>CM077305.1:138397500-143397500 GCA_039655065.1 Glossophaga mutica | reverse complement strand
TCAAGTAAAGGCAAAAAAAGAAAGGGTACCACTGTGCTAAAACTAGAGATAGAATAATTAACAAGAATAACATGGTTATGACCTCATGCATTTCATTTATCAGGTATAAAAACATTAAGTAAATAATCGCAAGTTTAATGAGTGCTATAAATGAAGGACTATAGGGCATAATGGAAGCAAGTGCAACAACAGTGGCCCAATTCTAAGGGCTGAGAGACTAAGAAGGCCTTGCTGAAGACATTGAGAAATCAGCCATGAGCATAATTTAGCAAATGAAGAGGAAAGGTAAAGAATTCCAAGTAAAAGAAAGAGTAGAAGCTCAATCTATCCCTACATGAAGTCTGTAACCTGATTTTTAATGCAGTGAGGTACAAATGCCAGCTCATAGGGTTTTCAATAAATACATTCTTACATCTCTGCTTATAGTAAAGGGATAATTATAAAATGAACACCCACACACTACCACCCATTTGCAAATGCGATCTATCAGTTACTGAATATAACATATTAAAATTTCTGTTTATAATGGTGAAATTATCCATTGATTTTATAGTAACTTCCCATAGGTTTTAAAACTATATAGAACATTAATTCAAATTTTAATATTTATGTAATCCTAATGACACTAGCCCTGTGATTACCCAGTAATGAGTTTAACTTACATTCTTTTTGTATAGAACAGATACAGCTACATCAAACTTTGCTTTAATTTTGACCTTTTTGCATTTTTATATTTCATATGTACTTAATGTAAAGAGTACATTGGCAAATTTTCTTTTGTGTACTTGTCTGGAAAATAATCATCTTTTTTGTGACTAGAGAACTTAGTCCCATTACTAATGCTACTGTTACATTTATAAAAATTTCTGTTATTCTATTTCAGAGTTTTTACTTATGTCATCTGTTCTGAATTTTTTCCATTATTGCTTTCTTCTAAATTTTTTCACATTTTCCTGTATTTTATTTTTTCTATTATCACTTTTGATGGCATCCTCCCTATGATATTTATTTGATGATAAACAATTATTATACATACTTACTTTGATAACAAAGATTTATATTTTCCATAGAGTGCCCATAAAATTACAAGGTTGTTAGAATTCCTTAAAGCTGACTGCCCTTATCTCTGTATGTACTTTAATACTTTAATTTTTTTATTTTGCATAATTAAATGATCATTATAATAATACTATTGTGACCTCACGTAGTTAACGTTTATTTAGATTGACTAACATATTTACTAATATTGTTGCTCACTATATTTCTCTTTGCATCTTAGAAATTGAAACAAATCATTTTTCTTTTGTCTTAAACTTATTTTTTATTTTACAATTTTTTAAATATATTTTATTGATTATGCTATTACAGTTTTCCCATTTTTTTGCCTTTATTTCCCTCCACCCTGTACTGCCACCCCCCCATCATTTCCCCACCTTAGTTCATGTTCATGGGTCATACATATAAGTTCTTTGTCTTCTCCATTCGTATACTGTTCTTAACTCCCCCCATCTCTTTTGTACCTGCCATTTATGCTTCTTATTCCCTGTACCTTTTCACTCATTCTCCCCCATCTCCCTCCCCTCTGATAACCCTCCATGCGATCTCTATTTCTGTGATTCTGTTCCTGTTCTGGTTGTTTGCTTCGTTTCTTTCTTTTTTTTTTGGGGGGGGGGCGGTGGGTTTAGGTTCAGTTGTTGATAATTGCGAGTTTGTTGTCATTTCACTGTTCATATTTTTTATCTTCTTCTTTTTCTTAGATAAGTCCCTTTAACATTTCATATAATAAGGGCTTGGTGATGATGAACTCCTTTAACTTGGCCTTATCTGAGAAGTACTTTATCTTCTCTTCCATTCTAAATGATAGCTTTGTTGGATAGAGTAATCTTGGATGTAGGCCCTTGCCTTTCATGACTTCAAATAATTCTTTCCAGACCCTTCTTGCCTGCAAGGTTTCTTTTGAGAAATCAGCTGATAGTTTTCTGGGAACTACTTTATGGTTAACTGTCTCCTTTTCTCTTGCTGCTTTTAAGATTCTGTCTTTATCTTTCATCATGAGTACTGTAATTATGATATGTCTTGGTGTGTGCTTTCTTGGGTACAACGTTTTTAGGAGACTCTGAATTTCCTGGACATCCTAGAAGTCTATTTCCTTTGCCAGATTAGGGAAATTCTCCTTCATTATTTTTTCAAATAAGTTTTCAATTTCTTGCTCTTCTTCTTCTTCTGGTACCCTTATGATTCAGATTTTGGAACATTTAAAGTTGTCCGGGAGGTTCCTAAGCCTCTTGTCCTTTTTTTTTTTTTTTTTTTTTTTTTGAATTCTTGTCTCTCCATTCTGTTCTAGTTGAATGTTTATTCTTCCTTCTGGTCCGCACAGTTGATTTGAGTCCTGGTTTCCCTTCTCTCACTGTCGGTTCCCTGTATATTTCCCTTTATTTCACTTTTCATAGCCTTCACTTCTTCCTGTATTTTGTTACCATACTTAGTCATTCCTGTGAGCACCCTAATTACCAGTGTTTTGAACTGTTCATGTGATAGGTTGGCTAATGCTTCATCGTTTAATTGTATTTTTTCTGGAGCTTTGATCTGTTCCTTCATTTGGGCCATACTGTTTTATCTCAGCACACCAGTTACATATAAGGGGCAGAGCCTTAGGTGTTCACCAGGACGGGGCAACCCACATCGCTGGGCTGTGGCACTGTATGTGGTGGAGGAGTCCAAGAGGGAACAATGCTGAGCTCTCAGTGGTTGAGGGAGAGGCGATTTCAGTTACTTCCTCCATTACCCACAAGCAAATTGGGCCCTTCTGGTGGTGATTCCCAGGTGAGTGATTTTGTGCAAGTTCCAGGACCCTGTGGGTCTCTCCTACAAACTCTCCTATAAGGATGGGAGTTTCTCCTGCCACTACAACCCCCACAGATTTTTTTCAGTCAGAGGTTTTGAGGCTTTATTTTTCTGCACTGGAACCCTGGGTTACATGGTCTGTCTCACTCCCCAGCTGGTCCTCCCCATCTATATGCACACAAATGTGGGACTTCCTGGTCTGCTTGCTGCTCCCTTTCCCAGTCCTCCAGCTGCTGCCTTGCTGTGAGTCCTCTCTACCCCAGCTGCCTATCTGTGCCGCTCCTGCCAGTCTGATGAATGTTTCTTCTTTAACTCTTTGATTGTTCAACTTCCATATAGTTCAATTTTTGGCAGTTCTGTTTATTTTTTTGTTTTTAAATTTGTTGTCCTTCCCTTGGTTGTGCAGGCAGGTAAAGTGTATGCTTCCACCTATGCTTTCACCTTGGCTGGACGTACTAACCTTGAGCGTATTTTTTATAATTTTTGTTACTGAGGATCTATTAGAAGCCAGATGTTTTTGTTAAAAAATGAAATTTTAAAAAGCTTTTTCTCTCATTTTTATAAGATGTTTTACTGGGTATATAATTCTAGAGTTGAAAGTAATCTTTCCTCATCACTCTCAAAATATTATTTTATTGGGTTGAAAGACATTAACTATTAATGTAAGTTGTGTACTATATAGATTCTCTTTCTCTTTGATTGCTTTTATGAACTTGTCTTTGTCTTTCAACTCATGTTGGCTCACTATATTTGTCAACATATGCATCTCTTTTTATTTCCTATGATAGGACTATATTGAGCTTTCTTGACCTTAGGTTAGTTTCCTGCAACAGTTCTGGAAAATTTTCTCCATTATTTCTTCAGATTATTTCTGTTTCACCCTCTTTATTACCCTGACTTCTGATTAAAAGTTCACCTTTCTCACTTTATATAGTTTAGGTGTCTTAACTCCTATTTCATATTTCTCTTCTTTATTTTTCTGGCTATATTCTGGGTAATTGCCTCAAGTCCCAATTCTAGTTTACCAATGTTCTTTTCAACTGGTATTTCTCTGCCATTTAGTATATCCTTTGTTTTTCAAATCTTTAAATGTTCTAATTTCTACAATTTCCATTTTGTCTTAAGCAAATATACTTGGTTGCTTTTAGTTTCATTGTCCATGATCATTCAGGGGCATTTTTATTTCTTTTACATTATAAATTATATTGATTTTATATTCTTTAAATAATCCCAATGCCAGACAAAGTTTTATATCTGATTCTGCAATTTGTTTGTTTCCCTGTTGGTTCAAGTTCATGGGGCTTTGTTTCCTTCTGTGGTACAATTAATTCTCATCATTTATGAATCCATAATTGTGATTTGTCTACTTGCTAAAATTTATTTGTAATCCTAAAATTAATACTCATGGTCCTTCTGTGGTCCTACAGGAACATGTGCAAAGCAGCAAAAATGTTGAGTCACCTGGAAAACACATTCCTCTTTGAAGATGAAAAAGATGACTCCCAGCCTTATTTCAGCTCTCCTACTATAAACAAGCATCCAATTTACAGTCTGTTTTGTACCAATGTTTTTGCATTTTTGCAATTATGTGTGTGTGATTTTAAAATTTAAGATAGCCTTCATGTGTACTGCTAAAGTGCTGCTGCTAATCTTAAACACAAGATTTTGATGTGTCAGTGGAGAGAATATATGTGTTAGATTAGCTTAACTGAGCCATGTGTTTTAGTTCTGTTGCAAATTAGTTCAATGTCAATGAATCAACATATATAATAAACACAATATGTTTAAACAGAAACACACATAATAAAAGTGATGTGTTGAAAGTGATAGTTAGATGAAATACGGCTAGAAGCTCATAGGAAACTGTAGTCACAATTACCATTGATATTTCCATTAGGAGCAGGGGGTCACTATTTGGTAATTCAGTGTTCGTGGCAATTTTATATTACATAAGTACCGTGAATAATGAGAATATCTTGTATTTATATTCTGCTGTGAGTTCATATTCGTTGGACTTCATCTGTTGAATTATTTCAAAGAGAAGTTATATTCTTCCAAATTGGTTTGTATTGTCTTCTGCCAATTGTCTAATAGCTATGCAATCCCAGAATAGCTTTTTTAAAAAGTGGCTGTTATTTTTTAATTTATTTTTCAATTACAGTTGATATTTAATATTATTTTGTATTAGTTGTAGTTATACAGCATAGTGGTTAGACAGTAATATACTTTACAAAGTGATCCCTCTAATAAGTCTAGTACTCACCTGGCACCAACTGAACCTCAAAAACGAAAACAAAGACTAAGCAGACAACTAGAACAGTAACAGAACCACAGAAAGGGAGACCACATGGAGGGTTATCAGTGGGGAGGGGGAGAGACAGCATGGTGGGGAAAATGTAAAGGGAATAAGATGCATAATTGGTAGGCAGAATAGCTTTTAATAAAACTATCTGCTTGAGGTTTTATAACCAACCGTTTGAATAAATTCGGGCCACACAACTATGTGAACAAATATTTGTGTTTATAGATTCTCAATAGAAATAACTTTTCTTTCTACTATGGATTAGATTGGAAAATTCATCTTTTCTTTTGCTAACATTTGCTCAGAAAATAAAGGACTTTGGAGGTCTCAGGTTTACACGGGAGTATCCTGTTTACATTCCTGGCTTGGCCAAGAGATTTATTAACTCCCCAAATATGCATAATTGCAAACTATCAAAACTGAACCCCAAGGTTATCACTCTTGGCAGATTCCCTCAATGGTCATTATGATTTTGGTACTTTTTTCTATCCCAGGATTCCCATTTTTGTTTGTTTGTTTCCTTCTTTGTAGCTGTATTACTAAGTATAAGATCAGGGATTAATGTGAAAAAGACAATTAAAATAAAATTTCTTATTTGCTCTCCTCAAGAGATGCATTTAATCTGGTAGAAACACAGTTCCCTGTTTCCAGAGGCTTGTAATCCAAAGAAAGGGCCAACGTTTTAAAGAACTGTCAGCACAGAGTGACCTCTCCCACCAAATCCTTTTCCTGGTGCTTTCTAGCTCTGTGACTTAAGGCAATTTTTATAATTATCTAATTTTCATTATTTATTTCTTCAAATTGGGAGTAACTTGGAATACCACAGGCATTATTCATGGACTATCAAAAGAGATGATGCACGTGAAAACATGTGTCATAGTGCTGCCACATGTTTGCGTATTCATTGAGGGAGGGAGTGTAGTCCAAATAAGTTCAAGTTTTAGAACAAGAAATATTTAAATTTTATGATCTGTGAAGCTTGAAAGAATAAAAGGAGTAATCATTTACTTATTTCAAGGAAGTTAGATTAAAAATTGTGCTTCCTTCAAACACCTACTGTAATCATACACTTAACACCTGATTTCTGTTTTTAAAATAAGGGAATTAAATAATGAAAATTCTTCTGCTCACATTAAAAAAGTGTTGTTATACTCAAATTTGAATACCTTTATTTGGCTGTCATGGTGACTTGTTGCGGACCGTTCAGCCTAGTTTCAGGAATTGTAACCCTCACCCCATGGTGAGCTGTGTAAGAACCCAAGGGACCCATTTCATCTGGGTCTGTTCTGTCACAAGGACGTGAGCTACTAAGGAGACAAAGCTTATCTCCCTGGCAGGAGTGCTGCTTCTGCCTCACCCATCTCTGGCCCCATTGCTTGGTTGGCAGCCAATGACGGGTACGACTCCTCATGGGAGGGGCAACCTAAGCCATACACAACCACTTGGGAGGCCTCATGGAAGGACTCGGGGGGCTGCAGCAAAGAGGGGGTGATGGACCCTCACCCCCACCCCCGGCTATTCTGACATAGCCCGAGTCCTCATTTCCGTCTGGGAGATGTCTCCTGCTTCCTAATAGGCTTAAAGCCTGAAACTGTGGGGGCGAGTGGTGCAGCCCTGTACTGGCCAGGACGGCTCCCTGGGTGATCGGGCATAAGAAAGAATTCCTAAAGTCCTGTGAAACCTGCTTTGCTAAGAGTGCTCTTACTTAGGTGATAAGTGTCACAGGAGGAAATGAGTATGTCTCCCAAAGTTTGGCAACCCCCTTTCCGGACAGACATTGACTCAGATTAAGCCCTCAGATTGCTTTGAAATATTAACCATTGTTTGATCCTTGTTGCCTGACATACCTGTATTCCCATGTATTTGAGCCCAATAAAAGCCTAGTGAGGATGGGGCTCTGGGTCATTCTCCTCTGAGAGTTTGACCACCTTTCCTCCCCAAGTAGTAATGTCTTGGTAGTTTTTACTTTCATCCGTGACGGAGGGATGGGGCTCTGCGGGTGGAGCCCCCCCACATCTGGCGCCCAGGACAGGGTCCCCTGCAGTGACTCAGGTTTTTTTACATTATCCAAAATAATTGTTACAGTAAGGCTTGTTTTGTTTATTGAAATAATGGTAATATTAAGTAAATATCACTACCAAGTTTGCATTCATTATTCAATTTTTTAACAGTCAATAAAAAAGTAATACATGTTACACTGTTTCAATAAAGTAAACTACGCTGCAGTACAATTGGAACTGAATACATATGATCAGGCAAACAAAACAGAAGTTCATGTCACGATACGTTACCATACAACCTGAGCTTTCCGAGCTGTGAGGTGACTTTTCTCCACGTGGTGACTCACAGGGGCAGACCCCTTCTGTCTTACAGTTCCAGTATCTTGTCGACATAGTAGTCAATAGGCACCCCCCCCCCCACTTTTCCAAGCCTCTGAATTGTTTTTACTAACACTCCTGACACCAAATGAATGGTGTTTTTACCAGCACCAAAATTTTTCCAATTATCCAGACACCATCCAAGAGCCCTACTATTCAATTCAATCCTGACACTAATTACTCAGAGTTAGCGCAGATCCCACAGGTTAAGGATTCAGTTCTACAACACTCTCCCAACTTCAGATGCCAATTACAAGTCTAGGTTATCAACTGCACTTATGAGCAGCCAGCTCTAAGTCAGGCATTCCCATGCTCCTCTCCTCAGTTTCTACAATCCTCTAAAATGGCTCATAGAATACAGGAAAACACTATACTATTACTATTTTATTACAAAGACGCCACTCAGAGCAGCCAGATAGAAGAGATGCAGAGGGAAAGTAAGTTACGGGGCTGCAACACAGATTCTACATTCTCTGCAGGTGTGGAAACTCACTGTACCCCATTGTTTAAATGCTTTTCTGGAGGTTAAGTAGGTAGGATTAATTAAATCATTGGCTATCATTGGTTTACTCAATCTCTACTTCTCTGGGGGTGAAGTTGAAAGTTCAGAGGTCAGGGAATTGGGCTGAAAGTTCTAACATTCCAATCACTCCTTGCCCTTTCTGGCAACCAGCCCCCATCCTCAAGCTACCTAGGGACCCACCTAGAGTTGCCAAATTAGAACAAAATGTGCTCTTATCATCTAGTCACTTAGAAAATTACAAAGAATTTAATAGTTCTATCAGGAATGGGGACAAAATCAAGTATGTATTTCTTATTGTTATACAAAGCTCTTAGGCCCACAATGGTGCGGGTAACTTCTACTTATGTTTCTTTGGTTAGAACCCAGTGATATGGCCAAATCCAATTTCAAAGGAATCTGGGAATTTTAGACTATCAGTATATCTCAGAAGAAAAGAAATTGTACCTTTTAGAGCATCTGATATTTTCCAATAATAGGTATCAGTATCTAGACTTAAAGCAAAATTCTCTTTTATTCCACTATCTGAAATAGCACTAAATATTTTTTCTTCATAGTCCAAGTTAAAACTGATGTACAATACATATCATTAGGAAAATATAATAGAGTAAAAAGTAAACGTTCTTCATTATACTTAAATTTCTGCTTAGGTAGCACATGAATAGTAAATTTAGTATATATAATTTATGTATTATAGTCACAGTTGCTGAATGAAGTTTTTACCCCAAATTAAAGGTTCTGAATATATGTAGTATAGCAATTACTTGTAAGTATCTAGGGTGTATTTGAATAAAATAGTTGAAATGGCTCAAATGCTTGGTAGCAGAAACCTACACAAAAGTCCATTTAAATCAAATGCCAAGCACCATAGTTTGGCACAAGCTCTTCCCGAAAGCAAAGAGATACAGTATGACAGATAAAAGGAACATATTTAACAATGGCATGTTGCTTTGTCAGGGATGTCTTTGTAATGACTAAGAAGCAGTTTAACAAAATGATTAGAATGAAGGCTAAATATGACAAAAGTACAAAGCACTTTCCTCATGTCATCCCTCAGAGATATGTGGGTGGCAAATATTATCTCTATTTTGTAGACTGAAAAATGAAATACTTTATGAATTCAGGGGCATTTTACCAGCATTTGGATTTTTAAACAGGTGTAGCAGTTCCTTTTATAGATATATAATAGTTTTTACATAAGCTTTAAACTCCTGTAATATTTCCAAACAATAGCATGTCCAAGGTTGTTGAGATAATCAAGGTTTCATTGTCTTATTTTTTATGAACTCTTTAACTTCCTTTAGGTGCTAAAGTGGTGGACAAAAGTGAAAATGTCATGGCTGACCTTATCTAGAGAATCTGTAAGATTTAGTATGAGATTTTTTTTTAAGCATTCATAAGAACCTAAAATTTACCTTTGGCTCTTATATAATTGGAACTCAAAGCTGGTACCTGAAACATTTACCATCTGCATTTTTTAGCTAAATGCAAGAATATCCAGGAATTTGGCAAGTTTTATTTATAATACAATAGAAAATGTAAAACATATTTTTCAAAGGTCCATTTTAGCTCCAAGCTAACTTCATAATAAAAATACTGCATAACTCTGTATCCAATTAATGAAACTCAAAATGAATTACTGAATTAAAACCACTCTACTCAGTAGTCAAACATTATGTAAAGAACATCCTAACAGCAATGTTTTCTTCTTCCAGTTGATTAGTTAGGGATAGAGATTCTACCAGCCTCATTTCTGATCACTGCAGTCTTCTCTTAGACCCCTGTTAAGGTTGTTCTCTTCTAATATTTCTCACCTAACCACTTTACCTCAATTCATATTTATAATTATAAATATTAGAGTAATCTCCTGACTTGGAAAAAGTATCAGAATATGTTTACTTAAGCTGTATATGGCAGGAATATTTGCTATTATAATCAGGACCTTATTTTGTACTCTGTATCTATATTCATTGAAGGTTCAGCAAAATTCTGCAAAATTCGAACTGATTTGTACAAGAGTGGCCAATATGTCACTTGCTTTTATCGGTATCCCTAGGGGATAGATAGAAATGAATTTCATCAAAGTTAATTACTTCACTCTCACTTTTAGGAATCAATTATATGGCTGTAAAACTTTAACAAAAAGAAGAAGTGTGTTAATAGCAATTTATATATGGCAATTTTAAAACAAACTAAATTAATTAAAACCCAATTACATTATCTTTGTTGGCTTTTATATCCCCTCTTAAGCAATTAGTAATCATCCATCTTTACAAAAGAAATGATGCAATTTAGCTTTATGATATTTTGTGTTAAACATGTTTTATGAATATGCAGTTTAGAAATCTGACATGATTTTAATAATAAATTATTTAGCTTTGTATAGAACAATCATTTGCAAAAAACTTTCTCATATATGTGATAAATATTTAGCCTTCAATATTGACCTCATGTGTTAGGGCTAGTAATTATCAAATTGTTTTCATAAGCAAGTGAATCTTTAATAAACTTAGCTTTCTGGTTCAATAACTATGTTTTCCCAAGCAATATTTATTTCCCTTCTTTGTGCATTGTAACTAACTCCATGAACTTAAAGTTTTACATATTTACATGTGGATGAGCTATTTGAATTCAAACAATAACATCTATATCTTAGATATTTATATGTCTTAATTTTATAAGTTGTTTTTAAATTCAATACAATTAACAGTTTGGCATAGGAAACTGGTTAAATTAGCTGGTTAATACCCCCATATGTCAAGTGATTCAATATTTATTTTAAACAGATTTATAAATACTCTTTACCTTTTATATTTTCCACCATCAGCACACTAGTTGATGGTTACATGGTTCATAATGAATTTAGAGTAAACTCCTCCGCTAAAAAATTTCCAGAAGCAGCCAAAGTTGATTTTGTGTTCTCATGTTTTCCTTTCTTTATAAAAAATTATTGAATTTATTGGAGTGACATTGGTTATTAAAATGATATAGGTTTCAAGTGTACCATTCTATAATACCATCTGTATACTGTATCTTGTGTTCACCACCTCAAGTCAGGTCCCCTGCCATGACCATTTATCCCACCTGTACCCTCTTCTATCTGCCCCCACCCCACTTTCTTTTTGGTAGTCACCACAGTATTGTATGTGTCTATGAGACCTTTTTAAAAAATTATTTATTTATTTTTAGAGAGAGGGGACGGGAGGGAGAAAAAGATGGAGAGAAACTTTGATCAGTTGCCCAACCAAGGACCTGCTCACAACCCAGACATGTGCTCTGACCAGCAACCTTTCAATGTGAGGGACACTGCTCAATCAACTGAGCCACACTGGTTAAGGTTATGAGGTGCTTTTTTTTCTTTACTGAATGATTCTAACTTTTTCACCCAGCCCCCCAAATTCCTCCCTTCTGGCAGCTGACAGTCTCTTCTCTGTATCTATGCTCATATAGATACTTCATAAAATGGGCTGCTTCCAAATCTTGGTTATTGTAAATAATGCTGCAATAAATGTAGGGATGTTTTATTCTTTGGAATTTGTGTTTCAGGTTTCTTCAGATATCCTTTCAGGAGTGGAATCACTGGGTCATAAGGCAGTTTAAACTTAATGCCGTGATCCACTTGTTTATATTTTCCAACTATCTCTCTTTAGCTTTTTGTTGTTGTTGTTCAGAATGATATCAGTCAGTCTTCTTTCTAACAACAACCAGTGGTTGTTCTAACCTTGAAAGATTATACAGTAGTTTTTCTGCAAATTTCTACGCTCAGTCATAAAAAATGTTAATAAGCATCTATACCAGTTAATAAAGGAGAGTAGGAGATGAACATTTTAGCAAGTGGTGGAAATAGGTGGAAGATTAAGTGGTATAATGGTGAAAATTTTGGCCTAGGATATATGAGGATAATGACAAGAGCTTCAGTAGTTTTACATTCAAATATAAGCAATTTGAATTTTAATTGCTTTATGAATTTCTATCTATATATAATATCCAATTATATAACTGCTAACCTATAACTCAATACAGAAATGAAGGAAGGGGGGAAAAGGAAGGAATAAAAGATGGAATAAAAGATAGTGAAAGGAGGGAGGAAGAAGGGAAGAAAGAAAAGAGGGAGAGAGAAAAGAAAGAAGGAAAGAATAAAATCCTGTATCCTGAGAGAGTTCTCCCAATTCAATATCTTGATTACATAATCAAACATCAACAAACCCAGGAACACAACACCAACCCTTCAATGAAATCTGTAGCACCCTGTTACTAACACCAGGCAACTACATCACAAGAAAAGTATGTACCTATATTATTCATGAGTGTAGATTCAGAAACATTTGAAAGAGTATTAGACAATTGAACTTAAAAAATATGCATTTTTTTCTAAAACAAGTATAAACTATCACCAAGTGAACTTCATTTAGGAAATGCAAGGTTGGTTTAACATCCAAAGTTTGATTAATCCAATATACCATAATACATAGGACAAAATGATTATCGTAATAGACATATGGTTATCTTAATAAACACAGGAAAGACATTCATGATTTAAAAAACAAACAAACAACAACAAGAAAACAACCACCACAACAAAATATTTACAGGGCAATTTTTCCAGCCTAATAAAAGGCTCCTGCAGAACAACTACAAAACCCTCTACAGCAATATTCATACTCAGTGGTTAGATACTGAATGTTTTCCCTCAAATTCAGTTGTAAGGTAAGGATAGCTGTTCTCAACTCCTCTATTGAATATAGTAGTGGAATCTTTAGCTGGAGCAATTAGGCAAGAAAAGATAAAAGGCATCAAGCCTGGAAAAGAAAATATGAAACTTTTTATTCACAGGTGTCATGATCCTGTATGTAGAAAATACTAAGAAATCCACACATAAAAAATATTAACGAATAAACACATATAACAAGGCTGCAGAATTAAGACAATGTTTTAAAAATCAATTATATTTATAAAATCTAAAATGAAATTTAAAAAAATTCCATTCCTGTGAGCACCAATTTAACGTAGAAATTCAAGAATTATACATGCCAAAAATGTTATACCTTTGTCATAGAAAATTAAATATCATCTAAATAATGGAGAGATTCTATAATTCTATGGATTGAAGAATCAATATTGCTAAGGTGGCAATTCTCTCCAACTGATCTGTAAATCAATGCTGTTTCTGTCAAAATATTAGAAGTTTTCTTAAAATTTTTCCTATTTGTTTTGTTTATTTCCAGATAGTAACTCTGCTTCCTTAGGATGAGCATTTCAAGTACTTCCCAGTAACAGCTTTATTACCCTAAGACAAACTGTTTCTAGCCCTGGCTTGGTGTGGCTGAGTGGATTGAGTGCTGGCCTGCGAACCAAAGGGTTGCCAGTTGGAATCCCAATCAGGGCACATGCCTGATTTGCTGGCCAGTTCCATGTGAGAAGCAACCACACATTGATGTTTCTTTCCCTCTC
Organism: Glossophaga mutica; assembly: GCA_039655065.1. Taxonomy (NCBI): domain Eukaryota; kingdom Metazoa; phylum Chordata; class Mammalia; order Chiroptera; family Phyllostomidae; genus Glossophaga; species Glossophaga mutica. The sequence continues at coordinate 143,384,005 of CM077305.1, read as the reverse complement.
TTTCTCTCTCCCTTCCCCTCTCTCTAAAAAATAGAGAACAGGCTGACAGTGACCAGAGGAGAGAAGGGAGGGAATTTCAGTGGAAAAGAGGAAGGGTTTAGAGCAACAAGTATAAAGGACACATGGATAAAAACTATAAGGGGGTGGAAATGGGAGGGAGGTGGGGAGAGCTGGGAGGTGGGCTGGGATGGGAGTAAAAGACAGAAAACTGTACAAGAACAACAATTAAAATAAAATTTAAAAATAAATAAATAAATAAATATTTTTAAAAACTGTTTCTATAGAGAGCCAGATAGTAAGTATTTCAGGCTTTGTAGGTCAAATAGCAAGTATCACATTACTCAACTATGCTGACAGCACAAATGCAGTCATAGGTATTATGTAAATGAATGACTGTGGCTGTATTCCAATAAAAGTTTATTTATGGACTAAAACTTGAATATCATACAATTTTTATGAATCACTGAATATTATTATTCTTTTGATTTATCAGCCAAAATGATTTTTCAACCATAAAAATATACCTAGTACACATATAGGGCTTACACAAACAGGTTGTGGACTGCTGGATTTATTTCCTAAAGCATGAGAAAGGATTTTTTTCCAAGTGTTAACCATTTTTTTTGTATGTATGATTGCAAAATATGATAGAAAGCTGTAGGATCTTGACACTTTTTTAAACAACATAGTAAGTTTTATGGCAGCTTTATTAGTGGTGCAGGGTGAGTGAGTTAACCTTTTCAATCCCACACACATCTTGACACTCGGTTCACTGAATGTAACTTAGAGTTGGCAATCCCTGTGCAACAGATGCAGACTCATCAACATAAATAAGCCCAGGACTGAATGGTGTTTGAAGATGAATTAACTAAGTAATTCTTACACAGCTTCCCCAGCATAGTAATTTTTGTTTTCTAGCTTTATGACAATGTCTGTAATTTTTTAACATCTTAGTACCTGGCTTAGTTAAATGTCTGGATCATGATTTTTGTTTAGTGTTCAGTAGTAAGCCTTTGCTCAAGGATTTTTCCCCACTAGGACCATACCCTCAATGACAGTCACGTGGTCTTGTAGTGTATAAGTCACACTTGCTTCTAGTTTTTTTTTTTTATTTTAATGCTTATTTGTTGACAAACTTAAAATAAAATCTAAATTCTTAACAGAGTTTTAAGTGCACAGTACAGTCTTGTTATCTGTATGCACTATGCTGTACGGTAGATCTCTAGAAGTTATTCATCTTGCATAATGGAAATTTTAAACCTATTTGTTAGTGATTCCTCATTTCCCTCTTTTCTTAGCCTCTCACAAACACAATTCTATTTCTTTAATGACTTTGACTATTGTAAACCCTTCATATAAATTAAATCATGCTGTTTTTATCCTTCTGTGTCTCTCTTATTTCACTTAACATCATGTCCTCTAAATTTTATCCAGAATGCGAGCCAAACTCAACACTAGAAAGACACATATAATACAGCCAACAGAGTTCTGGACTGAGAAAACAAAAGAAAAAGTTAAGGGTAACCACAGCCTTCGGAAATTAGTTAGAGAATTCCAGAAATAAAGGGAACTAAGGAAAGTGGTAAATTCCTCATAAAACATGTGCCCAAAATTCTGACAGACCCCTGAACTACATAGGAATAAAACAACTGAATTAAGGGTAGAAAAACTGAACTGAGATTTCAGTTGTCATGAAATACAGTAGAAGGGGAAGAGCAAACACATCAACAGTCTTCTGAAAAATATGACACAATTCAGAGTCTTCATAGCATAGTATTCACAATGTCTAGGATAACAGTCCAAAATTAGTCAACACACAAAGACCCAGGAAAATGTGATTTAGTCAAAAAACCAAAAGTCAAAAACCTTGACTGATATTGAGATAACTTAGATGTTGAAATTAACAGCTAAATATTTTAAAGCCAACATTACATTATACTCTATGAAAAAAAGGGAAATATACTCATGTAAATGAAAAGATAGAAAATATATACAAAATGAAAACTATAAAACAGAATTAAAGTTTTGAAAGCAAAAAGTAATTAAATTTGATTTAGAACCTAAATTAAAAATTCACTTGCTCTCTATAGAAGAATGAAGATTCTAAAAACAATGCACAACTTGAAAATAAATAAATATTAACTAATTGAATCTGAAGAACAAATAGATGGGGGAAATGCCAAAGCCTCAGAGTCATGTGAAATAATAACAAAAGCTATAATATGTATATAATTGTAGATCCTGAAAAAGAGGAGAAAAACAATGGGGGAGAAAATATTTAAATAAATACTAACTGGAAATGCCAAGAATTTTGTGAAAGATATACTTACAGATTCACAAAATTTACATCTTTCTTCGCACAGAGCACTACACTACATTCTGAAATGTTGCTTTTTAGTGCCTGTGAAGATAATTGCTTATTCTTCCTTACTAAAATAATTTATGATATAGAAATAATAATTAACCCTTATTGTATTCTACTGTTTGATTGAAAAAATTGTTCTTTCTTTGGTTAACTTGAAAGGAAGTCAACATATCCAGGAAAGCACTAAACGAAATATAGTAAGATACAGGAAGGTTATGGTTATGATCAAATGTCTAAAAACTGTAAATGCTTATCTTCAGAAAAACTAAGACATGACTTCTTTTTGGGAAGAATTTGTAGTACACACTGAAAAAACATTATGATGCAGATATTTGTTAGTTAAACATACTTTATTATGTAGTGGAAAGATAGAATAATTTACTATTTTGAAAATATAATTTATTCTTGACCTTGTGTTGAACTTTTTTTCTTTACCTTTCTCTGTTTTAATCCTCTTTTTTCAGGAGAGAAAAATGAGATTCAGTGAGGATAAACCAGCACAATCAGTGACAGAGTTAGTCTGACATTAAAGGCTCTCATTTTTCACATGTAACAATATAAAAAGAATAAATAAATGCATACTTACTTTCTACAATGAAAACAACACCAACAATGTAGCAAATGTCACCACAGATGGCAGAGCATAGAAAATGATATGCCTGGAGAACCATTGCAAAAACTGTTTAATGCAAGAAGAATACATGGGCTCCTAACAAATATCTATTTCTGCAATTTTTTTCTGTTTTTATTACTACTGCCCAAGAGAGACTATAGTGGTCTCTATAACACTAAAAGTATATCAAGTGATTTGCTTGACAGTTGATACACTACTATGAAACATAGTTATATGCTTTCAAAGTTTTATAAATACCTGATCAAAGCAGGGATATATATATACACACATATATACATACACACATACATATACATATGTGTATATGTATACACCTGTGTATACGTATACACCTGTGTATACAAATAGCTAATGTACAATACAAATAGCTAATGTACACTAGCTAAATACAATAGCTAATGTATTTAAAATAGCTAATTATCACATATGAACTATATTCTCAAGCAGTCAAATCATAAAGTTCAAAACCAATTCATTTTCCGCTATTAGTAATACAAAACAGATCTTCAAGGTTTGAAGACTCTATCTTACAGACTCTGAAGTATTTTACTATTCAAGAAAGAACAGTTCCAGTTCCACTACCAGAAAATCATAGTAATATTTGGGCAGAGTGTTTCCTGTGATAGTAAGTTTATACATGACTACTGCACAAAAAATAATATTTAACTTTCATCTCTAAGTCTAGTGAAGTGGAAACCATGCAATTTTTTCTGTCACTGCTCACTAGCTTTCCCTACTCTGGAGTAGCTCTTCCATAAAATGGGCGGTAGAACTATAAAGGGAAGTTTAAGGAGATAGCATTAAAATTAGACAATCAAGCTGTAATATTCTCTTTAAGACCTAAACTTTTTTTAGAAAGAGTCCTTTGAAGCTAAAAATGTATGTTCAGATGAATGTTGATGTGCATAAATATCTAGTAATTTTAAAATGCCACTATTCGAAACATTGTATAGAAAGCCATTATTTCATTATTAATAAGTCAACAAACAACAAGTGTTGGAAAGGATGTGGAGAAAAGGGAACCCTAGTGTACTGTTGGTGGGAATTCACACTGCTGGGTTTATACCCTAAGAATTCTGAAACACCAATCTGAAAGAACCTATGCACCCCAATGTTCATAGCAGCATTGTTTATAATAACCAAGTACTGGAAACAGTTAAGTGCCCATCCATAAACGAGTGGATCAAAAAACTGATACATTTACACAATGGAATACTATTGCAGAAAGAAATAAAGAGCAGAAAGAAAGAAGGAGCTCCTACCCTTTGCGACAGCATGGATGGAACTGGAGAGCATTATGCTAAGTGAAATAAGCCAGGCAGTGAAAGATAAATACTACATGGTCTTACCCACAAGTGGAACCTAATCAACAAAACAAACAAATGAGCAAAATATAACCAGAGACCTGGAAGTAAAGAACAAACTGACAGGGCCGGGGGAGAGGGAGAATGTGGTAAAAAGAGGAAGGGGCAAGTCAAGGAACACGTATAGAGGACACATGGGCAAGGACAATGGGGTGGGGATCAACTGTGGGAGTTGGGGCCTGGGCAAGGAGAGAAACGGGGAAAATGTGGGACAACTATAATGGAACAACAATAAAAAAAAGGAAATCTACTATATAAAGTGGAAAATTTTATTCTCAAAATTTAAAAACATGCATGTATTAATCAGAATCAGTATATTATTTTTAAAACTTTAGTCCTCAAATATTTTTAAGATTTGCTCCCCCTGGGGGAAACTATTTTGAATACTTTGAATACACATAAAAAAAGAATAAATAACAAGTGACACCAAGATTTATTTGTCATGAGATACAGAAATAAGTATTACAAATAACCTTGGAATTAATAGTATTAAAGTGATGAAGGAATATCCACATTAATGTACATGCCAAAACTTCCCTATTTTTCCTTTATCAATATACTTGTAAGTTAAGATGAGTTCTTTGAGTAAAAAGATAGACATAAGATTCAAGAATGATAAAGGATTCTGGGAAATTGAAGACAGCTGTATCATAATTTTTGAATATTAATGAGTCCCTAGTTGAAAACTATTTAGATAGGGATATCTAAATAATAAGATATCCCTATAAGCCCCAAGATATAGTAAACAGGAAAAAGAAAAATAACCAGATACCCTAACTAGTTTTGGTGTCTTTGAAGGACAAAGCAATGAGAGTAATAGAGAATCTTATAGGTCTGAGGGGGTTAACAATAAAAACACAAATAGCCAAAATGTACTTACTACAAATCACTACAGATTAATTCCTAAGCAGCAGCTGAAATTGGAAGAAAGGATACTTATTGCAGGGGTTTGTGAGAAGGTGTGAAAGGTCTGGAGAAGCTTCTAAAAATTGAACATCCAGGGAATCATTGCGGAATAGCAAAAAGGCATGAAGAAAATGATACACAACATTAAAGAACATAAATCAGGATTATAAAATTTCCAAATGAGATGAGAGAACTCAGTACATAATTATGAATAAATGGAAAAATTCAGATATAAAAACCAAACTAGAGGGAAGGCAACAGCAAGTAAATACAACAGATTAGCACTTTAAGAGAAGATCACATGCATTAGCCATTGTCACTTGGAGCCAAGAAGCTAATAGTTAAGCAAACAATAGACAAATGTAAAACCTCGGGATGAAAGGCTAGGGAATAAGATGATTCTAACAGGGGTGTCAAACTCATTTTCACCGGGGGCCACATTGGCTGTGTGGTTGCCTTCAAAGGGCCGAGTGTAATTTTAGGACTCTACAAGTATAACTACTCCTTAACTAGGGGCAAGGAGCTTGGTACTGCTGCAGAGTAGAAACAAGGTACCAGGCTAGATAATACAAGGAATTTTCTAAAAGAGAGGAGAGAGAAAGAAAGGAACAGTAAGAACATTTGAAGAAATAATGATTGAACTTCCCAAATTAGACGGAAGATGTGTGTATCTGTACATCCAATAAGCTCCGTGAACTTCAACTATGATAAACTTAAAGAGGTAAACATTGAGACACATTGTAATAAAGTACTGAAAGCAAACAGAAAGGGAGACTTCTGAAAATAGCAGGAATTCTCCATAAAATTAACAATGGATTTCTTATCAGAAACCAAGGAGGCTAGAATGCTGTGTGAAGGCATAACCAAAGCACTAAAAGAAAAAAATAACTGTCAACTAAGTATTATATAGGAAGTAAAACTATCATTCAAAAATTAAGGAGAAAGCATGATGTTCCTATGTAAACAGAAACTGAAAGTTAATGTTTAGAACTTTTATGCTAAGATGCTAAAAAGAGAATCCATCAGGCCAAAATGAAAGTACACTAGGTAGTAACTTGAATCCACACACATAAGACACAAAGAACACTAAAGGTAATTACATAGGTAAATATAAAGGTAAGCACTAATGTAATTTGGGTGTTTAATTTTTATTTTTTCTTCATAATTTAAAATGTAATTAAATTAAATGATATTTATAATTTTTTGATGGGCACAAAATATACATATACATATTAATTTGTGACAATAACAATGCAAAGAGGGGCAGCTGGATAGAAGCAAAATTAATATATACTGTTTGCAGTAAAGGTGCTATTCATACAAAAATATTGTTATAATTAAGATATATTTGTAACCTCCACAAGGGCCATTAAGAAAATAAAAACTATTTAGTATGTGATAGAAAAAAAAATCAAAATGACAACTACAAAATAGTTGTCTAATACAAAAGAAGGGAGTAAAGGAGGAACTGTAGGACCAAAAGCACAAGACATATAAAAATGAGATAGCAAAATGGCAGAAGTTTTCCTTATCAGTAATTATATTAAATGTAAATTGATTAAAATATACAATTAAAAGAGAGAGTAGTAGAAAGCATTAAAACATGATTCAACTGTGTTCTGTCTGTAAGAGATTCACTTGTAGTTCAATGACACAAATATCAGAGAAGAAAAGAACATATTCCACATGAACAATAACTGTAAGTGAGCTGGAGTGGCTATACTAAGCTGTAGTAGGTAAGCTAATATCCAACAATCTGGACTTTAAATCTACCCTTTGCGACAGCATGGATGGAACTGGAGAGCATTATGCTAAGTGAAATAAGCCAGGCAGTGAAAGACAAAAACCATATGACCTCACCTTTAACAGGAACCTAATCAACAAAACAAACAAATAAGCATAATGTAACCAAAGACACTGAAATTGAAAACAGACTGTCACCAGAAAAGAGGGGGGAGGGAATTTCAGGGGGAAAAGGGGAAGGGTTTACAGGAACAAGTATGAAGGACACATGGACAAAAACTAGGGGGGAGTGGAAATAGGAGGGAGGTGCAGAGGGCAGGGGTGGTGGGTTGGGATGGGAGTAAAAGACAGAAAACTGTACAAGAACAACAATTAAAATAAAAATTAAAAAAATAAAAATTAAAATAAAATATTTAGAGAAGACAAAGAAAAATAATATATAATGATAAAACTATCAATCCACCATGAGTAGTTAATAATTATAAACATATACAATAATAAGAGCTTCAAAATATACAAAACAAAAACTGATAATAAGGGGAAAATAGGCAACTAATAGTTATTAAAAAAAACCCACTCTACAAAAAATAAACAAAGATATATAGGATGTGACAACCATTAACCAACTAAACCTAGCAGACACCTGCAGAACACTCCACCAAACAACAGCATAATAGATATTCTTCTTAAGTGCACATAGAGCATTCTTTGTGTGTGTGTGTGATTTATTTTTTATTTTTATTATTTTTATTTTTTTAATTTTTATTCTAATTGTTGATTTTGTACAGTTTTCTGCCCCTTACTCCCACCCCAGGCCACCACCCCAGCCCTCCCCACCTCCCTCCCACCTCCACCCCCCCTAGTTTTTGTCCATATGTCCTTTATACTTGTTCCTGTAAACCCTTTCCCTTTTCCCCTGAAATTCCCTCCCCTCTCCCCTCTGGTGACTGTCAGCCTGTTCCCAATTTCAGATAGACCATATATTAGGCCACAGAATAAAAAGCTCGGATGAATTTCACAAGATTGAAGTCACTCAAAGTATTTTCCCTGATGACAATGGAGTGAAATTAGTAATCAATAACAGGAGAAAATTTAAGAAAGCCACAAATCTGTGGAAATTACACATTCTTAAACACACAATGGGTCAAAGATGATATCAAAATGGAAATTATAAAGTACTTTGAAATAAATTAAAGTGAAAATACAACAAAGCAAAACTTATGAGATGGGGTGAAAGAAGTGCTCAGAAGGAAATTTGTATCTAAAAACACATACATTAAGATAGAAGAAAGCTCTGAAACCCCTAACTTACAATTCTACCTTAAATCTCTGAATAAAAAGGGCAAACTAAACCCACTGCAAGTGGAAAAAAGGAAATAGTAAACATTAGAACAGAGATAAATGAAATAGAGGAGAAAAATTATTAAAAGACTAAAGTTGATTCTTTGATCAGAGTATGAGACCACTACTACCAAGCTTACAGAAGTAAAATAGATTTTCAGAAAATATTATGGATGATATATACCAAAAAATTAGATAACTAGATGGAATAGAAAAAACACAGACTTTTAAAACAGACTTAATAAGATCTAGAACATCTGAATAGGCCTAGTAAATAGAGATTAAATCAATAATCAAAAATGTTTTCAACAAACTAAAGGCCAGGGCAAGACACTTTCAATGGTGAATTCTACCAAGTGTGTAAAGAAAAATTTACATCAATCCTTCTCAAATTCTTTCAATACACAAAAGAACAGGGAAACTTTTCTACCTCTTTTAGGAGGCCAGTGTTACCCTGACCCCAAAGTTGGACAGATATTATTAGAAAAGACAACTACACCTAAAACAAAAACAAAAACAAACTAAGCAAGCAACTACAACAGGAACAGAACCACAGAAATGGAGATCACATGGAGGGTTAGCAACAGGGTGATTGAAGGAGAAGAGAGGAGAAAAAGGTACAGAGAATAAGCAATATAGACAATAGGTAGAAAATAGACATGGGGAGGGTAAGAATGGTGTGGGAAATGTAGAAGCTAAAGAACTAAAGAACGTACAAGTATGACACATGGACATGAACTAAAGGAGTGGAATGTGGCTGGGGGGCAGGGTGGAGGGGAGTGAAGGGGGGAAATGGGACAACTGTAATAACATAATCAATAAAATATATTTTAAAAAGAAAAAAATAGAAATAAATAAAATCTTAAAAAGAAAACTACAGACCAATATTGCTTGTGCTAGAGATGGAAAAACCCTCAATAAAATACTACTAAGCTGAATTTAGCAACATTTTTTAAAAGATTTTATTTATTTATTTTTAAAGAGAGGAGAAGGGAGGGAGAAAGACAGGGAAACATTGATTGGCTGCCTCTTGCATACCCCCAACTGGGGACCTGGCCTGCAACCCAGGCCAGGCATGTGCAACGGGGAATCAAACTGGCAGCCTTTCAGATCATAGGCTGGTGCTCAGTCCATTGAGCCACACCAGCCATGAATTCAGCAGCATTTTTAAATGATTATACACTATGGTACAAAAGGATTCATCCCAGGAATGAAAGGTGGGAGGGTGCTCAACATTTTAAAATTAATGTAATACACCACCTTAAAAGAATAAAACAAAAACCCACACAATTACCTCAATTGATGTCATAAAGGCATCTGATTAAATCTAAAACCTTTTAATATAAAATATTGAATTATATACAAATGTAATACTATCAAAAATAATAAAATCCTTAACAATAAATTTTACCAAGAAGTTGTAAGATTTGTAAATTGAGAACTACAAAACATTGCTAAAATAATTTTAAAATACCTAAATGAATGGAAAGACATTATACATGCTTGTAGATTAAAATACTTAATATTGTTAGGACAGCTATTCTCTTCAAATTGAAATACTAATTTAATGCATTCCATATGAAAATTGCAATTGCCTCTTTTGTAGAAAGGGACAAGCTTATCCTGAAATTTATACAGAATTGCAAATGACACAGAATAGCAAAACACTCTCAAAAAATGAACAAGAAGTCTGGAGGATTTGCACTTCTCAACTTCAAAATTTATAAATCAATAGTAATCAAAACAGTGTGATGTTACTATAAAAATAAATATATAGATCAAGGTAAGAGAATTAATTAGGAATACAGAAAACTGGCATCTGTGGTCCACTGACTTTAGACAAAGGTGCCAAGACCATTTGGAAAGAATAATATTTTCAAAAAATGGTGCTGGGAAACCTGGATCTCCACGTGCCAAAGAATGAAATTAGATGCTGACCTCACACCATACGCAGAAATTAATTCAATGTAAGAGCTAAAATTGTAAAACTCAGAAAAAGTATAGGGTAAATATTCATGAATTGGGTTTAGCAATGTTTTCTTAGATATGACACAAGACACAAACAACTAAAGAAAAAAATAGGATATTTGGACTTTAAATGAATTAAAAACATTTGTGCATCAAATAACACTATCAAGAAGATAAAAACAAACCCTTGGAATGGGAAATAATATTATATATACATATATATGCATTTTAAAAAACTTACAATTCAACAACAAAAATAAATACATAAAATCAACCAGATTTACAAATGGACAAATAAACAGACATTTTTCCAAAGAAAGTATAAAAATTAGCAATAATACCATAAAAAGAATCAATATCATTAGTCATTAGAAGAAAGCAGTTTAAAAGCATGATAAGGTATCACTTCACACCCACTGGGATGCTACAACAGAAATAAATAAAAAGAATATCAACATTAGATGTGATAATGAACATTACTTATATGTTTATTATATATATATGGATATGGATATATATATGTATATGTATTATATGTGTATGACGTCTGTCAGGAAAAAGTCCAATCTTTGTTATAACGAAAATGGTTTGCATGACATTGATGTAACCTGGCAGCCAAGAAGAGTGCACTGGAATGCACATGTGTGAACAATGATGATTGCAGTACAGTGGGGGCTGTTGAGTGTGTGTACTGTGTTGTCATCATATTCAAAATGACTGAGCAGGTAGATCCAGGAATCTGTATCAAATTTTGTGTTAAGCTTGAACATTCCTCCACAGAAACTATTTGGATGATTCAAAAGGCTGAAGCTATGGGCAACTGATGATTGACAGTTTCATTGCCACAACATGCCCACCTATGCATCATGCCTCAAGCAGAGTTTTTTTTAGAAACATGGAATCACCCAGGTGCCTCAGCCCCCCATGGCACAGATTTGACACCTTGTGACTTCTGGCTTTTCCTAAAACTAAAATCACCTTTGAAAGGGAAGAGATTTCAGACTGTAGATGAGACTCAGGAAAATACAATGGGGCAGCTGATGGTGACTGGGAGAACTGCGTGAGGTCCCAAGGTGCGTACATTGAAGGGGACTGAGTCATCATTATCCTATGTGCAATGTTTCTTCTATCTTGTATCTTCTTCAATACATGTCTCTATTTTTTCTATTATATCTTATGTGTGTGTGTGTGTGTGTGTGTGTGTGTGTGTGTGTGTATATATATATATATCGTATATTCTGTATATAAAGATACCCACATGTGTTGTATATAATACAACTAAAATTAAGTGAGAGTTAAAAGAATCGAATATATAATAATCTATATGCTCTAACATTGTTTACATAGCATGGCTATAAAAATTGAGTTGATTTGAACAGTTTATTAAACTTTTATAGAAACTTGCCCATTTCAAATTTTTTGACATAAAGTTAGTAGTACTAATCTCATATATTTTAATATTTACTGAGTATTTAGTTTCATCTCCTTTTTATTCCTAATATTATTCCTTCAGGTTTGCATTCTCTTTTTGTCTCTTTCTCAGGTGCCCAAGGTTACCTTTTTTATTAATCTTAGGAAAAAACTAACTCGTGCCTTTGATGACACCCTATTGCATTGCCCCCTCTAATTTGAGATCTTACCTTTCTTGTTTTATTTATTTTATTTTCTGTTTTCATTCTTAGTCATTTAGTCATTTTTTTTTAAATATTTTATTTATTTGTATTGTTTGTTTATTTATTTATTTATCTTTAGAGGGGAAGGGAAGGAGAGAGGGAGAGAAACATCAATGTGCGGTTGCCTCCTGTATGTCCCCTGCCGGGAACTGGCCTGGCAACCCAGGCATGTGCCCTGACTGGGAATCGAACCGCGATCCTTTGGTTCGCAGGCCCGCGCTCAATCCACTGAGCTACACCAGCCAGGGCTAGTCATTTTTTTTTAATTTCTGAAGTTGATGGACAATTTAATTTAATTAACTCATTAATTGTTAGCCTTTCTTTTATTCCAATAAATATTTAATATTATCACTTTACCTCAAAGAATTACTTTATCTCCTTCTCAAATTTTTGATAGGTGTTACTTTAACTATCATTAATTTTCCATTGTGGGTTCTTATTTATTCCTGCTCAGGTTACGGACCTCTTCTCCCCCTGTAATCTGCATGTGGACCATTAAAATCCAAATTCTCTGTCCCTATGGATTATTGGTGCCTCCAGAGGTAAACGCTTACCAACATATGCTTACCAACGTAACTCCAACATTGTCTTAGCCCTATATATTATTTCTTGTCATTTATGTCCTTTGAGGAATTTCTTCGCATTCTGTCACTTACTTGAAAATAGTATATTATGTTACAAATTTTATGAGTGCTTTCTTCAGAAATTTCTCTGGACATCTCATCCATTGTAATACCAAAAATAGAAGTTAAGCAGTTAATCCTTTAAATATCTGTTATTCTTTAAATTTCTAAAGAGCAGAGGTTTTTTTCTAACTTACCATTTTCCTCATTTTGAAGGCCCAACACAGGGCACTATTTTTTGAATTGCAAATAAATGAATGAATGTTTTTCTATGTGGAAGAGCATGACAAGTAATTAGAAACCAAATAAAGAAAATCTACATAATATTATCAACTAAAGCTGACTTATTTTAAAATATAAGGCATTATGCTAAGTGAAATAAGCCAGGCAGTGAAAGACAAATACCATATGATCTCACCTATAAGTGGAACCTGGTCAACAAAACAAGCAAGAAAGCAAAATATAACCAGAGACACTGAAATTAAGAACAAACTGACAGTAACCAGAGGAGATGTGGAAGGGAATATGGGGGTGAAGGGAGAAGGGTTTTCAGGAACATCTATAAAGGACACATGGACAAAACCAAGTGGGGGTTAATCAGGGGTGGAGATGGGGACAGCTGTTGTGGGGGAGGGGAAAATGGAGACAACTGTACTTGAACAATAATAAAGAAATATATAAACATATAATTTAAATTTTTAACATAATTTCAAATAAAAATTCTAAAATCATATTTTATTTGAAATATTTTTTACATAGTAAAAAAGCAAGACTGTTTAATTTATTTTAAAAACTTCTTGAAAAGGGTAACAGTTATTCTAGTTTTAATAGCTTTCCAAAGGGGCTAGACCTAAATATCATAAAAAGAGTTTCCGAAGATTATTGTTTACAAGTGCAGCTTTGGTTGTGACTGTCTGTCTTTTTTAATAATAAAAAATCAAAGAGAAAAAAAAATATCCTGACCAGTCAAGAAAATAAAGAGGGATACCTTTTTATAGCTTCAACACAGTTTATTTGAAATATACACACATTATGATAGAAACATAATTTCTTTGTTTGAATCTGCCCAGAAGTACAAACTTAACTTCTTTATGTTAACCTAAATACTACAGGACTTTTAATGACCATGGTTCTTTATATGTAATCAAAGAGATGGATCAGCCTACCAGCTCAATTCACTAATACCCCACTAAGGCTGTGGGAATCACCACAGAATTAGGTACATACCCTCTAGTGAATCTCTCACAACAAACTTTCCTTAGCTTTTAAAATCTGATGGATCAATTGGATTTAATTGCACAGGTGGCACATTTAGGCTTAAATTCTTCTTTTCATGTTCTCCCCTTCATCATCCAATTCATTCACCATGCTGCTCAGTTTTGTTTTTTAATGTCTTATTTCATTCCTTTCATTCTTATTTCCAAAATGTGTTACCTATTTTCCTTTTTCCATGTTGTTCCCTTCTTTCTCCTACATTTATTTGTTGTTAGTATTGAACATCTCTCCTCTTTCCCTTGTCATGGTTCAACTTAATCGACTCAGTGAGAGGATATACAAGTAACATAATCCTCCTAAAATCTTGCTTCCCATTGTCAGGCTGAAGAAGAAAAATGGGATAAATCTCAGCTTCAGTTGTTAAAAGGTGTAATTTCCTTAGGAGCTTGAATTTGATCCTTTCAAGTTTTGTCCTAAAGCACATTCATTTCATTTCTAATTGCTATGTCTCCACATTGGTCAGAGTTTGATTCTTCCTAGAGCCCAGAATGACTTCTCTCTACTTGCTGCCTTTGGTCACTGCTTCTACGGTTTTATCAAAGTCACAGTGTACCTGCTTCCATTGACCACAGCTGATCTCCTTTTCCTTTCATAGCTTCCATGCTGAGTAATATTTTTTTATCCTGCAAGAACAGACACTAGGGATCTAATTATGGTAGTCACAACTTTTCTAAGAGATATGTTAGTTTTGAGCACGATGTATGATGTTTCTAGGAGAGTTCAGAGAGGACCAAATTATAAGTTCTGTCCTGCTGTTGTTATTGTTAGGGTGTCACATTTCTGCTGTTCTAAACAGGGTTTGTTTTAGTTATACGGTTAAAATGTTTTAGTGTTACATATTTTCTTATATATATATATATTATCTAACATTGATTGAACATCTGCCATGTACCAAGCATTGTTCTAAACACTTTACAATAGTATACCATTTAATCACTACAGGGACTCTGTGAAATTGGTAAAGATTGTCCACATTTTAAACCTTCAGAAGGAGAAGAACAGGAAGAAATCGGAGCATATGCCATTGGAACCCTGGTGGACCAACCCCAAGGCTTCAATCTTAATCATCATTCCATAGTCGCCTACTTGGATAACCATGATGAGCTTGATTTTGGAAATTTTACATTTAAATAGCAAGTGCCAAGTTTTTTTATTATTTGGTTAGTTGCCTTTGTTATCAGCCCTAAGGAACACAGAAAATATTGTCATTTAATTTCATGGCTGGTGAAAATTAAGCAGTTTGATTTTAGGTTTATTGATGTTCCCCAGTAATGATTCCCACTCTAATGCCCTACAGATTAACAAACATTTTACTTTTCCATATAGCATGGGCATTTGGACTTTATTAATAGAAGAGCAGTCATGGTGTCATTATTAGTGCCATATTTCTAAATTTTAGATTAGGGAAAGCTAAAATTAGAGAAGTCTAAAGAAGAGTATATGTAGCTTTTCAAAAGTCTTACAAAGTTACAAATAAAACTGTAAGTGAAAACAGAACAGTGAAAACATTCTTTATGCAGAGAACCCCAAAGTATATTTAGCATTTATTAAGCACCTACTCTTTGGTGAGCATTGTGCAGGTATAATTAGGAGACTGCCCTCAATTGTAAAGAAAACTCCTTTCACATGAAGGGTTTTATGAGCATCACTTCTGTATATAATTGGTCATGCTCAATCTCCTCTCAGAGGAATGGTTCAGGCAAAGAATTCAAATAATCATTACAGAATGTCATTTAATAATAGATCACAATGCCCCCTTGAATATCTATTCTTGTCTCACTGGCCCTGTAAACAGAAGTAAAAGAAACACACATATGGACAGAGTAGGAAAGAAAGCAGTTAAATGCAAATGGAAATTGCTACGGGGGCGAAGCAAAGGCACAATATGCAGAAGGTCAGATTCATTAAGCCCTCCATTAACCAGCTCCGCCAGAGTGGCTCCAGGGTCCCCATTGTCAACTCCCTGTTTAACACCAGAGCTACACTTTTTGACAAGAAATCTCATCAGCATCCTCCAAATACTTGAACTAATGTTTATTTTAAGACTTAGAGTATAAGAAAGAGAGATAATTAAATCCCAAAATTATTTAGAATTAGCTGTGCAGATGACTTTCAAAATTTCCCTTTAAGATCCTCAATCCTATTTACTGCCATCCTGGAAACCTTGACTGATGGACAAATGATTCACAGGGTCACCATTCCTAGAAATTCAAGGTACAGGACAGGAAAATGCTACTCTCCTCAATTAAGACAACCACAAAGTTCCTGGAAAGCTTAACAGCTTAATCAAATGGTTATGGCAGTTTTAATTCCTTGGACTCTTTCCGGCTGGCCCTTCAGTAAGTAGATGGAACTTGGACAAGCATGAATTTGCAGTATTATCATTAGCAGAGGGAATGGCAGCGCATTTGTTAGTCCAGAAGAATGAAAAATCCCTGCATATAATTAATCATCTATGTCTACTCAGAGAAAGGCAGGTGGAAAAACAAGGATATTAGAAGTTAAGAGAAATAAATAATTTCTCTTGTTTTAAAAAGATAAAACAAAAATCTGAGTATAGGTCTCAGTCATCCAGGAATTTATCTCTGTACCTCACCAGTCTTGCTTCTAGAGACAGAGAATTTAAGACATAAGCGTCATCCAGTTCAATCACTGACATGGATCTGTCTTCCACCACAATAACCCTGGCAGACAGTCCAATAGACACCAGTGATAACAAAGTCCACCAAGGAGAAGAACTACTTATTCAACCTCTATAGAAATCTAAACAATAGTTTAAAAACATAAGGGCTTTTTTTTTTTTTAATTTTGAGAAACTTCTGTTAGTGACCCTGGACATAACTCATATATATGACTGACCTTTACATATCTTGAGGCAGCTGTCAGTCAAACTCAGTTCTCCTACCTTTCTGAGGCTAAAATCCTTAGTTCTCAATGTTAAATAACCCAATTTAAAAAAACACATTGTCACAAAATAGAGTTTTTACATCCCTCACTACTCTGGGCACCCCTTGGACATGATTTTAATGCTCAATGGCTCACAATAATGTGATGTTCTGCAAACTAAGAATCATGAAAGCAACCTTTCTCAGCCAAAGGCAGGCATAGCACTGTCAGACAGGCCTCAGTGTTGCCAGAAGCTGGCATGGAACTCACACCAAGGCCAGGGTGTTCTTCTTTTAAATATAAACAATTTCACAGAACACCAACCTAAGATAAGGCCACTATGACCTTGTTGGATTAAGCCAAAAATGAGACTATTTTATATACATTATACAGAAATGAGCAAGTATTCTTTGTCCTAACATGAGTCCCTGCTATTTTTCTTCTTTTCAACTACAGTTATAGTTTCACTCTATTCCTCCTGCTTTCTCAATAAATATTACTAAGATACGCAGTAATGATGTTGACAGGACAACAGAAAGGCAAAAAGAAAACATTTGATATAGGATCCCAAGGCTAAGAAAGAACAATAATAGTAGTAATAGTAATACTATTAATACTACTATTATTACTAATAATACCAACACAACATAATTAGAGCTATTAATGATTAGCTCTGGAGCTATTCATTAAGTGTTTGATTTGGACTGTGACCAGGCCACGTGCAAAAAACAGTTGCATACATCATCTCTTCATAATTTATGATATAAATCTAGTGTTAGTTACTTTACAGAGTAGGAAAAAGAGAGGCTTAGGAAAGTGATTAGCACCTGATCAGGCTAATAATTAAGTATTGGAACCAGGGCGTAACATTTGCATGCCAAGGTATTATTCATTCAGTTTAAGTCAGTGAGTAGGGCTGACATTTTTCAAGTGATTGTGTCTAATCAAAAGTAGGGTGCCTTTTTAAAATTTGGCCAGCAGATACGCTTGTCACAAGTGCTCAAAAGGTGCATGCATGCCAACTATAAATCCTCTTAATATTTGAAGAATACATGCCAGGCTTCCAGACTTGGCTTACAAATACCGTTTTTGAATAATTTCCATGAAGTTTAGTTAATTTTTATTATTTCTATTAACTCTCAGTTCCAAATACATCTGTCAATTCTTGTATGCCAAGTACCAACTAAAAGGTTGTTCTGTGTCAGTCAAATTATCATTTTATTCTATCTTTCACTCAGCTCCCACTACCTCATCAAAAGTAGCACTCATGTCTCAGTACTCATGTTCTGTTGCATAATCAGGGTTATCCTTTGTCTCCACGATCTTGCTCTGATCAGGAAGATGATGCCGTTTTATAAAATCTTTTCTGGCACACTTTTGGAAATTCCAATATTCTGCTTGGTGATTTATATTGATTAAAAAATAAGGACTATAATCTAATAGATAATCTATATAATCTAATAATCATGCTAATAATTATCTAATAATAGATAATCTATTATAATCTAATAATTCATGCTTCTTAGAAAAGATTAGAGGCAAACTCACTCACCAAATACACATTTTCTGTCATGAAAATTCACAAAATTACAAATATTACAAAATTTCAAAAATATTTAATGACACTTCAATTTATCAAAGACACTGGATGAAACTCTAACACTATTGTTAATAAAGGACTTCAACTCCTTCCTAGAAAACAATACAGGCAATCTGTGTGGTTACCCTTCCCCCCAAAAGTCAATAAACTCTTAATAATTTCAGAAAATAGCTAATGCAAGCAATGTCAATTTCTGAAAAAAAAAAAGAATTTAATTGTTTAGCTACCAAGATACTGACAATTACTTGGCTTCAATTTTATTCCAAATAGTCGCAGGCTGAAAGCTTGGGAATGGAAATCATTTTCAATTCCTGGATCATTTATAAGAGAGAACATTTTTCACAGTTTTATTGAGCAATAATTAAACTTAGATCACTGCATAAGTTTAAGGTGTACCACATGATGGTTTTATTTACATATATTGTGAAATGATTACCACAATGGTTTTAGCTAGCATCAATCTTCCCATACAGATACAATAAAAAGAAAAGAAAGGAAAAAAGTTTTCTCCTTGTGATGAGGACTTGGGGGTTTTACTCTCATAATGACTTTCCTGTATGTCACACAGCAGTGCTAGCTGATATATTTATCGTGTCCTTAGTACTTTTTATCTTAAAACTGAAAGTTTGTACCTTTTGACTACCCTACTCCAATTCCCCCTCACTCCACTCACCATCTCTGGTAACCACAAGTCTAATATCTTTTTCTATGAGTTTGTTTGTTTCTCATATTCCACTTATAAGTGAGGTGATACATATTCGTCTTTCTCTGACTTATTCCCCTTGGCATGACGCCCTCACAGTCCACCCATGTTGTTAACTAATGGTAGGGTTTCCACATTCTTTACTGGCTGAATAATATTTCATTGCATTTATATACACAACCTCTTTACCTATTCATCCATCAAAGGGCACTTAGATTGTTCCTATGTCTTGGCTACTGTAAATATTGCTGTTATGAACAAGTGGTGGCGGATATCTTTTCAAGTTAGTGTTTTCATTTCCTTTGGACAAATTTCCAGAAGTGGAATTGCTGGACCACATGGTAGTTCTATTTTCAATATTTTGAAGATACTTCATACTGTTTTCCATGGTGGCTTCACCAATATGCAATCCCACCAGTAGTCCACAAGGGTTTCCTTTTCTCCACATTCATTCCAACATCTTTCTTAACTCTTGTATTCTTGATGAGGACCAGTCTAATAGTCATCAGGTGATTTCTCACCATGGTTTTAGTTTGCATTTCCCTAATGACTAGTGATGTTGAGCATCTTTTCATGTACCTGTTGGATTTTTGCATTTCTTTGGAGAAATGTCTATTAAGGTCTTTTTCTCATTTTTAATTGGATTATTTGGGGGGGTTCCATTAAGTTGAATGAGTTCTTTATATACTTTGGATATTAACCCATATAGGATACAGTTTGCAAATATTTTCCCCATTCCATAGGTTGTCTTTTCACTTTGTAAATGGTTTCTTCTGCTATACAGCAGTTTTTAGTAGATGTAACTCCACTTGTTTATTTTTTATTTTGTAGTTTGTGCTTTATGTATCATAACCCCCCCCCCAAAAAAAAAACCATTGCCACGACCCATGCTTTCTGCTAGGACTTTCATGGCCTTAGATCTTCCATTGAAGTCCTTGATCCAGTTGGAGTTCATTTTTGTGAGTGGTGTTATATATATTCACTTTCATTCTTTTACCTGTTACTATTTAATTATCTTAATACCTTTTAACTGAAGAAAATGCCTTTTCTCCATTGAGTATTCTTGGAGAATTGTCAAATATTAGTTGACCTCATATGTTTGGGTTTATTTCCAGACTCTTGATTCTCATCTATTAGTCCATGTGTCTTTTTTTTTTTTTTATGTTGGTACCATATTGTTTTGATAGCTATATCTTTACATGTAACTTCAGGGAAAATAACTCTACCCAGAGAATGAAAAGGGCAATACAAATTAGCATGGCCTGCAGGCCAATGATCTATGAGAAATTAGATCTAAAGCTATAGGCAAGTGAAATGTAATTTTTTAATGACGAAAAGAACACTAAGCTCAATATCAGAATGAGAGGTATGGAAAGTGTCTTTGGTGTAATTATATGGCTTTATAATTTTTCATTTTCAAATATCTCCTATCCATTTGCTGTAAGCTGGATGAAGAAAGAGATCATGTCAGCTTTGACTATTTTTATTACAATTCTTTAAGAGAATTAATGGGTAAATGAATGAATAAAAATCTACCAGCTGTCTCACAATATACACCTATTATTTCTGTGCCCAGCATTCACTTTACATCTATCTCAAGGGACATACAGGTTTTTTTTACTTTTAGCCCACCTATTTTGGGTGAGGCTAACAATCCCAATCCTTTATGATTCATTAACATGTGTTATGTGAGCCAGTGTAAACTCATCAGCATATTCCCTCTCTCTACTTATATCCCATGACCCAAAAGAGATCAGCAAGACTAAATTCAAGAGATTTGGAGTAACTTTTAGGCTGATATTCTCAGTTGTAGGAAAAGCTAAACATTTTGAAAACTACCAAATATTAAGTGCCTTCTTGAGAATGAAGTTAGCATATGATAATCAAGAGCCACTATGGATAAAGAGGTAGTAGGTACACAAATGCACACGCAGGGAGTAAGGGGAGGAAAGGGAAGAAAAATAGAGAGAGAGCGTATCTGATACCATTGGTTTGTTTTAACCATTCTTGAACCTTGGCTCCCTGAACAGATAAATTACTTTTTTGTTCTCAAGTCACTTTGAATTGGGTTAATTTCATTTATAACTTGAATAGTTAACAATACACTCTTTCTTGCTACAAGTGGAGAAACTAGAATTGAAAGAAGGGCAAAGCCTTATAATTCCTTAAGATCAATACTTTGTAGTGAAGAAATTATGACTATAACAATGGCTCCTAACTTCCAGATATTTCCACTATGCCAGACTGCCCTTATTAAATGTTAATAAAATACTTCACTAAATAAGCACTATGCTTATTAAAGGCATGGAAGATTAAAAGGGATACCTGTTATTTTACATTTAAATTAATATAATTTTCTGGATGAGAAGAACCAAAAAACTACTTCTTTAAGATACACTCTTTTTTTCTCAGTCATGTTCTTTCTAATAGGAGGCAGAATTTGAGTCTCTAACTTCATTTGGAAACTGCTGAGATTGACCAAAGAGGAGCCAATTGTGCCCAAAGAGTAGTCTAAGAAATAAATTAAGTAAAATTACTCATTGATAGTCTTATTACCAGAAATAGCTCTTGTCCATTTGGCAGGTAATTTGTGGTAATGTTTAGTAATTGATAGCAATTTCTGGTAATTAAATGCTGAGCCATTTCTTTACTTAATATTGGTTTTTCTTAGTAAATTCAGTACTAAGAAAAGAAATTAGTGGTTGATGGCCATGTCAGATATTTAAATGCTTTACTAAGTGGAGGTAGTACAGCATTAAGGAGGAAGTGGGCAATGTGCAGAGTTGAATTGCCTAAGTGGTTTTGTACTGAAGAAATATCTCAGATTATATGATTTAAAAACTTTGGGATTGGGTAAAAGGAAACAAGAATATGCAGATGGCCTGCACTGGGTCTTTAATGGGCATGAATTTCCAGCAAACATATTGCCTTTTGGATTAACTCCAAAACCCCCATATTTTACACAGGGATAAAATAGTTTAAATATATTTAAAAGGTTCTATGAAAGACATGTAAGCCCATTGTGCTAATTGTTACTATGATAATTTATGAATTACTAGATCAGAGTGGAATTTCTTTTGCTAGAATGGAGTTTCCTTAGTAATATACTTACATTTTAGTAGATCAAGGTATAAGCTAGTTGCCAGAATTATAATATATTCAATGTTATATAGTTTTTAAGGGTTCTGCATAATCACTGAATTGTCTTAATTCTAGGGTCTGACTGGCTTAAATACCATTAACCTAGTCATTCTTTTTTAAGATTTTATTTATTTATTTTTGGAGAGAAGGGAAGAAAGGGAGAAAGAAAAGGAGAGAGACATTCGTGTGAGAGAGAAACAGATCAGTTGCCTCATGATCCTGCCCCGAATTGGGGCCAAACCTACAACCTAGGCACATGTCCTGACTGGGAATCAAACTGCCGATCTTTCACTTTGAAGGGATGATGCCCAACCAACTGACCCACAGCGGTCAGGGCCCATTTATCCATTATTTTTTTATTGTTGTTCAGTTACAGCTGTCCCACCTTTTCCCACTGCTGTCCTCTGGCCCACCACCCCCTGCTCCCCAAGACAATCCCCACCCCATTGACCATGACTGTGAGTCCTCTGTGATGTATAAAACTTCAGAAATAAGTTTAAGTTGAGGGTTTGCAAGTACATATGTCTCAACATACAAATTTTCAAAGTCAGTATTTTATTTCTTCTTTGAAGTGCTGATCACTGGATCAACATTTATCTCCATTTATTTCTTTGTGGTTCCTCCCTCATTTCTGTCCCCTTTTCCAGTCCATCTTGCAACTGTAACATCTGGAGGGATATTGTATATCACAGGTGGCAAACACAAGGCCTGCAGGCTGAATCCAATCCTCCATATCCAGCACGGAGCTCTCACTTAACTGTTACGGAGTAGTTACATTTACACAGTCCTAACGTTACACTTGGCTCTTTGAAGGCAACCACAGGCTGATACAGCGCCCGATGAAAATAAGTTTGACACCCCTGTTGTATATTATTGTTTCATTTCTTACTTCTTAGTTTTTTTTTTCTTTTGTTGAAGCCCTTGGAAACCCTAAAAATTTACGTGCTCTAAAAATGTAAGTGCTGTAATGTTCAATAATTAATATCTCATCATGAGAAGTCCAAAAGGTCCCAGAAGAGCCATTTAAGCATTCAATTCCTCTAAGAAATAATGAGGAATTTACATATTAGCAATTTATTGTAAAATCCTAAAGATTTTAAAGCACATAGAGATAAATAAATCAGTATTTAATAGGATGTGCCAGAACTACCTTCAATCAGTGAGTATGGATGGATATAAAATCTTTTTTTCTACACTTTCTTTATAGTATGAGTATTTGTGGTCTGGGTAAGACATTAAAATTGTCAGCCTGATTCCTTTCAGTGTCTAAATATGTGAAAGAAAATAATATTTTGGAACCATCAATAGACTGGGATGGCTTTGAAAGACAACCAAGGGAGGTGAGCTTTCTTCCTAAGCCCTTGAACTTTTGAATCTGCCTGGGTTATTGATCTATTTAAATGCATAATGGTTGAGCTATCATCAAAATGTAATGACCTTACCTGTCTTTGAAACCAAGCAACTGTATTTAGGTCAGGAGAAATCTAGTTACATGACTGCCTTGAAAGGTTAAAACATATGTATATACTTTTTAAATTAAAATCATGGTTAGCTCTACAAAAAAATTATGGAGTAAGAGAATTTTATTTTCTAGTTTCTAACTACTTAATACCTCCTCTTTCACAGCTCTCTTTCCTTTTCCCCCAATAGATCAAAGTGTCTACACTGCTCCAATCCCCTGCCGTATCACTCTTGCTTCCTATAGTGATATTGTGTATTCTGAGACGATTACTACTGCTTTCTCTTCACAGCAAATAATTTAAATGTTTCATAGCTGACAGCAATTCCTAGTAATTATAGGTAATTATGGTGAATCAAAATGGACTCCATAGCTAGACATTTATATTCAGATCCCTCATCTCAGGTCTACTATCTGTGACCTGAGAAAATTATTTTATCTCTTTGAGACTCAGTTCCTTTCTCTCTTCTCTTCTTCCTACTTCCTTTCTTTCTTTTCTTTCTTACTAAGAAAGTAAAATGAAGATAAAAATCATCATTTGATCTTGCCTTAAAAAACACATGATTATGCTGATGAAAGGAGGTTGACAAATGATTGCTTAAGTGCCAAATTCAGAAACCAGGTGTTCTACTTGAAGGTAAAATTAGACAGAAATGAGTCTTAAGAAATCTGCTTTTTAATGCATTATCCATTTGCACAGACTATCAAGACTGCCAAGGTGAGCGTATTGGTTTCAAAGAATGAATTAGAAAGTCTTTCCTGAAACCTGTTTTCATGATTGAAGACTGGGTAAAACCAACCAAGTCTCATTGGGGCACCAGTGTGATGATGTAGGGATGGACTTATTAAACATTAACCTCCTCAATTTATGGTAGCTCCATACATGGTCCAAAGTTAGAGCTACTTTTATTTCCTATTGGTCAAGAAAATAACCCTTGTTGAGATTTAACTTAGATGGAAGTTAAATAGTTATAATGCAGACCTTTCACTGAAAAAAAATTTGATTTGAGGACAAAAATTCCTAAGGAGACAACCTCAGGTAATGTTATTCCCAAGTCAATTCTATTTCAACAACTTCTTTATGCCTACCTTCTTGTGTACACTCACAGGTATTCACATTTATCATGAACTCTGGGAATTGTATTCTGTACCTGCTATCATACAGAATAATTGTCCAGTATGTTATTTTTAATCATTCATGCTGTGATCTTTGCTCTGAAAAAAAAAATAGTGGAAAAAGAATGCAAGAAAAAACCCTTATTTGAATTACTATTTTTTAAACTTATTGAATTGTGTCTTTCATTTAGGTCTTATCAAGCTATCTTGGTGTCTGTGCTTTAAAGCCTTCATAAAATCTTTTTCTTTAAAAACAAAAAACACATGATTGAGTCTGAAAGAGGACCATGCTCAGCTAATTTTATTTAATGTTCTGTATCTGTATTTAGATATGTATCAATTAAATAAAATATTAAATAATATTTATTGATGGCTCACTAAGTATCAGCCACCTTTCACCATTTTTTTACTTCTATCTAATTTTGTTTTTAATTTAAAAATTCTCATTGTTGACAGTGTTACATATGTCCTCCATTCTCCCTCATCCCCTCTCCACTAAGCCCCCACCCCCTCCCTGGCCTTCACCCCTTTGTTGTCTATGTCCATGGGCTTTGCATACATATATATGTTCTTTGGCAACTTTATGTTCAAGGACTATGTTATGTTCAAGGCCCATTTTAAATTCTGCCCCCTCCCCCAAATATTTAATAATATCCTTGGTTAGTATTACCTTTTTTCTTTGCTAACTTTAACACATTTTATCCATTATGAATCTATTTACATTTATATTTGTGTCTCTTACTCTTACTTATTTATATATATTTTAATTTATTTTTGCAATCCTCACCTGAAAACATTTTTTATTGCTTTTAGAGGGAGAGGAGGAGGAGAAGGAAGAGGAAGAAGAAAAAAAGAGTGAGAGAGAAATGTTCACGTGAGAGAGAAACAACAATTGGTTGACTTCTCATACACACCCTGACCAGGGATAGAACCTGCAACCGAGGTACGTGCCCTGACCAGGAATTAAACCCACAACATTTTTGGTCTACAGGATGATGTTCCAACCACCTGATGCACACCATCCAGGGCTGTGTATCTTAGTCATTTTAAAAGAATATAACATCTTGAAAATAATACTCCATTATGAACATCTTTTTATTTTCAGTCTAATCACACAATTTTAATGTAAAATTGCATTAAGTCAAAGTAAATCAAATGAAGTTAAATTTAAAGAAATTAATTAACAATCTCATGGGGAGGTGTAACTTCTTTCAAATATACACACAATCACACATGTGAACATGTTGTGTAATGGTGAAACTTAGGAAACACAAACTAGTTGCTAAAGGAAATGTTTTGGATTACTCTGGGTGGTGGGGCAGTGTCCTACGTTACGTTCCACAAATTACTTTTCAACTATTACAACCCAGACTCTTCAAATGGCATCATAATATGTTAACCATGGTTATTATATATTTTTTATTTTAAAGCACATGAATCTTCTTTCAATTAGCCCAATATATACACTTCAGAAACTGTGAAAGAAGGAGCTGTAGGTAGAATGGCTTTGCCATCATTATAAAGGTGTTATTAAAATTACAATCTAAAATATTGATCAGAGCATGTTATAATGACTCAAATAATGAAATCTCAGAATTCAGAGGCAGGGAAAAGGATTTCTATTATTAGTAATAAAATCCATGTAAGCCTTTGTGCTTCTCTAACTTTGCTAAGAGGAAAGTCAGAGCTTAGTTTCATGATCAAGTAACTTACTGCCCTATCCTTACTCTGTCATTTAGTCCTTTTTTTTTAACAGGGTGTTTACATTTTTGTGATATCTTTGTCCTCTAGTAGACTATATCAACTCCTTTCATGGAGGTAGGCAGAGTAAAGATAACAAATAAATGAATGCAGTGCTTACTCTTTTCCATATCCCTGCCTTCACTGTTAAACTCAGTTCTTTTAACTACTCTGGTAGACTTTGTGATGTGCTGCCAGCCACTCCTTCAATGAAGGACTTGTTGTCCATCTCATAGAAATAACGGCAAACTGCCTCCTGCTGCCTGCCACTTCTGGAACTGCCTCAGTAGCAGAAAGCTGCATTATCCAAGCTGACCCTTCTTCATATGGCAGCTCACAAATGATGGCTATTCATTAAGAGAGCATAAAGTTCAGATCATCTCAGTGCAACTTGGGACAATTCTCATTAAGAGTGCCCGGTGCAGTTGTACAAGTTTGTCACTGGGATACATTACAGAATAACCTCTCTCTCTGCTTAACTCTGCTTTCTTACCCTCTCTTCCACGAGTTTTGATTCCAAAGGCACTTCTTTGTAAATATTTCATACATTAATTTCCATCACAAATATTGCTTCTCAGGGAATTGAACCCGCATAACCATATTTTGCTGTGTATAATGCATACTTTTTTGCCCAAAGTTTTGAGAGAAAAATAAGAGTGTATATTATACATGGGTAGTACTAATTCTGTATCTATATAAATGTTTTTAATTCTTTTATTTATGCTTATGCATTAAAAGTTTAACTCTAGAAAGCAATAACAACATCCATATGCGAAATAACACTCTGGAATATGATAATCCATTTTGTTGAACTTAACAACAAACTTACAATGAGAGCAGTTTTGGCCAATGATTCAATGAAATGAAACAAAGAGCAACAGATTGTTATCCACGGAGTAAGATAGGTGATGCCGACTTTATTACCATGGGGTGAACAGCGTGACATTTCTCTTCGTACACTTTAGGTGAGAGAAGTTATTGGAAAATCCCTTGGAAAATGTCAAAACAGTTTTTGTACATTGCAAGCGTTAAGCTAAAAGTTATTAAATATACTAAAAAGCATGGCAACAGAGCTGCTGAGAGACAGTTTGGACCTCTTCCCACAGAGAGGGTCAGCAGAGTGTGGAGGCAACAGGAAGAAAAGTTTCTTCAGATGCCAAGACAGAAGAAGACAATGCAATGGACACCTCCCAAGTGGCTGGAGGTGGAGCAGGAGGTGCAGACCTGGATTCTGGAGCAGCATCACACTGGGAGCTCTGCTTCAACCAAGATGATACAAGAAGAAAGTAAAAGGATTGTGTGAGAAAAAAACATTGATGGTTTCTCCAGGACACCTAAATGGTGCTTTCACTTTATGAAAAGGTCAATTTGAGCATGAGGACACAAATGAAACTTGCCCCAGAACTTCCAGCAGCCTATGAGAATCAAGATTTGGAAATTCATTCTTGTGTTATCAATCTTCAAAAGACTTACAACTTGAGCTGTCCCAGATAGCTAATATGGATGGGACCCAACTCACATTTAATGTGCCTTCCAACAGAACTGTGGAGGTCAAAGGAGCAAAGACCTTGTGACTGTTAAAACTAGTGGTCATGAGAAAACACATTTCACTGTTGTTCTAGCCTGCTGTGTAGATGGGACAAAGCTACTTCCTATGATCATTTTTAAAAGAAAAACATTTCTGAAAGAAAAGATTCCAAGTGGAGTTATTGTACACATGCATGAAAAAGGATGGATGAATGAAGAAGGCATGAAAATATGGTTTAATAAAGTCTGGTCATGAATGCCTGGAGTATTACTTAAAAACCAGCTTTGCTTGTTTTTGATCACTTCAAAGCCCATGTTACACAAAGTGCAAAAGCAATTGCAGCAGACTTGAAAACCTGACTTGCAGTGATACCTGGTGAGCTCAACAGCGAACTGCAACTTCTTGATGTGTCAGTAAACAAACCCTTTAAAGCACTAATGAAGAAACAGTGGACATTATGAATGCAGTCAGCTGGTAATGATTTAATACCTACAGGCCGGACCCAGAAAACAACCATCACCCAGGTTTGTGATTGGATCCTAAGAACGTGGAACAGTGTCAAGAAGGAAGTGGTTGTGAAATTATTTTAAAAATGAGGCATCGGCAATGCTATGGATGGACCTAAGGATGGTGAAGTTTACCGGGATAAGGGAAGTAACTCTTCAAAAGACACTGGTAATGTAGAAAATGAAGATGATACTTCTGATATTAACAGTGATAAAGAGTTCTTGGCCTTCTATGATGTGTAAATATCATAAATTTGTTACTGGTACATAAAATTTCTTGTACGTTGTATCTGTTCTTGTGGTTTGTAATTACTTGTTACATAAAATTTCTTGTACTATAATATGTTCAAAAATAAATGCTAAAATTTTTTTTATTTAAAATAAAAAACCCAAGTATCTAAACATAAATAAATAAATAAATAAATAAATAAATAAATAAATAAATAATTGAATTAAAAAATTAAAACAAGAGATTTTTTTCCCTGAAAGTTTGGGCCAAAAACATGGGTATGCATTATACATGGCAAAAAGACAGCAAAATGGTTGCTACCAGGAATAGATCAAGAAAGCAGGTACTACGTTTGGATTATAGAGCTGGATCCCTTGCCTCTTGCTGGCCACAGGATGTCATCACTGGTGGTTTATGATACACATACAAATTCTGGTGCAAAGAGCCTGTTTAATTGTTAAAACTTTCACTGACACTAGATTGGACTGATATACTGCTGTAAGCAAATATATTAGTTGGTTCAATGCATTAAGAGTTTGAAGGTTGGGGATCCAAGATGGCAATGGGTAGATGGATGCTAGACTAACCTCCTCCCAGGACCAAACTGGAGTTACAACTAACTTATAAGAAAATACCCTGAATAACTAACTAAGGACTAGCTGGAGAGAAGCTTTATAACCAAGGATTTACAGAAGAAACCATATACCACCACATCAAGGCTGGTAGGAAGTGCAGAGGTGTGAGAAGGCTCGCTGGGCTGTCATGGGTGGCAGCTGAATTTCTGGAGGGATATTTCAGTGGCCAAGAGGGTTCCCCTTGAAAATTGTGGGGTCGAAATCCCAAGCCAGGGTCCCCAGCCAAGAGCACCAGAACCAGGAAAGATGCCCACATAACATCTGGCTATAAAAAGCAACAGGATTCCTATCCACCAGGGACAGAAAACTAGAAACATAAATATTCTCTTAAAGGACCAGTGCACAAAATATTTTTTTGCACCCACATACTCTGGGCTTCACTGAAGGAAGGGCAGAGTGGACTAGAGCTACGTGAGGAGAGTCTGAAATTGGTGGCTGTGGACAGAGTGAAATATCAGCCACCAGGATCCCTGTGCTCAGTCATTCCCCATACTGCAGAAGCCATCTTTCTCCCCTGACGTGACATAAGCCTGAGGGGAAGCAAAGCCCCACCTATAAGAATCCCTCTCACCCCACCAAGTGGAGCTTAAGCCCTGATGAGGAATAAACAGAGGTTCTTTCGGTGATTAAGCCTAACAGACAGACTGCAGGCAAGGGTGGATTGCTAAGATCTTTGAAACTTTAACTAACTCTCCCCTACACCTGGAGCTGGTAAAACCTTACCTTGGTGCCCAGGTGGGTCCTTTCCACATACACCCAGGCCCAACAAAAATAGCCACAAGTTGTGGGTCTCTGATAGCTCCAAAGAGGTTTCCCAGGGCCAGTTAGAGGCAGCATCTGACAGAGGGCTGTACCAGAGTCTTTGAAGTTCTACCTAATCCATAGAAACAAACACAAAGATAACCAAAATGGGAATACAGAGAAACAGACCTCAAAAGAAAGAACAAGAGAATTCTCTAGCAGAAGAACTAGATGAAATGAAGGCAAGCAATTTATCAGATAGAAAGTTTAGAGTAATGATTATAAGGATACTCAACAGCATGAAAAAAGACATAGAAACCACTAAAAAGGACCAGTCAGAAATAAATAATGCAATATCTAAAGTAAATAATAGACTGAACAGTAGGTTAGAAGAAGCAAATGATTAAATCAGCAATAAGGAAGACATATAGGGGAAAAAAACACCCAGAGAAGCAAAAAAGCTTTTGGGACAACACAAAGCATAACAATATCCTCATCATAAGGATACCAGAAAGAGAAGAAAGGGAGCAAGATGATGAGAACCTATTTGAAGAAATAATGACTGAAAACTTTCCTCACCTGCTTAGGGAAAAAGACACACAAGTCCAGGAAGTGCAGAGAGTCCCAAACAACCTGGATCTGAAGAGGCCCACACCGAAACATATCATAATTAAAATAGCAAAGCTTAGAGACAAGGAAAGAAGCTTAAAAGTTACAGAGAAAAGCAGTTACTTATATACAAGGGAGCTCCCATTAGACTATCATCTGATTTTCAACCAGAAACATTTCAGGCCAGAAGGAATTGGTGTGAAATATTCAAAATGGTGAAAAGCAAGGACCTACAACAAAGGGTACTTTACCCAGCAAGGCAATTATTTAAAAATCAAAGGAGAAATAAGGAGCTACACAGTCAAGAAAAATATAAAGGATTTTGTTGCCACCAAACCAGTATTGCAACAAATGTTAAAGGGCTTGCTATGAGAAGGAGGAGGAGAAGGAGGAAAAGGAGGGGAAGGGAGGAGGAGGAAAAGAAGGGAAGGAGGAGGAAGGAAGGAGGAGGAGGGGGGAAAGGAGGAGAAAAAAAGAAGGAGGAGGAAGAGGAAGAAGAAGAAGAGAAGAAAAAGAAGAAGGAGGAGGAGAAGGAGGAAGGGGGAGGATGATGATGACAACAACAGAGGGAAATAGTTAAAAAATTAAATTGTAATAAATAGATGTCTATCAGTAGTCACTTAAACTGTAAAGGTGTTAAATGTTCCAATCAAAAACCATAGAATAATTGAATGAGTAAGAAA
Organism: Glossophaga mutica; assembly: GCA_039655065.1. Lineage (NCBI taxonomy): Eukaryota > Metazoa > Chordata > Mammalia > Chiroptera > Phyllostomidae > Glossophaga > Glossophaga mutica. The sequence continues at coordinate 143,352,537 of CM077305.1, read as the reverse complement.
ACAGGACTATGTTATGCTGTCTTCAAGAGACATACCTCAGAACATGCAGACTAAAAATAAAGGGATAGAAATATTTCATGCATGGAAAAAAGAAGAAGCTAGGGTAGCAATACGTACTTGTATATCTGACAAAAATAGAGTCTAAAACCAAGGCTATAGTAACAAAGAGGGACCTATACAATGATAAAGGGAAAAATCCAACAAGAAGATATAACCAGGTAAACATTTATAATGCCAAGATAAGGGCACCAAAATATGTAAAGCAAATCTTAATGGACATAAAGGGAGAGATCAACAGAAATAGTCATAGTCAGGGATTTTAACACCCCATTGACTCCAATGGGTAGATCTTCCAGACAGAAAATCAACAAGGAAATATTGGTCTTAAATAACACATTAGATCAAATGGATTTAATTGATATCTTCAGAGCATTTCATCCCAAAGCAGCAGAATATACATTCTTTTCAAGTGCACATGGACCATTTTCTAGGCTAGACCACATGTTGGGACACAAAACAAGTCTCAATAAATTTAAGAGGATTGAAATATCAAACATCTTCACTGACCATAATGCTATAAAACTAGAAATCAATCAAAAGAAGAAAGTTGAAAAATACACAAAGACATGAAACCTAAATAACATGTTATTGAACAATGAATGGATTAACAATGAGATCAAGGGAGAAATTAAAAGATTTGATTTGAAACAAGGGAAAATGAGAGCACAACACCCCAAATCTGTGAGATACAGGGAAAGCAGCTCTAAGAGGGAAATTCATAGCATTACAGGCACATCTAAAGAAATAATAAAAAGGTTTAAAAAAATCAAACATTACACTCAAGGGAACTTGAAAAAGAACAATGAACAAAGCCCAAAGTGAGAATAAGGAAAGAAACAGTAAAAATCAGAGCAGAAATAAATGAAATAGGCTAAAAAAAATTACAAAACATCAATGAATCTAAGACCAGGTTTTTTGATAAGGTAAACAAGGTTGACAAACTTTTAACCAGACTCAACAAGAAAAAAAGAGACCCACTAAATAAAATTATAAAGAAGAAATAACAACTGACACCACAGAAATACAAATAATTGTAAGAAGATACTATGAACTATATGCCAACACACTGCATAACTGAATAAAATGGATAAATTCCTAGATACATACACTCTTTCAAAACTAAATCAGGAAGAATCAAATAATCTGAATAAACAGATTACAACTAATGAAATTGAAGTAGTAATAAAAAAACTCCTAACAAACAAAGACCCTGGACCAGATGACTTCGCAAGTGAATTTTACCAAACATTCAAAGAAGAAATAACACCTCTCTTTCTCAAACTCTCAAAAAAATTAAAGAAGAGGGATGCTTTCACAGCTCAGTTTACAAGGCCAGCATTATTCTAATTATAAACCAGAAAAAAAACATTACCAAAAAAGAAAATTATAGACCAATATCCATGATAAACATGGATGCTAAAATCCTCAACAAAATATTAGCAAACTGAACACAGTTATATATCAAAAAGATCATACACCATAATCAAGTAGGATTTATTAAAGGGGCTGGAAGTTTGGTACAATACTTACAAATTAATAAATGTGATACACCACATAAAAATAAAGTATAAAAACCATATGATGATATCAATAGATGCAGTAAAAAATTTGATAAAATCCAGCACCCATTTATGATTAAAAAATAACACTCAGCAAAATGAGAATAGAAGAAAGATACCTAAATGTAATAAGGTTATATGTGACAAAACCACTGCCTCATATTCAACAGGGAAAAACTACAAGTGTTCCCCTTAAGATCGGAATAAGATAGGAATGTCTGCATTCACCTCCCTTGTTCAACATAGTACTAGAAGCCCTAGCCACAGCAATCAGAAAAGAGGAAGAAATAAAAAGCATCCAAACTGAAAAGGAGGAAGTAAATCTGTCATTGTTTACAGATGACATGATACTGTCATAGAAAACCCTGAAGATCCCACCAAGAAACTACTAAAATTAATCAAAGAATTCAGTAAATTAGTAGGGTGCAAAATTAATAATCAGAAATCAGTTGCATTTTTATATGCCAATAATGAACTATCAGAAAGGGAAATTAAGAAAACAATCCCATTCACAAGTGCTTCAAAACATAATATGCCTAGGGATAAATTTAACTATGAATGTAAAAGACCTGTACTTAGAAAATTATAAAACACTGAAGAAAGAAATTGAAGAGGGCCTGGCTGGTTTGACTCAGTGGATTGAGTGCCAGCCTGTGAAACAAAGGGTCACCAGTTCGATTCCCAGTCACAGCACGTGCCTGGGTTACAGGCCAGGTCCATAGTAGGGGGTGCTTGAGAGGCAACCACATATTGATGTTTCTCTCCCTCTCTTTGTCCCTCCTTTCCCTTCTGTCTAAAAATAAGTAAATAAAATCTTTAAAAAGAGAAGGAAATTGAAAAAGATACAAATAAGTGGAAGCGTATAATGTCTTCATGGATAGGAAGAATTAACATTATTAAAATGTTCATACTACATAAAGCAATCTATAGATTCAGTGCAACTCCTATCAAGATAATAATTATGTATTTCACAGAACAAGAAGAAATATTCCAAAAATTTGTATGGAACAACAAAAGACCCTAAATAGCAACAGTGATCTTGAAAAAGAAGAATAAAGTTGGAGGAGTCATGCTACCTAATATCAAACTACAGTAAAAGGCCATAGTTATCAAAACAGCATGGTACTGGCATAAGAACAGATACATAGATCAATGCAACAGTATAAAGATCCCATAAATAAACCCATGCTTTTATGGTCAATTAATATTGGACAAAGGAGGCAAGAACATACATTGGGCTACAAATAGTTTAATCAATAAATGGTATTGGGAAAATTGGACAGATACATGCAGAAAAATGAAACCAGGCCCCCTTCTTATACCACACACAAGAACAAATTCAAAATGGATTAAAGATTTAAATGTTAGACCCCAAACCATAAACATCCAAACCATAAACATCCTAGGGGAAAACATAGGCAGTAAAATGCAGACATTGCTCATAGCAATATTTTATCTTCTATATCTCCTCAGGCAATGGAAACAAAAGAAAAAATAAGAAAAATGGGACTACATCAAACTGAACAGTTTTTGCACAGCAAAGGAAACAATTAATAAAATGAATAGACAATCCACTGAATAGGAGAACACATTCATTGATACATCTGATAAGGGGTTAATATCCAAAATTTATAAAGAACTTACAAAACTCAACACCAAACTAACAAACAACCCAATTAAAAAAATGGGCAAAGGACCTCAATAAACAATTCTCCAAAGAGGACATACAGGTGACCAACAGATATATGAAATGATGTTCAACATCACTAATCATCAAGAAATGCAAAATATAACCATAATGGGATATCAATTCATGCCTGCCACAATTGTTATAACTTAGGCAAGTGCTGGTGAGGATGTGTAGAAAGGGGAACCCTTCTGCACTTGTGGTGGGAATGTAGATTTGTGAAACCATTGTTGAATACTGTATGGAGTTTCCTCTAAAAATTAGAAATGGAACTTACTTTTGACCCAGCAATTTCCCTTCTGAGAATTTATCCAAAGTAACCTAAACACTAATTAGAAAGAATACGTGCACTCCTATGTTTATTGCAGCATTATTTACAGTAGCCAATATTTGGAAGCAGCTCAGGTGTCCATCAACAGATGAGTGGGCAACACAGCTGTAGTACATTTACACAAAGGAATACTATTCAGGTATAAAATAGGAGAAAATGTCCCATTGTGACATATAGATGGACCCAGAGAACATTACACTAAGTGAAATAAGCCAGTCAGAGAAAGACAAATACCATGTGATTTCATTCATATGTGGAACCTAACGAACAAACTAAATTTACAAGCAAAACAGAGACAGACTCATAGAAAATAGGATGACAGCTCTGTGGGGAGAGTTGTTTGGGAGAAGGATCGGGCAAAAAATAGAACTGGAGAGCATCATGCTAAGCGAAATAAGCCAGGCAGTGAAAGACAAATACCATATGTTCTCAACTTTAACAGGAACCTAATCAACAAAACAAACAAACAAGCAAAATATAACCAAAGACACTGAAATAGAAAATAGGCTGACAGTCACCAGAGGGGAGAGGGGAGGGAATTGCAGGGGAAAAGGGGAAGGATTTACAGGAACAAGTATAAAGGACACATGGACAAAAACTAGGGGGGGGTGGAAATGGGAGGGAGGTGGGGAGGGCTGGGATGGTGGGCTGAGGTGGGTGTAAAAGACAGAAAACTGTACGAGATCAACAATTAAAATAAAAATTAAAAAAAGAGAACTCATGGATGCAGACAACAGTGTGGAGAGTGCAGGGACGGGTGAAGATGTGGGTGCAGGTGGAAGAGGGTATAGGGAGATAAATGGTAATAAAAAATACAATAAAAATAAACTATTAAAAAGGAGAAAAATAAGTTTGAGAAATATGGGGAAAATTGAAAGAAAAAAGAAAGTTGAGCACCAAAAACTCATGATTAAAGTAGACCTGCTTTGCTAAAGGCAGGATTTTGGATGGCAAAATATGAGACACCACCAAATAGGCTCCAACTATTGATTGAAGGTTCAAAGTAGTACATCCAGGATTAAGCTCAAGCAGAATCAAATGGTCAATGCAAACTATGCAAGCAGATTTCCAAGGCGCCCAAGTCATTTACCAGTTTTGCCCCAGCATCTCTTTACCAGATCACAGCCATGGCTATATATGGTATCTTTATATCCAGCAAATGGAGGAAGACAGAGTACAAGGTAGGATCATGAGCATCAATTTAGTATACAGGTACAATCAGAAATCAGAGAGCAGCTGCATGGCAGCCCCACTCACGGAGGACTTGGAAAGAGATTAAGGAGAAAAAATTCCTCCAAATGTATAGTTTCAGGTGGGGCATATGGTTATACATTTTGTGTAGAAATATCTGAGACAAATTTTAACATAGGAGGTCTATTCAGAAAGTATCTATCCATGTACTATGAAAAATAGAGACATTTGTTGAAGAAAATACAAGATACAAGAAACATTGTATATAGAACAATGATGCCTCAGCCCCCTTCACAGTAGGCACCTTGGAACCCCACACTTTCTGCCAGCACTGTTAGTTGCCAATCTTTCTTGACTGCAGCCCATACCCATTCAACATTCTCAGGAGTTCTGCTTGTTACAGGCCTTTCAGAATGTGGATCCTTTTAAAACATTCTCAACCATCTTTGAAGCATTTGTGCCACAATTTTATTTGGTCTGCACACATTGCATCACCCCTGAAAGCCTTCTAAATCATCAGAACAGTTTCCAAGGAGGAATGTTCAAGCTTAACCCAAAATTTGATGCAGATTCATTGCTCTACTTATTTTGAATACAATGACCACACAGCTCACATGCTCACTCAATAGTGTCTAATGCCCCCACTGACTAGTACAGTGAAGTTGTCATTAGTCATGCATGCACATTCTAGTCTACTCCCCTTGGCTGGATGTAACCAGGTTACATCAGTGTCGTGCAAACCTTTCTCATTATATTAACAATGGCTGGACTTTTTCCAGACAGACCTTCATGTGTGGATTCAAAAATAGTGGCAAATGGCTTGGTCAGGTGATCAGAGGCATGGAAGAAGAAGAAAGATTAAAATACAGCAAAAAGAGCTCTGAAGTAGAGGTATATGCAATGGACATATGGAAGAGAACATGAAGTTTGAAAATATTTGACTTGCAGGATAATACTCACTAGAAAACCACCATCATGACAGAAGCACTGAACAAAAAATATAATTTGGCCCATCGTTGGCATTTGGTCGTATGAAAAGGCCAAAGGACATAAGAATGGAGGCTCCATATGCATCCAACATTTTGGAATTCACTTAACTTACCAAGGCTAACCTAGCTACTGCCAACACCAGATATCCAACTGTCATCAACAGAGCCCAATGCTGAATCTTCAGTATAGCAGCATCTCTTGAGGACCATTTGGATTCTTGCTGACAAATCATTGGAAGAACAAGTAGTTTATTTGAATAAGAATATACGTATCTTTAGATGTGAGCTTGCCTTTTCTGCCTACAGGGTTTTAGCCAGCCCTACTATTTGAAAATTTAAAGAATGTTGGGTACTGGACCCCATATAACATAATGACCAACCAGGGGACCCAGTTTACAGCAAAGGAAGTACAAAGCCAAGCCCATGACCATGGGATCAACTAGTTATATAGCATATAGCACTATGCAGAAAGCAGTAGGACATTGGGAATTAAGTACCAACTTGGAAGCAATGCTTGATGAGGATGGAACACAATCCTCCAGGCTATGATATACCCATTGAGTCAACAACATTTTATATGTGGTTGTGCCTCTAATGGAAAGAATGTATGAGTCTGCAAACCAAGATCTGGAAGCATAAGTGGTTTCATTTATGTCACTCCCAGTAATTCAATTTGGGATTTATGTGGCACACCCTTCTGCGTGGCATGGGCCCAGCTCCCACTCGGAAATGCACAGGACCCACACCCACAGGTAGGTTCTCTTATGAGGAATCAGATTTGCAATACACCTAGGCTGCCTTTGAGACTTGCTCTTTGCTGAAAACTCCCTCACCCTGCAAGTGCTAAACCTTGCAGGGACCAGTGCAACTAACTCAACCACTTTTGCCTTTTCATTTGCTAATAGCCTTCTTCTGCGATGTGATTAGGGGCATTGGCTCCTTTTGTTGTAATGGGGCAGAGGGAGTGAGGACCATCTTGTAAAGTGAGGAGATATAGAATAAAAGCCTGTCATGGCGGAGGCCGCGGCTTTTGCTCCCCTTGAGAGAAAAGTCACAGTGTCATCCTTTTTCCTCCATCGGACTCCATAGTCCATGTTTATGTTTTATTTCATTCATAATAACACAGACACTGCTAGCTGGTGTCCGCATCAGATTTGTACTTCTTATACCTTCAGGTCTGGGTTCTGTAAGTCTAAATAAAGGTCTTGGTTTTCAAAGCAGAAGCTTTTCTGCCAAGGGATATAGCAGAATTCCCACTGAATTATAAGGTGTGACTGTCTTCTGAAATCAGCATTCAGGAGGAGGAGGCATTGCCCTGGCAGAGGTAATTGACCATGATGATCAGGAGGTGAGGCTACACAATGAGGACAGAAAGAATATGTTTGACGCCCGAGTGATCCAGTTGATTACCTCTGGTTCGGCTCTACTTAATAGCAAGCAAAAGGACAAGAACAACAATCCTAGCCTGAGAAGGGTATAGGGGGCAGAGGAGCAGAACCCTAGACTCCAGCAGAAATGCTAGGGGAGAGTGAGTGGAATAAAGAATGGATAGTGGAATAAAGAGATGATGAGTATCAATTGCCCTCCACCACACCCCAGACCAACTGCAGTATCAATAACTATAACTTCCCACTAACTTGCTCCTTCCAAGTTATCCCCATAAATATATACCTAGCATAATCCTGAAAGAGCAGCTTCCAGAGTCTTTGTGGAGGCAATCAAAGCAAGCAAGAGATGGACTATGGTGGACACTGATGTGTTGCTCAAATTCCCCTTAACTGAAAAACTTGTTGCACCAAAAGCTGGGAGTGGTAACAGTAGTGAGTCTTTAGCTGTCAGCCCTTTCATGGATGCAAAGAATATCTTGGCCAAGAAGATGCCCCTTCTATAGGTAGCTTGCATCCAAAACTAATCCATGAGAAACTACAAAAGTCAACTCTGAGAGCCATTATAACTCCAGAACATCCTGTGTTATCAACTACAGTGTCACTGAGCCTGCGTCATACCTCAATTTTTTTCTCCATCTAATCACAAGGCAAGTTTGAACTTTATTAGATGTTGAACATTTTTCTGAAACATTTTTTCCCAAAATAATTGTTTCCCAAAATGTTTATTGTATGCACCATGTTTATAGTATTAGTCCCTTTTAAGTATATGTCAGTTATTTGAAGACAGGAACACACATAATAATAAAATAACAGACTAAGTATTTATTATTTGCATGTATTTTCATTTATGGAGGATTACTATCTGCCACTTTTCTAAACATAAATTCATGTTTAACCCATTTAATTTTTACAGTAAACTATTTTATAGATGACCAAGTAGAGGCACATAGAGGTTGCAAAACTCACCCTACCAAAGTTTCTACAGCAAGTAAATAGCAGTCAAGATTTGAACCCAGAAGTCTAGATGCTCAGAAGACTGAGCTCTTATAATCATCACCACCTATTGTACAATAATACATATTCTATATCGTACATCCTTCATTACATTTTACATTCTAAGTTAAGGGTACTGTCACAAGTGAATGTTTGATGATATAATCATTCCTATAAGCCAGCCCTAGATCTGCTGTCTGGTCAACTGAACCAAACTTCAAGAACCAAAAACACAAGTCTGCCTAAATGGCTACCAGTCCTACCAGCGATGCTAGCACCAAGGGAAAACAGTGAGTCAACACAGGTGACTATGCTATTCGCTCAGCTTTTATTAATGTAGATTCAATCCAAATCCATACTAACCTAAATAATAATAATATTCACTCAGAAACAATCAGCAATAACATCATGCAAGAGAATTGGGAAATAACAAACCCAAGTCCCAAGAGTCCAGAGCACGTCCAGGTCCAGGAGGCATGGGGGCAGTCGACATCTTGCAAGACAGAGTCAGAGGATTGATGGCGCAGCAGAGATCTTTCTCTCCTGTGGGGGAACACGGGGGACGTCTCAAAGTGACTCACTCTCCAGATGCATCGTCCACGGTTTGAAGTCCTCAGCTTTTATGCTTCTTTGATTGCAAAGTCATGCTGATTTTGCGCAATTCCTCAAATACACATTTTTGTTAATTTGGATAAGCACCTGTTGTTTTCCCCAGTCGTGACAGGCACACATTGTATATATCACCTCTGATGGGCATATGTTTATGTCAGCTCTGATAGGCATATGTTGTTTTACATCGGTTCTGATAGAGCAGTGTTACCCTTCAGGTGAGCACTTATCTGCCATGCTGCACTGTGTGTGCATGCTGGAGAGTTGCACCATCTACCACTCCCCTTGAGCCATGCTGTTGTCATTAATATTGATTACGTATCACAATTCATAATAAGAGGGAAGGACTGTAAATCTTCTTGAATTTGTGAACAATTCAAAAATGTATATAGATAACATGGTAGAAGACATCATAGAAAGATAGTAACAAGGAAGGAAAGAAGGAAGAGAAAGGAAGGGAAGCAAACAATCTTGTATAATGCACTCACCATGCACTCACCATGAGGAATGGTCAATAGGTTTTAAAGCTGCAATCTTTTGGCAGTTACTCCCAGAGTTCTAAGTTGAGGATTTTGAAGTCCATCAAAGCACAGGGAAGAAGCAATTGTTGCCGGATCCTGGGAATCACATTAGCATATGTTCCATGGAAGCACCATATTCATGTTGAGGGTGATAGACTAGACGCTTTTAAAGACACTACTTCAAAAAATTTACATAAGGATTCTGAGAGATATACTTAATTATCCCCATTTTTTAGATGAGAAAAGTAATTAAAGTTTTTGAAGCCTTGGTCTCTCCTTACAAACTAATGATTGGATGAAAATATAGTAAGAAACTAACTGGAAAACTTAATAACAGTTATAATAAAAACAGATGACTGGGTGACAGTCTTAGAGGCTTCAGAGGGTCACACTATCTGATGGTGATTATTTTGTTCTCATTGTGTACTTTTGTGACTGTCCCTCTTCCCTACCCTAACTCATATTATTGGTCCCAGGCAATTAAGTTCAAGTTCAGGCAAATACTGTTCAGCTTCTGGGCAACATGGAGGGAATCAAAATGAAAGTATTTGCTGTTTTTTCCCTCACAAAAGGAAGAAAGATTTCCAGAAGATAAACTTTGTCAACTGGTTACAGCTATGCTCACAATGGACCGCAGTGTGCAGTTTTAAGTTAAAATAATGTTTTCCAGGTGACGTGGGTATCTAGATCCAGGAACTTTATAAGTTTATAAATATTTTCTGTCTGTGATCCATATAACTTTGGACCTCAGAAGTATATGCTAGTACTATATAAAACACCTTCATTTTTTTTTTTTGTTCAAGAGATGGCCAACCATTCCAGAGTAATTATCTCCTCCTTGTTAGTAGCACAACTCTTGAAGAGGTAGTTGTTGCAAGAATGGAAAACCTTTGTTCCCTAGTACTCAGTAATCCTTAGCATCAGGAGCAATTTACTGCTGACTATAATATAAATTGTGGCTTATTAAAACAAGGATTATTAATATTCCCTCATGTTATGAACCCTGACCTAACTTAACCAGCCATAAAGTAATATACAGACCTGTAATTTTGTGACTCAGATAAAATGCCAAGAGTGCAGGAGAGAGAGAGAGAGAGAGAGTATTAGAGCCTAATAAAATGAAAAAGTTAAATGCATTAGTCATATTTTAAAGAGTTTGGATTTTGTATTTTATTTAAAATCAGTAACTGCAACAATACTGTAATGATTGTGATAACTTCTGACACTCTGTGATGACTTTGTGCTTATATATTTTGCTCATAATAGACTGTTCATTAAAATTCTAGAAGCTTCAGCTCTAGCCAATCTTTGGAAACAAACAAATACCTCTCTTAGCTTCTCTGATGTAAAAAAAAATCCAAAAATATTTAATGTGCCCTTGCAATTTGCCTCTCTATCTGGCTTGCAGGTAGTGTTATGGCTCAAGAACTGTAGTTCTCTTACATGCATTTTTTAAGAAACAAGGTAAATCTGACAAGTAAGGAGAGACACGCAGGATTATTGGGAAGAACAGCAGCTTTTTAGATGAGTTTAAAACTGTTTTGCAACTGATATGCTATGGGACTTCAGTAAGTCTTTACCTCTCCAGACTTCTATTTCCTCATCAATTAGAGATAGGAATGACTACATCATAGAGTTTTTGCCACAGAGCATGATAAATGATGGGATAATTATATTAGGTAACTATAGAAGACACATCAGGTATTCAGCACATAGTAGGAACTGAATAAATGGTGGCTGTTAATCTTTTATATGTATCAATTACTACAGTATACTGGTGGTGGTTAAGTAGCGTTGCTGTGATGGAATAACTAAAGCTTTTTCAAAAAATCAAACCACATACACAAATTTAAAAAAAAACAAAACAAGAAAAAGATCAGGTCAGAATCAATTGCTTTGTATGTATATTGCTGTAGGCTAATTATTTAATTCATGCTTCTACCCTGTTTATTTATTTATTATTATTTTTTTTGCACTGCAGGATCAGACTGTTAATACACTTAATGAGGCAAAGAAGCATTGCAGTATATCTGAGCAATTAAAGCCCCTCCATTCAGACTGTAATAAAACCTGCAGTTGTCTCCCTTCTGCCTGGAAGAATAACTTTATAGTTTATTGAACAAGTAAGATTTTGATTCAGTTCTAACTCTTCTCAAAAGTCTTTGCACTTTGCTGTCCTCACCTAAACTCTTTGAAAGGATTTTTTCTAATGGAAAGGATCACAAATCAATATTATCAGGACATATCCAGGTTTTGTATATTCTCCAAGTATAATGTTCATTGCAACCATCCCAATGAAACAGACTGCCCTCACTTTTTGCTCTTCACCAAAACTTGTTTTTTTTTTCTTTCCTGAATATGAAACAATTAGAGTAGCATCCAGGGACAGCTGTAATCTTTACTCCATTCTAAATGTTGCATTTGCTCGTGGCAATCAAGTCACTTCCTTTACCAAACCATTACACTAGCAAATCCTCACCTCTACTCCACACACTCTGCCTGACATATATGATAATAGGAGACTGGATAATATAAATTGGTCTGGTTTTATTTTGAATTTTATGATTTACAATTTACTTGCACAGGAAAGGAACCTTTTGCACTAATATGTGCAGTTCTACCTCTCTGACTAAAGGTGTCTGGAAAACTGCAGAGGAAGCTCAGAAGAATGTCATAAATTGGGTAAAAGTGCAGAGATAAAGTTAATGAAGCCAGACTTCTGCTTCCAATTAAACAGGCTGAAAGAATGATTGTGCAGTCTCTGAGTAAGTAATGATTCAGAAAATGTTGACACGTTCCTTGTGTTCTCTGAGCACAAAGTAAAGGAAACAGGTTTAAATGGAAGAATAAAGGACTTGGTAAAAGTTGTTCATAACTAAATGGGTTCTATAAAAGTGGTATTTAAAGTTACTGGTAAATGAACTTGGTTCTTTTCTGCCCCAGGGATTTGAGTAGATTTGTGTAGTCTGTTTCCTTCCCAGGTTGCTTTTTCATCCTGTGGATATAGTATCAGTGCGGAGAAGAAAAGAAAAAGAAAAATATGGGAGAAAAGGAGAAGGGAAAGGAAAAGAAAAAGGGGGAGTAAAAGGAGCAGAAGAAACAGGAGAACCAAACCAAGATTGCTCTACATTTTTAAAAAATGCCTGCTTCTTCCTGTGCCAGATGGAAGGAATAGCAAACCATGTGTAGACAATGAATTCTCTCTGACCCACCAGCTAAAGCCACACTGTCTTCAGATGGCCAAGGCATCTTAGACATCCTGTCTCAGACCATTCATAGCAAATGCGTCAGGTATCCAAAAAAGCAAGCAGCCCAACTCAGTGTGATATAAAACATCATATGATAACATGAAAATGCAACCCATTGCCATTCCTCAGGTTGAAAAGAGCTTGTGGCACAGAAAATTATGTAAACATTAAAAACACACACACACACACAAACAGCATATTTACACACTCATCTAATAATATCAATTCCAGACAAAGGATACGCCTCTAGAAAGCAAAAGTGCCTGAAATTACCAATCAAAAAGTAGTATCATCGAAATATCTCCTCTCTTCTAAAGATAAACAAACAATTCGATATCAGCTCCATAATGACCACATATTTTCAACCACAGCAGGCTGCTGCCTGGTCCCTGCGGGAAAATGACAAATGAATGCTGTTTAATATTTTGCTTGAACAGTTTTTTCTTTCAGAAAACTATTTGCAGTACGATAATGAGAAGAGCATAGCTGCAGAGAGTAGCATTTTGTAAGGATGACTACCTTTCTAGGGCATATCATCTGATATACACTTTGTTTATCCAGAGTGAATTCAGTGGTTAAAATGATTAATTGAACCCATTTTGGGTTACTCATACTAGCTCTTGCAAAGGAGGTGATTGCTATTTTTTTCTTAGTGACTCATACAAAGACGCCAGCAGTACACTGGCAATAACAAAATGACATTTCTAAATTTAGCAGTTCATAAATCTTTTAAGATGCCAACCACATTTAGTTCTCCCCTCCCCCGGGTTCCTCTCTCAGTGCTTGCTCATATGTGCAAAAGAACGAAATGTGTATGGAGACAAGAAAGAGACTTCCTCAGGGCACATCTCTCTGTTCTTCCCTCAGTACCTACCAGCACCTCTATGCACTCTGGTAGGAGCAATGTGTATATTTTCCACAAGATAGCTTTGATTATCCCATTAAGATGCTAAATTTGTTTGGTAAAAACATATACAGAATATGTGCGTGTTTCCAAGAGTCCAATTCAATGAAATTATTTTCCAGGGGCACTGTGGAAACAAGCAAATTTCCTCCTGTCTTCCAGTGTTATCTATTCTGTCACATGAAATATGCAGTAACTTCACATCCTCAGGAAATGAAAATTTCTTTGCGTCTATCATTTTCTGCAGTTTACACAAAGCATCTACCAAATGTATCTGTTCTCCTGATGTCCTTTTGCCTATTGTTCTGAAGCTTCAAATCTACCGCTGCCATCCAGAAATTTTACCAATATATGACTTACACAGATAGTATGCTGAAAGGGAATGTAAGAGAATTGTAGTTGGTTCACTGAACATCCAAATCATTATAAAAAGGTGTCTGAGCAAAGAGATAAACCAGTATTGTTTTTTTAAATAATTAGTTAATCTTAATCCCTCCTTCTCACAACCTCTTCACTGTGTAGATCTTCCCATCATTGAATGGAAGAGCACATCATACTTTTCATCTACTTAAAATGACTTTCTACAAATGGTAAGCATGTAATACCTATTTGCCTCTTCTCCCTTATTCTTCACAGACCCTGTTTCACATACAACTCTTTCCAGGTCAATGACAACAAAATTGTCATTTAAGAGTAAATGTAATCCAACTTCCAGCCAAGATGGAGGGTAGGTGGACACACTGTGTCTCCTCGCACAACAAAAATTAAAGACAACAAAGATTTAGAAACAAGAAAACAACACAACTTATAGAAAATTGAAGTGTACGGAACTCCAACAACCATTCATCCAGACCGGTAACAGGGCCAGAGTCGTGGCAGGAAAAACTGCAGGTTGGTGGACCCGTGTGCACAGGCGGCAGCTAGCAGACCCCAGGCACAGGGTGGCAATGGTAAAGATCCAGTGAGGCCACGCAAGGCGGCTGGCTGACCAAGTGGTCCCACATTCGTGAGCAGATAATCCAGGAGAAGGGGAAGCAGCGGAAGGGACTGGAATCCGAGAGAGAGCAGAGCAAGCGCCATTGTTCCCTCTCAGACCCTGCCCCCACATACAGCGTCACAACTAGGCGACTGGTCTGCCCTGCCCTGAGGAACACCTAAGGCTCTGCCCCTCACTACTTAACAGCTTCGACCACACCAAAAAAAAAAAAAAAAAAAAAAAAAAATGGCTCAAACAGGAGAAGAAATCAAAGCCCCAGAGACAATTTGTCTAAGTGACCAAGAGATAGCCAACCTATCAGATGCACAGTTCAAAGCACTGGTGATCAGGATGCTCACAGAATTAGTTGAGTTTGCTCTCAAATTAGATGAACAAATGAAGGCTACACTAAGTGAAATGAAGGAAAACGCACAGGGAACCAATAGTGATGGGAGGAAAACTGGGACTCAAATCAATGGAGTGGACCAGAAGGAAGAAAAAAACATCCAAACAGAAAAGAAGGAAGAAACAAGAATTCAACAAAATGAGGAGAGGCTTAGGAACCTCCAGGACATTTTTAAACATCCCAACATCCGAATTATAGGGGTACCAGAAGGTGAAGAAGAAAAGCAACAAGTGGAAAACTTATTTGAACAAATAATAAAGGAGAACTTCCCCAATCTGGCAAAGGAAATAGACTTCCAGGAAGTCCAGGAAGCTCAGAGAGTCCCAAAGAAGTTGGACCCAAGGAGGAACACACCAAGGCACATCATAATTACATTAGCCAAGATTAAAATGAAGGAGAGAATTCTAGAATCAGCAAGGGATAAAGGGACAGTTACCTACAAAGGGGTTCCCATAAAACTGTCGGCTGATTTCTCAAAAGAGACCTTACAGGCAAGAAGGGGCTGGAAAGAAGTATTCCAAGTCATGAAAGGCAAGGACCTACATCCAAGATGGCTCTATCCAGAGAAGCTGTCATTTAGAATGGAAGGGAAGATAAAGAGCTTCTCAGATAAGGTCAAGTTAAAGGAGTTCATCATCATCAAGCTCTTATTATACAAAATGTTAAAGGGACTTACCTAAGAAAAAGAAGATAAAAAATATGACAGTAAAAAGACAGCAAACTGACAGCTATTAACAACCACACCTAAAACAAAAGCAAACTAAGCAAACAACTAGAACAGGAGCAGAAACACAGAAATGGAGATCATATGGAGGGTTAGCAACAGGGGAGTGGGGGGGGAGGTACAGAGAATAAGTAGCATAGACAGTGGGTAGAAAATAGATGGGGAGGGCAAGAATAGTTTGGGAAATGTAGAAGCTAAAGAACTTATGACACATGGACATGAACTAAAGGGGAGAATGTGGGTGGGAGTTTATGCAGGGTGGAGGGGAATGATGGGAGAGAAATGGCACAACTGTAACAGCATAATCAATAAAATGTATTTTTAAAAAAGAGTAAATGTAATCCTCCCTGGATGGTGTAGCTCAGTGGATTGAGCACTGGCCTGTGAACCAAAGGGTTACCTGTTTGATTCCCAGTCAGGGCACATGCCTGGGTTGTGGGCCAGGTCCCCAGTGGGGGACATGTGAGAGGTGACCATACATTAATGTTTCTCTCCCTCTTTTTCTCCCTCCCTTCCTCTCTCTAAAAATAAATAAATAAAAACTTTTTTAAAAAAGTAAATACAATCAGCAAATTCGAGATGAGTACATCAAAAGACTGAAATTAATAATAAAATTATTTACAAAATATGAGCTTCTCAGTGGCAAAGCTGAGAGGTAGAAACATGCAAATTCCAAGAAACCCAAAGCTTTATTTAAAGTAGGGAAGGCACATTTTGAGACTGCATGTTCTTGAGACAAGAGATTCTCAGTTACTCTCTTTTTGTTTTGTCCAATGTGCTTACTTTTTATATTATGCCAAGTAAAATGTTCTATACTTTGAGCTGAACTAACATTTCTTGACTTAGATTATCTGAGAAAATAAATTTCTAAGAACCAAGGTGGGACATATGAGGCCTGGTAACTACTTAACTCCATGGAAAGCATGCAAACTTTATTGAATCCACTGAATTCCTTTGCCTCTTCATCAGTAAGGCATCTGGAAAACAAGATCTACTATGAAAATAAAGGCCTCTGAGCCAAATGTTACCTCTGGATCAAGGGAAAAAAGTAATCATATTTTCAATTGGGTTGAAGGAAATGGTTATCAGTGTAAGGCAATGAGATCAGCATCTTTTTCTACAAAAAAAAAAAATCAGATTATTTTCAGGCCCCTTTCTCAAGATCTGTTAGGGATAAACAGAACTCTCAATTATGTTTGAACATAGATATAGAGCAGGACAAGTCCAGAATCCACATATTTAAGATGATTATTTGCTGGTTTGCTACTGAATTTATGCCAACAATTAAACTAAAATTAGCTCAACTTCCCTCCACTTCCATTATCTTGATCTCAAAATATTACCCTGAAATAAAAGGCAATGTTACCCTGATTTTTTCTTTGTTGTTCTTACATCTCAAGATGTACATATCTATCCTATTATTTATGGATTTTAGATATTGATGTAATATTTAGAATGCACAAACCATGAATCATTTACAACAATGGTTCATCCACCTCAATCTCAAAATAATTTACCAAATGTGTCAGATACTAGGAGACTATGTACTTTCTTCTTCTTTTTTATGTTTATAGTCTATGGTGGTTTCTGCTATGAAATGGTAAGTTGGCTTTTCATTAACCAGGAACAAAAATCCTGGTTAGCAAATGGTCTCTGTGGCAATAAGACTTTAAAGAGAGGTTAAATTTTTATTTAAGAGATTTCTGTATAAAGATGGTAACCCATCAGCTAGGTGTGTACAGATTCAGGGAAGGAAGCATTGACTCGGGGCTCAGGTGTTGATGGGAATCCAGTGTCACAGAAAACAATGATATGGCCAACTGGCCTACACTAATTAAATTGGGCTATTTCACAGATAACTTTAGTAAACACGGGCAGCAGAAAAACTATGTTGTCATTCCAATTCTACCCTCTGTCCCCAGATATTACACTTGGCTCTAGAATTCTAGGAAAAGCAGGTGCTCACTCTGCTCCTGATATAAAGTCACTATTTACTGGCATAATAGCAATTTATTTAGGCTACCCCAATCCCTTCTGACTCAAAGCTTTCAGAATAACCAAGGAAATAGACAGACATGGCTTGTCATGACCAAACTCATCAACAAATGAGAAGGCAAAATGCCTTCTACTTGAACAGATGTTGCAAAGCAAATGTGTGAAACTAGTGTAATTTTATTTTTCGTTTTTACAACCATGGTGGATTCTCCTGTGTGGCAGAATTTCTAAACCAGTGCAGTGCAAAAAAGTGAGGACTTTGATGTACTATCGTTATAATGTACATCACAGAATTTTCTTCCTCTTAAATAAGTTACAACCATTTCTTTTAAAATGTGAAATCTGAGATAATTAAAAAGTACCTGAAAGTGCTACTCAAACCCTATCCTCTTTCCTTTACAAGAAATGAAACCAACAAACCTCTCATTAAATTAACCATAAAGAAGTGAAGAAGGTGAAAGCTCACAATAAAAAATAAGACTTTAGTCAACCTCATGCCTGTATTGGGGCAACTGAAGTAAGAATTTAGCTCATAGCATATCCCAGCTTTGTGTTGTGAAACAGAGACTACCTGATATGTTTAGGAAAAGAAGGAAATGATAATGTATCTTATTAATAAAAAAAATAGACCTGGAAGAGATTTTAGAAATAGAGCAACATCTATTTCTAGAGCAACATCTCACCCTTAAGATAAGCAAAGTGGAACAGTGGAAAGTTAGTGATCTTCCTATATCCTCTATCTGTAAAACAGTTATTTATTAACAAGTGTAGTTTAAACTTCAAAAGTTACAGGGTAAAATGGGATAATTCTGTGTCCAAAGAAGTTATTAGTAACATAAACTTGCCTTCTTCAAATCAAAATATGAAAAAAAAATGCATTGGAGCTGAAAAAAAAAATCATCTCATTCAGAAAGACCTGTCAAGAGTTACCAATCATGTCTAAAAGTGGGAGTCACTTTTTGGTTTTGGTTGGTGAGTACAAAGGCACAGAATAGACAGAGTAATTGTCAACAGTGACAATTCATGCAACACCCAGGAAAAGAACATCTTGTCAGGCAGACCTTTACATTTTTAATGTGATCCCCTGGACAAATAAGCACATGCTATAGAAATAGCTACAGTAGGTCTTCAATGCCTGAACAGGGACTAATTTGCTAAATATTGATTCAGATGCTGTTATCAAAGTTGATTCACATAACATGTATGTCTCCCCTTGTTCAAGCAATAAGCTGTTCTCTATTTAAAGTCCTTTTTTCTCCTATTTTGTATCAATGAATTCCAGAATACAGCATTTTCAGGTACATTGTTGAGAAAAACTTTGTATCATTGTCCATTTTACATTTTTATTGAAGATTACATTATATTTATTATTTAAAATGCATAGTCATCCAATTGCTTTAGGGTAGATTTGTTTTTTTCCTTGCTTTCTATCACATATGCAAAGCCACTCATTTCAGAATAACTAATCTTTCATTTTTTCCACTCTGCCTTCTTCATTAGACATATTTCTATAGGTAGTAATGTTCTCATGCTATTGTTATCTCCTGACTATAAGAACTAAATTGCATGCCAATGGAGCAAACTTTTCACTCTGTACATAAAAGTTAATGGCTTTTAGAACTCCACAAGTTTCCATCGGACAGTTTCATAGCTAACATTAAGTTGGCTTTGTGGATGGTTGACTGAGAATGCCAGCTACCCAATGTGACGTTGCCAATTCAAGAGGAAAACCAAAGTAATAATTATCATTCATTAATACCTACGAAGAAACTATAATTACAGGAAAATGTGTAATCTTTCTCTATCCCAATGTATACTTAATAAGAAATATAAAATGTTATTGTTTCACATTGGCTATTAGTTTTTTGAGGTATAGTAATGTTTGAAAATATTGTATAGATAAATATAAAAATGGAAAAGTCATCTTTTTTAATTTCCAAAAATTCTAAAATAAAATATCTACTATTAAGTATTTTAAAGAACATAACTTGGTATTTTATAGTTTCTGTGTATTATAAAGTTTTCACTTTATTTTTTCAATGACTTTAATAAAATTATCTCTGACGTCATCAATAACTATGAAAATTACATAGTCAGTTTCCACCATACTTCTCAAAGGAGTTTTAGAACTTGGGCTGAGATCTTGTTGGTACCTCATAAAAGGGTGGAAATGGCTTCTTTGTAACCCAAGTGGCAAAAACAAAAATGTTGTGTAATTACTGACCTGTTCTAGAAGACTGTAAAGGACAGACATTCAAAGTTAATCAACAGAAATCTGACTAGACCAATGCCATTTTAAAGAAATGGACTTAGGCAAAGTGCCTAAGTTAGTTATCCATCAGTTATTCTGATGTTGGATTAGGTGACTGAAGGGCACAGAGAAATTTTAGCAGGGGCTAAAATAAAAGGAAAAATGTAGTATGACCAGTACATGTTTTGTGTTTGCTTAAAACCAAACGTTTTAATGCATAACATAAATAAAAACTAAATTACAATTACAGGTGAGTTCTTTTGTTTTTGCTTGAACAGAATTTGGTACTTAATAAAAGAACAATCTCAGAAAATTAATTAACTTGTCATTAAAACATTTTATTTTAGTATGTATTTTTATGTGTTGTTGAATAAGATATGATATTGTTAAATTAGTTGATAATTTTTTAAATTTATTAAAAATAAAGCAAAATTACTGCAAGAAAATGACATCAAAATTTTTTCTTTTATGTTATTTCTGTACTATCAATCAGTGCTCTATAACATTACTATGTACCTACATTTTTTCTTTGTTACTTTAAAATAAAAGTTTAATATGATTAAACATAGAAAGGACTAGGTCTCTGCTGAAATTTGGTTTTAGGATAGATGAGGACAGCACCCAGAGATGAATTTCCAGTGATGAAGAGAAAGGGCGAATAGGCGAGACACCTAGCAAAAGGAATGAATGAACCAACAGGTCAAATTGAGGAGGACTGTGCAAAAAGCTGTATAGTGGATCACACAAAGCATTCTCTAGGCAGATGAGTCACAAGTAAATGAAAGTCAGATCAAGATGTG
The DNA here is from genome assembly GCA_039655065.1 of Glossophaga mutica. Taxonomy (NCBI): domain Eukaryota; kingdom Metazoa; phylum Chordata; class Mammalia; order Chiroptera; family Phyllostomidae; genus Glossophaga; species Glossophaga mutica. The sequence goes on along the minus strand of CM077305.1, from coordinate 143,331,905 downwards.
CACTGAGATCCAAGATCATCTGAGAGAAATAGAAAGAGGGAGAGAGAGAAAGAGAGATGAAAGGAGAAAGAAAGGAGCAGGAGGGAGGAGAAAAAATGGAGAGAGGAAAGAGAGAGAGAAACTAGGAGGCTCAAAAAAGCTAAGCCACTAAAAAAATTCACTAATCAATGATTCTATGATTAGATGAGGAAACAGTAAATTAGGGATTCAAGTAGTTGCTATGTGGAGCCAAATTCATGACATAATATAAATTATCTAGTCCAAATATCAGACAGCAAGGACCTTGATATCTCATCCTCTTTTAGTAAAGCGCTTATTTTTTTCTGAGCTGCTCTGTTCAACTCTGTTTGTCACCCATTCTAGGGTAGCAATACCTGAAAGGGATCTTTTCCTCCAGATTTTACAACCTAATGCAAATTTCACTGAGAGTGGTTAAAACAATATTTTGTAAGGAATTATAAACAGTTTACCAGACAGTTAATAGGCAGATGAACTCGGGTTCACAGGAGCAACAATTCATCACTGGTAATATAATAAATGTCCTAGAGAAATTTTGGCAGTTAACCCTGAGGAAGCTATGGGTAGATATGGGGCATATTAGGAGTGGCGGCAGTATAACTTAAAGGACAAATTTTAGTGGGTAGCAAATTTTATGTAGACTCACGTAAATAGCGTACATATGTAAACACATAAAGAGTAGTGGGCAAAAGTAGGTTTAAAGGTGTGAGTACGTGAAAAACAGTGTTTATTTTTTTTATTATTATTTATTGTATTATTTTGCACATGAACCACTGGAAACCTATGTTCGCTCACCTCTGCATAATCACAAACTGAAAATATATATAGTTATATTTGGGTATTAATTTTAATCCTTAGCCAAAAATAGGATAACAAAATTATCTTTTTTATCTCTCTATTTAAATCACTTTTTCATTACCTCAGTTTTGCATTTTTCATGAGTCTGCTTCGATAATCCATATGCTTCCAATTGGTGTTCCAATCACTACTTTTTTGTTATCTCAGCTTTTGTATATAACTTTAGTGTCTCTGCCATCATTTTGTTCATTATCATATTTTCACTTGATCAACTAAATATCTGTAACATTAGCTACTATTATTCTTTGGTTTCTACTACACAGAACTGGACAATACTAGTATTCAAGAAAGTGTATATCCCTCAAATGTTCTCTGCAAATACCAGCTATGTACTGCTAAAAAATAATTGCCCAATTACATTTGAAAACTCCCCTGTGTTTTGTTTAAAATAATAAGGATGGGTGTGCTGGTCATACTGTTGTTTGGCCAATAAAGAACAAATATCTGATTGAGTACCATTCACAAAAATAAAAATGAAAAATTCTTTTGTACTGTGCAGTCATCATTAATTCTGTTATTTGCTCTTTTGCACTGTAACACCTTCCCATGGCTGTAGTAAAGAAGAGAGCTTTACATAACAGTTATGAATACAGATCACTGGAATTGGCAAGCCTTCTATTTGAATTGTGCTTTTGCCACTTCCTAGCTGTATGACTCTAGGTAGATTATTAAATTATGAAGCCTCATTAAACTCACCTCTTAAAATGGATAATAATACCCATTGCAAATAATTTGTGAAAGAAATTTTATGAAAAACTACATATAAAGCTCTTAGCACTGGATTTAATATAAGTCCTCAAGAAATTATGGTATTATTTGTTACAAGTGTTAGATCATTTCCATTCATTTTGTAAGAACTATGTATTAACATAGAAAGTTATTCGTGACTTACAAAATTAGTGATGTAACATTTTATAACCTCTGTTCTATAACTAAACACAAATTTGCGGAAAATTAAGATACCTACTGACATACATGTACATAAAATCTGAATTTAACCTTAACAAACCAGGTACAACAAGAGAATAACAGTAATGATAAGCCAGAGGTACCTAAAGTAATGTTATTCACTAACAATATGATAAGTGTCCTGAGAAAATCTGAGCCTTTCTTCAGGATGACAGTCTTCCAGGGCAAGAATACCTTGAGTGCTATAACTTACAGAGGTCAGCCATATGATCCACAAGAACTGTGAGTTACTGATTTTAGGCATTCTTTAAAAATTCATGGAGAAAGAGGATACTTAGCAAGCTGCTATAGTCATCTGTCAGGAAAAAAGTGATTGTATCCACCCCAAAACAGGGGCTGATATGCTTCAATAGACAGAATGTATTGAGTTGGCATTTCCTGGCCAGTGCCCTGCAGTTACATAGATTTAATATTATCATGAATTTTCTTTCATTGTTAGAATAGTTCACCCCTACCATATAGCAGAATCTTTCATTCTGCAATAGAGTCCTACACCCTCAGAGATCTCAAGATATGCAGAGACAGATAAGTGTATTTTCATAAATGAATTTATTCCCTTGAAATCATAGATACATCCATTCCTTTTGACTTTGTCACTGAATTTCTAAATCAGAGATGAACTCATAAAAAACACCTCTCTAAATAATAGATATTAAAGTTGATGGGGTAAAATATATAAAGCCTTAAAAGTAACAGTTTATGATAATTTTGTTATGATATGAAGAAAATAATTTAAGATGATGGGACACTCTGTTGCATCCTACCTAAAGGTGTGGGGAAATTTTACACACACACACAGACACACACACACTATATATACTATGATATATAACCATAGTGTGTTATGCGTATTTGCATGGGGGGATGTGTATGTGTATTTGAAGTATTAATAATCTGAGAATTGTAACTGTTTTTGCTCAAGGAATTTCTAAGTCCCTAAAGGTTAGATGAAGTTCAGAATGGGTAAGTAAAGAAGTGAGATTATTGCCTACTTTTTTTTTCAACTGTAATTTCAACCCATTGTCTGAAATTAGGATAAACTTTCAGGTGCAATGATGTAAGCACATACCAAGTAAACCTACTATGAGTACAGTTATGTCCTTACCATTCCCAGAGATGCTCCTTGAAACTCTTAAGATATGACAGATTGATAATCTTTGGTTACCAACTTAAGTTTCAGAAATATTGCAAATGTTATTATTATCTAGTTACATTCATTTGTTCATTTATTTTATAAACTTTAATGAATGGTTACTATGTTCTAGAATTTGTCCTAAGCAAAACCTGGAGATAGAGATATATAAAACAAAAGATGTCCATCAATAATTTTAATCTTCTGAGAAAAACAAGAATAAATTGTCACCATAGGTTGATATAAGTGCCACAGAAACAAGCATGGAGATATTGAATGGGGAAGGGGGCAAGGAAATGGCTTCTTCCCCAGACTGAGGATCGGGGAAAGGTGAGTTGAAGAATGAGTAGGAGTAAGTAATGTGGAGAAAATGAGGAGGGCTCTTCAAGCAAAGGAAAAAGCAGTAGGGAAGTTGGAGAAGGTATTGGGTATTCAGGAAATAGCAAATAATTCAATATAGTGGAAAGAGAGTGCATGTGGGAACTCTGTGGGAAATAAGACCATGGATATAGGAGGAATGTGCTTACATATTTAATGAGCTACTCATTCCAAGACAGAGCAAGAACCCTGCCCTCTGCACATTAAGAAGCATTTTATGTGAGGAAGTATAACTCAGTAATTATAAGCACAGTCTTCAAAATCACACCGCTTTGGTTGAAATCTTCCTTCTACAACTTACTAGCTGAGTGGTCTTGAGCAAATTTTTTAAACTCATTGTATCTCATGTAATCATTTATAAAATGAAAAGATATAGTACCTACCTCATGTTTTTTTAAGATATAAACGTTTAGTATTTGAGCAACATTAAAGAAGTGTCTGACAATAAATTTCTTGCCACTTATATAAGGAGAAAAAACACAAGGTTCCGAGGAGGCAGGCCTGTTTGGTCCAAGTATGTCATTGAAGCCAGATTCATAGGGTCAGAATATGTAGTGGGGACTTTGTAACATATTGGTAATGGGACTGAGAACTCTGCCCAGGTGAAAGAAAACACTGAAAAATCTATTAGCTGTTATGTATTACTGAAAATGAGTGTATAACATCTGTGCCATTGAAAAGGAAATTATATACAAAAAAGGTAAGGAGAGATAAAATTATAAATTCACAAAGTGGAAGAAGACATAGGAAAAGGAGAACAAAAAACCATAATTGAGCCCTTCTTGACTTCCCCAAATTCTAGTTCTCTGTCTGTGAATGCAGTTGCTTTCTATTCTGGACCTTCACTGGGCTTTTAAAAGGCTTCCCCAAACCCCGAAAGGACAGTCCTCTGACGGCATTAGTAGAGCCAGCTCTGGGTTGACTCTTTTCTAGGATTAGGCATTACAATATTAGCACTTCATGGTAAAGACTAAACTCTTTGTTTCAAAAGTTAAAATTCAGAATCTTTGTTGTAACCACTAATTAGAGACTCTAAGATAGAAATATTTGTATATTTTCTCATGTGCTCGCGCGCGCGCGCACACACACACACACACTCATTCTATAATACCACAATTCAATTCTGGTTCTAACAATCTAAAATTAGTATAGATTCCAGAGCTGAAGGGTACAGTCTCCAACAGGAATGCTCTCATTTCAAATGCCAGCAGCAAGTTCAGGAGCCCTCACGCTATGCCCCAACTTGTGACCAACTTGCTACATATTCAGGGTTCCCACAACTTCTCTCAAGCTTGATAACTCATTACAATGACTCATAGAACTCAGTAAAGTGGTATACTTATGACTACCATTTGATTATGAAGGATGTAAATCGGTACCAGCCAAAAAGACACATATAAAGGGAGGAGGACTGGGGAATTCCTGACAGTCCTCTCCCATAGAATCAGGACACCTCATCCACATTTCATATCAATATGTCCACCAAGCAACAAGCTTCTCTGAGCCTCAGTTTCCAGAGATTATATTGGAGGTTCATTATGTAGGCACTATTAATGGAATCATTGACCATATAATGGAACTCAATGTCTAACCCCTCTCTTCATCCCAGTGGTTGGTCTGACAGCAAATGGTTTAAAGATTCAGTTTTCTAGTCACAGGATTGATCTTTCCGGCATGACCCTATCCCGAGTCAATTTGGTAGCATAAGCTCTATGAGTTCACCATAAATCATCTCATATGTGTAAACTCAGTAGCCATTTTAGGGGCCCATCCTGAACAATAGATACTCCTATCACTCAGGAAATTTTAAGGGTTTACAACCTCTATCCCAGGAATCTGGGACAAAGAGCAGACAAATTCTTTATTACACAGTACACACATACATATGCATAACTGTGTGTGGATATACACATACAAGCTTATAGACATGTTTGTTTAAATGTCAAATAGCAAAGTACTTGATATGTTATATAAATACTTTTGTAGCTACCAGGAGAATAAGAAACAGTCCCTGAACTTGAACTTAGAGTGTGATTACTGAGCTGAGTGAGAGCAGCATGATGCCATGATATCTAGTAATGTCAGGTTCTGGGAAGAAAAGGCCAACAGCAAAGACCATGAGCAACACAGTAGGTGCCCACTGGTCTTGTCATTCTCACCCTTCCTCTAGCATAAAGCTAAGCACAAAGGAGAATGAGAACAGAACTTTGTTCACCCAGTAGGTTTGCTCTCTTTAACTTAGTTTCTCTTTGTAAGACCAGAAAAATTATACTCCTTTGAAAATTTTGACTTACTTGGAAGCTTTTATTAAGGTATAATTAATAGTTAGGAGGAATTTTACTAGACATTTGGGATGAATTGAACCATTGTCTAATTATTATACTAAGAAATTCCTTTAAAAATGTTTAGGTGTCCAAAGCACTTAGGAAACTTAAAAAATACTATTTTAAATAAATTTTTGAGATGTTTATATATTGAAGCACTCTAAAAGATATATAAACTGGAAAATTTTTGAGATGTTTATATATTGAAGCACTCTAAAAGATGTGTAAACTGGAAAATTAATTAGCATATTAATTTTCTTGTTAATTGTGCAGTTTTATATATCGTGAAGTTTCGAACAGATTATTTTTTTCATGAGATAATCCCTTTCAATTTTAAATTCTATTTCATTGCAGTTTTAATTTATTGGTTAATACTCTGTTAATATCCATTTTGCTTTCAACATTTTTTTGCAAATGCTTATTTTTAATTCCCCAAGAATTTTTAAAACATATGATACTGCATAGGCAAGTCACTCCAGCTCCACCTATACAACTACAGGTGAAAAAAAGGCATTAAGCAGAGAAAATAATCATTAAAGGATCTTTTACACTTGGCTGAGGGATTGTTATAATTGGAATGGGAGGGACATTAGCATGCACATTATTCAAAGCAAAATCTACTGATATATTTTACAAGTTAAAGAGGCTTTGCATTTTACCAAGATCATTTTCAACAAAATAGGAGAAACAGATGAGCAGTTTTACAGTATCTTTTTAAAGCTGGATTTAAGCATAATTGATTTCTAATAGGTTTTAGGAGTTGGATACAAATGTCCATCATGAATGCAGAACTTATTCAAATACACCAGTTCTGCAACAGCACACTTGTATTTGAATAACATGCTTGGGTCCTTACACCAGAAGTCCTTTTCTAACAGAGATACCTGCTAGATACTCTTGAAAAACCTATTGCAGGCCCAGTCTGTGGTAACAATCATATCAAAATCTCCTGGGGCAGGGGTTTGTTGCTGAACAAATATTAGGTTAGCAGTTAGATGACACCGTAAAACTCCTCTTTGGATCCTGTGCACCAGATTCTCCAATGCCACAAACAGAAAAGATGTATTGTCACAGTACGTGGTCATTGGTATATAATCCTTACAAACATAATTACAATAATTCAGAATGGAATTTCCTCAGAAAACTAAAAATGGAGCTGCCTTTTGACCCAGCAATTCCAATGCTGGGTTTATACCCTAAGAATCCTGAAACACCAATTCAAAAGAACCTATGCAACCCAATGCTCATAGCAGCACAATTTACAATGGCCAAGTGCTGGAAGCAACTTAAGTGCTCATCAATAAATGAGTAGATCAAAAAACTGAGGTACATTTGCATGATTGAATATTACCCAGAAGAAAGAAAGAAGGAGCTCCTACCCTTTTCGAGAGCATGGACAGAACTGGAGAGCATCATGCTAAGTGAAGTAATCCAGGCAGTGAAAGACAAATACCACATGATCTCACCTATAAGAGGAACCTAATTAACAAAACACAAAAGCAAGCAAAATAGAACCAGAGACACTGAAATGGAGAACAAACTGACAGTAACAAGGGTTGAGGGAAGGATAATGGAAGAAAATAGGGAGTGGCCATCAAGAAACATGTATAAAGGACACATGGACAAAACCAAAGGCAGTAGGTTTGAGAGTAGGAGTGGGGATGGGTGGGGTAGGGGGATGAGATGGGGTGAAAATGGAGACAACTGTACTTGAACAACAATAAATAAATAAGCAAATAATAAAAAAGAATAATTCAAACTTCACAAATACTTTTTTTTCTGGTTCAAGAATATCCAGTTTCTCAAATATGATGACTTATAGCCCTTACAGAGCTCTTTTTTACTGATGTCACCCAAATATCCTACTGGTTTATATAGGAAACCCAAGTTCAGAAAGATAAATAAATTGGTTCCAAGTCAGTTCTAGCAATGAATGAAGCTAAGAATTTAACTCACATTTTCTGACACCAAAACCATTGTTCTTTCTCCCTACACTAAGTTTCCATCCTGAGTGATACACAAAATTGGACTTCATCTAAGGTTAATCTAACTTTACAACCACTAGACAAATGGGATCATCTTATTCTATTGTTAAGGTTCATTCTATTCTGATTCTGTTGTGGTTGAAAGGTTTTATTATAGCTCTCCTGTTAGTTTGCCTTAGTTTGAAATAACTCAAGACGTCAGCCCTATGTTCAGTTAGTTAATGAGCAAAGTTGAAAGGAGTGGTTATTTTCTGCAAATCTCAATTCGGTCTCAGTGGAGAGGAAGGCATATATTTATGAACACAATCATCAGTCTTATATACAAGTCACATATACAGGGTGTCAACCATTACACTGTAGAAATATAGAATTAGAAGCACTTTAGTACTTTTTCATGTACCACTACTCCTTTACAACTCATCCTACAAACTGTTGCAATTTCAGTTTCTGAAATCCTAGCTGTAGTCACCCTTAAACTCAAAAACTGTCATCCTTTACTTTACTTCCTCCTTTTCTTAGAAAAAGTCACTTGCCATCCAATGGGCAGTTGTTTGGGCCATTAGAAATGTGTGTATGTATGAATATGTGTATATCTCAATCCTGGATTTGAAGGAGGGTGATAGTATTCCAGTAATGTTTTTCACGACCCCCTTCCATGATCCAGTTTTTTATTACCCAGGAAACTTAGGAACCACCAGAGAGGGCTAAAATATAGCTTATGTTATACCTTCCTTTTACTGTATGTTCTCAGATTTATTTCTCTAGATGGATCAACAGATAAGAAAAAAATCTAACTATGGTGATTTTGTTTTTTGGGAGTTGTGGAGTGAAAAGGAGGAAACTAGAACAGGCACTACCCTCATTTAAACCTGGATTCTTAATATCAATCATACATCTTCACTTTTAGCCTATCATACATGTCTTCATTTGTCTGAATTACAACTGTGGACAGAGGTAAGTTTTTATCCATAGTAATTCTAGGACCTATAAAAACAAGGGAATGTGAACAGATCAACATGTCAGGGTTAGAATGCCCAGAGCAGAAGAAAATATTTGATTGTTCTGTTTTCCTTACACAGCAGTAAAAGCCTGACTTTGAACTACCAACATGTCATGTTTTTGTAACAAAATAATAAACTCATGGAAACAGGCAAGTCAAATATAGAAACTAGAGGCCCAACAGGAGTAGCAGAGAAAGGAAATGTGACTTAACTTTATATTCCTACATAGGCAAACCACTGTAAACTCCTACCCTAACACCATGCATTAGCATTACCCTTTATATTCTACCAAGTATTTTATATACATTATCACACTTAATCTGAATTTCTATTGCATTTTGATAACACTGTGACTTCAGAGATATCAAAATCCTAGTTTCTAGAACTATGGCTATTTTTGGTTACATAGCAAAGGACAATTTTTTTCTCATTTAACTGAAATTTTTCTTTTTCTTTTTTTAATTAATTTATTTTTATTATTAATGTTCAAATACACTTGTCTCTATTTTGCCACCACCACTTCCCCCATCCTACCCACCCCCACCTCCCACCCTCAATCCTACCCCACTTTGGCTTTGTCATGGGTCCTTTTTACATGTTCATTTACAACCCTTTCCCTTCTTTCCCACATTCTTTCCCCTCCCCCTCCCATCTGCTTACTGCCAGTCTATTCTTAACTTCAATGTCTCTAGTTCTATTTTGCTTGCTTCTGTGTTTTGTTAATTAGGTTCCTCTTATAGGTGAGATCATATGGTATTTGTCTTTCATCGCCTGGATTACTTCACTTAGCACCATGATGCTCTCCAGTTCTGTCAATGCTCTCCAGTTCTGTCCATGCTCTCGAAAAGGGTAGGAGCTCCTTCTTTCTTTCTTCTGGGTAGTATTCCATCATATAAATGTACCACAGTTTTTTGATCCACTCATTTATTGATGGGCACTTAAGTTGCTTCCAGCACTTGGCCATTGTAAATTGTGCTGCTATGAGCATTGGGTTGCATAGGTTCTTTTGAATTAGTGTTTCAGGATTCTTAGGGTGTAATCCCAGAAGTAGAATTTTTTAATTGCAGATGGAAGTAAGAAAGATACTTTGATTTTCCAGAAGGGTCCAATATAATTACAGAGGTCCTTAAAAGTAGGAAGAGGAAGAGGAAGGAAGAACAAGAAAGTCAGAGGGAGATATGACTCCAATAGAAGAAAACAGAAAAACAAAGTGTTGATGGCTTTGAACATGGTAAAATGTGTCAACAAGCCAAGAAATGTGGGTAGGTCCAGAAGCTAGATAAGGTAAGAAAACATTTTCCTCTACAGATTTCATAAGGGAACACAGCCCTGGCTGTGCCTTGATCTTAACTCAGGGAGATCTATGTCAAAGTTCTGAACCATAGAGTGTAAAAGGATAAATGTACATTGTTTTGAGACAACACATTTATGGTAATTTGTTATAGCATTAAGAGGAAACTCATACGACAGACTTGAGAAATATTTTATCCATAACCTTCTATTTTAGTGTCTGTATTTACATCTTCTCTCCACTGCATGTGTGTGTTCCTTGTGGGTAGTGTTGCCTTACTCATTTGGGCATCTTTTAAGCTAGAATATTTAGCATAGTATTTAATTAAAAAGGAGGATAATTGACATAACTTCTTGATTTTTAGTCTGTGGCTAATATTTTAGTTTGTGAGTCAAGCTTTCAAAATTTGGCTACTGTACTTTAGTGTTTGCATATCAACTCCCACTTTCTGTGAGTTCTGAGATGACCAAATCCACATTCCATTCACCTAGTGTCTGGCATGTAAAAGAAACTTAAAATATATTTGATAAGGAAAAAAGGAAGGTGGAAGGAAGGAAGGAAGGAAGCAAGGAAGGAAGGAAGGGTTAACTGTCTAAATTTATTTCAATTTTTATTAAATGAAAGTGTGTGGATGGAACTGGAGAGCATTATGCTAAGCGAAACAAGCCAGGCAGTGAAAGACAAATACCATATGATCTCACCTTTAACAGGAACCTAATCAACAAAACAAACAAACAAGCATAATATAACCAAAGACACTGAAATTGAGAACAGGCTGACCATCACCATAGGGGAGAGGAGAGGGAATTTCAGGGGAAAAGGGGAAGGGTTTAGAGCAACCAGTATAAAGGATACATGGACAAAAACTAGGGGCAGGGGAGGGAGGTGGGGAGGACTGGGGCGGTGGGCTGGGATGGGAGTAAAAGACAGAAAACTGTACAAGAACAACAATTAACATTAAAAAGAAAAAAAAAGAAAGTGTATCATACTTTCTTGAATTTATTTGATCAGCACATTCAGAAGTATGCTATATTTTATTATTAAATCTTTAGGTTTTTTATTAAATGTATCAAGGAGACATTGGTTAATAAGATTATATAGGTCTCAAGTGTACATATATGTGATACATGATCTGTGTATTTCACTGTGTGCCCACCATCCAAAGTCAAATCATCTTCTGTCACCATATATTTCATCCCCTTTACCCCTCTATGCACACACACTGCTTCCCTCTGGTAACCACCATACTATTGTCTGTGTCTATCATTTATGTTTGTTTGTGTTACATTTTGTCTATTTGTTACTTACAATTTTATATTTCACATATGAGTAAAATCATATGCTTCTTAGATTTTTCTGATTGACAATTCACTTAGCATGATATTTCCAGGTCCATCTATATTATTGCAAATGGCAGTATCTCATCTTTTTTTAAGGCTGAATAGTATTCCATTGTATATATGTACCACATCTTCTTTATCCAATCATGTATCAAAGGACACTTCAGTTGTTTCCATATCTTGGCCAATGTGAATAATGCTTCAATGAACATAAGGGTGCATATATCTTTGCTAACAAATGTTTTTAAGTTTTGGGGGTAGGTACCAAGAAGAAAGATTGCTGGGTCACATGGCAACGCTATTCTTAATTTTTCTGAGGAATGTCCATACTGGTTTCCATAGTGGATGTATTATTTCACATTCCTACCAGCAGTGAAGGAGGGTTCCTTATTCTCCACAACCTCTCCAACACTTGTTATTACTTGCCTTGCTGAGAATAGCCATTTTAACAGGTGTGAGGTGACATCTCATTGTAGTTTTGATTTGCATTTCCCTAATAACTAGTGAAGTTGAGCATCTTTTCACGTATCTGTTGGCCATTTTTATGTCTTCTTGGGAGAAGTGTCTGTTTAGGCCCTCTGCCCATTTTTTAATTGAATTGTTGTTTGTTGTTGAGTTTTATGAGTTCTTTATATATTTTAGATATTAACACTTTGTCAGAGGTATTGTTTGCAAATATCTCCCATTTGGTTGGTTGCCTTTTTGTATTGTTAGTAGTTTCTTTTGTTGTGCAGAAGCTTGTTAGTTTGATATAGTACCATTTATATATTTTTGTCTTTCTTTCCCTTGCTCTCAGGGTCAAATTCATAAAATATTTTCTAAGACAAAGATTAATTAGTTAAGTACTAATGTTTTCTTTTTTACAAGTTTATTCTTTCAGTTCTTATATCTAGTCTTTGATCCATTATGAATTAATCAAATACAATATTACATTAAAAAATAATACATTACCATCAAGTGGGATTCATTCCAGGGTATCAAGGATGGTTCAACATATGCAAATTTATCAGTGTAATACACCACATTAATAGAATAAAATAGTATGATTTTATCAATAGATGCAGAAAAAGCATTTGTTAAGATATAACATCCATTTATCATTAACACATTCAGTAAAATGGGCATTAAAGAAAATTAGCTCAACATAATAAAAGCCATGTAAGACACTCAGCTAATATTATACTCAATGGTGAAAAACTAAAGCTTTTTCTCTAAAATCAGGAAGAAGACAAGGATGTTCACTCTCACCACTCTTATTCAACACAGTTATGGAAGTCTGAGCCAGAGAAATCAGGAAAGAAAAAGAAATAAAATTTAATCAAATTAGGAATAAAGAAATAAAAGTGTCACTTTTTGCTAATGACATGATTCTGTACATAGCAAAACCTAATGACTTCAGCAAAAAACTATTGCAAACAATAAACAGAGTAAATTTGCAGGATACAAAAATCAGTGTATAAAAATTCTTTGCATTCCTAGATACTAACAATAAAATTTAAATAAGAATAAAAAAAAAACAATTCTTTTGCAATGGCAACAAATAGAAAACAATACCCAGGAATAAATTTAATAAAGGAGTGAAGAACCTATATACTGAAAATTACAAAGCATTAATTATTAAAAGAGAAATTGAGAACAGGCTGACAGTCACCAGAGGGGAGAGGGGAGGGAATTTCAGGGGAAAGGGGGAAGGGTTTACAGGAACAAGTATAAAGGACATGTGGACAAGAACTAGGGAGGGTGGAAATGGGAAGGAGATGGGGAGGACTGGGGCGGTGGGCTGGGATGGGCGTAAAAGACAGAAAACTGTACAGGAACAATTAAAATAAAATTTTAAAAAATATTAAGAGAGATTTAAAAAGACACAATGAAATGGAAAGATAATCCCTGTTCTGAATTGGAAGAATCAACGTAGTTAAAAGTTCATAATACATAAAGCAATATACAGATTTAATGCAATCTCCATCAAAATCCCAATGACATTTCTTTTGTGTTTTTAATTGAATTTATTGGGGTGACACTAGTTAATAAAATTATATAGGTTTCAGGTGCACATTTTTATATCACATCAGCTGTATATTGTGTTGTCATTCACCATACCAAATCAAATCTACTTCCATCACTATTTATCAATCCTTTGGGCTCTTCTACATCCCACTAACCTCCTTTTCCTCTGGTAATCACAATAATATCTGTTCCTTTCCTTTTTCTTTGCTTAATGCCTACACCTTTTTTACCTGGCACCCCAAGCCTCTTCTGTCTGGCAGAAATAAGTCTGTTCTCTATATCTATGAGTCTGTTTTTATTTTGTTAGTTTATTTTGTTCATTGTATTCCACATATAAGTGAAATCATATGGTACTTGTCTTTCTTTGACTGGCTTATTTCACATAATACTCTCCAATTTGCAAAGGGTAAGATTTTCTTCTTTTTTATAGCTGAGTAGTATTCCACTGCATAAATTTACCACAGCTTTTTTACCCACTTATCTACTGATGGGCACTTGGGCTGCTCCCAAATCTTGGCTAATGTAAATAATGTTGCATATTTACATTCACATTGCATATGAACATAGAAGCACATACATTCTTTTGAATTAGTGCTTTGGTTTCTTCCATTTTATTCCCCAGAAGTGGAATCACTGGGTCATAAGGCAGTTCTATTTTTAGTTTTTTGAGATAACTTCATACTGCTTTCCAAAGTGGCTGCACCAATCTATATTCCCACCAACAGTGCATGAGGGTTCCCTTTTTTCCACATCTTCACCAACACTTGTTTGTTGATTTATTCATGATGGCTTTTCTTACAGTTGTGAGGTGATATCTCATTGTGGTTTTAATTTGCATTTCTCTAATTAGTGACTTCAAGCATCTTTTCATATGTCTATTTGTCCTCTTTGGAGAAATGTCTATTCAGGTCTTTTGCCCATTTTTTGACTGGATTGTTTGGGGGTTTTTTTGGTATTGAGTTTTATAAGTTGTTACAAATTTTGGATATTAATCTCTTATTTGATGTATCATTGACAAATACGCTCTTTCATTCAGTGGGCTGTCTTTTCCTTTTGTTGATGGTTTCCTTTGCTGTGCAAAACTTTTTTGTTTGATGTAACCCCATTTGTTTATTTGTTTTTTGTTTCTCAGTGACTTTTTTAAAAAGAAATGGAACAAAAATTTATCAGGTTTGTAAGGAATGAAAAACATCCAAGAATTGCTTGGATAGCCAAAGCAATTCTGAGGGGAAAAATGAAGCTGGAGGTATTAGATTACCTAATTTCAAAAATTACCACAAAATGATGATAATCAGAAATTTTAACATTTTATAAGTGGATAAGAGATTGGTCAAAAATTCCAAAGGAACATGGATAGTCAAGCAATAAGATGATTATATCATAAAAATTGAAAAAAGAAAAATTTGTTCTTTTGTAAGAACAAATTTGCATTTTACCTTATTTAAAAACAGAGGAGGGGGAGAGGAATAATAGGGGATAAAGGGGGGGCCATCAAGGAACATGTATAAAGTACGCATGGACAAAGCCAAAGGGGGTAGGTTCGAGTGTGGGAGACAGGGATAGGTAGGGTGGGGGGTATGGTGGGGTGAAAATGGAGGCAATTGTACTTGAACATCAATAAAAATTAAATTAAATTAACAAAGTAAAAATAGAGATTTTCATTCTTATATTCAAATTAGAAAATCACCTTGGAGCTGTCAATTTTAGCATGAAAATTTCAATGTAATGTGAATCATGATGCCCTTAGATTGCACAGCAATTGTTTGTTTTTAACATAAGAACTTTAATATTATTAGCAATAACTAATAATAACCAAACCATTTTTAGACTTGGTACCTGAACTTCTCCCTGCATCTTGACTCTAAAACGGATGCTGAAAAATACTTCAGGTAGCTTACTTAATCAGAGATTATTTAGCCAAGTTCTTCCAGTACTTGAAATTTTCCTGTTTGACTCACTTCTCTTTTTATGGGTTTTTCATTTTATTTTATTTTGTTTAGCATGCAAAATTGATTTGTTCCCTTAAACCACTAATATTTTTTACCAAATGATCTTATAACCAAGTTTACACTGATCTGATATTTTCATAAAATGCAGCTCTTTATCTACTATCTGTGACTATATTTTCCTTTCTTAGTGATTAAAAAAAAAAAAACTTCAAGAGCCTTATGCTGATTCTTGTCTAAGCCATATTCTTTTGGGTTTTGGCCTTAGTCTTCACTGCTGTTGGCAAACAAAAGGGAATTCTTTCAATATGTAGGGTTCTTTTCTAATAAACCCTATAAAACCAAAGGGGACACTCATTTTTAGAGGTGGATTTAGTTTTAAATTACCTTTCCAAAGTAGGTAATTCTCCATGCTCACTCTCCAATTGATCTGCCAAGCCAGCCACTTTGTTAGCATTAATATAGTTTCTTGAATTTGAGGACTACAGATGTTGAAGGCCTGTAAATTTAGTGTAGGAAAATCAGGCTTCTATAAGGATTACTAACCAGCAACATCCCTATTATAATAGTATTGCTCACTTACCTGTGGATTGCAGGCGCAATATACAACTTAAAAGATTTACTAAAGGAAATCAACTCCTAGTTATACTTGTCCATCCTTTTCTTCTTTCTAAGTAGGTCACAGATCTGAATACTATTAATGAGTTTAGCATAAAATATTTTCTATTAATAATTTATTTTATCACTGCAGTTCCTTCAGTCTTTTTACATCTCTATTCTAGTTTTCATTTTACTACTGCATTTACAGTCCTAACGAGCAAAAACATTCTTACCTCTTTTTGTTTATGTCATAGTTTTTTAATTTTGTTCTCTCGTTTTCAAGCAGAAATAAACAATTGACCCTAAAAATGTTTAAATATTGGCCTTCAATACAAAAAAATGGAAAATAAGAACTTTCTCTTCATTAAGTTTAGAATTATAATTTCTCTTTCTTAATTTTACTATCTAATTTTACTTGCCAAATAAATCATTTGACCTTAGTATGTAACATTTTTAAATAAGCATAAGATTTATTTTCATGTATTACAAGTGAATTATGAAAACAAATGTAGCTTAGTTAATTAAGATTTAATTTATATTTTCTCATAAAAGCAGTATCCTCTAATGGGCATTTTTGTTTTCTCAAAGTTTAAAGCCATCCACACTGAGATCTGAATATTTGCCACCATGGGCCTATTTAGAGCATCACCATTTATGTAAGATAGTAAATCTTTTTGGATAAAGAAAGATTCTGTATTTCGTTGTTTCTACTTATAACAAAATTAAGTCCCTACTAATGATAGAGAAAATGTTGTAATAGAAAGCACATTTGGTCTTTTGTCACCAAATCATCAGTGATGTCCATTGTCAATTGCATATTACTTTCCCCAGAATAGATTGTATGGGAACCGAGGGAAGGAGAAGAGTCAACATTGTGTTACAAAATTATTCCAAGAACTAAAAATTAAAGACTTACTGTATCCAAGATCACGATCTTAGAAATTCATGGGATACTTAACTATCTAAACCACTTAGCACACCTTCAAAACAGCTATATGTTTCTTAAAATCAAATAACACAAAAGTACTTGTTAGATTTTAACAATGAAACATGTCCATTTTAAAAATGCTAAGGGATACTTTTTTTTCACACACACAAAAAAAATCCTGTAAATTGCATACTGCTATTTTCCCAACTCATCGATGAGTAAGCTACAGTACAAATGGAAAGGTAATTGGCTGAAAGTCAAAGAGCCGTAACTGGTAGTCATGGAACCTGAATTATTACCACATTGTTTAAGATAGCAAATAAAAGATATTTTGTCAGCCAGAATGTTGCTTTTTACTTGGTTTAATATTTTCAACCCCATTATTAAATTTAAAGTGAACTTAACTGTCCACAGCGTCTTGTACCTCACCATCTCCGTTTCCATCAAGTAATCTTCTTCAATCTTTATGAACACCCATGCAGTTTTCTTCCATAAGCTTTTTGCAGTTCTCTATCATTAAGTTCATCCTGCTATCTTCTGCACTTTGAAATGACATCTAAGTACAAACACACAAAGAATAGATGCCCAAGATATAATCTCATTTCACTTCACATTGCCTTATGAAAAAGGACCATTATTTTCAAATTTTAATTTACAAACATTTCAGGTATAATTGGATACGGCACATAAAAACAACCAGCGGAGTAAATTTCCACACTTTATCTAGACTTTGGCCATTTTGCAGGTCATTTCATTTTATAATCAAGCGTACTGTCTTTAGGGTTCGGCAAACATGCATTTTAATAGTTTCTCACTATTTAGTAACACTAAAACTTTCTGTAATTTATTCAGTCTCCCTCTGAATTCGTGACCTTGCCCTTAAAATGGGTATTTTATTCTCCCTCAGGTTTGTTGTGAGGATTAAATAAGATAATGGATGCAAAGCACTGAATACGATACCTAGCTCATGAGTGGGATAAATTATTATATCATACATATAACTTAAAAGTTCCTAAATAAACAGACCTCTTCCTACTCAGGAGATAATCTTCCTCTTTAGATCGTATAATACAATGCAAACAATACAAAACTTTGGGTCAAATGTCTGGATTTGAAAGACCTCTCATCCACTCACACGATGACCTTAGGTCAAATGCATGGTCTCCTAAGTGCTTCTACAATTTCACATAAAGACATACAGAAATTAAGAGAGTTTTTAATGGCTCACTAGGGTAAATAGGAGAACCTGTTTGTAGCCAGCCACCCCAAGTCTCACTCCACTGCTCCTTCTGCTAATGAAAATCATCTCAGCTCACTACTACTCTGTTTGCACAGGCTGCAGCCTAACGGTAAGGAAGATCTACTCTAAACCAAGGTCCCAACTCATAAAAAGACAGCCATGGCACCAAACTCACAGGTTTTTAGAGGAGATGGAAAGATGAATGAAAACAATCTGCAGACTGATCAGCATAGAGTGGGTTCTCAATTATTCTGCTTTCTTATTCCTTTCCCTTTCCCTCTAGGGTTTCTCTGTATCAAGCCACTTAAACATTTTAAACAGTGGTGCCTTTTCTTATCTTTTCTTCATATGTCATCCCCACTGGGAGGAACACTGCATCAGTTATCTATTTCTGTATAACAAATTACCACTAACTTGAAACTTAAAAAACAACATATATTTATTACCTTACAATTTCTGTGGGGCAGGAGTTCTGGTACCACTTTATCGAGTCCTTTTCTTAGGGTCTCAAAAGTATGCAGTCAAAGTACCAGCCAAGTAGACATTCTCATCTCAAACTCTGGGTAGCAGTTTGCTTTCAAGTTCACACCTATTGTCAGCCCAAGCCAGGCAACTGAATTATTACCCAGAAAATACTAGTGCAGTTAAAATGTCCTATTCATGCTAGAGACCAGCTTCACTCAATCATCTCCTCCCCATTCCTTCTTCTCTAAACTACAAGTTCGTGGATAAGAGACTAGATACATGACCTTCTCTCAAAGCTGTTTCTTCTTAAAGTGTTAAAGATAAATCCCAGTCCCAACAGTTGCCTGGTGGAAGGTTGGCAAAGAGAAATTCTGGACTACTGGACTCTCTGCCCTGAGACTAAGTCCTTCCTCCTAAATTCACCTGGGCATACACAAAGGAGGGCTTGGCCTTAGACCATACATAATACATATAACCACCCAGAGTAGCTATATCATCAGGATAAAATGAGCACCCTGGGAAGATAACTAAATATATGATGATTGCAAGGACCAAGAAAGAAAAGGCCAAAAATGTATAAACAATGTAAATATTGGAATAGATGAATGAATTTAAAATAAGTGTAATATGTTAGAAGTTGATAGAAAATATCAGCATCATAAGATTTGAAAATAAATATTTTTAAAAAAATTTATCATATTTTCCCACTACCATTTAATCCTGTTATATTCCCCTCCCCCCAGCAATTACCACACTGTTGTCCAAGTCCATGAGTCCTTTTTTCTTTTTTGCTCAATCCCTCCTCCCCCTAACCACACCCCTACTCCCTTAACTGTCAGCCTGCTCTCTCTCTATGAGTCTGTCTCTATTTTACATGTTAGTTCATTTTGTTCATTGGATTATACATATAAGTGAAATCATGAAATTTGTCTTTCTCTGACTGGCTTATTTCACTTAGCATAATGTTTTCCAGGCTGCCACAAAGGGTAAAATTTTCTTGTTTTTTTGTGGCTAAGTAGTATTCCGTTGCATAAATATCACATATTTGTTTCATCCACTCATCTACTCATGGGCACTTGGGCTCATTCCATATCTTGGTGATTATAAATAACACTGCAATGAACAAAGAGGAGCTTATGATATTTCAAATTATTCTTTTGGGTTCCTTCAGCTATATTCCCAGAAGTAGGATTGCTGGGTCATAAGGCAGATCCATTTTTAATTTTTGGAGTTTTCTCCATACTACTCTCCATAGTGGCTGCACCAATCTGCATTCCCACCAACAGTGTACAAGAGTTCCCTTTTCTCCACATCTGTGCCAGCACTTGTTGTTTGTTGATTAATTGATGATAGCCATTTTGACAGGTGTGATGTGATAGGTCGATGTGGTTTTTAATGTGTATTTCTCTGATGATTAGGTGTCGAGCATCTTTTCATGTCTATTGGCCATCTGTATGTCCTCTTTGGAGAATTATCTATTCAGGTGCTATAAAAGCTGATTAAATATATAATAGAACTTAAGAGTAAACAAGTAAATTGGAGGGATATTAGATTGAAAATTAAAAGGAGAGAAAAACTTAAGAAAAAAATAAAAAGAGAGCTCCCACAACCACATCAAAATTACATCTAAACTACAGAACAACCACCATTCAGAACTGCTTGAAATCTAGTTGAATAGAAGTTCTACAACTAGTGATTTAAAGAAGAAGCCACACCAGACTGGTAGCAGGGGCAGAGTTGCTGAATGGGCTGGCCCCATACCCACGTGTGGCAGATAAAATACTAGAGGGGTATCTTGGCTGCAGATATCTGTCCTGTTTAGAAGCCATGGGTCCCAGCCCCACACCAGGCTCCAAGACCATTGTGACAGTACCAGGAAGAGAAGTCCCATTAACTTTCAGCAGTAAAAACCAAGGGGAGTGTGACTGCATGGGAGAGAGGGTTTCTGCAGTCCCAGGCAGTTCCTCTTAAAAGGTCTCCACATGGACTTACTCAGATTACTCCCTCTGAGTTTCAGCACTGGAGCGGAAGCTCAAAAGGAACCAGAGGCATACAGAGAGGAACTGAATTATCTGGCATCAGGGCAAGACTAGGTGAGCAACTTTCTGCCAGGCAAAAGTGCTGGTAGAGGCTATTATTCCTTTTTCTCTAAGATGCCTCCTCCCCTACACACAGCCCCAGCAAGCAGAGGCCATATGTGGGTCTCCATCAAACAGTTTAAGGCTGTTAGCACAGCCCTGGTTATTCCCTGAGACCTTGTCTCACCAACATATGGGCCCTTTCAAGCTGTTTCCAGTGGCTTCTCCATACAAATGGCCTATCTTGGCTCATGCTTCAGACTTTCCTAAAATCTCTCAGACAAGTTGGGTCTGGCCTCAGCATGCCTTGTTCCTCTCACTAAGTGGCCCTAGGACCAACAGTAGCAGCAGACAGCCTTGGTTTCCTGCTTTGTCTCACAGGGACACCTCCAAGCCCAGCACAAGTAGCAGCCACCTGCAGATTGATTTTTATCCCATGCCTGGTGGTGCTGGGCAGAACACAAGAGGCAGCTGACCTTGGCATGCACCTCGTGGGAGGACTCAGAGCCAGCACACCCAGTGGACAGCTTCAGACCGCATCAAAGCACCACCCAACCATTTCCATACATGACACCTTCAAACAGCAGACACCAGAGCCTCGCCAAAGTAATTCCTGCTCTGTGGAGTAGGTCACTGCCCAGCTGATCATCCACAGTAGCTGGTGGTCACAGTCAGTCCTTCCACCCCATCAGCTTGTAGGTAAATCCCTCTCATTGATGTGCCAACAGCAAACAAGGCTCAACTACAACAGGAGGGTGTACACAGTTCACTTCGTGGGAGGGATGCACTTGGAGTTCCCAGCTTGAGTAAATGAAGAGGCTGTGCCACTGGAATCTACAAAACACCTACTATATAAGGTCACTCTATCAAGCCCAGGAGATATAGAATCTCTAATATAAAGAAAAAACAAACACAGGGAAGCAGCCAAAGCAAGGATACAAAGAAACATGTCCCAAAGGAAAGAACAGAACAAAACTCAAAAAAAAAAAAAACCTAAACTAAAAGGAGACAAGCAATCTACTAGATGCAGAGTTCACAACACTGGTTATAAGTATACTCAATGAACTTAGAACTTCAACATAGAGATAGGAATCATAACAACAGATATAGAAAATATATAAAAGAATCAGTCAGAAATGAAGACTACAATAATTGAAATGAAGAATACATTACAAGGAGGAGATAAAGCAGAGGATCAAATTAGAGATTTGGAATATAATGAAGCAAAACAAACAAACAATCAGAATAGCAAAAAATAAAGTAAAAAAAATAAAGATAGTGTACGGAGCCTGTGGGACAACTTCAAGTACACCAACATACAAATCATGCAGATGCCAGAAGAAGAAAGAGAGCAAGAAATTGAAAACCTGTTTGAAAAAAAATGACAGAAAACTTTTCTAACCTGGTGAAGGAAATAGACATTCAACCTGAGGAATCACAGAGTCCTAAACAAGATTAACACAAAGAGAACCATTCCAAGACACATCATAATCAAAATGCAAAAGATTAATGACAGAATCTTGAAAGCAGCAAGAGAAAAGCAGTTAGTTACTTACAAAGAAGCTCCCTTTAGACTGATTTCTCATTAGATACTTTGCAAGCCAGAAAATATCGGCAAGAAATACTCAAAGTGATAAAAAGCAAGGAGCTACAACCAAGATTACTCTAACCAGCAAAGCTATCAAAGCTATCATTTAGAACTGAAGGACAGATAAAGAGCTTCCCAGACAAAATAAATAAATAAAAAGAAACCTGAAGGAGTTCATCACCACCAAACTATTACATGCAATGTTAAAGGGTCTTATTTAAGAAGTTGAAAAAAAAAAGGTAAAATATATGAACAATAAAATGGCAATAAATACATATCTGTCAACAATTGAATCTAACAAACAAAATTAATAAACAAGCAGAACAGAAACAGGCTTATAGATACATAGGACATATTCACAACTGCCAGTTGGGAAGGATTTTGGGATGCGGGGTGAAAAAGAGGAAGAGATTAAGTGAAAACAAAACAAAACCAAAACCTTATAGACACAGACAACAGTATGGTGATTACCAGAGGGCAAAGCAGGTGGAGGGAGGTAGAAGAAGATAAAAAGGAGATAAGTAATATCAGAAAGAGACTTAACTTCGGGTGGTGAATGTGAAAAGCAATACACAGATGCTGTATTACAGAATTGTACACTTGATAGTTATATAATTTTATTAACCAATCTCACCCCAGTAAGTTCAATAAAACAGTGTTTGCCTTAACCACACATTCTAAAGCTGTATATCTGCAAGACATAACAATCATGAATTACCTATTTAAAATTTTAGTGCATTTTTGCCTTTGATAATAACAGGTATTAATGTTTCCAGATACACAGAGTAGACAGACAAGATTCCACTGTACATTAATTTATTTCTGTCTTTTGCTAAGTATCAAATTAATTTATGATAGAAAGCACACAGACATTTGTTTGAAGGACTCCAGGGAAATTCATTAAGATAACCTGTTCATTAACATCTCCAGCATGTAATATTCATGCTAAAAGTCTCAGTTAGGGTTCAGAAAGTAAAACCACTGGAATGCAATGTTTTTCCACAATTAACAATAAAGTCTGTGTAACCTGGAAAAATGTGTTAAGATGTTCATTGTACAGTGAATGGCATGCTAATTGTGCTCATATGATTGTTGGAATTTAGTTGAATTATCATATGCATACTAATAAATTCCAGGTGAATGGAAACAATAAAAAAGAGAGAAGCTACAAAATCAAAGTTAAAATAGGAAAATAGAAGTCAAAATGGCAATATTCAAACCTCAGAAATTGTTCATAGAAAGGCCCACATTGAGAACAGTCTTGCTAGAAAAGCTCAAATAAAATAAAAGAATAATGTGGTGAAGTTTTTGTTATCCCCCAAATAACAATAATCATAAAAGTAAAAATCAAACAACAATACAATAGGTGGTCATCTTATGTGCCTCCCTCACAACTCCATCAAGGAACTTTTCAATGTATTTTGGTGTAATCTGTTCCTATACATGTCTCCTCTGGTAGTCTATAATATCTCTTAAAAGAACAACTATAGGGATATTTTATCTTTGTCTTCCAAAGATTACTCAAAGGTACAATCTGTCACAAATCCTGGCATGTAATGGGCATTCTACGTATACTGGTTCAATGTAGCTGAATTAGTTTTTGCCCACCTCTCTCAATTCTATTGCTCTTTTACTTGATTTCTTGAGCCCTTTTGGTTTTCAGAGCTCAGGACCTAGCTGATTTCACCTAGTCATTTTCCTATTTTTCTCATTGTTTATGTTGCCATTGTTCCTAAGGCTGCCCCATTCTCTGACTAGTCCACCTGACCTTCTGACCTTTCACATTGCCTGATAATGACAAATAGATGCTTAGTGGGTATACACACTAGGCTTGTCACTCTGTTTTTATGGGCCCACATGTTGGCCCTGACATTTAGAAAGGTATTAATAAGATTAGATAGAGGAAAGAATGAAAAGAATGAGAGAATGATAAACACTATCAAACATACCAGGTAAAGTATTGGGAAGAAACATGCTTTCAGTTTTAGGGATAAAGTAGCTCTTTTTTATGTAAACTTATACACAAAATAGAACATATGTGCACATCCCGGAGAATTTCTTTGTTTGGTGGGGGTGGGGAGGTAAGTTTGATGAAAGTAAACTTATTTTTTAATTTACTTGCCTTGCCTGTTTAAATTTTCATTAATTCCCTTTACTGTTGATTAGGAGATAGAGGTAGAATTATCTCTGTGTATAACTTTGAATTTGAGGTTCTCACACTGCTATCTTTCTAAACCAATTAAGCATATCTTCATCATGCTTCCTGGTGGGGTTATTTAGTGTGTGTTAAATGGTTTAATTAAAATCTGTCCTCTTTCCTCAATGCCCATTTGGAGGAATACCTTTCTCAAAATAGCAATTAAAAATAAAGCAATTCATTACTTGAGAAGAAAAAAGAATTGCCAATTGTCTCATAAAGATAAACAAGTAGATTTTCAATTATACCATTTTAAATTCTACTTTATAAATATATAATGCCATTTCTCTCTCCCTTTCTAACAGTATTGGCAAAAGTAATCCTTATTTTGGGAATGTTGATGTCTTATAATAGAAATTGTCCTGTGAATGTGATTTGGGTGGACAGGGAAATATACAATGACAAGCAAAGTGATATTGCCAATAGGAAAGATCAATAATATGTGGTGGAGGGAGGTTTTACAGATGAGTCCTTACTAAGTCAACCATTGGGCAGGCACTTGGCCAACCTCTTTATAAATGCATGGTAAATCTTTATAAACTTTAATATTATTATTCCCATTTTATAAATGATGATAACGAGGCTTTGTGAGGTTTAGTGGTGTTCCCGCAAGTCAGTTAGCTGTTAAGTGGTGGGACAATTTATACCTGTTTGCCTGACTCAGAATCCATAAATATTTCCAGCTTCCTTTCCAGAAAAAAACAATGGGAAGTTCAAGTATCTAATATGAATTCAACTAGCCAAATTTGTTACTCCCATGTTACAAATCGATAACTCCCATATGACATACTCCGGCTGAACTTTACCTCCCTTCTTTTTCTTATTATTTGAATTTAAGTCTCTGTCTTCTCATAAACAAAGATGTCACATTAAGCAAACAATAGCACTATTTTGGGTCTCAGTGTGGAATGTGCCTACATTTACACTGGAAGATTCTCCCCCAGGGAAAGAGTACAGCAGGAAGAATATGCCTATGGTTTCTTAAAGGAATCAGCTATATGTCAAAGACTAGACCCATTTACGAGAGGTAAATAGAATCACTAAGCAAGATGAGCCTTAACCTAAAGGACAAACAGGTAAGATACTATGGTTGAGAAAAAGTACTGAGGCATTAAATCCTTACATTGTTGAAAGAATTTTAGTCAAATTTCTAGCTCTCCTTCCTTAAACAAGATTCTGATGCAATATTATTCAATACGCTTTGTGAAGTTTAATACATGCTCACTTCTGGTAGCACTCCCAAATCATGTCTAATATAGACTGGCACAGCAGCACTGGTAAACTCTAAATAACTAACCACTTCTGGTAGATCCATTATGTAGGGAACAGAAGATTTAATTCTCTACCTCTAGATGCTCATGCATTTTCTGCCAACAACAAATTCACTACTGATGAAAAGAAAACATTACATTTTAAACCTATGAGTATCTTTACATGGCTAAGAACACACTAGAATTGAGTTGTTTTTGTACTTACCAAGTCTGTTTAATAATTGAAAATCATTTGAAAGTGGTATTCTATATTCAATGATTAATTTACAATTGTTCCAGGAAACTCTACTTTTGGCCATTTCTGCTGTGGCTAATAAAGCAATCCTTGAACATAGGAGTCTAGAATTTGTTCCATGCAGGAAGCAAAAGCTCAGACTTGCTGGTTCAGGTTATACTTGGCTTCGGGAAATGCATTTTTTAACAGGCTTGGTTTACAAAGGGAATCACTGTTAATCCTAGAGCACATTCATTTTCCCAAAATAGTATAGTTTAAATCAAGAATCAGGAAGATAGTGAAAAACAGAGAAATGTGGTATAAAAGATCCTGCTTAAATATCTGTCTTGAAAAATATCTATTTACTTATATAGGGTGCAACTAATATGGATTTACAATTTTTGAGTTAGAGATTAAATTTACAAAACCTGGGGCATGAGGAAGAAAACATAACCAGGAATCTACTTGAAAAGTCTATTTGAACAAGTTCATTATATGTAAGAGCAAAATGGGAAAGAAAACAGTAGTTGAAGTGGTTGGTAGGATTCAGCCAAGATCATACAGAATCTTCTCTGAAAACCAAATGAAAGGTGTTCTCCAAATGGAAACAGCTTCCTTCACTCAACTCTGCTTCCACCTATGGAGGCAATGAAAGCTCTCACACCAAAGTCCCACTTAAATTCTGCATCTTTTTCCTTTCAGCAGTATATCATGGGCTTCAGCCCTGTACTATGGCCTGCTTTGTGGTCATACAACAGTTTTAGAGTCTGAGTACTGGTTAGAACCGTTCTCTTTCTCTCCTCTTTTCCCAAACACTAACTAGTTCCCTCTGATTATTGAGAAACCTTTTCCTCACCCCTAACCAATTGCTTTCTGCATAAAGGTACTGTAAGGGAGGAGGGTACAATTAGAAATCAAACGCTCCTCCCAAGAAAGGATTACACTCACTCTTATTACATATTTTAACACTCCTCCTCATTCTAAATAGTCAATTATGGATTTTCAAGCATGAAAAGAAAAAACTTTGCATCCTGTACAGAAACTCTCAAAGATACTGTTTTAAGGGAAGTGCCGAAATCGTCTCACCATCTACCATAAAAGCCAGAGAAGATGATGATGGTCCAGTGGCTCGGCAAGCATTGCTTACCCTTTATGTGTTCTCAGAAGCTTCCATGCAACAGGAAGAAATTTATATTTTTATTGCTTCTTTTTTTCTCAGAAAGAAGAATTTACATTTCATAATTGGATTTCTTTTTCTCAACACAAGAAATTGCAACTATCTCACTAGACTCCACTGCTTAGCAGCCCCCAAAGAGCAATTATATGACTTATTTATGAGGCAGGGTGTAGGGCAAAGTTTTTCAGTAAAGTCCAAAGACTACTTATATTAGGATTGTCTAAAGTGCAGTGTACAAATGCAATCCTAAGCTACATTCCAGAGCTACAGATTCTAAGGGTGGGACTAAGGTATCTGCATTTAAAAAGTTCTGTATACTTTCTTTTTTTTATGGATAAATAAGGGAATTACTAACAACAGAAATGACAGAAACGGGGAAACCCTGGCTTTAATTTTTTTTCTGGGTTGATCAATGTGAAATGATGATTTGTACCTATGCTCCTTTAAGTTCTAAGGGTCTACTATTTGAAAAAGATGAACCTGGATTATGCAGTTAGAATTCTGAATTTTTTTAATTCAAGAAAACATTTCTATGCCCATTCATCTATATTACAGACACACTCAGTATCTTCTCTCTAAATCTGAACTACAGAAGGATAATCTCATAGCTTCAGAATATTTTCTAAAATGAGACACTGCTCCATTTCAAAGTGCATTGTTGTGGAGAGTAGGACCAACAAAATGTCATTAGTCCCCTTAAGACAGAATAAAGTATATAAAACAAAGTGGAGTCACTCATATCTACCAAGATGGCTGTTAGTCAGCCATGACACTTTGGTTCAAGAGGAAAATGACCTAAGTCAGAGTAAACATGTCTTGCAAAGAGACATATCTGCCCATGTGGTGAGAGCAGACAGGACTGGCAAGGGACACACTTACGACGTCTGCATCGTCAGAGCAGCCGTGTCTGCAGAGCGGGACCACCCACAGAGGTTCCTGGGGAAATTCCATACTTGCCAGCAGGGTGTCAAGCAGAACAGCCATGTACCATCCTTAGGTTCCTGGGCAAATTCCCCACTTGCACCAAGGGTGCCAAGACATTCATCGAAAAGACCCAGAAGGGTGGAGTACAACGCTTTCAAGGGTATAACTGAGGCAGGCTCCAGACCACTGCTGAGACAGCCAAGCTCCACACACCAGAGTGCTGCTCCAGGCCTCGCTGACCTCCCTTGGCATCAGCCACCAGAGGCTCTGCCCGGCTTGACTGATGACTTTGCCTGCCCTGCTGCCCACCTGGCTCCTGAAATCCTTTCTTGTGGGACGCTGACAACTCCCTTGCTCACCGTGCTATCTCCTGGACCTGCAGGCTGAGACTCTGGGACTCGGGTTCATTATCCCCCATTGATTGCTGTGTGTGCTATATTCCTCTTACATTGTTAGAGTGTGAGTAGGATATTAATGTATGTTGATGTTTTACTTTGTGTGAACCTGCATTCAATAAAAGCTCAGTGAATAGCACAGTTACTCTGTGTGAGTTTTGTCTATTCCGTGGTGTCAGGCTACTCAGCAGACAGCTTGCTGAACAGCTATCCAGCTGACTTAGGAAAGACCACGAACAGATGCTTGTGACAGTTGTTATTCAGGGTCTGTGTTTATCACAGTTCTTGGGTTTAGTGATAGGTTCAAAGTTTAGCTGCCTACTTGGGTATTTAGGGTGGCACTTATACCAATAAAAGCATTACTGTTGGTGATTGCAAAGCGGTAGTAAATCAATCCATCCATAATTCTTGCTCTATATGCTGCTTAGATGCTGTAATTTTATGAAGTATATAATTTTTGTAAATATTAAATCACTGAGCTGGAAACTCCTAACTTTTTCCTGTTGATAGTTGTCTCAGATACTATAGGGAACTGAGATGATTGAGAAGCAAAAAAAAAAAAAAAAAGGTGAAGAACGTTTGTCAGATACTTCTACATATTAGTCCACGTATTAGATGTTCTACATAAATCAATTCAAACCATGTAATATGTATACTACCTCCATTTTCCATATGAGAACACAAACACAGAGAGGTTTTAGAAATAATTTTTCTGACTACCTTTTTTAATATGTGACCAAAATAAAATTTGACATCAGATCTGGCTGACTGGCTCTGCAGCATGTACTTTCTGCAGCCTGAAAGAATGAAGAAGGGAGATGAACAGAAAGAGAAGGAAAGATGAAGAGGAATAGATAGAAGAAAAAAAGAAAGACCCCTTATTCATCCAAATAAAATGAGAACACTAATTTGAAAAGACCTATGCACCCCTATCTCATTGCAGAATTATTTATAATAGCCAAAATGTGGCACCTAAGTGTCCAGTGAGGAATGAATGGATAAAGAAGATGTGAGATGTATATAGGGTTGAGGAAAAGTAGGTTTACAGTTGTAAGTACACAACACAGTTTATTCTTGTATTATTATTTATTAATTACTTGCCATACAAACAACTGTAAACCCACTTTTGTCCCACTCTGATAGTCAATGGAATATTATGCAGCAATAATAATTGAAACCTTGCCATTTGTAACAACATGGATGAATCTAGAGCATATTATTCTAAGTGAAATAAGTCAGGTAGAGAATGACAAATATTGTGTGATTTTACTTGTGTAGAACCTACAAATAAGACAAGGCGCATGAACAAAACAAAAACAGACTCATAGAAACAGATGATCAAAAGATGGTTATGAGAAAAGAAGGCTGGGGAATGGATGAAAAGGGGAAGGAGAATATACTCAATAATATTGTGATAAGCTTACATGGTGATGGATGATTGCTGGAATTAGTGGGGTGATATTATAAGGACGTTGGATCACTATGTCGTACACCTGAAACTAAAATAACAAATATAGGATTGCATACCAACTATGTTTACACAAACCAACAAATGAAATTTTAAGAAAAAAAAAGAGAGAATGATGTCAAAGAAATTTCCATGATTAGCTTTACTGAAATTGAGAAGTTTCTAAAAGAAATTGTTGTAGTGAGCCAAAATGCAGAGAATAGGGCATACAGTATATATTCCAGAGGAAAGGTAGTTTTCCTGTAAAATATGCTATAATGGTGTCCATAAGAATCTGCTGTTCCTTAAGTAAGAGCATAGCACTGACATTACATTCTGGCATGAACCCCACTCAGCTACAGGACTTAGAATGCCTTTATTCATTAGTCCAACAGAGAGAGAACAAAAGTATCCACTAGCCATCCATCTGCAAACAGCTCCAAGTGTTTTGCAACAAAGTTCTTTTTCTATACATAATGCCAACTAGAAATGTTTTGGCTCCTATCACAACATTGTCATTAAGTGCTTTCAGTGAAACATTTATTTTTCTTTCTCTTGGCTAAAAATAGTTATAGTGCCTAAAGAGTAGCATTTCCTTTAAAATGTAAGTCTCCAAAATGCTGGAATCTTTATAAGTGAAAATTTTTATTATAAAATATCAAAGTTTCTGAAGCCAGCAATTAGAACTCATGACTTTTTTCAGTTTCTTTAAGAAAGGCTAGAAGTCCATATAAATATTTCATATTTCAATAAAATTATAGTTCCTTCAAACTTTTTCCTTTAGGCTTTGGTGGGTGGGATAGAATAATTATAACTAAGGAAAAAGATGCATAAGCTTGATTCACTATTAGCTGAATGAGTTTTAGCTAGAACGTTATGCTTCTAAACTTTGAATAAATATTTTATAAAATACCAATAATAGTATTATAAAGACCAGCTCTTTCTTCCTAAGAACGTAATGATATCTATGAGAAAGGTTCCCATATTGACAATTCTCAAGATATAATGAAATGATGATCACTGAGCACTCTCCTTTGGTATTCCAGAATGAGGGTCTCTAATGATCAGGCCCAAGGACAGAAGGTCCACAAGAGCTATTACTTGGGGGCAAAGTGATTATAAAACTAAGTGTGCAGGAGCTCGTTCACAGGCCACACGTCCTTCTACTGCAGTGGGCTATTTCTGAGTTCTCTGCACTCCTAAAGTTCTTCTTGGTTGCATTAATGACTACATGAAGGAGGCAAAAGGGGGAGAAATGAGGAAGCTGTGGGAACAAGGATCACCTCATACTCCAAAAGCATGAGTGCTCATTATATATGTAAATATATAAATATATATAAAAATAGAGTACATATATAAAACAATATACAAATATATATAATAAACTTGGTTTCCATATGATTCTTTTTATAAGAATTTCCCCTAGGTGGAAGGTGAGTATACTAGGTCAATGTTAAAAACTTTTGCTCTATGATACTGTTGGATTCATCTGTCACATAAATCTCTAGTATTCTAGCCGCCTCACGTCAAATTCTGTTGTGTCTGTCCAGTTTATTCGGGCATTGCTAAGTAACTCTCTCTTTCTCTGTGTCTGTTTCTTTTTATTCCCCTCCCCACACAATCATGTTCAATATTTTACAGTGAGAAAACATGTTCCTACAAATGCATGCTAAAGTAAAGCAGAGTTACTACTTTCTCCTTGTGTAATTAGAAAACTTTCCTATCATCATCAAACACTTTTCAAAGTACTTTTAAAAGAGACTGGAGAGTAAAACTGGAAAAGGGAATAACAAAGCAATTCACATAAGAAAACAAGCAGACAACATATTTTAATAAATATTTATATTTTTGAGTAACAAAAAGGAACCTAGAAACCATAATGAGGTATTATTCTTCATCTATCAAATTGACAAATAGTAGTAGCTAAAACTGAAGGCATCAACACTATTATTAAAAAAATTTAATTTGGTGGAAAAAGTTTAGTGTGAGAACCACATTATCCTGAACCAAGACACAGATATATATTTGTCAACTAAGCTCTTGCTCCCTTCAGGCAGCTGTTTCCCAAGCCAAACGGGATGGGAAAAATCTGAGAAAGTCAAATTCATTCTCTCCAAATTATCTATCAAAGTAAGTCACTCCACCCCCGCACCCAGGTGGATAAGGAAAAAGAAGCAGGAGAGAGTCAAGGAGTATAGCACTTGGAAAGCTACACCTCATAGGAAGAAATATCAGGATTTGGGTGACTCTGAGGAATCCCGCCCCCCCTCCCCAATCCCCATACACAAAAGTTTTACCAACTTTTCTATCATGGTTTTTGAAAATCTAGTAGAGATTCATTCCTTTGAATTAAGATGTCTTAAGTAGAATTTCTTTCTAATTTAAATTATCCTAGTAGGCAAAATATCATTAACTCCTAAAAACTTTTCTATATTAACAGATATTACAGCAGCCTTAAGAAAGAGGATTAGACTGAAGACAGTAAAAGGGGAATAGATTACTAGTCAAGACGAGATAAAGTGTTGTAATAACTGGATCACTGGGATAGCTTAGTTTCCTTGACATATCAGAAACTCAGTGATACCAGCTGCAAAAAATAGAGGTTTGAACACATTGAGATCTAGGGTTTCATCCAATATTAACTACCCATATAGGGGTAACTGGGAGTCAAATACAAAGATGAAACTATAGTCAAAGTTGCTGTGGGTAAGATTAGAGGAAAAAAATCTAAAAGGAACATGCAGCATAATCAGACATATGTAACCTATTTCCCACTAGGAAAACAGTAGTGAGTCCCAGCTGTGTAAAGTTAAATACAGATTTGTTTCCATTTGCATCTTCACCAATCAGTATGAAAACAATTTGAAAGAAGTAAACTATCTCTGTCCATTCATTTGGGATCACATACACAGCTTACTCTCTCAATCACCAAAAATATAAAACCTAGGGGACATGAAAGTAAGAATATTTATAAATGCACATGCTAAATATTTTATACACATATGTGTTCTACTCTTAAGCCAGGGTCCAAGTAGAATTCTATTCAATTTCTCCACTTAGATGAACGGAAAATAAAAGACCAAGTGAGCAGCCTGTGATGGAAGAGTCATTACAAGCCAAAACTTGAATTACTATAATTACAGAGTTCTCAAGTGCAAATGGTACCCATTTCTTGGCAGATTAAAAAGCCGAGTGATGAGAAATGTTGGTGAGCTAAACATGCCTGTTTAATAAGCCACTCGAATCAACACTTCTCTCTTCCCTTGATATGCATACACAGATTGTATCTATAAGCCTTATAAAATCTAATTTGTTTTACCTGAAGGTCCTATGAACCACCTGGTGCCTCTCTTTGCACTTCTTATTCTCTATTAACTTATGCTTAGTAGAAATTAAGGCTTTTATATGATCATTCTTTCCACTAGGTTTAAGTTATTAGGTCAACACATGCATTTAGAGCCAGCAGTCCAATATAAAATGTTTAGAAAAAAAAGTTGAAATTACTGAATGATATTAGCAATTTTTATTGTAAAATTTAGACTATAATCAGCCACAAGATTTTTTTGTAATGACAACCTTTTGGAAATTAGCTTTACAGTGCTAAGTCATATTCACAAAATACATCTTCCCAGTTTGAGATTTTGATTAGAAACTTGATGTTCTTCTGGTCACTAAATCTATAAGCCTTTCACTATGTCAGTACCACAACCTGCCAATATAAAATCCAATCTTAGTTTTGATTTAAGTTTAATGATATTCTTGATGGGGAAAAAAGCAAAATAAAAAAATGCAATGAGTACCCTGAAACAAAATACTGCTGCTCAGGAGTAAAGTAAGTTTAGTAATTAAAAAAAAAAAAAACCTGATAAATTTCTAAAGGTATAAATTTTATGGGCTTTCATTATTTAGTACTTTTAGGAGAAAATTAGTGGCCAACTATATGCTGATAAACCTTTAAAAAGTTCAGTGTTACAGAACTTATTAGGAAGCAAAATTCTTTTCTTGAGAAATTCAGCCATAGTAAGAAAACCCCACTAAGGGAAATCTCTGTATGTCAAGCCAAAAAAAAAAAAAGAAAGAAAGAAAGAAAGAAAGAAAAGGTTACCCCTATCACAGGCTCAGTCGTAGTGCCTCTATGAAAAATTGTTCAAGGATAGCATGACATGACAAAAATATTTCCAGTCTGTTGATGTATGAGCAGGAAGAGGGAAATGGTCTACTATCAAGTACAATGGACAGATCACCCAGGTTTGGCTCCACACTCCCTAGTCTGTTCTTCTTATTTATTTTTTTAATTCTCTGTTGCCCTCTCCCATCTTGGACTTGGGATGATCTGTGACCTTCCGTCATCTAAGCTTTCACCAGTCCTTGAGAATCAGGAAGAAACTGACACAACTGTGCAATAACAACAGGCTTCCTTTGACAGGCTTCCTTTGACAGGCTTCCTTTGACACTCTTCCTAGTCCCCTCTGTCATTGGATCATCTTCTATAACATCCTTGCCTCATTGCATTCACTGCTGAATGTTTTCTTTTTAATCTTTTTATTTTGAAATAATTTTAGACTTATGGAAAAGTTGCAAAAATAATACAAAGAATTATGATTTGCTCTTCAGATAGCTTCCTGTAGTATTACCATCTTTTATAGCCAAATTACTGAAACCAAGAAAGTAACATCAAGACAACACTATTAACTACTGCATGGACCACAGTCAAATTTTGCCGTTTTTCTATGGCTTTGGATACCGCACTGCATTCAGTCATCATGTCCTCTTAATCCTTTCCAATCTGCGATAGTCCAAGCTTTTCCTTGTCTTTCACCACCTTGATACTTTTGAAAACCACTCTTCCATTAATTTGTAGGGTTTTTTTTCTGATGTTCTTTCATGACTAGATTGAGGTTACACATTATTGGGAAGGATAACACAGACCAGAGTTGATGTGTCCTTTTTAGTGCATCATACTAAAGAGTTAATATTAATATGTATCACAGGTGATTTAAGCTTCATCACTTTTTAATTGAATTTATTAGGGAACATTTGTTAATAAAGTTATATATGTTTCAGGTCTACTTAAAATAATCTCTCTCCACCTTAACTGAATGTAGCACATACATTTAATAATTATAATAATAGTTGCATGGATAAATCCTAGAGGAACTAATAATTAAACATTTTTCTGTAGATCTACTGTATGCCAGGTAATTTGCACTGTGCCTTATATAAATCATCCCATCTAATTTTCTCAACAACTATTGGATAAAACTTAAGTGAGGAACAATAACTGAGTAATTTCAGTAATAAAATTGCAATTTGCCATACTATAATAGGTTCTTAATAATCTCGAATAAAACTAAAAACATAACAAAGTCAGGTAGTTTATTTTGACAAAAAAATACAAAGATAGTTTCAAATAATATGTAATCTGGATTCTATGAATTTAATTAATCAACTGCCATTTATGAGGAAGGACTTCAAGTCCTTCCTTGATATACCAAGATTAAAATTTATTTACACTTAATATTTTGAGGATTTCCCATTCTTATCTCAGTTTATCAAGTTTACATGCTTTTGGAATTTTTGCTACTGTTTATTCTTGTTTGTGCACTTGATGCTTACAGATTTCCTCATAAATCCCCTCAAATATGTCTGGTTTTCCGTTCCAGTCTAATAGGCAAGCAGTCAGCAACAAAAAGTACCTAAAGTGGGAAATGGGTAAAGAAAATCATTTTTTGGTCTGATCCACCCTGCTATGAATGGGACACCTAAGTCATTTTCCTTTGCTTGAGGTTGCTCTGTGCAATTCAAAGTTTCCCACAGAATATTTTTTAAAAAATTGTATCCATGTTTCACCTCACCTCAATTGCAAATGAATGCAGTTATCTCTAGGAATTTCATGGACACTGATTATGTCTACTGGATAACTTGGAGTGGAATATCTACGAGATGAGGGGATGGCCATGTGCATTGGAACATGTATGTACATAACTATCTGACCACTGGCCCATGACATGAACACAGTGGTCCCTTTTCTCATCTTAAATTCCTTGAAATTATACATTATATTTCTGCCTGCTGCTTCATCACAGTGTGAAATAACATACCCGAAAAATAAAAGAATCTAGTAACAATCGAACACCTAAAGGTGAGCAGCTTAGAAGTAAAGATGATGTGAAATCTGATGATAGAGACTCTGGGTTCCTGAGATGTGAAGTTATTCATTCATTAACATTTCTAGTCAAATGACAACAGAATTTTCACTTTTGCAGGCTCCGTTTCCTCTGAAAACAACAGTGAAGTTTTTCATCCAATGGAATAAATATTAAAAAGGTATTTACTGTGTGTATTTTAGTACTGGATACCAGAAACAATAGCTAATATTAATTTATTAAATTATATTCCAGGCAACATATTAAGAACCTTACATGCGTTATCACAGATAAGAAAGCTACTCTTTAGAGAGATTAACTAACCTGCCCAAGTAATATAGATTCCAAGTGGCAGAACCAGGATTTGAACATAGAACATTGTCTCTTCAGGATCTGACTAAACCGCTACTCTCTAATACTGATTTCCTAAAAAATAGCAACCACTGAAGTTGTGTTCTCTACCTACAAACTCATTTTCAATAAAAGAGATGGGTAGATATGGACAAAAGATTAATAAAGAACACAAATCACAGACGCAAGAGAAACTGTAAAACAAAACTAGCAAAGCATAATACAAAAGATATGAAGGAAAAGATAATTCCTAATGGGAGAGTAATATTTCTTTTGCCTTATGTGGAGCCAGAAGTTGTTCAATATACTTCTAGGTCCTCATTATCTTTTAAGCTATTCCTCTTCCTCCATCTTGCATCTGTGATAGATGTTGCTGATGATCTTTCACTATCTGTTTTTCCTTTTACAGAAATAGATATCTTGGTGTTTTATTTTGGCACTTAGTTACCTGCAAAAGAGACTAAATTTCAATGTGAAGCGATTCTGGCTTACGGAATGTAAATGGAAGTCTATGTGACACAAAGTTTTCTTAATGGAAGGAGTATGGCCCTTTGCTTTCCTCCTTCTTGATAACTAGGAAGTGAAGATGGATCAGAATCTTTGGACAGGAAGTGAACTTGGGAGTAGAGGAACAATAAGATCCTCAAAGTCTGATACATGAATAACCCTACTTTACCTAAAATACTTATCTTTAAAATTTTACCTGAAGTTGAAATAACTCAATTTTATTCACTTTTCTAATAACAATAATCAAAACATTGTAATTTCAGCCTTCTGAGTTTCATATCAAATCAAATTCTAACCAATCTACCCTACCTCTGAAGGTGTTCATAAAATCACAGTTTATTAACTTACTGCTCTTAAATGCTATTGTCTGTCAATTTTCTTCATACTTGCTCATTTTTATTAAGGACATGCCATCTGGCCCTCATACTTTCCACTTTAACTCCCACCATCACCACATATAGCTTCAATATTCTTACACTTGATCTCCTTGAGCACAACAATATTGCCTACATGATACTTAAACAGTGTCTACCTAATCCTCCCTAGAACTTATGAAAATGCCTGGGACTAACAATAAGCATTGACAATGAGCACAACTAGCTCCCAGGGCTTGGTTTCCTAATACCATCTTCCACTAAAAGAAATCATTGTCCTTGGATAAATAAAAAATTTTAGGGCTGTATAAAATTATATATATATAAACATACATATACACATATATATACACGTGTGTGTGTGTGTGTGTGTGTGTGTGTGTGTATAATCTTCTTGTGCCAGAAGTCAAAGTGATCAGAGAATGATTCGGGCATGTCAAAAGGACTTTGAAGCTAGCTTCGGTGGATTGCCACTACTAATTATTTCTTTTTAGGTACCAAAATACTACAAGGTCTGTCAAAAAAAGTATCCATTCATGTGTTATGGAAAATAAAAGCATTTCTTGAAAAGGGTTCAAGATATAAAAAAACATTGTACGTAAGATAATGATGCCTCAGTCCCCTTAAAGGAAGCAACTTGGGACCTCACATAGTTCTCCCAGCATCTCTTCCACTGTTCAAAACCCTGCAAAATCCTTTGTTGGAATCACCATCAGCTTCTCCATTGTAGTTTCCTGCATCTCATTGATGGTTGGAAATCTCTTCCCTTTCAAAAGTGATTTTAGTTTGGGGAAAAGCCAGAAGTCACAGGGTGCCATATCTGGGCTGGGGGGGTGGGCAAGTCACCTGGGTCATTTGATGTTTCACCAAAAATCTCTGCATGAGACATGATGCATGAGCGGGCGCATTGTCATGATGAAGCTCCAATCACTAGTTGCCCATAACTGTGGCCATTTTCATCGGATTGCATCTCTCAACTGATGAAGAACTTTGAGGTAGTACTCCTCATTGTTTAACCTGGAGGGGTGTACTTGTGATGCACAACACCTTCCCAATCAAAAACTCAGTTAGCATGGTGTTGATCTGACTGCAATTTTGCCATGCCTTCTCCAAGCATGGAGAACCAGGCAACTTCCATTGGGATGATTGGGCCTTCATTTCAAGATCATAGCTATAGACCCACTATTCATCTCCATTAATGACCTTATTAAGGAAACCTGGTTCATTGACAGCAGTTTCACAAGTCATTAGCAACTGCAGCACAACGTTCCTTCTGCTCAGGTAGCAGAAGCCACAGAATGAATTTTGTCACAACACATTTTATGCCAAGATCCTGTGTCAAAAGTTCAGACACATTAGTTTTTGGAATCCCCAGATCAGCTTCTAGTTCTTGCA
The DNA here is from genome assembly GCA_039655065.1 of Glossophaga mutica. NCBI lineage: Eukaryota > Metazoa > Chordata > Mammalia > Chiroptera > Phyllostomidae > Glossophaga > Glossophaga mutica. The sequence goes on along the minus strand of CM077305.1, from coordinate 143,293,359 downwards.
CTGTGAATCGCTGATCTTAATTGATTGCACCCTGTACACATTCAACATCCTCAGGTGTTCTGCTTGTTGCAGGGTTTCCAGAAGGGGGATTGCTTTCAACAGATTCTTGACCATCTTTGAGGCATTTGTGCCACACTTTTAATGTGGTGCACTCATTGCATCATCCTTAAAACCCTTCTGAATCATCCAAATAGTTTCCCTGGAGGAATATTCAAGCTTAATGCAAAATTCGATGCAGATTTGCTGCTCTGTTCACTCAGTCACTTTCAATGCAATGGTCACACAGTGCACATGCTCACTTGATGGCATCTACTATCCCCACTGACTAGTACAGGGAAGCTGTCATTGTTCAGTCACGTGCATTCCAGTGACTCTCCTTGGCCGCCTGGTTACATCGATGTCTTGCAAGCTGTTCTCATTATATTAACAATGGCCTGAGTTTTTCTGGACAGATCTCATATATGCAGTCTTTATTATTTACAGACTCCGTACTTGGGAATCTGCCTACTCACTAAAACATATTTGTAACACCAAAGTCAATATTCATCATCCTTTCACAGTCATTCACAGGTATACAAAGAATAGCACAAAATTTGAGTTCTCCAACACACGTTTCCAGCCAAGGTCAAACATGATGACACTCTGCCTTGTTTCAACTCTCATATTATAAAAAAGTATAATTTTAAGTCTATTTAGTGCCACCTTTTTCACATTTTCTGCTTTTTTTCTTGATGAATAATTGTTCAAAATAGTCCTCAAGCACAGCACTGTGGTGCTGCCTAGTGTTCCTGGGCACAAGAAGGCTGTGAAGTGCCTCAAGAAGAAAATAGTGAATTCAATAAGTTTAGATCGAGCAAGAGTTATAGTATTTTGGGGCATTATTTCAATGTTAATGAATCAACAAAATATATTAAATAAGGCCCTTTTAAACAAAGAGCAATATTATTTTATTGATCAATTGATTAAAATGTTGTAACCAGATGCAAACTGGTACAGTCAGTATGGAAAACAGTATAGCAGTTCATCAAAATATAAGAATAGAGTTACTATGTGACCCATTGATCCCTTTTTTTGGGTGTCTACCAAAAAAACTCAAAAACATTTATTTGCAAAGATATATGCACCCCTATGTTCATTGCAGTATTATTCACAGTGGCTAAGACATGAAGACAACCAAAGTGTTCTTCGAAAAAGGATTGAATAAAGAAGATGTGATACATATATACAATAGAATATTAGTTATAAGAAAGGATGAGCCCTGGCTGGTGTAGCTCAGTGGATTGAGTGCAGGCCTGTGAACCAAAGGGTTGCTGGTTCGATTTCCAGTCAGCGCACGTGCCTGGGTTGCAGGCCAGGTTCCTGGTTGGTGTCATGCAAGAGAAAACCACACATTGATGTTTCCCTCCCTCTGTTTCTCCTTCCCTTTCTCTCTCTGTAAAAATAAAAAAAAAAAATCTTAAAAAAAAAAGGAAGCATGAAATACTACCACTTGCAACAACATGGATGAACCTTGAGACTATTATGCTAAGTGAAATAAGTGAGAAAAAACTAAGAATCATATGATTTCACTCATATGTGGGACATAAAATTGAAACTCATAGACACAGATAACAGTATGGTAGTTACCAGAGGGAAGGGTGTGGGGAAGTTGCAAAAGGTAAAGGGGACCAAATACAAGTGTATGGTAACAGAAGATGGTTTGACTTTGCAGGGTGGGCACACAATGCAACATGCAGATGATGTATCATAGAAATCTACACTTAAAACCATTATGATCTTATTAACCAATATCACCCCCACAAATTTAATAAAAAATCTTTTAAGGCAGTTGGGGAGAGGGGAAGGGGAAAGCATTTTGGCTACTGATTACTTTGAATTAAAAATAAAAAAGTAATCTAATCAGAGTCTCATAGAAACTTAACTGTGTATTTCCTCTAGGAGTAATGCTTGCGTATTTGCAATTCAGTAATCATGATGACTTGATAAAATATAGAATTAACATGAAATATTAATTAATTATAGATAACAATAGCAACAGATTGGAACCTGTTTACTAAAATAGAACATCATAAAGTAAATAAATATAATTAAATAAATCACCTAGTTAAAGTCTGAACAAAAGGAGCATATCTTTATAGTATCATAATTGTTTCCCACAAGATATTTATTAACACTTTGTACTACCTGGTAGATGCATGAGAATACAGCATCTCTTCTTTGATATTCCTACGAAAGTTGCATATTCTGTCTCTAATCATGAGGAAATACCAGTCAAGTCCAAAAGTGTTAAGGCTGTAAAATCAAGAAGACTGGGGAACTCTTCCAGAATGAAGGACACTAAAATGACATGACAAATTCATATAGCATAAGATTTTAGACAGATATTTTGCTATAAAAAAACATAATTTGGACAATTGGCAAGATTCAAATGTGGTCTGGTGATTAGTTGGTGGTAATGCATCAGTTTTGATCATCACAGTTTTATTTCTGTATTGTGCTTATGTAGGGAATTCCTTGTTTATAGAAACAGTCAGGAGTGCTTAAAGCATCTAGTTGGCAATGTACTCTCAAATGGTTCAGGGAAAAAAGCAATTTGCACTGTACTTACAATTTTTCCTTAAGCATGTGATGTTTTCAAAATTAAAGAGTTTTTAAAAATAGATATCTTGGTTTAAGTTTTTTTTAAATCTATACATGCCATTATGTTCTGCCCCTAAAAACATACTCTATCATCCTCCATTTTGTCTTAAATAATAAAGCAAGGAGCTTTATATTCTGATAAATATTATATGATTTTATAATGCAAATGTGACCATGTAAATTAACTTACAATGAATAGCATAATGATGTACCCATCTGGATGGACCAGCTTGTTGGTACGTGATTCCCCACTTTATAGGTCATTTTTGAGACTTGATCTTTTGCCCTTTAACCTTCTTATGTATGTGTTGTTTCTGTAATTTAAAGTACATTATTACCTTATCTTCAAGGGAGGTTTCTATAGAAAATTTTGAAATATGTTAGTGCCTCATAGAATAGAAGAAATTCAGTGCTTCCCTGGTAAAGAGCTCCCAGGAGCAGCCTCTAGGATTTTTTTTTTTCAATTGGTACCTATAAATCCCAAAATCACAGGCTTACTGATAAAATTCAACACTCTACTTTCTCTATGGGACAACGCAATGTCAATGCTCAGTAGTGAATCTGTGTGCTCACAGCAGGAACTAACTGGTTTCTCAGGCACTCCGGCTGTGCTCCCAGGGGTCACTTGCAGACTGGATCCACATAAATGTAAAAACATTCACATCCCATAGGTTATTATTAGTGTTCTATTTTAAAATAAGAGTCTTGTCCTAATTTATTTGAAAATCTTACCATCCCAAAAACATTTATACAGTTTCAGTCCCTAAAGAAATTTTTTTAGTAACCAGAAAATATCAATGGTGTTTATATCAAATGTAATCATAGAATCTCTGTCAGTTGGGCATCAGGATTTAAACTTTTAAAAATGCAGTTAACTGATGTTGGGAGTGATGCATTTCTCAGGTCTTTGTATTCTATCGCATTCTTCTGTCTAGTGGATTTACTTATTTCCATTTTTCTTTTTTCTTTTACCATAGAAATTTAATTTTCAAGGTCCTAAATTTCTTTTTAATGCTTGAAAAAAGTGATGGCTATCTTTAGTGTCAAAGGATCCTTCCAGTGAGATACTGTTTGACTTTGGTGCTCCTTTTGTCGTTCAATCTAATATGTATGACTATATTTTATTGTTCATTTCAAAAAGGTTAAATAGTACAAAAGTTATTGTGACATATATTGAACACTAAAATAATTTAAAATTTTCATTTGTGGTATACTCATTCCTTCCTATATTTTGAAAGTTTGTATTTAAGTTATGCAAATATTAGTTTAGTGTTTCTCAGTTTGGACTGCAGTTGAAAATCCCTTTGGGGGTTCCTGCCCAGCTCACAGTGACACCTTCCTCTGAGAGTTGTGTCCTTGTATGTAATTGTGCTCATCATTTATTGAGCCAGGGGAACACAATGGACCTGATTTTAGCCAAACCTATTCTTTTTCTTATAATCACAATTATACATGTATAAAAAAAGATATGCCAGCATTAGGTGGATTTATATGTGAAGGAGAAACTTGACAATTGTAGGTTGGCTATATACATAAAAATAGAGAGATCAAATTTATGCAGTGAAAATAAGAGACGGGGTATAGAAACAGAGGAGAGTCTCTTAGGTTCCCAACGGATCAGCTGTCCTCGGATTCTATCATATTCCCAGGATCCTTTTTCTTCTTTTTCTTTTTTGTCTCAAGCCAGTTCAAATATTTTCTATTTTTAAGACATGGGCTACAGAATGCCAAATTATTCACAGCCCTCAAGCTTTAGATCAAATGGTGATATAAGAGAAATAATAAGTCTGTGAAGAAAGATTCAGCTATACCCAAATCTCTGACCACTCTAGCCAAGGTCATGAAGTCTGCTGTAATATTAAGAAGGGGATTAAAAGTCTAACATTAGAGAACTATGTGAGAGGAAAGAGTATAAGAAAAATGGCTCTTACTCAAATGCTCACAGTGTATTCCACAAGCCACACCATTTCAGTGTAAGAGAGAAACAAAAGCCCACATTTCTAAGATGACTACACATACAAACACACACACAATAACAAGAACACACAATAAACAAAAGAACCCACTGTTATATGTATGCACGTATATATGCATATTCTGTATAGAGTATACTCATATTTATACAGACATGTATATGCATACATAAAGTGTGTGTATATATATATACACACACACATACACACACACGGTCATCTTAAAATATGTAAGTATCTATAAATTCTTAGAATAGATATTCAAAGATATTATATAATAATATTTATAATCAGGCTGACCATAGGGCTTGATTTATTCAACACTATATCAGTTTATGCCACTAACATAATTTCAAATATCATGCAGGAACTCACAAAATTATTCATCCTGGATAATAAAGGTTATGGACACTCAAGTTCCCACTTCTTTTAAATTGTAAATATCATATATACTTGTTATGTGGCAAGTTTAAAACAAATATAAATTAGTGGTTAACATTTGTAGTAACTATATATGGTATGAACTTTATGATCCCGAAGTTATGTGAACTAGAGTCTCTCACACCTTATATTTTCTAAGTTGCATCATAGTCTCTCCACGAGGTATCATAAAAGCTTTTAAAATAAAATGAGTTAATATGTAAAGACGTTTATATGACAGGATACGCAAATTCTTGATTTGCAGTTATAAGTCCTGTGGCATTAGACTAAGACTGGTCTGCCAAAAGTTGATACTCTAACTGACCGTATCATACTAAACAAACCTATGGTTTCACTAGATGTGTGGTTTCAAAGATTCTGAATTTGTAAATATGGGTTTTTTTTAACTTCAAAGTAAAAGAAATTGTGTGCTTACATGAAATTCCCAGTTTTGATTTCAACAAGAAAGATCTTTATAGTGAATATCACCTCCTTTACCATCTTGTTACAAATAACAGGATAAAGATTTTCAACTCATAATAGTAGAAAGGACATTTATCTCAGCAGGGGTACATTGACCTACAGAGAATAATATTAGGAGTGCATTTTTATTTCAAATCAAGAAAATTACAGTATAACAATTTTAGGATATGGCAGATAACTTGTCTCAATTATAAAGTTGCTTGATTGCATTTAGCAGCAACATAAAGTAGCACTTAAATACCAAACTTACTCAGGTAGTTTACTCATTATGTCATCAAATTTTGGGTTCAAAAGTGGTAGATGTACTGACAAAACTTTAAACAAAAGTCACCTCTATGTATACAAAGTTAGGAAAATCTAGTAAACTGCACTAGTTTGTCTCATTGATCAATGAAACTCTATGAAAATAAAACAATTAATGAAACTTTGAAGTCTTAAAATCAGTTAGTGTGTTTCATATTTGTTCTTTTTTGAAATTATTTTAATGATTAAATTTCTTTGCATCTCCAAACACATTTTGGAGATTTTTGTAATTTCCACAAAAAATCTGCTTTTTGATTCATATTACATTGAATGTATAAGTCAAATTGCTATAATAACAACATTGGGTCTTCAGAATTATGAACATAGCATACTTCCCAATTCTTTAGGTCTTTTTAAAGTTCTTTCAGCAATATTTAAATACACTTAAATGTATTTTGTTAAATTAATCTGTTTCATATTCTTGATGTTATTATAAATGGTACAATTTATGTAATTTTAATTTTTAATTGTTTATAGCTAATACAAAGAAACACAATTAATTTTGTTTATGAAACTTGTACTCTATACACATGCCAAACTCATTTATTGGTTTCAGGAGGGTATTTTGTAGAATTCATAAGATTTTCTAAATAGAAAATCATTTTATTTATAATAAGGATACTTTTATTTCCTCATTTCCAAACTGTGCCTTTTATTACCGTGTTTTTCATTATTATCCTGAAAGAGACATAGGAGCAAAGAGAACAGTTCAGACTGAGGCAGAGAGAAGCTCGAGTCACTGGGTGGGCACTGATCTGGGCCAGTATGATAGGAAGCTACATAGGACCAGAGAAGGAATCAACCAGGAAGAACAGACAGAATGATCCTTCAAGATCACACAGGCCTGGTAATGCCTTTCATTCACATCATCTAAAGTAGACAGACTTTCTAATGGAGGGGACTTTCGGTAGAGTCCTCAGAGTAAAATGGCATTAAAGTGATCCCAAATTAACCTTAGAATAAAGGATCCTGTGGACTTGTCCCAACAATCTTAAAATCAAGGTTCAAAAGAACCAAACTAGTTTTATGTATAATATTTTGCCATATATAATGCACACTGTTTTTGCCCAAATTTTTGAGGGAAAAATAAGGATGCACATTATACATGGGTAATACTAATTCTGTATCTATATACATGTTTTTAATTTATTGCCTATGCATTAAAGGTGTAACTCTAGAAATGAATAATGATATCCATATGGAAAATAGTACCCTGGAATATGATAATTGGTTTTGTTTCTATATATAAATAAATAAATAATCGAATTAAAAAATTACAACCAAAGATTTTTTCCCCAAAAGTTTGGGCCAAAATGTGGGTGCACATTATATATATGGCAAAATATGGTAATTAAGTACAACACAGAGCAAACTGAACATTTAAAGAAATATCTCAACATTCAACATCCAATCATGTATAGTTTATATTACCTAGCATGCAATAAAAATCACTAGGAATGCGAAGAAGTAAAATATGACTCAAAATCACAGGAAAAAATCAATTTATAGAGTCTTAGAAATATCATATATAGTAAAATTAACAGACACAGTTATTTAAACATCTCATAAATAAAGTTAATATATTCAAGAAGGTAGAGAAAAATATGAACATTATGAAAAAAGAAATTGAAGATCTAAGAGGCCCAACAGATGAGGACTATAAGTAAAGAGAAAATACACTGGTTGTGATTTATAAGTCAACAACTTGAAAAGAAAGAAATCAGACATAGAGCATTATGCTAAATGAAATAAGCCAGGTGGTGAAACACAAATACCATATGATCTCACCTACAAGTGGAACCTAATCAACAAAATAAACAAACAAGCAAAATACAGCCAGAGACATTGCAATAAAGAACAAACTGACATCAACCAGAGGGGAGATTGAGGAGGGATAATGAGGGAAAGAAGGGGAAGAGTCATCAAGGAACTTGTATAAAGGACCTAAGGACAAAGCCAAAGTGGGGTAGGATTGAAAGTGGGAGATGGTGGGGAGGGGCAGGGGAAGTGGTAGCAGGAAAATGGAGACAACTGTACTTGAACAACAATAAAAAAGGAAGAAAAACATTTAAATATAAAAAAGAAAGAAATGATCAAAATTAAATACATGGAAAAAATTAAAATACTAAAACAACAATCAGGAACATGGGGAAGTACTGCATCAAGCTATCTAATAGGTGCATAACCGAAGGCACAAAAAGATAGTAAATGAGATTACAGAAGAAAGTATTTGAAGAAATAATGTTCAAAATTTACTAACTTTAATGAAAATTAAAAAGACACAGACCCAAAGATCTCAAGGCAGAAGAAACATTTTTTTAAATTATCTTTTTCTCTTATATTTCCACTTTTGTAATATTACTATTTCTACATGTTATAAAATTCATAATATTTTTAAGACAACCAATTATCTTTTAAAATTAAGAAACAATAAAAAATAAGAAATAATAAGAAATATTGACTTGCAGTGTTACCATTTCTGACACTTTGCATTCCCTTTTGAAAGCATTGTCTGGGCTGAAAACGTTGTTTTATGTTGGTGCTTTGAAGATAGCCTTCTCATTGTCTTGTACCTTGCATAATTACCTATCAGTATTCCCCTGCATGCAATGTGTCTTTTTTCTAAGGTTGTTTTCATGATTTTAATATTCTGTTTTCAACAATTTGACTGCAACATGTCTAAGTATGCGATTATTTGTTTATTTTATTTAGTATTCCTTGACTTTTCTGCTTAAAGGATTAATATTAATTATAAAATTTGAAAAAAATTTGTTCATTATTGTCTCAAAATTTTCCTTTCTCAATATCTCCTCTTTCTCAGATTTCAATTGCATACATGTTAGACTGATGTAAGTATATATGTATATATATATACGTATGTATTTTGCATATTATGGTGTTGCTTATATAAATTTCTTTTTTTGTTTTGAATTAGTTTCTATTTCTTTCTCTTCATGTTTCTTGATCTTTTTCTGCAGAATCCAATCTGCTATTAAACTCATCCATTAATGCTTCAATTTAGATATTATACTCTTCAGTTCTAGATATATTTATTTGTTTATTTTATGACTCTATCATAGATGTCCCCATTTCCCACTCCTCCTTTGCCAATCTCCACCCATCCCCTCCGCCCTCTTCCCTTTGGCCATCACCACACTGTTTCCTGTGTCTATGACTTATACGTGTATGTTCTTTGGCTAATCCCTTTAACTTCTTTCATTCAGTTCTAGAATTTTAATTTACTTCTTTGTTTACAATTTTTATTTCTCTCTGAAATTACCCATCTGTTTATTTATAATATCTAAATTTTCTTTATATCCTTAAAATATTTAAAATAATTGTTTTAAATCCATTTTGACTAACAGTAAGATTTCTGTAATCCTGTTTTACTTATTTATTTTTATTGGTTTGAACAATATTAGGTCACATTTAACACATATCCAGTAATTTTTATTATATTCCAGACATTGTGATTAATATACAGAAAGCACAGATTTTTATTTTTAAAAAAGTACTAAATTTTGCTCTTGAGAACAAATTAATTTACTAACAGATCAACTTGTTTGTTTGTTTTTAACTTCATTGAGGAGGTTTTAGTGTGGCTCACATTTTAAGGCTGGAGTAGTCTCATTCATAATACATACCATTTCAGGAGTCTCAACTGAATGTTAACCTCTCTTCCTGCTGACTGGTCAAACTTCTTTCATTTCCCAGTATTATGGAACCCCTGGAATTTCTGTTCAGCTAATATTCCCACTAGTAATTCTATGCCATGTTTTACAAAACTTTTACTAGTGTATGTGATCTTAGTGGTCCTCCAAAGGATTAATACTACTGCTATAAATATTTTTTGGAGCTCTTTCTCTGTGTATCTTTTGCCTCTCTGGAACTTTGCCCACACCAAATCAAGCTTCTTCAGCAGCCCCAACTCAGATCTCTAACTTCTCAGTTCAGTGAGACCACCAAAATGTACCAGTACTTGGTCTCTATGCCCCTGCACTATGATCCAGGGTGAGCATCCAGGGTGAAATCTTGGGCAGTCATGAGGGTTACCCTTTTCTTAGGAATCACAGCCCTCCACTGCCTATTGTAAAATGCCTGAAATTCAAGTGTCTTATAGTTTGTTCAGTTTTATACAGTTGTTACATCAAGAGGACTAGACTGGTACCCATTATTTCAGCATGGTCATTGCAGAAGTCCACCTAAAAGCAATTTTAAATCATACAATAGAATGTTTATGTTCTTCTCACCCCAAAATGAATTGCAGCTTAATCTCCACAATGAGAGTGATTGTTACCTATCTTGACCAAAGAAGATTTAAAAAAAATTACTTCAAAAATGGATTTTTTAAGAGCCCTAATCTTACATTCTACTTTATCACCAATCTCCTTTCAACTGCTAGTGTTGGTGTTAACTTCAGTGAGAAAACTTGGCTTTTCCAAGTCTCCAAACACTAAATTCATAGCCTCTCAATCAATGTGGATTTCAGGCTGCAGACTGAAAAGTCTGCTCTTAGAAATGCTGCATTTTCTTCTCTTTTCACTTTCAGATAGATCTTATTTCAAAGCCAGATTATTTCATGAAATTCTAAAGACCTGGAGGAATGATAAGCTTGGATCATGTTTGATCGGAGTTCTGACCATGCAGTGCTCTTGGTTTCATTTTTCTATGTGTGTCAGCCTCATTGCCTAGTTGATTTCCTCTGTGATAGCAACAAGATGGCAGCATTTCTAAACTTTGCACCTGTACACCACAACGTACCAGAAGGAGAAACTTTATCTGTCTAACAGAATGTCCATGGAAAGTCTTGACATGAAACTCAATGACTGGTTTAATCTAGTTCATATGCTCTATCATTAACCTAGATAGATTCCCAAAGGAGGCTGAATTCTCTGGAAAAGAGAACATCAACTGAATACTTAAGAGGCAGTCATCATGATTATTAAAATTGTAATCTGATTTGATTTGTTTAACTTCATATTATAATCCTTTTCCAGTCTTTAAAATTTTGGTACAAAATTTTACAATAAATTAAACTTTACAATAAATTATACTTTATAAATTTCTATAATATTTTGAAACTAAATTATTTTCTTAAAGCCTTGTTTTTTTTTTTATTTTATTTCAACCATATCACTATAAGAGAGATTAAAGGAAGATATTATAAGCCCCCTCCCCCAATTTACTGATAGAATAATTATGTTATAATATGCTTAAATGGCCAGGCCAAATTCATAGAGATATCAAATCAGGTACAATGACAATTATCACACTAAAATTTCACTCACCAGACTATACCTACTTTAAAACATTTATCTATGTTATGGAAAACATGGATAAAGCCCATGTCACTCTGTTGTGGTACTATATGGGGGGATGGGTCTGAGAGGGAACGATGCTGCTTGCTCAGCTCTCTGCTGGCTTTCAGTCACTTCCCCCTGCTATCCAGAAGCAAATTGGGCCCTTCCAATGCTGATTCCTGAGTGGATGAGTTTGTGTATGTTCTAGAACCCTGTGGGTCTCTCCACCAAACTCTGTGAGTCTAGGAGTTTCTCCCACTGCTGCAACTCCCATGGGTTTTTACAGTCAAAGGTTTTGAGGCTTCTTTTTACCACGCTGAAACCCTGGGTTGCACAGTATGTCTCTATTCCCAGTTGTTCTTCCCTGTTTACCTGCACACAAATGTGGAACCACCTGCTCCACAAGCTGCTGCCTCACGGGCCCTGGTCCTCTAGCCACCACCTTGCTGCACGTTCTCTCTGCCCAGCTACATATCTCCATTCTTCCTACCGGTCTGGGTGAATGTTTCTTCTTTAACTCCTTGGTGGTGGATGAGGTTGTCTGACTTCCATACAGTTCAATTTTCTGAAAGTTCTGATTATTTTTTTCTTTTTAACATTGTTGTTGTCCTTCTTTGGTTGTGCAAACAATGCCACAGCACAGCAATATGGGTTGCCCCCACCTTGGTGAATATCTAAGGCTTTGCCCCTTACTCTTTGGCAACAAGAATGCCAAGACAAAAAAGTATGGCCCAAATGAAAGAACAGATCTAAGCTCCAAAAATAGAACTAAGTGATAAAGAGATAGCCAACATATCAGATGCAGAGTTCAAAACACTGGTAACAGGATGCTCACAGAAATGGTGAAGTATAGTCACAAAATAGAAGAAGTAAAGACAATGCACAATGAAATAAAGGAATATGTACAGGGAACCAACAAAGATGGGAAGGAAACCAAGACTCAGATCAATGATTTGGACCAAAAGGAAGAAATAAACATTCAATCAGAACAGAATGAAGAAACAAGAATTCAAAAAAATGATGAGAGGCTTAGGAAACTCTAGGACAACTTTAAATGTTCCAACATCCTAATCATAGGGGTGCCAGAAGGAGAAGAGAAAGAGAAAGAAATTGAAAACTTATTTGAAAAATTGATGAAGGAGAATTTCCCTAATCTGGTAAAGGAAATAGACTTCCAGGAAGTCCAGGAAGCTCAGGGTCCCAAAGAAGTTGGACCCATGGAAGCACATATGAAGGCACATCATAATTACATTACCCAAGTTTAAGGATAAGGAGAAAATCTTAAAAGCAGCAAGAGAAAAGGACACAGTTACCTACAAATGAGTTCCCATCAGACTGTCAGCTGGTTTCTCACAAGAAACCTTTCAGGCAAGAAGGGGTTGGAAAGAAGTACTCAAATCATGAAAGACAAGGACCTACATCCAAAATTACACTATCCAACAAAGCTATTATTCAGAATGGAAGACAGATAAAGTGCTTCTCAGATAAGGTCAAGTTAAAGGAGTTCATCATTACCATGCCCTAATTATATGAAACGTTAAAGGGAATTATCTAATAATAAGAAGCAGATCAAAATACAAACAGTAAAATGACAACAAACTCACAACTGTCAACAACTGAACCTAAAAAAAAAAAAAAAAAAACTAAGCAAACAGAACAGGAACAGAATCAGTGAAATGGAATTCACATGGAGTGTTATCAGTGAGGAAGGGAAAAAGAGGGAATGCCAGAAAAGGTACAGGGAATAAGAAGCATAAGTGTTAGGTACAAAATAGACAGGAGGAGGTTAAGAATAGTGTGGAAATGGAGAAACCAGAGAATTTATTTGTATGAACCATGGACATGAACTAAGGTGGGGGAATGCTGCTAGGAAAGGGGCATTGAAGGATGGAAGGTAATAAAGGGGAGAAAAAAATGGAACTGTAATAGCATAACCAATAAAATATATTTAAAAAGAAAATATAGATAAAATCATAATTTCAGTGAGTTTAATTAAGCTTGAAATAAAATAGTTTCAACTTTTTCAAATGGCTGAGGACAAGATATTATTAATTTAGTCAAAGGGTATATGAGATCTGTCTGGAAAAAGTTCCACCATTGTTAATATAACAAGAATGGTTTGCATGACATTGATGTAAACTGGCAGCCAAGGACCTCACTGTACCTGTCAGTAGGCAGTAGATGTCACTGAGGGAGCAAGTGTACTTACTGTTTGGCCATTACATTCAAAATGACTGAATGACTAGACTAACAAATCTGCACCAGATTTTGCATTAAGCTTGAACATTCCTCCATAGAAACTATTCAGATGATTCAGAAGGCCACAGCTATGGGCAAATGGTGATTGGCAGCTTTATCACAACAATGCACCTGCTCACTCCTCACATCTTGTGCAGAATTTTTTGGCGAAACATCAAATCACCCAGGTGACTCAGCACCTCCTACAGCCCAGATCTGGCTCCCTGTGACTTCTGGATTTTCTGAAAACTAAAATCATTTTTGAAAGGGAGAGATTTCAGACTGTCAATGAGATTCAAGAAAATACCACGGGGCTGCTGATGGTAATTCCAACAAAGGACTGCAGAGTGTTTCAAACAGTGGAAGAGACTCTGGGGAACTGTGAGGTCCCTAGGTGCCTACTTTGAAGGGGACTAAGGCATCATTGTCCTATGTACAAGGTTTCTTGTATCTTGTAGCTTCTTCAATAAACGTGTCTACTTTTCATATTACATGTCTGGATACCTTCCAGACAGACTTTGTATAATGGCAATTCATTTATAATGGCTTATTTATAACACAATTTAAAGATCTAAAATCCTTTGTCCTATTTTTTATCAATCCTTACCTATAAATTATGATGTTCTATCAGATATGCATCACTCATTTCTCTGAAAGTCTTTCTAGGTCACTAATTTGAAACTCAGTCATTCTTTCCTACTTGTCTTCTTCTTTACTCTCTCCTTCCATTTCCTCTTCCTTCCCCTTTCCCCACCTGTTATTTCACTGCCTCAAAGACATAAATGGGTAAGATGAAAATATGGGATCACCAATAATTCATAAAATCTTACCACTGTAACAAATAAGAGTATTACTATAATTGTATTACAACTGTATCCAACTTAGGTTTTTGCCAGAACACTGCAAAACACAGTACAATACTTTATCTCAATTATATAAAAATTTTTATATTAGTTTCATCACCTTCTTCTCATACTTATCCTGAGAGTCAAGGGAAACAATAAATCAAATAGTTTATTCAGAGTACTTTGCAAAATGCCTGAACAGCAGTTTGTAAATGCCCTCAAAATATTACCAATCTTTAATAGTATTATAAGAAAAGTACTTACATGTTAATTAGGTTATATCTGAAGCAAAAAAGAAAATCTAAAATAAAAATTTTAACCAAAAATACTCACCCAGTGAAAAACTATACTGCTTCCTTTTCTTAAGTATTGTGTGGTCAGTTTGGCTTGTGAAAGACACTATTCCTCACAGAAACTTAGTTTTTTCACTATTCTCCTCAGGAAACAGGCTATACCTGTCCAGGAAATTCAGAGGGGGAAACGAGTCTTATGATTGGAGCTGTAATAAATACAATAGGTGAATCTAAATTGTGTACTAGAAAGAGATTTGATGATTAGAAGAACCTGAGAATTGATATTCCTCAACTATAATCAGCATTTTTAAAAGGCTGAGATTCAACCAGTCTTTTGAGCTGTTTGATTCATCTTATTATTTTATTCCAATGATAAGAACCTCTGAAAATTGCCATGATGAAATATTTTGCATAAGGCCAAAGACTTTGTAACCTTAAGTAAGATTAAAGAGCTTTTCTCTAGAGGATCAAATTAGACATACTCTGAAGTGTTTTCCCGGTCCTCTGACCTGAGAAAGAGCACTCTAGGTCAGCCTCTCACGAGGCTACTGGTTACCACCCCCTCACTGTGGGGCAGAATTAATTAGTGTCTCTGAAGCTCATCCAAACTACTGTCCAAAGGACACAGATAATAGTGGCCCCTCAAGCATAATGATCCTGTCAACATCTTACCAACCCACAGCCCATTTACACAGCTGATGTTTTAACACTTACAGTCCTGCAGTAAATTTAGCACAGCAACATTCAATTATTCTGCAGAGAGAGCATATTTAATATTTTCCTTTTCAGATTAGCAACACTAAATTTACTCCTTCCTTCTTGCTTTTTCATATAGCTTGCTATTTTGGCATGTGATCTTAATAGAAATGTTTTCCTGTGCCTTTGAAACACAAACAACATTAGAACAATTTCCAGGCAAGGCACCGAATGAGTGCCTGTCAGAACAGGAGATCACGAACTGTAAAGGGATTGAAGATGGTGACACGCACAACATCCATCATGCTTCTGTCTGAGGCACAGAGTGGGGAGAGTTTGTCGCCTTTGTTGCTCCTAGGAGTGTAGAGCCTATCAATCTAGCCATTTCAGCAATGTCCGCTATGCCTTTCACTCTCCACTCGCATTGGCGATCTGGAGTATTTCTGCAGATGATCCCTGCCCTTCCATCTGCTTTGGCATCTGTGCTAGGAGCAGGAGCAAAGCTTCACAGCTGTGGTTTCTCTTGCCCAAGCCTCTAGGACCAACTCTGCAGATGCTCTAAGCATAATATAATTGGGATATTCTTTCAACTGCTGCTCATGTGTTCCTTTTGAGTAATGCAGAGAGAAAAATAAAACTTATCAGAAGAAATCCTGAAAAGGAAGGTATCTCTTCCTTATTCAAAGAACCATAACAAATGACCATGGCAAACAATTTACCAAGACTGTTGCTAAGGACGATTCAAATCATTGATGATTTCCTGTGGAATGGGTAGAAAGAAACACTTTGTTATACTGAAATGAGAAAATAAATACAAATCAAAGGAACTCAATTTAGAATTTTTTTATTCTATAATTTGTTGTATGTGCATTCATAGAATTAATACATGCTTATTGTAGAAACTTGGGAAAATATGAACAATTATTTAGGATAAGGATTGCAAAATTATAGCCTGTGGGACATTTGTCCTGCTGACTTTTTATAAGTTTTATTAGAATGTAACCATGCCTATTTGTTTACCTGTTGTCTATGTCTGTTTTTATGCTATGATGAGAGGTTTGCTCAGTCGTGATAGAAACAGGATGGAGAGCAAAGCCTAAAATACTTATTTTGGCCATTTGGGAGAAAACCATTTATCTGTAATCTGATGATTCAGACATAACTACAGTTAATTTTTACATAATGATATATCTTTTTGGGCCTTTAAAGAAGGGAGCCATATCCTTCTCCAAATCCCCATTTTAACTCCTCTTTAAGAAGAAGTACTCAGATCCTCAGAAACAGATCTATGTTTTCTAGTGAATGAAACACCAGCAAATAACAGCAGAACCCATTTTTCTTCTTCACACGGGCATTCTCCTCTCCACTGCTTCCTGTCTTCCTTGGAGATCAGAAAATAGTAAAATCTAGATTTGGGCTAGGCAGAGAGTGAAAGCCTTTTAGTCTTGCAGCCCAAGCACTTGGTGTTGGCCTGTGTTAACGAGGAACACTTTATCTTGGAGTTTTAAACCCAAACATAACATCACAGTTAAAAATCAAAATATCAACTCAGCAATGCATTAACATATACACATTTAATTTTTCCAATACAAAATATTGTTTTCAAAGATCATGCATACCCCCACAACACATTCATCTGGTAATTAGAAATTAGTAATGTCCATCCCAATAGTTCTGATATTTTTATCCTCATTTTTGAACTCCCATCAGGAAAAATTTGGAAACGTCTGTATGGAATCACCTCAGAGATGATAATGGGTTGAAATGAAAAGACCTATTCCTTCTCCTTACTTCCTTTTCTCTTCATTTGCACTTGCTTTTGTTGATAAGGAAAAGGAGAGCAAAGTGTGACATTCACTACATGAGTCTTTCTTTGCTGGCTTGTGCTCTAGTTCCACTTGCATTCTTGTCTAAAGAATTAGTAGAGGCAGGTAGAAAACCAATATGTGCAGATACTTCAGACCCAGATTTGTGAAAATCCCACAATTTCAGGGACCCATGTGAGAGACCCAATGCTATTGTCATTTGTTACCAACTCAAATTGGTAGCCATATATCCACATTCTTCTACTGAAAATGCCTATTTTGTCCTCACTGAAGTGGACACCAGTGAAAATTCATCTGCTGTTTATGGTCCCACTGGACATTATACAGGACTGATGAGATCCCTGCCTCAGAGGAATTGTAGTGATTGGGGGAGAAAGAAATGAGAAAAGTTTTCTTTCTCCTTCTCATATGTTTGCCTCTATACCATCCTTCTCACATGTTTTTCCTCTATGCTCTTTGATTTTTTGAGATGGTTTTATATCTCCTAATAATCAGAAAGCTCCAGATGGGGAATTGCATACCAGGCACCTCATGATGGGTACAACTGCAAACTTCAATAAAAGATAAGCCCAGGTCCATCTTTTGTCATGAAAGATGGGAGTAATAAGGGATAAAGCATTATTGTTCTTCAATATTCTCCTGTCCCAACTCTTTCTCTTCTTAAATGAGATCCCTTCTCCTCTCAGTTCTCTCTCTTTATTAGAAAATATATAGGGACAACACAGTAGTTCCACGGGATTGCCACTACTCTGCAAAGTCTATGCTGGGCTTTCTAACATTTCTATCTCCAAATCCTCAACACCTAATTATCAACACTTTCCATATCATGGATATGTCAGTGATGGATATATTAACCCTGATGTTACACAGAGTATATCTGGAGCTGTTCTCAAAGGTAAATAATCAACTTTCTACCTTCTATAATATAGAGCACAAAGTTTCTATATTATAAAATATAAAGTTGTTTTAGTAGCAGTCCTTTAAATCGTTGAAAATACAAGAAAAAATAAAAAAGTTTCTATGGATTATTTATACCCTCATATTGTGCTGGTAGTAATAAAATGATACTTCTCTTTTCTACATTCCAGGTATAAATATTGCGGAACCTAGAAAGGAGGGGCGGAGTCAAGGAAGCACCTGGAAATTTCTAGGGTTACAAATTATACCACAACTCCTAAAATTTCTTAAATTATAAAACAGTAACCTTCTTTTAGCCAACTCTTACCTGATGAAGGCTTCAGTGACATGTCATTATCTTATTTTTCTGATAATTTTTCAAATACTAAATGAAGGAAAGATTTAAAGGCTCACTGAAACAGAGAAGTGTATATAATCCCAAGCCTGGATGAAATTCAGTGTTTAGTATTATTATATGAGTTTATTTAGGCTATAACATGTGTTGCTATTAAAAGACCTATGTTGAAAAACAACTAGGTGTAAAAAGAATGAGAGTTAAGACTTCTAAATCATAAAGTTTGAGTCTTTCACTAAAAATCTGGACATATAAAAACTTTCAAATCTTTCTAGAAAACAAGGATGCATTTGAATACATGTGCCTGTAATGGCAGCTTAATGAGATGTTATTGGTTCCTTGAGATGTGTCTGTAGCCAACAAAATTCATCAGCCTTATTACA
The DNA here is from genome assembly GCA_039655065.1 of Glossophaga mutica. Lineage (NCBI taxonomy): Eukaryota > Metazoa > Chordata > Mammalia > Chiroptera > Phyllostomidae > Glossophaga > Glossophaga mutica. The sequence continues at coordinate 143,274,707 of CM077305.1, read as the reverse complement.
CTTTACTGGGCCAACACAGCATCGGGGTAGACCTGACTGAACACCAAACTTCCCCATTTGCCATATCCTTATGTTACTGCAGCTCTTTTCAGTCCTTTGATTTCACTATATGAGTCTATTCTAGAGAATGAGGTCTTTTTCAGAGACAGAAACTTATAGACAAGCAATACACTTGACTTGACCTCCATTGAGAAATGTTGAAAAAATAAAATATTATTGTTGAGTATTTCACGTGGTATACCTCATAAAGACTTATCTCATCGTTTCAATTATCTTTCTTATTTTTTAAATTTTTAAATTTTTCATCTTTTTAATCACCATTTATACTCCCATACTCTCTTCTACCTCCCCCTATCCACCTCGCCCCCCACAATCAGTTGTCATTCTGATTTAAAAAATTAAGTAAATCATGTAATAGATGCCAATTATTGTGTCAGAGACTGAGGTTTTTAAAAAGTCTTACAACAATCATATTAAGATATTCAGCTAAGGCATTAAGGAAATTCAAAATATCATGGTGCTAAGAAAATATGATTGTGTTTTATTTAATATATATGATGAATGTTTATTTCCATGTTCTGTTCTAAGTATTAGATATAAATCAATATAGTAATTATCATATTAATACTGATATGGAAAAGAAATAGCCCTATTGATGTAAAAAGAAATATAGCAGAATTGAGATAGCAGTCCCATTAATGTAAGAAAAGAATTATGGCAGGATACAAATTCTATTTCTGACCCCCTTGACTAAAGAAGAAATAAATCAGGAAAAAGGGGAGAAGGGAGTTAAAGATTTACGACCGCATCTGCCGCGGGAGCCAAGATGTAAGATGCTTAAAAGGAAGAGTTTTCCCTGAGATCGGGGCCCAGAATTTGGAGACTGCCTCCTCTGGGACCACGCGTGTAATAAAGAGTCGTGCTTCGTGAACTCCCTGCATCTGGATCGTTTCATTTCTCCGTAACAATACGTTAATCTATAATATTGAATTAGATAGTATATTTTCACATATACTAACTTACTATGTCAATTCTGTGAGAGTTTTACAATGTTCAAAAAGTTTACCTAAATTGTAATTAAGTAAAGTGATTGATGTGTTAACTAACCTAACTGGTAATCATTTCATAATATTTACATTTATCAAATCACACTATACACCTTAAACATACCCAATGTTACATGTTAATTATAGTTTATTAAAGCTGAACTAAAAAGAAGAGTTCAACTTACTTGCCAAGCTATATACTTTCTAAGCATTGTAATTTAATTCTAATTCTCTTGCTTTGGCACCCATAGACTTTCCGCAGATTTGATTTATTAATGAGTGTATTCATTCAAAAAAATTTAAGCACCTGGTATGTGTCAAGCATTGCACTAAATGCTGAGATACCAGGTAAAATTATTCTTGCTTTCTTTTCCCAAGGAGCTTACAATGTAGTAAATTTAAATGTTAATGAAGGCTGGTATGTCATACACATCTTTGTAGTCCCAACACCTCACAGTGAGCACAGTGAGCACATGCTCAAAAGTAGATGTTTTACTGGACATGGCAGTACACAATTATCAGCAGTGTGAAGGGACAGTCTGAAAACAAAAGATTTTAAATCAGATGTTGGGGTTGGGGACATGTTTAAAGGTGATAATACCTCTGTTAAGAAGATGTGCACAGGCAGTCCAGGCAACATGCCATGTCCCCTTGGTGGTATTTGTTATTTACGCCTTTACTCTCTAAGACATTGTTCCTCAAGAAACTGTTATTCCCTTTTTAGAGATTGCTTCATGTAGCCAATCTATGCAATCGTATCAATATATCCAACACTTTTAAAGTGAAGAAGAAAGAATGTGGATTCTTTTGGGACTAATACTCTTAGGAACGTGCACACTACTTCCTTCCACTCTAAGCATACAATCTGTTTGAGGACTAGCTAGAAATTCTCTTCCTTGATAATGTCTTTCCTGACCATACAGCAGTGAAGTGAGCATTCCCCTCTTTGAAGTCCAAGAGCACTCATCATCCCTTGTGCTAGCTAGCCACTTAGCATAGAGAATACTGTGCTATTACTCTGGTTTTAGGCATATGTGTGTTGTAACTATCACTCCAGCTATAAACATGAGCTGTTCCTTCTACTACTATAGCATAAGTTCTTTCAGCCCATTGTCTTATTCATTGTTGTGTATCCTCCAGAAACCAGACAATTTAACAACCAATGAAACTATATCTTTCATTTTTATGACCCTGGAGAGTAGAACACTGCTCCATAACCAGCATGCACTTAGTAAATATTTGTTAATGAGGATGAATAAATGTCTAACATTTTTCTAAAATGTAATCACATTAAAATTTTTTTTGCCTTAGGTTATAATTTTAAAAACTGTTATATGGAAGAATTTCTTCCTTCCACCAGCATGTCCAATTTATATATACACTATTACAAAACAAATCATTCTCCTCTTCCTATTAAATGATATTGGACAGTGATTCTTTAAACTGCTTTAGCATTTTCCTGAAAAAGAAATTCACCATGTCACCAAAATGATGATTTATTAAAGCAAAAATGAAATATTGTATGCACCACAGCATAATGAGTTTTTGTGCTGCTGTTAGTATTTCTCTAATCTTATTTCACTCACAGTCTGGTACTTTACCATTATTGGCTAAATAGCCAGAATAATGTATGTAGCCAAACAAAGATCACACTCCCAATATTATTGAAATTCAAATAATTAATTTATAAATATCTATAAAGCTATAAAATGTTAGATCTGACAAGGAATTACTGTTTCATTTGTTTCTGAGAAAATATGTTCATAAAATAGAGAAAATGCTTAATAAGTAATGATAGATCAAACTTAAGATATTGTAGCAATTCTGGATGTTAAGCATAGAAAATACACACAGATATGAAAATGCACTATTTTATCATTGTTTTTATTCTCCTATATTTTCCCATGCACAGTCAATTACAGCCAAAAGAATTCTATAAGCTGTTAATCGTATTAAATCATTGCTTCATAAGAACTATATAGGACTTTTTCATTAAAGCTTTTGAATTGAAGTAAGGTAAGTAAAAGAAAAAGTAAAGAATATTTGCAAAACTACCAAAATAATAAACTTTAAAAGACAGGCTTTATTATTAGAACAATTATCGTTAGAAGAACAAAGTATTAGCTAAAGCTTCAAGGGCAGTAAAAGAAAGATGAGTGATCACTCCTTCCTACCCCAGCAACAGCCCTCTAGCCTTCTCCCAGTTCTGCTGGAATGATTGTCTGTGCGTAAAGCAGACAAAATGGGATTGCTACAGATAATGTTGCTGTTTGAGTACTGTGAATCTGGTCTTCCCTCAAGCATCGTCAGGTTTTGCCCATGCCTAACAGAATTTTCTCAATCAGGGTCACCTGGTTGCATAGAAGAGAAATACCATCACACCAGCTATGTCAAAGGTAGGAAAGCAAAGGTGTTTTTATTCCAACAATATTACAAGACAATCTCAATGAAGCCCAGGAAGAAGGGGAGAACTAGAAACTAAAAACTGGCTGAAATAAAAGTAGCAACTCTGGAGATGCATGCTCATTTATTTTTCCCTGCTTTTCTCTAAATGTCTCTGCTCTATTCTTTTTCTCTACAGATCAGCTTTTTCTGATCTACTTCTTTATGAGCCAACATTGACTATGTCAATCCCAGCTCAATCAAGTATCCTAAAATGAATGAGTAGAGTATCTGTGCCTCAGATCAAAATTTCTGGGAAAAAGTCTCTAACTGGCAGCTTGCAAACCAAAAGTAATCTCATGCTAGATTAGCTGTGGTCAGTCTCTATGCCATTTAGTACTAGTGTTGTCCTTCCTAGGGTTATCAGGAAAATCTCAGCTGGGTAAAAAATTGACCAAGTTTCAACTATAGGCTGTAGATAAGATTCTACCTTAGCCAGGGCTTTCAGAAACTCAGTTCCAAGGGAACCTGAACCTTATCCAGCTCCATCTCTGCACAGATTAAGGTATTAAATCTAGCTTTGTTCCCAGAATATTGACTGATTGAAGTACTGCTACTGATAGGGACTAGGGAAAACTGTTTTCTGAAAGTAACCTATCTCATAAATTCTTAAGTTTAACATCGTTGATCATAGGGTTAGAGTTCTCCCTATATAAGTAAACATTTGGATAACAGGCCTTAATTTCTGTTGCCTGACTTAACTTTACCTATGGTGGCAGTTCCCTCAATTAACTCCATGAAAAACAACACAACTGAAAACAAAACTCCAAATATCAGAAATCAAAAACTATCATCAATGTCCACATTATTAATTATTTTACAAACTTTATTAAGGATGATTATATCTCTTCCTCTTCTTTGTTCTCCTTCCCTTTCATTCTCTTCTCTTCCTTTCCTCCCCTTCCTAAACAATTTACTCCAAAAGCCATTTGGTGGAACCAAGCAAGGCAGTCATCCCCATGATGGGAGGGGAGTAACAGCACACTGGCATGATGTGCTAGAACCCAGGAGGGATGACTCTGGCTTCTGTGCAAGAAAGTGGCCTAGAACCAGGAAGAGAAAAGAGGGTATCTATGCAGGAGGATATACAAGGGGGTGGGAGGGTGTCAGAGCCCAAGGAGAGTGAGATAGTATCCCACTCAAAGGACAGTGGTGAAAATTCAGAGCCTGAATGAGGTGAAGAGAGTTGTTTCATGCAGTTCTCAGTCTATCAATAACCAATGTCGTGACCGGACAGCCCTTGTGATTCTTATTAGGATTGCAAGATACCTTTTAGTAAAAACCATCAGAAAGCATTGAAAAATAAAGGATTATTACTCATAGGGCCTGAAAATCACATGGTGCACCCCAGACCACACAGCAAGTTTGTGGGGAAAAAGAGAAAAAAAGGCATGAGCCTAGTGTTCTGCTTTTATTGGGGTCAAAGTGGGAGCCTAAGTTTCAAGAGCTCACTCTTTAGTTGGTGAATTTAAACATAAGAGTGGGAATTTAAAGCACAGGAAGAGGAAAAACCCAGCACCCCAGAATGTGAACCACTAAAATCAATGAAGGTCTGTAAAATAAAAGTGTCAGATGCGAGAGGAGGCCTCGTTTATATAGTTAACGTGGCTGGCATTGTGTTTATTCAGGACAGCTCTTTCAAAATGGATTCCTACTGCAATCAAAGCTTAAATCAGACACTTGCATTTACCAAAGAGAAAAAACTGTCAGGGCTTACACTCTAAGTGTTGGTTCAGTTGGAGAAGTGCGGTAGGGATCTGGTGTAGGATATCAGAATCTAAGCAGGGTAAGGAGAGCATCCAGATGCAATGTGAAGTAGACAAAGCAGTGGCAATGGCAGTTTGGATGAAAACTTGATTATGTAGCCAAAATGAGAGTGCATCAAGTACTATAGTAAGGATAATGGGAAACAATTTTCTCAGTCAGAGAAGAGAGAAAACTAGAAAAAAACCCTAGGTATTGGATTTAAATTGCAGATATTGGAGTTAACACATGGTTTAAAATATACAGGGATAAAAGATATTTAGACATAGATAGATAAAGATAGATATAGATATATAGATGATATAGATGCAGATAAATAAATACATTTATACCTAGATCGATGAAATCCGTAAGTGCAGACTCTAGTCCTGTCTCTAGAATTAGTTCTTCTATTGAAAACTAAACAGCAATACCACTTCCCCTCCTAAAGAAACAGACCTACTTCCCAGATCTTAGTTTTTAGGGGCCATTTTACATAGTAAGAAACCATGGATACCTGGAAAAAATAACTGATTCCAGGATGAGAGCAAGCAAATATAAAATGACTCCAAGAGAGCATTTTCATGCCAGAAATAAGGAAGTATTCAAAGAATGTTCAGAACAAATCAAAACAATACAGAACCCAGACTGAAGAGCCTCCTGCTGACCTATTTGACCATCAGTAAAAGTAAAAATTAGAAATTTTAAGCCATTGGATGAAATAGTGTTCCATAAATTTATAGTGATACAAAAATGTAAATAGGTACATTGAAATTTTGATGAGGACCACAAATCTATGTAACCTCAAAGTACCTAGTAATTACTAAGGGCAAAAGAATAAATTTACAGCAGAAAAGCCTTTCAGATCTCTCCCTAATCTAGTTATCAAATGAACAACGCATAATGAAACAAATAAAAAGTGTTCCACACAATGGGATGAGAATAATATAGCATTATTTCTATAATATTCTCACCAAAGACACATACACTGAGTCTAATTCATGAGGACACATCATAAATCCAAATTCTGCCATATTCTACAATGCAAATGTCCTATAATCTTCAAAATCAATAAAATCATAAGAATTATGGGAAGTCTGAGGATGTGTCCAAATCTAAAGAAACTAAGTATCAAGACAACTAAACACAAATGGTTTTCTTTATTTATTTTTGTATTGTTAGAAAGAACATTAGTGGAACAACAGTAAAACTTGAATGGAAGATTAGATTGCAGTCATAAATAAATGCTAACTTCTTAATTTTGATCATTGTATTTTAGTTATATAGAAAATAAGCTATTGGAAAACATGGATATCTTTTTTGAATTGTTATTCTATTATAGTTGTCCCAATTTTTCCCCTTTTGCCCTCCTGCATTCATCCCACCTCCACTCCCACAGTCCAGTCTCACACTGTGGCCCATGTGCATGGATGTCTACAAGCTCCAGCACTGCCCAGGTCTAGGAAGGAAGAAATCAAAGAAAGGCAACAGAAACAAAATGCGCACAAAGAGCAATGGCATTTTTGTATTTAAAGTGCTAATATTAAATAACTAAATATAGAAATTAAAATTCTCTGCAATTAACAAAAGAAAGCATTTACTGAACACCTTCAGTACAAAGTAACATAGTATATTTATAATATATTCTCTGAAAAAGAAACACAGCAAAGAAAGAATTATATTTTATTTCCAACATAAAAACACTGGGTCATAGATGGTTACTTGCCCAAGATTACAAACTTATACATGTTAATATCAGTGGTGTGCTAGTAAATGTTTAACAACTGAATCCCTAGGGAGGAGAGGGGAACCCTGGTTTGTAACATTTTCCAGTGTGTGTGTTGTAAGTACTCCCACCATGGTTGATATCAAGCTATTAGTAGCTATTAGTAGCTTGATATCAACCTGAGCTACTAAACACAGTCCCTGAGCTCAGAGTTAGGAAGAGATGCACACAAGCACCTCTTGCAGCCAATGCAAGCTGGCATTCAGAAGCACTGGTTAAGGATAAGATCTGAAAACAGAACAAGTCCAGGGCCAACTATGTTATAATACTGGTATTTAAATCTTGATATAGAGAAAAAAATCATTTTAATATACAGCAGGGATATATTTAAATAAAAGGATTAGGAAACGGCACAGTTCCAAGACAACACAAAAAGAGAATCCAAATTGACTAGAATACCTGGCTAGAGATTTTACCAATTATTAGTGAAAGGAATAAAATATGAATACAAAAATTATACTATACATAATTTCTTACACACAATTATGTGCATCAAATATTTAATTATATATGCATATATATGAGATTTTTTATGTACCTATATATGTATACATACATTTAAAAGCTAATATATATGACATAGGTTGTTTTCATTTGAGATTGGTTGGCTGATGATAGCTAAATAGAAAGATAGATAAAAAATAAATGGAGATAAATGGATGTAGGTAAATAGGAACAAAAACAAAATCAGTGCATTGTATATGTTATATTTTATATTACAAATTATATTGAAGTAGGTATTGTATATATAATATATGATAAACATATGAGATTGTTTGACATACCTCCCATCCAGCCTGTGATGGTTATTTTATGTATCAACTTAGCTAGGCCTATTCTAAATGCTTCTGTGACAGTGTTTTGGAATGAGAATTACATTTAAATAAGTGGACCCCAAATTGGGAAGCATTCATTCTAGGGATTTATCTCTATTTCAGCTTTTCCTCCATAATCAAGTGTAATTCAGCAACTCCTTAATCTCCATTAATTTTACTTTTTGGCAACCATTTAACTCTCATTAATACATTTTTCTCACACACATTTTATGCTATGATCAAGTGACCTTCCAGATCAAGAAAATCAATACTTTATGCTTTGTTTTGTTCTATTTTTTTCCCAGAATCATAGTACTTGAAAAGTTAGAGGAAGTTGTAAAAACAATTTATCAGATGCTGGCTTGAAATTCAGAATCATACATGTTGTCAAAGAGGCAGCAATGAATTAATTGAGTGTTCAGATTCTTCAAACTGTTCTCAAAACCTTACTCATCTGAATTTTTCTAAAGACTATACCATATGATTGCCATATGTAAATTCATCTCTGGGTCCCTGCCTACACTTAGTTGGTTACCTTCTTCATCTGTTTCAGATTAGCAACTCTGGTTCTCTTCTGCTTTTTGCTCTTTCTACTATGCCCAAACATAGCAATTATGGACTTCCTCGTAATTATTGACATCTATAGTACATTATGATACAATTCAATTGACAGGATTTTCAGGCTCAAGAAGTGTAAGAAATCTACCCAATGTAGGCCAAATGATGGACAGTGATAGAGCTGTGTTTTACAGTTCTCATTTCAAAGTAAGTTACAGGTTTGGTAGATTCTTAAGACTGAACTTTTCCCCTGGAAAAGATCAATCTTTAGCAATCTTCAGACAAATTTATTCATTCATTCACTCATTCATTCATTCATTTATTCATTCATTTGGGGGTATGGTATCTTTTATTTCTTTTTTATTGAGTTTATTGGGATGATGCTTATTAACAAAATTATACAGGTTTCTGGTGCACAATTTCACAGCACATCATCTGTACACAAGCACCATATGATTTCACTCCTGTGTGGAATCTAATGAACAAAATGAACTAGCATGCAGAACAGAGACAGACACAGAGAGCAGGATGACAGCTGTCAGGGTGGGGAAGTTGAAGGGTTAGGTTTGGGGATGGAGAAATTGAGCAAAAAAGTCATGTTTTATTTTAAATTAATATGACAAATTATCTTAAAATTACTGGTCCTTTTTTAAGATTGTTGTTTAGTTACACTTGTCCCACCATTTTCCTCATTGCTCTCCTCTGCCCTGTCCCCTCTATTCCCACAGTCAATCCCCCGCTGCTGTCTGTGGCCATGCGTCCTCTATTCATGTTCTTTGACTTATTTTTAATAAATGTCTTTATGTTCTCATAAGGGCTTGTCCTGTTACAAACTGAGTGAATTGAGAAAATAGCCCATATTCTATCTTTGTGCATCTAATTTTACAGAGTGTACAACACAATTATAGGTATATATGAAATAGATGAAGTCATTTAGGATAAACGAAAAAACATATTGTTCTCTAGATATGAACAAAATTGTCAAAGTGTAGCTTGTTCTTACTTTTATTTCTGGTACATTCTTTGCAACTTCTGACTCTAAGGAAAAAGGGTGCTAGGAACAAAAACTAAAGAAAAAAAGTTGTATAAAACAAAAGAGTAAAAACTCAAGGAAGAAAGTGATGGAGTCCCTGCCAAATTCTTCCTCTCTGGAGTAAGAGCTCCCACACACAGCATCAACAAAGAGTTGAAAGGGCTGCTCTTAATCATTTTCTCTGGAATTTTTTTACTGATTAAATGTAACAATATCTATATTATCAAATAATATAAAATACATTTTATTATATATAAATCCACTTAATCATTGTACAACTGAGTGAGGTATTATTTTCCCTAACTTATGGAATTGACAATAAAAATCAGGAGGTTAAATACCATTCTTGGGGTCATGGACAACAGAAATGATCCCTGAAAGTAGTCTTCACTTTTAAGGTTTTAAGTAAGAAAGTGAAAGAGTAAAACTTGAACCTGGGCTTTTATTAAACCAAATGTTTTCCCCACTGATAGTTCTTCGGCACTATATGTAAGTAAGATTCTAAAGGAGTTTCAGCATGCTGCCTGCTTAGTGACCTTGAGATTAAACCCATACAACATAGATTTCTTCTACTTTGGAATCCTGTGAAACCAATAACTATTTGAGGAGGTAAAGAGAGACCAGAATTTGTGGTCATATGAATTTGTACTAATCTCAACATTCCAGCCTTGAGGACATGTGTTAGATACAGGAATGCAGTTTAGGAAAAAAACAAAAAAAAAAAAACAAAACAAAACAGGATTCCAAACAATTTAAAATATTTACTTCCATTTTACTAGTACAATGAAGTACTGGTTGAATGTCATAGTAATAATGCTTCTTTGAAATTTCTATTTTTTTAATCCTCACCCAAGGATGTATTTATTGGTGAGAGAGAGAGATATCAAGTAAGAGAGAAACGTCAGTTGGTTGCCTCCCAAACATGCCCTGACTAGGGACCAAACACACAACCTAGATTTATGCCCTGACCTGGGATCTAACCCACAACCTTTTGGTGTATAAGATGACACTCCAACCAACTGAGCCACCTGGATAAGGTCAAAATGTCTTCTCTTGTCTCTGGTTACTTTCTTTATACTACTGTTTCTCCTACACATTGCAACTCCCAATGTCTCTGCAAAACTTACCCCCAACCTCAACTCACACACCTGTTCTTTTTTGTCTTCATTTTTCCTTCTTTTTCTGAATTTCCAAACTCTGAGGGCTTTTTCATGTTATCTTATATACTCCTATCAATAATATAGCAAGATATGTATTGGTCTCAAAGAGGTTAACTTGCCTAGTGCCTTAGATCTAGCAAATTGCTAAGTAGATGTATCTAATTTCAAAACCATCTAGTTTCCAGTATATCACACTACCAGTTTTATAGACCAAGAAACCCTAGAAGTTACTACAGAAGATCGGAATTTTGATTTTCAGATGGTTTCCCTTCTGAACAGTTAGTTAATGGCTTCATCACATATGTGTGTGACCTAATGTCATCTAGCCCATGTTGAAGGAAAATGTGTCAAATTAGAATAACCAAAGAGGCTCGTTGACATCATGAACACTGGAGTTCACACTGATGCCTCATATAAATTAAGCTTGATACCAGAAGAGACAGAAATTTCTACACACTGTATGTGAGAGTGACTGCGTGGTCTCTAAAGTTTAATGTTAAGGTCACTAATTAGATAGCATGTGGGAGCCTCTTCAGAATCTTACTTATGTATAAATAGCTAAGAACTAGCAGCGAGGGAAAGAGTAGTATTAATTTTTCCACCATTTCTTAAACATTAGAAACCCTTTCTGACTTATTTTTTAAAAGAGTATGTCACTAAAAAGCAATTATTTCCCAATTTAGATTTAGATACTTGTTGACTGAACCCAGTTGTGTTTAACATCACAGTTGCCTTGGTCTAAGTTACACATAATGGTTTAGGGATTTAGATAATTCATAGAACTCCAAAGATTACATATAAGGGAGCCCAAGTGATGCCACATTACTGGTTATCATCCTGGAACTAATAACAGCAGTTATTGGGCCTATAATCTCCTAGGAATTAATGGCCAAACTCTTCTTTTCTCATTTGCAGGATAGCATCATTACCATTAAAAGGCAGTTAAGATGATAATGTGCCACTGTAAGGCATGCAGTGGGTGGTAAAGGGTTATAAGTGAAAGTGCTGAGACAGCAGTTCTGACTACAAACTGTAGATTTAAATGTTCTTCCTCTTGGACCTCTGCTTGGAAAAAAAATTTTAAGTGACAGAACAGTGGGCACTAAAGAAAAATGTTTTGTGGATTGGCTTGTTTGTTTCTTTGGGATGACTCCCTTCCTCATGGCACTGCAGAAAGTTGGTCCTTTCTCACTCAAATGACAGGATTTCCCGTGGGCCTGTTTGTAATAATAACCAAAGATTTCAGAACAAAGGAATGCAATTGCAGAATACAAAGAGTGTACAGAAAGCAGTAGCTGGAAGAGAGGAATAGCTATAAAAACTACGCAAGATAAAAAAATTTTAAAAACCATGCAAGATAAGGTAAGACCAGGGCTGTGCAAAGTGCAGAATAGAGGAAGTGGCAGAAAAATGTAATTGAAATAAATATTTGCTGATTCCCCACTGTGCAGCAGGCATTGTGCTATACACAGTTGATAACACAGAGAAGATCACAGCCTTCATGATGCTTCCCCTCTTGGAGATTACACTTATCCAAGATGATAAACATGTGATAAATATAAACTCATCGAATAAATATTTCTAGAATATAATGAAATGAAAAATACAGTGCCATGGAACTCACAGCAAAGAACTCAAAGCAAATCAAAATGAAGTCAGTACAAGAACAGCACAGTAACAGGTGGAGAAATTAAATGAACCAAGTAAAGCCTTAGAAATCACCCAAATACTGGTAACTGAAACTTGAACAATCTGCGGTAGAGGTATGAAAAACGCTACCACTGTAATAATAAGGATGGCTACCACTTCCTTATCTCCTGATCTATGCCACGCTAAGTGCTTTATGTGAAGTATCATTGGAGTCTATATGAAAACCTGATTGGTTGGGTATTAACACTTCCTATTTATAGGTATATAAACTGAAATTTAGATAACTTGACCAAAGTAACATTGTTAACAAATATCAAAACCAAGAGTTGAATTTTACCAGACTAACTACATTGTTCATTCTCTTGACTAACACACTGAATTTCAATGCCAGAAATGAATGGAGGATAACACCCAATATTCAAGAGCCAACTCAATTAATAGAATCAATCAATCAATCAATCAATCAATCAATAAAAGAAGCTGTAGTAAAGACTAAAGAATAAAAAAATGCATTAGCATTTGGGCCTATAAGTACATGAGCTTCTTATTACCAATTTGCTACTGAAATAGGATTGGTGTTCCTATTTAGCTGAATTTATATAGGTTAAAAGGGATCATGGTAGATAAATATAATTGATAAATTTAGCATAGCCATAAGTCTGAGGTATATTGATTCCTGAAAAATTTTAATGATTTATATTTGTTTAAATGACATGTGTGCCAAATAACATTTGAAAAACTTTAAACCATGATAATAATAGAAAAATTCATTTATCACTAGAAATTAAGAAAAAAGATTAGAAAGCAGTAGTGGTTGGAAAATGTCAAAACTTTTGTCTGAGAAGTTTACAAAAAATCAAATAATTAAATTTCTTTTTGAGATTTGTAGAAACAATGACAAAAAAGAGCTATGATATATAGCTCTGATTGTCTACCAAAAAAGGAATGTATTTAATGAGAAGAAACATGGTTTATCTTCAACGTAAGCATTAAGAGGAACTTGTCACTAGGATCTTCCTACAAGACAAATTGAGCGACGTAAAGATTCTATTAATAACTTACTCCAAAATGCTTTTATTAGGTTATTTTCAAATAATCCCTTTCTTTTCAATGATTTATGGGAAACAGCTTTTAAGATATCTGCATAACATACCAAGCCACAGGGTTAAGCTGCTAGTGACAATGTCTCTACTGATTCATGCCAGATAAATTCAAATTGTAACAGTAAGACTCAAAAAGAGAATTTGCACTATTAAGCTGACTGGGAAAGAAAAAAGGGATTTCACAATGGCAGAGCTTGGAACCAAAGTTTATCTATTCCTACTGCTGTTGTTCTCAGGGCTCCCCGCTTCCCAAGACCTGGTTCTCTTACTTTTCTTTAAATTTCATGAGCTATTAAAAGAATACTTGAAAAAAATTATACTTTTTTATGATTTTATTTATTTATTTATTTTTAGAGATGGGGAGGGAAGGAGAAAAAGCAGAAGAGAAGCATCAATGTCTGGTTGCCTTTTGCATGCCTCCACTGGGGACCTGGCCTGCAGCCCAGGCATGCACCCTGACTGGGAATTGAACCGGCGACCCTTTGGTTCACAGTCTGGCACTCAACCACTGAGCCACACCAGCCAGGGCAAATAATACTTTTGTAAGTTAGCCTGTCTTGGTTTCTTTGATTTTTAATGCAAATCTTTAATTAATAAAATTTCAGATTTAAGAATTATAGTTGGATTTACTTACAGAATACCTGAATCAGCATTGCTCCTGCTCACCAGCTAGTTTTAGCTTACCAGTTAGTTTACACTAAGTCTGATGCAATTATGACCAGACCTACTTATCTGACTGGAGAAAAATCAAATGTTTTAGAGATACTGTTTAGATAAGAATTGACACAGAAAATAGTATATTAACTAAGGTTTGAATGTAACTGTTTCTGCCTTCTCCTAACAATTTCTAACAAGTACCAAACAACACTAATATTAATGGGGAAATTATATACAAACAATGATGTGAAAGTATATATTAATTATATTATATTATTTATATTATATTAATTGTATTATATTAACTTTATTTTATTTATTGGAACTATCTTTTACCAAGTTTTATGTCATATATTTTGCATAAACTTTTTCTTTTCTTTTTTTTGTTATTTTAATCGTTGTTCTTGTACAGTTTTCTGACTTTTACTCCCATCCCAGCCCACCGTCCCAGCCCTCCTCACTTCCCTCCCATTTCCACCCTCCCTAGTTTTTGTCCATGTGTCCTTTATACTTGTTGCTCTAAATCCTTCCCCTTTTCCTCTGAAATTCCTTCCCCTCTCCCCTCTGGTGACTGTCAGCCCGTTCTCAATTTCAGTGTCTTTGGTTATATTTTGCTTGTTTGTTTGTTTTGTTGATTAGGTTCCTGTTAAAGGTGAGATCATATGGTAAGCAAATACTTGGGTTGGTGTTTGTTGAGTTTTGATAGGCTTTGCCCTTTAGATTCTTTGAAATATAGAGATCCAATATACATTAAAATTGTAGATTTGGGGTTTCGGGGAGGAGATGGTCAAGGTGGTTCAGCTTGGGCCCAAGGACGGACGATATGGTCTTTCTGGTCCTTCCCTCTGGATTCATGTTACCCATCAGGTCACAGCAACTGATCAAGTGCAGTGTCCTCCTTAACACCCTCACCCCTGCCTCTTCACTGCAGGAGTACAGAGTATGGAGTTTCTTTTGAGCTGATAAACAGATGAAAAATCTGCAAGCAAAGAAGAGGCCAAATCAAACCTTGAAAAAGGCAGAAGGAGTTGATTTGGCAGATTAAATGTTTTTTTTTTTTCCCTTCCCAATTAGAAGTGAGAAAAATCCACCCACTCTTTCTTCTCCACGAATGGAGAAAGATACAGGAAAAGAAAACTGAAGTGTTGCTCTGGAACCATTGCCCCTTAAGTAGTGGAGTCCTCTCCTTTCTATGGTGCTCCTCAGTATTTATCAGCATTATTATCACTATGTGAGAAAAATGCACAACTGGTTTTGAAATCAAACATATGTATTTGTGTCTAAAACTCATAACAAAATCTTTTAAAGCTATCTCACTCTAAGGATATTTTGGAGTAATAAATGAGGGCCAAATATGAGCATGATGAGTTCAGACAGGAAAAGGACAACAGCAAAACAAGAACATATGTACATTTAATTAAAACTGGGAGAGACAGCACAGTAGGTGGATGTGCTGGCTGGACAGACGAGAGAGTCGGGCTCCAGCCGAGCCTCCGTAAATCGTCATTTGTGTGATGTGGCCTGCCTGGAGCAAAACGCTGAAATGCACAGGCTCTCGATGCCCTCAAGTTTAAGGGATGTTAGCAAATTTCATGAAAGACTTAAGTACATTAATCATTTTGGGTTTGCCTTCTCCTTTACTTTGGTTGTGTCTCTGAAATGTCTTTAAAAACTGTGACATGATAGAAATTCCCAAGATAAATTACAGTCAGAAAAATCAAAATTTTTGCTACTATGATTCTACAAACTCTATATAATCTGGGACAAATCAATGAGTCAGCACTGCCTTCCCAAACTTCAATTCTTTGCTTCATCTTCAGTCTTGGTCCTGTGTATACTTTAATCAAATTATGACCCAGGGGCCATTAGTTTCTCCTCAGAAACAGAGAAGACTTGTTGCCTTTCTATCCTAAGCTTGGTTTCTAGTGTGACTAAGACTACTAGGCTCAAAGGCCTTGCTGATAGTGGAATCATGCTGAATTTAGGGCAAGCTTTAAATCCCTGCCTAGTTCCTGCGGTGACTTATATTTACCCCGAAACAGACCGAATTACATGCCTACACCCCTAGTTTTTTACGTCAGCACTCCTATGGAATAACCAACTGTGACATAATAGCACCCACTTACCTGTAAGGATTAATGGATAACTGCATCTGTTGATGACATATCTTTTCCACTACATTTGAGTTCCCTGTGTGTTGTCTCTGGCTTGAAATAAGCTTTCCCTCATTCCCTACCTCTCTGGGGTATTTCCTATACCAAAGCTGTGTCATTTCTTTGGTCCTTGATCTTACTTTTCCCCTTTCCCCCTAGTGTGCTACCATCATATCAGCACACTCCACAGCCAAACCTACCTTCTTTATGACAACTCTGCACTTTGAGCCTTGAGTTTTCCAACTATTTAATAAGAAAAATGGGCAAAATAATGAAAATATTTCTTTAAATTTTGAAATTCATTATCAACTTTGCATTACTCACAGAATAAGTAACTCCAAATGTTTCTTTACATTTTATGTTTCTGTTTCTTCTTCCAAGCCAAACAATTTCTACTTATTAGTATAAAGTCTTAGAAGTTAAGGAACTTTTTTCTCGATCTTGGCACCTTGTTTTCTTCTCTCCTTTTACTAACTTCAATCTTTCTCACAGTTGCTAGCATAAATACCTTATATCTGAGATACACTCCAAGTTTATACAATTAAATCGAAGGGATTTTCCTTAGCTAGGGAAATTATACAACAATGCTGCAAGTAGTAGGTCAGTAGGCTATTGAAACAGTACAGGACCAGGATGGAAGTGATAGCATTGGTGAAAATAGTTAAATTCTGAACATCTTAAAAATCAGAATCCAACAGTATTTCCTGAGAAATTGGATATAAGACATAGAGAAGAGAGTGGGAATGTCATTAAAATGTTCTCCAAATATTTCTTTTCTCCATTCTTCAGAGCACATGGTAAAATTGCCTCTATGATTAAATGTTTTTTCTTTATTCTGACCAATGAGTGAAAGCCCCTCCTGGGCTGAGCACTTAATTGACAGTGCAAGAGCAGCTTTTATTTTTCCTTTCAGTTAGCGTAGAGACCAACAGTGTTTGAGATGATGACACCTTCACTAACTGAGAAATGTGCACTGGCTGGCTTGTAATGAACATGGAGTCTGAGCAAGAAAAAGAGAGGGAAAGAGAGAGAAAACTCTGTTGTTTGAAGCATTCAGATTTGGAGATTGAGTCTTATATCAAATACCTTAATCATTATTGGTAAAAAGTAATTACCCCTGAAGTAGCTGTAATAAAACCTTAAATTCATGGCATTGTCTATAACTGGGTAGTGTATTAAGAGGACAGCATTATATTGAAGGGTAAAAAGATGGCAGTTCATGTTATACAAAACTACATTTGATAAAAATGTCATGTTTGATGACTTGAAATATAGGTAATGTACTCAATAAATTTGTAGCCTTTCATAAAAAATAAAGCATCAATAGTATATGGTGGCAGCTATTAGCAACATTTAACAGAAAAATTAGAAAAAATGACCAGTTTGCAAGGAGGAATCAAAAAAAAAAATCACGAGAGGTCCAAAATGTGGGGATTTTTAGTATTGGGAAAAGCAACTATTAAAGAAAACAGTAAATGAAAAAATTATAAAACATATTGAATGATAAAGGCCAATTAAATCTCAGCCTGTGCAAAGGATCAAACCAAGATTCTGGCCATCACATATCTTTTTGAATGTCTAAATGAATCAATATGGTGAATGAATTAAGGAGGTACTAAGGCAATCTCAACATTATACAAAATGCCCTCACAGTTAAAAATGTTAAAAATGTAGTTGTACCACAAAATTTTCATAGATTCAAAATACCTGCAATTTAGTTGAGAAAGACAAGTAAGTAAATATCACCAAAAAAAAAAAAAAAAAAAAAACACAATAAGATATGATCTCACACTTGTCAGAATGGCTATCATCAACAAATCAACAAATAACAAGTGCTGGAGAGGATGTGGAGAAAGGGGAACCCTTTTGCAGTGTTGGTGGGAATGCAGACTGGTGCAGCCACTGTGGAAAGTAGTATGGAGATACCTCAAAAAATTAAAAATGGATCTGCCTTTTAATCCAGCAATCTCACTTCTGGGAATATATCTGAAGGAACCCAGGGCACTAATTCAGAAGAACATAAGCAGCCCTATGTTCATCACAGTGTTATTTACAATAGCCAAGCTATGGAAGCAGCTCAAGTGCCCATCAGTAGATGAGTGGATAAAACAATTATGGGACAATTACACAATGGAATACTACTCAGCTGTAAAAAAAGAATATTTTACCCCTTGTGACATATGGATGGACCTGGAGAACATTATACTACATGAAATAAGCCAGTCAGGGAAAGACAAATATCATATGGTTTCATTTATATGTGGATTCAAATGAACAAACTGAACTAACACACTAAAAGACTCACAGATAGAGTAGGACGACAGCTAAGAGAGTAGGGGTACAATTGGGGGTGGAGGGATTGAGCAAAAAGGACAAAAAGACTCATGGACGTGGACAACAGTGTAGAGATTGTGGGAGGAAGGAAGTATAAGGGGAAAATAAATGTAATGGAAAAAATACAATTAAAAATTTTAGAAAAGAAAACCATGTGCATGATTATTGATATATTTCTTACCAATATTACATAGATCAAAAGGTAGATACATTTATGAGTAAGATATTCTGGTTTAAAAAATACCACAGTCTGTATGGTTGTGTGGTTTGAAAATGGAAGTGGATATGGAAAAAATTGCAGCTGAAATTGCACAGGCAGAGGAACAGGCTCCCAAAAGGCAGGAGGAAAGGGAGAAGGAGGCAGCAGAGCAAGCTGAGCACGGTCAGAGCAGTATTGTTCCTGAGGAAGAACGAGCAGCCAGTAAGACCGAAGAAAAGAAGGAAGACGCGAGCTTTCCAGTGGAGACAGAGGAGACGCACTTTACGGAAATGGCAGAAAGTCAACAGAATGGTGAGGAAGGCACATCTACTCCTAAGGACAAGGAGAGCGGACAGGAGGAGGTGGGCAGGCGGCAGAGGAAGGGACCAGTGACAGCAACACTGGCTCAGAGAGCAACAGTGCAACAGTGGAAGAGCCCGCGACAGATGCCATACCCGAAGATGAGAAAAAAGAATAAATGTTGCCTTGCTTTATGCATTCTAAATTCTTTTTTAAATGAAAAAGGGTTTTTTCATTTAAAAAATTAAGAAATAAAAAGTACAATAGTTTGGACCAAAAGAATCAGCTACTTAAAATCTCAAATGACCCATGAATCCTTACAGTTCTATTGGTAGGAAGCAGGCTAAGGAACCTGGCTCAGTCACCGACCAGAGCATGTTCTCCATTGATCTTTCAAATATGGCCAAGGAAGATAATAAGAAAAAAGAAATCTCCCAGAGCACAGAGCCAGGAATCATACAGAATATTGAACTTGAGAGCTCCAGGAAGCAGTTTAAGGGCCTAGTTCAGCAGCATTCTTCATCCCCAGGAAAAGCATTCTTAAATTTTTTAATCAGTAAGATTTTATACATTCAGCAAAGGAGTAAAATTGCTGTGTGTCCCAATTATTTTCTTTATGAGTAGAAGTATTTACTGTGGTTCCTCAATTTTATACTAGCTTTTTGATGGTATAAAACTTCTCTTAGTACTGTATAGGGCCTTGGATCTAGAGAAGCCACCTTAGAAGTTATTTTAGAAACTACCATGCATGACATAATGACTTCGAGCTTGAAGAAGTGAGCAGAGTTTTGGAGTTGTCTTTCTTAGAGAGCAAGTAGTAGATTTCTTGTGCAAGAAGGAAAGTGAATTAAATATCGAGTAGCAGGAAAATATTTATGTTAGTCTTCAGTTCTATATCCACAATGTTCTACATTCACAAAATTTCTCCCCACTTCCACATCATTTGTATGATTTGACTCCTAATTTCCTTAGCAGTTTGTAAGGGAGGGAGAGAGGAATGATGAGTTTTCACTATTTTACGAACAAGAATTTGATCTCTGAGTAAGACCTTCCAGACCTCCCTTTTTTCCCCTGTGGCATAGAGATCAGTAATTTTCAAGGAGGTGCCTACTCTATGAAACTGGACCCTTGAATGATTATAATGACAAAATCTCCTACTTACCTGTAGTGGAAAGTAGTGTGAGCAAAAGATTAACCTTTATTATTTAAGCCACTAATATCTGGGCATCGATTATTACCATTGCATTAATATACCTATTCTTACTGATACAGGAAAGAACATTTCCATGTTAGTGTTTGTTGCCATAAATCATTTGCTTTGTTGTTATTATGGCAAAATTATATATTTTTTATTACTGCCAGTAGATAGCATTATTAGTTAGATCAAGTTAATGAAAGGAGTTAATTTCTTAAGAGAGTCCACTTTTTTATGTTTACTGAAATTTTATTTCCCAATTTTTTTGTGAACATCCCCTTCTTAAAAAAAAATAAAATAAAATGATTAAGTGATAAAATGACCAGCACCACTGACATGTGTTAACCAGACAGGTGTGTGTTTGTTTTATTATAATAGAACCTCTTTCAAGTATGTAACTCAACAATGTTAGAATAATTCTTTTTGGAATAATCATAGGCTTAGGCTGACATGTACTTTATTTTTCTTCTACATAATAAGGCAGAAGAAAAACATAATGGGAAACTTCAGTGAAATAAAAGAAGTTAATATAACCACAGACTACGGATATTTCTTGGACTTAGGATCATGCATTCACTTCAGTAAATATCATTACTGAGAAGGAAATAAATGAAACTATAAAGACTGAAACCCATTGGAGCAGCCAAAATTATCTGAGTCTGTTAAGAGCGATGTCATCGAACACTATGTCTTCCATCCGAGTGTAAAGTGACAGCTTCTTTTCATTCCCTAGGGCCTATTTCAAATTCTGTGTTTGGAGTTCTAACTCCTTAAGCCTAAATTATCTTCAATTCAGAATCCAACGATGTGGGTGAAAACAATCAGCTTTTCTACTAAATCCAGTTTCTGGCAAAAAGGTAGATAATGAATTTAACAGGATTGATTTTTTTTTTCAGAGCACAATGTTCACTTTTCAGTGAGCCAATGAAATATGTGTTCTATATGAAGGATTCAGTAAAGCAAAGTTATTTAAATAATTTGAATTTTTTAACTGGCCATTATCAAGTGGTAAAAATAAAAAAGATTAATTCAGTCAGCTAACATCTCTTTGGATGTAGTCTAAAATCATCCAGGGGCATTAAACTGTTTACCAAGATATTGCAAACAAAGCAGTTAAACTTTGTGTCTTTTGTCTGTTTCCTTGTTTGTTTGTTTGTTTTGTTTCATGGCGCCACCGCTTCTGTTCTATAACTGAGGAATCATCTTTTTGTATGTTTCACTGGGACTGTTCTATCATTTTTTCTTTATAAATGACCTCTATTTTCTATGTTAAATAAGAAAAACTATCCTCTACTATCCTCCCTCATCTGGGCCTCACTCCTAACAATATGTTAATTAATTCAACTACTTGAAAGAGGACAATGATAATAAGATAAGCCATCAAGTCAGACAGGCCTTAGAAAGTTAATTTGTAAAGGTTCTTTCTTCTGTCTGTTAAATGGGTATAATAATATCTACATGAATGGTGACCATATGACTTCGAATGAAACGATGCATATGCAAATAGCCTAGTGATAAATTAGGGTTCAATAAATGACAACTAGCATATGATAGGATAAAAAATAACACAGAAATATTTAAGGGTGATGGATTTCTATCAGAACCATAATAAATAATTCTTTGAAGTTTTATTTGATAAGTTTTTGAGGACAGTGACCATGATTCATATAAATTGGGGTGCTTCAGACCAAATATCATGACTTCTACAAAGTAGGTATTTAATAAATGTTTGACAATGACTGGATTTTCACAAATGTGAAACTGAAATTTATGCCAATTGTGCGGGGGACTCCGCCTGCAGGGCTCCACCTGCCACGGATGAGAATAAGTCTACCAAGACATGATCTGCTTGGAGAGGAAAGGTAGAGGGTCTCTCAAAGGAGAAGGGCCAAGAGCCTTTTCCTCAATGGGCTTTTATTGGGTCATTTTGCATAGGAATACAGGCTTATTAATCATTGTCAGGCAGTAAAGATCAAACAATTGATAACATACAAAGAACTCTGAGGGCATATATTGAGTCAGGGTCCAATAGCTAAGGAGCAATAAAACTTTGAGGAACTAACTCACTTCTTGCTTGGACCCTTATTTAATTGAGAGCATTCTAAACAAAGCAGGTTTCACAGGATTTTACATATTTTTTCTTAGGCCTGATCACCCTAGGGAACCGGTCCTTTCGACAACAAGGCTACACCCACCACCTGCATTGTTTCAGGCTTAAGGCGTTGCCTCTGGCTTAAGTCAGGCAGGGTAAACGAGAAAGCTAAGAGATTATGAGACTTCTCACAGACAGAATGAGGACTCAGGCTATGCCAGGATAGCTAAGGGGCCAGGGCCCATCAACCCCTTTTGCTGTAGCCCCCCAAGTCCTTCCTTGGGGCCTCCACGTGATCATGTCTGTCTTAGGTTGTTCCCCACTTGGGGAATCTTACCGGTCATTGGCTAACTGATCAAGCATTGGGGGCCAGTTATGGATGAAGTAAAAGGAGCAGAAGCAGCACTCCTGCCTGGGAGATAAGCTTTGTCTCCTTAGTGGTTTACGGTCTGAGGTCACTCACTTAGCCTTAGCCAGGTGGGAAGGGGTGGGGGGAGGTGGGTTACAGCTCCTGAAACCAGGCAAGGCAGTTCCCAACAGTCCATTTTGCACTTTCCTTGCAAGTTTTTGTGTGGTGGTGGTGTTTTTACCCTGAGTCTACCGATTCCATAAAGGCTTGTTATGGGTAGAGATAGGCAGGTGCAGATGTGAGAGAAGGGACTGATTGCTCACTCTGTAGCTCTGTTTTTATTTGTTGGCTACAGACTGGTGGACTACATAAAATATTTTCCCATATTTAGAGGCTAGTCAAATACAACCCAAACTTTAGGGTTTCTAAATTTATTCTTATTTGGCAAAAAGAATATTTGCATTTTCCAAAAGACTTAAAATGTTCAAACAGTTGCAAACAACACTTGAAGGGAACATTTAAACAAGGCAAATGTAAATATATGTAAATAAATTAAACCCACGCAAATTAACTTTCCATACAAGTATTTATAATGAAGAGGAAATGTGTCTGACAGTAGAAATTTTGGTTCTGCTTAGCTTTAGTTAGCCAAGAGAAACTAATTATGTCCAAGATTATCCTGAATCTATTATGGAGAAATGCAGAAATATCACTAATTTACTTGGGCTTCCACTGGCAGAGTAGCTCTCAAACTAAGGACAAATCCAACCTGCAGGGGGACCCCATTAGCATCTAATCCATGTTTTATGTTTTCTTTGGCCTGATTCAGTGCAGTAGCTAATGAGAGAATAGCCTAATTCAAGAGAGCTAAACCTAAGAGACAAAACCAGAAAGCTTATGATAATATTAACCCTCTTTCCCCCAAGTCACTACTATATATTTCTAATAGGTGTAGGTATCACAGCCCTAGGCAAATTTATCCTCAAGGTAGCCAATATCAGTTTGTTCTTTATTTCTATCTTAACATAGACATCAATTTTTTAAATATATATCTCTAATATTATCATTCTTCTTGAGGATTTCTTTTCTTCGTCCACTTTGCTTTGTCCATCCTAACCTTGTGCCTTCCTAAGAACTTCTTTCTAAACTGAATCAAAACTTAGATTATATCAACAAATTCTGCAGAAATAGCAATTCTTCACAGTAGTTAATGAAATCATTAATGAAATGACTAAAGAGAAAGAAACCTAAGGCTCCCTCTAATACCAACAGTCCTGGATCGCAGTAGCACCCAGAATGCTGTAACAGTTCCCAAGCACAAATGATGACATGGAGGAGAGATCATCACTCTTATTTATTGGACAATCCCTGTGGCTTCCTCTCTCGCTCAGGTAGCCTAGAATCCCTCTAACTCTGAAGGATCTCTCATTAATACTAGTGATAGCATGCAAATTAACCTAGAAACATGTTGTGTGAATTCCTGAAGCTCGCAGCTCAACTTTTCCTGACCAGAAAGCTCTTTTTACTGCAAGGTGGATCAGGTGCTCTCTGTCCCCTGCCCCAGCTTCTCTACAGAAGTGTTAATCAGGATGGGAATAGGATATCTGTCCTGAAGCATTTGCTATCGCACGCACTCCCACCAACCACTCCTCTCTATAGCATGAAAGCTTGGGAGTCCTGCTGACTCTCCGCTTATGTCTTTATCCTCAATAAACCATACGTCACATTTTAGTGGTGCCTGCCCCTACTCTTTGCAATGTATTTTTTCCAATAAAGATCACTTAGACCAACACCTCATCTAAGGTAAGATCTCTTTGTCTATAGTAACTTCAATAAATTTCCTAGCACTTCAGTGCCTTTCTATTGCCTATTTATTCATCATCACTCATTACAAACAAATTATTAAATACCCATAAGTATTTATTAAGGCTCTATGCTATTATACAGCAATTAATAATATAGACATAATCCCATAGCGTTCAAAGTCCTTTGTGGCCTGAGAACAATCCACATTTTTCAGTCTCATCTCTCATTAGTAAAAGGAGACTAACATAGTTCAGAGTGCTCATACAGTCCAGATGTCATATATTTCATTTTCATAGTTCTGAGATCATCCTAATAGTACCATAAAGAAGGCATATATGAAGACATCAACTCCTTATCCTAACTTTTTAAAAAATTTTTATTGAATTATTTAGATAGAGGTAGAGAGAAAAAGAAACATCAATTTGTTGTTCCACTTATTTATGCATTCTTTGGTTGATTCTTGTATGTGCCTTGACTCAGGATCAAACCCACAACCTTTGGCACATTGGTATGATGCTCTAACCGACTAAGCTACCTGGCCAGTTCTTCTTACCCTAATATTTCGACCCTTCCTGTAGACTGATCCTCAGTAGCTGCTTTGTTTTTCCCAAACCCTATTGCTAAAAACAAATAGCCTGAGGTTTCAGAGGTTGCTTTCCTTATATGTTATCACCTACCTAATAAGTGATATAACAGAATTCAAATACGCAGATACAGTTTCCCTGCATCCAGTGCCCTTGAATTTCCTGCTATACCATGTAGTACCTGTGCCTAGCACAGAGTAAGTGTTTGATAAGTATTTTTGCATAAGTGGATGAATAAACAGATAAAATGAAAAGCCAACATAATTTTGCCATTTTAAAACTGCTTTTTAGCTGAGGCTCTTGGAAAATTTTACTTTCTGTACAAAAGAAATTAGAGTAAACATATGTTCTCCAACAATTTCTGAGGCATACATTTAAAGATAATTTTTCTCTACTTTTTAGTGATCTCAGAAATTGTTCTCAAATTACTCTGTGTTCTTGTTTTCTGCCTTTAATAAATGGATTGCCAACTACCACAAAACATTAGATTTAAAGTGGATAAAAATGCTACTTGACTCATAGGCTGACTGAGCAACAGAACTGTGAAGGCAATGTAAGGCCACTGATTAATTTTATTTACCAACTTAAGAAAAAATATCATCACTTAATTTATCAGGCCCAACCTAGATGGAACCCCCAAGAGCCAGGCTCTTACTTAAGAATGCACATCGGTGTCTTCAGATTCGATTCGTGTGATTTTCTAAGACATAACCACGGCTCCCAGCAAAGTGTCCAGTCACTGGAAACACAATCAATCATGCCAGGCATCATAAGCTTAATGCGAGGCCCCTGAGTGCATCATAGAGAGACATGGGGAAAACAACCACAAGAAAAAAAAAAAGCAAAGCCTTGCTAAGTAAACATAATTCACACTCAGAATTTAAAATTACACTTCCTATACTCAGGGGAAGAAGATTTCACACTGATGACAAATAGTGAAGATTTGATACCTGAGCAAATCTCCTCTGGAGATATCCTTTGACAAGGTAAGAGGCTAAATAAAGAAAACAAAAATCAAAGAGATGTATTCCCTTACTGTCATATAAATAATATTGTCAGTAATTTAACCCTTTTCCCCCAAAAGTATCTTTAAGAGTATTGTCTTAAGCACATAATTTGTCTGTAGTTATAGAACTCATTGGGAACAGAGCTGGAACTCAGACTGAAGTCCCCGCACTCATGGTTCAGAACTTTGATCATTCTTTTGTGCAAGGCCCTAAGATAAACAAAACATTGTGCTAGCTTAAGATAAGGACAATGAAAAAGAACAGTAAAAATTTCCTGCTGTCAATGAGTTTATATAAAAAATGGTGTATGCACTCTTAGACCTGGAAAGGCACTTAACAATCTACCCCAAATTTTATAGATGAAGAAAGTAAGTTCACATAAATACAAAGATTTATTTAGGGTTACACAGCCACAAAGTCTGGTCTAAAATTCAGTTGTTCTAACCCTTTGCTCATTTTTTTCCCCCACTTCACCTGGCTGTGGATGGGATATGGTGGTCCCGGGTCAGGCAGGTCTGCTGAGTGATGTTAGGTAGTACCGCTGAATCCCATACACACTTCAATACAGTCGCATCCACAGCTGGGCTTTGATATCACAGCAATGTCTGATAGAAAGAATATAGTTCAAACAAACCAAATTACCATAGGAGACTAAAGAATGCCTCCTCCTGACAACTCCAAACCCATTTCCTGTGTGAAGACAGTACCAGGTACAATGACCCAAACTGAGCAACAGGAATTAAAGGCTGAGGAAGAAGCAGCTTCGGGTAGGCAGTGTCTCAGGCCACTTTGTTGAATGTTTATCGTGCCTTAGCAATCCTGCAAATTATCTGAGAGAACATGAAACTCTGAAATGGGGACTGAACACAAACAGTGTTCACAAATAGTGACTAATTACATAAACAGTGACTAATATTGTTAACGTGGTACTGCTTGACCCACAACTAGCAATCCTTAAGTAGCTTCAGTTTACTGTTTTAAATATCTAAAATAAGAGAGGGATATGCCTAATAAAGAATAAGAATAGCCTCAGAGACTCAGTGTCATGAAATTATAGTAAGTGGCTTCATTATGAGCCGAACAGGTCAAGGATGACTACAGTTATCAGAAAAACCAGTTTATGGAATAAATGGTAGAACTGAAGAGCAAGGTTGAATAACGGAACTTTATAATATCTATTAGTTCTTTTGGATTCTTTGAAATATTAGTGATTTCTTTTAACCTAGATTAGAAAGACATTCTAAACCTTCTAAGATTCAATATGTAGGCCTTTTTTTAAAGCAGTATATGGCATATAATTTTTAAAGGAAATTCAAATATCAGGACATCTTCTGAGATGATTAGAGAATCCCAAGGGAATAAAAAACTAGGTCTGGCAGTTGCATAAGATATATGAGTTAAATACTACTTAGTTATTTATTTCTAGTCTTTCTCTAAAACAAGGTTTCTAAGTTTAGAGATAATGCTCTATATAGTGGTAGTAAAGACTTTTATAACTAAAAAAGTACTGAAGACAATCTCACTCCTTTGCTTTAATTATACACAGAATTCTAAAAATATCCATATGCCACTACACCCGTGGTCCTTGATTTGTAAAAGTTCCATTGGTGATTTCGATGTGCATATCTGGTTGAGTAACTTTTACTGAAACTGTAATCCTCCAGCCATACCAGCCATAGCAAATGAGTAACTAGGCATAGCTTGATTTACCTTAAATATGTATCAATCCCATTTTTCATAGTCCAAATTATTTGAGGATTCTACCATATCCTAATTAATGTTCTATTTCCCTGTATTTTCTATTTACTTATCTTAGATCAAGAACAACACAGAAAAAGTCTATTCCTCCATTAGAATTATCCCAGCTTTCCACACTCGGATATGAGAAAACTACAACTGGCAGAAGTAATCTGACTTATGTCCGAAGTGATATTAGAGCTCAAGTCTTCAAATCTTCATCTACTGCTCTATCCACTACATAGCCTGAATTCTAACTTTTTCCTCACCACTAAAATACTATGAGCTTTTTCTATTCTTTATGGCTATGGTTCTCTACCCTATAACATCCAACCCTCACTTATATAAAAAATATTTTAACTCATTGTTAGTCTCCCTAAATGAAATTCATAGATAACACAATCTACCTACACACATAACTTTTTAAAAAAGCAATGCAATTGTGATCTAAAGAAATATATTTTAAAATATTGTGTATTTTAATATAAGTGTTTAGGCAGAACTAAACTAGATTATTATGATGTTTACATGTATGTGTAGAATCCCTGGGAATGTGACAGCTAGCGCAGACTAATTCAGGTAGGTTGTAACATCATGAGCAGCCCTATAGAGAGTGACATACTTTTCTAAAATGATGAGTAACTTTAAGAAAGAGTAAAATAAAATACAAATTTCACAATTTTCAACAAAGTAGCATTCCTGAAAAATCATTAAGGACTAAACTCTGCAAAATTGTTTTTGCATTTATATATAGAATGGAGTTTGTTTCTCAGCTCAAAAAGTATCAACAGGTGTTTCATGTACATTAATGTCATAAGAATTTTTCAAAGATGTGAGAGAAGGAATACAATTTATCATTTAGTTCTCTTGAGCATTAAAGTTATCCAGCATCCCTAGTGCCACTCAGGAAATGCCAGTAGTACCACCTCTAGTTGTTAGAACTATGAATGTCATCCCTACAAAGTTTCAAAATGGTCCAAGAGAAGGGAACATACAAAACCACAGTGTAAGTGATTATTATAAAAACTACAAGAGATATTCTGATATTGATTTCTACATCAATTTATATCAATACTCAAAGTGAACTTAAATTTCAGTAAATATCTCTTTTGTCATATGAGGAAATTTTAACCTGGATCTTTGCAGACAAAAGACATGAGTGCATTGGTGAAACTCAAGCCTCCTGACTCAAACCTCAATCCTCATCCTCAACAATGATGTGTTGAAACCAGTTTGGGGGTGTGTTGCAAGTACTTGGGACATTTTGTTTTAAAATTTTTAAACTATTAAAGTCTGACATATTTCCCATTTTTATGAGTGAATAGATTACTGTATTATATAATCCTTGTTTATAAAGTGAGAATTTCACATTACTAGTATGACTATATACCCTGATTTGTCTTATAAGCTAGCAAAAAATATTGTGAATAGTACCCATTTTAATTTTCAAAATGTCCCCATTTTTAGAATAAATTACCGTTTATAATTACTTTTTTCCCAAATATTATGTTTTCTCTAAGGCTTACTGAATAGTTTTACTAATCAACTAAAACTTATTATAAATCATTCTGATGAATATGAATTCTCTCCCCTCTAATATGCTTTATTCTATCAATTTGTCCATTTAAAATGTAGTCATGTTCTCCAAACTATAAATTACAAATGTCTACATGGTTGATAACTCCTATGTTGGAGAATTCTTTCATTTGAGCTCATTGATCAGTAGAATTTATATTAGGAAATACAGTAGGACAGCTTGCCTGGATTACTCCTTCTGCCTCTGGCTCAGGGGCTGTAAGCATTTCTTCATGATTAGCTAAAAAGAAGGGTCTATTAGACATAATCTAATGCAAAAATAATGTATATGATGAGATATGGAAGGTGCTGGTAAGTGAACTTTGTGAATGGAAGCAAAGATAAACACCTATGAAAAGTAGGCAGAGAAGGATTAAAAGGACTACCCTTCATGGTATATTATGTATGATCATTTTATTATGGAGGCCAAGAGCATCATCCTCAGTGAAATTAAATTATGATATTATTGTATTACTGTTTCCAAGTAGAGTTTCCAAAATGCATCAGTTTTCTGGGTCCCATGTTCACTAAACTGGAAGAGGCAAAAAATATATCCATTCTACCATGCTTCTTCCCTATTTGTTTGATACAAATAATTTTAGGAGCCTAAATACACATAGCATATATTAGCATTTAATTGCTGCTGTATAAAATTATCACAAGTTTATCAATTTAAGTAATATAAATGTATTATCTCACAGTTCCATTGGTCAGAAGTCCAACACAATGTCACTGGACTAGGATCAAAGTGTTAGTAGGCCGCATTTCTTTCCAGAGAGCCTTACAAATATTCCTTTTTCATGTGTTTTTGCAAACTAGAGGGTGCATGCATTCCTTTGTCCATAGCTCTCTTCCTCTCTTCAAAGCCAGGAGTGGCTTTGTTGAAACCATTTTTTACACTGCATCTCTCTGACCATTCTGTAGGGAAATCTCCCTCTGATTATAGCCAGGAGAGATTCTCTGTTTTTGAGAGCTCATGGGATTAGGCTGGGCCTACCCAGAAATGCAGGATAGTGTCCCTGCGTCAGAGTCCTAAACCTTACTTACATTTGCACAGCAGCTTTGGCCATGTAGGGTAACAATTTCACAAGTTCTGGGATTAAGATGTGGACAACATCTTTGTGGCTACTTTAATATTAAACTGCAAGTCAAATAATCTAGATAGAAGTACTTTCTTCAGTGTTACAAAAAATAAAAATAAAAACAAAACAAATGGCATCTCCCTCAACCAAAAAGATGCTTCTATCCTTCGTTTCTTCATATTCTCAGCTGTGGTGTCTCCAGTGCTTCCTTGATCCTGCACACCTTTTCTATCTCAGAGCTGGTTCAGTCCTTTTGTGTAGTTATATATACTGTAAGTTGCTCCAGGATTCTAGTGGAAGCTGTGTGACGGGATGTGTTTTCACATCTCATATTCATGGACATTAGTTTATGAATAAAATCACAGTGTGTTTTACAGATTTATTGAGAACATGAAGTGTTGGTAGAAGCATGTGATTCAGAATTAGACTCTACCAGTTTGAGTCATAGTTCTGACCTCTTACCCACTTTGTGAACCTCTTAAACTTACTCAGTCTAAGTTTCCTTATGTGTGGGGGAAAATCGCACAGTTGTTATAAGGCATAAATGAAAAGAAAGTATCTAAATGCTGTATATGATATGCTGGGAAGTGTATTTTGAAAATATTACTACATATTGTACTTCCCAGAGTATACCTATTCTATTAAACTATGAAGTACACATATGTTTGACTTTAGGCTACTTTTCTACAGCGTCTAAATAGCAGATGGATTTTATTCACCATATCATAAGATATGTTAATGATTAAACCAGAAATTTATTTCTCCTTAAATATCAATTTTTATTAAAATATACACTTGTGGCCCTGGTTGGTGTGGCTCTGTGGATTGAGCATAGGCCTGCCAAATGAAAGGTTGCTGGTTTGATTCCTGGTCAGGGCACATGCCTGGGTTGCAGGCCAGGTCCCCAGTTGGGGGTATGCGAGAGGCAACCAGTCAATGTTTCTCTCTCACATGGATGTTTCTCTCCCTCTCTTTCTCCATCCCTCCCTTCTCTCTAAAAATAAACAAATAAAATCTTTAAAAAATAAAATAAAATATACACTTGTGGCTTGAAAAGATATAACAAGAAACTTAATTGAGTCTCTTTTATTTTTTTCACATCCATCCCTTCCTACTTATTCTAATAGCTACTGCCCAGCATACTTCATGCTATTACTCTTACCTGAAATATTGAAATGGTTTTCTAATTTGTTTGTATGCCCAATTAATTTTATAAAGTAATAATGTGTTGCCATGGCTTCATCAGGCTTAAGCCCAGGATTCTTGCACCCCAGATCTTGGCTAGTGGACTATTTTCTTGGGTATAAATTTACTTCATCAGTATGAGTACTGAGTTAAACTACAGTATAAAATAAAAACTGAAACTTCATAAAAATTCCCTCAAACATTTGAATGCATATTTTGCAGAATTATAGAATACTATAGATGTAATTAAACAAAGAAATTATCTAATGCAAAGTCATTTGAAACATGTTAAAAGCAAGGCTGGGGTAGATGATGTAACTTAGTCAACTAACGCTAAACTACACAATGAAATAATTCATAGGAAAGCTGGGATTACAACCAAAACAACCCAAGCTTTGGGGCCCTTAAGCTTCTACACACTTTTCTTTGGTTGGGAAATCAATTTATGTGTTGGCGCTTAAAACTAGAATGTCAGGTAATGGTTCAACTCAGAATATTTTCTTTAGGTCCCTTAATTAAGTTGTTAACCTGGAAAAATGGAGCTGTGTTGTCATCACATGTGTGTGTTCAGTATTATTTTGTATGAAAGGAAATCCAAGCCAGAGTCACAATGAAATACCCACATCTATCTCCCATTGATTGGTGACTCATCCTACAACAAAATAGGACTTTATTATTCAATATAGAATCCTAAAATTGAGGTTTATTGTCATTGCGATAGTTGGTCATTTCCAATCTATGTGTGGAAGACCAAGGCAATGCCAAATTAGCATGTTAGAAGAAATAATTAGAAAGAAATTAATTGTAGTAAGTGGTCATTGCTTATGATGAAAGCAAAGCATTTAAACATCTGGGTCAAGTTGTTTCCTTTCTGTTTCATTATTTCATTCTACTCCTCTACCTCATGGTAATTCAAATTTACATATTATTTTAGGATATAAATATATGAATATAATGCATATATTTAAGTAAAATATGATCAGACTCCATAAATAATGGACACAAACACACAGAACTCTCTGAAGATGTATTTCATTTCAACTGCTAGATGATTTTATATTGAACATATGGCAAATCTAACAGTCTTGAAGTGTCATTATGTCATTCATCCAGAGGGAAATACATGACAATCAATATGATCTCACGATTTATATTAACCCTAGGAAACAAGAGATAGTTTTTCAGGAAAGATGTAAGTGAACATAGGTTGGGGAGGGAGAGAAAATAGATTAAGCGTAATTATAATAAGAATCAGAAGACTCTTAAAAAAGCAAGAAATAAGACTGCAAAAATAATCATCTGGAAAAAGAAAAAAAAGACTATATAAAAGCCACAGAGCTTAGTTAAACCAGTTCGGTAGACAATAAAAGTTAATAAGCATAGGAAAACAAGTCCAGGTATAAAAGTGTTTTAAAAACAGGAATATAATCCTAGAAACAATAATAAAGTACCATGAACAGAAACACCATGATTATTCAAAATGGAATTTATTTTGTTGATAATTAATCATTGATAGATTGCATTCTAGTTTCGATAATATGATAAAGGAAAAATTTCTTTACTGTGCTTAGTCTTAGCCCTCCACTATGATTGTAAATACTCTCTGTTTCCAAGATTAAAAAAAATTATCAAGACTAGCAAAGCTATAGATTTCTTATTTCTTGTTATTTCCTTTTAAAAATATGTATCAACTCTATTGGTACTTATTAAATCAAACATCTTTTAATACTTTTGCTAATTTTAATTAAATCAGCTTGCTATTTATTAGAAATTTCAGTTAAGGTATTTGTTCATCTTGTTAACTGAGCCTTAGATTAATGTTTAAAGACAATGACAAACAGAAAACCAAAATGTCAAAATTACATTGGCAGAGAAAAAAGTAGGAGTGGAGGGAGACGGAGAGTAAGCAAAGGGAAATTTGGGGAGAATGATAAATTGTTCTACAACTTGCTGGTGTAACTTACATAGCTTCAAGCATTTGTCAAAAATCAGAGAACTGAACTCCAAAAAAGAGCAAATTTTACTGTATATAAATTTTAAAATAAATATTGAGAAAAGATACTTCAAAAATTCTCAGGATTTGTAAATTAAAAAATATACTTGATAATAAACCACAGTTAATGAAGAAATCATAGAGGAAATTTTGAAATACTTTTAACTGAATGCTAACAAAAATACAATACGTCGAAGTCTGTGATACACAGGTAAAACAGTATTTAAAGGCACATTTACTGCCTTTCATGTTTCTTTTGGAAAGAAATATCCAAAGTAAGTTATCTAAAAAGATAGAAAATTAAGAGTAAAATGGAAACTTAATAAGTAAAACGAAGGAAATAATAAATATCAGAGCTAAAATCAACATAATAGAAAATGGACAAATAAAGAAAAATCAATGACACCTAAAGCTGGTTCTTTGAAAGGATCAACACAATTGTTAATTCTCTAACTAGACTGAGCAAAATTTACACTTAAAATTGAAACATACTATGAAATATAATGTTATATTTTATAATATGATACAAATATTATATTACTTAAATATTATCAATATTTAAATATATCTCAATAGTGTTTTAAAAGAAAAATTTTTAGGTAGAATTCAGCTACATATTATTTGTAAATTGTACTAAGATTCACCCTAGAACTGGAATGTCAAAAGCAGAAGCAATCTTTATTTAACATATACCAAAAATGTATTTGATAAGCTTAATTTTTCAAAAAATTTTAAGAGGATAATAAATGGATATTTCTTTAATATTATTAAAAATGTACATTAGACTAAAACTCAACCTGAAGACTGAATGATATTCCAGATATATTAACATACATATCTTATAAAATTTTAATCCTTTCAAGAAATATCTCTTATATAATCTGTCCAATTTTTTTTTTTTTTGCTATATCCTTTGGCATTCCCTAAGAATTTAGTATCAGTTCTATGAAAATAATATCATCTTCTATTTTAATTTGTTCATTTTAATATGTAACTTCTAGATTTAAATATAAGCCCCTTAAAAACTGAGATTTTATCTTAATAATTTTGACTTATAGAGTCTAGCCCATGTTAAGTGTTTAATATGTACTTCAGCTTTTCAAACAAGAATATTATTTTACTTACTTTATATCTTTAAAGGTGATGATTATTTTTTTCATTTTAGAAGTCAGGATATATATCATTATAAAAGTGTAAGAGCTTGCTTAAAGTTACTCAATTATAAAGAATTGCTACTCAATTTTAGATACTTAGACAAGTCAAATACTCCTACTTGAATAACATACTGTACTAGGTATTATTGATGCCATAAATATTTAAAAACTCAGTCTTAAAACTGCACAACTTCATCATCTTACATTTCTGGCATCAGAAATCCCAAATGGATCCTGTTGTGATAAAAATCAACATTTTGGCAGTGTTGCATTACTTTTTGGAGATTCAAGGAAGAATCCAGTCTCTTGCTCTGTTCAGAGGCTGCCCGTTTCAACTTGTGTTCTTCTTCTATTTCAAAGCCAACAATTACTGAACACATCTTTCTCATATGGCACCATTCTGAATTCTGACGCTCCTGCTTGTTTTTAACTTTTAAGGACATTTATGCTTACATTGGCACCAACCAATCCAGAATAATATCCCCAAGTCAAGGTTAGCTGACTGGTAACTTTAATTCCCCATTTTCATGTAATGATATGTAGACAGGGTCTGGGGATTAGGATGTGGACTTACTAGGGAAGAAATAATTCTGCCTGTCACATATATCCTCTGAACATGATCCACTTAACCTTTGTAAGTAAATAAGGAAAAATCTGGGATGGGAAACAGTCCTTAAACTATATAATACTTTAAATATATTGTATTTCAGGTTACAAACTCTGAATTATAAAAATATGTATGGAAAATCCTTGAGAAAAATCATATTTCTTAAGCCACAATGTACATCTAAATCAAGGACTGAAAATAAACATTATTCTGCAGGATTAGTACCAAATTAAGAAGAAAGGGGAAAAAAGGAAAAACGTTACTAAGTTTAAAATAAGCAGTTGTTGAGAAGAGACTTCACAGTGTGTGGTGTCTCTCAATTTATTCTCCAGAAATCCTAGTATTTCATGAGCTACAGAGAGGCTTTCTGCTCTTAAAACTGAATAAAAATGATTTTTTTCCAATTTGCAGGAGGGAAAAGTAAGTTATTTGGAGATGTATTTTTTCCAATTTTAACTTTTTCCCACTTAAAAAAACATGTAAACCTTTGGTCACTACTCTTTCAATTTTTCTAGAAGCACTAGCAGACAATGAAATCACAGAATAATCAGGGGAAAATATGTTTTTTAAACAATAGTGAAATTACTACTACCAGAAGCAGAAGTTCTTCCTTAGCTTAACAGCTTGTCTCTCTTGCTGTTACATGCTCATAGAAATTTTCTATGACATTTTAGAGAAAATAAAAAAGGCTCTAGTATGGGGTAGTTTTATGCCTTTACAGCTCTTCATATAAATATTCTCCAAACAGTTTTACATTATATTATGAAAAATACTCAATATACATAAGATATGGGAGAGGGGTAAATTTTAGATGCTCCAAGATAAGTGCAGAAGTGGCCAAGGACATGTAGGTAGTGTGCAAGGGAGCTGAAGAAAGTAGCTTCTAGAAGTTTGCACACTGACATTTCTAATTCAGCACCTGGACATCAAAGCTCAGATTCTATTGCAAATGAGGTAGATGGAAAAAGTTGAAGCAGCCCTTCTCTCCTTCCATGTTCTGTGTGTAAGAGACCAAGAAGTCTTTGCATACGTGGAGAAAAGAGGAAGTTTAAAAAACACTCCCTGGACCTAGCAAATGAGCTGCCTCTTGTGAAACCTTTCAGCTCAAAGGCCAATAGTGCCAGGTCCCCGGGGCAGTACAAGGAGGACAACAGGCTTATCCAAACATCTTGAAACTGCCGGTGGCAACACAGCAGGCATCAGGCCCAGAAGCAGAACACGTCTGCTACGAGAATCTAAGAACAACAGGATGACTACAGGCTCCAGCTCCTCTGCTGCCGTGACTCCATCAGCCTCCCAATCCCTATGTATGCAAGCACTTCCTGGCAACAGAGCAAGTCTGAAAGAATGAGTCCTTTTTCTGACATATCCAAGAAAAATTTGGGTTACAGAGAAAGTCAATGACTACTGAACATAGTGAGATCATAAAATGAGATAATTTATTTCTCTGTCATTGAGTGGATTAGAGCTCTTACGGAAAACCAGAGCAATTGCAGACAATATAAAGAACCTATCTATTTATTCCATGTAAAAATGACCATGTTAATGAATTTGGGGCCCAGTTTGTTCATTAATTGCCTTGTTTGCACATACTGAATTTTGTATGCTTCCACATCTGGCACAATAGTAGTTACAGAGTAGACATTAATGTTCAATTAATTGAAGTACATATATTCCACCAATGTTCTTGTGGAGCTTCAGTCAATCAGTGGTTCTCAACAAGGACTGGTACTGCCTCCCTAGAAGGTATTGAAAATGTTAGGAAAATGTTTTTCCTTTCCACAATGACTAGGAAGGGCTACAGCATTTAATGAGTGGGAGCCAACAAATGGAGAAGCAACATTCTTTACTTAAATAAGGTATTATCTTACCCCAAACGCCAACAGAACCTCCACTGAGAAACACTAAGTAATAGAAACACTATAGTTATAAACATAAGACAAATTACAGAAGAGAAGGGAATAATATGCAAAAATGGAGGGAAAAGAATGAGAGATGAATGCACACCAGTATTGCTAAGAGATAAAGACTGAAAAATCTACAGAGAATTATTTCAAAACACCAAAACTACATATAGCACACCTTTAAAATGTTTACTCACTGATGTACACTATTGCTAAAGTTTTATTTGTAGGCAAACGTCTCTCTGAGACTCACGTACAACCTCTGAAGTGTGCCGCAGGGCATGGTAGGCAGTGGGGGCCGTGGCCACAAGGGCGGGAGACAGAGCTGGGAAGGTGGTGAAGACGGTGAAGCTGCGGGTCAGCTTCTCCTTACCAGCTTGTAACAAATGAGAGTCGAACCAATTCGAACTTTGTCAGTCAATTTGCTGTTTTTGAATTTGTTTGGGCTGAATAGAAATATCCTGATGAATTTTTAACTACTTAATTGTTGATTCTTATATTATATCTTTGAGAAAAGAACATGTTAAAACAAACCTTATCTCTTGACAAAGAGTGTTGCCATATGAGAGATTTGATCAACAGAGTTTCCTGCTGGAAATCTAAGGCTTAGAAAATTCAAATATATTTATAAAGCCAAAACATATATTTACATGTCGTCATTAGTTTTTGACAAATGAACTTAGAAACAATTTTGGAATTAAAGATAAAATAAATGCTAGTTTTATTTTAGTGATCCTTTGTTATGGCAACCAAGTCTGTACATTAACTCGAGCAACAGAAAAATTCATTTCTCTCTTGAATATCCATCCACAGTTAGGCTGTAGCAAGAAGATGGGTGAATTCTGATGTCACCCAGGAAAATTTTCATTTGCTCTGCCATTGTCTGCATAACTTAGGTAGATCACCACCACTTCAGTCACCTTACAGTCCATGGTGGAAAAAAGAGAGAGAGAGAACAGAACGTAAGTTATATCCCTTTTTAAAACCCATATTTTGGAATTTACACATATGACATCACTAATATCCCATTGGCTGGGATTTAGTCAAATGTCCACACCTAGCTTACAAGGCTGGAAAGAATAGTTCTGAGGCAAGCATCCATATGGGCAGATAGAATTTAGTCAGTGAAGAAAGCAAGTTTGGTTACTGGGGGTTAACAACCATCTCTGACTTGAGAGTGATTGCCTCTGGAAAGGGAGACTACAGACATGAAGCCTGAGCTGAAAGACAGACTTGCTTTTTAATGCATCCATTTTGTATTTCCATACTGCATCTGTGTATATTACCTGTTTTTTTAAATTGTATCCTTATGCCAGGACATTTTTTTTTTCATTGCATTTAGAGAGAGAGAAAGAGAGAGAGAGAAACATCAATGCAAGAGAGAAGCATCAATTGTTTGCCTCCCATACATGCCCGAACCAAGGATCCTACACTACTGGACCAGGGTCAGACCCAAGTATGTGCCCTGACTAGGAATCGAACCCACAACCTTTCCATTACAGGATGACTCTTCATCTGACTGAGACACACTAGCCAGGGCTATAATATTACCTATTATAGTATCAATTTTATTTGTGTGCACTTTTATTCCACTAATTATTTCACTTAAAACTTTATTCTTGGACTTCCGGCCAAGATGGAGGCGTAGGCAGACACACTGTGCCTCCTCTCACAACCAAAATTAAAGACAACAAATATTTAGAAACAAGAAAACAACCAGAACTTATAGAAAACTGAACTGTTCGGAAGTCCAACAACCATTCATCCAGACCGGTAAGAGGGGCGGAGTCGTGGCAGGAGAAAGTGGAGGTGCGGACCCAGGAACGCAAGCAGCAGCGGCTGGCAGTTCCCAGGTGCACAGGCGGCGGCTGGCGATCCCCGGGCCTACAGGCAGCAGCTGGCGGACCCCGGGCACTGGGGGGCAACTGTGCAGACCCAGTGAGGCCGCACAAGGCGGTTGGCTGACTGACCAGGTGGTCTCACATTCGAGCGCGCAGACGGTCCAGGCGGAGGGGAAGTGGCGGAGGGGACTGAATCCAGGAGAGAGCGGAGCAGGCGCCATTGCTCCCTCTCAGGCCCCACCCCCACATACAGCGTCACAACCCAGCGACTGGACTGCCCCGCACTGGGGAGCGCCAGAGGCTCCACTCTTCACTACGTAACAGCACGCACATGTGCGCAGATAATCCAGGTGAAGGGGAAGCAGCGGAAAGGGCCGGAGTCCAGGAGAGAGCGGAGCAGGCGCCATTGCTCCTTCTCAGACCCCGCCCCCACCTATAGCGTCACAACCCAGCGACTGGGCTGCCCCGCCCTGAGGAACACCTAAGGCTCCACCCCCTCACTACGTAATAGCTGCGACCAGACTAAAACCAAAACAACAACAACAACAAAAAAAAAAAACACCAAAAATGGCTCAAACTGGAAAACAAATAAAAGCCCCAGAGCCAATTCCTCTAAGAAGTGAAGAGATAGCCAACCTGTCAGATGCACAGTTCAAAGCACTGGTCATCAAAATGCTCACAGAATTGGTTGATTTTGCTCACAAACTAGATGAAAAAATGAGGCTACAATCTGTGAAATGAAGGAAGATGCATGGGGAACTGATAGAGATGGAAGGAAAACTGGGACTCAAATCAATGGAGTGGACCAGAAGGAAGAAACTAACAACCAAACAGAAGACGAGGAAGAAACAAGAATTCAAAAAAATGAGGAGAGGCTTAGGAACCTCCGGGACATCTTTAAACGTCCCAACATCCGAATTATAGGGGTCCCAGAAGGGGAAGAAGAACAGCAATGAGTGGAAAACTTATTTGAACAAATAATAAAGGAGAACTTCCCCAATCTGGCAAAGGAAATAGACTACCAGGAAGTCCAGGAAGCTCAGAGAGTCCCAAAGAAGTTGGACCCAAGGAGGAACACACCAAGGCACGTCATAATTACATTAGCCAAGATTAAAATGAAGGAGAGAATTCTAGAAGCAGCAAGGGATAAGGGGACAGTCACCTACAAGGGAGTTCCCATCAGACTGTCAGCTGATTTCTCAAAAGAGACCTTACAGGCAAGAAGGGGCTGGAAAGAAATATTTGAAATCTTGAAAAGCAGGGACCTACATCCAAAATTGCTCTATCCAGCAAAGCTGTCATTTAGAATGGAAGGGAAGATAAAGTGCTTCTCAGATAAGGTCAAGTTCAAGGAGTTCATCATCACCAAGCCCTTATTATATGAAATGTTAAAGGGACTTATCTAAGAAAAAGAAGATAAAACTATGACAGTGAAAAGACAATAAACTCATAGCTATCAAGAACCACACCTAAAACAAAAGCAAACTAAGCAAACAGCTAGAACAGGAACAGAACCACAGAAATGGAGATCATATGGAGGGTTAGCAACAGGGTCATGGGAGGAGGAGAGGGGGGGGGAAGGTACAGAGAATGAGTAGCATAGATAATGGGAAAAAACATAGACAGGGGGAGGGCAAGAATAGTATGGGAAATGTAGAAGCTAGAAAACTTATGACCCATGGACATGAACTAAAGGGGGGAATGTGGGTGGGAGAGGGTGGGTAGGGTGGAGGGGAATGATGGGGGAGAAATGGGACAACTGTAATAGCATAATCAATAAAATATATTTAAAAAAAGGAAAAAAAAACTTTATTCTTTAAAATTATTTAAAAGAATTTTTTGAGTTGAAAGTAAATAGAAACATAAATGGTTTTTCCCAATGAGTTTTGCATTTTTGACACTAGCTGAAGCTTGATCTTTAGCCCTAAAATATAGAAATTCACATGCATATGATTTATGACATATTCATACAACTTTACATTTTCTTTAGTAGAGAATTGAAGGGCACAATATGGAGTCAGACTGCTAGGTTCAAAAAACATTTTGACTGTAGCACCTAAAGTCGTAACCTACGGTAAGTTACTGAATCATCTGTCAGTCTAGTTCCTGTATCTTTGAAAAGAGTTAATAATAATAGTACTTTCTTCATTAAGTGTTATTCAGACTGAATGGTTTAATAAATATAAAGTATTTATGACAGGTATTATCAGTTTGTTATTATCATTATTGATAATTATCATGTATTAATAAAAGATATCACAACAAACATAGACAATTGTCTGACCAGTAACTCCTTTTCCCTTCCTTCCTTATTCACAACCTCTATTTTATGCTATATGGCAAAGTATGCTATTAAAAATATGTCCTGACTGGTGTGGCTAAGTTAGTTCAGTGTCATTACACAAAGCAAAAGGTCACAGGTTCAAATCCTGGTCAGGGTGGGACACATGCCTGGCTTGCAGGCCAGGTCCCCAGTTGTGGGGCATGCAAGAGGCAACCAGTCAATGTTTCTCTCACATGTGACTGTTTCTCTCCCTCTTCTCCCTCCCTCCCCTCTATCTAAAAACAAATAAATAAAATTAAATATATATGTGTGTGTATACATACGTGTGTGTGTGTGTGTGTGTGTGTGTGTGTAGAGAGAGAGAGAGAGAGACATCATTGGCTATCCTTGGGGTTACACATAAATATTTGGTAATGACCTGGACAATGAGATGAAAACAGAAGACACCAGGTAGACCTCTCAATTATTATTGTCATTTGCCTTGAAGCTAAATATATAATTTTTTTTAATCCTGTAAGACTGGAAACCAGAGAAATGTATAAAGCTAGAATAAATTCTCTGGCCACTCTATCTTTGTTGAATTGATATTTGAAAATTCAGATCATGGCTTCTAAAAATGAAATACTTCTCATGAGATTTGAAGATTGTGTCTATAGAATATCTACAATAAAAAAAGTGCTCTTTCATTTTATATCTCAATACTACGTATGTTATTCAGGGTTTCATTCACTTTAAAGTTTATTGCTTACTCTGTGAAAGTAAACCATTCTTGGTTTCCAAAAGCAAGAAATTCTCATTTTCCATGTTTATTAGTAAAACAGGAGAAGCATCATATATACTATAATTTTCTTGAGGTAAGTATAAAACTTATTTTTAATATACTCTTTCCCTAGCATTTCATTATTTTTCCCAGACTGAGTAAATTCAGCTTTTCCTGAAGGCAATTTTACTCCAAATAAAAGGATATTATAATTTAAAAAATTCAAAAGAAAGAAAAAGGATAAACACTTTTTAAAAATGTGTGCAGAAGAGGGTGTGCAGGGTGGAGGGGAAAGAAAGGAGGAAAATGGGACAACTGTGATAGCATAATCAATAAAATATATTTAAAAAAAGAAGAAATGCTTAGTGATTTTGGCTTTTACAAAAGATGTTTTATTTTAAACTCTAGTGTTTGTTCTCTATTCAAGCAATTAGAGATGAAGTGGTAAGCAAACTATAGTCCTACCCTCATTTTGACATCTTTCTTATGTTAAAAATTTTTCTTTTTAAAATATTTATCTATCTATCTATGTGTTTGTTTGTTTGTTTGTTTGTTTACTTATTTATTGAAAGATGGAGAAACATCCGTAGGTGGCCTTTCTCATGCGCCCAGCTGGAGACATGGCCCTGCACCCCAGGCATGTGCCCTGACTGGGAATCAAACCAGCGACCCCTCAGTTTGGGGAATGATGTCCAACCCACTGAGCCACACCAGTCAGGATCAATTTCCTTTATTTTCAATAAAAACATTATCTTGTTTATGCAGCTCATTTCCCCCAATACAAAAAATCATGAAACTCAATAAATAGTGTAATCCAGTTTAAAACAGTCTACTTTGTGGAAACAGTAAGGTACTTTATAACTCGTAATCCAAAATGAACTTAAATGAAAGGAAAAGATATACCATTATGGAAGGGGAATTGGTAGGTATGCTGCACCCTGTAACTATTCTCTTTTGCTGCTTCATTTTTCTAGTATTTGGGCATTGATTTCTGTCCCTGTAATATCTGCCAGAGTGTCTACATCTGGTATAAATCATCAGCCTTGGTTTTGGCAGGTGCAATGCCAGATGATTGCTCCCAAGGCACTTGGCCACCTTCCCTGTTGACTAGGTCTTCACTTTTTATGTAGCTGGCACTGTACATCCTGTGAAGCCTGGCAGTTACTCCAATTTAATCCATTTGAAGCTACTTTTCTTCTAAAATGGCTTATAAGTGTATGTTCAGACCTCCTAGAATTTTATTTTTAATTTATAAAGAGAGGCTTTGGAATATAGAAATCCCTTTCCTCTTTTACCAAGCTTAGTTATCAAGGTTGTGATGTCTCTAAGAACTCAAAATCATCTTTAAATCTCAGAGCTAAATAACAATGTATTTGTTTTGGGCATCATTTTCTTAATATATTATATGAGAAGGTGCAAAGTTCTATTATTTAAGGGGAATTAAATATAAATCATTTTAATAATTTTAAAATATTTCCCCAACATAATCATTTCATAGTATAATTTCCACAAATAATATATGCTGCTAATATTTTTGAGCATTTATTCTGTGCCAAACACTGCTTTATAAATGTCAATTTAATTAAACTTCCCAACAGCTGTATGATCATTCTCATTCCTATTTTTTAGATGAGGAAACTGAAGCACAGGTGAATTCACTGTCCAATGTTATACAGATAATGTTCAGAGCCATTTTGGCTCCAGGACATGTGATAACATACTGTTTTTTCAAATGAATATGTCCCATAGATATAAATCCTATCTATAGGCTGCTGGGTTCTAAAATTTAAATATCTTGCCTTAAAGTCTTCACTAAACTTCAGGCTTCAGTATTGAGTGGTGGTTTAATTTTCACTTGGATCTGTAAGAGTCTTCTCTAAAATAGCAAATCTATGCACCATCTCCTCCTGCTTACACATGTTTTTTTTCCTATTGTCTTTCTCTTCCCAGTAAACAGCCTCATCATTTTTCCAATTGTTCAAACCAAAATAATAGCATCA
Organism: Glossophaga mutica; assembly: GCA_039655065.1. Lineage (NCBI taxonomy): Eukaryota > Metazoa > Chordata > Mammalia > Chiroptera > Phyllostomidae > Glossophaga > Glossophaga mutica. Next base: position 143,230,573 of record CM077305.1, on the reverse strand, counting down.
CTTTTGAATGTTTTCTTTTTCTTACATTCCAGGTGCAATCTTTCAGGAAATCCTGTTGACTTTATCTTCAAACTATATTCAGAATCCAACCACTTCTTAACACCTCCATTGCTACCAACTGGTCCAACACACCATCATCACTCTCCTGGATTATTGAAAAGCATCCTAGCTGCACCTTCTGTTTCCACTCTGCCCCTAGAGTCTATTATCAACATAGCAGCCACAAAAATCATTTAAAACACAATTTAGATAGTGATATTCTTTTGCTTAAAACTTTCTGCTACACTTCCATATCACTCAGAATAAATGCAAAACTCCTTACAATTGATTGTGTGGCACTGTATGACCTGGCCCCACTGCTGCCCCCTTTCCTCCTTCTCTACCATTCTCCTCCTCATTCACTCAGCACCTCACTCATTACCTCCTCTTTCATCAGTGCTAGACCCCTTGACTCCTTGCTGTTCCGCAGATGCACTAAGTAGGCATCTGTCTCTAGACCATTGTATTTGTTCTTCCCTGAGCCTGAGAGACTCTTTCCAAGTGTCTGCTATCTTCCTTACTTCTTGCAAGTCACCTAACTCAAGAGGCCTTCCTGACCACTTTATATGACACAGCAATTCACCCCACCCCCTCCATGCCTCAGTTTTTTCTATCTCCCTTTCTCTGTCATGTTTTTTTTTTTTTTTTTGTCCTGTTACTTGTTACCATCTAACATATCATATCTGTTCATGGTGGGCCTCCTCATACTAGAATGTAAGCAGGAAATGTATTTGTCTTAAACATAACCATATCTAAGTGCCTAAAATTTACCCCGCACATAAGTATTCAAAAAAATATTTGTAAAATAAATTAATGATACACACAGTCATACAGATGACTTAGAATTTCACAAGTTTTTTTTTTACATGTGTTGCCTTTACATTCTCTATGTTTTTTGCAACAATGCCTTTTCCCATTTCTTTCACCTAGTAAACTCTTCTTATACTTCAAAACTCATTTTCAGAATTGCGCTCTCTAGGAAATCTTGTCCATATCTACCAAATACTCTTCCATAATACTTATCATCTTCCACACCTTTGTTGATTCACTTGAGGGTGTGTCTGCTAGACTACAGTTTTCTTAAAGGCAGGAATCCTGTTTTATATAGCTTTGCAACCCCTATAATTAACACAGTTCAAGACACCCAGTAAATATTCAAACATATTTCTTGACTGAATGTATATGTTCCCAAGAGTTAGAGCCAGGATATACATCTCTCAGAGGCCCTTCCTCTGAGCACAAATAAGGCATTCTGAGAATGAAAATATTTATGGAAATCCACAACCAGAGAATTCAGCCATAGAATTCAGCCAGAGAAGCAACCAAACCACAGCACAGCTTACTCTATGACTTTGAAAACTCCCTGACCCACCTAAATTCTGAATTCATCCTGTTCCTGTGAAAATCTGCTCCAGGTTTCCATTTTGTTTTGTTTTATTTTGTTCTCCAAATAACAGTGTATTCTTGTCCCTATGAAAATTCTTTTTTCAGGGATAATTGACTTGACTTCTTTTCTTCTCGCTCGTACAAACAACTATAGAATACCCCAAATTTCTAGTTTCCCTGACTGCCTGCCAATCTTAGTGTATAAGGGAGAACAATAGCTCTAACCCTATTCACAGATTTAAAATCTATGGGTTTCCCACAGTCACACATATCATCTCTTTAGAAGAGTTCTTCAAAGATCTAGTTGTTTTCTTACTGGAGAGTCAAGAACAATTCAAACTCACTAGAAACCCATGGCTGTTTGTGTGACTGATTACAAGGTGCTTGTTTATGGTGGTATCATAGGACAAAAGCAAGTATAGCACATAGTAGGAACTGAGTGAATAACTTCACAAACACACTAATTGGGTAACTCTATACTCATAGTTTCCTAACCGGCCATGAGCAGATGATGTCTCATTTACTGAAAGAACTTTCTTACCAGGGGAGAATTTCATAGAAAAATTCAAAGTCATGCCACTGTTTTCTTAACTAAATTTTGTTCTACCTATTATTTTCTGTATTATTGTTAGCATTTACCTTTTATAATTTCTTTAGCTATAAAATTAAAAAGTTGAAACAAATGACCTTTAATACTTCCCATTATCAAAGGTTCTGCAATGCAATGAAAAGTAATAGCCATAATCAATAACCATAGACTATAGACTGAGAATACATAGTAACATTGTGCTGTGCTTTTTCAGCTAACATTAACTTGGAACCTTTGAGGCTCTCTTTTTGTTAGCTGGGAAAAAATAATTGTTGCCCAATAATTATTTTTCATAAAAGCTTTTGATTATGGATTTATTTTTGTCAATCAATTGGAATAATCATGTCTAGTGAAATATTTTATGTCTAGTAACACAATAAAATATTTGATTAAATATATATGATGTCAAGATCATGCACACACAAAACACATAATTCTGAGAATTCAAGCAATATCAAGAGATACCCAGAATTTCAAGAGTGGAAAATCACCTTTTTAAAATCCCAGATCCTTTTGGAGAATAATAGTCCAAAAAAATTAGGCCAGAATAACAAGGCAAGCACTTCCTTGGAAGAACTAGCTTATTTATTTAAACAGGGACAAAAGGAAAATGTAGCAAACACTCTTTCTGCCTTAGGTCACAGCATGTGGCTTATCACCCAATCAAAGAAAAGAATTTGACAGAATCTACAGGTTAGTCATAATGGAAATAATTTTCATGACTTAGCTGACAGGTCCTTGAATATTTTCATTGCAGATAAAGTAGACTGGAGAGAGATGTTACACTGCCTAGCACACTCACAGTCTGATTTTACCCCATAGCTTTATTTTTTCCCCTAGTTTTCTCCTTTCTTATTTAATTTTGCTCCCATTGGAACTGAACAATAAATCACTTGGTTTGCTTCTCAAAAGACCATGATAGGACTGAAATAAAATAGAACAGAAGACTCATATTAATTTCCCTATGTCTGTGACTGAGAAACATTTGAAGCCAGGGAATGCTGTGTCGTTATGTAAGATTTTGCCAGGTTCTATGATTTTGTGGTGACAGTCACCTTAGATACTTCACAGAGTCATCTCTGTCACCAGCAGTGTTATTGAGCAGCAATACACCTAAAGTTTCTGAGCTTTATTTTTATTATGTGAGAAATTGGGATAAAAAATTATTATTTTTGCAAATTTATTCAGATTAAATAAGATATTGTCTACAAAGCACTTAATAAACTGCATTGCTTATACCCTTTCAACAAATATTTACTGAGTTCTTATTATGATCTAGGCTCTAACCTGTAGTAAGTACTTTATAAATACTAGTCATTATATGTTTATTATCAGCAGCATCATTAACCCATCGATACCCATAGAGAACATTCCAAACAACTATCCTTGCAATTTTAGGAGTCCTTTTGTTGGCAGATGAGGAGTGGTAAGTAAAAAGTTACTTTTGCTCTACATAAATAAGGATGGCTTAGAGGATGAATTTATGTTGGTGCACCTTCTGGAACTTTTTGCTAAAATTTCTTAGATTAGTTCTGATTTTGAAAGCAAAAACAGGTTTAGTGCTCCATAATTAATATGCATTAATTTGATAAATTATACTTTTGTTATATTTTGCTATGAGAGAAACAAACAAACAAACAAAAACAGACAACACAGGTTGTCTTCAAAGAAGGTACTATAGCCCTGGCTGAATATGTCAACTGATTGGAGTGCTATCACATACACCAAAAGATTTCCAGTTGAATTCCTGGATGGGGCATGTATAGAAGGCAACCAATTGATGTCTGTCTGTCTGTCTGTCTGTCTGTCTCTCTCTCTCTCTCTCCCCCACCTCTCTCTCTCTCTCTCTCTCTCTCTCTCTCTCTCTCTCTCTCTCTCTCTCCCCCTCCTTCTCCCCCCTCTATACAAAATCAATAAGCATATTTTCTGGTGAGGGTTTTACATTTTAATTATATTTTATTGATTATTCTGATTTTTCCCCCTTTCCCCCACTCCATTTAGCAACCCCCCACACTCCTTCAGGCAATCCCCACACAATTGTTCCTGTTCATGGGTACTCAAGCTGGGTACTTGAGGTACACCCTTTGTGTGGGCTGAGTACATACTCCTCTTATGGTTGAGCCCTCAATTGCTATTGGCAAATCAATGGGAGGGATTTACCCAGACTAGTCAGTTGCAAAGATTGGCTGTGACCACTGACCACCAACCTCCACCTTCCATGGAGGATCAGCTATGCAGGGGCAGGGTGGTGGTGCATGATCGTGGTCTGTAGCTATCTACTGGGTGTGCTGGCCCTGGGATATACCAGGTGGTGGAGGCTAAGGTCAGCCCCCATCTTGTTTTGCCTGGGACTACCCTGTGTGAGCTATAAAGCAATCTGAGATGGCTGCTACTTGTGATGGGCTTGGAGTTTCCCAGGTGAAACCAAACTGTGACTATAGGCTGGCTGCTGTTAGTGCTGTGCCTGGGGCTCACCAAGGCCAGCCATTGACTGTTTGAGAGGATTTAGGAAGTTGTGAAGCATTAGCTAAGACCAGCCATTCACATGGAAAAGCAGCTTGGGTGGGCCCATAAATTGGGTAGAGTTTAGTCTCTGGAATCTCCAACACAAGTCAAACAGTGTTAGCCAGGTTGATGGAGTCTCAGTTATGGCACCAGCTATGGTTTCTGTGAGGGGAGAATTTAAAAAAGGGGCAATGGCCTCTGCTTGCCTTCATGTCAAACACTTCAGTTTCTCCCTGTATACCAGTGGTGCCTTTCTAGCTGCTGCCCCAGTGCTGGAGCTCAGAAAGAGTGAGTTTGAGTAGGTGAGTCCGTGTTTGGCTTTTTTAAGAACTGCTTGGGGCACCTGCAATTTCTTTCACTGACTCAATCCCTGCTGGTTTTTGCAGCCAGAAATTGTGGGGACTTATCTTCCTGGCACTGGAACCCTGGGATGGGGGTGCTGGTGTGGGACTGGGACTCCTTGCTCCTGAGATATCCCTCACAAATTTTTATCTACCACCTGTGGGTGAAGAACCAGCCTGTTCCAAGTCTGTGTCCCTCCCACCAGTCTGGATGGATATGGTTTCTTTAATTCCGTTGTTGTCAGACTTCCATTCAATTCAACTTCTGATGTTCTGAGTGATGACCGTTCTATATTTTAGTTGTAATTTTGATGTGGTTGTGCGAAGAGGCCAGCTATGTCTGCCCACGCTGCCATCTTGACTGGAAATCTTGGTTGAGGATTAAAATAAAAAAAGAGGCCACTTTAAATCTAGCAAGGGAGAAGAAACAGGTGTATAAGAACCAGAGTACATGATAAATGCTTCGTTGATGGTACAAAGTACTAAAGAAGAAAATTATGTAATGGTGTATACTAAAAATAAGTCTTATAATAGCTTTAGTCTCCATAATTCCAATCTAAATTTGAAGCCTAGTACTTAACCCCCTTTCCTCTCACACAATGTGACATCATAAATCAAATCAGCTTTTCCAAACAAAATTCCCAAAGAGCAAATAGAGGACCTCAAAACTGCCATTCTTGGAAGCTCCTGGCATTTAGACATTATATTACTTTTCTTTTTAAAATGATTGTGAAGTCTCCATTTTAGTGAATTTCTTTGGTTCTGCTCCTCTTTCTTTGTAACAAAAGGATAGTTATTTTGAGTCAATCCCTTGATGCCAAGTGAAAAAAGAACAATCTTATATAGGAGAATTAGACACATTTAGAAGCTAAATATGGTACTCCTGTTAAGCATTCTTGGAAAATTTCAAGGCAAAGGAATTCACAAGGAAATTGAACTTGGGAAGAGAATAACAAGAATCTAAAAGTCAGAGAATAGAATGAAAGGATTAATTACAAGTGCAAGTATAGAATCAGATAATTGAGGCAAAATATATGCAGTGGTTTAAGTTTTGCAGAAGTTACTACAATACATATATAAATTAAAAGTGTTATTAGCTAACACAGAACCTCACCTATATATCAAACACCTGAGAAAAAGTACCAGAAAAGATCATGATGTAGCATCAATTCATTTAAATTCAAAGTGTGGAATCGTATAGAAAAAGCATTCAAAATACCCCTACATTGGGAGAGAAAAGAATAGCTACACAAGTTATTTGCTCCACCTGCATTTAAAAGTTCAGATCACAGGTTAGACATCCTTGGAATAGTTTACTTTGCCTAGGTCCAAACTACACTAGACCTATAGGCACACGTTTGTGGAAAGTTAACTACAGTTACTTCTCAACTCCTATGTAGCTAGAAAATATAAATTAAATCATGTTCAGAGGGTTTAGTGTGGCAAACCCTGCTGCGTGGCGTGGGCCCAGCTCCCACTCGGAGATGCACAGGACTCATGCCCACAGATAGGTTCCCTCCTGGGTAATCAGATTTGCAATATACCTAGACTGCTTTGAGCCTTGCTTTGACTGTAACTTCCTAAAATCCATGCTAAAGCTTGCAGGGACCAGTGTAACCGGCTCAACCACTTTTGCCTTTTCATTTGCTAATATCCTTCTTCTTTGATGTGATTAGGGGCATTGGCTCCTTTGTGGTAATACTGAGTGAGGACCATCTTGTGATGTGAGGAGATATAGAATAAAGGCCTGTCATGGCGAAGACCACGGCTTTTGCTCCCCTTGAGAGAAAAGCCACGCTGTTGTCCTTTTTCCTCCATCAGACTCAGTAGTCCATGTGATGTTTTTATTTCATCCACAATGACTCAGACACTGCTAGCCGGTATCCGCATCAGTTTAGGATATTTCTTCCATAAAACGTTTGTAAACAATAATGTAGAATTTAAAGTTCTATGAAGTACTTCCATAAATAAATTCATTCTGGCTATGTCAGAATCCGTTATTCCTAAAGATTTAATCATATTTCTTGTTTATAATCTTAGGACTAAATCCCAGGTCACCTAGTTTGCTCCTTCTACAGTCATTCCCAGTCTCTTTCCCTCTGCAAGTTCTCTTGTAATCTCATGCTCTCTTCTGGTAGTATAGCACCTGCACAGGTTCCACTTCTAAACGAAATTTAACTGTGTATATGCCACTGTCTACTCAGTTTATTCCCTTGGATGTTTTACAGACACTTCATGCCCAACATTCCCCAAACTGAGTTCATGAGCTTGATCCCCAAGCTTGATCTTCCCCTTCTTCTCATCATTTTACAAAGATCCACCATCATGCACTTATCTTCTGAGCATAATTTTAGCAGTTAGCCATCTTTGACTCCCTCTCTACAAAACCATCCTACTTCCCGCTTCATCTAACAAATCACCAAATCCATGTATTCTACTCTAAAAGTTTTAATGTGGCTATAACCTTAATGATAATGAAAGCAAATACTCATATAGTATTTATACTGTGACAAGTCCTGTCCTACTATATATTAACTCATTTAGTCCTGTCAATAACTTTATGAGTAAACATTGTTGTTGTTACTATTCCTATTTTACTGAAAGGAACATTAAGGCAGAAAGAAGTTAAATAATTTGCCCAAGGTAGCCTAACTGGTCCAATGGAAATAGGATGTGAACCCAGTCTGGCACCAGATTCAAGCTCTTAACTACTATGCTAGTGATACCCTCGCCAGAGTGGGTACTGGAACATGAAATTCCAAGTAAGCTAGTAGAGGACTTGAAAAAAGACATGGAAGCTGCTGTTGCTCAGATGTTGTGAAGCTTTTATTTTAGTGAATTTCTGACCTAGATTAGTCAATAGTGTCCCAACTTGTCTACTCTTCTTAAACACTTGGTCTTTTTATAGTCATCCTATATCCACTCTTCATTATAATCAGAGTAAGCATTTAGAAATTAAACTCTAAACATAGAGCACTCTAGTAAATTTTTAAAAATCCTTCAAAATCTTCCAATTGCACTGACAAACAAGGTAAAAATCCTTAGCCTGATTTATGCGATTCAGCCCCTGAAACTTTGTCAGGCTTATCTACATTCTCTGGCTGACTACACTATGATTTTGTACCAATTTCTTGAATACAATGTTTTTTTTCCCTACCTCCAGGTCTTAAGAATGCTACCCAAGTCTCAATTTAGTTAAATCCTACTCATCCTTAGATCAGTATTTAAAAATCATCTAAAAGAAGCTATTCCTAATATCCCATATACATGATCTGATGGAACCATTTAGCATTTATATAAAGTTTAATTAATCAAATATTCATTTAACATTAGTCTTTCACACTAATCTGTAAGTTTTATGAAGACAAAAACTCCATGTCTATCTTGCTTTCTGAGGGATCATCAGTGCTAAATACCATGTCTAGCTCTTAGTAAGCACTTGATAATTCCTATTGTAATGATTAAATGAGTAAAATACTTTCACTTGTGTGCTGATTAGAAGTGTGAAGTACCATATATTCACATAGAAACTATAGAAATTTTAAGAAAATAAAAATTACTCCTTCCTCTCAATCCAAGTGATCATGGCTATTAACATATAGTGACTTTTTTGTATTTTTTAACATAATAAATTATATTTTTTGGTGTATTTTATATGCACATAAAAAAACATAGGTTCATATCTTATGATTTTACATTCCATATAGGTATAGCTTAATATGATTTAGTTCTGATGGCTAAATTTTACCCTATTTTCTTTTTTTCTATTCTCTCATGAAGCCAGGAGATACCTATTGCCATATTTCAGTTATAATCAGTAGATGATTATCAAAGTTTCAGTTTGTATAAGGCACTATATAAGAAATTGAAGTTATGAAATGTATAAATTAACTGCTGTTCACAGACATCATATGGAATACACTGTCTGATGCATTATTTGATAAAACATAATATTCAAAATTATGATTGATCTGAAAAACTATCAACCTACAAGGCTTCTGTTCTGTAAGCTTTCATAGTCCAAACAGCAAGATGAAATACATAAATGGAAAGATTAATAAAAATATAATATTCTATTGTAAGTGACAAAATTGGTAACTTGAGCCACTGGAATTCACATGTTTGCGATAGTGGGATAGGCCGGGATATCAGGGCAGGCTTCAATGATGAGGAGGAACAGGAGATTCTCCAACAGTGTTTAGGATGTTAGTGAGTTAGATGCAGATGGTTTGTGGGCTTTATCAATCCCTCTTTCAATATTCCCTTATTGTGAAATATTATAATTCCTCAAAAATCTCATTTTTTAACTTAATTTTGCATTATTTTCTTTTATACTGTTATTTCCTAAGGTTACCAAGGAATACTAGCTGCACATGATGTTTCATACACAAACACACACCCACATATTCATCCTGGGTCAAATACATTGCAACCCAGTTCTGCTTTCAGGTAGCCATACAATTCATTACCCAATTCAGAGTTCCAACAAGTCTCAGAGAAAATTAAATAAACCTTTTAATTTTTATTTACCTGGTGAATCCCACACTTTTTAAACCATGAACTCCATTTTCAATGAGGTAGCTAGTAATACCTACAAAAAAAGGATCCCACGGAACACATTGTGGGAAGTGATACAAAAACAACTAAACATCTAGCGAATATATACTTCACAGGTTGATGCTCAGAAATTTAACTGGTAACACTTCCACAAGTATGTACTTTCAGTCTATCTATTTTACCAGCTCTATAATATAACATTGTCTTCTAAAAAATAGCCCTAGTAATTCATGTCATTGTTTTTTCCACATTATCTTTTTGTTTCCAACCCCTGACTTCAATCATGTTTCTTCTTTAGCCATTCCAAAATGCCAATATAATACTTGATGATTCAAGGCATACCATCCATCTTAGCAGTTTATCACAGAGAGATTTGTAACTAAAATAGTTTTTGTTCTTTCAAAGTTTTATGTCTAGTTATTTCATACCATGTAATATCTGAATTTTACCCTTCCTTATATGTTTTTTCCAAAATATTTAATCAGAAGGATTTACCTTTTTTTGTCAGTGCTACAGAATATTCTCACAAAAGGAAAAAAAAAGATTAGAGGACAAAATTTCATTTCTCTGGTATCTTGGTATTATAAACTAAGTAGTTTCAGGTCTGAGATATTAGGATAATACAGTGACATAGAGCAAAGAGGAAAAATAAAAGACCATAAATAGGAAGAGAAAGAAAATTTCTATCCAGAATGGGGTTAATAAGGTCTTCAAAAAGTAGAATGACAAAACATATAGAAAAAAACAGACAAAGGTATGAAACTCTAAATGCTGGCTTCATTTTCTGCTTCGTGAATTTCATCTAATTATTCAAGAGCCAGATCAAATATAACTTCTCTAAACTTGTAATCATGACAGCATCCTCTACACCTCCCTCACTTCATGGTCCAGCAAGAATTCTCTCTCTTTCATCTGCCTCCTAAGGCCTTTTGTGAATTTTGGACCTACTTTTTCATTAGAGTGTGTTTGCATTGTGTACAGTGAGGTGCTCACTTTCCTGGCCCCACTAGAAGACTAATTTCCTCTCCCCAGTTCCAGGGTAGGCTTGCAGAGTGCAAAACACTGGGATTCAGAATACAAGGAAACCAAAGTTAAATTATAGCTCTGTGACTTACTAATTGCAAGGTCTTCTCTTACTAACCTCAAATGTACAGTGGAGGTTATAACTTCCTTCAGGATTAAGGGGAGAATTAAATGGGATAGCTTGCATAAAGTTTTTTATATATATTAACTTTTTAATAGTAGATTTATTATCAGTTCTATCTCAAATAGAAGGGAGGAAGGGAGAGGAGGGGAGGAGAGGTAAAGGTTTGGGAGGGGAGGGAAGGGGAGAGTAGGGGAGAGGAGGACAGGAAGGAAAATATGGTCCCAATGCCAATTACTCAGTTCAGGGCTCCATTCTTTCATGAGGTTTGGCTAGGAGAGAAGGGTTACTAGATAGGAAGAGGCATCTAGATATAAGCCTCAACCTGTATTATAAATCCAAGATCTTCCTGGTAAATGTGGGGTACGGGAAAGTACTGAAAATTAGAAGTCAATATTCAATTTTTGTTGGTGGCAAAAGAAATCGAGAAGAGTAGCACAGAAGTCTGGCTGTGCAGTCTGGCTTCCAGATTCTGAGTATATGAATTAATTCCAAGGTGGTGGGGGTATGGTTAAGTTATAAATATGTCTATCCAGATGGGCTTGGAAACCAAGGTCTGTTTCAGCTTGTATCTGGGAGCAGTTGGTAGATACAGTTGCAACATGAATGTGGGGGGTCCGACATTGAAGAAACAAGATAAAGGCTGAAAACAGAGGACTCTCTACCAGAATCAAGCATCGTGAAGTCCAAGAATTCCTGGCGTGGAGTCATAATGTATGAAAGAGTTCCATTTGGAAGATTAAACACCTTAAAATGCTTTTGGTCACCTCTGAATCCTCAGGAAGTGCCGGAGATCTAGCTCCCAGACTGAACTGGAAGCCCATTCAAGCATCAAAGAGTTTTCTGTGTTCACCATGATATCAAATTAGAACCAGATAGGGTTACTATAAATGACCTGGACTTTCCTATATTGGTCTGGGGTTAAACCAACAGACAGTCCCATACAGTGCTACCAGGTAGCATGGAACATTTGTCCTTTCTGCGGCCCTAACAAGTGCCAGGGAATTTGGCACAGCCTTGGTGAAAGTTTCTTGCTGCTTCTCCCAAGAGGAGTTGAGTGATGATGTCCAACAGCACAAATGGGAAGAAGTGTTTGGAAGGGAAATGATAGCAAACAGCAGAAGGAAAAGTACTGATGAAATGGGGAAAAAAGAGATGAAGAAAACAAAATAAACTAACGAAGAAAATAGAAACAGACCCATAGATACAGAGAATGGACTGACAGATTTCAGATAGGAGGGCGCTTGGGGCTGGGGGAAAAGGTGAAGGAACCAAGCAACAACAACAACAACAGCGACAACAACAACAAAATACAAAACACTTCATAGATACTGGTAACAGTATGGTGATTGCCAGAAGGATAGGCGAGTAGAAGGAGGTAGAAGAGGGTAAAGGGGGCATAAATGGTATTAGAAGGAGACTTGACTTCATGTGGTTAACACCAAATACAATATACGGGTCATGTGCTATAGAATTGTACACTTGAATCCTACATAATTTTATTAACCAATGTTACCCCAATAAATTCAATAAAGAAGAACCTGTCCTAAAAAAGAAGTAAGAAGCAAGAAGAAATTGTAATTTTCCTGAATTTTCAGTGACAATTGGCATAAAAATATTTTAATGCCTTTGAAGCATCATCCTTAATTTGAGTCATGAAATCAAATTAACCAGCTTCCTCAAACTGCAACTGAATATGTGATCAACTGCTCACTGTCCCTGTGGCTGGGGAAAGGGGGATGAAAATGCCACAGACTCAGGGGTGAAAGAAGTTGCTACCCCCCTCCTCTTTTTTTTGTGTGTGTGTGTGTGTGGTTTAGTCACCGTAGAGACCTTTTCACTGATGTTCCTTTTTACAAAAACTTCCAGGGAACAACTCTCCACAGCTACGTTGATGTTTTTTGACTAAAGGGAAATGTCAGATGATGTCCTCAATAATTCTCTGCTTGAAAGTGTCGGGCATGTATGAATCTTGTGATACAATCTTAATTAGTATTGTATTTAGAGTCATATTCAAACTGTACCAGATAATCATTTCCATTACCTTGTATTAAATATGAGGAATCAAGTTTACGCCAATTGTACTGGGAGTATTATATACAAACACAAGATCTTATTAGTGTCTTTTTTTTCTACCATTGCCGGCTTTCTTTCCCCTTAATCCCTTTCTGAAATGGGATTATTATGTGTATTCAGAAGGCAGCAAGATATGTGCACCAGCAATTTTGGGGAGGAAAGGGGTGACAGCAGGAAATAGAGACCATATTTTCAAAATATATGTCTAGCTTGACTTGTCTCTAGTGAAAGATGCATTCTCTTTCAGGTGGCAGTTGCCTCCAATGCGATGCATCATTATCACAAGTCCTATTCGGCCCAGCAATCCATAAAAAAAGGGACATAGCTCTTCTTGAAATTTTGAAGTACTTTACATAAAGAAATTTGATAAGACTAGAAAAGGAATAATTGCTTTTATCCTGAGATGATGTAAAGGATTATACTGCCTATGATAATTTACTCAAGAAAATATTTCCATAGCTTAAAAATCACATATAACTTGTCGGTGGCCACTAGCCCTGTGGGGTTTATTTGTGTATTAATACATTGTTTTTCTTTTAAATTAAGGAAAAACTAGATTCAAGGGGTGTATTTTCTTGCTGTGGGGACTGAAGCGAAAGAGAAGCCAGTGATGCCCCTCTGTGGCAAAAGCTCGGCATAGCCAGCTTCCTTTCATAGTGTGAAGAAGCAAAGCACTTCAGGCTTTCCCGGTCTCTCCATTTACGAATTAAATCTGAAACTGAATGGCCAAAATACAGGCAACTTGCAGTAATTCCAGGAACACAAAAGATCAATAAGAATGTAAATAAATCAGGCCAGTGCATAAAGCTTATTGAGGGGATTGAGAAAATGCTAAAGGTGGCAGAATTTTAAAAACATCACTTTGAATATAAAGAATGGCTAACTCATTACCTACAGAAACTCATATTCTTGGCCATAAAAAATATTTAAAGGGACATTGAGAATGTACACAATGAGAAAAATTAAATTTATGTTCCTTTTTTATTCAATTCTTGGAACCTTAAATACTAACTACATAACTAAAAAGAAATAGTAGAGCAAGATATCGCCTTGGAAACATTCTTGAGGTAGTCTCATAAAGTCAGATTTATTAGGGAATATATGGATACAACTCCAGACAGCCCATTAATTAGGATAGAGAATATTAGTGTCTTAATCATTCTGTACACTCATTTTATCCTTTTAAGTGGTATCCCTTGAAGAAGGAAGGAAGGAATGGAGAGAGAGATGAGGGGGAAAGAGGGAGGGAGACAGAGAAAAGAAGGGGTAGGAAGGGTGAATTATAAACTGGCGGCATGAAGATCCCAATTTCTGGGATGTGTGCATTTCAAAATACATAATAGGGCCCTGCATAAAGTGGGCACTTGAAAAAAATTGCTAGTTTAAAAGAAATCCAAACAAATGTCATCGCTCAATGGGCAGTTACGTATCTAGCTAAAGCTCCAAGGATTTGATGACGAAAAGGAATACAGAACAACAGAAGTTGGAAGACAATGAGTCACCCTCCCAGGAAGGACAAACACTGACCCTCAGGCGGTGTAGGAGGTCCTTTATAGGAGGTCTGCCTCTGCTCACCTCTGCAGTTTCCCAGCTCTCTGCTGTCAGAAGGGGAGTGGGACACCCACCGATGGGACGCAAGCATCACATGCAGCAGCACTCGGACACTCTGCTGTGGCAGGAGATGCCCTCACAGTCTAGCCCCTGCTCACTTCCACAGCCTCAGCTTCCCCCACTCCTGACCCTAATGAAACATTTCTTATGTGCCTATATTTCCTCCAAATGTAACATACCTTTCCATACTTTAGACCTCTGCTCATGAATTTCTTATCCCCTAATTTCTCTTGATTAATTGATAGTTTTCATTAAACACTCTCCTGAGGTGAACCAGCTTCCAATTAAACAGCTCACTCTCCAGACTAAACTGCAATACCCTTCCCTTTGTTCTCCGAGTATCAAACAGTTGTCATTACACTCTGCTTTGTAAAGATGCCCCTCTATCCAACAAATGTTCACATTACAAGGACATTACGAGAAAAGAAATACAACAAAGGAGGGGAATGTCAACTTGACTCATTATCCCCATCTCATGAGTGATTGTGTTCTCTCAATTTGTTTTTTAAAATTTTATTATTCTTATTAATTTTATCCTCATTCAAGGACATGCTTATTGATTTTTTTAGAGAGAGAGAAAGCAAGGGAAAGCAAGAGGGAGAGAAACATTGATGTGAGAGAAACATCAATCAGTTGCCTTTGTATGTGTCTCTACCAGAGACCTCTCCTATGCACCCTAACTGAGGACTGAACCTGCAACCCAGACATGTTCCCTGAAAGGGAATCGAACCTGCAACCTTTAAGTCTACGGGACGATGCTCCCACCAAGTGACCACACTAGCCAGGGTATGCGTTCTCCAATTTAGACGTGGCTTTTGAGTAATTTGTTGGTCTGTGACATGTGAATGATATTTGAAGCATTGTTCCATTATATATGTATTTATAATGAAATATAAAATCCCAAATACAAACATCTATATTTATACTTGTAGAATGGAAAAGAAGCAAGAAGGGTTAGGGTCAATATAATCAATATTTACAGGTCTCACTGTGACAGGATAGTAAGAAGCTAGGAAAATTCCTGGGCAAGTAGGATAGAGAAACTGAGACAAGAAAATTAAGGCCAAAGAGTTTGAGCAACTTACAGCCAGCTGGTAAATCACAAGACCTTATTTCCCCTAACCAAGACACTCGAGAGCAAATGGTTTACACCTCTTCTCCTTAACCAAAGAATACATGGCTTAAATCTCCCTGGTCTGGGAAATAGAGAACAGAGGCCCAGTTAATGCCATTTACTGCAGCTAAAACCAAGGACACATGAAGTGGGGAGAACAGATAACAAAAAATCCATTAAAAGCCAAGGAGACCCAAGTTAAAAGTAAAACAGTATAGTAGATCAAAAAATATTCCTAAATCCCCCTATTACATGCTCATTTTGACACATTAGTGTATTAAAAATGCACCTGGAAGGTTGATGGATATTCTGCTGAAACCCTCCCCTAAGAGTCTCACTGGCCTAAAAAAGATAAAAAGTCCTCAGGACAAAGACTCAGTGTGGGCTCACTCTAAGGTGCACACATATCCTTTCCTGAGCACGAACTTTTTACTTCCTTCTAAACTGTAAGGATCTCCACAAGACTTGCAGCCAGGAAAATAGCAGGCAGCAGCGGGACCCGGGCTTACCCTCTGATCCTGGGCCCCCTTTTCTCTCACTCCCCAGTGAGCTAAAGGCGTCCCTGCCTTGCCTTGGCTGACTCCTTTCCTGTCACTTTTCTAGAGAAGCAAAGCGGAGCACCACCTAAGCTCTCTCCTGTTCCTTTTTCTACTAAGCCCTTCCTTTGTTTCACTGTCTCCAGCTTTAATAAACATACCCTCAATATCACCTGGACTTGTGAAATCTTTTCTACATGAAGTCAAGTACACATAAACCACAGGCTGGCCTGAGGCAGAACCATTCCTGGCTAACCCCTGCCTGGTAATATCATAATAGCTATAGATATGAATATACAAATCATTTGGAACAAATGAATTTATGTAAGTTATAGTTTCTCTGGAATACAACATTTCTTTTTTTTTTTTAAGATTTTATTTATTTATCTTTAGAGGGGAAGGGAAGGAGAGATGGAGAGAAATATCAATGTATGGTTGCTTTTCGTGTGTCCCCTGCTAAGAACTGTGGCTGGGAACTGTCCTGCAACCCAGGCATGTGCCCTGACTGGGAATCGAACCACAATCCTTTAGTTTGCAGGCCCGCGCTCAATCCACTGAGCTACACCAGCCAGGGCAGGAATACAACATTTCTGTAAGTAAAAATAAGAGCCTGTATTGAAATATTCTATTTGACTATTTCCTTTAGTAAATTGCACATTCTTTATTTCAAGATACATGTCTTCTTCTTCCATATATCTCAGTATCCAGACCAATGCCTGGTATGCAGAAGCATCGTTAACTATAAATGCTTTTGTGGAATCCAAATTGGATCACATAAGATGAACTTAAATAGCTTTAAATGTCTTTCTCGCAGCACCACAAATAAGTTTTCTGAAGAGATTTGTTCTCCGAGTTCAGACATCCCATAGACATACAAATTAAACTAAGCTTTAAAATATACCAATCAAGTTAATTTGGTAGTAGAATGTTCTAATATTAATGCATATGTTTCTGCAAATATGAGTCCTGCCTCCCCACTGTAAGAGAAAGAACTAAAATCCCCAGCCTCCCTCGTAGCCATATAGACACATGTGGTCTAGGCTCTGACAGTCAGACAGTCCATGGGAGACTTTCATTTCTTTGTGAGCATAAGAGGAATCTGGATTTTAGAGACACCACTAGTTGCAAGCTAAATTTCTGGTGCAAAATTGGCATATGGCTGGCATCACTAGTAGTTACAGAATAATCAAATTCCTTAAATATAGTGCTTGATGGTGCCAGTAGAACAGGCAAAGTTTTCCTCATCAAGCCCAGAAGAGTATGGGACACTTCATAAAGATTTGCTCTCAAATCTGTTCCTCCTGAACTCCCAACAATTTTGAAAACCTGGTATCTTTTTATATATTACCCTCAAGTGTGGTCCACAATCAGCAGCATCAGCGATACCTGGAGACTTAGAAATTTAAACTTAATCAGGTCCCATTCTAGACCTAATGAATCGATTATCTGTGTTTAAACAACTTGTCATAGGTGATTCTAATGCATGCCCAAATTTGAAAACCACACCACTAATGAATTTCTATTCTGCTATTTGCAGTTAAAAGCACTGGTTTGGCATAACTATCAATCACTATGTGTGTTTGGCAGAAGACAATTTTGCTGGGCTACCTAATTAAATGCTCGTAATGTAACTAAGGGGTTATATAGGCAGATTCAAAATAAAAATATCTCTTACCTAGATATAAATAAAGACACATTTCTTTTCAATAACATTCTAAATCTAGTCTATCAAATGAACAATTTATAGAAGGCAATATTTTTATGGTTTGTTTTTGCTTGTTTGATTTAATTACTCAAACTTTTAATGAAATTATTTTTAAAAAGTTTATTATTATTTACCATCTAAAGCACTTGGCTTTGCCCGAATCTGGTAGGAATTATTTCATTCAGTCACAGTTTTATATTGTGAAATAGAGTAAAAATTTGAAAACTAAAAAGGGTAAGGTAATTTTGATAGTATCCTAAATTTGAAAATCTAAGTATGTTTTTTGGTTAATAAGGGACAGAGACAATTAAGGAGTTGTATCCAAGGTGAAAGGTAAGGGAAGAGCCATTTTGCCTTAAGGCATCTTCCCACATGCTTGTTGCAGTCTTAAATTCCCTTATAAATTATAAACTCTCAAGCTAGAAGAGATTTCACAAGTTATATCATTAAAGCATTTTTAAAAGTGTATTCACTCTATATCTCTGGCAATGGTTGTCCAGTCTAATCTAACACTTTCACTGAGAGGGACAAATCGTCTTGCAGAGACTGACCCTCTTTGGAAAGATCTTGTTTTTAAAAAGTTATTTATATTGACATTCTGTCTTTCTATCTGAAACTTCTCATCAATCTGACTTCTCCCATTCTAGTGATAACCAAAAATTTCTCAATGGTAACAATTTGAATATTTTCAGATGATTCCTTTGTACATCCTATTCTTGTCTTGAGGCCATACATAATCTATTTTCTGAAGTTCAGGGCCTGAACTCTGTGCAACAGAGTTTGAAGTCTCTTTACATTGTCCCTTTTGAATGTGTTTCAGCTTGTCTAATCACCTCTTGGTATATTATCACTGTAAAATCTAAGCAGGATTAAGAAAAGTGGATGAGCACCCATTTTCATTCTACATTCTGTTTATTTCAATGATCCATCCCTTAAGCCACATTTGCTTTGGGGACATCAATATCACATTGTTGATTTCTAGAAATATGACTGTCATCGTATACCTCTAAGCATTTTCACACATTCTGCTCAGAAGCTACAACTTTTTTTCATCCTGTGCAAATGCAGCTATATTTCTTTTTTTTTTTTTTTGACCCAAGTATAGAACCTCACATTTGTCCCTGTTAAATTTCATTATGTTTTTTCAGCTCAAAATGTTTCAGTCTGTCAAGATCTTTTGGGATCCTAATTCTGCCCTTCCACACATTCTTTATCCCTTTCAGCTTTGTCATCCGCAAGTCGAAAAGATTTCCCCCTACAGTTTCATCCAATTCACTAATTCTAAAATGAGTGAATGTGACAAGACTATGGACACAGCCCTGAGATCGTCAATAGAAATTTACTTCCAGATGGATATTTACCCATAAATCAGATCTTTTGGTTAATATGCTGTCAATTATTAGTTCACTTAATATAAGAATATTTGATTCCTATATTTATTCTTCTTATCCATGAAAATACATGATATGCTTTGCTAAATGAATTATTGAAATACAAATACTCCATGTCAAATGCCATATCACCAATCTAATAACTCTATCAAAGAAAGAGGTGAAATAAATCTTCATTTGCTCATTGACCACGTGGTCATCCCCAGTGACTATCACTTCCCATCACTTACTTGCTAAGATTCTAGGACTAAAGGATTTCTTTCAGTTAAATTATTGAGTTTCATGACAAAAGTGCATGAGCTGGAAGGAGATAAGCCAGTCAGTAAACTCTTTTTCTAAAGAGTAATCTAAATACTTTTTCATCTTTTTAAACCAATAAAACCTATCTTAAGTAAATATATATGTATTTAAAAGTGCTACTTTTTGGTAAGAGTAGAATTTTCTGAATAAAATTAGGGTTGGGAGTGGAGGACCCTGAGTTTCACTGGTTTGAAGCCCCGGATTCCTGCAGCCATTCATCCGGCTTCCCTGGAGGATCCCAAGACAGGACATCTGAGAACACTGCTTTAAGCTATTTATAGCCATTTTGTCAACATGAATTCATTTTTAAAATCACTTTTCCATAAAACAGCTAGCTGTGAGCAATCTCTTAAAGCAAAAATACATTTTGATAAGACAGAAGAAAGGGAATATAGAATGGGATCTAAAAACAGGGATCATGTCCAAAGTCTTCGGTCCTTTAAAGGACGAGACAGGTAAGATGACTCTGAATTCTATGACTGACAAATAGCCAGCAGGCCAGTGTATCCCTTCATATTTGAGCCACAGGCTTGCTTCATAGATGCAGAAAGCAAACAGGTAATGCAAATTTTCACCTTGACACTTAAACAGGAGATTTCTGAGAGATTATAAATGAATTGGAACTGTTTGCCTATAACAGAGTGTAGAATGTTAAAAAATAATTATATATTTTTAGAATTCAAAGATATTCTTTCACAACAGTTATGTAACTCTTTTATTCAATAAACATTTATTGAGTACCTACTATGTGTTAGGCACCCACTTAAGTATGATAACAGTATGGATGGATCTAGAGGGTATTATGCTGAGTGAAATAAGTCAGAGAAAGACAAATACATGATTTGACTTACATGTGAAACCTAAAGAACAAAGTAAGTAAACAAAACTAAAACAGATTAATAGACACAGAGAACAGACTGATAGTTTCCGGAGGGGTGGGGGTTTGGGGGACTGAGAGAAAAAGAGGATGTTATTCTGAAATACAAGTTGGTAGATACAAAATAATAATGGGGATTAAAAGTACAGCATAGAAAATATAGTCAGTAATATTATAATAAGTATGTAATATGTATGGTATCAGGTGGTTACTGGAAATATTAGGGGTACACTTTGTTAATTATATAATTATGTAACCACTATGCTGTGTACCTGAAACTAATAAAATAATATTGAGTGTAAACTGTAATTGAAAAATAAAATTTTAAAAAAGAAAATAATAACATTATCCATCATCATAAAACAGTGAGACATACATTAGGAAACTGAGACTCAAACAGCTAAGTTATTTGCCTCATTTCACAAACTAGTAAGTGCAACTAAGACTCAAATGCAAGAAAATCAAAGCCCCAGCTCTGAAGAAGGTGCTTGCATAATCAAAGAGATGATTATGTAAATAAAAAACTGCATAGGTTATTGCATCTATAGATTCGTATGACAGCTCTTCTATTTTAACCAGGACTTTCTTCACCACGCTGGAGAGAAGCGTGGAAAACAGAAGGGAGAGCAGGCAGCAACCAGGAAATCTGTTCTCACACTTAAGAAAGGCAGGTGTCAGTTGCCATTCGATAAAGAACACAGAAAGTACATTTCCTTCACGTTCTATGTCTTTGAAGTACTGTCACCTAATAGGCAGTTGTACTGAAGTATGCTCATGACATCTGTTTTTAAAACGGCTTGCCAGAGAACTACTTTAGAGATTCCACTCTTAAACGTCTCCAAGGTGTCAGGTAATGCTGTGGTCCTGAAAATGCTAAAGAGACATTAAATCATGTTTATGTCAATGGGAGCACTTAAGGCCTTGTTTAATTTTTTTCATGGCAGCAAAGGGAAGAAACAGGACCTGTATTTGGCACCAGTATATCCTTGACTTCCTTACTGTGCCAACAAGCCTGACTTGAAGCGTTTGTAGTGGCTTTCAGCTGCTGCAGACCACTTCTACACAGCTCAGCAGATGGTTAGAGCAGTAGCTGAAGCAACAGAGGCCATTTTAAGCTCCAGGAAATTTAGCAGGTGCTGCAGTTTCCAAAAGATAATTATGCCCAATTTTGCCTTTCATCGTTTTCTTTTCTCTTGATGTGTGAGATATTCTCTCCCTATCTCTCGCCTCTGTCTACACCTACAGAGGCAATGGTGGTAGAGTATGTCAATGAACTTGAGAAAAGTTTATGAATGTGCAACGATAATTGCAAAGCAATTAAGAGGACAGCTTCTGTGTATCCTATGCAGAAGGCTGTGTATTAAGACATTTTCTACTAGAGGCTTATGGTATTCCCTCCTAGGAATGCATAGTTTGACCTTCCCATGAATCTAGAGTTTGATCTAGGAGGACTCTCTTATAATTTGAGATCAGAGATATTTTAAAGAGTAAGTACAGGAAAGTTTGGGAAAGTAATTTTAAATAAATTAGAGACAGAATTAAGTTTATGTAACTAGTATTTAGGCCTCTTGAGTTGCTCCCTTTTCTGTATGTGCCATTGTGCTCAACCAAGAAGAATTGTTTTGATAACACTCTTTCCACCTTCTTTTCACTCCACTCCTCCCCAGGATCCTCATGTATCTGCCCCTCAGTAATTTTAATATTGCACAGGGTTCTACCCTTGAGTCTCAAGTCTTGGCACCCTATGAATTCTCCCCGCATGACTTCATCTAAACTCCTGGCTTCAACTACTATCCATATGCTGGTGGTCTTGTTCCAGATTTACATATTTGGCCAACTCAAATCAATGAATCCCAAGTTTAACCAACACCTTGCCTCCCCCTCCCCACACACCAAATCTAACTTTGTTTCCAGATTCACTAAGTGAGAAGCACCACCCTCACCCTGTCCTCTAAGCTGAAAATCTGGAAGTTAGACTATACATTTCCTTCTCTTTGCTCCATACCAAATATGTCATTAAGATTCGTCACTTCTACCATTGACTCTTCTCTGGGAAAATTTTTTGTAGCTTTCATTTCTACTGCAGTTGCTGAAGCCTTCACCACTTATTAATTAGATTATCCTACTAGCTTCCCCACTTGACTCCCCTGTTAGCAGTTGACTTTTAATCTATTTTATCTAAAATGCAATCTAAACATGTTACTCCCCTACTTATCTTTTACAATTTTCTTTAACACTCATAATCTAACCCCAGTCAACTTCTCTTCCTTTTTTTCCTAACATTTATGAAGTACATATGTAAGCCACACTAAACTATTTATAGTTTCCCTTATGCTTTAACTTACTATGGACTCTCATGCTCTTTCTTCTATGTAGAAATAGGTATTTTTCTTCTAAGTAGCCTACTACTCTGGAAATTCATCCATCATGGCCCTTAACTCGACGTACTGAAAGAAGGCTGAGAGCAAACTGCTAAACTACATGGGTCTTGAGGGCAGACCAATCCTAGTTTAATTTTCAGTTGTGTCTCATGCTATTTGTGTGATCTTGGCCAAGTATACTCACCCTCTGTGCCTTTGTGCTCCTCATCTACAAAGTAGAATTAATAATAGCTCCTATAGTTTGGGATTATTGTGAAACTGAAATGATATAATGTATAAAATGTTTGGAACAAAGCTTGGCATGTTCACGGTATACAGTGAGATGTTGTTGCTATTATTGTAATAATTAGTTTACTTTTTTTACTCACTCCTTGAAGGCCAAGTGCATGACCTTCACCCCTATTCCATAGTGGCAACTCAACAATGTTTCTGTGAGTGGCTTAAAATGATTCTTTAAAAATACATAGTGAAACTTTTCAAGGACATTTAAGCTTTTTTTACAGGAAATATTAGCTACTTCAGTTTATCAATAACTACTTTGATAGTGGATTCCTGAAAAACCTGTGATATTTTTATACTTTTTCAAAAAAAAAATGCTCTCTCAGTAAAATTGGACTGAACAAAATGTCTAAATATTTCTTGAGCCCTCATAATTATTTTTACTCTGTTATTGCCTATCAGTGTACCCTAGAGTTAATATATTTCCTAGAGTTAATATAGTATGCCTTGTTTCATCATTTAGCTCATAATTAATTTTTAAACATGTACCATGTGCTCTGTTTTCTAAACACCTTATATGCAAAGTGGTTTTCCCTTCTTACCACAGTCTTTATGATATTACATAGATTAGATATTGCATAAGAGGATAGGCAAGAGTGGTATTTGAGGGTGACCAATTTACCTCTAAAGGAAGATGACCATACTCAATGCTCCAAAACATAATGTAAGACTGCATAATATAGAAGCAGCAATTCCCTACAAGGACATACAGTTAAAAAAAAAGAATAAAAATAACATTAAGTGCCTAACAGACAAGCATATAGCAAGCAGTAAGTGTTAACTGAATTGAAATCTAGAGCCCTCACCACCTTGAATGATTCTGTGAAAAGCCTATGTCAAAGTCTATGGCAACAACAGAGTTCATGCACATTGTAGGAAACCATTTGCTTGTCTCTAAAGAACTCATCTCAATTACTGAAGCCCACTGAACCAAAGGTAGTCAACAGAATAAATTTGTCTAATACTAGTCTTCAGTGTATGTAGTTAAGGTGTTGATGCTGAATGGCTGGTGTTTATCACAACACATTAGCTGGAAAGGAAATAAGCCTTTCCATTAGAGAGTTAGATCGGATTAATCACTGATATAAAGAACATTATAAGCAACACTCTGTTAAAAAACAATCCATTGAGTAAAACATTCAGTTATGGAACAAATGCAGAGGTTCTATTATACTCTAAATTATGTAAATCAATCAGAATGGATAGGAAAATATGTATTTCAGATTTATTAAAAGAAAACATCAATAATATTTTAATATATATCTTAATATAAACATCTATACGTTTGAGCTAAATAATACTAATTTTCATAATCACCATTATCTTCATTTACCCACTACATATGTAAAGCCTCATCATCAAGAAAATAACCTTATGGCACACACTTAGAATGATTGATAGTGATCTTGTGCATGACATTCAGGACAGCTAATCAATCATATTTCATGGTTGTCCCAGTTCTTCATTACAATAAATGTCTTTTTTGTCTTTGCCAAAGAGATTCCAACTGAAAACTCAGTCATAATATTCAATTCAACTCTTACCCTCCCTAAAATTTCTCCACTAACTAAAGCTGACCTAGTAGCTTTTTCCCCTATTTCTTTAGTAAGTTAGTGAAGCATTTTGCTTCTATTTCAATTGCAGTACTTATCACATTGTCTTATAACCTATTGATTGGTCTCTCAATTAAACTGGTTCACTTAGCTTTGTTTGCCTAATGTGCAACAAAATGCCAAACACAAAATGGGCATGCAATTAACACTTTTGACTAAATAATCAATAAGTAATTAGATTCTTATAATATATGTTTTTATTCTTGTTTATTCTATTACTGCTGTCCTATTTTTTTTCCCTTTTCCCTCCTCTGCCCTGCCCACTGGCCCACTCCCAGTCAATCCCCACACTATTGTCCGTATCCGTGGGTCATTCATATATGTTCTTTGTCTAATCCCTTCCCCTTCTTCCTCTGGCAGATGTCAGTCTGTTCCAAGTTTCCATGTCTCGGGTTCTGTTTTGCTCATTAGTTGATTTTGTTCATTAGATTCTTCCTATAAGTGAGATCATATGGTATTTGTCTTTCACTGACTAACTTATTTCACTTAGCATAATCCAGTTCCATCCATGTTCTCACAAAGGATAGGAATTCCTTCTTCTTCCTTATAACAGACTTTTTAAGGAGTAGTTTTAGGTTCACAGCAAAATTAAATGGACAGTACAGAGTTCTCGTATACTCTCTAACACCACATGTGTACAACCTCCCCCACTATTAACATCCTACACACCACAGTGGTACATCTGTTACAATCAGTGTGTCTACGTTAACACATCACTATTACCCAAACCATAATTTGCATTGGGGTTATTCTTGGTGCTGTGTATTCTATGGGTTTGGACAAATATATAATGATGTATATCTATCTACCATTGCAGCATCATACAGAATAGTTTCAGTTGTCATTCTTCCTAAGACCCCATATAAATGTGTGGAGGAGAAAGATTTGGGAATAAGGTGGGAATGGAGGAGTAGATGGTGAAGCAGGACAAGCTTAGAACCTAAGTAAAGGTGTTTCTCTCCTGCTGCTCACTATGGCCAACAGTGTGGCTGGTGCAATGCCCTTCTACACACTGAGAAATGTGGCAGCTGAGCCAACTATCACCTACCATGGCCTGGTCAAATGGAAGGAGGCTAGAAACCACAAGACTCCCCCACTTCCCTAGGCAGATGGCTTAAAAATTCTCTGTGTTCCACCTTTACATGCCTCATTCCTCCCTGTTCTTACCCTGCAGGAAACCACCTTTTGCTATCTCCATACTTTTGCCTTTTTCCAGCATGTCATGTAGTTGGAATTGTGCAGTATGTGGCCTTATAAGACTGCCTTCTTTCACTTAGCAATATGCATTTAAATTTCCTCTATGTCATAGTTTGATATCTAATTTCTTGTTAGTACTGATTAATATTCCATTGTCTGGATGTACCACAGTTTATAGATCCATTACTGAAGGATACCTTGGTTACTTCTGTTTTGGGCAATTAAAAATCAAGCTTCTATATACCTCCATGTGCAATTTTTTGTATAGTTATAAATTTTTGATTCATTGAATAAATACAAGGAATAAAATTGCTAGACAGTATAGTAAGAGTATGCATAGTTTGTAAGAAACTGCCAAACTACCTTTCAAAGCAGCTTTCCCATTTGGCATTCCAGCGAGCACTGAATGAATTCCTGTTACTCCACATACTTGCCAGCATACACTGTTGTCAGTGGTTTGGATTTGGGGCATTCTAATGGACCATATGGAGAAATCTCATTGTTGTTTTAATTTTCAATGACCTAGTGATATATGATGTACAGCATCTTTTTACAAAGTTATTTGCCATCTGTGCATTTTCTTTGGTTAGGTGTCTACTTAGGTTTTTATCTCATTTTTAAATGAGTTTGTTCATTTTATTACTGTGAATTTTAAGAATTCTTTGAATATTTTGGATAACAGTTCTTTATCAGATATATCTTCAAAAAAATTTCTCCCAGTCTATGGTTTGTCTTATTATCTAAAATTATCAAATTTTTATTTAATTCTATGTTGCATACTTTCTAAAATATAGTCTTATAATTGAGGACACTGAGACTATGCCATTTTATTGTTTTATGCTAGAATCTACCACCAAATTACTATTTCATAACCCAATAGTTCTCAGTAACAAGCACTGAAAATTAAGTAAAATGCACTGTCCAGAGCCAACACCCAAGTGTGTCTGGAGGGTGATCAGAAGTATTCATTTTTAAAAATCACTTTAAGTATTTCTAATACAAGTTGAGCTCAAAGAACAGTTTTCAGTAGGACTTATCCTAGCTAGGGGGGATCAAGTAGTAATCTTCAGTTCTGCTCAGAAGCATATGTAAAGACTCCAGGTGCATCAGGAATACCTTACAGTTGTCTTATTTATAGAAGTTTATTTAACTCACAGTTCCCAGGTTTCTGAGACTGCTTCTCAGACCTTATGGCAACAGGCTTTGTGTTTGCTGTGGCAAATGATAACCTGCCTGAAGATTAACTGTTCATCTTTTTTTTATCTCTGTCATCAGATCAGACTATTACATGCTTATTGATTTTCTATCATGTATCTGGCACTGTGCAATGTGCTCAGGACTTAATGATAAAAATATGGTCCATATCTCATGGTCTATAGAGTCCAGCACACATTCTTCTCTGTGTTTTATTCCCCACCCATCTGATCCATCTCAGGCTGACATGTTCACACTCAGATTGTAAATTCCTCCAGAGTAGAAAGCACAACTTACACACTCTGCATCATAGTGCTTTCACATGTTTGACTCTTTGGATTTAATGATATAAATAAGTTTTTAAAAATGCAATGAACACCTGTGATTCTACCATCTCGAATGAATTATTCATTTTTTCTTACTTTTTGTTCAAGATTTTATTAATAGAGAGGAGAGGGAAAATGGTGGTATGGCAGGAGGGAGCAGATTCCACTTACCCCTACACACAGGAGAAAAGCCTAGCTGATCTATGGAGGAACAGAGCAAACAGCCAATAGTACCACAGCATAGATGAAAATAGGAGATCAAAAATTGTAGTGGACATTGAAAAACCAGATGGTAAGGAGAGTTTTTCAGGACAACAAGTGTCCAGGGATCAGTGGGGAGACCAGGGCGGCTGAAACCCTGGATCCGCACTTGCTGGGTCTGCCACGGGGCTCTATGGAGGGAATGGGGTCAACTGCTCCCTCCCCAGCCAAACAAGGTTTGACCAGCTCTGGGAGAGACCTGCTTGCTTGAAGTTGCAGGAGTTAATGTCTGAGTGGCAAACACGCAGGGGCTGTGAGCACTCATACATAGCCCTTGGAGGAGTGCACACCCAAACCCCTGAGACCAGAGTCTCCAGTGCGACCAGAGGTGGCCAAATGACTAGAGGCACCCATACGACCTGAGACATCTGAGCAACCAGGCACCAGTATGACCAGAGGAGGGGACTTTGTGGAACACCCAGTGCTCAGACCTGTCAACCTAGGGTGAGTGCACACAACACAGGAAACCCACGAAACCCACACCTGTAAACTCAGGTCAAGGTGCTCGCCCCATAAGAGACCCAGAGCTCACACATAAACCCAGGGAGTGCTCAATCCGTAGGAGATCCCAGCTCACACCCATAAACTTGGGAAAGCATGCACTCTGCAGGAGGCTCAGAAAACACACCCAAGGCCAGTGCGGAGAGGCACCAACCTAGCTCTGGGGAGAGTGTATGGCTACAACTGAGGAGAGTAGCCCAAAGCTGACTGAGTGCTGAATAGGGAGAAAAGCAATACCAGTCGCCCCTCAGCCCATTGAAGTCAGCAAGACCAGAAAAACCAGTGTGCCCAGTTTGAAACCAGCAAGAGGGTTTTTCTTTTCTTTTTTTAAATTACATTTTTATGATTATTTGTATTATTTTTATTTTTATATTCCTCAATTTCTTTTGCTTCTCTTTACTTCTTTCTTGTTTGATTCCTTCTTCCTTTCTTTCCAATTTTGTCTCTTCTTCCTTCCTCTTTTTTTCTTTTCATTTTTTTTTCTTTTCTCTTTTTAAATACCCACAAGTGAGACAAAAAACAAGGAACTGTGAAAAAATAGAAAAGGGGCATCCCAACCGCTGAGACAGTGGTAGCTGTGAACAACAGGATACCTGAAGGAGACTGCACCACTGAATCTCACAGATATTCTACCACAGAAGTTCACACCATAAACCTAGGGAGCCAGAACAGATCAATTTAAGAAGTTGATGCTAACAAGAAGAGTCTCACAAACAATGAGAAAACAAAGAAACAATTCCCAAATGAAAGGAAAGGAGGAAGTCCCAGAAAGAATGCTAAATGAAACAGAGGCAACTCAATTATCAGATATTGAGTTCAAAGCAATGGTTGTCAGGAAGCTCCATGAGCTCTCAATGAGCTACCAGAAACTTCAAGGAAGCTATGATGAACTCACTGAAAACTATATCAACATGAAAAAGGAAATAGAAACTATCAAGATGGGCAAAGAGGAAACAAAGAATACAATTTCTGAACTGAAGAACACAGTAGAAGGAATAAAAACCAAGATCAATGAAGCAGAAGATCAGATCAGCAAGTTGGAGGACAAAGTAGAAAAAAAGAGCAAGAAAAGGAAAAGAGGCTCAGAAAGAATGAAGAGGGATTAAGGGAAATGCAAGACAATATGAAATGTAATAATATCCATATAATGGGGAAACCAGAAGGAGAAGAAGAAGAGCAAGGGATAGAAAACCAATTTGAAAAAATAATGATGGAAAACTTACCTAATCTGATGAGAGAAAAAGTCACACAAATCCAGGAAACACAGAGAGTCCCAATGAAGAGGAACCCAAAGAGGCCCACTTCAAGACACATCATAATTAAAATGGCAAAATTCTAAGACAAAGAGAGAATCTTAAAGGCACCAAGGGAGAGAAAGGAAGTAACATACAAGGGAGCCCCAATATGGTTAGCAGCTGACTTCTCAATGGAAATGCTCCAAGCCAAAACAGAATGGCAAGAAATATTCCAAGTAATGAGAACCAAAGACCTGCAACCAAGACTACTTTACCCAGCAAGGCTTTCAATCAAGATAGAAGGTCAAATAAGGAGCTTCCCAGACAAAAGAAGTCTAAAAGAATATGTCTCTACCAAACCAGTTCTGCAACAGAGGCTAAAAGCAAAGAAGGAAAAGAGAGAGAGAGGGGAACACAGGTACGAAAATGGCAATGAATAAGTACCTATCAATAATAACCTTAAATGTAAGTGTATTAAATGCTCCAATCAAAAGACATAGAATAGCTGAATGGATAAGAAAGCATGACCCACACATGTGCTGACTACAAGAGACCCACCTCAGGACAAAAGACCTACACAGACTCAAAGTGAAGGGCTGGAAACAAATTTCCCAAGCAAATGGACAGGAAAAAAAAAAAAGTCGGTGTAGTAATACTCATATCAGACAAAATAGACTTCAAAAGAAGAGCCATAAAGAGAGACCCAGAAGGTCACTTCATAATACTCAAGGGAAGAATCCACCAAGAAGACATAAACATTGTAAATATATATGCACCCAACATAGGAGCACCTAAATACATCAAGAAAATCTTAGAGGACTTCAAGAAAGATATTGACAGCAACACAATTATAGTAGGGGATTTTAACACCCCACTGTCAAAAATGGACAGATCTTCCAAACAAAATATCAACAAAGATATTGTGGCATTGAACAACACTCTAGATGAAATGGACTTAACTGATATATATAGAGCCTTTCATTGCAAAGAAACTAAATACACATTCTTTTCAAATGCACATGGAACACTTTGAAAGATAGACCACATGAAAGGAGACAAAACAAGCCTCAACAAATTCAAGAAAATTGAAATCATACCAACCATTTTCTCCAACCACAAGGGACTGAAACTAGAAACCAACCTCAAGGGGAAAAACCCAAAACACTCAAAATCATGGAGACTGAATAGTATGCTATTAAACAACTAATGGGTCAAGAATGAAATTAGGGAAGAAATCAAAAAGTTTCCGGAAACAAACAAAAATAAACTCACAACAACCCAAAATTTATGGGACACAGCAAAGGCAGTCCTCAGAGGGAAGTTCATAGTGATACAGGCCTACCTAAAAAAGATGGAAACATTTCAAACAAACAGCCTAACCCTATGCCTACAAGAATTCGAGGACAGCAACAAGGACAACCCAGAGCGAGTAGAAGGAAGGAAATAACCAAGATCAGAGCAGGATTAAATGACATAGAGACTAAAAGCACAATCATAAGGATCAATGAATCCAGGAGCTCGTTCTTTGAAAAGATAAACAAAATAGACAAGCTTTTAAGCAGGCTCATCAAGGAAAAAAGAGAGAGGACCCAAATAAACGCAATCAGAAATGAAAGAGGAGAGATTACGACTGACACCACAGAAATACAAAGGATTGTAAGAAATTACTATGAAGAACTGTATGCCAAAAAAAAAATGAAAACCTAGGTGAAATGGACAAGTTTCTAGAAAAATATAATCTTCCAAAACTCAATGAAGAAGGAGCAGAAAGCTTGAACAGAGCAACAATAGCTGATGAAACTGAAGCAGTAATCAAAAAACTCCCGACACACAAAAGTCCTGGACCAAATGGTTACACAGGAGAATTCTACAAAGCATTTACAGAAGAGCTAACCCCTATCCTTCACAGACCATTCCAAAAAATCCAAAATGATGGAAGACTCCCAAACTCTTTTTATGAAGCCAGCATCATCCTAATCTCAAAACCAGACAAAGACACAACAAAGAAAGAAAACTTCAGGCCCATATTGCTGATGAACATAGACACCAAAATCCTCAACAAAATATTGGCAAACTGCATCCAACAATACATTAAAAAGATCATACACCATGACCAAGTGGGATTCATCCCAGGGATGCAAGGATGGTTCAATATTCACCAATCAGTAAATGTTATACATCACATAAACAAAAGCAAAGACAAAAATCACATGATTATTTCAATAGATGCGGAAAAGTATTTGATAAGGTACAACACCCATTTATGATAAAAACACTCAGCAAAGTGGGAATAAAGGGAGTATTCCTCAACATAATAAAGGCAATATATGAGGGACATACAGCCAACATCTACTGAATGGGCAAAAACTAAAATCTTTTCCACTAAGATCAGGAACAAGACAAGGTTGTCCACTTTCACCACTTCTATTCAATATAGTATTAGAAGTCTTGGCCACAGCAATTAGACAAGAAAAGGAAATAAAAGGCATCCAAATTAGAAAGGAAGAAACAAAACTATCATTGTTTGCAGATGACATGATAGTGTACATAGAAAATCCTATAGACTCAGAAAAAAGCTGTCTGACCTAATAAGTGAATTTGGCCAAACAGCCAGATACAAAGTCAATATCCAGAAATCAAAGGCATTTTTGTATACCAACAATGAAACAGCAGAAAGCAGAAATCAAGAAAAAAAACCCATTTGATATAGCAACAAGAAAAATAAAATACCTAGGAATAAACCTAACCAAGGAGGTAAAGGACCTGTATGCAGAAAACTACACAACACTGAAGAAAGAAATCAAGGAAGACACAAACAAATGGAAATATATACGCTGTTCATGGATCGGAAGAATTAACATCATCAAAATGTCCATACTACCCAAAGCAATTTACAAATTCAATGCTATACCTATTAAAGTACTAATGGCATATTTCACAGACACAACAAACACTCCAAAAATTTATATGGAACCATAAATGACCCCGAATAACTGCAGCAATTTTGAGAAAGAAGAGCAAAGTAGGAGGGATCACAATACCTGATACCAAACTGTATTACAAGGCTACTGTAATCAAAACAGCCTGGTACTGGCTTAAAATAGGCACATGGACCAGTGGAACAGAACAGAGAGCCCAGAAATAAACCCAAGTCTCCACGGTGAATTAATATTCGACAAAGGGGGCAGCAACATAAAATGGTGTCAAAATAGCCTCTTCAACAAATGGTGTTGGGAGAACTGGACAAGTACGTGCAAAAAAATGAAACTTGAGCACCAACTTACACCATACACAAAAATAAATTCAAGGTGGATAAAAGATTTAAATATAAGCTGTTGACACCATTAAAGTCTTAGAAGGGAACATAGGCAGGAAAATCTCAGATATTTCATGAAGCAACATTTTCATGTCCCCTAAAGCAAGGGACATAAAGGAAAGAATAAACAAATGGGATCTCATCAAAATAAAAAGCTTCTGCATGGCTAAAGAAAACAGTATTAAAATAAAAAGAGAATAACTGTATGGGAAAACATATTTGCCAATGATACCTCAGACAAGGGTTTAATCTCCAAAATATATAAAGAACTTACACAACTCCACTCTAAGAAGACAAGCAACCCAAAAAATGGACAAGGGACTTGAACAGACACTTCTCCAAGGAGGACATACAGAGGATCCAGAGACACATGAAAAGATGCTCAGTATCGCTAGCTAACAGAGAGATGAAAATTAAAACCACAATGAGATACCATTTCACACCAGTCAGAATGGCCATCATAAACAAAATGACAGAAAAGTGTTGGAGAGATTGTGGAGAAAAGGGGACCCTAGTGCACTGTTGGTGGGATTGCAGACTGGTACAACCACTATGGAAAACAGTATGGAATTTTCTAAGAAAACTAAAAATGGATCTACCTTTTGATCCAGCAATTCCACTGCTAGGATTATATCCTAAGAACCCTGAAACACCAGTCCAAAAGAACCTATGCACCCCAATGTTCATAGCAGCACAATTTACACTATCCAAGTGTTGGAAGCAACCTAGGTGCCCATCAGTAAATGAATGGATCAAAAAACTATGGTACATTTACAAAATGGAATTCTATGCAGCATAAAGGAAAAAGAACCTCCTACCCTTTGCAACAGCATGGATGGAACTGGAGAGCATCATGCTAAGCAAAATAAGCTAGTCAGTGAAAGACAAATGCCATATGATGTCACCTTTAACAGGAACCTAATCAACAAAACAAACAAGCAAAATATAACCAAAGACACTGAAATTGAGAGCAGGCTGACAGTCACTAGAGGGGAGAGGAGAGGGAATTTCAGGGGAAAAGGGGAAAGGTTTACAGGAACAAGTATAAAGGACACATGGACAAAAACTGGTGGGGGTAGAAATGGGAGGGAGGTGGGGAGGGCTTGGGTGGTGGGCTGGGATGGGAGTAAAAGACAGAAAACTGTACAAGAACAATTAAAATAAAATTTACAAAAAAGATTTTATTAATAGAACACAAAAAATATTACAAGTCAGTCCTTTTTGAAAATCTTCCCCAGTCCCATTCCCCTCCCAAATGATACACTACTTTCCAATTCCACCCCCAAAACCACTACTATAAATTTGGTATAAAAACTTCCAGTCTCTTTGTGCATTCTTTCAACATTTCATAAACAGTTATATATGTGTATATATTATAATTATGTACATACATAATTATGTGCATTTATATATGTGTATATTATGGTTCTATATATTTAAAATGTGCACAAATGCTATTACATTGTACATATAGGTGATGTATTTTGTATTTATTTATCTCAGCTTGTTCCACAAGGGAGCCTAGATTACATCAAAAGTTACATATTAAATTTAAAACATCTGTTATGGCAATTTATAAGCTTTAGAAACCATCTAGCCCTCTATGATCTAATCATTTCAAAGGGTCAACACTACTGCATTGGGTAAATAATTAAAAAGTGTATAGTTTAAATAGTTTTAAATAATTTAAAAAGTATATGGATGCTATTGTAACAATTTTTAACTAGAAAAATCTAGATTGTTATTGCTTAGATTTTTCAACAACATTCAAAATGATTTCAATCTCATCAATGCTGTAATTAAAATTAAAAATCCACAACTGAAAACCTCACAAAACTCTCTATTAATATGATATTATTTTTAAATAGTTACACCTAAGATACATGCCACTATTTATAAATAAAACAATGCAATTCTTTTTTTTCTACTAATGGTCATTTATTTATTTTTTAAATATTTTTTAAATTTAATTAGTTTATTTTATTTTTTATTGTTGTTCAAGTACAAGTGTCTCCATTTTACCCTAGCCATCCTCACTTCCCACCCTCGATCCTACCCCCCTTTAGCTTTGTCCATGGATTTTTTTATACATTTTCCTTGATAGACCTTCTCCTATTTTTCCCCATTATCCCTGTCCCCTCTCCCCTCTGGTTACTGTCAGTTTGTTCTTTATGTGAATACTACACAGCAGAAAGAAAGAAGGAGCTCCTACCCTTCGCAACAGCATGGTTGGAACTGGAGAGCATTATGCTAAGTGAAATAAGCCTGGTGGTGAAAGACAAACACCATGTGATCACACCTATAAGTGGAACCTTATCAATAAAATAAACAAGCAAGCAAAATATAACTAGAAACATTGAAATAAAGAAACAATACAATTCTTTATAGAAGAAAATATGCAGCAGAAAATAAATGTAATAAAGATAATTATTGAAATAATTCAATGTAAAAAACACACAATTATAATTTGCATCTCTATCAACTTCATAATTTGCAAGCAATCATGCTACATCAGTCCCATCTAAAGTAGTGCTCAAAAGACCACTTATCAAAGTAGCCACAGACCTTACCTAGTTGCATGCAGTTCAACATCAGCAAACCTACTGGCTCCCTTCCCTTCAGATATAGCTGTGTTTTAGCTTGTAGTTACATAATTGGAGATGTGATTTCTCCCTCTGATGATCTCTTTCTGTAGAAGTTAATCAAGCATGACATATGGGATATAATCAAAATGCATCTTTATTCTTGACTCCTACCACCTTGTTAAAATTTATTCAGTAAAGATTTTTTTCTCTGACCCTACGTTAAAAATTTTCTATGAACTATGACTTCCTTTTTTAAATTTTATGTTACATATATTTTACCACAACAACAACAAAAAACAAACTTTGAATATATCAATTCAATGAGAAATAACCAACATGATAATATAATACTTGAATACTTTACCACCTGGGCAACTAAAACAGTCCTGATAATGTTAAGAGTCTCACAAGATCTTCAAGGAAGTTAACCCTCTCCACTTTTCAATCTACTCTTTGAGATAGACTAAAACAGGCCTGGAGTGTGTAACAGGTACAAATCCTCATTCTGTATCTCTCCCCTTCCCCTCAGCAGCCTCAGCTCACTGAAAACATAATGTCTGCCTCCCTCTTTAGCCACATTTTTTGTTCCCATCATCGCAAGAAAAGCCGGAAAACCACATGTCACTCAGTTCAAATAAAAGGATGAGCATAGTTGTCTCCAGCTCTTCAATTTTAGATCCAAATTTGAGCCAGGAAGGGCCCACTAGTATAACAAATAAGATAGATCATATTATTCTTGTTATACCAAAGAAGATAGATCATATTTTCACTTTGCGTTTACCCCCCTTACAGAAAGCGAGTAGAAGGGAGGGTAGGCCCCATGACTTTCAACAGTTGTACAAACACTTTAAATTTAAGCAGCCTAGATTCAAAAAGTAGAACTTCCTATCCTATATGATTAATGCTCTGAACTTAATTTAGAACCGAATTGTCACCCCTCCTTCAGCCTGAGCCGATATCAGGCCTTGGAGAAAGGGGAATAATACTAGTTTTTTTCCCCTTTCTCTATTGCTTATCCCCCAGCATGATAACCTTGACTTTAGGCCTCTCTGTACAATTGTGGCACAGAAAGAAGAAGGGAGAAGAGGTCAAAAAAAAACTAGATTGGGCAGTGTCATAATTGAGCTTTGTGGCATCTGGGTCTGTGGAATGTTTAAAGCTGACTGCATTATGGGGCATTTTCGTTTACTTGGAAATCCTAGTTAATCTTCGCAGGAGATATGACAAAATCATTCATCATCAGGTTTGTTACAGCAGCATTTGCACAAAGCAAAGGAAAGGATTCGCAACAATGCTATCAAAGACCCTCTGTTTCTCATGCCTGCTCTTCCTAAGCCTTTCCTTGACAAATCTTTCTTTCTTCATATATATCTGAAATATCCCTTGCTCAGAAGTAAATGACTTTTGTTCTATGCAATTTATGAGATTTTTACAAACTAAAATAACCTCTCACAGAGTCATTTTCAATCTATTCATTACCATCTACAATGTCAAAATTCAGCACAGGTTGCAGAACCAGACTGTCTAAATTCAAATATCAACTCTGCTGCTTACTTAGCAAGTGACACAGGGCAAGTTCCTTAAACTCTCTCTCAGTGCCTTAGTTTCATATCTGTGAAATAGGGAGGATGAGCATTTACTGTAGAAGGGTTTTTGAGGGTTAAATGAGTTGAAACATGTGCATGCATGTGTACGGTAGGCATCAGGAAACATCAGATTAGTATATCAGCTCATATCAAGTGGGCTGAGCCACTGTAATAATGGACCAAGAGGCCACTCACATGTAGTGTCTTGTTACTGCATTTCCTTAAAGAGTATTATTCAGAAATAAATTTCTAAAAACACTCTGAAAACTATTCCATGTTTTTTACTGCTTCCAGCAGTTAAATGCCTATTTGATATATAAATGATTTTGCTTTTAAAGGTTTACAGCCAATGATTTAAACAAAGAAAAATATTTTTAAATAGTTACGAAAATAACAGTTTGGAAAGTGTGCTAATATCTATATAACTGCAAAAGAAACTTGGTTTTTTGGACTATCTGATCATAACCAAATCACAGTAATTATTTTTTTGGCAGAATGCCCTAATTTCAAGGTAATGTACCTAAAGGAAATAAGCAAGATTTGGGATATTGGGATTCTAGATGGACTCCATAGTACAGAAACATTATAGCTGCAGCACACAACAGAGTAGCAATACAGGTGACTACAACAAAATGAAGGTACTGTGATACACCAGAGAATGTTAAGGTACATCAAAATCCATTAGCTATGGTGGCTATTATGTCATGTCCTTTATATAGAAATAGTAGAGTTGATAGTTCAAAAATATTTTGCTTCTTCATCAGAGCAGTCTTCATGACATCACCATTGAAGACCAACCATGGAGAAGAACAATCCCCTAGTGAAATGGTTTTTTTTTTTGTTTTGTTTTGTTTTTTCAATTTTAAAGCATTCCTGTTTATTAACTGACCAGATTACAAAAATGACCGTGGTAGATACCTTAGTTCATCCTTCTAATAAGCCTGTTGACCTGGTCCTCCCTGTTACCAGCATCTCCACCTTCTACAAAATGGGTGGTCTTTTTCTTCATTCCACCTCGTGGAGAAGATAATTTGAAGGGCCACAGGAAGTTGTTTGCTTCTTTGAAGCGTTTTCCAACAGTATAGATCTCATGAATCAGATCCTCCATGCAGATTATGCCATATTTACCAAGAGATCGAGCAATCAGTGCATTATCTGTCAGGGCAATTCGTTTTTTGTTGATTTTCCCATACCCACGCTTGTAGATCAATTCATTTACTGACTTCAGATTAGGGTATCCCCATGCAATATATGGTTCCACAATCCTCAGCATGTTAATTGAAGCCTTGTTGAGCTTAACAAAGGTACCATTGAAGATCTGGCGAAGGCGAAGAAGCTGCAGCACTTTTCGAACCTTTGGGCTCACACCATTGATACCTCTGATCCTGATGACAAATGCCAATTTGGGTTCTGCAGGTACATAGAAGTTGCCAGCTTTTCCTGCCATTCTAGCCATTCGAATCTCGGTTCTGTACATCTGCCTATATTCCTTGTGATAATGCTTAGCTTTTTCATAGATAAGCTTCCTCCTTGCCTTTCGAAGCATCTTTTGGGCAAACTTCTTTCTCAGGAGCTTAATTTTCAGCTCTGCGAAATTCCTTCGCTTTTTCTTAAGGGTTTCTGGCACAGCAGGAACCTTCTTCTTCTCTTCGACACCCTCCATGGTTCCAGGCGGAGGCAAAAAAGAGGCTGAAATGTTTTAACCACATAGCAACATACATATGTATGGCAAGTATAAAACATAATTTTTACATGTGCATTCTTACCTCAACTTCTAACTATATCCACAAATTATTCCCATTCCAAACTTGTGTAACTCCCATCTGGTAATCCCTAGTCTCCTGTGCACATTTCACAAATCAGTCAGTAATGGACCACAGGTACTTACAGTCATCAGTATCTAAATCATTGAGCACTATACTCAAAGATTTATGCACTCTTTTGCATTGTTAGGCTTTGATATGAAAAGTTTGTATGACTTGACTCATATGTGGAGTCTAGTGAACAAACCCAACTAACAAGCGAAATAGAGACAGATTCATAAACAGAGAGCAGCTCTCGGGGTGGGCAGTGTTAGGGTTTGGAGGCATTGAGCAAAAAGGAAAAAGGACTCAAGGATATGGTATGGTGATTGTGAGGGAAAGAGGGGTATAAGGAGGATAAATGGTAATGGAAAAAATACAACAATAATAATTTTTTTTTTAAAAAGTGACCACAGTTTCTATTCAATTCCACTACAGGTTAGTTGCCTACCATTAAAAAGGGGGGGAAATCCCCCCATCCAAATCAGCAAACGTAGACCTTAATTATCAGTTAAAATGGAGATAAATGATTCCTGCCCCCATGGCCACTTTAAAGACTCCTACAAAAGAACTGGTATAGTGTTGCAATATAAAAATTCAGTGACAGATGTGTGAAAACATTAATTTCAATAATACTTCACTGGATAAGTAACAAGGTCCAATATCCTTAACCAAATAGTCACTGTGTAACACATGCTGGACATTAAGTTCAGTTTTTTGCTTGGGTAACGTGGAATAATAATAATGTGTTTCCTGTTCTATTTATGCCTTAGGCTACTGATGACACTTAAAAAATGTTAAAACTTCAAAACAGAGATTTTATTAATAATTTCAATAGTCATTTAAAAGGTCTATAAATTTTATATATCTCCAAGTAACTAAGCATTAATCAAAAAAACAATCATTGCTGATCATAACTTAAACTCCATGCATTTAGAAACATTCTATAGCAGACTAATCCAACCATGTCCCTATTTCAAATTACCTTTCCAAAAATTTAGAATATAATACATGAAATTATAAATAAAGCAAAAATAATTTAAAAAATAAAATCTATTACCTTGTTTGGAAGAAATGTATCAGAGTAAAACAAGTCACATAAATAGAATTTAGAGACTTCCAAAAGTCAGCTATAAAGTCTCAAGATTCATGTTAATATTGCTGAAATCTAGGCACATGCTGATTATATTCAGCTTTAATTTGGTTTTCAGAAAGTGATACATACACACTGCTTCATATAAGCTTACTTTTATTTTATTAATATAGCACTTTTAGCTTTGAAAAAAAGGAGCAAAGGAGTCATAGCTATATTTGCCTTCATACTCTCTAATCTTGTTATAGGCATTACCTATAGCCAAAATGCAGCTGCACTGCTAATTTCAGGCCTATCAGCCTTGACAACACTCTTCTTTATAAGCAGCTGTTGATTAATCACATGGGAAAGTGTGATTGAACTCCAGATGGAGTTGACTGCTTAATATTGCTCCAGACTAGTCAATTTAGGGACAGATATCTTTAGTGCTACTGACTACTGAATCACCTTAAAACTTAGATAGATGATGCTGGGACATTTTAATGTGTTAAAGAGAAAAATGCCTTAAGACTAAGACTAAGAGAACAGTTAAGTTCTTTCCTAAGTATTGTAACTAAAAGAGAATATGGATTTGGACAGCAATCTCCAGCACTGACATTAGCTAGTAGCACATTCACCCACATGTTCAGAGACGGACTTCCTAACGAGGCAATAAATGCTATACCACTTCCTATCCATCATGAAAAGAAGAATATAAGACCAGAGATATTTCAAAAGTTATCAGTGATAAGATAAATCTGAGTGTTATTCTGGTCAAAATACTTGAAAGCTTTTTTCTCTAAGGAACTCAGCACACATTATTCAAAATTAATTATTTCTAAAATAATTAGTGTATTTCTTCCAAATAGTAGGAGTGGCAAAGGCAATGAGACAGTCAAATCAAAGCTAGACAGTAGAATATTTTTTCCTCCTAGAATAAAATAAGTAGCTGATCACATTTATAAATGAGATTTACAACCCTCAGATTGGAGAAATCTTTTTACTTAAAATTTACACAACATTTTCTGAATAAAACTATATTTTACATTCCAATAACTTCTTAATTTCCCACAGATTCACAGAATTTTGAAGTTATAAAAATGTATTACAGTTATCTACGGTCATCATCTATGATGTACATGACACCCATAATTTTATAGTAGCACAACATTTCAAGTTCAGAGCAGAGCTTCATCACTATAACACACATGTACACACACACACACACACACACCCTATGAGAAGTTTTCTCTTTCATTGTAACTTTTAATTTCAAATGAAAATAATCTTAAAATATGGTGAAGTGGATTTTCTTTTACTTCATCTTTTATTTTAAAAAGCATTACTAAAAACTTGTATTAAAATAAATCTAACATAAGTCAAAGCTCAAACACTAAAGCCAAATGCACTTTATTTAATGGATCTGTACAACATGTAAAATAATACATTTCTTTATTAAATTTATTTCAAGTAACCACTTCCTTTAAATTATTTTTCTAGATTCTAAGTCCTTGTACTTAAAAATTAGATAATATTTACTTGTTGCTCCCTCAATTTATGTCAGAGTGTTGATAATGGATTTATTATATACTACCTGGTAAACACACTGGGTACAGCATTAAATATGCAACCACTAAGTATGCACAAATAAAAAAACAAAATAGATAACTCCCGTCAGTGGTAATGATTAGTTGACTGAGCTGTCACTCATGAAAAAAAATCAATCACATTAAAATAATTAATGAAATATATTGGTCTTACATAACTAAATATGCATTCCTACCACCCCCTACACTTAATCATACGTATATCAAATATTTCCAAAGGACTATTGAAACAGGCTGAAATAAACATTTACAAGATGCAATAAAACACTACCTCATTGGATCCTACCCCACAATATTCAAAGAAAATAAATAGCACAATTAAATCTTTTCAGTAGTAAATTAATTTACCCCTTGTATAAATAAACATACACAGAAAAGATAACATTGCTGACAGACAGCTTAGGGTCTCACAAAAAACAAGAGCGACCTGGAGGAGCCATTCAAAATAGCACTGAATCCAACTCTATCACCCTAATCTTATTAACTCTTACCTCTGTATTTTTCACACCTTGATTCTTTCATCCCAAAACATCCCCTTCCAAGGCCAACTATCCAAATCTTTCAAGGACCACCTCTTCTATAAAACTTTCCATTATATTCAAGAAAATTGCTTCTTCCCTTATTGCACTGACTGTGGTAACAATGGATATTCTGGTCTTTTTCTTTTGAAAAAAATGTTTCCATTTTTACTGCGATATAGTTCATGTTACTTTTTTATATACTTTCTAATTTTTTTCTCAAAGGTTTTTTTATTAAATTCTACTTTTAAATGACAAAACTAAAATGGAGCTACTCATGATGTCCAAACAAAAATCCTATTTCTTAAAGTAATTTCTATTGTTTATAAATAGATACAGTTTATACTTTTTTAATGTGATAGTTTATTAACAATTCAAAATAAATATTCTAACTTTACTCACTGAGGGCAAAACCAGCGTTTTAAAAGCTGAAGCTAGATTGTTTATTTCTTTATTTTGGGATTTTTTATCTTGTTTTGTTTTGCCTTATGTTTTTTGTTTTGCAAAACAACAAAACTTCGATGTCTTTGACCACTTAATCACATTCCTCCCAAACAGGAAGTATTCATGTAAACTACTAAATAAATTGTATTTTAAGTTCTTGTAATTGCTATTATCTTTAGGGGGGGAAACAGTATGAATTAGTGCTGTAGACTTTGGCATCCTTTTCTCTTTGTCCAGTGAACAGGAATGTTGTCTACTTTAGACTATCTGTTGAATTGTCAATTCACAGATTTGGGTCATATTAAAACTGTTTTTTAATCAGATTATGTGTTTTTTTAGTGTTAAGTTATATGAGTTACTTACATATGATAAGGTCTGTCCAGAAGGTATCCAGCCATGTAATATAAAAAACAGAGACCTTTATTGAAGAAGATACAAGATACAAGAAACACTGGACATAGGACAATGATGCCTCAGTCCCCTTCAAAGTGGGCACCTTGGGACCTCACACAATTCTCCCAATTGCCATCAGCTGCCCCATTGTATTTTCCTGAATCTCATCACTGGTCTGAATCTCTTCCCTTCCAAAGGTGATTTTAGTTTTGGGAATAGCCAGAAGTCTCAGGGCACCAAGTCTGGGCTGTAGTGGGGGTGACACACCTGGGTGATTTGATGTTTTGTCAAAATATTATGCATGAGACATGATGCAGGAGCAAGTGTGTTGTCATGATGAAGCTGCCAATCACCAGTTGCCCATAGCTGCAGCCTTCTGAATCATCCTACTAGTTTCTGTGGAGGAATGTTGAAACTTGACACAAAATCTGATGCAGATTCATTACTCTCTCAGTCATTTTGAATGCCACAGCTCACTCAACAGCATCTTCTGCCCCCTCTGACTAGTACAGTGAAGTCATCATTGTTCACTCATGCACATTCCAATCCACTCTCCTTGGCTACCAGGTTACATCAATGTCACGTAAACTATTCCTGTTATATTTAACAATGACTGGACTTTTTCTGGACAGACCTTGTATTTTGGATATTAACCTCTTATTGAATGTTTTGTTAGTTAATATCATCTCCCATTCCATAGGTTGTCTTTTTGTTTTATTAATGATTTCATTTGCTGTGCAAAACCTTTTTAGTTTGATGTTGTCCCATTTGTTTACTTTCTCTTTTGTTTCCCTTGCCTAAGGAGATATGTCCAAAAATAATATGGCAAATATCAATGTCAAAGAGTTTTCTGTCTATGCTGTTTTCTAGGGGTTTTATGATTTCAGGTTTCCATTTAA
Source organism: Glossophaga mutica (assembly GCA_039655065.1). Classification (NCBI taxonomy): domain Eukaryota; kingdom Metazoa; phylum Chordata; class Mammalia; order Chiroptera; family Phyllostomidae; genus Glossophaga; species Glossophaga mutica. The sequence continues at coordinate 143,187,193 of CM077305.1, read as the reverse complement.
GTCTTTAATCCATTTTGAGTTTCTTCTTGTGTATGATGCAAGAATGTGTATTTTTTAATGTATCTGTCCAGTTTTCCCAAAACTATTTATTGAATAAACTGTCTTTACCCCATTGTAAATGCTTGCTACCTTTGTCAAAGATTAATTGACCATATCGAGAGTGGGTTGATTTCTGTAATATCATAGATCATCCATTCCAATGATCTATCTGTGCATGTTTTCATGCCAGTATCAAGCTGCTTTGATTACTATAGTAATATAGCTTGATATTCTTGAGATTGTTGTAGATATTTGGGGTCATTTTTGGTTCCATATAAATTTTAGAAATTTGTGCTACTTCTGTGAAATACATTATTAGTATTTTGATAGGAATTCTGTTGCATCTATAGATTTTTTGGATAATATAGACATTTTTTAACCTGTATTCAGTTTATTCCTATTTGCACATTTTTCAAATTTATCCAATGGAATTTGAACAGAACACTGATATTTAATGAGCTGATAAATGATTTTTGAAAATGCTTACATTGGAATAATACATAATGCTTAGGTTGCATGACAATATTAGTATGTCCATATATATCATTACCACCGTTTTTTGTTTGTTAATTACACCAATACATTGATAAATTGAAGAATGGCCCCGACAAAGTCCCTCTTTTCTCTATCCTTTTTCTCTTTGCTGAAGAAATTGTGATAAATAACAAAAAATGTGGATCAATATTTTAAAGAAATGAAAACAGTTTTAAATCTTTTTTTAAGATTTTATTTATTGATTTTTACAGAGGGGGGAGGGAGAGAGAAAGAGAGGGGGAGGAGTATCAATGTGTAGTTGCTTCTCTTGCATCCCCCTGTCCACAACCAAGGACGTGTATTCCAGACTGGGAATCAAATCAGTGACCCTCTGGTTCACAGGCTGGAACTCAATCCACTGAGCCACACCAGCCAGGGCAGTATAGACATTTTAATGATGTTGATTATTCCTACCCATGAACAATGTGTATGCTTCCAATGGTTTGTTTATTCTTCAGTTTCCTTCTTCAGTGCTTTACAGTTTTCCAAGTGCAGACCTTCTACCTCCTTGGTTAAATTTATCCCTAGGTATTTTATTCTTTTGGATGCAATTGTAAATAGGTTTTCTTAATTTCTCTTTCTGATAGTTTATTATTGGTATACTAAAATGCAACCAGTTTCCAACTATTAATTTTGTATCCTGCTCCTTCTGAGGCCTGTCCCCTTGAGTTGTGGATGACTGTCTTCTCCCTCTGTCTTCACATCCTCTTTCTTCTGTCTGCACATGTATGTGTCCCAATTTCCTCTTCTTATAAGGACACAGATCATATTGAAATGGGGCCCACCCTAAAGATTTTATTATAACTTAATTACATTGTTAAAGACCTTCTCTCTATGTATTGTCACATACTGAGGTGCTGGGAGTTAGGGCTTCTACCTGTGAATAATTCAACCTATAACAGACTCAAATAAGCATTTTTCCAAAGATTTATTTATTGTCAACGGCCACATGAAACTATGCTCAAACATCACTAATCACTAAGGAAATGCAAATCAAAACCAAAATGGGATATAACTTCACATTCATTAAGATAGCTATTGCAAAAGAAAAGAAAAAAACAAAGTGTTGTTGAGGATTTGGAGAAAATGTAACATATGCTGATATACTACTGGTGGGAATGTAAAATGGTGCAACCACAATTAAAAATAGAATTACCATATGATACAGCAATTTCACTTCTGGGTATATACCCAAAAGATTGAGGATTGAATGTAGGAGGTGGGGTGGGTAGGGTGGGGGGGTAGTAATAGGGGAAAATGGGGACAACTGTAATTGAATAAAAATAAATAAAAATAAAATTAATGGCTCAAAGAGATTCTTCTACACCCATGTTCATAGCAGCCTTATTCATAATAGCCAAAAGGTGAAAGTAAAACAGGTGTCCGTTGCAGATAAATGAATAAACAAAATGTGGTATGTGCATACAATAGTATGGTATAGTATAGTATTTAGCCTTAAAAGGGAAGGAAAATTCAACACATACTACAACATGGATAAACCTTAAGCTATTATATATACTAAGTGAAATAAGCCAATTACAAAAAGACAAATGCTTCATGTTTCCACTTATATGTGGTACTTAAAATCGTTAAATTTATAGAAACAGAAAGTAGAATGGTAGTTGCAGGGACTGGAGAAGGAGGAAAGGAGGAGTTATTATTTAATAGCTACAAAGTTTCAGTTTTACAAGATGAAAAACTTCTGGCAGTAGATAATGATGATAGTTGCACGGCAATGCAAAGTACTTGATGCCACTAAATTATACACTTAATATGGTTAAAATAGTAAATTCTATATTATTTATTTAATATATTTTACTGTATTTAGAAATATTTCATCTGTACAGAAAATCTATCAACAACCTAGCGAGTACATATTCCTACTTGAATTTTTCAGCTGAGGTAACAGAGGCTCAGAGAAGTCAAGTGTATACAAATATTTCGAAAGTAGAAGAACCATACAAACCAAGATCTGTCTCACACTAAACACTTGCATGTTCCGATGAACGATACTGACCAACACTGACCACACTTTCTCAGCATAGTTCAAATATTTGCTGGAGAAAGTATAGGCAATTATAATACTTTGAAAGTAAAGGATTATATTCATAGAATTGAATATATCAAGTCTGTCTTGATCATAGATGTTAGCTGAGCTCTTTCTCTAATGACCTTCCTTTTGAGCAGCAATGGTGCATCTCACCTGTACCAGAACAGTTTATCATCTCATAGAGCTATTAGTACACGGTTTATATATCAACATTAAGGAGAAAAACACATTTCGCTGCTCCTTTGGAAACCAGTCTTTTATTTCCACTTTCCAGGTGAGAGATTATTGAAATGCTTAGGAACCTGAGTTGCAAAAGACCCAATGCTTTGCACCAGTTTGTAGAAGAAATTAACATTAATGTTTGTGTAAGATATCTGGAATGCCAAGCTTTGTGCTTCATTTTCACACTAATAAGCCAGACTTCTGTAAGCCTCCAAGGTTAGACTCTCCAGAGAAAGTGTTTCTTTAGCCAATTTCTTCTTGACTTCATAGTTTATAAAATAAAATGCCATCTGAAATACAAAAAAAAAAAATTACAAGTTTGTAAAGCACAGGACTAGAGCTTCATATCAGTGGATAGAAGATTTATGCACATAAACTGCCAAGCACAGGTTTTGAAACAGACCCTATAGACTTCCAGTTGCCATAGTAACTGCACAGTTTTATTGAATGTGAAAGTATACAGATAAGCATGGCTCAGGTAAACCATCAATGTTGCCTTTGTTGGCATCTGAGTTGCAGAAATAGGTAATACATGCTGTCACTTCTAAAATAAAATAATCATGATCATAATTTATACCCTTGGTTTCTTTGTCTGTGAAGATTTCTTCCTCACAAAATCTTTTTTTGGCATTGCTTGGCTAATTACTCATGAAGACAAAGGTTCTAATGAATTATTAATAAATTTCTATTGAAACAGGTTGGAGAACTACACAGCAAACAGCAAATAGTGTAAATAAGGCAATCCTGCCAAATGCTTGCATTCTGTTCTTTCATTCTCTTGATCCTAAACTGTCCTTTCATGTACACACAGAGGAAGAAGGGCACGGTGGGCACTACACCAGCTTTTGGAAATGCAAGCGCCCCTCTGAGATGCTACCACTTTCAGAAAAAAACTAAAAGGCAAAAATACAACAAAAACATTTTCCTTTGAAGTAAAGAAAAAAAATGTTGGTGGGGCCAGACAAGAGCTATAACCACTACAATACTTAAACACAATACTAATGTTCTTGCAATTAGTTTCTTTCTTTTTTTTCACAATTACAAATATATGGTTTTTCTCAGAGTTCTAATTGCATATTTAGGCATATTCTAAAATCTTTGGGAGTGACAATAGAAAATAAATAACCAAGCATTTTTTTCTTATCTTGTAGTGGGAAGAATAAAAACCTGGATAGCAAAAACAACTTGCTCAAGGTCACAGCACTAGTTAATTCCACAGCTAAGATTAGACGTAATAGGTGCATTGCCTCAAATGGAGAGTACTTTGAAAATGACTGAAGTTTAAACATATAAGAATAAATATACTATTTTTATAAATAAATTCCAGTTTGGGGGGTCCTCCCTCATATTAATGTACAAATGTTAATAGTTTTGTACCATTATTATTAATATATATTATATTATTGTTAATATAATTAATATATAATATATTACTATATATAATATATTATTGATTGTGCTATTACAGTTGTCCTGTTTTCCCCCTTTACTCCCCTCCACCCTGTGCACCTCCTCCCCCACCACATTCCCCCCTTTGGTTCATGTCCATGTGTCAGAAGTTCTTTAGCTTCTACATTTCCCACACTATTCTTGCCCTCCCCCTGTCTGTTTTCTACTCACCATCTACGCTACTTATTCTCTGTACCTTTCCCCCCTCTATCCCCCTCCTACTTCCCTGCTGATAACCCTCCATGTGATCTCCATTTCTGTGATTCTGTTCCTATTCTAGTTGTTTGCTTAGTTTGCTTTTGTTTTAGGTGTGGTTGTTAATATCTATGAGTTCTCTGTCTTTTAACTGCCATATTTTTTATCTTCTTTTTCTTAGATAAGTCCCTTTAACATTTCATATAATAAGGGCTTGGTGATGATGAACTGAACTCCTTTAACTTGACCTTATCTGAGAAGTGCTTCATCTTCCCTTCCATTCTAAATGAAAGCTTTGCTGGATAGAGCAATCTTGCATGTAGGTCCTTGCCTTTCATGACTTGGAATACTTCTTTCCAGCCCCTTCTTGCCTATAAGGTCTCTTTTGAGAAGTCAGCTGACACAGTGTGTCTGTCTATGCCTCCATCTTGGCCAGAAGTCCAATAATTTTGTATTATTATTGATATGATTACCCTCATTTCAAAAATAAGAAAATTGAATTTTAAAGGATTTAACTAACTTGGTCAACTAGTAAAGCCAACATATAAACCTTGAGATATACCTTGTTCTGCAATCTATGTTTTTAACAGCCGTGCATAATGAATCAATGTGAGAACTAACATATAGAGATCCAGTTATGTTTCTTATTCTTTCTCAGTAGTCTTGAGAAATTCCTTTAGTCAATCCATATTGATTATTAAGCTTCTACTGTGTTCTAATGCTTTTCTAGGTGTCAAAGGGATACTGAAGCATAGTTCATGACCTTTTGGAGGTTACAATTTATCTAAAAAGACAATGTAAAGTAAGAACTCAATAAAGAATTAAACCACATGGTGTCATGTCTAAGACTCAGGATTCAGTTACAGAAAGCAGAGTTGGATGTATATGGTCACCATAGGAGAAGAATTCATAGAATTAAACTAATTTTAGAAGATGAATATATATTCTTAGAAATGAAAGAATATTTTTGGTGTAAGAAGTAGAATAAGGAAAGACATCTGAGTGCTCATTGAAAAATAATTTGGAAGCCCTAAATTACAGAGCTGGAAATAGAAAGAAGCGGGTAAATCAAAGATGTAATTGATAGGAAAATTACATAATAGAATAGAATATGACAGATAGATAGGAAATAGAATAGAAAAGAACTTAGAAACAGATTTGATAGAAAATGTGAAGAAAAGAAAAGAAACAAACATGGCTTGAAATCTTCTAGCCTAGCCTGGACATGAAAATGTTTTCATTTCCCAGAGACAAAACTAGAGAAATTGAAAAAGAGAACTCTTGTATTAGATATTGGGATCATGTGAGAATGATATTTTACTTTGGAATTTATTGTATTTGAGGAGCTTCTGTAATAACTGTTGGATTTTCTGAAGACAGTTATAGAATACAGTAACTCAAGTAATACCAAGTTTGTTTGTTTATTTATTTATTTATTTTTCAAGATTTGATTCATTTATTTTTAAAGAGGGGGGAAGGGAGGGAGAAAGAGAAAGAAAGAAAAATCAATGTGTGAGAGAAACAGATTTGTTGCCTCTGATATATGCCCTGACCAGGGACTGAACCTGTAACCCAGGCATATGCCCTGACAAGGAATCCAACCAATGACCTTTCATTTTGCAGTACCATGCACAACCAACTGAGCCACACCAGCCAGGGCCAGGTGATAGCAATTTCAAGTACTGAGCATGTGGTGATAATTAACAATGTAAGATGTCACTTTGCATAAAGACTGACATCTTCTTGGGAGAATATACTTAGCAGAGATGTTAAAAATAAGAATAGTCAAAAATCCAAGGTGAGCAAATTATAGGCAGAAAGGAGGACAGTAAACAGAATAGTTTTACAGAAGACAAGAAAATGCCACCAGGGTGTCAAGGATGATTAAAACAGAGCTGCAGCCCTAACTAGTGTGGCTCCGCTAACCAGTGTGGTTGGGCAACATTCCATAAAGCAAAAGGTTGCCAGTTTGATTCCTAGTCAGGGCACATTACTGGGTTGCAGGTTCAGTCCCCCGGTGGAGCACATACAATAGGCAATCAATCTCTCTCTCTCTCTCTCTCTCTCTCTCTCTCTCTCTCTCTTTCCCCCCCTTTCCATCTCTCTAAAAATAAATAAATACAGTCTTTTAAAAAATAGAGCTCTATCAAGCCACTCCCTCATTGTAACATCTGCATTCCCCATTCTTGATTCTAAAACTAGAGACTTAATATAACTTTATACAGCTGGAACAGAATAGTGTAGGTTTCATAATTCATGGTTAGTGTTTTTGTGCTGTTTTCTGCAAGCTTGCTTAATCCTAGGTCTCTGCCATGTGGACAAATTTTATTTCCTCATTTGTAGAACAGGAGGAATTATACAGTTCTTTGAAAAAGTCACAGCAAGTTACCTGGAAAATAATTAGGTGCTCAGTAAATGGTAGTAATACTTATTTTTTGTTTTTATTTATACAAAAAAAGAGAGCTGATTGAGATGATTATCCTGCAGACAGGTACAAATCACATATATAGGTCTGGTTTGGCCTGAAAGATCTTCAGTTTCCTACGTCTAAATATCATGTGGCATAATCTCAATCTTGAGATTTTTATATATTTGCATACAAAACACCATTACCATTGCAACCGTAAAGGACAATGATATGCAGCTTAATGCATGGAACGTTATGACACCTCCTCATATTTTACCATTTACTGTCCAAATACAGGATTGGTTGTAATGCCCTTTTCCATGTGTATGCCTTCAGATATCCTCCTCATTATTTAAGATTAATCTTTAAGAAGACTTCCTAGCCAAGGTGGAGTATCAATTATTTTGTCCATGGGACCTCCTCACTTAATCTGAGGAGCACACTGCCCTTCTACTTTGGTATTGCTTAGTACAGAGAGCAATTTTAACCATCACTGTATGCTTAACATATAGGTATATTCACAACATACATATTGTATGCATATATGGCATGTGTATAACAAGTTTCATACAACAGTACATTCCTATAACCTAAACTTTATTTCAATAAAAGTACTGAGAGTTAAACAGATGCATAAAGAAAATGTCCTCTGTCAAGTATAAATTTCCTTCAGACCCTTTTTTCTCTATCACATATTTACTTCAACTAGGCAAATAATTATTTTCTGTATCATAAAAGTGTTTGGAGAAGTACATTCATCTAGTCTTCTAACAATCACAGAGCATGTCAGAAGTATTTTCATCTAATTGTTCTCATTGCTTATTCAATATACCTGGTGTTCAGGTCAAAGAAAATACTGCAATTCTCCTCCTTAGACTGTGTGCTGAATTCCAAAACTGTGGTTATCTTCACCCCAATGATGTTCTGATGAGTTTTAATTATGAAAACCAGATGCTTTTGCCTGTGACAACAATTTACTTAACTTAGCTAGTATTATCATAATGACCAATTAAAATAGCCATATTTCAAAAAACCATTTAGGAACAAAGGCAATAACCCTTATAAAATGAATTTTCATTTCTTCAGGGTTTTTTTTTTTTAATTTCCAAAACAATAAACTTCAAAAATTGGTGTGTATTCACTTTAACACTTAAGTTCAAGGTAAATAGATATGGCTTAAGGGCACTTCAGGCCGATTGGAAGCATCACCACTTGGGCATGCATGGTCCACTTTCTTAGGTGTTCAAAATATCGTTGAGAAAGGTAAAAGAAAAACAATTGATTTTTATATACTGATTAATGTGTTGTATAATAAATAATTTTAGGAATGAATCCTTTTGGAAGGCTGGGTTTTGTTTGTTAAATTTCCTTCGTAAAATGTGCTAATACCAGGATGTTAAGTAGAATAGGTTTTATACAAAAATTCACTTGAGTTATCCATACATATTTGCTTTAAAAAACACAAGAGATAGAATATAAATATTTTGATTTCTGGGACTATTTTATTTTAAGGCCAGTTAAAAGAAAGGTCACATAAAATCACGACTGTTACTAAGGTTGACCCCAACAGTTTTCAGATTAATCATTTTGTTTCTCTGTGTTGAACAGTGAAATTCAAGTGCATACCTACATTTTCAAAGCTCTGAAGAGAGTCAATTTAGAACACAAAACCTCTAGATAATAATATCTTCTAGTTTTTAATAAGGACTAGCAAATGGTCAGGGAAATGGGGAAAAAAAAATCTTATGTCCAGGTCTTTCTTGTTCCAAAGAAAAGGAACAAACTAATAATACAGAGAAGGAAATTGGCTTCAAAACCCCTCCCTAATAGTAAAACACAAGAAGAAAGAGAAAAGGAGGAGATGAGTCTCTTTAAAGCCCTGAACCCGGGTGGCCCAGGATTTACAGCAGAAAGATTTCCCTAGCCACCACCTCCACTGCTAGATACTACTAAAACAGGGCCTAGAAGGCAAGAGCCCCACCCCTGTATAATGAAGGAATGGTCTCTCACACAGCAGGGTGCCCAATTTGGCCAGGGAGTATTCCTATCCAGAGAAGGACAATTCCCTTTGAGGCAATGCCCTATAGATAGAATAAACCAGGAAGGCCAACCCGCTGGCCACGACTAGGCCCATACTCCATTTTGTACTTCGTATTTACTGAATTAGAAAAATCCCAACCCCTTATATAGGGAGGATCCTCATAAAATGGCAGATCTTATCACCTCCATTTTTGCCACTTACCACCCAAACTGGACAGAAGTACAGGCCGTCCTTACCTTCCTACTGATGTCAGATGAAAGGTAGCTAGTTAGAGATAAGGCGAATCACCTCCATCAAGAGAATCCCAAAAGGACCTCCAACCTAGCTAGGGTGATTCCCTTAACAGAGCCCAACTGGGACCCAAATGGCGAGGACCCAGCCTCTATGGAACATTAAAAAAGGTGCATGTTCAAGGGACTTAAGAAAGGGGTACCTAAACAAAAGAGCCAGAATATGATACAGGGCATTCAACAGAAGCAAATCAGAGATTTTTCTGAATTTTTAGAAAGCATCTATGATACCTATCTAAAGTACAATGATACTGACCCATAGGCAACAGTTAATGTCCAGATGATAAACATGACTTTTATTGGGCAAAGTGCCTGGGATATCAGAAGAAACTTTCAACATATAGAAGGGATATTGGGAATGAATCACTCCAAGCTGGTGGACATAGCCTTTACCATGCCCAGGTAACAAGGATATTAAAGCAGGCCATCATTTTCTTAGAAACAGTATGGAGAAACCAGAAAAAGATGCAGGACCCAAAAGGAAAAGGAAAAGGAAAAGACCTACTAGGTTCCAATGTGCCTATTGCAAAGAGGAAAACCATTGGGGAATGGACTGCCTGGAACTCAAAAAGAAAAATAAAAAGGATAGAAACCCTTGACAGCAAATATTAGAAAAAATGATGAGTCTAATAATGAATGAAGAGGCCCAGGGACTTCTCTAGACACCTCTCAACTTTTTACTATCTCCCCAAAGGATCCCTGGGTACAATTGACAGTAGAGAACAAGCTAATTGACTTCCTTGTAGATACAAGAGCTACATACTCAGTGTTAAATATAAAACTGTAGGAGACCATTCTGCATGGCATGGGCCCAGCTCCCACCTGGAGATGCACAGGATCCATGCCCACAGATAGGTTTTCCTGTGGGGAATCAATGTGCCTAAGCTGCTTTGAGACTTGCTCTCGCTAAAACTCCCTCACCCTCAATTGAGGCAGCAAACATTTACTGCATATCTTTAGAGTAAGTTCCTAAAATCTATGCTAAACCTTCCACGGATGAGTGTAACCAGTTCAACCACTTTTCCTTTTACATTTGCAAATATCCTTCTTCTGTGATGTGATTAGCTGCATCCTCTCTTTTATTATCTGTAAAAGGTAACCACCTAAAGCGAACCTGTGCATAGTTAATGAGGACCTTCATGTAATGTGCCCAGAAAGACAATAAAAGCTCATCGAAGCAAGGGCCAATGCTTTTGCTCCCCTTGAGAGAGAAGCTGCCCACCCTTTTTCCCCACAGGATTCGATAGTCCATGTGAATTTCTTTTGTTTCAGCTACAACGCTGTGGACCCCACGAGCCAGGGTCCATGACACAAAACTAACTCAGAAAAGTTCAGCTTCAATGTCAGTTACTGTAATGACAAGACAATTACAAAAAAATTGACATTCCTTCAATCTCTATAATGTCAATTTGGAAATAAAAAACTCACACATAGTTTTCTCTATATGCCAAGCTTCCGCATTCCATTGTTGGGCCAAGATTTACTTTGTAAATTGCATGCACAAATAACTTTTTCTCCTGAGAAGCAGCAATTATGTTTAGGAGTCCCCCTTGAACATGCTCTCCAGCTCCAGGTTCTCCTGACTTTCCCAGAAGTACCTGGAAGTGAACTACTCCCAACTCAAGATATGCAAGCAGGTCAACTGAGCTCTTTGGGCTGACAAAACCCCAGGTAGGGCAGTTAATAGCCAACCTGTAAAAATTAACCTACAAGTAGAGTGCAGATCCCATGAAAGAAACAATACCCCCTAAAAATAAGCCTTATGGAGAATTTAATCAACATTGTAAAAATTCTTAAAATCAGGATTAATTTGGCCATGCCAGTCATCCTATAACACCTCAATTTTGCCAGTCAAGAAGTCTCACTCCGATGAATATTGATTTGTACAGCACCTTAGGGCTGTAAATGATATTATCCAGAACATTCATCCTACATTACCGAACCCTTATACTTTGTTGATCATGCTGGCCAGGGATAGCGAATGGTTTTCAGTCCTAGATGTCAAGGATGCCTTTTTCTGCAACCCAGTAGTTAAAACAGGCTTAATTATCATTTGCTTTTGAATGGCAGGACCCAGAAACTAAAGCCACATTCTAATACTAATGGACTGTGTTGCCATAAGGATTTAAGAATTCCCTGACCATGTTTGGGGAAATATTAGCAAAAGATTTAAGGAACACTAACAACTTTCTACAAGTTTGTTCATTTTAGGTCTATCTACCCATCTGATGAGCCTTTATACCAATTCCAGATAGGAGGCTGAGTTTTATTAAAGACTTGGACAACTCAAGGTCCTGAACAGCAGTGAGCCAAGCAATGGATAGTCCTATGACATCCTGCTGACAACACATTCTCCCCTAAAGCTCATGAGAATCAAGGATCCACCACACACAGATAAAGTGGGTGCTGCCTGGGGAGGACTTATATCTTGCGGTTGCTCTTGATACTACAAGAGAAAGTTGGACCTTTACTCCTGAAAGAGATTTAAAATTCCTCTTTTGGAAAGAGAGAGCACCTTCCAAAGCTAAGTGACAATGTTACTTTTTATTTTATTATTATTTTTTGACAACTGCTATACATTATGTCCATGCTTAGACTGATAACACCTTTTCCTAGATGGTGCCTTCCTCAGCAAACTTCTTGCTTTTGGATATGCCACTCAAAGTCCCACTGAGGATCAGATCAAAGTACCCTCTTCTCTACTACCACAGATAGCCAGGGAGCACTGGGGAGGACCCCATTGACCAAGATGGTGCAGGAGGAGATTCTTACACTGAGTACATCAAGTGCTAGAAAAAGGAAAGACAAGGCCTAAGCATGCTGAAAGCTCACAAATAATTGGCTACAAAAAAGTCCTCTCTTCCCTATCCCTATAAGAACCTTGGGCTTCAGCAGGAAGTAGGGATAGTTTTTGAGACAAAAGTCTACCATTCTCCCAGTTGTGGCACCTAAGTAAACCTCTTTTCTTTTGCACCAGCACCTGTCTCATGACTTTAGCTTTTGTTGAAGCAGGTAGCCAAACCTTCATTTTCAGTTACAGAATCATTGTACTTGGAATAAAGAGGAAGGATGAATGACAGAACTGAGTACAAACTATGACTGTCATAATGAACATTCGTCTAAGATAATTAGATAAATGCCCACAAGTTATAAAATATGTTCTTCTATTTCTAACTATTTAATGCAGGCTTTCACATTTCCAATTATTTGTGAAATCAGATATTTATAATGCAATCCTCTCTGCACAGCATTTGGTAGGCATTCCTCTAACATGCTCAGCCACAGAACATTGCCTAACAATTAATCATCCAAAAACACTAGTGCATGTTTCGAGAATGATTAAACCACTAGGATGAAAACCAAAACTATGGAAATGACTTCCTGTATTATATATTTCCACAACTTTGTAGAAGTAACTTTGTATCACTTAGCAACAAAAATCACCCTGCTCTTCCCAGAGTAAATTCAGCTGAAATCTTAATCAGCATCTTTGAAAGCCTAAGTGTGGCTTATATATTTATAGATGCAAACATCCTAGAGTTACCATAGGCTAAACAGGGTAAGTCTTGTCAAGGGACTTTGAAGCTACCACTATATTCAAAACCATTAAGGAAATGCTAATGCTGTTATCAAGTGCAATCCTATCAGCACTAAACACTTGGCTTGGCATTTGGTAGTAACATTTTAAAGAAAATAGGCAAAATGGAATTTTCCTTTATGTGGTAAATGGATAACAAGTAAGAAGCTTCTCTTATTGGTTTAGCAACTTAAAAAGCTAGATGAAGTTTGTAACATAAGAAACCTAAGAGATGGCATCCGCGATAAATTCTCACACTGGGTAATGAACACTCTAAATAGCTCTTTCTGAATTTGTGCTGTAATTCCTATTGAAGGGCTGTTCGTTCATATGACTATTTCACAAGTGATATTTATAGGCCTTGCAGTGCTAATACAGAAAGGCTCCCCAGCATTACATTCCACTTAAACTCCAGCTAATTCCAATTAAAAAAAAAATTGTAAGGAAAGGCTTATTCACAATTTATGGAATAAAATAGTAAAAATCTCCTGTTAGAGAAGGTTCATTATTTGCATAGAGTGGTAGAAATGGGACTAAAGAAGGAAGAAAACTGTGGCTATCTCTTGACCACAACAAACCTGTCTTCTTCATCAACCTGATTTTCCTCAGTCTTGCTCACCTTTCACTGTGCCTTTCTAGCTTGTGGTTTTCTTGCTTCTTGCTAAAATTAAGGGTGGGGGGAGTGTTGTCTGCTGAGTTTTAAATCTTTCTCTCACTGATATGTTTAAAAATTAAAATTTAAAAAGCTGACTACTTATCCAAGAGTTGGCAGAAGGAATTTTTCTGCTTTTGCAACTAGCACTGTATCTCTCAGCAGTTTGGTGAAGAGACATATCTCCATAAGCATCATTACAGACAAGAAAACGAGTCCAGAGAGGTTAAGAGGCATGTCTAAGAAACTTGATGAATACAAAGCAAAGACAGATTTCCACTGGGTTTTTCTGAAATCACACTTCATATTCCTCCCACACCAATATCTTCTCATTTCAAAAGAATGGTATTACCCAAAACGTGTTTTTTCTCCTGATCAAAATTTCTAATGAAACCAAAATCTGCAAATCCATCCTTGATTACCTTATTTAAAGTACTTCCTTCTCATCCCACTCTTCTTGGTTTTAGCTCTTTACTTCCTTCTTGTCACCTACCATAATGTATAATTATTTTTCTCATTAGTTGCTTGTGTGTCTTATACCCTGGAATATAATCTCTCTAAGAGTGGGAGAATCTCTTGTTCATTGTACACACTGTAGCTGGCTTTAAGCACAGTGCCTAGCACAGAGTAGAACTGCAATAAGTATTTGTTAAATGTGTGAACTGTTAATTTAACAGTTAAATTTTCTATGTAAATTTCTTCACAATTTTCACAGAAAAATGAAGCAGAGTTCCTTAGGATGTCACTTAGAATCAAATCTTCCAAGTGCAAGAATGTTTCAGTATGAATAAAAATTGTAGACTTTAGAACCATTAAGAGCTCTAAAAAAAAAAAAAACAATTTAAGCCTTTTGTGTAATTGATGAAGTACCAAATCCCAAAGAGGTTACTCAGCTTACCCAAAGTGATACAGTTAGCCACAAAGTAGGGGCTAGAACCAAATGATAGTTTATTAACTTTACTTATTTACATGTACCCTTCATTACTGAAGAAAGAGCCTAGGGGAACTGACTAATAACACTGAGAAAAGGCAGAAGTTAGTACCCTGAAACAAAGTTCAATAGCTGGATACATTTGATTCAGCTTCCAAATAACACTAATTTACACAGAGATATATTGTACACTGTATATCACTGATTAAAACATGCACTCCACTTTATACCTTACTGCATTGTGTTTTAGGATAAAAGACATATTTTAACATGCTTTAGTATATCCCCCACACACAAAAATCCAGCATTTCTGAAATAAAATCATTTGAGAAGGTAGAATAATATATCAAATAAAGCCACAGATAGGGGCTTGACCAACTTTCCAATTTCCACATCAACTAAGAGAATATCTTTAGCCTCCCTTCTTGTAGCATAAATAAAATAGAAACAAAGTCTTCTCTCTCACACCTACTAAATATGCCATCTTAGGTACATATAAATAACATTTTCATCTTTGAATTCAGGCTGCTTATTAATAATACTAAAGATTTTTAGTACTATTTTAAGCATATACTACAGTGTCACAAAAGGAAGGGGGGGAAACGTCCACCCTGAAATCATCTGTAATTCACACCACAGAGAGTAGTTTTTACAGCCCATATGGAGTGAAGATCACCCATTGCTGAAAGTTCCGTGAGGGTGAGACAAGGTGCCATACAGGAGTTCCGTGTCATATGCTGGGTGGCAGCTCATTTCATAAGGGTGAAGAACTTGTGATCTGAAAAGGATGTACAGAAACTGCCATGCTGACAGGGATAGAAACTGGAAAATCAAACAAATGTTGCTGATTCAAAGTTGTTCTCCTACAGTAACAACCAGCACCAAATGAGTTGCCATGGTAGAGAGCAAGCTGTGCTTGGAGACTAATTGCTGCACTTGTTAGAATGTGCAAGAAGGTGTTTATTTGTTTTACATGTGTTTAGTGCCAAGACATCCTGGGGATCTGGAGCTGAAGTAGAAACAGAATGACAGTGTTTAGAAAACTAAACACAAAAACAAAAGGGAAAGAGAATTTTTTTCTGAAAGTGACTTGAACATTAAACGTATGAAAAGCTTGAGTCTCTTATCCTGGGTGATTAATTTTTCAGTCTCCTTCAGATCAACCCATGGGAGCCCACGCTAGAATGGAGTATATTAAGTCTGGGATGCTTTGATGTTGTTACTTTCATTTAGATGGTGAATTATTCAAAGCAGGGAGGATCAGCTTAAGAGCTACCAATAGAAATAAAAGGGAATGAACTCAGGAAAAAGAAGGAAGTGAAGCACAAAATGTGGGTGTTCAAACAGTTCCACCTGAATGGCAGAGTTTAGAATATGTACTATGGGGAATTTGCCACACTGTATATTTCCAGCCTCAGAAATAACTAGATTTTGATTGACATTTTTAAAGGCTTAATGATGGAAATACTTTTACTGAACAACCTTGTTTTTGTGCTCTCATTTTTTCATAGGCTTCCAGAGTCTTCCTTTGTACAGAAAATTGCTACTCCAAATCTAAGTCCAAATATTTCTGGAATATTATTAAAAAGTAAGTTTATTTTGTATTGGCTTCTTGTGAAGAGCATAGTGGTTAGACAATCACATATGTCACAAAATGTTTCCCCCAAAATTTCTAGTACCCACCTCTCATCATACATACTTACTGCAATATTATTGACTATATTCCCTATGTTTTACTTTATCCCAGTGACTATTTTGCTTGTTTTTTAATACATTTTATTGATTGTGCTACTACAGTTGTCCCATTTTTTTTCTCCCCTTTACTCCCCGCCATCCTTCAAACCCCTCCCACCAGCATTTCCCCCCTTAGTTCATGTCCATGGGATGTATATATAAGTTCTTTGGCTTCTCCATTTTGTAACTACCAATTCGTACTTCTTAACCTCTTCACCTCTTTTGCCTAGTGATTATATTCTTTAAATGTCCCCTTTATTACCTCAAAAATGTATATGATTTTTTTTTTTTTGCTTGGTTTGGGTCTCTGGGTCTCTCACTCTCTCTCCCCCACCCTCTTTCTCTCTTGTCTCTCTCCTCTCTCTCCCTCCCTCTCAGGTATTTAAAAATTTCTCAGAAAGGAGAAAGTGCTAACCTTCATTTTTCACACAAGGATAATAATGCAAATCTATACTCATTCATTTTAAAGTCATTTACTTTCTATTTTTCACTGCTTCCTGCCACATATAGTGTGAATGGTTCATTAATGTGTAATGAAAAACATATGTCAAATTGGGATTCATGAAATCATCAGTTTGACACACAAAAAGCAAATTTTATATTCATGAAAATCTTACAAGTTTTTCAAGATTATATTTAACTTTGAAACTATACTTACTTGATCTTAGAAAAGTTGTCAGGAAGAGGATATAGTTTATACTCTCTCTAATGGAAATTAATTTCATACTTTTTATCTGGTCTTCTGTACATAGAAGAAAATGTGTTTGCAAAAACAGCCAATGACAAAGAAAAGTCAACTCATTTACTGAGTAAATGAGCCTCTGTCTCTGGTTTAATGCAAAATTCATTAAGTAAGCCAACCACATATTATTAACATAACTACTACAACTACCTAGGAGCTATTTTGCCTTACCAAACTTCTAAAACAGAAGAGTGCCAGGAAAACCAACAAAAAAAAAAAAACAGTATGTGTAGGTATGTGTGTGTGTGTGTGATTTACCCTAATATTTCTGATTCTAATCCAATACTGCAGGGTTCTCCCTTTTCTTCCATATTCTCTATTTTGATCTCTATACTATCCGTGCTTACTTCACCAAGCACTCAACTCTAAGATCTGAGGTGTCACTCAGAAAAATGTTTGTCATTGTCCCCATGGCCAGCTTCAGAACTCTTAGTCAGAAATTTTGCTTGGGGGAAGAAGAGACTTTAAAATGGATGGCTCCTAAAGGAAAGGCTTTATTTATAAGTAAATATAAATAAATCTTCTAAATATCTTCCAAAAGGAAAGGCTTTATTTATAAGTAAACTTACTCTAGGTAGAAACAAAAAGAGAGCCATGAACAAACATGCACTACTAAGAATACTAATAAAGATAAAAGAAAATCGTGAAAGCAGCAAGAGAAAAACAATGCATCACTTAGATGAAACTCCAGTGAGACTAACAGCTGAAATCTCAGGAGAAACCAGGAGGCAGTGGTTAACATATTCAATGTTCAAAAAAAAAAAAAACCAAAAAAAAAAAAAAACTGTCAACTAAGAATTCTATATCTAGAAAAACTATCATTGCCAAGTGAAGGTGACATGCAAGTTTTTCCCTTTAAAAAATATATTTATTTGTTGCTAGCAGACCTGTCTTACTATAAATACTAAAGGAAATTTTTTAGGTTGAAAGCAAGTAACCTTAGATAATAACCTAAATTCTCAAATGAACAAAGAACACCAGTAGGAACAATTATAAAGGGCATAATTACTGCATCTTTTTTAAATTTCTTCTTTTAACTGATTTAAAAAAACGATAGTATAAAATAATATGTATGTAAGATGCATTAGTAGACTTATAAGATGGAAATGTAATATATAAGTAATATATTGTTTATAACAACACAGAAGAGGTAAGAGAGAGCAAAGATGTAATAGGTTAGAAGAATAACTGCAAATCTTAAAAGTAATAATTAGCACAATTTATTATTGAGTTTATAGACTGAATAAATGTAATATTTATAAAAGTAATACCGCAAATAGGAGAAGACAATAGATTTATATAGAAGTTGTATTTTCTATGTACTCTATTTATTATCAGAATTAAGCTAGCACAATCAAGCTGATTTTGATAAATTTAAAAATATATATGGTAAACCCTAGAGCTATTACTAATAAACCTAACTCAAAAAGTACAGTAAGAAAATCAATAATGAAACTGAAATGTTACATTGAATAATATTCATTCAATGCAATGGGAAGCAATAAAGAAAGAAGGGAAAAAAGACATGAGACACAGAAAAACCAAATTTAAAACAGCAGATATAATTTATCACTATAGTAACAACATTGAATGTGATAGGTTAAGCAAGCCCATCAAAAGACGAAGATCATGAGGGTGGATTGAAAAACATAATTCAACTATATGTTATCTACAGGAGGAAAAACTTCAGATTCAAAGACACAAATAGATTGAAAGTTAATTGATGGAAAAAGATATATCATGCAAACAGCAACTACAGGAAAACTGGAATAGCTATACCAATATCCAACAAAATAGACTTTTAAAAAATGTTACTAGAAGTAAAGAACAACATTTTATAATAATAATAGGGTCAATATATTAGGAATATAAAATATATAACAATTATATATGAATACACACCCAATAATACAGCAAGAAAAATATATAAAGCAATAACTGACAGAAATAAAGAAAAAGCCAACTCAAAAATAATAGTTGAAGATTTCAAGATCCTGTCTTTAATAATAGATAAAAATAACTAGACCAAAAATTAATAAGAAAATAGAATATTTGAACATCACTATAAACCAAGTAGATGTAACAAACATCCATAGAACACTCTAATCAACAACATAACATATGTATTTCTCAAGTGCAAATGAGACATTTTCCATAATCAACCATATAACAAACTTTAATAAATTTAAAGAGATACAAATAATACTAAACATGTCCTCTGCATACAATGAAATGAAACTAGAAAGCAATAAAAAGGGAAAACTAGGGAAACTCACAAATATGTGGAAATCAAACAACACATTCTTAAATAACCAATGGGTCAAAGAAGAAATAAAAAAATAAATAGAAAAATGCTCTGAGATAAATGAAAATATAGACATATACATCAAAAACTGACTCAAGAAGAAATAGACAATCTGAATAGACCTCTAAAAAGTGAAAAGCTTGAACCTATAATTTAAAAAACTAGTTACGAAGAAGTCTAGATCAATATGGCTTCACTGATCTCTACTAACATTCAAGAAATAATTAATACCAATTCTTCCCAAACTCTTCCAAAAACTAGAATTGGAGAGAGTACTTCCTAATTCCTCTTATGGGGTCAGTATTATCTTGACATTAAGAAAACAGGCAACAGAAACAGAAAAAAAAGAGAAAGAGAAAGAGAAAAGAACACTACACAAGAAAAGAAACTACAGACCAATATTTCTTATGAATATGGACATAAAAAATCCTCAGCAAAATACTAGTAAGCAGAATCTATAACATATGAAAAGAATTACACATTATGGTCAAGTGAGATATTTCCTATCATACTAGGTTTGATTAGCATTTGAAAATCAATTAGTGTAATGCATAATATTAATAGAATTTTTGAAAATAATACAATCATCTCAATAGACACAGAAAGAGCACCTGAAAAAATCTCATGCTCTTTTATGATAAAAATAACTCCATAATCTAGGGATAAAGAGAAACTTCTTCAACCTGATAAAGGACATCTAGAAACAATTCAGAATTATCTCATATGTAAAAACTAGATACTCACCCAAGATAAGTCACAACACAAGATAAACAATCCTGCCACTTTTATTTAACACTGTGCTGGAAGTTCTCACCAGGTTAGTTTGTCAACAAAAACAAATAAAAGGCATCCAGATTGCCAAGGAAAAGTAAAATATTTATTCATAGATGAAGTGACTTTCATTAAAAAAAATCCTAAATAACCCACTAACAAATTATCAGAACTAATAAATGAATTCAGCAAGTTTTCAGCATAAACATCAATGTGAAAAAATCAGCTGTCTTTCTATATATTTGCAGTAGACAATGTAAAAATTAAAATAAGAAAATTCTATTTTCAAAACATCAAAAGAAAGAAAACAGGAATATATTTAATAAAAACATGCAGAATTTATTAAAGCTATGAAACATTGTTGAAAGATATTAAAGAAGATCAAAATAATTGGGAAAGCATTTAATTTCTGTTCATGGATCAGAAATTTAACATTGTTAAAAAGGCAGTACACCTCAGACTGATCTATAAATTCAATGTAATCACTATGATAATTTTTAGAAATTAACAAGCTGATTCTTCAATTCATATGTCATTGCGAGGGCTCAGAATAGCCACAACAAAAAGAAGAAGAAAGGACAATTTACACTTTCATCAGTAATCAGATTGGGTGTAAGAGAGTGTAGTACTATCATAAGGAGAGGCATGCAGATCAATGGAATCTAACTGAAAGTCCAGAAGTAAAACCAAACACCTTATTGTAAACCAGTTTTGACGAAGACGTCAAGACCATTCAAAGGGGAAAAAATTGTCTTTTCAGCAAATGGCACTAGATAGCCATAAGCAAAAGAATAAACCATTTACCATGTGCAAAAACTCTTTCTGCCATGAAAATTATATTAAGGTTATGCTGACTCATGACTGATAACAATTTGTTACAATTGAGAACAGTTTCTAAGTGTTTATATCTTCATGGTAATGATCTTTTCAAATGGAGTAGTTCGTACCCAGTAAAAGATATCATCAATTTACTAGGTTAGAATCTCAGTGAGTGAAAAGTATATTATCTTAAACTAATCAGGTTCTTATTTAACCAAGAACTCGGCATTTGGTATATAATTAAGGTAACACTGAAAATTGTTGTGTGTTAAAATCATAGTAAAAAAAGGAGAACTAGCTTTATAAATTCAAAACTACAAAATGAACACTAACTTCCTTATTCCCCATAGTAATTGTTCTTTTTGTCTTTGGAATTTTTATCTTGGAATAAAATCTGGTTTGAATACAAGGATGTAAAAGTCAAAGACAATCACAAACGTAATTTATAAGTCCAAAGGGTGCAAATCACAATGAATGTGTTAAAGTCATTAATATCTACATATCTCATAATATTACAGCATTTTAAAACACAAAATAATAATACAGAGATACAAGCAAAAATTGAAATATATTAATACAAGGACACTATTAGTCCACACACACACACACACACAAAAAAAACTATATTAGACTTCCAGCTCAGATGGAGGCATAGGTAGATACACTGTGCCTCCTTGCACAACCAAAAGAAGGACAACAACAAATTTAAAAACAAAAAACAACCGGAACTGACAGAAAAATCAAACTGTATGGAAACCAACAAATAAGGAGTTAAAGAAGAAACATTCACCCAGACCAGTAGAAGAGGCAGAGCCGGGCAGCCCAGCAGAGAGGACTCACTGCAAGGTGGTGGCTGGTGGACTGGGCAAGGTGGAAGCTGGCAGAGCAGTCGGTTCCACATTTGCATGCAGATAAACCAGGAGAAACAGATTGGAGAGCAAGATAGACTCCTCTGACCAAGGTTTCCAGCTTGGGAAAATAAAGCCTCAAAGCCTCTGACTGAAAAAACCTGTGAGTGTTGCAGCAGTGGGAGAAACTCCCAGCCTCACAGGAGAGTTCTTTGGAGATACCCACAGGGTCCTAGAATGTACACAAACCCACCCACCCAGGAATGAGCACCAGAAGGGCCCAATTTGCTTGTGGGTAGCAGCAGGGGAGCAGACTGGAAGCTGGCAGAGAGCTGAATGGGCCACATCGCTCCCTCTCAGACCCCTCCCCCACAAACAGCACCACAGCCCAGCAACGTGGGTTGCCCTACCCTGCAAATACCGCACCTTACTATGTAACAGGCACATTAGGACAAAAAAAAAAAAAAAAAGGTCCAAAGGAAAGAACAGATCAAAGCTCCAGAAAAAATACAACTAAGCAATGACGAGATAGCCAGCCTATCAGATGCACAGTTCAAAACACTGGTAATCAGGATGCTCACAGAATTGGTTCAGTATAATCGCAAAATAGAGGAAAAAGTGAAGGCTATAAAAAGTGACCTATAGGGAATCAACAGTGAAGTGAAGGAAACTGGGACTCAAATCAACAATTTGGACCAGAAAGAAGAAATAACCATTCAACTAGAACAGAATGAAGTAATAAGAATTCAAAAAACAAAAACTGAGGAGAAGCTTAGGAACCTCTGGAACAACTTTAAGTGTTTCAGCATCAGAATCATAAGGGTGCCAGAAGGAGAAGAGGAAGGGCAAGAAATTGAAAACTTATTTGAAAACATAATGAAGGAGAACTTCCCCAATCTGGCAAAGGAAATAGACTTCCAGGAAGTCCAGGAAGCTCAGAAAGTCCCAAAGAAGTTGGACCCAAGGAAGCACACACCAAGGCACATCATAATTACATTACCCAAGATTAAAGATAAGGAGAGAATCTTAGAAGCAGTAGGAGGAAAGGAGAGAGTTACCTACAAAGGAGTTCTCATTAGACTATTAGCTGATTTCTCAAAAGAAAGCTTATAGGCAGAAAGGGGCTGGAAAGAAGTATTCCAAATCTTGAAAAGCAAGGACCTACATCCAAGATTACTCTATCCAGCAAAGCCATCATTTAGAAGAGAAGGGCAGATAAAGTGTTTCCCAGATAAGGTCAAGTTAAAGGAGTTCATCATCACCAAGCCCTTATTACATGAAATGTTAAAGGGACTTATCTAAGAAAAAGAAGATAAAAAATATGAACAGTAAAATGACAACAAACTCGCAACTATCAACTGAACCTAAAAAACAAAAACAAAAACAAACTAAGCAAACAAATAGAACAGAAATGAAGAGCGCATGTGTCGTGGACCGTTCAGCCTGGTTTCAGGAGTTGTAACCCTCACCCCATGGTGGGCTGTGTAAGAGCCCAAGGGACCCACTTCATCTGGGTCTGTTCTGTCACAAGGACGTGAGCTACTAAGGAGACAGAGCCCAAGGGACCCACTTCATCTGGGTCTGTTCTGTCACAAGGACGTGACCTACTAAGGAGACAAAGCTTATCTCCCTGGCAGGAGCACTGCTTCTGCCTCATCCATCTCTGGCCCCAATGCTTGGTTGGCAGTCAATGACTGGTAAGACTCCTCATGGGAGGGGCAACCTAAGCCAGACGCAACCACTTGGGAGGCCTCATGGAAGGACTCGGGGGGCTACAGTAAAGAGGATGTGATGGACCCTCACCCCCCGGCTATTCTGACATAGCCTGAGTCCTCATTTCCATCTGGGAGATGTCTCCTGCTTCCTAATCGGCTTAAAGCCCGAAACTGTGGGGGTGAGTGGTGCAGCCCTGTGCTGGCCAGGATGGCTCCCTGAGTGATTGGGCATAAGAAAGAATTCCTAAAGTCCTGTGAAACCTGCTTTGCTAAGAGTGCTCTCACTTAAGTGATAAGTGTCACAGGAGGAAATGAGTATGTCTCCCAAAGTTTGGTAACCCCCTTTCCTGACAAACACTGGCTTGGATTAAGCCCTCAGATTTCTTTGACATGTTAAACTTATATTCCGGTGTATTGGAACCCAATAAAAGCCTAGTGAGGAAGGGGCTCTGGGTCATTCTCCTCTGAGAGTTTGACCCCTTTCCTCCCCAAGCAGATCTTGTCTTGATAGTTTTTATTTTCATTTGTGACGAACGGGGGGTTCTACGGGCGTAGCCCCCCACACACATGGAGGGTTATCTGAAGGGTTATCAGCAAGGAATGGGAGGAGGGGAATGGGGGGAAAGATACAGAAAATAAGTAGCATAAATGGTAGGTAGAAAATAGACAGGGGGATGCTAAGAATAGTGTAGGAAATATAGAGGCCAAAGAACTTACAGGTATGGGCCATGGACATGAACTAAAAGGGGGGGATGTGAGTGGGAGGAGGTATGCAGGACAGAGGGGAATAAATGGGGGAAATAGGAGAACTATAATAGCATAATCAATAAAATATATTAAAAAAGAAGAAAATATTAAAAAGTAAGAAAAATACGGACAATATTACTTGATTGAAATAATATTGTAAATACATATATATGTAAAAATCTTTAAAATAAGAAACATAAAGTCCTCTTGGTAATGGAGAAGGCTGGCTCTTGCTGACACAGTAAAGAACTCAAGATCAGTGAGTCTATTAGCATGCAAGCAGGCTGATAGTGATTTATTGGTGATAGTTCTTATGGAAGAGAACAGGCATTGCCAAGGTGGGAGTTCAGAGCATGGCAAAGTGAGGGTGGCAAGAAGCAAGGGCAAGGGTAATCAGAGCAGAGGTGGCAAGACCCCCAGGTCCTTTGTTCTGAGGACTTACATAGTTGGCAGGATGGGGATAAAGGAGTTACATATTGATTGACAGGTAAAAGTGGTGCCAGCTTCCTGAGGGGACATGAATACCCAAATTTAGGTATGTGTGGGGGCCCATTATCCCAAATCCTTATCTTGCTCCAGAGCCCATTTGTTCATCCTGTTGTAAAACAGATACACGACAGGCGGCAGTTAATTAAAGTTGAGACAGTTACCCAGAGTTATTTATGGGCTCTTTCTGTAAGCATTAGGGACTCCCTCATAAAGGAAATAGTGACCAGAGGTAGGCAATTAACCAAAGTTGTTTTATGGGCTTCTTTGCTGATGTGGACCCCTCCCATCTTCCAGGCCTTTAGAGAATACAGTTTCAAAGCCTTTCTATCCCAGATAGTGGAAACAGTACATAGAATTTCAAGGACTTCCCTCTTCCCGTACTAACATAGTGTTTCTTGTGATGTTGGAACACCTGGCAATATTACCAGACCAGGCACAGGACTACTGAGTTAGTGAGTGAAACATGACTCCCTTTTCCTGGCTGCCTTCATTTACTATCCATCCTACCTAAGTGATAAAAGATATTTCCTGGCAACCAGAATGCTAGATGCTGGCCAGCAATAGCAGCGCAGTCTCAGAGTTCTTCCTATGCTATCTCTTGCCTGACTTTTCACTTGGAAATGGGAAAAAAATTAAACAAATCTTGTGTCAAAGGTATAAATACATGCATATAATATTTGATGTTTTATCAATAATTGCATATTGATCATCACATATTAATTTATTTGCATTCTTATTAATATTTGATTTTATATTTATTTTAATGTCTCAATATTTTATTTGTTAATCATTATAATTAATATATTTATAACAACCACTAGAATAAAACTTAGGACACTCATTTTATTGCTTTGAAGTACACAGGGCTTTCTAACTTGTACTAAAAGTTCAGAAGCCAAAGAATAAAAGATTAATGTACTTTATTATTTGAAAATTATAATTAAAAGTGATTTCTCTGCAGGAAAAAATACTTAATGTAAAATCAAAAGATGGAAGAAAACATTATATGCCAGAAATAAAATACTGATTTCCCTAACGTAGAAAGAGTTGCTAAGAAAGTTTATAAGAGAATGACAACCCAACAGAAAAATTAGCACAGTATATATATAGGTGGTTCACAGAAAAAGAAATAAGAAAGCAAGCATCTGAAAAGGTTTAATTTCATCATAAGAGAAATGAAAATTAAAACTACATTAATATTATTTTTACACAGAAAACCCAAATATTTTTACCTATTGAAAATCAGTACATTTCTGACATACTGTATAATAATAATACTCATAAATTGCTACTTAGGCCACAAATTACGTTAAACTATTGAGAGCAATTTGGCATGATCTTTCAAAATTATAAATGACCCAGATACAAATTTACAGAATTTATCCTACAGGTATAATTATACACAAGCAAAATGATATATATTCAGAATTATCCATTTTAATATTGTTTGCAATTGTGTGAAATTAGTGACTGCAAGGGTGGCCTTCAATGGGAGACCACTTACACTGCTGCATGCCTGCACTGGCATACTATGCAGTGACTGTTTAACGTGGGGACAGAAGACAAGGAGTCTCTTTGAGACTGATTTGGAAAATCTCTAGTATACATCGTTAAACGAAAAAAGCAAGACAGTTTTGATTAAATGCATGTTTTTGTTTGTTGTTAGATTTTCTTAAATAACTACATTTAACACGGGAGAAAGAACCTTAATTGGTTGTTTACATATTTCCTTGAGCCAGAATGATTGTCAATGTCAAATAACCTTTACAGGCCAAGGATTTTTTTTCTTGCCTATTTATCTCTTGTCTGACCCTCTGCTTACAATTTTCAAAGGATTATAGAACTCTGTCTATGGAAAGTAAATGTCATAATTTTCTCTTTTTGTCTCCAGATTGTAGAAAAGAAAGCCCAGCAGCGATCAGTGCTATCAACCCTATGTGTCCTCTGAAGTGTGTGGAGGTCTCAGCCAGGAAGTTAATCTTAAATGGCTCTATATTTGTAGAAGGAACAGGCACATTTCAAAAAAAAGTCTAGGATGAGGTTTTATGTTTTTGACATCAGCCCACCAGGTTCGCCTGTCAGGCATAATGTGTGCGAAAATGTTTTATCCAGTTCTGACATTTCTCAAAGTGATTTCATCAGTAGCGCCTCTGGAGGGCCAAATGAAAGCTTGTTCAACTAGAACTTGAGGCAATGACAGTAGCAAGCCTCAGGCATTTCCTGCTCTTGGAATGTTAAAGGTCAGTGTTAAAATTTATAACATATTGTTATCTAACATTAGCACTTTCACTGATGTATTCTCAAAAAAATTTCCACTTTGATGTGCCTGAATCAAAGTTTGTTTTATGATCTGGGTTCTTAAATGTGTCTCTGTATAGCAAGCAGGGACATGGCAGTCAATTCATTGGAATATCCATGCAAACACATCCATAAGTTGTGAATTAGTTGGTGCTTTGGTTCTGAGCACAGGTGACGTGCCAGACTCTGAAGATCATTTTTGCTGTGACTCTAATTATAACTGATTTGGTGATCTTTGCTCTCCTTGCTCACACAGGGCATTTTATAAGTAAATGTGTTATATGAAGAGAACATACAACTAGCACCACCCACGTATTTTTTAAAGCGTTAAAAATAGCAGAGCACACACAATTTCAGTCTTGTTTTATCTCACAGAGGTGACTGTGCTTAGGGCAGGTGCAGCTGTACTGCAAACAACACACAAAACTCCCAGAAAGGGAGTCTAACTCCATAACCCTCTACATAGAGGGAAAAGGGACGAAAGAGTACTACAGGAAACATATAGGCTACCAAAAACCAATGCTCATTTCCTGGTGAGGGAATTATTGGGAAGGGGTGGGGTTCAGCCCGTAGTATCCAGTCTGTTCTCCTCTTGAACTAGCTCAGACCTTCTGAGCCAGCTTCTTGTTAAACTACCAAAAGATGGGCAGAAACAGACTTCCATGGCTACCTGAGTTCATTTTCTGTCCTGGAAATGCCTGGAGCATATTAACTCTATTGCATGTAACAAAGCACTGTGTACGCAAATTTTGAGAAGTTTGAACATCTAGGTAAGGGCTTGGCCTTTCTGTGCTGTCCACCGCCCTTAATCTCCCAGCCCTTCCTCTCAGACAAGGAATATCTCTTGTTTTTCTCCCTGAAGCCCTGCTTTCAAAAAGGACAGGAAAAGTGCTTTACTCCTGCTCAGCACAATGCCCCAGACACCACAGACATCAGATAAATGCTTCCTATTGATTATGAAGAAAGTGCTGACTTATACAAAGCTCAAATGATAATTATATCAATGCTCTCCTCAGTGACCTTTCTGTTAATGAGATTACTCAAATTTGAAAATTTTGAAAAAAAAAACATTCAATCTGTACACCATCTAAAAACAAAGAGGTAGCAAACAGCAACTTGGTTACCTTGAGGAATTTTTATGCAAATGAAATAATAATATTTGCATGCAAATGGAATAATTATAATGCATACTACTATCTCTTTTGCTTTTACTTATGTTAGAAAATGAAAGTGGTAACTTTATGTAAATTAGTGGCTTAGTCTGCTCAGGGAATTGATTCTTTATAAATATAATTTTACAGTCTTTACCTAATTCAATTTTACAAGAGGTGGAGAAAAAACTCACCTATTAAATGGGCCACAGTGCTTTCCTTAGTTAATGCAGCTCATGGTAAAACAAACAAACAAACAAACAAAAACAAAACACTGTGTTTTCTTTCTAGACAGTAATTTGTTGTTTTTTTATCACTTGCCAATCTGATAAAACAGTTGGGCATACTGGCTCTACTTTAGCACTTTTATTGCATTATTCAACAAGAAAACAGAATTTCCTCTGTAGGCAAACAGTTCTATCTGTGTATTTTCTTCAAAATATTTAAGTTGGATCTGTTTTAAAATGTAATCTAAATATAATTTTAAAATATATAATTTAAATATAATACATACATTTTCCCACTACATCATAGTTACACTTATATATATGCCTATCTCACACACACATACACGTAATTGTGTACACACATTTGTAACTACACATATACACACACATACACACACACATATATATATGAGAGGAAACATGGAAGAATATAAACTAGTTTTTTTTAGTTAGACTGATCTAGGATTAAGTTTGACTTTTATACCAAATGCTAGTTAGGACAAATTGGAGCAATTACTTAACTTTTCTCAGCTTGTTTGCTCATTTACAAAATTGATGTAAGTATTCTCAAGATATTTGAAAAGATTAATGCAAAGTAATGAAATGTCTAACATAAAGTGCTGAGCATAGGTCAGAATGGCATCCGACTGGGGCACTAATCAATAAGGAGAGCTTACACGTCACTGGAATACATCAGAAATGTACAAGTCAATTTGAGTTCGCAGGAAAAAAAGCTCCTCAAGTAACATGTGCTGTTCCAGTTCCCACAGAAGTAGACAGCGCCCTCAAGTGGAAAATTCAAAATTCACTCTTACACAATCAACCCTTTCTGTGCACGATGCCTAAGAGCATCCCAGGTTAAATAAAGACTAGACAACTGACATTGCCCTAGGCCATATCTGAAAATCAGAAGCACAGGGCTGTGCTGTGTAGTGCTATTTTCCAAGAACAAGTGTATTGTTTTATCATCTAAAGTCTCTTTAAAAAATGATAGGTTTCATTTTCAGAGGCTTCATGCCACTCATTGTTGAACTGAGGTAGATGTGTCATTTCCTAATTTGTAATCTACCTTCCTCCCTACCCAACAACCTTATGAGCTAAGTATTACTGTTATTATCATCCCATTTGTCAGATGAGGATACTGGGACATTAAGAAGTCAGCTATGTCACCCAAGATCAATCAGGAAGGAGCCAAATCAAGAGAAACCTTAGGACCTTGTCCTTAGCTTTGATGCCACCCAAAAAAATTGGTGAATCAGAAATTCAGAAAAGAAAACTGGACAAAGAAAAAATACCCTGGAAGAGTAGGAAGTGTTTTACCAACAGAAAAGACAGATAAAGGAAAGTTCAAGTATAGTCTAAATAAAACTTGAAGCTTCCACGCATCTGTCCAAGTAAGGTGTCCCTTTCTTTAGAGTATGAATGAGCGATAGATACATCAAGACAATTTCAAATGAGTTAAGTGCTATGTATGGTAATTAGTTTGTGGAATGAATCTCTTATTTGGAACATAAACATTCAATTTTTATTGATGGGAAACAAGTTTCTAACTGCTGAACATTAAATAAATATTATATATATATATTTTAAAATATTAGATTTAAAAGGCTGCATATTGATAGCCTGACTGTACACTAAAATTCCTGCTTAGGAGCTGGTACGCATGAAGTGTTTAGTAAATGTTGATTTCCTGCCACCTGCTCTTTTCCTCTAAGGTGATTTCTGTATTTATCTATATAGCCCAGAATACTGTTTTGTGCATGTTGCTTACTGAATTAAAAAATCAATTAACACTTATGCATGAATTAAGGACCTCTTTCTGATTGTTTAGCTGCTATACTCCTGGGAATATGTTTAACACTGATGGCTCTCTTTTGCTATGGGAAAGAAAGACTGGGGAGAAATATTTCTTGCTTTTTCAGATCCATTACCACATAAACAGTGAGACTAGAATAAGCATAAAAGTAATTTTATAACTTCAGTGATCAACTTCTTCAACAGAATTAAAATTAATACAATCTAGTGATGATCCAAATCACTCTCATATATTAGAGACAGTATTTTTGTATTGGATAAACAAAGTATTTTCCTTTTAGTTGTTCTTAAAATGTTTTAAAGCCCAGAAAATTTTTAAAAGATAATGCAATGTACCTAAACCTCTTGAATTAAGTAAAACTGCCATTTTGTCATATTTCTTAAGCTGTTTTAAGAAATAAAACAGTAGAGATTATGTTCAAGCACATATGTTACACTCTCCACTCCCATTCCTCTTCATTGCTACTCAAAAGTAATTAACGTGATTTCTTTACGGTAGCCAATCCACATGTTTGCACTTTTATTAGGTATCTATCATAAACAATACCCAGCATGCTCTGGATTTTTTGTTTAATTTCATGAATGGAATTGTAGTACTACATATAATCCTTTCATTTTTTAATTCAGTATTTTGTCTTGAGATTTATCCATGTTGACCCTTAAGATTCAACTAGTTAACTTAAACTGTTGTGTAATGGTTTACATCTTCTATGGTTATTTGGCCAGTTTCATTGACTCATAGTGTTTATATATCCTGGATAGTTATCCTCTGTGTGTTATATATGTGAGTTGTTATTTATATTTGGTAATTTTGTGTATTATTTTTCAAGAAAATTAATTTTACTATACAGTTCCACTCATCTGTCTTTGGGGATGTATGTTTTGGGGATCTTGGTAAAGAAATATTTCCATATCCCTTAGATATAAAGATAATCTCATATTATTTTCTAATAATTTCAAAGTTTTGTTTTCTCCATATGGGCCTTTATTCTATCTGGGATTTATTTCTGCGGTGAGGTTGTACCAGATACGTTCCTTTACACTTCCAGATCAACTGCCCCCTTCCCCACTATCCTCTGTGTCCTCGGAGGTGGACATGTATGGGCCCATTGACGGCTCCCTCCCGCTCTGGCTTCTACGTGGGTTTACTCAGTGGGTCTGAGCTGGGAGTCTCAGCAGGGAGGAGAGTAAGTTCGTGATTCTATGCAAGGAGTGAAACATCGGAAGAAAAATAACTAAATGTTTATCAATATATCTCATGGTTTGAGAGTTATACATTTCATCATTATTCTTTGGTGATAACTTTCAGGTTTTCAACTTGTATACTTAGGAAAATAATTTTTTAATAAGCCCTAAAATTACTCAGCATCTGTTTTACTCCTCCCAAAAAGACAAGAATATTAACAAATTTTAACTTGTTACAAATATACATTCCTCCAATAATATTCTCCATTTTTGTCTAAATCCATAGTCCCATATTTTTTAATTTTTTTAAAAAGTAGGCATACGGTGGTTAA
This sequence comes from Glossophaga mutica, assembly GCA_039655065.1. Classification (NCBI taxonomy): domain Eukaryota; kingdom Metazoa; phylum Chordata; class Mammalia; order Chiroptera; family Phyllostomidae; genus Glossophaga; species Glossophaga mutica. Next base: position 143,155,628 of record CM077305.1, on the reverse strand, counting down.
TAACATTTATTGACATATTTTAAGATTCTTTTTTATTATTGTTGTTGTTCAAGTACAGTTGTCTCCATTTTCACCCCCCCCACGGCCCCCTGCCCCACCCATCCCCGCCTCCCACCCTTGAACCTACCCCCTTTGGCTTTGACCATGTGTCCTTTATACATGTTCCTTGATGGACTTTCCCTATTATCCTCCATTATTCCTCTCCCCCTCCCTTCTGGTTATTGTCAGTTTGTTCTTTATTGCAATGTCTCTGGTTATATTTTGCTTACTTGTTTGTTTTTATTAGTTCTTTATTTGTTGTTTTCTCCTTCTTCCCACCACCTCATAACTAAAAATATCTTAACTATTATTTCGTCCATACAATTTCTTCAATCCTCTACTGCTAGAACTCCTGCAGCACATACGTTGGAGCCTCTCACACTATCATTTTAAAGATGCACTTATCTTTTTTCCTCTCTTTATCTGTCTGTGCTAAGTTACAGATGAACTTCTCGGAATAATTTTCTGATTAGCTAATTCTTTTCTCAATTATTTTTATTCCTTGGATTTTAATTTGTTTTGCTGTATCCACCTTTTTTTTAGAAATACATAAGTCAGACTTTGTTTCGTAAATTAATTTCCTTTTAACTAATACTTCTAGTTTTATACATTTAGGCTCTGAAACATTTGTTTTAAAGTCTTCTCCAAATTATTCTGTAATTTGAATTTCATGGACATATGCTCATGTCCCAACTATTTCTTGCAATGGCTTTCTTGAAAGTAGATTTCTTCATGTGTATTAAAATTTTAATTTGCATGCCTATCTTTAGTGATAGTTCACTTTTCTCCCTTTCTTACTCTCTGTGTTCATGCTTCCCTATCTAACTGTTTTTTCTTGCCTACATGGCACCCTCCAGAACTTCAGCCCATGACCACACACTATATTGGCACCTCAAGGCTCCCATTTCACATTAATATTAGAATGATATCAAAGGCCATGGTAGAGCATGGTCCAGATTCTGACTGAATAACTGTTTACCCTCTGTGATCATCTCAACCAAGATATAACCCCAGGCGACTGTGGCAACCTTTTTTAGCCTGCTTTCTTTGGCAGAGAAGTTCGGCCACATCTTCTAACTCCCATTTATCAATGATTTTTTCCAACTACCCATGAACAGAAGGCAATGCTGGCTTACATTAGTCCAAAATAGACAACTTCCTATTGCCTTTGACCATTTGGATTGCTCAAGCCCAAAAGACATGTGCCTTACCCTTATGTTTACTACTGTTGGTTCCTATTCTATTTCTTGCCTATAGGAATACTTATCTTGTTTTCTAGCAAAACCATGTCTTTTTCATTTTAAAATAAATGTATTTGTATCTATCATAGCTATGTGTATTCAACATGAAGGGTAAATTGGTTTAAATTGTGAATTCACAGCTGCTTCTTGCCATGCTGTTTTTTAATCAAAATTATCATAATGCAATTAAAGCTGTAGTGTGTTCCATCCATGGAAATAACCATAAGTCCCTAAATTTGTCCCTAAAATAAAGACTAAAAAGCCTAAAAATTATAATATTTTTACAAAGTATTAAATGTGTGTTAGAAAATATATCCTAATATTTTTACAAAATATTAAATGTATTGGAAAATATAAAGTTTCAAATCAAAGAATCAATAAATTATAAATTATGCAATATAACACATGAACTCAGGTACAAGCTTTAGTTTTTAAAGTTTGAAAGAAAATGGCAAAAACTCAGAAATTCAACAGTCACCAAATCATACTATTCCTAATTATTTAATTTATGTTAGTAAATTATTTAATTTAATTAATAACATTTTCTGCATGGAGGGAAAATTGTATGTGTGTGTATGTATTTTGCCAAAACAGTGAGATTAAAAAAAAAAAGTAATAGCTGGCTACTGCAATACCCTACTCTCAGCAATTTTCAGAACTACTAGACAAAAATCAGTAAAGCTATAGAAGTACTGGACAACACAACCAACCAACAGTATCTCATTGATGTAAGTAGAACACACCACTAAACAACACACAGCACACATGTTTTTCAAGCACTGATAGATGAACCTGCATACTAAAACCATGAATATTTTTTAAAAAACATAAAGCTGAAGCAGTAGTCACCATTTTTTGATCTACAGAGCTCTTCGGCATTAACTAACAAATCATTGTGTATCTAGGACTGAAATAGGTTGGGAAACCTCCTAAAGTCATACTTGATTTGTGCACCTGGAAAGGTTCTAAGTCTGGTGAAACTCCTTCAGTCACCATAATAGTCATTGGCACCTCAACAAATATTTGGACTTGAACCTGTTTATAGACCCAGAGGCTCTTATAAAAATTGAGGATGGGTCCCCTTGAGTATAATCCATGCTATGCTTTTAATAATTTCAACAATAAATTTTCCTCCTGAATTTCCCTAAATTAACCTGAGCCAATTTACCAGATTCCTGTACACTGGGAAAAGAGAAATAATCGTATTTTTCAGGGTTTAGTGAACAATGGATATTCCCTTGGAACCTAAACCATCACTGTGAACCACCAGAATTGCTGGAAAAGATTTAAAACAGGGAATGAAGTCTAATAATCAATAACTTTTTGGCTTAGGTTCACCTCATAATGAGCCCAATGGGTACCCAAAATTACTCCATGTTTACTTTCTCAACTCAGGCAAGCATGATAGGAAGAGACATACTCTGCAACTGGTAGAACCTTCATGTTGGATCTCTCACTTACAGACAGGATAATTACAATAAGATGTCAAATGGAGGTCTCTAGAACTTCGGCTCCCTATCAAAGTAGTGAAACAAAAGAAATAGAACATTCCTGCAGAGACTGCCACAGTTGAGTCACCATCAAGGACTGAGAGGGTACTACCACATCCTTATTCAACTCATCTATTTGACCTTTGTATAAGGCAGACGGATCTTGAAGAACAATGGTGTACTATAATAATTTTAATTAAGTGGCACTTCCAGATGTGGTCACTTTATTGAAACAAATCAACACTACTCCTTTATTCTAGTTTAAGACTGTAAATTTCAAAAATACTTTTCCCTATCCTTGTTAGTAAAGTTCACCAAAAACAGTAATATGTTTTTGTTCTTTCTCAGGGCTCTACCAACTCTCTAGCTGTCTTCTATAGGTTTGTCTGCTGGAAACTTGCTTGTGGCTCAAATCTACAGGACATCAAGCAAGCCCACTGCATAGGTAAATTATATTGAATGGTTAGTGAGCCGACAGTATCAAGTACACGAGATATCTTGTTAAGATATATGCATGCCAGAGAATGGGAGAATAAACTTCATAATGATTCAGGAGTATATCATATCTGTGAAATTTCTAGGAAGCAGTGGTTTGGTGTATGTTGAAATACCTCATACCACATGGTGAACATGTCTCCATCTGACACCTGCTACCTCTAAGAGAAGGGCCTACAAATTTTGGTTGCAAGAGATACCTTGATTTGGACATTTTACTTCAATCTATATATGCCAAATAACCCAATTAGCTGTCAGTTTTTGATCTAGGTCAAAAGGATGCTCAACAATGGAAACAGGCTGCCATTCAACCTATCTGCCACTTGCATCACATGACTCAGCATGTCCAATGGTGCTTGAATTATCTATGGTAGTTGGGAATCCTAAGGGAAAGCTTTGGCAGACCGCTATCAATAAGTCACAGTGTACCTCTTAGACTTTGGAGTAAAATTTTACTTTCTCTGCAGATAATTACTCATTTGAGAAACACCTTCTGCCTTGTTCCTGGATACCAGTAGAGGCTTAACACTTAATATTGGCTATTAAATAACCATGTGATCTTATATACTCATAAAAAGCAGGATGTCATCTAACCCACTAAGCCTTCTGTAGTGGTATTCAGTCAAGTGAGGGTGACAGATAGGTTTTTCTACACAAGTTCTGAAGTCACAAATAGGTTGCATGAAAGTGGCTCAAATTTTCATGGCCATGGCTCCTGCTCCTGCCACATTTGGTTCTCTGTGTGTGTGTGTGTGTGTGTGTGTGAGAGAGAGAGAGAGAGAGAGAGAGAGAGAGAGAGAGAGAGAGAGAGAGAGAGAGAGACAGCAGAAAGAGGAAGAACAATTTGGTCTTTGTTCATACACAATTCCACATGCTTGTGTGGGACTTCCTAAAGTGGACAGCTGCAGCACCGCAAGTGTGGCTCTGAAGGATCGTGGTAAATAAAGTCTTTCCACAGGGAAGAACTTCATGATGCACACCTGGCCATTTTTTCCTGGTAGGATAGATGGATAGAGGTACATATCTAAAGTGAGTCATGAGCAGTGGCTAAGTTTGGGTGAATGCTCAGTCACTTGGAAGAAACATGACCTACAGAAGAGGTGTGGAAAGAAATATGAAAATATTTTTGTCCTATATAAATGCTCATCAAACAACGAGTTTATGACAGGAAAATCTTAATAATCATGTATGCAAAGTTACTCATTCTTTTCCTAGTCTTTTTTTATTAAATCATTTTTATTGTTATTCTATTACACTTGTCCCAATTTTTCCTCCTTTGCTTTTCCCCACCCATCCCACCCCCCACTCCCACAGTCAATTCCCACACTGTTGTCCACATCCATGAGTCATTCATACATCTTCTCTGTCTAGTCCCTTCCCCTTCTTTCCACCATTTCCCACCTCCCACTTCCCCTCTGGTCACTGTCAGTCAGTTCCATGTTTCTATGCCTGTGATTCTATTTTGTTTGTTAGTTTATTTTGTTCATTAGGTTCCTCTTATAGGTGAGAGCAGAAAGAAAAAAAAATTCCTACCATTTGTGGCAGCATGGACGGAACTGAAGAATGTTATGCTAAGTGAAATAGGCCAATCAGTGAAAGAAAAATACCATATGGTCTTTTCCTACCTTTTATATCCGTAATTGTTCAATTGGCTCATAAAAAAAACTATGATCAGGAAAGCTGAGATAAAACTTTTGTATGAGTTCAGCAACATGCATTTCCACTCACAAAGGCCAAGTTGGCTACAGCCGTGACTGAGTACCCACCCTGCCAAGAGCAAAGATCAAAACTCAGCACCTGAAATGGCATCATTCCTTGGGGGAACCAGTCAGCCACCTGGTAGCAGGTTGATTACACTGGAGCACTTCCATCATTGTAGGAGAAGTTCTTTGTTCTCACCAGAAAAGACAGGCATGCTGGATATGGTTTTATCTTTCCTACAGTCCATATTTCTGCTAAAACTACCATCTGTAGACTTACAGGATGCCTTACTCACCTTCATAGGATTCCATGCAACACTGCTTCTGACAAAGAAACCCATTTTATAGCAAATGAAGTACATCATTGGGCTCATACTCACAGGATTTTCTGTTATCATTATGTTCTCCTCATCCTGAAACAGCTGGCCTAATAAAATTATGAAATGGCCTCTGGAAGATGCACTTACGGAACCAGCTGGTGACAGTATTTTATGGGGTTGGAATAATGTACTCCTGGATAAGATAGGCTTTGAATCAGCTTTAACTGTAATGATGTTTCTCCTATACCCAGAATTCAGGAGTCTAGGAATCACAGACTAGGTATGGGACTTTCTCATATTAATGTTAATGACTCACTAACAATATTTTTGCTTCCTTTCTCTACAAATTTTGGGGGTTTTGTTTGTTTGCTTGCTTGCTTGTTTATTTGTTTGTTTTTGGTTTAGAAGTCTTTCTTCCCAAAAAGAGAAATTATTCCACCAGAGAATACAACATTGCAGTGGAACATGAGACTACCTTTGGCTACTTGGGGCATCTCCTGCCACTGAACTAACAGGAAAGAGGTTAGAGGGGGAGTGTTCACAGTACGCAGGAGAAGCTCCAGAATGCCACCTAGTCTTCCTGTATGTTGTGGTAAAAGTTAATGGAAGGCTACAACAATCCAAAAAAGGCAGGACTGTAATGACACAAACTCTTCATGAATAAAGAGTCGGGTCGCCCCACAAAGTAAGGAACCACAATTAACTTAGACACTTGCTGGGGCAAAAAAGACTGTGACATACAGGAGTGAGAAAAGGAAGTTATATATACTATCTCTGATCCCATGACCACTTCCAAATATGAGGGCACTAGTAAATAAGAGCATTTACGTCATCCTTCCTTCTATGTGTTAGTGTATGTACACCGATTTTCTCTCTCTCTCACTTCCATACTCTAACATAAGGTTTATTAATGGTAGTTGACTATATCTCAGAATTAAAGTTATAATACATTCAAAGGGAAATTTGCCTCAGCTAAAAGAAGAATGAGCATTCCTCAAAGACTTAAGTTACTTTGTATATCCTTTTAAGGGGAGAGGTGTAGCACGTTTTTATTGTACAAAAGAACACATGTATCGATTTTAGGTGAAAGAATGATTCTTTTGTCTTTATTTTGAAGCAAATATAGTTCATATAAGAGAGTATATTTGCCAAGATGACCCAGACTGCACCGGACTGCAGACCTTGCTGACCAACAGTGGGGGCAGGCCTGCCACCAGGTGCCTGCCTGCTGACCCCCAGAGTTAGGAGGAGCTCTGCAAAGGCACTAGCCTCCCTAAACTCCCTTTGCAACTGCCTCCTTGGAACCGTTTGAGTGACTGGACGTGTTGGGCTTCACAGGTTTCCAGTGAGTTCTCATTTCATCCCACTTGCCTACCCATACCAGTGCTCTAGGCAGATCCTTTAGTAACTCTTCTCTGATTTCCCAACTTTGCTCTTCCAGACTTTCACTTCCCAGCTCCTTCTGTTTGCATTAGGTCAAATTTCTGTTAACAACCCCCTTATTTCCATATATACTTAAAGAGACTGCTTTCCTGATGGAATGCTGACAAATATAAATGAACACAAATATAAATATACTTGTTATTTATATTTATGACTGTGATTTTGCTGTTCATTTACTCCACAAAGTCCTTTAAAAAACCCAAATAACATGTACAATAATATGCCATCAACATGCAGCTCACCTATGAAATGAACAGCCAAACAAGACAACTAAAACTAGGACTATTTCTCTGGCAATGCCTGCCTTTTGGACTCTAAATCCACCGGAAGTAGATTAAATGTAATTACAGTGTCCTTGTTGAAATACTGCCATAAAAACAGTATGTTAACACAAAGTAATCACAGTAAGAGTAATTTATTTAGCACACAGAATATAAACATTACTGTATTATACTGTTTGTTATCTTTTATCTCCACAAACACTGCAAGTTAGATGTTCTTATTCCTGCTTTATTGAAAGAAAACAAACACCCAAGAGTTTAAGTACCCTGCCCAAGTTGTACAGCTAAGTCCATCATAAGTCTCTCCAAAGCAATTCTCCCTCTGGAAGACATATTTGCATATGCTTTATGAAAAATATATAAAAATTTATCATCAGTGTCCTTCCATGTCCTTTTTGAGCTCTCTTCTCTCTTATGCCTTGTACACTCACTGACTTCATGCTAACCTCTGCCACTGTGAACTCCTCGTAAATCATGCTCCATTCTCTCTTCCCTTTTCATATGCTCCCAAGAGACTGTCACATAGGAAAAGTTCTGATGAACAAAAGTGCAGCGTGTTTTATTGACAAATAATGGTTGTATGTTTTCATCTTCATGGTTTTAGAATTGAACATCATTTATTCATTTATTAAATAAATGATTATTGTGTTCCTTATTGGCTTTATAAATGATTCAGTCCCGACACTAAAGCAATAATAAAAACTCTAATCAGTCAGGTTTCTGACTGGTAATTTCTACATGGTGTTCTCAATGAGTAAAGGATACATTATTACACGCGGCAGCCATTCGTCTCTTGGACAATTACTAAGTACCAACATGTCCTTCTTACGCTCCTCTGAATTCTGTCTCTGTGTAACTTTTACCTTCTATGCCCTCTGCATTATAAAGAATAAACCAAATTCACTTTGTCATATGCTAGCTTTTACATGTTTTAATTTCTCCTATTGCTAAAACTCTTTCTGACAGAACACTACTATTGCCACTACAATCACCATTTAGCATTTTTTGCCTCTCTGCTAACACTGCAGGTTTTAGAATCACTCTTATACATAGCACTCAAAAGTGATCACACTACTTAAGCTAACATCTGACCACTTGATAATCCAGAGCATATGGCACTATCACCTCCCTCATTCTACATATTTTAATCTTACTAATGTAGTCTAAATATCAACTGACTTTTAGAATAGCCATCTTACATGGCAATTTCATAGTGAATTTACCAATCAATAAAGAACACTTCTTTTTTTCTCATTAAAAGTGTTGTAAATGCAGATCACTTGCCCTGTTGTCTATGAGTGCAATTGATTTTTTAAACTTAAGTTCTTGAATATTATACAGGCACAATATAATGGTTTGGGGGTGAGAATAAACTATTTTAAAACTTGATTCTGGCCCTGGCTGGTGTGGCTGAGTAGACTGAGTGACAGCCTATGAACCAAAGGTTCACCAGTTCCATTCCCAGTGAGGGCACATGCCTGGGTTGTGGGCCAGGTCCTCAGGTAGGGGGCATGTGAAATGCAACCACACATTGACATTTCTCTCCCTCTTTCTCCTTCCCTTCCCATCTCTCTAAAACTAAATAAATAAAATATTTTTTAAAAAAACTTGATTCTGGCTCTGACCGGTGTAGCTCAGGTGTGGCTTGGTTGGGCTGGTACATGAAGTAAAAGGTCGCAGGTTCAATTCCCCATCAGGGCACATTCTTGCATTGTGAGTTCAGTCTCTGGTTGGGGCATGTGCAAGAGGCAACTGACTGATGTTTCTCTCTCACATCAATGTTTCTCCCTCCCTTTCTCCCTCTTTTCCCCTCTTGTTAAAATTAAATAAAATCTTAAAAAAAAAAAAAACTTTGATTCTGGACCTTGGTCTTAGACTTTTATGAACTTGACCCAAAGGCAAGAGAAGTAAAAACAACAAGCAAAACAGGGACATACTCACAGAGAGCAGGCTGACAGCTTGGGAGTGTAGGGAGACCGAGCAAAAAGGGGGGAAAAAAAAGAATTTACGGACAACTGTGTGGTAATTGCAGGCTAAGAGGGGTGGGTAGAGGTGGAAGAGAGTATAGAGGAGATAAATGGTAATGGGAAAATGCAATAAAAATAAATAATGAAAATATAAATTAAATAAATAAATAAATAAATGGGACTGTAGCAAACTGAAAAGCTTCTATACAGCAGAAGAAACAAAACAAAAAAGCAATCAACCAAAGGAGAGAAGGTATTAGCCACAACACCTCCAGTAAGTGATTAATATCCAAAGTAGAGAAAGAATGCATACAACTCAATAAAAAAATTAAAGAAAAAATGGGCAGAAGACCTGAACAGACATCCCCCCCACCCCAGATAATACAAATGGCCAACATGTAGGAGACCATTCTGTGTGGCATGGGCCCAGTTTCCACTCAGAGATGCACAGGACCCAAGCCCACGGATAGGTTCTCTCGTGGGGAATCAGGCCTGCAATGTGCCTAGGCCACTTTAAGTCTTGCTTTTGCTAAAAACTCCCCAGTATGGAGTGTGTAACCAGTTTGACCACTTTTCCCTTTTTCATTTGCAAATATCCTTCTTCTGTGATGTGATCAGTGGCATTGGCTCCTTTGTGCCTGTAAAAGGTAACCACCTAAAGTGAATCTATGCATAGAAAATGAGGACCATCATATAACGTGCCAAGAAACCCAATAAGGGCTGGTCACAGCAAGGGCCAAGGCTTTTGCTCCCCTTGAGAGAAAAGCCATGCTGTCCCTTTTCCTCCACTGGACTCAGTAGTCCATGTGAATGTTTCATTTCATCCATAATGACACGGACACTGTGGGCCGGTGTCTGCATCACAACAGAAATATGAAAAGATGTTCAACTTCCTTAGCTATTAGGGAAAAACGAATCAAAATCACAATGAGATATCAGCTTCACACTTGTTAGAATGGTTATCAGCAACAAGACAAATAATAACAAGCATCAGAGAGGGGTAGAGAAAGAGGAGCCCTCATTCGCTGCTGGTGGGAATGTAAACTGGTACAGCCACTATGGAAAACAGTAGGAAGGTTACCATGTGACCCTGCAATGTCTCTTCTGGGTCTGAAAAATTTGACATTTATTTTTAAAGACATATGTATACCTATGTTCACTGCAGTATTTATTCATGGTGGCCAAGGCAAGGTGACCAGAGTGTCCTTTGGTAGATGATTGGATAAAAGAGATGTGGTACATATATACAATGTAATACAACTCAGCCATAAGAAAAGATGAAATGTTGCCATTTGGGACAACATTGATGAACCTTGAGAATATCATGCTGAGTGAAATAAGTCATGTGGAAAAAGTCAGGAACCATGTAATTTCACTCATATGTAGGATATAGAACTCAAAGCAATAAATGAACAAACAAGATTAAAAAACTCATACAAAAACAGTATGATGTATTCTTAGAATTGTACACTTGAAACCTCTATAATTTTATTAACCAATGTCACCACAATAAATTTAATAATTTTTAAAAAGAACATAATAGAAAAAAATTTGATTTTGTCATCTAAGAGATTAGCTGCCATTCTCATATGTGCTATACATGGTTAAGATAACAATGAATTTTATATCTTTGTTCTTTATATATTTTATGAGAAATATTTTATAAAATGTCAGGGACAGGAATCTAAAATACCTCCTGTCTTGGCCACTGTAAATAATGCTATAATGAGCATAGGGGTCCATACACTTGAAACTTATATAATCTTATTAACCAATATCACCCCAATAAATTTAATTTTAGAAAATGAATAAAAAAATAACATATCTCCTGGTTGACATGGATTTTCTCATCAATATTCTTTGACATTCTTGATCAACATTTCATAAATTTCCTCCAAATTTTAGCAACATCTAGTCCACTTTTCTCAATGAAGTTGTCTATAGAAAGGATTTTAATAAATATTTGACATTTTAAAGCAAGTTTCTTACATGTATTTTGATAAAGCCACATTTGTGTATACATTTTAAAATTATGAACATCCTCATAAGACCACATAATATGGCCATTTTGACTCAAGGCTAAGTAACAGCCTAAAAATAATTATAATGTCAGTTTTATGTCAATTACCAAATTTGCCAAGGGGAGAAAGAGACATCTTCATAGTTCTCAACACTTGTGGCCTCTTTCCCTGAATCCCCCATGGCTAACACGAAATTCAGAAAGGGGAAATGGTAATGAATTTCTCTCATTTGAATAAAATTTAGCAGGTAAAAACAAATAAGCAAAACAGTTATTTTAAAGTTTGGCACAGCTGCTCTGAAGTATTAGACCAAAACAGCTCCAATTATAAAGGGAAGATGTTAAATAACTAAGGGCCTAGCTTTGCACTATAATAGGATTATTGGGAGACGTGAGGGAGGGGATAGAAGGAATGGATCTGAGTGGGAATTTTTTCCACTACCCTTGACATAAAGGATGAGCATCAACACTTAAGAATCAGGCTGCCCTAAAGAAAAATTTGCCTTTCTGAAGCTGATGACACACTGTGTCTCATTTTGTGCATCTTCCATTTACAGAGGTATATAATAAGGTGTTTTTTCCTAAGCTTATCTTATATTCTGAAGGCTTTTTAATTTCAAGGATTAAAGAATGTCTAAAAATGCACTTTCTAAATTTTTATTACCTTTTAGTTACCCCCATTCCCCAGCTAAAAATACATTTTAAAAATACAGAGTTCAATGGCTAGGATACCTCACAAATAGTATCCTTAGTTCCAAGTTCATAGTTAGAAATTTCTAGGAGGGGCAGTCTTAAAATCCTTAGCATCCTTTTGTCTCAGAAGTTGCAGGAGAAAACAGATTTGACACTAACCTGTTTTCACAGAAGAGCTAGAAGAGAGCTTAGACCAGGAGGCCTATGCACTGAAATCAGATGAATTTCAAAGACCATTCCTCAGACCGAGATTGGGCAATAATCCTGATCCAGCCATGAGGAGGCTTGGGTGACTTCCACACAAGGCTCCATTAAAGTGAACATAAGCCTCCTCTTGGTCCATGACATTCATGATAGACCTGAAAGTTGTTTACCAAACAGAATGAACTTCCTTCCCCAAACACACTACATGGAAACGGATGTTCTCCCTCTTCCTCTCATCCCTAATTAGAGACTTAGGAGTTCAGGCCTCAAGCAGCACCCATGGGCATAAACATCAGGATAACAAAGAACTCACTAGAATAACAACAATGTCAAATAGCAACAACAATGTCAAATAGCAACAACAATGTCAAATAGCAACAACAATGTCAAATAGTAACGATAATGGTTGGTTGTTTTTGTATACTGAGGCCTTTCTGAAAAAAAGTGCCATCATTGTTAATACAATAAGAACGGTTTGCTCGTCATCTACATAACCTGGTAGCAAGGAAGGTGGCCTGGCTTGGGCATGCCTGAACAATGACAACTTCGCTGTACTAGTAAATGGGGGCAGTAGATGCCATTGAGTGAGCATGTGTACTGTGAGTCACATTCAGAAAGACTGAGCAAGTAGAACAACAAATCTGCATCAAATTTTGCATTAAGCTTGAATATTCCTCTACAGAAACTGAATGATTCAGAAGGCCACAGCTATGGGCAACTGGTGATTGGCAGCTCCATCATGACAACGCATCTGCTCATGCATCATATCTCATGTAGAGTTTTCGGCAAAACATCAAATCACCCAGATGACTCAGTCCCCTACAGCCCAGATTTGGGCCCTGCAACTTCTTTTTTTTTTCCAAAACTAAAATCACCTTTGAAAGGAAAGAGATTGCAGACTGATGATGAGATTCAGGAAAATACTACAGATGCAGCAGATGGCAATTGGGAGAACTGTGTGAGGTCCCAAGGTGCCTACTTCAAAGGGGACTGAGGCATCGTTTTTCTATGTGCAATGTTTCTTGTATCTTGTATCTTCTTCATAAATGTCTCTGTTTTTCATATTCCCTAGCTGGATACCTTCTGGACAGACCTTGTACAATGTAATATAGACTGTGAGCAACTTGAAGCAAGGTCTCGTATCCTAGTCACCTCTTTGTGTCCTATGTCTAATACAGTACCTGGCATGGAGTAAATGCTTAATAAATAATTGTTAAATAAATAAATTCCTAAGCTAATACTTTGTTTTTATCTTTTATTTAATTCAGTCAGTGGAAAACTATTACCTGAGCTCCTATTATGTGCTGGATACTGTACAAAGCTGTGAGTGGACAAACAAATCTTTCCTCAAACCTTATAGTCTAATTGAAATCAGTGAAGTAACTTCCACTCCTGCTCGTTGGCACTATTATTGTAACACGGGAGATGGATGAATGACGCTACTGCTGAGCCACTATTTCCTCACAAGCAATTTAACGGTTGAACAAAATGACCTATTGCATAGAATTATTTGTTATAAAATTATTGCAAAGGGTATGAAACATATAAAGCATCACATAAATTAAGTTTTAAGATTATAAAATTATTTTTTTAATTTGAATACTGCCCAAAATAGAAGTACTTCCAGTCCAAAAGTAATTCAGGCTCTCAAGTGGATACATTCACATCATTATATATAAAGCACACAAAGAACTTAGGAAATCTAGCATTGTTATATTCTAATCCAGATCTCTATTGTAAAATGTAACTTCCTTGAGAATGCGATATTTTATGTTTAGTATCTTCTATAGGATCTAGCACTTTTCAAAAAACAGCATTCAATAAATGAATTAATTCAATCAAAACAACTTAAGAATAACATTCAGGTTAAGAATCTAACCTGAAAGCCATTTAGGAGATTCAAGAACCCCAAGAAATTACATGCAAAATGGTGTGTTTGAAGGCCGCTGTCATAGAATTCTTTGGTTTTATCAGTCTCATAGAGTTCTATTATCTGAAATGGTTTCCTTCACTCAGTGTGTAGTAATTAAACATCAATTACTTGTCAAGCATTGTACCATAGTTCCAGCTTATTATCTTTATAAATAATGAATAGCGATTGAATGAAATTTTTACAGGATCTGCTTTCTGAAATTCATGCTTTTTAAATTACTGCATCCTCTATTGAACGTATTTACATCTCAAGTCAGCACTAAATACTATTCAGTCATTTACCATATTTGCTGGAAAATACGCACTTTGGAAATATACTCATTTGGCTTCATGGAAAAGCCTTCGTGATGACAAAACTGACAGGACTTGAGTAAATAATATGAGGGTGGACTCCCCTAAACACAGAATTATCTTCTGGAGGCAGGCCCCTTGTAGTACAGGCTTCCCCCTTTAGGTGAGTGTTCAAGAAACCCATCTGTATGAGTGTACCAGTTGGCATTGTTGTGAGAGGCTGCATTAAACGTCAGTGAATTTTTTTTAAGACAACACATTTGCCTATTTTATGATGAGTGATTTATGAGCACACATGTGCTGAGTGTTCATCAGTTTTTGACCAAAAATAGCCTGACCCCTGTGCCCACCCTCCCTATTCACCCGATCTCACCCCAAGCAACTTTTTTTGGTTTCCCCAGATGAAAAAAGTTCCCAAAGGGAAGCATTTTGCCTATTTGGAAGAGGAGAAACAAAAAAATGGCAGAAACACTAAAAGGCATCAAAATCGACAAGTTCAAAAACTGTCTGGAGCAGTGGAAAAATGTCCCAATTGGTGTATTGCATCAAATGGAGAGTACTTTGAAGGTGGCTGAAGTTTAAACATGTAAGAACAAATACGCAATTTTTTATAACAAGTTCAGCTTTTTCCTGGGTCCCCCCCCTACCCTTGTGTGTATGTACACACACACACACACATACAAGATTTAAGAAATCTCTAGTGAGCCATGCTGCTCACACTGTTTAAACCATCTCTAATTCATCAACTGTCATACAGCACAGCTGGGTTCTATTTATTCCTAACAATAACAATAAAACTACTGTCGTTTAAAAATGATTTGTAAAAAAAAAAAAAGAAAACTTTACATAAAGTTGTTTTGTAAGCAATTTTCTCAGGAACTTTCCACTGACTGAAATAAACAGCCTTCAAATGCTCCAAATGAAGAATGAAAAGTATTTTTAAACTCTCAAGAAACCTCTAACATTTAATGACAATGTTTCTTCTTTGGAAATATTATAATCTCTCCTCAGTGCATTAAGCATCCTCTATTTAGAATCAATCAATATTTATCTGAACAGCTATTTAAATTTTCTGAATAATGTTATTTTTACCTTTGAGAATGACTGCCATATTCTTGTGACAAATATAAAAAAGAATATTTCCCAGACACAGGCATAGAGCACTAAGAGATTAAAATTCTAATCCACAGTAGACATTCACTTTATAATATCAAAATTTCTATGTAGCATGATCTAAAAATTACTATTTCAAAAAACAGCTTAAGTGAATTATGAAAACTAGGAAACCAGTGGCTTTTAATGCCTACACTCTCACAACTGAGTTGCAATTAGTGATAGTGGTCAGGAGATGGCAGAGTCTCATTTCCTAAGATTTGTTCCATTGGCCTTTGTGTAATTCACAATATTCACTTAAAAAGAAAGATGTTTTGTTAATGGTTCTCTTATCACAAATAAGGCAGAGATGATGAAAAATAAGACATTCAGAAAAAATAAGAAATTTAAATTTCTCAAAATTTTTACTTATTACTAATAATTTATATGTGAAAAATTTTTAAATACTCTGAATAACATTTTTCTTTCCAATGTACAAGGAACAAAATGAAAGTAGTTTATAACAATAACTATTTAGAAGTACCTCAATTCTGCAATTCTTTCTTTTGGTTATTTTTATATAATGCTGGATTGTTTTATACTTATACATGTATTTTACAACTATGAATTCCACTTTTCAATAAAATAAAAACAAGTGTATAGTTTTAAAAATAGAAATTTTACAATGTCTATTTTAGGGAGAAAATTCACTAATTTGAAATAAAATATTTCTTGAAATGGCTTTATTCAAGGCACATGTAATATTTAAATGCTTCTTTTTGTTTGTTGTTGTTGCTGTTGCTTTTTACTTAATAAATGCTAAAGAAATCTTTAGATCTCAAGTTTATTAGATTGCTTGTTTTTTAAAAAATAGCATCCTTAAGGCTTGGCAATCCACTCACACACATAGTGAGCACAGTAACAGGTGGAGGTCTGGTTGTACGGGTTGTATCGCATGCCTCTTTCTAGATAGACTCCAGAAAGGGAGAATAGACAAATACACTACAGATTGTCTTGATTCAGCCTGGAATACAGTCTGCTACCAGTTACAGGGTCTTTACTAGGAAGGTAGGAAGAATCCCTAATCATCCCCGAAAAAGCATAATCCAAAGTTGGGTGAAAAGGCAATGTGGGTACCAACCCAGGAGTTAGATAGGGAGACATGAAACCAGATAGCCCTCTTCCTGCAGAGGAATACGCCAGCCGCAATGGACTGATACCTAGTCTAGGACTTAAGCTGTAGAGACTTGAATCACCTCCGTAAGAAGTAGAAGTGGTTTGAAGAGGAGCAAAAGCTGATTTATTTCCTAGAGTTCCAAAACCAATTCCAGCTAAACTAAAATTCGAAGCTCTCTGGAAAGCTGTATTTCCCAATTCTGCTGAGCTTGCTAGGTTCCTGGTGTCTGGCTGGTGTTCCTTCCCATTTAGGACCTGTTCAATGGCTTGAACCACATCCCCTTTGCAGAACTGTAGAATGCCTTCTAGCCGGCTAGGCCTATAACTTGGGAAAATCTTGGTAAGGATATCAAGAGGATCCCTTGGTCTTGTGGACCCTGTGGGAAGTCTGGATCTGGCAGCAGGGAGGTTTTTGGCCCACTCGCTTTCATTTCCTGATTCCAGGTCAGAGGATGACAGAGACCTGGGACTCTCTTCGCCTCCTGATTGCTCCCCACGGTGAGGATGCAGAATGCTATCATCCTTGTTGGGGTTTTCTGAAACAGATGACATAACATTTTGTTTTCCAACTACACCAGTCGACTCTGGAGATGATTCCAGGGTAAGCCGATGAGATTTGAACACTGGTTCTTTTTGTCCACTCTGGCATGAGTCACAGCTGCTTTCTTTTTGTTCTGGGGAAAGAGAAAAAAGGAATCAAATAAAGGGAAAACTTCGCAGAACATAGTGTTGCCCACTCAAAAACAGTGCTGGAGAAAAATAATTCATTCCCTCATATATTTATAATACTTTTTGCTGTAAAAAAATTTAATGAATAAGAATTTTAAAAGATCATTTGGAAATGCCGGTGTTATAATAGTGGGAAACGCTGTTTATTATGCCATTTCAAGATCGCAAAATTATATAATATACAAATGCAGTAGTTATTTAGGAATCAGTAAAGAGAGTCTATTGTTAACCCCAAACTGTTAATGTAACACCAATATTTCATGCACTTTGCCCCATCTCAGCAATTTGAGGTTTACCTAAATGTTACCCAAGTTTTGTTGTTGGGTAGAGTCACCTAAAAAGACTGACCTAAGTGAGTCTTTTTTTCATAGTGACACCATGCTAAAAGAACTAAATAAAATAATTATGTTTAGATAAGAAATCAAAAGAAGAAACAATCAGTATGAAAATAAATATTGTTTAATCACTAATTCTACATTTTTACCACTGCTTTTTTAATGCTCACATTTCCGATTTCAATCATCTGAATAATGTGGAAAAATAACAAAATTGTTTACTTCATTTTAAATCTAAACCAATAATGACTTCTGCTCTACCAATCTCAGATCATATGACCTACATATTTCATTTTATGTGAGAGATGACACAGAGTTGTTATTTTTTATAATCCTAAGAAGATCTCAAGAAAAGAGGTTACGGTCAAATTGTATCTAAAAGAAAATTAGAAACTGCACTATTGCACTGTTGCAATTTGTTGGATCTTCAAAGTGTGTGGTAAAAATAACATATTAGGCATTTGTCTCAAATCACAACTTTTTTCAGTATTAAGGAAAAATATTTTACACAACAACTTGATTTTCTACCTTAACATGTTCAGCATATGAATATTAATAAAACAAGAATATCTTTAGGAAAATAATTATGCACATAATCAATAAATAACTTATTTTGGTTTATCCTATAGACATATTTATTTTCTGTTTCCATTTAAAAAGAGTAAATTGTCAAGTAGGGTACTCAGAATATTTCAGTCCAACTTTCTTCTACAAAGTTTATGAATGCAACAAAACAAACATAGCCTGAAGCAGTGATTTGCAACAACAATTTGAAAAATTCCTATGTTTTTTCAAAGAGAGGTTCTAAATTCTAAAGAAATAGCTATGGTTTATTTTAAATTTAAAGTAAGTGTAAAATTTAACACTTTGATCATTAAAATGTCATCAGAGCAAACATGTAACAAAAGATGTTGCTCCTGTAAAATGACAAAGATTTTCTAGCATTTTCAGTTTCAGATAAAACAATGAAACTCTTCTAATGAAATCTGCCAAGTGGAAATAGATTGGCACAGGTCTGCCATTCCCTATTTTACAAGGATGATTCGTTAAATATGACCCCAGAACATGGGCGGTATCAAAATTTCATCTCAAAGGCAATTTATGTATACTTTTTGTTATTTTATTGTACTCAAGTATAATATAATGCAATGCAATACCAATTGCATAAGACTACCTAGAACATAAGGTGTCTTCAAAATACTGTGATTTCATTTATATCATCTCTCTGTTCTCTGAACTCGTACAGCTCATTTTACTTCTTCACTTTTATCATTGTATATTACATCTTATAGTTTTTGGATACATAAACTCTTCCTCATTTTGACTGTAAGGTTCTTTTGTGTAGGAAAATCTGACTCACCTCTGAATTACTGTTCATCTTTGTCTCACGAATGAGTAATTTAAATAGAATTCTTCCCTACAGATACTGTGTGAGAGGCAGTCAGTTCAGAAAAGCCATGAAACCAGTCTATGAAAGTGGGGGGGGGGGGGGGGGTCAACTGAGGCAAAGAATAAAATAAATTAATGGACCCTATAAAATAGGACACTTTGGTACCCCTCCAAGAAAAATATATAAATCAGGGTTGTCAGCCAAATCTCACCGTCAATTTAGTTTACAAAATTTTAACTTTTACTTCTCTTTTATAGTAGTTTTGTTTAATAACTTTGATCTTCAGCACTCTTTGAATTTTAATGAGCAATGTTTAAAGTCCATTTTGTCTACTAAAATAAACTAGAACATGGACAAAAATTGGCATAGGTGAGAAATTATGTATGTCTTATTTAAATAAAGATAGTCTCTTTTCAAATGTACATCCTCTAAGACCTGCAATTTTCACAATCCAGGGATGTTTTCTAATTAATAACTTAATGTGTCATTATCAGATAATCTCATGTGACACAACCCGTCTTAGATTTATACAAAAATACTGAAATAACATTTTCACTGCTACTGGGTACTGTGGAAGACTATGGCATTCACTAAAATACAGTAGGATTTTCACTAGCTGGAAAAGTTTATTTTGGATAACCCTAGTCGAATATATATTTATCAACCACAAATAGCAGTATATGAAAGTGACTTGTGGTTGATAAGTAAGAGAAAATAATTAAAACTCATTGGATAAGAAATTCCTAATCCTGGACTTTGAAATTCTTATCAATGTTTTTACAAATCTATGAAACTTAACTTTTTTCCTATGGGAAGAGTTGAAACTTCAAATTAGAGCATCAGTTTAGGAGGCTGATGATGGGGATTGGGGGTGGAATGCTTAAAATTTTGAAGCATATTGGATGAAAGGGAGGTTTGGTAGATTTCAGTGTCTTGCCTACTTCTAGCTGGCTCCAAAAATTTGCCCCAAGGGTAAAGAACTGTACTCTCAACTATCAGTGAGCTCCCCAGACACGTTCAGAAGGGTAACTCTGGTTTTATAGCTGAAAACAGTACAGAGCAAGTTCAAAACGCAGCACCTCTCACTGACATTTTCACTCAATGCCCACTGGAGGTTCTGCTCACACAGAGTCGTAGAAACTTGGGTGCAAATTCCATTCCTAGCATGAGCTGCTCATCTAATTACTCACCCTTCACTTTTTTCACTTTTTCATTGTCTTATCCCATAATCTGAAGGAACAGAAAGTTTTTCCAAAGTGAATGTGATGGGTTTCAACCACTCTCACTAACGTCCTGTTGCAGAACCCACTCGCATTAACATCATACTGCAGAGCCCTTTCCCACAACTTAAACAAGGGCTTCTTCTAAACAACTTTTACCGCCTGCCTCCAGGTCATGGCTGCTTGTTTCAAAAAGTTTTTCTCCAGAACAATCTTTTTTTTTTCTTTTCTTTTCTTTTTCAAAGAGGAAATTTTTCAAAGACCAACTCACCTTGCTTTTCCTCCGTATTATCTAGCTGGAAAACCTCGAAAGCAGGGGTCGCCAGACCACTAGCCTGTCTCCAGGCATCAAGTCCCAGCGCAGTGGACCCCGCAGGGTCGCTCTCCGCCTGGGAATTCTCCGTGCTGCCGCAGCCTCCAGAGGTCCGAACGCCAGGCCCCGAGGGTCCCGGGTACAGGAACCTTTGCAGCCCCCGGGCCTCATTCTCCTCCTGGGCCTGCTGCCTGCGCAGCGCCACCTGGGCGGCCATGACGCGCTGGCGCTCGGCGATCAGGGTGCACTTGGCACAAGCACAGTCGCGCCAGCGGCAGAAGCGCTTGTGTCCCTTAAGCGCCGACACCACACCATGGTTGCGACAACGGGCGCACTTGGGAGTCCGCGGGTAGCCGCAGCCCACCGTGCCCACCCCTCTCTCCAGCGCGGGAGCCGGCAGGCAGCCTGCGCTTCCCGCGGTGGGGGCGGTGGCAGCCCCGGCTGCCCGTAGAAAGAGGTTGGGAGGCCGCAGGAAAGTTGGAGGAACGGGCATCCCCGGGGGTACTGGCAACGTGGCTGAGGAGGGTGGAGGGGCCGCTGCCACCAGTCCCAGGGCCAGGCGGGGTCGGGCGCTGCCGTCGCGGTCTCTGCCACCGCACGGTGACTGCTCCATTCAGGAGAAGTGTCTGGCCACGGGCAACCACAGGAAAGTGCGCTGTCCGCAGCTAACCCTGCCGGGGGCGGGGGCCAGTGGGACTGCCTGTGGTCCCGCTGCTTTCCACCCACAGGCGGACAGAATTTGACACAATTTCTTCAGAGAGTTGGGGACCACCGCCTCCCGCAGCTGGAGACTCTAAGAGGTGCAGAAACTCCGTGAGCTGCTCAGAGTCCCAGGGCGCTAAGTTAACACCCTGGTGCTCCGTGAGCCCAACGGAAGCCTAGAAACGCTGCCCCGCCCTCCCGGTCTCCGAGCCAAGCTCTGCAGCCCGGAGCAGGAGCGCCAGGGGCGGAGAGTGGGGACCCTCTGGGAGGAGGGGCGACGGGAGACCCGAGAAACCGTGCTGATGTGCTGCCAATCTCCCTTCCCCGAAGAAGCCCTTTTCTCCACTTGTTTCCTCACGAATTCCTCCTCAACGTTTCGTTTTGTTAAATAATCTTCAAGGCCTTTCCCATACATCTTACTGCCCTTCTTACGCAATTTTACGTTCTCCTTTCCCTAGTTCTGCTCTTCTAAGCAAGTTTGAAGATTTGGATTTGGAGTTGTCCTTTTCTTTCCTTCTCCCAGATGAAGTCTTCAAGATGGTCGCGTGGTCGGTGTGAATGGAAAAGCACAGCTTGCTACCACAAATGTTACCCAACTGAAAGATGCTCCATTTTAAATGGATCTTAGAGCTGTGTCAAAACTATGGGCAAACAAATTAGAAAATTAATTCAGATTCAGACTCTTCTAGTATATATGTTTATTTACACATGCACATTTGGATTCTATGTATTATTAAATTCTGAAATGCTACCTCCCAAAGAAGTCTTTATGAATTTATCTGAAATTATTCATTAACAATTTTGTTAAAGTTGTTTCAAAACTTTCATATATCTGTTGTACGGAAGGTCATTTAGACCATTCTTTAAATATGCTATCATAAAATGCATTCTTGAAATATGCATTTAATGCCTTTAATTTTAAGAAAAGATCATGTTCCTTTAAACCAATAGAGTATTTGAGGCAGAAAATCCATGAGTATTTGTTCTGAATGGAAAGAAGAGTTGGGGCTTTGCCATTCTTCGAGATAACTGCCTTGACAGACATTTCATATTCTAGCCCTAGATGGAAAGTAATACTGATGTTTTTTACCATTCCACCTATTGGCATCCAATGGCTAGGGAAGCTACTGCTAGTCGGTCTGGGCTTTCTCCCGCCTTCCTGCTTGACGCCATCACTACCATCACCATCTTCCCATACCCACACTGCGATACGCTATCATTGAGGTTTTCTACCCTTCCCTTCCTACCCGTTAGAACTATCTAGGGAACTTTTAAAAGATACAGACACTCCAATACAAATATTCTGATTCTTGTAGTCTAAGGTTTTTAAACTCTGAAGGTGATGTTATAGACAACCAAGGTTTAGAACTACCACTCTAGGAATTCCTAACCTAAGCAAATTCTATAATACCCAAACTTTCTCACACTTCTCTAACCTTGCTTGGGCAACTCCTGCCTAAAATCTAGTTATTCCCTAACTGTGGCACTCATATCCAAAGTACAAGAAATGAAGTTTTAGTGCTATATGGGTCATTAAAATGCAATGTATTACCTATTGAGAAAACAGTTCCCTATTTCTCTTAAGACCTGGTTATGAAAAGGAAAATATGCAGCTTGGTTTAACTATTCTTTTAGAATTTTTAAAGACTTGCTTTTAACAAAAAAGGAAATTTAAAAGAGACTCAGTAAGTAACAGTATTTTCCCGGAATTTAACACTATTTTTTTTTTGTTTTATTTGATTATCAAAGTTACTTTCCAGTTATGGCAAGTGATAGTAATTTCCATGCAAAGAAGTGAAAATAGTTTTAAGTAAATGTATTTAAATAAAGTATGTCTATTTAAATTTAAAAAGATGAAGTGTGTGAAAGACTGAAAGCTAATAAACTTTGATGATAAAAAATAAAGATCTAAGAAAATGAAGAGATATATTGTGTTCATGGTCAGAGGACTCAACATAGCTAAAAACATAGCACTACCTAAATTGATATGTAAATCAATTCAACTCAATCAAAATTCCAGCAGAACTTTGGTATAACACATTGGTATAACACATCAAACCCATTCTAAAATTCATGTGGAATGCAAAGGAAACACCTAGAATTGCCAAAACAACTTTGAAAAGGGATAAAGTTGCAAGGCTAACTATATCTTATTTTGAGAATTATTACAAAGTTACAGAAATAAAAGTGGGGAAATATTTGTGAAAAGATAGAAAAATCATCCAATGTGACAGAATAGAGAGTTTAAAAAATAAACAACCAATTTTAGACAAAGGTACAAAGACAAAAATATAACCAGAGGTGTCCAACCTGTGGCCCATGGGCCTCATGCTACTTTGAATGGCTATGAGTGCAGCCCAACACAAAATCATAAATTTACTTAAAACATTACAAGATCTTTTTGTGATTACACATCACAATGTATTTAACGTGCAGCCCAAGGCAGCTCTTCTTCTTCCATTGTGGCCCAGAGACGCCCAAAGGTTGGATACCCCTGTTACAGGGAGAGTGAAAGACAGGCAGGAAAGATTACAAAGGATCAAAAGAAAATCTTTTTGGGAGATGATGAATACATTAATTATTTAAATTGTGATAACAATTTTACTTGTATATATGTCAAAATTTATCAAATTGTGTACATTAAATATGTACAGATCACTGCCTGTCAATTATACTCTTATAACGCTGTTATAAAAATAAAACCTCTTGTTACCTCTGGGGGAAAAAAAGGAATTATCTTCTGGAGGGCAGGCCCCTCATAATACTGGCTTCCCCTGCTACGTAAGTGTTCTAAGAACCCATCTGTATCAGTGTACCAGCTGGCATTGTTGTGAAAGGCTGCATTCAGCTTCAGTGAATTTTTTTTGAAGACTCTTTCAACGCATTTGCCCCATTTCTGGATGGGTGATTTACAAGCGCACCTGCCCACACCTGCCCACACTGCTTTGCGAGTTCAGCAATTTTAGACCAAAAACAGCATAAGCCTCATGCCCCACCCTCCCTATTCACCTGATCTCATCCTGAGTGACTTTTTTTTATTTCCCCAGGTGAAAAAATGTCCTCAAAGGGAAACATTTTGCTGATGTGGAAGAGGTAAAAGAAAATATGGCAGAAGCACTAAAAGGCATCAAAATTGATGAGTTCAAAAACTGTTCTTAGCAGTGGAAAAAAAGTCTTCATAGGTGTATTGTATCATATGGAGAGTTCTTTGAATATGACTGAAGTTTAAACATGTAAGAATCAATACTTTTTTATAAATAAATTCTGGGATTTTTTTTGAGCCCCTCCTCATAGAATAACATGAAAACATTTTGGGCAAAGATGATCCTAATCTAAGTACCCAAAGCTGGAGCGATGATTCTGAACACGTGTATTTCTCTTCAAATATACCAAAAAGCCTGAACCTGTTCTCTTCTCATAACAATACTTCATGTTCTCTTTTACTCAAATTCTATGTACTTTTTTCCCCTCCACTTACACCATCTCACAGCAAGCGAGCATTGTGACTATTCCTATACGTCACTGAGAAAACGCAAACAGCTGCAATCTAGCAGTGGCAACAGTTTCATCTAACGAAAAAGTGATGAGAAAGAAGAAACATGTTTTTAAGCTGTGTGCAAGTATCATAAATATGCCATTTAAAAGTTCTTTCTAACTAAAGTTTTAAAAAACTGGTCTGATAAAAGGGATATGTAGAAGAAATTGGAAGGCAGGAAAAGAAGTTAATACATATAATTTCTTCAAAGCTCAAAAACATCTATGCGCCTCTTTTTTATTAATTATGTCTACTTCAGTCCCTTGTCCACCCTAAACTCTTATAGTCAACTGTCATTTTTTGCTGGTTCACTGTACCAATCACTAAGCATAAAGGAGTAGCAGTGTGAATCAGCGATCATAAATGAAGACCTGGCTCTGATGGGAACTACATTATTAGATCTTGGGTAAACCATTTATCCTCTCAGCTCCACTTTTCCCATTGGCAAATGAAAATATTAAGTTATCACCAAGGATAATTCCAAGATCATGCACCATTTCTTCTGCCAAGTCTAGTCTGAAGTTATTTTCATTAATGTCTCTAGAGAGAGTTATTTTCATTAACCTCTAGAGAACCTCATTCCTACTTCCACTGAAGCCTCAGTTAAACCACCTCTCCTGCTGATGTAATAACCTAGGCTATTTTGCTAGTCAAGTTAAAGTGTTTGTATGTAGTATGTAGTTTGTATGTAGTGTTTGTATGTAGGTTGGCTGGAAGGTTTTGGCAAGAAGACTGGAGATTTGTAAGGAAAGGCTCTAAATTGCCCATTCATTCACGCATAAACATATACAGTTCACTCCATGGCTTGAGAATATATGTGAGCAGACTTTTCATAGTCCATCTATTCCAGAGCTTCCCAGAGCCCATGTTTGCTAAGGCCACATTTTGTTGGTTTTGAGGGGAAAGTTTGAACTGCACTCTATTTCTCTGGGGTTCTTCAAAAGGCACTGATATCATCCTGGTTGAGAGGCTACAGTCTGCAGAGTAACATAAATTTCAACCCTTGGACTGTGTCTCATCCAATGACTAGGCACCCCAAGTCTGGGAAGAGGCAAGGCCCCTCCTGGACATAGCCTTTCCTGGAGTATTGCTGGGGAAGGATGGGCCTGCTTGGTGATATATATTATTAGCCAAGAAATGTCACCCAACCAAAACCAATATTCCTGAGGATAATACCCTGCCACTGGGGAGAAAGAATTCATCATGCCAGATCTGTAACTAAACACAGCATGTGCATCTTAGGAAAGAAGGCTTCCTTGTAGGACACAATCTCTGGTCCCTCACTCTGGGAGGCAACAAGCCAGCTGTAGACCATACACAGTGTTCCCCCACCATCAAGGGGACACGGATTGCAGCAGAGAGCAGAACATGTTTTCTTTGTGTTGCCTTGTGAGCTCTTTTCATACACTTGAAGATACTTAGAATCATAAGAAACTAAAAAAGGTAGGGAGAGAAGTACCTATTGTTTCCTATAGTCATTTCTAAATGCCTAGCACATAGTAAATATTCAACACATCTTTGAAAATAAAGAATGCCACAGGACTTACATGTACGTTGGCTGAATAGGCACTAATATCACATTACTTTTCCTTTGTATTATGAAATTTTTGTGAAGTACTCTCTAGTGCACTAAAAATTAATCCTTTCCTGTTTTACCTCCCTAATGTTTATATAAGCTGGAGTGTGATTTCTTTTCAAGTATGGTTTACTGTTTCCTTTGTTTTCTGTACTTTTAATATTAAATAAGGTATTTTATGACAATTTTTTTCTTAAAGAAATAGTCTTATGGACATCTACAGTTATACTTTTCATGCAACTGTCACTGTATTCTGGTATTTTAAAAAGTATTGAGCTCTAAGCACACACACTTGCCTATGAATGTGATGTACTAATATGTTAGTGTATTTACTTCTAGTCTTTGTTTTGTACATAAAAAGTTACGATGCTGTATATAATACTTTAAACTTACTATTGCCATACAAAACATTTCTCATTGTTACAGCTTTTTGAAAACAACAGCTCTAATACCTATATAATTTTCTATCATTTAGCCATACGATAATTACTTAATTCTTCTAGTTTAGGACATTTATAATGTTTCATGTTCTCCCTGTTTTAAGTAAGAAAGAAATGAGTATGTGAGCTTAAAATAGTTTCTATATTTGAAATTATCTCTTTAGAATAAACTCCTACAAATAACAGTCCTGAATTAAAGGCTGTGGATATTTTTGAAGATTTATGTTACCAAATTTTGTCCTAAAGAGATCATATAAATTTGAATTCTGATATATAGCTCATTTTATCATCATCTCATGTATTCTTTTCTTTTAAATGGCAGTGGTTTTCTTATTAGGAAATTGATACTGCTTTCCCTTGAGATAACAGTAATAATTCACGGCTCCATTAGGAAAATAATTATACAAGGTTTCAGCTCATGGAAAGATAATCACCATTTTGCAATTCTCTGATTGAATATGATTGGGGGGAACTGAAGCAAAACATGGCAAAAGCTCCAACCGTTGTAACATACTCTGATGGTTCTTTGAGAAAATTACACAGCCTTTTGTGAACTTGCTGATTTAAACCAGTCTTCATAAAGGAGTGCTGTTGATTTAGAGATTACAACAAGAAACCTTGGTGCCATTGTGGTTAATTGCATAAGCACATGTTGGACAGCTATGCTCTTCATTTAGTTTACTCCAATGGGTCCGAGTCTGTCATGTAACAGGGCTCAGAACTTATGAAACTCCTGTTTTTGTTTTTAACTCATAGAAATTTAAAGTAATTCATGCTTAGAGATTGAGATAAGCTTAGTGATTTGTCCTACATGGAATAGAGCCCACCTTCATAAATTAACATATGTGAAAACATTTTCTCAGAATTCATTCCTTATACAGACAGCAGCACAGTTTCACTCAGAAAGTACGTGGAAACCTTTGACGTGACTGTCAGTGATACATCAGGATGAGCATCACATATTCAACACTGAAGCATTTTTGGAAGAAGTTTAATTTACAAACACATCCTAGGCAAGTTATTTAAAAGAATAAACAAGAGTCATTGGTCAATAGATTATCCTTGTAAAATGTTATCATCTTAAAGATCCTCTACATGCGGATATCTCTCTCATTATTATAGCTACCTTTTAAGAGTTGATTATTGTGTATCACACAATGTGCTTGGGCTTTATGTATAAATATTGTCACTTAATCCTCATAATGACCTTATTGAAACCAATTACATTATCCTGATTTTATAAATGAAAAACAGTTTAAAAAGAATAAGCCCTCAGGGTAGTCTAATATTCAAATTCCTGACACTCACACTTCTCTGCAGCAGTCAGGCTAGCTTCCACTGCACAACAGACCCAGAGCGACCTGTCCTGTAGTTGTTCATGAGACGGCTACCCAAAGGGATGCCTTTTGATGGAATCATTAGCAACCTTAAAAATGCATCTATTCTGCCCTGGCCAGGTGGCTCACTTGGTTGGGAGCATCCTCCCATACACCAAAAGTTTAGGGGTTTGATACCCAGTCAGGGCACATACCTAT
Source organism: Glossophaga mutica (assembly GCA_039655065.1). Lineage (NCBI taxonomy): Eukaryota > Metazoa > Chordata > Mammalia > Chiroptera > Phyllostomidae > Glossophaga > Glossophaga mutica. The sequence goes on along the minus strand of CM077305.1, from coordinate 143,127,469 downwards.
GTTGTGGGTTCAATCCACAGTTGGGCATGTATGGGAGGCAACCAATCAATGTTTCTCTCTCACACTGATATCTCTCTCTCTCTCCACCTCTCTCTCCCCACCCCTTCTCTCTCTGTAAAATCAATATACATATCCTCAGGTAAGGATTGTTAAAAAATTCAGCTATTCTTTCACTTAACAACAGTGTCATTAAAAAAAAGAAGGTATGAGGAAACGAGAAATTCAAAATCCAATATTTTTTCTATCCTGTTTTAATTTAGTAAAGTTAAATGATGGAGTTTTTGTGATTTTTCCTTTTCTTCCCCATATCTTACCTATAATAGTAAGACAAAAAATTAAGGCAAAAATTTTTGTTATTCATTTATACCACCAGAAACTTGAAATATGTCTTCCATTTACTCTAAAGCATCACCAAAGTCAGATTAGATACTAAATTTCACCCCTTTCAAAGCCTGACATTTAATTTAAAGGTAGTTGCAAGATCCTGCCATTTGGCATTAGAAACATACTTAAAGACTTTCACAAAGTAAAAATTTACAAAAGAAAAGTTTTATATGCTCATTTTGGAAAACAAAAGAGTTAACTTTAAAAAAATTGTACATTTTAAAGTGTTAGTTCCTACTCTATTCCATTGAATGAACATAAACAAGATATGAAAACAAATCTATCAAATGTATCCAAACACCTATGTCTTCATGAGGAATTGCCACAGGTCCTAGAAAACAATTTTTTGTTCATTATTGTTATAAAAATTATGAAACTAACTTTGAGGTATTATACATTCTTGTTTTTTTTCCCCTTCCTGTCCTGCGCTGTGCCAGAGTCTGTCTTCTGGAGATTTCATTAGAAGTGTCCCAATTAAATAGCTGTGTGAGAAAAAAAATGGCTTCCATTCACAAGGATTTTAAATAAGAGGTAAATTCAGTAAATCAGTTCCTCTCTGGCTCCTCGCCATTCACATCTTTCGGTTTTGAAATCCATTTCATTGTGAGTATAAGGTGGTTGTTATGAGGTGTTGTCAGGCCTCTCGCAGGGTTATTGTGCATGGTGGAAGGTGGTTGTTTTTGATCAATGTCTTCAAAGTCAAAGCTTGGAAAATAATAGGTGCACATCAAAACCCAGCACAATAATGCAGTTAACATAGGGCTCTTTCAGGTGGCCCCAGGGAATTACTTAATTCTCATGTTGAGCTTTACTGTAATTAGTCATTTATAATGGTGTAGTAAGATTTATGTTGTGGACTTATAACTTGATATTCATTATCAGATGAGGTTCAGGAAAATCGTTACCAGAAAAAAAATAAATTAAAGAAGCCTATCTATTTATTAGTGTTCTCCTCTCTACTTTTTTGAATCCCCGATTGACTACATTTTGTTCTTAAGACATCTCTTTTTGACCCAATATCTTTATAAGAAGGCCCATGTTTAATCTTAAGGACATTTGTACAATTATTTCATGAAATTCTGCCTAGTAAATTAAGTTATTGATGTTATTTTTAGTTTTTCTTCTTCTAGATCAGAGTTATTAACATTTAAGAAGAAAAGGCCATCTTGTTCTTATATCCATATAAATAACATAACTAGCCTATATTATATAATCATATATAATATATGATTTCTTAAAGAAACTATAGAATCACATGTGGAATATATACAATAAAAAGTCAAATAAACCCATTGCTAAGAGTTAAATGTGCCATATGTTTCTCTAATGCTGAGGCACAATGGGGTGCATGAAGAAACTCATTAAGTCAATGGGAACAGCAGCTGGGCCCTATCGAGATGTCTATTCACTTCACTCCTGAAGTAGAAAAACAGAAAAATAGTAGACACATCCCATTTCTTCCCAGGTTTGAATTGATCATATTAGCATGGGGTTAGTGCAGTGCAAAATGCTAATGTATCTCCCCACTCAGCATCTAATTTGATAAACTATTAATAGCTGTTTATTTTTCCCAGTAAAGATGAAGATATCCATCTGCTCTTATTCTTTGAATTCCTCCCTTAAAAAATTACAGTTCTGCCAAAGCACCTAAACAGTCATATAGAGTTATGCAACAGCAAGATTGTGCTTGATAAATGACTTAACAGTAAAGAAAGACATATGTCCGTTTTGATTTTATGGATTTCAGAATGAAGTATATATATCATAATATAAATTGCTCCCACTAAAATTTTGTGCAGTTTTGGTAAAGGCCTGTTCTCAAGGCATTAGTTTTCTCCTTTATAAATGTAGTTTTAGATGTTTCTTTTTAATGTCAGTTGCTTTAAGAATCTGATAAAATTTATGAGTATGTGAACACATGCACATGTTGAAAATCTTACATAGTATTTGCACTCCCCTTTTAGTCTGAGAGTAATAAAGAATTCCTAAAGCCCCTTTCTAGTTTAAAATTTTATGCTTGTATGCTAGTATCAGTACAAATCTTCCTGATTCATAAAACAATACCTCTAAAACTGAGACCAAGTCTCTGAAGTCTCTAAAAGTCTACCGTGGGAGGAATTAATGCAGAATTATGGAATTGTAAGAGTTCAAAGTCACCTTAGCATTGATTAGTTTTCTATATTGCTACATTAAAATTTATAGTTTCTATACATGTTTTAACAAAAACAATTCTCTGAAACAGAATCAGATCAGCCTGAAATAGTAACACCTCCAACCATTTGGTTTAATAATAATAACTCATGTTCTTGAATTTGTTTTCTTCTTATATCATCTTCAAAATTCTCACTGAGTTGAGAAATGTTTAACAACTAAGAAGACAAAACAAATATGTTTTCCCTACTTTGTAGTCACCACACTGCAAATGTTAAACTCTTTAGAGATCATTCAAGTTTTAATGCATCAATAATGAATCCACAAGCACAAGGCTTAAATTCTAAAGGCAAAACCTATAATATTATCAGCAATGGTTTCAATCATTTGAAATTTTAAAACAGGTGAAGCAAAATCCAACATCTTTGAAAATTCTTAGCTTCTCAGGAGTTCCTTCTTAATGTTTATTTTTTGCTATCTGTAGAATTTTATTAAAAAATCAATTGAGTAGTATGAATGTTTAAACACTGCTTACCCCATAATTATGTAAGCTTATGAATTTTAAAATATATATCTAAATTCATTTTTTAAATTTTTTATTAAAGATTTTATTTATTTATTTTTAGAGAGAGAGGAAGGGAGGGAGAGAGGGAGAAAAACATCATGCGTGAGGGAAACAGCTATCGGTTGTCTCATGCTCGCCCTCACTGGGGACCTGGCCAGCAAACCAGGCATGTGCCCTGACTGGGAATAGAACTGGCGACCTTTCAGTTCCCAGGTTGGTGCTCAATCCACTGAATCACACCAGCCAGGGCTGTCCAATTTCATTTTAGCCAATGACAGTGACTGCCCTGTTCAAAGGCCTGCTTTCCAGTGGAATGAAGTTTATCAGGCTTCCACACACAGTTCAGATAAAGAGACACATCTTTGTGTCAATAGTTTCTGAAACTGTTAGATTCTCAACTAAGCTATAGACATTTGAAATTTGATTTAGTTATGGAAAACAAGAGGAGAGACTGTGACAGAAAAAAGCAAGCATCCCCTCTGTTTTCTACCTCCTTATTTTTTAATATATTTTATTGATTATGCTATCACAGTTGTCCCATTTCTCCCCATCATTCCCCTTCACCCTGCACACCCCCTCCCACCCACATTCTCCCCCTTTAGTTCATGTCCATGTGTCATAAGTTCTTTAGCTTCTACGTTTCCCACACTATTCTTGCCCTCCCCATCTATTTTCTACCCACCGTCTATGCTACTTATTCTCTGTACCTTTTCCCCTCTCTCCTCCTCCCACTCCCCTCTTGCTAACCCTCCATATGATCTCCATTTCTGTGGTTCTGTTCCTGTTCTAGTTGCTTGCTTAGTTTGCTTTTGTTTTAGGTGTGGTTGTTAATATCTGTGAGTTTGCTGTCTCTTCACTGTCATATTTTTATCTTCTTTTTCTTAGATAAGTCCCTTTAACATTTCGTATAATAAGGGCTTGGTGATGATGAACTCCTTCAACTTGACCTTATCTGAGAAACACTTCATCTTCCCTTCCATTCTAAATGAAAGCTTTGCTGGATAGAACAATCTTGGATGTAAGTCCTTGCCTTTCATGACTTGAAATATTTCTTTCCAGCCCCTTCTTGCCTGTAAGGTCTCTTTTGAGAAATCAGCTGACAGTCTGATGGGAACTCCTTTGTAGGTGACTGTCCCCTTATCCCTGGCTGCTTCTAGAATTCTCTCCTTATCTTTAATCTTGGCTAATGTAATTATGATGTGCCTTGGTGTATTCCTCCTTGGATCCAACTTCTTTGGGACTCTCTGAGCTTTCTGGACTTCCTGGTAGTCTATTTCCTTTGCCAGATTGGGGAAGTTCTCCTTTATTATTTGTTCAAATAAGTTTTCCACTTGTTAATCTTCCTCTTCCCCTTCTGGTACCCCTATAATTCAGATGTTGGGACATTTAAAGATGTCCCGGAGGTTCCTAAGCCTCTCCTCACTTTTTCGAATTCTTGTTTCTTCATTCTTTTCTGTTTGGTTGTTTCTTTCTTTCTTCTGGTCCACTCCATTGATTTGAGTCCCAGTTTTCCTCCCATCTCTATTGGTTCCCTGTGCATTTTCCTTCATTTCACTTATTGTAGCCTTCATTTGTTCATTTAATTTGTGAGCAAAATCAATCAATTCTGTGAGCATCCTGATCACCAAGGCTTTGAACTGTGCATCTGATAGGTCGGCTATCTCTTGGTCACATAGATGAATTGGCTCTGGGGCTTTGATTTGTTCTCCAATTTGAGCCATTTGGGGGGCTTTTTTTGGTGTGGTCGAGGCTGTTAGGTAGTGAGGGGAGGAGCCTTAGGTGTTCTCCAGGGCAGGGAAGCTCAGTCTCTGGGTAGTGATGCTGTATGTTGGGGTTGGGTCCGAGAGGGAACAATGGAGCTTGCTCTGCTCTCTCAGATTCCAGTCCCTTCCACTGCTTCCCCTTCGCCTGGACTATATGCACTCGAATGTGGGACCACCTGGTTAGCCAGGCACCCTGCACGGCCTCACTGGGTCTGCACCATTGTCACCCCTTCCCTGGGGCCTGCTAGCTGCCGCCTGTGCACCTGGAATCTGCCAGCCACTGCTGCCTGTGTGACTGGGTCCACCAACCTCCACTTTTTCCAGCCACAACTCCGCCCCTCTTACCGGTCTGGATGAATGGTTGTTGGACTTTCATACAGTTCAATTTTTCTACAAGTTCAGGTTGTTTTCTTGCTTCTAAATCTTTGTTGTCCTTAGTTTTGGTTGTGCGAGGAGGCACAGTGTGTCCACCTACACCTCCATCTTGGCCAGAAGTGTTTTCTACCTCTTTAATCTCTTATTCTTTTCTGATCCCTTGTTGTAAGCTATCAACATATTCTAGTATCTGTTATCTTTCAAAGTTTTCCTTCAACCCTCTTAATACACCATTCCTTCTTATCTCTCTGCTTCACAGACAAATCCCAACAAGGGTTGTCTACATATCTGTCTTTCCTTCCTCATCTAATACTCACATCAAACAGGTTCCTATTTCCTCTGTCCACCTACAACATTGACGAAGGTCACCAACAATTCCCATGCTTCCAGATCAAAGGATACTTTCCAGTCTTCACCTGCTAGACCTCTTAGCAGTACTCAGTACAGTTACATGTACTTAAAATTCTCTTTTCTTGGCTTCCATTAAGTGATAATTTCCTGTTTTTAATCCTACTTCTCTGTTTCTCTTCAATCTTATTTGCTCATCCCTTTGCTTTTCTTTTTTCACATATAAGCCTGTCATAGTTCATCTGTGTGGTTATAATTACTTAATGCCCATTTCCTCTGGGAAACAGGACTGTTTTATTTCCCACTGTGTTCTCATATGTTGCTAACCTAATAGATACTCAATAAACATGTATTAGCAAAATTAATGGAGAAGGATTGGAAAGGGTCAAGTTATAGTTATGGTTATATACTAGTTACAGTTATAGCATCTCACTTAATCCCCCTGACATTCCTGTAAGATAGTTATTATGCCTTTTATTTCGAGAAAAAGAAAACAGGTACAGAAGGCAGACAATTGGTGGTTCCCTATGTATCAGAACATAGAGAATCAAATCATACTTATGGTAAAAAAGGCACACTTTCATTAGATTCCACATATAAGTGTGATCACACAGTTATTTGTCTTTCACTGACTGCCTTATTTCACTCAGCATAATGATCTCCAGTCGTTACAAAAAAATAAACTAATGAACCAAATAGAAACAGAGGCATGGATATATGGAACAGACTGACAGCTGTCAGAGGGGAAGGTGTGGGAGACTGGATGATAGAAGGTGAAGGAATTAGCCAAAGAGCATATATGCATGATATGTAGACATACAACAGTATAGTGATGGCCTGAGGGAAGGAGGTGTGAGGGCTGGGTGGAGGTGGGTATAGGGGGATAAATTGGGGACAACTGTAATAGTGTAAACAATAAAAGAAAGCATTCTAAAAAAAAGGCACTCTTTCTAGTTTAGAGCTTAGGAGAAATTCCAGGATGACAGAGATGTTCCTACTACAAGTCTCTTGGCTGCTGACCATCTAATCCCAAATATCAAAAGAAAAATCTTCCTTATCCAAAGTTTCTGATCAAAGTGCCTCAGAATTCATAGAGGTTTCCCAAAGTGTAATAAATAGAAGAATTATGCTGTCAACCTGAATCTTTTGCTTTGCAGCAATTAAATGAAATTTGGTTCTTCTTTTTTTTTGTGGGTGGGGTGGGAGTGGGGAGGCAGGAATCTCAGTCTTCAATTGCGCAGGGACTTTCACAGGCCCAGTGCCAGGGCTCAGACCTTGCTGAAAGCAGCAATGTCAATGCTCTGTACATATTCCTGTAACCTGGTGATCTCGTCTTTCAGAAGGTCAGTCCCCACCTTGTCATCCTTCACTACACACGGGATCTGTAGCTTGTAGATGCCGTAGCCCACCAGAACCAGCTTGGAGCCCCCCCAGGGTCAGCCTGTACAGCTAGACCATGTCCCCGTCCTCATCCCAGGGCTTCACATCCAGGAGGATGAAGGCCTTGGCCACCAGCACAGGCTTCTTAGCCTTCTTCTCTGCGTACTGTTGCAGCTGCTCCTCCCACAGCTTGACTGCCTCCTTGTCCTCCTCGTCACTGTCAAACAAGTCGATGTCATAGACCTAGTCCTCCTCTATGGTGGGGGCTGCCTCCTTGGTGGGGTCTCCACTTGGCACATTGGAGACACGTGCTGGGTCTGGGGATTTGTGGCCCAGTGGGCAGGTGCGCTCTTCTCCAGCACACTCCGTCGGGCCTCCAGCTTGAAGATGGCCTGCTGCAGGCCCCCAGGCTGGCGATCCAGACGACATGCTCACTGTGATATCCACCGGGCCCACGGCAGGCCCCAGGGCCTGAGCTTCCGACCAGGGATTTCTAGATGTTCTCTTTGGCTCTCACAATGTCCCAGAGGATCATGCTTGTGCCATTTTCCCGGCATGAGGAGCTAGCCACAGGCCCGTTCATCTGCTCGTAGAATTTCCTTTCTGTATCATCATATTTGAACTTGTCAAACCAGATCATCTCGTGCACTAGGAAGTTTGTAGCCATTTTCCTGACGCCTGTCAAAAATGCGGCAACCGAACAGCCGGGCTCAGTGGTGCGGGACTGCTGAGGAAAGGAAGCTAAATTCTATTCTCATAAAATTCCACAGGAATAGTAGTAATACCAACGTAAAACTAATATCAGCAATCTCCTTCAACTATTACTATTTGGTAGATCACAGTTTAAGCTCTAATTTTACAATCTCTTAGTTTCAAATTTATTTTTATTTGACCTGGAGAAGTTCAAGTGAAACCTGGATACATTAATATCAACCCATATTTATATATCTTCTTCAAAGTACCAAATACATCTATCAAAAATTTTTTATGTCTGTTAATGCAATAACATTATTTTATTTTATTTGGAAACTGGTATATAATTTCTGAAAGGCTGAAAACCACATTATCTTGCTCACTGTTCTGAACTCTTATTAACTTTCTCAAAGAAAAACACAAAAAACACAAAAACTCAAGTTTTGGGACATCCAAAGTAGATGTAACAAAAAGTAATATGAATAAACACAAAAATACAGTAATTTACCCTTCAATGTTTAAAGATAAATAGAAAGAGTAACTAAATTAAAGGTTAGTATATACAATATAAAATAATATTGACAGTTGTCTCTCCAGGTATTTAGACCATTAGTGTAATTTTAGAAAAATGACATTTACCATTTGTTTTTAATAGTCATTGTAACTTCCCATTCTAACAACTATGAGAGAATGTAGGAATTTTGTGATACATAATTTTTTTCATCATACTTAAGCTTTTCGGGATAATCCTTTTACCTCTGAAAGGTCCAAGACAACTGTGACTTAGCAAGTGAAGAAGAAAGAAAACTCAGATAAGAAGTATGATTATCAACTGGGAATAAAGTAAGTCAGAAAGACCAAGTTCCAACCTGATTCTGTCAGTCATCATTAGCATAACTTAATACTAAACAATAGTATAAATTCCCTCAACATATGTCCTTCCCATGTAAAAATGAGGAGTGTACATAGATATTAAAGGAGATAGTATATGTCAAAATACCTAGAGAAGTGCCTTACACATACAGGCTTTCAGAAAATATGAATGGCTTAGTTATGTAAACAGTGCTAGTCATGCTATTCTCTCTGCAAAACTTTGCAAAACACAGAGAATTCTTTGCCAAAAGTCTGACAAAATTAGAAATAACAGCATCACAGAAAAGTATTAAGTGTGAAAAATTTATATTTAATTGTGTACACTTTCAGAGACTTTTAGTTTCCATTCTGGCGTGTCAAGAGGTTGAAAGCCATCATTCAATCCTAACAAATAAAAAGCTGAACAAACTGAAGAATCGACAACTCCTTTTAGATCTGTTAGAGAAGTGAGGTCATAGGACAAACTGCTATCCCCAAAATTAGAGGGGAAGATGAGTGGATTCAAAGAAATCACAAGTTACTGGATGGAGCAGAAACCCAGGAGCAGAAGCTTCCCTGAGAACAGTACAGGATAGAAAAACCTTAACTACAAGTGATGAATTCCTGGAGGCTCAACATGGACAGGTCTGAAAGGTAAAAACCAGAAAATCCCAACACTTCTGTGCATTATACCTCCAGGGGCTCTACCAGGTTCTCTCAGTGAATATCAAAGAAAAATCCCCTCCGGTTTCCAGCAGTGGGGAAAGAAAACTACACATTTTGAAATACACTAAAGCATTCTGTCTTTCTTAAGAAAGCCTGCCCTCAAGAAAAACTGTTTTAGCACAACCTAAACTATTGGGGTGACATCAGAGCCTAACCAACTTGAGAGAAAGAAAATGTACAAATTCCAGCCCACTCTAGCCATAGACATCCTGTCCTTCTTAAAGGAGAATGGATGGTAAGCGAAGCACTTCTGAGATTCACTATAAGACTGAGATCTAATCATAGGAGTACAGAACTTTTCCCATCCTCCCACACCTTACCACCAAATTACTAAAGACCTCTTTACCATAGTTCCTTTTACCTAAAACAACACGTCTGGCTTTCAATAACAACAACAAAAAAATCAGAAGACATACTAAGAGATAAAACACAATTGGAAGAAAACAGAGCAAGCATCAGGACCAGATGAAGATATGACAAGGATGTTGGAATTTTTAGACCGAGAATCTAAAACAATTATGATTAATATGCTAAGAACTCTAGTGGGAAAAGTAGGCAATATGCATGAACAGATGGGAAACGTAAGCAGGGACAATAATCAGAAATGGAAATTCTAAGAAATAATTTTTTAAAGATTTTTTTAAATTTATTTTTAGAGACAGGGGAAGGGAGGGAGAAAGAGAGGGAGAGAAGCATCGATTGCTTGCCTCTCACAGGCCCCCAACTGGAGACCTGCCCACAACACAGGCAAGTGCTGACTGGGAATCAAACCTGTGACCTTTTGGTTCGCAGGCCAGCACTCAGTCCACTGAATCACACCAGCCAGGGCCTAAGAAGTATTTTTTTTTTAAATGCTAGAAGTCAAAGCCACTATATCAGAAATAAAGAATGCCTTCAGTGGGCTCATTAGCAGACCAGACACAACTGAAGAAAGACTATCTGAGCTTGTGGATATGCCAATATAAACTACAAAGCAAAGAGTAAAAAGATGGAAAAAAGGGAACATAATATGCAAGAACTGTGGGCTAACCACAAAAGGTGTAACACATGTGTGATGGAATTACCAAGAGAAAAGGAAAGAGAATGGAATGGAAGAAATATTTGAAGCAGTGATGACTGAAAATTTCCCAAAGCATAGACCCCAGAGGTTTAGAAAACAGCAAAAAGAACAAATGCCGAAGGGGAAAAAAAGAAAAAGAATGAAAAACAACAGCAAAAACTACACCTATGTACCATATTCAAACTGCAAAAAGTCAAAGGTTAAAAAAAATCTTGAAAGAAGCCAGAGGAAAAAGATACTTCATGTACCTCACATACAGAGGAACAAAAATCATATCCAATTCTCAGAACCATTCAAGCAAGAGGAGAGTGGAATAAAGTATTTAAAGTAATAAGATTGTTAAAAATCCAACCTAAAATTCTGTATCTTGAAAAATTATCCTTCAAAAGGGAAGAGAAATAGACTTTCTGAACAAATATTGAGGGAATTTGTTACCAATAGATCTACCTTCAAAGAAATGTTATATGAAGTTTTTCGAATAAAAAAGGAAAATGATAAATCAGATGCTCAAATCTACCTAAAGAAAGAAAGAACATTAGAAAAGGAATAAGTAAAGCTAAAATAAAAAACATGTATTATTTATACTTAACTGATCTAACAGGTAATAATTTGTTCTAAATAATAATAGCAGCAATGTGTTTGATTGTTATAGCTATGTACAAGTGAAATGAAGGACACCAATGATACAACAGATGAGATCAAGAGATTAGGAATGCAGGGTGAGCAAAAAGTGGATTACAGTTGTGAGTATGCAAAACAGAGCTTATTCTGTATTATTATTTATTAATTATTGTATTATTTTCCATACAATAACTGTAAGCCTACTTTTTCCCAATCTTGTTTTCTGTTATTATGGAGTACTTGTACTACCTGAGAAGTGGTATACCGTTCCTTGAAAATGGCTTGGATTAATTGAAATGCATATTGTAAACTCTATGGCAACCAGTAAAATAGTGTTTTTAAAGTAAAATGAATATACTAAAGAGAAAAAATGGGATCATAAAATGCTCAGTTAAAACCACAAAAGGCAGAAATTAATGGAAGACAAAAATAGGAAACAAGAACAAGAGTAAGAAGTAGAAATCAGTTATGGTATATATTAATCCAACTAGATCAATAATCACTTTAAATGTCAATGGTCTTAATACACCAATAAAAAGACAGAGATTATCAGGATGGATCCAAAAATGAGACCCAACTATATGTTCTCTACCAGAAACCCACTTTAAATATAAAGACATATATATGGACTGAAATTAAAGGGATGGGGAAATATATACCATGCTAACACTAATGAAAATAAAGCTAAAGTTGCTGTAATAATAAGCACATTCATGCTGAGTGCTCCTTCAATGCCAATACAATTGTTTTTAATACTTTAAAGGACTACTCAAACTTCTGCTTCCCTCCTGGATGGAGTAACAAAGACAAGATTTATCCTACCTCCTGACATAAAGTAGACAAAAATACACAAAACAGTGGTTTTCAGACACTGGACAATAGGTAGACTATCCAGAAGGTGAGAAAATAATTAGGAGAACTGAGTGTTTATTAGAGCTAAAGAAAAACTGTTTGAAAAGGGAAGTCATAGTTAAGTGTCAAAATTTAAAGAAGCAAATTAAAATGCATTTATTGATTTTAGCAAAAAAAAGGCATTCTTGAAAAATCAGTGATAAATTATGCAAAACCCCGTATCTACCTTTCACTTTCACTGACTATATAATAAATGTTACTATATCAGTACATCATAGAAAAGGAAGAAGAGGAGAGGAAAATAATCATTTGTTGGAATGTTGTGGAAGCATCTCTAAGATGTGGATACTGAGATTAGGACCTCAGCAATGTGGTAACATCGCATTCTGTTTACTGCATATTTTCCACAGAAATTCAGAAGCAGCTAAATTCTAATTCTGCAGTCACATAATTTCATGTTACATAGAAAAATGTTCTTACTTATGGACTATTTTCCTATAACTTAGAGAAACTATAAGCTCTTTCAAGGATCTTCTGTATTTCATCTTTAGATAATTTAAATTATAGATCTTATTACATAGCATGTGCTCAGTAAATGTCTGTTATGTAAATGAATGAATGAGTGAAAGAACAAATTAAATAGATGTCATAATATTGAAAATATTTTCTACCAGCAAGGGAGGGAGGTGGGTTTGGAAGGAGTGGGGATGAGGGATAGGGAGAAAATACAGACAAGTGTAACTGAACAATAAAATAATTTAAATTAAAAAAAATTACTACATCTTCAACTATGCTCTATTGCTAGAACTCTGTAGATATGTTCTTTTCCTCATATGTAATTATGCTTGAATCAGCAGTTGGTTTCATAAAAAATACTCTAGTATTTTATAAAAAACATACCAGTGTTTGTTTATTCTAAAAAATGCCAGTATCTCTAGTAAAACATCAATCACAAAAGATAATTTCTCTTTTTTCTTTAATAAAGCAATTTGACACTCCATTACCTGTGTATTCCATTATGTATATGACTCAGGCTTTGTACAGCCATTGTCTATTATAGATTCTTGAGTACACATCTCCTAGAGCAAAATAAAAGGTTAGAATGACTTGCCAATTTACTGATGCTACCAGTACAATTGCTAAAAGGTACCCTACAAAAACAGTGTTAGAGCTTCTTAAAATTAAACCATACAATATTGAAACCCATGAAAGGAGTTTAATAAATACAGTACTAACTCTGGGCTATGAGAATGACTTTAAACACAGGCACAAAGGCACAGAATCACAAATGACTTCCTACTTTGAATACCTTATTCCTAGCCAGTATTATTAATCCAGCATTAATACTTTATCCATTAACTAGTATGATATCTAGTATGGCATTACCAATATTAATGTTCAACATAACTATATTATTTACGTCCCCTTCTGTGTCCATATCATAATAAGTAAGTCAAGTTTGATTCCTTACTCCACTTACGGTGAGACTTCTGTCAAGTTGCCTAATATAATTACCTATTTCATCATTAAAATAGGGTTGCAGTAGTATTTTCTTCATTGGAGGTTTGAGAAGATTAAATAAGATAATGTATGTAAAACATCTTGAATATAATACATGTTCCCTATTACTATTAGTGAAAAAACTTGCAAGTTTCTATACTTGGTGACTGAATTCTCAGAGATATTTTCCCCCAAACGATACAAAGTTACTACTTCTTTTGATTCTTTGAGAGTGATGAACTGGCATATAATTTGCCTCGCAAGAACTTTTGTGAGTCATCCTTTATTTCACCAGCCCTCAAATGATTTTCTGCCTAATGTGACAGATTTCTTCCTAAATTCCACAGAAGTCTCTAGAGGCCTTGTCAGCTTAGCTGGGTATCTTTTTATTCTATTTGCTCTTATATGACTCATATCTATCAGTTTCTCCCAACACCTGAAAACTGATCATAATTCAATTTAGAAAATTTAGAAACTCAAAAGGAACCAAACAGAAAGTGAGTCTGAAAAAAAATGCTAGATAGGAACTAGGGAATATTTCAAGTTACTATTTTACAACCTGTTTACTTTTACCCATTTGCCGGCGATGCTAATTCAAAGAATGTAAATAGATCCAATTGAAACAGACCACCTGTCCACTAAACATCTAGTGTCCAAAGCTTATAACATCAGTTTTCTTTACCTTATCTCATTCAACACAATAAAACAGAGACACTAAACTTTTTATGTTCAGAAACCTTTCTGAAAATAAAAATTATGAAAATTCAACCCAGTAAAATACACATACAAAATTTCACATATAATGCCAGTGGGTTCCAAGGAACTTCTCAAGCTCATCTATGCATCCTAGGGCTTTGTTGAAAGCAGATTGTAAAGCCTTGATTTCAAATATGACAGTATACCTGAAAGTTGTCCTATTACTTTGTTTTGGATTCATATTTTTCTCACAGACAAGTAAGTAGTTTGCATGAAACAGATGCACACACGTAGGCAGATATAGCCGCTTCCCCAGGCTCATTCATCAACTTATAAGGGCGCACACACAAGACTGCACGTAAACTCCTCCCTGAGCATTGCCCCTGGTAAAACGGACTGCAAGGAAGCCTACCACTTAGATACCTTTAGACTTCCTGCTTTGAACACCTTATTGCAAGTATCCCTTAGTAGACACTCCAGTGGTGCTGTAATTACAGTCTCTCATCTCAAAGACAGTGAGTTGAGTCCATTCCCTATTTTCAGACATTTCTATTATAATTCTTTGAAGAATTCTCCTTTTGGCATTCCATGCTTTCACACTAACTGCAAAGTAGGTCATTAGTAACAATCTTTACAACTTCCAAGAAAATAAACTATCAAAACTAATGATGACTATTTTTTACATATCTAACTTCTAAATCTTTTTAATTTTTTTATTTTTCAATTACAGTTGTACAACATGATATTAGTTTCAAATATAAAACCTAGTGGTTATACATTTATATAATATATGAAGCAACCACTCCAATAATTCTATTACCCATCCGACACTATAGTTATTCCAATATTATGACCATGTTCCCCATTCTGTACTTTACATCCCCATGACTATTATTCTGTAACTACCAATCTGTATTTCTTAATCCCTTCAACTCTTTCATCAACTCCCTAATTTCCCCTCCCATTTGGCAACTGTGAAAGTGTTCTCTGTATCTTTGAATCTGTTTCTGTTCTGCTTGTTTGTTTGTTTTGGGTTTTTTCAGATGGCACATATAAGTAAAATCATATGGCATCTGTTTCTCTCTGTATGACCCACTTCACTCAGCACAATACTCTCTAGGTCCATCCATGTGGTTTCAGGTGGCAAGATTCCATTCCCCTTTGTCACTGAGTCATATTTCATTGTATATATAGCCACTTCTTTATCCATTTATCCAATAGACAGATAGACAAATATATTGACTGTTGTAAATAACGCCACAATGAATATATGTATGTATGTGTCCTTTTGACCTAGTGTTTTGGGCTTCTTCAAATAAATACCCAGAAGTGCAATTGTTGGGTCTGTCTTGTTATAGGCTTTGCTTTAAAGTCGATTTTGTCAGGTATAAATATTGCTATGCCACTTTTTATTATTTCATTTTCATAAAATATCTTTTTTCATCCCTTACAGTTTGGGCGTGTCTTTTGATCTAAAGTGAGTTTCTTGTGGGCAGCATATTTAAGGGATTTGTTTTGTTATCCATTCAGCCACCATATGTCTTTGATTGGAGAGTTTAATCCATTTGTATTTTGAATAACTGTTGACAGATGTGTATTTATTGTCATCTTATTACTCATATATTTTTTTCTTCTTCTCTTTATAGAAGACCCTTCAACATTTCTTACAATACTTGTTGGTGGTGATGAACTACTTTAGCTTTCACCCATCTGAAGGACTGTTTATCTATCTGTCCTTTGATTCTAAATGACAGCTTTGCTGAATAGAATAATCATGGTTGTGGGTCCTTGTTTTTCAACATTTTGAATATTTCTTGCCAATCCCTTCTAGACTGCAAAGTTTCTTTTGAGAAATAATCTGACAGTCTTATGGGGGCCCCCTTATAGGTAACTAGCTTTTCTCTTGCTGCTTTTAAGATTCTCTATTTGTCTTTGACTTTTGGCATTTTAATTATAAT
Organism: Glossophaga mutica; assembly: GCA_039655065.1. Lineage (NCBI taxonomy): Eukaryota > Metazoa > Chordata > Mammalia > Chiroptera > Phyllostomidae > Glossophaga > Glossophaga mutica. The sequence goes on along the minus strand of CM077305.1, from coordinate 143,111,545 downwards.
GTCTCTTGGTGTGGGCCTCTTTTGGTTCATATTGTTTAGGACTCTCTGTGCTCCCTAGACTTGTATGCCTATTTCCTTCACCAAGTTAGGGAAGTTTTTCGCCATTAGTTTTTCAAATAGTTTTTCAATTTCTTGCTCTCTGTCTTCTCCATCTTACACTCCAAAGCTGTGAATACTGATACACTTGAAGTCACCCCAGAGGTCCTGCACTATCCTAATTTTTGCATTCGTTTTTCTTTTTGTTGTTCTGACTAGGTACTTTCTGCTTCCTTATCTTCCAAATTGCTGATCTGATGCTCTGCTTCATCTACTCTACTGTTGATTCCCTGTAAATTATTCTTCATTTCAGTTACAGTATTCTTCATTTTTTAAAATATATCTTATTGATTATACTATTACACTTGTCCAATTCCACCACCCTCTATAGTCCCCTCCACCCTGCACACCCCCTCCCACCTGAATTCCCCTCCCCTTGGTTCATGTCCATGGGTCATACTTATAAGTTCTTTGGCTTCTCCATTTCCCATACTATTCTTAACGTCCCCCTGTCTATTTTCTACCTACCTTCTATGCTTCTTATTCTCTGTACCTTTTCCCCATTCTCCTCCCTCCCCTTCCCTGCTAATAACCCTCCATATGTTCTCCATTTCTGTGATTCTGTTCCTGTTCTAGCTGTTTGCTTAGTTTGTTTTTGTTTTTGTTTTAGGTGTGATTAATAACTGAGTTTGTTGTTATTTTACTGTTCATATTTTTTATCTTCTTTTTCTTAGATAAGTCTCTTTAACATTTCACATAATAAGGGCTTGGTGATGATGAACTCCTTTAACTTGGCCTTATCTGGGAAGCACTTTATCTGCCCTTCCATTCTAAATGAAAGTTTTGCTGGATAGAGTAATCTTGGATGTAGGTCCTTCCCCTTCATGACTTCAAATACTTCTTTCCAGCCCCTCCCTGCCTGTAAGCTTTCTTTGGAGAAATCAGCTGATAGTCTCATGGGAGCTTCTCTGTAAGCAACTCTTTTTTTCTTGCTGCTTTTAAGAGTCTCTCCTTCTGTTTAATCTTGGCTAATGTAATTATGATGGACCTTGGTGTGTGCTTCCTTGGGAAGCACAACTTCTTTGGGATTCTTTGAATTTCCTGAACTCCCTGGAAGTCTATTTCCTTTGCCAGATTGGGGAAGTTCTCCTTCATTATGTTTTCAAGTAAGTGTCCAATTCTTTGCTCTTCCTTTTCTCTTTCTGTCACCTATATGATTTGGATGCTGGAATGTTTGAATTTGTCCCAGAGGTTCTTGGACCTCTCCTTATATTTTTGAATTCTCATTTCTTCATTCTGTTTTGATTGGATGTTTATTTCTTCCTTTGGTTCCAAATTGTTGCTTTGAGTCTTGGTTTCCTTCCTTTCATGTTGGTTCCTTTTATTTCACTTTTCATAGCCTTCACTTTTTCTTCTATTTTGTGACCATACTCAATCATATCTGTGAGCATCCCGATTACCAGTGTTTTGAACTCTGCATCTGCTGGTTGGCTATCTGTTCATCGCTTAGTTATATTTTTCCTGGAGCTTTGATCTGTTTTTTCAATTGGGCCATTTTTTTTTTTTTTTTTTTTTTTTTTGGTCTTGGCTTGGGTTATGTAGTGAGGGGAGGAGCCTTAGGTATTCAACAAGGTGGGGCAGCCCATGTGGCTGCATTGTGGTGCTGTCTGTGGGGGAGGGGTCTGAGAAAAAACAGTGCCATTTGTTCAGCTCTCTGATGGTTTCAGTCACTTCTGCCTCTAACCACAAAAAAATTGGGCGCTTCTTGTACTGATTCCTAGGTGGGTGGGTTTGTGTACATTCCAATGAACTCTCCTGTGAGGCTGAGAGTTTCTCTTGCTGCCATAACCCCCACAGGTTTTTTCAGCCAGAGGTTTTGAGGCTTTATTTCACCACAGTGGATCCCTGGGTTGGGTGGTCTGTCTCATTCCCCAGTTGCTCCTCCCGGTTTATCTGTACGCAAATGTAGGACCATCCAGTCTGCCACCTGCCGCCATGCAGTGAGTCATCTCTGCCAGGTTACTGTCTCTGCCCCTCCTACCTGCTTGGATGAATGTTTCTTCTTTAACTCCTTGGTTGTTGGACTTCCATATAGTTCAATTTCCTGTCAGTTCTGGCTATTTTTGTTTTTAAATGTGTTGTCCTACTTTTGGTTGTGTGAGGAAGCAAAGTGTATCTACTAATGCCTCCATCTTGGCCAGAAGTCCTGTATTCTTCATTTCTGACTGGCTCCTTTTTGCATTGCATTTTCATCTTTTTGTTGAAGTTTTCACTGAGACCATCCTTACAAACAGTGTTTGCAACTCTGCTTCTAGTGGATTAATTGTTTCAATTTTGTTCAGTTCTTTTTCTGAAATTTGGTTCTGTTCTCTTATTTGGAACATGTTTCTTGTCTCCTTATTATGTCTGCCTCCCTCCCTGTATTTGTTTATATGTACTGGGTAGGACTGCTATGCCTCCCGGTCTTGGTAGAGTGGACTTATGTAATAGTGTCCTGTAGGGCCGAGTGGCATAGCCTTCCTAGTCACCTGAGCTGGGAGTTTAATTTGTGCCCCAGGTGTGGGCTTTGTGTACCCTCCTGTGTAGTTGAGCCTTAATTTCTGTTGGCATATCAATGGGGGCCATTAACCCAAGGCCAATCAGCTGTGATAACTCCCCATAACCACCACTGTGGAGGATCTGCTGTGCAGGGGCCAATTTAACAGAACAGGACTCACCTCAGCTGGGTTCTGGTGTCCAGTGAGTCTGATCCTTGAATGTCACTTGTGGAGGTGGTTAGGTGGTGCTTCAGCATGGGCTGAAGCTATCCACCAGCTGCACTGGCTTGAGGCCTCCTGGGAGGTGCAGGCCAAAGTCAGCCACTGCCTGTGTTCTGTTTGGGGCCACCCAGCAGGATCTTCAGATGGCTGCTACTCATGCTGGGTGTGGAGTGGTCCAGGAAAGGCCAAGCTGCATACCATGGCTAGCTCCACTAGTGCCACACCTGGGCTACCTAGCAAGAAGCACAGGATACACAGAGGCCAGATACTGCTTATTGAAAAGATTTTAGAACAATCCAAAGCATGAACCAAGAGAAGCTGTTTGTATGAAAAAGTCACTGGAAATGGCTTTTGGTGGGACTGAAAGTTGGGTGGGAAAGTGTCTCAGAGAATCAACAAGGCAGAGCTATAGCATTAGCCAGGTTGATGAAGACTCAGATATGGCACTCACCTCTGTCTGTGGGGGGGCAGGGCTCAGCAAAGGAACAATGGCTTCTGCTGGCACTTCTGTCTGGGAGAAAGCTCCCCTCCAGCCCTTGCCCTGGTTTCAGACAATTCAGTTCTTCTCCATATATCCCTAGAGCCTTGAGCTGCTGCCCCAGTGCTGGAGCTCAGAGATAATGAGTCAAAGTAAGTCTGTGCGGGCCCTTTAAGAGGAATGTCTTCCCAGACATTACATAAGCCCTCCTTCTCACTCAGCCACATTCCCTTCTGGTTTTTGCAGCCAGAAGTTGTGGGGACTTCTTTACTTGGCCCTAAAACTCTGGGCTGTGGGGTGGCAGGGCTGGTATGGAGCTGGACCCTTCGCTCCTCAGGTGGGACCTCCACCACTGAGATATCCTTCTCAATCCTTAGCTGCCACACATGGGTGTGAAACCAGCCCATTTCATGTTTCTGCCCCTTCGACCAGCCTCAGTGTGGCTTCTTCTCTTTTTCCTTCTAGGACTTCCCATCAGCTAGATTTCAGGCAGTTCTGAAAGATAGTTTTACTGTAGTTTAGTTGTAATTTTGATGTGGTTGTGGGATGATGTGGGTATCAAATTTACCTACTCCACCATCCTAACTTCCAGTTCTTATAACAGCTCTTCAGAATATGAATTACCGTTACCATTTTATGGATAAGGAAATCAGACCTCACCGAGACTGAATGATTCACCCAGTTCCAAACACCAAACACATCATTTTTCCATTATATCACAGCCAAACAAACAAACAAACAAAAATAGCTCCTTAGGAAAATTATTCTCTAGATATGCACCACAAAAACACACATACACCTGGGCCAAATGCCCTTACCAAAAGAATGCATATGAAAGATTAGGAGTACAAAATAGGTTCCCTCTCTCAGCTGCGGTTCACTTAGCAATGACCCCGTCTTTCTCTCTGGACATATTTCAAAATCAGTAAGTTGCAGCTACTGTTTCAGATTTGCAACAGTGTTTTAGGCTGCCACATTGTTATTTTAAGCCATTGCTTCTATATAAGCACATCAATTACTCACACACTCAGGTCTAAAGGTCTGTTCTGTGCTTCCTCTCCCTCATCTGTTTCTCTTCTGCTCTCCACTGCACCTCTACCTCTTCACTAAATGACAGAATGACAGACATGGCTAATATACTTTGTTTAAACATCTGCTTTAGTACTGTTGAGTGAGTGCCCTATGAATAGGCATGGTATTTTTAATCTTTCACTCAGGAATTCAGATAGTCTGATTAGAAAGCTAAACTGCTTAAAAGATCCTGACAGATGTCTCTTACTTTCTTTTAAGACCACCATGAGTGGTTAGGCATTCCACTCAGACAATTTTCAGTAGTGGAACAACTTTCTGTTTAGGTACCTGGCTGGTCAAACATGCATTTAGCTCAGGAATCCCACCTCCACACCCAAGGATCAATTTCCTCCTGGGAAATAACTGGACAAAGAACCATTTGAGTATGTTAAGGGTCAGTTGCTGCAATTGTATAATGGACTGACTACTGAGAAGACTGACTGTTGGTGGAACCAAAGTAAACCTCAGAGAAACTGAAACCAAAAGACAGAAACAAAAAATGAAGAAAGAAAGCCCCAAATATTAAGTATATAAAACAGAAAATATAAGGAAGAGCACTAGTGTTGTAAAATAACAGTTTTTTAAATAACTCTTTTAAAGCTTCCTTGTAGAAATAATTTAAAACAGATTATTTTTCATTCAAATATCAGAGATAATTTTGGATTCAGGGATACCGATGAAGTACAGACTTCAAAAATATGTATGAATACATTCTAGTTTGGATCTTTCAGGAAAGTAAAATATTACTCATTCTGACTTCATGTAAAGGGTTACAGTCTAAAAAATAATCAGGTCAGAGATTTCTAGAATATTATGTGAAGAAATTTAGGCTCAAAAGAAAGAGTGGCAAGAAGTGTTAACAGGAAATGAGTTAAGATGAAGTCCCAAAAGGGGACAAAAAGAAGAGCCTGCAGTGGCATCACCATTTATTTTAGGGGCTGTCCTTTATCTCTTTCCTTCAGCTGACCTTTCGCTAGTCACTCTTACCTGCTTTGGGCCCTTCTATGGTAGTAAGCTCATCACCTTTGACAGACAGAGTCTGTGTTCTCCACCTGGGCCATTCTCCTCTAGATCTTCCCTTATGTGTTTCCCCATATTTAGTTGTTCCCCTGCATTAAGCAGCATCTTAAGCCGCATCATTCAACATGTAACTTCAATGTCACTTCTCAAAGAGGGCTTCCAAAACTATGCTATTAAAAACTCCCCAACCATTCTCACTCACGTAAGTTTCTTTTATTTTCACTATAGTACACTTTCTTGATATTTTTCATCTTTTAATCTGTTTCAGAAACTCTGTCTCATTCACCACTCTATGTTTATCACTTAGCCCATAGTAGGTCCTCAGTAAAAGTTTATTGACTAAATCAAATAAAGACAAAAGTGTTTATTTTCTTAACTGCGGGACTATCGCTGCCAAAACACAAAGCTCCCACAAGGAGCTAAATCGGTAAATGCACCTCCTTGGTGAATGCACTCTCACTTCTTGAACTGAACAGAATGGAACAAGTATGACCTGATGAATATGTTCAGTTTCTGGAAGAGATTCTGGAGAATGGTGCACTTCCACTGGGGACCCAGATAGGGAGGATATGCATGCAGATCATTCAGGAAGAAGTGCCTGCCTCGCTGAGTACAACTAGATCTAACAAAGCCAGAGAAAAGGGATGATACCCTCCACTCCAACTGTCTTTCAGTAAACTAATCCTGGACCTTGCAATATATTGCCCAATGGATGCCAGGATCTCATCAACTTAGAGCACTTACTCATAGTTTTAAGGGGAAGAAAAGATTATACATATAAATATACATATATATATATCTCAAATGAGTTCTAATTTATGTTCTCTAAAATAAAACATTGCAGTAACTATTTACAATACTATTTTAAATGGCTGCATCTAAGATTTTACAGTAAGACATTACAGGTAAAACTATGTCAAAGTGGAAAATATGTATAAAACTAAATATAAAAAATAGAAGAGAATATAGAAATTAAAAAGTGTACTTAACTGCCAATGCTTTATAAAAATAAACTCTCTAGTCTTTAAAGTCAGGCACCAACAAAGAGACTATTACAGTAGTAAAAGAAAAATATTTTCCTTCAAAATATCCCATAAATGAAATCAACATCATACCTTTTAGCTTAGAGTGTGGAAGACATAAATATTGTGACTTCAGTAAGTACTCCTTCTGCTCCTCTAGAATATGTGAAAAATTAAAACTAACTCATGGAGTTGAAAATGTTACATGAGGTTGTTCAGGACATGTGCAGGCTACAGAAGGGCAGACGGCCAATGTCCAGTGAACATCAGTCCCACCTCCATCTCATTGTGAACGCACAGCCACATGTGCCCGACCACAGAGAAAATGCTTGTGGCAGCAAAATAGAAAATTGTATAATATAAGATTTTCTCAATCTAAGCCTCATTCTTTGCATTATATAAGAAGCAAAGTATGCATACTAGTCTAAATAAGACTAGTTCTGGATGGTAAAATAAACTTCATGCAAAATTCCCTTAGACATGTATAAATCTCAGTTCAAAGTAAAAGAGAATAATTGTCAGGAGAGCTGAAAAGGGCTACAGATCAAGTCCTGATTCTCCAGAGCTTGATGGGGTCTGTATCTAAGGATGTCATATTACTTTCCAGAGGGAGAAAGAAAAAATTTTCAAATGAAAAAGAAGGTTGCATTTGCTTAATAGTTTAAATAAACTACAGTAATTTGACCTTGGTTTAAGGTCGTACTATTGGAAAAGAAGCTTGTAACAAAGTTTGTTAAGAGAACAGATCTCAATATTCAATGAAGGAAGAAAATATTTAAAAGGAAAATGAGACCAAACTACTTTGAAATTTCCCGAATTAAAAAAATCTGAGATATTCCTGAACCTATAAAATTCTAAATTCAAGTTTTAAATTCAAAGATCTTACAAAAGAAGAAGTGAATGTGTATGATACGAACAGAACATTCAAATTCATTCTACTGATTATTCTGATAATGTTATATTAGAAGTAGTTGAACACACATGCACACAGTCTTAATGCAGCCCCATTATGTAACAGGCACTTCTTGCCTCATCTGTGCCCTAAAATCTTTACAGTTAGTATAGATTTTTGTCTACTTCCAATATTTCTTCTTTAAGAGATGAAAAGATCAATTACTTGTGATTCCACAAAAAAGTAATAGACACAAATTTTGGTTTGGAACACCCAATCTTACTTAGAGATAGTTTTAAAAGAGATATTATTATCAACTTAAATTAGCTAATAATTCTTTTTCACTAGACTTTTTAAAAGGTAAAACCCCTCACCTGGAGTAACTGATACGATGTTTTTCAAACAGGGCTCTTGTGCGGTCTCTGCCCAGAGGTGTCAGAAAGGATTTCAATGAGAAAATATCATATGAGGAGTAAATTTAATCTACTTAATTTTTATTATAATTACTACTATTATGCATTCAGTTATAATATCATATTTTGTTTTTAATTTACCACACTTTACTTGATTTTGTCTCATGTTCTACCTTCCATTGTTGGGATTACATTTTCTGTATGCATTTGTTTTGCTCTTATTTAAAAACTGTCTTTTAGTCTTTTCTTTACAATGTTTAGGCTTAAATTTTAACAAACATTCTTCATTTAACAATATCTAAGAGTAACCTTTATTTCTGAATTCCTCTTAAATAATTAAATAACCTTAGAACTTTAACACTAAATGCCTTATTACATTCATTTCAACATCTTTTAATATTCTACAAAGTTATTCATCACTAACATTATTTTTATCACCTTTTTTTTTTTCATTTATTTTTAGATAGAGGGAAAGGGAGGGAGAAAGAGGAGAGAAACATTGATGTGCAGTTGCCTCTCTCACACCCCCAGCTGGAGACCAGACCCACAACCCAGGCATGTGCCCTGACTGGGAATTGAACTGGTGACCCTTTAGCTGTCAGGCGGGCACTCAATCTACTCAGTCACACTATCCAGGGTTGGGTTTTTTTCAACTTTATATCGACTTACATGCTTCTCATATCTTGCTCCTTTTTCTGGATTCTATTTATCCTGAATCAGATCTTTTATTAGCTTTAGTGCGAGCCAGTTAGTAGTCAAATCTCTTGGATGGTCTAAAACTGTCCTTTTTCATACATTGTTCTTATGTAGAAGTTCAGCTGTGCATAGAATTTTAAAGATTTGGAGATATTCCATTTTCCCTTGGCTTCTATTGCTGCTTATGAGTGATTTACACTAAGTATAATTGTTGTTTTGTAGGTAATCTCTCTGTTCAGTTTAAGATTCCCTTATTGTTCTTGGATATATATATATATAATATTTTACATCATTCTGTATACTTTTATACATAGAAATAAAATCTTGAAACCTTGCCCGAGATTCAGTGTACTTTAATTTGATGACTTCTTTTGATTCTGGAAAATTCTCTGGCATTTATTCAAAAATGTTCTTTCTGTCATTAAATCTTCTCAATCTATTTGTATCCTCTGTATCTCAATCTATCTTTTGTATTTCTCCTATACATTCTCAAACTTATTTTCAGTTCTCTTCATTCTTGTACTAAGTTTGTGTGAGTTACAATGTAATTTTTTAGGATGTTTTTGACATTAAATTCGAGAACCATTCCTATACCTTGGTTAGTGTGGCTCAGAAGACTGAACACAGGCCTGTGAACCAAAGGATCACTCATTTGATTCCCAGTCACAGCACATGGCTGGACCAGGTCCCTAGCCGGGGTGCATGAGAAGCAACCACACACTGATGTTTCTCTCCCTCCTTTCCCTTCTCTCCAAAAATAAATAAGTAAAATCTTTTTTAAAACAAGTTATTCTAGAAGTAATATGTGGTTCTTTTGCAAATCTGTCAAGAAAGGGAAGGGAAGGGAAGGGAAGGGAAGGGAAGGGAAGGGAAGGGAAGGGAAGGGAAGGGACAAGGAAAAGGAAGAAAGAAAGAGAATGAAAGATGTAGTTATATGCAGAGATAAAGATATCTTATTACTTGTTTGTAATTTCCATTCTATCTTTCTCTCTTGAATTTTATTTACAAACCTTTTCAAACTATTACATTTTTTAAGTTCTTTGAGATGCTAATTTTTTTGTTTGTGGTTTTACTGAATGGCCATGAGTCTTGTACATTTGGATCATGGACATGACCCCATTTTGTATTTAATTCTATGAATAGTGAGAGTTTGATCCAGGAAAGAATGACTTCTCAGTTTGAAACTGCCCTACAATGCAAGTAGTGTAAATCTGGGTTCCATTTGTGGATAATTATTGGAGTTTCTATTACTTATACAAGATTATTTTCTCTTTATCCTCAGTTCCAAACCCTTAATTCTCTATTCCACTAAGATTTTTTTAGGTACTTTTCTAAGAGTGTAAAGCCCTTTATGGTTCCAGCTTTATATTAGGATTTTAGTTTCAATTCCCCAACTCTTGTAGGAAAGGACCACATTTGTTGGTATTAAGTCCCTAGTCCATGGCCTTTATCATTTATGCAGATCATGGGCCTCCCTTGGTTTGTCACAGTATGAACTTTCACTGTGGGAGTTATGGCTCTGAGTTTTTTTAATTATTATTTCTGACCCCTAGGAATTGTCCACTATTGCTACCAAAGAGAAATGGGATTCTACTGCCTGGTGCCCGTAGGCAAACTCTGGGGACAGAGGTTTGGTGTAAAAGGAAAGGGGTCGTTTATTCAAAAGCTGCACAATTTTGGAAGAATGGCAGGCTTCTGCCTCAAAGACCCTCCCCTCCAGAACACCCAGAGAAAAAACAACCCTGCCTCCCTCTGCCAGACCAATCCAAGGCTATGCCCAGAGTTCCTTCTCCCACTTAAAAATACCAACCTGCAGGCAGCCACAGAGTCATCCTCCAAGGCACTCTGCTTCTTTCTCCATCACTGCCAGGCCTCAGTCTCCTTTTTGGAGCCTGTATGTGACGCAAGTCCTATTTTCTGCACAAGTCCCTTCTTGCGCTGCCTGCCTGCCGGCCCAAGGACTGAGACCTGTCCCTCTAGCATTGCCGGGCACCAGTCGCCCATGCCAGGAACTTCCCCCTTGGGGGAGAGGGGACTGCTATCTGGTCACGTGGCTCAGTGCCCACTGGTTCATCAGTGCTCCACCCCCTCCACCAATCCAGCCAGCTAAGAGAAGAGCCATGTAACTCCTTACCCTCCGTTTAAATCTCCTGACCTAAAATTCCATGCTCTCTGGAAAGGTCCTGCTTCCCCAGTCAACCTCATCATTTTTTCCCAGACTTGACTGGAGGATCTGCATCTCCCCTGCTAGGAGGGCTTTTCCCTTGACCATCATGCTTGTCAGCCCGGCAGACTCTGCACGAGGCGTCCCTTTGGTGACGTCTCAGCCCAGGGGTAGGGAAATCCATCACACTATTGTGGCTCCACCTCCGCATCTCTGGTTTCCTGTGACCCCTACCCGCACTTGGCCCCTCCTCTGCCCCTGGGTCTGGCCAGATATCCTTGTATCATTATGTCTTTTAAGCTTGACTATGTGCAGTGTAATGGACAGGGAGAGCTAATCTGTATTAGTTTATTTTTGCCATGTGACTGGGAAGTGTCCTGGTTCATCTTTTATAATCTTTTAAATATCTTTTGTTTTCTTGTTTCCAACCTATAACTGTACATTTACAATGCTTGATCTTATCTAATTTTATAGGGTCATTTTTATTTCTCCTAAAAATTGTATTACTAATAATTATGTAACAAAGCTATTATTAGGGTGAGCCCACATAACACACCCTGCAGGCTCCTGGGAAAGCCCCACACTCTACCCACCCAGCCCAGGCCTTAGCCCCAGCTCTGCTATTCCCCACTGTGTTCGAAAGAGGGGTTTCCTGATCAAGGGGCTTGGGTGAAAGGGCCATCTCCTCCAGTACATGTTGGTGGCAGTTGGGATGGGCCTGAGACTGTTCTTCAGGGTGGAGACTCCAGGGACAGGCAGCTATGATTCCCTTGAATGAATTCTAGACACCTCACAGTTGCCAGGGGAAACAACTGGCCCCAAGTAAATTAGTTCAGGTCAGTTCAGTCTTGGATCTTGGCAGACATGGGGTTGAGCCCCCGGTTCCTCACCAGAAGTCCTTGTCGCTGCCCTTGGCCTCCTGGAGAGCTCTAGATTGGATTCTGAGATGACACAGTTCATACCCTCACTTTGGCGTATGGAGGTCTGCACAGCCTTTGAGCCACACACAGCGAGTCTTCTCACTTCACTGGGCTCCAGGAGTGAGGTGCCTCCACACTATTATGAGTTGGGGCACCTGGGATGAGGCATTGGGGTTTCCTAGATAGGTGGCACAACTCAGACTCCTGTGGAGGACTCTGGAACCAGGGGCCTCTGGTACTGGGGTTGGGGTGGCGGGGCAGGGTGGCACTAGGTGTTTCGCATCCCAGGACTGCCCTGCTGCCAAATAGATTTCCTGAGATCCCAACAGGATTGCGCTCTCTCTGGGAAATTCATTATCTATCTATCTATCTATCTATCTATCTATCTACTTTCTGAATGTATATTTCAGAATATAAATTCTGAATACATCAGGCACCCAAATAATGTAGTTTGGTCCAAGATCCTTTTATTACATACCTAGGAACTTAACTCTTGTTTATATCAATTCACCTATGGCAAAATTGGTTTTGTTATACTTCCTTCTGCTTAAAGTCACAGAAACTATCAATGACATTGAGGACTTACTGTACATATATATTCATTAAGAAATAATATACTTTTCAGACACTATCAAATTTATCTTCTAAAAATGTTTACAAATGTTTATGGGTGAAGAAAAACTGCACAGAGAAATGAAATACCTGAACAAAGACTACTTACAGTCTTTAAAAGAAAAGACTTTTATAGTACATATTAATGTATATATTGAAGTATGCCCATTTGGCCTTAAAACTAATCTGTCAAAAGACAATTAAAGCCCTGGCTGGTGTAGCTCAGTGGATTGAGCCCGGGCCTGCGAACCGAAAGATCACGGTTCGATTCCCAGTCAGGGCACATGCCTGGATTGCCAGGACAGTTCCCGTCAGGGGACATACAAGAGGCAACCTCACATTGATGTTTCTCTCCCTCTCTCCTTCCCTTCCCCTCTAAAGATAAATAAATAAAAAATCTAAAAAAAGGAAAAAAAAATGCTTTCTTTAAAAAAAAAAAAGACAATTAAAGGTTTGTTCTCAGTAAAATGCCCTAAATATAATGAATTAGAATACCCTATCTTTCAGGCCAGATACAAAGAAGTCCCAAGGGGTCCACTAAACTTATCCCTCAAATCACTCAGGCAAGATTCATCAGGAGTATATTCAGGAATTACCTACCAACCACATCCACAAAAGGATAAAACAGATTGTAAAAATCTGGCCTTTGCTTTTGGTTGTCCCCAGTCAAACCTTAATTCTGTGCTCTCCCATATAAGGACAACTAGATCTTCAAAAAGGACTTTTTAGAAGTATAACTCTGGCCTTTTTCCATTGCAAGCTTGGTCTTTCTGGAAATCTTAATTCTATTAACCCTCTTTGGCTTATGAGAAAAGTAAACACGAGGAGCCCAACTCTCACATTTGCAGAGCAAAACCACTGTAGCTAGCCTGGGACTTGGTGGATACTTATACTGTACCTCTTTGTTTCCATAGAGCTGAGAAATCTGAAAAGTTACTCAGTGTTCTTAACAGCTGAAAGGGATTGGGAATGAGATAAGTCTATCTAATCACAATTTTGGAGCACACTTTATGACTGGGAAGGTCCCCATCCATGTTCCTACTAGCTAAGAATACAGGCCCTGTCGAGATCGTTCACAGATAGCATCAGGTAAGAGCCCAGTAAGGCTTCCAGTGGAAAGGTAACAGAGCTGCCCTCATGGGTGTAATAGGTTACATAGTTAGGAAGAGCAACATCTTAGGAATCACAGTTTGTCCATTTAACTAAATATAAATTTTATTATGTAATCTGCCCCTTTTCTTTCTCTCTCTCTCTTTTTTTGTTTGTTTATTATAGAATAGTAAGGTAGATTGGGGTTAAAACTGACACAGCACTCATCATATCTTAATTTTGGTTAAAGGAAATGAGAAGAAGGTCTTTATGTAAACTATACATATTTATTTAACTTGCAATGCCAGTAGTGTTTTCTTAAAAAGATCTTATTGAAAGAATTATTTGTTTCTCAATCTGTTTGTTCTAATCCTAGTAAATCCCAATCATACAATGTAATAGTATGTTTGTAATAAATAATCAAATTTTTAAAATATAAATTCAGTCATCCATTGCTTAGATCATGGGAACTCAGCAAATTCGATGTTTGCAGCCCCTACTTCATTAATCCAGTCATTCATGCTTTCAGCAAACAGGTACTCAGTGTGGAACATGTGCCTGAATTCTGCTGGGTGTTCGAGGTGAAAACAGCATCAAGGACCATATAATTTCAGGAGAGATATAGACAAGTATACTAACAGTTATCAAAAATAAAAAGATAATTGCTAAGGTAGAAATGTCCTTGGGATTCTAGGAGGACAGAAGAAGGACATGTTGATGAGCCTGGATAAAGTTAAAGAAGGCTTAGCAGAAGAGGGAGCACTTGAGAAAGATCTTAAAGTTTGCTGTGTTATCTAGAGCAGAGCTCTCAATTCAGCCAGAGTCCCTCCTCTTGAGGAGATTTAGATATATGTGGGGTTTCAAGTTGCCACACTGTTTGGGGACACTCCTGCATAAGTTTGGTGGACAAGGGCCAGGGATGTAAAACATCTTGCTGGGAGAGAAGATTGCTGCACAGTGAAGTGTCTTTTGCTCACATTGTTTTTTAATGTTTGGACATCCTTACAGTTTAAAAACCCAGTGTATAATCATCTGAACTCTAAACTCAATTTTGTTTCATAAATAAACACAAAAATAATTTTTGTATACTTTATTCACTGAATTTTCAAAAACGAACACTCTTGTGTAAATTAAGGAAAGATTGGGGAAAAAATTGGAACTCTTCTAAGAGTATTTCATCATTCCATCAAAAACAGCACTACTCATGATACTGGTGAACCTAACATAGCACATTATACTGTCTGCATTCACAGCTCCCACATTCCAAATGAATATATGTATGTATATAATGTATATACATAATATTTTCAAAATGTGATGTAAGCTTAAATGTTTTGACAAATTCAATTTAAAATTGAAAATCCAAATTTATTAATTTAGATTCATTTATCTGATTACTTACTTCATTATACCTTTGAATATAGATGATCCCAAGCATCTATGTGCTAAAATATATATTATTTAAAAATCTTTTTATTTTCCTATATATTACTCTTAGAATTTTATATTGACTTAATTGTATTGACTTATAATTACAAAAAGCAAAAAACACAGATCTTAAGTTTATATTTTAATGAGTTTAACAAATCCGTAATCCATGCATTGGATACTTCATTAAGACATAGAACAGTTCCATCACTCTCCTCACTTCATGCCTCTTTATTGTTAATTTCCTTCCTTCTCCATCACCAAAGGAAACCGATGTTCTGATATTTAATTTTATTGATTAGCTTTGCCTGTCTTTCCTTCTTTGAATGCATTTTTGTACATCAACAGTGAAATATCAGAAACAAATGAGGGAAAAAAATCCCATTTGCTACAGCAACAAGAAAAATAAAGTACCCAGGAATAAACCTTACCAAGGAGGTAAAAGACCTATATCAGAAAACTACACAACACTGAAGAAAGAAATTAAGGAAGACACAAATAAATGGAAGCATATATGGTGTTCATGGATTGGAAGAATTAGCATCATCAAAATGTCCATACTACCCAAAGCAATCTATAGATTCAGCACAATGCTTATTAAAATACCAATGACATATTTCACAGATACAGGACAAACATTTCAAAAATTTATATGGAACAATAAATGAGCCCGAATGCCTGCAGCAAATTTGAGAATGAAAAACATAGTAGGATCACCATACCTGACATCAAACTATATTACAAGGCCATGGTAATCAAAAGAGTTTGGTACTCACATGAGAACAGACACATGGACCAATGGAACAGAATAGCAAGCCCAGAAATAAACCCAGGTCTTTATGGTAAATTAATATTCAATGAAGGGGGCAGAAGCATAAAATGGAGTAAAAAGAGACGCTTCAACAAATGGTGTTGGGAGATCTGGACAGCTACTTGCAAAAAAAATGAAACTTGACCACCAACTTACACCATATACAAAAATAAACTCAAGGTGAATAAAAGATTTAAATATAAGTCATGACACCATAAAAGTCCTAGAGGAGGGCATAGGGAGGAAAATCTCAGATATTCCATGCAGCAATATTTTTACTGATATGTCACTTAGAGCAAGGGACATAAAGGAAAGTAAACAAACATGATATCGTCAAAATAAAAACCTCCTCCAGGGCTACAGAAAATATCAGAAAATGAAAAGGGGACTCACTGTATGGGAAAATATATTTGCCAATGATATCTTGGACAAGGGTTTGATCTCCAAAATATATAAAGAACTCACACAACGCCACTCCAGGAAGACAAAAAAGAAACCAATTAAAAAATGGGCAAAGGACCTGAACAGACACTTCTCCAAGGAGGACACACAGAGGGCCCAGAGACATATGAAAGGATACTCAGCATCACTAGCCATCAGAGAGATGCAAATTAAATCCACAATGAGATACCAGTTCAAACCAGTCAGAATGGCCATCATAACCAAATCAACAAATAATGAAGTGCTGACAAAGTTGTGGAGAAAAGGGAACCCTAGTGCACTGTTGGTGGGAATGCAGACTGGTGCAGCCACTGTGGAAAACTATGGAATTTCCTCAAAAAACTAAAAATGAGCTGCCTTTTACTTGGCAATTCCATTGCTGGGATTATACCCTAAGAATCCTGAAACACTAATTCAAAAGACCCTAAGCACCCCAATGTTCAGAGAAGCACAATTTATAATAGCCCAATGCTGGAAGCAACCTAAATGCCCATCAGTAAATGAATGGATCAAAAACCCTGGTGCATTTACACAATGGAATACTACACAGCAGAAAGAAAGAAAGAAGGAGCTCCTACCATTCGTGACAGCATGGATGGATCTGGATAATATTATGGCAAGTGAAATAAGCCAGGCAGTGAAGGACAAATACCATATGATCTCAACTGTAAGTGGAACCTAATGAACAAAACAAACAAGTAAGAAAAATATAACCAGAGACTTTGAAATAACGAACAAACTGACAGTAACCAGAGGGGAGGGAGGGAGGGGGCTAACAGGGGAAAGAAGGGAAAGGTTGTCAAGGAGCATGTGTACATGACTCATGGACAAAGCCAAAAGATGGAAGGACTGAGGGAGGAAGGTGTGGGCAATTGGGGCAGGGAAAGTGGTGGTAGGAAAATGTAGACAACCATACTTGAACAACAATAAAAATTTTTTTTTCAATTAGAAAAAAAGGTTCTAGCTCCAGTTGGGTCACCTTGGTAAGTGATTTAACATCTCCCTGCCTCAGTTTTGTCATGGAAATAAATATTCCAGCTGAACTTTCTTTGATTCTTCTTGACCATGGCTCCAAAAGCTGCAGATGAAGTTCTTGTGCCATGGCTTCCGTTAGTGGTTCAGTCATTTACTCAAGGATGGGGCTGGTAATAACATGTATAGACACTACCATGTATATGTAAACAAATAGGTATATACAATAACAATATGCAGACATCATTTTACTCATCTCTTCCAAAACAGTGACTTGGGCCAGGTCACCCAGCTAATCCGTAGCAGAGCCAGGGCTTAAATATGGTCCTTTCCATCTTGAATCCCATATTCTTTGCTCTGCACCTCAGCAGAGTAAGGTAAACTGGTTGGAGCATTAGGAAAGGAAGATTAAAACTTTTTTTTTTTGTATGTTTCTATCTCTATGTGAACTGTGCTGGGGGAGTGAATGGATAGTATAGACTGAGAGTGGAAAATTAAAGAGTAGAAATTGTGGTATAAGTTGTTTAAAAAGAAAAGAGATCCACTTGATAATTATTGTTTCAGGCTTTGTGGTTTCCCCCAAACATCTATAGGATAACGTCTGAGTAAGGGAGTGTAAGAGGAAATATAACTTCAATTTACAAAATTCTAAACCCAACCCTAAAGAAAGTAGTACAAGCAACTACTATGACTTCAGGAATTTTCTGCTTTCTGGATGCTTTTTTCCCCTAAAATAAAATATATTCTTTATTAAAATGCTTTCTACACTTTGCTCAGACTAGTTTGTACAGTCTGGAGAGTTTGAAGGCTAAAAAAGTCTTGTAACTTTTTTCATGTTGAGATCAACAACTCCTCAGGTTGACCTCATCCTGCTTTTGTGAGATGGATCAAATTTCAGTCTGTCTATTGTGTGCTCAGTGGCCTCTTTTGTCCATGAAAGAGTTCATTCTCCATTAAAAGTCCAGTGACATATTCCAGATTCTTTGTGAAAGAATCAAACATTTCTCTTTGTTCAGAAGGTGATTTGTTCTTTAGGGGTGTGAAAGGGGAACAGGGAAATGATAGGTGATTTTCAGCCTATGTTGCAGAAATCCAGTGTAATGCATTTGGGTCAACTTTCCTCATTTAAGATTTAAACCAATATTTATTTTTGAAAGGAAATTCAACCCATATGTATCTGCCTCAGTAGCCTTGTTGGCTTTTATTGATAGGAAACAGGAAGTTACTTCTTGCCAACATTACAAAAGGCCTGAAGATCAAGTGAATTTTAATCTTGGCAAATGTAGCTTCCACCCTGAAAGGTGGAACATAGGTTCCAGGTAATAACAAAAGAAAGATAAACATTATCCTTAAGTGTCTTACAAGATAAGAAAGGCAGAGATGGCAGAGCAAGCTCTATGAATTACTGATTGTTTCCTTTAGTTCCAAGGCTAGTACAAGTTTTTCACAGATTCTCATGTGCATAGGTAATGGTATTGATGGTTAAAGTCTTCAAACAATTCCAGCTTTAGATGCTAGGGGATTAACATAAAAAAACTGACTGTGATAACATCTTTGACTTTGATTTATTTATGCTATTCAAAACAAAAATTATGAATGCAGGCTATTTACCTCTAGGAGACTCACTATTTTGATCTAGATTTTTGATATAAAATGCATACTTTTGAGGACAGAAGGAGATATTGTTACATCATCCCGCAAGAAAATCTATCTTTACTACCTTATACTATCTTTTAAGTTGACTAATTAAAAAAAATGTTTCACAGAGCATATTCACTACATTTTCTGATTCACTGTAAAATTTTAACATTTTGAATTATTCTGATTTGCTGAATTTAATTCAGCCTAAGATTTGTCCACAGAAACCTGCTCTTTAGACTGATTGTCCTTTGACAAAATGAGGGTTCCTAAGGGTGGTGGGGATATTAGAAACCAAATTCCGTAGACCCAGGGCCAGACTGATAAGGCAGAGAGACAAAATTTGGTCGCTCTCTGGAAGTGACTTGCAGCACTCAATTGAATCAGGAGTCCTGGCCTAGATGAAGTCAGGCGGCAAGGTGCTTGGTATCATGAGAACTGGAACATGGAGTAAATCTGATTTCTGCTTGGAACTCAGCAAGGACCTGAAAGCCCACACTTACCCTGTGAAGTCCTAATTCTGTAAGGAGTCCTCAGGATAATTCCCTCCTCCAAGCAAATGTCACATTGTAACAAGATGTTCTTTGGCCACTGAGGGTCCTCTAAGCAGTGTTTCACAAAGTGTGATTCTCTAGGCCAGCAGCATCAGCATAACCTTAAAGGTTGTTAGAAATGCAAATTATCAGGCTTTGTTCAAGAACTACTCCATCATAAACTATGGGACTTGGGCTCAAAAATTTACATTTTTAATGAGACATCCAAGTGATTCCAATGCATGCTAATGTTTGCTTTCAAGTAGTCCATGCCTTTAGGCTTTTAGTGTAAAATTCCGCAATGCAACCATATTACAGCCGTTTGAAAGTACGCACAATTCTATGAATTGAAGCACCAATACTTTGTAGGCAATTGGCTATTAGCTCTATGTTTTAAATGAATATATGGATTGCATTTCCCTGGAAGCTTTGACCTCTGACTCCCTGGTCCACTTGGTCAGCTCAACCTTCAAACAGTGGTAATCATCTACGTGCGATTAGGCTGCTTGAACCCTGCCCATCCTACCACTCTCCAAAAGAGTCAAGGTAGATTCAGGTAGCCCAGAATGGAAAGAATGCCGGACAGTCTCTTTCTAGGATGTACTGAAGCAACAGGTCATGTGTTTATGCTACTTCTGCTGTACCTTCTTGGACCCTTGATGGAACTTCTCATTGTCTCTGGGCCATATGAGAAAGGACCCAGATTTCTGAAAGCCCAAAACTCTTGAGATAAAGAGCTGAGCTCCTTCTCCATTACCAGATAATGCTCTACCTGGAGTAATTTAAAAAGCTCTCACATTTAATTTCCCTTTCAGTGAAGGGTATTCCCTTTTGTTTCTGTCAAACTGAGGTAATAGCAAGTGGCTTTAATCTTCTGTTCCTGTACATGTTCTGTGAGTTTGTGTACGTATGCAAAAGCCACTCATCTCGAGAGATACAAAACTATTCTTTCTTCTATGCTGGCACCAAAAAGGCAGCTCTGGCTTTGATCCCTAACTAACACATATTTTTCAGAGTTTATGCCACATAAACAAATTATTTATGGTTAGCCTGACCTTGTTTTCAAATTCTTATATGGTCATGTACCTAGGGGGCTGGGGCTTGCCACCTGTGACCCCAGGATTCCTTTGTTACTTCTAGCCTAAGCTTATCTCCTGTTCTCTGAGCCCCAACTTGGCTTCCAGTTCAAACCACAATAGGAGAGGCATCTCCTCTCAAAAATGTAATCAGAGCAGTAGGTACCAAGTGATACTGGTGTGAAGTAACCATCTGAAAGAGGTAGGCAGCCTTTTGTAAACTTCCTGCTGGAGAAGGAGCCAAATCCCACCAGTGGCAAATTTAGGAATCTAGGCAGTGGGCAAATTTGGTTGGAGATGGATACACTCAGAGAGAGAGACAGGTCCTTAAAGTCATTCAAATACTTAATTGGCCTTTTTCTTTCTTTTCTTTCCTTCCTTCCCTTCCTTCCCTTCCTTCCTTCCCTTCCTTTCCTTCCTTCCTTCCTTCCTCCCTTCCTTCCCTCCTTCCCTCCTTCCTTCCTCCCTCCCTTTTTCCTTTCTCTCTCTCAATCCTCACCTGAGGACATTTTTTTTTGTGTGTGTGTGTGTTAACAGAGAGAAAGGGAGAGAGAGAAACATTGATGTGAGAAACAAACATCAATTGCTTGCCTCCCAAATGGGCCTGAACTGGGGATCGAACCTGCAACCTAGGCATATACCCTGACTAGGAATTAAACCTGCAACATTTCAGTTATGGGATGACTCTCCAACCAACTGAGCCATACTGGCTAAGGCTAATTGGCCATTTTCTACCATAACATATGTTCAAAGAATTGAATGCTAAATGTGTGTCAGGCATATATACATTACTCAAGGTAATTAATTGAATCCTTGCATCCACCTAGTAAGATAAGGACTATTATTAGGACTCCTCCTATGCAAGATGAATAAACCAAGGTTTACAGAGATTAGATGAATTACTGTCAAAAAGTAAGTGAATCAGGAATTACTTCCAACCTTGAGTCATTTTTTAAAATAAATTCTGTGCTATTAACCACTATACCATTGGTTCTAAGCTATCTAATTCCTCTTTATAATGAATACTTAAAAGGCCCCCTGTACTATACTGAAACAAAATGTATAGATAATGTAACCTGCCTATATCAAAAGCTAATCAATAAATGAAAGAAATGCATTTTTGTACATCAATTTATTGTACACAATTTATTGAAAAAGGCATTCCCGATTAGCTTTTTTTGTCTTTTCTTTTGTTTATGTGATGTGTTATATTTATCGATTTGTGAATATTGTACCATCCTTGCATCCCTGGGATGAATCCCACTTGGTCATGGTGTATGATCTTTTTGATGTATTGCTGGATGCAGTTTGCCCCTGTTTTGTTGACGATTTTAATGTCTATGCTCATCAGTGATATTGGCCTGAAGTTTTCTTTGTTTATAGTGCTTTTCTCTGGTTTTGAGATTAGGATGATGCTGGCCTCATAAAAAGAGTTTGGGAGTCTTCCATCTTCTTGAATGTTTTGGAATAGTCTGTGAAAATAGGGCTTAGCTCTTCCTAAAATGTTTTGTAAAATTCTATGAATCCATCCAGTTCAGGGCTTTTGTATGCCAGGAGTTTTTTTATTGCTGCTTTGATTTCACCAGCTGTTATCAGTCTGTTCAGGCTTTCTGTTCTTCTTCATTCAGTTTTGGAAGATTATACTTTTCTGGAAATTTGTCCATTTCACCTAGGTTTTCAAATTTTCTTGGCATATAGTTGTTGATACTAATTTCTTACAATCCTTTGAATTCCTCTGTGGTATCAGTTGTAATTTGTCCTCTTTAATTTCTGATTTTATTTATTTGGGTCCTCTCTCTTTTTTTCTTGATGAGTCTGCTTAATGGCTTGTCAATATTGTTTATCTTTTCAAAGAACCAGCTCCTAGACTTATTGATTCTTTGAATTATTCTTTTATGTAGGGAACTGCTTCACAAGGTGTGGAAATGTAGCTCAGCACCCACGTGCAAAACCAGTGGGGAGCAAGTCGGCACACAGGACCACGCCCATGGATCGGTTTTTCCATGGGAAATCAGGCCCGCATTATAACTAGGCTGCTTTGTGACTTGCTCTTGCTAAAACCCTCTCACCCTGAGTTCAGGCAGCAAACATTTGCTGCATATCTTTAAAGTAACTTCCTGAAGTCTGTGCTAATTCTCCCAAGGATTGAAGTGTAACCAGACCTGTTACTCTTATTGTTCCCTTGCATTTGCAATATTTTTCCTTGTTAATCTGTAAGAAGTAATCAGTAACATCCCTTCCATTGCTATCTGTAAAAAGTAATTACATAAAGCAAACCTAAGTATAATGAATGAAAACTTTCTTTGATGTATGCTGTTAGAAAGCCAATAAAAGCTTTGTCAAGGCAAGGGTCAGTGTGCTCTCCCCTTGAGAGAGTAGCTGTGCTGTCCCTTTTCCTCTACAGGACTCGGTAGTCCCTGTGAATTTGTCTCATCTCATCCATAACGCCGCAGACACTGCGGGCTGGTGCCTGCATCACTTTTAGTCTCTATGTCATTTAATTCTGCTCTGCTCTTGACTATTTCCTTCTTTCTACTTGCTCTGGGCTTTCTTTGTTGTTGTTCCTCCAGTTCTTGTAGATGGTGGGTTAGATTGTTTATTTGAACTGTTTCTATCTTTTTTAGGTAGGCCTGTATCATTATGAACTTCCCTCTCAGGACTGTCTTCACTGTGTTCCACCGTTGTGTGTTCATTTTCATTTGTTTCCAGAAGCTTTTGTATTTCTTCCTTGATCTCATTATTAGCTCATTCATTGTTTAATACTATGCTATTCAGTCTCCATGAGTTTGAACATTTCTGATTTTTTTTCCTTAAGGTTGATTTCTAGTTTCAAGCCCCTGTGGTCTGAGAAAATGCTTGACATGATTTCGATTTTCTTGATTTTGTTGAGGCTTGTTTTGTGACCTATCATGTGGTCTATCTTTGAAAATGTTCCATGTACATTTGAAAAGAATGTGTATTTTGCTTCATTGGGATGAAAGGTGCTATATATATCAGTTAAATCCATTTGATATAACACATCATTCAATTCTACAATATCCTTGTTGA
The DNA here is from genome assembly GCA_039655065.1 of Glossophaga mutica. Classification (NCBI taxonomy): domain Eukaryota; kingdom Metazoa; phylum Chordata; class Mammalia; order Chiroptera; family Phyllostomidae; genus Glossophaga; species Glossophaga mutica. The sequence goes on along the minus strand of CM077305.1, from coordinate 143,088,426 downwards.
TAGTTTGTTTGGAAAATCAATCCATTGTTGACAGAGTTAAAATCCCCTACTATGATTGTGTTGTTGTCTATATTTCTCTTGAAGTCCTCTAAGTTTCTCATTATATATTTGGGTGCTTCTATATTGGGTGCATATATGTTTACAATATTTACGTCTTCTTGATGGATTCTTCTCTTGAGTATTATGAAGTGTCTTTCTGTGTCTCTTTTTATAGCCTTTGTTACGAAGTCTATTTTGTGTGATATAAATATTGCTACATTGGCTTTTTTTCCTTGTCTGTTTGCTTGGACTATTTTTTCCAACCCTTCATTTTTCAGTCTGTAAGTCTTTTGTTGTGAGGTGGGTCTCTTGTAGGCAGCATATGTGGGGGTCATGCTTTCTTATTCAGTCAGCTATTCTATGTCTTTAGATTGAAGCATTCAATCCATTTACATTTAAGAATATTATTGATAAGTACTTATCAATTGCCATTTTACTCCCTTTGTACCTGTGTTCACCTCTACCTTACTCTTTTTCTTCCTCTTCTTAAAGCAGTCCCTTTAGCATATCTTGCAGTGCTGGTTTGGTGGAGGTGTATTCTTTTAGATTTTTTTTGTCTAGGAAGATACCTATTTCACCTTCCACTTTAATTCAGAGCCTTGCTAGGTAGAGTAGTCTTGGTTGCAGGCCTTTGTTTTTCATTACTTGGAATATTTCCTTCTGTTGGGAAGTCAGCTGCTAGCATTATTGGGGCTCTCTTATATGTTACTTTCTCTTTCTCCCTTGTTGCCTTTAAGAATCTCTCTTTGTCTTTAAATTTTGCCATTTTCATGATGATGTGTCTTGGAGTGGGCCTCTTTGTGTTCCTCTTGACTGGGACTCTCTGTGTTTCCTGGATTTGTGTGACTTTTTCTCTCATCAAATTAGGGAAGTTTTCCATCATTACTTTTTCAAATAGGTTTCCTATCCCTTGCTCTTCTCCTTCTCCTGCTGGTATCCCTATGATATGGATATCATTATGTTTCATGTTCTCCTGCAGTTCCCTTATCACCTCTTCATTCTTTTTGAGTCTTTTTTCCTTTTCTTGCTCTTTTGGGAAGTTTTTTTTTTTCTTTCTTGTTCACTGATTCACTCCTCTGCTTCACTAGCCTGCTTTTGATTCCTTCTACTGTGTTCTTCAGTTCAGAAATTGTATTCTTCCTTTCCTCTTGGACCTTGTTGATAGTTTCTATGTCCTTTTTCATGCTGATATACTTTGCAGTAAGTTCCTCATAGTTTTCCTGTAGTTTCTGGTAATTCACACTGAGCTCTTTGAGCTTCCTTATAACCATTGTTTTGAACTCAATATTTGATAATTTACTTGCCTCTATTTCATTTAGCACTCTTTCTGAGGATTCCTCCTCTCCTTTTGATTGGGGGTTGTTTCTTTGTCTTCCAATTATTTGTAAGATTCTTCTTGTTTGCTTCTGCTTCTTAAATTGATCTGTTTTGACTTCCTGACTTTGTGGCATGGACTCCTATGGAAGAAGACCTGTGAGACCTGTGGTGCAGTCTCCTTGATCTCCTGAACTTAATGCTCTTGGGATGCTCTTTATGCTGTTTATGTTGGTTTTCCTGATGTAATTGGGTTTTGATTGTTATCGGGTCTTTCTTTGGCAGGTCCTTCCCTCCAGCTGGTTGATTGAGGGTCATTCAGCCAACCACGTCTTGCATGCATTGTGCAGGTGTAGAAAGGTTGTGCCGATGCTGATTCTTCTTTCTGGCAGAAGTTATAAGACTCCTCTCTCACTATTTCTCAGTTGTTTGTTCTGGGTGATTTCTCCACAATTTAGTTGTAATTCCAGATTGGTCCTGGGAGAAAGTTAGTGTGAATTCCATTCAGTCCTCTGCCATCTTCCTCTACCACCTATGTCAGTTTTGAAGTCTTATACAGCCTTAATGGTCAGTATTATGTTCCAGGGATCCCATATGAGCTAGCAATCACACTCCTGAGCATTCACCCCAGAGAAATAAAAACATATGTCCACACAAAAACTGTGCATGTATTTAGAAGGGCCAGAAGATTTAAAGTTTAGGGAAGAGTCCTTTCCTGGCTTTAAGGGTTTTTCTAGAACTAGAACCTTTATGTCTTCCCCTACACCACTCTACTGAACTCTCACAGCTAATTCTGGTTTCATGGAAGAAGAATTAAAAGTAAAGAAGGAAGAAATGACATTGCAGGATAAAAAAGCGGATATATGTAGAAGGAGTATTAGAACACAACCAACAACCCAGGGTTATTGGTACCTGAGAGGCTGAAAAACACCTAGAGTCCTATCTGCTGATGAAGATAAAAGTGATGTGAGCTGACATAGGGTGAGGGTAAGGAGGTATGACTGTCTTTGGAATGTCATGCTAGGATGAAGAAGAGGACATGGAAAAGCTGTGGTCTGTGAGATGTGTGTCTATAGAAAGTCTCTATTTAATAATAACAAGAGCAAACTTGATGTATTGAATAAGTATATCACATATTCACCCTAGGAATCAGGCAGTCAGACACAGTTGCTAACATTCCCTCCTCTGTAGAGACTAAAAGCCTCTACCAATTCTCTGAATTAGATTTTGTTAAATCATATCTGAGGAAATAAACTTCTTAAGGCAAACTTGGCAGATGAAATACACCCTAATTCTCAATTGTATTCAGACTCTTTGGGACTTGACAAGCCTTTGTTTTATATTCACTCCCCCACATACATCAGAACCTCTCTGCGCCTCTATTTTCTCATCTGCAAGATAATAATAAGCCTTTGCAGAGTTTGCACAAGTGGTTTTTTTAAATTTTTTTATTTTAATTGCTGTTCAAGTATAGTTTTCTGACTTCTACCCACCTCCTAGCCCACCCCCCCAGCCCTCCCTACCTTCCTCCCTTTCCACACCCACCCTTGTTATTGTCTATGTGTCCTTTATACTTGTTCCTGAAAATCCTTCCCCTTTTCCCCTGAAATTCCCTCCCCTCTCCCCTCTGGTCACTGTCAGCCTGTTCTCAATTTCAGTGTCTTTAGTTATGTTTTGCTTATTTGTTTGTTTGATAAGATTACACTGCCAAGCAGAGTGCCTGGTATGTAACCTCAGAATGCCTGCTGTGCCTCGGAAATTCTAGGTCTCTTTTTAAGCTAACAAAAGAAATGATCCTAGAAGAAGAAAAAATATCCAAGCTCAGATTGGTAGGCTATTAAGCCAAAACTTTTCCAAGTTGTGTTTCAGTTAATTATAAGAAAATCAAGGAGAATGGTAAATTTTCACTATAACTAGTCATTTATAAATTAGCAGGCAGTGCATTAAGCAATTTGAATATTCTCTTTTAATCCTTACCACAAACTTGTGAAGTTGATACTCTTCTCATTTTAAGTGGCAAAACTGAAACTCAACAGACTAAGTAATACTAGGTTACCAAGGGTTTTGTAGGGATTCAAACCTACATCTGAACAATCCGAACAAAGAAAACTACATTGGTATTCTCTTATCTTTACCTCATGTCATATGTTCAACTAGATATAACATCACATGAGTGGCATGAAAATGTTTTTGACAGAACAGGATGTGAAAGTATTAATTATACTTTTACACAAGCACTCTCAGCAGTTGAAACACCAGTTTCAGCTTTTTTCTCCAAGTTTGTGCTGCTTACATATGTCTGTGACAAGGAGACCCTTCAACTGAATTTCAGCATTTTCCATTTTCAGCTAGATTTTCCTTCCCAGATTGATGTGAGATCATTATGAGGCAATCAATGCCAAAGATTTTTTGTCAGTTTTCCACTGCCTTGGCTTAAATAAACATTTAATGTAAAGGAGGGGCATACTCACTCACACAGATGCACTCTTGCCCAGACACACAACTTCACAAAGACAGAGTTTGTCATGGTTCACTTGCAAAAATCCAAATGAAAAAGGAGGAGGTGGATGAATAATAAAGCAAAGGAGAAAAAGGAACTAATTTAGGGATAATGAGTGCAAGACTGCCTCAATAAAGAAGAACAACGTGTGTCATTAGGTGGCAAGCTTAGCCTTTGGGCAAGATTACACTTGGAAGCCCTGCTCCAATTACCTGTTTTTAAGCATAAGTGAAGGGGAAATATAAAGGAGGGGGAAAAATACTTATTCTCCCTAAACAGTAGTAACATTCAGAGAAAATTAACTGTTGCTCTCACAAAGAGAGTCTTTTTGCAATTGCAACTGTGAAAGGTGAGAATCCACCATGCCCATGGGAAATCACGCATTTGGTCAGCAGATAGAATACCATTTCTTCCAATGGTCAAAAAATGAACTGAGGAGCAGTGAACAACGTGTGTCCCCATATTTGCTTCTTGCCTCAACATCTGGGAATCTCAGAAGCTTCTGAATAAAGCAGCAAGCCTCCATCTGAGGTGACCTGCTCACAGCATGGGTCAGTTCATGAGAATGAGGCTCTTTTGCCATGAGGACTAATGACAGGGTAGGAAAGCCTGCCGATGAGAAAGCCCAGAGCCTTGGACAATGCAAACAAAAGCCTGGTTAAGGAGCACTTCCAAAGTCATTCCTTCCTTACCCCACCATTGACCACTAAGCATAAAGGTAGGGGTGGAGTGGAAGGATAAAGATGATCAAGGAAAAGAAACCATAATAACAGGTTTATCTCTGAATGACTCAAATTCCCACCCCCCGCCCCACTCCTTCCCAGATATCAACTCTATTACAACTGATTGCCTTATCTAATCCCAACCCAATTTGGGGGTAATCATTGGCTTTTACAAAGGTAAGCAGGAGATATTCTTTTCAGAGTTGCCTGCTTTTCCTTAAGTCCCCTTTAATAAGAATTACTTGAATGTAAGCCAGCTTCCTTTTCTGATGCCATAAAAACAATGTTCCTTATAATCTGGCCAAGTACAGGTTATTTTTAAAACCATGTAGCTAATAGGTGTGTACTTCCTGCCTGCAGGTGAAACTGGCAGTTGCCCCTTGGATGCCAAAATAGTGTAAGTATTGCTTCTGGGGAGGGTCAGGACTCATTTCCTTCCCCTCAGGCTGTTTCTCACTGGAAGATTTGGGAGGGGAATCTTGAGAAGTCCTAGACATGCTCATTCTCACCTTCTGTAGAAGGAGCAAGATGGAGCAACCTTAAAAAGACTCATCAGGTAAACATGTTAGCCTCAGATAATTGCATAAAATGTAAATAAATATGTTTAATTCAAAATTCAGATCAGCATGCATTCTTCTACACTACAATAAAGAACATGCAATTGCTTTTTTGTAGTCATTGGTGATGAGATAGACATTTCAAAATATGGCTTAGATCAGTGCTTCTCAAATGTTAGAGTCTATTAGAATCTTTTTGAGAACTTTGTAAAAACATAGAGGTCTTACCTTACTGGGCCTCTGACTTTTTAACTAGCTCCCCAAGTGATTCTGATACACACCGGAATTTGAGAGGGTCTAGCTTACACAAACATTAAGTACCCTGACTGACCTCTACCCACATCTCCTACTGGCATAGCCTCTCAAACTCTTGGCTCCGTCTTTCTCATTTAAAGTAGAACCCCCCATATACTAAGCCAGTCCACCCTCACTTTCACAATTGCACAAGCCACTGCAAGAATGGAGAAAACAGGTCAAATATGAGTCGAGATCACAAGAGCCTTTCATCTATTGTATGTATGTCACTGATGCACCCCAGTGTCTCTTCAGTCCTGGTCCCAAATATCCAACTCCACCTAGATGTACAACAGACACCTGAAAAAGAACATGTAGAAAGCCAAACTCTTCATCTCTTCATCAGAAGCCTGATCTTCCACTTGTATTTTCTATTTTGGGACATAAAAGAGGAATGAATCATCCTTACAAAATCTTTTAATCATAAAAAGGCCATGTAAAAACTGCTATAAATCAGTGTAATGGTCCAGTAGCCTACTGAATTGTGAAGAACTTATATTTATAGCTATTCAGATCCAGGGTATAATTACAACTCGCTCACAAGATTAAAAATGTGGGATAATTTATGAAAACCCTCTGGGCCTACTTTTTCCTAGCTCTGAAATGCAGACAATCAAACCTATATCACCTAAACTTAAACTTAAGTAATTAAATGAGATAATGTCTATAAAGTGCATAAATAAGCATAGTAGATTCAATCAAACATTAAACTTTTTCCCTAACAGAAACAAATCTGAAGTTAAGATATGTTGGCTAATTACCAAATTATTGATTTCAGAAGGATACTTATGACCCAGGATACAGGCAAAAAATACAGCAAACCCACATCTCTGTAGACTAGAAAGAGAAGAGAAAATGGTGTGTAGAGTTTTTATATCATTGGAGAAAACAGGTATTGCCTTTCTTCATTCTAGGCCGTATCTAAAGAGAATATAAGAGTGGCTGGAATCATATTGCTCACCTTACAATTTTGAAGAAGAAATAGCAATATATGTACTATGCTATATCTTCTTACATAAAATAAAATGATGCAAAATGTAGTAGGACGTGTTTTACTCATTCTAAAATACAAGCATTCCTTTATTTTTTTAAAAAAAAGGACTAGGAAAAAATGCTGGATTGCAGTGATTAGCACTTTTCACTCTAGACATATTATTCTATAATACTATATTTAATCACTAATAATATCTCTACATATCGCTATAAATGTACTGCTTATTTTTAAAATTTCAAATGCTTTGTTTTGTTACCAGTGTCTTTCTTCCCATACTATTAAAAAACGTTCAACTTAAATAACTCTCAGTGGAAAAGAAAACATCTCAGGAATACATTGCACCACATTTTACAGCTCACAAAATTTAAAATTCAGTCAGTGATAACATAACGACGGCCCCCTAAAACAAAGGAGTTGATACCAATGTTCTCAGTCTTCACCAAAGATAAGTGATGGCTCTGGGCCTGCAAGACAAACCAAGATTCACTGAGTATGCACAGAGATTTAGACTATGTGTCATGACACATACATGATCCAAAAATCTTTTTGTAGACATGAGGGTCAAGTGTGAGTGTATTTTTAAAAATAGGATCTATTCTCTCTGAGGCCTAAGTCACTCACTGGTAGTTGGTTGGGTACCTAAGAAATCATATTCATTGCCTGGTTGGTGTGGCTCAGTGGATTGAGCACTGGCCTGTGAACCAAAGGGTCACCGGTCCAATTTCTAATCAGGGCACATAGCTGGGTTGCTGGCCAGGTCCCCAGTAGGGGGTGTTCGAGATGCAACCACACACTGATACTTCTCTCCCTCTCTTTCTCTCTCCCTTACCCTCTGTCTAAAAATAAATAAATAAAATCTTTAAAAAAATCATATTCATGTCTCTTATACATGTAAATACACAGAAGTATTGTGATGAAACAAACTAGCTATTGTGATGACTCAGGCTTTGAGAAGAACGAAAAGAAACAAAAAAAAAAGCCTTTATCAAATGCAACTATGTGCCATATGCTCTCATTAATCATTTCATTGATCTTCACAACACCCTGCTGTGGGAATGTTACTAATCCCAGCGTGATAGGTAGAGAAACCAAGTCTCAGTGAGGGCAAATAATTTGTCCCAGGTTGCACAGAGAGTTCGTGGCAGAGCTGAGACTCAAACTCATGTTTGCCTCTTCCTCAAATCCATGCCATTTCTACCATATGACTGCAACACATCAAATATTTTTAAAATTACCTGTTCTTCACATTTAATTGTGTTCTGTTTTCTTACCTCAATTTATCTACTCTGAACCTTCTCACCCAAACATCACTTCCACTCAGCTTAATGTCATCAAAATCATAACAGGCAATTTACACTTAAATATGTACTAAAAATTTAATTAATTGTACTTTATGCTGTTTTTTAATCCTAAACCACAAGATATTTTCATGCATACTACCACATTTTTACTGCACTACAGAAAGGGGGCTAAGAGATGCAGAGTGTCCCTCCCAGAATACCAGAAAAAGAAAGTAGTGCAAAGGGAATGGAATCAATATGCTGTTCACTATAAATGTGTGTTTTTATCTTTCTAATAGCCATGCAAGTAGTAATCGATTTTATGGATGAGAAATTGAGGCTCAGTGTGATATAAGTGATGATTAGTGTTACTATTTGAATCTTCTTTTGTCTTTCTTTTTTCAGTAACCTTTTCTTTTGCATCCTGTTACCTTGCTTTTAAGTCATATTGAACCCAAAAGAGACACAGAAAAGAAAAAAAAACAGTATGTAAATATTTTAGAAATTTAAGACTAAACTTAAAAGGTGCTTCCTCTCTCAAAACTTCTCTCATCCTCCCTGTCACCCCGACTGTGTTGACTATTATCTGCTTGCTACATGCTGTGGGGTCCACAAAAATTAATAGCACACGGATCCTGCCCTCAAGGAGTTTATAATTTAGGAAGATGGGAAAAGGTTACAATTGAATTGACTCTTGGATCTCAGAGCATACATCCAAATAAATTAAGTAAATTAAAACATTAAATGCAAACTGAAAATATAAACTAGAAAAAGTGTCACTTATCAATCCTAAAATGAGGAGAGATTTTATGAGCTTAAAAAATTCAAGAACACACAAAGTAGATAAGCATAAAAGCTCTGATGTCTTCCTTTTCACGATATAGACCATTTATTTATATTCGTGGTTTCCCTCCCCATAAACTCTGCAAACTTTTTCTCTTGGAGTATTGTTTTCCCTGCTAATTTGTAATAGACCTTGAGTCATACCTTGTATGTCATGTTATATTTAATTTTTATACTATTCTCTCTTCTTTTGCTTTTATTTTATTCAGAAAATTCTCTCTAATCTTGATATTAGACAACTATTTCTCATGTCAAATATTTTTAGAATTTTTTTCATTTAACATTCTAACTAATCTGAAAGTCATTTAGATGTATGTTGGAAGGTAAGAATCCAACTAAATATTTTAAAGCAATTATTTACAGTTATTGCAAGAAATAATTTCCCATTGATTTGACTTGCCATCAGTACAATTTGTTTAATTTTTTAAAATAATAAGATTTATTTGCTTTCTTATATTGTTTCACTGGCAACTTCCTTCATCTTTTTTTTTCCCTCTTTTTCTGCTACCTCCTCCATTCCTTCTTTTCCCATTTAAATACATGACACCATCAAAAGTTCTAGAGCTGCAGAGTGATTCAATTAGCCCTGATCTTTAGAATGGTTCATTAAGGGACAGTACAGAGATTATACTGGTGGTGACGGAAAAGACAGAACATGCACAGCAGTCTGGTTTAAGGCAGAGACAGTGAAAGAGAAAGGAAGGAGACAATTGTGAGACGCTGTGCGAAGAGATGTGACTTGATGGAGCAATGATGTAGGGGTAGAACATGTGAGAAAAGGGACAGTCAGCATGCCCCATACTTCCCACGCAGCTGCCCAGGATGAACAGTAGTAGTAATAAGAAATAGGGAACCTCGAAGAAGAAGATGGATAGGAAGAAGAGAGAGAGAGAATGAGATTTGGAAGGGACTGATGATGAACCCCACCTCACAATTCCAAATAAATAAATCCTAATCTGAGCCTACGACTTTGGGAATGGTGACTTGTCACCTGGTAAAGTAGCACTCAACATGAAAAGAAAGCTTGCTGCACCTGAGACCTAGCAGAACAACCATTAAATTGGTAAGAAATTAATATTCCACATACTCTGGGAACCTTACTGTAATTTCACTCCTTTGCCAGAATAGGAAAAGATACAAAGAAACAAAATGTATGTTACAGATCATCATATTACAGACTTTGGTCTTAGTTTTTTTTTTCTTCCTTCTCTGAAATGCAAAATACTACAAAATGAGAGGGTGTAGCATCTTGTACTGACTACTGCTGAGCTTTTACAAATTAGTTGCTTCTCTTATTGAATGACAGACTACAGTCTCTCATTCAGTCTCTGAATACAAGAGTCTATACAAGAGTCGATACAAGTAGTCAATACAAGATGCCACAATCTCTCGTTTTATAGTAGTTTACATTTCGGAGAAGGAAGGAAAAACTATTTCCCTTAAAAGGTTGTTGAAGCTGCTGAGATTATCAGGACTCTATATGGAGAAAGAGCATCCGAAGTGCTCTTTAGCCTTCCAAACAGTTCATTTTCACCAGTGTTTTCTGCTTCCCAAATATTTTATATGCTACTGGATCCAACAGTCTTCAGTAAAGTCTCTCCTTCACTGAACAGCTGCAAAGCAAGAGGAAGGATAAAGTGGGATCAACCAACAACAGGAAGGGATAAAAGACTGACTAAGGCATTGGATGAAACTGTTATCTCCACTCAGTGAACCAGATGTTAACATTCCACATCGTTCTGAGGGTGTTCTTTGATTTGACAAAGATTTGGAGGAATGTAATTCATTAGTATGAGGCTTTGTCATGCATGGTTCAGTAAACACTCTGCTCTCTTCCTTGTGTAATCCTGGGCACACCTATGCAATGGTCCCCGATTTATTACAGAAACATTGTTTTGCATTTAAAAAAGAGTTCTTTATTTATATTAGACCATGGATGAAAGTATGAGCTTTTAATCTTCTTTCTTGGTCTCCTTTCTCTCATATTGACAAATTTCTCTACTCGTGTATGCCATCCTTTCTTCTGCCTTACCTATAATCCTCATTCATCCTCATCATATTTTCTTAAATTTCTCTTGGTTTTCCTTTCCACTAGCTACCTGATTCTTCTTCCAACTTTATCCAAATTATTATGAAAAAAAGAAAAATAATAAAAACTATAGCCAAGAGACTTAGGCCCTAGTGTCAGCTCTGATCCTAATTAACCATGTGACCTTGAACCAAAGCTTTCACTTTTCTGGGTGTATTAATTTAAACTATAACACTTGGCCCCTTATATCTCTAAACCTGTTATTCTGATTTAAATAATATTATGACATTATGATATCCAAAAATGTACTCCAATTTTTCTTTACTTTCTGTAAATCAGCAAATGAACAAGAGCTGCAATGTTCAGGCTGGTAGTCACTAGCAACATTTGGCTATATAAATTTAAATTTGAGTTAATTAAAATGAAATGATTTTAAAAATTCAGTTATTCAGATGCACTAACTACATTTCCAGTGCTCAAAAGGTACATGTAGCTAGTGATTGCTGTATTGGACAGTGCAGATATTACAGAACTGTATGCCATTGTAGAAAGTTCTATTGGACAGCACTCAGAAACAACCTAGTGTGTGAAACACCATGCAAAATACAGACATAAAAATTATACTATCTGCCTTCAAAACCTTGCAATTGGGAGAAAAATGTAAACATACTTGCAGTATTAAAACACACACACAGTTCATGACCAGGTTTCCTATCAGACATCCCTCATCTTCAGTTCCTAAATCTGGAAAATGAGGAGACTATATTAGACCATCTCTACATTTCCTCTGGGTTTTAACTAAGATTCTATGATTCTTCTGGATTAGTAAATTTATATGATTATCTTCAGTCTAAGAATAATTTAAGAAATGTTAGGGTTTAAGCTGGGCCTTGAAAGATATATGAGGTTGGAATAAGCAAAAAAAAAAAAAAAAAAAAAAAAAATGAGGGGAATGTTGAGGGTGGTGAATTAAAGACAAGATGTACTAAAATAGGTTTAAGTCAGCCCAAAAGTTCTTCTTACACTGATGGCTTAAGAAAGCCTAGTGACCATCAGTCAAGAATGAGGTTTTCTGCTTAGGCTGGGAAGTTTAAACTAAAATCATGTTCAACTTTAAGTGTCTTAAATTATGAGAGTATGATTTGGAGACTACATGGGTGTGGTGAGAGTTGAGAACATGTGAAAACAAAGGAGGCAGAACGGTATTTGTTGGGTTATGGTATTCAAACCAATAAACACTTAGCTTGGATCCTCCTTGTTCAATGCAGAGCGGGGAGAGAACCGTGGAGAAACGCAGTTGAAACAATCTCAGACAAAAATGTGAGACCATTAAGGTCTCTCTACCTGTTGAGGAATAATGTGTAAAAACAAAAATATAATGATTTAACTATCTGGAATTTTTGCAACTTCTTCAAATAAACCTAAACTTTATCTTAGATTAAATTGGTTCAGAACTTCCTGAGGCAAAGCTGTTGTCTCATTGAGGAAAACTTGATTAAGTCATCCCGGAGAGCAAAACGGTGTAGTTTCCAAAGAATGCGGAATGCATTCCCTGCCTATTTAGAAGGATGTTCTTTCAACATGTCTACCTTCCTGATGAGAATGAGTTTCAGAAGTCTGTAATCTCATCAAAGGAAGCCAAGTGACAGAGGCTGTCTCCACAGGGGAGCAAATCAGCAAGTCTTCCTTTCTTTTCTTCCAAGCCCTGTTCATTGTTTTCCTGGGACTAGTTTCCAAGCTATTGAAATTTTCCTTGATCCTTCTCAACCTTCAGTCAGATTTGAGGAAGTGAGATTTCCCCTGGGCTCTTTCCTTTAAGCTCACCCTTTTGAGTTAAAGGATGCATCCAAGTCTTAGCACAGTACTTGGTGAGCCTCACATTTGACACTTTGCAGTCTTAGACTCTGGTCTGAAATGAGTCGGGATGCTCAGGCTCCCAAACCGGTTACCTACTTTAAGCAATTTTTTTTTTCAGGTTGTGGCAAACAGTTCTGGATGTGAGGTAATCTGATACCTTCAGGATGTATCAGGAATCTTCAAGACTGAAAGACATGTAACATGGGCTGTACACCAGCTAACTGATTCAAAGCTGAAACTCTCCAATTCAAAAGAAAGGAAATACTGTGGCAAACATCAGGAGTTTAAACAAGTTTATTAGAAAAGTAATTGAATCCGTATTATTTTATTCCACAAATTCACAGTGAGGTCCTGACAGTCCTTTTTGTTTTTGTACAACAAAATATGAAAAAAAAGAGAAAAACAAAAAACAAAATATGACAATCTTGACTTCTTTTCTTCCTTTCTTCCTTTCTTCCTTTCTTCCTTTCTTTTTTCCAGCTAACCAGAGGGATACAGAAATGCCCTTCTTTCTAAAAATGAGGAAGCAGTGGCATCTCAGCTAAACACAGATAGGCACTTAGTAGACGAGTCAGAGTCCTGCTAACCCACCCTGACCATTACTAAGCTTTGGCCTCCCATCCATACACGTGTTGGTAAACTGACCGCACATCATCTTAGGAGTTGTGAGATATGTTGATGGGATTGAGGGTGAAGGAGAAGAGAAACATTGGAACATACCCCTTTGAATTACAAGGCTCACCTGTTTAATTTTACTTGGATAAATTGTACTATATGGTAGCCATTTTGATATCACTTTCAGGTCAACGGCTGACTCAGCCATTACCCTCTGTGGTCAGTGAGGAAGTGGTTGCCCAGGATTATGGAGGTGTACATTCCGTTCCTTGCTATAAACAAAATGTGGAATTGTATTGTTTCTGACATGAATTTTCCTGATACCTGCTATAATGTCAGTTATATTACAACACAGTTAGCCAAGACAGACCAGACATTGTGTGGCTTCAAAGGTCTTCTTATTTTGCTTTTCTAACTCCCCCTTAGGGAAGAGAGGAGATGAAAGCTGAGAAGGAGAAATGCTTCTAAGTTATTCAGAAGCCTACAGGGACTGCCCACTAAATTATCATCTTTATAACCAGCACTGAGAGAATGTAACACTATCCCAGTCACACAATAAATGTTAGCTGTAGTCAGATGATAAAGTTTCCTTTCCTTCTTCTTTTAGGTTCCCTAACGGTAAAAAGGCATCCTGTTTTGTGTACACTTTCTAAATAATGTGTTTAAGACATATTTATAAATACTTTTATTTACGAGCCCGAGAAAACAGCTGTTTAGATCCAAATTATAGATCTTGGAGGGTGCCAGGGAAATAAACACGGAACCACACAATGATTCTCATAAACAGTTGAATTTATCTCTTGGCAACTTTTCACAACACCTTCAGCAAACAGAGCACCCATGCGTGAAAGAAAAATAATCAGGCACATGCTCTATTATGTGACAGGCTATTGAGTATGTAACAAGAAAGGCACCTTCTTATTCTCCCCAGCTACCCACCAAACCCTCACCCCTAAGGCCATGGGAGAAATCCATCAGTATACAAATTCGAACAAATCCTACTCCTTCCAGAAACTATTTGCATCTCAGGATGAAGTTTTTCTGAGATATGCTATAGTGACCATCTTACTAATGAAATACGCATTAGCAAGTGTTTGGGTCCTCTATCACAACATGGTTTGGGTAAATCTCTGAGTTCCGGCCAGGATACCATTTAGCTAAAAGTGGGTCTTCTCTGTACCCATGCAAAGTACTTTGTTTTTCCAGTGTTTTCATTATGACCACAAACAAGTGAGGTACAGATATGATCCAATTTTTGTTAATAATTAGCTAAGACTAAGTGATGAACCTAAGGTCTCCTAACCATGCAGTGTCCAAGCTAGGTATGCTCTCCCTATTTATATATCATTTCCACTACCCGCAAAGGTATCCATATACTATACATGAGGTTTGTTCCCGATACATGATAAATACATGATAAATAACTAATACATCTTATACACATATACTTAATGCGAATGGCTCTTTTTCATAGGAACCCTTCCCATTTACCTACCTGCTTTGATGATCTTTTTAATGCAAGTTACTCATTATATCAGCCATTAGATAGAAAGCAGAAAACTATCCTATATAAAATTGTTTACCTCATTACACCTAATAAAACAGTGCTATCTAATATTTATTAAAGCCTTAATAAGTATAACATTTTCTTAAAATATCCCTTTCCTATGCTTCAAAACTGTACTTATATATGTGTGAATGGGCTCAGAATGCTTATACTACTTTTCCCATAATAAGTGGTAGAATATGAATTTACGCCCACCGGAGGCAACAATGATTAAGAGTCTGTATGTACTCACATCCTACAAGTTTATGTGACTCTGAAAAATGATTCCATTATTTAAAACAATGAAACTATGAAAGGAAGTGTTTTTGAGTGAGCAAAATTGAGCTTCATTTAGGTATGCTTATTTTAAGGTGATGGTTAGACAATCTAATAGGAACGTTTGGTAGACCATTGAGAAGACCTGGAAGAGAGAGCGACAGGACATATGTGGAACAAATCTCAGATGAACTTGAAGCTTTAAGACGTCATTCATTTTTAATGGGTAATATCTATTGAAAATAGAGAGGGCTGACAGAGACTTGAAGAATATCCAATATTATGGAAATGTTAGGAAAGGAAATTATTTCTTGAGGGTCTACCATCTACCATACATTACTTCGTATGCCCAATAACTTAGTGGTTATTACATAGGGATGATTCTGCTTCCCCCTCAACAGATATCTGTCAATGCCTGGACACATCTTTGTCACAACCAGGCTAGTGATACCGAAATCAGGGCAGAGGCCAGGGATGCTACTAAATATCCTGCAGTGCACAGGACAGCACTCGAAAACAAAGAATTGTGTGTTATGTGTCACCGAGTCAGCTCCAGCTCCTGAAGACCCTGTGAATGAGTGAGGTCCACAATGTCTTGTCCTCAACAGATCTGCTCATCCGCCATAGATTCACGCCTACTGTTTTATGGATTCAATCTATATTGCACTTAGTCTTCCTCTTTTCCTGCTGCCTTCTATTTTTCCAAGTGTTACTGTCTTTTCCAAAGAACCTTGCCTTTTCATGACGTGCCCACAGTAGGACAGCTTCAGTTCCGTCATTTTTGCCTCCAACATAATTTCAGTCTTCATTTGCTCTGGAACCTACTCATTTGTTTTTTTTGATGATCCCGAGCTCTCCCTCAACATCATATTTCAAATAAATCATTTTTTTCCTATCAGCCTTCCTCATTGTCGAACTTTCATGTTTGTACATAGATTATTACAAAGAATTATCTGACCCAAAAAGTCAATAGTGCTAAGGCTGAGAAATCTTGCACCAAGGTATATTTAAAAAAAAAAAAAAAAGACTGGAAAAAATAGATAACATTCATCTGGCATTTTGGGAACAAGTTGTCACAATGAGAAAAAAAACTCTTGGAGAGAATAGCTTCAGGATAAGCAAACAGAGTTACATTTTGTTACAGACTGTAACAAGGACCTTTAATAAAAGTTTATTAGGGGAAAGTAAAAGATTAGCATAGAAAATAACAAAAGTTTGGTTAGTTTGCTGAGATGACAGGTAACAAAGAAAGAGAGTGAAAGCAACAAAAAATGGCCTGATGTTAAAGATGAAGCTGATGGTGTTCTTCATTACAATTCAACCCACACATTAAATGTTGCTGCAAGCAAAGCATATTCCCACCAATGAGTATGTTATGAGTTGAACTGTGTCCCTCTCAAATTCATATGTTGAAATGCTAACCATCTTCCCCCGACCCCCAGTAGAGTTTGGAAAATAGAGTTTTTACAGAGGTAATCAAGTTAAAGTGAGGTCATTAGTGTAGGCCCTAACCTAATATAACTGGTGTTCTTATAAAAACGGGGCACTTGGACACAGATATACACATGGAGAAAAGACAATGTCAAGAGACACAGGGAGGATAAACCCATCTACAAGCCAAGGAGAAAGGCTTGGAACAGATCCTTCCTCACAGCCCTTAGAAGGAACCAATCCTGCCAACACCTTGATTTCAGACTTTCAGCCTACAGAGTTGTGAGACAATAAATTTCTGCTGTTCAAACTACCAGTTAGGGGTACTTTGTTACAGCAGCCCTGGCTAATTAATACTGAGTTGTAGAACACAACAGCTTTTATCTTTGATAGTAAACCTCTTAGATGGAAAACCTGAAGGTAACTTTCACACTAGACCTGGATGAAGACACTGAGCATATATACTGAGGAAATAAGTAAGGGCATTGCCTACTTGTGGCAACTGTTCTACAGAGATTATGAGAAATAATCTAAAATTACTGAGTCACTGTTTTACATTATTTCCTATAGCCAGGAGTTTAACAGTTTGGTAAAAGCAATCCAGATTTAGATTCTGATTCCACAAGGAAATACTACTTACCTTTTTGGAAACAATTCCTATATCATAGAAATAGTACCTAAGAAGTCCTTGGCCTGGTCCTTGGTATAGAATGCAACTATAAAATGCAGGTATAATTATTATACTAAAAACCTACTACAGTGTATGAGAGTATGTGGTGTAAGCCTAATAATGTACATTGCAAACTGCCTTAATTTTATTTTCAAAATTTATTGAGCACTTTTGCCAGACCGATGTTGTCACCTTCACACATCTATATGATCCCATGTGTTTACCATAATCCTATGAGATGGTGCCCATGGTTATTATCACTTATAATGTCCCCATTATACCTATGGAGAAAATTGAGTCTTAGAGGCTATCTAAATCAGCCAAGGCCACTTTGCTGATAAGTAGCAGAACCAGGTCAAGAACCTAGGTTTACATGACCCCTTAGCCCACATTTTCATCACAACTAGGATGTCCCTCTAACTGCTCCCCTATGAAGAAAAGGAAATGAAAGGAGAGAGTGATTCTGTCACTGTACTTGGAACTGTAACAAATGCAGTTATCAGGGACTATGTTGTTTATCAGAGTAAACACAGTTTTAGACATTGGCTTACGAAACTCTACTTCTTATATGCTGGGATCTAAAAAAAGTGACTTGGTATTTAATCCTGAGAAGAAAAGTTACAATTAGTTTTAGTAAAACATATCAATTGTCCTCTATGACATTTCCAAAACAACTGAGTTAGTAACTTGGCAGGTTGGGGTGGAGTTGAGGGGGCTAAGCATTGTGAGCTGAAAGAGAAGGGTCTCCTCCTGCGAATCCCTCACCTTCTGGTGAAAGGGCACAGCTGGTGAGTTGGCCCATGTTATAAACAATATGCTTTCTCTGACCGTAGGTTTTGGTCCATATGGCATTGCCTCCCCAAGTAGAAAAGTACAACTGTTTTTGTTTTACCAAAAATTAGATTGATATATATACATAGTATTAACACAGGCATTACAGGAGTACAGACCACTGTTAACTTGTAACTTAACAACATGCCCCTCTGGAAGAAGGACAGGGATTCAAGGAGCCAGGAAAGCACCTTCTTGCTGTTTGCTCAATGCTAATCCCCAAAGATCCACTGCCTGAAACCAGACGAAAGACAAATTATATGGCTGCCGAGCAGTTTATTTTTCCAGATGGCCAACCTGAAGCTATAGTTCACTGGCAAATTAAGTCCCTTAATACAGAGAAATCCAGCCCAATCATGTATTTATTAAAAAGCACCAAGTATGCTTCCCAAACACATTATTTGGAAACATGGAAGGTGCCAGATACAGTATATACAGGGGAGCCCTTGCCTCATGTTGAATTTCGTCTTTCATGTTTGGTCAGTTGGTAAGAAAACAAAGCTGTGAAAACTACATTCCTATTGTCCCAGTGACTCCTGTTTATATTGGTCTAATTCTTCAAAAACAGCCACTTGCCTTACTGCCTCCATGAGGTACAGCTTTTTCTGTCTCTGGGTTCCCAATGAGCTGATCTTCCTTCTTTAATATTTCTCTATTGTAAGGAACTATCTATCTCTATCTACATATAGACATATAGGATACATAAGTTATATAGGAGATGTGTATACACAGGCATGGGAAAAAGTAGGTTTACAGTAGTTTGTATGGAAAAATACAATAACAATACATGAATAAACTCTGTGTTTTGCATACTCACAACTGTAAACCTACGTTTGCCCCATCTTATATATACACACATATACACCTCCTATATAGGACATATAATATATAGCACACATAGATTATATTGGATATGTGTGTGTATCTCCTAAGTGTGTGCATATATCTCCTAGATGTGTATGTATGTGTGTATACATATAACATACATAGATATATAGAGATATAGATACAGATATACATTAGGTCTTTGATTGCATGGGTGCAGAGAGAGAGAATAAGCTTGAATAATGAAAGAAAAGAAAAATCAATCTATCCTACTGTTCAGCAAGTTTCATTAATATAATCATCAATTCCATCAATTTGATTTTTCAAATAAGAATTATATTGAGCAGCAGAAAGTGTGGGAGGGGGAATGATTAGAATGATTAGGAATTAAGAGTTCAATTGCCTTCACAATGATGATATTGATAATAATACTGGTACCTCTCATTTAATTAAATAAGTGCTTATTGTGTGTCAGAGAATAGGGTAAACATTTTGCATATTTGTGCCTTTTAACCTCACTGCAACGTTCTGATATTGTAGTTTCCATTTCATTGATGAGGAAGTAGGCTGAGAAGGTTGTTGCCCTGCTAGCAAGTGTTGGTGGAAGTAAGATTCAAAACCTATGAGTCCTACTCCCAGAATCTTATGCTTAACTACTATGCTCTCATTTGTTTACTCATCCATTTATTCCACAAATATATTTTTAAGCACCTGCTTTGTGCCATACATTAAATACTGGGCAGTTGGAAAAAAGACACTCATTCATTGAGCTCTCCATCACTGGGAGAAACAGTCATAAAAAATTAACTGCAGTGTGATGATATATATGTTCTAGAAAGCAGTTGTGGAAGGGTGCCAAAGGCCCAAAATAAAGCAATTCCTACTGACTCTTGGAAAGGGGAGATGGAGAGAGCTCAAAGGCACAAAATTAACATCCAAAATACTTTCCTTCTGCCTCCAAACCAAGAGATGTCTTCTAACTAATGTTTGTCTAAAAAAATGTTTTCATGCCTGGTTTCTCTTAAAATTCCATTTTTAAATTCTATAAAAGAACCCTTATAAGATAAAGAAAATCTATCTTCAAATTTCTCTTGTCTCTGGCTCCAAGTCTACAATGCCTCTTTACCTTGTAGGCCCTCTTCCCCTGTTTTTCAATATTTTTTAAAATATACTTTATTGATTATGCTATTACAGTTGTTCCAATTTTTACCTTTTCCCTCCTCTACCCAGTATCCCCTATTCCCTACAGCATTCACCCTACTTAGTTCATGTCCATGGTCATATATGTAAGTTCTTTGGCTTCTTCACTCCCTATACTATTCTTAACCTCTCCCCATCTATGCTGCGCTTACCAATTTGCACTTCTTAATCCCTGAAACTTTTTCCCCATTCTTCCTCCTCCACTTCCTATTTGGTAACCATCCTAATGATCTCCATATCTATGATTCTGTTTCTGTTCTACTTGTTTGCTCAGTTTGTTTTTTAGAGTCAATTATTGATAATTGTGAATTTATTACCATTTTAATGTTCATAGTTTTGATCTTCTTTTTCTTGAATAAGTTCCTTTAATATTTTATATAAAGACTTGATGATGAGGAACTCCTTTAGCTTTACCTTATCTGGGAAGCACTGTATCTACCCTTTCATTCTAAATGACAGCTTTGCTGGATCGAGTAATCTAGGTTGTAGGTCCTTGCTTTTCATCACTTTGAATACTTCTTGCCAGTCCCTTCTAGCCTGCAAAGTTTCTTTTGAGAAATCAGCTGACATTCTTATGGGAACTCCCCAGTAGGTAACTATGTGCCTTTCCCTCACTGCTTTTAAGATTCTCTTTTTATCTTTAATATTTGGCATTTTAATTATGATGTATCTTGGTGTGGCCCTCTTTGCATCCATCTTGTTTGGGATTCTCTGTGCTTCCTGGACTTGTATGTCTATTTCTTTCACCAAGGAAGTTTGCTTTCATTATTTTTTAAATAAGTTTTCAATTTCTTGCTCTTTCTCATCGCCTTCTGGCACCCCTATGATTTGAATGTTGGTATGTTTGAAGTTATCCCAAAGGCTCCTTACCCTATCCTTGTTTTTCTTTTCTTTTCTTTTGATTCTTTTTTTTTTCTTGCTGTTCTGATTTCTTTTTTTTTTTTAAACACAATTGACTTTTTTTTAACATTTTTTTTTCTTTTTAGATTTTATTTATTTATCTTTAGAGGGAAAGGGAAGGAGAGAGGGAGAGAAACATCAATGTGCGGTTGCCTCTTGTATGTCCCCTGCCGGGAACTGGCCTGGCAACCCAGGCATGTGCCCTGACTGGGAATCGAACCTGGATCGTTTGGTTCGCAGGCCCACGCTCAATCCACTGAGCTACACCAGCCAGGGCTGATTTCTTTTCCTTGTGTTCTGAATCATTGATTTGATTCTCAGCTTCATGCCTCCACTGTTGATTACCTGTAAATTTTTCTTTACTTTGCTTAGTGTAACCTTTATTTCTCCCTGGGTCTTTTTATGCTGTTGAAGTACCTAATGAGTTCCTTGAGCATTCTAATAATCACTGTTTTGAACTCTGCACCTGATAGATTGCTTATCTCCATTTTGTTTAGCTCTTTTTCTGTAGTTTTTTTTTCTGTTCTTTCATTTGGGCCATATTTCTTCATCTTCTCAATTTAGCAGCTTCCCTGTGTTTGTTTCTGTGTATTGGGTAGAGCTGCTTTGACTCCGTCTTAGTAGCATGGCCTAATTTAGAAAAGCACACCAGTAAGTTGGATGGAGTGGAGCCTTAGATAACCACCTGGGCAGGGCAACCCATGGGAGCTAGGTTGCTGGAGTCTCAGATATGGTGTCATTGTCTGTGGCTCTGTGTATGGGAAGGCTCAGAAGAGGGACAATGGCTGCTGCCTGATCTCTGGAGTTTTGTCCAGGAGAGAGTTTTCCCCTGGTACTCACCCTGATACCAGACAATTCAGTTCCTTCACTGGTGCCTTCAAGCTGCTGCCCTTGTGCTGGAGCCTACAGGGTGTGCTTCTGCATAAGTTCTAAGTTTATTGTGGGCCCTCTAAGAGGAGATGCCTGAGAATCCCTCAGTTTCTTCTGCCACCCAAACACCTACTTGTTTTTACAGCCAGAATTTACGAGGACTTATCTTCCTGTCACCAGAACCCTGAGCAGGTGGTCCTAGTGTGAGGCTGGGATCCCTTGCTCCCAGATATCCCTCCCAATTTTCATCCACCACACATGGGTGTGGGACAATCTTCACATCTCTGCTCCTCCTAACCTTCTGAATGAATGTGACTTCTTTAATTCTTTGTTTGTCAGACTACAATACAGCTTGATTTTTTTTTTTTTTTGACCATTCTGGGTGATAGTTGTTTTGTAGTTTAGTTGTAATTTTTCCTGTGGTTGTGTGAGGAAGTGAGCTATGTTTACCTGTGCCTCCATCTTAACCAGAAGTTCTCTATTTTTCAATACTTTTCTAACAAAATTCCTGTGCTTTGGCTTAGTCTCTGTTTAGCTCTACCTTCATCTTGCTACCAAGGTTATGAAAACCTGACCGTCACATGTCCCTACTAAATATCCTTTGATGGTTCTCCGTGACCCTTCCTAGAGTGTCAATTTGGTTCTCCAGCTTCAATTCCCTGCATGCTCCGCCTTCATAGAATTAACAGCAGTTCATTCAGTGAGGACTTGCTTCAGGAAGTTTAAATAACCCATCTCTAATATTCATAGAAACCTTGGGATGTAAGAGATTTTATCCTCAATTAGAAATGAGGTAATAGAGGATCTGAGCAATTGAGTGACTTATTCAAGTTCATGCTAATAATAAATGGCAGAATGACAACCAACACTGTTGTCTTCTCGACTAGACAAATGGGTATTTTAAAACAAAAAAGTGCATTTTTTTCATCTCTGTATTATCAACTGTTAACATAATGCCTGATAGTGAATAGATGAATGAATGAATAAATGGATACATGTTTCCAGTTCCGCTGCACAAAAAAATTGGTTCTCAATTCCACGTTCCTTGTATTTTATTATCTGAATGACTGCATTTCATAGAATTCCTCCAATGCCATTACAAAGTAAACCCGGCTTTGGATTTCTTTCCTCACTGGGCTCCAAGTGGGGGTCCCCAATTACTTGGATGCCTCATACCTACAAGTAGAAAGGTAGAGTGTGCATGATCATTCCAGTCCTGCATATTGACTGCTTGCAAAGTGCTATCAAAACATCCGAGATGTCAGCATTGTGTGGAGCCAGACCACCTCAAAGCCGATCCCAGCTCTATCATTTAGTTGTATGACTTTTGTGCACACATGGCTAAATATATGGATTCTTAGTTGGAGCAGGGAGGATAAATAAGAAAAAGAAGATGCTGCAACTGCCTCGGTGAGATATACAGTAGTGCTCATCTTACAAGGTTTTTAGAAGAATGGATGAGTTAATGCATGTCAGATGCTCAGAACAGTAACCGATACAGAGTATTCCAACTGTTTACTATTATTAATTTAATTTTATCTCTATGCCCATGTTGCAGTAAATAGTATAAATATAAGCATTTATATTTTATTGATAGGGACATAGAGAAGAGATTAATCATGTTCCAAAGGTATTGAATTCTAATAACTAGAAACCTATCTCCATGAGACTTCTCAGCACATGACACACTGGGATAAAAGGTGTACATTAAACAATACAAGAATCTCTGTCCTGTTGGTGAAGAAACCCCAAATGGGAACACCTCAGTAAGATCCTAAATTAGGCCTTTGTATTAGAGTTTTGCCATTGTATTTCCACTCTATTCATTGAGTTCAGCCCTGAGAATCAAATGAATAAAATAGTTTTGGGGAAAGTAATTTATAAGTGGTTGCTGTTAATAACAAAATAAATTTTAAATATGTAGACCGAAGCCACTATATGTTAGTCCCCATCCTCTGATCAATGGTATTAACTGAGCACTTTATACGAATGACTTATTTAATCCCATATTTAAAGATAAGGAAGCTGAGAGACTATAGCTCAGTGTAAGTAGAAATAGGTTGTCAAACCCAAGGCTGTCAGACTTGTAAACCAGTACCTCCAAACAGTTTCCTATTGGATATACAAATATAAACAGCCTAGATTCCATGTTCAAGTATGGAAAATCAGGAAGCATTATTTTTAATACCTATTTTTAATCTTTACCTGAGAATATGTTCATCGATTTTAGAGAGAAAGGAAGAGAGGGAGAGAAAAGAGGGAGGGAAACATTAGTATGAAAGAGAAACATTGATCAGTTTTCTCTCATATGTGCCATAGCCAGGGATCGAACCCACAACCTAGGTATATGCCCTTACCAGGGATCAAACCCGCAGTCTTTTGGTGTACAGGATGAGGCTCCAACCAACTGAGCTACCCAGCGAGGGCAAGAAGCATTATTTTTCTATTTCTTTCTTTTAAGGATTCTATGAAGTGATAGGCCTCTTTTTACTGTTAAACCATATGCTATGTCTTGCTTGATATAGCTGGCAATACTCATGCTGCAGTTGATTTTTCAATGCTTCATATAAAGCAACCACTTTATGCTAATTTCCAAACCGATAAATATATTCAAAAGAAAATTAGAAGGTCACTTTAAAGAAATAATATGATGCAATGTAATTTTTTCCTTATACCAGCAAAGACATTCTCTACATTGATGACAGAAACTGCTTATTATAAACAGAATGATATACGTGGTTAAAATTAAGGAAGATCTAGGTGATGTTGTCACCCATTAATATATCTTAAAAATCAAAACTTTTTCAGAAATAATTATAGAGATGCAGAGTATTTCCTGATGATTACAGGCCTTCCAGGGGCTACAGACATACAAAAGACCATTCACCCTAGTTGCTAGGTAATGCTTTAGAAATAAATGCTCATTTTCAGACTCATTTTGCACTGATAGATTCTCCTCAGGGGAGACGAGAATAAAAGTTCTCACAGAAAACACGAAGAATTTTTTTAACTGGTAGACAAAAAAATGCAACACATGTCCAGAAAAATTAATATGTGGTACTACAAATTAACCTTTATTATCAGATATTTACCATTTCAGTTTGAAGGTGCCTCTAAAAACAAATTACCGCCATGGCTGGTGTGGCTCAGTGGATTGAGTGTCGGCCTGTGAACCAAAGGGTTGCTCATTCAAATCCCAGTCAGGGCACATGCCTGCGTTGTGGGCCAGGTCCCCAGTAGGGAACATATGAAAGGCAACCATACATTGATGTCTCTCTCTCTCTTTTTCTCTCTCCTTTCCCCTCTCTCAAAAAATAAATAAAATAAAATAAATAAAAACAAATGACCAAATCATCATTTTTTCTTCTTACCCACCATGTACATCATCAATAAAACATGAATTGATTTTCTGTATAGTATTCTTTACATGAAGTTTTTCAGCCTCTGTAGTCCCACTGTAGTAACCAACATTTGATACTTGAAGGCAATAGGCAGATAAGAAAAAACTGGTATTTCATCTGGAGACTTTTAAATAAGAAACAGGAACTCAAATGTACCCTACTGGCAGCAATACTCCTACATTTAATACACAGACAAGTGTCCTCTTAAATCAATACTGTGCCTTTTTTCTGTGTTTCCTGTCCTCCCATCCTCCCCCTACCTAATAATCATGGCTTTCTCTTAACCTCTGAAGAGCTTTTCTTAACTTCCAAGCTTTTAATGATCACTGCAAACCTCACTATATGCCCTTTCTGAACTTCTGTAATATTTAAAATACAATCTTCCACAAAAAATTATATGTTGCTTAGATTAAAAATTATTTGCATTATGTTTAATAAAGTCTTATCTTTTTTTCATTCTTTCCTTGTAACTCTCAGTAAGTAGGTAGCATCATACAGAGCAAAAAGTATGTTCAATCCATACATAAAGGTGGAAATTGCAATTTGCAGGGAAAATACCCATTCAGTAACTGCATCTGAAAAACATCATAGTCCTCAAAATACCCACACATTATCATTTCTTTGGCATGTCTCATTTAAGCCATTTAAAATCAAAGATTTTCCAGAGAGAAGGTGGGAGGAGAATATGGGAGAAAAGAAGGGGAAGGGCCTAGTTAAAGAACAAGTATGAAGGACCCACGGACACCGACAACAGGGTGCGGATTGACTACGGGAGCAGGAGTGGGAGGGGCAGGGGAGACTATGGG
The DNA here is from genome assembly GCA_039655065.1 of Glossophaga mutica. Lineage (NCBI taxonomy): Eukaryota > Metazoa > Chordata > Mammalia > Chiroptera > Phyllostomidae > Glossophaga > Glossophaga mutica. Next base: position 143,062,626 of record CM077305.1, on the reverse strand, counting down.
GGAAAACTGGGACAATCAAAATAGAACAACAATTTAGAAAAAGAAAAAATCATATACAGAAGAAGCAATATGAAACCAAAAATAAAAATTTTTTTAAAAATAAAATCAAAGATTTTCATGAAGTAGGGAACACCACGTTATTCTCAATCATTAAGACTTCACTAGGGGTGAAGACTCTCATTCACCCCTAGTGAATGAGACTCTGGCGTTTGGAAGACTCTCTAGTCACTGATCAACAAAGCCCTAGTTAACTAAAACCAAGAAGCAATGATTACATTAGCTAAAAACTAGTAAAATGCATTTGGGTGCGCTCCAGGAACAATCCTGATTGTTTTATACACATTGCCTCACTTAACCTTCATCATAATGCTAAGACATGGTTTCTATCATTAAACATTTTATAGATGAGTAAGCTAAGTCACAAAGACATTGAATAACTTTGAGAGACTTACACAGTTTACAAATAAGGGGCCCAGGATTTAGCTGCAGGCAGTCTGCTCCTAAAACCCATGCTTTTAATTACTGAATATCACTCTAAGTTTTGGAATAAAAAGATATATTGCAATCTTGGGCTCTTGAGTTCCCCACCAAAGAGAGACTTGGGTAACATCAAGAGTGGTTATAAGGCAGCACAAAATCCTTACATGGATAGCCACGGGTGTGAGTTCCACTGTTTGCTTTATAACTTTATCTAATGATGAACAATTCTGCTTGATTTTTATTTACCCATTAATCCAACCCACAAATGCTTAGAGAGCATTTACCATATGCCAGGATCTATGTTAGATAATTAGACATAAAATTGAATAAACTTTAGTCCCTTGTTCAAGGATATCATTTTTATGGTGTAGCAACACTTTAAAAAAGGTTAAAGTTTATAATAAAGGCATATAAACTAATCCAGGAGAACAGTAGACTGGTTCTTCTGTCTGTAGGACTCATGAAGGCAAATCTATACGGAAGTGATATTTTAGAGAGCTCTGAAGGATGAAACTAAATTCTCTGAGTGAAAGAGAGAAAAGTATAGAAAAATTAAAGGCAAATCCAAGGCCTAAAGATAAATTACAAATTATTTCTGAGAAACACAACTGAAGTGTAACATCCATAGAATGGTGTGGTGGTTGATGATCACAGCAGGTTTGGTGCTAAGTCAGAAGCTTGGTATCCAACTATGTTTAGACATGATTCTATGCACAACAGGGAGTCATCGAAGTTGATAATCAAGGAAGTAAATTTTGTTTTAGAAAGGCTGTTCTACAGCAGTGTGGAGTATAGAATGGAGTTTAATAGAGTCAAGACAGGGAGGCTGGTTAAAATGCTGTTTGCACTGATACAAGACATTGAATTAAGTCAGTGAAGGCAAAAACAGAAAAGGTAAGGAGCTGAACTGACAAACTTTTTGACTTCAAATTAAGATCATTAATGGCAAACTGAAAGTGGTGGCTTCGGGATAGAAAGTAGTCAAATACCAGGGTGGGCAAAACTAGGTTTACAGTTGTAATACAAATAATACAATAATTATTTAATATAAATAATAATACAAGAATATATTTAATATAAATAATACAAGAATAAACTCTGTGTTTGAATGTTCATAATTGTAAACCTAGTTTTGCCCACCCTTGTATATTCTTCGACTTCTAGCATTTATGACCAGGTGAGTGATGATGACATACACTGATATATGAAACACAGTTCAAGCAAGCTCAGAAGAGGAGGATAAATTATAATTGCACCACATCGTGATGATAGCTATATATGTTATTCCAAATTTAGATTCAAATTGTTACACCCACCTTTCCTAAAGAAAAAAATGCATTAATTTTAGGCCTACCAAATCTGGCAGTGTCAAGATAATGTATCTTTATTTTGTAAACATGGTAATGATTTATTTATGTTTAAAACTGTATAACTATTTAACAGTTACTTACTCATTTATTTATTTTTTCCAGATTTATTGAGGTATACTTGACAAATATAAACTGTACTTATTAAAAGTATACAATGTGGCGTTTTGCTCTACTTATACACTGAAATAATTTTAACAAGCTAATTAACATATACATACTTCACTTACTTATGAATTTTTTTGTACATGGTAAAAACGCTTAAGATTAACTCTTTTAAGGGGACCTTCCCAAACTCATTTTACAAGGCCAGCATTATTCTAATACCGAAGCCAGACAAGGGCACTACAGGAAAAGAAAACTACAGGCCAATGTCCCGTATACAGACAGATGCAAAAGTTTTCAGCAAAAAACTAGCAAATTTAATTCAACACCATATTAAATAGAAAATACACCATGACCAAGTGGGATTCAGTCATGGGGTATAAAGATATTTTAACACATTTAAATCAGTAAATGTGATACCACATTAATAGAATGACCAAAAATCAGATGATTATCTCCATAAATGCAGAAAAAGCATTTGACAAAATATTTTTTGATAAAAACTCCCAAAAAACTAAGTATGAGGAAAATGTACCTTAACACAGTAAAAGCCATATATGACAAACCCACGATTAACATTCAATAATGAAAGTTGAAAGTTTTTTCCTCTAAGATCATGATCAGAACAAGGGTGCCCACTTTCACCACTTCCTTCGGAATAATACTGGAAGTCCTAGGAAAATAGTCAGACAAGAAAAAGAAATAAATGACATCCAAATCAGAAAGGGAAAATAAATAGTCTCTGTTTACAGATGATATGATCTGGTCTATAGAAAACCCTGTAGCCCTGGCTGGTGTGACTCAGGGGATTGAGCATCGGCCTGCGAACCAAAGGGTCACCGGTTTAGATTCCCAGTCAGGGCACGTGCCTGGGTTGCCGATCAGGTCCCCAGTAGGGGGTGCATGACAGGTAGCCACACATTGATGTTTCTTTCCCTCTGTCTAAAAATATAAATAAATAAAATCTTTTTAAAAAAAGCAAAGAAAAGTAAACCCTGAAGACTCCACCTAAAAACTGTTAAAACTAATAAATGAATCCAGTAAAGTTGCAGGATATAAAATCAATATTCAAAAATCAGTTTTGTCTCTATACACCAACAGATAATTATCTCAAAAAGAATGAAGAAAATAATGCCATGCACAATAGCATCAACACAATGAAATACTTATAAGCAAATTTAACAAGCAGGTGAAAGATCTGTTCACAGAAAGCTACAAGACACTGATGAAAGACATTGAAGACATAAAGATATCTCAGGTTGTCCTGGCTGGTATAGCTCAGTAGATTGAGCACAGGCTGTGAACCAAAGGGTTGAGGTTTGATTCCCAGTCAGGACACATGCCTGGGTTGCAGGCCAGATCCCCAGTGGGGGCTATGTGAGAGGCAACCACACATTGATGTTTCTCTCCCTCTTTTTCTCCTTCCCTTCCCGTCTCTCTAAAAAATATATAAAATAAAGAAATAAAAAATTATTAAAAAATATATCTCAGGTTCATGGATCAGAAAAATTAATATTGTTAAAATGTCTATACTATCCAAAGCCATCTATAGATTCAACGCGATCCCTATCAAAATTCTAATGGCATTTACATAGAAATAGAAAAACAGTCCTAAAATTTGTATGGAACCACAAAAGACCCCAAAAAGTCAAAGCAATCTTGAGAAAAAAGAAACAAATCTGGAGGCATCACACCTCCTGATTTCAAACAGTATTACACAGCTATAGTAATTAAAGAAGTAACATACTGACATAAAAGCAGACACGTAGATCACTGGAACAGAATTAAGAACCCAGAAATAAATCCATGTGTATATGGTCAACTAATATTTGACAAGGGAGCCAAGAATGCTGAATGGGTAAAAGATTGTCTCTTCAATAAGCGGTACTGGGATAACTGGATAACCACATGCAAAAGAATGAAGCTAAACCTCTATCTTACACCACTCACAAAAATTAACTGAAAACAGATTAAAGACTGCAATGTAAGATCTGAAACTTTAAAACTCCTAGAAGAAATATAGAAGGAAAAGCTTCTTGACGTTTGTCATGGCAATAAATTTTTGGAGATGATACCAAAAGCAAAAACTGGTGACGAAAGCAAAAATAAACAGGTGTGACTACATCAACTAAAAGGCTTCTTGCACAGCAAAAGAAACAACTGACAAAATGAAAAAGCAACCTGGCAATCCTAAGGAATAGGAGAAAATATTTACAAATCACATATCTGATAAAAGGTTAATATCCAAAATACATAAAGAATTCATACAACTCAATAGTCAAAATTTGTGGGAATATTATTCCCTTAACCAGTCCTGTACAAACAAGTTGGCTCCATGCATCGATGAAATTGCCTAATTTCACACTAATCTCCATAAATCTTAGAAATACATTGTCTCCAAAATAAAATTTAGGGACTTTATTTCTAAATATTCAGAGACTTGCCTTTTTCTATTAAACAACTATGATAGAATAAGTAAACATTTGAAGAACAAAAGCCGTAATGAAATCATCTTTACTTTGAATCATAAAAATAACCCTAAAAAGCAAGTGTAATCAAACGAGTTTCTTTTGTTTCTAAAGATGTAACACCTTTAGAACTTCTTGGGATTTTCAAGTTTCTCTGCTCGCACAAAACAGAAACAAACTAGGCACCTGTCGTCTATGCCTTAATTTTGAGGAGATCGAAAGAATAGTACGAATAATTCTTTTACACAGTTTCATCATGAAAGACATTTGTTCAAATTAAAAGTGTTTTCTGAAAACAACATTATTATCTCCTGGTATTAACATCTCAAAATGTTTTCACTTGCATGTGAAAACATGCAGCTAAACTTTCAGCAGCACGCATGGTCATTTGCCAGCCAGCCAACACAGGCGTTTTGTTTTTCAAAGAACAGTATGTGCTCTGATCATCTTTATACTGAATTGTTCACCTGACAGAATATGAAGATATATTCCTGTATCTTTTTGTGAGTTTCCTGTTGCTATTTCTGTTCGGGAGAAACTCTCCTGAGTTAACTAATAAATTGACAACCCCACTAGCTCAGAAATACTCCCCTGGGGTGATTCCCTTTAAATTAGCATTGCTGATAAATGCTTTCAAGAACTCTACCATTATAGCCCGATGAACACATTCCTCATACACTTTCAGGATTAATATTAGTCTCCTAACAACCTAGAAACCATGATCATAATTACCGACTGCCATTTCCCCCCTATTGTCCAGGTAACGGGCCCTCGATATATGACCAATTTGAAACCTGGGAATCTTGGGAGAAAGCATCAGGTCTGCTGTTGGGAAATTGAATTCAAGTGCAGTCCTGCTCCCTGAACACTCATATTCTTCTTTTCTCTTTGTGCTATTTGTTCGTCTCTATTGTGTAGAGCTATCGTTTGTGCACACATTCTGTGTTAGATTTTCTACCCGATTGAGCTTGAAAAACCAAAGCTTAAGTACTAAATGTTTCCCTAAGGCCTGAATGGACTTAAAAGGACATAGGTGCAAAAAGAAAAGAAAAGAAAAGAAGGAGAGAAAACACGGCTTGTTAAGTTGTTGCAATAATCTCATGCTGAGAATAAAGACCTTCAGAGTTAAGAGAATGAAAAACACTCTTCTAAATAGATTGCTTGCTTTTGTTGCACAGGTGGCAAGGCCTGGAAATATAAGATACAGGGAACAGCAGGGCAGCCTGCTAGCATTTCATTAAGCTTTGAGAATAGCAGAATTGTGGAGCAGTTTCTTCCCACTTTACGAGAGACCCAGGCTTCTTGACAACCTGGACTTCAGAGTGTTTGTTTACTGGGATGTTTTCTACCAGGGAATACTCTGGGGAAAGACTGCATCTCCCTATATTTTGTAGAATGTACCCCCTCCTTTATTAAAACAAAGCCTTTTCCCATGGAGCATGGATTTGTAATCATCATTGCTTTAGACTGTCCATCATTTAGGTACTCTCATGCTTTTAATACAAAATCAGTGTCACGTTAGAAAACACAACTTTAGAGAACATGCCAGCTCTGAACACTACCACTTAAAATTATACAAGACTAATGTGCCATGACATGGGGCAAGCTTTTTGGTTCAGGAACTAAATCACCCCCTCAAAAAATGAGCAATAACTGAAAACCTTCTTTACAAGAAAAAAAAATCATCAGAATGAAAATGTAAACCATGGAATCAGAGAAAATATTTGGAAAGCGTAGATCTGATATGAGGTTAATTTCCAAAATATATAAGGAAATCGTGCAACTCAATAGCAAAATATAAAATAAATACAAATAATAACAATTAAAAATTGGGCAAAGGAACCCTGCCTGGTACAGCTCAGTTTAGTTGGGCATCATCCTGAAAAGCAAAAGGTCACACACAGTTCAATTCCCAGTCAAATGCCTATGTTGTGGGTTTGGTTCCTGGTCAGGGCACAGACAAGAAGCAATTGATTGATGTTTCCCACTCACATTGATGTTTCTCCCTCTCTTTTTCCCTCCCTCCCGCTCTCTCTAAAAATAAATAAATAAATAAATATTTTTAAAATGGGCAAAGTATTTGAATAGACATTTCTCCAAAGAATATGTACAAATGGCCAATAATATCTAAAAAGATGTTCAACATCATTAATTATCAGAGAAATGCAAATCAAAACTACAATGACATATAACCTGACAGCTCTTAGGATGGGACTATTTTCAAGAAATAAAAGACAAGTATTGGCAAGAATGTGAACAAATTTGAACCCTTATATACTTTTTGGAATATAAAATAGTGTGGGCACTATGGAAAACAGTATGCAGGTAACTCAAAAAATTAAAAATAGAACTACCATATGGTCCGGTAATCCCATTTTGGGGTTTATAACCAAAATAATTGAAATCCAGATCTCAAAGAGATCTCTGCACTTTCGTGTTCATTACAGCATTATTCACAACAGCCGAGATATGGAAACAATCCAAATGTCCATCAACAGATGAATAGATCATTAAAATGTAGTATATGTTTAGTCTTTAAAAAAAAGATGAATATAGAAGACAACATGGATAAACCCGAAGGACATTATGCTAAGCGAAATAAGTCAGTTGCAGAAAGACAAATACTACATGATTCCATTTATATGAGGTATCAGGTAGTCAAACTCACAGAAGCAGAGACTCCAACAGTGACTGCCAGGAGACAGGATGTACATAAAATGGGGAGTTGTTTCTTTATGGGTATAAAGTTTGTTCTGCTATTTGAATAAGTTCTATGATACTCTGTACATCAGGGTACCCAGAGGTAGCAATAGAGCAGCGTGCTTCAAAATTTGCTGACTGAAAGAGTAGATTTCATGTTAAATGTTCTTTCCACAAAAACAAAAACAAAGGGACACAAGAAATCTTTAGGTAAAGTTGAATATGTCTGTTACCTTGACTGTGGTGATGATATGACATATGCAAACTCATCCAATTGCATACATTAAATTTGCATGGTTCTTTGTGTATCAGTCATATCTCAGTAAAACTTTTAAAAATAAATGAACAATAAAACAAAATGAAAGAAGGATAATATTGTTGAATGTGAAAAATGGAGGAAAATTTAAATAAATACCAAAGTGTTGGCTTTTATCTTCAGCACAATGTCAGAAATAATGAGTTGGCACAACTTATAACTTACAATCTCCAGTCTTAAAGAGTTCTAGTAGGACCCTTCAATCTTGCACCACTGATTTTAATTTGGTGGTTATTTCCAATCAGGTTAAATATTTGTATTCTAATGTCATTTTATTTTTAACACAGCAATTCCCAACTTTGAGAGTTCGGTCCAAACTTGATGGATGAGGAAAAAAAAAAAAAAGCATGGCTCAGAAAAAAAATAGGTTTCTTTCAACAGGTATTTTAAAGATCTGCTGGGAATGGGGTCATTATTACTCTCAAGTTTCTGCTTAGTTGTTAAATTCATGTTCTTCAGTATTAACTGTCATACACAGCTCTTCAGACTATCAGAAAACAATTCAAGGAAAAGCAGATGCAAAATATGAGAAATATTTTTAACTTTATACATCTCCAAAAATGACTAACTATGTGCTTCAGAATACAATCAAAACTTAGCTCAAATAAAGCAGATAATAACTTTGCATGTATACCAGTGTAACTGTCCCAGATAACTCCCTTTCAAGGAACTCTAAAGTCCTGCTTCAAGTCAAAATATCTGAAGCTGATACCATTTGGAGTCTGCCTCCTATTCTATTTTTTAATCTAATTTTTCAGAATTATCTATTAAGCATTCACCATGTGCAAAGCACAAATAACCCTAAATATTTTCTTGTGCTAACTACCCCAAGTAGATGATAGTGATAGTTATACAACTCTGTAAATATACTTTTAAAAAATCATTGAGTTGCACATTCAAAATGGGTGAATTTTATAGTATATAAATTATATCTCAATTAATGTTATCCCTTTCTGAGTATAGGATGGAAGACGTTGATGCATAGTGGAGAAACACAGATCTTGGAGTGAAATAGATTTGGCTTAAATCTTGTCTCAATTTGTTCTTAGACAATTTAATTAAGTTCAGCGAGTCTTAGATTCCCCATAGGTAAAATGAGAAGAAAACAACCATCATTCAGAAAAATGGTAAGATAAAAGCAAGGAATGTATTGATGAGTGCCTATTAAAATATAAGGTGTAACATTAAATTATTATACGTATGTTAAGAGTTGACAATGTACTTTCTGCAGTGGAGCTATAAAAGGATGAAAACCTTAGTCTGACATTCTTCTTACTGCTGCCAATACTGCTGGCCCAGGCCAGCAGCAGCCTTAGCCTTCATGACACAGTATACCTTACCTCCTTTAACCATTCATGTCACTGAAGCCAACATTTCCAACACATCTCCTTCTCTCTCATGCTTAAAGGGGTGCTTCCAGCAACACCCCGTCTTATCCTTCTAGTTGTTGCTACATAGCTTCCCAAGGTTGGGTCAAGGACACAAATCTTTGTAACCCCATCTTTTGAGAATCAGACCCGATGCCCAGCCACTTCAAGGCATTCCCCATTGTTCCGCACAGGTCCACTGACTCTGTTTTATATGGGCTCTATACAGTAAAGGTAACTCCCACTAGTTGTGGTATAGGACCAAATGTTCTGACAAAAGTTGTTCACATTTTCCTACAGGTTTATCTTTTCTTCCTAGGAGCAGACTTTTCTTTCTGTGGCTTATAAGAGACCAGGTGTAAATCGTGTCTTACAAATGGCTCCAAGAAGAGATATGCAAAGAAAAACGGAAAGATCTTAAGAAGGCTTTGTCATTAGTATTCAAAGTAAATATTCAAATTCCAAATAGTTTATGATCCAAGAATGATGGCACAGTTTAGAGAAAGCCCTTAATCAACTTAAGTAATGTTATTCTTTCTCTAACTTTTCTCACATGCTGTGAGAAATCCCTAGTAGTTTGGTAGAAAGGACTCTTGCTGGCAAGCCTGGTTGATCTGCCAACCAACAATTAGCCAACAAATAGCCAAGCCAGCCTACTGAAGCCACACTGAGTAGAAATGAGCTGTCCCTGTCAAGCCCTGCTCAAATTGAAGACTTATGTGCAAAATAAATTATTGTTGTTATTTGAAGCTGTTTTGGGATGTTTCATTATGCAGCAATAGATGCCTCAAATAGAACTAAATGTTGTTCCATCTTTCTCTGCCTGTTAATTTCTACTCATTCTTAAAATACAGCTCAAATGCTATCTCATTTAAGAGTATAAAGCCATCCCCAATATACTGAGGCAAAATCAATTACTTTCATCTGTGCTTCTCCAGCCCTTAGTACATATAATATAGCAATTAATGTTCACTTCCCAAATGTATTACAAATTTCTTGTGAGTTAAATTTGTATTAACCTTTGCATCCTGGTTACTAAAACAATGGAGTTACTTCAGCATTCAACATGGTAATTTCTGTTCTGTGCTGACCTCTAATTTTAACTTTATTCTAGTTCAGAAAACATTTCCTGAGCACTGTGTGCCATGCAGTATATTATGTGATAGGGATGATTGTGAATAAGTTGTAGGCTCTTGCCCTCAACAAGCAAATGTGTCCCTTAGTTACCCCAAATAACCTTTTCTCTTCTATATAGCATGGATTTCTGGGAGGTCAACCAAGTGCACACCTAAAGGCTCAAACAGATTCACAGATTTTATTGGAGGTAAATTGGTCCTTTTTGCTGGCCCCCATCATTTCCAAGAAGAGCAGGTAGTGACTGGTTGTACATCTTGGAGGGTAAAAAAAACCAACAACAACAAAACTTCAATTGGACTCTTAAAAGTTTCATAAGAAAATTAAAAGTCTGATTCCTAAATATCTATCATTTAAAGTCTTCATTCAACAACATGCAATATTCAAGACCTAAGGCTCTTAACTCAGAAATAACCTATAAATAGCCTATGATCCAAAATTTTCCAAAGACTCAATTTATAGATCTGATATTTGAAAAACACAGTGTAGTGGACATGCTAAGCATTTGTTGCCCTCATTCTCCATGCTCTAAGTCAAATTGTACAGTCCTGAATGTACTGTCTCAAATACCAAAGGGATAATATACATTGATTAAGGTTCAATATTATGTCCCCATGTTTATAAAAGAAAAATAAAAATAGAACCACTTGAATAAAGTTATGGGGAGGAGATTATGGGAATTATAACTAAATTGTAGAGAAATCATCCAGAATAACCAACTGAACACCAGCTGAAGAGAAGCCTTATAACCACAGACAGACAGAAGAAACCACCACAAGGTGACTGGTAGGGAGTGGGGAGGAGGTGCAAGAGGGCTGCCTGGGCTCCGGCAGATGACAGCTGAAGTTCCAGAGGTAATTTCGGTAGCCGGGGTGGGGCGGGGGGTCCCTCTGAGAAGTGTGGGTTCTAAACCCCAAGCTGGGTTCCTCACCCTACAGCACCAATGTCAGAAAGAAATCCAGATAACATCCAGCTCTGAAAATCAGCAGGGTTTCTGTCTGCCAGGGAGAGACAGCTAGAGATTCAGAGAGCCTCTTAAAAGGGCCAGCACACAAAATTGAGTTTGCAGCCACTTACCCTGGGCACCGGCAGAAGTAAGGCAGAGTAGTCTAGAGAAGCTTGAGGAGAGTCTAGAGTTAGTGGCTCTGGGGAGTTAACTGAAGGAACAGCTACCAGGATCCATATGCTGAGTCATTCCCCATACCACAGAAGCCTTTCTCAGGCAAAACAACTCCCCAACTAGCTCCAGCCTGAGGGGAAGCAATAGCCATTCCTGAAGAAATTACTCTACTCCACCCTATGATACTTAAGCCAGACTGCTGATTACAGCTTGATTAGATTAACAGCTGATCTGTTTGACACCTGATTCATTTAACATCTAAGAAAGAAAATACAAAGAAACAGCCAAAATGGGGAAACAAAGAAAGAGACACCAAATGAAAGAACAAGAGAATTCTCCAGAACTAGATGAAATGTGGGCAAGCAATTTATCAGAGAGTTTAGAGTAATGATTATAAGGATACTCAACAGCATAAAAAAAGACACAGAAGCCATAACAGAGGATCAGTAAGAAATAAAGAATGCAATATCTGAGATAAATCATACACTGGAAGGAATAAACAGTAAGTTAGATGAAGCAGAGGATAGAATCAATGTTTTGGAAGACAAAGTAGAAAAAAAATACCCAGGCAGAGCAGCAAAAAGAAAAAAGAATTTTAAAAAATGAGGAGAGCTTAAGAAACATTTTGGACAACATGAAATGTAACAACATCTGCATCATGGGAATACCAAGAGGAGGAGAGAGTGAGCAAGGGATCGAGAGCCTATTTGAAGAAATCATGACCAAAAACTTCCCTAATCCGATGAAGGAAAAAGTTACGCAAGCCCAGAAAGCTCAGGAAATCCCATACAGTTTGGACCCAAAGAGGCCTACACCAAGACAAATCATAATTAAAATGACAAGGTTTAAAGACAAGGAGAGAATCCTAGAAGCCTCAACAGAAAAGCAGGTAGTAACCCTACAAGGCAGCACCCATTCGACTGGCAGAAACATTTCAGACCAGAAGCAGGTGGTGTGAAGTATTCAAGATGATAAAAAGCAAGGACCTACAATCAAGGCTACTTTATCCAGCAAAGCTATCACTTAAAATCAAAGGAGAAATAAGGAGCTTCCCAAACAAGAAAAAGCTAAAGGGGTTTGTTAATGCCAAAACAGTATTGCAACAAATGTTAAAGGGCTTGCTAGAGGAAGAAGAAGAGGAGGAGGAGGAGGAGGAAGAAGAAGGAGAAGAAAGAAGGAAGAAGAAGAGAAAGAAAATGACGATAGAGACTACTACTACTACAGGGAAACTAACAATAAAATGACTACACGTGTATCTATCAATAATCACCTTAAATGTAAATGGCTTAAATGCCCTGACCAAAAGACAAAGGGTAGCTGAATGGATAAGAAAATGAGACCTATATATATGCTGTCTACAAAACACCCATCTCAGATCAAAAGATACACACAGACTAAAAGTAAAGTGTTGGGAAAATATATTTCATGCAAATGGAAAAGGAGAAAAGTTAAGGTAGCAGTACTATATCCAAAAAAATAAAAAATAGACTTAAAAACCAAGGCTATAGTAAGAGACAAAGGAGGACACTACATAATGGTAAAGGAAACAATCCAACAAGAGGATATAACCTTAGTAACATTTACACACCCAACGTAGGAGCAACTAAATATGTAAAGCAAATCATGACAGGCATAAAAGCAGAGATCAACAGAAATACAGTCATAGTTGGATATTTTAACACCTCATTGACTTCACTGGATAGATCTTCCAGGCAGAAATCAACAAGGAGACCATAGCCTTAAATGACACACAAGATTAGGGGTGGCAAACTCATTTTCACTGGGGGCCACATCAGCCTGGCAGTTGCCTTCAAAGGGCCAAGGTGGAGGGCCGGATTCGGCCATGTGCCTTGTGTTTGCCACCTGTGCCCTAGATCAAATGGATTTAATTGATATCTTCAGAGTATTTCACTCCAGAGCAGCAGAATACGCATACTTTTCAAGTGCATATGGAACATTTTCTAGGGTAGACCATGTGTTGGAACACAAAATAAGTCTCAGTAAATTTAAGAAGACTGAAATTATATCAAGCATCATCTCTGATCACAATACTATGAAGGTGGAAATCAGTCACATGAAGAACACTGAAAAACATGCAAGACATGGAAGCTAAATAACATGCTATTAAACAATTAATGGGTCAACAATGAGATCAAGGAAGAAATCAAAAGATACCTTGAAACAAATGAAAAGGAAGACACAACAGTCCAAAATCTGTGGGACACTGGGAAAGCAGTCCTAAGAGGGAAATTCATAGCATTACAGGTCTATCACACACACACACACACACACACACACACACACAATACAAGAAAAGCTCAGATAATCAATCTAACTTTACACTTAAGGGAACTTGAAAAAGAACAACAAAGCCCCAAGTTGGGAGAAGAAAGAAAATAGTAAAGATGAGAGCAGAAATAAATGAAATAAAGTCTTTTAAAATGATACAAACAATCAATGAATCCAAGAACTGCTTCTTTGAAAAGGTAAATAAAATTGACAAACTTTTAACCAGACTCATCAAGAAGAAAAGGGAAAGGAACGAAATAAATAAAATCAGATGAAAGAGGAGAAATAACAGACACCAAAGAAACACAGACTGTAAGAATATATTATAAATAATTATATGCCAATAAACTGGAAAATCTAGACAGAAAGGATAAATTCCTAGAAACCTTCAGTCTTCTAAAAATAAATCAGGACAAATTAGAGAATCTGAATAGACAGATTACACCTAATAAAATTGAAGCATTAATCAAAAAAAAAAAAAAAAAATCCCAACAAACAAATGCCCTGGACCAGGTGGCTCCACAGGTGAATTTTACCAAACTTTCCTAGAAGAACTAATAACACCTCTTGTTCTCAAACTATTTCATAAAATTCAAGAGGAGAGAAGGCTCCCAAACTCAGTTTACAAGGCCAGCATTATCCTAATTCCAAAACCAGATAAAGACACTACAAAGAAATAAAATTATAAGCCAGTATACCTGATGAACATAGATGCTAAAATCCTCAACAAAATATTAGCAAACTGAGTAAAGCAATGCATCAAAAAGATCATACACCATGATCAAGTGAGATTTTGTCCAGGAATGCAAGTTTGGTATAACATTCACAAATCAAGAACTGTGATTCACTACATAAACAAAATGAAGAATAAAAGCCACACTATCGCATCAATAGATGCAGAAAAAGCTTTTGATAAAATCAAGCACCCATTTATGATAAAAACTCTCAACAAAGTGGCAATACATGGAACATGTACCTTAACATTGCAAAGGTCATATATGACAAACCCACTTCCAGCATTATACACAATGGGCAAAGCTACAAGCGTTCTCCCTAATATCTGGAACAAGACAGGGATGTGTGCTTTCACCACTCCCATTCGACATAGTACTGGAAACCCTACAACAGCAATCAGACAAGAAAAAATAAAAGTCACCCAAATTGGAAAGGAAGAAGTAAAACTTTCTTTATTTACAGATGACATGTTACTATACATAGAGAACCCCAAAGATTCCACCAAGAAATTACAGAAACTGATAAATAAATTCAGCAAAGTAGGATACAAAATTAATATCCAGAAATCAGTTGCATTTTTATATGCCAATAATGAACTAACAGAAAGAGAAATTAAGAAAACAATTCCATTCACAATTGCTCCAAAAGGAATAAAATACCTAGGAATAGACCTAACCACGGATGTAAAAGAACTGAACGTGGTAAATTATAAGACACTGAAGAAAGAAATAGAAGAAGATACAAATAAGTGGAAGCACATACCATGTTCATAAATAGGAAGAATCAACATCATTAAAATATCCATAATACCTAAAGCAATCTATAGATTCATTGCAATTCTTACCCAGATTCCAAAGATGTATTTCACAGAATATTTCAAAAATTTATATGGAACCACAAAAGACCCTGCATAGCAACAGCAATACTGAGAAAGAAGAAAAAAGTTGGAGGAATCATACTACCTAATACCAAAACTTCACTACAAGGCCATAGTAATCAAAACAACCTAGTACTGGCATAAAAACAGACATATAAATCAATGGAACAGAATAGGGAACCTAGAAATAAACCCACACCTTTACAGTAAATTAATATTCAACAGAGGAAGCAAGCACATACAATGGGCTATAGATAGTTTATTCAACAAATGGTGTTGGGAAAATTGGACAGATACTTCAAAAAATAAAAGCAGATCACCTTCTTATACCACACACGAGAATAAATTCAAAATGGGTCAAAGACTTAAATGTTAGACCCAATCCCCCCCACAAAAAATCCTAGAAGAATACATAGGCAGCAAAATCTAGAATATTGCTCATAGAAATTTTTATTGGATACATCTTCCTAAGCAAGGGAAACAAAAGTAAACAAATGTGACTACATTAAACTAAAAAGTTTTTGCATGACAAAGGAAATCATCAACAAAATAAAAAGACAACCCATGAACGGTAGAAAATATTTTCTGATCCATTTGATGGGGATTAATATCTAAAATTTATAAAGTACTTACAAAACTCAACACCAAAAAAATAAACAACCCAATTAAAAAATAGGCAAAGGACCTGAATAGACAATTTTCCAAAGAAGACACAAGATGGCCAACAGGTATACGAGAAGGTAGGTACTCAACATCACTAATCATCAGAGGAATGCAGATAAAAACCACAGTGAGATACCATCTCACACCTGTCTGAATGGCTATCATCAATAAGTCAACAAAAAACAAGTGCCGGTGATGATGTGGAGAAAGGGGAATCCTTCTGCACTGTTGGTGGGAATGCAGACTGGTGCAGCCACTGTGGAAAGCAATATGGGAATACCTAAAAAAAAATTAAAATTGATCTGCCTTTTGACCAAGCAATCCCACTTCTAGGAATATATCCAAAGGAAGACAAAACACTAATTTGAAAGAGCATAAGCACCCTTATGTTCATTGCAGTGTTATTTACAATTGCCAAGATATGGAAGCTGCCCAAGTGTCCATCAATAGATGAGTGGATAAAACAACTATGGAATTCTACTTGGCCAAAACGGAAGACAGTTTTACCCTTTGCATCAGTGTGGATGAACCTGGAGAACATTATGCTAAGTGAAAGAAGCCAGTCAGAGAAAGACAAATAATATCTGATTTCACTCATATGTGGAATCTAACGAACAAACTGAACTAACAAGCAAAACAGAGACAGACTCATCGGTGGAGAGCAGATGACAGCTAGCTGAGGGTGGTGGTTACAACGTGGAGGGATTGTGCAAAAAGGAAGAAGGACTCATGGATGTGGACAACAGTTTGGTGATTGCTGGGGGGAGGAGAGCATAAGGGGACTAAATGGTAATGGAAAAAATACTATAAAGATTAAATTTAAAAAATATGTTTATAATTAAAAAATAAATAACAATAAAAGTTACACCTTTCTAAAAATCATTATTCACCATTTTATTTATATAGACTTTTAGTTCCTTGAGAAAGGGGCTTTGTTTTATTTTTCTATAAACCTCAATACCCAGCACAATGCCTGATCATATAGTAGGTGCTCAATAAACAAAGAACATCAGTTAATTAACTACTTTAAACTAGTAAATTTCTAAGGACCAGTAACTTTACCTTCAGTTCAATGTCAGTAAATATGTTGTCCCTGCTCAGAAAATTGTCTTTCCTCTTATTTGACAAATATCACTGGCTTTCCCAACTACTTTTCCTTGTCACTTTTTGTCTTAGCTGTCAGGAAACTGCAGGCTAAATTTTGTGCTCTGCCATAACTTTTGCTGGAATATCAAAAGCACAGAATTATGAGGAAATAAAAGTGCATTCTTATTTATTCATCAAAGCACACATAGGGAAACATTGTTAGCCTGACTCCTGTTGCCAAATGTACTTGAATACAATAAAAGTAAATTTCACTGAAAATAATTTATACTTCCCAGTGACATTATTTCCCTTCCTTCCCATAAATTCAGGCCAATGAGATTTTTGTCAAATGTATTTTCCAACTCGATCTGGCCTTAGGAATATAGTTTAGAACAGAATTAAGAACTCTAAAAAGCCAATGTGTTAAATATTTCTAGGAAGAAAGTGTTAATTCAAAATGTATGTATCTCTTTTGAGGGCCAGATGGACCATATGAATGAAGTTGTATGTCCCTACGTCTCACCTGCGTTCCATATCATACGGACCTGGGTTGGGTTCTAACAGAGCGGGTTCCCGAACACAATTTAAAAACCTGACATTAGTAGTTCTTTGTATAGTCCTAGCATGCTCTTTTCCCAAAGAGAAAGAATAGTTCCAACAGCAGTAAGTAAGGTCATGGTTTCCAAGAGGCAGACAGATGGTAGTGCTGGGCTTCACATTAGTCTCACAAAAGCATAAGACTCAAATGATTCTGAGGTTAGCAGCTGTATATAATTCACTACTTGTAGTGGCTCACCGATAAGGAATGATAATCTCTTCTCCCTTATAAAAGGGATAAATCTGAGTTTGTTTGCACAGACTAAGGTTACAGAGTAGAACTAAAGTATAGAGGGCTCATAAGCTTATTTGGTTACAGATATGATCTTTAACTTTCCCTAGCCAGAGAAGCCAAAAATAAACATTTCATAACTTTAAATGTGTGGTTAGCAAATATCGCCAGCTCATGGCATGGACCCACAGCCTGGAGTCCCGGACAGAGTCAGCTCAGCTGGATGCCTGGATGCCTTGGCCTCCTGCATAGAGCTTTCCCCTATAGTTTCAAAAGAACAGAGTCTTTTTTATCCTCTTACCTCAGTTGCTATAAACACTTGCTGTATGTTAAATGACTTCTCAGGTCCATCCAATCTGATTTGCACATCATTAGTCTGCGCAGAATGAAATGGATGCCTTTGGATATTTAATTTTGTTAAATACTGAGACCTTTGTCAGTGAAAAGCCCTTCATATAAAATATTACATCAGGGTTGGCTAACATTCCTTTTCATGAATCACAGGTACCTTCAAGTTGTCCTTGAAATTTCAAATCCACTCTAGACACTTCCAGACATGTACAGCACTTCTTTTTTTAAAGTTTATTTATTTATGTTTTGATTTGGATGCCAACTCTGCCATGAAAGAATGTGCAAAATTTAGCATCAGAACAAATGCCCTTCACGTGCATTAAAGAGGAAAAAGAAAAGCATTGCAGAACTGAGAGGAAAATGCTCATCCAAATGCCAGAAAAAACCCATCAAAGATCCACACTTCACCCTGACTTTCCACACTGTTACTCGGTGCCCATCACTCACCTCTTCTATTTCTCATTTGCAATGGACATGTTAATGCCTGCTAAAAGCCTCTACTCTTTACGTGCTTTCAGATTTGAGCTTAAAAACTGAGAAATAAGTAAAAGGCTACATGTACTTGTAAAATTTGCATTTTGAATTTTGACAGAATTCATGTAACAGCTGTTTATGATTATAAATAGAATAACTTTGTTAAAAAACTAGACCCTAGCCCTGACCAGTGTGGCTCAGTTTGCTGGGCGCCTTCCCACAAAGCAAAAGGTTGCTGGTTCAATTCCCAGTCAGGGCACATTTCTGGGGTGTGGGTTCAATCCCCAGAAGTATGGAGCATGTACCAGAGGCAACTGATTGATGTTTCTATCTCACACCAATGTTTCTCTCCCCATTTTTCTCCCTGCATTCTCTTCTCTCTAAAAACAAATAAATAAAAATAATTAGAACAGCCCACCTTTAGCACTTTAAAAGCAGTTACTTTGGCCCTGGCTGGTATGGCTCAGTGGACCGAGTGCCAGCCTGCAAATCAAGGGGTTGCTGGTTTGATTCCCAGTTGAGGCACATACCTGGTTTGCAGGCCAGGTCCCAAGTGTGGGTTACATGAGAAGCAGCCCCATGTTAGTGTTTCTTTCCCTTTCTTTCTCCCTCCCTTCCCCTCAGTCTAAAAATAAATTTAAAAAATCTTTTTATAAAGAAATTTAAATAAATAAATAAATAAATAAATAAATAAAAGTGGTTACTTTGCTATCATGTTAGAGGTGACTCTGATGTTACGTGGGCTTTTCTGTGACAATGCCTTGACCGCTGCGCTGCGCCTGCCTTTCACTGACATGTCACTGTGGTAATAATGCGTTGCTACGGCAGCAGCTACACAGTAGAAAGGAAGCGTGACAGTGCAAACAGCATCACTGCCATTTCTTGGGAATACCCTAAAATCATCTTTCTCATGAAGTTACCTTGCACTATTAGATTATAGCCGTGGGGCCAAACACATCTTACCAAATTTCAGTTTCCTGTCATTTGGCCTGCAGTGTTTCTGGGAATGGATTTTACCTGAGAAATCTCAGATGCTGCAGTTGCTTTCAAAACATGACCTGTTTTACACCGGTAACAATTTCACAACCCTTGGGTCATAATTTTTTGTGTTGCTAAATTTTTGATAAGATTAAAGAAAAGGAAGGTTCTTTGATATTTATTGAATGTATTTTATGGCAAAAGTTTAAGGTACATATGTATGTCATTTAAACTCCAAAATAGCCCAGGAACAAAATATCGCCATCCTTGCTTTATACTAATACCG
Source organism: Glossophaga mutica (assembly GCA_039655065.1). Classification (NCBI taxonomy): domain Eukaryota; kingdom Metazoa; phylum Chordata; class Mammalia; order Chiroptera; family Phyllostomidae; genus Glossophaga; species Glossophaga mutica. The sequence goes on along the minus strand of CM077305.1, from coordinate 143,043,001 downwards.
AAACTAAATCTCACAGGGGCCTTGTCAATTGCTTTCTTCCATACACTCCAACATTACATTTCTTCCAACATTATATTTCTTCCATAAAATATTTTTCAAAACTTACTGAAAATGTGACAAGAGTAACCACCATTCTACTGAAAAATGACCACTACTGTGACTGAATATTTTTAATACGAAACATCGAGAAACAAGAAAGGGAAGAGATTCCTGAATGATAGAAAGTTGATGGGATTGTGTCTCAGAAGATCAAAACCAGAGGAAAGCACCATTAAAAATACAGAGAGAGAAAACTGCTGTGGAACTACAAGTGACTGAAAGACCTTCAGACCCAGAATCAATAGATGCAGTGAGTCATGTTTGGCCTAGGAAAAAGCAGCAGGCAAGTCTTTAGACATCTGCAGAGGGCGGTGGCATTTGCATTCCGGTAGAAGCCACAGTTTTGAGCACCGAGACATGACAGGCAGGACGTTGCTCCAGGTAGCCCCAACTCAGCAGCTTCCTTGTTAGCTGGGGCTAAACCAATAGCATGTTTCACACCTTTCCTATGGTCTGGAAGTAACCTAAATAGAAACATCGTGCATGAACAGGTGAAAGGTGAATTTTAAATATAAGGATGGTTACATGACTAGGAGCCACCAAGCTCAACATTAAAGAGACAATAATTCTGCATGAAATAATTATAAATTCAATATGATCCCATCCAAACTCACAGGACTAGGACTTTTATGGAACTAGACAAGGCTATTCTGGAGAGAAAAATGGTATAACTTACCATAACAAATATCAAAACACACAATAAAGCTACGAAAATGCAAGCAACAATTAGCATAGGAATAGACAAGTAGACCGATGGGACAAACCGGAGAGTCGAGGAACAGAGGGCTGTGTGTGTGTGTTCATGAGCGTGTTTGTGCCAATAGCTGAGGAAAATAGAAATTTGAATTAGCACAGGAAGGTTGGAATCTAAAAATGCAATTAGCTTTATAAATTAAGATTAATTGGCACCCTACTAAATGCCATACATAAAATAAATTACGAAATGATTAAGGTGGTAATGTAAACAACAAAACTATTAAAATATTGCAAAATACAATAATGTCTTCTTAACCCTGAAAAATGAGAAAGGGCCTCCCACAAACTAAAAAAAAAACTTGGACACATCAACTATATTAAAATCTCAAAACTTTGGCAAAGATTATCATCAACAACTGCAATAACAATAATAATAATAAACAATACTGAGTAAAAGTATTTTAAAAACTTGAAGAGACAAATAGTAATTACCATTGTATAAAAAGATTTTCCATGTTATTAACAAAAGAGGCAATTATCTTTTAAGAAATTAGATAAAAAATACAAGGAAGGAATTTACTGAAGAAAGAACTGTATATTAAATGTACACAAAGTTATGCCAAACATTAATAGTACTTAGGGCAATTAGAACAATATCACTATATAATTTTTATTCTTCAGGTTAAATAAACTTTTAAAATTTGTTAATATCCATTTTGGGGGGAAGGTATGGAGAAACAGGTCCTTTCATAAACCATTGGAAAAAATTTGAAGTCATAACCCACTTTTAGAAGGTACTTTTCTCAATATCTTTCAAAACTAACATTTCTGTAAACACATGCATGGGTTTTACTTTCATATACTTGGCCTATAGAAATGTATATTTTCCAAAAGATTCATGGATAAAAAAAGTTCGTTGTCAAATTTTTTAAAGCAAATAAATCAAATTAATCCGTACCTGCCACAGAATAACTAAATAGATCATGGCATGTCAGTTCTATAGAATATATTGCACTTCGTAAATAATGAAGTGTATCTATATAGACTAACACTAAAGAGACACCAAGATAAATTCTTGAAACAATAATCCATTTCGTAGTATGTGTGGAAAGATCTTTATATTTTTCTAATTCATGTATGGGAGTGTGTGTGAAAGAAGGAAGGAGTGTGTATGTAAATGCAAGAGATGGTAGATTATTTCGAAATAGGTTTGAGGTGGTAGAGAAGTGGCTAAATTTGAGAGGGAAACACCTCTAACATGATATACAGAAAAGTTTTAAGTATCATCTCCCTGTGTGCAACTACAAACTAAGGCACATAAACTCTGTCCTACAGGACTAAAGTAAGCCTTTGAATACCAGCTAATAAAAATTATCTAGGTAGATAGGCTTCACCTATCAAAAAATGTTTCCTCTCTATCCCTCACGGAAATTCAGAAAAGAAAAGAAATTATAACCTTTTTATGATTTCATTTGGTGAGCAATAATTTTGTTCAAAACAATATAGTTCAACTAAGTGTAATCACTTTTTACACTTAGAGAGCAAACCAAGAGAGCAAAATATTGAAATCAAAAATAAAACATGGGTTTGGAGGGGGAAAGACTCTAAAAGCACAGCCATACAAGTGTCTCCTTTTCATTTTTACCACGGCTTTTTACTAGACCTTAAATCATTTTGATAAAATTCTAATTCCACTTCAGTTACTTAGATATTTGAGACCAAATGAATTTGAAGTATGAATAACAAAAATAATTACTGTAAATTTTCTATTTTGGCTAGGGAAACCATAGATGGCAAGGTTTCACCACATAATTTAGTTTATACTTGGCAAGATTTCCCAACATAATTGAGCATACAGCTAACTGATGCATTTGGCACTTTTCCTTAGACAATTTATACGCCAGTGTTATAAAATAACATTAAAAGTGAGAGGTAGTCTCACAGTTTTCTTTACAAATGAAAGATAGAGTCATCTCCTTAAGTCGTAAGTCTTCAGAACTGAAAATAATTGAAAATAAGTTCATGTATGAGTTTATATCAGTCTTCAACGTTAAATAGTAACTGGAAGCAAACAGCAGAGAATATCAGCTTCTCCCGTTATAAAATCTCTTGAAGACTTTTCTTCTTTAATTTTAATCAGAAGCCACAAAATCCTCTTTTATTTGTGTGTATTAGTTCTAAGAATCTTCACAATGCTGATATAATACCTGGAATTAGAAGACATGTGGGGAGCTTAAATAGAATTTGTCAAATCGTTTCTCTTGTGTCTAGATTTTTGAGTTCCTGGTAAAGGATAAAAGTTATTTCAAACTACTCACTGAAGATTGGAACTTGGAAGCTACAATGAATGGACCAGAGATAAGAACAGATTTGTGTGTTACAGACCAGGAGTTTGGAATGAAGCGACTGATCTTTGAAAGGATCACAACATTTGGTCTATTAATTTAGACTTACCAGTCTGAAGTTTTAAAGGTTATTTTGCAAGAGTGTATTTAATTGTGACTTTTATAATGGTTAAGTAATAGTATTCGATGACAATTTAGACCCTGTACAACGCATATTGTTTTCACTTACAGACCTCTCTCTCCTCCTAGACTGAGTTTCATGAGGAAGAGGATAAAGTTTTAGAATTTTCTGAATCCTCAAGACCTAGTAAAGTGACTGCTGGAATAACTGCTAAATAAAGAGTTGGGTAAATTAAATTAATATATAAATGCAGCAGCCAATCAATCAATTAGAAAGTGATTCAGTGTATCCCTTCTAAATTCTGAACCATTATTCTAGCTTTGTACAAATTGGTAGGTAAACCAATACTTATTAAGGTATTTAAGGGCCTACCATTTGTTTGGTCATATGCTTAACTATATATTGGAAAATATTTTTAAATTGTGACCAATGGTTCATACTCTCAAGAAGCTTCAACCTAGTCAAGTGAGAAGACGAGGAGGGTAACACCATGAAACAAGAACGAATAAAAGCAGCCAGCGCATGACTAAGAGTGTGTAAAGACCCGGAATTGGGAAGGCATGCGGCACAGCCGCCTGGCAGCCCAGCACAGACAGCCAGCCTGCAGGGGCGTTGTTATAACAAACCATCCAAAAATCAGTGGTTTGTTGTACTCCACTGAGATTTTTCGACACTTAGCAATGGTTAATCTGAGCACTTCCAATATCCGGTCCACCACACAAATCTAGACTTTACTTGCAATATTCTCTTAGCATCTTAGTCTAAGCCACCGTCGCCTCGCACCTGAACTACTGTCACCACTTTGCAGTTGGTTTCCCTACATCCATGTTCCTCTCTTGTTTTCTGTCACACTGCATTCAGAATGATCTTTCCAAATGTGAATCTGAATATAATTCTGTCGTTTAAAATCTTTCATCATCTGCCCATTGAATTTCAGATAAAGCCCTGAATTTTTACATGGGCTACGAGGCCCTACATATTATACCCCCTGCCTTGTGTCCAACCTCATCACTGGCTCTCTTTTTCACTCATCACTCCCTAGTCACACTGGCTATTTTTTTTTTTTTTTCAGTTTTAAGAATACACCCTGTGTCTTCTGGACCTTTGCAAAGATTACCCGTTAGCTTGTAACACTCTTCTCCAAATCCCACTTTCCTTACCCTCATTAACTCCTACCTATTTCTCAAATTTAGCTAAAATGTCACTTAACAAGCTTTCTCTGACCCTACAGTCTATGATCAAAAGAAAAAAAAAACATCCTGCATTTTCCTTACTGTCACTTGTTACATTTAGTCACTATGTATTGATTAGAGCAGTTTGCATTGATATCAGTCTTTTCTACCAGGCAAGAATGGCACGTATCACGTGTTTCCTGCTGACTACTGTATCCTCAGCATCTCTCATACATTCTGAACCACAGTAGGTGTTCAATAAATATTAGTTTAATTAATTCTGACATCTAATGGGTTTGTTCACATTCTTTTCCAGACCACAAAACACACCTAAACAATCTGAAACTTAAAAAAAAAAAAAAAACCTGCCTCCAGTTTTTGTTGCTTTGAAATTGGAACAAATATCTTTATAAAGGAGGATGTGTACTTATGTTATTTAGAATACTGCAGCACGTTCTTTGCCTTCTTATAGTCTAAAGGAGGGTGCTTGACAAATAATGCTCTTGTTTCTCTGTGAAGAATCTAGATTAATAATATTTAAAATTTTAATCCACAACAGATTTGGGGAGTTAGATACATAGAGAGCTAGATGGATAGAGTGATAGATCAACAGACTGATCTATTGATGAGTCAGACAGACGGCTAGATTTGCAGTATATTCAGCATGGCTGGCTCATATATTTGTCAGTCCACTGGAAGTCAGCTGATCTGGGCTGGACAGGGTTGGAGAAGCATGCAAGTTCACTTAAGGCCTAGGCTAGAGCCGGCATGTTGTCATTTCTTCCTTATTCTACTAGCGAAACCAAGTTACATGGAGAAACGTAAAGTCAAGGGCCGGAAAAATATGCACTTCATCTTTAATGGGAAGAACCGTATTCACATACAAAGGGCATGTGTACAGGAAGGGCTTGTCCCGAGGTATGGAACAAATATGCCAGGTACTACAAGAGATAGGAAATGGAGACATAGAGCAGAGTGTATTTATAAGGCTGATTAGATACAGAAATCAAGTCAGGATGGAGGTTTTTATAGCATTTGTAAAGAATTTGTTCCCTATGTCATTATATTTTCCATTGACCTAAAAATACCATGCATGATGTTTTGTATGCATTATCTTATTTGCTTTACATCTATGTGTAAGGAAATTTATACTGAACACTCTTAGTACAGTGTTCAACTACAAATGGGATCACCATTTTTGTCTAACCAACTCCAAATACTCCTCCTCCTCAATTTTATGTCATTATAATTTACCCTAAATTTTATATATATATATATTTGAAGATTAACTGTAAATGTTAATCATCTTTCATCTTGGAGAAAGAAGTTTTTGTTCCTGTGATGACGAGACTCAGTACCGCTGACAGTGCAACTGGGTTCTGTGAGATGGGGCAGGGTAAGTAAGAGCCACTGAACTCAATGCCCTCCCAGGGTCCCGCAAAGCTCTTTGGTTTTCTTTTTTTTTTTTTTTAATATTTTATTTATTTTTAGAGAGAGGGAAGGGAAGGAGAAAGAGAAGGATGGAAACATCACTGTGTGGTTGCTTCTCATGTGCCCCACACTGGGGACCTGGCCTGCAACCAAGGCATGTGCCCTAGACTGAGAATCAAACCAGTAACCCTCTGATTCACAGGCCTGTGCTCAATCCACTGAGCTATGCCAGCCAAGGCTGGTTTTCTATTTAATAAGGTTCCCAAATCACAATGATCCATATATTTTATGATTTACAAATCAATATAATGTTGGCCAACTATACTATATATTTTCATTTTTAATAATGATTTTTGGAATTTATTTATTATGTTTCCAGTACAAGTTATTAATATACTTAATAGAAAGCAAGGAACTCTTATCACCCTGCATTAAATCACTTGCAGTAGAAGACACACCAGATCGAATCACAAAAACTTATCAATTGGACAATATGTAGTATATTTCAATGACAAACAAATAGAGGCAAAGCTGAAGGAACCACATGTACAGGACACTTAAGGATTTTAACCTGTGGGAATGTCAATTAAAGTTTAGAGGGAAGCAAATGGCCATAATTAATACCTGTTAACAGCTTTTGGCCTTCAGGCTCACCCTGCCCAATGATGCATAATAATTAGAGAACATCCCATTACCAGCAGACATCAAAGGATTAAATGTGTGTGAAAGAGCTCTGCAAACTATAAAGTTATGAAAGAAGATAGCTGTGATTTCCATTATTAGTATCAAATATTGCACCAAGTAGGCCGGTCATTTGAAACCTCACCAATTACTTAGTGATTAATAAACTTTGAGTACTATGTACACCATAACTAAGGGAATGTGTAGATTGTTCTCCCCACTAATCATAAGAACACACATCAAATTTAAGATTTTCTTGAGCTATTTTTCTAATTTAGAAAAATATTAATTGTGATATTAATATCATTGATTTATTTTTTTAATTTTATTTTAATTGTTCTTGTACAGTTTTCTGTCTTTTACTCCCATCCCAGCCAACTGCCCCAGCCCTCCCCACCTCCCTCTATTTCCAACCCCCCTAGTTTTTGTCCATGTGTCCTTTATACTTGTTCCTATAAACCCTTCCCCTTTTCCCCTGAAATTCCCTCCCCTCCCCCTCTGGTCACTGTCAGCCTGTTCTCAATTTCAGTGTCATTGGTTATATTTTGCTTGTTTGTTTGTTTTGTTGTTTAAGTTCCTGTTAAAGGTGAGATAATACGGTATTTGTCTTTCGCCACCTGGCTTATTTCACTTAGCATAATGCTCTGCAGTTCCATCCATGCTGCTGAAAAGGGTAGGAGCTCCTTCTTTCTTCACACTGGTCAGAATGGCAGTCATTGATTTATTTTTAAATAAATGCCTCACATAATTTATATTAAGAAACACCAAATTCCCTGTAATTTCACATATATTGAAGGAGAAGAAAAAGTTCAAATCAGCTCCATATATCAATCACATTTATTCCCATTTACATATTTAAAAACAAAATGAAACAGTTAAAGATCAGAGCTTCAAACATTGCCATGCAATCAGTAAGTGTTAGATCTTACTAGAACATCATAGATAAATATGGGGGCACCAATTTGAATGAAAGTTCTATCAGATTCCTTAGTTCAATATGCCTCTCTAAAATAAAGTATGAATTTAGAGATTTCATATATATATATGTTCAAAATTACTAGTCACTACAATTAAAATTCCATACAAATTTATTCCACAAGAGTTTTGAGAGCTCTGAAAGATGTAGAAGAGATGTGATGCTGTGAACTGTCTGCTAAATTTTTATCTCTCCAGCATTAGTCCATTAAAGAGTAAATAAATAATTGGTTACAATACTTGGATTTTTATTGAAATGTCTTCCCATGTGACCTGATGATCAAAGCATATCACTCCATACTCAGCAGTTAACATGATCCATTGACTTGCTTGTCCAAAGTGCATGTGATGGGCTTGCTCCATTCAAGCATCCATTCATCCATCCAATTATTCAAATACCTTCTATGTACCAGGCATTTTGCTAGAAGCTAGGAATACAGGATTGAGCAAGTCATGTTACCTACTTTCAAAAAGTCTATATCCTAGTAGGAAAACGTGTCTGCATACTAATAACAGCTAAGCAAAAGCATACTTTAATGGAGAATAGATCTGTCTAGGAGAAGATAGAAATTCTTTGATCTAAAAATGGATGGATGCATTTTCAGGAGTGTGCCAGGAATTTAAGGAAGAGATATAATAATGTAGTTTTTGAAGAAAACAGTACATGGTTCTATATGGCTGGAAAATAAAGTACATACAAGGGTTACAGTATATAGAAAGCTGACAGGTCAGAGAGTAGAAGCCAGATGGCTATTTAATTTATTCAAATGTTAAAGGTAAAGAGTAATTTGTCTGTAGAATATACTGGGTACTTTGTGGGAATACATGTGGGAATACTGGGTACATGTGGGAATAACAAAAGCATCTTCGAAATAAGCCAGGCAGTGAAAGACAAATACCATATGATCTCACCTTTAACAGGAACCTAATCAACAAAACAAACAAACAAGCATAATATAACCAAAGACACTGAAACTGAGAACAGGCTGACAGTCACCAGAGGGGAGAGGGGAGGGAATTTCAAGGGAAAAGAGAAGGGTTTAGAACAACAAGTATAAAGGACACATGGACAAAAACTAGGGGGGGTGGAAGTGGGAGGGAGGTGGGGAGGGATGGGGTGGTGGGCTGGGGTGGGAGTAAAGGAGAAAACTGTACAAGATCAACAATTAAAATTTTAAAAAATCAATAACTTTTAACGCTATGGAAATGAGAATTCTTTTTATCTGTCAGAGTATTTAAAAAGCCTGTTAGGTACAATGGAGATCAAACAAGACAGAATAAGATATGGACAGGTCAATGACAATGAAGGACAACAAATATTAACTGAATCTCACTTTAAAGCCCTGGACCACGAGGAGTTACCAGATGTCGAGCCAATACCAGTGGTCCGAAGCTTCCTTCAGAGTCAGTGGCCAGGAGGCCAGAAGAGGTCTAGAACGGCAGGTGTCTCCATCTATCAAGACAGAAAAACAAGCAGAGGAAAAATGTCATAAAATGTATGAAGAATTGTATTTCCAAAGAGGAGAATGACATTGTGAATCAGAGAAAATCAATGGGCATCAAGAAACAGAAGAAAAATACAAGTAAAGTCGTGTTTTATCTTCTCTAATACCCAAGAAAACATTCTAGCTTCTGATACAAAAGCAGCTAGAAAAACAGATCACTTTCTGAGATTAGAGAAGAAGGTATGAAAATTAAAAATTCAATTGTGAAATTACCAAATACGATGGAGGTAGTAATCGACATATATAATATGAACACAATGTAATTAAAAACTCAAAGTTTGTATTAGACAAACTCAAGAAAATTTTTCAGAACTCAAAAATAATTAATGAGTAGGTGTTCTCATCCACCATTGCTCTGTAGCGCCAGCACCTCCCCCAGCTCACTGAGCTCCAGCCCAAGGATAAGTGGTGTAAGAAAAGAGGTCTCTATGTCATGGCTCCTACAAAGCAGACTGCCCACAAATAGACCAGTGGTAAAGCACAGAGGAAGCAACCGGCCACCAAAGCCGCTCTCAAGCGTGCGCCCTCTACTGGAGGAGTAAAAAACCTCATTATTAGAGGTCTGGTACTGTGGCACTGCATGAAATTAGACATGATCACAAGTCCACTGAACTTCTGATTCACAAACTTCCTTTCCAGAGTTAGGTGCGAGAAATTGCTCAGGATTTCAAAACAGATCCATACTTCCAGAGCTCAGTTATTAATGCTTTGCAGGAGGCAATTAAGGCCTGTCTGGTTGGCCTTTTTGAAGACACAAACCTCTGTGCTATCCATAACAAATGTGTAAAAATTATGCCAAATGACATCCAGCTAGAGAACATGCTCAGAAATCCATGCTCTGATCCCTGACTGATGTGGTTCAGTGGACTGAGCACCGGCCTGTGACCCAAAAAGTCACGGATTCGATTCCCAGTCAGGGCACGTGCCTGGGTTGCTGGTTGGATCCCCAGTTGGGGGTGGGGGGCCTCCCCTGTTGGGGGGTATGTGAGAGACAACTGATCTTCTTTCCCTCTCTCTTTCTCTTTCCCTTCCCCTCTCTCCAAAAATAAAAAAATAAAATAAAATATGTGTTTTTTTTTTAAATCCACTTTGGCCCTGGCTAGTGTTGCTGGATTGAGTGCTGGCCTGTTAACTAAAGGTTACAGGCTTGATTCTCAGTCAGGGCATATACGTGGGTTATGGGCCAGGTCCCCAGTTGGCAACATGCAAGATTGATGTTTCCCTTGCACATCAATGTTTCTCTCCTTCTCTTACTCTCTCCCTTCCCCTATCTCTAAAAAATAAAATAAAATCTTTAAAAACATTTTTGAAAAATCCACTATGTTGGGAAACATTTCATTCTTTAAAAAAAATTATCTTGTGTTATTCATAGTTCTGAACCTTAGATTTTTCTCCTCCACGGGGTCAAAAGGTACATAAGTATATGATTGCAAGTAGGAAATAAGAGACAGAAATCAGGTATTGGCAGTTTTCCCATTTTCATTTTTAACATAAATGTGGGGACATAAAACATTAATCCATTAAAGTAAAAATGTTTCAGTGAACAAGTTTCAGCAGTTCAGCTTTATAACAATATAAATAAAACTGTTAAATTTTTCTGAACAACAAAAAAGAATAGGTAAATAAACATTGTAAAAGGAGAGATTTAGGGACATATGTGTACCAGAAACAACAGAGCACACAGATACTGAGAATAAAAAACAATGGAAAAAATTCTAAAATGAAGCAAAATATGACTTTTCACATAAAAAGGGGGGGTTTACTAAGTAAGAGTACTTTTTACCAAGTAGAAGGTCAAATTTTAGATGTACACTGAATGGGAACAAATGTTTTAACCTAGTATGTTAGAGGTTTACCATTACCACAGCAAATAAAAGAGAGAAAAACATTACCTTAAAAAGGGCAAAAAAAGGAATCATTTTGGAATCAGACTTCTCTTCCATAGCACAAAATACCAGGAATCAATGGTTTGGGGAGTAAATTATTCTGGAAGAAGCATTTTACAACCAGAAAATTGTTTTTTCAGTTTCAAAAGTAACTGAAGTTATTTTAGACAAAGAAGAGAATATGACACTTATATTGTCTTTCTCGGAAATTACTCAAAAACATAATCTAACAAACTAAGAAGTGAACCTAATGCATGAAGGCAGGCAAAGGGGAAAATGGGAACATCAACAATAAAAAAAATCAACTATGAAACTTTCAGAATCAAAAAATTCATACTGATAAAATAACCCAAATACTGTTTATAAGTATGATTAATTTTATAATTGTAATAAATGATATCTAAAAAGTAGTCTTCAAAGAAATAACACTAGAGATATGTACAGACCAAAAAAAAAAAAAAATGGCCCAAATGAAAGAACAGATCAAAGCTCTAGAAAAAATACAACTAAGTGACGAAGAGGTAGCCAACCTGTCAGAAGCACATTTCAAAACACTGGTCATCAGGATGCTCACAGAATTGGTTGAATTTGGTCCCAAAGTAGATGAAAAAATTAAGGCTAAGCTAAGTGAAATAAGGGAAAATGTACAGGGAAATGACAGTGATGGGAAGGAAACTGGAACTCAAATCAATGGAGTGGATCAGAAGTAAGCAAGAAACATCCAACCAGAAAAGAAGGAAGAAACAAGAATTCAAAAAAAATGAGGAGAGGCTTAGGAACCTCTAGGACATCTTTAAACGTCCCAACATCCGAATTATAGGGGTACTGGAAGAAGAAGAGGAAAATCAACAAGTGGAAAAGTTATTTGAACAAATAATAAAAGAACTTTCCCATTCTGGCAAAGGAAATAGACTCCCAGGAAGTCCAGGAAGCTCAGAGAGTCCCAAGGAAGTTGCACCCAAGGAGGAACACACCAAGGCACATCGTAATTACATTACCCAAGATTAAAGATAAGCAGAGAATCTTAAAAGCAGCAAGACAAAAGGAGAGAGTTACCTACAAAGAAGTTCCCATTAGACTGTCAGCTGATTTCTCAAAAGAGACCTTACAGGCAAGAAGGGGCTGGAAAGAAGTATTCCAAGTCATGAAAGGCAAGGATCTACTCCAAGATCGCTCTATCCAGCAAAACTTTCATTTAGAATAGAAGGGCAGATAAAGTGCTTCCCAAATAAGGACAAATTAAAGGAGTTCATCATCACCAAGCCCTTATTACATGAAATGTTAAAGGGACTTATCTAAGAAAAAGAAGATTAAAAACATGTATAGTAAAATGACAGCAAACACAGTTATTAACAACCACATCTAAAACAAAAACAAAAGCAACCTAAGCAAACAACTAGAATGGGATGAGAACCACAGAAATGGAGATCACATGGAGGGTTATCAACAGGGGAGTGGGAGGAGGAAAGAGGGGGGGGAAGGTACAGAGAATAAGTAGCATAGATGGTAGGTAGAAAATAGACAGGGGGAGGGTAAGAATAGTATTGGAAATGTAGAAACCAAAGAACTTATAAGTATGACCATGGACATGAACTAAAGGGGGGAATGTGGGTGGGAGGGGGTGTGAAGTGTGGAGGGGAATGCAGGGGGGAAAAGGGACAACTGTAATAGCATAATCAATAAAATATATTTTTTAAAAAACAAACAAACAAACAACAAAAAAGAAATAACACTAACCTGGACTTGAATCCCAGCTAACATAGAAAAAAATTAAGAGGGTAGATGAGGAAGGAATGAAATTACTACATGGAATGAAAATTTTCATCATAATCAAGGCAAATCATTAAAAATTTTATTCTTAATATTTATAATTATAAAAAATATATTCAATTATATGTTCTGTACTTTCAAAATTCTCTCACAATAAAAATATGCTGTTTACAACAATAGGAAAACAAAGCAATGACTACAAATGTAAAAGAATTAAAAGACTGACTTATTTCACTTAGCATAATATTCTCAAGGTCCATCCATGTTGTGGCAAATGGCAGTATTTCATCTTTTCTTATGGCTATATAGAATGCCACAATATATACGTACCAAATCTTCTTCATCCAGTCTTCTATAGAAGGACACTTTCGCTGTCTCCATGTCTTGTCCATCATGAAAACGCTGCAATGAGTATAGTGGCGCATATGTCTTTGCAAATAAAGAGGGATTGCTAGGTCATATGAGAGCTCTATTCTTAATTTGCTGAGGAACTGCCACATTGTTTTCCACAGTGGCTTTTCATGAGCAGTCAGGGAAAGCTAAGAACATAAGATTTCATTCATACGTGGGATACAAAACTGGAACGCACAGACACAGACGACAATATGGTGGTTACTGGAGGAAAGGGGTGGGAGAATAGGTAGCAAAGAGTAAGGGGGTCAGATATGTGACAGTGGAAGATGGTTTTAACTTTGGGTGGTAGACACACAATGAAACACACTGATCATGTATCACAGAAATGTACACTTGAAGCCTATAGGATCTTACTAATCAATGTCGCATCGATAAATTTAATCAAAAACTTTTTTAAAAGCAGCTAATTACTTTTATACTTTCTACATTAGCCAAATGATAACAATCGATTCAAACTTTTGTATGTTCTCAGATTTTCCTCTTTGCTTACATGTAATAAAAGACTACATGAGTAAACCTTAAAGAATTCAGAACATCGTGTGGTATTTGTCTATTTTTCTTTCTCCCTGCATCATAACGTATCCATAAAAGTAATTTCTGTACAAAAATAAATAAATAAAATATTTTGATGAAGTTATGCATCACTGGAACTTAAAGTATATTATGTATGTTATGGAAACAATGCTACGTCCAAAAAAAGATGCTAAAAAATAAAATGTAGACGTGTACAAGAGTGTAAGAGGTTATATAGCTTTAAACAGGTAAGGTAGAATGAAAAAGCATGGCTGTGGAGTTTAACATAACAGTTAAGTCATCCGTGGTGATTTATACTACTTTATAGAATACACACCTTGGGATCCTAGTTCTCAGTGTGAAACCCAGTTGTAGTTACTTAGGAAATGGCACTCCAGCTTTGGGAGTTGAGAATCACGACCTATAGCCATGTCACTGCATAACTGGCAACATCCAGGCCTTAAGGTTCCTGTGGGTTCTACTTTCATTTGTTTAGAATGTTAAATATAATACCATAAGCAAATCAGTTGTCTCCATCTATTCATCACAGACTCATGTGGCTGTCTAAAGCTCTTTTCTTTTATAAAGGAAGGAACTGCTGTTTAAAAAATATAAAGCCACAGCTCTGAGGCTTTGTTTTCACCTCTGTAAAGTTAAGTAGTTGGATTAAATGACCTTTGAGTCCCTCTGAGCGCCAAATCCTATAATTCTACCATCTGGTCACCTCGGGCTGCAGAGTTCTGTGAAGTATTTACCACATGGACTAATTGAAAAGTATTTATGAATAGCTTAAGTAAAAGAATTTTAACATTTAGATTTGAACTAGTATAAGCCTAAGTTTTAAAACTAGCAATACCGGATTTCCCATTCTCTTTTTCCACAAAATGAGGTATATCTCAAATTAAATAAGCATATGGTTTATTCAATAAATGTGTTTAAATTGTAGCTTGGAATTTGTCAAATTATTCAAATCTAAGGCATAAAGAAAGAACGTGAGTTTCTTGCAGAGAGTATAGAAAAATAATTATAACTATAAATATTATATCTTCAGATCATTAACCTGATTAAATCACAGTCACCCAATTACCTTTGTAATAAATATGGCAAAGCATAGCAACTCTCCATCAAACTGTGTTGTGCTTTATTATATTGGTGTCAAGCATGTTTTAACTTAAATTTCAGAAGCATTTACAAAGTAATTCATTTATAGTGCCAAACCTAGAAATTCTATTACATTCATGATCATTTACTGTGCTCAGAAAATGTAACTAATTTTCCCTTAAAGCGACATGTCAAATGCCAGGAAAAGTTGATTCTCTATACCCCACCTCCACCACCTTGCTGACACCCACATTAACTCAAATCACCCAAGCACCATATGTTGTAATGCAAGTGTTAATGAGATGTCAAGCTGTACAGTCGAGACTTGTTACTTTGTTGATCCCATGTTAGAGTCTTAAAATGAAACTAATTAAAGCATATCCTGAGTGTGGATTTCACTAGGTATAAAGGGGAATTGAAAATTTTGCATATTGACAAGCTAGACTTTATGTCCAGAGTCCTTGGAGCCTATATAGCCTGACCACACATATTTGGAATATTTCATCAAGAACAAGATAAAAAGCAAGAATGTTCTTACCCAGAACACCCATAGACAGCACTCTTTGATAACTGAATACTAGCACTGGGCTCCCCTTATCATCCTGACAGATGTTCCTTTTAGATCCCCAGCTTTGTAACCTGTAAGAATGTACATTCTATGCATCTCTTCTTACAAGCTACAAAGGTGGAAGCAGAAAAGATTGAGGAAAAGAGAAACTATCCTCACATACACAGAAAATTAAGACAATTCGAGGGGAGGGGAAGGGGATAAAGAGGGAAAGAAGGGGAAGTGTCTAGTCAAGGAACAGATATAAGATACCCATGGACATGGACAACGGAGGGTGGGGGATTGACTGTGAGAGCAGGGGAGGGGAGAATGTGTGGGGTGAGGGAGAGCAACAGGTGGTGGGGGGAGAATTGGGACAGCTGTAATAGGACAACAATAAAAATCAATCCATCAATCAACAATTGAAAAATTATAACTTACCAAAAGTGTTATAGATTGTATTATTTAACATTTATCAATGGGTTCTGTGTATTAAATCAGATGCAAATTATTAAGCCTTGTGTGAGAGAATTGTAGATTTCCAGGGGTACACATACAACTTATTGATTCCAAGTATTAATAACATCTAGTGAGAGACCCAGCATTGGGTATCAAGATACTGATGATTCTCTGTTCAGCCACTATCCACAATCATATTTATTATTGTAAAATCACGATGTACATATTTGGATCAATTGAAACCTGGTATAATCCAGATAGAAACCCTGGATGGAGTACACAGATGCCTGGGAATTTTTTTTATCACATTGCAATCTTTCCTGTTTATCTTGTTTGTTTGAATGATCAGATAACTATTGACAAGGGCTGAGTACCAGATAACACAAGTTCCCTTATACAAAATAAATTGTTTCCCACCAAGGAAAAAAAAGGTTTGAAACAGAGAATTAGTAAATGCCAGGAAAGCAAAATTGTGATGGTGGTTTCGCAGTTGTTTACAAATCCCTAAATTCATCAAACTGTGTACATAAAGTGTCATTTATTTGTATATCAAATAGATCTCAATAAAGCTGTTTAGGAATTAGAAACTTTGTAAGATGGATTTATTTGATGATACTCATTTTGGAAAATATGGAAATAATAAAAATAGACACGAAAAATGTTTAGAATCCATCACCATGGCTTTCTTCCCTGGTTTTGCAGGAGGATTAAAGAATTGCAAAGGCTAAGAAAAAGAAATACTGTATTTTTTGGACTATAAGACGCACGTTCCCCCACCCCCAAATTTGAGAGGAATAAGGGCTGTTAATGCTGCTTTTGAGTTCTGTTTACATTTACATTGAGAGGAATAAGGGTTGTTAATGCTGCTTTTGAGTTCTGTTTACATTTACATTGGTGAGAAATTATGTTATTTATGTTATTAAATATCTTACCACATTTTTTTCTTCAAAATTTTTTCCTATGTTCCTCCTCTAAAACCTAGGTGCATCTTATGGTCCAAAAAATGGTATGTCTTTCAAGGTTCGATAAGATTAACAACATTGCAAATTAATATTTGTATGGAATTTTGTTTTTTCTAAACAATTTTTGAAGGCTGGGCAATATCGAGGATAAAATGGTAAAAAAGAAACATACTCTGAGTAATGTTTAATAATTTGTTGTAGGAAGTCTTACGACGTCCATTTTTTCTCCTGATGAGAGATAGTTATCAGGTGGGTTCCCAAACAAGAAGTTATTATTTTGGCTAAAAGGAGTAAGATGCATAGATTCCAATTACTGAGGTGGGACAGCCATCATAAACAGGAAAATGAGGAGAAAACATGTCATTCCTTGTTAAAAAACATAGTTATTATGCAGGACTTAATGGAAAACCACACCTTCATCAAAATTAAATGATAAAGATTTGAACTTTGGAAAATAACATTAGCAGAGTGTGAGAATAATCTGCAAAGAGTATTATGATCCAATGAAGCAAGGAGGTATCAAACTCCATTGAAATTAGAAAACAGAAAAAAATTATTAGCACCTGCGAAAAGATGAACCCAAGCCAAAACAGAAGCAGTCCCTTAGTTTCAATCACTGAATTTTCTTACCAACTATTTGACTTTCTTTGTGAAATAGACTACAAAAGGCCAAAACTCAACTTCATAGTAAGATAATGTATCTGCATATGGGGTAGCTGTGTCGCATACACAGTTTGAATTATGCGGTATGGTTTTCCTTGGACTCAATTGACCCTTTTATTATCTTCAAATGGTATTGACTTAAAGAATTCCCTCAACTACTTGTACACATGAATGTGAATTGGGTGGACCTTAGGAGATTCTTAACAGTTAAGATTTGGTGTCCTGAATGGATAATGCATCCTTAACAAAGTTTCATTCTCTCTGAATATTTTAAAGTATCACAAATATAATCACATTTGATATTCCTAAAATTCATGTGAAATTGATGGGAGGCTATTATTAATTTTACATTATAACAATGCTATTAAATCAACTAATTTAAGCTCATATGGTCTGTAAACATCACATATTTTATATATATCTTATATATAGCAACTGCTGTATATTATATTATTATACATATTCTACATGATATTAATTATATATTAGGTGTCTCAAATCTAGAACTAGTTCTAAATCTAAAACCCTTTGCCTAAGTCAGTACCACACTGAAAGGCTAAAACTTTCTTAAGTAAAAGCAATTTAAAAGCTCTTCACTCTTCCATTTCATTTTATTTTTTAAGATAAAATCATTTTTTATATTTTTATTTTTTACTGCATTTATTGGGATGACACTGGTTAATAATATATGTTTCAAGTATACAATTCTACAATACATCATCTGAATATTGTGTCATGTATTCACCACCCCAAGTTAAGCCTCCTTCCATCACTGTTCACCCCCCTTCACCTCTTCCACCTCTCCCCACCCCAACTTCCCTCTGGTAATCCCCATACTGTGTCTGTATCCGTTAGTCTTTTTTATTTCTCCCCTTTCATTTAAACTTCACATTCCCAATGTTAAGCCAAATTCATGTTGTTATTTTTGTTTGTTTAATTTCAACATTTAAATTTTCTGAATTTATTTCATTTCAGACAATATTTTGCTTAAAAATAAAGCAAACTTATAGAACAATCGGTGCAATTTATATGTTCAAATGACAGAATTCACCCATGGGTTTTCCAATTGGCATACCAGAAAAAGCTTAGGTTAGAGAAATACCACCACATACCCATCAAAATGGCTCAAATTTCAGTAACTACAATTTTGAGTGTGGACGAAACCATGGAGTGCCTGTACTTTGAAAATCACTCTGGAGAAACGGGTAGGAGCTACTAAAGCAGAACAAAGTAATTCTTCCTTGCTGAGTAACAGACTCACATGTACAGCAACAAAAAAGATACATGCAAGCAATTACACAGCTTTACTCGGTAACACCAAACAGAAAACAATCCAAATGGTCAAGGGCAGCCCACAAGCCAAATCCAGCCTGTCACCTACTTTGTAAATTTTTGGAACACAGTCATACCTATTCATTTACACAATGTCTATGACTGCTTTCATGATACAACATTGCAACAAAAACTGCATGGCTCACAACACCTAGAATACGTACAATCTAGCCATTTACAGATAAAGTCTAGTTACTTCAGATCTACAGAAAACTAACAAACATTTTGGGGGTATATTCATACAGCAATGAAAACCTGCAACAATATCGACAAACCTTTGCCTATATTGATAAGTTATTTGCTTCTGTCTTCTCTACTGCTAGAGATCTTATGTAAAATCATTTACTTCTGAACTCCATGGTTCCATTTATGTAAATTTCAGAAATGTTGGTTTGAAAATGCAGGTGCTTCCTGGGAGGTCTTAAACTACCTTTAGACACAGAAAGCAAGGAGCAACTGAAGAAAGAGGCAGACCACACCAACTTTCGTGTGGCAGGTTTAATAAGCGAGGGAATAAACATGGGAGGCTCGTCTTGGGCCCCAACAGGTGAGTAGATCTCCATACCCACCTCCCAGAATCTTAAAAGTTTATGTAGAGGCCTTAACTGGGTTCAGTCATGTTATACCACCCAGGTGATCTCAAAATCAGTTGTTCTCTCAAGGCTCCCTCCTCGAAAATGGCTCCCGCTGAGGGGATGGGCAGAATATGCATTCCAGAGAAAGGGGTGAGGGTCAGGAGCCTTTGATTGCCCAAACCAGCTCACAGGTCAACTGGCAGAAATATCCTCTCGATGACCTCCTCCAACAAGAAACTAGCAAAACTTATCTCTGATGACTTTGGATATCTTTGGGAAAAGGAAGGTATCAGTGATGCAGTTCTCTTGAAGATGCTTCTGGATGATGGAAAGTTTCTGATTTAAGTGTTATTAGATATTTTTACAATAACTCATTGAGATATCCATTTATATTTTTGTACTTTCTCAGTAAATATCATACTTGGCTATAAAAATAGATGAAGAAAGGTTACATGCTAATTTACTCAGGAAGAGGAGAAAGTCTAATTCAGCTAGAATAGGCAAAGAACACTAATCTTGGAAATCTAGTCTGAGCAAATATTGAGAAAAGACAGCCAGGTGAAGATTTGGGAAGAAATGTTCCGACACCAAGAACAGCTGGCGTAAAAACTTTGAGATAAAGACAAGATCTGAGAATTCTCAAGTCAGAAGGGTGGTGAACACATAATACAATATGCAAATGATGTATTATAGAATTGTATACCCAAAACCCATATGATTTTATTAACAAATATCACCCAATAAGTTCAATTAGAAAATGAAAAAGAAAGATTAGCGTGGCTGTTGACCATGGTTGGAAGTGAGGTCTTAGAGACAGCAAGGCCCAGATCTGGGTAAGGTGTTTCAGGCCACGGTGAGGATTGAATTTTATTCTAAATGGACTGAGGTGACATTCTCCAGTTTACATTTAGAAAGATCTTCCTGACTAGTGCACATATGTATTTGGGTAAAGGAGGTGGGGTGAGGGGAGATGGGAGGAAATGAAATCAACTGGCTGCAAATGTCCAGATGAGAAACACAGTAGCTTGGAGTAGAGGTTTAGCAGCAGAGATCATAAGGAGTTGACGAATTTGAGATATATTTTGGAGGTACAATCAATAGGATTTGCTGAGAGATTGGGTATGAATTATATGGGGAAAAAAAGAATCATGAAGAATTCCCAGGATTTTGACCTGAATAATTGAGTAAATAATGATGATACCCTTGGTGGGGCATATTTGCAGGCAAATACTGAATAGGGCAAAGTAGGTTCACAGTTGTGAGTATGCAAAACACTCTTTATTCTTGTGTTATTATTTATTAATTATTGTATTATTTTCCTTACCAACAATGATAAGCTTACTTTGCCCACCCCTGTATCTTGACAATTCAGTTTGGGTGACATATGTTTGACATGGCCCTTGAAGAAATGTTTCCTCTATAATTTGAAATTTCATCTTACATTATCAGTCATATATTCCTTAACAAGCCTTAGTCTCCTCATTAACAGGTTCCCTTTGTGAACCGTTAAGCAAACTATTAAAGCCTATCAACATCAAGCTAAACAATGGAACAATACCAGTGACCATGCAGTCAGCTGATCACTACTTCAACAAAAGCCCAAAATTCAGACCAAAATTCAAACACATCCAATTTTCAGGAGGCTATGCCTCAGCAAATGCCACTGAGGTGAACTCCTGAAAACCGTTCAGAGAGAGATCCCATGGATTCCAAACTGACCCTGCGCTGACTTGCTGAATAATGGCTCACGCCCTAAATCACATGGAAGGTAGAAGCTGTACAACAGGGTTTGAGACATCCTTGAAGGATGATATCTATTAACTCAGTGCAGGTGTCCAGATAAATCAAGAGTTTAGCTCAAATTGACTCCTTCTGAAGTATTCCCCGCCCCTTTCCCCACATTCTGGCAAGGTGAGATGCTCTTCCTATGTGACCCCTTGGGGTCCCCATGGTAACATTTAACTCACTGCCTAGTTGCTTTCTATCTGTCCACTAAACTGAAAGTCTTCTTATTTACATCCAAGCAGTGTCCAGAGAGAAGGATGTTGGCCCCCAAGCATTTAATATTTCTACCCCACTGGAAAAACTCTCCTGCTATAGGGAACAGTAACTCAGACAGCTGACCTGAAAAACACCTCCTCAAACTATCCAAGTCGGCTATTTTACTCTGATTTCATGCAAATCAGTCTTCTGATTACACGACTTCCCTTGAAGATTTTTCTTTAGAAAATAATTCTCTGGTCATGTTGATGTGAAAATGCAAGTTACGTTTATCACTTTTTTTTAATTCATGTATTAGTTAATTCCTGCAAGATGGATGTATTTTGAAAGAATTATCCAACCAAGCTTTTTATTTTGCAGGCAGTGAGTCCCCCTGTGTAGATCCTTCAGGAAGCAACCAGTCGGCCTCTCCTGGTATTAACTTGACCTCACAGCATCTCATTCAATTTAAACTTTAACTCTATGAACTGGCATTTCATAGTTAGTGTGATTACTTATTTACTAATGGATAGTAAAACATTTCCTTGTTAATGGTTGGTTAAAAACAATTATTATTTTCCTTTAATTGTTTGCTTTTAAAAGATTTGCTGCTTTAGTAATTTTATTGTGTATTGGGTGAAAAATGTGTGCAGTGAAATATATTTCCAATTTTATTATAGGATTTAAGGATAAAATTCCATTTCATATACGCAAATTCAATTTATACAAATCTGTTCTAGAAAAATAAGCTCTCTATAAAATGATTTGTGCTTATAATGCATTGACTGATTTTATAATTGTACCTATGTGCTCATTATAGTATATTTATAATTAGATATATAGTACTGGTAGCCAAAAACTCATTTCTTTCACTGGCTGTGTTGCTTCACAAGCAGAAGGGTCAGTCTCGTTTGACATCTCTCCTTTGATCACATTTTGTAGCCCATAGAAGGGTGGAATGTCACAAAATAAGTCACATTAAAACTGAGGCCTTCCCCACAGCCATTGTTGTTCCATGCTGCCTGCTACCCATCTGAGCTCCCCATCCGAGCTCCACAACCAAGCTTTCCGTGTCTCTCTCTCTCTCTCTCTCTCTCTCTCTCACACTCACACACACACACACACACACACACACACCCTCTCCCAGTCTCTCACAATCTTTACAAAGCACATCAGGCAATGAGCAGTTTTTCTTTAAATTATGGATATATACTTCTTGCTCACTGAATATGTAACTGAAAGAGTCTGTGACTATAAACACCAAAATTGTGATTATTTCTGGTTGCCTCACGAAGCTTCCTGGGCTAAGTGGAGTTGAGCATTTATTTCTGCAGGATCATCTCTTGATGTTCTCTTCCAGGAAGAAAATATTTGGAATGGCTATTAAGCCAGAAAGATTAATCTAAAATGATCACAGCAGTTATTTTTCCTTTAAAGGAGCTAGTTAAAAGGATTCTGGCCAGAATTGTCTCAAAAACTTTAAAACTCACTAAAGAACTTAAGTCTTCATCTCCCAATAATTTTTCTTCAAGTTTATTTCTCATGATCATTTTCTCCATCACACCTCTTCTCCCAAACTACTGTCTGTTTTTTAAGTATATTTTATTGATTATGTTATTACAGCTGTCCTAATTTTTTCCTCCTTTGGCCCCCTCTGCCCGGTAATCCCCTTCCCTCCAGCAAGCCCCTCCCTTAGTTTATGTCCATGGGTGGTGCATATAAGTTCTTTGGCTTCTTTAGTTCTTATACTATTCTTAACATCCCCCTATCTATTTTTTCCTTTTTTAAAAGATTTTATTTGTTTACTTTTAGAGAGAGAAGAAGGGTGGGAAAAAGAGAGAGAGAAACATCAATGTGTGAGAGATACAATGATCAGTTCCCTCTCACATGCCCACAACCAGAGACCTGACCCACAACCCCAGCATGTGCCCTTACTGGGAACTGAACTGTTTCAGTTCACAGGCCAGCACTCAATCCACTGAGCCACACCTATCAGGGCAATTTTTTTTGCTTTTTAATCCCTGAACTTTTTCCCCATTCTCCCCCTCCCCACTCCCAGCTGATAACACTCCAAATGATCTCCATATTTATGATTCTATTCCTGCTTTGGTTGTTTGCCTAGTTTTCTTTTTGTTTGTTTATTTGATTGTTAGATTCAGTTGTTGATAGTTGTGAATTTGTTGCCTTTTTTAATGTTCCTGAATGAGATATTGGAAAGCTAACAGTGCCTGAGAAGTGCTTGAGCGCCCTCTTGTGGGTCTTGGAAGTCACTTCTGAAACTTGAAGTTCCAGCCCTAGAAGTCCACCGTTTGGTGAATTTGTAATTCTTTGTCTTTAAGAGATGGCGTGGAGCCTTCCTTGTCCCACCCTCACCAGTGGAAATATCTCCATTTGAAGCTCTGCATAGCTGTCCCAGGGACGCCCTTTGACTCTTTGAATCAATCCTAGAACTATTCCTGTGCATAAAAAATACGTTTTATAAACTTAGTTGTGACAATAAATGTCTATCATTTGCTCTACTAAATTTGCATTTTACAAAGTACATCCACACAACATTCTTTCACTTGACACAATAACTCTGAAAACGTGGTATTGTCATTCTCAGTTTCAGGTCTGGAGTCGGCAGGGGACAAACATAAACCTGAATCTTCTGGCTCCAAATCCAAGGTCTGCTCCATCTCACCCCGCCCTTGCCCTTCCTCATCTGCAGCCTTGCGGTTCCTCCTCCCAAGGTAAGACTCTTTCTAAAGTTTCAAAATTTCAGATCATTGACCCAATGTCTCTTCTTCAAAACTTTTATTCCAAATACGTAATTGCAAAATTAAAACAAATAAAAATCTGTCTCGGAAGCCAGATTTTTCTAACTCTTAAAATATGCATCAGTTAGTACTTATTTCCACAGTGGCAATGTATTTGGTAAGTATGGGACTGCAATTAGGGACAAAGCATTTGAAAGTCTCTCAAAAATTCAAAACTTAAGGTTTCCATTCCTATCTCCTTTCGTTGGTGGTGTTGGATTATGCAGAATCAACTAGTGAATTTGTGGGAAAAGACATTGAAATCTTATTTATCCAAACAAGGTCACTGACTCAATCTTACTCAAAGGGAATGCATTATATACCAGGATATGCACTACAATGGTTATTACAGAGAGATAAGTAAAATGTTGCTTATCCCCTTATCCCCTTGGTCCAGTTCACATCAGCTTATAACCACGAAGCAATACTGAGTCTGAAAACCAACTCTTTGATTTACGGTGTCCTTGGGGAAGTGACTCAACCACTCTGAGTCTTACTTTCATCATTTGTAAAATTAAGGTAATAACAAAATTTACCTCATACAGTAGTAAAAAGGATTAAATGACACAATGCACAAAAAGTACTTAACAGCACAGATTAAGGAGTCAACAAATGTAATTCTGAAAAGCACTACTAATATTATTAATCAGTGAGCTCTATAAATGCCTCCATTCTTGCTGCTTTTGTCCATTCCTGATCACTAAACATCTTGCCTAGTTTTTTAATTTTTAAAAAATCCTCCCCTGAGGATATGTTTTATCGATCTTTGAGAGGCAGGAAGGGAGAGAAACAGAGAGAAACATAGGTTGGCTCCCTCCTGTAGGTGCCCTGACTGGGAATCAACCCCAATCTGCGTATGGGCCCTAACTGGGAACTGAACTGCACCATTCTGGTGTGTGGGACGACACCCCAACCAACTGAGCCACCTGGCCAGGACAACACCTTGTTTAGTTTGGACCTCTCTTTGAACACACCCATTTTCCTTGGTGTCTCACTCTTCATTCTTGACCACTGTTGTCTTTTAATCATATACTTTCACCCTCAAGAGTGACAACAAATAGTGTCTTGCTGAGCCTCCCTGCCAACCTGACTTTCATTGCCTTGATCACTGGCCCTACCACATCTCCTCTGGTGGAGCTGAAACTCCTAATCCTGACTGTACGTAAGTACCTTCTGCTGCGGCTCCTAGATCCTATATAAAATTAGAACAAGAATATGGGCACCAACTCTGGAATCCTCAGTCTCTACTTGATAAACAGCTCGTTTTCATACTTTTCAAATGTCATCCATCCAGTTTTCAAGCCAGCTCAAAAGAAACCCAACACGAGGTGTCGTTTAGTCATCCAGTTATTTATTCATTCATTCATTATTTATCTATTTAGGCACAACCGAGGATGAGAGAGCATGCTGCACCCAGAGTGATGATCACCTACTTTCTTCCTCCTATCACCACACCTGTGGCCCAGAACAGTACAAGCAGGTAGAAGAGTGAAGCCTAGGACTTAGAATGAACTTGAAAGAAGGGAAAATTTCAAAGATATAAGAGCATGCTGTGGATTTATCTGATATGGTGGAAAGATCAAACCTCAGGTATAAAGCAAGACCTAATAAGAGTTAAGATATAAGAAAATAGGAGTGGACCTGTAAAAAACAAAAATGGGGCATTTCTATATAAGAAACACCCACTTTAGGGACCATGCAGAGATTCGGGGAGTGAGACCACAGACTTTTCAGTGAATAGGGGAGAATTCACCAGATAAAAGCAAGCAAGGACTACTTTCTCATGCTCTTACCACCACTGCGTTCTGGTTTAGACTGAATCACCAAGAACCTTGAATAAACAACTCTTTGGCAGGATCACAAAGATATATTTCTGCACCCACTTGCATTGCATCATTATTCACAATAGCCAAGAGTAGAAAATAACCCAAATGACAACCGATTAATTAATGAGATAAAGAAAAGAAAATGTGGTACATACATATAATAGAATTTTAGTTAGCCTTTAAAAAGACAGAAATCTTATCACATGCTACAACATAGATTAAACCTTGAGGACTCTATGCTAAGTCACAAAAAGACAAGCATTGTATAATGCCACTTATGAGTTATCTTAAGTAGCTGGACTCATAAAAACAAAAAGTAGAATGGTGGTTTCCAAGGACTGGTGGCACGAGGGGGACACAGGGAATTGTTGACAGTTGGGTGTAGCATTTCAGTTTTAAAGATAAACAAGTTCTGCAGATCTCTCCCATAACAATGTGAATATATTTAACATGACCAAGCTGTCTTAAAGTCCTTACCCATTTAAAATTGGTTAAAAAACTATTAAGGTACTATGACGATTTGAAGAAAATAACTCTATACTTTTTTCTCCAAAACCGTCAAACTTATTCTACATGATTTATAATATAGTGCTACTGAAGTTTGAATATATGACACTGGAGATATAAGAATAGACAGCCAAACTAGAACAAATTTTAGCAGAAGAAAACTTAAATACAAATATATTCAAATAAATAAATAAATAAATAAGGTGGTAATTTTTTTTATGTTTTTATCCCATTTTTTTCATTTTTTATTTCTCCCCTGTCTATTCTATATCTACCATTTAAGCTTCTTATTCTCTGTACCTTTTCCCCCCTCTCCCCTTCCCACTTCCTCACTGATAACCCTACATGTGATCTCCATTTCTGTGATTCTGTTCCTGTTCTAGTTGTTTGCTTAGTTCATTTTTGTTTTTGTTTTTGTTTAGGTTCGGTTGTTGATAGTTGTGAGTTGTTGTCATTTTACTGTTCATAGTTTTGATATTCTTTTTCTTAGATGAGTCCCTTTGACATTTCATATAATAAGGGCTTGGTGATGATGAACTCCTTGAACTTGACCTTCTCTGGAAAGCACTTTATCTGCCCTTCCATTCTAAATGATAGCTTTGCTGGAGAGAGCAATCTTGAATGCAGGTCCTTGCTTTTCATGGCTTTGAAATACTTCTTTCCAGCCCCTTCTTGCCTATAAGGTTTCTTTTGAGAAATCAGCTGATAGTCTTATACAAACTACTTTGTACATAACTGTCTCCTTTTCTCTTGCTGCTTTTAAGATTCTCTTTCTCTTTCATCATGGGCAATGTAATTATGATGTGCCTTGGTGTGTTCCTCCTTGGGTCCAACTTCTTTGGGACTGTCTGAGCTTCCTGGACTTCCTGGAAGTCTATTTCCTTCACTAGATTGGGGAAATTTCCTTTTCCAATTATTTTTCAAATAAGTTTTCAATTTCTTGCTCTTTGTCTTCTCCTTCTGGCACCCGTATGATTCAGATGTTGTAATGTTTTAAGTTGTCCCTGAGGTTCCTAATCCTATCCGCATTTTTTTGAATTCTTTTTTCTTTATCCTGTTCTGGATGAATGTTTATTTCTTCCTTCTGGCCCAAACTGTTGATTTGAGTCCCAGTTTCCTTACCTTCACTGTTCGTTCCTTGTATATTTCTGTTCATTTTACTTTGCATAGTCTTCACTTTTTCCTCCATTTTGTGACCATACTCAACCATTTCTCTGAGCATCCTGATTGCCAGTGTTTTGAACTCTACATCTGATAGATTGGCTACGTCTTCATCGCTTAGCTCTATTTTGCAACTTTGATCTGTTCTTTCATTTGGGCCATATTTTTTTGGTCTCAGCTCGCCTATTATGTAGTAAGGGGTGGAGCCTTAGGTATGCTCCAAGGTGGGGCAACACACTTCAGTGTATTGTGACACTGTATGTGGGGGAGGGTCTGAGATGGAACAATGCTGCTTGCTTGGCTCTCTGCCAGCTTTTAGTCACTTCCCCCAGTACCCATAAGCAAATTGGGCCCTTCTGGTGCTGATTCCCACGTGGGTGGGTTTGTGTACATTCTAGGACCCTGTAGTCTTCTCCAATGAACTCTCCTGTGAGGCTGGGAGTTTCTCCCACCACCTCAATCCCCACAGGTTTTTACAGTCAGAGGTTTTGAAGCTTTATTTCCCCACACTGGAACCCTGGGTTGTGCACTCTGTCTCACTCCCCACTTGTTCTTCCCTGTTATCTGTACGCAAATGTGTGACCACCTGGTTCTCCAGCTGCCACCTTGCTATGCGTCCTCTCTGTCCTGGCTGCCCATCTGCACCCCTCCTACCAGTCTGAATGAATGTTTCTTCTTTAACTCCCTGGTTTTCAGACTTTCACACAGTTCAGTTTTCTTACAGTCTGGTTATTTTTTGTTTTTATATTTGTTGTTGTCCTTTTGGTTGTGCAAGGAGGCAAAGTGTATCTACCTATGACTCCATCTTGGCTGGAAGTCCACATTTTTTTTTTTTTTTGATGAACCTACACTGTTAACATCATCATCACCCAGAGTCTATAGTTTAAATTGGGTTCATTCTTGTTGTTGTACATTCTGTGGGTTTGAACCAATGAATAATGACATGCATCAACTACTACACTATCACACATATTAGTTTTATTGTCCCCCAAATCATCTGTGCTCTGCCTACTCACCCCTCTTGCTCTCTCATTCATTTTTTTGAAGGAAATTTAAATAGAATATCAAAAAGAAATATTGGCAAAGCTGCTCTCATTAGGGTGCCAGGAAGTCCAGAGCCTTCCCCTCAGCCTCCCACAGTGGCCCCTGAGCTGCTACTGTCAGTGTTGCGAAATCTAAAAGAAACAGTTTCAAAATTATATTTTCCTAGTTGAGGAGGGAAGGGAATTGATTTTTCCAGTATTTTATATATACTTTTTAAAGAATTCATTTATTTATTTTTAGAGAGGAAGGAAGGGAGGGAGAAAGAGAGAGAAATATCAGTGTGTGGTTACTTCTCACACACCCCTTACTGGGGGACCCTGCCTGCAACCCAGGCATGTACCCTGACTGGGAATCAAACTGGTGACCCTTTGGTTTGCAGGCTAGCACTCAATCCACTGAGCCACACCAGTGAGGGTTAATATTTTATGCTTTTATATATTTTCCAAATACAGATTCCCAATATTTCCATATATTTTTTTTCAAAATACTGAATATACTGTTACTGTCTCATGATTTGGAGAAATACACACATTTTGATTCAGCAACTTTATTTCTAGGACTGTGTTTTATAGAACCTTACATAGTTTTCTATTTTACATAGAATATTTATGATTCAAAAACATACATGCAAAGATGTTTCTTGCAGCATTACTTGAGATAGCAAAAGACTAGAAATAAAATAAATATTGTAGATACAAAAAATTAAAATCATAATAACCAATATTTAAAAGAGTGAGAAAAACACACTTTTAATTAGTGTTAAGGCAAATATGAATTGATAAACTATCAGCAATTTTGCTTTAAGAAATTTAATTTATAAAATAATTACATTCAATATATATGTGTAAGCACATTCATTATAGTGGTAAAATGGAGAAAATTGGAGGCAAACTAAATCTTCACTACACTTGTAGTGTTTTTGGACAGGAGGTTTAAATTTTAATGTGATCAAATCTATTAATCTTTTCCTTTATATTTTGCCTTTAATGCCCTGTTGACAAAATCCTTTCATACTCTGAGTTCATAAACATAGTGGACATTTTCTTCTAAGACTTTTTAAAGTTGTGCTTCACAATTTTAGGTCTCTAGCTACTTGAAGTTCATTCACTTGGGCGTCACATGAGGTGAGGCTCTAGTCATATTCTTTTCCACTAGGAGGACCATAGGCGGGGGGCGGGGGGAGCCAGGACTCTAGTCACCACCTTCCATGAGTCCAGGAGCCACTGAGGCCCTAGTTCCACTTAGGGGCTGGTTTGCACTCCTGCTACTTGAGGGTCCTTTTTTGAGCTTGACACCTTATGGCAAGAAGCCACAATTACTTCTGGCTTCTTCGGAACACAAAGGCTATCATAGCCACCGAGTCCTCACTGATGAAGCCACTTCAGAGCTATATGGGGTTAATCTTTGTGTTTGGGTTTGTCTTTTATTTTCCATTTCTTAGCAGCACCTTTCAATGTCCTATGCTTGGACTGTGCTTATAGTACAAGTGCCCTTAATAAAAGATTTTAACTCTGTGGAGTCTAAGAGCTGCAATATCTACCAATCCTATGAATCCAAATAATTCAATTGAAGCTGAGACTGAAAGTTGTTACATCAGCCAGAAAAGCTCAAAAGGTCTTTCCTCGTTCTATTGTGGGCATGCATTTGAATTCTCAGACCAATTATCCCTCTACCTAGATCAAAGCCTAGAAAAGTGTGCTTCAAATTTATCAACCCTGAGGCTCTTGTTAGAAATTTTACCACAATTTTTAAAAACATCTGTATGAATCTTCTTTAGCATTCTGTGTGTGTGTGTGTGTGTTATTTTGTCAGGCAGAAGAGTAAATCATAGTGCTCACCCATCACAACTATCCCATGACACCTTTGCTGTAGATGACGAAGTGGCAAGGGCGTCCACCTACAGAGAAGAATCTACAGCTACTCACTGTAAACTGAAGACAGAATGCCTGGCGCCAAGTTACAAGGATTAAAAGCATATCCTCTACTGTATAAGGTTGCAGCCCTTGTTATTATGATAGCATGTGAAACTGCTTTGTAAATGATAAAGAGTACTTCCATCTTGTACTGGATTCTCCATAGGGTTCAAACATCATTTTTTTTTTCAATATGACCAACGGAAAGTTTAGGCATCCATTCTCCAACAGCCTGTCTTTGTCTCTGTTTCTCTCCCTCTCTCCCACTCACCCTCCCTCTCCCTCTCTCTCTCTCTCTCTCTCTCTCTCTCTCTCTCTCTCTCACACACACACACACACACACTGTCCTATCCTTAATGTTCACATCTCAGAAATCTTAAAAAATTTCTATTTCACCGTTGTGATTACATTGTTGAAAATTTTATAACTTTGGGCAGATAATCTCAATAACAACTCTGCCCATTTTTGGTGATATTCATGCTATTCATTCTAATTTGAAACATGCCTATATTCATTTGAAGAAATGAGAGGCATCCAGTTTGCTCAACTTCTGTGTCTCTTCTTGTGTCAAGGTGGCAGGCACCCACGTAAGTCAGTATCAGTATGTATCACAAGTTGGAATCTTTGGGAATGCAAAGGTCATGTTGTAAATTTGTACTGAGTTTTTCTGTTTCTAAAAATTGTCAACTATATAAATAGATCATTTTTTTACTCTCTTTTGAGACAAATTCCATTTGGGATTAATAACCTCGTAGCATATGGCAGCGTCATAAATTCTTAGAGCTAAATTGCAGGTACTCTGCGAAGCACTTTACAAACGTTAGCATTTATTCCTCATAGTAAGCCTATGAGAAAGGTATCACCATCATTAACCCTAATATATGAGTGATAAAATTAAGATTTAGAGAGATTAAATAACTTACCTGAAGTCACCCAGTAAGAACAAAGATTTTAACTTATCTGACCACAAACTCCATGCTTAATCAGTGTTACTGCCCATAAACCCAATAGCACAGCCTTGCAGAAAACCCAGATTAACTCATTATTTATATCACCAAAACAGCATTATCACCTCCTCACTATATTTTAAAATCCTACAATGCATTCACTCATTGTTTCATTCACGCATTCATTCCCCTATGATTTCGTAAGCATTGTTCCAGATATTAGGTATACCTTTTGCACACGCAAAGTCCCTACTCTCGTGGAACATAAAATCCACTCCATATCCAAGGGCTCTTAGTGTCTGCACTTCTCACAGAGAGAGGCAGAGTGCTGGAGTGAGCGAGCCATCGCAGGGCAGAAAGCCCACACCGGGCGCTACGGAACGTAGCAGCCACTGCTTACGAAGAATAACCTTTCCCTGCTTCTATTTGGATCAAAGTTCACAGACCCAACTTATCTGTTACATAAATTTTCACAAGACCTATTCTCAGATATGCCCTATGATGTTAGTCACACATGCATCTTGTGGTTCTGTCTAAACTTACCCTTTAAAAAACACATATTATGACTCCTCAAATATCTTCTGCGGCTGTGATTAAAATCTTAAAGATCACTATCATAGAATATGGATAGGATTTCTTTCCTGTTAGTGCTATACTCTTCATTTGCCCTTCATGAGCTTAACGATGCTCTGCACTCAGCAAATAGGCTTTCACAATGCATGCAATTAGAAGTAAAGTCCATGTCTTGACAAAGGGAGATCTATTTTCTCATGACAACAGAGGTTTTTAAAGTGTGGTCTCCAACTGGCAAAACCTGAAGGGGCATCACTTGTAAGTTCATGAGTGTTAAGACTTCAGAATTGCCACCTAGGCAATTTCCACGCCCCATTAAATATGCAAACTCGAAAATTCTGGGTTTACCCTTATTTCATTTATTTAGGGTTGATTAGGTTTGCAATTATGCCATATAGTTCTTAGGCTTTGCTCTGAAAGAGTACTCATCTACTTACCACCACTTAAAAAGTCTTACTTCCAGAATAATAGCCTTTTCGGTTAGTTTCAGTTGGCAAGAACGGACACTATCTCACGGCACCGTTTAACACAAACTCAGTCTATGAGTACACCGAGGAACAAGCAATCCTCTCAGTTTGCAGTTAATGAATCAAAGTTTAAGACGACAAATTGGCTCGCTGAGGCAAAATAGTTAATTAACTTTTAGTCAGAAATATTCATCCTCCTCTCCCGGCGTAAACAAGTCTCATAAACTCTGTTTACTTACTGAAGTGTTTTCTCCTCTTCTACATCCCTAGGCATCATTCAGAGCTCTTAATATATCATGTCAGAGTAGCTTCAAATTTTTAATCCAATTTTTATGATTTTATTCTCCAAGAAATAAAATACATTTCTTCATCATTAATTTAGGTATTGTAAACACTGTAGTATAAATTCAATTTTAAAAAAAGAAAGAAAAACCTCCAACATTAAATTCTGTAGCCTCCATTACTTTGGATGCCAATTGAATAAGACTTTGTGTTTCTTAAAGTAAACACATTAATTCCAAATGTTGAGTTAGCTCAGCCTGTTTAGCCTGTCAGGTAAGGCTTTAGACTAATATTGTAGCAGTAGCTGGTGTGTCCAATTAGCAAAGAAAACAATGGTTACTGTTCCAAACTTTCTTACCTCTAGTACTTTATAGATGCACCATTTCCTTTGAACAGCATTTTAAATATTACCTAAAAAGAGAACTATGTCAACAGCTTTGATAAATATACACCTGAACAGCCATTACATTACGTACTCGCTAACCATGCTTTCAAAGTCACCTTTGGCTAATTTTTCCCCAATTACCATCGTTCTTCTAGAGAGAACACTCTAACTTACACTAAGAGTGGCGATCTACTTGTTATCTTCTGTCACGGGCCTGTGTTTTCTAAAGGAAGACTGTCTGGTACAGTGAATGCTCACATTTAAAAGCCACTGACGCTAAATGCAGCCTACATTTTGTTCTTTGCAGTATTGCCACAAAGTTTACTTTTTTCTAGCTCTGAGCCAGATTTCTTAAACCTGAAGTCATCATCATTCTATGAGATGATTTTTCCAAAAGCAAATTACAGATTTGTGAATTAAGTAAGTGTTGGACCAGAACTGGTGCTTGTTTTTGGAAATGACTCCTATAAATGTAAATAAAAAGTCAGCTTAATGCCTTTCTACAGACATGTAGGGATACACATAGTGTACTAGAGAAGGCAACCCTCAACTAAAAATAAATTATGTTCCAAAAGTTTATTTGTAGATTGACATAGTTTCCCATAAGTAAATTAAACAATTTTAATTTATGTAAATATTTACATTAATGTATGTCAAACATATTTTTTCATGAAACTAATCCTGAACAAGATTGAAATTGTTTAGTTCAACAAAGCTGTTTTGGATAAGGCATCAGGTGAGATTCTAAGAGCCAGGAGTATTAAGATAAATAAGTCAGAGTGCTGTCCTCAAGGATTTACAAGGTAACGAGACAGAATTTATCTTTATGGAAAATCCATTTAAATCTTTACCTCGGAAGTCTAAGCATGTATCACCCTTCACTCTACTGGGGGGCTCCTCATACCCCTCCCACTACTACCTGGGGCAAAGGCCCTGCTGTGTGTAATTCAATGCAGTGTGTTAAGTGCATAGGGTGTTAGTGAAGCAAGAGGAGTACTCATTCAAGATGCAGAGGGTGACGGGGGTATAAATGCATACCTTAGCTGCATTTTGAAGGGTTTATTAAACCACTGCCTTATGAAAACTGTGGGATTCAAACCAGCAGCATCAATATCACATGGTAACTTGTTGGAAATACAAATTACTGGATATCACCTCAGAACCTCTGGGGCAGGGAGTCAGCAATCTCAGTTTTAATAAACCCTCAAGATGATTCTGATGCACACTAAGGCTTGAAAGCCACTGTATTAAGGGAAGTTTGCAGGCAGTGCAGCAGAAGGAGGGAAGAAATGATTTTTCATGGAATAACTTCTGTAAGCAAACACCTGGAGTAGTTGCAGTAGCTCTCCCAGCTGCTTTCAGTATTGGTTGTTAACAACTCACAGCTGCGCTCTTCCCCGAGCATTGTTCTCTGCCTAAGAGAGGCAGCTCACCTGGGAATGCTTGGGAGGTTATGCCCTTTCCAAAAGTGGCTGCAGGCAGTGATGGACTGACATGAAGATATAGCATACAGTCCCCTTACCTCAAAATAGAAAAACTTCATGCTCCATAGCTCCTCGTAGGACCAGCTGAACTCACATCTTGGCCTGGCTTCTTGCCCTGCTCTATTCTGCTTCCCTCCCTCCATTCCAGATTTCTCCTGAGAGCAGTAAATCACTGGCACAAGAATCCCCATCTCAGGCTGTAGGGAACCCAACCCAGGACGGTGGTATACAGAATAACAATGCATGGAGAGTTGCAGTAGGTTTGCACTGATGGAACATAAAGTGTAAGTAACAGAATGGTGAGAAGGAAAGCTGAAAGGGTGGTAGAAGCCAGTTTATGATATACTTTGGACAACAATCTAAAATAAAGTATCAAAATTCACTCACACACACACAGAGATGAAACTACCGTACATATAAAGTATTGACATGGGTGGGGAGAAAAAAAAATCACTCAGACTACTATCTTGGAAAGTCCCTTCCCTATTTACCATAAATAATAATTTGCTGATGCGGACACCGGCTAGCAGCGTCTGTGTCATTATGGATGAAATAAAACATACACACGGACTACCGAGTCTGGTGGAGGAAAAAGGACAACAGTGTGACTTTTCTCTCAAGGGGAGCAAAAGTCCCGGCCTCCACCAGGACAGGCCTTTATTCTATATCTCCTCACATTACAAGATGGTCCTCACTCACTATCTCCATTACAACAAAAGGAGCCAATGCCCCTAATCACATCACAGAAAAAGGATATTAGCAAATGAAAAGGCAAAAGTGGTTGATCCTGTTACACTGGTCCCTGCAAGGTTTAGCATGGATTTTAGGAAGTCACAGTAAGCATTTGCAGGGTGCGGGAGTTTTCAGCAAAAAGCCGTTTAGGCATATTGCAAATCTGATTACCCACGAGAGAACCTATCTGTGGGCATGGGTCCTGTGCATGGCCAAGTGGGAGCTGGGCCCATGCCACACAGAAGGGTCTGCCACAATTTACATCCCGCCTCTCACCAGGCACCAGAATTAAGGAGACTCCTATATCCAAACCACAAAACTGTGTGATGATCTACAGAGACAGAGATTCTTAGAGATCTGGAAGGAAAATAAGAACTGGCAAAGCGATGATCTTGGGTAACCCTCTAAGTGATTAAAAAATGTAAGGAAAAGACACTGGGATGAGGAAAAATGATGGGGACCAAAGGAATACGAATCAATAAGGGGCATCATGGACTTCCCTTTTCTATCTTTTTTGGCTTCTTTCCTTGACTCAGGGACTCCTGCCAGTACAGAGTCCACATTTGCAATCCAGTGGAGTTCAATAGTTGTATACATCCTTATCTTTCAAGAGCATCCGCTTCCTTTTTTCTACAAGGATTTTTCTAACCAGGATCTCTTTTCAGTTTGGGAATCTGGTCAACCCTCCAAGCTTACCCGCTTCTCCTGTCACTCAAGTAAGCAGACATATATAAAGAGGATGTCTTAGATTTTTTTTTCTTGTTAGCACAATAGAAAAAATAGACCAGGGAGATACATGAGGTAATTTTCTTGACATTTTGAGTGTTTGCCTCCACCAGCATCCATTCCCTCTTCTTACAGCAGCAATCCTCAGTTTCCTGCTAAGGGTCCACACTGCCACCACTCTCAATTCATTTCACATGAAAGGGTATCTACCACTAGTTCCACCAATGAAGGGGTCTGTTTCCCATCACATTCTATCCTGAAAACATGAATGGCTGGAGAGTCTACGGCTATCGACCACACTGCAGGAACAGAGAGAACCATGCCAGCACGAGAGGCGGAGTAAGACATTGCTTGACCCTTGAGTTTAGCCGTGTCTGAAGCCAAGTCTACCCTGTATTTTTCAGTATTGTAAAGTATTAAATTCCCTTTTTTGCTTTAAACCACTTTTAAGTTTTTCTATCCATTTCAATAGAGAATCCTAACATAAGATGTTTTATATTTCTCAGAAAGTGAATATGAATGAACCTAATCTTTCTCCAGGCTTCACTCTTTTGTTGAAAAACCTTTAAATGTCTTCATCTTCTTTCTTTCATTTATACGCAGTATCCCAAAAATGGGGTGTTGCGTCATACAAAATGTAAAAGGAAAGAGATGTTCCATGGTCACAAAAGTGTGAAAATTATTTATTTCAATGAAGTTTAATTGGTTTCTTTACTGCAGGACTTCTTGGAGGCTTTAACATGCTGAATCCCTGAGGGATAGTCAGGATATGCCCAACTCCCCCAATGTGTTGCATGTGGAAATCTTATTTTCATTGAGTAATTATGGGATAAGATTACGTGCAACATATTCAGAAAATGGGGATCCAGCTAGAATTTCAGACCTTTTCTATTCCACACTGCTTAGCATTGAGTGTTCTTTTGACTCTTTTTCCTGAGCCTTTCGATCATTTCATCTGTTGAGCCTCAGAAGGGCTCCATTAAGAACAAGTTTGGAGAACAAGGTGAAGGAGAATGCTAACCAGAGAAAAGGTGTACATATGTGTACTTCCCACCACCCTGGCGTGGAACAAAGTTTCATCACCTTTGAACAGATAGTAGGTCTTCAATGTAATATGGACATTTTATCGCCATTGCTTCATGTGGTGTACATGTCTTTAACTTAATGTGAATAAATCATCCACAAAAACTTCTAAAACACATTAACTTAAAAACCTCTACTCAGAATGTGAAAACTACCATGCTAGTTAATTATCTGGAATACATCTGAGCAGAAGAAACTTTAGAAGTCAGTTATAAAGTTTTGGTTGTGCCTTCTAAAATGTTTCTGGTGGTTTTTTAATGTTTTAAAAGTCTGACAGGTACTTCTGAAAATGAAATACTATTTGTCAGTAAGCTACAGTTAACTCATTTAAATAAATATGTAATTTGTTCCTTTATAAAACAGTTGAAAGCATTCACTGACATCTGAGTAAAAAGAAAAACTGGGTAATCTAGGGGAGGGAAGGATCAAATATCACATGGCATCTCATCTCCAGCTCTCTGAGTGTAGCAGAGGCATTGGACACACAAGGGCAGATTGCTTTGGGTTTCTAGTAAAAGGGATCAAAATGCAAATGATTCTCTTTTACCACCTGACTTAGCGAAAAGAGGCCACAATATGAAAATCTGATTCCTCTGTGTAGTCTTTTGCATCTACTTTAAAAAGGCATATCATCTAGAGCTTCTCTTTGAACCCCACACTTCCAGGCATTGAGAAATTTCCTTACTATGGATAACAAGAAATTCAGACATCTTCTTTCAAGAGTTTCTGGATCAAAACAATGCCTCTTCTAACAGTTC
The DNA here is from genome assembly GCA_039655065.1 of Glossophaga mutica. Lineage (NCBI taxonomy): Eukaryota > Metazoa > Chordata > Mammalia > Chiroptera > Phyllostomidae > Glossophaga > Glossophaga mutica. Next base: position 143,005,088 of record CM077305.1, on the reverse strand, counting down.
CCTGAGGCAATTTTTTTGGCATTTTTCTCCAGCCCTTGGTACTTCCAATTGTATGTTTATCCATTCCGCAGCTTACACACACACACAATCAATGTCTGGTCAGGAAAACAGAAACCACTGTAACAGTTCAAAATCAAAAGATTTAATACAGGGAACTGGCTGCCATAGGTGCAGGATGAACTAAAAGAGGAAAAAAGGAGCTCTGAGGTAGCCCAGAGAGAATGCAGTTACCACTCTAAGGCTAGAAAAAGAAAAGAAAGAGATGGAGGTACAAGAACCTGTAAGTTTGGGCCAGGAGCCTGTGGAGTTGGTGCTCAGGCCTCTGAGGAACGGTCACAGCATTGGCTGTGCTGGTATCTCTCAGTGGGTCTGAAGACACTGGTTCTTAGGGTGTTGAAAGTCATTAGTGGTTAGAACCAACTTTTGCTGCTAGAGCTACCTCACCTCACTGCCTCACCCTGTGGGAACATGTTAATCAGAAGAGAAGGGCCCTTCTCTCCTCCCATTTTCCAGTCTCTCTTTAGTGCCTCCATTGGAAGACCCTAAAAGAAAGCCCCCTTGGCAAAGGAGTCTTGAAAATGCAGTTTGCAGAGTCCTATGGCAGGCAATATCACAGAAGTCACATAGGAGAGTTGACTTGGAGCTGAATGAAAATAGGTAAGTAACCATTCCTACATCAAACTTCCTCTCTCCTTCATAGCTACTCTTCACCCTCCTGTTCCAAATATAATCAGAAGAATAGAAGTTAATATCATCCTAGCCTCCCCTAAGAACCAAACATCAAATGACTTGTACTGGGTCATAATGCTCATGTCATGGCTATGACTATTTCCCTTAAAAAAAGGTGACTGGCTTGGACAAGTCACAGAAACTTACTGACAGTTTCCTCTTATAGGATACCAACATCTACCTTGGAAGGTAGGATTAAGTATACAAATAGACCACCTGAATAAAGGACTTAGCACAATGCTTCTCTTGTGATAGACGCCCAATAAATATTAGTTGACTTCCTTTTTTCTTCCCTTATTCCTCATCCTTCCTTGTGGAATGAAAGCCTTCATACCAAACTACTAGAATTTCAGGCATCAGTTAATACCTGTGAAACCACTGGCAGGGAAATGTTTCTGTTTACCTAGAGAGGTTGTACTTGTCCAGTAGGTGAGATTCTCAAGAGTTCAAGGAAGAGATACACAAATGACTATCAGGTTGGATTTATTGTAAGGATACATGGGAAACAGAAAAGGAGGTCTTAAAAGAACAATGTCCTGCTCAGGAATGTGTGATAGACTCAATAAGAAACTAGAAAAACCTGCCTAACTTTGCTAGGGACAAGAACTTCGGGGATCTTCTTTTTCTTTGCTTAACTGGCACTTGTATTTCCCCAAAATCATGGACTTGAATGGGTCTTTTTGCCCCACTAGATATGAAGCATTGGTGCTGAGCAGAAGCAGTGCTACTGAGCAAATCATCTAAAAGATTATTGGCATCTCAAACCCAGCCTACATGCGGTTGATTCAGCTAATGCACCTTTCCTTGCACAGCTACTGTGCTAAGGTAGAAAGGTTCAGACTAGTCTGTAAAAAGCCTTCTCCTAATTCATTCACCTCAGAGCAAAAGGCTATGTGGGTATATTTCCCATAAATCAGACATTGTGTTTTTCCTTCTATCCTGACATAAAGAAACATTTTCTGCTTCTCCCTCACAATTACCTTTCCTCAGAACCATTTGTCATTGAACAAGGTCTTTGTGAAGCACTCTGAGCAGAGGCCACCAAGGGAGATTTCTAGGATAGTAGATACCTTGTTTTTCACCCATGTTATTACATGATTCTCAGAAGTGGGGAACAAAGGAAAGGAGAAACTACGCCTAGATCTTTAAACTGAAGAGTGAAATGAATGTGATATTATTAACAGAAATAGGGAAAACAGTGTTAGGGCTTGCTTGTGGTGAATTAGTTGTAGAACAGTTGAAGAAGTTGCCTGTGAAGTGTCCGAATACATGTGGAGCACCCAAACACATGAAATAGACGTAATAGCTTAAAATCAGAGAATGAATGAGAGGTTTTGCTGTTTTATTTTACTTTTAGTATAATAATTTCAAACTTTTTGGTACCATAGATCACTTTGAGCATCTAATGATAGCTATACACATTCAGAAATAAAAATCTACAAATACGTATACCACTAAAATCGTATTTCTAGATTTTCAGAACTCCGGCTAAAGTTCCACCGCCCCACCTCACCTAGTAAAAAATATATAAAAAAGAGGAAAGTCTGAGCACTGACTCTGTACTGCATCAGAAATTAATCTTTCCTCCTCTTGTAGTTCATCTTCCTCACCCCAGACAAGCTAAAATTTTATGTGTGCCAAACAGCTTCTTACCTAGCAATGCTTTTAAGAGATAATGAGAAACAAAGCAGGGCAATTCAATGATAAGAGTTCCTAACCATTGCCAGCAAGAAAATGACCCAAGGTGTTCATTTTCTCAATTACTGTAATGCTGATTTTCTTTTTGGATGGGCAAGTGCTCCTGAGAAAACCTCGAGGCAAATTGTATCTATACTGGCATATACAGTTCACCCAAAGCCCAGAGGCAGCAGCTAGCAATTATATTCCACTGATTAATGTGCAATCCTAAATTTACAGGCTTGATGGTCCAAAGAGGCTCCCTGCTATGTGAGATAATGAATAGGAAATTGTCAGAATAATTAGCCTAGTCAGACCTCATATGTCTACCTTTAAGAAATTAAAAACAAAACAAAAAAAAAATGCCTGTCCTTTAGCAGAATCAGAGATTTAAAAGTGGGATGTGAAGAAGGAATGCTACAGTCAAAATATTTCTTTGTGCCATTTTTGCTTTGTTCAGTTCACTGACCATATTGTCTGTAGGAAATACAGTGTTGCATCTCTCAGATTCACCTTTAGAGTACAGACCTTATTCCTGTTACACCAGCCACTAGACGTGCTACTGTGTCTGCAATCAACCCTCTCCAGAATTTGGTCTCAGCGGGAGACAGCTGTCTTGCCCAAGGTCAGCCTATCCACCCAGGAAGGAAGTGGCGCAGCACACATTCAATGACTAGCCAATGCCACATTATAAAGGCCTGGCCCACCTTATAAGAACAACACACAAATCAGAAGGGCCAACCCATCTTCAAATCTCCCTAAGAGGTTGGCTGAAGCTTTGGTTGAGACCGCATTACAGACTACCTTCTCCCTCTGTCAACTCCTAGTTCTCTCCCTGAGGACACTCTACATAAACTTTCTACACGTAATTGTCAACTGAATCTGCTTACCAGAGACTCTAATTTGGAGTAGTGTCAAAATCACACATCAGTGTCAGGATTACTATAAAGAAATGACCTTGAACCGAGGAATAGTCTATTTAATTCAGCTTAATGAATATTTTTGTATGCCTCCTGTGTACAAGACATGTTTGAAACTATACCAAAGTAAGTTTTTTCTTGAGATTTTCCCTTGAAAAAATTTTTATTGTTGTTTGGTTTAGTTTGGTTTGTGAATCAAACATACATAAACGGTATCTCATAGTTTATCTCATAGTTTAAACTAAAAAAATGCAAGCTTTAAAAAATACCCCAAAAGAGAAACTGTTGATATAAAAGTCAATAATATTTTTATGTTACATTTGAAGTGCATAATTATGTGTATAGCTTGACTATAAAAATTCAAATAGATCTGAAAAAGGCACAAAAGGACCTTATAGGTCACCTATAAAGGTGATATGTGATGTAAATATCATTAAGTATTATCACTACAGTGAAGGACACCATAATTTCTATTAACTATAAAGACCACAAGTGATGAACTGGAATTACTCATGGTGAAGGATCATCCACTTTTCAAGTGTTATATAAATATAGTCTCAAAGGATGGAGATGAACTCCTCCATCTTAAGCAAATTTGGCATTAAAAATAGAGAGTCCTACAAAAAAGAGAAGTGTGATTTTTTTTTTAAATTTTAGATTTTATTTATTTATCTTCAGAGGGGAAGGGAAGGAGAGAGGGAGAGAAACATCAATGTGCGGTTGCCTCTTGTATGTCCCCTGCCGGAAACTGGCCTGGCAACCCAGGCATGTGCCCTGACTGGGAATCGAACCGCGATCCTTCGGTTCGCAGGCCCGCGCTCAATCCACTGAGCTACACCAGCCAGGGCAGAAGTGTGATTTTTTTTTTTTTAAATATATTTTATTGATTATGCTATTACAGTTGTCCCATTCATCCCCCTTCATTCCCCCCACCCTGCACACCCTCTCCCACCCACATTCCCCCCTTTAGTTCATGTCCTTGTGTCATAAGTTCTTTAGCTTCTACATTTCCCATACTATTCTTACCCTCCCCCTGTCTATTTTCTACCCACTATCTATGCTACTCATTCTCTGTACCTTCCCCCACCTCCTCCTCCCACACCCCTGTTGCTAACCCTCCATATGATCTCCATTTCTGTGGTTCTGTTCCTGTTCTAGCTGTTGGCTTAGTTTGCTTTTGTTTTAGGTGTGGTTCTTAATAGCTGTGAGTTTGCTGTCTTTTCACTATCATATTTTTGATCTTCTTTTTCTTAGATAAGTCCCTTTAACATTTCATACAATAAGAGTTTGGTAATGATGAACTCCTTGGACTTGACCTTATCTGAGAAGCGCTTTATCTGTCCATCCATTCTAAATGACAGCTTTGCTGGAAAGAGCAATTTTGGATGTAGGTCCCTGCTTTTCAAGATTTCAAATATTTCTTTCCAGCCCCTTCTTGCCTGTAAGGTCTCTTTTGAGAAATCAGCTGACAGTCTGATGGGAACTCCTTTGTAGGGGACTGTCCCCTTATCCCTTGCTGCTTCTAGAATTCTCTGCTTCATTTTAATCTTGGCTAATGTAATTACGATGTGCCTTGATGTGCTCCTCCTTGGGCCCAACTTCTTTGGGACTCTCTGAGCTTCCTGGACGTCCTGGAAGTCTATTTCCTTTGCCATATTGGGGAAGTTCTCCTTTATTATTTGTTCAAATAAGTTTTCTACTTGTTGCTCTTCTTCCCCTTCTGGGACCCCTATAATTCGGATGTTGGGACGTTTAACAATGTCCCGGAGGTTCCTAAGCCTCTCCTCATTTTTTTGAATTCTTGTTTCTTCCTCGTTTTCTGTTTGGTTAATTTCTTCCTTCTGGTCCACTCCATTGATTTGAGTCCCAGTTTTCCTTCCATCTCTATCGGTTCCCCATGCGTCTTCCTTCATTTCACGTATTGTAGCCTGCATTTTCTCATCTAATTTATGAGCAAAATCAACCAATTCTGTGAGCATTTTGATGACCAGTGCTTTGAACTGTGCATCTGATAGGTTGGCTATCTCTTCATTGCTTAGAGGAATTGGCTCTGGGGTTTTCATTTTTTCTCCGGTTTGAGCCATTTTTGGTGGGGTTTTTTGTTTTGTTTTGGTTTGGTTTTAGTCTGGTCGCAGCTATTATGTATGAGGGGTGGAGCCTTAGGTGTTCCTCAGGGCGGGGCAGCCCAGTCGCTGGGTTGTGACGCTACAGGTGGGGGCGGGGTCCGAGAGGGAAGAATGGCGCCTGTTCCGCTCTCTTCTGGACTCTGGTCCCTTCTGCCGCTTCCCCTTCACCTGGATTATCTGCGCACGCGCGCGCGCTGCTACGTAGTGAGGGGTGGAGCCTCAGGTGCTCCCCAGTGTGGGGCAGTCCAGTCGCTGGGTTGTGACGCTGTATGTGGGGGCGGGGTCTGAGAGGGAACAATGGTGCCTGCTCCACTCTCTCCTGGATTCAGTCCCTTCCACCACTTCTCCTCTGCCTGGACCGTCTGCGTGCGTGAATGTGGGACCCCCTGGGCAGCCAGCCGCCCCGTGCGTCCTCACTGGGTCTGCACAGTTGCCCCCCTGTGCCCGGGGTTCGCCAGCTGCCGCCTGTGCACCCAAGGACCGCCAGCCACCGCCTGTGCACCTGGGAACTACGAGCCGCTGCTACTTGCGTTCCTGGGTCCGCACCTCCACTTTTTCCTACCTCGACTCCGCCCCTCTTACCGGTCTGGATGAATGGTTGTTGGACTTCCGTACAGTTCAATTTTCTATAAGTTCTGATTGTTTTCTTGTTTCTAAATATTTGTTGTCCTTAATTTTGGTTGTGAGAGGAGGCACAGTGTGTCCGCCTACGCCTCCATCTTGGCCGGAAGTAGAAGTGTGATTTTTTTAAAAAGAATTCAGTACAGGTTTTTTTTTTAACCTTCATGAAAAATATGTCCCAAATGTTAAAATATATTTATACAGAATTCAATATTTTATCAGCATATCTTATAGATATGTTTCAACATTGAAATCCCTTTTGTTCCTATCTTCTGTAAATATTATAAATCATTATCACTGTTTTTATTTTTGATATTGTGATATTGTAATTTGTAATAAGAAATGTATATTTGTCTTGATCCCCTTTTCTGGCACAATGCTCCTAAAATCCTTTCAATTTTATAAATGATGAGAGCGATAAAGGTATCTCTTGTCACATTAATGCAGTGACTTTTGGAAGGCACCTAAGGAAGGGGCTGGTTCTCAGGAGAACCATGCACATTAGTAGATGTCAAAATGTTCAGTCCCACACCCCTGAGCTCCTGGGAGAAGAAAAGCCTCTGGAGGATGACTCAATCACCAGTGGCCAATAGTTTAATCAATCATGCCCAGGTAATGAAGATCCCATTAAAACCCAAATAGATGGGGTTCATAGAGTTTCCAAGTTGATGATCACATAAACATTTGGGGAGAATGATATGCTTTGAGAGAATATGGAAACTCAGAGCCCCTTCTTACACAGATTGCCCTATGCATCTTTTGGTTTCTAAATTATATTCTTTTGTAATAACTAGTAATCCAGTAAGGAAAACATTTCTCTGAGCTCTAGACAATTAATTGACCCTAAAGAGGAGGTCGTGGGAACGTACTATTTATAGCCAGTAGATCAGAAGTACAAGTAACAACCTGGCTTGGGAGTGGTGTCTGAAGTGTGAATGTGGTTTGGGAGTTGGGAGAAATTTTATAGGACTGAATCCTTAACCCATAGAATGTGATACTACCTACAGTTAGGTAGTGTCAGAATTGAGCTGGATTCTCAGACACCCTGATGGTGTTGGAAAATTGCTTGGTGGTATATGAAGAGGCAACTCCCTCTCCCACACAAACAGATACTGGAATTGGGTCCAAGAACTCAAAAGATAAACTTATATATAATACTCACCCTTCTGCATGTTAATAGTGTGACCTTACAACAGCCATTTACCCATTCAAAACCTTAATTTCTTCTTCTGTAAAATGGAGTTGGAAATAGCTAGCTGAGAGCTATTGAGATTACTAATAAGAAACATATACAATCTCACCTTTACCAGGAACCTAATCAACAAAACAAACAAGCAAAATAGAACCAAAGACACTGAAATTGAGAACAGGCTGACAGACACCAGAGGGGAGAGGGGAGGGAATTTCAGGGGAAAAGGGGAAGGGTTTACAGGAACAAGTATAAAGGACACATGGACAAAAACTAGGGGGGGTGGAAATGAGAGGGAGGTGGGGAGGGCTGGGGCGGTGGGCTGGGGTGGGAGTAAAGGACAGAAAACTGTACAAGAACAACAATTAAAATAAAGGGGGGAAAAGAAATATATTTGAAAATGTCTCACAGTCCTCGATGGTTATTGTTTGTTTTCTATAGCGTAAAATGTTTGATGAAATTTTTCTTATAGAGATTTAAAAGGTAAGATGTCCAAATGATTTAGGACACATTCACATCCCTTTAGCTTACATGGCTACATATATTTTAACCTGAAGAGGGTATTTTTACATAAAATTTTTACTCTGTATTTATAAATAATAAGTAATGTCCTAATACAGAACAACTCATTATTCCTCCCCAAAATGTCCTAAAATAAAGGAAACTGCTTTCATATTAAGAATGTCTGCGTAAGTCTTCTCTATCCAAATACATAATGTTCTTTTTACATTTTGATGCGAAGGAAGGAAGGAAGGAAGGAAGGAAGGAAGATTCACGCTGAGTATCTCAGTTGGAGCATTTTCCAAACATGCCAAGGTTGCAGATTCTATCCCCAGCCAGGGCACATACGAGAAGTAACCAATGAAGCCATGGATGAGTGTAAGAGCAAGTCGATGTCTGTGTCTCTGCCTCTCTCTCTCTCTCACTTTCTCTCTCTCTCTCTGTCTCTCTCTCTCTCCCCCTCCCCACCAAATCAATAAAATAAAATACTTTTTAAAAGGACTCATGAGATGAGAGAACAACTTTGCTAAGTACCCAAGCATTTTGTAATATAAGAATCTAGCAAGGGTAACAGGCCTTAAATCTTCCCAGAAGACTCTCTGTACTGTGTTTAGTAAATAATTTTGACTACTGGGATCATTGGCTTTAAAGCTGAATTTGATGAAAAGCCTCAGGCACAATTTTAACAGTGTCCCAAACCACTGTAACTGGGCAATTAATGCTTAATGATATAGAGGAAGGGTACAGCTCTATCCTACATAAAATGGAAAGAAGGGTATTGCTTGAATTGTTGAGATCATGGAAGCATGCGTTTTCCAGTGTCAGCATTGCAGAGTTTTGTTGTTGTTGTTTTTGTATTTTAACATATAGCAGCAAAAATACATTTAATCTAAAGGCATTCTGTCAACATTTAGAAGCAAAATGTACAAATGGAAAAGGACACACTTTGATATTCGTGGGTATTGAGAAGTTTAGTTGAGTGTATAGCATATTTATGTGGTTAGTGAATTCTTCTTCACTTTTTCCTAGCCCTGTTTCATGTATGACACTAGGATCAAGTACGTTTTGGAGTGCTATAGTTCTAAAACTTTTCCAAGTTAGGATTTTTCTCCTTTATGGAAGCCAATGTTTCTGTAAAAGGAACTTTGGGAAACGGTTTCTTGATTCAAATTTAACTTCCATAATAACCTATATTGTGACATTTTGAAATGTTTAATTACATAGACATTCACCCACTACCATGCACTCTGTTAGGTGCCAGAACCATGGAAATGACACCAGGTATGAGCAAGAGGCATTCTCTCTAATGGTGTTTGCAATGGTTCTGTATGTGTGTGTGTGTGTGTGTGTGTGACTACAACCCTTTATACAACTAGTTCGTATGCAATTAAGGTTATTCTTTTGTAAGGTTGATGTGAAATGACCTTTCATGGATGAATTGTTCTTCTGAAAAGTGATATCAAACAGAATCAGTAATTCATATAAAGATCATTTTATAAAAACAAAGAACTGCTCTTTTCATCAGAACTCTGATTTGGAAGCAGAATTGAAACTAATTCTGGCTTCAAATATATCCAAGTGTTAGGTGGTTAACTATACATTAACAGGACTAAAATATGGCCAGAAATGAAGCCAAGGGGATAGTAAATCACACTCAAGAGTTTGACATAGTGATATCTGCCTTTTATTCAAAATACAGATTACTCATATGAAAGCCTTTTATGAATTATAAATGCCATACAAATGTGAGGAAGTAAATTGGCTGCCATTAGGGGTACCTTCTTAACAAAACATGTATATTTACTTTTTTTGACATCTCTACAATGTTTTAATTATCATTTGCATCACTTTAGGCAAGTAAGTAAAGAAATCAAACTAAATGACATTGCTTGAAACTTAAGTTAAAAATTATGTAGGGAGGAACAAAGATTTTCTTTTCGTAAATTCCTTTTGCATGCTGTACACTGACATAGAGGTGAAAGAAAATGACTGAAACTTAAATATGAAAGAATGTTTTACCATTAAATCCACGTTGTACACATTTATCTTACATATCAGTGAAAAAATCAACAACTATTATAAAATAGGACAAATTATATCAAAATGAAACAAAAAACCTCATGAAAGTGTATCCAAGTATGAAAAGTATTGTACTTGCGGTGCCTTCACATCCTTTTCTTCTGTGTACTACGTACAACACATTGTTTCCTTGGGTAAACGCATCCCCATACTTACTCTTCAGTTGCCCATTTACACGTTCTTCCCTCTGCTCCAAGACGATCAGTATATTCACGTAGCCATGCAGGCAAGCCAGGACCCCTTGCAAACCCACTCCAGAATTAAATTTTACCACAATTGGTAGTGCAATGATTTGCATTAAGAAGTCACCGGGAGTTTGCTTCCACAGACTCATTTTAACAATCCTGAGCAGAAATTTGGGAGGCAGGAAACTTGAGTTCTAATTTCAGCTCTGCTACTTAATTAGCTGTGTGCCTTGGATAACTCATCGTTTACTTCTCAAGGTGCCAGGTTCCTCACCTTGTGGCTGGGATCTGGAATCCCCACCCTACGTGACCCACAAGCTCAGCCTCAGCTGACAATGGTATGAAACCCACACAGGCTTACTTTAAAACAGTATAAAGTTCTCAGCTGCATAAGTCATCTTGTGAATGTGCTCACCCTAAGTTGTGGTGAGCCAAACTTCAGATGGTATTGACTGTGCCTGATGAGAAAATGTGTTGAATCTGAAAAATATGAGTAAAATCAAGAAATTCAAATCTGAACCTATTTCAAGACAAGAAGTAGAAAATAAATTCCTGAATTAAGAACATGCCCTTAGAAACAGAAAAGTACACCAAAGAGTAAATATAGTGCTTCCTCCTTTAGTCCAAGTCTGTTTTGTTGTTGTTCAGGTGGAGTTCCAGGTGTTTATTATCTAACAGGGAGCTAAGGGACATACAATGGAAACATATCCCATGGCTACATGCTTCTTCAGCATCATTCTAATGCCAATACCCAACTCCGTAGAGAATCTGTTTATTCGCATTAATTAGATTTTGCCAAACTAGTTTTGAATTAAAAGGCTGCTTTGTTTCCTTGAAATGACTAGGAAAAGTAAGTTTAAGTGGATATATTCCAGTGTGAAAACTAATGTACTGATCATACCATCCCTGACATTCAGACCCCTTTCAAACAGAGCTATAACATAGTTTTATGTCATGTCCAGGCTCAAGCTCACGATTAAAAACTGAATTGTCCTTGCCCTAGCCAATGGTTCAGTTGTTTGAAGTATCATCCTGTACACCAAAAGGCTGCAGGTTCCATTCCTGGTCAGGGCACATATGGGAAGCAACCAATCGATGTTTCTCTCTCTCCCTCTGCTTCCCTCCCTTCCTCTCCCTCTAAAAATCAACAAACACATCCTCGGGTGAGGATTTTAACAAATCGTATTGCCCTTTACATGACTGTCTCTGGTAACTGAATACCCAAACAGCAGTTCATTACCTAAAATCTATGGTCTTCAGGGGAGGAAGTATGTCAAGAATTTTCCAAAATCATGTATATGATATTTGTAAATATGAACATTTTTCTGGGGAGAGGATCTGTATCTGTCACTAGCCCCTCAAGATGATCCAAGACACAAAAATTAAGAACTACTACCTTAGGCCAAATAAGAGTGAGAATTCGAGGTCTGTCAAAGCTTCTGTAAAAATTGCATTTTTATATTTTTTATCCTATAAAGGGGCAAGTTGACAAATAATCAGCAAAAGACAATCTTCCCTTATGTAATTTTTTAAATTTGCTTGGCTCTTTAATTTCAAGTGATGATGAAAAATTTTGTATTAAACTGAAACGCCCAGTAATTTTTCAGCCAGTGAATACACAGTCTGGGCTCTAACTCATAAAATTGCTCAACTAAGCTCTTACTTGTTGGCACAAAAAAGAAAAAAAATGAATGTGAGGGTTTTTTTCATACCATTTTTAGGATTAAAAGAGTTTTTAAATGATTTCTCTGATTGATGTATACTAACATTTTAATGACTTTTTTTAAACTATAAGCTCCTTGCTTACCTAGCAAAGAAAGCATGCCTATAATGAAAAATTTCAATTAATAAAGAAAGCTGTCTCCATTGCTTCAGCTTAACACTGTAAAAGCATTTGTGAACTAAAGTTAAAACAAAATTCTCTGGAACTGCAGCAAATAAAGTCATTTTAGATTAGGAAAAATATTTCTCACCTTTTCGAAGGCATTTCCTTCCTTGCCTGTACATGAAACTTTATGGAACCTGAAACTTATTATCATAACTAAAGCCTATAAGTTTTAAGTATTTTTTTTTAATTAAATATAAGGAAAAGTAGCTCTACAATTTAATGTTTGTCTTCAGAGTGACAGACTGCTATAGCAATGGTAGCAATAACATATTGATATAGTACTTTCATTTAGGGAATTCCTTTTTCAAAATTTTATATTTACTCCAGTTTTATTTGTATGATAATGTAACTTATCTTTCCCCTCCCCACTATTTTTTACCATGTCAGTATCTTTCTAACTACTCTCACCAATTACCAATCAATGTTTCACAATATTAACAGAGTGATCATTCAGAATGTATGGTCATGATGATGGGCACATTTAAAATCATTCAGTGCCCCCTATTAATTTTAGGACAATATTTTAGTCTTTAACATTAAATACTTAAAAATAGTTTTTTTAATATTTTGAAAAAATCTTGCCTACCTTTCCAAGTTCATCTTTCGCTGTTCCTCCAACACACCTTGCAAAATAATTATATTTTGTTTCCTCAATTATATTACACTTGGCCTCACTTCTCTGCCTTTGCACACACTGATCCCTCTGCCTAAAATTTCTTTCTCAAATTAAAAAAAAAAGATAAATCACCATTTCACAATTCCCAATAAAATAACATTCAAGCAATGATCATCAATGGATATTAAAACCATTAGGCATAAGGTTGCCCAGGAGCAATACACTTTCACCACCTCAATTTACTGATATATAAAAGTGAGACAACCAGGCATTATTTGATTCCTGATGGGATGTAACATGATTTGCTTTGCACTGCCTATTAAGAATTGTCTAAAAAAATCCTTTTGTTCTAACTTCTGGTTTATAGAAATAGACTTGTAAATTTAAAAAATCATAAGAACTATTTAATCAGATTTACATAGTAGATATCTTAGGTTGGGTTCCCCCCAAAAGAAGACCTTGAGACAAGGTTTATGGGTTTTTGTGGGATATTATTTGCAGAGAAATAAGAAAGCAAAATAAGAAATGGAAGAGAAGGAAGCTGCCAACAGGAGTATTATTAAGCAGGTCATTGCTGCAGGAAACTGCAGTTCGATCTCACAAAGAAACTGAAAAACAGAGTAGGCTACATCTTGAAATTATCTCAAAGGTTAGGAAGTCGAATCATTTATCCATTCTCATCAATCATTGGTTGAAGGCTGCTGGAGGCAGTGGAGAGCTACTGATAGGGAGAGGCAAGAAAGCCCAAAGCCAATCACAGTTGCTTTCTTTTTAAAAAAATTGTTTTTCTATTAAGTTGTGCCAGTTTTGCCCTCTTTGCCCTTCTCCAATCCATCACACTCCCACTCCCACAGTCAAACCCCACACTGTTGTTCATGTCCATGGGTCATTCATACATGTTCTTTGACTAGTCCCTTCCCCTTCTTCCCACCATTGTCCCCCGACTTCTCCCTTCTGGTCACTGTCAGTCTGTTACATGTTTCCATGCCTGTGGTTCTACTTTATTCATTAGATTCCTCTCATAGGTGAGATCATATTGTATTTGTCTTTCACCGACTGGCTTATTTCTCTTAGCAAAATATTCTCCAGTTCTATCCGTGTTGTCACAAAAGGTAGTTCCTTCTTTCCTTCTGTTGCATAGTATTCCATTGTGTAAATGTACCATAGTTTTTTGGTCCACTCATTTACTGATGGGCACTTAGGCTAGTTCTAGCACTTGGCTATTGTAAATGGCACTGCTATGAACATAGGGGTGCATAAGATCTTTTGAATTGGTGGTTCAAGATACTTAGTGTATATTCCCAGCAATGAAATTGCAGGGTCAAAGACATTTCCATTTTTTTCTTTTTTGAGGAAATTCCATACTGTTTTTTACAGTGGCTGCACCAGTCTGCATTCCTACTAATAGTGCACTAGGGTTCCCTTTTCTTCACAACCTCACCAGCACTTGTTGTTTGTTGATTTGTTTGTGATGGCCATTCTGACTGGTGTAAAGTGGTATTTTACTGTGGTTTAATTTGCATCTCTCTGATGGCTAGTAATGCTGAGCATTTTTGCATGTGTCTCTGGGCCCTCTGTATGTCCTCCTTGGAGAAGTATCTGTTCAGGTCCTTAGCCCACTTTTTAATTGGATCATTTGTCTTCCTGGTGTGGAGTCATGTGAGTTCTTTACATATTTTGGAGATCAAAACTGTGTTCAAGGTATCATTGGCAAATATGTTTTCCCATATGGTTGGTTCCCTTTTCATTTTATTGATGTTTCCTTTAGCTTTGCAGAAGCTTTTTAATTTGATGTAGACTCCAAATAGCTTCAGCAATTTTGAGAAAAAACAAGAAGGTAGAAAGGATCACAATACCTGGTATCAGACTATATTACAAGGCAACTGTAATCAAAACAGTCTGGTACTGGCATAAAAACAGACACATAGAACAATGAAACAGAATAGAGACCCCAGAAATAAACCCAAGTACCTACAGTCAATTAATATTTCACAAAGGGGGCAGGAGTATAAAGTGGAGTAATAATAGCATCTTGAACAAATGGTGTTGGGAAATCTGGACAAGTACCTGAAAAAAAAATTAAACTAGACCACCAACTTACACCATCCACCAAAATAAACTCAAGATGAATAAATGACTTATATATAAGTTGTATCACCATAAAAGTCCTAGAGGAGAGCATACCCAGGAAAATTTCAAATATCCCACACAGCAATATTTTCACCAATACATCCCCTAGGGCAAAGGATATAAAGGAAAGAATAAACAAATGTGCACAATTATCTTAAATAACCCGCTTCTTGCTCCAAGTTTTGCACACGTAAGAAAATAGTTACTTTGCTCCCATCTATGAAAAACTGTGGAAGTTATCCCCCCTCCAAAAAAACATCCATACAACCCTCTTACTTTAAAAGATTGGTTTATTTTGATATTTCTCTTGATGTTAATATAGCAAACGGAGGTCTAGTTTGATTTTTATCTTTACTAACTCAAATTACTAACAGATAGAGGAATTTTTAGAGAAAATGTATCAAGTATTGGAGTTTCATGTGAAATTCTTATATGAAATGTTTCTATTTTACAAAGTTTATAAATTCAAAATAATAAATAACTCCAACAGAAGGTTAACTGCTTTCATGTCTTTAAAGTGTTGATTTACATTTCTTGTTATTTATCACAATTTCTTCAGCAAAGAGAGAAAAGGCAAAGAAAAGGGAGACTTTGTCAGGGCCAGTGTGCAATTTATCAATGTATCAGTGTAACTAATGAACAAAAAACACTGGTAATGATATTATATATGGACATACTAATACTATCATGCAACCTAAGCACTACAAATTATTCCAGCGTGAGCATTTTCAAAAATCATTTATCAGCTCTTTAAATATCAGTGTTTTGTTCAAATTCCAGTGGATAAATTTTAAAAGTGTGCAAATGTAAATAAACAGAATACAAGTTACATTCCAATATTAAGAGGACAGGTAAAAACATCAAGTTTTTTCACTCTGTTGCCTTATGTTAATGAGACAATATGCATATTTGGAGAGGAAAGATAAATGCTTGACGACTGATTAGAGTAGAAAGGAATTCAGAGTGTTATAAAAATATGGAACATACAACTGAATGAAATGCAATTAGATTGAATGGGAAGCATAAAAGTTAACATAAATAGATAATTTGATGAAAAAGAAAATAATTATAATATTTTTACATCATCTTTATTTGTTTTAAAAGAATTTAATTTCCCTGAAAACCAAAATACTAAGGGAAAAAGTGGTTTTACATAGAAACAAAACATTTAAAACATTGCAAAAAAAATTAGTAGGTGATCACCAACTCTCTCATGGTGACTTTTCATTATTTTCTTCTGTGCCTGAGGGTTAAAAGTGAAAAGTTAATTAAAAAGGACTGGATCTGGCCAAGATGGAGTTGTAGGTAGATACTCTTTGCTTCCTTGCACAACCAAAAGCAGGATAACAACCAATTTAAAAACAAAACAGCTGGAACTACCAGAAAATTGAACTGTATGGAAGTCTGACAACCCAGGAGTTAAAAATCCATCCAGACTCATAAGAGGCACAGAGATGGGAAGCTGGGGAGGCGAGGATGCATGACAAGGTGGTGGCTGGTGGACCAGGCAGCTAAGGCAGCAGCTAGCAGACTGGGTGGTCCACATCCACATTTGGATAAGCTGGGAGGAACAACTAGGGAGTGTTCCCAGTTGGGAGTTCCCAACTGAAACAGACTGTGTTCCCAACACAACAGACAGGGCTCCAGAGCAGGAAACTAAAGCCTCAAAAGATCTGGCTGTAAAAACCTGTGAGTGTTGTGGTGGCAGGAAAAATACCCAGTCTCACAGGAGAGTCCATTGGAGGGCCCACAGGATCCTAAAATGTACACAAGCCCACCCACCCAGAAATCAGCACCTGAAAGGGTGCAATCACTTGTAGGAAACAGAGGAAATGACTGAAACCTGGGCAAGAGCCAAGCAAGTGGCACTGTTCCCTCTCTGATCCCTCCCCCACATACAGCACCACATCCCAGCAAAGAGGGTTGCCCCGCCCTGGCAAATACCTAAGGCTCCACCCCTTACAACATAACAGGTGGGCCAAGACAAAGAAATATGGCCCAAATGAAAGAATAGATCAAAACTCCAGAAAAAATACAACTAAGAGACAAAGAGATAGCCAACCTATCAAAACACTGGTAATCAGGATGCTCACAGAATTGGTTGAATTTGGTTGCAAATTAGATGAAAAAATGAAGGCTACACTAACTGAAATAAAGAAAAATGTACAGGGAACGAATAGTGATGGGAAGGACATGGGACTCAAATCAATGGTTTGGAATGAAAGGAAGAAATAAACATGCAACCAGGACAGAATGAAGAAACAAGAATTCAGAAAAATGAGGAGAGACTTGGGAACCTCCGGGACAACTCTAAATGTTACAACAGCTAGAAGGAGAAGAGGAAGAGCAAGAAATTGAAAACTTATTGTAAAAAAAATGAAGTAGAACTTCCTCAATCTGGTAAAGGAACTAGACATGCAAGTCCAGGAGGCTCAGAGAGTCCCAAAGAAGTTGGATTAAAGAAGAAACACACCAAGATATATCATAATTAAATTACCCAAGATTAAAGATAAGGAGAGAATCTTAAAAGCAGCAAGAGAAAAGGGGATAGTTACCTACAAAGGAGTTCCCATAAGACTATCAGCTGATTTCTCAAAAGAAACCTTATAGGCAAGAAGGGGCTGGAAAGAAGTATTTGAAGTCATGAAAAGCAAGGGCCTACAACCTAGATTACTCTATCCAGCAAAGCTATCGTTTAGAATGGAAGGGCAGATAAAGTGCTTCTCAGATTAGGTCAAGTTAAAGTTTATCATCACCAAGTCCTTACTATATGAAATGTCAAAAGGATTTATCTGAGAAAAAGAAGATCAAAACTATGAGCATTAAAATGACAACAAACTCACAACTACCAACAACTGAATCTAAAAACAAAAACAATAACAAACTAAGCAAACAATGAGAGCAGGAACAGAATCACAGAAATGAAGATCATATGGAGGGTTATCAGCAAGGAGGAAGAAGAATGGGGTAAAAGATACAGGGAATAAGAAGCATAATTGTTAGGCACAAAATAGACAGGGGGAGGTTAAAAAAGTATAGGAAATGGAGAAGCCAAAGAACTTATACGTATAACCCATGGACATGAACTAAGGGGGAGGAGTGCTAGAGGAAGATGGGATGCAGGGTGGAAGGGGATAAAGAGGAGAAAAAAAACAGGACAACTGTAATAGCATAATCAATAAAATATACTTTAAAAAAAGACCAATACCACCTACCAGGCACATGGGTGATCTTTTCTCCTCTTACAATTTGCACCAGCCCAGGAGGAGCAGCTGGTAAATGGAGATCCCTGCCCTGTCTCCACCCATGAGGGGCAGGTGCCCCACACCACTGAGGGTCAGAGCAAGCCCAAAATGACAGTGGGGAACCAGAGCCTGTGGATGGCCAGAGAAGGACACCTCCCCTGAAGCCACCCATGTGCCACAGGCAGCTCAGTATTTACCACTCCAACTTTGAGCACAGTGTGCATGTTAATGGAACTTGGCCAGATGATTCAGAGCCCAAGGAGGTAGAGCCAAAGGGTGAGAAGGTGAGGGTGACATGAAGGATGGAGATGCATGCGAGCTCATGGGAAGGGGTCAGTGCCAGACATACAGGGAGCACCCACAGAGGTTGGCCAGGAGGAAAGACTGGCATCAGACTGCCCATCGGCTAGACTGCCAGTGGGGAGGGGATGTCTTAGGGTGGTTCTAGGGCTGTTGCTTCTCTGAAAGGCTCTGGCTGTGTTCCATCTGTGGGGGGCACATGGAAATGATGAAGACATGTGCATGATCTTTTCTCCTCTCTCAATTCTAGTAGGAGCCCAGTAGGCAGAGCCAGCTCATGCTTCAACACCTGTCATATATCCTGAGGAGCTTGATACAGGGGGCAGACCAGGAGGCTGCTCAAGACCTTAAAGGTTGTCCACCTCCACCGGTCATGCCACTGCCAGTAGCCATACCAGCTGCAGCTCTGGAGCCCTGACCGGCCTGTGCAGCACCTCCTGACATGACTGAGGCCCCACCACCCTGCATGAAGAGCCCTCCCTCAAACCTGCCCTGGTTCCTGCCACAGAGGAGGTGCTGCCTTTACAAAATGAATCAAGGACAGCTCTTGTTGAGCCACCTGTTGAACTTCCTCTTCCTCTCCCTCCAAAAGAAATTGTTTTATCCCCTCTTTTTTATTTTTTCTTCTATTTTTTTAAATTATTATGTTTTTCTTTTCTCCATGGTATGATTCAGTTTTTTAATTTTTATTTTTTATTTTTATTATTTGGGATATTTGGGTTTTTTATTCATTGTTTTCCTAAGTCATGATTCATTTTAATTTATAAATAAAAGTTATTGTTTATATTTTGTTATTTTTTTAATCTTCTCATTTATTTATTGATATTTAGAGAGAGAGGAGTGGAGAGCAAAAGAATGACAGAGAGAGAGGGAGGGAAAGGCATCAATTTGTTGTTCTACTTGTTTATGCTTTCATTGGTTTATTCTTGTATGTGCCCTGACTAGTGTCAAACACTCAACCTTGGCATATCAGGATGCCACTCTTACCAACTGAGCTATACCAAGGCTATTTTCTATATTTTAAACTGTGCCACTCTTGAGCATGATGTACATTCACAATGCTGTGCAAGCACCTCCTCTATCTAATTGCAGGATGTTCCATCGCCCCAAAAGGACACCCTGCACCAAAAGTACTCACTCCTCATGCCTCCTGCCCTGGTAACCCCTGATCTGCTTTCTGTCTCTGTTCCTTTACCTATTCTCAATGTTTCCTACAAATGAAATCTGATTATCGGTGCCTTTTTGTGTCTGCTCACATATTTTGTTATTTTTTTACCTGAAATAGCATTTTAGTTATTTGAAGGGGAAATCCCAAATGGATTAAAAATCAGCTGTGACAAAAGAAAAAATCCTGTAGTAAGTGTGTGCATCATCTTGGGGTAGAGACCCCTGTGCTAAGTGTGACCCCAGTGCCAGAAGCCAGTCAGGATAATGGCTTGCTCTTCCTGTGCCCAAAACAAAAACAAGTACAAAGCAGAAGCTGGAAGGACAAACCACAAGCCGGAAAGCATACCTCACAACCCAAGGCCAGAGAGAGGTGTAACATCCTTGTGGTGCAGAAAACTCTCGAGAGTCAGTGTTTCCGACAAAAAGCAGTGCATGTCAGAGATGCCCTACCTACCCGATGGGGACACATGCACTGTAAACACTGGGCACAGAGCACTATTACTATCAGAGTCACAGGCTTCTGATCTGGTGGCAACTAGCCCTGGGAACAAAGTGAGGGAGCAGAGACCCCGGCAGATCCCCTGGAGAGAAGGGGGAAAGGCCCCTCCTCTGAGAGAACAGTGTGCAGGACCCGTCAGAGTTCCACAGGTGCACAGCTTCACTGGGCAGTGCTCATCCCAGGAGGTCATCCCACAGAAATTCTTGAACAGTTTTTCAAAGGTGTATTTTTGAGACTAACCATCAGAGCATTGATGAAATAGCCAGGAATTGGAAAAAACACTAATGTCCAGAGAGAGGGGATGGGATACACCAATCCTGATCACATGGATAAAGGAAGCTGAGCAGCTGCTAAAGTGGGTGTAGGCGTCTCTATATACTGACAAATAAACATATCAGGGAGTGACATGCCCAGCTGGGAGGTCACATCTATCCCACCTCTGCTTTGCTGCATGTCCCTGCCCTCACTCCTTTGCCTTAACCCACACCAGCCTTGCCCTGCTCCATAACTCTACTGAGCTGAGCAGCCTGGCCCTGCCATCCAGGACACAGAAGGGTGTGGTCCTGAACATTCTGGCCTGCCCAACTTCCTCCAATAATGGAGACCCCTCCTCTCTCTCTCAGGAAAGCATGGCTGGGGAGATTCAGCCGTCACAGGGACCACCGTGGCGAACGTGCTCTCTCCACATGCAGTTCTCAGTTGCAACAGCAGGTCCCACTTGAGCTTGTGTGAGCAGAAGGGGCCTTACAAGCAGCCTCAGAGAAGGTTACAGAAGGTCAGAGCATCACATTTGAGACTTTGGGGCAGGCCACAGAGCCCAAACCATACCTCAGGATCCTCCAACAGTGACCCCTGTTCTGGCCCTGTTCCAGCATCTGACCCACATACTCAGAACATTCAGCTTCTGTGAGGGGGACTCTACTCAGTGGGGACAAGAGAGAGAGCCCTCATCGCCATTAAAGTCAGGTCAGGTGGAGTCCACTTGGCCTGAGGCTGCCAGGTTGCGGGGGACCCTGTCCTGGGCACCAGATGTGGGCGGGGGGGGCTCCACCTGCAGAGCCCCATCCCTCCATCACAGATGAAAATAAAAACTACCAAGACATGACTGCTTGGGGAGGAAAGGGGTCAAACTCTCAGAGGAGAATGACCCAGAGCCCCATCCTCACTAGGCTTTTATTGGGCTCAAATACACTGGAATATAGGTTTAACATGTCAAAGAAATCTGAGGGCTTAATCTGAGCCAGTGTTTGTCAGGAAAGGGGGTTGCCAAACTTTGGGAGACATACTCATTTCCTCTCCGGACACTTATCACCTAAGTGAGAGCACTCTTAGCAAAGCAGGTTTCACAGGACTTTAGGAATTCTTTCTTATGCCCTATCACCCAGGGAGCCGTCCTGGCCAGCACAGGGCTGCACCGCTCACCCCCACAGTTTCAGGTTTTAAGCCGATTAGGAAGC
Source organism: Glossophaga mutica (assembly GCA_039655065.1). Taxonomy (NCBI): domain Eukaryota; kingdom Metazoa; phylum Chordata; class Mammalia; order Chiroptera; family Phyllostomidae; genus Glossophaga; species Glossophaga mutica. The sequence continues at coordinate 142,983,759 of CM077305.1, read as the reverse complement.
AGGAGACATCTCCCAGATGAAAATGAGGACTCAGACTATGTCAGAATAGCTGGGGGGCGAGGGTCGATCACATCCTCTTTACTGTAGCCCCCCGAGTCCTTCCATGAGGCCTCCCAAGTGGTTGCATCTGGCTTAGGTTGCCCCTCCCATGAGGAGTCTTACCAGTCATTGACTGCCAACCAAGCATTGGGGCCAGAGATGAGTGAGGCAGAAGCAGCACTTCTGCCAGGGAGAAAAGCTTTGTCTCCTTAGTAGATCATGTCCTTGTGACAGAACAGACCCAGATGAAGTGAGTCCCTTGGGCTCTTACACAGCCCATTATGGGGTGAGGGTTACAACTCCTGAAATCAGGCTGAACAGTCCACAACACCAGGTGAGGCCTTGGTCAGTGATGTGTACCCTGCCTGCCCAGAAGTGGGCCCCCCAAACAGAGAACATAGATCCTTGAGGTGGGGACTCACCAGGCTTTCCCCAGAGGAAGAGAGAGAAGCCCCTGATGGTAGAGGGAGAAGGAAAGAGGGAGGTTAGAGGACATTTTTATGGATGTCAGTCTTCTAACCAATTTTAAGATAAGCCACAGACTCAAAAAAGATGTTTTCAAAACACATATCTGATAAAGAACTGGTATACAAATATAAAATAAAAAATCTTAATCCTCAACAATAAGAAAGTATATAACCCAATTAAAAAATGGGCATATGCTCTGGACAGACACCTTGCCACAGAGGACACACAGATGGTGGGGGATCCAAAATGGTGGTGCAGTTGATAAAAGTTACTCTCACCTTCTCCCAGGATTAAACCAGCATTGCAACTAAATTCTGGAACAATCACCCTGAATCACCAACTGAAGAATAGCTGAACAGAACTCTTACAAACAAGGATTACAGATGAAGCCACATTCAGACTGATAGGAAGGAGGAGATACAAAAAGACCTGGCCCACAATCTCATACTGCTGTAGAGAACCCACAAGGACATCTCAGCTGCAAAGGTCCCCACAGAGGAGCAAGGGGTCTTAAGCCCATGGCAAACTCCCCAGCCTGGAATACCAGACCCATTATGAAGCGCCCACCTAATATCTGGCTATGAAATTCAGTGGGGATTCTGTCTGCCAGGGACAGAGGGTAGTGGGAGGGCATGGTGGAAAACCAGGTACCCTCTTAAAAGGCCAGCACACAGAATCTTTTTTTGCAGGCACTCATCTTTGGCTCTGGTGGAAAAGAAAAGGCCCAGGGCAGATTGGAGTCATAATGGGAGAGAGCTGGAGGGAAAGCTGCCAAGTGTTCTGTACTAAGTCCATCTCTCTCAGTGCACACAGACACCATCTTACCTGAGGTGTGTATTCTCCTTCCTAAAGCATCAGCCTGCAGGAATGCAAATACCCCCCCCATCCTGAATCCCTTTTGCCCCTCTCTGCCAAGCTCACACCCGGGGCAGGAGTCAGCTCTTTGTGGCCAATGTTAGAAGATTGGGGCTCTTTCCCATGCCCCCATTGAGCAGAGGCTCCCAAGAAAGTGCGCACTCTCTTGAAGTTCTCTTGAGGCAGTCTAGGCAGTCTCAGTGGTATGAGATGCACAAGAAGAAACTGAGTTGTGTTGGCCCTAGGGTGAGGGCCAATTTTCCCTCACATGCCTGATAAGCACCACCATTCCTGTTCAGAGACTTTCCTCCGTATGGCCAAATCTTAATTAGTTTTAACCTGATGAACTCCACTCTCCTCATACTAACAACTCTCTGAGACCCTGCCCCACCATCCACTACAAAGGTTTGCAGGCCCCAGGTGGGTGGTGGCTGGCCTTGGCCTTCTGTGAGACTTTTGCTGAGTGGCCACATGCTCAGCACTTGCACCAAGTTTGAATCTGTGACCAGCACTTGTCCCTGAGTGGTGACTTACTGAGAACCTACTCATATGACTCACGTACTGCCAGAAGTTCTTTCAGTGACTGGGCCTAAAAGGAGATGGAGCTTGGGTGCCTTGAGATTTTGTTGACTTGTCCCCAAGTTTGTTACTGGTAGAAGCTGGCCTTGGTATGCAACTTGGACCTCTCACATGCACCCAGACCCAGCAGAGCAGCCACAAACTGTGGATTGCTTTGTAGCTCCAAACAAATAGCCCAAAACTAGTCACAGGCAGCATTTGACATTGACTTTTACCAGAGTCCTTCTCAAGAGGCCTCAAAACCAACACACCTGATGGTGGGCTCAGATCATGAGAGAGCATGACCCAATTAGCTCCATAAGGGGCACATCCAAAGGAACATCTTAGCAGCACCAGACCCTGTTAATCCAAATTCAGCTTTATGAGGTCAGCCCCAACACAGAAGCTTGTACACTGTGATTAAGGTTGATCCTCCTAGTCAGCCAACTTGAGGGTCAGTCCTAGCTATGGATGGGCTAACAGCATTCAAGTCTCAACTACAACACCAAGGCTCACATTATCACACAAAGGACATTCCTGGAGCCCTGAGCTCTGAGCCCCACAGGACACCTACTACATAAGGCCACAATACCAAGACTGGGAGACATAGAAGATCTACCTAATACACAGAAACAAATACAGCAAGGCAGCCAAAATAGGGAGAAAGACACAAAGAAGCATGGAAGAACAGGAGAAATTTCCAGAGAAAGTACTAAATGAAATGGATACAAACAATCTAACAGATACAGAGCTCAAAATAATGGTTATAAGGGTGGTAAAGGAATTTAGGGGAAGAATGGATGAACTCAGTGAGAACATAAATAAAGAGGTAATAAGCTAAAAAAGGACATAGAAACCATTAAAAATAACTAGTCAGAAATAAACAATACAATATCTGAAATGAAGAATACACTGGAAGGAATCAGTCACAGATTAAATGAAGCAGAAGCTGGAATCAGTGACTTGGTAAACAATAGCAGAAAATCCCCAATCAGAGCAGCAAACAGAAAAAAAGAATTAAAAAAAATAAGGATAGTTTGAGAAACCACTGGGACAACATCAAGCATAACATCATCTGCGTAACAGGAGTACCAGAAGAAGAGGGAGAGCAAAGGATAAAGGCCCTATTCAAAGAAATAATGACTGAACACTTCCTTAACCTGGCAAAGAAAATAGACATACAAGCCCAAGAAGCACAGGGAGTCCCAAGCAAGATAAATTCAAAGAGGCCCACACTAAGACATATTATAATTAAAATGGCAAAGTTTAAAAACAGAGAGAAAAAAGCAGCAAGAGAAAAGCAGTTAATTACCCACAAGAAAGCTTTCATAAGACAGTCAGTGGATTTCTAAACAGAAACATTTCAGGCCAGAATGGATCAGCAAGAAATATTCAAAGTGTTGAAAAGCAAGGACCTACAATCAACACTACCCAGGAAGGCTATCATTTAAAATTGAAGGAGAAATAAAGAGCTTCACAGACAAGAAGTAGATAAAGGAAATCAGTACCACCAAACCAATATTACAAAAAATGTTAAAGGACTGACTAGTCAAAGAACATGTATGAATGACCCAATGACACGTACAATGGTGTGGGGATTGACTATGCGATTAGGGGATGGGCTGGACAGAAGAGAGCAAAGGGGGGAAATTGGGATAACTGTAATATAATACATTTTGTTTACAGTTGAAGAGATACTTGTAAAGAATATGAAAAAAACAAGAACACAGTGATAAAGTATAAAATGGCAATAAATATATACCTATTAATAATCACTCTGAATGTAAATGGATTAAACATTCTAATCAAAAGGCATAGGGGATCTGACTGGATAAGAAAACAAGACCCATACATATGCTGTCTACAAGAGACCCACCTCAGAGTGAAAGACTTGCATGGACTGAAAGTAAAAGGTTGGAAAGAGATATTTCATACAATGGATACAAAAAAAAAAAAAAAACAACCTGGAGTAATAATACTTATATCAGAAAACAAAAGAGTTTGAAACAAAGAATGTAATAAGAGACAAAGAAGGACATTACATAATGAGAAAGAGATCCATCTAACAATAGAATATAACCTTTGTAAACATGTATGCAGCCAACACAGGAACACCTAAATATATAAAGTGAATCTTACTGAACATAAAGGGAGAAATTGACAGTAACACAGTCATTGTAGGGGATTTGTTAATAACCTTATTGATATCACAGAATAGATCTTCTAGACACAAAATCAAAAAGAAAATAGCTGCTTTAAATAACACATTGGACCAGATGGATTGAATTGATACTTTCAGAGCACTTCAACACAAAGCAGCAGAATATACACTCTTCTCAAGTGCTCATGGAATATTTTCTGGGATTGACCACATGTTAGGACACAAAAAAAGTCTCAATAAATTTAAGAAGATTGAAATCATACCAAGCATCTTCTCTGACAACAGTGGTATGAAACTGATAATCAATTACAAGATTTCAGGAAGAAATCAAAAGATACCTAGAGACAAATCAAAATGAAAGTGGAACAACCCACAATTTATGGGACAAAGAGGAAACCAGTCCCATAGGAGTGAAATTCATGGCAATACAGGCCTACCTCAAGAACAAGAAAAACCTCAAATGAACAATCTAACCTTACACCTAAAGGAACTATAAAAGCAAAACAAAGCACAAGGTAAGTAGAAGAAAGAAAATAATAAAGATCAGAGCAGAAATAAATGAAATAGAATAAAAAATACAAAATTTCAATGATATAAATAGCTGGTTCTCTGAAAAGATAAACAATATTGACAAACTTTTAACCAGACTCATCAAGAAAAAGAGTGAGGATCCAAGTAAATAAAATAAGAAATGAAAGAGAAGTAACAACTGACACCACAGAAATACAAAGGATATAAGAAAATATTACAAATAATTACACACCAACAAATTGAACAATCTAGAAGTAGATAAATTCCTACACAATCTTCCAAACTCAATGAAGAACAGATCCACTACAACTAATGAAACCAAAGTAGTAACTGAAAAAGTTACAGCAAACGAAAGTCCTAGACCACCAGACAGATGGCTTCACAAGTGAATTTAACCAACATTCAAAGAAGAACTAATACCTATCCTTCTGAAACTATCACCAAAAATTCAAGAGGAAGACTCCCAAGCTCATTTTATGAGACTAGTATTATCTTATTCCCAAAATCAGATAAAGACACTACAAAGAAATAAAATTATAGGCCAATATCTCTGATAAACATAGATGCTCAAATACTCTACAAAATATTAGCAAACCAGATCCAACAATACATTAAAAAGAAAGCACACCTGCTCTGCACACAGCAGGCCCGGGTAGGTATTTTGTCTTGGCCTCTTCCTGGCCGTGTGAACTTGTGTCAGTTATTCAAACTCTCTGAGGCTTGAATTCCATATCATTAAAGGAAAACATAGTGATTCCTACCTCATAGGACTGAATGAGATATGTAAGTTTCCTGGGACAATGCCAGGTGCATAGGAGGGGCTTCATAAATGGTAACTAGTACAGCTGGTGGGGGAAAACATAAAATCCTCATAAGTTGGAAGCAGTCATCCAGAAGGTGTGAAAAGTTGACATAAATGGACTCATTTTAATACGGAGACAGAACAGCCATTTCAGAGGAACTGTCTGGCATGTCCTGCTTCTTGAAGTTTTGCAATGTTTAAACTGGGAAAGATAACTTCGGAATGGTCCAAACCATCTTTGTCTTACAAACAACTGTTTGCAAAACTAAGATGAAGGAAGACATTCTGACCCCAAGGACTGATGATTATGGATTCTCTTTCTGAAGATCAACTAAGTAACCAGTCATGTATAGCTTGTTATCACCAATAAAAATTTCTTTATTCCATTCATGTAATTATTCCCTTCTTTTTCCCCTTGCCCTCACCCTATGATCAGAACATTATTTGAGTTTCTACCTGAATCTGTACTCCCAGAATTGCAATTCATTTTGATCCCAAATAAATGTTTGTAGCTCTCAAAAAAAATTTACACCATGATCAAGTAAGAATTATTTGGGGGATGCAAGGTTGGCACAATATCTGCAAACAATAAATGTGAAACACCACATAAACAAAATAAAGAATAAAGATTATATGACTGTATCAACAGATGCAGAAAAAGCTTTTGATAAAATCCAGCACCCATTTATGATAAACACTCTCAGCAAAGTGGGAATAAAGGTAACAGCTCAACAATATAAAGGGCATATAGGTCAAACCCACAGCAAACATCGTACTCAACAAGCTAAATCTAGAACTATTTCCCTTAAGATTAAAAACAGGACAGGGATGTCCACTTTCACCACTCTTCTTCAACATTGTACCAGAAGTCCTAGTCACAGCAACCAGAATAAAAGAAAATATAAAAGGCATTCAAATTGGAAAAGAAGTATGATCTCATTATTTGTAGATGACATGATACTGAATATAGAGAACGCTAAAGATTGCACCAAAAAACTAATAAAGCTGATAAATGAATTCAGTAAAGTAGCAGAACACAAAATAAATATTCAGAAATTGGCTGCCCTTTTACACATCAATAATGAGTTTTCATAAAGGGAAACTAAAAAAAAATCCCATGTACAATTTTATCAAAATAAAAATAAAATACTTAAGAATAGATTTAACTAAGGAAGTAAAAACCTGTACTCACAAAACTATGAAACTGAATATAGAATTTGAGGGAGATTGAAATAAGTGAAAGCACAAACCATGTTCATGGATAGGAATAACTAACTTCATTAAAATGTCCATACTACCCAAAGCAATCTACAGATTTCAACATAATTCCTATCAAGATACCAATGGTGTATTTCACAGAACTAAAACAAATACTCCAAAAATCTATATAGTACCACAAAAGCCCCCAAATTACCACAGTAAACTTGAGAAAGAAAAACATTAACTGACATCAAAGTACACTACAAGACCATAATAATCAAAACAGCTAGGTACTGGCCTAAAAACAGTTATAAAGATCAATAAAACAATAGTGAACCCAGAAATAAACCCAAGCCTTTATGGTCAATTAATATCAATTAATATTTGACAAAGGAGACAAGAACATGGAATGGGGTACACATATTCTCTTTAATAAATGGCATTGGGAAAATTGGACAGCCATAGGCAAAAAATGAAACTAGGCCATCTTCTTATACTACGTGAAAGAACAAACTGCAAATGGATTAAACACCTAAATGTAAGGCTCAATATCATAAAAATCCTAAAAGAAAACATAGGCAGTAATATCTCAGACATTTCTTGTAGCAATATTTTTTTTTCTTTTAAGATTTTATTTATTTTTAGAGAAAGATGAAGGGAAGGGGAAGAGAAGGAGAAAAACATCAATGTGCAAGAGAAACACTGATTAGTTTCCTCTCACATGTCCCCAACCAAGGGCCTGGACCATGGGCCTGGCCCATAGTCATGGCATTTGCCCTGACTGGAAATTGAACCAGCAACCTTTCTGTTCATGAGACAACATCCAACCCAATGAGCCATACCAGCCATGGCATAGCAATATTTTTGCCTGATATATGTTGTTGGGCAAGGGAAGCAAAATTTAAAAATTTAAAAATGAGACTACATTGATCTAAAAAGCTTTTGCTCAGCAAAGGAAACCATCAACATATTAAAAGACAATCCACTAAATGGGGGAATACATTCATTAATGGTGCATCTGATAAGGAGTTAATAAACAAAATTTATAAGAAACTTATTCAACTCACCACCAAAAAAAAATCCATTTTTTTTAAATGGGCAAAATACCTGAATAGATACTTCTGCAAAGAGGACATACAGATGGCCAATAGACATTAAAAGATGTTCAGTGTCACTAATCATCAGAGAAATACAAATTAAAAATAGAAGGAGATAACACCTCACACCTCTCAGTATGGTTATCATCAATAAATCAACAAACAAGTGCTGCTGAGAATGTGGAGAAAAGGAAATCTTGTGCACCGTTGATGGAAATGCGGATCGATTCAGCTACCATGGAAAGCCTTAAGGAGTTTCCTCAAAAAATTAAAAGCGATACTGCCTTATGACCCAGTGATTCCACTTCTGGGAATACTCATGTATCAAAAAAAAAAGTGAAACGCTGATTCAAAAGAATATATGAACCTCTATGTTCATTGCAGTATTATTTACAATCGCCAAGGTTTAGAAGCAGCCCAAACACCCATCAGTACATGAATGGATTAAAAATGTGGTACATTTACACAATAGAATTCTACTCTGTCATTAAAAAGGTGGAAATCTTACCTTGTGGGACACCATGAATGGACCTGCAGACTATTACGCTAAATGAAATAAGGCAGTCAGAGAAAAACAAATACCATATGATTTCTCTTATATGTGGAATCTAATAACAAAATAAATCAACAAACAATATGGAAACTGATTATAGATACAGAGAACAGACTGATAGCTGTCAGAGGGGAGGATGGTTGGGTACTAGGTAAGAAAGATGACTGGATTAAACAAAAATATATAAGTCACAGCATAGACAATAGCATGGCATTTGCCAAAGGGAAAGGGAAGGGAGAAGAGCATTAAAGGGAGGATAAAGTTTGATGGAAGGAGACTTGACTTGGGGTAGTGAACACAGTACAACAGACAGATGAAGTATTATAAAATTGTGCACTTGACACCTTCATAATTTTATTAACCAACATCACCCTAATAAAGTCAATAAAATTATTTTTAAAAAATACTATGTTAAATTCTGGGAATATCAGATTAAAAGATTAATCCCTGAGAAATCCAATATGAACTTCATTTCTAACTCTAAGGTTCCTGAAATCAGGGACCAGGACTTGGTTGATTTGTATCTCAGTATGAGTGTGGGCGGGGGGAGTAATCAAAACATTAGAAATTATTATTTATTTTTTATCTTTTCAGTCCTTATGGAACAGCATTTAAGGGCCATTAAGTGAATACTACTGGAGTCTTAAAGAATTTTAATGAATGTGTACCCTCTTAGTTAAAATTCATATATGCTATTCTGTACTTAAGCATGTTATGAATTTAAATCTATTCATTATTTTCATATTTATTGTTTAAATCACACTTTAAAAGTTTTTTTTGCATTATCACAACATTTTAAGGAACAACAAATAACTCCCTTTCTTTATACCTTTCAAATATCCTTTATGAGCTAAATTAAGTAAAAAATCATCAAAGAGAAAAGGCTTGTATTTTCTAAATATTTGCCACTAAACTCTTTGCTAACATGGGAACTGAGAGCATCATAAAAATAATGTATTTAAATGTCTTCAAAATTATAAAACTCCAATTTTACCTTAATTATTTAGTATACACAGAGGCATAATAACCTGGCAAATGTTTAATTTAGTATTTTTAGACTGCATAACCTTTAATTTGGCTGTCTACATAGTTCTGCCATCCTCATTGTTTTATATCATATTTCCATTATGGAAAACAATGCAGAGGTTCCTTAAAAAGTTAAAGATGTAACTGTCTTATCACCCAGTGATTCCACTTCTAGGAATTTACCCAAAGAAACCCAAAACACTAACTCAAAATATAAGCACCCCTATTTCATTGCAGCATTATTTATAATTGCCAAGATATGGAAGCAACCCAACTGTCCATTAGTAGATAAGTAGGTAAAACAACAATGGGTCACTTACACAATGGAATACTATGCAGCCATAAAAATCAAGTAAATTTTACCCTTTCAAAGCATGGATGGACTTGGAGAAAATCAATAAATGTTTTATAGACAAGGAAAGCAAAATAGAATTTTGACCAAACAACAAAATATGATGTGGAAATCCTTGCCTTGATTATACAGAGCCTAAAATTTACCTTTTTTTTTTTTAATGTTGCACCTTGAGAATAAGAGTGTTGGGGAAAGTTTGGTGCATCACCTGTCTCTCAACACCCAAGCATAGCACCATGAGCATTAACCATAATAGCTTGCACCTTGGAAGGTTTACCAGGCAGTCCTTCAAGTGCTTTGTGCATTGCGGTTTGTATACTCACTTACTGGATGCTCACAAAAACCTCATAACATAGATACTAATATTACATCTTTTTACAGATGAGGAAAATAAGGCATGGAGAAGTTAGTTAACTTTCAAAAAGGCAAACAGCAGAGAGTGAGGATTGGATGGCAGTAGAATCCATTTCAATAAAAAATAAGCAAGGAAATGAGAAACATAGGTAAATTATATCATGGCTTGGTCCAGAATTATGTGCCTTCCCCCATCACATTTAAAGTGGAAAACGCATCTACCTGGTCTATCGATAGCAATCAAAATATTTGAATGTGGTAATCTCCTTTAAAAATAAAAGAAACTATAGGTTCCAGCCAAGATGGAGGCATAGGCAGAAACACTTCACTTCCTCACACAACCAAAAGGAGGGTAACAACCAATCTAAAATCAATAAACAACCAAAATCGCCAGAAAATCAAACTGCATGGAACTCTGACAACCAAGGAATTAAAGAAAAAAATCAACCAGAACTACCAGACTGGTAAGGCAGATTATGCTGGCTGACTCAGAAAAATCGGGGCAAGGCGGCTGAGGAGCAGGGCTGACTGCTGAGCTCAGCAGAGATGTGAAGAAGGGACTGACTTAAGGGAAAACTGAGACTCAGAGCTGACTGTGGGCTAAGGCTGGTGTTTCCGCTCTGGGAGATACTTCCAGTCTGACAGGAGAGTCTGTTGGAAAGTGCGCTAGAGGGAGCTGCATTGTTCCCTCTCTGGCCCCTCCCCCATAGGCAGTGCTGCAAGGAGGGCTGCCTCGCTCAGGTGAATACCTAAGGCCCCGCCCCTTACAACTTATCAAGTGTGCCAAGAGAAAGAAATATGGCCCAAATGAAAGAACACAGCAAAACCTCAGAACTAAGTCATGAGAAGATTGCCAACCTATCTGATGGAAAATTTAAAGCCCTGGTAATGAAAATGCTCACAGAGCTGACTGAGCTTGGTTGAAAAATGAAAGAACAAATGAAAGATACCCAAAATGAAATAAAGCAAAATATTCAGGGAACCCACAGTGACAAGAAGGAAACTAGGAATCAAAGCAACAATTTGGAACAAAAGGAAGAAATAAACATCCAACTAGATCAGAACGAAGAAACAAGAATCCAAAAAAATGAAGAGAGGCTCAGGATTTTCTGGGATAACCTGAAACGTTCCAATATCCAAATTATAGGAGTGCCAGAAGGAGAACAACAACAGCAAGGAACTGAAAACTTATTTGAACAAATAATGAAGGAGAACTTCCCCAATCTGGTGAAGGAAATAGACTGCCAGGAAGTCCAGGAAGCCCAGAGTCCCAAAGAAGTTGGACCCAAAGAGGAACACACCAAGGCACATCATCATTAAGTTACCCAAGATCAAAGACAAAGAGAAAATCCTAAAAGCAGCAAGAGAAAAGAAGACAGTTACCTACAAAGGAGTTCCCATAAGGCTATCAGTTGATTTCTCAAAAGAAACCTTGCAGGCAAGAAGGGGCTGGAAAGAAGTATTGGAAGTCATGAAAGGCAAGAACCTACATCCAAGATTGCTCTATCCAGCAAAGCTTTCATTTAGAATAGAAAAGCAGATAAAGTGCTTCCCAGAAAAGGTCAAGTTCAAGGAGTTCATCATTACCAAGCTCTAATTATATGAAACATTAAAGGGACTTATCTAAGAAAAAGAAGATAAAAATAGGAACAATAATGACAACAAACTCACAACTATTAACAGATGAACTTAAAAGAAAAACAATGAAAACAAAAACTAAGCAAACACCAGAGCAGGAAAGAATCAGAAAAATGAACATCACACAGAGGGAGTTCAGTGGGGAGGGGGAAGGAAGGAATGGAGGAAGAAGGTACAGGGAAGAAGCAGCATAATCAGTAGGCATAAAATAGATGGGGAAAGATAAAAAATGGTATAGGAAACAGAGAACTCAAAGAACTTATATGTACAACCCGTGGACATGAACTAAGGGGGGGAAGATGCTGGATGGTTGAGGGGGCAGAGCAGAGAGGGGATAAAGGGGAAAACTGTAATAGCATAATCAATAAAAAAACTTAAAATAAATAAAATAAAAGTAATGTAAGAAATTAAAAATAAATACAAATAAAAGAAACTACAATTTTCAAAATACAATTTCCAACTATAATTTCACTTTTATTTACTACTAAGTAAAGTCAAAGAGTAGTTAAATTCTGAATATTGTTTCCTGGTCCTCAGGTTAAATATTAATACTGGCTATTGTAGGAAATTAATAAAAACACCTGCCTTGAAGAAAATTTTAAGAATAAGAGATAATGTGTAAGATATGCTCTGTGGATCCCAAGCTCTACACAATATTTTGGGAAGAAAGTCATAAAAATGGGAATGGTGGGTGAAAGTCAAACAAGAATGGATCCTGCCACATTCTCAGAGTCTTTAATATGCTGTTCACCATGAAACCCCATACATAATACACAGTTTTTTCCTAGTTATTTAATCACCAAATCATTTTATTAAGCAATTTTCTCAGGATTCATGTATCAAGAAATGTACTAGGAAAATTATTAGTCTAGCTAATAGTACCAGTTTTATTTATAAACACCTACAAGTTTAGCCATTGAAGTATCATCATCTGCTTTTTACCAATTAAGTATAGTACCTACCATGTAGAAATGATAAAATTTAAAAAACCATCTATTAGTTGCTATGAACACTGACATTAGGGAAAGCTACTAGAATCGATTTGGCCTAACATCCCACCTAGGGTGAACGATACTATGAAAAGTTGAGGTTTGGTTCAGCTTTTCTGTGTAATAATCTTACTACAAAGGATTAAATGTGCCAGAGCAAGATGCCTCTCTGCAAGGAGATTATCATGTATTCTACAGAAATAACTAGAGGCCACATCAGGTGCCTCACTAAACTAATTATAAAGGAAAAAATCTAGGGTCTCAATATAATGAAACATGAATTTTATTATTATATTCCTTTAATTGGACTGAACAGGCTTAACAGTAAAGAACTTATTCCAAGAAAGAACTTATCCCATAAAGAACTTATTCCAAGAAAGTAACAATAAACTGCTGACAAGGTAGAGGGCACATTACAGGTCTCTAGTACTCCATAATTAATGTTGTGTGATGAAAGCCCATAATTTATCAACATCTAATTAAAGTCAAGGACATGGACAAGATGCAAACATGCAGAACCAGACAATGACACAGAGCAGAAGAATTTAGGAAACAAAACTATAAAAAATCAAAATAGAAATGTTCTTTCAAGTTGACACCCTTTCCCCCCATTTTACAGATCAAAATACTAAAGCCCAAAGGGAGTAAGTGACTTATCAAGGCCAAAAGTCAAGTCAAAGGCAGAGTCAGAACTATGAGGGTGAACCAACTGCATTTGATGGGAAGCACTGTTTGTGACCAAAAAAAAAAAAAAAAAAAAAGCTAAAATAAATCAATCAATAAAAAAAGGATTCCTCTGGTTTCTGCACTTTGCACTAAAAAAAAGAGGGCAGGGTTGTTGGGGAGTTGGGGCAAAGAAATATATGTGATGTTGAGTCTTGATTACCAAATTGAGCCTTCAGCTAAATATTGAAAAGTATTGGGAAATTGGAAGAAATAAAAAGACCTGTTCTTTTTAAAAATAATAAAATAACCAGTGGACCAAAAAAAAAAAAAAATGAATTAGAGAATAATATAATTAAATCACTGGCTCAAATAATGTACCAGTGCGCAAAACTTAAAAAAAATAGTAATCTTTAAAAATTATTTTGAAGCCCTGGCTGGAGTGGTTCAGTGGCTTGAGTGAGGCCTGAAAACTGAGAAATTATTTTGAGCATAATCTGAGGGTTGGTTAGAGTAGTTAGTTCATATTTCCTTTGAGCTTCCCTGCAAGGCTCCTTGGCTCCACCTAGTGTCAACCAATCAAAAATTACACCACAAACATGATTTAGAAATCATACTGCTGATTTCTTCATTTCCTTAGAAAAGCCAGCTACCATCTAGGGATTTCTTATTAAATAGAAGCTGTGCAGCCCTGGCTGGTATGGCTCAGTGGATTGAGTGTAGGCCTGAAAACCAAAAGGTGGCTGGTTTGATTCCCAGTTAGGGCACATGCCTGGGTTGCAGGCCAGGTCCCCAGTAGGGGGTGCATGAGAAGCAACCACACACTGACATTTCTCTCTTCTTTCTCCCTCCCTTCCCTTTCTCTAAAAATAAATAAATAAAATTTTAAAAAAAAACACAGTGAACTTTAACTGGAACATAATCAACAAAAGAAAAAAAAGCAAACAAAATATAACCAGAAACTGAAATTAAGAACAATCTAACAATAGCCAGCGGGGAAGGGACTGTGGGGAGAAGGGTTTTCAGGAACTACTATAAAGGACACATGGACAAAACCAAGGGAAAGGGTGGAAGCAAGGGAGCTACCATCTAGGGAGCTAGATGGAGGTGGGTTTGGCTGGGGTGAGTGGAGTGGGGGGAAAATACAGACAACTGTAATTGAACAACAATAAGCTAATTTTAAAAAAGAGAGAGAAACGGTGAAGAGTTGTAGCCCATTGCAAAACTCAAGGTTTATGACACCCACATATAGCTGGATACGTCTACACTAGTGATTTTCAACCTTTTTCATCTCATGGCACAAATAAACTAATTGCTAAAATTCTGTGGCACACCTAAAAATATATTATATTTTTTGCAGATCTGACAAAAGTAGGTATAAAATGACCAACAGGTATATGAAAAGATGTTCAAGTTCACTAGTTATTAGGGAAATGCAAACCAAAACTACAATGTGGTACCATCTCACACCTGTTAGAATGGTTATTATCAACAAGACAAGAACTAACAAGTGTTGGAAAGGCTGTGCCGGTGGGAATGTAAACTGGTACAGCCACTATAGAAAACAGTATGGTGCTTCCTCAGACAATTAAGAATAGCCCTGACTGGCATGACTCAAGTTGTCCCACAAAGTGAAAGGTTGCAGGTTCAGTCCCCAGTCAGGGCGCATATGAGAGACAACCAATCAATGTTTCTCTTCCTCTCTTCCTCTCTAAAAAATAAATAAGTATTTTTTAAAAAACATTAAAAATAGTGTTACCATATGACCCAGAAGTCCCCTTTCTGGGCATCTACCCCAAAAAACCTGAAAACATCTATTCACAAAGATAAATGCACCCGCTATGTTCATGCAGCATTATCCACAGTGGCCAAAGCCTGGACACTGAAGACCAAGTGTCCTTCAATAGATAACTGGATAAAGAAGATGTGGTACATATATATTATGAAATACTATTCAATCATAAGAAAAGATGAAATATTGCCATTTGCAATAACATGGATAGACCTTGAGAATGTTATACTAAGAGAAATAAGTTGGAAAAAGCTAAGAACAATGTGATTTCCCTCATATGTAGGATATAAAACTGAAACTCATCGACAGACAGCAGTAGGGTGGTCACCAGAGGTTAAGAGGCTGGGAGGGAATCAAAGGTAAAGGTAAATGAACTATGTTGACAGAGATGATGCGACTGGGTGGCGGGCACACAACGCAATACACAGATCATGTATCATAGAATTGTGCACCTCAGACCTCTATGATCTTATTAACAAGTATCACCCCAATAAATTTAATTTAAAAATAAATAAATAGCTAAATATCAAAGTCAGTTTACAAAACTCTCAAAAAATATTCCTTTGTTTTGTGGGCACCGCTACATGCTGTAAAAACAATCCCAGGCAGGCAATGACTAGGCACACTTTCCACATTGGTTTCTCATTCTAAATTTAATTTGACTCATCTAGTGTATTAACTATATGTTTTTTTCAGTTTTCAATTCTGTCAAAACAGCCTGAGTCACTATTTTGATTTAAGTTTACAAAAAAAAAAAAAAAATGCCATCTGTAGACATCTAGCAATGAGTCATTGATGTTTTTATAACATCAATAGATTGCAATCTAAAGAGAAATGCAATCTATAGCTGCAACAACTTGAGAGAGAGAAGTTTTCAGAGCCCCATTGTCTTACAGACAAAAGGAGATTTGAGGGGTTTCCCCCTGACATTACCCAAATATTTTTAAAGTCTGTACTATGACAGACACATAGTCTAGCACGTAGTGGAGCACATGGACTGAAACACAGGGTTGAGTAGAACAATCTTTAACCCTGGGGAGTCTGATATCTAGCTGAGGAAATAAAACTCATTCATTTCATTGAACATGCATTATGTCAAGGTAACGAATGCTATAGAAAAACAGGCTATGTTCACTTGAGGAGCATGGTGGTGTGGGTGTAAGTAACCTAAATTCACAGTGCAGTGTATTAATGTTAAAACAGACACTCATGCACACGGTAGTCTGGAAGATGGGGGTGGGAGGAAGAGTCACCTGGACGGTTGCCTAAGCTACATTTTGAAGAATGACTGGGAGTTAGAAGTTTACCAGGTAAAGTATTTCAGAATTAACCAGATTAAAAAAAAATTGGATAAAAGCAATCCAAAAAGTAAAAACAGCACAGAAATTAGTTGAATAAAATAGCCAGATATCTGAAAGATAGATTCTCATCATTGCCATTAAAAAGGTATCACCAGGGACTACTCCAGTTCAAAACAAGTAGAACTACTTCCAGCTAGAAGGATCTGAGAAAGGTTTCCTTGAAATGTGATATTCGAGGATGGGTAAGATCACATAAAACACAAACTAATGGGGTGGGGGCAGGAATAGGAAGAGATTTCCAGGAAGAAACAATACAGTTAATTTCAGTTTTAAGTTCTGAAAATCATAACTATGTCCTGAGCAGGACAAAGGTCCTACAGGCTCATATATACACCTATTTCCCCCAAACGGTAGTAATAATAATAATAATGATAAAATATTATTAACTTGTGGGATTGGTTATGTCTACATTTACTCTACCAGCAGGGCTGTGCATGGTTAGCAGCTACCTGCGGTACCTGCAGCACAGTCTCTCAGACCACCTCTGACTTCAGGTGGGCAGTAGTAAACAGCTCCATCTAAGCTCAGTTCCCACTCACCATAAGCATCTTCCCACTTCCTGCTTCAGAACCTTCACTGATTCTGTGCTGGGCAGCCCAGAAGTGCTCTAAAGCCCCAGGGGGTCAACTGTCAAATAAGACAGGGTCATATAGAGGGTGATCTAGGAATTCAGGGAAGGTGTGCAGGAATCACCTGGAAGGTTGCTGAACTTCTAAGGTTCTCCAGAAGTTTCAGGAAAATCCGGGCCCCCATTCATCACAGCAGCAACTTCAAGGACACACCCTCAGGTTGGATTTCCCGCATTCCTGTCTCACGCCCCACTGTCTCTCACTCTTGAAATCACTTTTCAAATAAATGGCTTCTACAGGAGTTTTCATTTTAGGCTCTGCTTTCTAGGAAGCCAAACAAAGACAAAAATGATTCATATTTTAATTATAAGAAGTACAAGTCTTTAAGCCTAGTTAGTTTTTGAAAAATTATAAGCTGAAAATGCTGGTGAGCTAAATATATCTCTTCAAATTGTAGGGTTAGCCAAACAATTTACAGCATGTCAAATTGACCTTATTAAGTGAAATGAACAGCAATTTTTAATTTTAAAAAAGTAATATTAATGGGAAATGAAATGTAAAATGAATCTCAAAACTATACTATAATAAGTAATAATACATATATCTGAAAATTTCAATTACCTGGGAGCTTTGCAATTGCCAAGACGACGTGTCAGCCACATGTGGCAACAAGAGAAATTCAAATCCTTACTGAACTTCATTAATGTACTGGAGACCTTAAGACCTCCCATAATAGTTCACTATTAGGTAACGGTTTGTCACATGAAAAGGATTGTGTATTATTTGCTGAATAAAGGATGGATTTGGATTTGTGGGTTAGTTCTCAGCCCACAAACTGAGAGTGTAAAAAACATTTTCATTACACAATGCTATCCGTTGTAATGAAAATTTGACCCAATGGAATTTAAGCAATTATAAGTTTGCACCCCCCCCCCCAAAAAAAAAGTGCAAGAAGCATTCATTGAATTGCCTGTTTCAAGGGGAATAGAAGTATTTTGAAAGATATTCTTCTGAGGAGAACTTAGGCACCAATTGTTATTTATATGAAACTATCAGTATCCAAACATAATCTCTCAGGCAAATGGGATTTCCCAGAAGGCTGCTGAACAAATCAAAAGCTTTGTCAAGGGAAATGTATGGCATGTTTGTGTGCGGAAATGATGCATGAACTTTTCTCGTTGATAGGGCTGGTTTCGTTCATTCAATGGCCAGTGCCCTCAGAGACACAGACAGATAACAGCATGGTGGTTACCAGACGGAAGGGGGTGGGTGTGGTGAGGGTAAAGGGGGGCAAATGTATGGTGACAGAAGATAATTTGACTACGGGTGGTGGGTACACAATGCAATGGGCAGATCATACATCACAGTAATGTACACTTCAAACTTATATGACCCTGTTAACCAATGTTACCCCAATAAATTTAATTAAAAAAATGAGTGCCTGCATGACCCATATATCTTGCTAGGTACAGAAAATAAACAAGGGGCATGTCCCTATTCTTTCTCACTGAGTATACTTTTCCAATGGGGACACAGACAATAAACAAATACACCAACACAGAACTAGAAATTACAGTAGGTGCTAGAAAGGACAAGTATAAGGAGAGAAAGAATAAGGGAGGAGACCAATTTTAGATTAGGGTCAGGAAAGAACTCTCCAAGGAAACAACATTTATGCTGAATCCTAAAGAATATGTAAGAAGGACTTCGCCAGATGAAGAGAGGAATACTTGTGCACTAATTTCACAATGCAAAAGAAGACCAGTTAGTTCATGGAAGTTTTTTTACAGTGAGGAGTAGGAACATAGTAAGTAAGGCCAAGAGAGGGGTTCAAGATGAAGCTGGAGAGGTGGGTTGAAACTAAATATGTGGCTCCTTGAAGGCCATGTTAAAATAGCTGGACTTTAGAGTAAATACAGTGAAGACTGTAGAAACCATCTTGTCTAAGATTAAGCCAAATACAAAAAAATTAAAAAATAAATAAAAGAGACATCAATAGTTTCTCTGGTGAAGAGTTGATTGTATCATTTCTTCTTGAACCACAACTGTCAGGAAATTTAATATTAATACAGCCAGTTTTGATGTCGGGTATCATAACTAATAGGAAACTAATTTCCTGTACAGATTTAACATTGTGTTTTAAGAATAGGGCTCTAAGATGGACCCAGGGGAAGCCAGTAGATACGAGAGATGTTCTTAGCTCTGGGGACTCAAATGGCCATGGGTCAGAGCGACATTGGCAGGGTTCCGTGGGGCGGTGACACTTCTGTCCAGAAGACAACTGCAGCAGGCCCAGGCTGAGGTATGGGATTAGGTGAAGGAAGTGGAGAGGGAAGGATCTTAACAACTATGTAGTATCTACCAGACACTAGGCACTGTGCAAGCTGTCTTGAGTTTCCATGTAATCTTCACAGCCACCTTATGCATTAAGTACACTTACTTCCATGTTTCAAATGAGGAAAAGGAGCATCAGGAAGAGTAGGTCATTGACTCCGAGGATACAGCTGGGAAGGAGCACTTCACCACCAGAGGTGAAGAGGGAAAACACCCTCTCACCCAGACCTTTGTATTCCCCTCAAAATGTCTCCCAAAAATAAATCATCATATTGTTCATTAGTTGATGAATTGAACAGACTGTGGCCATTCTGTAGTCTTTTTTTTTAAAGGCATTCATATCAATAAACAATGAGCTTACTAAATACCACTTGTGAAACAATTAGGCCAAAGGAATTTTTTAATATAACTGTGAAAGGTGGAAGTGCAAATTTGGCTGCAGAATCTGGCAAGGGCCTGTTTGTCAACCAGGGTCGTAGCAGTTAAATCTTCAGGCTGAAGGAAAGTCCTGGCTGCAAGTATGAAGGTGTGGAAAAAAGTAGGTTCCCCCACCGTTACCACATCCTGAAGTTTCTTTCGGTTTGCTTTTGAAGAAGAACACAGCCAATAAACCGCCACTAGGTGTCCTCAAAGTAAAAATAATAACAGCAGAAAAAGTACTTCCTCACTCCTAAGAACTACTGTAACTGGACTTTTTTTGTCCACGTTCTTTGAGTCCTGGACTTTAATGGATAAAGTAACATTTATTAATTAAACAAGAACATGTGACCACCGTGAATAAGAGTTGTTTTTTTAAGGCTATTTAAGATGCTCATTTTCATTTTAAATTAGAATTTATATTACTCTGCTCCAGGAAGGCAGGCCAAGATTTCAAAAGGGCACTGCTGTCACCCAAATTGCCAGTGACCCAGGGAGCACTGCAGGGCAGGGAACACCTCGGGCCAGGGTCGCAGCTCCCAGTGCCGAGAAATTTCAAATGTACAGAAACTGTGCTCAGGCAGATTTTTTAACAACTAAACATCTTAAAATATAAATTAGGTGAATTGCAGCAATTACCTCTCCCTGAAATAGCACCTGCAACAGCCTTTGTTTTCTTTAGTTACTGTGGGGCAAAGAGAAAAGCACACTTTAGCAAAATGTGCTCCCAGTTAATCTTTTAAGCAAACACAGACTTCTCTTCTCACCATTGGTCTCTGCAGGCTCAGGGGCCGCTTTCCTCCTCACCTTCCCTCCTATTTCCTTCTCTTCCCCTGTTCTTCCCCCACCTGCCTCTCTTCTTTCTTCTTCCATTTTCTCCCTCAAGTACCATTTCACATAAAAAATCAATTTTCTGATTACGATCTTTTATGCAGTCAACTTACATAAATACTTGCTCTGGTTCTAGCGCAGCCAGTAAAGGGGAAGAAAGAATGTGAGAATACAGATGTCTGTACCTGCACCTGTCCAAAACTTAGGGAGAAGAATGAGGCTCCCAGTGGGGGCAGGGGCGGGGGGGGGGGGGTGGTGGCGGGTGGTGATTAAAGCCAGAGAGGGCTGCCCTGCTGCCAATGCTGCATGTTTTTGGAATTTCTAATCTTGCCACAGCCAGATGACTCACACCCACTGACTGACTCTTGAGGCTTCTACAAAACACCTGGAAAGATAACCCTAACCCAGAAGGCAATCTTTCACTCCAGGTTAGCCTTTCAAGGTAGGTAGGGGAATTTTCAGTATTTATTACCATTTTGTTCACCCAGGAGTCACAGGCCTTAATCTTGATTTCAGACATTGTTGTGTCTGACAGACAAAAACAATTTCCTGGCATGGATGGAGGCCTGCTTCTGCCTGGGGAGGGAAACCGAAATGAGTCAAACTTGACCTTATTTGGGGCCAGAAAGACCCGAGATTCCTGTGGGAGGGCTCCCTGTGTGCTTGCGGAAGCTGGCTCCTCAAATCCTTCCTCCCTTCATGCACCTCACTGGCCTCAGGTTGCCTTTTGGGGACAAGTCTTTTTTTATCTCCTTCAGGGCTGACTAAGGTGATCTTTGCAAGTAAAGTCTCTGAATGCAAGCCATAAGGGAAAGAGAAAATGGGGTCCACAGAGTCTAATTTAAAACATAAGTGTTAGCAAAATTCATAGAAACAATCATATACCAGCATGTGTGAAAATCAGAAGAATAAAGGAATCAAGAAACTACTTTTCTGAAAGTGTACTCAGGAGTCCTAAATGTAGAAACCCTGAATATGGAAGTAAGCTGTACTTATAAATAGACAACTACCTGTTGAACTCTTGTTTCTAATAGCTAATATTAATCAAGCATTTTAAAAATATTCCTGAGGCTCTGTGCAAGGGATTCTCTAAACATTAAGACTCACAACACTAAAAGGAGTATATTTTTTAATTTGTGATATAACTGATATATAACATTGTGTACATTTGAGGTGTAAAATATGTTGCTTTGCTACATGTACATACTGAAATATGATTACCACTGTATATCATTATTATACCCATGAACAGATAGGAAAATTGTCTGATGCTTTCCTTGAAGTGAACAGTGATTTCCTGCGACACAATTGGACTAAGGCTCTGAGCATGCCTAAGGGACCTGGGAATTGGGGAAAACTAAGTTAGAGTTCAAGGTGGCAAATTAGACCATTTATTAATTTTTAGATTTTAACAATAAGGACACTCAATATTAATATTTCTCAGTACACAAGAGGAAAACAGACTCCCTGACCATCCATCCCCTAATTTTGTCTTTCTCCCTCTTAGAAGATGATCCATATTCTCTCCCATTAAAATGGAGGAGACTCCATTCCCTATTGTAAGTTTCCAGGTCACAGAGCTAGTGGGCAAAGGGGCGGAATTCGAACCCAGGATGATCCAGCCCAGAGCCAGGACTCCTGTTCACTCTGCTAGGCCGACTTGTCAGTATTGACACCACTCATGCCACTGCCACAGAGATGAAGCATGAAGCATAGAGGGACTGAAACTTTAGATACCTGAGTGCTTTTGTGTGGATGAAGGTGAACAACTGTGAAATGCCAGTGTTGACTCCCATAACCAACTTTTATTAGAAACCAGCTTGTATGTGGTATTATATCCCATTCACAAGATGTTCTCTGGGGTTGTTTACTACAGTGCTGCTCAGTGTGGTCCAGGGACCTCTGAACAAGATAGGACCCAAAATGGAGAGTGTGTAGAAATCTTTGGTAATGCCACATCACCAAAGCAAAAGATCTTATATGTCTAAAAATATTTGTGTGCCATAGTTTGGAAATTTTTTAAAATGTCCTTTAAGGCAAACAGTTTAAGAAGCACTACTTTATTTCATTAGGATCTTGGTAGTCATCTCCAAATCTCCCTGATAAGGCTTACAGCAAACCCAAACTTCCTGTCTGCCTCTTCAACTAGAATCTAATTTCCCCAAGCGTGGGACTTTGTTTTATTCACTGCTCTGTCCTCAGTCCCTACAGTCATGCGTGATGCTCAGTGAATACTTGTTGAATGACTGTGGGAAATGCCCTGGACCACTTTGAAACTGGATCTCAAGACCGAGGTGCTGGCAAGTCTTCTGCTTCCAGCCTGCCTCTCCGCCTTCCTGCCACCACGCCCACGCCCAGCGCACACCTCCATCTGCCCAGAAGGAAAGGCGGAAGAAAGAATGTTCAGTTATTTTCCCAGATGTGCTTTAGAATTATTTGGGCACAACTTCTAAAAAGTTCCATTGAAATTTTGATTGACATTACTGTCAACATATAAATTAACTTGAAAAGATAACACATTTTTATGAGTCTTCCCATTCACAAGAATGATAGGTCTGTTTATTTTTCTTGTGTTCTCATAAAATTCATAGTAAAATTTTATGGGTTTTGTATAGTTTCTGATTTTAGGATGCTTTATATTTATACTTCCTGTTATGTATGGGAAAAAAATGTTCCTTTTATTTCCTAATTGTTAGTATACAGGAAGAAAGGAGTCATTTTGTGAATGGTTATTTTCTATCCACTCATTTTAAACTAAACCTTTACTAATGCTAAGAATTTTTCATTTACTTATCTTGGACCTGAAATCATATTATCAACAACTGATCATTTTATCTTCTTCCATTTTCTTCCTCTGGTTTTACCTATTTTTCAGCTCTTTTTCTCAATGCATTCAGCAGAGTAAATTCCCCTTAAATAAAATTTTGATTGAAAAGAGAATTAACATGCAACAGAATAGTTAAAGAACAAAACCATGAGAGTCCACATCTCAATGAAGGACGCTGCCAACGCAGAACTTAGAGGAAATTTGTTGCTCTCAATACTTGTATGGGGGCTGGGGAGCGGGGGAACAATAAATTGAATCAATACCTAGTGCACTTCATTCCTTTTAAGTTACAAAACAAGAGTGAGAGACAAAATCAAGTGATAAACTTAAATAAAATGAAGGTATAAGAAAAAGAATTAGTAAAAAAAAATTATCCTTCACCACAAGTAGTTTCAAAAATACTAGTTTACTACACTAGGGTCCTGGTACTTTCTCTGAGTCTCCCTTATTGAACCTAAAAGAATCAGCGAACAAAAAGCTACTCTGTAAAGGACATTTTCCTTCAGTCGACAGACTACTTTCCAAACCTCTCAAAGCCTGTAGGCCTTGAAAATAAAACTAATTAATACAAGTTATAATAATTTCTGAATTTAGATTCTAATGCTATATTTTAAATGAAATAAAGAAGTGTTACTATCTACATATATTTTTGAAGAATGGCAGATTTTTTGCATTCAGGCAACCCAGTCAGAGTGATTGGTCATTCTTAGTGAGTCTGCTCTGTAAAAAGAAAGAACCTGGTGTCATTTTTTTTTTTTTTTTGATGTACCTGCAGGAACCAACTCCAGGAAAGGACTGGATGAAAAAGGATCAACCCAGTCTTTTTGGTGTTACAGAGAGTGTGGAAACAACTCTACCCTCACTTTTCCCCTAACTATGACGATAGGGTTCATTTATAACTGTCCCAGGCCTTTGCTCAATGAAATAAAATCTTCCCTAAAAATTTTGAAATTCTAAACCTCTCCTTAGGAAGGATGGGGGTGGGAGGTTTAATTTACACCTCTAGGAAGTCCTGGAACAAGAAAATATGAGGTCTGTCCAGAAAGTATTCAGCCATGCACTATGAAAAACAGACACATTTATTGAAGAAGATACAAGAAACATTGTCCTTAGGGCAATGATGCCTCAGTCCCCTTTGAAGCAGGCACCCATGACTCATCTCCAGTTCTGACCTTCTTGAGGAAATCTGGTTCACTGGTAGCAGTTTGAATCAAGTCATTAGCAACTGCAGGACAATGTTCTTTCTGCTCTGGTAGCAGAAGCTGCAGAATGAATTTTGCCATGACACGTTTCATGCAAGATTCTGCATCAAAATCTTGGACACAGTAGTTTTGGAATCCCCAGATCAGCTTCTAGCTCTTGCCCTGTCAGCTGCTGATCTTTGTTGATTGCAGCCCATACATGTTCAACATTCTCAGGTGTTCTACTTGTTGCAGGCCTTCCAGAATGTAGATCACTTTGAACAGATTCTCGGCCACCTTTGAAGCATTTGTGCCACACTTTTATTTGGGCAGCACTCCTTACATTGTCCCCAAAAGCCTTCTGAATCATCAGAATAGCTTCCACAAAGGAATGTTCAAACTTAATGCAAAATGTGATGAAGATTCACTGCTCTGCTCACTCAGTCATTGTGAATGTGACAGCCACACAGTACACATGCTCACCCAATGGCATCTACTGCCCCCACTGACTAGTACAGTGAAGTTATCATTGTTCACATATGTGCACTCCAGTCCACTCTCCTTGGCTGCCAGGTTACATCGATGTTGCACAAACCATTCTCATTACATTAACAATCGCTGGACTTTTACCAGACAACCCTCATATATTAAATTAAATATGCCTCTAGGTTGATAACACCCCAGGGTCTTGTCTAAAAGAAACACAAATCTTTTCTGAAATTTTGAGCATCTTCATCCAATTTCCCTCAATAACCCAAAAAAGAATGATTGGCCAAATATGAGGAATAAAAAGGAAAATGAACAAAAGTTGGATAAATAAACAACTTTCAATAATGAAAATACAGTTTTTCATTAATTAAACAGTAGATTAAAATGAGCTGGAAAATAACTGGTGAACTAGGAGCTAGATCTGAATAAATTATGCTTAATAGTTCAAGAGAAACACAGAGTTGGAAAAGATACTTTAAGAGATGTTGAAGATGGAATGAAAAAGGCTAACAATTGTCTACTTAGGGTTCTAGAAAGAAAACGTACAGAAAATGGAAATATGATAGTTATCTATTGCTTTTTAACAAATTACTCTAAAACTTAACTGTTTAAAACAACAAATAGTTGTTTCTCACAGTTTCAGAGGCTCAGGAATCTGGGAGCAGCCCCCCAGTAGTCCCAGCTCCGGGCCTCATGTGATGCTGCAGTCCTGCCATGGCCAGTGCTGCACTCGTCAGGGCTGGGCTAGTTCGCTTAGCACGGATGACTTAAAAAATCTAGATGTGTATATAGCTAATAACATAGACACACAACATATAAAAAAATTAACAAAGTTGCAAGGAATCAGTAAAAAGAATAATTATAAGAAGTTAGATTTGGGAAAACCATAAATATACTTTATTAAACAACTATAGTATCAAAGAAAAAAGTCTAATGAAAATTAGAATAAACCTAGGACTGGATTGCAACCTTTATAAGGGCAAGAATCATGTTTGTTTCTTTCATAACTTTGCATTCTAGCATTTAGCAGGGACTTCATCAATAACTGCCAAGTAAATACATGAATGGATTTGAATGATAAAGTTAATAATATTTGCATGAATTTTTTTAAATTCCTATTGCTGCCTTCATTTTCTGCGATAATAAAAAAATGTCATCTAGCTTTTGTTGCATTGCAAGGTGTCCCTAGCTGAGCTCTTCAGAAAGTCTGGCTGGCAGAGTGGTTAGGCTATTCTTTTTTCTTCAGCTTTATTGACATGTGACTGATAAATAAAACTGGTGTATACTTAAAGTGTACAACGTGATATATTGACATACATATATATTGTGAAATGATCACCATGATAAAGTAATTAACATATTTATCACTTCAAAGAATTACCTTTTTTTAAATTTCTGACGAGACCAGCTATGATCTACTCTCTTAGCAAATTATAGGTAGAAAAGTATACAATTGATAACTATTGCTAATATACTGCTCATTAAATCTCCAGGACTTACTCCTGTTGCATAATTGAAAGTTTGTACCTTTTGGCCAAATCTCATTTCTCTCACCCCAAACTCCTGGCAACCACCATTCTACCCTGTGTTTCTATGACTTCAACTATTTTAGAGTCTACATATAAGTCTGGCCTGTTTCACTTATCATAATGTCCCCCACATTCATCCATATTGTTGCAAAAGAAGGATTTCCTTCTTTTTAAGGCTGAATAATATTGCATTTTATAGTGTATGTAAAAATTTTTAATTACCATAAAAGTTTGAAGCAACTATTTTTATAACATTCATTTCTAATTAGCAAAGATGTTAGTTATAAAATAAAGAAAAAAAGGAAGCAATCTATTTTTACCTGGATAAAACTACATGCATAAAAATGCTATTGTCTCAGAAAGTGAATCATATATCATGCCAAGTTAAATGGCATGGAAATGTTATATTAAGCCAAATCCCCACTCCATATCTTAGACAAATGAGGACCAGAGAGAATAACTGTCTTCCTTGGGTTCTTACGATTATTTAAAGGAAAGTGCCCATCACCCAATTCTACTAACTTGTAACCGTACCATGTTTGCATAATGTGTCCTCCACATGATTCCTGATTTCACGTATCCTGACCTCCCATTCCACACACCTTCCCCTAAGTGACCCCTGAAGACCCTGACCTGAGATTGTAGATAAAAGTCATTTACAAGAACTTTTATGTGTGCCTAATAAAATTATAACAAAATTATATATATATATCCCTAGGAAATCCTCAGCTAACCACTGCTATGTTATATTTTACCGCAAAACGATTTTGCCTCTGAGTAGTTATTCTTCATAATGTCAACCATTTTTTAAAGATTTTATTCACAGGGGAAGGGAGGGAGAATGATAGGGAAAGAAACACCATGTGCAAGAGATACATTGATCAGTTGCCTCTTGTGTGCCCCCAGCCAGGGACCCAGACCACAATCCAAGCATGAGCCCAGACTGGGAATCAAACCAGCAACCTCTCAGTTCACAGGACGGTCCTCAATCCACTGAACCACACCAGCCAGGGCAATTTCAACCATTTTTATATACTCCAAGGAGACACTGTCACAAACATTTCTCAACTGACTACCTCTGTGGTCGGGGGGGGGGGGGTGGGGGGAGGAATAGAACACCAGAACTGGGTAATGAACATTCATTCTAACTGAGGATTTCTGCACGTCATATCTCACAGTGTAGCTACACTCAGCGCTTTTCCCAAGCTCAGGTTCAAAACTGCCTGCCCTGCTCTCCTGCCCAATCTAGAAGTGCCTCTGGGAGCATGCAGTTCGGTTCAGAAAACCTGTTTAGGAGTTTATTTGTTTATGGAGAAGAAATTCTCTAAGGAGAAGACCTGCTGCCCTTGGAGAGAGTCTCATCTCTCAGGGTGTTAGAAAAGTTTGTTTACAGTGGTGAAAGTGCTTTTGTTTTCAAACTTTCACCATATCTTTAAAATATACCTTTTGTCATGAGTTTCCAAAGTCTATTTATATGCAAAAAATTAAACTTTAGAACTTTCCTTTGAGTACTTTTAGCTACATCTAAATGTCCTTGTTTTTGTTCTTTAGTAATTTAACATTTTCTCACTACAAGCTGACAAAAGGTAATATTTGGTGTCAGAATTTGCTCTATTATTCTAAGATCCTTATTTTGCCTACATAAAACCCTTTTTTATTCACTTTATTTGCAAACAAAGAACTTTAAAATAATCATCTTCGTAAGAGAAGCTTGTATTATATAACCATTATAGTGACATAAATCACAAAAAAGTTATTTCAACCTCTAATTTACTACAATCAACTAAGTTTAGAGAAAAAAAATCATATTCATGGAAGCCAGAGAAATTTTCCTGTCTTAAAGATTAACTGACTCATTCATTCATTTATCCATTCTTTCTTTCTTAAAAGTATTTAAATAAGCACTTGTTGGTAGAATGCAGGTGTTCATCTAGGTGCTAGAGAAACAGCTACAAAGAACATGAAGTCTTTCCTGCACTAGCTCCCCATGGAATTTACATAATAACAGAGAAGAAAGACAATAAATAGATAAACAAATGAATGTGAGTGTTGTCCAGTTATGGGAAGAAAATACCAGGGCTAGATTGGGGAAGTGATACTGTGCATAAGCTGTCAGGGTAAGTGGTCTCTAAGGAGGTGACGTTTGAACAGAAATCTGAAAGACGGAACAGCAATTTCTCAGAAAAAGGTTCCAGATGGAAGGAATGACAACTGCAAAGACTCTGAAACAGGAATATAAAGGCTGTGATAAAGGACAAAAAAGACAATCTTTTATGGTTTTAGTCATATTTTGTCGACATAATCTTACATTTTTAACAGAACTAATGGACACAACCAAAAGATACTCACAGAGCACTTACTACACCAGTACTAGACTGGTTACTAGAGGTGTGGACTCTGTTTGAAGGAACTTGACAGTGGTTTCTATGAATCGGAAGAAATCTTAGATTTGAGTCCAGCCACTCAAGCAGAATCTCTGAAATTAGGTGAAAGTATGCATTTTTTTACATTATGTAATGCAAGTTTAATTTTTTTTAAGGGACAGCAGAGATATCACTTGCAAAACAGAAATGGAGGTTTATCTTTCAGTCTAAAGTATTCCAGTAAGTCATAAATCAACTGGTCATTTCTCTATTTAATGATTTACCACCTTATCAAAGGCATCTCCTTGTTGGCTTTTTATGAGGCTTATCATCTACAGCCAGCCTCCAAAATTAGAGGCTAATAAATGATTAGCTACATGTTTAGATGTGCAACAGCTGACTGAGGAGTAATAAAAGATCCTTCTCCACCTTACCATTCAGCTCAGTGATTTAGTCTGTGTCCACTGGCACAATCCTGTAAAAGTCTGGCAGTCATTCTGTCCCTGTTCAGCACAGGCAGCTGGGCGGAAGCCTCTTCAAATTGGCTTTGGAGAAGCTCAGTAATCTGCTGCTCACACTGATCCCATTCGGAAGTCTCAGACCTCTACCTCCCTCTGTCACCTGTCCATACACGGAGGTAGATATTGATATTTTGATTTGTATTTATAATTTTGAAAATGTTTGGCTGTTCGAGTATACTGTCAGACTTCACCCATCTTTATGCAAATTTCAATAATTTTGGAGGTCCAAATAATGCTAACAATAAAGGCAAAAAAGGTTACCTTTTAAAAGCAAATCCTTTTTCCTGGTAAATTTGTAAGGAGTTAGGGTGTTTTATATTAAAAGTTTTCACACACTGCAGAAGTATTCTTTCCAACCCAATCTAGATATATAGGTATATGCTGCCTTAGAAGATGAGGATAGATGATAGATACAGAGATGATAATAGATAGATAGATAGATAGATAGATAGATAGATAGATAGATAGATAGAAGAAAGGCAGGGAGCGGGAGAGAGACAAAGAAGGAGGAGGGGAAAGAAGAGGAGGAGGAAAAGGAGAAGAGGAGGAGGAGGAGAACAGGAAGGGAGGGGAGGGAGGGAGGGAGAAAAAGAGAAAGAAGGAGGGGAGGAGGAGGGAGAGAGAGAAGGAAGGGAGGGAGGATCTATAGAACCTACTGCTCAGGTTTGCAGGTCTAAAAACTCGATATGCTTGATTTTCTCAGGATTGATAAGCCACTTAGAAGATGACTCAATCTAACAATCTTACATAGGAATATTTATAAAAAGTTTATATTCACTGTCACTTTTAAATTTCACTAGAAGAAATCTCCCTGACCAAGATCTAAAGCCAATCTCCTGCCTTCTTGTGGAAAGATGTATTCAGCATCAAAGTTTAGTTGGTTGGTGGAGAGAGAGTTTGACCCGAAGGAGTTTGTATTCTCTGGCAGAGGTCATTATTGATATCATAGAAAGAACAGAAAACAGCTGCTAAAGTAAGTAAGCTGATGGCCGAGGCAGAAGTCCTCCTTCTACCTCAAACCATCCTACAGTCATGGAGTCATCACATTCAAGATTTAGTCCAGAAGTCTGAAAATGGAGAAACTCAATGCTGATGGAACAATCACAGAAGATCAATCAAAGAAGAAGTAACTCTTGTTAATATAATTGACAATAGGTGGGTGTATATGCTGGTTACTAGCAGCCTCCATAAAATATTTCTGGTTCTCCACTTGCCTGGTACATGGTAGGGTTGCATTTACCCACCTCATTTATATTAGATATGCTCATTACTTTAGGGGAAAGAAAGAAACGAGAACAGAAGTGAAAAGTGTCACTTTCAGGCTGACACTCTAACAGACAAGCTGTAATATATGACATCCTCTGGTATGGTTATTATGGACTCACAGGTTGAGATGACTACACTGAGCAAAGCTCCATGCCAGTCTTTGTTAGGCATATGTGTAAGAAAGAAAGAAATGACTGTTGGGTTAAACTGCTGAGATGTGGGGGCTGTTTATTACTGAAACATAAACCAACCTATCCTTCCTTCTTTTTTGTATAAAGCCCAGAATTAAATATTATTCTAAATTGAAGTACCTCCTTGGAGTCAAGGTATAATGACAACCTAATTAACACCTAGAAGTTCACTTGGTTTTTATACAGTCAGAACAAAGGGAACTGGAAAATGTTGTGAGATGCCTGGAAAAGCATAATAAATTATTACTGCACTATAATAGAGCATAATCTCTGGTGATTGCATTAGACCTGCCTGGCAAACACCATAGCTCATTCATCATTTATTCCTTCATTCATTCACTCAGGAAATATGTGTACAGTGTTTATTATATGTGTATAATAAACTGTGCTGGATCCTAGAGATAGAACCATAAAACGACTGGGACAGTCACAGCCCTTACAAATGCACTTATATCTTAGCCTCTTTACTCTTGCTCTCTCAGATTCCATGAAGAGCATGTACTTTTCACCAACACATATTCCTGTATTGTAACTGCTTAGGCTGCCGCTTTCCTTAGTTATGTTCTTGATCTAAATATATGCTCAACATCAGTGCTTCTCCAACTATCAGATTTTTTCTAATACTTTTGTAGAATATAATAAAGATAACTTACTAGAAAATATTTTATGTAATCAGATATCAAAGCAATGTCAATCAGTTTCAAAGCTTCTAAATGATTACTTGCAATTTCTGTACTTACCTCCTTCAAGAGGGACAAACATTCACAAACTGTTGCTAGTGTATGGACTACACTTTAAGCAGCACTGCTCCGGACAAACAGGTAGGACTCAAACAAACTGTGTTCTATTTTCATCTATGAAACCATAGCCTCCCAAAGTTATAAAGTTGTATATACTGGTTAACCTCTTCAGGTCAGTCTCCCACTTCCCATTCAGCCCACCACTTCTATTATTATTTAGTTAATATTTTTAAATAAACTCACTTTTTTTGTGTCTACCCCATGTAAATGGAAAACCAATTTCACTAGTCATAAATAAAATGTAAATAAAGGAGTGCTATGAATAAGTAAGGCAAAACTAGAAAGATGTGGCTGTGTGCTCTGGGAAGAGTTAAAATCTCACTATGCAAAACTGAAACTTACAACTTGACAGAATTAGAAAATTTAGTGGGAATAAAACAAGAGCAGTTACTGATTATGTATTTCCTTGCTAGGTAATCCCCTATTCATGTTCCATATAAACCATTTTAAGGACCAAACAGTATTGTCTCTATGCTTCAAAGCACAGGGCATTATTTTAACTCTCCCAATATGAGAACCAATTCCAAGTTGTCCTCCACGACTGTTTCTGTCTACAGGCACCAGTCAGGTGGCCGTAGTCAAATAAATAACTGATTGAGCAGGGGTGTTAAAAGTCACTGCTTCCTTTCCTTGTACCCCTGGCTTATGGTCCACTGATGCTGTAGACCATAGGCTCACTTAGACTTTTGAAAGTAATATTTTCTCCAGCTCCAAATAGTTTTAATTTAAGACTAATCTCTTTATGAGACTTTTTGGAATCCTGTTGCAGTATTGAGCACATGATAAATCCCTAACTAACTTGTAGTTTCTTCCTTCTTCCATAAATAATCAGTTTCTTTACCTTATGAGGAAAATATTCATATATTTAATGACTGGAATGCTTCATTAGGCTTGCTGTTGTAATGATTTAATCACAATCCACAATTACAATACCGGCGATATTACCCACCGTACCTGGGAAGTTTGGTTTGTTCTCTCTGTTCCCATGTAACTACAACTCTGCCCAGCAGACACAAGGAAGCAGAGACTCTAAGGACAGAAGAGCTGTTCCCTCAGTCGTTTATTCTCTATAAATTACCCCATCTAAACACCAGATCAGGGCTTCTGTGTGCAGGGGCAAAGCTGTGAATATACACAGGCTGAAGAATTAAATTTGTGAGATATTCCCAGAGATGGGAACAGGGGCCGAATGTTTATAACAATAGAAAGATCCTTCCGCAGGCATTTCTTACCTAATGTTGAATTTTATCAAAGAGGTTTTTTTTCCAACTAGCTATTTCAAGTAAATGCTAACCATATAGTGTCTCTTCTCTCCTTTCAGGATATACAAACCACAGAATTCCGATGACTCACCCCAAAATAGCTTATAAATATGCCAGGGACGGAAGGGCATGCTGTTTAGTTCTTTAAAACTTCCTGCCAAACTGAAGAAACTCAAAAACTGAACATACACAGATATTTGGGGACTAACTGTGAGTAATAATGAGAATTTAATCCCCTTTAGTGTTCTGGGTTAAAAACAGTTTGCCTAACATGTCCAGTGACATCCTGTTTGCTACACATGTGACTCCTCAAAAAAATAATAATACAATATTAATAGCACAATGTTTCATTGTTAAGGCTGCTTTATCTGTGTCAATGGTTCCCAAACGTTTACAGCCATGTGTAGACTAAGGTCATTTCTTGGGAGAACTATAAATTAATGGCTTTATGAAACACATATCATCATTATTACTGAAATAAAAAGTCAGGATTGAATGTATGGAATTTCAAGGATGCATAAACCCTTAAAAATGAAAGGCAGTAAAGTATATTGGTTAAAATCTTGGGCTTGCATCCCAGTCCACAGCTAAAATCCAACTATGTCACCTTTTGCAGTTATTTGACTGCCCTAAATCCTACTTTTCCAACATGTAAGATAAAGACAATGATAATACTTACTATGTGTAGGGTTAGGACTCGATATCTATACTCACTCTCTAGTGAGGATTAAATGAAGGCATGCATGTAAGTAAGGGGTACTGCTAAATAAATAATCTAATGCAATCTCTTTTCACAAATAATGAACCCGAAGACCAAAGCCATTAACTGACCTAAGAACAGTACGCACTCATTAGTGCACTGCTAAAATACAGTATTATAAGGCTGTGGTTAAAAACAGGCTCTGGGCCACTGAACTGCTGTCACCAGGATCATCCCCCAGTGCTGCTTCACCTGGGGAAAGTCTTGGGCAACAAGTGGGAGGCTTACTTGGGCTGCGGCAGGCCTAGCACGCGGGGCTCACGGGGGCGCACGGGGGCGCCCTGGATGCGCAAGGCCTGAACCGCTCCTGCTGCAACCGCCTGCTGCTGGTCCACGGGACTTGGAGAAACTGCGCAACTACAATCCTCTGGAGAAGTGACGGTGCGGGCCACACCGGTATTTGCACCTGGCCGGAGTTCGTTTCACTGAGGTGTGGGTCGCTGGAAGCCATGCCTGCTCACAGCTATGCAGACGTTCGTTTCCTGCTCTGGAAGAAGCCATCCAGTAAATGTTGGTGCAGAACCACTTAAAAAAAAGTCTCTGGAACCAATCATCCCAGTTCAAGCCGCAGTTTTCCTACGTGCTAGCTGTATAACCTTGGACAAGTCACTAAATTTTTCTCTACCTCAGTCTGACCTCCAATATGAAGATAATAATAGTACTTTTCTCACAGGGTGGTTGTGACAGCTTAAAAAGAATACAGGTAACAGCGATATATTAGCACATAACTACTCAATGAATATTACTACACCAAAATTGGGAAGTTCTGAACTTCTGGGAAGTTCTCACCTTTTCGGTTCAGGCCCTGACACTGGACCAGCCACAGTCAAGTTACGCAGCTTCTGAACACCATCTGTCAAGTGGGGGGCAGCAAACCTTGCCTGCCTTGTAGTAAACACTACATGAAAACAGGTGTGTGACATGCTTCACAACATATATGTTCAATGTGTGTTCATGCTGTAAACACTGATATAGCACTTTGGTTGACTAGTTTATTTAAAACTATTCTGAAAAAGAAGTAAACTTTGCTTATTACGTACTAAAATGACATAAAGACTCCGATTTTAAGAAGCAGTGGCAAAAAGAAGAGGAACCTTCAAATCTCAGAAAAATAATTTGAAACTTGCCATTCTTGACATGTGATAAAAAGCATGCAAGACTATAAATTTTTACATGTCTTGAGAGGAATTAGCACAGAGCCCCACACATAGTTGGTACATTTATTAAAAGAATGTATAAGACACAAATAAAAGATTTTAGGACTTACTGTGTCCCCCCCCCCAACCTCAATTGACACCACCATATCCCTATTCCTACTCAATTGGTACCTAATTGGAAAATCACCGATGTAGGCCCAGTCGCTGATGCCTTCTGAGGGTTATGTGCCTACAGCTGCCAGCATGTTAATAATAAGGTGAAAAGGTGACCGTGGTATGAAGAACTTCCCCAACCTATCACTTGTTTTTCATAGTAATAGACTATGCTTTATGTTTGCATCATCTTACAGTTGTGCAAGGGATTTCAATCCTAAACTGAAACCAAGTGGTCAAAGAACCTTAGAAGCTATATTTCCTAGCCTCAATGGATATGTCCAAAAATAAGAGGAAAAAACATCCAGGTGGCCTTTTATACACCTTGTGTCTATTAAAACACCATAGGAAATAAATGTGAATGTGTTGTGATTTGGTAGTGGGATGCTGGCCTGGGCTGGTATCACGGTTCCTCATACCTTCCAAGAGAAAATTTATTGATCAGAACTATGCTGAAAGATTCAAGGGAGCAGACAATTCAGATGACTTATGATAGGATCTGGAGGAAAGTCCCCCCTGATCTTGCCACAATCAAAGATCAGGTGGAGACTGTTCTCCAGGATGGCACATGTTTGCTGGCACAGCCCTCTCCATGCATCAGAGCCTCACCTCACACTAACTCATTACTGGATGTGACGCCAAGGCCTAATTATGTCGGTCATATGTAACTTGCCACTTCCAGCCATGTATTTCAAGCCCTTTCAGAAACAGGACATGAACTTGCTTTTTCAACATAATGCCCTGAAATTCATCTGGGACCATTGCCAACAGTCCGGAATTCCCTGGGCATTATGAATGTATTCCTGTCTTTTCTGATGGCCCTCTGCCCTCCTTAAAGCTGACCTCTGCATCAAACCTGATGCAGAAGCTGGGAGGCTCCTTTTGTGGGCTCTCAGTAAATATTTATTCAACTCAATTCAGTCACACTCAGGGATAACAGGCAGCAAGGATTATCAGATTTCCTAAATGCATCTGAAACTCATTGCCTGGGGTCAGGGTGATAGGGGGTTATTTCCTTACAGAAAAACCAATTTTCTCAAATGCATTGCATTAAGCCTCAATACAGATACTGTGTCTTACTTAGATTTATAAAACATTCAACATGTCTATCACAGGAGCTTAAGGCCCTAAGGCAGAAAATCTGAATCAGTAACAAAATTCTTCCAAAGTAATAGGTGGTTCACAGACATCAAAGAAAGAGTCAGACCCATCATGAACTATGTATAGGACAAAAATAGCATAGGACCAGCTCTTGTTTCTTGTATATTTCAAACAGTACTTCTTCCCATCTTTCCTAGAGGATTCCATGTCTTACTACTTCATGTACACCCTGTGCCTGCAAAGTACTGGGAACATAAATACATATTTTGAATGTTTTGTTACAGAAATAAAGAATGAATGAATATTGGATTGCAAGAGAGAAAGAAATGAAAAAGGAAAGGGAAAAAAAAGATCAAACCTGTAGCTAATCAATATTTATTCCATAAAGGTAAGCACTTCAGTGTTCTTTTTGTGTGTATTAACATCTTAAATCTAAAAACAAGCCTATGAAGCACAATTCTGTGTACAATGGCAAAAAGACATAAATAGCATCTAACCCTTGAGGTGAAAAGAATAAATTGAGGTAAGAAAGTTTCACATACATTAGTTTTAAAAAATATATGCACATTGTTCAAGATAAAAATACTGTATATGTAGTAGGATCAAACATAGCTCATTTAAAAAGACTGGCATATGGAATACTTCTATAATTTGAGAGGCAAGGGAGATATGGTGGGCCAGAGTGCAAAAAAAGAATACCTGCATAAATAAACAAAAGTAACTAGGCCTCAAAGAATTTGGGGGACCTGAATAAAATAGAAAAGAAAGAATTTCAGGGACAAAACTGAGAAACAGTGTTTCCCAGACTCATGCATCTTCAATGACTTAAATAGAAGCAGTCACCAGGGAGTGAGAAGATAGAACCAGAAATGTCCCTCTCTCTTCCTGGAGAAATAAATGACTCTTAAGTATACATGATAATTATTAATATTAAATTACAAATATTAATACCTATTAGCAATTAATAGCTAAAATCCAAACTGGGTGGAAAAGGACAGAGAAAGAGAAAACTGTTGAGAAAGACTGAGTCTGGCAAGGCCATTTGAGGATAACCAGGGAAGGCACGGGCAGCCTCCACTGCCAGACAAGCCTGGGGAGCCACCTTTGCTCACCCCGCAGGAAGCAGGGCTCTGCTGGCTATAAGTAGCTCTTTGCACATAGATCAGCTGTAGCAAGTATTCTTCCATATTATTGATTTTATTGTTCTCCCCTGCAGTTTTATCACCTCCTGTCATGGTGTTAGCTCATAGCAGGTACTTAGTAAACAGTTGTTGACTGAGCAAATCCAGTGATATGGACTGACAATGACAGACTTCTCAAGCAACTTAGGTGGGAGTAAATTCATCTCTGGTACACGGTGGCTTTAAATTTGAGACTACATTGGAATAGCCCAAACAAGGAAACTCTGTAAGAACGCTCTCCCAACCTGTACAAAGCTAAGCTCTTATCTATTCTCTGCACCTGTAACCGCTTGACTTATAAATAGTCTGCCCTTTTACTTTGCTTCATGGTCAGCTGCACAGCAGAAAAAAATGCCTAAGATCACGTTGCTGTTGTGACTAATCTCCACAAAGAATAGTGCTGGGAATTAAAGGGAAACCACCAGCAAAGCCCTCAAAACCAGGAGCAGAGAGCCCACCAGCCCAATGTGGACAGTTGAAATGCAGGGATTTTCTTATGAGGAGGGGAGGGACAGAAAGGGAGAAAGAGAGAGAATGAGAGAGAGAGAACAAAAAAATAAAATAAAAACACTGAAAAGGATTTGGGCTGTGTGGAAGTGTTAGTCGAAGAACAGAAAATAGTTGACCAGTTCCTGAGAAATTTTGCACTTACAGGCAGATGTTACAATATCTCAGTATAAGTTAAAAATACACTGCCCCAACTAATCAATGCAATGGTATGTTACACAACCTTAAAAATTAGCATTATGAAGGTAATATGGTAACGTAAAAGCCCACTTATTCATTGATCTGATGAATATGTATTAACCTTTTCCTATGTGCTGTCTGTGCTTTAGATGCTGGGTGTATGCAAGGAGACAAAAGAGACAAAAATTTCTGCCAGAGCGGACCTAATATTATAATGTAATGCACATGATGTACAATGCTATGTCAAGGCATAGAACAAAATCCAGGGTAGTAAAAAGGAAAGAATATGAGTTTTGGTGGCCACTGACTTGCTGTATAATGTTGAGCAGGTTAACTGCTCTTGCTAATTCTCTTTGTTACATTTATAATAAAGAGGACATAAGAGCTATCTCATAGTATTATTGTAAAGATTAAGTAAGATAAAGAGTCAATCAGAACAGAATCTGAAAATATCATTTCCTAGGTGCCCAAAGAAATCCTCCCAGTAGAGAATAAGATACATTAAAAAAAGAAAAGAAAAAAAGTAGTTTAGAAAGTATTTTAAAAAAAACAACAACTAATGGAGGGCTGAGTATGCAAGAAAGTCAGGAAAATTCTGAGGCCAGAAACAAGAAGAAAACACATATGCAGAGAGGAAAGCAAGTGCTTGTGATAGAATTTGTCTTGTGGGCAGCCACCAATCCACCAATAATGGCGGGGGGAGCGGGTACAATCCCTAAACCAGGATTCCCATAAAATTACACCTTCAACGAGGCATTGAAGTACTTTCCTGTCTCATCTTTAGATCTGGGTGGGAAAAAAATAATTACCCTGAAAGTTCCTACCATAACCCTATCCTCACATAGATTTAGAACCTCTGCTCATAATACCTTTGTGGACCTTAAAAACAAAAATAAAGCTGAAAATTCATTTTAAAAAATTCCTAGGTAGGTGATGCTTTCTCCCATCCAGCACTTGACAGAATCTAAATTCTTTCTAGAAGAAAGCGCTTTAAACTCAGGCCTCAAAGAGTTCCCACACATATGCAGAGCAGCAAGGCACCTGTGTTTCTACATGACAAAACCAGCCACTGTGAATGAAAATCAGTAGAACTAATATATTTTAAATAAATGTGATAATTATTTTAAAGAACTAAATAAGTACAAAAATGTACATGCAGGAATGAGACATAAAAATTACCAGCCAGATTTTTTGTTTAAATAAAATTCCTAGAAATAAGGATATAATCACTGAAATTAGTCATGCCCTGGAGGAGGTGGCCAGCCAACTCATGGGGCATGAGTATTTTTGAAGGGTTGTATCATTGATCCATACCTTTTTAATTGTTATTTTTAACAGCTTTATTAAGTTATAATTGATATACAAAGAAGTGCACATATTTAATGTACAATTTGATGAGTTTGGACATGAAACAGTTGTGATACCATCACCACTGCACCATCTCCTAAAGTTTCCTAGTGTCCCTTTTTTTTTCTTTTTCTCTTTGTTTTTTGTTTGGTTGGTTGGCATTGTGTGTGTGTGTGTGTTAAAAACACTTAATACGAGATCTAAACTCTTAATGAATTTTGAAGTGCAGAATACTGTGTGATTAGCTCTAGTTACTATGCTGCAGAGCAGTCTCCAGGACTGATACACCCTACATAACTGAAACATTGTACCCAATGAACAGCGACTCTCCACTTCCCCAACCCCTAGTCCCTGGAAACCACTACTGTAGTCTCTGCTTCTGTGAGTTTGTTTTAAACTCTTCGTACAAGTGGAATTATGTAATATTTGTCCTTCTGTGACTAGCTCATTTCACTTAACATAATGCCCTCCAGGTCCACCCAGGCTGTCACAAATGGCAGGATTTCCTCCTTTTTTAGGACTGAATAATATTTCATTGTATGTACATAAGATATATTCTTCCTTTCTTTCTTCTACATTTTCTTTGTTCATAGACATGTTGGTTGTTTCCATATCTTTGCTATTCTCAACAATGCTGCAATGAATGTAGGAGAGTGAATCATTCTTTTGCTATTAAGATATAACATATACTTATTCCTTAGAGCAAGGATCCTTAAGTGGAGTTTATAACCCATAGAGTTCAGGGAGCCTGTAAACATGAATAGGAAAATTTTGCATATTTATTTTCACTAATTGCAATCTACATGCCACTCAATTTTGAGTGTAAACAACAAAATATAGTAGTGATAACATTAACTTTGACTTTTTCATCAATATAAATCTCAGATGTTTTCACATCATATAATTGTTGCAGGTATCAAAAAGTTGTTCATACTCATCAGCATATATAAGCTGCTGAAGTGAGCACAATACTGATACCATCAGAATCATATCATAATAGACCTATAGTTACTTCCTTGTTATTTCATGCATTAATTTTAAAGAGTATATATATTACTGTGTCACAATTATATTTTTGATCATTATATTTCAGTGTAACTGGCTTCTTTTATAGTCTTGTGTATTTTATTTTAATCCATTTAAAATCATTACTGTGAGAAGTCCCCAGGCTTTATCTGACAGCCAAGGATGTCCATGGCAAAAGAAATGTTAAGAATGATACAGGGTGAGGCAAAGTAGGTTTATGGTTGCTCTTATGGGAAATAATACAATAATTAATAAATAACAGTACAAAGATCAACTCAGTGTTTCACGTACTCACAACTGTGAACCTACTTTTGCCTCACCCTGTACTATAAAAACAAACTCATAACAAAGTGTTATGACTATTTAAAATTAATTTCTGCTTTATTTTTAACGCTATAAATACAGCCCTTTGGTAAATTTTAGCATCAAGTATATTTTTGCTTTGGCTTTCAAGTTTTATTATACACATTTGTTACAAATTTAATAGTGAAAGAGGAAGGAAGCAAAGAGAGAAAGAAGTGGGAGGTGTGTTTTGCAATTTATCAGCTGTAAGTTTTTACCTTCTATCTTACCCCCCAAAAAATTATTTGAATGCTTCTATTTTTGGTTAGTTATTTCCAAATCACTCATCTAAGAATTTATATTGAAATTATACATATTTTAACCTCTTGAGAAAGTAAATTACTTATGTTTACTACCTGATATTTAAAATATAATTTAGTTTTCAGATGTTGCTACCCAAAAATTAGAGTCTGGGTATTTTATAATTTCTTTAAGAAGGCTGCTTCATCACATTTTATTTTAGATCTCTTTACAAAACACAAAAATGGAAATCAATATTTTCCCTTCACACTGATATTTTGCTCACTTTAACTCCCTCTCTGGACTTTTTCTGTGGCCTTTTATCTCCGTCCTTGGATTTCCACATGTCTGTGTCTCAGGTTCATTGAACTCATCTGACCCACCACACCCCAAAAAGAATTTCAAAAGAAACCGTGCACCGCAGCACTTGTTCTGGCTGGAGCATCATCCTGAGTCCTTCCCTGTTTAACCTGCACATGTTTGGGCCTCCTTTCATCTCCAGTTCTTAGAATCTGGCACAATGACTCAGCTTTGATGTCAGCATCTAACCCTTTGGATCATGGGCTGTGACTGAAATTTATATGGCAATACTGATTCTGTGGCTCTGGTCTCACAGCTAATTTTGCTCTACCCTCAGTGAGAAATCTCCCTGTCTAGGACAAGCCTTCAAATTCCCAGAGGACAGAGATTTGGACATCTGCTACCTCTCTCATACAGCCCAGACAGACCTGGAAGGATCTATAACATTAGCCACAGCTGAAACC
Source organism: Glossophaga mutica (assembly GCA_039655065.1). Taxonomy (NCBI): domain Eukaryota; kingdom Metazoa; phylum Chordata; class Mammalia; order Chiroptera; family Phyllostomidae; genus Glossophaga; species Glossophaga mutica. The sequence goes on along the minus strand of CM077305.1, from coordinate 142,941,982 downwards.
AGACTTTTAAATGATTCACTATGAAAATGCTATAGACTCCACCAAAAAACTACTTGACCTAATGAGTGAATTTGGCAAAGCAGCAGGATATGAAGTCAATATTCAGAAATCAAAGGCATTTTTGTACACCAATAATGAAGTATCACAAACAGAAATCAGGAAAAAAATCCCATTTGATATAGCAACAAGAAAAATAAAGTACCTAGGAATAAACCTAACCAAGAATGTAAAAGACCGGTACTCAGAAAATCACACAATACTGAAGAAAGAAAGTAAGGAAGATACAAACAAATGGAAGCATGTACCATGCTCATGGATTGGAAAAATTAACATCATTAAAATGTCCATACTACCCAAAGCAATTTATAGATTCAATGCACTCCCTATTAAGTACCAATGACATATTTTACAGATATAGAACATTTTAGAAATTTATATGAAACCATAAATGACCCCGAATACCTGCAGCAATTTTGAGAAAGAAGAGCAAAGTAAGAGGGATCACAATACTTGATATCAAACTGTATTACAAGGCCACTGTAATCAGAACAGCCTGGTACTGGCATAAGACCAGACACATAGATCAATGGAACAGAACAGAGAGCCCAGAAATAAACCCAAGTCTCTATGGTCAATTAATATTTGACAAATGGGAAAGAAGCATAAAATGAAGTAAAAATAGCCTCTTCAACAAATGGTGTTGGAAGATCTGGACAGCTACATGCAAACAAATGAAACTTGACCACCAACTTACACCATACACAAAAATAAGTTCAAGGTAGATAAAAGACTTAAATATAAGTCATGACACCACATGAAAATCTCAGACATTCCACACAGCAACATCTTCACTGATATGTCCCCTAAAGCAAGGGGCATAAAGGAAAGAATAAACAAATGGGATCTCATCAAAATAAAAAGCTTCTGCATGGCTAAAAAAAACAGCATTAAGATGAAAAGAGAACCAACTATATGGGAAAACATATTTGCCAATGACACCTCAGACAAGGATTTGATCTCCAAAATATATAAAGAACTCACACAACTCCACTCCAGGAAGACAAAAAAAATTTTTTTAAATGGGCAAAAGACTTGAACAGACACATCTCCAAGAAGGGCATACGGAGGGCCCAGAGACATATGAAAAGATGCTCAGCATCACTAGCCAAGAGAGATGCAAATTAAAAACACAAGGAGATACCACTTGACACCAGTCAGAATGGACATCATAAACAAATCAACAAACAAGTGTTGGCGAGGATGTGGAGAAAAAGGAACTCTAGTGCACTGTTGGTGGGAATGCAGACTGGTGCAGCCACTGTAGAAAACAGTATGGAATTTCCTCAGAAAACTAAAAATGAAACTGCCTTTTGACCCAGCAATTCCACTGGTGAGATTATATCCTAAGAACCCTGAAACAACAATCCAAAAGAACCTTTGCACCCCAGTGTTCATAGCAGCACAATTTACAATAGCCAAGTGCTGGAAGCAACCTAAGTCCCCATCAGTAAATGGCTGGATCAAAAAACTATGGTACATTTACACAATGGAATTCTACACAGCAGAGAGAAAGAAGGAGCTCCTACCCTTTGTGACAGCACGAATGGAACTGAAGAGCATTATGGTAAGTGAAATAAGCCAGACGGTGAAGGACAAATACCATATGATCTCACCTTTAACTGGAACATAATCAACAAAAGGAAAAAAAGCACTCAAAATATAACCAGAGATGTTAAAATTAAGAACAATTTAACAATGGCCAGAAAGGAGGGGGGAGGGGACAGTGGGGAGATGGGTTTTCAGGAACTACTATAAAGGACACATGGACAAAACCAAGGGGGAGGGTGGAAGCAAGGGAGGGAGGTGGGTTTGGCTGGGGTCTGGTGGGAGTGGTGGGGAGAAAATGCAGACAACTGTAATTGAACAACAATAAAATAATATTTTAAAAAAATGATTCACTATGGTATCATTGACCTGTTCCTGTAACTCAAATAAAATAACCTTGTTACATTTTCAAACCTACTTCAGTGAAGTGACATATCCAATGCAACACAAAAGTAATCTTCCCTGAAAGTTTTCTTAGAGGATGGGAAATACAGTGAATTAAACCTCACAACCCAAAGAAAAACTTCCCTCAAAAATTTTTTTATTCATCTTTCTCCCCCAAATCCTCACATCATATAGCAGTAGCCCTCTCTACCTCTCCTTCTCCCTTAATCTCTAGCTCATTGCTACTCTATAAGTTCCAAGTCAGCTATTAAAAACAAAAAAGTGAGGGCCCTGGCTGAGTTGCTCAGTTAGTTAGAGCATTGTCCCATACACCAAAATGTTGTGGGTTCAATTCCTGGTCAGGGCACATGCCTAAATTGCAGGTTCCATCCTTGGTTGGGGCACATCTGGGAAGCCATCAATCGATGTTCCTCTTTCCCCCTTCCTCTCTTTCTAAAAATCAATAAAAGCATAACCATAGGTGAGGATAAAGTATCTTTAAAAAGATGAGGAAGATCTCTATGAACTCATTGAAACAATTTCCCAAAGTTATTGTGGCATGACTAACACTGTAATGCCTAAAAGCAGATACAGTAAGCTATCTTCTGTACAAAAAAAAAAAAACACAGGGAAGAAGTCTAAGAAATCATACCTATAGCCACATAGCTTTACAAAAAGAAACAAGAAAGGGGAAACATAAAAACAATGAATTTGGTCACCTACAAAGGGTAAGAGGAATGGGGTGTAGGGACATTTAATTCCTATTTTTATAGTTTTGACCTGAAATGTGTTAATATTCTACAAGCCCAAAGAATAAACATAAGTCATGAAAAGGATAAGGGAGGAGCTAAAACTGAAAGCAAACTGAAACAAATGAACCCAATGTTATTTCAAAAAAAAAAACCCATGATATTATAGGGAGGATATGGCAAGAAATACTCCAAGTAACTTATGATCACAGTATTTAACTCTCAGCCCTGGGAAAGGCAAAAAGCAGGGGTGGAGAACAGCGAACACATCCTGAACACTTTTTTAATAGCTTTGTTTTTTAGTGGTGTGGCAAAGAAATTCTCAAATTGCTTTATACCTATCATAGGATTTAGCAAACGCAGAAATGTGTCAAGATTGTTGGGAGCTACAGTTTCCTCGGTGTGGAGGAAGGGACACACTGTCATGGTATCAGGAAGGCAAACCCGTCACAGGAGATCAGCATCAAATCAATATTTATAATATATAAGGATATTTATATATCTTACATTTATAAATATATGTGGTATATAATTATATCAAATATTATATTTAATGTATATTATATCTTATTATTTGGGAAGATCTCTGTTCTATGGGTTAAATCAAATGTCTGTCCTAATATTTTTTTCTGATCTCCTTGAGAATAACTAAGTGTACTTTTTTTTTTAATCCAGGAAAGTTACCCACATAAGGAGATTCCAGTTATACACCTTTTGTTCACCCACGCAACCTCCTGTTTTCAACCTCACTTGATTTAGCATTTTGGCACCAAACTTACTTTTTCTTTACCGATGATGGTTAGCTGCCTTAGTATACCAGCAGACCATGAGGAGTGGCTCATCATAAAGAGGAAACAGTGTATGGTCTTAGCATGCTCTGGTCGTGAGGTATGGCCTGGGCTCCTTCTGGGGACCTAAGTATCCAGTATTTACCTCCACTAACTCATCACTTACCTTGCTTTCTATTGATAAGGTCAATGAAGAAAGGAGTAACCAATGCCCCAAGGAGGAGAACTTCTAATTGGGAGTCAAGGGAGCATTCTAGGCAGTTAAATCTACATTCAAGGTAAGTTCAGATCTGTCAGCTTGCCAAAGGGTCAGCAAGCGTGGGTGTCCCGAAATCTCAAAACAGGAAAGAGATCTGAATTTCATTCAGGTCTGCTAGTTCATTCTTCAGAGATCAAAAATGAGGTTAAAATTATTGCTCAAGATAAAACAGTGGCACATCAAGGCCAAAACCTTAATTTTCGGTCTAGATTCTAGAATTTTCTCTGGAACAGAATTTGTGTGGTGCTGATTTTTTTTAAAAAAATCTAAACTGCTTTAATCAGCTAATGAATATAATGCACACAAATTATTAAATGTATATTAAAATTATTTTTTCAAAATTCCCAATTTTGTGAAAATCATTGCAGGTGAAAACAGGCACAAATGATGTGCTCTATAAAAATGAAGAAGAAAAAATTTAAGAGCAGTTGGCCTTGAAAAAACACTGAAGGGTCATCCGCTGGAGTGATTTTTTACAAAGGGTTTTTGTTGTTTGTTTTTTCGTGGTTTCAGAGTTTTTTGTTTGTTTGTTTGTTTGTTTGTTTGTTTTGCGGGGGAAGGAGCAGGGAGTGGGGTTGATGTTTTGTTTTAATTTCATTTGTTCAGATTGTTTTACACAGCGCCCCCTGAGGGCGCCACCTTTTCTTTCCAAGGCGAAGTCACAAGTTGAACCACTCCCCCAATCTCTTTCAGCGCCCTTCTTTTATCTAACCGGAACTGAACGCCAGATACCACGGTCTTTCAGTAAGAAGCAAAGATGTTACTTAATGAAGTAACGAAATAAAAATACTTTCTCAATCCATACTTACCATGCTGCAAAGAGCGGCAGAAGGAAGGGAGAAGGAAGTCCATCCCCACTCCCCTTGCCCAGAGCCCTGTAGGGGAATTCAGCCACGGACTGAGACCAGCGAGCCCTAGGGCCGTGCTTGGCGAAGACAAGCAGCCACAAAAGCCTGGAGACTCCGCGGGACTCTGCGGCCTCCGGGAGATCAGCAGGTGGCCTAAAGCCGGGGATGCGCTCTGGTGGACTGGGTGGGAGAAATAGTAGAGCAATGTGCACGCACTGTAGAGTGAATGCAAACGCGCAAGGAGGTGAAAAAGCAATGGAAGATCTGGTCCCTGAGGAAATGGAGTTTACAGTCAAGTTGAGAGGGGGAGACAGAAAGAGAGAGAGAGAGATGATAGAAAAGAATCCCCAACAGCAAGTCTTAGGAGAATGTTGTTGGCAGGTTCCAGAATTGTCAGTATATATGAAAATCCTGCTGAACTGACAGGATACAGTGCAATATTCAAAGCGGGTTTTTTATTATTATTTTTGCAAAAGGTGTCAGTACATAACTAGGGTTTGAGAAATAGCAGCCCTGATGCATTACGATTGTTTTGCAAGAATGCTGGATTAAAATGCTTGGATCTTCTTTTTTTTAATATATTTTATTAATTATGCTATTACAGTTGTCCCTTTTCTCCCCCATCATTCCCCTCCACCCTGCACACCCTCTCCCACCCACATTCCCCCCTTTAGTTCATGTCCATGTGCCATAAGTTCTTTAGCTTCCACATTTCCCACACTATTCTTGCCCTCCCCCTGTCTATTTTCTACCCATCGTCTATGCTACTTAGTCTCTGTACCTTTCCCCCCCTCTCTCCTCCTCCCACGCCCCTGTTGCTAACACTCCATATGATCTCCATTTCTGTGGTTCTGTTCCTGTTCTAGCTGTTTGCTTTGCTTGCTTTTGCTTTAGATGTGGTTCTTAATAGCTGTGAGTTTGCTGTCTTTTCGCTGTCATATTTTTTATCTTCTTTTTGTTAGATAAGTCCCTTTAACATTTCATAACGTTAATCCTGAGCCTGGAGACTGTGAGAAGCTAACTTTGATGCTCTAATTTAGAAAGTGACTGTGTCTGAATAGTTAAGTTACAGAAAAGAACCATAAACTGAAAGAACCATTAAAGAACCTAGAAGACCCAGTACCCATTTTTCCAAAAGTCAAATATTTAAACCAGTCAAAACAGATGTTTATTTATCTTAAAGTTAATACTTTCCAAAGTATATTAATAACTCATTAATTATTTGCTTAATACAACAAATTTTTATTGACTACCATGTTCGAAGTTATGTAGGAGATACAAAAGAAGACTGCAGAGAAGGTCCTCTAACAGTCCACTGTGGAAAGATAAAAGTAGACTGTCCATTTACTTGTAAATCCACGCACCAGTATTTGCCAGAGTAGACATAAAAGTATAGCATGTGGCAGAGTTATGATTGAAAAATCAGGAAAGGTTATTTCTTATCTGATATGCAAATGAAAGGATTAGAAAAAGTCCCATCAGTGCCTCCTGTCCCACCATACTGCTAAAATTAATTTAACAGGAACAAAGAATTAAGTATTTTTAAAATCATAAATAAACAGGAAGCAAATTTAAATATATCTATTATTTTAGAATGGGATAGACTTTCAAAATGAAATCTTTGAAAGAAATAACAATAGAAACATTGACAGGTTTGACTGAAAAAAATGCAAAACTTCTTTAGGAAAAAACAAATGAAATTAGAAAAATAAGATACAACCTAAGATACACAAAAAGTTTTCATAAACCAGTAAGATGAGCCCTGAAATAGAAACTTGGTCAAAATCATGATAGGCAAAGAATTACATTTATAGATATAAACATTCAAAATACAATTTTCAAAAAGATATTGGAAAATAATTTGTTCTCACAAAAAGTTAAAGGAAAAGAAAACTGAGACAATATTTCATACATCAATTTATCAAACAACTTACATTAATATTTTATATGGATGAAGTTGGATTAAAGTAAGTATTATTTTCTAAAATCTGAATTGGAAAATAATTTCTAGGGGGTAATTAGGTAATAGGTACTAAACATTTTAAAAGCATATTGTTAACATAGTAATTCCATTTTAGGGAATTATGCTATGGAATAGGCATAGATGCAGACAAAGATCTGTGAAAATTGTAACTACTCTCCAACAACTTGGGAAATGCACACAATAAAATGTATATTGAAAAAAGTGGATTACAAAGACATCTTAAATTTGTACCCATTATACACACTTGTATGTATCTCTCTCTCTCTCACACACACACACACACACACACACACACACACACATATATCCATACAGAAGACTAAGGGAAATATTTAGGATCCTGAATGGTTCTCATGGGTCATGGAATTATAATTGACTCTCCAAGAATTTTAATAAAGGATATGAATTAACTTCATAACCAGAAAAAAATTGTAAAATAGGAAATAACAATAAAAAATAACAAATCATCTAACATTCTCAGGAAATCAAATAAAATTTTATAAAGTTTAAAAGTGAAAACTTGTAAATTGACTTTCTAAAATATGCAACTTAAAATGAAAAAAAATTTTTTGCCCTGGCTGGTGTGGCTCAGTGGATTGAGTGCAGGCCTGCGAACCAGAGGATCGAGGGTCGATTCCCAGTCAGGGCACATGCCTAGGTTGCAGGCCAGTTCCCAGCAGGGGACACACAAGAGGCAACCACATGTTGATATTTCTCTCCCTCTCCCTCTCTCCTACCCTTCCCCTCTAAAGATAAATAAATAAAAATCTTTAAAAAAAATTTAAATGAAAAAATTTTTCAACTTAATCCCAGAGACAATGATTATTTTTATTAGATCACAGATCTATTATCATTGTCATCATCAGCATCATTATCTTTATGTTTTCATTAGTATAAATGTTTCTTCAAATAATTGTCTTTTATGATTTCCAGTGACTCCTCCCATCATTTTTGCTTAACTCTAGTAAATGGGATATATAGCTTAAAAAATGTGATACAATCAAGTAAATTTAAATATGAGTTGAATATTACATATGAAAAATACTGATTTTGTAAGTTGTAATAATAAGAGAATTTGTACATAAAACATATTCTTTCAATTAGCAATGCATAATGAAGTATTTATCGGTGAAATAACACAATGTCTGGAATTTGCTTAAATACTCTAACCTATATTTCTAGGGGACTAAATGAAACAAGATTTCCAAAATACTGATAATTCTTGAAGCTGGATTATAGGTTTATGAGAATTTACTACACTTTTTCTTTGCTTTTGTACATGTTTTAGATTTTTCACAATAAAGTGTTTAAACATGTTAATGAATAGTTTTGGCAACTACAGATAGAAAAACACTACCTCTATTTTCTCTATCTACAGACCTATCTATACAGATAAAGAAATTAGAATGAGACCTTTTATGGCAGCAGAATTTTTTTTCTCAGCACTCTTTATCTTATTAAAGTATAAAATATCACTGGCTTCTGAGTTATTTCCCTTCTTCTGAACTGCTCACACACTCTGGGATGTAGGTTCGATTCCCAGTCCCTAAGCACATGATTCCCTGTACCAGTGCGTACATCCCCCACCCCAATGCCTACGATCCCTGGTCCTGGCTACAGGAGACAACCAATTGTCGCTTCTCTCTCTCTCTCATGGACATGCCTCTCTCTCTCCCTCCCTTCCCCTATAAATAAATAAATAAATAAATAAATAAATAAATAAATAAATACTTTAAAAGCAAACAAAACCAAATGGGTCCTGTAGAGATCAAACTCACATTTATTAGCATGGACACTAGCAGTTGGTAATAAATGACTTGCCCTTGGTGGTATTCGTTTTTCTTTAACCTGATCTAAATGAGTTTTAGAGTCAAGGTTTAAATGAAAACTTATGGAAGATTATTGGAAATTGTTATGATTATTTTTATTTCAAATAATTACAAAGTGACCTTTAAATTTTATATAATTAATGAGTCTGTTTTTCTAAGAAACTAATTTTTTTCCTTATCAACCTCAGATGATATGTGATGAGCTTCACAGATTGTATGTTTCTCTGTTGTACTCGATGTATTTATCATCATGGCTCCAAAAGGTACAGGGAAAGACTTTTAAAACTAGAAAATAGAAGGAAACTCCATTTTCTTCATGAAACAAAACTGTGAACAACCCTCCTGAACCCATCCCATATTCTTTTCCATCTGCTTTAAACACATCATTGGGGTTTTGTAAATATAGCATTCTAAGAAGAGAAGATTGTTCACTAGAAATGGAGGCAGCTTTTTTTAAGGTGAAAAATTTCAGTTTAATTAACAAAACATCAATTAGTAGGTTTCTACAATGTCAATAATGAAGCTGAAGGGCATTAACCCTTATCATCAAGTTATCAAAGGACCTGTGGTAACAGGACAGAAAGGGAAGTGTTCCAATAATGGCATTTACCACCTTGGATTTCCAGGGAGCTACAGAATGCCTCCCCTTCGAAGTGTGCAGCAGATAAAAATGTCTCTCTCTCTCACTGATTACAGGCCTAAAGCAAAAATGGTCAATGGACTTTCCAGAGCTAATGAAATCACCTCTGAACTAAAGTTAAGATCATATATTCTTTGCTATCTGCAATGGTTAATTTTATGTGTCAACTTGGCCAGATTATGGTAGTCAGTTGTTTGGCCAAACACTAGTCTAAATGTTGCCGTGAGGCTATTTTTTAGATCTGATTAACATTTTATCAGTAGACTTTGAATAAAGCAGAGTGCCCTCCATAATGTGGGTAAGCTTCATTCAAGCAGTTGAAGGCCTTAAGAGCAAGGACAGAGGTTTCCAGATATACAGGGGTGGGCAAAAGTAAGTTTACAGTTGTGAGTACACAAAACACAAGTTTATTCTTGTGTTGTTATTCATTATTGTATTACAATAGTAAACATAGTTTTGCCCACCCCTGTATATATATATTACCTATTTTTTTTTCCTTTGGCCAACCCTAACTAATACACAATCTTAGAGTGTGTCCAAAGTTTTTGTAAATGGAAACCTTGTGCCTATCTTCAAAATTTAAAATAGTTCAAGTAGATTATTTTTTTATTTTATTTTATAAATCTATAAATAGCACCACATTTTCTCTCACTTCCTGTTTGTTTAAAACTCACAAAGGACTTCCCAACCTCCCAAATCCTTAGCTCGGCCTACAAGGCCTTGCACGATCTGCAGCCGATAGGATAGACCGTTCATCTAACAAGATTACCGGCCTCAGGTATTTGCATAAATCACTCCCTGGGGTCCAGTATGAATAATCAGTGCAACTAGAGATGACTCACTCTGTGCCCTTCTGAATACAGAATTAGAACCCCTGGGCATAGAGGTCCTTAACAGTTTCAGTAGAATATCTGAGTGGATTATCCCACCGCTGGCTAGATATTTCTGTCCAAGCAATTGAGGCCTGCCTTCTGGTTCGGATTGCCTTCTCTGAGAACAACTGGCAGCCTAAGGAGAAGGCTTTACTCATTAGCAGTCATTTCTCCAAGCTCCATTTCCATAATTCAATCTGTTTGACAATACAGCATTCCCACAGGTGTGTTGCAGTACGACTGAACTGTCTTTCCAGGATACACACCCTAGTCACTTTGATGGAACTTGAGAAACACCCTGGGCCTGTGAGAAAATAGAAAAGACTCTTAGTCTCATTAGCAGCACGGTTAAAAGTATAACTTAGGTTACTGCCACACAGGGCGCATTCCATCTAGTTTGGATCTATTTTTACTTTCTTCATTATGATTTGATGCAGTCACTATAACCTGAGAATAATTTGGGATCTAGGGCTCCCTATGCACTGATTAGGTCGCCCCACTCCTGAATAATATGACTATGTGGTTTGTCCCTGTCTCTGAGTCATTCATCCCCCTCTTCTAAACCTATCTAAAAACATCTCTATTTTCAACCTATCTGTCAGAATTTAGGTTATCCCATTCTAACCCCCACCAAACGTAGTGCAATGTTTACCTTTTGAGACATTCCCTAATAAAATGTTTCATAATAGAAGTAAACATCTGTAGAAATTTCTCAACAACAAACTACTCAAAAAAAATGAACCCGTGGAAAGTTGCAGCTACACCAAGTCCATCAGAGCCCACACACACGTGACCGTGTGTGACCGCCATTACAGCCACCACCAAAACAATAAGGAAAAGGGCAAACCTCACATAATCCTAATCAGTTATAGTTACAAGAGGAAATCTTGACCTAATTAAGCAAAATCTGGAATATGTGGCTTTGAGTATTAAATGGATCAACAAAGGAAGGTCTGTATAGGGCCAAGAAATAATCAGTACATGTCACACATCATCAAAGGGGTAGTGCCTTGAACCTTGGGCATGGAAATTTCATTCCTCTAGGCAGATAATAAAGATAATAACTTACAATAACTTATACTCAGATAGTTCCAATTTGGTACTTGCAAAAGTCTAAGCACTCTACCTTTATTAACTCACTTAATATGCAACGGCAGCCTATGAGTAGGTACTATTATTATCCTCATTTTTCAGGTAGGAAAACTTAGGCACAAAATGTTTATATCTCTTGGCCAAAGCCAGAAGTAGAGCTGGATTTGAATCTAGATAGACTGCCCTACGGATCTATTCTTCAATGTTAGACTATAGTAAAGAAGTTAAAAAGACCGGTTTCCTTTTTCTTTGGGAGGAGACAAAACTAGCATTCGTTGAGCACCCGATACTTGCTGAGGATTATGCCAGGAACTTTACATTATGCTGTAAATAACGCTATGAGTCTCAACCATCTGATCCCCATTTACAGAGGTAGAAACTAGGCCTCCTGGAGGTCCTTGAGAATTAAGTACTTTTGGGGAGATTACTGAGAACTTGTCAAAATCAATGCCAGTTTGTTGGTTCCCTTTCATTTATCTTGAAACTAACAAACAAATTTAGTGTTAAACAAGCCTGAACAAGAAGACATGATCTTGAGATTGTTGCCCATCTGTTCATCTGATATGAATGATCAGTTGTTAAAACATACACATGGGGAAAAAAAACACAGGAAATTCAGTTTGTCTGTCTTCTAAACTGGTCAAATTGAGTTCAGATGACTCATTTTAACACACCCCATTCTATTGATTATATGAGTCAACAGAGAGTGTTTCACGGAAAAGAAGTCTCAGAGTCTACAGAATTGAGTACACTCTAAATTTCTCCACTCAGATAGTTAGCGCCCTAAAGACTCATTCAGATAGAAGAGAGAAAGTTCCAAGTTACAGCAGAAATCAAAGCTGGAGCCAAGATCAGTACCCATGAATCTCTCTAAGTATAATTACTTAGCCAGAGATCTTTCCTTTAACCAAATTTACATTTTCTTTTAATGATAAAGGTAATGTATTTTATAGAAGGGTCTATGGAAAATAACAAAAATCGCAAGACCCTAAAACTTTGCCATGGTAATCACATTAATGTCTGAGGCTGAGAAGGTATTTTACAATGCATGTATTTTAAATATTTGGATCACAAGATAAATACATTTCTGGGTCTTTTTTCACTTAATATTTTATCTGGAACATTTTTATATGTTATTAAATACATTTTGAAATTTAAAAACCATTTAAAAATATTTTGGTATATCTATACCACAGGACATCTTCTATTGTTAGACATCTGTGTTGTTACCGTCTTGCACCATTATAAACCAATGTGATAGTGGTATCAAAAGCATTCACGCATTACGCTTCAAACAGATAAATAAGAGGGAGAGTCAAGCATGATTCCTTCCAGTATGAACTCTTTTAAGATAACCAAATTGTTAGGGAAAGCTTCCCTTTATAAAAAAAATTTCAGTTAATTAATGTAAAAAAGATTGGTAGAATTAAAAAACTACGTTGTAAATCCTAATGAAATAATGGATCTAGGCAACAAACATTAATGAGTGTTATAACTCACAATTATGTAAAAAGTGAATAGGGAATTTTATGAAAGAGGGCTCACCAGAACCTACAAATCAATCTTAGCATCAGTAAAAGTGGGGCAACCACAGGAAGTACAAAACCCCACACATACATTCAATAGTATTCTTGGCAAAGAGTGCAGATAAAAATAAGCCTAAGTCTAATCAAGCCTCATTTTAAATACCAGTTTACAGGAAATATGAGGGATGGAGGAAAAAAATTTGAATGATGCCATGAAACGGACATCAGCTAAATCTAGAACGTGGGACATTCTATGGGACAAAAGACCTAGTTTATTTATCGAACAACAGAAGAAAGAGGAAGGAGGGACTTTTGTACTTTTAGAAGAAACTTAAGAAGCCTAAGATCAACATATTTCAATGTGCAGGCTTCCTTTGGATTCTAATGTGAACAAAACAACTACAAAAAGACACTCTTGAGACAATGAAGAAAGTTCAACCTAAACTCATTAGATTCTCTTAGATTTAATAATGCCTTTGGATACTATTTTAGTCTCTTATTATACAAAAATATTTACAAATAAAGTAATAAGATGCCTTGGATTTGCTTAAAATACTCCTGGAGAGAAGCAGTGACAAGAACAGAGACGGAAACAGGGAAAGACAGAGACAGGGAGCACAGCAACGGCTAAGACAAGACTGGGAAAACATCAGTAATTGTTGAAGCTGGGTAATGGGTACTTTTGAGATGGATTGTAATACTCTCTCCACTTTTATGTTTCTGTAAAACTTACATATACGTCTTTGAAGTTTTTACTAAATTCACAGTCATAAGGTCAAAGGAGTGAACTTCTTTAAGGTTCTTAAAAAAATTTTTAAGTGTTCTTTAGAAACTTTGCACCAATTTATAACCCCATCAGTAAGCATGTGTAGCTCTCACCAGGCCAGCACCAAAATCAGATATGCATTTTGAAACATTCATTCTATTTTGATAGAGAAAGGATATCTTGAAATGATTCATTCTTTTCTTAAAAATAAGTTGAAAATTTTTCATAAAAATTAGTCACTTATATTTCTTCACTGAATTGTTTGATTATATTCTTTATCCACTTTTTATTTCAGTCTTAGTGATTTTTATCTTTGATTCATAAGGGCTTTTTATACATTAAAATAATAGGCCTTCTTAACCTGATGTCAAATATTTTCCCACTTATTGTTTGATTTTTATTTTGTTTGTTATGAGTATTCATAACAAACAAGTAAATTTTAGGTAATTAAATCTACAGACATCTGTCCATGCTTTTTTTATTGCCTTTATGTTTAAAAATTCCTGTCCTCTCCTAAGATGAAGTAAATATTCATGCTCTTAGAGTTTTTTAATGAATTTTACTTGTACATTTTTCACCCATCTGGATATTATCTTAGTGAATAGCTTATGGTGTCAATTGGGATCTTACTTTATTATTTTCCAAATAGTAAACCAATCTTTGTTTTCATTTTTTTCTTTTCCTTTTTTCAGGTCTAAGTTGCCTCCAGACATTTAATAAATCTCTGCATATACTCTTGTATGTTTCTGATCTTCTTGACAACACGGCTCTCTCTTACTGTTGAATTTTGTGTCTGTACCATATTATTACAATTTTATGCCTGGTGACTAGAGGTGGACTTGCTTAAAAATTAAACAAATGAACTAAGGAGAGGGCAAGAGATTACTATAACATGGCAATAGGTTCATTTCAGTATATGTCATCTATATCACCAGCATCTATACAAAAGCTCTGTGCCCTAGAAGAGAGAGCAAAGATTCTGGAGATGGTGTTTCAGAATCTGGTTTTATTTATCTACTGTCTGTGTGTCATTAAATGAAGCACTTAACTTCTCCGATCCTGTCTCTTATACTGTAAAATGAAGATTATATCTATACCATAGTGTTCTGGTAAGGTTCAAATGCAGGTGAGAAGTGGATGAGAAATTCTTATAAGTTATAAAGCAGTGTAATTTTTCTTTTAATACTTTTTATTTTTTAAACAGAAATGCAGACAAAATCTAGGATACTATGGAAAAAAGCAATAAAGTCATTAGTAAGATGCTGGAGATGTTTGCCAGGTCTTTTTCAGTATTTTCTTCAATAAAGACATATACTTTTAGGAAAAATGTATATTCTGTGACCTGCCAGCTATGCTGAAGGGAGTGAAAATAAAATAAAAAAAAAAAAACACAAAAGATGTTGTTTGGCTTTTGAGAGTTCTGTATCACCAATGAAATTTGAAATGTTGCAATTAACTTCCATTCTATGTGGTCATTTGAATGAAGCATGAGACACTAAAATCAAATTCATCACACTGTGCCTTTTGACAATGGAGCTTGGCTTCACCTTTATAATAAGAAATTATGAGTTGAAGTAAAAAAAATCCCCCCCCATAGTTGTAAACAGATAGGGCAGATACTGTGCTTAGAGATATCTTCAAGAATACTTTCAACAAGCAAGCTTTATATAAACTGTCCTCTTCTCTTTAGTATCAGAAGCTGTGATCTGTCCCTTTAAAAAGGTGGAAGGGCCACTACCAGTGCAGCAAGAAGAGAGGGAAGCCAGCTGAGACTTGGAGAAGCAGCTGGATATTTTTAACTAAATTTTAACTTAGGTCCTCAAATTCTAAGATCTTTCCATACCTTACTATTCCTTTACTAAACTTTTTAATGCATTTTTATTATGCTATTACAGTTGTCCCAATTTTTTAAAAGATGTTATTTATTTATTTTTAGAGAGAGGAAGGGAGGGAGAAAGAAAGGGAAACATCAATGTGTGGCTGCCTCTCATGCACCCCCGACTGGGGACCTGGCCCACAGCTCAGGCAGGTGCCCTAGACTGGGAATCAAACCAACAGCCCTTTGGTTCACAAGCCGGCATTCAATCCACTGAGCCACCCTTCCACCCAGTACCCACCATTCCCTCCAGCAATCCCCACCCTTAGTTCATGTCCATGGGTCATACATGTAAGTTCTTTGGCTACTTCACTTTCTATACTGTTCTTAACATCCCCCTGTCTATTCTGTACCTACCAATTTGTACTTCTTAATCCCTTCACCTTTTTCCCCTTTCTTCCCCATTGCCCTCCCAACTGATAATCCTCCAAGTGATCTGCATATCTTTGATTCTGTTTCAGTTCTGTTTGTTTGCTTAGTTTATTTTTTATTCAATTTATTGCCATTTTGATGAATTTATTGCCATTTTGATGTTCATGGTTTTGATCTTTTTTCTTTAATAAGTCCCTTTAACATTTCATATAATAATGGTTTGGTGATGATGAACTCCTTTAGCTTTACTTTGTCTGGGAAGCATTTTCTCTGTCTTTCCATTCTAAATGATAGCTTTGCTGAATAGAGTAATCTAGGTTGTAGGTCCTTGCTTTTTATCACTTTGAATACTTCTTGCCAGTCCCTTCTAGTCTACAAAATTTCTTTTGAGAAATCAGCTGACACGCTTATGGGAACTCCCCTGTAGGTAACTCTGCTTTTCTTTTGCTGCTTTTAAGATTCTCTCCTTATCTTTAACGTTTAGCATTTTGATTATGATGTATCTTGGTATGGTCCGCTTTGTGTCCATCTTGTTTGGGACTCTCTGTCTTTCCTGGACTTGTATGTCTATTTCCTTCACCAAATTAGGGAAGTTTTCTTTCATTATTTTTTCAAATAAGTTTTCAGTTTCTTGCTCTTTCTCTTCTCCTTCCAGCACTCCTATGATTCAAATGTTGGTACATTTGAAGTTGCCCCAGAGGCTTCTTAGCCTATGCTCATTTTTTGCATTCTTCTTTTCTTCTTGCTATTCTGATTGAATGTGTTTTTCTTCCTTATGTTCCAAATCATTGATTTGATTCTCAGCTTCATCCACTCCACTATTGATTTTCTATAATTTTTTCTTTATTTCACTTAGTGTAACCTTCATTTCTGGCTGGATCTTTTCATATTGATGAAGTATCCAGTGAGTTCCTTGAGCATCCAGATAACTAGTGTTTTGAATTCTGCATTTGATAGATTGCTTATCTCCATTTAATTCTGTTCTTCTTCTGGAGTTTTGTTCTGTTCTTAACTGGGTCATATTTCATTGTCTCCTTATTTTGGCAGCCTCCCTGTGTTTGTTTCTATGTATTATAGAGGTGCTTTGACTCCCTGTCTTAGTAACGTGTCTTATTGCAGAGAAGCACACTGGTAAATTGGATGAGGCCAAGCCTTAGGTAATTGCCTGAGTGGGGCAACCCGTGTGAACCAGCTTGATGGAATCTCTGATACGGTATCACTGCTCTGTGACTCTGTGTGGAGGAGGGCTCAAAGAAGGGACAATGCCACTGTCTGGCCTCTGGAGTTTTGTCCCAGAAGAAACTGTCCTCTGGCACTTGCCCTGATGCAGACATTTCCATTTCTTACCATATGCCACTGGTGCCCTTCCAGCTGTTTCCCCAGTGCTGAAGTCCAGAGGGAGTGAATCTGCGTAAGTCCTAAGTCTGCTGCAGGGCCTTTAATAGGAGACTCCTGAGCTTCCTGCAGTTTCTTCTGCAACCCAAAATCCCAATGGTTTTTACAGCCAGAAGTAATGGGGACTTATCTTCCTGGCACTGGAACCCCAGGCTGGGTGGTCTGGTGTGGGGCTGGGGTCCCTCACTCCTGAGGTATCCCTCCCAGTTTTTATCCACCACACATGGTGGGTGTGTGATGCTCGTTGTGCACTTCAGGACCTCTGTGCCTCTCCACGCCTCCATGCCTCTCTGTGCCCCTCTGCATCTCTGCCCCTCTTGCCCATCTCAATGAATACGACTTCTTTAATTCCTTGGTTGTCAGACTTCCATACAGCTCTATTTTCTGATGACTTTGTGTGATATTTGTTTTGTAGTTTAGTTGTAGTTTTGCTGTGGTTGTGTGAGGAGGCAAGCCATGTTTACCTATGCTTCCATCTTGACTGGAAGTCCTAACTTTCTTACTAAGTTCTGTTAGTGTGGATGCAAAGTATTATCACCATTAATACTAATAACAAAGGATATATGGAAAATAATGGATGAAAAGTATTATCACCATTAATATTAATAACAAAGGATATATGGAAAATAATGGATGCAAAGTATTATCACCATTAATATTAATAACAAAGGATATATGGAAAATAATGGATGCAAAGTATTATCACCATTAATATTAATAACAAAGGATATATGGACAATAATAAGGGGGGTGGAAACGGGGGAGGGAGGCGGAGAGGGCAGGGTTGGTGGGTAGGGGTGGAGGAAAAAACAGAAAATGGTACTTGAACAACAATAGAAAAATTAACAAATAAAATTAAAAATTAAAACAATGAATTTTTTAAGCATAAAAATACTAATAACAACAAACATATCAAGAGAAATATTATTTTAGAATATACTTTAAAATATAAGATACTTTTTCCTTCATTTTTAAAATTGGATCATGCATTTTCAGGTAGAAAGAAGACTCCATATCCAATTATTCTCATCGCCACGTGAAAGCAGAGGGAAAGGAAAGACCCAGAAAAGGCAGAAGACTAGACACTGGAGATAAGCAGACATTCCTGAGAATAAATCTGGACCTGCTTTCATTTACTATTTCCATTTCTCTGGGAAAGTCATTTTACCTCTCAGAACATCAGTTTCCTTGTCTATAAAATGGAAACAGAATTTCCCCCACAGAGCATTGACTCAAGGATCAAATCAAATGGCATATAAATTACCCTAGGCCAGGCCCAGAAAATCATAGTTGGTATAGTAAACTTTCAGTTTTTTGAGAAGCAAGTTAACTGATTTGCAGAATAAAGATGGGTTAAGTTAAGATCATACATTCACACACAAATAATAAATAGTGTGTGTGTTCTGATTAGAAGAATATACATAATTTAAAATATAATGATAACACCCTGGCCAGTGTGGCTCAGTTGTTTGGAGTGTCATTCCATAACTGAAAGGTTGTGGGTTCAGCTCCCAGTCAGGGCACATACCTAGGTTGCAAGTTCGATCCCAGCTCAGGGCACCAGCACGTGCAACCCCTGGGCCCAGAGAGGCAGATTCCTGGTCCATTGCTGATCCCCAGGCTGGGCAAATGTGGAAGGCAACCAATCAATGTTTCTCTCGCATGACGTTTCTCTCTCTCCCTTCCTCTCTCCCTTTCTCTCTCTCTAAAATCAATGAAAAGAAATGCCCTTGGGTAAAGGTAAAAAATAATAAATAAAATAAAGTAAAACAAAATGTCATGATAGTTTTCGCCCCAGAGCAGGGATCAAATATGCACTGCTTTTACCTATGGCTCCGCCCCCACCAGTTGCAGCTGTGTCTGCTGGGCCTCTGCCCAGCTCCTTCCCTTCATCCCATCTTGCTATCCCCGCCCCATCTTGCTCTCTTCCAATATTTGCCAAGAATTTGTCTTTTCTCCCTCTTTTATTTTTTTCTCCCTCTTTTATAATAGCTGCTTCCTAACCTCCCCATGTATGCAATTCACCTGGGGAGGTGAGTAGGGTCTCAGCCCCCTCTGTACCCAACAACAGTTAACTTATACCCCCAGGACGCAGAGCTAATATGCCTACATTTACAGATTATTTGTGATTAGCTGTGATCTTTCAACACCTTGCCTCACTCCAAGCCTCCCCACACACAAACACACAACACACCACAACTTTCAACACTTTTCTCAGTTAATTTATATTTGACTCTTCCTATTCTACACCTTTCCTTCCAAATGGCCCTTCAGTTTATGCCTCTGTACTCTTAATGACAGAGAAATAATTTCCTCTTGAAGATGCATCCCATTTGATATTTTGATAGCTGAAAAATTTCTCTTACTAAGCCACACTCTCCTTTTGAATAATATTAATCTGAGTTTTTCTCCTTCCTCATAATGATTCTCAAAAAAAGGAGAAAAAACAAATCTAACCCCTTTTCTATGAAGTAAACTCTTCAGATGAGACTCTAGATAAATCAGGCTATACCACAAAGATATGATGCTAAGTGAAAGGTGATAGTCTCAAAAGACTACACATAGTATGATCTTACTTACATGACATTTGGAAAAAAGGTAAAACTATAGGGATAGAAAACACATTAGTGGTAGCCAGGGATAGGATCTGAGGTGGGGGTGGTAGGCACTAGTGTCTGACTTACAAAAAGGAGGCAAAAGGAAATTTGGGGGTGTATTGAAATCATTCTTTATCCTACTGTGTTGGCATGTTGGTGGTTGCAATAACCTATGTATGCATTAAAACTTTACACACCAAAAAAGGTGAATATCACTATACATACATTTTTAAAAGAGTTATATTTATTGATCTCTTACTATGTGCCAGATATTTATCATTATTTTTTTTATTTTAATCTTCACAACAACCCCACAGGTTAGGCAATAGTATTATATTCCCACTTTACAAATAAAGAAACTGAGGCACAGAGCAGTTAACTAACTTATCCCAGGTCATAAAACTTCACACAGGCAGAGCTTGGATTTTAACCCAAGCAATCTGACTCCAGAAGTGAGTACCTTCACCACTTTCTATGCTGTGTCTGGGAAGAGTGAAAAGGAGCTCCGTTTACACTCTGTGCGTGAAACTTCATGGCCAGTTTAAGGAATGGAGCCTCAGCTAGAACTACATCTGCATAACTAACTGGCAAATGCAGCAGAACATACGCCACCAAAACAAACATGTCCCTGGGTCAGAGAAAGTCTTAATTGCTCTTTTAATAACTAGTATTTAATCTTTTCTATTTCCAATTTTCTTTGTAATAAAATATCTTCTTGTTAACATACTAAATAAAGTTCAAAATCAACTTTCTAAGGCCTATGAACTCCAGTACAAAAACTGTTCTTAAGTGTCCCTTAAGAAATCCTGATTCTGATGTAAAAAGTAGAATATCTCAATTGGAAACTCAAATAAATTGTTTAAAAGTTAAAAAACTTATTCCCTTACTTCTCCCTCCCCACTTCCCCAAAGCTAATTCCTTCCGGATATTTTTTTGGAACTAAAACCTCTTAGTAATAAGACAAACGGATAAATACACCCACGCCTGGTGCCTTGTGGTCATTCTTACACATTCATTTAGATTTTTCAGTGCCTGGAGTCTACATACCCACAAACTCCATTCTACTCACTTTGCAAAAATAAAGCTATCCGCTGCAAAAGTGGTGCGTGGTATGCCTGATAATTCAGCAGTAGCAGCAGCTGAAAAGAAAGAACAAAGGGAAAGAATTATGATTTTTTTTAAAACTAAGAGTTCCCCAAAATGCCTAAATTTGGTAAGCACTATTTTGAGATGGAAAAGCTTGCTTAGTCTTTATGTAAAGAGTTTATGGAAGAAAATTTGCTTCTGGATTTTTAATGGTCAATACATATCCATGATTGATTTAATCACTACAGTACTATGTCCAAGACAAAGCAGAGACATAGTTGTGAACACATTCTCCATCTCAGGGCAAGAATCATCTAATGTCTATGTGACATTTCTGCCTTGTATCCACCTTTCCTAAAATATTCAAGAGTTTAATGGAGCTATTCTGAGCTCATTATCATCATCCTCCAACCATGTTTAGTCTGAACTATTAATATTCAAAAAATTAGAAAAAAGAGAAATGTGTATAAAGAATATAGTTGGTCTTAGAAGTCACATAGTTGTGGCCTCCTTCATCATTCTATTATTTACAGTCAATGCCACACAGGACACATTCCTGTGAATTCAATTCTCTGATCTTTTCCCTTTTATAAAAGTGCTTTAGCCCTATTTATCTTTCAGAGCTAACATTCGAATCAAATGAGAAGACGCTGACCTAACAAAGTTTTTGCTACATACTAAGCTGTCTATAAGTGTCTATAATTACAGTCAAGGAAAGGAATCCTACGGATGGAATAGTATTCTTCTATGGGATTTATAGCTTTGTTTCACAATATTTCCTTAGGCAAATTTCTCTACTTCCTGCCTCAATATCAGGTAATATTTCCTTAGGCAAATTTCTCTACTCTCTGCCTGAATATCAGGTTTGATCTTGTTATAAACTCCTGGCGTTTTTGGTGTTAATTATCAGTCATCAGCACACCTCCCATGGAATACAGTGATTTTTGGTTTATAAAATTAAGCTTGCTAGAGAAATATTTAAGAGATGTGAAATGATTGCAACCTGATGCAGTTAGCAGGGTAATTGCACAATCCTAATTCACAGGCTCAAGTACACACGCCCACACACCCAGGAAGTGTGGGGGGCAGGCGTTGTCTTGTGGAAGTCAGTAGTCAGTAGCTTATCTATTATGTGCGCACTGGAGCTGTAAACAAGACCATGTGAGTACTCAGCTAAAATGCTTCCTCTGAGTCAGTATTAAACAAACTTCTGAACTGTTAGGGAAGGAAATAAAGCCACTATACCCCCAAAGACACCAGGACACAGAGCATGGATTATGAGAACTGTGTTCCACTTTGTCAGAGTCTGGTGTAATAATTAAAGTAAGTTTTGTAACAAAAAATGCTGCTAAATAATAACTAGCATGAATTAGAATAGGTAGTAACCTCCATATGGAATGCCTTATCAGAAATTTACATGACTTATTTTGTGGAGTGTCAAAATTTTTCAAAAATCTTCGGTGTTTTCCTCTAAGAGAATGCCAGCACAACTTTCCATTTAGTAATAATAACATCAGTGCCATGGTCTCTAACATGATTTTGGTTCAAAATGAATCAGAGGCAAATGTCTCATCAATGGTGAAAAAAACAAAACAGCAAGAAATCACAGATTTTCATAGACAGCATAATATGATGCAGTGGAAAAGACATACTTTGAAATCAGAAGTGCTCCTATTCTGCATTTTCTGGTTTTGTGATCTTGGGCAAGTTGCACCGCCTTACTGAGACTACATTTTCTCATCTAGGTGATCGTGATATTCCTGAGGTTCTTATTAAGGTCAAATGAGATAGTAGAAGAGTAAGTGCTTTGACAAGTATAAAAGGCTATACAAATGTGAGATACTACAATTTACTGTTCTAATCTATAAGTGTCCTCAGGTCAACTAAAACAGAAAAAAATCAAGTTTAGAATACCTTAGAATTGTTTTTGCTTCAGGTAAATAATGAGCTCTAAAGCTTATATCCCTTTTGGCCTAAAGTACATTTTGGTTTTTAAGAATGAAAAAGTTGAATATCAACTATGGAAGAAAATCTGCAGTTATAGCTCAAGTCGGAGAATGTAGCTCTTACATATAATTTTATTTCTGAATTTTAGAAGACCAAATATAGAAATCACAAATCATAAATTAAAGGAAATAGTTAAAACACTTTAATCCTTACCAATGTCCACAAAGGAGGATGTTTCATTAAGTTTTGTCTGGGTGCTCAGACAGTGAAGTACATTACCATTTCCGGCAACCCAAAACTTGACCTCACACTTGGACTTCTGAAGGTAAACTTCCTGGGAGGAAATTAAATACAGAGAACTGCTTCCATCTTTGGGTACCAGCTTTGCCAAAAACACTGTAGGAAACATTTAAACTGAATTAATTTTTAAAGTTTTACCCTAAAATTATTAAAACTGACAGAGAAGGCAGTGTTTTTTTTTTTTTTATTTAGAATAGGAAGTGAAATCAAAATTAAGATGTCCCAAATATCCTTTTCTACTTGCCTATTTCTTTATAAAATGTGTTCTAAAATAAGATAACAGTTCATCCTTCCCTTTCTGCAATATGTTTACTTAGACCCTGATGTGCAGACCTTAAAAATGAAAACATTCACCCCAAAGGAAAAAAGAACCGTAACAGTCATAATTTACATGTGTAACATACATACAGTAAAGCAGGAAATGCATTCACCCTGTTTTCACTACTCACACTACCCAGAATTATTCAAGCTTTGTTTCTTCCCTAAGGTGCGGTGTACCTGCTGGGTTCAGTGGACACTTTGAAAGGTCAACTAGAGTTCATCCTTCAGGCAGATGAGATGCTATTCTATTTTTAAAAGACCTCTAGAAAAGGAAATTCCACTAGCTCCCCCAGTTACACATTCCAATGTCTACCAAAGCTCACTGTCTGAAAATTTTTCCTTTTCTCTTATCTAAATCCCTCATGCTGTAACTTAAGCCTCTTGCCTCCTGTCTGGTCCGTAATGGAGATGGCCATCATCCTTCATAGATCAACCTCCTCACCGAGGCTCTTTTCAAATGCTTCAAGCCAGAAACAACTTGACTTTTAACTCTCTTTATCTCCGCTCTTTAATCATGGTTGATACAAGTTTTCTTCTGCCGACCTTGTATTCATTTCACATATCCTTTTAACACAGTATTTTTAAAAATAAAGAAAATTGAAATTATCCAGTTACTTTAATACACTATAACAATCTATTTGCAATTTTCTTTGTTCTCACCTCTGTTCCATACACATACAATCATCAGTGTTACCATAATGTGTAATTTTATTGAATTTATTCCAAATTTTTAAATTCTTTCTTCAGTTTCACAACCCAGAACATATCTAGAGTTAGTTTGTCATTATAACTTTGACAAGACTGGCATAAAGTTCAAAATTTGAAGAATTTCCTTTTTATTCAATAGAATTAAATGATTGATTACTAAGTATTGAAGCAATGCTAGATTCTAAGAATTCAAAGCATTTAACATACAATTCCTGCCCACAAGCAGGCCATAACAGGACACCCAGCCAATTAATTAGAATGCAAAAGGTCCTGCATAGATAACTCCTGCGTCTACCTGCACTGTGCAAACTTAAAAGGTTGATTGAGAGAGCCGGACCTCAGGGAGGGCTGACCCTGCAGAAGCCAGGAACGAGGAGTCACTTGCCAGATAATCAGGAGGAGCAGGAGGTCTGGATAAGTTGCCACCATTTCCTCCACCTACAAGCAGAACAGAGACCCTGAGGACAGGCCACTCAGGGCTATCCAGAGTTTAACTGGGCCGCCGAGGAAGGATGTTCGGTAAAACACAGTTCACTGGCAGCTGCATCCCGTATCTTTTCTGAATTGTAAGAATAAAGATTGGTTACCAGAATGAAGTGGCAAATTTATGCAACTGAAAAAACCATTGTTAATAGGGTAAGGTGACTGTGGGATAAGTCTTACTTGAGGATTCACGTAGCAAGTGATGGAAGAACCTGGAATTATCAAGAGAGTAAAAACCTGAATGGAAAACCTGGTTCCAGGTAACATAATGTCCTGAAACAAATCAGTCATAGGGTCTGACCTTCAATTTCTTCTCCTGTATAATAGATGTTGTTAATGTATATTACAGGATTTACATTCTAGAAAACAGCAACTATTTTTAAAGTACATTTTATTTCCCAAAATTGAACATATGAGGTATGCCCAGAAAATATCCATCCATATAATATGAAAAATAGAGACATTTATTGAAGACAATAGAAGATACAAGAAATATTCTACATATGACAATGACGCCTCAGTCCCCTTCCAATTAGGAGCCTTGAAACCTCACACAGTTCTCCCAGCATCATTAGCAACTGTAGCACAATGTTCTTTCTGCTCTAGTAACAGAAACTGCAGAGCGAATTTTGCCACATGTTTCATGCCAAGATGCTGCATTAAAATCTCAGACACAGTGGTTTTTGGAATCCCCAGGTCAGCTTCTCATCCTCACACTGTCAGTCATCAATCTTTGTTGATTGCAGCCCATATATGTTCAACATTCTCAGGCATTCTGCTTATTGCAGGCCTCCCAGAACATGAATCACTTTCAACAGATTCTTGACCATCTTTGAAGCATTTGTGCCACACTTTTATCTATGCAGCACTCGTTACATTGTCCCAAAAAGCCTTCCAAATCATCCAAATAGATTATGCAGAGGAACGTTCAAGCTTAATGCAAAATTTGGTGAAGATTCATTGCTCTACTCACTCAGTCATTTTGAATGCAACAGTTACACAGTACACTCAATAGCATTTTACAGCATTTACAGCATTTTACAGCATCAAGTATACTCACTCAACAGCATCTACTGCCCCAGTGAAGTCATCAATGTTCACACATGTGCATTCCAGTCCACACTCCTTGGCTGCCAGGTTACATCAATGTTGTGCAAACTATTTTCATTATTTTAACAATGGCTGGAGTTTTTCTGGACAGACCTTTTACAATCTTGTCTAATGAAAAAAAAAAAAACAACTCCATGCCCATTCTCTAAAAAATTCCTTAGATTTTTTAATCTAAGTCTAAAATATAGTCACACAGACTATGTAGTCACACAGACTACACTCTCAAAAAGTTTAGTTTTAAAAATAGATTCCTGGTATTAGAATATTAAAGAAGATTTCAGCTTAATAGATTCTGATTGAAGAGCCCAAATGCCCAATTCTTCCTCTATTTTCCAAAAAAGATATATTGCGTGTTACCTGTACCAGGCTCGGTGCAAGGTACTGGCAATACTGTACTGTGGAAAACAAAATTCAAGGTCCCAGAAAGAAAGAAATGGCATACTTGAAACAGATATGCTAATCTAAAGGGTTTAGTGAAGTATCTGTAAAGGACGTAGAAAGTGTAAGAGACACTGAAGCATCTTGAGGCAGCAACAATGGGTCTGAAGAGCAAGGAAAGAAGCCAAACCACAGAATTTTATTACCCATAGGCCTAGATCTTCAGGGAGAGAAAGTAATTACGGAAAAATCAAGAGCTGTAGGAGATGACTGCCTGAAAGGAGCTCTGGCCTTCAGTAGAAAAACACAGGCACCACCAAACCTTTCCTTCCGCTGTGTCTGTGATTGCTTAAACACAACTAGAAGCCAGAGGGCAGGGCAGCCCAGCTGACACAGCTCTAAGAAGCTGGCCTCTCAGGACACAGGGCAGGATGAAGATGCGTTTGCAATATATCCCTGCTTTAAATAGCGTGTGGTTGTGGTGGCAGAGAGATGGGAAACAAGAAAGTAAGATCACTTCAAACAATCACAAGTATCTGAAAATGTAAAACAAGGATATGACTGAGGAGGTGAAGGTAACTCTGATAAGATGATAGTTTTGCTAAGAACTTAAAGATAAGAAGGGGCTAACTATAATGATTCAGAGGAGAACATTCTAGCAGGGGGAATAGGTAATGTAAAGGTCCTGAGGCAGGGCTCTTGGGAGTCTGAGAATTGAGTAAAAGGCCAAGTATTTGCAAAGCTTGTTAAGGAAGAGACAAGTGTAAAAAATGAAGTCAGAATAGGAGGCCGTGCCGATATCTTGTGGTTAAAGGCAAGGAAATCATAGCAAGGAGTTTGGGCTCTACTTTAGTACAATGGGAAGCTACTGGATGATTAAATTCACTGAACGAATGTCATTTTGTTTATATGTTCCAAAGATCACTTAGGCTGCAGTGTGAAGAACACAGTTTAAGGGCACAAAAACAGAAGCAGGAAGGCCCGTCACACAGGTTAACAGCCTCTACTTATTTGCAGGGTATAAGTACCCAGACCCCCACTGGATGCCTGGACCGTAGATAGTACCAAACCCTACATACACTGTTTTTTCTGTACTCATATACCTGTGATAAACATGAATTTATAAATTAAGCACAGTAAAAAAATTAACAATAATAACATAATAAAATAGAGCAATTGTGACAATACACTTGAATAAAAGTTATGTGAATGTTGTCTCTCTCAAAATATTTTATTGGACCGTCTTCACCTTTTCACTTACAAAAAGCACTTCACAACTTCTCTTTGGTATATCTGAATTTCCAGCATCACTATTCCTATTCTTTGGGCCCACTATTAGGTAAAAGAAGGGTTACTTATGCACAATACTGTGATAGCAGAACAGCCCATATAGTAAGCCAGACGGCTACTAAGTGACTAAGGGGTGGGACACGTCCACAGCGTGGGTACGCAGGACAAAGGGATGATGCACATCGTGGGCGGGAGAGAGCAAGACCTTGAGGGATTACTTAGGACAGGATGGTATGAAATTTAAAACTTTTGAATTGTTTCCTCCTGGAATTTCCCATTTAATATTTTTGGACTGTGGTTTACTGCAGGGGAGTGAAACGGCAGAAAGCAAAGCTGCGGGTAAGGGGGCAATACTGTATTTCAGAAGTCCATAGAGAGTTGATGGTGTTTTGGACTAAGTAACATGGGCATTAAAAAGAAGACACTGTACTTTCAGAAGGATTAAAGATAGAGAACAAAAAGAGAAAGAAGGAGAAAACAATGACTCCCATATTTTCCCACTCCTATGTAATGCACTTCTTGCAAGTTATGTAAAAAGATTTGTGTTTTTTTAAACATACTATATTTGCTCATACTTCTCTATCTTTGAATTTATAGTTTTCTCCTTCAAAAATGTTCCCCCTTTCCGGCCCATGTATCTAACCCAGATAATTCATTGTTCAAGACTCAGTTACGGGATATTTGATTCAAGAAGCTGTTCTGAATACCCTAGCCTGAGTTGGCCTTCTCTCCTCAGAACTTCCCACAGCAACTTCTGCATGCAATCCTTATCACTTTCCTATTGACTTGGCTTATATCAGGGAAGAAGCAAGAAAAAACAGCATGAAATGGGGTAGAAAATAGAAGGTAGAAAAACTGAAATCACCTTTGAAAGGGACGAGATTTCAGACCATCGATGAGATTCAGGAAAATACAACAGGGAAGCTGATGGTGATTGGGAGAACTGTGTGAGGTGCCAAGGTGCCAACTTTGAAGGGGGCTGAAGCATCATTGTCCTGTGTGCAATGTTTCTTATATCTTGTATCTTCCTCAATAAATGTCTCTTTCATATTTCACAGCTGCATACTTCCTGGAAACATGCCTGCTACATTGAAAAACAAACAAATCAACTCATGTTAACTGGTTATATCCACGGAGATGGCTAGAGGAGAAATAGATGTAATTTTTACTTTCACTTTCTAAATTATTATCTTTGTGGCATTTTAATCTTTCAAAATGAGACGATAGTCAACATTAGGTTCTAAAATAGGGACAGAGGAAATGAAGACATCAAAAATAAAAAAATAAAACTTCCTATATACAAATGTATGCGAAAAAGAAAGAAAAGAAAATTTTTTCTCTTAATGCCCATAACATTTTGATGTCATATACTAGAAAAAGTGCTTTCTGAGGAAAATAACATAAGTAAAAAATAATATATGAGAACTATCCAGGAACAGACCAAATGCCACCAAAATGTTGAAAGCACCAAAGTTTATCTCTTCAAGTAATAATGATATGAAGTGGAAATAAGTCTATAAAACCCTTTAGTTTTAGGGTTTTAGTTTCATACCAGTTCTATTATGGCTTTGTGCTATTTTATGTATCTCTTTAGCTGTTATTTAAACATCAAATTATATACCAATCTTTTTTTCTTTTGTGGAATCTGTTTTCCTTCAAATGCCTAGCACCATCCTTTTCTTTCTTTTTTTCTCAATGATATTTAATGAGCATCTCCTATGTACCATTATGCTAGGACCAGATACTATCATTAGTAATATCATGCCCTTCTGATGATGAGGGTCTAGATTTGTGTCTGACTTTAGCACTTACTTGACAGCATAACTTCAAGTAATTTATTTAATCTTCCTGAGTATCAAATTTCTCATTGTTAAAGAGAGGGAGACATATTGCATATATGGAATTGTGTTGAAATAGATATGATTTATTTGTTTATTCAGGCACTAATGTCTCATATGTATGTGCTTCATGAACCAAAAATGATAAATCAATAGTGTGAGTTACTACTATGCATATGCAATGAGATAAACTGGTAGGTTTTGGTTATTGCTTGTTTTGTTTAAAAAGTGTTTTCAGCCACTGTATTCTATAAATTTAAGCACCACAATATCATTTTCTAGTTCAGGTACAGTAACCATTTTAATGTCTAAATTGAACTAGTAAGTTGTGTATCTGCTGAAGAAGATAACATTTTATTTCTAAATATTCTAATAGCCAACAAAACTAGAAAGCAAACTGAAGGAAGAAGAAAAATAATGAGTAAAAAGAGCATAAGGAAAAGCAGGAAATCTGGGGAAATGATTTTGAAATGTGCTGTCTCAGAATCACATGTGCTCATGTTTTTCTACTAACATTTTTATTGTAAGGGCTACCTCAAGAAAGCCAGATACTTTACTGATAAACAGTTTGTTGATTAAAGTTCTGTGGAACATTTTTATTTATTTATTTCTTCACCTGAAGACATTTTTTTTCATTGCTTTTAAAGAGGAAGGGAGAGAAGAAGAGCAAGAGAAAAATATTGATGCTAGAGAGAAGCCCCGACTGGGGGATCAGTGCCAGACCAGATCCTATGCATCTAGACCAGGGATCGCAAGCACCTGCGAACCCACAGCCTAAGTATGTGCCCTGATCAGGAATCAAACCTGCAACCCTTTGGTTACAGTAGGATGCTCTAACCAACTGAGCCATACCAGCCAAGGCTGTGGAGCATATTATAAGACTGATTTAGCATGAGATGCCTGTGATGTTTATGTTTTGACATTACTGATTTTTGATGTTTATGTTTTGCATTACTGATTTTTGAGACTAAATCCCACACCTATCTTTACATTATAATATGTAATATAAACAATAGCTGTGGTGGAAAAATTGCATTTATATGGCCAAAAACCAAAGATTTAAAGGAAAAGAAATATTTTATTATAAAATCCACAACTTCCACCCAATCTTACTTCTTTATATATATATTGGTGGGATTCATTTGTACATAAACATTTTTCATACTTACTATCTCCAATCTAATATCAATTTTTCTGCTTGATCAAGACTGCATTTTAAATATATGCACATATATATTTATTTTATGACCCCAAGGAATTTAAAAATTCCTCACATATGCAACCTGTTCCCTTTTATAATGATGTCAGCATCATGACTGACAATCAGGAACAGGAAGTATACCTGTGTAGAAAATGCAGTAAAATAAGAGTCAAAAATCAGTGGACAGACCACATAGCTTTGAAATGAGTAGAGTCTCTAAGACTTAAAGTGAAAGGTACTGTACATTAGTACTCTACTCTAGTTGAAAAAGTGTTCCACAAGGATACAGGTTAGCAATTCTGATAGTGCTACACATATGCAGGGGTGGGGAAAAGTTGGTTTATGTTGTGAGTACACAAAACACAGTTTATTCTTACATTATTATTTACTGATTATTGTACTATTTTCCATATGAACAAGTGTGAACCTACTGGTGGGAGCACAGAGATGAGCAAGAGAATCCAAAGTGATACAAGTGGCAATGAATTATAGTTGGAAACATCAGTACTAACTCATGCTTAGGTTGCTTTTGAAATAGGCAGTTACATACAGAGATTGTGTGTGTGTGTGTGTGTGTGTGTGTGTGTGTGTGTGTAGCCTAGCAGACTCATATAATCCCTTGTTTTCTTAGCTGAGAGGTCTTAGAAGCAACTACATCTACTAGCAGTAAGTATACACCTGGTGTCCAGATCTTAGTTTCTAAGAAAAAGAAATTAATTAAAGGAATCAGGACACATTGAAGAAATGGCTGATTCTAGGACTGAAGTAGGAGATATGCAAGATAAGCCTGGAATATCTTGTAATGGCAGAAATTAAGAAAGTTCTTTTAAAAAAAGAAAGAAGGAAGGAAGGAAGAAAGGAAGAAAGGAAAGAAGGAAGGGAAAAACCTGTATTAATAGGGGTATGTCACAGAGATACAGGAGCCAAACTGCAAGAGCTTTCCATGGTCAAATCTGGAATAATTTAAGCAGCAAAATAAATAAAAGTATTATATTTTAACCTAACCCATAAAATAAATATCCATAAGTACATACTATTATAAATAAATGATTGACTATATTAACACATGGGGAAGTAGAGAAAATCTTCCATGCAGAATTCCAAATAGTGTATTTTTATGCTCAAAGAGGAAGAGCATAAATGCCCAACACTCTTTTTTAATCTGATGAGATGCTTTGATTTTCTTTTAATTTTAGCTTTATTGAGGTATAATTTACATTGAGGTAAAACTCTGAGATATCTAAAGTGTGCAGCACGGTGATTTGGGGTATGTACACATTAGGAAAGGGCTCCTCCTATCGAGTTAAATACCACATCCATCCCCTCACATATTTACTCTTTTCCGTTTTTGGTGAGAACATTTGAATTCTATTCTCTTAGCACATTTCAATTATCAGTACAGCATGGCCAACTGTAGTTACCATGTTTTACATTAGGTCTTCAAACCCTATTTATCTTATAGTGGAAAGTTTACACTCTTTTACCAACCTCTCTTTGTTTCCTAACTCCCAGTCCCTAGAAACCACTTTTCTACTCTCTGTTTCCATGAGTTGGACTTTGTTCTTTCCCATTTCTTAAATGTGGACTGTGCATAGTGACTTCTTTCCAAAGAGCACAGTATTTTAAAAAAAGGTAAAAAAAAAAAAAAAATTTAGAGTGGTGAAACTTGACAAACAGTACCCCAGCCACATAATCAAGGTTAACATCACCACCGCTACATCCTGCTGATAGATGTCTCCCAGA
Organism: Glossophaga mutica; assembly: GCA_039655065.1. Taxonomy (NCBI): domain Eukaryota; kingdom Metazoa; phylum Chordata; class Mammalia; order Chiroptera; family Phyllostomidae; genus Glossophaga; species Glossophaga mutica. Next base: position 142,909,995 of record CM077305.1, on the reverse strand, counting down.
TCTCATGTGATGAAAAGGGCAATTTACATCTAGGGTATTCTCCCAAATACCCATAACCCCAGTCTAACCATGAAAGAAACACCAGACCAATTTGAATACAGGGGTGTGCTACAAAGTATCAGAACTCCTTAAAATGGTCAAAGTCTTCAAAGTCAAGGATAGTGTGAGAAACTGTCACAGCCAAGAGGAGCCAAAGAAACATGACAATGTAATGTGTCATTCTGGGAGAGATCCTGGAAGAGTAAAAGAATATTAAGCAAAAACTGAAGAAACTAAGTAAAATAAAAACTTTAATTAATGATAATGTATCAATATTCATTGATTGTAACAACTGTACAATAATAATGTAAGATGTTAATAACAGGGAAAACTGGGTGTGGGGTTAATGGGAACTTTTTGTACTTTTTCTCATTTTTCTTTAAGTCCAAACTGTTTTTGTAAAAAATCTATTTTTAAAGTAGATACTTAAGATGCACTTGAAAAAATAAAATATCAATCCTTATAAATGTTTAAAAAATAACAAGATACTTCTAAATATGATATATTTGGGAAATTTCTAAACTTAGGAGCTTCACAAGAAATCAAAAAGGAAATGTTGTATGGATTAAATAACTTACAAGTTCCTAAAAAGGTCTCTAAGATTAAGCCCTGGCTGACTCACGGGACTGAGTTTCAGCCTGTGAACCGAAGGGCCACCAGTTCAATTCCCCATCAGTGCACATGCCTAGGTTGCAGGCCAGGGCCCCAGTAAGTGACATGAGAGAGGCAACCATACATTGATGTTTCTCTCTCTTTCTCCTTCCCTTCCCCTCTCTAAAAATAAATAAATAAAATCATTTTTTTTATTTAAACGATCTCTAAAATTAAAGGGGAACAAAAACCCACCCTGAGAAAATATACAGGGTGGAGCAAGAGTTTACAGCTGTGAGTATATGAAACACACATGTGTATTCTTATATTATTATTTATTCATTTTTATATTATTTTCTATATGAACAATCTGCCATAATTTTGCCATACCCTGTATTCAAATTGAAAACAATAAATAACTGTTGATACTCTGAATTGACATAGAATGCTTACAAATTTACTTTTTAAAGAAAACTGTTTCAAAATGGCCACAAGACATAAAATAAAAGTGCTTAAATAAAAATGGGAAATTATAACTGCTACTCAAAGAAATAAATAAAAATTAAAGTGTAAAAAGATAAAAAATACTATTCTATATCTGTTAAATTCCAAAATTTCATAAAAATTTATATAATTTTATTATTGGCTTATATATAATTTAAAAATTACATAATTATGTATAGCCGATATATGCATACAGCTGGTTAATATATATTTATGAACAAGCAGGTAGTCTCATTGGACAAATGCTGGTGAAAATGTCAGTGGACACATAAACTTTTGGCGTACGTTTACAAGAGCCTTAGAATGTTGTTCACATGTGACTTTAATAACTACCCAGAGGCCTGGCACACTGTTTCCATAAAGGGCGAGAGAGCAAGTATTTTAGGCTTTGTGAGCCATGCAGACTTCGTTGCCCCTACTCGGTTCTGGCTTTGTAGTATGACAGCAGCCATAGACAACTCTGTAAATGAATATGACTTTGTTCCACTAAAGCAGACACTGCCATATTTGGCCCATGGTTTGCCAACCCCTGATGTCTCCTAAACAGTAAGAGTGAAAGAAACTGCATGGAGCAAAATTTCGTGTATTGTAAGAGCTCAACTAGGTAAAAAGTATTTGCAGAGAAAATGTTAGCAGAAACAGCATTAAAATGTTAACCAGAACACTTTCCGGATAGTGGAATAAGGACTATTTTCCCTGCTTATTCCTACAATTCCATTTCTGTATGTATTAAAAGTAAGAAAATGAAATCCTAAAGCTAGTTTCCTTGAATTTGGACTTTTACCAGTAAGCTAGAGATTCCCAGGCCAATCTGAGATTTGAAAGTATTCTTATTTGTGATATATTTATGTACATTCAAAAATATTTCAGTTAATCTTTATTCAGTTCTCCTTAATAATGGGCTTCCTTTGATATTCATAAATTATACTTTAAAATATTACTCATTTCTAATCAATTTCAATTATGATTCTAATTCTATTGTTAGTTATTCATGAAATGCCTCACTGCTTCCTGAGCTTCTGATACTTTATGGGGGGAATGACTAAAGCCACAATATTGGAAGATGTTGCCTGCTTTTTTAAAGCTCTCTATAATGACTCATGTTCTTAAAAGCCTCTGTTTAGGTGACAAAAGAACCACTGTTGTTAGGAGGGATGTACAATGCATTACACAAGTTTACCCTGGCAAGCCACAGGCCCCGCCCGGGCTCTGCAAACCTGTGTCAGCACTTTTCAGCCCCACTAATATGGATGCAGATGGGTGTGTGAGCTGCTCCAGGCTTCTCCTAGGGCCAATCAAAACATAGAAACAAAGGCCTTTATAAGCTCCACACTGACCACAGTCCCTACAGTATTGCTAATGCCATGCTTTTCTCTTGACTTTCCGTACACAGAATACCTCTTACCTGAGAGAAATCAATTTCATTCAGAGCCTAGGATAAGTGAGAATGTGTAATTGCTCACTTTGGAAAAGGGAAAATGAAGCCTTTTTCAGCCTTTCTCTAAAAACTTACAAAACAGACCAATAGCTTTCGGAACACACAGGATGCAAACCAAGGATAACTGGTTAGCCTAGAGCAAAGGCACACAACTGGGCTGACGTTACGTAAATAAAGAAAAGTGAAAAAAATGAAACCATTATCTGAGACCAGTTGAGGGAGAGAAAGATGTGCTCATTCAGTTTCACTAGAACCTCAAAGAGCCCTACTGTGGCCACCATAAATGTCATTTCCTGTCCTTCACCCCATCCATTATTCTCTCTCAGAAGGACATTTGAGCCATCATAAAAGTTTGTCACTATATTATGATTTATATTTATTGGTTTTTCTTTGTTTCCCTCACTAGTCATTAATTAGGTATATTACTGAGGTTCCCACTATGGTAATACTGTGTGGTACCCACCCCAAATCTCAGTAACCTATATCAGAAAACATTTATTTTTGCTCACAAGTCTGTGAACTTACTGAGGCTCTGCTAGGCTTGATTACAGTCAGCCATCAGGTTAGGGTCAGGGTGTCTTTTCATGTCTCTTCATTCTGAGGTCAGCAACAACTTGGAATATGTTTTTTTCATGGTGACTGACAGAAGCACACAGAGGACAGCAGAAACACAGAAACCTCTTAAAACTTCAGCTTGAAGCTAACAGACTGTCACTTCTGCCTACATTTTATTGACCAAAGCAAATCATACGGCCAAGCATTATATCAGGAGAGCATGGAAATATACTCACCAAATATACTCTACCAACAGTATACCATGGACAAACACTATAATCTACCACATTACACAAGTGAAATTCACGAAGTTTCAATTTCTGGGAAAAGAACAATTCTAGTTCTGACTATGCACTGGGCTCTTGCGAGGGTCAAATGTTTTTGTGTAGACATTATGTAATTAAAATTAATTGACGAAGAGCTAGACATTGTGTAGGCACCAGACAATGATTGAAAATGACCAGTCATTTTCTTTTCTTGTAGAAAGACTACAATCAAAATAATATACATTGCTTAGCATAAGTTGTACATGAAATATTGTGGAAACAGGAGATAGAGTTAACAAGTTAGCCCATGTGATGGTCTGGAGGTTACTTTAAAAATAAGAATAAATGTGAATGACTATTGACAGGAGAACTGGAAAGCGAAGAGTATAGTGAGAAAAGAAGCTTTAATTCTATCATGAGTGTCTCCTTTTTAGGGTAAAACAATTGATCTGAAGCACATATGGCAAAAAAAAAAGTAATCCAATAAATCTAGATGTTGGGAGAATTAACGTTATATTGTTTACTGTTTATGCTTGATATATTTCATAGTCAAAAATAAAAATTTTTAAATTATTTTTAAATAGGTACTTGGCAAATAAAGAAAGGAAGGAGTATTTTTTGAGCAGAAAGATCACAAGTAGTAGGAAAAGCAATTTGGTCTTAATGGATAACAATGTGTGAGGGTAAACAGTGGAAGAAAATAAGACAGAAGAATGGAAAGGGGCTGTATTAGTTTCCTAGGGCTGCTGTAACAAATAACACAAACTAGGTGGCTTAACACAACAGAATTGTATTGTCTCGTAGTTCTGGAAACTAAAAGTCTGAGACCACGATATTGGTAGGGTGGATTCCTTCTGAGGGCTCTGAGGTAGAATCTATCCCATGCTTCTCTCCTAGCTTCCAGTGATGGCCAGCAATTCTTCGCATTCCTTGGCCTAGAGATACATCACTCCAATCTCTGCCTCCACCTTCACATGGCATTCTCCTTGTCTTCATATGGCCATTTCCACATTGCGCATGTCTCTGTGTCCAAATTTCCTCTTCTTATAAGGACACCAGTTATGTTGGATTAAGAGCCCAGCCTAATTCAGTATGACCTCATCTTAATTTAATTAACGGTGCCTGCAAGGAACCTATTTTCACATAAAAATCACATTCTTATCTTGAGTTTCTAATCTTAGCTCCAAAGTTCTGAGGATTAAAACTTCAACAGATCTTTTTGGAGGACACAATTTAACCTACAAGAGGGATCAACATATTGTTACTATTTTTTTGCTACTATTATCAACAAATTTTCATACTTACTAAAAAGTTTAAAGGAATAGCATTAGATGTTTTAACCAATTAAAAGACCTCCTCAGGGGACCTATGACTTAACTGACTCTGTGGAAGAAAGGAAATCATAAGGAGGATGATGCTTCTGTGTTTCTTCCATCTAACTATTCATATGCCTCCCAGGCTAGCCCGCACTGTGCTCTGCCTCACACCAGCCCACACTGGGTGACTCACCAACCTGCCCCACTGTCCTTTGCAGAATAGTTTTATCATCCAAGGAAAAAAACCCTCTGGCTACTACCACCAAATGCTGAAGTTAATTTTTAACACTGGGTCCTTCAACAACTGACTTGAACGAGATCTGGCACCAGTGGTCTGTCTCAGTCTCATTTCTGCTTCAGGAAACTTCATTAGTAAATTTCACAATGCAGAAGCTGATTAGGCAGAATTTTTAGTTCCTAGTCATTTATTTTCCAATTTACAATGACAAAAATAGTGAATTATCTCAAACTACTTCTTAGACTACTTGGCTAATCCCTTCACAAGTTTGGACTGGAAGCAGGAAGTGTAGAAGTACTTGTTTTAGTCTCCTGTTAGCGCTGATATCCTAGGTCCCCCATTCTGTTACCCAGATTCTTTGACTGAGTTAGCGACATGGTATTCTAAAGTCTCTGATCATGGGTTTCTGTTTTATCTCCAAGGTTCTGGATTCTAGACTCCGATTACAAAAAACAGGGACCTAGACTATCAACTGGTCTTCTCCCTGGCTTTTTCTGAACATGACCCCTTGTGTGCTGACTCTAACCATAACTAATATTCCTACCTGCCTTAGTTAACAACCACAGAATTGACCCCAACCTGCCAAAGTCTTCCTGATCTGACTCTTTTCTTCCCCATCTCATCTCTACCTTTCCGCTCCAAATCTTCCTTCTTCCATGTCTGCCTCCCTCATGGCATGACTGAAAGCAGGAAGGAGTGGTTAATGTGACATATTTTTAAAACAACTCTGGGACATCTATACTATGGAATACTACTGGGCCATAAAAAAAGATGAAAATTTTGCCCTTTGTGACAGTATGGATGGACCTGGAGAACATTATGCTAAATGAAATAAACCAGTCAGAGAAAGACAAATACCATATGTTTCACTCATATATGGAATTTAATAAACTGAACTAACAAGGAAAATACAGACAGACTCATAGATAAAGAGCAGGATGACAGCTAAGGGGGGAGGGATTGAGCAAAAAGGAAAAAGGACTCATGGACACGGACACCAGTGTGGTGATAGGCAAGTGTGGTGATTGCTGGGGGAAAGAAGGTAAAAGGGGACTAAATGGAAATGGAAAAAAATACAATTTGAAAAAAGCTAATTATTGCAATTGACAGTACCCTCTATGTTGGAGCCTTATACAAAACTCCTAGTATATCTGTCTTACTGTGTACAATAAATCTCCAAGTCAATAAACAGAGTTTATTCATTTGCCAACTCCAATATAGATAGGAGCTAAATCTGCAATGTTTTCAGCATTGGGTAATTTTCTTTCCATTGAGAGGTTTTATTTTTTCTTTTAAATATTTTATTGTTTATGCTATTACAGTTGTCCCAATTGTCCCCCTTTTTCCCCTTCTACCCAGCCCACCCCCATTCCTAAAGTTAGTGCCCACACCAATTTTAAGCAACTTTTAGACACAACTGAGACTATTTATAGCATTGACAGTGGGTATGCCTTGAAGATTATCCTCTGTAAACCTGATTTTATCACTTTCCTTAAAATTTAGTGTTCATTTAGCTTTTTAGAAAAGCTACTGTGAGTTGCCTGCATATTTTCCCGGCTCTGGATAGCATAGTTAGTCACATGGAATGTGGAATGGGCTAGACATCTTGGAATTGTTCTTGTTAAACTGGTGTAAGCAATTGACCCAATGGCTTTGATAATCATTATTTGTTTAACAAGTTCCTATGAGGAAAACTATGCAGTTGTCTTGTGAAGTAGCTTCTTAAAAGGCTTTTATTTTGTCTGCATATGATAAGGATCATTACATGCTATGTCTAACTGATGACTTAGTGCTCTTTCGGTAGATAGAAACTTCTATGGGAAAAAGAATTAGACAGTAAGTACCAATGACTTAATACATGCCATGTTTCCAATTCAAATTGCTTTGATAAAAATCAAATAATCCCCAGGAACACAAATATTTATCTACAGTGATTAGACAGTCTGCTAAAATTGGCATTCTCGGTCTCTTCAAAATAGTCATTTGTCCTTTATACGACCTACACATTTTCAAAAGGTTAATAATGTTGAAAAATTCCTGTGGTCTTCTTAGTTTTTGTGCTATCTGGCAGAGAAACATCAGGATCCTTAATTTTCTTTTCAACAAAGCATTTTCTTTATTCATAATCAATGTTCCTCTGTCTTAATAGACAAAATGGGAAACAGATTTTCAAATTTTAAACATGCTGTAAATTCATAACATTTTTCCTTTGAAGTAAAATGTTTTATATGACTACAATGAAACATGAAAAGAATTCATATGATCAGAAGGCCTAACAATTAAAAGCATAATAATTTGTCTTCAGTAAAATACACCAAATTTTAAAGCTAAACCAATATTAAAGAGTTTGGTCAAGTAATTTTTAAATGTGCTAGTTTTTATATTCTAAAATATATTTCAAAATGTGCCTCAACCCTAAATGCAATTATATACCACATTTCCTATGTGCAAAGATTATTCTTTCCTGTTTAGACATTGTTTTTAAGTATTACACTTTACCTTGATATCAAGTATCCTAACACCAAGATTAAATGTACTTTTAAAGAAGATAAGTTATCTACTCTAATAAAACCATAGCTGATAAACCCATTTATGAAATATGCCAAGTACATGTTAAATCATAAACTATCATAGGACTAACTATAAAAGACCTTCACACTTTCAAGGTTACTATCTTTATATACATACCTAATATGCTTTCAAATGAGACTTTGTAAAAAGAATTGATTATTAGTAAAATATGAGAGTTAGTATTAATCACCAAAATCAAAAATACAGGTGGGTTTCACTTCCTTCAATGAGTTTTGCGTGTTTAGAAGAAAAACACAACAGGATAAAAAATTCTCAGATTACAATATTAGAAAAGGAAGTCAAAAGCCAATTCTAACACATCAAGGAGATGGAAGTCCCTAAAAACAATATATGATAAAGATTCCCATTAGTCTGTAGGATAGCATGGTGCTACTAAAAAGCAAAACAATGGACCATTTCTCTTAAAGTGACTTGTAGCTTCGAGATGTTTCCACTGTCCTCTCCTCTCCCTAACTTTTTCCTTGGGCCTTCAATCTCTTCCACGATGTTTCTGTACCTTACCCACCAACCACCCTTCCTCCCCTCTCTACCACTATTTTCCCATCTCCTTTGCCTCCTTCAACTGATCTTCCCCAGGAAGCTTATCCTGACTATGTCTGTCCCTACCTTGGCACCACAGTTTCACTCACACACTCAAGGATTAACATTCAGCAGTTATTCTGCACATGCACGTGTTCATGAAGAGCTTGGGTTCCAGAGTCATTCTACCTGTGCTCACCTCCCAGCTCTGCCCTGTCTGGACTATGAGGGGTTTGGCTAACCCCATTAAGCCTCAGTGCCCCCATTTGTAAAGTGAGGATTATAACAGAATTTATCTAATATGGATATTGTGAAGACAAAATGATTTAATGCAAGTAAAGCAGTCAAACAGTGCTGGTAGAGAGTAAACACATAATAAATCTTGATTATTATTATTTCCATTACATTTATTATTTCACTGACACAGAAGAAATTCTCTCCAGTGTGAAGGCAAAATTTTGGTATTATTTTGTATCACCCTCTAAGCATGGTGACTGCTCTGTTTGAACTAAAAGCAGAACAAATGATCGGCAAATTACATGCACTTATGTGGCCAAGAAACAGAAGCTTTGAAATAATAGCAGTACCAGGTAATTCAGGATGGGAAAGTCACTTTATCTGTAAGTCTTGTGCTTTTCTCTTTTAATAGATTGAGTCCTCAGATAAAAGCATGCAGGTCCACACAAGTGAAGTAAAGGACTGATCTGGGGAGCCAAATTGTAAATTTACAGACAAGCAAATTATGCCCTGGCTGGTGTGGTTCAGAGGATTTAGCACCGGCCTACAAGTCCAGAAGGTCACCAGTTCAGTTCCCAGTCAGGATACATGCCTGGGTTGCGGGCCAGGCCCCCAGCTGGGGACATGGGAGAGGCAACAATCCATGTATCTCTCAGGCACTGATGTTTCTCTCCCTTCCTTTCCCCCTCTCTAAAAGGAAATAAATGAAATCTTTTTTTTAAGACAAGTTTTTCCATTCCTGTATTGAATGTATAGACAACTGTACAGTGTACTTATTTATGCTCTTAAGGAACATCTTATTTTCACTTCCTACAAATTACTGTAAGGACAATATCAGGCAAAAATCTTCCCAGTACCAGTGTGGGAGAAGCCAGCAAACAGAAGGGAGAAGTGGTGGGGAACAGGCTTACTATCATGTGGAAATGGGAGCTGTTAACAGAAATGGAACCCCTGTTGACAAAGAAAATGGATCAGGAGTTTGATGTCTAACATCTACGGTAATTGTATCTGAGGACAAAACTGACAATTACTTTCAAGTCTGTTAACTTAATTGCTTTTGGGAAATTCCACGTTAACTCTTAGAATCACATCTACTTAGTTGTAATTTTATCAATATTTTAAATGTGTGTTTATAAAATGTAAGGACCAAGACCTTTAGAAACCCTGTCATTAAGGTAACACCAGAGAGACAGACAAAGACAAAGAGAGAAAGACTGAGAGATGACAGAGAAAGACAGAGACAGAGACAGAGACAGAGACAGAGACAGAGAGGTCTGTGGCTGAGGGTGAGCAGAATAAGAAAACAGTTCCAACAGGGCCTGGTTATGATAGAACAGCCTCCTTGTACTCTTTAAGAAATTGCCAGAATAGGCACATCCCTAGATAGATTAAGTACAACAACACATTTTAAAGTCAAATACAAATGATTTTTTAATTATCTTTCATCTTTTGTAAGCCATACCTCTGTTCCCAAGCATTTGCGTGGATAATTGAAAAATGACAGCATAACAAATGTCTTTCCCCGTGTCTCCATTTCTCTCAGGGCAGATGAGCTATCATAGCTAAGGCAGACACTCCATGTAGCAAAAGAGAGTTGTGTCTCTCAGGTTAACCAGTGGTCCTTTCCTGACGGCTGTGCCCTTTTATGGACCTTCCCAACCATGAAAGAAACCAATATACATGCACTCGTGCCAATAGAATGGCTCCAAATGGTCTGGTTTCATGGTCCTAATCTTCATCGTCTTCACACTCTTCTGACATTGCTTTATTTCTTCGGTAAAATATTTATATCCCTGCTGTACCTTATTTTGATAGATGATTTATTGTTCTCTCTCACATTGCGCTTTTTTAAATGACTTTGTATTAGAAGAAGAAAATATTCATCCTGGACTGGGGTAAGAACTAGGGCCTAAAAGGTAAAAGAATATGGGCCATTATCTACTCACCACCAAATATACTCAGACACCATAATTAATGTCAATATTACACAGAGCAGAAAATTAGGGCAGAAATTATTAAAGCCAGGTCAAAGTACCAGTTTTATGTTATTTTCTCTACTTTGCTATATGCTTGAACATTTCCATTATAAAGAAAATTTTAAAAATTTACATTAGATTAGAGAGACCATCTCAGAAAAGCAAGGTGCAGTGATGTGAATGTTATCATCTGATTTCAGATTACTGTAGGCAGCATTCCTAGACGTAGCAGGGCGCCAGTGCTCCTCTCTCCAAACTTGGGAAGCTCCTGGGAGGAAAAGGGGTGTTTATTTTTAGTGTGAGTTACTTCAGTGAGAGAGTGCCAAATTTTCTTGTTGAGGTGATCCAGACATGAAATGCTTTATTTTCAAATAGTTGAAAATACTTTATTTTCAAACTAGATATTGGCAAGGTAACGAAAAGTAGGAAGGCTTTCGTGCTGGAGAGACCAGATTTAAACTATCCCATCTCTACATTTGGAGGAAATTAGTAATTTCTCTGACCTTTTGTTCCTTGTAAAGTGGAGTTAATATCAACTACACAGAGTTATTATATGTGAAGTGCCTACTAATATGTCTGGCAAATAACATTCTCAATGCGTGTTTCCTTCCTTCCTTCCTGTCAAAGATAGTTTCAGTTGCTAATCATATAACATGTTTAAGATCCACCAAAGGCTTCTAGATATAACTTTGAAAACATTTTCAGTTCTCCAAAACAACAGTAAGAGCTTGGTATATTCAGCCACTGAACATTATTAATAGAAGGGCTATTGATAGAGGAGGAATCAATGTCTTTAGACAGATTAGACACCACATTGTGTGGTGTGTTAGACAGGACAATGAACTCTCTGTTGGGGACATGAATCCTCATCTCCACTCTCTCATTAAGTAACTGTTGCCTCTGAAATGGACACTTAAGCATAAGTTCTCCTCTTTCTGTAACATAGAGAAAGATAGGCATAGAGACTGGCTAATGTATATAAAATTGATAGTTTGATATATCACTCTATTAAATAGAGAAAAATCAGTCTGGTTTTCCTCAGGTATGAAAACTTCCCCTATTAAATTTTGACAAAGTAAAAACACTATACAAACATGAGGTTTTGACTCTGAAACAAATGGCCTTGGCTAGAGGCCACAGCAAATAGTCATGTTGTATGATTATTATTGTTTTACTATAATGACAGCAGGATTATGAATTAAATGCAATAAGCAGCTGCAAATGAGCTCACGTCCATCACACAGAATAAGAAGTGTGGGATATCAGTTGTCAGCAACAGCGGGCCCTGCCTGGCCCTGCACCTGCAGTGGCCTTGGCGGTTTACTTCGCATTTCAGAACATCCAGTGCCTCATCTCTAAGATAAGGCATGTCTATCTTTAAAATGTTGTTTAAAAGTTAAGTAATAAAATGGTGGTAAAATGTTCCTGGCATTTATTAAGTGCTCAACAATATATTTTATTCATGAATTTCTACTTTTAAGTATATTATACCAGCTTTTAATCAATAATGTTGATTTTTCTCAGAGTTAAAATTCAAAATCTTACTTTTTGTTTTTATGATTCACTCATTATTGTGTGTTTGTGCGTATGCATATGAAAGAGAGAGAAAGAGATGAAACACTTGTATGGTTTTTAAAAAACAGCAAAATCTTAAAATAACAAGAGGATACTATTCAGTATTGCTGAGCAGTGATGGAGGGAATAAGAGACTCACAAAAGTCTAAGGGATTTAAGGACTGGGTGACTCTCAGTCAGAAACTTTCTTTTCCCATCAAAAGCCACAGATGTCTCTAAAGCCCTTCCCATCACAGCCCCTGTAACAGGCAGTTTGTGAAGGCACCCTGGTTAAGACAAATTGCAACTCACCCTTGAATAACAGAGAAATCACACCTCCAGCATGTCTGGAGAACCCAGAGCTAAGAAAAGAAATAGTTTGCACAATACATGTAAATACAGCTGAAGAGTGTGCATTCACCAAAGGAGGTGGAATTCTCTTAAGTGGAAAAACCAGCTTTGATTCAAGAAAGCGACCCACAAAACCTAGACAGTATAGGGTGTGACCCAGCATTCTGACACTGACACAGATCAGCAGGTGAGTCAAAGCCCAGATGACAGGAAGAAACAAACACACCAGTGCAACAGCCCAGACCCAGCGTTTCCCGGACCGCATTTCCCATAACCCTAAGGGGCTGGAATAGACCACAAACTGCCATTCATTTAAACCACTCTGTGGTATGCGTTGGCTCTGTTATATGTAAATTAAATGCTCAGATAAATGTGTATTTTTTTCCATTGTTTAGCTACAGTTCTGGTAAGAAAAGTCAGGTGAACCGGTGTGATACCATACAACATTTACATGCCCATCACAGACATAATCCTGTTTGAGAGCACCACCTCTTAGGCATACACACCAAATGTTGATTCTTGCTATTATAATTTTCAGGGCTCTCACCACAAGATGGGATTTAGAACACTCAAGTAAGTTGGCTCTCTTTATTTATGGGCTCAATATAATCACTGGTGCTCCCAGGGCAGAACAAACACCAGGACTTTATTGATTTAATAAGAAAAGATTATCTTACTGTCTCCAGGACAAATTGTAAAAGCAAATTATCTGTCTTTACACTTCACCTGTCTTATAAGTCTTTCACAATATTTAACTCCTTAGTTTTCCCCTTCCCTTGTATCCTCACAGTTTCTTTTCCCAAAAGCTATTCATTCATCTTTTCCTCACCTCCTATCAATGAGGAAATCATTTATTTGACTAATGAGACTGGTTGCCTCATTTTACTCTCTTTTCAAAGACAGACAAAGGAATCCCTGCCAGAAAGCTCCACAAGCACCCCCACTCCCACCCCACCCCCACCTCCTCATCCTTGGAGTAAGAAAAACCAGACATGTATCTGGACCTGAAACTGCCCTTGCCTGAGAAAGCATGAACCTCTCAGACAAGAGAGGAAATGCTGTAGACAATAGAAGCTGCAAGTCCACAAACGCTCAACTTTCTACCACACCCATTGGTGGAATTTGTTACCAGTAAACACACACTGCTCCAAACATCATTTTTTATTAGAGATGAAAGAGAAAAATCATCTGCTTTTAAAATCAACTCACTCCAAATATGATACATATGAAAATTGCATAGTCTTTGCTTCTCTGAGCTAGAAACTACACAGGGAAGCCATTTGTCACCTAAAGATTGTTCTTTTTCATGTACCCTGAGTGAGATCTCTCTTGAAACTCCAAGAAAGGCAGCAATTTCAAATTAGATTGCAAAATAAGGGTAGGGAACATGATGGAAAACCCATGGAACACTGTTGGAAAATCTTATGAAAATTCTCTAAAAATTGTATTTACAAATGAAATCTTAGGGTTTAGAGTTAGCCTTACTAAGCAACAGGAAATATTCAGCATCTAACATAGGAAGAAGAAGAAGAAGAAGAAGAAGAAGAAGAAGAAGAAGAAGAAGGAGGAGGAGGAGGAGGAGGAGGAGGAGGAGGAGGAGGAGGAGGAGGAGGAGGAGGAGGAGGAGGAGGAGGAGGAGGAGGAGGAGGAGGAGGAGAAGAAGAAGAAGGGAGGAGGAGGAGGGGGAGGGGGAGGGGGAGGGGGAGGAGGAGAAGGAGGAAAAAGAGTAGTGAAAGTACCAGCCAAACTTCCCACTCTGAAGTGATCCCAGCCTGTCTCCCCATAGGTGAAGCTGCTGTAACTCTAACAACGTCCAGAAGTTTCTCAGACTCCCTTCCCCCACCCCTTGCATGGTATCTCTGGACTCAGTCCAGCAGCTGTTAACTGCCTCTCTCCAGTTCCGGTTGCATGAGGAGCAGACCATTTATTCTTCCCAGCCCTCAAACATAGTTCACCTCTGGAGCCTGTGAGCCTCCTCAGTTTCATGTTCTGCAGCCTATAGGTCAAGCTAAATGCCCCTGGAAGCCAGTCTATTGCCTTATGCTTCCAGTTACTTGGAAAAGAAAGTCAAGTCTTGACCTTTCTGCTTACTCCCTACTTTACTTCTCTGAGCTTTGGTTTTCTCATCTATAAAATGGGCTAGACCTAGCCATTTCAAAACAGTTATTATGTTTAGAGATACTTCATTATAAAATACCTACAGTAAGAATTTAAAACATTTTAAGTACTCCATAAAAAGTAATAATAATAACAAAAATAATGATAATAATAGCAAATTAAAAGTAAACAATTCCACATTATGAAGCAAGAATTAACTCCATGAACAAAAAGTTGTTCATCTATTGCAAAACATGAGCCAATAAAATTCATAGGAGCCTTCCTCTCCAGAACCCACTGTTGTTAAACCCATTATGGGGTCACAATTGGTCTTTGAGGTCCTCCTACTCCCCTTCCTCACTCTCTCCCTTGTCCTTGCTTTCCCTCAGTGAACACACAGAGAACATTAAATTCCTTCAAAGTTCCGCTCTAAATATTTTCTCTTCTTCCCTCCTTAGAGTGCTCATAAACAGTATCTCACTATTCCACCAGCTATGAGAAAGGGAGGCAATTTAATGAAACTAACTCATCCTTAAGAATTGCTATGTGACAATGTACCAGACATACTTACTTTACTTAAAAAAAAAAAAAAAAAAAACCACAGCCTCCAAAGGCTAATAATTGGTCAAGTGTCCAAAAACAAAGGTTTCTTATTTTCTTTTGTTTTTAAGTAAAAGTCATCAAACGATGTAAAAGCTTGGATGCAGAATGTCTTTCTTCTAGGCTTGATACTGCACCTTCGAATTCAAAGCGGTGACATGTTCTGAGACACAAGTTCTGAGATATTTCTGCTAATCCCCAGCACCCACCCTTCCCTCTGTATCCAAATACACCCAAAGAGCAAGAATCAAAAGTTTAATTCACCACTTCCGAAAGAAGATCAAATCTTTGTTCGCGACCATACCTTAGTCAATACATTTCTCCACTGTATATTTTATCTTCTAAAATCATTTTCGTTATTTTGAAAACAATATGTGCTCATAAAACATTTCAGCACACAAGAGAATATAGAATATACAATAAAAAGTTATTTTCTCACCTATAATAGACCTCATTATTTTCTCCAAATGTAACTGCCATCACATTTTTTATGTATCCTTCCATATATCTACCATAAATATGTATATGGATGTATGTAGCTTTTTCTAAATTGAGAAATACTATAAACAATTTTTTGAACATCAATAAATCATTTACTCTGTAATAACACTCAGCAGATAACAGAAATAGACTGCACACACTCATTTCCCATTTACCCTGAATATAAACAATTTTTATTTGGTTTTTTATTTAACAATATGTTTTGCAAATCTGCATTTTTAAATCATTTTATTCTTTCAATTGTTGTATTCTATTCTTCAGCTGTACTGTAATCAATTTATCGATGAACATTCAGAGGTTTTTCTAGTATTTTCTTATTACACACAATACTGTAATAAGCTAATTTGCACATGTTTGTGTGTATTTCTGAACATATCTACATAACAAAGAGCTCAAATTGTAATAAAACAGTAAGTATATTTTGATTTTCGATAGTCTCAAATTATCCTCCCACAGTTTTCCAATTTAGACTTCTTCCAATAGTATATAAATGTAACTTCTTTTGCATATCTTCACACATATTCACTGTAGATCTTCCTTACCTCTGGGTATAGGGCCTCTAGAGATATTAATCATGTGTTGAGTATGAGATGTGACTACAAATTAGAAATGAAGTGCTAACATGAAAAGTATTCTAAACAAGTTGGGATATGAAGTAGATTTGGCTACTTTTATTTTATAAGTGTTTTGACATTTAGACATTTAAATATATCCTTCAAAATAACTTCTTGAAAGGCTATTCTCTCAAGCTAAGGTTACTGCCAATATTCCAACTATCTTTATAGTTCTTCTTTGGGTATGGTCTTCAGAGTTAGCACCCCATTATTTTTTTTTTAATTTTTATTTTAATTGTTGATCTTGTACAGTTTTCTGTCTTTTATTCTCACCCGAACCCACCACCTCAGCCCTCCCCTCCTCCCTCCCATTTCCACCCCCCCATAGTTTTTGTCCATGTGTCCTTTATACTTGTTCCTGTAATTCCTTCCCCTTTTCCCCTGAAATTCCCTCCCCTCTCCCGTCTGGTGACTTTCAGCCTGTTCTCAATTTCTGTGTCTTTGGTTATATTATGCTTGTTTGTTAGTTTTGTTGATTAGCTTCCTGTTAAAGGTGAGATCATATGGTATTTGTCTTTCACTGCCTGGCTTACTTCGCTTAACATGATGCTCTCAAGTTCCATCCATGCAGTTGCAAAGGGTAGGAGCTCCTTCTTTCTTTCTGCTGCATAGAATTCCATTGTGTAAATGTACCACAGTTCTTTGATCCATTCATTTACTGATGGGCACCTAGGTTGCTTCCAACACTTGGCTATTGTAAATTGTGCTGCTATAAACATAGGGGTGCATAGGTTCTTTTGGATTGGTGTTTCAGGGTTCTTAGGATATAGTCCTAGCAGTGGAATTGCTGGGTCAAAAGGTAGATCCATTTTTAGTTTTTTTAGAAAATTCCATACTGTTTTCCATAGTGGTTGTACCAGCCTGCACTCCCACCAGCAGTGCACTAGTGTCCCCCTTTTCTCCCCAACCTCTCCAACACTTGCTGTTCGTTGCTTTGTTTATGAGGGCCATTCTGACTGGTGTCAAGTTGTATCTCATTGTGGTTTTAATTTGCATCTCTCTGATAGCTAGCGATATCGAGCATCTTTTCATGTGTCTCTGGATCCTCTGTATGTCCTCCTTGGAGAAGTGTCTGCCCAAGTCCTCTGCACATTTTTTAATTGGGTTGCTTGTCTTCTTAGAGTGCACCCCATTATTTTTTTACATCTTCAGTGGTAACAACTGTCTTTTAATGATGGGTTTTAGTGTTCTGATAGCCAGAGGCATTCACAGCCAGTCCTCTGAGAAATAAAATTGATTACCAGGAAATAAAAAACATTTTTAGTTAAAAATAAAGTGTACCTTGGTGATGGCTGGTATCTAGACTTTTGGTGGTGATCACTTTATAGTGTATACAGATGTTGAATTATATTATTATACATTTGTACCATTTAATGTCATATATAAATTTTACCTCAATAAAAAAGTGTACCTTAAAATGATGTGTGTGAGAGAGAGAGAGAAAGAGATAAACTGGGTCTGAAGGATATTTCCAAGGAAGAGTTTAAATATGTTTTTTGGCAGTATGTGTGAAAATTTTCCCAAGGTCACAGCTCTGAAGGACAATTTGCATTTGAATGCAGACATTGTGGTATGTTTGCTTTAAAAGATTGATTATTTTATAGCTACAACTCATAAAGCCTGTGGCCATAAAACACCTCACTGTGTCCTGGAGGCAGACCACACTTGTGTAAATAATGGTGTTGAGCTGTAACTGAGCTAAGATCACTGTGGCTCTGACATGGCTGGACTCCACTCTGAACCCGGGCAGCCAGCACCACTTCTCTTCCCACATGACAAATATGGCCTTCCGCTTATACAGAAAAATAGAAGAGGAAACGACGTTTCAAAAGAATAAATAATGTTAAAGGATGAGAAGTTTCTAAAAAACAAAAATAGCTTAAAAGATACAAATAAAGCATAATGTTGATTTGATTAAATTTAAAACCAAATTTTAATAAAGGGCTTTAAATTTAAAAGGGAAAAAAGACAATAATTCTATCTTTTTTTTTAAATTCCATATCTGCTACTTGTCAGGATGACCACACCCCGGCTGCTCTGTCTCCACAGCCCTGCTTTCTCACAGTTCAGTTCCAACTGACTTAACTGTCTTCTTTTTCACTTCCAGTCGCACTCCCTAATCAGCTCTTTGCTAATTTTAGAAGCTCCTAATCTCTTCCAATTTAATATTCTATACCTACTACCTCCACGCTTTGTCTTCCCATTTCCTTCATAATTCCATGAAATTCAGGACTGTGGTTTTCTGGGGAGAAAAAAAAAAGACTAGACTTTAAGTCAGAGAAGGATGGATTCATTCAGATCTTGGCTTTGACTGTGACCTCAAAAAATGTAATCAAGCTTCCTGAGCTTTACTAGTTAAAAAATACATGTATTGTAGATTACATATGGTCATAAAAACTGAAAAAAAATTATTATACAATGCACATGTTTCTAAGTTTGGTGTATTTTTTGTATGCACATGATACATATATGTCTTAAAATGGGAACATAATACAGAATGTATTGGTCTGAAATTTGCTTTGTTTGCATTTACATTACCCAGCCTCTGCTTACAGATCTATCCACAGTAACCAAGAGCTGCATGACTGTGGAAGTAGGGTAGTCCTTCCTGTTACTGCTGCTCTTGTGCTGTTGCTATCGAAGTAGTACTGGAAGGTTCTTCTCCATTTTGGTTTTAACTCTTTCTCCCTCCACTTGCATCCATTTGCCTTACTTTTGTCCTATAGAACAACACAAGCTAATTTAATCCCTTTGCCCTATGACAGCCCTAAAATATTAAAAGTAAGCCTTCATATCTCTCTGACTCTTTTAAGAAGCTTGGGGTTTTGGTTTTTGTTTTTTCCTTTTCTTGTGCAATATTATATCTAGTCCTTGGTTATCCTAAGAATAGTACCTGTCAACTCTTCAGCCTCTCCTACCCCTCGAGGCTACCCACAGTCCCATATATTACCCAAAACCCTTACCTTCTCAGTGCAAATTCATCCCTCTTCTTCAGCTTCTACTGGACTTTACTCTGTTTTCATTTCTCACCTCAGCTAGACTGTAAATGATATGTGTCGTATTTCTATTGGAGCAAACCACCTCCTCACTCTTCACCTCTGCCATCATCATCCTAGTAGGAGAGTATCTCAAAGCTATCTTTAAATTAGTTTGGTTGACTTTAGCAGCTATTTCCTCTTTTTATGAAACCAATGCATTTTATGTGCATTGTTTCAAATTGAAAATATTCTCAAAAGCTAACTAATAAATAAATCAAAGTGTATTATGAAGTGAAAAAAGAAAGGATCAAATGTAAAGAGAAGTGAATTCACCTACTAAGCCTAGTTTTATTTTTTCAAAGTGTGTGTGTATAGTATCACTGTCAAAATGATTACTCTGGAGTCAGACCACTAAGGTTCAGAATCCAGCTTCTTACCTGCTGTGTGACCTCTCTGTGCTTCCGCTTCCTTTGTAAGATGGGATTGACAGTAACCACCACCTCATGGTTGTTATACAGATTATGTGAGTTACCTAGTTGGCTCTAGGCAAGCACTATTGTAGCCATGATGACAATGTATTTGGCAAAATCAGCTGTTGTTTTTCTGGGTATCAGTTTCCAAACCTGTAAAGTGAGAAGAAAAAGTAAGTGCTAATAGTAGTGAGAGTAACACCATACAATCCTAGAGTCCCAGACAATTTACAAAGCACTTCAATATGCTGTGGTTCATTGGAACACTCATTAGTATCCCCATGCTCTCAGCTAACCGTATTTGCTGGAACAGCTGGCCAGCGTGCTATAAAGTATAAATACTAGCTCTGGCCCCTGGCCTTCATTTTAGCAGAAAGCATCAAATGCCTCAAATAGTTTATGCCTCCTCCAGTGATTGATTTGCTATCTGTGATATAATTTAGAACTATAAAAGCTGGACTCCCAAATGCACTAGGAGACTTAGAAAGAGACAGGGGAAAACCAAAACAAAGACATTCATATTTATTGAGCATTTATAGTATAAATCATTGTAATGTCAATCACATTGAGTCTTCACAACAACTTTGGTTGAAGGTTTTATTGCTCATATTTCTGAGATAATTTCCTCATAGAGGTTCAACGTCAGTGTCAAGGTCACACAGCCACTAACTTTAAACCAGGATGAAAGTTTGACTGAGTCAAAAACTTGAGTTTATGCTCAAGTTCCATGCTATCTCACTGAGACTGGCATCTCCTAGAATTGAGTGTTGGCTATCTCTTTAACTTCTCTGCTAAATTTCAAGCCCTAAAGAGCTCTGCTTGATAAATAGTACCAAGAATATAATGAGATAGGAGGATTTATTCTATAAACAACTAGCCTATAGATGGTTATATCTTTCTATCATGACTGACCCAGTCTGGCACTCATCAGGAAAGCAAAAATGTCCCTGTATTTTGAAGGCATCTTGAAACAGCTGTAGCTTGCAATGCCACCTGATAATTGATCAACATGGCTACTGAGCAATTAAATTTCTCCCATGTCCACAGTACCACAGAGAACAAATATCTGAAAAAATGATCATTCTTTCATATAATAAACATGGTCAGTAAATAAGCTCATGATAATTTCTTGTCCTGGTTCTTCCTCATTTATTTCCCACCAACACACTTCTCTGCTCCCCTGATTTGATGGATGATAGCCCTCAGGGCACATGAGGGTGAAGTCAGCATAATATACATTGCTGCAAAGTCTTGAGTCAGTCAACTGGGACTTGCTTTCCTGTTCAAAGGATGCAGCATAAAACTGAGGGAACATTGAAGTCATGGCCTTAAAATCATGGAGACTTCATTGTGTTTAGCATATTCCTTTAAATTAGAATAAATGGGTTAAATAAACAAAATCATGTTAACAATTACATGTTAACAATTCCATGTTAAGATATATCTACATCATCTTCACTGACATTTAATAGTTACTAGATTCCAGATAGGGTGTACTGTGTATTATTATTGCACTTGGGCCTCACAATAATACTTTGCAGTAGGCACAGTTATTATATCCATATTTAACAAGGAAACTGAGGCACAGAAATGTTATGGAATTTTCCCATTGTTACAGAGCAACACAATGGTAGCATACCCCAGTTGCTTGACTTTCTCATAAATGCCCACCCTTTCTCAAAGCAAGTTTCTAATGTCTCTGGAAAATGGCCAGATACACAGATGTGTTCCCTAAAAGATGAACTTGTTTAGTTTAATAGTTTTCATGAGATTTCCCAATCCATTTAAACAATCCCACACTAAGCAGTTATGTGATAAAAATGAACTCAAAGACTTGGATACACTAAGAAAGCCAAAGCCAATCCAATTGCATGAACATCCTCAATATGGTCACTTCACTTGACTGTGGGATCACAGGCCACAGTCCAGTTGGAATGACACTGAGAATTTTTGTATGGTTGGAGGTAACTTGTGGTGAATATACTTAAAGGATTGCATTCTTTTCTTACTGTTATTTTTCCCCTAAGTCTCTGACAATGGCATGCATTTCTGTTAGAAAGGAAGGCTAATGCCTTGGCTGGTGTAGCTCAGTGGATTGAGCACAGGCTGAGAACCAAAGGGTCACTGGTTTGATTCCTAGCCAGGGCACATGCCTGGGTTACAGGCCAGGTCCCTAGTGGGGGGCATATAAGAAGCAATCACATATTAACATTTCTCTCCCTCTCTTTCTCCTTCCCTTCCCCTCTCTCTAAAAATAAATAAATAAAATCTTAAAAAAAAAAAAACAAAAAACAAAAGGAAGGCTAAGGAGGAAATTGTCAGCCTATGGAACAATCTATCACTGGTTTGTTTCAGAGTCTAGAGTTCACAAACCTTCCCCTCCCTGTTACTCCACAAGACTCCTTATCCTTTCAGAAAGTCTCTCTTCCCAAAGCCAAGGACTGATAAGAAATGAGGACGGAAGAGTAGTGACTTGTCCTAAGTGGTTTATTGGCATCACTAAGATTTTTCATACTAAGTAACACTCATTTAGCTCCTTATGCCCTTCACAGACAGCAACAATCTTCTTTAAGTACTTTCTCTCTGTGGATCTGGAGTAGGGTGGGGTATGGTGGGGAACATACCATAATATGAGTCTCTCTAGCCATCTCTCTCCATTTTGAAGTATGATGAAACTCATTTCATAAAAGTAATGACCCCCAATACAGATGGCCAAAGGTACAACTGCAAGGCAAAGGAGGGAAACAATTAGTGACCCCAGCCTGGGCTACAGTCCTCTGAGTTGTAAACCTTTGCCACAGGGCATGATGAATGGAGGGGCATGATGATGGCATAGGCTTAGGAATCAGAAGGTTCAGATCCAAGCGCTACTCACTCTGTGGTCTTGGGCAAGCTCCTTTTCCTGTTGAGATCCCAGTCGTCTCACTGTTACAAAGGATAAAGCCTCACGGGTGGGTCAGGAGGAACTGATGTGATCTTGTACAGGCAGACATGTCCTAGGTGTTTCTAGGGGCCTTTGTCAAATGCTAGCTGTGAGTTTATTTTTCAGAGGTCTTGCCTCTCATTTGCTACTCATTCTAACCATGAGCTAGTCCTTGATCCTTGAACAGTTTCCCAAGCCCAGGAGAGATAAAAGCCTGATATTGTTTTATGTGTGGCTCCAGTCAGTCTTATTAAGAAACATGCTTCCTGTTTCTCTGCAGTGAGAAAGCAGGAGAAATGCAAGGTGCGAGGAGAGTAGCAGAGGCCACACCACGCAAGGACCTCAGTGGGGGCAGAAAGAGCTCGCTCTAGCTGAGTCAGTCCTGTGTTTTTTCCTGTTAAATGATTCACATGCTGAGGCATATTGGTCTGAAATGTACAAACTCTTGTCTGCCTTTCATGACCTTCCAAATGAGTTGGTGACTTTTGTTTCTGTCTTCCTATTTCACTTCTCTTTCCTTGGAAATGTGATTGCAGTGTTTTCCATTCCAGGTGGAGATTTCCCCACCTCATTTAAACGCCCTGGGGAGGCCATTTTAAATGTTATTCATATTCCTTAAACTTCCTTGTATTTTTTTAGTCAAGTAGGTTAAATTATAAATAAACAAAATTTCATAGTAAATTATATACAATGAAGTCTGAGCTCTTTAGAAATCAAGCTCTCGGTATATGAATTTCTATGTGCCTTTCTATAAAAATTTTTTTCCAATTACTTTGAAGGGGAATTTGTTCTGGAATATATAACATAGATATTTTTTATAACGAAATGTAACATTTCATTGACTATTAAACATCATCATCTTTACAGTCTTTTAACACTCCCATGTTTTGTTCTCTCGTGTTTAGTTAAGGTCCTTCTTCCATCTTCTGCTTAATCTTCATGCATATCCATAGACATAATGTCCTTTTAAGCCAAGTTACTCAGTAAAAGATTGTTTACTATTTGGCATAATCTGACAGTGATGAAATCCCCCATTTTAGGACCCTAAGATATTCCTTACCAATAATTTCTCACTATAATTAGAAGATTAGCCAAGCTCCTCCCTACTACCTGCAGAGCTCTAAATGGTCTACCCCTGCCTTTTCTCCAGCCAGTCCATCCCTCATCCACTGTGGTCCACACACTGGCTTTCTCTCTGTTCCTCCAAAAAACCAAGCTGTCTCAGGCTTTGTGCACTCATCGTTGCTACTTCCTGAAAGAGTCTACCCTCATTTTCATCTGACTTCCTCCTTCTAATTATTTTGATCTAAGGCCAAATAAATATAACTTCCTCAGATGAGCCATTACTGTCTTCCACACCAAGGGGCTGTACTTCTTTCCTGCTTTATTTTTGTCCAAGAAGTTAAAGCACTATTGGGATGGTTTAATTTGTTTTCTTATTTATTAGTTTTTTATCAATATTCATTATCTTTCAGGTCTGTTATATTCCAGGAGAGGAAGTCCTCTTTACTGTGTTTTTAATTTTTTTATTTGTTGTTCAATTACAGTTGTCCCCATTTTCCCCCATTACTCTCCCCTGTCTTACCCACCCCCAACCTACCTCATTCAATACCCCACCCCTCGTTGTCTTTGTCCATGGGTCCTTTATACACGTTCCTTGACTTGACCCTTCCCCTTTTTTCCCTCATTATCCCCCTCTTCCCTCCCCTCTGGTTTTTCTCGGTTTGTTCTTTATTTCCCTGTCTCTGGTTGTATTTTGCTCGCTTGTTTGTCTTATTGATTATACTCCACTTATAGATGAGATCATATGGTATTTGCCTCTATCTGTCTTGCTCACTGCTATTTTACAGTTTCAGGAACAGTTCCCAGCACATAGAAAGCACTCTATAAACACTGTTGAAGAAATAAATCTTGGCTCACCTTCACACCTACTGAAAGCTAATCTCTGTCTATAATGGGGAGTTATGGCTGCCTTGAGTCTTATTACACATTCAGTAATCTAGTCTAAATGATCAATTACAATGAAAGCCTTAGAATACTGTGAAAACATTAATAATTCTAGTAATGTCCAATGTCATTCTATCCAATTTTGGAAAGAGATGAAAGAGCTAAAGGAATGTTGAAGAAACACTCAGTTTCTTGGGTAGTTCTCTTTAAAACTTTTCCAACAACATATAGCAAATAACTTAAAATAATAAATAATACTGGAAGATCTAAGTATAAAGTGGCTCCCCAAAATAATATGTTTAAATTCTCATAATTCATTTTAAAAACCTAGATGAATTTTATATTCTATAATAATTCACTATATATCTGGGTTGGATTTAATATAAAAGAAACTTTCCCTCAAATTGTTGGGAACAAAATGTACCCTCCAAGAATATGTGTCCTGTTTAACCTCGAAAACCACCAAGAATCCCCTAAGTACATGTGATCCAAGCTAATAACCATCTAGAACTGTTTCTATAGGAGCCTTGGAGGGAGCACAATCCCCACACGCCCCTTGCTGCCTCACCTACTTGCCCCCATCTTCATCCCAGGAAGGAAGAGCTCTGGAACAAAGACACCTAAGTGAGCAGGGAATCCCAAGAGATGTCAAGTTTTGAGAAGGAAAAACAAGCTAAAATTTCCACCTTTCTGTATCACTCTCTTTTCAGACATCTTGTCTAAATCATTTCACTGCTCCTCCTTCCACGTGCTCAGTGAGGTGAAAGGTGCAAGTCTCCCTTGATCCTGAGAGGAGAGACCTTAGAGTGAACATATAGCTCAGTTTTGTCAGGACTATGCTGGTTCTGGCTTTTGTCCTGGCAATACTGATAGTGTTCCCTTTTCATTTGTACAAGCTATGGTCACTCTAAGGGACAATTTCTCCATTCCCCCACCCCCAATTAATAGGACAAGCAGGAACCAAACTAAGGGATCATAAAGAAGATAATGTAAATTTCCTTCCAGTCTAACTTCAAGTCACCAAGGAAAAGAAATCCCTGTGACTCACATCAATTGTCCATTTCATCCATTAAGAAAATTACAAAAACATTTCAGGTCCCCATCTTGGTTCTTATTAATGAAGTTTCCTTTGATATATTCCTGCAGTTATAAACCTATAATTACTATTGGTTGCTTGTTGAGTATAGGAGGTTCAAGATCCAGGCCATCATGCACACATTATAATAGAAATACTTATAGAGAGAAAACAAAAGAAGCAACCAGGATGGTAAAGGTGAATGGAGTTAACTAGTAAACATCTTTTAAAATAAAATAAAATGTGATGAATAGAAAATATTCAGGCAGAGATGCCACATGAATTTGAATAATCAGCCATTTCAATGACCCAACATTCAAAGGCATGACAGAGAAGACCATTATCTTATGAATGTAGCAAAAAAAGATTGCTGAGATAGCAATTATGGAGGCTACTATGGAAAGCATACTAGACAGATAGCCCTAGCTGCTGCCCTCTGAAATGCATCATCACATTTGTTCTGAAGCCACGTTTTCGGTAGCTGCTCCCAGCCATGACTAAGCACAACAGCCCTGCTAACACAGGCCTGTCCCTGAAAGATGCAGGATTCCTCTGATGGGCAGCTTTAGCTTAAAGACTCTCAATTAACCTTGCTAAAACTTTCTCAGATTGAAATCTTAAGGCCTTTCCTCTTGCTTTCCTTCTTTCTCTCTTTCACTTGGAACAGTTCTGCACGGTGGTCTCACAGCCTTCCCAGCCTTCCCAGCCTCCTCCAGCTCCCTCTCTATTTTCTCCCACAAAGTTTTCTTCAACATATCTCATCTTGGCATCCCATCTTGTCATCTACTTCTCAGAGGACCTGAACTAAGACAGTAATCCAAGTAGGGAGCTATTTGAGGGACAGGAGGAATTAGGCCATTTACTGCACTCAGACTAATTTATTCAAAGAAGAAGGTTAATCCGCAATTGTAAAAGAAAAAGTTTGACCAGATTTAAGGAGTTTTCTGAGAATAAGTAGGTGGTAACAGAAGATGTTGTGACGGTGGGGGTAGAGGTAACAATAATCAGAGTCTGATGTTATTCATTTGTATACCCGATGCTACATTAAGCCTAAAGGCCAATTAGGGAATCTGGAGAGATTTCATTGTTTTTGACAACTGCATAGTTTAGTTGATATATGAGGACTGGAGTCCTTTTAAGAGGACTATATATTTACTTGGACTCTATGCTTGTTTTAAGAGGACTCTATAAAAAATATGTTTTTGGCTTTGAGGTGTCTTACAGTTTTTAGGTTTGTGATCTTAAGATTTTTCAAAATTAGAAGTCAATCAGTAAGTTAACTATTTGCATCAGATATTAGTGTTTTTCAGCCCATAGGAATGTATTTACTATAAAAGCAAAATAGTACATTTTTACATTCATTCAAAGTTTCCAAGTGTGTGGAACTCTGTATCCCCAATGAAATACAATAATGTTTGTAAAACTGAATTAAAAATTGTTTGACATGCACAATTAAATTTAAAACTAACATGGACCAAGTGATGAGGTAAGGAAGGCAAGTAGCTTTAAACCTCACTTTTACCAAAGATAAAACCGAGGCTCAGGGGAGCTAAACAGATAACATATGGTCAAGTCCAACCCAGAAGCCAGGTTGCAGTAGGCAGAATTTCTCAGAATGACTCTTAAGATTTTACACCCTAATGCATGCAATGTGTAAGTGTGTTGAAACGTCATTCATTCCCATGATTATGGTATACGGTATAGTTGACCTTATACAAAGATTATCCAGGCAAACCTAATTCAATTACATGAGCCCTTAAAAGCCTCTTCTGCCAATGGTCGAAGAGGAACAGAGAAGTCAGAGAGAGAAATGGCAGAAAGGAAAGTTGGAGAGATTCAGAGCATGAGCAGGATTCAAGGTACTAATACTGGCTTGAAGATGGATGGGACCATGTGGAAGGTGTGAGAAGGAAACAAATTCTGCCAACAATCAATGATCTTGGAAAGGGATCCAAATTCCAAATGAGAACTGAAGCCCCAGACCATATCTACATTTTGCCCTTGTGATTCTCTAAGCAGCGAACCCAGCTGAGCTACACCATGCCCAGACTTCTGAACCACAAGAACTGTGGTGTAATATGGGTGTTATCTTAAGCCACAACATTTGTACTGATTTTAAACAGCGACAAAAAACTAACATATAGATTTTCTGATTCCATCACTATTTTCACTGTAATGTCACCCTTGCTCTTAACTAATGCCAATAAAAATAAACAACGGTGAACTGAAAAAAAGCACGGTACTAACCTAGTTTTGCCAATTTAATTTTGATTAAAAACTTTAGCTTTCTAAGGTAGATTTATTTTAGGCCTGACCTCGTTTCCTTCGGTTCTGAGCCTATGGGCTTGAACTCATTTTCAACAAGACAGGACTCTCATTTCATCCTAATTGTTTATTTGAAAATATTTCAGGTAAAATATAAGTAAAATAATCCAAGAAGAAAATATTATAAAATTAATTTTACTGTCACAATTTGGCAAATACTGAAAATATCATGGTTATTGTTTAAACAAGTATAGTAAAGAATGATTGCTTTATCTGTCCATTGTACCCCCTTTCTGTAAACTTCACTCACATTCATTTGGGAATGTTCTTATTCCAGTCAAACCAAATGGTTCTGCGGAAATGTCCATGTTCATATATAACCCCATTGCTCTCTCCCCAACCCAGGGAACAGTAAATTGGTCTAAAGATGGACAATCTCCAAGCTGAGGCAATCAGACCCTCTTCTGGTAATTTTTAACTTTTCATCAGAGAAAGCATAAATTAATCCATCACCAGTGATAGAAGTTGTAGGTTGTAGAACTCAGGAGGTGTTGACAGCAATGATTCTTGCCATGTAGAAGAAGCCAGTCTAAGGGAGTCAACCCAGAGAAAGAAGCAGAAGCAAGAACTAGAGAGAGATCCATAATCATGTCTGACCCTTTGCTTTAGTTTCTGGAAGTCCATCTGCATCTCTGTTCTTCCCATTGTTTGATTGTTCAGTTCTTCACGGTATTCTAGACAATAGCATATTTCTCCTTTTACCTAAACTAGTCCAAGATGTGTTTAGTCACTTGCAATCAACACAAAGTGACACATAAACAGAGAAATTGTATTACATTTTCCTTGAAAATATTTGTCATCGTTTACTAGGAAAAACTTCTAGGAAAGAAACTCATCCAAGTGTCTCCAGGAGAGTAGTGATTCATCATGACTTCCATTTTGATTCCTTTAGCATCAAAACTGCAGCTTTTAATCAACTGCCACACCTATTTGGTTTTTGGTTACTACAGCAACTACTCCTTCCCAAGTTTTTGGCATATAAAAACTTTTACATTGTTTATGCTACCTTGATTATAGCAGCCTATAATTTGTCAGTGTCATATCATAAACATCTATTGGCACTTGTTTAGTATATCTACTTTAGAATATTTTAAATTGATATTGAATTAAATGAACTTACAAGTGTACTTATTCATAAACTTAACATCTGATCACTTGTAAGGAAGATACAATAGTGCCAAGCATAAACTTATTCTCAGTGATTGGTTAATATTTCACAAATACTAGAATCCTAATATATGCTTTGAATGATAAATAATGAAAAACATTAGTCAGATTGACCTCTGTTGAATCCCTGCTCTTTGGGAAAGTTATTATAAATTCTCCAATGCCTCTTCTCTATCATGGGGATTCATAGGGTATTGTGATTAAAGATGCAAACTCTGACAATAAACTTCTGGAGTCAGAGTTTGGTCTCAACACTCTGACCTTGGACCTTAAACAAGTGGTTTTGTGATTCTGGGCCTTGGCCTTCTAATGCATCTTAAAATTGATAGACAGAAAGATACCTACCTATACATACATACCTATGCATACATACATACATACATACATACATACATATGTACTTACACACACCAGGCATATATAAGAATATTCAAGGCCACATCATTCATATCAGCAAAAATATAAATTAAAACAACCTAAATATATGCCAACAGTAGAATAAATTGTAGGAAAATCATTCAGTAGAATATTTTTCAGCAACAATAATGTTTAGACTATAGCCACACACATCAAAAATAATAAATATCAAAACAAAACACTGAGAAACCAGTCAGTTCTAAAACAATTCATAGTACAAGATTCCATTTACATCAACCTCAAAAACAAGTACAACTAAATCATGTATTATCTAAGCATACATATATAGATGACAAAACTAGAGAAAAATAAGGTAAGGATTTACACAAAATTTAGAATAGTGATTATTCTAGAGGTAAAGGGGATGTGACTAGAGAGGGCACACAGGCATATCTAAGGACTGATAAATTTGTATTTCTTAAACTGAGAAGTGTGTATAGGGTGTTTACTTTGTAACTTCTATGAACTGTACATATATATTTTCTGCACTTATATATAATAATTTCAAAAACAAAAATAATTATAGTAACTAACTGCCATACTGTGAGAGAATTAAATTAAGATCGTAGAGATTTAGCAGCAGTGTCTAGCATATAGTAAGCTCTCAATAAATGACAGGAGTCATAATGATGATGTTATGACATGCAGACATTTGTACCCTTAGAAGTAAATACCAAAATGTATATCTTCATCTGTGGTATTCCAAGATTCCAGAAGACCTATGTTAGAACTACGGGCCTATTAGAGAATGAAACGATGGTTTTCAGCTTTCATACTTACGAGGGATAGTACCAGAAGTGATTCTTAGATTCTTAGCCACAGGCAAGAATTTTACTTGGTTAAATATCAGGCACCCAGTAGATATTCATATGGAAATATGGGGTGTTTAGTTACCTGATATCAGAGAATTAAGCTCAACCTTTAAAGAAAAAAAGATGATTGACTAATATCTTCATCTTAGTAGAGAAAACAATAAACAGCAGGTCATGTATTTACTTCAAACTATTCTAACTAGTGTCTATTCTGAGAATAATGGAATCATGGAATTAGTAAAGCACTTTGACCATCATCTCATTAATTATTTATTAGTGAATAATTATTTATGTATTTATTAATAAATAAATTTCAGGACAGAAGAAGCTAAGGCTCAGGGAAGTTAGTTGACTTCTACAAGATCAATAGTGAATTTGGGTCAGGACTAGAGCACAACCTAGGATGGAAGATGCAGAAAATGTCCTGCTATTGGAGTTCACCAGACCAAGTAGGAGGAAATATGGCAGGTGGGTGGAAGTAGAGGGGAAAGTGAGTTAAATCAACTATGGGAGCTTGAGCTCTTACTTTCTGGAATCCATTGAAGCCTAACACACCACTTTTTGGGTAACACCTCTGAATAAACTCCTTTTGTTCTAAATTCCTGAAAAGATAGCCTCAGCTGATTCTAATAGCAGATAAAATCTCATGTGCAATTTCAGAGAACTCGGACACCCTCAATCTCACCATCATCTCCATCACCTGCATCTAACCCATTTGATGTGCACACAATACAGTATTGCTCTTACTCAATTATTCTGCTCTTGAAATATGTTTATCACTAGCTAGTCACCAATCTAAGTTTATAAGTATTCTTTCAAAAAGTACTCACATGATACCTGTTAGGAATAAAGGCCGTAGGCTAGGCGTTAGGAATTTAATGAAAAGGGTTAAATCAAGCTTCATTTTCCTTGTCCAATCAGGGGAGACAGTGAGTTATTGAAAAGAAAAATAAATCAACCAGAAGTAACTCTATACAGACTAATCCCCCCTTATGTCATAAGGAAAATTAAATAAAAGCTCATAAAGAACACTTGCTTGCTTCAGAATCTTATCAGCTTGAGCCAGCTGATAGGGAAAGTAAGTCTTATGGCTGAACTCTTGAACCAGGAAAAGACCAGTCCAAAGTTTCTGTCAGATGACGTGACATGCAAAAGTACTGCTATTCCTTGGCTTATCTTTATAACTGATGAATGATTGCCAGTTATTTGCTCTATGTGCTTGGAAGATGTGGTTAAATTGCTGAAGCTGTCCAAAGAAAGAGGTTTCCTTCTAGAAAAAAAAGAAAAATAATCCCCTACATGCAAAGTTTAATTAATGGAAAGGTTGCTTAGATCAAGCTATGCCTTTTTTCCTGATCCAATGTTTTGTGGTTTGGGAGCTTTTTTAACAAGCAAAAAGACCTCTAAACAGAAACAAGCCTCTTGTCTATCTTTTCTATTCTAATTTTTTCCACTCCACTATGTTTGTAATAGTCCATAACAAGAAAATATGACCTCATCAGTTAGTCACTCACTGCCATTCACCAATTTGATGAGTTTCATTAGAAATTCCCATCATAGGGGAAATTTCTAAACCATGGAGCAACTCTTTTGGGGGGTGAGAGGGGTTCTTTATAAATGAAAAGGTTGAGTTGTAATCGAGGTACAGTGGATGATTTCTCTAAAGAATTATTTCAGTGTGCAAAGCCAAGTTTAAGCTTCCCCCTGCTTACTAAGAAAAGCTAGGTTTGAGAACCTATAACAGGACTGTGACCAAACTGTGCGAGCATCTAGGGACCTTATGGGCTACGAGAGCTTAACTAGCTTAAAACTTCAGAGACTGGCAGCCAAGGGCAGAGTTAATCACTGTCTGTTGAATGACCAAGCAATGTGCATAGTCAAGTGTTCAAATAATTAGGGCAATACTCTCTTCTCAAGTAATTTACTGTCTGAAACACTGAGTTGAATGGAATACCCACTATTTCTAACAACTGGCAGCTGACCAAAGCTGTTCAATCAAATGCCAACCTCCATAGCTTACTGGGAGAAGCAATAGTTCATTCAAAATGTAGTATAAGCCCAGCTGGTGTAGTGCAGTGGATTGAATGTTGGCCTGCGAACCGAAGAGTTGACAGTTCAATTCCCAGTCAGGGTACATGCGTGGGTTGCAGGCCAGGTCCCTAGTAGGGGATGCTCAAGAGGCAATAGCACACTGATGTTTCTGTCCCTCTCTTTCTCCCTTCTTTCCCCTCACTCTATAAATAAATAAATAAATAAATAAATAAATAAATAAATAAATACTATCTTTAAAAAAATGAAAAATAAAATGTAGTATAACAATAAAGTTATGTTCCAGAAATCAATCCTATTAAAAGAAAGAAAGAGATAGAAGGCACAAGCAAATGAATAAGACAAAGTCACAGCAATTTTTTAGTCTCAGAAATTATTCTAAAGAAAATAATATGAAAAAAATATTTGCATAGTTATAGTTGCATAGTTAGAAGAAAAAGTTTGGGATTTGTCTGATGGTTTCTTCACTTGTTTTAGTTCATCTTCCTATCGTGAGAGAGTTTGATTCTCAGACCTTGACCCAGCAATAGATTAAAGACTTTAATCAAAGATATGGAATGCCTATCTAAAGACACATATTCTTTCTCTGTCCTTCAAAGCACATATTGTCCCTCCAAAGGAATTCACAATGAAACTAAATGACACAGTCAGTCTTCATATGGAGATCCCCCTGGCTGCCTAAAAACCACATCACAGCACTAGTCAGTCATCCTTTGTAAGAACTAGAAAATCGTGTGCATAGTTACAGGAGAAAGCAGTCGTAGGTCATCCTGCAAGGCCCCTGATGTGGAAGGAACAACCACCTAGTACACACAAACAATCATTGTAATCCCTGGGACAAGGGCTTGGAGTGTGGGAAAGGAAGCTCAGCGTGGAATTTGAAAGCTAGAATTGCAAGGTAAGAGATCTGAGAGCTTCAAGAGGAGTCTGTTTTGTTTGTTTTCTGTCTAGACTGAGAGTACAAGGACTTAGGAAATGTGCTTTAGGTTGGAAGACACCCTGCGGTTGTTTTCTTTCTCTACTTAGAACCCTATGTAATAATGCACATGCCAGTGGAACTCAAAGCTGACCTAATGGCTACAGAAAGTCCCTCTCTTTCTCTGCACATCCAATCAGTAATTAAGGATGACTACCACTACTTTCTTTGGACCTCCTCCACATCTTCTGCACTATTTATGTCTTCAGTATTTCAGATATCTCAGTATTTCCCACTTGGATTAGAGCAACTACCTTCTAATTACTCTCTCTGCTACCTGCCCCTGATTCATATTCCATACTGCTTTTGAAAGAGCAAGATTGGCCACAGGACTGGTTAGTTTAAAATTCCTTAGTGGCTTCCAATAGTCTTCAGGTTAAAATTCAAACTACCCTTGTACAGGCTCCGATAGAACAATTACCTTGGCTAACATATCCTGTCTTTGTTATTTACTAATTTGAGCAAGTTTCTTAACCTCTTTGATCTTCAATTTCCTCATCTATATAATAGGATAAGAATAGTCCTTCTTCATAGGTTTGTTTTAACCTTCAGTGAGATAGATACTCCTTTTAAAGAGCTTAGCACTATGTCTTTTAGGCAGTGGCACCTACAGTTGAAATCAAAGCCCGTCATACTCCAAATCTGTTTCTCTTTTAATGCCTACACCATAGTACCTTTATCCCACTTCATTGTCTTCCCCTCCCAAAAAAAATGCTATAACCATATGTCCAGTTCCAAATACTTTTCCAGGACCTTGCCACATCCCCATTAAGAGAAACAATCTGTCCCATCCCCTTGAACTTAGGGCCCTTTGACCATCTCAATTAATTGATTAATATAGCACAAGTTAGGCTATGTAAGTTCCTAAGCTAAGTCATAAGAGGCAATATACCTTCTGTCTGACAATCCCTTTGGGAGGATGCATCTTTGAAGGCCTAAGCTTTCATGTGAAAAGTTCAGCTACCTGAAGCCGTCATGCTTGAGAAGACATGTGAAAAAATCACAGAAAGATAGACGTGCATGAGGAGCCCCAGATGCCCAGTCATCCTTCGCGCAGGCCCAGCAGTCACTGCACGGAATAGAGTGGAGTGGACCCCACCAAATCCTGCCCAAATTGCAGGACTGTGAACTCAGTAAATTATTGTGGTTATTTAAGCTACTAAGTTTTGTAGTGTCTTTTTTAATTCACTAATAGAAAACTAGAACACCCACAGAAACCTCCAAATTTATTTAATCACTTTCATTTCCCCCTGACAACACACCTTCCATGGCTTTCGCATAGGTAGCTGCTTGCTTAAAAATCACCACCAGCACAAACATACCCTCATTTAAAGAATGACTTTGCTTTCAAGAGTCATTGCAGGTAGTTTTTGTTGTGGTTTTAGTCATCGTTAGCCATTGTTGTAGTTTTAGTTTTAGTCTTTCCCCAAATCTGGAAATGGGTGGCCAAGAACCCAAATTTCAAGTCAAAGCTTAATTTTTTTTTATTTTTTTATTTTTTTTGGTTTATTGCTTCTAGGCTGTGTAGGACTTAATCTCTCCAGACACCCGTTCCTCCAAAAACAATAGCCAAACCCCTATCTTGACATTGTAGGTATTCATTTACAGCTCCTAGCGAAGTTTCTGCTGTCTGGTAAGTTCAATGCATATTGCTGTCATTACAGCACTAATTATATTGCATCACAATTATCTGTTTTCTCATCTGAACAAGAACAGTGTATTCTCAATACCTGGCACCTAGGATGTGCAAAAAACATTTTTGTTAAATGAATAAACAAATGAATTGACACATATAATCTAGCTTCCCTTCAACTCTTTATATCAAGCACGTAGGAGGGGTAGGATAATAGAGATCTTTGGTCTTAAGGGAAGCAATTCTAGTGCTGGCTGCATGCTTTCTTTTTCATGTCAGATCCAATTCTTCTCTCTTTTTCTTGTGGTGCTATAATACCACAGTCATTATTTCTGAGACTCCCTCATTCCCAAAGCCACGCAGAGAGCATCTTCACTGGCCTAAGGGAACCCTTTTGCTCCTGATGATCCAAACCATATGTTAGGCCTGTAAGGAAAGCCAGTGCCAAAATCAGATGGCCTCCACTACAGATTCCCTTTCCCCTTCTAACCATTTTATAGCATGCCATCTAGATGCCTGACCTTGCCAAGTAAAACCCAGTTAATCTTTTACAATGTCAATCTTCTTTACGGGCTCCTAGATATGAACAACAATGTCATATGGTGGCAGTGCTGCAGAAGGGACTCTGCCCTTACTGACAAGCAACTTTCTGCTGTACTAAGCAAATAATTTACCCTTCTTGCCTCATGCATGATATTTCCCAACTGATTTCTGCTCAATAGAAATTGCGAGAAATTATTAGACAGCAGTACAACTGTGCTTAATAAAGTGAGAAGAAATATTCTATTTTCATCATAGAATATACACATATGCATATTTATACAAAAAATTCTCATAACACCTAACAATCTATGGATATGATTGCAAAGTTCCAATAACTGCCATTGAAACACAATGTTATCCCAGGGTATCAATGTTTTTCTAGTACATCTAATTTCAGTATCCAGAAAAACCCATTGCCCAGGGGATCCTTCAGTATGCCCTCTTGCCTCAGCATAAAAGAAAAATTTTAAATATTTTTTAATAAGTAAAATCTGCCCTGGCTGGTGTAGCTCAGTGGATTGAGCGCGGGCCTGCGAACCGAAAGATCGCGGTTCGATTCCCAGTCAGGGCACATGCCTGGGTTGCCAGGCCAGTTCCCATCAGGGGACATACAAGAGGCAACCGCACATTGATGTTTCTCTCCCTCTCTCCTTCCCTTCCCCTCTAAAGATAAATAAATAAAATCTAAAAGGAAAAAAAAAATCTTAAAAAAAAATGCTTTCTTTAAAAAAAAAAATAAGTAAAATCTGAGGTGTTGACTCTACATAGTCATAAATTGCTTGAAAAGAAAATATGAACTTAATCTTACTGTTGTTACTATTGTAGATTCTGTGCTTCTCATAAGTGTAATCATTTCTACATTCTTTTCTCTGGTTGAAGGCCACAGCATGCTGAGGGTTAGGAAGATTTCTGAGGCGGGGCACCACCTTTTCTGATTGGGCAGCAGCTCTCGAACGATGTGGGCCTTTTGCCGTTGACTCACCAGAGGGCAGCAGTTTTGCAGCTTGATGTCAGCATGCAAGAATGTCAGACACTTCTCTCTGCCAGCTGCCACACACTCCCCTCCGCCCACCCCCACCAGTCCTCAAACCCCAGCAGTAGCCCAGAATTAAGCAAAGCTGTTTGAGTTAGCCTCGGACCAGCCTCCTGGCTGGGCTTCTTGCTGTCTTGGTTACCATGCTCCAGCAAAAAAAAAAAAAAAAATCCCCACCAGATCTCAGCAGGGTGGACACTAAGCTCTTCCATCTATGTGTCTCTGGGGATAACAATATAATCATCCAAGTAAGGTTTGGATATTTGGGGGACTGTGTATGGTTATATGGGTGCCTCTCTGCAACACACACGCACACACGCACACACACACACAGCCTCTCTAGAAGTAAAACACCAGAATGACGAAAGAAATCTTTAAATAGGCACTAATAAAATTTCTAGATTATAAATGGGTCATGTGCTGTTTGTACTCCTGGCACTTGATCTGCCTCAGTTTTCCCCACATTTCTGACTATTCCAACTGAAGCCTTGGATGAGAGCTAAGACCATCCCTGGGATCATTTCTACCATAACAGTCTATGATCCCTTGAAATTAGCCAACTGTTTTTTTTTTTTTTTTTTTTTTTTTTTTTCTGAGAGGGTTGGCTTTCTGCTGCTCACTGGACACGGCAGAGTTACCTGCCCCACAGTAGCCAGTCCTGGCTCTATGGAGCACCTATTTTTATATATTAGCCAGTTTCCTATCTCTTCTCCTATTCTCTTCAACATCTCTTCTTTTAGCAGAAAAAAGAGTTTTAGTTCTAATTTTGTTGTTAATTGTAGTCTTAAGTTTTCACCTTTTAAATGGTTCTTTTAGTTTTAGGCAACCGAAAGCAGTAAGTAGATGGTAGACTGTATACCCAGTTAAGGTAACATAGCTAAGGTCAAGCAAGCAATTAAACTAACATAGTTAGGCCAAGTTGAAACTGATGAATCACAGAAACTAAGTCTGCCCTAATTCAACTCCCTAAAGTGTGAAGATGCCAGGGTTTAAGAATGTTTGATTCCCTTGGTATACTAAGATTTGAGGCAAATTGCTCTCTCTGATCTTGCCCTCATTCTGTTTCTTTATCTTGATGAATGGCACCTGCCTCAACTCCCCATTCTGTCCGAAAGTCCTCCAGGATTCTCCAGTTTGGTTACTATAGTGGGCTAAACTGTGGCCCTTAAAAAGTTATGCCTATGTCTTAATCTCCAGAACCTAGCAATGTGGCCTTATTTGCAAAAAGTTAAAGGTCTGGAAATGTGGTTATCATGGATGAGCCAGGTGAGCCCTAAATCCAATAAGAAACACACAGAAGAGAGGTGCAGGAGAAGAGGACAAAGCCATGGAAAGATGGAGGCGAGGTGGAGTGATATAACCACAAGCCAAGAAACTCCTGGAGCTGCAAGAAGCTGGAAAAGGTGAGGAATGGGTTTTCCTCTGGATCCTCTCCTGGGAGTACAGCCCCTGCCAACGTTTTCATTTCGGACTCCCTGCCTTCAGAACTATGAATACATTTCTGTTGTTTTAGAGGAACCAAGTTTGTAGTAATTTATTATGGTAGCCAGAGGAACTAATGCAGTTACTCAAATGCCTGAAAGGAATCATAGGGGTAATGAACTGAGTAAGCAGTCCAGGTAGGGCAATTGGTTTTAGGATCCCATATTACTTTTCAGCACTAAAACATCATCTCAAAGGCTGGGAAGAACAGAAAGTGAAAGTGGTCTGTAGCAAATGTGAAAACAAATGTCCTAGCCGAAAGAAGCATACATGCCTCAGATCCAAAATTGTTACCATGCGAAAACATAAGCCCAGTATGGCCACATCTTCCTATTTTTACTGGATTTTTATTTAAAATCTCTTACATTTTAAGCATCAGTTCAGAAACCAAATAAGCAAACTGCACTCGATGGGCCTAATCCAATACATTTGAGAGCTGAATCGTTACCACCAGTGGCCTGTTGCAGCCTTTGGAGCCAACTGACTCTTCTAACAGTATTTAAGGCACATGCCACCAAGAGTTCATGGAAGAACCAACCGTGGAAGAACAGAAACTTGTTTTCCTCCCACTTACTCCAGTCTGCCAGCCCAAGCCACTTTCATTCACTATCTCTCCCTCCTTGGTGTAGGCAAAGAGAAATAGCTTGTTAAAACCTGAAATAGTGTTTCTGCCTCTTCCTTCTCAGATGCTCCTCTTAATTGATCTATGGCAGCCTAACTCGGACCCTGCCCACTTAGTATCTAGAAGTCGTGTGTGTGTGTGTGTGTGTGTGTGTGTGTGTGTGTGTAAGAGGATTAGTGGTAGAGACTGCAATGCAATTGTGATTACTTTAGAAGGAAAAATGAAAGAAAACAAATGATTCACCAAGGAGAATTAAAAATCAAAAGCCATTTTTCTGTGCCTATTTTTTTGCAGAGCACTAAAATATATTTTACTAAAAGGATTGGTATTTAGGTCAGATAAAACTTAAGATACAAAACTGAGACATAATTTAACATTGACATAGTTTCTATATTTGGTTTATTAAAAGTGGCTACTTCTGTGATCTTTTACCACCCCATCTCTAGAGCTCCCCACTTCCCCAACTTCAGACGGTTTGTGGCCTATGGAGCACCCTGTAAAGTAAGATGCAATTCAACTAAATTTAAGGTTTCAGTCTGTCTCTGAATGTAGTTAGGAAGAGAGCTGAGATCCAAAAGTGCTAGAAAAATGAAAATAATACAAAGATTTATATTGTAACTTTTGGTTGAGTCTGCAGCGAGGAAAGAAAGTTTTAATCAGCTTTTGTAAATGATCCCAGTGTTATGGAAATCCTCTTACAATAAATAGGGGTGAGGGGGGATTAACTGAACAGGGAGGAGGGATGTTATTGAGAAAAATGTTCTAAAACTATTATGATTATGGTAATACAACTCAGTAAATTTATTAGATCATTGGATTGTGCTCTTAAAATGGCTGAGTTAATGGTATATGTTATACCTCAAAGTTGTTTTAAAAATTGAAGTTAGATAATCTTTAAAGGAACAAGAAAAGACCTATAAAACATTCTCTCTCTTTTATCCCATAGACAGTCTGTCAACAAATTTGTCAGTTGTTCCTACCAAATACCTTTTTTTATCTTTTTACGTATTTCAGGAGTATGACACCTAATTCAGATATAACATGTACAAAATAAAGCACACTGGAAAATTTCCCTCCTACTGTTCTCCCCCAGCCACCGAATGCCCCTTCCCTGAAAACAGTTAATGTTGTCAGTTTCTTGTGTATGATTCTAGAGACATTTTATGCCTCTCCAGAAATACACATGTGTGTGAGTATTCTATGCCCTCAACCACACACACCTTTTTCCTTGCAACTTGCAACATATTACACACAGTGTTCTGCATGTTCTTTACTTATTTAATAATTTGTATC
Source organism: Glossophaga mutica (assembly GCA_039655065.1). NCBI lineage: Eukaryota > Metazoa > Chordata > Mammalia > Chiroptera > Phyllostomidae > Glossophaga > Glossophaga mutica. The sequence continues at coordinate 142,870,262 of CM077305.1, read as the reverse complement.
ACATCAGAATCTAAACATGGCTCAAATCTTTTCTCTTTACTGTCCCACTGCCAGAGAACTGAGTAGGCCCCTCACCACCTTTTGCCTGGACCATTCTATCTAACTTGAGATGCCATCAGTTATAAGATACACTGGTCTTTGGGGGCCTTTAAGAGAGAAAATGTCACCAATTAAATTATAGCATACCATTGACTGTAAGATACATCCCAATTTTAGAAAAAACCATGAGGTTATAAAGTACATGTATGTGCACACACATATAAATATATAAACAACAAACTACGGTACTGTAACATTCTCCCATCCAGTTCTCCAACATCAAATCTGGCCTCCTCTCAATTCAGAGTCTCCTGCCAGAGTAACTTTTTTAAGCTCTAGGTTAAATTGTTTCATTCCTCTTCTTTAAATCCTTCATGGTCTCCCATTGCTACAGGAGGAAGTCCAAGCAACTTACAACTTGGGTGACACAAAACCCTTCCCTTTTCTGGCCTCATTTCTCTCCACTAACCTGTGCTCTAGACATGCCCAACTACTGACTATTCCTCAAAAATGTAGAGCTCTTTCAAAACTTTGTACTTTTGTACATGTTGTTCCTTCTGCCTGGAATACACTTGACCCTCTTTCCTCCTGGCTAAATATCATTTGTCCTTCAAGACTCATCTCTGGGAAAACTGCCATGAACGTCCTAGCTTCAATTAAATGTCCTTTCTGTATTGCCACCCTCACTGTGCTGAATTCCATTAAAAGCACTTCTTGTCTTCTGTCAGGCTTCAGTGTTTTCTTGCCTCTCTTCACTAATCTTGTATTACTTGTATCACAAGGGATTGCCACAGCACCTAATTTACGGTAAGTATCCAGTATTTATTCAATGAATATGTACTTCCGCCCTGGATGTAATCAACACACCTGCAATAATGGAGGTTTGGTCAGCTCAGCATAGGAGAAAGGTCACTGGGTCTGAAGTCAGAAGATGCCCGCTATGGGCTCAGACCCTTCTAACTCTGATCTTAGTCTGGGCAGTTAACGTTTCCAAGACTTGGTTTCCTCATCTAAAAATATGAACAGTGCTACCTGTCTAGAGGCTGTGGGAGAGATTAAATGAGGGAAGCATCTGAAGTAACCGTCCCAGAGTTGTGCTCAAAACATAGCATCTTTTATTAGAGTGACTGGAACACCCCACGCTACTGAGCAGATTTTATGTTCCCAGAAAATGAATGCACCACTGACACGTTGTAACACCAAATGGACTTTGTTTTCCAGTTTTTAATTTTTTTATTCTTGAAAAGGTGATATATACCATGTTTCAAAGTGATAAAAAATCTCAATTCTTGCTCATACCATTACCCCGAACCCCTGTGGGTAATCACCTTTAATAGTTCCTTTTAGATCCTTCCCATATTATATTTTAACACCAGTACAGCACATATAAACACATATTTAATTCCCCTTTTTACACAAAATGTACCATGATATATTTATATATTTCTGGAAATTGCTTTTTTCACTTAATTTTAAAGGGACTTTGAGATCTTCTCAGTTTTCCCATAAAAATTCCAATCAAGTAAACAAGTATGTGGAAAGGGGTTTTATTTATTGCTTCTCATCGCAACTCTGAACTATAACCAAAAGGTAAAAGTTTTGACTCATAGTCTCAACTCCTTCTAAAGGGAACCACAAAAAGAAACTGCATGACTAAACCAGTGAAAGACCTGAAAGTTATATCGAGCCACCGGGGAAGAAATCACAACCAGGCTGAAAGGGCTGCGCAGACCTCAGCAGAATGAAATTAGAAGAATGCTGCGAACAGCTCCAACACACAGACTAGGGAGTCTTTAGCACTACTGTTTCCTACATGTTTTCATCATATGAATAATACGCTCCCTAGTGAGTCTTCACATTTAAAAAAAAGATTATTTTCAGAATTGCAAACAAGTTCTCTTCGAGAGCTGCTCAGGAACAGAACAGTATCTGCTTTGTTTGTGTCTTTGGACCTAGACACGTCTTATGTGTTTAGAAATCAGGCAGCAGTGTGAGGAGGTAGGTTGGACTTTATAAGTAGTTATTATTCTTTCAGTTTTGTTGATCACATAAATAATAAAGTAGCAAGTACAAGTTTATTAAAACTTTGTAAAATGTGGATATTTAAATAATAGACTTTTGTTTCATTGGCAAGTTTAATTATGGCCCAGTTTGCCTATGTCTTCTCTCCCCTTCTCTGATTTTTTTCTCAGGCATCCATCACCTGAGTTGGTGGCCTGAATTCTTAAAACTCTTGTAGGAATGGCCCCAGTTTAATCACTGTGCACCCCACTCTCAAATCCCTGACCACCCATTGCCTTTACTGAAGATCTTCACATGGACAAGAAAGCAGACTATTAGGAGAAGTCTAACAAGTCAGTGCACAAAGACAGCAGATTCACCATCTAGGCCCAGGAGACTACAGTCACTCTATCTCCATTTGTCCTGTGTATACACTGCAGAAAACTTAGCGAGAAGATTGAGAATGAGCTGGGGAGGAGAACAGAAACTCTTAACGGTCTTAGATGGTGTTGGAAGCACAGATTGTGTCTGACCACATAAGCCCAGAGACATGAAAGCCTGCATCAACTCTCTACGCTGTACAGTCCACAAAAACTGCAAACCCACCAGGCAAAAAAAAAAATTAAGCGCAGGGAGCTAGGGAACTAGCAAGCAAAGGCATTGAATCTGACACAGTGAGGGAGAGCAGGGACAATTAATAAGGCAATCATGTAAAGCCCACTAACAGTTTTTTCCCCAACAAATCATAAAGGTATTGCCACAATATATTTACTATTCATATTCTGGGCCAGAATAACAGGGTAGTTTGATGAATGAGCTGGAGATGACCAGATGGAGAAGGGCAGAGGGAATAAGACACGCAAAAGTACCAAGTCCCTAAGTCTTGAAATAATATGTCATGTTAATAACTCCAGAAAGTCTCATGTGAATGGATATGGAATACCAGTGCTGGTGTCATGGTGAGAGGTAAGATGAGACAGGAGAACTGGCCAGAGCCAGATGATGAAGGACTTTGTGAAGTCATGCTATGAATCTTAGAGTTTAATCAAAAGGCCCTGGTGGGAGCCACTGCAGGATTTTAAACAGAGAATAACAGGATCAGATTTAAGTTGTAGGAAGGTTACTCATAGTATATAAATCAAGGATTTGAGTGCTGCTTCCATAGCACCTACCGTACTACTTTGTAATAGGCATTTGTCTGTCTCCGCACTAAACTCTAACCTCGACGGGAACAGAGAGCATGACTGCTTTCTCATTATTATATCTAGTACATGCCTAGCACATATTTAGTCATGAATGAATAAAGAGACAAATGGTGGGTAATCAATCTCATTCATCTTTTTGTCTCTAATGCTTATGTAGCACTTACCATGATGAAAGTAATTGATAAGGGTCAGTTGAATAAATTAATGAATGCAGACTCTGCCTCACTCTCCAGACTCATCTCCCAACATCCTCTGATTCTCAAGGTCTGTAACAATAAAATTGTGTAGTTTACCCAAATTCCCTTTATTGTTTGCCTCTCGTGTGCTGTTACCTCTGACTGGAATCCCTGCACTTATCCCCTATCTATCATGCGAATTCCCATTGTCTCAACTCGCAGTTCAGATTTTGGTATTACAAAATCTCCTACTTTGGAGGAGCCTTTTATAATATCAATACCTCCCCTCACCATGCTGATTCCTCCTGACCCACTAGCTTCTTGGCTCTCATTTATATAGTTTTAACTGTATTCATCATATTTTGTATTGATACTATAATGTATTTATATACAGCTCTAGAATTTGAGCTTCTAGAGGGCAGAGACAATCCCATTTTGCTTCCTTGATACCTACCCTGACCCCCCCCCCACACACACACAGCCTAGGCCTTGATCAGAAAGGACACACAAATAATGTGTTTTTTAATGTTACTTGTCTATTTTTTAAAACTATTTATGTTTTATCACTTCTAGAGTTGATTAGTGTCATGATTTACTCTCCAGTATGTTAAGCAGTTCTTCTTTTTTGTGTCCTCAGATGATCTCAGGCTACCTTCAACATATGCCCTGGGTGGTGGTGAATAATTGTGTGTCCATTAGGTCCATTGCCTTTGTGATTTCTTCTCTGTCCTCTCATCTTTCCTGCAGACTGAAGATTCTTAAGTCTGATGAGGTAGCCTCTTAATTTAATCATCTTTTTAAAATTTTTTTGTCCTCCAGATCCTATATTCATTCAGGTTATCCTGCAAGATGTTTACAGAGGCCAGATCCACACAGTATTCTAGGGACAAACACAAGCCTTCTATTATTGTACAAATGAAGGGGAGTGTATTTTTGTTTTATTTCCAGAAATTTTCCAATAATGGTCATGACTTTGTTGGCTTCTGAAGTAAAAGCAATAGATTGAATCAGAATCTTTGCAATGACCTCTGGGTCTCTCCTTCTTTTCATTAACAAGAACTCAATGCCCAGTGTAGTGTTCCTTCCCCCACCAAATCCTCCATATCCCCTCCCCAGTGTCTTTTTCCCTGATTGACATCATGGCTGCCTACCACTCTTTGCAACGAGTTCTTCCAACCCTAGTTACCAGTGTCCTGTTCAACAAGATATGGTGTACAACTTACTCTTTTCAACTAGAATATGTGAGGAAACTAGGAACAATTGCCCTGGCTGATGCGGTTCAGTTGAGCATTGTCCTGCAAAGCAACAGATCTTGAATTTGATTCCCAGTCAGGGCATGTCCGGGTGGTGGGCCTGGTCCCAGCTGGGGTATGTGCGAGAGGCAACCAATTGATGTTTCTCTCCTACATTGATGTTTCTCTCCCTTTCTTTCTTCCTCCCTCCCCCTTCTCTCTAAAAATAAATAAATAATTGATTCTATTTCCATTTCCTCAAAATTTTGTAATTTTCCATTTTGCTAATTTCCATTTCCTAAGTTTAATTATTACTATTGCAGTTAATACTTGTAGAGTACTATATTTATGTCAAGCCCTGGTCTAAGTTATTTATATTATATACGTATAATCATTTAATCCTCACAAAATTCCTATGCCATTCATACTATTGATTGTTCATTCAGTTTTTAAAGTAAAAATAAAAGACATTTTTCATTTTCACCAATACCTTTATTGAACAACGTATTCACCATTTTGCTCCACTATCTTCTGCCATCTTTCAAGCAACTTCTTAATTTCATCTTCCCAAAACTTTATCTTTTTGAGAAAGAACTGTTCCAAGAGCCTTTTGCACTCTTCCAGGGAATTGATTTTTTTCCGCCTAAGAGAATTCAGTGGAAATTTCCAGATTGAAACCTGAATTCAATCTGGAAATCTGGTGAATATGGTGGATGAATCAGAACTTCCCAGCCAAGCTGTAACAGATTTCGCCTGGTCATCAAAGAAACACATGGTCATGTATAATTCTGATGGGAGATTATGCATTTTCTTTTGACTAATTCTGGACACTTTTTGTCAAGTGCTGTTTTCAGTTGGTCTAACTGGGAGCAGTACTTGTAGGAATTAACTGTTTGATATTCCAATAGGAGCTCATAATAAAGGACTCCCTTCCAATCCTACCATACACACATCACCCTCTTTGGTTGAAGACCAACCTTTGGTGTGGTTGGTGGTGGTTCATTTTGCTTGCCCCATGATCTTTTCTGTTCCACATTATCATAAAGTATTCACTTGAAATGGAACATTTTCCTTACATTTAAGTAGAGAATTGCATGCTGAAATATGGTCAAGGTTTTTTTTGCTTAACATACGTGGAACCTAAACATCAAAGCAATTAACATAACCAAGCTGTTGCAAATTATTTTCAATGCTTCAATTGGATATTTTGAGTATGTTGGCTATCTCCTGCATGGTATACCATTGATATCTCAATTAATGTCTGTATTTGATATCACCTTCAACTGTTCTACCCAACTGTGGAGCATTGTTCAGTGAGAAACCTCTAGCACGGAAATTTGCAAACCACTTTTGACACATTCAATCAGTCACAGCTCCTTGTGTATACACTGCACAAATCTTTTTTTTTGCATTTCAGTTGTGTTTTTGCCTATCTTGAAATAATAAAATATAATATGCTGAAAATGTTGCTTCTTTTCTTCCATATTCAATATTAAAATGTCTACACAAAAATTCACCAATTTTGAGGGTTTTTTTAATGCACACTGATATGGCAGCTGTCACAATACAATCTAACAAAATTGTTTTGAATGACGTTAAAGACAGCTACTAAGTGCTACTAGAGCCAGATTTTAAAAGTGAATGAACTTTTTGGCCAATCCAACTGAGGCACAGAAAAATTGAGCAATTTGTCGTTTCTATATATTCCCAAACTAACACGTGACAGAGGGGAGACTTTGACCCATGCAAACTTGTGCTGGCGTTTGGTAAACAAGGAGAGAAAGAGAATAGACAAGAGTTTTTTCTGAGCCTTTCCATTATTAGCAGCAAACAAGTAAATATCTAAACTTGTGGAGCCTCAGTTTTGATATCTGTAATGTGAAAATAGCAATACAGCTTGCTTTGTTAAGAATGATAAATATAACTGCACATGAAAAATACCTAGCTGACTGGAAGTGCTTAACGAATATTTTCTCTCTTTCCTGTAAACAATTAGTTCTCCATTTTTAGATTATCACCACCATCCTACAGCTACCTGTGGAAACTCTCGGGGTTACCTCCCAGCCCTGTCCTGTAGCAGCTGCATGAACTGAAGTCCCCATTTCCTTTATTGTAACCTGGTAATCATAAAATCCATTGTAAGATTAAATGAGATCATGTTTGAAAGGCAGTTAACACATGCCTGGCATATGGTAAATGCTCAATAAATGACAGCATTTATAATGATTGTGGTGATAAGGAAAAGGAAGGGATTATGAAGGACCGCAATGATGATGTTTTCAACTCAATTGTCCCTTCTCACCTAAAAAAACTGCCATCTGCCCTCCCAAGCTTTAAGAAATAGAAAAGCTTGTCACTGTTACTTCCTTGAATAAGAGAAACTACTTGAATCCCCAGAGACTATCTTCAAGCACAACAGTCTAACCTTCTAGTGCATAAAATTATCTGGGACATTTATTAAAGTTTCAGATAGCAGAGATCTGCTCAGATACCCAGAGTTGGTTGCCCTGGGATCACACTGAAAACACTGCCCTGGGATTCAATCAGCATACAGAGTAGGCAAAAGTAAGACTATAGTGAGTATGTGAAACAGCTTATTCTTGTATTATTACTTATTAAGTATTTTATTATTTTCCATACAAACAACTGTAAACCTTCTTTTGTCCCATCCTGTATTTCCTGCCTTGAACCAAGATATTTTTTTCTGCAAAAAGCTTTATTATTTTCCATTTGGTCCAATGCAAAGGAAAGGGCTCCGAGTTGGTTAAAAGGGTGTCTAGTGGTTTCAGGGAGAGGCTCAGGCAAAAGCCAGATACCAAGGAAATGCAGAGGGGCCCCTCAAAGGCCTCTGGACTTCTACAGTTTCTTAGTCCTGCTCCAGGATAAGCATTCGAAGATATACTCACCCATCCCAGCCTGGGGAATGTCCAGCCTGCAGATGTTAGTCAGCTGGTCGCCCATATTCTTGATCAGTTTCACATCTTCATGCAGCAAATGGTGCTTCAGGAAGTCACACAGATGAGGTTCTGTGAGGGCAGAACCCAGGTCACGCACATCCAGAAGAGCCTGATTCAGGTCCTTCTCCAAGGCCAAAGTGGCCATAACATCCTGAGTTTTACCCCACTCATCTTGGGAGGGCTGCATCACATCCTGGAGGAGAATGTGGCCACCACTCTGGTTTTGCAGCTTTAAGAGACACTCGGCACCCTCACATTTCTCCCCGGCTAGCTCTTGGTAGAAGTGGCCCATGCCCTGCAGAGCCACAGTGTCAGGGATGAAATAGAAGCCCAGAGAGATAGTAGGTGTAGGATGCCCACAGATGCAGGGCAACCAGGTGGTTGACAGCAGCCTCCACCTTGGTGGAATAATTCTGAGCAATGTGGGAGCTCATGGTTGTTCCTTAATAGGAGTTAAGGTAAAAAGAATGGTGCTGATTGGTCTCAGAGACTGTGGATGGCTGAGGCAGTTTTAAAGGTGGTGACTGGCAAAGAGGCTGAAGGGTAGTTGGAAAGATGGAGTGTCCCTAGATTCTGTCTATATTCTGTTGAAGAGATAGATCCTGAGACCATGAGGGCACTGTCACCTTGAACCAAGATTATTTCTAAGAATCTCAATGAGATTTTTAGTGAGATTTAAGGTTGAATACTGCTTTAAGGGAATTATTAATTGAAAGAATACAGGGTGTGGCACAAATAACACCCTTATTACAAAATCTTTTATTACACAATCATAAGCATGGAGTTTTATAATATAACAATATCACACTTAAGCACACCATAGGACATTTTAGGTGAGATATTCAAATTAAAACCAGAAAGTATTATACCCATATTATTACCTTACCAACCACACTCAAGCAGGTATTACTGGTGTTACTTCTGCTGAACCCTGTATTTAGCACCATTTGCCAACTGAAAGCATTTGTTCAAATGTAACACAGTTTAATTCTAGAGAACTACAATAAATAACAAAATAGACACACCTTTGACAAATATATTTGCACACATATATAGACATAGATATGTATGTATACACATGTGAGCATTGATCTCAGCAATCTGAAGTGTCCTTAAAAGAATTTTCAGCCTACTCTTTCTTATCTCATACAGCCTAGCCTTAAATTTCCATTCCTGCTAGAATATAGATGGTGTCAGCAATTTTTACCTATTGTTCCATGCAGGATAATAAATGCAGTGGTTCCTCAGTACTTACTGTTAATTCATTCCGGAACTTGTGACCCATACAAAAACTGACAAGTACTGAAAAAATTTCCCACAAGAAACAATGTGATTGGAAATAATTTGTGAAAGTTCCCCAGAACTTTTATATTTTACTGGGCTAATATTAAGTAATGAGGTTGTTTTGTAATGCAGAACCTTAAAACTGAACAGGCATGGATAAAAAAAGCAATTAATTACATGAAATTAAAATTTAACTTCACTTTACCTGTACTGAGAGGAGTTCCTGGCACAATGGGATGGCGGCTAGGTAGAGGAGGGGGAGGAGAGAGATTAATTGTTGGAAGAGGAGTTCTCTTCCAAGACATTCCCACAGGATTTCTCAGGGGGTTCTTCACTTTTCTGTCTTTTTGGTTTCACTGAACAGTGTTGGAGACTCGGATTTAGAGAGTTTTGTTAAAAGCCTATCAAGAGAAACTTGTTTCTGTCTATGTTTCCAAATGTTTCTAAAGCGTAACATTGTCTGTTCATTAAATAGGTCCATATATCAGCTTGCTACAGCTTTGCCTACATGATACTTTTCCACAATGTTTTGAACTTAAACCTATTTGCCACGCATTTCTTTTATCACTGCAGTAGATGCTTCCTCCCTTCCCTCCTGCTCACCGGAAGAAATTTTCTCAGCCACTACCTGTTGCTGCTCCTTTTGAAGATCCAGCAGCTCCTCAGCGCTGAGCTCTGTTCTGTCCTCTTCCACTAATTCTTCGACATCTTCAGCATTGCCCTCCAGGCCCGTGGACTTGCCCATAGACATGATATGCTCCCCTACTAGGCTACCAAGATCACCATCAAAGCCTTCAAAGTCCCTTGGAGTTACCACTTACAGCTCATGGTCTTACAAGAGATTTCATGCCAGACCTCACCTATGAGAGTAACACAGTGGAGGGTACCTAAACGGTCATTTCAGAACTCTCTTGAGTGTCATCTCTGTTACTTCAAAACACCTCTGTAACAGGATCCGCGTATAGAGATTTTTGAAGTTGGAAATGACTTGCTGGTCCCTGGGTTGGAGCAGAGGAGTTGTTAGGGGCCAAGAACTTCATGGCTATGAATCTGAACTCCTCCAGTAAGTCATCCTCTCAGCCTGGAGGGTGAGCAGGAGCATTGTCCATAAACAACAAAGCCCTCAGCAGCTGTTTGTTTTCCTGCAAATGTTTTTTCACACTGTGTTCATCCCCTCTATAAAGAACTGCCTTATCACCCAAGCTTTAGTATTGGTCCTCCACATCACACTGAACTTGCTTTAAATCACATTCTGTTTCTTGAAAACTCACAGGTTTCCACTGTGATACACTAGTAGAAGCTAAAGTTTTAAATCCCTACTAGTGTTCCCACACAATAGTAGAGTTAGCCTGTCCTTCATCAGCCTGTGCCCTGGCGATGCCTTCTCCTCTTGAGTGAGGTAGGTTCTGTTAGGCATTTTATTCTAGAACAAATCAATTTCATCACAGTTAAACACTTGTTGGGGGACAAAACTCTCAATCTCTACATACTCCCTAAACTCAGTGACATAGCTTTTGGCAGCTCCTTTGCTGGCAGTGACTGCTTCTCCCTGCCTCACCACATTATGAATGCCAGTGCTTTTTTCAAATGTCTCAAACCATCCACAACTGCCTTTAAACACTTCAGTGCTCTCACCACTTGTTCCAGGTTTGCCTATTAACAGATCAGCATGCATTTGCCTAGCTTTCTCACAAATTATTGCCTCAGAAATGCTGTCACCTGCTCACTTTTTCATTAATGCAGATGTAAAACAATTTTTCAACTTCTTCCAATGTCTGTGAACATGCCTATTCACAGACTTTACACCTTTGGCAACACTGTCTGCTTTAATTACTTCCTTATTTCTCACTATTGTCAAAATCATTGCTCTTGGCATCTTGAACATAAGAGTGATATCAGTCACACCTACACCACTCTCATATTTAGCTATGATCTCTTTTTTCTTTTCAATTGTGGTTCTTATCAACTGCCTTTTGGGCTTAGTGGTATCACTCTAAACCTTTTTTTAACCCATGATGAGCACTTAAAAGGAACAAAAGTACAAGACAGTAATGATGAATATGTGGGGGATTCACACTGTTTGTGACCTACTATGAAACTGATATATACACTGATCTCTGTCTCATCATGAGAGAGAGACGCCAAGTGGTGAGCAAGCAAGGAGTGATGAAGCATTTTCTCTTGCAAGATGTAACGTGACTTATACAAGTTCTAGCAAGTGTAAAAGTCCCAAGAAAGCACGAAGTGCTGAAACATTTTTTTTTTATCAAAATGCTACACGTACAGCATTTGACAAGTTCTGAAGCTGCCAAGTACCAAGGTACGACTACTGTACATGTTTTCTGTAAAGGGCTGACATAGTTTTATTTAAACTATAATCCTCATACACTCATCAAGAATGTTTTAATACACAACATAAAGTTGTGAAACTATTTACCCAATGAATACTCCAATATAAAGAAAATTTATTCATGGATAGCTCCACTTTACAGGTTAAGAAGGTAAGGGGGAAGAATTTACATTTCCACAGACAACAAAGAAAGGCAACATTCTAATTTAATAGTCATCACACTGGTTCTGTGCCCAAATCACTAGACTGTGATCTGCTGTCATGTACATTTGGTACATTTTGGTTTGACTTGGAGAAAAACAATTTTAAAGATAAAAAGTGAAATTTTTGCATTTCAATTGTGGCCACTATTATGGCTTCCACCGTATTATTAAGAAGTAAATCAAGATTTCCAGCCAAGATGGAGGCATAGGTAGATACACTTTGCCTCCTTGAACAACCAAAAGAAAGAAAACAACAAATTTAAATTAAAAAAACAACCTGAACTTCCAGAAAAAATCAAACTATATGGAAATCCAACAACCAAGGAGTTAAAGAAGAAACATTCATCCAGACTGGTAGGAGGGGCAGAGACAGGCAGCCGGGTGGAGAGGACTCACGGCAAGGCAGCAGCTGGCAGACCAGGGCAAGTGAGGCAGTGGCTGGCAGAGTGGGCGGTCCCACATTTGTGTACAGATAAACTAGGAGGAACAACTAAGGAGTGAGACAGACCATACAACCCAGGGTTCCAGTGTAGGGAAATAAAGCCTCAAAGCCTGTGACTGAAAAAAACTTATAGGTGTTCAGGTGGCAGGAGAAACTCCCAGCCTCACAGGAGAGTTCATTGGAGAGACCCACAGGGTCCTAGGACATATACAAGCCCACACACCTGGGAATCAGCACCAGAAGGGCCCAATTTGCTTGTGGGCAGAGAAGGAAGTGACTGAAAGCTAGCCAAGACCTGAGCAAGCATCATTGTTCCCTTTCAGACAACTCCCCAACATACAGCATCACAACGCAGCAATGTGGGTTGCCTCTTCCTGGTGATACCTAAGGCTCCACCCCTTACTACATAACTGGTGTACCAAGATGAAGAAATATGGCCCAAATGAAAGAACAGATCAAAGCTCCAGGAAAAATACAACTAAGTGATGAACAGATAGCCAACCTACCAGATGCAGAGTTCAAAACACTGGTAATCAGGATGCTCACAGAAATGGTTGAGTATGGTCACAAAATAGAAGAAAAAGCGAAGGCTATGAAAAGCGAAATAAAGGGAACCAACATGAAGGGAAGGAAACCAAGACTCAAAGCAACAATTTGGAACAAAAGGAAGAAATAAACATCCAATTGGAACAGAATGAAGAAATGAGAATTCAAAAATATAAGGAGAGGTCCAGGAATCTCTGGGGCAAATTTAAATGTTGAAGCATCCAAATCATACAGGTGCCAGAAAGAGAAAAGGAAAAGCAAAGAACTGTATGCTTATTTGAAAACATAAAGAGAAGTTCCCCAATCTGGCAAAGGAAATAGACTTCCAGGAAGTTCAAAGAAGCCCAAAGAAGTTGCACCCAAGGAAGCACACACCAAGGCACATCATAATTACATTGCCCAAGATTAAAATTAAGGAGAGAATCTTAAAAGCAGCAAGGGAAGGAGACAGTTACCTACAAAGGAGTTTGTATGAGACTATGACTTGATTTCTTAAAAGAAACCTTGCAGGCAAGAAGGGGCTGGAAAGAAGTATCTGAAGTCATGAAAGGCAAGGACCTACATCCAAGATTGCTCTATCCAGCAAAACTATCATTTATAATGGAAGGACAGATAAAGTGTTTCCCAGATAAGGTCAAGTTAAAGGGGTTCATCATCACCAAGCCCTTATTGTACAAAATGTTGAAGGGACTTATCTCACAAAAAGAAGATCAAAAACTATGAACAGTAAAATGAAAACAAACTCAACTATCAACAATTGGACCTAAAAAAAAAAAAAAAAAAATGAACCAAGCAAACAACTAGAACAGGAACAGATTCACAGAAATAGAGATCACATGGAGGGTTATCAGCAGGGAAGGGGAGGAGAATGGGGGGGAATTTACAGGAAATAAAAAGTGTAAATAGTAAGTACAAAATAGACAGGGGGAGGTTAAGAATAGTATGTGAAATGGAGAAGCCAAAGAACTTGTATGTATGAACCATGGACATGAACTAAGGTGGGGGAATGATGGTGGGGGAGGGGGTATAGAGTGGAGGAGAATAAAAGGGATAAAAAAATAGGACAACTGTAATAACATAATCAATAAAATATATTTTAAAATAAAGAAGTGTTTGTCTTTCATTGCCTGGCTTATTTCACTTAGCATAATGTTCTCCAGATCCATCCATTCTGTGGCAAAGGAAAGAAGCTCCTTCTTTCTCTCTGCTGCATAGTATTCTTTTATGGAAATGTACCATCGTTTTTTGATCCATTCATTTATTGATGGGCACTTAGGTTGCTTCCAGCGATTTGCTATTATAAATTGTGCTGCTATGAACATTGGGGTGCATAGGTTCTTTTGAATTGGTGTTTCAGCATTCTCAGGGTATAGTCCCAGCAGTAGAATTGCTGGGTCAAAAGGCAGTTTCATTTTTAGTTTTCTGAGGAAATTCTATACTGTTTTCCATAGTGGCTGCACTAGTCTGCATTCCGACCAACAGTGCACTAGGGTTCCCTTTTCTCCACAACTTTGCCAGCACTTCCTGTTTGTCAATTTGGTTATGATGGCCATTCTGACTGGTGTGAAGTTCTATCTCATTGTGGCTTTAATTTGCATCTCTCTAGATGGCTGGTGATGCTGAGCATCCTTTCATATGTCTCTGAACCATCTGTATGTCCTCCTTAGAGAAGTGTCTGTTCAAGTCCTTTGCCCATTTTTTAATTGGGTTGTTTGTCTTCCTGGAGGGGTGTCATGTGAATTCTTTATATATTTTGGAGATCAAATGCTTGTCCAAGGTATCATTTGCAAATATATTTTCCAATACGGTTGGTTCTCTTTTCATTTTAATACTGTTTTCTTTAGCCATGCAGAAGATTTTATTTTAATAAAGTCTCATTTATTTATTCTTTCCTTTTATGTCCCTTGCTCTAGGAGATATATCAGTGAAAATATTGCTGCATGAGATTTTGTCCCTATGTTTTCCTCTAGGACTTTTATGGTGTTGTGACATATTTAAGTCTTTAGCCAGGCAGTGAAAGACAAATACCAAATGATCTCACCTATAAGTGGAACCTAATCAACAAAACAAACAAGCAAGCAAAATATAACCAGAGTCATTGAAATAAAGAACAAACTGACAGTAACCAGGGAGGAGGTGAAAGGAGATAATGGGGGAAGACGGGAAAGAGTTCTCAGAAAATGTATAAAGGACACATGGACAAAGCCAAAGGGGTGTAGAATCAATCGATCAAGGGTGGGAAGTGGGGATGGCTGGGGTGAGGGGGGAGTGGTGAGGGGAAAATGGAAACAACTGTACTTGAACAACAATAAAAAAATGTGAAAAAAGAAATAGAAGAAGTAAATCTAAAATCCTTCCAAAGACAAATCTTAATATAAACTAGGTAACTGCATGTGGAGATAATAAACATCTCACCTTTAAAAAAAATTTTCTAGTATTTTTCTAACACTTGTTATATAAAGAATTGTATCAGATGAACACCACCCATTCCAGAGTGCCTCTTCAGCATTACTTTGATCAAGTTCTTTTAATCCAAACATTCTTTGCAATAGTTAGAAATAACATATTCTAACTTAACCATTTACAAACAGTTGAAATCAACCATTTGCTCAATCTAATGCTAAATTTAAAGGAAAAAATAAGGAATTTAGTTGTTTATGAGTTTCCTAATTTCATAGCTCATTAAAATTTGTTCCAAAAATTATTCTAGGTACTATTACAACATTTTTAATGTCTTAGTCTACAGTTGAATGTCTTTAATATTATATTTTGAATTTAGAGATTAAAATGGTCTATTTCATCTTGCTACTTTATGACACCCTATGCCTTTAAAAGGAAGAGTTATTTGGCTGGGGAAAAGTGTGGGGATGATTTTAGGCTGTCATAAATTGGAATCATATAATAATTTGCTCAGGTGACAATCTAAGAAACAGGTTCCTATTGAGCTTTTGGAGGGTATTTTGGTTTGACAGGCAGGTAGGTGTGTGGTATGCTGCTGTTTCTGATACATCCAGACACCTGACCTCAGAAAAAGGCAACCCAAAGTTCCTAATCATTTTGTTTATTTTAGCTAAGGAACCTAGTGAACTCCACCCAGGCCTGGAAGTCTGCCTGCCCAGGAAGAATTTTATTAGGTGCATTTAGTGGTGTTTCAAAGTTCACAATGATAACTCTATAGGGTTGGCTGATTTTCTTTTTATAGAGTTTGACCTCATCTCTTGAAGCCTACTAGAAGGCAATATAAGTGTAACTTATGACTATTCAAAGTAGATGTTGAGGGGAAAGTAATTCTCCAGTTTAACACATTTATTTTTTAAAGATTTTATTTATTTATTTTTAGAGCGAGGGGAAGGGAGGGAGACAGAGAGGGAGAGAAGCATCAATGTGTGGTTGCCTCTCATACACCTCTCCTGGGGACCTGGCCCACAACCTAGGCATATGCCCTGACTGGAAATCAAACCAGTGACCCTTTAGTTCTCAGGCCAGCACTCAATCCACTGAGCAAACCAGCCAGGGCCAGTTTAACGCATTTAAATTAACACTCTATTCTTACTCATGGATAGTCCTATTCTAAAAACCATATTTTGTACTCAACCACAATTTGCACTGAACTGAATTGTACATTGACCTGTAGGAAGGCATGCAAAATACATAAAATGTTGAGGGTCCATGGACCTCCTGATCGTGAGTGAAAATTCTCTGTGTGTGTGTGTGCAATTGTTCATTTTCCTAAGTAGAAGGATTATAGCTTTCCAGAAATTCTCAATGGGGCATATGATTCCAACAACTTAAAAACCACTGACATAGAGAGAATAATAAATGAATACTGTCTGCTTTAATATCAATGATGATAAAACATTGCAAGATTGGCTTCAATGACTTTTCATAATCACATCAATCAAAAGCTGATTTCTTAGGCCTTTCTCTTCTCCTCAAGGATACTTGAGTCTCACTCCAGGAGGTATTGCTCAGGAGGCCAGGCCCTTGGAGAAGGCTCGCTGACCAGGGCAGTTCTGGGAGCAATCAGAATACTGGTAGAACACCAGATGATTATACATGGCACAGCTTTTTTTCTGTATTTTTAATACATTTTATTGATTATGCTATTATAGTTATCCCATTTTTCCCCTTCACTCCCCTCTGTCCTGCACACCCCCTACCACCCACATTTTCCCACTTTACTTCATGCCCACAGGTCATACATATAAGTTCTTTGGCTTCTACATTTCCCATACTATTCTTACCCTCCCCCTGTCTATTTTCTACTTACCATCTATGCTACTTATTCTCTGTACCTTTTCCCCACTCTCCCCCTCCCACTCCCCTGTTGATAACCCTCCATGTGATCTCCATTTCTGTGGTGCTGTTCCTGTTCTATTGTTTGCTTAGTTTGCATTTGTTTTTGTTTTAGGTATGGTTGTTAATAATTGTGAGTTTGCTGTGGTTTTACTGTTCATATTTTTTATCTTCTTTTTCTTCAATAAATCCCTTTAACATTTAATATAATAAGGGCTTGGTGATGATGAACTCCTTTAACTTGACCTTATCTGGGAAACACTTTATATCTGCCCTTCCATTATAAATGATAGTTTTGCTGGATAGAGCAATCTTGGATGTAGGTTCTTGCCTTTCATGACTTCAGATACTTCTTTCCAGCCCCTTCTTGCCTGCAAGGTTTCTTTTAAGAAATCAGGTCATAGTCTCATAAAAACTCCTTTGTAGGTAACTGTCTCCTTTTCTCTTGCTGCTTTTAAGATTCTCTCCTTAATTTTAATCTTGGCTAATGTAATTATGATGTGCCTTGGTGTGTGCTTCCTTGGGTCCAACTTCTTTGGGACTCTCTGAGCTTCCTGGATTTCCTGGAAGTCTATTTCCTTTGCCAGATTGGGGAAGTTCTCCTTTATTATTTGTTCAAATAACTTTTCCACTTGTTGCTCTTCCTCTTCTCCTTCTGGTACTCCTATAATTTGGATGTTGGAATGTTTAAAGATGTCCTGGAGATTCCTAAGCCTCTCTTCATTCTTTTGAATTCTCGTTTCTTCATTCTTTTCCGACTGGATGTTTCTTTCTTCCTTCTGGTCCACACCATTAATCCAAGTCCCAGTTTCCTTCCCATTACTATTGGTTCCCTGTATATTTTCCTTTATTTCACTTAGCATTGCCTTCATTTTTTCATCTAACTTGTGACCAAACTCAACCAATTCTGTGAGCATCCTGATTAACAGTGTTTTGTTCTGTGCATCTGATAGGTTGGCTATCTCTTTGTCGCTTAGTTGTATTTTTTCTGGAGCTTTGATCTGTTCTTTCATTTGGGCCATTTTTTTTGTCTTGACTCACCTGTTACATAGTAAGGGGTGGAGCTTTAGGTATTCACCGGGAAGGGGTAACCCACGTCACTTCTCTGTGACACTGTATGTGGGGAACAGGTCCAAGAGGGAACAATGACACTTGCTGTACTCTCTGCCAGCTTTCAGTCACTTCCTCTACTTCCCACAAGCAAACTGGGCCCTTTTGGTGCTGATTTCCATGTGGGTGGGCTTGTGTACATTCTAGGACCCTGTGGGTCTCTCCAACAAACTCTCCTTGAGGCAGGGAGTTTCTCCCACTGCCACCTCAATCCCCACAGATGTTTTCAGTAGATTGTTGGAGGCTTTATTTACCTGCACTGGAGTTCTGGGTTGTGTGCTCTGTCTTTCTCCCCAATTGTTGCTCCCATTTTATCTGTGCACAAATGTGGGACCACCAGCTCCACCAGCCGCAGCCTCAGTCTTGCTGGCCAGCTGCCACCTGGCCACGAGTTCTCTCCCCTCGTGCCCATCTCTGCTTCTCCTACGGGTCTGGATGAGTGTGTCTTCTTTAACTCCTTGGTTGTCGACTTCCATACAGTTTGATTTTCTGTCAGTTTTGACTGTTTTTTATTTTTAAGTTGTTGTTCTTCTTTTGGTTGTGCAAGGAGGCACAGCATGCCTACCTATGCCTCTATCTTGGCCGGAAGTACATGGCACAGCTTTGACATTTAGATAAATTCAGGTAGTAACAGACATCCCCTTGACATTCTCTTTTAGTTATTCTTAACATGACAAGAAAACAATCCCAGGTTGTGTTGGGAGTACTGTACCATTTCTGTAACACTTCGCAGTCTCCCTTTTCAACAGACTGAGCAAGCCTCAAGCTTAGTCTTCGCAGGCAACTCTATCTGGTAAGAATTTCATACTTTGTTCATAGTATCTCTTTTTATGATTATCTTCTAAGGCAAATTATACTGGTTTTAATTTTATAGTTAATAAGAAAAATATTTTTAAATAATGTATTTAGTTTTAAAAAAGAGAGACAACTTAAAGAAAAATATTTTTATTGATATAGCTGATATAAGGATATGACAAATCATAAAAGTGTTATATAAATTATAGAAATTTGGGAAACACCAGGCTAAACAATTGATAATCAAATTGTGATTTTATTTTTTAAAAGATTAACGGTCTTTTGGAATATTTAATTTATTTAGGATAAATATTATATAACCAGGAATAGAAATTTCTAGTAGGCATTTCTGAAAAAAATAAGTACAAATAGTGAGAAATGGCTTTAGCATTGATTAGTTAGTTAGGATGCTTTCAGATGCTTGTAATAGAAAATACAACTAATATATGGCCTTTATTATTTTGAGGAATGCTCCCTCTATTCCCACTTTGCTGAGTGTTTTTATCATAAATGGGTGTTGTACTTTATCAAAAGCTTTTTCCGCATCTATTGATATGATCATGTGATTTTTGTCTTTGCTTTTGTTTATATGATGTATTACATTTATTGATTTGTGAATGTTGAACCATCCTTGCATCCCTGGGATGAATCCCACTTGGTCATGGTGTATGATCTTTTTAATGTATTGTTGTATGCGGTTTGCCAATATTTTGTTGAGGATTTTAGCGTCTATGTTCATCAGTGATGTTGGCCTGAAGTTTTCTTTCTTTGTTGTGTCTTTATCTGGTTTTGGGATTAGGATGATGCTGGCTTCATAAAAAGAGTTTGGGAGTCTTCCATCATTTTGGATTTTTTGGAATAGTCTGTGAAGGATAGGGGTTAGCGCTTCCTTAAATGTTTTGTAGAATTCTCCTGTGAAACCATGTGGTCCAGGGCTTTTGTGTGTCGGGAGTTTTTTGATTACTGCTTCAATTTCATCAGCTGTTATTGGTCTGTTCAGGCTTTCTGTTTCTTTTTCTTTGAGTTTTAGGAGATTATATTTTTCTAGAAACTTGTCCATTTCACCTCAGTTTTCAAATTTCTTGGCATACAGTTCTTCGTAGTAATTTCTTACAATCCTTTGTATTTCTGTGCTGTCAGTCGAAGGGATTAATCTCCAAAATATATAAAGAACTTACAAGACTCTACTCTAAGAAGACAAGCAACCTAATTAAAAAATGGGCAAAGGATTTGAACAGATACTTCTCCAAGGAGGACATACAGAGAATCCAGAGACACATGAAAAGATGCTCGATATCTCTAGCTATCAGAGAGATGCAAATTAAAACTACAATGAGATACCACTTGACACCAGTCAGAATGGCCCTCATAAACAAAGCAACAAACAGCAAGTGTTGGAGAGGTTGTGGAGAAAAGGGGACCCTAGTGCACTGTTGGTGGGATTGCAGATTAGTACAACCACTATGGAAAACAGTATGGAATTTTCTAAGAAAACTAAAAATGGACCTACCTTTTGACCCAGCAATTCCACTGCTTGGATTATATCCTAAGAACCCTGAAACACCAATCCAAAAGAACCTATGCACCTCTATGTTCATAGCAGCACAATTTACAATAGCCAAGTGCTGGAAGCAACCTAGGTGCCCATCAGTTAATGAATGGATCAAAAAACTATGGTACATTTACACAATGGAATTCTATGCAGCAGAAAGAAAGAAGGAGCTCCTACCCTTTGTGACAGCATGGATGGAATTGGAGAGCATCATGCTAAGCGAAATAAGCCAGGCAGTGACAGACAAATACCATATGATCTCACCTTTAACAGGAACCTAATCAACAAAACAAACAAACAAGCATAATATAAACAAAGACACTGACCTTGAGAACAGTCTGACAGTGACCAGAGGGCGGGGGGAGGGAATTTCAGGGGAAAAGGGGAACAGTTTAGAGCAACAAGTATAAAGGACACATGGATAAAAACTATGGGGGATGGAAATGAGAGGAAGGTGGGGAGGGTTGGGGTGGTGGGCTGGGGGTGGGGTAAAAGACAGAAAACTGTACAATATCAACAATTAAAAAAATACTGATTAAAAATAATAAAATAATAAAAAATAATAAAATAAAAATGCAAAAAATTTAAGAAAATACAACTAAGAGTATCTTAAACAATAAAGATTATCTCCTGACGGTTCCAGGGTAGATTTACTCAGTGACTCAATCACATCACCAAGAGCCCACATTCTTGCCATATTTCCTGTCATTTTTAGCATGTCAGTTTTGTCCTCCAATTTGTTTCCTCATGATTTCAAGATAGTTTCCATGGCACCAACTCCTTGCCCAACAATGACCAAATTCAAGAGAGTATGAACCACTGTCTTTTTCCCTTTTGAGAGCAAAGGAAACTTACCCCAAATATTCCCATATTTGCATTCCCATTTCATAAACAAGATTGCATTGCATTTCTATATTAAATCATACAAGGAAAGAAGGAATTACCTGGATTACTTAGCTTAATCCCCATTTACCCACTGGGGCTAGGGATAGACCGATGAAGATCATGGACCTAAATACTGAACAATATTAGTGTTCTCTTGGCAAAGAAGAAAGAAATGACTGTTGAGTAGACAACTACACTGTTTACCATGAACTTTCATTAATACAAGATTTTAACATGTCTGGGGGTTACAGAAAGGCTAAGGATTGATATTGGAAAAAAATTTTATTTCAGGGTCAAGAACAAGTAACAGAAACCTGGGCCATATAGATAAGATATACACAGAAGATAATAGCTTAAAAATAACAGTTTTTTTAAGGGTCTAGATAAACTCTCAAAAAATTATTTCAGGGGTTTAAAAAACATTGATTAGTTGGTCATCATTCTCCCCTATCCCACCCATCTCAGATCTTGAAAGCAAGAAAAAGAAAGACAAGGATAATTCCAAAGCAATAAAAAAGTAAATATGTATATATAAAAAAAGCAGTGGTGGTTGTGGTGGTTTTTAAGAATTTGATATTTTTATAAGCTGAGGGTACTCACACAGGAGAAAAAACATTATTGGACTTTGTTAGACATTTTCTTTTTTTTTATTTTGATTTACACGTGGACTGGGTCAAGGGGCATCTTTCTCTTATCTGTGCATAGGGCTTGTAATGTTTTAATCTGGCTCTGACAGGTAACTTTAGCACCAGTGATATGGGATATAAATCTTTTTTTCAAGATTGATTTTATTTATTTGTTTGTTTATTTATATATCTATCTATTTATTTACTTATTTATAGAGAGAGGGGAAGGGAAGGAAAAAAGGAGAGAGAGAAACATCAACATGTGGTTGCCTCTCACACACCCCCTACTGGGGACCTGGTCTGCAACCCAGGCATGTCCATGACTGGGAATGGAACAGGCAACCTTTTGGCTCACAGGCCCGCACTCAATACACTGAGCTACACTAGCCAAGGCAGGATATAAATCTTCAACTCACATTTCTCAAGTTACTTATGTTGTAAGTACTTTCTAAACATAATTCTTGGCTTTATTCCCCCATTCAAGAATGAACGGAATCAAATAAATGAGTCAGGATCTGGACTGAGACTTGAGGAGACAGAAAAAAAAAACATTTGACAAATATTAAAATATTGATTGAGCACTTAAGGAGTGCCAAGTTATTTGTATTTATTCTGATTTTCATTGCCACAATAACTCTATAACACATACATTTTCAATCTGATTTTAAAGATGTAAAATTGAGGGCCAAAGAAAGGGAGTGATTCACTACAGTTTAAAAAGCTAGTAAATAGTGGAATAAAAATTTGAACTCAGGTCTTTGGGTCTGTGTAGCCAAATACCAAAGAACAAGATGAAGAGATTATTAAATGGGATCAAAGGAACAGGCTAAGAGATATGTAGGAATAGAAAAACAAAAGTCAAAACCAAATCTAGGCAACAATAGATATTTACTCTATGTGCCAAGCATGGGATAGACAAAAGACTGGGATACCTGTCTAGACATGGTGGGAGAAAGGAAGGAAGACAAGAATCAATACTTACTCACTCAAAGATACTTTGATACCTAAAGGGAGGGGCTTTTTAAGATTTTATTTATTTACTTTTAGAGGGAGGGAAAGACAGGTGGAGAAACATCAATGTGTGAGAGGGACACATCGATCAGTTGCCTCTCATGTGCGCCCAAATGGAGACCTGGCCCACAACCCAGTCATGTGCCCTGACTGGGAATTGAACCAGAGACCTTTCAGTGCATAGGCTGGTGCTCAATCCACTGAGCCACAACAGCTAGAGCAGGAGGGGCTTTTTAAATGTTCCTTGGTGTGGGGCCAGAGCAGGGAATAGATGTGGATTAGACTTGAAGATAAATAGGCACACCTAGGGAATAAGGAATTCACTTGGCAGAGTGGGGTTGGGAAAAACTTACTTTATGGAAAGGTTGTCTTTTCATGGCTTACCTTACACTGTGGATCTGGGGGCAAACTCCAGCTACCTAACTCTTAATTAACTGACAGATTTTTTCCATTTTTACACTTGGATCAAAGTTGTTTTTATTGTAAATCTTAGAAACAGAGTTTATTGGGGATTATTAAAGCTATATTAGTGTTACAATATTTGAGATACCTCTAGAAAAATGATTGCTCAAGTAGCATTTCTTCTACTCTCATACCAAAAAGCTGGGCTATTGTTGCCATCCTGGTGTCACTTGTCATCTGGGTGTCACTGTTATCTTAAGTATCTGTCACTTATGGAGATTAAATATCACTATTACAGTTATTGTTCCAAACAGTTTCAGCTATATGACTCATCTTGTAGGGAGAAATGCAGTTTATATAAGTGTATCAATTTAACCTGCCAATCTTCATTATAGCCTGCATATTTTTCACCAGCCCTTCTCATACTTAGCAGTGCTACCAGAAAACATGGCAGATGTCTACATTTATCCAAGCCTAAAGAAAAATAATGTTAATGTAAATATCTATTGTTGCCTGAGACATATTTTCAACCTGGGCTTACCAAGAGCCCATTTAGTTGCAACCCAAAGTTGGATATACTCCACAAAACAAGCTGGGAAAATATCAGGAGACTAAACAATTGCAACAGAATTTCTAAAGACAGAAAAACAATGCCATGCCCCTCCTCACCCCCTTTTTCTGAGATACAGAAAGGGAAGACTATTCTACATGGTGTCAAGCAAAGGTCAAAAGGTACTTTGATCAGTCCAATCATACTGATCCCTGGGTGTATACATACACTCATTTTTCTAAATGTAATTACTAAAGACCCCTTTCTCAAAAAGCATTGAACTAATTTTTCTAAATGAATTTTTCTGTATTTATACATACTTTGGAACTTACATGCAAAATGTACTGGTGATAGATTATATTGCTTTCTTTACAAAGGTAATATAATGATTGTCTGCCTGACCTAAGAACAGCTCTACTGTGAAATAGTCCAAAAGCTCTGAGGCAGGGGTTAGACACAGTCTTGAGTTAAAATCCTGGCTCAACAATTTGATTCTGCATTACCTTGGGCAAGTTCCATTACCTCCCTAAATCTCTTTATTTAAAACATAGGAATAGTATATTTTACTTTAACAAGTTGTTGGTTTGAATCCAATGAGATGGTACAAATAAGGACTTATAGCAATGTATAACTCTAGGAATAATAAAGAAATGACAACTTAAATTTATTTTTTTCAATTAATTGTTGTTCAATTACAATTGTTTGCATTTTCCCTCCACCACTCCCTGCCACCCCAGCCAAACCCACCTCCCTCCCTTGCTTCCACCCTCCCCCTTGGTTTTGTCCATGTGTCCTTTATAGCAGTTCCTGAAAACCCTTCCCCCACTGGCCCCTCCCCCCTCCTTTCTGACTATTGTTAGATTGTTCTTAATGTCTCTGGTTGTATTTTATTTGTTTTCTTTTATTGATTATGTTCTAATTAAAGTTGAGATCATATGGTATTAGTCCCTCACTGCCTGGTTTATTTCGCTTAGCATAATGCTCTCCAGTTCCATCCATGCTGTTGCAAAGGGTAGGATCTCCTTCTTTCTCTCTGCTGTGTAGAATTCCATTGTGTAAATGTACCGTAGTTTTTTGATCCAGTCATTTACTGATGAGGACTTAGGTTGCTTCCAGCACTTGGCTATTGTAAATTGTGCTGCTATGAACATGGGGTGCATAGGTTCTTTTGGATTGGTATTTCAGGACTCTTAGGGTATAATTCCAGCAGTGGAATTGCTGGGTCAAAAGGTAGGTCCATTTTTAGTTTTCTGAGGAAATTCCATACTGTTTTCCACAGTGGCTGCCCCAGTCTGCATTCCCAACACAAGAAATGATAACTTAAATTTTAAAAGCAATAGACTCAATCAAGGGTCAAAAAGGGAATGTTCTTAAGTACATTATGCTTATATAGAGGGATTATTTGATTACTGAAAGAAAATAGTATGTTTGGGTATTTTGATAATTCCATGTAAAACACAGAGCAACCACCTTCCAAATACCAAAGACCTCCATATCTAAATCTATAGCCTTGATTGCTACTCCAAGCTTTAGACTTTGATATCTAGCTCCCAACAGGACATATCCATCCCCAAATTATCCAAAACTGAACTCAGTATCTTACCCTTCAAAACTATTATTTCCTAACTTAGTGGAAGGTACCCATGATTTACTCCATGACAAAATTCTCAAACCTGGATGTCATCTTAAAATCTCCCCTCTCTCAAGTTCCACCTCAAATGTCTAAATCAAGGGTAGCAGATCTGTGGTTCTTGAACATGTCAGATCTTTAGAACAAGGTGCTTTGTAAAATTACCAAGGCCTACCTCAGAGATTCTGACTCAGAAGGCCAGAGGTATGCTGTGGGAATCCACATTCAAAAGTAACAAAAACAAAAACTAAACAAACAACTAGAATAGGAACAGAATCAGATAAATGGACATCACATGGAGGGTTTTCAGTGGGGAGGGAGAGGGGGAAATTGGGGGGAAGGTACAGGGAAGAAGAAGCATAATTGGTAGGCATAAAATAGATGGAGAGAGATTAAGAATGGTATAGGAAACAGAGAATTCAAAGAACTTATATGTAGAACCATGGACATGAACTAAGGGGGGTAATACTGAAGGGTTGGGGGTGCAGGGTAGAGGGGGAATAAAGGGGAAAATCGGGAAAACTATGATAGCATAATCAATAAAATATACTTTAAAAAACAAAAATAAACAAACAAAACTTCCACAGAGAACCTGACATTTATTGCGATTTGAGAGCCACTGTTGTCATGTACCTTCTTAGCAGACCTTATGTGTGTACCTTCCTCTCCATGCCTACTGCAGCTCCCTTGCTTCAGTCCTCATGCCCCTCTTGAATACTGAAATCACTCCATAAGTGGTAGTTCTGCAACCAGTCCTAGCCCCGGCCCTATTTAATCTATCCTTCTAGTTATGCCAGATTTACTGATCTGAACCTAAGCTTTAGGGAAAAACAGATCTAAATTCAAATCCCTGCTTTGCTAATTACCAGTTCTACAACCTTGAGCAAGGTGTTTCATCTCTCTGAAACTCAGTTTTCTCATCAGGAAAATAAGGATGATACTAATACCTGTTACATGGTATTTGGATGAGATTACATATATAAAGCTCTGAGCACAGAGATGGGCATATGCAAGTTATTAGAATCATCATTATTGTATTTGTTAGCATGACACAAATCTAATCATGTAATTCCTGTGTCAAGTCCTCCTTCCGTTCCCAGCCTCCTTGTCAATGAGCAAGTCCTACTGTTAGGCCTCCTTGATTTCAGTTGCCTTTCTCCAGCCTAGACCTCTAATTATCATCATTCATGAAGCATCCTCTGATACTGCAAGTCCTTCCAGATTTCTTTCCATGGCTTGCATGAGGCCTGAGAGATGCTGCAGCTCAGCCAAATGGGAATATCAAATCGGTGGTCATTTGGTTCGTTATCTGTCCAGGACTGACTTATTCAACTTCCAACTAACTAGAGTCAGGTGTCTGGACTCTATTGTAGTTAACATGTACAATCTTCCTTATGCTTTATATAATGCCTAATTTACCATAGATATATATAATATACATAATTATATGTTCCTCCCTAACCAAAGTTCTGGCAGATTCTCGCCTTAGCTAATACCTAAAGTTTAAAGACAGGAAGAAGGAAAGACAGAAGTAAAGAAGGTATAAGCTCAGGCATTCGTAGGTAGAGGTAAAGGTGTCTCATCTGGATAAGTGCCGTTTTCTGCGGATGAGTGAGTCATATCATCAAGAGTGTCAGTATTCTTCACAAGGGGGAGAAACATCTTGATTCCAGAAAGCTGCATTGTAGTTGAAGCAGTACCTCAGCCTCTGACTGGAGGTATTTGAAGAGCAAGAAGAGGCAGAGTTAAACCCTTGGGAAGAGAGATTAGTAGGAAACACAGAACAACAATGATGATGATGATAGTTAACTTTTATTGAGTATCCATTATGGATTGGGTGCTATGTTAATCCTTTTATAAACATTTTCTCTAACTGTCACAACAACCCTATAAGAGGTTAAGTGCCAGCTGGCAAAAGTCTAATGGGAGTTGAGAGACTTTCCCAAGATAACATAGCTAGTAAACAAGCCTGCCCGACACACCTCCCCACCACCACCCCACTACCACCCCAGTAAGAGCCCAACCACAAGAGCACTCGAAAGAGAGACTGTAGCTCACTGAGCATGAACAAGTCCCAGGAGTTCTCTTGAATTGATTTGCATACTGTACTCAAAAGAACAATTAGTTCTTATTTCTTTAATCTCTACAAGCCCATTTCCTTGGTTCAGGCCAGACACGACTGGTTGCAGTTGAGGTTAGAACAGAGAGTGACTTAGATGACCCTAGAGCCCACTGTAGGTTGGCAACACAGTTTCAGATACTGGCCTAGACAAGACTGCCCTTTTAAATTGCACAAAAATTCACTCATAAATCTATTAAACTCTGCCCATCATATAAAAGTAAATAACCCTCCTGAGATCCAATTCAGAATTAATAAAAAATACTCAAGATACATGGCCTCATTGTTATAATACAAAAAAAAAAAAAAACCAACTAGCAACATTAGAACAAATAAGTAATTTAGGGCATAAACCTACAAAAGCAGCCATTAAAACTTATATGACAAATGTGCACGAAAATTGTGAAACAACAAGAAATAGACTTATGATATAAGCTCAAGTCCAAAAAGAGTCAAAATTATATCTATCATATGAACACAATTATGTTTTTGTTTAAAGCATAGAAAGCAAAACAACAAACAGCAAAATAAAAGAATGCATAACAGCAAATGGGAGTTCACTCTAGGTGGTAGGAGCAGAGGTCATACTGTTTATTTTTCTGCTTATTGACATTTTGTATTTTAATAAGAATAGGTTAATTCTCAATGAAAAATAAGTTTATTTTTTTTAAATACAAAGAATTAACCTCCTGGAAAGTCATAGTGTATTTTGGAATTGTTTCAGAGTCTGACTCAGCTGACCCTCCTATTTTCTTCATGATGTAGCCTGATCCCATGACCCAACAACCTGGTGGCCTGTAGTAATCAGAGCTCTTAAGTAACTTCCCTGAAGTTTCAGGGGTTTTGTCTTCGCTACCTTATAAAGAGCCTTTAACAGGTTTTTGGCTTCATAACCTATCAGAAATCCAGGGTTCTTCCCTGCAGTCCATTTCCATAGAGTGATGTGGTGAAACACAGGACCACACAAGCAAGGGCTGGTTTTAATTGTTAAGCATTTCCCATCGTGTTTCGTTTCTTTTTTTCTCCCTGATGGGCTCCACTAGAACTCATCTATAAATTGCTGTTACTTAAGGACTACTACAGACCCAAATAGGGAACCTCCACTGCCCCCGCAACAGTGTACCCTGAACAGAAGTAGACAGTTCACAAGCTTGCATCAACCAATGATATCGCAAAATTCTCACCTAAGAAGAAATGGATGAACAAAGAAAAAAATATCAGAGGACCCTTGTTACTGTCTTCCAGTGGTCAGTACATTTTCCAGTTTCCGTTCCAAAATACCTTGGCAGCCATTATACTCCTGGGAGCCAGAAAGGGGAAAGTCTGTTATTTCATCATTACCAGCAGCTTGGGGAAAACCCAGTCCTTTCACACACAAACAGGGCTGACAGTATTTGATTGCACACAGCTAGTCAAACTGGGACCCCTTGATATCTCGTGCCTTCTGAGATTATTCACTCAGCACCAGCTCAGAGATTTAGCAGAAAGCATGAGCCCACTTAAAACCTGTAAGTGAGGCACACCTGGGTTTTTTTTCGTCTTTGGTAAAAGGGCAGATTCTGTCCATTCATTTCCATAAAGCAATGCTGCTCTATATGACTCAGCAAAAACCACATCAAAAGTATTGGATGGGGACTATCTGGATTACTAGAAAGACACTGTGACAAACTGTAGGTCTTCAAAGAAGTGTGACAAATATAAGTATAAGGCTGGATGAACCCAAGAAGACAAAGAAAAAGGAAAAAAGCTGTACCAGTGGAGAAGGAATGAGGCATCAAAGGGAAATGTAGATCTAGAGATAATGAAGAAATCAAGAGAAGAGTGAGGGGGAAAAAAGAAAACTGGCTCTTATATCCATTCTGAAAAGAAAAGAAAACACTTTTTACCTCACTTTGAATGGGTCTACATCTGAGGGTTTAAATGGTGTTGAGGACCTGGCTGGTGTAGCTCAGTGGATTGAGCGCGGGCCTGTGAACCAAAGGATAGCAGTTCGATTCCCAGTCAGGGCACATGCCTGGGTTGCCAGGCCAGTTCCCGGCAGGGGACATACAAGAGGCAACCGCACATTGATGTTTCTCTCCCTCTCTCCTTCCCTTCCCCTCTAAAGATAAATAAAAATAAATAAATAATAAAAATAAAAATAAAATAAATGGTGTTGAGGAGCCCCAAACCTTCCACCAAGATTAAATTTGCTTTTCCACAAATTGTTTTCTGAGCTAGGACAGGACCAACACATACTCTTTTAGCCTTCCTCTCTCTTCTACCCTCCAATGAAATTAAATATTCTTTGATATCCATGTTTTGCATTGATTCCTTTTTAATTTTGACAAAATGAATAAAAAAAAAAATCTCATACAAAGCTAATTAGAAAAATATTTCCCAGAGACTGACAACTGGTTTGGTGTTAGTTACATGTTTGTGGCCTTTTCTAGCTTTCACAGTAGACCCGAACAAGCTCAGAAAAACTCAGCACCATTCAGTAACAGTCTTCATTTTACCATACTATGAGGAAATGGGGGGGGGGGGGGCGGGGAGTACAGTTTTCCCTTAAAGAGTTGAGACTCTCAAAACTGCATACATAAGCCCCAGCTCAGATTTTAAAGGATCTCAGAGAGGTTTTACACAAAAAAGTCATATGTATCTATAATTAAAAAAAATGTGGGAGGATTGGTTGTTAAAAACAAACAAATAAAAACAATCAAACAAAACCTTCAGTTATCTAAAGAATTTGTTACTCAAAATGTAATCCATAGGAAGTTGTTAGAAATGTAAAATCTTGGACACTAACCCAGACTACTGAATCAAAATTTGCATTTTAACAAAGATACATGTTTTTTAGAGTTCAAGAGGCACTTTCCTGAGGCTCCTCAAAGACCTTTTCTACCTGGTTCAAATTGAAGGCACTATGGCTTTTTTAACAAAAGAGGCATTTCAGAAAGCACAACCAAATTAATCAAATAAGTACAGGAAGACAGAAAAAGGGGGTTTCAGTTGCTGATAAGCTTGATATGAGTCAAGTAACTGCGGCTACCAGAAAAAGAATGAAAAGCAAGCAAATACAAAAGCTAGAGGCTACATTAATAGAAGCATGGTATCTATTAGGAGATCAAGAAGACTCCCCCCACTCTCCCTACTCTGCCTTACACTGGTCAAGTCTTAAGTGCATTCTGTTCAAGATATCACAAGAAGGATAGAGACAAACAACAACATGTTTAGTAGAGAAGGACCAGGACGGTGAAACTAAAGTTATGGCCTAGGGAGAAATAAGTGTGGAGGAATTGGAGTTGTTAAACCCATTTAAGAAAAGATGTGGTGAAATAACTAAAAATACGGGGGATTATCATGTGGGAAAAAAACACTTGGTTTAGGAACAAGCATTTGAGAATTATTGGTTAAGATGCTTGAAAACTATTCAAACCTCAGAAATCCATTACTAATGCATTTCATTCGACCTTTAAAGCATCTACATAAAAACAAGGCAGAAAAACAGGTTTCATTATCCTTGAAGTTCAGAAGAGGAAAACATGATCAGTGATGGAGCCTGGTCTAGGATGGAGCTTTCTGTACCTTTATTCAGTGTGTTCTCATCACTCAGCTTCCTATGAAATGCCTACCTTGGCAATCATTACAGAAGTAAAGTGACCAAGAAAAATTATTTTGAATTTTTCCCTTTTATCTTATGACCCAATGCAATTGCCACTAGATTCGTGTGACACTGTGTACCTGAAATACAGCTAATAGAACTGGAGAACTGGAATTTTATTTTCATCTAACTTAATTGAAGTAATAAATATAATTATTTATATTAAACTGATATTCAATTTAGTTACTGGAAAACTTTAAGTATGTTTGAGGTATTTGGATATAAGAGCCTATTTTTCTCAACTACAAACATTATAAAATCTAATTATTATTTCCAATAACAATTTAATATTCTAATTGACATGTGTTATAAATGGAAAATATGCAACAGATCTCAAATATTTACATAAAAAAGAATGCAAACTATTTCAGTATTTTGTATTTTAGTTTACATGTTAAAATTATATTTTAGGTATATTGATTTAAATAAATGAATTTTCAATTAATTTTACCTGTTTCTTTTTATTTATGCAATGCATCTATTAAATCTTTTAATGATACATGTGGCTTACATTATATTCCCATTAGACATCTTTGGTCTGTGTTATTCTGAAAGAGTGTATTATTTTTATTTCTTTATGTTCAAAAAGGAACTCAAACTTCTCCAGGCTACAGCTGCCTTTTGACTTTTGCATCAAACATGCCTGACTTAAGGAAGAACACTAACTGCTGAGGAGAGCAAGAACTCCAGCGTTGCTCCCTGCCCTTGCTCCTCCAAGTACCGCAGCGGTTTGCACACAGCCCCTTCTTAGAAACACAGCTTCTCTGCTTTCAGACTCTGCTAGGCAATACCATGGGATATTTCTAGAATGTATTTAATACATAAAGAAACCCCTTTTCATCTCTGCTCCCTTATTCCAGGTGGTTGGTGGTTCCTTAGGTGGTCCATCTCTTTTGCTCTTGCCCTGTTTGCACATGGTTGGGACTGATCATCACCCTGTTCCATGTGTTCTTTGTAGGGGAAGCAGTAAATACCAAGCTACATACATCTGAATGCCTGTGTCAGAAATGAATGCTTGAACAATAATAAAAAATAAAACTTTCAAAAGCCAACAAAAGAAGAAATGAATTGATGGATAGCCTGGTCCTTCCCATCTCCCCCAAATTAAGACCCCATTGCTCACAAACCAGGGTCATGGTGTAAAAATGAGCTTGGAATATGTCATTTTTTTTTCTCTTCTTCTCCACCCTTCTAGTTCCTGCTTATCCCAATCAAGTCTTCTTTCTTTCAGGAAACCTTCCCAAATCCCAACTGCCAAGTTCAAAGTCCTTTTCTCTACCTCAGTCATGCCCTGTGCCTCCTTCTTTCACATTTGTCACCAATTTCTTGCTAAAGATCTCCTAGAATCTTCTAAGGTGTGTTTCCTCATCATTGTCTGACATTCTTAAGACAAAGGCCAACATGCAAAGGACATCCTGACTCGTGAGACAGTCTAACTAGTTTAAGTGCCTAGGGAGAAGCAAGAGCTAGCTTGCCTAGAGTCCTTAACAATGCTTCTCAAACCAGCTATTCAGATGCTATCTTCATGTTTTTTGCCACACCAGAGTTCCTCCAGAACTCTTATTATTTGTCTTTAAGTTAACTCACAGTTTTAAAGAAGAAATTGTATACCACTTCCATAAATAGAAAAGTAATATTTTCTCATATGCTTGAAAATACATAGCAATCAAAATGAAGCATTTATCCATGTACTACCTAAAATCCTCTCTTTTACCATCAATGATATACCCATGACATGGAGGAACAATGCTATAGAATGTTGGTGGCAGGCCAGATGGGAGACTAAAGGGTGGACATTGACCCTCTGAAAATTTTATAGCAAACTGATCTATCTGGTTTAAGAAACCAGATAGAGCTTCTTTAGGACAAAAATATTCTCTAAACCATGGTTCACAGATATACAGAGCCCCTCTCTACAAGATGGAGAATGTGAAGTACACAGCAAGTAAAATACAAGAAAAGCAAAATGGTCCAAAGAAACTTATTCCCAACTCATTCCACTCCCAGCTTCCAGTTGTCAGCAGTGGCATCTGAGTGAATGACACACTGAGAGTTGAACAAAGATTTTCACTGAGAGGCAAAAGGAAACATATATATGAAGTGTGAAATTCAGAGTGTGTTAAGTATCCCAAATTGAAAGACTTCATCCAAAACTATTTAGTGATAGTTTTATAATTTCCCTTAAAACAAGTTCTACAGCTTGGTTTTTTCTCCAAGCCCTCTTTCTTATTTGGAAACTATGGTTTTTGCCAGTACAGTATAGTTGTTCTGTGTCTGTGCACTGTGCATCTGAAATAAAATAAAACTCCTCTCTTTGGGATATAATATTAAAATTTTAGGACTTCGAATTGTATTAAAATCCCCTGGGTTCTTATATCTAAAACACATTGTAGTTTTACACATATGATCTTCAACCAACACTCAAGTAAAAATTACAAGAAGAGCCTAAAGAACACTGATTTTATAAAAACTAAATTAAATAAACATAGATTTCACATAATATCTCCATAGAGATTCAGGCAGTTAGGAGGATAAAAAGAGTTTCTGGCAGCTAAACGGGTAAGCAACAAGCAGTTTCCTTCATATCAATAAAATGAAGGGTGTTGCCAGCAGGTTATTTTGGAGGCAGATTTCCACGAACTGTCAATCATTCTCAGTTAACAGAAAATTACACCCATATATTCTTAGAAATCTCTCAGTTCTCTCCTCACTTCATGGTGCTAGGGTGGTAATGTTCCTCTTTGAGGTGGTGTATATTAAATACACGTGGCTTGATGTGAAAATGTTAGGGGATTTTTGCATACTTTCCCAGCCTCAAAGCAGATACTTTTAAAGATATTTTGCAGAGGTAGTAATAATTTGACACATCTTCCAGATAATCTCTTTGAGTAATGAAAATATTGCTCTAAAAATGAATAGTTCTTAGAAGGGATTATGTTCTCAGTAGAAAAAAATCACAATAGCTATTTATTTTCAACAGTGTAACCGTTCTTAGTCTTCTCCCTGAACATCTGACAAATATTGATTTCCCTTTATAAAGGCAATATTACACTCAAAGAAATTAATGAGAGAAAATAATATTTAAATAGTGGCAGGGGCGAATATGGATGTAGAACAATTTGTACTACACCAAAAAAGAAGTGGTCTGTAATAATATTAACTTTTACTATTATTTTTAAAATTTTTTCCATCACCATTAATCCTCCCCATACCCTCTTTTACCTCTAACCATCCCGCCCCACCCCCTGCAATTACCACACTGTTATCCTTGTCCATGAGGTCTTTCTCTCTTTTTCTTCTTTTTTGCTCCATCCCTCCACCCTGCTAGCCCTTCCTAGAGCTGTCAGCCTGCTCTCCGTGAGTTTGTCTCTATTTTGCTTGTTAGTTCAGTTTATTCATTAGATTCCACATATGAGTGAAATCATATAGTACTTGTCTTACCATATTAGCATGAACTTTCATGTTCATGTTTTCTACTCTCATAATGACTTTCATATTTATTATCACCTTCCAGCTTGTATGAAGTAAGATGGCAATACTATCCTCAATTTCAGTATGAATAAATAGAAGTCTAGAGAGGTTAAATAATTTAACCTCTCCAGACTCCCAATGTAACAAAGGAAAGTAATGCTTAACCTGGGGGAAATCCTACTACTTTTATCTTCTGATCAAATGAAATTATCAAACTATGGTGCATTTTCATACTATATATTGACCTAATAAGTAAGGTTGTCTTCTTATCCTGTCATTTTTCTTCATTGGACCCTAATATATCACTTGAACAAGTCCAAATTAAACCTCACAAATACAATATTACCTAGTAATATTTATTTGGGCTACACTGTAAAGAATCACTGAATTGGACAATCCTTTGAGGGAGATATCATTATTCCCATTTTACTGATGACAACATTAAGGCTTAGAAAGCTTTAGTTTGTGTGCAGGCTCAACAGAGGCAAAAATGACTAGGGAAGTAGAATCTGGCTCTAGCAAACTGCAGAACCAGTGTCTCTGCCCATCCCCAAGACTCCTCAAGTGAGGTTGCAGAGTTCCAAGGTGATTTTCCAGCCAATGGAACTGTTCTAATGTGGACAGGCCAAGAAACAGACCAAAGCTGGTCTTTATACAAGCTAGAAAATTACTTTGGTGAATCAAATTAATTGTTATATTACAAATAGATTATCTAAAAGACTTCATCAAGCAATTAATCTAATCCTGCTTTTATTTGAGATTACACTTCCCCAAGATTAGAAAATATTATTTAATACTTTTGGACCAGAAACAATATCAAATTGCATCTGAGAACACAAAAGTAAGTAGGCAACACTGACTAGAAATAACTATTTGCTTTTGCAACATGTAGCCCATAATCAGTGTTAATTAAACATTTGTGCAGTTGAAGCCAATATCTAAAATAATTTAAAAGAAATATTTCTTCAGGGTATGGAGAAATATGTAAGATTCACAATGGGTAACTGAAAATGGAGTGAACTTCTGCTTAGAATCACAGGAGTGGAAAGGGGTTTAGAGATAATCACATCCCACGAAAACCTGAGGCCCAGACAGTATGCTCCAGGTCACAAAGACAATCAGTGGCAACATGAGTCATGAACCAACAGTGCCAGACTCTTGGTTGAATGCTCTTTCTACAACAGTGTTACTTAGAAGTGTCATTTTAAAATTTAACTTAATCATTCTTTCAAATATGTGGTTCTGCAAAACAGATTTCTAGATGTATCAATATTTAGACTCTTATATACAGATGCTTTAAAAATGCTGGCTCTTCCTGCTCTGGATGGGGTGGCTCCATGGAATGAGTGCTGGCCTGCAAACTGAAAGGTCAGATTTTATTCAGTCAGGGTACATGCCTGGGTTGAGGGCCAGGTCCCCAGTTGGGGGCATGCGAGAGGCAACTGACCAATGTATCTTTCACACGTTGATGTTTCTCTCTCTCTTTCTCCTTCCCTTCCCCTCTCTCTAAAAATAAATAAATAAAATCTAAAAAAGAAAATGCCAGATCTTCCTAAGCCTGACCTAAGAGTCAAGAGGCCTGGCTCCAGTCTCAATTTTTTACTAACCACTTGGTAGTGAATCAGTTTATCATACTGGGTATTAGTGTCCTGAACTACAAAATGAAGATACCAGATCTATCTATTAAGGTTGCTAAAAAAAAAAAAAAAAAAGAGTCAAGCTAACTTAAGCAAAAAATGCAACCTGACTTACCTCTGGTAACTAAAGAGTTCAGAAATAATCATGTTCTAGGTGCGGCTTAATCCAGAGGCTGAATCATGTCACCAGGATCTAATCTTCTCTCATCTCTCTGGTGCATCCCTTTATGCTGGCTCTACTTTCAGGCCCCATGTGTCTTGGCAGGACTGCCAGCTACTCTAGGCCTATATCCTCCCAAATTCAAGCACTATGGGTCAGACTAAATCAACAACTACACTGGACAAAATGCCTTTTTAGGTCACTTTCATTTGCATTGATTTCTGGTTCTTTGAGCTGCTGTTAATGTCTATCTTTGATTGTAAGTATATAAACTATTCTGTGGAAAGTTAGTACCTCTTTGTACCCAAGAGGCAGACATCTGTTGCACTTCCACTACCATGGCTGTGACTAGAAAGTAGCACCTCTTCATGTGTCCACATTTCAGTTCTGCTTCATTATAGTTTTCTTTCATGTACTGTATTGTCACATGTCACTCTGCCTTTGTATACACTCTTCCCTCTGTCTAAGATGAACTTTTTCTCCCTTGTCTCCTTGGAAAATGCTTACTCATTGAGCCAAACATCATTTTCCTTCAGAAGTATTTCCTGATTACAGCCCTCCTCTCTAGTGAAACTGAACACTCAACTGACTTAGACCTTCCTACCTACCTTGACTGAAATACACATTTTTTGTTTACATGTCTTGTCCAAGGACTACTGGACCATACATATTCATTTTTGTGTCCCCATGACCAAATACAGTGCCTGAAAATTAGAATTTTGATGAATTAATCAATAACTCAAAGAATTCTAGCTACTCCAAACTAGAATATTACTGACTCCCATTCTGTCATCTAAAACAATTAAAAAATAATGCATGTTTGTCCCACACACCACCCCAACCCCTGACAATAACACATGATTTCACAGTCTTGTATGTTTATAAAGCAGAGTTGACCCTGCTTTCTAACCTTTGTTGGGACAAACAAACATTTATTTGGTTTTCACAAAAGAAATGGGATTCCACCACCACTAAATCCAAGGCCTCTGGGCATTAAAGAATGTGATCCTCAATACTTGCACAATCATATATACCTCAATGTTCCACTTTCTTTAATACGAATACTGGAACACTTTTAATGAAGTTTGCTGAGCATACAATCTGTATTGTCTATCCATATTCCTCACCACAGTTAACAAATAATATTTCTGCTTGTCCTCCATCACCCATGGGCTAGTCAGAGGCTATTACACCAGAGGAGTTCAGGGCGCAGGACCTTGCTTAGGGCATTGCAAGGCAGGGGCTTGGTGTGGGTTATCACTCTGTGTATCCCACCTGTATCCCACTTCATTCTTTTTATACAGGAAGAATCAAATTTTAAATATCTTAAAAACCTAGAAAAAGAAGGTAGCGTGCAATGAGGAAAGTCAGGCCACTGCCTTTGTCTTGGTTTACAGGAAGGTGTAAATTAATTTCTGAGGACATCTACATACAGCTACCAACAAGAAAAGTCAAAACATGGGTCCCTGGGATAATTTTCATGAATCACTGTAGCTTAGGAAAAGCTCAGCCTAAGAGGCTGCATTACTAACTTGGGTATAGGTACTACTTGTTAGAACTCAATCAGTTGACCATAGCTTACTGCCAATCATGGAACTTCAGGAACCAAAGAATTTAGACCAAGGAACTTAGTGGAAGATACTGTCTAAGCTTGATGATGTTTTGTTTGCCAGACTCATTGTCCCTGACTTGGAAAACACAAACAAATAAATTCAGAAAGCATTTATTTGTGTTTACTAAAAGAACTTATTCAGTATTGTAATACTGATGTTTTTGTCATTGCAGAGCCACTCAAAGACCACACACACCACTGAAAAGGAGTCCAATACAGGCCTCTTAAGAGTTACACCCTCACACTCCTCCTAGGAAAACTCCACTTTTCTGTTTCCTTGAATGAACCATGCTGTCTCTCAAATCTGGGCTTGGTGCATACTGTCCCAACTTCCTGGAACACCCTTCTTCCACTGCCTGCCTGATCCCCAGTTTCATCAAGTCACATCTTATTTTCCTTCAACTCCCAGTTCCCCAGGAATACCTCCTGTAATCTAGATTTGATTATGCTTCCTTGCAGCCTGAACTTACTTCCCTAACATTTATCATACCTGAAGTTATTTGTTCAAGATCTGCCTTCCCTGATTATAAAGGCCACAACAACCAGGGCTCTTAGGTCTTCTTCATCACCCTGAATAACAAAATAAAAATGAGGAGTGGCCTGATTAAACTGGGGGAGAATGAAGAAAAAAAATTGCTTATGCTTATACAAATAGTGAAAAGGGGGGATATCCAGAAAAGAGAGATATAGTAAAGATAAAACTAATATTAAAATGTATAGGAAGTCCCTCTAATGTGTCAGGCACTGGACTACAATATGTTTGGGGGTTGCAAAGGCCAACAAGTCATGGTTCCTACTCAACGAATCATAGTTGTTATCTTGTTTGAGTCAGCAAATAAGAGGCTGATAAAACAGAAGGATATTCAGATTCCTGAAATATGAAAAGACAAATGAGAGAAGGACAACATGGGGAGAAAAGACAGACTTTGAACACTTGCCAATAATATCATTGACTCCTTTTATCTTCACCCACACCTCACTCTGCTTATGGACTTGTGTTTTTCAGCTGCATATGGAACATAAAGGCCTGCTACTTCAGATTTATAAACACATTTTGGGCTCTTTGCTTTGCACATCACAGTATTCTTTCAAAAAACAGTTCAATCAACAAATATTACGGAACCCCTACTGTGTGGCCAGCACAGTGCTGCAGGCTGTGTACCTTAGAATTGATTCCTTATTCTACCTTCATATTTCAGCTCTCCACATCCTTTCTAGACCCATAGTTGTTTGTGTAAGTGTTTACCTCTTTCATTTTCCTTTTAAATCAGCACTCTGTAATCATAATAACACATTCTGGTGCTGTGTTAGGTGAGGAAGTTGAGACAGTTGCTTACATGACTCAACCCAGCTCATGTTCCCCAAAGCTTCATTTATTTGACATCCCACCCTCATTCTGACCACACTGCCTTGGCAGCACCACAAAGCACTGAAGATGATAATTATTTAATCCAGTCTCCTAAATAAAAGAAAAATTATAGATCTGTTTTCTTACAATAAGAAAAATCATGCTAGTCTCTATCTATGTATGCCTGTGCAATTCTACAAAGTATATTCATATATTAAATTTTCACTAACCTACAAAAAAAAGTAGGATCAAAATATTTGTTTATTCTTCACCATTGTTTTTTTCCCAGAAGCTGGTTCTGGAGAGGGGGACTTTAACAAAATTCATCTCTGCCCAGAATCCTATGCTTTGATGGCAAGGCCTCATGGAGTTTGCAGTGACGTGATAAAGAATAAGCATAGGGTTTTGGACATTCTCAAGGAGACAGTAAAATAGCATTACCAAGACAGAAAATGTAAGTTGAACAAGACTTTTAAACAAGCTAATGTTTACCTAGTAGATGTCAACCATCTTATAAATTCTTTATCACCCAGACAGTGCTTATTCTAGAGATGCAAAGGAAGTTAGGAGTAATTCGAATGGATAAAATTCTAGAGACAGAGAGAATTCAATATGAGCTATCAGAGAAAAAATGCACTGGCAGTATTCAACCTTCCAGGAAAACAACTTAGCTGGTGTGGCTCGGTCGGCTGGGCATTGTCCGATAAAGCAAAAACATTGCCAGTTTGATTCCAGTCATAGGCTGCGGGTTGGGTCCCCAATCGGGGCATGTGCAAGACACAACCAATCAATGTTCCTCATATCAATATTTCACTCCCTCTCTTTCTCCTTCCCTTCCCTTACCTCCAAAAATAAATAAAAATCTGTTTTAAAAATCAATGGTAGTTCCAAGAACTTCTGTGTCCAGGGGGTGTTCCTGAGGCAGTTTCTACATGAAGCCCAAAGATGACTCTTATGCACAGAATGAAGAGATAGGAGTATAGTGCTAAATAAAAGGAAAATACAAGGGCTTGGGGGGTGGGCTGGGATGCGAGTAAAAGGCAGAAAACTGTACTTGAACAACAATTAAAAGAATAAAAAATACACACAAAATATTGTAAACTAAATGAGTAAAGGGAACATATAGCACAGTTTTTTTCTCCCAAGACTGCATCACATTTTACTAAAAATAATGTACACACTTCTTTTACTAGTTGATCAAGTAGTGTTTACTTCACCCAACAATCGTACCCCATTACTCCAAAGCATGTGGTTTCTCCAGAACAGTCTCCATGTCCAAGGTCAGGAAAGGGAAAAAATCACTGTCAGTAGAAAAGTGATGGTACAACAAAACTAAAGAACCTGCTTGAGAATTACCCTTAAAAAATTGTATTCCATCACAGGAGCTTCCTTTCCCCTTCCAAGAAAATATAACATTCAAAAACTCAAGTACAATCTCAGTTAAATGTCAAAGGAAGGCAGAGGGTATTAATAAAAGAATACCTTTTTCTTGGATGGAATTGTATCTGTCCCTCTTCCTGAAAGTCTGAAAGACTTTAGACATTGTGAAACTATGGGTAGAATTCTCTCTAGTACCACTTTGTTCTGGATACCTTCTTGTCATATCATCAAGGGGTACCTGGAAACTAGACCAGACTGGCAACATTTGCTTAGGGCTTATCAGTCAGCTCAGTTCTGCAAATGTTCCAGGAGCTAGAAACATAATTAACACTGGAGCAAATGTTGGTGAGTGTCCTAGATTTGATTCTGGTATTTGTATTAGAAGGACACAAAGATGGAGCTTCTGGTAATGAGAAGCTGCTGAGGGAGATACTCAAACACCAGGGAAAGATGCGAGTCCACATCAAGACTACAAATCACTAAAGAGAATCAGCCTAGGTGCCAGACTAAAAATATAAATAAAGAATCTTGGGTTGTCAAAAAGACAGCCTTATTATCTAGGGAATATATTACAGATACATGGATAAGCACAAAGTCAAATACATCACAGGTGTGGGTAACAATAAAATTTAACATACATATATTGATTACAATTGTTAAAGTGCTTTCATTGAATCTTCACAATTTCAGGAATGGAGTAAAGACAGATATTTTATTAATATTATTGTGAGTCTAGAAAAGAGGTATTAAATGAAAATTATCAGCCATGTGGCAACTCAACATACCTTGAAACCATCCCAGGAAAAGGAGGCCTGATCCCTTCACCTTCACACAGGAGTATCCACCCCAGTATCCACCCTTCACACAGGAGTATCCACCCCAGTATCCACACAGTGAGTCTGCCCACACGATTTGGCCAGTTCCCACCTCAGACCCTCAGACATCTTTGTCATCAATTGACTCACTCTGTGGTCAATTAATTCTCATGAAGGCTCCATTTCTATAATCCTCATATACCAAAAGAAAGTCAGTTTACCCCTCCTCTTCTTAACCCCTTAATGCCCTATACTTTTTATCTTTGGATGCTCTCTTCAAACCCCTGTGACCTCTAGAATCTTCTTCCTTTATATAAAAGGGGAAAAAATGTAAGCACATCTCTCCACATTTTGTTATGTATTTCACCCACGATAGAATGAAGGGCAAAGGCAACAATGTATTGGCTCCTTAATACCACACTTCCACCCTGGTACCCATGCCATCTGCTTGCACCATGTGCACTTCTATGTTTCTATCACCTACTGACCTCCTGGCCACGTTCTTCAAGACATAACACTGTTCTTTTCTCCTCAACCCCAACTTATGACATCATTCCTGAAAACTTCAGTGTCTCTGTGGGATATCCACTCAACACCTTCAATCTACTATTCTTTGACCTAAAATATAAAATAAAAAGTCTCACTTCCACTCAACATAGACTCCCCTAAACTGCCAAAAATATATTCTGAATATTGTCATTACTATATTTTTCCACACCCAAAATCTTAACTGCAAATGTCCCATTTTAGGACCTAGCTGCCTTT
Organism: Glossophaga mutica; assembly: GCA_039655065.1. Classification (NCBI taxonomy): domain Eukaryota; kingdom Metazoa; phylum Chordata; class Mammalia; order Chiroptera; family Phyllostomidae; genus Glossophaga; species Glossophaga mutica. The sequence continues at coordinate 142,828,020 of CM077305.1, read as the reverse complement.
CCTCCAGTGTTCTTAGGATGCTCACTTGCACAACCCTGGTCTCCAAACTCATGGAGTCCTCCAGGTCCTGAGTTCTTCATTTCCTAACAGACTATCAGTCTTCTTTAAAAAGATCACAAGTAGTTGGCTATCTGAACTACTCACCACTAGCATGTTCAAATCTATACCTATATCGTATCTATTGCTCTGACCTGACAATCTCCCAACACAGAACCAATGCCATCTTGGTACCTAGAAGGTTAAGCACTTCTAAGTAAAATTTTACAACCATCCATATTACTGTCATAACAAACATATGGCCTTTGATCTTAGGACTTCAATACATCTCTATAATTTCACTGGATCAACATTTCTTCCTATTCTCCTTAATAATGATTTTAAACTTATACATCTCTATTGAGGAACCCTACCAAAGTCTGCCCACCCTGCTCACTCTAAGTAGACAGCAAAATTGTTTTCCTCTGAAAAAAATGGTGTCCAGAAAGGTAAAAGGGAAAGAACAGAGTATGGTGTCATGAAAGCTAACTTTCTGAAGAATCCTCTACCCTCTCTATGAGACCATTACACAGAAAAGTTCTCAGGGCTTACCCTAGGCTCTCTTCTCTCACCATTTTCAGTATATCTCATCTGCTCTGTAGCTTCAATTATCTTCTTTATGTAAATGACTTTGAAATCTCTATTATCAGTTCAAACTCTTATGCACCATTAAAACGTCAACTCAACATTCTCAACATTTCCACTTATATATCTAAAAAGCACCTAAAATCCTCATGTTTAAAATCTCTCTCTCTCTCTCTCTCTCTCTCTCTCTCTCTCTCTCTCTCTCACACACACACACACACACACACACACACACACACACCAGTTCTCTTATCCCCTTCTCAGTAAAAGGTTCCACCAACCAGTTGCTTTAGATAGAAACTTGGTAGTCATCCTTGCTTCCTCCCTCTGCCTCACCAAATTCATCAACAATTTCTACTAATATTATCTCCTGCCTTCTCTCAAATCCAATCAGTTTTCCCTGTTCAAATAATGAACAACAACCCTGTTCCAACAAGGAAGCTAAAGCTGAGAGAGGTTAAGACATTGCCCAATTTACACAATTAGTAGTCAGCAGAGCCAACTCAGACTTTTATTGGCTTCCAGAGACCATGCTTGACATTAGAGAATACTACCTCACTTGGAGGAACTCTCAGAGTCAAAGATATTTCCAGGAAACACAAATGAGACTATTACAACTGCAGAATGGCTCAAAGACCAAGGAAAGGAGGCACTGGGGATAATCAACTTTCAAGGAAATAATCTAAACCCTCAAACAAAATCTGTGATACTTTCAGGAACTTCTGTGTCTAGGGAGTACTCTTGAGGCAATTTCTTCATGAAACCAGAAAATGGTCCTAATGCTCAGAATGAAGAGATAGGCGTACAAACAGATGAGGTATAGAAGGAGAAATACATCATGGAATTTGACCACTGAGGAGCATCTGTCATAAATGAAAATTATTCTTTTTTAAAAATTTTAATCAGTATTTTTTAATTGTACAGTTTTCTGTCTTTTACCCCACCCCCAGCCCACCACCCCAGCCCTCCCCACCTTCCTCCCATTTCCACCCCCCATAGTTTTTAATCCATGTGTCCTTTATACTTATTGCTCTAAACCATTCCCCTTTTCCCCTGAAATTCCCTCCCCCCGCCCTCTGGTCACTGTCAGACTGTTCTCAAATTCAGTGTCTTTGTTTATATTATGCTTGTTTGTTTGTTTTGTTGATTAGGTTCCTGTTAAAGATAGCAGCACAATTTACAATAGCCAAGTGCTGGAAGCAACCTAGGTGCCCATCAGTTAATGAATGGATCAAAAAACTGTGGTACATTTACACAATGGAATTCTATGCAGCAGAAAGAAAGAAGGAGCTCCTACCCTTTGTGACAGCATGGATGGAATTGGAGAGCATCATGCTAAGCGAAATAAGCCAGGCAGTGAAAGACAAATACCATATTCTTTGCTTTTTAAAAATTCCTTGCTTTTTAAGCCACTGGGATTTTGAGGTTATTTGTAACCATAGCATAATGCAATTTATCCTGACTAATTCAATCTCTTCTGTTTTTATTAAGGCTTATGTCTGCAAAGAAATAAAGATTGAAATAACTGTAAAGTAGTTTTCTTCCCATGGAAATTTTTTTCTAGTAACTTCATTTATCCTCTTATTAAGTTCATGTTCCTCCCTGGTTTCTCATTTTACACTTCTCATGTCAGTGAATATGTCCACTGGAGAGACTGAGAAGCAATGTATGTTATGAGGTAAGGAGGCATAAATGAATGGCAATTTTTCAGCATCCCCCAAAATGAAATTACCTTGAAAATTATGAAAAGTCAATAAAATAGGAGCTATTTTAATACTCTATCATCTTTCTAGTGATATATCTTTATGTCTTCCTCATTGTAGCCAACCAAAATATTCTTGCACTAGAAGCTGCATCTACCTTTATTCAGTGACTCAGAATTTTAAATTACTTTTGGTTCAAAGCATGGGCTTTGAAGTCTAGCAGAAATAGATTTATGTTCTGGTTTTCTGTCACTTTCCAACTAAGTGACTTCTGGCAGTCTAAAATGAGGACAATAATTATATCTATTTCATAATGTCTTATGCAACCTGAACCATCGGTAAAGGTAAAGTGGTTAGTGCAGCGGGTAACAGGGTTTGATAGGTGCTAGTTAGTAGTCATAGCAGTAATACCATCATTTTCATCATGTTGTTGTTTTCACTATATAGCAGATAATCAGGGATAAGTTTTTGTGTCTTTGATCCATAGTGCCTGGGTCTAAAAGGCAAGAGAATGTAAAGGCTCTTTTGGAAGGTGGAAGAAATAAATTCCAGCATACATGCACACTGAAAAATCCATGGCTCTTCTGGAAAACTTACGAGTTAATTTCTAGAAAGAAATCAAGAGATGATCTCTGTAACATTAATCTTTTTTAAATTTAATATTTACTGTTATCAAACCAACCCATGCACATTGGAGGCAGATCTTACTGCTGTAAGGCTTGTGGCAAACAGGTGACAAAAAACAATAGTCACCTGTGTGTGGTGGTGCAGTGGTGAACTCAAAACATGAGGTCCAGCAGAAGTAACGCCTGCTTGAGTGTAGTTGGTAGTAATAATATGGGTGTGATAATTTATAGGATTTTTGTTTTGTTGAATTTATTTTTCCAGTTTTAATTTGAACATTTCACCTAAAATGTCATATAGTGTGCTTGAGTATGATATTGTTCTGTTATAGAACTACATGCTTATGATTTTGTAGGAAAAAGCGGTGTTCATATGTGCTGGACCCTGTATTTGTTGTTAATGGTAAGGGTGAGAGAAAAGGGTATACTTGAGTAACTCCCAGTTTGGGGGTGGGAGGCTAAGCAAACTAAGTGAATAGCAGGCCCATTAACTAAGATGGAGAAGACTAATAGAAGAGCAGGACTTCTATCAGAAAGGGGAAGCAGAGAGAAAATCAAGAGTTCTGGTTTGGATCTAGAAATTTAGACAGCAAATATAAAGATGTTGGGTAGACAATTTGATATACAGCCTAGGGATTAGGGCACGGGTCATGGGGAAAGTCACTCATTTGGAAGTCACTGGCAAATAGATATTAAATATTTTATGTTTAAATAAGAGCAACTTAGGAGAAGTGAGCTAAAAAACTGAAGCTCAAGCCTTTCAACATGTAGAGTTCAGTCAGACTAAGAAGAGCAGCCAAAAAAAGGGACTGAGAAGCAGTGGCCAGTAAGACTGACAAAGAGCCAGGAAGGCGTGGTGAGTCTGGAGTAAACGGTGGTTCAAGGAAAAGGACATGGTCAACTGTGTACATACAGCTCAATATTCGCAGCCATCCTTTATTTCCCTGCCTCTACCCTACATGGATCACTGTGCTTTTGCTCTTATTATTCTCTTGCCCTGCAATGCCTTCCCACCTGCCAAAACCCTATCTACCCTTCATGACCACACAAGAACGCCATCACCTCAATACTGCATCTCCTGACTCCACTAATAAAATATTTTCTCTTCCTCCATAATAGCCTATAGTCCATTGTGTACTATATTTTATTCTGCTTTGTGCTATAATTATATGTATTCTCTCTTCATCCTTCATGTATCTCATTTGGACTATAGAATAAGCCCCCAAACCCTTCTAATACAGCAAAGTGTTTGGCACGTGTTAGGTGCTCAATAAACTTTTTCACTGAGTCAAATCCAAAAATGTATACCTCAAGCCAGAAAAGTATCTAAAAAGGGCAATCTCTTTTACTACTTTAAATTTCCATTTGCTAGCATGTGTACCACCTGTGCTGAAGCCCAGGAATTATTTATATGTTCCCCTGAATATATCTTAAGCTAATGGCTATTTTTAAAAAACCATTTAGATCCATCTTTCCCCCAGATGTCAGATATGAAAACAACAAATTGCAAAAACCCCATGGATGAAACACCCTTTGTGATCCCCGGACTTCGCACTGAAAAACTAAAAAGACTGTGCTACTCTAAGTCTCAGTTAGAAGTCAGGCAGGCAGTAGTTCTTCAATGTTCTTGCTTCAAATGTCACCATGTACCTGCATTCTCTTACACTGAGGAGGTGGAGTGTGGTAGAAAGAAATCATCTGAAAAATAATTGGGGCTAAAAGTTATAGAAAGAGGAGAGAGAAACAGGTTAGAGTCAAAATCAAAACTTTATGAACCAAAAAGAATTTCTACAGGCTCAATAATTAACAAGAATTATTTGTCAAGCTGCTTTGTGCCACATGCTGTAAAAATGGCTGGGACTTATGGTAAGAATGTTGATCTTTATGGTTTCCTTTACCCCTGTTCTGTTTTGCACCATGTTGTATCATAGCTGTCTACCGAAACTAATCACTCTTTCATAGTCGATGGCAATTCAGAAAATCAGATCCTCAGACTTTTGCTGAAAAGTTTAGACCTTTACAGATATTTGTAAATAGACAAATAGCCTAGTGATTAAGGATATACATTCTTTTTAGTTTCATATTCCAGATTTACAACGTATTAACCGTATGAGCGTCCAATGTGCTTGTTTGGTGTTGACCCTACTTCCTGTACTTTCAGACTCTCATACTCAGTATTAGAAAACTTTTTGAGAGTGCAAGGTAATAATTATTACAAATACCTGATAATAGACTATATACGTATAAATAATCAGCCTAACCTCCATTTGCCACCCACATTTCCTCACAACAACAACAAAAAAAGCCTGGTAACCTCCTTTTCTTACTGGTGGCGCCAGTTCAACCACACTCTAGAAGGTATCGGTTTCCTTAAGTACAATGTGTAACCATCAGAACAGAACAGCATGAGTAAAAATGATAGTATAGGACTTTGTGGCCTATAGATTTAGTTGCTCATACAAGAACCTGGAAGGGAGAACCCCCAAAAGATTAGTCACTTTATTTTGTGTTGCAGAGCTCAATTCAGGCTAACAAAGCATTTGCCCACAAAGGAGATGGGATAATGGCAGTATTCACTTGCTCTGGACTGAATAAACAAATGTGGTATTTGTGGGCTGACTAACGTCCTGGGATAAACCAGGCAGTCAGCCAAATTCTAGGAGTTTTGCTGAAAAGACAGCGAGCCCACACTTTACTTCATGGACAGTGCCCCATGGGAGTATTGATATCCACAAGGACAGCCTGGGCCTTCAACTTGCCTTAAAGATTCATCCATATTCAACTACAGGGAATTCTCAGTGCTTCTGTGATTAAAAACCTAGATTAAGTGATAGAAGCTAAATCCCTTCATGGGAAGTGTTAAATATGCCATTCATTTCCTTTTAGAAATGTGTTGTCACTGTCCCTTTTCAAATACTACATTACCCTGAAAAGATATAATTAGGTCACTAAAATATGACTCTGTTTCTATCTTTCTATTTATTCATTCATTTTATTTATTGAGTGTCTTCCATATGCTCCAGGCACCACGTAGGGTTCTGAGGATAAAACAGGGACTGAGCCAGACACAGATTATGCCCTTGGGAAGCCCCCGGGGCCAGCCTTTGCAATTTCAAGGGTACTGGAAGAGTAATACAATCCTGCGATTTTATTTTTGATCAGGGAAAAGTATTAAAATTTGCAATTTTTTTAGTGAAGAGGACATAAGCCTTTCTGCTAAGGTCACAAAATACATGTGTAGGGAAAACAGAAATAAGAGTAAGAGGTTTCCCTTTACCTGACCACCAGGGTCCCCCACCATGATGTAATGACCATAGGCATCACTTAACCCTAGACTAACAGATTTCATTTCAAACTGCAGCTAGTGAAATGCCAAGGACTATGTTCCATAAGTTCTTGACTAACTCAAGAAAAACTTCCTAGCTGGGGAAAGAAGTGATGCAATCTTCTTTAAATCTATAAGGCTGTTTTATCCTTCCAGATCAGAAATGTGTATGGTATGTGCAAGCTAAAAACAAAGTCCCTGGGTGATTCGATGTGCATATAATATAAACCAAAGGGAGAAAGTTCACTGTGGTAACTACATACAGGAAGAGTTTTATGGGTCTGCACAAAAATCTCAAGCCTTCCCTAAAATCTAGGGTCTTATTAAGTATTATTTACCTACATTAGAGCTTTCATACTTCCTATATGAAGATCTACTCTCCATGATTTATTTAACCTGCAGAATCCCAGTAGGAGGTTGTCAAACTGCAAATGTAGAGACTTAGTTTTAAGAGGCATTATATGTGATTGCCTTTAGAAGTAAATTCAGGTAGATTAGCAGATATTTTAAGTAAGCTCCTTCACACATAATTGGCAAGGAATCTGGAGTTTTTCCAAGTAATCTAATCAACACCAAGTTTAGCATATTCAGGTTAGTCTTGTAAACTTAACTCTTTAGGAATAAGGGCATTACCGAATCAAGGTTTGGGAAAGATGCATAGCACCTGCTTAATCACTATGAAAAGTGGAGGGAGAGTTGGAAGAGAAAAATATAAACAAGTTGAAAAGAAGGGAAAAAAGCTACTTTGGGTTTAGAAAATAGGGGAAGAAAACCTGATCCTGTGATGATAAGCAGAAAGCAGAAGTCACCCACATAAACTCTATTTGACCAGCAGCTCACTGTGTGCCTTGAAGGAAAAAAATGACGTGCACAACCCACAAACCAGAGGAAGGCCTGCACAGGAAGTGGAGAGGGAAATAGTAGTGGTATGGACTTCGGGACAGGATGAAGTCACTCCATGTGAGAGGTTCAAGAAAATCAAGGAGGCAATACAAACATCAAAATGTTTCCTGTGAGGCCCTGGCCAGTGTGGCTCAGTTGGTCAGAGCTTCATCCTGTAACCAAAAAGTTGCAGGTTCAATTTCAGGTCAGGGCACATAATCAGGTTGGTGGTTCCATCCCAGGTCCAGGTGCATAGGATCCCAGTCCAGGCAAGTGTGGGAGGTAACCAACTGATCCTTCTCTCTCACATCAATGCTTCTCTCTCCCTTCCTCTCTACCCTCCTCTCTCTCTAAAATCAATGAAAAAAATGCCTTTGGGTGAGGATGAAAAAAAAATGTTTCCTGTCATTAACTCAGGACCACAACCTGATTTCAAGCATCATGGAAACACAGATGAAGAAAGCTGTGCAAACTGAGACCATTTTTTAAAACGTTTCTCTGCTGTTTGCTTGTCAGAGATGATAAGAATCACCTTTGAACACTGCTCAGAGCATGCACACTGAATCCCAGTGAGGTGAGTGATTCTATGGCCAGTGTTAGATTTCCCAGCAAAATCAAACAAGCAGCATGAAATAGCAAAAAGAGCTTCCCTAGATAGTGCCAGAAAATTCAGTGCGAAAAGCCTGAGGTGGTTATTAGAAAATGGTTACCGCCTCTGTGTGACTACAGTCTCTTCATTGCCAGCAAACTGCCACAGCAGAATCCAGCCAAAGCGATCACTGCTCCCTTGGGAAGCAATCACTGTTCACCATGAGCTCCTGCTAACATCCCTGCTGTCTGCAAAGTGGCTAGACAGCGAAGTGCCAGTGATTCCTGTTGTCAATTAAGGAGAAATTACCCAATGGGATTTTAAATTTTAACTGGATTTCAGCCATGCTGTTTCCTTTGGTTACCGCTCAGCTGGAATTCCTTGGTAGCCAAGTTCTACTGCACTTCACATCCACGGTCATCAGAGCAGAACAAAGCAAGGAAAGTTGGAAAGGGGTCAGGATACCCCACTTCCATCCCTATTAGCTGCAATGCCTTTGGCCCAGCCAAGTTGTTTTTCTGTATTCCCTTGTCCTTTAATCATAAAATGGGATGATGTAAAACTTACCTCACAGGGTTATAGACATAGGAGAGAACAGATGAGCAAAATGTCATAGAAGTATATTCATATATACATAAGTGTGTGTATGTATATATGTGCACATGTGTGTACATATATAAATATACATACAATGTTTTCAATGTTTCACAATTGCATAAAACTGAGGTATAGATTTGACAAGTCCCTGGGTAAGTTACATGGATAATCTTGGTATTTTAGAACAAAAATTCCTTCATTGGTTTTAGGGGAAAAGATTATTGTTTAAATATTCAGACTTCTCTAAGTTCTTGTGATGGAATCCACACAAACCAACTTTCGATCTCTGGGAGGCCAGAGACAAATATTTTGGAAAAAAAAATAGCTACTAAGAAATAAATGTTTACATTATGCTGGCCAATCTATGAAGCACTTTACAGATATTATTTCACTTCCTGTTCATCACAATCCCGTGAACAATGTATTATTTAATAACATTATACATTATGCCTAAGTTTATGAACAAATTTATTGTTTGAGCAGATATTCAAACTCAGGTCTGTCTGACTTCAGGGTCCTTAATCACAGAGCCATTCTAACTCTGTGAAGGAAACCACGTTTCCCTTTTGCCCCTATTTGAGGCTTTTTTTTTTTTTTGGCTATGAGAAGTTGACCAGTGTGCTCTGGCTGGTCTGAGAGCCAGTCTCTGATGACCCCTCCTACAAGAGCAGATGGTATTTGGACAGTGACAGAGGGACTGATGTGAGAAAAGAGTTCTAAAAAGAGGAGGCAAAGAAGCTTTATGAGAAAAGCACCCACAGGACTTATATTCAGTTCTGAAAGAATGCATTTCTTGGGAAAATGCTGCCACAAAGGTTTAGACAGAACAAGAAAGACATTTCCTATATTCTCTGGCCATTGCATTTAGACTAAACTTATACCTCAGATGTGGCAATGAGCTGTTCGGGAATTTCGTTCAATTAGGAGCAATATCTAAAAGGTTGTTTCCTCAGATGGTTTCTTTTGGAGTTAGAATCATTCCAAATAGCTATACTAGTTTTGTTCTACAAAGCAGTACTGACTCAGGAAATGTTTCTAATATGCTTCATCACAATGCTTGAAGCCTAGAAGAACCACAGAGCATATTAGCCTAGCTACTAGAAGTTATTTGGAAACACCAACTTGAAAAAGTTTTAACAATAGCATTTTAGAAGTGAGAGTAATAATAAAAACTAAATAGCTGATATTTTTGGAAAGCAAGAATGAAAAGCATAGTGTTACACAAATTATTTCATTTGAATCTTGCCATATCCCAATTAGGAAAGCACTGTGATTCCCATTTTTTAAATATGAAGACTAGGTTTGTCTTCAATATTTCTCATTGTCAAAACTAAATAACAAAGGAAGGTAGAGTGGGTGAAGTGTAATGGAATATTTTCATATATACCCCCTCCAACCTCCTCATTGTTCCAATGTTCTCTCAAATATCTTATTCTATTATCCATGGTGATTTAAAAAATCCATTCATTTGTTCTATTGTTTCCCTAACATGGATTGTTGACTCAGTATATCCCATGAAATTACCCAGAAATTAAAAACAAAAACATTAAAACCTTAAAAAAAGTAATTAAAGACATTTAACTTAAAAGGACCTGAGAATGGTCCTAGCCAGGTGGCTCAGTTAGTTGGGACATTCTTCTCTATACCAAAAGCTTGCAGATTTGACCCCCAGTTGGGGCATATACCTCAGTTGCAAGTTTGCTCCCTGGTTGGGGTGCATACAGGAGGCAACCAATCAATGTTTCTCTCTCACATCGATGTTTCTCTCTCTTTCTCCCTTCCTTTCTCTCTAAAATCAATAAGCATATCCTCAGGTGAGAATTTTTTTAAAAGGACCTGAGAATAAACTATGACTCCAAGAGAAGGGTATATCAAATTATTAAATTAATTGTGAAAACTAAAAACCCAATGAAGAGCTCTGCCAGACTAATGCCATAAAAAGACTTTCTCTGCAATTCAATAGAAATTATTCCACTGGAGTTATGCAAAAGAGAGATGTTGTTGAGAAACACAGGATGAGAAGAGTTAGGTCAACATGATGAGGAGTTTTGGTTGGTATGCACATTTGGCTGGCTCCCTCCCTCCCAGAGCCTGCCCCTGCTGAGAGATTCCACATCAGCACCAACCTTAAAAGCACATGGCTTCCTGGAACAACGGGGATAGTACAAAAAGATACTTACAGGATGACAGTGACAAGTTAGTTGTTGATGAAATCCAGTTCTAAAATATATCATTATTTATATCATTCTTAGGGTTTCCTACTTAATGTTTTCTCATCCAATATCTAAACACAGAATAGCTGCATTTCAAAATCTCCTTAAAGGGAAAATATTTAGGAGGGAGTTATATAGTAGGTCTCTGTTTCTAATTTTTGTTACTAATTAGCTATGTTTTGCAATATATTTTCTGTAATACTGTGTTAACCATAAAATGATATAAGAAATTTTGTATAAAAAAGGAAGAAAAAAGAAAAAAGGAAGAAAAGAATTAAAATAATAAATGACATAAAAAAGAAAAAAAGAAATTTTGTATAATACAAACTTAACCTATAAGAAACATAAATAATTATAACAATACATTCCACACTTTGTAATAGAATATACTATTACAAGATACTCTGCTTATTTTATACTTTTTTTTGCTTGATTAATCTATCACAAGTGGTAAATTCTTTACCTCCCCAGTTCCTGGAAGCATGGAATTGCAACAGTGTGGACAGGTGTCTCTTCAATACATATGTCAAAGTTAAATCTCAGAACTAATTGCTGCCTTCTCACCAGTTCACCAGTGTCTACACTTTCCCCCTAAAATCCGTGAGGATGAAATACTTCTATCAGCACATTAGTGGATGCAGAGTCAGTGTTTTCTTAATCCAGAGCTGGTGCAACAACATACAAATATTTAGCTCTAGAGTCTGTGAAAATTGTTAGGTACAGAAAAAAATAAGGAAAAGAGAAGAGAAGGAAGAAATTAGCAGGAAGGGAGAGGAGAACTTAGGCAGACAAGAGATGAAAAGACTCTTATCTATTAGCATCAAGAGTTTATCTACATTTCCTGCATTAAATCTTTACCATAACTCTGGATGTAATTCAGATCACCCTAATTTTTTCGAGAAAAAAAAATTTCAAGAAAAAAAGTGGGACTCAAAGAAGTGAAGTACACTATGCTACTAAAAAATGTCAACTCCAGGATTTAAACTTGGGTCTCCATGATTTTAAAAATACCCCTTTTTTAAATGTATCTCATTACCTCTCTTTCCAAGAGGACATTCCTATGACTTATGCTTTCAATTCTCCAAGTACAGATACATATATCTGGTGGCAAGAAGACAGAAGTCTTTTCATTGATCCCTACAGTTGAGACAGGTTTATTCTCATTGAGAAACTGGATAAGAGGCAGATGTTATTCCTATGATTTGGCTATGACCCAAACATAGTATATATTTCCTAAGCCACATTCCTAGATCCCTTTATCACCTTGAACTATGTGTGATGGACAAATACATTGAATAAGGTATACCTCTATTCAATAAATAGAATCTAGTTGTTCCACCTTCAATATCAGCACAGATGCCTAGTTTAAACCTATGCACCTGATCCTCCTACCTTTTTCCTCTTCTGAAGCAAAAATCTATATATGCAGAGTTAAGTCTCTATGACAACCTTAGCAGTTCCTTGAGGGCAGGCAGATAATCCAGTGGTTAAAGACAGGGGTTTGTACTTATCTGAATTCAAATTCAGCCTGCATCATTGATGTGACCTTGGAAGGGCAAATTATTTTTCTCTGATCTTTCTATGATCTTCCTCGAATTCTAAAATGAGGATAATAAAATTTCATGGAGTTGTTATTAAAATTAAACAAAATAATATGCATAAAGTTCCTAGCCTAAGGAACCTAAGACCTAATGGTACCTAAGACATAATAAGAAGCAATACATTGTTCTTAAATTATTGCTCAGGTCTAGCTTATAAACTGTAACAGTATTTTGAGGTGCTTTTAAGATCTAGGAAATCATTCTGATGGCTTCCATTTGCTAAAAGGAAATTTATCTGGAGAAAAAGAAGCCATTCAAAAAAGCTGAGAGCTTTCTCAAGAGACCTGAGCTATTCAGGTTATCTCAATTTTTTTTTCTTATGTTCTAGGTCCAATGCAAACAAAATTGCACCTATTCAATATTTACTAATACAGTCAAATAATTTATTTTAAGTCCAATTTGTGACACTACAGTGTGGTATTATATTATTATGCATCTACATAAAACATTGTTCAATGAATGTGCATGGTCATTTATGAAGATTTTAAAGAGCCTTGGACCACAATTTTGAGCAATTTACATGACTTTCTACTGTTGTACTTTCACTTTATGGCATATTGCCAAGTCTACATGGTTTTGTTAACACCAATATCTTGGTGAAAAATAAAACCTCCAAGGATAACTGTAGATTTCAAATGATCTACTTTTTGACCTTCACTGTGGCAAAGATCATGAACAGTCATTTTATTTTACTACTTCTTCCATCAAAACCACAACTACCTCTAGCACCTAACCTACTACTGTTCCCCCAACTTAGTCTACTTCTTCAAAATTAATGGTTGAGTTCTGGCCAAGATGGAGGTGTAAGTAGAAATGTTTTGTTTCCTCATGCAACCAAAAGAAGGATAACAACCAACTTAAAAACAAAAAACAATCAGAACTTCCAGAAAATAAAACTGCATGGAACTCTGACAGCCAATGAGATAAGAAACATTCATCCAGACTGGTAGGAGGGGCGGAGACAGGCAGCCAGGCAGAGAGGATGCAGCAAGGCAGCAGACCACATGGGCAAGACAGGAGCTGGTGGACCAGGCACTCCTACATTTGTGTGCAGATAAGCCATGAGGAACAACTCAGGAGCAAGACAGACTGTGAAACCCAGGGTTTAAGCATGGGAATCTAAAGACTCAAAGCCTCCAGCTAAAATCCTGTGGGGGCTGAGAAGGCAGAAGAAACTCCCAGTCTCACAGGAGACTCCATTGGAGAGGCCCACAGGGTCCTAGAATGTACACAAACCCATCCACCTGAAAGGGCACAGTCTGCTTGTGGGAAGCAAGGAAAGTGATGGAAAGTGGGGAGAGAGCCAAGCAAGCAGCATTGTTCCCTCTCTGGCCTCTCCCCCGCATATAGCGCCACAAGACAGCAAACATGGTTGCCCTGCCTTGGTGAATATCTAAGGCTCTGCCCCTCACAATGTAACAGGTGCCCCAAGACAAAACAAAACAAAACAAAAGAACATGACCCTAATGAAAGAACAGATCAAAACTCCAGAAGGAGAACTAAGTGAAGAGGAGGTAGATAACCTATCTGATGCACAGTTCAAAACACTGGTAATCAGGATGCTCACAGAACTGACTGAGCTCAATCACACAATGAAGAAAGAAATGAAAACTATACAAAGTGAAATAAAGCAAAATATACAGGGAATCAACAGTGAAGGAAAGGAAACTGAGACTCAAATCAATGATTTAGAACAAAAGAGAAGAAATAAACATCCAACCAGAATGGAATGAAGAAACAAGAATTCAAAAAAATGAAGAGAGGCTGAGGATCCTCTGGGACAACTTTAAACCCTTCAATATCCAAATTATAGGAGTACCAGAAGAAGAAGAGCAAGAAATGTAAAACTTATTTGAACAAATAATGAAGGAAAACTTCCCCAATCTGGTAAAGGAAATAGACTTCAAAGAAGTCCAGGTAGCTCAGAATCCCAAAGAAATTGGATCCAAGAAGAAACACACCAAGGCACATTATAATTAAGTTATCCAAGATTAAAGATAAAGAGAGAATCTTAAAAGCAGCAAGAGAAAAGGAGACAGTTACCTACAAAGGAGTGCCCATAAGACTATCTGCTCATTTCTCAGAAGAAACCATACAGGCAAGAAGGGGTTGGAAAGAAGTATTCCAAGTCATGAAAGGTAAGGACCTACATCCAAGATTACTCTATCCAGCAAAGCTATCATTTAGAATGGAAGGGCAGATAAAGTGCTTCCCAAATAAGGTCAAGTTAAAGGAGTTCATCATTACCAAGCCCTTATTATATGAAATGTAAAAGGGACTTACCCAAGAAAAAGAAGATCAAAAACTATGAACAGTAAAATGATATCAAACTCACAACTATCAACAGCTGAACCTAAAAAACAAAAATGAAAACTAAGCAAACAGCTAGAACAGGAACAGAACCACAGAAATGGAGATCACATGGAGGGTTCTCATTGGGGTGGGGGAGGGGGAGAATGGGGTAAAAGGTACAGTGAATAAAAAGCATAATTCATAGGCACAAAATAGACAGGGGAAGGGTAAGAATAGTGTAAGAAATGGAGAAGCCAAAGAAATTGTATGTACAACACACGGACATGAACTAAGGGCAGGGGGAGTAATGCTCGAGGATGGGGTTGTACAGGGCATAGGGGGATAAAGAGAAGAAAAAATTGGGACTTTAATAGCATAATCAATAAAATATACTTTTAAAAAAACTAATGGTTGAAAAAAATTCCTAATTAACAAAACTAAGTTATTTGCATATTTGCTGAGATAATACTATAAATTGCAAATAGTAATATTGTGTTGGCCAAAAAGTGAATTTACTTTTTTCCGTAAAATAAAAGACACATTTTTCATTTTCACCAATAACTTTACTGATTTGGATATTTTGAGTATGTCAGCTATCTCTAGTATGGTATAATGTTGATTGTTCTAAAGTAATGCCTTGATTTAATCACCATCAACTTCAACTGGTCTGCCCAACCATGCAAGAAATCTCTAGCAAAAAACTTAACAAGTCACTTTTGGGACATTCGATCAGTCACAGCACCTTGTCCATAGACCGCACAATTTTTTTGCTATCAGTTGTGTTTTTATCTTTCTTGAAATAGTAAGCATATTAGGTCAAAAAAGTTACATATTTTCTTTCATCTGTAATATTAAAATGGCAACAGAAAATTTACTGATTTTGATGAGTTTTTTTAAGTGTACACTGATATGACAGCTGTCACAATACAATCTAACAAAATAGTTTCAAATGAATTTAAAGACAACTAAGTGCTGCTATCTTACAGGAAAAAAAGCATATGAAACTTTTGGCCAACCCAATAAACACATGTGCCAAAAATTAAGTTATAGAGGTTACAGACGTGACTCTGATGAAAATACCAGAGAATTCAAAGGCAACTTCCACCACTAATGAGCAGCATGGAGTTGAATGAATTAACCTTTCTAAGCTTCAATTTCTACTTCTACAAAATCAAAACAGATTCAAAACACTGACTATTGCCCTGGCCACTGTGGCTCAATTAGCTGGAGCATCATCCTCTAAACTGAAAGGTCACAGATTCAATTCCCTGCCAGGGAACATTCCTGGGTTATGGGTGCAGTCCCAGGGAAAATACAAGAGGCAAAATACAGCTCATTACCCATGGGCTCCAAACCTTTGGTAAGCTGTATAACTGCAAAGAAGTCTCTCCACAACTTTTTCTTTTTCACTATGACATCTAGGTTTTAACTGTAACCAAATATTCCTGGTGGTAAGGGTACCTGAAATATATTCCATTCTCTTTCAAGAAGAACTGTTTAAGCTTTAAGTCCTTAGATCTAGAAAAATTGACTTAAAAATCTATTTTGAAAAAAACCAATTATTAAAGCTTTAGCTTACTAACCAATGAACATTAAAATTCAGGAGATAGCAGAAAGTGGAATTATCCCATATAGGAAATATTACTTTCTATACTCAGATTAATCACAATCCATTTTGTAACAAAAGCAAGATTTTGTTCATTGGAATCATGGACTATTAATATCAAAATACACCTCAGTGACTACAAATACAAGGTAAAATAAACTTGAAAAAAAATACATAGTTAGAAATAAATAAACAAAAATGGAAAATTAGGAGTAAATGTTTGAAAACAGGTCATTAAGGTATATCCTAATAATGTACAGATTAAATTTAGAAGAGGTGTTTCCAGTTGCTCTTCCCTTTCCAGACAGCCTGAGAAGATGACCACAAACTGCAGCAGTTACATGCCTCAGAGGTGCATTCCACCCTGTCTACCTCAGACAGAGTCATACAGGTTGGGTCCCACAGCAGATGGGGGAGCCATCATAATAGCATGGCCACCAGCATTCTCTCTCCTTTGAATCCCTTAAAGAGTTCCGACCAGTCAGTATTCCATGCAGAACATCCAACAATCTGGATGTGCTAGACTGGCTCCTCTGTGATTAGGTTAAAAGCAAGCATTCCATCAAGAACCCAACTTAGATAAACCTGACACTGCACATCGTCCCTCATTTGGTTAAGGTGATAACCACCAGTGCTTACTCTCTCTCATTCTCTCTCTGTCTCGAAGCAACTTTTCCCTTGGTAATTAATAAATAAAATCTACTGGGTGACATTATGAGACAATTCTGTTTCTCAGCCATAGTCTATCGTGATCTCTCGGGGGTCACAATATGGTGATTTTATAATTTTAGAATTCACTCTATATTTATTAGCTGCCATCCTCTAAAAGGAGAATCATATTCCCTCTCCATGAACTAGTGTGGTTTAAATTGCATCATCTTTCTTTTTGATGCTCAAATTATCCCAAATTAACCCAGCTAGAAAAAAATTGTTTTGAATATATAGCAGTTTAAATTTTATTATGCCATAATCAATCTATAAGAGGTTCATAGGTATATGGTGATAGTATTATTTATATTTATCATTGTTATTACAATTCTTTAGTAATTTATTCTATCGTGCTAAGGAAAGAAGTTGGATATCATTAATCAATTCAAATCTATCATGGCACAATTTCTGAAATGATATTACATGTGAATATAAAATATTTCAGAACTACACATAAATATCAGTAACATTGTTTGTTTTATAAGCCTACATAATACTTCACTGTTAAATTTCAAGTGCTGATTTGAGATTAGGGCCAAATTAAAAATCCTAATATTGCCTTTATATTATATTTTCTCTAACTGTTGAATTTAATTTATTTTGAAACTTTCAACTTAACACTGCCTAAGTTTACAACCACATCAAATACAATTTAAGACTAGGGTATCAAAATTAAAATCCTAAAACTGACATCAAAATGATAGTAATTTTGGCTTATGACACTTTTCAAAAGCTCATTTCAACTATGCCTTGGTTAATAACCATATATAGTTTTTCAGCTTAAGTATGCATATTCATTTGAAGTGGGAACACCAAAAAAAAAAAAAAAAAAAAAAAACCCTAAACCTAATGTGCCTTATTTTGGCTCATAGTCTGTTTCTTGAAACTTTTTCTTTTATTAATGTTGTTACCGTTGTCCCAATTTTTTCCCTTTACACCACTCCATCCAGCCCACCCTAATTCCACAGTCAATCCCCACATCGTTGTCCACGTCCACGGGTCCTTCATACATGTTATTGGACTAATCCCTTCATCCTCTTTCAGTCCCCACCTCGCTCCTTCCCTCTTACCACTGTCAGTCTATTCCATGATTCTATAACCCTGGTTCTATTTTGCTCATTAGTTTATTTTACACAGTAGATTCCTCCTATAAGTGAGATCATATGGTATTTGTCTTTCATCAACTGGCTTACTTAGCTTGGCATAATAGTCTCTATCTCCATCCACGCTGTTGCAAAAGATAGGAGTTACTTCTTTTTTCTGCTGCATACTATTCCATTCTATAAATGTACCACAGTTTTTTAATCCACTCATCTACTGATGGTCATTTAGGCTGTTTCCAACTCTCGTCTATTATAAATAGTGTTGCTATGAGCATAGGTATAGGGAACCATTTCACATGGTATGGTGAATGTACCCCAGCCCTATCAGAAAACCAACAGGCACAAGTGGGCATACAGGAAGCCAAACCCACAGATCGGCTTTCCCCTGGGAAGTCAGGCCTGCATTGTACCTAGGCTGCTTTGAGACTGGCTTTTTGTTAAAAACCCCCTTATCCTGAATTGAGACAGCAAATATTTACTGCATATCTTTAAAGTAACTTCCTAAAATCTATGTTAAACTTCCCAAGGAAGAGTGTAACCAGTTCAACCACTTTTTCCTTTGCATTTGCAAATATCCTTTTTCTTTATAGTAATTAGCAACTTCCTCTCCTTTGTTATCTGTAAAAGATAACCATATAAAGCAAACTGTGCATAGTAAATGAGGACCATCCTCCATGTAATGTACCCAGAAAAGCAATAAAAGCTTGTCCAGGCAGGGGCCGGGGCACTCTCTCTCACTCAGAGAGTAGTCATGCTGTCTCTTTTTCTCCACAGGACTTCTGCAGTCCATGTGAATTTGTTCATCACATCCACCACACACAGATCCTATGGGTTGGGGTCTGCATCACATAGGGATGCATAAATTTGTCTGAATTGCTGTTTCAGGGTTCTTAAGATATAATCCCATCAATGGAATCACTGGGTCAATAGGTAGTTCCATTTTTTTATTTTTTGAGGAAATTCCACACTGTTTTCACAGTGGCTGCACCAGTCTACATTCCCACCAACAGTGCTTTAGGGTTCCCTTTTCTCTACATCCTCATCAGCACTTGTTGTTTGTGATTTATTAATGATAGCCATTTTGGAGGAATGAAATGGTATCTCATCGTGATTTTAATTTGCATCTCTCTAGTGGCTAATGATGTTGAGCATTTTTTTATATGTCTATGGGCCCTCTGTATGTCCACCTTGGAGAAGTGTCTATTCTGGTCCTTTGCCCATTTTTTAATTGGATTTTTTTGTTTTCCTGGCATTGAGTCTTATGAGTTCTTTATGTATTTTGCAGATTAAACCCTTGTCCAATATATCATTAGCAAATGTTCTCCCATAGAGTTGGTATCCTTCTCACTTTGAATATGGTTACTTTGGCCATGCAGAAGCTTTTTAATTTGATGTAGTCCCATTTGTTTATTTTTTCTTTATTTCCCTTGCCCTAGAAGATATATCAGCAAAAATACTGCTATGTGGGATATCTGAAATTTTACTGTATATGTTTTCTGCTAGCATTTTTATAGCATCATGACTTATATTTAAGTCTTTTATCCATTTTGAGATTATTGTTGTGTATGGTATGATTTGGTGGCCTAGTTTCATTTTTTCTGTGTGTACCAGTCTAGTCCTCCTAAAAGCATTTATTGAAGAGACTAACTTTACCCCATTGTATGGTAGTGCCCTCTTTGTCAAATATTAATTGGCCACAGAGACATGGGTCTATTTCTGGGCTCTCTATTCTGTTCCATGGATCTGTGTGTCTGTTCCTATGCCAGTACCAGACTGTTTTGATTACAGTAGCCTTGAAGTATAGTTCGATATCAGGTATTGTGATCGCTCAAACTTTGTTCTTCCTTCCCAAGATTGTGGAGACTATTTGGGATCATATTGAGTTCCATATAAATTTTTAGAGTATTTGTTCTAGATCTGTGAAATATGCCATTGGTATTTTAATAGGCATTGCATCGAATCCATAGCTTGCTTTGGGTAGCAAGGACATTTTAATGATGTTAATTCTTCCAATCCATGAACATGGTATATACTTCCACTTATTTGTATCTTTTTCTAATTCTTTCTGTAGTGTTCTAAAGTTTTTTGAGTACAGGTCTTTTACCTCATTGGTTAAATTTCTTCCTAGGTAGATTTGTCATTGTTGCTCTAGTAAATGAGATTTTTTTCTTAGTTTCTTTTTCTGATAGTTCATTGTTGGTGTACAAAAATGCCATTGATCTCTGAGTATTGACTTTGTATCCCACTACTTGGATGAATTCACTTATTAAATTCAGTAGTCTTTTGGTGGAGTCTGTAGGGCTTTGTACAAATACTATCATGTCTTCTGTAAATAATGAAAATTTTATTTCCTCTTTTCCAATTTAGATGCCTTTTATTTCTTCTTCTTGTCTGATCATGTGGCTAGAGCTACCAGTACTATGTTGAATAAGAGTGGCAAAAGCAGACACTCTTGTCCCTTTAAAGCAGTCCTTTTAGCATCTCTTGCAATGCTGGTTTGGTGCAGGTATACTCTTTTTGCCTTTTGTTTGTTTTGGAAGCTCTTTATTTCTCCTTCCATTTTAAATGACAGTCTTGCTGGCTGGAGTAGTCTTGGTTGCAGGTCCTTGCTTTGCATTACTTGTTATATTTGTGCCAGTCCCTTTGGCTTGTAGTGCTTCTGTTGAAAAATCAGCTGATAGCCTTCTCGGAGCTCCCTTGTAGGTAACTAATTGCTTTTTTCTTGCTGCCTTTAAGATTCTCTTTATCTTTAAATTTTGCCAGTTGATCATAATGTGTTTTGGGATGAGCCTCTTTGGGTTCATCTTGATTGGGAGCCTCTGTGCTTCCTCGATTTGCATGACATTTCCCCTTACCAAATTAGGGAAGTTTTCTGTCATTATTTTCTCAAACAGTTTTTCTTTCCCTTGCTCCTTTTCTTCTGCTTCTGGTATCCCTATGATGTTAATATTGTTAAATTTCATGTTGTCTCAAACATCCATTAAACTATTCTCATTTTTTTACTCTGTTTTTATTTTGTTTCTCTGACTGTGTGATTTTCTCTGCCTTGTCTTCCAAGTCACTGATTAGGTCCTCTGCTTCACCTATCCTGCTTTTAGTTCCTTCTAGTGTATTCTTCATTTCAAATATTGTATTCCTCACTTCTGTCTGGTTCTTATTCATAGTTTCTATGTCATTTTTCATGCTGATGTAGTTCCCAATAAGTTCATTATAGCTCCCATAAACTTCCTTGTAGTTCCAAGTTTCTTCAGCATCCTTATAACCATTACTTTGAACTCTACGTTTGATATATTGCTTGGCTCAATCTCAATTAGCTCTTTTTCTGGGGATTCCTGTTTTCCATTTGATTTGGGATTGTTTCTTTGTCTCCCCATTTTAGGTGATTCTATTTGTTCGTCTATATTAGACAAATATTAGACAATCTATATATTAGATTGATCTGCTTTGACTCCTTCTCTACATGGAGTGGCCTTCTGTTGTAGGAGTCCTACGGGACTCAAGGGAGCATTCCCCTTGATCTGCTGACCTGGATGCTCGAGGGATGTCCTTTATGCAGTTTATGTGGGTTTTACTGTTATCATTGTTGTTGGTTCATTCATTGGCACATTCTCCCTTCTAGCTGGATGACTGAGAGTCTCAACCCCCACCATGTCTTGTATGCTGTTGCACAGGTGTTCACAGAACAAAACAGAACAACACAGAAAACAAAACCCATGCCAGCAAAAATACCTCCAACAACAACAGCAATATCAATGACAAATGAGCAAAAGTTAATAAAGGCAGGAAGAGAATAAAAATATTATTCAAAAGAAAAAAGGTTTAGCTGGTGTGGCTCACTGGATTGAGTGGCAGCCTGCAAACCAAAGGGTCGCTGGTTCAATTCCCAGTCAGGGCACATGCCTGGGTTGTGGGTCAGTCCCCATAGAGGGTATGTGACAGGCAACCACACATTGATGTTTCTCTCCCTCTCTTTCTCCTTTGCTTCCCCTCTTTCTAAAAATAAATAAATACAATCTTTTTTAAAGGAGAGTTTGAGATGACTAAAGGAAAGAAAAATGATTTTGAGGGTAGAGGAAGGAGAAATAATATGAGTAGGTAAAGAAAGGGAAAAAGTTTAAAACACATAGAAGAATGGGGAGGAAGAAGGGAAAATGGAGTAAGGAAAGAAGGGAGTAAAATATGAGGTCTGAAATTTAAAAAGTGAAAAAATAGGAAGAGAATTGAAGAAAAACAACAACAGCAATATCAATGACAAATGGACAAAGATTAATAAACACGGAAAGAATAAGAATAATATAATTAAAATAATATCAGAGGATTAAATAAAGAAAAATAACTTTGAGAGGAGAGAGGGAGGAGAAATAAGAGTAAAGAGTAGAAAATGTGAAAAGGGGAAAATAAAATTTAAAATAAAAATAAGAAATGGAAGGAAGAAGGCAATATGGGGTAATTCAAGGAAAGAGTAAAATATAAATTTTTAAAAAATAGTGAAAATTAGAAAGAAAATTGAAGAAAAACAGCAGAAATATAAACAACAAATGAGCAAAGATTAATAAAGGTGGAGGGAAAATAAGAGTACTTTAAGAAAGTGAAAAAGAATATGAAATGATTAAAGGAAAGAAAAATGATTTTGAGAGGATAGAGGGAAGGGAAATAATAAGGGTAAGGAACAGAAATGAGGCAAAGAAAGGGAAAAAATAAAATTTAAAACAAAAATAAGGAAGGGAAGGAAGAAGGCAAGATAGAGTAAGAAAAGGGAAGAATAAATTATGAGTTTTGAAATTTAAAAATAGTGAAAATATAGGAACAAAATGAAAAAAAGAAAAATGTTAAAAAGCTATACAAAAGGAAAAAATGCAAATAATGAAAAATGAGGTAGAATCCTCAGCAGAGTTTAATGCTTGCCTGCTGGCTTCTCCTTCTGATTATGTCTCTGGTAATGTCAGATGCTATCCCCATCTGGCTCTAGGCAACCTATTTGAAGTTACGTGTGATCCTTAATCTATGGCTGCCTCCTGCATGCTTGGCTGCATGAGGGATGGACCTCGCTGCTCTGCATTGCTGGCTTGCTATTAACACAAGGCCCAGGGGTGAGCCACCCAATGTCCAAAAGCACCACAGGTACAACCTCCACCTGCTTCTACCTGTGGTGCTGCCACTAGTCTTAGTATTGCCACTGACCCATCCATTTCTGAGAGCTTCTGCAGCGATCAGGAGGATGGATCCCCTGGATCTCTCCTCATAGGCACTATTCAGACTTCAGAGAAGATGTTGGGTGTATGTACCCACTCCTGTACCACATGTCTTGGTCTGACCCTGATTATTTCCAGTAATGTGTAATTTCTGATGAGCTAGCTATTCATTTCATGTGAGGGGCCAATCTATAAAATTGCCAGTTCTTTTCTGCTTGGCATTGATGCCAGCTCTGTGTAAGAGCCAAGGATTGGTAGGACCCTGAATACTCCTTGATGCACCAACTTCTGGTCTCTCTGCCCAGCTGGTCTCAGTGGATTAGGACCCAGGGAACTAGTGTGGCTTGGTGAGCTGGGAAATGTTTAGAAAGGCCCCTTTTGGAGTTTCTCATTCTTTCTCCTGCGAAATGTGTCCAGCAGAAGTATCTTGAGCCTGGTAGAACTGTTCTGCAGGCTTTTCCCATTGGATGTGGTGTCCCCGACTTTGCAGGAAGGAGATGGACATGCCCTTCCCTTCCCAGAGGTTTTTACTCTACAAGGGCAGGGGGGAGGTCTCAGGCACCCAACTCTTGCCCATCTAATTCCCAGCCCACCATCTTTGCATGAGACACAGTCTAGACCACTCTGTTCTACATAGCCCCTTCTTGCTTGCTAGCAGAACTGGGTGGGCCCAGAAAACCCCTAATTGTGCAACTCTCTGATCTCCTTGCCCAGCTGCATTCAGTAGGAATGGACTCAGAGATCTAGCATGGCTTAGTGTGGCTGAGAAAAGTTCAGAATGGTCAAAGACCAGTTTCCCATTGTGCAAGGTTCCTCTCCACAGCCTCATCAGCAGCAGCTGATTAGTTCAGGCTATGGTTGGGGGGACCTCTCACAGATTTGAGAATGGGGAAATGGGTTTTCTTACACAATGTGTTCAGCAAGATCTCCATTCTCACCTCCCCCAACATTGTGCCAATCTCTGATCTCTCTTCCCAGCTGGTCTCAGTGGGAAAGAATCCATACATCCATTGTGGCTTGGAGCAGCTGAGAGAGGTTCATAATGGATCCAAGAGAAGCACTTTCCCATTCTGCTAGATTCTCTTCATAACTGTGCTTTCAGTCTGGTCTCTTTGTTGGTGGAGCAGCTGCATACAGGGTCCTTGCCCAGCCACATTTTAGTTCCTTCTTTAAAAGTCTCTATGTGGTACCCACACCACAGTACTGAGTCACTGTCTGGCCTCCATATATACTGCCTCCCCCCAAAGTAAAATGTCTAAATGTCTCTCAAGGTCAAAGCTGACTGCAGCCCGCTGATGCCTCTGACAGACCCAGGTGCAGTGATCTGCTTGTTTTAGGAAATTGAATCCCTATTTGGAACTCTCCAGGTTGATGCTGCAGCTAAGGAGGTACCGCTCACTGTGTGAGAGTAGCTTGGGTCTCCCAGACTCCATATATTCTGCCAAGTCACTCCTGATCAAGGTTGGGAATTTCTGTGTGGGATTGGGGGCACCTGCTGTGAGAGGGGAGGGAGCTCCAAAGCTGCAATTTCTGCCTAGTCCTTCTGCTGCTAGCAGGCCATGCACAGGATATTTCCCCTTCAATTTATAAAATCTCCTTACTGGTTGGGATGAAGTATCTTCTGTACTCCTTGGCTTCAAAACTTCATATCAGCTAAGATTCCATTGATTGTTCAAGTTAATTGTCAGAAAATCAGCCAAGATCTCAGCTGGGAGCAAGAGCAAGTGGACTCACCTTCCACTGATTCGGCCACCATCTTCTTCTCTCCTGTGTCTTGAAATTTTTATTTTAACTTTACCATAGATTTTCTAAGATGAACAATCATTTGCATTCAGTTTATGATTATTGGAAAAATAGTTTTGCTATTTTGTTATTTGTTAAAATTATTTTTAAAGTTTTATAAGATACTTTATAAGGCAAGCCTTGTTTTAATGATGTATTATAAAACATGAAGCTTATCTAATAAAAACCAACCAGACTTCCAGTCAGGTTGGAGGTGTAGGTAGACAAGCGTCACCACCTTGTGCAATCATAGAAAGAATACAACCAGATCTCAAAAACAAGTAACACTCAGAACTGTCAGAAAATTGAACTGTATGGAAATACAACAACCAAGGGCATAAGAAGCCACACTCATCCAAATGGGTAGGAGGGGCAGAGTTACAGAGATGGGGTAGAGAGGCAGTGTGGTACAAGCAAGAGGTGGTGCAGACAAGTGGCAGTGGTGGCGGCAGTGGAACAGACAGTCTACAAGTATGTGTGATGGATAAAAATCCAGAGAGACACCCTAGGAGAAACAATCCCAGGTCCAGGCCAGACTTGCAGAGCGCAGGTTTCAAGCAATGGGAAGATTACCTCTGGCTGTAAAAACCAGTGGGGGTTGGGACGACAGAAAAAAACTGACAGATTTTTACCACTTAAAGAACCAGCACAACTTAAACTGTATGCAAATCTCAGGGCAGCAGCAGGAAGGGCATCAATCACACATAGGAAATGAGTGAAGTGACTGGAAACAGGGCAAGTTCTGGGTGGACCTCCAGAGGCCAGACAGCAGCATTCTCCCCTCCCTCAACAAGTGGAGCTCCTAAGCAGTGAAGTGGGTTGCCCGACCCTGGCAATTACCTGAGACTCTGTCACACACAATTTACAGGTGACTTTTTTTACAATAGACCACACTACTAAGACAGAGAGTCAAAGCAACTCTAATACATAGGAACAAACAAAGGGAGGCTACCAACTTGAGGAGAGAAAGGAATATGGCCCAAATGAAAGAACAGAAAAAAACACCAGAAAAAGAACTAAAGGAAATGGAGATAACCAACTTATCAGATGCAGAGTTCAAAACACTGGTGATCAGGATGCTTAAAGAACTCACTGAATATGGCAACAACATAAAGGAAGAAATGAAGGTTACACTGAGCAAAATAAAGAAAAATCTACACGTAACCATCAGTGGAGGGGAGGGAGCTTGGATTCATATCGATGATTTGGAACAAAAGAAATAAGCATTAAACCAGAACAGCAAAAAGAAAAAAGAATTTTAAAAAATTATGATAGAATAAGGAATCCCTGGGACATCTTAAAATGTACCAACACCCAAATCATAGGGATGCCAGAAGAAGATGATGAAGAGCAAGAATGTGAAAACTTATTTGAAAAAATAATGAAAGAATACTTTCCTAATTTGGTGAAGGAAATAAACATACAAGTCCAGGAAACACAAAAAGTCTCAAAGAAGATGGATATAGAGAGGACCACACCAAGACATATTATAATCAAAATGCCAAAGGTTAAAGATAAAGAAAGAATCTTAAAAACAGCAAGAGAAAAGAAGAGAGTTACCTACAGGGAAGTTCCCTTAAGACTGACAGCTGATTTCTGAAAATAAACTTTACAGGCAAGAAGGGACTGGCAAGAAGTATTCAGGAATGAAAAAAAGGACCTACAACCAAGATTATTCTATCCAGCAAAGCTATCATTTAGAACAGAAGGGCAGATAAAGTGTTTCCAAGACAAGGTAAAACCAAAGGAGTTCATCATCACCAAGCCATTATTATATGTAATGTTAAAGGGAACTATATAAGAAAAAGAAGATAAAAACTATGAACGTTAAAATGGCAACAAATTCATAACTATCAACTGATCTAAAAAACAAACTGAGCAATGAACCAGAATCATAGATAATGGAGATTATTTGGAGGGTTATTGGACAGGAGTGGGGTGGGGGTAACTGGGGGAAATGGTACAGGGACTAAGGTACAAATTGGTAGATACAAAATAGACAGGAGGATGTTAAGAACAGTATAGGAAATGGAGAAGCCAAAGAACTTATATATATGACCCATGGACATGAATAAGGGTAGGGGGGAACTGCTGGAGGGAATGGGGTTACCAGGCAGAGGGAGAAAAAAAGAGGAAAAATTAGAACAACTGTAATAGCATAATCAATAAAATATATTTTTTAAAAAATCTTTTAAAATTTATATCAGAAATTGATGCCCCTGCTAGAATATAAAGCCATGAGGACAGGGATCATACACTGTTTTGTCACTGATTATTTTAAAGGCCTAGAGGAGTGTGCCTGGCACATAATCAACATTGAATAAATATTTGTGCAATGGTTATTAGATGGATTGAATAGTCAATACAAACTTATACCCAGGAAAGAATAGCCATGAAAAAAGCATTCCTCATTCATAAAGGATATTATTTTTAGGTGATTTTCTAGTAAAACTTGTTTTACTCGGTTTGTTTTTCTATTTAATAAGAATGGATATATAGAGAAATTTTAGAAAACTTCTGACAATTTTCTGATTGTTTCTTTGGGCAGTTTACTGATTTTTTTTCAATTCATTATTATAAGTTTGAATGTGAATTGTATTTATGTCTTGAGAACTGTTCTTTATATATAAATAATCAAAGACATCATTCAGCAAATAAGTTTTAAAATAAAATAGCATTAACAATGTAAATAAATATGATATACATCTTCAGAATCATTAAGCAAATTTAGAGACCAAAGAGGTGGTATCAACATATATTGTGAAGACTTCTTTGCACTAAAGCTTTGAATTAATTCTTAAGATTAAATATTATAGTTTACAATTTTTTTCTGAAAAAAATAATCCTCCATGCTAAAATTTATGCCACACAATTTCGCTTCTAAATTTGTTAATATAAATTAGTCTAAGTTAGGAATATGCACTCCTCTCTGTGGTCCAGACCCCTGTCTGTAAATTCCACTGGACATTGCCACCTGGATACTCCACCACGTCTCTACTCCAAGCTCTCTGAACCTAAGTTCATGATCTTCACCTCAACCTGCATCCTCATCAGTGTTCCCTATGTTGGGACCATGATCGCTAGCCTCCCCAGTTGTACAAATCTGTCTAGCACCTTCCTCTCTCTCATGTCCACCACTAAGATCTGTTGAAGTTACTCCTTAAATATATCTTAAAGCAATGTACTTATCTCCACCTTGAATGCAAACACTTTAGGCCAAACTATCATAATCTATCTTCTGAACTACTGGCCCACCAGTATCCATTCTTGCTTCTCCTCCAAACCATTTTCTAAAATGCACCTATTTTGGAAACTACCTTTTAACTGAAAATTTGATCATATCACTTCAGTGTGATGAAAGCACATCACTTAAACACATCAATGGCTTCTCCTTGTCCTAGAATACTTAACATGGTCTATATGGCCCCACAAGATTTTGCTGTATGTATTTCTCCAATCCTAGCTACCCATACTCTCTTCCTCCATTCCTATGCTCCAACTAAAATTCCTTCAGTATGCCCATACCTCCTCCACCTCAGAGCCTGCCACATGCTGTCCCTTCAGCCTGGAATGCTCCTCCTTGCAACTACTGCCCATTCTTTTGGTAAATTCATGTCAACATAATCCTGCAGTCTCAACTCAAATGTCCCTTGATCTCCTTGATCACCACACTGCATCTGCTCCCACACTACGCACACACATAGCATCCAGAACTTTTATTTCATGGCTGTCACCATGTTTACAATTAATACTATGATCTGTTCATCTCTTTACCTAGCACACTGTATCTGATATTTAGTAGGGGCTTAATGTCCACTGTTTTATTGGATGAGTAAATATTTTACAGTTAATAATTCAAGATTTTATTTTAGCATTGCTACTAAAAATATGGATGAACTGAAAGTAGATTGTCTTTTTAGCCCTGGCTGGTGGCTCATTTGTTTGGAGCATCATCCTATACATCAAAAGGTTGTGAGTTCCATCCCTGGTTAAGTATATACCTAGACTACGGGTTCGTGGCCCAGTGACAACATGTATGTGAAACAGCCTTTGATGTTCCTCTCATATCAATGTTACTCTTTTTAGCTACCTTCCTCTCTCTAAAATCAATACACATATCCTCTGGTGAGGATTTTTTTAAACAGAGTATCTTTTTAGGAGGATATAAACATGTTGATATTATTTACATCACATGCATGGCATATGTTATCAGTAATATAAGAGACAATGGCTTCAATAAGACACAAGAAAGTTGAGCTCTGGTTAGTGTAGTTCAGTTAGGTGGAGCATAGTCCTTGAAACCAAAAGATCACAGGTTTGATACCTGGTCGGAGCACAAAACTAGGTTGCAGATTCAGTCCCCAGTCAGGTACTTGCGAGAGGCAGCCAATTGATGTTTCTCTCCCTCTTTCTCTCCCGCCCTCCCTTCCCCTCTCCTTTAAAAAAAATGAAAAAATATCCTCAGGTGAGGATTTTTTTAAAAACTTGACTATTTCATTAAATTAGATTAGCTATTTTGATAAAATAGTGTTAACTGGTCAATATATAATGAATGCTCAACATACAGTAGTACTCTATGCTAGAATACAAAAATTCATTTTTAACTTATAATTCTACTCATATTTCCATTTCCCCATTTTTAAAAATCTAAAATTTTTTCTTTTTCATTCTAAATCCTAGTGTATTATTTGTGTATGAACAACTTATGCAAATCCCTTGCAGATAGAGGCTCAGTATTAAGAAAAAAACATACAATAAATACATAATATTTTCCATTTCTTCAAAAAAATTTCTAAAACGAGTATTGATCTTGTGAAATGGGTGTGTGGTGGAAAATAATTTGGCACTTTCTAACTTAAATACAGAGAAGAGTTCCCAGGAGAGGGTCAGGAGCATTGTGTGAGGACCCTAATGAGAACTACTCAGGCACTTTTTGCCTTCAAACTACTTTTCCCAATCAATATGGAAAATGCAGGTTGACACTTCCACTCTAACTAACTCATGGCAGAAATAGTAGAGATGGCAAGAGGACTCCAAAAAAAATCAGTAGAGAAAAGGCACAGGAAGGAGGCAGAGTTAGGAGAAGCATATCCTATTTCATCAAGTTATTTTTTTTAATTTTGAGGATTAAAAAGAAGGATGCATTGATCTTCACAGGTAAAACTAAGGCCCTAGATGCTTTTGTGTTTTAAAGATTTTATTTATTTATTTTTAGAGGTGGGAAGGAGAAAGAAAGGGAAGCATTGATGATGTGTGAGAGAAACATGGATCAGTTGCCTTTTTCACACACCCCAACTGGGGACCTGGCCCACAACACAGGCATGTGCCCTGACCAGGAACCTAACCAATGACATTTCAGTTTGCAGGCTGACACTCAATCCACTGAGCCACTGCAGCCAGGGCAGCCTTGGACACGTCTTAAAGTATACTTTACATCAAAGAGTATTAAGAATTAAAACAGATTTTTACCAAATTATATACTATATAATTCAGTTAGCTACAGGATAATGACAAAAAATTACATCAACCCAAACAAATCTTTCATGTTCAAATATACTATGAGACTCAATGCTGTACTTTAATTAGGCTAATTTGAAAAATATAACAATATGGTTACACAGGTATACAGACATATGCCCAAACTCATCATATTATATACATTAATTGTGTGCATTTTATACACCACTTATATTACAACACAGCTAGAGAAAAAATAGAGTAATTATTTGATAATTTAATTATATGAAACTAGCATATTTTAATCTTTTTCTAAGCATCTTACAATATTTAGATGATTTGTTCCATAGAATTGCTAAAGATATTCTGACTGGTGTGGCTCAGTTGGTTGGATGTCATCTCACAAAGCAAAAGGTCACCAGTTAGATTCCAGGTCAGGTTACTTGCCAGATTTGCGGTTTGGTCCCAGGTCGGGACATGTACAAGACACAACTGATCAATGTTTCTCTCACATTGATATCTTTCTCCCTCTCTCCTTCCTTTCCCTGCTCTCTAAAAATAAATAAATAAAAACTTTTTAAAAAGTGAATTGCTAAAGAGTCATTATTTCTTATAGCTCCCACCATATTTATAAATATCCAATAAAAAAGTGTTTCATCAACATAGTTCACACACCTTTAGATTTTTCATCTTTCTTGTTTTGACAATTCTGAAATGTATTTCCTATTTCCAGAATACATAAATATGACATTGGACAGCACACTGTTCCAGCTATCTAAGTCTTTACTATTCACCAAAGTACCTATGAAATAGTCTTTAATACTTCTATAGGAAAATAAATAATGAAATAAGGTTTAAGCATCTAGAAAGTTCATATCAAAGAAGAATGAAAAAGGAGGGCTTACGGGGAATATTATGCCATTTAGCTAGTCAAAAAATTATTATTCAGTACCAACTAAGTACAAGGAAGTCTGCTAAAAATACAGAATAAGAAACAATTAAGACACGGTTTTTACCTGGAATTCACCATATATTAAAACCAAAATTTAGGTACATAATTAAAAATAATTATGTGTCATAAATTTTATGATGGACATAACAATTATGGAAACACAGGAAAATATTCTCTAATTATTGCTGGGTTTACCTTTTTTTTCTCTGTAGGAACTGTCATAAGTCTCTTAGGCCTCTTCAGAGTCTAACCCGGGGGTATCCAACATTTTGGCATCTCTGGGCCACACTGGAAGAAGAATTGTCTTGGGCCACACATTAAATAGACAAACACTAACTGAAACTGATGAGCAAAAAAAAAGTCCATGCATAATTTTCATGACATCCACCACCATAGATAAGCAAAAAAGTCCTCACATAGTAACCTTAATTATGTAGTGGCCCTTCAATAATCTTTTAAAATTCTTGAGCAGGTCACAAGTTTGCAATCACTAATATAGAAAATTTACATATTTAATAATAAAACATCATGGTTTTTAAAATATTCTTATATAAAACTAAAAGAAAAGAGGGTAACATAAAACTAGTGGGATGTTTGTCATTGTATTTGAGAAAATAGTGCATTGATATCTGGTCTGATAGAAGTAGCTGTAATTCTCAGTGAGTTCTCAAGGCGCACATCAGATATTTTGGTGTTTCTCTTAATTTTACTCTTAATGTGTTTCATTTTTGAAAACAGTTGCTCAGAAATGTACGTGCTGCCAAATAGCAACAACATGAATAAGGCATGATTGTGAAGCAACAGATATTTGTCACTTGGAAGATAGGACCTATAAAAGTCCAGTAAGGGGACATGATCAAATTTTTCATGTTGAATGTCAGATTGCAGCTCTGTGCATTCCATTTGAAAATTGGCAGGTAACATATTTATGTCAACTGAAAATAGGATTCCAAATATAGCAAAATATTGATTATTTTACTGGAAATCTTGAAATCTATTTTCAAACTCTTGTATCAAATAGAAAAGCAGGACTGCATATTTTTCACTGTTCACAGGACTGTGTTGTTCAGCCAATGTGTCAAAATGCATAAAATTGAAGAATGATTGTAAAGCATGGTGGGAGATCTGTGAGGTACCACCAAGGTGCGGCAGTACCTTTAATAATCAAATAAGAATGTTTACCTGACTTCCAAATAACATTAAACACCTAACATTGCAATGGTAGGTTATAATATTATTGTTAGTCACTGCCTCACTAAGTCACCACAAGCACATGTAACGTCTGATGGTGTCAATTCTACTGTCTGTGCTTGGAAGATAACACACTGGAAGCCGCACATTGCTATAAAACTGAAGCCATGCATGTGTACAAATAGCGAGAACATACATATGTTTATTTTACGTGACATCGCAACACATAATCACAAAAAATATCATAATATTTTAAGTAAATTTACAATTTTGTGTTGGGCTGCATTCATACCCACCCTGGGCTGCATGTGACCTGTGAGCAGTGGGTTGGACACCCCTAGTCTAACATTTTGTGACTATATGTTTATTTAAAAATTTGTTTTGGAGTTCCAGCCAAGATGGAAATGTAGGTAGAAACTTTTCGCTTCCTCACACAACCAAAAGGAGGATAACTACCAATCTAAAAACAATAAACAACCAGAACCTCCAGAAAATCAAACTGCATGGAAATCCAACAACCAAGGAATTAAATAGTCAACCAGACTGGTAGGTGGATGGAGACAACAGATGGGCAGATGGAGAGAACCCAGGGCAAGGTGGCAGACAGCCCAGGTGGGGCTGGCTGAATGGGAAACTGAGAGTCAGAGCTGACCATGGACTGTGGCAGGGGTTGACACAGTGGGAGAAACTCCCAGTCTCACAGGAGAGTTTGTTGGAAAGTGGGGCTAGAGCCCAGCACGTGGGCTGCATTGTTCCCTCTCTGGCCCTTCTCTCACAGGCAGTGCTGCAGCACAGCAAAGAAGGTTGCCCTGCCCTGGTGAATACCTAAGGCCCTGCCTGCTTACAACTTAAGAGGTGTGCCAAGACAAAGAAATATGACCCAAATGAAAGAACAGAGCAAAACTCCAGAGAAAGAAAACAGCGACAAGACAGCCGACCTATCTGATGCAGAGTTCAAAACACAGGTAATTAGGATGCCCACAGAAAAGCATGAGCTTGGTCACAAAATGAAGGAGCAAATGAAGACCATGCAAAGTGAAATAAAGCAAAATATTCAGGGAACCAACAGTAAAGGGAAGGAAACCGGGACTCAAATGAACAATATGGAACAAAAGGAAGAAATAAACATCCAACCAGAACAGAATGAAGAAACAAGAACTCAAAAAAATGAAGAGAGGCTTACAAACATCGGGGACAACCTGAAACATTTCAATGTCCAAATTATAGGGGTGCCAGAAAGAGAACAACAGCAAGAAATTGAAAACTTATTTGAACAAATAATGAAGGAGAACTTCCCCAATCTGGCCAAGGAAATAGAGTTCCAAGAAGTCCAAGAAGCCCAGAGAGTCCCAAAGAAGTTGAACCCAAAGAGGAACACACCAAGACACATATAATTAAATTACTCAAGATTAAAGATAAAGAGAATCTTAAAAGCAGCAAGAGAAAAGGAGACAGTTACCTACAAAGGAGTTCCCATTAGGCTATCAGCTGATTTCTCAAAAGAAACCTTACAGGCAAGAAGGGGCTAGACAGAAGTATTCCAAGTCATGAAAGGCAAGGACCTACATCCAAGATTACTCTGTCCAGCAAAGCTATCATTTAGAATGGAAGGGCAGATAAAGTGCTTCTCAGAAAAGGTAAAGTTAAAGGAGTTCGTCATCACCAAGTCCTTATCATATGAAATGTAAAAGGGATTTATCTAAGAAATTGAAGAGGATGAAAAACTACGAACAGTAAAATGGCAACAAACTCACAACTATCAACAACTGAACCTAAAAACAAAAACAAATAGTAAGCAAACAACTAGAACGGGAACAGAATCAGAGAAATGGAAATCACATGGAGGGTTTTCAGTGGGGATGGGGAGAGGAAGAATGGGAGGGAAGGTACAGGAAATAAGAAGCATAATTGGTAGACACAAAGTAGATGGGGAGAGGTTAAGAATGGTATAGAAAACAGAGAAACCAAAGAACTTATATGTACAACCCATGAACAGGAACTAAGGGCGGGAATGCTGGATGGTTGTGGGGTGCAGGGTGGAGGGGGGATAAAGGGGGAAAATTGGGAAAACTGTAATAGCATAATCAATAAAATATACTTAAAAAATAAAGTTCATTTCACCTTTTTTTAGCACAGAGCTGGAAGATTTTTGCCTTCAGTATATTAAGTACTTGTGCCAGAAAATGCGCAGACTTTTGAACAAATGCCTCAGTTCAATAGGACAAAGACATTCTCACTGATTAGCAACTGAGGAATCAGAAAATCATTAGCTTAAAAAAAGTTTTAATGTGATTTCTTTTGCTTGATCTGGCATTCCTAGCATGGATGTGATTGACACTAACATCCTTTGACTAACAGCAAATATATTTTATTAAAGTTTTTTTAATTTGTCACCATCACACTCCAATTTTCATAAAAAATCAGGTGTGAAATCTCAGCTTAAAAAAAAGAATAAATACTAACAACACATTATAAGATGTTACAGTTGCCCTACACTGTTCCCTCTTTCCTGCCTTTTTGCCTCATATTTGTGTGACATGCATGCCTGTGAAAGTTGTGAAGATTAAATAAGATAAACCACACATGTAAAGCCTTCAATAAATAATAGCTCTTCTTACCATTGCTAAGATTATTATCATTATTATAATGATAATAAGATTATTATCATTATTATGCATTTTATTTTTTTCTGCCATTCCTCACTCTCAAAGGTGGGTCCTACATGTAAATCTTCCCAAAGTATGGTGATATATGAAGTAATGAGAGAAACTGAGAAGATTTGGGGATGAGTACAGGGGGGAAATATTTAATTTAGTAGTCATGTACCTATATTAAAGTATATTTGAAAGGCCTATGACAAGCACATCAAATTAGTGACTTACCAGATATTATAATTAAACAAATTTAAGTTAAAAATAGCAGTATGTTTATAGAAGCACAGTAGTGCAAGTGATATGTAAATAGAGCAAAATTATGAAGATGGTACATGAACAACTGAAAGCATCAACAACTGCTTCCACCACCTGAGGAGTGGGGAAGTAGTGTCACATTTTGAAAGGCAAGTCTCTCACCCACTAGATTATAAATTCCTTCAGGAAAACTTCAGTCTTCATCGAGGTCAGTATATTAATATATACTCAACAACTGAATGCTGCATAGATTTGAAGATAAATGAAACAGTGTGTGCACAAGTGTTTGTCTCTGTGTCTTCAATCAGAGCATTCCCCTTATTCAGATAGTACTTGATAGGAAAAAAAAATCTTATAAAGGCTGTGAATATGGAAAAGCTTTAAACTATAATTCATACCTTGTTTTATTCAATGTCAATAATTTCTTACTATAGTGAAAAACCTACGAATATAAGACAATCTTCAGCAATGTTTAAAATGCAGTCCTGGTTGGTAAGGCTCAGTGGATTGATTGCTGGCCTGCAAACCAAAAGGTCACCGGTTCAATTCCCAGTCAGGGCATGTCTAGGTTGTGGGCGAGGTCTCCAGTTGGGTATGTGCAGGAGGCAACCAATCGATGTTTCTATCACACATCAATGTTTTTCTCCCTCTTTCTCCCTCCCTTTAACTCTACCTATAAATAAGTAATTAAGTAAGTAAGTAAGTAAGTAAATAAATAAATAAATACTCTCAAATTACTAATGCATATGAGGAAACTTTAAGTCAATCACCCTTCACAATATTGGAAAAATCCAAGCACATATAATATTCACAGAATTTTTGTTGAATAATCAATGTTGATATTATATCACAAATAACCTAAGCTTCATAATCATATAAATTATAAACCTGATAGATGCTTACCATTCAGAGAAGGTGGTTAGAGGAGCTAAAAATTAACAGAAACAGATGGAATTTACAATTTCTTTTTTTAAATATATTTTATTGATTATGCTATTACAGTTGTCCCATTTCTCCCCCATCATTCCCCTCCACCCTGCACACCCCCTCCCACCCACATTCCCCCCCTTTAGTTCATGTCCATGTGTCATAAGTTCTTTAGCTTCTACATTTCCCACACAATTCTTGCCCTCCCCCTGTCTATTTTCTACCTACCATCTATGCTACTCATTCTCTGCACCTTTTCCCCCTCTCTCCTCCTCCCGCTCCCCTGTTGTTAAGCCTCCATTTGATCTCCATTTCTGTGGTTCTTTTCCTGTTCTAGTTGTTTGCTTTTGTTTTAGGTGTGGTAGTTAATATCTGTGCTGTCTTTTCACTGTCATATTTTTTATCCTCTTTTTCTTAGATAAGTCCCTTTTACATTTCCTATAATGTTATATAATAAGGGCTTGGTGATGATGAACTCCTTTAATTTGACCTTATCAGGAAAGCACTTTTCTGCCCTTCCATTCCAAATGAAAGCTTTGCTGGATAGAGTAATCTTGGATGTAGGTCCTTGCCTTTCATGACTTGGAATACTTCTTTCCAGCCCTTTCTTGCCTGTAAGGTCTCTTTTGAGAAATCAGCTGACAGTCTGATGGGAACTCCTTTGTAGGTGACTGTCCCCTTATCCCTTGCTGCTTCTAGAATTCTCTCTTTCATTTTAATCTTGGCTAATGTAATGATGATGTGCCTCGATGTGTTCCTCCTTGGGTCCAACTTCTTTGGGACTCTCTGAGCTTCCTGGACTTCCTAGAATTCTATTTCCTTTCCCAGATTGGGGAAGTTCTCCATTATTTGTTCAAATAAGTTTTCCACTTGTTGCTCTTCCTCTTCTCCTTCTAGTACCCCTATAATTCAGATGTTGGGACGTTTAAAGATGTCCTGGAGGTTCCTAAGCCTCTCCTCATTTTTTTTGAATTCTTGTTTCTTCATTCTTTTCTGTTTGTTTGTTTCTTTCTTCCTTCTGGTCCACTCCATTGATTTAAGTCCCAGTTTTCTTCCCATCACTATTGGTTCTCTGTGCATTTTCCTTCATTTCACTTATTTTAGCCTTCATTTGTTCATCTAATTTGCGGCTAAAATCAACCAATTCTGTGAGCATCCTGATCACCAGTGCTTTGAACTGTGTATCTGATAGGTTGGCTATCTCTTGGTCATTTTGATTAATTGGCTCTGGGGCTTTGATCTTTTCTCCTGTTTGAGCCTTTTTGGGGCAGGCGGGCGGGTCTGGAAGCTGTTATGTAGTGAGGGGCAGAGCCTTAGGTGTTCTCCAGGGTGGGGCAGCCCAGGTGCTAGGTTGTGACACTGTTTGTGGGGGCAGGGTCCGAGATGGAACAATAGCATTTGTTCTTCTCTCTCTCTGATTCCAGTCCCTTCCACCTCTTCCCCTTTGTCTGGATTATCTGAGTACGAATGTGGGACCGCCTGGTTAGCCAGCCTCCTTGCTCGGCCTCACTGAGTCTACCCGTTGCCACCCCTGCCTGGGGTCCACTAGCCGCTGCCTGGGTGCCTGGGGTCTGCCAGCCACTGTCTACGTGCCCTGTCTGCCAACCTCCACTTTTTCCTGCCGTGACTCCCCCTCTCTTACCGGTCTGGATGAATGGTTGTCCGACTTCTGTATAGTTCAATTTTCTATCAGTTCTGATTATTTTCTTGTTTCTAAATCTTTTTGTCCTTAATTTTGATTGTGCAAGGAGGTACAGTATGTCCACCTATGCCTCCATCTTGGCCCAGAAGTCCTCGATGATCGGAATTACAATTTCTGTATAAAGTGTTACAATAGTATTACAATAAGAGCCTATTAATAGGAATGTCATAAGCTTCTATTACACATAGATGTTCAAAGCATGTGGACATTTTATAAGCAAGGTAACACATTACCAATCATATATATTATGGAACTGATTAGTAGATTTTAAGCATAGTTATTCTTATAAGATTTTTTTGAGTTAGAGACATTTGTTGAACTTTTTGAGAAGTTCAGTGGCATGTTTGCTTTATTTAGCATGAGAAGACCAACATTAATATTAATATTAATATTAAGGTCAATTTTTTTTTTATCTTACCACTGGGTTTGAGTACTTGTGAGACAAGATCCTTAAGACACTCAAAGTCAGTGCAGCTTGAGACCCTGAAGACTGGTGCTCCCAGCAGCACTGCAGTGGTGGGTGCTGGGCAAGGTGGAACCAGGGAGGGTGGGCTTTCCTCTTCATCCACAGTGAAACAGAAGAACCAGTCTTTCTGCATTCATTAATTGTATGTATTGAAATCTGTAAGTATATTTCTATACTATACCTTTCCAAAGAACAGTTGTACACTTTCCATATTTTAAAAACAGAAATAATAAAGATTTCAAATTGCTGAGCTCTGTGAATTGTAACATTTTTCATTGAGTACCTTAATTATCCATTTATAGGTCTTTGAAAGCAGGAAATGTATGGTTCACTATTATATTTCTACAGCCTGAGTCAGTGCCTGACACATTATAGGTAATTAGTAAATATTTATTGAATGAGTAAATGAAGGAATTATAAATGTATAAATAAATGCTTCAGTCCCTAGAGATTTCTCTGAAGAAGGGGTTTGGGAGAGGAAATAAGAAAGAGAACCTCTGAGACCCAAAGTCAGGCCATTTCTTTCATGGCTTCTTCTACCTACCAGGTACAGAATGAGAGAGCCAAGCAGTGATCTCACCCATAGAACCTGCTGGGCTAGTCCAGTCAGCAAGTAAGGTGAGGCCGACCACTGATGTCAAACACAACAAACCTGGCTAATAGATTCCCAGAAGTACATTGTGACTACTCTCTCCAGCCAAATCTGCCCTGGTAAACTAGGTCTAATTATCCACCTGGAATTTGGCCAGTTACACTGATATTATAATACCTTGAGAAATTTGAACTTTAACCTTACATAAATAAAATCACAAGGATCTGGAACACTCCTGATTGTCTCTGGGTGATTTTTTAATTTTTTTCCAAAAGGAAAACATTGCTGTGGAGTGTATA
Organism: Glossophaga mutica; assembly: GCA_039655065.1. NCBI lineage: Eukaryota > Metazoa > Chordata > Mammalia > Chiroptera > Phyllostomidae > Glossophaga > Glossophaga mutica. Next base: position 142,788,688 of record CM077305.1, on the reverse strand, counting down.
AGTTTTCTTTTCAGCTAGAAGGAAATGTAAGTCAAACTGATTCAATTTTTGAATGTAAAGTATCTGCAAATGTCTTTACCAAACTAATTTAAAATTATTGAATAATGATCTCAAAAAAATTATGTTAGGTGCAGACAAAGGTACAAAATAAATAAGATACAGTCTCCAATGCTATCTTTCCCAGTCAGATTTCAACTAAAGGAGTTCAAAGCCAAATGAAATGTTCTTTTGCATCCCTCAGCAACAGAATAAACCGAGATTTTTTTTTCAAATTTACAATAGAAGGTAGCCATGTGCATCATCACATGTCCATGTAGTAGAACTGAACAGATTTTACTGTTCCTCTTAAGCAAATTTTCCTGGTAAGCAAAAATTGTCTCAGGATTACACTTGGATAGGTGGTATTCTCAAGCTTTCTGGGTATGACTGGACAAAGTCCTTTCCATAAACAAAGTAGAGGTTAATCAGAGGTTTTTTCACTTTGAAAAATGGTTCACAGTAGAATCCCAACAGCTAGAGAGTTTCCATAGTGCATTACACTTTGCTTTGCCTATATACAAGCCCACGGGATCACATCTATCAACGAGATTCATGAACACATACAACATTTGTTCTTCTCACCACCTCAGAACTGACTCATTGACTTCAATTTTCTTTTTTCTTTCTTCCCAGTATGTTCTTTTCCTCTTGCATTGATGGACACAACTTTGCAACACATCTTCTCCTGATCTCTATTTTATCTCTTAATACCATCACCCTCTCAGATGTATTTGTTTTCATGGAAATTTCTGTCTTGGCACAGAGATATTTAGTGAAGCCACAGGAGTGACTAAGAAAAGTTAGAGAAAGCAAAGCTGATTCTATTGGCAGGGAGGAATGATAGAAAGAATGCTGGGTTGAAATCAGAAAACCTAGGGATCACTTCTAGCACCAAGGTTTACCATGTGGCCTTGAAATTCAGGGAACCTCTTGAGTATGTCAGTTTCCTCATCTACATAATTGGCATGTTAATACTAGCCCTGTCTAATCAGACTACAAGAGAGTTTTCTCTCACATTAATTTGCATGTCTCTGTCTCACAGGAGATATGGTTGTTGATGATGTTAGTTACCCAACTGCAAAGGAGACACTGGAGCACACCACTGTCACCAGCCTTCTGTCTACTCTTACCTCTCAGTGATAGTTAGGAGTTCACTCCTTAGGGGACAAGAAATTCATACATATGAACAATTCTACCATCTTTATACCCTATCTAGTTTTGTGGCTTCATTAAAGCTTCTCCCAGCCTGCTTTATTGACAGTCTGATGGCAGCCATAATCTCTTCAACCCATAAACACGACCCACACCCTCAGCTGCAATCTGGTTGTTTACCAGCATCTGGACTGAGCTAAAATTGAGTCAGGAGATGTCGGTCTGGAGTCGAACTGGCCTGGGTTCAAACACAGGCATTATAATGAAATAGCTGGACACCTTGAATTTCTTATTCAATTTCTCTGAAACTCCCTTTTCTAACTTATATAAAGAAGGCCTAATATCTACACTGTAAAGAGATGAAGCTTTATTAGAACCCAAGAGCTAAAAGTCATATACAATCCAAATATTGATTTTTAGAATTGTCCAAATATTTATAGTCTCCAAAAAAAAAAAAAAAAAAGAATTTTAGAGAGAGGCAGCTGTGTAATTAAAGTAAGATACACTTTGTGGTTTCTTTGAGCCACACCTCTTGGTTAGATTATTAAATCTACACTAGCACAATAATTAAACCTAGTAGGTGCTTAATTATTTGTAATGAGTAAATAATTTAATGAATAAGTGAATGAATGAATGAATTCTACTGAAATAAGAGTTTAAAGAAATATTGAATTTCGCATCTCTCCTCTAGGTGGCGAACTGATACCTCCTACAGTTTATTGCATTTCCTCTCTCCTCTACAATTGATGTGTGAAAATTGTATTAAAAATTCATAACTATGTCTGCCATAGTACAGAAGTAAGCAATCATAATTGTATTTTCTCTCAAAGCTATCTCTTTATTCTTATATCTTTAGCTTTTTATCAAAAAAGTTTATAGAATATCTTTAAGAAACAGAATTGTGTAAGTACTATAAAGAATTGTGTCAGAGAGTTTACACAGCACTTGTTCAAGCCTGCTTTGAGTACTTTCGATTTTCATGGCCTACTCTAAGGAAAACTTTTTTGCCCAAAGTTCATTATTATTTTCCTAGGGTATTAATTTTCCCTAAATATGGGAAGGTACTCTACTAACCATGATTTTTTTTAAACTAAGCCCCAAATCTTTTTTTTCCTACAGGCTCACTGTGACAGCAACAGGTAAAATTGAGTAAAAGCTTAATGCATTATTCTATAAACTGAATATAGTAGAACAATCAAATACAATAAATCAATCTAATACCTTGCTTTAACTTTCCTTCAAACCATTTAATGAGTTCCCTAGATAATTTAAATAATGCCCCCCAATCTCCACATCCCTTTGTGATGACATAGTCTGTATTTTCTTATACAGGAAATGTGACTGGAAAAATATCTTGGAGGGCCATGAAAGCTGAAGGGCAAAGCTAAATCCCATCTTAAAGCATAAGGACCAGGGCCAGCAAGAATGAAAGATGCCTGTCCTGTTTTCAAAAGCAAAAGGAGGAGATGAGCAAAAAGAACAATGACATATTACAGCCCAAGAGCTAAAATTAAATGTATGTAAACAATTCTTGTTCAAACTAGAAGCCAATATGACTAGGCAAACCAGGTGAAGAGTTCTTTCCTGCCAGAACATGCCAGGATGAGCGTCACCTCCCTCACGTTGAGACATGGCTAGCGATAGGAGTGAGAATACTGGAAAACCACAGAGGATTCTGAACTGAGCATGGCAACTCTTAAATTCTACATTAAAGTACTGTATGTACCAAAAATCCATATTTCTTCTTTATCCCACCCAAAATGCTGAAAGCCAGTTGTTCAAATACAGGAATCTGAAAGAGAATTTCTAGCTTATATAAAATTATTCCTCTAACACACATTTCTTGGGTAACCACTGTGGGTGTGGCCCTGTGGGAGAAGCCTTGAATAAACACAAAGATGAATAAGGCATGGCCCCTACCCTCAGAAGATCAAGGAAGTCAGACATGTACGCAAACAACTATATGAGAGTAATCAAAAAAAGAAAAAGACATGAGCTCAGGCCAAATTGGCTTGTTGACATTAGCAAGAGTCACCTTTAAATCCTATCCCATAGCTGGGTTAATAACAACTTGTTTAACTAGAATCCAACTGTAGTATTAATTATTTTTGCTGGATTTCCAATTAAACCTACACTACTGGTTCTCTGATGCAGCTACATCGTAGGAGACCTGAGGTAAACATAAACTTCTATAACACCTCTCCAAAGGCATTTGGACTTGTTTTAAAAAGTCATTCTCACCCTAGCCAGTGTGGCTCAGTTGGTTGTAGCACTGTCCTGTAACTGGAAGGTGGCAGATTCAATTCCTGGTCAGGGCACATACCTGAGTTGCTGGTTTGATCCTCAGTCCAGGTGCTTACAGGAGGCAACTGATCAGTGCTTTTCTCACATCAGCGTTTCTCTCTCCCTTCCTCTCTCTCTAAAAACAATGAAAAAATATCCTCAGGTGAGGAGAAAAAAAATTTTAAACACCACATAGATAAATAAATAGATAAATAAATAAATAAATAAATACTCATTCTCAAAGGTATGCAAGGAGCCAGAGGAGTTATAGAAAAAAACATCCATTAAATTAACACATAATTTCTAATTTCATCATGAGCTTCTATAAACCTTCCTAGGTAAACTAAGAAACAAGCTAAATATTCATTAATGTGGAAGTATAAATAAATTATAGAATATGTCATATATTAACTTTAAAGATTGAGGTAGCACTAGCATAGAAATGTCTCCAAATGTATAGAAGTGAAACAGCCAGGAAGAAATATTTTAGGCTATAAACTAGCCCTGTCATTTGATGCAACTTAAACACCCTTTTTTTAAAGGTTAAGAAGAGGCAGAAAATGACACAAATATATAAAGTATAAAATATGCTGCATTCTTACCACTGTTATAATATCAGAGTTATAATGATTTAAAGTGAATTTTTATGAAATTTTTTGGTATTTAAATTAGTTATGTTACCTTTAAAAATATTTTGTCTTCAAGTATTGTGTTGAAGTATAGTATGTAAAAATTTTTAATATTGCCCCTATATATTACTGTTGTTTTAAACCTTTCTCTGTAGCCACTTTCACAAGCTTTATCTTCGGGTTCAAAGTTTTCAATCTAATTAGCCCATGCACACTATAATTTCAATTCCAAAACAGAAAAGTTAACACTGACCCAACTTCTATTATTATATCTTGCCTCCATATCAGCCCAAAGCAGATCTGTTATCATTTGTCTTTACTCTTCTTTACATGAAAGGAGAGAGAAAAGGAAAGGAGAGAAAGTAGTTCAAGAAGAGAGAATACTGTCCAGTCCTTCAAATAGCAGAAGTTGCAAGTTGTCTGTTAAATGTCTGTTAACATTTATAAGTCAAAACTTCAGGCCCCATTCTGTGGTTTCTGCTTTATAATGATTGGTACAATTTTCTACTTTAGTAAAACAACTCTCTTTGAGAAAGGTCATGTCAGTAATGACTCAGGACCCTTAAATATGACCATAGCCTTCTCTACTTCTAGGAAAAGAAAAGCCAGTCTCACTTGTATGAGCCAAATTCACCTCTAGATATAAGGCAGTGTGCCACAGAAAGAAAGTCAATATAGTTTGTACAGGATGTAGGGTTCAGCCGAGCAGCTCAAATCAGCTTTCCATAAAGAAGACAAAGGCAAATACACAGAGATGCAGCCACTACCTTGGGCCAATGCTACACAAGTAGAACAGGTGCATCCACCCACTCCCAGTGGCACAGCCAAAGCTAGACACACCCAGGCTCTTCCACTAAATTCAGAGCTGGTCTGAATTCAAGTCAACTGAAGCTTGTTGCCATGGGTTTGGTGAGAGCTATTTTTAACACCAGTCAACAGATGCGTGATTAACCAATAGGGAAAATAAAATAAAGCAAACACATGTATCTATATCTATATAATTCATTTGAAAGGACTTAGAGAAACTAGAACCAAGACAGAATGCTGTTAGTTCAATAAGTATGAAATAAGCACCAAGACTCTCTAAAGCAACTTTCTAATTCCAGCAGAAGAATCTTTGATGATGAAGCCTCAAAGCATAGTTCCAGCCACCTTCATTGACACTTACTGGTTTACTGTAAATACATTAGTTAGACTGCTAACAACAAAAAATAAACTAAGGGAAATTAAAATAATAATATTGTAATGATGATATTTATGGTTATCATTTATAAAGCATCTACTAGATGCCAGTTTGGTATATTTACCCACATAGCCTAATCTCCATAACAGTCTTGTGAAGAAGGTTTTGTTATCCCCATTTTACAGACAAACTACATCAAATATAAATTAAGTATCTTTCCCCAAAATACCTAGCTACAGTAAAAGAGCCATAATCACTTCCAAATAAACTCTCTCCCCTATACCAAGAGTCAGCCAACTATGACCATGGTGTCAAATCTGTCCTGCTGCCTGTTTTTGTGGGGTTGTACTGGGGCACAGGCACCCTTTTCATTCATGTATTATCTGTGGCTGCTTTGGTGCTACACCAGAGTTGAGTAGTTGTGGCAGAAACCCTATTGCCCACAAAAACTAAGTGATTTACTATCTGGCCCGTTAGAAAAAATGTTTGCCAACCTCTGCACTGTAGTATGCCACTAAGAAGTTTTAAAAGGTGGAGTCAATCAAACAAATACATTAAGAGAATTATGAAATTCTGAGAAATATGAGTTCATAGCAAGCAATTTCTGTTAACAGCTACCCTAAGACATGCTGTCTATGCGGAGAGCTTTCTTCTACTCCTTAAAAATTTCAGTTGGGGAAAAAGTATTTGTGTGTTAGAAGACAAGAATCTGAAATTTGCTCTGGCTGGTGTAGCTCAGTAGATTGAGTGTGGGCCTGCAAACCAAAGAGTCGCTGGTTTGATTCCCAGTCAGGGCACATGCCTGGGTTGCGGCCCAGGTGCCCAGCAGCAGGGTGTGTGAGAGGCAACCGTACATTGATGTTCCTCCCCCTCTCTTTCTCCTTCCCTTCCCCTCTCTCTAAAAATAAATAGATAAAATCTTTTTTTAAAAAAAGGAATCTGAATTTTGTTGACTAATTCTTTCAGCTCCTTCCCAGTTCTACCACCAGCTTCTCCTCACCTCAAGTTCTCACAGAATATGTCACCAAACTAGGCATGTAAGAGAGAAGGAGAGGGAGGGACACAATGAAAAAGTATTGCTATAGCTTTGTGGAACTTCCATTCCATTTTCAGACTCTGACCACCTGCCAAGGTGGATTCTGAAGAAAGAGCATGCCAAGTCTCAGTGTTTACTCAGTTCGGCTTGTGAAATTGATATAAGCCTGAGTAGAGGAATTTATAGACTGGAATAATAAAATTTGAATATGGAAGGTACATCAGGTAATAACCAGTGGAGATGTTTTCATTTATCAACAAACAAACAAACAAGAATCCAGCAAAACTGGGTGATTTGTTCAAGGTTAAAGAGGTAGCAACAGAGAAAAGCCTTCTTTTATCCATTTTACCACACATTCAACAAGATGTGCTTTAAGTCCACAATTTATCCTGTTTACCAGCTTCCATATATTCATTAATTTCATGTCCTTTATTAAGGCTATACCTTTGACAGAAAGAGCACCTTTGGGGAATCAAGTAGACTTGGGTTCAAATCCTGTTTTGGTCACTTATTACTTATTAAAACTTAGAGAACTCAGTAAACCAGTTTAAGCCTTTTTATGCAAGTAAATTGTTGCCAAAGTGTACAAAACAATGAACTGAGATAGTACATTTGGCACCTAACAAAGTATCCAGCACATAGTAGGAAGTTTCTCGATGTATGGCAAACACTAGTATTGTTCTTACAAGACAAATGAACTGCATCACCCTAGTCCCCTCTTAGATCAAGTTCAGGAGGTATTAATTGTTGAACCAAGTATCAGCTCATGGTTCAAGTATAGATGATAGCCTGCTGGATGTATGCTGTAGAGAAAAAGAATTTTCATCTGAGAAAACTCACTTTTAACTTTCTAATCAAGCCTTGTACCAGTTTCATATAATTGTTATTATATGTTGTGATTTATGGGCATCCATGTTAATGAAGAAGTTTTTATTGAAGAGACAGGTTTCTGGGTGAGTCTGCCATCTGACTTGCCAGTACTTGTTAAAAGGTTTTATAGTGTGATTCATTTACATGTGTGTTTGTGTGCATTTAGGAATGCTATTATTAAATTTTGCTTGTATATAGTGAGAAATTTGTGACTCAGATTTGTCCACATACTAACCTCACACTTACTCATTCTATCCCTTCACATAACCCAACCCTCCCTCACTTGTCAAGGGCTAGCTTCAGATTATTTTAAAGGTTTTATACACATAGACTCGCATGCAATGGTCCTTGCCTAATTCCTCTCAGCTACTTGTGCATGTGAAATAGAAGTAAACACTGCTCAAAAGGGAAAATCTTTCAGGTATAGTGTGGTAGATGGCAAAACTAGGGGAAGTCAGTAAGGCAATGTCAAGCTGAATGCTATTTCCTCATGCTCAAAGTTTTTAATTCTGTAAAGTGAGAACCTTCAGGAAAAATCATCTTCACGTTGAAGTGAGGAAGCGGTACTGATAGATCAGTACCGTAAATTGCCTAAGAAGAAAAGAGAGAATGTGAGTACACGAAACTCATAAAAAAATAAAGACACCCCAGTAAACAGAACAATGAAAATAAATTGGAAAGGACAGCAATAAAACCACTCCATGACAATTCAATAATTCTGACAGCCAAACCTTTGTTAAGTACCTCCTACATATGCACATGACGTACATGTGAAGCTGGAGCAAGGGCATTGTGGAAAGGTATAAACAGTAATGAGTTTTCTTTTATGTTGCTATTACTTTAAGTTTCCACCCATTCTATTAGTTAAAAACACAGGAAATAGTAGAAAGGATGAAGAAGAGTAGGGAACAAGAGAGAGAAGAGAGGAAAGAATGGGAGAATAAGGCAGAAGTGTTAGATTTCATAGTCTGTTAGAACTGCAAGCACTGGGGCCCATGCACAGTGTTCATTTGATTCCACCTCCACTCAGTCATTTCTGGAAATGACTACTGTGGACATGTTGTTATACAGTATTGCTGAATAACAAAGTAAACCACCACCTCAACACCAAAAAAAAAAAAAAGACAAACAGTAGTATAAAACACTTGTGATTCATGGTTCTGGGATGGCCTACCTGTGTCCTCTGCTTCACAGTTTCTCACAAGGCTTCAGCCAAGGCATCTATCAAGGCTGGGGTCTCATCCAAGGAAGGGTTTGCCTTCAAGTCAGTACATGATTGTTGGCAGGATCCATTTTCCTTAGGGATGTTGAACTGTTCCCTGCTGGTTTTGGCTGAGGGTCACCCTCAGGTCTGCTCTCTTTGGGCAGGAAAGACTCTCTCCTATGGCAGCTTGCTTCATCAAAATCAGCAAGAGAGAGGGAGAGTCTTCTGGCAAAACAAAAGTCACGCTCTTTTGTAAACTAATCACAGAAGTGACACCTTCTCTAAATTGCTATACTCTATTGGTTAGAGAGGAGCTACTCAGGGAGAGGGGATTACACAGCATGAATGCTAGAAGGCTGAGATGATCAGGTGCTATCTTAGAGGCTGCCTCCCACAACAGAGCAATCTACTCTCGTTTTCTTTGTTTTTTCCCTATCTGATCTCTATTCAAATTACCACAAAATCCCAAAATAGTCAGGTCTAAGTAGATAAAACCTTCCTTTTAGTTTTAGGTTTGCATTCCGTAGAAGAGTTAGTAGTACAATAGAAACATTGGGTTGACACAGAAAAAGCATGAGTAACAAGCCCAATTCTGGAAATTTACTGGCTATGAGACTTTATCCATGAACCTGATTTTCTCATCTTGAAAATGGGGGTAATTATGCCTTTTCTGTTTATGTCATATAACTATTACGAAGGCCAAGGAAGAGAATGTGTATCAGGGTTTCCCAAAGCACAATAAGGTAGCACAGGAGGTACCTATGATTATTATAGGTAGCATATAGACTATCAATGAGACTTTCTTAAAGCATTTGTTTTTAGAGTGCATTAGAAAAATATAGATTGCACAGAAAAACCCATAATTTTATAGCTAATCTACCTTAAATGAGAATTAAATAAAGTTGGAATTAAGGTAATTCAATTTTAAAAGAAATATTAAGAAAATAATATGAGCCCTGGCTGGTGTAGCTCAGTGGATTGAGCGCGGGCCTGCGAACCAGAGGATCGCGGTTCGATTCCCAGTCAGGGCACATGCCTGGGTTGCAGGCCGGTTCCCGGCAGGGGACACACGAGAGGCAACCGTACATTGATATTTCTCTCCCTCTCCTTCTCTCCTACCCTTCCCCTCTAAAAAAAAAAAAAGATAAATAAATAATAAATTTAAAAAAAAAAGAATTATGGAAAAAAAAAGAAAATAATATGATAGTCTAAGAATAGGGCTAACATTGTGAAGGTGATACACAAAGGACTGCATAAAACTTTAAATGCTCCACAAATACATCAATTGTTAGTTAACTTATACTCCATGACTTTGGTATAAGAAGGTAACTAGGTATATTCTTTGCTACCAGCAGAGCAAACCTAACTTCACCTGGTGAGAAAGACAAAGGCTTGAAAATCCAGTCCTCTTTTTTTGACCCACACAGAATATTTCCTCTATTATTAATAAAATATTTATATCATTTTTCCTTGATTCATTTTTTCCAGCAATGCTTTTAATAACTTTCATATATGCTATAAGGAACATTGTACTATCATATCTTGTGAATGAGGAAACTGAAGTTAAAGAGGTTGAATAACTTAGCCAAAATCACTCAATAGAAAGTAGCAGGGTTAGAATTTAAAGTCAGGTCTACCTAACTCCGAAGCCTGTGTTATTTCAACTCTGCCAGTAAAGTTTTAAAGGACTGAAATTCCTCTCACTATGCCCACGCATCATCTTTTCCTACTTCTTACACTTTTATATTTGGCATTACAATATATTTTTTCTCTAGAATGTGGGAAAATATATCTACACCAGGGTATTCAAAACAAGGTCAGAGAATGAGTCACTTTTTGCCAAATGCCCTGACAGGACATAAACGCTAAATAGAATAAGAGAAGCAATTGCTTCCAGGCCCAAATTCTTTCACCCCACTCACTCCCAAGGGCAGAGGAGCAAACAGAAAAAGATAAATCCCAGACACTTTCTAGGGCTCCTCCTAAGCAGAGATGTTGGCACTCACCACTTCCCCTGTATAACTTTCCAACTAAGGACAATTCTACAAGCCAAAAAGCTGCTCGTTACCCATGGGCACCATACACCTGGTAAGCTACATAACTGCAAAGTCTGCACAAGAAAAGGGATCATCTCACTTTTGTTTTTTCAGTATGAGATCTAAGTTTTAACTGTAACCAAATATTCCTGGTGGTAAGGGTACCTGAAATATATTCCATTCTCTTTCAAGAAGAACTGTTTAAGCTTTAAGTCCTTAGATCTAGAAAAATTGACTTAAAAATCTATTTTGAAAAAAACCAATTATTAAAGCTTTAGCTTACTAACCAATGAACATTAAAATTCAGGAGATAGCAGAAAGTGGAATTATCCCATATAGGAAATATTACTTTCTATACTCAGATTAGTCACAATCCATTTTGTAACAAAAGCAAGATTTTATTCATTGGAATCATGGACTATTAATATCAAAATACACCTTAGTGACTATAAATACAAGGTAAAATAAACTTGAAAAAATACATAGTTAGAAGTAAATACACAAAAATTAGGAGTAAATGTTTGAAAACAGGTCATTAAGGTATTTTCTTATACTGTACAGATTAAATTTAGAAGAGGTGTTTCCAGTTGCTCTTCCCTTTCCAGACAGCCTGAGAAGATGACCACAAACTGCAGCAGTTATACGCCCCAGAGGTGCATTCCACCCTGTCTACCTCAGACAGAGTCATACAGGTCGGGTCCCACAGCAGATGGGGGAGCCATCATAATAGCATGGCCACCAGCATTCTCTCTTCTTTGAATCCCTTGAAGATTTCCAGCCAGTCAGTATTCCATGCAGAACATCCAACAATCTGGATGTGCTACACTGGCTCCTCTGTGATTAGGTTCATATCAAATATTCCATCGAGAACCCAAATTAGCCTTGTCTGGTGTGGCTCAGTGGATTGAGCACTGGCCTGCGAATGGAAAGATTCGAGTCCCTGTCAGGGCACATGCCTGGGTTGTGGGTCAGGTCCCCAGTTGGGGGCTTGTGAGAGGCAACCAACTGATGTTTCTCTCACACATGAATGTTTCTCTCACGTTTTGATGTTTCTGTCCCTCTCTTCCTCTGTCCCTTCCCCTCCCTCTGAAAATAAATAAACGAAATCTTTAAAAAGAAAAGAACCCAAATTAGATAAACCTGAAACTGCACATAGTCTCTCATTTGATTAAAGTGATAACCACCAGCACACGCTCACTCTCTCTCGCTCTCTCATGCTCTCTCTCTTCCTCCCTCTCAAAGCAATTTTTCTCTTTGTAATTAATAAATAAATCTATGGGGTAATATTATGAGGATATTGTTTCTCAACCATAGTCTATTGTCATCCCTTGAGGATCACAATATGGTGATTTTCTAATTCTAAGATTTACTCTGTATTAACTAGCTGGCTTCCTCTAGAACAGGGGTGTCAAACTCATTTTCACCAGGGGCCACATCGTGGTTGCCTTTAAAAGGCCAAAATAATTTTAGGACTGTATAAATGTAACTACTCCTTAACTGTTAAGGAGTTGAAATTACATTCAGCCCTTTGAAGGCAACCACAAGGCTGATGTGGCCCCTGGTGAAAATGAGTTTGACACCCCTGCTCTAGAAAGAGAAGTGTATCCACTTTGCATGAATTAGTGTGATTTAAATTGCATCACTATTCTTTCTTATGTTCAAATTGTCCCAAGTTAGCCCAGTTAGGGGAAAAAATTATTTTGAATGTATGGTAGTTTAAATTTTATTATACTATAAACAAACAATCTATAACAGATTTCTAGGTTTATATTATATTATCATTTATATTTATCATTGTTATTATTGTTCTTTAGTAATTTATTTCTATCATGCCAAGGAAAGAAGTTGGATATCGTTAATCATCTCAAATCTATCATGGAGCATTTTCTGAAATAATATTACATGTGATTATAAATATTTCAGAAACTATACATAAAAATCAGTAACATGGTTTTAAAAGCTTATATAATACTTCAATATTAAATTTCAAGTGCTGATTTGAGATTAGGGTGCCAAATTAAAAATCCTAAAATTGCCTTCATATTATGTTTTCTCTAACTCTTGAATTTAATTTAGTTTGACTTTCACTTCAACACTGCCTTGGTTTATAACCACATCAAATACAATTTAAGACTAGGGTGTCAAAATTAAAATCCTAAAACTTACATCATAATGATACTAATTTTGGCTCATGATACATTTTTAAAACTTTCATTTTAACTATGCCTTGGTTTGTAACCATATCTAGTTTTTCAACATTTAATTATACATATTTAATGTGGGAACATTGAACTTAAAAACCTACAGCTTGATGCACCTTATTTTAGTACCATGGCCTGTTTCTTTTTTATTATTATATTCTATTGATTATGCTATTACAGTTTTCCCAATTTTTCCCCTTTTGTCCCTCTCCACCTAGTATCCTACACTCCCTCAGGCAATCCCCACAACTTTATTCATGTCCATGGGTCATGCATGTAAGTTCTTTGGCTTCTCCATTTCCTATACTGTACTGTACATCCCTATCCCTATTATGTAACTACTAACCTGTGCCTTTTTTTAAAGATTTTATTCATTTATTTATTTTAATATATTTTATTGATTATGCTATTACAGTTGTCCCATTTCTCCCCCATCATTCCCCTCCACCCTGCACACTCCCTCCCACCCACATTCCCCCCTTTAGTTCATGTCCATGTGCCATAAGTTCTTTAGCTTCTACATTTCCCACACTATTCTTGCCCTCCCCGTGTCTATTTTCTACCCACCATTTATGCTACTTATTCTCTGTACCTTTTCCCCTCTCTTCCTCCCACTCCCCTGTTGCTAACCCTCCATGTGATCTCCATTTCTGTGGCTCTGTTCTGTTTTAGTTGTTTGCTTTTGTTTTAGGTGTGGTTGTTACTATCTGTGAGTTTGCTGACTTTTCACTGTCTTATTTTTTTATCTTCTTTTTCTTAGATAAGTCCCTTTAACATTTCATATAATAAGGGCTTGGTGATGATGAACTCCTTGAACTTAACCTTATCTGAGAAGCACTTTATCTTCCCTTCCATTCTAAATGACAGCTTTGCTGGATAGAGCAATTTTGGATGCAGGCCCCTGCCTTTCAAGACTTCAAATATTTCTTTCCAGCCCCTTCTTGCCTGGAAGGTCTCTTTTGAGAAATCAGCTGACAGTCTGATGGGAACTCCTTCGTAGGTGACTGTCCCCTTATCCCTTGCTGCTTCTAGAATTCTCTCCTTCATTTTAATCTTGACTAATGTAATTACAATGTACCTTGGGGTATTCCTCCTTGGGTCCAACTTCTTTCCGACTCTCTAAGCTTCCTGGACTTCCTGGTAGTCTATTTCCTTTGCCAGATTGGGGAAGTTCTCCATTATTATTTGTTCAAATAAGTTTTCCACTTGTTGCTCATCTTCTTCCCCTTCTGGGACCCCTATAATTCGGATGTTGGGACGTTTAAAGATGTCCTGAAGGTTCCTAAGCCTCTCCTCATTTTTTTGAATTCTTGTTTCTTCCTTGTTTTCTGTTTGGTTGCTTGTTTTTTCCTTCTGGTCCACTCCATTGATTTGAGTCCCAGTTTTCCTTCCATCTCTGTTGGTTCCCCATGCATCTTCCTTCATTTCACGTATTGTAGCCTGCATTTTTTCATCTAATTTATGAGCAAAATCAACCAATTCTGTGAGCATCCTGATGACCAGTGCTTTGAACTGTGCATCTGATAGGTTGGCTATCTCTTCATCGCTTAGAGGAATTGTCTCTGGGGCTCTGATTTGTTCTCCATTTTGAGCCGTTTTTGGTGTGGTTTTTTTTTGTTTTGTTTGGTTTGGTTTGGTTTTGGTTTTGGTCTAGTCACGGCTGTTACGTAGTGAGGGGTGGAGCCTTAGGTATTCCCCAGTAGGGGGCAGCCCAGTTGCTGGGTTGTGATGCTGTATGTGGGGGCAGGGTCCGAGAGGGAACAATGCCACCTGCTCCTCTCTCTGAGTTCCCGTCCCTTCCGCCGCTTCCCCTTCGCCTGGATTATCTGCACATGCCTGGTCTGGATGAATGGTTGTTGGACTTCCTTACAGTTCAATTTTCCACTAGCTCTGGTTGTTTTCTTGTTTCTAAATATTTGTTGTCCTTAATTTTGGTTGTGAGAGGAGGCACAGTGTGTCCACCTACGCCTCCATCTTGGCCGGAAGTCTTCTGCCACAGGGCCCAGAGGCAGTTTCTCCGCAGGGCCACATGCTGCCACGCCAGGCACTCATCCACATGGGAACGAGCCTGCAGGTCCTGAGGGTACCAGTCAGTGGTCAGGAACCTTATACTTGCATGTCAGGTAGAGTAGAATGGCCACACTCTCTGTCAAGGTGAAGTCCCTGTCCTTCAAAGCAAGCACCTTCTTGAGGGGGTTCACCTGAGCAAAGGTATCGCTGAGGTGCTGGCATTTGGGGTGTCCCACGCCTCAAGTGCAGAATGGCTGAGCTCGGACTTCCTGTAGTACCCTTTGAGCAGCTCCACGGTGCGCAGCTCAAAGAGGATGCCGTTCTTCTGGGTGAAGATGTAGACGGCGTGGCAAGTCTGGGACAGCAGGTCCAAGTAGAGCTTCAGACCTATGGCCTAATTTGTGCTTCTTAATCCCTTCACCTTTTCACCGACTCATATTTCCCCAACCCCCCTCCCATTTGGCAGCCATTAAACTCTTCTCCCTATATATGATTCTGCTTCCGTTCTGCTTGTTTGCTTAGTTTGTTTTTTAGATTCAATTGTTGATAGATATGCATTTTTTGCCATTTTATTGTTCATAGTTTTGATCTTTTTCTTAAATAAGTCCCTTTTACATTTCATATAATAATGGTTTGGTGATGATGAACTCCTTTAGGCTTTTCTTGTCTGGGAAGCTCTTCATCTGTTTTTCAATTCTAAATGATATCTTTGCTGGGTAGAGCAATTTTGGCTGTAGGTCCCTGTTTTCCATGACTTTGATTTCTTGCCAATCCCTTCTAGCCTGCAAGGTTTCTTTTGAAAAATCAGCTGATAGTCTTATGGGAATTCCCCATAGGTAACTCTCTGCTTTTCTCTTGCTGCTTTTAAGATTCTCTCTTTACCTTTAACCTTTGGCATTTTAATTATGATATGTCTTGGTATAGTCCTCTTTGCATCCATCTTGTTTGGGACATTCTGTCATTCCTGCACTTGTATGTCTATTTCCTTCACCAAATTAGGGAAGCTTTCTTTCATTGTTTTTTTCAAATAGATTTCCAATTTCTTGCTCTTTCTCTTCTCCTTCTGGCACCCCTATGATGCAAATGTTGGACCTCTTGAACTTGTCCCAGAGGCTGCTTATACTATCCTCTTTTTTATTTATTTATTTTTTTTGGATTTGTTTTTTTCTTCTGATTGTTTTGATTGGTTGCTTTTTGCTTCCTTATGTTCCATATCATTGATTTGATTCTCATCTTCATCCACTCTACTGTTGTTTCCCTGTAAATCATTCTTTATTTAAATTACTGTATCCTTCTTTTCTGACTGGATCTTATGCTAGGTTTGAAGTTGCTCTAGCAAGGCCAGGCTGTGAACCAAAAGCAGCTGCTGCTAGTTCCAGGTCTGGGACCACTTAGCAAGGTAAGGTGACTCACTGAGGCCAACTGTTGCTTATTTGAGAATATTTAGGAAGATCAGAAGCATGAACCATGACAAGTCATTCATATGGAAAAGCCACTGTCAACCACTTGGGTGGGCCTATAATTGGGTGGGCTGGAGTCTCAAGTAACCACCAGGGCAGGGCAAATAACGTGAGCCAGGTTGATGAAGTCTCAGATATGGTACCTGCCATGCTGTGTGGCTCTGTGGGGGCAGAATTCAGAAGAGAATCAATGGCCTCTGCCCGCACCTCTGCCTGGGTGAAAGCTGCCCCCAGCCTCTTGCCCTGATGCCAGACACATCATTTCCTCCCTGTATGCCACTGGTGCCTTTCTAGATGCTGCCCCAGAACTGGAGCTCAGCAGGAGTGAGTCTGAGTAACTCCATGTTACTCAGTGGTTACCCTACTCTGTGGGCCCACTAAGAGGAACTACCTGGGAATCCAGAAGTTTCTTCCACTGACTCAGTCTCCACTAGTTTTTACAACCAGATGCCACAGGGCTTTTGTATTCAATTTATGATTATTGAAAAAAAAGTTTTATTATTGATTCTTATAACAAAAATTATTTTTAACATTTATATGATTTCTTATAGGCCAAGCCTGTATGTCTGATGTTGTATTATAAAATATGAAGCATATTTAATAAGAAATAACCTCTTTTAATTTATACAGAAATTGCTTCCCCGGATAGAATGTAAAAGTCATGAGGACAGGGATCATGCACTATTTTGTCACTGATTATCTTAAAGGCCTAAAGGAGTGTCCCTGGCACATAATCAACACTCAATAAATATTTGTGGAATGGCTATTAGATGGATTGAATAATCAATGCATACTTGTACCCAGAAAAGAATAGCCATGAAAAAGGACTATTATTTTTAAGTGATTTTCTAATAATATTATTTTGTTCATTTTTTTTCATTTGCTGAATGAATATATGGAGAAATTTTAGAAAATTTCTTTATGTAGTGTATTGAATTGTTTTTCAATCCATTATACTAAGTTTGAATGTGAATTCTATTTATGTCTTAGGAGTTGTTCCATATATAAATAATCAAAGACAGTGTTGAACCTATAATTTTTAAAATTAAAAAATCATTAACAATGTAAAGATGTTAACAATATGAAATACGTCTTCACAATGATTAAACAAATTTAGAGGCCAAAAAGGTGGTATCAGCACATATTGTCTAAATTTTTTTGCTAGTAAAGTTTTGAATTAATTCTCAGGATTAATTACTATAGTTTACATTTTTCTTTAAAAATTATCTAATCCTCCATGCTAAAATTTATGCCACACAATTTCATTTCTAAATTTGTTAGTATAAATTAGTCTAAGTTAGGAATATGCACTCCTCTCTGTGGTCCAGACCCCTGTCTGTAAATTCCACTGGACATTGCCACCTGGATACTCCACCACGTCTCTACTCCAAGCTCTCTGAACCTAAGTTCATGATCTTCACCTCAACCTGCATCCTCATCAGTGTTCCCTATGTTGGGACCATGATCGCCAGCCTCTCCAGTTGTACAAATCTGCCTAGCACCTTCCTCTCTCTCATGTCCACCACTAAGATCTGTTGAAGTTACTCCTTAAATATATCTTAAAGCAATGTACTTATCTCCACCTTGAATGCAAACACTTTAGGCCAAACTATCATAATCTATCTTCTGAACTACTGGCCCACCAGTATCCATTCTTGCTTCTCCTCCAAACCATTTTCTAAAATGCACCTATAGTGACTTTTTAACTGAAAATTTGATTATATCACTTCAGTGTGATGAAAGCACATCACTTAAACACATCAATGGCTTCTCCTTGTCCTAGAATACTTAACATGGTCTATATGGCCCCACAAGATTTTGCTGTATGTATTTCTCCAATCCTAGCTACCCATACTCTCTTCCTCCATTCCTATGCTCCAACTAAAATTCCTTCAGTATGCCCATACCTCCTCCACCTCAGAGCCTGCCACATGCTGTCCCTTCAGCCTGGAATGCTCCTCCTTGCAACTACTGCCCATTCTTTTGGTAAATTCATGTCAACATAATCCTGCAGTCTCAACTCAAATGTCCCTTGATCTCCTTGATCACCACACTGCATCTGCTCCCACACTATGCACACACATAGCATCCAGAACTTTTATTTCATGGCTGTCACCATGTTTACAATTAATACTCTGATCTGTTCATCTCTTTACCTAGCACACTGTATCTGATATTTAGTAGAAGCTTAATGTCCACTGTTTTATTGGATGAGTCTCATTTTACAGTTAATAATTCAAGATTTTATTTTAGCATTGCTACTAAAAATATGGATGAACTGAAAGTAGATTAAGAATGTCTTTTCAGCCCTGG
Organism: Glossophaga mutica; assembly: GCA_039655065.1. Lineage (NCBI taxonomy): Eukaryota > Metazoa > Chordata > Mammalia > Chiroptera > Phyllostomidae > Glossophaga > Glossophaga mutica. The sequence continues at coordinate 142,770,272 of CM077305.1, read as the reverse complement.
CTTGGTGGCTCAGTTCACTGGAGCATTGTCTTGTACTCCAAAACTTGTGGATTTAATCCCCAGTCAGGGCATGTACCTAGGTTGTGTGTTCAAGCCCCTGTAAGGGAACCTACAGGAGGCAACTGATCAATGTTTCTTTCACATGGGTGTTATTCTCTCTATTTCCCTTTGTCTCCCTCTAAAATCAATAAGCGTATCCTTGAGTGAGGGTTTTAAAAATAGAGAATATTTATAGGAGGATATAAACACATTGGTATTATTTACATTTCATGCATGACATAAATTATCAATAATGTATGAGAGGATGGCTTCAATAAGACACAAGAAAGTTGAGTGCAACAAGAAAAAAGAGGCTTTCGAGCCCTGGCCAGTGTTGCTCACTAGGTTGTACACTCTCCCTCAGCTGAAAGGTTGTGGGTTCAATTCCCAGTCAAGGCACATACCGACATTTCGGGTTTGATCCCAGTCTGGGCATGTTGATGAGGCAACCAAATGGATGCTCTCTCTCACATTATGTTTCTCTTGCTCCCTTTCTCTCTCTCTAAAAAGCAATGAAAATATGTACTCAACTGATTTTTAAATTTTTTTTTTTAAGATTCAAAGCTGCAGAGAAGAAACTACAGTGAGATGAAGACTGAGAGTATTGGATCTAGCAATAAAAAAGTCACTGGTTACCTTGCCAATTGGTTACCCAGAATGGGAGTGAAAGTCAGATTACAGAAGGTTGAGTAGTGAATAGAAATGGAGATAACATTGTTCTTCCAAGAACTTTAAATGCTTAATATGTAGTTTATCTAGTAATGCAAAAGTTAACTATTTTATTGTATCTGTGCAGTATGATGGGATCTACACAAAAAGCAGTAAGTTCAGAGAAGAAAAAAATCCAGGTTCCAATTCACAATGGCTCATTAAGATAGAAGCCTGAATATAGAACTGGATCCATAAGATGGCAGGGGAGTAAATGGAAGCTACACTAACCTCCTCCTAGATCCAATGTGTAAATTCAAGTAAATTGCAGAGAAATCATACAGAATAAACAAGTGAACAATAGTAGGAAAGGAGCCTTATAACCACTTCAGACAGAAAAATCAGCTTCACTACAACATGACTGTTATGGAGCATGGCAGAGATGTGAGAGGAATGGCTGGGATCCCACCGGTGGCAGCTGTAGTGCTAGAGGAATATTTCAGTGGCCAAGGGTTATCCTTGAGAATTGTAGAGTCTAAACACCAAATTGGGCTCCCCAGCCTACAGCACCAGAGCTCAAAAAGAACCCAGATAACATCCAGCTGTGAAGAGCAGCAGAGTTGTTCTCTGCCAGAGACAGCCAGCTGGAGACACAAAGAGGGTTTTAAAGGGTCAATGCATAAAATTTCATTTGCAGACACTTACCCTGGGCTCTGGCAAAGCAGGGTCAGAGTAGACTAGAGATTCTTGAGGAGAAACTGGGAATGGTGGCTTTGGGTAGAGAACTGAAAGCAGCCACCAGGATTCTGATGTTGAGTCGTCCCCCATACTGCAGTAGCCGTATTGCTCAGGCAGAGCAGTCTCCTCCAAGGGGAAGCAATAGCCCCACCCTCAGGAGATACTCTGCTCCACTCTGTGGTGCTTAAGCCTGATTGCTGAGTGCAGAATAACTAGATCAACAATTGAAGGAGTCATCTATGCCTGGAGATCCCTGGTACGCTCAAACAGGCTGCCTAAGGCCAGACTGGGACACCATCTGGCATCGCCAGAGGTGGATTCAGAAAGAAAAAACTGTGGTAAATATTAGCTATCAAGACGAATTCCAGTGTGGTCTTCTTCATGATTTGCAATATTATCTCTCCTGCAAAACTTTTTAACATTCATTTCTTGTCCATCAAGTTTGTGCATATTAATTAAGTCACTAGATTTTGTATTATAATTTATTTCAAATCTCATATTTTGCTCCTCCTTTCTCTTAAACCATTTTATCTTCTTCTTTTCTCTTCTTATTTTCTTTATAAATTTTGTTTTCTCTCTTGCTATGACTTGTTTCCATTCCACACTCAAACTATTTCTCCCCCATCCAGCCTCTCAAAAGCACCTTTCTTGTCATTGGTCACCTCACATTCTTTTTCCTGCTCTTAAAATACCCTTGTTCTTTCTCTACATTTATCAACCTTTGCTCATTGGTTGTGGATTGGATGGTTGTTGTTGCATTTCTTCAATTTTGTCTCTAGATTTTCACTATTCTGGTATTTCAAATCCCAAATTTTACTGTTCCCCTCTCCTACTCCATTCTTCCTTCCTCCTGCTCTTTGTTTCATCTCAAATTTTAATTACTCTTGGTCTTAGCCTGGTTTTCATTCCTCACTCCTAGTTGTCATTTTCCTTCTATCAGCTCAATATTACTTTCCTCTCCTCCAGACATCTCTCAAGTTGTTCTTTGTTTTTTCCCTATTATTACCATCCCACCTATAATAATCTTATATCATTTGTGCTTAGATAATTTGATAGTGCTGTAGTGGATCTTTTTCTCCAAATCTGTTCCTATTTCGTATTCATTTACTTATTTTTCCTTTTTCTTTCTCTCTCTTACTATATATTTTTAAATTTTCTGTTAAGACTAATACTATATACTTCCCTTCTGTTGCTCCATTCTGCCTTCTTCATTCCCTTTTTTATTTATGATATAAATTTTACTTTCTCTCTTTATCTTGTCCCAACCCCCTACTATTACTAATTATCCTCCCTCTACCCTCTCAAAATCATTTTCTTTCCATTAGTCAACTCGCATTCATTTCTCTGTTCTTATAATAATCTTAATCTCTTTAAACCATTATTAATACTGACTCATTTGCTGTTAATAGTGTGACTGTGGGTGGGAGTTATTTTTGCAGGTGCAGGTTCATTTCCTGGGCTGTGTGGTTTTGTACTGGCAGCAACTGCACAACAGCACACAAGACATGGAGGGCAGAGTGGCTCTCATCAGTCAGCTGAAGTAAAGTAACAACCAAAGAACAACACAACAATAATCAAAATTCAATTACACCCTGGCTGGTGTGGCTCAGTGGATTGAGTGCCAGCCTGCAAACTAAAGGATCATTGATTCAATTCCTAGTTAGGGCACAGGCCTGGGTTGCAGGCCAGGTCCCCAGTAGGGGATGCATGATAGACAACCACACATTGATGTTTCTCTCCCTCCCTTCCCCCCCTCTCTAAAAATAAATAAATAAAATCTTTTAAAAAATTACAACTAGAGAGCTAACATAAATGGCAGAAAGGGCATCCCAAGAGCATCAAGTTTAGGAGATCAAGGAGAATACACTGTTGAACCCCATAAGTCTCCTACCATAGAAGGTCACACCATGAACATAGGTAGTCAAAGTAGAGCAATCTAAGAAGCAGGGGGAAAAAAGAAAAATACCTAAAATGGAGAAACAAAGAAACAACCCACAATCAAAAGGAAAAGAGGGATCCCCAGAAACAGTGCTAAATGAAATATAGGCAAGTAAACTAGCAGACATTGAGTTCAAAATAATGGTTATAAGGAAGCTCAATGAGCTCAGTAAGAACTACAAAGACTCCAGGGCAGCTACAAGAAACTTACTGCAAAATACATTAGCATGAAAAAGGACATAGAAACTATCAATAAGAGCCAGGAGGAAATGAAGAATACAATTTTTGAATTGAAGAACACAAAAGAAGGAATTAAAAATAGGCTGGATGAAGCAGAGGATTGAATTAGCAAGCTGGAGAAGGTAGAAAAAATCCCAGACAGAGCAACAAAACAAAACAAAAAAAAGACTCAAAAAGAATGAAGAGGGTTTAAGGGAAATGCAGGAAAACATGAAACATAATAATATCCATATCATAGGAATACCAAAAGGAGAAGAAGAGAAGCTAGGCAAAGAAAACCTACTTGAAAAAGTAATGGCAAAAAATTTCCCTAACTTGATGAGAAAAAAAGTCATGTACATCCAGGAAGCACAGAGGATCCCAATCAAGATGAATCCAAAAAGGCCCACTTCTAGACATATCATAATGAAAAGGGCAAAATTTAAAGACAAAGAGAATATTAAAAGCATCAAGGGAGAAACAGCTAGTGACACACAAGGGAGCCCTAATAAGGCTGTCAGCTGATTACTCAAAGAAACACTACAAATCAGAAGAGAATGGCAAGAAATATTCCAAATAATGAAAAGTAAAGGCCTGCAACCAAGACTATTTTATCCAGCAAGACTCACATTTAAAATGGGAGGCAATCCTCCTATGAAGGCATGTCTGTGGTTCTCTGTCTTTGGACACGTAAGAATTGGAGGCAATCCTCCTATGAAGGCATGTCTGTGGTTCTCTGTCTTTGGACACGTAAGAATTGGAGGCAAAGAAATATGGACTTGCAGAAGTCTGGGGTCAGCTTGCTTCTTGCAGACTCAAGATCAACCATCCCACATAGAGGGGAAAAATAAAAAGGAAATAAATAAATGAATGAAATGAAATGAAGGCAAAATAAGGAGCTTCCCAGACAAAAGAAAAGGCTAAAAGAACACATCTCCACTAAACTAGCATTGCAAGGCATGCTAAAGGGACTGCTTTAAGAAGATGAAAAAAAAGAGTGAGAGGGAGAGGAACACAAGAACAAAGGGGAACATGGCAATGAATAAGTACATATCAATAATAACCTTAAATGCAAATGGATTAAATGCTCCAATCAAAAAACATAGGGTAGCTGAATGAATAAGAAAACATGACTCACGTATATGTTGTCTACAAGAGATCCACCTTAGAACAAAAGATTCACACAGACTGAAAGTGAAGGGATGGAAAAAAATATCCCAAGCAAACAGACATAAGAAAAAGGTGAGATAGCAATACTTATATCAGGCAAAATAGATTTCAAAACAAAGGCCATAAAAAGAGACAAAGGAGGACACTATATACTATGGGAACAATCCAACAAGAAGATAAAACCCTTGTAAACATATATGCACCCAACATAGGGGCACCAAAATAGATAAGAAAAATCTTGGAGGACTTCAAGAAAGATATTGACAGCAACACACTCATAGTAGAGGATTTTAACACATCATTTCAACAACGGAGAGATCTTCCAAGCAAAGAATGGGCAAGGATACTGTGCCATTAAACAACACTCTGGATCAAATGGGCTTAACTGATATAGACAGAACATTTTACCCCAAAGAAGCAAAATATACATTCTTTTCAAATGCACATGGGACATTTTTCAAAAATAGACTATATGGTAGGTCACAGAACAAGCCTCAACAAACTCAAGAAAATTGAAATCATAGCAAGCATCTTTTCATATCACAATGGCTCAAAACTAGAAACTAACCTCAAGGAAAAAACTCAAACATATTCAATTCATGGAGACTGAATAACATGTTAAATGATGAATGGGTTAACAATGAAATCAAGAAAGAAATCAAAAAGTTTCTGGAAACAAATGAAAATGGGCACAAAACACCATAAAACCTATGGGTCACAACAAAGGCCATCCTGAGGAGTAAGTTTATAGTAATACAACCCCACTTAAAAAAGATAGAAACATTTCAGATAAACAACCTAAACTTATATCTATAAGAACTAGAGGAACAACAAAAAACAAAGCCCAGAGTAAGAAGAAGGAAGGAAATAATTAAGATCAGACCAGAATTAAAGGACACAGAGACTAAAGGAACAATTCAAAGGATCAATCCTTGCTGCTGTGGCCTAGTGGTTTGAGTGCCAGCCTGCAAAATAAAAGGTCATCAGTTCTATTCCCAATCAGGGCCCATGCCTGGGTTGCAGGCCAGGTCCCCATTTGGGGGCATGTAAGAGGCAACCATGTATCTCTCACACACTGATGTTTCTTACTCTCTCTTTCTCCCTCCCTTCCCCTCTTTCTAAATAAGTAAAGAAATAAAATCTTTTTTTAATTTTCTTTTCTTTTTTAAAGATTTTATTTATTTTTAGACAGAGGGGAAGCGAGAGAGGAGAGAGGGAGATAAATATCAATGTGTGGTTGCCTCTTGCTCACCCTCTACTGGGGACCCAGCCCACAACCCAGGCATGCACCCCAACTGGCAATCAAACCAGCGACCCCTTGGTTCACAAGCCAGCTCAATGCACTAATCAACACCAGCCAGGGCAGTAAATAAATAAAATCTTTTTAAAAAGAAACAATTCAAAGGATCAATAAATCCAGGAACTGGTTCTTTGAAAGATAAACAAAATCAACAAACCTTTAACCAGACTCATCAAGAAAAAAAAAGATGACCCAAATAAACAAAACCAGAAACAAAAGGGGAGAAATTACAACCAATACCACAGAAATACAAACATTGTTAGAAATTAATGTGAACAATTATATGCCAAGAAATTTGACAGCCTGAGCAAAATAGACAAAATTCTAGAAACATATAATCTTCCAAAACTGAATCAAAAAGAAGCAGAAAGCTTGAATAGACCAATAACAATTAGTGAAACTGAAGTAATGAGGCAGTAATCAAAAAACTCCTGGCACACAAAGGCCCTGGACTGGACAACTTCACAGGCAGATTTTACCAAACATTTAGGGAAGAGCTAACTCCTATCCTCAAATCATTCCAAAAATTTCAAGAAGAGGAAAGATTCCCAAACTCTTCATGAGGCCAGTATTATCCTAATTCCAAACCCAGGTAATATTACAACAAAGAAAGAAAACTACAGGTCAATATCATTGATGAATATAAACGCTAAAACCCTCAATAAAATATTGGCAAACCAGATCCAGTAATACATTAAAAAGATCATACACCATAATCAACTGGGATTCATCTCAGGGATGCAAGGATGGTACAATATTCACAAATCAATAAATGTTATACACCACATAAACAAAATGAAAGATAAAAATCATTAATTGTATCAATAGACATTGAAAAAGTATTTGATAAAGTACAGCACCCATTTGTGATTAAAAAAAAAAACATTCAGCAAAGTGGGAATAGAGGAAGCATACCTGAACATAGTAAAGGTCATATATGAGAAACCTACAGCTAACATCATACTCAATAGTCAAAAACTAAAATCTTTCCCACTAAGATAAGGAACAAGACAGGAATGTCCACTTTTACCACTTTTATTGAACGTAGTATTGCAAATTGTAGCTACAGCAATCAGATAAGACAAAGAAATAAAAGGCATCGAAATTGGAAAGGAGGAAATAAAACTGTCAGTGTTGCAGAAGACATGATAGTGTGCATAAACAGCCCTATAAACTCCACAAAAAAACTACTCAATCTAGTATGTGAATTTGGAAAAATAGCAGGATATGAAGTCAATATTCAGAAACCAAAGTCATCTTTGTACACCAACAATGAAATATCAGAAACAGAAACTAGGGAAAAATCCCATTTACTATAGCAACAAGAAAAGTGAAGTACCTAGGAATAAACTTAACCAAGGAGGTAAGAGGTCTGTACTTAGAAAACTACAGAACACTGAAGAAAGAAACTACGGAAAATACAAACAAATGGAAGCATATACCATGCTCATGGATTAGAAGAATCAATATCATTAAAATGTTCATACTACCTAAAGCAATCTATAGATTCAATGCAATCCTTATTAAAATACCAATAGCATATTTAACAGATTTAGAACAAATATTTCAAAAATTTATGTGGAATCAAAATGACCCCAAATAGCCACAGCAATCTTGAAAAAGAAGAATAAAGTAGGAATGCTCACAATACCTGATATCAAACTATACTGCAAGGCCACTGTAATCAAAACAGTCTGGTCCTGGCATAATAACAGACACATAAACCAATGGAACTGAATAAGAGCCCAGAAATAAACCCATATCTCTACAGTCAATTAATATTTGACAAAGGGTGCAGAAGTATAAAATGGAGTAAAAATTGCCTCTTCAACAAATGGTGCTGAGAGATCCAGAATGGTACATGCAAAAAAAATTAAACTAGACCACTAACTTACACCATACACAAGAATAAATTCAAAATGGATAAAAAGACTTAGACATAAGCCACACCACCATGAAAGTCCTAGAGGAAAACATAGGCAGTAAAATTTCAGACATTCCCCCACAGCAATATTTTCACCAATACGTCTTCTACAGCAAGGGAAATAAAGGAAAGAATAAATAAATGGGACTACATCAAATTTTAAAGTTTCTGCATAACTAAAGAAAACATCATCAAAATGAAAATGGAACTGACTATATGGGAAAACATATTTGCCTATGATACCTTGGACAAGGGTTTGATCTCCAAAATATGTAAAGAACTCATACAACTCAATGCTAGGAAGACAAACAATCCAATTAAAAAATGGGCTAAAGACCTGAACAGACGCTTCTCTAAGGAGGACATACAGAGGGCCCACAAGCATATGAAAGGATGCTCAACATCACTAGCCATCATAAAGATGCAAATTAAAACCACAGTGAGATACCACCTCACCCCAGCCAGAATTGCCATCATAAACAAATCAACAAACAACAAGTGCTGGTTAAGATGTAGAGAAAAGGGAACCTTAGTGCACTGCTGGTGTGAATGCAGACTTATGCAGCTACTGTGGAAAACAGTGTGGAATTTCCTCAGAAAACTGAAAGTGGGCCCTGGCTTGTGTGGCTCAGTGGACTGAGCGCCAGCCTGCAAACCAAAAGGTTGCCAGTTCAATTCCCCATCAGGGCACATACCCAGGTTGCAAGCCAGTCCCCAATTGGGAGTATGTGAGAGGCAACCAACCGATATTTCTCTCCTTCTCTTTCTCCCTCCCTTCCCCTCTTTCTGAAAATAAATAAAATATCATAAAAAACCCCACTAAAAATGGAACTGCCTTTTTACTCAGTGATTCTACTGCTGGGATTATACCCTAAGAATCCTTAAACACCAGTTCAAAAGAACCTATGTACCCTTACATTCATAGTAGTGTTATTTACCATAGCCTAAGTGCCCATCAGTAAATGAGTGGATCAAAAAACCACGGTACATTTACAAAATGGAATATTATGAAGCATAAAGAAAGAACTCCTACCTTTCACAACAGCATGGATGGAACTGGAGAGTGTTATGCTAAACGAAATAAGCCAGGTGGTGAAAGACAAATACCATATGATTTTACCTATAATATGAACCTAATGAAAAAACAAACAAGCAAGCAAAATAGAACCAGAAGCATGGAAACAAGGAACAAACTGACAAGGACCAAAAGGGAGGTGGGCAGAGGATAAGGGAGGAAAGGGGAAGGGCTTCCTTAAAGAACAGGTATAAATGATCCAAGGACATGGACAACAGGGTGGAGATTGACTATGTTAGCAGGGTGTGGGTGGGGCAGAAGAGAGCAACAGAGAAAAATTGCGACAACTGTAATAGAACAGCAATAAATATATAAAAAACAAAACCTGAAAAATGTTAAAAAGAATTCCTGGATTTTAATAAGGTTTTGATTTTTAAAAAAGGAACTGTACCCACAGTATATCAGATTAATCAAATCTTCAAGCCAACTGGCTTTGCTGAGATATGTGGGGGGCGGTACTCAAGAATTTTTAAACAAAGAAGGCTCCTAAAATTAATAAATTTTATTTTAAAAAAATCACTATATTTGTCTGGTGGGTTTTATGCAAGAGCTATGGAAAGAAAGTATGCTTTATCAGAAATGTAGGGATTATCCCCAGTGAAAGATTATTAAACAAGTTCAGATATAATACATTTCTAAGAAAAAAGCAAAATAAATATGTAATTTACATTAAGTAACACTTTTCAAAGAAAAATAAGATAAAGTAAAACTTTCAATTTATTGATCTTTTCAGCATAATTTTCAAAAACTTAAGCTCCCAGAAGCTATCTCTTCTTTGAGAAAATGTTTTCAGCTAATTTGACCTTTCACATATCAATGGCTGCTTGAATCATAAAAAGAGATACAATCAAATTATATGCCTCTCTGATGGAAATTTATAATGGTAGTAATGAAGTATTTTTGCCAAAATATCAAAGCTGAATCACATCCAGACCCTGTATCTAAATAATAAATTAGAAAAATACAAGTTACAGAAAAGTAAAATGTCATCAAGCATTCTGCAAACTCCAGACTTCAGAAGACTACAGAACTAACAACCCAACTCCTGAAACAAACAAATTAAAAGGAAAGCAGGAAAGAAAAATAGGGAACAAAGGAAAGATAGGGAAATATAGATTATAAAAACTGGTACCATATTCAACTAATTTCAATGTGTTGATCTTAATTTTATCCTTATTCAAATAAATAATTAATAACAGTTAAAAGGAAATAAAAAGTGGTATGTGGCCCTGGCTGGTGTAGCTCAGTGGATTGAGCGCAGGCCTGCGAACCAGAGGATCGAGGTTCGATTACCAGTCATGGCACATGCCTGGGTTGCAGGCCAGTTCCCAGCAGGGGACACACGAGAGACAACCCTACATTGATATTTCTCTCCCTCTCCCTTTCTCCTACCCTTCCCCTCTAAAGATAAATAAATAAAAATCTTAAAAAAAAATACTTAAAAAAAAAGTGGTATGTGTAAAAGTTGGAGGAGATTCTGTTTTGAACTAAATTCTGTCCCCCAAAAAATATTCATATTAAATCTTTAATCCCATGTATCTCAGAACGTGACAATATTTGAAGACAGAGCATTTAAAGAGGTAATTAAGTTCAAAAAATTCTTTTAGGGTAGGCCCTAATAAAATCTGACTGGTGTCCTCATGAAAAGAGAAAATTTGGACACACAAGAGATACCAGGGGCTTGCATGAACACAGGATAACTTTGTGAGGAGGCACTAGGACAGTGACCATCTGCAAACCAAGGAGAGAGGCCTCAGCAGAAACCAAAAGTGTGAGAAAATACATTTCTTTGTTTAAGCCATGCAGTCTGTTGTATTTTGTAATGGCAGGTTTAAGAAACTAATATGCTAAAATGATGAATATGTCCACCATTCTATTAAACTTAAGAAACATGTATGGCGATGTAGAAGGAGATACACTGTGGCTCCTGGAGCAATACATCTCAACTGATGAAATGGAGAAAATCAAGCCTCCTAATGGGAGGTGGGTCATATATACTTTGAAAAAGCCACAAAAAAATGATTTCAAATTTTCTTCTCTCCCCACTTAGAAACATTGTCTTGGATTCAACTACATGCAAGTTATGTCACTCCTTCTCTTAGTCACTCAACTGATTCTATTCACACTTTCATAGTGAGTTCATACATAGTTTCACCAACTAGAATATAAACATTATCACTAGGGATAATACTGGCACTGACCCTACTCATTCACATTTACTTACATGCAAAATTTGAGATCAATTTACCATCTACTTTCTCTCTCTTCTAGCTTATAAAGTATCCATACTATTAAAAGGCACAGCTGTGACAATTCCAAGTTTCAGGTGCCCACTATGTTCTCATCTGTTCCAAGCATTAACATCATGTTATATTTAGTCCTAGCGACAGCTGGGTTTCAGAAAGAGGTAAGATGTTTCATTATCTTACTCTATTGTCCAAGACAAATGTGCTATTGTATTATGTGTAAAATGTCATCTTTGAAGTCCATTAAGCTTATGTTGTGAGGTGAGCCATCTGGAAAATACAGTATAGACTGGAAAATACTTATAAGCCAGTTTATTGCTTTTTTTCCATTAAGCCTACCATGACAGCTGCTAATAACTATGTGGTGTAAATGATAGATGCTCTGAAGCTACACAGATTAGCTTCTACCTCCAATGATGATTAGCTAGTAATTAAGTTATTTAACTTCTCTGGTATTTCTGTCTTGTCTGTAAAATTAAGATAGTAATGCATGCTGCACAGGGGATGAGGATTAAATAAAATACTTGTAAAGTGCTTGAACAGCGTAGACAATAAATGTAATGTCTCCCCTCTTTTAAATATAGAGGATATTTAATATTCTTTACCTAAATAATATTAGGTAATCCAATAATAATTGGAAACAAGAAGTTCGCCGAGCTTCCATGTGATTTTCTTTGAATTTCAGAGGACAAAACGCTTCGGAAGATTAAGTTTGAAGCTCCCTCAGGAATTCTCAGTCTGGAGTGGATCAGGACCACCCAGACATGCTTAGTAGGGAAGCGCTGTCCGTGGTGCTAGTAATTGTGCATACCCCTGGTAACATTTCCCCCACCTGAAGTTCTTTTCTAATCAACTTGCTTATCGAAGCTCACATGTCTCTCTCATGGTAGCGTCTCAGTAATCCTGCACACTGGGTCTTCACCTTTCTTACTACCTATTACCTATGTCCCCATCGACAAAAAATAGTATCTTCCATCACTTTATCACCTCCAAATACTTTTTATTTTTCAAATACTTTGTCCATGCCTACCACTTAAGAAGGTGACTCACAAAGTGGCTCAAGGTATCCCTGGCTGGTGTGGCTCAGTGCATTGAGTACCAGCCTGCAACCTAAAGGGTTGCTGGTTCAATTCCCAGGCTACAGCACATGCCTGGGTTACAGGCCAGGTCCCCAGTAGGGGGTGTGAGAGAGGCAACCACACATTGATGTTTCCCTCTTTCTCCCTACCTTCCCCTCTTTACAAATAAAAATTTTAAAAAATTAAATATTTTTTAAAAATAAAAAAAAAATTGGCTCATGCTCTTTTCCTAACTTTTTTGTTAAGTTTCAGAGAAATAAAAGGTGAGAACACAGGAAACAGTTAATTTCCAATACATTCTCTTTTCAAAAAGATTTTATTTATTTATTTTTAGAGAGAGGGGAAGGGAAGGAGAAAGAGCAAGAGAGAAACATCAAGGTGTGGTTACCTCTTACATGCCCCCACTGGGGACCTGGCCCGCCACCCAGGCATGTGCCCTGACTGGGAATCAAACCCACAACCTTTTGGTTCAACAAGCTGGCACTCAACCACTGAGCCACACCAGCCTGGGCTCCAATGCATTCTTTAAAGACTGTCTTCAGCTGGCAACTCCTCTAAGACACTCCCTACATTTCCATCTTGAGTTTTGTTCCCTTCCTCCTTACTCCCCAAATACCCCATGGACACAAGTCTCAGTAAAGTTATCATATTAAATTGAAATTCTCTATTTATTATTTTTGAGTGCCAGCAGAGAAAGCTTCTTAAAAGCTAGGACCTATATCTTAGTCAAATCTGAATTCCCGGACAGGCTGGACTAGGTTTTGTTGGACTAAATTTAATGACTGGATCCATTAGAGGGAAGGTCCCAACACCACTCCTTTAAAAGGCAGCCTGCCTTGTGACATTTAGCTATGCGCTAAATTTCAGGGTAGCTAGGCTGTTCTGAAAAAATATACCAATCTGAGCTCATTTGCCACTAACTACATCCACCTGTATCAATCTGGTGAGTCAGCCCCTGAGAGCAACTAGCAAAGAACTAAAGTCATTCATTTCAAAGACTCTGGCTTCCCACTGTCCATCTTCTATCTTCCTTCTCCCATTCCACCCACATACCTGTAATTCCCAATACAATGCATGGGGACTGGCCCCAAATACTAAACAAAAACAACTCATTGGTGCTTCTCACCTAAAAGTAGATGTCTATTCCTCTGGCCACATTAAGGAATGGAGCCGCCATCAACAAACAGAGACAATTTCTTTTTCCAGATTGGAGTAGAGGCTCAAATAGAGTAAAAGGTAGAGTAATTAAGAAACTGAAAGCTGTCCTGGCTCGGGGGCTTAGTTGTTTGGAGGATTGTTAATACACCAAAAGTTTGCAGGTTCGATCCCCAGTACGGGCATGTATGGGAGGCAACTGATCTCTCTCTCTCTCAATCTCTCCCCCCCCCACCCCCTGCTTCCTCTCTCTCTAGTCAATAAACAGAGTCTCAGGTGAGGATAAAAAATAAATAAATAAATAAATAATAATAAAATAAAATAAAGAAACAAGTACCTAAGAACTGTGGGTGGGGTAAGAGAAAAAAAACTGTTACTAATATTGCCTCCTTCCATTCCTCATCCAAGTGGATTTGTACTTTGTTGAAAGTCAGTCAGTATATCTTCAGCCCTAACCACCACTTCCATGGGCCTTTCTTTAAAGAGTTCTTCTTCATTCTACAGTGGTTCGAGAGGAGAGGAATCCAAGCTAAGGCATGCTAGAAGAATATATGAAGTTTCTCATTTGTAAGTAAGCAAGCAATTACCCTTCCTTTAAGAGTCTTCCTCCTTGGTACTCCGAACCAAAAATGATGTGGTAAATAAAAACTATTCAGTGTTAGAAGAGACCCACTTTCATGTAGTTCCTCACCAAAATTTTTAGGAAACAAGATACAAAACTTTTGTTTCTCTCCCTATTTCAATCAAACATCAACTATAATTTTTTAAATCTTTAAAGCAATGCATATGTTAATTCAAACTCACCTTGGAAGATTAGGAAGAATAGCACTTTGCCTTTAAATCTTCAGAAGAGATTCAGGGGAAAAGGGGAACGGTTTAGAGCAACAAGTATAAAGGACACATGGACAAAAACTATGGGGGGTGGAAATGGGAGGAAGGTGGGGAGGGCTGGGGTGGTGGGCTGGGGGTGGGGTAAAAGACAGAAAACTGTACAATATCAACAATTAAAAAATACTGATTAAAAAAAGAAAAAAAAGAAAAAAATTAAAAGTGAAATTTAAGGCTGTCCAGACAAAAGAGTAAAAATGATCAAATATTTTTCTCATAAAAATATGACTTACTTGTTAAAAAAAAAAAAAAAGAGGCTTTAATGACAGGTTCAGCCTGTTTAATTTCAGGACCAGCACCACACCTCTGCTTTATTATGTTTCATTATTACTGCATAAATGCCCTTTATTACTGATGACAAATAAAAATAAAATACTTGCTGAGGTGGGTTTTGATAGATAAGAGTACCAACAAAAATAAACTGTTCAAATATCATGAAAGTGGGATCTCAGATTCTTAAAATATATACTTATATTTTAAGTATCTAATGTATACCAGCTCGCCACTCAATCTCCAACTAGTTTTTTAAAGGGATTGTACCCATAAGTCAAAGATGGAAAGAGTAAAAAGCACATTCAAAACAGGATTCTCGGGATTTTTCACTGAAACTGATTTTTGACTGATTCAAACAGGAAGGCACATCCGAAAGAAAATTGCAAGACATGAAGCTAGTAAAGTTCAAGTACTACCTGAGGAAGAGGGATAAATTTTACCTGAATGACAGGTGCAGAGCTGTCACTTTCGGATATCTTAAGAGACAGAGTGATTTTAAATGCCTCCTTCTCGGCCATTGATTCTACTACAATAAGCAACTCATGTTTCCAGCGAGAAAACAGTGGGCCCAACTAGGGCTGAAGGAATAAAAATCCTCTGCACCGCCTGCTGGAGGGAGCTAAGTACATGGATTCAACACTTCCAAAAACTTAGCCAAGACTTTGCTGGACACCAGGCGCGTAGCACAGTGGCCTCCGCGCTCCCGGAGTCTGCGCATGCGTCCCAGCAAGGTCTGGGCTGGCTCTCCCCACCCCACCCCAGTCCCTACCTAGTCAACTGTGGCGTCATCTGCTGACCCCGCCTCCTGGCCAGCCAGCGGCAGTTTGCCGGAGCCCGCCTGCCGGACAGCGGGAGGAGCCTAAGGGGGTGGGGAGAACTCTGCCGGGCTGCCAAGCTGGAAACTGTTTCAGTCCTTGCCGGTTTCTCACTCCCCGGAGTGGAGCGCCTCAGTGAATTGAAGACGTTGCAACGCGACGACACTCTATAGCCGGAGCCCCTTTGCGCTCGGCTGAGGCATCGCGAGGCGCCTTTTCCAGGGAGTGAGGCGGGAGCGTCCACTAATTCAAGGACGCCGGGAAAAGCCCAACTTAAAGACTGGCCGTTTGGCCTTGGCACCAGCTCCGGAGTCGCAGAAGGACGAGGAAGGAGACTGAAGCTGAGCGAAGCTTTCCCGGGGAGGACAGAGCGCTCCGGGGCGAGCTGGGGAGGGAGGGAGGAGTGTATTGTAGTTCAAGGCCAGCGGTGGATCATCCGGGCCATTTTTTTTCTGGTGGCTGAGAAATGTGGGAAGAGGACAAGATCCTGCCCGGTGGTGGCAGCAGCGATGCGGGTCTGACCAGCGCCGCGGCGCGGGGGCAAGTAGAGACTGTGCGGCAGCTCTTAGAGGCCGGTGCGGATCCCAACGGAGTCAACTGCTTCGGGAGGCGCCCCATCCAGGTAACTTGGGCCCGGGGTCCTCACCAGCAGGGGGCGCACGAACGCGGAGGCGCGGCCTCCGTGGGACGCGTCTGGGACCTAGGTCTCCATGGTTTCTCTCTTGCTGGAGGTGTGGAGCCCAGGTGTAAAGCAGCTTTTCATCCACCAAAAACCCTAAAGACAGGGAATAAAAAACCCACTACAGTTTGGTATTTTGTTTTATTTTGTTTAATGATGGAAAAAAGATCAATATATTCTTTCCCTTCTCAGGATCAGAGAAGCAAGATGTAGATTCAATTAAGGAAGAAAGTGGGAAGGGAAAGGTTACTTGAGTAGAACTGCTTTGCCTTCTCTAAAGTCTACTTTCAGCGATACAGATAAATTACAACTTCCGCATACTGGACAGTATTTAAGGAATCACACAAAATCATAGCACATGAAAAAAATAAAAGTGAACTTCTAAGCTGCGACATGAAATTCCTTGTATTTTTTTCCTGCTAGAGGCGAATTGATAAAAGGATCAAGATTCCTAAACCACAATATTTAACTTTTTTATTTGATGTCAGCATTATTTCTTGAGTGTTACACAAAAAAAGATGCTTCTATGAATTTCTGTTTAATTATCATACCGAATGCCTGTATTACAAAAGCATTCCCACAGCAACCGTTAAGTCCTTTTTAAATGGAAAATAGTCTTCATAAATAACCTTTTTGTTAAAATACATTTATTCAATATGTTTATTATTCCTGCTTTAATTAGTACTGATATATTTTTAATTCCTTTAAAATCTAAGGCAATGTTTTTGTGCTTCACTGTTGCCTGTTATGGTCATATTTAGTACTCACCTCACCATCACCTTCCAGAACCAAGATTTTGTTAAGGGATCTTGTCAATATTGTAGATTTTAAAGAAAAGATGTATTCATTCCTTTTGAATTTTTACATAAATATTACAAGAAATGAGGGATGGTTCAAAGCAGCAAAATGTATGGTAAAGTAGTTCTTAAAGATTTCAGACTATACTAATAGCTGTATAAATAGGTTTTATTTATCACTTTAATTTATCATTTTCTGAGATATGAAGAACCACTTTTCCCCCCTTCTCTACTTGTGAAACAGCCTGTATATCACCAGTAAGAATGATAACATATTTTGGTTTTTAAGCAAGGAAATGGATGCTTCTAATATTCAGGAAACAAAAATTTAGTCTTTCAATTACATAGTGCACTTTAAAACAATCACAAGAACAAATCATTACATTTTGGATATTTAATTATCAAATATTGTTTTATTGTTAAAATAAGAAAATAAATGCTTGCATAATGTATATGTATACAAATGGGTACTATAGAACTACTGCTCCAAACATCATTTTTCTAAGTTACACATTATTCTGATTCAACTACTAACATCCAAGTTCTTTTTATATAGAAAAATAATTACTATTTAACATTATAAAATCCTGTACAATGTATTTAGTGTTTATTTTGTTCATTAAATATGTTACCCTCTAAACTTTAGCTCTTTTCCATAAAATTAAGTTAAATATTTAAAATGGTGAACTATTTATTCACAACAAATTTTTTTCATTATCTTAGAAAACAATGTGTGACTTTCTTTACTTTTCCCCTTATACTTCTAATTTTGGCTCAAGTTGTAGGACCACATGTTTATAAGCACAGACATACATGACTGAAAAGCAGAAGCCTTCCACAGGGGATTTTCTATGCAAAGTGAACCTTATTTTAAATTTGTTTCTTATTTTCTCCCCTAAAGCATTAATCTAAATTCCGTATATACATGAGCTGACTGCTATTGTAATATAGATTTTTAGACCCAGATTATGGCTGGGGGTGGGGAGAGCAAGGGAAATAATTTAAGACTTTAAAAGCCTTTAAACTTAACGCCAATTTTTTTCCTCCACAATGACGACAAGTACTTGATCATCAGCTCTTTCTTGTCTCAGCACGTTTGGAAAATAAACTGAAACTCAATTAGTAAAGAGCATAACTGGGGCCGGTGAGGGGTCTGGGAAGGGGGAAATATTGCGTCAGCAAATGAAGTTTAACCAGACTCCTGAAGCTTGTGAGCACCTCTGCATTAAGTAGACACTTCATGAATGGGTATTTCTTTGAAGTGGCTCTACCCGTCCTCGCCCGGGCCTGCATCTCGCTCTCCCCTCACCCAGACCATTCCGCTCTCTCGGCAGGTCATGATGATGGGCAGCACCCACATAGCAGAGCTGTTGCTGCTCCACGGCGCGGACCCCAACTGCGCCGACCCCGCCACCCTCTCCCGGCCCGTGCACGACGCCGCTCGGGAGGGCTTCCTGGACACGCTGGTGGCGCTGCACCGAGCAGGGGCACGTCTGGATGTGCAAGATGCCTGGGGCCGCCTGCCCGTGGACCTGGCGGAGCAGCGGGGCCACCTAGATGTCGCCCGGTACCTGCGCGCAGCCGCAGGAGACTGATGCCCGAGCGCCCAGCCGAGTACAATGACTTTTCTTTTCTCCCCAGTTCCCCATCCCCGACTTAGCCCAATGAAGGCTGCAAACATGGAGCGGCGGAAAACCTGAAAGCCTTCCTGGGCAACTAGATTCCTCGTGGGAAAGGAGGGGCAGGCCGGAAGGAAATTATTTTTTTCTTCCTGGATCTAACCTTCGACATTCGAGAGGTGGGGCAAGAGGATTTTCAGTGAGATTTTGGAGTGTAATGTTTAGTTCCCAGGTTTACTTTAAAGGGTTTTCTGGCGAAAAGTGGCATATGAAGAAGTCCACGAAGGACCTCCAGTGATGGGGACAGAGTGGGAGGCACCAGTGATTGACATCCGGTGGGAGGTTGATGAGATGGTCATCCCACGGACCTTGAATCAGCCCTGAGTAAGCCCCCGCTCCGGGCTTTAGGCCCTGAGGACTAAAAAAGAAAATATGAAGAATGAAGACCAGAAGATAATGATGGTGGTCCCTGTGGGTTGCAGCAGGGACCTAGTGCTTTACAGGCTGTGTGAGCATGTCACCTGTAAAACGGTATTCAGTGGAAGTCCTTGGAGACAGCGCCACCGGATGGTGACGAAAAGAGAGGATAGGAACCACTAGGCTTATTTGCCCTTATATTTTAAAATCCCTGGGTCACGTTGATGCCAGACAGCTCTCAGGAAGGGGCGGGCACTTGCCGCTTGTTATTCAGTCCAGGAGAGCTTCCTGCGGCATTCCAGATGTCAGCGAACATTATGAAGTGGTGGGTTGTAGTGAGAAAAACTGTAGCGGTTAACTAACGGCTTGCTTTATTTATACGATAGGATACAGAAACACCCCTGTAAATCACTTGAAAAGACTTCGTGATATTTGATACATACTTCTGAGTTATTCTTCAGTAACAGTCTTACTTAATGGGGAAACTTTAAACAACAAAGTAGGTAACTCGTGGCCCTTGGTAAAGTGATGAGGAGGAACTATAGCTCCTACGTGAAGTTATTGCACAGTGTCAACGTCTAGATTACTTTCATCTTTAACCTATTTATTTCTTTGTTAAAGTTTCTGTTTCCTTTCCTAGACTGTCTCAGGGGACCAAATTATGAAATATTCCAATGTCTTTTACAAGATCAATGCACTGAGCCAATAAATTGTCTCCAGATATTTCTCAAAGAGTTACTGAAAAAAAAACAGATTGAGTATAAAATTGTTGAAAATATATGATTATGACTTGTGGAATGTCTTAATATCTGCTAAAGATGCACTGCTTTGTGATTTAATTCCCAGTGTTGCTTGATTCATTTCAGTATTGAAACAACTACTTCACTGCTTTAATAAAGAAAAAGCAATAAGGATTGGACTCCAAGATGTGGGTAAATTAGCTTTAAAAAGTATGTTCATGGATTTATCACCAACTCCTGAGAAATGTTAAAGTCTCAAAAATTTATAAAAACTGGTTACACATACATTGAAAGATTTACATGTAGTGTGTGTGTTATATGAGACAAGAGGGAACAGAAAATTTGAGAGGTTTATAGGAAGAGGTGCCTTTGAGTTAAGTTAAAAAATCTTTACCTTTCTATCAATTCTTTATTCTGCAAATGAATATTACTGGGGAAGCTTAGTTGAGAATCAATATATCTTGTTGGGAGAAATATATAAGCATTCATTAACACGTAACTTGTCCCAGGCATATTTTAAAATTCAGTTGTTCATTTAACAGTTAAAATAAAATGGGAGATAGGTATTGTTTCCCATATGAGGAAAATGAGAGAAATATCAAGTAGTTTGTTAAAGGTCCCAAGATATTCATTCCAGGGTTTGTGCAAAGTAACTGTCTGTCTCCAAACTTTATGGTTTGGTTGGGCTGGGTTTTCCCACTGCACTATCCTGTTCTCCAAAATCATTAACAATAAATATAAAGTCAACTAAAATTTTTTGAAGCAGAAGATATTACAAACATTTGTGCAAATCTTACTCCCTGACCTTCATTCCAAGATTTGGAAGTAAAATAAATTCAGAATTCATTTGGCTCACTTTTATATTTCTTTTCCAGCTGAGGTGATGGACGAAAAAACAAGTATGATTTACTATGAAAGCAAAATCCATTAAAAATTTCCTGTGCTCTAATGGCTAAAATTAGTCATTTCAGATCTAAGGAATGAAACCTGCAAAAAGAGAGCTCAAGATCTATGAGACTCCAAACAGCTTTGGGGAAGTGTCTACCTAGGAATGCTTTTGTGTTATTTTATTTCTGTATTATGGTAAACACAGTATGGTGTCTAAGACCAAATAATTTATCTCATGAAGCTAGGTAACTGACCTTTAGCAAATAAACAAACTAATTTAACTTACACTTAACATTGAGATTCTATATTGCCCTTCCTTTATGGGTAATGTTAAAAACAAACTATCTGTGTGTTAATATGTACGTCTAGGGATTTTTTTTACCACCTCTATAATTAGTCTCAATTATTTCAAAAAAGACATGCTTACTTTCCTTTTATGCTTTATCAGAAGCTGATTACTTTTATAACAGGGAATAATTTCTCCAATGTTCAAGACATTGGCACTCTACCAAAAGAAGAACAAGTAAAATTAATTATCTGCAAAAATGATAGAAGCCATCTGAA
Source organism: Glossophaga mutica (assembly GCA_039655065.1). Classification (NCBI taxonomy): domain Eukaryota; kingdom Metazoa; phylum Chordata; class Mammalia; order Chiroptera; family Phyllostomidae; genus Glossophaga; species Glossophaga mutica. The sequence goes on along the minus strand of CM077305.1, from coordinate 142,749,061 downwards.
GAAACACTCTTATGGACTGCCTTCTGGAGCAAATACAAGAGCCAATGTCATCCAAAGTAAAGGAGTCTTATCTTCATTATTAACAAACAATTTAGTTATTTTATGGAAAACCTGAAGAATAAATTTTAGGTTGGTGTAATTTCACACTGTTCAACTACTAAGCTAAAAATAATGATAGATAATAGAACATACTTAATTTTTTTAATTACCTGAAGAAGCTACAGTAGTTTAGTCACAATACATTCATTCTCCTCCCCCCACCCCTATTTTTAACCCCAGGTAAGAAAGAGCTAATGGATGAAAGACAACTTAAGACCTGGGTTTCACTATTGGTTCTTCAACTAATTAGATACATGACTTACTAAGCCATATAAAAGGTGGTAGTTGGACTATATGACTTCTAAGTTCCCTACCATCACTAAAGTTTTATCCCTTATGAGTTTGTTGCATACATGGCTGGGGGTGCTGATATCTACTAGTAATAATTTTGCCATGGCATGAGAGGCAAAGAAAAATATATAGAGGACTGGAAAGGAGAGACACGTTTTAAAATTCTGGAGCCCTAGGGGGGAAATATCTTTATAAGCACCACCTCCCCCAGTTAGTTGGAAAATCACAGAGAAGTTATGGAAACTGACACAGAAAAGATGCTTTGTAAAACAAGTACTCAGTTTAATTTTAAGGTCTTTCTCACCTCATCTTACATCTGATTTTTCCTAATGCTTTTTCCATTTTTCTCATACCATTCACAGCCACTAAAAGAATTAGTTTCTTAAAGTGAGATAAGCAAGTAGATCCAGTATATTCAGAAAACAAAGCTGAAGCAGGTAGTTACAAACTAATGTAAATGCTTCGAAAGAAAAGGTGGTCTTTAAGTGAGCATGCTTTGACAAAGGATTCTGACCCAAGTGGAGTTGGTGTGGGAATCAGAGCCTAAAGGAACGGTTGGAGATCTTAGAGGAAACAGAAAGTACAAAGTCAAAAGAATGCTAAAATATGTAGAAGAAGTCATTGGAAGATGAGTAACTCTCTGTAAACAGCTGCCATGGACTTTACACACCCATTTCAAAGGGTGAGGAGTTTCTGGTTTGTTTCCATCCGGTTGTTTGAAACTTTAGGTCCTTATATTTTGCCAGGGTGGTAGTAGCAACCAGCTGTTCAGGGAAGAGTTCCATATTACCTAAATGTGTACATGCCAGCCATTTTAAAAGGGTAGAAAATGAGGTAAAAAGAAAGCAACAACAGGAATAGAAGGAAGAACAGCGTGGTAGTGTATTGTGGAACATGAGTCAATAGTTCAGCAGAATGAATCAAACAGAACCAAAACAAACTGTATATAGTCCACAGACAGGTGGGATCTGTGAAATGTTTCCAGGCCTAAAATATAAAATAATAGGAATCTGCTCATTCCCTACTTTCTTGATTTTCTGTAAAACTTCTCCCAAATTCAGCTATTAGAAATAGGATGACTCCTTTCTTGCTCCCTGAATCCCCCATTCAGAAGATTTTAATATTATTCCTTGCATAAGGAAAAAATGCTTTACTTTACAGAAATGGTAATTATTATACATCATCCCTTTATTAATTGTGTACTAAAGGAAAAATTGCTTTGAAGCCAGTGCTAATGAAGTAGATGTAATAGACATGGATTACATATTAAGCACAGTAATATAAATCAACATATACGTCAACATATACGTCATATACAGCACGCAACTCTGATTTACAAATTTGAAGTTTGAAATAAATATAAACCAAAGAGTTTGCTTTAAAAAAAAAAAAACTATGAGAGATGTATTTACATTATACTCAAAGTTTACAAAGAAACCCAAACACTTATTAATCTCATTCCCACTTAGAAGAGCCTGGTTAATATACAGATATATAGAGTCCAGTAGATATATAGAGTCAGTACTGGCACAGAAAATTTTACAACAGAGAGTTGTGTGTCAGTTTCACAACAGCCAGTACAATTTTACAACAGCCAGTACTGTGTCAGTACTGGCACAGAAAATTTTACACAGAAAATATTTTACAACAGAGTTTAAAAAAATGCATAATCTATTTAGCTGCCCTCTTCTTTGAAAACCTTGTGATAGAGATCATGCTACTTCCTTTGAATCCTTCCATGTTTGACCTCTGGATCCCCCTATCATTTTAAACAATTTCTCTCTACCTTCTTATCCCTTCACAAATATCTCCATCTCCTTGCCTTAGATAAAAATTGGGTCTCCCTGAGAATTCCACTTTCTTCTGCACCACATACTACGTACTGGGCTGTGAACAACAGGGAGGGATTCGGGACCAGTAATGAGTGTATACTGCTTGGGTGGCTTTTCTATAGTCCCTAACTAAATACATAAGGATTATCCATTATTCTTCAGGTTTCACTCATCTCTTAGAACAATTGCTTTTGGTTTTCCTCTACAGCTTAAGCATTAATTTCCATATGTTATCACATATTGTATAATGTCTATAAGACATAACATCTAAGCATAAAATGGTAAGCAAATTTATTCTGTTCACAAACCCACGGATAGCTCAACAGATATTGACAACACATGCAGTTTTCTTCTGAAGGGTAAGTGTTGGAAATACTTATACCCAATGGCTCCTCATTCCATCTATAAATTATCAATTGCTGGGCTCTACCACCTTTCCTAGGGCACAGTAGTACCCTTTATAGTAACCTGTACCCCCTCCCTACACACAACTTAGAGTTATAAACTATAACCTTGCCTAAAATATTTTGACATCCTCCCCTACTCTCTAATCTCTAAACTGCCTTTGAAATTTAGAGTTATCACATATGGATCTACTCCAGGATTACAGAAACCTTTTAATCCATTTAAATAATACCATGAACAAAAAATGTTATCCCCTTTCTAGAAAAAAAAACCCTAAATAACATTTAATTTTACATCTGCCCCAAGGTATTTATGATATTTGTACAATGATGGTGTTGGCTCCACCAATCATTTCAGACCTACACACAGAGAAGTGTTTCTCAACCCTGACGCCATGTCAGACTCACTCCTAGAGATATTCTAAATACGGATTTGCTGACCATCTTCAGGTCATCAGAATTGGAATCTCTATGTCTGGGGCTCCAAATTTCTGAGATTATTACTGTAATATTCTTGTTCATAATAAACTTTCAAACAGTACAGAAAATAAACAGAATTAAGTAAAAATCTCCTGAAACCTCTCTACCCCCCATTTTCACTTCCCAGAGGTAACCACTATTTTTCAAAAATTTTAACCTTCCAGAAATATAGGTGCATAGGCAAACACTCTTCTCTCAACATTTAGAAAATGTAAATAGAATCATACTATTCTGCAACTTGTTTTCTTCAACTAGTAAGAAATCTTTGACAACTTCCATTATCACGACATACAAATACACTTCATTTTTTATGACTGCATAGTTTTGTATTTTATGAATGAACCCCAATTTTAAAAACCAGTCTCATTTCCACAAACATGCAGATTGTTTGCTTTCTTGTTTTGTTTTGCTTGCTGCAATATATGATGCTCTAAAGAACCTTTTTGCATCCTTATATGAGCTATCTATAGCAATTTATAGTAGTAAAATTGCTTATGCTAAGAGTACATCTCTCTCACACACAGAGCTCATCTCTACATATGTATCTGTGTGTAAAATCTTTTCATACATGTGAGTCTGTATATACTTTATGTAAGCATATGTATATCTTCAATACTTACTTATAAACGTGCATATATACAGGGATGGGCAAAAGTAGGTTTACAGTTGTTCCTATGGAAAAAGACATGCAGGTTATAATAATACCAGAATAAACTTTGTGCTTTGAGTACTTACAACTGTAAACCTACTTTTGCCCACCTCTGCATATTGATATATATTTTTCATAATTTTATGGGTTGTAGAAGAGTGATTGCTAAAACAAAGGGTACATATATACACATACAATTTTAATAAATACTGTCAAATTCCTTCCAAAACAATTGTACCACGTTACAATACTGTGCAGGAGTGACTGCCTCATGACAACTTTGTCGATGTCACCACTCCTTTTTATTCTTGCCACACCTATAGATATGTCATTCTTTCTGATATGTTGCTTTACTGATAAATAAAAGTATCTTTTCATATATTTTTGACCACTTGACTATTTGTATATCCTGTTCTATAAACTTCCCATTATATTGTTTGCTCATTTTTAGTGGGTTATTGTTTTACTCATTTATGTATTTTTATATGTTCTAAAAGTTAATCTATTATATATTAAAAAATAGTTCTTAAATCTTGCTTGAGGTGTTATTTTCCCTTATACTTTGGGGGTTTTCGGTTTCTGTATGTGTAATATTAGGGAAGTTTCTCATAGAGTTTTGCTAATCAAGAGACACGTATGAGAAAACTAGTGTCCTGAGGTGGGGGGCAGGGAAGACATAATACAAACTGTGTTAAGTAAAATGCCCTCTCCTATCTTTGCCTGTGAGATGAATTTGCTGATCCAAAACAGAAAATCATTTTTCCCAATTAAAAAACTCAGATCTACAGAGTCAGGGGCAGTGTTTCGGGAGTGTGTATGTGTGTGTATATGTGCGTTTGTTTGATTGTTTTTTTAGTTTGTTTTAGGCAAAAGGAAGAGAGCAAAGAAAAGCTCCCACATCAGTGATTCTCTGTCTGCAAATATGACCCACTGATCACTCACTCTCTCTGGCCTTCATTATAACAGAAGACCACAGGCTTATAGTCCAAAGACCTTCATGATTTCAACAATGGCACTTGCTGGCCATTAAGTGTTCGAGATTTGAGCCCCTCTGGGTTTCTGTTTCTCACCTGTAAAATAGGGGTAGTCATCCCAAATTCAAACGGCCACTGTGAAGATAAAAGAAGTAATACATGTGAAAGTGCATATACATAATACTGTTCAGTTCTTGTTCAAACCTTTTTTTGCATAGCACATAGCCAAAAGTCATTTGGAATTCCAGAAGTCTTTGAAATACCACAAATTCATTCTTTTGCTAAAGATTCATCTTCATAATTGTATTTTGCTGAGTCTAATATTAAAATTAAACAGAATTCCCCTGCATACCACAACTAACAAAACACAGGTACTAGGCAGCAGGGGAAAACCAAGGTGGAATTTAAATTTAAATTTTAAAATGTATAATCATTGAAGGCAGAGTTTACTGTAAAATAATCTTAATTCATCCTCTCACTCAAATGGCATTCCTCTGAAGTGGGCAACTTCCCTTATCCCAGAACAAATTTAGGTACAGAGGAAATGGTTATAGATTAAGCTATATAGGCCCAATCAATACAGACATTCCTGAATTAAACCTTAAGTGGGAAACCGAGGCTCAACAGATCCCTCAGGCATAATGGGATAACATGATGTTTTAATTTTATATATCAGCTTGGGTAGGCTAGGGTACCCAAACGTTTGGTCAAACATCAATCTAGATGTTGCTGTGAAGTTTTGTTTTGTTTTGTTTTAGATATAATTAACATTTAAATCCACAGACTTTGAATTAAGCAGATTTTCCTCCATATATGCGTGGGCCTCATCCAATCAGTTAAAGGCCTTAAAGAAAAGACTGAGGTTCCCTAAGGAAGAAGGAAGTCTGTCTCCAGGCTGCCTTCTGATTCAAAACTGCAACTTCAACTCTTCCCTGAGTCTCCAGCCTGCCAACCTGTCTTGCAGATTTCAGACTTACCACCCACCACAGTCCAGTCAGCCAACTCCTCAAAATACACACACACATACACTATTGGTTCTTCTTCTCCGGAGAACCCTAGTAATTTCAAGGGATGTGTCCCACCGTTCTTCTTGCCCTCACCCACCATAGTTCATTGGTACAGCTAATCACGCTGCCTGGACCCAGGAAACCCTTAACTCTCTGAGTTCTCCAGGGCTTTTAAATACTACTATGCTGAAATTGGGCATCATTTTTCCTCCAGGATGCTTTCTCTGAATTATCCACTCCCTAAATTGCCCCCCATTTGTCGCCATAAAATGAAATACCCTCATTATAACTGTAATTATATGAAGTTTTCTTGGTGGGGGGGGGGCGGTGCATCATTGTGATGCAAGACAAAACAGAATCTGGCTCCTGTGGAGTTCGCATACTACGATGAGATAGAAACAACAAACAATTACATAAGATAATTTCTCTATGCTAAGTGCAAAACAAAACAAAACAAAACACGGTGATATGACGGCCTCTGAAAGAGGAAGAGTCTCTGAGGTGAGAAGGAGCTAGCCTGTGAAGAGTCTGAAAGAATAGGCATTCGCTCTAGACATGGGAGTAGCAAGTAGCCTTAGCACCACCGATCACGGTGTCCCGGGAAATTCTGAGTCCTACAGGAGAGCCGAGAGGTACAATTTTAAAAAATCTAAACAGATATTTAGAGTGGTCCCTAACTGAGGGATGGAGTGGAGGAAGCCTGCTGCTAGACCTGGCCAGTCAGATAGTGTTGGATTGTCCGAGGCTCACTTGCCGCCTCCTTCGACTTGTCAGCTCCCTAGCCCTGGATCCACTTGGCAGCTAGGCCACTAGGCCGGAGCACGTGAAGAAGCCAACGAGAGGCGGGCCACCTTTTAGACTCCCGAGGCTGGGCCTAGTCCCACATCCTCTCTTACAAGCCCGGACAGCCAGGCCTCGCCTCTGGCCCTGGAGGCTCTGGATGGATGAAGACTGCAAGCCCGGAGGCTGGGGCACAGGGTCTGCAACGCCTGCCTGAAAGCGGCGCCCTGGGCTCGACTTCCCGCCGCCGGTAGCTGGCGAGCCCGCAGGTAAGCTCTACGCAACCCGACAGCTGGACCCCGCCAGACTACGCTCCGGAGCCGGACTCCTCCAGGTCTTCAGGCCACGACCGTGTCCTCGACACACCCCTACTTCATGCTGCTTCTGTCCTGCCCTCGCTTTTCCTGCTCCGAGTGGACAGCGCCGGGGGAGGGGGAGGGGGAGGGGTGTCCAGAAAGAAAGGATCACTGATGTGGAAGGAAAGGGGAAAGCGGGAGGAGGGGAGCAAAGGGCAGAGGGAGCACGGCGAGGGCTCGGACGAGGAGCGGGACGGGTGTCGGGGGAGGAGGCTCCGCACAGCTGAGGGCCCGAGCGGCAGAACTCGGGGAGAAGGCGGGGTGAGCCAAAGACGCGCGGGAGCAGCCGGTGGGGGAGGGGAGCGCCGGGGCAGCAGGAAAGAGGAAGATGCTTAAAGGTTAAAAACGAAAATAAAAAAACTGCCGGGTGAAATGACCAGTTCTTAACCCACCCCGGTGCCCTCGGCAAGGCAGAGAGTAGGGTGAGGAAGGGGCGCCCCACCCGGCAGGGCCCCCGGGCCGGGGCTCCGCCACGCCTACCTGACCCGGGCCCCGGCCCGCCGCTCCCACGGCGCCAGCGCCGCGCGGTGTCGAGGAGTCGCCTCCGCCGCGCGCGGAGGTTTCCCTTCGTTTCACTCCTTTCCCATCTAGAAGTAGAGCATAGCGCCATTTCTTTCAAAACTGATATCCCGCCTGCTGAATGGCGGGTAGAGCAGTGACGTGATCTTGCCTTTTTTCTTTCTTTTTCTCTTTCTAAATAACCCAGTTTGGAGAAAAGGCAGGCCCCGGGCGAGGGGCACGAGGAATAAAGTGAGGGGAACGGGAGCCTGAGCGCGAAGCCGCGGAAGCGCCAGAGTCCGTTCCTGGTGGCAGTCAGGTGACGGGCGCTGAGGGGCGGGCTGCCTGGAGATGCGTCTGTCGTCAGGACCTGGAGCTGTCACCCCGTGGGGCGCCCGCGCGGAGGGTGTGTGTGGAGGGTGGGGGTGGGGGAGCACGGAGAGGCGGGAAAGAGGAGGTGGGGGAGGGAGAGAAACCGAGGGCTCTCGTCTCGGGCGCGCTCGCCGCCCTCGGACCGCCTTTCCTGCTCGCGTTGAGCGCTGAACGGTCCCGAGATCTTGAGAGATTGGGGCTGAGCGGGCGCGCGCCGGGGACGCGGGTGCGCGCCTTCGGGGCCTGATGGGCGCCCCCGCCCCCCCGCGTGTGTGGGTCTCCGTTTGAAATCGGGGGAAGAGGGGGCGGGCGCGGCGCTGCTAACCTCTAGTGCCAAGAGGCGGCGCAGCGCCCGCGCAGCTCGGCCGGGAAGAGAACATGGTGTATACCTATTTGGTCACGGTGCGGATTCGGCGCGCGTGTGGCCCACCGCGAGTGAGGGCTTTCGTGGTGCAAATCCCGCGGCCGGCGGGCGAGGGGGCAGCGCCGGCTCTGCGGGCCGCTGCGGCCCTCGTGCTGGCGCTGGTGAGGAGCCAGCGCAGAGCGCGGCAGCCGCATCCTGGAAGACCAGGTAAGAGAGGCCTCCAAAAGTGCCGGCGCTGTCGGCCTTGGGGTGATTTTGGTGGGCGTGATTTTAATACACAGATTAATCATCTTCCTGGGCTTGGACGCTCATTTGAATCTCGCCATGCGGGTTACACTTACTTAGAGGTGAGGGTCTGTCACTTATCTTGAGCCCGGAGCTCCTTCGCACAACTCCTTGATCCCGTAAAACGCGAGGGGAAACGGGAGATTCTAAGCCCACTCCAGAAATGCCCCTGGATTTCCTGGTTGGGGCACACGCACGCATCACGCCACGAAATACACAAGGTGTGTTTCTAGGGCACTTTATATTGTCCTGGAGGGAAGCATTACTAACGGTCTCGGTTTAATGGAGGCCGCCTTTTTTCTCCCCAGCCTTCTTGCTGGATCAAACCTTCCCTTCTTCCAGTAACCCCGTGATCTGACTTCGCGAAACAGTAAAATTGATGGAAGGATTGCTGACTAGTGAGTGGAGACTTTGCAGTCAAAAATGGGCTTTCGTAGTGAATGGCAGTGGGTAACAGTGAGTGACAGGTTTATTCGACGGGACATAGTCAATGTCTCGGAACAAAGGCGAAGGCCGTAAGTTTAGCAGAATCATCTCAGGCCACAATTAACACTTTAAAAAAAAATGAGGCCTACTTCTTGAAAAGTAGGCTTCTAAGGAGTTTTGTCTTCACATCAGATAAATCTTGATACAGCTGGTGTAACTTCCTATGGCCAGAATTATGGAAAATATATATAGTTACAATATGCAAAATACTATTTCAACTTGGATAATAAATGTAAAAACAATTTAATGAGGTTTCATTTTTGTGACCATTCTTGTTGCATCATTTCCTCTGGAATATATGTTTTAAAATGAAAAGGCCAGCAGAGGGGTAATTAGTTCTTTTTGTAACGTTAATAGGCTTTTTGATTCATAAATGTAGAACTGTTACAACTATCAGTGTTTAATTAAGTGCCTCAATTTTATTGGCAACTGTCTACAAGAAATTTATAAGGTGAATCACATTTTTTTCATATTATTGTGAAAATTCAGTTTTAAAAGAAGCAGTAGCAGAAGCTTATAAGGAATTTCATAGGATACCCTGTTTTTTTTTAATGCTCCTTTATTCATAGCAACAAATGTTTAGACACTATGGTATGTTTTTGAGTATCATAGTTGTTAATGTTACTCTCTTTTTAAAACTATTTTATTTAAATTATTTTATACTAGAAAGCTACAGTAACAAAGTAGAACATTTTTATCTATGTAAATACTATAATTATCTGTTTAATTTTCTACTTTAAGAATACATGATATAATATTGTGATTAAGTTATAGAAGATATTTTATAGTATATTTATTGTATAAAATGTTAAAAGTATAAAAATGATAGGTTCATTGAAAGAAGCCATTCATTTCCCTTTATTTAGGTATAAATCAATTTTCAGGAATGATATATAAAGTTATTTTAAAATCCATTGACTATATGAAAAGCCCAGTTTTCAGCAAATGTCTAAACACAAAACACATGACTTATAAAGAATAGAATATATTGAAAATGTGTGCAATTCTCCAACTTTATATGTGAAATTATAGACATGGATAAATATTTGGAAGTATCAGTTATATATGATAAGTAATTATAAGTTGGGCAATTATCCTGGAATTTATGCAATCTTCGAGAGCCACAGTGCTAAAAATAACTTGTATTAATTATTTAATATTAATGTAAATATGTAAGATGTTAATATTTTAACATAATTTTAGTTTCTGCAAATACATTCACTATGACTTTGTGATTGAAAATGTGTATAATAAAATTCCACATTTCTAGTTTCTTATCACTCATGCCTGATGAATCACATTAATTGATTTGTTACTTTTCCCTCGGTGTGTTTACAAAATAGTGATATTTTTATGAAATTAAATATCTATTTGTTGACTACTATTTGGAAACTCTTAGGATTTTTAGTGTTTTCTCAGTGTAAGCACTGTAGACTTAGCATAAACCATTATTTGCAGTGAGTGTGTGATCCCCAGCTTGTATTATGCTCTAAGTGAACAATAACCCTTTCAGGAATCATTTACTTCTTAACATTCATTTATTTCTTAATATTCATTTGCTTCTTTGAGGACTCTTGAATTAAAAAAACTCCATTGTCTTCTAGGATAACAATAATATAGCCTGTTGCTGTCTATGTCCAGAATATTTTACAGGTTGCTAATCACATATATGTTCATTGCTACTATCATGGTAAAGTTAAGCCATTTTCCCAACATGTGAATAACTCCTGTAAGTAAATTGATCCACATCATCTCAAAAATACTTTCTTAAGTATTTCCGAAGACTGAACAACTGGTCCAGTGATTTTACTCTTTTAAAGCTTTTAGTCCTTTTTTGAGAAAAACAATCTCACTTAGCCCCACACTAAAGCTGGCTGTGACTATACACAACGTAGTTTGTTTTTAAATAACTGGTAAATATAGGATAAATACGTAATTATACCTATTTCCAAGGCACCTAGGAGTTAGGCCTCTGGCTTCAACTCATGCTTCCCTTCTCTGCAGTCTTCAGGCTAGGGCTCTCCCTCCTCCCGGGACTGAGCTAGGGGCTTCCCAGGACCTGAGAGAGTGCACAAAGTAGGAAGTGAGACTCAAGCTGCTTGGAGAGACCTCACCCCTCTCACCTCTCCCATTTCCCCCGCACCTCCCAGCTCCTACCACCCTCCTGGCCCCAATTCTTAGAGATGATGCAGTATCCTGAAGATTTAATTGGCAGGTGGAGTAGGGCTCTCCAGCCAGAGTTTAAACACAGACCCACTTATCACCCCACTCTACAAACGCATTCCTTCTACAGGCTCTCCTGGACCCCATCTTTTTCCACAGATGATATTTGATCACAATAACAGCAACTGCAGATCATGCGTTCCATGTAGAGCTGGACTGGGAACCTCACTGGGTGGGGACAGAAGTGGGGGTAAGCACAGTAAGAGTGAGCCTTGTGGATTCGGAAGTGTGAAGTATGACCAGAGACTTCTCTAGGTCACTTCCCCAGCTTGAAACTGGCAAGGCCTTTTTTTTCTGGAGAGGAGGGGTCAGAGTGGGTTAGGTACATTCGTGGAGAAAGTGTAGTTCCAAGACTAAAGATCATTGTTTGCCCTTCCGTTCCAGGTAGCGACCAGAGTGTTGAAAGGCCACATCCTCTTTGTTTCTCTGTCTGGGTTGCAAGGTGGTATGGAGAATGCCCATATTTTTCCAGTGATGCCTCTCAACTGTTTTCTTCTTATACTGAAACTACCCCACCCTTAGTTAAATAATTCTGACGAAATCATTAGAATGAAAAACATCTGTAAGCCTTATAACAAGATCAGCTTCTATGACAATAAGCCAACCTGTGGAGAAACCCTTGGGGAAAAAAGAGTTTGTTCAGTAGAAAGAAAGGAAGGTCCTTTTGAAGGCTCTGCTCCATTTCAGAAAATGTCTACCAGTTTGGGACCTCAACATTCATCATATCCTAATTCACAGTATTTCGGTGTGTGTTCAGAAATACCATGTATATTGAAAATTATTGAATTTACTAAGTACTAATAGCATTTGTTTTTTGCAAGCAGGAAGTATTGAAGAAAATATCTACTTGTTAGTGCAGTTATTTATTTCATGAGCCCTAGAATGATTGGTGTAGTTGGGCAGAGATACATAATAAGGAAGAAGTAATAAGAGGGGGAAAAAATCAGTTAAAAAATTTTAAATTCCAGTGCCTCAGAGGTCCTTTGAAAAAGAATAAGTTTATTTTTATTTTTATATTATAAATAATGTAATGACTTCATTTATAAAAATATGAACATTTTATTACATTTAAACTACTCTCAGTTTTCCCCCATTACCTTCAAAAAATAAAATCTTAGAATTTATGTAAATGGTTGCAAAGCCAGTAGGAACTTTTTTAAGAGAAGAAAGGTTTTGTAGAGGTTAAGAACTATACAAGCAAGGATAGGTAATCTCTTAAACAAACTGAAACTAATAAAATTGTGTAGAGTGGTGTAAATATATATGCTGCCTTTACTTTCTTAAGCATGAAAAGTCAAAGAAGTAGGCAAAGATTATCAGCAGCATCATTACCTGGGCTACTGTTTATAATACATATTTCTGGGGTCTCTCCCAAAAAATCTGATGAAACACATTTGCTATGGCTCCCAATAATCGGCATTTTTAAAAGGCACTTAAAGGAGATTCTGTTACAGGTAGCTCATTGGAACACCATTGACAAATATGGCCAGTGTGCTTTTAACCTTATTTTTGCTTATTTTTAAATCAAGGTCCAGCTTTTAAATCTGATTTAAAATTTTAGAATCAGTCAATGACATTTTGGATTCTGGGACACTGAGTCTGAGTCATCAGGAGGAGCTATTTTACTAAATGAAGGAGAGCCTTTATTATTATGTAATTCTTCATCTGAATTGGAAAACATTGTCTGTTTTAACACTACAGGCCATCCCAATACTATCTTGCATCCCAGAAAGAGAAACAAAAAGGATGAGGCCTTTCAACACTCTGGTTGCCACTTGGAGTGGAAGGGCACAGATTTTTACGATCAGAATATATCTGGGGGGTGCACCAATCTGCATTCCCACCAACAGTGCACTAGGGTTCCCTTTTCTCTGCATCCTCTCCAAAACTTGTTTGTTGATTTGTTTATGTTGGCCATTCTGACCAGTGTGAAGTGGGGGAAAGGATGTAATGGGGTATATTTGTGTGTTAAAGCTTGTAGCATCAGACAGAAAATTTCCACAAAAGACATTTATGATCTCTAATCTTTTTGAAACACTATATACATATACCCCTGTCTATATAGAATGAATGGTGCTTTCTAGATAGGTAGGTAGGTGGGTGAATGATAGATAGATAGATAGATAGATAGATAGATTGATTCCAGTTCACATGACAGCCTAAAATTATGTGAGGAAAAACAAAGCATAGAAGTGTTTCACAGGTTTAAATTATATGTAAGACCAAGGCACTATCACTCCAAAATGTAGCCATAACAGAATAAAGCATTTATAGACAAAATGATGGGCATTTGTGTCTCTGAAAAACACACTGATGAGAGGGAAAAATATATATATATGAATAATGTAAGCTAAAAATAATTTGCTCAAAAATAAAATATGCCTTCCAAATAATAATCATAATTTTTCTGCTTTGAAATATAATTTGTTTAATGTTACATCAATTACTTTGCTTGATGTATTAAGGTTAAAAGCATATGTTTTAGTTTCTTTTTTTGAGTGCCACCATTTCTTGCTCTGTTTGACTCAGGCTGCCAGATCATCTGACTCAGCAACTGTACAATTCTTTCACCCAATTTAAAGACACAGCAGCTATCCAAAGAACAATGACTCCCCCAACTGCAGATTTTTCCACCCCATAAAACAAGTGGCATATTTTAACTTTAAAATAATTGTTAAATATCTGTACATGGAACAGATTGAATTTTATTCCATTCTCTTTACTATAGAATAGTTGAAGTTTAATGCATTTTATGTAATGTATGATTTTCAAAAGAAGCTCATTGAAACTTTCAAAAGCAGTTGTTCAACTTTGCTTTCTATTTTTCCTTCACATAATCATAAGGAGCTTAAAAGTAATAGAACATAACTTACATGATCTTGTTTAATTGTCACATTATCACTCTGTTATATGGATTTTCTTTATCATGTCATAGACTACTGACTGAGGCTTAGATAACTTGTTGCATTGTCTGCTAAAAATCATTGTGCTTTATACCCCAAATGCCCTCACTTGCTACTTTATAACCGCCTCTCAACTGCCTTTCCAGTGATTACAGCTCTTCTACTTAACTGTTGCTTTGTAAGTTGCTTAACTCCCTTGGATTTCTTTTTTTCTCAGCATTGGCCATGTATGTTCCAGTAAACATATATTGATTGAATGGGTGAAAACTTCTGAAAAATATAAAGCAATGTAATAAATAATAAGTGAAGTCCTTATGGGCTCTAAAAGCCATTGAGTCTCATAATAAAACAAGGGGGGTAACTTCTTTCAGAAATTTATTTATTGCCCAGACTAAAACTAATGCAAAACTCCCTTGTAAATTCAGTATAAATATTTATTCCCACTTTGATTTAAGAGTAATCTATGGGAAACCTATGCACCAGCAGAGGGAAGAATCACTTGAATGATGAAGTAGAAAGACTACTTTCTTAGAATATATGACCTGTGATTAAAGTCCATTTTCTTTACTTACTAGCTGTGTGATATTAGGACTAAATATTTAAAACTCTCAGTGCTTTCATTTTCTCATCTGTAAACCTGAGATGGTACTCTATAGTATTCACCTATTAAGAACTAGGTCAAATAGTATATATAAAGATACATTGTGAACATTCAATTGATATACATCTGTCAGTCATTGTTAAAGTGTCTAAATAAACTATACCCTTTAAAAAACATGAGTTTACTTTTAAACCCCTACTTAAGTAGAATATAATTATTCATAGTAGCTAGAAATTCCCAAACTCCATTTTAAAGAACATACATATAATAATAATAATAATAATAATAATAATAATAATAATAATATATTTATTTATTTAATCCCTGCCACATTCTAAAGTACCACGTAAAATTAGTTAAATTTGCTTACTATTTTACCCACACATGTACAGAATCCCTGTAGGATGGCTTTTATAGTGTCACTCTAAACTCTTCTAATATTCATGACTGTTAAAAAGATATTAAACAATATGCATGAACTTTTATTTTCTAAGATAAGAAATAAAATTCATTTTAAAAACTAAAAGGGTTATTTACTTGCCTTTAATTTATAAAAAAGTTCAATAACCCAGGATAATAATTCTGGAGGGAGCATTGAGGTAATAGATTCTTAATTCCTTCCTAATGGTTGCCATAGTCTAAATATCTGAATCAGTAGTTTTAGTACAGAATTTTCTAAAATTCCCTTAGCATAAATAGTGTGTGTGAAAGAAGGGAAGAGGGGAAGAAACATTAAAGTTATCCTCAAAACCTCCAAAATGTATGCCTTAAAAGTGACCTTCAGCTATTAATATTCATACGTAGTAGGATACCAAAGAGACAAAATATATTAAATATGCTTCCTTAAGGCAAAATTGACTTAGGTGTGTAAAACTGATGCAGAGTAAGCATAAAGTCTATTCTGTTATTACTGTATTTTTAAAAAGTGAAGTTTGCAACTTATAATCTTAATCATAAAAAAGAAAAATATAAAACTATTCCCTGAACCCAGAGACTAAAAGGAAAGAATGAGTGAAAGTGTTTTATTGTAAGTGAAATGTGCTAAGACATGAGTAGAGAGCATTTTTTAAATTTATTCAAGAAGCTGATTTCTTCCAGAGCAGTTTTATTACATATTAGGTGAAGAATCTGACTTGAGGAAGAGTGTTCAATACAAGAAAAAAAATATGATCTTTGACAATATCAGAGGAGAGCTGGGCTTCAGAACACTCTCGAAGTACAGGAAAGTACAGGAAAGACAAAAGGAAAAATAATAAAAGAACAGTAAGATTATAGAGCCCCAAGAAGGCAGGCTACTTTACAGGATACTTGTGCGGAGTGGGTGACAAAGTCTCCATTTGAAGAGCAAAGCTTCAAGATAGATTCCCCTGAAATCAGAGAGCCTAAAATCATTGTTAAATTCAATCAACCACGAACACTAAACTCCCAACCCCCAAAAAACTGGATACAATGTAATTTGTTTGTTTCAACAGTATCTTTGAATTCTAATACCACACACATATCTCAGCAGCATAAGCAAAATGGAATATTGTATGTGTTCATGATGAGAAATTCAGAGGGCAACGTGTGTTTGAAAGGATAAAATTTATCCTTTAATGAGGAAAAGAGGAGTCTGGGAATAGAGGTTTAGAAGGTAAACTTACTATTCCTCAATTTGCCTATAGTTTCTCCCATTGTCCCTCCGACTGGCCTGCACACCAAGGGGCGGTGGTGGGTGGCAGTAAGTGCAGAAGAAACATGGAACAGTGGCACACACCAGCGCCCCTTCCCATGATTCAAGGAAGGCTTTTGTGAAAGTTCTTTCATCATAACAGCCAACTTTATTACAAAGAAGCTCTGTTTTCAGGGGGTTAGAATTCAAAGAAGGCAGAATTAATCACACCTTTTGGAAGGCAGTTTGCTTGTTCAAACCATGAACACCTGCCAGAATGTACAGTAATGAACAAAAAAATACCCAAGAGGATATTGACTTTGATGGGCTTAAATGAATAACATGATAGTAAATGTTTTATCTATTCTCAAAAAAAGTAAGTTGTATGTATTGAGTGCCTACTGTGAGCCTAGGAGATATAGATGGATGATTGATAGATGGATAGATAGATAGATAGATAGATATAGATATTATTATTATTCTAAGAAAATTCTTTGTTCCTTATAATAACCCTAATGAGGCAAATTTTATTTTCCCCACTTTGAGAGCTGAGGAAATGGAGGTTCATAAAGTTTTCATAATTTATTCAAGTATGCAGAGCTGGTAAATGAGGGATCAGGTCTCCCTCAGTATAAAGACTGGAATTGTCCCATTGCTCATGCTGCATTTTGTCTTTTCAAGATTATATTAAGGATATGGTTGACATATCTCACCAACCACATCTGTTCAAGTCAGAGTAAGTAGCTGTGACCTCAGAAAAAATATGGAGAGATGACTGAGTTCAGTATCTGCAGCAAACATTTATTTACTGGGTAACCATGGCGGTGTACCACTCCTTTATTTTCTTATCTGTAAATCAAGGGGGTAGCTTTTTGGAAAGTAATTTTGCAATATGTGTCTGTAGTCTTATGCTCTTTGAAAAACTGCAATACTATTTCTTGTAGCAATTAGAAAAACCTTAAATACCTGAACACAGGGACATCATTAAGCAAACTATAACATTTTTTTTCAGTGGAATGTATTATAGCTGTTAAAAACAGTGTTTATGAAGTGATTTTGGAGAAATTATGGAAATGTTCTAATGATAAATTAAAGGAAAAACTCATTTCAAAATTTTGTTATATCCACAAGAACTGAGCAAGAAAAAAACAGGAAATATTTCAAAACGTTAATAGTTATTGCTTCTGTGTAGTGTAACTTTTTATTTCCCTATGCAGCTCATTTTTTAATTTTTTTACATATGTGAACTATAATCAGGAAAATTATTTTTAAATTATGGGACTGGGTTAAGTGACTTCGAGAGGACCTCAAGATTCGAATTTCTATCACATTCCCAAAAGTGAAGAGCTTGTCACCTTGGTCTAGGATTTGTAACCTGCCAGAAGGCATAATTTTCAAAGAAAAGTGAGGATTGCTAAATTGCCATTGTGTACTCTGCAAATCAGTTTACAGGGAAACATAGTAACAAGAGTGTGGACCTCTCAGAGCTGGGAACCTTGAGTTTAAATTCCACCTCCTTGTGCCTTGTTACTTAAGTACTATGGGCTTCTTTTTTTCCCCTGATTTATGAAGGAAGGATAATTCTATCCCACAGGACAGTTGGGGGATTAGAAATGATACATATAAAGCTGCCTAATGCTTCTCACAAAGTTGGGTTTCAGTGAATGGTAGGCATTATTATTTTCTTGGCAACTTAGAATGAATTTCCTATTGTCTCTATTTCTGTCTGTCTCAGCTCTAATTATATGCTGTAATATATATTTGTTCCTCAGGATGAAGTTAATTCTCAATATTTGTGCACGTAAACAAATTATATATATATGCATATATAATTTATATATTATATATACATGTACATACTATAGATATAGGTATATAAATATATAGGTGTGTCTGTATATATATATATACCTATAGATATAGGTGTATATATCCATAGGTATATATATAGATAGATATAGGTATATATCTAGGTATATAGGTATATACCTATATCTATAGGTATATAAATATATATAAATACATACTGTGCCTATCTTTCAGTTTTCTCAACTGGCCGAATAGCTACAAATAGATATGAGTAATTCACCATAAGAAACTTCTCAGTATGCAAAAGCAGACAGTTACAAAATAGTTGTTAGGAAGTGATTATTTTCATGGGCTGCACAAATTATTCACTTCCCAAGAGTCCACTCTAGAGATACTTTTAATAGTAAACTCCTTACATAGATTTAAAATTATATTTGTTTTGCACACAATTTAGAAGAGGCTTCTAAGTTATCCTCAAACTGGTCTTGGGAAGATGATGATGGGTACTACAGGCTCTATGCCCAGTTAACACTTTAGAGACTAAGATTGAAAACTTGGGACTTACCTATAATTATGAACCTAGTTTATAATAAGTTAGACATTTTGAGTTTTGTGTTCCTTACCAAAGTCCTGTTTCAGCAGGAAGAGAGATTTTACAATAATTCTGAGTGAACAGAGATGTCAGACAGTCCCTAGAAGATTGTCTTATTCATAGCAGACCCTCAATAATTGTGCTATATCTGAACTTAATTAGAGAAAAGTAAAAGGGAGAAGGAAGCATCCTCTACCCTGAATTTTCCATAGATCTCATCCTGGCACATACCCTTTTCTTAAAACCAGTGGTGAGGTCTGTTCTGTCTTCTCAAAGGTCTCTCTTTTATGCTAAAGCTACCTTTTCTCCTGTTGAAAAAAGAATTAAAGGGAGGCCTGGCATTCTTTGCCATTTTTTCCCTAAGAAAGTTCTTCCCCATTGAAAATACTCAGATTGGACCCTGAGGCCTTAGGACGCTTACCCATGGCACTTCAAGGGGTACTCCTCTTAGCTGAAAACCCATCTCTTGAGGCACAATTTTTATTATGCCCACTTTGTAGATGGGGATATTGAAATCAGAATAAAGTATGTCTTGCTCAAGGTGACAAAGTAAGTAGGTGGTGGAGCTTGGCTTAGGGTCCTTTTTTCCTTACTTTATTAACTCTTCCTAAATGAAAAGGGGCATGAAATTATTCTCCCACTAGTCTTCAAATAATCCTTGACTGCACCCAGCATTCTATCCCAGAGTCCATCTATGCAGGCTTAGCCCAGCTACATCTGTAACCAAATCTATTACAAAGTGCATACCTGGCTCTCATAAGCTATTTCCTAATTATGGGATACTCTGCAGACCCTAAAACACAACATCTTTTTCCTGGTGATACAGTTTTGAAGTATCAGTTTTTAGAATGCATTTTCCTTCTCCTAGACTGTTAATGTAGGCTCCCTTCAAGAGCTCATCCCAGTTCAAGGCCACCTTCCTCCTCCAGAAAAGCAAACCTGTTGACAGTTGTTACTAGTGCACCCTCTTGACTAAGGACTGTTCTGCTTTTTAGATGCACGACATGAAGGCAAGTACTTGACATGTAGTATGTACTCAGTTACTGTTTCTCAAATGAAATTATGAATGATGGTTTTCAGAAAAGAAACTTTTTGGTTTAATACATTATATTTATTTAATTAATTAGAATGGCTAATAAATGCACACAGTATAGAATTTAAACAACAGAAGTTGAAAATCTGAAAAGAAAGTCTCAGGCCCCTCCCAATTCTTCATTTCTTCCCCTGACATTTATAGATTTCTCTGTATCTTTTCAGAGATAGTCTATGTACATTTTATTTTTAACTATATTTTGTATAACTATATTACTTAATAACAATACTAATATTAAATATGGTAAAAAGATGTGTGCTTTTAAAACAGCTTTCGTGTATGTTTTGTTATAACTTCATGAAGTTTACAGGCTAGAATAAGATGGCCCGTTTTAAAGATATGGACACTGAAGCTAAAAACAGTCTCAAAAGACTTCACGGTCTAAAAGCAGTTAATTATTCATTAGATACAGCAGGACCATCAGTTGGTCCCAATACTGAGCTATTTTCCAACTTTTTTATTTTCTCAGTAAAACAGTGTTGCATATCATACACTATGTTTGCATACCATGCATATCATTCCTTGCCAATTCTGCCATGCCTTGTCAGAACCAGAACCTAATTTCAGAATATTACCACCTCAAATATCTTTCTGGTGATGTTTTAATTGATATTCACATCTAGAATTATTATTCATTGATTCATAGACTTTCTAGAGTAGTGCCATTATAAGGTTTTCTTTACTTTAAATAAAATATTCAGGTGCTCCGATAATGTCATGGTTTCCACTCTCAGCTGGGTTTTACAGACGAATGGAAAGGTTTAAGGCTTGCTCAGCCCATTCCTCATTTGTCATAACAGATGTTCTAAACCTTCACCACTCTCACTTCCCAACCCATCATCTTATCTTCACTGCAAGCGAGCCAGCCTCTTCGTTCATAGAAGGAAGTGCTTCAACTTCCTCTCTGCCCTGACCCTTTCTCCCTTCTCAAATCTAGTTTTATCTACTGAGTCCAAATTTATGACCATTCCTTGTGCCTCATATTCCATTTCTTCCTCACTTTTTAGGGACCTCGGATCCTCAGAAATACCCTAGTTTGTGTGTGACCTGAATTTCTTTTTTCTTCTTTTAGCTGTTCTTTGCCTGGCATCTTCTCTTCAGGGTACTGTGTGTGCTCAGATCTCTTCCACCTTCCCTATGCCTCCCCTTCACCATACGTCACCTTGAACTATCAGCTAAGCTGTGAAAGAATTGCCTACACACAGTGTCCTTGCTGTCTACCTCTTGGTTTTCCTTTGGCAATCTGAGCAGTCCTGTGAGGCTCCTTTGCAAGTTCCTTTCAGAAGTTTATTTTTCCAGCTTCTCATCGTACATCCTACTAAATTACTTTTAGCCCATTCCCAAACTTCCAACCTTTGCACATACTCTCGCCTCTGCCTAGAACATCTTTCTCCTTCTTTTACATCTTTATAATCCTACACTTTTCTTCAAGACTAGGGCCAGCTTTCAGCATCCACGTAGCCACCAGAATGAGATTTCATTGTCTCATGTCATTCTCTGTTTCCCTTTGCTCTTCTATGCATGTACTGCCTCATTTAATTTCTACATCAACTGTTTGAGGCAAGTACTATTATCCCAATAATACAGATGAGAAAACTGAGACCCAGATATGTTAAGTAACTTTGTTTAAAGTTATAAAGCCATCAAGTAAAAAGTCTAGGTTTATAAAATTCATAGACACAGATGACAGTATAGTGGATATCAGAGGGAAAAGGGGATAGGGATAGTTCAGGGTAAAGTGGGTCAATTGTATGGTGAGGGAAGACTAGGTGATGTATCACAGAACTGCACACTTGAACCTATATAATTTTGTTACCCAATGTCACTTCAGTGCATTTGATTCTAGGTTTGAATTTAGGCAGTCCAACACTATATATAGTCCATACATTTAATTCTTCCCCTAAATCCCACACAGCCCCCACCATGCTCTATCCTTAGCCTTTGAGCTTGTTGGATGAATGATCAGGTGTTCATCTTTTACCTTAAAAGACTGACCAGAATTGACACAGGTTTAAATTTCATCATATAATTTTTCAAAATTGCCTCTGTAGCACAAACCCAAATAAGGCCATGACCTTCTCAGTCATGGGAAGAAGAAAAGCTGGGGGATGATAATCAGTGACAAACTTTAGAATTTACCATGTTCTTTGACATACATCATCTTATTTTACCAACCCATGAAATATAGTATGATTCCATTTTACACATGGGGAGACTGAGGCTAGCATAACCGGCAGTGGGATCTTCCATGTCTATACATAAAGCAACCAAGGGATGTTTTTATACGATCCCATCACTCACCTCCTTGAGCAACAGTCCAATAAATTGCACATGAATTTAAAGACTTCTTGATGTAAGAATCCATACTTGAGTGTGAGAGGACTTTCTGAATTCCCTGAAAGTTATATTCAGAAATACACGTGCACACTTTAAAAATTAGTATTACTTAGATAATGTATTATAGAATTGTACCCCTGAGACCCATATAATTTTATTAACCAAAGTCACCCCAATAAAGTCAATAAAAATAAATTTTAAAAAGTATTGCATGCTTTATTTTTTGAGGAGAGGGTCTTCAGCTTTCAACAGATTCTCAAATGTAATCTGCCCCTGCCTTAAAATTAAGATCATGTGACCTGAAAAAAAAAATGTCTAAAGACCACTGCTCTAGAGCTCTGATGTATTTAAACCCCCCTGGGAAACTTGTAAAAGCCGCAGATTTCCAGGCACGTGCCCCAGAGGTCTTACTTTGTAGATCTGCAGAATGTGTGGAGAACGCACTCTCTGGTGACTGCATGATTTGTGGACTGGCCTTTGAGAAATCCCACTAAGTTTTCTTCTTATGTCACAGTGCATTTGCAGAAAGCTGCTGACTTAAATCATTTTTTTCTGAGCCATCAATAAAACTGCCTTCTCTGAACCATATTTTGTGTCACATCTTTACCTTTCAAAGACTTTCCGCATTTGTAAAGAAAATTACCCGAACATCTTCACTGATATGTCCCCTAAAGCAAGGGACATAAAGGAAAGAATAAACAAATGGAACCTCATCAAAATAAAAAGCTCTGCATGGCTAAAGAAAACAGCATTAAAATGAAAAGAGAATTGACTATATGGGAAAACATACTTGCCAATGATACCTTGGACAAGGGTTTGATCTCCAAAACATATAAAGAACATATGAAAAGATGCTTGGCATCACTAGCTGTCAGACAGATGCAAATTAAAACCACAATGAGATACCACTTGACACCAGTCAGAATGGCCGTCATAAACAAATCAACAAACTAATGTTGGAGAGGACATGGAGAAAAGGGAACCCTAGTGCACTGTTGGTGGGAATGCAGATTGGTGCTGCCACCGTGGAAAACAGTATGGAATTTCCTCAGAAAACTAAAAATGGAACTGCCTTTTGACCCAGTAATTCCACTGCTGGGACTATATCCTAAGAGCCCTGAAACACCAATCCAAAAGATCCTATGCACCCTTATATTAATAGCAGCACAATTTACAATAGCCAAGTACTGGAAGCAACCTAAGTGGCCATCAGCAAATGAGTGGATCAAAAACTATGGTACATTTACACAATGGAATTCTACGCAGCAGAGAGAAAGAAGGAGCTCCTACCCTTTGCGACAGCGTGGATGGAACTGGAGAGTGTTATGCTAAGCAAAATAAACCAGGCAGTGAAGGACAAATGCCATATGATCTCACCTTTAACTGGAGCATAATCAACAAAAGAAAAAAGCAAGCAAAATATAACCAGAGACATGGAAATTAAGAACAATCTAACAATAACCAGAGGGGAGCAGGGAGGGGATTGTGGAAAGAAGCGTTTTCAGGAACTACTATAAAGGACACATGGACAAAACCAAGGGGGGAGGGTGGAAGCAAGGGAGGGAGGTGGGTTTGGATAGGGTCGGGGGAGTGGGAGGGAGAAAATGCAGACAACTGTAACTGAACAACAATAAAGTAATGTATGAAACAAAAGAAAGAAAGAAATTACCCAAGACATCATCAATGTTCTCCAGCCACCACCACTAATTGGCATAATTTCAAACCTCCATGTTTTGCCTGAGCTAACAGCAATGGAAAGTATAGTAAAATATTCTGGGTCTTCAAGAGAAGTCAACAAGAGATTGAAACGTAACTTTTAGATAGAGCTGGGTTATCTAGTAGGCAGACTAAGCATTGCTTAAGGCATCAGCAAACCCTGAGCAATCCATTTAAAAAAATATGTATATATATATTCAAGTGTAAAAGATAAACACAGGAAAGACTAGAATTTTGTTGGATTTTCTTTTGCCTGTTATACTCTTAGTTTAATTTTTCATTAAATATGAGGGTGGAGGTGGAGGGTGTCCATCATCTTTTCTGTGTTAAGTTCTTCTTGGTCTTCTCCCTTCATAGAATATTGAAAATTCTATGCAATGCATTTTTTCTCTGTGTGTCACAAGAGGATTGCAAAAGAGTCCTCAAAAGAGCTAAGAACTAGCAGGTATTAGCTTAGGATGTATGACATTGCTCTAAGTGTTTATTTATACATTAATTCATCTAAAACTCACAGCAGCCTCAGGCAGTAGGGGGCCACTCTTAATTCTCCACCTTATAGCCAAGAGAATTGCAAGGTTTTTATAACAGGAAGAAGATGTGTAGGAGGGTGGAGGGGAGAGGAACAAGGACATGTGTGAGCCTGCTTTCAGAATCACGATGCGATTTTTCAGTGGAACGCTGAGCGCTCTTTCTGGTCTGGGAGGTCGTTAGGTAGAAGGCAGTCGATCGGCCCAAAGACTCACTAGCCGCCGCTTCCCTATCTGCTTATTGGCAGAAATCTCCACCATCTTTGTCAAATACACGTCGTCTGCTGCAGGCACAAGTGTGGGAAACCGCCCCCCCCCACACACGTGTGTTTTAGCCGTGTGCGAGTGCGGAAGGCGGACAAGAGGCGCTGCGGGCGGGCAGTCTGCGGAAGGAACTTTGAGTCCTCGTAGCCCGACCGCCGAGCGGAGGGCGGTGTGCCCTAAAGGCGGGTAGCCTCGGACTCGTACCTGCCGTACGGGCGGGCTCCGGCGCAGACGAGGGGTTCTCTTGTTCTAATTAAAGGTGAATAAAATACTTTGCCTGTGCCATCAGACGCCCTGGTTCGAACTCGGCAGTGGGGAATCCTGCGCGCATTCTAGGGCCCGCATCCGAAGAAAGAAAAGGCGGGGCGGGGGGGTTGGGGGGGGGGTTCGCGTGAACAGAGCGAACTCGCTCCCGGACCCGGGTGGGCCCCCGCCCGGGCGCGAGGGTGGCGGGGGCGCGCGGCAGCCCCCCTCCCCGGGGCTCGGCGCGGACCCCTCCCGGCCAGTGCCCGGCGGCCTGCCCGGCGGCGGCGGCTCCGCTGGGGCCACTTCAGGGGTCACAGCCACAGAACGGCCGCAGCCACAGCGGCTTCTCGGAGGACACAGGCACTCGCTCCCGGGGACAGGAAAACGCGGCAGGAGGAGTCTGGGGGCCGCTTCCGCCGGTCGCTGGGAGGAAAGAGGAGGAGCGGGCTGGTCACGAGAGGCCGGGGCGGGCGCGGCGCTGCGGGAGCGCGGAGTGGGGAGGAGGGAGCGCGGGGCCCGCGGCGGGGAGCAGCATGGAGCCCTCGGCCGACTGGCTGGCCACCGCGGCCGCCCGGGGCCGCGCGGAGGAGGTGCAGGCGCTGCTGCAGGCGGGGGCGCCGCCCAACGCTCCCAACAGTCACGGTCGGACCCCGATTCAGGTGGGTGAGCCAGTCTGCCTGCCGCGGGAGGAGGGGTGGCGAGCGGCTTTGGGGGCCCGGGTTTGCGAGAGGATCGGTACCAGGTAGCGTTTCAGTCCCCGGTAAAGGTGCGACATCCTCGGGAGTTTCCCGATGAAGTTTGGCGTCGTGGGAGACTCCGCGTAGCCATGCCGCCGTGCCCTGGGCGCCCCGGACCAAGGGAGGAAAGAGGAATCGAGAGGGTGCAGCCCTCTAGAATGCTGTGAGGATCTGGGGAGAGAACTACTCGTGTTCGTGTAGACCAAGTTAAATCCTCTCCCCACCTCCTCTATTCTTTGTCAGATACAAAATTCACAAATGTTTGGTGTAAAATGTAAGATTTTAAAGAAATGTAAGTTTTGGTGGGATCTCTTAGTCCTGAACTCACAGGCCCCACAAAGGAACTGATGATTTTCCTCCCTCGGAGGGATTTCAGTGGAAATCTACCGGTGTGTATGTTGTAATAAATATCAATTGAAATTATTTAGGAGTAACTGCATTGTGTGTGTTTTTTAATTTTAACTGAGTAAGGAAAGCATATGCTCTTTTTACAATATATGCAAACATACATTTAAATGCAAACAATTACTAAAAACATTAGTGTAACATCACCTAAATGTCAATTTAGTTAACATTTTAGTGGTATCTTCTATTACTGTTGCTATTGTTTAATTACTTGCTATGTATTAATGCATTTAAGGTAGAGTTTTTAATTCCTCATTGTTGAGAAATTCCATTTCTCCTCTCCACACCCCATTTCTTTTTTGTTAGTGGTGGGGGAGGGTAAAACTCAGGCTAAAAAAACAAATTTTTCCTGTCAGTCACTATCCTAGTTTTACAATGACAATCCCAGTGTTGACAATGATTTCTGATTCTGAAAAATAAAATTTTTATAAAACAAATGTACAAAGTCTGTCCAGGAAAAGTCCAGCCATTGTTAATATAATGAGAACTATTTGCATTACATGGATGTAACCTGGCAGCCAAGGAGAATAGACTGGAATGAACATGCGTGAGCAGTGATGACTTCACTGTAGTAGTTAGTGGAAGCAGTAGACACCATTGAGAGAGCATACGTCCCATACTGTGTGGCCGTGGCATTCAAAATGAGTGAGCAGAGCAACAAATCTGCATCACATTTTTCGTTAAGCTTGAATGTTCCTCCCTGGAAACCATTCGGACTGCTCGGAAGGCTTCCAGGGGCACATGATGCAGTGAGTGCAACACAAATAAAACTATGACACAAATACTACAAAGATGGCTGAGAATCCGTTGAAAGTGATCCATGTTCTGGAAGGCCTGCAACATGCGGAACACCTGAGAACGTTAACCGTGTATGTCGGGAATCAACAAAGATCAGCAACTGACATGTGAGAACTAGAAACTGATCAGGGGGTTCCAAAAACTACTGTGTCCCAGATTTTGACACAGAATTTTGACGTGAAACGTGGAAAAATTCATCCTGTGGCTTCCGCTACCAGAGCAGAAGGAACATGGTACTGCAGTTGCTAATGACGTGATTGAGACCACTGCCAATGAACCAGATATCCTTATAAGGTCATAACCTGAGTTGAATAGTGGGTTTACGGCTATGATCTTGAAACAATGGCCCAGTTTTCCCAATGGAAGTCACCTGGTCCTCCACACCCCCGAAGAAGGTGGGCGAAGTTGCAACAAGATCAAGACCACATGAACTGTGTTTTTTAATTGGGAAGGTGTTGTCCGTCACAAGTACGCTCCTCCAGGCCAAACAGTTAACAAGGAGTACTACCTCAGTGTTCTTGGTCAGATGAGAGATGCAATACATAGAAAATGGCCCCAGCTATGGGCAACCAGTGATTGGCAGCTTCATCACCACAACGCACCCGCAGGCCCATGCATCACCTCTCCTGAAGGGTTTTTTTGCGAAACATCAAATCACCCAGGTGACTCAGCCCCCCTACAACCCAGATTTGGCGCCCTGTGACTTCTGACTTTTCCCAAAACTAAAATTACCTTTGAAAGGGAAGAGATTTCAGACCATCAGTGAGATTCAGGAAAATACAATGGGGCAGCTGATGGCAATTCCAAAAAGGATTTTGCAAAGTGTTTGGAACAGTAGAAGAGACGCTGGGAGAACTGTGTGAGGTCCCAAGGTGCTTTCTTTGAAGGGGACTGAGGTGTCATTGTCCTGTGTACAATGTTTCTTGTATCTCGTATCTTCAATAAATTTCTCTATTTTTCATATTACATGGCTGGATATCTTCAATAAATGTCTCTATTTTTCATATTACATCTTCTGGACAGACTTCATATATCGCAAAAACTCCAGCATAACAAGACAAAAGAGCCCTGGCTAGTCTAGCTCAGTGGACTGAGCGCAGGCTGTGAACCAAAGGTTCACTGGTTCAGTTCCCA
Source organism: Glossophaga mutica (assembly GCA_039655065.1). NCBI lineage: Eukaryota > Metazoa > Chordata > Mammalia > Chiroptera > Phyllostomidae > Glossophaga > Glossophaga mutica. The sequence goes on along the minus strand of CM077305.1, from coordinate 142,721,148 downwards.
GTCAGGGCACATTCCTAGGTTGCAGGCCAGGTCCCCAGTGGGGGCCACATGAGAGGCAACCACACATTGATGTTTCTCCCCTTCTCTTTCTCCCTCCTTTCCCCTCTCTCTAAAAATAAATAAATAAAATCTCTAAAACAGCAAAGGAAAGTAACTCTACTGGGAAGTTCACAAACATCACAAGTAAATTTTCCTGAAGTTATGTAATATTATGAATTTTACACACTTTAAGATATAAAAATAAAACGAAAGTGTTTAAAACATGAAGTTATCCGGTACTTGAAGTATGGAGAGAATTTGAAACTAAAGAGGGTGTTTGCAGAATGAGTCTGTTAAAAATAATGTTTGCCTGATTCATAAGTTGATATCTCTAAAATATCACCAGCAGCTTGGAAACTGTGAGTTTGACCTTGGGGCTCTGGAATATGTTAGAAGAGACCTTACTTGTTTAAATACAAAACAGAAAAGAAAGTTGGATGATTAGCTCTAACTTTTTTTAAATAGGGAGGATAAGAATATAGAGAAAAAGGATCATGCTTTTGGTTTAGAACCCTAATCAAAAAATGTTTTATTAAGAGCAACAAGTATAAAAGACACATAGACAAAGACTAGGGAGGGTGGAAATGGGTGGGAGGTGGGGAGGGCTGGGGTGATGGGCTGGGATGGGAGTAAAAGAAAACTGTACAAGAACAACAAAATAAAGGAAAATTTTTTTAAAAAAATAAATGTTTTATTATTAACAGGCTTAATTCACTTTATTTTCTTGTATAAAATTATGTGGTGGCCACAGCTGGAGCCTGGGTCCTCTGCACAGAAATTCTGGTGTGGGTTTTTACAAAATGGTCGGTGAATTCCTGATAGGGAGACTTCATGAGCAGTCTCTTTCCAGAGGTCAGAGGTGAGATAGCTGTAAGTCTCAGAGATGGCAACGACGGTGGCCTTGGCGAAGTTTGGGGTGGCAGCTCAGCTCCTAACTGAGGTGTAGCAGTCATCAATACCATCCATCAGCAGCAGCTTCTTGGGCACAGAGCTGAGATGATGCCAGTGCCCCTGGCAGGGATGAGGCACACCAGCACACAGCCACAGTGCCTTGTCACCTTGCAAGGGACAGCAACTGGGTTTGCCAATCTTGTTCCCCCAGTAGCCTCACTGCACAGGGACAATAGAGAGCTTGGTCAGGATGATAGCTCCACAGATGGCAGTGGCTAGTTCCTTTGAGCACTTAACACCAAGACCAACATGTTCACTGTAGTCCCCATTTGTGACAAATGCCTTGAACTGGGTCCTCTGGTCTGTGTGTGCCTTCTTTTGCTTAGGCATAATCTTCAAAACCTAGTCCTTGAGGGATGCCCCCAAGAAAAAGTCAAAGATCTCATATTCCTTGATGGGTAAGGAGAAGAGAGAGATCTCCTTCAGGGACTTGATCTTCATGTCCTTGACCAGGTAGCCCAACTTGGTGACTGGGATCCACTCCTTGTCCTCGCCCTTGCCTCCATGAGCTCAACGGCCTCAACCCCGAAGCCTGGCTGCAACCTCGGCCCTGGATGCCGCTGCCAGGTCCTCAAGGGAAGCCGGCTGCAGCCTCCCGTTCCAGGGTCCCGGGACCTCCTGCTCCCGCCCCCACACACGCTGGCACCACTCATCCACCCTTCCGTGTTTCCTTGGAAAAGAAGAGCCCTAATCAAATTTGTGCTTAATATAGAAATACTTAGCTGACAGAAAAAATTTAAACTACTAAATTAAATTCAATGTCTTTTCAAATGGATTTAAACGCCCTACAAATTTTCGTTTAATAGATTTAGTTCTTTTTTGCATTGGATTGCCATTATGATTTAAATACTTAAATGTTAGGTTACTGTTCAGCCTTTAACACAATATAATAAAATATAATTAAAACATTTAAAGCTAGTTAAATGAGAAAGGACTGTATTGGGTAAACATAGTAATAATGTGAAAGGTTTCCCAGTTTGTATTTTAAAACTACATTGTTCTCTTGCACTGCAATAATTTTTCTTTCTTCTTTGAAGTTGTAATTTGTTTTTATTTATAGTTTCTCTCTTCACTTTCTCCAGGACAAAATAAACAACCGTAGTGTAATTTATTATGGATCCTTGGTTTGGACAAACTAAGTAATACCTGTTTAATATAGAATGTAACTAAAATAAATAAAGTCCTTTTTATACAGTCACTGTTATCCAGCTAATATAATTTTAAAAATGGTTATCCTGAAGAAAGAATGGTCCTCCACCATTCAACATCAAATTGGAAGGTCTCTCTGAGTACGGACACTGTGATGATGGTTTTGTTTCGAAGCTGGTCTAGGACGCAAATGAGATCAGGACCTCCTCACTTTGTAACACGGGCTTGGATATACGGCAGTCAACCACACATCCCTGTGTTTTACATCAAAATGAGGGGGAAATACAGGAGGTTAGGCAAGCTTGTTCCTCAGTCCGTCTGTTGCTGTTCTTTGTGCCTCCAGCAGTGTTCTATGTGTGGCTGAAATTGTGCAAAAGGTTGGAAAATATAATGGGAATTCTGCGTGTACAGAAAAATGGAATGGGTAGAAAAACTGGCTAAGAGAGTTGGTAACTGAAAGCGAATAAAGAGTAACTAGACCTCTGTGGCTTTTACGGCCGCTTCACAAATAATTTCTGTCATGAATCCTGCTTGTAACGCCTGGTCCCTCCGGCAGGTCATGATGATGGGCAGCACTCGCGTGGCGAAGCTGCTGCTGCTCCACGGCGCGGACCCCAACTGCGCGGACCCCGCCACCCTCGCGACACCGGCGCACGACGCCGCCCGGGAGGGCTTCCTGGACACGCTGGTGGCGCTGCACCGAGCCGGGGCGCGGCTGGACGCGCGCGACGCCTGGGGCCGCCTGCCCGTGGACCTGGCTGAAGAGCGAGGCCTCCAGGACGTCGCCCGGTACCTGCGCGCGGCAGCAGCGGGCGCGGAAGGCAGTAGCCGCAGCGCTACGGATGCCGCGGAAGATCCTGCAGGTGAGGGGCCGATCTAAAAATTATCTCGGAGAGCCGCCTCAGCCCAGCGCACTCCCTTTCGGAAGAGGACGTTGGCTCCGGGAGAGCAGAGCCTGGGGCTCGTCTCAGCTCGTTGCCGAGCCAATGGGGATAATCCCCGCACTCCAAGCGCGCTGCCTAGCCAGGGCTAAGGATGGGACAAGGCCTCGGACGGACTTTGACACATCAAACCCCATCCCATCCGCCCTGCCCCCTACTCCCCAAACACTCGTCCTCCCCGCAGCTCGAGGCGTAAACCTAGAGCATTGACTCGAGAATAGAAGTGTAGCGGCCGCATCCATTCTGGCGCCCTTGGTTTCTCCATTCAGTTACTTCGGTCCCTGGACCAACCTTGGGACTTCCGAAACCAGTTAGGCACGGCACCGTCCGGCAGAGATCTGCCATTTCTGTGCCCGTTGCAAATTTCTACTAAATCTCCCCCTCCAGGGGCTTCTGGGGGTGTGGTGTCTGGGATAGAGACCTCTCTGACCCTTGCGGTCTGCACACCGGGATTTGCTGCACTTTCTGGGAAAGGGGCCCTTTCTTCAGCTTTTCCCTCTCTTAGGCTTTCCGTCTGTGCGAGAGAGATCGCTGAGACGGAGGTGGATATGTGGTTCTTATCCCGTCTTATCCCACACCACAGAGACTTTTCCCGCGGCTTCATTTCCCCACCTCCATTTCTGCCTGCCTCCTGTGCCAACTTTAATTTTTTTTTCTGAAGGGGGAACCTTTTTATCAAAATACATAAAAGCAATATATGAAGTTTGCACGAATATTTAAGGTAAACATTGACTTTAAAGATACTGAGATCTATTCTGTGGGCTCAGAACTGGGGCACTAGGCTCACTGGGCCTTAGGGGAGCCGGGGAGAGACTGGAGAGGCTCGCTCTGGGCCCTGAGCTGGGAGGCGCCTGGAGTGCAGCGCCTCGGGTGCGCGGACGGGGCGGGAGGTCTCCTTTAGCCTGCCCATCCTCTCGCTTCTCCAATCGAAGCTTGCGTCCCACTGTCAGACCGAGACATGCATAGGATGAGAGGCCAGTCACAGGAGCAAGAATTGGGAGCAGCGGTGGAACAGAATTAGATACTGAATTGAGCCCCAGGCAACTGAAAATTGAGTAACACTTTACAATTAAACCTAAGATTTCTAAGCCAAGCATGGAAGCCCTTCCTTCATTACTTTCTTCTTCCCGTCCTTCCCTCCCTCCCTTTAACTAAGAACCCACTAGTGATCTACGTGGGACACAAAACTGAAGGATAGAAAACAGGAGTCCTGCCCTCATAGAGCTTACATTCTGGGGAATAGGTTTTAAACGCCATAACAATGTGTTTTTAAGAGAGCGACTCTCTAAAACCAATGTGATGGTTGAGAATGAAGTGTGAATAGGAGAGGAGGCTATCTTAGCGTGGTCCGAGACCCTGACGGGCGACAAAGTAGCCACTGGAAGCAGAGAAAGTCTCGAGAGTGAGGACCGAGGAAAGGAACGGCGGATCAGGAGGATCGACGGGTGGGCGGGATCGGGGACACAAGGGGATCAGGGGCCAGATCATTGCAGGGGCCGTGTAGATTAAAGAAAGGGTAATTGGGCAAAATGCGGATTTTGTCCTAGAAACTTCGGGAAGCCATTAGCTGCTTTGGGAGAGGAACCTGGGGAGGAAGACACCAGGACTGGAACCGAGGGTGTCCAGGCTGCCGAGCTGCGGCTGATCCGGTTTCTGATTTCGCGGGTTCGCGGAGTCGCTGGCCAGCGTCAGGGGCAGGCGATGTTTGAGGACGCGCGAAGGCCGAGGCGACGTCTTCATGTTCTGGTGCCTGGCGTTGTGTGTGGGAAGCACGCAACGCCTGTGTGCACCGGTTTTCCTCTCTCAGTCCGCGCTGGCCCGCCCGCGCTCTCCTTGCCCTCGCCCTGGCGGGCCGGGTAGCAGAGGCCGCCAACGAGCCCGAAGCGTCCAGCCCCGCAGTGGCCGCGCTGCGAGATCCGGAAGCCTCGGGGGCGCGGCGGCTGCGGGCCAGGCTCAGACTCAGCGAGCAGACCCGGTGCCGAGGGTTGTTTGGTACTGAGAGGTGTCCACACAGACGAAGCTATCCTTGTCCATAAGGGTCTAAATACCTGGTTAGAGTCTGGGGGGCGGGGGGGAAGAAGAGGAATGGGTCGCACATCTTTGATTTCTGGTTTCTAACATCTTTTTTTCCTTTGTGCCTTTTGCAGATCCCGACCTCGACAATCAATAACAGAAATAAGACCACCCTGACCTGCGTGGCTCTGTGGTTTGCACAACATTCCACAGAACGAAAGGTGGCCAGAGGTCGCTGGTTTGATTCGGGTCAGGGGACATGGTCGGGATCCAAAAATAAATAAATAAATATTTTTTAAAAAAAGCCAGAAGACCTTTGGACTCTCTTGATCTTCAGTCGCTTCGCCTTCGCCTTCGCTAAATCTCCATTTATATCTCAATCTAGATACTGTTACAAAAGGTAAAACAACAACACTGTGCCTGCCTTTTCATTGGTCTGAAGTTTTCAGGAGCCAGTACCCAGGCCCAGAGAACAAACACTTTAATACAGGTGTTTCCTCTGACGAGCCTCGCAACCTGGATGGATGAAACTGGGTAAAAAGTGATGAGTGGAAACCTTCCATCAATGTGAAGGGAGACCTCAGAATGGCAGACTCTTAGAGCCTGTTTGACCTTCTGCTTTGGTCTTCCCATGTCCAGGATTCCAGACTCCCTCTCCACCACGACCCACCAGGTTGGGGTATTTTGCCTAAGGTCCCACAGCCAGCAGGGAGGGGCTCAGGAACACAGAGTCTGGCTCTGCAGCCAACTGGGGACCTTCATGAGTGGCCACCCCACGCCTGGCCCAGTGCTCCGGGCCTGCCAGCAGCGACTCCAGCTCCAGCTGGCTATGAAGTTGCTGCTGCTCGCCCAAACCCAAAGCAGTTCTTACTCCTCCGCCATAGCAGGGATGCTGCAGGGACTGACTTCATCTTCAACTGGGCGTGCCCCTGGTTGTTTATTGTTTATTGAGGTGCAATTCACATAACATCAAAATAACGATTTTAAAGTAACAACTCAGTGGCATTTAGAACACTCATAATGTTCACCATTTATCTAGTTTCAAAACACATTCATCACCTCCAAAGGAGACCCGCATACTCATCATACATACTCATTAAATCCTCCCTACCCCCAGGTTCTGGCAGCCACTAATCTCCTATTGTCTGCAAGGATTTACCTATTCTGGATGTGATTCCACTGATATCAAATGTCTAGAATTTCTCATAAGTCCACTTATATGAAATGTCTGGACAGTATGCCTGTCTTTATGTCACGTGAACAGTTTGATTAGTGTAGCTCCATAGTATGGTTTGAAATTGGAAAGGGGGAATACTCCAACTTTGTTTTTGTTTTTTTTTCAAAATTATTTTTGTTTCAAACTTGTACCTGGGGGGTCCCTTGTAATGCCACATAAATTTTAGAGTCAATTTTTCCCATTTCTACAAAAGAAAAAGGGCCACTGAGCTTTTCACAGAGATTGCACTACATACGCAGATCACTTTGGGCACTATTGCCATCTCGATAATATCGAGTCTTCCAAACCATGAACACAGAATGTCAGGCCATTCATTTATGTCTTCTTTAATTATGTTTTGTAGTTTTCAGTGTACAAGTATCACAACTACTTGGTTAAATCGATTCCTAAGTATTTTTTTTTTCTTTTTGATGCTGTTGAAAAGTGAATTGAGGCCCTGGCTGAGCAGCAAGGTTGCTTAGAGCATCATCCCCATACACCAAGGTTTTCAGTTCCATTCTCACGACGCCATCAGGGCACAAACAAGAATTAACCAATGACTGCATAAATAAGTGGAACAACAAACCAATGTTGATGTTTCTCTTTCTCTCTCTCCCCCATTCCCCCCTCTCTCAGTTCAATCAATAAACTGAATTGTTTTCTTAACTTCTTTTTTGGATTGTTCATTGCTAATGTGTGGAAATACAACCAATTTCTGTGTTGATCCTTTATCCTGCAGCTTCACTGAATTTGTTTTCATCTCCCATGGTGGGGATGAATTGTTTTACTTGTTTCTTTTCTATTTATGTGCCTCTTATTCCGTTTTCCTTGCCTAGCTGTTCAGCTAGAACTTTCAGGACAATGCTGCTTATAGAATTTTGAATAAAAGCAAAACCAGACATTCTTGCCTTATTCTTGACCTTAGTGGGAGATAATTTTACGTCTTTCACCATTGAATATATTAGCTGTAGTTTTTTTCATAAATGCCCTTAATCATATTGAAGAAATTCTATTCCTAGTTTGTTGAATATTTTCATCATGAAAAAGCATTGGAGTTTGTGAAATTATTTTACTGCAATTGAGATGATCATATTTTTTCTTCATTTTATTAATATGGTATATTACACTGATAGATTTTCATATGTGAAATCCCTGGCACTCCTGGGATAAATCTTACTCTGCTGTGGTGTGCAATCCTTTTAACATTCAACTGGCTTGAGTCTGCAAATATTTTGTTGAGGGAATTTTGCATCTATATTCACAGAAGATTTGGGTCTGTCGTACTCTTTTCTTGCCATATCTTGGTCTGGTTTCCACATCGGGCAATGTTGGCCACATTGAATGATTTGGTCTCACTTCTCTCTCTCGCTCTTGCTCTCGCTCTCGCTCTCGCTCTCTTTTTCTCTCTCTCTTTTCTCAGAAGAGTTTGAGAAGAACTGGTGTTAATTATTCGTTAAACCTTTGGTACAATTCACTATGGAGGCAAGCTGCCTGGTCCTGGGTTTTTCTTTGTCACGGAGATTTTGAGTACTGATTTAATTTTTTATTTATGTCTTCAGATTTCCCCCCTCTTGAGTCAGTTTTGGTGGTTTGTGTGTTTCTAGGAATTCGTCCATTTAACCTAGCTGTTCAGAGTTTCCTCGTATAGCCTTTTTTTTCCTCTTAAGGTAGCTACTAATATCTCCGTTATGCTGTGTTTAAGTCATCTTATCCTTGGTCTAACGTTCGTTTGGTTGCTATAAACCTTTGACTATCTTCCAGAATTCTCCCAGTGTCGATTCTCACACTTACTTTTTGGTGCTTCTGTGTTGGGATGGGCCCATGGAGCTTCTTATTCTGCCCTTTTCATTGACACGACTTCTATTTTCTGTTTTGTTTTGTTTTAGCGCAGAATGACAAAATGCCTCTGATATGCCAACTTTCTTTCTCCATACGTCCCCTGTGACTGACTCATTGCCCTCCGCACTGCCTTCCCACTCTCTGGGTATCTGTCCCCACTATTTCGCTAAACCTCTCTAGCTCTAACACTCAGCTATCTCCCTCAAAATTTCCGCACGGTCCCTCATCCTTCCTCATCCCCTCTCCACCGCAGTAACTGCCGCCTTTCCAGAACCACAGACACCCCCACACCCTACCCCTTCTTCTGTTTCACAGGTTTCTTAGGAGCAGTCACTCCCCTCCCTCTTGCTTGCAGGCTCAGTTAGTGCAGGGGAAGCCAGAGGATCGGCTAGTGCTGGGGTAAGGTCCCCAAGGTCTTCAGCTGGGCAGAGCGCGTCTCCCTGGCCCTCACTCGGGCACGTGCTCGCCGGGCCCGCGCCGAGCGGCTGCGGAGCGCGCGCTGCCAGGGCAGCCGGCTTCGGGGAGGAGCCAGTAAGTGAATTGCTCAACAGGGCTCAGGGCTCGGAAGTGCAGACTGAGAAACCGGGTTTGGAGGCTGGAGAGAGGGCGCTATTTCTGGTTTAAAAAGAAAGTAGAAGAAAAGAGACCAGGAAGGTGAAAGAAAGAGAGGCTGCGGGGGCCTTTCCCACGATAACGGACGAAACTTCGGAGCCAACCACCGGTAGCAGATTTTAAAAAGCACTGCTGATCTGGTGCTGAATTGAAAAAAATTCAGCTTCAGAGGATCAGCTAGGAGCCCTCGGGCCCGGAGAGCCGGTGCGGGCCCAGTAGCGTCCTCAGTCGCGTCCAGGGACGGAAACTGGCTGTGGGTCCCTGGTCCCCACTTACCCCAGAGCAGCAGGTGGGAGGGCTTCCTGCACCTCCTCCCAGATCTCACACACTTGACTTAAGCAATAACGTTCAAGTAATAAGCATGAGGGAGAATGTTGCATGGTCTCTCTCCTAGCTTCCGGGGTTTGTGGGACTCCTCGGCATTCCCTGACTTGTAGAGGCCTCGCTGCAGTCTCTGGCTCCATTTCATAGCGCATTCTCCTCCGGGTCTCTCGGTGTTTCAAATCTCCCTCTCCTTTCTCTTGTAAGTACGTTGGTACATCTGGTAAACACATTGGAATTAAAGGCCATTCTAAATCCAGAATAATCTCATGCTGAGATCCTTCATTTAATTACATCTGCAAAGACTCTATTTTAAAGTAAGTTTTCATTCATAGGTACTGAGAGTTTGGACTTTGGACATATCATTTTGGGAGATGCTATTCAACTTACTACACTGGCTAATTCATTGCCTTTTTCCCCTAGACCCCGGGAGTAGGGGAAGGTACACAGGACCAGGGATACATTTTTCAAAGATGAGCCCCAAAGCCAAAAGCTCTTGCAAGACTGGCCTGAGACATCCAGACTCTCTGGTAAATAAAATTGGAGCACTAATTGGATATGAATTTTTAGAATAAGCCGAAGAAATTAAGGATTTGACTGTTTTGGCCATCAGAAAAAAAACTAGACAAGATTTCTCTCCTGTAAATTGGGGTGAGGACGCTAACAGAAATGATCTCTTAATAGGACCAGGTGGATAAAGGAAGATAAACTGGCACACAAGATTAACTCAGACTGGCATTGAGGAGAAAAGCTGAAGAGAGCAGGGCTTCTTTCGTCATGCAGAGTGGGGGCTGTCTTCTTCATGCACTGTCTTATGGTGCAATCAGACACAGTTACAGAACACAGTCCTGGCTCAATGTCACTAAAGACAATTAGCGTTAATTTCTATTTTTCCAATCACTTTTGTAAATAATATATCTCAATGAATTGTTGCAACTCCCTATAAGGCACTGCTATTCCATCTTTAAAATCAGAAAATAGAGAATCTGAGGGATCACACAATTTGCTGAGGGCATGAAAATCCTCCAGGCCTTCAATAGTAAGTGATACAGAGATTGACTGCACAAGCTTCCTCAACTAACTACTATTACTCTACCCATTTTACAAACTAGGAAGCTGAGGCTTTGAGTTGTGCTTTAACTGGACAAACAACATACATTTAGTGAATGGTGGAGCCAGTATTTGATTCTAGTTCTGTCCAGGAGAGCACAGACTATGCCCATTAAGGTTGACATTGCTGTAGACTGGATAGTCTAAGTCCTTTGACCACCCTCAAAAAGACAACCAAGATTAAAACCACCCTGATTCTCGTGCCTGTTTTCCTCATTCAGAGAACTCAGTATAATTAAGTATTCATGATGAGTTTCCTCTGCCTCCCCTTCATTCCCACAATGCTTTATGCTTCATGCTTCTTTGTCCTGAACCCAAACTTCTCCCACCTCCCAAGCTTTGCACTGTGTTTCCTGGTACTTCTACATAATTAACCAATGCCCTATAGCCTCAGTTTCTTCTTAGGTAAGTTTTTGGGTCCTTCTTGATATAAATGGAATCCTATGAGACAGTCAGGAGCTAAATTTGAGACTTTCATTAATTCCCATTTTCTCTTCCCCAACTGTTATGGATTGAACTGTGTGCCCCTCAAATACATATGTTGAAGCCCTAGCTTCAAGTATCTCAAAATGTGACCTTCTTTGGAAACAGGATTATTGCAGATATAATTAAAGATGACTAACTCAATAATACCAGTTGTGTCCTTGTAAAAAGGGAAAATGTGTGTACAAATGCATCCACAAAGAGAATGCTATGTGAAGATGAAGGCAGAGATCTGCAAGCCAAGAAACATAGATAACTTCCAGCAAACAACCAGAATCTGGGGGAAGACATGGAACAGATTGTGCCTCTCGGAAGAAACCAATCTTACTGTTTTCTTGAGTTCAGACTTCTAGCATTCAGAATTGTGAGACAGTACATTTCTGTTGTTGAAGCCACCCATTTTTTGATACTTTGTTATGTCAGCCCTAGAAAACTAACCTATGAAACTTCTGGTAAAATTCTTGTTTAAATCTCAGACCATTCAACTCAACTTACAGTTTAATGCTTATTTCTTTGAGGATACTTCCTTGATCATGTTCTTCGATATTGGACTTCTTTTTGGAGCACTTATTTAACTCCATTTGCAACTGCACACATGCTAGTGTTGTTTGATTAATATTTGGCTTTACTTCTAGGTCCTAAACCCTATGACCCCAGCAAAGGTTCCTGTTTTGATCATCATCATATCCCCAGAGTAGGTGCTCAGCAAACATTTGTTGAGTAAATTGCATTTTATTGTTTTAGAAGCCAATTCCTTTTTGAAATACAGGTAACCTTTGGCAAATATAATCTGCCAAACCTTATCAGTCATCACACATTGAATATGTACAAGACTCTGAGTTTTGCATTATCACATAATTGCTTCCTAAATGACATCCAACTTTTTTTTGAGTCCTATTTCTTGCTCTTGTCTAGTTTGACTGCCATTTTATTGACTTTTTTTGGTTTATGTATTTGAATTTTTATTGACAGTCCTGTTGTCTCCAGAGTCTTCTTCATAGCCTTCCGCAGCAGTAGTTGCCTCAGGTGGAGTTTTGGGGCAGCAATTGCCACATTCTAATTTTGTGTGGCCATTACATGGTATGGCATTTTTGCCATCTTCTTACATTTGACCATGTTTGTCTTGTAGTCAGTGTGTTAGAACATTAAGAAGAAGATGATCTAGCATTATTTTAGGCCCCAGGTCTAAAATAATGCTAGTTTCCCCAGGAGGAAACTTGCTCTTTCTTAAATGGCAGTCAAAGATAGCTACTGCTATCTTGAAATTAGTCAAGGATGCACCATTCTACAACTTGGAACAGATAATGCCTTGGTGATAAGTTGTGGATATAAGGGAATGACAACCTATATGGGGCTTCTTGGAATTTTTTTATGGGTGTTATCTTCCCAGTAAGAAGAGAGATGGAAGATGTCATGCAAGGGTTTCAGACATGATGGCACATTAAGATACTAGACAAAATGGAACAATTCAGCTGCATATTTATTAATTTAGAAATGTACTTACTGTATTTGCAAGGTTCAAATATAAAATATTTCTGTATGTCACTGTGGCATAATAAGAAATATATTTGGTCTTTGCTCCCTGCCCGCTTCTTTTCAGGCACAGATTCCATTGGAATCTCCTGAGTGATGAGTGTCTTTTGTATGCTAAAGAAATGAGTCCAGCTGGAGCTTCTAGATAGCTTCAGATTAGGGACCAGTCATAGGAAGGTCAAGCCATGATCTCCTCGGGCAAGGAAAGAGCCTCTGCAGATGAAGTTCAATCACCAAAGGCGAGTGATTTAATCAATTATGTCTGTATAGTTCATACAGGCCCCTAAACAATGAGGTTCAGAGAGCTTCTGAATTGGTGCACATACCAAGGAGCTGGGACGTAGGGTGCTGAAGAGGGCATGAAAGCTTTATGCAATACTCTCACACATATTTGTGTAGCCAAATGACAAACTGATACACAAAATGCAATATCATTCAGCTTAAAAAGTAACAAAGTACCAGTATGCTGCAGCGTGAACCTTGAAAATATTAAGCCAAGCAGAAGCCAGACACAAAAGGCCACATATTATATAATTCTTTTTATATGAACTGTCCACAATAGGCAATTCCATAGAGACAGAAAGTGAAATTGTGGTTTCCAGTGCCTAGGGAAAGGAAGAAGTGAGGAGCAACCACTAAAATATGGGGATTCTTTTCGGTGTGGAAAAAATACTCTGTAGTTAGATAGTGATGTTGATAGCACAACTCTGCGAATATGCTGTAAACCAGCAGTCCCCCACCTTTTTGGCACCAGGAACTGGTTTGGTGGAAGACAATTTTTCCATGGACAGGGCAGGGAATGGGTGGTTTCAGAGTGATTTAAGCACATTATATTGTGTGTGCACTTTATTTCTACTATTATTATATTGTAATATATAATGAAATAATTGTACAACTCACCATAATGCAGAATCAGTGGGAGCCCTGAATCTGTTTTCCTGCAACTAGTCGATCCCATCTGAGGGTGACGGGAGACAGTGACACCCAAAGTGTGTTGCCTATCCCAGTCTACTCCGTAATCCCATTTTGGTTGTGTCACTGCAGAAAACCCTGCTTCACAAAAATAGGAAGTTAGAAATGGAAGCAGGCTTTTCACTGCTTTTGTGGCAATCTCAAGATATTCCACCCTGACTTTAATCCAGAACATATGGAGATTTGAAGTTGCCTCAAACATGTTTTTAAGGCCACTGTTATTTGCGATCTCAAGAAGTTGATCCTCTTCTAGCACAGACAAAGTCAATTCACCTGGCTTATTCACAAATGGGTCATGGATCCATTCCTTCCCAGTCCAGGGGATATTTTGTGGTTGGGAAGTAAGGCTCAAGCTCTTTTTCTTAAAAAAAAAAAAAAGATTTTATTTATCTATTTTTAGAGAGAGGGGAAGGGAGGGAGAAAGAGAGGAAAAGAAACATCAATGTGTGGTTGCCTCTCACCTCCCCCACTGGGAACCTGGCCCACAACCCAGGCATGGGCCCTGAGTGGGAATTGAACCAGCAGCCCTGTGGTTTGCAACCCATGCTCAATCCACTAAACTACACCAGCCAGGGTACTCAACCTGTTTTGAGAGCTGAGATAGGTGATCATGCTGGGAGAAAGAAGGCCCTGGCTCAGTCTCTTTCAAAACCTCTGCTATTTGAAACATGTCAAAATCTCAGTGTTCACTCATCGCCCCCATAATTCCAGTTTGACTTTGAATACAGCCACTTTATCAGCCGACTTGAATGCAGTTGTAGTTCTCTCCTAAAGCGACAGATTGAGTTCATTGAGCAGGCTGAAAATGTCACACAAGTAAGCAATTTGACAGTTCATTTTGTGTCACTAAAACGTGCTGAGAGTGGTGACTATTTTCCTAAAAGAAATCTCTGGAGCGGCTTTTGTAACTTGAAAACTCAGGCCAGTGATCTACCTTTAGAAAGCTGTCTCACTTCCGTGTATAGGAGAGGACATGTGTGCTATGCGCCCATCCTCACAGAGCTGCACATGCAGGCATGAGTTAAGGGCATGTACTTTAATGTGGTTGATAAGTTTCTTTTATTTCATTTTTAAGATTTTATTTATTTATTTTTAGAGAGGGGAAGGAAGGGAGAAAGAGAGGGAGAGAAACATCAATGTGTGATTCCCTCTTGAGCACCCCCTACTGGGGACCTGGACAGCAACCCAGGCAAGTGCCCTGACTGGGAATCGAATGGGTGACACTTTGGGTCATAGTCCAGTGCTCAATCCACTGAGCCACACCAGCCAAGGTGATCATTTTAATCACATCCTGCAAAACATTAAGTTCAGGTGACATTTTTTGGCTCGCCAGCATTTCTCTATGGATGACACAGTGTGTAGACTCACATTCAGAACTAATCTCTTTCATCCCAGTAGTGAAACCAGAAAGCTGTCCAGTCACGGCAGCCTTTCCATCCATATACCAACACAAAATGACCAATGCGGTTTTCCTGATATGTACTCACTCAAAGACTTGAATAGTTCTGTAGCTGTGGTGTTAGTGGACAGCAAAACTGTACATAAAACATCCTCATGCGCATCCTCCTGAAAAATATATCACACAAAAACAAGCCTTGTTGCCTTCTTATCAACATTGGTAGACTGGTCAACCTGACTGCATACCACGGTGACTCATTTCCCCTCTCTAACAACTGTGCCTTTGCTATTTCATCAATGCATCTAGTCATGGTGCTGGCTGAATGCGGAACACATGCCACCTTTTCAACCACTGCCTCTCCTAAAAGTTCACAACAAATGTCCTTTGCAACAGGTAGGATCAACTCTTCACCAATAGTAAAGAACTCCTTACCTTTAGCAATGCAGTTACCCAGAGAGAATGATGCTCTAGGTGCAGACACATTTGATGAAGTGGTGGCCTTCAGTAATTGCTTCTGTTCTTCATGTTCACATTTTATTTCTTTTGAAAAACTCCAAAGGCTTGTCTTTTAATGCACAGTGATTGGTCTCCATGTGGTGAAGCAGTTTTGCGGGATTCTTGGCTTCCTTGGATAGCCTGTTACGACATATTCTATAAAGTGGGCTTGGAGAATGTGAATCACCTGTTGCCATGAACACGTAATTTAAATAGGACTCTTGGGATTTTCTCTTTTTAAAAAGATTTTTAAAATTTATTTTTAGAGAAGGGGAAGGGAGAGAGAAAAAAGGGAAGGAAACATTGATGTGTAGTTGCTTCTCCCACACCCCCAGCTGGGGGGGGGGGGCCCTGCCCCAAAACCCAGGTACGTGTCCAGCCTGGAATTGAACCAGTGATGCTTTGTTTGCAGGCCAGCACTCAGTCCACTGAGTCACACCAGCCATGGCTTGATATTTTCTTTTAAATGCAGCTTTCTTTTTGTTGACAGTCTTTGTCTTCTGCTGTCTCATCATTGGGCCTTTCCCCCATTCAAAGAAGCTCTCCAGCAGTGTTTGTTTTTTTACTCATTTTGGCTGGGGGTAGCTTGTGGACTTACCAAAACTGACTGAGACAAGGACGAGTGGATGGAAGTGGTAAATAAAACAATGGGCGGGCCATGCACAGACTAAAAATAAGTGTCAGATTCTGACTTACAGCCTGCCACCAGATGCAGCTGTACAATTGAAGCACACCAACTCACTTGCCACTACAAAGTCTGCCACCAGATGCACCTTAATTGTCACTTGCCACTCACTGGTAGGGTTTTGATAGGAGTCTGCAAGCACTTGATTTATTATGGTCTTTGCAGTCAAACCGCTCTGTGAATGATAATTCTATTTGCAGACACTCCCTAACACTAGCATTACTGCCTCAGCTCCACCTCAGATCACCAATAATTAGATTCTCCTAATCTTGGGATCATACAACCTAGGTCCCTTGCATGTGCAGTTCACAGTAGGGTTCACACTCCAGTGAAAATCTAAGGCTGCAGCTGATCTGTCAGGAGGCAGAGCCCAGAAGGTAATGGGAGCAGTGGGGAGTGGCTGTAAATACAGATGAAGTTTCACTCGCCTACGGCACACCTGCTGTGTGGCCCAGTCCTAACGGGTCATGGACCAGTATCAGTCTGTGGCCCAGGGGACGGGGACCTCTAGTCTAAACAGCCAAAACCTAGATTTGTTGGCCCCAGCATTTAGCATTGTACATAGTTATCACATGCTATTTCTTCAATAAGCATTTCCAACTCCCCACTTGACCGTTAACCAAACCATATCACTTTATAGAATCACATAGCCTTAATTAGTGGAAAATACCTGTGATTTCACATTAGTTTCAATTGCTGGGTTCAGCCTTCAGTTACCAGGCTATTCATGAATTTACTGAATTACTGCCAAGTATTTATCGACAGGAAAAGAGATGACTCAACTTCTCTTTTTCTTCTCAAAAGGAATTCATTTTTAAAATCACAGGAGCATAGTCCACTGTCGGCTCTGGTATTCTTCCCCTGATTTATGACTCTCCTAGTGCTGCTGCTGCAGCTGCTGCTGACATCTCTG
Source organism: Glossophaga mutica (assembly GCA_039655065.1). Lineage (NCBI taxonomy): Eukaryota > Metazoa > Chordata > Mammalia > Chiroptera > Phyllostomidae > Glossophaga > Glossophaga mutica. Next base: position 142,704,477 of record CM077305.1, on the reverse strand, counting down.
CTGCTGGCTGAGGTGCCCTTTTGTAGCAATCTTTTATCATTAGGTGCTGTGAAGAATTTTACTTTATCTGGAATTCTGCAGTTTCACTACCTTTAAATATGATTTTAATCTCTTAAGCCTGGATTTTACTTTATTTCCAGAATCTAAGTATTTGTGTCTCTATAATTTTGGTGAACATTTCAGCCTTTATATTTTCCTCAGACATTGCCTATCAATCCTCCATTCTCTCATTCTCTCTGTTCTTTCGGCCTGACACTTCTGTTAGATTTTATGTTAGTCCTCTACTCCGTTTCACTTAATATCTCTCCTATATTCACCCTCTCTCTCTTTCTCTTCCCGCACCCCTCTCTTACTCGAGGTATTTCTTCAGGTCTATTATCCAGTAGACAAAATTTCTCTTCAGTTTTGTTCACCTGTTTACACTGTTCAATGATTTTTTACTTTTAATGACTATATTTTTCAGTTCTATGATTTCACTTTGTTTTCTAAAATACATTTAAAAACACATGTTTTTATATTTTGATCATGTTTTTATCTCCTTCTTTGTCATCTTTTTTGACAATTTCAGCTGACCTCTCTATTATGTCAAGTTCTTAGGAATTTAGTCTGGCTATCTCTTTATCTGCTGACATTTGTTCACGGAAGATTATGCCTTTCCAGTTTTTATTTTGGAAAATGGGTTCAATGGAAATCCTGTGTAGCCTGGGTTTTAGGTGGATCCCTCCAGAGCATTTTGCTTCTGTTCATTTCTTTCAGGCCTCACGAGAATATTACCAACATATAATTAGTTAATTTCTTGGCTTGAAGGTACCCAGATCATGCAATTAAAGTAAATACAAACCAACCTAAAGGCAGACTTTTTCTCACAAGATGTTTTCCCCCACACAAAGTCACTCATGGCAGCAAGTGGCACAATCTTACGCATTGTCGTGAATCTCTTTGCAATGTTTTCCATGACCTCCTAGCTGTCAGTTTGTAGCTCTTCAATAGATCTGATTATGAGTTCAGTTCTGATGTCTTGCTTTCATAGTCTGAAGGTCTTGTCTCCATCAGTGAGTGGCTCTTATAATCCATATATTGATGCCTCATACCCGAATCTCCCCTTCCCATCTTCTTACTGCTTTGTTTTTCTGCTTCTTTGTTTTGGGGCCCTTGGAATTTCCTTCACTTTATTGAAATTCATCTATGCACTTAACAGAATGTTTGCTACAGTTTGTGTAGCATTTCTAACTTTCTATGGTGAAAGATTTTCACGTTTCCTAGTCTTCCATATTATTGAAAAAGCCAGTGATTGTGTGTGTTGTGTGCTTGTTATAATTAGGAGTATTAATGGGAAATTGGTGGGAAAACATCACCAACCTAAACCAACAGCTTTTTCTGAAGGTGTATTGGCTTTAATTTATTGCCTTCTACTCACTAAAGAATAATAAGTAGATCAAAATCTCATGATATTAGCTCTAAGCAATTCAGCATTTTCCTCCAAGAAAGGACACTCTCTGTACAGTGTTGACCCTAATTATATTCTAAGTAGGTTGAGACAATTATATGCTGAAAATATAGTGTAAAAACCAATCCTCTCTCTGGGCAAAATGGCCGTGGGATGAGAGGGTGGAGTGACTCTGGGCTGCCTCCACCTTTCTCTCCAGAATCTTGCCACCTTGGATGTTACCAAATTGATGCCTCTTTCACGTGAAGTTATCAGCAAAGAAGCCACAGTTCATGTAGGTACAATCAGTCATATAGCTCATGGGAAATTCACAGCTGTAAAAGTTATTTCTGGAGTTCATAGTATCAAATTAAAAAATTAACTAGAAAGGATTACAATTAAGCTTGGATATGCTAATGCTGAGATTCGTAAACTTGATAACTCAAGCTGTCCTCAAACAGAATGCTACGGCACCTGTGGAAGTAGTGCACCTGATGAGTCTCCTACAGACATTCCAGGGACCCAAGGGAACTTCAAATTAGTCAGACATGTTTCCCTTGTTGACTGTCCTGGCCACGATATTTTGATGGCTCCTGTACCGAACAGGGTAGCAGTGATGGATGCCGCTCTTCTGTTGAGAGCTGGTAGCGAGTCTTGTCCTCACCCTCAGACTTCTGAATACCTGGTTGCTATGGAAACCAATAAACTGAAGCATATTTTGATTCTATTTAATACAAAACAAAACGCATTTGGTAAAAGACAGCCAGAACAGTATGAACAGATCCTTACATTTGTATAAGGTACAATAGCAAGAGCTACTATCATTTCAATTTCTACTAAGCTGAAATACAATATTGAAATTGCATGTAAGTACATAGTAAAGAAAATTCCAGTACCCCCAACAGACTTGATGTTATTAGGTCTTTTGGTATTAACAAACTTGGCTGTGAAGTTGATGACTTTAAGCGGGGTGTGTGACTGGTAGCAGTATTCTAAAGGGGGGGCTAAAAGTGGCCAAGGAGAATATATGGAGATAGAAGTCAGACCTGGCTTTTTTTTTCCAGAAATGGAGAAGGAAAACTCTGTTTGTGGAACATGATGATGTTCAGTGTGCTGCTCCAGGGAGTCCTACGGGAGCTGGAACAAAAACTGACTCCAGGGTATGCCGCGCTGACAGAATGATGGGACACGTCCTTGATGCAGTTGGAGCTTTACCTGAGATCGTCACAGAATTGGAAATCTCCTTTTTCCTGCTTCAAAGGCTGCTAGGTGTATGCACTGAAGGAGACAAGAAAGCAACGAAGGTGCAAAAGTTGTCTAAGCGTGAGGTGCTCATGGTGAACGCAGGATCCCCGTCCACAGGAGGAAGAGTGAGTGTAGTTGAGGCCGATCGGGCAAAATCATTTTGACAAATCTTGTGTGCGCAGAAGTAGGAGAAAAAGTTGTTTTTAGTGGAAGAACTGAGAAACACTAGTGTTTAATTGGTTGGGGTCAAATAAGAAAAGGAGTGATGAGCCAACAGTAGATCATGAATTCCAGTTCTAAAATACATTTAGATAAAGTCAGATTTTTCTCTTAACAACCCAGGTCTATACTTTCAAAGCAATAGTGGAGAATAAATTTTCAGTTCATTACCTTAATCGTAGTTGTTATTCTCATTTTTTGGTGATGAAAATTTAACCTCTAGCACTTAAAATAGGGTCTACCATAAATGCAAATATTGGCATAATGTTGGATTGAACCTACATTTTAGCAGAAATTAATCTGTGCCAAATAATGTTTGATTTATATGTCAATGAAGGTTTGAAGTAAAACTATTTGCTCTAACCAGACTTTGCTGTAGCACACACACTACTGAATCTGTCTGAAATAAAGTTCTTCTTTATTTCAAGAATTCATGATTTGTCCTTGAGTAGCTCCTGGTTTAAAAGGATTTTTATTCCAGTAAAAATTGAAGTTACAAATTCTTGAAGACCAGCCACCCTTTGTCTACTTTATATTGCTTTATTTTTGCAACATTAAGTGAAAAGAAATTAATAGGTTCAAATAGAATTATTCGTTATAGCAAAAACAAATCAATCCTTATTAATGAGCAGCAACAAGGACCAAAACCATCTCATGTATTATTAGGTAATTTTCTTTTTCTGCTTCATCCTGGCCTTGGTGTCTAATGTACAGGGGTAGGCAAAAGTAGGTTCATGGTTATGAATATATGAAACAGTTTATTCTTGTATTATTTATTTTTTATTGTTTGTCTTCCTTTTCTTTTTATTGCTATTGTCATTATTTTGTGTCCTTACTTATTTATCTTTTATGTAATGATGTCAGGTAATTTAACCTCCTTTTCCCAATGCTATGTGTATGTGTGTATGTATATATATATGTGTGTGTGTGTATATATACATATACTTTTTTATATATAGTATAAAGTATATATAGTATATACTTTATATAAAAGTATATATACTTTTTATTTTAATTATTTTATTTTTTATTTTTTATTGTTGTTAAAGTACAGTTTTCTACATTTTCCCCTCACCCCTCCCTACCCCTCCAGCCCTCCCCACCTCTCTCCCCTGTTTTCACCCCCTTTGTTATTGTCCATGTGTCTTTTATAATTGTTCCTGAAAACCTTTCACCCTTTTCCCCTGCAATTCCCTCCCCTCTCCCCTCTGGTCACCATCAGCCTGTTCTCAATTTCAGTGTCCTTGGTTATATTTTGCTTGTTTGTTTGTTTTGTTGATTAGGTTCCTATTAAAGGTGAGATCATATATACTTTTTTTAAGTGAGTTGGGATTGTTTGTTCATGTTGTTTAACAATTTCGAAGACCTGTCTGCATTATTGGCAACAAGTGACTCATACAGTGTCTGGGTTCGTGAAGCAAGAGCAGTGGAGGAGCGGATTTGATGACAGTGTGGTGAGAAGCCCAAGTGCCCCTGGGACAGATGGCAGCTCTACGAGCAGCTGCAAAGTGTTTTCTTCTTCTGCCAGTGTCTCTGCTCTGTGTTTTCTGTCTCTTCTCCCTCCAGGAGCATTTCTTTCTAATTCCACACATTGCGTTATCAGCAGATGACATTTAAGATACTAGTTAAGAGTTGGCCCTGGAGATTTTTTGGTCTTAGGTTACCTGTTTCAAGCTAGCTTGTCCCGATAAGCCAGGGATCATCATTCCGCAGCAAGCCAAAGCATGCCTCAACCATGCTCACTGGCAGCCATTCTGTAAATATCACACTGTCCTTGTATCCACCTTCTGAAACTGCCTGCAATGAAAGTAATTTAACTGAGCAGGCTCCACTCAGTGCCACAGAAAGAAACAGGCAATCATGGAATCCTTCTTCCTCATTTGCATTCAGAGAACTCAGGAGACAACAGAGCCTATTTTGATATGGTTATGCATATAGTTGAATTAATCTTCTCCCCAATAGCTTTTGATAATTATTGCAATTTTCACTTCTTCATATAAACCTGTCACTTTTTTTAAAAATGATTTTATTTATTTATCTTTAGAGGGGAAGGGAAGGAGAGAGGGAGAGAGGGAAAGGGAAAGAAACATCAATGTATGGCTGCCCCCCGTGCTTCCCCCGCTGGGAACTGGCCTGCAATCCAGGCATGTGCCCCGACCGGGAATCGAACCGCGATCCTCTGGTTCGCAGGCCTGCACTCAATCCACCGAGCCACACCAGCCACGGCTAAACCTGTCACTTTTGAGATTTATATTTTGGTAGAAATTTCAGTTTCTAGTTATGCAGTGGCTAATGCCATTTCAAAGTAAACAAACATTATGTATTGATATTTCTGCCCTTGGCGTAACCATTTGCTTTTTTAACTGATGAATTCAGTTTTATTAAGAGCTCTTAGAGATAATAAAAAGGATTGGCTATGTTATCCACTCCTCCCGGAACTCTGGAATCTATCCTTCGATCATGTTAAATTGATATGGGAAGGCTATATATGCGGATGTATTAAGAGCCTCTACTGAAAACAGTGTTATAATACATTATTGAACTGAGGTTAGGTCAAGTTTTGGCCAACATGGAGGTGTAGGTAGAAATCCTTTGCTTCCTTGCACAACCAAAAGGAGGATAACAACCAATCTAAAATCAATAAACAACCAGAAATTCCAGAAAATCAAACTGCATGGAACTCTGACAACCAAGGAATTAAAGAAAAAATCAAGGAGAACAACCAGACTGGTAAGGTGGTGGACTGAGCAGGCCAGCTCGCAGAGAAAAACCATGGTAAGTGGGAGGACCTTGGGGGCGGGGCTGGCTGCGGTGTGGCGCCAAGCTGCATGGGCTGCGCAGGCGGGGCTGACTTAAGGGGAAACTGAGGCTCAAAATTGATACAGTGGTTGCTACAGTGGGAGAAATTTCCAGTCTCACACAAGAGTCCATCAGAAGGTGTGTTAGGGATAAGCAGGTAAGCTGCACTGTTCCCTCTCTGGCCCCTCCCCCACAGGCAGTACTGCAGCACAGCAAAGAGGGTTGCCCTTCTCCAGGTGAATTTCTAAGGTCCTGCCCCCTTACAATTTATCAGCTGCACTAAGACAAAGAAATATGCCCCAAATGAAAGAATAGAGCATAACCTCAGTAAAAGAACTGAACAATGAGGACATACCCAACCTATCTGATGGAGAATTTAAAGCCCTGGTAACCAAAATGCTCACTGATCTGATTGAGCTTTGTTGAAAAGTGGAAAAAAAAAAAAAAGCAGCAAATGAAAAATCCCCAAAGTGAAATAAAGCTAACTATTCAGGGAACCAACAGTGACAGGAAGGAAACCAGGACTCAAAGCAATGATTTGGAACAAAAGGAAGAAATGAACATCCAACTGGAACAGAATGAAGAAACAAGAATTCAAAAATGTGAAGAGAGTCTTACAAACATCTGGGACAACCTGAAATGTTCCAATATCTGAATTATAGGGGTCCCAGAAGTAGAAGAACAACAGCAAGAAATTGAAAACTTACTTGAACAAATAATGAAGGAAAACTTCCCCAGTTTGGTGAAGGAAATACACTTCTAGGAGTCCACGAAGTCCAGAGAGTCCCAAAGAAGTTGGACCCAAAGAGGAACACACCAAGGCACATCATCACTAAATTCCTCAAAATTAAATATAAAGAGAAAATCCTAAAAGAAGCAAGGGGAAAGGAGACAGTTACTTACAAAGGAGGGCCCATTAGGTTATCAGCTGATTTCTCAAAACAATCAGTTGCCCTACAGGCAACAAACAGCTGGAAATAAGTATTTCAAGTCATGAAAGGCAAGGACCTACATCCAAGAATACTCTGTCCAGCAAAGCTTTCATTTAGAATGCATGGGCAGATAATGTGCTTCCCAGATAAGGTCAAGTTAAAGGAGTTCATCATCACAAGCACTTATTATATGAAGCGTCAAAGGGACTTATCTAAGAAAAAGAAGATCAAAACTATGAACAGTAAAATGACAACAACTCACAACTATCAACAAATGAACATAAAAAGAAAAGAAAAACAACAAAAACAAAAACTAAGGAAACATCTAGAACAGGAACAGAATCAGAGAAATGGACATCACAAGGAGGGATTTCAGTGGGGAGGGGGAAGGGAGGAATGGGAGGAAATGTACAGGGAAGAAGAAGGATAATTAGTAGGCATAAAATAGATGGGGAGAGATAAAAAATGATATAGAAACAGACTCAATGAACTTATATGTACAACCCATGGACATAAACTAAGGCAGGGGGATACTGGAGGGTTGGGAGGGCAGGGTGGAGGGGTGATAAAGAGAGAAAAAAATTGGGAAAACTATAATAGCATAATCAGTAAGAAATAAAAAAAGAGAATAGTTAGGTCAGTAAGTCAATATGGGCACCAGGAACATTATTTTTAGAACTCAATGTAATTTCTCTTCAAAAAATTATAGTTGATGTGCAATAATATATTAGTTCCAGGCATATATAGTGATTTGATATTTATATATTTTACAATGCTATCACCACAATGTCGAGTGATATCTGTCACCATACAAAGTTATTATCATAATATTAACCATTTTTCCTGTGCCATACATTTTATCCCTGAGACTGTTTTTTGTAAATAATTAACTGGAGGTTTGTGCCTCCTATTTCCCTTTACCTTTTTCACCCATCCTCCAACACCCTCCTTCTGGCAACCATCAGTTTGTTCTCTTGTGAGTCTGTTTCTGTTTTGTTCTATTTTTTCATATGTTTTGTTTTTGTTTTTAGATTCCACATATCAAGGAAATATGGCATTTGTCTTATTCTGCTTGAATTATTTCATTTAGCATAGTACCTATAAGTCCATCTATGTTCCAAATAGCAATATTTTATTCCTTTTTATGGCTGAGTAATATTTCTTTATATCTATATAATCAATGGTTTAAGTCAATGATCTTTCTTTTTTAAAGTGGAATTCTCTTTTTTAAAGATTTTGTTTATTCGGTTTTAGAGGGGAGTGGAGAGGGAGAGAAACATCAATGTGTGGCTGCCTCTCACTCGCCCCCCACCAGGGACCCCACCCACTACCCAGGCGTGTGCCCGGACTGGGAATCAAACCAGCGACTCCTTGCACTGCAGTCTGGTGCTCAATTCAGTGCACCACACCAGCCAGGGCAGTGATCTTTATATTAATATAAACACCTTTATTTATTGATCTATCGTTGGATACCTAAGTTGCTTCCATGTCTTGGCTATTGTAAATAATGTTGCAATGAACACAGGGATGCATATACCTTTTCTAATTAGTTTTTTTGTTTTTCAGGTAAATATTCATAAGTGGAATATCTGAGTTATATGCAAGTTATGAGTAACAGTTTGTAATCTTAGTTTAAGCCCTCCCCAAGTTTGAATTAATTAGTCATACACAAACTCCGAAGTGAATAATGTATGGTTATCATCTGGACATTTGTCATCTGCTTTGACTGCCCAGCAGTGGAATCACTTTTTATGCTTGCTGAATTCCTAATCTTATAAATATAAATGTTTAGTTTGTATAACAAGTGCTAAAAATGCCACATGCTTAATTTCCCTTCATTTTTTGCAGTTAAGGATAGACATGTGATCTAGGCTCCATCCATCATGTAGGATTTGACACTAACTACACTAGCTCTGCAGATGACAGTAGCAGTGTCTGCAGCACTAGTGGGAGCAGTTTTATTTCCAGACCAATTCTAAAATATCCTTCAGTACATTTTTCCTAGTAGCTTTGCTTTGAGCCTGTATCTTTGTCCATTGTGGTGGATTCTGTGAGCTAGCTAATATTCTTGTAGTGAATTATTTTTTTGCTTAACTCCACCGCAGATGGCACCTGTTGCTTGCATGTGAAAATGCAGATTGACAGCTATTTCATATACATGTTACTTAGGTATTTATTGTAGACTTAATATGTTGCCTCATTTCTAGTAATGAGTACTATAATATTTGTTATACTTTCCTTTTTTTTTTTTTTTTTTTTTTTTTTTTTTTTTTTTTTTGCTGGCAGCTAGAAATCTCAGAATCAAATTTGGAACTTGATCATAGTACAGAGAATGACTCTTATAGCTAGCACAATTAGCTTATTTGCCTTTGCTTTTTCCCCTGTTTTTTTTTTTTTTTTAAGTTAATTTTATTTGTATCGTTATGTCATTGGTTGTAAGCAGCCTATTAGAAAACTCCACAGGTCTTTTCAGGCCCACATGGGTCCCCAAGTTCTCAGCCCTCACTTGTAGCTGGCTTCTGGTCTTGGTCTTTTTCCTTGTCCTTGTATCTGTGAGCACCCTTTTATTTTCCTCTCCACACCTGACAAAGGGAGATGACATAACCTCTCCTGTACCTCAGTCTCATCTCTGATTCCTAATAAAGGCTCATTTAAGGATTTTATAGTTAATAACAAAAGCTGTAGCAAAATATAAGTAGCCAAGATTCTAAAATCTGCCAGTTTTGTGCGCCTGATGTCAAAGTGCTATTAGGACTCTGTCCTCCTTTGAATTTTGAAGCTTCACTACCTCTTACTTCATTAAATGTAAACTTAAAAATGTCATGAAAAGATACAAAAATTTTGTAAAAACTCAACTCTACAAAATTTTTAAAAATCAGAATTACATTGGTTAGTTTACTTTGAGAAAAACTGATGATTTTTGTAACATTGAGTCTATAAAGACTTCTCCATTTATTTAGTCTTTCTTTAGTGTCTTTCAATAAACTTTTATATTTTTTCCATTAATCTATTATACATTTTCTTCTAACCTCTTTCCTTAGAGACCTTATTTTGTTGCTATTATAAATAGGATATTTTAAGCCATGGCTGGTGTAGCTCAGTGGTTTAAGAGTGGGCCTGTGTAGCAAAGGGCCACCAGTTCGATTCCCAGACCGGGCACATGCCTGGGTTGTGGGCCAGGTCCCCAGTAGGGGACACATAAGAGGCAACCACACATTGATGTTTCTCTGCCTTTCTTTCTCCCTCCCCTAGAAATAAATAAACAAAATCTTTTAAAAAATAAATAAATAGGATATTTTAAAAAGTATATATCTAAATGCTTATTGTTTGCATTTAGGAATACAATAGACTTTTTAAAATATTAATCATGTATCCAGTAAACTTTCTGAACTCACATCATTCTAATGATGTGTCTTTAAATCTAATTTTTTATTATCCATTATATATTTCTTCTGTTAATAATGGTTTTGGTTCTCCTTTTTAAAATTCTTATACCATTGACTAATTGATTTCAGTTGCAGTTTTTTGTTTTACTTTTCTTCAAGCATTAGCACTTAATGGCTATAAATTTCCTTTTACATGTAAGATTTAGCTGCATTTCACAGTTTGCCATGTAGTCGAGTTTTCCAACTACACTTAATTTTTTCACATATAAATTATTTAGAAGTGTAGTTTTGAGCTTACAAGTGATATTTTTTACTTACGATTTAAAATTTTTTAAACTATACTTTTGTATTTTGATCACAGAGCAAAATCTCTGATAAAGTTACTTTAAAATTTGTTGAGACATGATTTATGTATTAAAATGTCATTATTTCTTGTAAATGTAATGTGTATTTTTTAATCTAACTTTTCCAATTGTCATTTATAAGATATGTTTATTTAATAAGTTTGATAATTATGGTGTTCAAATCTTCTATATCTAAATTAAAGAACTTTTTTGTGTATTTGATGCATCAGTTAGTGGGAGAAACATAAAAAAAATCTCTCACCTCAGTTGTGCTTTTATAAACTTCTTCATGTAATTCTGTGTTGAATCTCTAAACCGATTTTGGGATTATTGTCATCTTAATAATATTAATTCTTCTCATCTGCAAGTATAGGATGATTTTCTACTTATTTAGATCATTAATTACTTTCAACAGTGTTTTGCAGTATTGAGAGTATAAATTCTTTTTTTTAAATCATAGTAAAACACATTATATAAAATTTACCATCTTAACTATGTTAAAGTTTACAATTGAGCAATTCACATTATTGTACCATAGATCACTACAACATTTCATCTCGAAAAGCTTAAAATTCTGTACCCATTAAACAACAGCTCTCCATTTCCCTTCCCTTTAGCATCTGGTAACCACCATTTTATTTTGTATCTATAAGTTTATAAGTTTATCTTTAGATAATGATATAAATGGAATTATACAGTATTTGTCTTCTGTGGCTGGCTTGTTTTACTTAGCATGGTGTCCTCATGTTTCTTCCATGTTGTAGCATGTGACAGGATTTCCTTCCTTTTAAAATCTGAATAATATTCCTTTGTTTATGAATCATATTTTGTTTATCCATTCACCTTTTGATGGACATTTTGATTGCCTCCACCTCTTGGCTATTATGAATAAAGCTGCTATGAACATGAGTGTATGAATATCACTTCAAGATTCTGTTTTCAGTTCTTTCGCATATATACTTAGAAGCGGGATTGCTGGATTATATGGCAATATTTATTTTCTGTTTTTTTTTAAGTGGAATTTTTTTTAAATTTATTATTTATTTATCTTTTAGAGGGGAAGGGTAGGAGAGAAGGAGAGAGAGAGAAATATCAATGTACGGTTGCCTCTCGTGTGTCCCCTGCCGGGAACTGGCCTGCAACCCAGGCATGTGCCCTGACTGGGAATCGAACCTCGATCCTCTGGTTCGCAGGCCCGTGCTCAATCCACTGAGCTACACCAGCCAGGGCTATTTTCTGTTTTTTTTAAAGATTTTATTTATTTTTAGAGAGAGGGGAAGAGAAGGAGAAAGTGAGGGAGAGAAACGTCAATGTGTGGTTGTCTCCCGTTCACCCTCTGCTGGGGACCTGGCCTGCAACCCAGGCATATGCCTTGACTGGGAATCCAACTGGTGGCCCTTTGGGTCTCAGGCCTGCACTCAATCCACTGAGCCACAGCAGCCAGGGCTATTTTTTGTTTTTTTGATAGCAGCCATCCTAATGGGTATAAGATGGTATCTCATTGTGGTTTTGATTTGCATTTTTATAATGATTAATGATATTGAGCATCTTTTCATTTGTTTGTTGATCATTTATGTATCGTATGTGGATAAATGTCTATTCAAGTCTTTGCCCATATTTTAATCAGGTTATCTATTTTTTGTTGAGTTGTAGTGGTTGTTTATATATTCTGGATTAACCCTTTATTATATATATAGTTCGATAATATCTTCTCCCATTTCATAGTTTACCTTTTCATTCTAGTGATTTGTATCCTTTAATACACATAAGTATAGAAGTTTGGTGGTGTCTCGTTCTACTTTTGTTGCCTATGCTTCGGTGTTATATACAAGAAATCATTGCCAGATCTGATATCATGAAGCTTTCTTCTGTAGTTTATTCTAGCTTTATAGTTTTAAGTCTATGTTTAAGTATTTAATCCATTTTAAATACTTGTATGTGGTATATGGTAAAGATCCAACTTCAGTCTATTGCATTTGGATATCGATTTTTCCCAACATCATCTGTTAAAGAGACTATCCTTTTTCTATTATGTACTTTTGGCACCCTCGTTAAAAATCAGTTGACTGTATACGTGTGGGTTTACTTTTTGGCTCCCTTTGCTGTTGTATTGTTTTATATGTCTGTCTTTATGCCAGTACCACCATGTTTTATTTACTACAATGTTGTAATGTATTCTAAAATCAGGAAGAGTAACATGTCTAGCTTGTTCTCCTCTCTCGATATTGGTTTGACTATTCTGTGTCCTTTGTGGTTCCACACGAATTTAGGATTCTTTTCTGTTTCTGAAAAAATGCAGTTGGAATTTTGATAGGGATTGCTTTGAACCTGTAGATCATTTTCAATAGTATAGAGATTTTAACAATATTATTCTTCCACTCCATGAGCACAGGATGTCTTTTCATTAATCTGTGTCTTCTTTAATGTCATTCATCAATGTTTTGAAGTTTTCATCAGCTAAGTTTATTCCAAAGCATTTAATTCCTTTTGAAAGTAATGAAAATAGAATCCTTGAAGTTCACTTTTGATATTTTCTTTGACCTATTAGTTATTTAGGAGTGTGTTTAATTTCCATGTGTTTGTGAGATTTCTGGTTTTCCCTCTATTATTGATTTCTAGTGTTGGAAAACATATTTTGTATCATTTCTGTCCTTTTAATCTTATAATTATCTTTATCCTGCATACTTTATTAAAACAGTATTTTAATTATTTATAGCTTCTATACTTTAAATACATTAATGCTTTTTTTTTATTGCCCATCATCTATGCTGAAAAATGTCCCAGGTACACTTGAGAAGAATGTATATTCTCTCCTGTTATGTGGAGTGTTCTATAAATGGTGGGGTTATAGTTTTGTCCAAGTCTTCTATTTCTTTGTTAATCTTCTTCTAGTCATTCTGTCCTACCCATTATTGAAAATGGGTATTAAAAGCTTCAACTATTGGGTTGGCCAAAAAATTCATTCTGTTTTTTTCCAGAACATGGCTCTGTTTGCTTCCTCACACAACCAAAAGGAGGATAACTACCAATCTAAAAACAATAAACAATCAGAAATTCCAGAAAATCAAACTGCATGGAACTCTGACAACAAGCAGTTAAAGAAACATCCAGACCAATAGGAGGGATGGAGACGGGCAGCCAGGCAGGCTGAGAGGACCTGTGACAGGTGGTGGACTGCGTGGGCGAGGTGGGGCTGGCTGAATGGGAAACTAAAAACTCAAGCTAGCTATAAATTACCGCAGGGGTTGCCACAATGGGAGAAACCCCCAGTCTTACACAACAGAGTTCCTTGGAAAGTGGGGCTAAAGCTGAGCAGGTGAGCCAAATTGTTCCTTCTCTGAACTTTCCACTACAGAAAGCACCGCAATGCAGCAAAGAGGGTTTCCTCACCTGGGTGAATACCTAAGGCCCTGCCCCTTTACAACATAACAGGTCCACCGAGACAAAGAAATATGGCCTAAATGAAAGAACGGTGATGAGGAGACAGCCAAGCTATCAGATGCAGAGTTCAAAACACCGGTAATCAGGATGCCCAAGGAACAGATTGAGCTTGGTCACAAAATGAAAGAACAAAAGAAGACTACCCAAAGTGAAACAAAGCAAAATATTCAGGGAACCAATGGTGACAGGAAGGAAACCAGGACTCAAAACAATGATTTGGAACAAAAGGAAGAAATAAATATCCAACCGGAACAGAATGAAGAAACAAGAATACAAAAAAAATGAGGAGAGGCTGAGGAACCTCCTGGACACCTTTAAATGTTCCAATAGGCGAATCATTGGGATACCGGAAGAAGGAGAACAAGAGCAAGGAGTTGAAAACTTATTCAAAAAATAATGAAGGAAAACTTCCCCAGTCTGGTGATGGAAATAGACTTCCAGGAAATCCAGGAAGCCCAGAGAGTCCCAAATAAATTGGATCCAAAGAGGAACACACCAAGGCACATCATCATTAAACTACCCAAGATGAAAGATAAGGAGAGAATCTTAAAAGCAGCAAGAGGAAAGGAGAGAGTTACCTACACAGGATTACCCATTGGACTATCAGCTGATTTCTCAAAAGAAACCTTACAGGCAAGAAGGTGCTGGGAAGAAGTATTTGAAGTCATGAAAGACAAGGACCTACATCCAAGAATATTCTATCCAGCAAAGCTATCATTTAGAATGGAAGGGCAAATAAGGTGCTTCCCAAATAAGGTCAAGTTAAAGGAGGTCATCATCACCAAGCCCTTATTATATGAAATGTTAAAGGGACATGTCTAAGAAATAGAAGAAGATCAAAAACTATGAACAGTAAAATGACAACAAACTCACAACTATTAACAACTGATCCTAAAAACAAAAACAAAACCCCCCTCCAAAACAAAACTAAGCAAACAACCAGAACAGTAAAGAATCAGAGAAATGGACATCACATGAAGGGTTTTCAGTGGGGAGGAGGAGGGGAAGAATGGGGGGAAAGGAATGGGGAATAAGAAGCATAATTGGTAGGCATAAAATAGATGGAGAGAGGTTAAGAATAGTATAGGAAACAGAGAAGTCAAAGAACTTATATGTATAATCCATGGATATGAACTAAGGGGTGGGAATACTGGAGGGTTGGGGGTGGTGCAGGGTGGAGGGGGGATAAAAAGGAGAAAAAACTGAGAAAGCTGAAACAGCATAATCAATAAAATATACTTAAAATAAAATGTAATCTTTATTGTATTTTTTTCCATTGCCACTTAGTCCCTTTATATCCTCCTCTTCCCAGCAATCACCACACTGCTGTCCATGTCCATGAGTTTGGTAAACCAGTTGAAGTTGATAGCAGTCAAAATCAAGAAATTAACTGAGAACAAACAGCTTTATACCACGTGGGAGATAGATGACATACTCAAAATATTCAAATCAATAGTTACTGCTGGAGAGAAAATACAGACAACTGTAATTGAACAACAATAAAATAATTTAAAAAATAAAGTTATTGGTGAAAATGAAAAATGTATGTTTTATTTTTTGGAAAAAACTAAACAGATTTTTTGGCTAACCCAATATTATTGTTGACATGTCTATTTCTTCCTTCATTTCTCTTAGGTTTGCTTCAGATATTTTCATGCTCTGTTATTAGGTAAATGTATATTTATAATTCTTTTATCTTCCTCAAGAGTTGACTCTGTTATCACTGGAAAATGTCCCTCTTTATCGCTAGCAACCTTGTTCTTTTTTTTTTAATATTCTTTCTTTTTTTAATATATTTTATTTATTTTTAGGGAGAGGGGAGGGAAGGAGAAAGAGAGGGATAGAAACATCACTGTGTGGTTGCCTCTCACATGCCCCCTACTGGGGACCTGGCCTGCAACCAAGGTATGTGCCCTAGACTGGGAATTGAACCAGCGACCCTCTGATTCGCAGGCCCGTGCTCAATCCATTGAGCTATGCCAGCCAGGGAGCAACGTTGTTCTTAGTGTCTATTTTTTCTGACTTTAGTGTAGCCACTCTAGCTTTCTTGAGGTTGTTCTTCGCATAATATGTCTTTTCCCATTCCTTTATTTTGAACCTGTTTGTGTTTTTATTGAGCTATAATTGATATATACAATCGTATTAGTTTCAGGTGCACAATATAATGAATTTATATTTGTATAAATTTGAATGTATTTGTATTTTGAATCCAAAATATGTTGTCTGTAGGCATCATATAGTTGGATCTTATTTTTCAAGCCAGTCTGACAATCTCTGCTTTTGATTTGATTGGTTAAGCCAATCACATTTGATGTTATTATTGATACAGTTGGATTTATATCTGCCATTTTACTTTATGTTTCTATGTAGCTCATGTCTTTTTTGTCCCTCTATTTATCTTTTACTGCTTTTTGTATTAAGTTAATATTATCTGATGTAGCATTTTCATTTCTTCAATAATTTTTGCACTACATATTCTTTTATTATCTATTGGTTTGGGGTATACAGCTTAGTGGTTAGACAATCATATACTTTACAAATTGTTCCCCTCAATATTTCCAGTATCCCAACTGGTCCTAATGATAGTTATCACAGTACTATTGACCACATTTTCTATGCTTGGCTTACTTCACCATGACTGTTTTGTAGCTACCGATTTGTGTTCCTTAGACCCTTCTTCTTTCACTCTGCACTATGTACTTTTTTAGTAACTTTCTTAGCAGTTGCTTTAGGACTTGCTATATATCTTAATTTCTCAAAATCAGCTTCAGATTTATATTGACTTCATTCTAGTGAAATTTAGAAGCATACAGTTACATACCTCTATTCCCTTTCCTCTGTTTTCTATGGTTGTTACACATATTTGTTTATAAATGTTATAAACACAACAATACAGGGTATGGCAAAAGTAGGTTTACAGTATGAATAAGCAAAACATAGAGTTTATCCTTGTATTATTATTGTGCTATTTTTCATATGAACAACTGTAAACCTACTTTTGCCCCACCCTGTACATGGTCATAATTATTCTTTTATATAATTGTGTGTCTTTTAGACTAGCTAAGAGAAGAAATAGATCAAGTGTGTATTTATAGCGTTTGTTATATTAACATTTGATTTATCATTTCTGGTTCTCTTAATTTATTTTTGCAGATTCAAGTTGCCACCTGGAGTTATTTCCTTAGCTCAGTACAATCATAAACCTTTGTGTTGTTATCAGGAAGTATATTACATTTCTATATAAGTTCAAAGATATAGTACATACATACTGTTTTTATACAATTGCTTTTTAAAGTGGATAAGAAAGGAGAAAATATACATTTATGCTCTCTTTTACAAACGCATAGCTACCTTTTTAGTGTCTTTGTTTTTTCATAAGAATTGAATTACCATTTGGGGTCACTTCATTTTAGTCTAGTCTAACTTCCTTTAGAGTGTCTTTTTATTTTTTAAAAGATTTTATCTATTGTTAGAGAGAGGGGAAGGGAGGGAGAAAGAGAGGGAAAAAACCATCAATGTGTGGTTGCCTTTCATGTGCCCCTCACTGGGGACCTGGCCCAAAACCCAAGCATGTGCCCTGACTGGGAATTGAACTGGCAACCCTTTGGTTCACAGACAGGCACTCAATCCACTGAGCCACACCAGCCAGGGCTAGAATGTCTTTTTAACAATATTTTTAAAATTGATTTTAGAGAGAGAGGAAGGGAGAAAGAAAGAGAGAGAACAATGATTTGTTGTTCCACTTAATTATGCATTCATTGGTTGCTCTTTATATGTGTGTATGCGTCCCAACTGGGGATGGAACCCACAACCTTGGTATATCAGGATGGTGCTCTAACCAACTGACCTACCCAGCCAAGGCCTCCTTTAGAATATCTTATAAATAGGTTCTGCTAGTAACAAATGTTCTGTTTTCGTTTATCATGAAATGCCTTTAATTGGGCATTATTTATTTATTTACTTACTTATTTTCAATTACAATTTACATTCATTGCTGTTTTTGTACAAGTTTCAGGTGGACAGTTTAGGGGGCAGACACTAATACACCCTACAGAGTGCTCCCCTGTTATCCCAAGCACCCTCCTGGCACCACACAGAGTCACCACGATACCATGGACTGCGTTCCCCATGCTGCACTCCACATCCCTGCGACTGCTATGTAACTACCCATTTGTACTCCTTAATCCCTTTGCCATTTTCACCCACCCCTCAACCCTTCCCCCTCTGGCTACCCTAAGTCTGTTCTCTGTATATATGAGTCTGTTTCGGTTTGCTTTAATTTGTTTAATGATAAATTTGCCGAATACAGGATTCTTGGTTACCAACACTTTCTTTTTTTGAGCACTTTGAATACGTTGTCCCACTGGCTTCCGGCCCCTGTTGTTTCTGCTGTAAAGTCAGATTTTAATATTAATGGGGTTCCTTTGTGAGTGATGAGTCACTTTTTCTTCTTCCTCCTGTCCAGATTTTTTCCTTGTCTTTGGCTTGCAATATTTTTACTATGATGTTTCTGTTTATAGAACTCTTTACATTTATCCTACTTAGAGTTTCTTGTGCTTCCTAGTTTGTAGTTGCTTTCCCATACATGTGAGAGGTTGTCAGCCATGATTTCCTCAAGTACTGCTGCACTAATAGTGTTCCACACTTCTATGAAGCCCTGTTTATCTTTAAAAATTCTTTTTTCTCTCTGCTCTTCATGCTGCATAATCACTTGTGCTCTTTCCTCAAATTTGTTAATTATTTCTCCTGCTAGTTTGAATCTACTATTGAGCCTCTTTAATGAATTTTACTTCAATTACACTTTTCACCTGTAGAATTCTCATGGTTCCTTTTTATAATTTCTATCTCTTTATTGATATTCTCTATTTGCTGTGATATTTTCGTCCTGCCTTTTCTATTCTTTAACTGTTGGTTTCCTTTTGTTCTTTGAAAGTATTTGTAATGGCTACTTTGAAGACTTTGTTTAATTTGACATCTGCTTGCTCTCACAAGCAATTTCTGTTGTCTGGTTTTTTTTTTTTTTTTTTTTTTTTTTAGCCCAGTGTGTGGGTCATACTTTCCTGTTTCCTTGCATGACTAATAATTTGTGTTGAAAACTGGCATTTTAGATAATATATTGTATGAACTCTGAGTACTGGTGCCTCCCTTCTGGTGCTTGTTGTTATTTGTTAGGTTTATTTGTTAGTTTTCTTTGTTGTTGCTGCTGTTATTTTGGTTTGTTTAGCAACCGGCGGGATTATTTTAGTAGAGTCTATTTCTTTCCTGCACTGGGAAACTTCTGATATTGCTCCCCAGACAGCATATCCTTGGGTTATGCCCACTGTCATCCTGGGGTAACAGTGTGTGTGTGTGTGTGTGTGTGTGTGTGTGTGTGTGTGTGTGTGTTTCATTTTTAGAAACTGTATTTTTCATCAGCCTTATTTCTATTTTGCTTAAGATTTGGTGGAAAAACAGCTTAAGACCACTCATGGTCTTGTTCCTGCCCATTCAGTGGCCTGCCCAGTGCAGGCTGCAGACCAGTCTCCAGTAGTGGGCTGAGCACTCTCAGTAGGAAACTGCTGAACAGGCCCAGAGGGCACCTGCACCTTCAGACCAGTCAGTGACCTCAGGCTGAGCAGCAGTGAACTCAGGAGCTGGAGCCGTCTATTCACCCAAAGTGCCTTCTCGGTCACAGCCTTTTCAGCAGCAAGCAGCCTGCCCTTCCTTTTCAATTTCTTCAGGATCTCTGTAGAAGTAGGAATCAGGAATGATCTCCCATGGGTGCCCACAGGAGATGGTGCCATGCATGAGCAAAACTTCCCGGGCCAGCATCCACCACATCGGACCCACTACATGAACCCCCTTGTTGCCAGGGACGGCAATGAACACGTAGCCCAGATTAGAGCCTGTGATACACAGAGGAACAGGAGGCCTCTGTGAGAGGCTGGGGACCAACCCTGGAATCAATAACCACCAGAACTTTTGGCTCTTGGGAGGCTGCCTGGATCTGACTGGTGAAGGTCCTAGGAGTGAAATAGCAACAGCAGTGGCTCCAGCAGCAGCAGCAAACTTCAGATCAGCTCTCTGGCCAGTGTTCCTGGGCTATCTCACATTGATAGCAGCGGGGTTTTTAATGGCGACAATGGCATGAGCTGCCAGCAGAAGCTTCTCCCATGTTCTCTTCAGATTTATGATGTAAATACCATCGCTTTTCCTTCTGTAGACATACCTCTGCATTTGGAAGTCAAGCCGCCTAAGTGGGTTCATGCTGCAAGGAATTTGAGGACATCCTCCTTCTTCACTTGCAGGACACCAAGGGCTCTGGACACTGTGAAAGTTTCCTTTTAAGTTATGAAAGAACCGAGAACAAAGCTGAACAATATCATAGGGGCCTCTCTCTGGTTGGGAAAGAGGAAGGTGGCACAGTGGTTTTTACAGGGTTTTCTCTGGCTGTCTCTTTTCCTGACCGTATCTAGCTGTTAAGCTTTACTAATTGCTGGGTGATTGCTTTATTGCTTTCAATAATATCTCGGGGCATAAATTGCTCAACCATAAAACAATGAAATTCAGTTATTGGGATTTGTTTTGTCACCAGTCTCTCCCCAGCTATGTCTCTCTTGCATGAGAGAACCTGTCCCAGGTTCTGCAAACTAGCCAGCCCATAGTTGAACTTATATGTCCAGTAATTCCACTAATATCAAACTAATTGCCCTTCGCTGCAACCTCATTTTTGAGAGCACCGTAAGGCTAGAACTTCTCCATATTGTTTCAAATGAAATCAGTTCCTTTAGTGAAAGAATAGGAGCTGTTTTATGGCCTGTTCTCCCTCCAGCAGAGACATCTCTGCTGTCATGCCTTTGGAGGCAGAAGTGGGAAAACGGCAAGCTTCTCTGAGTAACGCTTTCAGTTTAGGAGTTGAGTGCTCGTTGGTGCTGGTGGTGGGAAAAAGTACCTTTAGCTCTTTTCTGCTTGACTCTCCGAGAACAAGTCACTGTCTAATCAGCCATGAGAAAGATGATTGAGGCTCCAGTATTTTTAGCAGCACTGTACTCAGGGGAACCTCCTTGAAGACTAGGCAGAATCGAAACCCCAACTCTCACCAACGTTTGCCTATAAGCTTCAGTATCAGAAAGGTGGGAGGGAGTAGGATGAGAAAACGCTGACACCCCACTGGAAGCTGAGGAGACAGGGCCCCGTGTTCTCGGCTGCAAGCAGTCTGGAGTGAATTTTCCATCTTGCTGAGTTGGGAGAAGGGATCTCAGTTCAAATTCCACAACTCTCACTATTCTTATCAAATTGTAATATAATTTCTTCAATATGTGTTTCTTTAGTTGCTGTATATCCTTCAACCGTATTGAGATTTTAACTGGTTGTTTTAAAATAATTTTTGTGAGTTTTGCTGGTGAATGAGCTGAAGTCAGTCATATCCCCCGTTTTCTTTATTTCCTCTTTCTGGAACAGGTATTTTCTTTAATAAGATTTATGTTGGAACTGTGCTATATTTTACATTTCAAGCTATCCTATTTTCCATCTCTTTAATTCTCTACACATCCTGTTTTTTTTCTTGAGTTCATAATACACATCACCAATTTTCTCTCCAAATCTAATGTTCTGAATAACACTTCTAATTTTATTGACTATATTTAAAATTTCCATCAATATTATTTAGTTCTTTCAAAAATCTGCCTAGTATTTTTCAGATAGTCTTTCTTTTTTCTTATGGCCTTGTTCCTAATCATTTATCAAATATGTACTTCATAGTATATATCAGACCCATTCTTAAATTCTAAGGAATTTTGATTGCTTACTAAGCTTGTTTGCTATTGTTACATTGTATGAAATGCTGTATACACTATTTTTTATCTTAATTCAAACAGGGAGGCTGCCACCTTCCTTTTCCTGTGTTTAGATGAAGGTAACTTTGAATTAGAATTTATCTTTTTGCAACTGATTAAATTAATGGATAGACACTACAGCTGATGGTTGCTAATATATGAGAGAGGAAATATTATGACCTTCCCAATGGAAGAACATACCACGAAGTGTTGAAAAATAAAATCTGTCTAGATTCAATGTATCAATTTAGAGGAAATAGAGGACAGAAGGTTGTTAAAATTACATTATGGAGATGCGGTTACAAGAATCTGGATTGTATGAAACTCTCAAGGACAAATTGGGTTTCTCCATCAAATAAACTGTAAAGAGAGAGGGAACATAAAGAATAAAAGAAGGGAAAAGAGAGTGAACGTAAAATTAAAAATGCATATCAACCATTTGCAATGTGTGAACTTTAACTAGATCCTGATTCAAATTAACTGTGTAAAAAATGGCCTTTATGAAACACTTGAACTTCCACATATTCACTAACTATTTGATGACATTAAGCAATCTTTATTCATTTTTTGTGTGCTGATGGTTTTATGGCTCTTAAAAAGAAACACTGAAATATTCATGGATTAAATTATGTGTGATACGAGAAATGCTTTGAAACACACGGGAGAAGGGTAAGGGGTGGGAGTTTAGAAGAAAAGATTGGCTGAGATAATTTTTTAAAATTTATTTATTTTTAGAGAGAAGGGAGGGAGGGAAACATCAACGTGCAAGATACGTCCATCAGCTGCCTCTCGCATGCCCACAACTGGGGACTCAGCCCACAACCCAGGCATGTGCCCTCACCAGGAATACACACCAGTGACCCTTTGGTTCACAGGCCAGCAGCACTCAATCCATTGAGCCACACCGGCCAGGGCTGAGATAATTCTTGAAGCTGAGTGATGGACAAGGGTTCATTACCATTCTTTGTATACATTTGCAATTGGCTTTCCTATTACTTGAGCCTTGTAATCTTGATTTTTATGGAGGGGGGATTTGTAAACTAAAGCGAGGTCAAAAAGAGCAGTTCAGGAATGCATCATCACATTCCAATGTGTAGACTTTTAAAGCTGGAATCATCTACAAAACTGAGGGCATAGTTTGAAAACACTGACAATTTCCTTTTCATCTTCCCTAAATGAAATCATCAAATGCTTTTTTACTCTGTAAAAATGTACTCTTAACAAAATACCTATGAAATCAAGCACATATCTGTTTTAGTTGCCTAGTATAAACAACTCCAGGATGTACTGAGCTAATTAGCAAAACATTTTTAAGTCTCACATGTAACCCTGTTATTCCAGCGATCTCTTTTGATTGACACTGCATATGAACTATTCTGGCTGTCTCATCCTCAAAATCAAGAAAAACAATAAGCAGCCCATAATCCCAATAAAGATTTCTAAGTCAATGAAAATAATCAGTAATTGGGCACTCTTCCAAGGGTCTATCTAAGTCACTAAGCTAGAACTTTCCCATTATGCCTATAATCTACTAGAGAAACTTCCAAATGCTCTAAACTAACCATGGTGTTCACTAAATTTTGTAGTTAAAAAGTTAGATACATTCCAGGAGGAAATGGTCGGCAAAGTTCTCAAGAATGAGATATGATGAAAATTGTATCAGCTGTGCAAAAGGAGTGAATGATGGGTAACAGAAAACAGGAGTATAGCCCGTTTGTGAGGTCTGGAGAAGGGGTTGCTAGAAAAGGCTATGGGATCAAGTAAAGTACCTCTCAAAGTTGGGCAGAACGTACTTTCTGAAGGCAGCAAGAAAAATACCCATGTTTTTGTCTTGACATTTTCAGACATCTGAGAATGAAAGAAAGTAGGTAAAGTATATCTTACAGGGCACTGAAAACGATCATGGGTCACAGAGCCAGAGAACCCTGGGTTCAGATCCACTGAGTCCTTGGTGGATCTCCAGTGTTCAACCAGAGCTGAAACCACTGCATTACAGAATCCGAGAGCCAAAGTCACAGGTAACCCAAACAGCTCAATATTAATGCTGGAGGGCCAGGGGCTTATTCCATTCTTCATAGTTAGTAGTTTAGAATCTTGAAGGCAATCTCACAGACACAAAGATTACCTTTACAGACCCTTTAAACAGACAAAAGATATATCACTAAAGACCCTGTAATAGACCATAGTGGAAAGAAAATTAATGACTCTAAGAAAAAGTCTCTGTGACAGAAAACTTAAGTCCCATAAAATTAACAATAAAATGAAATTTAAAAAATATCAGGCACAGTATAATGTGTGTATGTAGTCTCTTAGTTTAAGACTATGTGTTACCTGCTCAGCTGTTCTCAACAAGTTGTTGCAAACCCAAGTATCGTTGACTGTTCAAGTCATTAATGATCCTTTTTATTTTTTTTAAAGATTTTATTTATTTGCTTTTAGGGAGAGGGGACGGGAAGGAAAAAGAGAGGGAAAGAAGCATCAGTGTGTGAGACATACATCAATTGGTTGCCTCTCACATGTCCCCAACTGGGGACCTAGCCTGCAACCCAGGCATGTGCTCTGACTGGGAATCAAACCAGAGGAGAACTTTCAGTTCACAGGCCAGCACACAATCCACTGAGCCACACCAGCCAGCATGCACCACCCCCCACATTTAAAAAAAAAAAAAATAAAGATGGAACTCAAAAAGAAGTCTTCTTAGTATTATCGTCTTATCTTTTGCTTCATTATCAGAAGTAATGTGTTTAACAACTGGATTTTTCTAAGTAATTTTTATTTTTAAAACAACTTTACTATTTGATTATATTCATGTAGAAAAAATATGCAGACAAATATAAAGAAAATTTAAATTATCCAGTATACCCCCCAAAATACAATAAAAGATTTTATATCTTCTTAGTCTTTTTGCACATTTATATAGAATTCTAAAACAAAGTCAGTGCTGTAAAATGCTTACATATCCTTTTTTCACTGAGCAACCAATTCTTTGGGACATTAAATATTACATAAACACATGATCTTTAGTTGGCTGCTTCACAATCTAAGAGCTAAACCATAATATATCTCCAATTTTGGGGTATTAAGATGGTTTTGAATATTTGCTATTAAAACTGACACTATATTAAACATCCTTCTTTATACATAAGTCTTTGTATGTATTTCTAATTTTTTAAAGATAAAAGGAGTAGAGAAACCAGCACAAAGTGTGTAATTATTAAGCCTTTTGATACATTTTACCAAACCGCTCTCTAGAAAGATTGTACCAATTTGCAGTGACACCAATAAACAGTCTGAGAGTCCCATTGTCTTCATGTTTCTTTGCAACGTGGGAAACTGCATGTCACCTCCCACCCTTGTTACGAATTTCATGGGGGAAGGGTGATTGGTATCTTCTTGTCTTTGCTCTAAAGTATAGGAATTTCCCCATGTTTCCTGGTCATTTGCTTTCCTTCTTTTTTGAAGCAGTCCACATCTTTCAGAAGGCACCTTGCACGTTGGCGTGGTCTTGTCATATCACATGTTCTTCCTTAGCGGGTAAGGGCATGAAAGCTTTCCACATTTCAAATTAAGCAGGATTTCCGAAATGACTAGATTTTAATGTCTTGGTAATAAAACAGAGAACTGGGCCATATTCTGAGGGAAAAAGTAGGCACAGATTACAATTAACCAAGCACTTACTGGTTTTTATGCATGATTTTATTGTGCTACGAATGCTGTTAAAACTCGTATTTTGATTTTAGAGTGCAGACTCATGGGATATGCACTTTATAAACTCCCCAGAAAATTCTCACGTTCACCAAAGTAAAAATCGCTAACCAGATGTGGGACTTTCCACGTCGCTCTGAGCTGATTCCTTACTCACCTTGCCTGGAAAGCAAGGTTTACAATGCGCATCACGGAACACTGTTCTCATAGTCACCTATCTCCACCCCCTGTGTAGGACACATCTTACCCACGAACCACCAGCCAGGCTTTTGTTTATTCAACCTCTATCTTTCACCTTACCCCAGTGGAAAAAAAAAATCACTGAAATTTTAATACATTATTATCTGCAAACAGAATAGGACCATCTTCATGACAGCAAGTCTTCTGTATCTTTGTAAACCACAGCCTGGCATACAGTGGATATTCACTGTTTATGAAATGAATTAGTGAGTGAATGAATGATATACATTTCAGTGCTGAGAGGACTGAAAAATCCTACCCCAGAATAAGGAATTACTATATGGTGTTCCTTAATGCCATACAATGAAAGCCAGAAATCTCAATTTTGTCTGGAGTAGCAATTCTTCCTTTTCTCTCTTTACATCACATATTCCTTTGAGAATCTGATAAAAGCTATACATACCCTCTTTAAAAATGGATACATAGAAACTACATAATTTATACACACTTTCGGAAGTTTCAGAGAAGAAGAGAACACTGATTTCTATCATCCAGAATTTTTACTTAAAATTGGAGCTGAAATAATAAATGTATTGTTTGATGAATTATCTTTAAGTTCAAGAGACTATGGTCAGATGGAGTCTTGCAGGTGACACAAACCTCAGCAGCAGCAAAAGTATGAGCCACAGCTCCCAGAAATCACAGAATGCTCATCTGAACAGGCTAGAGTTGTGCCGCTCTACTGCATTGTATTCGCTACACTCAGGTGAACGGAACCACTTCTAAACTGGCATTCCCAAGTTCTTGGTATTTTCTATCCCCCTTTTCTTCACCGTGATAATGAGGGCTTTCTGTATTTCAATTATGATAAAACACTTCATGGAGAAAAGGGCTATCATTTATTTATTTATTTATTTATTTATTTATTTATTTATTTGCTTGTTCTTTGAGTTTAATAATATTGATAAACCTCTAGCCAGACTTTTCAATGGAAAAAAGACAAAAGACAAATGACCAGTATTAGGAGTGAGAGAGGTGACAGCAAGCAAATATGTGTATAAATATGTTCCTATCATGCCATTCTATCTTTATTACACACATTACAAATGCTGTTCAATACCTTGCTTTCTTAAAAATATAATCTTGACAATCACTCAGTATTAGCATAACTTTTTCCTAATTTTTTTTAAAAAAACAACTTCATATAATTTCTTTGTGTGGATATGCTATAGTTTATTAACCAACCGGTATATAGGTTGAAAATCAACTGATGTTGCTTGCTCTGTATGGACTTAAAAGTCTACCAGGAAAGATTTATGACAAATTCCCATATTCTCGACATTGCCAGTCCTAAAGGTGCTGTAGTTTCCATGGTGTGCGGGAGCCTGCTCATGCCGGGGTGCAAGGACCAACTCTGTGTGCCCTGTTCCAGCTTATCAGTGGCTTCATGTTGGCAGGCTGAACTCACCTGTGCTGGAGCATTTACACCACATAAATTGGCAAACACCACAAATCACGACACCTCCATGCCTAGCGGTTGTCATTTACTACCATATTGTGTCCTTGTCACATTAAAATTGTGGCTCTCATTCCAGGGATCCTTGACAGTTTTGGGGGTAGGGAGGGCTTATATCAACCTTTCAAATCCTCTCTCAACTACAGCCATAAGATCTAAGAGTAAAGGTGTGTTCTAAAAGACCTCAGAATATACTTGGCTACCCCTCTTTGGATACTAGGTAAATGTAATCTCTGATTGAACTGAGGAAACTCTGTATCTAATATGGTTAATCAAGAGCCACAAGATGTCCAAGTAATAATCATGCATCTCTGAGCTTGGCAGTTATTTTAAATTCTAGAGTGGGGCAGAAGTAGGTTTATAGTTGTGAGTCTGCAAAACAGAGTTAATTTTTGTGTTATTATTTATTATTCTATTATTTTCCAATACCAATTTTTGTATTATTATTTATTATTCTATTATTTTTACAGCTGTAAACCTATTTTTTCCCCACCCTGTATATTATGGGAATTAATACCGACATTGAGAAGTTACCAATCTACAACCCATCTGATGGTTACCATTAATCACTGTCTTAGTTTTGCACAGCACTAGAAGGAAGGAGATATTCCTTGGCACCACTTTGTTACTGCTATGTCGGTTTTAGCTTTAAAGGCTGCAACCACTCTGCAAGAATCTGTCAAAGAAAAAACAGCTTCCTCAGCAACGTAGGCCACATGCAGAGCTGGCACCATTCACCTTCAGAGTAAGGCTCAGAGACACACCGAAGAGCAACACCACGCTGAGAATCTGGCAGGCCAGATATAATGCGTTGCCAGCTGAACATGCCTACACAATCTCACAAGTGGTGCATACTGTTGTAGAAACTGGGATGAAGGCTCGTGGAAAACAAATAGGCTAGTATAAAGCCATTAGGAGATGGACTAAAGGTGAGCTGCAAATAAGAGGAAAGGCAGTGGAGGATCTATCAAAGTGTCTGCTTGCAGGTGGCTCAGGATACTCACCTTCAGGTTATGCAGGGTTTCTGACCATTCCATGGACCCTATCTGAGGTATGGTAGTGAGGAGTAAACTTGTGGCTTTATTGGCATTTTCTTTCAGAGTCTTTAAAACCCGGTCCACTGAAACCTAGGAAAACAACAGCACAAGATGTTACCAGCAAGTACAAATTCCGCTGCTTCTTATGGAACATCTTCCTAAGTTCCTACATGATCAGTAAAGTCAGTTTACCCGTTTCAATCCCCTGAGCCCAAGTTCTGCATTTATCAAGATGGTCTTCCTGGTCCATAAGTGGGAGGTCTTGGAGAAACCCAATGACAGCTCTGCGAAGCCCCATTTTCAACATGGGGTCCGAGAAGCTCCCCCAGCTGTCTTCTGTGTTAGCCTGGTCTAGGGAGCTGTGGCTGTTCTCCCCAGATCCAGAGAATGGATTCCAGACATAAAACTGTTGCTACACTGGATAACCAACCAGTCAGAAAGTATACATGTCTTTTAGAGAAGTCTTCCAGCTAACAAAGAAAAATGATGGAATCAAAGTATCATTTTTTCTTTTAACAGCTCTCAGCAAATTATGGGTAGGCTGCTCACGTCACAAAACAAAATGAAACAAAAAACCCAACCAAATAAACAACCCACTCTCCTGATAGAAAACTGAACACTATGTATGACACCTGAATCTGATCAAGTCTCTAGATCTAGCTGCCAATTTATACAAAATACGGAGGACAGAGAATCTGTGAAACTACCCAGAGGAGGTGATTCCAGCAGTTCAGACTGTGGGAAACTATAGGTCAAGTCGCTTGGTTTCTTTTTAGGAAACTTGAAAGAAAAAAATCACTTGAGTTTTTTGAGATAACTAGAAACTTGAACTTTGCCTGGGAATATGCAGGAATTATGGCTGGAATGTGCTAACGATAATGTGGTTCTGTCAGATACCCCCTCCCATGTTTATGGACAAAGTTATGGGTCAGAGTATAGATAAAATATGATTGGCTATAAGTTGATACAATGACAGTTGAAGCTGGATGTTGGATTCATGGAAACCTGTATTACTGTCTACTTTGTATGTAACTAAAATTGCTCCATGAGGAAAAGGTAAAAAAGGTTATGACTACAAAATGAGTGATCAGAGGAGTACTTGTCACACTGTGCTGTACTCAGAAGAAATCCAGGATTCAGGGGCACAATGATTACAGCTTTCATCCCATTTCCTGGAGTATAAAGCCCAGGTCCCTCCCATAAACAGCCTGATGTGTTTAGGAAAAATGGTCAGTACCGTAGCAGAGGGAGTCCCACTGCTGTGGGAACACAAAGTGGGACCAGCTGGTGCCTGCCAGGCACAGGTGCAGGCACGTTTTAAGCGGAGCCTGGGAATGCAGGGTCCTAAAGCATGCAAGAAATTTACCTTATATTTACTCTTTTCCCCTTATTTTTCCTGTGACTGATATTTCTATACAGACTCTGACTTCTCTTGGTTCCTGCTGTTGGGCTCCACCCAAAATACCTGTTAACCTCCTCCTCACAATCAAATCTAATCCTCGAACAGCTCAAACCTCAAGTTTCCTTCAAAAACTTTTTATCTTTCCACCCCGGACTCCATCGCCGCTACGATCCGATGACCACCCTCCTGGGAGCGAGCACTACACTAGCTGCTCTACACATACAATGTGGCTTGCTTCTCCCAGTAATCCATCAAGGTCAAGATGGAAACTGAGCAACTTACACCCCCCACCCCAAAGCCCCGGCTCCAACCTGTGGAAGAGTAACTTGTTAAATAACATGGCAGGTATCACAAGCAAATGGAGCAACAGGAATTTGAAGGTGGGTTGGTGACTCTAAAACCTTTCTATTACGCCAGGCTGTACATGTGGTTTGAAGCACAATGATAGTCATGGCTGGCTGAGATGAGGCCATCTTTGTTATATGTCTCTTGTAGCACTTAACATTACTTGCCTTCATGCCTTATCACTTACACAGAACTTAGTTCTGCTATTTTTTTTTTAAATTATAAATCGATAAGGTGGATTTTTTTAAAAAATAAGTTGTTTAAGATTTATTTATTGATTTTTAGAGAGAAGGGAATAGAGGCAGAAAGAGAGGGAGAGAACATCCAAATGTAGGAGAAACATCAATGTGTGGTTGTTTCTCACACGCCTCCTACTGGGAATTGAACTGGCAACCTTTTGGTTCTTAGGCTGGCACTCAATCCACTGAGCTACACCAGCCAGGGCTCTACTTTTTAAAACAAATCCTCAGCCAAAGACATATTTACTGATTTTAGAGAGAAAGGGAGCTGGGACACAGGGAGGGAGAGAGGGAGAGAGGGAGAGGGAGAGAGAGAGAGAGAGAGAGAGAGAGAAACATTGATAGATCGTCTTCTGTAGACACCTGAGCAGAGATCCAACCTGCCAGTTTTTGGTATATGGGATGACTGCAACCAACTGAGTCACCCAACACTGACAGGATGAGCTTTTAACTGAAGTAGTTCCAATCAACTGCTTTCCAAACCTCGTGTGGCCCACTAAAGGAAAGGACTATTAGCTCTGCAGAGGAGAAGTATTCCTAGATTAGCAGAAAGCCACAGGCAGGAAACCATGTGTTCTTAGTGGGTGGCAGAGACTGAAGTCTGCCCCTTAGGTGATTGGAGCTGGCAAGTCAGGCACTGTGTTGCATCGGCATTTAATAAATCTCTTATGTTAGAAAGCATCCTCATAGTTAATTACACTGAGTGGTCAGGATAAGGCATCACGCAAAACAAAGAACCTGTGTTCATCTACAACCCAAAATCCATACAAAAGGGTGGACAGAGAGCAAGAATTTCCTATCCTGTTTTACATGAAACTGGATGTTGAAACAGCAGCTCTGAGATGATGGTAAGGGTCCCCTTGCGGAAGCTATCACCTGAACTCAATGTGCTCAGAATAGCCACTCCGACATTTTCTTCTTACTTCAAAATTCCTTGACTATAGTTCTGTCCCTTTCTCTATTTTAAAATAAGACAAATGATCTGGCTTCTTCAAGTAAAATGCAGGGGCATAAAAAGACAGAGGGGATTATTAGGTTAAAAGAGACATATTCAAATGCAATATGTGGATTATAAGGGACCCTTATTTGAATAGTTGAAAATGATGACATAAGAGGGAAAATGTGAACAGCCTGGAGATTTGCTTATACTCAGGAATTAACGTAAATATTTTTCGTACCATAATGGTCCTGTGGTTATTCTTTATTATTTTATAAAAAAGAAAAGAGGCCTTTTAGAAAAACATTTACTTCAAACTAATGAAGGCGGGGAGAGAGAAGTGGTAGGGACACGGACGTGACGCAAAGTAGGCGGTGGCTGAGACCTGGAAAGCTGAGTGATGGGTAACTGGGGTTCGTTATACTAGACTCTCTGTCTTTGCAGGTGCTTGAAGTTTTCAACAACAAAAAAACTTGTTTTGGAAGCCTGACCTTGATAGTCCAGTATCCTCAAACACCAGTTGGACCTTGCTGTGTTTCCTGCCTAAGACCCCTAACTGACTTCCCATCTGAAATATGCATCTCCTCAACCCTGCCTGCCTCTGGCCCCTCCTTGCCAGGCCACGCAAGCAGGCCACGTTTCCCATCACATGTAAGGAAGGTGTCCCAGACTTCCAATATTCAGCTGACTGAACTGGATTCGTACTCCTATAACTCAGCACACTATTTCTTTATAACTCTGAGCTTTCTCACACTGGTTGCTTAATCTCTAACCACTCCACCCAAAACCCAGAGTGTTGGCTCCTTACAAACTTGTTTCACTTGCTGTCATACTCCTCACTGAGCAATGCATCCAGTCATAGTAGGTTAAACAGGTAAGATATAAATAGAGTCCACTTACCAGAAAGAATAAGTAATAAGTAATTAGGTAATAAAAAACACTAAGTTTTTTCCTTAAAAACAAAAACGACAGCAGCACAGCACAAGGAAATTATAACCAAAAGACCTTTAGCCTTAATAAAATGCTCAAGTCTTGATATGATTACCAACATACTTACGTGCCTACAATGTACTATTCACTGTCAATCCTTGGATAAGAGCCTTTTTCTTTCCTGTGAATACCTAGTTCTTACTTTCCAAAGGGAATTATTGAAAATATCTGGTAATACCCAACTGACAATGCATTACAAGTTGACCTTAAAACCTGGTAAAAAGGCACCTTCTGGAACTAAAGCAATAGAAACAAAGAGTTGAGATTCTCTCTTACCGGTGCTCACGGCACCCAGAAACATACATGCTTTGGAGAGAATTCCACCTACCGCTTCCTCGTGTTCCTTCCAGCAATCATAATCTGTTGCCATGGCAATACTTGCATAGCAAAGTCCAGCCTCCTTAGCAAGAACCACCTCTGGAACTGTGGTCATGTTGATAACATCCGCCCCCCAGGTTCGAAACATGAAGCTTTCTGCCCGGGAACTGAATCGAGGTCCTTCAATTGTAATCATCGTCCCTTTTGAATGGCACCGCAGTCCTAGCTTCTTAGCAGTCTCTATGAGGACCTAGAAGAGAAAGAACCACAAATGGTGGTGGGAAAATGGAGACAACTGTATTTGAACAACAATAACAACAAAAATTTAAAAAGAACCACAAACCCAAAGCATACAAACCTAAGAACAACTTATTATTTTATTTTCTCCCCTGAAATTTAAAGAGTTGATTAAATATTTTTACCATAAAAGCCTAGAAGCTGTAGGCCTTCATAGAGAACCTGGGAGATCCCAGTTTCCCAGACCTTCACCCACTCACATATTCTATCTCCCCAGCCCCTGCACATAGAGCTCACAGCTACAAGAGCAAACACTGCAGTTTTTCTAAGCGCTAAGAATTTGCTGACATGTTTTAATCTCATTTATTTACTTTTTTTTAAGAGACTTTACTTATTTATTTTTAGAGAGAGGGGAAGGACAGAGAAACATCAACATGTGGTTGCTTCTCACATGCCCCTTACTGGGGACCTGGCCTGCAACCCAGGCATGTGCCCTAGACTGGGAATTGAACCGGCAACCCTTTGGTTCTCAGGCCAGTGCTGAATCCATTGAGCTATACCAGCCAGGGTCATTTATTTCTTAACAGCTTTAAGAGACTAAGCTGGGCTGTGCACAGCAACTTGAGTCTAGGCTCTTAACCTCCACGGCTCAGCTACAGTAGCACTCCTCATTCACATCTCCTCAAAGAGGCATTCTGAGAACTGTCTCCAAGCTCCTGAGAAATTCATTCTCATTGCTCTTTTTTAAAAAATCTGAAGACTTCTGTGAATGCTTTTTTTGACTAGAAAGTTTCTTCATAATTTATTCTGCCTGTTGCCTCTCCAAGGACACAAGTTAAAAACAGGACCCTGCCCTGGCTGGTGTAGCTCAGTGGATTGAGCATGGGTCTGCAAACCAAAGGGTCATCGGTTCAATTCTCAGTCAGGGCACATGCCTGGGTTGCAGGCCAGGTCCCCAGAGAGGGGTGTGCAACGGGCAACCGCACATCAATGTTTCTCTCCCTCTCTTTCTTCTTCCTTGCCCCTCTCTCTAAAAATAAATAAATAAAATCTTAAAAAAAAAAAAAAAACCCAAAACAGAACCCTATTTTTTCAGGGGCCATGCTCAACTTTTCTGTCCAAGGAAAAATGTATTTTAGCATTCCTTTAGTGGCAAGGCCACACATGGATTTTAGAAACATTATAAGTTTGATCACTTTTTCTAGTGTCTAATTAATAACATCTAAACTTCAGGTTATTAATTAATTTCATTTTTTTTCTTGGCCTGTGCTTCAACATTTTTTAAGTAAAAAAAAACTAGTCTTTTAAACTTAACTGTTAATTAAGCACTGCTGAAAATTCCCTTAACCTTTGTACATCTTAGTTCTCTCACCTGTAGAATGGGAATAGTAACACTGTATGACGGTTAAATGAGCTACCATCTGTGTGCAGTCTGCAGGTTCTCCCCATGTCTGAGTGGGTTTTCTCTGGGAATTCACACCGAAGATGTGACCTTAGGTGGTTTCTACCCTGTTCCAGTCTGAGTGAGTGTGGGTGTGCTGAGACTGCCCTGAGATGGAAGGGCCTCCAGTCTAGGGTGGGTTTCCGCCTGATGCCCTAAGCTGCCGGCAAATGAGGTCTGGCCACCCATGACCCTGAGCTAGAATAAGCAGGTTGGAAAATAACTGTCTTACCTGTTTTCATTCATCTTTCTTAAAAGCATGTATAACTCATATTTATTTCAATGTTTAATATTAGAAAGGTTTTAGATCTTTATATTTAGAAGTTTGGTGATATTTTTGTCACTAAAAATATGCCATAAGAACTCAATTCTTGTTTACTGCAGCCTTCTGTACAATTGATTTCATTGTTCATCACTTTGCATTAAAGTTGCAATCTCCAAGAACCTATCATCAGGGTTAAATGAGGATTTATTGTACTGGCAGCTTTTATAGGCTCACTAAATAATTGGCAAAGGTTAGTGGGAGATTATATATATTTATTTATTTGTAAGTATGTACACATAATATATATGAATATGTATAAATAAATATAAAATGGATCAATTCAAAGTCAATAGAAGGCTCTAATGTAGGGAAGTCTTGCTTGCTTATGTCTGAACCACATAAGCAAATCACTCTATTTCCTTAAAAATAACTTATACTATGCTACGACAGTGAAAGAACTTTAATTAGAGCCACGGCATTTCCAAACTTAGAACCATGATGAGCACAGACAACAAATAGTTGCTGCTTCATCATCTTTTCTTGTTCTCTATATACTGAAAACAAGATTACACTTAACTGAACCTTTTCCTGAAAGAGTAAAGGTTATAAATGCAAGGGCCTAAATCATGACCCTCCTCATTTTTTTCTAACTTAATATATAACCAGCCCAGTCCTGTCTTCATCAAATGTCTTTAGAAATCCCGAAGAGCCAAGCTGTATGGTATGTCTCACACAACTTGAAAAGTACTTCTAGAGGTGACTACTGAAGGAAGATCATAGCCTGTGCCAGTGGCCTGCAGCTGCGCATCCTCACCCTCACCCTCACCCTGGCTGGCGGGTGCCATGACGGAAGGAGGAGGAGGAGGAAGCAGAGGCTCCTGGATGAGGACTGGACACACTGATGGACTCTGGGGCCTCGCTACTTGAACCAGCACTTTGCATTGCCATGAGGACAGGTAACATCATCATAAGGCATCAGAAATACAACTGGCAGGCTGAGAGATCTCCGGGTCTGAGGCTAAGCTGCTTTTGTTTCTATGTCTCAACTAATCATAATGGAACTCCTCAATCTGCCACCATCCCTACATATTAGCAATATTAGATCACCAGGCTAAATATATTTCATGTGTCAGGACTCCCAAAGAGTGTATTCAAAATTACGTCCTAAAATGACTAGAAGTGATACTATTTTTGAAACAGGTAAAACCTGCATCATACAAAATGTTATCATTCCTCCACCCACATCTAAGCGATACAGTTCACCACCTCAAGGGAAACCACTGTTTTCTGGTCAGCTTTCCAGAAACACTCTATTTGCACCTAAATATTCTCATATTCATTTCTTTCTTTCTATATATATACATATTCTCATATTAATTTCTTTACACACACACATTTTGACACAAATGGAAGGATATGGTACAACTGTTGTCTATCGAGGGAGGCCAAATTCATTCCTGGCAACCATCACCCAGCTACCACATTTACATGTGTTCTGTATATATCACTTTCTCTGCGCACATCTATACAGAATACTGAAGTCACTGTTTTCTACCTGGGGCAAGGTCTTAAATTTCCTACTATCATGATACTGTCTCCCTAGTCTATTTCTTCCCAAACTGCCCCCATTTTGAAATGGACTAGAATTTTGTATACATCTAGTTTCCCCGAGAGAGCAAATTCATTATGTGGACAGGTCTGTGTTTCAGTGAGAAGACCAGCAGCATTTTGATATATGTATTTCGCTGATAACTAGAGACATCTAAATACATACATACAAACTTAACTTGCCATGTAATAAAAAAGATTTTATTTATTAATTTTTTTAGAGAGAGGGGAAGGGAGGGAGAAAGAGGGGGGAATAACAATGTGTGGTTGCCTCTCACACACCCCCTACTGGACACCTGCCCCACAACCCAGGCATGGGCCCTGACTGGGAGTTGAACTGGCAACCCTTTGGTTAGCAGCCTGTGCTCAGTCCACTGAGCTACAGCAGCCAGGGCTTAACTTGCCATTTTTATAAACATGTAAAATATGGACTTTCACAGCGGTCAGGGAGAATGCACATACAATGGTACACCTCAAATGGCTTGCCACAACCCCTGACTTTGCATTCCAGGCTTTTTTTTTTTTTTTTAAACCAGAGTGAGGCTAAGTTGTCCTTGCTGTTAAAATATAAGCAAACTAGTTTTCATGGCTATGCAGGGGTGAATATAAAAGCTATAGCAAATCTTCTGCTTTCCATAAGCAGAAGTTAAAATTAGCTGAATGACTAACATGTTTAGGTATTTATATTCTGTAAATTAATTTAAAAGTAGGTTTCATGAGGCAGTTCACCTCTGACAATGCCTCTCATCTGTTGTGTTGCACCTGGCTTTCAAACCTGGGATTACAGTATGATTCTGACTGTTGTGAGGCTGTCTCCTTTGTTCTGGGATTTTACTCTAATCTCAGAGAGAATGCTGGAAAGTAATAGCCCAACTCAGCTCAAAGACAAATGATGCCAAGCTGACAATTTATAAAATATCAATAATAACAACTTAATTCATAAAAGCAGTTAGTAGTCATTGGATGTTTCAATACTAATAGGCATTGTTCAAAGCACTTTGTAAATATTAACTCTTTAATCCTCACACAGTCCTATGATGTACATGTAATCATTACCTTCACTTTACAAATGAGGAAACTGAAACCCAAAGGTGTTAAGTAACTTGTCCAATGACACATAGCTATTAAGCTGAAGAGCAGAGACTGGATCCCAAGTAACCTGGTTGCAGACTATATACTCTTGACTAATATGTTAGTCTATACTAAATTATCTACAGGGTACCCTGACAGCAAATCAGAATTTATTAAAAAAAAAAAGGTAGGTTGCCACATTGAGTGACTCAGCTTACAAATGATTAACAGTAGTGGAGGCTTTATTAGCAAAGGAAAATAACTCTTCATAAAACCTTGCATAAGAACTCGAGAGGGGATAAGGGACCATGTGCTTATTATTAGCCAATTAATCTAACTCTAGATGCCACCCTAAACTTTTATGATTTGTCTTGGGGTACCTTTCAGAAATGGTACAAACCTCTCTTGTTTTGGGGCAGAAAGGCTCAGCCGCTGATATGTGGCACACACCTCTGGCACAGGAATGACTCCCATCGTAGAAGGTCTGAGGCCTTCTGGTGGTCCTACAAAATAAAGTGAAAAGGGTTTTTTGTTGTTGCTGTTTCATTTTAAAGAAAGCCATCTCTCCATTCTCAGAGGGCCAGTGAAATCAGCTTTATCTAGGCCGACACCTTGGTCCACAATCCAGAAGCAACGGCTCTGGACAAGCTGAAGGCAACTGGTAAAACAGCAGCTTCAGGATGGTATGTGGCTTCTCTGGCTCCAGGCTAGCGGCAACATACTTTCCCACAGGAACTGAAGTGTCCGTGGTCTCGTGGCTGAGACAGGATAACCACACTGGACTGCAGGCACAACTCAACTGTGGGCTCCAGAGGGCAGCGAAAGCACTTAAGAAGTCAATACGAAAACTCCCCATCGTCATGAGTGAACCCCATTTACACCATTGCCTAGATTCAACAATTTCCAAACCTGGCTGAAATCTGCTTTATCTGTTAGTATCTCCATGGCTGCAAATCCCAGATTTTGTCATTTTACCCCTACTTCAGATGAACCAAAATATGTGGACTATTTCCACTGTAATGCCACTATCACATCGAATAAAAATAACATCAATTCCTCAGGATCTGCTAATACACAGACCATATGAAAATTTCCCTGATGTCCTCAAAAATGTCCTTTTTGCAAAAACAGTTGCTTTAGTCTGGGGTCCAAATAAAGTCCTCATCTTGCATTTGACTGTCGTGTTTTAAAATTGAAAGATATCTGGTCATTTGGCGTGGTGACCGTCTTTCCGTGCTGGTGGCAAGCGAGCTCTGCTTGTGCAACTTGACTCTTCTCCAGAAAGAGCAATCAGCAGACCAGGAACATGGCTCCAGGGCCCCTGACAACCAGGGATGAGGTAAATATACAACAAAGAAAGAAAACTACAGGCCAGTATTACTGACAAACATAAATGCTAAAATCCTCAACAAAATGTTGGCAATCTGGATCCAGCAACACATTAAAAAGATCATGGGGAATTCTGGCCAAGACGGAGGCGTAGGTAGAAACCCTTTGCTTCCTCACACAACCAAAAGGAGGATAACAACCAATCTAAAAATCAATAAACAACCAGAAAATCAAACTGCATGGAACTCTGACAACCAAAGAATTAAAGAAAAAAATCAACCAGAACTAGACCAGTAAGAACCCAGGGTAAGACCTTGTGGATGTGGCCAGCTGAGAAAAAACCTCAGCTAGGCTTAGAAAAACCCTGGCCAGGCAGTGGACCGTTCATGCTGGCTGGCTGGCTGGCTGGCTGACGGCAAAACTGAGATTCAGAGTTCACTGTGGACTCCGGTGGTTGCCGTGGTGGGAGAAACTCCCTGTCTCCTGAGTTCAGGAATTCTTTGGAAAGCAGGATAGAGAGGAGCAGGCAAGCAGCACTGTTTCCTCTCTGGCCCCTCCCCCACAGGCAGTGCCACAGAGCAGCAAAGAGGGTTGCCCCGCCCTGGGTGAATACCTAAGGCCCCGCCGCATTACAACTTAACAGGTGGGCCAAGACAAAGAAATATGGCCCAAATGAAAGAACAGAGCATAACTTCAGAAAGAGAGCTAGGCAATGAGGAGATAGCCAACCTATCTGATGGAGAACTTAAAGCCCTGGTAATCAAAATGCTCACAGAACCGATTGAGCTTGGTTGAAAAATGAAAAAAACAAATGAAAGACACCCAAAATGAAATAAAGCAAAACATTCAGGGAACCAACAGTGACAGGAAGGAAACCAGGACTCAAATCAATGATTTGGAACAAAAGAGAAAAATAAACATCCAACCGGAACACAATGAAGAAACAAGAATTCAAAAAAGTGAAGAGAGACTTATGAACCTCTGGGACAACCTGAAATGTTCCAATATCCAAATTACAGGGATGCCAGAAGGAGAACAACAGCAAAAAATTAGAAACTTATTTGAACATATAATGAAGGAGAACTTCCCCAATCTGGTGAAGAAAATAGACTTCCAGGAAGTCCAGGAAGCCCAGAGAGTCCCAAGGAAATTGGACCCAAGGAAGCACACACCATGGCCACGGCACATCATCATTACCTTACCCAAGGTTAAAGATAAGGAGAGAAGCTTAAAAGCAGCAAGAGGAAAGGAAAGAGTTACCTACAAAGGAGTTCCCATTAGACTATCAGCTGATTTCTCAAAAGAAATTCTGCAGGCAAGAAGGGGCTGGAAAGAAGTATTTGAAGTCATAAAAGCCAAGGACCTACATCCAAGAATACTCTATTTAGCAAAGCTTTCATTTAGAACAGAAGGGAAGATAAAGTGCTTCCCAGATAAAGTCAAGTTAAAGGAGTTCATTATCACCAAGCCATTATTATATGAAATGTTAAAGGGAATTATCTAAGAAAAAGAAGGTAAAAAATATGAACAGTAAAATGACAACAAACTCACAACTATCAACAAATGAACCTAAAAGGAAAGAAAAACAATGAAAACAAAAACTAAGCAAACAACCAGAACAAGAACAGGATCAGAGAAATGGACATCACAGGGAGGATTTCAGAGGGGAGGGGGAAGGGAGGAATAGCAGGGGTAAGGTACAGGGAAGAAACAGCATAATCAGTAGGCATAAAATAGATGGGGAGAGATAAAAAATGGTACAGGAAACAGAGAACTCAAAGAATTTATATGTACAACTCATGGCATGAACTAAGGTGGGGGGAATGCTGGTGGCTTGGGAGGACAGGGTGGAGGGGAGATAAGGAGGAAAAACTGAGAAAACTGTAATAGCATAATCAATAAAAATACTTAAAAATAAAAATAAAATAAAATTGAGAGTAATCCTCTCTTCTACCCTCAATCTTATTTTCCATGCCTTTGACCTAAGCATTTTGTTCTGCTACAAGTTCAGGAATTTATCTCTGTGCTGCCTTGTTCCTCTACCAGCCGCAATCAGTTCTGAAGTCTCTTAGTTCCACTTTTTTTGTAAAATATTTTTGAATTCAAAACTCAGTGCCAAGTCACCCAGCAATTTCTCACCAGAAATTTTCAGAATAAGCTATTTTCTGAGTTCATTATATTGTTCTAAGCTTGAACTCATGAGTAACACAGGAAAGAGCGTCCTCATTTTTCCTATAGAGGGAAGCACAGGGGAGGGGCGGGGCAAGGCAAAGCCACCGGGAAGGTAGAGCACTTAATGCTTACTTCCAGGCAGGAGGCTGGGGAACAGCACTGAGAAACAGTTTTCCCAGTCCAGTTTACGCACCTGGTATGTCTACCTACCACCTCACTCAAAGATGAGGCCTCAGAGCTGCGGAGGAATGAAAACCCTGACTGTGTCTTAAAGAAAAGGCCAACTTAACCCTGAAGCAATTTCAGATGGGCTTGGAGAACAGGCTGTGGCACCATTTATTCCAGCCTTGGCTTGATTTCAGCTTTCGTGAGTCAAGTATTAGTAACATCTCTATTCACAACAGTGACTGAACACGGAAATAGGGCCACTACACATCCATGTGATAACACCCCCATCTCATCTATCTCTGTCCCTCTCTTCTACCTCCATCTCTGCTTTGCCTAATTACTCCCATTTGTTCTGAAATTTTACCTTAAAACACAACCTGCATTATTCATGCCTCATCATATACTATAAATACGTGATACTTACTTTTTATTGTTATTCTTCATCTTCACCCAAGGATATTTTTATTATTGATTTTAGAGAGAAAGGAAGGAGGAGAGAGAGGGAGGGAGGGAGGGAGAAGAGAAAGAGGGAAACTTCCATCAGTTGCCTCCTGTGCACACCCTGGTAAGGAACTGAACCCACAACCTGGGGTAAGAGTGGCTCCTGACCAGGACCCACACCCACTGCCTTTTGGTGTACAGGATGGCATTCCAACCGAGTCACCCAGCCAAGGCAATATGTGACACTTACTGACTATAGTTTTAATTCCCTCAAGTAGAATATTTTACATTTTTCTCTTTAAATAGTTTCCTAATCACTAGCTATCTGGCTTATAGCAAATTGCCATATCTCTTTGATTCTCCATTTTCCAATCATAAAATATGGTGTCTACCCACTCACTGACAAGGGCTCTAGGAGACTTAAGTTTGGATATCATGCAGCAGCTCAGAAATGAGGTCTGGGCTGGAGACAGAATTGGGAGCCAGTATCAAGGACAAGCTGTGGCTGAGGATGGCACTTGTTTGTGGTGTTCTGCATTAACTGTCAATACATTCAATGAAGGGTTTAATAATCTTAAATTAAATCACTATAAACAGCAATACTTTGTCACAGTATAAAATGACAAGACATGCTCAAAGATGAAAAAAATTCAGCTATGAGGTTTCCAATCACAATGAGATAAGTGGAAGGCACCAGCCAAGGGAAATGCTAAAATGAAAATGTGTGTAATTTTAAGAGCTCTTATTCTCCCTGAGGTTTTTGTTTTTTAAGATTTTATTTATTTTTAGAGGTAGGAGAAGGGAGAAGGAGAGGGAGAGAAACATCAATGTGTAGTTGCCCCTCTCAAACACCCTACTGGGGACGTGCTCTGCAACCCAGGCATGTGCCCTGACTGGGAATGGAACCAGTGACTCTCTGGTTCATAGGCTGGCACTCAGTCCACTGAGCCACACCAGCCAGGGCTCCCTGAGGGTTTTTAATTGAGAGAGGAGAGTTTTTAAAACTGAGCAAAATGCCAGAAATAAATGTCAGGCATGTCCCACACTGCAGGGACAAGTTACCTGACTGAGCAGTACTAAGAGGAGGCCTGCCTGGTGACTGCCAATTTTCAGCCAAAGCAGCTCTTCTAACCTAACAAACAGTAGTTCACTCTCATGCTGAGTTTTATCAGTGACAGGGAGAAAACATAAAATGCAGTTTTGTACCTGATTTGATCTTATTACTAAGTTTTTGTGCAGTCTTGAACAAATTACTTAACCTCCCTGAATTCTTTCTTCATAAAGTGAGTAATAAAAACATCTGCACTAACACCCTTGTTTAAACATGAGCACAGGGAAGCAAAACCCTTCAGCAGTTACATCCCAATAGGCTTTGATGCAGTAACATCTATTTTATATGGCAAATATGTGCATTTGGGGATCAAGTAATTGTTGCCAAGAACTATTATTACTTCTATTGCTTTGAGACTGACCCAGTGCCTGGCACGCAGTATTCACAAGTCACACTAAAGATCCACGCAGGCGCAGCCGAAGCAAAAACATGGAGTACATCAACAGCGGTAACATGTAGGTAGTTTCTTGCTGCAGCTGCTGCTTTATTTATTTTTTTGAGTATATTTTATTGATTACGTTATTACACTTGTCCCACTTTTTTCTCCCCTTTATCCTCTTCTGCCCGGTACCCCCATTCCCTCCTGTATTTGCCACCCCCCCCTTAGTTCATGTCCATGGGTCATACATGTAAGTTCTTTGGCTTCTCAATTTCCTATACTATTCTTACCCTCCCCCTGTCTATTTTGTACCTATCAATTATGCTACTTATTCCCTGTACCTTTTCTCTCATTCCCCCATCCCTGCTGATAACCCTCCATGTGACCGCCATTTCTAGGATTCTGTTCCCATTCAAATTATTTGCTTAGTTTGTTTTTATTTTTTAGGTTCAGTTGTTGATAGTTGTGAGTTTGTTGTCATTTTACTGTTCATAGTTTTGATCTTTTTCTTTTTCCTAGATAAGTCCTTTAATATTTCATATAATAAGGGCTTGCTGAGGATGAACTCCTTTAACTTGACCTTATCTGGGAGGCACTTTATCTGTCCTTCCATTCTAAATGACAGTTTTGCCGGATTGAGTAATCTTGGATGTAGGTCCTTGTCTTTCATGACTTGGAATACTTCTTTCCAGCCTCTTCTTGCCTGTAAGGTTTCTTTTGAGAAATCAGCTGATAGTCTTATGGGAACTCCTTTGTAGGTAACGCTCTCCTTTCCTCTTGCTGCTTTTAAGATTCTCTCCTTATCTTTAATCTTGGGTAACTTAATGATGTGCCATGGCCATGGTGTGTGCTTCCTTGGGTCCAACTTCTCTGGGACCCTCTGGGCTTCCTGGACTTCCTGGTAGTCTATATCCTTTGCCAGATTGGGGAAGTTCTCCTTCATTATTTTTTCAAATAAGTTTTCCATTTCTTGAAAACTTCCTCTTCTCCATCTGTCATCCCTATGATTAGGATGTTGGAATGTTTAAAGTTGTCCCAGAGTTTCCTAAGCCTCTCCTCACTTTTTCGAATTCTTGTTTCTTCATTCTGTTCTAGCTGAATTTTTATTTCTTCCTTTTGTTCCAAATTGTTGATTTGAATCCTGATTTTCTTCCCATCACTGTTCGTTCCCTGTATATTTTGCATTATTTTGTTTTGCATAGCCTTCACTTCTTTATTTTGCAGCTGTACTCAAATAATTTCTGTAAGCATCCTAATTACCAGTATTTTGAACGCTGCATCTGATAGCTTGGCTTTCTCCTCGTCGCTCTTTTTTCTTTTTCTGGAGTTTTGATCTGTTTTCATTTGGACTATAGTTCTGTCTTGTCGCACCCCTCACATTGTAAGGGGCAGAGCCTTAGGTATTTGCTAGGACGGGGCAACCCACTTCAATGCAGTTGTGGTGCTGTATGTGGGGGAAAGGTCAGGAAGGGAACAATGGCACTTGCTCAGCTCTTGCCCAGCTTTGTCACTTCCCCACTTTCTGCAAGTGACTGGCATCCTTCTGCCATGCAACTGCTGCCATGGTGCTGATTCCCTGAGTGGGGGGTCTTGTGTACATTCTAGGACCCCATGCACCCTTCCAACAGATTGTCCTGAGACTGGCCGTTTCTTCTGCCACAGCAACCCCTTTTAGAGCCAGGGGTTCTGAGGCTTTATTGTCCTGGTGCTGGAATCCTGGGTTGTGCAGTTTGTCTCGCTCCCTAGTTGTTCCTCCTACATGTTTATCCACATGTTAATGTGGGACTACCCAGTTGCCAGCCACTGCCTCACCCACCTGGTCCACCAGCTGCTGCCTTGCTGAGCATCCTTTCCCCTTGGCTGCTTATCTCCACCCATCCTACAGGTCTGGATGAATGTTTCTTCTTTAACTCCTTTGTTGTTGGACTTCCATACAGTTAGACTTTCTGGCAGTTCTGTTTTTTGTTTGTTTGTAAATTGGTTGTGCGAGGAGGTGAAGTGTTTCTACCTATGCCTCCATCTTGCCCAGAACCCCCTTCTTCTTTTATTTTTAAATCCTCACCTGAGGACATGTTTTCATTGCTTATTTTTTCTTATTTAGAGAGAGGGGGAGAAAAAGAGAAACATCAATGCAAAAGAGA
The DNA here is from genome assembly GCA_039655065.1 of Glossophaga mutica. Classification (NCBI taxonomy): domain Eukaryota; kingdom Metazoa; phylum Chordata; class Mammalia; order Chiroptera; family Phyllostomidae; genus Glossophaga; species Glossophaga mutica. The sequence continues at coordinate 142,659,839 of CM077305.1, read as the reverse complement.
AGCACCGATTGGTTGCCTCCCATATACTCCCAGACGGGCAATGAACTCGCAACCTAGGTATGTGCCCTGACTGGGAATTGAACCTGCAACCCTTTAGTTATGGGACAACACTCCAACTAACTGAGTCATACCATCCAGGGCCTATAGCTAGTTTCTTGAAGGAAGAAACTAGTTCCGTAACAGTGCCTGGGTGGGCACCTTTCCTGATAAATGGGGCCTTTATTGAAATCTATTCTTCTTTCCTTCAAGAGATAGAACTGCAATCTATTCCTGGGTCCACAGTTAAACTTGCCCCAAACTGGGCCTGATGGGAACCTGTGCTGAGAAGAATGTGAAGGATCTCACTCTTGCTGGAAGCATCCTAGACCAAGAACAAGAGTGTTTAGGAGTGGTGGCTGTCCTAATGGCTTGTGAAAGTGACCAGTAGGGGCAGGCAAAATAAAGCCTCACCCACTCCTACGCAAAGATATCTACATCCTAATGCCCAGGACCTGTGAATATGTTATTTCACATGGCGAAGGAGAACTAAGACTACAGATGGTATTAAGGTAAGCTAACCAGCTGACAAAATTAAAAGTTATCCTGGATTAACTGGATGGGTTCAATGTCATCACAAGAGCCCTTACATGTGAAAGAGGGAGACAGAAAGTCCATGTCAGAGTGCAAGAAGGGCTCAACCCCACTACTGCACTGGCTTTGAAGATGAAAGGTGCCAAAGCCAAGGAATGCAGGTAGCAAAGAACAAGGAAACATCCCCCCCACAAGCTTCTAGTAAAGAATGCAGCCCTGCTGATACCCTGGTTTTAGTCAGCGACACCTACATTAGACTCCTAGAGAATTATAAGACAGTAAGGTTTTGCATTAAGTCACTAAATTTGTGGTGATTTGTTGTAGCAGCAATAGGAAACTAATACAGATACTTATGTGGTTTAAGATATAGTTAACTTAGTTACGGTTTCTGCAGTAATAAAAACTGATGACGAAGATCTGACCCTAATTCTTGCTTTAATTGTAACCCTCCCAGCTTAGCAAGGTGATTGCCAATTTCACTTCCCCATCAGTTTGGGATAGCCACCAGAAAACAGACGTAAGAGACTGACTGATCTGGCTGGCTCACCAGCTGTGTCCCTTTAGATAGTCACTCTGATCTCTATGTACCTCAGTTTATGCCAGTTTTTTCATGTTTAAAATGGGGAATTAACACCACCCACCTTCTATGGTGCGTGCAGAGACTGAATGAGAACATACGAAGCAAGTGCTTAGCACTCGTTACTGCCGTTTATGGAAAATTTGCCAACCCCAGAGGATGACGCATGTATGGGTCAAGTCAAGGGTACCCAGCAAACTGCTCAAGGTTGTCCAGACTGGGAGGTGCGCTAAGAAAAATTAGTGTACAAACAAAGAAACTGCCCAAGGAGGAGTGAAGGAGACAAAATGATGTGTACTGGCAAATGATGTGAGCTCGAGACCAAGGAAAGAGTACTGGGTACTTTCAGAGAGAGGGGGAAGAAAGCCCACAGAAAGACAGACTGGTGGGTTGTTTCTGGATCAAGACTTTTGAATCAACTCAGAGATAGCCTTTCATTAATCTTTTTCCTTTGAGGAAATTCTGAGTTGCAAACAAGTAAAGGGAAAACACTTGTACAGCAGAAGCATGGCACATGCCCAAGCTGACCTCGGCATGCAGGAGCGCGAGTCAATCAGTTCACCAGCGAAGCAGGGCCAACTGCTGGCTGCCCACAAGGAGAGTGGTTCAGGGGAAGTGCTTCTACCACATCACTTAAAAGATATTCAACCAGGCTTCCGGTCAAGAGGAAGCATAGGTAGACAAACCTCACTTCACTGAACAACTGTAAGAAAGAATACAACTAACTTAAAAATGCAAAACACCCAGAACTTCCAGAAAATCACTCAAGAAAAACACCTAAAACTGTATGCACGTCTGACAACCAAGGATTTAGAGAAGGTAATTCATCCAGATGGGTAGGAGAGGTGGAGATGGGGAGAGGGGGCAGAGAGGACAGGGTACGGTGGCAGCAAGGCAGCAGCATCTGGGAGGAATGGGCGGGCCCACGTTCACACGTGGCGGATAAAAATTTGGGCGTACCTTGGGAGCCAGCAATCCCAGACCCTGGTGAGACCATGCAACCCAGGGTTCCAGCGCCAGGAAAATAAAGCTTCATAACTTCTAGCTGTAAAAACCAGTGGCGGATGGGGCAGCAGGAGAAATTGCTGGTTCTTAGGAGAGCCTGGAATGTATGCAGACTCACCCACTCTGGGAACCACAAGCAGGGCAGCAGCTGGAAAGGAGCCAGTCTCATAAAGGAAGTGGGGGAAGTGCCTGGAAAAGGTGCCAGTGCCAGGTAAGCCCTCAGAACTCAGTCAGCAGTGGCAGTGACCCCTCTTTGACCTCCTCCCCCACACATGGAGCCAAAAAACAGCAGAGCAGGTTGCCCTGCCCTGGCGAATACCTAATACCCCGCCCCATACAACTTAACAGGTGCACTAAGACTGGAAACCAAAGCAGTTCTACCTAGCACATAGACTCAGGGAGGCTGCCAAAGTAAGGAAACAAAGAAATATGTATAGCCCAAATGAAGGAACAGAACAGAACCCCCCCCCCAACACGAAGTGATAAAGAGACAGCCAACCTATCAGACTCAGAGTTCAAAACACTGGTGGTCAGAATGCTGAAAGATCTCACTGAATATAGCAAAAGCATAAGGGAAAAAATGAAGGGTACACTAAGGGCAATAAAAAAAAAATTCAATAGGAAACCCACATTGAAGGGAAGGAAGCCAAGATTCAAATCAACGGTTTGAAACATACGGAACAAATACACATTCAAATAGAACAGAATGAAGAAACAAGAATTCAAAAAACAAGGAAAATTTAAGAAGACTCTGGGACATCTCCAAAAGAGCCAACATACAAATCACAGGGATGTCAGAAGGAGAAGAGGAAGAGCAAGAAATCAAAAACATATTTGAAAAAATAATGAAAGAGAACTTCCCTAAATTGGGGAAGGAAATAGACAAGTCCAGGAAGCACAGAGAGTCCCAAACAAGTTGAACTCAAAGAGGTACACACCAAGACACATCATAATGAAAATGTCAAAGGTTAAAGATAAAGACAGAATCTTAAAAGCAGCAAAAGAAAGGCAGAGTTACCTACAAAGGAGTTCCTATATGACTATCATAGGATTTCTCAAAAGAAACTTTGCAGGCAAGAAGGGTGGGCAGAAGTATTTGAATGAATGAAGTTTTCATTCAAAGTGATATAATGCAATGACCTACAACCAAGATCAGCAAAGCTATTATTTAGCAGCAAAGCTATTATTTAGAATGGAAGGGCAGAAAAAGTGCTTCCCGCAGAAGATAAAGCTAAAGGAGTGCATCATTCCCAAGCTCTTATTATATGAAATGCTAAAGGACTTACCTAAGAAAAAGAAGATCAAAACTACAAACAGTAAAATGAGAACTCACAACTATCTGCAACTAAATCTAAAAAAAACAAAAACAAAAACAAACTAAGCAAACAACTACAACAGGAACAGAATCCTAGATATGGAGATCATTTGGATGGTTATCAGCTGGGAGGAGGAAAGGGGAGAATGGGGGGAAAGGTGCAGAGATTAAGAAGTATAAATGGTAGGTACCAAATAGACAGGGGGAAGATAAGAACAATATAGTAAATAAGAGAAGCCAAAGAATTTTTATGCGTGACCCATGGACATGAACCAGGGGCAGGGGGGGCAGGGAGGGGGAAATCACTGGCGGCAATGGGGGCAGTGAACAGAGCGGGGCAAAGGGGGGGAAAACGGAATAATTGTAATAGCATAATCGATATAATATTTAAAAAAAGATATTCAAACAGGAATGTGCATGGACAGAGACAAGTTCCGTTTTTAGAACCCAACATCACATCACCCTCTTTTCATTAGAGCCTGAGCTCTGAGGGCAAGAAGGCCTCTCGACAGCGAGTGTGTCACAGCCACCTCGAGGCCAGTGGTTCTGCTGGCCATTCACCCAACAGGCTATGTTCATGCCAAGATAACAAGACACACACATGTTAACTAAGTACATACACTCAATACTTACAGGAAGCCGAAAACAATCAAACGTCCCACTCAGAGGCCAGCTGAAATAAATCAGATACCCAACAACAGAACAGTGCGCAGCTGTCAGGAAGACCAGGGTGGGTGTCCGACTGTAAGTGTGGACAGCTGAGGATGATTCAAAGGGAAGACAGCAAGTTTTCTAGAATTCCTATTTAGTCACACAAAGATAGTCTTGCTTTGTGTTTCAAATATTAAATGGTGTACAATATGGATTATTTTACAATGTGCTTGATTTAGTTAATGATGTATCTTGGAGACTTCCCTGTACCAGCAGCTATAATCCACTTGATTTGTTTAAGTGCTGCAGAGAATGCCATGGATAAACAAACAAGAAATTTCATTATTATACAATAAATGGGTGATTAAAAATGTCATAACCAATATCTCCACATGAGCTCCCTTGTGCATGTGTTTCTCAAGAAAATGAACTTTTTGGGTCAATAGCCACGTACGTCATCAAGTTTGATAGTAGATCTCACAAATTTGCCTTTCAATGGGCGATAGCAGGGCACACACCTGCCAGAAACATAGGAGAGTTTTGCTGTTTACCATATATCTTCCTATATTATCTACATTTTATTGTATTACAAACACATTACTCTTAAAACACAGATGTACATGTTGAATATCGATTTAGTCAGAACACCAAAAAAAGTATATAAATGGGTGGAGATGGCAAAAAATTTAAGGCCAAGTAACCAACTGGTTAGAATAAAAGGATATTAACACCCTAGACAATCTGCATAATTCTAAAATCAAGAGGATTAAGAAAGAGCCTTCTAAATTGGTGTGTATTTGTGTGGGTGTGCATATACACAATTATGGACAGCAAGGGCAAAGGAGTGTATGCAAGTGAAGGGGTCAAATCCTAGAACGTTCGGGTCAGGGAGTCAGGGTACAAAGGGCACTTGGGGAAAGGAAAAGAGTTTAAAACTACAGAGGGGAAAGCTGGAGTTTCGGTACAAATGGCAGCAAATTAAGAAATGGAATGAATCTGTTCTATTAACCAGAAGGAACTGAAAGGTTATGAACCTGGACCAACGTTACTAAGGTCATCCCAGCCTGATCTAATGAATGCCCCTAGCTGCTCAGGGCGCCTTAGGAAAGGAGAAAGGCCAATGGGCGTTCATATCCCAATGAGGTAAAACTGATCAATAAACAGGTAACAGTTTTCCCATCATATTTTCTATTTTTCATCAGATCGTGATCAATAGAGCATGTGGACCACTCATGCAAGAACAACAACAAAAAAATCCACACTCTGACAGAGGGGGTAAGTAACAACGTCTTTGGGCCTTAGTTTTCTTACCTGTAGAAGGGGATAATGAAATATGTCGGGGATGTCGCCTACTGCTGTGATAATTAGCACCAGGAACATAGTAAGGACTGTCAGCTCTGTTTTCACTGTAAAGTATCAGACACTGCTCCAGGTTACCACATGAAGCCTTTTTCTTTAAAAAATAATGGCTTAATCTTTTATTTATTTTTTTAAAAGATTTTATTTATTTTTAGAGTGAGGGGAAGGGAGGGAGAAAGAGAGGGAGGGAAACATCAATGTGTGGTTGCCTCTTCAGTGCCCCCTACTGGGGACCTGGCCAGCAACCCAGGCACGTGCCCTGATTGGGCATCAAACCAGCGACCCTTTGGTTCACAGCCCACGCACTGAGCTACACAAGGCAGGGCACCACATGAAGCTTTAACAAACCTATTTACAGATTCACAATGTCCCACAGGATGGTTACTCAACCACTGCTTTATACGCACATCCTGATATGTGGCTAGAAAAATGCACTGGCTGGTGTTTTTCTTAGGATTGCAAAATGCAAATGGGGAGGCTGCTTGGAAAGGCATGGATTTATATGTACATACATATATTTTTAATACTCACCTGAGGACCTGTTCACTGATCTAGAGAGAGAGGAGAAGGCAGCGGGAGAGGGAGAGAGAGGGAAACACTGATGTAAGAGAAACACTGGTCAGCTGCCTCTTGCATGTACCCCGACGAGATATCAAACCCGCCACCTCTTGGTGTACTGAACGATGCTCCAACTAGCTGAGGCACCTGGCCATGGCAGCTGTGCATATCCTAAACTTGAACGAGTCAGAATGCCTTTAAAAAAAGTTCTCACCATCACCACCAGCAATAGGTATATGTCTAGTGCCTAAAACCTGACCTGTGGGAAGAGCTCAGTATTTTCTTTCACTTCAGAATAATCCAGAAATAACATCTTTATGTTCAGAAAACCAGATGTAACCAGATAATAAACCTTAATATTTTACTGGGCAGAGGAAATTGAGCAGGGATATGAAGTACAAAAGCAATGGAAGAAACCACCACAAAGATGACAAGATATTTTTAAGTACATGTCAAAGATCATCAGCATCAGTGACAAAAGGAACTAGGAAAAAATTACACCAAATGACAGGAAGAGCTGAGTGAGGTATTCTACGTAAAAAATTAGGACATCCATCCCCCCAACTACATTAAATTCAGAAGTCTGGCAGAAGCTGGTGCTCATCATCACTCACATATACCCCAAGGTCAGGTTCAGGGGGAAGGCCTCACAGAATGGAGCCGATGCTTGGTTTCCAGCACCCTTCTGACTGTATTTTTGTGTGTTATGTTTTTTTAGGCAGTATATGCAAACTAGCTTTGAGGGCAGTCAATCTGGGAAGAAGTGATGTTAAGAACTGACTCCAGTCCTTAAGGGCAGTGGTGACAGAGAAGGGCGGGCCTCCAGGGAGCCACCTGCAGGACTCAGAAATAGCATGGAGGGGTGAAGGCTCTGCAGCAATGACCCCAGGTGGGGGTCAGGGCCAGGGTCACCAACTTAGTAATTCACCACGTAAAAAATGGGGAGTTTGGGAGAAGAAGGAGTGTAGAGTCAGAGGACAATCGAGGAGGTAAATTAAATCTTATGTGGGAAGTGTGAGGTATCTTTGGGGCCTTGTCCTACAGCCAGTGTGGATCTTGAGGGAAAGGGCAGAGCTGGACGTCTGTGTGTGAAGGATGGTTGAAGCCACAGGCTGTGGAGACTAACCTGAATTCAAACCCCACAGGTCCCACTTACTAGCAAATAACCAAATAGCAAATAGCCAAAGTTTCTTCAACCATAAAATGGGAAAAGTACCCTTATATGTGGCGAACGAAGACTGACTTGTGGCAGCTGCTAGAAACTCAAAAATTGAGGGCTTATCAGCATTTTAATTAACAGCGAGGACATACAGTGATGTGATAACAGAAGCAGGCTGCCGAGTGCAACACAAGAAGAGTTCTCCTCCCAGAGGGAGTAGCTGCCCCCGCTTCCAGGACAGCTATCCACCGGAAGACGAGGACAGGGATGCAAGTAATGGGTGAAGGGAGGTGACATTCTCAACCAAGAATGAAAGAGATGGCCAGGAAGCTGCAAGAGAACTGTAAGGGTTTAAAATAGCAGCTGACAGAGGTGGAAGAGCTAAGCAAAGGCTTCCTGTGTAATTCTTTACCATAAACTCCAATTTCTACTAAGAGTCCTCGTTTTGTCCAAGAACTTGAAACAGTGATGATGTCATTGACATCAGGGAACACCTGAACCTCCTGGGCTGGTGCCTGAAAGGGTGAGAAAGAATAACCCCACATGACATCATAGGGGAAGCCCAAGGCAGGGCTGTTTCTTTGGGAGGTGGAAATAACCTGACATAATCCCTTACCACTGTGTTTACAGCGGGACTTTCCTGATGAGTAAGCATGCATCACCAGCAAATGCTCACCAGCCAGCCCCCAACTCCTCCTAATTCTGGAGAGAAAATAACTGTCTCCAGAGGGCAGACATTGGAACTCTTAGGGATCAATCCAATATCCTCATTTAGCAGATGAGAGCACCAAGTGACAAAGGAATTTGGGGGCAGACTCAGGAAAAATTTTGGATGTCCTCACTTCACAAATGAGGCTTCTCCCATTGCATTCTTCAGGCAGAATCAAACTGGGGACCTCAGAAATGAAAGGCCAATGTGTTGATAGCATTTTGCAGAAAACACTTGGCACCAAGAATTACACTCTCCTTTTACTAATCTTAAATTCTTGGTTGTATTTTTCTCATTGTAAAAATAAAAATCTTTATTTGCAAAGCATTCCTGATAAACACTACTACTAAAAAGCAAATGTCTTACCCTTATATCCTGATTAATGTTTGCTAGCTTCACCTTGAGATGTTTCTGATAGTGAAATACTTTTAGAGGTCCTATTAGCCTATATTTTTAAAAAACCTAATACAATGGGGGCACCTTTCCATTCTACATATCTAACTGTTCCTTTTTAAACAATAAATTTTTATGTATTGATTTCGAGAAAGAGAGAGAGACAGAGAGAAGTATCTTGTATGTGTCCTGAGCGCAGATCGAGCCCAGAACCTCAGTGTATCTGGACCAACTGAGTGAGTGACCCTGCCAGGGCCTAGCTGTGCCTTTGAATACACGCCTTATAAATGTGGTGAATTGGACTCTTTTAAATGATGATAATTACGAATGATGGTGAAGGGGAAAAAAGTGGTGTAGAAATTGCTGGAATTCTCTGCCCGTGTGCACCTTGCCTGGTACAGTTAGCAGTAGTTTAGGGTAAAATAAGAGACCCCATAATCGGTCTCCCACAAGACAAATGAATTTGTAGAAGTATTCAACAGTAACTGGGTTGACAACGGAGGATGTGTAATAGAAGGAAAACAGAAAGAGACAACAAAACGCCTCATGTCTTCATAAAAGCAGCCAGTGGGCAGTCTCGTCTTGCAACAAAGGTCAAAACCTTATTAGAAACTGCTTCTCAAGCACAAACAATGGGCTAAAGATAGTTTCTTCCATAAATAGTGTTGGGAAAATTGGACAGATACGTGCAGAAAAATGAAACTAGACCACCGTCTTACAACACACAGAAAAATAAATTGAAAATGGATCAAAGACTTAAATGTTAGACCTGAAATCATAAAAAATCCTAGAAGAAACATAGGTAGTAAAATCTCTTGGACATCGCTTGTAGCAATATTTTATGTGATATAGCTCCTCACGCAAGGGAAACAAAAGAAAAAATAAACAAATGGGAATACATCGAACTAAAAAGTTTTTGCACAGCCAAGGAAATCATCAACAAAATAAAAAGACAATCCACAGAATGGGAGAATATATTCACAGATATACCTGATAAGGGATTAATATCCAAAATTTGTAAAGAACTTAAAAAACTCAACACCAAAAAAATAAACAACCCAATTAAAAAATGTGCAAAGGACATTCACTGCGGCCCAGCTGCCTGTAAATTCTTGGTATGAATACACACTTCTCTAAAGTGGACATACAGATGGCCGACATATGAAAAGATGCTCAACATCACTAATCATCAGAGAAATGGAAATTATAATCACAAGAGATATCCCTTCATACCTGTCAGAATGGCTATCATCAATAAATCAACAAACAAGTGTTGGTGAGGATGTGGAGAAAGGGGAACACTTTTGCACTGTTGGTGGGAATGCAGATTTGTGCAGCCACTGTGGAAACAGTATGGAGATACCTCAAAAAATTAAAAATGGATCTGCCTTTTGACTCAGCGATCCCACTTCTTGGAATACATCTGAAGAAACCCAAAACACTTATTCAAAAGAACACAGGCACCCCCATGTTCATTGCAGCATTATTTATAATGGCCAAGATATGGAAGCAACCTGAGTGCCCATCAGTAAATGAATAGATAAAACAACTATGAGACATTTACACAATGGAATTACTATTTGGCCATAAAAAAGAAAAAAGTTTTACCCTTTGTGACAGCATGGATGGACCTGGAGAACATTATGCTAAGTGAAATGAAGCCAGTCAGAGAAAGACAAATACCATATGGTTTCACTCACGTGGCATCTAATGAACAAACTGAACTAACAGGCAAAACAGAGATAGACTCAGAGATGGAGAGCGGATGACAGCTAGTGGGGGGAGGGGGCGGTTAGTGGTGTAGACTCAGAGATGGAGAGCGGATGACAGCTAGTGGGGGGAGGGGGCGGTTAGTGGGTTAGGGATCGAGGAAAAAGGACTCATAGACAATAGTGTGGTGATTGTGGGTGGTGGGGGATGTAAGGGGGTTGAATGGTAATGGAAAAAAAAGACAATAAAAAAAATAAATCACTTCTACACTCCACTTTACAGTGTACCAGTCAGGTCAAGCTTTAAAAGTAGGGTAGGTACTGCCTTCCAGATGCCAGGCTGAAAGCAAAAACAGAAGCCAAGTCAACCCATGGTTATGGTCCTAAACTTCCAAATCTTGTCTCAGAATCTGATGGGGCCCTCACCATGCCACAGGCAGCAAGCAGCTTCCTCAGAGAAAGAAGAGTTACCGCCAGAAGAGATGGTAACGGCAGAACCAGCTAGCAAGGGGACAGGTGATTCTAGGGAGGGGAACAGACTATGCCTCACTTAGGAGGTTTTCCCCATCTCTCACTCAGAGAGTCTTGCTTCAGTTCCTCACAGGTGCCACTGTGAGAACCAGATAAACCCTGCACGGGCAAGGGTTCATATCACAGGAGAAGAACCCCCAAATATGAATCTTGGAGCAGCACCCTTGTAAGATCCACTTAAAGCATAAATAGCCTCACAACGTTCTCTTAGGACAGACGAAAGGTCAGGTGTTCTTTCCCCAGTTCAAATGGACCATTCAAAGGACTGTCAAGAAGTGGAACAAGCTCCCCCCTTAACCAATGACCTGTGGCTGAGGATGGAGACCCCCCCAAGGTAGAAGAAACCAATTAATCAAACTCAATAGGGCGAGAGACAGAAGGCACTCAGGAAGCGCACTATGCTGGAGTTGCCGGCAAGTTCTTGGTATGAACTGCTCTTTTTTTTTAAATTTTTATTTTCATTGTTGATCTTGTACAGTTTTCTGTCTTTTATTCGCACCCGAACCCACCACCTCAGCCCTCCCCTCCTCCCTCCCATTTCCAACCCCCATAGTTTTTGTCCATGTGTCCTTATACTTGTTCCTGTAAATCCTTCCCCTTTTCCCCTGAAATTCCCTCCCCTTGAACTGCTCTTTTTAACTTTGGGTTTGTGAAGAACACGGCACAGGGAGCAAGGCAGAGTCAAGGAACCTGTCACTGTGCAACAAAGCGGGAAAATGATAAAAACACTTCCTTTTATTATGTAAAATCCAGACCAAGATATATTTTGTTTTCTAAGGCTGCCTTAAACACAAATGAAAGATTATTTTCACTTTAAACATGAGCTCAGTCATTGCATGTCTGAGAAACAGATGCAAGGACTGACTACACACACCCAGAAATACCTGGAACTCACCCCCACCCCGCAACCTGTCCGTTGCCCTGCCTCTTCCAGTCAGGCACACCCAGAATTCACCTCTTCTCGTGCCCAGATGTTCAGCTTTTCAAATGCTGTTATGGAGCATGAGAGAAAAAAAAAAAAAAAACCAAAACAATTTTTAGAAAAGAGTGACCTGTTTTCTTAGAAAAGAGCTTCTAGCCTGTCAGATTTGTTTAAGGGTGAACTTCGTTTTTAGAGTAGAAATCTAACGTTTTTAAAATCAACCATAAAAACCAGAGCCAGCTGTCATTCTTAGATCTTGTGACCTCTAAGGCCCACACAGAACAGCTGACATGCTGGGCTGGTGTGCTGTTCTCCCCTGTGCTGGGCACTGAGGGTGGGGAAGGCCACGTGCTCTGGTTCCCCATCTATTAACTAAGAAGAGCCATGCCATTCTATTCTGATTCTTTCTTTATCAGAAATTCATGTTAGGGAGCCTCTGAAGCCCACTTTAGAATGAGGTATTTTTGCTAAAATGACATGTTGGCAAAGCATATAGCATGCATACAGAGCAGCAGGCAAGCATGAATGGTTTGAGCTCAGTCCCTGGAGTCCCTAGCTCATTCACGGACAGTGCGTGGAGAAGGAGCTAAGTGATGGTGGAGTTCAACCCTTGATTTTGAAGAGAGGACCAAGGGCCACATTGGTAAAGTGTTTTAGCCAAGGCCAATCAGAGCCAAGACAAAGCCTCCTAAGCCAGGGCTGCTGCCACCCCACCCGGGCTACAATCCACTGGGCAGCTTTCTGTCAAACAAGTGGAGGCTGTGGGTTTGCCTACACGGGAGCCTCAGGCTGCAGAGAGCACAGCCCCCAGCTCACCATTCTGTCCTGGCTGACGCCACCGAGGGGAGTCATCAGTCGCCCGTCTCAACACACCAAGACTTGCTTCATTAAAAAAGTGTCCCGTCACTACAACACAGGGTGTTACTCACCAGGCAAAAAGCTCTGATTCTCTTCTACAACTTTCACACCTACGGTGAAACAGATACGTGCCCAAGCCTGGGCGACTGGAAACTGCATGGCTCAAACGGTGGCAGCATCCTCTGGAAGGTGCTCCCTAATAGCCATTCAATGCAAAGCACATATGTCATTTAAAATCTTCTAGTGGTCACATTACGAAGTAAAAGAGAAACAGGTAAAATCAGCTTAAATATCTTATCTAACCTAAAACACCCAAAGTGTTATTATTGTGATATACAATCAATATAAAATTTGAGGTTTCATTCTAAATGATAATCTTTTAGTGATTCTTTTAACAGACCTTGTCTTTTGTTGTTGCTAAGGAATGTCCTTCAGCCAGCATGCCCGGAGCCACAGCAATGGCACCCAGGCACTGGGCAGGTAAAACACGCTAGACGCCACAAAAGGCACTTGCTGGAGATTTTGAACTTTCAAGGCAAGACTAAGAAGACAGTTTATCCACACAGCGCGTGAAAGAAAACAGAAAGCAGAAATTTTAAGGCCGCACAGCTGAGAAGTACCAGGGTTCCACGAAACCAGATTTGATGGCAGCGCCTGCTCTTCAGCCTCCATCTCTGTGCCCCACCTGCTTTCCTGAAACAGCACCCGCGGAGAAACACTTGGGAAACCAAGAGTGCAGTGACACACTAAGTAACAAACGGAGTCCCGGGCTCAGTACCCACGTCAGCCTTTCCTTTCTAGTACCATCTGTAACACTTTACAAATCCAGATCATTCTTAGTATGGAGTTTTACACCATGCTTTATTAGACCACATTATAACCATTTTCTTAAATTACTATTTCCAAACCCACAGACTCTGGCAGCCATAGAGATTCTGATGAAGATGTTCCCCTAAACACAAACTCTAACCTCCCTCACCCTTGAAGTAATCACATTCATTCAATCGCTCAAAAAACTATGGACCTGCCCTGGCCAGGAGGCTCAATTGGTTGGAGCATCGCCCCATACACCAGAAGGTTGCAAGTTCAGTTCCCAGTTGGAGACGCACACCGGAGGCAACCGGTTGATGTTTCTCTCACATCTCTCTCTCTCAAAATCAAAACAGCATATTCTTGGGTGAGGATTAAAAAAAATTCAAAAACTACTGACTGAGCAATTACAGACCAGGCAGCTCAGTGGGTGTTAGGGACAAAGTGGCAAATAGAACAGACAAGGGTCTTTGTCCTCACAGGGTTTAAATTCTAGAGAAGATGGACAATACGTATACAGTGTCAGGTGCTAAAAAATGATAGAAAAAATGCCAGGGGAGGGGCATGTAATGATTTTAGTCTACCCTGTTATGTATTAGGTTGAACCACATGAAACTGCGGATCTCCAAGCATTTCTAGTTCATAGCATGGCCGACTTCATACGGGTGAATCTGACAGTTTCATTTCATGTGGAAACGATCAGGAATGCTTCCAATGACTACAAATTATAATGAATCCCTGAAAGGCAGAAGACACACAGAACTGGGATGGACAAACTTCCTCCCATAACAGAAGACAGAGGAGAGGCATTGGGTATAGTAAGCTCAGAGACAACAGATGGAAGGAGCAGAATGACTGACTGAGGGGTGTGACCGAATGGGGGACTTCAGCGGGAACCACCAAACGGTTTACACTCCCTGGCACTTCTCTCCGCCTCCTGATCCAGGTGCAGAGCAGTCGCCTGTCTCCACCCAGAGCACCCTGGGAGCACCAGGAACAGGGTGGGGTGGGGTGGGGAGACACACAGGAATCCCCACCAGACCCCCACTTTTTCTTGTGATTTCTTCAACTAGTTCTAAGGGCAGAAGCAGCTCAGGATCTTGGCAGCCTGTTATTGTTTAACTTGGGGGGTAAAGAAAATGTTATATATTACTTGTGCCAATAACACAAAATCCCTAGCTCCTGAGCCAACTACGGATCTTCACATCAGGAGCAGACAAGCAGACATTACATGCCTCCTGCTACGACACAGAGGGTTCCCGCCAAGAACCTGCGCCTGGCTCTGATCAGCCTCCGGGGCTGACCACTGACTCATGGCCGCAACAGGAGACAGTGGAAGACACCAAATGACATTCAGGGATGCAGTCAGCAAACCCAGCCTGTGGGGGAGAGTCCCCAGGACCAGAAAGGGAACGAGGGGATGGAAACTTCTGGACAAAGAAGCTCATTAACATGTTATGCGTGTAACCAGTGGACCTCCTCCAGCCCTTTCTTTGATCAACCAATTATAAAAAGAAAGCATGTGAGACAACAGGGGAAAGGAGAACATTGCCTAGACATCTAACACTGAGGAAACATTAAGCAACTTTTTTTGGTTTTTAAATAACCCGTATTTTTCAAAGTTAGAAATTGCAGTGAATTAATAAATGTGGAACCTGGGAATTAGGAACTTGAGAGTTTATGATTATTATTCTATTTTGTATTTGTTTAAACCCCCCCAAAATAAAAAGCTTAAAATAAGTCTGCAGGCCTGCACCTGGCCCCCAAGCCCCCACACATTGTTCATTTGGGCTGGGAATGACCTTACCGGCACCTAAAGTGTCACAGAGGACTGCTCACCTGTCGATGAACTGATCGATGATAATGATATCGCCGGGCTGAATCTCCTCCCTCAAGGAGCCGCAGGCTGTGGTCACCAGGACGTGCGTACAGCCCTCCTCCTTCAGGGCCCACACGTTCGCCTGGTAGTTGACGTTGGAAGGCATGATGGTGTGTTGCCTCCCGTGCCTGCGGGAAGGGCAAACACGGTGGGTGAGACAGCAGCACGTGTCAATTGTTAGAAAAGAAAACCAATTTACAGCGGTGCCTTCCAGCCTTTTCCACCAAGGCGCTTTCACTGGTAGAGGCAAAAAAAAGAGGCTGGATGATAACCAGCCAACTCGAAAGTGCGGGCCAGCTTTACATTCTGTGTATTTATTTTCCTACCAAGAATAGCTAATAACTTACTTAGAATTCCCTCTCTAGGAAGATGTAGTGTGTTTATTTTGTGGGGCACCAAAACCTCCCAACCTGAGGCATCTGTTCTCACATGAGCCACGACACAGAAAACAAGAGATGCCAATAAAGACAGACAAAGTAGAAATAAAAATTCAAGTTTCCAGTTGAATCTCTCCATTGCTTCTGCCCATTTCCCAAATAAGTTACTGAAATGTTTAGAATATGAGAGTTCCCAGTTGTTTCTGATGGCATTAGAAGGATTCCTCTGAGAACAGATCACCTCATGCATGACCCATATTGTAGGCTGAACTGTGACCCTCCTTTACATGCTGAATTCCTAACCCCTAGCACAAGCATGATGTGATCATATGTGGAGACAGGGTCTTTAACAAGGTAATTAGCCTGGCTGGTGTGACTCAGTGGATTGAGCTCTGGCCTGCGAACTAAAGGGTCACTGGTTCGATTCCCAGTCAGGGCACATGCCTGGGTTGCAGGCCAGGTCCCCAGTAGGGGGTACACGAGAAGCAACCACATACTGACGTTTCTCTTTCTCTCTTTCTCCCTCCCTTTCCCTCACTCTAAAAATAAATAAAAATCTTTAAAAAAAAAGAGTAATTAAGTTAAAATGAGGTCATTAGGGTGGACCCTAATTTAACATAAATGGTACTTTCAGAAAAAGAGAAAATCCGGACAGAGACATACAAAGAAGGCAGAACATGGGAAAATAGAGGAAGAAGATGGTCATTACAAGCCAGGAAGACCCGGAACACATCCTTCCCTCACACCCACAGAAGAAACTAATCCTGCTGACACCTTGCCAGTAAGTAGATCTGAGACTTACTTCCAACCAATACGAGGCAGCGAAGCTGCCACTGGGAGTCATGCCCAGGGTTAGGCTGCACCCTGACAGCAGAGGCCCTCCTGCTGGCCTTGAAGGAGAAGGCTGGTCACATGAACCGCCTGCCCGTGGGGAGGGTCACGTGGCGGAGAATGTGCACAGCCTTCAGGAGCCGAAGGCCCCAGTCCCACGACCTCGAGGAACTGAATTCTGCCAGCCACCATGTGGGCCTGAATGCGGATCTGGGGCCCCAGATGAAAATAAACCCTTGGATCTCCCTTGTGTGACCCCGAACAGAGGACCCAGCTCAGCTATGCCCTCATCACTGAGCCCTGGAGACTACAAGATCACGTGTGCTGTTTTAAGTTGCTAACTTTGCAGTAATTTCTTATGCAGCAAAAGAAAACTAATACATGTAGCTTCTAACAATGTGGTAACAGATTATTTTCTCCCTCTACAATCTAGAACCGCACTAGACTTGTCAAGGAAACACGGGTGTGGAAACCGTAGAGAACCCACTTCAGGATCCAACCCGCTCCCCACAAACTTAGAACTGTAGTAACATTCACAAGGGGTCATGAATGAAGCAGTTTTTCTTTATCTTATTAAGTAGAGGAAAAAAAAACCCCCAAAAATAAAAACAGAAGAAACACTTCCTCTTGCAGCTAGAAGTGAAGGAAGCTAGAGCTTCAAGTTTTAGTCAAACTGATCACTCACAGGATGGTCCTAACTGCTTTCCCAACTTAAGTGGGGGAGCGGGGGAGACCTAAGGCAGTCTAATTGAGCCCCAAAACCGGAAGTGGTAAATAAAAGTGACTAAAATGCTTTGGCTCCCCCAACACACAAAACTCTTTCCAGATTTTAAGTAAAATTTAAATTCTCCTTTAGCAGTAACACTCAAAAACCTTAAAATACCTTACCTTGCAAGGAGGACGCAATCAACATTCTTTATCTTCCCCAAAATTAAGGCATCAGAAGGCTGCACATAATGAATAATGGTTATGACTCAGTGATTTGAAAACATGTATAAACAATTAAAAAGCTGCCACTTAATTGTTCAACCTTGAAAAGATTCATGGACACTTGGAGCTTGAAGATACACTTTAAAGTAAGAGTATACATGTGACGGATAAACACTCAATAAATATTCACTGAGCCCTTCCGTTACAAACAGTTTCACAGGACTCGCAAGGCTGCCTCAGGTGTGAGGGTGGGTGTCATTTAGGGAGACCTATTTGTAGCAAGCACCCCAGGGGGACTCTGACAGCAGACTGGTCAAACACAGCTGTGTTGAGGTATCTGTCAGGTGTGAGAGGGGGAGGCTGCCATCAGGGGATTTAAGGACTCAGCACTGGAGCTGTTTGCTCTGCTCACCAGCTAGGAGACAGCCATGGACACCCTGAGGTGACAGAGGGCAAGGTTCTGAGATTCTGGGGGGGTGAAGAAAAAAGAAAGCTAAGAAGTGAACCAAGCTTAAAGCACAACTTGGGGGTCACGAGGTCCCTCTAAGAATTTGGCTGAAAAAGAGGATTGGGTTGGGACTGGCAGATGCAGGGATCTTCACAGCAGGCTCAAAGAACAGCAATGTGTGGAAGTAACACTGTGAAATTAGGAGGCAGACACCCCCACCCGAGCTGGGTGCCACGGGGGCTGGGAGAGCTAACGGCCTCCTTCTAACAGAGAAGGAGGGTTTTATTTCCAGTTCGGCCATGCAGTCGTGTTATGAATCCCCAAGGGCCAGGACTTACTTTGTAGGACGTTCCCTCTCACAATCTGTCTCCTAAGTTACTGTGATGTGTGACCTATCTGCTCCAAATTAGCAACTGATTTAAATGCTTTAAATGCAGAGAACTGAAGGGTACAGTTGCTATGTCTAAAATGAGTAGGTGGCTTCTAGGAATATAAAGTGAGAAGTAATTTGCACATGTTCAGAATAGGAAAGCGCAAGACATCCTCAAGGACGCTGCCGGGGCTGGCAGAGCCCACTGACTGGACTCCTGGCCCCTCTCAGCCTGGGGCAGGCAGTCCTGGGCAGATAAGACAAAATTTGCAATCAAAAATTTTTTTAACTGAACAATAAAGTCAGCAAGGAGAAAGGAAAGAGCTAGTATGTCTCCATTAACTGGATATTAACCTTGCCAAATGGAGTATCCACATATTTCTCAGTTCTTCCTTCTAAGATTTCTGGATCATCCAGGCCCGTTCCACCAATTATTCCAATCTAAGGGAGGAAAAAAATGTATCATATTTGATCAATTTTCATTAGAAACAAAATCATTATTTTAAGCAAATTTGTTTACTCATATGCTGCTCCTCTCCATTCCTGCTAAGCACTGGTTATTTTTAAAAATCTGAAATTACTAAAAAACAGTCATTCAACAAAACATTTGAAGGCCATCTATATTCTAGAAATAACCAAAATGTGGGTCATCTTTTTGGACTTTACCACATTTATTGCTGATAATTTCAAAAATTGGCACTGAACGGTACTTTAATTAGTTTAAATGGAAAACCAAACTTAAAAATAGGCAAATGTGGTTGCAGAAAGTACTCTCTAAGTGGTTTTCCATTTTCCACCAAACGGGCTATAGAATAACCAGTGTTTAAAAGACTGCTGGGAAAGAAGATACTCTGTGCAGCCACTTTGTAATGATTTCTCATCACCCCATTAGATAAAGAAACAAGAAAGAGCCCTCGCCGGAGTGGCTCAGTTGGTTGGAGCAGGGTCCCTTACACCAAAAGGTTGCAGGTTCGATTCCTGGTGAGGGTACATACCTAGGCTGTGGCTAATCCTCAGGAGTGTATACGGGAGGCAACCAATTTCCCTCTCACATCAATGTTTGCTTCTCTCATCCTCTCTCCCCCTTCTCTAAAATAAATAAACCTATCTGAAGAAACAAGACAGATTTTCTTTCTTTCCTGTGCCACTAAAATCAGAGCTGTCAGGGACCACAGGCAAAAGTGTATGGAATAGCATGCAAAGTTAGTCTCACATATATTTACGAAATCTAAATGTAAATATAAATAAGTCATTCAAAGTAGTTCTAAAAAAAAAAAAAATCCCAGTGTTGTGTTACATTTTCCAGAAAACAGCTGAATAGTCCTTGCCTTCAGGGACTGACTACTCAGAGTTAAAGAAACCAGGTGCTCCTGTCTAGACTTAATCTAATTTGATGACTAAGAAACACAAACAAGAACAATTACAAAGATAACTAAAATATTAACTAGCCAGCCAACTACAAATTAAATAAATGAAGTCGTTAGGAAGGTTCCTCCCTAGGGGAATGCCATGGCCCCACTTCTGGACTCCCTGTCACAGCCCCTTGCAGAGCCCAGGCTCTGCCATTGTGTGGCTCCGGGGCACGGGCCACTACCCCCGCCTCCCCCAGCCTGACTGGCACTTCTTTGTCCTGGGAGATCCACTACCCCAATCCTCCTGACTCCCCAGCGACCCTGCCCTGTAGAGCTTAGGTTCCCAGCAGAATCTTGGTATTTAAATAATCAGCGACAGCCCTGGCTGGGTAGCTCAGGGCATCGTCCCAATATGACAAGGTTGCAGGTTCAATTCCCAGTTAGGGCACATACAAGAAGCAACCAATGAATGAATAAATTAGTGGAACAGCAAATCAATTCCTCTCTTTCTAAAAATCAATAAATAAAAAATTTTAAAAACTGTCAGCAACAGGCAACAGAGATGACAATTTACTAAGAAACCTAATGGAAACTGACCTGAACATTTTTTTTTTCCAATGAATAGCTTTAAATCTATTGTCACTTGAGAAAAATTTCCACTAAATGGAAAAAAGTAGCTCCTTGGGAAAAAAAAATTCTTGAGTTAAGAATCAACTGAACATCTGGGTACTTTCCAGATCAGGTAAGCTTATTTACATTAATATAAGTGAAAGTATAAAATTAATATACAAGGAAAAATAGTTACCTCTCTGGCCCTCAGTTTCCTCAAGAAAAAAAAGTCAACAGAAGAGAAAATGAGGGCAATTTGGTGAGACTCTGCTGAAGACCTGGCTGTTAAATGATGTAGAGCTCTGTCCCAACTTCCTCAAGTGGCTAAACCAGTTTTTAAAAATCTATGCCAACCCCATGTTTTTACCTTGCTACAATTTTTAACATCAAAGGTAAAGACTAACCACTTTGCCACATTTAATGTTTTCCAATCAACTGAAATGTTCACTCAAGTGAGTACATTTAAATCACGCCAGTCCAACAGAAATTTTTTTCAAAAAAAAAAAATCACACTTTTATGCAATGCTAACCCATCCTCTGGCTGGCTTCTCCATTTTACCCTTCAAGTACCTCTGAAGCACCACAGATCACAGGGCACTAGTAAATGTCTGGCACCTGCCTCACAGAACTGAACTGCTGACTCTGAAATTATTCTCAGTCTCATCTTCAGGGATTCTCCCACTGATGAAAACTTCCATTTATTTTTAAACTTATGACCATTTTGACTTGGCTGTTTCTGGAGGGTCCTTGGGGCATCGCATCTCCCATTCTAGACTCTCAGACCCATATAAACAAAACATACCTGACTCTGTTTTGAAACCATTCTTAAATAAGAAATGCTAATAGGGATCCTACTGAAGTTCATGGCCTTTGTGTCCATTCTCAGCAGCCCCAAGGTTCAGTCCGCACCATACTGGCTACATGATGACCTTGCATTACACAGCTGGTCATTCAGCCCTTTGCAAGGAACATGTAGTACTGGGCTTGAAAGCAAGGGCTGCTATTGCTAGCCAGAAAGCCCAGGATGTGGTCTCCAGCGCTGGAATGATCTACAGGAGAGTCCATCCAGTCCCCCAATTGGCTCTAGTTGTTTATGGAAACACTTATCTTACAAGGGATACAGAACAAGTGTAACAAGTAAATGTTGCCACCCCAGGGAATTGAATTTCCAACCATTTTCATGCAGCTGCAGATTGAGGCCCGCCGCAGGGCCAAGATGTGGCAATGTCGCCACCTGCTGGCCTCACAGCAAAGTACCACTAGGACAAAACTTCCAAGCAGGGATAGTCTAATTCTGCAACTTCTAAATTCAAGTCAACTCAATATCAGCATTGGTAATGCTTTGATTAAAAAAAAAAAAAGTAACAGTGTTGCCCTAAAGGTTGTGGGTTCAATCCCTGGTCAGGGCACGTACCTAGGCTCAAGGTTTGATCCCAGGTCAGGAGCAGGGACAGGGTGAGTGCAGAAGGAAACTGATCAATGTTTTTCTCTCACACTGATGACTTCCCCACCCTCCCACCGAGTCCTCTCCCTCAGTCTCTCTAAAAATCAATAAACATACCCTCAGGTGAAGATGTAAAAAAATAACTATCTGAGCTATTATTACATGTCACAGGCACTATGCTAGGTGCTTCAGCAGCCTTACCTCATTTGACCTTTACAACTATCCTAGAGGACAGACCTTACAGTATTACACCCATTTTACAAAAATGAAGAGAAAGCATAAAAATTAAGAGCCTTATCTAAGAGCAAATCACAAGGAGCCAAGCTGGAATAGGAACACTGGTCTTTCACACTTGACCACTACGATGTGCTGCTGCTACCTTGCAATATCCCCTGGGGTTCTTTACAACATCATACCCTATTAGACAATTTTTGTCTCCATCTTATGAGAAAACTGATGCTCAGAGAGGTCAAAATCTGGACAAAGGTCACAGAAAAGCCTAGAAATAGTGATGCTGGGTGTCTAAGTGAACCACCTCAGGAGGACTGGGGGACTCTCCGTCAGTGACCTCACACACCCTCAGGAAGCAATGACAATCTTACCAGGCCTCCTGGGCCAGAAGCAACAGCCCTTGGTCTAGGCACCCTCTGGCTGGCTGCCTAGGAAATGTGCTCCAGCACTGAGATGGAACTTCTGGGCCAATTCTGCCCTGCCAGACGTCTTCATTACACAAGACAAAGTTCCGCATAGGGATTCCTGGCCAACCAAGGTCATTGCCAGATTTTAACCACTAGTAATTCATCCCATACTTTCCCACTGACAGCCATCAAGCCAGTGTCCTTAAGAGATGATTTGACTTTTTGAAACACTATGAAAGCATTATGTAACTAAATGTTGACTTACTTGGGCAGAAGGGTTACTTTCAGCAATGCTGAAAGGGCTCATACTAAACCCTTCCGTCCTATTTCCCCTGGCACCTGGACCCAGGAGATTCTGTACACCCCACTTGGTTTCAGGAACCACACACCATCACTAACGCCTGGACACACAACCTAAGGAACTCCAAGATGGCACTCTCCAAACACCAGAACCCTGAGCAGTCGAGAGCAGCTCCTGCCAAGCGGTGGGCTGCACCTGAGTGTTCAAGCTCAGGAAGCAAAAGAGCCAGAGCTGGAGCTGGCAGCAACCGCTGATCTGAGCTCTTCAGTCCCTCAGCTCTGGCTGCCACTGACAAGTTTGGCAAGTGCAGCAGACAGAAGCCTTCCTTATTGAGCCAAAATGATTTTGAGGCCTCCCAGGGCCTTGAAAGATCCTGGAAGTCCAGTTGTATGGAGAGAAAGTGGCTACATGTCTGTGTGGGTGGGAGGCCTGTTCGAAACCTGCAGTAATGTCCATGGAGAGAGCTGGTGGCTCCATCTCTGACAAGGTAACCCCTCAGCTATGCCCCCCAGATCTATATGAAGTCCTAACCCCTAATACCAGAAGGTGACTATTTTGGGACATAGGTTATTTGAAGAGACAGACTTAAATGAGGTCTTTTCCAGGGGTGGGGGGCAGCGGCGGGGTTATCCAGTATGACTGGTGACCTTATAAAACACTGGGGCACAGGCATGCAGAAGGAAAACCATGTAAAGACACAGAAAGAAAAGGCCATCTGCCAGCCAAGAGGAGAGGCCTCAGATAAAATCTAATACCTTGATTTTGAACTTCCAGCCTCCAGCATTATGATGAAATAAATTTCTGTTGCTTAAGCCACCCAATCTGTGGTACTTTGTTATGAAAGCCCTAATAAACAAGTAAGTGAAATAACCGAGAACTGAGAACATCCATAACTTTTATTTAGCCAACTGCAAAGTCAAGATATTATTCTAATGGGCAGACATCCTCTTGGGGATATGGTTCAACTCCTGAAATGGTCAATAATTTTTTGAGGATTTTCCTGAGAGCTTACTGTATTCTCTAAAGCACAGGTGGCAAACACAAGGCCCGCAGGCTGAATCAGGCCCTCCACCTTGTTTTATCAGGCAGGGCACCAAGCTCCTTGCCCCTAGTTAAGGAGTAGTTACATTTATACAGTCCTAAAATTACATTTGGCCCTTTGAAGGCAAACTCGAGGCTGATGTGGCCCCCGGTGAAAATGAGTTTGACACCCCTGCAGGCTTGAGAGTCTAAAGTGTGCCTCTGCTTGAGGACAGCAGGATCCTTCCCAGTGCCCCTCCTGGGTCAGCTGCTGGATAGTGGACTCACCAGGGAGCTTTCAATACCAAAGCCCAGCCCACAGAGTGCAGAGATTCCGATGAACTGGCCGAGGCAGACTGTTTACTTAAAACTCCTCAGGTGGATCTAATGTGCAGCCAGAACTGAGCACCTGCTCTAGGACCTAGCTCTTGTGAAAGTCTAATTTTTTTAAAAAAATCCTCACCTGAGGACATTATTTCATTACTTTTTTAAAGACTGAGAAAGGGAGAGAAATATTGATGTGAGAGACAAGCACTGATTGGTTGTGTCCCGTATGCACCTGGACTGGGGACTGAACATGCAACTAAGGTATGGGCCTTGACCAGGAAAGGAATCTGCAACCCCTCAGTTACAAGATGATGCCCCAACCGAGTTCCACCGGCGAGGGCTAGATAGCAAAATAATAATAATAATAATAAAGATTTTTATCTATTTTTAGAGGAGAAGAGAGGGAGAGAAATATCAGTGTGTGGTTGCCTTTCACACATTTTCCACTGGGGATCCAGCCCACAACCCAGGCATGTGCCCCGACTGGGAATCGAACTGGCAATCCTTTGGTTTGCAGGCTAGCACTCAATCCACTGAGCCACACCAGACAGGGCTAGATAGTGAAATTCTAAAATAAAGGCTCTCTGAGTGTCACAGGCTGAATAATAGCCCCTAATGGGGATGCTATCTGTGTCCTAATTCCCAGAATCTGTGATTATTACTTTATGTGATTAAAGACTTTGGGATGGGGAGATTATCCTTGATTATCTTGGCAGGCCCGAAATGCAATCACAAGGGTCCTTATAAGATGATCAAATATGGACGAAGGTGATGTGGTGACAGACAGAGAGATGTGACACAGGTCAAGGGACAAGAAATGCCCATGACCCCTACACCCTGGAAAAGGCAAGGAAACAGATTCGTCCTTAGATGCTCCAAGAAACCTGACCTGCCCTGCCCTGATGACACCTTGATTTCAGCTCCATAGGATTCCTTGTGGACTTCTGACCTCTAGAACTGTAAGAGAATACATGTGCCTTGTTTTAAGCCATCCAGTTTGTGGTAATCCTCACAGCAGTCACAGGAAACTAGTACACTACGAATCACCTGAGGAGCAAATTAAAGTGCAGCTATTCAGCCTTTTCTAGGTTCTCCCGGTCAGTGGTTGTCACACCTGAGTGGGCATCTAAATAGGCTGAGGTTCCTCTAAGCCCAGATTGCTGGGTCCCCAGGGACCCCCTAGAGCTTCTAATTCAGGATTGGGGTGGGGGGCAAGAGTTTACATTTATAATACATACTCAGGTGGGCACATAACAGCGGAAAATTGTAAATCACCTTACCATTCTTTGACATTGTTTCTGTAAGTGCTGTCTCTAATATGTAGCTTGTAAATAAATAGCATGTTTGCATAAGAATCCTAGGAACTAACTAGGACATCAAAAGATACATCCCCCAAACTTCAGGCATCTCAGCTTTAGGAAATTTGCTGACCTTCAACCAGGATGATGTAAAGCCAGAATGACTGATCCAGGATGCACACTGGACCATCACTTGTCTTACTGGAATGGACAGTGCTTGTCTGCACATAGAGGACTTTGCAACCCCCTCCCATGATCTCTTTGTTCTGTTCCCCTCTACTTCCTTATAAAAACCTCTGCCTCCACTGAGATGGGGAGATGGCCTGAGATGTGAGTCTCCCATCTTCCCAGGAAATGGACTTTGAGACACGAGTCCCTCATCTTCCAGATGGCTGACGTCTGAATAAACCACTTTCCATTACATCAGCACGTGCCTCTCAACTATTGCCTTTCGTAGCAACAGCTGGCTGGACCTGCATTTCCATTATTTTTTGGTATCCCTGATGGGACAGTGGTATACCTGATGGACTCCGGTAAGGCCCAGAGGGCTCAGACTAGAGTCCTGATCGCTTGTGGCAGGCTGACCCTGTGCCTAGGATTGCAGGAATTTCTCAGGAGCTCCCAAGAGTCCTTTATTTGGGGGACTCTTCCTGTTGTCCCTCTTAAGACATCAAAGCCAGCTTTAAATGCTTTGCTGGTGAGAGGAAACAGGTTGCTGGTGGGCTGATGAGCCCAGACTGGGTAAATCCCTGCTGTGCACAACCCGGAGCACCTGCCCTAACACCTGGGTTCCTTGTGGCCATTTGGGATTTGTTAGGAATCAACAGGTGCTGCTCAGCAGGAGGCACAATTCGGTGACATGAAAAAAATCCCAGTTCCCAATTGTAGGATTTGGTTGGAGTGCTCTTCTGGTTTTGGTGTGGGTATTATTTGCTTTTCTTGTTGCATATTGTTTTTTAATTGTCTATTAGTTTTGTTTCTCTGTTCCTCTGCAGGAACAAGTCTGTGTCTGTTTGAGAGCTCTCATCTGTTCGACCTGTCTGAAATGAAACTTTGGTTACCGTTTTGTTTTTGTTTTTGCTTGCTTTCTTATCTTTTAGGAACTTGGTTTGATCTTTGCTGTTTTGTACCTACTGGGAATCCTCTGCCTCCAGCATTGGATCTCATCAGGGTCATTGCAGTACTGGTAGGTGTGAGACAACCGTCTAAGGCTAGTCCAGTCTCTCCTCTTAGAGGATTTAGTTTGAGCATACTCATCTATTTAAACCTTGTCTTTGCTTTAAATACTGTCCTAGTTTCTATTTTGAAAGGAATGGCTCAGTCTTGATCTCAAACTGTTTTGCCAAAGGTCTGGTAAAGGGGACAGGATCTCTAATGTACAAACTTTCATGTTGTTACACCATGAGGATTTTACTCAGAAAGAATTAAAATTCATGGTTTAAAAAGGGGGAAAAGATCTCATTCCCCTCTCAGACAGTAAAACTAAGAAAAAAGTGAGAAAAATCACTCTTTTAAACATTCCGAATCCTCCTTCTAGATGCCCAAGAGCTATGGTCACAGGAACAAGCCCAAGGCTGATATCTCACCTGCCTCTTCTCCAGCCTGCTTAAAGTTGCCAAAGGCACTTGATAATACAACAGCTCACTTTTGAGCACACTTTAGAAATGCAGAAATTGCCAAGAACCCAAATAGATGGTTTATATAATTAATGTCTTTTAAAGTTATTAACGTAAAATATACTTGTTTTTTTGTCTAGGTTGACAAAAAAGTTCATGTTATCTCTGTAGTGCTGTCAGGGGGCGCAAGAGAGGCAACCACACATTGATGCTTCTTTCCCATCTCTTTCTCTCTCTCCTCCCCTCTCTCTAAAAATGAATAAATAAATCTTTAAAAAAGATATCTAGAATTATTAAAATCAAATGCAATAATGCATTAGTATCGGTCACTTTCCCTGCATACCATTCTATCTTCAGCAAAAAACAAGGTCAAAATAAACTTTCTCAAAGCAACAAAAATGTCTTTTATTTTGTTTGTCTCTGCTAGTCAGGACACAAACCTGGTTGCTCCTACATCTCCTCACCAGACAGCCTCTGCCTCAGAGACTTAGCCCAGGATCCCTCAACCAAGTGTGAACCAGCCCTCCTAGGGGTGTCTGGAAACCCATGGGGACATTTTTGGTTGTCACAAGGATTTGAAAGAGTGCTACTGGCATATTATGTGTGAGTGTGTGGGTGTGGGTAGGTGGGGCGTAAGTTGGCTGTGGAGCCACGGATGTACTCAGGATAGTCCTACAAAAGGAGGAACTGTCCTAACCAAAATGCCATCACGTCCCTAGGCAAAAAATAAAGGCACATTGGTCATACCCAACTGGGGCATGCAAGCTGTCCCCCAGTTTCTGAGGGTCACTCAAGGACTTTTGGTCTGAAGGCCTTTGCCAACTACACTCAGACACCCAAGAGGTGAACATAAGGGGCCCATTCTCCCAAGTCTAGACTTCATGGCCTATCCATCCCCTTTAGTACCATTTTGTTAACAGCCCACTACCCATCTATAATGGGACTATACCCTCTCTCTGTCATAGCAACCACAATAAACAAGACTTATTTTTAACTTCCCCAGAGTAAAAGCTGGGAAGCTGCCTGGGAGAGTCGCACACAGTCCATTGAAGGAGGCCTCCAGAATGCCGTGTCTGAACCCAATGACATATTCAGCCCTCTGCATGGTCAAGCATACCACCGGCCCATGGCTGGTGCTGGAGGTTCTCCCAGACCATGGCTGTCATTAGTACGGTGGGCGAGGATCCACTGGGCACAGGGAAGCAGCGGGCTTTATGCATTTACTCTACACTCCCTCTTCCTTAAGGCTTTACTCACAATAAAACAGGGCACAGAGATCACATACCAGAATAGAAATGCCTCAGAACATGTACTTGGAGGAATGTCAGGCACTAGGCCCCATTCGGTCACTATCTAGGTCTGACTGCATAATGCTGGACACCCTAGTTGACCTTTTTGGGCCTCAGTTTCAAATCCACAAAAAGGGGTTTGTGTGGCTATCTGGTCTTCAGGAACATTCCAGCTCTACATTCCATGGTCTGGGGAACAGGATGTGGTTTTTATTAGCTTATTTTTTTCTCTGGACATTAGCACCTCCTGTTTCCTACACAGGATGTTGCCTCAGCAGTCTGGGAAAGTTGGTGTTAGCATCATGGATTCTCAGTAGCAAAGACATTATTACCTTTCTAACCTCAAAGACAGAAAGCAACAGGCAGGCCTAACCCTATTTATACTTCTTAATTTGAATTTCAGCAGCTTGCCAAGACCAAAAATATACAGCATTCAATACCTCCATCAGGCTCTGATCACAGTTCCCGTGCAGTGCCCACTCTCCACTTGAACTCATGGCACTGATTTTACAGGAAAACTGTGGCAGGGAGAATGCTGAACCAGATTAAAATGAGACTTTGAAATACCATCCCTCTCTGTTTTTAGCATCACTCTAAGTGTAATATTAAAGGTAAGAGTTTCTTGCTTGCCAACTGAAAGCAGTGGCCACGATACCTATCATCACAATTTAACTGTTGGAGAAAAGATATTCAAAATTAATCTTGGCTCCCCTACTTAAAGCACTACCATTGAATAAGTTTCAATCATGAGCTAGACAGACTATACAATTTTAAACTTCCCAGCAAACCCTGAAGTAAAGCCCCCACTTTATGGATGGGTACCTAAGGAACTCTGCAAATGAATTTCATAAAAATTCTGCTTCGTTTTCCACAACTGGAAAGGGAGATGCGTTCTACAAACATTTCTGAATGTGATTCTTTTCAAAATTGCAAAAGGAGTGTGATATCTTAAGTGTGACTTCAACACTCAGCACCACACTCCCTTTCATAACTGTCTCATTAAAAGCTGCAAGGGACTAATAATCAGTCTGCCTGATTGCATGCAGACCTCAGAGATTTGCCTTGTCTATGGAGGAACCAAGACATACTTGGATAAGGTGGCTGGCCTCACTCCCTGTCTCAAAAATTTCTCAAGTTAAATGACTTCTTAGCAAATCATAAAGAGCTGAGAAGAGATCTTAAGTGTTATCAATCTTTCCTGATGCACTATAATTCCACATTCTCTCTGGAGACACCAACCAGGAAAGAAATGTTTAAAGGCCCCGGGGAAACGGGGCACCCTTCAGAACTCACGCTCTCCTCTGGTTAAAGGTCCTACCTCAACAAGATCTCTAGTACCGAGAGCCCTGAAGTCCGCGAGCACAACGAAAGTTATTTCTAACTTTCAAGACTGCAAACAAAGCAGTTTAGAGCCAGAGGCCTACAAACTGATCGCTGCCTTCTACTCCATTTTGGCGTTGCAAAAGTCTCAGGATGCCTGAAGCACTACTGCAGGGGAAAACTTCAGGGGAAGTCCTACGTTTACAAGAAAAAAAGCCGGAAGCTTGCAGAACAGCAAGCAGACAGTCTCGCCACGTGGGCCGCAGACAGAGCGGAATCACAGCGGAAGCTTGAGTCCCGCAGAGCACGCTGAGATAGTCTCACCAGCTGCAAGCACACCGCTACCACAGCCGGATCCATCTCCCGGGAAAGAAGCAGTGCTTTGGAGCACGGGCGGAACTCTGGTCCACAGCCTTTCTCCAAAGGGCTCGCCCACGTCCTGCGCGGTGAGGATACAGCTGAGACCAAAGGTGGAGGGGACGAATTTGCAAGCGTTCCCTCACGCCCCACTCCCCGCCCCTCCCCAAACTCGCCCAGGGTGCCGTTCCTTAGACCTTTCTCACTGCAGCGGGGGGGCAAAGCCCCGAGGCGCGGTTCCCTAGGGCGGGTGCAAAGGAGCATCAGCAGGGCGGACGGTAGCCACTGGGACAGCTAATCTCACCTTCACAGCTGTAGGGGTGGCACCTGAGGCCATTTCTGTGCCGGGAAGAGGCTGCGGAGTGGGCACGCAGGGACTGCACGCTGAGCCAAGTAACGGAGCGGGATCTAGCGCACTCTGCAGGACCCAGCCGTGCGGATCGCGGAGCAGCTCTGGCTCCTCCTCTTCCTCCCCGGAACATCTGGATTGGCTGCTGGCGTGGGATCTCCCCTCCTCCTCAATTCCAGGATCCCGCGGTCCGCCCCTTTGCAGACCTTTCTGGTTCTTCGTTGTGTGTGTTTGTTCGTTCCACGGGTTCATGATCATGATAATGGAGACTATTTATTGAGGCTTTTATGGGTCTATCTGTGCCCTGCCCTTTAATCACCTCCGTTAACTTTAACAACCCTACAAGGAAGAGCAGCACTCTCCGCTCTGCCAACTATTAGCTGCCTCATCTGTGAAATCTGTTTGGTTAGCCTTCCAGTTCTCGCGGGAGAGTGAATCCATCACCAGGAGGGAGCACACTGTGGCTTAGTTATCTGCAATTTGAAGGGAGGCTTTTAAGCAGATGAGACTCCCTATCTTTCCCATCCCGACTCAACAGTTCCAGGACCATCCGTAACCCCTCCCACCCAAAGCAACGTCCAATACACCTAC
This sequence comes from Glossophaga mutica, assembly GCA_039655065.1. Lineage (NCBI taxonomy): Eukaryota > Metazoa > Chordata > Mammalia > Chiroptera > Phyllostomidae > Glossophaga > Glossophaga mutica. Next base: position 142,629,367 of record CM077305.1, on the reverse strand, counting down.
ATTCAGAATCCAGACAAACTTCATCATTTCACATTGGCTTACCACCTCCAAACGCGCGCGCGCGCGCACACACACACACACAGTGTCATAATTGAGTAGTAAATTTAAGAGCATAGATATGGGAGTTGGACAAACAGGACTTGAGGAGGGGAGTCATGATCAGAGGAAAGCGGGGGCGGGGGGGGGGGCAAATGTATTCCTGAGTCCGTGTCAGTGGCTTCAAGGGGAAGAAGGTTTTTGTAGGTTCAAGATCCCAGATATAAGCAATAAACTAATCGCTTGATTATTTGGATATGGTCATTTACAGTTCAAATGGCAAGACTCCACAGTAAATGTTTTTATAAAACATTTGCAGAGTGATTTACATAAATATTTGTTTTTCTAGCATGATAGTTGATTCCCTTTGTGTAGGCAGACCCTGGGGGCTGTCCCATTACATTGGTTGAGTGCCTCCACTCATTAGTGGTGACCATACTACTTTTGACAACAATGATCAGATAATGAGATTTCCTAAGAAATAATCTCAGGTAGGATTATCAGTGATCTATATTCTGTTTTGGAGGAACTTAAAGAATGCTAGATGGACCTTTGTAATTGGCTGGTTATGAATTAAGAGATAGATCAATGGTTCTTGAAACCATTCATGGTGGAAAAGTAATAATTTTTCTGATGAGATGGATATATAGAGTTGGGAAGTATCTGGGTATAAAAGCAGCTTATTGAAGTCCTTGCATTCTCTTCTGGCCTGACAATAATAAACTGTGGAAAAAAATATTTGCTATATTTCTGAAGAATGTAGATAATTCTGTAAGTATACAAATAATTCTCTTTCAAAAATATTTGAGTTTTTGAAAATATTTTGCTTATAGGTATAAATTTGTCTTGTCAGGAATTTGAAATACTTGAAAATGAAAGAAAAATGCATTAAAATTTTGAAAAATGCTTAAAATATTTTATCATAATTACAAAGGAGGACTGAGAAATTATTCTGTTCAGTATAAAAATATTAATCTAATAATCAATAAAAAACTGATGATATTTCTCATCATACCCAATTTAGAAATAGAATGGCAAAATTTATAAGTTGAACTTAAATACTTAAGGAAGACTTGTTTTTGATTTTGTGACCATAATAAATTGAATGTTAATTTTAAAACCAAAGAGCTTTTAAACACTTCCTTGCAGGGCCCTCAACTTCAGAATAGTAAACATAGAAACAAAATACTCACATTGCTTACTCTACCAACAGTGGAAACTCTGGCCAGACTGAAGAGCATGAGGGATAGTCTGGAGATGAGGAAGAGAAGTAATAGATGCCTCTCTCAAGAAGTCTGGGTGAAAAGGGAGGAGACATTGGAACATGATAAGAAAAAGATAGTAAGTCAGTATTTTTAATATATTTGTAAGCAGAGGGGGACGCTCACGTGGAAGGACAACTGGAAGATACTAATAGAATGGAGAGACTTCAAGATTCCAAAGAATTCCAGAGGGATGGCATCAGAAATACTGGTAGGGGGCATCATTCTACAATCAGAGGACAGAGACATGGGCCTGGAAGAAAGAAGGTAAGAATGAGGATTCTAGATACATTTAAGAGTAGATTTTGTAAACCTGCAGGACATCACTCCTGATGGCCTAATTTCCTCAACAAAGTGGGAGCTAGGGGTTTAAAGATTGGTGGCAAATTTTTGGCATGGTTGTGGAACCATGTTTGATTAGGGACCATGAATTTGAAATGGCGCCCATCTGCAAGAGTATATGTAATTGTGGGGAAGAAAAAAATTTATTCTACCCTTCTAGGTTCTTTTGGCTAGTCTAATAATTAAATACACATGAAACATATTAACAAGCTAAAATAACTAAATTCATTACATGGATACGTATGGGAACCCCACATATATGAGAGATTTAGAGACAGAAAAGGAAAATAAGGTATATATGACATCCTGAGCTAAGGAATGAGGTAAGAGCCTTGAATAATTAGAGGAGGATAATTAATAGTTTGATAGGAAAAAAGTTATCTCTGGTAATAATTATTATGGGCCAGGCACCTAGTTTAATTTTCTAGGTATTTAAGGTGGGGACAGAGGTTTCTTTTGAGCCCTCCAGAGTCTCTGTTGCCTTCAGCTCAAAATATCCCACATGCCAAAGCAGCACATCTTGGGGAGGCCTGTTCTGACCCTTTATAACTTCCCCTGGTAGATCCCTATTTACCAATTAGATAGGGGTTCAAGGAATGAAGGTGTTTGAGAAGTGAGTGGCTATTATCTTCTATAGCAGTCCAGCCTTACGAAGAACAGAGAAGCCAGGCAGGAGCTGAGTGATCAATGGAAGTGAAGGATTAAGGAACTAGAAGTCTCAAGGAAATCTAAGAGCAGTGATGGTAAGATGAAAGGGTGTGGAAGATGGAAGGAGAAAGGTCCTGGAGGGTGATATGGAAGCTCAAGGTTTGGAAAAATTGCAACCCGAAGTTATGACAAGATCCAGGAAGTGAACAACTGAATCAGATAATCAGATAGGGTGGAAGTTGTGTGTGTGTGTGCATGCTGCATTCATACTGCATCTTCTGGAACAATGGCAAGGCTTGAGGTAAGAGGAGAGGGTCAGCCTGGATCCAATTGCCAGAAAGGCTGGCAAATCAGAGCCATAAGGATGGTCAGAGCTACCACAAAGATGGTAGAGAACTCACTATAGTCATATTTTTATAGAGGTCACGTGAGCCAAACCATTTGGAAGTGGCAGTGAGGAACCAGGAGGGTGCCACCCTTCACCACAGTCCCCTGGCATGTGGGGTGGTATATCAATCTCCTCATCAGAGGCCTGTGGTGGGAAATGGTGGCAAGGTTTCAATAAAGGCAAGGAGATGGAACGGATGATCTGGAAGGAAGTTAAGGTTGTAGAGGAGCTTACTGATAATTAAACAGCCATTTCACAGAATACAGTGGAAAATATATTTATAAAATGCTGAGGGAAAATGGAAGAGGGGAGTTCTTAATCAAATTGGTAGCTTGGGAAGATTCAGGAAAAACTTCCAGGGGAGGTCATGTATGATTAGGGTCCTGAAAGACAGATCCGAGTCAGCTAGGTAAAGGAGGGAGGGAGGAGGAAAGGAGAGGTAAGTGTCAAGTATTAAGCCAAGAGCAGATATTTCATGGAGATGCAGCACCTCTGTGGTATTGCCATGTTCCAAGTGGCTGGATTGAAGAGTAGGTATAAAGTACTGGTGATCACTTAGGCAGCTTCTGATCAAACTGTGAAAATATCTCTTGCTGGTCAAAAGGAGCAGAGGTAAGAGAAATGAAAGCGGGTGTTACTCAGTTACATAGGTCTCCCCAGAAATCTTGTGCCAGATACAAAATTTTATTCTGGACCATTTGACAATAGTTGCCAGAATTAAGTTAAAACATCAATACAAGTCTTGCTCCAAAAAGAACATACTCCTGCTAAACTTATTTAGCTCTTTACTTAAAAGTTTTGTGCTTATAATGGACTTAAAATAGTGAGCAAGCCATGCATAGTTCTCTCCATGCTGTCAAGGCTGCATTACATTGCATTGCATTCACTGTGCCTGGCCACCCTCTCCTCTCCCTCCCACTGCTTGCCTGTTCTCTGTTTACAATCCCTTTCCCTCTCTTCTTCAGACAATTACTCAGCCCAGGCATCACAGATTTGATACGACTGATCTGATGGATTCCGGGGACACTTTAAGATAGATTTTCATGTAATTTTGCCTTGAAATTCTTCATTTTTCTTTGTCACATTGGTCAGTTTTGTGTCCTAGTCCTTGCATAGAGCATGGTTATAGGTGCATCGTATGGCTTATATTCATTTATTGAATGAAAAAAAAAAACATTGTTTTCAGTTGCAGCAAAAGAAATATCAGTAATGCCAACAAACTTGAACAGCAGGGGGCAGCAAATATTTGCTGCTTTTTTTTTTTTAACCTACAAGTCAACATTGTCTAATGCTTGAGTCATGTTGGCTTCATCTGAGAAAGGACAAAAAGAGAGAAAAGAGAAAGAGAGATGAGCATTACAGTTTAAAGGTCAACTCTGAAAGGCAAGTGTATTCTACTGTAATTTACTTCAATGGCTTCTAGGAAAATTCGGGTGGTTTTTCTTAGTTCCTCAAGCACCCCAAATTGTTCATGTAGTTATATAGTCAGCAGATGGCAGCACTTTTCAAGGATCAGGAATACATACAGAACAAGATTTGGGGAAAAAATAAAGAATATTTGGACATGAAATCTTTATTTAAAAAACTACAGAGGTAAAGTTAATATTAAGTAGGGGGTCAGATTTTTTAGTCCTTCAATATCTTGCTGAAAAGGAGGTAGAATTTTAACCACAGGGACATCGTTTGTTTTGAAGCAAGGTAATAACTAAAATGTTTCAAAATATCAAGTTTGAGCCTCACAAAAGGTGAGCTGTAATTGATGAAAATCATTTGGATTTTACAATGTACTTTAAGAATGTTCCTTTATCAAATTTTTCAGTGATCAATTCAGAGATGTTAGCCAAGAGAAAGACATTTGCACACAGACACAATGTTTTTGGATTACTGATTAATAGCACTAAACGACTTCCTGCGTTGTCCTTGGCTACATGATTTAAGTGTCAACAGAGTAATTAAGCGTCTCTTACATATTACCAGGTCTTCACCTTTTCTAAACATTTAACTACTTTAGTTGGATATTTATAATCAGATCAAAAACAGGAATAATATCTGAGGTTTGTTTGAGTACTTTATTTTTTGCATTTTATTTATTTATTTTAAGAATTATTTTATAATTAAATTATAAATTTAGATTTATATAAATTTATATAATTAAAATATAAATTATATTGTTCAATTGCAGTTGTCTGTATTTTCTCCCCACCCCCTCCAAACCCACCTCCCTCCCTTGCTTCCTGTTTGAGTACTTTAAATGCAAAGGAAAATGCAGACCCACCGATTTCTGAGAGTGAATGCACTTGCTCTGAAACTTCAAAAGGTCTGTGCAACTTCCATCTGGGTGAAGAGGCAGAGACTGGTCTAGCACTCAGTGTCTTTTTAAGCATCTTCCATCCTTTAGCGGAGGAGATAAGTAATAATTGCTTGAATGTGAATAAAAAGCATTCTGTGGCATTTCTGCATATAATGAAAAGTTTCCTTTCTTTGGCTTTTTGATTTCCCACATGAAGCCCAACTTGGATTTTACTACAATAGGAAATAGCACTAGAAGAAACAGACAGGCCTATTTGCTTAAATTGCTCTTTGCACCAAAAGAAACTCCCGTAATGGGGTTATCACTGGGTCAGGCTGCACTGTTTTTCTCCAGGGCTGAATCAAGGGCAGATAAATTCAGAAAGTTAGGTGGGTTTAGGTTCTTTGAAGACTACTTTTTAAATAAAGTTTTGCCATTTTAGCAAAATAATCTCTGAGCCCTTCTCTCTGACTAACAACTGAAAGATACAGAAGAAAGGGACTAAGAAATGACCCTTAGATTTAATTTTATCTCCAAAGAATAATGTCTTCAACCTTTATGGTTCGAGGACACCAAAATAAAGTCCTTCTACCCACTCGCACCAATAGAAGGGGCCTGTATTCTGTAAAGCACAGCAAAAACTATTCTTTGATCAAAGAATAGAGAAGGATGAGCTTACACTCTAAAGCACAGGTGGCAAACACAAGGCCTGTGGGTCAAATCCAGCCCTCCACCTTGTTTTATCGGGCCTGGCACCTTGTTTCAATCTAGCAGCAGCACCGAGCTCTTGCTTAAGGAGTAGTTACGTTTATAGAGTCCTAAAATTACATTTGGCCCTTTGAAGGCAACCACAAGGCTAATGAGGCCCCCGGTGAAACTGAGTTTGACACCCTTTGATCTAAAGATACCTTTGCCCTGATTTGAGGAAATCAAGAAAGTCTAAAGGGTTAGTGGGAGGTATGTGGGTTCAGGGGTACAGATTTCCAAGAAAATGTGGAATGGGATGGGAGTATGTACAGTTTCTAAACATGCTTGGAACATGCCTGGCCATGCATCACATGTCTCATTTAATGTTAAGTCTCCAGCAGGCATGATGTTTAGCATACTAGGGAGGGAAATTTCCTTAAAGGTCACTTGGGAGGGGGTTTCTGGCACCATCTTGGATCTTTCTGGTGCAAACCCATTTGTTAGCTGTGGTCCTTGGGTTTCTCATCTGGTCCTTGCCAGCAGGCTTAGCTGGCCCTGGAATTTTCACCCTTTCCTGACAAGTTCAGCCTGTTTTATCAGATAATACACTGGAGAATGAGAAGAGACAAGAAAGTTAATAGTTTAAGGAGTAACTTGTGATGCAGTGGCACAACACTGTGGCAATAACATTGCTTCATGGGGGAGAAAATGTGGCCTAGGAGCATGGTCGCTCACTCTTCCACTGTTCAGTGTTTGTTACACTCTGCTTCAGTTTCCTCATCTGTAAAATGAGGATCCAAGTGTAGGGATGGTGTGAAAGTTCAAGTTCGAACTAGTAAAGCACAAGGAACAGTAAGTATTCTACATGCTAATGTTGATGATGATGTACCAAGCACTGTATTAGGTACTAAGAATACAGAGATTAATAAGATACCACCTCTGCCTTTGGAGAGCTTAGAATATTTTAAGGGAAGTTGGGTAAATAAAAAAGAATGAAATATTACAGGCACAATAGGAAAGTAGTATAGAATTTGGGGAATGGAGTACGTGGGACAGTGTGGTGAGTATGGCCTGGGTAGAGGGGAGGGATGCCTTGAGGAAGGGCCCTTGAGCTGAATCATGAAATATGACTATGCGTTTACGTTAGTGAATTCAAGGGGTTCACCTCTTGGGGTGCTCTATTCAAGGAGACATTGTTGTTGCAAGGTAGTTTCATCTCCTTGCAGCAAGTAAATAGATGGGATTCATATCCAGCACTCTGCCTCTCTGAAGGAAGGCTTAGCCATTGCTTATATACACTATTCGGTCAATTACATGTTGATTTCTTCTTTGCAGTTGGGTACTTTTCATCCCTTGAGTTCCTGTCAGCTCATCCTATTTATAGCTGAATCTACAAAATACTATGCTACATTTTCACATTTGGCAAGAAATAACATTCAGGACTGCCCAGACCTTTAGACCCTTGTCCTATCTAACATTTGCAGTTAAAAAAGGGTTGGCGGGGTTGGGGAGTGGGCAAGAAGGGGCTTGCAAACAGGTGACTACAGCCAGGGCTGGGGAACAATTGACTGAGGGCACATGAGAGCCACTATCATGCACTTACAGAGCTACTATTATGAGCCTATGGACAAAGCACAGGTAGGTGTTGAAGTGGCAGAGTGTGTGGTGGAGTCCTGCAGGTGGATGAACATCGGAGTTGAGCACCACTAAGGCAGGCCCATGGGCTGAATTTGGAAATTAGATGGGTTTATTTAGCTCATTCAGTATATTTTATAAATAAGGGGTCAACATTTGTAAGTTAGGATGTTTTACATGGAAAAATCTGGAATTCCAGGCTTTCTAGAAAATGTGGATGGTCTTGCATTCCCGTTTTCATTGCAGCGCAGCACCTTTGGAGGACGTGTCCTGCCCGTTTTTTTCCAGGCCTCTCTCCCTCCAGCCCATCAGCCTTTGTGTCTCTGATCATTGAACACGCTAAGGAGTTCTGACTTTATTCTCTATGACATACAGAGCATTGAAGTGTTCCAAGCAGGAGATTCTATTGTGATCTAATTTGCATCTTTGTGTGGAGCATCAATTGAAGGAAAAGATGTGAAATTGTTTACAGCTTATAACAGAAGTTTTTCCATAAGAAGTGACTGGACACACACAAGAACAATCAAATATCATTGGATTTTACTGTAAGATTTTGTTAGAAAATAGAATCCATTCTTTGAAAAGTATGACCTTAATTTTATTATGGAAGAGTGGTCAAGGCACCTCTGTGTTATTTTTAAGGGTATGCTAGGGGTCTGAGATTTTGAGAGAAGAACTCACTCTAGCTTGGCAGCTCTTTTAAAGATCAAAGATAGTCTCCTTGGAATTGATAATGAAATAAAATTATATTAACACATCTGGAAAGGGCTAGAGGGAATGCATGCATTCCAACAGAGGAGGGGCTAATACAAAATAAAAGTTACTGAGAGGCAACAAAATATTTCTGGTGGAGTGGGTTTTGCTGTCTAAAACCTGCTCATTTTAGTAGAGACGACCCCTCATCTTCAGATAATCCATGACTTTCCAGGGAAAAGCCACATGACTTAAATTGGGGTGGTAGCTACAAATAAACCCAGGGCTTTGCTGGCTTGTGTGCAGGCCCCTGAGAGGTTAGCAGAGGCAGCGCAGAAGGAGCTGTGCTGGGTTCAGAGTGCAGAGGGATGCAGATGCCACGAAGCATCTCATACCTGCTTTCCTTTGGTCCAGGGAGTTGGGGCAGGGAAGCTTATCCTGATAGGGGTGAACTAATCATATACTCATGCTCTGGCTTTCTGTGAAAGCACCGATTGGTTCCTAGCAGGAGAGCTGTGCCAGGAGACCCGGGGAAGAACTGATGTTACAATCTTGAGTCTAAAGATATTGATAGAATTCCTTTCTCTTGGGGGTCCTCAGTTTTTCTTTTAAAGCCGTTGACTGATTGGATGTGGCCAATGCACACTATGGAGGGTCATCTGCTTTTTTCCAGCCTACTCATTTGAGTGTTAATCACATATAAAAACTCACACACACACAAACCTTTAACTGAATATCTAGACTGGTGTTTGACCAAACAACTGGGCTGCCATAGACTAGCCAAGGTGATTCATAAAACTCACTATCACAACAGGGCACAGGCTCGTTCAGGTGTCATGGGCTGGAGAGAGGCAAGAGACCCTGCTACTGAGCGATGCCCATCTCTGACTAACCAAGTTTCAACACTGAGTTACATCCAATATTCACCAAATACATGTAGAGAAATTGTTATGTGCGAAGTTCTTACCAATTCTCTGCCTTTCCATTGCTATTGTAAATATTTATAGAAAGGGTACACTCGAATGAATAAGACACATATTTTGGCCTTCAATGAGCTTATAGCTGAGTGGAGGAAATCAAACCGTAATTGTGACACAAGAGTGTGCTTGAGGGGAAGAGTAGGGAGCTCCTAGCCTAGAAGATGAAGCCATGAATTGTTACTTGTGAACGGGTTCAAACAGTCAGTCTTTGGAAAGAAGCGATGAGAGTATATCTTTTCCCCAAACTATTCTGTGAGAATGCCCTAGGAATAATTTCTGGGAAAAAAACCCCCACTAACAGAATCTTATAGCTAGATGTGACCAAATAGAGGTAAATATATTCTAACCTTCCACTTTATGTAGAAATTAAATCCTAGCAAAATCCGTAGCTTTAAAGAAGTAAATTCCCACTTCAATGCCAGGCAGTGGATACTTCTATTTATTTCACTTCATGATCACTTAATGAAAACCAAAAACACTGACTGAAAAAAATGCATTTAAACTGTTAAAATTGAGGTCTATGAAATTTTTCCTATATCTTTGTTCAAATCAAGTGTTATAAATTTTATACTCAATCGTACTTTATTTGCAAAACATCCTCCATCTCAATGAATCTTTCTTTTTGTAATTTCTAAGTACATTCACTTTCTCAGTGCATTGATTGCTGGTCTGAGAACCAGAGTCGCCGGTTAGATCTCTAGTCAGGGCACATGCCTGGGTTGCAGGCCAGGTCCCCAGTAGGGGGCGCACGAGAGGCAACCACACTTTGATATTTCTCTTCCTCTCTTTCTCCCTCCCCTTTCTAAAAATAATAAATAAAATCGTTAAAAATAAATAAATAAATTTAAGGTGCTATGAGTTTTTTGTTTTAATTTTTATTTTTCAATTATAGTTTCCTTTTAATATTATTTTGTATTGGTTTCAGGTGTACAGCTTAGTGGTCAGACAATAATATACCTTACAAAGTGTCCCCCCTTACAAAGTATCTTCAGTACCCACTGGAACCATACATACTTATCACAATATTATTGACTAGATATATTTTCAAGGGAAATCTCAACTGGCATCAAATAATACATGCCATGTATATTATATATAAATTTTCTCCCTCAACATAGCAATGCTTCAAATATATTAAATTTATTATATTATATATTATTTGTATATAAATATTCCCCCTCAGCATAGCAGAGATAGTTAATGTAATTTTGTGTTATGTACTTTGTAGGGAAAAATCCCGTTAGAAGAATCTTAAAACGTTTACAAATGTGCTGTGGAGTAGATTTTAATTATTGTCCTTTCCTTTCCTCATCTGGGCACGAAGAGAAAACGAGACTGATGGTTGGAACAACGTATGTGAAGTTGGCAAGGATTAGCAAGGTTTAGCCCTGACTCTGGCTGCTGATATCATCCTGTCCCAGAAGGCACATCCTCTCACTAGTGCTCATTGTGCAGAAAGCATTTCTGGAGCCTTGCCTCTGAGTGAATTTACTTGGTAGTCAGTAAAGCAGGGAAGATAAATTAGTGACTTCCTCCTATGTACTGAGCAATTTGCTGCATATCTCATACACTACGCAGGTCACCCAGATAAAAATCTAAGGAAAAAACCAGCAAAGTCCAAACAGTAATGGGTATTCTCAGAGAATAAAAGCAATTTCTAACTCAAAGGTAGTTCAACAGAGCTTGTTTTAGCTGAAAATTAATCTTTCTGCATTTGTTGTTTCCTTCTTCTATCTCAGGTTTCTTTCATTATTGCTGAAGACTTGTTGGAAAAGTCCCTGAAATATTTAAGTCTTAATATGTTCAAAATAGGAAAATGAATATTGATTCTTGGGAATGACCTAGAGAAGAGAACTAGTTTGGGGCAATGAATCAGTATTTTGGGCCTGCTGAAAATGTTGACATAACCCTGTGGTCTCACCCTATGCAAGAGAAATCAGTGGATTGCTCCCCTAAGAGAAATTGAAACTGAATATGTGTGTGGGAAGACACTCAGATTTACCTTTGTTGTTGATTGAAAGCAAAAAGAACCCTATGACATCTGGCACAAATGCTCGAGGTAGAATTTCCTGCAGGCTTTTATTTATAAAAAGGAAAAAAAAACACCCAATTGTTATAACACATTTTTTCCTGGCCTGTGCCTCTGCATTTACTCACACAGGAAACAGGATTTTCTACAATTTAATTGTACAGTAGTTCCCTGTTATCCATTGTTTCGATTTCAGTGGTTTCAGTTACCCACCATCAACCATGATCCAAAAAATATTAACTGGAAAATTACAGTAAGCAATGCAGGTTTTAACTCACTCACCTTTCTGAGTAGTATGATGAAATCTCCTGCCGTCCCTGCAAGAGGTGAATCATCCCTGTGTCCAGCACATCCATGCAGTGATGCTCTAGCCCATTAGGCACTTAGTCATCATCTTGGTTATCAGATCTGACTTCAGCAGTATTGAAATTCTTGTGTTCAAATCACCCTATTTTACTTAATAATGGCCCTGAAGCACAAAAGTAGTGATGATGGCAATTCAGATATTGTAAGAGAAGCCATAAACATGCTTCCTTTAAGTGGAAGGTGAGTATAATATGATGAAACATTTTGAGAGAAAGAGGGAGACACCACATTCGCATAATTATTACAGTGTATTGTTATAATTGTTCTATTTTTGTTACTAGTTATTGTTGTTAAATCCTAACTGTGCCTAATTTACAAATTAAACTTTATCCTAGGGATGTACATACAGGAGACAACATAGTATATGCGTATAGGGCTCAGTACTATGCACGGTGTCAGACATCCACTGGGAATCTTGGAATGTTTCTTCCACTGATACGGGATGGAGTGGACACTACTGTAATTCTTTCTCCAGTGCGGAAGCTTTTACCTGAAGTGGAGTGGAGTGTTCACCAGAGCGCCACGTAAATGAGAACACAGGAACCTAATCTTTACCCCAGCATGCAAGATAGAGCTGATGGTTCTGCAGAGCCAGCTGTATTAGCTTTCCCTGAATCAAGTTATAGCGGAGGGAGGCTGGTTTATTAGGAATGATAGTAGGGATGGAGTGCTATTCCTTGTTTATCCCACTTTTTAAAACTAAATAATTCTTGAAGAGTTAGAGAAATCCCCATGGAATTTGGCAAAGAACTAAAGAGACTTATTTCCTATACTTTTTCTCTGAATGGACAAGTTTTTATAGAATTTCTTCTTTGTTAATCACTTAAGTGATGGCTCAACCAGTCTAGGACAGCTGGAAAACAAAGAATAACTCATTGTTCTGTCATCACGAGACTAGGTTGCCAGGAGTTAGTTGCATTCTGACTGTGCCCCTTTGTAGCTCAGTGACCTTGACAAGTTATTAAACTTCTTTGGGCATCAGTTTCCTCATCTCTAAAATGAAGATATGAATAGTGCCTACTCAATTGGGCTATTTGAGAAAAACATTAGATAAACTATGTAAGGTACATAGAATAGGGCTTGACACTAGCAAGTGCTTAGTAAATATTGGCTACTACTATTACTAATTTTGAAGTGACTGTATTAAAAATTTGTAGTCCCTTTAAGTCTTATTCCAAATTCCACATATTTTTGTGGGGTAAAAATCTCAGTCCACACACATACAATTTTAAACTTATTTTTTCATTGATCTCCATAACTATTTCTTCACGTGACTGCACAGACTTTGTGAGCACGACTTTCACTGCCTCCATGAAGTTGTTGCACTGCTGCGCACAGCAGTCGTAAGTTGTACAGATCATCCCTGCTATTATTTTACAATTATAAATGAAACCACAATGAAGATCTTGGAACATTTTGTGTTCACATTATTGATATTTTTCCTTAGGAATGAGAATTAATAAATATAAAGATATTAACTTTAATACAGTGGCATTTCAATATAACTTTCCAAAATGATTGCTCTAAATCAATACAATATCACAAGTATTGTATGAATATTTTGCACCATATTCTCACTCACATTAATATAGTTTGGCTTATTAGATAAGTGCAAACTAATATTTTGATTATTATTTTGTTTATTTTATTTGCAGTTTGTATCTCTGTGTGAAGTCATTCATATTCTTTGATCACTTAACTATTTGGGTTATTTTTCTTATACATTTGAATATGGATATTAACCCTTTTTACCTTTGGTGAAAATATTTTTTCTCTCAATTGTTCTTATGTACTTTACATATTTGTGATTTAAAAAAATTTTGTATATTTGAATATTTTCCTTTAAATTTTTTTTTATTGTACCTGGTTGCATCCAGATAGGACTGTCTTACTCTTCTATGTTTTTCTTTTACTTTTCCTTAGATGAGTTCTTAACTTTGGGGTTTACTTTCATATATAGCATAGAACATTTTTAAATAATAATATTCTAGCCCTAGCTGGTATGGCTCAGTGGATTGAGCACAGGCCTGTGTACGAAAGGCTCACCAGTTCAATTCCCAGTCAGGGCACAAGCCTGGTTTGTGGGCCAGGTTCCCAGTAGGGGGCACACGAGAGGCAGCCACACATTAATGTTTCTCTTCCTCTCTTTCTCCCTCCCTTCCCCTCTCCAAAAATAAATAAATAAATAAATAAAATCTTTAAAAAATAATACTCTAGCAAACCACCATGTTAGATTAAACACCTGATATTTAGTTTTTGGAAATGCATTATTATAAACAAAAAAGAACTACAACAAGACAGTACAAGAGGCTGAAGAGGCTGAGAGCAGACAGCAGATTCTTTGAGTGGGGAGTCTCTTTGCTTTCGCTTTCTGTTGGATGGCCCCAATTTCAAACTGCGAACCCCAAAGGAAGCAAAATACCTGTACCCCAAATAGAGATCTCATTGACTCCTGGGATTAGCTGATCAAATTTATCTTTTCAGGAACTTAATTTGAAGCATACCACACTATTCACACTTTTGAATTAAGGGATGCTTAACGTGCTTAGTGCAAGCTAGAACTATTGATTTCTTAATGTATTACTTAAACACATATTATGGCACCAATTCCTGGCAGAAACTATTTTAATTTAATTCTTTTGAGCTAAAAAAAAATGTGCTGTTTGTGGTTAGAAATCTAAGTGTACTTAGCAATAGGTTTGGCCCAGTAAGGTTACAATCCAGAATTTCTAACAAAATATTGTGTTTCACTTCATTGCTTCACTCTAGACAGAACAAAACCTTGTATTTGGCTTTTTAACCATTTCATTTAAGTACATCAAACATTGATTAAGCACCTCCTTTACACCAGGCACTGTGCTAAGTGCAAAAAGATAAATAATAAAATGATTCTTCTGGGGTAACTTAAAACCACATTGTACACAGGCACATAGATAATTGAAATATTATATTCAATAAATCCTGAGGTTCATATCATTTAACTGCTATGGCAAAGATTTTAAGAGAGGCCCATATTTTACTATAGTAGGACTATCTTCCCGCTACCTGCTGACACTGTCCCTGGTCCAATTTAAAAGAGCTTCAGAGCCTCACTGGCTCCCTTCCTACTACCCACCACCCCCAGTTCTTCCACCTGCTTCATTATCACCTGCTACCTAAGCACTCTAGCCTAAGAAGTTATACTTAGAATTAATTTCCCACCTTTCCTTGGGAGGCCCTGAGACTAATCATGTCCCCCACTCTCACTGGCCTCAGTCACCACCAGAAGTCCAAGTCTCTCAGTTCAACCCAGGGACTCTGATCCACACATTTCCACACTTCCTTTATCCTGGCCCACTCTCCAGTCCCTTTTGAAGCTGCAGTCCCTTCCAATGTGGCTATTTGAATTCAGAGCTTGAACAGCATAATGTCTTTTACCTTCAAACTCTTCTCTGGAAATACCTTCACCTACTTGCTCCAAGACCTGGCTCCCCGCACTGCAAACTGCTTACCTTCTGTTCTTTCAATGAATGGTTGTTTTTGCTTTTGCACCCCACATTTCCAGGCCGTGGAAGTAGGAATAGGATAATAGACATTCTTCTCCTTTCTCCTCACTGCTTCTCTTTCAGAGACCCCAGTTCTTTTGAGGTTTTATTAGACTGCTTTCATTTGCTACCACCCAGTCCTTCTGCTTTGTGATTGAAAGATTTGAGCAACGGAGACACTGAATTTCTTTACTCCACTACACTTCACGTCATACTTTGTGACTTCAACATCTACATATACCATTGGTTCTCAAATGTGGCCGCATGTTTGAATCATTTAGGGTTTTATTTTTGCTGTTGTTTTTGTTTGTTTGTTTGCTTGCTTGTTTTTTAACAGCCAGGCAGAATTCAGAACCACGTACATACGAGATCCATTCTAGTTCCTTGACCTTCTCACTCCAACACCTCTTTCTCCTCTCTGCCTTCCCCCACACCAGGTTCCCCTGCTCCCTCGGGCATAGCCTAGATCTTTGTTATTATCAGCAACCTCCAACATTCTGTTTTCCAGCATTCCACCTTCTGTTATGCACAGCATCTCCTCCTCCTGCCTTCTCAGTCAAGAGCACCGCCATTCCAACAGTTCATGGATCTGCCCCATGGCATTTTCTGTCCAATTCTCCCCTCTTCTTTCCTTACTCAGCTAGATTCCATAGATTCTCACCATAACTCCCTGGCATGTACCCCTAACTCCTGTGTTCTTTGCTATCTCCAATGTACTTTCCTGGCAAAACTTAAATTCTGGCTATCTCCAACTCTGCCTACTCCACATCTGCATTCAGCAGTTAAGTGGGATGGGAAAAAAACCACATTTGCTTTACATATATGGCCATAAATCTCAAGTAGGTTCTCAGCACTATGGGATAATTCTGCCAGAATTCTCTGATCAGTTTCCTGTCCACCTTTTTTAGGTGATCGCTGTTGTGTATCTTAGTCTTTCTTTTCAAACCTCCAACACTTCCCTCCCAGTCTTCACTTTCAGCTCGTAACCTCAATAGTTAAAATTTGACTAAAAAAATAGAAGCAAACAGAATAGAACCACTTGCTTTCCCCTTTACCAAATCTACCAACCTTGCTTCATACCCCAGGCTCTGATTGTCCCTTCAGTCGCAGAGGAACAAAGGATGGGCAGCTCCTGCTCTGCTTTAGGACAATCCGTCCACCCTGGGCCTCCCTTCCTGCACGCAGTTTCCCCTCTTACCAGGGTCATTCTCATCACCATAGGAACAGAACGCTCTTCTCAATAAAACAAACAAATGAAAACCTCCAAATTCTTCCTAGACTTCCTGTCAGATTCCAGTTCCAGCTGCATTTCTGGGCTGCTCTTTTTAGCAACACATATTGAGAATTTTGTGTACTCATTGTCATACTTTCTCACTTCCGTCTCTTTAATTCATTTCAGTTGGAATTTTGTCCTCACTATTTCCTCGAAATTGCTCTGTGAAAATTATTGGCAATCTCCATATTGCTAAAAGCAGTGGCCAACTTTCAATCTTCATTTTATGCATCCTCTGAGCAGATTTGGCATAGTCATCATCTGCTCTGAAGCACTGGGTTCTGGGCCCTCTTGCAAACCCCATTCTCCTGGTTGTCCTCTCATCTCACGCTGTTGCTTTGTAGTTTCCTCTGCACCTTCCCCCTTCTCTCTAGAACTCTGAGTGTTAGAGCGCTCCAGTCGCAGGCTCTTGGTCCTGCACTCCTCACTGTACTCACTTCTACGATGATCTCATCTGGGCACAGGGCTTTAAACAGCATCTCTTTGCTGACGATTAACCTGCTCCATTCTTCCCCCTAGGTTTGAATATCTAACTGTCTGCTGGATACTTCCACTTGTGTGTCTAAAAAGTATAACTAAAAATCCTTCATCAATAACTTATCTGTTAAAATTATTTGTAATTACTGATAAACACCAAACTTATTTTTTCCTTCACAAATCTGCTTTTTAACACAGCTTCTCTGTTTTAGTATACGGTGTCACCATTGCCTGAATTTCCCGTTTAGATATCTAGGCATCATCCTTTACTCTCTAAAACTTAATTTGTCAACAAGTCTTGACAGCTGTACCTCCAAAACATATCATGAATCTGAGAATTCTCTCCATATTCACCTCCACCATTGTGGTCCAAGTTATTATTATATCCAGCAGGGACATTAAATTCTTAACTTGTGTTCTAGCCTTCTTCTAACAAGTTTTCCACACAGCAGAAGACTATGTTTTAAACGTTCGAACTTGTTCAATGAGCCCACTTAAAAACCTCCTATGGCTTCTCCTACAATCTGAACAAGGTAAATCCTTACCAAAGCTTACAAGGCCCTCTGCCATCTGACCCCTGACTTACCTTCCTGATTCACCAGCTCACCTTGGCTCAGGCTGCTTAAGTCAAGCTGGCTGGTTCTGCTTCCTGGAATTCACCACGCTTGCTCTCTTTCAGTCCTTGTGCTCGTCCTTCATTCTGCTGAGAATGCTGCTGCCCTGGATTTTCACATGGCTTATTCCCTTATATATATCACATAAGTGATACCTTCTACAAAAGAAATATCCAGACCTCCCTATCTAAAATCAAGCCAAGGCTGCCCAATCATATTCTATTTTCTTTCCTTTATTTACTCCATATTACTTACTCATCACTACCTGAACTTAAATGAAATGTTTGTTTACTTTTTAACTATTTGTTTCTCTTCCTAGGATGTAAGACTCCTGAGTGTAGAACTTTTATCTGTCTTGTGCATAGTGGCATCCCCAATACTTAAAAACAGAGCCTAGGATCTAGGAGGTTCTCAATAAATATTTGTTCAATGAATGAATCAAAGGTGTAGTAGATCATCACTAAAACTGACATGTATTTATACAAAGAGGTTACCTTATTGATATTGCTTTATTACTCATTAAGAACCACCATATAACTCTTTACGTGTTCATGTACCACCTGAAAGCATCTTGCTTTCCTTGGAATGCCATGCAGTACCACACTTAGATCAGCACTTTCCTCAACCCTGTGAATATCTGATATGTGCTGCCCCAAGGGTTCAACCAGGGCTGGTACCTAGCCAAAACCCACCAAACTGTTGTTTGATTACTGACCAGACATTTAGCCTGGTTTGAAAATTTGGCCAGAAAGGCTATTAATACTTTAGTTAGGTGGAAGCCTGCTTCCAGGTAGGACGGAGCAGCTGGCAGACCATCGTTACTGCCTTATTGACAATATTAGAAAATTTTAAATAGCTTGAATGTCCAACCTTAGAGGATTGGTAAAGACATAGTATAGAATAGTATACAGTCATTAAATGATGTAAATAAATACCTTTGAAAGACATGCTTTCTATGTAATGTGTATTGCAAGTGAAAAAGCAGAAAGCAAAGTTGTTTCAGCAGCATGGCTTCAATTTTGTTAATTCTCTTTCTCTCCATATATGTAACTCTTCACACAAAAGAAGATGTACCAAAAATTACATAGTGCCTCTTTTTTCCTAGCTGGTGCTGATGAGGATTATAAGAATATCCCCATTATAGGTGATTTTCATTTTTCCTATAGTTTTATAAATTCTGTCAAATTAAATTAATTTAATAAGAATAAAAACTATATTATTTAGAAATCTTTCTACAAAAAAACAAAATTTTAAGCATTTTAAAAAAGTGTATTTGTACTTTTGCATTAGTTGTGCATTATATGTAAAACTATATGCATAAAATACTACACATAGTTATATATTACACACATACTTATACCAAGTAATGGATTAGAATGTACTGTACGTATTATGTCCACACACTCATGTGCACACATGCATGGCCACAGGACCTCACAGAGCAGGGAATTCCTTGGCAGCCCTTGAACTGCTACTTCAGTTCAAATTCTGAAGTACATGCGACTTTATAAAAATTCTATTAAATGATTGCCAAATATTTGTTTTCTATCCTAAAGAAAGTACAATAATGATAAATAAGTCTAAGTGCAATTATATCATTTTATGAGACTTTTAAAGTCCAATTGTTTAAAGATCAAACTGTGGAATAATGAGAGCTGCATTTTGGCATTATTTTTCATTTTCTAAATTCAAATATATTTCTGGTTAGATTATAATGACCTCCTCATTAACTCCTATATGCTGCATGTATATAAAGTAGAACATTGAACTGTTACACAGTACATCGCAAAGATAGTTTATTATAATTCAAATATTAAGGACTCAGACTGAGAATTATTTGAAATAATAGCCTAAATATGGGAGAAAGTAATGAATATGCCTTTTGAGTTGAGAAATAAAATTAATGGGCTTAGTTTTATTTAGTTAGATTAAATAAACTTCAATTTGTTTAAAATTTGAGTTTAATTCATTAATTATTTTATTTATTTGACAAATTTAAAGGACTTCTGGGTGTGAAATGCTAAGAATACAGTGGTTAAAGAGACATGAGCTTTGGTCGGTGTGGTGAAGTGTATTGAGCATCAGTCAGTGTGCGAACCGAAGGGTCACTGGGTCCATCCTAGGTTGCAGGCCAGGCGGTGCCCCCAGTGGGGGCACATAAGAGGCAACCACACACCGATGTTTTTCTCTCCCTCTCTTTCTCCTTCCCTTCCCCTCTCTCTAAAAATAAATAATAAAATATTTTTTTAAAAAAGAGAAATGAATCCTATCTTCTTGAAATAGTGTATTAGTCTATTAATTACATAATTTATCAGTAAGTTATATTTCTGATACATATTAGCACAATGTTTTTCAACTCACGTGCTGCAAGAATTTTTAAAACATGCAATATTTGACTCCTAAGTCAGGGGCACTGACCTCTTTTCCCTTAGATTGTCAAATTAAAAAATTGACAACACCAACACAACAAATAACCATCTGGTGTGAATAAATCAAAATCATAATTTTTTGGTTAGACTGGCAAAAAATATATTTTTGCTGTGCCACAGACTTTTAGTAATTAGTTTATATGTGCCATGAAATGAAAAAGGTTGAAAATCACTGTATTAGAAAATGAAAGTGGGGCCAAACATTAAGTTTGAGGTGGATTATGGCATCTCAAGGGATTCTGTCTGGTAAAGGAATATTTAGAGTTTCTAAACCCTATTGACCTAAAGTACCCTGGCAGGTGGTGGAATCTGTTTTTTCCGGTCGCCTAGTTGAAATCTGATTGTATGACTAGACACTGACGTGCTTGGAATTCTATGCCTACGTTTCCCCCAGGACATGCCACAGGAAAGACAGCAAAGCCAGGGTCTTGCCAACCTGTGAGGAAGTTCTCCAGATGGTGTGTTCCTGAAATCCCCAATGTCATGGCCTCAAATTGTTATTTGGGTCTAGTCCATTAATTCTTGTATTTATTTATTTGACAAATGTATAGGACTTCTGCTGTGTCAAGTGACATGACCACTAACAAATGATCAAAATGGACAGATGGTCAGATGTCCACCGACCTGCTGAACAAACAGATTTCTGTTGTGGATGCTGGATGAAAAGACAGACAGAAGAAAGGAAACTAAGGACAAATCATAAGAAAATCAGTTCCCATTTTTTGGACCCCCTACTGGGTGCCAGAAATATCACATGAGTTATGTCTAATCCTTATAGGAACCCTGCAGCCCAGATAAGAATGTAATTTAAAGATGAGGAAACTTAGGCCAAGAGACTGAGAAAGACTCATTCAGGGTGACTTAGCAAATACATGCTAGGTATGTGATTAAAATTCAGGTCTTTCAAACTCCAGAGCTAGCACTATTTTTAAATACCTCAGATCCAGTAGCAGAATATCTTCACAGGCAGAAATGGGAGTGTAACTGTAAAATAAGGTGTCAGTGTATTGTAATTATGCTAAAAATACAAGAATTAAGGATGCTGGCTAATAAAATCATCTAATGTTATATAAATGTATAACTGCTTAATTTGAATTATTGCTGGGAACTTATTGTTATTCTAACTGCAGTTTACTTTTTTTTTAACCCTCCTCTCCTCAGATCATGCCAGGAACTGCTTCACCAAGAAGCACAACATACCCTATGAATGTATTGGCCAATGTGATAGGTTGAATTTTTTATTTCAATTCTTCATTCTCCCATGAAATCCTTAAATTATTCCTTCCCTTGCCTTG
This sequence comes from Glossophaga mutica, assembly GCA_039655065.1. Classification (NCBI taxonomy): domain Eukaryota; kingdom Metazoa; phylum Chordata; class Mammalia; order Chiroptera; family Phyllostomidae; genus Glossophaga; species Glossophaga mutica. The sequence goes on along the minus strand of CM077305.1, from coordinate 142,608,399 downwards.
TTGTATGAATAAGTGCATCTTTCCCACTCTTTGGCATTGGGCTCCGACATATAACTTTCTTTGGGAACGGGATGTTGGTGACACAGAGACCAGAAACCTGCCTCAGTGCTGCGGCTTGCCAGAGCTCCACCGCGAGAACAGCCTGCTCCCAATAGCTATTTCCCATCAGCCGAGTCCCAGAGCAAAGACACTGGAAACAGACTGGAACTGAGCACACATGGCAGAACCTACGGCCTGGAGCCAATGCCAGCCAACCCGCGCCCTGAAGGGGAGCTAGATTAGCTCAATCTTATCACATACAGATTCACAAGGGTGAGAATAAATGTTTATTGCTGTAAGCCACTGAGTTTTAGGTGGCCATGCTACTTGTTAAGCAGCAATATGGTGTCTCTAGGTGACTCAGATGGCCATAAGGTGCACATGAAATTATTGAAGATGCAAAAGAAGGAAAATGTTCCTCCTGATCTTTAGTCTTTTCTGAGTCTTGCAAGACAGAAAGTCGGAAATGAAGGGCTGCGAGTAAGAGACTTGAATCCATGGCCCGAGCACACATGGCAGAACTGTTCCTGGGCATTTGTTTGTGTGACCAAAGGAGACTTTGAAGGCAAGGGGTGGAAGAGAGCCCCACTGGGGCGAATGCTCTTCCCCAGCCAGACTCTTAAACTCAGCCCTAGGAGTCAACCAGATGCTGCCTGTCAGTGGGTGGAAGTAGTGTAAGTAGCAAAGGATTAAGGCAGTTGTTGTCTTGGCTCTCTGCTCTGCAGCCTTACAGATGAAATTAATAAATTGCTAAGCATTGTTTTTATGTTAGTAGCTGGCTTCATAATGGTAACCACATTTCATTTCCCTAGAGAATGGTATTTTAAGCCAAATAGGGTTTAGGCCTCATTAGATATATTGGTATGTACTTTGCTCATGAAGTAAGCTGAAGATTAAAGTCACTGGAACAAAGTACTAAAACTGAAGGTGCTTGAGGCAATGTCAGTCTCAGTGTAGATCACACCCCGGTGAAGCATTTACCACAGAAATATATTATTCAGGGTTATGCAGGTGAGGATTACTGTAGTATTTAATAAGAACTCATATGGTGCTTATCATGAAATATGCTCATGTGATGTGTCTGAAACCCCTCAGAACTTTGGCACAAACACTAAAGTTTAATTACATGATGTTGAGACACTAATAGAAGGTGGTTTACTTCAACAGATACAACTGTTTGATTTCTACAGTGGAGAACAAAAAATAGCACTTCAGCTGAGTTAAAAACAGCCAAGTGCTATTCCCACAGTTAAGCCATTTTCTGATAGATTTAAGCTATTTTCTGGTAGATTTCTTTGCTTGACGAACTCCCTTTTATTGACTGTTTTCAATTCTTGGACTTCTTACATGAAAAATTGCAGTAGAACATGCCTGGGTTGTGGGCCGGGTCCCCGGATGGGGGCGTACGAGAGGCAACCACACACCCGTGTTTCCTTCTCTCTCCCTCCTTTCCCCTCTCTCTAAAAATAAATAAAATATATATTTTTTAAACGAAAAATTGTAGTAGAATGGGGGGATGTTTTTGTAACCTGAATTATGTGAAATATTTATTTCATGATTGTGAGATAAATAACTTTTTCTCAGAAAATTCCTTTATTAGGCTAATTTATTTTAGTTTTTAAAGTCATATGCAATGTGATGATATATCCATTCTTGGGGAAGGTTGGAAGAAATTATAATACCATTAAAAAAACAAACAGAAACTTCACCTTAGTGTCTTCTTCATAGTCCAAATTATGAGATTGTCTTATAACAAAGTATCTCTGTATTGGGGTAATTAACTCACCTTAGTTGGGACTCAAAATTTCTTAACAAAAATTAAAGGAAATAATAGCACCCCTCATCCCAGTATTAGTTTCCTACTGCTTTTGTAACAAATTGTCACGAATTAAGTGGCTTGGATCAATACACATTTATTTATTTTTTATTTTGTAGGTCAGAAGTCTGATGTGGGTCTCACCGGACTAAAGAAAAGATGTTTGGAGGTTTGCATTCTAGACGCTGCCCACACTCCTTGGCTTGTGATCCCCTCCCATCTTCAAAGCCAGCAAGAGCCAGTTCTGTCTTTGTCACGTTGTACGGCTTTGACACTGACTCTGCTGCCTCTCTCCTTCACGTTTCAGAATTCCTGTGGTTACTGTGGGCTCACTCAGACAACTGAGTATAACCTCTCTATGTTAAGGACAGCTGGCTAGCGGCCTTAATTTCATCTGCTACCTTACGTGTTTTTTTGCATTGTAACATCGTATTCCTAGGTTTGGTGGACTAGGATGTGGACAACTTTTGAAGACCATAGTTCTGCTTACCATATTTCTTTGACTGTTGTGAGGATCAAATGAGACAATACATATATAAATTTGGCCCATATCAAAAGCTCAATAAATCCTAGTTAATATTATTATTGTTACTTGTAAAGGCATGGTTTTAGGTGTGTTACCTCCAATCGAGTGCTCACCAGTCACAAATACTACCACCCGTTTCATTCAGGTGAGTGTTCATGGGGATTGGATTTGAAAATGACACCATTTTTAACAGGCTTTGTTGCTAGGCATGTGGGACCTCAGTATCTGGTTCACTCAAGATAGATCAGGACTTGGGAAGTGCTATGATGATCAGCATATAGCCTTCATTGACAGGATGGCCATCATAAACATACGTAACGGCCCATTTTTCAGTGGCCATAAGGCCCAGAAATTAAACTGGCACTCAATCTAGGTGTTTGATAGCCATGGGGGACAGAGTAATTTTCTAAGTCATTAGTGTGCCTCCAATTGGCCTGGATTGGTTTGGATCAAGGCCCTTGCCAGTGGATAGAGGGTAGAGTCCGCTCACGTTTGAAGGTATCTTGATGAGTAGACTTCAGCCAGGGGCAGCTCTAGGACTAACTAGGAAAATAGAACACACAATAGGAAACTAAAGTACAAGTTTAGTGTTGAACCATAGAGCAAACAAGCCAGTTGCTGAGCAAAGAAAGCAGCCTGGTGAGATCATCTTGGTACACAGACTATTCTTTTCAGGGGAACAAGACTAATTCTAGATTCAAGTAGTGGATGAGTCTGAAACTGCACATACTTAATTGCTTTGGCCAGGATTAGCTCAGGGTGTGGGCAGGGTTTTCTTGCTGGTTTCAGGCCACAGCTGACCAAACCTAGGAAATGACAGTGCAGGACATGTCATAGTTGCATGCAGTAGCTTAACATTACTCATTAATTTAGCAAACAGTTGTTGAACTCTTTGTACATATATATGTATGTGTGGAGGAGGTGTAAGGAAAAAGTGATGGAAAAAGTACAGGTTTCGTTTATAGACAAAATTATATATAAATCCTGCTTCTGCAAGTTACAAGGTTTATGATCAGCAACAGTTGCAAACCTTTGTAGGCCTTAGTTTCTCCAGTTAAATTATACACAAGGGTGTGTGGCTTAAATGACACAACAAGTTAAAGCACCCAGAATGACCTAGCACATAGTAGAAACTCAATAAATGGTAAATGTATACCAGTTTGACAACTGAGGATAAAGGTCTTTTTTTTTCCTTTCCAACTACTTTGTCCTTCCAGGGAGGAGAGCACTCTTCATAAAGCTGTTGACAAGCCCTTTGAAGTGAGCCTCCAACTTCAAGTGTTCCCTGTGCCTCTTTAAATCAAACTCAAGGTTACGACCTTTAGATTTACTGTGCTTGAAATTTACTGAATTTCTTGTATCTTTGGAGTACAGTTTTTAATCAAATCTGGAAAATTTTTGGGCTGGTATATCTGTATCGCTATAGATAAACCCTTTAAAAAAAACTCATTGTACTCTTCTCTGATGGAATTCTAATTACACGCAAGTTAGATTGCTCAGTGTTATCCCAGATCACTGAAGATGTGTTCATTTTTGACTTCATATTTTCTGGGAGGAAAATCCTTAATTTGACTCTGAAAGCCAATAAGACTTCAGGTTTTTTTGGAGCTCCACATTCAAACACGACAGAGACCAGAGAGGCCCTCGGGGGGAACTATGTAAACCCAGTGCGATGCCCTAATTTCAAGGGTCACAACATCTCATTATTCTGCCTGCTTTTGCGCCTTCTCCAGTGCCTTTAAATGGTTGCTTTTTAAGTATTTTGTGCAGAGTTTATAATTGTCTTCTGAGGAAAGATTAGTTTGATACAAGGTATTCTGTCATTATCAGCCTGGAAGACTCTGAGATCATCACATTGAAATTCCATTAAAACCTTTCAGAGAAGGAACAAAAGCTCTATACTGAAAGAAGCACTGGCCGGGTGATGAAGGAGCTTAGACAGAGTGTGACCTGGTTTGATCTGTTTCAGGTACATCCCTCTGGTGGAATGGTGTGGATGGTGGATTTGAAAGAAAAGTAAGAACTCGATTCAGGGACTCCAGTTAGGAAAATATTGCAATAATTCGGGTGAGAGAAATCAAGTGCTGAGAGGTGGTTCTAGAGAACGAAAGATGGCGCCCAGTGATAGTTAGGTGATACAATTGGCTGAAATCAGAGACTGAGTCAATGTCAGGGTGAGGTCTAGCATGCTTCCCAGATTTTTATTTTGGTGTCTGGCAGGAGAACACACCATCACTGAGATAGGGGACATAGAGGGATAAGGAGATTTAGAGGCAGTGGAATTGAGGAGTTTGTTATTTTTGTCACATGTACACGTCCAGGGTGGTTTTCCAAACACTTACTCATTGTTGGTATACTCTAAATATTTTTTTTAGGAAAAACAAACAAATAAACTAGATAGCTTAGTATTTCAAAATGATATCTTGATTGACAAGACTTCAGCTTTATTATGTTCTCCTCTAGTAATGTTGAGTTTCTAAAATATATTCCCAGTATATTGATCCTAAGCAGGATAGAATTTCAAAATTTGTTTCCAGTATTCTTACATTCATTACACCTCTGACAGGAACTGTTGGCATGTGACTGTCTCCCAATAGACAAAGCTATGTGGCTGCCTTTTCTCAATAGTTTCTATAGATATAGAACATGTAATAGGCATTTTTTAAAAAAACACCACATATAAATATTGAAGAATCCCCATGTCATGAATAGATTAATATTCTGTTTTCTTTTCATAATCCTTTAAGATGAAGTCTAATTAAGGAACTCCATTAAGGTTTTGATTGTTTCAATTGTTTGTATAAAGAACATATTAATTCTTCAAATGTCTCAGAGAATACAAAATGACTTAAGGAAAATATTCTTTATTGCTGTGTAATTCAAACAATTTTGCATTCAAAATTTTCCAAACTATGCTTTTTCAAATTATGCTAAGCAGATCAATGTTTGCATACAGATATTTTATAGTGCTGAAAGTGTGAACATTGGGTTTTCCTACATGTGGGGTTGATGAACTGAACTCTGAATGAATATGGTCCTTGCACAGGGTAATACTGTGGATTTAACAGAGCTGGAAATGACTTGAAAAATTAAATTGCCTGTTACCACCAAATGACTAGGAGATAGTTGTGAAACCATTAAAAAAGAGGGACTCTGAATCACTTAAACTATTTTCTAGTTTTAATTCTTTGATGTTATGCTTAAGTTCCTGAAATCATATTTTTGAGCTCAGTAATAGCCTCACTTTCAAGTTGTTATCTTGATTATTTTTCTTTCTTTTTAAAAAATCATTTAAAATTGTTATTCTATTACAGTTGCCCCAGTTTTTGCCCTCTTCCACCCATCCCACCCCCCACATCCACAATTAATTTCTACACTGTTGTCCATGTCCATGGATCATTCATACATGTTCTTTGTCTAGTCCCTTCCCCTTCTTTCCACCATCTCCCCCTCCCCTCTGGTCACTGTCAGTCTGTTCCATGTTTCCTTGCCTGTGGTTCTATTTTGTTTGTTAGTTTATTTTGTTCATTAGATTCCTCTTATAGGTGAGATCATAAGGTATTGCATTTCATCAACTAACTTAGTTCACTTAGCATAATATTATCTGGTTCCATCCATGCTGTCACAAAAGGCAGGAGCTCCTTCTTTCTTTCTGCCACATAGTATTACATTGTATAAATGTACCACAGTTTTGGGGGGGCCTGCATCCTCATGGACTCTGTGCCCAGTGGCCTGCAGGTCTGGCAGCAGTGGCTGAAGGTGGGGGGCTGATTCTTTATTACTCACTTCCCATCTTCCTTCTCCTTCCTCTTCCCTTCTAATCAATTTATTTGACTTTCTAAAATTCTCCAGACTCCATCCATTTCTCTCTCTTCCCTCCACTGCCATCCTAGCCCAAGTCATCATTTTCTTGCACAGCCTCTTAACTGGTCTCCTACATCTTAACTCCCCCCAGTCTGTTGGCCACACTATTGCCAGTGACATTTTTTTTTCCTAAAAGGAGAAGCTCTTCAATGGCTTCTTATTTTCCATGGGGAGCAGGGTGGAAGGACTTCCTTAACATGGCTTGCAATGTTCTTCTCAATGTCATCCTTAGATTTCAATTTCATCTTGTAACATTGTACCCTGTCTCTTTGAATCCCAGCCATTCTGAATTTCTGTCAGTTCCATGCTCTCACTGTGCTTTCCTTTACACAAATGAATGCTTTGGAGAATGTTTCAAACATACTCTTACCCCTACTTTTCTTCCTAACTCCACTTTACCTACCATTCAGGTACCTTTATAGGAGACAACTCTTTCAGAAGAACTTTTCTTAACTGTTCTTTCCCACGAGGGCACCCTGAATCTCCTCTGTCAGAGCACACATCAGACTTTGTCAAAGCTTCCTATTTAGTTAGCTGCCTTGATTCTACACTGCAGCCTCCAAGGGAACTGGGACAGTGTCTTACTGATTCTAATTGCCTAGCACTTAGTAGATTCTCAATAAATATTTATACAAAAATTGTCTATTCTAAATTTTTTTAAAGAAGAAGACAAACTATTTACTATTCTACCAGTTTAAAGTCTTAAAAGTCAGGAACTAGATTCTTACGTTTAACTTGATTCCCATTTATACCCAACCCATTTCAGAATCTTCTGAACCTTCTGGATTCAGTGAAAAGAGAGAAGCTGTATGATATCCCCACATCATTAGCTGTTTTAATTATACTTAAGAAGGCTTAAGAACTTGGGGGAAGTTTGTTGAGTAAGTTGGAGTACATAGACTATATTCCTCATTGAGCAGTTAATCAGCATCTTTCAAAAATATCCATTGAGGACACTGAGGACTATGAGTGAAAAGCTGGGTTATATTCTATGGGCGGACTAATCTGACTCCTGCATCTAGAGTGTGCCTTACAATGTCACGCATCAATTATATCTCAATAAAGTTGGGGGGGAGTGTATTAGTAAATAATCCCTCTTGGCATTTAGCAATAAGAGAAACTTTAAGGACAGCACTTGAGTGGGAAGGTTAATTCATTCTGAAACCCACAAATGGCCTCCCAATGCCTTCACTCATGGAAATGCAGGCAAAAAGGCTAAAGCATTTGCCATTACTCATGTAAAAGTACTGTAGGAACTTCTTGCAATAGGAACTTATAGAAGAGCAATTCAGGACACAAGTAGAAATAGCAAGAACTGGAGTTGATGAAGTTTGCATGGCTAAGATGGAAAGCCTGAATTTGCAGCTCTGAATTTAGAACAGTTGCGAAGTAGGCAAAAAGCTCCACCTTTAGCGTACTGTTCTGTTGCTAGGAAGTGACTTGTCCGGCATATACCAGAGTGGGGATGTAGGAAAAAATCAACAAGGGCCAGAAATATGAATTTAGGATAAGGGACAGGCAAATTCAGACTAACGCTGACTCAGATCTCTACTCTGGCTACAGCTGCTAAAAGCATCACCTCTACCCTGGTCAAGAAGTGCTGGGCAAGATCAGAGTATACTGCAGTTACATTTTTGTGTTATCTATAATTTGCTGTATATTGACATGCTTGTGAGCATCTCAAAACAAAGGCTCTAGCAAAAGATCTCCAATTGCCTGGGAGAACATGTGAAACTCCAGACATTAAGTTATTGTGTTTAGTGCATTTAGATATTTCTGAAACCTAAGATTTTTGGGCCGGGTCAGCTTTTTGTTTCAGACATTTAGATTTGCATTGATAGTATTTCAAATATTTCATGTAAATGGATAAACTTAGCACCCTCACTCTGAATAAATTTCCAATGAAATATAAAAATGAGAACAGATTTTTGAAAACTGGATGTGGAACTAAAACTTTAAAGCAATAGTTATGGTCTTTGCTATCTCCCTCTTTCTCTGTATCTCTACCCTCTTATTCCTGCACCACCTCTCTCTGATAGGTGGGGGTAAAATGGAATCACAGGTAAAATTTTAGGAAATGTAGGAATATTTATGTTTTATTTGCAGCCCTCCCACCACTCAAGAAAGTTAAATTTCTAAATAATTCAGTTAATGCAATGTGTTGCAGTTTTTCTAACTGATGGACAAAATCCAGTCCTTATGGGAGAACAAAAGGTTTGTGTGTTTTGGGAAAATACTCCATAAGCTATGTAAATGAATTATTTGTCAAATGGGCTCCACTTCTAAAAGTATGTTTCCTCTGATAAATAAGTATAGTACAGCCCTATGTAAGAAAATGCTAGTGTATATACAGTACTTCAGTTGAAAATTCCCTCAGGTGAAGAAAAAGGTAGCTATCTGCTTGGGAAAATGGAGCATTTAGGGAACAGTGACTCCTTTTTTGTTGTTGTCAAACAGATTCTTGTCTTAGTGGGCTTTGTCACAGTCTCCTAATGCCCATGGCTGACAGACAGCTTGATCAGAGGCAATTATCCTTCCGAACCTACCTGGAGGTAACATCCAGTCTCACCTCCCTAGAGGTCAAATGAGTTTCTTTCAGAGTTGGAGACTAGTGCAGAAGGAGCCCCGAGACTAGAAATGAATGCATGCTGTCAGCTCAGTATATTTAGGAAGCATTTGTTCGACTTTCTTGCTTTCAGCAGATTTCCTTTTACCTCAGTGTCTATTTGTCTTGGCTGAAAGCATGTGCATAGTGGAGAGAAACTGCTCACCTTGGTGTTCAAGTGAGCTTTTCTTTTTCTTATTTTATTTACTGATGGTTTCTCTTAACATCTTTATTGATATATTTTTGACAAATAAAAATTGTACATATTTAAGGTGTACAATAAGTTTCGATATATGTATACATTGTGAAATGATTTATCACAGCAAAACTACTTAATATATCCATCACCTTGCATAGTTACTTCTGTGTATGTGTTTGGAGGAGTGAGAACACTTGAGAATTATTCTCTTAGCAAATCTCAAGTATATACTACATGTAGTTAATAATATTAACTATAGCACCATGCTGTGCATTACATCTGTAGAAATTATTCATCTAATAACAAAGTTTGTACCCTTTGATCAGTCTCTTCCCTTCCCACTTCTCCCCCCACCCCGCCCCCGCCTCTGGTAACCACCATTCAAATTCAATTCTGTCACTATGAGTTTGACTTTTTTTTTAAAAAAAGATTTCACATATAAATTAGATCATGCACTATTTGGCTTTCTGTACTTGGCTTATTTCACTTATCATAATATCCTACAGATTCATCCATGTTTTTGCAAATCATAAAATTTCCTTTTTTTAAAGGCTGAATAATATTCCATTGTATAGATGTATATCACATTTTCAACTGTTGACAGACACATATTTTCAATGCTAACTGCCTATCATGTCCCGGAAATCATTCCTTCACTGTTATTTACTTGTTCATTTACGTGTTCATTGACCAAACATTTATCGAGCACCTACTATGTATTATGAATTGTACTGAGGGTAAGGGGCAAGATGACTATAAAGATGAATATACCATGTAGTATCAGAGACAGAGGTGTAAACAGATATTCACAAGACACCATGAGAAGAGGAAAACTTTGACCAGTGATTGGCTATAGAAATTGGAGGTGGATAAAGCAGAATTTCCGTTGGAGTGTGAGCGGGGCAGGAAAGCTGTGTTTCAAATTACGCTCCTACCTGGAAATGTCAACTCCGCAGGAGAGGTATTGCCCCCACCTCTCACTGTGACACTTCTTTCCCCAGTAGAATTCCACTGAGCCTTAGTTACTAACAGGATCATGCCATTTCCCAGGGCTGCTTGAGTGCAAGGAAGTTGAGGGACATTGAATTAAGAAAATATGAAAATAGCTATGAATACAAGGGGGTCGATCCTTCAGGACTTCATTGAGAAGGTGGCGTTTTTTGCTGCATTTTGAGGAATAAGAAGTTTGTCAGTACAAATGTAACACAGGGGTCTAGCCAGATAACTGGGGAGTAGGGATGCAAACCCAGAGGTGGTTCAAGAGCCTGCACTCCCGGAAGTGATCCCTGGGAAGGGGTCGGGAAATGTTGGTTGAAATTGCAGCTGAAACCATGTGACAACCTTTTCACTCCCTCCGGTAACAGTAAACAAGCTAGGTGGCGCCAGCTTGCGTTGCTCTGGCACCTGAGCAGTGTAGCATGACACAGCCGGAGACAGCTTGTCAGAGCCTGCATGGGGCTGAAAAGGTCTCAACACAAACGCAACAAGGAGACATCCCACCCCAGCCAGAGACGAGGTGCTCCTGAGTGGCTAGAAAACCCTGCTTCCAGATCGTGGCAGTGGGAGGAGGGTCAGGGACATGGTGTGGGCTGAAATGCATGATGGACATTAGTCCGAAATGGCTAACAACTTGGACCTTCCACAGTGTGTAGGATTTGGGAGCAGAAGATTTAAAACGGACGGCATGCAGACGCCCTTCGCTTTTTGCTTTCCCTTCGCTTGCAAGGTCGAGAGCCAGCCGGTGGAGACAGCCCTGCGCTGAGGATGACCACCCAGCCAGCGGCAGACCGCATGATGTGGGGCCCCACTCATGGCTCTTCCGTTGCCCTGCTCTCGTGGTCTGGAGCAGGCTCACGGAGGACGCACACCTTGCCAGTGGTGGGCTCGGGCAGGACACTGCAGCTCTGCAACGCACAGCACAGGTCCTGGACTGCTTGCGTTCTCTCGCCGCGAGAGTAGCGCCCCAGACGCTATGGGCTGAGACTGTTTGCCGGTCTCAGAGGGCACAAGCAGCCAGGGCCCAGAGGACTGAGCCCCTCACACAACTGACTGCAGGGATCTGGCACTGCTCTCCAACCCCGGAGAAGGAGACGGAGAAAAGTATGGTGAGGCAGTGGGGACACTGGCGTCACAAGTGCATGCACGCTCCAGAGAAAGGGAGAGAGCCTGGAGCTGGAGAGATGGGAGACCCACCGGTGTAGCAGGCTTGGACTCCAAGAGGCCAGATAGGGGTGGTTTCTGGAAATGGATTTGGATTTTAGTCTTTGGGGAAACAAGGGGATTTCTGTGTTTTGCACAAGAGAATGGCTTGGAGCAGGGGAAATCCCAGTTCCCCCAAACTGGGCACCCTGCTAATAAAATCCTTTTTCCTTTCCCGCCAATCTCAATTTTATGGTTCTGCAAGGCAGCAAACTACCAAATCCCATTTTGCCCTGTAACGCAAAAAAAGATATTCTGAGAAAAGGATACAATTTGCAAAGGCAAAAAACAAAAACAACAAAAAAACAAAAACAACAAAAAACCAAAAACAAACCCAACAACAACAACAACAACAAAATAAAACAGGAGAGTGGCAATTTGTTGTATTTGGAAGCATCAGGGATTTGTATAATTGCAGCATAGGGGCGTATGTGTGTGTTTGTGTGTGTGTAAGTGGGCTGGGTGGACATGGTTGATAACACAGTTTGGAACTACCTTTCCATGAGTGGGGTATACTCCACTGGAAAGTTTCCATGCTGTTTTTTAGAGAATCAGCATAAATTGTCTTGACAATAAACATCTTCTCCATAGTCAAATTCAAATTTAGGAATAGCCTGGATTAGAATTACATCTCTCTAGCTTCTGTCCTGTCCTTATCTGTTCTTTTTAGACAACTGAAATTGTAGGTTTGATATGAACCAGTGGCTGAAAAATATTCCCTCTGTCAACTGGTTTATCTTGTTACTGACACAATAATCAAAGTCAATTGGGTTAAACAAGCTGAAACGCACTGTCAAAAGCCATTAGCAGTGGAAGAGCCTCCAGCCATAAAGAACTCCTTCTGTATATCTTAGAGTTTTCTTCATGAAAGGAAAAACTCAAACTAAAGGAAACAACTGGTTCCATTTACAAGCTCATTCCTCTAGGGTCTTCTCATCAGCTCTGAGGTTTGAGTTTTTTTCTTTCATTTTTTCCTGGATATTGGGAGCTGTGCTATGTTCTTGATAATCTCAAATGTATAATGCTTTTTGGTAGTATTAAAACCTGGATATATTAAAGTTTGCATATTGTCCAGGTTTTCAAAAGGAACAAAAATGAAGGTTTATAAAATCAAAACCAAGGCAGGGGAAATGGATACCCTCTCCTGCCTTTTAAGAGATTCTTTTGCCCACTTCCTGGAGCCACTGTTGTATTCTCTCCGACCCAATGGCACCATACATCTACTAAATTCATACGCCTGCCAGTTCCGTGCATACGTGGGTAGAGAGGTTTGGCTGCTGTCGTTGACAAGATGCCAGGCTCACAGGACTGTCAGAAACAGAACACATTGATAAAGCTGCATCAAAACGTAAGTCAGCTGCAAATGGACCTGTATTGAACAGTCCTACTTTTAACTGGTCACTCTCCTTTAAAGAAAATACCCTTGCAGGTGAAAGTGATATTTGATGCCTTCGCTTTAATAACTTTATTAAAATGTCAAGAGAATAGAAGTTACTTATGCCTGCCTGAGGCATTTTTGAATGTCCATACATCCCTGCTGCAATGATCGATGAAGCCAGATATACAAGATGGAAACAGAACCCACACCACCATTTTCCTTTCTCTTTTAGGCCTAATCATCTCAACCATGGGATGACCCTGGGTCGAAGTAAATGAAATGAAAGTGGAAAGAAAGAAAAATGAAGGGAGTTTTAATGTCTCCTGTAGGTTCATTTTCACAAAGACGCTGGAGGGAAATATTATAAATAACATTTACGCAGGCATCCTTGCTCCCCAGTGCCTCAGACAGATTTTGTCTCCCTTGAAGTGTAGGCAGGAGGAGGTGCGCTCCAATCTGATCCTCTTTATTAGAGATTTAGTTAAAATCCTTCAAGCTTAATCTTGACCTTTGTTTAGAAAATAAATGGTTGATCTCTAATGGCAAGCTCTGAGAGTTCAAGGAGCACTGCCAAGTTTCCTTCAACGCTATTCATGGATTTCTTGTGCGAAAACACTGTGAGGCATTACCTGAAGCACAGGGCAAACAGGAACAGACCCAGCCCAGAAGACCTATGAAGAGGATGCTATTTATCTTCCTTGTCCTACTGGGCACCAGAATTTTGGCTGCAGTGGTCAGCTGGGATTTCCCTGGCCTGGTTTCCCATCTTGGATACCTGGAGACGTCTTTTTTCTCTAGACTTTATGAGAAAAAAAAAACAAAAAAACAAAGGATTAGTTGAAATAATTGAAACTACGCTTTGGAATAGAAACTATATAGAGTTTAGAGTACATTCACTTAAGCATAATTACTCATGATAATTATTTAAATTATAACATATAATTACTTATTCTAAATGAAATTTGTAGGTTTCTGCCAAAATTTCAAATCCTTTCTTTCCAAGAATAAGCCAAAGTGTGTTGGCTAACTGTGTCTGGTTTGGTCTCATTTGGATTTCTTTCTCTTTTGATATCTAGTCCTGTTTATTGTCATCTGTATGATCCTTGTTGACCTTACTAAGATGGTCATTTGTTGTATGTCGGTGTTTATCAGTAATAGCAAAAACTTTGTGGTTATTGAATTATCTTATTTATGCTCTTTTTCAAGTGTATTGACAGAAGGTCACCCTTGCCCACACTGCTGGCCTTTAGGTATCCATCTGGAACAGCTTCTCTGTTTGCCTGGATCTCCTGCTTTCTGCCACTCTTGGGCACTGTCTGATTGCTGACTCTCAGTCAGCCTGCTCCCTCCACATTCTTCTTAAGAGTGGACCGAAGGGAATTGTTAAAATTTGCTTTCTTTGGCAAGAAGAACTTCAAATAAGTTGGGGTTGAAAATGGATCCTCTATTTGATAGAAAACTGAATGCTATGACATTCCCTATGTAAACATTATTGAATTTTCTCCTTGGCTACTCTAGATGTTCACAGTATTACTCTTTAAAAATCATTCTCAGTCTTATTTATGATATTCCACAGTGACACTTTAGGAAGAAAGGATCCTAACCTCAGACTAATTAGAGTAGTTAATCGGCAAACAAGCATTTGTAAAACACCCATAACGCACCTCTGTTGGTTTATCCAATTTTATTAGCGATGATGGATTACATACAAAGCATATTATTTTTTCTGTCATTTTGCTTTTGATAGAAGGCAACTTTCATGTAATTATAAAACACATTTTAAAAATGCTTATTGTGTAGATTCTGTCAAAAAAGTGTGACATAATAGAGGAAGCACTGTGAACATTGGTAGCATAGCCTCTTATTTGAAGATAAATTGTGTGCAGATGTGTGTGTGTGTGTATGTATTGACAAAAATGGCTTTCTGTTTCTCTCAACATGACTAAACTTTAGACAGGCTTCTTCCTGACTCTAGGCCCTGACCTCCCTTTTCTTAGATCATTCATGTGAGAAAACTCACCATTGTAAATTCTTTCCCTGCCCCTTTGTGAGTGTTTTTAAAAATCCCTTGCCAATCATACACCAAGGACTGTCTTCTCAATGGCATGAGAGATTACATTTTGAAATGCAATCATCAAGGAAGCTGACGCCCTATCTGCTGGTCTGTGAGGTAGGGCAGGAACCTATGGACAAGTAAATAGCAAATGCAGATAGCCGGATCACAGAGAAAACATGGTTTGGTCTTACAGTAACCCATTATTATTTGCTAAAATCTTCCTATGGCAGACGCAGACTTGCACTTTTCAGCTGGTCCTCCAAGAAGGGACTTGCTGCTTAGCTATGAGGAATTCCACTACCTGGAGGCCTCCAGCTATCTCCTTTACATCAAACCAAGGGCATGCCTTTCTTGGAGTGCTCTGGAAAGTGACTAAGCCATATAGTGAGCACTGGTATGTGCTTCCAAAAATAGATTGAGGCAGGGTGGATACAAGGGTCCTTTCCACCAAGCTCATGATGACACTGATGAGCAAACTTTGATCTGGAGCTCTCCTATGGCCTGGCACAGACCTTGCCAGTCAGTCTGTAATGCATCTGAAACCTATCCCTGCCCAATTCTGCCTTCTTTCCTTCTATTTTATTCCCCCAAAACCTTTCACATTTCTTATTACCTCACGGGATCTACTTCCCAGGGAAACTAACTCCAACACTTCCTCCAAACAACATATACATCAGCGGTTTTCAACTGGTGTGCTGTTGCACACTGGTGTGCAACACCTGACTACTTAGTCAGGGACACTGACCTCTTTTCCCTTAGACTGTCAAATAAAGAAATGACAACAGCCAACACAACAATAGCCATCTGGTGTGAATGATTAAAAATTATACCCATTTTTTGTCAGATAGGCAAAAAGTATATTTCCTGGCATGCTGCAGAATTTTAGTGATTACTTTATACGTGCCATGAGATGAAAAAGGTTGAAAATTGCTGACATATTCCAACAGATATTAAAACTAGGAAGGCTAAACATCAAAATGGAAAGAAGCAAATGCTGCCGGCAGGTGGAAATGCCCCATGAAATTTCTAATACAGAAACAGGCATCAAGCGGTCTTCACTGTATGAAAGGGCCAACTGCAGGCTCCTTAAACATCATGAATGTTTTCAAATTACCTTAAAAACGAATTTAAAAAAGTTTAAAAAAATATCACTGCTGAGAATACTTAAATTTCTCTTTAGTATGACTTATGTGATGTTATATTAACAACGCTGTCTTTTTTAAAAAATATTTTTTCTATTTTTTCTTCTGTGCATTTCTGATTCATTCTTATTTTAAAGATTTTATTTATTTACTTTTAGGGAAAGGGGAAGGGAGGGAGAAAGAGAGGGAGAGAAACATCAATGTGCAAGAGACCATGGATATGTCGCCTCCCACTCACCCTCAACTAAGGACCTGGCCCACAACCCAGGAATGCACCCTGGCTGGGAATTGAACTGATGACCTGTCAGTTCGCAGGCTGGCTTTCAATCCACTTTTGAGCCACACCAGCCAGGGCAAGAGCTGCCTTTTTTTTAGAAGAGAGTATAGGGGAGATAAATGGTGATGAAAGGAGACTTGACTTGGGGTGGTGAACCCACAATACAATGTACAGATGATGTACTATAAAACTGTACACTTGAAACCTACATAATTATATTAACCAATGTCAACCCAATAAATTCACTAAAAAAGAAAAATAAATACGTAAATAAAAATAAAAGAAGAGCTGTCTTTTTTGAGTACCTAATATGTGCCAGGTATTATTATCACATTACATATACTTTCTTTTGTTTTCCCAATATGTCTTTTTTACAGTTTTATTGAACATAATTTTCTTATGTAATCTCCACAGTAATGTATGTTATTGCCTTGTTTATAGATGAGGAAACCAAGGTTTAAAAACTAAGTAAATTGTCAAGGATCCCACGGAGGCAGGATTCAGATCCAAGTAAGAACAGAGGGATGCTCGGGCTCTTCCCCACGGCTCTGCAGTGGCAGCCGACATGTGCCGATGCCATCCGGGTGCCAGGCTTCACACGAACTATTTTATTTCATCGTCCTGACACCCCTTAAGGCAGGTACAATTGTTATCTACATTTTACAGATAAAATAATTAAATTCAAGTGAGTTTGTGTGATTCAAAAAGAGTAAGTCTTATAGGTAGAAGAGTTGGGATTTAGACCAAGGCAATCAGATTTCAGAGCTTACCACTATAAGCTGTGTTGCTTCCATTTGGGCGACCTGTAGTGATCCAATGTACACAGATCCTCAGAAACAGCACTGTCAGCTATATCCAAGTTAAAGTTATCACAGGAAATCGAAGGGCTATCCAGTGTCAGTTTTGCTAAAGGACATACTGTACTTTTTAAACTTTCATCTCCACTTCATGTTGACATGGTGGGATCCTATCACTCAACATTATTTACTATTAAACCTGCCTGCTGCTTTTATAGAAATTAAAGTTGAATATGTGGTAAGCTCCAGAAAGTTATGTGTACTTTGATGTGCTTAGAGAGCTTCCAGGTGTTCAAATGAGAAGTGACAGGCTGGTCTTAACTTTCCACTGAAATGTTTAAGCAGAACAGTTTCTGGGCCTGAGCCTTTCCTCTTTGAGTTGTGACAGAGAAAAGAGTAGACAGAATGTCTGCCCACATGTCATTCCTTCAAACACCACTTTCATGCCCCTGGGCCATTCTTCAAGCTCTTACCTCCAACTAGAATTCTCTTAATTTCTTTCACTATCTATCCAAATCCTTTAATCTTTAAGATCTGGCTCAAACCACACTTTCTCCATGAAAACTCCACAACCTTTTTCCTCTGTACAACCACTGACCATATTCTTTGAGAGAATAAGTGACTTCTGTGCTCCCACATTTTTATACATTCATTCTAGCATACCCCATCATGTATATGGTATATGCATATTCTGTGGTATGTGATTATAGCACATGTATATGCATATCCTAGATTGTTAGTTCTTTGAAGACAAGGACCATATATTTTAATTATTGCTTTTTAAAGATTTTATTTATTTTTATTTTTGGAGAGAGGGGAAGGGAGGGTGAAAGAGGAGAGAAACATCCAGTGTGGTTCTTCTTGCTCTTCCCCTACTGTGGACCTGGCCTGCAACCCAGGCATGTGCCCTGACTGGGAAGCAAACCAGCAACGCTTTGGTTTGCAGGCAGGCCGGGGCTCAATCCACTGAGCCACACCATCCAGGGCTATTTTAGTTATTCTTGAACTTGCTGTGCCTAGCAAGTGTCCGGCACATCTAAATGCTCAGGTTGTTAGATTGATATTTAAGAATCTAAGAATATTTAAAGGCGTAGAGATGTATTACTTATTTAGCCAGATTCAACAGGACTGAAATTTCTGGTAGATGTGTCAGGAACATTCACTAATCCACAGATCCATTAATAACCTGTCCGGAACAGTGGAGGTCAGGGACCATGTTTATCTTATTTCACAATGGCACAGCCAGCATATAGCATGATGTCTGGCACACATGACATCTGCTTATCACAGCTGCCGAACCAACAGTGTAAGGCCATTTTTCTTACAAGCCTGCCATAAGACACAATGTAACTCCTACCTGTATATTATTATTATAAAAAACCTCTTATTTTAAACATTATATTCCCATGTCAAAAAAGGGGAAGTAACCCTTAGTCAAAATAGGGACTTGGTGACCTGCTCCATTAGTGTACTCATAAATTTCTTCTGTCAGGCACTGTATGATATAATTTAGGAACAATCAAGATTCCTGTGACTTTCCCACCATTTATTGGCTCATATTACGACTAATGGTTAAATAGTGTTCTGATAAATCACATCTTTATATGAGCACTAAAGAACAGCTTATGAGCTAATGGGCCAGGTGTACTGCAACTAACTCAAATGCCTCTCCTTTTCTGGCAGAGCTTCAGCCACTGCATTTCAGTCTGACATGATCTGGCCAGCCCCTCCACACCTGGGGGACCTTTAATGCTTCTGAACACAAATAAAGGCCTCCATACCCACACCCACCCACTCACTCACCTGCATGTCTTTTTCCAGCCAAAATTTCATAAGGGACGTCATGCTTCATTTGAAATGACACTTCCCTTCTCCCCTGAGGGTCCTGTATATTCTCCAGTAAACTCGATGCCCATAGGTGGTAATCACCCTGTGAGAGTGGATGATGATGGCTTGTTTAAAATAAGAAAGATGGAGAAGCCCCAGTAGCCTGATGGATAAGGCATTGGCCTCCTAAAAGAAGAATGATGGGAGGGTCTGAGAGAAAATTAGAAAGGTGGAAAGTTGGCAGAAATCAACTCAAGGAAATAGAAGTTTTTGTCACTATGTCCATTTGGAACATGTTTTAGTACCAACAAAACACAAGGTTTTTCCCTTTATAAAGAAATTTTCTCTGTGAATGTTTATAGGTTCATTGTTCATAATTAGTCAAAGGGATAAAAACAACCCAAACTTCCATCGACTAATTAATAGACAAACAAAATGTAGTATATTCATATAATGAAGCATCGTTTGGTCATAAAAAGGAATACTTTACTGTTGCATGCTACAATGACGAGTCTTGAACATGTTGAGTAAAAGAAGCCAGGCTCAAAATGCCACACATTATGTGATTCCACTTACATGAACTCTCCAGAAATAGATTAATACCTGGGGGAAGAGGTGATAAGGTGTTGATAGCTAAAGGATATGGGCTTTTTGAGGTGATGAAAGTGTTCTAAAATATGCTGTGGTAATGGTTGCACTTATTTGTGAATATACTAAAATCCATTGAATTGGACACTTATAAATGTGTGAATTGTATGGTATATTAGTTTGCTGGGGCTAACATAACAAAGTACCACAGACTTCATGTATTAAGCCACGGAAACTTATTTTCTGTGTTCTGAAGTCTAGAACTTTGACATCAAGGTGTTGGTAGAGGGCTTTTTTCTGAATGTTGTGAGAGAAGGATCTGTTCTAAGGTGCTCTCTTTGACTCGTATAATAGGTAACTATCTTCTTCGCTCTGTCTTCACATGTTCTTCCCTCTGTACATGTCTGCGTCCACACTTCTTCTTTTTATAAGGACACCAGTCATATTAGATTAGGGCCCACTCTAATAAACTCATTTTAATTTAATTACTTGATAAAGACCCTATCTGCAAATATGTTCACATTCTGGATCATATGTTAGGTTAGAAGGTTAGGACTTCAACATATATATTTTGATGGGACACAGTTTAGCCTATAATATATGGTGTCCCCCTAGACATTGCACCTGATTCTTAGATAGGGCTCACCTAGGTAGGAGGAGGTTAAATAAGAAACACACCTGTTTGCCACAGTGAAGACCTCTGCTGCTTTTGTGACTGATCCAGGCTCACTCTACCCCTCAGTCCACAAGTGTGCAACTACAAGAGTACAGAAGGAATACACCAAGGTTCATAAAACTAGGGCCAATAATTTGAATCTAATAACTGACATGTTTATTTAGCCTGCACAGTATTTTCACAATTTTTGAATTTGAAACTTTGAGTTCAAGGCACACTAGAATTTGCTATAGTTCTCACCATCTCTTATTTTATTACATGTGACATGCTTCACTCATTTGTTAACTACTTGAACATTTGAACTTAAGACATTAGGAACAAATACATTGACTGCCGACAGCATCTCTTGGAATGTCTAACACAGAATTATTATTTAAAAAATAGCTGTTTCTTGATTTACTGTTCGGCGTAGGGGAACATTTATGTGAGAGTTTGGATAAACTCGGTATGTTTTTCTGGACTGTGTACAATAGTTAATGGGCAAGATCTAAATCTGCAATGAATTCCATTTTCAAAGAAGAATTGGATATAAATAAATAATTTTTATTTAAAATTTAAATCAAGGCCCTGGCTGGTGTAGCTCAGTGGATTGAGCATGGGCCTGCGAACCAAAGGATCACGGTTCAATTCCAGTCAGGGCATATGCCTGGGTTTCAGGACAGTTCCCAGTAGGGGACGCACAAGAGGCAACCGTGCATTGATATTTGTCTCCCTCTCTCCTTCCCTTCCCTTCTAAAGATAAATACATAAAATCTTAAAAAGATTAATTTAAAAAGATTTACAAAAATTTTAAATCAAAATGTTATTAAAATGAAAAACATATATTTGAGGCATTTTCCTTCTTAGCTTAAAACATATATGTAGGCAAGTAGGTTAGGACTTTGATATAGTGCAGTTACATATATTTGGATATAACATGGGTTCCATTATTTGCCTCCAGTAAAGTATTTTATATGAGTAAGATTCATGTATCGGGGTTAGCTTACATCTGTATTTTTTCTCCAAGCACTTTGGAAGATGGTACTATTAGAGTTTATTTTTAATTTCCTTACATCACAAACTCTTTTTTTTAAGATTTTATTTATTTATTTTAGGAGAGAGGGAAGGGAGGGAGAGAGGGAGAGAAACATCCATGTGTGAGAGAAACATCAATCAGAAGCCTCTCGCATGCCCCCAACTGGGGACATGGCCCAAAACCCTGGCATGTACCCTCACCAGGGATCAAACCAGTTACCCTTCAGTTTGCAGAACATCATCCAACCCAATGAGCCACACCAGTCAGGGTTCATCACAAATTCTTAACCCCATTATATCACATTGATAAAATTACCAACAAGGTGCAGTTTACTCCTTTTATGGGTTATTGTTGATCTCAGCCACAACAGCACACTTCCTGTAGGAAGAATTTAGCTGTACTCAAAACTATTGTTTCGAACCCTGGGCTTCTGATCATGTCTTCATTTCAGAGGGAGAACTCGGAATAGTCTGCATAAGGACCTGCAAAGTTTTCTACACTCTGAAGCAGAACAGACCCTTCCTCTGGAATTACAAGTGTTACTCATAGCATCTGTAACTTCCTTGCTTTGCTTAATGAACTTTATACCAGTATTTTTGACGGCTAAGTGTGCATTGGCATTATACAGAAGGCTTGTTAAAACAGATTCCTGGACTCCATCTCTAGGGCTTCTGAGTGAGTAAGTTTGTAGTGAGGCCCTAGGATTTGCATTTTTAGTAAGTTTCCAGATGGTGATGCTGGTCCTTGAGAATCACTAACCTACATAATGAATGTGAGCCCTGCCTCTTCACTTCACCTGAAACATGGCCTCATCCTAATTTTTAAAAATTTTGAAAAGGTCTGGGGGAGGAGTCTCACCAACTAGTTTATAAGTGCGTAACTTTTCAATCGGCAAGGCCATGGCATCTGTTTGTGGAGAGACCCCAAGGAGGCATGCAGAGCGGACTGAAACGGTTGATGGCCACCATACTCTTTCTGCAAATAGGCGAAGAAAGAAGAGTTAAAGAAACTTTCTTTTGAGTAGTATAGAATCATCTGCTTATTTTATTCGTGGTATTTTATTTTGAAATTGTCAGATTCAACTGCTTGACCACATGATTAGTGGTCACTGGAGTTTTGCATTTGGAATCATGAACTAGCAAACAAAATAAGACAGACAAATCATGTTTGTGAAACCTGTTATGACGTGCATGGGTCATAAAAATGGGAGAAAATAGGAAATATAGAATAATAGTCACTCATTTGTTCTTCAAAGCCAGGCCTTACTTTATAATATGGAGTAAAATATCTTTTTATCAACTTGGGCTCATCTCAAAATTGTGGATTTCTTCAAAATTGTTCACACTGAGGTCTTGTTTCTATATTTATTGAAAATGCTTACATCAATAATTATTCCTGTTAAATCCATATTTTTACATACATGCTTTATTCTTCCTTTTATTTAAATTAAATTTATTAGGGCAACATTGGTTAATAAGATTAAATAAGTTTCAGGTGTACAACTGTAGACTACATCACCTGTACGTTCCATCATGTGCTCACCACCCAAAGCCTAGTCTCCTTCTGTCACCAAATGACTCCCTTTCCCCTCTTCATCTTCTCCCACCCTCCTTCCCCTCTGATAACCATCATACTGTTATCTGTGCCTGTAAGTTTATTTGTTTGTTTTGTTTGTTGCTTTTCATTTTATATCCCACATATATGTCAAGTCATATTGTTCTTGCCCCTTTCTGACTTATTTTATTTAGCATGACACTTTCAAGATCCATTCATGTTGTCATAAATGGCAACATTTAATCATTTTATATGGCCAAGTGATATTCCACTATATAGATGTACCACATCTTTACCCAACCGTTGATTGAAGGACACTTAGGTTGTTTCTATATCTTGGCTAGTGTGAATAATGATGCAATGAACTTAGGGGTACATACATCCTTATAAATAAGTGTTTTTAAATTTTTAGAGTGGATACTCAGAAAAGGGATTGCTGGGTCATATGGTAGTTCTATTGTTAATATTTGAGGAACATCCATACTGTTTTCCATAGAAGCTGCACCAATTTACATTCTCACCAGCAGTATACAAGGATTCCCTTTCCTCCACATCCACTCCAATACTTGTTATTTCTTGTTGTTTGATAATAGCTATTCTAACGGGTGTGAGGTAGTATCTCATTGTAGTTTTGATTTGCATTTCCCTTATAGCTAGTGAAGTTGGGCATTACATAGGTGTTTTATACATGTAATTAATTTGAATCTTACAATAACTATAAGATATTATCCAATAGTACTATCCATTATTATCCTTTACAGAAATTGAGGCTTTGAATGTTTTAATCACTTTCCCATGGTCACACTTTACTAGTCAGATTTGGTATAGGACCTGGGTGCCTGGGTTTTTTCCACTTTAAAACTTCTTCCACATAATTTCAAAAGTACTGTGCCAGATATTCATAGCAAGAAATGGACTAGGGCATCAGAGTAGTAAAGCAAAATGGTGATCTCCGAGGTCCCCGGAGATTTGTATTAGCTTGAAAGTCAAATGAGACATTGGGATTGTTTTTGGAAAGTCTAATCTAATGGTTAAAAAGAAAAGGGCTAACAATTTCAGTATTTTGTTACTTTTGCCCAATTTTTTAAAACTGATTTTTCATTACCTTGCCCACATTTTGAGGGCAAATATGTGCTAAGAGCTATAGGGAAGAAAGAAAAATACACTCTGAAGGAAAAGATGTTATGACTATAATGTTATAACAGAATAAACTTTAGTGTTAAGTCTTCAATGTTAGAGTATTGTGTTATATTATTTAATTTATGCTCATGCATCCGAGTTTGCCTTTTCTCTCTCATTGCTCCTGATTTTTAGATGAAGGTAAAAACTCACACTATTTTCATGCAGCTCAGAAAACTCAGTGGCTTTCTTTCTGCAGGACTCAACCACAGGCTGATGGAGGGTGATGTCAGCTCCCAATTAACAAGGCAGGAGTAGTATTTACTGCTATGAAAGTTAAGTGTGTGCAGACCATATCCTGACTTTAAATGATATACCCCAGCAGTTAATTTATGCTGATTTATGAATGACATAAGAAAAAAGCCAACATTAGCTTCCTTTTGCATGGGGGCATGAACATATAAATCCATCTTGTGTCTGGCTTTGCCAGGTGATTCTACTTATACATTAGAGTCTGGCCTTTCGGTTACTTGGTTTAAAAACAGTGGGATCCTTGCCCTGACCTCCACTCTCCTGGACAGGTTATTAATGGATCTGTGGACTAGTCAATGCTTCTGACACATCTATCAGAAATTTCAGTGCTATGTTCTATGAATATCACATTGCCGCTCCTTTTGCTGTAAAATGAATTTCTTGGACAAATGAATTCCACTGAGGACGCCATGACAGTGAATAGGTACTCAGCAATCTAGGAATGGTGGTCTAGGTAAAAGCACGGCAAACATGGGAAAAATTGAATCTGGAACACGTAACTATTCCAGATCAGCCTTGCCAATGTGAGTTCCATGTTGTTTACACATAGCCACATTCCTGCCATTGGAAAAGTTTTCTGATTCTTCACTCGTGCTTTGAGTTGGAAGTTTAAGGCCTCAACTTATTGTTTTCTCTTTACAAGCTCTCTAACACAATCGGATGCAGTTAACACATCTACAGTCTTTGTCATCATGTTGTTGCCTAGCAGTTGGATGTAACCTCTACTTGATGATGCAAAACCTTGCTCTTCAGCCACTCACCACCTCACATCATCACCAGTGAGAATGTGAGGCATCATGATACCACTATTGAATCTGGCTAAATAAGTAACACCTCTCTATGCCTTTAAATATTCTTAGATTCTTAAATATCAGTCTAAAAACCTGAGCATTTAGATGTGCCAGACACTTGCTAGGCACAGCAAATTCAAGAATAATTAAAATAGCCCTGGCTGGTGTGGCTCAGTGGATTGAGCGCCAGCCTGTGAACTAAAGGGTCACCAGTTCGATTCCCAGTCTGAGCACATGCTTGGGTTGCAGGTCAGGTCCCCAGTAGGGGACACTTGAGAGGCAACCACACACTGATGTTTCTCTCCCTCTCTTTCTCCCTTTCTTCCCCTCTCTCTAAAAATAAATAAATAAAATATTTCTTTTAAAAAACACTGTGGGATCCAGCCTCACATCTCTCATTCTCTCCCACTCCATATCCTATCCATCAGCAAATTTTGTCAGCTTTAGCTACAAAATATACTCAAAATCTAACCATTTATCACCACTCCCACTGCCTTTACCCCGGCCCAAGCCACTGTCTCTCATTTGGATCATCGCAATGTCCTCCCGACTGGATTCTCTGCTTCCACCTTTACTCCCCTGCAGTCAGTTCCAGAAAAGCAGCCAGGTTGATTCTAACAGAAGGATTATACAACATGTGCTGTTTTTAAGGGATTCATTGGTGTGCTCAAAGTCCTCCAAAGGTTTCTCATCACTACACAGGGGTCACAGTGGCTTGCAGTGTCCTCCCTGCACTTCGGCTCCTCTTTCCCTCTTTGAGCTCATCTCTCTGCTCCTGCTACGCTGGCCTCTCCTGCTGCCCCTGTGACCTCACCCTCGCCTTCTTCAGGTCCTTGTTCCAGTGTTGACTTCTCTTCCTTAAAGTCCTCTTGACTACCTTATTTAAAACTGATCCCGCCTGCTTCCCTGACACCTATCTTTATTTCTCTGTTACTCACCATTTTATATATATACATACTTTACACATTTATTTTTTAATATTTCTTTTTCCTCTGGAATGCAGGCTGCATTTGTTTGTTTGTGTTATTGTTGAATCTACAGTGCCTAGAACAGTGCTGGGCATGTAGTAGGTTCCCAAAAATAACTTAAAAAATTGAATGCTTTCCAGAAAAAAATAACTTCTGACTGCAGTTAAGACACCTCGAGTGAATATTTGTTTTGGAGCAAACCCAGAGATTAACGTTACCTACCTATGCTCTCTCTTTGGCCAGAAAATTTGACAGGCTGTGATATAGGGTGGTAAGGTCTGGTACGGCATGCTGTGTTTCACAGCAGAAGGACGGATGCTTAGGGCCACTTTCTGAATGAATTGTATTAGCCCAACTGCACTCTTTTGACGGTCTCTGTAACTCACTTGTGCTTTGGATAGCTGGATTTATGTCTTTAATTAGGATCATGAAATATAGCAAGTATAAAATTTGAAAGGGCTGAACCATATCTCTGCCTTTGGAGAACTGTTCTTTTCCCCCCCACAAGAAAATCAATTGGTCACTGACATATTATTATTGTTAACGTATCTAGGTGATGTTAAACACTGGGCATCTAATCCAGATCTAGAGGATCCAAGAAGGAACCACCGCTGAGAAGACAATGGCATGTAAGTAAAACAGAACTGTGAGTTTCTGAGTAGAGGTCTTAGGGAATGTTACTTTCACCAGACGGACAACAGGACTGTAGAATCTCCACCCCCACCCACCAAGCTCCCAAGCGACCAGCTGCAGCCACTAACTGCTAAGCGTCAGTCTTCTTGATCCTATGAGTTGTCAAATTACTCAATAGACTCTCTTCTAAAACAGACATAAGCTTTTGTGCTTCATAACCCCTAACAAACATGCCAAGCAGCTTAAGAAATTATGCTGAATCAGAAGCAATACGGCTGCCAATTTACACACGTCAAAGGTTTCTTAGCACCGGTCAAAGTTTGCTTTGACTACCGAAGCCTGTGATGGTAGGTCCAAGTTTCCAGCAAGTCAGGAATGAAGGTTCTGACAGGAAGGTTTACGTTTTTTTTAATTTCTCGATAAAATTTCTCCTATATTTTCCTCACTCCCATGACACTCACTATGTCGTGCCCCATCATGTTAGGCCACGCAACATCCCACGATGTGGTGGAAAATAACTTTAAGTAAACTAGGGGATTAGATGTCTCTGTAGAGCTTGTCCTCAGATAAGTAGCTCATGAGTACACAGTTTGTATCGTCATAGGTGCTAACACCTGAGACTTCCGCAGTGGTCACTCTATAGGGCTATTAAGTTAGCAGTGAAGGCAGGCATTGAATCAAATGGTGTAATTTGGGTGAAACACATAAAAGCCAAGAGCTAGAACTCTGGCAAAGAGAAGCAGAAATCAGAAAGTGTCATGCATATATATCCGCATGGAAGAATGGTAGAACCAATGAAAAGTCCTTAAAGTACATAAGTTTTCAAAGGGCTAGGTTTCCGTGCATTTTTATACTTATCGACTTTAGCTTCTGTTAATTATACATAGAATTCCATAAAGCAGCAGCCTTGAAATGGCAGAAGTAACCATCCCAGTTTTTGGTAATTGGCCCTTTTTAAGTGTTCTACCTCATCATTCCTTCCTATTGCCCACCGTTATTATCCACCCTCTTTGCCCTGCTCTGTGCTTGTGTTCTCTTGCTAGGAGAATATTCTGTCTGATATAATAGTCTATAGTAAGAGCAGCCTCAGGAAACAGACCTTCTGGAGGAGACTCTGATACTAGGGTTGCACACATATTTTGTGGTCACATGAATGGCCGTCTTGCTAAGTAGAAATTGAACCCTGGTAATGAGGGGCAGGTAGTGGTGTCATGATGCCTCACATTCTCACTGGTGATGGTGTGAGGTGGCGAGTGGCTGAAGAGCAAGGTTTTGCATCATCAAGTAGAGGTTACATCCAACTGCTAGGCAGCAACATGATGACGAAGATTGGAGATGTGTTAACTGCATCCGATTGTGTTAGAGAGCTTGTAAAGAGAAAACAGTAAGTTGAGGCCTCAAATTTCCAACTCAAAGCACGAGTGAAGAATCAGAAAACTTTTCCAATGGCAGGAATGTGGCTATGTGTAAACAACATGGAACTCACGTTGGCAAGGCTGATCTGGAATAGTCACGTGTTCCAGATTCAATTTTTTCCCATGTTTGCCGTGCTTTTACCTAGACCACCATTCCTAGATTGCTGAGTACCTATTCACTGTCATGGCGTCCTCAGTGGAATTCATTTGTCCAAGAAATTCATTTTACAGCAAAAGGAGCGGCATTGTGATATTCATAGAACTTACCGGTATTAGTACAAATTGCATCATCCAAAACCAAACCAAGATGGAGAAGGAATGGAGGTGGTAACAGCAATCCACCCGAGGTACAGGGAATAGGGGGATGTATTGCCTTCTGAGAACTAAAATTAGTAACAAAACTGACCAAAAGTCAATCTGCTTTTTATGTAATCCCCATGTGCTGGCAAATCTGAACTTCAGTGATCAAATTCTCCGCAAGGGTGACTGTTTCCTTTACCCCTCTTTGGTTCTTTACTGAGTACTAATTAAAGTAGCATTTAAATATCCAGATTATTCTTTACAAAAATTATTAGCCACTATCTGGGGTGGCTAAAGATTTTTCTGTAGAGCAGGGGTGTCAAACTCATTTTCACCAGGGGCCACATCAATCTTGAGTTTGCCTTTGAAGGGCCGAATAAAATTTTTAGAACTGAATAAATGTAAGTGCTCTTTAACAGTTAGTTCAGCGCTGCGGCCAGGCAGAAACAGGGTGCCAGGCCTGGTAAAGCAAGGTGGAGGGCCGGATGCAGCTGGCGGGCCTGTGTTTGCCACCTGTGCTGTGGAGTCTCCCTCCTTTCATAGAGTAATCTTAGAGTAGTCTTACATTCTTTTTTAAAGTTTTAAAAATATATATTTTATTAACTATGTTATTACAGTTGTCCCAATTTTTCCCTCTTTGCCCCCCCACCCACCTGGTACCCCCCATTCCCTCCAGCATTCCCTCCTTAGTTCATGTCTATGGGTCATGCATATAAACTCTTTGGCCTCTCCATTACCTATACTATTCTTAACATCCCACTGTCTATTCTGTACCTACCAATTTGTGCTTCTTAATCCTTGCACCTTTCCCCTCATTTTCCCCCTGCCCCCTGCAACTGATAATGCTCCAAATGATCTCCATATCTATGATTCTGTTCCTGTTCTTCTTGTTTGCTTAGTTTGTTATTTGGATTTAAGTATTGATAGTTGTGAATTTATTGCCATTTTAATGTTCACCATTTTGATCTTTTTCTACATTCTTTTACGTTCTGAAGTAGAAAACTTTACAACTGTACCTGAGAATTGCACTTTTAAAAGAATTGTTTAGAGTGCAAGCATCACATTATAAAAAGGATCTCAGCATCTCTTAAATTAGATTCAGATTGTTAAGTAAGAGACAGAACAACTCAAGGCTAAAATATTGTAGACCATTGTTGAATAAGAATCAATCAGAAAATAAGACAAGCAAATATGAAGTTATAACAATAAAAATAAAGGGATCATTTAAAAAATTTCTTTCATTTTACCAGATAGGATGCAAAAAAAACACTCATCTGCTTCGTTTAATTTTGTAGAACTAGCAAATTCTTCAAGTGTGCCAGACACCACAAACAATTCTCAGAAAGTCTTGAGCCAAAGGTGGAAAGAAGCCCACGATGGGATTAGGCTGGGCAGAGAGGTATCAGTCGGCAGACCTTGATATGCCAGAAACCATCCAGATTTCAAGGCTTATTTCATCCTTTAAGGGTGTCCAACTTTTGGCATCTCTGGGCCACACTGGAAGAAGAGTTGTCTTGGGTCACACATTAAATACACAAACACTGACAGAAACAAAAAATTCTCAAAATGTTTTAAGTAAATTTACGATTTTGTGTTGGGCTGCATTCACAGCCATCCTAGGCCACATGCAGCTGGTGGGCCATGGGTTGGACACCCCTGCTAGATGCTCCAGGCATGGTGCTTGTGATCTTTTCAAACCTAGTGTACTGGACGCTGTCCTGCCCAGATGCCTCACCCCCAGTCTTTTTCACCGGCACTGTGCTCTTTCCCAGAGTTCCCCAGCCTCTGTATTCTTTGCTGCCAAAGTCTCCACTTTGTCAGAGGACTGTTCCTGGGCACATAAACTGCCTTGCCAGTAAAAGAACTGTCTGGGACTATTTCTATCCACTGGCTGCCTGCCAATGACAGACTGAGGTGAGGGTACAAAAGCCCAGCTCCTTTGTCTCAAAAGGCAGGACAAACCCTGCTGTGTCATTTAGGTTCCAGAGCTTCCCAAGGGAGAGTGCTGAGGCTGGGACTCCATCATGCTCTCGCTCGGCTTTTTCCTCTTCTCTCTCGTCCCTCTCACTTCTCTCAACTCCCCCCCCCCCCCAAGTCACTTCTGTAATTCTCCACCTGTTCATGAATCCTTAGCTCAGATTCTGCTCCTAGTGAACCTGGTCTAAGACAACTAATAAAAATATTTGAAACCTAAAAATAAATGGACTCCAAAACTAGAAAACTACCAAATTGGAATACATATTCATATATCATATACACACAACCAAAATGAAATAAATTCCTATAAAACCTGACAGCAAATCAATATCTATTGCAACTGAACTAAGTTGATTTAACTACATGTATATTTAACCCACAATGTGAATATATTCCAATGTAATATTAACGATGCCGGGGAATGTCATCTTCAAAGGCAATGGGACTGGGGCCCTGTCTGATTCCAGAAGCTGGTGAGGAAGGTGCTGCCCTCTTATGCACGTCATTTATAGCATGCGTTCTGCTCAGGAAGTAGGGTCCCATTTGGGTGAGGAAGACCACATATTTTCCTTGAAGAAATGTCTCTCTCTTCTCAAATAAGACAGACCCAGTTTACTAGCAGTTGTCTGACATCTGCTAAATAGGTAAAAAAGCCCTTCGTTCTACAATTATAGACCAATTGCAGAGTAGAAATGTAAA
The DNA here is from genome assembly GCA_039655065.1 of Glossophaga mutica. Taxonomy (NCBI): domain Eukaryota; kingdom Metazoa; phylum Chordata; class Mammalia; order Chiroptera; family Phyllostomidae; genus Glossophaga; species Glossophaga mutica. Next base: position 142,577,627 of record CM077305.1, on the reverse strand, counting down.
CACTCTTTGAGTAGTATATAGACTAATAGTTGCTCTAAAGTATAATTGGCTAATTCATCAGCTTAGGTGGATAATTCATGTCAGATCCTTCTCATTTGGATTGGAGTTGAGGCCAAGGCTGGCAGGCATATTGAAAAAAAGTGCATCTCTGAAGAAGAGGTGGTAATAAGGAACACATCAAAAAGGCTCTCACAGGGAGGCTGTTGTGAATAGAACAATCTCAAGACAATTATGTTCAAGCGCAGCTTAGCCTTTCTTCAATTGGGTGGTATCAAAGGAACTGTATTTTGGAAACCATCTGAAAGGAGATTTAACATTACTGCTAAGGTAGCTTAGTATGATGAGAAACCACTGTAGATTTCTCCTGTTTCCTAATTTAGATCTTAGTTTCTTAGAGTAGTGATGTTAAGTTAGTTTCTAGAAATTCTTTCAGCAGGATGTTCTGTCAGAAGCTTAGTTAAATATTAGCGGTAATAATACTCACCTGGTTAATGCCAGCACTGCTTCAGGCACCTTAACTTGTGTGAGCTTTCTTGGGGGAACAGCACTCAATCTGTGGTTGTTCCAAAGCGGCCTACAAATTATTTTCATTGGCCTTTGGATTGCAAAAGCCTGGGACCCAATATTTACTATTTGTTTCATGTGTTACAAAGTATACAGTAATGCTGATGGTTTGCTAGAAATTTTCTCTTACAAAGAACGGGAACACACTGGACACATTATATCGATTGGTGATGGAGATGTTTTTAAGATTATGAAAAAATTCTTTTCAAATTTTCTTGAAATAGAGTCATTCTTCAACAATCTTTTTTACATCAGGAACTTTAAGATAATATTTCCTTTGATATGTCCTCCTATCTTGTAAATCACACTTCTGTAGGGACAGTCCCTCTGTGAAAGAGTGGGTTTTGGTGCTTCAGGGGAAGGGTGCCAGAACTCAGTCCCCAAGAGAATACAGGGAGTCTGCTCAGCTTTGACTGTTAAATTAGATTTTATTTTGTGTCTACAGCTTGCAAATTAGCTCAAAATCTAGGCTTTGCTGAGAATTAAAGAAGTCATAAATTTCTTCAGTGTGGTGAACTCACCTATTTCTTCCATACCACATAGAAGGTGCCCCTTCCATCTGTGATTCTAGGCATGAAGCTATTGCATAGAAGGTAGGATGACGAGGAGCAGGGCTTCTCAAACCTGTGGGGAGGGACCACTTTCCTAAAGTTTCCATATGTCTTGAACCTAAGATTTTGTAAAATGTAATGAAAATAAATTATGAAAAATCAAATAGGAAAACAAATACCTATAAAATATAAGCCCTACCTTTTAAAACCAGATGTAACATATAAAATTACTTTGCCAAATTACTTATGTGATCATAAAAATGTACTCTCAATTTCTGCGTGTATCGTGTTGTAGGCCAGTAGTAGTCCATAGACTGGAGACTGTTTGAGTAGCACTGGTGTACAGGAATTGGAAGGCTATAAATCTGTACCTTCCTGCCCTGGAAATTTTAGAGAAGAGAGAGAAGCCAATCAAGAAGACAGAACACAAGCCTCTTTTGCTCTTCCCACTGACATTGACTTCCATCATGGCCAAGGGCAACGGCATATCTTATTGGCAGAGCTGACAAAGGAGGTAGATGAAGAACTCAGGGGTGCCTGCCTGTCCCTTGGCAAATGCTGAAACAAGCTGAATTGTGAGCATTGGGTCTACTATAGGTCACTGAGGCAAGGCATCAAGTGACCATGTGATAGAGGTTGTGAGCTGGGTAGGTGAGGCAAAGATATAGATGGAGAACATGCCAGAGTCTCAGAGGGGTCTTCAAGCAGCAGTGTGACCCAGGCAAGATGAAGTCACTCAGAGATGGTAAGATGTGACTGGACTGAGGGAGGAACTACAGCTGTGCCCGTTGCAATCTTTAGTAGCACTTGCCTGCTAGCTAAGTCACACTTGGCGATTCCTGGAAACCACCAGAAAGCAGTCCAGAGCAGCCACTCTTCAGCAAAAAGAGGATAGCACAAGGTATGAATCCACACATCCAGGCCCTTAGAGAGGGGCTGGGCAGGGGCAGAACCTACAGGACTGAGCCTTTTACTCAAAACAGATAAAGCATTTACTCCAATAGACTATTTATTGTATAAGACAAAATTTATGAGGCTGAACTGAAGCCCTCCCCCTTCCAGGTATTAAGGAACATCCAATAGGTTACAAGGAAAATTTAAAAAATTGCATTTTCTCAGCATATCTAGGTGCAATTTTTAAAACTGCAACCATTACTCCCAAGAATGTGCATCTGTGGACAGAGGACTGAGCCCTTCATAAAGCAATCACCCTGATGTATTTCTTTGAAGAAATACAGAAACAATACACTTATTTATGGTCGTATCATTTCTGGGGTAGGCAAGTTCAGCAGAAAGATTTCTAATTTCCTAACCTCACTATTACTCATTTTATTTAATAATGTCTGAAAATGACTATACATACGCACGGCTGCCTTCCAGTCAAGACATTTGGCCTTTCCTCATGCCATTCATTCAGAGCTTCCCCACAAGTGAAAAGTACATTAGCAAACAGAAAAAAAGAACGATTCAAATTTCCAAGGTCTTTGTAGGCTCTGAAATGACACCGTTAAAACCTCCCTTTGAAGTAGATAACAAAAGCACTGCTACAGGGACGATTTCTAGACTTAGTGAATACAGTTCCTGGTGCATGGCACATCTCCATCAACCTCTGGGAAAAGAGGGAGGACTCATTTGTTTTCATTTATGAAATTATCTCCAGATTATTTTTCTAACATAATCATTTTACAGAATAGTGTGGAAAAGTTGTATGAGAGACATTCTTAAAGAGTTATTTGATACTTAAAATTTATAGAAGTTATAAGTCACTAAATAAATTATTAATGAAAAGAGAAACAGAAGGGGATTTTAAAAATTTTCTGGACAGACTTAATTACAGTTAAGTAACTACTCAAATATCAAGATAGCCAATATTTAGTAAGACCTTCTAGCACAGTCCATCTCTCACTTTAATATGCAAAGGAAGCACTTGATTCAATAGTTGTGGGTGGGGCCCGAGATTTGGCATTTTTACAAGCTCCCGCTTGATGCCAATGCTGCTGGTCTAGCAACTATATTTTAAATTGCAAGATGTAGAGAAGTCTCTGAATGTTCTATTATGCAGAGTTACTTTTCTTGTTTCTGAAGTCAAAAACTGGCCAGTGGAGTCAAGGGACCTTGACACAAAAAGTTCTTGAAGAGAGTAGGGGAGACACTTCATGTCCTTACCTGTCAGTCTTGGCACATATTGCTTGGAGATCTTCCTAAAGGTAGAAGGGCTAAGCTTTCACTCCCTCAATGTATTTCCCCTGCTCTCGCATTCCCCATTGGCCCAAGATTGATTCTGCTGATTTTTCTCCAAGGTAGAATTAACTCCCTCTAGGTTGCTGATCTAGGTGATTGCAGGAAAGCAGTTAATTCTAACAGGTCTGATTCCACATTTTTAATGCCTCTCCATGCAGAAAGATGGCTGTCATAGTGTTCTATGGCCTCAGTGACAGATCTTAGATAAAACAGTGACCACTTTTGATTTGTTCAATTGTGTATTCTATGACTTATGGTGCCCAGTAGTCTATTTTGAATTGGGATAATATTTTGCGTGCCATAGTGTTTGGTCCTGCCTTTTCACACTCTTTTTCTTATAAACATTTCAAGTACATATTGCTATGAACTATAAAATGGTTAGTTCATTCATTCATTTGTTTATCCATTCCTATTTTATTGAGAAAACAGTATATGCAAGGTAGTTGATGTAGAAATTGATAAAAATGGTTCATGCTTTTGAGGGGTGATTCGTTCTGGGATTAAATTTCAGCCAAGTGGGACTGAAAAACCTGAACATTTTTGGTTTAGAAAACACATTTACTTTTCTCATTTAAGCCTGAAGGTGTACAGTTGCTAACGTTGATTGCACACCTTGAGAGATCAGAGAGAAGTCTGCAATTCTCTGACTTTTTCTTCGAGGCTACTGTATAGTTGTTGCAGCTCCAGCTCTGGTCATTGCGCTCAGATACCAGAGAGTAGAAAAGAAGAGAGCGGTGTTTGTTCCCAAAAAATATTGTCAGATAACTGCACCTCACTTCTTACGTTTCACTGACCAGAACTATGTCACATGACCTATCCTTAGGTTCTAGAAAGACTATGAGATGCTTATATTTTTGTTTGTTTTGTTTTGTTTTAAACTGAGCACATTGAGATCTCCAACAAAATTGTGAATGTTAGGAAGGAGTGGAGGATAAATATTAGGTAAGCATTTACATTTCTAGAACATGTTTAATAAATTAAAAAAACATATCTGTTGACTTTAGAGAGAGAGGAAGGGAGAAAGAGAGAGAAAAACATCAGCGTTAGAGAGAAAACATTGATCGGTTGCCTCCTACATGGGCCCTGACCAGGAGTCAAGCCTCAACCTTGTTGGTGTACAGAATGACACTGCAACCCACAAAGCCACCTGGCCAGGGTAACGCAGGCTCTTTTTAAATGCCTTCGGTTAGCAAATTAAGAGTCACTGCTAGTTAATTCTGACCTTCCTAGATAACCTGCTGGAATTTTTACCAGAAAAATATCAAAAACATCACATGTGTTCAGTTGCAGAGGTTTGTTTTGTTGTGTGAGTGAAGGTCCAGGCAGTGTTTCTCTTCTGAATTTCTGGTGTTCATGGCAGTTTTTAGCTATGCATGACTGAATATAGATTGTTTATATAAACTTCATTTATCTGTATGCAGCCAGTACATTGCACACAAGAACAATTCAGTACTTTGTTTTCATTTTACCATATTATTTACTTTCCCTATCTTGATCCAGACAAAAAACATGGAGAAACACTGATCTCAAGGACATACACTTGCTGATGTTTTACTCTGCAAATTATGAACTGGTTAGATGTATTCAAAAACACTGTGTTTTATAGTTCTCTCTCACCAAATCACAGTGTCAACAACTTATCACTTTCCCCTTGGATAGTACCCTTCTGACTTTAAGGTCAAAAATAGTTATTAAGAGCTTTTATTAGCTTGGACATGTTCCTGCCATAGCATTTGATGGTCCAGCAAATGTGTGATTAAAACCAGAAGAAAACAGGCAGTTAAACATAATAGGCCTTGACTGACAGTTAAGCAAGTGCCAAATCACAGGAAATTTCATATTTACCTGGAGAATGGTCATAAAGTCTCCCCACCCAAAATTTATTCATCTAGTCGACAGACATTTATTAAAGGGTAAACAATGATGAATAAGATATAATATTATTGAAAAATCTAAACCCTAATAGAGAGGATGATGTAAAAACATATTCTTGTTATAAAAGACAGAGATTATTACAGTTTGAGGTGGGGTGAGCATCAGTGATTGTTGGTGGAGTGTGGCCAGGAAAGGGTTAACAGTGATAGAGGCATTATATAAAGTTGAAACCTGAAAGAGCTGAACATACTGAGATCAGGTGGTAAGGCAAAGAGGATGTTTGCATTTTAGTGAGAATAGCATGAGCAAACATCTTCAACAAAGAAACAATAGAATATGTACAAGAAACTGTGGACTATTTAATTTGTCAGGAGCAAAGAATTTAATAAGTGGAGTAATCAGAAATAATTTATATTCTATTAGTTTCTCAGGAGGATCTTTCCCATGCCTCCAAGGTGTCCGGATGCCCTCACTCTGCCATCCTGCCGTATCCTGTGTTTATCTCCATCATACCCAAATGACTAGGATATATGGCTCAGAAGTCTAGTAGAGGCTGTGTTTTTCAAACTGCAAATTGTGGTTTGAAATCATTTATCTATTTTTTAAAATTTACTATTCATTTAGGTCTATCCACCCATTTATTCTTTCTTGTGTTCTTCATTTCTTCTTGTATGATTAACCTTCCATCTGGAGTCATTTTCTTTCTGTTTGAAGACTGTCATGAAGGATTTCTGTATTGGCAACAAAATTCTCTCAGTTTTTGTTTGCCTGAAAACATTTTCATTTTGGCTTCATTTTAGAAAGCTATTTTCCCTAGATAAGAATTCTAAGTTGGCAGCTTTTTTTTTTCCATCACTTTGCAGATGTCATTTCATTTTCTTCTGCTCTCCAACTTTTCTGTTGCAAATTTTGAAGTCAGTTGGTCTTTTGTTAACCCTTTGAAGGTGATATTGTTTTTTTCCTCTGAGTGCTTTTAAGATGTTGTCTTTGTTTTGGGCTTAAAATGTTTTTTCTTTGTAGTTATTCTCCTTGGGGAACAAAGACTTTCTTAAACTTCTGGTATCTTTTGTTAGTTTTGCAAAAATTTTGGCTGGTTATTTTTTCTCTTCTTTTTAGGATGTTCAGTTACACATATGTTAAATATATTCTCTGAGTCCCAGGTCTTTCTTATGTTCCTTTATGTATTTTTTTAATCTTTTTGTCTGAGCAGATACCAATTTGGGTATTTTCTACTGATCTCTATTCCAGGTCATTAATCTTGTATTCTGCTGTCTATGGTATTAAACTCATTTATTGAATTTGAATTTTTAAATATGGTTACTGTATTCTTGAATTCTATGATTTTAATTGGATTATTTTTCATAGATTATGGTTCTCAGTGAAATTCTCTTACCTTTAAACCTCTTTTTTTGAAAATATTAATTATGATTGTTTTAAAGTCTTTGATAACTTTAGTGTTTGGATCATTTATTGATCTATTCCCATTGTTTATTTTTGCTCTTGGCCTTCAGTCATTTGATCCTTTGAACAAATATGCCTGCTAATTTTGGACTGAATGTTGGACATTGCTATGAAAAATTATAGGAGATGTTAATTTTCTCCAGAAAGATTTTAATTTTCTTTTGGAAGATATAGTACAAGCAAAATATCTAGATTCAATGAGGAATCAAATTAATCTGAAATCATATTTCAGGATTTGTGAGAACTAGTATATTTATAACCTGTATTTTTATTCCTAGGGCCTAATCTTTAAAGGATCTTCAGTGAAATCTTGGAATAATTTCCAAAACAGGATATAAACTCAATTTTTTGTCTCTCTATCACCAATGCACAGCTTAAGCACTGGCAAATGTTTTAGGGTAAAATACATGCAGAATGTTGGGCCCAGTTTTCTTTATAGTACTGGGCCATTAAGTAATGGCTGTTTTTGCAGTCTTGAATGTGAATTTTTGACCTCTCAGGCCAGTGATACTGCCAGGCATTAGAACACTGCTTTCCCTGGCTTTGGTGCCATGAGTTGTGAATTAGCAAGTTTCCAAGAGAAAAAAGCAGCAGCAAATATAGGATCACTGCAATGCATTTTTCTTCTCTCTGTGTCTTATATTTCTGGCTGCTTTGGCTGTTCTTTAATATCTTCATACCAATAGTTAAGTTTTGATTGCCAACTAATTGTGAATGGAGGGGAAGAGCTATATACATTTCAAAAGGGCTAGAGAAGCTAGAAATCCGCTGTGTCTGCGGATATAAAACCCATGGTATCTGGCATCTTGTGCTTGTTATATTTCTGAGATGCACAGAAATATTTCCTCCACCATTCAACAATATTTCTTTTTTAAATTTTTATTTTAATTGTTGTTCCTGTACAGTTTTGTGTCTTTTACGCCCATCCCAGCCCATCACCCCAGCCCTCCCCACCTCCCTCCCATTTTCACCCCCCATAGTTTTTGTCCATGTGTCCTTTATACTTGTTGATCTAAACCCTTCCCCTTTCTCCTGAAATTCCCTCCCCTCTCCCCTCTGGTCACTGTCAGCCTGTTCTCAATTTCAGTGTCTATGGTTATATTTTGCTTGTTTGTTTGTTTTGTTGATTAGGTTCCTGTTAAAGATGAGATCATATGGTATTTGTCTTTCACTGCCTGGCTTATTTTGCTTAGCATAATGCTCTCCAGTTACACCCATGCTGTTGCAAAGGGTAGGAGCTCCTTCTTTCTTTCTGCTGCATAGAATTCCATTGTGTAAATGTACCATAGTTTCTTGATCCATTCATTTACTGATGGGCACCTAGGTTGCTTCCAACACTTGGCTATTGTAAATTGTGCTGCTATGAAAATTGGGGTGCATAGGTTCTTTTGGATTGGTGTTTCAGGGTTCTTAGGATTTAATCCAAGCAGTGGAATTGCTGGGTCAAAAGGTAGGTCCATTTTTAGTTTTCTTAGAAAATTCCATACTGCTTTCCATAGTGGCTGCACCAGTCTGCACTCCCACCAACAGTGCACTAGGGTCCCCTTTTCTCCACAACCTCTCCAACACTTGCCGTTTGTTGCTTTGTTTATGATGGCCATTCTGACTGGTGTGAAGTGGTACCTCATTGTGGTTTTAATTTGCATCTCTCTGATAGCTAGTGATACTGAGCATCTTTTTATGTGTCTCTGGATCCTCTGTATGTGTTCCTTGGAGAAGTGTCTGTTCAAGTACTTTGCCCATTTCTTAATTGGGTTGCTTGTTTTCTTAGAGTGCAGTCATGTAAGTTCTTTATATATTTTGGAGATTAAACCCTTGTCTGAGGTATCATTGACAAATATGTTTTCCCATACAGTCAGTTCTCTTTTTATTTTAGTACTGTTTTCTTTAGCTGTGCAAAAGCTTTTTATTTTGATGAGATCCTATTTGTTTATTCTTTCCTTTATGTCCCTTGCTCTAGGGGACATATCAGTAAAAATGTTGCTGCATGAAATATCTGAGATTTTCCTGCCTAGGTTATCCTATAGGACTTTAATGGTGTCACAACTTATATGTAAATCTTTTAACCACCTTTAATTTATCTTCGTGTATGGTGTAAGTTGGTGCTTGAGTTTCATTTTTTTGCATGTAGCTGTCCAGTTCTCCCAGCACCACTTGTTGAAGAGGCTATTTTGACTCCATTTTATGTTGCTGCCCCTTTTGTCAAATATTAATTGACTGTAGAGACTTGGGTTTATTTCTGGGCTCTCTGTTCTATTCCACTGGTCTATGTACCTGTTTTTATACCAATACCAGACTGTTTTGATTACAGTGTCCTTGTAATATAGTTTGATATCAGGTATTGTGATCCCTCCTACTTTGCTCTTTCTCAAAATTGCTGCAACTATTTGGAGTCATTTATGGTTCCATATAAATTTTTAAAGTGTTTGTTCTATGTCTGTGAAATATGTCATTGGTACTTTAATAGGTATTGCATTGAATCTGTATATCGCTTTAGGTAATATGGACATTTTGATGATGTTAATTTTTCCAATCCATAAACACAATATGTGTTTCCATTTGTTTGTGTCTTCCTTGATTTCTTTCTTCGGTTTTGTGTAGTTTTCTGCATACAGGTCTTTTACCTCCTTGGTTAGGTTTATTCCTAGGTATTTTATTTTTCTTTTTGCTATATCGAATGGGATTTTTTTCTTGATTTCTGCTTCTGCTGTTTCATTGTTGGTATACAAAAATGTCTTTGATTTCTGGATATTGACTTTGTATCCAACTGTTTGCTCAAATTCATTTATTAGGTCAAGCAGCTTTTTGGCCGAGCCTATACGATTTTCTATGTAAACTATCATTGTTATCTGCAAACAATGATAGTTTTGTTTCCTCCTTTCCAATTTGAATGCCTTTTATTCCCTTTTTTTGTCTAATCACTGTGGCTAAGACTTCCAATACTATATTGAATAGAAGTGGTGAAAGTGGACAACCTTGTCTTGTTCCTGATCTTAGTGGAAAAGATTTTAGTTTTTGTCCATTGACTATGATGTTGGCTGTAGGTCTTTCATATATGGCCTTTATTATGTTGAGGAATGCTCCCTCTATTCCCACTTTGCTGAGTGTTTTTATCATAAATCGGTGTTGTACCTTATCAAATGCTTTTTCCACATCTAATGATATGATCATGTGATTTTTGTCTTTGCTTTTGTTTATGTGATGTGTTACATTTACTGATTTGCGAATATTGAACCATCCTTGCATCCCTGGGATGAATCCCACTTAGTCATGGTGTATAGTCTTTTTAATGTATTGTTGGATGCAGTTTGCCAATACTTTATTGAAGATTTTAGTGTCCATATCCATCAGCGATACTGGCCTGAAGTTTTTTTTCTTTGTTGTGTCTTTATCTGGTTTTGGGATTAGGATGATGCTGGCTTCATAAAAAGAGTTTGGGAGTCTTTCATCATTTTGGATTTTTTCAAATAGTCTATGAAGGATAGGGGTTAGCTCCTCCTTAAATGCTTTGTAGAATTCTCCTGTAAAATCATCCGGTACAGGGCTTTTGTGTATCGGGAGTTTTTTGATTACTGCTTCAATTTCATCTACTGTTATTGGTCCTGTTCAGGCTTTCTGCTTCTTCATTGAGTTTTCAGAGATTACATTTTTCTAGAAATTTGTCCATTTCACTTAGGTTTTCAAATTTCTTGGCATACAGTTCTTCACAGTAATTTCTTACAATCCTTTCTATTTCTGTGGTGTCAGTTGTAATATCTCCTCTTTCATTCATGATTGTGTTTATTTGGGTGCTCTCTTTTTTTTTCTTGATGAGCCTGCTTAAAGGCTTGCCAATTTTGTTTATCTTTTCAAAGAACCTGCTTCTGGATTCATTGATCCTTAGAATTGTGCTTTTAATCTCTATGTTATTTAATTCTGCTCTGATATTGGTTATTTCCTTCCTTCTACTTGCTCTGGGCTGTCTTTGTTGTTGTTCCTCAAGTTCTTGTAGGCATAGGGTTAGGTTGTTTGTTTGAAATGTTTCTATTTTTTTAGGTAGGCCTATATAGCTATGAACGTCCCTCTCAGGGCTGCCTTCGCTGTGTCCCATAAGTTTTGGGTTGTTGTGAGTTCATTTTCATTTGTTTCCAGAAACTTGTTGATTTCTTCCCTAATTTCATTCTTGACCCATTCATTGTTTAATAGCATGCTATTCAATCTCCATGATTTTGAGGGTTTTGGGTTTTTTTCTTTGGGGTTGGTTTCTAGTTTCAGTCCCTTGTGGTTGGAGAAAATGCTTGGTATGATTTCAATTTTCTTGAATTTGTTGAGACTTGTTTTGTGTCCTATTATGTGGTCTATCTTTGAAAATGTTCCATGTGCATTTGAAAAGAATGTATATTTAGTTTCTTTGGGGTGAAGAGCTCTATATATATTAGTTAAGTCCATTTCATCTAGAGTGTTGTTCAATGCCACAATATCTTTGTTGATATTTTGTTTGGAAGATCTGTCCAATTTTGACAGTGGGGTGTTAAAATCCCCTACTATAATTGTATTGCTGTCAATATCTTTCTTGAAGTCCTCTAAGATTTTCCTGATGTATTTAGATGCTCCTATGTTGGGTGCATATATATTTACAATGTTTATGTCTTGTTGGTGGATTCTTCCCTTGAGTATTATGAAGTGACCTTCTGGGTCTCTCTTTATGGTCCTTCTTTTGAAGTCTATTTTGTCTGACATGAGTATTGCTACTCTGGCTTTTCCCCCCTGTCCATTTGCTTGGAAAATTTGTTTCTAGCCCTTCACTTTGAGCCTGTGTATGTCTTTTGTCCTGAGGTGGGTTTCTTGTAGGCAGCACATGTGTGGGTCATGCTTTCTTATCCATTCAGCTATTCTATGTCTTTTGATTGGAGCATTTAATCCATTTACATTTAAGGTTATTATTGATAGGTACTTATTCATTGCCATTTTTGTAACTGTGTTTCTCTCTCTCTCTCTCTCTCTCTCTCTCTCTCTCTCTCTCTCTCTCTCTCTCCCCCTCTCCTCTCTCCTCTCTCTCTCTTCCTTCCTTTCCTTAAAGCAGTCCCTTTAGCATCTCTTGCAGAACTGGTTTGGTGGAGGTGTACTCTTTAAGACTTCTTTTGTCTAAGAAGTTCCTTATTTGGCCTTCTATCTTGATTGAAAGCCTTGCTGGATAAAACAGTCTTGTTTGTAGGCCTTTGGTTCTCATTACCTGGAATATTTCTTGCCATTCTCTTCTGGCTTGGAGCGTTTCCATTGATAAGTCAGCTGCTAACCTTATTGGGGCTCCCTTGTATGTTACTTCCTGTTTCTCCCTTGCTGCCTTTAAGATTCTCTCTTTGTCTTGGAATTTTGCCATTTTAATTATGATGTGCCTTGTTGTGGGCCTGTTTGGGTTCCTCTTGATTGGGACTCTCTGTGTTTCCTGGATTTCTGTGACCTTTTTCTCTCATCAAATTAGGGAAGTTTTCCATCACTACTTTTTCAAATAGGTTTTCCATCCCTTGCTCTTCTTCTTCTCCTTCTGGTATCCCTATTATACGGATATTATTATGTTTCATATTGTCTTGCATTTCTCTTAATCCTTCTTCATTCTTTCTGACCCTCTTTTCTTTTTCTTGCTCTTTCTGGCTGTTTTTTTCTACTTTGTCCTCAAACTCGCTGATTCGATCTTCTGCTTCATTGATTCTGCTTTTCATTCCTTCTACTGTGTTCTTCAGTTCAGAAATTGTATTCTTCATTTACTCTTGGCCCTTGTTGATAGTTTCTATTTCCTTTTTGATGTTGATATAGTGTGCAGTGAACTCATCATAGCTTCCCTGTAGTTTCTGGTAGCTCATTGAGCGTTCATAGAGCTTCCTGACAACCATTGCTTTGAACTCAATAGCTGATAGTTGAGTTGCCTCTGTTATATTTAGCATTCTTTGTGAGGCTTCCTCCTTTCCTTTCATTTGGGGATTGTTTCTTTGTCTTCCCATTGTTTGTGAGACTCTTCTCGTTAGCCTCAGCTTCTTAAATTGATCTGTTCAGGCTCCCTGGGTTTATGGTGTGATGTGAACTTCTGTGGTAGAATACCTGTGAGATTCAGTGGTGCAGTCTCCTTCGAGTATCCTGGTGTTCACAGCTTCCAGTGTCTCAGCTGTTGGGATGTCCCCTCTCTGGGTCCAACTCTGGTTTTTTCATAGTTCCTGGTTTTTTTTTGTCTCACTTGTTGGTATTTAAAAAGAGGAAAGAAAAAAATTAAAAAAGAATAAAAAGAGGAAGAAGAGATAAAGTTGGATGGAAAGAAAGAAGGAATAAAACAAGAAAGAAGGAAAGAGAAGCAAAAGGAATTGAGGGTAAAAAAACAAAAAAAATTAAAAAATGTGTATATTTTTAAAAAAGAAAAACACACCCTCTTGCTGGTTTTAAACTGGGCAAGCCAGTTTTTCTGGTCTTGCTGGCTGCAATGGGCTGAGGGGTGATAGTATTGCTTTTCTCCCTGTTCAGCACTCAGTTAGCTTTGGGCTACTCTCCCCAGGGCTAGCCTGGTTCTTCTCTGCAAAGGGCCTCGGGCATGGGTTCTGAGTCTCCTGGGGAGCACGCACTTTCCTGTGTTTATGGATGTGAGCTTGACTCTTCTACGGGGTATTCGCTGACCCCTGAGTTTACGGGTGTGGGTTTCAGATTTCCTGCTTTGTGTGCACTCACCCTAAGTTCATGTGAGTGAGTTTCAGGTTTCCCATGGATTGTGCACACTCCGTGGGTTCACATGCGTGGGCTCTGGTTCTCCCACGGATCACTCCCACTCCCTGGGTCCCCGACATGGGCTCCGGGTCTTCCACAAAGCCCCCTCTTGCGGTTGTGGCTGCCTCTGGTCGCATTCGGGCTCCTATGGTGGTTCGGGCGCCTCTGGTCGTGTGAGCTCCGGCGTGCACTCTTTCCAGGGCTATGCGTGGGTGCTCACAGCCCCAGAGTGTTTGGCACTCAGACCTTAACTCCTCTCTGTTGGACTTCAAGCAACCAGGTCTCTCCTGGTGCTGCTGAACCCCTGTTTGGCCAGGGAGGGAGTGATTGACCCGGCTCCCTCCCTAGAGCCCTGTGGCAGACCTGGCAAGCACAGGGCCTGGGGCTTCAGCCACCCTGGTCTCCGAACTGATCTCTGGGCTCTTATTGTCCTGAAGTACCCTCCTTACCATCTGCTTTTTCAATGTGTGCTACAATTTTTGATCTCCTATTTTCAAATATGCTGTATTACTCTTGGATGTTTGCTCTGTTCCTCCGTAAATTGGCCAGGTTTTTCTCCTGTGTGTAGGGGAAAGTGGAATCTGCTCCCTCCTACCGTAACGCCACCTTCCCTCTAGCCTCAACAATATTTCTAACATTTCAACAGTATGGTACTGGCATAACAACAGACACATAGATTAATAGAACAGAATAGAGAGCCCAGAAATAAACCCAAGTCTCTATGGTAAATTAATATTTGACAAAGGGGGAAGGATCATAAAATGGAATAAAAATAGCCTTTTTAACAGCTGGTGCTGGGAGATCTGAGCGGCCACATGGAAAAAAATGGAACTCAATCACCAACTTACAACATACACAAAAATAAATTCAAGGTGGATAAAAGACTTAAATATAAGTTGCAATACCATAAAAGTCCTAAAGAAGCAGGAAAATCTTGATATTCCATGCAGCAATATATTCACTGATATGTACCCTAGAGCAAGGGATGTAAAGGAGAGAAAAACAAATAGGACCTTGTCAAAATAAAAAACTTCTGATACTTCCGGCCAAGATGGAAGTATAGGTAGACACACTGTGCCTCCTCGCACAACCAAAAGGGCAACAACAATTTAAAAACAAAAAACAATTGGAACTGACAGAAAATTGAACTGTATGTAATTCTGATAACCAAGGAGTTAAAGTAGACACATTCATTCAGACCGGTAGGAGAGGTGGATATGGGCAGCTGGGCAGAGAAGACTTGTAGTAAGGTGGTGGCTGGCGGACCAAGCAAGGCAGTGGCTGGTGCAGTTGGTGGTCACACATTCATGTGTAGATAAACTGGGAGAAACAACTGGGGAGCGGGGCAGTCTGTGCAGCCCAGGGTCCCAGTGCAGGGGAATAAAGCCTCAAACCACTGATTGAAAACACTCGTGGGGATTGAGGACGCAGCGGGAGAAGCTCCCAGCCTCACAGGAAAGTTAGTTGGAGAGACCCACAGGGTCTTAGAACATACACAAACCCACCCATGTGGGAATTAGCACCAGAAGGGCCCAATTTGCCGGTGGGAAGTGGGGGAAGTGACTGAAATCCAGCAGAGAGCAGAACAAGCACCATTGTTCCCTCTCAGACCCCTTCCCCACAAACAGCATCACAACGCAGCAATATGGGTTCCCCCGCCCAGGTAAATGCCTAAGGCTCTGCCCCTTAGTACATAACAGTTGTGTCAAGACAAAAAAAAAAAAAAAAAAAAAGGTCCAAACAAAAGAACAGATCAAAGCTCCAGAAAAAATACAACTAAGCAACGAACAGACAGCCAACCTATCAGATGCACAGTTCAAAACACTGGTAATCAAGATGCTCACAGAATTGGTTGAATTTGGTTGCAAATTAGATGAAAAAATGAAGGCTATGCTAAGTGAAATAAAGGAAAATGTGCACAGAACCAATAGTAATGGGAAGGAAACTGGGACTCGAATCAACAGTATGGACTGGAAGGAAGAAAGAAACATCCAACCAGAAAAGAATGAAGAAACAAGAATTCAAAAAAATGAGGAGAGGCTTAGGAACTTCCAGGACATCTTTAAACATTCCAACATCTGAATTATAGGGGTACCAGAAGGAGAAAAGGAAGAGCAACAAGTGGAAAAGTTATTGGAACAAATAATGAAGGAGAACTTCCCCAATCTGGCAAAGGAAATAGACTTCCAGGAAGTCCAGGAAGCTCAGAGAGTCCCAAAGAAGTTGCACCCAAGGAAGCACACACCGAGGCACATCATAATTACATTACTCAAGATTAAAATTAAGGAAAAAGAATCCTAAAAACAGCAAGAGAAAAGAAGACAGTTCCTTACAAAGGAGTTCCCATCAGACTGTTAGCTGATTTGTCAAAAGAAACCTTCCAGGCAAGAAGGGGCTGGAAAGAAGTATTCCAAGCAATGAAAGGCAAGGACCTACACCCAAGATTGCTCTATCCAGCAAAGCTTTCATTTAGAATGGAAGGGAAGATAAAGTTCTTCTCAGATAAAGTCAAGTTAAAGGAGTTCATCATCACCAAGCCCTTATTCTATGAAATGTTAAAGGGACTTATCTAAGAGAAAGAAGATAAAAAACATGTATAGTAAAATGACAGCAAACTCGCAATTATTAACAACCACACTTAAAACAAAAACAAAAGCAAACTAAGCAAACAAGTAGAACAGGAACAGAAATACAGAAATGGAGATCACATGGAAGGTTATTAACAGGGGAGTGGGAGGGGGAGGGGGGAATACGTACAGAGAATTAGTAGCATAGATGATAGGTAGAAAATAGACAGGGGGAGGGTAAGAATAGTATAGGAAATGTAGAACTTATATGTATGACCCATGGACATGAACTAAAGGGGGGGAATGTGGGTGGGAGGGGTTGTGCAGGGTGGAGGTGAGTGAAGGGGGGGGAATGGGACAACTGTAATAGCATAATCAATAAAATATATAAAAAATTAAAAAATAAAAAGCTTCTGCACAGCTAAAGAAAAATCAGCAAAATGAAAAGGGAACCAACCGTATGGGAAAATATATTTGCAAATGATACCTCGGACAAGAGTTTGATCTCCTAAATATACAAAGAACTCACATGACTCCACACCAGGAAGACAAACAATGCAATTAAAAAATGGGCAAAGGACCTGAACAGACACTTCTCCAAGGAGAACATACAGAGGACCCAGAGACATATGAAAGGATGCTCAGCATACTAGCCATCAGAGAGATGCAGATTAAAATCACAATTAGATACCACTTCACACTGGTCAGAATGGCATCTTAACCAAATCAATAAACAACAAGTGCTGATGAGGTTGTGGAGAAAAGGGAACCCTAGTGCACTGTGAAAAATAGTATGGAATTTCCTCAGAAAACTAAAATTGGAACTGCCTTTTGACCCTGCAATACTACTGCTGGGATTATACCCTAAGAATCATGAAACACCAATTCAAAGGACTTAGGCACCCCAATGTTCATAGCAGCACAATTTACAATAGCCAAGTGCTGGAAGCAACCTAAGTGCCCACGAGTAAATGAGTGGTGAAAAAAACTGTGGCACATTTACACAATGGAATACTACTCAGAAGAAAGAAAGAAGGAGCTCCCATCCTTTGCAACAGCATGGATGAAACTGGAGAGCATAATGCTAAGTGAAATAAGCCAGGGTTGAAAGACAAATACCATATGATCTCACCTATAAGTGGAACCTACCATTTTTTCAGACTATTGGACATACTTTTCTCACCCCTCAAATTTGGGAGGAAAATGGGGTGCATCTTATAGTCTGAATGTAGCTTATCTGGCTCTCTGTGGGGATGGTGGTGGCAGTGGAGTGGGGTCACAGGTTATTAAATATTTTACCACATGTTTTGCTTCAAAAAATTTTTTTCCTATTTTCCTCCTCTAACTCCTGGGTGCATCTTATAGTGCAGTGCCTATTATAGTCCTAAAAATACAGTAATCAACAAAACAAACAACCAAGCAAAATACAACCAGAGACATTGAAATAAAGAATAATCTGACAGTAACCAGAGTGGAAGGCAAAGAGGGATAATGGGGGGAAACAGGAAGGGCCTTCAAGGAACATGTATAAAGGACACATGGCAAAGCCAAAGTGGGTAGTTTTGAGGGTGGGAGGCAGGGATGGGTGGGACTGGGGGACATGGTGGGCTGAAAATGGAGACAACTGTACTTGATTAACAATTAAAAATATTTCTAATATCTGGAGGTACTTCCCATAAAAAACAGAAAAAAGTGAATAAGAATTCCTCGAATTTTTTCTACCATATTCATTTAAAACATGAAATAAATATTGTGAGATGCTATTTAAAACAAAAATGGAGACAAATAAACCAAACACAATTATTACAAATAAAGAAGTACTTCTATTTGGGACATTCTTTTTTCTTTCTTTTTTTAACAGATTATTATTGTCCTTCCTTCATTATAAAGGGTAAGAGTTCTTATTGATTTTCAAAGCTAGGAATTTACTAGAGTTCTTATATGAAAATTCCTGAGACTTTCGCCAATTTAGCTAGCACATTAAATTTGTAATATAGTTTCAGAGTAGGTTTTGCTATGGACTTTAAACTTTTCCACAATTTTGGGGTCACTTTTACATGTTAGTAGCATTCAATTTTGATTCCAACATTTGTATTAAGATTCCATAGGAACACAGATTCCATTGGGTCTCATTTAAAAGTCAGTGCTTTTTAAAAAAGGGTTTTGTTGCTTTTATAAACCATCCTGAAATGGAGATAATAATTCTTGAATTCAGCCTTGTCATTTGCTACAAACACCAGCTGCTATAATTGCAGGTATTCCCACATGGGGGATTTTTACCAAGTGTTCCAGAAAGAGCACAAAGCAGTCTGGAAGTATGAAACAAAAGCACACAAAGCCTGTACAAATACAGAAATGTGAGTTGATCTGTAGCTCATAATTTATATTTGTTTTGTATGATTACCTTGGACTTTTAGTTTCTCTTTTATTGTATCAGAAATATATTTACATAGAAATGTACACTTGAGACCTATGTAATCTTATTGACCAATGTCAGCCCAAAAAATGTAATTATATATAATTATAAATGTAATCAGAGATAAAATGTAATCAGAGAGCTAAGATAATATAATAGTAGTTGAGAATTAGAAAAAAATCTATAAATTTCAGAAGAAGAGATTATTTTCAAACTATACTAACTCATGCCAAAGGAATTCTCTATTATTATATTCCTTACTGATATGTAACAATAATAACAATGTGACAGTATACATTTTAATATACATTTCATATTAGGTTTATACAGAATGCTAACTTAAGAAATATGTCTCTTCGTAACATATCTGTTAATATGCTCATTTCCCGCCCCCCACCAATGTTCTCTTCTCACTGGGATCTTTATTCTATTAATAATCCATAATCTACTCAGTTTATCCTTGACTAGCTTTGTGTCACCTGTCTCAATATATCAACCCTCAAATCTTGTTAGTCCACATCATCATCTTTGTCTGCTTTTACCCTGTCCACACTGCTACCCCCTTGGTATAGTCATGATCTCTTCCTAGGGTAACAACTGCATTAGCCTTCCACCTGGTCTTTTGCCTACAGTCTCATCTCTCCTTTGTCAGTTCTCCATTCAGTATTCCAGCCAGCCATTTAAATGCAAATGCAAGACTCCCTTTCATCAGACACTTCAGTGACTCCCAATCCCATCTGCAGAACACCCTAAATCCTTAATGTGGCTTACACACTTTTTGTGATCTAGCAGCATTATCACTCTAGCCTCACCTCTCACCCTTCCACATTAGACACTACCAGTTTGTCAAATATATGTCAACTTCTCTTTGGTCTCAGAGCCTTTGAAGAATCCTTTTGGTTTAGATTTCTTTCTTTCTTTCTTTCTTTCTTTCTTTCTTTCTTTCTTTCTTTCTTTCTTTCTTTCTTTCTCCTTCCTTCCTTCCTTCCTTCCTTCCTTCCTTCCTTCCTTTCTTTCTTTCTTTCTTTCTTTCTTTCTTTCTTTCTTTCTTTCTTTCTTTCTTTCTTCCTGTATTCTTTCCATCTTCACCTAAATCCCCCTCATCTTTTAGGAGGTCATGGGTAGAGATTGGAAGACTTTGAGGCTAGAAAAAGCCCACATTGCTATGAATGGACTGTTGAGGGTGATTCTGAGCAGGATACAGAAGGAAAAAGAGGAGAGCTTCAAAGAGCAGCTCTCCTGATCTTAGAAAATCCATATTTCTACCTGAACAGAATGTTGGTAGAAATATGGATGGGAAAGGCCATTCTGATGACCTTTCTGATGGAAATGAGGAATATTCTATTAAAAAATGGAAATAGGGATTGTTATAAAGTGGCCAAAAACTTGGCTTTCATGTTCCTGCTCTAGTGTTTTATGGAGGGTAGAACTTAGTGGTGAAATTGGTTATTTAGCCAAAGCTATTTCTAAGCAAAATATTAAAGATATAATTTGGCTCTTCCTAACTGTTTACAGTAAAATTCAAGAGGAGTGAAGTGACTTGAAGACAAAATTATAAAGCAAAAAGAACTAGAGATTTACAATTAGGAAAACTCTCAGCCTCTCCATATCGAAAAATGAGAAAGTGTGTTTGGAAGGGAGCATCACTTTGATAAAGGATATGGTGTGAACCCCAGGTTTAATCAGCCACCCCAGCAGGATGCCCATTTGAACTGAAGAGAAAGGAGATGGGAGCGAATGAAAGAAGAATGTAGTGCTTCTTGGATTTTACAGGACAGGGCCATAGAACTATTCAGCTGCAAACATGTGTGTGAATCTTTACAACTAAGAAAGAATGACCCAAAGGTGATTTAGAGATCAATCCAAAGGGAGGCCTCCCAGGGTTGCAGGAGCAGGACAGCCCAAAGTTGTGGGACCAACTCTGACCAGCAGAGCTTCAGGGGCAGGACCACTACCTCATTGGATCTGGGAGGCAGAGCATTGAGCCCAAAATAATTATTTTCTAGCTTTAAGATCTCATAAAGTTTGCCAAGCTGTGTTTTGGACTTACTAGGGACATGTGACCCTTCCTTTTTCTATCCTTCTTCCTTGTGGAAAGGGAGTGTCTATCTTATGCCCATCCTACGATTGTATTTTGGACGCACATAAGTTGTCTGGTCTTACAGGTTCAGCTAGAGAGAAATTTTGCCTCAGAACAAATCTTACCTTGAGCCTCACTGATATCTGATTTACTAAGTGTATGTGGCCTCTTGATTATTTACAAGTACCAAGAAAATGGTGTGGCTGGACTCATGCAAAGATATTGAAAACCTGAGTGTGAGAAAAAGAACTCAAGCATTCTAGTCTATCATATATACACTATATATCTTTATTCTGCCATATACATCTGAGGGAGTCTTGGGTACTGCTTTCCAGACCTTCTTTTGCCCTTCTGTGATATAAGGATGGCATTAATTACCAAAGCATGTTCTATGGAACACAGATCCCAAAGAACATTTTAGGAAACAGTTTCCATGAGAATGTACATTTGGAAAATGTCATGCTACACATTTCACAGTGGCGCAAATGCATGAGCGATCCTTAAAACATAAGATTGTGTTGGTAGGTGGGTGGCAACATGGAGGAAGACAAGTAACAGATTTCCCCACAGTTAAACTAGTCATCAATAAAGCTGTGAGTTAGAATAATGTTCTGGGCTCAAACTTCGGGAGGCCCCTTGTGGTCTGAAACCTGAGCATTGAAGTAACTCCATGAACTATCTGGGTGAGGGTGAAGTGAGCATATGAATCTGACTGGACAGGGTGGTAAGAGATGGAGAGAATTTGTGAATTCTTTCAGTTAGTGCGCAATAGGTTTGCAGTTACACAGACATGCTGACTTTACACATGTTAATTATCATCATTAAATTTCAACTCCAAAAAGGGCTAATAGCTTTGTCCAAAGACCAAAGTCAAGATAGACAAATACTGCTAAAAGCAGTTTAACATACCCTTTCTATGAAATAATATTCTGTTAGATTTCTTTCAATCTCTTTTATAGAGAGAAATTTCAGACATAACCAAAATAAAAGAATATAATAAGCCCTTGATGTACATTAATCTTCCTGAAGATAAAATAAAAGCACATAATACAAGTATAGTATGAATCTGGCCAGTATTTACAATGGATCAGACAACGTCTTAGATCCCCTTCTGAGTTAGATGTACAAGTTTACCATTTAATCTACAGGCTTCCCTGTGGGTCCATATTATTCAATACAAACTATGACTTCTTCAACTGAAAGAAAATATCAGACAGAAAAATTGACATGGCCTTATTAACTTAGGATAGGAAGGAAATTTGACTTGACCCAAAAAGGTATTTGTATTAGTGTTTTCCTGAGAAAGAGAACTAATATTATCTATATCAATACATATATCTATACCTACATTTATCTATCTGCCTACCTATATGGGGGGTAGAGAGAGAGAGAGAGAGAGAGAGAGAGAGAGAGAGAGAAGACAAAGAGAGTCATTATAAGGTATTTGCTCATGTGGTTACAGGACTGGGAAGTCCTACAATTCGCCATCTGCAAACTGAAGACCTAGGAGAACAAGGGGTCTAAGTCAGACTGAGTCTGAAAGCCTGGGAGCTAGGTGAACCAATGGTATAAATCTCAGTCCAAGGGGATGAGAAGGTGATGTCCCAACTCAGCAGATAGATAAGAAGGGGACAGATCTTTCCCTTCTCTGATTTTTGTTCTGTTCAGGCCCTCAGCAGATTGGATGATGCCACTCTTATTAGGGAGGGCAAGTTACTTTACTGATTCCTTTGATTTAAAGGCTAATTAATTCCAAACACGCCCTAACAGATACATCCAGGGATAATGGTTGACCACCTCTCTGGGCATTTCTTAGGCCTATCAAGTTGACACATAAAATTAACCATTATCAGAGTTTTCCTGAGGGAAAATGGCATGTCTTATGAGCCTCCAAAATAAACTCTTTAAAAGCCCTCAACTTTTTCAGATTACTTTTGCTCTTGGCCTTCCCAAGAGTGATGAAACAACATTATTGAATATTTGCTAGATAAAACAACTTTAGGGGAAGACTACGCTTGTGACTAATACTGATGACATTCCCTACTTCCTACAATAACATTTTTATCTTTCCTTAACTGGCTCACTCTCAACTGTCAGTCCTACAATGGATTCTGGTATGAATATTGGTCGATATTTTCATTTACATTATGAGCAAGACAAAAGTAAAGCAGTGAAGATGTATGTCAGAACCTCACTCACTGGTCAATAAATAATGTGAGTGACTTCCTTGTTGAATGAGGTAATAGTTTTTAAATACTGAAGAAGTATTTCCTTATTTTTTTTGTATTATTGACAATGTAACCACTACAGACCTGAACACTTTTAAGTTTAATCAGTATTATAAACATTTTTCCATTGCATTCTTAAGTATAGACAACCATCAAAACAGTTAATCAAGCCCTGATCCACAGTATTTGTCCATTTCCATAGCAGAAATACTCCCATCATGGCCAATTACAAGGTAGCAACATGAAATCACTGAACAGAGTTGGAAAGAGATGCACAGTACCACAGCATTAAATAGTATTTCTGCTACACAGATGCAATAAATGTAAATAACCTCAAGAGCATAAGACAGTTTTAAAAAATGTGGCATTTTTAATAATAGTAACAATGACATCGACAACAACAATAATGGCATTAACACTTGTCTAGTGTACCAGGCACTGTTGCAAAGTGGCTCACTGAATTTTCCACATTTCTTATTCACTAGTGACGTTTGCTGTGTTGTGCCCATAGCAGGTGAATCCTTGGAGGCTCCACCTTACTATTTCATTCTCATGCACTTTAGATGAGATCAGTGGGTAGTTAAATTAAGTGGCTACTATTAAATTTCTCTAATATGGCTCTTTATCCACCCCCAGTCATTCCACCTGTACCCACTGACCTAGATAATTAAGAGGCACATGGTGTTGCAACTGACAAGTTAATTATCTTAAGTACGAGCATATTTGAAACTTATGGTGAATGTAAATTTTTCTGATAAGAATGTTCTAAATCCATTTTTATTTGAAATAGTTATAAGGGAGAGGTGTGCATGAGTGATTTTAAGGAGATAATAGGTTAAAGAGGAAAAGAGATGAAAGAAGACAGGGGTGTAGAAACACGAAATGGTGATTACTGTGACATATGCTGACTTGGCAGAACATCTAACTTGTGCATCTTGGAGTTGGGAGGGTTCTCAGGGATGGCCTGGAGCAGTGACCAACCTTCAGGCAGCTCTCATTATCCTCATTTCACAGACGAGGCATGGAGGCTCAGAAAGGATACACAATCTGCCTCGGGCCAATGGAAGCAGGTATTGTAGTTTCCTTTGCATTGCCCTTTCTCTTAAACTAGGTTGAAAGCCTTTAGTGTCACATTATAAATTTAAAATATATTTTGGAAGTAAAAAAAGAATATCTTCCCTGTAAAAGATCCCCAGGAATCAGCTACAGAGTCTCCCATGTGATTCTTTTAGGGAATGTGGTTTTGTCCTCAAAATGTAAAAAACCCCTTCCCCCAATAGTTAAATAGAAATATGGAAAAGTAGGAAAAGCCAATAAGATTAGCCCAGAAAGAGTTTTCCAAGTATAAGTGCATGTCTGGGATGGCTCAGCAAGGATTGGGTACGAATGGGCACCAAGAAAATTCAACATACACGTGAAGTATATAGCAAACCCAATACTCATGTGGCTATGGGCTTTGAGCTAAATATAAATGAAGCAGAAGATCGGTAAAAATATTGATACACAAAAGTGCAAAGCACTTTATTCCTCAAGATTTATCTGCATCACAACCACACAGAATAGAATGAAGAATTTGTATTCAAAGGCCTCATTGTATCTCAAGTCAGATCCAGTGAAGGTGTATTTGACGAACATCTTAGGTAATTCTAACGCAGGTAGTCACTGGTTTCACTTAAAGAGCTATGAATTAGAACAGTGCTTCTCAAACTGTAACGTAATTACAAATCACTCAGGGATCAATGCAGACTCTGATTCAATACGTCTGGGGCAAAGTTTGAGATTTCGCATTTCTAATAAGCTTCCAGGAGATTCCTATGTGGCTAGTCCACAGAGCACATTTTGAATACCAAGGAACAAGAACACTGGTATTTTTTCAATTAATGTTGTTATTGTTTAATACAGGAAATGATGGCAATTCAGTAGGTCGATAAAAATATGTATCTATATAAAAATTTCCTTTAATATATCTGTGTATCTGGTGAAAAAAGATAATGAAGCAAACGTTAATGATACTAAGCTTTTGTTGGTTTTTAAAAAAAAAAACTGGCAGTAGTATGGGACATTATAATGACTTTTTAAAAATTTGAGGTTATTTTCCATAATTAAAATTTTTTAATTTTATTTGAGGTTATGTTGACAGTCTGGATACAGAAAATGATTCTGGCTAGCAGTGGTTTTTAACAAGGAATGTACATCAGAATCACCTAGGCAGTTATTTTGAAATATACAGGACTAACCTCTCTTTCCAAACCTTCTGATTCAATAGGTCTCAGTAAGGGCCTAGAAAAGTGAATTATGATTATTATATATGAAACTTATATATGTTTATACTAAAAACAAATAAACAAAGGAAACAGGACAAAAGGGTATAACATGAAAAGTAAAAAGTCCCTTCCCAAGGAGGATTTGGGTGAGAAATGGGGAAAAGAGGATTTTTCTTTTGTCTTATATCAAAGCCTATATTGTTTCAAATGCTTTTTAAATAAATTGCTTTTTTTCTTTTTACAAAGAACTTGATTCGGTTTTGTGTTTTACAGTGAACCTGATAATCTCAAACACTTATTTCAGTCAGTAACTACAATGTCTACCCCAGCCAAATTGTCTTCACTGAAGCTATTTTGGTTGCAGGTAACATAAGCAGCATAAAATATTTTTAAAAGCTCTCTTTGAGGAACATGTTATTCTTACTTCTCTGGGTTAACCCTGTTGACAGTTTACATATAGTTTTAGAAGCACTCTATGCATACAAGCTTGTACCTATATCACAAAGTAGGCATAAGCCCATAAGTATATGTGTATCTCTCCTTTTATTATTATTTTAAACATAGATGGAATTACATTATTATACATATTCTGTACTGCAATTTGCTTTATTCACTTACTTATTCTGGCTTCCTTCCCATGGGATCTACCTATATTTACAGAAAACCTACTTCCTTTTAGTGGCTTCATAATATGCTTTTTCCCAGTTCCTAGTGATGCTTCAGCAAACATTCCTTTAAGTATATATTTGGGCACTGGTGTGAGTACGGCTATGGAATATATTCCCACTCAAATCAGATTATTACATTTGCACTTAAACCTTTGATGGTCCCCATTGAATTGCCCTCCAAAAAGATTATACCAATTAATATGCCCACCCATACTGTAGAAGAAAATTTGCCTTTACTCTCAGATTGCAATTGTGTTTCAGAGAAAGTCTCCTGGGTCACCTTGAAACATATCCCTCAAGATGCACTAGAGTTGAAGGCTGGTTTGTTTTTTTCCTAACTGAATTTTTATTTTTTCAATTACAGTGAATTTTCAATTCTACTTTGTATTGGTTTCAAGTGTACGGCGTAGTGGTTAGACCATCATAGAGTTTACATTTAGAGTTCTTTTGATGTTTTCAATATCCAACTGGCACCATACAGAGTTATCGCAATATTATTGACTATATTTGCTATGCTTCACATTTTGTAACTACCGATTTGACTTCCTAATCCCTTCACCTCTTTGTCCCAGTCCCCCACACTCCTCTCCTCTGGCAACCACCAGTCTGCTCTCTGTGTCTATGAGTTTCTTTCAATTTTATTTGTTTGCTTATTTTGTTCTTTAGATTCCATATACAAGTAAAATCATACACTATTTGTCTTTCTCTGACTTTCTTATTTTACATAAGGTCTATCTATGCTGTCACAAATGGTAAAATTTTATTCTTTTTATGGCTGAGTAACATTCCACTGTATTTATGTACCACAAGTACATAATCTACTTGTCCACTGATGGACATTTGGGCTGCTTCCATATCTTGGCTATTGTAAATAACACTGTGATGAACATAGGGGTGCATGTGATCTTTCAAATTAGTGTTTTGGGTTTCTTCAGATAAATCCTCAAAAGTGGAATTGCTGGCAGTTCCACTTTTAATTTTTAAAGAAAACTTGATACTGTTTTTCATCATGGCTGTGCCCCTCTGCGTTCCTACCAGTGGTGCATGAGGGTTCTCTTTTCTCCACATCCTCACCAACACTTGTCATTTGTGGATTATTAATGATGGCCATTCTGAAAGGTGTGAGGTGATATCTCATTGTGTTTTTAATTTGCATTTCTCTGCCCATTAGTCACATTGAGCATCTTTTCATATGTCCGTTGGTCATCTGTGCATGCTCCTTGGAGAAGTGTTTATTTAGGTTGTCTGTCCATTTTTAAATTGCATTGTTTGGGGTGGGTTTTTTTTGTGTGTGTGTGTTGAGTAGTATGAGGTCTTTATAAATTTTGGAGATTAGTGCCTTATCAATTGTATCATTGGTGAATATGTTCTCCCATTTAGTTGGCTGTCTTTTCATTTCGTTCGTGGTTTCCTTTACTGTGCCAAAACTTTTTAGTTTGATGTAGTCCAATTTATTTATTTTTCTTTTGTTTCACTTGTCCAAGAAGATATATCAGAAAAAAATATTGTTAAGAGAAATGTCCATGATTTTACTGCCTATGTTTTCTTCTGGGATTTTTATATACAGTTTCAAGTCTTACTTTTAAGTCTTCAATCCATTTTTTAGTTTATTCTGGAATATGGTGTAAGAAGGTGGTCTAGTTTTATTTATTTTTTGGATGTATCTTTCCAATTTTTGCAGCACCATTTATTGAATAGATCATCTTTACCTCATTGTATATTCTTGCCTCCTTTGTCAAATATTAAGTGACCATATAGGCGTGGGTTTATTTCTGGCTCTCTATTCTGTTCCATTGATCTATATGTCTGTTTTTCTGCTAGTACCATGCTGTTTTGATTACTATGACCTTGTAGTAGAGTTTGATATCAGGTAGCATGATATCTCCAACTTTGTTCTCAAGGTTGTTGAGGATTTTTGCATCTATGTTTATCAGGAATATTGGCCTATAATTTTCTTTCTTTGTAGTGTCTTTATCTGGTTTTAGAATTAGGATAGTGCTGGCCTTATAAAATTAGCTTGGGAATCTTTCTTTCTCTTGAATTTTTTGGAATAATTTGGGAAGGAAGGTGTTAATTCTCTCTTGTTTGCTAAAATTCACCTGTGAAGACATCCAGTCCAAGACTTTTGTTTGCTGGGAGTTTTTTTTTATTATTGCTTTAATTTCATTGGTTGTAATCTGTCTGTTCAGATTTTATGATTGTTCTTGATTCAGTTTTAGAAGATATTATGTTTCTAGGAATTTATCCATTTTTTTCAGATGTCCAATTTGTTGGCATATAGTTGTTCACAATATATTCTTATAATCCTTTGTATTTCTTGTGGTGTCAGCTATTGCTTCTCCCCTTTCATTTCTAATTTTATTTATTTAGGTTCTTCCTCTATTTTTCTTGATGAATATGGATAAGGGTTTTTCAATGTTGTTTATCTTTTCAAAGATCCAGTTCTTGGCTTCATTTATCTTTGGTATTTTTTTTAGTTTCTATGTCATTTATTTGTGCTCAAATTTTTATTTCCTTCCTTCTACTCACTTGGCTTTTTTCATAGTTCCTTTAGGTATCAAGTTAGATTGTTTATATTTGAGATTTTTCCTGATTTTCACAGTAGGCTTGAATTGCTATGAATTTCCCTCTTTGGACTGCTTTCCTTGGGTTCCATAGATTTTGGGTTGTTTTGTATTTATTTTCTTTTCTCTCGAGGTAACTTTTGATTTTTTCCCTGATCTTTTTCTTAATCCATTAATTGTTTAGTAGTATGTTATTTAGCCTTTATGTGTTTGTGTGTTTGTCGTTTTTTTTTCTTGTAATTGATTTCTATTTTCACACCAGTGTGGTTGGAGAAGAGAGAAGGTATTTGATATGATTTCAATCTTTTTAATTTAATTTGAGTTTTAATCTGACTCTGACACCAGCTGTGTAAAACCTCCAGCAGTATGATAAATTAACAATATGAGGGTAATTTTTTAAAATTGTGATTTATAAGCTCTCCGGTATACCAAAACTGCCTCATCTAATAGTAACACCAGGGTCTTCATGGGCTGTGTGTGCAGCTTCTGGCAAAAACTTTAACTTCATCTCTTTCGCTTCACTCATGGGCCCATATTAGGGTGCAACTAAATAAAAGTAATGATACTCATATGTAAATTATTATTGTTAGTTATATAACCTAAATAAAGCTGAGCCTCCCTGTGGCTCTCTTCATGGAATCACATTCAGAGAAACATTAATTTGACATTCAAAATAATCGAGAAGCAATTTAATTCTTCACCTCCCTTGAAAATGCCGAAAGAAACTTCATTCATATTTTATCCTTAAAATAAATCCTTTTTCCATGTCTATTACTTTCAAGTTTTCAAAAACAATTCTCTGGTGCCCCTAACAATGTTTCTTCTCTTATTGTTCCCAAAACCCACAAACCCAGTCTGATTAACTTTTTATTCCTTTCGTCTCTGCTTTCTGGCTCAGCTATTTATCATGTAGGTGAGCTTTACTTCCCTTGCTGCAATTAATTTTTAAGTCCCCTCCCTTACCTGCATTCCGGGCCACAAAGTGGCAGCTATTCCAAAAGATGATTCAGGGAACAAAAAGTCTTTCTTTTTAGAAGTAAGTGTCAGAGAGGAAAAGAGGGTGCAATTTTACAAATCTTTTAGTTTAGTATTTTTGTCGCTGTAACAAATTATTTGCTGTGTATCCCACAAGTGCTATTGACTCATTGCTTTAAAACTTTTGCTATATTCCTCTGCCATGTAAATTTTTAATTATTCCAAGGTAGTGTGAAAAAACCTGATGTAAGTAGTTTTATATTTCTTACCAGGTAATTTCCAATACTCTTAAAATAAGCAAGTAGTTTCCTAATCTATCTATTAAAAAATTTAATGACAATTTTCAAAATATGCCTAATTTTAATTCACTTTAAAATAAGGTGTAACATATATAAAACTTTATTTTGTAAAAAAAAGAAAAATCAGCCATGACTCAATATTTGAAGTAAATCTTTAGGCAACCAAGAGAAAGAGTGAGCCTTATAGTTTGGAGCAGGCACCACTCCTGCAGTAGCAGCTCTTGAGACTAAATCGGGGTATTATTATTAATTTTGAAGTCAGTGGTTATCCTTTTAATAAGTGGAGTTATTTATAACATGCTATTGGTCATTTAGTGCAATTACAAAAATGCTGCATTGTTTAACCTGTGAATACATAAACTACAAATTATTATTCAAAGATTCACTACAAATTATTATTCAAAGATTCTTAAAATTTCACGAAACTAGCCAATCTATAAATCATCTGATGTAATCACTGATACACACTCTGTGTAAGAAAGGGGTAAAAACCTTCTAACAGGCATGGCAGTTAACCAGAAGTGTTGACCATTTGAAAACTTCAGTTCTTTGTGAGGGCTACATTCCAGTTTGAGCTTATGGTGTGGAAGTAATGACTTGAGCACTTTCCTAATAGTTTGGAGAGCTGGGTCCTCCACCATTGGGTCTAGAGCGAGTAAAAGCCAATGCTCAAAAACTGTACTCTTCAAAGATAATTTAGATTTTGGAATCATAGGCAAGATTGTAAAGGTATTTTTATTCTAAAGTAGATTTTCATTTATCTAAGCAAGGAAAACACCTTATAAACCTTTACTTAAGAACTCTGACAAGGTTCAAATTTTGGAACCACAATTTTTGAAAAGCATGATTGCATGCTGACATAGTTATTGTGGATACATTCAGAAGAGAATCTGTTGGTTACACAGGCAGTTTTGATCTGGGGTTAATCTAGATTTCCTGGATGTAATTCCCACAAGAGCAGATGAATGTGTACATTGACAGACATAGTAGCTCAGTTTTCTAAGAGACATTCACAGGGAGACAAATATGAAACAAGAGAGTTCTGGCAGACAAAGGCAGCATCCTCCCAGGCCATTGCAGGGGGCCGGCCTTGTAGTCAGACGTTTAACCCTCCCACTTCAGGTTTGCTTTTCCAGAAGAGCGGTCATAATCCCCACCACGAGGACAGAGACTATTGTAAAGCAAGCCTTGCTACAGCATATTCACAGCCACCAGAAAACACTCAAATAAGCAGAGG
This sequence comes from Glossophaga mutica, assembly GCA_039655065.1. Classification (NCBI taxonomy): domain Eukaryota; kingdom Metazoa; phylum Chordata; class Mammalia; order Chiroptera; family Phyllostomidae; genus Glossophaga; species Glossophaga mutica. Next base: position 142,546,911 of record CM077305.1, on the reverse strand, counting down.
AAATGGCAAAAAATGAGGTCCTTAGTGCCCATAATTGTTAATTCTATATGTCAACCTGGCTAGGCCATCACGGTGCTCAGATATTAAGTCAAAAGTTATTCTAGGCATTTCTGTGAAGGTGATTTTTAGATGAGTTTAACTTTTAAGTCAGTAGACTTTAAGTAAGCAGATTCCTCTCTATAATGTGGGTGGGCCTAAACCAATGGTTGAAGACCTTAATACATAAAGAGAGATCTCCTGGGAAGAAGAAGAAATTTGGCCAACAGACTACCTTTGGACTCAAACTTTAAGTCTTCCCTGGGTCTCCAGCCTGAAGTCTACCCTGCAGAATTTGGACTTTTCAAGCATCCATAATCATGAGCTAATTCCTTAAAATAAATGTCTCTCTCTTTCTCTCTCTCTCTCTCTCTCAATAGAGACAGAGATAGAGCTAGAGATAGAGAGGGATATCTCACACACATTCCCACAATTAATAAATGGCAAAATTGGGATCTGAACACAGGGAATCTGACTTTGGCATCTGTGCTCTTAATTAATATGCTACAGACCCAGAAACGGTAAAATCCTTAAGAAAATTCAGCAGAGGAAGCCATTAGTGTGTTCCACAAAGAACAGCCAAATACTTTTAGAGTAGTTTCTTTATGCATTCCCATAATGTTAGGATAGAGAACAGGGTGTCTGGGAACTGCAAAAGGGTCTTGTGATATTTGGAGCATTTCTATGCTAAACCACAAAATAATTTAAAGAAACTCTCACTTCACTGTGCATAGGTTGAGTTTTTGTTTTTTGTTTTTATCTAGCCATAGTATAAAACTTTATGGGTTATACAATGTTCAAGTTGCAAGACTTTGGAGAAGAATTAATCTAAATCTCTTACTTAGATATGAGGGTACAGATGCTCAAAGTGGTTGAGTTGATTAAGACTAGCCAATTAATAAAAATATAACACGTATAACCAAGAAAGTATCAGAGCTGGAAGAGGAACTCAGATCTCAGTCTTGGTGTTGTCCTTCTAAAAAGCTCGCATTCACATGGTGAACCCTCTAGCGGCCATGCTGTGCATGACAACTCCACCTTCCTCATCAAAGTTGATGGCATGATTTTTAAAAATCTAAAATGAAGACCAATGGAGAGAAGATTTTTTCTTATTTGGGGAGGGCCTGCATTTGTAGAATATAAGCTCTGAAGCTGAGGTTGGGACTCTTCCACAACAGGAAAGGGGATTAATAGTGATACTAGCAGCTATAAAAGATAAATTTCGAGATTCCAATAGCTTCACAGAATGGAACAGAACTTCATAGCATAGAGCTCTATTTCTCAGTCACATCAAGCCCACGGTGGTTGAGAGTAGGGGGTGATAGTGGGAGGGAGGAGTGTGCAGTTATTCAGGGCCCAAGCTCCTTTTATCCTGTGGCTCCCACCTTTCTCCAAGGGCTGAGTCTTTATTCTGCCTACCATCAGATGGGGAGAGAGAATAGAGAACTGCATAGGAGGTTCTTATGGACCAGGCATTGAAGTGGAGGATAGAATTAGGCTATACGGCTACACCTAATGGGAAATGTAGTCTAGATGTATCCCCAGAAGAAAAAGAAAATGGATTTGCTGAACAACTAGCCAGTGTACGTCCACAGAGAAAGCCAGTCAATACGGACCAAGAAGAATGAACAGATGGACTGAGGAAAAGAGATGAAATAAAGAGAAAATATGGCTTCCCAGATTCTGGCATTGGTCCCCTTCTGAGTCTCTACTGAATTCTCTCCACTGAAACTAGCTGCTGTTGGCTTTTACAGTTTACAACTAAGACGATCCTAACAAATATTTACACTCAGGAGAGTTGTAACAGTTTGGAGGAAACATACATCTTCAAAATCTTCCTCTCCACCTCTAGGAATATACTGTGAGTTTCATTTACTTATATCCACTTCCAAAATGACATTAGCAGCCTGGAGATTAGTGTTTACAATTCTGCTAAACCCCTTCACGCAGATGCTGCAGCTGAAGTCAGCATAAAAAAGCAAAGCAAGAGAGTGTGAGCAGGTTGTGCCAGAAAGAGCTGGTTATTATATCACTCACATTGATTTATAGGTTCAGTTTGCCTTTACCTAAATGTCTAGTTATTTAACAGCTGTTATGAATCAGACAGATAGAGGATTAAGAAGGGGTGGAGTGGGGGGTAGTAGGTGAAAAATGCTTTAATCTTATGCTACAATAGAGGAACAAGTTGAGTCAGGTCTCATCTAGTAATTTTGGTTTTCTGGCGCTTCTTAAAGAAGAGCATTGTTTAGCTGGAAGGTGAAACAGCTTAGCACAGACCACTGGGCTGAGTACACATTAACCCCATCAGTGAGTGAGGTAGGCAATGCTGAATGCAGGTTAGAAAGCAAATGTATCAACAAACAGTGGGAGTAGCTGGCTCAGTCAGAATAGTTCTGACTCGCTTTAGCTTTAAATACACAACTTACTACCGAAGTTTGGGTAAGAACATGAATATTTAACAAGATGCAATATAAAGTAACACATACACTGCCAAAAATAATCAAGACAGAATTCAGTTGAGTGTTCTCTGTTGATTTGCATACAAAGTTCATCCAAGTCTTGAATAATAGTCCGGAGGGATTTACCAAGTGGGGCTAACTTTTCGTAAGAATTTATTTTACTCAGGAGTTTATGAAGGCAAAAAAGACTTGCTGAGAATGTTTGAAACCCTTCTCTGGGATGAGACAGAGAAAAAGTTACTCTTTATGTATGTTCTGCACGGTAAGAACATCGGCTGAATGTTGAGGCGGCTCTCCACTGTCTTCTCTCTTGGCACTAAGGATGATGCTTACAGATCCACCTAGGGGAAAGGATGCTGTGCTGGTCCAGCAAGGATCTTCTTCTGTGCCCAGACCTGTTCTTGCCTTACTCAGTTTGGTCTGTGCTCAGAAGTTCATCTTGTTCCAACCTTGGCCTATGCATTCAACTTGTCAAAGTATGTTTGATTGTCTCTTATTTGATTTTTCCAGTAAGTTTTGCTTCTTTTGAAAATGCTCTGCAAATTTCTAGCTCTAGCTCTTTTACCTGAACTTAAAGACCACCATCCCTCTCTCAATACACAGTAGTAATAATTTTGTTCTGTTTGGAAGACAAAAAATGTCTACTTTCTGTACAGACTTATGTGCCTTGCCTTAAGGTTAAAAACCTCCTCCCCACTCCTAGCCGCGCCACATAGCAGAATCTCCGTGGCTGACATTTCATCACTTTATGGCAAACATTGAGCAGGAAAGGGTTTTAGAAAAGAATTCCACCACCACTACTGAAATTAACACTGCTATTTACATACAGTACACTTTATAAGTCTCTCTACAGCTACTTGGTAAAGGTGTTTTCTAAAATGTAACTATATGGATTATCCCAATAAAAACACCAAGGCCTGAGAAGGGAGTGAATGTGTGATTTGCCCAAAAGTGCACAGCTGGCACTAGCTGTCTCTTCTTAGGCTGAGATCCACAGCTCCTCCTTCCAACCAAACTTTCTCCATGTCTAGATGCGGAAGGAGAGGAAAATTCAGTCTTATGGCAACCTCAAGGCCCTGAGTCTGAGTGGAAAAGAATGTAGTTGCAAGAGCAATATGAACTGTACCTGCACCTTCAACTAGTTTGCTCTCTAGCCACCCGGCCTGTGCCCAGGCTATTAGAGCAAGATGCAAACAGCTGGTCAAATCCAGGGAGGCAAGAGCAAGTTGGGACACAGAAGAGGATACAGGATACAGGCCTTTACACAGAAATGCTTTTCTACTGCTACTCATTTTTCATTAAATCTCAGCACAGTCAATTCCCTTTCTGACCTCCTGACTTGTCCAATATTGCAATTTTATCCTTTGATAGCTTCATGTACCTCTACTGCATAGCTGACTCTTAATTTGTTCATTTCTCTTCGATTTCAGTTTATGTCCCCCACTAGGTTCAGCCCTATGAGAGCAGGAACTGTGATTTTATTCACCGGAGCCTCCACTGTAGCACTGTACTAAGCAAATCAGTATTCGCGAAATGAATGCATAAATAATTCCTTTTGATAGATGATCCAAGGTTATTATTAAGCCATAGAATCCAGAAAGCAAATCTATCATAGGGAAAAGCACCCAAATCTATCATAGAGAGAAGCAACCAAATCAGATCTGCTGTAATTTTCACAACGTGAAAAAATAGGAAAAGGATGTAACCCAAAGATTTACTCACGTGGTGGTTGTGTAGTCCAAATGTTACCCCAGGTAAAGGAAGGGTGGAGGCTGGAGTGAGCTGAGCATGATTTTCCAAGACAAGCCCCAGCGGCAGACAGTCCTGCTAGAACCAGAGAGACGCACAGGCTTCCCTCCAGCCCCCGGCGTCTTTGAAACCCATTAAAAGGCCTTTATTAGGCACCAAGATGTCTCTTCTCTTCCAAAAGATTCTATTGTTTTTGTTATAACTAACTGGCCAGATTGTTACATGTTGTTCATGTTCTTAAAAAGTGATTTGAAAATCAAACTTCTGACAAATCACATCCTAAATACACTAGGGGGCTGCTCCTTCACTTGGGATTCATGAGGGAAAAAAGCTTCGTAGTCAGTGAGTTTATAAGATTATATACAGAATGTAGTTTATATACAAATATGTGTTTTTTCTGAAACAAAGAAATCTGTAATTTTTAATCAGATCACAAATGACTTTACAAGTTGAAAGAAGTTAAATCATATGTAAGGAAACATAGGGGGAATCCTTTAGCAAGTTCCTTTGTAAAGCAAAGACTAATTTATATATTATATCTTTATATAATGATTATTTTTGTATATTATTTATATAGTATATTATCTTGTACAAATTCATTAGAATAATTTCTTTCTAGTGTAATATATCAGCATATTCATGGAACTTGTATGTGCAGGAAAATAAAATAAATCTGACTGTTTTTACAGGAAAATTTAAAAAAATTTACATTTGTGTTTATTAGGAAATATTCATCATTATTACTGAGACCAAATTGAAATTGAAAACTGCAGGCTGACTAAATTATTTTGTACATTTAATACATAACACCTGTTTTTATTGATTAAAATCATCAAGCCTTGTCCAGTGTGGCTCATTTTGGTAGGAGCATCATGCCATGAGCCCGAAGTCGTGGGTTCGATTTCCGGTAAAGGCACATGCCTGGGTAGCAGGTTTGGTCCCAGACTGGGATGCGTAAGAGAGGTAACCAATCAGTGTCTCTCTCACATCGATGTCTCTCTCCCTCTTCCTCTCTCCCTTCCTTCCCCTCTCTCTATATGTGCCCTTGGGTTAGGATTAAACACACACAGACACACACATATCAAATTGAATAGTCATCTTGTGTGATGATCATTTTGCGTGATCACCATATTTTATAAGTATAAATTTAGGCTTATTAGAAGTGACAGTTTCAGTAAACTTTTTTGTTGTTATTTTGTCTGGACCTAAAAGCATCAATTTATCCCAAATTAAAGAGTTTCAGCAGTGTGCTGGGGGTGAGGAACATGGCTTATCTTAATAAACAAACAATGTTTACTCCACATTAAGGAAAAATATCCTCATATTAAAACATACACCAAGGTATTAATGAGCAAAATTTGCATTTACTTCTAATATAAATCACAAGACTTCAACTCAACTTTAATCTTCTAGTGAGTCATCGCTGTTGTATCTTCCTTACTCTAGATCATTGAATATTTTTTGGACACAATATTGAATGTTAATGTCACTTTGTATAGAATTTTTAAAAAACCCCTTTGTCTTGAGGCTTGAAATGCAAATAATGCAGTGAATTTTCTCTAAACAATTTTGTTTATATATATAATTTTAGATGGATACCAGGCAATTTCAGTAATAGATATTTCTAGATTCTTCAGAGATCTTATGTTTATTGATTTCTTGATCTATACAGTTAGTTATTGGTAAGGAAATGGGGATGGGATTTTAATTTTTAATCCACATTCATGCGCATTGATACCCATACTCTTTTATTTCTCTTCTACCTGTTTAGAAGATGTATTTCTCTTTCTCTTCAACAGCTAACCTTTAGATACCTTTCTCCTTTTTCATGTAAAAATATAATCTATCAATAATAATAAAAACAAAATGGCTATCATCTATTGAGAGCTTACCAGGCATTATGATAAACCCTTCTATATACATGATTTCATTAGATCCTCACAAACACATTTTATGGTGGATATAATTCTTTTTTATAAATGAGGAAACTGAAACAATGAACTTTCCCCAAATCATACAGTTATGTCCAGGAAATTGGATCTCAAATTCAGCTCTGACTCCAAAGTCTTTTAACCATTACTTTCTAATTATATCAATTATGTATCTTCAATGTCTCACAGGGAAATTTTTTATAGAAACAGTCTGCATAAAAATGTTATGCATTGTCTTCTTGTCAATGGTACCCAGAAAACAAGAAGTAGGGAATTTTTCAACAAGGAAGCAATATTTGTGTTGTATTTGCAATGATGTAAGTGCACCAGGAGGTATAATGGAGAAAGTGGTTGTTGGAAAGCAGTACCAACATGTGTAAGAGCACAGAAGGAAAAGTGAGAATTTGGTGTGTCTGCAGTGAAAAGTACATAGTACCAACTGGAGGAGATGATGCTGGAGAAACTGATTGATTGATTGATTGATTTATATATCTATTTATTTATTTATTTATTTGAGAGAGAGAGAGAGAGAGAGAGAGAGAGACAGAAACATCAATGCAGTGAAGTGGGTTGCCCTGCCCTATAGAATACCTAAGGCTCCACCCCTTACAATGTAACAGCTTCACCAAGGCAAAGAAATATGGCCCAAAGGAAAGAACAGATCAAAACTCCAGAAAAAGAACTAAGCAACAAGGAGATAACCAACCTATCAGATGCAGAGTTCAAAACACTGGTAATCAGGATGTTCACGGAAATAGTTGAGTATGGTCACAAAATAGAGGAAAAAATGAAGGCTCTAAAAAATGAAATAAAGAAAAATATACAGGGAACCAACAATGAAGGGAAGGAAACTGGGACTCAAATCAATGATGTGGACCAGAAGGAAGAAATAAACATTCAACCAGAACAGAATGAAGAAACAAGAATTCAAAAAAATGAGGAGAGGCTTAGGAACTTCTGGGACAACTTTAAACGTTCCAACATGTAAATTATAGGGGTGCCAGAAGGAGAAGAGGAAAAGCAAGAAATTGAAATAAGAATCAAATTGAAAACTTATTTGAAAAAATAATGAAGGAGAACTTCCCCAATTTAGCAAAGGAAACAGACTTCCAGGAAGTCCAGGAAGCTCAGAGTCCCAAAGAAGTTGGACCCAAGGAAGCACACGCCATGACACATCATAATTACATTACCCCAAATTAAAGATAAGGAGAGAATCCTAGAAGCAGCAAGAGAAAAGGAGTTACCTACAAAGGAGTTCCCATCAGTCTATCAGCTGATTTCTCAAAATAAACTTTGCAGGCAAGCAGGGACTGAAAAGAAGTATTCAAAGTTGTGAAAGGCAAGGACCTACAACGTAGAGTACTCTATCTAGCAAAGCTATCACTTAGAATGGAAGGCAGATAAAGTGCTTCCCAGATAAGGTCAAATTAAAGGAGTTCACCATTACCAAGGCCTTATTATATGAAATGTTAAAGGGACTTATGTAAGAAAAAGAAGAAGATCAAAACTATAAACAGTAAAATGACAACAAACTTAACATCTATCAAGAACTGAACCTAAAAAAAAAAAAAAACTGAGCAAACAACTACAACAGGAACAGAACCACAGAAATGAAGATCACAGGGAGGGTTGTCAGAGGGTAGGGGGAGGGGAGAGGGGAGGATGAGGGAAAAGGTACAGGAGATAAGAAGCATAAACATTAGGTACAAAATAGAGAGGGGGCAGTTAAAAATAGTACAGGAAATGGAGAAGCCAAAGAACTTATATGTAGGACCCATGGACATGAATTGAGGCAGGGGAATGCTGGTGGAAGGCGGGGTGCAAGGCAGAGAGAAATAAAAGGGAGAAAAAATTGGACAACTGTAATAGCATAATCAATGAAATATACTTTAAAAAATAAGATCAAAGATATAAAAAGTAAAATGGCAACAAATACATATCTATCAACAACTGAATCTAAAAAACAAAATAAAAAAACAAGCGGAACAGAAACAGAATCATAGTTACAAAGAACATTTTGACGGTTGCCAGATAGGAAGGAGGCTGGGGGATGCGAGAAAAATTTGATGGGATTAAGAAGTACAAATTGGTAGTTACAGAATGGTCATGGGGATGTAAAGTAAAGCATAGGAAACAGAATAGCCAGAGAACACATATGCATGACCTGCGGACATCAACAATGGTGAGGGGACTGCCTGAAGGAGTGGGCAGTGCTGGGTGGAAGGGGGCAAATGGGGAAAAATTGGTGCAACTGTAATAGCATAATCAATAAAATATACTTTAAAAATTATATAATACAAATTCAATATATAGTAAATAAAATACATTCATAAAATAGCTTATTTTATGTGACAAAATAATTATATCATTAAAAAAAATGTAGCTTCGTGAACATCATCCAGCCTGTTAATATGTTCTATTTTACATACATAGAGAACTACAGCAAAAACAATTCAGGAATAAATTATTTTGTAATGTCAGTGTGAATACAATAACTTTGCTTTTGCTTAACCTAACACTCCACTCGTAAATGTGGTCCTGGGCTCAATGCATGTCATGGGAAAGGCCATATTTTACCTGGGAGCACAGTTCTAAGTGGTGGACAACAGTGACTTAAAATCATCTGGTGACCATAACACTCCCATTTTCCTTTGAAGATGACAGCACAGTCACTTTGAAGTTGTCAGTGGAATGACTTTTTAGAAAACTGTGCATCGTTATGAGTCCTAGAGAATTGGGTAGTAACAGAAAAATGCTTGACAGTACAATTACACATTACCTTTTCCATACACTCTGAAGGTTAAGCATTGGTATTAAACTGTCAGTCTGAAAAGTAGCTTAGTCAAATATCTTAAAGCTTTTGCCTTTTGTGTCTTAAAGTACTATCCACCTAATAATGGCTTACTATCAGGATTTCACTGTTTCAGAAACCTAAAAAAATCACAGGTGATCAATGAAGAAACAAAATGAAGAAATATGTTGGTCTGGTGGGCAAAATAATGTTAAATAGGCACATTCCTTTTTATTTTAAAAATGATGTTTTAAGTTCAGTCGTTTGAATTTGTAGCCCCAGCTAAATAGAAAGGGATTAATAAAAACAAGCACATATGTCCTGACCTGTGTGGCTCAGTTGGTTGGAGCACTGTCCCATAAATCAGAAGGTCACAGGTTCAATTCCCAGTCAGGGCACATACCTAGGTTGCAGTTTGTCTTCCTGGTTGGGAAGAGTGCAGGAGGCGACCAACCAATAAAAAAAAAATAATGCCCCCAATTCAACACTATAGAAAACTTATTGATTGAATGAACAAGTAGAAAACAAATGTGTTTAAAAATGATGTTTTGACCGGTGGGGCTCAGTTAGTTGGGCGTGGTCCCCCAGAGTGAAAGGTCATCAGTTCAATTCCCTGTCAGGGCACATGCTTAGGTTGTGGGTTCGAGCCTGGGTGGGGCACATACAAGAGACAATTGATTGATGATTCTCTCTCACATCAATGTTTCCCTTTTTCTCTCTCCCATCCCCTCTCTATAAAAAGAAGTAAATAATTTTTAAAAACCTTTTATTAAAATAAATAAATAAATAAATGGAAATGATGTCTTATCTAGAGACACTGGAAGAAGGAGAAGGACACCAGTTACAACTATGGCAGGAGGCAGCATTCTCAGTCTTGGCTGCAGTTGGAAAGTTTTTCTAAAAGCCAGTACATTATGAAAATATACAGTAAAGCCAGACTGGGAGAAAATGTTTGCAATGCAAAGGACTTTTATTCAGAATATAAAAATCCTGCTACACATGGATGGAACTGGAGAGCATTATGCGAAGCAAAATAAGCCAGGCAGTGAAAGACAAATACCATATGATCTCACCTTTAACAGGAACCTAATCAACAAAACAAACAAACAAGCAAAATATAACCAAAGACACTGAAATTGAGAACAGGCTGACAGTCACCAGAGGGGAGAGGGGAGGGAATTTCAGGGGAAAAGGGGATTCTTTTAAAATAAAAAAATCCTGCTATAAGTGAATGATAAAAAGGTAAAAACTCCATTTTAAAAGAATGGACAAAATACCTGAATATTGTACAAGAGAGAATGCATGGCTAGCCAATAAGCACATAAAAAGATAGACCCGCAATAAAATCACCAAGATACCATTTTGTACTGACTAAAATGATGAAAATTAACTAGCAGCCATGGCAGTCAACAAAGGAATTTGGAGAACTGGATGGCTCATCCACGCTGGTGAGAGTGTGAAATGAAACAACCACTTGGGGAAAGTCCGTGACAGTTCCCTACGGGGTTAAACCTTCACATACTCCACAATCTAGCAAGTCTAGTCCCTGGTATATACCTAAGAGCAATGAGTATGTGTCCCCACAAAACGACATGCACAAACAAGTCAATGGTAACTTATTCATAATAGCTCTAAACTGGAAACAACAGAAATTCTCATTGATTGAAGAGTGGATACACAAAAATGGTATGTTCATACAATGGAATATCACCTAGCAATAAAAAAGAACAAGGAAGAACGCAACAATACAGATCAATCCAAATTAGCAAAATGAAAGAAACAGACACAAGAGAGTATGTACTCCATGATGCCATTTATGTTCAAGACTAGGCAAAACTAATCTATGGTGGAAAAAATCAGAACTATGATTTTTTTATGGAGAAGGGGGTTCACTGGAAGGGGGAATCATAGAACTTTATGCTGTGATAAAAATATTTATATCTTGCTTGGAGTGGTAGTTACATGTGAATTTGTGAGTGTGTGTGTACATATATACACCTATATATTCATCAAATTATATTGACCATATGTTTGAATTACATTGACTATATGTTTTGTTACATATAAATTTTACTCTGGATGGCGGCGTGGTAGGAGGGAGCAGACCCTACTCCCCCTCTACACACGGGAGAAAAACCAGATCAATCTACGTAAAGATCAGAACAGACACGGAACAGTAATACAGCATATTGGAGAATAAGAGGTCGGAAATTGTAGCGGACACTGAAAAACAAGCGGTAAGGAGAGCTCTTCGGAACAATAAGAGCCCAGGGTTCCAGCGCGCCGAGAACGGGGCAGCCAAGGCCGCGGCCCGGCGCTCCGCCAAGGGCCCTGGGGAGGGAGCTGGGTCAGCCGCTGAACCGGCTGGGAGATCTCAGGGGCCACCGCGCGACTGCGCCCGAGCAAAAGTGGGTGCCCTGCGAGGGAGCGAAAGTGGGTGCCCCGCACCAGGTCACTGCGCGACTTTGAACCGAGTTTTCGTGGTCGCCGCGCGCGCGACTACGAAAGCATAGGCGCCCCAAGAGAGACAGAGGCGCGGGCGAAGTGAGACAGCTGAATGAAAATAGACACCCTCAGGGGACCGCACACGGTCTCGGGCTAGTGGACACTCGCGAAAACATAGGCGCAGGCCACTGGAGACAGCTGTGGAGCCAGAGGCGCCAGTTCACCGGCGGGTTCGAAACGCAGACAGCTCAGGCCCAAGGTGCAGGCGCCGGATAGCAGCTGGAACGCAGGCCTCTCTCAGATCCGAATGCAGGCAGCTGTGCCCAAACACTGAAAGCCTCCCAGGGACAAAGGCAGGCGGCTGTGCACGTCTGGAGAACCTAGCTCACACCCATAACCTCGGAGAAGTGCGCACACATCAGGAAGTTCAGATCACACGCTGGAAACCCTGTGGGGAGAGGTGCCCACTAACGCTGGGATACATAGCACAGTGAGGACTGAGTTCTGAACACAGAGAAAAGCAATAAGATCACCCCTCCGCCATTGCAGCCAGCAAGACCTGAAAAAAACCGGCTGGCAAGTTTGAAAACAACAAGAGGGTTTTTTTTTTTTTTTTTTTTTTTTTTTTTTCCTTTTCTTTTCTTTCTTTCTTTTTTTTTTAAAATAATTTTTTAATTTTTTTATTTCTTTAATATATTTTTATTTTTTTAAATATTTTGTTGTGCTTTGCTTGTTTTTTTTTTTTTTTTTCTTTTTCCCCCCTTTGGCTGCTTATATTTGTGTGGGGGTGTCTGTGTGCGTGTCTCTTTTTTGTTTTGCCAGTTTGTTAGTGTCTTTTTTTTGTAAGCCTGTATATCTATATGAGTTTTTAACTACTCCTTCTTCATTGTTTATATCTTCTTCTTTACTCCCCAACTCCTTTTGCCTTCCTTGAATTCCTTCTTCTCTTATCCCCTCTTCCTTTCTCTTCAATTTTTATCTTTTCTACCTTCCTCTTGTTTCCCCTTTCTTCTTTTTTTTTATTTTCCCCCCTCTTCTTTTTGTAAATACACACGAGTGAGACAAAACAAACAAACAAGCAAGCCTGGAACTGTGGCGGGGGGAGATCCAGAGTTGGCCCCCAAAAGAGGGTATTCCAGCTGATGAGTCAGTGGAAGCAGTGAACAACAGGATATCCGAAGGAGAATCCACCATTGAATCTCACAGATATTCTACCACAGAAGGTCATACCACAAACCCAGGGAGCCAGAACAGATCAATTTAAGAAGTTGAGGCTAACAACAAGAGTCTTACAAACAATGGGAAGACAAAAGAACAATCCCCAAATGAAAGGAAAGGAGGAAGCTCAAGAAAGAATGCTAAATGAAACAGAGGCAACTCAACTATCAGATATCGAGTTCAAAGCAATGGTTGTCAGGAAGCTCAATGAGCTCTCAAAGAGCTACCATAAACTACAGGGAAGTTATGATGAACTCACGGCAAACTATATCAACATGAAAAAGGAAATAGAAACTATCAAAAAGGGCCAAGAGGAAATGAAGAACACAATCTCTGAACTGAAGAACACAGTAGAAGGAATGAAAAGCAGAATCGACGAAGCAGAAGATCGGATCAGCGAGTTGGAGGACAAAATAGAAAAAAATACTCAGAATGAGCAAGATAAGGAAAAGAGGCTTAGAAAGAATGAAGAGGGTTTAAGAGAAATGCAAGACAACATGAAACGGAATAATATCCGTATAATAGGAATACCAGAAGGAGAAGAACAAGAACAAGGGATAGAAAACCTGTTTGAAAAAGTAATGATGGAAAACTTCCCTAATTTGGTGAGAGAAAAAGCCACACAAATCCAGGAAACACAGAGAGTCCCAATCAAAAGGAACCCAAACAGGCCCACTTCAAGACACATCATAATTAAAATGGCAAAACTCCAAGACAAAGAGAGAATCTTAAAGGCAGCAAGGGAGAAAAAGGAAGTAACATACAAGGGGGCCCCAATCAGGTTAGCATCTGACTTCTCAATGGAAACGCTCCAAGCCAGAAGAGAATGGCAAGAAATATTCCAAGCAATGAGAACCAAAGGCCTGCAACCCAGACTACTTTACCCAGCAAGGCTTTCAATCAAGATAGAAGGCCAAATAAGGAGCTTCCCAAACAAAAGAAGTCTAAAAGAATACACCTCTACCAAACCAATGCTGCAAGAGATACTAAAGGGACTGCTTTAAGGGAAGAAAGGAAAAGACAGAGAGAGAAAGAGACAGAGGAACACAGGTACGAAAATGGCAATGAATAAATACCTATCAATAATAACTTTAAATGTAAATGGATTAAATGCCCCAATCAAAAGACATAGAATAGCTGAATGGATAAGAAAGCATGACCCACACATATGCTGCCTACAAGAAACCCACCTCAGGACAAAAGACATACACAGGCTCAAAGTGAAGGGCTGGAAACAAATTTTCCAAGCAAATGGTCAGGAAAAAAAAGCTGGGGTAGCAATACTCATATCAGACAAAATAGACTTCAAAAGAAGGGCCATAAAGAGAGACCCAGAAGGCCACTTCATAATACTCAAGGGAAGAATCCACCAAGAAGACATAAATATTGTAAATATATATGCACCCAACGGAGGAGCACCTAAATACATCAAGAAAATTTTAGAGGACTTCAAGAAAGATATAGACAGCAACACAATTATAGTAGGTGATTTTAACACCCCACTGTCAAAAATGGACAGATCTTCCAAACAAAATATCAACAAAGATATTGTGGCACTGAACAACACTCTAGAGGAAATGGACTTAACTGATATATATAGAGCCCTTCATCCCAAAGAAGCTAAATACACTTTCTTTTCAAATGCACATGGAACATTTTCAATGATAGACCACATGATAGGACACAAATCAAGCCTCAACAAATTCAAGAAAATTGAAATCATACCAAGCATTTTCTCTGATCACAAGGGACTGAAACTAGAAACCAACCCCAAGGAGAAAAACCCAAAACCCTCAAAATCATGGAGATTGAATAGCATGCTATTAAACAATGAATGGGTCAAGAATGAAATTAGGGAGGAAATCAAAAAGTGTCTGGAAACAAACGATAATGAACTCACATCGACCCAAAACTTATGGGACACAGCAAAGGCAGTCCTCAGAGGGAAGTTTATAGCGATACAGGCCTATCTAAAAAAGACAGAAACATCTCAAACAAACAACCTAACCCTTCGCCTACAAGAACTCGAGGAACAACAACAAAGACAGCCCAGAGCAAGTAGAAGGAAAGAAATAACCAAGATAAGAGCAGAATTAAATGATATAGAGACTAAAAGCACAACCCTAAAGATCAATGAATCCAGGAGTTGGTTCTTTGAAAAGATCAACAAAATCGACAAGCCTTTAAGCAGGCTCATCAAGAAAAAAAGAGAGAGGACTCAAATAAACACAATCAGAAATGAAAGAGGAGATATTACAACCGACACTGCAGAAATACAAAGGATTGTAAGAAATTACTATGAAGAACTGTATGCCAAGAAATTTGAAAACCTAGGTGAAATGGACAGGTTTCTGGAAAAATATAACCTTCCAAAACTCAATGAAAAAGAAACAGAAAGTCTGAACAGACCAATAACGGCTGGTGAAATTGAATCAGTAATCAAAACACTCCCGACGCACAAAAGCCCTGGACCAGATGGCTTCACAGGAGAGTTCTACAAAACATTTAAGGAAGAGCTAACCCCTATTCTCCACAGACTATTCCAAAAAATCCAAAATGATGGAAGACTCCCAAACTCTTTTTATGAAGCCAGCATCATCCTAATCCCAAAACCAGATAAAGACACAACAAAGAAGGAGAACTTCAGGCCAATATCGCTGATGAACATAGATGCTAAAATCCTCAACAAAATATTGGCAAACCGCATCCAGCAACACATTAAAAAGATCATACACCACGACCAAGTGGGATTCATCCCAGGGATGCAAGGATGGTTCAACATTCGCAAATCAGTAAATGTAATTCATCACATAAACAAAAGCAAAGACA
Organism: Glossophaga mutica; assembly: GCA_039655065.1. NCBI lineage: Eukaryota > Metazoa > Chordata > Mammalia > Chiroptera > Phyllostomidae > Glossophaga > Glossophaga mutica. Next base: position 142,531,453 of record CM077305.1, on the reverse strand, counting down.
AAAATCACATGATCATATCCATAGATGCGGAAAAAGCATTCGATAAGGTACAGCACCCATTTATGATAAAAACACTCAGCAAAGTGGGAATAGAGGGAGCATTCCTCAACATAATAAAGGCTATATATGAGAAACCTACAGCCAGCATCATACTCAACGGGCAAAGACTAAATTCTTTTCCACTAAAATCAGGAACAAGACAAGGCTGCCCACTCTCTCCACTTCTATTCAACATAGTATTGGAAGTATTAGCCACAGCGATTAGACAAGAAAAGGAAATAAAAGGCATCCAACTTGGAAAGGAGGAAACAAAACTATCATTGTTTGCAGATGACATGTTAGTATACATAGAAAATCCTATAGTCTCGGCCAAAAAACTGCTCGACCTAATAAATGAATTTAGCCAAACAGCCGGATACAAAGTCAATATCCAGAAATCAAAGGCATTTTTGTATACCAACAATGAAACAACAGAAGTAGAAATCAAGGAAAAAATACCATTTGATATAGCAAAAAGAAAAATAAAGTACCTAGGAATAAACCTAACCAAGGAGGTAAAAGACCTGTATGCAGAAAACTACACAACACTGAAGAAAGAAATCAAGGAAGACACAAATAAATGGAAACACATACCGTGTTCATGGATCGGAAGAATTAACATCATCAAAATGTCCATACTTCCCAAAGCAATCTACAGATTCAATGCAATACCTATTAAAGTACCAATGGCATATTTCACAGATATAGAACAAACTCTTCAAAAATTTATATGGAACCATAAACGACCCAGAATAGCGGCAGCAATCTTGAGAAAGAAGAGCAAAGCAGGAGGGATCACAATACCTGATATCAAAATGTATTACAAGGCCACTGTAATCAAAAAAGCCTGGTACTGGCATAAAAACAGGCACGTCGACCAGTGGAATAGAATAGAGAGCCCAGAAATAAACCCTAGTGTCTATAGTCAATTAATATTCGACAAAGGGGGCAGCAACATAAAATGGAGTAAAAATAGCCTCTTCAACAAGTGGTGTTGGGAGAACTGGACAGCTTCGTGCAAGAAAATGAAACTCGAGCACCAACTTACACCATACACAAAAATAAATTCAAGGTGGATAAAAGACTTAAGCATAAGCCGTAACACCATTAAAGTCCTAGAAGAGAACATAGGCAGGAAAATCTCAGATATTACACGCAGCAACATTTTTACTGATATGTCCCCTAAAGCAAGGGACATAAAGGAAAGAATAAACAAATGGGATCTCATCAAAATAAAAAGCTTCTGCATGGCCAAGGAAAACAGTATTAAAATAAAAAGAGAACCGACTGTGTGGGAAAACATATTTGCCAATGATATCTCAGATAAGGGTTTAATCTCCAAAATATACAAAGAACTTACATGACTCCACTCTAAGAAGACAAGCAACCCAATTAAAAATTGGGCAAAGGACTTGGGCAGACACCTCTCCAAGGAGGACATACAGAGGATCCAGAGACACATGAAAAAATGCTCGATATCGCTAGCTATCAGAGAGATGCAAATTAAAACAACAATGAGATACCACTTGACACCAGTCAGAATGGCCCTCATAAACAAAGCAACAAACAGCAAGTGTTGGAGAGGTTGTGGAGAAAAGGGGACACTACTGCACTGCTGGTGGGAGTGCAGACTGGTACAACCACTATGGAAAACAGTATGGGTTTTTCTTAAAAAACTAAAAATGGATATACCTTTTGACCCAGCAATTCCATTGCTAGGACTATATCCTAAGAACCCTGAAACACCAATCCAAAAGAAACTATGCATCCCTATGTTTATAGCAGCACAATTTACAATAGCCAAGTGTTGGAAGCAACCTAGATGCCCATCAGTAAATGAATGGATCAAAAAACTGTGGTACATTTATACAATGGAATTCTATGCAGCAGAAAGAAAGAAGGAGCTCATACCCTATGCAACGGCATGGATGGAACTTGAGAGCATCATGCTAAGCGAAGTAAGCCAGGCAGTGAAAGACAAATACCATATGATCTCACCTTTAACAGGAACCTAATCAACAAAACAAAGAAACAAGCATAATATAACCAAAGACATAGAAATTGGGAACAGGCTGAAAGTCACCAGAGGGGAGAGGGGAGGGAATTTCAGGGGAAAAGGGGAAGGATTTACAGAAACAAGTAAAAAGGACACATGGATAAAAACTATGGGGGGGTGGAAATGGGAGGGAAGGGCTGGGGTGGTGGGTTGGGGTGAGAATAAAAGCAGAAAACTGTACAAGATCAACAATTAAAATAAAAATTAAAAAAAAAATAAAAAAAAATTAAAAAAAAAAAAATTTTACTCTGTTACATATAAATTAAAAAAATCTAATGGGTAGCTCAGATAAATTTTAGTTATAGATAAATGAATAAAGTAAATAAAGGCAATTTTTCCCCCAAATGGGGAACTCATCAGCAGCAGCAGCAGCAGCAACAAAAATACTAGTTCTCAGGTTTTACCCTAAATCAATTAAATCTGAATTCCTGGAAGTAGGTCTCGGACTTTGGTATTTCTGAAAGCTCTCCTGGTGATTCTAATGTGCTGCTAGTGTTGAGAACCACTGGTGTAATGTAATGTATTTAAGAACAACTTAAATAGGCCAATAGCTAGACAAATTATATATTGTATATAATTTATATAACATATATTATTATATAATTAATATAATTTACATATAATATAAAATATGTATAGCTAGACAAGTTATATATAATATATATTTTGTAAATAGTTTAATATATAATTTATATAAATTAATATGATTTGAATTAAGAAATTAGCAAACAAAATCATTGTTAACCATATATGATTTTTTATGTCATGTTAGAACACTCATATTTCTACTCACCAAATAAATTAATTTGCTTAGTAACCTAGGTTCTGACTTAACAACTTATTCTAATTTCTAAATAGTTTATCACTTAGAGAATTTTATCTGAGTAATAAGGCACTTCATTTTAAATATGCTCAGATGCGGTCAGCATTTAAAATTCAGCCCCATTTACAGGCGTTCTATGGAATTCAAATGGCCTTTCCTGAAGTTAATGGAAGCATGTTCAACAGGTTTACAAGACAACAATGATTCAACAGTTAAATATAATTTCATCAGTAGAAACACTGACTAAAGAGGTTTCTTCCTTGGAAGAAAATTAACTTTTATGAAAGTTGAAAGTTTGGTTTTACTTTTCTTTTTAATGTGGAATAAACTGAAATCTATCAAAACCTCATCTTCATTTCCCCTCAATAAATCAAATACTAATTAAAATTGGGACTTACAGTATATTTGGTTTCTTTGCTTTAACAGTCTTTTAATGTCATTGGAATTTACCAGTTGTTAGACCTGCGAGTTAATATGAGTAAATTTATATACCCATGATTACTAGTAGGTAGATTTTAATGAAAAAATATGTTTTTGTATTATTGGCTTATATGAAAAAAAATTTGCAATGCCACCAACTTACACCTAGGATATCTACCTAACATGCCATCAGTGTGTGAATTGAGAAATGCGGTAGTATTACTGAAAAATCAGTATGATTTCATATCCTTTTCAAAAGGGTCTCAAATTTTCAAGGAACATAAACAGCACTTCAAATATTGCATTTTGACAGAATATAAATCTTAAAGCCACTTTCTATCTGAAACTTTAAATGTTGGAGATTTACTAATTTATTAATCTGTTAATTTATTGATGTATTTAATGTCTTTTAAATTGAGCATCTTCTATATTGAAGATACCATCCTAAGTATTTTAGAAAAGTTTAAGGATGAAGTAGACATCTCATGGGTGTGTGATGTGAGAAAATAAGACATGTACACAAATAGCAGGAATATTACTTTACGATTCAGGTGCAGGTGGAATTCTGTAAGTTCAAAGAAAGAAGAAATTCCTTCTAGGTGAGAAAATCAGGGAAGATTTCATTGTGGAAAAGAGAGAATTTGAGCATTTTGACTTAGTTATTCGAACACTTGCCCTCCTCATTTTAAAAGTAGGGTTATTGACAGTTCCCATCTCATAGAACAGGTGAGAATATTCAATTTGATAATATAAAAAAATCACAGCACAGTGCCTGGGTTCAATAAAAGTGCAGTAAATGTTAGCTTTTGTGTGTAAAATTTTTATTACTATTTATATCAGTATCTGTGCTAAGGATTACTGCTACATTTATTTCTTTAGCCCATTCCTCTCTCCTTGTCCAGATCATCTGTTCAGCTGCTGATTCAGCCTCTTCATCTTGCATGCCAATAATGGTTAGTATTCCTTCTGTCAATCAACAGTATTTACTGAGTGTCTACTATGTACCAGCATTATGCACTGGACATATGCTGAGTAAAGCAAGGAGACAGTCTAGGGGAGATACAGACGTATAAACAGGCAATACAATATCCCACAATACGTGCTGTAATAGAGGTAAGTTCACAAGAAAGGGATAATTGACCAGTCTTGCAAAGGGGGGATCAGGGTCTCTAAGCTGAACCCCATTCTGAGCCCCAGCACCGTACTCAATACATATTAGGTCCTTAATAAATATTTGTTGCATTAAGTGGCATCAAAGCTAGAAATTAAGGATGGAAAACTATTATCAGGTGAAGGGGTTTAGAGATACAGGAATTATTTTCTAAGACTAAGAAATAAATGTACAAAGGCTTATGGGCTAAAGTGTGCTGGGAGTGGTCTTGAAGCAAGTGCCTTAAAATGGCTCCAGTAGGCCTCACTATAGGAGCTCAGTAAACATTAGTTCTCTTCCCTTCTTACAAAGCAATTTTACATACATTGCCTCTTTTAGTTTTCTGACAATCATTTAAATTCCCTTGCCAGGCAGAACTACTCCTATTTTACAGATTAGGAAACTGAGGCTCAGGGAGCCTGGATGCCTTACATACAGTCCTACAGCCTGGATCGTCTTCGTGGGCACACAGTCCTTGCGGTCACAGAGTGCCCATCACAAGGTTAGCTTAATACTCTGCTGACACTGTTTTGAAATTCTTAAAAACTTTATCTTTGAATGTGTTTTTTCTGTAAGCAAAGTCCAATGGGACAATGGAGTATGTGTGTGAGCTGATGGTATACAGGCAACGCTGTTCCTTACTATCCCATGGCCACAGGCACCTGGTGTGGATGCCTGCAAGTTCAGTAACATTCAGGTAAGTTTAGTAACTTTTGAAGGGAAATATGCTGTGGCTATGACTGTTCAGACCAGAATTTTCTTTGAATGCAAAAAAAAGAGTAAAAAGAAAAAAAAGGAAATGGTGTTCTAAAAAACCACAAATAACCAGAAGCCCTAGTATATTCTTCTATGCTCATGTTATTGGCATCTTATGCTGAAAATAAAGGCATAGAAGGAAAAGTAGAGTTACGGAAACCCACAGTTCCTTTTCCGTTAAGTCCTTCCTTCCTTATCAGTAAGTTGAAAGAAGAGAGTATTGATAGAATGTGAATTATCAAGAAGTGAAATAACACAGCTGAGTTAGTTTTGTGCAACATTTTCACTGTTCTGGTAAGAATGGAATACATAGACATGTATAAGCTAACTGCTACTATATTTGCACTTTAAAATGGTGTTGATCAATATAAAGAAAAATGGCAAAATTCATGGAATCCCTCAAGTTGAAATTATTCTTTACTTTGAACAACATTAAATAGCAAGTAAAAACACCATAAACTGAGAGAGAGAGAGACTACAAAGGAAATAAAAAGCTTTACACTTTAGCACCTTTAATGGCAGTGTTCTCTACCCTTTGAACAAAGTGCTCCCATTTTCATTTTGTACTGGACCCTGCATTTTATGTAGCTGGCTCAGCTAATAAATGCTCAAGTCACAATTTGATCTTAGGTTTTCCACATCCAAATGACACACTCCACACTTCTTCCTGTGACAGTGGTAAGTTAATAATGTCCAGGTATCATTCATTATTCCCAAAGCCACGGCTTCTTCTGTCTTTGAGGGAAGAATGGACATTCATTAACAGTAGCAGATGCTGAAGTTCACGACCAAATTCCCTTTCATGACTGAGCCATTCATGCTACGTTGGCTTATGAAAGCTCACAGATAAATCCCTTGTCCAGAAATGCCCTTGGCCAAGGGGGCTGCTTCCCCCAGTTGAGTACAACTCCGAAAGATCATCGCAACCAGAATTTCCCACAGGACCTTTGTTGCTAGTGAATCACAGATCAGCTTCTCCTTCTGCTCAGTCCTGCTTCCTTCACTCCCTCATGGATATTACTTCCTGGGGACACCTCCAATAAACTTCTAGCACAAAAATTTCTGTTTCTGAGTTTCTTTCTCATGAAATCCAACCTAGGATATTGACATAGTGAACATTAAATTTTAACAAATGTGTCCTGCATTTCTCAAGTCAAGAATGTAGCGTCTAAATTTGCTAAATGTTTGGTTGTCTGCTTTACTTTCCCTGTAGTCACAGCTGCAGTTACCTTCACTTCCATCCGTACCCAATGAGATGCTGTTGTTTTAGTGTTTTACTCTGTGGAGGCGATTTCCGTGTACTTGCTGTCAGAGCCCTCGCTAAACTAGAGAAACCACAATTCCTAAGCAAGCCACGAGCCCCCATTAGAGCCACTTTAGAGTAAAGTTCCTGCTCTTGTAAGTATTTTCCTCACTCAAGGAAAGATGTATTAAAGCCAATTCTTTAGCATTCGATCAATTATCTTCCTGAATCATTTTAAAGAAATTACTAAACAGTCATGCCTCTTTTTCACCTTAAACTGTTTGGGGTTAGATTTATTCCCAAGTGTTTAATGTGAGTTTTCTGAACTGTCATTAACACAACTGTTCTTCAATGCAGACTTATTAAGGTGCAGGTTAGCTATAAGAATCATTCTTACACATGTTCTTTTAATTAAAATAAAACACTAAATACCTAAATGTCCCAGGCAGAAGATGGTGCTGTCCCAGAATGAGTCTGCTGTATACAATGGCATTTCTCGTGAGTAAGTGTAACAATCTGTAACTCATTTTGGAAGCATTTGGCTGACTAAACCCTAACTTTTGGCTAGCAGAATTAGGAAGATAAAAATATAACAGCTTCTGAGTCATCAGCCTGTGAGTAAATATATTTTATAATGAAGAGAAAGCTGTCCAGGTAGAGGTCATTTGATAATTTTAAGCCTTGTAGATTTCCCAAACAGTCCACATCAGTTCCTGCGTACTGATAATTAGCAGAGGGCAAGTATAACACAAACTTAAAGAGCCAGCATTCTTTATTTTCACTTGATAATGAACAATAGCCTTTCTCCCTCCTTTCTTTCCACGCTTATTTCCACCACGCCCAGCACATGGATACGTCACTAAACTCTATTTCTCAATGTTATCCATCAAAAAACCTAACTGGGCGTGAAAACAAACACACGAACACACCATAAAAACCCCACCTTATATCAAAGGCAGCTCTGAATGCCCAAAGGGAAGCCAGGACAACTGTTCATAACACACTGATCCAGAGCCATGTGTCTTCCTGAGTGTACATGGGGCAGACGCCTGGATGGTAGTTTCGCTGAGATAGTCATTCTTGTCACACAACATAGTGATTCTTGACATACATGTGGCTGGTGACCATTACAGAGCAACATGGACTCTTAGGACAGGAGTCCCCAAAGCCCAGAGTCATCCCATTCAGACTTTGGCTAGGAAGAGACCGAGGTAGCTCCAAGGGCGTTCCATGCACGTGAGTAGAGTAACTACCAAATCAACACTTAATTTATGGTGGTACAAACAAACCCTCTTTAGATCTTAGTGGAGCAGGCCAGGTGTGAGGAAATAGGGGATGCGGTCCCTGGGGAGCTCTGGAACCACGTCAAGGAGACGGCGACTGCTCAGCGTGTGGCTGCAGTAAGGTGATGTACATCTAGAGCTGCTACATCTTTTATTTTTTTCTAAAGGTATTAGAAATCAAAATGTTTATATAAAATAATTCTACTTTTTAAATGTTATCAGCCAATTAATTATTTTAAAGCCATGGGCTGACTGAAAACACTCATCTACCTACCAGTCTTCACCACGGCTGTGGCTCCTCGCAGGCCCTCGTCACCTCTCCGACCTCCTTCCAACAGCTCTCTGCTCACTCACCCTGTCCAGCTGTCCCTTGAACGCATAGTGCATTCTCCTGTCTCAAAGCCTTCTCCCCAGCACTTTCCTCACCTAAAAGGCCTTTCCCTAAATACTCACATAGCTCACCCTTCGCTGCCCTCAGGTATTGTTTTAAATGTCTCCTTCTCAGTGAGAACTTCCTTGGGCACCTTATGTGAAATCACATCCTGTCCCTACACTCTCTCTGTCTCTTCCTGCTTGATGTTGATAGAAAGGTCTTATCACTATCTAACATATACGCATTTTTTAAAATATTTTATTTATTTATTTTTAGTGATAAGGAGGGAAATACTTTGAGGGAATGGAGGGAAATATCAATGTGTAGTTGCCTCTCACGTGTCCCCTACTAGGGACCTGGCCCAGTAACTGAGGCATGTGCCCTAGACGGGGAATCGAACCAGCAACTCTTTGGTTCGAAGGCGGGCACTCAATCCACTGAGCCACACCAGCCAGGGCTAACGTATATGCATTTTATGTATTTGACTTTTTTCCTTGTCTCTTTATGGTGGAATGTACACTTTTCAAAGGCAGAGATTTCAGTTTATTTCTCTCATGGCTATATCCCCAGTGCCTAGAACAGGGTCCGGCACATAATAGAAACTTCATAAATGGTTTTGAATGAATTAATGAAAGAATGGATAAAGTTGCAGGTCTTCTTCAGTCTGTGGCCTGGTCTTCCCATTTGTGACTTATGGTTTATACTGAAAACCTCCTGGTACAACCCAACAGGAGACATGATGAAAGTGTGGGCAGTGAACATCTAACCTCTTATTTTCTAAGAAATTCAAGGAACAAATTATATAATTCACAATCTCACAGAGCATTTCTGACAGTTATAGTGTTCTTCACATGCAAAAATAAAGCACATCCAACATTGTCAAACTTAATGCCACAGTATCTTATTCACTTTGTTGATTAGATGCTTATCCAACACCGAGAAAGTTTAGAGTTTAAGCTACTCAGAACAGGTCCTCTTACTTACAGTGTTGAGCTACAAGTAAGTACTGTCTAAAATTAAGCATAGTTCCTTTGCTGGTTAGGAATCGAAAATAAAATAAATATAAAGAGACAGGAGGAAACAAAGTTTAAGTCTGATTTTTGTGAAGGAAGAAAATTCATAGAGATGACATTTCTTCTCAAAATCTTAATCTACCTCTTTACTCTGGTCTAGAAGATTCAAAATTTTGGATGACACTGTTAAGAACTAAGCTCATTTCTATCGTTCTCACCTACTTTTGCTCAGAAAAGTTTCAGACAGAGACAACTAAATTAAAAACAAAGTCCCAGCCCTGGCTGGTATGGCTCAGTGAATTGAGTGCTGGCCTGGGAACCAAGGGGTTGCTGGTTTGATTCCCAATCAGGGTACCTGCCTGGGTTGCAGGCCAGGTACCCAGTATGGGGTGCACAAGAGGCAACCACACATTGATGTTTCTCTCCTTCTCTTTTGCCCTCCCTTCCCCTCTCTCTGAAAATAAATAAATAAAATCTTTTTTAAAAAGTACCAGTTGTGTGTGTTGTTTATATTTCCTGATCAACTAGAACACTTTAGCCTAAATATGACCAGTATCCATACTGTGATAAATGATGCACAGCAGATAAATATACACTTAACTGATATACCAGAGATGCCCTGGAACTTGAGATATTTTTAATAGGAGCAAATTAATGAAATATCCATCATGACTGGGTGGCACATTTTGTAGTTTATTGCCACAAGAAGTAGTATACAGTGAAAATACAAAAAACTTGAGAAGAATGAATTGCTAGATGGAAGTATAAAGAATCTCCATCAACCACCTTGGCTACCTGTGGTGCCCGAGTGGGTGATTTGCAGGAGGGCTCTCAGAAGTCACCCGCAAAAACTCAGGTCTGTTATCTGCTAAAGACTCTGCCTTTCCTTACAACCAGAGCAATTACAGTGCCTTCTCTTACACCTGCCAACACCTGCCAAATCTTGTTCAAGTGTCTCCTGTTGGGAGACCTTAAACAAGGACACTGGTTTAGGAAGTGCAGTGTTCAGGCTTCTAGGCCCTGCTTCCAGGGAGAGCACAGAAGGCAACAAGAGGCATGCCAAGATACCAAGAGACAATCTGGCCCGAAGTTGAAACCAGTAGCTAGAGGAGTGACTTGTGTCTGCTTTCTTGTGTCAGACTAGATCCATTCAGACTGGACCGTACAGATCCAACATGACCAGGATTGGAATCTTCTGTTTTTGTGAAAGAACCAGGCATTCCTGGAACCATCAATGGGTTTAACAATCTTTTCTTTATGGCATTTTTATTCTCCAAGTAAGACAATCTCCCAAATGTGTAAGAATTGTCTTTTTACTAAAATTAATTGATTCCTTTAAACCGTTAATTCTGCTGAAGGGTATTGCTGTTTGTGGACACCTCTCAGTTGGCATCCCCGCTAAGAATGGAGACTAGTGAGCAAAAGTTTTGGATATAAGGAGAGAATTAGTTTATTCACACAAGCCAGACTGACATTGTACCAAACTGAGACCAAAACCGTCTTGGTAGCAATATAGACTAGCAATGTCTCTCCTGCAACTCTGAAGCTTTCCTGTTCTGTGACTCAGTTTCCTACACAAAGAAGCTGTTGTCAGGGTAGTCAGGGGAAGGAAACGCTTGCTCACCTTTGCTGTGTTTAGAATAACCACCCCACATCAAAGGGCTGACTCACCCTGACCACTTGCCAGCCCTGAGCTTGCTTCCTACCTCCCACCACCCTTGCTGGCTGTGCTGTTTTTGGCTAGAGAGGCCTTCCACTAGCAAGTCCAGGTTTGTGGAGTCTGGCACACACACCTCCCGGTATGATGAGGCTTCCTGAGGTGGGTTGTTCTGCAGGTTGGGACCTGAAGGTGACCACCAATTTGTCTGACCGACAATTCAAGGTATATGATTCAAACACGGGAAGCTGAGCTTTTACCTCTGCTCCTCAAAGAGCACAAGGGGAAATGGAATAATTTTTTCCCCTACTCCTGTTAACAGTAGAAATGTAACCCAAAAAGATATGATTACCTATTTTTACTGGTTTTATAGAAACACGTTGCTGCTGGAAACTCCAGAAGCCATCAGGTTCATTTTGGCAAGATCACCAGTGTTTGTTACCGCGTGGGCAGATGGAGGGTGCGCGGAAAGATTTCTTCTTGGTGGGTATGCCTCTGTCTGGACAGAAGCCATCTTAAGGTAAGTAACCGCGCTTCAGACATTCTTAGAGAATTCACACTTCCTTTAATAAAATCCACTACCATCTTCAATATTGAGGTGAATGTGGTTATGAAGAAACACGTGACTTTGGAGTGAATAGAGATGGTTTTGAGATTAGGAACTCAGGACAAATCCCTTCAATTCTTGCCAAATAAATGTGCTAAAGGATTTTGGAGTCAGGTTGTCCCTTCCTGCCACTTATCAGCCACATGACTATTTGCAACTTACTTCTCTCACATTTGGTCTCCTCAATACTAGGGTAACAAAGAAATTTTCCTCTCAAATTTGTTCTAAGGGTTAAACAAGATAATATGAACAATGTTCTAAATACATTGACATTCAATAAATTTTATTTTTCCTTAGAACCTGTTTTCTAACTTGGAAAAAGGGAAGAATAAAACACAGCATACTATACTGCAAAGGGATGTTAGCAGTCAGATGAAGCAGTATGGAGAAAGGGCTTCCCAAGTGTGATTTACTAGCATTATTTAACTCCCATTCCTTCTTTCCAATGTCTGAATGTGGGCTCGTGGTTGTATCTCTGGGCATAGTCCTTGGCAATTTGCATGCAGATTTAACAGTCCAGCACTCAGAATGCCTATGGCATATGATTACTTCCACTAACAATGAGTATGGCAACCTGCGTGTGTTTAATTGAGTGCTCCCATTGCCTGCTTTCCTGCACGCTGAAATATTCAAGGCCGCTGAGATCTACTATGGTGGTATGGCTCAGTCCAGGTTGGAATGCTGCCAGGACCGACACATTAAAACCAGACCCTCCCAGGACTGCACTGGCAGTAGAATTGCCTGCCCGTGTTAGAGCAAAGCTCTTTATGACCTGCCTTTTCTTTCAGGCAGCCAGCTAAGCTTTTTCTGGCTTATCCTGCTAAATAAAAGTGCTCTGGGTGGGGGGGGGGGAGTTGGTGTGAATGGGTTTATATATTACCCAGATGGCCTCATTATTACTCGTAGTCAATTGGAAAATTTCCAAACTTCTCTACTTAGTCCTAGCTACCTAAGGGATTTGACATCTGCTATCACAACTTATCAGAAAAGAGCACATCTAAATACTATTAAGCTTCATTCAAAAGACATTAAGTAGGAACCATTAGTGACAAGGGGTGGTGTACAGTAGAATAAAGTCCTTCTGGCCTCAGAAAAAGATCAATTTAGGTTTAAATCCTAACTATGCCAAGGTCATTTGTATATCCCTGGGCATGTTAATTAACCTTGGAGCATTACTTACTGATCTATAAAATTAAAAAAAAATCTTTATAATGTTTTGAGGAATAACAAAGATTTTTGCACATAAGTCTCCCTAGTAGTAATGTGTTCAATAAGTGGCAACTATTATTAGTATTTTCTTCTTAATATTTTGAATTTTTCTAACAAAAGGAAATGTTCACAGAGACTGACCAGTTCTCCTTTAGATATCCCTATCACATGAGATCGCTGTATTAAACAGAGAAAATGGGCGGGAAAGTGCTCTGTAAAGCCACAAATATAAAGTTACCATGGTTATTTAGAGAAAAAGTACTTGAAATCCAAGGAACACTGAAGCGCATACCAAATGGAGTGACCCGTCTTTCTTTGTTAGACTACAAGACAAGAAGAAAAGAAAGGAACCAGCTTAAGGCATAACTGAGGTTCATTTTCTTACATACAAATGTGCATGACTATGACATTTATCTTTTTTAGATTATTTATTTATTTACTTTTAGAGAGCAGGCAAGGGAGGGAGAGAAACATCAATTGGTTGCCTCTCACACACCCAATGGGGAACCCGGACCACAACCCAGGCATATGCCCTTACCAGGAATCGAACCAGCAAACTTTCGATGAGCAGGCCAGCACTCAATCCACTGAGCCACACCAGCTAGGGCTATGACTATGACATTTCCAAAATAATTGTTTTTGGTGGTACTTATTTATGTGTAGCTATGTGTACACACGTGCCTGTGCACACATTAAAGGTTTTATTTGGCTGAACAATTTTTATTTTATTGGTTCTTAAAGAAGGATTAGGACATAGGAGGAAAGAAAAAAAGTAGATTTTACTTTTTATATCTTACTAAAAATATTTCAGGAAAACTGACTGTAACAACAGGAAAATAATAAAGCTAAAAACATCTTAAAATCATTAGCTGGATGTATTATATTTTACACCCAAGATTCACAAGGCTTAGAAAACTGCTCACATTAATACCAAGTAATTTATTCTTTCTTTATCTCTGAGTGATGATTAACTTTTTAAAAGTTGCGTTTCTTCACTAATCTGAAAAACCACACTTATTTGGGGCGCATTTATGCTCAGTAAGTTGTCTTAATTAAAATTCCAGCGTTGGGATTGGCAGTGGCAACATAAGCAATGTGACAAGGAGGTTAGTAGATTACTTGGGTAATTTGATCTGTAAAGACAGTTGATGTAGGTATGTAACTCAGTATCCAAGTTTTGTGGTAAGTTTTATTTGCCTGCTTTGCCCAAGTAATTACATCAAATTTCCACATCACTTGGCTGTGTAGACATAGTGAAGATTTTTAGCTCATGCTCAGTGGGTTGAGAAAGGCTGACTTGCATAATTAGTGTTCTTTCTTTAAACCATCTATCTGTGAATGCTTAACTGAGTAATATGCCTGAACTTGTCTTTTGGAGTTTCTTATGTGGGTTGATATTTGCCATCTGTAACTATGGCACTTTATTAGCTTACCTAGAAATATACACCCTTCTTAAAGTTGTTCCTCTCTCCCATCCTTTCTCCGTTGTTTCCTACCTTTCTTTTATTTCTTCCAAATATTTTTCATAAAATCATATAATGATGGAATTTGCTGGGACCACAGCAATTGTCACTACTCTGTTTCTTAAATTTCATTAATTCCCATACCACACCCACAGGTTTTTTTACATATGTAGCTACTTAATTATTTTTAAATAGAATTTTTAAGAAAACCTTAAATGCTTTTTAGATGCATTTTTAAAAACTGTATTCAAAAATCATACATTTAGCCCTGACCAGTGTGACTCAGTTAGTTGGATGTCTTCCACTAGAGCAAAAGGTCGTTTTTTCCCATTCCCCGTCAGGGCACATGCCTAGGTTGTGGGTTCCATCCCTCGGTCCGGGCGCATGCAAAAAGCAACTGATTATGTTTCTCTCTCGAATAAATGTTCTCTCTCTCTATTTCTTCTCCCCTTCCCCTCTCTCTCTCTAAAAAAAAAAAACCCATATATTTAATATGATGATTTTATTCTCCTGGTAAACGATAAAAGAAATGTGTAACCCAGCAAGTTTACACAGGTACCACCTAAAATCACATTAGTTAGCATTAGGAAATACTGTTCTAGTTTGGCCTACAAATGAGGAAGTTGAGACCCGAAGAAGTTTTTAGAGACATGGAGCCAGCTAGGAGCAGAGTTATTTGTTGAAACCATGCTTTCGGACCCTTAATTCCAGGCTTTTGCGGCTGCACTACACTGACTCAGGATGTTAGTTACCTTAAGGGGGAACTTGTAAGAACCACTAACTAACATACTATAGAAAAGCCATCAGTGGCAAAGCCATGAAAACAGCCCATCTTCCTATTTATTTGTCCTGTAATAACTGTTAGGCCACCAAGGAACCAGATACTTCAAGACAGTAGTCCTCAACCAAGAACACTAATGTAGGAGTTTACAAAGACTTTCCAAGAACATGGATAGTGCTAAGGATGTTTTCCGAGCCACACCTTTCCTATGAATTCTTCCTTAAGAAAGGGTCTATGGAACCCTATTCATAATTGCCCTTTTGCCACCTTACAGAAGAAAGTCACAATTTTCATCCTCGTATTGCCCTGGATTGAAAACACATCGTCAGTGATGCCAAACACTTGGATACCTGAGAACTACTGTACCATCCTGGTGTAAGTATGGATGAGTGGAAGAATTTCATGTGTGCATAACAAATCACTGGTTGTCTGTAATTCTTTGCTTTCCACGAAACTGAAGGAGGACTGAACAAATTTTAAGTGGCTAGATTTATAAAACTAATTTTGTATGATAGACTAATGTGTAAATTTGGGCATAAAAGTTGTTTAAAGGTCCAAAAATTAAGTGTCATAACTATAGTAAAACTCCTTCCAAACTCATTTACAAATAAAGTGTTTTAGCACTAACATCAATTAAAGTAACAAACGACAACAGAATTAATACTAAATCTATAACTCATTCTCATAGTAAATTACATTCATAAACAGATTCACAGAGAAAAAAAACCTGGCTTAATTCATGTCATTAAGAGAAAAGAAGTATATATCCAAAAAGAAATATTTTTGAAACATTGCTTTTTATTACTTTTAATTTAATATGCTTATCAATATTTTAATATAATTATATTAAACATAATTCAATGGTACAATCTATTTTGTTCAATTTTAACTACTAATAATTGTAATATTACTCAGGAGAAATGTTTTTAAACATTAGGACCTATTTAGAAATTTTAAAAGTAAATTTGGTTTATATATTTTTTCAGCAAAGGAGTATAATAAAGTCATTAACAAAAGACTTTCAAAAATAAAATTATATTAGTTACATAATTAAGAGTCTATGAAATTAGAATAAAACTCAATGAGAAAGTGAAAAACAAGTTAAAAAAGATTTAAATTTCCTCTAGTTGTTAAATAAGAGCTTATTTAAAAACTGCTAGTTTTTTAGATGCATGATGGTAGGGGATCAAATCAGTTTGGTATTTACATTCCATAGGATGCATTTAAAATTATGAAGCAACTTTATTTTTAAAAAGTTAATATTTAAAATAAATAAGTTGGAAATTACATAGCTTATAATTTATATTTTGGACACATTTTAGACGTCACCTTAAAGTTTTGCAAGGGCTGTGTCAGTTTTCAAATTCCTTTAGCGAATACACAAACAGGAAGTTTGAAGACCATTGCTCTTAGGGCCAGAATCAGTTTCTTGCTGCAGAATGCTTCAAGAATTCCCTGCCTCACACTGGTTTCCCAGAAATGAACACAGTGACTGTCCAAAGGAGCATATTAGCATCTGGATGCTGCTAGAATTCCCGGGACGAATGTTTAGATATCCAGGACCCAGGGGAGCTGAGATGTCGTGTGGCTCTTGTGTTTGCATCTCAGACTGATGTCTACAGCGAAGCCCAAAACCTACTAGGGGAAGGTGCACTGGTTATAAAGGAATCTTGTCCAGCCCTCACGACACTACAGGCTGTATCTTCTGTGTTTACCAGATAAAATAAAATGGTTCTTTTTCACATTCTTTTAAAAGTTGGAACAATCCAAGACAGATAAGATTAGAAATAATTTGAATTTAAAAAAGCAGCCTGCATTTAAAATGTATATGTATATATATTCCTAAAAATGTGCACTTTTGAAAGTTGTGTAATCATAATATTGTTTAGTTATTAGATTTTTTGTTTAATTTAGTATTGAAGTTTACATGGAAGCTGTTTTTAAGGAGTTAATTCAGATTATAGTTTTCCTGTAGTACTAGTTCTCCTGTCCCAGGAAAATACAAAGGGTTCCTGTTCCATTCCAGCAACATCATGTCACCCAAAGCTTATAATTAGTGGATGGATATACATGAAGTTTCCTTTAATTTTCTTTTCTAATTTTTACGGGGTTTTTTTTTTGCAAGAAATAAAAGAGAAAGACAGGAAAGGCAAAATTTAAAGACATTTAAAATGATTGGGCTTTTAAATACAAAAGTACAAAACTTGCTAAAAATAATTCTAATCAAATTAATTTCAATTATCTTGATACTAACATTTCAACACAATTGTAGGGGAGAGGTAGCTTTAACTTCAGAGCAATATGAAATGTAGATGTTACACTGTTCATTTAACTCTTAATTAAATTAAAAAGTGGTTGGCTTCTCTTTCCCCAAGAGAATTCATCCTCATTTGGGGAGAAACAAAACAAAACAAAATGAAATCTAACACTCAGTGAGCACATTTACACACTATCCTTCTGCAGAACGAATCTGGAAATAAACCTAATGTCAAGGCAATGCACTCCTTTGTGGTGTCCTCTTACCCTCGATAATTACAGTCCTGCCTTAGGCTGCTTATATCCCTCTCCAAAATGTTGCAAAGAAGCCATGGAAACTATTATCACTGGAAGAAAAATATTAGGAAAAAATACTTACATTTAAGAAAATCTGCTTCAATGCTAGACTCGTACAGGATTTATTACAACCACCATATTGCATGGAAAACCAGAAAACTGAAATTCTTCCAAGCGATTAGGAAATATCATTCTTAAGTGTGACTTGCTTCTTCAAATTGAAATGTCTTCAGATAATGTTAACAAATATAATTGTCAGACAATCCCCAATTGTTTCCCTTATATTACCTATCCAGATGATTTTTTGAAAAACGAAACCCAACATTTTTAATGGTGTCACAAAGATAAAATACCCGAAGTTTTGTTTTGACTCATTTTGAAAAAAAATCTCAGGATTCATCCATAGAATAGGGCTTAATAGAGAAGATGGACAAGTAAGAGGACATATTTTGTATTTAAGCTTAGGGTAGGTGCAGCATAGTATTCAGATCATTTACTTATGAGAAATGAAAAGATGAGTAATACCTTGCCTTTTTGATAAAAATCATGCAGCGCTTCATGCTTTGTTCAGTGTTTAGTATATTTAGCTATGATATTTATAATGACCATGTTCCAAGTTGATTAAGGTTTAGTCACTACTGACTAAACAAGTAGGTATGAAAGAGAGTAAGACATAATGACTACTGTCTTATTCATACCCTTACAATATTCAAGGATTTAGAGTCAAATTTATACCCTTTACAGATAATTTTATCTTACCTATTCTATAAAAGATCAGTTAACCCGAGGCATATAGAGAAACTGAAACAACAAAATATATATGTGTATATGTATATATTTATTTAACAGTCTCTGATGTTATCTAGAACTCCGCTAAGCTTTTTACAATCTTGTTAAGAAAGGTTGCTTTCTCTATCTCATACACACACTTCTCAGGACCTAAGTCTACTCCAAGCTTGGCTCTGAAGTTTTGGTCTGAGGTAAAAAGCCCTTGTCCCAGGTGAACAGGGAAGAAAGGCAAGAAAGTCGTGTACGACCCGTCCCCTGTCTCCACATACGACCAGAACAGAAGCACTCAGCCCCCCTGCACAGCCCTGTGGGATCGTCTCACTTTCTGCGGGTTTAGGCAAGTCTGGTCTTCAGCCCATGGTTTGGCAGTCTGTGCAACAGGGGAATTTAACAAATTAAGCTCATATCCTTTGCAATGGAGTACTATCTTTGCATGTGAATAGGAATTGGCTGAATCATTTGGATGATTTTAAGATCATTCAAATATCTGCTTAACTAAATATCCGTACATGAAATATCTGCTGAAATATCTGTTTAACTATCAATGACAACATACAATCTTTAGCCTACTTAGAACAAGGAAAAAAGAAAACATTTCCTCCTTACAGTTTGATGTTTCAAGCTAGGTTTCCAACATGTTTCAGTAAAATACCCGAATACCTGATATTTTGTTTTGTTCTTTCAAATAGAGTAAAATAATGCTCTAAAATTTTGCTTAGCTCCGTAAGGTAGGAGTAATTAAAGAGCAACCCTGAGACACATTCTGGGGACCTGATGAAATGTTATGTGAACACTTAGAGGAACATGTGAAACTTGCAGCCGAGAGCACGTAGCTATGACAGTTTTCTTTCAGATCTCCTGATTAGGCCAAGCTCCTATAGATGCAGATTCACAAATAATGGACAAAGGGAAAAAAGGAAAATGCCACTTTTTATAAAACAATTACAACAACTCATTGTAAGACTTTAATGTTTAGGCACAAGCAATTTCATTTACAAAGCCAAGATTCTACGAGTAATAAAGGAGAAAACACAACTCCCTTGGAAACTGAACTCACGGATTAATAAAAAGTTTCTTTTTTTCTTTACAAAAATAAAACCTCTAATTACCATTTTCCTTGACTGCATTTGTGAAGGGTACTATAATGGTCACATTAGTTTCTCATATTAGAAATATAAGTGACAATTTATCTTGATATTTAGTAAACATTCATGTAAGGATTTTCCAAAAGAGTGGTTGCCTCCCAATTTCAGTTAATTTTATGTGTTACATTCTGTTCAGAAACACATTTCAGAGCAAAAAGAAAACAACCTGGAAGGTTGTTACTCTTGGTTATCCCTCATTAGAAATAGTGTTGTACCTGGTTCAATCATTTTGCCTTTGGTTCCATTTTTCCACCCAGTGATTATGTGAGAAATATTTGGATGAGCCTAATGCTTTCAAAGTACAAAAACACTATTAAAAGCAGCAGCATAAAATAAGAAAAGTATTTTTTTAAACCTTCTTTACTTGTCAGTTAAAAGAGAGTGTCAGATTTGAAACTTCATGATGATAAAGTTTTTCAAATAGTAATTTCAATAACTGATGTGCTTATTGTTACATTGTATAATTTTATTATTTTCTGGACTTTTAAAATATATTTTATTGATTAAGCTATTACAGTTGTTCCATTTTCCCCCCTTTCCCCCTTCTGCCTTGTACCCCCATTCCTTCCAGTAATCCCCCCTTAGTTCATGGCCATGGGTTGTGCATATAAGTTTGTTGGCTCTTTCATTCCCTGTGCTATTCTTAACTTCCCCCTGTCTATTTTGTACCTACCAATTTATGTTTCTTAATTCCTGCACCTTTTCCCCCATTCTCTCCTTTCCCCATCCCAGCTGATAACCCTCCTCCATAGCTATGATTCTGTTCATGTTCTGCTTGTTTCCTTGGTTTGTTTTTTTTTAGATTCAGTTGTTGATAGATGTGAATTTGTTGCCATTTTAATGTTCATAGTTTTGATCTTCTTCTTTTTCTTAAATAAGTTCCTTCAACATTTCATATAATAAGAGCTTGGTGATGATGAACTCCTTTAACTTACCTTTTCTGGGAAGCAATTTAACTGCCCTTCCATTCTAAATGAAAGCTTTGCTGGATAGAGTAATCTTGGGTGTAGGTCCTTATCGTTCATGACTTTGAATACTTCTTCCCAGTCCCTTCTTGCCCGCAAGGTTTCTTTTGAGAAATCAGCTGATAGTGTTATCGGAACTCCTTTGTAGGTAACTCTCTGCTTTTCTCTTGCTGCTTTTAAGATTCTCTCTTTATCTTTAATCTTTGGCATTTTAATTATGATGTGTCTTGGTGTGGTCCTCTTTGGGTCCAACTTCTTTGGGAGTCTGTGTTTTCTGGACTTGTATGTCTATCTCCTTCACCAAATTAGGGAAGTTTTCTTTCATTATTTTTTAAATAAGTTTTCAATTTCTTGTTCTTCCTCTTCTCCTTCTGGCACCTCTGATTCAGATGTTGATATGGTCAGAGGTGTCCCAGAGGCTCCTTATTCTATCCTCATTTTTTAAATTCTTTTTTCTTCTTTCTGTTCTGATTGAATGCTTTTTTCCCTCATGTTCCATGTTGTTGATTTGATTCTCAATTTCATCCCCTTCACTGTTGGTTCCCTGTAGATTTTTCTTTATTTCACTAAAGAAGCTTCATTTCTGCCTGGGTTGTTTTTATGCTGTTGTTGTACTCAATGAGTTCTTTGAGCATCTGATTAGCAGTGTTTTGAATTCTGCATCTGATAGGCTGTTTATCTCCATTTTGTTTAGTTCATTTTGTGGGGTTTTGTTCTGTTCTTTCATTTGGGCCATATTTCCTTGCCTCCTCAAGTTGGCAGCCTCCCCTGTTTGTTTCTGTGTATTAGGGAAAACTTCTTTCACTCCCTTGTCTTAGTAGCATGGCCTAATGTAGAAGAGTGGACCTGTAAATTGTGTGAGGTGGAGCCTTAGGTGATTGGTAGGGTGGCACAACCCATTTCACTGCTTTGTGGCTCTGTGTGGGGAGAGGTCAAGAAGACTGGACAATGCTGCTACCTGGCTTCTGGGGGTTTGCCTAGGGAAGCAGCTGTCTCCTTGCCTATTTCCAGTCTCCTCACTTTCTCCCCATATGCCACTTCTGCCTTCCAGCTGTTGCCCTGGTACTGAATTCCAGAGAGGATAGGTCTACACCAAGTCCTAAGTCCATGTGAGCCCTTTAATATGAGTCTCCTGAAAATCCAGCAGTTTCTTCCACCACCCAAACCCTATTGTTTTTTACAGCCAGAAATTATGGGGTTTTATCTTCCTGGCGCTGGAATGCTGGGCTGCTGGGTGGTCTGGCTTGGGACTGGGATCCTTCACTCTCAAGGTACCCTTCCCAATTTTTATCTACCACATGTGAATGTGGGACCACCCATTCCACTGCCTCTCTCCACCTCTTCACCTCTCTCTGTGTCTCTACCCTTCCTGTTAGGATTAATATGGCTTCTTTAAATCCTTGGTTGTCAGACTTCCATACAGTCCTATTTTCTGGTGGTTTGGGGTGATATTTCTTTTGTTGTCTAGGTGTAATTTTTTTCTGTAGTTGTGTGAGGAAGCGAAGCGTGTTTACCTATGCCTCCATCTTGACAGGAAGTTAGGAGGCTGATACTTCTGCCTCTTGGTGCCTGATATGTCCGAGATGGAACTCCCTGGGAGTATTAATTAGAGCAAAGTCTGACTTGAATTGGACTCTGGTGGATGTTGATCCAATAGGCGTTGGACTTTTTTTTTTTTTTTTTTGCAAAGTGTGGAGAGAATAAATACCCAGCATTTGTCCTGCTCTTTTGGTTCTAAATATTCCTATAATTTTGGATTTGGGCATTCATTCCCCTTATAATTTAGGAAGGTGACATTAGGTTAAAAGAAAAAAATTGTTACAGATAAGGCACACTGTGCATTTCTATAACCCCTACCCTCTATGGCCATGCTTGTAAAATGACAGAGTGCAAGGGTTAAAAGAGATATCAAAAGTCATCTGGTGGCACTCTTTCCTTTTACAGATAAGCAAACTGAAGCTCAAGGACCAATATGGTTTTTCTTCAAGATCATTAATTTTGGAGTCAAATAGAACCAGGCCTGAACTCTGTCTTACTATGTAAACTTGAACATTATTTAAACTTCTTGAGCCTTGGTGTTCCCCTCTGTAGAATGGGGATAATAATAATTAATGGCTAGGAATGTCCTGGAGGATTTTGTGAAAATTATGTATTTGAATGCTTGATAAACAGTAGACAGTACTTCTTGGTCCTCTTCCCTTTTCAAAGTAATAAAGTAAATCAGTCATAGAAACCTGCTCTAAATTTTGAGCACAACAGATATGTATTTTATGCTATTTCTATCACAATTGCTGAGTTCCCAAGGAAACATCAGCTTCGGAATTAAAATATCCCTATTTCCTGCCTCTTTCAACCATGTAACTTTTCTCTGTCCCACTTCAGGGTAAGTTGCTCAGCAAAAGCAGCTGACCAATAAATAGTTTTGGATGGTAGATGCTGAATCCTGTTCGAAGTCACTCTTTTTATAATGCTTCCTTGCTCTCCAAGGACTAATGCCAAACCTGTTACTTAAGAATCAGTGGACCTTCTCTAGGGCTTTTCAGATTTTTAGTTTAATGCAAATGAGCAATAATGTTTGGAGAAATGAGAAGGCAGAGGAGAAATGGCAGACCAGGAAGTCCATACATAATACTAAGGTTTCTGCCAAGATGATGATGATCAATAAATAATCAAAGTGACTGAAAGCAAAGTCCAGACATACTAGTATGCCACAGCAGACTGTGAGATATGTGACAAGAAATGTGTTACTAATAAGGTACCAATGTTTGCAAAGCCCATGTTTTTAATTTCTGATATGTTATAGAAGATTTAAGATTATTTTCCTAACAACATTATTTCTACTTAATTGCATTTACTGAATTTTCTTTGGAAGAGAGATAGCTTGGCTGGGTAATAAAGCTATTAGGATTGGTATTTGGCTCAGTAGAGAGCCTGCCTTAATTATGTTGAAATCTATAAGAAATCTTACTGATGTACTGAAAATAGTTGTGCATAAATGAATATATAAATACAAGGCTCTATGTGAGAAGTGTGAGACTTGGAAGTAAGGTGGGCCAGCACACACATCTTTCTTTTGCTAGGAGGAAATACATTGTCAGGGCATCTGACTCATATTCTCATTCTTCCTCATACTATACCCTAAACACAGGTGTACAAACATTGAGATAAGGCATGGTGAGACAAATCACATCCTTTAACTTTCTCTATCTTCCTGAACAAACAAAGCAGATGGAAGTCCCACTAGTGGCATAGTAAGGCGCAATCCTAGGCATTTGGATCAAAACCAAACACAGGTAAGAGAGAATCACAGAAATTCTTTGTCAGGTAGTAGGAAGTGCATTCGGACTATACCCTGATTGCAGGAGACATTAATCTGAATTTCACAAAGTCCAATATTTCTTATTCCAATGGTGAACATTACCCGAAGATTGCTTCTAAAGCCTTTGCCTGGGGCTCTACCTGCTCTTCATATTCTACAACAGAATAAAATTTGAAGTAGCCAACTTTAAGTCTAATTACTTATTAGGATACATAAGAAAATCCTATTTATTTTTAGTATTGAATTTGATACATGCTCCTCTTAAATGAAGTCATATACAATGAAAGAAAGAATCAAAAGAGCAAATAAGCAGTAAGGAAAAGGAGAAGGCTGCACATGTGAGAACCGCTAAAGCTAACATAATAGCCATGCTTAACTTTAAAACTATGCTTTGACATCCCTGGCAGCTAAGACAAAAGGGAATCATTTAGAAGTTGTATAGTTTGCACCATACCCCAAAATTTATGTAATACATATCAAATAAACTAAAATTATAAATTTTATAGAAACAGAAAACATGGGAGAATATCTTTGTGACTCAAATATTTCATACAAAGGACACAGAAAATTCCCACTATAAAATATTAAATGGAACATAAAAATTATAAACTGCTCATAAAAAGATATCATTAAGAAATAAGTGACTTCCAGCCAAGATGGAGGTGTAGGTGGACACACTGTTCCTCCTCTCACAACGAAAATTAAGGACAACAAGAATATAGAACCAAAAAAAACATCCAGAACATATAGAAAATTGAATTGTATGGAAGTCCAACACAGATACACCCAGACGGGTAAGAGGGGTGGAGTCAGCGGCTGGTGGAGAGGGATCATGGCAGGAAAAAGCAGTGGCTAGTGGTCCCGGACGTGCAGGTAGTGGTTGGCACACCCCAGGCGCACAGGCGGTGGTTACCGGGCACAGGGAGGCAATGAGCAGACCTGGCGAGGCGCACAAGATGGTTGACCATGGTCACACATTCATGCGCAGATAAACCAGGTGAAAACAGGCAGTGAGACAGACTGTGCAACCCAGGGCCCCAGTGCCGGGAAATAAAGCCTAAAAGCACTGATTGAAAACACTTGTGGGGGTTGAGGTGCCAGGAGAGACTCCCAGCCTCACACAGGGGACTGAAATCCAAGAGAGAGCGGAACAAGTGCCATTGTTACCTCTCGGACCCCGCTCCCCCCCCCCCCCCCCCCCGCCACGCACAGCATCACAACTCTGTGACTGGGTTGTCCCATGCTGGTGAGCACCTAAGGCTCCGCCCCTCATACGTAACATGTGTGACCAGACAAAAAGAAAAAAAAAAATGGCTCAAACGAAAGAAGAAATCAAACCACCAGAGCCAATACTTTTAAGCTACAAGAGATAGCCAACCTGTCAGATGCACAGTTCAAAGCACTGGTGATCGGGATGCTCACAGAATCAGTTGATTTTGCTCACAAATTAGATGAAAAAATGAAGGCTACAATAAGTGAAATGAAGGAAAATGCATGGGGAACCAATAGCGATGGGAAGAAAACTGGTATTCAAATCAACGGTGTGGACCAGAAGGAAGAAATAAACAACCAAACAGAAAAGAATGAACAAACAAGAATTCAAAAAAAAAATGAGGAGAGGCTTGGGAACATCTAGGACATCTTTAAACATCCCAACATCCAAATTATAGGGGTACCAGAAGGGGAAGAAGAAAAGCAACAAGTGGAAAACTTATTTGAACAAATAATAAAGGAGAACTTCCCCAATCTGGCAAAGGAAATAGACTTCCAGGAAGTCCAGGAAGCTCAGAGAGTCCCAAAGAAGTTGCACCCAAGGAGGAACACGCCAAGGCACATCATAATTACATTACCCAAGATTAAAATTAAGGAGAGAATCCTAGAAATAGCAAGAGAAAAGAAGACAGTTCCTTACAAAGGAGTTCCCATCAGACTGTCAGCTGACTTCTCAAAAGAGACCTTACAGTCAAGAAGGGGCTGGAAAGAAGTATTCCAAGTCATGAAAGCCAAGGACCTACACCCAAGATTACTCTATCCAGCAAAGCTTTCATTTAGAATGGAAGGGCAGATAAAGTACTTCTCAGATAAAGTCAAGTTAAAGGAGTTCATCATCGCCAAACCCTTATTATATGAAATGTTAAAGTGATTTAGCTAAGAAAAAGAAGATAAAAAAACATGAACAGTAAAATGACAGCAAACTCACAATTATTAACAACCACATCTAAAACAAAAACAAAAGCAAACTAAGCAAACAGCTAGAACAGGAACAGAACCACAGAAATGGAGATCACATGGAGGGTTATCAACAGGGGAGTGGAAAAGGGACAGAGGGGGAAAAGGTACAGAGAATAAGTAGCATAGACAGTAGAGAGAAAATAGACAGGGGGAGGGAAAGAATAGTGTGGGAAATGTAGAAGCTAAAGAACTTATTACACCTAGACATCAACTAAAGGGGGGAATGTGGGTGGGAAATGAGACAACTGTAATAACATAATCAATAAAATATATTTAAAAAAGAAATGAAAAATCACAAACTTGCTGAAATAATCACATCACATTACATTTGTCTAACAAGAGATTTATAGTTATAATGTACAAAGATCTCATACTATTCAATAATAAAAAGCGAAACAGTCCAAAATGTTTAAAGTTGGCAAAAATTTGAACAAAAAGGAAGATAGCTTTGGCCAGGTGGCTCAGCTGGTTGGAGTGTCACCCCATACACTAAAAGGCTGGGCGTTCGATTCCAGGTCAAGGCACACACCTAGGTCGTTTGTTTGATTCCCTGCAGGGGCATGTGTGGGCCGAAACCAATCGATGTATCTCTCTCACATTGATATTTCTCTCTCTCTCTACCTTCTTCTTTCTCTAAAACCAGTGAACATATCCTCAGGTAAGGGCTTAAAATTTTTAAAAAGGAAGATATATGAATAGCCATGAAGTACATGAAAAGTGTAAATTAAAAATGTAAATTCAAATTACAGTGGGATACCTCCACATACCCACTGGAATGGCTGAAGTTTTAACACCTGACAACATGAAATGGAGAAAATTAGACATTTTCCTCTGTGTGTAAAATGATGGAACCACTTTGGAAAACATTAAATACACCTATTATCTGTATTATTAAAGGACTTGGACAAGAATGTTCCTATCGGATTTACTCAAATAGACCCAAAGTAGAATCAGTCAAAAATATTAATCAAGTTCTGACCTGCGTGGCTTTGTTGTTGAGCACCGTCTTGCAAAGCAAAAGGTTGCCAGTTTGATTCCCAGTCAGGGCACATGCCTGGGTTGTGGGCCACTACCCAACTAAGGTGTGTGTGAGAGGCAACCGAATAATGTTTCTTTCACACATCAACATGCTTCTCCCTCTCTTCCTCCCTCCCTTCCCCTCCCCCTAAAAAATAAATAAATAAAATCTTTTTAAAAATATTCATTAATATGAGAATTGATAAAAATTATAGGATGTCCATACATTGAATGCTATTCAATTATAAAAAGGAATAACCGTTAAACATGCAATAGCATGATAAATATCAAAAACATAATACTCAGCAAAGCAGAAGATACAAAAAAGCATACATTATACTTCAAATATACTACATGAAGTTTTAGAATAAGAACACTAAGCTTTGGTTGACAAAATCAAAATGGTTTAGCCCTGGCTGGTGTAGCTCAGTGGATTGAACTCTGACCCATAAACCAAAAGGTCACTGATTTGATTCTAGCCAGGGCACATGCCTGGGCTGTGGGCCAGGTTTCCAGTTGGGGGCTTGTGAGAGGCAACCAATGGATGTTTCTTTCCCTCTCTCTCTCTTTCTCCCTCCCTTCCCTTCTTTCTAAAAATGAATTTAAAAATATAAAAGAAATTTTTAATCAAAGTGGTTTAGTGGTTTCCTTT
This sequence comes from Glossophaga mutica, assembly GCA_039655065.1. Classification (NCBI taxonomy): domain Eukaryota; kingdom Metazoa; phylum Chordata; class Mammalia; order Chiroptera; family Phyllostomidae; genus Glossophaga; species Glossophaga mutica. The sequence continues at coordinate 142,503,908 of CM077305.1, read as the reverse complement.
GGTGGGGAGGAAATTAATTGGGAAGGGGCATGAGAGAATTTTCTGGGGTAATGGAATGTAATTGAATTATATGGGTATGGATTACATGGGTATGTGCATTTGTCAAAATTCATCAAACTGTACACTTAAGAGTCACTCATTTCATGTTTGTGTAATTAAAAAAGGAACAAAGTTATTTTGTTAGTCACTCAATTGTTGAAATTAACAATGCTCCAACTACAGTTTAAAAGCAAATTATGGAGCAGCTTTGTGTGTCTGAGGGACCACAGAGCTCCTAGACATCCTCACTAAGTCACCTTCCTGTTTTCATAATCTCTAGACACATGATTTCAACTAATTTCTCCCCCTAGACGACTGATACTGTGGACCAGCAGCATTTGCATTACCTGAAAGCTTGTTAGATGTGCAGGTTCTAAGGTCCCACTAAAGCAGAATCCTTGGGCTGGTGTCCAGGAATCTTTGTTTAACAAGCCCTCCAAGTGATTGTGACTCACGTTGAAGAATGAGATGCTTTACTGTATTATAATCGAAGGTGGTGAACTAGGAAACAGACACCATCAACAGACCACCAGCAAAGTGCCTCAGCCTTGACTGCTGAGTGAGCCCACAAGCCCTTGATTTGTGGAAGGGAAGGACAGCTTCGGAGCCAGCTGGCAGCCCCTGTGCAAGCACGAGTATTCAGGGCACAGGGACTCCACTGTGTGGCTGCCAGAGCCTCTGTCTCAGAGAAGCATCAAGGCCAGCCAAGAAACAAATGCCATTTCTTCCACTTCCTTTTTCTTCTCTTTGCTGACCCAGTGGCACTGCTGACCTGCCCACCAGATTTAATTGCAGGCTGGGAGAGAAGATCTAGTGTTTGGATTTGGTTCCCTAAGGAAAAAATGACTTACTTCTGCTGGAGGGAGATGTGTTTTCAAAAGGGCAGAGGGACTGCAAGGCAGGGAAGCCCACATGATCAGCACCCTCAGTGAGAGCTTCCAGCTCGCCTCCAGGATGAGCTGACAGCAGAATGAGAAATGACCAAGAAACAGCTCACCTTGCTGGGACTTGGAGGAAACCTAGAAACTTTCCCGGGTCCTGCTCCAGCCCATGAATACATCTGAAGGGTTGTTGCTTACTCACTGCATGGTGGTTAGCAACATACAACACGTACAGTAGGCTCACAAGTCTAGACCCATGTTTCCCGACCATAGGCTCAGTACTTTGTCTTTATTCCTGTAGCATCCTCATTCTCTTTTGGATACTCAAGGCAGATGTCAAAGAAAATTGTGGTCTCCCCAAAGCATCATAGGTCACATGAGAGGATATAAAATCACATGAGAAATGCCATCTCTCTCATAAGATTGATAATGTAAATGTTACCTATTCTTCATTTCCATTGAATAATTAACTATGACTTCAAATAGATTGGTGAGTAAAGTAAAACAGTAAAACTTTGATCTCCATTAGATGGATTTAAAAAATAAAAGGCAAATAGCTAAGAAGAGTCAGGCAGGCACGGTTTTGAACTCTCAGTTTAACCACTCTAGCTAAGTAACCCTGGATAACTTAATTTAAATTTTGAGCTTCATTTTCTTTATTTTTAAAAAAAATATTTTCTTTCACTTGGGTGCCGATTAAAGGACAAAATTACATGTAAAGTACATAGTATATTACTGATTTCTGGTAAGTACTCAATAAATATAGTAATAATAACAATAATAGACTAATAAGTAACACTAGTTTAAATTTCAAAGAAGATAAATATTTATGTATACAGATTTCATACATGTAACTATATTTTATCTTTTAGGAATATATAGGAGGGTGTGCTCCTTATGATAGAAGAGAATCTTACTTGATTTCCAATAAGTTGTATTTTAAGTAACCAGGGCAAATCACTGTCAAATAGTTTATAACAAAATTAAGATAGATATATATGTGTACTTACTTAAAATAACTAGCTTCTTAATCAGTATAAAAATGTTTAAGCTTCTGCTTATTAAAGAGATTTAAATTGAATATAAATTCACTTATTAACAAGACCTTATTATTTGAATAATTTGAGATATGTAATTCTAGGTGTTTATGCAACTCTTTTATTTTATAAAAGACACTGGAGAGACACATGAAGAGGTATTTGTACACCCGTGTTCATTGCACTGTTATTCAGAGTTGCTAACAGGTAGAAGTACTCCTAATGTCTATTGATTGATAAGTGCACAAAGAAAACATTATATATGTAAACACACATACATATATAATATATAGATACCGATATATAGATACGTGCATATCATATATGTAGTGAAATATTCTTCAGTCCTTTAAAAAGAGGAAAATTATGTGTCATGTGCTACAACATGTATGAACCTTGAGGACTTTATACTAAGTACAATAAGCCAGTCAAAAAAGAAAAAGTACTCTGCGACTTCACTCATCTGAGGCACCTAAAGCAGTCACTCTCACAGAACCAGAAGGTAGGATGGTGGTTGCCAGGGGCTGAGGAAGGGGAAAGGGAGCGTTGTTCCTGGAAGGACGTAGAAATTCTGTTTGGCAAGATAGTTACGTCTGTTGTGCAACAGTGTGAATATACTCCACAGTACTGAACTCTGTGCTTCAAATAGATGGCGAATTTCATGTTATGTGTTTTTTAACCACAGTTTTTAAAAAGATACTGAATAGCCTTCATCTTTGCCACTTTCATATTAAACAAAAGATAAACTAAAAGGCTGCTCTTTTTTTTGTTAAATCGTGTCAATATTTTGCCTGGAGCTGGAGATGCAGTGCCCATCTTCCCCTTCAATTTAGAGATGTGTCAGTTATCAAAAGAATTAAAATAAAACACAAAACTAGTATTAGTCTTCCCTAATATTTTAACATAATCTCCTCCATGTTTAAAATGGAAGAATCCAGTCAAAGTTAATCTTTAAATAGAAAATTAATTAGAACCATAAATAAAAATAGCAAGGACTTCTTGATATTATTAGTTCTTTGCAATTGCTAAGAAAGAAAATGCTCATTTCCCACAATCCAGTCTAGACTAGACACCAACTTGGATGAGTGACCTGTTATGATAAGAAGTGTCTAGTTACGGCTCTTACAAAACTTCAGTTTTCTTTCAACACAACAAGCATCACTTTTGACAGTCCTGCCCCAGCGGAGACAGAAGCCCTTACAAATTTGCTATCACTCAATCGGCCTCGTTCTCTGCTTTAGAGGTCAGAGGTCCAGAGGTTATAAAACTGATAAAAACCTTCTAATGATATTTGGAGGGAGAATCCAGACTAACCTGAAAAGAAAATCTGAGAGAATGCCTTGCTTTTAAATATTTTTGATATTTTGTTGTTTTTCCCCATAGAAACACAAAGGGACAAGGGCACCGTAGAGCAGAAAATGTCTTAGATTTGACATTAGAAGTCATTGATTCCAGAACTTCTTTTCAATAGTTTTTCAAACCTGAATGAGACACGTAAAGTATCCAAGTTTTTATTTCCACATTCTATAAAGTAGGCCATGGTCAGATTCAGGACCACTTTCAGATCGTGCACTTTAAAGCCTTTCTTTGGCTTGTCCCTTCCTACAGAGCTAAGTGTGAAAGGCACCAAGGGTGACTGGCCCCACCCTGAGCCAATTATCCCTTTTGTAGACCATACTCTGATACAGGGCTTCCCAGTGTTCTCTGCCCCAGGGGACCTGGTCCTGTTCTAGGACAGTGTGAACGAGTTATCTGCTCCATCCTCCTGACTGGCACTGCAATGTTGGGGAGCACACTCAGGCCCATGAAGTGGCCAAGTAGTGTCTATCTGCCTGGAGAACGAACAGACTTGGACTTATGGGTTAGAGTGCCCATATTCAAGTTTCAAGTGTCCTTGTGGTATAGGACTTAGCAGGGAATGAGAAAAGAAAGGATACAGGCCGTGGACTGGAGGTTTACATTTGCATTTTTGCCTGGGGCTTCATGAATATCTTGGGCGGGTTTGGCATATCTGCCTCTCTTATTGTATGCTTCATTGTAAAATCAGATACCAAACAGCCTTTCTTTGTCAGACAACGAGACTTCATTAACAACGAGATAAGAAAAATCATGCCTTAGAAATGGCCACAGTCTGACAGAGGAGGTCTATAATTATAAACATATACTTTAAACACTATGTGGAAAGGGCTGTAAATCCCCACCTTCTCCCTACCCTCTACAATCAGTTCAAATGGCCACAGACCCCAAATCCACCACATCATTGGAACAATGCCAATTAAGATCATGCTGTGTGGCCAAAGGGTTCTGTAAGAAGATTTTGCATTCAAATTAATCTCATCTAAGCATTTGACACAGGGCGTGTTTGCCCTACCCACCTGTGTGGCAGACAGCCTCCCCAGTAGAGGATCAGGTGCCTCCAACTTTGGAGTCTTACAGGTGGGTTTGCACCTTTCTCTGCCATCTATTATTTACATGATTTACAACTAATAACTTCTCTAAGTTCAGTTTTTTAACTTGTAAAATGGAGATAAGGCTCTCTTCCAGCTATGCAAAATGGAATCACTGTGAGGATTGCATGAAATAAAATTTCTAAAGTACTTCACGCAATATCTGCTATATGATAAGCACTCAATAAAGAATAGCTATTATTTTTAAAAACTGAGGAAGTCAGTTGGACTTACAGCACAGCATATCTATTTTTTTATGACTCTATCTTGCATTTTCCAAGAGCCATCGCAAATCAAAACTTTAAACTAACGAAGTACCTTCAAGTTTTTAACGTTCCTGCTTGATTAGAAACAACTTCTTTGAGGGTACAGAGTGAGTCATTTTGTATTTTTTTTCTTTTCACACAAAGCATATTCCCTGGCATGATATGTTTTGGATTAATTTGGAAGAGAGCAAAAATGATTTTCCAAGGTACATTCAATGTTATGGCCACCGATATGCAACAGAAAACAAGGCAGTTGCAAGTTCTCTAAAGAAAGATGCGGTGCACAGGAGCTTTGTCCTCATTCTACCAAACTCTGCACTTGTTAGTAAACCGGTGAGATCTGGATTTGTGTTAACACCAGCAATCAGGACAGAAGTATAAGTTTGCTGAAACTAGTGCCCTAAAAGTTTTGGGTGTGGAGCCCCAGAACACCAAACCCTATGACTTGTAAGTGCGGGCGGGCGGGGTGGGGGGGTGTTCAGACCTCAGAGGTGCTGCGTCAGCAAATGGCTAGTTTGCACACCTGCCTTGGGGTGCACAGAAGCTGACCAAGATCTCAGTGGGAAGAGCGGACAGTGTTTAGGTGCTGCCTGTGCACTGGGTGCTCTGCTAGCTTCCTTTGTTTACTGTGTAATCAGACTGAGCTTCTTTGAGTTAGGCACTTGTAAAAATGTCATAGCCTGGTACATACTTATTTCTTGTCACTCACTGATCTCACTGAAAATATTTTTGATAGTTTTATAAATATTTCAGTAGAATTTCTTTAGAAGAAATTTAGGGGCCTCCTCATTTTATCATCTCTTCATTGTGTAATTGAAGTCCATCTGCCTGCCTCTATGAAAGCCAATGCTCAAGAGGCAGGTGCTGATGTAAAGGAAAGTGGTTTAATTTTAGGTGCAGGACACCTGGAAGATGGGGAACTCATGTTATAAAGCTCATCTTCTGAGAAGATGGGGGACTCATGTCTCAAAGCTTGTCTCCACCTCTCAGTGGAGGCAGAGGTTTCTATAAGGAGGGAGAGGGGAACAGAACAAAGACATCAAGGAAGGGAGTTGCAATGTTCTCTACCGGCAGAGGAGCACAGTCCATTCTGATAAGGCAAGTGGCGGTCCAGTGTGCGTCATCCTGGCTTCTCGTCATCCTGGCTCTGTGGTTGAAGGCCAGCAAATTTCCCAGAGCTGCGATACCTGAAGGTCGGGGAATGTATCTTTTGAAGTTAGTTCCTAGGATTCTTATACAAACATGCCGTTCATCTACAAACTACACGTTAGTCAGTGTCAGCACTTACAGAAACGATGTTAAAAGAATGGTGGGGTGGGTTACAATTTCCCACCCTTACAAGTTTCCACTGTCACGGTAGAGTCTCCAGTATACCTCTTTCTTCAGCGTGTATAGTGAAGATAGTCTGGATATCTAGAACAGCAGTTTTTGAATATCATTGCTTATAAGAAACACTTGGGAGCATGTTAAAATGTATGGACTATAAAAAAGCAGTGTGGATCTAGAGGAGCAGTCATCTCCACATTAAGCCCACGACCCCTGTTCCTCCAGCATCATTTATTATGAAATCAAAGGATTAGTCGTGAAACTGCCCTCATTGCTCCTCAGTGCTGCAGGAGGGGGAGGCAACGAGGGGAGTAGGAAATCTGGGGAGATGTAGGTCAAGGAGGAGCCGTGGGATGCTCCTACACAATGCTGCTTTCACTGCGAAATACTGGATTACAAGGTCAAAGCCAGGAGGGTCTGGAACCTCTCCAAGAGGAACAGATAACCCCAGAGGCCAACTTTAACAGAAAATATCTATTCGCAAATTTAATATTTTATCTTTTGAAGATAATTCTGGGCCAAAGGCTAATCATTTATTAGCTTAAGTAAAACCTGGAGGTTTATAAGGAATTTCCTTTGTTAAAATAATGAATAATATTGAGTTCATGCCAGAAAAATATATACTATTAAATATTTACTCTCAAAGTGTTTTAATAGGTAATTTAATTAAAAAATAATGAGTAATGTTGGAGCCATGGTAGAAAAGATATACTGTTAATTGCTAATAGAAGTGGGCAGTTCAGGTTAACATTTTCTAGTAGCAATTTCTTGTTTCCAGATACAAATAAAAAATTTTCAGGTAGAACACTTTTTACTTATGCAGGTATACATACGTCACTTAATGTACCTCACTAGATACAAAAAAAATGATTACTGAAAAGTTGGTAGAAAATAGACTTTTAGAAAAGTTATCATACTAAAAACTTGCCATTTACAGGAATTCTATAATTAGTCCTTTTGTGGAAAATAAAAAAGTAACCACACACTAATTGATGCATCTTGGCAAATTTAGACTAATTGTGTCTCTATACTTTATATCAAAATTTGGTAGCATTTGGAATACTTCAAAAATGAATAAAGGCAAGTAAAAAGTGCTTTTAGAATAAAGAATTTTATAGCAAGAAAAAAGATAATATGGAAATTTTTCATTGAATAAGCCATTCTAAAGATGATGAGTTTTAACTTTGCAATAAGTCAACATTTATAAAATAATTACTGTAAGTTACAACGGTCAAGTATAAAAATCAGTACAATAACTAATTTCATAACCTGTTTCTCATGACAGAGTATACTGTTATTTAAAGACCAGGACAATTCCACCAAAAAGAAAACAGCTGAGGGTTCCAGGTGTCAAATTAATGAAGGACTTTATCGAAGAAGGTGGGTTGGGTGCATGTGGCTTCTTCAGTTTCATGGAAACTGGCAAAACATCACTAGTCCTAATCCTACAAATGTAGATGTTTAAAACAGGTTGAGGCAGCACCATTTTATAGACCAGCATGAAAAGAAAAACAATCACAGGAATGATATAATTATAGGGTAATAAAACATAAACACCATTATTGCATTAACTTTATATTTGAGTTTTTTTTTCCATGGTTGGCTTACCAGTTTATAAATGCAAGGTTTTGATTACAGAATCATTTAGATATTTTGTCACTTACCCAATCTAATACACACACATATTGGATTTGATCATTTTGACAGGAATTTGGTGTAAATGGCCACTGAAAAGAGGATTTAGAAGGATTTTAACCAAACCTGGAGAGAAAAGAAAGAGAAATAGCCACCATGTTCATATCTTAGATACTTACAAATTAATGCACTGTCAAGAGTAACGGTTCCACTTTATTGACCTCTTGAAACTATCAATATACTGTTTTCGACATTTATTAAAGCACAGGCTTATTGGGAGACAACTGTGTTTTCTTGGCAAGTTACTTAAACCCTCTGAGATTCAATTTCTTCCCTTGTAAATGAAGATAATAATGGCAACTTCAGAAGGTTGTTTTAAAGAGAAAGGGTGACACAGAGGTGCTTTACATGGTTCAGTGAATGAGGGTTATCATTTTAATGCTGGAGGAGAGAGCCAGAGCCAGAGTCAGAACGGAGCACCTCATTCTGATCGTCTTACACAGCTCCTCGTTAATGTGGGTGAGAACCAGCCCTTCATAGGGAAGCTGGCTCACCAATTCCTGACCTCAACTACAGTAACAGAATGACCTCGGTCGTGGTTTGACTGGAAGTTTGACTCCTGTTGGAGAGGATGTGTGTTTGTGTGTTATGTTTTGTTCTGATTACATAGAAGGAGGCATTTTAATAAAAAGTCAATCAGATTTTAAAAAGAATCTGTAGGTAAAATTACCTGTAACTGAGGGCACCAGTAAATCTCGAGGAACCATAGAACAGCGTCCCCAGGCATCTGCAGTCCAGGCTGTGGGATGGCCGTTCTAACGCTCCTCATTTGCAGGTGCAGTCACACTGGGAAGCCTTTTCGCCTCTGGCTCCGCTTTCTGACTTTCCGAAATCCACTGCCCTTGTCCTCAGACCAGTGAGCTGATCTGAGATACTTGGTGTAGTCCCTGAGACACCACAGATGAATACCTATCAGTTTACTCCTGCAAAACGCTCATTAAAAAAATAAGCATATGGTCAAATATGTTTGGGGAAGGTAGATTTTGGATACTCACACTGGGTGGTAGAGTATTATAGGCTTGAGAGGTCCTGTGTAACTGAATTACTCCAAACTATTTGCTCACTTAAATTTTTTCATGTAACTTTATTTGGTATCCTGCATAATTATTGTCCTGCAGAACATACTGTGGGAAACACTAATTTAGGTTTAACTATCTTACTATTACAAAGTTTACATCGTTTTCAATGTGTTTCCCTTTCAGACCTCTGTTTTCCCTACATTTTGTGGCCCACGTATTGAGCTTCAGCATCTCAAATATCCTCGAGTTGAGATCAGATGGAGGAAAAAAGGCAATACTAAGAAACAGGAAAACAGAAACTAATCGTACTAATATTTTAAATGCATATATTTACAAACATTATTTTATCCATCAGACATAAAGGAGTGTGAATCCTCTATGTACACAGCCCCAAGCACGATATATCACATGTGAAAGTAACCTGAGTGTGAAGAATGCAGAATCCCTACATACTCACCCCTCAGATGCTGAACTGGTAAGGGATCCATAAATAGCAGGTCTGTCCAGATTCACAGTTCCACCCTGAGAACACTAAATTTTATACTAAGTATGGAGAAGGTATATACAGAGTGGGGCAAAAGTAGATTAACAGTTGTGACTACATGAAACACAGAGAATTCTTGTGTAATTTAATACAAACAACTGTAAACCTACTTTTGACCCATCCTATATTACTGCTTCTCAGAAACAAGCTGAACTTTGTAATTTCACTATAGCAACCACTTACAATTAACCTATAGATATGAACCTAATTGATGAAGACATTCTATTTGTAGCAGCCTTCAAAATGGGATACTATAATTATTACTGCAGATTATTATTATTATTATTATTATTATTATTAGGCTAGGTAGAGGCAAATTTTCCTCACTGGTGGTACAATGTAAAGAACATTCTATAGAATGTTGAATAAGAACACCCAACCTAAATACCAATTTTCACATGATATCAATTACCTAAAATGGTCTTTTAGTAGGAAAGCTAAAGAATCCTAATGCAGGGGGAATATCCAAAGTCAATCTAAAGGGTAATAAACACAAGGAGATCAAACAAGCCTGGTAGGAGATATTGCTTGAACTATTGGCAATTTTCACCCTAGACCTCTGGTTCCTAACCACATTTTACCTCAGCATAACAAAGAGCAAGGACACTCCAGTGGGATTAACTCATAATATTTCTGAGCAAGTGTGTGAAACAAGTTTCTGGTGTAAGCTACATAATAGATGAACAATCTATTAATTTATCTTTTAGTATGTAGTTCAGATAGTTTCCAAGATGGTTAGAATAATGTCCATAATCTATAAACCCACATCCTAATCCAGTGATTCAGAATGAGAGAAACATTCAGTTATAGAAAGACCCAAATGTGAGTACAGACGTAGAATTTGTACTTGTATTAGGGAACTAATTTTTTAAGCAGATAATTTCATCTCTCTGGGTCTCAATTTTTGTGTCTGTGAGGTGATAAAGTTGTATTAGATAATGTTGAAAATTCTTTCCTTCTTTATTTGCATGAAGGAATAACTATATTCTCTCTCTTATAAAAATAGTTATTCCCAAACACCAGTGTACAGACTGGCTTTATTGAAATCTGCTCATGAATTTTGTAAAAATATAGAATCTTAAGCTCTGCCCCAGAGATTCTGATTCAGTAAGTCTAGGGTGGGGTTCAAAGTTTTGCATTTTTTCAAAAGTGCTATTTATTCTAGCACATAACCATGCTTGAGAAGCACTAACCTAGATTTGCAAAAGCCAAGAGTGTAATCAGTATTTCTCATTTGGAGCAAATCACTTAGGATCTTTCAGGTGCTAATAACAGAAAAACTGTGAATTTGACTTATTCAATGAGGGAATTTATAATCTCAGATAACTGGAAGCTTAGAGGTTGGGGTTGCTGCTGTTTTGGTTTCACTTTTGTCTGATTTGGCAACTCTGTCCGCCCCTGTGAGGTATTTTCAACCTGAGAGTTTTAACAGGTCCCGTTGTCTCTTGTGTTTCTTTTGGGGGAGAGAAATCTTTTTCCAAAGCTTTCCTGCAGCCTTTGCTTCCCATTTTGTTGACCAGGATTGGATCACATGCTCATTTATAAACTGGTTACTAGCAAAGGTCATAGAATTCCCAAGATCCGTGGCCAAGACACCCAGAGTTTTCCAGGTGACTCCAATGTACAGCCAAATTTGAAAACCACTGTCCTGTGTGAATCATCTGGAGACAGAGTGCTGCTGCGGAGTCAACTGCCATGACCACGAAGTCCTGTGAAATCCCTTAACGAAAAGGGCCTCTACCTTAAACTGGTGCTACAAGCACTTGAAGCCTTACAGTTGTTCCTACACATGGTAAGAGCAAGTAGAAAGTGTCAGAAACACGGTTTTTGTTTTTGTTTTTTACTCTTAGTCTAATGTGCTTCTTACTGTGATGCCCCTACTTCTGTGTCTAAAGTCATGCAGAAAGCATTGCAGTTTATCCTTGGTGATTCCAACACCATCTACATGTAAATGATCTCAAGTAGAACTTGATATAGTCAATGAGGGGAACCAGTAAGCAAGGCATATGCAGTCACAGGGATGCTAAAAGGTAGATTAAAATCATAGAAAATATTTACTTGTGCCATGATAGTCCATGACATCAGCACAATAAGAGCATGTTCTTCAATATGCATGGGGACAGATCTTCCTTTAGAAAAATCTCTTCTGCAGAAGAGCTCTTGTTGGTGAAACAGGACAGGCTCTATAAGAGGGAAAAGATGGCAGTAAATAGAGCAGAAAAACATACATGTTTTCACATGGCCTTTAAAATATATTTGCTCCCCAAAATAGTGATTGAATTTAGCAAACTGCCTTTTAACCAAGAGAAAATCATTGTGAGTTATTTATAGGCCTGAGATCACCACGTGGATTCTCCTAACTACATACGTTCACAGCATTTTACACTTTGAATTTTTCAGCCTGCATTTTATAACCATTCAAATTGTTATAAATATAAATTAAAATGCCTTTCTTGGCCTATTAGCTTGGTGTAGACTCTGTTTTGGTTTCATTATAAATGATAATTATAATCAAAATATGAACATTCTCCTCCCAGATTACAAAGAAAAAGAACAAGGAAAAAAGTTACAATTCCTAAGGCTAGAATGATTTCAACAAAGGAGCTATGCTTGAAGTTTAACAAATCAGAAAGAAACAATAAGGTAGCTATAAATAAATTCACTTATTAATAAAATCCTTGTTTTAAATCTAGGAACTACCCCCTTAAAACTTGAATCAAGATGATTTCGGGCCTCCATATCAAATACTATTATGTAGCTAGCATAAATGTTTGACTTTTTGTTAAAGAGTATATACAGGTTGAATATATGGTTTTGAGAAGATGTTAGATAAATCCATTTTTGATTATCATTTGTTATGAACTACTAAAGATGATTAAAAACTTATCATTGTGACAGACTTTCCTTCTTTCCAAAGGTATGTTATACTGCTGTCACTATCAGAACAAAGTCTTGACTGGCATGGTATCATTTTCTTATCCTTACATTCTGAGATGCTCTCTGTTGGGGCCCCACTTTCCTGAAGAAGAAACCATCCACCTCACTCAGCAAGTTACACGAGGTAGAGGAGCACCGACCATGAGCCAGGGGCTGTATCAGGCTCTGGCAATATTTAGGTTAGGAACACAGATGCCCCATTAAAGACTTCTTATCTAGTGGGAGAAACAGTTGATAAAGCCATCTATGACATCTGGGACAATTCAGTGTATATCATAGCAAAGGTAAGCATGGATGGGGTGGAAACAGAGAGAAAGTACTAAATAGAGCCAGAGGGTGGGGCTGGGTGGAGAAGGGAGGACTTTTTGGAGAACCTAATGGCTGCATAGGAATTAACTAGGCTGAGAAAAAAGTCATTTCAGTATCACAAGAGAACATCACGTGTAGGAGAGATACAGTAGCTAAGTTCAGTTGCAGTGCAAGTTTGCAGACATGGAACTCATGAGATGGCTGAAAAAAAGTGTTACACAGAGATCACATCACAGAAGCCTTGTAAGTCCCTACACTTTAGCCTGAAGGTGGCATCTTGAGCTTTTTCTGTCTGAAAAAAGCTCTCTTTTATCCCCACTTTTCATGATAAAAGAAATCAAATAATTTGAAAGATATTGTAGTGAAAAGGCAGATGCCCTACTTGTGCAAAATCATAATAATCTGTTTGTAGAGAAAGTGAGGTAGAAGTGATTGCATAGACACTTTAACTGAGCAATTACTGTGTGACAGGCAGTGTATAAGGTGCCTTCCACACTTATTTCTAATAACTTTGCAAGTTGAGTGTTAATCCTATTTTACAGATGAGAAAACTGAAGCTCAGAGAGAATGAAGGGTTTACATAGACCTGGCTGTTTCTGTTGAGATGAAAATCATGATTTATTATATTGTGTGATGAAGAAATATTGTGAGGGTTTTTTGTTTATTGTACATTTCTGATATTAGGAAAAAACATAGATGATTATATTTCCTCCAGCATCAGCATCAGCTCAGATATCTGCCATTCAGCAAATTAATAAATGAGTCATCTTTACTCATTTTCCCAGGCTAGAATCCAAAAAAACTCCTCATTATTTTAATATGTGGAGGGTGTCAACTTGGGATTGAACTCAGCCCACATCAGTTAAATGCATGTACATTCAGCATCTGCTGACTATTTAGTTGATTATAATCAGATCTTCCAGTCACTACATAAGGGGGAAATAACATTACTATATAGTCAGAAAACTTTGTTCTACTAACATCTTGACAGCAGAAGCATGAACAAGTGGCCCAATGTTCCCACAGGAAATTTTACTGTAGAATGTAATCTTTCTTACACAATTAATGTGTTGATTAAATGAGAAGATATGTTTAAAGCACTTACTATTGTGTCTGGAACATAGTAAACCTGTAATGTATGGGAGGTATTATTATTGAAAAACAGTCAAGACATCTCTCATCTCTCTCATTTCCCTCTAACTCCACCAACACACACACACACATACACATTTATGACTAAGAGGTCCACTCTGAACAGAACCACTCAATACATTCACTGAGGTCTCAGGCTGGACAAATGAAGAGATCACTCCCACAGTTTGGGTCTATCAAGATAAAAAAATCTGTTAATAACCAGACAATAAATTCTCATCACATATTATAGACATAGCATTTCCTATAATCCCTTATTGTCAGTAAACCATCCCTTTGCTTAAAAAAAGTAGCTGAACCCCAGCCTTATTTCCAGGTGAGGATCCAAAACAGAGAGAGGTTATATATTTTATTCAAGAACACATAACTAGAAGAGGCTAGAATTGAATGCACATCTCTTGATGACAGATCATTGATTGGCTAATCTTCCTAAAACACAGATCTGAGATCATCACTCACTTGCTCAAATTTCCCTTGATTCTTTATTACTTGTTGAATACAATTTAATATTTTCAAACTAGCATTGAGAGCTCTTTACAGTACAGTCCCAAGTTCTGTCTCCAGGCCGTCTACCACAGCTCTCTTCCAAACAACCAGAACCCAGCCAAACTCAGCTATTGTCATCCCCTACGTTATTAGCTCCATGTCACAACACTTGGACACTTTTGCTCATTCAGTTCTCTCTGCTCAGGTGCACCCCCAATGCATACCTTTTGCCAAGTGCCAGCTCAGACTTCACCTCCTGCAAGAAGACTTAACCTATATACCCTCTGGAAGGTAGTGATCTAAAGTGATCTAAATTCCCACACCTGACTTCTTCATGCTGTTCTTTTTTTTCTGTGTGATTGAGCCTATTTTAGTATATGTAAGGTCGCCATATAACTCTCTCATTTTCAATTTAATTGTAAGCACCTTATGGTTAGAGGCCATGTTTAAATCATCTCTGCACCCCCATAACCTGAAATAGTTTTATATAAAATAAGTGATAAAAATGTGTTTTCTGTCAATGAAAGACTGAATGAGTCCTGACTCAAATTTCCATATGCTTATTTGTTATTAATAAAAGTTATGTTGATTTGGATACTTTGCTTATGTAAAGAGAGGTTTTTCTATTTTGTATTACATGCTCAAGCATCTCAGCTCCACAGAACAGAAGGACACTTGTGCCCTGCATTCTGTCAAGAAATATTTGAGTGTACAAAGTTTATTGGGCTTCTCTAGGAAAAACAGCTATGAGAAATGAAGGCCCCAGCATTTGGTCAAAAGGGAAAGTTGAACTGTGATGGGTCATCAAAAAGGCCTATTTGGAGCTGAGCAGTCAGTCCTTCAGAGTTGAGGAAAAGGGGCTAGGCCTTTGTACCCCACACCATCAATCAGTCATGTGATACAGGCAGCATGCAGGGGACAGCCTTGGGCAAGGCAGCTTCCTTTGACTGAGACAGGTTCCTGTTAGGGACTTAGCTTTCAGCTGTCAGCCTTTAGGGGCATGTATGACTCAATCCTGAAAGGGGAAGTCTGTGCAGGGTACCATAGAACCAACTACCATCATCCTTTGCACTGGGGAGGTCTGTTTGTTTTATATAACATGAGGCCTCCCACATGAGACCCCCCCCCCGCCGAAAAAATGGAATAATCTTCTGGCAGGCGGGCCCCTTGTAGTACAGGCTTGACCCACTAGGTGAGTGTTATAGGAACCCATCTGTATCACTGTACCAGGTGCTGTTGTGAGAGGCTGCATTGGGCTTTAGTGAATTTTTTTGAAGACTCAACGTGTTTATCCATTTCGAGATGGGTGGTTTACAAGCATGCCTGCCCACACCACGCTGAGTGTTCAGCAGTTTTTAACCAAAAAATGGCATGAGTCCCAATCCCCACCCTCTCTTTTCACCCAATCTTGCCCTGAGCGACTTTTTTCTTTTTGCTTCCCTGGATGAAAAAAGTCCTCAAAGGGAAACATTTTGCTGATGTGGAAGAGGTGAAACAAAAAATGTCAGAAGCACTAAAAGGCATCAAAAACGATGAGTTCAAAACCATTTAGAGCAGTGGAAGAAACATCTCAATAGGTGTATTGCATCAAATGGAGAGTACTTTGAAAATGACTGAAGTTCAAACATGTAAGAATAAATACAAAATTTTGTAAAAATAAATTCTAGTTTGGGGGGAGTGCCCCTTTGTAAGTGCATCCCACCTTGGGACAGCTCCTTTAAGATTTTTTTGTTTTAATAAAGACTTTATTTATTTATTTTTAGACAGAAGGGAAGGGAGAGAGAAAGAGAGGGGAAGAAGCATCAATGTGTGGTTGCCTCTCTCGTACCCCTACTGGAGACCTGGCCTGCAACCCATGCATGTGCCCTGACTGGGAATCAAACCGGTGACCCTTTGGTTTGCAGGTTGGTACTCAGTCCACTGAGCCACACCAGCCAAGGCATCCTCCAGGATTTCTTTGGTTTCTTTCCATGCACACACTTTGAGAAATGTTTGTGGAACAAACTATAGTCCCTGAAGCTGGTCTTAGAGCAGTAATGGACTTTCTATTCTCTATTCCTCTTGTTCTCAGCTAGTACATCTGCTGGTCTACATGACAGCCTTAGAGAGGTGATACAGACCTTCATCCCTGGTTACCATACTCTTTTCAAGCTGTGGGTGCTTCACGTGTCTTTTAAGTGTACCAAGAGATGCCAGTGGATCATCTGGATACCAAGTTCTTCCTCTCTGTCTCCTTTGTATAACATCAGCCCCATCTGCTCCCGATAATCACAGTAAGTGTGTCCTGCCAGGATAGTGGCTCCTCCCCTAGCCCGCTGGTCTCCTGGCATAAGGATCCTGAAGACTCTGGGCAGCAGCCATGGCTTAAAGTTTAATAAGACTCTTGCTTACTTCCATCAAGATGGAGACATAGGTAGACACACTTCTACTCTTTGCACAATTCTAACAAGGATCACAACTAATCTCAAAAAAAAAAAAACAAAAACAAAACAAAAAAAAAACACAAAAGAAACACACCCAGAACTACCAGAAACTCAAATTGTATGGAAGTCTGACAGCCAAGAATTTAAACAAGCCATATTCATCTAGATTCTTAGGAGGGGCAGAGCCGGGGAGCCAGGGGCACAGAAGATGCCGTGTGGTGGTGGCAAGGCAGCAGCGGCGGCCAGCGTCACGGGCAGTCTCGCATTCATGTGCGGCGTGTAAAAGTGGGAAGGGACAACTGGGGAGGGAGTGATCCCAGCCCTAGGCCAGACCATGCTGCCCAGGGCTCCAGTTCTGGGAAAATAAAGCCACATAACTTTGGGCTGTAAAAACCAGTGCGGTTTGGGGTGGTGGAAGAAACTGCCAGTCTCTCAGGAGAGTCTGTTTAAAGGGCCCTCACAGCCCTAGAATGTATGCAAACCCACCTGCTCTGGGACCCACCACAAGAGCAACAGCTAGAGGGGTGCCAGTCACAAACAGGAAGTGGGTGAAGTGACTGGAATGAGAGCCTCCAGTAGCCAGGCATAGGCATTGTCCCCTCTCTGACCCCTCCCCTACATACACAGTGACAAACCAGTGAGGCAGGTTGCCCTGCCTTGGCAAATACCTAGGGCTCTGTCCCTTACAACTTAACAGCTATGCTAAGACAGGGAGTCAAAGCAGTTCTGCCCACTACACAGAAACAAACACAGGGAGACTGCCACATTGAGGAGACAAAGAAATATGGCTCAAATGAAAGAACAGAACAAAACCCCAGAAAAAGAACTAAACAAATTGGAGATAGCCAACCTATCAGATACACAGTTCAAAACACTGATGATTAGGATGCTCAGAGAACTCACTGAGTATGGCAAAAGCATAAGGGAAGACATGAAGGCTACACTAAGTGAAATAAAGAAAAATCCACAGGGAACCAAGAGTGAAGGGAAAGAAGCTGGTGTTCAAATCAATGATTTGGAACAGAAGGAAGAAACAAACAGTAAACCAGAAGAGAATGAAAAAACAAGAATTCAATAAAACAAGGAGAGAATAAGAAGACTCTGGGACATCTCAAAAAGTGCCAACATCGGAATCATAAGGATGCCAGAAGGAGAAGAGGAAGAGCAAGAATGTAAAGACTTGTTTGAAAAAAATAATGAAAGAAAGTTTCCCTAATTTGGTGAAGGAACTAGACATACAAGTCCAGGAAGCAAGTTAGACCCAAACAAGTTAGACCCAAAGAGGACCACACCAAGACACATCATAATTAAAATGGCAAGGGTTAAATAGAAAGAGAAAATCTTAAAAGCAGCAAGAGAAAAACAAAGAGTTACCTACAAAGGAGTTCCCATAAGACTATCCACTGATTTCTCAAAAGAAACCTTGCAGGCAAGAAGGGTCTGGAAAGAAGTATTCGAAGTCATGAAAGGCAAGGACTTACAATGAATATTATTGTATCCAGCAGGATAGAGTAAAGGTAAAGCTAAAGGTGTTCATCATCACCAAGCCCTTATTACATGAAATGTTAAAGGGACTTATTTAAGAAAAAGAAGAAGGTTGAAACTATGAGCATTAAAATGACATCAAACTCACAGCTATCAACAACTGAACCTAAAAAACAAAACTAAAACAAACTAAGGAAACAACTAAAACAGGAACAGAATCATAGATATGGAGATCACAGAGGGTTATCAGCAGATAGGGGGAAAGAAGAGCATGGGAGAAAAGGTACAGGGATTAAGAAACATAATTGGTAGGTATAAAATAGACAGGGGGAGGTTAAGAATAGTACATGGAATGGAGAAACCAAAGAACTTATATGCATGACCCATGGACACGAACTAAGGAGGGAATTGCTGGAGGGGAGGCGGGTATTGGGTGGAGAGGAGAAAAGGGGGAAATTGGAACAATTGTAATAGCATAGTCAATAAAATATACTTAAAAAAAAAAAAAAAAAGACTCTCGCTGTGTCCCCTAATGGAGGCATTTGCCTGCTGGATACAGGACCTCTAGATGAGCATTGCCCAGAGTTGCAAAAGCAGGAAGAACAAATTGTCCAGGTGGGTCACAGGGAGTGATGGTAAGTAAGACCACTGCTACTTCCACACCTTTATTCTACCTTTCAGGGACACAGTACCTTATACGTGGTGTTGATTTGGAGAATATATTGTATTCTGAAGGATGTTGCCCCATCGTTGGAGTGGAGCTGGAGCCTCAGCTGCACTTACAATTGGGTGAACTTATGTTCTATCAGGCCAGCTGCTTCTGGGTGATTGCAGATGCTAAAGGAGATGTGGGCCCTTTAATTGCATGCCCACCAACCATACTTCCTTTGCTATTAGGTTGGTTTCTTCATCTTAAAGATGTGGAAGATCCTGCATCTGGACCAAATACTGTTTTGAATACTGGTGCTAGCCAAGACACCCACTTACCATGTGACTATAGCTCTGAGCTCAGAAGGGTGCTAATACAATGGTGCTTTCTGAAGTCGATACATTTATCTCCTGGAAAGCCCAATTTTCTGAAATTCTTTTTGTTCTCTTCCCACTGGAACTTACATTCCTACGTCTCATTCCCTCAGAGTCTAGATCTCAGCTACCCATTATGGGGAAAGCAATCTAGGAAACTGGTACATGCTTGCAGGTTAATAACAACTCATTTAGTAAGAGGTTTCTGGAAATGGTCCCTCTAAATCAAGGCCATGGTCTCTAAGGATGGATAGAGCTATAAACACTGGAATTCTGGAAAGGAAGAGGCTTTTAATTAGGAAATATGAAAAAGGATAACATTTTAACCTCTCAAACAGATAGATATAATATTATAATATCGGAAAATCCTGTTTCCTCAGGGTTGGTGAATGTTGTTACACAGGGCTTACCACTGTGCAGTGATTCTGCACAAGAGAAGATCCAATTTCAGTTTTTACTTGGAGCATGGAAGGGCGAGTTTAACAGGGGTTTTCCTACCCACCCCTCCACTGTCACATTGTCTAGTGTTGAAATAACTTTGCATTCTTAGAATGAGCTATCCTTGGACATGAAGTATTTTCCTTTTCATGTAATGCTAGGTTTAATTTGTTGGTGTTTTGTTTCACATTTTTAAAAAATCTGTGCTCAGGAATGAGAATGACCTTTAATTTTTTTTCATTCTGTCCTTTCCAGTTTGGTGAAGCACTACTGGCCTCAGACTGAGTTGGAGGGCATTTCCTCCTCTCCGAGCCTCTGGAAAAGTTTGTATAAGGTTGTAATTATCTGATTCTTGAAAGTTTGCTAAAACTAACCTTCTAAAACCATCCAGGCCTGCTGTTTTCTTCATGGAAAGATTTTAAAATATGAATTCTATTTCTTTAGTGGTTATAGAATAATATGACTCTTTGAGTCAGTTTTTCAAATACATTTTTAATTTATTGGCATAAACTTATTCCTGACAATTTCTTATCTCCTTAACTTGCTGTATATTAGTCGTATGCTTTCAAAAATTGTAATATTGGTCACTTTGCTCTCTATATTTATTTTTTGATCATTATAACAACATTTTGCTGGTGTTATTAATGTTTTCAAATAAGCTCCTGACTTTGTTGATTATTTTTTCTATAGCTTTATTTCTTGCCTTATTAATTTTTGTTCATATCTCTAAATACTGCTTTAGCTGCATCACACATTTTATATATATAAAATACGAGTATATGCTATGATTTCTTCTTTACTCAATAGTTATTTAGAGTTCTTTTTTAAAAAGTATTTTGGACATGAAGTTTTAAGTTATTTTTTGTTACTGATTTCTCATGTAATTCTGCTGGAGCCAGAGAAGCGATTTGTATGAAACTAATTTTTAAAGTTTATTTTGGCTTGCTGTACCATTCAGTATGTGGCCAGTTTTCAGACCCTGTGTGTGCTTGAAAAGACTGTCTGATCCCCAGTGACTGGGTACCTCTATACATAGGTGTCAGGTCAAGTGTATTAGTTATGTTGTTCAAATATTTTATATTCTTGCTGATTTAATTATCTATGTGATCTATCAATTACTGAGAAAAGTGATTTAATGCCTCTCACTTTGATGGTGTGTTTATACACTTATTTGATAGTTTGGTCAACTTTTTCTTCAGGTGTTTGAATTTATATTTTACATGCATATAATTCAGAACTACTATATCCTCCTAGTGATTTGAAGCCTTTATCATTATACACTGAGCCTTTTTAACTCCCACAATGCTCTTTAACCTTAAAATCTACTTTTGTATATTTGCTTTTTATAGTCATTTTAATGTAAAGGCTGTCATTTTATTGCATAATCCATGTATTTACTATTTACTATATACAGTATTTTCTTTTCTCCTAAGTTTTCTTAAATAGACTTCAGGTTTTAGAAGTTTTAGATTTACAGGAAGATTGAGAAGATAGTTCATTGGAAGTTGCTCTATTCCTCCTCACTCAGGTTTTCTTATTATTAACATCTTATGTTAGTTGGTACATTTGTTATAATTAATGAACTGACGCTGATAAAATATTAACTAAAGTTCATAGTTATTCAGATTTCCTTAGTTTTTATCTAATATCATTTCTGCTCCGGGGTCCCATCCAAGATTCCACATTACATTTAATCATTGTGTCTTCATAAAATTCATTAGGAAGAATCCCTATTTTTTCCCATTTTCTAGAAGAATTTCTGTGAGATTTGTATTATATATATTATCTTTTATAGATAATATCTATTACAGTATATGATAGTCCATATAATATATAATATAATGTATAATATAATATATTATGTATATATTTAAGTTTTTTAAATATATTTTATTGATTATGCTATTACAGTTGTCCCGTTTCTCCCCCATCATTCCCCTCACCCTGCACACCCTCTCCCACCCACATTCCCCCCTTTAGTTCATGTCCATGTGTCATAAGTTCTTTAGCTTCTACATTTCCCATACTACTCTTGCCCTCCCCCTGTCTATTTTCTACCCACTATCTATGCTACTCATTCTCTGTACCTTTCCCCCCCTCTCCTTCTCCTACGCCCCTGTTGCTAACCCTCCATATGATCTCCATTTCTGTGGTTCTGTTCCTATTCTAGCTGTTTGCTTAGTTTGCTTTTGTTTTAGGTGTGGTTCTTAATAGCTGTGAGTTTGCTGTCTTTTCACTGTCATATTTTTTATCTTCTTTTTCTTAGATAAGTCCCTTTAACATTTCATATAATAAGGGCTTGGTGATGATGAACTCCTTGAACTTAACCTTATCTGAGAAGCGCTTTATCTGTCCTTCCATTCTAAATGACAGCTTTGCTGGAAAGAGCAATTTTTGATGTAGGTCCCTGCTTTACAAGATTTCAAATATTTCTTTCCAGCCCCTTCTTGCCTGTAAGGTCTCTTTTGAGAAATCAGCTGACGGTCTCATGGGAACTCCTTTGTAGGTGACTGTCCCCTTATCTCTTGCTGCTTCTAGAATTCTCTCCTTCATTTGAATCTTGGCTAATGTAATTACGATGTGCCTTGATGTGTTCCTCCTTGGGTCCAACTTCTTTGGGACTCTCTGAGCTTCCTGGACTTGCTGGTAGTCTATTTCCTTTGCCATATTGGGGAAGTTCTCCTTTATTATTTGTTCAAATAAGTTTTCTACTTGTTGCTCTTCTTCTTCCCCTTCTGGGACCCCTATAATTTGGATGTTGGGACGTTTAACAATGTTCCGGAGGTTCCTAAGCCTCTCCTCATTTTTTTGAATTCTTGTTTCTTCCTCGTTTTCTGTTTGGTTGTTAGTTTCTTCTTTCTGGTCCACTCCATTGATTTGAGTCCCAGTTTTCCTTCCATCTCTATCGGTTCCCCATGCGTCTTCCTTCATTTCACGTATTGTAGCCTGCATTTTTTCATCTAATTTATGAGCAAAATCAACCAATTCTGTGAGCATTTTGATGACCAGTGCTTTGAACTGTGCATCTGAGAGGTTGGCTATCTCTTCGTTGCTTAGAGGAATTGACGCTGGGGTTTTCATTTTTTCTCTGGTTTGAGCCATTTTTAGTGGGGTTTTTTGTTTTGTTTTGTTTTGGTTTGGTTTTAGTCTGGTCGAGGCTATTACATATGAGGGGTGGAGCCTTAGGTGTTTCTCAGGGCGGGGCAGGCCAGTCACTGGGTTGTGACGCTGTATGTGGGGGCGGGGTCTGAGAGGGAACAATGGCGCCTGCTCCGCTCTCTCCTGGATTCAGTCCCTTCCGCCACTTCCCCTCTGCCTGGACCGTCTGCGCGCGCGAATGTGGGACCACCTGGTCAGTCAGCCACCTTGTGCGGCCTCACTGGGTCTGCACAGTTTCCCCCCTGTGCCCGGGGTCCGCCAGCTGCTGCCTGTGCACCTGGGAACTGCCAGCCGCTGCTACTTGCGTTCCCGGGACCGCACCTCCACTTTTTCCTACCGCGACTTCGCCCCTCTTACCGGTCTGGATGAATGGTTGTTGGACTTCCGTACAGTTCAATTTTTTATAAGTTCTGGTTGTTTTCTTGTTTCTAAATATTTGTTGTCCTTAATTTTGGTTGTGAGAGGAGGCACAGTGTGTCCACCTACGCCTCCATCTTGGCCGAAAGTATATATATTAAGTTTTAACATTGTATTTAAAATGTTTGCAGAATTGAATGTGATTTGTCCTGAAGATCTCTTTGTGAGAAGGTTTTAAATTATGTATTCAGTTTCTTTTATAAATACTGGCCTATTCAGATTTTCTGGCTCTTCTTTTGAGAGTTTTGATAAGTTGTATTTTTATAGGAATTTTCTAATTTTCTAAATTGTCAAATACTTTACCATGTATATAATATTCAATTTTTAATATGCGTATATCTACTAATTTTTCTCTAAGCACTGCTAAGCTACAGCCTATAAGTTTTGATGTGCTGTTTCTTCATTATAATTTTGTTCAAAATATTTCCCAATAATTTAAAACTGAATGCCTTTTTTAATCCAAGAATTATTAAGAGATATATTTCTTAACTTCTAACTTACTTTCCAACCTCAGTTCTCTGACCTCATCTGGGTATTCTACAATTCACTTCAGTTCTGACATTAACTATACAAAGTTAGCCCGGACCCCACAAGTTAAGGACTTAGCCCCACAGAGCTGCTCCATTTCAGATGTTCCCTGAAAGTCCTGGGTGTCCCCAATTTACCTGTGCTTCTGCCTGACTGGCTACAAACTCAGGACTTCCCGTAACAGCCTCAGACTTGATAATTTCCTAGAACAACTCATGGTACTTATGAAAACACTATATTTACAATTACTGTTTTATAATAAAAAATACAAATGAACAGCCTGATGAAAAGGTACATAGAGCAAGATGAGAAGAATCCTGAATACAGCAGCTTCTGTCCCCATGGAGTCAGGGTGCAGCCACCCTCTAGAAACATAAAAATATTACTAACCAGAAAGCTCCCTCTGGCTTTATGTTCAGAATGTTTAGTCAAATTTTCGTTATACAGTCATGATGGATTAAATTATTGGCCCCATGACTGAACTCAATCCTTAGCCCGCTCCCTTCCCTGGAGGTAGGGGGATGGGGCTGAAGATTCTAACCCTCTAATTAGGTTCTTTGTTTCTCTGCCATGGCTAGCTTCTCCCCTGACACTATTTAAGGGCTCACCATGAGTCATCTCACTCGCATAAACTCAGGTATAGCCAAAGTGACTCACCATGAAAAATAAAGACCTTCCTATCAGGAGATTCCAAGGGTTTTTGAAACTTTGTGTCATGAAGCAGGAATCAACGATAGAGATCAGGTATACTCTTTATTACACAAATAGTCAGAAATGTTCTAGTTATCTCTTCTCAACAGTTTTCCTAGCCAATTTTCAATGTGTTCAGAGAACATACTGTGAAGGAGTTGAGTTATCTAAAATGTTGAGAAAAGCTCTTTGACTCAATATGATTTTGACTCATATTCCATACGCACATAAAAAATATGTACTCTGCAGTGGCTGGGTATCAGTAAGGTCAAGTTTGTTAGCAATTGTTTGTTACTTTACAATTTTTCTATGGGAAGTGTATTTGTTCTAAAAGCCAATGGGACAGATACTAATGACTTTCACCATGATTTGGGATTACTATTTCACCTTCTTGTTCTCAGAAATTTTGTTTTATACATATGGTGAGGCTATATTATTTGGGGAATACTACTTTATAATTCTAACATTTCTCTGGCAGATTGATCCCTTCATCATAATGAAGTTTCCTTCTTTCTTTTTAGTAGTGTATCCTGCTTTAAAGTCCATTCTGTTTGATGTTAATACAGTCACGCCAGCTTTCCTTTTATTTTCTTTTCATCAGCTGCATTACTGAGGAAGCCACCATGACAATCGTAACACAAAACAATTCCATCACCCTAAAAAGTTCCCTAGTGCCCATTTGGAGTCAATCCACCATCCCTCAACTGACCCCTGGCAATAGCTGAAGCATTTCTGTTACTACAGTTTTTTTCTAATGTTTTATTTACGTGCAATGACATTATATGCAGTCTTAATGTCTCATTTTGTATCATTAAACATGATTCATTTTAGATTTATCCATATTGTTGGAGGAAACAGTAGTTTCTTATTTTCTATTTCTAATACTCCATGGTATTAATATGACACAAATTGTTCCAGATTTCACCAGGAGCTCCTTTTAAACTGATTTGTGTCATTTTAATGTTTCCTTGTCATTTGTTGATCACTTCCTTGCTTTCTGGGACAAGGTATTCTAGATTCATCTTATACCTCAACTGACCCAGTTCTAGATTTTAACTTAAAATTTAATCTTAAATTTTAACTTCAAAAATTTGCCTTAGAAAGGGTTTTTTTGAACCATGAAAATTATATGCATTCAGGGCTACATATATGTTGAGAGTCAAATGGGGCCTTGAAATCTCTGAGGACGACTTTTTTTCACATCTACCCAGAGCTTAGTATAAGGTAGACATTTTTCTGTGCTGTTTGCCTGTCATTTAGTGTAAGTTTTGATTGTCATTGTAAAGTAGCCAGAGATATACTGGTAAATATTCAGCAAATGACTGTCTGAAAAAAAAAAAAAAAAGAGGGAATGTGATTTACAGCCTGTGTGGGTGTGGATTTCTGTGGTATAAGTACTTTCACCACAGTTGGGTTTTTTTTTTTTTTTTAAGCCACCTATGTGAAAACCGGCATGCAAAATTTCTGAAAATTTAACAATCAACATTTGCAATCAAGTACAAACCTTCCTGTGCTTGGCCCTATGTGAGCAAGACTAAAGGTATTTCCCCTGCAAAACCCCATGCGAAGATCACAGTCCTCTTCATGTCGGTTAACTTTGTGCGGAAGCTCCCGCTCCCAGAGCTCTTTCTGGGCACTTAGGTTGTGTGGCAGTTCCAGCGTTCATTTCCCTCCGTGGACTGGTTTGTTCTGCTTTGTTCTTAGCCTCTAGTGATGCTTAGCTTCTTCCAGTCTCCTCCATTGATTTAAAAGTGTGTGTATTTGCCTCTGTATGTGTGTATGTGTATTCTGATCCCCACATTGCTAGAAGTTTTGTACCTGGAGGATTTCAGGATCTTTTTTCCGTCATATTACCAGAAATGGATGCCTCCAAATGACTTGATCATAAACTGTTAATCCATCAAAACCTTAATCATACATCTTGGGCAAAAATTTTAATAGATTTTACCAACTAAACACACAGTAATATCCATCAGACACACTTTCTCCCAAGAATAAATAACTAATTATTTAAAGAATGTAAAATATTTGCACTTAGCACCATATTCAAAAGTGCTTCAAAATATCAACAATTATTATCTTGAATAAACTTATGAGGTACATAATGAAATCTACATATTGTCTGAATTAATGGTTTTCAAACTTCCTCTACAGAGCCCTAATAGTACAATTCATTCATTTAAGGGATACTGCAAGGGACAAAGGGGACTGAATACAGGATCTATTCTAACTTCCAACTTGTATCAAATTTATGCTATTGGACTGCAGTGTAAGATTTTGTTTGAAGACCAATTCTACAGTTATTAAAAGTTTGCAAACCATTTTCATCTCCTATGCCATCTCTAGTGGCCCAGAGATATAGCTCCCAACAGAAACTAGGGCATACTGTAAAAAAAAATTGAGTTTCTGAACTGGGTCTCTGTTTATTCTGGCTGCATGTGCGCACTTGTACAAACCCCACCCTACCAGACAGCGTCAAGGCAGGAAGGGCTAGTGAGTGTTGTGCAGCTCGTGCGCTGGAAATATTCCTGGTCCTTAGATTGGCTGAGACTTTTGTACAGCTACTGTGCACAACGTGCTGCCTACAGATCTTTTTAAAATCAGCTGAGAAGCATTTTGAGCATCTCATTTTCTCTGTTGACCTTCTTTGGAGTCTCTATCAGAGAAATCATCAAAGGGAAGATAACATTAAAGGAAACCATTAGCAGGAGACAAAGGGAGAAAAGAGAAATGCACAAACAACCTTACTTGCTTCTAGAAAGTGAAGCGCTGACCAAGCTCCTTTCAGCAGCATAAGGACCCACTTCTCTCTCAAGTACCTATAGAATTTTTTGTGCTTGTTTTCCAAGACTTCCTCATTTGAGCTTTTAAATGGAGTCAAGTGCACAATAAAAAAGGGGGTAATTTAGAGGCAGTGAGTTAAACAAAAGCCCTAGACATCCTATCTCTCACGGTTCATCTGGGAGCCAATGGTAGTCTCAGCATAAAATCTCCTGAGGTTCTCTCTTTGCCCAACCTTTCTACAGGCTCATTCTTACTGATACCCATCTATTCAGATTTTGTAACCATTTTTCCTCTCCAGTGTTTGGTACAGTTAACATGATATGTATACCAAACCTAAATTCCTTTCAGTTATTCAGACCTATCAGTTCAACATAACAAGGAAAAGTACACAACAAGGTCAAATCCATTTGGAGAAAGAGAAGTAAATGTGTATGCATGTAAGTTTGTAATAACTGTAGCTCTGATGAATTTGTGCTTACTAAAAAGAGGGGAAAATGGAAAACTATCATCATCTGGAAAATGGAGAGTGATTTTTCCCCTTTGCAGCACTGAATTTGGTCAATATCCCCAATATCTCTAAGTGCCCAAATCATAAACCTGGAAGTCATCATTGCCTTCTTCCTCTCCCTTTCCTTCAATATATGTATTAGTCAGCATTCTCCAGAGAAACAGAACCAGTAAGAAATATATATCTACGTCTATCCCTCTCTCTATATATATGTGCGTATATGATAGATATATAGTTATATATCTACATATTTATATATATGTCAATATGAGACAGAGAGAGAAAGAGGAAGAAAGAAAGAAAGAAAGAAAGAAAGAAAGGAAGGAAAGAAGGAAGAAATGAAACAAAAGAAAGAAAAAGGAAACAAGAAGTCTCATGATCTGTATTTGTCAAGAAGACCAAAGTCCCAGCCTGAAGACGTCAGGCAAAGATACAGAATTCTCTCTCCCCCTGCTTTTTTGTTCTGCTCAATCAGACGATGCCCACCCAAACTGCTTTACTCAGTCTACTGGATTCAAATGCTAATCTTATGCAGAACAACTTCACAGACACACCCAGAAATAAAATACTGTTTAACCAAATATCTGGGAAGCCCATGCCCAGTCAAGTTGATGTGTAAAATTAGCCATCACACGTACCTTATCAGGCACCAAATCTCATGCACTCTGCTTTCACATATTTCTCAGATCCATCTGCTCTTCTCCGTCACAGCTCCTCACTCAGTTCAGTGCCTCATATTCTCCCTCCCTCTCTCACTCTCTCTCTCTCTCTAGCTTCTTAAACATTTCCTTTCCTTTAGAGTGATTTTTATTTTCATTCTTTTCCCAAACCCTCCAATGAGTTTCCAGGGACTTTACCTGAGGGTGTGGTGCAAACCCCTCTCCATGATCTAGCGTCTGCTCATATTTTCAAAGGCACTGCCTGTCCCTCTCTTGCATGTCCCCCACAGTACCAGCTTTATGGCATTACTAGCTATTTTCTCCTAAGATCCTGTGTCCTCATACAAACTGTTCCCTCTACTTGGTATCTCCTCTTTTTTATTCACTTCAAAAATTTCTATTCACTCAAATCTTGGCCCACAGATACATCTCTGTGATTGTCTTCCATCTGCCTCTGCCCTCTCTTCACCTTCAGGCAAAGACTCGTATTACTCTCTCCCTCTGCCATTACAGGAGTGCATTACATTATCATTATTTATATTTAAGTTTGTCTTCTCCATTAAAATTTCTTCTTTAAGGGCAGTTATCAAATTTATCACTGCAGCTCTAATACTTAGAGAGTTTTTTTTTAATTGTAAACTCTCAATTACCATTTAATGAATGAATACATGAGTGAGCAAAGGACTTTTGCTAATTTCCTACAGGGAGTGTTGTGAAACATAACGTGGGTGGTGGCAAGATGGTTGGTCTAAGACTCATACATCTTGTGAGTTGTTAGACACTGAGCAAGTCACTCAATCTTTCCCAGTTCCCAATTTTCATTAAATAAATCATTTATGTGAATGTGTTTTGTAATTTGTGGGAAACTATACAACATAGGGATTATATATTACTCTATATAGGTTATTTTCTTTATTCTAAAAGTGTAACCTGAAAGCACCTAGGCATCTTTTTAAATTCAGAGCTTAAGTCTTCTCCTTGTGTCTTTCACAAGGTAGAAGCATGCACTGGACCATCTTATGCGGGTCAGCCAGGCTCACAGTTTAAATCGTATTTGTTCTTTGAAGAAGGAAGAATGTTTTGGACATTCCAGATGCTCTGACTTTGGTAGCTGTTTTACTGCAACTGCCATACCCTAGGGAGGTAGCAGGGCGCGGTACCAAACAGGGGCTCACTCTGCAGATGGCTTCTTGGCTTTGCTCCAGGACCTGGTTGTGTGACTTTGATGTAGTTCACTAACTCTTCCAGTTTTAGTTTCTTCAGCTCTAAAATAGGAATAATATCTTCCTAAGACTGCTGTGAGGATTAAAAGAGGTCAGACAAAGGCGTTAGTTATCAGTATCAACCCCAAAACACAGGCATGTAAGAAATAGGACTTTGTCTTAAAAACTCAGTTCAATTTGTTTTTAAACTTCTTGCATTGGCTGATTTGAAACTTAACCTCAGTCCTTTGCAGATTGCCCCTTGACTCTCTTGAGTCTTCCCATGTTCTAGACCAGTTAATAGAAATGCAATGCAAGTCGTATATGTAATTTTAAATTTCCAAAAAGCCATACTTTTAAAAGCTAGAAGAAACACATGAATTTTATGTTTTTTCCCATCCAGAATGAACTTTCTTTATTTAAAAAATGTTTTTAATTTATTTTCAATTACAGTTTGCATTCAGTATTATTTTGCGTTAGTCTCAGGTGTACAGCATAGTGATAGGACAATCATATACTTTACCAAGTGTTCCCTTCGATATTTCCAGTACCCAACCAGCACCAGGCACAATATTATTGATGACAGGGTGGGGCAAAAGTAAGTGTACAGTTGTTCATGTGGAAAATAATACAGTAATTGGTAAATAATAATACGAGAATAAACTCTGTGTTTCACATGCTCGTAGTTATAAACCGACTATACTTTATATCTCGTGACTATCTTGTGACTAATAATTTGTACTTCTTGGTCCCTTCATCTCCTTCGCCCAGTGCTTCGCCCCTCCTTCCCTCTGGCAACCACCAACCAGTCCACTCTCTACATCTACGATTCTGTTTCAATTTTGTTTGCTCATTTATTTTATTCTTTAGATTCCACATACAAGTGAAATAATATGGTATTTGTCTTTCCCTGACTGATTTACTTCACTTAGCATAAATTTGACATTAACCATACATTATATTTTAACTCATATAAAAAATGTTATTTTAAAATATAATCAGTATAGTGGGATATTTTACATCATTTTTGTACTAAGTTACCAAAACCTGGTGTGTATTTCACATTCAGAGCACATTTCACAGCACATGGGGCTCATGGCTCACATGTTGGGCGCAGCTCCGGACTCCTGTGCAACAGCAAGGTGATAGGGAGTGCTGGAAGGAGACTCGGGACCACGTTGCTCTTTGCTGAGATCCTCCCCAGGCCCCATTCCTCCCTCTGCTTTGACTTTCTAATTAAGTGAGGTGAAGGGAGAAAAGAACATATAGAGAAAAACAAACATTATTATCTCAAAACATCATTTTATTGTGTGTACTTCAGTGCCTCGTTACTGTCCAAACATGAGCAGCTAATAAATGTTAATCATCATTATTGTTATAAGTAAGACCTTTCTCATGATATCATATCTCTCATTTTAGATTCTTTTCACTTAAATAATGCTCTAGATCTATAATGTATGCCTTTTCAGAAAAAGATAAAGAAGCTCTTGATCTGGCATAAACTTTCTTTGTTCAAAGGAAACAACTGAAGAGAGACCATTTTATTTATAAAATGAGTCACTTCATTAAAAAAGCAAAGACATTGAAAAATGGCATCCCTTACAAGTATGTCTCTAAATAACTTCCAAGGCTCATTTTTTAGAGGTTATTCTGTGCTATTTTAAAATGCTCAGGAGAATTGGAATAAAATTCATTTGACCTTAGAAACTCAGATCTCATGTTGCTTTTGTCTTTCATACCTTTGCATTTCTCATATTTCCTTTGCTCATCTCTAAGTAAAGCAGGGTCAAGTGAATTAATTACATATAAAGCCTTTAGAAGCCTTAGTGGCATGCCTGGCACATGGCAAGTGACCAGAATTAATCAAGTGCTTCTCAAACACCATCTTTTTAACTTAGTGTGATGATCCTATGAGGTAAGTGTTAGGTAAATCCTCACTTTACAGACAAGAAAGTCGAGGTTCAGGAGGAGTAAACAAGCAGCTCAAGAGCGCTAAGATAGCAAATACCGGAGGCAGTGATCTAAGGGGCACAGCCTGACTCCAAAGCCCACACTCATCCACATTAAGCTCCGGACACTCCCTGGACTCCGTACCCTTCAGTGTAAGAGGCAGAGAGCACTCACCAACTCAGCCTACTTAGAGGTGTGGAGCAGCAGTTATACGTACTTTGATGAACACAAATCCCTGAAATTGTTGCTTGATAAACACAGCTTGTTTGTTGGGCATGCTTTGCAAGATATATCTTTATATGTAGCACATTGCATGGTATCTGTATATTTATATCTATAATCCCTCTCGCTGATGAAAAGATCAGGAAACCCGCTCTGACCTCCACTCCTAGTAATAATAACAAGGACATGCAGATTAACCCTTTATGCAATGGAGTAGCAAACAGCAGGAGAATGAACACACTCAAACATTCACAGCAATGTGAACGAATTGCTCAAACATAGGTTGACCCAAAATAATAATTACTGTATGATTTTATTATAGACAAACAAAAATAAACTATTGTGTTTACAGATGCATGTTTAAATGGGAAGACAGTGAAGAAAAGTCAGGACTTGAGTACCAGAAAAGTCATGATTATGAATCTCCTCAGGAGAGAAAGAGGCTGTTATAGCAGGAGGCACCAGGAGGGCTTCTAGAGGGTGGCGGCTTTCTATTTCTTGACCTGGCTAGTGAGTACAAGGCTATTTATCTTAAAATAGTTTATGAAGTTGATGTTTAAATGTTCTCTATGTGTGTGATTTTTAACAATAAGAATGTTGAAAAGAAAATTTAGGAAAGTGTTACAAATATTAAGCACTGCAGAACCATACAATAGTGATGACATCTCTACTATACAGTGGTGAATAATTTGAAATTATAAATGAGGGCCTCTGAGTTGTGTTTGAGTGGGGGGAGCACCTGCAGCAGAAGTACCAAGGGGACTTTTGAAGATGCAAGTTCTCATGACTCCTCCACCCCAGATCCTCATTCTTTCATTCAACGGTATTTGTCGAGCACCTGCCAAGTGTCAGGCACTGTCAGTGCTGAGGACACTTCAGTGAACAAAAATGACAAATCCATATTCTCCTGGAGCTTACCATCCAATGGGGCTTCTGAAATACCCCCAAATTTGTATTTTTGCAAGTTTCCTAAGTGATTCTTAATATGAAACCACTGGTGTATGTGTCAAACTTTCTTTAAATCTTTCCCAGTCCACACTTACAGAAAGACTTACATTAATAAAGTTCAAATTTAAAAATAATTAGTTCCTTTCATATCACGGAAAATCTAAAGAATTTTTATATAAATTAGAACTCTTAAGCTAATATGGGTCAAAAGAAGAATATAATCCTGGTGAATATAATTTTCTAATTGTCCTTCAGACCTTCAAATACCACCCCCTTCTGTCCCTAATCTTTTTTATATTTTATTTTATTTTATTTTATTTTATTTTATTTTATTTTATTTTATTTTATTTTATTTTATTTTATTTTATTTTATTTTATTTTATTTTATTTTATTTTATTTTATTTTATACAGAGGGGAAGGAAGGAAGAGGGAGAGAAACATCAGTGTGTGGTTGCTTCTCACATGCCCCCTAATGGGGACCTGGCTTGCAATCCAGGCGTGTGCCCTGACTGGGAATCAAACTGATGACCCTGTAGTTTAAAGGCTGGACTCAATCCACTGAACCACACCAGCAAGGGCTGTCCATAATCTTTTTGAGTCTTAAAATTATTCCACCCTCACCATTCTCA
This sequence comes from Glossophaga mutica, assembly GCA_039655065.1. NCBI lineage: Eukaryota > Metazoa > Chordata > Mammalia > Chiroptera > Phyllostomidae > Glossophaga > Glossophaga mutica. The sequence continues at coordinate 142,470,704 of CM077305.1, read as the reverse complement.
TCCTGTGTTTTTTTCTTAGTACAAATGAGACATTGTAAGCCAGTGATTCTTTAAAGGTGTAATAAAGAAACTACTCATTTCATTTTAATTCTTTCTCTATGACTCAGCTTAGGCAGCTGTCATTTCGTTTGGAGCATTCTGAGCAGTACTTCTAATCCCTAATGAAGGAATCTAAGTGACATTGAAAAAAATAAGACGATGGCAATATCAACAAAATCTCAAAGGACATAGCATCTTGCCTGAAATCATCCTGCTAAGATAAATGGGATTAAACTGTATTCATTCATTCATTCATTCATTCATTCATTCCTTTACTCAATGTGCCAGGCACTCTTTCAGGCTCTGTGGAAATTGCTGTAAACAAAATTGACACAAAACTCTGGTCTGATAATGCTTACATTCTAGTGAGTGTATGTGGCCGGGGCTGGGGGAGCAGGGGCAAATAGGATGGCAGGTAATAAATAAACATCAGAATATAATAATTGTTAAAGTGAAAAATGGAGTGGGCTACAGGAGAGGAAAGAGAGCGGTGGAGATAAGCTTTGAAATGTCATGTAGGATGGTTAGAGAAGCCCTCCAGGAGAAAGTGACATTTGAATAAAAACTCATAAGAGGTGAGGGAGTGAACTGTTGAAAACAGGGAAAAGAACATTCCAGACAGAGGTATTCAGATTTGCACAAGCCAAGGCCTGGAACGGGAGTATATATTTGGTCACATCTCGGAACCTACGTTTTAAAAGAACATGATAATTCTCTCCTATCAGAGTAATTTTAAAGGTTAAATGAGATCATGGATTTTATCATGGGTATGAAATCTGACACACAGAAATTCCAATCTTAAAATTACCAGTCATTTGTTTAGCTTCTAATATATATCAATGCTGAGTATATAACCATAAACAAGAACTGCTTAATGATATGAAGGAATATACAATCTTATAGAGACAATGGTAACAGGAAAATTTTATTTTATGGCATTTGCTATAATAAATTTAGGGGCTAAGGGAAGTAGGTAGAGTAAATAATATAATTCACATCTTATGGGTGAAGGAACTGAAAGTAGAGCTATTAATGGATGCAGCAAAGGATGGTGGATGTGTGTTTTTAATCTTGGCTTTCTGACCACAGATGCTACACTTGCATGAACACATTCTAACATAGTCACGAAGATGTAGAATACAGCATAGGGAATTATGTACAATGTCAGATGGGAACTAGATTTATGGAGTGATTATTTCATAAATTATATAAATATTTAATCACTGTGTTGTGCATCTGAAATTAGCATAATATTGTATGTCAACGGTGATTAAAAATAATAAAAACTATAAATTAAAAAAAACAATGGGCAAACAAATAAACAAAACACTCCCAATAAAGTCATCTCCCCGGTTTGCAGATGTGGACAAGTGAGGCCCAGAACCAGGCTCATTGTTCTTCACTGCTGATGTTGCAGCTTTGCTCATTGTTCCAGCACAGGGAGGCTGATTAGGGAAAAAACAGTCGATCCCTATCACATGGGTCTGGGGTAGAGTTGGAAGGGGCGGAACTGGAAAGAGCACTCAGGATGTGTGAAGAGGAAATAATCTGACTTGTTCTTTGCTATCTTTTTTCCCATTTGATCCATACAACAGTCTTGCTAATTAAGCAGAAATTGTTAGTTTCATTTTACAAATGAAAATAAAAGCTTAAAAAATTTAATCACTTTGACAAGGTCAAATGACTAGAAAGAGGGAGAAACAATAATGAAGCCCAGACTTCTACCTCCAATTTCATTATTCTTTCGATAATCTTATTTAGGTAGGATATTGAGGCTACTGGGTCTCGGTTTCCTCAAAAGTAAAATGGAGGGAGAGGAGAGAGGTAGGCTGTGATGTCTGTGCCTTTCTGCACATGTACCTTCTGCTGAAACACCTTCCCTGTCTTTCTTCCCTCGTCTGTACAAAGTCCCAATGTGTTTTATTTACTTTTTTAAAGATTTTATTTATTTATTTTAGATAGAGGGGAAGGGAGGGAGAAAGAGAGGGAGAGAAACATCGGTGTGTGGTTGCCTCTGGTGTGCCCCCTACTGGGGACTGAGCTGGCTCGAAACCTAGGCATGTGCCCTGACTGGGAATCAAACCGGGGACCCTTTGATTCACAGGCCAGTGCTCAATCCACTGAGCCACACCAATGAGGGCAACCCCCAATGTGTTTTAAAAGAAAGAAAAATATATATTTTAGAGCAGTTTTAGATTTATAGAACTATTATGCAGATGGTACAGGCAGTTCCCACACACTCCACATTCAATTCTCCCTATTATTGACATCTTACCTTAGTATGGTACATTTGTCACAATTAATGAACTAGGATTGACATATTTTTATTAGCTAAAGTCCATACTTATTTTATCTAGATGTCCTCATTTTTTCTCCTAATATCTTTTTTCCGTTCCAGGTTCCATTAGGATACCACAGCACATTTACTACACATGTCTTCTTAGGCTGCTCTTGGTTTTGACAGTTTCTCAGATTTTGTTATTTTTGATAATTTTGACAGAGTTGAGGAGTACTAGTCAAGCATTTTATAGAACTCCCTACAACTGTAATTTGACTCACATTTTCTTCCTGATTAGACTGGGGTTGTGTGTTTTGGGGAGAGAGATCACAGAGGTAAAGTGCCTTTCTAATCACAGCACATCAAAAGTATATGCTGTCAATATGACTTTTCACAGTTGATGTTAATCTCAATCATAAGCAAACAGAAACAGAATAAGCTTTATGTATATTCTCTTTCTGTTGCATGCTGTTCCCCTCTCTCTTCTCTGATGTCACAGGGAAAAGTAGGAAAAATGAAATTATGGAAAAGAGAAATATGTTCACCTGCATCAGGAAGTTGCAGAGAAGTATGCAATTTGGTAGATCTATGCATACAAATTGATGGAATTAAGACTGGGGAAAATAATATCTGACAATTGCCCTGACTATATTTCATATTCACTTTCTTGTCCCCCCCAATCATGCCATGCCAAACAATTAAAGTAGATTTAAATTTTTTTAAATTAAAAAGAAAATGACATTTTCAGTGTTGAAATCTATAGACTATTTAGAATACATACACGTCATTTAGTAAGATCAGGATGGAATTGATCCTCTCCTAGGAGTTAGCCAAGGCTTTTCCACTCAGCCTGGTAATTTTCATTCAGTCATTTTGATGCACTTATTTTCTTTTACTACTGAAAATCTACTTTCAGAAAAACTTCAATTCAATATTGACTTTTCTGCCCTGGCTGGTGTGGCTCAGTGGGTTGCATGCTGGCATGCAAACCAAAAGGTCACCGGTTCGATTCTCAGTCAGGGCATATGCTTGCTTTGTGGGCCAGGTCCCCAGTGGGGGGCATGTGAGAGGCAACCACACAGTGATGTTTCTCTCCTTCTCTTTCTCCCTCCCTCTCTAAAAATAAATAAATAAATAAAATCCTTTAAAATATATATTGACTTTTCTAATAAGAAAAAAGTTTAAATTTATCCTCTTTTATACTACTTATGTGGACATTTGTCATGAATTTGGGAATCAGAATGTTTCCCACATATTACAAACTTTTATTTACAATCCATAGGGACTTTTTTAGATGGCTATAAGTATAAAATAATTACTTTGGTAGGAGACAAAACAAGTATATGGACATTGAAATAAGAACACAACTATAGCTGATTGAATTTAGCTGATGAATGATAAACATTCATTCCATCCACACTATCCTTTTTTTATTGTTGTCCAAGTACAGTTGTCTGCATTTTCTCCCCTTTAAGTGGAACCTAATCAACAAAACAAACAAGTGAGCAAAATATAACCAGAGATATTGAAATTAAGACAAACTGACAGTAACCAGAAGGGATGTGGGAGGGGATGATGAGGGGGGAAGGGGGAAAGATTTTCAGGAACACCTATAATGGACACACTATTCTTTATAATGTTAAAAACCCAGCAGAGTTGTACTTCTGTCATTACCTAAAACCTAATGGAGTTTAATCAGAGTCACAGCATCCTAGAATGAAAAGGAATGTGGCTTAATGAAAAATGCAGAAAAGTCAGACCTGTCTCTGCTCCTCATGAATGGACTATCTGGAGTTACTCATCTGGGAGCTATGGAACCTCTGTCTGTAAAATGAGAGATTGTACCTGGTGGTCTCCAAGGTCTCTTCCTGTTTCAACATTCTTTGATTCTGGAGCATCATTTCTACCACCCAACCCCCAAATCATAGACCATCTAAAACCATCTTTCTATATAGATTCTGAGTACATCGTCTTAGAAATTCACTGTATATCACTAAAGTAGCTCCTTTTCCATGGGAAATTAATATTTCCAGGATAATTTTGTTAATGATTAAATTGCACCAGATGGTAGACATTGGTCCTTGAGTTTTGGCTAAGAGAGATTTTAGAGTCACAAGTCAAATACAAGCAAAAGATTATTTATAAAGCCACAGAGGCAGAAGAAGTGTGTGTGGAAAAAGAGCCAGCTGGGCTGCATGGCCTCAGGAAGCAACTTACAGAAGCAAAAGAAGGGCCCTTGGAGCTTAGAGGAAAGAAAGCAAAAATGTGCCTGGGGTAAGGAGATAAGGATAGGTACAGGCATGCTCAAGAGAAAAAGAGAGAGCATGCTGGGGAAAGAAAGGGGTGGGGAAAGGCGTGGATGTGTTAGAGAGAGAATGCTCTGGGTCCTTCGCCTTAAGAGTTTTTATCTAGAGGTCTCAGGGGACAATCTCAAAAGAACATTCATCAGTTTTCCAGATGTGTCTTTTCAGAGTGGTAGTCTCTACTGATTGGTTGGCATGAGGGCAGTGGGTCATTAGTCATTGCAGCTGTTTCTGGTGTCAGCCATGGTAGTGCCCCTCCTGGCCTTGTTGCTTCTGGAGCTGAAACACAACTGAGGCCTAGATGTTATCTCTAGGGCAGGGGTGTCAAACTCATTTTCACTGGGAGCCACATCAGCCTCACAGTTGCCTTCAGAGGGCTGAAATAATTTTAGGACTGTATAAATGTAATTACTCCTTAACTGTTAAGGAGCTGAAATTACATTCAGCCCTTTGAAGGCAACCTTGAAGCTGATGCAGTCTCCAGTGAAAATGAGTTTGACACCCCTGCTCTAGGGCTTAATGCTTAAGGGAGTGGTTGTGCAATGGCTTGTATGGGAGTTGTATGAGGCAATTTTCTGGCCCCCTTGTTCATCTTCTAAAGGGTTCGACCACATGATTAGTGACATGCCAGGAGAGGAAAGGTCAAGAGAGGGTCCAAACCTCATAACTAGTGTGATATGAAAGGTGAGGGGTTCTAAACCACATAACCTGCTATATGCTAAGGGAGGAAAGTTCACCCTCGAGGCAAGGTCTCAGCCCAGTTTTGCTTGTTGCTAGGTACCCTAGGCCTTCAGTACCTGGCCTATATCCCTACTGTTCTTATGTCTGTATAACCATCTACTACATCACTTCCATTACGTTGATGTTACGAAGGCAAAGCTGAGTTAAATTTGGCTTGTGCCTATAAAGGCATTCATCCATTCAGAATGATATTTTGAAAAGAAAGCATATGTTTATTCGCATTTAAAATAAAAATCAAATTAAAAATCAGTCTTCTTAATCTTTTGTGAACTAATTTGGTTGCTTGCATTATTTGAAAAGTTGAGCACTCATGAGAAATTGCATCTGAGTGTACAATTTCCCTTGTAGCTATATAAATTCATAGACCATTCCAAGATGGGCATAGTCATAGTTAGTCATTTGAGGGACTAGAGTTTTGCATACCTGTGCATCATAGAAAAACACCCACACATACAAAGGCTGCATTTTTACCCAGACCTGAAATGAAAAAATAAAAGAACTAGAATGCCTCTTACCACCTCCACCCTAACCACACCTTCCTGCCCTAAGCTTATTGCCCAAACCTGGCTATGCCCCAATGTTTGCTTCTTTGAAAATTTGAAAAGATGTTGAGAAAAAAAGGTGAGTGAAAGAATAAGGTCAGGAAGAGAAATTGGTGAAAAATAGATGAAGAGCAGGAAATTCAGTTGGGAGTGGCTTTCTGAAGTGAATTGCTTCGTTTGGAAATGTAAGAAAGCAATTAAGGCTGTAAAAATACCCAGGATGTTGCTCATCCTCATAGTTCCTTGCTGTGCTCAAAAACTGGATGAGCATTGAATAATTCTGTTGATTTAGACAAATTCTGTTGATTTATTTTGATGACTTCAAATAAATTTTTATTTCTTCAACAACCAATGATATTTCAAGTCATTTAATAAAATTCTTTGCTTTGATCATTTGTGTTGGGTGTCTTAAAATAGATAACTGATTCAACTTAATTTTCTTTTCCTTATACCACCCAGATGGTGCTTGATCTCTACAGAAAAATCAATAGTCCACTTTCACCGTGGCCTCTTTTGGAACTATCTTAACTCTTCCTCCTTCCCTCTGTCCCTTTGGACTTTGCTTTTGCAGTATAAGTTAGTTGAGCTTTTCAACACTTGCATCTGCTTTGAAGACAAGAAGTCTGCTGGGTCCTTCAAAAGAATAGGTAAGTTCAAAGACAGAGCCTCAGAAAAACCAATAAAGAGGAAAGGAAGATGATGTCTAGAGAAAAATTTTCTGTCAAGATATAGCCAATCAGGGCTCCAATCATTTGATTAGCCTGTGTAGACAAGGCAGAAGGAGATGCTAATTGGGCAGCTGGGAGTTGGAGAAATGTGCTGATACTCTCCATTTCTTGAAGAGATCAAACTAGGTGAGAATTACACAGGTGTAGAGCCAAGCCGGTTGCTGCTCTGATAAAACTTCTTGGTTTGAATGGGTCAACCTATTTTGCCTCTACAAAATATGTGAAGCAGAAACTCAAGGCAATTATTTGGCTTCAGTCACTTTTAAGCTGCTTGACAATAGTAATTAAATTCTCAAAACCATTGCTATATCCCTTTCTACAAATATGGTTCATTTCTTCATTTTTCATTCTGAAAAGTAAGAAAAGCTTTGACAAATAAGAACTTCTAGTTTGCAGAAAACACATAGTCTTAGGCATTCATAATTAATAATCAAGCCGCAATTTCTGCAAGAAGAGAGGGTGCCATCTATTACATTAGCATGTACAAACAGTTGGGTTTATTAAGTCTGAGCTGAGCCAAGATGTCTGTCATACACTGGCAGCATTGTCAGCATTGCAGAGGTTAAAAAAAAAAGAAATGAAAATTCTACCAGCATCAGCATTGATCCCTCACCCCCTCATGCAGTGATGAGATATTACTGCATTTGAAAAATATCTCAGTTGAAACTGGCTGAAAAGAAATTGGATTCAATTTAATTAACAACGAACACATATTTACGTACATAACACATTGCATTGACTATTATATATATATTCATATACATATATATTGCAAGGAAGGTAGAATGAAGGAATTCATGCCTTCCTTCAAGCAGTTTATGGAAGATATAGTAGTCACATATAATAATAAGAGGTATTGAAATAAAAGTTAGATAGAGACACATCATGATAAGTCGATAGATCATCAGTCCTGTACCACAAATAGATCTGAGTTTGAACCACGTCTCTACCAGTTATTATCAGTGTGACACTGGGAAAGTTACTTAATCTCTCTTAATCTCAACTTCCTCATCTTGTAAAATGGGGTCCCTAAGAATGGCTTTATATAATCATAACAATTAAATTGGATAGTATACAGAGAGTGCTAAACTAACATGTATTACATTTATTTTGTTCTTTCCAGGGTTAGGGAAGAATAAAATTAATTCCATTAAGAAGAATCAGAGACAGCATCACAGAGGAAGCTATGGACTTTAACAGGTGTGGCAAGGTGATTTCATTTGCAGAACAGAATGTGTAGGGGCAGAGTTGCTGAAGTACACATACATTTGGGCTGTGGTGAATGATCTGTTGTGACCAAACTAGAGAATGGAGGAAGAAGGTTTGAAAGCCAGGGCATGAAGAAATAATTAGCAATAAAACTAAAAAATAGGAAAAATAACTTTAACAAAGCAATATTGAGAAAATGAAGTAACATGATTCAACATAAGTTTCAAAAAAATAACTTAGGTAGTCATATGAAGAATGACTGTCTGTGAACATTTCAGAGACTACTAAATAGCTTTTGTAAATGATGATGACATAAATTCAGGCCATAATGCTAAGAACAGATATGAGGAAATGGCTATAAAAAAGGATTCTATAGTGAAATTTGCAAAATAAAGAAAAAGCTCCTTTCTTTGGGGACCCAAATTTGTAAGCTTTAGATCCATCGCATGCAAGTTTTTTCCTCTTTTACAGATTACATGATTAATAATCTTGCCTGTTATAATAGTTGAATTATTTTTTAACAAAGTAGGTCCAGGGTCACAATATCCGTTCTGATACATATTTCCATATCTACACTGAAGGAGATTTGATATAAATTTAAATTCAATGTCTGCAGTTCTTTGCTCTAGGAGAGCAGTGGTCTCAGACTAGTGTGCTTCAGAATCACCTAGAGCGCTGTTACAGCAGACTGCTGCACATATGTCCAAACTTTCTGTCTGATGCAATAGGTCTGGAGTAGCATCCATTTTGCTGATGTAGATACTATGCTTTGAGACCCACTGTTGTACATATATAAAGGCTTTTACCTTTGATTATGGCTAGTGGGTTTCACCCTGGGTAAGGGCTAATTGTATTAGCCCATTTGGGAGAATGGAACAGCTATTTCAAACTCTTCTAAAGAAAAGTAATCTAGAGACTAGTCCATCCTTTTCCTCCTGTGGGAGCTATATAGCATTGACATTCTCTTCAGAGTTTCAGTTTGTAAGTTTTGGTTAATGAGTTCTGTCATTTGCCCCAATCATGAATAAGCCATATTAATTTCAATGTTAGGACCACTCAGACAAGTAGAAGTTTCCACACTGAAACGTAAAGCTAAAAGTCACGTAGGTAATATTTAATTCTTTGGAGTATTGCTTTTGACAGGAAATACATTTTAATGTGAGATTCTTTAACTGGACTCTGTCTCTTGGTTCACTGAAATTTCCATCTTGTTGCAAAGAAAATAAGAATGGTTTAGCCACATACACACACATACACAAATGGAGTCATTCCTAATTTTCTAATTCTTAAAACAATTGATTGTGGTATGTGAGGCAGAAATATGTGTAGAGATAAGTGCCAGATTTTAACTTGGATGACTGGCAGACAGATTCAACAACTAAGATACAAAACCCAGAAGGAAGAGCAATTTTTGCAGGAAGGTGAGGTTGAATTTAAATTGTCACAGAGGCTTCCAAGTGGAGATTTTCCACAGACAATACTGGTTTGGTGTTTAGGTGTTTGTCTGTATAAAAATAATAGTTATGCCTATAATAGTTATGAGATTGGAAGGACTTGCCTATGAAGAGATCATAGAGAAAAGGCATCACAGTCTTATTCTTAATTTGTTAAGAAAAGCATATGTTATCTAATTTTTTTTCCTGAAAATGATGGTAGGAAGGGCTTCATACTTGAAGTATGAAAATATTGTTGAGACTACATGATTGGCACTTAAGAGCTGTCTCTAAGCTTCGGGTTTCTTCAGTGTAAATCAACATGGATGTTCCATCATAAAATTCTCCTTGGGGTTAATATCAGGGAGAGAAAAATAGGACTAGGTAAACTGGTATCTATTATGTTTTTTTCTTCCCACATGTATTTTTACATTCTTTGTAAGCTAATAGAATGTTCAAACTAAAATCGTTCACTTTCTGGCCAATTTTACAGGGTTGGAAAATGTAAAACCCAAGTAGGTAACTCACTAAGTGAGATCAAGGAAAGGCAGAGTTGAGGCTAAAATCCAGGTCTCTTGACTCCACCTCCAGATCTCTTCACCTGCTCTCCCAAAGCACCCACCGACCCACCCTAAACCATTTTACTACACATAGAAATTAGTCTTTAAGCAAGCACACTTCCTTTCCTATTTCTCTGTAAAACTTAAAAGTAAAAACAATAAAACTGAATGCAGAAACAGAATATAGATGAGGCATCCCCATGAACTATCTACATAATAAATATGTGAACTTGAGGGTTTTATCCCAACATCCTAAGTTGCAAATGGACAGAGCAAATTCAAAGTACATGTGACAGAAAAAAATTCTCTTTGTATTCAGCACTTCTTTTTCCAGCAAATTAAAAGTACATGTGACAGAAAAAAATCTCTTTGTAGTCAGCATTTCTTTTTATGTATAGGCTTTTCCTATACATAATGCCAATTTAAAAACTAAAACCAACAAAGCATAATTTTGCCAGTAGTGATGCTCAACTGATTTAACTGAATCATGTGGGCTTCATGTAGATGCAACTTTAGACTACACTTATATCTATCTAGCTGTATGTATATACATACATTTGTGTATGTACACACACGCACACACACACACACATTTTTTTCTGTCTCCTCTGGAATAAGTTTCTTAAGAAAGCTAAGGAAAACAAAAGAACCAAATCATTGTGTTTCAAATACATCCTGAGATAACTCACACGAGGAAAGAGAAATTAGTAGGAGATATTTTTTAAAGGATCAATTAAAAGCCCCATTCAGTTGAAGAGTGCCAAGTGAGTCACCTTCAGAAGGAAGGCCTTTGGTATCGTGGATAGGGGTTTGGCTTCCTGTATTAGACTTTAATTCTGCTGACAGAAATCACTGCTGTGACTGATTCAACAGCTCTACTTGATTTTTCAAAGCACGGTTCTACCTCTCTTAGAGCCAAAATCGCACAGAGCCACAGGAGAATGGTGGGTTTAATGGAGTTTATGTGAGGCCACTGGAGGTCAGACAGCCTTTTTCCTCTTCTTCTACTTGCTATCAGCAGTTTTCTCCTTAGTATCTTATCATTTCACTTAATTTGTCTTAAGGGGTCCAAAAGACATTTATGTCCTCAAACACCTGGGTACTCATTTTTCTTCCAAGACCCCCTCTTTTCTTTTTTAAGTAAACATTGGCATTCAAATAATGTAGGTGGTACCAGTAAGTCTTTTTAAAAAGAGTTTATTCATTTATTTTTAGAGAAAGAGAGGGAGAAAGAAAGAGAGAGAAACATCAATATGTGATTGTCTCTCACAAGCCCCCAACTAGGGACATGGCCTAAAACCCAGGCATGTGCTCTGACTGAGAATCGAGTTCACAGGCTGGCTCTCAATCCACTGAGCCACACCAGCCAGGGCTAAATCTTTATAAAATCAACAACAAGTGTTGGAGAGGATGTGGAGAAAAGGGAACCCTAGTGCACTGTTGGTGGGAATACAGACTGGTGCAGCCACTGTGGAATTTCCTCAGAAAACTAAAAATGGAACTGTCTTTTGACCTGGAAATCCCCCTGCTGGGATTATACTCTAAGAACCCTGAAACACCAATCCAAAAGAACTTACGTACCCCAACTTTCATAGCAGCACAATTTACAATAGACAAGTGCTGAAAGCAACCTAAGTGCCCATCAGTAAATGAATGGATCAAAAAACTATGGTACATTTACAAGATGGAATACTACGCAGCAGAAAGAAAGAAGGAGCTCCTATCCTCCGTGACAGCATGGATGGAACTGGAAAGCATTAAGCTAAGTGAAATAAGCCAGGTGGTGAAAGACAAATACCATATGATCTCACCTTTAACAGGAACCTAATCAACAACAACAACAAAAAAAAAAACAAGCAAGCAAAACATAATCAGAGACATTGAAATTAAGAACAAACTGACAGTAACCAGAAGGGAGGTGGGAGGGGGTAATGGGGAGAAAAGGAGGAAGGGTTTTCGGGAATAACTATAAAGGACACATGGACAAAATCAAGGGGAGTGGGATCAGGGGAGGGAGGTGGGGAGGGCTGGAGTTGGCGGGGTGAGGGGGGGGATGGAGACAACTGTACGTGAACAACAATAAAGAAAGTTAAAAAACAATAAAATAAAATTTCCTCTAAAAAATTTTAAAAAAAATTTGAAGATATTCTCATTCTAGGGTTTTAAATATATAAACAAAACAGTAATTTTTAAAAGAAATTATCTTAGAAGTTCTTGTGTCCATTCTTTGAATCCAAGGATGACATATGTGAGGACATTTTATCTGTGGATCCACTCCTAGAATTCAAAACTGGCTTTGTTATCAACATAAAATTTAAATGCTGTGTTCCCAAGTCAAATATGCCAAGAAATGTTCTTTCCCTGAGAACCAGTCCATCATATACCTTTGGACCTTGCTCTTTTAGACTCCTGTAACAGGCTTTCTTCAGGTGGTAGTGCCTTCTAGATTTTCAAACACGGAAGAAAGAGAAATCCATGGACTGGTCTTATACTATATTTCAAGAGCAGGTGATAAAATATAAACATGAGTCATTGTGACATCCTCACTTGTTCAAGGAGTCATCAACTTCAATGTCAATTTGAGTGAAGTGGGGAAGAGGCAGGATCACCCTCAAGCCTTGATAAACAAATGCTGAATCATTACCAGTTGCACCATCTCAAATCCCATGCAACTGGCTGCGGGCAAATGCTCCATCATGCTTGCTCAGCTCTGGACCATTTTGGTCCTCCTGGAGATTATACAAAGTTTCCTGGAACCTCAGGTTTCAAAGGAGGCTCTACAAATGAGTCATTTTTTATATGTGAACACAGCATTTTATTTTTCATCAGGAAAACAAAGGAAAACCCACACAGGGCTGCAGGCACACCCTCAACTAACTCCTTGCTCCATTTGTGTGTGGAAACTCCTATGTCAGTGCTGGCCCTAAAGTTCATGTGCAGACACACCCTTTGAACCATGTGCCTAGGGCAGGAGAAATAGCTTCTTCACTTTTGTACTCCCTGTGTCCTCACTAAATCTGGTCAAAAACCAGTCAATTCATCTGAGTCAAGGACAAGGAGTAAATTGCTCAGTGTAAAACAACTTCCCCTGTGATTCATTGTTGTTGTTGAGGTCTTATATGTGCCAACAGTAACATTAGTGCAAGTTCGCTAATTATCTTAGGACCTGAAAGGCCAACACCCATGGAACTTAAAATAAAGTAGCAACTCATATTCTTGATAAATCATGTCTGCTTTCTCTGCTTTAAAAACAATTGTAGCAGGTGCACGGAGACTGGCAGATAGTGGCAGTGAATGCTGGGCAGAAGGAAAGCAGCTGTAGCTTTTAGCCGCCTGATGCTGAGCTTGTCAGTGCCTGTGGTTTCCATGCCAGGGTCAAAGCTGGCCAGGGACTGGTTCCACTACTGTGCGCTGTTCCTTTTTGCCTTGCACTTAACTCTTCAATGAAAGCCTGATGAAGAGTACTCTGAAACATGAATGCTTGCTCCTTGAAGGCAATGACTTGGAGATCCGAGGTGGCAGAGGAGTAAGTGGAAGCTATGCTAACCTCCTTCCAGGACCAATCTGGAATTACAACTAAATTGTACAGAAATCATCTTGAATAACCAACTGCACAGTAGCTAGAGAGAAGTTTTATAACCAAGGACAAACAAAAGAAACCACTTCACCACAACAAGACTGGTAGGGAATGCAGAGGAGGCACAACAGGGCTGGCTGGGCTCCCATGAGTGACAGCTGAAATTCCAGAGGGATATTTCAGTGGCCAGGGGGTTTCCCCTGAGAACTGTGAGGTCTAAATCCCAAGCTGGGCCCCACAGCCTACAGCACCAGAGCCAGAAAGTAATCCAGATAAAATACAGTTGTGAAAAGCAGCAGAGTTGCTGGAAGAGATAGCTGGAGACTCAGAGAGCCTCTTAAAAAGCCAATGCACACAATTTCTTTTGCAGCCACTTACACTGGGCTCTGAAAGAGGGAGGGCAGAGTGGTGTAGAGATGCTTGAGGAAAGTCTGGGTTTGGTGGTAGTGGGGAGAGAACTGAAGGAATAGCCACCAGGATGCCTGTGCTGAGTCTTTCCCCACACTGCAGGAGCCATCTTTCTCAGGCACAGAACTCCTCTCTAAGTGGCATCAAACTGAGGGAAAGCAACAGCCTCTCCCCCCACAGGAATTACTCTGCGTCACCCAGTGGAGCTTAAGCCAGGCTGCTGATTACAGCTTGATTAGTTTAACAACTAAGAGAAAATACAAAGCAGCCAAAATGGGAAGACGCAAAGACACAACCTCAAATGAAAGAACAAGAGAATTCTCCAGAAGAAGAACTAGATGAAATGGAGGCAAGCAATTTATTAGATAGAGAGTTTAGCATAATGATTATAAGGATATTCAACACTATGAAAAAAGACATAGAAACCATAAAAAAGGATCAGTCAGAAATAACAAATGTAATATCTCAAATAAATAATACACTGGAAGGAATAAACAGTAGGTTAGGTGAAGTAGAAAGTGGAATCAGTGATTTGGAAGACAAGGTAGGAAAAAACCCTCAGGCAGAGAAGCAAAAAGAAAAAAGAATTTTTAAAAAATGAGGAGAGCTTAAGAACATTTTGGACCACATGAAGCATAACAACATCTGCATCATGGGAATACCAGAAGGAGAAAAGAGTGTACAAGGGATCAAGAACCTATTTTAAAAATAATAACCAAAATCTTCCCTAATCTGGTAAAGGAATAAGACACACAAGTCCAGAAAGCTCATAGAGTCCCAAACAAGTTGGACCCAAGGAGGCCTACGCCAAGACACATCATAATGAAAGTAAAAAGGCTTAACGACAAGGAGAGAATCCTAAAAGCTGCAAGAGGAAAGCAGGTAGTAACCTACAAGGGAGCACCAATTAGACTGGCATCAGATTACTCAACAGAAACATTTCGAAGCAGAAGGGAATGGCCAGAAATATTTAAAGTGATGAAAAGCAAGTACCTACAACTAAGGCTACTTTACCCAGCAAGGCTATCATTTAAAATCAAAGGAGAAATAAGAAGCTTCCCAAACAAGAAAAAGCTGAAAGGAATTTGTTAACACCAAAGTAATATTGTAACAAATGTTAAAGGGCTTATAAGAAAAAGAAGAAGGAGGAGGAGGAGGAGGAGAAATAGGAGGAGGAGATTGTCGAAGGGGAGGAAGAGAAAGAAAAACAACAGAGGAAAACAGTCTTACAATAAAATAGCACTACATTCGTATCTATCAATAATCACCTTGAATGTAAATGGCTTAAATCCTCCAACCAAAAGATATAGGGTAGCTGGATGGGTAAGAAAACAAGACCCATATGTATGCTGCCTCCAAGAGACCCATCTTAGATTGAAAGATACACACAGACTAAAAGTAAAGGGATGGAAAAAGATATTTCATGCAAATGGGAAGAAAAAAAAGCTGGGGTAGCAGTTCTTATTCTGACAAAATAGACTTTAAAATGAAGGCTTCAGTAAGAGACAAAGAAGGACACCACATAATGATAAAGGGAACAATCCAAGAAGATGATATAACCTGAGTAAATATTTACTTGGCCAGCATAGGAGCACCTAAATATGTGAAGCAAATCTTGATTGGCATAAAGGGAAAGACTGACAGAAATACAGTCATAGTAGGGGATTTTAACACCCCATTGACTTCAGTGGATAGATCTTCCAGACAGAAAATCAACAAGGAAACAGCAGCCTTAAATGACATACTAGATCAAATGGCTTTAATTGATATGTTCGAGCATTTCACCCCAAAGCAGAAGAATATACATATTTTTCAAGTGCACATGGAATGTTTTCTAGCACAGACCAAATGTTAGGACACAAAGCAAGTCTCAATAAATTTAAGAAGATTGAAATCATATCAAGCATCTTCTCTGACCACAGTGCTATGAAACTAGAAATCAATCACACGAAGAACACTAAAAAACATACAAAGACATGGAAACTGCAAACATGTTATTAAACAATGAATGGGTCAACAAAGAGATCAAGGAAGAAATTTAAAGATACCTTGAAACAAGTGACAGTAAGCCTACCACAATCCAAAACCTGTGGGACACCGGGAAAGTAGCCCTAAAAGGGAAATTCATAGTATTACAGGCCTAACTCAAAAAACAAGTAAAAACAATTGCAGAGGCATTACATAAAACACTAGCTAACTAAAACTTTTAAAATAATTTTCAGAGAACCAGGAGTATAAATTCAATTTTAAGAGCAATGCAAAGTGTATTTTTTTTTATTTTTAAATTACGGTTTGTAAAGTGTAATTTTAGATTTAACAGATTTATTACTTGAGCCATCTATGCAGTTTGTGTGCTTTTTAATTTCTTTCAGATTCACTAAACTTAAATTTCCTATTATTTTCTTTGTATGATCTGTAATATGCCATTTTTCTTATTCCTACTATCTCTTACCTCATGCTTTTGATATTTTACAAAGCACTTCAGAATTACAAAGGAACTTTACACATGCATTTCTTTTTATTTTCTATCCCACAGCCTGTGAGGTTGGCAGCTTTACATCCTCATTGTCCAGTGGAGGAAACTGGATGTTCAAGAGCTCCAATGATTTTTTAAGATCACATTGCCAGCAAATGACAGGATTGTGACTGGAACCTTAGGTTTTAAATGCTAAGTTCCCTTTTAATTTCAGCTGCTTGCTCTTGCTCATCCACACCACATACTTTTCTGTCTCAAAGCCTTTGCATACACTAATGTCACCCTTGCTTGCCTCTACTTCTATCCAGCTATAGGTATATATAGCTTCTGTTATTTATCCAACTCACACGTTCTCCAAGGTTCTGCATTGTGTGGGAGAGGACTGTGGTGTTTAAGGCTAGTTGGTCCTCTCCAGTTCTTTGTAAATGAAGGCTGATGAGGAGGCTATGTGACTTTCAGGAGAGATGTGGAAGGGTGACCAGAATAGATTGACTTCAGTCATTGTAAAATGTCTCCACAAGGTGCAATCGGAGCAGCAGGGTTACTTCAAATCATCTCCCCTGTGGTGTAATCATGCTGCCTAACATGCCCAACAGAAGAAGTGTACTTCTTAAACATATGACTGACTTTGGTGACATAGTTTTTTTTCCTTTGTTTCTTTCATTCATTCTTATTTATTTAGTTAGTTTTTAAAGATTTTATTTATTTATCTTTAGAGGGGAAGGGAAGGAGAGAGGGAGAGAAATATCAATGTATGGTTGCCTCTCATGCGTCCCCTACTGGGGACTGTCTCTTGCAACCCAGGCATGTGCCCTGACTGGGAATCCAACGACAGCCCTTTAGTTCGAAGGCCTGCGCTCAATCCACTGAGCTACACCAGCCAGGGCTCTTTCATTCATTCTTTTCCCTTCCTCCTCCTCCTCCTCCTTCTTCTCCTCCTCCTTCTCCTCCTTCTTCTCCTCCTCCTTCCCCTTCACTTTCTTCTTCCCCTCACCTTCTTTCTTCTTCCTCTTCCTCTTCTTCCTCTTCTTCCTCCTCTTCTTCTTCTTCTTCTTCTTCTTCTTCTTCTCCTCCTTCTTCTTCTTCTTCTTCTTCTTCTTCTTCTTCTTCTTCTTCTTCTTCTTCTTCTTCTTCTTCTCCCCCTCCTCCTCCTCCTCCTCCTCTCTCTCTCTCTCCCCCCTCTCTCCCCCTCTCTTGTCTAGTGTAGTAATTAATCTCTAGAGATGGACCCAAACAATTCTGTGTCTCCATGTGGATAAATACTGTCTCTCCCATCAAGAGGTGAAGCTTATGTTTCCTAACCATGAATCTAGACGAGGCCTATGAAGAAAGTAATGTGCTGAGACTTCTAAGTCCTGGCATTAAGAAGGCCTAGAATCTTTTACTTTCTTTGTTTTGGAACCATAAGCCACCATGTCAGAAATCCAGGTTACCTAGATGGGGAGAGAGACCATATGGGGAGGCCCTGGAGATGAGAGGCCTGTGGAGGAGCAACAAGGCATCAACCACCAAGTCCCATCAGTTGCTCAACAGCCATCTGACTGTAACCCCATAAGAAACTTCAAAGGGGGTTGGGGAACTAGGTAAGAAAGGTGAAGGGATTAAGAAGTACAGATTGGTAGTTATGAAATAGTCACGGGATTGTAAACTACAGCATAGGGAATATACCATATTTTTCGGACTATAAGGCACACACACCCAAATTTGGGAGGAATAATGGTTGTTAATGCTTCCATTGAGTTCTGTTTACAATTACATTGGTGAAATATTATGTTATCTATGTTATTAAATATTTTATCACATTTTTTGCTTCAAAATTTCTTTTCCTTCTCTAAAATATAGGTACATCTAATGGTACAAAAAATACAGTAGTCAATAATATTGTGATAATTGTGTATGGTGCCAGTTGGGTACGAGAAATATCAAAGAGAACTCTATGTAAATCATATTGTTTTCTACTAAGCTGTACACCTAAAACCAATACAAACAAAATGAAAAGTAAATTGTGAAAAGAAAAAAAAAAAAGAGAAGCCTCAAGTAGACAGAGACAGATAGAGAAACCACCCAACCAGGTCCTTGCCAATGCAAAGAATCAGTATATATCGTAAATATGATATATGGAATATATCAGTATATATATAGTAAAATTGGTTTTGTTTTAAAGCAATAAGTTTTTTAAATTTATTTTTAGAGAGAAGAGAAAGAAGGGAGAAAGAGAGGGAGAGAAAAACCCATCAGTTGCCTCTCACATGTCCCCAGCTGGGGACCTGGCCCACAACCCAGGCTGTGCCCTGACTGAGAATCCACCCAGTGACCCTTTGATTCACAGGCTGGCACTTCATCCACTGAGCCACACCAGCCAGAGCTAAGCCAATAAGTTTTTAAGATATTTTTATGCAGCATAATTGGTTATTTAACCCCTGATCTGAGTGTCAATAACCTTCAGTAAGTGTCTGAAAAGTTCAGGCCCAAAATAGGCCAGTTTGGAACAGATTTGGGTGATCTAACATATATGGTGGTCAGTGGGTCAGGAGAAGAGAATTTATACCAAAGATGGAATAGAAACCCAGAAAATGAAAATATAACTCTCTTGTGTCCCAGGTTATATTTAAAATAGAGAAAAATGTTGCACATAGCACAAGTTTGCCTGGACCTAAAATTTCAAGGAGTACATTTATTTCCACTTCTCTCCCCTCCCCTTCCCTCCCCTCCCCTCTCATCTCCTCCCCTCCCCTCTCCTCTCCTCTCCCTCTCTCTCTCTTTGGTCATTATTCCTGGGTGCAAGAAATGAAAAAGATAGTTAATGAAGAAAACTCCCCAGTCATGCTTTTTAGGGATTGGACCAAGCAAATAATCACCTTAAGTTAGTAGATCTTTGTGTTTCTGGACAAGAAAAAAAAAAGTGCATTGTTTAGAACATGGGAGGAATTGGGTAGGGTTTTTCCCCCCCAATTTAACTGACCAGGAGAAGGTGCAGGTGAAGAGATTCTCATATATTCCCATGGATTGGGTCTGGGACCTTACTGTCTTCCATCCAAAGGAGAAACACTGGAACATCACTTGGCCCTCTATTATTTATCCTTGGAGTGTCTATCCAAAATGCCCACAAAACCATGGATAAAGCTAAGAAATTTGGAAGAAACATGTAAGTTAAAACTAGCTCAAAGTCACTTGCTTCTTCTATTTATTTATTTGGTCTGAGATGATTCCCACATTCACTTACCATATGGCATTAAATCATTCTGGTCCTTGAGTTATTATTACATGATTCAAAGAGTATAATTTACAGACCTGCCAGCCCAGGCTGCACTGTGTCCCACACCAAAAAAAGACCACAAGGAGGGGAGAAGAAAAATGACTGCTTCCTGGTAGCCCATATTTACGCAATTTTCTTTCACCACAGATTGTTTTGGCAGTCTAGACAGAGTCTTGTAAAATCCTTCCCTGATGTCATCCACATCCTTCCTTGATAAGTTCAAAATGAGTCTGGAGCAAGCATGGCTCCCCTAGCAATGTCATACAAATAATTAGTGCAGTGCCACCCCGGAGAGGCCTTTGGACTCCGGTGATTTCCACATGAAGGACTGGACTGATGAGCTGGCCACCAGATTATGTAAATATGTGGCAGAGAATGCAGCTGCTGAAGGGCAGAAAGGAGCACACATGTGGGCATTTCATGTCTGAAAGAACCTTGTGGAAAGCAAAACAGATTAGAGAGAGAAGTTGGCCAGATTCAGGGAAAGAAAGATTAAGGAAATTATTGTCTTGTTGAAGCCAGGGACACATGTCAAGATTAATGATTCCTTGAAAGGCAACTTAAAATTGTGCTTCTAAGAGACTACATGGGATCTTATGTCTATCACTGTTGTAGAGGGGAAACTGTTTCCACATTAGGAGTTGAAATTCAGGTTATGAGAAGTGGAATTTATTCTTTTATCATTTTATTTCTTTTCCATCCATCAGTATAGTAATATGGTACATGCATCAACACATGTGTAATAGGATAGAGGATTTGGAGCAACGTTCTTATTCTCTGACATAAGACACATTCAAATGGTTACCAGGCTTACAGCTTCATTGAAAATCATTTCCAGTTTGTGAAAAAGAATTCTGTATCAGAAAACATAAGGGCAGACACAGACCTCTATTAAAGGTTTAAAAACTTTTTTGTGCTAAATTTTTATTTTGATGTGGTTGCATATTTCTTGCCTTCGGAGGAGATTGAAAGAAAAATGCTTCCACGCTATACCTGTAATATTCTCTTCAATTTAGTTAAATCTTTTTAAAAATGAAGTTGCATAAAAAGGAGTAAGAAATATTTTATTCCATTCTTATACTTTCTCTGCAACTGATTATTTCAGAACAAGAAATGTTCTTTCCCTGAATCCTGACATGTTTCTCAACTTCTTAGCCCTTCCTCTCTCCATTCACATGTCAAATGCCCTGCTTCGCTCCCCCTATTTCTGTTCTTGCTGAGCTGTTTCAATACCTTTCTAAATTTTCTCCTGTACAGCCTCCACCGGTAACTAAAATATAGACCTAATCATGTTCTCTCATAACTTAAAGCAATTTGATGATCTCTGAACTTCCTACCACTCCTTACCAACAACATCTGCCAGCCACATGCCACTACCTACCCTCTGCTGAAGCTGCATCTTCCACCATTGCCTGGACCTTCAGGTCCTTCAAAATGTCCAGTGCCTTGGCCACTTCCTGCCCCCTTTTCAGTAATGCACCCCATTTCATCTGTCTGCTACTCATCCTTTAAGAAACAAACCCATACCATTCTATCTGTCCGTGTGGTCCTACTGGGCTCCTTTAATTGAACAGTTCTGTTCCACATCCCACAGCAGACACCACATGAAAACACATGTTGGTCACACTTATATTGGCTACAGCTTCTGCTTGAACTCACTATTATTATGTATCTCCAGTTCACCACCCCCAACTCTGTGCCTTCCCAGTCTCCAGCCTCCACTTTATCCCTGTTTTTTTTAATTTATTTTTATTGAGATATAATCGATATATGACACTGTGTAAGTTGAAGTTGTACAGTGTGTTAATTTGACACATTTCCATATACCACCATCATATTAGCTAACACGTCTACCATATGACAGTGTTATCATTGTTTTGTGTGTGTGGCAATAACACTTAAGATGCCTCCACAGTTCTTGAAGCATTATTCATAATAGCTGAGATATGGAAACAAACTCTGTCCCTCAGTAAGTGAAAGGATAAAAAAGTTGTGGAGCATATTGTTCAACCATGAGAATGCAGTCCTGCCATTTGTCATGACATGGATAGATCCTGAGGGCATTGTGCTCCGTGAAATAAGTCAGACAGAGAAAAAGACAAATGCTGAATGAGATCACTTACATGCAGAACCTTAGAACAGCCAAACTCATAAAAACAGAGTGTAGAAGGATGGTTACCAGGTGCCAGGGGCACGGTGGGTGAAAGGACTCAGGGATGTATAATTTAGGGGTACAAACTTGTAACCGGGAAATAAAACAATTCCTGGAGATCTAATGCACAGCGTAGCGATTATAGACAACGATACTGTATTATAAACTTCCAAGTTGCTAAGAGACTAGATCTGACTCTGGCCTTTGATGTTAGTCTGCAACTTCCATTTGTGTCATCTGCCTTGATTACTCCACTCAGCTGTGGGGCTTACCGTTTTGTCAGACTTTCCAGGCTGGCACACTGGCATGTTTACCTCAGCCCGACCAACCGAGAATCCCCAGTTCCCCTAGGGATCCCATAAAACTGTGTGTTCCGTTCTTCTCCGGTAGAGACCATCTTGTATTATTATTATTATGTTTTTACCAGGTTGAAGGCTCTTAAAGAGCAATTGTGGTGTCTTACTCATTCTGGTATCCTCAGGGCGTGAATTAGTGCCTGATGTACAGCCATGGGTGTGAACCTCCAATTTCCCACCTATTCATCTCATTATATCCACCTGCTTTACCAGGTTGCTTGGAATACAGTGGGCCCTCAATAAATATTTTTGGATTAAATGAATACTGTTGTTAATTTCCCTTTATCCTGCTTGACTTGTTATGATGAACATAAATCGTTTCTGTAATTTTATGTGAAGAAAAGGGAGAATCATGAAGACCTCTTTGAAAACAGAGAAATATTATGGTTATGTCTTTCCGAATTCAGCATGGTAAACCCAATTTAGAGACTAAATTGGGACTATATCCCTAAATAAAATTTGTGTCTGTGGAAATGCAGCTGCTGTGTTATTGCCCATGACAAAAATACAAAGGGCTCTCAAACAGGTGCATCAGAGAAGCAATACTAAAAAGCAATTACTTTCAAACTCTTTAAAAAAATCCATTTGCTTACAAAGCAATTGTATTCTAAAAGTTTTTAATAATGGTTTGAAAAGTAACACTGGCTTATTTTTAAAAGCTGTGGATCCCCAGTAATATTATTCATCGGTATATCATAAATACCTATGGTAAATAACAAGTCTAAGAGACATTTAAGTAGCTTTTTTAAAAATATATTTTATTGATTATGCTATTACAGTTGTCCCATTTCTCCCCCATCATTCCCCTCCACCCTGCACACCCCCTCCCACCCATATTCCCCCCTTTAGTTCATGTCCATGTGTCATAAGTTCTTTAGCTTCTACATTTCCCACACTATTCTTGCCCTCCCCCTGTCTATTTTCTACCCACCGTCTATGCTACTTATTCTCTGTACCTTTTCCCCCTCTCTCCTCCTCCCACTCCCTTGTTGCTAACCCTCCATGTGATCTCCATTTCTGTGGTTCTGTTCCTGTTCTAGCTGTTTGCTTTTGTTTTAGGTGTGGTTAATAGCTGTGAGTTTGCTGTCTTTTTAACTGGTCCTTCTTCCATTTACTTATCACATTTCCATCATTCATTCATGCAACTACCATGTGTGATGACTGCACATGTGGTGTGATGTTTGCGATGCCCTGAGAGAAAAATAAAGCCTACTTAAGGTACAAATCCATAAAAGCATTGGCTATCCCACCTAACCTTCTGTAGTCACCCAAGTCTTCAAATAATGGGGTAGGGCTTCTGTATAATTCAATTTCATTTATAGTTTGGAAAATATAAATTAGAACTGCAATAAGGTATAGTCACCCTTTGCCTATAATATCTGAAGTATTGCAACTTCAGAGCATGAGAATAGCAGATACTGGCACTCACATAGGGGAAATTATACTCTCACACATTGCTGGCACAGGTGTAAATTGCTAAAGTCATTCTGATGAATAATTTGATAAATATACAGAAAAACTGAAAGTGTGTTTGCCCTGTGACTCAGCTTTTCCACTTGAGTATATTTCTTTGAAAACAAAACAAAAACCCTCTCAATCTAGACATGTTCATTGCAATATACTTTTTATCAGTAAGTAAGTAAATAAATAAAATTGACTACTCCCTTAATTTCTATTGGTAAGAAAATAAATAAATTGTGGTAGAATTTATATGATGGTCCAGGCCAGCTAAAATAATCACGAATGTATCCAAAAATAATATTGATGAGTGAAAAAAATTGCAAAATTACATCTTGATGTGTAAGTTTAAATGCACAAATAAAATGACAGCATATGGATACTACTATATACATGTAAAAGAATGAAAACCAGTTTGGAAGTATAATTCAAAGCTTATTTTGGTCACAGCCTCTGGGAAAGTGGGGAGAGTAATGAGCCCTAGAGAGTCATATTTAAGAGATACTTAGATTTATCTGTAAATTTTTATTTCTTAATAAACATAGGCAGCAACAATGACAAAACATTAACAATTGCTCGATGGTGGGAATGTGAGCATTTGTTATATCATCCTTTGAACTTTTCTACATTTCTTCCATTTCTCAAAAAACACAAATGAGGGCAAGTTAACACTAACACCCAAACCACAATGGCTTGTAGCCCCATCTGCCAGCTCAGGACCCTGATACCAGTGCAGGTCCCTGGTATCTCTTGCGTCTGCGGTATCAAGGCTCCTCGCATCCTTCCACTGCAGCCCTGTTGTTTTAACCCATTGAGCTAAAGGGTATCAGTTCAGGGGTGGGGGGCTTATGAACAACAGGAACTTCTTTCTCACAGTCGTAAAGGCTGGGAAGCCCAAGGTAAGATCAAGGTGCCTGCAGATCTGCTTGTTCTGGTGCCGGCCTGCCGTTGGTTATAGACAGGTGTCTTCTTGCTGAGTCCGCACGTGGGAAACATGGCAAAGGAACACTCTGGGGTCTCTTTTATAAGGACACTACTCCATTTATGAGGCTCCACTCTCATGGCCTAATTACTTGCGAAGGCCAGCTCCTTCTACCATCACATTGGGGATTAGGTTTCCACATGTGAATTTAGGAGGGATGCAAGCATTCACGTCTATAGCACTTGTCATGGCGTCAGCTGCCTGAGCTCTCATGGCTACAAAGGCACTAGGTAGTCTGAGGCGAAGGACAAGCCTGTATGTGTGCATGCATGTGGCTATATGTGCCCATGTGTGCATATCTGTATATATGTGTTTGCATGTGTGCCATGTGCCAAGGAACTGGCTCTCTCCCAGTTCTGTGCCTCCCACCCCTTTGGCACCTGGGCCTCCCAACAACCTGCACAAATAATCCCTCATCACTGTGGGCACCTGGTACCAATCCCTAAGGTGGTGTCTCCAGCCCACCCATTCACCTCCTTATCTTGAAGGAGGAGAGAGACAAGGAGACAAAAGAGAGGAAGTAGGGTTAAATAAATTCCTCCCTCCTACTCCAACCCACCCAAAAAATAAAACCTCAAATATATCAGTTTATGCAAATAATCTACCCAATCTGCCAACAAGCAGATTTCTTTAAAGAGCTCAGCTAGGGCAACTTGCAATGTAGTCCTAAAAGTATTACTTCAGAAAAATGCAGGCAGCAACAAGAATTCCTATAAAAGACTGTGCTCCATGAGCAAATGTACATTGCTTGTCATGAGTATTTTTGTAACATGTATCAAGTTTATATTAGGAGCTTAGAAAATGGCCTCCAGCCCCCCTCACCATAGGAGAGCTCCCACGACCAGAGTGGTGGAAGGAGACAGGCTCTTCGCTGACCCACAATGGCTTCTCCCTTGCCCCGCACTGTACTGGTTTCAGGCGGCCTCACGTGCACTGGGCTACCGTGACTGTGCAGAAACGGCTGCAGACACTACAGGGCTCACCTAGCCTGAGCTGTGCCTGTGGGGCCTCTGCGTGCTGCCCCACCACTCCAAGAGACTCTGAGCTGTGCTCTGGGGGCTGTGGTTCTGGAATGGGCTGTTTAGATATTCAGAGGGAAGAATTGCTTTCTGCCTGGAGCCGAAGCCGAAAATATGTCTTCTATTTGTATCCTTTTATGAAGCCATGACCTTTCTAGGTGATAGCATTAAATACACCCTGGTCAGCTCATCCCAGTTACCTCTCACTTGCAAAATATGCTCTGCAGACACTAGTCCCAAAGGATGTTGTGGCTGGTTCCTGAGGGGAAAACCAAGTCAGGAAGGGGGGTTTCTGTATTCCAAAAAGCTTGATAAACACAGCATAAAGCAAAGTTTAAAATACATCTTTTTTCACTACAGGTCTTTTCAGAGTCTTTAATATGCTTTGCATTCTGTGAATTTTCAATAAGGAATTACAGGTATTAAAGAAAAGGGGGTATAGTTACAAACAGCCACAACTGCTACAAATGGGCAAAAAGGCACAGTGATGGAGCATGCGGGGACGGAGAGAGCAGAGCGAGGGAGCCTGCTACTGCGGGAGATGACCGGGCATGACCTCCCTAGGCCATTATGAGGAAGGATGAGAGCCAGCCTTTGCAGCGTTAGGTGGAGGAGAGAAGAGGGGGACTGAGGGAACAGCATGTGGATACATCCTGATGTGGGCAGGGCTCGAGGCCACTGCTTCAGGAAGCTGCCAAGGGGAAGTAAGAGGAATCTTGTTGGGATTTTATCCAAAGTGCAACAGAACATCAATGAGGGCTTCCAGCCGATGCTCGATGCTCGGGTCACACTGCTGACTATTTTCATGCCCCGTGCCTCACAAACCTTACTGGGGCCTGAAGGAGAGGCATTATCCTTGGCTGCTGAATTCCAGAGTGCCAGGCAGACATGAAAAACAATTCTCTGTGCTAAGAGCATTGTAGAGATAAAAACAAATGGTGTGGGAATGCAAGTTGGAGACACGAAAAGCCTGTGTGGGGGCGTCTCCTTCCAGGAGCACAGGCCTACCTCGTTGAGAGCGCCGTCCACAGCACAGTACATGACTCACAGTCTGGCTGCCCTCTGCTACCTGGTGCGTCTCGGGTGTCACACCGCAAAGGGATATCGCATATCCAATGTCAGTACAAGTGAGCATAAATGAAAAGCTAACTTTCTTCCTGACATCCCCTCAGACCATCCTGCCACTGCTGTCACTGACTCTGTGTTCTCTTTATGACACCTCACTCCTGAGGAGATCCTTTGTCAACTGGATTAGATCCAAGTTCCTGAGAATAGCAAATAAGATTCCTCTCACTCTGGATCCTCTTACCTGCCTCTTCCCCTCCACCCTCCCATGTGCGTCACTCTCTGTAGCCACCTGAGTTCCTTCCTGGTTCCCTGAATACATCACACTCTTTCTAACCTTTGTGTCTTTACTTTGTGCATATTCTTCTCTTGCCTGGGAAGTCCCTTCCCCTCCCTCCCACCATTGGGGCATTGACAGTACCTCATCCACAGATGAAGAAAACTGAGGCACGGAGGCTGAGCAATTGGTCAACATCACTTGACTAGGAGGCAGTAATTTGGATCCAGAGACTAAGCTCCTAGTATCTATATTACACTACTGTTAATTACTTCCTCTCATTAGGTTATTTTGCCAGGATTTTTCTTTTTTCATGAAATTTACTACTCAATGTTCCTTTGCTTTACACAATTATCACTTCTTAAAATGTTTCTTTGGTGTTTGATAAGCAGGCACTGTCCTGAGACTCCTGAGTAATACACACACACACACGTGCACACAGACAAGAATAAAGCCTGGAGTGACCCTGACCCCTTCTCCAGGCCTATGACCCAGTGGTGGTGATGGAATGATATTCATGTAATTCTGCTCGAGAAATATAGTGACTATCACCCTAAGCATAACAAAGTCAGTGTATGAACCTCAACCTATCGATAGTGGTAGGGTAGGGGGAGACGTTCACCGAGTTCCTCAACAAGGGTTGGGAAGAAATCACAGATCTCTGCCCATCTTCAGCGGGCCACTTGTGGACCGAACATGGGCTTTGGGGAAGTGGGTTCGCCTCTTACTCCACCATTCACTTTGGTTTTGGCAAGGGACCTAACTTTGCAGAACCTCAGCTTTTTACTTAGAGGTGTTGCCAGTCTTTCATGAGCAACATGAGAGTTAAATAATAAAAAGTACATGCAGTCCTTAAATTAGTATTTGGCACATAGATGTTGCTCAGAAGATGTTATTGTGCTAGACATTATTGTTATTATGTAAAGTAGGCACAGGAGCAGGAAGCACTTTATACAGTTGGTATAAGCATTGAATCACTTAAAAGCAAAGCTATCAGAAATGTGCCTGACACGTAATAACCTCAAATATAAATGTTGGTCATTATTATTATTTTTTTAAAAGCTAATCTATTCAAAGTTTATCATTTATGTGCCATAAATTTTTTTGAGGACAGGCCTCCTACTTAACTTTTTCCTCTTAAAAGAATTCTTTCTAGGCTGAAACTCTGAAAAATCTCAATAGAAATAAACTTTGTTTTTGTCAACTTTGTAACAGAATTCAAACTCTAATGTAGCTGATATAGCAGTTTAAATTATGTTTATGTCTTCAGTTTGTACAGTTGGTAAAACTGTTTTCAGCTTAGGAAAAGCCAACTAAAACATCTCACTCCCAAGATCTGTCACAAACAAGTTTAAATATTTTGTTTTAAAACTTTGGGAAGTGGTGATGAACTCCAATTTGCACGAAATTATCCGAAAAGGAAAAAAAAATCCATTACTTTAAATTTTGTTTTCAATTGATTTTGACAAAAAGAAGATGAATGTTCCAATGGAAAATCAGAATGGGATCCTCAGGGAGAATTTTTATTTTCCTTTTGGAACATCCAAGGGAGAATTTTAAGGAGGGGAATGGAGAGGAGATTAGGAAGCTAGTACTGTGGGTTCCATGAACGAGACGAGATCCCACTGTAACCTAGTTGCCATGGGCAACCAAAGAAACACTAACACTGAAAGAAAGGGCTTTCTGGTTTTAAAATGATGTTTTATTACATATCATCTGAAAAATACTGACTGAAGAGTCAGTTGATGCCAGTTCTGCCTCTGCCATTGGTCAGAGCTGCGGCCTTAGGTAATTTATTTAACCTCTCTGCCTTTTAGAACCATTATGTGTAATGTTTGTTAGTTGGACTTGGTGTTTTTTACCCTCCATTTTAAGCTCCTCTAAATTTAAGCTCCGGGTAAGCAAATGTGGGAGGTGTAACAAGTGTCTAAAACATTTCTAACACTGAATCTACTGGGCTTCATGGGGAGCAGATGGTTTAGTTTAATTAATTCACACTTTTTAAACACCTACTAAGTGCTATATACATATACAAAAATAAATGTAAGATGAAAAGATATAGATATAAGGGTAATATAAACATAAAAATGCAAAGAGAAATCATGTTTTCTCTGGGAGTTCCCATTCTAGTAGAAGAGATAATAGTGTAAATAATTTGCAAAACTGTGAAATTAAATACAGCAAAAGATACTGCTAGGGATGTGGTTGGGGTCAGAGGTGATTCTGGGTAGTGTCCCAAGTGAAATTTTAAGAATGAATGTTAAACATTTAGACCATTCTACAATCAATAAAATTCACATGTAAATGAATTAGCTGTCTCAGTTGATGGTCTCATATGTGTGTGAAAGTGGCCCTTTTGGAAATAAGACAACACTTTGGGCGTATGTCAGACATTTAAATATTGTTGCTACTCAGTAAGTAGTTTAGAGTTCTTTCTCTCTAGGCTTTCTTGCAGGGCCATATTTATAACATTTTGTAAACAAGAAGACAAACCTCCCACTGCCAACATGACCTTGCCTGCACAGGACTCAGTTCCTGTCTGCTCCCACCAGGCAGGAACAGGGCAGACCCAATGCTATTTTCAACCAGTAGCACCTCTTAGATGAGTTACCAGGCAAGCCGGGGCATAGATTCCAAAGGACCATAGCCAGGACAGCCAATGATTCTTTTTGTGGTGTTCTGTAAAGATGCAAAATTGCTTCAAGGACTACCCCAATGTCACTTAAAATTCCAAGGCATTGTTTCTTGCACCCCAGAAAGCTAATCTGCTCTTATGGCAGCCATTCTCTTTAACTCAAACTCTAGTCATTGGTTTTGGGCTCAGGTAATTAAAAAAAAAAAAAAAAAAAGCAAAACAGATTGCCTAAAAGATGGATTTCCTTTTAAGCAGTTATTTATCCTATCCTGGAAGAAAACTGGAACCCCAGGAGGATCTGTTGTAATCTGTTTCCTCCCAAGTAGGAGACAGCTGGTTATAATAATGACCACTTTTGGAGTCCAATTTTGACCCAGGCTCTTTTACAAGCATTAGCTAGCTATATCCTCCCGAGTATTTGCAATGGCAGGTACCATTTTCCCAGGAGCCTGAGGCTCAGAGACATGAAGTGACCCAAATGGAAGAAGTATTGCAGTAAGAAATTAAAACATTTATTTAGCCTGGATTTATCCTAAATGCTGTCAGAGTGTTCCTTACAGAGGTACCCATGGGAATGGGGGCTCAGAATCCAAGTTCGTCAGCCAAAGACTCTCTTTCTCTGTAGAGGAGTGTTTTGTGATCCATTTACCCCTGGAGTTGTAGTCAAGTGAGATGTAGGCCAGAGAGATGGATATTTTGTCAAAACAGGAAAATCTTTGGACATTTGTTATGCATTTCATTAATTTTACCTTTGTTTGTCACTGTTCATGTTTACCTGTGAGTTATATCCCTAAAGATACCCTCAGTTATGAGTCAATATTCTAGCAAAGGTGGCTGTCAGGTACATTCCCCTATTGCTCTCAGTGTTAGTATGAAAATATTCTGATAGAGAAAAACAAGTTTGGATTCTGGATATAACCAAATAACACTTCAGGTTACAGCAAACTTTTTTATTATTGTTGTTTTTACTGTTAAAATTGTCCCAATTTTTTGCCCCCTTGCCCCTCTCCACCCAGCCTGACCCCAACTTTCATAATCAATCCCCACACCATTGTCCATGTCCATGGGTCATTCATATATGTTCTTTAATTAATCCTTCACCCTCTTTCAAATAGTCCCCTCCTCTGTCCTCCCCTTTTACCACTATCAGTGTGTTCCACAATTCTATGCCTCTGGTTCTATTTTGCTCATTAGTTTATTTTGTTCCACAGATTCCTCTTACAGGTGAGATCATATGGTATTTGTCTTTCACCAACTGGCTTATTTCACTTAGCATAATAGTCCCCAGTTCCAACAATGCTGTTGCAAAATGTAGGAACAGCATTGTTCCTTTTTTTCTGCTGTGTGGTATTCCATTGTATAAATGTATCACAGTTTTTTAATCCACTTATCTATTGATGAACACTTAAGCTGCGTTCTTAAAAATATTTTCTTGTTTAAAATAAAGTACAATATTTGATTATAAAAGATAAATATGATCTTTGTAGGCCATTGGCTGCATAGGGCTCAACAATGACAGGAGATCAAGGGTGCTCTCAGCGAAACAAAGTACTGAAGTTTATCAGCCAACTCTTCAGCGGATGCGGTGGCTCCTGAGTCATGTAACAGCTAGTTATGCTCTAAGGCACGTTATTGGATCTTGCAAAGTGGAATCTGGTTCATTTACCATGGGTTGTCACAAGAGAAAGCTCAAGTGAGATCTTTATTCATTCATCTAATAATAAGCACACTTAGATAGTATATCTTGGTTATCTATTACTACGTAAATCACCTCACGCCTGAAGAGTGTAAAGCAGCACTGCCAGGTGGGAGCAGCTGATTAGTCAAGTCTTAGTCTCATGCTCAAGCTTCCTGGCAATTGTTTGGAAAAGAAACATCTAAGCTAGTGTGCCTACCTCTCACCCAGGCACATCCAGGGCTGGAGGAGGTGCTCCCCCCAAATGAAACAGGGTTTTGATTGCTGCCTAGCCAGAAATAACAGCAAGTGTTTGCAGTATGCAGTTTTGCCTGCAGTGACCTCATTTTCCCACTCTATTTGAAGTTACATACAAAACACACCATTCTCATCGGAAATGTAATGGTTTGTGGCAAGGATGCAAGGAGATGAAAGTGAGGAGTGCCTGGCTGAACCCAAGATATGTGTTAGTGCAGCCCACTTATGGAGGCTTAGTCTCTGTCCTCTGTAGCTGGTAAATGAAAGAAAAAAGGAAGAGGGAAAAGTTGGCTGAAGCCTGGGACATATTCCTGTTCCCATGACAGCAATGCCTGTGTTTATTTGTCTGTCAGTGTAAAACAATCGGAAAAGATGATGGTGTGAAAGTCAGAATTACGTTAACCCTCTTTGAGGCCAAGATTACAACAGGATGGTCTGAGTAGAAATTGTGTTTTTCAGAAACATGCAAGAAGGCCTATCAATGAATCTCCTGCATGCCATCCTTAGCAAAGTGTGAGAGTACTATATGTGCAGTCTACCAAGTAACTCTCTGTACTCAGAGAGAAGGCTCAAAATGGGATGGGGGCAGAGAGCAGGAGAATGGTTTTAAGGGCTCTGGGATTTAACTGGAAGAAGGCAATAGGTATACATTGATTTGTTTTTTAAAACCGACAGGGAAATCACAAAGGGAGTCTATAAAGGAGATCATTTCAGGGTCTGCATTAAGTTCAGAGGAGAATTATTCAGAAGAGATTATGAGTGAATTTGACTGAAACAGATAAAAACAAACTCAGAAAACAAGCTAAGATTTTATTAGCAGAGGGAAGTTAGATTTGGCATTAAACAAAGGGATATGAGAAGAGCAGAAGGAATGACTAGCTTTGTTACCAGATAGGGAGAAAGTATAGAAAAAGGAGCCAGCTATAGATTAAATAAGAGTGGGTGACGTAGAAAAATAAATTTTTCAACATTATGTAAGATCACCTAACATATCCATTCTGGGTGGGATCAAGTCTTTGAAAAGGCAAAACACTGAAACCAAGCATTTTACACTTATTGCCTTATGCTAGCCAAATGCTTCTCCCTATTTTACAGATGGGCACATTGAAGCTAAGATATGTTAAATTATTTGCACCAAAACACATAATTAGCAGTGGCTAGCCAGTGCATAAGCCAAAATCTGTGTGATTCAAAACCCCAGGCTCTTTTCATTTTACAAAGGTAACTCGCATTCAGAAAATGTGAATTCAGCAGTTACTTAGTTTTGTATTTTTTTCCAACCTAAGTATCAAGTAGAAGAGGGAGGCTCTCTTTTTCTACTTAAGACTCATGCTAAATTATAAAGGAAACAAAGAACATATGAACACTTATTTTGATGGTGAGAGAAGTAAAATGAGGAAAACCAAAAGTACACCCCTTTAAATTCCCCTCCCCTCCACATATAAGTGATCTATTCAGATTTTAAGGCATTTTGCGTTTTCCAGCTAATGCCAGTGTAGGAGAGACAGATGGCTGCCCTCCATCTGTCTCTCCCTGTCAGCTCCTCTCTGTGGTGCAGAGTTGTTGCGAGATGAGGCTGCCCAACCAGGGACTACTTGTTCCAGCCACCATTTGATCTAAATAGAGCCATATAACTAGTAATTCCAGGCCAAGGCCGTTAAGAATCAGGTATGCCTTATTCACTATTCCTCTTTTCTTCTCTTCCAACTAGACATTAGCACCCTTGGAAGCTATCTTGTTGAAGACAACAGAGCCTCTGTCAGCCCAGCTCCTGCATGACTACCACCAAGGCTATCTACCCTCTTTCTCTCTCCAAACATAAAGATCAATATTAAACTATTACTTCAGTAAAAAATAAAGTTTTATTTTGTGTTAAACCATTAATAAGGTGTTTATTTGTTATAACAGCTGGAATTACCTGTGCTAACCCTAATATATTAAATTCTCCAGGTTCTTTCATGTTCTTTCTTCTCCTATTTTTTATTTCACTTTTGATGCTTTCTGTTAGAACTTGATTATTGGAACTTTATTCATGAACCTGAGATTCTGTAGCTCATAATGCACTAATCCATGGCAGAGTTAGTCCATTTGTTACTCACAGAGCAAGTAATTCACGAACATGTATCCTGTGCTACATGTTAAATGGAGTGCCATAAAGTTCTTACCATAAAATTTTTTAGACGCCCTTTTAGAAGTGACTGATGCAATCATGTTACTTACAAGAATACTAAGGCAACATTGTTCATAATATCAAAAGAAAGAAAAATATATAAATGTTCAAGAACAGAAAAGTAGATAAGTTTATGGTATATTTGTCTAATAAAACACTAAAAATTATTTTAAGGGAAATTGAGTTTGAACTTTATTCAGTAGGGAATTGAAGATCACTAAAACTTTTTGAGAAGATAAGTGAAAGGAACAACTTGTACTGTAGCAAGAATAATGAGCTAATAGTATGTAAGGTCAATTGAGTTAGGAAAAGAATTATGGGTGAGATGACCAGCTGCCCTCAGTATTTGTTCTCCCTTTCCTTTATTAGCAAGAGGACCCCAGAGTATTAGGTGATCAAATAGCAGCCCAGCTAAAGTCAATATATCCCAGTCTCCCTTGTGAGAGGTATAAATATGCAACTAAGTTCTGGCCAGGGCAGAGGTTGCTTTAATGGGATATCAGACTGGGGTGTCACAACAAGCTTTCTCAGGTACCTACCATTAAGACAGCTCGGCCAGATGGTGAGAGCTAACCCATTGACAGGACAAGCTGCCTTCACATCCAAGCCTATTGTTTCAATGACCATATGCTGATAAAGACAGGGAAGAATAAGCAGAGTGCAAAAGCCAATAACTGCTAGAGTTTCAAGCACGAGTTGTATGCTTGCGAGGCAACTAGGCTGCATGGTCTTGACGTGACTGTGCCCTTTCTCTTTCTGGATGTTCTTGATTTCCCCTCAATTAAGTGCAATGCCCTGGGGCATTCTCTGATGGGCAGGATCCCTTCTTAAAGGAATACTCAGCCAGGTTCCATTGAAGCATGTTAGAAATTAAGGGCCCCAATATTGGGAGGTTGAAGTCCCTGCAAAGAAATCCTCTCACAAATTCCTTCTTACTCTCCACTCTTTCAGCTCTTTTATAGCCTCATATGAGCAAGGGAGTTCAAAATTTGTTTTAAGGTTTACAGACATGATGGTTCATCTTTCAACTAACAATGAGGTATGCCATCTATCATCTTGCCCTAGCGGAAACAGAGACAGAACAAATTCCACTTTAACATACAACCCACAAATAACAGAAAGCCACAAGCTAGAGAAAGCAAACAAAGTAATTGAGAAAACTTTTGAAAGGGGTGTAAGAATAAAAACCGGTGTCCTAAAGGACTCTCCAGCAATAATATCACCAGACTTCAGGAACAGAAAAGAACCTGAGGCTGGGAAATCCAGAGCCAGGGATACTATCTCTGGATTCTGAGTTGCTGGCTCCTCCTTCTGTCTGAATGACTGTTTTATTCTTTTCTCTCATTATATCTTCTTTCTCTGCTATTCACTCCACCTGATTGACAGTGGATGTCTCGGAACTCTGTAGATTTTATATATCCTACATTTGAGGAATTAATCTAAAGTAAATGAGAACTTCTCAGTCCTCATTCCAAATTCCTAAAAGATAGAATGTGAATGGCCCAGGTTTTTAAATTATTATTATTGATACTTATGTTTATTTGGAATGTTCATCCCAAAATAATCATTTGAATTTACCGTTTTTGTTTATTTTTTTACTTTTCCTTTTTTATTGATATTTGAATACAGTCATCTCTATTTTCCCACCACCACTTCCCCTGCCTGACCCACACCCACCTCCCACCCTCAATCCCACCCCCGCTTGGCTCCCTCAATGGGTCCCTCATTCATGTTCATTTACTTCCCTTTCCCTTCTTTCTCATGTTATTTCCCTCTTTCCTCCCCTCTGGTTACTGTCAGTTTGTTGTCAATTTCAATGTCTCTGACTATATTTTGCTTGAATGGCCCAGCTTTAATCAGGTATCCAATCAGCCATAGACGTGGGGGCAAGGGATAAAGGTAACTTTTTTTTTAATCCTCACCCAGGGACATTTTCATGTGCCTTCTTCTTTTTTAATAGAGGGAGAGGAAGGGAGAGAGAATCATTGATGTGAGAGAAGTATCAAGGACGCCTTCATATGCATCCAGACCAGGGGGTCCAGGAACATATTCGTCTAGACTGAGGTTTGCACACTCCTATGCCTGAACTGGGGATGAACCCGCAACCTCAGTATGTGCCCTGACTGGGAATCAAACTTACAACCCTTAGGTTACTGGACAATGTTCCAGCCACTGAGCAACACTGGCCATGGCTAAACATAACTTCTTAAAACCTATCCTGACGGTGAGGAATTGAAGCTCGTGGGTTATTTGAGCTAGACAGAGACCTCAAAAGTACCTTCTTCATACAGTGCCAATAGATTGAGGAAAACTGGGAAATATTGGAAGATAGAATTAGTAGGCCTTGGAAGCCAACTGAACGTAAAGGGAGAAGAGGAGTCAAAGATGCTAAAGGTAGAGTTGGAAAAACTTAGAGGAGAGCAGGGACCATTGAATTAAATTGGGAATAAAGTGAAGGATAATGATTCTGTTTAGATATATTGTATTTAAGATTCTGAGGTGACATCTGAATGGCAGTGGCTAAAATGGGCTAAAATTCAGGAAAGAGGAGAGAGTGGAAATATTAATATATTTATTTAACTAAAGAATTGATTCTGAGTACCTTCGCTATAGCAGATTCTCTTTTAGGCCTTGGAACTATAGCAATAAACAAGACAGACATGTGGTCTAACTCAAGTAATTATATCCTCCATGATTTCGATAATAGGCACAAGAAACTCTGTGAACCTCTTCCAATAATTCCAACAGACATCATATATGTTACGGACTGAATGATTGTATCCTACAAAATCTCACATGTTGAAATGCTAATTCCCAATGTGATTCTATTCAGAGGTGGGGCCTTTGGGAGGTGATTAGGTTGTGAGGGTAGAGCCCTCCTGACTAGGATCAGTGCCCTTAGGAAAGAGGCCCCAGAGAGCCCCCTTGCCTTTTCTACCATGTGAGGACACAGGGAGAACACAGTGGTCTGTGAACCAGGAAGCAGGTGCCCTTCAAACACAGATCTTAGACTTCCTGGCCTCTAGAACTGTGAGAAATAAGTGTTTGCTGTTTAAGGTCCCCCGTATGGGTTTTTATTATTACTGTTATAGTGGCCAAAATGAACTAAGACAACATGTATAGGCTTAAGTGTATTTTTCTGGCTAAAAAGTCCCTGACTTTCAACAGTATCTCATAAGAGAACATGACCCCAAAAGAAGTAAAGAATTACAGGTACAAAATTATATTTAAGCATTAAAAATAACTATATAGAAAGAACAGAGCTGTTCATTGACAATGTCTTGATTAATACCAATGGTGACAGTGTAGAATGGAGAAACCAAAAAAGAAACAAAGATAATCTTAACAGATGATTTTGAAGCATTACCCAATGTATTGTATTTTTCCTTCTTGCCAATTCCTTCTTAAGTATAACTGACTACAAACCCTGAAGCTGAGGCTTAATGTGTTAAGGAAATAAAGAATAAAGGGGGGGGGTAATATCAGCAACAAAAAAGAATATTCTTTTTGAGTTCCAGAAGAAGTTCTTGAAAGGCAGTGATAGAACGCTAACTTTGGAAGAGAAACCTTTCTTAACTCCCCCAGCGTACGCTTGCACACACAGCTAGGAGTCTGGTGGACTCTTGAGTGTTTTTGTCTTTTAACTATAGAATCTGTAACAATCTATGATCTTTCAAGAGCAGATTTTATACCATAGAAACAGAAGCAAGAATCCTTTCTGGCCCGAGGAAAGGAGAAACCTAGAAAGAGGAATGGGAAAAGAGAGCAAGGGAGTGCGGATGCTAGTGTGAGCTCTTGTCTCAGGGTCAAAATCTGTGTGAGCAATAGAGATGCCTAGATACATTTGAAAAATGGGGGTGGGGGGCTTACGCTCCTTTTTCAAACTCTGACAGCAGGTGGTTCTCCCTCACCCCCAAGGACTTTTGTCAACATGGAGTAGCTGCAGGAAAGTGCAAATATTTCCCAGGCATGTTTAGGCAGAGCATGGACTGGGGTAGCCTCTCCCCACTCTCTCCACTCACCTGCCAAACTCTTCAGATTTCCTTGAGAAACATAAGAGATCCAAAGATGTTTTGTGTAACTAATGAAATATTGAAAATACCTGACAATTGAGAAGTAGTCTTCCTGTAAGGGGTTACGACAAAAGAAAACAGGTCAAAATGAGCAGTTGCTAAAGAATAAAATGAGGCCAGCAGAGCCTTTTACAGAAGATTCAGGGTGGTCAGCAGAAGCTGTGAATGAAAGGAAGATGTGACTAAGTCTGAAAGGACCACAGTGCCGATCACCGTGAGGGGAGAGTGGGTCAGGAGGGGCAGAGCTGTGAGGTTCCAGGAGCCGCCGCCGTGCAGAGCAAGAGAACAGGAGTGTCATCAAAAGCAAATTGCAGAAAAGACAGTCTCTCCCATATGAAAAGCAAAGCTAAGGCCCTGAAAGCTTACATCAGTCCAGGGGAGAAGGCCAGAATCAAGGGATCTGTGCCTTAATACAGGAAAGCCTCAGTGATTCTGATTTGATAAATTTAAGTTCTTCATCACTAATGGGCATGCAAGTCACTAGGAATAAAATAAAATTTCATCTTTACATGCTTAAACTATATGGTATGTAAAAATTTATACCTACTACTATAGAAGCTAAATCAGGAAAGTCGGGTGTCAAAGAAGCCTGGCAGAAGAAGGTTTCAGGAAAGAGCACATGGTAAGCCCCAACAAATCCTGAGAAGGTTCAACAAGAAGCTTTGTGTCTTGGTGAGAGTATATTCAAGACAGCAAGTAAGGACTGAGTGAGGGGGGAAAGGAGAAAGTGAATAAACATTCCAAAAAGATCAGCGATGAAAGAGGAACAATAGCAAAGTTCTCTTGACCGTCATTTTCTACTGTCAAGAAAAGGGAAACAATACTTAAAGATGTACATTTGGGATTATGATTAATGAAATAATGTATGAAACAGAGTGTTTGACATGTAATGGATGCTGTATAAATACTAGTTCTCCACCCTTTTAGCCCAACCTCTTTTCTTTCCTTTCTGGGAAAGAAAGAAACCAGCCTTGTTCTTATGATATTCCTACATCTGCTTGAGTGTTTTGATTGTCATTCTATACCTTATATATTTGAAGAAATAATACATAATCAGACATGATATACTAGGGCTAACATGGGTCTTAGATTGTACCATTTTAACTTAAGAAATTAGAGGTTCAAATGAATGAAGTGAGGCATCCACAGTGATGTGCATAAGTAGTGGAACCAGGACTAGAACCAAATTATTGTTTGCCAATCCAACGTTCTTCCATTTAGTGTTGATCATTCTCTGGGTGTTGAGGCTTGCTATCTTAGTCCAGTCTTGAACTTGTATTTAATACGGTGGTCTAGAGCCAATGTATCTGACACAGTGTTTAATGGGTTAGATTTAATCAAAACTCAAAAGATACCAAATTCTCCCTGCTCTTAAGTCACCCTCAACTGCATGGCACAGCAGTCTGTGCAGACTGACCTGAGCAGCTCTTCATTAAAAATGGTCACTAACTGGTGATCTGTTCAATCAGTCATTGGGAACCTCCAGGTTAGGGAGAAGGACCACCAAAGATCATCGACCATACTCACTGAAGGTTTGGCACCGCTAAAAACTAATGCAAACTGGAAATAAGAAAAATACATCTTTGCTCTATAGCCACCTCTTGGGCTCCTTCCACCTTTTCAGATGAAGACATTTGTAAGTAGAGCAATAGGTGGAGTTTCCATTTCCCACTGAGATCTCAAGTTTTCATAATTAGTCCTTGGCTCAAGCATTGGGCTATTGAGAAAACCAAATGCCTCCTCTTTTTTGCGGGGGGGTGGGGGAGGGAAGTAGATTAGGCATGAATATCTCTAAAAATAAATTAATATAAAGGGAAGCTATAAAAAGATGAGTCCATTTATTTTCATTCTAATGAACATTCATGATTGTTATTATGTCAGATGGCTGCATCTTCTTAGAACTTTGGAATTTCCCCTCCATTAACTGTGTGACTTCTTAATGGATCAGGTAGTTGGTAGCAATAAGAACAACTGAGTTCACCTAATGGAATGTGCTAGTGGCAGATTGGAAGGAAGAACCAGGGTATTTCTCCCCCACTTACCTGCTCTTTGGTGCCACAGTTTTGGTGCTCTTGCCATGGGTATTCTGTGCTGGATAAAGCATACTTCACCCATCTGAAATGTCAGTTACACCAGTTATGCAGTCAACTGTGGTCTAAAAATACTCAATAGAAACTAACAGAAATGAACAATTTGAGAATTTAAAATTGAGCACTGTTCTGTTCAGCATGATAAAATTTTGCACCACCCCACTTGTGTCTCCACCCTGTACGCACTGTCTGCCCGTTAGTCACTCAGTAGTCATCTCGGTTGTCAGATCGACTGTATCGTGGTATCACAGGGCTTGTTTCAAGTAACCCTTATTATACTTAGTGATGGCCTCAAAGCACAAGAATAATGGTGCTGGCAATTTGGATACGCCAAAGAAAAGCAGTAAAAAGTATGCCTGTATGGTAAAAAACATAGTATATGAGGGGGACCCCCCCAAAAAAACTGGAATTATCTTCTGAAGGACCGGCCCTTGGTAGTACCGGCTTCCCCCACCAGGTGAGTGTTCTAGGAACCCATCTGTAACAGTGTACCAGCTGGTGGTGTTCTGAGAGGCTGCATCTGGCCTTGGTGAATTTTTTTGGAAGACCTTCAATACATTTGCCCATTTCATGATGGGTGATTTAGGAGCATATCTGCCCACACCACTCTGGGTGTTCAGCAGTTTTTTACCAAAAACATGGAATGACCCCCATGCCCTACCCTCTATTTACCCAATCTTGCCCCAAGCAACTTTTTTTTTGTTTGTTTGTTTCCCTGGATGAAAAAAGTCCTCAATGGAAAATATTTTGCCAATGTGGAAGAAGTGAAACAAAATGGCAGAAGCACGAAAAGGCGTAAAAATCCCTGGGACAGGGAAATGAGCTTGAAAGAAGAAAGTGACTAGCTTGAGTCTATAAACCAACTAAGACCAAGAAACATCCCTCAGTTCTGGACATGTTCATCACATTTTTCTGATTCCGGAAAGTTGGAATCTTTTGAATACTTGGAACATAACGTTTTCACATCCTGTAAAAAAGCTCGCTCTCTTCCATCCTCCTCCTGATTATCTCCTTTTCAGCCTCAGCCCTGGGCTTCGATATCGAGTACTACTACTGCTCTTCTGACCACGCTAACTCAGGCAGATAACCCCTCCTCATTACTCTAGATATCAGTTCACTGTGTCTTTTACACAACTTACAACAATTTGTAATTATTTTATTTAATTGTTTGTTTACTCTTTTGCATCTTTTTTTTTTAAGATTTATTTATTTATTTATTTATCTTTAGAGGGGAAGGGTAGAAGAGAGGGAGAGGGAGAGAAATATCAATGTAGGGTTGCCTCTTGTGTGTCCCCTGCTGGGAGCTGGCCTGCAACCCAGGCATGTGCCCTGACTGGGAATCGAACCTCGATCCTCTGATTCGCAGGCCCGAGCTCAATCCACTGAGCTATACCAGCCAGGGCTCTTTTGCATCTTTTTCCCACTAGAATCTGAGTTTCATAAGACTAGGGACTATGTCTGACTTGTTCAACATTATATCCCTAGAGGCTGGAATAGAGCCTAGCAGATGAAATGTAATCAGTAAATATTCATTGAATAAGTAAACTAATGAATGAATGAGAGATTAATTGCATGCATACTGTACTTTTACCTTTACCCCAACTGCTTACAAGCAGGCTATTTAAGACTTTGCTCTCTAAAACTATCACCGTGCTCCCCCATTCTATAAATACAGGGTATAATAGCCAGAAATGCTTGAGTTAGAGACTGGGTTAAAAAAAATGTCAGGTGTAGTGAAAAAAATATATAGACTTTGGGATGAACAGGCATGGAGTAAATCCCAGGTCCCTTTGTCAGGTGTTCTTTGGCCTTGGCCAAGTCATTCATTATTTCTGAGCCTGTTTTGTCATCCATACACGGAGATAATGATTCTAACTTGTGTAATTGATAGGCAAGGAACTTGGCAGAAACATGCACTGAGTAAATGATAGTATTAATGGCAACATAATTATTCTTTAATAAAATGTTATTGTTTACTCTTTCATTGGTTATCTTATCTGTTTTATCCACAGTTATATTTATTGTGCCTAAATGCTGCCTGACACTTTCAGATGCTTGATATTTGAGAATGAATGTTGAATATTTGTGCTTTAATAATAATTAAAATGAATAAGCTTTACTCAGACATTCCGATAAATACTTTATATACATAATCTCATTTTTATATCTTCACAAAGTGGATACAATAATTTTTTCCAAATTTTAAGTAAAGGAACTGAATGTTAAAGAGTAAAAAGTAAGTCACTAAGTAAAGAATCTAAAGGCCATCCCCTTAACTCCAATCCCTTAAGAGAAGGACGGCTATCAGTAGCTTGACATGCCCCTTCCAGAAGGTTGCAAATCATAAGCTTAGTGTTTTAAAATTGGATAATAATTCTTTTGAGGATTTGCACAGGTCCGATGTATAATGTCCTATATTGCATTTCCAAGACAATGTAGTGCAATTATGTACCTCCATTCCAAACCTACATAATATATAAGAGCTTTCAACAATAATGCAGCTGCTAAAAGACCACATCTGCAAAGTTAATAAATTATTAACTTTACTTATAATACATTGAAAATGTATTAAAATGAGAAATCCTAATTTTGCCTCAGCTACATCCTGATACATAGCTAACATCATTAAAGAGGATGGACTTGAAGCTGGGTAGAAGTGGATTTTTAGTATGGTTTCTCCACATTTAGTATTAAACAAATGATGTTGTCCAAGTTTCTTAGGTTCTTTAAGTTCCAGTTTCTAGTCTGCAAAATAGAGTTAATAACATCATTGTCACCCAGTAGCTACAGATAGTAAATAAATAACCTACATGAAAGCACTTTGCTCAGAATCGAGCAAATGGTGAAGATCTATGTAAGTGTTCAATTTTCCTCCCTTTCATTATTTTCTGTTATCTTAACACTTAAGTAAATATTCTGTATCTGGTATTTTTCACCAGTATTTTTACTTACTCTTTAAGGTCAAGGTAAAATACATTAACTGAGCAGTTTTGGAGAAAGTTCCACTGCCACTGTTTTTATTATGTCTTTCTTTCAGTAAATTACAGAACGGCCTTCAGATTTACACATCAGATATTTGTGAACAAAGCACTAAAATAGAAACATGGAATAATTAGAACATTTGATATTTGTCTTTCATCATGTTATCTGTAGACACAGACTCCTTAGATCTGCTATAATCTTTCCGGAATGAAGAGGATTTTGGTTGGCTCTTTCCCACACCTCTACCCAAGGCCAGGGGGCGGGGGGAGGGGGGTGGGGGGGCGGTTGCATTATATAAAACCAACAGGAAATGATCAGATCAGGGCAATATCTAATATCTCAGGTCAGGATCTTTTATCATATGCTGATTTCTATGTCGATCCATTTGTTCAATTATGTGTTGAGCATCAATTATGTACTGTGCTCTGTGAAGGGCGCTGAGGTGACCAGTCTGGGCCCTCAGGTAATCTGTAACCTGAATGGATGAGAAATTTTTATGTATTTAAATAGCCATAATGCAATATAAACTTTGGTAAGTAACACAGGGATGTTGGAGCAAAGTATTATGGGATTTCAAAGGATGAGAATTTGTTTCCCTTGGAGGGCAGATGAAATAGCTCTGTATGTTTGTGAAGGGTAAAGGAAGAGCTCAGATGTTGCCATTTGGTCAGGTTCTGGAAATGTGTTAGTGGTCTGGAATCTCCATCATGAGAAAAGAGAGCTAAGGTGATTGTGGCACTTTGACCCCAGTAGCCTCAAAGGCTCCAAGGGCACTGTTAATCACTGGCTGATATCAAAGAGCACTTCGTATACTTAGTCCATCCTCAGTTGTGTTGCAAGTCACATTGCATCCTAGCCATTTATTTGTCTGACTTCCAGGCTAGCTAAGAATTCCTGGAGGGCAGAGACGATGTCTTTGTTTCTCACCACATAGCCAGGCTCCAGCAAATTACAGCAAAAAACACCGTCAACACATGACGGTGTTATGGAAAGAAAGACCTAGTAACCCAGAGAAGCCAGGAAAGAAGAACAAATTTCATTGTTGCTTGTGTAGCTTAAATTCCTCACAGACAGAAGTTCTGGGGATCTGGCAAGATTAGTGCACTCAGGTCATGTAGGCTGGAGGCGATGGCTGGATGGCTTCCAGAACAGGCCGGTATTGGCTGGGCTGCAGTGGCACGCTGAGCCCCGGGGAAGGTGGGACCGTGGCATTACTCAGCCTTGTTCAGTGAAGAAAGCTCTGTTCTTCTCTTCAAGCTTCTGGATTGAGGTTAGTGGTCGTGACATGAGAAAAGAAAATTGGAGGGAAGAATTGACTCAAGAGTGATAGCTTAGAGAATTAGCTTCATTTTTATCCCAAATCCTCTGACTGCACAGTCTTCTAAAGAGGTAAGTGATAATTCTGAAATTATTGGAAATCTAAGGGATGAAGAGATAATGCTCTAAAAAATAGAGAAGAGTAACTTTGGGAAAGTCTGGGCCTTGTTCTGTCTTCTGAAAGGTAAGGTATTAACAAAAATTGATCATTGATGCTTTAATTTGTTGCTATAAGAATTCAGAGTCATCTCTGGGTTGAGGGTTCAGAAATCTGCATTTGAAACACATCCCCAAAATGGTCCTGGTGTACACTAAAATGTGTGATTCACTGCTACATTCTGCAGCCTTTGTGAACCGAGGACA
Source organism: Glossophaga mutica (assembly GCA_039655065.1). Classification (NCBI taxonomy): domain Eukaryota; kingdom Metazoa; phylum Chordata; class Mammalia; order Chiroptera; family Phyllostomidae; genus Glossophaga; species Glossophaga mutica. Next base: position 142,426,282 of record CM077305.1, on the reverse strand, counting down.
GCCTCTTTTTGTCTTTGAAGATTAAGCTACTAAACCAATGTTTTGTGAGGCCTCTTTCTGCTATCAGCCTAGAGCTAGGAGCTGGAGGAAGTGGAGGCAAAACCAAAGGAGACAAAATAGGCATCAAAGGTCTATGTATGCGGAGCTGTTGGGAGTCATCTTAAGAGCTGAATAAAAGGAACACAACAAGCTGGAAATCATCACTGTGGCAGACAGACAAAGAGAGGAGGGTGCAGTTGCCAAATGGCTAATCAATGTACGTGGTTAAATTTCCAAGTTAAAAATGAGGAAACAGATCTGCAAAAATTAAAGAGGCCAGGCGAGTGAGGGAAGTGATAGACCAGATCTGGGACAGCCACACGTGCAGGATCCAACTGCAAAGGCTAACTTTTTCCTCAGTCTTGAGTGTTTTCTGTAAAAATAGGAACCAGTAGAAGATACAGGAATACAAAGCCATTAATTCCCTCCCAAGAAACAATGTCCAGTTTGAGTTCCCAAGCATTGCAGAATTGCTTTACTAATACTGGTTAACATTTACTAAATACTCCTTTGCAACATGCACTGTTTCAGTCATTTAATCTTCACAACAACCCTGTGAAATAGGTACTTTGGGTATGATCATCCTACAGATGAGAAAAAGGGGTTGATCACCTTGTTCAATCAAGGCGATGTAACCTCCAAGGGCATGTCAAGATTTGAACTTTGATGATCTAGATCCAGAGTCTGAATTCTTAGCCACTCTTTTGTTCTGTCAGCTGCAGAACAGACTATATTTTCAGCTTTCACACATAAATCAACTCTCAGTTACAATGAACTACTGACTCAATCACTATTGTTTCTGTTACAATGTCTATAAAATTAGGAAGGAAAATTATAAGTTCTCTGTATAAATGACATACTGATTTTGTTTAAAATGCATACGATGTCCTATGTACAAATGCTGACATTTGAAGTTACGAGTATCAGATCTGTGGTATGATGTCATTTTCACACACACACACACGCACACGCACACGCACACGCACGTACAATGCCAACATAATTTTCATGGTAAAAAGGTAACCAAAAACCTCCAGAAACCCAACTGTGTGCGTGTGTGTGTGTGTGTGTGTAATAGATCCTTACTCTTTTGTTCTGCATGCATTCTTCTTTTCTGTATTCATTTTTGGCTCAGATTTTGTTGACTTGTTCATTTTTTTAAATGTACTTGTGCACATTCACAGAAGAATTTGTTCCTTTTATCTCACATTTCTAGAGTTTGTCTTCCTGCTTCAGGCTCCAAGGCATACCATGGCAACAGTGGAATGGGAAAACTTAAGGAAAGCCAGACTAGGTTCATTAAGAAAAACATGATTATAAAACATGGAGCTACCCTCAAACTGAATGAAAAATAAATGAAACAGAACAACATTTCCTAAAGGTTTTATAATGCTTTTATGACACTCGCAGTTCTATTTACATTATAGGGCACTTTTAATGTCCAGCATTCAAGGATGTCTCTAGTAAAGTCTAACCTTGCCAAATGCACTGACAATTGTTGGTGCTTGGGCTATAGTTAACCTTCACTAAAAGCTATTCTCTCTTTCCTCATATGTTGTTGAAACCCCTTTTAAGAGAGCTGCAGCTGAAACCACACACGTGTACACACACACACCAACCCACATCGTGAGTCAGAGCAACAGAAATGGACAGAGCTAACATTTTCCTCCAGAATCTGGAGCACAAAGACCCAATCTCTGTGTTTTGAAGTTTATGTGAACACATTTAGTTTTACACTGTTCTCTAAGAAAGCTGCACATTATGGCATTGGCAGGTCTCACTCCATGTTCAGTTGGAAATGTAGTCCACAGTATGGTAAATACAATAGAAATTAGTGAATGTGAGGATCCTGTATAAACTAAATTATGGCAGCAACGAAAATGTATAAAACCCATGTGTTCTGATGCAATTCTATCAAAAGGAGACCCTACTTTTCTTTCACTTTCTGTTTCCTACTTTCTAGTAAGTTGTTATGAACTCCCTGGGCCCAAAAAGCTGTTTCAGCAGCTTAATAGCAAAACTGTGTCCAAGTATAGTTTTTACCCTCTCTGCTATCACAACACTACAAAGGCAGTCTTTCCTTCTTGTTTTTAATTCTTTTTTTAAGTATAGTTCACATTCAATATTATTTTGTGTTAGTTTTAGGTGTATAGCATGGGGGTAAGACAATCATTGTACTTTACAATGTGCTTCCCCCAATATTTCTGGTACCCACCTGGCACCTGGCACCTGGCACCATACACAGTTATTACAGGATTATTGACAATATTTCCGATGACATGCTTTATATCCCCATGACCATTTTTTTAGCTGCCAATTTGTACTTCTCAATCTCTTCACCTCAAAGACACCCTTTTCTGATGATATTCTCTCTCTCTCTTTCTCTCATACACACATTCCAAATAAATTAATAAAATATATTCCTGGTTTACTTGGTGAGTTATAGAAAGTATAATAACATAGTAAGAAAGAACCAAGATATATTTCATTAAATCAAAGATGCTCTTAGATATCTCTTCCTATAACCCTCTGCAAAACAAAACATAAAGCAATGCTCTGAACAGTATGGGAAGTTTCCGCCTAATGATATCAGGTAAATATGTGGACTGGCTTAATTTTTTAAAATTTATTTCCTCTAATATTTTTCGATTCTCCTAGTCTTCACTTTAGTTTTATTCTTTACTCTTAAAACCACTTGTCAATATCATGGATTCCAAATTGTCAGGGAGAGAAGATGTGAATTAAAGAGAGATATAGCACTCCTTTTTATACTTTTCATAAGCTGGAAATGAAAGGAACAAAGGGAGAAAGGTTAAAATAAATATTTAATAAATGATACCAAGCAAAAATATCTATATATATCAAATTACAGCTACGCTTTAGAACAAATTAAAATCAGTTTCAAATTTCACAGCACCCTTTCTAGATCATTTGGAATAGTTTTTCCCCAGACATAGCAACTGAGCTGAATTCTTATTGGATTAAGCAATTTTATTTACACATTATAAGGTTAAATCAAGTATATGGGCCTCTGGACATGTGTGTATTTTGGAAGGCATATGAGCGATTGGAAAGGGAAGGGGTAGGAAATAATAATTCCTACATCAATGCACGATCTCAAGAGTGGTTACTGCCTTAAAGATGCAACCGGGGCTGCTGGTGATATTATTTGGGCCAGTTTACTTTCACTTTTACTTATAAACCAACAGTAATCCAGCAAATGCTTCTTGATAGGTCTGGATTGCCTATGCTTAGAAACTGTCAGGGCAGAAGATTTCTATCACGTTCCACATTTCTTTTTTAAATTTCCTTGAGACAAAATAATATTGTTGGGAAAGTGTTGGACTACACTGAAGAAAATTCAGAAAATATACAAATTAATTAAAACACATTTATATTACCCTAAGGTATTTCCCTTTTTTCTTTTTATATCTTCTTTTCTCTTTTTCCTTTTCCCTTCTGTTCTTTTCTTTTTAATTTTCCTATTCTGCCTGACCTCCTAAATATCCAAGATTTGTGAACTGGACAGGTGACTCTTACCAATGATGGTCTACCTGCCAGACTGTGCAAGCAGCTCCCAGAAAGTCATGCACACAGCTGGGTGAGGAGAGAGGAGAACCTGAGAGTGTAACCATGATAGTAACAAAAGTACCGTTCCACAGTTCACTGCAGGTGTAGTTTGTAATTGAATAGTGGTAATACCATTGGGAAGTTCCAAACACTCACCTGATATTAAAGAGAATGGTTTCTTCAGGAACAAAGAGCCTCCAGTTGAAATGATTTAATGTGTCTGAATCCAGTCTACTTTTGGAAACAATGACCAGTAATGTAAAATTTGTTTGATCTTGGGCTTCTGCAGAAAGATTAGGAAAGCTCAAGTTGAAAGAAATGAGGCCCGGCTCTCATTTTCTCTTACAAGTACTCTTTAAACGAGAATTTCTCCTAGTTTAAGAAAATAGCTGCCTTTTTAAAAAGATCAGGTCACCTCTCTGTTGGCCATTGGCATTTCGTAGACTGGAAAACGTAAGTTCCTATTCTGTTAAGTAACACAAATCAAGTGGGGGAGAGACAATCTTCTCTTTTGCCATTCTTCTCTAAAATGAAATTTCTCAGTTTGGCAAAGTCTTGACAATACACATCTTGAAAATAAAAAATAATTACACAAAAGTGTGAATCATAAGACCATTAAAACAAGTACAGAAAAGTTCATTTCACTTGTTAATAAAAGCAGTGTTGTTCCAAGAAATTTAGCTATTTCACAGAGAGTTAAAGGGTCGGAATCTGCCCTGTGCAAGAAGGATGAACCAGAAATTCCTCTGGGACTAAATGGTCTTATTTGAGTTTGTTTGAAATATTTCATCAGCATTACACGTGAACCATTTCTTCTGGCATTAAGTGGTACAGTGGCATGCTATAACAGCCCTTACCTCTATACTTAATTGACTCAATAAATACATTATTTTCCCTGATTTCTCTGGATTTTTACACGGCACATTTGCACAGGTGATGTCACCCGTACCTCAGTGCCAGGTGATTAGTGTGATTATTTCTTGTTTTCAGGGAAACTTAAGATTGGAGCAGTAGAACAGGCAAGGTAGACTTAGTGGTAAAGTTAGGTCAACAAGTTTATTCAAGAGGTTCTAATACTGCTTTATCAATGCAGGGAGAGACTTGTATTATTCTCTGTATGACCAGTACCTTACACAATACTAGCCACACATTTGATTCTCAGGAATCTTTGTTGATTAAATGATCGACATACAAAATTCAGCCTTTGCTTATTTTCCCATTCATGTATTGATTGGCCTGGCATACTACTGGGGTCCATACCAATGTAGGGTGCCAGCACTCAGATGCGCACATGCTCTTTCTCAGAAACTATGGGGTCTTTCCTAGTCTGAGACAAGAGCGGGTGGCAGGTAGAGACCAGCAGCGTTAACCCAGCACGCCCAAGGTGCTGGCTCTGGGCTTTGTACTTACCGACGCCGTAGTATTTAGTCCAACAAAAGTAGCGCAAGAACAGCTTTTATGATCCCAGTTTCACAGTTGAGAAAAATAGGTTCAGAACTCTTTGACCCCAAAATCCTTTCAAAGGAGGACTCGGTTAAAATTAGAATTTAAACAAAAGTTATAAGAAATAATAAATTAACATCATTTGATGGTGGTCAACAAGTTAAGGAAAAAGAATTATATGAATCTTATTAATTTACTCTCTTTAATGAAACACACACTCTGAAACATTGACACAAGTCTTGGAATTCAGTTTCTGCAGGCCCCAACACATACTCTCAACATTTTTAAGTCCTTAGTTTTATTAGAGAAAATAAGACTTCCTGACTTTTCCTGACTTATTTCTAACCACATTTGAAAAGATTCATATAAGATTTATTTAGGATGAAGCCCATGAAAGCTTCTTTCTTATTTTTGTTAGAGCTTGTGTCAAACTGAAAGAGAAGTAAACCAGGTGAGGAAGCCTCTTTTTCACCACAGTGCCGCTGAAACGTATGCGTGTAGACAGCAGTCATGTGCATTTATCTGTGTCTGTTAAATCACAAACAAAATTAAAAGTGTCAGATAGAGTGGGATAAATACTTCTAAGAGTTATGACAAACTAAAGGTTAAATAGTAACATATTTATAAGAAAATCACTAATATCACTATGCATAGGAAAAAGATAACTCAGTTTACACAAAAGGAAATACAAGTGGCTTAATAACCATTGTAAAATCTTTAACACTGCTGGTAATTAAAAATGAAAATAAACAGTAATGCAACTCTATTTTCCTCTATTAATCAGTAGGGCTAATTAATTTATTTTTTAGGATGTATGATGCGGGCAGAAGTATAACTTTAGTCAACTGTTTTGAAAAGCAATTTGTAACTATGTATCAAAGAAGCTTTAAATATGCTTCTGGAGTCTTACTCTGAGGAAATATTCTGCAATTCAAGCAAATATTTAAATATAAAGAGACTCTTTTATAAAGTAAAAAACCATAAACCTTAAATGTCCTCAAACGAGGAGCATATTGTAGGCCATTTAATACAAATAAATTCTTATGACCTAATAACAATGGCGGGAAACAAAAAAACATGCTGCAGTGCCACGTGACCGAGTGATCTCAGGCAGAGAGAGTCCTAGAGGAAGACGTGAGCGCGGTGATTACAGTTGTTACCTCTGTTTACTTAAATTATTTCTCTGTGTTCTGCAATATATTTTCTGTATTTTACGCGTTTACTTTTAGAATCAGAAAAAAATTGTAAAAGAAAGGAGAAAAACAGAACGAAAGCTAGGCTCTCTAATTACGAAGGCTGAATAAGACACAGAAAGAGGAGAGGAATTTAATCCTGGCCGTCTCAATTTTACCTGAGATTTCTTTGAAGTCCATCTAAGGTCAACAACGCAACCTAAATGAGGTATTGTTTTACTTGACCACAGGGTCTATAGGGTACAATACCATCACATAGTGCCCGTCCAAGCAAATGCACTATTGGGATGCGTTCGTCCAGTGTCCAGAACAAAGAAGGCAGTGACCCAGCCCACTCTGTACTCACCAGACCCTGTCTGGAGCGTGTGGTTAGTGGTGTGCGCCACATCTGAAGCAGAACGGTAAATAATTAGAGTCTGTTCGAAAGAGGGTGGCCACAATGGTAAAATGCCTGGAAACCCCATGACTTCTCAGCTTAAAATCCGGCCCCCCCCCACCGCCGCGTTTTCTTATTATTCTCAGGATAAAGTCCAAAACCCTCTAAGACTCTGCCTCATCTTTTAAGATTCTCCCCCTTGCTCACTGAGTTCTAGTCACACATTTCAATCCCTTTAATGTATCAAGTTTCTCTGCACTTGAACTGCTCCAATTGCTGAGTCTCCAGCCTAGAAAGCCTCTACTCTCCCCACCCCTCCTCCCCACCCTGTCTCCCCCACAAACATACTCTCTTGCTGCCAATTCCTACCTTTTTTAAGGTCTTAGATCAAATACTTCTCTCCTCAGGAATACTCTCTGACCACCCACCTAGAAACAGCACCCCTACTGCACTACCTTATTTTACCCTGTAGTTGTCTCTGGTTAGTTACCTTTAGTCTGTATTTCTTGCTAGATGGTAAACTCTGTGAGGACAGTACTGAGTGTCACACTATGTGCGTCCGTTTGGGCTGCCATAGGCAGGGGGCTTATAAACAACAGAAATTTATTTCTTTTGGCTACAGAGGCTGGGAAGTTCAAGGTCAAGTTACTGGCAGATTCGTTGTCTGGTGAGAACCCTCTTTCTGTTATGTAGACAGCCAGTCTCCCTGCTGTACCTTCACACAGTGGAAGGGATGAAAGAGCTCTCTGGGGTCTCTTTCCTAAGGGCCTTACTTCCATTCTTGAGGGCTCCACTCTTATGACCTGATCACCTTCCCAAGACCTCACCTCCTAACACCATCAATATTAGGGGTAGGATTTCAACATATGAATTTTGGGGGAACACAAAGATTCTGTACACAGAATAATGCCAAGAATGTAGTACATTGTCTGGACCACACTTTGGGCTATTTGTTGAATTAATGAGTTAATGAATGAATGAATGATGTAAAGCCCATCTGTCTGCATGTCTTTATGGTTACCCTCCATTTTCACATCTTAATTCCTCCTTAATGCTAAGAAAAAGGGATTTTTAATCTGAAGAAAGAGAAGCCAAGTAGGAGAGGAGAGAGAGCTTCCTGTGATAGCTTCCTGTCCCATAGACATTCTGCGCAACTCCACTAGTTAGAAAACTAAGGCTAGTTACAGTTCTATAACTGTAGTTCTTCATAAGGAAGAACTTTCTAAAAGTTAAATTAAAAATTAAACTAGCATCCTGTGTGATAATGAATTGTTTTATAAGGTGTTTGCCAGAGATATTTGAATATTAGCATGGATTGGAGTTGCTGTAAAAGAGATTCCTGTATTGGGTAGTTAGATTTGATGCCTTTTAGGACCACTGAAAAGCATATAATTCTATGACCTTGCATCTCTCTGGCTGTAGAGGCACTGCACAAAAGGAAGAGAAGACTCAAGACAAAACAGGGCATGGAGTAAAACAAAGAAAAGCGTGGGGAAGAAAAGGAAATGTAACACTGTCTCAGAACGTTTGATCTCAATCATTTCCAACCTTCTGTGAGGATGGGGTTGGCAGGCCTCCCAGAGAAACCAAATCAAAGCAACCTAACAGGGCATCACAGAACTAAGCTGGGAGATAGAAGATAAAAGCCCTGCATTTAGAGTCACTGAGCGGGGGCGGGGGTGTGAAAGGCAGGCTTTCTCTTCAGGGTCCTTTTCAATTGACTTAAAGGCACACGTCCGAAATGAACATTCTCCATAAACAAAGGGCAGTTCCCTGAATCCAAAAGGCTGGGCATTCATGAACATGGATAAAGGAATGGGCTGAAATGTCAGTGCAATTGCTTTCTGTATCTTCACTACCCTTAACCCAAACTGTGTTTCTAATCTGGAAGAGCAAAGCCTGCTCGACAAATCCAGCTTTTATCACCTCCTTTGCGTTCACTTACTCACAGCTCAGAAATTGTCCAATGGCCTTCTTACCTATCTAATCAAAGAAATAACTGCTGTTGTGGAAAAAAGCAGCTTCCACATGGTTTGAGAGAGAAAGAGCCACAGGATGCCTCTGTCTGAGATACGAAGACAAAAACTGAACTATATTGTGTAGCTTTGCTTTACTAAATGGTGTTTTTTTCAACTACAGTGTGGAGACTCCTCATAAAGTAGAATGCAATTTTTTAAATTTTGACCACTGATAAAATATTTAACTCTTATTGGGTGCTGACTATGTTTCAGGCAATGAACTGAGTGATGTGTGCACATTATTCCCTGAATTCTAACGACAGTCTGGAAGTAGATGCAATCATAGTCCCTATGTCTGGAAGCTGTGTGCTCTCTGGTACTATAAGAATTGGGAAAGTGTGATAGCGCCTGAATTAGGAAACATGATTATTACATTTATTTTAAATTTATTGTAAAGAAATCAGTATACTACAAATTAGAGACAATATTATACTAAAGTACTACATATCAATGACTTACCCTTACTATTTTACTATATTTCCTTTATCTATTTTCTCTTTGCTTATTTTAAAGTAAGTCCCCAATAGAGTTTAAAATTCAGTGAATGTTTCAATGTGCATCTCTAAAATTTAAAAGTATGTTCTTACATACTATTATCACTCCTAAAAAATTAAGTTTTTTTTTTCATCTCATACCCAGTCTACATTTAGGTTTCCCATATCATTAGTATTTGGCAATCATTAAATCAAGTTCATCCTGATAATGATGATGGGGTGTAAGAAAACTTGTTTCTACAGATAAAGCAAATGTGGGAGAGATTTGGAAACACTTTGAAGTGGGACTGGTGCCTGCTTGCCCTGGGTTACCCCCTGCATTCTAGGAACTTAGCTTAAGTCACCAAAGGTACTCCTGGATCCCACTGGGATCTGAGCTCAGATGAGAAATCACAAGGGCTAGAAAGCATGGACTATGGAATCAGACTGCTCAAACTCATTAGTTACGAGGTGAACAACGCTGGACAAGCTCCTCTCTCTGTGCCTTCCTTTCATTCTATTTAGAATAGAAATATTCTTGAGTCTCATTTCCTATCACTTTTGGCCTTGCCTTTTTACTTGTCCATCAGTTGTGGTTCTCTTACTTTGAACTTGGGCCACTTTCCTTCTACCTTCTCATTTCTTTACTGTGTCTCAGCAGAAGCAAGTTATTCCAACAAGCCACATAGAACCATCTACTTTGTGATAGGCACTATGGTCCGTATTTGGAATACAGAAATGAACAACACAGCATCTCTGCTCTAAGGAGCCCAGGATCTAACAGGCCCCAGAGGAGGCCTCCGTGATCTGCCAGCTTCCCATAACATACTGCCCATGTGCTCTGCTCTGGAGGGTCACTTGCTTGGTCTGTTCTTAATAGGTGTATCATCAACAATGATACATGAGAGTCTGTATCATTGATCACATTAGATCAATACATTCTGAATCATGTATTCAGTCAGCTATTTTAAAAATATTTCCATGTAGTCCCCTAACAATTATGACTGTCATAAAAATAATTTCTGACAGTTTATGTTATGAAGAAAACCAAAACCAGTGTTGTAGACTATTAGGCTGAACCGAAAGAGTAAATAATTCTAAATTAGAACTGTCTCATGCCTGGTAATCACAAAGCAAAGGAAGCTTTCCAATGAGACACATGGCCTCCAATTCTGCAGAACTCCTGTCAGAATCAATTGATTCATCTTTCTTCCCAACACTTATTTCTGAACCTTTATGGGTCGTTCTGTTCCAGGAGCACTTTGCCAAATTGGACTACTGTCCACATTTTCAGCAATTCAAAATTAACCTCCATAAAGAGAGGAACAGAGAACTAAATGTGTTGTGCAGGCCTCAGAGAAGATTGCCTGGAAATAAGCAACCTACTCTTTGGATAGAACTGTTCCCCACCATTCTCAGATGCCTTCACTAAACGTTTAGCCCAGCTTCCCTTCATTCCAGCTCAGGAAGTTGGTTCCACTTCCTCTACTAGGTATGCACGTTATAAATTTTTGAGAGTAAAATATGAAACACATCAATCGATAGTGCACATAAGAAGCCTGACGGAGAGTGATTCACAGTCATTAAGCGGGGATCCAGCAGAGGTACGAAGAATGAAGGCCAAAAACAAGTGCAGAGCTGGAGAAGTCCTTCAGTGGGGCAGGCGGCGCAGGGAACAGGAGGCCGGCCAGGTAGATGGCAATAGCCCACGATGTCAATCAAAGCTTTTAGATCCTGTGAACGGTCTGGGTGAAGCTGGTGGTGTAAATTCTGTCCCCAGTACATACACACCTTTCTTTTCTTCTCTTAATTGTAAAATGCAGTCAAGGTAGAACATGTTGACTTAGGGTACTTTGCCTGAAACAAATTGCCTAACTTTGTGGCCCTTTCTAGCCAGCGACTTTGAGTAAGCTACTTTAATATCCATGCCTCAATTTCCTCATCTGAAAATGGGCATAATAGTTATTGTGAGGCTTACTTGTTGTGAGTACAGATAAAGCTCTTCAAAATGGCAAGTGTTCGTTAATTAGCTATTAAAATCTGTAACTTGCAGGCACATTTTCCATCTGCAGTAGGAAAGAATAAAGTCAACACATAGGCAGAGACAGAAGAAGGGAGGAGTCTCCATTTGAGCATTTGAGTCCTTGACCGCAGTTACCCCTGAGGTCCCCTCTACCCCTGCCCATGCAATTTGCTAACATGAAACAAAATGTTCCTTATTTTTCTTAAGATACCTTTAGTTGGGTTTCTGTAAATTGCAGCCAAAGAATTCTGACTTACAAAACCTACTTTGTGAAAGACACAGGGCTAAGCTTTGAGTAAATATTACATCTTATAGTTTTCAATTAAGTCCGGTACAGGGAGGAAAACTGCTACTGAGAGACCATGCTGCTCTCTTGTTTCTCTATTTGAAAGACAGTGTAGAGCAGTGGTTAGAGGACACTGTGGAGACAGATAAACTGGGTTAAAACTCTGGCTCCATTACTTACTAGCTGGACAGCTTGGGGCTAGTTACTTAACTTCAGTGGATTTTCCTTTCCTCATCTGTAAAGGGGAGATATTAACAGGACCAACTTCATAGAATAATGTGAGGATTTAATGGCTACAATATGTAAAGTACTCAGTGCATACTGAGCATGTTGTCGATATGAGCTATTATCAGGGAGACCTTTCCTAATACTCTGTAAAACTTTGTCATTCTCTGACCCCTACCCCAGATTTATTTTTCTCCTTAGGTTTATCACACATCATAAATGTTCATCTACCTGTTTATCGTTCTCCTCCCTTAACTAGAACGTAAGTTTTGCTTGCTTCTTATCCTCAGCACGGAAACAGTAGCTGAGATAAATGGTAAGTGCGCAGCAGCCATCTGATGACCGAGTTACTGAGCTTGTCAAGATGCTATAGCTAAATATAGCTTAGCCAAACAGAATTCCATTTCAGGGCTGTTTGGCTCCAAGCACTTTCTACTATCACATAACCTGAAATTTCCAAATTTGTAGGTTATTAATATGTGAAGTATGTAATTTCAAGAGTGCAAACAGTACAACTAGAAATATTACGGGGTAACGATAAGAACACTGAGCCTGGAGTCATGTAGTCTTGCCCATTTTAGCTGCATCACCATGGGCAACTCATCGCAGCTCACTGGACTCTATTTCCTCATCTGCAAAATGAGAATGTTAAATACAATTATTTCTATGATTTCTTTCAGTTTGGTTTTTCTCTGATTCTATTCCAAAGAATTAAGTGAACCAAAGTCATTAGCAAATAGTTTTGTGCCATGGTATATTTTTGTATTCAAAGCATTTCTCTCTCTATTTTTTCCTTCTACAGTGGATAAAGAGGAAAGTTATAAAAGAAATTACAAAGAGAATTTTATAACAGCTGGGAATTTAATTGTCCTGTAAACTACATTGATTTTTCTCTCTGAAGTCCCCCTCTAAAATTTAAGTTATTCCAGAGAAATCCCTTTTTGTGTATTTGGCCGTGATGACAAGGGCCCACACTGCAAATGAGTACTATCGCTAGTGACAGAGGTAAGTGTCTGGGGACAAAGCCAAGTGGAAATCTAGCCTGCTCCCAAAGGGCACCAGTCTTCTGTGATTGCTCACTTCACTGAAGTCCTCTAGCTCGTAAGATCTTTAACATAAAAGAAAACACTGTCAACCATTGTTTGTATCTAGGTTACTTGTGTTCACCACCTAGAAGCAAAGTTACAGAGGGGTCCTAGCTTATATTTCTATATTCTTAACCAGTGTCTAGTGCAGGACAGGATGTTCAATGGCCATTAATTACTAATGGATTGTTCTCAACTCTAGGGGTCCTTTTGGCCACCAGTCGCACAGCCTTTCCCATTCTCCCCCATTTTACTTCCTGTGATGTTTCATCTGTTTCCTTTTCCTTCGATGTTTACCTTTTGTGTGGCAGTAAGTGAAGCCCAGTCCTGTAGTCCTGACCAGCTCCTCTCATTTTCCTGGGAAATATTGATGGCAGCACCTCTGTTGATGGCAGCACTGTGCTAATTCCTGCCTTTTTAATTCTGGTTTTCTGAAGGAAAACATTTTATGTTCCAGATTTTAGAGGGAGAGATGGCTTAAGTGTTGGTGGTGGTAGAGAGAAAAAAGCACTGAACACCACAATGTGAAACATAATACTACATAAGCAGCTTTGAGTCCCATTTCTCAGTTCATTACTTGGGTTTTCTTGCATTCTATTACTTTGTCACTGAAAAGCTCATTGTAATCCTCACATTCCCTAATTTCATATCAGCAAAATGTTTATTTTTCCAGAAATGACAGCAGTAGAAGAATGTATGCATGTGGTATAAATACGAAATGATATAGTATGATTACATATGATACAAATTATACCTGAACAGCAGAAAAGAAAACGGAAAAAGATCCTAGTTGTGAGAGCTGTTAGAATTCTTAATAATTTCTAAAAGATTTAAAGAAATGAGGAAGTAGAGGCAAATGATATTCTCTACACAGAGAAATCCTATTCGGTAAGGGTTTGGCGTTTGATGGCTTGTTTGGGCCCATTCCTTCTCCAATTTTTCATTATTACAGGATTAGAGCTCTTTAACATTAAACTTGTACTGTGAATGGGTCTTAAAAGATTTTATTTAAAATAAGCTGACAAGGCAAAGTATGAAACGAACATATTTCTGAGAAAGCACTTAGCTTAGAAAACCAGAAGTTTTCCGTACACCAGTAAAGAATGATGCCATACTAATGTAGCTATACTTTCCTAAATGCCAAATATATGATATCTTAACAAAAGCAGAATTTATTAAGAGTTGGTGAACTAATATTGAGTCAGTGATTTAATTGAGTTTGAGCAAAGCTTTAACATATTCATTCCAAGGTATTTTTTTCAAGTACAAAAAAATCATGTGTGAATGGATCTTGAACACTGCCTGGAAGAGAGAAAGTTTCAACATACATTTCAGATAACAAAAACAGATTTTTAAAGGATCATGTTTTATATGAGTAATAATTACATCTTCATAACTTTGTAGTACAAGGATACAAATTTATTTTTTACACACCAATTAGGAAACAGAGGTTCTTTTCTGCATTATTATCTTCTTTTGAAATTAAAGATGTTCAAAAACATTTTTTCACAATTTCCAAAGTCATTTAAATTGAATATTCAATAATAAAATTGCTAAGGAAAAGTTTTTAGCAAAGAAGCTTCCAAAAGTGAGGCAGGATCGTCACTAAACCAAGAGAAGCCGAAGTATTCCATGATGTCACAGCCTGGCTGCTCGTCCTTTCAGGAGCAGGGTTTTTTTCTTTTTGTTTGTTACTTCCATGCCCAAGTTTAACCTTTTTCCTTATTTTCTCTTTTGCCCATCGCCTAAAACCTAATTATAGACCAAGGTTGGTGTTTAAATCGGACAAAGAGAAATAATCATGACTCCATTTCAACTTGCCCTTGATCACTCTGTGCTCAGTGAGTTAGAGGATTTGATACCAGAATAGAAATCTTGCTCCTGGCCCCATCGTCAGGGCCTAGCCAAATGCCTAGAGCAAAGTAGGCACTCAGAAAAAAGCTGCTGAATGTGGGGCTGACACGCACCTGGCACGCACTGCTATGACCAGGTGTGCAAAAACTAATGCGAAACAGCTACTATTGTGTCGCCCCTCCTATAGCCCTGGCCCCATACCTGAGGACATCCCCCTGCCCTTTGATTCAGCAATTAATGGGTTAAGTCCTAACAGGTCTGGGAGCTTTCTAGGCCTCACTTCATTTTTTTTTTTTTTTCTAGGCCTCACTTTAGCGTTCCGGAAGCCTTCAGCTCTGGTTGACCAGTGCCCATGCCACACTAGTTCTGACTTGTTTTTAACGTTATCTTCAATTAAATCAGTATTTTATGTGTTGATTTGGCACATACAACAACAGGCGGAAAAGGTGCAGTGTTCTGAGGAGCGCAAGGGAGTGTAAGGGCAGGAGAGGTGACAACAGAGAGGGGAGGGGCAGCAGGGAGGGTGGAAAAGAAACAGGAGGAAAATCTGCTACACAAGAAGATCCCCACCTGCAGGGGTTTGTCTCACACAATCACCTTTCTCATGGGCATTCCATCAATTCAAACTGTCCTCCCCAGCAGGATGAGTGAAGGCTCTTTGAAAAGTGTACAGTGCATGTCTAGAACCAGAGCTGCAATTACTCTGCTTGCTACGCTGACACCATTGTCTGATAAAATATTGTGCCAAACATTTCCCTTATTTTCCCTTTGTGCTAGCTTGCTCCGGGTAAAATAATATTGGTCAGATTCATATCCAACCCAGGTGAAATCCTGTTACAATGCACTCAAAAAGGGGTGTCTGAATTGTTTCATTGTACTGGGATTCCGTTGTGTTAAGTTTTGTTGAGAATCTGGTACTTGTAAATCTTTTGGTGTTAGGTTGAAAGGGTATTGCACACTGTAATTTACAAAGCATTAAAGAACCATTGCTGTACATGTGAATTGCTCTTGTTGGGATTAGAGCTGAGTTTTGCAAACTGAACCCTGTTCAACTCCAAATTTGTGAAAGTGGGTTCTATACTAAAAAATGTTTGGGGAATACAATGCATATTGGAGTATTAACGGCTCTGAGAAATCATATATATTTTAAAAAATGTTACACTTCTTAAACCCTGGGTTTCTCAGGCTCTCTCTGTCTGTCTCCCCCTCCCTCGCTCCCTCTGGTTTTTGATGGAACACCTAACATGGGATACCAAGTTTGACAAATGCAGATGCTGCATCAGGGTATTCATTCTCCCGTTTATAGAGGACCTGCCATATGTTTGGAAATGGGCCAGGCTGACAAAACAAAGACAAATGAGGCACACTGCTTGTTCCTAAAATGCTACCAGAGGAGATGCAATGCAAATAACACGGAGTTGTTTTGTTTTTCACTTGTGGGAAAACAGGCAACAAAGCAACAGAGCAGGAAAGAAGGGAGGCTAGGACCATGTCTGGAAGAGCATCCCTGGTGACAGTCTCACCATAAGAATATACACATGCCAACGTCAGGTACTAGAGATTTAGAAAATAGCTAGCAGGGGTAAAAAGACCCTCTCATGCATCTTTTTCTAAAACCATTAAAAATATACCCTAACAACATAAAATGGGTCTGTCAACATGTCTCCCTTAAGACAGCCAGTTCTCGTTTTAGATAGCTGCATGGAGAGTGAGTAGTGGCCATAAAGATAATCTGCAGTTTTTTTCTTTAGCATACGTACACACTCACAATTCGGGCCTCAGTTGGACATCTGCTTAGATCCTAGCTCTCTTCTTATAGCTGGACAGGGATTTAAGGAATGTGCCGTTTTCCTTGGCTGTGAACTTGTTTTTTCTTGTATCCAACATGCATACTGGCATGGCCTTTGTTAACTAGTCATTCTTTGGATGGGGAGTGGGAATGGATTGGTATCCTTGATGTGGTTCCAGACATTACTGATTTTTTCAGCCTTAAAACCAGCAGCACAAAGACATCTGAAAGTCTTTGATGTGTTCCATACAGTACCTAACACACTAGGTGTGCAGCAGCACCATTATAGAGGACTGGAAAGGAAATGGAAGTGGTGGTGTTCCTGTCTGTCTGTCTGTCTGTCTCTCTTTCTCTCACATACACACACACAAAGAGAGAGCTAGTGTACCCTCCACCCTGTCAATCAATTATATACATTATCATTTAAATTTTACAATGACCATATGGGGTAGGTATTACAGTATTTTTGTCATTTTTACAATTGGTAAGTTGAGAAATAAACATGTTGGGGTTTAATCCAAGGTCAAGGACAGAGTAAGAAATAAAACAGGAGACTTGCTTTATTCCAAAGCTTAATTACATTTTATACTGCACCCACTATAAAGCCAGAGTAAGGGGATAACTAAGGCATATTTTGTACCCCTCAAAAATAATTCTGTTTTAGTGTGCTTACCTGGTGACAAGAATTCTTTAGACAGGATGTACTAGCACTTGCTTTTTCTGATGGAAGTAGCTTATCATTATTCACCTTACATTATTCAAAATGGTTCATAACAAGTTTATCATTTCTTTATTTTTCTCTTTTTCTCTAACAGATGCATTCCTTGAAGAAATCAGTCCAATACCTTTTGCACAAGGAAAGGATGCCTAGAATTCAGGGTGGGACTTGATACTCTTCAATGGCCACCCTGTTACTGTTGGGAGAGACACAAAGGGACAGGCTGTCCAGAATCTTTAGTTAAAGTTAATCTTTAAATATCTCTAGCACTTAAAAAATAGTTTCATAACTGAAAATATTTTATCCAGAATACTGACAACTTGCTGTAGACAATGAAAAGGAATGAGAGTTCAATTAAAACAGGAAAGGTTTTCAAGTGGATGTGTGTATGTATACACACAACACATATATTAACAATGCATAACATGTGTTAACATATATGGCATATGACATATATAACATGTATGTGTGTATACATCTATAGAGAGAGAACACTTGACACCGGAGGAACGACACAGTGAAATAGGGTTTAGAAGGAAGTAAGATGGATCACAGTTCTTAACCAGGTTAAGGGCAGACCCTTTGAGGATGTGATGAAAACTAAGAACTCTCTTTTTAGGAAAGCAGCAATATACAATCACATTTCATATGCAGTTGGTTTCTCACCTCCTAAAACTCACGCTTACCCTCCATTAGGAGGCTTTGATATGGTCCTGAAGGCCATGAAAAACAATAGAAAATTGTCCAGAATGAAAAAAGGCACAGGTGACACGATTTCTCAAGGGAACTTTACATCTCTATAAATTCTTGTCTCTATGATTCCAATGGCACTATTTGTAAATGTTGCTCTAAAAATCCTTGCCCGGAGAATCTTATGTCCTCTTTGAGGACTTAACAAAAATTTCAGGAGCGTCAGTGCCTTGAAGATTCCTGCCTTTCTCCAGTAAGAAAAGCCAGGTAACCAAAACCACAGGACATGAAAGGTTTATATCAACTCTAGCATTTCAGTATTTCCCAGATGTTAATGCACACACACATCCTCTGGAATCTTCTTAAAATGCAATCCTGATTCAGTAGATCTGGGGTGGGACCCAGGACTCTGCATCTCCAACAAATTCCCAGATGACACTGATGCTGTTAGTCTGCGGAGCATACTTGCTGAGTAGGAAGACTCTAGTAGGGGATCCAATTCTATATACCTCTACTGAAAAGCACTTTAGAGTAGTTTCTCCCATTGCTGTCTCATCTCACATACATCCTTGAGCTTCTCCATCTCACTACTCAGCTAGAGCCTAAACTTACGCAGAGGGGAAGATTACACCAGGGTCTTCAGTAAGAGAAAGTAAATGGATCTTTTGCTTTAGGATAAGACTAATAATGATGTGAGTTTTGTATTAAATAGTTATCTGCTTCTGTGATACTTAATGTTTTGGTGTGTCTGTAAATGCTGAGCAGGTTACAAGTAATGTATGTAAATGATTTATCTCTTTAAATTAGAGCAAATTTAAGTTTAGCCCTTTAAAAACATTGTTTTCATTTGGTCTCAAGAGAGGAGCAAGAGTGGAATCAGAGATTGCAAGTACTGAGAATTGCACTATCACAAGCTAAAAACTGATGCCAAATTGATGTTGACATACCACACGACATGAAAACCCATATAGGTCCTGCTCCCATCCTTGGATTCTTCAAAGTATGGATGAGTCAAAGACGGACAAGGCTAGTGATCAGGAGGCAGATTTATTTCTGAGTCAGAGATTAACTTTCTGTATGTTAGAAACTCATGAAATTTTTTAGCAGCTGGTATTATTCACTACATTTTTAATTAAGAAAAGTTTCATGACAGTTCCTAAAATGGCGGTTGAATGGGCAAAGTTGAAAAATTATAGAAATTGACTTAGCATTTAGTAAGTGTATGCTTACCTAACAGCAATTGCACAATCCAAGAATATGTCATTTCATGTTTGAATGAATGAAAACCATGGCTTTCTATAAATGTTTTTATAAAAAGTGATGTAAGGAACAAAACTGGATAGGGCTCATTTTTTCATATTCAGTTTATTTCAGAAATATACTTATTTCCCTATTTCTACTTTATGGAAGTTAGAGGAAATAAAATATTTTTAACTAATAGTTTAAAGAAAATGACACTACCATGCAAAATGATATTCTAAACTCAGCATGGAATAAAAGATATTATAACAGCTTTAGCTCGTTACTGTTTTAACTACAATATTTACTTTGAAAAGCATGGTATTGTTTCTTTGAGAAATAATCAGTTTCCCCTTTTGCACCCACCAAATAAGATTCCTTCCCACCTCGCTCTACAGTCAGAACCCTCACTGGGAGAGGAGCAAGCATAAGATGGCGGCCACAAAAAACTGTCTGTGAATGGAAGATAATGAGAATTAAAGGTTGTGTAGGAACAAATGGAGAATCACAAATAATTTTTAAGTTACTTCAATGTTTATTTACCATCATTATATTCTCTTATTTATTTCCATTTTTATTCTTAAACTATGAAACATTTCAAAATAATGTCAGCTATTCACATACCTACCAACTAGTTTTAACAGATGTTTACATTTTGCATAGTTATCTGTTCTACTGTCTTTTAGCAAGATTTTTTCACTAGAAAACATTAAAAAATATTTGTTAATGTCATCAGAGAGGTAAATCACTTAAACTGAAATTATCTGATAACTTTCATACTAAAGCTCATCAGAATTTTAAAGGATGACAGAAAAGCCTCTAAGAAATTCTTTCTAATGCTTCTTGTACCACTTCAATTTTTAAAAAATAATACAAATAATCACCAGAATTCATATTTGTTGATGGGGGTAAAAGTGTTCTAAATAAACTAATTAAAATGGAATAGGAATACATTTGTAGACTTTCTGTTAATGATGTGTTTCATAATTATTGTGCATACTTTTTAGTTCTTCTACTCCCATTTGTTCTGTATTTCATTTATGTAAGAAGGTGGAGAGTGTGTGTTTGTGAAATATGTGTGTGTGTATTTAAGCTGTAAATGAAATAAAAATTCTATTCTGCTCTCTTTTGAAAGTACTTGTCAGAGAACACATAAAGATGGGAGTCACACAGAACAGTTTTCAGACACATAAATTATTAATAACTGAAACAATAAATTAAACTTTGTAAGTCATATATTTAGAGATTATTTAGATGCTGGGAGAAAATTTGGCTCAATTTATTTATAGATACAACTAGAAAACCTCAAATTTCAAATAATACTGTCATTATTAGGGAGCAAAATGTGAATAGTGTTGTACATGAAATACCCTGGGCGAGATGTTCTGATCGTTTAAGTTGAAGATGCTGATGTAATTTGTAGTGTGGGCCATTTATGGCTGTTTTAGTAACTTGGCATTACTTGTGATGTATGTATTTGTCTCAGGGCAAACAGCTTGCTTGCCTCCAATCAAAACCTAAAAGATACTTCTTCTTCTTTGGGTTTAAAGTAGTTTTTGTTTGGGTTGATATTTCCTATTTGAGGTGAATTATTCCTTCTTTGGCTCTTTTCTATTCATTATATTATGATATATAATTTTGGTTAAGCAATTGTGTGACATTTTCTACAACATTATTCTGGGCTGCTGTATAAAAGTTTAAAACTATGTTTCACAAATAAAATGCTTATGCTTACTTATTTGATAGCTTTTCCTATTGGACTTGGGATAAAGTCTTCCCTTATGCAACTTACTTATAATGATATCTATTTTTCCTTTTTCTATATTATTTTAAAACTGCTATTTAAATTTGATATTATGCTTCTCATGATGAAGTTAGAGTCCTGTTTTTTCACTTCAAAGAATGCTTTTAATTTTGAGTTTTCTATGAAGAGGTTCACTAAACATACATATATTTAAAAGCACTGAACTCTTTCTAAGGTTCATAGTCTTTTACATCTTATGGCCCACTTTTCATAATTTGCAAAATATTTACTTTTTCCTTTATACTATGACTATAAATTTTGAAAACTAATTTTTCAAAAGTATCAGGAACATTATATTAGCAATAACCTTGTTAATTAATATTTGTTCATTATTTCTTGGTCAAGATGGTCAAGATAGAGGAATCCAAGACAGTGATCGACTAGGTGGATGTTACACTCGCCTTCTCCCAGGACCAAGCTGAAATTACCACTAAAATAGAGAATAATGAACCTGAATAACCAACTGAAGACTAGCTGAACAGAAGTCTTATAACCAAGGATTTGCAGAAGCCACATTGAGACTGGTAGGAAGGGCAGAGAGGTGAAAAGGGCTGGCCCCACTCTACTGACGGCTGTTGAGATTCCAGAGCGCTCTCAGCTGCAAAGGTTCCTCCTGAGGAGTATGGAGTTTCAACCCCAAGCCAGGCTGTGCAGCCTATACCAGAGCAGGGAAGAGGCACCCACATAATATCTGACTGTGAAAATCAGTGGATTTTCGACCAAGGATTTCTCTGCTAGAGAAACAAATGCCCTCTTAAAGGGCCAACATGCACAAAAAATCTGTTTCCAACCACTCACCCAGGGCTCTGAAAGAGGGAGGGACAAGTGGATAGGAGTAGTACTAGGAGATATTGAGGTTTGTTATTCTGGGAAGAGAGGTGATGGGACAGTCTTCAGATCTCCTGTGCTGAGTCACTCTCCTGCACCTCAGATGCCATCTTTCTTGGGTGGAACATGCCCCTTCTGGCATCAGCCTGGGGGAAAGCAATTGCCCCATCCTTTAGACTCCCTGTCTCACCACCTTGTAAAGGTCATGCCCTGCTGAGGAGTCAGCTGCTGGGGCTGGGGTATAGAGAGGTATGGGCAGACTCCGGGGGGTGTCAGTGACTGTGTGGTTGGGCTTTGGGGTGAGGCTATTCCCCCCAATTACCCATGAACCTGACTGGTGCCTATCCCCTCACTGGGGAGAGCCTCTAACCCCACCCTCCTGGCTTCAGGTAGCCTCAACCTCTTGAATTCCGGTGGCCCAATCCTTCCAAAGTCTGGGAAGAATCTGGGACAAACTGAGTTGTGTGGTACCTATCTTCCCTAAAACCTAACCAGCACCTCCCCCTCACAGGAGATCCATTTGCCACCGCTCCCCCTGTCCCCGCTCCTCCCAGTAACTCCCACCCTATTAAGCTCAGATTCCTGGCAAAATCTTGGACAGACTGAATTGTGACAATAATTCATGCAGATGGAAATGACTAAAAAGCTGGGGTAGCAATACTTATATCAGACAAAATAGGCTTTAAAACAAAGGCTATAATAAAAGACAAAAATGAATACTACATAATGATAAAAGGAGCAATCCAACAAGAGGATATAACTCTTGCAAACATTTATACATCCAACATAGGAGCATCTAAATAAGTAAAGCAAATCTTGATGAACATAAAGAGAGAGATTGACAGAGATATAGTCATAGGGGATTCTGACACCCAATTGACATCAATGGACAGATTATCCAGACAAAATCAACAAGAAAACAGCAGCCTTAATGACACACTAGATCAGATGGATTTAACTGAATCTTCAGAGCATTTCACTCTAAAGCAGCAAGAATATACATTCTTTTAAAGTACGCATAAAACATTTTCTAGAATAGACCATGTTAGGACACAAAACAAGTCTCAATAAATTTAAGATTGAAATCAAATCAAGCATCTTCTCTGACCATCATGGTATGAAACCAGAAATCAATCACAAGAAAAAAACCTGGAAAACACAAAAAGACATGGAAGCTAAAAACCATGTTACTAAGCAATAAATGGACTATCAATGAAATCAAGGAATAACTCAAAACATACCTAAAAACAAAGGAAAATGAGAACGCAACAACCCAAAATCTGTGAGACACAGCAAAAGCAGTCCTAAGAGGGAAATTAGTAGCATTCCAGGCCTATGTCAAGAAGCAAGAAAAATACCAAATAAACAATCTAACTTTACACTTAAAGGAACTAGAAAAAGAGCAAGAAGCAAAGCCCAAAGTGAGTAGAAGAAGGGAAATAATAAAAATCAGAGTAAAAAATAAATGGAAAAAAAGTCTAAAAAAACAGTGCAAAGATCACTGAAACCAAGAGCTGGTTCTTTGAAAACATAAACAAGATTGACAACCTTTAACCATACTCATCAAGAAAAACAGACAGGATCCCAATAAATAAAATCAGAAATGAAAAAGGAGAAATAATAACTGACTCCACAAAAATACAAAGAATTGAAAGAAAATATTATGAACAACTATATGCCAACAAATTTGACAATCTGGACAAAATGGATAAATTCCTAGAAATATATAACCTTTCAAAACTAAATCAGGAAGAATCAGAAATTGAGTAGACCAATTACAACTAATAAAATTGAAGCAGTAATTAAAAAAAAAAAACCCCAACAAACAAAAGTCCTGGACCGAATGGCTTCACAGCTGAATTTTATTTAACCTTCAAAGAAGTACTAACACCTACTCTTCTCAAACTATTGCAAAAAATTCAAAAAAGGGACAACTCTCAAGCCCATTTTATAAAGCCAGCATTATCCTAATTCCAAAGCCAGAAAAGGACACTACAAAAAAGAAAATTATAGGCCAATATCCCTGATGAACAAAGATGCTAAAATCCTCAACAAAATATTAGCAAACCAGACCCAGCAATACATTAAAAAGGTCGTACATGATGAAGTGAGCTTTATTCTGGAGATGCAAGGCTGGTACAAATAAACAATATCTACAAATAAATGTGATACACCACATAAACAAAATGAAAGATAAAAATCACATAATCACATCAATAGGTGCAGAAAACACAGTTGATAAAATCTAGCACCAATTTATGATAAAAACTCCCAGCAAAATGGGAATAGAGGGAACATAGCACAACATAATAAAGACTATATATGACAAACCCACAGCCAATATCATACTCAAAGGGCAAAAACTGAAAGTATTTCCCTTAAGATCAGGAACAGGACAGAGATGTGTGCTTTCACCACTTTTATTCATCATAGTACTATCTGTCCTTGTCACAGCAATCAGACAAGAAAAATAAATAAAAGGCATTCAAACTGAAAAAAAGGAAAAAGTAAAACTGTCATTATTCACAGATGACATGACACTGTAAAGACTTTACCCCAAAACTAACAGACCTGATAAATGAATTCAGTAAAGTAGCAGGATATAAAGTAAATATCCAGAAATCAGTTGCATTCTTATACACCAATAATTATCTGTCAAGAATGGAAACTAAGGTCCTGGCTGGTGTGCCTTGGTTTGAGCATCATCCTGTAACTGAAAGTTGTGGGTTTGATGCCTGCTCAGGGCACCTTCCTAGGTTGCACATTTTATCCCCGGTCTGTGCACCAATGGGAGGCAACCAATTGATGTTTCTCTCTCACATTGATATTTCTCTCTCTCCCTCTTCTCTCTCTAAAAGCTATGAAAAAAAAAGTCCTCAGGTGAGGATAAAAAAATAAAACAAAATAAAACAAAATTAAAAAAGGGGGAAACTAAGAAAACAATCCCATTTATAATTGCATCAAAAAATTTAAAAAATGAAACAAATTTAACCAAAGATATAAAAGACCTATACTCCAAAATTTATAAGGCACTAAAGGAAGAAACTGAAGAAGATACAAATAAGTGGAAGCATATACCATATTCATGGGCAAGAAGAATTACCATTATTAAAATGTCCAAACAACCCAAAGCATACTATAGATTCAATACAATTCCTATCATGATACCAATGACATATTTCACAGAACTAGAACAAATATTCCAAAAATTTATGTGGAACCACAAAATAACCTAAAAACCCACAGCTATCTTGAGAAAGAAGAACAAAGTTAAAGGAATCATGCTACCTGAAATTAAACTAGACTAAAAGATCATAGTAATCAAAACAGCATGGTACTGGTATAAGAACAGATCTATAAATCAATGGAACAGAATAGAGAGCTCAGAAATAAATCCATGCCTTTATGATCAATTAATATTCAACAAAGAAGGCAAGTACATACAATAGGGTAAAGATAGTCTATTTAATATACAGTGCTGGGAAAATTGAACAGATACACGCAAAAAAAAATGAAACTAGACAACTTTCTTATACCATACAGAAGACTAACCTCATAATGGATTAAAGACTTAAATGTAAGATTCAAAACCATAAAAATCCTAGAAGAAAACATAGGCAGTAAAATCTTGGACATTTTTCATAGCAATTTATTTATATGTGTCCTCTAGCAAGGGAAACAAAAGAATATATAAGCAAATGGGACTGCACCAAACTAAAAAGATTCTGCACAGCAAAAGAAACCATTAAATAAATGAAAAGGCAGCCCACTGAATAGGAGAATGTACTCATCAATGATACATCTCATAACGAGTTAATATCCAAAATTTATAAAGAACTTATAAAATTCAACATCAAAAAAATCCAATTAAAAAATGGGCAAAGGACCTGAATAGACACTTCTTCAAAATGGACATACAGATGGCCAATTGACATATGAAAAGATGCTCAACATCACTAATCATCAGAGAAATGTAAACCACAATGAGATATCACCTCACACCTGTCAAATGGTTATCATCAATACACGAACAAGTGTTGCTGAGGAGAAAGCAGATTGGTGCACCCACTGTGGAAAATAATATGGATACTGTTCAAAAAATTAAAAATGGAACTGCCTTATAACCCAGCAATTCCACTTCTAGAAATATGTCCAAAGAAACTCAAAACACTGATTCAAAAGAATATGTTCACCCCAATGTTCACTGCAGCATTATTTGCAATAGCCAAGATCTGGAAGCAGCCCAAGTGCCCATCAGTAGATGAGTGGATGAAGATGTGGTATATCTACACAA
The DNA here is from genome assembly GCA_039655065.1 of Glossophaga mutica. Lineage (NCBI taxonomy): Eukaryota > Metazoa > Chordata > Mammalia > Chiroptera > Phyllostomidae > Glossophaga > Glossophaga mutica. Next base: position 142,400,335 of record CM077305.1, on the reverse strand, counting down.
TTGACTACTACTTGACCATAAAAAAGAAGGAATCTTAGCTTCTACGATATCATGGATGGGCATAGACAGTGTTATGCTAAGTGAAACAAGCCAGTCAGAGAAAGACATACCATATGATTTAACTTATACGTGATCTAATGAACAAAATAAACAAACAAAATAGAAACTGACTCATAGATACAGAAAACAGACTGACAGCTATCAGAGGGGAGGAGGGTTGGGTGAAAAGGCAAAGGGAATAAGCAAAAAAACCAACCTCATAGACACAGACAACAGTACAGTGATTATAAGAGGAAATAGGGTGTAGGAGGAGGTAGAAGAGGGTACGGAGGTGATAAATGGTGACAGGAGACTTGACTTTGGGTGGTGAACACACAATACAATATATAGATGATGTATTATAGAATTGTACACCTGAAATCCATATAGCTTTTAAATAAATGTCACCCAATAAATTCAATAAAACTTTAAAAAAACGTAGTCAAGATAGCTTGGAGATTTCTCACTTCTTTAAAACAGTTCATGAATTCAACCTGTTATAAGATTCCTAGCTGTTTACTTAATATTATTAATTATTAAACACTATTTACCTCTCAACTCAAAACACACACTTAAGTATAGGAAATGACAACTGTACTTTATAATTTTAAAATTTTAAACTTGAAAATTTTAAACTTGAGTCTTTTATATATTCCTTGAGCTCAAGTGCTCATGCAAATTAATTTATGCAATCCATCAACTGCATTTGACTTACCTTCTATAGTTGGCCAAGGAAAGGAGCCTTTAGGAAGTACCAATTGATTAGGAAACATCTGGTGAAGATTTTTTATTTTGACTGAATAAATGATTTTTCACATGGACATATTCCACCATCAATAAAATATCACCATGAACCTTGCCTCACCACATCCCCAACCCTGGGAAATTTTTTATGGGAATTAAATTGACCTTTGTCAAAAATTAATTACTTTCACACACACACACAATTCCCTCTTCGCCCCCCGCCCCGCCCCCAATCCAGGTACAAGGTGTCATGCTGGACTTTCAAGAGGATATAGGTAAGTGGGACAGCCTGACTTTCCAACAAGGTCACATGGTGTGATTATCCTGCTACATACCACTCAGTATTTACTTGGAAACTTCCAGGAACACTAAAATTTATACTCTCTGACTTCAAGGAATTTAAACCCAAGCGGAAAAGATTAGGAAAGCACAAACCGCCCTGCTTGTATACTGTTGTACTGAATATGAATCCACATAGTACAATAAAAATAACTTGCTGTGAGATGGCCCATCGCCTTTCACAAAAAGCTCTCATCCATCCAAAGGAAGGGCCGGTGGAGAGGTTCAAAGCGCCCAGGTTGTCCAAAAGAAGGCAAAATCAAATCTGGGAGCGGTGGCCACCTGGAAAAATCTCATGGTGGAGACGGTATCTACATAGGCCTGGAAACACAGTGATACAGGAAAGGCCACTCCAGAAGGGCACCTCACCCCCATCTCTCGCTTGCTATCTTACCAGTTTCACCTCAGGGCCCATACTACTAGCCACTTTTTTAGAAGATCCCTAAGAACACAGGGGTCTGACTTAGGAGGCACTTCCGCTTTGCAATTTGCCAACTTTGGAGTCGGGGAGTGCACCGGGTAGGTCCGGTTCACGCACGTGGGCACCTTCTCCCTTCCGTTGCGCTGACTCTCTGCGAGATGCTACCACCCGCAAAAGGCTGCAGCGGCCATGGGGATTGTCGTGGCTGCTGTTTCCCCCACCAAGTTCCGGCGCTCCGCAGCGGCCGGTGCTGCAGTGGAGAAACCTGGCTCTCACCCTGGCCGGAGGGAGGAGGCGCAGCGCCGGGGTTTGCACAAGCGGACCGGAGCACCTCCTCCCTCCCCTTCCTGCCCCCAACAGCCGCGGCAGCTAGAGCCGGGGGAGGGGGCAGGGGCGGAGCCGGGGAGGAGCCGCGGCGGCGGTGGCTCCGGCGGCGGCAGGTGTGGGAGGTGAAGGTGCGGGGCGGTCCACTCTCGCCCTTGCCTGTTGGGGCTGGGGGCCTGGGGCTGGGGCTGGGGCGGCATTCCCCCGAGATCTTCGTGACGGCTTCGACCTGTGCACAACTTGGGGCGCGGCCGGGGGCGGCAGGTTGCACGTCCGGCGACCAGAGGGGAAAAGACGCGCGCGTCCCCCGACGCTGCGACCGCGCCGGCCGGATCCGGGAGGCGGCGGCGGGAGAGCAGCGGGAGTTAGGGGGTGGGGAGGATGCGGCCGCTGTCTGGGCACCGGGGCGAGGCCGGGGGCGCTTCTGCCCTGCGACAGGACCCGCAGGTAAGCGGGAAGGTGAGGGAAGCGGGGCGGGGACGCGCCCCTCGCGGAGTTGAGAAGCGGCTTCAGGGCCTGGGCACACGGCCGTCCGCGCGCGGGTTGGAGGGCCGCCCGTGCGGGTGGACGCTGGTGCGGGGATGCTGTGGCCGATCGGGCGCATCCCGGGCACCGCGGCCCTGGTTCTGCGCAGAGCCGCCTCCTCCTCTAGCTGGAGTCCTTGAATGTTTCTCTGACTCGATCTCCGAAGTCACAGGTCCGCTCTCTTTCCCTAAACAGCGAAGAAGGAACTGAAAGAACTGTGTTTGTCCTGGAGCTGGTTATGGGAGAGCGCTTTCAATTATCAATCTTTGAAGAGTCCATTTCGAGTATTACTGTAACTTTACTCAGCTTTCCCCTCTTAGAGTGAAGAGAAGTTAGGGCGTGTGTTTTAAATCCCCACGTAGTAGGATTAGAGTTTGTTTTCGCCTTATGTAGGTGGGAAAACGATGCTCTGTAAAATCCCGATTTTCCAGCAGTACTTCACTTAAAATTAGAGCCTCTGGTCCTACAGCAAGACTGGCAGTAGTGAGAAACACAACCGAAATGGTCACTTAGCGCCGCTTTGGAAGGGAGAAGTTAAGGAAAACTTAAGTGTAATGACCCCTTAATGGGCTTCCTGCAGGACCACTTTTGCCCCTGCACGAGTGGTATTAGGACTAAGAATTACATACAGCTTTGGACCTACACCTGGGTTGGAGCTGAGGCTTTGGCCAGACACCCTTCACCACTCCGGAGTTCTGGTTTCTGGAATGGGGCCTTTCACCCTCCTTCACTGAATCCGTAGCAGTTTTGAAGTGAAATTAGGAAATTACCTTTTTTTGTTTCTCTGGAGTTTATTATCCTTGCGTTAAAATGTTTCTCGCATGGACAGAAATTTAAAAATGGGCTGACTTTTAAGTTATTTTTCAAATCTAATCCTGGTTATTTCTCATTGTCTCCAGACGTTAATCTTCAAGTGCAGGCCTTTATCTTGGTTTTAAGAGACAAGTATAAAAATATCAGTGGTTTAAGTAAGAACTATAGCCTTAAAATGTGACAGGCCTATAAAAATTGGGCAACTTTCTTAATCTTAGAATGTAAAACACATCTTAAGTTGAATTTTAAGCCCCAAAATGAAAATTTTTATTTATATTTATCTTGATAGAATTTTCAGACTTTATGGAAGTATCAGCTTATGGTGTTTATTTTTTATGTATCCCGTATTTGGACTCTACTGTACGTGTGGTTTATTGCTTACATGATAAGTAAATGTATGCAGAAGTCAAGAAGCCCTTTTAAAAAGTACAGAGTGAAATTTCTTTGGGTGAAATTTTATCATTCTGAAAAAGTGTATATCTGAGATAAAATTCTTGACTGATAACGTGGATTGTTGGCTCTTTTTGAAATTTTAAATAGATGATTAAGAAGGGAGATATAAAATTATTTATACTTCAGTATTTTTTTAATGCAAAGTTAAGGATATCATGTTTGTACAATGTAATGACTAGCTATTCTAGAAACTATAAAAATGCTTGAGGAAGTAAAATAAAAATGTAGCATAAAATTATGTATTATACAGGGTGGGGAAAAAGTAGGTTTACAGTTGTTTGTATGGAAAATAATACAATAATTAATAAATAATAATACAAGAATAAACTCTGTGTTTTGTGTCCTCACAACTATAAACCTAGTTATGCCCCACCCTCTACTTTTAGAATTCTAAGGAGATGCACACTTGTAACTCTCACATCCTCAAGTGAACAGTGTTAAATTGGATGAAATAGAAGAATGTTTTTGCATATGATTTTTTTCTCAAATTAAAAAATATTTATCTTGATTTGCCTTAAAATTAAAGTTATAGGTGTTTTTTGGTAGCTGTATGGGACAATGTAAAGTACTTTAAACCATTTACTTTAACAATTCTTTTCTTTGTTAATAGGTTTGTAAGATGTCTTTTGCTTGGAACATTGACATTTAATGACAGTGGGTGTCATTAAATTTTTCATATAGTTGTTGCAGTTTTTCTTCATTTACAGCATTTAGATAGGTTTAACATACAAAGATTGTGGGGCCTCGTAACAAATTTAAACTGTAAAAAAGCAATAGATTAAATCCCTAATTATTAGCATTTCAGGGACAAAATCTACCTTCAAGTTAAAATGTCTTTTAAAGACATTTTAGAATACATATAGTGGTATAATTCCTAAAAACTACTGTTTTTGATACCTCTTTTCTAAATTTTTGGAATCATAAAGTAAAGTAACAAGAATCAATAATTATGTTTCAACAGTTTCTTGATTTTTTTAACAGACTGTTTCCTTAGGAGTAATCTTCTAAGTGTTTCAAAAGTTTTTATAGGAGTGAGAAAGTTTATTTTCTGTTAAAACATACTTCTATAGACTAGAAAAAAACTTGCTGAATCTAGAATAGGTCAGTCTTAAATAAGAAACAATGAAATTTGATCTGTGTATTGTAAAATATATTTTCGCTGAGGCTTTTTGACTGTGTCCTTTTTTAAAAAACGTAAGTGTATAGCAAGTAAGTCAGTTATTTCATTGGTACAACGTAAGTGCCCTCCTGTGTGTGCTGTATTAATGGATATTGAGACTGACTTCCCAACTCTCCCTCCACCTATATTTTGTGTGAGGAGAGGAGTCCAGAAAATTATCAAAATAATTTTGAAGAGGATTGAAATGAAGGGGAAAACTCCAAGTTTGATTATGCTATATACATGCTTTGGTTTGCAGAAAGGAAAGGATGAAAAATAAGAGTTTGGAATTAGAATTTATCCACATTAATCAGATTTCCTATCACTTTCTACTTTATTGTGTAACTGACTTTTTAGCCAGTATGTAGTTATTGAGTGTATTAAAATACAACAGACAAGAGGAAAAAAACCTCATTTGAAAATTCTTAATCATGGCTGTATCACAAATATACAACCTACTCTGTATTGTCTAAATACCATCTTCCAAGCTATTCAACGTTTGAAACCAGTATATAAAGTAAATGTATTATAAATGTTAATTAAATAAGTAATTTCCATTTTAAGAGAGATGCCTTTTTTAAGGGACTGTTTTTTAACATCACAAATTGCGCCAGTCCTTTGAGTAAAATAAGAATGGTTGTATTAATTATGAAGTGGACTTTTAGCAAAGGGAAAATGCATATTTTATTGGCCTTGGGGACATTTATGCTAAGTAGTTTGGGGCCCAGTTTCCATTTCTGTGTCTGTGCTGCTTCTGACAAAGGGTCGAGTACTGGGAGATGTGAGACTGTGAGGAGAAAATTAATAAAACAAGTTATGTGGGCTGATCATAGGTCTTCCCAGTAAGACTGTGTCCACATGAATTCAGAACCAGAACAATTCTGAGTCTGAATCCCTGCAGCCCTTTTATACTGGTTCCAGTGAGTTAGCACTGGCAGAGAAGGCAGTAGTGTCTCTGCCATTTGCAAAGCTGACTTCATGATCCATAGCAGATCAAACCCATGAAATCTTTTAGTCTTGTCCAATTCAGCTCCACTTCCTTGCCAGGGGCATAACAGCTGAAGTTGAAAGACTTATAACCAAATGGGAAAATTAGTGCCATTTGTGTATAGGCAGTAGCCTTATTCAAACTGCTTTCAACCTAATTGGAAAAAAAATATGGAATACGATTTGATTATAAGTCCTCCAGGGTGGGTAGCATTTAGGAGATTGTGGCTGAAGAATGCATTTAGGTTGTTCACTTTGAATTCCTGTAGTTTGCATTGTAGTTCTTTGTTTCCGGGTGTGGGGGGGAGTGTGTGTGTATGTGTTTACTTCAGCCTCTATGATTTGGAAGAGGCAAAAAGTACAATAAAATGGTAAATTTTAAAGTGATCAGGATCGTATAGATCAGGTCATCTCAAAGTTTTATTACTGCTGAGGTAGTAGTAGCTGAATTTTCTCTGTTGGATTTTCTTCCTTGTATTGTAGATCTAAGTTCTTTGCTTAAAAGTAATCCTGATTCTAAAAAGAACAGAAAAAGAAAAGAATTCCATCTAAACACAATGCCATCTGACAGCCAAAGTTTTAAGTTATCTCTGTCAAATCAGGTGGACTTCGGCCACGTTAATAAGTTGGATATGTGTGAAATAAGATAAAGAAATCAACTCAGAAGGGCCTGCTCCAGAAACGTGGGGGATCTGTGCTCTTCTGACTAGTCTAAATGTGACAGGTAATGGCCAGTCAAGACCAATATTATTATACATTTGAGGTGAAACTATCTTGGAGTCCAAAGACGGATGCAAACAAGGTTGGTCCCTCAAAAGTCCAACTAATCAGATCTTACTAAAATTGCTTGAGATTTTTTTAGTTATAGTGTATGCTCAAGTGGAAATTCAAGTCACAAAATCATTATTGAGTAACCCTTTCTGGTTCTGGTAATTTTTCCCTTCTTTAAACCTGATCTTTTACCTGCTATCTCAACTACATTAACTTAAAAAAATCAGTGTCTCACATAAGAAACTAGACTAGCCCTGGTTGGGGTAGCTCAGTGGATTGAGCTCAGGCTGTGAACCAAAAGGTCACCAGTTCGATTCCCAGTCAGGGCACATGCCTCTGTTGTGGGCCAGGTCCCCAGAGAGGCAACCACACATTGATGTTTCTCTCCCTCTCTTTCTCTCTCCCTTCCCCTCTCTCTAAATAAAATAAATAAAATCTTAAAAAAAAAAAGAAACAATAGACTAAAGCAATAAAAGTGTGAGCTCTCTGTGGTAAAATCTACATGTAGTGAATGAAGTCTTTTAAATTAGGATTTAACTGGCTTTTAATTAGAGTGGGTTTCCAAGTAAATTAACTGGTAATATTGTCACTTGACATTTCCTTTACATATTCTGTGTTGTGACTCAAAACTGATTTCTATAGGAGTGAAACTATATGAAATTAAAGAACAGAAGAAACAATTTACAGGTGATAGACTATTTTTTAATAATTTTATAATGCTGCTGCATGTTTGCCAGAACTCTAATAATATGATTCCAGTTTGCTTTATTAGTTATTCCTGCTTTTGGAATTCGGATTAGGATGGGTTTTTTTTAAATGAAAAGAGCAACCTTTATTTTTATTTTAAAATGAGTATCTGTATGCGTATTAACTTAGTCATGACAAACAGTAGTTCGAACAGTTGAAATTTTATCATAGCTTTTTAATACCTGGAAATAAATTTCTAGTTTCATATAAAAGGAAAAATATATTAAGACATCTTAGTCTTACTAAATATTAAATCAAATTAGCCAAAAGATTTTTTTAGTGACTTGCGATTTTTCAACCAGAAGTACTGAAAATATCTTTATAGATAAGAGAATACTATATGGAAAGATCAGTAAAAGAAAATATAAAAGACTAACCAATTGGATATTTCAAAGTAACTAATTCTTCAATTAAATTTTTATCATTGATGCCTATACTTTTCCAAATTCTGGAAAAATGGCAGTAAATCATATGGAATGCCAAAGATGATCAAAAGATTTAACAAGATTTAATTTTAAAATAAATGTATTTAGCAATTGGTAAAAGATAATGTTCTCTATTTCCTTTTTTAAATTAACGCATCACAAAGAGACCAATGAAAATAAAGTACTAATTATAAATCAGTTAAGAATAATTTTTAAAAAGCAGATTTGTCAGAAAAGCATTCTTCCTTCTGAAGGTGGAATTTATTATACTAATCATAAGTACTGGTAGAATTTTTTTGCCAAGTGTGTTAAAGTAGAAGTGATAAGACAACTACATGTTTCAGAATAATAGACAAGTTACTCTAGGTTAGCTCTATTAGCTCACCTAAAACCATAATTTATACTGGGAATATTAAAATATAAATTTTAATATTTATATTAAATATTGACATATTTAAGATATTTTAAATATTATTTAAAGTATAATAATATTTAACTATTATAAACAGCATAATTTATTATTGTCCACTTTTATTTCAGAACACATGCTCAAATTATTAAGAACTAACACAAAACTATTTTCCAAAAATGGTAGGGTATCAACTTCATCTTGATTATTTTTCAAAAGCAGATATTAAAATAAAATGTGTTCGGCTCTTCTAATTGCCAGAGCAGTAATAATAATGACAATTATTGCTCTCTCTGTTGGTCATTTTCTGTGAGCCATGCTTTGTTGCATATGCTTTATCTGTATTGCCTCCAACAATCTTCACAGTGATCTTATAATCGAGGTGCCATGATTGTTCTTGTTTTACAGACAAGAAAACTGTGGCCTGGCGAGATTAAAGGGCTCTAACAACTGGTGACTAGCGTGGCCCCGGAATTCAAATGAAAGTCTTCCCTGTTCCCACGTCTCTACTCTTCATTACTTTGCTATACTTTACAGTAATTAGTAGAGTATTTGTGGAACTCTTGTTAAAAAAAGAAAACTGTTCGGTAGTCATTTATGTAGCATTTTTAATGTCCTCAGTAAGAGCACATTTTTTTCTTTGATTTTTAGAGCTTGTTCTAAGGTTTTCATGTCCAGGTCTGGCAAAAGACATAGGTGATATGGGTAGTAATATTTGTGACTGAAAGAACTAGGTTGTGTCTTTGAAGTATTAAGCCTGATATTTCAGGTGGATTATACATTTTCTTTGTAGATCATTCCAAAAGCATCACACAGTCAGTGTGTGTGTGTGTGTGTGTGTGTGTGTGTGTGTGTAACCATGGCACTGGAATTGGAATACAGTTAAAGCCTTTGGGACACCTAACCCATCATGGATGGTCAGTGAATATTTTTTAAACAATAAACAAGGGAATAAAAGAAATAACATTTTTTTTTCCTATGAAAGTTCTAATAGGTGTTTGTGTGTTGAAGTATAGGTAGCAAGTGTGGGTAGCAAACCACTAATTGCAACCCTGGGCAAGTTAGTGCACTGCCTTCCTTGAACCTCGGTTTCCTCTTTTGTGAAATGGAAATAATTATATCTTCCTCAGTTTTGAAGTTTAAATAAATGATCATTCCCTTTCCTTTATTATCACATCTGACCTTTTGTGTGGTATAAAGCTTGGTGGAATTGTGAAGACTGAAGGAAAACCTTCAGAGCCCACATAACAAAGGTGTGAGTTGAGACAGCAGTTCATGTAACTGAACCCAGCAGGGAAAGAGTCAAGGCTAAGGAAGAAGGTGAAATGGTGCTTTGATGGTTGGAGTAAGGGTAGGGGCCCAGGCAGAGAGTAGAGGAAGGGACCTGTATTCCAGTGCTGAATCTCCACTGGCTTTGGACAAGTTGCCTGGGCTGTGGATGTGTAAAGTGAGAGCAACACTTCAGGGTTACCTAAGAGTTTCTCAAAGTTTCAAGTGCTTCCTGTCACTGTACCTCTGCCAGGGGACCTGAGGGAACTCCCATGGGAGGGCACTGTCATACCATATACACACACTCCGTCTCTTTCTTTCTCCCTCCCTCCCTCCCTTCTTCCCTTCCTCCTACTTCCCTTTACAGGTTAGCACTTCTTGGACCTAATCTTTCCCTTTCACACTACTCTCCCTTCTCTCTCTAGCCTCTTTCACTGACCCCTCTGATGGCAGAGGAGGTGGGGAATAATTTTTATTGTTTAGAGGTTAAAGACCTTGCACTCCTGTGCAGGATAATTGCAAGGACCCCTTTCAAGGGCTAACCTTCCTCAGTGTCTGAAATTCAGCGTAGGTACTCTGTGAAAGAGCAGAAGGAGAGGCCTTAAAGACCCAAAGAGTGGACTGAGTCATTTTGCAGGCTGGACAAAATAAGGATTAAATTTCAGAAAAACAAAAGGAACTTTCATACCAAAAAAAAGTATCACAATGAATTCAAAGGTCAAAGCAAAAATATCAAAGACAAAAATTGGATAAAATTAAATTTACATGAGAAGAAAATAAAACTTCACAAAACATTTTATGATGGAAAAATGACTTTTAAATAGCAAAAGCAGTTAAAGCTTTAGGGTTTTTTGTTTTTGTTTTTTATCAGAATTCCTCCTTTGAGGCCCATTGGAGCAGAGTGGTTGTATTCCCTTCTCAGAAAGCAAGGCTTTTATGTGGTTAGCAGGAGGATGATATGAATCAATATACTGGGGCAACCAGAGGCAAACAAATCCAAGCGTTTTGAATGAGATTTTGACAAAAGAATATTGTAAGGTAGTTTGAACATAGGATGCCATTCTCTCTTTTGTGTCTGAAATGTAAAACAGGGTCTATACAGATTGAAAGTCACCTGAAGTGTAAAGCATTTAAAGAAAAAGCCCAAACAGAGAACTTTGTCATCACAAATGTGTCAAAAATCATTGGAAATGGGACAACTGTAATAGCATAATCAATAAAATACATTAAAAAAGAAAAGAAACCCAGGATGAAGTTAGTAGAATACAAAGAGAAATAGTAAAATTAGAAATCAATAAAATAAACTAGTATCTCTAAATAAAAAAAAAATTGGAAACAAAAAAGCTAATAAAATAGAAACAATATGACAAACACAAAAGAAACTTCCAGAAATGATAGCAAATGCTGAATTCTGTTTGGGTCAGAGGGACCAGATACAAGTTGCTGGAGCCTTTGGCATTCTAAAAAATGGCTGTAGTTTATGGACGATGGTATATGAGAATGAGCAAGGACAAAATGAGCCAATGTTGCTTGTCAGTTACCAGGGTCTGCTCAGTCTAGCAGTAATTTAGTTCAGTAGGTTGCTGTGGATAGAAGAGTCTTAATGTTCACTTTTGTTGTCTCCCTCCCCACTGTTAGAGATCCCACACGGGATTTAGGGACAGGGTTTGGACTTCAAAGTAGGACACACTATGTTTGAGTCTCAGCTCAGCACTTCTGGCCATGCGCCGAGGGCAGGTCTTCTACGAGCCCTCTGTCTCACTTTCCACATTTGTTAAGTGGGGTTAGTGCTAATCTAGACCTTCCTCACAGGAACGTTGTGAGAATCAGATGAGCGCTTGTGTGCAAGAGTATTCTTTTAAGTTTACCTGGCTGTTTTTACTATAAGAGAGATCTTTATTTCCAAACAGAAGAAGAAATTAAACAACATGATGAGTTAACTTTTTTTCTGTTTTAATACAAATTCATGAGGTTTTGGGACACAGGTTTTAGGTAAACACAAAGCCGGAGGGCTGAATCCGGCCCTCTATCTTGTCTTAATCGGCTTGGCATCTTGTTACTACCCAGCGGCAGCGCTGAGCTCCTTGCCCCTAGTCAAGCAGTACATTCATGCAGTTACATTTATACAGTCCTAAAATTACATCCGGTCCTTTGAAGGCAACCACGAGGCCGATGTGGCCCCGGTGAAACTCCTGACATCTGTAGTTGATGTCCAAACAGTAATCAATAAGAATGTTCATCTAGAAACCTGAACAAGAAGATAGATGTGTACGTTTAGTTTGGCACCCCTGCTTGAAGACATCACCTACACGTAGGGCTCCTAACGTGGAGTCCTTGGGTCATAAGAGGGCCTGTGGAAGGAACTCAGGGAATTGTGAGCTTGGATGGGAAGAAATATGGTTTTTGGTTTGTATTTTATTTAAACTAGCCTCTAATTGAATTTTAGCATTTGTTTCCATTATAAATGGAGGCAACAAGTCGCAGTAATATTTTATCAGGACTGTGACTCTGTCACCAATAGAAATCACACATGCTTGCCTTTCACATTATAATTATTGTCAATGGAGATGTCAATCTAGAAATACTTATGTATGACACAGCTTTGACATGATGGTAGTTATTAGTGCTAGATCTTTTTCCTTACCATGTTAAAGAGTCACACACATTACTATATAATGTATATGTTAGTATTTAGATATTCAATTTAATTGGTTTCTTTTGCAACCTAGTATACTTCATTTTATGCATTTCATTTGAAAAGGGGTCTATAGATACAAAAACAATATTATTATTGCTGTTGTTTTGAGGTTATTAATCTGACAAAGGGCCTACACGCTTCACCAGAGACTGGTATTAAAAGAGGAATTACCTGCACACCAGCTACTCAGGTAGCCATGACTGATAGTGCACCCCAGAGTGAGAAATGCCAGTTATACAAATTAAAATAGCTTACAGTAATATAATGAAACCGTGCCCTGGACAATATAAGCACAGGTCTCTTCACCCAGTGCCACCTCTGTCATGCGTGATGGATTCGGGCCAGACTGTACAAAGGCACTCAGAGTGATGAAGACCACAGTGAATGACACAGTGCATACGTACCTCCTGTTTAGGCAAACTGACATCTGTAGTTGATGTCCGAACAGTAATCAGTAAGAATGTTCATCTAGAAACCTGAACAAGAAGATAAATGAGTACATTTAATTTTTAAATTTTTGTGTTTTTGCCACTGTGTTTTTGACTTATAAAAATGTCTATAACTGAGATTTACTCTGGACCCCTGTATCTTTGTTTAAACCTCTGTCAGAGCACTCACCTGATGCCCAATGTATTCTTCTCTCAGAGTTTTAGTTCCTTGAGATAGTCATCCTGTCTTGTCATGTTCTCTGCTGACTTTATATGGTACCTTCAAGAAATAATTATGTAGATTATACCAGGTGTAATTTGAGTAGTCGAGACCTATTTTTTACTGTCTCCTTATTTGTCTCTGCTAGCCCCACTTTCTGTTTAGAAAATAAGCCTGCATTTGCAGAAACAACAACTACAACTGAGTGAGCATTTACTGTGTGCATCATATTCATGTTGATTTCCCAATGTTGAATATTTGAACTTCTTCAATAACAGAAATTTGGGGAACATGATTGGCCTGGGTTTTATCACAGCTCTTGATTTGGCTTGACCATGGTGTCCTTGTTGTCTTATAATTCATGACTTTGAGGTTCCTAGTGATATCCAACATACAGGAGTATCAGGGTATCAGAGCCTTTCATACCTGGAAGGGCCCAAATTCTGTTTTCATTGGTGATCATGGAGGCCAACATAGGTCAGGGAACTTAGCTAGGCTTCAGAGCAGGTAAGTGGTAGACTTAAGCGTTAAATCCTATCTGTAGATTTTCAATCTACCACCCTTTCACCACACCAGCCTCTTCCTAAAGAGTGTTTGATCCTGCAAGATTTTGCATAGGATTCTTGAATCAGGTCAGTTATGAAAATTCATGCCATATGTTTTTGCTTGTTAAAGATTCTGAGAAGTTCTGCAATATAAAAATTTGTCTGATATTAGTCTACCATTTTCCAAGTTTATTTGACCATGGAATCCTTTTTCTCCCTCAGAATCCATCTAATAAGGAGTCATACTTTGGGAAATACAGAGCTGTACAGTGGTGAGCTGTGATGATTGATGACGATGGTGGTGCTGGTGGTAGTGGCGGCGGTAAATAAGAACAACAATAACATTTACTGAGCACTTACTATGTCATAGATGCTATTCTAAATGCTTTATATGATAAGACTCATAGTCTTCACAAACAGCCAGTGAGACAGGTTCTGTTATTGTCTTCATTTTACAGATGAGGAGACTGAGGCCAGAGAGGCAGCTGGAGTATGGTAGTTGTATTGGTCTGATGATAACATCACTGTGTAAATCAGGATTTCTCAACCTTGACGCTGCTGACATTGTGTCTCTATAACTTCTAGTTGTGGAAGGCTGTCCTGTGTATTGTAGAGTATTTAGCAGCATCCTTGGCCTTTACCCGGTTATATCAAACAAACTTGTCTGCAGACATTGATAGATGCTCCCTAAATTGCTCCGGAGGAAGAACCACTGTTGTAAACGTACAGCAGAAATATATTTTCTCGAACAAATTTCATAATAACTTTTACAGTGACTCATGATCATGATTGGGCAAATTACTCATTGTAGGTTCTGTGACTACATCAGGCTATGTGCACTTGTGTGGAGGTGGATGTGAGTTAAACTTGACCCATGCTGCCTTTTTCCGCTCGATCTCCTTACACTGCTTCTGGGAGAGCCAAGAAGCCAAATTTCTATAAATTGCACTATACACACCCCCAATTCATATATTGTTGCAATTTTATACTTCCCCTTGGACTTGACCCACATAAATACACACACATACACACACACACACATCTTGGGGTTTTTTTTTTTTTTTTCTGTGTAATAGAGGACTTAACACATTTGAATTACCATACAGTAAACACTCATGCCTGAGCCAAGATTAACAGCTGCCAAGGAAAACATAGCCAGCACTGAATAACTCACAAAGATTTGGCAAAGAGAAAATAAAAGTTATGTGATCAAATATATTACTAAGGTATTGGGTTTTATTTTTCCAGAGTGATAACCTGTTAAATCCACACACTTCAGATGGATTCAAGGCTTCTGGTCATTGTTGTTTTGTAATTTAACATGCCATTTTCAGGAACAGCTGAGGAATAATAAAAAGAGCATTGAAATACCTAGGTTTCCATCCTGGCTCTGCCAGACATTTACTGTGTGACCTCACCATCTTTTTCTAAAGGTTTGCTTCCCCACTAGTAAGATGGGATTAACGATATGAAACGAGTCATGTGGTTAAAAGGGTGAAGTGAGATGATATATACGTACCAGTATCCACCCATGGTCCTGGCATGTCAGTGTTCCCTCTTCCTTCCAGGAAGAACCAGTTTATCAAGGAACTCTACCATGATTTTCCACTTCATAACCCTTTTCTGTAATTTTTCAAGTATAAACCAATTGTCCTTGAAAGTAGCACAGGTGCCCTCATCAAGTAGCCTAGTGCAGAAAACTCATTACAAGGTAGGGTCTGGAAAGTGGCAGAGTACATACAGTACCCAAAACCACTGAATCTTGAAACTTTTACATTTAAAGATAGCAGGATAGCTAAGAGAAGGAGAGAAAGAAAGGATTCACAAGGAACTTTAGGAGCCAACACTTACCTGCTAATCTTAGTAGACATTTAGTGATTCAGATTTTCAGTGGATATTTGAGTGCTTCTGTGTACCAGATAACTAAGCAGGCACTAGGGATACAAAGAGAGCACATAACCAAAATAGCTATTCCACCTCTGTACCTCTTTTTCTCTATATTCATACTGGTTTTGTTTTTCATAAAATTATATAATGGGTTTGACAGTTTGTACCCGATTAATCGAAAACATAGAACAATTCACACATTCTAAGAGTCAGTCTTCAATACATGATATGTGTATCCTTTGAGTCTTTTATTAGAGTCTTCATATTTTGTCTGAGGTGGTTAATAATTTTGCTTACAGTCAGTTCCGGTAGGGGGCAAAATAGCCAAGTTCTTAGGAGCCTAGGCACTGAATGAAGCTTGCTCTATGATATAGGCCATGTTGCTTTAGAACTGTGTGACTTGGAATAGCTACTTAAAACTTGGATTTTGTGACCTTCACACATCATATTTATTTGTACACACACTTGCAGAGGATCTTGCTTCAGAATTCTTTGGTTACTATGTAAGGCCACATAGATATATGCTCTCCTAATGTTTGGCCAGATTATCATATCAAATGGCAAAGATTTGTAGAAGCAGCCTCAGAATTAAACATGGGAAGTAAATATGCTGCTATTTATCACATAACCACCCACCATGAACGATGAGGAATTGCTGATACTATTTTAGTACTTGACCCAGTGTTTCTTGGTTCTGTTCAGTTCCAAAAGTAGGGAGAGAAGTGAAACTCTGTCATGAAGTAAGAGAAGTGTCCATGGAAGAAGGAGATTATTTGGAAACCATGAGGAGAGAGGATTGGAACAAGAGGCTAAGAATCAGAATAATAAGAAAGATGACACTCAGCCCCTGTTTCAATAGTGGTTTCAGGCACAAAATAGTCACTTAAAAAGTTCCACAATGATGCTTTATAATTAGGGAAAACCCACCTGCATGGCTTAACTGACTGTTCCTATTAGATAATTTAAACATGTTTTTAAAACTTGATAAATTGAAAGCACTTTGAATTTGGAGTAAGAGAGCGTGTGTTGGAGTCTTGGTTCTGCCATTTCCCAGCTCTGTGGCCCTCAGCAGATCACTTCACATCCTGGAACCTCGATTGTCTGTCATGCGAAATGGATGGAATATTGTTTCATAGGATGATGATCAAGATGAACTGAGAGCTTGTATGTAAAGTCCTTAGCATGTGATGAGTGCCCCCCAAATTCTCCCCAACCTCCTACCCTACTGGAGAAAGTCAGATTTGTAGTGTATTTTTAAAACACAAGTAATTCCCATGTGGAGACATTATGGACAAGAAGTGTTTGAGATCATAAAGCAAAACTTTCCAAAATAACTTTTAATTACAAAGTAATTAAGTCTCTCATTCCCTGTCTGTTTAGTTGAGGCTACTTGTTTTTCCTTGGTGCCAGGAACAGAGGGAAAAGAGCTCACTACGGCCTCTTCCACAGCCTGGTATACTCTTCATTGCACCTTACATGACAAACCAGATAAGTAAATGGTGTATCATGAACATTTAGTTTGAATTTGGTATTGTAGGATAAGAGGGCTCCCAGATTACTTGTTTTTACTTCTCTACATTGGTTACATAAGGCAATTAGGTTATCCAGTCTAGTCCAACAAAGATTCTATTTCAGCCTTACATCCCAAGATTCTGTGATCCTTACCTTTAGCTGAATTGTGATCTACAATATCCCTGTTAACTTTCCTTCTAGTTTATTATCTTGAAGACTTCTGAGCTTTCAGATGGCTTGGGCGATAACTATACCTACCTACGATTAGAACATGAACAAAAATAGAGCAAGAAAATGGGGGCAGCTTCAATAGAGGAAAGAAAGAGTCTGGGTGGTGTGGAAAGCCATTGAATATGCCACTATAGAAGGGAAGAAGAAAGCAGGAATGAGAAAAGGCACGGGAAAGCTAAGATCCAGCACCAAGACCATAAAGCCCAAAGGCAAGTTGGAGTCCAGCCTCTCCTAGGCTTTCCTTGTGCTGCATGTGAACTCGGACCTCAAAGACCAGCTGTGGGAGCTGGCAATAACAGCAGCAAAGCCCATCATTGGAACCTCAGTATACTTCTTATTTCAAGAAAAGTGGTCCTAATGCTAACAGATGTACTGGGGCCAAAGCTGACTTATGAACTCAGCTGGCTCTGCTCTCTCTGCCTGGGTCAAAATGGAGCCTGGTCACAATGAAGCCCTGGCTATAAAGGAGAGGCCCACATTCAAGGTTCCTCATTCCCAGCTGGGAAAGAGATGTAGAGGAGAGAGTGAAGCGATGCAGTGATAACTTTCTGCATCAGCCTTTCCTGGAAGCCAACCCAGAACAATGTTGAAGAGCAGGCAACTGGGGCAGCAGGGATACTAGGAGCCAGAGCTCTGCATAGTGGGAAAGGGCCTCCTGAGGATACCCAACAGCATCAATGGAGCAGGGAACTAGGTCCCCAGAGACCAGAATGCCAGAGCCGTACCACCAAGACCAATACAAGTTAAACCAGCATGCCATCCATGACCGTGGTGCCTCTCCAAGGCCCAATCCATAGTGTGGCACTGGTCAAGGCTACCCCCAGCAGGACTGGGCTGCTCAGTGACCAGCAGAAGCAGGTGTGCTGGATTGTGAGGCAGGCTTCTATTATGACCAGAACCTAGACATTGGGAACATGGGCCAGAGAAGTCCATACTGGGAGTGACTGATAGGCTCCTGACACCACCTCTTTGTTGCCTGTTGTTCCCAATAACCTGTTCCGTGAAGGCCCAGACTCCAGGAGTCAGTTTGCTGAGGATTCCAGTATTCCCACAACGTCACGTCTGCCTGCAGTAGATGTTTTGAAACCGGAGCAGCCAACAAAGGCAGCAGTGGGGACTGCAGAAAAGATGGAAAGCAACGGAGCAAATGAAAGGAGTAGAGAAAATGAGGCTGCTCCTGAATGAAAAGTTACCTGTCCAGGCTGACACTAAATTCAAGCTGGGAGATGTAACCATCAAAACTGAAAATCAAAGGAACCGCTATGGTGAGATCCTACCAAATAGACAACAACTAGCTCCCAAATACGTAAAACCAAGTCAGCTTTTGGAGAAGGAAAACATGAAATCCGATTGAAGGAGCAGTTGGAGGCATTGAGGACAGCATCTTTAATGAAGAAGGTCCAGGCCACAATCATGGTGGAGAACGTAGGAGGGCAGGGGATGGTGGGGAGGGCCCAGGTCTTAGTGGTGGCAACATGGAGGCGGGATTGTGAGTTGTGCATAGACCTGCAACCAGAAAGCCAGAGACTGTATGCGAACTTGGACTTAGTACAGTGGTCCTGGCAGCGCAGGGATATGTGGACCACCCAAAGCAGCTTACCAAATCTGAGGCTCCAGCAGCAGCAGAAACGGGGGTACCTGGAATTTCTATTCCAAGGCAGGCCAGCCTCATCCTCCAAAGACCCCAAATCCTACTTCCCTGGGCACCAAATTGAGGATTAATCCACAGTGGTTCCTAAGCTATCAGACCCAAACCCTGGAATTGGTGGACTTCCAGTCAAGATGGAGGCATAGGTAAACATGGCTAACCTCCTCACACAATGACAGCAAAATTCCAACTGAAAAATAGAATGACCATCACTCAGAACCACCAGAAATTGAGTTGAATGGAAGTCTGACAACTATGGAATTAAACCACATCCATCCAGACCCATAGGAAGGGAGCAGACATGGGACGGGCTGGTCCCACATCTATGTGTGTTGGATAAAAATTTGAGAGGGATATCTTGGGAGTGAGATGTCCCAACTCCACACCAGTCCCCCCACTAGCCTAAGGTTCCAGTGCCAGGAAGATAAACCCCCATAACATCTGGCTGCAAAAACTAGTGGGGATTGAGTCAGTAAAAGAAACTTTGGGAGTCCCAAGCAGTTCCCCTTAAAGAACCAAACACACAGACTTACTCAAATTTACTCCTTCTGAGTTCCAGCACTAGGGTAGCAGCTTGAAATGCACCAGTGGCAGACTGGGTGGCAGACTTGATGGCAAACTGAAGTGTCTGACATCAAGGCAGGAGCTAAGGGACAACAGAAGATATGGTCCAAGGTCTGTGCATGGCTTGCATTCTTGTCTCTATGTTGCCACCACTGAGGCCTGGGCTCTCCTTTTCATCTCCTGTTTTCTGCTGTCCATCATGTCCCAGACAGAAAGGTGGGCAGAAGCCATTGTCCCTTTACTGAGCTCTGCCCCCACAGAGGCACAGAGCCTGCTGACAGGTGCCATATATCAGACTCCATCAACCTGGCTAACACTGTTTGCTCTGCCCTGGAGATCCCCTGAGACTCTATCCCACCCAATTTGCAGGGCCACCCAAACTGTTAACCACGACTTTTCCATATGAATGGCTTCTTTTGGTTCATGCTTCACAACTTCCTAAATCCTGTCAGTCAAGCAACAGCTGGCCACAGTAAGCCACCAGCCCCTGTACCTCTTGCAAGTGGCTGCAGGCCTGGCACTAGCAACAGCCAGACTAGATTCATAGCTTGGCCTTACCTGGGAGACTCAAGCCCAGCACAAGTAGCAGCCATCTCAGATTGCTCTACAGCTCAGGCAAGGTGGTCCTGGAACAGAACACATGTGGGGCCTAACCTTGGCCTGCACCACCCAGGAAACTCCAGAGGCTGTGCACGAAGTGGACAGCTACAGACCACATTGGGGCACCATCACCCTGCCTCTGCACAGCTGATCCTTCATAGAGAGCAGACGGTGGTGGTCAGTGGTCACAGCCAGTCCTTGCTGCTCACTGGCCTGGGTAAATCCCTCCTACTGACCTGCCAACAGCAATCAAAGCTCAACTACAAGAGTAGGGTGTACTCAGCCCACATGACAGGCACATCTTGAGTACCCAGCTTGGGTGATAGGGGAGGCTGTGCCACTGGACCCTATAGGGCACCTACTACATTAGGCCAAGGTACCGAGACAGGGAGTCATAGCAGCTCTGCCTAATACGAGAGAAAAGCCGTTAGTTACTTACAGGGGAGTTCCCGTAAGACTGTCAGCTAATTTCTCAGAAGAAACTTCAGGCTAGAAGGGATTGGCAAGAAATATTCAAAGTGATGAAAAGCAAGGACCTACAGCCAAGATTGCTCTACCCAGCAAAGATACCATTTAGAATCAAAGGGCAGCTAGAGAGCTTCCCAGACAGGAAACAACTAAACGAGTTCATCATCACCAAACCATTATTATATGAAATGTTAAAGGGACTTAAGAAAAAGAAGATTAAAACTATGAACAATAAATGGCAATAAATACATATCTATCAACAATTGAATCTAAAAAAAAAAAAAAAACTAAGCAAACAGGAAGAACAGAGACAGAATCCTGGATATGGAGAGTGTTTTGATGGTTGCCAGATGGGAGGGGTATGTGGACAAATGGGTGAAGAGATGAGGGGATTAAGAAGTGCAAATAGGTAGTTACAGAATAGCCGTGGGGATGTAAAGCACTGAATAGGAAATGGAGAAG
Source organism: Glossophaga mutica (assembly GCA_039655065.1). Classification (NCBI taxonomy): domain Eukaryota; kingdom Metazoa; phylum Chordata; class Mammalia; order Chiroptera; family Phyllostomidae; genus Glossophaga; species Glossophaga mutica. The sequence goes on along the minus strand of CM077305.1, from coordinate 142,379,647 downwards.
CCAAAGAACTTACACACATGATGCATGGACATGAACAATGGTGTGGGGATTTCCTGAGTGAGTGAGGGGGCTGGGTGGAGGGAGACAAACTGGAAAGAATCAGGACAACTGTAATAGCATAATCAATTAAATACAATTTTAAATAAAAGAACAACAAAAATACCTATTAGTTTCTACCTGTTCCAGTCCCCACCTCTAAAAGCCCTTGTCTATATATAATAGTCCTCCCCTTATCCATGCAGGATATGTTCCAAGACCCCCAGTGGATGCCCGAAACCATGGATAGTACCAAACCCTATAAACACACTGTTTTTTCCCTATGCATACATACCTATGATAAAGTTTAATTTATAAATTAGGCACAGTGAGAGATTAACAACAATAACTAATACAATAGAACGGCTTCTCTTTGGCATACCTGAATTGCCGACATCACTACTCATGTGCTTTGGGGCCATGATTAAGTAAAATAAAGGTTACTTGAACACAAGCACTGAGACACCACAACAGTAGATCTGATAGCTAAAGTAGCTACTAAATGACTAGTGGGCAAGTGGTGTATGCACTGTAGCTACACTGGACAGAAAGATGATTCACATCCCAGGTGGGACAAAGCAGGATGGCAAGAGATTTCAAATGCTCTTCAGAACGGCATGCAATTTGAAATTTATGAATCATTTGTTTCTAGAATTTTCCATATAATATTTTCTGACATCTGAAACCATGGAAAGTGAAACTGCAGATAAGAGGAGGATTACTGTCTCAATAATTGCTGAAAACAGGACTTTCTTTTCAAGAAGTAATCCAGAAAATGCCAAGTGACATGCCATACTTATATGTGAGCCCAAAGAGATGGTATATTTGTCAAAATACAGACATGTTATGCATGCACTTTGTAAAAACTCCTGGAAAAATGCACCTAGGTGAATGGGCACCTAGGTGCATTCACTTGGTATGGGAAGGACCAACCCAGAGCTGACCTTGTTTATTCAGACAAAATATGCTACACCATGTTTTCTTCCACCATTCCATGATTTTTCTGCCCTCTATCATGACTGACTTCGGTGTATATTTTCTTTTCTGCTGGCTCCTCTACAGGTTGTCATTAACATATCCAACTATTCGTAGCTTTGCTGGACATTTTACGTAAAAATGTTCTGGTTGGTTGGTTAAGAGTTTAAAACACATGGGAAGAGTGAATTCATGGGAAGGTTTTAAAATTGCCACCCTGCATATTGTAGAACACTTCATCACCACAGTTAAAATTCTAATAGCAACTAATTGAGAAAGAAAACAAGTGTTCTTCCAATAACACAGAAAATAGCTATGTTATCATCTTCCTGGATTTTGGGGGTTTTTTTAAATTTCAAATTTGCAGTGTTTTAAGTTATTGAAATATATGAATTTATTTAATTTTATTTTTTAAGATGTACTAATGGTCTATATGAGTCTTAAAGGAGTAAATGCTTTTTAAAATTATATTTACTTAGCCAGCTCTGTTCTGCCTTGGAACTCTTAGTATTATTTCTCTCAGATCATTAAAAGCAATATGCTTTTCAGTGAATTTTTGAAAACCTGTTTATACTTTTAGGAATGCCTGATGGTTACAGACAAAAGCCGTGTAAATGCTAATATGCAACAATGAACATTTATTTTAAGTATACCTAAGAATGTGAAAGGTTTCATTTACTTTAAAGCAGTTGGTCATCCTTTAAAATCTTTAAAAATTTATCTTACATCATCAAAGTGAGAGAAAATTTAAACAATTCAGTTTCTGCTTTTGCTAGTAGGCATTTTATGCTAATCAAGTTAGTAAGTTGAACCACTGTCAAGGGTTTGACAAGCTGAATACAGTGAACCATTTTCTCCCAAAGTCAAGCCTCCTAAGTAACTTTCTGGAGACAAGTTTGCTGATATGTGCAGCCTCAACAATGCTTCCCACTTCACTTCCTCTGCAAGTGAGCGCCTGACCTCCATAAACAACCACCATGTACTCAACTGGATAAATGTCATATATGTGCTATATGGAAGGCTACACAGTGTGAAGACTTAACATGTACAGGTACTGGCTGGTGGGAGAGCATCTAAACTCAGCCTCACCAGTTTCATTTCCTACAAGGAAATCACTGGAGTCTTCTAGATTCTTTGACTTAGGTTCTCACTGCTGGATCTACTAGGAGTTTGTGTTTTGAGAGAACATCTTTTTAAAAGTCGTTTAAAGTGTTAATAATTATATAATTGATTAAGTTTTCACAGCCTATCTGAATCATGGTGTTTGACAATTTGATACATAGCTAAACAGGCTGAGTTGCAACGCTTGGTTATTTGGGGTAGCACAGGTGCAGTGCTGAGTCTGAGTACAGGGTGTGTGCGTAGAGAATATAATCCACCTGTCTTGGTTTGGTAGTTATGAAAATTGTGGCTACAGTCACATGGCTTTGAGAGTCAAGAATTGGAACTTAAAACTGGTCAGTGTCCTTCCAGCTGCTTTCTGCAGCAGGACTTCATTCATGCTAAAAACAGTGCTGTTTAAAATGTGCTTAGTGCCTAAAAGTTCCAGAGAGCAAAATGTGGTGTGAAAAGTGCTTTTATATTTTTCACCTGACTTAGATTTACTTGAAAGAAAATACAAACTGCATGCCTATATCTACATGCCTCCTGACTTTGTGGAATATTGAAGCGTGGATTTACAAAAAATATTAAAGATGTGGAAAAAATTATAGAATGGTAGCTCCTATGATGTTATTTTTAAAAATAATTATTACCCTTGACACTTACATATACTATCTTCAAAGTGCTTGGCAAATATTAATTAACTTTTTAGAACTTTAAATGAACTCAGATCAGCTTGCTTTTTGAGAGGGAATGTCCCATTGAAGTCAGGTGGTATAATATTGAGCTATAATAGCTCAATATTAAAAGACTCTTAGTAGGATGCCTGGGCTTCAAAGAACAGAGATCAAAGTGGAGTAAGGCAGTGTACATCTAAGAAACTTACTTGGTTCATGCTAAAGAAAAATTGAATTTATTGTCTTGACCAAATAAATTAATGCCCAAGTAAAATCACACAATGGTAAGAAATAGACTGGGTTTAATTTTACTTCTGCACTGTTCAGGAAGCTGTAGAGTGGCACTTGATGTGATACCTACATTGAACATTTGTAGATTTTGGTGCATGTAGACATATTAAAAAATTACTTCTTCATACAAGAGAAGTAACAAAAAATAAGCCCATACAACTCATTCTAATAAAAACAAGTGTCCTAAAATGGTTCGCATTAAAACTATTTTCACAACAGTGAATACAACTATTAATAGTTATGATAAATTCTACCAGATTCAGAGTTTAGAACATCCTGTTTATTTTAAAATAACTTAATTCCTATATTGAACTTCTTAAAGATTTGCTTTTACTGAAGGTTTCACCTTGAGGATGATTATTGCAATATGGCACACATTAGTTCCTGATTACTTGCTTCCCAAACTGCTTATAGTTCCATTCCCACCTGCCCCACCACACACGCACACACGCGTGTGCGAGTGCCCGCTCCACAGGCAGCTATCAGCAGAGAGTTAATATTTAACTGTGGAGATGAGGAAGTGCTCTGTGGGTAAGTCCAAAACCCTGCACACCAGTAATTCATCTTAATCCTGTCCATGTAATGAGGGCAACTGATAGGATGTATTATAAAGAATGATTCATATAAATGTAAGAATAATATAAACAAAAACATTACTTATAAGAGGGTAGCACCAGGGATGTCTAAGGTAGCCCTTACTTACCTGAGCCTCAATTTTCTTATTTGTTATATGATCTCAGTTTAAAACAAAACAAAACAAAAACTAGCTCAATTCTTGTCACATAATATGGTTTTCATAAATGCTTACTCCCTGCCCTCAAAGTGAAATTCCTTGCCATTTTTTATTTTAGGAGAAAGAGAGCAGAGCTAATTTTGTTTAGTTCCTGGTTGTTTCATGCCTGAGATCATTTGCATGGACTGTTTCTCTCCTAGAAAAGTTTCATCCTCCCTTCTCTGGTTTTTGAATTTCTGTTTAGTCTTCAAAGTCCTGTTCAGTTATCAGATCCACCTTGAAGCTGTCATGACCTCCTTTCAGACAAAATCCATATATCCTTTTCCTGTATTTTGAATCTTTATATATTTTTGTGCTTCGCTGTATTATAATGACGTGTTATTTTTAATCTGTCTACCTTCTCCAGCTGGTTGTTAGCTCATCTGTGCTGAACTGCTTCAGGTTCATCTCTGTTCTTTTTCTTTTTTTAGATATATTTTATTGATTATGCTATTACAGTTGTCCCATTTCTCCCCCATCATTCCCCTCCACCCTGCACACCCCTCCCACCCACATTCCCCCCCTTTAGTCCATGTCCATGTGTCATAAGTTCTTTACCTTCTACATTTCCCACCCTATTCTTGCCCTCCCCCTGTTTATTTTCTACCCACCATCTATGCTACTTATTCTCTGTACCTTCCCCCGCTCCTCCTCCCACTCCCCTGTTGCTAACCTTCCATGTGATCTCCATTTCTGTGGTTCTGTTCCTCTTCAAGTTGTTTGCTTATTTGCTTTTGTTTTAGGTGTGGTTCTTAATAGCTGTGAGTTTGCTGTCTTTTCACTGTCCTATTTTTTATCTTCTTTTTCTTAGATAAGTCCCTTTAACATTTCATATAATAAGGGCTTGGTGATGATGAACTCCTTGAACTTGACCTTATCTGAGAAGCACTTTAGCTTCCCTTCCATTCTAAATGACAGCTTTGCTGGATAGAGCAATTTCGGATGTAGGTCCTTGCCTTTTAAGACTTCAAATACTTCTTTCCAGCCCCTTCTTGCCTGTAAGGTCTCTTCTGAGAAATCAGCTGCCAGTCTGATGGGAACTCCTTTGTAGGTGACTGTCCCCTTATCCCTTGCTGCTTCTAGGATTCTCTCCTTCACTTTAACCTTGGCTAATGTAATTATGATGTGCCTTGGTGTGTTCCTCCTTGGGTCCAAGTTCTTTGGGACTCTGAGCTTCCTGGACTTCCTGGGAGTCTATTTCCTTTGCCAGATTGGGGAAGTTCTCCATTATTATTTATTCAAATAACTTTTCCACTTGTTGCTCTTCTTCTTCCCCTTCTGGGACCCCTATAATTCGGATGTTGGGACGTTTAAAGATGTCTCGGAGGTTCCTAAGCCTCTCCTCATTTTTTTTGAATTCTTGTTTGCTGTTTGGTTGGTTGTTTCTTCCTTCTGGTCCACTCCACCGACCTGAGTCTCAGTTTTCCCCCCATCTCTATTGGTTCCCCAGGCGTGTCCTCCTTCATTTCACGTATTGTAGCCTGCATTTTTTAATCTAATTTGTGAGCAAAATCAACCAATTCTGTGAGCCTCCTGATCACCAGGGCTTTGAACTGTGCATCTGATAGGTTGGATGTCTCTTCATGGCTTAGAGGAATTGGCTCTGGGGATTTGATTTGTTCTCCAGTTTGAGCCATTTTTGGTGGGGTTTTTGTTTGTTTGTTTGTTTGTTTGTTTGGTATGGTTGCGGCTGTTACATAGTGAGGGGTGGAGCCTTAGGTGTTCCCCAGTTCGGGGCAGCCCAGTCGCTGGGTTGTGATGCTGTATGTGGGGGTGGGGTCTGAGAGGGAACAATAGCGCTTGCTCTGCTCTCTCCTGTATTCCAGTCCCTTCTGCCAATTCCCTTTTGCCTGGATTATCTGTGCGCGGATGTGGGACCACCTGGTCAGCCAGCCACCTTGCGTGGCCTCACTAGGTCTGCACAGTTGCCACGCCATGCCCGGGGTCCACCAGCTCCCTCCTGTGTGCCTGGGGTTTGCTAGCCGCTGCCTGCATGCCCGGGTCTGCACCTCCCCTTTTTCCTGCCATGACTCCGCCCCTCTTACCAGTCTGGATGAATGGTGGTTGGACTTCTGTACAGTTCAATTTTCTATCAGTTCTGGTTGTTTTCTTGTTTCTAAATAGTTTTTGTCCTTAATTTTGGTTGTGAGAGGAGGCACAGTATGTCCATCTACGCCTCCATCTTGGCCAGAAGTCCCATCTCTGTCCTTTATTCTCTGGTATATAAACGTTAAGCAATACATTTTTGTTGAGATGAAGTGAAATAGCTCATCAAAATCACTAAAAATTCTTCATGATTCAGTTTAAAATGCAATGTAGCAACTTTTCTTTTTTTCTATGCTTTATTTTTAATGGGTCAGCTTCCCAGGGTGGAGAGTTAATTTCTTTAGAAGGGTAAACCCAGAAGAAAGCTGGCATACATATAGCCACTTTAATCCATACTGAAAATTGGTCTCTGGAAAAATGATGTTTTAGGGCCTGGAGTGTAGGCTGTGCTCTGGGTTTTGGTTGATTACATTTACTTTGCAGAGGATCTGAATTGACTTGTAAGGGAGCCCAGTCTGGGACGATGGCGGGAGGGACTTCTGACTATTGCCTCTGTGCTCTTGTGTCTACAGATAGAGCCTTCTCCAGTCATTGCCAGTTTACCATGGAAGCTTCCCCTCATTTTTTCTGTATCCAACATTACTGTTTCACTAGGGTGTTAGCAATAATAAGCTGACCATGATGTAAGATCCATCTGTCTCTTGTATCTGTTGTTCTCTAACCTGGCTGCACATTTTGATCACCTGGGGAACTTTTATAAACATGCCAGTGCTCAGGCCCTACCTCTACAGATTCTGATCTATTCATTGTGCTGCGGGGCTCCAGGCATCAGTAGTTTTTAAAAGTTCAAAGGATTCTAGTGAACTGCAAGGGCTGCAATCTCATGTTCTGCCTGACACTCAGCAAGCACTAGAGTCCCCAGAAAAGAGAGTTCACTAAGCTCCAACCCCAGGCAGCAGCTTGTAATCAGCAGTTCGAGTTATCCCCCGGTCACTGATCATGAAATTTGGAGAAAATGAAAGTAAGCTTATCTGGAAGAAGATTGGAGTCTGATTTCATGACATGAAAATTGGGACTAAATTGCTCATATTTATGCTGCTTTTAAGGCATTTTGCAAATCAGAAATAAATCGAGTAATAAAACTTTAATGCGAAATAAGTGTCTGTGCTTACAGAATGTGATTGAAGACAAAGAGTTACATTTCCCAGGATTCATCTGTTGATGTCCCATCATATACTGTAAGTGGTTACTATATATATATATATACATATTGCATATATGAAAATAAATGTAGTTCTTAACATTTAAATTCATTGGGGAAAATATATATTTTAACTAGAGGTAGCCATATTATTAATGTTTTTGAAATGGCCTGGGAGGATTATCTTACGTTACAAAGGAAATTTTTAGTAGGACTTCTAGGCATAATTTAAAGACAATAGTACTTGTAAAAAAATACACATTTTTCCCTTGGCATAAATAAATGTTGTAAAGGTTTAATGGAAAACTATAATTTATCATATGAAGACATTTCCACTACTTGTTACCTAATGGCTTAAATGAAAAGCAGTGAGTTGTATTTTTTACATTTTCTTTTTACCAAGATTCTTATGAAATCTGTGTGTCCTTGGGTGTGTTCTAGTCATTCCTTTCTATCTAAAATGCACCTTATCACCTATTTGCTTCTTCCAGTTAACAGTCCAGCCCAGCTCTTGGTTTCAGGTCTTTAGAAAGCCCTTGTCTTGCAGTAGCAGGCACTTCGCAATGCAGCAGATGGAATGGTTGTCATCTTCTGGCCATCAAGTGTGGTAGAAGCACAGTTGAAATTGCCTGGTTAGAACATCTCCATTTATTTTGAAGTGCTGTTTCTTGCTAAGCATCCAACAGAAATTATGTCTATAGAAGAGAAAGCTAATTATAATTTAATAAGGAAAAGATTCTTCATATATTTCTTTCTTAACATGTTTATTTGCTTTAGAATATCATGGACAAGTTAAATCCATTCATGGCTATTGTGAGGAATGAAATTATTTTGATTTTAGGTTTCTTTGCATTTCAGAGTGAACGTTCTCATACTGACATCAGTAATCAAAACGTATGGCTTCGTAGTCAAAGACGACTCTGGTCAATATAAGCAGAAACATAATTAGGTATATGTAAAGGGATCTTCACTATAATAGAAAATAAACAGATTTGTAGTAATATTTCCTAGTTCTGTGAAAAACGAAAGTCCTCAGGGCAGGGGCTTCTTTACCATCTGGGGCAATAAGCACTTTCTCCTTATGGCTCTATGAGATTACCAAATGCTGGTAGAAAGAGTAGACTAAGAGGCTAGTGGCAATTTGAATACGGTGTTGGTACCATGGCCCAGGGAGCAGCCCCCTAACTACACTGCCAGGCTCGTTACTCTCTGCGCTTGCCTCTTCTTTACTGAAGTTGGGCTTCTGTCTTTGGTTCTCCGGGCTATCAGTCTCCTTCTTTCTGCTCTTCTGTTTCTTGAGTTTGAGATACTTGTGGGCATTTACTAGGAAAATGACTTATATACTTTAAGAAGTATTTCCAGAGTACCTCAGGTCGTTGAAAGGAAACATCTAAAAATACACACATTTATTCTCATTCTTGTTTAATATCTATTGATATTTATCTTTCCTTGGTGGGTATTAAAATGAAAGACTTTTAGCCCTAGACAAGACTTCAGAGATATATTTAGAGAAAGGGTATCACAACTGGAAAAGGTGTAAAGGAAAACATGGTACTATTTGTTTTTGCATAAAGTTGAACTCATTTTTATGACTCAAATTTGGGTTATAAAGCATCAATTCTGAATATTGTCTTTAAAGGGTATAAAATTGGAATGAAGATGCTTACCTTGCAGGGATTTGAGGAAGACTGGAAATAAGCGAATACTGTATAAAAGCCTGCATAGAGTAGAAACCAATGACAGCCATTGTTGTCGCTGTTATTATCACTGTTCTTCTCTCTTGCAGACCGTCCACCTCTCCACTCCCCACCCCAGGTTACTTGTAGCCTGCATACTGTGACCTTCCTCCATATTCCCTCCTGAAGCACCCTCTGGAATCTAGCTCTTCTCGGAGACTTTGGTACTCTCTGCATCTGCAAACTGCCCTCTCATCATTAGGGTCTCAGAGCATTGGGTTTTAATTAGGACAAAAGCCTCTTCAAAGGCATACGGGGAGTAGGCCCTGGTGGCAGATGTGCCTTCATCAGCAGCACCAAAATTACCTGCAAGGGAAAATAAAAAAGAATCACAACCTCCAGTGAATATAACTTAGCATTCCTTAGTGTGTCCATTTGTTAGAATAGGGCATTTATTATCATCATCATTACCACCACCATCATCATCATCAGGCACTGCCTGAGCAGAGTCTTGAAGATGAATTCTGTTTTCCAGGTAGATCAAGGGAGGGTACTATAGGAAACAACACTTGCAAAGGGCTAGATAATTAGCATTCTAAAGGAATGACACTTAGAAGTGTTGGAAATATTTGGGAGCCCTTGGTTTTTGGATTATTTGGGGGATTCCCCTGCATTGTATACTGTACATCTGAGTTTGGTGGTATTGGGCTCACAGGAAACCATCTAGCCTGATGATAAAAATGTCTTAGATTTTAATTTTATATTTAGACAACATTCCAAAGATTGCTGAAAAACAAAACTGAGTCATTCATAGTCTTGCCATGAATCAGCATGATGGATCATTCCTTCGAGTTCAGGATACTTCCTCTTAGATGGAACCTTTTGGAATCATAAAGCAGAATGGTCATTTAGAATAATGTATCAGGGGCAGGAAAAATGGTAGGAACACAGTGCAACTGGGTGTGTATCTGACATGCTACGGACATGGTGAGGAGATGAATCTAGCCCCAAAGGGAGAGCCACATTGGCAAGTAGGGGATAAAGCCAGTGGGCCTGGAAGTTAGTATGAGGCACAAGTAGAGCACAGACTGTGAGGGAAGACTTGCTGAACTCTAACGTTTACTGGCATTGTGGTTGTAAACTAATCACTGAACCTTTTCTGAGGTTATTTCCTCATGTACAGAATGGAGATAATTTTCCTCTACCACTCTTCAGTTTGGAGTTTGGATTTAATAAAAGAATAGGTGTAAAGTGCTTGACACTTAATAGATTCTAAATTCATTCTTTGTTTGGTTTAGACTTGCAGGGCTGTCAAACTCATTTTCACCAGGGGCCACATCAGCCTCGTGGTTGCCTTCAGAGGGCTGAATGTAATTTTAGGACTGTATAAATGTGACTAGGGGTAAGGAGCTGGGCACTGCCACCAGGTAGAAACAAGGTGCCGGGCTGGATAAAACAAGGTGGGGGGCCGGATTTGGCCTGAGGGCCTTGTGTTTGCCACCTGTGATACCAGCATATGAATTCAATGGTAGATTCAGCCATCATAAAAATTTTATTTGTTTAAGATGTGTACTGTGCCAGATTTTTAAGGGTGGTGGTTGTCCAGTGAGGAAAGAGGTCCTCTTGTGTGTATGTGGGCTTTGGGAGGCAGCGTATATTAATGATAAGTCACTCATCTCCTCCTATGACTCACAATAGCCTCACATTCTCTACATTTCCACACATGAAAGTGTATCCCACCATCAGAATGCTGTGGTCTTTGTCCAGAGGCAGTTATGGGGTTGCATAGATCTATCCACAGTCTCTCACAGCTTTGGTCCCTCTGAAGCCAAGAGCACACATTTTTTTAGGTGACTAGCTAGGATTGGGGGTAGGGGACAGGGCATTCCATGACCATGAAGTCTGGAAAAAGTAGAATGACTCATACTAAAAAAAACTAATGATCTTATTGTAAAATAAACATTTTAATTTAATACAAGACATATTTTAAGGGCTTAAGAACTAAATTCTTTAGGGGAAAAAAAGCCAGTTATCAATCCAAGCCAATGCTTTTATACTGACAGGGACTGAAGTGCGAGAGCTATAGTGATCTTCAAAAGGATAAATGAATCATGACCTTAAACAAGTGGACTTTTAAAAAAAATAATTGCATTAACCCTGACTCGTGTGGCTCAGCTGGTTGGGCATCATCCCACAAAGTGACAGGTCACTGGTTCAATTCCGGGCCAGGGTACATGCCTGGGTTGTGGGTTCAGTTTCTAGTTGGGGTGGGTACCAGAGGCAACTGATCAATGTTTCTCTCATATCAGTGGTTCTCTCCTCTTCTTTTTCCCTCCCTTCCCCTCTCTCTAAAGGTAAATAAATAAAATCTTTGAAAATTTCATTAGATAAAAATCTTAGGAATATGGAATTTAAAATGAATGTGAGGGAGCAAAATAAATATTCATACTTTGTGTGGAATGTTCTAAAGTTGAGTTCAATTTTTAGGTATATGGAAAATGTGTTAAGCAAGAAAGAATTTATCCTTAGTCTCTCAAACTGATTTTAAATGGTGGAAATACTTTTTTCCCTCTTTACACGTATTTTCCTTTAAAGGTTTAATATAGTTCAAGAAGTTTTCACAAGGAAAGGGAGCACTTTATTTTGCTCTCTTAGCAAAGATCCAGCACAGCCTTCCTTCAGAACACTTTGATCACAGAAGGCAAATGAAGTGTACCAGTGCACCAAGGTCCAATTTAGTATTCAAGGAACATCAGTCTTCTAGTAAATCAATGCTACAGATTTGTTAAATTAGAGTTCCAGATGGTGGCTTTAGACCAGGATTAAATCAAGATCTCTCTAATCAGGAGTCTACATTTTTAAAATATTTTCCCTTTTCCAGAATTCTCTGTCTCAGTGCAAGTTACCTCGGTCCATCCAGAACAAACTAGAAAACTAGGTTTTTAATTAGTTTCTTCATCTTCAGAGGCCCTCAAGTCCTCAAACAAGTTCTCTCTGTTTGCCTTCCAAATCTATGTTAAATCTATATACTTTTCTCTTCTAATCCAAGTTGCCACCATCTCAGCCTAGATGGCCTTGGTGGCTCCTAGCTGGTCTCTCTGCATTCACTCTGTCCCCTCCTGTCTCTTTACCACTAAATAACAGCCAGAGCAATCTTGTCAAACTGGAGTCTTACATTGTTGACTCCTTACAGCCCTTTTGCAGCTTCCCTTTGATCCCGGTTTAAAAAAAAAAAAAAAAAAAAAAAAAACCCTGGATCCTTACAATTCTCTCATTTAGCAAATGCTGATTAACATTTCTGCTATAAACCTTTTATCATGTTGTGTCCTGGGGATACAGAAATAAAGGAGACTTACCTCCTACCCTCAAGGAGCCTCCTCCCCTGGTCTAGCCAAATAGTGCTTGAATTAAGTTTATTTACTCATTCATTAATATTCACGGAACTCCTATAATTTACCTGCAGAAGCTGTGCCAGAATGAACTTAGTTGTCAGTTGGGCCTTTAGTGAAATGGGTGACTTGAACAAATGTGGTCTCCATGCTACCATATGATCTGGTCAGCCAAAATCCAGAGCACACAGCGTTAATAATTAAGCTTATGTCAGTTATCTTTCTATAATAACATTGCATAGCAAACAAATTATTTTAAAACCAAAGGAGTTCATCAGTAAATGTTTACTTGCTTGCACACTCAGTTGGTCAACTAAGCAGCTTTGTTAATTTTGGTTGAGGCTGCTGTGTGTCCGGGTTGGCTGGGTGTTGGCTAATCTAGGCTGCCTTGGCTGGGATGACCAGGGAGACTTTGTTCTGCCATATGCATCTTATTTTTCAGTAACTTGAGTATTTTCTCAGAGTGGTGGTTAAGGCTCAAGAGAGAGCAGGCAAGCCCAGTCTCACGAGTGCTTTTTAAAGTCTGCTTGCATTACACCTTGACAAGGTCACAAATTGACTAAAGCAAATTACACTTCTAACTACGGAGTCAGAATGGATACTGCAGAGTTACATGACCAGAAAATGGACCCAGGGAGAATTGAGGCCATAATTTTAATCCATCACAATGCTATGTTTTCTTATTATAGTTTGTGCATAATATAGTTTGTGCTTGATCCATAGGACTTACCAAAGTAAGTGGAAATATATAATGTGGTAAGGATTCACCCCTCCCCTAGTGCCCAATTTAGGAAATGTAGTACAGACAGAGACCCTGTCTTCAGTGCAATGCTTGGCATGTAAAGATGCCCAACAAATGTTAAACTAATGAAATTATTAGTAGATTGGTAACCTTGAGCTGTTTACTTGAGGTAATTAAACTTTCTCAGCCTCAACTTAATCATTTATAAGTAGGGGATAACAATACCTATGACTTCAATGCATGGTGGAGGGATGTAAAAGTGCAAGCTGTTTGCTCAAAAAAGAGAATTGCTTGTCCTCTCTTCTCCCACCTTCTCTTCTCACTGGGTTTATGTGAGTTTGAGGAAGTAGTAAATGGTTTGATCTTGGCCTGTCTAGGCAAGAAGATATAGTGTAGAGATACCCGTATTAAAAATATCTTCCTTATCTTCTAACTAAAAACTAATTTTGTATAATACTCATCTTCTAAGAAAATTAGGCCCCCTTGAAGGCCTAAGTCTGTTAACCGTTTGTAATTTGTCTTAAATTCCTATAATGAAGGGCTGGCTTTCTTCTTTCTCTCTTCTATAGAAAACATAGGCAAAGAGGAAAAAGGTGTTAGAATGGGTGGAGAAGTGTGAGTGGGGAAATAGGGCTCTCTGAAGGAGAGCAAGCCTGGTAAGTCCCACAGTGTATGGGGGGAGGGACTTTGGACAGGCAGGAAGTGTGAGGTCTTCCAACAGGAAGGATGGGACTGGTGGGGAAGGCAGGGAGTGCAGACTTAACCCTTTTGTCCGGTTCCCCTTTGCTTCAATGGTTGCAACCTGGGGATTGTTTCTGATGCCTGATATCGATACTCGGTTGTGTTTTTTTGAATATTCCTAAACTAAAATATGTAATTGTTATTTAGTTATATATATTTACATACATAGCTTTATTATAGTTAGTTTATATATAGTTATATATAATTATATAACTAAAATAATTATATATATAATTTTACTCCTTTCTTGCAGTCTCCCAGATGTAGGGCAGACACACATCTGGCTTCTATCAGTTAGGGAGTAGCTTTAAGCACATCCTGTCAAATTGTCTGTTCCCAAAAGCAATACCAACACATTCAGTGAATGTTATTTTTTCCCCACAGTTATGTTCTTGATTGGACCACAAATTTTTCCATAATACTGTATTTGAAAAATAGGACATTCTAGCTCTTTATGCATAATCAGCTCCCTCCCTCCAGCCTTTTTTAGAAAATGTTTTCTTTTTTTAATGAAGTGTTAAGTAGATTGTAATATGGCTCTGGAAAAACATGTTGAGTATTAATTATACCATTTTTTAGTTACTGTGATTGAGTTCTTCTCATTCTTTCTATCTGTGTACTAATTATAGCTGGTATATCTAACTACCTCCTCTCCCCCACATGTCTGGGACATGCTGGATAGGCTGCCAGAATAATTTTATATTAATTACTCACAAAATGAAATCATATTATTCAGTTAACATGAATTTAAAGTTAAGTAATTTGAAAAATTCTAGAGTTTGGACTTTTCTTAATTATACTACTAAAGATTTGAGATATAAAAATCTTTTCATTTTTCTTTTAGAAAAATGTTATAAATAGGCCCTGCATTTTTTAGGGCATTTTATTGAAAATATTTTTCAAAATTTAACATTACTGCTAACAGCTACAATAAAATTTTTTCTGTTTTCCAATTGTAACCTAATTCATGGTTAGGCTGTAGTTTGCAAGAAATTTGTTTGAGATATATGTGGAGAGAAGGTGTGTTTTACCAGTGACACGATGGAGGCGCACCATTCTCTAGATACATCGAAAACAAGTCAGTGTGGTACCTCCTCCAGCACTCACCTCACCCCAGGACAAGATTTTACAGGGTCTGGTGCAACACAACCCTCATAACCTCCTGCCCTCCCACAAGAAGCATGTACCACATCCTGCACGTGGATGTGTGAATGACTAGTTCCACACTTAGGAAACACTGAATTTTTGTTTCTGGCAAATGAAATTCGTTTCTGGCAAATGAAATGAAATTTGCCAGAAACGAAATTGATGTTAGTCATAGGCTTCCTTATCTGTATCTTGGTAGCATTAACTAAATAATTTGTCTTTATCTTTAGTTCATTTTTTGTGAATTGCATTTATTAGTATTTTTATTAGAAATGTATAAAGAGGAAAACAAAAGTAATTTCATTTCATCATGAAGTTATTTAAAACAATAATACACCATTATTTAAAATGACAAATCACACATGTATCCTTCAAGAAATAGTGTATATATATAGACCCCAGGATATATGTGTACACACACACTTTTTCAGTTACACAAACTTCCTATACATAGTGCCATTATTCTCATGCCTTAATCATTTGTAAAGATGACAACATACTTCATTGTAAAACTATATAATAACTTATAACTTAGCCAATCATGTTGCTTAACAGTCACAGTTGTTTCCAGTTCATTGGCTATTAAAAAAGTGTTGTAGTAAACATCCTTGAACATAAAACTTTGTGGTACTTTTACAGATATAGTTGGCCCAAAAGAGCATGTAAAGCAATGAACGACACACTACAGGGTGGCAGTTTGTTATTGTGTAAGTGCATCTAAGTAGCAGAAATTGACCAGTAGTGTTATTAGTGTAAAAATAAAACTACTTAGTGTCACTGGGGTGTGTGGTAGACTGTAAATATGGTGGTAATAGCCTATAATTAACTCCCCTTAACTTTAGACTTGACTGACTTAATATTTTTGGCAGAATTTTGCTTCTGTTGTTTCACAAGCAGTCAGTAAATACTCTTGGGGGTCATTTTAGATCAAAGGCCATGAAAAAAAGGAACTCACCACAAACTTCCTGTACTATACATCTTCCAAATGGGATGCTCTAAGAATGCTGTGTTGTAATGTTCAGAAACAAGCTTGCATTTTCAATTAATGAGTGTGCTTTACCTCCCTCAGGTGGAAGGGAAGATTTTGGAAAAGTAAAACACCGAAGAGGCATGGTATTGCTCCTGTAACTTGGAACTGGAGAGGAGGCAAGATGCTGGCATAGCTGTTGAACTGAGAACCTGCTATGCCAACATATTGCCATCTCTCTTGTCTGACAGCAGTCATGGCCACCTGCATGCCGTTCCTCCGTGTATTGCTGTGGATGTGTGCCCTTCCTTGGATGTGGGTTTCCGTGACATTTTTGCCTTGTGCCCCTCCCTGACCTCTCTCCCTTCATACGCTGAGTCAGTCCGTTTAGCCATCCTGGTCTTTCTGGCTATTCCTTGAATACACCCACAGTGTTTCTATTCCTTAGCTTGCCTGCTCTTTCTCGTCGTTGGGGGTTTCAGTGAGGGCATCACCTCTTCGGAGAACCCCCCTTAACCACACTGTCTAAAACAGCTGTCACATACCCTAGTCACCCTTCACACCCATGCCTTGCTTTATTTTTCAAAAATTGGTCACTACCTCAAGCACATTTGTTGACTTGTTTAGTGTCTTTATCTCCCACATTAGAATGTAAGCTCCTTGAGAGTTAGGGACCTTGTTTGTCTTGTTTAACCACTGTATCCTCAGAGCCCGACACATAGTAGTCCCTCAATATATATTTTCGAAACTCCACTCTGACTTTTATCATGCAAGAGAGATGTCAAATAATTACATTTTTCCCATTGCAAATGATTTTGGTGAAATCCTGACTTACGGCGAAACCATAAAGAAATAAACAGATGTTTAATTCTGTAAACCTAATTCCTTATAGCAATCACAAAATATATAGTGTTGGGTCCACAGATTCACAGAAGTCAGCATATCATAGTGGGAAAAGAATGGGTTTTAAAATAAAGCTTACATGAATAAATCTCACCCTGGTGTTGCCTACCTATATTCCTGGACAAGTCAATTAACTGTTGAGCCACAATTTTCTCAGTTGTGAAATGAGGATGACACTAACCCATCAGGATTCTTTAGACAAAGAAATAAGATATTTTGGCCAGATGATTCTTACTTCATAGCTAAAATGTTAATACCTATAAAATCCCTGATATGTGTATAGTAGTAGACACTGGACAAATTATAATTATTGTACTACCATGAAAAAAATGAATATTTCTTTAGTTTGAAACAGGTAATCTAACATGAAATGTGTGGAAGTGCTATGCCAGAACTATTGTGCACATGGAATTCTGTGTTCAGAGATCTTGAGAGGCCAAGGAGTTAATTGTCCATCATCTCAAATTCTTCTTGAATCCTGGTTGGTTCTCCCTTGTCCACCATCTTTTTTTTTTCCCAGAAATACTTATTGTCTATAGACCTCTTTTAAAAGCAACTTTTACAGATTCACTTTACAGAGTAAGACCATTTCACAAATACTATTTGATGGTCATGTTTTTAAGAATTGAAGCTTCGGGAAAAAGTTTTGCTTTAATAAACTACATTTTATTTTACCTTTGATGTTTTTCCAAGAAACAAAATAACAATCACTATTCATGACTCATTATTTATTGTTACTCATGGTATTATGACTATAACATCCAGAAAGTATTCATTATACCGTATGTCATGCCCTCCGGGGTTTATTAATCTGAGCTGTTGGATTAACAAAAAATATGTAGCACAAAAGTATGGCAATTTTAATTTCATAAAGGTCTGTTTATAGCTGAGAATGTTTAGTTTAGAGACATCATTGAAAATTCACTCTGACTATGGAAGTTGGGGTCAGGCTGGGCAGAGAGGAGTGAAGGGGGGAAATGGGACAACTGTAACAGCATAAACAATAAATAAATGAAATCAAACTCAATGTAATAAGTAAGTACCTTAAAGAATATTATGCTACTTTTCTAATGTGAAGTATTTACAGATTTATTGTCTCATCTTGAAGATTCGTGTATTCATCACTTTGGTTCTTTCAGTTCTTGAAGTTACCAACCAGAAATACATAGAACACCAGCCCTGGTGGGTCATTACATAAGCTAATATTACTTACAAAGACTTTTAAGGATCCATAGAATGGCTGTAGCTGAAAATTGGAATCCACATTGCTTTATTCTCTATCTGCTAGTAAAAAAATAACTGGTGCCAAATCCATAGGCCAGGACATCAAGCTTATTATAAGCACTGCCGTTAATACTTTTTTTTTTTAATTTTTGAAACTATTATTTTTATTTTTTATTTTGAAGAGTCTCCAATTTACAGAAAAGTTGCATCCATAGTTCAAAATACTTCTGTGTATGCCTCACCCAGATTTCCCAGTTGTTAATGCTTTATCACGATTTCTTTCTCATTCTCTCTCTCTCCTTGTTCCCCTCTTTATGTATACATATATTTTTCTGCTCCACTTCCCTTTCCTTCCCTAAATATTTTAATGTGCATTTTCCAGCAATAAGGATATTATCTCGTATAACCACAGCACAATCATTGCAATCAAGTGATCAGCAGTGACACATTACCGTTACCTAATGCACAGACATTACTTATATTTCACCTATTTTACCCATAGTGTTCTTTTTTTTTTTAATGAGTACTTCTAAGTTTATTTCTAAAGGTTTAATTGGGAAAAAACATCAAGTATTCATGCTAATTCTTTTTTTTTCCTTTTTTTAAATTTTTAATCAGTATTTTAAAATTGTTGATATTGTAGTTTTCTGTCTTTTACCCCGCCCCAGCCCACCACCCCAGCCCTCCCCACCTTCCTCCCATTTCCACCCCCCCCCAGTTTTTGTCCATGTGTCCTTTATACTTGTTGCTCTAAACCGTTCCCCTTTTCCCCTGAAATTCCCTCCCCTCCCCTCCGTTAATACTTTTTAAACCTATAACTTTCTTCTAAAAACTTGTTTCATGCATTTGTTTGGGCTTCTTTTGCCTTTTCCAGAGTTTCATTTCCCCTCATCCACTTTAACTGACATGAAGACCCACTGCCCCTTGAGTTCAGTACCGTCAATGAACTGGATCTCTAATGGAAGTGAACGCTGACCTCCCTTACCACAGATCTGTCCTCCATGTCTTCGTGTGTTTCACTGTAATTTGCTAAATACCTGAAGATTCTTTTTTGAATCCAAGTGATCATGGGGAAGGAAAAACAAAACATAGGACATAGGAACAGTGAAATGAGAGGCTAAGAAATTAATATTCTAAACTGTCCAATAACTTCTCTAAGTCAGTCGTTTTTAAACTTGTGTTGCATTCTCAATCACCTGGAGAGCCTGTTAAAAAATGCAGACCCCAAATCATCCATTGAGGTTCAAGAATCTTTACTTTTAACAAGCACCTATTTTGATGCAGTTTGACAATGGACTACATTCAGAGAACACTTGCCTTAGCTAAGTCAGAGGACAGGTTTTTAAAAATCTTATGCAGTTCTGGATATGGAACTTGGGCATGGTCTTGAAAGCAGCTTCCCACTGCATCTGTGCTTATGGAAAACTGGAGCAGCGTTTTGTAACTGCTTTATACGCTGAGGTTTCTTATATAAACAGCCCATGTAACTACATACAGGAGCACCATGGGCTGCTGATGTGCTTCTGCAGAGTTGATTTTCACTTCAATCATCTCCTCTCCACTGGATCACATTACAGTTTTCAAGATGTTTTATTTTCTTTTCTGATTAACTTGATATTGACCCAAATCCTTTACTTCTAAATATACATTCTTCGCTAGGATTTCTGTCAAATTGTAAATGATATATGAGCTCATTGAGGCTAGAGACTAGGTCTAGTTATGCAGAAGGAGAATTTTCTACATTTATAGGACTCCTACGGTGGTAAATCGTTCTGTAAACTAACGGATCACATTTTAATTGATCTATTCCTTCAGTTTAGATTTTTGTGGGTTTCTAAAAATTAGGACATCTTTTCCTTTATGAGACAGTATGGTGTGGTGGAAAGAGCTTCAAAGTGAAATGCATAAAAGATCTAGGCTCTAGTCCCAGTTCTGTCATTTTTCTAATTCTGTACATGACTTTGGGCTGATCGTTTAGTCTGTTCCCTTATTTGTTAGTTGGGGGTAATAGTAAGAGAGGCTATGATATATTAGAAAGAAAAGGGGAAAGCAAAATACAGCTGTGGAAACAGCATGTAGGAAACTGGAAGGTCATATATTAAAAAATTGGAGATTTTTAGTAGTAATATTATTTAAAATTATTTTCAGTGTTTTATTGCTTTGTGCTATTGCATAATTTAAATGTAAGAAAAAAGTAATGAGTTCTGGGTAAATGCAGGAATTTGTTTTTATCCAGCCTGAACCACCTATTTGCTAATTCCAGTCAAAGGAGAAAAATGCGATATTTATGTTAGTTTTATCTTGAGGAAAGGTGTTTCAGGATACTTAGGGTATAATCCCAGCAGTGGAATTGCTGGGTCAAAAGGCTGTTCCATTTTTAGATTTTTATGAAAATTCCATACTGTTGTCCACAGTAGCTGCACCTGTCTGCATTCCCACCAACAGTGCACTAGGGTTCCCTTTTCTCCACAACCTCACCAGCACTTGTTTGTTGATTTGGTTATGATGGCCATTCTGACTGGTGTGAAGTGATATCTCATTGTGATTTTAATTTGCATCTTTGATGGCTAGTGATGCCAAATATCCTTTCATATGTCTCTGGATCCTCTGTATGTCCTCCTTGGAGAAATATCTGTTCAGGTCCTTTGCCCATTTTTTTTTAATTTTTTTTCTTTTAGATTTTATTTATTTATCTTCAGAGGGGAAGGGAAGGAGAGAGGGAGAGAAACATCAATGTGCGGTTGCCTCTTGTATGTCCCCTGCTGGGAACTGGCCTGGCAACCCAGGCATGTGCCCTGACTGGGAATCGAACCGCGATCCTTCGGTTCGCAGGCCCGCGCTCAATCCACTGAGCTACACCAGCCAGGGCCCTTTGCCCATTTTTTAATTGTATTGTTTGTCTTCCTGGAGTAGAGTCATGTGACTTCTTTATATATTTTGGAGATCAAGCCCTTGTCCCAGGTGTCACTGGCAAATACATTAAAATAGCCAAGTGCTAGAAGTAACCTAAGTGCCCATTAGTAAATGAGTGAATCAAAAAACTATGGTTCATTTATACAATGGAATATTGTGCAGCAGAAAGAAAGAAGGAGCCCCTACCCTTCACAATAGCATGGATGGAATTGGAGAGCATTTATGCTAAGTGAAATAAGCCAGGCAGCAAAAGACAAGTACCATGTGATCTCACCTGTAAGTGGGACCTAATCAACAAAACAAATAAGCAAGATATAACCATAGACACTGAAATAGGGAACAAAATGACAGTAAACAGGTGAGAGGTGGGGAATAATGGGGAAAAGAAGGGGAAGGGTCATCAAGGAAAATGTAGGAAGGACCTATGGACAAAGCCAAAGGAGGGTAGGATTGAGGGTGGGAGGTGGGGGTGGGTGAGATGGGGGAAAGTGGTGGCTGAAAAATGGAGACAAATGTACTTGAATGATAATTTTTAAAATTTAAGTAAAATGTTAATAAATTTATGGTAAGTGAATGTGCTGAAAATTATAAAGTCTTGCCCAAATAGCCAGACTTGAGGAAGCAGAAGTTGGGTGAGCAAGGTGCTGCTGTTGAGTAGCTGGGGAAAGCTCTGTGGAATGTGTTAGATATTTCCTAAAGTTTCTTTCACGCCTCATTCAAATTGAGAGGTTTGTACAGTATGTTATACTCGGATGATGAAAGTTTTAAAATGTTTTAAGTAAGTGTTAATAGACTTTATCCGTGCATTGCATATATGGTCATATATTTGTTCTCAAGAAATACTCCTATTTCCAAATCTCTTTACATTTTATGTCTTAGAAAGCAAAGTTCAGCTGGTAAATAATGAAACCCATTCATAAGTTGATTAACCAATCTGAGCAAGTATTTGGGGATAGGCATGTGCCCTTTTCTGGAGATAAGAGGGTTCTCCATGCCAAACTGTGGAGTGTCTGTTGACAATGCAGGCACATAACCCGTACATATGCAACAGAAGCAGATACTCTCACATAGTCTAAGGAATCTTCAGAGTCTCAGCTTATATCAAAAGAACAGTGGGAGCATAGGCCTATGTAATACCAGGACCAAAGCAACTTAGAAAAATGTCAGCAAAGATAATCTGCCAAACTTGGAAATCAAAATCTAGAAGCCCACAAAGATCCGTACTGAGAAGAATCATCAAGCATGCATGAGAAAACAGAACTGGAATGGCGCCGCAGAGAGACGATGTAGTTACTGGGAAGTGGCCACCTTCATAGTTTGAATACTTTGGAAATATGTTCTAATTGCTTAACTTTCTAGAAAAATGAATGATTTGACTTGCTGATTCCAAATGAATACCTGACCATTGAAAGAATTTACAGAAGAGCACTCATGGACTTTGTGTGGCCAAAGAATCATCCCTGCCCAGGTTTAGGTTTTCTCACCTGCCTTTCCCCTTGCAAATATTTCCTGAGTTCTAAAACTGTATGATGGATGCATATACTGGACTTTGGAGACTTGTCATAAAAAAAAAAAATTAGGTTTGATCTATTGCTAGACTGTGGGAGGGTGGGGTGTGCTGGGGAGAAAGGTCATCTTGGGAAGATTAAGGCCTAGTCTACTTGAGGGAAGTTATCAGCACCAGAGAATGAAACAGAAGGGAAAATGAAAGAAGCAAACATAATCAGTGACAAGACCACAAATGGAAAAATAAGAATAAAACCCATGCTTTAAAGTTAAAATGATTAAAGTATTTAGATGGGTATTTCCCTAAATTTAATGCCTTCAAAATAATTATATAATACTTATAATTATCTTGAATTATAGAATTATATGACTCCTCTGTGCCTCATTACTTTCACTGAATATAAAAGCTCTATCAGTTCTTTGAGAATTGCAGAAATCCGTTACTCGACATTTTGTCATGGCTTAGCTTTTTTCAAATATTTTCAATATTAAGTATGTAGCAGGTACATAGTGCCATCCTACAGGTTGCAGTTTAAGAAGATAAGGCATCGCAAGTTTGATTGTGATAGGGAAGTACTTTCTTGTGTGTGGGAACATAGCAAGGGCACCTAATTTAGACAGGAAATAGTGAAAGAAAACCATTCCAAGGAAGACGTGTTTTAAGTTTAGACCTTCCTACGAGTGCTTTGTGAGGGGAGAATGCATGTCTTACTTCTTTGTATATCTCCAGAGTACCTTGCACAAAACCTTTCACATGTAATACGTTTGATGAATAGCTGTCCTGATGGTTATTAATTGATCTGTTTTATGGACAAAGTACTTCCAAGTGGTCACACACATGCACACCAAGGTGAAATGCTGCATTTGCTACAGCCCCTTTTGCTAAGTGTGTGCTCATTTCCAGGCCAGGAGTGATTTTTTTATGGATAGCTGCTGTGATTAATTTCTACAGTGTAAGAATTCATGACTGGAAGATGTCAAGAACCAAAGCAGCTCTAAGGCTCTGCTTCTCTCTCCACTGGTTATTTCCTATGTAACTATTGCTCATTGCTCCCCGGCTTCCCTGTGACGGTCCACTTCATTTTCTTCTTTAGTTCACTTTCCTATTCTTACTCATTTTTCTCTTACAGACTTGGCTTACAAAGAGCTCTTGTGGGCACCGCCACCTACTTGAATGGACTTCACTACCTTTCAGCTTCACCTCCCACTATTAATTGTACCATGTGCCCCAATTTTAATTTCCAAGAGTGAGAACCTGATGGGTCCGTTGTTTCTTTTGTGCCAAACCACAACATAAGGTCCTCGTGTCATGTACCACCTCTGGTGTAATCACCTCATGTCTGCTACAAAACATGGCTGCCTTGGGCATAGGAATTGTGGACAGGGGTCCTGCTTTGTAAGCGGTGTGAGCAGTCTGCCTACATTTCCAAGTGCCATCAGTGAATATCATGTATATATACACGTACACTTACAAATTTATAATTATTCTCCTATCGTGTATCCTAACCAAACTTCCACAAACATTAAATTAATTCTGTTCATTGAAAAGCATCATAACCTCAAATTCTTATTTTTCCCTTCTATTTTTTCTCTTTCATAATGTACTCTGTCCTTCAGACCATTCATTTATAGGACTTTCTCACATACTCATAAAATTTAAGTGTGATGATGTTCCAGAGGGTCATAAACCTCAGAGATTCCTTGTCTCTCCTCTGCCTCAGCTTTTCATAACAGAGCCCACATAGATTCCCAGTGTCTGGTGTTTGCCCTCTCTCATTCCACCCCGATTGTACTGTCAAACATGACAATTCTTGTTTCCAAGAATTTTGGATAAACTCTATTTGGAGAATGTGAGGCTGGGTCTCTCCTTTTTTTTGGATCAGGTTTTTTTTTATTAATACTTCCCCAACAAATGAATTTAATGTTCATTGATATGTTGAGCGAGTGACCTAGAGAAGTCATGAGAAAAAAGGCCTTTCTAGATTAAAGGAATGAAGTCTCAAATCTTGTGAAATGTTCAAGATCTTTCTAATTTGATTTAAATCCAAAGTTATATAATACCGAATATCCCATGAAGTGATATTAAGCCCACAGCATAAATAGGGTCAGTTTCTAATGTAATCTCATTTTATACTTTTCTTCATGTACTCCTGAAACATCTTTTTATGGTTTTGGCCAGAATCATGGGTAGTCATTCTTTTACTTTGGCCTTCTTTAATTTTTAAGCATTAGTGGAATAAGTTGTTTAATATAGTAATCAAGTGCTGATATGCAGTCTTTCATGTTATTTCTCTTTCCTTTAGATAATATTTGTAGTTCCTTGTTAATGTATTTGTGTGCGTGGATTTATTCTCCAGCTCTTCTTAGGAGATTGCAGAATTACAAGAGAATCTAAAAGCTAACGCCATATCCTTTCCCTTAGGAAGACCAAGAGGAGTGATAATTTAGAAAAACAGTGTAATGTAACATTCAAACCAATCTCTAAAGATTTAACTGTGGCATATCTAGATTTCACTGCCATCATTGATAGGCACTCAGTAACTATGTGTTAAAATGACTAACAGAATTTTCATTGTTTAAATAAAGTGTATGATCCTTTCAAACTTACTGCCTAGATTTTAAAAGAGTAGCAAGTACCTAAAAATCAAGTTTTCTTTGGTGGGCCACAAAAAATAATTAATGACATCACTGCCTTCCAGAAAAGCCCCCAAATTAACTGTGTAGCACTTGCTGAAACGTCATCCTATGAAAACACATGGCCTTCTATGCAGTGCCCTTGTTTACACAGACCACGTCCCATGTCCTCACTTTTGTTTGGAGCCCAGAAGCAAGCCTGGACTCCTTTCTCTTTGCTTATTTAAGCTTAAATTCGCTTATCTGCCAGCAGATCAATGGTCCTGGTCTATTGTTTTTTAACATCTTTAAGGAAAAGAACAGCTAGGAGTCATAGTGTTACTAAAAGAACTCCATAAATTGTTACTATGACAACCTTAATTATATGTTATGAGCGAATACCACCTTGAGAAGTCAAAATAAATTATTGCCCACACTAATGGTTTAAGACCAATTTATGAAGAAAATGCTTACAATTGAGAGCTCTATTTACTTATTTATATACTCACTGGGAGATGTTTGCTATTATTTCATTTTAGCAGTAGATCTTCTGGCTTCAACTTGCAATAATCTTTGTTCTATTGAGTCTGAGAACTAACAGTCTTAGTTATTTACCTCTGATAATTTAAAAAAAGAGAGAGCAGTCTACTATGAAGTCTAATTTAAGGTGGTTGTGCTTGTACTTACATCTTGATAAATTCCAAAGTGCCTTGTACCCGTTGCCTGTGCATAGTACCCTCAGCTTCCTACCACCTTGCTGCCCCACATGCGTATGCCGGGATGCATTTTTTTTTCTTTTCACATCAGTGTGTGATTTTTCTAATTATCACTGAATAAACATGAATAAGAGATGGAAAAGGTCAATTTTCCTAAAATC
Source organism: Glossophaga mutica (assembly GCA_039655065.1). Lineage (NCBI taxonomy): Eukaryota > Metazoa > Chordata > Mammalia > Chiroptera > Phyllostomidae > Glossophaga > Glossophaga mutica. Next base: position 142,353,851 of record CM077305.1, on the reverse strand, counting down.
TAAAATTAAGCTATACTATAGTGTTCAGGCTCATACTCTCTTTATTTATTTTTTTTGACAGTATTAGTTTTTATTCCAACTTTGGATGGCTTTTTTTTCCCATTTTTTATTTTATTTTTTTAAATCAGTATTTTTTAATTGTTGATATTGTACAGTTTTCTGTCTTTTACCCCGCCCCAGCCCACCACCCCAGCCCTCCCCACCTTCCTCCCATTTCCACCCCCCATAGTTTTTGTCCATGAGTCCTTTATACTTGTTGCTCTAAACCGTTCCCCTTTTCCCCTGAAATTCCCTCCCCTCCCACTCTGGACACTGTCAGACTGTTCTCAAATTCAGTGTCTTTGTTTATATTATGCTTGTTTGTTTGTTTTGTTGATTAGCTTCCTGTTAAAGGTGAGATCATATGGTATTTGTCTTTCACTGCCTGGCTTATTTCGCTTAGCATGATACTCTCCAATTCCTTCCATGCTGTCGCAAAGGGTAGGAGCTCCTTCTTTCTTTCTGCTGCATAGAATTCCATTGTGTAAATGTACCACAGTTTTTTGATCCATTCATTAACTGATGGGCACCTAGGTTGCATACCTTTTGACCCAGCAATTCCACTGCTTGGATTATATCCTAAGAATCCTGAAACACCAATCCAAAAGAATCTATGCACCCCTATGTTCATAGCAGCACAATTTACAATAGCCAAGTGCTGGAAGCAACCTAGGTGCCAATCATACTCTCTTTAAAAAAAAAAAAAAAAAAAAAAACCTGTCCTTCTTAAACTGTCTGGAATAGTAATGTGGAAGTACAAAGGCTGTGGCAAGGAACTATGATTGAAAAGTATGTGTCTTCTTTAAAAGTCCATGTGATGAATTTAAAATGATTTATCTCCTTGGTCTCTGAAATTCCAACCATTAATCTCAAAGTTTTGTAGGACTTCGTATTTGGCATTTGATCCCAAGTAATAGCTGCCTATCAACACTGTATAATGCCTATCTTTCCCCCTTCTAAGATAAAAGTGGTTTGCTTTAAAAATGATATTTTTTGCTTTGTATATAAATATTATGCATGCTGATGGTTTAAAAAGAAGAAAATTCTCAGGGCCTCAGAAAGTGATGTTAACTAAACCATCTCGAAAGTATCAGTACACCACCAGCAAGAGAGTCAATTCATTTCAGGGCGATCTTAATCTGTTCTGACCTTCAGGATGGGTGAGATGAGTAGGAAGGGGCTCAGTTTATATTCCCAAGGCTAATGAATGGTTTCTTTATATGACCTGACTGTATCTGCTGCACAGTCACAGTGACAAAGAGGACATTTGTTTCTGTGCTGAAAGATTAAAACAAAAACAAAAACAAAAACAAAAAAACCCTTTATTCCTGCCCCAAAGAGAACTTTGGTAAGCATCCTATGTGTGGTGACACAGGATGCTTATCAAAGCCACTGTCATCATTCCAGCTTGCCCCACCCATGCCCCAGTTGCTACCTGTTGTTGGGTGTGTGTTACCGTTTCTAAGCCATCTTCTGTTGACTCTTAAGAGGGGCTACTCTGGGCAGCAGTCTCTCCCTTTACATCTTTACAACAACCTCCCTCATCTTGCATTTACATGTGACCCATGGCAGCACAGATTGGGTTTCCTGGCTTCCTAGGCTCCTCAAAGTGAAGTTTGACACTGATATATGGGGTCAAACTAAGTTGCCCTCAGGAAGCTGATTGTAAAGGTAAGCTGACCCGATGTTAGTAAGTGTAAGCCCCCCAAAATTGAAATTAAGTAAATCTGTTCAGTAGCCTTCACTTTTTGTGCTCCAGGTGTAGATTTTCAGCCTTTATAAAGAACTTAACAAATCTACACCTTTAATAAGATTTCTCTAATTTAACAATATCTTGTCTCAGTTTTACTTTATTTACTTAGAACAGCTTATTTATTTGAGACAACAAATCTTCCCTCAGCCCACAAGAGCATTTTTATCTGGAATTCGGGTGAACTTGGGCTCCTGGCTTGGCAGTCTGTGGGTCATTTGGATACTCACCCTTCTCACTGGTCGTTTGATAATATTCGCACCAACCTGAGCATTTCCTGGAACCACTTTAGCCTCCTCATCCTTCCAGTCCTGGCTGTTGACTGTGCCAAGAGAAATGAGTGACCAGGTGGTCAGACTGCCTTCCTCAGCAAACGCACTGATCTCCGGGCCAGGTCAGGCACCAGTTTGTATCCGCTTTCTGGTGGTTACACAAGGTTGCACTGTTGATTTTAGACAACTCTGTCACTTGATAATTGTTTAGAGCCTTGAAAAATGTAGGTCAGATTAAGAAGGCAAAGAGAAAAGGTTTTATCTCTTTAATGTTTAGAGTCTTGCAGTTTATTATTTTTCTTTGCTCTACCAAAGAGTAAAGCTACCTGAGTTCTTCCCAAACCTCAGAGATGAATGAATCTCAAATGTGACAAAGTCCCATGAGATGACAATGACATCTCTGTTGTTTGTCTCTTTTAACTCCTCAAATGTTTCTTCAGGAAAGGAAGAAGCGGCAAAGCTAAACTGGGAGAGTTAATGTCAGAGACCAATAGTATGGAATCTTAGTTCAGTTCCCCTATGAGGAGGATTTCATAATATCAAATAAAATAAATATGAATTGGAAGATGAAAATGACTCCAAAGGGCAGGACACAAGTGTTAAATTACTAATACTGGGTAATTTATATATGTTACCTTATAATCTTAATAACTATTCTGCAAGGTTATTATTAGCATGCTTATTTTATGAAACATGGGTTCTTACTAAGGTTAACTAACTCTCCAAACTGAGTTTCACAGCCAGGACTATCTCAATGTAAAACACAGACCTTTTCAAATACATCATTTTGTTCCAAGGGTAAAAGACAGCGTTCATTACAATATGAAGTTGACTGGCACATTTCCTAAAATATTTTTTTTTGGCAGATTACTCTTTATAGTGATTTCCATCTAGAATTCCTGTTAACTTTTTTAGGTCAAGAGTGGTATCCATTAAGACTTTGTATGCTATTCTGAGAGAAATATGTTCACTCATATCATCTGAGAGAAATATGTTCGTATCATATCATCATACTAGTTTATGCACTTAAAAACACTGGACACTGCTAGACTATCTTTCTTTTCCTGAAAACTGGCTTTTCTTGTACTGATCTAAATACTCTTATTCTTCTTTGTGCTGTTCTCATTTACTCATTCCTTAAAAACTAGTGTTCCTCAGGGGTTGATCTTAGGCTACTTGCTCTTTTGTCTCTCTATATGTATGGAAGTTCTACAGCCAGGGGTCGATAAATAGTAAGGGGGTGGAGGTGGGTGAGGGTGGGCAAAATGGGGATGGAAGGAGACTTTGCTTGGGGGGAAGGGTACATGATGATGCAATATGCGGAGGATGTTTTATTGAGTTGTACACTTGAAACCCTTTTGGTTTTGTGAACCAATGCCACCCCAATAAATTCAATTAAAAATTAAAAAAAAAAAATATCCCTGGCCAGGTAGCCCAGTTGGTTAGGGTGTTATTCCAATGGGCCAAGGTTGCAAGTTCCATCCCTGGTTAGGACACATGCAAGAAGCAGCCAATGGATTAGTAAATGGGTGGAACAAAAAAATCACTCAGTCCTTTTCTCTGTCCCTCTGTCTCTCTCTGTCTCTCTCTGTCTCTCTGTCTGTCTCTCTCTCTATGTATATATATAATTTTTTGATTTAAAAAAGTTTTAAATACTAAGGAAAGATGCTCCCAACTGATCTTATTCTAATTTACTTTTATTTTATATTATGCTATATAATTTGTTTATATTTTACTATTTTTCTCCCTTCTCACCCTACCTAACCCAGTTAAACCCATTTGAGAGATGTTTATCTCTGGCTCACTGAACAGGCCTAAAGCAGTGATAGGAAGATAATGAGTAATCAATAAAAATATGTTAAGCCCTGGCTGATGTGGCTCCGTGGATTGAGTGCCAACCTGCAAATCAAAGGGTAGCCAATTCGATTCCCAGTCAGGGTATATGCCTGGGTTGTGCGCCAGAGTCCCAACTGGGGTCATACAAGAGGCAGCCACACATGGATGTTTCTCTCCCTCTCTTTCCCCCTTCCTTCCCCATTCTCTAAAAATAAATAAAATCTTTAAAAATAATTTTAAAAATAATAATAATAATTCAAAAATTGCATGTGAATTAATATCATAAGGACCAGTACATGTTGTGTAAGAGCTTTTAGAGCATACGCTACTTTGTCCTTCTTTCTTTGGATTCATGGACATTCACTGAAAAACCTTTGATGGAAGATAGGTTTCATCTTATTTCCAGCTGTGATTGATTAATCGGGGTCTGTTTGGAGATCTGTGTTGAAAGTACTTACCCTGGGATCAGTGGAGAAGAGTGCTATGATCTATTAATGCTGGCATGCCTAATACAAATAACATAATAATATTATTTATTGAGCGCAGACCATATGCCATACACTGTGATAAGCACATTGACTGGATTATCTTAATTAGATCTCACAACCCCTGGAGATACCGTTAATTACCTTTGCCTTACCATTAATGTAACTAAGACACAGAGGCATTAACAGCTCACCCAAGACCACACAGCAAACCAATGGTAGGATGAGAATTTAACTCTTATCTGTCACACTTTAGAGACCACAGTTTTAAGCATATGCTATGCTCATAATAGAGAGCTGTGGCCTTTTTTTTCCCCTGCATTTTTACTATTCTTGGCCTAAATCAAACTATGAAGATTTGAAGAAAGAAGAGCATAGGGGGTGACAGTGTGTAAGAAAGACATTCTGCATTATGAGGCCTCAGTTATCATATCTCAAAAAATGGGTTATTTAATTTATAAAAAATTTACACATAACACTGTTTTTTTTTTTCCTTTTGACATAATCACAACAGTTGCCAATATAGGAGAGAACCTTGTTTTTAGAACCATTTCAGAGTAAATTGCCAATTGGATACTCTAATTCTCAAATATTTTAATGTGTGTTTCCTACAGATAGGGACATTTCTCCCACACAACCACAGCACCACCATCAAAACTGAGAAGCTAACATTGTTACATTAGTACCATATAATACTCAGCCTTCACATTTAGATTTGTCCAGTTGTGCCAATAATATCCTTAATAACAAATGGACACTTCAGAATCACACTCTATTCAGTTGGCATATCCTTTAGTCTCCAGCAATTAACCAATTAAGGTTTTTCTACACCAGCACTAGGTTCCACAGTGGTTTACTCCCATGAGTCTCTGGTCTGATAAGCTGTTACTCCTTGTAATCCACTGCCTCTCTCTCCAGTTTGGGGAGACAGTGGATTGCCCTGAGTCTCCTCCTCTTTTTGGATCCAAAAAGAGTTGTTGATTTTTCAGTCTGTTCAACTTTTTACGTTGGTAGGGCAGTGTGACTACTTCCAAATTACCTGCATGCAGAATGAGAAACCAGAAGTCCCTTTAGTCTCTTTTAATCTGGAAGAATTCCTTGGTCTTTCTTTAACTTTCCCAACCTCTAATATTACAGGACAGTTGTGTTGTAGAATATTGCTCAATTTGGGTTTAGGTAATGGTTCCTCATGATTAGATACAACATATCTTGCATTTTCCAGGAATGATGTGTTTTTTGAGTTACATCTTATCTGGTGGTCCATGATTTCAATTTGTCCCATTATTGATGAAGTCCACTTTGATCCCTTGAATAAGATTGTGGTTTTTTGTTGTACTTATTTACTGTAAAATTACTCTTTTACTCTTGAAAACTAAAAAGTATTTAGGAAACCATGTGAGGTAATGATATTTTATATAGCTTGACAATAATTATTTCATGATATACATGTATATCAAAATATCATATTACATACCTTAAATATATACAGTTTTTATAATTAAGTAATAAAATTTTCAAGTATTTTTTAGGGCAGGACTTTGAAACTTTGTCCACAGAAAACTTTGCTCTTCCTACCCCACTCAGACTATGAGTCTTCACAGCAGGAGCTCCAGCCTCCCCAACCCTCGCAGCCCAAGATACTCTCCTCATTCTTCTCTGGCTTCAACAACCCATGCCCGGTTATTGCTCTATATAGATGCTTGCTTAATTTCCTTAAACTTCTTGAACCACCATGGATCCCTGCTTCTTCCAGCACAGTGCTTACAATTTTCTGCCTATCTGTTGGCTTGAGAACTAAGTTTTTTAGGAACAAAAGGGGAAGCAGAGATTAAATACTACTAAAAATCACTCCCAACTCCAGCATTTTATGATAGATAAATTAATATGTTTAAATATTGCAAGTTTATTCTCAGAATACAAGGATAGAGGTGTGTTAAGATCGTTGGGAAATGACCATGCCTGAACAATCACTGAGGCCAGGGCAAAACGAGGCACTGAGTAGCTTGGACTAGAGCTAAATCTGTCATTCAAAGCACAAGATCCATGAGTAGGCAGAGAAGTCAGTCAGTATATGTTTACCCATAACCCCCAGAAAAAAAGAGAGGTGATTATAGTGGATGGTTAGAGAACAGAAAATGTCCATTAGGATACTCAAGGCAAGAAGGAAAATACTTAAAACACTAAACAGCAAGTAGCAGAATGTGAGTTAGAGTGATTACTGTGTTTTGCCATGTATAATGCACACATTTTTGCCCAAATTTTTGAGGGAAAAATAAGAATTCTCATTATACATGAGTAGTACTAATTCTGTATCTATATAAATGTTTTTAATTCTTTATTTTTTCTTTTATTTATGCTTATGCATTAAATGTGTAACTCTAGAAAACAATAATGATATCCATGTGCAAAATAATACCCTAGAATGTGACCATTTCTTTTATTTCTAAATATCAATAAGTAAAAAAGTGAATTAAAATGAAAAAAAATCTTATGAAAGTTTGAGCCAAAAACGTAGATACATATTATACATGGGAGGGCATTATACATGGCAAAATACAGGAATAATCTGACTTCTGGCCAAGTGGAGGCATAGGTAGACATACTTTGCTTCCTCACATAATGAAAAGAAGAACAACCAATAAAAAGCAAATTTAAACCAATTTAAAAGCAAAAAAACAACCAGAACTTCCAGAAAATCAAACTGTATGGAAGTCCAACAACCAAGGAGTTAAGAAGAAACATTCATCCAGACCGGTAGCAGGGGCAGAGATGGGCAACCGGGGTGGAAAGGGCATGCAGCAAAGCGGTGGACTGGACAGACCCACATTTGTGCATGGATAAGCCAGCAGGAACAACTAGGGAGTGAGACAGACTGCACAACCCAGGGCTCCAGGGAAGGGAAATAAAGCATCAAAAGCTCTGGCTGTGAAAACTGGTGGTGGTTGTGGCAGTAGCAGAAACTCCTAGCCTTGCAGGACAGTTCGTTAGAGAGACCCACAGGGTCCTAGAATGTACGCAAGCCCACCCACCTGGGAATCAGTACCAGAAGGGCTCAATTTGCTTGTGGGAAGTGAGTGAAAGTAGGGTGAGAGCTGAGCAAGCAGCACTGTTCCCTACCTGAGTCCTCTCCCACAGACAGTGCCACAGCACAGGAAAGTGGGTTACCCTGCCCTGACAAATACCTAAGGCTCCACTCCTTATAATGTAACAGGTGTGCCAAGACAAATAAATATGGCCCAAATGAAAGAACAAATAAAAACTCCAGAAAAAGAACTAAGTGACGAGGAGATAGCCAACCTATCAGATGCAGAGTTCAAAACACTGGCAATCAGGATGCTCACAGAAATGATTCGGTATGGACACAAAATAGAGGAAGACGTGAAGGCTATGCTAAGTGAAATAAAGAAAAATATACAGGAACCAACAGTGAAGGGAAGGAAACCAGGACTCAAATCAATGATTTGGAACAGAAGGAAGAAATAAGCATTCAACCAGAACAGAATGAAGAAGCAAGAATTCAACAAACAAGGAGAGGCTTAGGAACATCCATGACAACTTTAAGGGTCCGAACATCCAAAACCTAGGGGTGCCAGAAGGAGAAGAGGAAAAGCAAGAAATTCAAAACTAATTTGAAAAAAATGATGAAGGAAAACTTCCCCAATGTGGCAAAGGAAATAGACTTCCAGGAAGTCCAGGAAGCTCAGAGAGTTCCAAAGAAATTGGATCCAAGGAGGAACACATCAAGGCACATCATAATTACATTACCCAAGATTAAGATAAGGAGAGAATCTTAAAAGCAGCAAGAGAAAAGGAGACAATTGCCTACAAAGGAGTTTCCATAAGACTGTCTGTCACCTGATTTCTCGAAAGAGACCTTCCAGGCAAGAAGGGGCTGGAAAGAAGAATTCAAAGTCATGAAAGGCAAGGACCTACATCCAAGATTACTCTATCCAGCAAAGCTATCATTTAAAACGAAGGGCAGATAAAGTGCTTCTCAGATAAGGTCAAGTTAAACGAGTTCATCATCACTGAGCCATTATTATATGAAATGTTAAAGGGACTTATATAAGGAAAAGAAGATCAACATTATGAACAGTAAAATGATAATAAACTCACAACTATCAACAACTGAACATAAAAAACAAAAACGAAAACTAAGCAAGCAAATAGAACAGGAAAAGAATCACAGAAATGGAGATTACATGGAGGGGTATCATCAGCAGGGAGGGAGAGAGGGGAGAATGGGGGAAAGGGAAGGGAATAAGCATAATTATTAGGTACAAAATAGACAGGAGGAGGTTAAGGATAGTTTAGGAAGTGGAGACGCCAAAGAACTTATACGTATAGCCCATGGACATGAACTAAGTAAGGGGAATGCTGGTGGGAGGGTAGGTGCAGTGCAGAGGGGGATAAGGGGGGAAAATGAAACAACTGTAATATCAATAAAATATACTTAAAAATGACAGTAGTAATCTTATGTATTATGGCAACAATTTATTTACTCAAAGCAATAATGTGTTGCTGACCACATATTATTAGACCACTAGATGCCATGAACTTTTTTATTTCTCTTAGTAACTGCAAGTTGATACCAGGCTCTAGCTAATTGATGTTATGCTGCCCTCCTTTGGTTGAATTTAAAATTCCTTCCTTACTAATGAACTGTTTTTGGTACATTTTTAAAACAGGGAGATAGTCAGGATTTTAATTACAGCATTGCATTTTTAATTTTTAATTTTTTCCCCATTTGAACAGGAGGGAAATTTTGTTTAAAAAAATAACACCTACAGGAAAACAGCCAGAAAGGCAGAGTGCACGTTACACCTTCCTTCGTCAGAAAGCAGCTGGAAAGGCAACCTGAGAGACCTCATGCTAAGCTGGGGACACTGTCTGTCCTCCGAATTCCTGAATTCTAAACTTCACTATACAAAAAGCCACTTGAAACACTTATCAAAACCCTCCAGCCAAAAGCATTGTTTCAAATGTGAAGGCCCCTGAAGAGCTCTGCTTCAGTGACTTCACATTGTGGAATCCGTGCAGACTTAGTCCCTGTGGGAGGACAGCCACACCCACCGCATGGGGCATCCACACTCACTTTTTAGAGTGACAGCTGATAAATAGTTTTTGAAAAACTGAATGAATAGAACAAACATTTATGCTGTAAATTTAAAAGTCACTGCAAAAGCCCATTTCTGTCACAACTACTCAACCCTCCCATTGTAGCACAAAAGTTTTCTATAATATGTGAACCTGTGGGCACAGTCGTGTTCCAATAAATCTTTATTTACAAAAAACAGGTAGTGAGTTGGATTCGGCTGATAGGCTATACTTTGTAAGCTCCTACTTTAGAGCATTAGTGTTGAGATAACTTCTACTTCCAGCCATGATGGATGATCATCATCCTCCCATTTTTAACAACCAGAAAATGGAATAAAATATATGAAACAATAGTTTTCAGGCAGTGGGCAATGGGCAGAATAGGATAATGATCCTTGAGAAAAGAGAAATAAGTATCATGTGCCCTACAACTGCCCCAGCTTACTGTGTGGAGAGCACTTTTAGGCTACAGTGCAAGGAGGAGGAGGAAAGGAATAGATCAGTGGTCTCACTGAATAAGTCAAAGACTGGAGTTCAGAGATGTGGCTAGATATTGTAAGACAAAAATTGGGGAGAGGAGAGAGAGAGAGAGAGAGAGAGAGAGAGAGAGGGGAGGGGATATCTGTAGAAGGGACTGCTGGAATCAGTAGCTGATTTGTGACCTGCAAATTACCTGAGCCTGGAAAAGAATACCCAAAAAGGCCAACTATCCCCAGGGCTGTCACAGGGCTGGAAGTGTTTCATCTCTCACCAGCCTAAAGTGCAAAAATTTCCTGATACAGAGAATGTTGAGGAGAGTCCTTATATGGATATTCCCCTGGCAGTGGGATAACATTGCCCTACACTATAATGTCTTTTCCAGCCGTTCTAACAAAGCTTAAAAACCAGCACCAAAAGAACCAAACACATCCCAGGTAACTTAACTATGTCCTAAAACAAAGCCCAATCATATACAAAGGCTTAACAAATCTCATACCCAGTAAAATAAAACTTGCAATGTTCATAAGCTAATCAAAAGCTAGAAGGAATGCAAAGAAGCAGAAATATAGGACCCGTAAGTAGTAGCAAAACTAATCAAGAAAACAAGAGCCAGAAATGGTACAAATGATAGAATTAGCAGACAAGGAGTTTAAAACACATTATGAATATACAGTATTCATATACAGCTCCACAAGCTCAATACAGTAAAAGAAAAAGTGAAATGATGAAAAAGAAATGAAAGATGTCAAAAAGAAACAAATTGAACTAGAAGATGAAAAATGTAATTTTTTAATTTTATATTTTGTTGTATTTTTTCTAATACCATTTTGTCCTCTTATACTTTCCTCGCCCCTGCAATTACAACACCGTTGCCAATATCCATGAGTCCTTTTTCCTTTTTGCTCAATTCCTCCATCCCCTAACCTCCTTCTCCTTAGCTGTCACCCTGCTCTCTATTAGTCTGTCTCTATTTTGCTTGTTAATTCAGTTCATTAGATTCACATATGAGTGAAATCATATGGTATTTGTCTTTCTCTGACTGGCTTATCTCACTTTGCATAATGTTCTCCAGGTCAGTCCATACTGTTGCAAGGGTAAAATTTTCTTATTTTTATGGCCAAGTAGAATTCCATTGTGTAAATGTCCCATAGTTGTTTTATCCACTCATCTACTGATGGACACTTGGGCTGCTTCCATATCTTGGCAATTGTAAATAATGCTGCAGTGATCATAGGGGTGCTTGTGTTCTTTCAAATTAGTGTTTTGGGGTCCTTTGGATATATATCCCAGAAATGGGATCACTGCATCAAAAGACAGATCCATTTTTAATTTTTTTAGGTGTCTTCATACTGCTTTCCCTGGCTGGTGTGGCTCTGGCCTGGGAACTGAAATGAAAAATATAGTATTTCAAGTGATAAATATACTGGATAGGATTAATATGGCTAATCCTAAGAAATAGCTAAAGGAGTTTGTTAAAACTAAATCAGTACTACAAGAAAAGTTAAAGGCCTCAAAGAGACCGATCTTACATCAAAAAATACCCACAAAGTAAAGTGAAGGGATGGAAAAGATATTTCGTGCACATGGAAAAGAAAAGAAAGCTGGGGGAGCAGTATTTGTTCTGACAAAATAGACTTTAAATCCAAAGCTATAGTCAGAGACAAAGAAGGACACTGAAAGAAAGGGAACGATCCACCAGGAGGATATAGCCCTAGTAAACATTTATGTTCCCAGCGTAGGAGCACCTAAATATGTGAAACAAATCTTGATGGACATAAAGGGAGAGACTGACAGAAATACAGTCATAGTCAGGGATTTTGAACACCATTTTGACTTAAATGGATAGGTTTTCCAGACAGAAAATCAACAAGGAGACAGGGGCCTTAAATGACACACTCGATCAAATGGGTTTAATTGATATCATCAGAGCATTTCACCCCAAAGCAGCAGCATATGCATACTCTTCCAGTACACATGGAATATTTTCTAGGACAGGCTATCTGTTGTGATGCAAAACAAGTCTCAATAAATTTAAGAAAATTGAAATCACATCAAGCATCTTCTCTGATCACAATGCTATGAAACTAGAAAACATGAACACTGAAAAACACACAAAGACATAGAAGGTGAAAAACATGTTATTAAACAATGAATGAGTCAAGAAAGAGATCAAGGAAATCCAAAGATACCTTGAAACAAATGAAAATGAGAACATAACAACCCAAAACCTGTGGGACACTGGGAAAATAGTCCTAAAAGGGAAATTCATAGCATTACAGGCCTATCTCAAAAAGTAAGAAAAAGCTTGAACAAATAATATAAGTTTACACTTAAAGGAACTTGAAAAAGAACAACAAACAAAGCCCAAAATGAGTAGAAGGAAGAAAATAATAAATATTAGAGCAGAAATAAATGAAATAATTTTAAAAAACAGTACAAAAGATCAATGAATCCAAGAGTTGGTTCTTTGAAAAGATAAACAAGATTGGCAAACCTTTAACCAGACTCATCAGGAAACACAGAGAGAGGACCCAAATAAATAAAAGTAAAGATATAAGAAGAGAAATAACAACTGACACCAAGGAAATATAAAAGAGTGTAAAAAAATATTATGAACATCTGTATACCAACAAACTGGACAACCCAAATGAAATGGATAAATTCCTAGAAACGTACAACCTTCCAAAACTAAATCAGAAATAATCAGAGAATCTGAATAGATGGATTATATACCTAGTGAAACTGAAGCAGTAATAAAATAAATAAATTAAAAAAAAACAACTCCCCCCAAACAAAAACCCTGGACTGGATGGCTTCACAGGTAAATTTTACCAAACATTTTAAGAAGAGTTAACACCTCTCTTTATCAAACTATGTCAAAAAACTTAGGAGAGAAAGCTCCCAAACTCATTTTATGAAGCCAGCATTACCCTAATTCCAAAACCAGAAAAAGACACTACAAAGATAGAAAATTATAGGCCAATATCTCTGGCAAATACAGATGCTAAAATCCTCAACATAATATTAGCAAAACAAATACAGCAATGCATCAAAAAGATCACACACCATGATCAAGTGGGATTTATTTCAAGAATACAACAGTGGTACAACATTTGCAACACAATAAATGTGATTCACCATGTAAACAAAATGAGGGATAAAAACCATATGATCATGTCAATAGATGCAGAAAATGCATTTGATAAAATCCAGCATTGACTTATGATGAAAACTCTCAGCAAAGTGGGAATAAAGGAAACATATCTAAACATAATAAGAACCATATATGACAAACCCACTGCTAGCATCATACTCAATAGGCAAAAACTACAAGTGTTACATTTAAGATCAGGAGCAAGACAGAGATGTCAACTTTCACCTTTCTTAATTCAACATAGTACTGGAAGTCTTAGCCACAGCATTACAAAAGGAGAAATGAAAGGCATCCACATTGGAAAGGAAGAAGTAAAACTGTCTTTATTTGTAGATGACATAATACTGTACACAGACAACCCCAAAGATTCCACCAAGAAACTACTAGAACTGATTAATGAATTCAGCAAAGTAGCAGGATACAAAACTAATATCCTGAAATCATTTGCAGTTTTATATGCCAATAACAAACTAACAGAAAAGGAAATTAAGAAAATAATCCCACCTGACCAGTGTGACCCAGTTGGTTGGGCATTGTCCTGCCAAACGGAAGGTCACCAGATCCATTCCCAGTCATGGCATATGCCTGCATTGTGGGTTTGACCTCCAGTCAGGGAGTGTACAAGAGGCAACCGATTGATGTTACTCTCTCATATTGATGTTTCTCTCTTTCTCCCTTTCTCCTTCCCTTCCCCTCTTTCTAAAAGTAAAAATAAAAATAATCAAAAAAAAAAGAGAAAACAATCCCATTTACAATTTCTTCAAAAAATAATACGTAGGAATAAACTTAACCAAGGATGTAAAAGACCTCTACTTGGAAAATTGTAAGACACTGAAGAAGATACAAATAACTGGATGCACACACTGTGTTCGTGGATAACAAAAATAACATCATTAAAATGTCCATACTACCCAAGGCAATCTGAAGATTCATTGCAATTCCTATCAAGATTACAATGATGTATTTCACAGAACTAGAATAAATATTTCAAAAATTTATATGGAACAACAAAAGACCCTGCATAGCAACAGTGATCCTAGAAGGAAGAATGAAGTTGGAGGATTCATACTACCTAATATCAAATTGTACTACAAGGCCATAGTAATCAAAACAGTCTGGTACTGGCATAAAGACAGACACACAGATCAACGAAACAGAATAGAGAGCCCAGAAATAAACCCACAACTTTATATTCAATTAATTTAAAGTGAGCATACACAATAGGCTAAAGATAGTTTATTCAATAAATGGAGTTGGGAAACTGGACAGATATGTGAAGAAATATGAAAGTAAACCACCTTCTTATACCACATACAAGAATAAATTAAAAATGGGTTAAAGATTTAAATGTTGGACCTGAAATCATAAAAATCCTCAAAGAAAACATAGGCCTCAAAATCTCAGGCATTGCTTGTAGCAATATTTTATCAGATATATTCCTTGCCTTCCCAAGGCAAGGGAACAAAAGAAAAAATTAACAAATGGGACTACATCAAACTAAAAATTTTTTGCATAGCAAAGAAAACCATCAACAACATAAAAAGACAACACATGGAATAAGGGGACATATTCACCAATACATCTGATACCCTTATCAGATGTTAATATTTTGGTTAATATCCAAAATTAATAAAGAACTTATAAAACTCAACACCAAAAAATTTCAATAAAAACATGAGCAAAGGACCTGAATAGACACTTCTCCAAGGAGGACATACAAATGGCCAAAAAATATATGGAAAAAAGTGCTCAACATCATTGATCATCAGAAGAATGCAAATTAAAACCAGAATGAGATATCTCACACCTGTCAGAATGGCTATCACCAATAAATCAACAAACAACAAGTGCTGACAAAGGTGTGGAGAAAGGGGAACCCTTTTACACTGTCAGTGGAAATGCAGATTGGTGCAGCCACTGTGGAAAGCAGTATGGAGATACCTCATAAAAATTAAAGTTGGATCTGCCTTATGACCCAGTGATCCCACTTGTGGGAATATATCCGAAGGAACACTAATTCAAAAGAACGTAAGCACCCCTATGTTCATTGCAGCATTACTTACAATCACCATGATATAGAAGCAGTCCAAGTGTTCATTAGTAGATGAGTGAATAAAACAACCTTGGGACATTACATGGTGGAATACTACTTGGCCATAAAAAAGAAGAAAAATTTTACCCTTTGTAATAGTATGGATGGACCTGGACAACATATGCTAAGTGAAATCAGCCGGTCAGAGAAAGACAAATAGCATATGATCTCACTCATATGTGAATCTAATGAACAAACTGAACTAACAAGGAAAATAGAAACAGACTAGTAGATATAGAGCAGGATGATAGCTAAGCTTGGGAGGGGAGGTTAGAAAGTGGAGTGATTAAGCATAAAAGAAAAAGGACTCATAAACCTGGATAACAGTGTGGTACTTGCTGGGGGCAGGAGGGTATAAGAGGACTAAATGATAATGGAAAAAAATACATAAAAATTGTTTTTAAAAAGAAAGCAAAATACTTTTTGAGATAAATAAAAGCCAAGAGAATTCATCATCAGCAGACCTCAGATACAAGAAATATTAAAGGAAGTGGAAATAAACTATATTGTTGAAATATCTTTATACTATATGTGGTATAAATATTATTTGAAAGTAAGCTGTAATATGCTAAATAAAGATATATGTTTTAAACCCTAGATAAGCACTGTAAAAATGAAAAAACAGTATAGCTATAAATCAGTAGTTGAGATAAAGTGTAATAACATTAAAAATCAATCCAAAAGAAGGAAAAAGAACATATGACCAATTAGAAAGCAAATAGTAAAATGACAAATGTAAACCAAGCCATCTTGATAATCACATTAACTGTAAATGGTATAACCTCTCCATTACAAGGCAAAGATTTTCAGACTGGAGAAAAATACAAGATACAACTATATGCCATATACAAGAAACTCACTTTCAATATAAAAATCGTGCGTAAGTTAAAAGTAAAAGGAAGCAACAAGACATACCATGCAAACACCAATCAAAAGAAAGCATGAGTATGTAACACAAGTTGATTTCAGACTAAGGAATGTTATCAGACATAAAAAAAGGGCATTTTAAAGTAAAAGGGTCAATTCATTAAGGCAAACAATAATCCTGAAAGTGATGTATCTAATAACATAGTTTTAGAATACATGAAGCAAAAACTGATAGAGCTGAAGAGGAAGATGGACAAATTCACAAACTTATAGTAGGCAACTTCAATGCTTCTCTCTTGGTTGATAGAACAAATAGAAATCCAGAAAGAAGATAGAAAATTTCAACAACATTGTCAACTGACTTGGCCTAATTAATATTTATAAAATAGTCCAATTAACAAAAACAGAATATAGTTCTTTTGAGTTTACATGGAACAATATGTAACCAAAATAGACCATATTCTGAGGCATAAAATGTCTCAATAAATTAAAACTATATGCTTTGACCACAATAGATTCAAATTAGAGAACAATAGCAGAAAGATATCTGGAAAAATCCCCAGATATTTGGAAATTAAACAAAACATTTGTACATTATTATTGCAAATTGAATGAAAATGATGTGAAAAATCTTAACTTTAGATTAGAAATTATTTTTATTTATCCTTAAAAACAAAGTTTTCCTGAAGTTCCACATTAAAGGTTTATAGATTTATGTTGAGACCAGGTCAAAATTTCATTGCCCAAATGATTAAGCAGAGTGTTATCAAAACAAGTATTATTCTTTTGTATATTAAAAATGACTATAGGTCTTTTCAGAGGGAGGGAGAGAGAGAGAGGAAGGAGGGAGGGAAAGACAGATGGAAGGGGAGAAGGAGAAGGAGAGAAAGAGAGATCAAAAAACTGTGGTACATTTACACAATGGAATTCTATGCAGCAGAAAGAAAGAAGGAGCTCCTACCCTTTGCGACAGCATGGAAGGAATTGGAGAGTATCATGCTAAGCGAAATAAGCCAGGCAATGAAAGACAAATACCATATGATCTCACCTTTAACAGGAAGCTAATCAACAAAACAAACAAACAAGTATAATATAAACAAAGACACTGAATTTGAGAACAGTCTGTCAGTGTCCAGAGTGGGAGGGGAGGGAATTTCAGGGGAAAAGGGGAACGGTTTAGAGCAACAAGTATAAAGGACTCATGGACAAAAACTATGGGGGGGTGGAAATGGGAGGAAGGTGGGGAGGGCTGGGGTGGTGGGCTGGGGCGGGGTAAAAGACAGAAAACTGTACAATATCAACAATTAAAAAATACTGATTAAAAAAAAAATAAAATAAAATTATTGTAAAATCCCGTAAAAAAAAAAAAAAAAAAAACAAAAATATTACTGGAGTTGCTGCCACAGTAAAAACTGTTCAGATATAAAGAGATCATACCTTGTCCAGAAGGCCAGAACAATTAAACTTATCCTCAAAAGAGTCACAAGAAAATTAAAATGTCCAATTTTTATTCATAACTTTTATTTGTAAAAATATTTTACTTATGTGTGAATCTCCAGGAATGTTACTGATTTAGTAGTTTAAGTATAAGTTAACTAGTATGCATTAGTTATATATTAGTTTAAGCCCCATAGTAGATTTTATAATCTTTTTATCTGCTAATCCTCTAAAGTATTTTAATAGGTTATTTATTATTGTATATTTTTCCATTATCATTTATCCCCCTTATATCCTCTTCCACCTCCACCCACTCCTCTTCCATCTGCAGTCACCACACTGCTACCTGTGTCCATGAGTCCTCTTTCTTTTTTGCTTGAACCCTTCACCCCTAACCTCCTCATCAGAGCTGTCAACCTACTCTCCATCTATGAATCTGTCTCTATTTTGCTTGTTAGTTCAGTTTGTTCATCAGATGCCACATATGCGTGAAATCACATGGTATTGGGCTTTCTCTGACTAACTTATTTCACTTAGCAAAATGTTGTCCTGGTCCATCCATACTGTCACAAAGGCTAAAATTTTCTTTTTTATGCCTGAGTAGCATTCCATCATGTAAATGTCCCATAGTTGTTTTACCCACTCATCTACTGATGGACACTTGGGCTGCTTCCAAATCTTGGCTCTTATAAATAATGCTGCAATGAACATAGGGGTGCTTATGTTCTTTCAAATTAGTGTTTCAGGTTTCTTCAGATCACTGGGTCATAAGGCAGTTCCATTTTTTAATTTATTGAGGTAACCACACACTGCCTTCCCCAGTAGCTGTACCAGTCTGTGTTCTCACCAAGAGTACAAAAGGGTTCACCTTTCTCCACACCCTCACCAACACTTGTGGTTTGTTGATTTATTGGTGATTGCCATTCTGACAGGTGTGAGATGGTATCTCATTGTGGTTTTAATTTGCATTTCTCTGATTATTAGTGATGTTGAGCATTTTTTCATATGTTTTTTGGCCATCTGTGTCCTCTTTGAAGAAGTGTCTCTTCAGGTCCACTGCTCATTTTTTAATTTGATTTTATATTGTTGTTTTTCAGGGTGGAGTTTTATAAGTTTTTGGATATCAACCCTTTATCAGATGTATTGGCAAATATGTTCTCCCATTCCTTGGGTTATCTATTTATTTTGCTGTGCAAACATTTTTTTTAGTTTGATATAGTCCCATTTGTTTATTTTTTTCTTTTGCTTCCCTCTCCTGAGGAAATATATCAGAAAAAAATATTGCTGTAAGCAATTTTCAAGATTTTACTGCCTATGTTTTCTTCTAGGATAAAGTGTTTCATAAATTAAAGTTTAAAGTTGAAAAACCGGAGGGCAAAAGTAATTTGCACACAGTCACAGAACCAGTAAACGGCAGAGGGAATACTCTAATCCAGATCTCCATGACTTCAATACACAAATTCCGTAATTTGAATGATAGAAGTGATTTCCTTTTTCTCCATTCATTCCTTAAACACATAACTTCTATAGTAGCCAATGGGAAAGAACAGAGCCCTCTAGTCTGAATGACTTTGTAAAGTCACTGGTTCCCTAGGAGAGTGTGTGCATACAAGGTTTTTACTCTGTCCCACCCAGTTCCCAGTCAGCCTCAGCCACTGTGGCATCTCCCTCTTTGTTGGAAAAACCATCACTGCCTGGCTCCAGCACCAGTCCCTTCTGGATCATTTGCACTGGAAGCTTCACCTGCCTCCTGCAGCTCACCAAGTGCACAGGCCAACCTTGTGTGCATGGAAAGGGCATCTCTACTCATTCCACCTGCCAGCCACCCCAGCATGCCTCATCCACACCCACAGGCACTATGAAAACATGAATGAGATATTTAGACATGTCAGCCTGACCGACACTATTGTCCCAATTAAAGGAACACTATGTGCAGTTGTCAAATAACTAGTAACTCTAATAGAATGGTTGGGTAATTTTTGATCAAGTGAAAAGTTTAAAAACTTCTCAAAAGCATATGCTCTATAGAACAATACCCAGAACAAAGCATGCATGGCTTAGATGTTAAGTTTGAAGTTGTGGGCACGTAATATATCCTACCTTTGAACAGAATTATCACTCTGTAGGTGTGGAGTTAGGTGTGGAGTTTTCTTTCCTTTCCAACTCCCACTCCTTGACATGAGCTTAAAGTTTATTTACCTTCTTAGCTTAAGTAAGAGATTTCTGTAGTTTGGCTCTCATGGATCTCTGAAAGTTCAAATTCCATCACACCCAAAATGTTAGTAACCTTTCGATGACTGCAATTGCACTTTTGTACAAGGAAAGACTCCTCCATACAGCAGGCTGGCTCAGTTAATTTCAACTTATTAGTACCAAACTAAGTGACAGCAACGTAGAGCTGAGCTTATAGACGATGAGACTGTACATGTTTTCAGAGTCTCTCTTTTCAACACTTAGAATTTTGCACACCAACTGCCTGCAGAAAAATGGTCAAAGATAAGATGTTACATGTTGTATTATTACTTTGTGGTAGAGCACATGGATTCACTTCAAGTCAATACGTATATTAAGCTCCTACTATAGGATGATTTTGGGATGACTCAAGCGCATTGCATTCAAGCTCACCTCCTACTGTGTGGCCCGGTTCCTAACAGGCCCAGACCAGTAGCTGTCCGAGGCCTGGAGGTTGGGGACCCGTGCTATCTGCCATCTCTAATATTTTGCAATAGCAATAATTTTTAATGACCTTTTTCTCATTTTTATCTTTCACATTACATACTAGACTCTAAGATATGAAACTGCTTGGATAAGATATAAAACAATTTAAGATTGCTCAAACATATTTTAAGGTTAATTTGTTCAAGCATTTGTGCAAATTTATAGTTCTACTTGAAATTTTAAATTTGGTAGTCTGTGTGGATTTTAATTTTTGCTCCCAAGTGCCATATAGTTGCTACTAAGCCTCTGATAAACATTACTCTGTGGAAAACTACCCGCTTAAAAAATAGGACTCTCAGTAAAAGATGTTTAATAAGCTTAACTAAATATTTTGAAAGCATATTTTGTTCTTTGTGTGTGTGATAAATAATGCGAATAATAGACGATCTTATTGGATGACCGGTCTGTAATTGTGTCAAGGAAGGATACAATGAAACAAGTTCTTTCAGTTACTTCCTCAAACAGCCAAAACTGGGGAAGTGGAGGAAAGGTCCCATGAACACTGTGACTGGAGAACCAAAAATCTTGAAGTGTAAACTTGGAGAAATGACAGCTTTAGAAAACAAAACCAACAAAAGAGAACACCTTTCAGAATAGTCTGAGATTCATGAAAGGCAAACATTCTCTAGAGTTGGAACTTTACTGTCTACAGAAAGATAAGTGGCATATTAGACCTTCACCATGATTAACAAGCACTTCTTTGAAATTGTGTTGGTGCTTCTGGCCTCTTTCCCTCTCCTCTCTTGAATTGAAACTGGTTCTCTTCCAGCAAAGAAGAGTGAACAGAGAAAGTTTCAAACTTCTGAATCATTTGCAAACCTCATTAGTTCAGCGGTGTCTACCACAAAGAAAAACTTCCTGCTTCCCCATAAGGCTGTAAGTCCTCGCCAGTGTGAGAAAGGATAGGCACTGACCATTCTTCATGAGACACTTCAGCAGATCTTCAACCTCTTTGGGGCAAATATTTCTCTGGATGGTTGGGAGGAAAGTCAGATGAAGAAGTTCCACATTGAACTTCATCAACAACTAGAATACCTACCATAGGTAGTGACAACCTTAGGTTACGGGTTAAAATGTATTTCCAAAGGATTTGTAATTACCTGGAAAACCAGGAATACAGCAGCTGTGCCTGGACCATTGTCCACGTGGAAATCAACCGGTGTCTATTCTTTGTGTTCCGACTCACAGGAACGCTGAGCAAACAAGAAATGGACCCTTGAACCATGTGAAGCAAGAGGCAACTGCAGGCTTTAAAAGCATAAGGTGGGTGGAGGTATGGAAGGACTTCTCCAGACATTATTAATTCTTTTTGTCATGACATGGTGGCATAGTTTCGGTTTTGTGTGTATGCATATACCTGTACCTTAAGATTATGGACATTGACAAATGTTTTTATTTTAGGAAATTTATATTTTCTATCCCTCTTAAATTTTTATGAGTTGAAATCTATTTATTAATATTTCATAATTGGTTCTTCAAATGGGTATATTTTCATAAAAGTTATGTGGGTAAGTATAATAAATATGTTTCCACTGTAATCCTACTTTTCTAGCCAATAGGACATCATTCCAATGATTTTCTTATTTGCCAGAAATTGATAGAAACAATGTGAAATACTAGGAATAATTTGCATTGCATGATTTGAAAATATCATCACACACTGAATATTTGTTATAGGTGACAAAATAGAAATATAACTAAAATATGTGAACAAACCGTTTGCAGAGGAAAAAAAGGAAAACCAGCTCAACCTCACTCATAATAATAGAAGTACAAATTGTAAGTGAAGAACATGACATTTATACCTGATCAAGTATGTAAAAGCCCAAAGTCTGATTTTAAAAAATTCTTGCAGAGACTTTGGGGAGGGATGCTCTTAAAATTTTCTAGGGTACTGGAAATTGATATGATTACTGTGGAGAAATTTTGGCATCTCTGTCAAAATTACAGATGCATATAGCCTGTGATCCATCCATTCTAGGTTTGGAAATGCATCCTAGAAAAAATACTTGCACATGTGTGAAATGACTTACATAAATACACTACTATTCATTGCAACATTATTTGTAATATCAAAAGACAGGAAACCACCCAAATTCTTCCAGTTAGAGACTGGTAATGTGAAGTCAAACAAAGGAACACTATTCAGCTGGAGTAAAGCATGAGGGTTGCTCTTTCCATAAAAAAAAGTCAAAAAATAAAGTAGAAGAGTAAAAAAAGTACGCAAGTTGCAGAAGTGTATATAAAATTCTATATTTGAAATTACAATATGAGATTCGTATTTTACCTTATTTATATATGAATAAATAAAGGATATATAAGAAATAAATTGCAATGATGTATTGGGGGAGGGAAGGGAGAGAGACTAAGGGAGTAAGACGGAGTGCAAGAGGTTTTACAACATGTTTTCATATTTAAAATTTTAAGTATGTGAATTTTGTCAACCAGAATAATAAATTGAAATGTATCTAACAAGTCAGAGTTACCAGAAATCTGGATGGATATTTCCCGGTGAAAGGAAGTGCCAGGTGCAGGTTAGAAGCAACGGGACTGAGCCAGCCTGCCCTTGGTTGGGGCAGACAGAAGGAGGAGGGCTAGACAGAGTGAAGAGCGCCTGTGCCCAGGGAGAAGGTGCCTGCTCCTGGGATAGGCTGGTGAGGAAGGAGTCCAGCTCTTCCAGCTAGGAGCTCCCAGAAACCATTAAGGAATAAATGTGGGGCCAGGGAAACTGAAATTCACTGAGCCTTGGTCACTTTCCCACAGTCATAGTGACCTGTGTCCACTGTAAGAAGCAGAGCCATGCTCCCCAAATCTGCATCTAGTTCTACTTTGTCATGCTCTGCTTCGGACTCATTGTATAATTTGAGATAAAAGTTACCACTGAATGTAAAGCTTGCTGAAGAACAAAACATACTCTATTTCAGCTTGATTAGTGTAAGTAAGTGCATTAGCTCTTGGCAGATGCTTCCAGACTTGGCCTAAAAGGGATGAGGAGGAACCAAATAGGACCCTGAGAGTGAGGCAGAGTCAGCTACAATAGCAAAGGGAGCAAGGAAGCAGAGGCTGGGCACTTGGGAGAAAGTCTCTGAAAGTTGACCTATTCACCTTAAAGTTCACATGGAGGTAGGGAAGTGGAAAGAACAGAAATATTTACCAAAACTCAACTGTAAACACAGGTCATTTGCTTCTCATGTCTGCAGAAATTTTGTTGTTTTTTTAAACCAGCAAAATTTCCAAATTAAATATTTCACTTAACATGTTATTCAATTCTAAACTTAACCTTGCAAGGTAGTTACATTATTATCTTTTTTTCCTCAGGTGAGGAGAAGAAGGCTTTAAAGGTTAAGTAATTTGCTCAAAGTAACACCGCAAGCCAGAAAGCTAGCAAATGCCAGAGCAAAGATTCCTTCCCAAGTCTGCCTGACTTGGAAGCCAGCACCGAGCACTAGACACCACAGATCTGGAGGACGTTGTGCAGTATCACTGCAAAGTAATGGTAACACTAATGTTCATCATTTGCTACTGTCTTTCCTTATTCAAGTTCACACACTCCTTGCAGTCTTGCATTAAAGAAAGGACATTTTCTCTACCTGGACATTTCTTTCCTAATAATTTAGGAGAACAGGATGGAGGAGCTGCTAAGTGGAAACTTAAAGTAGATAATACTCACAAGTAGAAGCTAAAACTAATACTTTACATGCTATTGTGTCCCCAAACATTTAGCTTTATTAAGTTGACATCCTGCTTGTATAAATGTTATAACTGCTTCGTACAAAATAAAAAATGCTTGCTTTTAAATACATGCCCTTTTAAAACTTTAAAACCAGAGTTCTAAATTTATAGATCTTAAGGAAGGGAAATACTTTAAAAGTCTAGACTCCCTACTGGTAGTCATTCACGGGTGGGTTCAGAGTAAAGCTAAATTCATTTGTAATCATAGGCTGCATCATCAGAGTTATTCTTGTTATGTTTACAGGTACTTGGTTAAATAGATTATTAAATCAATGAATGGGTTACAAAAGAAATACAGCATCATATTTTCTATAAATAAAACATGCATGAAGCATATCTGAAAAGAAATGCACTAAAATGTTTACAGTAGTACTATATGTGCAATAGAATTTTAATTCTCTTACACTTTTTAGATTAAATATTTCCCCCATGTATATGAAATCATTTAGAACCAGAAAAAAATCATTTTTTAAATTAAAAAAAGAACAAAAAGTATGGCCCCTTACAGAAATTTGACTTAGGGTACTTGTCACCTGCAGTAAATTAAGTCCCATGGCTCAGAATCATCTGAAGCGCTTGTTACAGCAGATTAAATGATGACCTGACTGGTGTGGCTCACTTGGTTGGACATCGTTCTGCAAAGTGAAGGATCAATGGTTGGCTGGGGTGCATACCTGGGTTGTGGTTTCGGTCCCCAATTGGGGGCACGTACAAGGGCAACTGGTCAATGTTTCTCTCTCACATCGATATTTCTCTCTTTCCCTTCCACTCTCTCTAAAAATAAATAAATAAAAATTTTTTTAAACAGCCAGATTGAATGGCTTCAGCCCCAGTTTTTCTGACCCAGCAGGTCTGTGGCAGGGCCTGAGTATTTGCATTTTGAATGATTTCTAGGTGATGGTGCTGGTCTTGTGACTACACATTACAAACCAAATCCCTATTTATTGATAGCCTTAGGGTACTTTAAGCAGATGAAGGGATGGTCTCCTTGAGGTTACTCATCTCATATTTTCTCACAATAAATGCAGGGAAGCAAGCATCCTAGATTGGATAGAATTGGCAAGGATAATTTCTTTCTTTCATTCTTTTTTTTTCCTACTTTTTTAAATTTTTTAATTGTATTGTTGATCAAGTACAGTTGTCTGCATTTTCCTCCCACAACTTCCCCCAACCCCAGCCATCCCCACCTCCCGCCCCTGAATCTACCCCACCTTGGTTTTGTCCATGTGTCCTTCATAGTTGTTCCTGAAAACCCTTCCATCCTTTCCCCCATTATCCCCTCCCACCTCCCATCTGGTTACTGTCAGATTGTTCTTAATTTCAATACCTCCGGTTATATTTTGCTTGCTTGTTTGTTTTGTTGATTAGGTTTCACTTAAAGGTGAGATCATATGGTATTTGTCTTTCACTGCCTGGCTTATTTCACTTAGCATAATGCTCTCCAGTTCCATTCATGCTGTCGCAAAGGGTAAGAGCACCTTCTTTCTTTCTGCTGCATAGAATTCCATCATGAAATGTAGGATAGTTTCTTTTCTATTACTACGTTTTCACAGCAGCCAGATTCAATGGACTTTTTCCCTCTTAAAGAAGCTGTATGTAGAAACTATCATATCTCAGGTGATCCCCTTAACAATAACTGTCTTTTAAGGAAAATGGTCCAAACCAAGTTTTTTTTTCTGTAAGGGTTTCTGATTCTCATGCCCCTGATGAGTGAAATTAAACTACGACTGTAGCAATAACTGGTTGGACAAAGAATATGTTGTGGATACAAAGAAACCAAACCTCTGGAAGACAGAGAAATCCAGGGTGAAAGATGACAAATTGATTCAGTCATCTCCTCTATTGAGGAGTATAAATGTTTGATAAATAGAGATTTTAGGGTCATTCTTGAAATAGTTGAAATTGCTCATTTAGCCCAAGTTTTCTTCCCCATTCTGGGGTCCAATGACTGGTGGGCGTGAAGGTATAAAGGTTAAGACTTCTCACTTCACCTTTGAAGGGTCATCCCAGCTTCAGAGCATCCCCCACAGCCTGTAATTAGCCAAGGCCACTGCGTAACTGCACTGCAGCTCTGTAATCCCCTCTGCTCAACCCTCCTGCCTTCCCTTCCCACCAGGGTGTTGATCCCATAGCACTCCCTAGTAAACTCCACGCGTGGTGTTTTTATCTCAGCATCTGCTTTCTCAGCACCTGACGTCTAGTGGCACAGCATATACACCTTCCATTCAGAGCCATTGAAAACCCAGCTCACATGCTTTTCCTTGGACAAGTACATATTCTCTTCCTAATATGTGTTATTATCATTCCTGCTATTCATGACTCACTTAAAAAGTTTCCCTTCACAGAAAGCCCTTGTAGCCTAATTTATCTGAATCTATTTGCCCCCTCCAGAGCACAACTCTTATTCTGTCACAAAATGCGTTGCATGTCCCTTTCTTCCAACTAGAGTGTAACCTACCAATGGCTTCTTCACTCTTTAACTAGCACATTCTTCAATCCATAACGGAGACAGTCTGAATATTGAATGAAGAAATTTAAAACTAAGCGTTAAAAGAAAGAAGGGCTATATCAGTACCATATTGTCACAGTCAGTGAACATGTGAGAAGACTCTGTGTAGAGTTAAGGAAGTCTTGTTGACTATTTGTGCTGCTAAGAAGTTAAGTTCCTATTTTTGTTTCTCAGTTTCTCTACTCATCCTGGATGGGCCATTCGAATAACTTACTTTATTGAGTAAAAAATAAAGTGTCTTTCTCTGACGAAAGGCTGGTTTCTTTCCTTGTATGGTAAGGGCACCATATAATAAGCACATGATATATAGGGCAGAAGTCCAGGTGGGAGCCTCTCTTCTGACTGTTCCAATCATGTGAAAAAGTCCTTCTCTCACGGACCTTTGGTCCTCATCAGCCTGATGATTAGTCAAGCTTTTATCTGCCAAGTAATAACAGAAACCACTGGCACCAACTTGAATGTTTCCAGTGGGATCTATTTCTGGTTCAGTTTATTAAAAACGTAATGTATTACAAAAATTATGAAAAAAATACGTGCAAATAGTGTGAATGGTTCAATTGTGCAAAGTGCAACACTCTTCCCATTCTTCTCTTCAAAAGACCACTTGCCTCGTTGTTGTCCAAAATGAGTAGCCACTGGATTAGTTTTTCTACCAGCTGTTAGTAAAATGATGACAATTTTCTCATTTCTTTGTCTTATATACTTAAAATATCATAGGTAGGCAGAAGGTAGTCAACATGCAGTGAGTGTTTAGTGGCCAGAGTCACATTGCAGGCATGCAGAGAAGTGACCATAATGCAAAAACAGTCCTGTGGGTTTACCTGCAATGCAAAAAGAATCCACCTTCTTAGAAGTGTGGAAACCTGTTCAACCAAGCTTTTGTTGCTGAAGGCAGGCATGTATACCTCTTGGGAAGGCTGGAACAAGGCTCAACTAGAACAAAGGGCAGGGTTCTCTTGACCCACAAATCATATAACTTTTCCTTTGTAAGAGAGCTAAGAGCACATTGTTTTTAGTGAATTTAGTCCAAGTTAAATTTCAGTATAAGCCTTATATTAATTAAGGTATAGGTCTCAGGGAAGAAATTTAATTATTTCAAATAGAAATTCATATCAGATGAATAAGGGGGTTATCAATCTGAACAAAATGGAGTTAATTTAAGAGAATTAAGCATCAGATTCTTAGCTGGTATGTTATTCAGTATAGCAGACTTTGTTTTTTTAGTTACTGCTTCTGACCTATTATTACTCCTTGGGAAAAGCTGTAGCTTTGCTGCTTATCTTTTAAAAATATATATTTTACTATCGATGAGAAAGTGTTCAATTTGAACAGGTACTTCACAAAAGAGGATATGCAAATGATCAATAAACCTTGAAAAAAGTGTTCAACATCATTACTGCTTGTGGAATGCAAATTAAAACCAAAATGTTATACCATGAAACATATACCAGAATGGCTAAAACTGAAGAGATTAAATTAAAAAATCAAAATGACTGACACATAATTATTGATAATGGGACTGTAAAATTTTTAAACCTTGAAAACTATTTGGCAGTACTTATAAAGATAAACACATAAACAATACCCTGTGGCAAAGTCAGTTCACTCCTGAGTGAAATCCAACAGAAATTATTGCTTAGGGTATTGTTCCACAGAGGAAATGTCCAAGTTTAGTCACAGAAGATTTAATATAGTAGCCCCCACACATGCCAAAGAAACAAAATGAAAGTATATTAATACTAGAATTGACACATCTATTCAAACTGTAATAGTACATAGCGATGGAAATAATGATCTATTGATACACAAAATAATATGGATGATTTCACAGGCATAACATTGAGTAAAAAAGCTGGATTCAAAATGGACCTGAAGAGTGTTTGCATTTATAGAAAGTTCAAAAACTGTCTAGGAACAAATCTAAAGTGGGAGAGGATACAAGAGAGTGGTCAGCTTCATGGTGGGGGTGTTGCTGTTAAGAGGACACAAAGGGAGCCTTACTTTTTAAGGAACCATATTATCTACATATTATAATAACTCCAATTCCTCTTGTTTGTCTTATAGCATATTAATTTGCTATTATCCCACCACAATATTAAGAACTAGAGGGGAAAATAGGTATTGTTGCCTTTTATTTAAATTTTAATTTCACTTGCTTAAAAAGAAATGTTTGCTATTATTTGCATATATATGTGTTTATTTCTTCTTAATTTGGAGTCTTAAAAGTTATAATGTATATTGGTTTTTTACAAATATCACATCAAAATATTTGCAATGACAGTTTCTTTTTCTCATGTTAAATGCTGATGAATAGATTGTTTTGAATTGTTTTCAGTAGTTGGAGCAAAAATCCATGTTACCAATTGCATTATCCATTGTGGTAACTAGCTCAGAACCAATTTCCACAAAAATTTTTCAAGTGTCATTTTATTTAAATGGTAAATATATTTATGGAAATCTAAAATAAGTAAATAATGCAAAACAAAGGTCAATAGGTAAGCTTCAAAATTGTGATGTCAGCCTAATACCAGTACTTGTCATTTATCATCTAATCTGATTGCAGCAGACCTTTCACCACCGTGTACAATTGTTTTTTAAGGGAATGTTTGGTATTTTCTACATCCTGATTTTAGTAACTTAGCTTTGTCTTCTGCTGTCTCTTTGCTGAGAAGCATATTCGAATGGCTGAGTGCTGGTACGGCAAACAAACAAACAATCAAACAAACAAAAAACCTTAGCTGTGTTCATTAAGGATGAACATAATGTAATGAAATACACAAAGATGTGAGTACCAGGTTATTTTATTTGCTTACTGTTCACACACAGAGCAATCACATTCTAGTAACTCATGTCACTTCACCTTCTACTGGTTCCAACTGAAATCTCATTTTGATACATTCTAGAATAATAGCTTTAAGGTAGAATCTTTATGCAAAGAGACCAAAAATAAATTAAACAGCATAGAAAGCTTGATGTATATTTATTGTCAAATAATCAGAATTACTTTGATCCTGTTATATTTCAGGTTTGCATTGTTTACCCCATTATGTCATTCAAAAGCTTTCAAAACTGCAACATTTCAACTTGATTTGAAGCATTCGCAACCAACAATAGAGCTCAACAATGGTTCCAATGAAAGTAATGTTTCTCAAAGGCAGAAAAAAAATGGAACATGCAACATATTCAGACAAATAAAGCTTCAAAGTCTTACTATTCTAAGTGCTTTTCATACACTATTTCTGTGTAGACACTAAGATCTTTGCTGCTGTAGCTTTTACCTGCCCACACATAGCTTTTACCTGCCCACACATCCACACACAGAAACAAGGCACATACACATGAACCCCCCACCCACACACAGTCACCTGTATATGAATGACACAGAGTGATTTTTTTGACCAGATATCCCAAATTCTCACAGTACTCACACATGTTTAACTGTACCCCCATTCTCCAGCCCATACTCTCTGCTGGCTGTTTTCCTACACAAAGCATTTTTCACTTACAAGAATGTGGCTATAACCACATGAGCTATTTGATGGTGCTCCCTAAACTTCGGCTTGTCTGAATATAGTTCCATCTTTCTTTTATAGATACAACAAAAGGAATAAATTTAAAGAAGAAGCAGTAGTAAAACAGGATTTGTATAGAGCAGATGAGAGCTCCCCCGGTCTGTGACCCGAGCCCTGCTGCTGCATTATGCATGGACTCCTTCCCTAGTTCTCATCTGTGAAAGTATGCCCAGCTCTTTACAGGTCTGTGTCCCCAAACCTGTTGCTAAGAAGCGAGTTCTAATTACTATTGACTAGTCTATGTTGACAGATGGGAAATCCTTAGGTTTTGTTGGAGAAGCATTAAGATGTGCCTCTTGTCTAGATTACGGCCTGAGTCACGTCACAACACAAAAAAATGGGGCTTGATGGAAGTTCTTTAAATTCTTTAAATTTTTATGTAAAATATTTTTTGGACAGATTTGATAGATTTGTACAGGCACTTTCCCAAAGACTATAGGTGAATGGCAAGTAAAGACATGAAAAGATACTCAACATCATTAGTCATTTGGGAAATGCACATTTAAAGCACAATTAAATACCCCTTTCTGTCTGTGGGAATGGCTAAATTAAAAAGATTCTCCATAACTAGTGCTGGAGAAAATCTAAGGTAACTGAAAGTCTTCATTGCTGGTGAAGATGTCAAATGGTACAGCTACTTTGGAAAATGGTTTGGCAGCTTTCCGAAATGCAAAATGTATAGCTTCAATATGATTTAGCCATTCCACCCTTAGATATTTACCTAAGAGAAATGAGAACATATATCCTCATAAATATATACACAAATGTTTAGAGTAGCTTTATTTGTATCACAAAACCCTGGGGCGGGGAACTATCAACAAGTAAAATGAAAATTATCATAGATCTATAAAATGGAATTTATTCAGCAATAAAAGAATCAAGTATTGAAACATAATAAAATATGGATGAATCTTAACACGTTGAAGCTGAATGGAAGAAGGAAAAAGTACATACTGTATTTCCCATCCACATAAAATTCTAGGAAATGCACTCATCTACAGGGACAGAAAGTGCTACCTGGGGGTGGGGAGGTAAGGGTGGAGAGGGACAGAAAAAGGGATTACAAAGGCGAGTGAAGGAACTTGGGGTGATGGGTATCTTCATTATCTTGATTGGTGGAATGGATTTATGAATACATATACTGTACGTGTGTCCCAGCTTATGGTTTAGGTTTATATTCTCTGCAGGCAGTAGATCTTTGCTCCATCTGTACCAGAAGACCTTGTCAGTGCCTTCTTCCATAAAGCATGTCCAGCACACCTGCCATGTTATTTTCATACAGGAGTGTCCTTCCTGACTGCAATAGAGACCCAGGAAGGACTTCTTAGCTGATGAAACAGTAAATGGTAAATTGGGAACAGGATATTGAATCAGAGGAGTCCTGTTTGGTGCAAACAGGGGCTCTTTAAGGAAACAAATCATTACCACGAGGAGTGGAAACAAAGGTCCAAGACCTAGAAGAGTCGAGGAAAAAATAAAAATATGGTTTTTATTCATTCATACCACTAGTAAAACTTATGTTACAGAAGAAATAAACTTCCAAGATTGAAACATTACTTTTACATAAAGTTATCTTAAAATGTTTATTTATTAAATGAGAAACATTATTAGCATTTTCTTATTTCTGTATTGGTAGAAAATTCTGACTGCTATCTACAGTGTTCAGTAATTGATGCTTGTCAAACAGTCCAGTGAAACACTCCTCCCCAAGTTTTCTCCTGGTGATGCAAAGACAATGCTCTTTCTCCAGTTGCAAATGCATGGAGCTAAGATGAACATCCCTTGTGTGAATCTAATAGAAATGTTGAAACAATATTAAAACATCAATTTTAAACATAGAGCTAACTTATGAGATGGTAGTTCTAGTTCTGGTGTGGCAATTTAGTTGGTTCCCGGTATTTGGTTGTCATGGTCAGTGGCCAGTACCGAGCCAACATGCTCCTGCTGGCTCTTTGTCAAATTGCTGAGAGGACCAAAAGTGCTGCTCCACACAGGCAGTTTGCAAATAAAGTCCCAGAGAAACAACAGTTATTTCAGGAGGGTGATGGAATTCTAGAGCAACTAAAGTGTTGGGTAGCTGTGCCCTCCTGTATAGAGCTACTGTGATTCTCACAGTTGGTGGAACAGCAAAAGCCATATGTCAGTTGGCTATCGCTTCACTTCCCAAGAAACAGAAGTGACTTCAGTTTATCCTCCCAGCAATCAGTTGTTTCAGTTTCATTCAGCTCTCTATCAACCAGTAAGCTGATAAATAACTGAGTTCTCTGTGGATCAATATTTACTGACTTCTACTAACTGCCACCAATAAAGAAATCTTTACTATGAAAAAATTCAAAAAATAAACATATAGCCATTTTTAAATACACAAAGAGAGATATCTAAGTTCCAGAAAAACAAAAGAAAGTCAAATTATCCCATTTTTACCTTTTTATTTCCACAAATCCTAATATTTAGATATAATTACACGTTGTGGACCATTCAGCCTGGTTTCAGGAGTTGTAACCCTCACCCCATGGTGGGCTGTGTAAGAGCCAAGGGACCCACTTCATCTGGGTCTGTTCTGTCACAAGGACATGACCTACTAAGGAGACAAAGCTTATCTCCCTGGCAGGAGTGCTGCTTCTGCCTCATTCATCTCTGGCCCCAATGCTTGGTTGGTTAGTCAATGATGGGTAAGACTCCTCATGGGAGGGGCAACCTAAACCAGACACAACCACTTGGGAGGCCTCATGGAAGGACTTGGGGGGGCTGCAGCAAAGAGAGGGTGATGGACCCTCGCCCCCTGGATATTCTGACATAGCCCGAGTCCTCATTTCCGCCTGGGAGATGTCTCCTGCTTCCTAATCGGCTTAAAGCCTGAAACTGTGGGGGCGAGTGGTGCAGCCCTGTACCGGCCAGGATGGCTCCCTGGGTGATCAGGCATAAGAAAGAATTCCTAAAGTCCTGTGAAACCCACTTTGCTAAGAATGCTCTCATTTAAATGATAAGTGTCCCAGGAGGAAATGAGATTGTCTCCCAAAATTTTGCAACCCCCTTTCCTGACAGACATTGACTCTGATTAAGCCCTCAGATTTCTTTGACATGTTAAACCTGTATTCCGGTGTATTGGAACCCAATAAAAGCCTAGTGAGGAAGGGGCTCTGGGTCATTCTCCTCTGAGAGTTTGACCCCTTTCCTCCCCAAGCAGTCATGTCTTGGTAGTTTTTATTTTCATCTGTGACGGAGGGATGGGGCTCTGCGGGCGGAGCCCCCCCATATCTGGCACCCAGGACAGGGGCCCCCGAAATTACATATCAATTTTCACCAATGTGATCATTCTTTTTCTTTAACTTGCTTTTTCACTCAAGAAAGCACTCATAATTATGCGAGCACCCTTGAATGCTGCTGAGTATGGATCTGCATCATTTAATTTAATATAGCTGAACAATATAATGTAAAGCAGTCATAGTTTACTTAACTATTCACCTGTACTGGAACATTAAGTTGACTTCAATTAACTTTCTTGTAGATAATGCTACACAGTGAACAAATCTGAGTATTATTTAGTAATTCTGTAAGAGAGACTCCTACTTCTATATTCACTGGATCTAATGACTTAGAATTTTTGATAAATGTTACTAAACTAATCACCAATAATGCTTGAAATTCTTGCACTTCTACCAAGTCTGTGGAAGTGTACACTCTTACTCCAACTATCACCGAGTAATCTGTTTTTGTGTATCAGCTTTGTCATTTGATATTTCATTTTTCTGCGAAACCCATGGTCATGAGGGAGGCTGATTATTCACAAAGTCCATGATCACAAGCAAGGCAGATTATCTGACACGTGTATATTTTCTACTCAGTCATTTCTGCTTCTGTAAATTGTCTCTTTACATTATTTTGCTCAGATTTTTTTTGAATTCTTAAACTTTTTTGAAAAATGTTAGTACTCTTATATGGTATAAAGTTTTTTAACCTCATGTAATTTAAATTTTATGATCTGTTTTTTCTAGACAGACTTTCTAAAAAAATTAATGTTAAAATGTGTTGTTCTATTCTTCTATGGTCTTTAGATCTCATCCTTCTCATATCTTTGTAGCTGTTAAAAGAACAGACCAATGTAGGTTCTTTCACTATCCTCATTTTATAGAGAAGAAAACAAAGACACAGAGAGATTAAACAACTTTCCCAAGGTCATGACCTTATTTGGAACTCACACCCTCTGACTACACATCCTTCATCAATTCTAGGACTATTACTGCCCATAAGAATCAGAGATTGCTGAGAATGTGATCGCCTTCTCTCCAGAACAGTCTTAAATAAATAAATAATAAGTTCTTCCTCCCCAATTCCTATCTGTTCCAGCAATGACAGGCACTATTGCCTTATGACAATTTATGATACAATTAACTTATAATACAATTAATTTAGTCATCAATTTCTGGTACAACTAATTTAGTCCTCACTTTCCTTATACTGGTTACAAACCAATCTTGTTATCCTGAGGATGTTTCCTTCTAAGTTTGACTAGCCATGTTTTCTAAGAATTGAATTTGGGTGGTACATACATGTTGTATTATATGAAGTGCTGGTTTTCAGCCTTTGTCGAATTTCCATTCTGAGGCTCTGATTACCTCTTCCAACAATCGGTCATCCTGCAACTTGCCTTAAAATGTAGCTGGAGGCGGAGAACCATAAGTATAACAGCCCACCAAGATCTTCCACAGGAAAGACCAGCAGACCTTCAGCTGGGCAAAGCAACACATTTGTAACTTAAATGAAATAAACTTGACATCTTCTATTTTTATCTGCAACCAAGAGTCCAGTATACCAGAATTTGCCTAGTTTCTTACATTCCAAATTCTTGAGCTGCTGGTGGCTCTTACAACCTTTTCATAATTTTTGATGCTTTTTTTTATTGAGTAAATGAGTATCATATGACTGGTGCAGTCTCCTAGTGGAATCGGAACTTAAAAGCGCCTAAACACAGTTAAAATGAGCTCCTGGATTCTTTTTCAGCTTGTGTAATGTAGATGTGTGGGCAGTGCTGGTGCTGCAGCTGCCTTTATTTACTGTTCTGTGCATGGCTGGATATCGGGGGCGCCTTGACCTCTGCAGAGGAGGGCTGGGCAGGTGGGAGAGTCCAGGTTTGGCTGTGTTCACACTCTCACTCCTGCAGCCAGCAAAACTCAGCTGCCTGTCAATGACACTGCAACATGACCCTGCCTCCCCTTGTTCTCTTCCCCTGGGTGACCACATACGTGCCTTGGCCAAAGTCCAGAGCCTGGACAGGGCATGACTGGGCAATAGCTGAAGACGGCAATGCTCACTCATCCTCAGCCCTGCTTTGCCAGCCCTATGTCTCAGTTCTCCAATACTTTGGAACATACAAGTTAATAACAAAATGAACAAAAAGTAAAATTATATGTATATGTGTAGCATGTATATGTATAGAAACTGCCCAGTGGGTAGATCAATCCCAAGTCCTACATTACGAGGTATGGATGACTCCTCGAGTTTCATATTATGGAACTCTGTCAACATTTTTTAAATTTAAATTTATGCAATCACTAAACTCTCTTACTCCATGTTCTTTTTTGTGTGTGTGGCTAATGTTAATTTTTCCTGTGTGTTACTTAATAATTGTTCTTTCCCTTTGGTTTTGGGGAAGAAAGAACCTTTGATCAGCTTCTTTCATTCAGTTTTATCGGATATCTCATTCTTCATTATAAATAGCCTTTTGGGGTCCCACAAATATTTATGATTTACATGAAGCCAATGCTCTTGACCTTAGAACAACTCTAGTGTTAAACAAGAAATAATGCAAACAATAATATTAAAAATAGGAAGGAATTGACCTTAGCTACCTCAACTTTAAATGAATTTTAAAGTACCCATAGTAAAAAAAAAAGTATAGCAATGAGCACAGTTCAGTAATCATGTTAATAAAGCAAACAATCTAAAAATAGTTGTGTTATAAGAATCAATTAGATTTAGGGTAAAGATGTATGTGTTGCAATAAGGAAAAAATTAACATTTCAAATAACATTCTAGGAAAATGGTCACTCTAACAGAAAGTAATTTAAATTATCATTTCATATCATAGATTTAAAAACTGCTGATGGAATACTGAATTTCATGTAAAAATTGATTAACGAAAGGATATGAATATGTGTAAAATCAAAAGGGGAATGTGACTAGGAGGAGGCTTGGTTCTATGTCCTAAGGCCTTGGAGAAACATACAAGGACATGTCCAGCTCTTTATACGCAGGTGAAATTAAATACAAGTGTACATCCAAAGAATATAGGTAAAACTTATAGAAAAGGTTTATGTCAAAGATTAGAAATTTAAAAATTATAAATAATGTAAATGACCAAAATAAAACCAAAGTAAGGAAGTATCAGATAAAAAGAAATGAAGCTTGACTGTAAAACTTGTTTGAAAAAAGAAACTACAACTAGCAAACAAATGGGTTATCATTGAAACTCATTACAAAGTGATATTAATTGGAAAAATGATAAATTACTCTTTAACCAAATAAGCAATGTATTAAGTAAAATACCTAAATAAGCAATAGTTTAAATCAAATATCTCAGACATTAAAAATGTTTATATATTTTGTGCCAATTCATCTATTCTTTGAAAATGATTCTCAGAAAATACGAAGAAAAACGGGCACGGTCACGTTAACCCACATTCCCCTGCAGCCACCATCTGTGTCACTCCTCTGCTTCGCAAACAAGCTTCCACATCGTCTATGCATAATGTCTCTCATCCTCATTTTTGTGTTCCTTTTTTAACCCAAGTCCAACCTGGTTTCTGTCCCACCAAGTCAGCTAAACCAGCCTCTCCTAAGTTTACCAATGGCGTCTGTTTTCAGGCCATGGGAATAATTCATTCACATCTGTCCTACAAGCATATTCTACCTTTTAAATACACATCTTCCCTTTTTATTCCACCAGTGTTTTCACCCCACTAGTATTCCTCCCGCTCTTCCCTATTTATCCTTCTAATTTCTCTGGCCCCTCCACCTCAGTGCCCTTTGCAGACTCTCCTCTGCCTAACCTTTAAATGTTAAGGGTCTTCAGGATGAGATTTAGCTCTCCTTCTTATTGTCCACTCCATAAGTGACCATATCCATTCCAATGCTCTTATTACCAGATATGAATAAGGGATCCCCACTTCATCAATCCCCGTGGCACTTTTGTAAATTCTAGACCCATATTCCCAACTGCCAATAAACCTCTGCACTTGCATGTCTCTGCACATGACTTTGGAAACAATACCTAATGTTATTTTTTTTCTTTCCACCCTAATTTGTGCCTAAAACTTCTGGTGTGAAAACATCATTTTCCTTTTCTTCTCTTCAGAGTGCTTAATATAACAGAAATAAAACAGGCATTAGTACTGTTTTTATGTCTCCTTTCCTGTAAGACAAAGTTTCAACACAACAGGAACACATTATTGCTTTAACCTATATTTCTTGACTGCAATTACACAATGTCATTGACTCAGTTTATGCATATAATCTGAATACAAGGAATGAGTACAAAAATTTTACTATTCATTCTTCAATATCACTTACACAATGAGGATTTTGATTTTGATTTTACAGTAAACAAAATCTAGTTTTTCTTTGTTAAGAACTAAATGAATAAAACAAAATGCAAACAATGACAAGGAAAGGTAAACATGTTTATAAATTTAAATAAAATGTAAAGATGAATGTGTAATTACATAGGATTTTTTAATATTATAAATGTGATAGGGGCAAGAAGGAATAGATTAAATAAACAATAGGTAGATAGAAAAACAAGCAGCAAGCACTACGGCAGTCGCCTCTTAGAGACTGAGTAACCGGGAACTGAACTGTTTAACACGCTCTTGCCCCACAGTCTGGACAGATGATTTGCTGAATTAATTCCAATGAATTCTGGGAATAAAGTCGAAATTAGAGCTTTTCGACATGACCTAAGTTGTGTGTTCATTGTATGAAGGTGACCCCAGGGGCCCATTCTTATTTCTTAACCTTTCTTGCAAGGTTATTATTGAAGTCAAGAATCTCACGATTTGCACTCAAACAACTTTCCAGGTACGGTCACTGTATTTCTTCTCTTTCAGTTAGAGACAAATGCTCTCAAAGTACCTCCTTATGGCCCTAAATTAGAGGGGCAGTTCCTTCCTCTCCCATCCCCCGCACCAAACAGGGCTCCAGGTCTTCCAGCTGCTCATAGAGTCCCATGCGCAGTTGGTTCAGGAGGGTGGTGTTCCAGGCAGCAGAGGCGTGCTCTGTGAGCAAGAGGTCGGAGATGTGCTGGAGCATCCCGTGGAGGACAAGGATGGCCTGGGCCTCTTGGACCTGGCTGCCCTTTACCATCGCCCGAGGGAGTCTGAAGTCTTTCGTGTCCTTCAGGCAGAAGAAGGGGGAGATTCTCCTCATTTGGCCCAGAAGCTCCAAGTTCTCCCTGCTAAGTGGGACATGGTTCAGAGGTAGGTTGCAGCCCAGAGCTCTACCAGGGCCATAGCTGGCCACCACCAGTGCCATGAATAGAGAGCAGGAGGGCCATGGGCAAAGGAGGGGGCTGCTGGCCTGGCAGAGCTGGGCATCTGGTGTACAACCTTACCCAATGTTCTCTGATGGACTCTCTTAAGCATGGCCATTTAATAGAGAACACAATTTTCATTATCTAAACATTTCTTTATACTTTCACTTGCTTTTTTGTTTTCATTTGTGAGTTCTCCATGTGGTCTGGGATGATGTCATTAATCTATGCTTTTAACTTTGCAATTTTAATCTTCCCATTAACTTCAGATGTGTTAGTCCAAATGGATACCCATCTGTCAAATGACAAATGATGTTGTCCTAAAGTTAGAAGTGTATGTAGGTGTGTAAAAAGAATCAGCATGAGAGGGTTGTTGGGTCAAGAATCCAAGTTTTGTTCGACAGTTGAGACTTTTTTATGTGAATAACTTGGATGAGAACCGAATTATTCAAGATGGAAGATGTTTGAGAACTGAGGTTTGACTGTACTCACATACGTGAATATACTCACATACATTTTTAATTATATAAATATTGTTGTTCTCTGTATTAGAAACAAAATTTTGCCTTGAATCTGGTGACATTTTTGCCTTCTTTACATAGGGAGCCAGGCCCCCTCAGCCCTGTGGGTTTGTGCATTTTGTGAGGTACTCACCAGACCATGTATTGTAAATAAGCTCTTTAGAACCAAGGACTAAGTTTTGTTTACAGTTTCATTCACAGCAAAGGCTGAGATTTTCAGTGAATGAGTTCCTGGGATGTTTCCCTTCCTTCTAGACCCATTCATGCAGGTCCATGTGGGTATACCACAGCAGAGTCACTAGGTGGACTTGTAAAATAGGCAATTGAAGTGTTTCATATTTTAGAATTCTGTTAAGTTTTAAAATATACCTTGATCCCAAAATTAAATTCCCTTATCTTCCTTTTACTGATACATGCTATTGTTTTTCTTTTGTTTTGTTAATTTTTCATGTTCTTTACCTTGGATATGTGGGAGTTAAATTCCTTAATATTGGTTCATTTTCAACCTTATAAAGTAATTGTCCCAGGCTGTTATATTCAATGCAGTGTGCTTATCTGTGCATCCCCCAAAAGCATGTGATTTTCATGAAATTGATGCTGATTACATTATAGATGAAATATCAATTTAATCAGGAAGAATGCAAATAATGATAACGAACATAAAAATTCTTGGTATATCTATCTCATCTAGAAAATGAAGGGAGACTATAGTAATGATACTAAATACAGTGCGATAAAAAGAGAAATTAGGAAACAAATTATTGAAGCTCATAATTTCTGAAATTGTAGTATCTGTATTGATTAGATTTACGATAAAGAATATATCTGATATTAATATGGTGAGAAGTTTTTATTAAACAGTTCTAGATGGTTAGTTAACAAGCTAAGTGGAAATCCATGTAAAATTTATTTCATACCATAGGCCATAATGCTATCTTGATGGAATGGCAAATTGACAGTAAGTTTAGAATTTTAAAAAGAGAGAGAAGGCTCAGTAACATTGGAGGTTCAGAAGAAACAGCTAACCTACAAAACAAGTGTTGGTTATTTTCAAATATATACGAATTTTTACATTCTTCATAGAAAACAGGACACGGCCACAGAGGCTGAATGGAACCTGCCTAAGGATTTTGTCACCCACAGACCAACAAAATAAGAAAAATTAAGTAAAACATATCAAATACATAAGCATCCATCAAAGAATGGAAG
Organism: Glossophaga mutica; assembly: GCA_039655065.1. Lineage (NCBI taxonomy): Eukaryota > Metazoa > Chordata > Mammalia > Chiroptera > Phyllostomidae > Glossophaga > Glossophaga mutica. The sequence continues at coordinate 142,313,554 of CM077305.1, read as the reverse complement.
AGAAATAGTATTTGAAAAGTGTCAGAAGCTCAGTGAGGGAGGAGTAGTGTGATTGTTCATTTTATATGTCAACATAGCTAGTCCACAACACACAGATATTTGAACAAACATAATTTTAGATGTTTCTGTGAAGGTAAGTTTAACAAAAAATTATAGTCATTGGACTTTTAAGTTAGTAGACTTTGAGTACAGTAGACTACCCTTCATGACATGGGTGGGCTTCATCCTATTAGCTAAGACTTTAGCAGAAAAAGGCTGACCTCCCAGGATAATAAGAAATTCTGCCAACTGACTGCCTTTGGACTTTAAATACAACTCTTTCAAGGATTTTGAACTTCTAGCCTGTTTTTTGAAAATGCTGACTAATACAGTCTAAGAAAACAATTGTTTCCAAGAATTTCCCATTTCCTAAATTTTTATATACTTCCCTACAGCTGATGATACAAGACAGCAAAGCACAAAAATCTGTTGAAATTTACTAAGGGCCTAGGCAACCCCAAGTTGAAGAACAACAAATCCAGATGAGGAGAGTGTTGCATAGGAAGAGATGCAAGAGGCCTCCAAGTTGCAGACTCTTTCTGTTACCTTAGCAATTCACACATACATCCTGGTGAAATGCCACCATGAAAATATTGCACTGATTGTAAAAATTCTTTTAAATTATCTCAAAATTGATACATGTGAAAAAAAATGTCACCAGGTCTCAGGTAACAATGATACTATTCATTCACATTCTGTAGCTTATATAAAAAAATTCTTCTGGCACCTAGGCACAGTTTTCCTACTGTGTAACAGAGATGCCAAGATCGTTATTCAATGTGACGATAAAAAAAGGTGTTCTATTGAATAATACTTGATGTCTGATAATAGGAATAAATCTATAAAACTAAAATCACATTACTGAGGGTTGTTTCATTAATGTTTAATCAGATTTTCCTGATTACATGGAGTCCCATTCCTGGACTGGCAGCTCAGACTGCCCCCTAGAGTCCCATAGTATTCGGAAGGGGTAAATCATAGGGAGGTTTTGGTCTGCAGAGTAGGGGTAGCCACAAAACACATCTCTCTCTCTCTCTCCCTTTCACTGCCCAGTCCCAAAGAGTCCGTGCCCTGCCTGAAGCTGGAGACCCTGTCTCTTTGTAACAGAAAGGGTAAGGAAACAGGCTAGGGACAGCATTAGAATCCATTGTTGCCAAAAGGTAGCCTTTTGTAGCGTGAAGGGACATCCCCAGGAAGTGGTAGGATTTCTGTCCTCAACAGAAGCCTGCCCTCCTCTTGGTGGCTGCCCTTGTTGCACTTGGAGACCAGGGGGCGGTCTTCCCTGAGAGGGGTTTCACTTGCCCTCCCACAAACTGCACCCTGCTTTCTGTTTCCTTTTCGCTACAGGATCTGTTATGTTACATCACAGTCCACAGACGTTAAGGAAAGCCTCTCTTGCAGATGTTTCTGCAAAACCTAGAAATGTTATTGACCTTGTGCTTTCTACTTGTGACATTCTGCTCTCTAGGGAAACCTTGATGCTGAAACCACGATGCTGAAACCAAGACTGAAGCAAAGCCGTTGTGTGCTTGGGTGGAGAGGTGAAGAGAATGAATGGCAAGCGTGCTCTGGGGATTTCTACCTGGAGAGGAGGGAAACTTGTGTGATATGGGCGTGTATTCCGGAACGCCCCCGTGGCATTCCTTGTAGATTGCAAACTCACAGACCCAGCTGACAATGGACATTTGCACTTGGGTGTCCACCAGTCAACTGTAGAGCAGACCCACTGCTTCAAACTGTGTGCCCTGGCATTCTCCACTCCAGCTGCTGGTGAGAGAATTCGCTTCCTTTTTCACAATATACCATTTAACATAACTGATAGTAGTTTTAATTATTGTGTTTAGGGCTCTATCCCAACAAAAATCAAACATACATGAGAACAGTAACTGTATTTGTTACAATCACCTCTGTATCCTGAGGGCACCACACAACCTGGCTTAGAGAAAGTCAGTAAGTGCTTATAATTTAAATAGGGTGTTATAGGTAAATGAATTGTGCCATCTATTTTTTAAGCAAGCTGCACAATGTGGTTTGCTGTTTCTCTTTGGGATAAGTCAATACAGAATGTTTTGTACTCTAAAAATGTAATACACACAGATAACTATAAACTGATTAAACATAAAGAATATATTTTATTATAATAACACAATATAAAGGTGCGCATGCCAAATATTACATGAACAGAAAAAAGCCAAACTTTCCAAATACATGCATAATTTAATTTTTAAATGAATAAATAAATAAATAATAAATACATAAATACATAATAAAACTTCAGCACAGGCCTCTGTAAGCCATTGGTGCCCATAAGGCTGAACAGGATTTGACTTACTATTCCTGAAAACTTTTAACAAATCGATTCTAATCACGTGACCCTCAGAGCAGAAAGGAAAGGAAGTCTGACCGGGCAGAACAGGAGGAAGTGTGATATTATTAGTGAGGGAGAATCCTGTCCATGCTGAGCCAGGTGTCCCTCCTTACTGCACAATCTCCTCCTCCTCCAGGTTTGCAGATAAAGACAAGGCTCTCCTGATTTCCACTCTGACGATCTCCCAGGCACAAGGGCTGTGCTGCTTCTGCTGCAGGTAGAGAGTGATTCTCTGGAAGTATTTCCTCACATCCCGGATGGAGTCCTCGCTCATCAGGGGAGCCTCTTCCATCCCCACCTCCTGTGACGGACAGGCTTCCAGGTCACTCAGCTGCTGATAAAGTCCGTTGCAGAGTTGGTCTAGGAGGCTCTTGTCCCAAGCAGCAAAAGCGTCCTCTGTGCTGAAGAGGTGGAAGGTCTGCCTGATCATCTCATGGATGACAGGAGTGGCTTGAGCCTTCTGCAACTGGCTGCCACTGAACACCTCCAGGGGGAACCCAAAGTTGTTTCTGTCCTTCAGGCAGAAGAAGGGGGTGGTGATCTTTCTCATTTGTCCCAGGAGCATCAAGCTCCTCCTGTTAACCAGGCTGTGGGTCTGAGGCAGGTCACAGCCCAGAGAGCAGATGGAGTTGCAGCTGAGCGCCACCAGGGCCACCAGGAAGGAAAAGGGCAGGGCCATTGGGAACCTTGCAGATGCTGCTGGCCTGGCTGAGCTGGGTGACTCTCTGAACCTTGCTCTCTAGGCTCTGTAAGGTCTAACTCTGTGCAGGTGTCTTATATAGGGAACGTAGGACTTTTCAATTTCGGAGTGTTTCCTTTCCTTTCTACTTCTGCTTTTGCTTTCCTTTAGCCACTTTCTACACGCATTTTGATCGATATTTCTCAGCCGTATTTTTTCACTATTGCCCCCTGTCCACAGAGACTTTCAGATGTCTTCCTAATTGAAGCCCCCAAGAAAACTATAAAAACAGGTATATAGTGTGCATATATTGTATATTAAGTGTAAATAGTAATGTACTGTATTTATACCTGTGTTTTATAAATAAAAGAAGAACGTGTGAACTGTACTCATTTTATTCAGTGCAGGATTAAGAATGAAGAAATACAAATTTTACTCTTCAAAGTACTTTTAAAAGCTACTGTCATTTAATTTAATGTAATTAAAATGTTAATGTAATTGATATTTGGTATTTTAATTAGTTTAATGTAACTTTATAAGTAATTTTATACAGCAAAATTTTTAAAGATCTTATTTATTTTTAGAGAGAGTGAAAGGGAGGGAGAAAGAGAGGCAGAGAAACATCAGTGTGCGGTTGCCTCTTGTGTGCCTCCTACTGGGACACTGGCCGACATCCCAGGCATGTGCTGTGATTGGGAATTGAACCGGAGACCCTTTGATTTAAAGGCTGGCACTCAATTCATTGAGCCACACCAGCCAGGGCCTTATACAGCAAACTTTAAAGTAATATATTAGTTTATATTAAGAGTAATGTATCCAATTACATAGTCCCATAAAAATTTATATAACACTTTAAAATAATACCCAAAAATAGATATAATATTGTATCATTGAGAACCACTAAACACTATTTTAAAAATATTTTCTTTTTTCTATAAATTGTAATAATCATCATCTTTTTTTAATTTTACTTGTTGTTCAAGTACCGTTTTCTTGTCTTTTCCCCCCTCATGACACCCCCAGCTCTCCCCACCTCCCTCCCATTTTCACCCTCCCCCCTGTTGTTGTCCATGTGTTCTTTATACTTTTTCCTGCAAACCTTTCACCCTTTTCCCCGATAATGCCCTCCCCTCTCCCCTCTGGTTCCTGTCAGCCTGTTCTCAATTTCAGTGTCTTTGGTTATATTTTACTTGCTTGTTTGTTTTGTTGATTAGATTCCTATTAAAGATGAGACAAATACCATATGACCTTTAACAGGAGCTTAAAATTATTTTCTTAATATTTATATTTAACTTTTAATACTGATTCATACCAAAAAATAATTTTTAACTTCACCATCTGTTAGATATACATTTACATATTATTAACATTTTACCTGTTTAGCATTTGACATAATTTGTTGAAGAACTTCAGCAGCACTAAATAACACAACTATTTGCATTTAATTTCAAAGCCCACATCACTCTGAGACTCCAGCCTAAGCAACATCCACAAGACCATCGACGGCAGCTTGTGAGTTAGCAAAGGCGAGGCTGCCTCTCACAATATCACTGTGAGATCGAGTGAAGTACGGAAGGAAAGTCCTCCAATGAGCCATCAGGTCACCATAGGTCTAGGGCACTGATCTGGCATACACTCTGTGTATCCTCCCTCAACTCAAGGCCAGTCCTTCCAATGTGATACATAAGAGAATTTAAAGAGAAAAGTGAACACTGAGAAATATGATTTTTTGATAAAGTTGACTTCTTGAGTGCCAAAAACCAGTGTAATACCTACGATTTGTTCATAATCATAAGAACTAACCTTTGCACACCCTTGGGGGCAATATTACCCACAGTGAGAATACATAATTTAAACAACATCAATTTGAATCTTTCTCTGTATTTTTGTTTGACTTTTCAAAATACTCAAAGGACTTTCAGAGTTTCCCATCAAGTCTCTTATTTGCAAACAAAAGGAAACTGTCTGTGTAAGTAGTGAAACTCAGTTACTACTAATTATGCCTATGTAAAGAATGAACTCTCAGATTTGATCCTAAACTCTCTGTGTTTTGCAGAAGAAGTTCTGTTGTCTGAGCACTCCAGATTCTGACCCTTTAAATGGTAGGTAGAGCCCTGGCAGGTGTGGCTCAGCACATTGAGTGCTGGCCTGTGAATCAAAGGGTTGCTGGTTCCATTACCAGCCTAGGGCACATGCCTGGGTAGTTGAGCCAGGTCGCCAGTAAGGGGCACACAAGAGACAACCACACATTGGTGTTTGTTTCCCTCTTTCACCCTCCCTTCCTCTCTCTAGAAATAAATAAATAAATAGTCTTAAAAAATAAATGGTAAATCAACTGTCTAGTAACTAGATTTGTCTTCTTTTCTGTGTTATCCTGTGCACCAAGCCCAGTGTGATCACTGCTAAACTAATTTTTACTGAAGCAGTGTCTCACATGTTTTCCACATACTGGAAGGCATCATATGGCCATATTTTACTAGGATTATAAGAGACAATGGCTAATATTTTCACTCTCCACTATTTCCACTCTACTCATACTGGTGTCAGTAACATCTCCGGAGTTCACTGCTAAAATCCCTAGGATTATTTAAAGGTGTACAAACTCTGGACATTGAAGTTGCAAGAGCAGCAGCAGCATTTTCAGCCTTTGCCTAGCATTATATGAAACTCACATGCACGCCCTAATCTCTCATTTGCTCTCTGCTTCGTCATGGTAGAAAAATGAGTAGCCTGGTATCACGTAGAGAACCATAAAGCTAAACCGAAGCTCTCCCTGCTTCACACGGCTCACAGCATCAGACAATTTACCTCACTGCTGTTTGGTGGACCTTTTCTGAACTGGCAATGACGTATCACCATGCTGAGCTTTTTAGAGACCCCTCACAAACACTGATGAATGATCACACACTTTCAGGTACCTCCCTACATTTCTGGGGGATAGTGGCTCCATTTCGGTTGGAACTCCAACATTTGGCATGTGACAGTTGGAGCACGACTTCAGGTCAAAAGGCAAGAGTTTGGATGCTGACCCTTTGACTGCTGTGTTGCCTCCTACCCTGCTCATTTTTCTTTATTTTCTAAACACGGCTATATTCTCTCTTCTAGATGCCAGGCATGGAGACTTCGATTACCTGCTAAGGTGTGAATGTTTATGTCCCCAGAGAACTCATATGTTGAAGTCCTAACCCCCAAACTGATGGTGTGGTGTGGTGGAGTCCTCGGGAAATACTTAGGGCATGAGGGTAAAGTCCACTTTAATGGAATAAGTGCCCTCATAAAAGACGCCTCAGACAGTTCCCTCCTGGTCTTGCCGTGTGAGGATACATGCAGAAATCAGCAGTGTGTGCCAAGAAGCAGGCTCTCATCGGAACCCAACCTTCCTGATACCCCGATTTGAATTTCAGTTTCTAGAAGTGTGAGCAAAACATTTCTATTCTTTACAAGCTACTTAGTCTGTGCTACTTTGTTAAAGTAGTCCCAATGGACTAAGATATGTCCTGACCCATTTTCTTTTTGGAACACCTCCAGGATTTTATAAAATACTTAAGGCGAGAGAAATCATTTCACCCAACCTTGTCTGCCTGGCGTCTATCCCAGTCCCTACAGTTCAGGAGCTCAGTCAATATTCACAGAAGGAACGATGATCATACTAGTAGCAGAACGAAAAATACCAACATATACCACAGAGATACCAACTGACAGCACCATAGAGCTAAAGGGACTTTATAAATATTTCACGGTTCTACACAAAGTTACAACTGAATATTGTTTGAGGTGGTATTTTAAAGAATTGTTTGGTTCCAGGCATATAATCTTCAAGTATGTATTTTCAATATTTATAACATCAAAATGAGAATCATGGGCCTGGTCATAAACGGAAGACTCACTCTGCACTTTTATTTCAGTGATCCTCAAGCTGCCTTTAAAGGCCTTGTTTTCCAAATTATTTCTCAAAGGCGGTGTGGAGGCCAGTGGTTCAGAGAAGACCCTCACGCAAAGGTGACAGACAATAAGGAACAGCCAGATGTGGGCACAAAATAGACTAGGAGCCACTCTTTCTCACTCCTCTTCCTACAACAGGGAGAACCTGAGGCCGAGCAGGGTGGAAAGGCTGTGCTCTCCTCTCTCCTGCAGGCCCAGCTCAGTGCTCAGCCTGCAGGTGAGGCTACACTTGCAAGAAGTCCGTGCTGCCCATGTTTCTGGACTTCATGTGTAGATGCTACTGCAACTATAACCTTGCTTGGGGAAGAGGGAGCCTGGGGTCTGAACCGCCCTTGTCATACAGATTTATGACCTGTGTTCTATGAAAATAAACCAGTTAGGGGAAGGAGTGGGGCTCAGGGTGAACAGGGCAGAGTCTCTGTAGGAATTCAGGGCTCCACCAGGTGTGATTTGTGGGCACTTTATCTGTCCTGACAGCACAGAACCAACCTGGGGAAGGGGGTCATGGTGTGCCCGCAACTCACAAGATATCACATAATATAGACATCATGGGTGTTCTTAATTGCTAAAATATTGTGTGCAAACCATATGCTATTTCCTTCCTGTAGAAGGGAAGGACTTTGTAACCAAAGAAGACTTACTTTAAACCCTTTAATCACTCACATGGTGTTCCAGAGAATGTTCTCACCTGGTGTTATGTCAGGTGAAATCATCACCCAATTCAGACCACCTGGAGTGACAGAGATAGCGGTTCAGCAACCCACTGGGCTTCACAGTGTTTTGTTTCAGATTCTTGTGGTGCTTAATTGTATGTGTCAATTTGACTGGACTGTGAGGTGCCCAGATACTTGTAAAGAACATTCTGAGTGTGTCTGAGAGGGTGTTTTGGGACGAAACTGACACCTGAATTGGTGGGCTAGGAACAGCGGATTGTCCTCCCTGATATGAGTAGCCTGGATCTAACCAGTTTTCAGGCCTGAAGAGAACAGAAAGGCTGACACTTGAGTAAGAAAAGGACAAAATATAATTGAGCTCAGTTCGTTGCAACAAGACTTCTAGCAGAGCCGAGGACGGAGGGCCCTAAAGAGAGGACGCAAGCTGACTGCTCTGGCAGGGCCTTCAGTGAGAACAGTTCATGGCCAATGGCCAACCTTCAGCTTTGCACAACCAGCCACATGATCATTCTCTCATTTTCTATGACCCAGATGTCAACACTCAGCTTCTGAGCACTGAGGTGGGATCACACCCAGGAACTCACGGGAGACTCACTTCACATAAGATCACCAAATTCCTAATTCTATCTGGCAAACTGAGGGATGGTAGTGTTTTCCAATATGCATTTCCTACGATCAGTGAAAAACAATTCAGAAACTTGAATCACCTCAACAACGTTAATACTCAAGATGGTACAGCTGGACATTATGGCAATAAAAAATGACATTACTGATCACTACCATTGTGTAGGTACAATGCTAAACATGTTAATTAGTAAGCACAACCCATCCCCTGAACACTCCTTTCAGCACATGCATCTAAAAAACAGGGTTTGTCAGGCACGTTTATGGGCCAATCTTGTTCTATTCGCTTTAGTACACACACACCTACAACATGAGGAGATGTCGTTTCTTTCATTATCCCCATTTAATAAAGAAAAAATAAAGCCGCAGGGACATCCACTTTCACCAGATCAGAGCAACATTTTAGAAGCTAAAACCTTCTGACACCACAGTCTGCCCTCTGACCATTCTCCCAAGTTCAGTGTTCACAAGAACCAAGCAGGCTGCTGAGAAACTGAACGTCCTTTCTTTAGGGGAGGGGTCGTGATGGTTAATTATAGGTGAAAGCATGGCTAGGTCAACAACCAGCCCTTCTGAAAGGCCCTTTAAAATGTAGCTGAAGGTAGAGAAGCCTGAGTGTAGCCGCCCCTGTGGTCACGGTTTATACCAGCAGACCTTCCACTTGGCCCAGCAACACATTTGGAACTTAAGTGTAGCAGACTTCACATCCATTGAACCTGGAAAGCAAGAGCCCCGTGTACCCAAATTCCCCAAATATATAGTGTATCACCTACAGCACCCCGTATAGAAGGGATCACAATACGTGAAAGGAGTTAGGCAATCAAAGGAAGACACGGACAGGTCCGGAAGGGCCAAACTTTCCTCCTCCTGCTAACCTGGTCCATGAAGAAGTAGTAGAAGAGAGAAAGATAAAGGACAGAAATCTATTAAATTATTACATTCAGTTGATAGAAAGGCAAACATTGCATTGCTACAAAGCATTGGCTAGGTCATCTGAGGCCAAGGTTCAAGAAATCCTCCCAAACTGAGATCTCTCCTTGCTGTCTGAGAAATTCACACAACACACACACACAGAGTAAACCTCATTCAGCTGATTCCTTTGAAGTCAGCACCTGTTTCATCACGGTAACAATATCATTCCCTCAGGGCCCCAAAATATGCATCAGCACACTCAGAGAAACAGACCTGACTACAACAGATTTGAAAGACAAAGAGCTTCCACTCACCGCTTACTGTATCCCCCTGGCTTTGTACTCTGAGTAGAAACCTTGAAGCTGAAACCACCAAGAACCAGAGCAGGTGGTGGGGGCGGGGGGTGTTGGGCAGTGAGGTGAGGGGCACAGGGATGGTGTAAGCGAGCGAAAGCAATCAGTGAAGCAGGACCAGGGAGAGGGTGGGAGGAAGAGTACGGGGTGCCAGGATCAGACAATAAACGTGTATCATTCCCACTTCAGTCTAGATGACCCCTCTCGGACATTTCTACCCACTGCTCCTTGCCGTCTAAATATAACTCAGTTAAAACTCAGACAGGAGTACAGATCATATTCCATATTTTCCAGGAATCTTCTCGAGTTCATGGATTTGCAGCTTTTGATAGGCATTTCATGACTGGGTCTGGAACTGTTCTATACAACTTAATAGACAGGTACTATTCTGAAACAAATTTACATAGAAAAATAAGTATTACATTTTCAGACTAAAAGAAGACAAGATGTTTTCTTTTGTAAGAATTTAATTAAAAAGGGATATGAAAATTAAATAACATAAGAAGTAAGCATGCTTTTTAAAGTCTGATACACGGTAAAGTCAAATATTGGTTACATAAATACAAAATAATGGTAAGATGAAAGAATACATAAATAAGAAGCATACCAAATATACATAAATAAATAACCTCAGATGGTCACCACTCTGAAACTCATGTCCCAGGAGCAGAATTTAACATGATCTTGCCAAACACTCTGACAAAAGATGTTGAAACAAAGTCAATAAATACTTTGAAGCAGAAAGAAGAACCTTTTCCCATGACCTAAGTCCTATGTGCAGGGGTGATCAGGAACATTCATCAGTGACACCTGGATCAAGGTGTCTGCAGGTCTCGGTCCATGTTACTTAACCTTTTTTGCAAGGTTATTATTGAAGAAAAGCACTTCATGATTTCCACTCGGACAACCTCCCAGGCACAGTCACTGTATTGCCTCTCTTTCAAATAGAGAGAAATGCTCTGGAAGTACCTCCTCACAGCCAGTGTAGGTTCCTGGGATGGCAAGGCAGTTCCTTCCTCTCCCATCCCCCGCACCAAACAGGGCTCCAGGTCTTCCAGCTGCTCATAGAGTCCCATGCGCAGTTGGTTCAGGAGGGTGGTGTTCCAGGCAGCAGAGGCGTGCTCTGTGAGCAAGAGGTCGGAGATGTGCTGGAGCATCCCGTGGAGGACAAGGATGGCCTGGGCCTCTTGGACCTGGCTGCCCTTTACCATCGCCCGAGGGAGTCTGAAGTCTTTTGTGTCCTTGGGACAGGACAATTTGGAAATTCTTTCCATTTGCCTCAAAAGCACCAAGTTGTCCCTGCTGAGCAGGATGTGGTTCTGAGGTAGGACACAGCCCAGAGCTCCACTGAGGCCACAGCTGACCACCACCAGGACCGTGAGCAGAGACAGCAGAAGGGCCATGGGCACAGGAGGGGGATGCAGGCCTGGCTGAGCTGGGAGTCTGGTGAACAAGCTTGGACCCTAATTAGGCTCTGACTTTCGTTCTAAGCATGGCCATTATATAGAGAGATGCAATAATTTCATTTTCTAAACATTTCTTTACACTCTTACTTCCTTTTTTGTTTTCATTCATGAGCTCCGCATGTGCTCTAAGAAGATGTCATCAATCTACACTGTTAATTTTGTGGTTTTGATCTTCCCTCTTAACTTGAGGTGTGTTGCCCTGACCAGTGTGGCTCAGTTGGTTTGGTGTCGTTCCACAGAAGGAGTGGTTGCCAGTTTGCTTCCCGTCAGGACACACTCCTAGGTTGAGGGTTTGGTCCCTGTCCGGACACACAAGAGAGGCAACCAACTGATGTTTCCCTCTCTCTTCAATTGTTCTCTCTCTTTCTCCCTCCCTTCCACTGTCCCTAAAAGAATAATAAGTAAATAATAAGTAAATAAAATCTTTCATAAAATTAAAGAAAGGAAAACTTGAGATATGTCAGGACAGATGGATACTTCTCAGTCTGATGAGAAACCTCACTGTCCTAAACTCAGAAGTGTATGCAGAGGTGAAAATGCTCACACACGTGCAGATTTGTACGAGTTTTATCGCATAAATATTGCTCTTCTCTGTATTAGAGACAAAATTTGGCCGGGAATCTGGGAAGCAGTTTTGCCCTCCTTACCTTGCATAGGCAGCCAGGCTCCCTCTGCCCTGTGGGTGTGTGTATTTTGTGAGGTCCTCCCCAGGACATGGAAGGCAAATGAGGTCTTCAGAACCAAGGACTGAGTTTTTTACAGTTTCGTTCACAGCAAAGGCTGAGATTTTCAGTGAATGAGTTCCCGGGGTGTTTCCCTTCCTTCTAGACCCATTCATGCAGGAATTCTGTAGACACGCCATTTCGTTCCAGCATTGTGAAACTGGTGGTCAGTGCTCCTCGGGCTGTGCCCTTACCCCCGGCAGCAATCCTGGTCCTTCACTGGTGCGTGTTGGTGTGGAGTCCCCCACGTCGTGGTGACTTCGTATTCCCAAACACCAGCTCATTCTGGAGCGACATGTTGGTTCTAGGCATCTTTTCCCTCTGGAATGACACATGTCCTCAACCCAAATCTCCAGGACTCACTCCCTGAGGGCAGGCTGACCATGTGCTGGGGTCTTTAGACTCCTCTGCTGTGGAGGGGCTTGTGTCTTTCCCTTCCCCCTGGAGTGCCTGTGTGAAGGACCCTGGTCCTCAGTGGTGACCTCCTCTTCCCCTGAGCTATGACCCGGGTGTCGGTCATGTCTGCAGCCCTCAACGCTCATAGCCAAGTTTATTCTGTCTAATTAGGTGGATGAATTAGTGATCCAAGTGCAGTCATTTAACCTTTAGTAGATCAACACTTTTTATGTTGTAGGTACAACTTTTCTTCTTCACTTTTTACTTACATAATGATTGAACAGTTGTTATTCTTAAAACCTCTGAGCTGAGTACAGGACATTCAATGAGGATGTCCCTCCATCAAAATTTACAGTGCAGACACCACTGAACTTCGGTTGTTCGTTCAGTCCGTGTTTTTCTACCAGGCTTCTTCATTGGTCCAGCTCTGTCTCAGGCTGGGAATGCAGGGCAGTGGGCTCAGGCTGCTGTGTCAGGGAGGAACACCCTTCTTTCCTTTACCTGTTCATGACGTGGCACGGGGAGGTTCATTGACAACATAGTTACCACATGTTGGTTTCCTGGGCCGAGTGTGTCTTGCTCCTCTGGCACTTCTCTGCACTTCACCCTGAGGCTGACACAAAGGAAGGGAGAAAAGGAAAGGCAGCGCGGCGTCCCCAGGTCTCTCTCTATTTTCGAAGACTTCAGATGTTGTATTTCCCATTTCAACTTTCCCAGGAAGCAAAATGCATGGTTGTTTGTGGGTGAAAATAAAACAAATAAATTCCTGAATCTCATAAAACTGAAAGAAGGGAAGTGACTTTCCTGTTGACAAGATGACGCCATGCGGGGTGGCCAATTTGACTGCCTGTCGCTGTGGGGGGGGGGGGAGGAAATCCAGAATGAATTACACAAAATGAGAAGTGGGCTGCTTCTGCCAGAGACAGGCTCAAGGAGGAGGAACCCCTGCGTCAATGACTAGCCTTCAGCTTTGCAAGAGCAGCCACTTCATTTTCCTTTCATTTATTCCACAAGTGATCAGTCTGAGGAGGGAAGGGAAGAGTGACAACAACGGACTGTCAAGAGACTGGCAGCCCCACCCGGGACTGCTGGGACAGGAGCCTCTCTGGCAGCCTTGTGGGCACTGCCCCCTGCCTGAGCGCTCTCCCCAGTTCACAGATCCACTCGGGCAATGAAAAGATTGCCTTGGAGAAACCAGAATTAAGAGTAAGAGAAATGGATGATCCTCAAAGATTCTGTTCCTGACCTAGACAGCAATAATCATGATGATATTTTATTTTTATTTATTTTTATTTTCTAAAGCCAGTCAAATTGAGTGGTGGGGGGTTGTATTCCAACTTCAGTGACACTAACTTCAGTCTAGCTCTGGTAACCCACTGCCATCGGACCACCCACATGATGATGTTTTAAACGATGGCACCAACATTGATTGCATGCTAAGTATAAAGTGGCCACTGTTCTAAGGTGTCTGAAATTCTCAACTCAGTCATCTCAACACCCCTATTTGAATTACACTGGCTTATGCCACTGTTTGGTGAGCAATACAAATGGGGAGGGATGGGCTAATCTGAAGGCACCAAATGTCCCAGGTCAAAATTTAAGGACCTTGGGATAAGGACTTGTCTGGAAGGACCTGTGACGGGAGGTCAAGCAGAGAAATGGAATGGGCCTTATGAACCAGATGGAGGCATGGCGAAAAGTGAGCGAGCAGCAAAGAGGAGGCGCTAAAGGATTGCAAGTCCCACTCCAGATGCCAGAGGATTGCTGCCTATTGTATGCAACAGGGGTGTGGTATGAGTCCATTGAACCGACTGACTTTAAATCCCAAGGAAAAGCGACAAATGACTTTTAAATAGTTTTAAGGGAGCAGATTTTTCTGCCAAGTGAAGCAAGTTTACAGTGGGTACTGGAGTGACCCTCATCCCTTCCAATACTCAGGGGGCTGCTGCGCTCTCAATGTCACCCACGCTGGGGACACTGCTTTGGCCTCGTCTCTGAGGGAGAGGTCCATGCACTAATGTCCACTTCGATCCTCTCGCCCTCTGAATGGGGGTGACCTGGAGAAACACTGACTCAGAGCTGGCCTTTCCCAGTTCCCCCTCCGGAGCACCTGTTGCTGCCCACACTTTCAATGTCTCCCTTCTCCAACGTTCTCCTGCTGCTGCTCACTTTCCGCTCCTCCTGTTTCTAGAGGTGCTCTGGGGGCTTTTGTGGGTAAGCAGGGGTTTTGTGGTGGTTGTTGTTGCTGCTGTTTCTGAGCAAAGGTGAGTCCTGCAGGGATGCAGCCTTCTCCCAGTGGAGTCAGATGTGAAACTGCCTAAGCAGAGGCTGGGATGAACTTCTGGATTCTTTCCCAAGGCCCGCGTGCACCAGGCTCCGCAACTTTACCAAGTTTTCCTGGGAGAGGGCACATCAGGGAGTGCTCACAGGTGCAGCCCAGGAATGAACTGGCAGGGAGGATGGAGGCAGGGCCAGGGTCTCATTGTCCACTAAACTGTGGAGGACCTCTGCCTCTCCCAGCTGGTGCTGCACAGGGATCCCTCACAGGCACTCCCTGGGCACCTGCGTCCCTTCTCACAACTAGGCTGTACAGGCCAGCTCCACTGTGGGACCTGTGCTGGGCTGTGGGGGATCTGCACTCCCTCCCCAACACTCCACCCCCCAACCCCGCTGCTGGATCCTGAAAAACTTTTGCATACTTAAGAACTCTGGGATTTGAAATGGGATGGCCATATTTTCCGGGCAGGGTGACAGTGTGGAACCAAAATACCATATTTGCCAAGTATAGGGCACTCTTTTTGGTGCAATATTTGAGGGGAAAATAAGGATACACATTATACATGGGTAGTACTACTTCCATATCTATATAAATATCTTTAACTCGTTTATACATGCTTATGCGTTAAAACTGTAACTAGAAAATAATAACCACACTGGATGAGAACTATTACCCTGGAATACAATTGAATTTGATTCTGAAGGTAAATAAAGAAAAAACAGAAGTAAAAACTTTAAAGGAAAGATTTTTTCCTGACCATTTTCCTGGGCCAAAGACGTGGGTGTGCACCAAACACAGCAAAATACAGTATTAGCTTTTATGCCCTGAAAATAGAAGGAAGAAATAATGAAACTCCTAGAGTAAAAGTGGAAAAATAGCAGCCAAACACTGGAAACTGTCATGACATTTGAAAGATATTAGGCAATCACAAGACAGAGCCAGGAGAAAATCCACAAGTGACCTTGGTGTCCATATGCCCCTACAGGTGGTGAAGGAGGAAGTCAATGCAAGGGACAAAAATCCTTTCACATGTTAATTAGAGCCCTTTCAGCCCTCAGTGGAGAGAAGCAATCAAAAGATTGAGTGAGTAACCTGAGGCAGAGATTTGAGAGACCCCTGCTACCTGCCTGAGCATTTCACACACCTTGTGCTTCCTGGTATGTTGCAGACCATTCAGCCTGGTCTCAGGAGTTGTAACCCTCACCCACGGTGGGCTGAGTAAGAGCCCAAGGGACCCGCTTCCTCTGGGTCTGTTCTGTCAAGAGGACGTGACCTACTAAGGAGACAAAGCTTATCTCTCCGGCAGGAGTGCTGCTTCTGCCTCATCCATCTCTGGCCCCAATGCTTAGTCAGTTAGTCAAAGACAGGTAAGACTCATGACAGGGGTAACCTAAGCCAGACACGACCACTTGGGAGGCCCTCATGGAAGGACTCGGGGGGAGGGGCTGCAGCAACGAGGGGGTGATGGACCCTTGCCCCCCAGCTATTCTGACATAGCCCGAGTCCCCATTTCTGTCTGGGAGATGTCTTCTGCTTCCTGAGTCTAATGGGCTTAAAGCCCGAAACTATGACAGCGAGCCGGTGCAGCCCTGTGCTGGCCAGAACAGTTCCCTGGGTGATCAGGCATAAGAAAGAATTCCTAAAGTCCTGTGAAACCTGCTTTGCTAAGAGTGCTCTCATTTAAATGATAAGGGTCCGAGGAGGAAATGAGTATGTCTCCCAAAGTTTTGCAACCCCCTTTCCTGACAGACACTGACTCAGATTAAGCCCTCAGATTTCTTTGAAATGTTATCCATTGTTTGATCCTTGCCGCCTGACATACCTGTATTCCTGTGTGTTTGAACCCAATAAAAGCCCAGTGAGGAAGGAGCTCTGGTCATTCTCCTCTGAGAGTTTGACCACCTTTCCTCCCCAAGCAGATCATGTCTTGGTAGTTTTTATTTTCATCCGTGACGGAGGGATGGGGCTCTGCATGTGGAACCCCCCGCATCTGGCGCCCAGGACAGGACCCCTCGCTCCACACCAATAAACTACTTCAAGTACAGTTTGGATAACCTTAATACCTCTGAATTCCACCACAAAGGTTACTCCTGGGGTTGTCAGTTGGCAACAATTGTATTCTCTGAAATTCTTTCAAATACTGCTCTCTTCCCACTCAGTGACGTTGGAAGGGAAGCAAGTGGAGTCATTACTCCAAGAGACAATGAGAATTTTCTCCTAATTATAACATTAAGCAACATGATCGTGGTGGGAATGAATTTGAAAGACTGACAACTTCCTTTTTAGAGACAGTGAGTGCACGTTCCAATAGGAGAGATGTTTCCTGATGGCCCTTGCTTCTCCACACCCAGAAAGGCAGACTCTAAGCCTCCCAGTGGCCCACAGAACTGTAAAGTGATATTGATTCTGGAGGCTCTGGCCAGCTGAGCAGCCTGGAGGCCAGAAACACATTCTGACTGTTTCTCTCCATACAGCTGCCCATTGCCCAGAGAGGGCAAGCCCTGCCTGATGCCCAGTGCGTGATCCTGCACTAAAATGCAACAGCTAAGGAAGTGAGCATCGACAAGTGTTGGGCTCAGTTCTTCCCAGGACAGGGCCCCTTTGTAGCTCTGAAGATATAGGGGGAAGGGACCAGACTGTTTTGCACAGAACAGAAAGAAGCCTGCCTGCTCTTCCCTCACCTGGGAGATGTCTGTGCCTGTCATGGGCATTAGGTGGCTCTCTTCCTCTGTAAATGTTCTAATGAGCCAGGCCTGGGAGTAAAATGTATCTGACTCCCCAGTTCCTTTAGCTTCAGCTCTTGTTACATGGTTGTAACAGGGCTATTCCTCAGCTCCAAAATTATTCTTCAGAAGAAGATAAATAGCCGCTCAGACAAGAGTTTTGAAAAAACTAGAACTTTCACCGAACTTTGCTTCCAATTGGTGGTTTTGTACTCTCAAATGGAAATGGGTGGCTGGAAGCTTCCAAGGGACAGAACACAGCTGTGTGGCTGTGTGTGTGTTGGGCGGGGGAGGGTGCTGGGGTGCATTAAAGGGGGAGTGAAAGAGGACAGCATGCTGGGAGTGTCTACCCTGGAGAGGGGAGCGGTTGTGATAAGGAATAGAAGAGTGCAGTTTAGAAAAGCAAGGAGGTAAGGCCAAAATGTGCCAAGAGTTATTAATAAGAACTATAGACGAGGATGGTTCACAGTCTCCGTGACGAACTTCTTTCCAAAGAACCATGCAAGCCGCCATTCCTTAACTGAACATCAGGTCGGACTTCTCTTCCATGTGAATCGTGACTGCGCTCGAGTCGTGTTCTCAACACAGCTCAGAATTTTGGTTTCTCCGCTGTCCTGCGCTGGTCCCCAGAGGTGGGAGGTCCGCTCTCCCTGTGTATCCCTATGGAAAAAAGGAGAGAACAGTGACCGGATCTAAGTTTGTGTGGTGCATCATAGCTTAAGTCTTTCAAATGTCTCAGTTTCTTTAACAGTGCAGGAACATTTCCTCTTTATTTTATGTTTGAGAAAACTGGAGCCCTAGAAATTAAGTAAATTTCCCAGGATCCTACACAACTACTGGCACAATGAAGATTCAGTACAAAATCTGATGTTGTGCAGACCCTAACAGGCAATTGAAATGTTCATATTTTAGAATTCCATTAAGTTTTAAAATATACTCTGATCCCCAGATTAAATGCCCTTGTCTTTTTTTTCCATTGGTGCATGGTATTCTTTTTGTTTTATTTTACTGATTTTCACCTATCATTCCTTAGATGTTGTGGAAGAGATATTCCTTGATCTAGATTCACTTTCCACCTTAGAAAAAAATTCTGACTATTATCATCTTTATAATGTGTTTTTTGTGTACCTTCAAGAGCCTGTGATTTCAAAGAATTGATGATGTATGCATTTAATGAAATACCAATTTAATAGAAAGAAGAGAAATAATATTCAGAATAGAAAAATTTTTGGCATATCTATGCCGTCTGCAAAGTAAAGTGATATCATTGTGGGGACACTACAGACAGTGTGACAAAGGGATAGACTGGGTACTGAAAGTATTAAAGCAGAGAATCTATGGAGTTGTATCACCTGTGTTCATTAGATTTAAGGTGAGAGATGTGTCTGGTATTAATGAGGTGAAAAGAGGGTTTGCACGCATGGTGCTGAGAGGACCAGACAGCAATCTAGGAAGAAACTGATGTGAAATCTCACCATTGGCAAAAATGAAATCTTGAGGAAATGAAAGGTTGATGGTCAGATTAGAATTTTAAAAAGACAGAGGAAGCCCAGGGTAATATGTTCAACTTATGAAAAAGCCAAACCACAAAAGAAATGTTGGTTGTTTTTAAATGTATACGAATTTCTAACTTCGTGTAAACAGGTCATGGCTAGGGTGACTTGCCTGGAAGGTGGCTGACTGAAGTTTCATGTCAAGATTACCTTGCCTAGAAATTAACAAAATAAAGATACTTAATAAATTATATAAAATGCATAAGCAGCCCTGTCCTGGTGGCTCAGCTGGTGGGAGTGTCATCTTCTACCCCCCAAAGTGGCAGGTTCCGTTTCTGGCCAGGACACAAAGCTAAGATGCCGGTTTCCTCCCTGGGCCGGGAGCACACTCGAGGTGCTGATCTCTGTCTCCCTCACACACCGAGGTTTCTCTCGTTCTCTCTGTCCCAGTTCTCTCTCTCAAATTAATGAAAACAAACTACTCAAAAAAATAAATAAATAAGCAGACTTCAATGACTAGAGGAAGAAGAATACTCAAAAAATGTTAGGACATCAATGAGGAGGGAGCAGTGTGATTAATTTTACATGTCAGTTTAGCGAGGCCACGGTAACCAGATATTTGAACAAATATTATTGAACAAATATGTACTCTACATGTTGCTGGGAATGTATGTTGAACAGGAGATTATAGGCCACGTAACATTTAAGTTAACAGACTTTGTGTAAAGGAGATTACCCTCCAAATGTGGGTGGGCCTCATTCTATCAGTTGAAGAGCTTAATAGGAAAACAGTGACCTCCCAGAAAAACAACAAAAGCTAAAAAATTTTGCCAACAGACTGCCTTTACACTGAAAAGCAATTCTTCTGAGGGTTTCCTACCTGTTCATTCTGCTTCTGGAAAATCCTCACTAACACAGTTCAGAAACCAAGTGTTTACGGGTACTGCCCACCTCCTAAAACCTTTTATTCTTCCCTCTGCCAGCTGGTGGGAGGAGACAGCAAAGCACAGAAATCTGTTGACATGTCACTGAGGTCCTGGGCAAGCCCGGGCTGGGGAGCAGCACATCCTAATGAGGAGAGCGTTGCAGAAGGAAGAGATGGGACACCCCCCCACTCACAGTTGCGGGGCCTCTCTGCCACCCTAGCAGTTCACACATACATCCTGGTGAACCGCACACTGAAGATATTGTGCCGATGGTGGAAAATCCCTACAAAATTATACCTAAATTGACACATTCGAATAAATAAAAGGTCACTAGCTCTCAGGTAACAACGATACTATTCATTCGCATTCTCTAGCTTACATGAAAGCTCTCTCCTCTGCTTCCAGGGAGAGTGTCCTACTGCATGACAAAGATGTCAGGACCGATAGTCAATGTGACCAGAAGAATGTTGTCCTAATAGATGAAGTCTGGTATTAGGAACCCGCTGTGAAACTAAAATTGTACTATTGCGAGTTGCTTAATCAATGTTTAATGAGATTTTCCTCATTTCCACTGTGTTTCCTTTCATTCCTGCATTGGCAGCTCTACCTGCCCCCTAGAGTCCCATAGTACCTGCAATGGGAAATTCACAAGGGGACTCTGGTCTGCACAGTAGGTGTAGGCAGAGAACACATCTTCCTCTCTGCCTTTCATTGCCCAGTGCTGGAGACTCTTTCTTTTCGTAATGGATAAAGTGTCTGGAAAGAAGTCATGACAGCATTAGAATCTATTGTTGCCAAGAAGCAGACTTTTTGTAGCATGAGGGGACACCCTCAGGAATTGGTACGATTTCTGTCAAATCTGGAAGCTGACTTTTGACTCCAGAACAGAAGTCTGACCTCCTCCTGGTGGCTGCCCCTTTGACATTCGGCCACCAGGGGGCGATCTTCCCTGACAGGAGTTTCACTTGCCCACCCAGGAACTGCACCTTGCTTTCTATTTCCATTTAGCAACACGTTCTATTACATCACAGTCCACAGACGTTAAGGAAAGCCTCTCTAGCAAATGTTTCTAAAAACCCTAGAAATATCATTTAACTTGTGCTTTCTACTTGTGACATTCTGTTCTTTAGGGAAACCTTGATGCTGACACCACGACTGAAAAAAGCAGTTGTGGGATTGGGTGGAGAGGTAAAGAGAATGAAGGAGGAGGTGAGGGTTTCCACCTGCAGAGGAGGGAAACTTGTGCGATGTGGGGATGCATCTGGAATGCTGACAGGGAGGGAGGGAATGTGCAGGGACAGGATCCTTAAATATCCTGTGCTTCTGTCCCATACCTGGGTACTTATTCCCCTTCTCAGGTGTTAATACAAGCCACTGTATCATTATGGAAAAATAAGACACTACTTTAAAGTGAGGAATGACCATTTTTCAGCCTTCCCCACTATTATGAGAGAATTGTGGGGTTTTTTGGTTTTCTTTTTCTTTTTTCTTTTGTAGCTGACTCCTTTGATGGTCAGGTACTGAAACGTAAGACACTAATCCTAAGACTTTATAGGAAGAGACACATAATTATACTCTCCTATATAGCTGTCAGGAGAAAAACAGAAAATACCTATCATGTTTGAAGGTCTTAGTCGTGGAAGATATATTGTACTAAGTGCCTTAAAATGAAGGATCTGATCCTGCGTCTGCACATGCAGCTCATTTCTCCACTCCCTGTCATGTACCCTCAGCCTCCCTCTGCTCCTGTCCTGCTCAGGCAAAGTTAACAATAAATCCCATCTTAGGTCAGAGGTCACTGTCAGTGCAGCATGGCAGGCATTTCAGAACCGTCTGGCATTGACCGCATCCTCCATTTGAAGTTGACCTTCCCTAGGCTTCTGTGTCATCACCATCTTCTGCTTTTCTGCTCCTCCTGCCTGCTTTCCTCTGCTGACCACCCCCTGTCATGGCAGGGAATGCTCTTGGTCCCCAGTAGTCTAAGCCACACTTCATCCTCTCTGCACATACAGCCTCAGCCTCCCACGTAGTTCTAAATGTCGTCTCTGTAGTTATGACTTGCATGTGCATGTCTTTACTCAGTCTCATGTCCTAATGTGAAACCTCTACTTTTACCTGCTACACTGGAATACTTGGGCTTTGTGTGACCAAAATGGATCAGCATGCATTTACCAGGAGAACTCCTAAAGATCCTCGGGATGTCAGCTGACAACGGGCTAGCCCTGGAAGCTTCCCGTGACCCATACAAGACTTACATGCTCCCGGGTGCCTGTGCTAATGTCATATGCATTAGCATTAATTCAATCGAAGGCTCAATTACCCGTATCCCCACCCGCCTAGAAGAAGCTCCCTGGCAGCAGGAAACAGATGTACTTCTTTGCCTTGCATCAGGCACACCCCACAAAAGCCACAAATACACCATCCATATACAACACTGACATGGTGAAATTAAATTCTGTGATGCTATATTTCCCTTTAGTTTCTGATTCGTGCAATGGCTGAAGGTGAAACCACAGCCACCAGACAGATTCTCCAAGGCATCACAGTAAACCCGAAGAGCTGGAACCTGAGGGAGTGTTTACTCACGTCCTTCCCAGGCCTGGGGAGGGTCCTGCTTGCTTATCGCTCCTTCACCCCTGTCTGCTCGGCCAGGGGGTTCGTGAAGGAAACCAGTATCTGCATTGTATTCGAAATACATTTACAAAAACAAGTAGATTACTCAGAAAAGAGATACTTCAAAATATTTCAGGAATCAGCAAAATGAATAAAACCATTAATGTTTCTTTGCATTTCAATGATGATGAAAAGTTTAAGGGTGCACTGCATGTCCTGTAGAGGGTGAGTAACACCTAGCACATAATACATAGCTTTCACACCCCCCAAAACGAAGGAAAACGAAACACAAAGTTGATTATATAAACCATGAAGGATAAATTTTTAAATACTACAGTCATCATAGATGATAAATTCTCATTACTACCATGGTGCCCAGGGTGTTGGGTACCCAGGAGTAAGGTATAAAAATCCTGAAAAGTGGACTGCTAAACTTTTTGAATTATTACATTATTTTTGCATTAAATATTGCATGTAAGGTTTTGAGAGTATTTCAAAAGATTGTTTAACCTTAAAACATCATGTAATTAAACAATTTAAAATACTTAAAAAGCATTTATTAAATGAATATCAACATGACATTTAACATTTTCAACATTCAGGTTATTGAAACAGTATGGATTAAGTTTCAACTTTTTTAAGTTTCAACTTTTTAAAACTGTATTTTATTAACTCCAAAATTAAAATTTAATGTAATTTAGCATCATTGGCTTTAATGGAAGGAAACTCATTAATATTTTCAAGATGATTGGTGTTCAATTCAGAATATTGCCACATTGGACACTTTCTTGCCACTTTCTTAATCTGAAACTTTTCTAATCTGAAATTCCACCAGCTGAGAAATAAAACCCTGCTGGGTATTGAAGAAAGGTCTTGGCACCTTCAGCACGGGAAATGAAAGATTTCGTTTTGCAACTGACTCGTAGATCTGTTATAACCACCTTCCTCCCATCTTTCAAAGTCTGAGGAACAGGCTGGAGTTCGAGATGTGACCTGCGACACGACCTAGTGGACAGTGAAAGGCAAAGCAGCAGTTTTGCTCACCTGGTGATAGCACTGAGGTGTTTTTGCACCTATTCACATTCGAATCCACGTGAGATGATCCCCTTAAGCTTTTCAGCTCGAATGCATGAGTTCTGAAGTCAAACAATTAAACACCCACTACATGCAATAGAATAAGCACTTTACAAACTCTCGTTTCAATTCAGCAAATAGGTATTGAGGGTCCACTAGGGAAATGGGCAGCATAATAATTAAGATCACGGATCCAGGTGGAGGGTGGGTCTGATGGAGAAAAGGAAGGCAAGAGAAAGCTCCATCTCTGTGCGACTGGACTTTCATGTATATACAGGGGCCGTCAGTGCAGTGCCATTCTGGAGCACTCTGCTCTTGGCTATGAGAGCCCCTCAGAGGTACAGAAAGGGCTGGTGGAGCATTATTATTGTAACAGGGTACAGTCAAGAGGGGGGCCCCCAAATAGGGGTTTGGAATGGGGCCCAGAACTCAGGGTGTCCAGGACATATTAGAAAGACCTCAGGTGTGAGTTGGGGGAAGGGACACATGGAGCAGGAACCTGCAGACCTGTTTTGCATAGCAACAACTTTGCAGCTAACCTCTGGCATGGTCATTTAACATATCTATAACCTTTAACTGGTGTCAGAGATAAGTTGAATAGCTGTGACCTTGCTTTGACCCAGGGAGAAGGGAGCGACTGCCACCCAAGATGGAACTGGGAGGCAACTCCCCCTGTTTAGGGCACCTGAGTGAGAGCTTGGAGATGATTGGCTCCATGCCATGGGGCCATGCCTGCCCAGACTCACTATGGCAGCCCAGTGAAGCTGGAAGGATACGGGAGTGCTGGCAAGTGCAGCCAATTGTAGGAGGAGTCGGAAATGGGGCTGCAGAGGAAGATTGGTTCGGGGATTTAAACCCTGACATGGCAGCCATTGAAGAGAGAGCCATGCAGTTTTGGCCAGAGGGAGAACCACACACTTTTGGCCAAGTGGTGACCCCCTCACAGCTTTGCTAGAGAGAGCCACACGGTTTTCACCAGAGTGTAGACCCCTGCAGCTCTGGTAGAAGCGGACCACACAGCTTTGGGGTGCTCCCTTTGGCAGCGTGGTCCGGGAAGCAGGAGAGACTTTGCTTGGAAGAAGGGGGAAAGAACTCTCTTGCCAGTAGGTCATGAGAAGGTGCCACATGGCTTTGGATTAATCAGAGATCCTGCCTGGACGGTGACACAGCTGATGGTGTCAGGAGCCTGGATCCCGGACGTTTGCTTCTTTTCCTGAGTTACGGTACCCTGAATTAGGGCAGGGGGAGAAGGCAGCACTGTGGGCATCTGTGGGTATCCAAAAGGACTTTGATATCCTAATGAAGACATTAGGTCACTGCTTTAAGTCTGTATAGCATTAAATAAACATTTCCTTTCCTTTTCACAAATCTCTGGCATTGAGAGATCTTTCCATCTGGCGACTGACCATCAAGCCCAGTAGGGGGTCCTTTTGGTAACAGTACATTGTGACTCCCGGCGCCCTTTGGCCCTGCGTGTGAGAGGCATATGCCTGTCTGTATGTCTGCTCTGTAACAGTCTTTGGCATCCCTGGGTGGGCCAATAATTGCCACCTTGGACCTGTGTTCTGTAACATTATCACATCATTCAACAGATTTTCATCTGCACTTTGGCAAACCTCTCTTCAGAACTTGTCTTCCTGGGATTCCACCTTTCACCTGCTTACCCCTCAGTGCAGAACCCCCTGGCCCTAGGGACAGTCCAAGCCCTGTACCAGCTCCCCAGTTGTTTCAGAGCCTAGACATTTTAAATCCTGCTATCATCTTTGAAAGCAAAGAACCTGAATTTAAAAAAAATTTTTTAACTCTACTCCATTAAATCACCGGAGTTAGAAGAGAGGCTGCTCAGTTTGGTCCTCAGCCAGTTTGCCTTCACCCCCCTACTTTTCACTCTTGATTTTTAAGCAGAAAGACACCCGAGTCAGATTCCACAGGGCTGTGGTTAGGAACCAGGCTGTGAAATCAAGGAAGAAGCCTTTGCTTTCATGAGGTTCCAAGTTCATTTACATCTTTCCTCCAACACTCAGCACTTTGCTTTCGGGGAGCTTGTTTGGGCCCCTTGAGTGCCCCTGCAGCCCTGAGTAAGATGGCAGGGATTACATTCTCCTCCAAGGAAGGCTCCTCCCAAGAAGGAAGAACAATAGGTGAGTTAAGGGAATAACTACCACATAGCACCTCAGGCCAAGGAAGGGGCTGCTCTGCAATCTCCCCCTTCCCCACCTCCTTCCCCGTCTCCTTCCCCCTCTGCTTCCCCCTCTCCTTTCCTACTTCAATGGAAAGGACAGTGCCCCACCTACACACCAGGCCCCAGAGACAGGTATGAAGAACAGGGTGGGGGAGAAGGGGAGAGGGAGAGGAAGGGATTCCTTCACCAGAGGGGATCAAGTCCCCACCCCTCCTGAAACGCCTGGCCCCAGTCTCTCTCCCTAAGCTTCCCTGGCAGCTACCATTGAACAGAATGACCCTTTCCCAACCCAGACGTGGGCAAGGGAAACACACTGACACCTTTTCCCAGCTCAGTTGAGGACGATCAACTGGAAAAAAACAGGAGGCAGAAATTGTTAGGTCGGAGTCGCTCAAGAAACCAGACAGACACAGCAAGCTAAGGAGCGAGGTTTATTAGTGGGGAATAAAAGGGAAAAGTGGAGCCAACCAAGAGAGGTTAGGACGTGCTCAGTTGTTCCTGGGGCAGCGTTTTTAAGCACAAAAACCCGGGAAGGGTAACTGGTGGGGGTGTCAGAGTGTGATTGGCTAGAGCTGGTTGCTGGGTGCCCTTTCTGCTGACCATTGTTTCTGACACATGTTGTCAGGCTCAAGTTAAAGCTGCATCCTCTTATGCCAGACAGGCCGACCCCAGACCCCAATCCTAGCCGGGCATCTGTTTGTCCTGGGCAGGGTCGGCAGGCAGTCTCCCAGGCAGGCATTTTCCCAGGCTACAGTTTCCCACAGTACAGCTTTCCTGCCTGGTGATTTTCCATTCCTGCTAGGCCTACCTGGGTCTGTCAGAAATATTCAAGGCATTTTCCTAGCATACACCCCTCTTTCTTTTAAGGTTATAACGAAAGCTGCTAGTACTGAGTCCTACCAGGTGTTGGGCATGGGACTAGGTTTCTTAGCACTAGTAATCCATGTAAGTCTCCATTTCAGACACAGTTCGGGTAACTGAGGCTCAGAGAAATAAGAGCACTTTGCCCAAGGCCCACGGTGGAGCCCAGGTCTCCTTATTCCAAAGTTCAAGCTCTGTCACTCACAGAGCTCCCTCTGGGCAAGAGGGGCCCCTGCCCTGGGCTCAGAGCTTTACAGAGACCTGGGGGTCTGCCTTCCCAGGGCCCACCTTCCCCCTCCATGGCCCGCTTACATTTTAGAGTCTTGTAAACCAAAATTCCCAAAGAAGGGCCAAAACGGAGACACTTTAGAACAGGAGAGGCTGCATTCAGGTGCAACAATTTGCAAAGAAAAGAAACGCCGCCTTCTGCAAAAACTGAAAACGCACTCCATAGAGGCAAAGGGGGGATGGCTTTTTATAGAGAAAAGTTCCCACCCTGACTCGGATTCTGAGCGGTATCACAGTATTCCTGTCATAATTACCTTGCGAGACTTATTGATGCAGATTGACACATCTTCCTAGAAGCAGGTATGTGTATATTTTTTGAAGACAAACCATGCCCTTTTGATAATAAAACTATACTTTTAAAATATTTTATCATGGATTTACTTGCCCATTTTTAAATTTCTACTCTGCAAGTGTATACTTTATAATATAGTATTGTATAACTGGAATACACAAGGCATGTATGTTATAAATAAAAATAAACATTTTGGAGATGTGTGCTCAAAAGGGTTGAGGTATCGAGGACCTACACCTCCCTAGCCCTGGGAACTCTGGCTTAAAGGAATGGGTGGACATTCTCTGGGAGTCAACATACATGTTAAAAGTTGAAAGTTTTATTTTGGTCACGAAGAGTAGCACCACATTTA
Organism: Glossophaga mutica; assembly: GCA_039655065.1. Classification (NCBI taxonomy): domain Eukaryota; kingdom Metazoa; phylum Chordata; class Mammalia; order Chiroptera; family Phyllostomidae; genus Glossophaga; species Glossophaga mutica. The sequence continues at coordinate 142,286,297 of CM077305.1, read as the reverse complement.
TATACATACGCTTTTTTGGACATGTTAAGTGTACCCAGGAGAGGCACATGGTATGAGACTGTGTGTCCATAGCATTAAATGTCACGATCCCTTCCCCCAACGTGGCTGTTGGCCGTCAGGAAAAATCAAGTGCACACAAGTTACCCCTCCTCGAGTCCTGGTTCCCAGGGAACCTCTGCCCTGCTGCCCCTGGGCTATGCTTCTCACCCTCTCTGTCTTCTCATCCTCCTACACTTGGACTCGTGCTTCCCTCCTTCCCTCGGACATTACGGAATCGCAGCACAGAGTAGATCAGTTACACACGCCTCACAGGGCCGAAGCTTCCCACTGAGCTTCTAGGACTAGTAAGAGAAAATCAGGTCCACACAACCCAGAAGTGGAACGCGAAATTTTGGAGTAGTAAGGCCCTGAATGAGGGGGAAAAGATCTGTGATCATGAATCTATGGTGCGGCTTAGCTTCCACGTGCACCGAGCCTCCACCCGCCGATGGGGAAAACCAAACAGGTGAGCACCACCACTCAACTCTCAGCCTTAATGAAAATACACAGGTGATCAGAGCATACAACCTCTCTTCCACGGGACACGCTCCGAGCCTGCGGGGGACACGGACCTCATAGCTTTGTGTTTTGGCAGGTGGTAGCAGTGGCGGAGGCAGGGACTGGGGCTCTCAGCAAGGCTGCTGTGGGTGTTGTTCACCTCCCTGCTCCATGTGAAAAGTGTTTACAGGTTACCTACCTTCCTTTCCTGTCTACGCCCCTGGGAGGCTGTGGAAAGCCCTGAGTGTGTGGCACAAGTGCGTGGAAGTGCATAGTTACCTCAGCTCTGGGCTGGGAACTGTGGACCCAGAGTGCCTCAGGATCTGGAAACTGACAGGAGATGGTTAAAGGGCAACGAAAGGGCTTAGCAAAGCTGGGAAGAGGAGAAAATACATGATTTATGGGCTCAGGGAAGACATCTCAACATACCGTCCAGTAACACCCACGGCACTCTCTAGCCACTACAAGTAAACTGGATTCAAAACTAGCGGCATGAAAATTGACCATGACCTAAGTCGCCCTGTCTCCTGCCTACCAGGAAGCTCGGTTCTGATGGGGTTCAGAGAAACGATAATTTTCCTCTAAAAAGTGGTTTTTTAGACGTTAGAAAAGTAACCACTGCACAGGAGACACAGAACTGGGTACGTGTGTGGTGTGTAGAGGATGGGGGACCCCGCTCTGCCGGTCCGCTGCCTACTACGGTAGATGTGATTGTGTTGCGACCCTTCAAGACTGCGCAGGTCCATGGTGTTCACACAGATGGAACAATACTCACAGAGCGGTTGGGACGTCGGGCATGCCTTTCTTCACGGGTGGGCGAGCCATGCACGCTGCAAGCTGCTTGTCTAGCTGCATGCCTCATGTTATGGCCCTCGCTCCCCAGCGTGGCACCCATCATGGCAGCTGTTCCTTTGCATGTGTCTCTCATCATCATCGCCCCCCAGCAGGGGGTCCCTACCTGTTTAAGTATTAGAGGGAACAAAGCTGGCAATATGTCAGAAATTACATACCATAATTCTGCGCGTGCGAGCCCAGCTCATATCATGGGAACAGTTATCCCACCTAGTCCCAAGGCTATGGGAGCACTGCTTCCCTTAGCTACCCAGACACCTGGGTGAGGAAGCCAGACTGCCTCCACTCATCCTATAATGTGCTCAGGCCAAGACCAGGGTGGGTGCTACTTAAAGATGGGCTATAGCTGTCATATTCCTCTGTCTTCAAACAAACTTTAACTCAAAATTCAATTTCTGCTGGTTGGTCCCACTGGGCAAGGAAGCAACTCTTCACTGACAACAGCAATGCAGGGCAAATGGATCACACAGACATCAACGATGGGAATGTTCACAGTGCAGCCACACAGCACCTGCAGAGGAATGAGAGAGTGAGGAAAAGGTCAGAGGCTGACTGAGTGGAAAGGAGGAGAATAAACGAAGAGGGGAAAGAATGCGGGGGTGGGGGAGGAGTGGGTGTCTCCATCATTGCTAATCATCCTCTGTGCCCCTTCCCCAACCACCTGACTCAGGCTCCACCTGCTGATGACTGACTGGAACACTGACAAGGTGAGATGGACTTGGTGCCATCTTGGCAAGAGTGTGTGTGTACGTGTTCAGAGCAGGTGGTGGTAGAGGAAAAGGCAAGTGCCTTCCTTGCAGCCATTCTTTCTGACATTGTGCAGGATGCTGTACTCAATGCAAGCAGTTGGCCTATCAGGGCTGAGGTGTCCTCTGTGATCATTACGTGTTTGGTAGAGTGATGGGATGTCTTCTTCAGGACATGCGCAGTGCATGCATCACAGGTGGGTTCTGCGATTTTTACGAGGGTGCAGTTTTGCTGGGCCCACTACTCAGCCCACCAAAGCCAACCTGGGCACATGTTCTAAAGGACATCCCTGTGGTATTTGGGTCAACACTATTAAAGGGCTGAGCGGAATGACTGCAAAAAACAAACAAACAAACAAAAAGAACCATGAAATAGAGTTACTGAAAGGAAGAGTCCTGTGACATAAAGAAAAGTGTCACTGGAGCCACCTGCTGTGCCATTTCCACTTGGAGAGAAGAACTTAGAATCAGTGTAGCTCATCCGGGCTCTACTTCAGTCTCTTTACCTGCCGTGGCTCCCACATCCAGACCTGGAGAAGCAACTTTTACCTCCTACAGAGAGGTTCACACAGAGCAAGTAAAGCCTGCAAAGACAGTTTCCTTTTTATTACGTAATTAGTACTACACATTAACTTAAAATCTGATTCTCCTAACTCAAACTTCAGACAGGATAAGTAACCACATAAGTAGAAAATGCAGGCCTTGTCCATTGAGAGGAGTTAATCCGAAGGACCTTGATCTTTCTCAGGCTCCCACAGCCAACACTGCTCAGCCAAGGGGAGGTGCTGGCTTACAGTGCTGACCCGCTGGCTGCGGGCCACATAACAGCTCCGCCCAACTCACGGATCATTGCTTTTCACTAGGAGCTGCTTGCATTCTTAAGTGACACAATCTAACATCGCACGCTCTGACCTCCACCTGCAGTTTTGTCCACATTGCCCCTCCTATGCCAGTTAGTGAGGACCTACACTCTACATTACTGCTTACTGGTCCTTACAGTTTCTCCTTGTCCATCAGCCACCTCTCATCTTTGTTCGCTCTCTCCCCATGGTAGATGAAATGAACTGAATCGTGTCCTCCCCTGCCGCCTGCCACAAAAAATTCATATGTTGAAATTCCGACCACCTAGTACATCAAAATGTAACTGTTGGGGTTTCAAAGAGGTTATTCAGTAAAAATGAAGCCCTCGGGGTGGGGACCTCATCCAATATGTCTGGTGTCTTTACAGGAGAGGAAGAGAAACCAGAGACGGGTGCACCCAGAGAAAAGGCCACGTGAGGACACAGCAGGAAGGCGGCCATCTGCACGCTGAGGAGAGAGGCTTCAGAAGAAACCAAATCTGCCCACACCTTGATGTTGGACTTTCAGCCTCTACAACCGTGAGAAAGTAAATTTCTGTTGTTTAAGCCACCCAGTCAGTGGTGTTGTGTTACGGCAGCCCTAGCAGACTGATAGACTTCATGGTTCGTCACTGAAGCAACATGTTAAACACTCCCACCTCGTTCTTGTTTCATTGTTCCTGTCTGGCAAAAGTCCAAACCCTCTGCCTCTTCTACGCCTGACCTCTAGGAAGTGGCTGAGACCTACTAGATAAAATCAAATGACTGAGTGTATCGTGTCACCACACTTCCACGGTTTACAGCTAAATGGCATCTCCAATGCTGCATGGAATTCATACTTTTCATTCGCTGCATGTATTTGGTTAGTTCCTTCTATGTGCACTCAGGATACACAAGGGAACGAAACTGACAGAGCTCCCTGCTTCTTGGAGCGTACGTCATCACTGCATGGTCAGCTCTCTTACCCTCAACTAACCTGTCTCAAGCATTCTCCACTTTGAGAAACTTCTATCCCCCCACCTCGGCCTGTGTGCTTGGTCCCACTTCGCAGAGGAAACCGTGGCCATCGGGAGAGAACTTTTCTTCACAAAACTCAAAAACATGGATTTCCCACTCCTCCTCTCTTCCTTCCTTCCTGTTAATAGTGAAAAAAAAAAGTTTCCCAGGGTGAGTCCTTTGACCTTTGCACTTGGGAAAGGTGCCTTCCCTTCCCCAAGCCTACTCTTTAGTCTTTGTTGTGACTTTTGGCTTAATTATCTGTCTTGTTCCAGAACAGGGACTCGCCGCTCTATCATCAGCATTAGGTGCGTCGCATTTAGTTGGTACTCAAGCACTGTTAGGGAAATGAACGAGAAATCGGAGGGCTAGTTGGAGAGAGGGGCCACGCAGCACGTCCTAGGATGGAGCCACAGGAAAGGCTCGAGGAGTCCAAGGGGTGTCCACCTAACATTGTCTATGGGAAACCACCACAGGTTTCGCCTCAGGAAACTGCACTCTGTCTCCATGGCTTCTGGAAGGCCAGAGCCGGAGAGATTTAGCCTCACACATAAGGTTCTGGTGGAGCTTTCTGGACATGGAGGAACCTTACTGTTTCTCCTGGCAGAGGAACTCTTCTCACGGTTCTTCTCTCACTGTTTGGCAGACAGCGCTCAGCTTTGGGGGTCTCTGAAGCCTCTCGAACCAGCAGTGGCCTCAGATCCTCAGATTCCCCTTGGATGGTCTCTGCCTCAGAATCTTTTCAGAGGGCTGCTCACAACCTGGACCTGCTGGAGTGGGAACCACCTTCTCTGCAGGCTGCAGGCCCATGAAGAGAACAATAGTAATAACAGTTTTGATATTTAATATAGAGAACTGAGTACTCAACTCCCAGATCTCATCTACTCACTGGGAAATATTCAAATGTACTAATAACATGATAGTGAAGGTTAGAATAAACAGGCGAGCACTTTATACAAATTTAACACCTGACTTTGAGGCTCAAGTTGCCTCATGGACTTGGCAAATAACACTGTGCAAAATCCCTGAGGTCCCAGTACCCTAGAAATATCAAGACTGGTTCAGAGGACAGCGAGACCTCAAGGTGGCTTCTCTCCACTAAAGGTGAGGGGTTGACATCTCAAATGATCTCTGCAGAACAAATGTATTTTTGGGGTATGCTCTTACATAATTACACCAAAGGCAACACTGTACGGTTTGATATTTTTGTGTAATATACAGGGTGGGTCAAAAGTAGGTTTACAGTTGTTCATATGGAAGATACTACAATAACTATAAATAACAATACAAGAATAAACTGTGTTTCATGTGTTCACAACTACAAACCTACTTTGGTCCCACCCTGTATATGCTGGAAATCTTCCCATGTCACTTCACATAGATTGACCTAATTTTGTATTTTGGGTGTGACAGAGCTTAATTGACTGTTTGGCAATATGTCAGTTGTTTTTAAGATTTAGGGTCAGGAGGTAGACACACTGTGCCTCCTCGCAAAATCAAAAGAAGGACCACAACCATTTAAAAAGAAAAACCAAGCAGAATTGACAGAAAATTGAACTGTATGGAAATCTGATAACCAAAGAGTTAAAGAAGACACATTCATCCAGCCCAGTAAGAAGGGTGGAGACAGGCAGCCGGGGCGGAGAGGACTTGCAACAAGGCAGTGGAGGGAGGACTGGAGTGTGCAAGGGGGTAGCTGGCACACCCAGCGAGGTGGTGGATTGTGAAGTGGGGTGCGAAGGCTGCAGCTGGCTGACTAGGCAGCAGGTGGCGGACTGAGCGGTCCCACATTTGTGCGCAGATAAACCAGGCAAAACTGGGGAACAGGATGGACTGAACAACCCAGGGTCCCAGCACAGGGAAATAAAGCCTCAAACCTCTGACTGAAAACACCTGTGGGGTTTGAGGTGACAGCGAGAGAAACTCCTAGCCTCACAGGAGAGTTCATTAGAGAGACCCACAAGGTCCTGGAACATACACAAACCCACCCACCCGGGAATCAGCATCAGAAGGGCCCAGTTTGCTTTGGGGAAGCGGGGGAAGTGACTGAGCGTGGAGCAAGCACCATTGTTCCCTCTTGGACCCCTTCCCCACATACAGTGTCACAACCCAGTGACATGGGTTAACCTGCCCTGGTGAACACCTAAGGCACCACCCTCACTACTCAACAGGCACATCAAAACAAACAAGTGGCCCAAACAAAAGAACAGATCAAAGCTGCAGAGAAAAATACAACTAAGCAACCAAGAGATAGCCAACCTATCAGATGCACAGTTCAAAACACTGGTAATCAGGATACTCACAGAATTGATTGAATTTGATCACAAATTAGATGAAAAACGAAGGGTACACTAAGTGAAATAAAGGAAAATGCACAGGGAATCAATAGTGATGGGAGGAAAACTGGGACTCAGATCAATGGAGTGGACCAAAAGGAAGAAAGAAACAACCAATCAGGAAATAATGAAGAAACAAGATTTCAAAAAAAGGAGGAGAGGCTTAGGCACCTCCAGGACATCTTTAAATGTTCCAACATCGGAATTATAGGGGTACCAGAAGGAGAAGAGGAAGAAGTGGAAAACATATTTGAACAAATACTGAAGGAGAACTTCCCCAATGTGGCAAAGGAAATAGACTTCCAGGAAGTCCAGGAAGCTCAGAGTGTCCCAAAGAAGTTGGACCCAAGGAGAAACATACCAAGGCACATCATAATTACATTACTCAAGATTAAAATTAAGGGGAGAATGCTAGAAGCAGCAAGGAATAAGGGGACAGTTAACTACAAAGGGGTTCCCATCAGACTGTCAGCTGATTTCTCAAAAGAGGCCTTCCAGGCAAGAAGGGGCTAAAAAGAAGTATTCCAAGTCATGAAAGGCAAGGACCTACATCCAAGATTGCTCTGTCCAGCAAAGCTTTCATTTAGAATGGAAGGGCAGATAAAGTGCTTCTCAGATAAGGTCAAGTTAAAGGAGTTCATTATCACCAAGCCCTTATTATATGAAATGTTAAAGGGACTTATCTAAGAAAAAGAAGATAAAAATATATACTGTAAAATGACAGCAAACTCACAATTATTAACAATCACACCTAAAACAACAACAAAACAAACTCAGCAAACAACTAGAGCAGGAACAGAACCACAAAAATGGAGATCACATGGAGAATTATCAACAGGGGTGTGGGGGGAGGAAGAGAGCAGGGAAAAGGTACAGAGAATAAGTAGCATGGATGGTAGGTAGAAAATAGACAAGGGGAGGGTAAGAATAGTATGGAAAATGTAGAAGCTAAAGAACTTATATGTATGACCCGTGAACATGAACTAAAGGCGGGGAGTGTGGGTGGGAGGTGGTGTGCAGGGTGGAGAGGAGTAAAGTGGGGAAAAATGGGACAACTGCAATAGCAAGATCAATAAAATATATTTTAAAAAAAGATTTAGGGTCAGGGAAGTCAGAATCTTCCAAATGGGATCTCTAGGACAGAAGGTTGTCTGCAGGGCTGTGAGGAGCAAGGCCCAGGCCACGTGGTCAAGGCTGTGCCTGGCACACGATAGAAATCGCAGAGCGCCCCTGAAGCTCCTTCTGGAGAATCTGAATCTTAGTAAGTAATCTGGCAGATCATAACTACTCTGTGAAATGTGGTGTATAAATAACTTACTGTCTATAAATAATTTCTTCCCTATCTTCACTTAGTCCAGATCACCTCAGGTTATAATGTTTAAGGTACAGGAAAAACAATGTTATAAAGACAAAGATCACTTGTAAAAAATATAGTGATGGATGGAGAAGGGAATGTTCTTTGATTTCAAACTTAATTTTCAGCCAAGGAAAATCACAACCCTTTACATCAGAAACTCTGTCTAGTGTGGGGATTAGATTTAGGTGAGTGAGTAACCTGCCTCAGACACAGACTGAAAGGGGAGTGCCGAACGACAGTAATGAGGAAAAGGAACACATTAAAGCAACATTTTAAAAAAATAATAAAAAATCCTTGATGAACAAAAGTCAAAACTTTAAAGACAAGATCTGGCGCTGCAGTTACAAAAGCCTGAGCATCATACGAGTCAGGGGCAGGGCGTGAGGAGGGGAGAGTGCAAAATTAAGTGTTGACAAATCGCATTCAGTCTATAAATTACTCACCAGAGAAACTAAAATGTACTTACTTGCCAAATATCCTGGGCCCCTCTCATACAACAGTGCTGAAAAAGAAAGAGGTAGCCCCCTAAAAATATGCCAACAAGATCTATAGTGGTCAACCAAAAAGATATCAAAATATTGGGCGGCCATAAAATCATATTGTCAGACTGTGGAATAGGAAGACTATCTCCTGAAATTTGTAAATACGTTCGGGACCAAATGGAGAAAAAGAGTGCAAATCAGAAATTTCTATGCTGCTTCTCCAAAACTCTTTCATTGAGCCAGAATTAAATTATTTAGGGTGGCAATTCTCTCAGTTGTAAATGAGATGAGTGAGGAAGTAATTCTGGCAATATTATAGGTAAACTTGCTTTCAATAAAGCCCAGGAAATTATAACAAATTCTAGTTGGGGCATAAATAAAATATTTAAATTTAAAATAGAGTTTCAATAGACCTACTTCTCAACCTTTTTCAACTATTTTACCGTTGTGGGGAAAAGTAACCATTAAAATTTAATAAAATTATATACATACATACATATACACACAGGTATACACATATACACACATACACACGTGCATAATATACATACAGATGTACGTACGTACATAGGTGTGTGCGCGTCCAGATTGTCAGGTGCGTTTCCCCTTTCGCTGAATTCGCGGCCTTCTCCCGGGAAACAATCCTGATTCTGGACACACACAGCACGCAGCACGCTCTGATTTCCAGACCTCAATCCCTGAATAAATCATGCTTTTGTACACCTGTCTAGCCCACATATTCTTGGAGGAAGGAAAGGATCACTGCAGGGCCAGGGGCAGAAAATGAAAGGCTCTGGGCGAAGCTCAGCAGAGCTGCCCCTGGGCGTTCAGGCCAGAAAAGGAAGTTTACTCACTGATCCTGTAGCCCCAGCGACGCGTCACCCAGGCCGGGGTTCAGCTGGCGCCGAGGTCCCGATTCTCTCCGTGGACGAGGCGCGGGGACCCAGAGATTGGTCCCGCCGGGTCCGCGGCTCGGGTTAGTCCGTAACGGCGAGTTCCAGCGTCCCCTCCGGCTGGTAGGTGGCCGCGCGCTCAGTTTCACTGTCCAAATAAAGCACAGAAGTTCTGGACTCCTTGTCTCTGCTAAAATGGCAATGGTGATGCTCTACCAGAGCTTTCCCTGTTCCTTCGGTTGCGCCATGCCTTGGAACCAGAGCCTGGAAAACAAGGAAATCTTCATGTTCCTAAGGTATCTGTAAACGAACGCTTCTGAATCACGCTGGAATACCAGAATCCACTTCGTTTCCTGAGAAAACTGGAGATAAAATCCAGAAGACATAAGCTCCCTGTTTCTGCCATGAAATTCGCCAGTAAATCTTCAAACTGTTCCGCACAGAAGACTACATTGCTGCTTTAAATGAGATCTTCCTGGATAAAGTACCCTCTAGCCTTGACTTTAAAATCAGGCACAACTGGAGCAAAAGACAAAAATAGGAAAGCTTCAGTTTTGTCTTATCCGGTATTGAAGTCCAGACATTCTTCCAGGCCTCATCCCTGTATGAAGGATTAGAAGCTTCCAGAGTGAAAATTGAACTATGCTCTTTCCTCACTTAAGAATTCTGGGGGTGGGGTAGGGGCAGGAAATAAAGAAGAATGTTACGTTGGACCATCTCTAATCAATTATATCATTTGCCAAACTGAAGCAATATCTGGTAATTCTTTCCAGGCACTTACAGAAAAGGCAAAAATAAAAGTAGAGCCCTGACCTGTGTGGCTCAGTTGGTTAGGCTTCCTCCTACAAAGAGAAGGGTCTCAGACGGGATGCTGGGTCAGGGCGCATGCGTAGGTTGCAGGTTCTGCCCCCTCTGGCTCTTACAAGAGGCAACCCATCAGTGTTTTTCTCCCTCTCTTTCGCCCTCCCTTCCCCTCTCTCTAAAAATAATAAATAAACTCTTAAAAAATTGATTTTTTAAAAAAGTGGAGAGTGACTATTCCAATAATAACCAGGAACTTGTGTTTCATTTTCATATTCTATATCTTGCAAACACAAACTTGAAGAAAATGTTCTTGAAATCAAATACCAGTTGTACAAAACTCTCTTGAAAAATCTTTCCCTTTACCCATAAACAATTATTATTGTCTTTTGATCAATTTTTATATTTTCTCAAATCAACTACATATACTATGTGTTGGTATTATTCCATTTTTATTGTTATCATGATTATTCTCTTCATGTGCATTGCTTGAGCTCCTCCAGTAGTAGCCATCAGGTTAAACGCCAAGGAATCAGGTTTAATAACGTATTTCCTCATCCCGCAGGTATCTTCCTCCTGAAAGCTACTCTCAAGAGAAGATGAGACATACATGGCTTCTAAGGTTATAGTTGTGAGGACATAGCCATGCTTTGTCGGTAGACAGAGCACGTTAGCAGGCAATAAAACAAAGGCCCGAAATAGTGTCGAAGTTATTAAATACCACAATATTAGAAGTTCAAACTGAAATGGAGCCCACTCCCCTGTGCCTTAATGTGAGTGGATGGAGATAAGTGTAGTATAAGGTCAATATGCAAAAGTCACTTGCATGCCTCCTGCAGCAGAGGCGGACTTCACACTCAGGTTCCTCCAGTCAGCCTTAGATGGGTCACGGGGGAGGCAGGGATCAGCTCCTGGTGCCCATGGATGTGCTGTGAGGGATCACCATGTGGCCTCTGCTGGATGCACTGGAGGTTTTTCAGGGTCAAGTGCCAGAGGGTGAACGTGGCCACGCCTCCACCCTCACTTCCTGCTGACTGGAGCACTAAAAAGGTTAATCCGCCCCCAAGCTCAAGTCCCCCACAAGAAACCCTTAGCTGCAACCCTAGAGAGAAGGGATTTCACTGGATTCTAACAGTAGACAACAGGAAACCCAGTTTAAGCTGCAGGTCAGAAATAGAATGCTTTGGGGAATAAGAACAACAGGCTGGTCTGACAGGTCTACTGAGGAATTGTCACCAAACAGCAAGGTGGGTCCTGCTGCCTGCCACCACCCTCTAGGCAGAATTCTGGAGGCAAAGTTTTGGTGATAAAGGAAAGGAGTCTTTTTTTCAAAAGCTCCACAACTGTTAGAATAACAGCTTTCCATATGCATTAGTCACTCAAGCCTATCGATTGAAACTAAATTCTTTAACACCTTAGTTCTCCTATCATTCCCCCTGTTAGTTTTTAATTATGTGATACCATAGGGTTAGGTACAAAATAAAACAACATAAGGTACAAAAGCTACATGATTGTGAAAAAATGGCAGGCTTCTGCCTCGAAGCTTGTCACCCGTAGAACACTCAGAGAAGAACAATCCTGCCACCCTCTGCCAGGGCAGCATAAGCCTAGGCTGCGCCCAGGGTTTCTTCTCCCACCCAAAACCCACCCGAAATACCGTCCTTTGTGAAACACAGGCATTGCAGCACCATCATCAGGCATCCTCAAGGAAGAGAGCCTGAGAGCCAGTCGCTGCCCTCTTTTTATTTTAAATCTTCTGGCCCAAAATTCTATGTGCTCCACAGGCCTTCAACTGCTCAGCCAATCCCATCCTAGACTGTTGATCATTGCCTTGGGCAGCCCCCACCTAGGAGCCTTCCCTACTTCTCCCCAGTGATCTGATCGGGTCTCTCTGTACCAGAATCCCTGAGGCCCTGAAGGAGAAAAGTCAGAGCCTATACATGGCTGGGCCACTTCCAGACTGGAAACGTTCAGGGGCTTTGTGTTCTTGAATTCACAAGAAAACACAAGACTCCTGAATAACTTCCAAGAGTCAGCAATAAATGGCTTAAGGAAATAAATGACATATTTCCTGAAGAAATTTTGGACTTTTCTTCAACTGATAGGAAAATAATATTCCCTTGTAACTATTTAAAAAGTATTTGTCTACTTTTCATTACTGCTCCAAAGTCAGTCAGTTCAATTCCCTTACACCAAAGGGAATTGGAGTACCCTACAAAGTATTTGACAGCAGCCCTTTGGCATTTGAGGTGGAACTCAGCATCCTTGGTCATTTCACTCTCTCTGTTATACTCCTTTAATCTCCTGGACTCTCCTTTGTCTTAAGTGCCAGGTTATTTCCATCCTTATTTCCTCTAAGGGCTCTTACGGACAAGCTGTGATCTCAACTATGCCTAAAGGTTTTTGGTACATTTGGAATACAGGTAGACCTCAGAGATATTACGAATTGATTCCGCACACCTCAATACAGCAAGTATTTCAGTAAAGTGAATTGTAATCACTGTACTGGTGCAGTGTCTTCCCTTCATTTTATAAAACCCTCAACATCTGTTTTCATAATTAAGTGAAGCACAATAAAATGAGGTATGCCTGTAGTTGATCCCTCCAAATGTATAATTTCAGTTTAATGAATAAGTAGTAATATAAATAGGTTTGTCAAGAGGACTGAGTCATTGTTTGAGATGATCTTAAATAGTGCCTGTCTCATAGTTAGTATGCAGTGAACTTTAATATCATTATAATTAATATCATGGTTATTACCCAGATTAAGAGCAGAATGTTTTGGGATCATCTGTTTTCTTTTTAATTCTCAGTTCCTTAAAGTAATCTTTTCATTGTGTTTAGGGGATTTTTCAGCTAGGTCGTGTTCAGGCAAAGCTAGTATCCACCATTCTGCCAGAGAGGGCTAGCGTTCTAGCAACTGGGTTGCCAGTCTCTTGTGAGCTTGTTGGTGTGATTCCTCTCTTTATCTGCAGTGCTTGTCCTGTGAAGGTTAAATGAAAGTTGAATCAGGTGGGTGTTCTTGCAAAGCTGAGGACAGTCCACTGAACCAGAAGAGCACAGAAGTTCTCCTTTGAGCATCTTGCAAGAGCAGCCTCTTTCATGCCTCTGTGTGGTTCAGTATTGGCCTTTCTTTTTCCCCTGTGCCACAGCCCCTAGCACCCCCTTTGGCTGCATCAGGTTTTGCTAACTCACATTTTGCCCTTGTGTCAGCACTTCCCTTCTCTTCTCTCCTTCCCTTCACTTCCCTTCTTTCATTTTCATAACATTTAGACCTATTTTGTTTTCTCTACTTGCCCATGCACAACTGTCAAGTTTTGTTTTCTAGAAATACTGAAATGAGAAAGTAGAAATCTGAAGTCTTAAAAATTATGGAGAAAAATGGTGTAGCTCTTGCCCTTTTGTGTTGTTTTGTTTCTATCCAACTCAGGATGAAGCAGAGCATCAAAGAGGAGTGGCAGGCCAAACCTTGTCTCCTAAACCACTACCTGATAAAAACTTACAAAATTTAAAATAAAAAAAATCACAAACGAGTAAGGGACAAGTGAAGGAGAGAAGGCTATTTCTCTCTGACTTTGCAGCCTAAGCCTCACCACCCTCCTTTCTCAGAATGAAATAGAAATAGACAAAAAGAGAGAGAAGCAAAACCAGAGAAAAACCTATCAGAATGACACTGACTGAGTGAATAATTAGAGGACTAATTCTATAGTATAAGCCTCTATTGGAAGAGTCATTATTGAGCGTAATATGTCCAATAATGCAAGAGTTGAACAATAAAAGCTGTACTGGCAAAATAAAAATTATTGGCCTACTATAATTAAAGCGATTACAATTGGATAATTCATTTCATCGCCTACTTTGATAAAACAAACTTTTGCTCTCAGCATTGAGGGCTGCTTACACGTTTGATACCTGGGGACATGGGTCAGGAAATGAGAAAGACACTGCTTAGAACCAGGGTACGCAAACACTCCAGGGGAAAGGCAAGAGTCCTGGAGGAAAATTATTTTGCCAACAAACACAAGCTCCTCCACAACAGAGAAATTCCAAAGACCTCAGATTGTGATCAGCCTGCCTTCAGGGAGTGTGATTCTAGGAGAGTTTGATTGAGGACACTGTCACTTCAGAGAAAAGGGGTTCCTAGAGCAGATATCTCCCTTGTGGAAGAGTCAGGGCTGGGAAAATAAAATTATCTTGATATTAGAATCTCCACACCTACCTACACCAGAAAAGAACCAGGATTGCTGCTTGCGTATTGACACAGCCTGAGGAGCACCAATGACCACTTACAAAACGTTGGAAAGAAATGACAATGTCTACAGAAGTCCTGGCCTATTGGCACCAGTGAAGAAGCATAACAACACGGACCCGCTTGAATGGGTTCCAGAAGGAAGAGAATCATTCCAGAGACTCATTCACTAAAACTCATCGGCCTCTGCTGTGAATGAAACAGCCAACAAAACCCTGTCCTTAGTTCCAAGTAGCTTAGTTGCCAGAGGTATTCTGGTAAATCTCTGCTAGGCGGTTGGTAATCATGAACACAGTACAACTGTCACATGTAATTAGGAATCGATTCAGAATTCATGTGTCATAAGAAAATGAAGAAAGCATCAGGAATGTGTTCTTTATTCTCAGATAAATGTGGACAGTGAAAAATATTCTAATGAAACCTTGTCATAACCATAATACCTTGGAATCTTTTTATCATGTTGTTATGGACTGAAGTTTGGTTTGTACCCAAAATTCATGTGTTGAGACTCTATCCCCCACTGTGATGCCTTAGGAGGCAGAGTCTTTGTGAGATAAATAGGATTAAATGAATTTAAGAAGGTGGAGCCCCAGTGATGGGATTAATGTTTTCATGAGAGTCACTACTATCTTCCTCTCTTCACTCTCTACCGTTAGGGGAAACAAAGAGAAGACAGCTGTCAGCAACCCAGACGAGGGCTCTCCACAAAATGCAATCATTCTAGCACCTTGATCTTTAGACTTCCAGACTCCAGAATTGTGACAAATAAATTTGTTGTTTATAAGGCTACTGTTCTGCAGTACTTCTCTATAGCAGCCTGAACTAAGACACATGGCATCATTCATTTAGCACCTATGACACACTAGTTGACATTCAAGTTCACATCATACATGACAGAGGAGAAAATGTCATGGATAATTTTCTCTGTCCTTTTCTTTAAAAGAAGGCCTGATACCTGTGCTCACGGGTAAAATATATAAATGCAAAGAGAAGTGGAATGATGGCCCCATCTAAAAGGCATAGAATATTAATAAAAGAGGCAGAGACAGACTTCTGGTCAAGATGGAGGCATAGATACACATGCTTTTCCTCCATGAACAACAGCTACAGAAAAAATTACAACTAGACTACAAAGCAAATATCAGGCAGATTCATCAGAAAATCTGGCTGTATGGCAGTTCAACGACCAAGGATTAAAGAAGCCACAGTGATCCAGATGGGTAATAGGGGTGGAGACGGGGAGAGGATCAGAGAGGTGGAAAGGCACGGAGAGGCACAGAGACACAGAGTGGTGTGGAGAGGTGGTGGAGTGGGTGGTCCCACATTCACATGTGATGGATAAAAATCAGGAGGGATACCTCAGGAGCAAGTGATCCCAGCCTCAGACCAGACCACCTAGTCCAGGGTTTCAGCCCTAGGAAGATAAGTCTGCATAGTTTCTGGCTATAAAAACCAGTGGGGTTTGGGGCACCAGGTGAAACTGTCAGATTCTCAAGAGACTCCTCTTAAAAGAGCCTACAACAGACTTAAGACTCAGCCAGACCCACCCCCTCTGGGATTCAGCACCAGGGCAACAGCTGGAAGGGCACAAATAGCATGTAGGGAGAGGGGGAGATCATGAATTGACTGGCAGCTGGGCAGATGCCGTAAGAGAGCCTCCTCCCAGGCAATCTCCAGAGGCCAGGCAGCGGCACTGTTCCCTCTCTGAGCCCAACCCCACACAAAGCCACAGAAGTGAAATGGGTTGCCCCACCTGGGCAGTTATCTAAGGCTCTGCCTCACAAATTTATGGGTACCATTTCTACAAGAGGCCACACTATTAAGACAGGGAGTCAAAGCAGTTCTATCTACGACACAGAAATAAATACAGTGAGGCTGCCAAAATGAGAAGACAAAGAAATATGGCCCAAATGAAAGAAGAGAATGAAACTCTAGGAAAAGAACTAGATGAAATGAGTCGAGCAACCTATCAGATGCAGAGTACAGAACAATGGTTATCAGGATGCTCAGAGAAATCACTGGATACTGCAACACCATAACGACTTACTAAAGACTAAAGACTACTTTAGTCTTTACTAAAGTAGAAATGAATGTTGCATTAAGTGAAATAAAGAAAATTCTACAAGGAACCAACAGTGGAAAGGATGAAGCAGAAAGTCAAATAAAAAATTTGGAACATAAGGAAGAAAAAAGCATTCAATCACTAAAGCAAGAAGAAAAAAATAATTTAAAGCAAACAAAAACAAACAAGGAGAGAATACAGAGCCTCTGGGAGATCTCCAAATGTAGCAACAGCCAAATCATACGGGTGCAAGAAGGAGAAGATGAAGAGCAAGAAATTGAAAACTTATTTGAAAGAAAAAAAGTCCCTAAGCTGGTAAAGGAAATATACATACAAGTCCATGAAGCACCGAGAGTCCCAAGCAAGATGGGTGCAAAGAGGCCCACTCCAAGACACATCATAATTAAAATGCCAAAGGTTAAAGATGAAGAGGGAATCTTAAAAGCAGCAAGAGAAATGCAGAGAGCTACCTGCAAAAGAGTTCCCATAAGGCTGTCAACGGATTTCCCAAAAGATGCTTTGCAGACTAGAAGGCACTGGCAAGAAGTATTCAAAGTGATGAAAAGGAAGGACTTCAAACATGAATTACTCTATCCAGTAAAGCTAATGTTTAGAATTGAAGGACACATAAAGTGCTTCCCACAAGGTATAGATAAAAGAGTTCATTAACACCAAGCCATTATTATAGAAAATGTTAAAGGGAACTATATAAGAAAAAGAAGATGAAAACTATGAACATTGAAATAGCAATAAATTCACAATTATCAACAACTGAATCTAAAAAACAAACTAAGCAAACAAGCAGAACAGGAAGAGAATCATAGGTATGGGGATTATTTGGAGGGTTATCAGCTGGGAGGGGGGATGGGGGAAAGGTGCAGAGATTAAGAAGTGCACACTGGTAGGTACAAAATCGACAGGGGGATGCTAGGAACAGTATAGGAAATGGAATAGCCAAAGAATTTAGATGCACGGAGCTGAACTAACAGAAGGGATTGCTGGAGGGAATGGGGGTACTGGGCAGAGGTGGGCAAAGGAGGGAAATTAGGACAACTGTGATAGCATAATCAATAAAATATATTTAACAAATAAAAGAGAAAGTCAAAATATATTTTCTTATTCCTGGGTTTTCCTGTCAAATTCTTTTTGTAAAGTACTTGATTGATTGAACGATTGATTGATTGATTGATTGATTATTAGAGAGAGAGAAGGGGGAAGAGACATAGAAAGACAGAGAAACATCGATTTGTTGTCCACTTATTTCTGTATTCATTGGTTGCTTCTTGTATGTGCCTTGACCTGCAACCTTGGCATATCAGGATGATGCTCTAACCAAATGAATAACACAGCCAGCATCTCCTATCAACTTGTTCATGAAGAAAAAGAGAATACTTGATTCCAGAGTCTAGATTATTTTTATTTTCCTATCACCCTTAAATAGACGAGACAAACATTATTTTTTTAAATCCAATCTGTTCAGGGAACAATATTATTAAGGCAGTAGGCCATTTTTTGGTCTGGTTTCCTAGTCAACCCAAATGCACACTTTATTGTAAACGTGGGTATCTAATATCTGTCAAACAGGGACGGATAAGGAAAGGAATGGCTGACTGGCGAAACAAGACTCATTAAAGGTTTAAAAACATTTTTTATTTCACACTTGGAAACATGATCTCAAGATCTGTTTCTCAATACAGTGTGTTTCTATACATGTTTAAAATTATCATAAATGTTTTGGCATATGAAGACAATATAGGATGTGATAGATATGAAAGAAAAAGCCCTCTCAATTTGTCTGATTTCCCTGAAGAGCTTCTTTACCATACATGGTCTTGTAAATACCTGACGAAATACACAAAGCCACAAGGCTGAGGGAGCCTGGCTCCCTAGGTAAAGATGGCAAAACTGTTGTCCAGATTGAAGACCAAATTTTGTTTCTAAGACAGTGAGGAGCAAAATTTATGCAATAAAAATTGTTCATGAGTATGTGTATGTGTGTGACTATTTAACACCTACATACACATCTGACCTTGGGACAATGATGCTCCTTATTTGACTGTTAGGTATCCATTTGGACTGACACATGCCTACTTCAGTGGTAAAATTAAAATTGCAAAATTAACAGTGTAGATTGATGACATCTTCTTAGAGCACATGCGGAGCTCATGAATGAAAACAAAAAAGGAAGTAAGAGTGTAAAGAAATGTTTAGAAAATGAAATTATTGCATCTCTCTATATAATGGCCATGCTTAGAACAAAAATCAGAGCCTAATTAGGGTCCAAGCTTGTTCACCAGACGCCCAGCTCAGCCAGGCCTGCATCCCCCTCCTGTGCCCATGGCCCTTCTGCTGTCTCTGCTCACGGTCCTGGTGGTGGTCAGCTGTGGCCTCAGTGGAGCTCTGGGCTGTGTCCTACCTCAGAACCACATCCTGCTCAGCAGGGACAACTTGGTGCTTTTGAGGCAAGTGAGGAGAATCTCCACTTTGTCCTGTCCGAAGGACACAAAAGACTTCAGACTCCCTCCGGCGATGGTAAAGGGCAGCCAGGTCCAAGAGGCCCAGGCCATCCTTGTCCTCCACGGGATGCTCCAGCACATCTCCGACCTCTTGCTCACAGAGCACGCCTCTGCTGCCTGGAACACCACCCTCCTGAACCAACTGCGCATGGGACTCTATCAGCAGCTGGAAGACCTGGAGCCCTGTTTGGTGCGGGGGATGGGAGAGGAAGGAACTGCCTTGCCATCCCAGGGACCTACACTGGCTGTGAGGAGGTACTTCCAGAGCATTTCCCTCTACTTGGAAAAGAAGCAATACAGTGACTGTGCCTGGGAGGTTGTCCGAGTGGAAATCATGAAGTGCTTTTCTTCAATAATAACCTTGCAAAAAAGGTTAAGTAACATGGACCGAGACCTGCAGACACCTTGATCCAGGTGTCCCTGATGAATGTGCCTGATCACCCCTGCACATAGGACTTAGGTCATGGGAAAAGGCTCTTCTTTCTGCTTCAGTCACAGAATTTATTGACGTTAATTGAGCACATCTTTTGTCAGAGTGTTCTGCAGGAAAATCTTGCAAAATTCAGCTCCTGGGATATCACTCCTTAAGAGGTGATGGCCCTGATGTTATTTATTTATTGCTTGTATGTATATTTCTTACTATTTATTCTTTTATGTTATCATAGTTAAATATTTATTACAACAAAACTTGCCCTTACATTGTATTAAAATTTACAAAACATGTTTACTTTGTTATGTTATTTAATTTGCATGTTGCTTTAATAATTACATTCTTATCAAAGAAAACTTCTTGGGTTTTTTAATTTGGAAAACTGAAATCTTTACTTATTTTTTTGTATACATCTATCTCAGGATAATACCTGTGTCACAAAATGCCTATCAAGAGGTGGAAATCCATGGACTTGAGAGGAGTCCTAGAATACATGGAGTATGATCAGTACTTATGTCTGAGCAGCAACTGATGTACACATTCAGTCCACAAGGAGCAGTGGGCAGAAATGTCTGAGAGGAGTCATCTAGACTGAAGGGGAAAAGACACATGTGTTTATTGGCTGATCCTGGCACCTAATACCGTCCCTCCCACCCTCTCCCCGGTCCTGCTTCAGCGATTGCTTTCACTCCCGTATACTGTCCCTTCACTCCCCTCCTCCCCCGACCTTACTGCCCACCCCACAGGTGCTGTGGTTCTCTTGCGGTTTCAGCTTCATAGTTTCATTAAGGGTAAAAAGCCACAGGGACAGAGCAAAAGTTGAGTGGAAGCTTTTGTTCTTCAAAACTCTTATAGTCAGGTCTGTTTCTCTGAGTGTCCTGATGTACATTTTGGGGCCCTGAGTGAAGGCCATCGTTACAATGATGAAATAGGTGCTGGCATAAAAGGAATCAGCTCAATTCCGTTTACTGTGTGTGTTGTGTGGATTTCTTAGACAGATGGGTCGTGTGGACTTCTCAGACAGCAGGGAGAGATACCAGTTTGAGAGGATATTTGGAATCATTGCCTCAGGTGACCTGGTCAATGCATTAGTTTGCTTTTCTATGTATTGTGCAGAATACTTTAATACATTTTTGTCTTTCATCTTTCTCCTTTTTACTACCTCTTCTTGGTGGATAAGTTCAGCAGAAGAGGAAAAGCTTGACAATTCTGGACTTTCACATACCTTTCTTGCTTGCCTATCACCTCTCGAATATCATGACCCTGTCTATAGGCAGAGCTGTGGAAGATACACTATATACTGGGATGACCAAAAGGTTCATCTGGTTGTTTTTCATAAGATGGTTCTAGTAGTGCTCAGTTGCCTTTAACTTCATTTGAAACAATTTTGTTTGATTTTATTGTGAGAGCTGTCATATCAGTGTGCATTCAGAAAAACCACATATTCAAATGGGTGAATTTCTGTGTAGCCATTTTAATATTAAAGATGAAAGAAAATTAGCAACACTTTAGCATATTATGCTTTTTTTTTCAAGAGGGTAAAAAGGGAACTAAACCACAAAAAAGATTTGTGCAGTGTATGCAGGAGGTGCTGTGATTGAACGTGTCAAAAGTGGTTGGCAAAGTTTTGTGTTGGAGATTTCTTGCTGGACAATGATCTCCATGGTTAGGTAGACCAGTTGAAGTTGATAGCAATCAAATTGACATATTAATTAAGAACAATCCATGTTATACCATGCAGAAGATAGCAGACATACTCAAAATATCCAAATCATCCACTCAAAATCATTTGCACAAGCTTGGTCATGTTAATTGCTTTGATGAATGGGTTTCACATTAGTTAAGCAAAAGAAACTTTCTTGGCCGTATTTCCCCATGCAATTCTCTACTTAAACGTAACAAAAATGTTCTGTTTTTAAAACATATTGTGATAGGTTATGGAAGATGAATATTTTACAATAATGTGGAATTGAAGAGATCGTGGGGCAAAGAAAATGAACCACCAGCAACCACACCAAAGGCCGATCTTCATCCAAAGAGGGTGATGTGTGTATAGTAGGACTGAGAGGAAGTCCTCTATTATGAGCTCCTTCCAGAAAACCAATCAGTTAACTCCAACAAGCACTGCTCCCAATTAGAACAATCTAAAGCAGCACGGAGTCAGTCAACAGAAAACACATAATCTTGCACGTGAATAACACAAGGCCACATGTTTCTTTGATGACCCGGCACAAACCATTACAGCTGGGCCGGGAAGTGCTCATTGATCTGCCATATTCACCAGACATTGTACCTTTGGATTCCCATTGCTTTCCGTCTTCACAAAACTCTCTTAATGGAAAAAATTACAACTCCCTGGAAGACTGCAAAAGGCACCTGGAAGAGTTCTTTGCTCAAAATGATAAAAAGTTTTGGGAGGATGATATTACAAAGTTGTCTGAAAGATGGCAGAAGGTAGTGGAACAAAATGGTGACTACGTTGTTCAATAAAGCTATGGGTGAAAGTGAAAAGTGTGTCTTTATTAGTACTTAAAACTGCATGAACATTTTGGCCAATGCAATATATGGAAAATTTTGTTATACAGGTTCTGGCTTCACAGACTAAATGGATGTCATTCCGTGTGTTACATTTAAATTACATATGTGTTGTTTTGCAAACTTGAAGTTCTGCTGGTTTAAACAGTGACCATGGAGGGCCGCTACACTCATGCTTCTGTACCTCCAGCTACATTTTGAGGCACGTTTCAGCATGGCTAGCTGTTGATTAGCCAAGTTGACACATAAAATTAACCGTCACAAAAACTGCCCTGGAAAAAGGATGTCCAGATTCTCAGTAGCCTCTTTGGTTCTTGTGAACAGTGAAATCACTAGAACGTTTAGAGCTCAGACTCTGGTGTCAGAAGGCCTAGCTTCTAAAATGCTGCTACTCTCTTGAAAAAGTTCATCTCCCTATGGCTCTATTTTCTTCTTCATAATATGGGGGTGGTGGAAGGAACTGTATCTGCCCACCTCATTAGTTCATGTGCACTAAAGCAAGTAGAACAAGACTGACACATGAAAGTGCTGGACAAACACCTGTTTTTTAAACGCATGTACTCAAAGGTGCGTTCAGAGGGATGGGGTGCAGTACGAATTCATATGTTTAGCATCAGACCCAGACCATACTAGGTGCTCAATAATGCCATTCTTATTTTTAATATGGTGATAATTTTCCAGCTGTATCATCCTGAGTATTACTGATATTGAGGTAAATCAAGTTTCTGAATGGTTTCTTTAATCATATGAAATGCACATTGAAAGGATAATATCCCTGATTTTGCCAGGTAGAATTCAAATTGGGTGATCTTATTACAAGTGAGCCCCTTGTTAGTGGGTGGGTAGGATTCCACCTCAGTGTTCACAAACTGATGACATCTGGCAGGAACGAATAGAAGAAAGGTCATGTGGCTGGTTTGGCTGAGGTGGTGCTTGGCCATTGGATGAGAATTCCTTTCCTTTAAGGCCCTGTCAGAGCAATCGGCTTCTGCTCTTTCTTCATTCTACTGTGCCCTTGATCCTTCCTTTGCTACAAGTTTTGTTGCATTAAATTGAACTAAATTATATTTTGTCATTTTGTTAATCAAACGTCGGCCTTTTTGTTCTATTCAGGCCTCAGAACTGGTTAGATCAGGGCTACTCATATCAGGAAGGAAAATCCACTGTACCCAGTCCATCCAGTTATGTTTCAATCTCACCCCAAAACACCCTCACAGACACACTCAGAACGATCTTTACAAGTATCTGGGTACCTCAGAGTTCACTCAAATTGACACATAAGATTAACCACCACAAGGATCTGAAATAAAATACTGAGAATTTTATCGCTAGTATTGCTAAACCTGAATATTTGTCACCCCAGGTAGTCTGATCTGGGTTACATCATTTCAACCTGACATGAAATCATGTGAGAAGATTCTCTGGAACACCATGTGAGTGATAAAGGGTTTAAAGTAAGTTTTGTTTTGGTCACAAAGTCCTCTCCTTCTACAGGAAGGGAATAGCACAGGGTTTGCACACAACATTTTGTCAATTAAGAACAGCCACGATGTCTACATCATGTGAAATCATGTGGGTCTGCAGGGATAGCATGACCCCCTCCCCAAGCTGGATGTGCATTGTCAGGACAGATCAAGTGCCCACAAGTCACCCCTATTGGAGCCCTGAATTCATGCAGAGACTCTGCCCCGTTCACCCTGAGCCTCACTCCTTTCCATAATTTGCCTATTTTTCTAGAACACAGGTCATACATCTGCGCTTCAGACCCCAGACTCCCTCTTCCCCTAACAAGTTTATACTTGGAGTAGCATCTACACGTGAAGTCCAGAAGCATGGGCAGCACGGACTTCTTGCAAGTGTAGCATCACCCGCAGGCTGAGCACTGAGCTGGGCCTGCAGGAGGGAGGAGAGCACAGCCTTTCCACCCTGCTCGGCCTCAGGTTCTCCTGTTCTAGGAAGAGGAGTGAGAAAGAATGGCTCCTAGTCTATTTTGTGCCCACATGCGACTCTGGATGAGTCTTAACATGGCCTTTGGTCAGTCTCTCCTCCTAGCCTTGGGCCTCTGCCTTTTGAGACATGGCTTAGAAAAGAAGTTCTTTAAGACCTGTGAGACCATCTGAAAACTGCTGTGTGGGGGTCAGTGGTTATTCTACAGCACCCCTAATTGTGTTGGACTGCCTGTGCAGCTTGCCATATTTTCACAGCATTGCTTACTGGTTAAAGAATATGATTCTGCAGCCAGGCCTATGGGCTGCACCCTAAGTCTAGTTAAGCGCAGTGTGAGCTTGACAAATAACATAAACTCTTACTCTCCTGTGTTTCATCCTCTTTCACATGAGGACAGTAATAACACGGTTTCATAGGAGTTTTGTCAGGATTAATGGGCAAATACACATAAAAAGCATCAAAGTGTGGCTGGCAAAAGTAGTCAAGATGGAGGGGCTATCTGCAGAGAGGAGGCAGGGGAGCTGGCTGAGGGAGTGACTGGACGGCCACACTAGGGAGCCTTTGACATCCTGGGCAGAACCGTTTTTATTCTTTTGTTGTTTTTCATGGGTGTTAGTTTCACCGTACATTCAGGAATGAATATTCCTCCTGCCATTTGCTGAAGATACATGCAATTTCTGTGCATCATACTTCTAAGAGGGTTCTGGGAATTAGGAAACGTAGTTGGTAGATTTGTATCCTCCAAAAGCTGGCATGCGATGGGATCCAGGCCTATTTTTCTAAGGAATAATGGGAAACCCATCTAATATGTTGAGATAAAACTAAAGCAAAGGGAAAAGCATAAATTTCCTCCACCCTTTGATGGCCTTGACCACTTTCCACCTACAGTCTTTGAACATGCCCATACCTACACATTAAACATACCACATATCTTAGGTGCATGTATATGTTACATACGCCACACACATAGGAGATACCCAAAAGTTGTGGTTTGAAAGTAGGAGCATGATAGGATTTGCTTTGAATCTGTAGATTGCTTTGCATAGTATAGGCATTTGAATGATGTTAAGTCTTCTTATCCATGAACACGTCATGTGCTTCCACTTCTTTCTATCTTTTTCGATTTCTTTTTTAGTGCCTTATAATTTTCTGAGTACAGGTCTTTTACATCCTTGGTTAGGTTTATTCCTAGGTATTTTATTAATTTTGAAGCAATTGTGAATGGGATTGTTCTTAATTTCCCTTTCTGTTTGTTTGTTACTGATGTATAAAAGTGCAAGTGATTTCTGGGTATTAATTTTGTATCCTGCTACTTTGCTGAAATCATTTACCTGTTCTAGTAGTTTCTTGGCAGAATCCTTGGGATTCTCTATATACAGTATCATGTCATCTGCAGATAAAAACAGCTTTACTTCTTCCTTTCTAATTTGGATGCCTTTTATTTCTTCTTCTTCTCTGATTGCTGTGACCAGTACTATCCTGAATAACTGAGATGAAATAACTGGATGTCCTGAGAACATGGCATCCCTGTCTTGCTCCTGAGCTTAAAGGGAATGCTTATAGTTTTTGCCCATTGAATATGCTGCTGATAGTGGATTTCTCATATACAGCCTTTATTTTATTTAGGTATACTTCCACCATTCCCACTTTGCTGAGTGTTTTTATCATAAGTGGGTGCTGGATTTTATCAAATGCTTTTTCCGCATGTACTGATATGATCGTGTAGCTTTTACCCTTCATTTTGTTTATGTGTTGAATCACATGTATTGATTTGCAATTGTTGTACCAACCTTGCACTCCTGGAATAAATTGCACTTGATTGTTGTGGACCGTTCAGCCTGGTTTCAGGAGTTGTAACCCTCACCCCATGGTGGGCTGTGTAAGAGCCCAAGGGACCCACTTCATCTGGGTCTGTTCTGTCACAAGGACGTGACCTACTAAGGAGACAAAGCTTACCTCCCTGGCAGGAGTGCTGCTTCTGCCTCACTCATCTCTGGCCCCAATGCTTGGTTGGCAGTCAATGACGGGTAAGACTCCTCATGGGAGGGGCAACCTAAGCCAGACACAACCACTTGGGAGGCCTCATGGAAGGACTCGGGGGCTGCAGCAAAGAGGATGTGATGGACCCTCGCCCCCCGGCTATTCTGACATAGCCTGAGTCCTCATTTCCGTCTGGGAGATGTCTCCTGCTTCCTAATCAGGCTTAAAGCCTGAAACTGTGGGGGTGAGCGGTGCAGCTCTGTATCGGCCAGGATGGCTCCCTGGGTGATCAGGCATAAGAAAGAATTCCTAAAGTCCTGTGAAACCTGCTTTGCTAAGAGTGCTTTCCCTTAGGTGATAAGTGTCCCAGGAGGAAATGAGTATGTCTCCCAAAGTCTGGCAACCCCCTTTCCTGACAAACACTGGCTCAGATTAAGCCCTCAGATTGCTTTGAAATGTTAACCATTGTTTGATCCTTGTCGCCTGACATACCTGTATTCCCGTGTATTTGAGCCCAATAAAAGTCTAGTGAGGATGGGGCTCTGGGTCATTCTCGTCTGAGAGTTTGACCCCTTTCCTCCCCAAGCAGAAGATGTCTTGGTAGTTTTTATTTTCATCCCTGACGGAGGGATGGGGCTCTGCGGGCGGAGCCCCCCCACATCTAGCGCCCAGGACAGGGTCCCCCACACTTGATCATAGTGTATGATCTCTTTGATACATTGACACATTTGGTTTGCTAATATTTTGCTGAGGATTTTAGCCTCTACCTTCCTCAGGGATATTGGCCTGTAATTTTCTTTTGTAATGTCTTATCTGGTTTTAGAATTAGGATAATGTTGGTCTCATGAAATGAACATGGGAGCCTTCCCTCCTCTTGAATTTTATGAAATAGTTTGAGGAGAAGTAGTTCTCCTTGTATGTTTGATAAAATTCACTTGTGAAGCCACCTGGCTCAGGGCCTTTGTTTGTTGGGAGTTTTAAGGTTATTGCTTGAATTTCACTAAGTGTAATCTGTCTATTCAGATTCTTTGATTCTTCCTGATTTACTTTTGGAAGATTATATGTTTCCAAGGATTTACGCATTTCATCCAGATGGTCCAATTTGTTGGCATATAATTGTTCATAATATTTTCTTACAATCCTTTCTGTGTCTTTGGTGTCAATAGTTATTTCTCCTTTTTCATTTCTGATTTTATTTGTTTGGGTATTTCTCTTTTTTTCTTGATGAGTCTGGTTAAGGGTTTGTCAATCTTGTTTATCTTTTCAAAGAAGTAGCTCTTGGATTCATTGATCTTTTGGAACATTTTTTACTCTATTTTGTTTACTTCTGCTCTGATCTTTAATATTTCCTTCCTTCCCCTCACTTTGGGTTTCATTTGTTGTTCCTTTTCAAGTGCCTTTAACGGTAAAGTTAGATTGTTCATTTGAGTTTTTCTTGTTTTTGAAGATAGGCCTGTGACGCTGTGATTTCCTTTCTTAGGACTGCTTTCCCAGTGTCCCACAGGTTTGGGACTGTTGTGTCCTCATTTTCATTTGTTCCAAGGTATCTTTTGATTTCTTCTTTGATCTCATTGTTGAGCCAGTCATTGTTTAATAACATGTTTTTTAGGTTCCAATTCTTTGCATGTTTTTCAGTGTTCTTCTTGTGATTGATTTCTACTTTCATAGCATTGTGGTCACAGAAGATGCTTGATGTGATTTCAGTCTTCTTAAATTTATTGAGACTTCTTTTGCGTCCTAACATGTGGTCTATCCTAGAAAACCTTCCATGCGCACTTGAAAAGTGTGCATATTCTACTGCTTGGTGTGAAATGCTTTAAAGATATCAGTTTAAGTCCATATGATCTAGTGTGTTATTTAAGGCCACTGTCTCCTTGTTGATTTCCTGCCTGGACTAACTATCTATTGAAGTCAATGGAGGGTTGAAATCCCCAACTATGACTGTATTTCTGTCCATCTCTCCCTTTATGTCAACCAATATTTGCTTTACATATTTAGGTGCTCCTATGTTGGGTGCACGAATGTTTACCAGGGTCCCATCTTCTTATTGGATTGTTCCCTTTATCACTATGTAGTGTCTTTCTTTGTCTCTTAATGTACCCTTGCATTTAAAGTCTAATTTGTCAGACATTAGTTCTGCTACCCCAGCTTTTTTTCTTTTCCACTTGCATGAAATATTTCTCCATTTATATACTTTTAGTCTGTGTGTGCAATGATGTATTTCACAGAACTAGAACAAATATTTTAAAAATGTATACGGAACCCAAAAAGGCCCCACACAGCAACTAAGAACTTTAGAACTTGAGAAAGAAGAACAAAGTTGGAGGAATCATACTATCTATAAGGCAATAGCAATCAAACTATACTATGAAGACATAATAACCAAAACAACATGGTACTTACATGAAAACAGACACATAGATCAATGGAACAGAATAAAGAACCCATAAATAAACCCATACCTTTATAGTAAATTAATATTCAACAGAAGAAGCAAGCACATACAATGGGCTAAATATAGTTTATTCAGTAAATGGTGTTTAGAGATTGGACAGGTATGTGTGAAAAATGAAACTAGACCACCTTCTCTCACCACACAAAAGACTAAACTCAAAATAGATCAAAGACTTAAAAGTTAGACCCAAACTATAAAAATCCTAGAAGAAAACACAGGCAACAAAATCTCAGATGATGCTCACAGCGATATTTTTATCAGAAATATCTCTTCAGGCAAGGGAAATAAATGAAAAAATAAACAAATGGGACTACATCAAGCTAAAAAGATTTTTAACAACAAAGGAAAATATCAACAAGATTTGCAAACACACAGAATGGGAGAATGTATTCACTAATACATCTGACAAGGGTTAATATACAAAATTTATAAAGAACTTATGAAACTCAACACCAAACAAACAAACAAACAAATAAGCCAATTAAAAAATGGGCAAAGGCTCTGAATAGACATCTCTGGGATCTCTGTATGTCCTCCTCAGAAAAGTGTCTGTTCATGTCTTTTGTCCATTTTTCAATTGGGTTGTTTGTCTTCCTGGAGTGGAGTCATGTGAGTTCTTTATATATTTTGGAGATCAAACCCTTGTCTGAGGTATCATTGGCAAATACGTTTTCCCATATGGATGGTTCTCTTTTCATTTTAAGGCTATTTTCTTTAGCCATGCAGAAGCTTTTTATTTTGATGATATCCCATTTGTTTATTCTTTTCTTTATATCCCTTGCTTTAGGGGACATATTGGTGAAAATATTGCTGTGTGAAATATCTGAGATTTTCCTGCCTATATTCCCCTCTAGGACTTTTATGGTGTCGTGATTGATATTTAAGTCTTTTATCCCCCTTTAATTCATTTTTGTGTATGGTGTAAGTTGGGGATTGAGTTTCTTTTTTTTTTTTTTTTTTTTTTTTTTGCATGTAGCTCTTCAGATCTCCTAACACTATTTGTGGAAGAGGCTATTTTTACTTCAGTTTTTGCTCCTGCCCCCTTTGTCAAATATTAATTGAGCAGAGAGACTTGAGTTTATTTCTGGGCTGTCTATTCTGTTCCATTGGTCTATGTGTCTGTTCTTATGCTAGTACCATGCTATGTTGATTACAGTGGCCTTGTAATACAGTTTGATATCAGGTATTGTGATCCTGCCTACTTTGGTTTTGAGGTTAGTTATGATTCTTCTTGTGGCTGCATGAGGAAGCAAAGCATGTCTACCTACGCCTCCATCTTGACTGGAAGTTACCAAATTTCCTTTCTTTCTTTTCTTCACCTTATTTCTACTCTTTACTCTTATTATATGACCTCCCTCTATCCTTTAAAAGCATTTTTCTTTCCTTTAGTAATCTCATATTCTTTTTTCTTTCTATAATATTCCCATTCTCTTTCTACATTTATTTATCACTGATCATTTGTCATTGATATTGCTGTTGTTGAGGGAGGGTATGTTTGCTGGCATGGGTTTTGTTTTCTGCGCTGTTTTGTTTTATTCTGTCAGCACCTGTACAACAGTATACAAGAGGTGGTGAGGTCTGAGACTCTCAGTCAGCCAGCCAGAGCAGGGAACCCCACCAGTGAATGATACCAAAAACCACATGAACTGCATATAGTGCATCCATAGAGCACCCAATTCAAGGGATCCAGGAGACTGCACCACTGAGCCCCACAGGACTCCTCCCACAGAAGACCACCCAATGAAGGCAGGCAGGCAAAGCAGAGCAATCTAATGTGTAGAAACAAGCAAGAAGAGTCACCAAAAATGGGAAGACTAAGAAACAACACCCAATCAAAATGAAGGGAGGAATCCCTAGAAACAGAATTAAATAAAAATGAGGCCAGCAATTTATCAGACATAGAGTTCAAAGGAATTGTTATAAGGATGCTCAAGGAGCTCTGTAAAAACTATAAGAAACTTTATGGGAGCTACAAGGAAGTTAGTGGTAACTATATCAGCATGAAAAAGACACAGAAATTGTGACTACAAACCAGGTAGTAATGAAGAATACAATATTTGAAATAAAGAGCACACTAACAGGAATTGAAAGCAGGCTAGATGAAGCAGAGGACTGAATCAGCAAGTGGGAAAACAAGGTAGGAAAAAGCACTCATCAAAGCAACAATAGGAAAAAAGACTCAGAAAGAGTACAGATAGTTTAAGGGAGCTTTGGGACAACATGAAACATAATATTCACATCAAGGGAACACCAGAAGGAGACAAAGAAGAGCAAGGGATAGAAAACCTGTTTGAAAACATAATGACAGAAAATGTCTCTAACTTAGTGAGGGAAAAGTCACACAAGTCCAGGAAACACAAATCAAGATGAGCCCAAAGAGACCCACTGGAAGGTATTTTACAATCGAAATGGCAAAATTTAAAGACAAAGGGAGAATCTTAAATGTAGCAAGGGAGAAACAGCATACCCTCATTGTAAAGGATTAACATACAACAAGCTAGTAACATACAACAGATCTCTGATAAGGCTATCAGTAGATTTTTCAACAGAAACACTACAAGCCAGGAGTGACTGGCATAAATATACCAAGTAATGAAAAGCAAGGGCCTGCAACCAAGGCTACTCTATCCAGCAAAGCTGTCATCTACAAAGGAAGTGAAAATAAAGAGCTTCCCAAACGACAACCAAAACAAGGCTAAAAGAGTACAGCTCCACCAAACCAGCATTTGCAAGAGATGCTAGTGGGACTACTTTCAGAAGAAGAAGAAATAGAAAGAGAGAAAGAGGAACAAAAGCCCAAAGGGAAAACTGGCAATGAATAGGTACCTTAATCAATAATAACCTTAATTGTAAATGGACTACATGCTCCAATAAAGACATAGGGTAACTGGCTATATAAAAACACAGAACCTGCATACATGCTATCTACAAGAAAACAATCTCAGAACAAAAGATTTACACTAGCTGAAAGTGAAGGGGTGGAAAAAATATTTCATGCAAATGAACACTACAAAAAGCTGGGGCAGCAATACTTATATCATACAAATTAAATTTCAAGACAAAGGCCATAATGAGAGATAAATAAAGTCACTACATAATACTAAGGGAGTTTACCAAATACCATAAAGCTCTTGTGAATATATATGCACCCAATATGGAAGCATCTAAATATATAAAGAAAATCTTGGGGGATTTTAAGAGATAGACAGCATACCCTCATTGTAAAGGATTTTAAAACCCCACTGTGAGCAATGGATAGATATTTCCAACAAAAAAATCAACAAGGATAGTGCTGCACTAAACAACACTTTAGATCAAGTGACTTACTGGATATTTATAGAACATTTCACCCCAAAGAAGCAAAATACACTTTCTTCTCAAATGCTCATAAATCATTTCCACAGAAAGACCACATAAGCATTAAATTCAAGGCAGGACACCAAATAAGCATTAAATTCAAGAAAAATAAATCATATCAAGCATCTTCTTGGATCACAATGGCTTGAAACTAAAAACCAACCTCAAGGAAAAAAACTCAAAAATATTCAAATACTTGGAGGCTGAATAACGTGTTGTTAAATAATCAATGTGTTAGCAATGAGATCAAGGAAGTAATCAAAAAGTAACTAGAAAAAATGAAAATGAATACACAACCCCAATCCTATGGTACACAGTGAAGGCAGTCCTTAGAGGAAGTGCTTAGCAATACAGGTCTACTTCAAAAGATAGAAAAATCTCAAATAAGCAACCTAACCCTACATCTGAAAGAACTGGAGGAACACTGATAAACAAAGTCCAGAGCAAGCAGAAGGAAGGAAATAAGATCGGAGCACAATTAATGACATAGAGACTAAAAAAATAATTCAAAGAATCAATGAATCCAGGAGCTAGTTCTTTGAAAAAAGAAACAACATGGACAAACTTTTACCCAGACTCATGAAGAAAAAAAGACAGAAGACCCAGATAAATAAAGTAAGAAATGAAAAAGGAGAAGTAACAACTGATACCAGAAAAATACAAAGGATTGTAAGAAATTACTATGAACAACTATATGTCAAGAAATTGTACAATCTGGGCAAAATGGTTAAATTTCTAGACACATACAATCTTCAAAAACTGAATCAAGAAGAAGCAGAAAGCCTGACTAGACTGATAACAACTAGTGAAACTGAAGCAGTAATCAAAAAACTCCCAGCACACAAAAGCCCTGAGCCAGATGGCCTCACAGGTGAATTTCACCAGGCACTCAAAGAAGAAATAACTACTACCCATCTCAAAGTATTCCAAAAAAATCAAAAAGAGGGAAGACTCCCAAACTCTTTTTACAAGGCCAGCACTATTCTAATTCCAAAACCAGGCAAAGACACAACAAAGAAGAAAATTAATGGCCGATATCTTTGACGAACATAGATGCTAAAATCCTCAACCAAATATTTGCAATCTAGGTCCAGCAATGCATTAAAAAGATCATGCACCATGATCAAAAGGGATTTCTTCCAGGGATGCAAGAATGGTACAATATTTGCAAATCAATAAATGTAATACACTACAAAAACAAAACAAAAAACAAAATCACATGATCATATTAATACATGCTAAAACAAATTTGATAAAATCCACCATGCATTTATGATAAAAACAGTCAGCAAAGTGGGAAGAGAGGGAGCCCATCTCAACATAAGGAGGGTCATATACGAGAAACCTACTGCCAAGATCATACTCGACAGGCAAAAACAAAAAGTTCCCTTAAGGTCAGGAACAATGTAAGGATGTTTACTTTCAGCACTCTTATTTAAGATAGTACTGCAAGTTCTGCCACAGCAATCAGACAAGAAGAAGAAAAAAAGGCATCAAAATTGGAAAGGAGGAAGTAAAACTGTCATAATTTGCAGGTGACATGATAGTGTACATAGAATACTCTGTAGATTCCACCAAAAAGTACTCTACCTAATAAGTGATTTCAGCAAAGTAGCAGGATATAAAGTCAATCTTCAGAAATTGATGGCATTTTTGTATACCAACAATAAACACTAACAAAGAGTAAGTAAGAAAAAAATACTACTTACTATAGTGACAGCAACAACAAAAAGTACCTAGGAATAAATTTAACCACTAAGGTAAAAGATGTACACTTGGAAAACTATTGGACACTGTGGAAGGAAATTGAGGAGGATACAATTAAGTGGAAGAAAGTACCGTGGTCATGGATTGGAAGAATTAGCATCATTAAAATGTCCATACTACCCAAACCAATCTATAGATTCAGTGCAATTCTTACTAAAATACTAATGGCATATTTCAGAGATCTAGAACAAATACACCAAAAATTTACATGGAACCAAAAATGACCCCAAATAGCCTCAGCAATCTTGAGATAGAAGAACAAATTTGGAGGAATCACAGTACCTGATATAAAACTATACTACAAGGTTAAGGTAATCAAAACAGTCTGGCACTGGCATAAGAACAGACACATAGATCAATGGAACAGAAGAGAGAACCCAAATAAACTCATATCTCTATGATCAATTAATATTTCACAAAGGGGGCATGGGCATACAATGGAATAAAAATTGTCTCTTCAGTAAATGGTGTTCGGCCCTGGCTGGTGTGGGTAAGTGGGTTGAGTGCTGGCCTGTGAACCAAAAGGTCGATAGCTTGATTATGAGTCAGTGCACATGCCTGGGTTGCAGGCCAGGGCCCTGGTTGGAGGCGTGTGAGAGGCAACCCATTGATGTTTTTCTCACACATCAATGTTTCTTTCCCTCTCTTTCTTCCTCCCTTTCCCTCCCTCTAGAAATGATTAAATAAAATATTTTTAAAAAATAAAAAATAAACGGTGTTGGGAGAACTGGACTGGTACATTAAAAAATGAAACTAGACCCCTGATTTACACTGTACAACAGAATAAACTCAAAACGGATAAAGGACTTACTATAAGTTGTGAAACAATAAAAGTCCTAGTGGAAAACAGGCAGTAAAATTTCAGATATCCCACATAGCAATTTTGGGACACAGGAAATAAAGGAAAAAATAAACAAATGGGACTATATCAAATTAAAACTTCTGCATGGCTAAAGCAACCATCACCAAAATGAAAAGGGAAATGACTGTGTGGGAGAACATATTTGCCAAACATACATTGGACAAGGGTTTCATCTCCAAAATGTATAAAGAATTCATAGGACTCAACACCAGGGAGATAAGCATCCCAATTAAAAAATAAGCACAGGACCGGAACAAACACCTCCAAGAAGGTCATACAGATGGCCCATAGACATAGGAAAAAATGTTCAACATCACTGGTTATCAGAGAGAGTCCAATTAAAACCACGGTGAGATATCACATCACACCTGTCACGATGGCTACCAATAAGAAGTCAACAATCAACAGGTACTGGCGAGGATGTGGAGAAAAGGGAACCCTAATGCACTGTTGCTGGGAATGCAGACTAGGAAAGTCACTGTGGAAGATGGTATGGAATTTCCTCAAAAAATTAAAAACAAACTGCCTTTTGACCCCAAAATTGGACTGCTGGAAATAAGGATCCTGGAACACCAATTCAAAAGAATTTATGCACTCATTTGTTCAAAGCAGCACTATTTACAAATGCCAAGTACTAGAAACAGCCTAAGTGTACATCAGTAGATGAATGGATCAAAAGACTGTGGTACATTTACACGATGGAATACTAAGCAGCAGAAAGAAAGGAGGAGCTCCTACCTGTTGTGAACACATTGAATGGAACTGGAGAATATCATGCTAAGTGAAATAAGCTAGTCAGTGAAAGACAAATAGCATATGATGTCACTTGTAAAAGGACTCTAATGAACAAAATAAACTAATGAGCAAAATAGAACCAGATGTGGAAACATGGAACAGACTGAGAGTGGCCAGAGTGGAGGGGAGAGGGGAATGAAGTTGGAAAGAAGGGGAAGGGATTACTCAAACAATATGTACGAACGACCCATGGACATGGGCATCAGTATGGGGATTGATTGTGGAAGTGGGGATGGGCTGGGCAGAAGAGGCAAAGGGGGAAAAATTAGGACAACTGTAATAGAACAACAATAAAAATGATTGTTATTCAATATGACAATAAGAATAGTGTTCTATTAAATAATAGTTGAAGTCTGATAGAATAAATCCGTGAAACTAAAAGTGCACTTTTTAGAGTTGTTTAATTAATGTTAATGAGATTTTCCTGATTACGTGGGGTCCCATTCCTGGACTGGCAGCTCAGCCTGCCCTCTAGAGTCCCATAGTATGCGGAAGGGGTAAATCATAGGGAGGCTTTGGTCTGCAGAGTAGCGGTAGCCACAAAACACATCTCTCTCTCTCTCTCCCTTTCACTGCCCAGTCCCAAAGAGTCCATGCCCTGCCCGAAGCTGGAGACCCTGTCTCTTTGTAACAGAAAGGGTAAGGAAACAGGCTAGGGACAGCATTAGAATCCATTGTTGCCAAAAGGTAGCCTTTTGTAGCGTGAAGGGACATCCCCAGGAAGTGGTAGGATTTCTGTCCTCAACAGAAGCCTGCCCTCCTCTTGGTGGCTGCCCTTGTTGCACTTGGAGACCAGGGGACGGTCTTCCCTGAGAGGGGTTTCACTTGCCCTCCCACAAACTGCATCCTGCTTTCTGTTTCCTTTTCGCTACAGGATCTGTTATGTTACATCACAGTCCACAGACGTTAAGGAAAGCCTCTCTTGCAGATGTTTCTGCAAAACCTAGAAATGTTATTGACCTTGTGCTTTCTACTTGTGACATTCTGCTCTCTAGGGAAACCTTGATGCTGAAACCACGATGCTGAAACCAAGACTGAAGCAAAGCCGTTGTGTGCTTGGGTGGAGAGGTGAAGAGAACAAATGGCAAGCGTGCTCTGGGGATTTCTACCTGGAGAGGAGGGAAACTTGTGTGATATGGGCGTGTATTCCGGAACGCCCCCGTGGCATTCCTTGTAGATTGCAAACTCACAGACCCAGCTGACAATGGACATTTGCACTTGGGTGTCCACCAGTCAACTGTAGAGCAGACCCACTGCTTCAAACTGTGTGCCCTGGCATTCTCCACTCCAGCTGCTGGTGAGAGAATTCGCTTCCTTTTTCACAATATACCATTTAACATAACTGATAGTAATTTTAATTATTGTGTTTAGGGCTCTATCCCAACAAAAATCAAACGTACATGAGAACAGTAACTGTATTTGTTACAATCACTTCTGTATCCTGAGGGCACCACACAACCTGACTTAGAGAAAGTCAGTAAGTGCTTATAATTTAAATAGGGTGTTATGGGTAAATGAATTGTGCCATCTATTTTTTAAGCAAGCTGCACAATGTGGTTTGCTGTTTCTCTTTGGGATAAGTCAATACAGAAAGTTTCCTACTGTAAAAATGTAATACACACAGATAACTATAAACTGATTAAACATAAAGAATATATTTTATTATAATAACACAATATAAAGGTGCACATGCCAAATATTACATGAACAGAAAAAAGCCAAACTTTCCAAATACATGCATAATTTAATTTTTAAATGAATAAATAAATAAATAAATAATACATAAATACATAATAAAACTTCAGCACAGGCCTCTGTAAGCCATTGGTGCCCATAAGGCTGAACAGGATTTGACTTACTATTCCTGAAAACTTTTAACAAATCGATTCTAATCACGTGACCCTCAGAGCAGAAAGGAAAGGAAGTCTGACCGGGCAGAACAGGAGGAAGTGTGATATTATTAGTGAGGGAGAATCCTGTCCATGCTGAGCCAGGTGTCCCTCCTTACTGCACAATCTCCTCCTCCTCCAGGTTTGCAGATAAAGACAAGGCTCTCCTGATTTCCACTCTGACGATCTCCCAGGCACAAGGGCTGTGCTGCTTCTGCTGCAGGTAGAGAGTGATTCTCTGGAAGTATTTCCTCACATCCCGGATGGAGTCCTCGCTCATCAGGGGAGCCTCTTCCATCCCCACCTCCTGGGCCAGACAGGCTTCCAGGTCACTCAGCTGCTGATAAAGTCCGTTGCAGAGTTGGTCTAGGAGGCTCTTGTCCCAAGCAGCAAAAGCGTCCTCTGTGCTGAAGAGGTGGAAGGTCTGCCTGATCATCTCATGGATGACAGGAGTGGCTTGAGCCTTCTGCAACTGGCTGCCACTGAACGCCTCCAGGGGGAACCCAAAGTTGTTTCTGTCCTTCAGGCAGAAGAAAGGGGTGGTGATCTTTCTCATTTGTCCCAGGAGCATCAAGCTCCTCCTGTTAACCAGGCTGTGGGTCTGAGGCAGGTCACAGCCCAGAGAGCAGATGGAGTTGCAGCTGAGCGCCACCAGGGCCACCAGGAAGGAAAAGGGCAGGGCCATTGGGGACCTTGCAGATGCTGCTGGCCTGGCTGAGCTGGGTGACTCTCTGAACCTTGCTCTCTAGGCTCTGTAAGGTCTAACTCTGTGCAGGTGTCTTATATAGGGAACGTAGGACTTTTCAATTTCGGAGTGTTTCCTTTCCTTTCTACTTCTGCTTTTGCTTTCCTTTAGCCACTTTCTACACGCATTTTGATCGATATTTCTCAACCATATTTTTTCACTATTGCCCCCTGTCCACAGAGACTTTCAGATGTTTTCCTAATTGAAGCCCCCAAGAAAACTATAAAAACAGGTATATAGTGTACATATATTGTATATTAAGTGTAAATAGTAATGTACTGTATTTACACCTGTGTTTTATAAATAAAAGAAGAAAGTGTGAACTGTACTCATTTTATTCAGTGCAGGATTAAGAATGAAGAAATACAAATTTTACTCTTCAAAGTACTTTTAAAAGCTACTGTCATTTAATTTAATGTAATTAAAATGTTAATGTAATTGATATTTGGTATTTTAATTAGTTTAATGTAACTTTATAAGTAATTTTATACAGCAAATTTTTTAAAGATTTTATTTATTTTTAGAGAGAGTGAAAGGGAGGGAGAAAGAGAGGCAGAGAAACATCAGTGTGTGGTTGCCTCTTGCGTGCCTCCTACTGGGACACTGGCCTACATCCCAGGCATGTGCTGTGACTGGGAATTGAACCGGAGACCCTTTGATTCAAAGGCTGGCACTCAATTCATTGAGCCACACCAGCCAGGGCCTTATACAGCAAACTTTAAAGTAATATATTAGTTTATATTAAGAGTAATGTATCCAATTACATAGTCCCATAAAAATTTATATAACACTTTAAAATAATACCCAAGAATAGATATAATTTTATATCATTAAAAACCACTAAACACTATTTTAAAAATATTTTCTTTCTTCTATAAACTGTAATAATCATCATCTTTTTTTAATTTTACTTGTTGTTCAAGTATCGTTTTTTGCCTTTTCCCCCCTCAGCCCACCCCCCAGCTCTCCCCACCTCCTTCCCATTTTCATCCTCCCTCTCCATTGTTGTCCATGTGTCCTTTATACTTTTTCCTGCAAACCTTTCACCCTTTTCCCCGATAATGCCCTCCCCTCTCCCCTCTGGTCCCTGTCAGCCTGTTCTCAATTTCAGTGTCTTTGGTTATATTTTACTTGCTTGTTTGTTTTGTTGATTAGATTCCTATTAAAGATGAGACAAGTACCATATGACCTTTAACAGGAGCTTAAAATTATTTTCTTTTTTTTTTAGCTTTTTTTTTTTAGATTTTTTTTTTCCTTTTAGATTTTATTTATTTATCTTTAGAGGGGAAGGGAAGGAGAGAGGGAGAGAAACATCAATGTGCGGTTGCCTCTTGTATGTCCCCTGACGGGAACTGGCCTGGCAACCCAGGCATTTGCCCTGACTGGGAATCGAACCGCGATCTTTCAGTTCGCAGGCCCGCGCTCAATCCACTGAGCTACACCAGCCAGGTATTTTCTTAATATTTATATTTAACTTTTAATACTGATTCATACCAAAAAATAATTTTTAACTTCACCATCTGTTAGATATACATCTACATATTATCAACATTTTACCTGTTTAGCATTTGACATAATTTGTTGAAGAACTTCAGTAGCACTAAATAACACAACTATTTGCATTTAATTTCAAAGCCCACATCACTCTGAGACTCCAGCCTAAGCAACATCCACAAGACCATCGACGGGAGCTTGTGAGTAAGCAAAGGCGAGGCTGCCTCTCACAATATCACTGTGAGATCGAGTGAAGTACGGAAGGAAAGTCCTCCAATGAGCCATCAGGTCACCATAGGTCTAGGGCACTGATCTGGCATACACTCTGTGTATCCTCCCTCAACTCAAGGCCAGTCCTTCCAATGTGATACATAAGAGAATTTAAAGAGAAAAGTGAACACTGAGAAATATGATTTTTTGATAAAGTTGACTTCTTGAGTGCCAAAAACCAGTGTAATACCTACGATTTGTTCATAATCATAAGAACTAACCTTTGCACACCCTTGGGGGCAATATTACCCACAGTGAGAATACATAATTTAAACAACATCAATTTGAATCTTTCTCTGTATTTTTGTTTGACTTTTCAAAATACTCAAAGGACTTTCAGAGTTTCCCATCAAGTCTCTTATTCGCAAACAAAAGGAAACTGTCTGTGTAAGTAGTGAAACTCAATTACTACTAATTATGCCTATGTAAAGAATGAACTCTCAGATTTGATCCTAAACTCTCTCTGTTTTGCAGAAGAAGTTCTGTTGTCTGAGCACTCCAGATTCTGACCCTTTAAATGGTAGGCAGAGCCCTGGCAGGTGTGGCTCAGCACATTGAGTGCTGGCCTGTGAATCAAAGGGTTGCTGGTTCCATTACCAGCCTAGGGCACATGCCTGGGTAGTTGAGCCAGGTCGCCAGTAAGGGGCACACAAGAGACAACCACACATTGGTGTTTGTTTCCCTCTTTCACCCTCCCTTCCTCTCTCTAGAAATAAATAAATAAATAGTCTTAAAAAATAAATGGTAAATCAACTGTCTAGTAACTAGATTTGTCTTCTTTTCTGTGTTATCCTGTGCACCAAGCCCAGTGTGATCACTGCTAAACTAATTTTTACTGAAGCAGTGTCTCACATGTTTTCCACATACTGGAAGGCATCATATGGCCATATTTTACTAGGATTATAAGAGACAATGGCTAATATTTTCACTCTCCACTATTTCCACTCTACTCATACTGGTGTCAGTAACATCTCCGGAGTTCACTGCTAAAATCCCTAGGATTATTTAAAGGTGTACAAACTCTGGACATTGAAGTTGCAAGAGCAGCAGCAGCATTTTCAGCCTTTGCCTAGCATTATATGAAACTCACATGCATGCCCTAATCTCTCATTTGCTCTCTGCTTCGTCATGGTAGAAAAATGAGTAGCCTGGTATCACGTAGAGAACCATAAAGCTAAACCGAAGCTCTCCCTGCTTCACACGGCTCACAGCATCAGACAATTTACCCCACTGCTGTTTGGTGGACCTTTTCTGAACTGGCAATGACATATCACCATGCTGAGCTTTTTAGAGACCCCTCACAAACACTGATGAATGATCACACACTTTCAGGTACCTCCCTACATTTCTGGGGGATAGTGGCTCCATTTCGGTTGGAACTCCAACATTTGGCATGTGACCGTTGGAGCACGACTTCAGGTCAAAAGGCAAGAGTTTGGATGCTGACCCTTTGACTGCTGTGTTGCCTCCTACCCTGCTCATTTCTCTTTATTTTCTAAACACGGCTATATTCTCTCTTCTAGATGCCAGGCATGGAGACTTCGATTACCTGCTAAGGTGTGAATGTTTATGTCCCCAGAGAACTCATATGTTGAAGTCCTAACCCCCAAACTGATGGTGTGGTGTGGTGGAGTCCTCGGGAAATACTTAGGGCATGAGGGTAAAGTCCACTTTAATGGAATAAGTGCCCTCATAAAAGACGCCTCAGACAGTTCCCTCCTGGTCTTGCCATGTGAGGATACATGCAGAAATCAGCAGTGTGTGCCAAGAAGCAGGCTCTCATCGGAACCCAACCTTCCTGATACCCCGATTTGAATTTCAGTTTCTAGAAGTGTGAGCAAAACATTTCTATTCTTTACAAGCTACTTAGTCTGTGCTACTTTGTTAAAGTAGTCCCAATGGACTAAGATATGTCCTGACCCATTTTCTTTTTGGAACACCTCCAGGATTTTATAAAATACTTAAGGCGAGAGAAATCATTTCACCCAACCTTGTCTGCCTGGCGTCTATCCCAGTCCCTACAGTTCAGGAGCTCAGTCAATATTCACAGAAGGAACGATGATCATACTAGTAGCAGAACGAAAAATACCAACATATACCACAGAGATACCAACTGACAGCACCATAGAGCTAAAGGGACTTTATAAATATTTCACGGTTCTACACAAAGTTACAACTGAATATTGTTTGAGGTGGTATTTTAAAGAATTGTTTGGTTCCAGGCATATAATCTTCAAGTATGTATTTTCAATATTTATAACATCAAAATGAGAATCATGGGCCTGGTCATAAACGGAAGACTCACTCTGCACTTTTATTTCAGTGATCCTCAAGCTGCCTTTAAAGGCCTTGTTTTCCAAATTATTTCTCAAAGGCGGTGTGGAGGCCAGTGGTTCAGAGAAGACCCTCACGCAAAGGTGACAGACAATAAGGAACAGCCAGATGTGGGCACAAAATAGACTAGGAGCCACTCTTTCTCACTCCTCTTCCTACAACAGGGAGAACCTGAGGCCGAGCAGGGTGGAAAGGCTGTGCTTTCCTCTCTCCTGCAGGCCCAGCTCAGTGCTCAGCCTGCGGGTGAGGCTATACTTGCAAGAAGTCCGTGCTGCCCATGTTTCTGGACTTCATGTGTAGATGCTACTGCAACTATAACCTTGCTTGGGGAAGAGGTAGCCTGGGGTCTGAACCGCCCTTGTCATACAGATTTATGACCTGTGTTCTATGAAAATAAACCAGTTAGGGGAAGGAATGAGGCTCAGGGTGAATGGGGCAGAGTCTCTGTAGGAATTCAGGGCTCCACCGGGTGTGATTTGTGGGCACTTTTTCTGTCCTGACAACACAGAACCAACCTGGGGAAGGGGATCATGGTGTGCCCGCAACTCACAAGATATCACATAATATAGACATCATAGGTGTTCTTAATTGCTAAAATGTTGTGTGCAAATCCTGTGCTATTTCCTTCCTGTAGAAAGGAAGGACTTTGTAACCAAACAAGACTTACTTTAAACCCTTTAATCACTCACATGGTGTTCCAGAGAATGTTCTCACCTGGTGTCATGTCAGGTTGAAATGATCACCCAATTCAGACCACCTGGAGTGACAGAGATAGTGGTTCAGCAACCCACTGGGCTTCACAGTGTTTTGTTTCAGATTCTTGTGGTGCTTAATTGTATGTGTCAATTTGACTGGACTGTGAGGTGCCCAGATACTTGTAAAGAACATTCTGAGTGTGTCTGAGAGGGTGTTTTGGGACGAAACTGACACCTGAATTGGTGGGCTAGGAACAGCGGATTGTCCTCCCTGATATGAGTAGCCTGGATCTAACCAGTTTTCAGGCCTGAAGAGAACAGAAAGGCTGACACTTGAGTAAGAAAAGGACAAAATATAATTGAGCTCAGTTCGTTGCAACAAGATTCTAGCAGAGCCGAGGACGGAGGGCCCT
This sequence comes from Glossophaga mutica, assembly GCA_039655065.1. Classification (NCBI taxonomy): domain Eukaryota; kingdom Metazoa; phylum Chordata; class Mammalia; order Chiroptera; family Phyllostomidae; genus Glossophaga; species Glossophaga mutica. The sequence goes on along the minus strand of CM077305.1, from coordinate 142,243,663 downwards.
AAAGAGAGGACGCAAGCTGACTGCTCTGGCAGGGCCTTCAGTGAGAACAGTTCGTGGCCAATGGCCAACCTTCAGCTTTGCACAACCAGCCACATGATCATTCTCTCATTTTCTATGACCCAGATGTCAACACTCAGCTTCTGAGCACTGAGGTGGGATCACACCCAGGAACTCACGGGAGACTCACTTCACATAAGATCACCAAATTCCTAATTCTATCTGGCAAACTGAGGGATGGTAGTGTTTTCCAATATGCATTTCCTAGGACCAGTGAAAAACAATTCAGAAACTTGAATCACCTCAACAACATTAATACTCAAGATGGTACAGCTGGACATTATGGTAATAAAAAATGACATTACTGATCACTACCATGGTGTAGGTACAATGCTAAACATGTTAATTAGTAAGCACAACCCATCCCCTGAACACTCCTTTCAACACATGCATCTAAAAAACAGGGTTTGTCAGGCACGTTTATGGGCCAATCTTGTTCTATTCGCTTTAGTACACACACACCTACAACATGAGGAGATGTCGTTTCTTTCATTATCCCCATTTAATAAAGAAAAAATAAAGCCACAGGGACATCCACTTTCACCAGATCAAAGCAACATTTTAGAAGCTAAGACCTTCTGACACCACAGTCTGCGTTCTGACCATTCTCCCAAGTTCACTGTTCACAAGAATCAAGCAGGCTGCTGAAAAACTGAACGTCCTTTCTGCAGGAGAGGGGTCGTGATGGTTAATTATAGGTGAAAGCATGGCTAGGTCAACAACCAGCCCTTCTGAAAGGCCCTTTAAAATGTAGCTGAAGGTAGAGAAGCCTGAGTGTAGCAGCCCCTGTGGTCACGGTTTATACCAGCAGACCTTCCACTTGGCCCAGCAACACATTTGGAACTTAAGTGTAGCAGACTTCACATCCATTGAACCTGGAAAGCAAGAGCCCCGTGTACCCAAATTCCCCAAATATATAGTGTATCACCTACAGCACCCCGTATAGAAGGGATCATAATACGTGAAAGGAGTTAGGCAATCAAAGGAAGACACGGACAGGTCCGGAAGGGCCAAACTTTCCTCCTCCTGCTAACCTGGTCCATGAAGAAGTAGTAGAAGAGAGAAAGATAAAGGACAGAAATTTATTAAATTATTACATTCAGTTGATAGAAAGGCAAACATTGCATTGCTACAAAGCATTGGCTAGGTCATCTGAGGCCAAGGTTCAAGAAATCCTCCCAAACTGAGATCTCTCCTTGCTGTCTGAGAAATTCACACAACACACACACACAGAGTAAACCTCATTCAGCTGATTCCTTTGCAGTCAGCACCTGTTTCATCACGGTAACAATATCATTCCCTCAGGGCCCCAAAATATGCATCAGCACACTCAGAGAAACAGACCTGACTACAACAGATTTGAAAGACAAAGAGCTTCCACTCACCACTTACTCTATCCCCCTGGCTTTGTACTCTGAGTAGAAACCTTGAAGCTGAAACCACCAAGAACCAGAGCAGGTGCGGGGGGGGGGGGGGGTGGGCAGTGAGGTGAGGGGCACAGGGATGGTGTAAGCGAGCGAAAGCAATCAGTGAAGCAGGACCAGGGAGAGGGTGGGAGGAAGAGTACGGGGTGCCAGGATCAGACAATAAACGTGTATCATTCCCACTTCAGTCTAGATGACCCCTCTCGGACATTTCTACCCACTGCTCCTTGTCGTCTAAATATAACTCAGTTAAAACTCAGACAGGAGTACAGATCATATTCCATATTTTCCAGGAATCTTCTCGAGTTCATGGATTTGCAACTTTTGATAGGCATTTCATGACTGGGTCTGGAACTGTTCTATACAACTTAATAGACAGGTACTATTCTGAAACAAATTTACATAGAAAAATAAGTATTACATTTTCAGACTAAAAGAAGACAAGATGTTTTCTTTTGTAAGAATTTAATTAAAAAGGGATATGAAAATTAAATAACATAAGAAGTAAGCATGCTTTTTAAAGTCTAATACACGGTAAAGTCAAATATTGGTTACATAAATACAAAATAATGGTAAGATGAAAGAATACATAAATAAGAAGCATACCAAATATACATAAATAAATAACCTCAGATGGTCACCACTCTGAAACTCATGTCCCAGGAGCAGAATTTAACATGATCTTGCCAAACACTCTGACAAAAGATGTTGAAACAAAGTCAATAAATTCTTTGAAGCAGAAAGAAGAACCTTTTCCCATGACCTAAGTCCTATGTGCAGGGGTGATCAGGAACATTCATCAGGGACACCTGGATCAAGGTGTCTGCAGGTCTCGATCCATGTTACTTAACCTTTCTTGCAAGGTTATTATTGAAGAAAAGCACTTCATGATTTCCACTCGGACAACCTCCCAGGCACAGTCACTGTATTGCCTCTCTTTCAAGTAGAGAGAAATGCTCTGGAAGTACCTCCTCACAGCCAGTGTAGGTTCCTGGGATGGCAAGGCAGTTCCTTCCTCTCCCATCCCCCGCACCAAACAGTGCTCCAGGTCTTCCAGCTGCTGATAGAGTCCCATGCGCAGTTGGTTCAGGAGGGTGGTGTTCCAGGCAGCAGAGGCGTGCTCTGTGAGCAAGAGGTCGGAGATGTGCTGGAGCATCCCGTGGAGGACAAGGATGGCCTGGGCCTCTTGGACCTGGCTGCCCTTTACCATCGCCCGAGGGAGTCTGAAGTCTTTTGTGTCCTTCGGACAGGACAAAGTGGAGATTCTCCTCATTTGCCTCAAAAGCACCAAGTTGTCCCTGCTGAGCAGGATGTGGTTCTGAGGTAGGACACAGCCCAGAGCTCCACTGAGGCCACAGCTGACCACCACCAGGACCGTGAGCAGAGACAGCAGAAGGGCCATGGGCACAGGAGGGGGATGCAGGCCTGGCTGAGCTGGGCGTCTGGTGAACAAGCTTGGACCCGAATTAGGCTCTGACTTTCGTTCTAAGCATGGCCATTATATAGAGAGATGCAATAATTTTCATTTTCTAAACATTTCTTTACACTCTTACTTCCTTTTTTGTTTTCATTCATGAGCTCTGCATGTGCTCTAAGAAGATGTCGTCAGTCTACACTGTTAATTTTGTGGTTTTGATCTTCCCTCTTAACTTGAGGTGTGTTGCCCTGACCAGTGTGGCTCAGTTGGTTTGGCGTCGTTCCACAGAAGGAATGGTTGCCAGTTTGCTTCCCATCAGGACACACTCCTAGGTTGAGGGTTTGGTCCCTGTCCGGACACACAAGAGAGGCAACCAACCGATGTTTCCCTCTCTCTTCAATTGTTCTCTCTCTTTCTCCCTCCCTTCCATTGTCCCTAAAAGAATAATAAGTAAATAATAAGTAAATAAAATCTTTCATAAAATTAAAGAAAGGAAAACTTGAGATATGTCAGGACAGATGGATACTTCTCAGTCTGATGAGAAACCTCACTTTCCTAAACTCAGAAGTGTATGCAGAGGTGAAAATGCTCACACACGTGCAGATTTGTACGAGTTTTATCGCATAAATATTGCTCTTCTCTGTATTAGAGACAAAATTTGGCCTGGAATCTGGGAAGCAGTTTTGCCCTCCTTACCTTGCATAGGCAGCCAGGCTCCCTCTGCCCTGTGGGTGTGTGTATTTTGTGAGGTCCTCCCCAGGACATGGAAGGCAAATGAGGTCTTCAGAACCAAGGACTGAGTTTTTTACAGTTTCATTCACAGCAAAGGCTGAGATTTTCAGTGAATGAGTTCCCGGGGTGTTTCCCTTCCTTCTAGACCCATTCATGCAGGAATTCTGTAGACACGCCATTTCGTTCCAGCATTGTGAAACTGGTGGTCAGTGCTCCTCGGGCTGTGCCCTTACCCCCGGCAGCAATCCTGGTGCTTCACTGGTGCGTGTTGGTGTGGAGTCCCCCACGTCGTGGTGACTTCGTTTTCCCAAACACCAGCTCATTCTGGAGGGACATGTTGGTTCTAGGCATCTTTTCCCTCTGGAATGACACAGTGTCCTCAACCCAAATCTCCAGGACTCACTCCCTGAGGGCAGGCTGACCATGTGCTGGGGTCTTTAGACTCCCCTGCTGTGGAGGGGCTTGTGTCTTGCCCTTCCCCCTGGAGTGCCTGTGTGAAGGACCCTGGTCCTCAGTGGTGACCTCCTCTTCCCCTGAGCTATGACCCGGGTGTCGGTCATGTCTGCAGCCCTCAACGCTCATAGCCAAGTTTATTCTGTCTAATTAGGTGGATGAATTAGTGATCCAAGTGCAGTCATTTAACCTTTAGTAGATCAACACTTTTTATGTTGTAGGTACAACTTTTCTTCTTCACTTTTTACTTACTTAATGATTGAACAGTTGTTATTCTTAAAACCTCTGAGCTGAGTACAGGACATTCAATGAGGATGTCCCTCCATCAAAATTTACAGTGCAGACACCACTGAACTTTGGTTGTTCGTTCAGTCCGTGTTTTTCTACCGGGCTTCTTCATTGGTCCAGCTCTGTCTCAGGCTGGGAATGCAGGGCAGTGGGCTCAGGCTGCTGTGTCAGGGAGGAACACCCTTCTTTCCTTTACCTGTTCATGACGTGGCACGGGGAGGTTCATTGACAACATAGTTACCACATGTTGGTTTCCTGGGCCGAGTGTGTCTTGCTCCTCTGGCATTTCTCTGCACTTCACCCTGAGGCTGACACAAAGGAAGGGAGAAAAGGAAAGGCAGCGCGGCGTCCCCAGGTCTCTCTCTATTTTCGAAGACTTCAGATGTTGTATTTCCCATTTCAACTTTCCCAGGAAGCAAAATGCATGGTTGTTTGTGGGTGAAAATAAAACAAATAAATTCCTGAATCTCATAAAACTGAAAGAAGGGAAGTGACTTTCCTGTTGACAAGATGACGCCATGCGGGGTGGCCAATTTGACTGCCTGTCGCTGTGCGGGGGGGGGGGAGGAAATCCAGAATGAATTACACAAAATGAGAAGTGGGCTGCTTCTGCCAGAGACAGGCTGAAGGAGGAGGAACCCCTGCGTCAATGACTAGCCTTCAGCTTTGCAAGAGCAGCCACTTCATTTTCCTTTTGTTTATTCCACAAGTGATCAGTCTGAGGAGGGAAGGGAAGAGTGACAACAACGGACTATCAAGAGACTGGCAGCCCCGCCCGGGACTCCTGGGACAGGAGCCTCTCTGGCAGCCTTGTGGGCACTGCTCCCTGCCTGAGCGCTCTCCCCAGTTCACAGATCCACTCGGGCAATGAAAAGATTGCCTTGGAGAAACCAGAATTAAGAGTAAGAGAAATGGATGATCCTCAAAGATTCTGTTCCTGACCTAGACAGCAATAATCATGATGATATTTTATTTTTATTTTTTAAAGCCAGTCAAATTGAGTGGTGGGGGGTTGTATTCCAACTTCAGTGACACTAACTTCAGTCTAGCTCTGGTAACCCACTGCCATCGGACCACCCACATGATGATGTTTTAAACGATGGCACCAACATTGATTGCATGCTAAGTATAAAGTGGCCACTGTTCTAAGGTGTCTGAAATTCTCAACTCAGTCATCTCAACACCCCTATTTGAATTACACTGGCTTACGCCACTGTTTGGTGAGCAATACAAATGGGGAGGGATGGGCTAATCTGAAGGCACCAAATGTCCCAGGTCAAAATTTAAGGACCTTGGGATAAGGACTTGTCTGGAAGGACCTGTGACGGGAGGTCAAGCAGAGAAATGGAATGGGCCTTATGAACCAGATGGAGGCATGGCGAAAAGTGAGCGAGCAGCGAAGAGGAGGCGCTAAAGGATTGCAAGTCCCACTCCAGATGCCAGAGGATTGCTGCCTATTGTATGCAACAGGGGTGTGGTATGAGTCCATTGAACCGACTGACTTTAAATCCCAAGGAAAAGCGACAAATGACTTTTAAATAGTTTTAAGGGAGCAGATTTTTCTGCCAAGTGAAGCAAGTTTACAGTGGGTACTGGAGTGACCCTCATCCCTTCCAATACTCGGGGGGCTGCTGTGCTCTCAATGTCACCCGCGCTGGGGACACTGCTTTGGCCTCGTCTCTGAGGGAGAGGTCCATGCACTAATGTCCACTTCGATCCTCTCGCCCTCTGAATGGGGATGACCTGGAGAAACACTGACTCAGAGCTGGCCTTTCCCAGTTCCCCCTCCGGAGCACCTGTTGCTGCCCACACTTTCAATGTCTCCCTTCCCCAACGTTCTCCTGCTGCTGCTCACTTTCCGCTCCTCCTGTTTCTAGAGGTGCTCTGGGGGCTTTTGTGGGTAAGCAGGGGTTTTGTGGTGGTTGTTGTTGCTGCTGTTTCTGAGCAAAGGTGAGTCCTGCAGGGATGCAGCCTTCTCCCAGTGGAGTCAGATGTGAAACTGCCTAAGCAGAGGCTGGGATGAGCTTCTGGATTCTTTCCCAAGGCCCTCGTGCACCAGGCTCCCCGACTTTACCAAGTTTTCCTGGGAGAGGGCACATCAGGGAGTGCTCACAGCTGCAGCCCAGGAATGAACTGGCAGGGAGGATGGAGGCGGGGCCAGGGTCTCATTGTCCACTAAACTGTGGAGGACCTCTGCCTCTCCCAGCTGGTGCTGCACAGGGATCCCTCACAGGCACTCCCTGGGCACCTGCGTCCCTTCTCACAACTGGGCTGTACAGGCCAGCTCCACTGTGGGACCTGTGCTGGGCTGTGGGGGCTCTGCACTCCCTCCCCATCACTCCGCCCCCCAACCCCACTGCTGGATCCTGAAAAACTTTTGCATACTTAAGAACTCTGGGATTTGAAACGGGATGGCCATATTTTCCGGGCAGGGTGACAGTGTGGAACCAAAATACCATATTTGCCAAGTATAGGGCACTCTTTTTGGTGCAATATTTGAGGGGAAAATAAGGATACACATTATACATGGGTAGTACTACTTCCATATCTATATAAATATCTTTAACTCATTTATACATGCTTATGCGTTAAAACTGTAACTAGAAAATAATAACCACACTGGATGAGAACTATTACCCTGGAATACAATTGAATTTGATTCTGAAGGTAAGTAAAGAAAAAACAGAAGTAAAAACTTTAAAGGAAAGATTTTTTCCTGATCATTTTCCTGGGCCAAAGACGTGGGTGTGCACCAAACACGGCAAAATACAGTATTAGCTTTTATGCCTTGAAAATAGAAGGAAGAAATAATGAAACTCCTAGAGTAAAAGTGGAAAAATAGCAGCCAAACACTGGAAACTGTCATGACATTTGAAAGATGTTAGGCAATCACAAGACAGAGGCAGGAGAAAAACCACAAGTGACCTTGGTGTCCATATGCCCCTACAGGTGGTGAAGGAGGAAGTCAATGCAAGGGACAAAAATCCTTTCACATGTTAATTAGAGCCCTTTCAGCCCTCAGTGGAGAGAAGCAATCAAAAGATTGAGTGAGTAACCTGAGGCAGAGATTTGAGAGACCCCTGCTACCTGCCTGAGCATTTCACACACCTTGTGCTTCCTGGTATGTTGCAGACCATTCAGCCTGGTCTCAGGAGTTGTAACCCTCACCCATGGTGGGCTGAGTAAGAGCCCAAGGGACCCGCTTCCTCTGGGTCTGTTCTGTCAAGAGGACGTGACCTACTAAGGAGACAAAGCTTATCTCTCCGGCAGGAGTGCTGCTTCTGCCTCATCCATCTATGGCCCCAATGCTTAGTCAGTTAGTCAAAGACAGGTAAGACTCATGACAGGGGTAACCTAAGCCAGACACGACCACTTGGGAGGCCCTCATGGAAGGACTCGGGGGGAGGGGCTGCAGCAACGAGGGGGTGATGGACCCTTGCCCCCCAGCTATTCTGACATAGCCCGAGTCCCCATTTCTGTCTGGGAGATGTCTTCTGCTTCCTGAGTCTAATGGGCTTAAAGCCCGAAACTATGACAGCGAGCCGGTGCAGCCCTGTGCCGGCCAGAACAGTTCCCTGGGTGATCAGGCATAAGAAAGAATTCCTAAAGTCCTGTGAAACCTGCTTTGCTAAGAGTGCTCTCATTTAAATGATAAGGGTCCGAGGAGGAAATGAGTATGTCTCCCAAAGTTTTGCAACCCCCTTTCCTGACAGACACTGACTCAGATTAAGCCCTCAGATTTCTTTGAAATGTTATCCATTGTTTGATCCTTGCCGCCTGACATACCTGTATTCCTGTGTGTTTGAACCCAATAAAAGCCCAGTGAGGAAGGAGCTCTGGTCATTCTCCTCTGAGAGTTTGACCACCTCTCCTCCCCAAGCAGATCAAGTCTTGGTAGTTTTATTTTCATCCGTGATGGAAGGATGGGGCTCTGCATGTGGAACCCCCCACATCTGGTGCCCAGGACAGGACCCCCTCGCTCCACACCAATAAACTACTTGAAGTACAGTTTGGATAACCTTAATACCTCTGAATTCCACCACAAAGGTTACTCCTGGGGTTGTCAGTTGGCAACAATTGTATTCTCTGAAATTCTTTCAAATACTGCTCTCTTCCCACTCAGTGACGTTGGAGGGGAAGCAAGTGGAGTCATCACTCCAAGAGACAATGAGAATTTTCTCCTAATTATAACATTCAGCAACATGATCTCGTGGTGGGAATGAATTTGAAAGACTGACAACTTCCCTTTTAGAGACGGTGGGTGCACATTCGAATAGGAGAGATGTTTCCTGATGGCCCTTGCTTCTCCACACCCAGAAAGGCAGACTCTAAGCCTCCCAGTGGCCCACAGAACTGTAAAAGGATATTGATTCTGGGGTCTCTGGCCAGCTGAGCAGCCTGGAGGCCAGAAACACATTCTGACTGTTTCTCTCCATACAGCTGCCCATTGCCCAGAGAGGGCAAGCCCTGCCTGATGCCCCGTGCGTGATCCTGCACTAAAATGCAACAGCTAAGGAAGTGAGCATCGACAAGTGTTGGGCTCAGTTCTTCCCAGGACAGGGCCCCTTTGTAGCTCTGAAGATATAGGGGGAAGGGACCAGACTGTTTTGCGCAGAACAGAAAGAAGCCTGCCTGGGGGACGTCTGTGCCTGTCATGGGCATTAGGTGGCTCTCTTCCTCTGTAAATGTTCTAATGAGCCAGGCCTGGGAGTAAAAGGTATCTGACTCCCAGTTCCTTTAGCTTCAGCTCTTGTTACATGGTTGTGAAGGGCCATTCCTCAGTTCCAAAATTATTCTTCAGAAGAAGATAAATAGCCTCTCAGACAAGAGTTTTGAAAAACCTAGAACTTTCACCCAACTTTGCTTCCAATTGGTGGTTTTGTACTCTCAAATGGAAATGGGTGGCTGGAAGCTTCAAAGGGACAGAACACAGCTGTGTGGCTGTGTGTGTGTGTTGGGCGGGGGAGGGTGCTGGGGTGCATTAAAGGCGGAGTGAAAGAGGACAGCATGCTGGGAGTGTCTACCCTGGAGAGGGGGAACGGTTGTGATAAGGAATAGAAGAGTGCAGTTTAGAAAAGCAAGGAGGTAAGGCCAAAATGTGCCAGGAGTTATTAATAAGAACTATAGACGAGGATGGTTCACAGTCTCCGTGACGAACTTCTTTCCAAAGAACCATGCAAGCCGCCATTCCCTAACTGAACATCAGGTCGGACTTCTCTTCCATATGAATCGTGACTGCGCTCGAGTCGTGTTCTCAACACAGCTCAGAATTTTGGTTTCTCCGCTGTCCTGCACTGGTCCCCAGAAGTGGGAGGTCCGCTCTCCCTGTGTATCCCTATGGAAAAAAGGAGAGAACAGTGACCGGATCTAAGTTTGTGTGGTGCAACATAGCTTAAGTCTTTCAAATGTCTCAGTTTCTTTAACAGTCCAGGAACATTTCCTCTTTATTTTATATTTGAGAAAACTGGAGCCCTAGAAATTAAGTAAATTCCCCAGGATCCTACACAACTACTGGCACAATGAAGATTCAGTACAAAATCTGATGTTGTGCAGACCCTAACAGGCAATTGAAATGTTCATATTTTAGAATTCCATTAAGTTTTAAAATATACTCTGATCCCCAGATTAAATGCCCTTGTCTTTTCTTTCCATTGGTGCATGGTATTCTTTTTGTTTTATTTTACTGATTTTCACCTATCATTCCTTAGATGTTGTGGAAGAGATATTCCTTGATCTAGATTCACTTTCCACCTTAGAAAAAAATTCTGACTATTATCATCTTTATAATGTGTTTTTTGTGTACCTTCAAGAGCCTGTGATTTCAAAGAATTGATGATGTATGCATTTAATGAAATACCAATTTAATAGAAAGAAGAGAAATAATGTTCAGAATAGAAAATTTTTTGGCATATCTATGCCGTCTGCAAAGTAAAGTGATATCATTGTGGGGACACTACAGACAGTGTGACAAAGGGACAGACTGGGTACTGAAAGTATTAAAGCAGAGAATCTATGGAGTTGTATCCCCTGTGTTCATTAGATTTAAGGTGAGAGATGTGTCTGGTATTAATGAGGTGAAAAGAGGGTTTGCACGCATGATACTCAGAGGACCAGGTAGCAATCTAGGAAGAAACTGATGTGAAATCTCACCATTGGCAAAAATGAAATCTTGAGGAAATGAAAGGTTGATGGTCAGATTAGAATTTTAAAAAGACAGAGGAAACCCAGGGTAATATGTTCAACTTATGAAAAAGCCAAACCACAAAAGAAATATTGGTTGTTTTTAAATGTATACGAATTTCTAACTTCGTATAAACAGGTCATGGCTAGGGTGACTTGCCTGGAAGGTGGCTGACTGAAGTTTCATGTCAAGATTACCTCGCCTAGAAATTAACAAAATAAAGATACTTAATAAATTATATAAAATGCATAAGCAGCCCTGTCCTGGTGGCTCAGCTGGTGGGAGTGTCATCTTCTACCCCCCAAAGTGGCAGGTTCCGTTTCTGGCCAGGACACAAAGCTAAGATGCCGGTTTCCTCCCTGGGCCGGGAGTACACGCGAGGTGCCGATCTCTGTCTCCCTCACACACCGAGGTTTCTCTCGTTCTCTCTGTCCCAGTTCTCTCTCTCAAATTAATGAAAACAAACTACTCAAAAAAATAAATAAGCAGACTTCAATGACTAGAGGAAGAAGAATACTCAAAAAATGTTAGGACATCAATGAGGAGGGAGCAGTGTGATTAATATTACATGTCAGTTTAGCGAGGCCACGGTAACCAGATATTTGAACAAATATTATTGAACAAATATGTACTCTACATGTTGCTGTGAATGTATGTTGAACAGGAGATTATAGGCCATGAAATAGGTAAGTTAACAGACTTTGTGTAAAGGAGATTACCCTCCAAATGTGGGTGGGCCTCATTCTATCAGTTGAAGAGCTTAATAGGAAAACAGTGACCTCCCAGAAAAACAACAAAAGCTAAAAAATTTTGCCAACAGACTGCCTTTACACTGAAAAGCAATTCTTCTGAGGGTTTCCTACCTGTTCATTCTGCTTCTGGAAAATCCTCACTAACACAGTTCAGAAACCAAGTGTTTACGGGTACTGCCCACCTCCTAAAACCTTTTATTCTTCCCTCTGCCAGCTGGTGGGAGGAGACAGCAAAGCACAGAAATCTGTTGACATGTCACTGAGGTCCTGGGCAAGCCCGGGCTGGGGAGCAGCACATCCTAATGAGGAGAGCGTTGCAGAAGGAAGAGATGGGACACCCCCCCCCACTCACAGTTGCGGGGCCTCTCTGCCACCCTAGCAGTTCACACATACATCCTGGTGAACCGCACACTGAAGATATTGTGCCGATGGTGGAAAATCCCTACAAAATTATACCTAAATTGACACATTCGAATAAATAAAAGGTCACTAGCTCTCAGGTAACAACGATACTATTCATTCCCATTCTCTAGCTTACATGAAAGCTCTCTCCTCTGCTTCCAGGGAGAGTGTCCTACTGCATGACAAAGATGTCAGGACCGATAGTCAATGTGACCAGAAGAATGTTGTCCTAATAGATGAAGTCTGGTATTAGGAACCCGCTGTGAAACTAAAATTGTACTATTGCGAGTTGCTTAATCAATGTTTAATGAGATTTTCCTCATTTCCACTGTGTTTCCTTTCATTCCTGCATTGGCAGCTCTACCTGCCCCCTAGAGTCCCATAGTACACGCAATGGGAAATTCACAAGGGGGCTCTGGTCTGCACAGTAGGTGTAGGCAGAGAACACATCTTCCTCTCTGCCTTTCACTGCCCAGCGCTGGAGACTCTCTTTTTGTAATGGATAAGGTGCCTGGAAACAGGTTCATGACAGCATTAGAATCTATTGTTGCCAAGAAGTAGACTTTTTGTAGCATGAGGGGTACTCCCAGGAAGTGGTACGATTTCTGTCCACAGCAGAAGTCTGACCTCCTCCTGGTGGCTGTCCCTCTGACATTTGGCCACCAGGGGGCGGTCTTCCCTGAGAGGAGATTCACTTGCCCACCCAGGAACTGCACCTTGCTTTCTATTTCCATTTAGCAACACGTTCTATTACATTACGGTCGACAGACGTTAAGGAAAGCATGTCTAGCAAATGTTTCTGAAAACCCTAGAAATATCATTTAACTTGTGCTTTCTACTTGTGACATTCTGTTCTTTAGGGAAACCTTGGTGCTGACACCGCGACTGGAAAAAAAGCAGTTGTGGGATTGGGTGGAGAGGTAAAGAGAGTGAAGGAGGAGGTGAGGGTTTCCACCTGCAGAGGAGGGAAACTTGTGCGATGTGGGGATGCATCTGGAATGCTGACAGGGAGGGAGGGAATGTGCAGGGACAGGATCCTTAAATATCCTGTGCTTCTGCCCCATACCTGGGTACTTATTCCCCTTCTCAGGTGTTAATACAAGCCACCGTATCATTATGGAAAAATAAGACACTTCTTTAAAATGAGGAATGACCATTTTTCAGCCTTCCCCACTATTATGAGAGAATTGTGGGGTTTTTTGGTTTTCTTTTTCTTTTTTCTTTTTTAGCTGACTCCTTTGATGGTCAGGTACTGAAAGGTAAGACACTAATCCTAAGGGTTTATAGGAAGAGACACATAATTATACTCTCCTATATAGCTGTCAGGAGAAAAACAGAAAATACCTATCATGTTTGAAAGTCTTAGTCGTGGAAGATATATTGTACTAAGTGCCTTAAAATGAAGGATCTGATCCTGCGTCTGCACATGCAGCTCATTTCTCCACTCCCTGTCATGTACCCTCAGCCTCCCTCTGCTCCTGTCCTGCTCAGGCAAAGTTAACAATAAATCCCATCTTAGGTCAGAGGTCACTGTCAGTGCAGCATGGCAGGCATTTCAGAACCGTCTGGCATTGACCGCATCCTCCATTTGAAGTTGACCTTCCCTAGGCTTCTATGTCATCGCCATCTTCTGCTTTTCTGCTCCTCCTGCCTGCTTTCCTCTGCTGACCACCCCCTGTCATGGCAGGGAATGCTCTTGGTCCCCAGTAGTCTAAGCCATACTTCATCCTCTCTGCACATACAGTCTCAGCCTCCCACGTAGTTCTAAATGTCGTCTCTGTGGTTATGACTTGCATGTGCATGTCTTTACTCAGTCTCATGTCCTAATGTGAAACCTCTACTTTTACCTGCTACACTGGAATACTTGGGCTTTGCGTGACCAAAATGGATCAGCATGCATTTACCAGGAGAACTCCTAAAGATCCTCGGGATGTCAGCTGACAACTGGCTAGCCCTGGAAGCTTCCCGTGACCCATGCAAGACTTACATGCTCCCGGGTGCCTGTGCTAATGTCATATGCATTAGCATTAATTCAATCGAAGGCTCAATTACCCGTATCCCCACCCGCCTAGAAGAAGCTCCCTGGCAGCTGGAAACAGATGGACCTTTTTGCCTTGCATCAGGCACACCCCACAAAAGCCACAAATACACCATCCATATACAACACTGACATGGTGAAATTAAATTCTGTGATGCTATATTTCCCTTTAGTTTCTGATTCGTGCAATGGCTGAAGGTGAAACCACAGCCACCAGACAGATTCTCCAAGGCATCACAAGTAAACCCGAAGAGCTGGAACCTGAGGGAGTGTTTACTCACGTCCTTCCCAGGCCTGGGGAGGGTCCTGCTTGCTTATCGCTCCTTCAGCCCTGTCTGCTCGGCCAGGGCGTTCCGTGAAGGAAACCAGTATCTGCATCGTATTCAAAATACATTTACAAAAACAAGTAGATTACTCAGAAAAGAGATACTTCAAAATATTTCAGGAATCAGCAAAATGAATAAAACCATTAATGTTTCTTTGCATTTCAATGATGATGAAAAGTTTAGGGTGCACTGCATGTCCTGTAGAGGGTGAGTAACACCTAGCACATAATACACAGCTTTCACACCCCCCAAAACGAAGGAAAACGAAACACAAAGTTGATTATATAAACCATGAAGGATAAATTTTTAAATACTACAGTCATCATAGATGATAAATTCTCATTACTACAATGGTGCCCAGGGTGTTGGGTACCCAGGAGTAAGGTATAAAAATCCTGAAAAGTGGACTGCTAAACTTTTTGAATTATTACATTATTTTTGCATTAAATATCGCATGTAAGGTTTTGAGAGTATTTCAAAAGATTGTTTAACCTTAAAACATCATGTAATTAAACAATTTAAAATACTTAAAAAGCATTTATTAAATGAATATCAACATGACATTTAACATTTTCAACATTCAGGTTATTGAAACAGTATGGATTAAGTTTCAACTTTTTTAAGTTTCAACTTTTTAAAACTGTATTTTATTAACTCCAAAATTAAAATTTAATGTAATTTAGCATCATTGGCTTTAATGGAAGGAAACACATTAACATTTTCAAGATGATTGGTGTTTAATTCAGAATATTATCATGTTGGACACTTTCTTGAGACTTTGTGACAATTTTGAATAACATTTCTGTACCTCACATTACTGAAAAGTCTTCACAGGCTCCCAACTTGTGTATACTGTTAAAAGTAAAAATCAGGGGTGTTTAGGACCAAGGTTGTAATCAGCTTTAATAGTGTATTTCCTCTTCCTGCATGTATCTTACAGACTGCTGGGAGGTGCTCTCGAGAGAAGACCTGACATACATGTCTTCTAAGCTTTTCCTTGTGAGGACGTAGCCATCCTTTGTCAGTAGAGAGAGCACATTAACAGGCAATAAACAAAGGCCCGAAATAGTGTTGAAGTTATTAAATACCACAATATTAGAAGTTCAAACTGAAATGGAGCCCACTCCCCTGTGCCTTAATGTGAGTGGATGGAGATAAGTGTAGCATAAGGTCAATATGCAAAAGTCACTTGCATGCCTCCTGCAGCAGAGGCGGACTTCACACTCAGGTTCCTCCAGTCAGCCTTAGATGGGTCACGGGGGAGGCAGGGATCAGCTCCTGGTGCCCATGGATGGGCTGTGAGGGATCACCATGTGGCCTCTGCTGGATGCACTGGAGGTTTTTCAGGGTCAAGTGCCAGAGGGTGAACGTGGCCTCCACCCTCATTTCCTGCTGTTTCAAGTGCTGAAGAGGTCAATCCACACCCAATACCCACCCCTGCGAGAAACCCTTAGTTGAAACCCTAGAGAAAAGGGATTTTACTGCATTCTCTCAGTAAACGACAGGAAACCCAGTTTAAGCTGCAGGTCAGAAATAGAATGCTTTGGGGAATAAGAACAACAGGCTGGTCTGACAGGTCTACTGAGGAATTGTCACCAAACAGCAAGGTGGGTCCTGCTGCCTGCCACCACCCTCTAGGCAGAATTCTGGAGGCACAGTTTTGGTGATAAAGGAAAGGACTCTTTATTCAAAAGCTGCACTATTGTTAGAATAACAGCTTACCACATGCAATAGTCCCTTAAGCCTGTCAATTGAAACTAAAATCTTCAACATCTTTGTTATTGTATCGTTCCCCCATTAGTTTTTAATTATGTGACTTCATAGGGTTAGTGTACTAACTACAATAACATAAGATACGAAAGCTGCACAGTTTCGGAAGAATGGCAGGCTTCTGCCTCTGAGCTTGTCACCCGTAGAACACTCAGAGAAGAACAACCCTGCCACCCTCTGCCAGGGCAGCTCAAGCCTAGGCTGTGCCCAGAGTGTTCTCCCACCCAAAACCCACCCGAAATACCATCCTTTGTGAAACACAGGCATTGCAGCACCATCATCAGGCATCCTCAAGGAAGAGAGCCTGAGAGCCAGTCGCTGCCCTCTTTTTATTTTAAATCTTCTGGCCCAAAATTCTATGTGCTCCACAGGCCTTCAACTGCTCAGCCAATCCCATCCTAGACTGTTGATCATTGCCTTGGGCAGCCCCCACCTAGGAGCCTTCCCTACTTCTCCCCAGTGATCTGATCGGGTCTCTCTGTACCAGAATCCCTGAGGCCCTGAAGGAGAAAAGTCAGAGCCTATACATGGCTGGGCCACTTCCAGACTGGAAACACTCAGGTGCTTTGTGTTCTTGAATTCACAAGAAAACACAAGACTCCTGAATAACTTCCAAGAGTCAACAATAAATGGATTAACAATATTATTTCATTATGCGACATATTTTACTGAAGAAATTTGGGGCATTTCTTCAATTGCCTGAAAAAATGTCATAAGTAAACTGGCTATTTAAAAAGTATTTGTCTACTTTTCATTAGTGCTCCAAGGTCAGTCAGTTCAATTCCCTTACACCAAAGGGAATTGGTGTACCCTACAAAGTATTTGACAGCAGCCCTTTGGCATTTGAGGTGGAACTCAGCATCCTTGGTCATTTCACTCTCTCTGTTATACTCCTTTAATCTCCTGGACTCTCTTTTGTCTTAAGTGCTAGGTTATTTCCATCCTTTATTTCCTTTAATGTGCTCTTACAGACAAACATGATCTCCACTCTGCCTAAGGGTTTTGGTACTTTTGCAATGCAGGCACACATCAGAGATATTACGGGTTGATTCCATACCACCTCAACAAAGTGAGTATTTCAATAAAGTGAATTGTAATCTTTCTACTGGTACAGGGTCTGCCCTTCATTTTGTAAAATCCTCAGTATCTGTATCCGCAACTGAGTGAGGTATGCCTGTAGTAGCTCATCCCCCCGAGTTTATAATTTCAGTTTTATAAATAAGTAGTGATATAAACTGGTTTGTCAAGAGGATTCAGTTATTTGTGATGATCTTAAATAGTACCTATGCCATAGTTGGTATGCAGTATAATTTAATATTATTATTTTTAATATCCTGGTTATTATCCAGACTAAGAGCAGAATCTTTTGGGATCATCTGTTTTCTTTTTAATTCTCAGTTCCTTAAAGTAATCTTTTCATTGCATTTAGGGGATTTTTCAGTTAGGTCGTGTTCAGGCAAAGCTAGTATCCACCACTCTGCCAGAGAGGGCTAGCGTTCTAGCGACTGGGTTGCCAGTCTCTTGTGAGCTTGTTGGTGTGATTCCTCTCTTTATCTGCAGTGCTTGTCCTGTGAAGGTTAAATGAAAGTTGAATCAGGTGGGTGTCCTTGCAAAGCTGAGGACAGTCCACTGAACCAGAAGAGGAGCACCAAAGTTCTCCTTTGAGCATCTTGCAAGAGCAGCCTCTTTCCTGCCTCTGTGTGGTTCAGTATTGGCCTTTCTTTTTCCCCTGTGCCACAGCCCCTAGCACCCCCTTTGGCTGCATCAGGTTTTGCTAACTCACATTTTGCCATTTTGTCAGCATAAAATTCACTTCCCTTCTTTCAGTTTCATGATATTTAGACCGATATTTGTTTTCTTTTTGTCTACCCATGACTGTGAAGTATTACTTTCTAGAAATAATGAAATGAGAAACTAGAAATCTGAAGTCTTAAAAATTATGGAGAAAAATTGTACAGCCCCCATGTTTTGTTTCCCATTTATTTGTATTAAACTTACGATGGATCAGAACATCATGGAGGAGCAGCAGGCCAAACTTTGAGTCCTACACCACCATCTCAAAAAGAAATGACAGAAATTTAACATAAAGTAAAAATCACAAGCAAGTAAAGACAAGTGAAGGAGAGAAGACTATTTTTCTCTGACTTTGCAGCCTAAGCCTCACCACCCTGCTTTCTCAGAATCAGACAGAAATAGACCCCAAAAAAGCAAAACCAAGAAAACTTCAAAGGAATCCCACTGACTGAGTAAATAATTAGAGGACTAATTCTACAGTATAAGCCTCTGTTGGGAGAGTCATTATTGAGTGTAACATGTCCAATAATGTAAGAGTTGAACGATAAAAGCTGTACTGGCAAAATAAAAACTATTGGCCTACTAAAACTAAAGTGATTCCAACTGAATAATTCATTTCATCGCCTACTTTGATAAAACAAACTTTTGCTCTCTGTGTTGAGGGCTACTGACACTTTTCATACCTGGGGACATGGGTCCGGAAATGAGAAGGTTGCCACTCAGAAGGAGGGCACTCAAACACTGCAGGGGGAAAGAGAAGGGTCCTGTAGGAAAATAATTTTGCCAACAAACACAAGCCCCTCCACAACAGGGAAATTCTAAAGACCTCAGGATGTGGTCAGCCTGCCCTCAAGGAATGTGGTTCTAGGAGAGTTCAGGTTGAGGACACTGTTATTTCTGAGGAAGGGGGTTCCTAGACCTGATATCTCTCTTGTGAATGAGAAGATGCTGGGAAAATAAAATTATTTGATGTTAGAATCTCCACACCTACTACACATGAAAATAACCAGGATTCCTGCTTGGGTATTGACACAGCCTTTGGAGGACCAATGACCACTTACAAAACGTTAGAAAGAAATGACAATGTCTACAGAAGTCCTGACCTAGTGACCCCAGTGAAGAAGCATAACAACACGGACCCACTTAAATAGGTTTCAGAAGGAAGAGAATCATTCCAGAGACTCATTCACTAAAACTCATCGGCCTCTGCTGTGAATGAAACAGCCAACAAAATCCAGTCCTTGATTCCAAAGAACTTAATTGCCAGAGGTATTCTGGTAAATCCCTGCGAGGTGCTTGGCAATCATGAACACAGTACAACTGTCCCAGGTGATCAGGAATCAGTTCAGAATTGCTGTACAACAAGGAAATGAAGGAAGCATGAGGGAATGTGTCCTTTATTCTCAAATTAATGTGGACAGAGAAAAATATTCTAATGAAACCTCGTAATAACCATAATACCTTAGGATCTTTTTATCATTGTGCTGTGGACTGAAGGTTGGTTTGTACCAAATATTAACATGTTGAGACAATATCCCCCACTGTGATACCTTAGGAGGCAGAGTCTTTGTGAGGTAAGTAGGATTAAATGAATTTAAGAAGGTGGAGCCCCAGTGATGGGATTCATGTCTTCATGAGAGGCAGTACTATCTTCCTCTCTCAACTCTCCACCGTTAGAGGACACAAAGAGAAGACAGCTGTCAGCAACCCAGACGAGGGCTCTCAACAAAACTCAGTCATCCTAGCACCCTGATCTTTAGACTTCCAGACTCCAGAATTGTGACAAATAAATTCGTTGTTTATAAGGCTCCTGCTCTACAATACTTCTATAGCAGCCTGAACTAAGACACATGGCATCATTCATTTAGCACCTATGACACACTAGTTGACATTCAAGTTCACATCAGACATGACAGAGGAGAAAATGTCATGGATAATTTTCTCATTCCTTTTCTTTAAAAGAAGATCTGGTATCTGTGCTCACAGGTAAAAAGCATAGATGCAGAATCAAGGAGAAGGGGGAGGATAGCCCCATGTAAAAGGAATAGAGTATTAATAAAGTCAGACACAGATCTCAGGTCAAGATGGAGGCATAGGTAAACATGCTTCACCTCCAAGCACAACTAGAGCACAAGTTACTACTAGACTACAAAACAAAAATCAGCCAGATTTGTCAGAAAATTGAGCTGTATGGAAGTCCAACAAGGAAGGATTTAAAGAAGCCACTCTCATCCAGATGGGTTGGAGGGCTAGAGACATGGAGAGGCAAGGAGAGGTGAAAAGGGGCGGAGAGGACAGGCACTGAGACATGGCGTGGTGTGGAGAGGCGGTGGAATAGGTATTTCTTCCAGGGCCATTATGGAAGGCTCTGCCCCACACAGTTTAGAGGTGACGTTTCCACAGTAGGCCACACTACTAAAACAGGGAGTCAAAGCAGCTCTACCTAGGACACAGAAACAAACACAGGGAGGCTGCCAAAATGAGGAGACAAAGAAATATGGCCCAAATGAAAGCACAGAACAAAACTCTAGGAAAAGGACTAAATGAAATAGAAATAAGCAACCTATCAGATACAGAGTTCAAAACTCTGGTTCTCAGGATGCTCAGGGAGGAGCACTGGATGCTAGCTACAACAGCACAAAAAACGCATAGGCAGAAATGAAGGTTACATTAAGTGAAATAAAGAAAATTCTACAGGGAACCAACAATCAGTGCAGGGGATGAAGGCAAAAATCAAATCGATGATTTGATTTATAAGGAATATAAGGAAGAAAAGAGCATTCAATCACAACAGCAAGAAGAAAAAACAACTCAAAAATGAGGATAAAATAATGAGCCTCTGGGAGATCTCCACATGTACCAACATCCGAGTCATAGGGTTGCCAGAAGGGGAAGGGGAAGGGGATGAGCAAGAAATTGAAAACTTATTTGAAAACGTAATGAAAGAAAATGTCCCAAGTTGGTGAAGACAATAGACATACAAGTCAGGGAAGCACACACAGTCCCAAGCAAGATGAATGCAAACAGACCCACTCCAAGACACATCATAAATAAAACGCCAGATGTAAAGATAAAGAGGACATCTTAAAAGCAGCAAGAGAAAAGCAGAGAGTTACCTACAAAGGATTTCCCAAAAAGCTATCAGCTGGTTCCTCGAAGGAAACTTTGCAGGCTAGGAGGGACTGACAAGTATTTAAAGTGATGAAAAGCAAGGACATATAACCCAGATTACTCTATTCAGGAAACCTATCTGTTTTAGAATGGAAGAGCAGAAAGTTCTTCCTACACAAAGTGCAGCTAAAGGAGTTCATCATCGCCAATCCATTATTATAGGAAGTGATGAAGGGACTGCGTAAGAAAAAACAGATAAAAACTATGAACATTAAAATGGCAATAAATTCACAAATATCAACAACTGAATCTAAACAACAAGTTAATAAGCACACAACCCCAACAGGGAGAGAATAATAGTTATGGAGATTATTTGGAGGGTATTTTGGAGAGAGAGAGGTGGGTGGAGAGACATAGAAAGAGAAACATCCATTTGTTGTTTCACTTACTTATGCATTCATTGGTTGCTGCTTGCATGTGCCTTGACCAGGGGGCAAACCTGCAATGCTGGCGTATCGGGGCAATACTGCGACCAAGTGGACAAGAGGCCCAGGGCCTCCTATCAACTTGTTAGCAAAGCAAAAGAGCTTCATTGATTCCAGGGTTTAATTATTTATATTTCCTATCACCTTTAAATAGACCAGGCAAATGATATTTTTAAAAATGTAATCTACTCGGGGAAAAATTTTGTTAAGACAGTAGGCCATTTTTGTCTGGTTTCTTAGTCAACCTAAGTACACCTTAATCTAAAACTTGGTATGAAATAGCTATAAGATGGGCAAATAAGGAAACAAATGACTTACCGGTGAAACAAGACTCATTACATGTTTAAAAACTTTTTTTATTTTACGCTTGGTTACATGATCTCAAGATCTGTTTCTTAACAATGTATTTCTATACATGTTTAAAATCATCATAAATGTTTAGGCATATGAAGACAATATAGAATGTGATAGATATGAAAGAAAAATCTCTCTCAATTTGTTATTTGCCATTGCTCAAGAGCTTCTTTACCATACATGGTGGGGTAAGTACCTGACAAAATACACAAAGCCACAGGGCAGAAGGAGCCTGGCTCCCTAAGTAAAGATGGCCAAACTGTGGTCCAGATTGAAGACCACATTTTGCTTTTAATACAGAGAAGAGCAATATTTATGCAATAAAAATTGGTCATGAGTATGTGTGTGAGTGTGAGTATTTAACATCTACATACACATCTGACTGGGAAAATGATACTTCTTATTTGACTGTTAAGGATCCATTTGAACTGACACATGTCTACTTAAGTGAGAAAATTAAAATTGCAAAATTAACAGTGTAGATTGATGACATCTTCTTAGAGCACAGGCAGAGCTCATGAATGAAAACAAAAAAGGAAGTAAGAGTGTAAAGAAATGTTTAGAAAATGAAAATTATCGTTTCTCTCTATATAATGGCCATGCTTAGAACGAAAGTCAGAGCCTAATTCGGGTCCAAGCTTGTTCACCAGACGCCCAGCTCAGCCAGGCCAGCAGTCCCTCCTGTGCCCATGGCTCTCCCAATGTCTCTACTACTGGTCCTGGTGGTGGTCAGCTGTGGCCTCAGTGGAGCTCTGGGCTGTGTCCTACCTCAGAACCACATCCTGCTCAGCAGGGACAACTTGGTGCTTTTGAGGCAAGTGAGGATAATCTCCACTTTGTCCTGTCCGAAGGACACAAAAGACTTCAGACTCCCTCGGGCGATGGTAAAGGGCAGCCAGGTCCAAGAGGCCCAGGCCATCCTTGTCCTCCACGGGATGCTCCAGCACATCTCCGACCTCTTGCTCACAGAGCACGCCTCTGCTGCCTGGAACACCACCCTCCTGAACCAGCTGCGCATGGGACTCTATCAGCAGCTGGAAGACCTGGAGCGCTGTTTGGTGCGGGGGATGGGAGAGGAAGGAACTGCCTTGCCATCCCAGGAACCTACACTGGCTGTGAGGAGGTACTTCCAGAGCATTTCTCTCTACTTGAAAGAGAGGCAATACAGTGACTGTGCCTGGGAGGTTGTCCGAGTGGAAATCATGAAGTGCTTTTCTTCAATAATAACCTTGCAAGGAAGGTTAAGTAACATGGACCGAGACCTGCAGACACCTTGATCCAGGTGTCACTGATGAATGTGCCTGATCACCCCTGCACATAGGACTTAGGTCATGGGAAAAGGCTCTTCTTTCTGCTTCAGTCACAGAATTTATTGACGTTAATTGAGCACATCTTTGTCGGAGTGTTCTACAAGAAAATGTTATATAATTCAACTCCTGGGCCATCAGTCCCGAAGAGTTGACTGCCCTGGTGTTATTCATTTATTGCTTCTGTGTTTATTTATTATTTATTTATTCTTTTATCTTATCACAGTTAAATATTTATTTGCCCTTATGTCATATTGAAATTTACAAATCATGTTTACTTTGTTATGCTATTAAACTTGCATGTTGCTTTAATAATTACATTCTTATCAAAAATTTTTCTTGGGTTCCTTTATTATAAAAATTTAAATCTTTATTTATTTTCCTGTATACATCTAACTCAGGATAATACCTGTGTCACAAAATGCCTATCAAGAGGTGGAAATCCATGGGCTTGAGAGGAGTCCTAGACTATGTGGAGTACGATCAGTACTTATGTCTGAGCAGCAACTGATGTACACATTCAGTCCACAAGGAGCAGTGGGTAGAAATGTCTGAGAGGAGTCATCTAGACTGAAGGGGAAAAGACACATGTGTTTATTGGCTGATCCTGGCACCTAATACCGTCCCTCCCACCCTCTCCCCGGTCCTGCTTCAGCGATTGCTTTCACTCCCGTATACTGTCCCTTCACTCCCCTCCTCCCCCGACCTTACTGCCCACCCCACAGGTGCTGTGGTTCTCTTGCGGTTTCAGCTTCATGGTTTCATTAAGGGTAAAAAGCCACAGGGACAGAGCAAAAGTTGAGTGGAAGCTTTTGTTCTTCAAAACTCTTACAGTCAGGTCTGTTTCTCTGAGTGTCCTGATGTACATTTTGGGGCCCTGAGTGAAGGCCATCGTTACAATGATGAAATAGGTGCTGACATAAAAGGAATCAGCTCAATTCCGTTTACTGTGTGTGTTGTGTGGATTTCTTAGACAGATGGGTCGTGTGGACTTCTCAGACAGCAGGGAGAGATACGAGTTTGAGAGGATATTTGGAATCATTGCCTCGGGTGACCTAGTCAATGCATTAGTTTGCTTTTCTATGTATTGTGCAGAATACTTTAATACATTTTTGTCTTTCATCTTTCTCCTTTTTACTGCTTCTTCTTGGTGGACAAGTTCAGCAGAAGAGGAAAAGCTTGACAATTCTGGACTTTCATACACCTTTCTTTGCCCTTCACCTCTGTAATGAAATATCATGACCCTATCTATACAGGGAACTGTGGAAGATACAGTATATATGGGGTTGACTAAAGGATTTGTTCACTTTAGTCAACCTCCAGCTATATTTTAAGGCACGTTTCAGCATGGCTAGCTATTGATTGAGGCAAGTTGATACATAAAATTAACCATCACAAAAACTGCCCTGGAAAAAGGATGTCCAGATTCTCAGTAGACTCTTTGGTTCTTGTGAACCTTGAAATTGCTAGAACGTTAAGAGCTCAGGCTCTGGTGTCAGAAGGCCTAGCTTGTACAATGTTACTATTGCCTTGTAAATGTTAATCTACCTGTGGCTCTGTTTTCTTCTTCATAAAAAGGGGATGGTGGTAAGAATAGTATCTGTCTACTTTGGTAATTCATGTGCACTAAGGTGAGTGGAATAAGATTGACACATGAAAGTGCTTGACAAACACCTGTTTTTAGGTTGTATGTACTCAAAAGCATGTTCAGAGGGATGGCTTCCATTATTAATTAACATGTTTAGCATCGGACCCAGTACATACTAGGTACTCAATAATGCCATTCTTATTTTTAATATGGTGATAATTTTCCAGCTGTGTCATCCTGAGTATTACTGATATTGAGGTAAATCAAGTTTCTGAATGGTTTCTTTAATCATATGAAATGCACATTGAAAAGATAACATCCCTGATTTTGCCAGGTAAAATTCAAATTGGGTGATCTTATTACAAGGAAGCCCCTTGTTAGTGGGTGGGTAGGATTCCACCTCAGTGTTCACAAACTGATGACATCTGGCAGGAATGAATGAAAGAAAGGTCATGTGGCTGGTTTGGCTGAGGTGGTGCTTGGCCATTGGATGAGAATTCCTTTCCTTTAAGACCCTGTCAGAGCAATCGGCTTCTGTTCTTTCTTCATTCTACTGTGCCCTCGATCCTTCCCTTTACTACAAGTTTTGTTGCATTAAATTGAACTAAATTATATTTTGTCATTTTGTTAATCAAAGGTCAGTCTTTTTGTTCTATTCAGGCCTCAGAACTGGTTAGATCAGGGCTACTCATATCAGGAAGGAAAATCCGCTGTACCCAGTCCATCCAGTTATGTGTCAATCTCACCCCAAAACACCCTCACAGACACACTCAGAACGATCTTTACAAGTATCTGGGTACCTCAGAGTTCACTCAAATTGATACATAAGATTAACCACCACAAGGATCTGAAATAAAATACTGAGAATTTTATCGCTAGTATTGCTAAACCTGAATATTTGTCACCGCAGGTAGTCTGAACTGGGTTACATCATTTCAACCTGACATGAAATCATGTGAGAAGATTCTCTGGAACACCATGTGAGTGATAAAGGGTTTAAAGTAAGTTTTGTTTTGGTCACAAAGTCCTCTCCTTCTATAGGAAGGGAATAGCACAGGGTTTGCACACAACATTTTGTCAATTAAGAACAGCCACGATATCTACATCATGTGAAATCATGTGGGTCTGCGGGGATAGCATGACCCCCTCCCCAAGCTGGATGTGCATTGTCAGGACAGATCAAGTGCCCACAAGTCACCCCTATTGGAGCCCTGAATTCATGCAGAGACTGCCCTGTTCACCCTGAGCCTCACTCCTTTCCATAATTTGCCTATTTTTCTAGAACACAGGTCATACATCTGCGCTTCAGACCCCAGACTCCCTCTTCCCCTAACAAGTTTATACTTGGAGTAGCATCTACACGTGAAGTCCAGAAGCATGCGCAGCACGGACTTCTCCCACGTGTAGCCTCACCGGCAGGCTGAGCACTGAGCTGGGCCTGCAGGAGGGAGGAGAGCACAGCCTGTCCACCCTGCTCGGCCTCAGGTTCTCCCTGTTCTAGGAAGAGGAGTGAGAAGGAATGGCTCCCAGTCTATTTTGTGCCCACATCCGACTCTGGATGAGTCAACATGGCCTTTGGTCAGTCTCTCCTCCTAGCCTTGGGCCTCTGCCTTTTGAGACATGGCTTAGAAAAGAAGTTCTTTAAGACCTGTGAGACCATCTGAAAACTGCTGTGTGGGGGTCAGTGGTTATTCTACAGCACCCCTAATTGTGTTGGACTGCCTGTGCAGCTTGCCATATTTTCACAGCATTGCTTACTGGTTAAAGAATATGATTCTGCAAGCAGGCCTATGGGC
Organism: Glossophaga mutica; assembly: GCA_039655065.1. Lineage (NCBI taxonomy): Eukaryota > Metazoa > Chordata > Mammalia > Chiroptera > Phyllostomidae > Glossophaga > Glossophaga mutica. The sequence goes on along the minus strand of CM077305.1, from coordinate 142,217,388 downwards.
TGCACCCTAAGTCTAGTTAAGCGCAGTGTGAGCTTGACAAATAACATAAACTCTTACTCTCCTGTGTTTCATCCTCTTTCACATGAGGACAGTAATAACACGGTTTCATAGGAGTTTTGTCAGGATTAATGGGCAAATACACATAAAAAGCATCAAAGTGTGGCTGGCAAAAGTAGTCAAGATGGAGGGGCTATCTGCAGAGAGGAGGCAGGGGAGCTGGCTGAGGGGGTGACTGGACGGCCACACTAGGGAGCCTTTGACATCCTGGGCAGAACCGTTTTTATTCTTTTGCTGTTTTTCATGGGTGTTAGTTTCACCGTACATTCAGGAATGAATGTTCCTCCTGCCATTTGCTGAAGATACGTGCAATTTCTGTGCATCATACTTCTAAGAGGGTTCTGGGAATTAGGAAACGTAGTTGGTAGATTTGTATCCTCCCAAAAGGCGAGATGTGATGACACCCAGACCTATTTTTCTAAGGAATATGGGAAAACCCATCTAATATTTTGAGATAAAAGTGAAGTAAAAAGCACAAGTATTCTTCTACCCTTTAATGGTCTTTACCACTTTTCCACCTATAATCTTTGAACATGCCTGGACCTACATGATACAGACCCCAGCTTGTGGGGTCTGCAACATTGTGGGTGAGACACGACAAATTCACACAAACTACCAAGTCCTGTGGAGGAAAAGGGGGTAAAAGGGACGGCACAGCCACTCCCTCAACAGGAGAGCACCGCCACCCTTCCCTTGACAAGCTTTTATTGCTTTTCTGGGCACATTACATGAAGGTCCTCATTTACTATGCACAGGTTCACTTTAGGTGGTTACCTGTTACAGAAAACAAAGGAGAGGATGCCGCTAATCCCATCACAGAAGACAGATATTTGTAAATGCAAAGGGAAAAGTGGTTGAACTGGTTACACTCATCCTTGGAAGGTTTAGCATAGATTTTAGGAAGTTAATCTAAAGATATGCAGTAAATGTTTGCTGCCACAATTCAGGGTGAGGGAGTTTTAGCAAAAAGCAAGTCTCATAGCACTCTAGGTACAATGTAGGCCTCATTTCCCACGGGAGAACCCATCCATGGGTGTGGTTTCTGTCTGGGCCGATGCCCTGCAGAGCGGTCTCCTGTGTTTCCCGCTTTGTTTTTAGTTAGGACCACTATAGATCCCACAAAGCTTGTTACTTTCTGCCCTCTCATGTGACCCAGAAAAAATAATTTGCAAATGCATCAAAGTATGCAGAGCATTATTACAATCACTAAGCAACCAGCGATTCCAAAGACCCACATTCTAGATTAGGTCCATCCATCATTGTCAGACAGTAATGATCAGATAGATAACATTCCAAGAACTCTGAGGGCCTATTTTGAGTCAGGGTCAAATAGCTAAAGGGCTATAAAACTTTGGGGAAACAAACTCATTTCAGGCTTGGACCCTTAACATTTAAATTGAGGGTACTAGCAAAGTAGGTTTCATAGGATTTTACGTATTCTGTCTCAGGCCTGATGGCTCTGGGGAACCCGTCCTTTCCAGCACAAGACCGCATCCACCTTCAGCATTGTTTCAGGTTTAGGTTGTGCAGAGAAAGTAAGGCAGCCAAGAGATTAGGAGACTTCTTGCAGACAGGAAGAGGACTCAGGCTATGTCAAACCCGAGGAACGAGGGTCTATCACCCCCTTTTTCTATAGCCCCCAAGTCCTTCCCTGAGAGCCTCCTCATGATCATGCCTGTCTTAGGTCATCACTCCCTTGAGGAATCTTACCCATCATTGGCTAACCGACCATGCACTGGGGGCCAGGCGGGGTGAAATAAAGTGGGCAGAGGCAGTGCTCCTGCCAGGGAGATAAGCTTCATCTCCTCAGTGTCTTAGGGTCCCAAGGTCTTTCACTCAGCCTTAGCCATGGGGAGTTAAAGTTTCTGAAACCAGGCAGGGCAGTTCCAAATGTCTAATCTCGCACTTTTTTGTTTCTGAACGCAGTTGTAGCTGTTAGACCTGTGAAACCTACTATTCGTTGTTCCCAAATGTGATCTCAAGAAAACAACCTTCATATATATCGTAAAGCACAGATAAGGATTAAGACAAGGAGGCATCCAAGGGCTGCCATGACCCAAACTCCTAAATACAGTCCATTGAACCAGGTTTTAGGGTTCAGCCACTGTAGATTACTGTGGAGGGTCTGGAACACTTTTTGTTCAATAAGGCCTTTGCTCGAGCTTTAAGAGCCCTGATATCCCTACATGTGGTGAGAACGTGCCTGAAGGGCACATTGTGGGGCACTGAGGGGTGGTTGCCCTTTGCAGGAGGTGCTTGAACCTGGGTCCCTTGAAGACTTTGCCCATTGAGTATGACGCTAGTAGTGGGTTTCTCATATTTTGCCTTTATTTTGTTTAGGTATGTTAGTACTCATCCCACTTTGCTGAGAGTTTTTATCATAAAGGGGTGCTGGATTTTACTGAATGTTTTGTCGTCACGTATGATCTAATGGTTATCATCATTCATGACAGGATCTTATGGTTTTTATTCTTCATTTTGTTTATGCGGTGAATCGGATTTATTGATTTGCGATTGTTGTCCCATCCTTGCATTCCTGAAATCAATCCCACCTGGTCATGGTGCATGATCTTTTGTGATGCATTGCTGTATTTGGCTTGATAATATTTTGTTGAGGATTTTTGCCTCTATGTTCATCAGGGATATGGGCCTATAATTTTCTTTCTTTGTAGTGTCTTTGTCTTGGTTTGGAAGGAGGATAATGGTGGCCTCATAAAATGAACATGGGGTCCTTCCCACCTCTTGAATTTTATGAGAGTTTGAGGAGGAGAGGTGCTTTCTTCTCATAATTTTTGGTAAAAGTCACCTGTTAAGACACCTGTTCTGGGCCTTTTGTTTGTTGGGAGTTTGGGGATTACTGCTTCGGTTTCACTAAGTGTAATCTGTCTATTCCGATTCTCTGATTCTTTCTGATTTAGTTCAGGAAGATGGTATGTTTCTAAGGATTTATTCATTTCATTCAGGTGGTCCAGTTTGTTGGCATATAGTTGTTCATAGTGTTTTCTTACAATCCTTTGTATTTATTTGGTGTCAGTTATTATTTCTCCTCTCTCGTTTCTGATTTTATTTCTTTGGTTCTTTCCCTTTCTTCTGGATGAGTCTGGTTAAAAGTTTGTCAATCTTGTTTATCTTTTCTAAGAAGCAGCTCTTGGATTCGTTGATGTTTTGTACCATTCCTTGGAGTCTATTTCGTTTATTTCTGCTCTGATCTTTCTTATTTCCTTCCTTCTGCTCACTCAGTGCAAAAAAAAAAAAAAAAATGAAACTAGACCACCTTTTCTACCACACAAAAGAATACATTCAAAATGGGTCCAACTTAAATATTAGGCCAAAACCCATAAAAATACTGGAGGAAAATATAGGCAGCAAAATCTCAGACATTGCTCATAGTAATTTTTTTTAAATCAGAAATATCTTTTCAGGCAAGGGAAACAAAAGAAAAAATAAACAAGGGGGAATATATGAAACTGAAAAGATTTTTCACAGCAAAGGAAAATATCAACAAGATTTAAAAATCCATAGAATGGGAGAACATATTCACCAATACATCTGATTTGGGTTAATGTCCAAAATTGATAAAGTACTTACAGACCTCAACACCAAAAACCCAAACAACACAATTAAAATATGGACAAAGGCCCTGAATACACACTTCTCCAAACAGGACATACGGATGGACAAGAGATATATGAAAAGAACCATATGCTCAATGTCACTAATCATCAGAGAAACACAAATTAAAACAACAGTGAGATACCATCTCAACCTTTCAGTATGGTATCATCGATGAATCAGCAAACAAGAAATTCTGGCCAGAATGTGAAAAAAGGGGAACTCTTGTGCACTGAGTTTGTTGGGAATGCACATTGATGCAACCACTGTGGAAAGCAGTATGGAGATACCTCAAAAAAACAAAAATGGATCTGCCTTATGACCCAGCAATCCCACTTCTGGGAATGTATCCAAAGGAACCCAGTACACTCATTCAGAGGAACATAAGCATCCTTACGTTCATTGTGGTGTTATTTACAATGACCAGGATATGGAAGCAGCCCAAAAGTCCATCAATAGATGAGTGGATCAAACAGCTATGGGAGCCGGGCAAGATGGAGGCGTAGGTGGACACACTGTGCCTCCTCGCACAACCAAAATGAAGGACAACAAAGGCTTAGAAACAAGAAAACAACCAAAACTGATAGAAAATTGAACTGTGTGATAGTCCAACAACCATTCATCCAGACTGGTAAGAGGGGCAGAGTCTCGGCAAGGAAAAGTGGAGGTTCCTGGGCCCGGGTGGTAGGCATCGGCTGGCAACTACCAGGTGCGCAGGCGGTGGCTAGTAGACCCCAGGCATGGGGTGGCAATGGGCAGACCCAGTGAGGCTGCGCAAGGCAGCTGGCTGACCAGGCGGTCCCATATTTGTGCCCAGATAATCCAGGCAAAGGGGAAGCTTCAGAAGGGACTGGAATTCGAGAAAGAGAGGAGCAAGCACTATTGTTCCCTCTCGGACCCCCCGCCCCCACATACAGCATCATGCCCAAACAATTGGGCTGCCCTGCCCTGGGGAGCACCTAAGGCTCCGCCCCTCACTATATAACAGCCACGACCAGACCCCCACCCCCCCAAAAAATGGCTCAAACAGGAGAACAGATCAAAGCTCCAGAGCCAATTCATATAAGAGACCAAGAGATAGCCAACCTATCGGATGCAGAGTTCAAAGCACTGGTCATCAGGATGCTCACAGAATTGGTTGATTTTGGTCACAAATTAGATGAACAAATGAAGGCTACAATAAGGGAAATGAAGGAAAACACACAGGAAACTAATAGTGATGGGAGGAAAACTGGAACTCAAATCAGTGGAGTGGACCAAAAGTAAAAAGAAACAACCAAGCAGAAAAGAAGGACAAAACAAGAATTCAAGAAAATGAGGAGAGGCTTAGGGACCTCCAGGACATCTTTAAAAGTCCCAACATCCAGATTATAGGGTACCAGAAGGGCAAGAAGAAGAGCAACAAGTGAAAAACTTATTTGAACAAATAATAAAAGAGAACTTTCCCAATCTGGCAAAGGAAATAGACTTAAGAAGCTGGACCCAAGGAGGAACACACCAAGACACATCATAATTACATTAGCCAAGATGAAAATGAAGGATAGAATTCTAGAAGCAGCAAGGGATAAGGGGACAGTCACCTACAAAAGAGTTCCCATCAGAGTGTCAGCTGATTTCTCAAAAGAGACCCTACAGGCAAGAAGGGGCTGGAAAGAAGTATTCCAAGTCATGAAAGGCAAGGACCTACATCCAAGATTGCTCTATCCAGCAAAGCTTTCATTTACAATGGAAGGACGGATAAAGCGCTTCTCAGATAAGGTCAAGTTCAAGGAGTTCATCATCACCAAACCCTTATTATATGAAATGTTAAAGGGACTTATCTAAGAACAAGAAGATAAAAAACATGTACGGTAAAAAGACAGCAAACTCACAGATATTAACAGCCACACCTGTAACAAAAGCAAAGTAAGCAAACAACTATAACAGGAGCAGAATCACAGAAATGGACATCACATGGAGGGTTAGCAACAGGGGAGTGGGCAGAGGAGAGAGGGGGAAAAGGTACAGAGAATAAGTAGCATAGACGGTGGGTAGAAAACAGACAGTGGGAGGGCAAGAATAGTGTGGGAAATGTAGAAGCTAAAGAACTTATGACATATAGACTGAACTAAAGGGGGGGAATGTGGGTGGGAGAGGGTGTGCAGGGTGGAGGGGAAGGACGGGGAGAAATGGGACAACTGTAATAGCATAATTAATAAAATTTATTTTAAAAAGCATCTATGGGATACCTACATAATAAAATACCACTTGGTCATACAAAAAGAAGAAAATCGTACCCTTTGCGACAGTACGGATGGAACTGGGGAATATTATGCTAAGTGAAGTAAGCCAGTCAGAGAAAGATAAATACCCTATGATTTTATTCATAAGTGGAATCTAATGAACACACTGAAGTCACAAGGAAAATGGGGCCAGACTCATAGATGGAGAACCGAGGACAGCTAGCAGCAGTTGGTGGGGGGGAGGAGAGAAGGCGAAGGGATTGTGCAAAAAGGAGAAGGGGCCCATGGGCATGAACAGCAATGTGGTGATTGCTGGGGTGTAGGGGGCATAAGGAGACTAAATGGTAACGAAAACAATACAACACAGATTAAATTAAAAACGAAAAATGGGAAGGAAGAAACTAGGCCGAGTGAATGCCATTCTTGGCCATGAATGGTGGTGGCATCTGCTAGGCTGGATGGGGGGGACCCGCGGTCCTTGCATTACCCTTCCATACTTCTCCCCTTCCCCGCACTCAAGAAGCCTTCCTGAGCGTTCCAGAACTGGCACGTGGGCCAGGAATTCTGACAGCACAGGCACTCTCTGTGCTCAGTTGTCTTGGGCAGCTGTTGCTTCAGATGCAGAGCACTGTCTAGTTTATTCCCAATTTTAGGAAACCAAGGGGCTTTGGTTCTAACCCCCTTTTTATTTCTATACAGTTGGAATCCTGTTTGTCACTTTACTGCATTCAGTGGTGTCCGCATATACCGATGTTCTAAAAAAAAGAAAAAACGAAAAAGGGAATGGGTTCTAAGGAAACCTGATGTGCAGCCCAGGAAGGGAGAATCGTGATTTATTTTCCCTCTTCCCACTGTTCTAAACCAATGGTGAGCATGAAGAGACATCAGCAATGGAACTCTCAGAAAACATAATGTCATCATCCACCTGCGAGAATTGGAACATCAGGGCACGGGGTAGAGACTAGGGCTTCTGTCCAAAACTCACGGACCGGGTACTTAGGTGTGGTAGGAGATTCCAGGGTAAAATCCCCCCAAATTTGAGTCTGCCCACTCCAGCGGCAGAACCTATCCACACTGTTCCTCAGCCACTTTCCCATCTCAGGGGTCTCTGGGCCGGGCCTCTCCCTTGCATCGATCTGACACACAGAGAGCAGTGCTGAGCCTCTGAAATACTGTGATCAGATTCGACTTGATTCGTCCTCAGGGACCAGAATTTTTTTGTGATGGAGCATAAGTGTCATTGAAGGTCTGAGAGTCTGTGCCCTTTTTCAACAAAGGACCACGGTCTGAAATACCAAGGAAGGACCATGTGCACAAAACCCCTATTATCTGAACTAAAAAAAAAAAGAAGTTCAGTAGAAAATGTTTTTGAGCAACTTTAGAAACGAATACTATTGAAACACAAGTCTATTAAATTAATTCAGAAAGTCACACATGTTATTATCCTTGTTGCTTCCTTCTTTAGAACACCAAGGGCAAGAAACAGCTTTGGAACTCTGTTTTGTCGGTCTTTTGGCAGCCATGCAGAGGCAGAAGGAAAACAAGGGAGTGCTGAAAAGTAAGGTTCTGCTATTCAACCCTGAGCTTTCTCAGGGTTAGTCTTATTTCACTTTGTCTTGAAGTCCCAGGTCACAACGGCTGGCAATGTCACCTCCTAGGGCAGGTCCTTCTCAATAGTGCTACCAAGGACAGACTCACAGAACAAAAGCAAAGAAATTGGAACCTGGGACACCCACCCCTTAATGCACGCTCTGCTCCTCCAAGTGAAAGAGACGATGGCTGAGCCGTGCCGGGGGCCTTACCCTCTAATTGACAAGGTGAGGTGCAGGGGAAAACTAATTCTCTTGCTGGGGAAATTTTGGGATAATAACCTTGGACAAGGTAAATTCCCTATGTTTCAGACTCCTTGAGAGAGAACCTGACCCACTAAACTCCTGGAGTAGTTGTGATTACCGAGGACGATGTGTGTGGAAACACTGTAAAACGAAATAGCTCCATGCACATGTGGCTCTCACTAGGGTTGTCATGTATCCTTTGACCGTGAACCCTAATCTCGGGTCATTGCTCTTGAAAGAATCTATTCTTAACTGAACACTCCACTTACCACCCTACGTACTCTCTCTGCTACTGCTGTCAGTTGGCACAGCCAGGCTCCTATATTCACTGTGTGGAGAGCTCATCCTAAAGGCACTAACCACACCTACTTCCTCTTCAGAGAAAGTGACTCATCTCCTCCCTTTTTCAGGATTCCCTCTTGCTAGTTTGCTCTGTGGAATCCCAGGGCCCCAGTGCAACATGGGCTTGACCTAAGGGAGAACAACAGACAGGAAATGTCAAAGGAATCCTTGGGGTGAGGGATTTAAAAAGTATCACAAAGTCAGGGATATGAGAAAGGTGACCTTCTGAGACCTGCCTGGCCAGGCTGTCCACATACTGCTCCTGGGTGTGCCTTTTACACCCTTGCCTTTTTAAACTCTTGCCTTTTACAGGCGCCTGCATGAGCTCTGATATGAGGGTAGCCTTCTAAGGGACAACTCTGAGGAAGAAAACGTGCCTTGGTGAGTCACTCACACAGTGAGTTATCCAGAGGCCCAGGAGAGAAACTAGGCTAGAAGGGTCCTGGGTGGGTGTTTGTTGAGGATACCCACCTGGCAAGAAGAGGAGGAAGACCAACGCTTTAAGGAACAGAGCTCACTCTTCCCAGCTCCATCCTGGGAAGCCCCATATTCACACACAAAACAGAAAGGGACTCCTTTGCTCTCAGGAATGTTACCAGAACTCCTGTTGGAGGCTTCTTCCCCTTCATCCAGGTTTTTGACAGATTTCAGAAACCTCTGTTAGAAAGTTTGGGAACACCAGACGTTACTGAATATAAAACCCTTAACATGAACTGGACTCAGTCTTGACTTCTCCTTCGCATCTACCCATGAGGAAGGGCTCTGGAATCCAAGGCCAGGCCTTCGATGTTCCTTGAAGAAAACCTTCCAGCTGGTCAGGGACAAGAAGTGACCACAATAGATTCAGTGCCTGGCCTGGAGAGCTCTTTCAGTCCACCCTCACTTGTGGGTAAAAAAAGGTCAGATGGCCTCCAGAGGGGCCCCCTCCAATTTTGCACAATTTTGCAGAGGCCTCTGACTGGGGAGGATGCAAAACAGGACAAAAAACCCATCCACAGCAACAAAAGAGAGTGAAAGGACTCTAGGAGGCGCAGAGCAGGGGGAGATGAAGTGGAGGATGCAGGGATGGAGACCACCCGCCTGCACACAGGACACCCGGACTAATAAAGGCTCCTGGGCACAAGCAGCCCCAGGACTTGCCACAGGCTCCGCCAAAGAGTAACTTCAGAGAGAGAACGAGGCCTTTCTTTCCGTGCGTGCTTAAAGGCATTCAAAGCACAGCGGGAACAGAAAATATCACACTTTCATGCTCCGCAGAAATCCAACGTCCCCAGTGAGGCTGCGAGTCTGCACCACGCAGGCAGACCCGTCAAGCCGCCTGCACTCCTGCCCCAGACTCCGTCCATCTCTCCGGGGTTTCCTCAGGTCACACAGAAAGTCCTCCACCCTCTACCACCTAGAAAATTTCTCTCAAAGAAATGTTTCCATAAAATTTACAGAAAATCAATTGTTTCTCACATCATGCATCCTCTGAACAGGATGGACTCCTTCTGGAAAACAGGGAAATTTGTTCTTCACAAACACACTTTTCATTCCTAAAAAGAGTGTGCTTTCTTGGGTGTCTGGGCTAGAGTATTGTAGGAACCTGGGCTGGGGTGGGGGGGCGCGGGAAGAAGAGGTGGGCTGCAGCTCTCACCGAGAGAGCGGACTTTGAGCTGCCAAAGCTGAGGGAAGGATTTCACAGCGGCCTTGCCCTTCCACAGGCATCTCAGCTTCTTTCACTTGCCATTCTCACTACAGCCCTTCAAAGGCAACCACAAAAGCCTAACAATTGGACAACGGTTCTGAGATATGGGGAAAATGCATTAACCAAAATGCCCCTGGAACTTAGCCCTTCCCCCTGCTCCATCATCACAGGGACCTGGGCTGTAATGCTGGGGTCACATAGGCACTCAGTGCCAAAAGCTTCCCATCTCATCTATACAAAGAGGGTGATAGTAAACTTCACACATCGCAAAAATAAGAGCTGGGATTTGTCAGGCTTCAGGCCCTGAGCTCAGAAGAGAAAGGAGCAAGTTCCAAGTCCCAAGACCCAAGACCCAAATGCTTTGGCGGAGGATACCTCCACCGGACTCTGCGGCCCTGCTCCATCCCTGACGCAGGCTGGACGGCTCAGATCAGCTCCTGTAACTGGCATGGAAGAACTTCAGACAGACAGACATCCGCTGTCAAAGGAGAAGTGTAGTGGAAGGGACTAGAGCCCCAGCATCTCGAAGTGGAGTTGAGAAGAGCAGATTTGAACAAAACCAGCACACTAGTACAGTTGAGAGCTTTCCCCCTATTCAGTAGAAATTCAAGTTTCTCCTGTGAGCTCCCTATTTAGGGACAATTTACCTACTCCTTTCACATTTTCATCTTCTAACTTATTTGCAGATACCCATTATTCACTGTATATAAAATCTTTGTTTTATGCAGGGAGTACTCACAGTCCGTAAGGTTTTCAGTTAGATCCCAGTTGCCACACTCAACACTGTTGCTCCCCCTCTGTGGCTGCCTGGGCCGAATTTCATTTGACGCATCTTAAATCATGGGTTTCCTGTGCTCAGTGTCTAGAATTCTTTTCAGTTTAATCCCAGTTAAGTGGGTCTTGACTTAAGTACGTTTCAGGCCTTTAAAAGCAACGCTAATGTTGAAGTATCTCAAAGATAAATTCTGGGATCATTTGTTCAACTGCCTGTATTTGAGAGTTGGTTTCCAACAAGCATCTCAAATGAGGCTATTCAAAAGGGAAACCTCCTTCAAAAACACAATAAACAAAATCAAACAACCCTTTCAATAATGTTTCCCATTAGCTTAATGGCAACACCTGTTTCTAGGTTAAAATGCATAAAATCATTCTCAACTCCCCTCTTTCTTTCTCCAAGGATATCCATCTGGATTGAAATCGAGGTTTTACACCATTGCGAGTTTGCATCCAGGAGTGTGGGAAAGCTCTGCCTTTTGAACAGAAGACTTCTAAAATTCTACTTAACTATATTAATTGCTAGGTGTAAACACTTTCAATTATTAGATACAGTCTCCTTTCTCATGAATTATTATTAGCATGTCTTCCTATTTATTTTATTGATCTTTGACTTCTTTTACATCCACAGATTTTTTTTTAAAGATTTTATTTATTTATTTTTAGAGAGGGGAAAGGAGGGAGAAAGAGAGGGAGAGAAACATCAATGTATGGTTGCCTCTCACGTGGCCCCCACTAGGGGCCTGGCCTGCAACCCAGGCATGTGCCCTGACTGGGAATCGAACCTGTGACCCTTTGGTTCACAGCCCGCACTCAATCCACTGAGCTACGCCAGCCAGGGCTACATCCACAGATTTTTAAACACTGAGTTTTTCTTTCTCCACCCTCTTAAAACACTTGAATCCGGATTTTTCAAATTCTCAAAGTACCACTTTCCCACTTCTTTAAGGCACTTCCCTGAAGCAACTGCTGCTATCTTGTGAACATTACATGCTAAAGGTAACTCTAGGAAAGAGGAAGGGCTGTCATGGTTGTGGGAACACTTTCCTCTACACACATTTGCAGGTTATCTGCGTAAATTTTACCTTTATATGCAGCCTGTATTGCTCGGTCTCCTTGTCTATCAAGACACTTTTATAGGTGCCGCTTAAATATTTTGCTAATCAAGCAAGTGTCCACGTGTCGTATAGGCGCAAACCTTGATATTTCATTATTTGAACTAGGTCAAATCTTATCGATACTCCGCACATCATTTGTTCAACACCTGGGACTGAGGTTTGGCTCAGGTTTGAGCGTCGGCTCAATTACTGAAAATAAGTTGTGTTCCCTCTCCTCAAAAACGATGTTGTCCTAAAGAGAAACTTTCAAATATCAGTATGTCAAAGTCCAGCATAAAAAATATTGTTATTGAGGTATTCCCAAGGTCCTACAGCAATGAACCAGGATAACTTACTAATATTGACAGAAGACTACCAAGCATTTAAACACTTCTTCCTATACATTGCAACTTTTATTATTCTAATTATTTCATACGTGTTGTACCTTTGCCTCCCCCCTCCACTCCCACTCACCCAGGGCCTTGCAGCTGACAATCTCTTAACTGCTTGTGATTGACGCCCACAGCAGGAGAACCTCTACATTCCTTATCCCTGCCCAGTACCCCGCTCAGTGTTGGGGGCATTGGAGTCCTTCAGGTCATCAGTAAAAGTGACAGATGCAATAAGCTGCACATCGCTGTGCCAGAGAAACTGTTCGGCAACTACTGTACCGCCGCCTTTTCTTCCACGGCTTACCCCTGTCTTCCCAGGTGACCTGCAAACTCCTCGCCCACACATCTCCTTAGTCTTTCCCTCAGCTTGCTGGAGGATTAGCACAACTGTTTTCATCTTCCTATAGTATGGATCTCTCAGCTTCAAAATAAAGAAAACGAGAACACTACATCCCATGCAAGATACCATCTCTCGTTATATTCTCTATATGAGCACATAACTCTTAAAGTTATTATCACAGTTGAGTAAATTACATAAAGCATTAAGGCCATTTTAAACATGGTTATGAGTTTTTACCACGACAGGTGTATACAGTGGTCTGAAAGTCACTATATCATGCCCCCCAAAAAGCTTATTATGGCCCATTTGTGCCTTGCTCAGCTCATAATTTCACTGTGCACAATTTCTACCTCTGTGAATTAAAATAGGATCATCCCTTTTAGGATCGTACAAAGGGAATATGTAAAGTTTTTAATTCAACTGGCAAGTCAAATATTCTCACATCCACACTACTAGACAATACAGTAAAAACTCCAAGAATATGCAGTGGTCATCAAATGAAATGCAAACAGTGCATGGGGCACCTAAGATATTTATCAAGTCGTAAATGACGTAAGAGTAAGGGCAAACCTACATTACGCTGAAAAGCAAAACACCTTGATACAAAGAGATGACGTATTTTTACTCAGCTTATCCCTATGAGATGACATTCTGAAAAAGTTAATGCAATTCTCCAATGAAAAACCACAACTATGTGCAGAGCTGAGTGCTCAAAAGAAAACTCTGGCTTAAAACAAAGGAAAGGAGAAGATTTTGTAAGGTCAAATTAATTATTTAAGATCATCACTACTAGGTCATAAGACATTGCCCAACATGACCATTCTTTCAACTGAAAATGAGATAAGCAGAGAAGTAAATTTCAAAATATTACTGATGGGTTCACTTCCATTAAAGCCAGGAAATTATAAAGATGTCTGGTTTGGGCAGAAGTAAGTAATTTCAACTTAATGTGAGTTTTAATACTTACTTTCAAACTTCAAAATATTTTTTCGACCACTTTAACATCGTAGTAGAAATCAACCATTAACATTGAAGGCAACTATACATTACACACACACATATTCTCCCTCATGCCTGGGACTCCTCTAGGCCTCAGCCGTACCCCTAAGTCATCCCACTTGGAGGGGCCTTGTGTTTCGTGGGATCCTGTCCAGATCGCAGATGCGTTCCCTTTTCCCTGAATTCTCTTCTTTCGCCTACACGGAGTCCTGCGTCTGAACACAGACCACAGCATGCTGTGACTTCCAGACGTCAACTACTGAATGAATGGGCACTTGTGTAAACCGGTCAGACTCAAACATTCTCCGAGGAAGGAAAGGTGGAAGGAAAGGTCACCTCAGCAGCAGGTCCAGGTGAACGCGAAACCCGGGGTCTTCCTGTGGACGCGGCTTCCAAGTGCAAGTGTGTGGACAGCTAGGCGGGTCCCCCTGCTTAGGCAAAGCCCGTTGGCCGTTTCTGCACGTTTCAGCGCCCCCTTCCCGCGAAAGGAGTATTGCGCCCAGATGAGTGGGGACTCCTTGCCCAGTTTCACTGAGGTCCTGCTGATGGGCTGAATTCCGGAACGCCCTAGACTCTTTGCAAATGGCAGTGGCGATACATATGTTTCAGTGACTCCTCTGTACAAAACACTGAGCTAGTGGCTCATGTGGATTAAAAAGAGCAAATATATATGCTACCAACTTTCGTGAATGTGGGAAATGGTTGGAAACATATAGGATGGCATACACAAAAGGGTAAAACGTGAGGGATGGAGTGGAGCCGTTCAATCACTCGCAGGTGCAAGGGCAGGTAACTCCCATGGGTCTTGTCTCCCACGCATCCCATAAATTTATGGTGAGAATTGACTGAGCAGTATATGTGAACGACCTGGGAAGTATTAAACTTGGTTATTTTATAATTGTTACCATAATTTCATTGATTACATTTCAAGTTCTCAGAAATAATTGCCCGATGGTCATTCCATTCTGTTTATTATATAATCAAAATACTTTGCTATTTGGTCAACGTAGCTACAAATTTGGTGGTGAAAGACAAACGAATGAAAACAGAGAATTCGTAACCAGTGAAATAAGAGTCACTGAGTGAACATCAATATTCCGGAAGTAGGGCTTCCCAGGTGAAGAGGGATTGTCCGATACATGCAGTCAGTGCAGGCGTCTGATGTGGATACGGGGGTGGAGTTTGGAACCTCACGTGGCAGGTGTTGACACCTGGATTCGCTGTTGACTTATTAGATCGTTCTCTTTATATAGACTCTTAGCAGTTAGCTCTGTGGAGATGAGAATGATAACATTTCAGTTTCAGCTACTTCTGAAGACTAAATTATTCTGTTAGAAAACAGAAAGCAATTGTAGTTGCTCTCATCATCGTTATCATCGTCACCATCATCACTTTTGATAAAGACCTAACAGATTCCGGGGGTTTGTCTGGCAGGTGCACGGTGATCAGGATCAGAGAAGCCCAGTGACATGTACTTTGTAATCAATTCAGAATCTATGGGCTTCAAGGAGATGAAGGAAGCATCAAGGAGGGTGTTCTTTATTCTCAAATAAATGCGGAGAATGAAAAATATTCTGATGAAACCTTGTCATGGCCACAAACCCCCGGATCTTCTTATGACACTGTTATGGACTGAGTGTGTGTGTGTCTACCAGAAATTCATAGGTGGAGACTCTAACCCCAACAGGGTACACTGGGGGGAGGGGTCTTGTGCAGGAAGCTAGGGTTAGATGAGGAGTGAAGGTGGAGGCCCCATGATGGGATTAAAGCCTTCGTGAGAACCACAGCTTTCTTCCTCTCCCCACTCTCCACCATCAGAGGACACAAAGAGAAGGCAAGCAGGCCTCAACCCAGTGGAGGGTCCTCACCAGAACTCCATCACGCTGGCACCCTGAACTTAGGCTTCCAGCCACCAGAATTGTGACAAATGAGTTTGTTGTCTATCAGCTTTCTGGTCTACGGTATTTCTCCATAGCAGGCTGAGCTAAGACATTTCACATCATTCATTTAGAGCCTAACATACACCGGTTGCGGCTGTACCTAAATATTTCAAGTTTGATTCATACATGACAGAGATGAAATTGTCATGTATAATTATTCTCCACCATTTTTTTTTTGAAAGAAGACCTGATATCCGTGCTCGCAGGGAAAGAACATACAAGAAAAAAGAAGGGGAACGATGGCCCCACCTAAAAGGGACAGACTATTAATGAGAGAAAGGAAACAGCAAAGAGTAGGACGAGGCTCGTGCTTGATTTCCCCCAGGTTATACTCTCAAATACAGGTCTAAAGTCACTTTTATTCTTTAGATTTTGAAAAAAACTGAGAGGACATTTAACCGTAACTATGGTCTGGTCTACATAGTAATATTTGCTTCAATAATTCCTTCAGTTAGTCACCCATCAGAAAGGGGAAGTGAAATAAGCCGTTTGCTAGACCTCATGTACCAGACAAAGGCAGTGAACTTCAGTACCACAAGAGTCAAAATGTTTTTCCTTAATTCCTGAGTTTTCCTGTCAACTTGTTAGTGAAGAACAAGAGCCTACTAGATTCCAGGGTCTGAGTCATTTTTATTTATTTTCCTATCACCCTTGCATGGTCCAGGCAGAAAACATTTTTCCATTTCAATTGATCTGCCCAGGGAAAAACATTTTAAGAGAGTAGGCCATTTTGTCTGGTCTCTTAGCGACCTACCTACTCTTTCATGTGACAGTGCTTTCATGTGGAGTAGCTACCAGACAGGAGCTGATAAGGAAAGAAGGAACTTAATGCTGAATCCAGTTTCAACACATTTTTCATTTTACCCTTTATTGATCTGAAGACCTGTTCCTTACTCCAATGTATTTCTATAATGTTTTAAAATGATCATAAATGTTTAGGCATACACAAACTTAATATGTGATGTGATAGGAATCAAAACATCTCAATTGGATGTACGATTTTATAGATTCATGACACTAAAATTAAATTATAGCCGCCAGATATGAAAAATTTCTTATTGACGTGATGAGGAAGTTGAGTTTTTCCTACACCACAGAGTTGCATTTTTAATTATTCAGAAGATAATCCCTTCCATGTTTGTAAAAACTGTTCCTAGTTTATTTAGACTTTCAGTGAAACAGAGCTTTAACATCCCCAACATTGACAAACACACTTGCATGAAACTGAGCTGCTGAGGAGAGCACTGCAAGTGTGGCCTGTCTCCAGTCCCGCCTCCAGCCTCAGGCTGGGCCCTCACATCACCTGATGCGCCCCAGGCCCTCTCACTCATCCCAAGCCTCACCATGGTGCATGCCCCATGGTGCAGAACCTCTGTGACACCAAGCACAGTGACTCTCCTAAAAGGCTTAGTTCTTGAGAAGCACTCCCTTGGTAGGAAAGCAGGGGGGGCTTTAGTAAGGTGCTCATGCTTTATCAGCTACCGCCTCTCTCCCCCGTACAGCATCTCTCTGTTTACTGGCGGGTTTTGATCAGCATTAATGTACCTTACTTTCATCTTCCTCATCCTAAGGATGACCATTATCCAGTCCTACAACCACCCGTATTGTCTTGCTCCTGTCCTGCTGTTTACACCCAAAATTCTTGAATGCTCTCCAACATCCACCAACTCACACCATACACCAGAATAAATTCAAAATGGATGGAACCACTTAAATATAAGTCACGATGCCATAGAAATCCTGGAGGAAAACATAGGCAGGAAAATGTAAGATTGCCTTGCGTAGCAATATTTTTATCGAGATATCTCCTAGGAAAGGGGTAAAAAGAAAAAAAATGGGACTATGTCAAACTAGAAAGTTTCTATACTTTCTAGTATATAAAATGAAGCCACTCTACTGGACTACATATTTGCCAGCGATACATCAGACGACAGGTTAGTCTCCAAAATATATAATGAAATTATAGGACTCCACATCAGGAAGACAAACAATCCAATTAAAAATGGGCAAAGGACCTGAATAGACACTTCTCCAAGGAGGACATACGGATGGCTCATAGACATGAAAAAAGCTCAACATCACTAGCCATCAGAGAGATGTAAAATTAAAGCCACAATAAGATATCACCTCACAGCTCTCAGAATGGCCATCACTAAAAAATGAAAAACAACAAGTGATGGCGAGGGTGGGGAGAAAAGGGAACCCCAGGGCAGGGCACTCTTTGTGGGAATGCAGGCTGGTACAGCCGCTGTGGAAAACAGTATGGAATTTCCTCAAAAAATTAAAATGGAACTGCCTTTTGACCCAGCAGTTCCTCTGCAGGGAGCATATGCTAAGAATTCTGAGGCACCAATTCAAAAAATATATGCACCCCAGTGTTCATAGCAGCACTACCTACAATAGGCAAGATCTGGAAACAGCCTAAGTGCCCATCAGTAGATGAGTGGATAAATAAGCTGTGGGACCTTTACACAATGGAATACTGCACAGCAGTAAAAGAGAAGGAATTCTTACTTTTGTGACAGTGTGGGTGGAACTGGAGACTATTATACTGAATGGCATAAGCCAGCTGATGAAGGACAAATACCATATGATATCATTTATAAGTGGAATCTAATGAAGAAAATAAACGAATGAGCAAAATATAAGCAGAGGCATGGAAACGTGGAACAGACTGACAGCTGTAAAAGGGGACGAGGGGCGTGGGGACTGGACAAAAGAAGATGAAGGGATTAGACAAAGAACATGCATGCAGGATTCACAGACATGGACAATGGTGCGGGGATGGACTATGGGAAGGGGGGCAGGTAGGTGGAAGGAGCTGGAGGGGGGAAACTGGACAAATGTCATAGCATAAACAATAAAATAGTTAAATAAAAAATAAGATCAAAACATTAAAGAGCTTCAGATAATGACTTGTCTGGAAGAGCCTGTTAAAAGAAGCCGAGGACAGAAACGGACACGGGCTTCATGAACCACAGAAAGGCCTGGCACAAAATCAGAGAGCAGGGAGGGTGAGGTACGAAAGGATTCCAAGTGCCAGTTCCAATGCCAGAGGATTGCTGTCTATTGTATGCAACGGGGCTGAGGTACGAGCCCATTGAACTGACTGACTCTAAATTCCAACAAATGTAGACAAAATTCCCTTCAAATAATTTTAAAGGAGGAGATTTTTTCTGCCAGTTGAACTAAGTTTACAGAAGGCACCTGGGTAACTGTCAACCCTTCCGTTCTGCTGTGGTAACAGTGTCACCCATGCTGGGGGCACTGCTGTTGGGGACACATCTCCCTGGACAGCTCCATGCTATCAACATCCACTTCAATCCTCTCGCCCTCTGAACTGGAATGACCTGGAGAAACCCTTGACTCAGTGCTGGACTCTCCCATTGTTCCCCATCCAAGGATCTGTCCATCCCATCCCACACTTTAAATGTCTCCATTCTTCAGTTCTCCTGCAGCTGCTGTCAGCTCCTTCAGGTTTCTACATGTGTTCTGTGAGCTTCCCTCCCTCCCTCTTCTTCTCTCTCTCTCTTTCTTCTTCTTTCTTTTGGAGCTAATGTGAGTCCTGCAGGGATGCCACCTCCTCCCACTGGAATCGGATGTAAAACTCCCTAAAGGGAGACTCCTGGATTCTCTCCCAACTCATGTGTGGGTCAGGCTCCTCCCTGTACTGAGTTTCAGTGTGAGACTGGGTATCAGTGGGTCTTGAAACCTGCAGCCCAGCAATCAGCTGGCAGGGAGGGTTGAGGCAGGGCCACAATCACAATCTAGCACTTGATACTGTAAAACCTCTGCTATTTCCTGTTGGTGGTGCTCTGTGATGCCTCACGGCCTATCCTATCCATGGGTACCTGTGTCCCTTCTCACGCCGGGGGTGGAAAGTCCAGCTCCACCGCCAGACCAGCGTGGGTCCTGCGAGCAGCTCAGTGCTCACTCCCCTCACCCAGCGCTCCTGCCCTGCTGCTGATATTGTTGTTGTCCACGTTTAGCTGTGTAGTGGGAAAGGAAAAGAAGCAAAGGGAACTAGACTTTGAGTTGCATAAACTGAGTAGCATAAGCCTGTTTGCTTGCTCAGCAAGGAAGTTACAGCTTCACAGGCCGAGTTAGTACAGCATTTCCCACCCAGAGGATTGGTGCTTCTCCCTTTCCTCCTCATGCACCCATCGTTGGGGGCACAAAGGGAGGTGCTGGACCTTAGAGACCTGTCAGTCTGACTAGGGTGTGTGGGCCAAAGTCTGGAAAAAGGTTGGGAAGTTGGTTGGTACTTCTGAGAAAGCACCTGGTCCATCTAAACCCCAAGCTCCTGGTTATAAATAACCCCAGAGGAACAATGAATCTCTCTTTCTGGCTCTTGCTCATGACTTGTACTCCCAAAGTTCCGTGGCTTGTTCACTCCCTGATCCTCCCCATGTAACCCTAGCAGCAGCATGGGCCTTGTCTTGCAGCATACACACACTGAGCTAGGCAGAAGCTGGCCAGGACGGGACTGTACATTCATATGGACCAAAAGTCTTGGCAGGGGCCTTCATCCTGGCCCTACTGAGAACACAACAGGACTTCTTCCATGGCCTGATGCATGCAGATGGGACTTTGGGAAGTTAGGAGGGGAAACGCCATAATTGTACATCATCAATAAATTATGCCACAGAGCCACATCTTTCCGGGCTGGTCTCAGGAAATTCTCCTTTAGAAACAGCAGGAGGCGCACATCCACTGGTAACACCGGATCTGCAAACACTTACAAAAATTTAAGAACTCTGGGATAAAACGGTATGGTTGTAGAGATTTTCAGAGACAGGTGACAGTATGGAACCAAATGATAACTTCTGCACCCTGAAAATATAATGAAAACTTCAACAAAGTTACAGTGAAAAAAACACAACCTAAGAGCAGAAGGAGTATTAATATTTGAAAGATGTTAGGCAATCACAAAAACAGAGGCAGGTGAATAACAACAAAAATTCCTTGGTGTCCTTCTCCTACCTGACTCCCCGACAGCTGGTGAAGGAAGAAGGGAATGTAAAGGGCCCAAATCCTTTCGCATGTTAATTAGAGCCCTTTCAGCCCTCAACGGAGAGGAGCAATCAAAAGACTGAGTGAGTAACCTGAGGAAGAGATTTGAGAGACCCCTGCTACCTGCCTGAGCATTTCACACACCTTGTGCTTCCTCATAAACTACTTCAAGTACAGTTTGGATAACCTTAATACCTCTCAATCCCCCGCCCCCCAAAGGTTACTCCTGGGGGTGTCAGTTGGCAACAATTGTATTCTCGGAAATCCCTTCAAGTACCGCTCTCTCTTCCCACTCAGTGACGTTGGAAGGGAAGCAAGTGGAGTCATCACTCCAAGAGACAATGAGAATTTTCTCCTAATTATAACATTCAGCAACATGATCTCGTGGTGGGAATGAATTTGAAAGACTGACAACTTCCTTTTTAGAGACGGTGAGTGCACATTCGAATAGGAGAGATGTTTCCTGATGGCCCTTGCTTCTCCACACCCAGAAAGGCAGACTCTAAGCCTCCCAGTGGCCCACAGAACTGTAAAAGGATATTGATTCTGGGGTCTCTGGCCAGCTGAGCAGCCTGGAGGCCAGAAACACATTCTGACTGTTTCTCTCCATACAGCTGCCCATTGCCCAGAGAGGGCAAGCCCTGCCTGATGCCCAGTGCGTGATCCTGCACTAAAATGCAACAGCTAAGGAAGTGAGCATCGACAAGTGTTGGGCTCAGTTCTTCCCAGGACAGGGCCCCTTTGTAGCTCTGAAGATATAGGGGGAAGGGACCAGACTGTTTTGCACAGAACAGAAAGAAGCCTGCCTGGGGGACGTCTGTGCCTGCCATGGGCATTAGGTGGCTCTCTTCCTCTGTAAATGTTCTAATGAGCCAGGCCTGGGAGTAAAAGGTATCTGACTCCCAGTTCCTTTAGCTTCAGCTCTTGTTACATGGTTGTGAAGGGCCATTCCTCAGTTTCAAAATTATTCTTCAGAAGAAGATAAATAGCCTCTCAGACAAGAGTTTTGAAAAACCTAGAACTTTCACCCAACTTTGCTTCCAATTGGTGGTTTTGTACTCTCAAATGGAAATGGGTGGCTGGAAGCTTCAAAGGGACAGAACACAGCTGTGTGGCTGTGTGTGTGTGGGGGGGGGTGCCGGGGTGCATTAAAGGGGGAGTGAAAGAGGACAGCATGCTGGGAGTGTCTACCCTGGAGAGGGGAGCGGTTGTGATAAGGAATAGAAGAGTGCAGTTTAGAAAAGCAAGGAGGTAAGGCCAAAATGTGCCAGGAGTTATTAATAAGAACTATAGACGAGGATGGTTCACAGTCTCCGTGACGAACTTCTTTCCAAAGAACTATATGCAAGCCGTCATTCCTTAACTGAACATCAGGTCGGACTTCTCTTCCATGTGAATCGTGACTGTGCTCGAGTCTTGTTCACAACACAGCTCAGAATTTTGGTTTCTCCGCTGTCCTGCGCTGGTCCCCAGAAGTGGGAGGTTCGCTCTCCCTGTGTATCCCTATTGAAAAAAGGAGAGAACAGTGACCGGATCTAAGTTTGTGTGGTGCAACATAGCTTAAGTCTTTCAAATGTCTCAGTTTCTTTAACAGTCCAGGAACATTTCCTCTTTATTTTATGTTTGAGAAAACTGGAGCCCTAGAAATTAAGTGAGTTTCCCTGGATCCCACAGAATTACTGGTACAATATTCGGTATAGAATCCAATATTGTATACACTGTAACAGGCAATTAAAATGTTCACATTTTAGAACTCCATTAGGTTTTACACTATGCTATGATGCCCAAATTAAATGCCGTTTATCTTTGTTTTACTGGTGCACGTAATTTTTGTTTGTTTGTTTTATTTTACTAATTTTCACCTAGTAATTACCTTAGACGTTGTGGAAGAGAAATTCCTCGATCTAGTTTCAGTTTCCACCTTAGAAAAAAATTCTCTCACACTATTATATTCGTTATAATGTGTGTTTTCGTGTACCTCTAAGAGCCTGTGATTTTTAAAAAAAACTGATGATTGACGCATTTTAAATGAAATACCAAGCTAACCATCAAGAAGAGAAAGAAAGTTCAGGACAGAAAACGTTTTGGAGTATCTATCTTCTCTAAAAAGTAGAGTGACATTATTGTAGGGACACTGAAGACAGTGGGACAGAGGGAGAAAGCAGGCACTCAAATGACTAAAGCACATAATCTATGAAACTGTGTTCCCCATGTTCATTAGATGTAAGATCAGAGATGTATCTGGTATTCACGTGGTGAAGAGAGGTTTGAATGCATGGCGCTCAGATGGTTAGTTAGCAGTGTAGGAAGGAATTGATATAAATCTCATATTTTATAATTGCTCATAGTGAAATCTTGATGGAATGAAAGACTGATAGCAAGGTTAGACTTTTAAAGAGAGGAGGCCCAGGTGAATATGTTCAGCTTATGAGAAAGGCTAAACTACAAAAGGAACGTTGGTTGTTTTTCAATGTATACAAATTTCTAACTCCGTATAAAACAGGATACGGCTACAGTGACTCATCTGGCAAGGGGACTGACTGAAGTTTTATATCAAGGTTTCCTCACCTAGAAATTAACAAATATAGAAAATCTTCTATATTAATATAGAAAATTAATAAATTCTATAAAATACGTAAGCAGCCCTGGCGGAGCGGCTCAGTTGGTGGGAGCGTCATCCTGTACAGCAAAAAATCGCAGGTTTTGTTCCCAGTCACAAAGCTAGGCTGCGGGTTTCATCCCCGGTTAGGGTGCACGTGGGAGGTGTCCGATCACTCTCTCTCTCACACACGGCTGTTTCTCTCTGTCACTGAACTTCTCTCTCAGATCCACTGTAGTGTAAGTGGAGGCAGTGTGGCTTCCTCACCCAGGTGTCTGGGTAGCTAAGGGGAGCAGTGTTCCCATAGCCTTGGAGGGGCCTGATAACCAGTGTTCTCATAGCCTTGGGACTGGGTCCCATAAACTGTTCCCATAACATGAAGTGGGCTCGCATGGGCAGAATTATGTATGTTATATAATTTTCTGGCTTTTTGCCAGCTTTGTTTGTTCTCATACTGAAAAGGGGCTAGGGGCTCCCTGCTGGCTGCCACGCTGGGGAGCAAGGGCCACCACATGTGCCACGCAGAGACACGCAGGGATACGCAGCCTGCAGCAGGCTTGGCTCGCCCACCGGTGAATAACGGCATGCCAGACATCCCAATGGCTCCGTGAGTATTCTTCCATCTGCCTGAATACCGCATGGACCTGTCAGTCCTTGAACAGTCACAAAACATTGACTTTGAAAAATCCTCAAAAACAAAAAAGATAAGCAGACTTCAAAGACTAGTGGGAACAAAAACATTCAAAAAAGGTTAGCACATCAATGAGGGAGGAGCAATGTGATTAATTTTACGTATCAGTTTAGCTAGGCCTCAGTTCCCAGATATGTGAACAAACATTACTCTATATGTTGCTGTGAATGTATGTTGAACATGAGATTATAGGCCACGTAACATTTAAGTTAACGGACTTTGAGTAAAGGAGATTTCCCTCCAAATGTGGGTGGGCCTCATTCTGTCAGTTGAAGAGCTTAATAGGAAAACAGTGACCTCCCAGAAAAACAACAAAAGCTAAAAAATTTTGCCAACAGACTGCCTTTACACTGAAAAGCAATTCTTCTGAGGGTTTCCTACCTGTTCATTCTGCTTCTGGAAAATCCTCACTAACACAGTTCAGAAACCAAGTGTTTACAGGTACTGCCCACCTCCTAAAATCTTTTATTCTTCCCTCTGCCAGCTGGTGGGAGGAGACAGCAAAGCACAGAAATCTGTTGACATGTCACTGAGGTCCTGGGCAAGCCCGGGCTGGGGAGCAGCACATCCTAATGAGGAGAGCGTTGCAGAAGGAAGAGATGGGACACCCCCCCCACTCACAGTTGCGGGGCCTCTCTGCCACCCTAGCAGTTCACACATACATCCTGGTGAACCGCACACCGAAGATATTGTGCCGATGGTGGAAAATCCCTACAAAATTATACCTAAATTGACACATTCGAATAAATAAAAGGTCACTAGCTCTCGGGTAACAACGATACTATTCATTCGCATTCTCTAGCTTACATGAAAACTCCTCTGCTTCCAGGGAGAGTGTCCTACTGCATGACAAAGATGTCAGGACCGATAGTCAATGTGACCAGAAGAATGTTGTCCTAATAGATGAAGTCTGGTATTAGGAACCTGCTGTGAAACTAAAATTGTACTATTGTGAGTTGCTTAATCAATGTTTAATGAGATTTTCCTCATTTCCACTGTGTTTCCTTTCATTCCTGCATTGGCAGCTCTACCTGCCCCCTAGAGTCCCATAGTACACGCAATGGGAAATTCACAAGGGGGCTCTGGTCTGCACAGTAGGTGTAGGCAGAGAACACATGTTCCTCTCTGCCTTTCACTGCCCAGCGCTGGAGACTCTCTTTTTGTAATGGATAAGGTGCCTGGAAAGAGGTTCACGACAGCATTATTTTAGCCTAGAAGGAGCCCTTTGGTACCATGAAAGGACATCCCAGGGAAATCCTAGGAGTTGTGTCCAGAGTAGAAGCCTGCCCTCCTCTTGGTCGCTGTGCTTATTGCCCTTGGCCACCAGGGGGCGGTCCTCCCAGAGGAGTTTCATATGCCCACCCACCAACTGCATCTTGCTTTCTGTTTCCCTTTAGCTACAGGTTCTATTACATCATATTGAACAGCCATTAAGAAACATTTTCCAGCCCTGGCTGGTGTGGCTCAGTGCGGGTCTGCAAACCAAATGGTTGCCGATTCGGTACCCAGTCAGGGCACATGCCTGGTTTGTGGGCCAGGGCCCTGGTGGGGGCGCTGTGTGTGAAAGGCAACCACACACTGATGTTTCTCTCCCTCTCCTTCTCCTACCCTTCTCCTCTGTCTGGAAATAAGTAAATAAAATCTTTTTAAAAAAGAAAAGAAACACCTTCCTTGCAGATGTTTCTGCGAAACCTGGAAATACCATTTAACTTGTGCTTTCTATTTCTGACATTCTGTTCTTTAGGGAAACCTTGGTGCTGACACCGCGACTGGAAAAAAAGCAGTTGTGGGATTGGGTGGAGAGGTAGAGAGTGAAGGAGGAGGTGAGGGTTTCCACCTGCAGAGGAGGGAAACTTGTGCGATGTGGGGATGCATCTGGAATGCTGACAGGGAGGGAGGGAATGTGCAGGGACAGGATCCTTAAATATCCTGTGCTTCTGCCCCATACCTGGGTACTTATTCCCCTTTTCAGATATTAATACAAGCCACCGTATCATTATGGAAAAATAAGACACTTCTTTAAAATGAGGAATGACCATTTTTCAGCGTTCTCTTGCATTCATGATAGAATTACAGGGTTTTTTTTTTTGTTTTTTTTTTTTACCTGCCTCCTTTGAAGGTCAGGTACTGAAAAGTAGGGTCCTAATCCTAAGAATGTATAGAAAGAGACAGATAATATTGTTTCATACAGAGCTGTCAGGAGAAAAGCAGGGAAATACCTGCCATGTCTGAAGTTCTTAGTTTGTGGAAGATATATTGTACTAAGTGCCTTGAAATGAAGTATCTGTCCTGTGTCTGCACATGCAGCTCGTTTCTCCACTCCGTCACGTGCCGTCAGCCTCCCTCTGCTCCTGTCCCGCCCAAGCAAAGTTTATAATAAACCCCATCTCACTCAGGTCAGAGACCACCGTCAGTGCACCATGGCTGGTGTAGGGTAAGTGGAGGCACTCTGGCTTCCTCACCCAGTGTTCCCATAGCCTTGGAGGGGCCTGATAACTAGTGTTCACAAAGCCTTGAGACTGGGTTGGATGAAGTGCTCCCATAACAGGAAGTGAGCTCGCATGCACAGAATTATTTTATGGCATACACCTTCTGGCATCTTGCCAGCTTTGTTCCCCTCCAGTACTTTAGCAGGTAGGGACCCCCTGCTGGGGGGCGATGATGATGAGAGACACATGCAAAGGAACAGCTGCCATGATGGGTGCCACGCTGGGGAGCGAGGGCCATAACATGAGGCATGCAGCTAAACAAGCAGCTTGCAGCGTGCATGGCTCGCCCACCCGTGAAGAAAGGCATGCCAGACATCCCAACTGCTTCATGAACATCTTTCCGCCTGCACGATACCATGAACCCGCCTGGCCTTGAAGGGTGGCAACACAGCTGGAATTTCAGAAACCTCTGACATTGACTACATCCTCCATTTAAAGTGGACCTTCTGGCCCTGGTTAGTGTGGCTCAGTGGATCGAACACCAGCCTGTGAACCAAAAGATTGCTGGTTCCATTCCCTAGTGAGAGCGCATGTCTGCCTTGCTGGCCAGGTCCCCAGTGAAGGGCACGCCAGAGGCAACCACAGACTGGTGTTTCTTTCCCTCTCTCTCTCCTTCCCTTCCCCTCTCTCTAAAAATAAAGATAGATTAAAAAAAAATCTTTTAAGAGAGTAACAACAAATCAATGTTTCTCTCCCTTCCTCTCTTTCTAAAAACAAATTAAAAAATTTAAAAATAAAAATGAAAAAATAAAGTTGATCTTTCTCAGCCTGCTGTGTCATCACCATCTTCTGCTTTTCTGCTCCTCCTGCCTGCTTTCCTCTGCTGACCACCCCCTGTCATGGCAGGGAATGCTGTTGGTCCCCAGTAGTCTAAGCCACACTTCATCCTCTCTGCACATACAGTCCCAGCCTCCCACGTAGTTCTAAATGTCGTCTCTGTGGTTATGACTTGCATGTGCATGTCTTTACTCAGTCTCATGTCCAAATGTGAAGCCTCTACTTTTACCTGCTACCCTAGAGTATCTGCGCTTTTACGACCGAAATGGATCACCATTTTAGGAGTTACCTGGCTCACTCCTAAAGATTCTTGGGATGTCAGCTGACCAGACGCTAGTTCTTTCTGGTAGCTTTCCCTGACCCATGCGAGACTTACTTATATGCTCCCGGGTGCCTCTGCTAATGTCAAACGCATTAGCATTACTTTGATTGAATGCTTAATTACCCACACCTCCACCAGCCCAAAAGCAGCAGGAACAACCAACGGATACATAGTATTGCCTTGCATCAGGAACCCACCACAGAACCCACAAGTAGAAGACACATGAACACTACATACTTGAAGAAATTTAAATCCTGTGATTCTATACCTCACTTCGGTTTCTAATTCATACACTCGATGTAGTTGAATCAACAACGACCAGACACAATTTCTCCAGGAAAGCCTGAGTAAAACTGAACAGCTGCACCGGGTCTTAGTGCGTTGTGCATGTCCTTCATAGACCTGGAAAGGGTCCTACTTGATGACTAAAACTTTAAGCCATGTTTTCTCCACCTGGGGCTCCATGAAAGAAACTATGCTCTTTATTTAATTTCCCAATATGATTTTGAGTGCACTTCCATGAATGTCAAGAACCTTAAATGATATTAAACTCTGGTTTTGGTGTATTTTAAATTGTTTAATGAAATGATGTTTTAAGGTTAGAATACTTTTAAAATCTTACGTTCGATACTTATATTTAATATAGAAATAACGTGATATTTCGAAAAGTCTAAAACGTTCCTCTTCTCAGGGTTTTTTAATACCTGGCCCCAGGGGGTCCCCAACACCCTGGGGCCAGCAAAGCTCCCCCGAGCTCCGCCTCCTGCCTCCCGCTCCTAGCTCCCCTGCGCTCCCCGACCCCCAGCCCCCAGAACCCCCCCGCCCCCCCCCCACACACACCACATCCACCCCGCCCGCCGTCCCTGGAAACAGTCTTCCACGAAACCGCTCTCTGGTGCCCAAAGTGCGGGGCACCGCCGCCTCACGCCACCGCCCCGCGACGCCGCAGCTCGGGACACTCGCCGCCGGAGGCCCCGGCTCGTGCCCCGTCTCCCCGTCTCCCCGTCCGCGCACGCGCCAGAAGCAACTGATCCGGGTTTCTCTCCCGCACACCCAGGTTTCCTCCCGGGGGCGTCTTCCCGGGCTCCCGCGCCCCCCCGCCCCGGGGCGGCGCCGACCCACTTCCGCGGCATCCGCAGGGCGGCCCCGGGGCGCTCGGTCGCGCCCGCCTCCCCGCCGCCCGCAGGCACCGCCCCCCGACTGTCCGAACCCGCGAACGCGCTCTCCGCGGCCTCGAACCGCTCAGCGCACGGCTTCCCAGCCAAAACGGCGTCGCCCGAATTTCCGTGCGGAGGCGAAGCGCGGACCTTGGAGGAAAGCGAGGAAACGGCGAGGCTCCGCGCATAGCATTAACTCCAGGGCCCCCGCGAGGCCGCCCGCATCTCGCTCCTCCGCCGTCAGGGCGGCCGAAGGGAGGACCTCTGCGCCGGGCGGCGCGACGCACACGCGGAGCGCGCTGACCGCGGCCCGGGGGGAGGTGGGCTACGGCGGGAAGGAGGGGACGCGATTAGCCAACACCCTGCCCGGAACGGCGGTAGACACGGACAACCGGGTGGCGATCGACTGTGGGCGCGGGCGGGTGGGCTGGGCGGACGAGGGCAAAGGGGGAAAAACTGAGACAACTCTAAGAGAGTAAACGATAATAAGAAATAAATAAATAATGGAAACAAATTAATAAGCACATTTTTGTTTTTGATCTTTCTCCGTCCCCCCATCCTACCACGTCTTCTGCATGGGCCAGTGCAGCAGAAGGAGGAAGGCTCGGCAATTCTGGACTTCAATGTATCTTTCTCAAAGGTCTTCTTTCCTCTCACCACGCCCCGCCCCAAAAAAACAATAAAATATTATGTCATAAAGTTGTTTTATTAAGAAAGTAGATCGTGTTCTTCTCTCTAAATATAATTTGCAAATTCATGATTTACTATGTACTTTTTTATAGTAACCCCATGATTTTGGATTCGGGTCTTTCTCAGGTGGTGCAGAAATGTGAGTGGAGATTGGTTGGGAGCTTAGCAAACAATGCAGCTCAATAGAGAGAGTCGCGAAGTGCAAACTACTTTCTAAGTTATCGACCTCTCTTAGAGGATGGTTGCATGAGGGGAAGGCTCCCTGCAATTTGGACTCTCACAACCTCCCAGGCACAGGAGCTGAATTTCTCTTCTTTCAGGTAGTTGCGGATCCTTTGGAAGTACTTCCGGACAGGAGATCCTAAACAGGGACAGGCCAGATTTTCTTCTTCTGTCTGACCCAGGCTTTCTAGGCTGTGATGAACGCTGGAGAGGTGATAGAGGACGGTGCGGTTCCATGCCGCATGGCTGTGTTCTGTCGCGAAGAGTTCGAAGATCTGCTGGAGCATCGGGTGGTGGAAACAGCCGCGTTGCGTCCTGTGCATTTGGGCGATAGTCCCTCTTTTCCAAGGACATTTGAAGTCGTTTCCGTCATTCAGGCATGACTGAGGCGGGATAGTGTTCAACTGTCTCAGAAGAGCAGAGATTTCATGGTTGTCTGGGCTATGGATCGAAAGTAGGTCCCCGCCAAGAGAGCGAGCAGGGATGGAGCAGAGCATCAGTCCCGCCGCCAGGCAGAGATAGATCCGGGCCATTGGGAATCCCAGCGATTCAAGGACTGTCCTTCGCTGGTTCAGGGGGAAGCGCGATTCTCCAGCGGACCGCCAGAGGGCGCGCAGGTGGCCTTCTCGGCCGCGGGGTTTGGCAGCACAAACTTGGGAGCCTGCGTTTTCAGTCTGCCGGGTTCGCAGCACAGTTGAAACACCGGGGCGTCCCGGCCCCAGCAACTTGGTGCTGCTTGGATCGTGATCGCCGTGAGCAAAGAACCGCTCTGCCTGGCCTTGCTGGGGACGTGGTCTTAAATACTCCACAGGGAGCCCCGCCTTTCCTACACTTTTGGTTTCTTTTCATACACTTTTGTCCATGCCCCAGCGAGGCCACTTTTACACAGAACCCGTGGAATCCGTGTGTATTGAGCGGTGTGAGCCTGGGAACAGAGCGTGATGGCTTCTGCAGGAGATTGGAACGCAAACCCAGGAAGAGGTCCCCGAGAGCAAATATCCATGCACAGGATGGAAACACCGATCTGTTGCCTCTCGCACGCCCCGCACTGAGGCCATGGCCTCGCGGCGCTGGCTTGTGCCCTGACGGGAATCAATCCGGGAATCCAACCGGCGATCTTTCTGGACGTGGATCTGCGCGCATCCCAGCGAGCCACTGCCCACGGGAGGTAGGGCTTTTCCTGGGAAGTTTTCAACGTTGCAGCGTTACAGGGTACTGATGCACGGCAGCGGTCCCCAGCTTTTTTCGCACCGGGAACCTGTTTCGTGGAAGACAACTTTTCCACGGTCCGAGGAGTGAGGGGATAGAGTGGGGGGCAGAGAACTCGGGAACTTGGAGTGGGGACAGGAGGCAGAGCTCAGGCAAGCTTCGCTGTCCCCCATGGTTTGGCGACCCCTGGAGTAAGGTATAAAAAACTTTAAAAGTGGAACATTAAACTTTTCGAAATATTACATTGTTTTTATGTGAATATAAATATCAGACATAAGATTTTAAAAATATTTTTGAGACTGGAGATAGGTAGGAGGAAACTTTGGATGTGCCCCAGGGCTCAGTTAAAGGATATCGATACAAGACAGAAACCCAGATCTCAGATGGTTGTTCCGGCTTTCTGGAGAAGAGCTGAATCTGGTGAATCTTGAGTGCACTGGCACAGAAGATTCTACATGACCCCGGATTCAGTGTAATAGGATTATAATAAATTAACATTGTGCAACTCCCTTCTCCAGTGGCCAATCAAGGAAAATCATGAGACTACATGCACAAAGGCTTTAAAGTAATATAACTACTTACTTGTACATGCCCAATAAAAGCCTGCCAGAACTAGCAAGGGAATATCCACCCTATAAGAATAGAATCCCTCCAGTCCCTGATGTCAATCTCTGCTCAGAGTTGGCCTGTTCCCATGTTCTTGGAGTGTACTATAGCTTAATAAATCTGCTCGCTTTCTGAAGTAAACTCTGTGTATTCAATTCTTTGTTTGCCATCACCAAGAACCTGCTTACCTTTCTCACCTGTGGCAGCTTAACCTTAAAACATCATTTTATTAAACAATTTAAAATACTTAAAAATTACTTATTAACTGAAGTCAATGTTACATTTAAATTTTTAACGTATTAATGTTCAGATTATTGAACCAGCAGGGATTAAATTTTCACCTTATTTAAAGTGTATTCTACTTACATCAAAAGGAGAATTTAATATAATTTAATGCTTTTGGCGATCATGGAAGGAAACACATTAGTTTTCTCAAGATGATTGGTATTTAATTGAGAGTATTACCATGTAGTCATTTCCTCGTGACTTCATAACAATTTTGAATAATTTTTCTGTAACTTACGTTCTTGAAACGTCTTCACAGCCTCCCAACTTGACCAGATTGTTAAAAATAAAAATCAGTATTGTATACGAGCACTTGAGGACATTTCACAAGACTGATCTGCTCATTTTCTTTGGCTGGAATGTTTTAGACCAAATGGAATTGGCCACACGTATTTGCACTGGGCTGTCTTTTTTGTAATCCTCTCAGCAGCTTGCAAGTGGAAGCTCATTTCATGTCTGTAACATTTTGATAATTTGTCCATCATGGATGTTTTAGCATGAATTTTCCTTTTTTTAGTATTGTCTGAAAGGATTATTTACCTTGATTACCTAGATTTGATGCCTTCTCCAGTGCCCTACTTGAGGGAAGTACCCTACCTTAACATTAACCCTAATCCAGGAAAGAGCTTTCCAGTGAGTGTTGTGATGTCCAATGGCTGACAGCCTATGAAAGCCTCATTTCCCATGGTGGTCTCCCTCCCACCCTCCATCCACTCACCCCCTCCGTCCCCTCATCCCCACCCGCACCTTCTTTATTTAACTTTGTCCTAGTCTTTACAGCGTTTTCATTTATTCTGTGACATAAAATAGTATCACCAGAGGTAGCCTGACCATAATGTGAAAGAAGGGATTGTTGAGCTCATATATCCTTCACAGAACAGCCATTTTTTGTCAGACAACTTTCCTCTCTGCTGATTGTCTGCAAAGTGAACTGTTCGAGTTCTCTCATTAATGGTTCAGGGCCTGGACTACATGTGGAAACTGGGGCTCTGTCCCCTCACAGTCCTCCAGACAATCGCCTCTCTTGGAGTTCCCATTTGCTGGAGGACCTCAACAGGGACCCACCATGAGTGTTAAAGAAGCTGCAGTCAAAGCTTCTCTTGGGCCATGGCTGGTGTGACTCAGTGGACTGAGTGCCAGCCTGTGAACCAAAGGGTCACCAGTTTGATTCCCAATCAGGGCACAAGCCTGGGTTGTGGGCTGAGTCCCAAGTAGGGGTGGCTCAAGAGGCAAACACACATTGATGTTTCTCTCCGTCTCTCTCCCTCCTTTCCCCCTCTAGAAATAAATAAATAAATAAATAAATAAATAAATAAATAAATAAAATCTAAAAAAAAACAAAAAAATTCTCTTGGCCTGGTCGAGCTCACGTCAAACAGATTAGTGTTACATTAATAATAAAGGCAGCTATCATTCAGTATGTTCAGATTCTCGGTCTGTAATTTGCAAGTTTTCTTTCATTGAATCTTTACAGTTTCCTGAGTGACCACTAGTAAAGCTGTCTCAGTGTTTTGGAATAGGAAATGAAAATCTGATGTCCTTTAAATTAAGGAGCCACAGACAGATTTTGTTAGAAGTGAAGCTTTCTCCTGTCTCCCCACCCCACAAGCTCCCTGCATGTGTTTCCCGCCCCCCACAACACACATAATCTACCCCGCCCCCGCTTTGCCCCCACTCCACCCCCGGTCCCTGGAAGTTATCTTCCACGAAACCCGTCCCTGGTGCCAAAAATGTTGGGGACCGCAGCCTTACCACACCGGTCTGTAACGTCGTAACGTTCAAATAACCGTTGAGTAAAGTCCTAGTTGCTGTGGCTCAGTGGATTGAGCGCCCATCCGCAAACCAAAAGAACCCGGGTTGGATTCCCGTATGCTTCCCCGGCAGCAGCGCAAATCTGGGTTGCGCGGCAAGGTCCGCAGCGAGAAGCAACCACTGGTTGTTTCTCTTCTGTACATCGATGTTTTCTCTTTGAGACTTCTTCTCTTCTCAAACCGCTCAATACACGGATTAAAAGTGGCCACAGCAGAAGGTGGACAAAAGTGTATGAAAAAAACAAACAAAAGTGTAGGAAGGGGGGCTCCTGCCCCACTCCAAGTTCCCGAGTTCTCTGCCCCCCACTCTATCCCCTCACTCCTCGGACCGTGGAAAAGTTGTCTTCCACGAAACAGGTTCCCGGTGCGAAAAAAGCTGGGGACCGCTGCCGTGCATCAGTACCCTGTAACGCTGCAACGTTGAAAACTTCCCAGGAAAAGCCCTACCTCCCGTGGGCAGTGGCTCGCTGGGATGCGCGCAGATCCACGTCCAGAAAGATCGCCGGTTGGATTCCCGGATTGATTCCCGTCAGGGCACAAGCCAGCGCCGCGAGGCCATGGCCTCAGTGCGGGGCGTGCGAGAGGCAACAGATCGGTGTTTCCATCCTGTGCATGGATATTTGCTCTCGGGGACCTCTTCCTGGGTTTGCGTTCCAATCTCCTGCAGAAGCCATCACGCTCTGTTCCCAGGCTCACACCGCTCAATACACACGGATTCCACGGGTTCTGTGTAAAAGTGGCCTCGCTGGGGCATGGACAAAAGTGTATGAAAAGAAACCAAAAGTGTAGGAAAGGCGGGGCTCCCTGTGGAGTATTTAAGACCACGTCCCCAGCAAGGCCAGGCAGAGCGGTTCTTTGCTCACGGCGATCACGATCCAAGCAGCACCAAGTTGCTGGGGCCGGGACGCCCCGGTGTTTCAACTGTGCTGCGAACCCGGCAGACTGAAAACGCAGGCTCCCAAGTTTGTGCTGCCAAACCCCGCGGCCGAGAAGGCCACCTGCGCGCCCTCTGGCGGTCCGCTGGAGAATCGCGCTTCCCCCTGAACCAGCGAAGGACAGTCCTTGAATCGCTGGGATTCCCAATGGCCCGGATCTATCTCTGCCTGGCGGCGGGACTGATGCTCTGCTCCATCCCTGCTCGCTCTCTTGGCGGGGACCTACTTTCGATCCATAGCCCAGACAACCATGAAATCTCTGCTCTTCTGAGACAGTTGAACACTATCCCGCCTCAGTCATGCCTGAATGACGGAAACGACTTCAAATGTCCTTGGAAAAGAGGGACTATCGCCCAAATGCACAGGACGCAACGCGGCTGTTTCCACCACCCGATGCTCCAGCAGATCTTCGAACTCTTCGCGACAGAACACAGCCATGCGGCATGGAACCGCACCGTCCTCTATCACCTCTCCAGCGTTCATCACAGCCTAGAAAGCCTGGGTCAGACAGAAGAAGAAAATCTGGCCTGTCCCTGTTTAGGATCTCCTGTCCGGAAGTACTTCCAAAGGATCCGCAACTACCTGAAAGAAGAGAAATTCAGCTCCTGTGCCTGGGAGGTTGTGAGAGTCCAAATTGCAGGGAGCCTTCCCCTCATGCAACCATCCTCTAAGAGAGGTCGATAACTTAGAAAGTAGTTTGCACTTCGCGACTCTCTCTATTGAGCTGCATTGTTTGCTAAGCTCCCAACCAATCTCCACTCACATTTCTGCACCACCTGAGAAAGACCCGAATCCAAAATCATGGGGTTACTATAAAAAAGTACATAGTAAATCATGAATTTGCAAATTATATTTAGAGAGAAGAACACGATCTACTTTCTTAATAAAACAACTTTATGACATAATATTTTATTGTTTTTTTGGGGCGGGGCGTGGTGAGAGGAAAGAAGACCTTTGAGAAAGATACATTGAAGTCCAGAATTGCCGAGCCTTCCTCCTTCTGCTGCACTGGCCCATGCAGAAGACGTGGTAGGATGGGGGGACGGAGAAAGATCAAAAACAAAAATGTGCTTATTAATTTGTTTCCATTATTTATTTATTTCTTATTATCGTTTACTCTCTTAGAGTTGTCTCAGTTTTTCCCCCTTTGCCCTCGTCCGCCCAGCCCACCCGCCCGCGCCCACAGTCGATCGCCACCCGGTTGTCCGTGTCTACCGCCGTTCCGGGCAGGGTGTTGGCTAATCGCGTCCCCTCCTTCCCGCCGTAGCCCACCTCCCCCCGGGCCGCGGTCAGCGCGCTCCGCGTGTGCGTCGCGCCGCCCGGCGCAGAGGTCCTCCCTTCGGCCGCCCTGACGGCGGAGGAGCGAGATGCGGGCGGCCTCGCGGGGGCCCTGGAGTTAATGCTATGCGCGGAGCCTCGCCGTTTCCTCGCTTTCCTCCAAGGTCCGCGCTTCGCCTCCGCACGGAAATTCGGGCGACGCCGTTTTGGCTGGGAAGCCGTGCGCTGAGCGGTTCGAGGCCGCGGAGAGCGCGTTCGCGGGTTCGGACAGTCGGGGGGCGGTGCCTGCGGGCGGCGGGGAGGCGGGCGCGACCGAGCGCCCCGGGGCCGCCCTGCGGATGCCGCGGAAGTGGGTCGGCGCCGCCCCGGGGCGGGGGGGCGCGGGAGCCCGGGAAGACGCCCCCGGGAGGAAACCTGGGTGTGCGGGAGAGAAACCCGGATCAGTTGCTTCTGGCGCGTGCGCGGACGGGGAGACGGGGAGACGGGGCACGAGCCGGGGCCTCCGGCGGCGAGTGTCCCGAGCTGCGGCGTCGCGGGGCGGTGGCGTGAGGCGGCGGTGCCCCGCACTTTGGGCACCAGAGAGCGGTTTCGTGGAAGACTGTTTCCAGGGACGGCGGGCGGGGTGGATGTGGTGTGTGTGGGGGGGGGGCGGGGGGGTTCTGGGGGCTGGGGGTCGGGGAGCGCAGGGGAGCTAGGAGCGGGAGGCAGGAGGCGGAGCTCGGGGGAGCTTTGCTGGCCCCAGGGTGTTGGGGACCCCCTGGGGCCAGGTATTAAAAAACCCTGAGAAGAGGAACGTTTTAGACTTTTCGAAATATCACGTTATTTCTATATTAAATATAAGTATCGAACGTAAGATTTTAAAAGTATTCTAACCTTAAAACATCATTTCATTAAACAATTTAAAATACACCAAAACCAGAGTTTAATATCATTTAAGGTTCTTGACATTCATGGAAGTGCACTCAAAATCATATTGGGAAATTAAATAAAGAGCATAGTTTCTTTCATGGAGCCCCAGGTGGAGAAAACATGGCTTAAAGTTTTAGTCATCAAGTAGGACCCTTTCCAGGTCTATGAAGGACATGCACAACGCACTAAGACCCGGTGCAGCTGTTCAGTTTTACTCAGGCTTTCCTGGAGAAATTGTGTCTGGTCGTTGTTGATTCAACTACATCGAGTGTATGAATTAGAAACCGAAGTGAGGTATAGAATCACAGGATTTAAATTTCTTCAAGTATGTAGTGTTCATGTGTCTTCTACTTGTGGGTTCTGTGGTGGGTTCCTGATGCAAGGCAATACTATGTATCCGTTGGTTGTTCCTGCTGCTTTTGGGCTGGTGGAGGTGTGGGTAATTAAGCATTCAATCAAAGTAATGCTAATGCGTTTGACATTAGCAGAGGCACCCGGGAGCATATAAGTAAGTCTCGCATGGGTCAGGGAAAGCTACCAGAAAGAACTAGCGTCTGGTCAGCTGACATCCCAAGAATCTTTAGGAGTGAGCCAGGTAACTCCTAAAATGGTGATCCATTTCGGTCGTAAAAGCGCAGATACTCTAGGGTAGCAGGTAAAAGTAGAGGCTTCACATTTGGACATGAGACTGAGTAAAGACATGCACATGCAAGTCATAACCACAGAGACGACATTTAGAACTACGTGGGAGGCTGGGACTGTATGTGCAGAGAGGATGAAGTGTGGCTTAGACTACTGGGGACCAACAGCATTCCCTGCCATGACAGGGGGTGGTCAGCAGAGGAAAGCAGGCAGGAGGAGCAGAAAAGCAGAAGATGGTGATGACACAGCAGGCTGAGAAAGATCAACTTTATTTTTTCATTTTTATTTTTAAATTTTTTAATTTGTTTTTAGAAAGAGAGGAAGGGAGAGAAACATTGATTTGTTGTTACTCTCTTAAAAGATTTTTTTTTAATCTATCTTTATTTTTAGAGAGAGGGGAAGGGAAGGAGAGAGAGAGGGAAAGAAACACCAGTCTGTGGTTGCCTCTGGCGTGCCCTTCACTGGGGACCTGGCCAGCAAGGCAGACATGCGCTCTCACTAGGGAATGGAACCAGCAATCTTTTGGTTCACAGGCTGGTGTTCGATCCACTGAGCCACACTAACCAGGGCCAGAAGGTCCACTTTAAATGGAGGATGTAGTCAATGTCAGAGGTTTCTGAAATTCCAGCTGTGTTGCCACCCTTCAAGGCCAGGCGGGTTCATGGTATCGTGCAGGCGGAAAGATGTTCATGAAGCAGTTGGGATGTCTGGCATGCCTTTCTTCACGGGTGGGCGAGCCATGCACGCTGCAAGCTGCTTGTTTAGCTGCATGCCTCATGTTATGGCCCTCGCTCCCCAGCGTGGCACCCATCATGGCAGCTGTTCCTTTGCATGTGTCTCTCATCATCATCGCCCCCCAGCAGGGGGTCCCTACCTGCTAAAGTACTGGAGGGGAACAAAGCTGGCAAGATGCCAGAAGGTGTATGCCATAAAATAATTCTGTGCATGCGAGCTCACTTCCTGTTATGGGAGCACTTCATCCAACCCAGTCTCAAGGCTTTGTGAACACTAGTTATCAGGCCCCTCCAAGGCTATGGGAACACTGGGTGAGGAAGCCAGAGTGCCTCCACTTACCCTACACCAGCCATGGTGCACTGACGGTGGTCTCTGACCTGAGTGAGATGGGGTTTATTATAAACTTTGCTTGGGCGGGACAGGAGCAGAGGGAGGCTGACGGCACGTGACGGAGTGGAGAAACGAGCTGCATGTGCAGACACAGGACAGATACTTCATTTCAAGGCACTTAGTACAATATATCTTCCACAAACTAAGAACTTCAGACATGGCAGGTATTTCCCTGCTTTTCTCCTGACAGCTCTGTATGAAACAATATTATCTGTCTCTTTCTATACATTCTTAGGATTAGGACCCTACTTTTCAGTACCTGACCTTCAAAGGAGGCAGGTAAAAAAAAAAAACAAAAAAAAAACCCTGTAATTCTATCATGAATGCAAGAGAACGCTGAAAAATGGTCATTCCTCATTTTAAAGAAGTGTCTTATTTTTCCATAATGATACGGTGGCTTGTATTAATATCTGAAAAGGGGAATAAGTACCCAGGTATGGGGCAGAAGCACAGGATATTTAAGGATCCTGTCCCTGCACATTCCCTCCCTCCCTGTCAGCATTCCAGATGCATCCCCACATCGCACAAGTTTCCCTCCTCTGCAGGTGGAAACCCTCACCTCCTCCTTCACTCTCTACCTCTCCACCCAATCCCACAACTGCTTTTTTTCCAGTCGCGGTGTCAGCACCAAGGTTTCCCTAAAGAACAGAATGTCAGAAATAGAAAGCACAAGTTAAATGGTATTTCCAGGTTTCGCAGAAACATCTGCAAGGAAGGTGTTTCTTTTCTTTTTTAAAAAGATTTTATTTACTTATTTCCAGACAGAGGAGAAGGGTAGGAGAAGGAGAGGGAGAGAAACATCAGTGTGTGGTTGCCTTTCACACACAGCGCCCCCACCAGGGCCCTGGCCCACAAACCAGGCATGTGCCCTGACTGGGTACCGAATCGGCAACCATTTGGTTTGCAGACCCGCACTGAGCCACACCAGCCAGGGCTGGAAAATGTTTCTTAATGGCTGTTCAATATGATGTAATAGAACCTGTAGCTAAAGGGAAACAGAAAGCAAGATGCAGTTGGTGGGTGGGCATATGAAACTCCTCTGGGAGGACCGCCCCCTGGTGGCCAAGGGCAATAAGCACAGCGACCAAGAGGAGGGCAGGCTTCTACTCTGGACACAACTCCTAGGATTTCCCTGGGATGTCCTTTCATGGTACCAAAGGGCTCCTTCTAGGCTAAAATAATGCTGTCGTGAACCTCTTTCCAGGCACCTTATCCATTACAAAAAGAGAGTCTCCAGCGCTGGGCAGTGAAAGGCAGAGAGGAACATGTGTTCTCTGCCTACACCTACTGTGCAGACCAGAGCCCCCTTGTGAATTTCCCATTGCGTGTACTATGGGACTCTAGGGGGCAGGTAGAGCTGCCAATGCAGGAATGAAAGGAAACACAGTGGAAATGAGGAAAATCTCATTAAACATTGATTAAGCAACTCACAATAGTACAATTTTAGTTTCACAGCAGGTTCCTAATACCAGACTTCATCTATTAGGACAACATTCTTCTGGTCTCATTGACTATCGGTCCTGACATCTTTGTCATGCAGTAGGACACTCTCCCTGGAAGCAGAGGAGAGAGCTTTCATGTAAGCTAGAGAATGCGAATGAATAGTATCGTTGTTACCCGAGAGCTAGTGACCTTTTATTTATTCGAATGTGTCAATTTAGGTATAATTTTGTAGGGATTTTCCATCGGCACAATATCTTCAGTGTGCGGTTCACCAGGACGTATGTGTGAACTGCTAGGGTGGCAGAGAGGCCCCGAAACTGTGAGTGGGGGGGGGTGTCCCATCTCTTCCTTCTGCAACGCTCTCCTCATTAGGATGTGCTGCTCCCCAGCCCGGGCTTGCCCAGGACCTCAGTGACATGTCAACAGATTTCTGTGCTTTGCTGTCTCCTCCCACCAGCTGGCAGAGGGAAGAATAAAAGGTTTTAGGAGGTGGGCAGTACCCGTAAACACTTGGTTTCTGAACTGTGTTAGTGAGGATTTTCCAGAAGCAGAATGAACAGGTAGGAAACCCTCAGAAGAATTGCTTTTCAGTGTAAAGGCAGTCTGTTGGCAAAATTTTTTAGCTTTTGTTGTTTTTCTGGGAGGTCACTGTTTTCCTATTAAGCTCTTCAACTGATAGAATGAGGCCCACCCACATTTGGAGGGAAATCTCCTTTACTCAAAGTCCGTTAACTTAAATGTTACGTGGCCTATAATCTCATGTTCAACATACATTCACAG
This sequence comes from Glossophaga mutica, assembly GCA_039655065.1. Taxonomy (NCBI): domain Eukaryota; kingdom Metazoa; phylum Chordata; class Mammalia; order Chiroptera; family Phyllostomidae; genus Glossophaga; species Glossophaga mutica. The sequence goes on along the minus strand of CM077305.1, from coordinate 142,177,108 downwards.
CAACATATAGAGTAATGTTTGTTCACATATCTGGGAACTGAGGCCTAGCTAAACTGATACGTAAAATTAATCACATTGCTCCTCCCTCATTGATGTGCTAACCTTTTTTGAATGTTTTTGTTCCCACTAGTCTTTGAAGTCTGCTTATCTTTTTTGTTTTTGAGGATTTTTCAAAGTCAATGTTTTGTGACTGTTCAAGGACTGACAGGTCCATGCGGTATTCAGGCAGATGGAAGAATACTCACGGAGCCATTGGGATGTCTGGCATGCCGTTATTCACCGGTGGGCGAGCCAAGCCTGCTGCAGGCTGCGTATCCCTGCGTGTCTCTGCGTGGCACATGTGGTGGCCCTTGCTCCCCAGCGTGGCAGCCAGCAGGGAGCCCCTAGCCCCTTTTCAGTATGAGAACAAACAAAGCTGGCAAAAAGCCAGAAAATTATATAACATACATAATTCTGCCCATGCGAGCCCACTTCATGTTATGGGAACAGTTTATGGGACCCAGTCCCAAGGCTATGAGAACACTGGTTATCAGGCCCCTCCAAGGCTATGGGAACACTGCTCCCCTTAGCTACCCAGACACCTGGGTGAGGAAGCCACACTGCCTCCACTTACACTACAGTGGATCTGAGAGAGAAGTTCAGTGACAGAGAGAAACAGCCGTGTGTGAGAGAGAGAGTGATCGGACACCTCCCACGTGCACCCTAACCGGGGATGAAACCCGCAGCCTAGCTTTGTGACTGGGAACAAAACCTGCGATTTTTTGCTGTACAGGATGACGCTCCCACCAACTGAGCCGCTCCGCCAGGGCTGCTTACGTATTTTATAGAATTTATTAATTTTCTATATTAATATAGAAGATTTTCTATATTTGTTAATTTCTAGGTGAGGAAACCTTGATATAAAACTTCAGTCAGTCCCCTTGCCAGATGAGTCACTGTAGCCGTATCCTGTTTTATACGGAGTTAGAAATTTGTATACATTGAAAAACAACCAACGTTCCTTTTGTAGTTTAGCCTTTCTCATAAGCTGAACATATTCACCTGGGCCTCCTCTCTTTAAAAGTCTAACCTTGCTATCAGTCTTTCATTCCATCAAGATTTCACTATGAGCAATTATAAAATATGAGATTTATATCAATTCCTTCCTACACTGCTAACTAACCATCTGAGCGCCATGCATTCAAACCTCTCTTCACCACGTGAATACCAGATACATCTCTGATCTTACATCTAATGAACATGGGGAACACAGTTTCATAGATTATGTGCTTTAGTCATTTGAGTGCCTGCTTTCTCCCTCTGTCCCACTGTCTTCAGTGTCCCTACAATAATGTCACTCTACTTTTTAGAGAAGATAGATACTCCAAAACATTTTCTGTCCTGAACTTTCTTTCTCTTCTTGATGGTTAGCTTGGTATTTCATTTAAAATGCGTCAATCATCAGTTTTTTTTAAAAATCACAGGCTCTTAGAGGTACACGAAAACACACATTATAACGAATATAATAGTGTGAGAGAATTTTTTTCTAAGGTGGAAACTGAAACTAGATCGAGGAATTTCTCTTCCACAACGTCTAAGGTAATTACTAGGTGAAAATTAGTAAAATAAAACAAACAAACAAAAATTACGTGCACCAATAAAACAAAGATAAACGGCATTTAATTTGGGCATCATAGCATAGTGTAAAACCTAATGGAATTCTAAAATGTGAACATTTTAATTGCCTGTTACAGTGTATACAATATTGGATTCTATACCGAATCTTTATTGTACCAGTAATTCTGTGGGATCCAGGGAAACTCACTTAATTTCTAGGGCTCCAGTTTTCTCAAACATAAAATAAAGAGGAAATGTTCCTGGACTGTTAAAGAAACTGAGACATTTGAAAGACTTAAGCTATGTTGCACCACACAAACTTAGATCCGGTCACTGTTCTCTCCTTTTTTCAATAGGGATACACAGGGAGAGCGAACCTCCCACCTCTGGGGACCAGCGCAGGACAGCGGAGAAACCAAAATTCTGAGCTGTGTTGTGAACAAGACTCGAGCACAGTCACGATTCACATGGAAGAGAAGTCCGACCTGATGTTCAGTTAAGGAATGACGGCTTGCATATAGTTCTTTGGAAAGAAGTTCGTCACGGAGACTGTGAAACATCCTCGTCTATAGTTCTTATTAATAACTCCTGGCACATTTTGGCCTTACCTCCTTGCTTTTCTAAACTGCACTCTTCTATTCCTTATCACAACCGCTCCCCTCTCCAGGGTAGACACTCCCAGCATGCTGTCCTCTTTCACTCCCGCTTTAATGCACCCCGGCACCCCCCCCCCGCCCAACACACACACAGCCACACAGCTGTGTTCTGTCCCTTGGAAGCTTCCAGCCACCCATTTCCATTTGAGAGTACAAAACCACCAATTGGAAGCAAAGTTGGGTGAAAGTTCTAGGTTTTTCAAAACTCTTGTCTGAGAGGCTATTTATCTTCTTCTGAAGAATAATGTTGGAACTGAGGAATGGCCCTTCACAACCATGTAACAAGAGCTGAAGCTAAAGGAACTGGGAGTCAGATACCTTTTACTCCCAGGCCTGGCTCATTAGAACATTTACAGAGGAAGAGAGCCACCTAATGCCCATGGCAGGCACAGACGTCCCCCAGGCAGGCTTCTTTCTGTTCTGTGCAAAACAGTCTGGTCCCTTCCCCCTATATCTTCAGAGCTACAAAGGGGCCCTGTCCTGGGAAGAACTGAGCCTAACACTTGTCGATGCTCACTTCCTTAGCAGTTGCATTTTAGTGCAGGATCACGCACTGGGCATCAGGCAGGGCTTGCCCTCTCTGGGCAATGGGCAGCTGTATGGAGAGAAAGAGTCAGAATGTGTTTCTGGCCTCCAGGCTGCTCAGCTGGCCAGAGACCCCAGAATCAATATCCTTTTACAGTTCTGTGGGCCACTGGGAGGCTTAGAGTCTGCCTTTCTGGGTGTGGAGAAGCAAGGGCCATCAGGAAACATCTCTCCTATTCGAATGTGCACCCACCGTCTCTAAAAAGGAAGTTGTCAGTCTTTCAAATTCATTCCCACCACGAGATCATGTTACTGAATGTTATAATTAGGAGAAAATTCTCATTGTCTCTTGGAGTGATGACTCCACTTGCTTCCCTTCCAACGTCACTGAGTGGGAAGAGAGAGCGGTACTTGAAGGGATTTCCGAGAATACAATTGTTGCCAACTGACACCCCCAGGAGTAACCTTTGGGGGGCAGGGGATTGAGAGGTATTAAGGTTATCCAAACTGTACTTGAAGTAGTTTATGAGGAAGCACAAGGTGTGTGAAATGCTCAGGCAGGTAGCAGGGGTCTCTCAAATCTCTTCCTCAGGTTACTCACTCAGTCTTTTGATTGCTCCTCTCCGTTGAGGGCTGAAAGGGCTCTAATTAACATGCGAAAGGATTTGGGCCCTTTACATTTCCTTCTTCCTTCACCAGCTGTCGGGGAGTCAGGTAGGAGAAGGACACCAAGGAATTTTTGTTATTATTCACCTGCCTCTGTTTTTGTGATTGCCTAACATCTTTCAAATATTAATACTCCTTCTGCTCTTAGGTTGTGTTTTTTTCACTGTAACTTTGTTGAAGTTTTCATTATATTTTCAGGGTGCAGAAGTTATCATTTGGTTCCATACTGTCACCTGTCTCTGAAAATCTCTACAACCATACCGTTTTATCCCAGAGTTCTTAAATTTTTGTGAGTGTTTGCAGTTCCGGTGTTACCAGTGGATGTGCGCCTCCTGCTGTTTCTAAAGGAGAATTTCCTGAGACCAGCCCGGAAAGATGTGGCTCTGTGGCATAATTTATTGATGATGTACAATTATGGCGTTTCCCCTCCTAACTTCCCAAAGTCCCATCTGCATGCATCAGGCCATGGAAGAAGTCCTGTGTGTTCTCAGTAGGGCCAGGATGAAGGCCCCTGCCAAGACTTTTGGTCCATATTAATGTACAGTCCCGTCCTGGCCAGCTTCTGCCTAGCTCAGTGTGTGTATGCTGCAAGACAAGGCCCATGCTGCTGCTAGGGTTACATGGGGAGGATCAGGGAGTGAACAAGCCACGGAACTTTGGGAGTACAAGTCATGAGCAAGAGCCAGAAAGAGAGATTCATTGTTCCTCTGGGGTTATTTATAACCAGGAGCTTGGGGTTTAGATGGACCAGGTGCTTTCTCAGAAGTACCAACCAACTTCCCAACCTTTTTCCAGACTTTGGCCCACACACCCTAGTCAGACTGACAGGTCTCTAAGGTCCAGCACCTCCCTTTGTGCCCCCAACGATGGGTGCATGAGGAGGAAAGGGAGAAGCACCAATCCTCTGGGTGGGAAATGCTGTACTAACTTGGCCTGTGAAGCTGTAACTTCCTTGCTGAGCAAGCAAACAGGCTTATGCTACTCAGTTTATGCAACTCAAAGTCTAGTTCCCTTTGCTTCTTTTCCTTTCCCACTACACAGCTAAACGTGGACAACAACAATATCAGCAGCAGGGCAGGAGCGCTGGGTGAGGGGAGTGAGCACTGAGCTGCTCGCAGGACCCACGCTGGTCTGGCGGTGGAGCTGGACTTTCCACCCCCGGCGTGAGAAGGGACACAGGTACCCATGGATAGGATAGGCCGTGAGGCATCACAGAGCACCACCAACAGGAAATAGCAGAGGTTTTACAGTATCAAGTGCTAGATTGTGATTGTGGCCCTGCCTCAACCCTCCCTGCCAGCTGATTGCTGGGCTGCAGGTTTCAAGACCCACTGATACCCAGTCTCACACTGAAACTCAGTACAGGGAGGAGCCTGACCCACACATGAGTTGGGAGAGAATCCAGGAGTCTCCCTTTAGGGAGTTTTACATCCGATTCCAGTGGGAGGAGGTGGCATCCCTGCAGGACTCACATTAGCTCCAAAAGAAAAGAAGAAGAAAGAGAGAGAGAGAAGAAGAGGGAGGGAGGGAAGCTCACAGAACACATGTAGAAATCTGAAGGAGCTGACAGCAGCTGCAGGAGAACTGAAGAATGGAGACATTTAAAGTGTGGGATGGGATGGACAGATCCTTGGATGGGGAACAATGGGAGAGTCCAGCACTGAGTCAACGGTTTCTCCAGGTCATTCCAGTTCAGAGGGCGAGAGGATTGAAGTGGATGTTGATAGCATGGAGCTGTCCAGGGAGATGTGTCCCCAACAGCAGTGCCCCCAGCATGGGTGACACTGATACCACAGCAGAACGGAAGGGTTGACAGTTACCCAGGTGCCTTCTGTAAACTTAGTTCAACTGGCAGAAAAAATCTCCTCCTTTAAAATTATTTGAAGGGAATTTTGTCTACATTTGTTGGAATTTAGAGTCAGTCAGTTCAATGGGCTCGTACCTCAGCCCCGTTGCATACAATAGACAGCAATCCTCTGGCATTGGAACTGGCACTTGGAATCCTTTCGTACCTCACCCTCCCTGCTCTCTGATTTTGTGCCAGGCCTTTCTGTGGTTCATGAAGCCCATGTCCGTTTCTGTCCTCGGCTTCTTTTAACAGGCTCTTCCAGACAAGTCATTATCTGAAGCTCTTTAATGTTTTGATCTTATTTTTTATTTAACTATTTTATTGTTTATGCTATGACATTTGTCCAGTTTCCCCCCTCCAGCTCCTTCCACATACCTGCCCCCCTTCCCATAGTCCATCCCCGCACCATTGTCCATGTCTGTGAATCCTGCATGCATGTTCTTTGTCTAATCCCTTCATCTTCTTTTGTCCAGTCCCCACGCCCCTCGTCCCCCTTTACAGCTGTCAGTCTGTTCCACATTTCCATGCCTCTGCTTATATTTTGCTCATTCGTTTATTTTCTTCATTAGATTCCACTTATAAATGATATCATATGGTATTTGTCCTTCATCAGCTGGCTTATGCCATTCAGTATAATAGTCTCCAGTTCCACCCACACTGTCACAAAAGTAAGAATTCCTTCTCTTTTACTGCTGTGCAGTATTCCATTGTGTAAAGGTCCCACAGCTTATTTATCCACTCATCTACTGATGGGCACTTAGGCTGTTTCCAGATCTTGCCTATTGTAGGTAGTGCTGCTATGAACACTGGGGTGCATATATTTTTTGAATTGGTGCCTCAGAATTCTTAGCATATGCTCCCTGCAGAGGAACTGCTGGGTCAAAAGGCAGTTCCATTTTAATTTTTTGAGGAAATTCCATACTGTTTTCCACAGCGGCTGTACCAGCCTGCATTCCCACAAAGAGTGCCCTGCCCTGGGGTTCCCTTTTCTCCCCACCCTCGCCATCACTTGTTGTTTTTCATTTTTTAGTGATGGCCATTCTGAGAGCTGTGAGGTGATATCTTATTGTGGTTTTAATTTTACATCTCTCTGATGGCTAGTGATGTTGAGCTTTTTTCATGTCTATGAGCCATCCGTATGTCCTCCTTGGAGAAGTGTCTATTCAGGTCCTTTGCCCATTTTTAATTGGATTGTTTGTCTTCCTGATGTGGAGTCCTATAATTTCATTATATATTTTGGAGACTAACCTGTCGTCTGATGTATCGCTGGCAAATATGTAGTCCAGTAGAGTGGCTTCATTTTATATACTAGAAAGTATAGAAACTTTCTAGTTTGACATAGTCCCATTTTTTTTTCTTTTTACCCCTTTCCTAGAAGATATCTCGATAAAAATATTGCTACGCAAGGCAATCTTACATTTTCCTGCCTATGTTTTCCTCCAGGATTTCTATGGCATCGTGACTTATATTTAAGTGGTTCCATCCATTTTGAATTTATTCTGGTGTATGGTGTGAGTTGGTGGATGTTGGAGAGCATTCAAGAATTTTGGGTGTAAACAGCAGGACAGGAGCAAGACAATACGGGTGGTTGTAGGACTGGATAATGGTCATCCTTAGGATGAGGAAGATGAAAATAAGGTACATTAATGCTGATCAAAACCCGCCAGTAAACAGAGAGATGCTGTACGGGGGAGAGAGGCGGTAGCTGATAAAGCATGAGCACCTTACTAAAGCCCCCCCTGCTTTCCTACCAAGGGAGTGCTTCTCAAGAACTAAGCCTTTTAGGAGAGTCACTGTGCTTGGTGTCACAGAGGTTCTGCACCATGGGGCATGCACCATGGTGAGGCTTGGGATGAGTGAGAGGGCCTGGGGCGCATCAGGTGATGTGAGGGCCAAGCCTGAGGCTGGAGGCGGGACTGGAGACAGGCCACACTTGCAGCGCTCTCCTCAGCAGCTCAGTTTCATGCAAGTGTGTTTGTCAATGTTGGGGATGTTAAAGCTCTGTTTCACTGAAAGTCTAAATAAACTAGGAACAGTTTTTACAAACATGGAAGGGATTATCTTCTGAATAATTAAAAATGCAACTCTGTGGTGTAGGAAAAACTCAATTTCCTCATCACGTCAATAAGAAATTTTTCATATCTGGCGGCTATAATTTAATTTTAGTGTCATGAATCTATAAAATCGTACATCCAATTGAGATGTTTTGATTCCTATCACATCACATATTAAGTTTGTGTATGCCTAAACATTTATGATCATTTTAAAACATTATAGAAATACATTGGAGTAAGGAACAGGTCTTCAGATCAATAAAGGGTAAAATGAAAAATGTGTTGAAACTGGATTCAGCATTAAGTTCCTTCTTTCCTTATCAGCTCCTGTCTGGTAGCTACTCCACATGAAAGCACTGTCACATGAAAGAGTAGGTAGGTCGCTAAGAGACCAGACAAAATGGCCTACTCTCTTAAAATGTTTTTCCCTGGGCAGATCAATTGAAATGGAAAAATATTTTCTGCCTGGACCATGCAAGGGTGATAGGAAAATAAATAAAAATGACTCAGACCCTGGAATCTAGTAGGCTCTTGTTCTTCACTAACAAGTTGACAGGAAAACTCAGGAATTAAGGAAAAACATTTTGACTCTTGTGGTACTGAAGTTCACTGCCTTTGTCTGGTACATGAGGTCTAGCAAACGGCTTATTTCACTTCCCCTTTCTGATGGGTGACTAACTGAAGGAATTATTGAAGCAAATATTACTATGTAGACCAGACCATAGTTACGGTTAAATGTCCTCTCAGTTTTTTTCAAAATCTAAAGAATAAAAGTGACTTTAGACCTGTATTTGAGAGTATAACCTGGGGGAAATCAAGCACGAGCCTCGTCCTACTCTTTGCTGTTTCCTTTCTCTCATTAATAGTCTGTCCCTTTTAGGTGGGGCCATCATTCCCCTTCTTTTTTCTTGTATGTTCTTTCCCTGCGAGCACGGATATCAGGTCTTCTTTCAAAAAAAGTGGTGGAGAATAATTATACATGACAATTTCATCTCTGTCATGTATGAATCAAACTTGAAATATTTAGGTACAGCCGCAACCAGTGTACGTTAGGCTCTAAATGAATGATGTGAAATGTCTTAGCTCAGCCTGCTATGGAGAAATACCGTAGACCAGAAAGCTGATAGACAACAAACTCATTTGTCACAATTCTGGTGGCTGGAAGCCTAAGTTCAGGGTGCCAGCGTGATGGAGTTCTGGTGAGGACCCTCCACTGGGTTGAGGCCCGCTTGCCTTCTCTTTGTGTCCTCTGATGGTGGAGAGTGGGGAGAGGAAGAAAGCTGTGGTTCTCACGAAGGCTTTAATCCCATCATGGGGCCTCCACCTTCACTCCTCATCTAACCCTAGCTTCCTGCACAAGACCCCTCCCCTCAGTGTACCCTGTTGGGGTTAGAGTCTCCACCTATGAATTTCTGGTAGACACACACACACTCAGTCCATAACAGTGTCATAAGAAGATCCGGGGGTTTGTGGCCATGACAAGGTTTCATCAGAATATTTTTCATTCTCCGCATTTATTTGAGAATAAAGAACACCCTCCTTGATGCTTCCTTCATCTCCTTGAAGCCCATAGATTCTGAATTGATTACAAAGTACGTGTCACTGGGCTTCTCTGATCCTGATCACCGTGCACCTGCCAGACAAACCCCCGGAATCTGTTAGGTCTTTATCAAAAGTGATGATGGTGACGATGATAACGATGATGAGAGCAACTACAACTGCTTTCTCTTTTCTAACAGAATAATTTAGTCTTCAAAAGTAGCTGAAACTGAAATGTTATCATTCTCATCTCCACAGAGCTAACTGCTAAGAGTCTATATAAAGAGAACGATCTAATAAGTCAACAGCGAATCCAGGTGTCAACACCTGCCACGTGAGGTTCCAAACTCCACCCCCGTATCCACATCAGACGCCTGCACTGACTGCATGTATCGGACAATCCCTCTTCATCTGGGAAGCCCTACTTCCGGAATATTGATGTTCACGCAGTGACTCTTATTTCACTGGTTACGAATTCTCCGTTTTCATTCGTTTGTCTTTCACCACCAAATTTGTAGCTACGTTGACCAAATAGCAAAGTATTTTGATTATATAATAAACAGAATGGAATGACCATCGGGCAATTATTTCTGAGAACTTGAAATGTAATCAATAAAATTATGGTAACAATTATAAAATAACCAAGTTTAATACTTCCCAGGTCGTTCACATACACTGCTCAGTCAATTCTCACCATAAATTTATGGGATGCGTGGGAGACAAGACCCATGGGAGTTACCTGCCCTTGCACCTGCGAGTGATTGAACGGCTCCACTCCATCCCTCACGTTTTACCCTTTTGTGTATGCCATCCTATATGTTTCCAACCATTTCCCACATTCACGAAAGTTGGTAGCATATATATTTGCTCTTTTTAATCCACATGAGCCACTAGCTCAGTGTTTTGTACAGAGGAGTCACTGAAACATATGTATCGCCACTGCCATTTGCAAAGAGTCTAGGGCGTTCCGGAATTCAGCCCATCAGCAGGACCTCAGTGAAACTGGGCAAGGAGTCCCCACTCATCTGGGCGCAATACTCCCTTCGCGGGAAGGGGGCGCTGAAACGTGCAGAAACGGCCAACGGGCTTTGCCTAAGCAGGGGGACCCGCCTAGCTGTCCACACACTTGCACTTGGAAGCCGCGTCCACAGGAAGACCCCGGGTTTCGCGTTCACCTGGACCTGCTGCTGAGGTGACCTTTCCTTCTACCTTTCCTTCCTCGGAGAATGTTTGAGTCTGACCGGTTTACACAAGTGCCCATTCATTCAGTAGTTGACGTCTGGAAGTCACAGCATGCTGTGGTCTGTGTTCAGATGCAGGACTCCGTGTAGGCGAAAGAAGAGAATTCAGGGAAAAGGGAACGCATCTGCGATCTGGACAGGATCCCACGAAACACAAGGCCCCTCCAAGTGGGATGACTTAGGGGTACGGCTGAGGCCTAGAGGAGTCCCAGGCATGAGGGAGAATATGTGTGTGTGTAATGTATAGTTGCCTTCAATGTTAATGGTTGATTTCTACTACGATGTTAAAGTGGTCGAAAAAATATTTTGAAGTTTGAAAGTAAGTATTAAAACTCACATTAAGTTGAAATTACTTACTTCTGCCCAAACCAGACATCTTTATAATTTCCTGGCTTTAATGGAAGTGAACCCATCAGTAATATTTTGAAATTTACTTCTCTGCTTATCTCATTTTCAGTTGAAAGAATGGTCATGTTGGGCAATGTCTTATGACCTAGTAGTGATGATCTTAAATAATTAATTTGACCTTACAAAATCTTCTCCTTTCCTTTGTTTTAAGCCAGAGTTTTCTTTTGAGCACTCAGCTCTGCACATAGTTGTGGTTTTTCATTGGAGAATTGCATTAACTTTTTCAGAATGTCATCTCATAGGGATAAGCTGAGTAAAAATACGTCATCTCTTTGTATCAAGATGTTTTGCTCTTCAGCGTAATGTAGGTTTGCCCTTACTCTTACGTCATTTACGACTTGATAAATATCTTAGGTGCCCCATGCACTGTTTGCATTTCATTTGATGACCACTGCATATTCTTGGAGTTTTTACTGTATTGTCTAGTAGTGTGGACGTGAGAATATTTGACTTGCCAGTTGAATTAAAAACTTTACATATTCCCTTTGTACGATCCTAAAAGGGATGATCCTATTTTAATTCACAGAGGTAGAAATTGTGCACAGTGAAATTATGAGCTGAGCAAGGCACAAATGGGCCATAATAAGCTTTTTGGGGGGCATGATATAGTGACTTTCAGACCACTGTATACACCTGTCGTGGTAAAAACTCATAACCATGTTTAAAATGGCCTTAATGCTTTATGTAATTTACTCAACTGTGATAATAACTTTAAGAGTTATGTGCTCATATAGAGAATATAACGAGAGATGGTACCTTGCATGGGATGTAGTGTTCTCGTTTTCTTTATTTTGAAGCTGAGAGATCCGTACTATAGGAAGATGAAAACAGTTGTGCTAATCCTCCAGCAAGCTGAGGGAAAGACGAAGGAGATGTGCGGGCGAGGAGTTTGCAGGTCACCTGGGAAGACAGGGGTAAGCCGTGGGAGAAAAGGCGGCGGTACAGTAGTTGCCGAACAGTTTCTCTGGCACAGCGATGTGCAGCTTATTGCGTCTGTCACTTTTACTGATGACCCGAAGGACTCCAATGCCCGCAACACTGAGCGGGGTACTGGGCAGGGATAAGGAATGTAGAGGTTCTCCTGCTGTGGGCGTCAATCACAAGCAGTTAAGAGATTGTCAGCTGCAAGGCCCTGGGTGAGTGGGAGTGGAGGGGGGAGGCAAAGGTACAACACGTATGAAATAATTAGAATAATAAAAGTTGCAATGTATAGGAAGAAGTGTTTAAATGCTTGGTAGTCTTCTGTCAATATTAGTAAGTTATCCTGGTTCATTGCTGTAGGACCTTGGGAATACCTCAATAACAATATTTTTTATGCTGGACTTTGACATACTGATATTTGAAAGTCTCTCTTTAGGACAACATCGTTTTTGAGGAGAGGGAACACAACTTATTTTCAGTAATTGAGCCGACGCTCAAACCTGAGCCAAACCTCAGTCCCAGGTGTTGAACAAATGATGTGCGGAGTATCGATAAGATTTGACCTAGTTCAAATAATGAAATATCAAGGTTTGCGCCTATACGACACGTGGACACTTGCTTGATTAGCAAAATATTTAAGCGGCACCTATAAAAGTGTCTCGATAGACAGGGAGACCGAGCAATACAGGCTGCATATAAAGGTAAAATTTACGCAGATAACCTGCAAATGTGTGTAGAGGAAAGTGTTCCCACAACCATGACAGCCCTTCCTCTTTCCTAGAGTTACCTTTAGCATGTAATGTTCACAAGATAGCAGCAGTTGCTTCAGGGAAGTGCCTTAAAGAAGTGGGAAAGTGGTACTTTGAGAATTTGAAAAATCCGGACTCAAGTGTTTTAAGAGGGTGGAGAAAGAAAAACTCAGTGTTTAAAAATCTGTGGATGTAGCCCTGGCTGGCGTAGCTCAGTGGATTGAGTGCGGGCTGTGAACCAAAGGGTCACAGGTTCGATTCCCAGTCAGGGCACATGCCTGGGTTGCAGGCCAGGCCCCTATTGGGGGCCACGTGAGAGGCAACCATACATTGATGTTTCTCTCCCTCTCTTTCTCCCTCCTTTCCCCTCTCTAAAAATAAATAAATAAAATCTTAAAAAAAAAATCTGTGGATGTAAAAGAAGTCAAAGATCAATAAAATAAATAGGAAGACATGCTAATAATAATTCATGAGAAAGGAGACTGTATCTAATAATTGAAAGTGTTTACACCTAGCAATTAATATAGTTAAGTAGAATTTTAGAAGTCTTCTGTTCAAAAGGCAGAGCTTTCCCACACTCCTGGATGCAAACTCGCAATGGTGTAAAACCTCGATTTCAATCCAGATGGATATCCTTGGAGAAAGAAAGAGGGGAGTTGAGAATGATTTTATGCATTTTAACCTAGAAACAGGTGTTGCCATTAAGCTAATGGGAAACATTATTGAAAGGGTTGTTTGATTTTGTTTATTGTGTTTTTGAAGGAGGTTTCCCTTTTGAATAGCCTCATTTGAGATGCTTGTTGGAAACCAACTCTCAAATACAGGCAGTTGAACAAATGATCCCAGAATTTATCTTTGAGATACTTCAACATTAGCGTTGCTTTTAAAGGCCTGAAACGTACTTAAGTCAAGACCCACTTAACTGGGATTAAACTGAAAAGAATTCTAGACACTGAGCACAGGAAACCCATGATTTAAGATGCGTCAAATGAAATTCGGCCCAGGCAGCCACAGAGGGGGAGCAACAGTGTTGAGTGTGGCAACTGGGATCTAACTGAAAACCTTACGGACTGTGAGTACTCCCTGCATAAAACAAAGATTTTATATACAGTGAATAATGGGTATCTGCAAATAAGTTAGAAGATGAAAATGTGAAAGGAGTAGGTAAATTGCCCCTAAATAGGGAGCTCACAGGAGAAACTTGAATTTCTACTGAATAGGGGGAAAGCTCTCAACTGTACTAGTGTGCTGGTTTTGTTCAAATCTGCTCTTCTCAACTCCACTTCGAGATGCTGGGGCTCTAGTCCCTTCCACTACACTTCTCCTTTGCCAGCGGATGTCTGTCTGTCTGAAGTTCTTCCATACCAGTTACAGGAGCTGATCTGAGCCGTCCAGCCTGCGTCAGGGATGGAGCAGGGCCGCAGAGTCCGGTGGAGGTATCCTCCGCCAAAGCATTTGGGTCTTGGGTCTTGGGACTTGGAACTTGCTCCTTTCTCTTCTGAGCTCAGGGCCTGAAGCCTGACAAATCCCAGCTCTTATTCTTGCGATGTGTGAAGTTTACTATCACCCTCTTTGTATAGATGAGATGGGAAGCTTTTGGCACTGAGTGCCTATGTGACCCCAGCATTACAGCCCAGGTCCCTGTGATGATGGAGCAGGGGGAAGGGCTAAGTTCCAGGGGCATTTTGGTTAATGCATTTTCCCCATATCTCAGAACCGTTGTCCAATTGTTAGGCTTTTGTGGTTGTCTTTGAAGGGCTGTACTGAGAATGGCAAGTGAAGGAAGCTGAGATGCCTGTGGAAGGGCAAGGCCGCTGTGAAATCCTTCCCTCAGCTTTGGCAGCTCAAAGTCCGCTCTCTCGGTGAGAGCTGCAGCCCACCTCTTCTCCCCCCCCCTCCCCCACCCCAGCCCGGGTTCCTACAATACTCTAGCACAGACACCCAAGAAAGCACACTCTTTTTAGGAATGAAAAGTGTGTTTGTGAAGAACAAATTTCCCTGTTTTCCAGAAGGAGTCCATCCTGTTCAGAGGATGCATGATGTGAGAAACAATTGATTTTCTGTAAATTTTATGGAAACATTTCTTTGAGAGAAATTTTCTAGGTGGTAGAGGGTGGAGGACTTTCTGTGTGACCTGAGGAAACCCCGGAGAGATGGACGGAGTCTGGGGCAGGAGTGCAGGCGGCTTGACGGGTCTGCCTGCGTGGTGCAGACTCGCAGCCTCACTGGGGACGTTGGATTTCTGCGGAGCATGAAAGTGTGATATTTTCTGTTCCCGCTGTGCTTTGAATGCCTTTAAGCACGCACGGAAAGAAAGGCCTCGTTCTCTCTCTGAAGTTACTCTTTGGCGGAGCCTGTGGCAAGTCCTGGGGCTGCTTGTGCCCAGGAGCCTTTATTAGTCCGGGTGTCCTGTGTGCAGGCGGGTGGTCTCCATCCCTGCATCCTCCACTTCATCTCCCCCTGCTCTGCGCCTCCTAGAGTCCTTTCACTCTCTTTTGTTGCTGTGGATGGGTTTTTTTGTCCTGTTTTGCATCCTCCCCAGTCAGAGGCCTCTGCAAAATTGTGCAAAATTGGAGGGGGCCCCTCTGGAGGCCATCTGACCTTTTCTTACCCACAAGTGAGGGTGGACTGAAAGAGCTCTCCAGGCCAGGCACTGAATCTATTGTGGTCACTTCTTGTCCCTGACCAGCTGGAAGGTTTTCTTCAAGGAACATCGAAGGCCTGGCCTTGGATTCCAGAGCCCTTCCTCATGGGTAGATGCGAAGGAGAAGTCAAGACTGAGTCCTGTTCATGTTAAGGGTTTTATATTCAGTAACGTCTGGTGTTCCCAAACTTTCTAACAGAGGTTTCTGAAATCTGTCAAAAACCTGGATGAAGGGGAAGAAGCCTCCAACAGGAGTTCTGGTAACATTCCTGAGAGCAAAGGAGTCCCTTTCTGTTTTGTGTGTGAATATGGGGCTTCCCAGGATGGAGCTGGGAAGAGTAAGCTCTGTTCCTTAAAGCATTGGTCTTCCTCCTCTTCTTGCCAGGTGGGTATCCTCAACAAACACCCACCCAGGACCCTTCTAGCCTAGTTTCTCTCCTGGGCCTCTGGATAACTCACTGTGTGAGTGACTCACCAAGGCACGTTTTCTTCCTCAGAGTTGTCCCTTAGAAGGCTACCCTCATATCAGAGCTCATGCAGGCGCCTGTAAAAGGCAAGAGTTTAAAAAGGCAAGGGTGTAAAAGGCACACCCAGGAGCAGTATGTGGACAGCCTGGCCAGGCAGGTCTCAGAAGGTCACCTTTCTCATATCCCTGACTTTGTGATACTTTTTAAATCCCTCACCCCAAGGATTCCTTTGACATTTCCTGTCTGTTGTTCTCCCTTAGGTCAAGCCCATGTTGCACTGGGGCCCTGGGATTCCACAGAGCAAACTAGCAAGAGGGAATCCTGAAAAAGGGAGGAGATGAGTCACTTTCTCTGAAGAGGAAGTAGGTGTGTTTAGTGCCTTTAGGATGAGCTCTCCACACAGTGAATATAGTAGCCTGGCTATGCCAACTGACAGCAGTAGCAGAGAGAGTACGTAGGGTGCTAAGTGGAGTGTTCAGTTAAGAATAGATTCTTTCAAGAGCAATGACCCGAGATTAGGGTTCACGGTCAAAGGATACATGACAACCCTAGTGAGAGCCACATGTGCATGGAGCTATTTCGTTTTACAGTGTTTCCACACACATCGTCCTCGGTAATCACAACTACTCCAGGAGTTTAGTGGGTCAGGTTCTCTCTCAAGGAGTCTGAAACATAGGGAATTTACCTTGTCCAAGGTTATTATCCCAAAATTTCCCCAGCAAGAGAATTAGTCTTCCCCTGCACCTCACCTTGTCAATTAGAGGGTAAGGCCCCCGGCACGGCTCAGCCATCGTCTCTTTCACTTGGAGGAGCAGAGCGTGCATTAAGGGGTGGGTGTTGTTAGAGTCGCCAAACTGCTCAAGCAACCTTAGCCCTAAGAGAAGGTCAAAGAACAAGGAAATGGAAAAGTACTGAGGCTGCATAACAGGGTGTTATGCAGTATAGGAGGGTTAGTCAAGGATGGTAATCAACCAAGTCTGTTAAACAGTCGCTGAGGGCAATACCAGATAAGGATAGAAAGAGAGAGTGAGTCAAGAAGATAAAAATTTTTTTTTTTACGCGCCAACTACCCCTTAGAGCCAATCACTTTGTAACGCGCCAATCGCTAACCGCCAACTCTGCTTTTGGAAACTGCTTGCTTGCTCTCGGCAACCCATATAAGCCCCTTAGTCTGTAAGCCAGGCGCGACTTCCATTTGGCAGCTCTGCGTAGCTGCGAGACTACGGTCTCATTTGGGAAGTATGCCCCTGCGCAGGTTAAACTTGGCCAATAAATTTACCATCAAACTGCTCTCAGTGTTTGGAGATTCTTTTCACTCGCTACTTGAATACAACAGGTGTCCCAGGTTCCAATTTCTTTGCTTTTGTTCTGTGAGTCTGTCCTTGGTAGCACTATTGAGAAGGACCTGCCCTAGGAGGTGACATTGCCAGCCGTTGTGACCTGGGACTTCAAGACAAAGTGAAATAAGACTAACCCTGAGAGAGCTCAGGGTTGAATAGCAGAACCTTACTTTTCAGCACTCCCTTGTTTTCCTTCCTGCCTCTGCATGGCTGCCGAAAGACAGACAAAACAGAGTTCCAAAGCTGTTTCTTGCCCTTTGTGTTCTAAAGAAGGAAACAACAAGGATAATTGTTGCGGACTGTTCAGCCTGGTTTCAGGAATTGTAACCCTCACCCCATGGTGGGCTGTGTAAGAGCCCAAGGGACCCGCTTCATCTGGGTCTGTTCTGTCACAAGGATGTGACCTATTAAGGAGACAAAGCTTATCTCCCTGGCAGGAGTGCTGCTTCTGCCTCTCTGGCCCATAGCTTGGTTGGCAGTCAATGACGGGTAAGACTCCTCATGGGAGGGGCAACCTGAGCCAGACGCGACCACTTGGAAGGCCTCATGGAAGGACTCGGGGGGTTGCAGCAAAGAGGATGTGATGGACCCTCGCCCCCCGGCTATTCTGACATAGCCCGAGTCCTCATTTCCATCTGGGAGATGTCTCCTGCTTCCTAATCAGCTTAAAGCCTGAAACTGTGGGGGTGAGCGGTGCAGCCCTGTCCTGGCCAGGACGGCTCCTTGGGTGATTGGCATAAGAAAGAATTCCTAAAGCCCTGTGAAACCTGCTTTGCTAAGAGTGCTCTTCCTGAGGTGACAAGTGTCCCAGGAGGAAATGAGCATGTCTCATAGGAGACCGTTCTGCAGGGCATGGGCCCAGACAGGAACCACACCCATGGATAGGTTCTCCCATGGGAAATGAGGCCTACATTGTACCTAGAGTGCTATGAGACTTGCTTTTTGCTAAAACTCCCTCACCCTGAATTGTGGCAGCAAACATTTACTGCATATCTTTAAATTAACTTCCTAAAATCTATGCTAAACCTTCCAAGGATGAGTGTAACCAGTTCAACCACTTTTCCCTTTGCATTTACAAATATCTGTCTTCTGTGATGGGATTAGCGGCATCCTCTCCTCTGTTTTCTGTAACAGGTAACCACCTAAAGTGAACCTGTGCATAGTAAATGAGGACCTTCATGTAATGTGCCCAGAAAAGCAATAAAAGCTTGTCAAGGGAAGGGTGGCGGTGCTCTCCTGTTGAGGGAGTGGCTGTGCCGTCCCTTTTACTCCCTTTTCCTCCACAGGACTTGGTAGTTTGTGTGAATTTGTCGTGTCTCACTCACAATGTTGCAGACCCCACAAGCTGGGGTCTGTATCATGTAGGTCCAGGCATGTCAAAGATTATAGGTGGAAAAGTGGTAAAGACCATTAAAGGGTGGAAGAATACTTATGCTTTTTACTTCACTTTTATCTCAAAATATTAGATGGATTTTCCCATATTCCTTAGAAAAATAGGTCTGGGTGTCATCACATCTCACCTTTTGGGAGGATACAAATCTACCAACTACGTTTCCTAATTCCCAGAACCCTCTTAGAAGTATGATGCACAGAAATTGCATGTATCTTCAGCAAATGGCAGGAGGAACATTCATTCCTGAATGTACGGTGAAACTAACACCCATGAAAAACAGCAAAAGAATAAAAACGGTTCTGCCCAGGATGTCAAAGGCTCCCTAGTGTGGCCGTCCAGTCACCCCCTCAGCCAGCTCCCCTGCCTCCTCTCTGCAGATAGCCCCTCCATCTTGACTACTTTTGCCAGCCACACTTTATGCTTTTTATGTGTATTTGCCCATTAATCCTGACAAAACTCCTATGAAACCGTGTTATTACTGTCCTCATGTGAAAGAGGATGAAACACAGGAGAGTAAGAGTTTATGTTATTAGTCAAGCTCACACTGTGCTTAACTAGACTTAGGGTGCAGCCCATAGGCCTGGCTGCAGAATCATATTCTTTAACCAGTAAGCAATGCTGTGAAAATATGGCAAGCTGCACAGGCAGTCCAACACAATTAGGGGTGCTGTAGAATAACCACTGACCCCCACACAGCAGTTTTCAGATGGTCTCACAGGTCTTAGAGAACTTCTTTTCTAAGCCATGTCTCAAAAGGCAGAGGCCCAAGGCTAGGAGGAGAGACTGACCAAAGGCCATGTTAAGACTCATCCAGAGTCGCATGGGCACAAAATAGACTGGGAGCCATTCCTTCTCACTCCTC
Source organism: Glossophaga mutica (assembly GCA_039655065.1). Classification (NCBI taxonomy): domain Eukaryota; kingdom Metazoa; phylum Chordata; class Mammalia; order Chiroptera; family Phyllostomidae; genus Glossophaga; species Glossophaga mutica. The sequence goes on along the minus strand of CM077305.1, from coordinate 142,158,198 downwards.
TTCCTAGAACAGGAGAACCTCAGGCCAAGCAGGGTGGAAAGGCTGTGCTCTCCTCCCTCCTGCAGGCCCAGCTCAGTGCTCAGCCTGCCGGTGAGGCTACACGTGGGAGAAGTCCGTGCTGCGCATGTTTCTGGACTTCATGTGTAGATGCTACTCCAAGTATAAACTTGTTAGGGGAAGAGGGAGTCTGGGGTCTGAAGCGCAGATATGACCTGTGTTCTAGAAAAATAGGCAAATTATGGAAAGGAGTGAGGCTCAGGGTGAACAGGGCAGAGTCTCTGTATGAATTCAGGGCTCCAATAGGGGTGACTTGTGGGCACTTGATCTGTCCTGACAATGCACATCCAGCTTGGGGAAGGGGTCACGCTATCCCCGCAGACCCACATGATTTCACATGATGTAGACATCGTGGCTGTTCTTAATTGACAAAATGTTGTGTGCAAACCCTGTGCTATTCCCTTCCTGTAGAAGGAGAGGACTTTGTGACCAAAACAAAACTTACTTTAAACCCTTTATCACTCACATGGTGTTCCAGAGGATCTTCTCACATGATTTCATGTCAGGTTGAAATGATGTAACCCAGTTCAGACTACCTGGGGTGACAAATATTCAGGTTTAGCAATACTAGCGATAAAATTCTCAGTATTTTATTTCAGATCCTTGTGGTGGTTAATCTTATGTGTCAATTTGAGTGAACTCTGAGGTACCCAGATACTTGTAAAGATCGTTCTGAGTGTGTCTGTGAGGGTGTTTTGGGGTGAGATTGACACATAACTGGATGGACTGGGTACAGTGGATTTTCCTTCCTGATATGAGTAGCCCTGATCTAACCAGTTTTGAGGCCTGAATAGAACAAAAAGGCCGACGTTTGATTAACAAAATGACAAAATATAATTTAGTTCAATTTAATGCAACAAAACTTGTAGCAAAGGGAAGGATCAAGGGCACAGTAGAATGAAGAAAGAGCAGAAGCCGATTGCTCTGACAGGGCCTTAAAGGAAAGGAATTCTCATCCAATGGCCAAGCACCACCTCAGCCAAACCAGCCACATGACCTTTCTTTCATTCATTCCTGCCAGATGTCATCAGTTTGTGAACACTGAGGTGGAATCATACCCACCCACTAACAAGGGGCTCCCTTGTAATAAGATCACCCAATTTGAATTTTACCTGGCAAAATCAGGGATGTTATCTTTTCAATGTGCATTTCATATGATTAAAGAAACCATTCAGCAACTTGATTTACCTCAATATCAGTAATACTCAGGATGACACAGCTGGAAAATTATCACCATATTAAAAATAAGAATGGCATTATTGAGTACCTAGTATGTACTGGGTCCGATGCTAAACATGTTAATTAATAATGGAAGCCATCCCTCTGAACATGCTTTTGAGTACATACAACCTAAAAACAGGTGTTTGTCAAGCACTTTCATGTGTCAATCTTATTCCACTCACCTTAGTGCACATGAATTACCAAAGTAGACAGATACTATTCTTACCACCATCCCCATTTTATGAAGAAGAAAACAGAGCCACAGGTAGATTAACATTTACAAGGCAATAGTAACATTGTACAAGCTAGGCCTTCTGACACCAGAGCCTGAGCTCTTAACGTTCTAGCAATTTCAAGGTTCACAAGAACCAAAGAGTCTACTGAGAATCTGGACATCCTTTTTCCAGGGCAGTTTTTGTGATGGTTAATTTTATGTATCAACTTGCCTCAATCAACAGCTAGCCATGCTGAAACGTGCCTTAAAATATAGCTGGAGGTTGACTAAAGTGAACAAATCATTTAGTCAACCCCATATATACAGTATCTTCCACAGCTCCCTGTATAGATAGGGTCATGATATTTCATTACAGAGGTGAAGGGCAAAGAAAGGTGTATGAAAGTCCAGAATTGTCAAGCTTTTCCTCTTCTGCTGAACTTGTCCACCAAGAAGAAGCAGTAAGAAGGAGAAAGATGAAAGACAAAAATATATTAAAGTATTCTGCACAATACATAGAAAAGCAAACTAATGCATTGACCAGGTCACCTGAGGCAATGATTCCAAATATCCTCTCAAACTAGTATCTCTCCCTGCTGTCTGAGAAGTCCACACGACCCATCTGTCTAAGAAATCCACACAACACACACAGTAAACGGAACTGAGCTGATTCCTTTTATGTCAGCACCTATTTCATCATTGTAACGATGGCCTTCACTCAGGGCCCCAAAATGTACATCAGGACACTCAGAGAAACAGACCTGACTGTAAGAGTTTTGAAGAACAAAAGCTTCCACTCAACTTTTGCTCTGTCCCTGTGGCTTTTTACCCTTAATGAAACCATGAAGCTGAAACCGCAAGAGAACCACAGCACCTGTGAGGTGGGCAGTAAGGTTGGGGGAGGAGGGGAGTGAAGGGACAGTATACGGGAGTGAAAGCAATCGCTGAAGCAGGACCGGGGAGAGGGTGGGAGGGACGGTATTAGGTGCCAGGATCAGCCATTAAACACATGTGTCTTTCCCCCTTCAGTCTAGATGACTCCTCTCAGACATTTCTACCCACTGCTCCTTGTGGACTGAATGTGTACATCAGTTGCTGCTCGGGCATAAGTACTGATCGTACTCCACATATTCTAGGACTCCTCTCAAGTCCATGGATTTCCACCTCTTGATAGGCATTTTGTGACACAGGTATTATCCTGAGTTAGATGTATACAGGAAAATAAATAAAGATTTAAATTTCTATAATAAAAGAACCCAAGAAAAATTTTTGATAAGAATGTAATTGTTAAAGCAACATGCAAGTTTAATAGCATAACAAAGTAAACATGATTTGTAAATTTCAATATGACATAAGGGCAAATAAATATTTAACTGTGATAAGATAAAAGAATAAATAAATAATAAATAAACACAGAAGCAATAAATGAATAACATCAGGGCAGTCAACTCTTCGGGACTGATGGCCCAGGAGTTGAATTATATAACATTTTCTTGCAGAACACTCCGACAAAGATGTGCTCAATTAACGTCAATAAATTCTGTGACTGAAGCAGAAAGAAGAGCCTTTTCCCATGACCTAAGTCCTATGTGCAGGGGTGATCAGGCACATTCATCAGTGACACCTGGATCAAGGTGTCTGCAGGTCTCGGTCCATGTTACTTAACCTTTCTTGCAAGGTTATTATTGAAGAAAAGCACTTCATGATTTCCACTCGGACAACCTCCCAGGCACAGTCACTGTATTGCTTCTTTTCCAAGTAGAGGGAAATGCTCTGGAAGTACCTCCTCACAGCCAGTGTAGGTTCCTGGGATGGCAAGGCAGTTCCTTCCTCTCCCATCCCCCGCACCAAACAGGGCTCCAGGTCTTCCAGCTGCTGATAGAGTCCCATGCGCAGTTGGTTCAGGAGGGTGGTGTTCCAGGCAGCAGAGGCGTGCTCTGTGAGCAAGAGGTCGGAGATGTGCTGGAGCATCCTGTGGAGGACAAGGATGGCCTGGGCCTCTTGGACCTGGCTGCCCTTTACCATCGCCCGAGGGAGTCTGAAGTCTTTTGTGTCCTTCGGACAGGACAAAGTGGAGATTCTCCTCATTTGCCTCAAAAGCACCAAGTTGTCCCTGCTGAGCAGGATGTGGTTCTGAGGTAGGACACAGCCCAGAGCTCCACTGAGGCCACAGCTGACCACCACCAGGACCGTGAGCAGAGACAGCAGAAGGGCCATGAGCACAGGAGGGGGGTGCAGGCCTGGCTGAGCTGGGTGTCTGGTGAACAAGCTTGGACCCGAATTAGGCTCTGACTTTCGTTCTAAGCATGGCCATTATATAGAGAGAAACGATAATTTTCATTTTCTAAACTTTTCTTTACACTCTTACTTCCTTTTTTGTTTTCATTCATGAGCTCTGCATGTGCTCTAAGAAGATGTCATCAATCTACACTGTTAATTTTGCAATTTTAATTTTCTCACTTAAGTAGACATGTGTCAGTTCAAATGGATCCTTAACAGTCAAATAAGAAGTATCATTTTCCCAGTCAGATGTGTATGTAGATGTTAAATACTCACACTCACACACATACTCATGACCAATTTTTATTGCATAAATATTGCTCTTCTCTGTATTAAAAGCAAAATGTGGTCTTCAATCTGGACCACAGTTTGGCCATCTTTACTTAGGGAGCCAGGCTCCTTCTGCCCTGTGGCTTTGTGTATTTTGTCAGGTACTTACCCCACCATGTATGGTAAAGAAGCTCTTGAGCAATGGCAAATAACAAATTGAGAGAGATTTTTCTTTCATATCTATCACATTCTATATTGTCTTCATATGCCTAAACATTTATGATGATTTTAAACATGTATAGAAATACATTGTTAAGAAACAGATCTTGAGATCATGTTACCAAGCGTAAAATAAAAAAAGTTTTTAAACATGTAATGAGTCTTGTTTCACCGGTAAGTCATTTGTTTCCTTATTTGCCCATCTTATAGCTATTTCATACCAAGTTTTAGATTAAGGTGTACTTAGGTTGACTAAGAAACCAGACAAAAATGGCCTACTGTCTTAACAAAATTTTTCCCCGAGTAGATTACATTTTTAAAAATATCATTTGCCTGGTCTATTTAAAGGTGATAGGAAATATAAATAATTAAACCCTGGAATCAATGAAGCTCTTTTGCTTTGCTAACAAGTTGATAGGAGGCCCTGGGCCTCTTGTCCACTTGGTCGCAGTATTGCCCCGATACGCCAGCATTGCAGGTTTGCCCCCTGGTCAAGGCACATGCAAGCAGCAACCAATGAATGCATAAGTAAGTGAAACAACAAATGGATGTTTCTCTTTCTATGTCTCTCCACCCACCTCTCTCTCTCCAAAATACCCTCCAAATAATCTCCATAACTATTATTCTCTCCCTGTTGGGGTTGTGTGCTTATTAACTTGTTGTTTAGATTCAGTTGTTGATATTTGTGAATTTATTGCCATTTTAATGTTCATAGTTTTTATCTGTTTTTTCTTACGCAGTCCCTTCATCACTTCCTATAATAATGGATTGGCGATGATGAACTCCTTTAGCTGCACTTTGTGTAGGAAGAACTTTCTGCTCTTCCATTCTAAAACAGATAGGTTTCCTGAATAGAGTAATCTGGGTTATATGTCCTTGCTTTTCATCACTTTAAATACTTGTCAGTCCCTCCTAGCCTGCAAAGTTTCCTTCGAGGAACCAGCTGATAGCTTTTTGGGAAATCCTTTGTAGGTAACTCTCTGCTTTTCTCTTGCTGCTTTTAAGATGTCCTCTTTATCTTTACATTTGGTATTTTATTTATGATGTGTCTTGGAGTGGGTCTGTTTGCATTCATCTTGCTTGGGACTGTGTGTGCTTCCCTGACTTGTATGTCTATTGTCTTCACCAACTTGGGACATTTTCTTTCATTACGTTTTCAAATAAGTTTTCAATTTCTTGCTCATCCCCTTCCCCTTCCCCTTCTGGCAACCCTATGACTCAGATGTTGGTACATGTGGAGATCTCCCAGAGGCTCGTTATTTTATCCTCATTTTTGAGTTGTTTTTTCTTCTTGCTGTTGTGATTGAATGCTCTTTTCTTCCTTATATTCCTTATAAATCAAATCATCGATTTGATTTTTGCCTTCATCCCCTGCACTGATTGTTGGTTCCCTGTAGAATTTTCTTTATTTCACTTAATGCAACCTTCATTTCTGCCTATGCGTTTTTTGTGCTGTTGTAGCTAGCATCCAGTGCTCCTCCCTGAGCATCCTGAGAACCAGAGTTTTGAACTCTGTATCTGATAGGTTGCTTATTTCTATTTCATTTAGTCCTTTTCCTAGAGTTTTGTTCTGTGCTTTCATTTGGGCCATATTTCTTTGTCTCCTCATTTTGGCAGCCTCCCTGTGTTTGTTTCTGTGTCCTAGGTAGAGCTGCTTTGACTCCCTGTTTTAGTAGTGTGGCCTACTGTGGAAACGTCACCTCTAAACTGTGTGGGGCAGAGCCTTCCATAATGGCCCTGGAAGAAATACCTATTCCACCGCCTCTCCACACCACGCCATGTCTCAGTGCCTGTCCTCTCCGCCCCTTTTCACCTCTCCTTGCCTCTCCATGTCTCTAGCCCTCCAACCCATCTGGATGAGAGTGGCTTCTTTAAATCCTTCCTTGTTGGACTTCCATACAGCTCAATTTTCTGACAAATCTGGCTGATCTTTGTTTTGTAGTCTAGTAGTAACTTGTGCTCTAGTTGTGCTTGGAGGTGAAGCATGTTTACCTATGCCTCCATCTTGACCTGAGATCTGTGTCTGACTCTTATTAATACTCTATTCCTTTTACATGGGGCTATCCTCCCCCTTCTCCTTGATTCTGCATCTATGCTTTTTACCTGTGAGCACAGATACCAGATCTTCTTTTAAAGAAAAGGAATGAGAAAATTATCCATGACATTTTCTCCTCTGTCATGTCTGATGTGAACTTGAATGTCAACTAGTGTGTCATAGGTGCTAAATGAATGATGCCATGTGTCTTAGTTCAGGCTGCTATAGAAGTATTGTAGAGCAGGAGCCTTATAAACAACGAATTTATTTGTCACAATTCTGGAGTCTGGAAGTCTAAAGATCAGGGTGCTAGGATGACTGAGTTTTGTTGAGAGCCCTCGTCTGGGTTGCTGACAGCTGTCTTCTCTTTGTGTCCTCTAACGGTGGAGAGTTGAGAGAGGAAGATAGTACTGCCTCTCATGAAGACATGAATCCCATCACTGGGGCTCCACCTTCTTAAATTCATTTAATCCTACTTACCTCACAAAGACTCTGCCTCCTAAGGTATCACAGTGGGGGATATTGTCTCAACATGTTAATATTTGGTACAAACCAACCTTCAGTCCACAGCACAATGATAAAAAGATCCTAAGGTATTATGGTTATTACGAGGTTTCATTAGAATATTTTTCTCTGTCCACATTAATTTGAGAATAAAGGACACATTCCCTCATGCTTCCTTCATTTCCTTGTTGTACAGCAATTCTGAACTGATTCCTGATCACCTGGGACAGTTGTACTGTGTTCATGATTGCCAAGCACCTAGCAGGGATTTACCAGAATACCTCTGGCAATTAAGTTCTTTGGAATCAAGGACTGGATTTTGTTGGCTGTTTCATTCACAGCAGAGGCCGATGAGTTTTAGTGAATGAGTCTCTGGAATGATTCTCTTCCTTCTGAAACCTATTTAAGTGGGTCCGTGTTGTTATGCTTCTTCACTGGGGTCACTAGGTCAGGACTTCTGTAGACATTGTCATTTCTTTCTAACGTTTTGTAAGTGGTCATTGGTCCTCCAAAGGCTGTGTCAATACCCAAGCAGGAATCCTGGTTATTTTCATGTGTAGTAGGTGTGGAGATTCTAACATCAAATAATTTTATTTTCCCAGCATCTTCTCATTCACAAGAGAGATATCAGGTCTAGGAACCCCCTTCCTCAGAAATAACAGTGTCCTCAACCTGAACTCTCCTAGAACCACATTCCTTGAGGGCAGGCTGACCACATCCTGAGGTCTTTAGAATTTCCCTGTTGTGGAGGGGCTTGTGTTTGTTGGCAAAATTATTTTCCTACAGGACCCTTCTCTTTCCCCCTGCAGTGTTTGAGTGCCCTCCTTCTGAGTGGCAACCTTCTCATTTCCGGACCCATGTCCCCAGGTATGAAAAGTGTCAGTAGCCCTCAACACAGAGAGCAAAAGTTTGTTTTATCAAAGTAGGCGATGAAATGAATTATTCAGTTGGAATCACTTTAGTTTTAGTAGGCCAATAGTTTTTATTTTGCCAGTACAGCTTTTGTCGTTCAACTCTTACATTATTGGACATGTTACGCTCAATAATGACTCTCCCAACAGAGGCTTATACTGTAGAATTAGTCCTCTAATTATTTACTCAGTCAGTGGGATTCCTTTGAAGTTTTCTTGGTTTTGCTTTTTTGGGGTCTATTTCTGTCTGATTCTGAGAAAGCAGGGTGGTGAGGCTTAGGCTGCAAAGTCAGAGAAAAATAGTCTTCTCTCCTTCACTTGTCTTTACTTGCTTGTGATTTTTACTTTATGTTAAATTTCTGTCATTTCTTTTTGAGATGGTGGTGTAGGACTCAAAGTTTGGCCTGCTGCTCCTCCATGATGTTCTGATCCATCGTAAGTTTAATACAAATAAATGGGAAACAAAACATGAGGGCTGTACAATTTTTCTCCATAATTTTTAAGACTTCAGATTTCTAGTTTCTCATTTCATTATTTCTAGAAAGTAATACTTCACAGTCATGGGTAGACAAAAAGAAAACAAATATCGGTCTAAATATCATGAAACTGAAAGAAGGGAAGTGAATTTTATGCTGACAAAATGGCAAAATGTGAGTTAGCAAAACCTGATGCAGCCAAAGGGGGTGCTAGGGGCTGTGGCACAGGGGAAAAAGAAAGGCCAATACTGAACCACACAGAGGCAGGAAAGAGGCTGCTCTTGCAAGATGCTCAAAGGAGAACTTCGGTGCTCCTCTTCTGGTTCAGTGGACTGTCCTCAGCTTTGCAAGGACACCCACCTGATTCAACTTTCATTTAACCTTCACAGGACAAGCACTGCAGATAAAGAGAGGAATCACACCAACAAGCTCACAAGAGACTGGCAACCCAGTTGCCAGAACGCTAGCCCTCTCTGGCAGAGTGGTGGATACTAGCTTTGCCTGAACACGACCTAGCTGAAAAATCCCCTAAATGCAATGAAAAGATTACTTTAAGGAACTGAGAATTAAAAAGAAAACAGATGATCCCAAAAGATTCTGCTCTTAGTCTGGATAATAACCAGGATATTAAAAATAATAATATTAAATTATACTGCATACCAACTATGGCATAGGTACTATTTAAGATCATCACAAATAACTGAATCCTCTTGACAAACCAGTTTATATCACTACTTATTTATAAAACTGAAATTATAAACTCGGGGGGATGAGCTACTACAGGCATACCTCACTCAGTTGCGGATACAGATACTGAGGATTTTACAAAATGAAGGGCAGACCCTGTACCAGTAGAAAGATTACAATTCACTTTATTGAAATACTCACTTTGTTGAGGTGGTATGGAATCAACCCGTAATATCTCTGATGTGTGCCTGCATTGCAAAAGTACCAAAACCCTTAGGCAGAGTAGAGATCATGTTTGTCTGTAAGAGCACATTAAAGGAAATAAAGGATGGAAATAACCTAGCACTTAAGACAAAAGAGAGTCCAGGAGATTAAAGGAGTATAACAGAGAGAGTGAAATGACCAAGGATGCTGAGTTCCACCTCAAATGCCAAAGGGCTGCTGTCAAATACTTTGTAAGGTACACCAATTCCCTTTGGTGTAAGGGAATTGAACTGACTGACCTTGGAGCACTAATGAAAAGTAGACAAATACTTTTTAAATAGCCAGTTTACTTATGACATTTTTTCAGGCAATTGAAGAAATGCCCCAAATTTCTTCAGTAAAATATGTCGCATAATGAAATAATTTTGTTAATCCATTTATTGTTGACTCTTGGAAGTTATTCAGGAGTCTTGTGTTTTCTTGTGAATTCAAGAACACAAAGCACCTGAGTGTTTCCAGTCTGGAAGTGGCCCAGCCATGTATAGGCTCTGACTTTTCTCCTTCAGGGCCTCAGGGATTCTGGTACAGAGAGACCCGATCAGATCACTGGGGAGAAGTAGGGAAGGCTCCTAGGTGGGGGCTGCCCAAGGCAATGATCAACAGTCTAGGATGGGATTGGCTGAGCAGTTGAAGGCCTGTGGAGCACATAGAATTTTGGGCCAGAAGATTTAAAATAAAAAGAGGGCAGCGACTGGCTCTCAGGCTCTCTTCCTTGAGGATGCCTGATGATGGTGCTGCAATGCCTGTGTTTCACAAAGGATGGTATTTCGGGTGGGTTTTGGGTGGGAGAACACTCTGGGCACAGCCTAGGCTTGAGCTGCCCTGGCAGAGGGTGGCAGGGTTGTTCTTCTCTGAGTGTTCTACGGGTGACAAGCTCAGAGGCAGAAGCCTGCCATTCTTCCGAAACTGTGCAGCTTTCGTATCTTATGTTATTGTAGTTAGTACACTAACCCTATGAAGTCACATAATTAAAAACTAATGGGGGAACGATACGATAACAAAGATGTTGAAGATTTTAGTTTCAATTGACAGGCTTAAGGGACTATTGCATGTGGTAAGCTGTTATTCTAACAATAGTGCAGCTTTTGAATAAAGACTCCTTTCCTTTATCACCAAAACTGTGCCTCCAGAATTCTGCCTAGAGGGTGGTGGCAGGCAGCAGGACCCACCTTGCTGTTTGGTGACAATTCCTCAGTAGACCTGTCAGACCAGCCTGTTGTTCTTATTCCCCAAAGCATTCTATTTCTGACCTGCAGCTTAAACTGGGTTTCCTGTCGTTTACTGAGAGAATGCAGTAAAATCCCTTTTCTCTAGGGTTTCAACTAAGGGTTTCTCGCAGGGGTGGGTATTGGGTGTGGATTGACCTCTTCAGCACTTGAATCAGCAGGAAATGAGGGTGGAGGCCACCTTCACCCTCTGGCACTTGACCCTGAAAAACCTCCAGTGCATCCAGCAGAGGCCACATGGTGATCCCTCACAGCCCATCCATGGGCACCAGGAGCTGATCCCTGCCTCCCCCGTGACCCATCTAAGGCTGACTGGAGGAACCTGAGTTGTGAAGTCCGCCTCTGCTGCAGGAGGCATGCAAGTGACTTTTGCATATTGACCTTATGCTACACTTATCTCCATCCACTCACATTAAGGCACAGGGGAGTGGGCTCCATTTCAGTTTGAACTTCTAATATTGTGGTATTTAATAACTTCAACACTATTTCGGGCCTTTGTTTATTGCCTGTTAATGTGCTCTCTCTACTGACAAAGGATGGCTACGTCCTCACAAGGAAAAGCTTAGAAGACATGTATGTCAGGTCTTCTCTCGAGAGCAGCTCCCAGCAGTCTGTAAGATACCTGCAGGAAGAGGAAATACACTATTAAAGCTGATTACAACCTTGGTCCTAAACACCCCTGATTTTTACTTTTAACAGTATACACAAGTTGGGAGCCTGTGAAGACTTTTCAGTAATGTGAGGTACAGAAATGTTATTCAAAATTGTCACAAAGTCTCAAGAAAGTGTCCAACATGGTAATATTCTGAATTAAACACCAATCATCTTGAAAATGTTAATGTGTTTCCTTCCATTAAAGCCAATGATGCTAAATTACATTAAATTTTAATTTTGGAGTTAATAAAATACAGTTTTAAAAAGTTGAAACTTAAAAAAGTTGAAACTTAATCCATACTGTTTCAATAACCTGAATGTTGAAAATGTTAAATGTCATGTTGATATTCATTTAATAAATGCTTTTTAAGTATTTTAAATTGTTTAATTACATGATGTTTTAAGGTTAAACAATCTTTTGAAATACTCTCAAAACCTTACATGCGATATTTAATGCAAAAATAATGTAATAATTCAAAAAGTTTAGCAGTCCACTTTTCAGGATTTTTATACCTTACTCCTGGGTACCCAACACCCTGGGCACCATGGTAGTAATGAGAATTTATCATCTATGATGATTGTAGTATTTAAAAATTTATCCTTCATGGTTTATATAATCAACTTTGTGTTTCGTTTTCCTTCGTTTTGTGGGGTGTGAAAGCTGTGTATTATGTGCTAGGTGTTACTCACCCTCTACAGGACATGCAGTGCACCCTTAAACTTTTCATCATCATTGAAATGCAAAGAAACATTAATGGTTTTATTCATTTTGCTGATTCCTGAAATATTTTGAAGTATCTCTTTTCTGAGTAATCTACTTGTTTTTGTAAATGTATTTCGAATACGATGCAGATACTGGTTTCCTTCACGGAACGCCCTGGACGAGCAGACAGGGCTGAAGGAGCGATAAGCAAGCAGGACCCTCCCCAGGCCTGGGAAGGACGTGAGTAAACACTCCCTCAGGTTCCAGCTCTTTGGGTTTACTCGTGATGCCTTGGAGAATCTGTCTGGTGGCTGTGGTTTCACCTTCAGCCATTGCACGAATCAGAAACTAAAGAGAAATATAGCATCACAGAATTTAATTTCACATGTCAGTGTTGTATATGGATGGTGTATTTGTGGCTTTTGTGGGGTGTGCCTGATGCAAGGCAAAAAAGTACATCTGTTTCCTGCTGCCAGGGAGCTTCTTCTAGGCGGGTAGGGATACGGGTAATTGAGCCTTCGATTGAATTAATGCTAATGCATATGACATTAGCACAGGCACCCGGGAGCATGTAAGTCTTGCATGGGTCACGGGAAGCTTCCAGGGCTAGCCAGTTGTCAGCTGACATCCCGAGGATCTTTAGGAGTTCTCCTGGTAAATGCATGCTGATCCATTTTGGTCACGCAAAGCCCAAGTATTCCAGTGTAGCAGGTAAAAGTAGAGGTTTCACATTAGGACATGAGACTGAGTAAAGACATGCACATGCAAGTCATAACCACAGAGACGACATTTAGAACTACGTGGGAGGCTGAGGCTGTATGTGCAGAGAGGATGAAGTGTGGCTTAGACTACTGGGGACCAAGAGCATTCCCTGCCATGACAGGGGGTGGTCAGCAGAGGAAAGCAGGCAGGAGGAGCAGAAAAGCAGAAGATGGCGATGACATAGAAGCCTAGGGAAGGTCAACTTCAAATGGAGGATGCGGTCAATGCCAGACGGTTCTGAAATGCCTGCCATGCTGCACTGACAGTGACCTCTGACCTAAGATGGGATTTATTGTTAACTTTGCCTGAGCAGGACAGGAGCAGAGGGAGGCTGAGGGTACGTGGAGAAATGAGCTGCATGTGCAGACGCAGGATCAGATCCTTCATTTTAAGGCACTTAGTACAATATATCTTCCACGACTAAGACTTTCAAACATGATAGGTATTTTCCTGTTTTTCTCCTGACAGCTATATAGGAGAGTATAATTATGTGTCTCTTCCTATAAACCCTTAGGATTAGTGTCTTACCTTTCAGTACCTGACCATCAAAGGAGTCAGCTAAAAAAGAAAAAAGAAAAAGAAAACCAAAAAACCCCACAATTCTCTCATAATAGTGGGGAAGGCTGAAAAATGGTCATTCCTCATTTTAAAGAAGTGCCTTTATTTTCCATAATGATACGGTGGCTTGTATTAACACCTGAGAAGGGGAATAAGTACCCAGGTACGGGGCAGAAGCACAGGATATTTAAGGATCCTGTCCCTGCACATTCCCTCCCTCCCTGTCAGCATTCCAGATGCATCCCCACATCGCACAAGTTTCCCTCCTCTGCAGGTGGAAACCCTCACCTCCTCCTTCACTCTCTTTACCTCTCCACCCAATCCCACAACTGCTTTTTTTCCAGTCGCGGTGTCAGCACCAAGGTTTCCCTAAAGAACAGAATGTCACAAGTAGAAAGCACAAGTTAAATGATATTTCTAGGGTTTTCAGAAACATTTGCTAGACATGCTTTCCTTAACGTCTGTCGACCGTAATGTAATAGAACGTGTTGCTAAATGGAAATAGAAAGCAAGGTGCAGTTCCTGGGTGGGCAAGTGAATCTCCTCTCAGGGAAGACCGCCCCCTGGTGGCCAAATGTCAGAGGGACAGCCACCAGGAGGAGGTCAGACTTCTGCTGTGGACAGAAATCGTACCACTTCCTGGGAGTACCCCTCATGCTACAAAAAGTCTACTTCTTGGCAACAATAGATTCTAATGCTGTCATGAACCTGTTTCCAGGCACCTTATCCATTACAAAAAGAGAGTCTCCAGCGCTGGGCAGTGAAAGGCAGAGAGGAAGATGTGTTCTCTGCCTACACCTACTGTGCAGACCAGAGCCCCCTTGTGAATTTCCCATTGCGTGTACTATGGGACTCTAGGGGGCAGGTAGAGCTGCCAATGCAGGAATGAAAGGAAACACAGTGGAAATGAGGAAAATCTCATTAAACATTGATTAAGCAACTCGCAATAGTACAATTTTAGTTTCACAGCGGATTCCTAATACCAGACTTCATCTATTAGGACAACATTCTTCTGGTCACATTGACTATCGGTCCTGACATCTTTGTCATGCAGTAGGACACTCTCCCTGGAAGCAGAGGAGAGAGCTTTCATGTAAGCTAGAGAATGCGAATGAATAGTATCGTTGTTACCTGAGAGCTAGTGACCATTTATTTATTCGAATGTGTCAATTTAGGTATAATTTTGTAGGGATTTTCCACCATTGGCACAATATCTTCAGTGTGCGGTTCACCAGGATGTATGTGTGAACTGCTAGGGTGGCAGAGAGGCCCCGCAACTGTGAGTGGGGGGGGTGTCCCATCTCTTCCTTCTGCAACGCTCTCCTCATTAGGATGTGCTGCTCCCCAGCCCGGGCTTGCCCAGGACCTCAGTGACATGTCAACAGATTTCTGTGCTTTGCTGTCTCCTCCCACCAGCTGGCAGAGGGAAGAATAAAAGGTTTTAGGAGGTGGGCAGTACCCGTAAACACTTGGTTTCTGAACTGTGTTAGTGAGGATTTTCCAGAAGCAGAATGAACAGGTAGGAAACCCTCAGAAGAATTGCTTTTCAGTGTAAAGGCAGTCTGTTGGCAAAATTTTTTAGCTTTTGTTGTTTTTCTGGGAGGTCACTGTTTTCCTATTAAGCTCTTCAACTGATAGAATGAGGCCCACCCACATTTGGAGGGTAATCTCCTTTACACAAAGTCTGTTAACTTACCTATTTCATGGCCTATAATCTCCTGTTCAACATACATTCACAGCAACATGTAGAGTACATATTTGTTCAATAATATTTGTTCAAATATCTGGTTACCGTGGCCTCGCTAAACTGACATGTAAAATTAATCACACTGCTCCCTCCTCATTGATGTCCTAACATTTTTTGAGTATTCTTCTTCCTCTAGTCATTGAAGTCTGCTTATTTATTTATTTTTTTGAGTAGTTTGTTTTCATTAATTTGAGAGAGAGAACTGGGACAGAGAGAACGAGAGAAACCTCGGTGTGTGAGGGAGACAGAGATCGGCACCTCGCGTGTGCTCCCGGCCCAGGGAGGAAACCGGCATCTTAGCTTTGTGTCCTGGCCAGAAATGGAACCTGCCACTTTGGGGGGTAGAAGATGACACTCCCACCAGCTGAGCCACCAGGACAGGGCTGCTTATGCATTTTATATAATTTATTAAGTATCTTTATTTTGTTAATTTCTAGGCGAGGTAATCTTGACATGAAACTTCAGTCAGCCACCTTCCAGGCAAGTCACCCTAGCCATGACCTGTTTATACGAAGTTAGAAATTCGTATACATTTAAAAACAACCAATATTTCTTTTGTGGTTTGGCTTTTTCATAAGTTGAACATATTACCCTGGGCTTCCTCTGTCTTTTTAAAATTCTAATCTGATCATCAACCTTTCATTTCCTCAAGATTTCATTATTGCCAATGGTGAGATTTCACATCAGTTTCTTCCTAGATTGCTACCTAGTCCTCTGAGTATCATGCGTGCAAACCCTCTTTTCACCTCATTAATACCAGACACATCTCTCACCTTAAATCTAATGAACACAGGGGATACAACTCCATAGATTCTCTGCTTTAATACTTTCAGTACCCAGTCTGTCCCTTTGTCACACTGTCTGTAGTGTCCCCACAATGATATCACTTTACTTTGCAGACGGCATAGATATGCCAAAAAATTTTCTATTCTGAACATTATTTCTCTTCTTTCTATTAAATTGGTATTTCATTAAATGCATACATCATCAATTCTTTGAAATCACAGGCTCTTGAAGGTACACAAAAAACACATTATAAAGATGATAATAGTCAGAATTTTTTTCTAAGGTGGAAAGTGAATCTAGATCAAGGAATATCTCTTCCACAACATCTAAGGAATGATAGGTGAAAATCAGTAAAATAAAACAAAAAGAATACCATGCACCAATGGAAAGAAAAGACAAGGGCATTTAATCTGGGGATCAGAGTATATTTTAAAACTTAATGGAATTCTAAAATATGAACATTTCAATTGCCTGTTAGGGTCTGCACAACATCAGATTTTGTACTGAATCTTCATTGTGCCAGTAGTTGTGTAGGATCCTGGGGAATTTACTTAATTTCTAGGGCTCCAGTTTTCTCAAACATAAAATAAAGAGGAAATGTTCCTGCACTGTTAAAGAAACTGAGACATTTGAAAGACTTAAGCTATGTTGCACCACACAAACTTAGATCCGGTCACTGTTCTCTCCTTTTTTCCATAGGGATACACAGGGAGAGCGGACCTCCCACTTCTGGGGACCAGTGCAGGACAGCGGAGAAACCAAAATTCTGAGCTGTGTTGAGAACACGACTCGAGCGCAGTCACGATTCATATGGAAGAGAAGTCCGACCTGATGTTCAGTTAGGGAATGGCGGCTTGCATGGTTCTTTGGAAAGAAGTTCGTCACGGAGACTGTGAACCATCCTCGTCTATAGTTCTTATTAATAACTCCTGGCACATTTTGGCCTTACCTCCTTGCTTTTCTAAACTGCACTCTTCTATTCCTTATCACAACCGTTCCCCCTCTCCAGGGTAGACACTCCCAGCATGCTGTCCTCTTTCACTCCCCCTTTAATGCACCCCAGCACCCTCCCCCACCCAACACACACACAGCCACACAGCTGTGTTCTGTCCCTTGGAAGCTTCCAGCCACCCATTTCCATTTGAGAGTACAAAACCACCAATTGGAAGCAAAGTTGGGTGAAAGTTCTAGGTTTTTCAAAACTCTTGTCTGAGAGGCTATTTATCTTCTTCTGAAGAATAATTTTGGAACTGAGGAATGGCCCTTCACAACCATGTAACAAGAGCTGAAGCTAAAGGAACTGGGAGTCAGATACCTTTTACTCCCAGGCCTGGCTCATTAGAACATTTACAGAGGAAGAGAGCCACCTAATGCCCATGACAGGCACAGACGTCCCCCAGGCAGGCTTCTTTCTGTTCTGTGCAAAACAGTCTGGTCCCTTCCCCCTATATCTTCAGAGCTACAAAGGGGCCCTGTCCTGGGAAGAACTGAGCCCAACACTTGTCGATGCTCACTTCCTTAGCTGTTGCATTTTAGTGCAGGATCACGCACGGGGCATCAGGCAGGGCTTGCCCTCTCTGGGCAATGGGCAGCTGTATGGAGAGAAACAGTCAGAATGTGTTTCTGGCCTCCAGGCTGCTCAGCTGGCCAGAGACCCCAGAATCAATATCCTTTTACAGTTCTGTGGGCCACTGGGAGGCTTAGAGTCTGCCTTTCTGGGTGTGGAGAAGCAAGGGCCATCAGGAAACATCTCTCCTATTCGAATGTGCACCCACCGTCTCTAAAAGGGAAGTTGTCAGTCTTTCAAATTCATTCCCACCACGAGATCATGTTGCTGAATGTTATAATTAGGAGAAAATTCTCATTGTCTCTTGGAGTGATGACTCCACTTGCTTCCCCTCCAACGTCACTGAGTGGGAAGAGAGCAGTATTTGAAAGAATTTCAGAGAATACAATTGTTGCCAACTGACAACCCCAGGAGTAACCTTTGTGGTGGAATTCAGAGGTATTAAGGTTATCCAAACTGTACTTCAAGTAGTTTATTGGTGTGGAGCGAGAGGGTCCTGTCCTGGGCGCCAGATGTGGGGGGTTCCACATGCAGAGCCCCATCCTTCCATCACGGATGAAAATAAAACTACCAAGACTTGATCTGCTTGGGGAGGAGAGGTGGTCAAACTCTCAGAGGAGAATGACCAGAGCTCCTTCCTCACTGGGCTTTTATTGGGTTCAAACACACAGGAATACAGGTATGTCAGGCGGCAAGGATCAAACAATGGATAACATTTCAAAGAAATCTGAGGGCTTAATCTGAGTCAGTGTCTGTCAGGAAAGGGGGTTGCAAAACTTTGGGAGACATACTCATTTCCTCCTCGGACCCTTATCATTTAAATGAGAGCACTCTTAGCAAAGCAGGTTTCACAGGACTTTAGGAATTCTTTCTTATGCCTGATCACCCAAGGAACTGTTCTGGCCGGCACAGGGCTGCACCGGCTCGCTGTCATAGTTTCGGGCTTTAAGCCCATTAGACTCAGGAAGCAGAAGACATCTCCCAGACAGAAATGGGGACTCGGGCTATGTCAGAATAGCTGGGGGGCAAGGGTCCATCACCCCCTCGTTGCTGCAGCCCCTCCCCCCGAGTCCTTCCATGAGGGCCTCCCAAGTGGTCGTGTCTGGCTTAGGTTACCCCTGTCATGAGTCTTACCTGTCTTTGACTAACTGACTAAGCATTGGGGCCATAGATGGATGAGGCAGAAGCAGCACTCCTGCCGGAGAGATAAGCTTTGTCTCCTTAGTAGGTCACGTCCTCTTGACAGAACAGACCCAGAGGAAGCGGGTCCCTTGGGCTCTTACTCAGCCCACCATGGGTGAGGGTTACAACTCCTGAGACCAGGCTGAATGGTCTGCAACATACCAGGAAGCACAAGGTGTGTGAAATGCTCAGGCAGGTAGCAGGGGTCTCTCAAATCTCTGCCTCAGGTTACTCACTCAATCTTTTGATTGCTTCTCTCCACTGAGGGCTGAAAGGGCTCTAATTAACATGTGAAAGGATTTTTGTCCCTTGCATTGACTTCCTCCTTCACCACCTGTAGGGGCATATGGACACCAAGGTCACTTGTGGTTTTTCTCCTGCCTCTGTCTTGTGATTGCCTAACATCTTTCAAATGTCATGACAGTTTCCAGTGTTTGGCTGCTATTTTTCCACTTTTACTCTAGGAGTTTCATTATTTCTTCCTTCTATTTTCAAGGCATAAAAGCTAATACTGTATTTTGCCGTGTTTGGTGCACACCCACGTCTTTGGCCCAGGAAAATGATCAGGAAAAAATCTTTCCTTTAAAGTTTTTACTTCTGTTTTTTCTTTACTTACCTTCAGAATCAAATTCAATTGTATTCCAGGGTAATAGTTCTCATCCAGTGTGGTTATTATTTTCTAGTTACAGTTTTAACGCATAAGCATGTATAAATGAGTTAAAGATATTTATATAGATATGGAAGTAGTACTACCCATGTATAATGTGTATCCTTATTTTCCCCTCAAATATTGCACCAAAAAGAGTGCCCTATACTTGGCAAATATGGTATTTTGGTTCCACACTGTCACCCTGCCCGGAAAATATGGCCATCCCGTTTCAAATCCCAGAGTTCTTAAGTATGCAAAAGTTTTTCAGGATCCAGCAGCGGGGTTGGGGGGCGGAGTGATGGGGAGGGAGTGCAGAGCCCCCACAGCCCAGCACAGGTCCCACAGTGGAGCTGGCCTGTACAGTCCAATTGTGAGAAGGGACGCAGGTGCCCAGGGAGTGCCTGTGAGGGATCCCTGTGCAGCACCAGCTGGGAGAGGCAGAGGTCCTCCACAGTTTAGTGGACAATGAGACCCTGGCCCCGCCTCCATCCTCCCTGCCAGTTCATTCCTGGGCTGCAGCTGTGAGCACTCCCTGATGTGCCCTCTCCCAGGAAAACTTGGTAAAGTCGGGGAGCCTGGTGCACGAGGGCCTTGGGAAAGAATCCAGAAGCTCATCCCAGCCTCTGCTTAGGCAGTTTCACATCTGACTCCACTGGGAGAAGGCTGCATCCCTGCAGGACTCACCTTTGCTCAGAAACAGCAGCAACAACAACCACCACAAAACCCCTGCTTACCCACAAAAGCCCCCAGAGCACCTCTAGAAACAGGAGGAGCGGAAAGTGAGCAGCAGCAGGAGAACGTTGGGGAAGGGAGACATTGAAAGTGTGGGCAGCAACAGGTGCTCCGGAGGGGGAACTGGGAAAGGCCAGCTCTGAGTCAGTGTTTCTCCAGGTCATCCCCATTCAGAGGGCGAGAGGATCGAAGTGGACATTAGTGCATGGACCTCTCCCTCAGAGACGAGGCCAAAGCAGTGTCCCCAGCGCGGGTGACATTGAGAGCACAGCAGCCCCCCGAGTATTGGAAGGGATGAGGGTCACTCCAGTACCCACTGTAAACTTGCTTCACTTGGCAGAAAAATCTACTCCCTTAAAACTATTTAAAAGTCATTTGTCGCTTTTCCTTGGGATTTAAAGTCAGTCGGTTCAATGGACTCATACCACACCCCTGTTGCATACAATAGGCAGCAATCCTCTGGCATCTGGAGTGGGACTTGCAATCCTTTAGCGCCTCCTCTTCGCTGCTCGCTCACTTTTCACCATGCCTCCATCTGGTTCATAAGGCCCATTCCATTTCTCTGCTTGACCTCCCGTCACAGGTCCTTCCAGACAAGTCCTTATCCCAAGGTCCTTAAATTTTGACCTGGGACATTTGGTGCCTTCAGATTAGCCCATCCCTCCCCATTTGTATTGCTCACCAAACAGTGGCATAAGCCAGTGTAATTCAAATAGGGGTGTTGAGATGACTGAGTTGAGAATTTCAGACACCTTAGAACAGTGGCCACTTTATACTTAGCATGCAATCAATGTTGGTGCCATCGTTTAAAACATCATCATGTGGGTGGTCCGATGGCAGTGGGTTACCAGAGCTAGACTGAAGTTAGTGTCACTGAAGTTGGAATACAACCCCCCACCACTCAATTTGACTGGCTTTAAAAAATAAAAATAAAATATCATCATGATTATTGCTGTCTAGGTCAGGAACAGAATCTTTGAGGATCATCCATTTCTCTTACTCTTAATTCTGGTTTCTCCAAGGCAATCTTTTCATTGCCCGAGTGGATCTGTGAACTGGGGAGAGCGCTCAGGCAGGGGGCAGTGCCCACAAGGCTGCCAGAGAGGCTCCTGTCCCAGCAGTCCCGGGCCGGGCTGCCAGTCTCTTGACAGTCGGTTGTTGTCACTCTTCCCTTCCCTCCTCAGACTGATCACTTGTGGAGTAAATGCAAGGAAAATGAAGTGGCTGCTGTTGCAAAGCTGAAGGCTAGTCATTGACGCAGGGGTTCCTCCTCCTTGAGCCTGTCTCTGGCAGAAGCAGCCCACTTCTCATTTTGTGTAATTCATTCTGGATTTCCTCCCCTCCCCGCACAGCGACAGGCAGTCAAATTGGCCACCCCGCATGGCGTCATCTTGTCAACAGGAAAGTCACTTCCCTTCTTTCAGTTTTATGAGATTCAGGAATTTATTTGTTTTATTTTCACCCACAAACAACCATGCATTTTGCTTCCTGGGAAAGTTGAAATGGGAAATACAACATCTGAAGTCTTCGAAAATAGAGAGAGACCTGGGGACGCCGCGCTGCCTTTCCTTTTCTCCCTTCCTTTGTGTCAGCCTCAGGGTGAAGTGCAGAGAAATGCCAGAGGAGCAAGACACACTCGGCCCAGGAAACCAACATGTGGTAACTATGTTGTCAATGAACCTCCCCGTGCCACGTCATGAACAGGTAAAGGAAAGAAGGGTGTTCCTCCCTGACACAGCAGCCTGAGCCCACTGCCCTGCATTCCCAGCCTGAGACAGAGCTGGACCAATGAAGAAGCCCGGTAGAAAAACACGGACTGAACGAACAACCGAAGTTCAGTGGTGTCTGCACTGTAAGTTTTGATGGAGGGACATCCTCATTGAATGTCCTGTACTCAGCTCAGAGGTTTTAAGAATAACAACTGTTCAATCATTAAGTAAGTAAAAAGTGAAGAAGAAAAGTTGTACCTACAACATAAAAAGTGTTGATCTACTAAAGGTTAAATGACTGCACTTGGATCACTAATTCATCCACCTAATTAGACAGAATAAACTTGGCTATGAGCGTTGAGGGCTGCAGACATGACCGACACCCGGGTCATAGCTCAGGGGAAGAGGAGGTCACCACTGAGGACCAGGGTCCTTCACACAGGCACTCCAGGGGGAAGGGCAAGACACAAGCCCCTCCACAGCAGGGGAGTCTAAAGACCCCAGCACATGGTCAGCCTGCCCTCAGGGAGTGAGTCCTGGAGATTTGGGTTGAGGACACTGTGTCATTCCAGAGGGAAAAGATGCCTAGAACCAACATGTCCCTCCAGAATGAGCTGGTGTTTGGGAAAACGAAGTCACCACGACGTGGGGGACTCCACACCAACACGCACCAGTGAAGGACCAGGATTGCTGCCGGGGGTAAGGGCACAGCCCGAGGAGCACTGACCACCAGTTTCACAATGCTGGAACGAAATGGCGTGTCTACAGAATTCCTGCATGAATGGGTCTAGAAGGAAGGGAAACACCCCGGGAACTCATTCACTGAAAATCTCAGCCTTTGCTGTGAATGAAACTGTAAAAAACTCAGTCCTTGGTTCTGAAGACCTCATTTGCCTTCCATGTCCTGGGGAGGACCTCACAAAATACACACACCCACAGGGCAGAGGGAGCCTGGCTGCCTATGCAAGGTAAGGAGGGCAAAACTGCTTCCCAGATTCCCGGCCAAATTTTGTCTCTAATACAGAGAAGAGCAATATTTATGCGATAAAACTCGTACAAATCTGCACGTGTGTGAGCATTTTCACCTCTGCATACACTTCTGAGTTTAGGAAAGTGAGGTTTCTCATCAGACTGAGAAGTATCCCTCTGTCCTGACATATCTCAAGTTTTCCTTTCTTTAATTTTATGAAAGATTTTATTTACTTATTATTTACTTATTATTCTTTTAGGGACAATGGAAGGGAGGGAGAAAGAGAGAGAACAATTGAAGAGAGAGGGAAACATCGGTTGGTTGCCTCTCTTGTGTGTCCGGACAGGGACCAAACCCTCAACCTAGGAGTGTGTCCTGATGGGAAGCAAACTGGCAACCATTCCTTCTGTGGAACGACGCCAAACCAACTGAGCCACACTGGTCAGGGCAACACACCTCAAGTTAAGAGGGAAGATCAAAACCACAAAATTAACAGTGTAGATTGATGACATCTTCTTAGAGCACATGCGGAGCTCATGAATGAAAACAAAAAAGGAAGTAAGAGTGTAAAGAAATGTTTAGAAAATGAAAATTATTGCATCTCTCTATATAATGGCCATGCTTAGAACGAAAGTCAGAGCCTAATTAGGGTCCAAGCTTGTTCACCAGACGCCCAGCTCAGCCAGGCCTGCACCCCTCTCCTGTGCCCATGGCCCTTCTGCTGTCTCTGCTCACGGTCCTGGTGGTGGTCAGCTGTGGCCTCAGTGGAGCTCTGGGCTGTGTCCTACCTCAGAACCACATCCTGCTCAGCAGGGACAACTTGGTGCTTTTGAGGCAAGTGAGGAGAATCTCCACTTTGTCCTGTCCGAAGGACACAAAAGACTTCAGACTCCCTCCGGCGATGGTAAAGGGCAGCCAGGTCCAAGAGGCCCAGGCCATCCTTGTCCTCCACGGGATGCTCCAGCACATCTCCGACCTCTTGCTCACAGAGCACGCCTCTGCTGCCTGGAACACCACCCTCCTGAACCAACTGCGCATGGGACTCTATCAGCAGCTGGAAGACCTGGAGCCCTGTTTGGTGCGGGGGATGGGAGAGGAAGGAACTGCCTTGCCATCCCAGGAACCTACACTGGCTGCGAGGAGGTACTTCCAGAGCATTTCTCTCTACTTGAAAGAGAGGCAATACAGTGACTGTGCCTGGGAGGTTGTCCGAGTGGAAATCATGAAGTGCTTTTCTTCAATAATAACCTTGCAAGAAAGGTTCAGTAACATGGATCGAGACCTGCAGACACCTTGATCCAGGTGTCCCTGATGAATGTGCCTAATCACCCCTGCACATAGGACTTAGGTCATGGGAAAAGGTTCTTCTTTCTGCTTCAAAGAATTTATTGACTTTGTTTCAACATCTTTTGTCAGAGTGTTTGGCAAGATCATGTTAAATTCTGCTCCTGGGACATGAGTTTCAGAGTGGTGACCATCTGAGGTTATTTATTTATGTATATTTGGTATGCTTCTTATTTATGTATTCTTTCATCTTACCATTATTTTGTATTTATGTAACCAATATTTGACTTTACCGTGTATTAGACTTTAAAAAGCATGCTTACTTCTTATGTTATTTAATTTTCATATCCCTTTTTAATTAAACTCTTACAAAAGAAAACATCTTGTCTTCTTTTAGTCTGAAAATGTAATACTTATTTTTCTATGTAAATTTGTTTCAGAATAGTACCTGTCTATTAAGTTGTATAGAACAGTTCCAGACCCAGTCATGAAATGCCTATCAAAAGTTGCAAATCCATGAACTCGAGAAGATTCCTGGAAAATATGGAATATGATCTGTACTCCTGTCTGAGTTTTAACTGAGTTATATTTAGACGGCAAGGAGCAGTGGGTAGAAATGTCCGAGAGGGGTCATCTAGACTGAAGTGGGAATGATACACGTTTATTGTCTGATCCTGGCACCCCGTACTCTTCCTCCCACCCTCTCCCTGGTCCTGCTTCACTGATTGCTTTCGCTCGCTTACACCATCCCTGTGCCCCTCACCTCACTGCCCACCCGACCCCCCCACCTGCTCTGGTTCTTGGTGGTTTCAGCTTCAAGGTTTCTACTCAGAGTACAAAGCCAGGGGGATAGAGTAAGCGGTGAGTGGAAGCTCTTTGTCTTTCAAATCTGTTGTAGTCAGGTCTGTTTCTCTGAGTGTGCTGATGCATATTTTGGGGCCCTGAGGGAATGATATTGTTACCGTGATGAAACAGGTGCTGACTTCAAAGGAATCAGCTGAATGAGGTTTACTCTGTGTGTGTGTGTGTTGTGTGAATTTCTCAGACAGCAAGGAGAGATCTCAGTTTGGGAGGATTTCTTGAACCTTGGCCTCAGATGATCTAGCCAATGCTTTGTAGCAATGCGATGTTTGCCTTTCTATCAACTGAATGTAATAATTTAATAAATTTCTGTCCTTTATCTTTCTCTCTTCTACTACTTCTTCATGGACCAGGTTAGCAGGAGGAGGAAAGTTTGGCCCTTCCGGACCTGTCCGTGTCTTCCTTTGATTGCCTAACTCCTTTCACGTATTGTGATCCCTTCTATACGGGGTGCTGTAGGTGATACACTATATATTTGGGGAATTTGGGTACACGGGGCTCTTGCTTTCCAGGTTCAATGGATGTGAAGTCTGCTACACTTAAGTTCCAAATGTGTTGCTGGGCCAAGTGGAAGGTCTGCTGGTATAAACCGTGACCACAGGGGCTGCTACACTCAGGCTTCTCTACCTTCAGCTACATTTTAAAGGGCCTTTCAGAAGGGCTGGTTGTTGACCTAGCCACGCTGACACCTATAATTAACCATCACGACCCCTCCCCTGCAGAAAGGACGTTCAGTTTCTCAGCAGCCTGCTTGATTCTTGTGAACAGTGAACTTGGGAGAATGGTCAGAACGCAGACTGTGGTGTCAGAAGGTCTTAGCTTCTAAAATGTTGCTTTGATCTGGTGAAAGTGGATGTCCCTGCGGCTTTATTTTTTCTTTATTAAATGGGGATAATGAAAGAAACGACATCTCCTCATGTTGTAGGTGTGTGTGTACTAAAGCGAATAGAACAAGATTGGCCCATAAACGTGCCTGACAAACCCTGTTTTTTAGATGCATGTGCTGAAAGGAGTGTTCAGGGGATGGGTTGTGCTTACTAATTAACATGTTTAGCATTGTACCTACACAATGGTAGTGATCAGTAATGTCATTTTTTATTGCCATAATGTCCAGCTGTACCATCTTGAGTATTAACGTTGTTGAGGTGATTCAAGTTTCTGAATTGGTTTTCACTGGTCCTAGGAAATGCATATTGGAAAACACTACCATCCCTCAGTTTGCCAGATAGAATTAGGAATTTGGTGATCTTATGTGAAGTGAGTCTCCCGTGAGTTCCTGGGTGTGATCCCACCTCAGTGCTCAGAAGCTGAGTGTTGACATCTGGGTCATAGAAAATGAGAGAATGATCATGTGGCTGGTTGTGCAAAGCTGAAGGTTGGCCATTGGCCACGAACTGTTCTCACTGAAGGCCCTGCCAGAGCAGTCAGCTTGCGTCCTCTCTTTACTCTAGGGCCCTCCGTCCTCGGCTCTGCTAGAAGTCTTGTTGCAACGAACTGAGCTCAATTATATTTTGTCCTTTTCTTACTCAAGTGTCAGCCTTTCTGTTCTCTTCAGGCCTGAAAACTGGTTAGATCCAGGCTACTCATATCAGGGAGGACAATCCGCTGTTCCTAGCCCACCAATTCAGGTGTCAGTTTCGTCCCAAAACACCCTCTCAGACACACTCAGAATGTTCTTTACAAGTATCTGGGCACCTCACAGTCCAGTCAAATTGACACATACAATTAAGCACCACAAGAATCTGAAACAAAACACTGTGAAGCCCAGTGGGTTGCTGAACCACTATCTCTGTCACTCCAGGTGGTCTGAATTGGGTGATCATTTCAACCTGACATGACACCAGGTGAGAACATTCTCTGGAACACCATGTGAGTGATTAAAGGGTTTAAAGTAAGTCTTGTTTGGTTACAAAGTCCTTCCTTTCTACAGGAAGGAAATAGCACAGGATTTGCACACAACATTTTAGCAATTAAGAACACCCATGATGTCTATATTATGTGATATCTTGTGAGTTGCGGGCACACCATGACCCCCTTCCCCAGGTTGGTTCTGTGTTGTCAGGACAGAAAAAGTGCCCACAAATCACACCCGGTGGAGCCCTGAATTCCTACAGAGACTCTGCCCCATTCACCCTGAGCCTCACTCCTTCCCCTAACTGGTTTATTTTCATAGAACACAGGTCATAAATCTGTATGACAAGGGCGGTTCAGACCCCAGGCTCCCTCTTCCCCAAGCAAGGTTATAGTTGCAGTAGCATCTACACATGAAGTCCAGAAACATGGGCAGCACGGACTTCTTGCAAGTGTAGCCTCACCCGCAGGCTGAGCACTGAGCTGGGCCTGCAGGAGAGAGGAAAGCACAGCCTTTCCACCCTGCTCGGCCTCAGGTTCTCCCTGTTGTAGGAAGAGGAGTGAGAAAGAGTGGCTCCTAGTCTATTTTGTGCCCACATCTGGCTGTTCCTTATTGTCTGTCACCTTTGCGTGAGGGTCTTCTCTGAACCACTGGCCTCCATACCGCCTTTGAGAAATAATTTGGAAAACAAGGCCTTTAAAGGCAGCTTGAGGATCACTGAAATAAAAGTGCAGAGTGAGTCTTCCGTTTATGACCAGGCCCATGATTCTCATTTTGATGTTATAAATATTGAAAATACATACTTGAAGATTATATGCCTGGAACCAAACAATTCTTTAAAATACCACCTCAAACAATATTCAGTTGTAACTTTGTGTAGAACCGTGAAATATTTATAAAGTCCCTTTAGCTCTATGGTGCTGTCAGTTGGTATCTCTGTGGTATATGTTGGTATTTTTCGTTCTGCTACTAGTATGATCATCGTTCCTTCTGTGAATATTGACTGAGCTCCTGAACTGTAGGGACTGGGATAGACGCCAGGCAGACAAGGTTGGGTGAAATGATTTCTCTCGCCTTAAGTATTTTATAAAATCCTGGAGGTGTTCCAAAAAGAAAATGGGTCAGGACATATCTTAGTCCATTGGGACTACTTTAACAAAGTAGCACAGACTAAGTAGCTTGTAAAGAATAGAAATGTTTTGCTCACACTTCTAGAAACTGAAATTCAAATCGGGGTATCAGGAAGGTTGGGTTCCGATGAGAGCCTGCTTCTTGGCACACACTGCTGATTTCTGCATGTATCCTCACACGGCAAGACCAGGAGGGAACTGTCTGAGGCGTCTTTTATGAGGGCACTTATTCCATTAAAGTGGACTTTACCCTCATGCCCTAAGTATTTCCCGAGGACTCCACCACACCACACCATCAGTTTGGGGGTTAGGACTTCAACATATGAGTTCTCTGGGGACATAAACATTCACACCTTAGCAGGTAATCGAAGTCTCCATGCCTGGCATCTAGAAGAGAGAATATAGCCGTGTTTAGAAAATAAAGAGAAATGAGCAGGGTAGGAGGCAACACAGCAGTCAAAGGGTCAGCATCCAAACTCTTGCCTTTTGACCTGAAGTCGTGCTCCAACTGTCACATGCCAAATGTTGGAGTTCCAACCGAAATGGAGCCACAATCCCCCAGAAATGTAGGGAGGTACCTGAAAGTGTGTGATCATTCATCAGTGTTTGTGAGGGGTCTCTAAAAAGCTCAGCATGGTGATACGTCATTGCCAGTTCAGAAAAGGTCCACCAAACAGCAGTGGGGTAAATTGTCTGATGCTGTGAGCCGTGTGAAGCAGGGAGAGCTTCGGTTTAGCTTTATGGTTCTCTACGTGATACCAGGCTACTCATTTTTCTACCATGACGAAGCAGAGAGCAAATGAGAGATTAGGGCGTGCATGTGAGTTTCATATAATGCTAGGCAAAGGCTGAAAATGCTGCTGCTGCTCTTGCAACTTCAATGTCCAGAGTTTGTACACCTTTAAATAATCCTAGGGATTTTAGCAGTGAACTCCGGAGATGTTACTGACACCAGTATGAGTAGAGTGGAAATAGTGGAGAGTGAAAATATTAGCCATTGTCTCTTATAATCCTAGTAAAATATGGCCATATGATGCCTTCCAGTATGTGGAAAACATGTGAGACACTGCTTCAGTAAAAATTAGTTTAGCAGTGATCACACTGGGCTTGGTGCACAGGATAACACAGAAAAGAAGACAAATCTAGTTACTAGACAGTTGATTTACCATTTATTTTTTAAGACTATTTATTTATTTATTTCTAGAGAGAGGAAGGGAGGGTGAAAGAGGGAAACAAACACCCATGTGTGGTTGTCTCTTGTGTGCCCCTTACTGGCGACCTGGCTCAACTACCCAGGCATGTGCCCTAGGCTGGTAATGGAACCAGCAACCCTTTGATTCACAGGCCAGCACTCAATGTGCTGAGCCACACCTGCCAGGGCTCTACCTACCATTTAAAGGGTCAGAATCTGGAGTGCTCAGACAACAGAACTTCTTCTGCAAAACAGAGAGAGTTTAGGATCAAATCTGAGAGTTCATTCTTTACATAGGCATAATTAGTAGTAATTGAGTTTCACTACTTACACAGACAGTTTCCTTTTGTTTGCGAATAAGAGACTTGATGGGAAACTCTGAAAGTCCTTTGAGTATTTTGAAAAGTCAAACAAAAATACAGAGAAAGATTCAAATTGATGTTGTTTAAATTATGTATTCTCACTGTGGGTAATATTGCCCCCAAGGGTGTGCAAAGGTTAGTTCTTATGATTATGAACAAATCGTAGGTATTACACTGGTTTTTGGCACTCAAGAAGTCAACTTTATCAAAAAATCATATTTCTCAGTGTTCACTTTTCTCTTTAAATTCTCTTATGTATCACATTGGAAGGACTGGCCTTGAGTTGAGGGAGGATACACAGAGTGTATGCCAGATCAGTGCCCTAGACCTATGGTGACCTGATGGCTCATTGGAGGACTTTCCTTCCGTACTTCACTCGATCTCACAGTGATATTGTGAGAGGCAGCCTCGCCTTTGCTTACTCACAAGCTCCCGTCGATGGTCTTGTGGATGTTGCTTAGGCTGGAGTCTCAGAGTGATGTGGGCTTTGAAATTAAATGCAAATAGTTGTGTTATTTAGTGCTACTGAAGTTCTTCAACAAATTATGTCAAATGCTAAACAGGTAAAATGTTGATAATATGTAGATGTATATCTAACAGATGGTGAAGTTAAAAATTATTTTTTGGTATGAATCAGTATTAAAAGTTAAATATAAATATTAAGAAAATACCTGGCTGGTGTAGCTCAGTGGATTGAGCTCGGGCCTGCGAACCGAAAGATCGCGGTTCGATTCCCAGTCAGGGCACATGCCTGGGTTGCCAGGCCAGTTCCCGTCAGGGGACATACAAGAGGCAACCGCACATTGATGTTTCTCTCCCTCTCTCCTTCCCTTCCCCTCTAAAGATAAATAAATAAAATCTAAAAGGAAAAAAAAAATCTAAAAAAAAAAAAAGCTAAAAAAAAAAAGAAAATAATTTTAAGCTCCTGTTAAAGGTCATATGGTACTTGTCTCATCTTTAATAGGAATCTAATCAACAAAACAAACAAGCAAGTAAAATATAACCAAAGACACTGAAATTGAGAACAGGCTGACAGGGACCAGAGGGGAGAGGGGAGGGCATTATCGGGGAAAAGGGTGAAAGGTTTGCAGGAAAAAGTATAAAGGACACATGGACAACAATGGAGAGGGAGGATGAAAATGGGAAGGAGGTGGGGAGAGCTGGGGGGTGGGCTGAGGGGGGAAAAGGCAAAAAACGATACTTGAACAACAAGTAAAATTAAAAAAAGATGATGATTATTACAGTTTATAGAAGAAAGAAAATATTTTTAAAATAGTGTTTAGTGGTTTTTAATGATATAAAATTATATCTATTCTTGGGTATTATTTTAAAGTGTTATATAAATTTTTATGGGACTATGTAATTGGATACATTACTCTTAATATAAACTAATATATTACTTTAAAGTTTGCTGTATAAGGCCCTGGCTGGTGTGGCTCAATGAATTGAGTGCCAGCCTTTGAATCAAAGGGTCTCCGGTTCAATTCCCAGTCACAGCACATGCCTGGGATGTAGGCCAGTGTCCCAGTAGGAGGCACGCAAGAGGCAACCACACACTGATGTTTCTCTGCCTCTCTTTCTCCCTCCCTTTCACTCTCTCTAAAAATAAATAAAATCTTTAAAAAATTTGCTGTATAAAATTACTTATAAAGTTACATTAAACTAATTAAAATACCAAATATCAATTACATTAACATTTTAATTACATTAAATTAAATGACAGTAGCTTTTAAAAGTACTTTGAAGAGTAAAATTTGTATTTCTTCATTCTTAATCCTGCACTGAATAAAATGAGTACAGTTCACACTTTCTTCTTTTATTTATAAAACACAGGTATAAATACAGTACATTACTATTTACACTTAATATACAATATATGTACACTATATACCTGTTTTTATAGTTTTCTTGGGGGCTTCAATTAGGAAAACATCTGAAAGTCTCTGTGGACAGGGGGCAATAGTGAAAAAATATGGTTGAGAAATATCGATCAAAATGCATGTAGAAAGTGGCTAAAGGAAAGCAAAAGCAGAAGTAGAAAGGAAAGGAAACGCTCCGAAATTGAAAAGTCCTACGTTCCCTATATAAGACACCTGCACAGAGTTAGACCTTACAGAGCCTAGAGAGCAAGGTTCAGAGAGTCACCCAGCTCAGCCAGGCCAGCAGCATCTGCAAGGTCCCCAATGGCCCTGCCCTTTTCCTTCCTGGTGGCCCTGGTGGCGCTCAGCTGCAACTCCATCTGCTCTCTGGGCTGTGACCTGCCTCAGACCCACAGCCTGGTTAACAGGAGGAGCTTGATGCTCCTGGGACAAATGAGAAAGATCACCACCCCCTTCTTCTGCCTGAAGGACAGAAACAACTTTGGGTTCCCCCTGGAGGCGTTCAGTGGCAGCCAGTTGCAGAAGGCTCAAGCCACTCCTGTCATCCATGAGATGATCAGGCAGACCTTCCACCTCTTCAGCACAGAGGACGCTTTTGCTGCTTGGGACAAGAGCCTCCTAGACCAACTCTGCAACGGACTTTATCAGCAGCTGAGTGACCTGGAAGCCTGTCTGGCCCAGGAGGTGGGGATGGAAGAGGCTCCCCTGATGAGCGAGGACTCCATCCGGGATGTGAGGAAATACTTCCAGAGAATCACTCTCTACCTGCAGCAGAAGCAGCACAGCCCTTGTGCCTGGGAGATCGTCAGAGTGGAAATCAGGAGAGCCTTGTCTTTATCTGCAAACCTGGAGGAGGAGGAGATTGTGCAGTAAGGAGGGACACCTGGCTCAGCATGGACAGGATTCTCCCTCACTAATAATATCACACTTCCTCCTGTTCTGCCCGGTCAGACTTCCTTTCCTTTCTGCTCTGAGGGTCACGTGATTAGAATCGATTTGTTAAAAGTTTTCAGGAATAGTAAGTCAAATCCTGTTCAGCCTTATGGGCACCAATGGCTTACAGAGGCCTGTGCTGAAGTTTTATTATGTATTTATGTATTTATTATTTATTTATTTATTCATTTAAAAATTAAATTATGCATGTATTTGGAAAGTTTGGCTTTTTTCTGTTCATGTAATATTTGGCATGTGCACCTTTATATTGTGTTATTATAATAAAATATATTCTTTATGTTTAATCAGTTTATAGTTATCTGTGTGTATTACATTTTTACAGTAGGAAACTTTCTGTATTGACTTATCCCAAAGAGAAACAGCAAACCACATTGTGCAGCTTGCTTAAAAAATAGATGGCACAATTCATTTACCCATAACACCCTATTTAAATTATAAGCACTTACTGACTTTCTCTAAGTCAGGTTGTGTGGTGCCCTCAGGATACAGAAGTGATTGTAACAAATACAGTTACTGTTCTCATGTACGTTTGATTTTTGTTGGGATAGAGCCCTAAACACAATAATTAAAACTACTATCAGTTATG
Source organism: Glossophaga mutica (assembly GCA_039655065.1). Lineage (NCBI taxonomy): Eukaryota > Metazoa > Chordata > Mammalia > Chiroptera > Phyllostomidae > Glossophaga > Glossophaga mutica. The sequence continues at coordinate 142,125,714 of CM077305.1, read as the reverse complement.
TTAAATGGTATATTGTGAAAAAGGAAGCGAATTCTCTCACCAGCAGCTGGAGTGGAGAATGCCAGGGCACACAGTTTGAAGCAGTGGGTCTGCTCTACAGTTGACTGGTGGACACCCAAGTGCAAATGTCCATTGTCAGCTGGGTCTGTGAGTTTGCAATCTACAAGGAATGCCACGGGGGCGTTCCGGAATACACGCCCATATCACACAAGTTTCCCTCCTCTCCAGGTAGAAATCCCCAGAGCACGCTTGCCATTCGTTCTCTTCACCTCTCCACCCAAGCACACAACGGCTTTGCTTCAGTCTTGGTTTCAGCATCGTGGTTTCAGCATCAAGGTTTCCCTAGAGAGCAGAATGTCACAAGTAGAAAGCACAAGGTCAATAACATTTCTAGGTTTTGCAGAAACATCTGCAAGAGAGGCTTTCCTTAACGTCTGTGGACTGTGATGTAACATAACAGATCCTGTAGCGAAAAGGAAACAGAAAGCAGGATGCAGTTTGTGGGAGGGCAAGTGAAACCCCTCTCAGGGAAGACCGCCCCCTGGTCTCCAAGTGCAACAAGGGCAGCCACCAAGAGGAGGGCAGGCTTCTGTTGAGGACAGAAATCCTACCACTTCCTGGGGATGTCCCTTCACGCTACAAAAGGCTACCTTTTGGCAACAATGGATTCTAATGCTGTCCCTAGCCTGTTTCCTTACCCTTTCTGTTACAAAGAGACAGGGTCTCCAGCTTCGGGCAGGGCATGGACTCTTTGGGACTGGGCAGTGAAAGGGAGAGAGAGAGAGAGATGTGTTTTGTGGCTACCGCTACTCTGCAGACCAAAGCCTCCCTATGATTTACCCCTTCCGCATACTATGGGACTCTAGAGGGCAGGCTGAGCTGCCAGTCCAGGAATGGGACCCCACGTAATCAGGAAAATCTCATTAACATTAATTAAACAACTCTAAAAAGTGCACTTTTAGTTTCACGGATTTATTCTATCAGACTTCAACTATTATTTAATAGAACACTATTCTTATTGTCATATTGAATAACAATCATTTTTATTGTTGTTCTATTACAGTTGTCCTAATTTTTCCCCCTTTGCCTCTTCTGCCCAGCCCATCCCCACTTCCACAATCAATCCCCATACTGATGCCCATGTCCATGGGTCGTTCGTACATATTGTTTGAGTAATCCCTTCCCCTTCTTTCCAACTTCATTCCCCTCTCCCCTCCACTCTGGCCACTCTCAGTCTGTTCCATGTTTCCACATCTGGTTCTATTTTGCTCATTAGTTTATTTTGTTCATTAGAGTCCTTTTACAAGTGACATCATATGCTATTTGTCTTTCACTGACTAGCTTATTTCACTTAGCATGATATTCTCCAGTTCCATTCAATGTGTTCACAACAGGTAGGAGCTCCTCCTTTCTTTCTGCTGCTTAGTATTCCATCGTGTAAATGTACCACAGTCTTTTGATCCATTCATCTACTGATGTACACTTAGGCTGTTTCTAGTACTTGGCATTTGTAAATAGTGCTGCTTTGAACAAATGAGTGCATAAATTCTTTTGAATTGGTGTTCCAGGATCCTTATTTCCAGCAGTCCAATTTTGGGGTCAAAAGGCAGTTCGTTTTTAATTTTTTGAGGAAATTCCGTACCATCTTCCACAGTGACTTTCCTAGTCTGCATTCCCAGCAACAGTGCATTAGGGTTCCCTTTTCTCCACATCCTCCCCAGTACCTGTTGATTGTTGACTTCTTATTGGTAGCCATCATGACAGGTGTGATGTGATATCTCACCGTGGTTTTAATTGGACTCTCTCTGATAACCAGTGATGTTGAACATTTTTTCCTATGTCTATGGGCCATCTGTATGACCTTCTTGGAGGTGTCTGTTCCGGTCCTGTGCTTATTTTTTAATTGGGATGCTTATCTCCCTGGTGTTGAGTCCTATGAATTCTTTATACATTTTGGAGATGAAACCCTTGTCCAATGTATGTTTGGCAAATATGTTCTCCCACACAGTCATTTCCCTTTTCATTTTGGTGATGGTTGCTTTAGCCATGCAGAAGTTTTAATTTGATATAGTCCCATTTGTTTATTTTTTCCTTTATTTCCTGTGTCCCAAAATTGCTATGTGGGATATCTGAAATTTTACTGCCTGTTTTCCTCTAGGACTTTAATTGTTTCACAACTTATAGTAAGTCTTTTATCCGTTTTGAGTTTATTCTGTTGTACAGTGTAAATCAGGGGTCTAGTTTCATTTTTTAATGTACCAGTCCAGTTCTCCCAACACCGTTTATTTTTTATTTTTTAAAAATATTTTATTTAATCATTTCTAGAGGGAGGGAAAGGGAGGAAGAAAGAGAGGGAAAGAAACATTGATGTGTGAGAAAAACATCAGTGGGTTGCCTCTCACACGCCTCCAACCAGGGCCCTGGCCTGCAACCCAGGCATGTGCACTGACTCGTAATCAAGCTATCGACCTTTTGGTTCACAGGCCAGCACTCAACCCACTTACCCACACCAGCCAGGGCCGAACACCATTTACTGAAGAGACAATTTTTATTCCATTGTATGCCCATGCCCCCTTTGTGAAATATTAATTGATCATAGAGATATGAGTTTATTTGGGTTCTCTCTTCTGTTCCATTGATCTATGTGTCTGTTCTTATGCCAGTGCCAGACTGTTTTGATTACCTTAACCTTGTAGTATAGTTTTATATCAGGTACTGTGATTCCTCCAAATTTGTTCTTCTATCTCAAGATTGCTGAGGCTATTTGGGGTCATTTTTGGTTCCATGTAAATTTTTGGTGTATTTGTTCTAGATCTCTGAAATATGCCATTAGTATTTTAGTAAGAATTGCACTGAATCTATAGATTGGTTTGGATAGCATGGACATTTTAATGATGCTAATTCTTCCAATCCATGACCACGGTACTTTCTTCCACTTAATTGTATCCTCCTCAATTTCCTTCCACAGTGTCCAATAGTTTTCCAAGTGTACATCTTTTACCTTAGTGGTTAAATTTATTCCTAGGTACTTTTTGTTGTTGCTGTCACTATAGTAAGTAGTATTTTTTTCTTACTTACTCTTTGTTAGTGTTTATTGTTGGTATACAAAAATGCCATCAATTTCTGAAGATTGACTTTATATCCTGCTACTTTGCTGAAATCACTTATTAGGTAGAGTACTTTTTGGTGGAATCTACAGAGTATTCTATGTACACTATCATGTCACCTGCAAATTATGACAGTTTTACTTCCTCCTTTCCAATTTTGATGCCCTTTTTTCTTCTTCTTGTCTGATTGCTGTGGCAGAACTTGCAGTACTATCTTAAATAAGAGTGCTGAAAGTAAACATCCTTACATTGTTCCTGACCTTAAGGGAATTTTTTGTTTTTGCCTGTTGAGTATGATCTTGGCAGTAGGTTTCTCGTATATGACCCTCCTTATGTTGAGATGGGCTCCCTCTCTTCCCACTCTGCTGACTGTTTTTATCATAAATGCATGGTGGATTTTATCAAATTTGTTTTAGCATGTATTAATATGATCATGTGATTTTGTTTTTTGTTTTGTTTATGTAGTGTATTACATTTATTGATTTGCAAATATTGTACCATTCTTGCATCCCTGGAAGAAATCCCTTTTGATCATGGTGCATGATCTTTTTAATGCATTGCTGGACCTAGATTGCAAATATTTGGTTGAGGATTTAACATCTATGTTCGTCAAAGATATCGGCCATTAATTTTCTTCTTTGTTGTGTCTTTGCCTGGTTTTGGAATTAGAATAGTGCTGGCCTTGTAAAAAGAGTTTGGGAGTCTTCCCTCTTTTTGATTTTTTTGGAATACTTTGAGATGGGTAGTAGTTATTTCTTCTTTGAGTGCCTGGTGAAATTCACCTGTGAGGCCATCTGGCTCAGGGCTTTTGTGTGCTGGGAGTTTTTTGATTACTGCTTCAGTTTCACTAGTTGTTATCAGTCTAGTCAGGCTTTCTGCTTCTTCTTGATTCAGTTTTTGAAGATTGTATGTGTCTAGAAATTTAACCATTTTGCCCAGATTGTACAATTTCTTGACATATAGTTGTTCATAGTAATTTCTTACAATCCTTTGTATTTTTCTGGTATCAGTTGTTACTTCTCCTTTTTCATTTCTTATTTTATTTATCTGGGTCTTCTGTCTTTTTTTCTTCATGAGTCTGGGTAAAAGTTTGTCCATGTTGTTTCTTTTTTCAAAGAACTAGCTCCTGGATTCATTGATTCTTTGAATTACTTTTTTAGTCTCTATGTCATTAATTGTGCTCCGATCTTATTTCCTTCCTTCTGCTTGCTCTGGACTTTGTTTATCAGTGTTCCTCTAGTTCTTTCAGATGTAGGGTTAGGTTGCTTATTTGAGATTTTTCTATCTTTTGAAGTAGACCTGTATTGCTAAGCACTTCCTCTAAGGACTGCCTTCACTGTGTACCATAGGATTGGGGTTGTGTATTCATTTTCATTTTTTTCTAGTTACTTTTTGATTACTTCCTTGATCTCATTGCTAACACATTGATTATTTAACAACACGTTATTCAGCCTCCAAGCATTTGAATGTTTTTGAGTTTTTTCCTTGAGGTTGGTTTCTAGTTTCAAGCCATTGTGATCCAAGAAGATGCTTGATATGATTTATTTTTCTTGAATTTAATGCTTATTTGGTGTCCTGCCTTGAATTTAATGCTTATGTGGTCTTTCTGTGGAAATGATTTATGAGCATTTGAGAAGAATGTGTATTTTGCTTCTTTGGGGTGAAATGTTCTATAAATATCCAGTAAGTCACTTGATCTAAAGTGTTGTTTAGTGAAGCACTATCCTTGTTGATTTTTTGTTGGAAATATCTATCCATTGCTCACAGTGGGGTTTTAAAATCCTTTACAATGAGGGTATGCTGTCTATCTCTTAAAATCCCCCAAGATTTTCTTTATATATTTAGATGCTTCCATATTGGGTGCATATATATTCACAAGAGTTTTATGGTATTTGGTGAACTCCCTTACTATTATGTAGTGACTTTATTTATCTCTCATTATGGCCTTTGTCTTGAAATTTAATTTCTATGATATAAGTATTGCTGCCCCAGCTTTTTGTAGTGTTCGTTTGCATGAAATATTTTTTCCACCCCTTCACTTTCAGCTAGTGTAAATCTTTTGTTCTGAGATTGTTTTCTTGTAGATAGCATGTATGCAGGTTCTGTGTTTTTATATAGCCAGTTACCCTATGTCTTTATTGGAGCATGTAATCCATTTACAATTAAGGTTATTATTGATTAAGGTACCTATTCATTGCCAGTTTTCCCTTTGGGCTTTTGTTCCTCTTTCTCTCTTTCTATTTCTTCTTCTTCTGAAAGTAGTCCCACTAGCATCTCTTGCAAATGCTGGTTTGGTGGAGCTGTACTCTTTTAGCCTTGTTTTGGTTGTCATTTGGGAAGCTCTTTATTTTCACTTCCTTTGTAGATGACAGCTTTGCTGGATAGAGTAGCCTTGGTTGCAGGCCCTTGCTTTTCATTACTTGGTATATTTATGCCAGTCACTCCTGGCTTGTAGTGTTTCTGTTGAAAAATCTACTGATAGCCTTATCAGAGATCTGTTGTATGTTACTAGCTTGTTGTATGTTAATCCTTTACAATGAGGGTATGCTGTTTCTCCCTTGCTACATTTAAGATTCTCCCTTTGTCTTTAAATTTTGCCATTTCGATTGTAAAATACCTTCCAGTGGGTCTCTTTGGGCTCATCTTGATTTGTATTTCCTGGACTTGTATGACTTTTCCCTCACTAAGTTAGAGACATTTTCTGTCATTATGTTTTCAAACAGGTTTTCTATCCCTTGCTCTTCTTTGTCTCCTTCTGGTGTTCCCTTGATGTGAATATTATGTTTCATGTTGTCCCAAAGCTCCCTTAAACTATCTGTACTCTTTCTGAGTCTTTTTTCCTATTGTTGCTTTGATGAGTGTTTTTTCCTACCTTGTTTTCCCACTTGCTGATTCAGTCCTCTGCTTCATCTAGCCTGCTTTCAATTCCTGTTAGTGTGCTCTTTATTTCAAATATTGTATTCTTCATTACTACCTGGTTTGTAGTCACAATTTCTGTGTCTTTTTCATGCTGATATAGTTACCACTAACTTCCTTGTAGCTCCCATAAAGTTTCTTATAGTTTTTACAGAGCTCCTTGAGCATCCTTATAACAATTCCTTTGAACTCTATGTCTGATAAATTGCTGGCCTCATTTTTATTTAATTCTGTTTCTAGGGATTCCTCCCTTCATTTTGATTGGGTGTTGTTTCTTAGTCTTCCCATTTTTGGTGACTCTTCTTGCTTGTTTCTACACATTAGATTGCTCTGCTTTGCCTGCCTGCCTTCATTGGGTGGTCTTCTGTGGGAGGAGTCCTGTGGGGCTCAGTGGTGCAGTCTCCTGGATCCCTTGAATTGGGTGCTCTATGGATGCACTATATGCAGTTCATGTGGTTTTTGGTATCATTCACTGGTGGGGTTCCCTGCTCTGGCTGGCTGACTGAGAGTCTCAGACCTCACCACCTCTTGTATACTGTTGTACAGGTGCTGACAGAATAAAACAAAACAGCGCAGAAAACAAAACCCATGCCAGCAAACATACCCTCCCTCAACAACAGCAATATCAATGACAAATGATCAGTGATAAATAAATGTAGAAAGAGAATGGGAATATTATAGAAAGAAAAAAGAATATGAGATTACTAAAGGAAAGAAAAATGCTTTTAAAGGATAGAGGGAGGTCATATAATAAGAGTAAAGAGTAGAAATAAGGTGAAGAAAAGAAAGAAAGGAAATTTGGTAACTTCCAGTCAAGATGGAGGTGTAGGTAGACATGCTTTGCTTCCTCATGCAGCCACAAGAAGAATCATAACTAACCTCAAAACCAAAGTAGGCAGGATCACAATACCTGATATCAAACTGTATTACAAGGCCACTGTAATCAACATAGCATGGTACTAGCATAAGAACAGACACATAGACCAATGGAACAGAATAGACAGCCCAGAAATAAACTCAAGTCTCTCTGCTCAATTAATATTTGACAAAGGGGGCAGGAGCAAAAACTGAAGTAAAAATAGCCTCTTCCACAAATAGTGTTAGGAGATCTGGAGAGCTACATGCAAAAAAAAAAAAAAAAAAAAATGAAACTCAATCCCCAACTTACACCATACACAAAAATGAATTAAAGGGGGATAAAATACTTAAATATCAATCACGACACCATAAAAGTCCTAGAGGGGAATGTAGGCAGGAAAATCTCAGATATTCCACACAGCAATATTTTCACCAATATGTCCCCTAAAGCAAGGGATATAAAGAAAAGAATAAACAAATGGGATATCATCAAAATAAAAAGCTTCTGCATGGCTAAAGAAAATAGCCTTAAAATGAAAAGAGAACCATCCATATGGGAAAACGTATTTGCCAATGATACCTCAGACAAGGGTTTGATCTCCAAAATATATAAAGAACTCACATGACTCCACTCCAGGAAGACAAACAACCCAATTGAAAAATGGACAAAAGACATGAACAGACACTTTTCTGAGGAGGACATACAGAGAGCCCAGAGATGTCTATTCAGAGCCTTTGCCCATTTTTTAATTGGCTTATTTGTTTGTTTGTTTGTTTGGTGTTGAGTTTCATAAGTTCTTTATAAATTTTGTATATTAACCCTTGTCAGATGTATTAGTGAATACATTCTCCCATTCTGTGTGTTTGCAAATCTTGTTGATATTTTCCTTTGTTGTTAAAAATCTTTTTAGCTTGATGTAGTCCCATTTGTTTATTTTTTCATTTATTTCCCTTGCCTGAAGAGATATTTCTGATAAAAATATCGCTGTGAGCATCATCTGAGATTTTGTTGCCTGTGTTTTCTTCTAGGATTTTTATAGTTTGGGTCTAACTTTTAAGTCTTTGATCTATTTTGAGTTTAGTCTTTTGTGTGGTGAGAGAAGGTGGTCTAGTTTCATTTTTCACACATACCTGTCCAATCTCTAAACACCATTTACTGAATAAACTATATTTAGCCCATTGTATGTGCTTGCTTCTTCTGTTGAATATTAATTTACTATAAAGGTATGGGTTTATTTATGGGTTCTTTATTCTGTTCCATTGATCTATGTGTCTGTTTTCATGTAAGTACCATGTTGTTTTGGTTATTATGTCTTCATAGTATAGTTTGATTGTTATTGCCTTATAGATAGTATGATTCCTCCAACTTTGTTCTTCTTTCTCAAGTTCTAAAGTTCTTAGTTGCTGTGTGGGGCCTTTTTGGGTTCCATATACATTTTTAAAATATTTGTTCTAGTTCTGTGAAATACATCATTGCACACACAGACTAAAAGTATATGAATGGAAAAATATTTCATGCAAGTGGAAAAGAAAAAAAGCTGGGGTAGCAGAACTAATGTCTGACAAATTAGACTTTAAATGCAAGGGTACATTAAGAGACAAAGAGAGACACTACATAGTGATAAAGGGAACAATCCAATAAGAAGATGGGACCCTGGTAAACATTCGTGCACCCAACATAGGAGCACCTAAATATGTAAAGCAAATATTGGTTGACATAAAGGGAGAGATGGACAGAAATACAGTCATAGTTGGGGATTTCAACCCTCCATTGACTTCAATAGATAGTTAGTCCAGGCAGGAAATCAACAAGGAGACAGTGGCCTTAAATAATACACTAGATCAAATGGACTTAAACTGATATCTTTAAAGCATTTCACACCAAGCAGTAGAATATGCACACTTTTCAAGTGCGCATGGAAGGTTTTCTAGGATAGACCACATGTTAGGATGCAAAAGAAGTCTCAATAAATTTAAGAAGACTGAAATCACATCAAGCATCTTCTGTGACCACAATGCTATGAAAGTAGAAATCAATCACAAGAAGAACACTGAAAAACATGCAAAGAATTGGAACCTAAAAAACATGTTATTAAACAATGACTGGCTCAACAATGAGATCAAAGAAGAAATCAAAAGATACCTTGGAACAAATGAAAATGAGGACACAACAGTCCCAAACCTGTGGGACACTGGGAAAGCAGTCCTAAGAAAGGAAATCACAGCGTCACAGGCCTATCTTCAAAAACAAGAAAAACTCAAATGAACAATCTAACTTTACCGTTAAAGGCACTTGAAAAGGAACAACAAATGAAACCCAAAGTGAGGGGAAGGAAGGAAATATTAAAGATCAGAGCAGAAGTAAACAAAATAGAGTAAAAAATGTTCCAAAAGATCAATGAATCCAAGAGCTACTTCTTTGAAAAGATAAACAAGATTGACAAACCCTTAACCAGACTCATCAAGAAAAAAAGAGAAATACCCAAACAAATAAAATCAGAAATGAAAAAGGAGAAATAACTATTGACACCAAAGACACAGAAAGGATTGTAAGAAAATATTATGAACAATTATATGCCAACAAATTGGACCATCTGGATGAAATGCGTAAATCCTTGGAAACATATAATCTTCCAAAAGTAAATCAGGAAGAATCAAAGAATCTGAATAGACAGATTACACTTAGTGAAATTCAAGCAATAACCTTAAAACTCCCAACAAACAAAGGCCCTGAGCCAGGTGGCTTCACAAGTGAATTTTATCAAACATACAAGGAGAACTACTTCTCCTCAAACTATTTCATAAAATTCAAGAGGAGGGAAGGCTCCCATGTTCATTTCATGAGACCAACATTATCCTAATTCTAAAACCAGATAAGACATTACAAAAGAAAATTACAGGCCAATATCCCTGAGGAAGGTAGAGGCTAAAATCCTCAGCAAAATATTAGCAAACCAAATGTGTCAATGTATCAAAGAGATCATACACTATGATCAAGTGTGGGGGACCCTGTCCTGGGCGCTAGATGTGGGGGGGCTCCGCCCGCAGAGCCCCATCCCTCCGTCAGGGATGAAAATAAAAACTACCAAGACATCTTCTGCTTGGGGAGGAAATGGGTCAAACTCTCAGACGAGAATGACCCAGAGCCCCATCCTCACTAGACTTTTATTGGGCTCAAATACACGGGAATACAGGTATGTCAGGCGACAAGGATCAAACAATGGTTAACATTTCAAAGCAATCTGAGGGCTTAATCTGAGCCAGTGTTTGTCAGGAAAGGGGGTTGCCAGACTTTGGGAGACATACTCATTTCCTCCTGGGACACTTATCACCTAAGGGAAAGCACTCTTAGCAAAGCAGGTTTCACAGGACTTTAGGAATTCTTTCTTATGCCTGATCACCCAGGGAGCCATCCTGGCCGATACAGAGCTGCACCGCTCACCCCCACAGTTTCAGGCTTTAAGCCTGATTAAGAAGCAGGAGACATCTCCCAGACGGAAATGAGGACTCAGGCTATGTCAGAATAGCCGGGGGGCGAGGGTCCATCACATCCTCTTTGCTGCAGCCCCCGAGTCCTTCCATGAGGCCTCCCAAGTGGTTGTGTCTGGCTTAGGTTGCCCCTCCCATGAGGAGTCTTACCCGTCATTGACTGCCAACCAAGCATTGGGGCCAGAGATGAGTGAGGCAGAAGCAGCACTCCTGCCAGGGAGATAAGCTTTGTCTCCTTAGTAGGTCACGTCCTTGTGACAGAACAGACCCAGATGAAGTGGGTCCCTTGGGCTCTTACACAGCCCACCATGGGGTGAGGGTTACAACTCCTGAAACCAGGCTGAACGGTCCACAACAATCAAGTGCAATTTATTCCAGGAGTGCAAGGTTGGTACAACAATTGCAAATCAATACATGTGATTCAACACATAAACAAAATGAAGGGTAAAAGCTACATGATCATATCAGTACATGCGGAAAAAGCATTTGATAAAATCCAGCACCCACTTATGATAAAAACACTCAGCAAAGTGGGAATGGTGGAAGTATACCTAAATAAAATAAAGGCTGTATATGAGAAATCCACTATCAGCAGCATATTCAATGGGCAAAAACTATAAGCATTCCCTTTAAGCTCAGGAGCAAGACAGGGATGCCATGTTCTCAGGACATCCAGTTATTTCATCTCAGTTATTCAGGATAGTACTGGTCACAGCAATCAGAGAAGAAGAAGAAATAAAAGGCATCCAAATTAGAAAGGAAGTAAAGCTGTTTTTATCTGCAGATGACATGATACTGTATATAGAGAATCCCAAGGATTCTGCAAGAAACTACTAGAACAGGTAAATGATTTCAGCAAAGTAGCAGGATACAAAATTAATACCCAGAAATCACTTGCACTTTTATACATCAGTAACAAACAAACAGAAAGGGAAATTAAGAACAATCCCATTCACAATTGCTTCAAAATTAATAAAATACCTAGGAATAAACCTAACCAAGGATGTAAAAGACCTGTACTCAGAAAATTATAAGGCACTAAAAAAGAAATCGAAAAAGATAGAAAGAAGTGGAAGCACATGACGTGTTTATGGATAAGAAGACTTAACATCTTTCAAATGCCTATACTATGCAAAGCAATCTACAGATTCAAAGCAAATCCTATCATGCTCCTACTTTCAAACCACAACTTTTGGGTATCTCCTATGTGTGTGGCGTATGTAACATATACATGCACCTAAGATATGTGGTATGTTTAATGTGTAGGTATGGGCATGTTCAAAGACTGTAGGTGGAAAGTGGTCAAGGCCATCAAAGGGTGGAGGAAATTTATGCTTTTCCCTTTGCTTTAGTTTTATCTCAACATATTAGATGGGTTTCCCATTATTCCTTAGAAAAATAGGCCTGGATCCCATCGCATGCCAGCTTTTGGAGGATACAAATCTACCAACTACGTTTCCTAATTCCCAGAACCCTCTTAGAAGTATGATGCACAGAAATTGCATGTATCTTCAGCAAATGGCAGGAGGAATATTCATTCCTGAATGTACGGTGAAACTAACACCCATGAAAAACAGCAAAAGAATAAAAACAGTTCTGCCCAGGATGTCAAAGGCTCCCTAGTGTGGCCGTCCAGTCACTCCCTCAGCCAGCTCCCCTGCCTCCTCTCTGCAGATAGCCCCTCCATCTTGACTACTTTTGCCAGCCACACTTTGATGCTTTTTATGTGTATTTGCCCATTAATCCTGACAAAACTCCTATGAAACCGTGTTATTACTGTCCTCATGTGAAAGAGGATGAAACACAGGAGAGTAAGAGTTTATGTTATTTGTCAAGCTCACACTGCGCTTAACTAGACTTAGGGTGCAGCCCATAGGCCTGCCTGCAGAATCATATTCTTTAACCAGTAAGCAATGCTGTGAAAATATGGCAAGCTGCACAGGCAGTCCAACACAATTAGGGGTGCTGTAGAATAACCACTGACCCCCACACAGCAGTTTTCAGATGGTCTCACAGGTCTTAAAGAACTTCTTTTCTAAGCCATGTCTCAAAAGGCAGAGGCCCAAGGCTAGGAGGAGAGACTGACCAAAGGCCATGTTAAGACTCATCCAGAGTTGCATGTGGGCACGAAATAGACTAGGAGCCATTCTTTCTCACTCCTCTTCCTAGAACAGGAGAACCTCAGGCCAAGCAGGGTGGAAAGGCTGTGCTCTCCTCCCTCCTGCAGGCCCAGCTCAGTGCTCAGCCTGCGGGTGATGCTACACTTGCAAGAAGTCCGTGCTGCCCATGCTTCTGGACTTCACGTGTAGATGCTACTCCAAGTATAAACTTGTTAGGGGAAGAGGGAGTCTGGGGTCTGAAGCGCAGATGTATGACCTGTGTTCTAGAAAAATAGGCAAATTATGGAAAGGAGTGAGGCTCAGGGTGAACGGGGCAGAGTCTCTGTATGAATTCAGGGCTCCAATAGGGGTGACTTGTGGGCACTTGATCTGTCCTGACAATGCACATCCAGCTTGGGGAGGGGGTCATGCTATCCCCGCAGACCCACATGATTTCACATGATGTAGACATCGTGGCTGTTCTTAATTGACAAAATGTTGTGTGCAAACCCTGTGCTATTCCCTTCCTGTAGAAGGAGAGGACTTTGTGACCAAAACAAAACTTACTTTAAACCCTTTATCACTCACATGGTGTTCCAGAGAATCTTCTCACATGATTTCATGTCAGGTTGAAATGATGTAACCCAGATCAGACTACCTGGGGTGACAAATATTCAGGTTTAGCAATACTAGCGATAAAATTCTCAGTATTTTATTTCAGATCCTTGTGGTGGTTAATCTTATGTATCAATTTGAGTGAACTCTGAGGTACCCAGATACTTGTAAAGATCGTTCTGAGTGTGTCTGTGAGGGTGTTTTGGGGTGAGATTGAAACATAACTGGATGGAATGGGTACAGTGGATTTTCCTTCCTGATATGAGTAGCCCTGATCTAACCAGTTCTGAGGCCTGAATAGAACAAAAAGACTGACCTTTGATTAAGAAAATGACAAAATATAATTTAGTTCAATTTAATGCAACAAAACTTGTAGTAAAGGGAAGGATCGAGGGCACAGTAGAATGAAGAAAGAACAGAAGCCGATTGCTCTGACAGGGCCTTAAAGGAAAGGAATTCTCATCCAATGGCCAAGCACCACCTCAGCCAAACCAGCCACATGACCTTTCTTTTATTCGTTCCTGCCAGATGTCATCAGTTTGTGAACACTGAGGTGGAATCCTATCCACCCACTAACAAGGGGCTCACTTGTAATAAGATCACCCAATTTGAATTCTACCTGGCAAAATCAGGGATATTATCCTCTCAATGTGCATTTCATATGATTAAAGAAACCATTCAGAAACTTGATTTACCTCAATATCAGTAATACTCAGGATGACACAGCTGGAAAATTATCACCATATTAAAAATAAGAATGGCATTATTGAGCACCTAGTATGGTCTGGGTCTGATGCTAAACATATGAATTCGTACTGCACCCCATCCCTCTGAACACACCTTTGAGTACATGCGTTTAAAAAACAGGTGTTTGTCCAGCACTTTCATGTGTCAGTCTTGTTCTACTTGCTTTAGTGCACATGAACTAATGAGGTGGGCAGATACAGTTCCTCCCACCACCCCCATATTATGAAGAAGAAAACAGAGCCACAGGGAGATGAACTTTTTCAAGAGAGTAGCAGCATTTTAGAAGCTAGGCCTTCTGAAACCAGAGTCTGAGCTCTAAACGTTCTAGTGATTTCACTGTTCACAAGAACCAAAGAGGCTACTGAGAATCTGGACATCCTTTTTCCAGGGCAGTTTTTGTGATGGTTAATTTTATGTGTCAACTTGGCTAATCAACAGCTAGCCATGCTGAAACGTGCCTCAAAATGTAGCTGGAGGTACAGAAGCATGAGTGTAGCGGCCCTCCATGGTCACTGTTTAAACCAGCAGAACTTCAAGTTTGCAAAACAACACATATGTAATTTAAATGTAACACACGGAATGACATCCATTTAGTCTGTAAAGCTAGAACCTGTATAACAAAATTTTCCATATATTGCGTTGGCCAAAATGTTCATGCAGTTTTAAGTACTAATAAAGACACACTTTTCACTTTCACCCATAGCTTTATTGAACAACGTAGTCACCATTTTGTTCCACTACCTTCTGCCATCTTTCAGACAACTTTGTAATATCATCCTCCCAAAACTTTTTATCATTTTGAGCAAAGAACTCTTCCAGGTGCCTTTTGCAGTCTTCCAGGGAGTTGTAATTTTTTCCATTAAGAGAGTTTTGTGAAGACGGAAAGCAATGGGAATCCAAAGGTGCAATGTCTGGTGAATGTGGCAGATCAATGAGCACTTCCCGGCCCAGCTGTAATGGTTTGTGCCGGGTCATCAAAGAAACATGTGGCCTTGTGTTATTCACATGCAAGATTATGTGTTTTCTGTTGACTGACTCCGTGCTGCTTTAGATTGTTCTAATTGGGAGCAGTGCTTGTTGGAATTAACTGATTGGTTTTCTGGAAGGAGCTCATAATAGAGGACTTCCTCTCAGTCCTACTATACACACATCACCCTCTTTGGATGAAGATCGGCCTTTGGTGTGGTTGCTGGTGGTTCATTTTCTTTGCCCCACGATCTCTTCAATTCCACATTATTGTAAAATATTCATCTTCCATAACCTATCACAATATGTTTTAAAAACAGAACATTTTTGTTACGTTTAAGTAGAGAATTGCATGGGGAAATACGGCCAAGAAAGTTTCTTTTGCTTAACTAACGTGAAACCCATTCATCAAAGCAATTAACATGACCAAGCTTGTGCAAATGATTTTGAGTGGATGATTTGGATATTTTGAGTATGTCTGCTATCTTCTGCATGGTATAACATGGATTGTTCTTAATTAATATGTCAATTTGATTGCTATCAACTTCAACTGGTCTTCCTAACCATGGAGATCATTGTCCAGCAAGAAATCTCCAACACAAAACTTTGCCAACCACTTTTGACATGTTCAATCACAGCACCTCCTGCATACACTGCACAAATCTTTTTTGTGGTTTAGTTCCCTTTTTACCCTCTTGAAAAAAAAAGCATAATATGCTAAAGTGTTGCTAATTTTCTTTCATCTTTAATATTAAAATGGCTACACAGAAATTCACCCATTTGAATATGTGGTTTTTCTGAATGCACACTGATATGACAGCTCTCACAATAAAATCAAACAAAATTGTTTCAAATGAAGTTAAAGGCAACTGAGCACTACTATTACCATCTTATGAAAAACAACCAGATGAACCTTTTGGTCATCCCAGTATATAGTGTATCTTCCACAGCTCTGCCTATAGACAGGGTCATGATATTCGAGAGGTGATAGGCAAGCAAGAAAGGTATGTGAAAGTCCAGAATTGCCAAGCTTTTCCTCTTCTGCTGAACTTATCCACCAAGAAGAGGTAGTAAAAAGGAGAAAGATGAAAGACAAAAATGTATTAAAGTATTCTGCACAATACATAGAAAAGCAAACTAATGCATTGACCAGGTCACCTGAGGCAATGATTCCAAATATCCTCTCAAACTGGTATCTCTCCCTGCTGTCTGAGAAGTCCACACGACCCATCTGTCTAAGAAATCCACACAACACACACAGTAAACGGAATTGAGCTGATTCCTTTTATGTCAGCACCTATTTCATCATTGTAATGATGGCCTTCACTCAGGGCCCCAAAATGTACATCAGGACACTCAGAGAAACAGACCTGACTATAAGAGTTTTGAAGAACAAAAGCTTCCACTCAACTTTTGCTCTGTCCCTGTGGCTTTTTACCCTTAATGAAACCATGAAGCTGAAACCGCAAGAGAACCACAGCACCTGTGGGGTGGGCAGTAAGGTCGGGGGAGGAGGGGAGTGAAGGGACAGTATACGGGAGTGAAAGCAATCGCTGAAGCAGGACCGGGGAGAGGGTGGGAGGGACGGTATTAGGTGCCAGGATCAGCCATTAAACACATGTGTCTTTCCCCCTTCAGTCTAGATGACTCCTCTCAGACATTTCTGCCCACTGCTCCTTGTGGACTGAATGTGTACATCAGTTGCTGCTCGGGCATAAGTACTGATCGTACTCCACATATTCTAGGACTCCTCTCAAGTCCATGGATTTCCACCTCTTGACAGGCATTTTGTGACACAGGTATTATCCTGAGATAGATGTATACAAAAAAATAAGTAAAGATTTCAGTTTTCCGAATAAAAGAACCCAAGAAGTTTTCTTTGATAAGAATGTAATTATTAAAGCAACATGCAAATTAAATAACATAACAAAGTAAACATGTTTTGTAAATTTTAATACAATGTAAGGGCAAGTTTTGTTGTAATAAATATTTAACTATGATAACATAAAAGAATAAATAGTAAGAAATATACATACAAGCAATAAATAAATAACATCAGGGCCATCACCTCTTAAGGAGTGATATCCCAGGAGCTGAATTTTGCAAGATTTTCCTGCAGAACACTCTGACAAAAGATGTGCTCAATTAACGTCAATAAATTCTGTGACTGAAGCAGAAAGAAGAGCCTTTTCCCATGACCTAAGTCCTATGTGCAGGGGTGATTAGGCACATTCATCAGGGACACCTGGATCAAGGTGTCTGCAGGTCTCGATCCATGTTACTGAACCTTTCTTGCAAGGTTATTATTGAAGAAAAGCACTTCATGATTTCCACTCGGACAACCTCCCAGGCACAGTCACTGTATTGCCTCTCTTTCAAGTAGAGAGAAATGCTCTGGAAGTACCTCCTCGCAGCCAGTGTAGGTTCCTGGGATGGCAAGGCAGTTCCTTCCTCTCCCATCCCCCGCACCAAACAGGGCTCCAGGTCTTCCAGCTGCTGATAGAGTCCCATGCGCAGTTGGTTCAGGAGGGTGGTGTTCCAGGCAGCAGAGGCGTGCTCTGTGAGCAAGAGGTCGGAGATGTGCTGGAGCATCCCGTGGAGGACAAGGATGGCCTGGGCCTCTTGGACCTGGCTGCCCTTTACCATCGCCGGAGGGAGTCTGAAGTCTTTTGTGTCCTTCGGACAGGACAAAGTGGAGATTCTCCTCACTTGCCTCAAAAGCACCAAGTTGTCCCTGCTGAGCAGGATGTGGTTCTGAGGTAGGACACAGCCCAGAGCTCCACTGAGGCCACAGCTGACCACCACCAGGACCGTGAGCAGAGACAGCAGAAGGGCCATGGGCACAGGAGGGGGATGCAGGCCTGGCTGAGCTGGGCGTCTGGTGAACAAGCTTGGACCCGAATTAGGCTCTGACTTTCGTTCTAAGCATGGCCATTATATAGAGAGATGCAATAATTTTCATTTTCTAAACATTTCTTTACACTCTTACTTCCTTTTTTGTTTTCATTCATGAGCTCTGCATGTGCTCTAAGAAGATGTCATCAATCTACACTGTTAATTTTGCAATTTTAATTTTCATACTGAAGTAGGCATGTGTCAGTCCAAATGGATACCTAACAGTCAAAGAAGGAGCATCATTGTCCCAAGGTCAGATGTGTATGTAGGTGTTAAATAGTCACACACATACACATACTCATGAACAATTTTTATTGCATAAATTTTGCTCCTCACTGTCTTAGAAACAAAATTTGGTCTTCAATCTGGACAACAGTTTTGCCATCTTTACCTAGGCAGCCAGGCTCCCTCAGCCTTGTGGCTTTGTGTATTTTGTCAGGTATTTACAAGACCATGTATGGTAAAGAAGCTCTTCAGGGAAATCAGACAAATTGAGAGGGCTTTTTCTTTCATATCTATCACATCCTATATTGTCTTCATATGCCAAAACATTTATGATAATTTTAAACATGTATAGAAACACACTGTATTGAGAAACAGATCTTGAGATCATGTTTCCAAGTGTGAAATAAAAAATGTTTTTAAACCTTTAATGAGTCTTGTTTCGCCAGTCAGCCATTCCTTTCCTTATCCGTCCCTGTTTGACAGATATTAGATACCCACGTTTACAATAAAGTGTGCATTTGGGTTGACTAGGAAACCAGACCAAAAAATGGCCTACTGCCTTAATAATATTGTTCCCTGAACAGATTGGATTTAAAAAAATAATGTTTGTCTCGTCTATTTAAGGGTGATAGGAAAATAAAAATAATCTAGACTCTGGAATCAAGTATTCTCTTTTTCTTCATGAACAAGTTGATAGGAGATGCTGGCTGTGTTATTCATTTGGTTAGAGCATCATCCTGATACGCCAAGGTTGCAGGTCAAGGCACATACAAGAAGCAACCAATGAATACAGAAATAAGTGGACAACAAATCGATGTTTCTCTGTCTTTCTATGTCTCTTCCCCCTTCTCTCTCTCTAATAATCAATCAATCAATCAATCAATCATTCAATCAATCAAGTACTTTACAAAAAGAATTTGACAGGAAAACCCAGGAATAAGAAAATATATTTTGACTCTCTTTTATTTGTTAAATATATTTTATTGATTATGCTATCACAGTTGTCCTAATTTCCCTCCTTTGCCCACCTCTGCCCAGTACCCCCATTCCCTCCAGCAATCCCTTCTGTTAGTTCAGCTCCATGCATCTAAATTCTTTGGCTATTCCATTTCCTATACTGTTCCTAGCATCCCCCTGTCGATTTTGTACCTACCAGTGTGCACTTCTTAATCTCTGCACCTTTCCCCCATCCCCCCTCCCAGCTGATAACCCTCCAAATAATCTCCATACCTATGATTCTCTTCCTGTTCTGCTTGTTTGCTTAGTTTGTTTTTTAGATTCAGTTGTTGATAGTTGTGAATTTATTGCTATTTCAATGTTCATAGTTTTCATCTTCTTTTTCTTATATAGTTCCCTTTAACATTTTCTATAATAATGGCTTGGTGTTAATGAACTCATTTATCTATACCTTGTCTGGGAAGCACTTTATGTGTCCTTCAATTCTAAACATTAGCTTTACTGGATAGAGTAATTCATGTTTGAAGTCCTTCCTTTTCATCACTTTGAATACTTCTTGCCAGTGCCTTCTAGTCTGCAAAGCATCTTTTGGGAAATCCGTTGACAGCCTTATGGGAACTTTTTTGCAGGTAGCTCTCTGCATTTCTCTTGCTGCTTTTAAGATTCCCTCTTCATCTTTAACCTTTGGCATTTTAATTATGATGTGTCTTGGAGTGGGCCTCTTTGCACCCATCTTGCTTGGGACTCTCAGTGCTTCATGGACTTGTATGTATATTTCCTTCACCAGCTTAGGGACTTTTTTTTCTTTCAAATAAGTTTTCAATTTCTTGTTCTTCATCTTCTCCTTCTCGCACCCGTATGATTTGGCTGTTGCTACATTTGGAGATCTCCCAGAGGCTCTGTATTCTCTCCTTGTTTGTTTTTGTTTGCTTTAAATTATTTTTTTCTTCTTGCTTTAGTGATTGAATGCTTTTTTCTTCCTTATGTTCCAAATTTTTTATTTGACTTTCTGCTTCATCCTTTCCACTGTTGGTTCCTTGTAGAATTTTCTTTATTTCACTTAATGCAACATTCATTTCTACTTTAGTAAAGACTAAAGTAGTCTTTAGTCTTTAGTAAGTCGTTATGCTGTTGCAGTATCCAGTGATTTCTCTGAGCATCCTGATAACCAGTGTTCTGTACTCTGCATCTGATAGGTTGCTCGACTCATTTCATCTAGTTCTTTTCCTAGAGTTTCATTCTCTTCTTTCATTTGGGCCATATTTCTTTGTCTTCTCATTTTGGCAGCCTCACTGTATTTATTTCTGTGTCGTAGATAGAACTGCTTTGACTCCCTGTCTTAATAGTGTGGCCTCTTGTAGAAATGGTACCCATAAATTTGTGGGGCAGAGCCTTAGATAACTAACTGCCCAGGTGGGGCAACCCATTTCACTTCTGTGGCTTTGTGTGGGGTTGGGCTCAGAGAGGGAACAGTGCCGCTGCCTGGCCTCTGGAGATTGCCTGGGAGGAGGCTCTCTTACGGCATCTGCCCAGCTGCCAGTCAATTCATGATCTCCCCTTCTCCCTACATGCTATTTGTGCCCTTCCAGCTGTTGCCCTGGTGCTGAATCCCAGAGGGGGTGGGTCTGGCTGAGTCTTAAGTCTGTTGTAGGCTCTTTTAAGAGGAGTCTCTTGAGAATCTGACAGTTTCACCTGGTGCCCCAAACCCCACTGGTTTTTATAGCCAGAAACTATGCAGACTTATCTTCCTAGGGCTGAAACCCTGGACTAGGTGGTCTGGTCTGAGGCTGGGATCACTTGCTCCTGAGGTATCCCTCCTGATTTTTATCCATCACATGTGAATGTGGGACCACCCACTCCATCACCTCTCCACACCACTCTGTGTCTCTGTGCCTCTCCGTGCCTTTCCACCTCTCTGATCCTCTCCCCGTCTCCACCCCTATTACCCATCTGGATCACTGTGGCTTCTTTAATCCTTGG
This sequence comes from Glossophaga mutica, assembly GCA_039655065.1. Classification (NCBI taxonomy): domain Eukaryota; kingdom Metazoa; phylum Chordata; class Mammalia; order Chiroptera; family Phyllostomidae; genus Glossophaga; species Glossophaga mutica. The sequence continues at coordinate 142,104,860 of CM077305.1, read as the reverse complement.
TCGTTGAACTTCCATACAGCCAGATTTTCTGATGAATCTGCCTGATATTTGCTTTGTAGTCTAGTTGTAATTTTTTCTGTAGCTGTTGTTCATGGAGGAAAAGCATGTGTATCTATGCCTCCATCTTGACCAGAAGTCTGTCTCTGCCTCTTTTATTAATATTCTATGCCTTTTAGATGGGGCCATCATTCTACTTCTCTTTGCATTTATATGTTTTACCCGTGAGCACAGGTATCAGGCCTTCTTTTAAAGAAAAGGACAGAGAAAATTATCCATGACATTTTCTCCTCTGTCATGTATGATGTGAACTTGAATGTCAACTAGTGTGTCATAGGTGCTAAATGAATGATGCCATGTGTCTTAGTTCAGGCTGCTATAGAGAAGTACTGCAGAACAGTAGCCTTATAAACAACAAATTTATTTGTCACAATTCTGGAGTCTGGAAGTCTAAAGATCAAGGTGCTAGAATGATCGCATTTTGTGGAGAGCCCTCGTCTGGGTTGCTGACAGCTGTCTTCTCTTTGTTTCCCCTAACGGTAGAGAGTGAAGAGAGGAAGATAGTAGTGACTCTCATGAAGACATTAATCCCATCACTGGGGCTCCACCTTCTTAAATTCATTTAATCCTATTTATCTCACAAAGACTCTGCCTCCTAAGGTATCACAGTGGGGGATAGAGTCTCAACACATGAATTTTGGGTACAAACCAAACTTCAGTCCATAACAACATGATAAAAAGATTCCAAGGTATTATGGTTATGACAAGGTTTCATTAGAATATTTTTCACTGTCCACATTTATCTGAGAATAAAGAACACATTCCTGATGCTTTCTTCATTTTCTTATGACACATGAATTCTGAATCGATTCCTAATTACATGTGACAGTTGTACTGTGTTCATGATTACCAAGCGCCTAGCAGAGATTTACCAGAATACCTCTGGCAACTAAGCTACTTGGAACTAAGGACAGGGTTTTGTTGGCTGTTTCATTCACAGCAGAGGCCGATGAGTTTTAGTGAATGAGTCTCTGGAATGATTCTCTTCCTTCTGGAACCCATTCAAGCGGGTCCGTGTTGTTATGCTTCTTCACTGGGGCCAATAGGCCAGGACTTCTGTAGACATTGTCATTTCTTTCCAACGTTTTGTAAGTGGTCATTGGTGCTCCTCAGGCTGTGTCAATACGCAAGCAGCAATCCTGGTTCTTTTCTGGTGTAGGTAGGTGTGGAGATTCTAATATCAAGATAATTTTATTTTCCCAGCCCTGACTCTTCCACAAGGGAGATATCTGCTCTAGGAACCCCTTTTCTCTGAAGTGACAGTGTCCTCAATCAAACTCTCCTAGAATCACACTCCCTGAAGGCAGGCTGATCACAATCTGAGGTCTTTGGAATTTCTCTGTTGTGGAGGAGCTTGTGTTTGTTGGCAAAATAATTTTCCTCCAGGACTCTTGCCTTTCCCCTGGAGTGTTTGCGTACCCTGGTTCTGAGCAGTGTCTTTCTCATTTCCTGACCCATGTCCCCAGGTATCAAACGTGTAAGCAGCCCTCAATGCTGAGAGCAAAAGTTTGTTTTATCAAAGTAGGCGATGAAATGAATTATCCAATTGTAATCGCTTTAATTATAGTAGGCCAATAATTTTTATTTTGCCAGTACAGCTTTTATTGTTCAACTCTTGCATTATTGGACATATTACGCTCAATAATGACTCTTCCAATAGAGGCTTATACTATAGAATTAGTCCTCTAATTATTCACTCAGTCAGTGTCATTCTGATAGGTTTTTCTCTGGTTTTGCTTCTCTCTCTTTTTGTCTATTTCTATTTCATTCTGAGAAAGGAGGGTGGTGAGGCTTAGGCTGCAAAGTCAGAGAGAAATAGCCTTCTCTCCTTCACTTGTCCCTTACTCGCTTGTGATTTTTTTTATTTTAAATTTTGTAAGTTTTTATCAGGTAGTGGTTTAGGAGACAAGGTTTGGCCTGCCACTCCTCTTTGATGCTCTGCTTCATCCTGAGTTGGATAGAAACAAAACAACACAAAAGGGCAAGAGCTACACCATTTTTCTCCATAATTTTTAAGACTTCAGATTTCTACTTTCTCATTTCAGTATTTCTAGAAAACAAAACTTGACAGTTGTGCATGGGCAAGTAGAGAAAACAAAATAGGTCTAAATGTTATGAAAATGAAAGAAGGGAAGTGAAGGGAAGGAGAGAAGAGAAGGGAAGTGCTGACACAAGGGCAAAATGTGAGTTAGCAAAACCTGATGCAGCCAAAGGGGGTGCTAGGGGCTGTGGCACAGGGGAAAAAGAAAGGCCAATACTGAACCACACAGAGGCATGAAAGAGGCTGCTCTTGCAAGATGCTCAAAGGAGAACTTCGGTGCTCCTCTTCTGGTTCAGTGGACTGTCCTCAGCTTTGCAAGAACACCCACCTGATTCAACTTTCATTTAATCCTCATTTGACAAGCACTGCAGATAAAGAGAGGAATCACACTAATAAGCTCACAAGAGACTGGCAACCCAGTTGCTAGAACGCTAGCCCTCTCTGGCAGAATGGTGGATACTAGCTTTGCCTGAACACGACCTAGCTGAAAAATCCCCTAAACACAATGAAAAGATTACTTTAAGGAACTGAGAATTAAAAAGAAAACAGATGATCCCAAAACATTCTGCTCTTAATCTGGGTAATAACCATGATATTAATTATAATAATATTAAAGTTCACTGCATACTAACTATGAGACAGGCACTATTTAAGATCATCTCAAACAATGACTCAGTCCTTTTGACAAACCTATTTATATTACTACTTATTCATTAAACTGAAATTATACATTTGGAGGGATCAACTACAGGCATACCTCATTTTATTGTGCTTCACTCAATTGTGAAAACAGATGTTGCGAGTTTTATAAAATGAAGGGAAGACATTGCACCAGTACAGTGATTACAATTCACTTTACTGAAATACTTGCTGTATTGAGGTGTGCGGAATCAATTCGTAATATCTCTGAGGTCTACCTGTATTCCAAATGTACCAAAAACCTTTAGGCATAGTTGAGATCACAGCTTGTCCGTAAGAGCCCTTAGAGGAAATAAGGATGGAAATAACCTGGCACTTAAGACAAAGGAGAGTCCAGGAGATTAAATGAGTATAACAGAGATAGTGAAATGACCAAGGATGCTGAGTTCCACCTCAAATGCCAAAGGGCTGCTGTCAAATACTTTGTAGGGTACACCAATTCCCTTTGGTGTAAGGGAATTGAACTGACTGACTTTGGAGCAGTAATGAAAAGTAGACAAATACTTTTTAAATAGTTACAAGGGAATATTATTTTCCTATCAGTTGAAGAAAAGTCCAAAATTTCTTCAGGAAATATGTCATTTATTTCCTTAAGCCATTTATTGCTGACTCTTGGAAGTTATTCAGGAGTCCTGTGTTTTCTTGTGAATTCAAGAACACAAAGCACCTGAGTGTTTCCAGTCTGGAAGTGGCCCAGCCATGTATAGGCTCTGACTTTTCTCCTTCAGGGCCTCAGGGATTCTGGTACAGAGAGACCTGATCAGATCACTGGGGAGAAGTAGGGAAGGCTCCTAGGTGGGGGCTGCCCAAGGCAATGATCAACAGTCTAGGATGGGATTGGCTGAGCAGTTGAAGGCCTGTGGAGCACATAGAATTTTGGGCCAGAAGATTTAAAATAAAAAGAGGGCAGCGACTGGCTCTCAGGCTCTCTTCCTTGAGGATGCCTGATGATGGTGCTGCAATGCCTGTGTTTCACAAAGGACGGTATTTTGGGTGGGTTTTGGGTGGGAGAAGAAACCCTGGGCGCAGCCTAGGCTTGAGCTGCCCTGGCAGAGGGTGGCAGGATTGTTCTTCTCTGAGTGTTCTACGGGTGACAAGCTGCGAGGCAGAAGCCTGCCATTTTTTCACAATCATGTAGCTTTTGTACCTTATGTTGTTTTATTTTGTACCTAACCCTATGGTATCACATAATTAAAAACTAACAGGGGGAATGATAGGAGAACTAAGGTGTTAAAGAATTTAGTTTCAATCGATAGGCTTGAGTGACTAATGCATATGGAAAGCTGTTATTCTAACAGTTGTGGAGCTTTTGAAAAAAAGACTCCTTTCCTTTATCACCAAAACTTTGCCTCCAGAATTCTGCCTAGAGGGTGGTGGCAGACAGCAGGACCCACCTTGCTGTTTGGTGACAATTCCTCAGTAGACCTGTCAGACCAGCCTGTTGTTCTTATTCCCCAAAGCATTCTATTTCTGACCTGCAGCTTAAACTGGGTTTCCTGTTGTCTACTGTTAGAATCCAGTGAAATCCCTTCTCTCTAGGGTTGCAGCTAAGGGTTTCTTGTGGGGGACTTGAGCTTGGGGGCGGATTAACCTTTTTAGTGCTCCAGTCAGCAGGAAGTGAGGGTGGAGGCGTGGCCACGTTCACCCTCTGGCACTTGACCCTGAAAAACCTCCAGTGCATCCAGCAGAGGCCACATGGTGATCCCTCACAGCACATCCATGGGCACCAGGAGCTGATCCCTGCCTCCCCCGTGACCCATCTAAGGCTGACTGGAGGAACCTGAGTGTGAAGTCCGCCTCTGCTGCAGGAGGCATGCAAGTGACTTTTGCATATTGACCTTATACTACACTTATCTCCATCCACTCACATTAAGGCACAGGGGAGTGGGCTCCATTTCAGTTTGAACTTCTAATTTTGTGGTATTTAATAACTTCGACACTATTTCGGGCCTTTGTTTTATTGCCTGCTAACGTGCTCTGTCTACCGACAAAGCATGGCTATGTCCTCACAACTATAACCTTAGAAGCCATGTATGTCTCATCTTCTCTTGAGAGTAGCTTTCAGGAGGAAGATACCTGCGGGATGAGGAAATACGTTATTAAACCTGATTCCTTGGCGTTTAACCTGATGGCTACTACTGGAGGAGCTCAAGCAATGCACATGAAGAGAATAATCATGATAACAATAAAAATGGAATAATACCAATACATAGTATATGTAGTTGATTTGAGAAAATATAAAAATTGATCAAAAGACAATAATAATTGTTTATGGGTAAAGGGAAAGATTTTTCAAGAGATTTTTGTACAACTGGTATTTGATTTCAAGAACATTTTCTTCAAGTTTGTATTTGCAAGATATAGAATATGAAAATGAAACACAAGTTCCTGGTTATTATTGGAATAGTCACTCTCCACTTTTTTAAAAAATCAATTTTTTAAGAGTTTATTTATTATTTTTAGAGAGAGGGGAAGGGAGGGCGAAAGAGAGGGAGAAAAACACTGATGGGTTGCCTCTTGTAAGAGCCAGAGGGGGCAGAACCTGCAACCTACGCATGCGCCCTGACCCAGCATCCCGTCTGAGACCCTTCTCTTTGTAGGAGGAAGCCTAACCAACTGGGCCACACAGGTCAGGGCTCCACTTTTATTTTTGCCTTTTCTGTAAGTGCCTGGAAAGAATTACCAGATATTGCTTCAGTTTGGCAAATGATATAATTGATTAGAGATGGTCCAACGTAACATTCTTCTTTATTTCCTGCCCCTACCCCACCCCCAGAATTCTTAAGTGAGGAAAGAGCATAGTTCAATTTTCACTCTGGAAGCTTCTAATCCTTCATACAGGGATGAGGCCTGGAAGAATGTCTGGACTTCAATACCGGATAAGACAAAACTGAAGCTTTCCTATTTTTGTCTTTTGCTCCAGTTGTGCCTGATTTTAAAGTCAAGGCTAGAGGGTACTTTATCCAGGAAGATCTCATTTAAAGCAGCAATGTAGTCTTCTGTGCGGAACAGTTTGAAGATTTACTGGCGAATTTCATGGCAGAAACAGGGAGCTTATGTCTTCTGGATTTTATCTCCAGTTTTCTCAGGAAACGAAGTGGATTCTGGTATTCCAGCGTGATTCAGAGGCGTTCGTTTACAGATACCTTAGGAACATGAAGATTTCCTTGTTTTCCAGGCTCTGGTTCCAAGGCATGGCGCAACCGAAGGAACAGGGAAAGCTCTGGTAGAGCATCACCATTGCCATTTTAGCAGAGACAAGGAGTCCAGAACTTCTGTGCTTTATTTGGACAGTGAAACTGAGCGCGCGGCCACCTACCAGCCGGAGGGGACGCTGGAACTCGCCCTTACGGACTAACCCGAGCCGCGGACCCGGCGGGACCAATCTCTGGGTCCCCGCGCCTCGTCCACGGAGAGAATCGGGACCTCGGCGCCAGCTGAACCCCGGCCTGGGTGACGCGTCGCTGGGGCTACAGGATCAGTGAGTAAACTTCCTTTTCTGGCCTGAACGCCCAGGGGCAGCTCTGCTGGGCTTCGCCCAGAGCCTTTCATTTTCTGCCCCTGGCCCTGCAGTGATCCTTTCCTTCCTCCAAGAATATGTGGGCTAGACAGGTGTACAAAAGCATGATTTATTCAGGGATTGAGGTCTGGAAATCAGAGCGTGCTGCGTGCTGTGTGTGTCCAGAATCAGGATTGTTTCCCGGGAGAAGGCCGCGAATTCAGCGAATGGGGAAACGCACCTGACAATCTGGACGCACACACACCTATGTACGTACGTACATCTGTATGTATATTATGCACGTGTGTATGTGTGTATATGTGTATACCTGTGTGTATATGTATGTATGTATATAATTTTATTAAATTTTAATGGTTACTTTTCCCCACAACGGTAAAATAGTTGAAAAAGGTTGAGAAGTAGATCTATTGAAACTCTATTTTAAATTTAAATATTTTATTTATGCCCCAACTAGAATTTGTTATAATTTCCTGGGCTTTATTGAAAGCAAGTTTACCTATAATATTGCCAGAATTACTTCCTCACTCATCTCATTTACAACTGAGAGAATTGCCACCCTAAATAATTTAATTCTGGCTCAATGAAAGAGTTTTGGAGAAGCAGCATAGAAATTTCTGATTTGCACTCTTTTTCTCCATTTGGTCCCGAACGTATTTACAAATTTCAGGAGATAGTCTTCCTATTCCACAGTCTGACAATATGATTTTATGGCCGCCCAATATTTTGATATCTTTTTGGTTGACCACTATAGATCTTGTTGGCATATTTTTAGGGGGCTACCTCTTTCTTTTTCAGCACTGTTGTATGAGAGGGGCCCAGGATATTTGGCAAGTAAGTACATTTTAGTTTCTCTGGTGAGTAATTTATAGACTGAATGCGATTTGTCAACACTTAATTTTGCACTCTCCCCTCCTCACGCCCTGCCCCTGACTCGTATGATGCTCAGGCTTTTGTAACTGCAGCGCCAGATCTTGTCTTTAAAGTTTTGACTTTTGTTCATCAAGGATTTTTTATTATTTTTTTAAAATGTTGCTTTAATGTGTTCCTTTTCCTCATTACTGTCGTTCGGCACTCCCCTTTCAGTCTGTGTCTGAGGCAGGTTACTCACTCACCTAAATCTAATCCCCACACTAGACAGAGTTTCTGATGTAAAGTGTTGTGATTTTCCTTGGCTGAAAATTAAGTTTGAAATCAAAGAACATTCCCTTCTCCATCCATCACTATATTTTTTACAAGTGATCTTTGTCTTTATAACATTGTTTTTCCTGTACCTTAAACATTATAACCTGAGGTGATCTGAACTAAGTGAAGATAGGGAAGAAATTATTTATAGACAGTAAGTTATTTATACACCACATTTCACAGAGTAGTTATGATCTGCCAGATTACTTACTAAGATTCAGATTCTCCAGAAGGAGCTTCAGGGGCGCTCTGCGATTTCTATTGTGTGCCAGGCACAGCCTTGACCACGTGGCCTGGGCCTTGCTCCTCACAGCCCTGCAGACAACCTTCTGTCCTAGAGATCCCATTTGGAAGATTCTGACTTCCCTGACCCTAAATCTTTTTTTTAAATATATTTTATTGATCTTGCTATTGCAGTTGTCCCATTTTTCCCCACTTTACTCCTCTCCACCCTGCACACCACCTCCCACCCACACTCCCCGCCTTTAGTTCATGTTCATGGGTCATACATATAAGTTCTTTAGCTTCTACATTTTCCATACTATTCTTACCCTCCCCTTGTCTATTTTCTACCTACCATCCATGCTACTTATTCTCTGTACCTTTTCCCTGCTCTCTTCCTCCCCCCACACCCCTGTTGATAATTCTCCATGTGATCTCCATTTTTGTGGTTTTGTTCCTGCTCTATTTGTTTGCTGAGTTTGTTTTGTTGTTGTTTTAGGTGTGATTGTTAATAATTGTGAGTTTGCTGTCATTTTACAGTATATATTTTTATCTTCATTTTCTTAGATAAGTCCCTTTAACATTTCATATAATAAGGGCTTGGTGATGATGAACTCCTTTAACTTGACCTTATCTGAGAAGCACTTTATCTTCCCTTCCATTCTAAATGAAAGCTTTGCTGGACAGAGCAATCTTGGATGTAGGTCCTTGCCTTTCATGACTTGGAATACTTCTTTTTAGCCCCTTCTTGCCTGGAAGGCCTCTTTTGAGAAATCAGCTGACAGTCTGATGGGAACCCCTTTGTAGTTAACTGTCCCCTTATTCCTTGCTGCTTCTAGCATTCTCCCCTTAATTTTAATCTTGAGTAATGTAATTATGATGTGCCTTGGTATGTTTCTCCTTGGGTCCAACTTCTTTGGGACACTCTGAGCTTCCTGGACTTCCTGGAAGTCTATTTCCTTTGCCACATTGGGGAAGTTCTTCAGTATTTGTTCAAATATGTTTTCCACTTCTTCCTCTTCTCCTTCTGGTACCCCTATAATTCCGATGTTGGAACATTTAAAGATGTCCTGGAGGTTCCTAAGCCTCTCCTCCTTTTTTTGAAATCTTGTTTCTTCATTATTTCCTGATTGGTTGTTTCTTTCTTCCTTTTGGTCCACTCCATTGATCTGAGTCCCAGTTTTCCTCCCATCACTATTGATTCCCTGTGCATTTTCCTTTATTTCACTTAGTGTACCCTTCGTTTTTCATCTAATTTGTGATCAAATTCAATCAATTCTGTGAGTATCCTGATTACCAGTGTTTTGAACTGTGCATCTGATAGGTTGGCTATCTCTTGGTTGCTTAGTTGTATTTTTCTCTGCAGCTTTGATCTGTTCTTTTGTTTGGGCCACTTGTTTGTTTTGATGTGCCTGTTGAGTAGTGAGGGGTGGTGCCTTAGGTGTTCACCAGGGCAGGTTAACCCATGTCACTGGGTTGTGACACTGTATGTGGGGAAGGGGTCCAAGAGGGAACAATGGTGCTTGCTCCACGCTCAGTCACTTCCCCCGCTTCCCCAAAGCAAACTGGGCCCTTCTGATGCTGATTCCCGGGTGGGTGGATTTGTGTATGTTCCAGGACCTTGTGGGTCTCTCTAATGAACTCTCCTGTGAGGCTAGGAGTTTCTCTCGCTGTCACCTCAAACCCCACAGGTGTTTTCAGTCAGAGGTTTGAGGCTTTATTTCCCTGTGCTGGGACCCTGGGTTGTGCAGTCCATCCTGCTCCCCAGTTTTGCCTGGTTTATCTGCGCACAAATGTGGGACCGCTCAGTCCGCCACCTGCTGCCTAGTCAGCCAGCTGCAGCCTTCGCACCCCACTTCACAATCCACCACCTCGCTGGGTGTGCCAGCTACCCCCTTGCACACTCCAGTCCTCCCTCCACTGCCTTGTTGCAAGTCCTCTCCGCCCCGGCTGCCTGTCTCCACCCTTCTTACTGGGCTGGATGAATGTGTCTTCTTTAACTCTTTGGTTATCAGATTTCCATACAGTTCAATTTTCTGTCAATTCTGCTTGGTTTTTCTTTTTAAATGGTTGTGGTCCTTCTTTTGATTTTGCGAGGAGGCACAGTGTGTCTACCTCCTGACCCTAAATCTTAAAAACAACTGACATATTGCCAAACAGTCAATTAAACTCTGTCACACCCAAAATACAAAATTAGGTCAATCTATGTGAACTGACATGGGAAGATTTCCAGCATATACAGGGTGGGACCAAAGTAGGTTTGTAGTTGTGAACACATGAAACACAGTTTATTTTTGTATTGTTATTTATAGTTATTGTAGTATCTTCCATATGAACAACTGTAAACCTACTTTTGACCCACCCTGTATATTACACAAAAATATCAAACCATACAGTGTTGCCTTTGGTGTAATTATGTAAGAGCATACCCCAAAAATACATTTGTTCTGCAGAGATCATTTGAGATGTCAACCTCTCACCTTTAGTGGAGAGAAGCCACCTTGAGGTCTCGCTGTCCTCTGAACCAGTCTTGATATTTCTAGGGTACTGGGACCTCAGGGACTTTGCACAGTGTTATTTGCCAAGTCCATGAGGCAACTTGAGCCTCAAAGTCGGGTGTTAAATTTGTATAAAGTGCTAGCCTGTTTATTCTAACCTTCACTATCATGTTATTAGTACATTTGAATATTTCCCAGTGAGTAGATGAGATCTGGGAGTTGAGTACTCAGTTCTCTGTATTAAATATCAAAACTGTTATTACTATTGTTCTCTTCATGGGCCTGCAGCCTGCAGAGAAGGTGGTTCCCACTCCAGCAGGTCCAGGTTGTGAGCAGCCCTCTGAAAAGATTCTGAGGCAGAGACCATCCAAGGGGAATCTGAGGATCTGAGGCCACTGCTGGTTCGAGAGGCTTCAGAGACCCCCAAAGCTGAGCGCTGCCTGCCAAACAGTGAGAGAAGAACCGTGAGAAGAGTTCCTCTGCCAGGAGAAACAGTAAGGTTCCTCCATGTCCAGAAAGCTCCACCAGAACCTTATGTGTGAGGCTAAATCTCTCCGGCTCTGGCCTTCCAGAAGCCATGGAGACAGAGTGCAGTTTCCTGAGGCGAAACCTGTGGTGGTTTCCCATAGACAATGTTAGGTGGACACCCCTCGGACTCCTCGAGCCTTTCCTTTGGCTCCATCCTAGGACGTGCTGCGTGGCCCCTCTCTCCAACTAGCCCTCCGATTTCTCGTTCATTTCCCTAACAGTGCTTGAGTACCAACTAAATGCGACGCGCCTAATGCTGATGATAGAGCGGCGAGTCCCTGTTCTGGAACAAGACAGATAATTAAGCCAAAAGTCACAACAAAGACTAAAGAGTAGGCTTGGGGAAGGGAAGGCACCTTTCCCAAGTGCAAAGGTCAAAGGACTCACCCTGGGAAACTTTTTTTTTTCACTATTAACTGGAAGGAAGGAAGAGAGGAGGAGTGGGAAATCCATGTTTTTGAGTTTTGTGAAGAAAAGTTCTCTCCCGATGGCCACGGTTTCCTCTGCGAAGTGGGACCAAGCACACAGGCCGAGGTGGAGGGATAGAAGTTTCTCAAAGTGGAGAATGCTTGAGACAGGTTAGTTGAGGGTAAGAGAGCTGACCATGCAGTGATGACGTACGCTCCAAGAAGCAGGGAGCTCTGTCAGTTTCGTTCCCTTGTGTATCCTGAGTGCACATAGAAGGAACTAACCAAATACATGCAGCGAATGAAAAGTATGAATTCCATGCAGCATTGGAGATGCCATTTAGCTGTAAACCGTGGAAGTGTGGTGACACGATACACTCAGTCATTTGATTTTATCTAGTAGGTCTCAGCCACTTCCTAGAGGTCAGGCGTAGAAGAGGCAGAGGGTTTGGACTTTTGCCAGACAGGAACAATGAAACAAGAACGAGGTGGGAGTGTTTAACATGTTGCTTCAGTGACGAACCATGAAGTCTATCAGTCTGCTAGGGCTGCCGTAACACAACACCACTGACTGGGTGGCTTAAACAACAGAAATTTACTTTCTCACGGTTGTAGAGGCTGAAAGTCCAACATCAAGGTGTGGGCAGATTTGGTTTCTTCTGAAGCCTCTCTCCTCAGCGTGCAGATGGCCGCCTTCCTGCTGTGTCCTCACGTGGCCTTTTCTCTGGGTGCACCCGTCTCTGGTTTCTCTTCCTCTCCTGTAAAGACACCAGACATATTGGATGAGGTCCCCACCCCGAGGGCTTCATTTTTACTGAATAACCTCTTTGAAACCCCAACAGTTACATTTTGATGTACTAGGTGGTCGGAATTTCAACATATGAATTTTTTGTGGCAGGCGGCAGGGGAGGACACAATTCAGTTCATTTCATCTACCATGGGGAGAGAATGAACAAAGATGAGAGGTGGCTGATGGACAAGGAGAAACTGTAAGGACCAGTAAGCAGTAATGTAGAGTGTAGGTCCTCACTAACTGGCATAGGAGGGGCAATGTGGACAAAACTGCAGGTGGAGGTCAGAGCGTGCGATGTTAGATTGTGTCACTTAAGAATGCAAGCAGCTCCTAGTGAAAAGCAATGATCCGTGAGTTGGGCGGAGCTGTTATGTGGCCCGCAGCCAGCGGGTCAGCACTGTAAGCCAGCACCTCCCCTTGGCTGAGCAGTGTTGGCTGTGGGAGCCTGAGAAAGATCAAGGTCCTTCGGATTAACTCCTCTCAATGGACAAGGCCTACATTTTCTACTTATGTGGTTACTTATCCTGTCTGAAGTTTGAGTTAGGAGAATCAGATTTTAAAGTTAATGTGTTATACTAATTATGTAATAAAAAGGAGACTGTCTTTGCAGCCTTTACTTGCTCTGTGTGAACCTCTCTGTAGGAGGTAAAAGTTGCTTCTCCAGGTCTGGATGTGGGAGCCACGGCAGGTAAAGAGACTGAAGTAGAGCCCGGATGAGCTACACTGATTCTAAGTTCTTCTCAAGTGGAAATGGCACAGCAGGTGGCTCCAGTGACACTTTTCTTTATGTCACAGGACTCTTCCTTTCAGTAACTCTGTTTCATGGTTCTTTTTGTTTGTTTGTTTGTTTTTTGCAGTCATTCCGCTCAGCCCTTTAATGGTATTGACTCAAATACCACAGGGATGTCCTTTAGAACATGTGCCCAGGTTGGCTTTGGTGGGCTGAGTAGTGGGCCCAGCAAAACTGCACCCTCGTAAAAATCGCAGAACCCACCTGTGATGCATGCACTGCGCATGTCCTGAAGAAGACATCCCATCACTCTACCAAACACGTAATGATCACAGAGGACACCTCAGCCCTGATAGGCCAACTGCTTGCATTGAGTACAGCATCCTGCACAATGTCAGAAAGAATGGCTGCAAGGAAGGCACTTCCTTTTCCTCTACCACCACCTGCTCTGAACACGTACACACACACTCTTGCCAAGATGGCACCAAGTCCATCTCACCTTGTCAGTGTTCCAGTCAGTCATCAGCAGGTGGAGCCTGAGTCAGGTGGTTGGGGAAGGGGCACAGAGGATGATTAGCAATGATGGAGACACCCACTCCTCCCCCACCCCCGCATTCTTTCCCCTCTTCGTTTATTCTCCTCCTTTCCACTCAGTCAGCCTCTGACCTTTTCCTCACTCTCTCATTCCTCTGCAGGTGCTGTGTGGCTGCACTGTGAACATTCCCATCGTTGATGTCTGTGTGGTCCATTTGCCCTGCATTGCTGTCGTCAGTGAAGAGTTGCTTCCTTGCCCAGTGGGACCAACCAGCAGAAATTGAATTTTGAGTTAAAGTTTGTTTGAAGACAGAGGAATATGACAGCTATAGCCCATCTTTAAGTAGCACCCACCCTGGTCTTGGCCTGAGCACATTATAGGATGAGTGGAGGCAGTCTGGCTTCCTCACCCAGGTGTCTGGGTAGCTAAGGGAAGCAGTGCTCCCATAGCCTTGGGACTAGGTGGGATAACTGTTCCCATGATATGAGCTGGGCTCGCACGCGCAGAATTATGGTATGTAATTTCTGACATATTGCCAGCTTTGTTCCCTCTAATACTTAAACAGGTAGGGACCCCCTGCTGGGGGGCGATGATGATGAGAGACACATGCAAAGGAACAGCTGCCATGATGGGTGCCACGCTGGGGAGCGAGGGCCATAACATGAGGCATGCAGCTAGACAAGCAGCTTGCAGCGTGCATGGCTCGCCCACCTGTGAAGAAAGGCATGCCCGACGTCCCAACCGCTCTGTGAGTATTGTTCCATCTGTGTGAACACCATGGACCTGCGCAGTCTTGAAGGCTCACAACACAATCACATCCACCGTAGTAGGCAGCGGACCGGCAGAGCGGGGTCCCCCATCCTCTACACACCACACACGTACCCAGTTCTGTGTCTCCTGTGCAGTGGTTACTTTTCTAACGTCTAAAAAACCACTTTTTAGAGGAAAATTATCGTTTCTCTGAACCCCATCAGAACCGAGCTTCCTGGTGGGCAGGAGACAGGGCGACTTAGGTCATGGTCAATTTTCATGCCGCTAGTTTTGAATCCAGTTTACTTGTAGTGGCTAGAGAGTGCCGTGGGTGTTACTGGACGGTATGTTGAGATGTCTTCCCTGAGCCCATAAATCATGTATTTTCTCCTCCTCCCAGCTTTGCTAAGCCCTTTCGTTGCCCTTTAACCAACTCCTGTCAGTTTCCAGATCCTGAGGCACTCTGGGTCCACAGTTCCCAGCCCAGAGCTGAGGTAACTATGCACTTCCACGCACTTGTGCCACACACTCAGGGCTTTCCACAGCCTCCCAGGGGCGTAGACAGGAAAGGAAGGTAGGTAACCTGTAAACACTTTTCACATGGAGCAGGGAGGTGAACAACACCCACAGCAGCCTTGCTGAGAGCCCCAGTCCCTGCCTCCGCCACTGCTACCACCTGCCAAAACACAAAGCTATGAGGTCCGTGTCCCCCGCAGGCTCGGAGCGTGTCCCGTGGAAGAGAGGTTGTATGCTCTGATCACCTGTGTATTTTCATTAAGGCTGAGAGTTGAGTGGTGGTGCTCACCTGTTTGGTTTTCGCCATCGGCGGGTGGAGGCTCGGTGCACGTGGAAGCTAAGCCGCACCATAGATTCATGATCACAGATCTTTTCCCCCTCATTCAGGGCCTTACTACTCCAAAATTTCGCGTTCCACTTCTGGGTTGTGTGGACCTGATTTTCTCTTACTAGTCCTAGAAGCTCAGTGGGAAGCTTCGGCCCTGTGAGGCGTGTGTAACTGATCTACTCTGTGCTGCGATTCCGTAATGTCCGAGGGAAGGAGGGAAGCACGAGTCCAAGTGTAGGAGGATGAGAAGACAGAGAGGGTGAGAAGCATAGCCCAGGGGCAGCAGGGCAGAGGTTCCCTGGGAACCAGGACTCGAGGAGGGGTAACTTGTGCGCACTTGATTTTTCCTGACGGCCAACAGCCACGTTGGGGGAAGGGATCGTGACATTTAATGCTATGGACACACAGTCTCACACCATGTGCCTCTCCTGGGTACACTTAACATGTCCAAAAAAGCGTATGTATATAAATGTGGTGCTACTCTTCGTGACCAAAATAAAACTTTCAACTTTTAACATGTATGTTGACTCCCAGAGAATGTCCACCCATGCCTTTAAGCCAGAGTTCCCAGGGCTAGGGAGGTGTAGGTCCTCGATACTTCAACCCTCTTGAGCACACAGCTCCAAAATGTTTATTTTTATTTATAACATACATGCCTTGTGTATTCCAGTTATACAATACTATATTATAAAGTATACACTTGCAGAGTAGAAATTTAAAAATGGACAAGTAAATCCATGATAAAATATTTTTAAAGTATATTTTTATTATCAAAGGGGCATGGTTTGTCTTCAAAAAATATACACATACCTGCTTCTAGGAAGATGTGTCAATCTGCATCAATAAGTCTCGCAAGGTAATTATGACAGGAATACTGTGATACCGCTCAGAATCCGAGTCAGGGTGGGAACTTTTCTCTATAAAAAGCCATCCCCCCTTTGCCTCTATGGAGTGCGTTTTCAGTTTTTGCAGAAGGCGGCGTTTCTTTTCTTTGCAAATTGTTGCACCTGAATGCAGCCTCTCCTGTTCTAAAGTGTCTCCGTTTTGGCTCTTCTTTGGGAATTTTGGTTTACAAGACTCTAAAATGTAAGCGGGCCATGGAGGGGGAAGGTGGGCCCTGGGAAGGCAGACCCCCAGGTCTCTGTAAAGCTCTGAGCCCAGGGCGGGGGCCCCTCTTGCCCAGAGGGAGCTCTGTGAGTGACAGAGCTTGAACTTTGGAATAAGGAGACCTGGGCTCCACCGTGGGCCTTGGGCAAAGTGCTCTTATTTCTCTGAGCCTCAGTTACCTGAACTGTGTCTGAAATGGAGACTTACATGGATTACTAGTGCTAAGAAACCTAGTCCCATGCCCAACACCTGGTAGGACTCAGTACTAGCAGCTTTCGTTATAACCTTAAAAGAAAGAGGGGTGTATGCTAGGAAAATGCCTTGAATATTTCTGACAGACCCAGGTAGGCCTAGCAGGAATGGAAAATCACCAGGCAGGAAAGCTGTACTGTGGGAAACTGTAGCCTGGGAAAATGCCTGCCTGGGAGACTGCCTGCCGACCCTGCCCAGGACAAACAGATGCCCGGCTAGGATTGGGGTCTGGGGTCGGCCTGTCTGGCATAAGAGGATGCAGCTTTAACTTGAGCCTGACAACATGTGTCAGAAACAATGGTCAGCAGAAAGGGCACCCAGCAACCAGCTCTAGCCAATCACACTCTGACACCCCCACCAGTTACCCTTCCCGGGTTTTTGTGCTTAAAAACCCTGCCCCAGGAACAATTGAGCACGTCCTAACCTCTCTTGGTTGGCTCCACTTTTCCCTCTTATTCCCCACTAATAAACCTCGCTCCTTAGCTTGCTGTGTCTGTCTGGTTTCTTGAGCGACTCCGACCTAACAATTTCTGCCTCCTGTTTTTTTCCAGTTGATCGACCTCGACTGAGCTGGGACAAAGTGTCAATGTGTTTCCCTTGCCCACGTCTGGGTTGGGAAAGGGTCATTCTGTTCAATGGTAGCTGCCAGGGAAGCTTAGGGAGAGAGACTGGGGCCAGGCGTTTCAGGAGGGGTGGGGACTTGATCCCCTCTGGTGAAGGAATCCCTTCCTCTCCCTCTCCCCTTCTCCCCTGCCCTGTTCTTCATACCTGTCTCTGGGGCCTGGTGTGTAGGTGGGGCACTGTCCTTTCCATTGAAGTAGGAAAGGAGAGGGGGAAGCAGAGGGGGAAGGAGACGGGGAAGGAGGTGGGGAAGGGGGAGAGAGCAGAGCAGCTCCTTCATTGGCCTGAGGTGCTATGTGGTAGTTATTCCCTTAACTCACCTATTGTTCTTCCTTCTTGGGAGGAGCCTTCCTTGGAGGAGAATGTAATCCCTGCCATGGTACTCAGGGCTGCAGGGGCACTCAAGGGGCCCAAACAAGCTCCCTGAAAGCAAAGTGCTGACTGTTGGAGGAAAGATGTAAATGAACTTGGAACCTCATGAAAGCAAAGGCTTCTTCCTTGATTTCACAGCCTGGTTCCTAACCACAGCCCTGTGGAATTTGACTCGGGTGTCTTTCTGCTTAAAAATCAAGAGTGGGAAGTAGGCGGGTGAAGGCAAACTGGCTGAGGACCAAACTGAGCAGCCTCCCTTCTAACTCCGGTGATTTAATGGAGTAGAGTTAAAAAAATTTTTTTGAATTCAGGTTCTTTGCTTTTAAAGATGATAGCAGGATTTAAAATGTCTAGGGTCTGAAACAACTGGGGAGCTGGTACAGGGCTTGGACTGTCCTTAGGGCCAGGGGGTTCTGCACTGAGGGGTAAGCAGGTGAAAGGTGGAATCCCAGGAACACAAGTTCTGAAGAGAGGTTTGCCAAAGTGCAGATGAAAATCTGTTGAATGATGTGATAATGTTACAGAACATAGGTCCAAGGTGGCAATTATTGGCCCACCCAGGGATGCCAAAGACTGTTACAGAGCAGACATACAGACAGGCATATGCCTCTCACACGCAGGGCCAAAGGGCGTCGGGAGTCACAATGTACTGTTACCAAAAGGACCCCCTACTGGGCTTGATGGTCAGTCGCCAGATGGAAAGACGTCTCTCAATGCCAGAGATTCATGAAAAGGAAAGGAAATGTTTATTTAATGCTATACAGACTTAAAGTAGTGACCTAATGTCTTCATTAGGATATCAAAGTCCTTTTGGATACCCACAGATGCCCACAGTGCTGCCTTCTCCCCCTGCCCTAATTCAGGGTACCGTAACTCAGGAAAAGAAGCAAACGTCCAGGATCCAGGCTCCTGACACCGTCAGCTGTGTCGCTGTCCAGGCAGGATCTCTGATTAATCCAAAGTCATGTGGCACTGTCTCATGGCCACTGGCAAGAGTTCTTTCCCCCTTCTTCCAGGCAAAGTCTCTCCTGCTTCCCAGGCCACGCAGCCAAAGGGAGCACCCCAAAGCTGCCTGGTCCTCTTCTACCAGAGCTGTGGGGGTCTGCACTCTGGAGAAAACCTCATGGTTCTCTCTTGCGAAGCTGCGAGGGGGTCTCCACTCTGCCAAAGCGGTGTGGCTCCCCTTTACCTAACTTGCAGGGAGGGGGTCACCACCTGGCCAAAAGTGTATGGTTCTCCCTCTGGCCAAAGCTGCATGGCTCTCCCTTCAATGCCTGTGTGTCTAGGTTTTAAATCCCCACACCAATCTTCCTCTGCAGCCCCATTTCCGACCCCTCCTACAATTGGCTGCACTTGCCAGTACTCCCGTATCCTTCCAGCTTCACTGGGCTGCCATAGTGAGTCTGGGCAGGCATGGCCCCATGGCATGGAGCCAATCATCTCCAAGCTCTCACTCAGGTGCCCCAAACAGGGGGAGTTGCCTCCCAGTTCCATCTTGGGTGGCAGTCGCTCCCTTCTCCCTGGGTCAAAGCAAGGTCACAGCTATTCAACTTATCTCTGACACCAGTTAAAGGTTATAGATATGTTAAATGACCATGCCAGAGGTTAGCTGCAAAGCTGTTGCTATGCAAAACAGGTCTGCATGTTCCTGCTCCATGTGTCCCTTCCCCCAACTCACACCTGAGGTCTTTCTAATATGTCCTGGACACCCTGAGTTCTGGGCCCCATTCCAAACCCCTATTTGGGGGCCCCCCTCTTGACTGCACCCTGTTACAATAATAATACTCCACCAGCCCTTTCTGCACCTCTGAGGGGATCTCATAGCCAAGAGCAGAGTGCTCCAGAATGGCACTGCACTGACGGCCTCTGTATATACATGAAAGTCCAGTCGCACAGAGATGGAGCTTTCTCTTGCCTTCCTTTTCGCCATCAGACCCACCCTCCACCTGGATCCGTGATCTTAATTATTATGCTGCCCATTTCCCTAGTGGACCCTCAATACCTATTTGCTGAATTGAAATGAGAGTTTGTAAAGTGCTTATTTTATTGCATGTAGTGGGTGTTTAATTGTTTGACTTCAGAACTCATGCATTCGAGCTGAAAAGTTGTGTATTTGCTTAAGGGGGTCATCTCACGTGGATTCGAATGTGAATAGGCGTAAAACACCTCAGTGCTATCACCAGGCGAGCAAAACTGCTGCTTGGCCTTTCACTGTTGCCCTGCTGCTGTCCACTAGGCCATGTTGCAGGCCACATCTCTAACTCCAGCCTGTTCCTCAGACTTTGAAAGATGGGAAAAAGGTGGTTATAACAAATCTACGAGTCAGTTGCAAAACGAAAACTTTCATTTCCCGTGCTGAAGGTGCCAAGACCTTTCTTCAATACCCAGCAGGGTTTTATTTCTCAGTTGATGGAATTTAGGATCAGCAAAAGTTTCTGAAGTTTCTCATAGACCTCATGGGTTACAGACAAAAGGACTCAACTCCCACCCCACCCTGACACTTGGAGTGTTTCACTTCCCTTTTACTGCTAAGCTTGCACTTTCCTTCTTTTTTACATTCCCTTTGTCCACTTTTTAAAAAACTGTAAATTATCTCCTTCACTTGTTACAGAACAGGGCCAAGGGGAGAGTACGGTATACTAGTACTGAAAGGACCCCCCCAGGTTCCTTATGCCCGCCGCAAGGGGAGACATCTCTTAATGCCAGAGATTTGTGAAAAGGAAAGGAAATATTTATTTAAAGTTATACGGACTTAATGTAGTGACCTATTGTCTCCATGAGGAGATGGATTAGTGACCTCATGTCTCCATTAGGATACCCACAAATGCACACAGTCCTTCTTTCTCCCTCTGCCCTAATCTGGTGTACCGTGTCTCAGGAAAAGAAGTAGAAGTCTGTGATTCAGGCTCCCGGCACCATCAGCTGTGTCACCACCAGGATCTCCAGTTAATCCAAAGGCATGTGGCACCTTCTCATGGCCCACCAGCAAGAGTCCTTTCACCCCTTTTCTTCCAGGCAAAGTCTCTCGTGCTTCCTAAGCCATGTGGCAAAAGGGAGCACCCCAAAGCCACATGGTCCTCACTCTTGCCAAAGCCGTGGGGGTCCCCACCCTGGCCAAAGCCTCATGGTTCTCTCCTCACCAAAGCTGCAGGGGTCCCCACTGTGCCAAAACCACGAGGTTCTCCCTCTCATGGCTGCCAAGTCTGGGTTTAAATCCTGGCACCAATCTTTCTCTGTAGCCCCATTTCCGACTCCTCCTACAATCAGTTACACCAGCCAGCATTCCTGTATTATTCCAAGTTTACTGGGCTGCCATCATGAGTCCAGGCAGGTGTGGCCCATGTCATGGAGCCAGTCTTCTCCAAGCTCTCACGCAGGTGCTGTAAACAGGGGGAGCTGCCCCCCAGTTACATCTTGGGTGGAAGTCCTTTCCATACCCCTGGCTCAGAGCATGGCCACAGCTATTTAACATACCTATGACACCAGTTAAAGGTTATAGATATATTAAATGACCATGCCAGAGGTTAGCTGCAAAGCTGTTGCTACAACAAAACAGGTCTGCATGTTCCTGCTCCATGTGTCTCTTCCCCCAACTCACACCTGTGGGGGGTAAGGGGTGAGGACACCCTATATATCTTTCTAATATTTCCTGGACAGCTTGAGTTCTGGACCCCATTCCAAATCCTTATTTGGGGCCCTCCTCTTGGCTGCACCCTGTTACAATTTCACTGTGGTTGGAGTCTGCTGCATTTCAAGTGAAAATGCATTAAAAATCCCCTTTCATGAGACTATCCCAATCAGAAAAGCACTTGATCAGAATGCTGACATATTGGCTCCTCCTTTTTATGACTATGTGCATGAAATGCTTCATACACACCATGAAGTGCTAGCTATAAAATTGTGTAGCATACTAAACAGTACATGATACTGTTGTGGGTGCATATGTACATGAATAGTAAAAATATTTAAACATGCTTAGAAATGATAAACATCACCTTCAGAGAGTCCATTGACTCAGGGTAATTTTACTAGCCAGGTTGTACACGTGCTTGTACACACAAATTTACCCAAACATACACATTCTCTTTGTTGCATGTATTATCAAGGTGTTCTGGGGCTTCATCACTAGCCTAGAGAATGTCTTAGAAAACATTTCCTTTAAATGAAAAGAAAGACAGAGCACCTGAGAGTTTACTGGAGGTGGGTGTGGTTAATGACCTCACTTTGGGGGGTCGACTGCCTTCCAGTAGCCTCCCCTATTACAGGACAGGGGCCTGGTCCTGAGTGGGGCTGCCTAGTGCCAGCTGTAGCATGTGGGTTCTTGACTTTGTGTAGGAAAGATTTCACAAAACGAGTCCAGGTGACTAAGAGGATCCATTTATTAAAGCTGGGGACAGTGAAACAAGGAAAGGCTAAACTTAGAAGAAGCAACAGGAGAGCCTAGCTGGGCTGCCTGAGCTCCCTGGGCAGTCAGAGAAAAGGGAGCTTTGGGGACAGGTTCAGGGGATCAGCCTGGGACAAGTTGCCAGCTGCCCATTTCCTTGGAGTTTAGGAGATAGACGTGTGCCTGTGGGGAAAGAAGTGGAAGAAGGGAAAGGGAATGGAGTGGGAGATGGGGAGCACACCTTGCTGGGTCCTTCTGTCCCTCTCTTGCAGGCAGGACTCTTAGGAGAGGTCCCAGGGGAGGGTTGCAGTAGAATATGCATCTGTTCTCCAGGTGTGTGCCTTTAGGGTCATGGTCTCCACTGATTGGTCTTTAGTCACTGCAGTTGGTTCTGGTATCCCCACCTGGTTTTGCTGTTTTTCTGGGCCTAGAGCTGAAACACAACCGAGGCCTAGAGTTATCTCCAGAGAAGAAAGGCCAGGGGGGCAATGTTATCCTAGGGTGGTGTCTTTGTTTTTCCAGTTTTGCCCCCTGCCAGGCACTAGGGCCTTCTGTACCTGGTGACAGTCTGCACCTGGCTGTAAATTGCTCCACCATTTTGTTCCACCATCTGTCTCAGTTTCCCTAGTCCACTTGCCAAGGAATTCTCCTAGCTTTTTACTCCTCTCTCAATTTGAAACTCAGGTTTGGCTCCAGACCAGTGTGACAATAGGGCCTGAGAAGTCTCTTCTTTCAGAGATTATTTCTCAGGTTGACTTACTGGTGGACAGGAGGAGGGACAGTGAGGAAGGGGGGACAGGAAGAAGGGGACCACGTGGGGATTGCTACACTCAAGCAGGATGTCCTGCTGCTGTCCCAGCTGCTGGTGCTGGGGGCTTCGGTGACTCTGGGGAGTCTGGGCAGTGTTGGACCCACACCTTTGAAAGGCTCCAAACCTCCAAGGAGCACCCCAACTCTTGCAGTCCGGCCAAGGTAGTTTAGAAGAACAGTGAACTCGGGGGGAAAGAAAGGAAAGAAAAATAAACTGCCAGGTTAAAATATGTGCCTTGAAACAGTTATGGGCCAGACATAAAATGGGTATAAGCTGCCAAGGAGACAATTACGGGAAGTGAAAACAAGTGAGGAATCAGAGGATTTCAGCATTGGAAATGGCAGAAAGGAGGGAGCAGAGTCAGTGAGGGAGCCTGTAAGCCAGAGTGATGGATAAAGGAGACCAGATGGCCCTCAGCCCCGGCCAGCCAGAGGGCCCACCCAGCCCTGCACGCTGGCCTCCTGTGAAGTGAGTGCACACAGCCCTCAGATCCTGCAGATTTACACCCGCCTTTAGCTGCAACACGGAGAGGGGGTACGGGCGCCAAACATCTTTGACATTCAGCTTGGGTTCCAAATGAAAAATCGCTGTGCCTGCAAAGCCAAATGGAAGCTTGGTGGAAGCGTGAGCTTTCCCCTTAGGTTCAGAAGAGAAATTAATATCCTCACCATCTCTCTGGGCGTTCGTACTATTTTCCTTCAAGTGAAAGGGAGAAATTATGATGGGAGGCATCCTATTAAAACAGAAGGTATTGTTAGGCAGCATAGACAGCAAAACCAAGGCAGGGAGGTGGAGGGAGACATGTCTCACCCACTGACTCAGCAGTCCTGAGCCTGGTCCATAATCTTGCCAAGTGTGCCAACATCACAGGACACACCATGCTAACACGGAAGGAGAGCAGTCCTTGAAATTCTATGTATCTTCTCTATTATCTGAGAAAGAAAGCTTTTGAAACTGTGCTTTCATCCCAAGGTCTTAAAGGCCAGAAGGGGCCCATAATGCCCAAAGGAAGAAGCCCAGTAACACCCTTATGCCTCCCAAAACTGGTACCACCCTCACCTGTCAATCAATATGTAACCCCTTCACCCCCCATCCTGCCAACTATATAAGTCCTTAGAACAAAGGACCTCTCTCGCTCTTGCTACCCCCCTGCCATTGTTACCCTTGCTCTTGCCTTTGTCCCCCACCTTAACTAGGCCCACTCTCTTTCATGAGAATGACACCAATAAACCCTGCTTGCACGCTAATAGACTTGCTGATCTTTAATTCTTATATTGCATAAGAATATGTAAATTTTGTAATAGAAAAAATAACATTGAACTGCAGTCATGTACTAGTCTGCAGCCTGACACAGAAATGGGTGAAGATCCCATGGTCCGTGGCTTCTGCCCTCAAGGAGCTCATGTCCGTCAGGGAGGTAAGCAAGGTGCAGAGCAGCAGGTGAACAAATAACTGAATTTAACACGAAGCGATAGGTGCTACAATTGAGTTAGGAATCCGGTTCTGTAAGGCATATGTGCAGGGGCAATTACTTCCGTAAAACTCTAACCGTGTGAGAGAAAACTACACTTAGATGATATTGGTGAAACGAGAAAGGTAAGGGAGCCTCAGAGAGCAGTAACAACGGCCAGGAGCAGTGGGACTCGGCGATACCTCCCAGGAGCAGCAGGGAGTCCGGTGTGGCTGGAGAACGGAGGTGGAGGGTCAGGGACCGGCCGAAGATGAGCAGGGCATGTGGGCTTGGAGCCCGAGAGCCTTCACCTTCCAGTACTAAGGAAGCTGGACTCCCAAGCACTGGGGAGGGGAATGATCAGTTTACAGAACAACCTGGTCTTCAGGGGTTATCAAGCTTTGCAGCAAGGACCTTGAACTATGGCTGTGTTAGGGTGGACAACAATGGGGAGATGAAGTCAGATTAGCTCTGGGGAGAAGAAGGGAGGTGAGCTTGACAGCAAAGTTTGTAACAGAGTTCCTAACCAAGTACTTGGCTAAAATCGGAAATAATAATGGCTAACATTTACTGTGAGCTATGGCCAGATACACGCTAATCATTCTAAATTAATCTTCACAACAACACTGTAAGGTAGATACTATTATTAGATGCATTTTACAGATGAGGAAAATGAAGCAGAGAAGTTTAGTAAATACTCTAAGGTGACAGATTAGTAAATGATGAAGCCATAACTGAAATGAATGTAGTCTAATCTCCTCAGACACTCACTTCATATACTGCTCACAGAAAAAGAGATATGAGCCCTGGCTGGTGTGGCTCAGTGGATTGAGCGCGGGCCTGCGAACCAGAGGATCGCGGTTTGATTCCCGGTCAGGGCACATGCCTGGGTTGCAGGCCAGTTCCCAGCGGGGGACACACGAGAGGCAACCCTACATTGATATTTCTCTCCCTCTCCCTCTCTCCTACCCTTCCCCTCTAAAGATAAATAAATAAAAAATCTTAAAAAAAAAAAGTTCAAAAAAAAAAGAGATATGATTGTTATGGGAGAAACTCCCAGTAACTTGGTTCTTCTCAGTGACACAGTAAAGAATTACAGACCAGAAATTCTATTAGCATGCAAGCAGGGTTTATTGGTAATATGTTCTCATGGAAGAGAACAGGCCTTGTTGGGGTTGGGGAGTGCAAGGTGTCGGTTCAGGGCAAAGGGTAAGGGCAGCAAAAGTAAGGGTGGCCAAAGGCTGGGCTAGCAAGTGTCTGGGTGGCCAGAGAACTGAGAGTCCTATGTTCTGAGGACTTATATAGTTGGCAGGACAGGGATGAAGAAGTTACATCTTAATTGACAGGTAAAGGTGTTGCCAATTTTGGGAGGAGTGCGAATACTCTAAGGTGTTAATGGGCTTCTTCCTTTGGGCTCTGTGGGCCCTTTCTGGCCTTTGAGGCCTTGGGATGAAAATATAGTTTCAAAGGCTCTTTCCCAGATAGTGGATACAATGAGTAGAATTTCAAGGACTGCCCTCCTCCTGTGTTAACATGATGTTTCCTGTGATGTTGTAACTCCTGGCAATGTTATAGGACCAAGGTCAGGGCTACTGAGTCAGTGGGTAAGACATGTCTCCCTCCTCCTCCCTGCCTTGGTTTGCTATCTATCCTACCTAACATGATATTTAAGGAAAAGAAATGAAACCATGTGTGTATGTAAATGTTGAGGTTGCTGTAGGATATCAAGATAGATATGTTCAATAAATAGTTGGAAAAATAGATCTTGCTCTTGGAGATTCATTCATTCCACAAATTTAATTACAAAGTTCAAGAACACTGGAAGGGAACATCAGCCAGTGTTTGGCCTGCCCTGGTCTCTGGGCCTCAGCTACACTGACTACACAACCAGGCACGCCGTTCACAGACACAGACACACCTCAGACCTGGCGCCTGGCAGGAGCGCCCATCAGGGTGCCCTGCGATCACACCACGCCCGGCTCTAGCTACCGCCCCCAAACACAGCTGCTGAGTGAAGCCTGCTCCAGCTCACCTTTTAAAGGGGCGAGCAGCAGCAGCACCAGGATCCCCATCTATCTCCAGAGAACATGACTTTCTCCTATTGTTTTTCCATCCCAAACGACCATTATGCAGTGGGCCGCATTATTACAAAATGAGATTCCTTTCACAGAAAAACAACATTTGAGACAATTTATGTCTTGAACTTAAATAGTACCTTCTTCTAAGTACTTTAAGTGAGTTTATTATCTCATTAAATCTTCACAGTGTTCAATATTAAAAATATTTTTCATCGGTGGCATAAAAATCAAGGCATTCCGGTGAGTATCTAGCCTGAGTGAGAGCAGTCACTGACATGCTCACCCACTGGAGACTCAGCAGATCACTTTCTTTTCAAGCAAATCCCGTGGCGGTGCCCTTCGCACTGCGGCGGCAGCAGACCCTCACCACGAACTCTAAGCACATAGTCTTGCCTCTCTCAGCCCCACCCATACTTCTCACCGTCAACTGTTTTCCCCACTCAGAACCTTCTCACGTGACTATCACAAAGAGCCGAGGGGCCACACATCATAATAGTTAAGAGCATGGGCTTGAAGCCAAGCTCATTTACTGTGTGAACTTGGGAAAGTTTTCCAACCTCCGTGAGCCTCAGTTTCCTCATCTGTAAAATGAGAGGAGTAACAGTGCCTCCCAAAATGCTCATGAGGTTGGAGTTAGCACACACAAAGTGCGTGGGTGATGCTGGCACGTGGTAAAACCCTCAGTAAATATGGCTGGATTAGATCCACCTGTCTGACCCCATGTGCACGAAGCAAAGAGCATGAAAGTGGAGGCCAGGAAATCTGGAGGCTAGACCACGCTCTCACGCCAACTACATGTGTGTTCTTGACAAACCCAGCTTCTCTGAGACTCAGCTCCTGACTCCTGAGATGGAAGGGAATATTCTACTCAGCCACTTTTTGGGAGGTGGCTGCAGCTGGGAGCAGTGGTGAATGCAATGGACGCTGATGGGTGCTCCCTCCAGTCCACAATGTGGATTTTAAGGTCAGAAATAGTCCATTTTGCATAATGGGTGTTAGGAAAAAAAATCCCCCCAAGTGAAAGAGCATTTCACTGTCTCTGCCTCACAAATAGAATTCTGAGAATTCATTTCTGCTTTTATCAGGAACAAAAGGACTACCCACTGCAATTCTATGTGCAGCTGTATTGTTGGCCTTTATTTTTCTGAGGCACCAACATGGCAAAGCTCTTATGGGGCTTCCATACACAATAAGGGACCCTCCAGAGATCTGCTCATGATTCATTCTTCTGCTTCTGATCTCTCTCCCCCTCCTCCAAGAAGCTGCTCAGTATACAGCCACAGACTGCACAGGCCAGGGAGCAGAGTGCACAGAGCACAGGCTCAGACCTTACAATCCTGTGGTCAAGGCCAAGAAAAAGTGTAGTGGACCCTGGAGTTAGCCTGTCTGCCTATGAGTCACCCAAGCTGTGTGACCTTGGGCAAATTGATCAACCTCTCTGAACTTTAGTTTTCTTATGGGATAAAAGCATGGATAAGTGATATGGACTATGGCCAGTGGTGTCCGTGGTGTTGTGGATGCAACGAACAAATTCCCATGGACTGCAGAAGTCCTGTGGAGAAAAGGGACAGCATGGCCACTCTGAGTGAGAGAGTGCCCCAACCCTTGCCTGGATAGTCTTTTATTGCTTTCTGGGAGCATTATATCAAGGAACGTCTTCATTCATTATTGTCATGCAGTAAGGATCAAACAATAGATAACATACAAATAACTATGAGGGCTTATTCTGAGTCAGGGTCTGTTAGCTGAAGAGCCATAAAACTTTGGGAAACAAACTCATTTAATGTTAGGACCCTTATCAGAAAATTGAGGGCGTTCTTAGCCCTCAAATACAGTTTTCTCAGGATTTTATGCATTCTTTCTTAGGCCTGATCGCCCTGGGAACCACCTGTTCCTGCCCAGGGCTACCCCACCCTCCCACATTGTTTCAGGCTTAAGTCAGGCAGGGGAAGTAAGGCAGCCAAGAGATTAGGAGACTTCTCGCAGACAGAATAAGGACTCAGGCTTTGTCAAACCTGAGGGATGAGGGTCCATCACCCCCTTTTTCTATAGCCTCCCAAGTCCTTCCCTGAGGGCCCCTTCTTGACCATACCTGTCTTAGGTAGTCCCTCCCTTGAGGAATCTTACCCATCATTGGCTAACCAGTCATCTGCCTGGGGCCAAGCAGGGTGAAGTAAAAGGGGGCAGAGGAGGCACCCCTGCCAGGAAGATAAGCTTTGTCTCCTTAGTGGCTTATGGTCCCAAGGTCTCTTTACTCGGCCTTAGCCATGGGGGCTTACAGCTTCAGAAATCAGGCAGGGCAGGTCCCAACAGGTAAGAAAATATCTACCTAACACAGTTTCCTCAAAGATCAAAGGAAATGGTGCATGTCAACACTTAGGGTAGTTCCAGGCACACAGTGAGTACTCAATAACATTAGCTGTGATTATAATTATCACAGCTCTGTCATTTTATAGCCATTATCTATAGACAGGTTACTTAAATTTGCTGAGACTCAGTTTCCTCATCTGTAATTGAAGGAACAATGAATCCTTATAAATATATGATAAGGGTTAAATGAGATAATTCATCTGAAATATCTTCACTACTAGTAAGCACTAAGAAAATATCTGCTATTCTTACTATTTCTATGATTATTGTTTTACCTAATAAAAAGTGAGGAAGGGGTGATCACAGCACCTGAGCTGACTCACCACACTGACTTCTTGGAATCAGGAAACAGGCCTTACACAGACGTAGACTGATCTACACAGGCCAGTCCTCATTCTCATCGCATTAAAGAAAACTGTATTACATGACTTCCTTAGCAACTCAGGAACTAAAATAAATACAAGTTACTTCTATAAGTTGTCTTGGGTAAAAGGCCACTTCCAAACTTTGCTAAACAATGAGCACCCTGCAGGAAGGATTTTAAACCAATAGAAAAGAACAGCAATAGCAACAGTTGTGGTTATCCCAGCCCTTCTGCACACAGCATCACACTTTACTCCCACAGCGAGCCTGAGATGCAGGTGGGGAAAGGATCCCTGGCCCCATCTTGCAGGTGAAGAAACTGGGAGCTGGAGTAATCAACCATCCTTCCCCAGGCAGCCTGGCCCACTGCTTCTTCCAAACTGTAACAGAACCCCTATGGGTCTATTGCTCTGGGTTCTGTTGCTCGTTGCCAATAAGAACTGTGGCTGTCAATGACAGAGTTTGGTAAAAAGGAAAGGAACTATATAATTAAAAGTTATACAGATTTAGAGTAAAGGCAGAATTTTGCCGTTAAGTCTCACTCCCTTTGAACACCCACAAACACACACAATCCTGCCCTTTCCCCTTTACCCAGTCAGAGCATGCCAGTCAGAAGTACCACCTTTCAGGAAAAACAGAACAAAACAGGAGTCCCTGGCTCACTTCTCCCAGTTCCTCCCAGTAATCTGTGCCTGGCTAGGCAGACCTCCCATGGTCCCCAGCACCATCAGCAGTATCGCCGTGATCTCCAGTTCTGAATCCAAAACTGCATAGCACCTCCTCATGCCGGAGGCTAGTGAGGGTCCTTCCACCCCATTTTGACCTACATGGTCCTGCTGTGCATGGCTGCCCACCTTTTAGTTTAAATCCTGGCCTAGATCCTCCTCTGTAATCCCATTTCTAACTCCCCCCACAATTGGCTATGCCTGCTAGCACTCCCCTATTTTCCACCTTTCTTGGCTGCCATAGTTAGTCCGGGCAGGAGCAGCCCTGTGGTGTGGAGTGAACCGTCTCCAAGCTCTCGCACAGGGACTGTAATGGGGGGAGCCGCCTCCTGTCTATATCATGGTTCAGAGTCATGCCCATCTCCCTGGCCCAGGCAAACTATTCAGCATTACTATGAAACTAGCCTGTTGTTATTGATATGCAAAGTAATTCTGAATGGCCTGGTTCCATGTCTCCTATCCCCCAGCCAAGTTTATGGGGGGATATTCTACATTCCTGGACACCTCAAGTTCTGGACCCTATTCCACACCTGTTACAAAAGTATACTGAAAGCTAGTCTCTCCCTAACTTAAGAGGTTCTACAGGTTTTCTCTTCAAAATGTTTAGTGGTTGACCTTTAGACTCCAGGTGACAATGGCCCCCACTTGCTGGCCATGGCAGACACCAACAATCAATAGTGGCTCCTTTCTAATGAACCCCAGAATCTTTTTCAACAGTCCTTCAGGAGCCCATACTACTTGATCAAATCTGGCAAGTGAGGCGACTAGACCTTACAGAATGAAAACTCCAGTCCTTCCAACAGGGATGCTGCTGGTCCTGGAAATAAGTAAAACAGATGGGATGTGAGTATCTGCACACATCGTGTGTGCTAAACATGCAAGCATTACATCCTGGATGAAGGAGCAGCTAAGTCACCTCCAGCTACTGTCTTCCTACATTGAAGTGCAAGTTCAATGTTGCCATATCTTCATGTTATAAAAAAAAGAAGTAAAAGAGGGTGAAATCTGCACATGCACCTCGTATCTCCCGATTTTTCAATACTTTGCAGCCCAACAAAATGCATGTAGGTAAGGGTCACACACAGCTCAGAGGCCATCAGTTTCTGACCTCTGCCATAAACAAAGTTTTGCAAGTCTTGCCTTTCTCTGAATTCTGAGTGTTGTGTAAGTTTCAGGACCTGATTCCTGGAAGCACAGCTCTTATCTTCATTAATGACACACTGAGATGAATCGGGATGAGTTGCTCAAAATCCGAGAGGCGCCAGCTGGCTCCAGTGTTCCCCTCTTCCAGACAGAGGGGTTAGGGTTAGCTTCTGCAGGCTTCACCTGCAGAGAAGGAGAAGATAGTGGAAATGGAAAGCCCCACACCACCCACACCCACCCCCCAACCCCCAGGGTGGCAAGGAAAGCCGGAGAGCAGGGCACAGTTAACTTTTGGGAAAATCGTAAAGGTTACGTTTTGTCTCTCAGAATTTCCTCTCCACTCCTCTCTTCCCAAACCTCTTGCACTCTTTGGTATTTCTTCCCAACAAGGTTTCATAAATTTGGCCCCATCCTTTTTTGGCATTCTTTCTAGAAGGACACAAATATAGCCAATTCTACTGTGAGTTTCCTCCTCCTCTCTCCAATCTTTTCAAACAAATAAAACCACGTTACAGTGAACACCAAGGAGAAATTGACCAAAATGTTAGCTGGGGCTTTCTCCAAGTTGACACATCATTATGATTTACATTTCCTTCATTAAATATTTCCATCTTTGCCAAATCTATTATTATCAATAATCATCATTTTTTAAAATTTTTTTTAAAAAAATTTTTACCCCTCCCCCAATAATCATCATTTTTATAATAGGAAGAATGAGAGTTATTGTCACAAAAATATTAATAAAGAAAACTACCTTTCAAGATTATGCAAATTTACTGGTCAAATTACAAGGTCTCTTAGTTAAAATGTGTTTGGCTGCAGCAACATCAAAAACCTCCTGAAATGGA
Source organism: Glossophaga mutica (assembly GCA_039655065.1). Lineage (NCBI taxonomy): Eukaryota > Metazoa > Chordata > Mammalia > Chiroptera > Phyllostomidae > Glossophaga > Glossophaga mutica. Next base: position 142,073,530 of record CM077305.1, on the reverse strand, counting down.
CTCAAACAATAAAGAAATGCATTATTTTTTGGATGCAAGGGGTCTAGAGATAGGATGGCTGCAGGGATGGCTGATTCAACAGCTCAATGATTCTCAAGAGTCTAAGATTCTTTCCAAGTCTCCCCTCCACACCCAGGATGGATCCACTGCACTGTAAGGCAGCAGCTTCCATCAGGGATTCCGGATGCCACCGCTCTTCTAGGCATCGTAGCCATGCGCCACCGTGTCAAGCGGTAGAAGGGGATTACCCTTCCTCTGTCTCCTAATTGAGGGCAATGACAAAGTCATTATAAAGGTTATTTTGAAGAGATCAAAGTCCACAAATAAGACAATATTCAATTAAAAGGGTGTGTCTGGAAGGCATGCGTGTTGTAATCCTAATCTGCTTGACATTTGTACAGCAATTAACAGTTTGCATTGCACTTCCCACAAGCTTCTTTGTTGGTATTTCACATCTCCATGGATAGCACTGCAACTATTACTTCATTTTACAGAGAAGGAAGCAGATGAGCATTTTGTCTGGTGACTAATGACTAGCCACAGGTGGAGGTGGGTCAGGATGCCAAGACTTTTTTTCATTTTGAATATTTTATCTATTTATTTTTAGAGAGAAGGGAAGGGAGGTAAAAAGAGAGAGACATATTGATGTGAAAGAGAAACATCAATCAGTTGCCTTCTGCACATGCCCTGACACTTAATCCACAACCCAGTCACATCCCCCAACAGGGAGTCCAACCAGCGACCCCTCTCTATGAGATGAGGCACACGCAACTAAACCACACTGGTCAGGGCAGGATGCCAGGCATTTTGACCCCTAGTTCACAGGTCCTTCTGCTACATCACACTACTTCCTCCAAAAACTGCCTAATGGGGGCAGAGCACCCTGATTTTTCCCAAGTGCGTGTGTCCATAATCCCCCTTGATTCTCAGAATATCGTGAGACATCTTGGAAGGGGCACTTACCTTCATTTGGCAGAGAGGGATATGGAGGCTCAGGCAGGTGGACAACAAAAACCTCAGGTTCAGGTGAATTGAATGTTTGTTTTTTTTTTACTACCAAGTGGTAGTTATTTTTGTCTTTTATATCATTGGCTGCCTCTCAACACCTAGCCCTAAATCAGCAAACATGTCTCTAAGAAACACGGGATCCGTATTCCCAGTTTTAACTTTAAGCCCGTTCTTGGTCCATTCCATCACTTCTGTTAAACCTGACTAGGAAGCTGGTGCTTCTCTGTGAATTCCTGAAATCTCTGGATCATTAATCTTATCAACTAATTTATTATAGAAAGACTCCAGGCTCTTGTCCTTCTAGGGAAGAACAACAATGGCATCCTAAAGACAAGACTCACTTTTTTGTTGTCAATCCCAAGGCAGTTATCCCAATAGCAAGCATTTTAGAGCAGGCTAGCAGGAACTCTAAACCTTAGCCCATCGGCTAGTAGGCCTGCTCCTGTAAGTATCACAGAGGAGGGTAAAGTGTGATGCAGTACAAAGAGCTCAGACTTGAGAGACGACAAGCCTACTATGTGACCTCCAGCCCAGCCCAATTCCCAGAGTTTTTATAGGACTTTATCAAATTACTTGTGAATGCATTTTGAGCTAAACCGATAGGTCATAGCATTCACAGTGGCCCCTAAGGCTAAAAGGGATAGAAAGTGTCTAAGGAGTTGTGGCCATCTTTAAATCACAACACTTTTTCTGTTTTGTGAAGCAAGTAGAGCCCAAGCTTCAACTGTTTTGCTAACGTTAAAATGAAAGTGTGTGGAGAAACTGACAACTAATGGCTTGGGAAAATGGTTTAGAATGTGACATGGACATATCATTGCAGTCAACTCTTTTTTCTGATGTGTCCTTCCTGCTGAGCCTCTGCTAAGAAATGTAACATTGCAAAAACTTTATTTTTTTTAATCTGGCCTTTTAGTTTGATTTTTTTTTGTCCTTTGACTCAAACTGGCCTCACCTAGCACCCTGACCCATTCACCTTCCTCTCTCTTGCTTAATCATTAAGCCCCCAGGACAATGTGATTCTGCTCAACAATCAGTAGTCTTAGGAACAAAGTCCTGGGTCTGTTGACTACTGAGACAGAGTAAAAGATAATATCTTGGTCTCACCTGTATTTTAGCTCTGGACCCAGGAAAGGTGGACAACCCCACAGAACAAATCCTTGCAAAATTAGACAGAGCAACTCCATGGCTGACATCAGGACCAGATACAATGATCAATTACCCCCTACCCTAGCACCAACTACTTCATAGAGATCCTGACCTAAACTCCATTGGTCACCATTGACTAATGATCTCTTTCCCTGTATAACCCATCCCCTAGAAGCCACTGAGGATCCAGGTCTTTGAGCATGAGCTACCTGTGACTCTGGACATGGCACCATATCCTTAATAAGTCCTTACTTGCTTGGACACACTCTCCTGTTTGTGTCTTATTAGGCTTTGATACGTGCAGGCAAACAAATGCCTTCAGTCTGGTATTAGACATCTAAAGGGTACACAGTGAAGGGAGAGAGTCCTACCAAGCCTTTGCCAGTCATTCCAGGGGGTGTCTGGGCCTGTACTTTATAATTGTTTTTTTTTCTCTCTCTCTCTTAGAAACTATGGCCTATACTTTCTATAGTTCTGAGAGGGCAGGCACTTTTACTTTCTCCACTTTTTTTCTTATGAAGATAGTCATAGAACCTGTGATTTAGTTACTTAAGCATTATATATATCATAAATGAAATGAAGGAATGAACTGCATCTTCATCCTTCAGCTGAAGGTGCAAAATCAGTCTTGGCATTGATTTATTAAAAATAAATAAATGCGAGTCTGCACCATGGCTTACCCCGGGCACCCCGGCGCTGGCGGCGGCTACTACCCAGGTGGGTATGGAGGGGCTCCCGGAGGCCCTGCATTCCCTGGACAAACTCAGGACCCGCTGTATGGTTACTTTGCTGCAGTAGCTGGACAGGATGGACAAATAGACGCAGACGAGTTGCAGAGGTGCCTGACGCAGTCAGGCATTGCTGGAGGGTACAAACCTTTTAACCTGGAGACTTGTGGGCTTACGGTCTCAATGCTGGATAGAGATCTGTCGGGCACAATGGGTTTCAGTGAGTTTAAGGAACTCTGGTCTGTCCTGAATGGCTGGAGGCAACACTTCAGCAGTTTTGACAGCGACAGGAGTAGGACAATAGACCCTCAAGAACTGCAGAAGGCGCTGACAGCAATGGGATTTCGGTTGAGTCCCCAGGCCGTGAATTCAATTGCAAAACGGTACAGCACCAATGGGAAGATCACCTTCGATGACTACATCTCCTGCTGCGTGCTCTCACAGACAACTTTCGACGACGGGATTCTGGTCAACAAGGTGTTGCGAATTTCCCGTATGATGATTTCATCCAGTGTGTCATGAGCATTTAAACCGAGGAAGCTGCGGACGCTAACCGACATCCCCGCCGGAGTTCGGGCTCGCTCTCGCTCCATGACTGCAGGAACGCACGGAAACTTGCCTCGCCACCTGTCCTTTCCAGTTGCTGTGAAGGTGTATTACTTAATGTACCTCTGTAGTTTTTGTTTTGTTTAGATAATAAAGTCTGGAATTTTATGAAGATCAGATCAGTTCTGTTAAACCATTTAGAATTTCCTTGAGCCACTGTCATATGCTTTATTTTCTTGCTAAACCTGTTTCATGTAATTTTAAGTATGCAAAGTGTTAAAGGCACGTTGCATATTTTTCATTGTGGGATACTAAAACCTTTTCATCAGACCACAACCGTGTCATTCCTCTCCTAAAAGGGCTTTTGCCTGGTATTGAAAGCTTGATATGTGGAGGATTCTTACCATGGAGAATGGGTTAGACCTGTTGGATGCTCAAAAGACCACAGCAAGCCAGGCCAGGGCTCGCCCTCATGGACACTTAGCTCGGGCTGTAAGGCTTACAGATGCTTTGGTGGCTGCGTGAGTGGACAGGACCATGAGTGACCATTTTCTGCCTTTTGAAAACCTATTGAATGATCTGAATGGCAAATACTGTCACCAAGATCTTGTTATCATCCACATAGACCTTTGTTAACCATACTTAAAAACCTTGTATCTTATGAGCTTAACTATGTAAAAAAGAAAGTTAATAGAGAAAGACTAAGGGACTATATGAAAATTTTGATGAACTATGATTATTTTGACTAATAGAATTTTAGGTGATTCAGTTTCCTTTATGCATTTCAGTATTCTCTGGACTTCATATAATGTGTGCTCTCCTTTTAAAATCAGATGTTAAGTTTTTAAATACTGATGCTTCCATTTTGATACGCCATGTGTTCACACATTAACAAGTACAGCAGAAGGTCTGGGAGGAGTGCACTGAAACGTGGGCGAGACTGCCTGCCACTGGGAGGCAGGATCCTCAGTTCGTTTTCTTCCTGCTACTTTCAGAAGGTTCTCTGATAAGCAGGTATCACATTTATACTGGAAGGCTTTACAGAAAAATTGTAAACCATGAGCTCTTAAGTTACATCTGGATTCTAATGCTGACTGCACCTCTAACGATATATGTGGTTTGATCATTTTAGATAATCTCAGAGGCTCAGTTTCCCCATCTTTGAAAAGGAGATAACTCTTAACCTCCTGGGGTAAATCTGAATATGAAAAATGTGTTGGTATAATAAACACCAATAATATTTCCGTTTCTTACATTTAAAAATAAATAAATAAATAAATAAATGCAAAAAGATTTGAAAGTAAAACTTCAAATAATAATGAAAATAATTTTACAATATAAAGGAGAACACTTTATATAACTAACGCAATGTACAGTTGAACATGATATGCAAGAAAAATATTGAAATACAACGAATATAGTAAACTAGATTGTTTAGTAACAATCTAGATCAGTTTTTTTAAAAGGCTGTCCATGATGGGTTGGTGTCCCTTATTAACTGATAGTAGCTTAATACTACTGAAACTGGCAGTTAACAATAAACATATGTAGGTATTAGATCATAGAGTCTAGAGATATAGATATATGCTTTAACTAAATGTTTCAATGCTTTCTTGTCACATGGCTTATAGTCAAAGATTAAGAAAATGTTAGTCATGTTCTGAAGGCGTGCCTGTAAAGCAAGTTCCAGGAGAAATGTTTAAAAGTACACTTTGCTTGAGATAATAAAAAAATACAGCTAGTTAAGTTCAAAACAGTGATACTTAATGGCAATGGTCACAAGTTTCTGCTTTTTGCTTTAAAGATAATGTCTGTGACGCACAATTATGAGATATTTTTGCAGAATCTTGGTTCTTCAACCCAGCACCCCTTGTTCTCACAATAAAAGTTTAAATTGCTGATGTGTGCTATGTCTTTGTCAAACAGGAAAAGATAATTCCAGAGACACAAGGAAAATTTATGAGTTTGTTTTACAGAAGGAATGAAAGTTGCCACCAGCTGCTGATGCCCAGAAGTCTGGTTTCACTAAATGTTATCTGTTTCTGAAGAAACATAGTCTTCTCCTTGGTTCCCTGAAACTTCCCTTCCTCTACTCCCTAGCCACATAAAACCTCCCTACCTTTGCTTTTTGAGGAAGACAGACTTGAAACATCTTGTTCCCCTGCCCTCTAGCTTGGGCCAAATTGAAATTTTTTTTCTATCTCCAAGTACCAGTATCTCAGTGTTTGGCTTACTAGTGCATTGTGCACATGAACCTAAATTTTGGGAAGTGGTTGTGACAAATTTAATTTATTTCATGATATGGCAGAAAAAAAGAGTCTTTGAAATGACTAACACATTGGAGTATGATGAATTGTATAGGTCTGTAACAAATGTTTCATTAAGAGCATAGGTATTATTCCATGATTTTTTTCCTTTCAGAACTTCCCAGATACAGTAGCTCTATTCTTTCTTTTCCATAGAGAGACTGATTCCTTAGAAGTACCTCCTCAGGTCCAGTACAAAGTCATCATAGCTCAGGAGAGTCCTTCCATTCCCAACTCCAACAGCAAGCAGGTCTCTAGGACTTCCCAATGCTTATAAAGCCCAGTGAAGAATTACTCCAGGCTAATTCCAATCAACCTCTGATGCTGAACAGGCTGAAGATCTGCAGAAGGATTTGGCAGAGGACAGAAGAGGTCTGGGCCTTCTTGGACTTTGCTGCCATCCACCAGAAACAACAGAAAACAAGTGGAGCCAGCTAAATGTCCATGAGTAGGAGGCTGCCTAAATAATTTCTGAAACAACACAACTATCTAAAAAGATAAAGACATTCTCTGTTAATACAGGAAGATTTCTAAGTGAAAAAAGATGCAGAACAGTGAATATAGTAAGCTACCTTTTATATAAAAATAGGGAGTGTAAAAAGAATATAGCTATATTCTAGTTAGTTTGCATATGCATACAAAAAATTGAAGAGTTTAAAAGACAGTAAGAACTTCAAATTGTGGAAAGGGTTGAAAGAATTGTCAAAGTAGACATTTATTCACATGCCAAATTTAAATTTACAAGTAATTAAAGAAGAAATTTAAGTTAATAAAATGTTTGTAAAGACAAGATCAAGAGGGAAATGCACACTGAAATATTGCTGGTGACATTGTTTTAAAAAGAAACATTTGTTGAATCAGTATTCTGCCATTAGAATTTATCCAAAAAAATGGGAAAGTTTTGTTCCCAAATTCTATTTTTATTACAGATGCTACAAAACAATGTAAGATAAGGTGTGTATTCAGAAACGAGTGGGCAAATGAAACTGCTGTAACTATGTATAATTACTGACAGTTGTATGGTCATTTAAAAATTTGTGAGTGGAAAACAAAAGCATGAAAAAATTACTGATGATGGAATTCCACTGCAAGGTAAAAAATATAGGCTATATTATTTACATAGCATGGTCTCAGTTTAGTATTTAAAGAGACAAATGGTATGTATTTTAAATGATTTTGAAAATATGAACTAGTTATAATCGAGGTGTCCATTAAATGGTATGTAATATAAATTATAAAGTCTTTTATACAGGAAAAATCTGAAGCATCTTCCACCATGCCCTCTTTTGCCTTATTTCCTTTCCATTTACACAATAGCTGCATTTCATTACTATTCAAAAGGCAGAAGCCAGGAAGTGTAAATCTTAAAGAAAAGGTATTCATTCGGTGTGAAGCGCTCGGACGCTGTTAAGGGTTTATACCAAACGTTCAGGATAAATACGTGCAGCTATACCGTTTCTTCAGCCACACAGACTAGAGCTCCGGGAACCCAGTATGCCCGCCCAGCCCAGCTCGGTTTCACATCCCGGCCTTTCCCGTCTCCGGCGCACTCCACCCTCCCCCTCCGCCCCACCCCTCCCCACTTCCACGCCCGCCCACTGACGAGACAGGCGGCGGCGCAGCCGCAGTAGCTGTTGCGGCCGCTCCTAGCCCGAGGGATCCTGGGACTAGGCCTTTCCGGAAGGACTGGCTTGGCTTTAGGGGTTAGGCCCCTTGTTGTTCCAGACCCGTGTTCCAGGCCCTTGCTCCGTGACAGGCCCGTACCGTGGCAACGCTTCGGTGACAGCGGAGGACTCTACCCGCAGTTCGCTGGGGTGCGCGGCCTGGCTGCCGAGGGAGCTGCGGAGCTGCGGGGCTGCAGAGCTGCAGAGCTGCGGTACGTGGCGGCGCCTCCCCCTCTGCCCCAAGCGGAACCGCTGGGAGAGCAGCAGCAAAAGCCGCCGGACAAGGTGAACCGGGTTACTTAATTGCCTTTTGATGATGAATCATCTGCATAACAGTCAAATTTGAGATCCACAGCGCTTTGTGCTTCTGCTGCACAACAATTTTAAGTGGATAACTGACTGGTGTGCCTGAGGGGTGCCACGTGACTCTTTGCTCTCGACAAGGAAAGCCAGCTCTCCTGCTCTTTGGACATCCTCCTTTCCTTGAAAGCATTCCTGTTTTAACCCCTTACTCCGGCGTACATCTTTGTGCAAGAGGCTTACCGATGAAAGTGTCTCTTGGTAACGGAGAAATGGGCGTCTCCGCCCATTTACAGCCTTGTAAAACAGGAACCACTCGGTTTTTTACCAGCAATACACACAGTTCAGTGGTATTGCAAGGCTTTGATCAGCTTAGAATAGAAGGACTGCTTTGTGATGTGACTCTGGTGCCAGGTGATGGAGAGGAAATCTTTCCGGTTCACAGAGCTATGATGGCATCTGCTAGTGATTATTTCAAGGCTATGTTCACAGGCGGAATGAAAGAACAAGACTTAATGTGCATTAAGCTTCATGGGGTGAACAAGGTTGGTCTGAAGAAAATAATTGATTTTATTTATACTGCGAAACTTTCTCTTAATATGGACAATCTTCAGGACACACTTGAAGCTGCCAGCTTTTTACAAATTTTACCTGTTTTGGACTTCTGTAAAGTGTTTCTTATTTCAGGAGTCTCTTTAGATAACTGTGTTGAAGTTGGGCGAATAGCTAACACCTATAATCTTATAGAAGTGGATAAATATGTCAATAATTTCATCCTGAAGAATTTTCCTGCATTACTGAGTACTGGGGAGTTTCTAAAGCTCCCTTTTGAACGACTTGCCTTTGTGCTTTCCAGTAACAGTCTTAAGCACTGTACTGAACTTGAGCTCTTCAAGGCTGCCTGTCGCTGGCTCAGGTTGGAAGACCCTCGGATGGATTATGCTGCAAAATTAATGAAGAATATTCGATTTCCACTAATGACACCACAGGACCTCATCAATTACGTGCAGACAGTAGATTTCATGAGAACAGACAATACCTGTGTGAACTTGCTTTTGGAAGCTAGCAATTACCAAATGATGCCATATATGCAGCCAGTGATGCAGTCAGATAGAACTGCCATTCGCTCTGACTCAACACATCTGGTTACTTTAGGAGGCGTTTTGAGGCAGCAGCTGGTTGTCAGTAAGGAGTTACGGATGTATGATGAAAGGGCACAAGAGTGGAGATCATTAGCCCCCATGGATGCCCCCCGTTACCAACATGGCATTGCTGTCATTGGAAACTTTCTTTATGTAGTTGGTGGTCAAAGTAATTATGATACAAAAGGAAAAACTGCTGTTGATACAGTGTTCAGATTTGATCCTCGGTATAATAAATGGATGCAGGTTGCATCATTAAATGAAAAGCGCACATTCTTCCACTTGAGTGCCCTCAAAGGACATCTGTATGCTGTTGGTGGGCGAAGTGCAGCTGGTGAACTGGCCACAGTGGAATGTTACAATCCAAGAATGAATGAGTGGAGCTATGTTGCAAAAATGAGTGAACCCCACTATGGCCATGCAGGAACAGTATATGGAGGCTTAATGTATATTTCGGGAGGAATTACTCATGACACTTTCCAAAACGAGCTCATGTGTTTTGACCCAGATACGGACAAATGGACCCAGAAGGCTCCAATGACTACAGTCAGAGGTCTGCATTGCATGTGTACAGTTGGAGACAAGCTCTATGTCATCGGTGGTAATCACTTCAGAGGAACAAGTGATTATGATGATGTTCTAAGCTGTGAATACTACTCACCAACCCTTGACCAGTGGACACCAATTGCTGCTATGTTAAGAGGTCAAAGTGATGTTGGGGTTGCTGTCTTTGAAAATAAAATCTATGTTGTAGGTGGATATTCTTGGAATAATCGTTGTATGGTAGAAATTGTCCAGAAATATGATCCAGAGAAGGATGAGTGGCATAAAGTTTTTGATCTTCCAGAGTCGCTTGGTGGCATTCGAGCTTGTACTCTCACAGTTTTTCCACCTGAAGAAAACCCTGGGTCACCTTCTCGAGAATCACCTCTTTCAGCACCTTCAGATCATTCCTAGGACTAAGGTGATACATCTTTGCAGTGCATAGAGGATGATCTCGTATTTCCCCTTTAGTTTTATCTTCCAATGATTGGTCGAGTTATTAGATGAAAAGGTAACTGATGTTATTTGTATTGTTTGGCTTAGTATGTTTATCATATGTTTAAATGGATTCCGAAAATATTCAACATAGGTGTTTTAACAAATGTAAAAAGATCATAATGTTAGATGTCTTTTTGTGGTGTTATGTAAGTGAAATTGTAGATGATTGTGGTAAATGTGTAGTTAATGTTCATCATGCTTCAAAGTTGAAAGTTTTCATCTAACTGCAAAACATCAGAGGGAGGCTGCAAGCTCTAACCTAAAATAATAAAAGGTTGCCACATATTGTTAGCTACTTCCCTTTTTTTCATAGAATTTTTGACATAGCTGCCAACTCACCAGATTGTGTGGGTGCATTCAGAATTATGCGAAATTTCTTAGGTAAGCAGGAGAAATAATAAGTTCAAATGTATTAACTTGAAAAATCAGTATAGCTCTAAGGCAGAGTTTGTATCTCTGGAGAGAGAGAGAAAATACACACATATACGTACATACATACATACATATATATACATACATACACATTTAGTTTTTAAATTGATTGGCATTTCAGGTAGAGTAAAATTGTTTTTAAATTTAAATTTTTCTACCTAGCAGCTATTTCTATTCAAATGGGAATTAAGTACCAGAGAGTAAATGTCTATACAGATATGCTGAATTGAAATAGATAAGTACTATGTTAAATTGATAACCAAGTTTAGCATTTGACTAAGTTGTTAGTTCAGATAAAACCTATGTTACTTTTTCTGCTTGTATATTGTTTTCTGTAGAGTTGCTTTTATACAGATTATTTAGCAAAGTTAAGGTTTCAGAGAACTGCTTTTGCTTAATAAATTAAGCTCTGCTTTTTTCTATGTTTTTGTTCAGTAAAACTTATAAAAGCAAAGAAAGAAGTACACTGAACAAACCTATGGGATTCTAATTCAGTCTCCCAATTTAGTCATTCTAATAAGATTATTAGATTTGGGCTGGTTGCCCTGGAGCTGCTCCAGCCCACGTGCATCCTGAGCTTTGTGTGATCTTCCTCAAGGCTATCATCTAGGTTATCATCTGAGGAAACAGTAGATATACTCTGTTCTGCATCAAATCAGAAAAATATCCTTTTGGCTAAGTCTAAAGGACTGGACCAATTTCAGATTCCCTAAGGAGCTGGTTACAGAAAGCCTCAGGCACTGCTATCTTGCAGGCAGGCAGTACTAAAGTACATCTTGAGTATCAAGGATATCCCTACTGGCTGAGAACCCTGTGGTCTTAATGGGACCTTATCAGCAAATGGAATCATAGGAGTCCTCTCTAGTGAGTAATTCTGAAGTACTTTCCTGGAATATCTATCTACCTGAAGAAAAAATTACATACATACATTTACTTACATGTATATGTATGTATATATATATTTGCGAGATTGTCATAGTGTAAATCAGGAACAGCCTTCTCGATATTGACAATCCCTTAGTAAAACTCAGGAACCAAGACAAAAGGAATTGGCTTCCAGGGATCTGAACTTTACTGCCCATACAAGTGTTGATTCATTTCAATGCTTTTTGTGATTTCTGCATTGACAGAAACTTTCATACTTTTATGTTTTTTTAATGATTTAATGTTTTATTACTAAAAATAACACATTTGGGTACATTTAGTAAATAGAATATGTAGAAATTGCTGTTAACCTTGTGTATTGAATAAGCAAGAAATAGCATCTCAAATATTTCTCTGATTATTAATGAAGTTAAATATGTTTCCTTTGATCAGATGTTCATGTCTTTTGCCTTTGTAGTAACTATTGGAGTTGCTTTGTTTTTCATACCAAGTTACATGATCTCTTTATATAATAAATACAATTTAATTGGCATTTGCTTGCGTTGATTTTTTTCCCCCCTCAATATTACAGTTTTCCAAAGGCAGGGTCACTCAGTTAAATTTCAAGATCAAATGTGTTCATCTTTTTTGCACTTTGACCTTTAGAGATAATTTTGCTGTCTTTTTACATATTACTGATGTCACATTCCTTGTCCTTTATCCTATTGCTTTGTCAGTGCTAAATTTTTTTTAAAGATTTTATTTATTTTTAGAGAGAAGGAAAGGGAGGGAGAAGTAGTGTAACGGGAAAAGACACAGGCGTTCGGGCTGCCTGTCACTACCAAATCCAATAAGCAATGACAAGGATTGAATCTTTATGGGAACTTTATTCAGATGGCCTGCGATCTGAGAAGATGGCCAGTTCCTACCCTAACAAACCATCTTCCCTTCTCTTTCCTGGCCAGAATTTTTATTCGGAGGTGGGGGAGGACAAACAAGGTGCGGTGAGGGCTTTGAAATTCTGGGAGGATTATGTGAGGGAAGCTGCAGTTCCCAAGGGGAGGGGGAGTGTCTGTCTCCTAGATACAAAAGCCCGGCGGATGCCTCCAGCTGGTCCCCAGGAGGTAATCTCTAGCCAGCACCCCAGGAGGCCGGCTGTTTCCCAGGAGCCAGGATGGGCCTTATCTGCAGTTTCTGAAACAAAAAGCTTTAACATACACATTACTTGCTAGGCTTAATAACTTTTTCCTTAAGCTAAAATTTTCCAGGTCTTAAGTCCCCTATCAGTAGAAGGAGAGAAATATCGGTGTGCGGTTGCCTCTTGTGCGCCCCCCACCAGGAACCTGGCCTGCAAGCCCACGCATGTGCCCTGACTGGGAATCAAACCAGTGGCCCTTTGGTTCACAGGCCCTTCTATGTTCAATCCACTGACCTACACCAGCCAGGGCCTCAAGTGTTAATTCTTAACATGCAAAGGTGGCATTAACTCTTTGTCTCCTGTTAAGTAGCATTTCTTTCTGGTTGAAATGAAGAGGAATTTTTACAAAAATCTTTATTTTAGTAAGAATATTAATCTTTATTTACAGCATATATTTTCCCATCATTTTTCTTTCAGTATATGTCTTAAAACTTTTTGGTAGTGTAGTGAAATTAGCTTTCCTTTTGCCATTTTTTAAATTTTATTTAGTGTGTGTGTGTACACATTTAGTTTTATTGTAACAAAGCAACTTGTACACTTTTAACATTTAAAACTGAGCATCATCTTTCCAGTGAGACAAAAAGAAAATTTAAAAATACACAGAACAAACTTACAATAGAGAAATGTCAGTTCTGAGTAAGATCCTACAGATTCTGCTGATTCTCTTATTAAGTGGCAGGGCTCAAGTCATCATTAGGAGAAACTTTTACTTTGAAAGTGTCATCTTAAATTGAAAGGATGTCCATTAAACATCACAATTAAACATGCCAAAGGAGAAACCATGTTGTCAAAATGCCCACTTAACCCACCCAAACATCTCAGACTCACTTTTACTGACTTTCTATAAAACCCCCCTTTTTAAAGTTTTTTTTCCCTTTTTTTAAACAAGTAGACAGATGACATGTTGGTAAATACTAACTGTCCATATTCACATAGAGACACAGTATAATCTCTGAGCCCAATATACAAAGAAAGGAAGAAAAAAAACTAGAATTCTAGTTTTTTTCTACTACTACATAGGGGCCTGGCACTCTCCAGCTTCTAGCAGAGCTAAAGAAGCAGAAAGTTTTTCTTTTTCCCCACAGAACATGGTGGTGTTGATTCCATAAAGTTTTTGTCAAGATGGGAAGGGATAAAAAATGAATTTGGAACAGAAAGGGGCAGAGATTCTTTTCCCAGTGTATTCTGCTCCAGGTACATTTCCTCCCAAATCAGGTGAGAACCATTGTGTACAGGAGAAAAAAGAGACCTCAAAAACAGGCAAACTGAGCACAAGAGGAAAAAAAAAAAGACTGCAACTTGTTACCAGGGACTGGAGAAAATTAAAAAAGGTTGGAATCCATCAGTGTTCCATTATTTATCTCCTTTATCTTCCTCACCCTCATCATCATCATCTTCACCTTCATCCTCAACACCTTCATCAATATATTCCAACCCTTCATCTTCATCATCCTCCCCGTCATCATCCATATCAGGGACCAAGTGGTACTGTAATGGATTTGGCCAAATATTATCTTTGATGACTTCTCCTAACTCATCTGCACCTGCATCAGAATGGTCAGTAAGCCAGGTGAAAAAGCTTTCTGGTTCTTCCTACTGCCTCTGTCTCTGGCTTTATTTTGTGTTTGACTTGAACATTTCATCAAATCTTTTCCAGATTTCCATTTAATTTCAGTGGACTTTGAAGATGGATCTCCACTCTCATTCAGATGAAATTCTTTTGAGAGAACTTGATTTTCGAAGTAAGGATTTTCATCAAAATAAAAATCCATTCTGTAACCTTATTTAATATCTTCAAATTCTGTCACTTCAATTCCTGTCAGATAACGCAGTGTCTCTTCTCCAAGCAGTGCAGACACTTGTGATGTTTGACAGATACTACCCCAAAAGTTAAGATTTTGGCGGTCAATTCTGACCTCTTCCGAAAAAAATGTCGATGGATTTGTTATATTTCTGTTCTACTTTCAGAATCTCCTCACTGGCTTTTTCATTAAGTCTGTCTACTTCATTTTGTACTTCTCTATGTTCAGTTGCTTCCTGCTGTTTGCTGTTTTTTTTTTTTTTTCTTCCTTTGGCAAGTCTGAGAGGTTGACTTCTGTGGCTTGAGGGCAGGAAGAGGCTTCGGTTTTTCTGGGGTGGAAGTGAGACTGGCGTTTGGGGGCCATGCTGTGAGGTAAGTTGGAGGATCAGACTGAAGGGAAGTTGCATGGCTGGAAGAAGCTCTGAGAAATCTCTTTTGTCACTTTTTAAATGCTTTCTTAATTTTTTCTCATTATGAGATGGTATAATTATCCTAGTATTTTGTTATTATGGATATGACTTTTTACTAAAGTTCCAGTATAAAATTTAATGTATGTTTCCAAGTTATCACCCAATTATTCCATTGCCACTTTCTGAATAATCTTCACTTTTTCACTGAATTTTTAAGCTTTTTAAAATCATACAATAAAATTTAATTTATTATATGGGCAATTTAGGGTATTTTTCCTTCAGTTCCAATGATCTTTTATTGAAGTTGTCTTGGTTATATAGATTGCTATTTCAACTGGGATTTTGTTTCACATTATATTCCAAACTTGATTGCAATAGTAAGAAAATACACAATCTTCACGTGTTTTCTATCATTAGTACTTCCCTTGATTCTTACAGGTTTTGAGTGCAACATTACTCTCATTGATGCTTAACAGTTTTTTGGCGTAGATTCTCTTGTGTTTTTACCTTAAAAAATCATATTACCTACATAGTATAAAAACTGTATTTCATATTATTTGTTTCAGAGCTTGAAGCATTGGTTAATACTTCCAGCAAAATCATAGTAGTTACACGAGGCACTGTATCTTGTAAGTATTTTAATAGGGATAATTCTAGTTTTAGAATTCCTTTGTTAAAGAGAGATGTTCTTGATCTTGTTCATGAAATACCTGCTTGTTTCCCATTAATTGGGAGTCTTGAAGTGAGAGATTCATATTTTTATCACAAATACTTATCAAAATTTATCAAGGTGGCAATTTTTCTCATTTCAGATACTAAAGAGTTTGTTTCTTAGTTTTTGCCAACTGTTGTATTAGAAAGCATTCTCTTATAATTGCTAAGTGCATTATCAATTAGCATAGTTTAGAAAGCGATTTGGCAAGAGTAGTAAAAGATTATTTTCCAAATACACATTTTAGACATTAAGCGTATTTCTGGAATTAATAATGAACAAAAAGCCCTTAAAATGGTCATCTCAGTATTATACTATTATTATTTTCTTCCCAGCAGGACCTCATCAGACATTCCATAACTTTACTTTTAAAATGAATTGTTTTTTAATTCTTTCTACCCTCATTTTGATTCCTTATTTTTCTTATGTATTGTTAAGTGTGTATTTGAATGACTGAGTGATGGTTAAGACAAAAAAACTTAGACATTCATTAAAGGTGACCGCACACACTGCAGAAGTGCTGAAGGTGAGTTCCTTAACCAAATGCACTAATAATAGGTAATTCCTCTATTCTCTTGGTAACAGTCCCTGAGCAACCACTTTCTAGGAGCTGATGTTATTCTGTCATCTACTGGTTGAAATTAAAAATCCTTGTTTAGATAGATTACAGAAAATGTAACTTTTGAAAACAAAATAGTAATGACAAAAACCAGCAGTAATTTTTATATCATATGTGAAAGTTCAAAGTCTTCAGATCATACTCAATTACATAAATATAAAAAATCCTATGGTAACTTTCAGTGTATATCCTGGGTCAGACAATCAAAGAGAGTAGTTGTTTTTTTGCTGTCACAAAAATGCAGGTCTAAATTACTTTGATTTTATTGATAATATAATTTGAATATTGAAAATCTGCAATATTTCATTAGGACTCTAAGCATTTATATCTACTATTACATTTTTTTCTTTTTCTTTATTTTTTTAGTGGATTCCCCATTACCTTTTTTAAAAAAATCTTTTAGCACAGAGCCTCATGAAGATACACAGTAAATCTTTTCAATGGTAGAAAGACTGTATTATGCAATATATTTAGGTATAAGTTAATCTGACAAACATGATATTCTAAGAGCTTTTTATATTGGTTTTCCCATGCAGATGTTAGGATTAGAGTACTATTCTGATTGCATAGGTCTCGTCTAGTCCACGTAGCTCACATCTAGCCCAGACAGCAATACACATGAGCACACACACACTTGATACACAATGACTTCTGGACTAGCTGATTCAAATTCTTTTCGTACCACCCATGGGCTCAAAGAAAGCCTATTTCTTGGCTATGAGAACTTTAAGAGTGACATAACTACCCATTTCCTCATTCTCCAAAACACTGTTTCAGAGAAAAATATCCTTATATATTAAACATTCAGAATGGAATATAAGTGAAAACAGGTCATCTCTGAATAATGCCTCCTGAGGGATATCTAAGAGTACACACACACCCGTATTTCTTTTCTAGATAGAACTGAAGGAACAAGGTCATATTTCATGCAGTCTTAGAATGTGTATAAAGCTGATGACAGCAGCCAAGATCTGTGACCTGATCTTAGATGTTTCATCGTGTACAGCCCCTTCCATTGTAAGTTCATAGAGTATTCTGGCTCTTTACTGTTCTATCTTTCAGAAAACTGTTACTGTAGAGACAGAGGTTTATCACTCTTGGCCTCATTTCACCCAAGAGCTACTCAGCAGAATCTGTGTATGTGTGGGTAGGCAGCAGGCCTAATTTCTACAGACTCAAACAACTTTATCTTATTTGGGAAGTATATCACTTAGAAGTCAAAACATTAGCAATCCATAAAAACTTTCTAATTCATAGTAAATCATGAACCCACACACATTCAATATAAAATCCTAATTTAAAGTCAGTAATAACATTTATTTCTTAATGCTAGGCAAAATGTTTACTTCAGTTTTCTGAAATACATTTTTTTTTTAATTTTATTTATTTTTAGAGGGAGGGGAAGGAGAGGAGAGAAACATCCATCTGTTGCCTCTCCCATGCCCCTAACTGGGGACCTGGTCCACAACCCAGGTATGTGCCCTGACCGGAAGGGAATCGACCAGCACTCATTTCACTGAGCCACACCAGACAGGGTGTGGTTTGTTTGTTTGTTTGTTTTATCTCTATCCTTTTCCAGATGAGAAAGTCACAAAGAGGTTTCAGGAAACCTTCCATGTATTACATATATACAGATACACTGTAGATGTCAATGAATTAAGCTAGAAAATAGGGGGAAAGGTATTTTATAACTTTCCAGGATAGCACTCCAGTTTTCTATAAGAGGAAAAGTCAGGAACTAAGGGAAAAATAGTTTGAATCTTGAGATACTGAACTTCACTGTTTCTCACTGGTACATGAAGTCCAGCAAGTGCCCATTTTCACTGCCTCTTTATAACTGGTTATTGATGAAAGGAGTGGACAGTGTAAATATTTAGACGAGGCTATGATTAGGGAACAATTGGTTAAATGGCTTTCATTTTTTTTTTTCAAAAAATAAAGAATAAAAATTGTTTTAAAAAATAAATGAACAAACACAACAGAAACAAGTTCGTAGATACTGATAGTTGCCAGATGGGAGAGGGTTGGGGGACTGAGTAAAAGGGAAGAAATTAAGTACAGATTTGTAGTTACAAAATAGTCATAGGGACATAAAGTTCAGCATAGGGAATACAGTCGATAATATTGTAATAACTATGCAGTGCTAGGGGGGTGCTAGACTTATCGAGGGGATCACTGCTTAAGTCATAGCTGTCTAACCACTATGCTATGCACCTGAAACCAATATACCATTGAATGTCAACTGTAATTTAAAGAATCAAAGTCTATTCACAGCAAAAAAAAAAAAAAATAACGTGAAAATTGTTTTAAAAAACTTTTGGATAGTCCTGTAGAGGGAAACAAGGTCTTAATTTCTTCCAAAGTGAAATAAATGATTTTCTTATCTGTGTTCCAAAGGGGAGAGATTCTAGGTAAGTAACAGCAACTGAAACCACAGAACACTGGCTTTCATTATACAGCAATATTCAAACCTACACATTGGTATCCCTGAGGATACATGATAAATAACCAGGGATATGTAAGCACATGAATTTAAAGAACACAGTTTTACATACTCAAGATGGATAAACACTCAGGATAAAACTGATCTGCTGAGAAGAGCAAGTGTGGCCTGTCTCCAGTCCCACCTCCAGTCTCACACTTGGCCCTCACATCACCTTGTACACCAAAGGCCCTCTTATTCTTCTCAAGCCTCACCATGGTGCATTCTCCACAGTGCAAAACCTCTGTGACACCAAACACAGAGACACTTCTAGAAGGTTTAGTTCTTGAGAAGGACTCCCTTGGTAGGAAAGCAGGGGGGGCTTTAGTAAGGTGCTGATGCTACCTCCTCTCTCTCCTGTACAACATCTTCCTCTTTACTAGTTGCTTTGGATCATCATTAAATGTACTTTATTTTCATCTTCTTCATCCCAAATATGACCATTATCCAGTCCTGCAACCACCTGTATTATCTTGCTCCTGTCATGCTGTTCATACCCAAACTTCTTGAATGTTTTCTGCAAGATCCGTCCCTACTTCTTCACATGCAGCTCATTTCTCACCTCACAGCAATGTGCCCGCAGCCTCTCTGTTCTCCTGACACTGCTTGGCCAAGGTTTACTATGAGCTACATCTTACTGAGGTCAGAGATCACTGTCAGTTAGCCATGATTAACATCTCAGAAGCATCTGACATTGACCTCATCCTCTATTTAAATCTGACCTTCATCTATCTGGTTTCTGTGCTACCATTTCCTGCTTTTCTGCCCCTCCTCTCTTTTCTTTGTTGACCATCCCCTGCCATCTTAGGGCATGTTGGTGGTCCTCAATAGTCTAAGCTAGATGCTGCACTTCATCCTCTCTTCTCATACAGTCTCAACCTCCCAAATAGTTCCAAATGTCATCTCTATGATTATGATTATGACTTCCATATGTATGTCTTTACTCATAACCATGTCTCCAAACATTAGACCCATATTTCTACCTGCTACCCTAGAGTTATCTCCACTGAACATGTCCAAAATTGAATATATACTTTTAGCCTTTTGGCCCTTAGGCCCTCATCTTCTTCCTGTTTTCTCTATGTAAAAGGGCTCCCATCATTCTTCCATTCAAAATAGAGACATGGACATCATCCTTGACTCCTCAAATAAGCAAATAACAAAGCAAATAAGACAGAGCCCAGTTACTGATGAGCTGATTTGCTGAAGATGGCCTCATTCCTACTGCCTTAGTTTAATTCAGTTTGTGATGACAGAAATTTATTGCTTGCAGTTTTGGAGGCTGATCATGGCCTCAGCATGGGCAGTAAGGCACCTTCTGAGTGCAGACTTCTTGTATTCTCACAAGCTGGAAGGGAATAGGGATCTCTCTGGAGCCTTTTTTTATAAAAGCAGTAGTCCCATTTATGAGGTCTGGGCCCTCATAACTTAAGCACCTACCAAAGATCCCACCTGCTAATACCATTACATCAGGCATAGGATTTTAAAATATGAATTTGGGGGGCGGGGCACAAACATTCAGATCATAGCACCTACCATTTAAAGAGTAGAAATCTAGCCCTGGCCAGGTGGCTTAGTTCGTTGGAGCATTGTCCCATACACCAAAGCATTAGGGGTTCCTTTCCTGGTCAGGGCACATACCTAAGTTGAAGGTTCAGTCCCCAGTCAGAGCACATATGGCAGGCAACCGATTGATGTTTCTCACATTGATATTTTTCTCTCTCTCTCCACACCACTTCCCCTCTCTCTCAAATCAATTAAACAAACAAACAAGCAATCCTGACTGGTGCGGCTCAGTGGGTTGGGCATCATCCGCAAATGGAAAGGTCGCCGGATCAATTTCTGGTCAGGGCACACGCCCCAGTTGCGGGCCAGTCCCCTGTTGGAGGTATGTGAGGCAACCAATCAATTTTCTCCTGTATCTTTTACATTGATGCTTCTCTCCCTTCCTTTCTCCCTCCTTTACCCTCTCTCTAAAGGTAAGTGAATAGAAACTTTAAAAAAACAAACAAACAAACAAACAACATATTCTCTGGTGAGGATTAGAAAAAAAGAATAGAAAATCCATAAATCTGAGGCAACTTGACTTTCTATGCAAAATACACAGTGTAAAGAAGAGTTCAGAATCATAGCTGAAAATCATTCACGTGATAATATTTACATAGTTATGAATTTAGAAAAAAACTATTTCCTTTTGTTTGAAAAGACTAGACTTGGATTGAAACTTCTAAAAGTCTTTTTGGAAATTGGATTTAATGCAAAATACAAAAAAGATTCAAATTGATGACTGTTTAAATTGTCTGTTCTTGTTGTCCAATGCCAAACAGACAAAATGTTGATTATCTCTAGATGAATACAGCAGCTAAAGAAATTAAAAAGTATTTTTAATATGAAGCCAAATTAAAAGTTAAGTACCTAAAAATCAATGTTAAGAAAATAATATTTCAATAGTGTTTAGCCATTCTGAATAATTTTAAATTATAGCTATACATTGGTAGTATTTGGAAGTATTATATACATTTTTATTTGAATATGTAATTGTGTATATTACTATTTAGTTAAGTAAATATATTACATTAAAAGCTCTGCAAACTTAATTATAAAGTTAAATTCAATTAACCTGAATTAAAATTAAATCAAATGTCAAATTGACATCTTAATTATATTAAATTGTGTCAATAGCTTGTAAATTTAACTTGTAGCTTGAAATTTTTATTTATTCATTCTTAATTCTTCACTGAATAAAATTAGTACATTTTATACTTTCATTTTTAATGTAATAAAGCACAGATATAAATAGAGTACATAGATATATATACTGCATATGCATTGTTTAGTTTTCTTGGGGGGTTCAATTAGAAAAATATCTGAAAGACTCTGTGGACAGGGGGCTAATAATGAAAAAAAATAAGTGCCCTAGAAACACCACTCCAAATGTATGTAGAAAGTGCACAAGGAAAACAAAAGCAGAAATAGAAAGTAAGGGAAACATTCAGAAAACCCGTACATTCCCTATATAAGACACCTGCACAGAGTTAGACCTTACAGAGCCTAGAGAGCAAGGTTCAGAGAGTCACCCAGCTCAGCCAGGCCAGCAGCATCTGCAAGGTCCCCAATGGCCCTGCCCTTTTCCTTCCTGGTGGCCCTGGTGGCGCTCAGCTGCAACTCCATCTGCTCTCTGGGCTGTGACCTGCCTCAGACCCACAGCCTGGTTAACAGGAGGAGCTTGATGCTCCTGGGACAAATGAGAAAGATCACCACCCCCTTCTTCTGCCTGAAGGACAGAAACAACTTTGGGTTCCCCCTGGAGGCGTTCAGTGGCAGCCAGTTGCAGAAGGCTCAAGCCACTCCTGTCATCCATGAGATGATCAGGCAGACCTTCCACCTCTTCAGCACAGAGGACGCTTTTGCTGCTTGGGACAAGAGCCTCCTAGACCAACTCTGCAACGGACTTTATCAGCAGCTGAGTGACCTGGAAGCCTGTCTGGCCCAGGAGGTGGGGATGGAAGAGGCTCCCCTGATGAGCGAGGACTCCATCCGGGATGTGAGGAAATACTTCCAGAGAATCACTCTCTACCTCCAGCAGAAGCAGCACAGCCCTTGTGCCTGGGAGATCGTCAGAGTGGAAATCAGGAGAGCCTTGTCTTTATCTGCAAACCTGGAGGAAGATTAGGAGTAAGAAATGACAGCTGGATCAACATGGAAATGATTCTCTCTAGCTAATGATACCACAATTCTGGTGTTCTCTTGTGTTAAAGACTCATTTCTGCTATAATTATGGCTTGATTTCAGTCAAACTTGTCAAATATTTTCAAGACTATAATCAATATTGTATTTAACTCTGTGGACACTAGTCTCATACAGGTGACCATGCTGATGGATCTATTTATTTATTTATTAAACTATAAGATTTAAATTATTTTTGTTTATATAAATATCATGTGCACCTTTACATTGTTAACGGAACAAAATATATCCTTTATATTTTTATTTGGTCAAATAATTATTTTGCTTTGTTCATTAAATTTTTACTATAGAAACTTTATTGTATTTGTTTATTATTTAAAAAAAAAAAGAAATGCCAAGCTTAAATGTGTAACTCGATTTAAGAATAGATGGTCCCTGGGCAGGTAGCTCAGTTGGTTAGAGCATCATGTCTATATGCCAAGGTTGCAGGTTTGATTTCAGACAGGGCATACAAGAGTCAACCAATAAATGCATAAATAAGGGCAAAAACAAATTAATATATACTTTTCTCTCTCTCTCTCCCTCCCTCCCTCCCTCCCTCCCTCCCTTCCTCTCTCTCTGTAAAAATAAAAAATCAATTAATAAAAAAGGATGGATTGTACAATTCATTTACCTATTACTATTATATTTAAGCAAAAATAGATATCCTCTAAGCCAGGGTTTATATTATGTTCTGGATATAGAGGTGAACATAAATGCAGTTCCTGTTTTCTTGTGTCTTTGATTTTGCTTAGGGTAAGTAATCTGGAAACAATAATCAGTTAATTAGTATTTAAATATTAAATTAACACCAATTAATATTAAAATCAGTACTCGTTAGGTTTAAGGCTATAATGAGAAGGGAGTGAAAGGCCCTACGGTAGCAATGAGGAGGTGATTCACCTGAAAGGGAAGAAACAGAGTGACTGTACCTCTAAGAAGTTGTCAGAGTGGAAATGATCTGATCATTCTCATTACCAGAGTTGAAAGATGTGGAAGTAAGAAAGGGGGCCTGGAAATGATTCTCTTTAACTAATACAACTATTGAAATGTTTTTCTTTGCTTAATAAGTCACATTGCCCATGTGTTTAGTCTTTTAAAGGATTGTTATTTCTGCTTTAGTCATAGAGTGCATTGAGTTAAATTGTTCAAAATTGTTAAAATGTTTTTGTAAAAATGCATGCCTCTAGAGGCATCACTCTATACAAGATAGCTATACTGACGTGTATGTATTCATTTATCGGGGAACTCCTGGTTTCTTGTTCAACACGTAACTAGCTTAGAAGTCATTATTCCCTACCTCACAACAACAATAAAAAATGCAGAATAAATAGAAACAACAAAAATAAGTCTTCGTGAAGCCATCAAGAATTGAGGTCAGAGGGCAAGCCAGTGCTGAGATAACTGGAGAGGAAGAGGAATGTGGAGAATCACTGTTTACCTGGTGGTAAAGCCCATATCTGGAGCTGGTGTTGGTAGGAACGCTTAAACTGTAATTGAGAATTACTGGAGGGCCTGTGGGGATGGGCTTGAGATTTAAAAGCTGCAATATATCCAGTCTTAGCGGGGGGCCCACACATGTGGGTATTCTACCTTCAAAATTCTGTCTCCCCAGCCCCCACCTCCAGGTTCTCACTCTGAAGTGAAAAATCTCCTGGTGCTTCCAATAGAAGAAGGGAAAGAGAAATAATTTTGAAATACTCTAAGTGTTCTGTCCTCCTAAACAAAGGCTTGTCCTCAATAGAAACTATTTAAGGGAAAGTGTGATCAAGGAACATGTATAAAGGACCCATGGACAAAGCCAAAGGAGGTAGGATTGAGGATAAGAGGTGGGGGGAGAATAGGGGGGAAATGGAGACAGATGTACTTGAACAATAAAAAAAAAGAAAAAGAAAAAAAAAAGAAACTATTTTACCAGAGCCTAACCCACTTGAGGGAAGGAGCACACCTCACTTCAGCTCCCTCTAATGTGGTCTTACCTAATAGGGTGCTCAAAAAGCTGAGGAGCACTTGCGAAGGTCATAGCCCAGGGCCACAGGCTCACTCAAAGACTGAGGGTAATCACTGAATTATAGAACACTTTCTCCCATGTACCACCAGGTGTCCGGAGGGTTCCTGTAGATAAAGGGGATTACAATGGAAAAGAACTGCAAGAGTCAGCCTTGAAGAAAAGTCTCTAGGGAAATCCAAAGACAACAGGGTTTGGGATAAAAGCAAGGCCACAGGAAATTTTAGCCTCTGACACTTATACAGCTACCACAGAGAACACAGCCCAACTCCTAGCGAGATAAATGCAAAACCTCAACCTGAGAGCCAACTGACCTCGGTCTCTTTTACCCAGTGTATCACATTCAGCTTTCAACAAAAACTGACAAGGCATACTAAAAAGTGAAAAACAGTTTGAAGAGGCATAGCAAGAGTGAGAACTAGACTTAGATATGGCAGACACTTTGAAATGATCAGACTGGAAATTTAAAACTACTATAATTAATATGCTAAGGACTCTAATGTATTCATAAATTCATTTACCTGGTTTATCTCAGTCATATTATGTTTGGTAATTAGAAGTTTTTTTCATATAATATCAAGTTGATCTTCATCATGTATTCAAACACAATAAAATATGTTCACCTTTACCTTTTATCAAAAGTTTTCTTCTTTAATTTATGAGAAACTTTCCCCAGAAGACATCTTGGATTCGTTTAATTTTAGAAAAAGAAATAGGCTGAACTTTCAACCCATGTGGAAAGATGCGCGGTGACTGGAACTCGCTCATTCCTTTTCCCCAGTCAGTCATGTTTTAAAACTATAGATTTCTGTGTCTGATTGTGATAGTTCCGAAGACTTGGAGGCGAAAGAGCAAATGTAAAACTTATTTTCTTCAACCTTTCAAGTTTGAATAGTGAGAGATTAAAAAACAGTAATCATGTTTAATGAATTTCCATTATGTTTATGTTCCAATGAGAGGTAAAGGACAAGGAATTGTCTTGCCAGAAGCTGCAATGAAGGCCATGCTGAAGAAAGGATGTCCAGCCTGTAGAAAAGATTTATGAGTTTATTTGAGCCAAAGTTTTGAGAACATGCCTGGAAGCCAAATCTCAAGGGATTGAGAAAATGCTGTGGAAAATGGAGTTCCGCAGTTCCTTATATACTCTTAGAGTCAAAGGAGAAAATGTAAGGAAGGTTACTGAAATCTAGTGGTAGATTATGGAGGTAACAAAAAGCAAAGTGAGGACATCTCTAGGATTGGATAAGAAGCAAAAATGGAGAAACACATACTTCTTTTACATTGGTGGGTATGGGATAGTTAACATTTACAGCAAACAGAGATGATATGCAAGGAATAAGATAGCAACGAGATCACTCGCGTGATCTCTTGCTCTGGTGATCATGTGCTCTGGTGCTTTTGATTGTGCCTTTGGGATGTCTGGAAAAGAAAATTACTCTCACATTTAAAAGTTATGTTATCCTAGATGCTTAAAAGTAAGATACAGGGCTCGCTTTAGGTAAAGATTGATCTTGGCTGAGGAAGCTGGAGTCCTGGGATGTGACTACCAGCCCTGGCCTGCCCGGTTAAGAATTTATGATCAGACCATCCGGTGTGGTTACTTTTGGTCACTGAGCTTGTCAAGCCTGCCACTTGGTGCCCTGAGCTTATCAGATTTATTACGTAGCCCCTTTTCAGTCACAGATGTTAACAAGGGGGAAGAAGAAGACATACTCTGTAAAGTGTCCGTGAAACATCTAAAGACAGACTTCCCATTGGTGGGTGCACATGTGAATCGGGGATCTCCAGCAATGTGCATCCTGGAGATATCGATTTGCAATTGTTTGTTGCAGTTTTGGAAATTGGGCGTGGTAACAGGCGTCACTGCTGACGGGTACAGAATGAAAAGATGACCTACAGTTTTTAAAGATGTTCAACTTTCAAGGCAAAAAGAGGGAAGTCTGCGAAGGGCACAGAGATGGAGCAGCCAGCGCAGTTAGGAGACAACCGGGTAAGAATGATCTTCAGGAAGTATTGAAAAAAGTTTGAGAATTCCACAAGATGACACTTAACTAGTTATTTATAACATGTGATATACTATTTTATACTGAAGCTAGATTCTGTCAGGACATATGTATGATATTTGGGAATCCACTTTACTTCACAAGCCTTAGTTTTCTCAAGTGTAATAAGGTAGAAATAATTCTAGTGTTGTACTGAATAAACTAGAACATTTTAAAACACCGTTCAGAGTACTTCCACTGAGTGAGGGCTTAGCACATGGTCGCTGTTTTCATATTTTTTCCTGTAGATCTATCCGAGAATAGAAAACTTTCCTACCCCTTTCTCTGTAACTGACTACAAAATTGATAGGGGACTTAAGAGTTGGAAATTTTTAGTTTAAGTGATAGCTAATAAGCTTAGTAATCAATGCATATAAAGCTTTTGTTTCAGGAACTGAAGGTATGACCAACCCTGACTCCAGGAGACCATAAGCAGTTCCACTTTTGTTCCTCAGAAGGACTGCCAGATGATATCTGAGCTGTCTACTCTAGGTTGAGATGGCCACCACCCAGGACACAGCTCAAGACCACTGCCTAGGGTGCAGTTTAAGACTACCACCTGGGGCACAGCTTAAGACCTGCCCAGGTCTTAAGACACTGCCCAGGACAAGAATGCTGAAGTTGTTTTTTTAATCCAATTAACTTTTCCCTGAATTTCAAAACCCCTCACCACACCTTGTTTATTCCCTGCTGTAAAAACCTTGGCCTGGAAAGAAAAGACAGGGTGGTCTGTTAGGGTATGAACTGGCCATCTGAATAAAGCATCCATAAAGATTCAATCCCTGTCTCTGCTTATTGGGTTTGGTAGTGACAGGCAGCCCGAACTCCAGTGTCTTTTCCGGTTTCAAAATGCTGGTATTCTAAGAAATAGAATTGGGAAAAAGTGGCTCATCAATTTTGTGTAATTATATACATAATATAATAAATATACCTATATACTATAAAACAGTTTACTATACATAATATGACATGCACTACATATAATATACTATATATTTATCTGTATCTCTATGCAGTATTTGTTTGCTGATTCTGACACCTGGCACAATTTCCCCTTCCCCTCTGCTTTCTGGATCCTATTCCTTCACTCCCAAATCTTTTCCTTCCTCTCCAGTGTAGAAATCCTCAGCACCCTCCCTTCATTCACTCCTCATTAAGCTGTAACTGCCCCTTCAAACACTGCTTTTTTTTTCCATTAAGGTTTCTGGCTGTCAATTTTCCATGAAGAGTATAAAGCCACTAACAAAAAGCAAAAGTTAAGTGAAAGTTCTAGGTTTCTCAGAAACTTTCATATGAGAGGCATTTTTTCCCCTCCTTGTGAAAATTTTTGAAAGAGGGAATGTCCCTATTTTAATGATGTAACAGTAGCTGTAGCAAAAAGGAAATGGAAAATAGGATCCATTTTATTCTGTGGGCTATTAAAAAAAATTATAGCCCTGGCTGGTGTAGCTCAGTGGATTGAGCGCGGGCCTGCGAACCAAAGTATCGCGGTTCGATTCCCAGTCAGGGCACATGCCTGGGTTGCCAGGCCAGTTCCCGGCAGGGGACATACAAGAGGCAACCGCACATTGATGTTTCTCTCCCTCTCTCCTTCCCTTCCCCTCTAAAGATAGATAAATAAATAAATAAATAAAATATTAAAAAAAAAAAAAAAAAAAAAATTATAAAGGATGAGTGCCACCTACTGGCCAAGATGGACAAGGACCGGAACCAGGTCTGGAGACTTGGCCTCTGTTCTGTGCAGAAGTCAGTCCCCTTGCAGATTTAACTCAAGTTTTATAAAAGGCCCTTTCTTGGAAAGAGCTGACCCTAATACTGAAAGAAGTCCATTTCTTATATTTTACATATTTAAAAAATATATACTTTATTTTTTAGATCACTTTTAAGTTCACAGAAAAACTGAGCCCTAGCCAGTATGGCTCAGTTGTTTGGAGCATCTTCCTGTAAACCAAAAGGTAATGGGTTCGATTCCCAGTCAGGGCACATACCTAGGTGGTGGGTTTGGTCCGTGGGTGGGGCTCGTACAGGAGGCAACCAATCAGTGTTTGTCTAGAAGATGTAAGCATCAATGTTTCTCTCCCTCTCTCTCCCTCCCTTCCCCTCTCTTTAAAAATCAATAAGCATGTCCTCGGTGAGGATTAAAAAGTAAATAAAATGAGAAGATAAAGATATTTTCCACATATTTCTTACCCCTACATATGCAATAGCCTTCCCCATTATCAACATCTCCCACCAGATGGAACGTTTGTTACAATTGAAC
Source organism: Glossophaga mutica (assembly GCA_039655065.1). NCBI lineage: Eukaryota > Metazoa > Chordata > Mammalia > Chiroptera > Phyllostomidae > Glossophaga > Glossophaga mutica. The sequence continues at coordinate 142,045,095 of CM077305.1, read as the reverse complement.
CGACAAGTACACATCATTATCACCCAGAGTCCATAGTTTGTATCTATATTCACTCTTGACATATATTCTTTGGGTGTATATGAATCTATAGCGACATGAATCTACTATTTTAGTATCACTGCCCTAAAAATCCTCTGTGCTCCACCTATTCCACCCCCTACCCCGTGGCAACCACTGATCTTTTTATTGTCTCTGTAGTTTTGCCATTTCCAGGATGTCATGGGGTTGGAACCATGCAGCATGTAGCCTTTTCAGTTTGGCTTCTTTCACTTAGTGTTATGAATTTGTTTCCTTCATGGCTTTTATTTTCCATGGGCAAAAATTCTATGATTTTCTTTATTGAGTTTATTGAGGTGACATTGGTTAACAAAACCATAAAGGTTTCAAGTGTACGACTCAACAAAACATCATCTGCACCCTGCGTCGTGGGCCCACTGCCCTGGGCAGAGTCTTTTTCCATCCCTATTTCTCCCCTTTGCCCTCATCCCACCTCCCTAACCTGCATTTCCCTCTGGCTATTACCATGTTGTTGTCTGTGTCTATGTATTATATATAATACACACACACACACACACACACTCATACACACATGTATGTATACACAGGGCCTGGCACAAATAACGTCCTGTTTTTACTATAAAATCTTTTATTAGAAAAATCATAAGCATGTAATTCTATAACACATCACACTCAAGCACACCTTATGACATTTTAGGTGAAATGTTCAAATTAAAACTATGAATTATTACACTCACATTATTACCCTACCGACCACTTTCAAGTAGGCTTTACTTCTGCCAGATCCTGTATATACACACGTATGTGTGTGTATATAGTCTGTCCAGAATAATTCCAGCCATTGTTAACATAACTAGAATATTCTCAGGACATCAAGGTAACCTGGCAACCAAGGAGAGTGGACTGGAATGCACATGCGTGAACAATGATGACTTCACTGTACTAGTCAGTGGGGGTGGCAGACACTGGTGAGTGAGCATGTGTACTGTGTGGCCGTTACGTTCAAAATAACTGAGTGAGTAGAGCAATGAACCTGCGTCAAATTTTGCATTAAGGTTGACCATTCCTCTGCGGAAACTATCCGGGTGATTCAGAAGGCTGTAGCTATGGGCAACTGGTGATTGGCAGCTTCATCATGACAATGCATCTGCTTATGCATCGCATCTTGTACAGAGGTTTTTGGTGAAACATTAAATCATCCAGGTGATTCAGCCCCTCTCCAGCCCAGATTTGGCACCCTGAGGCTTCTCAATTTTCCCAAAATTAAAATCACCTTTGAAAGGGAAGGGATTTCAGACCATTGATGAAGTTAAGGAAAATACAATGGGGCAGCTGATGGTGACTAGGAGAGCTGTGTGAGGTCCCAAGGTGCCTGCTTTGAAGGGAACTAGAATGTCATTGTCCCATGTACAATGTTTCTTGTGTCTTCTTCAATAAATGTCTTTATTTTTCATATGACATGGCTGGTACCTTTTAGACAGACCTTGATATTTTTTTAATGCCTTTAGTTTTTTTTTTCCGCTCAGTACTCCAATGCCCTTCTCTCTGATAGCTGTTCTATGTATCTATGCTTCCGTTTCTATTTTGCTTGTTAAATTATTTTGTTCATTAGATTCCACACGTAAGCGAGATCATATGGTATTGGTCTTTCTCTGACTGGCTTATTTCACTTAGCATAATATTCTTCAGGTCCAAACATGCTGTCACAGAAGGTAAGATTTCCTTCTTTTTTATGGTGAGCAGTATTCCATTGTGTAAATGTACCACAGCTTTTTAAACACTCATCTACTGATTGGCACTTTGCTATTTCCAGATCTTGGCTATCATATTAATAAATAACACTTCAATGAACACGGGGTGCATATATTCTTTTGAATTAGTGTTTTGGGTTTCTTTGGATATATTCCTAGAAGTGCAATCACTGAGTCATTAGGCAGTCCCATTTTTAATTTTTTGAGGAAATGCTGTAGTGTTTTCCAGTTTCTAAACCAGTCTGCATTCCCACCAATAGTGCACAAGGGTTCCCTTTTCTCCACAAGCAAGCACTTGTTTGTTGATTTACTGATGGTAGCCATTCTGACAGTTGTGAGGTGATATCTTATGTGGTTTTAATTTGCATTTCTCTGATGATTAGTAATATTGAGCATCTTTTCATGTCTATTGCTGTCTGTATGTCCTCGTTGGAGAAGTGTCTATTCAGGTCCTTTGCTGATTTTTTAATTGGATTGTTTTCTTGACGTTGAGTTGTATAAGTTCTTTATACATAGAAATTGTATGATTTGGCTCCATATTCCCACCTTACCCTGAAAAACCTCTGTAGCTATAGCCTGATCATATCCAGAGATTATTAATTTGTTATGTATTCAAAAGTATTAAAGAACCAAGTGGGAAGGAGGGGTGGGGTGGAGTGAGGGTGGGCTATGCTGACCTGGCAGTGGAGAGGCCCTAACCAGAGGCCTGCGCAGCACAGGTAGGTCCCTGGGCAGTGTAACTAGAGAAGGGACATAAGGATGCATGGCCCTCATCCTGATTCCCTCGGAGCTGTGACAGGAGATCACTGGTCTTGAGACAGCGGGGTCCTGTGAGTGCAGGGAGTGTGAACATGGCCACGCCTCCACCCTCTCTGCCTGCCAAATTCTGTACACTGGAGGTCAAAACTGTCCAGTCTTGCTGAGAGACACAGTAAAAAGCGGGAACCTAGCCCACAGGTCTGTGCTAAATGAAGTGGTGAAGAATCCAGGAGCTCATCCACGCCTCTGTTTAGTCACTTCCACATCCTCCTCCACAGACAGAGAGGATGAGGCTGCCCCAGAAGATTCTCGTGTGCTCAAAATACACATTTCATATCACCCATCTCCATTTCCCATTATTAACATCTTATATTTAGTAAGGGATGTTTGTCACAATTGATTAACCAATATTGACATCTTACATGGGGTCTAAACCTCTTTGTTCAAAACTCCTTAGTCCCCTCTGCACCGAGGCAGTTTCTCTGCATTCCTTTGTTTTCGATGACTTTGACAGCTGTGAGGAATGCTGGTTAGGTACTCTGATGCTTTTCTGGTGATTATGCTGGGGTTACAGGGTTTTGAGAAGACAATTTGCAAAGTGCCATTTTATTCACACCATATTGAATGTATACACTATCAACATGACTTATTACTGCTGGTGTTCCACTTCACCACCTGGCTGTGGCGAGGGGTCAGGTTTTTCTACTGTGAAGTTACTGTTTCCCTGTCCATACTGTACTCTTCAGAAGAAAGTGCATTTCTGCGGCCCACAGTTAGAGTAGGGACTTATCTTCCAACTCCTCGAGGGTATAACAGCTATATAAATTATTTGGAATTCTCCAAACAGGAGATTTATCTCTTCTCTCATAATGATTTACTCAATAATTTATGGATATCACTATATACTAATGAGCATTTTTTGCACTTTGAAATATAATCCAATACTATCTCGTTGCTCAGGTTTGTCCAGAATTGGCAATTACAAGCTCCTTTAGTAGGCTTGTGTGTCCCTGTGACATATCCCGCAATGGTGTGTGCGTGGGTTAGTGCTTTCTGTCTGATGCTGCGTGAGGATCCTGTTCTTGTGTATTTCCTGCTGCAGTCCTGGAATCAGTCACTTCTAGGAGCCCTGGTTCCTTTATTGAAAATGGTATCCAGTGACCTAGATCTGAGCGCTAGATGCATTGGTTCCTAGTGAAGTATCGTTGCTTTCAGGCCTTCTCCAATGACAGAGCAATGGAATTCCTCTGAGAAGATCCTAAGCCATTTGGGTGAACATCAGTTGCTCACCCTGGAGTCCCACTGCCCCAGACAGTTTTACTTACTTCCTTATAGATCTCAGGAGGGAACAGTTGTCCTCTGGGTCCCCCTGAACAGATTAAAATCATCTGGAGTTGGAGATCATGTTCCTGTGGGACCCGCAGATGAAGCTGCTGCCTTTCAGGAGAAAAAGTTACTTGGATGGGCAATTTTCACAGCAAGTCCCATCCCAGCAGAGGGATGGGACACTCAGGCAAGTAGAGGAAGCTGAGGAAGATGTGTGATAACTTATGATCTCTGAGTTGGCATTCTAAAGGCTGGAGAAAAGTCTGTTGCTGCATTTGTCTTATTATCCGTATCATTGAGACTATTGTGGGGAGTTTTTGAAAGTCAATATGGCTTTCAATACGGAGTACGTATTAGCTCCCATGTCTACTAAAAGTCAATCAGCAACTTTTCCCTGACAATCAGCACTGTCAACTGTATCTGAGGCTCCTGTGGGGAAGTAATGATGGTTGGGGGTGTCTAGAGGAGACCCTGAGCCCCCTCATTCATCATCTGAGTCACCATTCCATTTTACCATCTGCCTATGTGCCTCTTTTAATTTTTTTATCTTTCCTGTCCCTCTTGCTAGGCACCTGGGCTTTCTGCCTTGGTGACCTTCTGCACCTGGTTTATTGTCCTTGCTTCAATTTGTGCATAAATGAAAAATAAAACTTTGAAGACAATTAACTGAACTAGGGTTTAATACCCATAACTGTGTATTATAGAGTCTATTGAAACACAATGTTCTCCCTAAAATCACCCTTATTTTTTACCGAAGAGCCAAATCAAGGCCAATTCATTTACTGTATTAAGTACAGTTTCAATTCAGCCTGATTATTTGCATAAACACAACAGGAATAGCAGATGATTATATAGGCTTTCTTAAATGTGCTTTGCTGGAATCTGTTAAGGAATTGTCAGACTGAGCTTTAATTAGCCCCATGGGCTGAGAAGCTGAGCTGTCCAGCTGCCATCAGGTTTTACCTGCAATACCTAAAACTCTGGGTGAGTTCCTTGAGTTCTTGAGGTCCCTAAAATGTCTTGAGGTTCTTTGCCATCCCCCAAGAAAACCACCTTTGTTCCTTACCTGGAAGACTGCCATGAACCTTATGAATAAGCAAGGTACCAGGTCATTTCTCCAAGGGGCTTTTATCAGCTTCAAAGTCAATTTTCATTCCTTAAAGCTTTTACTGGCATCCAAAGTTTAGGCATGTCTCTCTTAGACATGACATTCCAGCCATAGTCCTGGTTGGTAAAACCACAATTGGAAACTGGCTTTTTGTGTCCTCTTATGAAGAAGTCAGATTCTTACTGGATTTATGCAAGCAAACATCGCTGTGGAAATAATAATACTCACTCATTAAGAGTTTCTAAATTTCAGAGGAATCAGATAGGGAGAAAATGCCTCAATATTGCTTATGAAAGCATAATTTACCAAAGTCATTTAAGGAAAAAAGAAATAAATTTCCATATGTGTAAAAGACAAAAGAATTAAAAATTAGCAATATCTTTAATAAAAACTTACAAAAGTACACTCACATTCAGTTTATTCTGTCCCATAATCAATTTTTGTTTATGCTGATTATTTGCCAGTATTCCTATAGGTCCAGTTATTCCACAGAGTTCTAGTAATCTTCATCCAGTTCAAAAATATGATCTGAACATTTATTTTCAGAAATATGTGTAATAGTTTAGAATATGTCAGAGTCCTTTCCATGGATCTTTCTGAAGATGTAACATATTTGTAAGTAACATGGTTATAGATCTGAATATAATGCAATAGATAAAGGAATCTGCTTTCCTATGGCAACATTATAACAACTAAAGTTACAAATAAGAGTATATTAGAACTTTGTAGACCCTTGGAGATTTTTGTATAATTTCTAGAATACCAATTATAATAAGAGAAATATGTGTATACAAATAGAACATATAATTTCTTTTTAAATATATTTTATTGAGTATATTTCATTGATTATGCTATTACAGTTGTCCCATTTTTTTCTCCCCTTTATTCCCCTCTATCATGCACCACCCTCCCTACAGCATCCCCCCACCTTAGTTCATGTCCGTGGGTTGTACGTATAAGTGGTTTGGCTTCTCCATTTCCTACATTATTCTTAACCTTCCCCTATGTATTTTGTACCTACCACCTATGCTTCCTATTCCCTGTACCTTTCCCCCCATTTTCCCCCCTCCACATCCCCACTGAAAACCTTCCAGATAATCTCCATTTCTGTGATTCTGTTCCTGTTCTAGTTGTTTGCTTATTCGTTTTTGGTTTTTAGGTTCAGTTGTTGATAGTTGTGAGTTTGTTGTCATTTTTCTGTTCATAGTTTTGATCTTCTTTTTCTTAGATAAGTCTCTGTAACATTTCATATAATAAGGGCTGGGTGATGATGGACTCCTTTAACTTGGCCTTATCTGGGAAGCACTTTATCTGCCCTTCCATTCTAAATGATAACTTTGCTGTATAGAATAATCTTGCATGTAGGTGCTTGCCTTTCACAAATTCAAATACTTCTTTCCAGCCCCTTCTTGCCTGTAAGGTCTCTTTTGAGAGATCAGCTGATAGTCTAATGGGAATTCCTTTGTAGGTAACTGTCTCCTCTTCTCTTGCTGCTTTTAAGATTCTCTCCTTATCTTTAGTCTTGGCTAATGTAATTATGATATGTCTTGCTGTGTTCCTCCATGGGTCCAATTTCTGTGGAACTCTCTGAGCTTCCTGGACTTCCTGGAAAGCTATTTCATTTGCCAGATTGGGGAAGTTCTCCATTATTTTTTCAAATAGGTTTTCAATTTTTTGCTCTTCCTCTTCTCCTTCTGGCACCCCTATAATTTGAATGTTGGAATGTTTAAAGTTGTGCCAGAGGTTCCTAAACTGCTCCTCAATTTTGAATTCTTGTTTCTTCATTCTCTTCTTCTTGAATGTTTATTTCTTCCCTCTGTTCTAAATCATTGATTTGAATCCTGGTTTCCTTCCCGTCACTGTTGGTTCCTTGTATATTTATCTTTATGTCACTTTGCATAGCCTTCACTTTTTCCTCTATTTTTTGTCCATACTCAATCATTTCTGTGAGCATCCTGATTACCAGTGTTTTGAACTCTGCATGTGATAGGTTGACTATCTATTCATCACTTAGTTTTTTTCTGGAGTTTGATCTGTTCTTTCATTTGGTGGCATATTGCTTTGTCTTGCTGCACCTGTTACATTGTAAGGGCAGAGCCTTAAGTATTCACCAGGATGGGGCAACCCACTTCCCTGCATTGTGGGGGAGGGGTCTGAGAGGGAACAATGTGCTTGCTCAGCTCTTGACTGGCGTTCAGTACTTCCCCTCCTACCCACAAGCAAATTGGGCCCTTTAGGTGCTGGTTCCCAAGTGGGTGGATTTGTGTATATTCTAGAAGCCCATGGGTTTCTCCAATGAACTCTCCTGTGAGCCTGGGACTTTCTCCTGCTGCTGCAACTCAGGCAGTTTTGAGGCTTTAGTTTCCCCATGCTGGAACCATGGGTTGTATGGTCTGTCTCACTCCCCAGTTGTTCTTCGTAGCTTATCCATACATGAATGAGGGACTGCCTGGTCTGCTAGCCACTGCCTTGCCCACCTAGTCTGCTGTCTAGCATGCATCCTCTCTGCCCCAGCTGCCTGTCTCTGCCCCTCCTACTAATCAGGAGGAACATTTCTTCTTTAACTCTTTGGTCATCGGACTTCTATACAGTTCAATTCTCTGGAGGTTCTGGTTGTTTTTTGTTTTTAAATTTGTTGTTGTCCTCCTTTTGGTTGTGAGAGGAAGCAAAGTGTATCTACCTACATCTCCATCTTGGCCAGAAGTCTCTTCTTAATCCAAAACATATTATTTCTTTATTTGATAAAGCTTCCAATATACTTTATGTATATCAAATAGGCTTAATTAGTTCAGAATTTCTTAATCATAAGGAGAACAGATTCCTATGGCATTCCAGGGACCCACTGGAATGACCCAAAGTCAATTTTAGTAAAAAAAAAAAAGTCTTTTAAAATTTTAATTCTGAAAATGTTGTCAAACATATTGACCAAGAGATTATGTATCATTATGAAACAATATTAAATTATTTATCTACCCCAAGTGACAATAAAGATATCAAACACAAGTACAGACCAGCAAAACTTTATTTCTTATAATAAAGAATATGGGTTTTAAGCAATTGTGTACCTGATTAACCCGATATAACACACAACTACTTTTTTAGAAAATAGGATCTTTGCTTCCTAGGCAGATACAGAAAAAACATTTTCCTTTTTAACAAGCTGAAGAAAAACTAAACAAATTCTGTGCTAGCTTACTTTTGATATTTAGATTCATTTACCTAATTAAATTTATTATTCAGCTTACCTATACAATTTCTTCTTAAGATCTCTCTTTTCACAGACCTTGTGCAATGTACATAAACCCCCCACAACTTACATAATATTTTGGCAATTTACATGGTCCCTTTTAGCTTTCCTCTTCTTGACTCATTCAGAAATAACCAATTTTAGAACAAATTATTTTCTCTTCTTTTTCCTCAACAAGTGTTTTCATATTGTATACCTTCTATTACTAAATCATGCCATTTCTTTTCACTCTAATTAGAATTCTTAAGATTGATACTTTTATGAATATACTTCATAACTTCTAGAAATGGCTTTTTTTCCCCCAATGGCAAACACGTACATTTTCAAGAGACATACTTCAAAAAAAGTATAATATATATTCATTAATAGATCTAAATCCATTTTTTCTTCTCTGCAGTAAGAAGCCAAAGTAGGCAAACTCACATCAATTAATATTTTGGTATCTTGTCACTTTAAAAAATCTATATATTTAATAATTTTCATCATCTAACCCAGCAATACTTCAATGTTCCAAGTCATCCAAGACTTTGGAAAATTATGTTTAAGTCTATTTATAATTATTACTCAAAAGCCTTATCAAAACTTTTCATTTTAGTTACATCTATTTATTGATTCTTAACAACTTTAGGAGATTTTAAAGTTAATTATTACCCAACCCATTTCTTTACAAATTTGTAACAGATAAATAACATGAACTTATTGCAAACCAGGCAAAACAACCATATATTTTATGTTAATAACTTTAAAAGATATCAATTAAGCTTAAACCAGCTTTAATATAAAATATTTTTCCAGACTACATGATTCTAAAAAATTGAGATAATTCTTATATACATATATTTTTACCATACACATAAACACTTATTAATAATTGTAGAGAAGGCACGATTTTCTTTTTTCCTTTTGTCCTTGACAACTTTAAGGAGGCTGGAGGAGAAGTGGGGAAGGTATCAGGCTTGCCTGGTTTTATCCACTTGAGTTTAAAAATGCCCTTTTCTCCCTTCACACTGAGGTGGGGCATTCACCCCTGCTGTTTCCACAGGATTGGGGGACGACATTAATTTCCCCATGGTTCCTAGGACCTCCACAGCTTCCACACCTCCAGAAGGAGGATTTAGAGTGTTTAAAAGACTTATCTTGTTTTTCTTCTCTCTGAGATTTACAGTCTGGGAAGGTAATAAGATCTTTTTCCCCTTTTTGAACTATCAATTTAAATCCTTTCTGAGAAGAATTCTTATGATGCAACAACATGAACACTTGCACATAAGAGATTTTATTGTATTTGCCAGACCTTTGGCAAAACAATTCTAATTAGTCATTGACTTACACCTGTAAGATAGCTGTCAGCTAAAATTAGGTCGGCTAAAATGTGACCTAATGAACTCTCTGATGGGATCGGGACCAAACAGCCCATTTCAAAACAAAAATAAAAACAACATCTAAAGCTAAGACAAACCTCAAACAAATGAGTACTCTCTAACTAAATCCTCTAAAAGGAGGGGCTGGGACATTAGTGTGAATGACCTTCACAAGTTTTAAATGGCACAACACACTGGTGACAAAGACAGAAGATTCCCTGTGTGAACAAAACAGCAAAGAGCAAGCCAAGTCCTTAAAAGATAAGACAGCAAGCAAAGAACAACTGTAGCCAAAGTTTTGCTTCAGACAGACAAGAGCTCTCACAAAGCTCCCAAACAGAACAGGTGAGAGCTTTCAAGCAGAACAAATATTCAAAACCCAGAAATCCATAAACCAGAAAGCAGAAAGCGCAGTCCAAATCCCACACCAAGGAAACTGGGATTTTTCTTAGTCACTGAGTTGTGCCTACCACTTTGTGGTGCCCATTGATTCTTATGGAATCCCAGATGGAATGGGTCAAAGAACCCAGATGGCTGGGCTGAGGGCTCATGGTCATGCACACCAGTGATTTTACCCCTCTTGGGCTCATCAGCCTACCAGCAACGTATTTCCTTTCACCAGCAAAGCATTTAAAGGTGGCTGATGTCTTGAGAGGGAGAGCAGGGAGAGTCCCAGAAATAAAGAGCTCTCAGTAGCTGCTGGGAAATTCCTGTAATCCCTGCCATAGGGTCAGCCTGCCACAAGTAGCTGGGACCCCAGCCCAGACTGGCAGGGCCTTACTGGGGTCCACATTGTCCCACAAGAGTTGCCAAAAACTATAACTGAATGCAGGTCCAGCTCCCTGCTGCTTCAAAAGCCAATACTCAAGAGGCAGGGGCTGACATAAAAGAAAGTGGTTTTGTTCAGGTGCTGGCAACCTGGAAGATGGCGGACTCTGGTCTCAAAGCCGACCTGGCTAGGAAAAGAAGGGAAGTAAGGAATCTGTAGTGATGTGCAGTTCCTCAGCTTTGCTCTTGGGTGGTTTCAACATTATCTCCTACATGCACCATTGTGTAGCTGCAATGTTCCATGTGCAGTTTCACTGCTGAAATCTGGAAACAGGATGTGCAGGCAGTGTTTCTACTGGTTCTGATATGAGTCACTGATGTTTCCCCCAGTGTCTTATGGTCAGGATCATTTCTTGTGGTCAGGATCATTTCTTGGTTAAACAGGAGCTGCAGCTGCTGATGTCTATAAAATATAAAGAAACTTTTAATACGTGAATCTTCTATGAGTTTGTGAGTACAGCCTGTTCTATAATTAGCACCTGATTAGTATGTTTACTTCAATCACTATTATAGTTATAGTGAATTTTGGTGTTGGTATAATATATTTAAACTTAAAATAGTGTTCTGAATTTTAATATATTTACGTTTTAATTTTTTCAACTACTTTAACATTGTAGGAAAAAGTAACCATTAAAAAATAGTAAGAGTATATAGGGGAACATAGTTTGTTTTAGGCCGCAGTAAGTCTCAGCCAGGTACTGGGCATGTCCCCAAGTCATTCTGTAACAGGGTGCATCCAAGAGGGGGGCCCCAAAATAGGGATTTGGAATGGGGCCCAGAGCTCAAGGTGTCCAGGAAATATTAGAGGGACATATAAGATGTCCTCACCCCTTCCCCCACAGGTGTGAGTTGGGGGAAGGGACACATGGAGCAGGGACATGCAGAGCTGTTTTGTACAGCCACAGCTTTGCAGAGAATCCAAGGCATGGTCATTTAACATACCTATAGCCTTGGCGGGTGGCTTAGATGCGTTAAATAGCTGTGGCCATGCTCTGAGCCAGGGGGATGGAAAGGACTCCCCCCCAAGATGTAACTGGGGAGCAGGACCCCCGAGTTAAAGCACCTGCATGGGAGCTTGGAGAAGATTGGCTCCAGGACATGGGGCCACACCTGCCCGGACTCACGATGGCAGCCCAGTAAACTTGGAATAATACAGGAATGCTGGCAGGTGTAACTGATTGTAGGAGGAGTCGGAAATGGGGCTGCAGAGGAAGATTGGCGCAGGGATTTAAAACCCAGACACGGCAGCCATTGAAGGGAGAGCCACATGGCTTTGGCCAGAGAGAGAACCATGCGCTTTCACCAGAGTCAGGACCCCCGCAGCCATGCGAGGGACAATCACCATGTGGCTTTAGCAGAGAACTGCCACTCGGCTTTGGCAGAGTGGTGACCCCCTCCCCACAACTTGGGTGAAGAGGGAGCCATGCAGCTTTGGCAGAGTGCAGACCCCTGCAGCTCTGGTAGAAGAGGACCACATGGCTTTGGGGTGCTCCCTTTAGCTGTGTGGCCTGGGAAGCAGGAGAGATTTTGCTTGGAAGAAGGGTGAAAGAACTCTTGCCAGTGGCCATCAGAAGGTGCCACATGACTTTGGATTAATCAGAGATCCTGCCTGGACGGCGACACAGCTGACGGTGTCAGGAGCCTGGATCCCGGACGTTTGCTTCTTTTCCTGAGTTACGGTACCCTGAATTAGGGCAGGGGGAGAAGGCAGCACTGTGGGCATCTGTGGGTATCCAAAAGGACTTTGATATCCTAATGAAGACATTAGGTCACTACTTTAAGTCTGTATAGCATTAAATAAACATTTCCTTTCCTTTTCATGAATCTCTGGCTTTGAGAGATGTCTTTCCTAGAGGTGGCAGACATAACGAACCTGTGTGTGTCTGTTCTGTAACAGTTTTTGGCATTCCTGGATCGGCCAATAATTGCCCCCACCTTGGACCTGTGTTCTGTAACAATTCCACTGGAAAGTCCTGGTATTTCCTAGTTTGGTGCCCAGATTGTAGATGTTTTTCCCTTTCCCTGATTCATGTCTCCGCCCCCTCCCCGCAAACAAAGTATTCTGAATTTGAACACATACAGCAGCACGCTCTGAGCCGTCAACTCCTGAATAAATGGACACTTTTGTAAACTGGCCTGGAGCTGGCAGCTGTTGGCCATTTCCATGAGTTGGATGCCCCCTTTGGCCACTGAGATGAAGCAAAGGGAGCATCGTGCGTGGGCATGCTGTGGCATGGGATCAGTCTCACTGTGGTCCGTTGAATCACTTAATGGCATAATCTATTTGCTAATAGTGCTGGTGATGCTTTGCTCCAGCCACTCCTGGTCTCATGCCTGTGAAAAGCAGGAAATCTTTATGCATCTGAGATATCTGAAAAGGAATGGTTCTCAGTCATGCCAGAATGACAGGACCAGCTTTACTTATTTTCACTATAAAATAGGAGACATTGACATCCAGAAGACACAAGCCACCTGTTTCTGCCACCAGATCCTCACCTGGTTCCACACAGACTACAGTGCAGATCTTCAGCCTGTTCCACATGGAAGACTGTAGGAAAGCTGGGAGTAATATTTGCTGGTTAAATCATTCTCTAGCCAGTCTGGAACACCTGGAGCAGAAGAGGAAAGTAGAAAATTTGTCTTGTCCTTACTTAGGAATGTTGTTTAAAATTACTTCCAAGGAATTGGCAGCTGCCTTAAGGGGGAGAATATAGCTGCTGTGCCTTGGACATTGTCACCAGAATGAGTGAAGCGTGCTTTTCCCCATTTTATAAATTCAAAGAAAAATCAGAAAATAAAAAAATATTCTCATGACACTCTAATCAATTATATTATTGTTTGTCAAACCAATACATGAAATTATCAGTATTTTAAACAAAGTTTATCTTCCCTTCATATAACACCTCAATGCAAACATTTCTGATCCAGATAACTCTTGGTTGGCTCTCCCCCAAACACTGATTCAGGGACACAGGTACCTTCTATTTAGTGCCTTTGCCATCAGCAATACATGACTTTAAGTGTGGCTGTGATGTTTGGGTTTATCCCACCCAGTTGTGAAAGGGAAAAAAGCATGCTGGGTCATGTTTTCAATGGGCTAGACCTGAGCGGAGAAAACATAACTTCCAACCACATTCTGTTGGCCAGGGTTAATTCACCAGGCCACACTTAACTGTAAAGAGAGTGGGAAAGGGAGGCTAATTTTGCTGCCAGTGGAAAGGAAATACAAGTTTGGTGAATAAGACCACAGTTTATTATTGACCAGAAGTTTGATTCCACAAAGTAACTCACAGAAAGGAGTGTGAGAGGTGTTCACAGTGTGTTGGCCCTTTAAAAGGGAGAGTCAAGTGGATTTCCAACAGCATAGTAGAAACACACCCACTCCTGGATTGGAAGTACATTTGAGGTCCTTCTTATAAACCAGTCTCACTTAAGCTCTCTGCTGGCTGAGGACATGCTGGTTACCTGACAGCTCGCCTATATCATTCTTCCTCTCAATAAACCCCTGTCAGGCTTCTGGCTCATTGTTAATTACATGGAAACTTTAGGCTGAGAGCTCTTACCCACTCACTTCTGCTCCCTGGGCAAAGTGTATGGGGTGGATGAGGTCAGCCAAATAACTAGCCCCTCTTTTTACCCATGGTGCTTCAACCTGAAAATATCCCCTTTAGGCAGCTGCAGCAACACATACTGCAGAGATCCCCATATCCCCAGAAATCTGGGTGTACATTAGCAACATTCTGGGGAAAGCTGGACCATGTTAACAGTGACAGTCTTTAAACTTAAGAATTGTGCTGAGTAGGAGTAAACTGCAATAGGGGATGAATGGTCACATGCCTGCTCCTTCTCTTTGTTTTTTGAAGAAACTCTGTTCATTGTCAATGATAACATAACTACAGTGATCGGCATTTGCAGTTAGACTTTCTTGGGTTTGAATCTTGACATTATCACTGGGTAACTGAGTGGCCTTAGATAAGTCTCCAAAGCTCATTGTCATTATTGGAAAGTATGAACCATGAAGAGGATAAGTCTACATTATAGCATTATTGACATCATACACTTTATAATAAATTTACATTCAGATGAAATATGAAAGTCAAGATTTGTACCTTTGAGGAGCTCTGCAGTGTTGGTGTCACTGGTGTTCCTGCTCTGGTCTTCCAAAGCATGGAGCTTTAGGGACTGGACAGGGCTGCTGGCTATCGCTGCTGGTTTAAGGTAACTGCACAGCCAGTCTTGGAATCTCACTTCCAGGAAGTGCAGGGGCATAAAATAAGCGCTCAAAGATTGTCATGCAAAGGTCCAGTCTACTGTACACTATAATTTCTTATTTCTTTACCAACGAATGTCATTCACTTCATCTATGATTAATAAAGACTGCCTTGTACACATATTGTCATATCTGCACTACTGAAGATTTTTTTAAAAAAAGACTTCACACCTGCACTCCATTCTCTTAGTGCTAGGAGCACTATTTTGAATTTATAGAATCAACCTCTAATAGGACACGCTGAGAGATAAGAGAGCTGAAGGTTTATAGTCATTCTTTACAGTCTAATTATTGGTCATATACATTTCTTGCAAGAAAAGAAAGGGAAAAATTACTTAGTGAAAAGAAAATTGCCCTGGCTGACCCAGGTTGTTAGGTCTCTCAGGTAAACCTTTAACTTCTGTGGGTCTCAGGCGAGGTGATGTTGGCTGGTTATGAGAATATAGGAAGCTTGGCCCATTTGATCTCTGAAGTCATTTTCCTATCTGGGATCCTATGGGAAAGGCCTAGAAGAAATTTTTCTTAGGGTGTACTGTGTACCCTTCTGTATTATTTGCTCTTTAGTTCCCTTGAAAAGGAAACCCCTACTACAGTAAGATGAAACAAGGGATAGTTAAAGGATACCTGCAAAACCGTTCCATAAAAAGTGGATCCTTCCACAGCTTCCTCGCCCCCCCCCCCACACCGGGGGAGGCTGGAGCTCTAACGGATTCCCCTGGAATCTCAGTTCCACTTTCTCATGCCTTATGTCTATTTCCTGCTTTGAATTGTTTCCACATACACCTGATTTCTGTCCCACAGCCTCCTACCTGACTGCTTTCTTTCCATATCCCCCCCACCCCGAGCTCGATGGGTAGCTAGATGGTCACTTTTCAGTAATTCCAAGGGTCTCAGCTCGTGGTCTTCCTTGTTCAGCACTTCATAGTGAGACCCAGAGATCCATCGTGACCAGCCATCTGGGTCTCCTGGATCAGAATCACGGGTTCGACTTACTTGAAGGGGAAATCAGAAACTTAGCTCCAAGGGATGAAGATCAAATTTAGCTTTCTCTAGTCCACATAATTAGAATGATCCTCTGATTATTACAGGAAGGTTTTTGAACCTGGCCTCTGCTCGCCCTGATGCCAAACACTTCAGTCTTTCCACATATACCACCCTGGTACATAGATGTCATTGTGGTGCTGGATCTCGGAGGGAGCCAATCCGAGTAGGTGAGTCCATGAGTGGGTTCCCCAAGAGGAACTGTTTAGGGCTCCAGCAGTTTCTTCCACCAACTCAATCCCCACTGGTTTCACAACCAGAAGTTGTGGGGACTTATCTTCCTGGCACTGGAATCCTGGGCTGTGGGAGTGGTATGGGGCTGAGACTCCTTGCTCCTGAGATACGCCTCCCGAAGTTTTGTCCACATGGGTAAGGGGCCAGCACATTTTGCATCCATGAACCTCCCACATATCTGGATAGATGTGGTTTCTTCAGTTCCATAGTTGTCAGACTTCCATTCAACTCGATCTTTGACATTTCTGAATGGTGGTTGTTTTTAATTTTAGTTGTAATTTAGATGTGGTTGTACAAAGAGGTGAGCCATGTCTGTCTACATCACAATCTTGACTGGATGCATCTCTGCTCTGATCTTGATTATTTCCCTTCTTCTATGAACTCTTGGCTTTGTTTGTTGTTATTTTTCTGGTTGCTTTAGGTGTAGAATTAGATTTTTCATTTGAGATTTTTCTATCTACGGGTAGGCCTGCAATGCTATGAATTCTTCCCTCTCAGGACTGCTTTCATTGTGTCCCATAGGTTTTGGGTTGTTGTGTGTTCATTTTCATTTGTTTTCAGGTTCTTTTTGATTTCTTCCTTGACCTCATTCTTAACTCATTTATTATTTAGTAACATGTTATGTAGCCTCCATGTATCTGTATGTTTTAGCGTTTTTTAAATTGAGATTGGTTTCTAGTTTCAAGCCATTGTGATTCGAGAAAACACTTGATGTGATTCCAATTTTTGAATTTAAGACTTATTTTGTGTCCTACCATGTGTTCTATCTTTGAGAATGAGCCATGTGCACTTGAGAAGAGTGTTGCTTTGGGATGAAATGTTCTGTAAATTCAATGAAAACCATTTGATGTAGTGTGTCATTTGATGTAGCTGTTTCCCTGTGGATTTTTTTGTCTGGAAGGTCTATCCATTGTTGACAGTGAAGTGTTAAAATTCCTAGCAATGACTGTATTGCTATTGATCTCTTCCTTAAAATCCACCAAGATTTTCTTTATCTGTTTAGGAGCTCCTATGTTGGGTGCATATATGTTTACAAGGATTATATCTTCTTGTTGGGCTGATCCTTTTAGTATTATGTAGTGACCTTCTTTGTCTGTCTATTACAGCCTTTGTTTTAAAGTTTATTTTGTAAGACATAAGTATTGCTACTCCAGCTTTTTTTGGTCTCCATTTGCATGGAATATTTTTTTCCATCCCTTACTTTTAGCCTGTGTAAATCTTTTGTTCTGCGGTGAGTCTTTTTTTAGACAGCATATATATGGGTTGTGTTTTTTTTTCCATTCAGCTATCTGTGTTTTTTGACTGGAACATTTCACCCACTCACATTGAAAGTTATCATTGATAGGTACTTATTCATTCCCATTTTTCCCTTTGTACCCATGTTACTCTGTCTCTCTATTTCTTCCTCTCCTTAAAGCAGTCCCTTTGGCATCTCTTGAAACCCTGGTTTAATGGAAATGTTCTCCTTTAGTCAGTATCTCTCTCTCTCTCTCTCTCTCTCTCTCTCTCTCTCTCTCTCTCTCTTTTGGTCTGGGAAGCTCTTTATATTTCCTTCAATTTTAAATGAAAGCCTTTCTTGGATAGAGTAGTCTTGGTTGCAGGTCCTTGCTTTTCATTACTTGGAATATGTCATGCCAATCCCTCTTGCCTGTAGTGTTCCTGTTGGGAAATCACCTGACAACCTTATTGGAGCTCCCTTGTAGGTACCTGTTTCTCCTTTGCAGCTTTTAAGATTCTCTCTTTGTCTTTAAACTTTGCCATTTTAGTTATGTTGTATCTCGGTGTGGGTTTCTTTTGGTTCATCTTCAGTGGGGCTCTCTCTGCTTCCTGAACTTGTGTGACTTTTTCATGCACCAGGTTAGGGAAGTTCTCTGTTATTATTTCTCCAAACAGGTTTTCTATCCCTTGCTCGCTTTCTTCTTCTTCTGGTGTGGATATTCTTATGGTTCATGCTGTCAAAAAGCTCTTTTAAGCTATTCTTGTTCTTTTTAAATCTTTTTTCTTTTTGTTGCTCTGACTGGGCATTTTTCTACCTTGTCCTCTAAATCGCCTATTCGATCCTCTGCTTCCTCTAGCCTGCTTTTACTTCCTTTAGTGTGATCTTCATTTCAGGTATTGTATTCTTCATTTCCAACTGGTTCTTATTCATAGTTTCTATGTCCTTTTTCAGGCTGATGTAGTTCCGATGACATTCCTCAAAGTTCTCACTAAGTTTCTTGAGCATCCTTATAACCAATACTTTGAATTCTGTGTCTTATAAATTACTTTCCTCAATTTCATTTAGCTCTTTTGGGGGATTCCTTATTTTTTCTTGGTTTGGTTGCAAGTTTTTTTTTTAGTCTCCCCATTTTAACTGTCTCTTTTCTTGAGATCTGATAAGATGGGGTACATTCAGGGGGGTATGGCCTTAGACTAGCTGTCTCTTTTTGTTTCTTTCTATGTAATAGATAGACCTGCTTTGGCTCCCTATCTTGCAGGGTGGTCTTATGTTGTAGGAGTCCTGTGGGGCTCAGTGGTGTAGTCTCCTTGATCTCCTGAGCTGGATGCTCTAGGAATGTCCCTTGTGTGGATTATTTGGGATTACTTGTGGTATTTGGGTCTTCCTTGTTGTTGGCCTGTCCATTGCTGTTATCCTCCCTCTGGCTGGCTGAAAGGCTCAATTTCCCCCACATCTTTTATACTGTTGTACAGGTGCTGACAGAACAAAACAACACAAAAAACAAAAGCAAAGCAGGCATACCCCCCAACAACAGCAAAATCGATGACAAAAAAGCAAAGATCCATAAAAGTGGAAAGAGAAGTAGAATAGTAACACAAACAAAAAAAATAATAAGAAAAGACCAAAGCAAAGAAAATTGATTATGAGACAAGAAAAGGAAGAGAAATAATAAATAAGAAATAGAAAGAGGAAAATGGAAAAAAAGATAATAAAAGTACGAAAAAGAAGAAAAAATGGAGTAAGAAAAGTTAAGAATAAAATAGGAGATATGAAAGAGAAAAAAGTGAAACAAAAATAAAAGAAAAAATATATAATAAAAAGGCCAAGAAAAAGAAAAATAATGAAAAAGAACAAAGTGGAATACGTCTCAGCCAAGTTCAGTGCCTGCCTGTTGGGTTCTCCCTTTGGAATCAGCTCTGACACAGCAGGTGTAAGCCAATGTCAGATGCTGTTCATGTCTAGCCCTCAGCAGCTGTTCAAAGCTACAAGCAACCCACAATGTGTGGCTGGACACAGGATGGGCCAAACTGTGCTGCAAGGCTGGCCCTTAGCACAGGGCCCAGGGCTGTCTCAGTAAATGCACTGCCTGATCTGGTTCTGCCTGCCTCTGCCTCCTGGCCTGCTGTCAGTCTTAGACTAGTCACTGACCCCACTGTTTCTGGGAGGGCTTCTGGTACACCTGCAGGGGATGGTATGCCCGAGTCCCCCATGACAGATGCCATTCAGAGTTCAGGGAAGATGGTGGATGTGTTTCTCCCTCCCCCTCAAGCCAAATGTCTGAGTCTGTCTCAGGTTATTTTTATGAACATGGCAAGACAGAGCCCTTAGGGACTTCCAGCCAAGATGGAGGTGTAGGTGGACACACTGTGCCTCCTTGCACAATAAAAATTAAAGACAACAAAGATTTAGAAGCAAGAAAACAATGAGAACTTATAGAAAATTGAACTGTACACAAATCAAACAATCATTCATCCAGACCGGTAAGAGAGGTGGAGTTGCAGCAGGAAAAAGTGGAGGTTGGTGGACCCGGGTGCGCAGGCATGAGCTGCTGGCAGATCCCAGGTGTGCAGGTGGTGGCTAGTGGACCCCAGGCACAGGGTGGAAATGGTGCAGACTCAGTGAGGCCACAGAAGGTGGCTGGCTGACCAGGTGGTTCCACATTCGCATGTAGATAATCCAGGCGAAGGGGAAGCGGTGGAAGGAACTGGAATCAGAGAGAGAGGAGCAAGCGCCATTGTTCCCTCTCGGACCCCACCCCCACATACAGCTTCACTACCCAGTGACTGAGCTGTCCTGCCATGGGGAACATCTAATGCTCCGCCCCTCACTACATAAAGCCAAGACCAGACCAAAAAAGAAACCCCAAAATGGCTCAAACGGGAGAACCAGTCAAAGTCGCAGAACCAATTCCTCTAAGCAACCAAGAGATAGCCAACCTATCAGATGCACAGTTCAAAGCATTGGTCATCAGGATGCTCACAGGATTGGTTGATTTTGCTCACAAATTAGATGAAAAAAATGAAGGCTACAGTGAGTGAAATGAAGGAAAATGCACAGGGAACCAATAGAGAT
Organism: Glossophaga mutica; assembly: GCA_039655065.1. Classification (NCBI taxonomy): domain Eukaryota; kingdom Metazoa; phylum Chordata; class Mammalia; order Chiroptera; family Phyllostomidae; genus Glossophaga; species Glossophaga mutica. The sequence goes on along the minus strand of CM077305.1, from coordinate 142,024,864 downwards.
GGGAAGAAAGTTGGGACTCAAATCAATAGAGTGGACCAGAGAGAGAAAGAAACAACCAACCAGAAAAGAAGGAAGAAACAAGAATTCAAAAAAATGAGGAGAGGCTTAGGAACCTCCAGGACATCGTCTCAATATCCGAATTACAGAGGTACCAGAAGGGGAAGAAGAGCAACAAGTGGAAAATTTATTTGAACCAATAATAAAGGAGAACTTCCCCAATCTAGCAAAGGAAATAGACTTCCAGGAAGTGCAGGAAGCTCAGAGAGTCCCAAAGAAGTTGGACCCAAGGAGGAACACACCAAGGCACATCATAATTCCGTTAGCCAAGAGTCAAATGAAGGAGAGAATTGTAGAAGCAGCAAGGGATAAGGGGAAAGTCACCTACAAAAGAGTTCCCATCAGACTGTCAGCTGATTTCTCAAAAGAGATCTTCCAGGCAAGAAGGGGCTGGAAAGAAGTATTTGAAGTCATGAAAGGCAAGGACCTACATCCAAAATTGCTCTATACAGCAAAGCTTTCATTTAGAATGGAAAGGAAGAGAAAGTGCTTCTCAGATAAGGTCAAGTTCAAGGAGTTCATCATCACCAAGCCCTTATTATATGAAATGTTAAGGGGACTTATCTAAGAAAAAGAAGATAAAAACATGTATACTAAAATGACAGCAAACTCACAATTATTAACAACCACACCTAAAACAAAAGCAAAAGTAAACTAAGCAAACAGCTAGAACAGGAACAGAACCACAGAAATGGAGGTCACATAGAGGGTTAGCAACAGGGGAGTGGGAGGAGGAGAGAGGGGGAAAAGGTACAGAGAATAAGTAGCATAGACGGTGGGTAGAAAATAGACAGGGGGAGGGCAAGAATAGTGTGGGAAATGTAGAAGCCAAAGAACTTATGAGACATGGACATGAACTAAAGGGGGGGATGTGGGTGGGAGGGGGTGTGCAGGGTGGAGTGGAATGATGGGGGAGAAATGGGACAACTGTAATAGCATAATCAATAAAATATATATATTTTTAAAAAAGGACAGAACCCTTAGTAGGCAAGTGAGTGGGGCCCCCAGAGCCCAGATTTTAAGTCTGTCAGAAACCAAGAGGGTTTTTTTATGGCTCTCCTGTAAGAGGGAAGTGCCAGCATGGCTCCCAGGAGCGTGAATAGAATGGCTGCACCCTAAAGTCAGTCCCAGACACCCACCCCCCGAGTCTGTGTATGTTGCTGTCCCCTCCTTTTCTTTCTTTTCTCCTACCCTGCAGGGGTTAAGATGCAGGGTAGGAGAAAAGAAAGAAAAAAGATGCATGGTGGTGTGAGCAGGATTCCAAAGAGTGGGATGAGTGGTATCCCACATGGTTGAATGATTATTTTTCCCTGGGAGAGGCTTGCTCTTCTCAAGAAAAATGTGTGCCAAGTATTGAGGTATGTCTGGCACAGAAATCCCACAGCCACTCCCCACGTCAGTCCCCAATGCCTCCCACTCTGACTTTCTTTGGGTGACTCCAGTCTGCATAGCCATCTCTTTCCTGCAGCCCAGAGTGAGTGGCTGTGAAAGAAAAACCTCTGCTTTGGCACCTTTCAGAAAAAAAATAGTGGCTTCATCTCCAGTGGGCTCTATCCCTGCCTAGCAGATAAACCATGAGGCTTTCACCACAGGGTGCTATGTGGGCAGCTGATCCGGGCACTGACTGGCTGTGCTTGGGATCCTGGTCTGTGGTCCAGGCTCCACTACCCTCAGGAGCAGCTGCCACAGCCACCCGTAGCCTCAGCCTGCCACTCATGGAAATGGGGCTCTCCCATTTTTGCCCCAACTCTTCCTAAAGATCTCATGTTGGTTTTTGCCTGTCCTTGGTTAAAAATCTCTTTTCAGGTAGTCTTCAGTTGTTTATCAGCTTTGTTTGTTTGTTTGGTTATTTTTATGTTTATTTTGTTCTAGAAGGAGATATGAGAAAGATACTCTTACTCCACCACCATCTTGGTACCCAAGAAAACCTTTTAAGGAAGCTTCAGTAGGATTCTTTTCAAGCCTTCTTTTTCCCACCTCTGCATATGTATCTTGGAGGTCTTGCTCAAGTGTGAAATATATCTGAGATTTATAGTCATGGATCTTTATTTTCTGCTAAAAAACATTTAGTTTGTTAAATTAACAAAGTTAATGTTTGTTAACATTAGGTAACATTTAGGTAAAAGTTTGTTAACATTAACTAAATGTTAGTTTGGTCTTATTTATTTTAATTAAGTAAGAAAATTACTGAACAATTACTAGGTGTCCATCATTACACAGAACTCAGGCTGGATATACCAAGGTAATCAAACCTCCAATCTTGCTCTCAAGAAGAGTGAAGTGCAACCACTACTACCATACGGTGTTCAAAGAGTAGGAATGTGGGTTTGCTTCTTCCAGTGACAGCCTCTTCGTCCCAGCCCAGGCCGTTGTCCCAGCTCTGTGGAAGTCGTGGTTAAGCAACCCAGTTTTTCCTTAGCTATTTTTACATAATTTTAAAATTGTTACTTCTTTTTTGTATTTGTCTTTTTACTTTATAAATGTTGTTCTAATGTTCCTGAAATATTTTCTATATTCACTTTGAGGTTTGTTATTTAAAAAAAGGGAAGAGAAAGTATAAGGGAAAGAAGAGGTAATATATTTCCTCTTTGATTTTTAAAACATCAGAACTTTCCTCTCTTTTTTCACATTCTTAGAAAGGACAAGTAAGCAGTTATGGAAAAGTGACAGAAAGGCAAATCAAAAGTAAATGCTGAAAATGAAAAAGTGAAGTAACATCTTCTCTATCCAAATGACAAAATGTCACTTTACTACACAAGTCAGGGATTAAGAGCTCTACAGGGTGACTGGTTTCAAACCAGCCTTTGTGCAATTATGGTAGCTGCAGACAAGTGTGGAAGGAGGGCAGGCTGTTTACTGAGAGGCTAGTTTTCAGCTTTGGTAAATCAAAGCGTCTATATATGTATCTATGTCTCTATCATCTATCAGTTTTGTCACCATCCATGGAAATTGTCGGATTCCAAGGATTTAGTCACGCTCAAATGTGACTGGGTTATACACCTGATGATCATGTTACGGATGTGTGAGGGGTCTATTATTACCTGGAAGCTAATAGAGACTAGTCATTTGGATAGCACATTCCCTGTCACACGAACTGAAGCCCATGTTCACATAAGAGAGGAAATGAGAAATAAAACATGTTTATTAGTGAGCTGAGAAGTAAAGGAGGGGAAGCTGATCATCTCAGGGAAACATCCATTCAGAACCCATAGTTGGATGGGTTAGTTTTGTCCCTTGTTAGACAGGCTAACAGATGCTGAGTGCTTATTTTGTTCAGCATGGTCTCAGCCATATTACATCACTCAGTCTTCACCACAACCCGGCAAAAAGCTATGACTGTCATATACAAGCAGAGGGGGAAAATTGCACAGCCAGCGCAGGCTGGAGCTTTGACATAAACCCACATGGTATAGCCCCAGGGTCCACTGTCCTAACCACTAAATTGTGGTGTGTGCTCAGACAAAGTTCTTGCAATCTTAACTAATCATTTACCAAGTCCTTACTCTCCAACTCCCATTTTTTGTAGTCAATAAAAAGCAACATTCCCTCATTTCAGAGACATTACAATGCACTTGAAGAGGATGCAGATTCCTTCTCACTTGCTAAGTTCCAGTCTGCCTTTCCAATGACGTGTTTTGTGAAGTTCTTCTGAATCTTTGGAACTCCCTGTTCCCATCTGAGATTTCTTTTCAGAATTCATCCAGAAATTGTCCAGGAAGATAAAGGCATCATTTTGAAATTCATTCTTGCTATCCTGTTTTCAGAGGACTCATTTTCCAGCACGGTTGTGAGAGTCTAGGGTGGCTCCTTTTTGGAACAGGTAGTTCTCTTTGTACTTGCTGTGGGATAGAGAGCACGCCGTGCGTCTCCTCTGTGACAGACACATTTTTGGACACTCAGACACGGGTGGTACTGCCCTCAGGATACTTACCGTCTCATGGGCCATCAGATGTTTAACTGTTAGGTTGGTTACTTAATCATAAGCACACAGGATGTGAAGAAGAATGTGTAAGGTCAATGAGGAGTAATGTGCAAACAGAACAGTAAAGCAGTAAGTGCCGCTTACATAATAAATTGTGGCTTTTAGCAAATTAAGGAACTTCTGAGTTTTCAGTTTCCTCATTTGAAAAATGTAAATAATTATAGTAATTATCTCATAGGGAAGGTGTAAAGATTAAATAAAGTAATGTTTGTAAAACACTTTGCTGAAGACCCATATATAATTAAAGATTTCCGCCATTAATTTTATTGAAAATAATCCGTACACTACCTATTCCATGAAAACGTGTCATGATAAGCTGTGAAGAGCACTGCAGCCCCCATGTCCCTGAGTGTGTGGTAGACTCTCACTGGTCGATGGATCACCTGAGGACGAGATGTTACCTGCTTTACCACACAGTGAGGGAGGCAAGTTTTACTGTGAAATGGTGTGTCCTTTAGGGAACAGGGAGAGTCACACACTGGCGGTCTTGAAACTTCTAGGAAACCAGCACCTACAAGGTGTCTGGCAGACCATAGGTGCACCAAATTTATTTTTAACAAATGATATTTGTGATAATGTTCCCCTAAGATATCCTCAGTGAGTTTAAGACCACTCAGGTGCTATCTTTAAGGGGCATATGATATGAGGTATAGGAGGTTCAGGGAAAAACAAACAAAGCCATAAACCTGGCTGGGGAGCCAGAGGAGGACAGACATCAAGAGTTATTTTCCTTGTCTTTGGCAACGTGGCTAGCTTGATAGTTATGCTAAATAGCTAAGCCTCCTGCACTCAGGGTGAGGGAGATGGGTGTGACTTTAGCCCTTGAGGTATACCTGCCAGGGATTACAGCACAGGCTGGAGAGCTTGGAGGCAGTTGGCTCCTCATGATAGGGCCCTGCCTGCCTGGACTAACAATGGCAGCCAATGAAAGGCAAAGCTACAGGGATGGGCAGGTGTAGCTCATAGTGGGAGGAGTCAGAAATAGGGTTATGGAAGAGGGACAAGGTGAGGATTTAAACTCAAGCATGGCCACCATTCTCTCGCCCTTGGCCATGCAGTTTGGGAAGGAGAAGGGTGCTTGGCCATGAGGCTGGAAGGGAGTAGAAGAGCCATGAAGAAGGGATAATGTAGCAGCCATAAGCACCTCTCACTCTCTCTTTCATTCTCTCTCTCTCTCTGTCATGTGGGGAGTAGTAGTGAGGGAAGAAGCATCCTATCTGTAGCAGGAGATCTTTGCCATGGAGTTTGAAAGAGAGCAGTGAGAAGGGAGAAGTAAGCAAGCAGCTATGCAGTTTATAGTGAGAAAGGAGGCCAGCAACCAAGGCTCAACTACAGGAGGAGGCTGTTCCCATCCCACAAGAGGGCACGCATTGAGAGCCCAGCTTGCGTAATCAGGGAGACTGTGCCACTGCATCCTACAGGACACCTACTATATTAGGCCCTGTTACCAAGGGAGGGAGTCATAACAACTTTTCCTAATACATAGAAACAAACACAGGGAGGCTGCCAAAACAAGGAGACAAAGAAACACAGCCCAAATGACAGACAGATCAGAAGTTCAGAAAAAGAACTAAACAAAATGGAAATGAGCAACCTATAGGATGCAGAGTTCAAAACACTGGTTATGAGCATACTCAAGGAACTTAGTGAGGACTCAGCAGCATAAATATCCAGTCAGAAATGAAGAATACACTAATTGAAATAAAAAACAATTTACAGTGAGTAGAGTGGATGGAGCTGAGGATGAAATCAATGATTTGGAACATAAGGAAGCAAAAAACAACCAATCGGAACAAGAAGAAAACAAATCCCAAAAAATGAGGATATTGAAGCAGCCTCTGGGACAAATTAAAACCTTCCAAGTTAATTTTTTCAAGCACTCTTTCCATGCATTTGCCCACTTCATGGTGGGTGATATTCAAGCACACCTGTCCATACCATGTGGAGCGTTGAGCAGTTTTTGATCAAAAATGGCATGACCCCTGTGCCCCACACTCCCTATTAACCTTGTCTCACCCCAAGCAATTTTTTTATTTGTTTCCTAGATGAAGAAAGTCATCCAAAGGAAACATTTTGCCAATGTGGAAGAAGTGAAACAAAAAATGCAGAAGCACTAAGAAGCATCAAAATCAAGGAGTTCAAAACTGTTTGAGCAGTGGGAAAAAAAGTCTCAGTAGTTGTATTGCATTGAATAGAGGGTACTATGAAGGTGACTGACATTTAAACATATAAGAATAAATGCACAATTTTTTATAAATAAATTGTTTTCTTGAGCCCCACCTCATATCAACATCATCTGCTGAAACTAAGATAAAAATTCTATTGCTTTACTATATTGTCCCATTTTAATAGTTAATATCACAGCCCTGGCCAGGTGACTCAGTTAGTTGAAGCATTGTGCCATATACCAAAAAGTCTATGGGTTTGATACCTGGTCAGGGCACATAGAGAAAAGAAAAAAACAACAAAAAAAGGAGGCCATATAGCCTGGACTAATTAGGAGATGTTGTCTGCTGTCACTAACTTGGGAGTTGCAGCGGACTTCCTTGCAAGATCCTGTCCTGTTGCAGCTGGATTTTGCCTGGACTTTTAAGACCTGTGCCTTTCCTGAGTTTCACCATGATCCAGAGTAACATGACACATAATTTTGTCACCATGATCCAGAGTAACACAGCACATACTTCTCTGGACTATCATATGCAGGCTGATGACCACAGACTCCAGATCCTGAAGCAGAAAGCAGCTGCCTGAGGATGGAGACTTTGGTTCCTACCAGAGGGACTAGAGAACTGTTTGCACAGCTGCCTTAAGGTAAGGAAATGGGGAACTTGTACTTTTGGGGTTCATGGCTTACAGCCTTTTGGGAGCTTGGGAAGTGCTGGGATTTGTGGAAGCAGGGCTCTGAGCTGAGGTGCTCTAAGTCTGTTGGAAATAAGCACCCTTTCCTTCCAGCATTAATTGTAGGGCCATTCAGCAAGGCACCATGTGAATGGTCTCCAGTCTGCTCAGTAAAACATGTATAACTGAACTTTTTTTAAAGAAGGGGCAAAATGCCAATAAGGAGAAAACTTTAAAAAATCATTATCTGATCTTTGATATTTCCTGCTGTCCTGAAAAAAGCTGCCACTTATTGGGTGAGTGTTTCTCCCTTCTCTCCCTTCTCTGACATCTAGTCTTTTCTCCAAAACAACCTAGGAGGTGTGGAAAATAAGTTTTAATGCTGTGGAAGATACTGCACTGGCACTTGTAGTTTAGGGTCTCCCATCTAGACATTCATGTCAATAGACATAGATTTTTAATAAACTTCATAAAATAAAAAGTAGAAAGGAAAGAGGTGGCAGGATAAAACTGGAAATAAACTTTCTCTGCTCCCTATTTCGAAGGCATTCGTCACCCAAAGTCCTCAGACCTTGCCGAGACTTTCTCTTCGGGCCGTCCTGTGGAATCCCCTCCAGCTGCCAGGGGTCCTGTGCATTGCTGTGCTGGGGCCTGGAGGTGCTGTGTTGCCAGCCCTGCGCTCCTGGGCTGTGGCCTCCCTTTGAGCCCTGTCAGTCCAGGAACCTGCACAGTTTTGAGCCAGATGGAGAGAAAATCTGCTCTGTCCTATCTGAGGGGCGCACTGACTTCAGATTTCCTCAGATACTTGAGGACAGGAGCCAGTTTGAGAAGAAGAAAGCCTTGGCTGTCATGTGTGAGAGGCTGCAACACATCTTCAGCCTGTTCAACATAAGTGGCTGTTCAATAGCGTGGACGGAGACCCTCCCGGACACATTCCTCCGTGGACTTGATTAGCAGCTGGATGACCTGGACACATGTTTAGAGGAGAAAAGGGAGGTGGAACAGCCACCTCTGGGGAGTGAGAACTCTAGACTGGCTGTGCAGAGGTGCTTCCCAGGAATCAGACTCTACCTGAAAGACAACAAATGCAGCCATTGTGCCTGGAAGGTTGTCAGGGTAGAAAGAAGAGGGTGCTTGTTCTGCATTGACACACCCACAGGAGAGCCCAGGAAATAAAGACGAGGTTGAGACTGAAAACCAATCATCTGGTCAACTAGATGGCTCCTTTCTTAGACTCAAAGTGCGATCTTCATCTCTACTTTTATAATAGGTGAAAAAATTATTTAATAGCAAAGGTGTAAATTACAAAATTTTATGAAATGTTGTAAGTTACAATAGGTCATTCAGAACATAGAAACGACAATCTATTTGTTATACCTGAAAAAACTTTTATAACTTTTATTTAAATTATTTGAAATGTTTATGCTATCCATAGTATTTAAATACTTGTTGATCATAAGACACTGTTTATTATTATATTTTTTATGAGACCGCTGTTCATATTTAAGTATGGTAAATACAAACAAGTTTCAAAACAACCTATTCGGCTTTAAATTGAAAATGGTTCCCTGAGATACAGCTTTAGGGTGGCAGGGTCAGCTGTGGAGGAAAGCCCAGGGCCTGGGCACAGTGGCCTGCTTGGTGCCTGTAAACACTGCAGATGCATTGGGGTTCGGTGGGGAACCAGCAGATGTGAGATATTCGTTACCGCTGCTGTTGTTATTAACTGCGCACACAGCAGTTAGTCAGGAAATAATTATTCATCTCTGAGTTTGTTGTATTAATGACATCAACAAGTTCAGCTACCTCTTATTCTTTGGTTGATGCTTCTACATTGAGGGGTCTGGGGAGGAAGAACTGGTCAAATGAAAAGATAAACTGATTGAGAAGTTACAGTGTCTCAAAAACCCCAGGACAAGAGCATGGGGGGCAGGGATAAGTTTTGCATAGATAACAACAGCAACCTAACCTGATTAAAAATTGGGCACAGGCCTTCACTGGACATTTCTCCAAAGAAGACGTACAATGGTCAACAAGGCCATGAAAAGATGCTCAACATCACTCTTCATTGGGAAATGCAAATCAAAACCAGTATGAGAGACCACCTCACATTCATTAGAATGGCTACTATCAAAAAGAGTGTTGGCAAGAATGTGGATGAATTGAAACCCTTGAGCACTTCTGGTGAGGGTGCAAAATGATGCAGCTGCTCTGGAAAAAAGGATGGTAGTGCCTCAAGAAATTAAAAATAGAATTACCATATAACCCAGCAATTCCACTTCTGGGTGTATACCCAAAAGAAGTGAAAGCAGGTCCTCAAAGAGGGATGTGTACACTCATGTTCATAGCCCTTTCCTCACCATGGCCGAAAGGTGGAAGTACCAAGTGTCTACAGTTAAATAAATGGATAAATAAAATGTGGTATAGCCCTGTAATGGAATATGATTCAGTGTTAACAAGGGAGGGAACTTGGGGGTGTAAAGTACAGCATAAGGAATATAGTTAACGGGCACTCACTATATTGTTGGGGTGATCATATCATAAGGTAAATGAATGTCTAAACACTATGTCGTATGTCTGCAACTAATATAGTATTGTATATCAACTGTTAGTAAAATTTTCTAAATTAAATAAAAATAAAATTGAAAAAAGTGAAAGAAAGTCATCACAGGTTACAGGATAGTTGGACTTGAGCACATTATGCTAAGTGAAATAAGACAAGAAGACAAATACTGCATGATTTCAATTATACGCAGTATGTAGAGTAGTCAAGACCATAGATACGGAATGATGGGTGCCACAAGCTTGGGAGAGGCATGGATGGGGACTTGTTTAATGGGTACAGAGTTTCAGTTCTGCAGAATGAAAAGAGCTCTGGGGATTGGCTGTACAAAGTGAGTATACTTAACATTGTTGAACTATACACTTAAAAATGGTTAAGATGGTAAACTTTATGCATGTGTATTTTACCACAATTAAAATAAAAAAAATTAAAGTGTTCTGTGGACAGCCAAGAATCATAAATTGTGGGTTTGGGGATGGGATTGTTCAAAGTGTGAACCAATGTCCAAGTTCTGGCTTCCTGCTGATTAACTGAATGACCTTGGGAAATATACTTAACCTTTTTGAGCAGCTTCAGTTTTCTCCCATGCAAAGTGGGAATGATAATGCCTTCCTTTCAGGGCAGTTAAATTGATTGAATGAGATGATGTACGTACTGCAGAACAACACTTGGCCCCTAAAATGGATTATTGTAATTATTGTAATTATTAAAACTCAGAGAAGTCTATTGAACTTGTGAATCAGGTCCTTGGTAATTAATTATGAAGAGGGTAATGTCATCACCGACTTAGTGACAGACTGCGCCCTATTCCGTGAGAAATGTGAAGGCAGTGTTAAGAAAGCTGTTTCATCGCAGATAAATACAAAAAGCCAGAAAAGCCAACAAAACCGGGGACTCACGGAAACTTCTCAGGTTATGAGCTCTCATCATTTTCTCCTTGTTCCTATTGTAGCTTCTTGCACATACATTTATCAGGCATTACATTGTAGTGTTAATAAGTATTTCCTTTTCAAAATCTACATAACAGGGAGAAAAATATTCAAGTGTAAGCGTTCTTGGCCTCTTTTCCCCCCTGTTTGTGTCTGTTGGTAATCAGTGTTGGGTCACTGGGGTTAAGGATGAAGGTGCACAGATGAAGTGAGTTGTAGGATAATAGAGCCTGAATCAGCTGTTCAGAGGGTGGCACGAAGAGCAAGGCAGGCTGGGCTTTGCAGAGAGATGAGATGTGAGGGTAAGTAGCTGCCATGATAAGTGTGACTTTAAAGAACTAAAGAGGATTCCTTAAATTTATTTACATTTGCAAAATACACTTGAGAATCTATTGTGATTATTCAATTTTCAAACAATTCATATAAGGAGAAAGGCCACCCTTGCTCATGGAGGATCCACCCAATTCCACAGGGCTAATACTTTAATGTGTATCCTTCCAGACATTTGTCCATGTATTTAGTAATTCTACACATGCCCAAGTATTTAGAATATATTACAGAAATATTATTATTCCATAAAAATTAATCTCTGATTTGTTTGTGCTACTTAATAATAGACACAGAGGTTTTCCTCTATTGGTACATAACATTTACTACATTCTTTCCATTGCTGCACTGTGTTACTGTGAGACAGCTCCTTGCAGTTGGACAGCCAGAAACTCATCAAAGCATAGTATGTATTCCATACATAATACTTCAGTGCCTACCATGGGCTAGACACTGGCTAATGATTGGAGGTACCAAGTTCAGACTCGAAAAGTCTAATTTCCAGGAAGAAACAGAATAAATCAACCATCAATTACAGAACAGAACGATCAGTCCTCTAATAGAAGAGCTGTCTGTAATGACAAAGAGCCATAGGCATGGAGGGGGGTAGAGGTGAAGGGGGAGTAAAATGGAGATGCATCAGCACATAATCAGTGCTTCAAGAGTGCTAGATGGATATGGACGGACAGTTAAATAACTGGACCATGGGACAAGGACCAGAGATGTGCAGGCCATTTGGAAGCAAAAGCCAAATCAAAAGGAGTGGCAAAGTTGGACACTTTATAAAAATAAGAAATAAATAAGACCTAAGGACAAGATTAAGTTTCCTTCCCTATAAGGGAGGAGTCCAGAAATGAAAGATGGGAAAGTTACACCAGGCCCTGAATGCTCCTACTAAAACTTAAAGACCAGCATGTTATTGTTAAAGTTCTTAACCCAGGAAGGGAAAGGAGACCTCAATGTACCCAGTTTCCTTCTCTGCACTAAGATAATCATAGTACCACATCATAATACTGTGGTGAGAATTAACTCTTTTAATTTCTGTGTTGTGCTCAGAATGGTACCTGGCACTTAGTGAGGGCTCCTTACATGTTAGCTGTCTTTGAACCTGGTTAGAAGTTCATTCCCACTCGGTAGACAGGAAGATAGGGCAGTTCCTGGAGAGCTATCCAGGGCACATTCATTGCCAACTCAACCATTGCACGGAGGAGTGGAGAAACAGCCATTCCCTGGGTTGCCTGGGCCAATGTGCCGCAGGAAATACCCCAGAGTTTTGGGCAGAGCCGTTCCTGCTTGGCACACACACCAGCTGTCTGTGAGGACATGCATTCTTCCACTGGTGTCTTGGTTTTCCCTCTTGTTCAGGAACTAAAACTTTCCAGCTAAATGACGTAGGCCTCTGGCAGGCAGTCAGAAGAATCCTCGCCTTTGTGAACATTCCCTGCACTCCACTCAGCCAAGCCTCCAGGCCAGAGGGAAACCCTGGCCTCACTCTTCAAACCCAGCTTGCCAGCTTGCATTTAGTTTCCTTTTCGCTTGTTGCATCAGCTCGTCATTATTTTTGCACACCTCGGTTTATGACCCAATCTATGATGATGAAACAAAACGAAGTGTAGTTGCAGGTTTCAGCTATGTAGAGTATTTTCACTTTAAAGATCCTGAAACCTCTTCAGAGACAGGAAACTCACTTAGAAAACAAGTAACAGGACCTAAAACCTCTGTGAGGTTTAGAGAAAAGCAGCTCCAAAGTCAAGTGATAATTTCAGACAGCTGGAAACCTCATTCTAGTTTTACTTTCTGCATGTCATTCTGCATCTCTGAGAAATCTCATTAACCAGAAGAAACTGGTTTAGGGACTGGAAGGAGTTCTCCAACCACTGAAAGTTGGCAGGGGAGGACGCCTGCAGTGAGGGCGACCTGAACAATAGCTTCAAATGGCAACGGGAAAGAAGAGATGGCAAGGCCAGGGCGTGCCCTGTGAGCACTCGTTAGGCTGGCCTGGAAACACAGTTCCCTGCCATAGGCAGGGTCCTACGAATTTTCCTGGTAATTGAGATACAACTTGAATGAAGCAGTGGAAATGAAACAAAATGAAAGATGGTGTTTTACAAAGGAAGAGATTTGAGCCCATTTGTAGGTGGAGTTGTGCTGTGATTATCCCAGACTCTCGGGAGAAGGGGTAGAGGAGAAACTTCCCACGGGCACTGGAAGAGGAGCATTAGGAAACCCCCATGAACGCAAAAGCAGCATTTGGGAAGAGGACAGATTCCCTCTGTATTATTCTGCATCCATCCCCTTTCTTCCCGTTCCCTAGCCACGGCCTTTATTTTCAAAGTCGTGAGATCCTCTGGGCAGGACTTCTCCCCGCCTGTCCCTGCTCCACTTTGCCTCCAACATTTCTGCCTATTCCTCTGCCTGGGGCAAAAGTCCAGTCCCTTCTCATCTTGAAACCTCTTGTCTAAGTGCAAACACTGCCTGCACTCTGGCCTTCAAGAGCCTCCACAAAATATCTCGAGCTGATTTTTTCCACCCTCTGTCCCTTTGGCTTCTAACACTTAGTCTGTCCTCAATTTGGAGCTCCTTCTAGTTGCTCTTCGCAAACCTGTCTATTCTCCTGGCTCTGTTCATGCTGGTCCCTCCTTGTGGAGCTATGCTGGCCATTGTGGTGGCTCTTAACCACATGTAGCCTGTTGAGCTCTTGGTGAGTCCAAACTGAGCTGTACTCAATGTAAAAACATGCACTCTCGTTTGAAGGCTTAGTATGAAAAAGAGGAATGCAATTACCTCATTAATTTTAAATTGCCCTGGCTGGTATAGCTCAGTGGATTGACTGCCAGCCTGCAAACTGAAAGGTCGCTGGTTTGATTCCCACTCGGGGTACTGCCTGGGTTGCCAGCCAGATCCCCAGTTGGGGACGCGGGGTGGAAACCAATTGATGCATCTCTCACACATGGATGTTTCTCTCCCTCTCTTTCTCCCTCCCTTTCTCCCTCCCTTCCCCTCTCTCTAAAAGTAAAATAAATAAAATAAAATAATTTTATGTTGATTACATGTTGAAATGACAGTATTTGTATATATTGTGTCAAAAAAAGTCTATCAGAATTAGCCTCACTTGTTCCTTTTTTACTTCTTTAATGTAGCTACTAGAAAATTTTACACAGCCTATATGACTCTCATTATGTGTTATTGGATGGCACTGGCCGGTAATGGCCTCCACCTTGTCCCCATCACTGCAGCCACCTCTCCCAGGGTGACCACACCACTCCTGTAGGCGCACTGCCTGCACTATGTGCTTTGGGTATCTCCTCACCCTCCCAACAGCTGCGGTGCCTTTTCCCTCAGAGTCACCATCGCCGCCTTGGCACCCTGTACCCACTTGAAGGAACTGGGCATGGTGTACTTTGTACTCTAACTGTGATATGCAGAGAAGAGCACAGGTTTGCTGCAATCCACTCACCCTGTGAGCTGTGGGCACGTTATTCAGCCTCTCTGAGCCTCAGTCTCTTCCTCTGTCCAATGGGTATGCAATAACCCACGTCAAATGTTTACTATGGCAATTATTGAGAGAATGGCATGTAGTAAGAGCTCAGTATATGGTAACTAATAGTACTACTACTAATACTACCACTATCATTTTTATTTTATTAGTTTATAAACTGGCTCAGCAGGTTGGATCAAAGGCCTCTAGGCATGGGGAGGCTGAGCAGGCTCATTGTCACACCTGGGGAGGTCAGCTCTACAGGAGTTTGCAAGTCACACTGGAGGGGCAGGCCCCAGTGACCAGGCTCCTTGGACCACCCCGCTACCCAGTGCGGTAGACCATCTGTAGGTTTACTGACTTCTGTGACTCCTCTCATTGGCCTTTGAGCTGTGAGCCATGGATGAGTCCAGCCTGACGCAAGAATCCTTTTTGAATGACTGACTAAACTGAGCGTTTAAAAATGAAACAGCTGAGGGGGGATTTTGCTCTTTCCAAAACTCGTTGTATGGTGCCCATGAGATGGCTGAGGTTCTGTTCAGAGCTGGCATGCAAAGGATGGAGGCAGAGAGACTGAAACGCACATAAAAGGCAGGGTAACCAGAAAGACAGGGGCTTATAGGTTCTTTTCAGCACAGATTAGCCTGGAATGGAAGAGCACATTCACTGGGAGAAACCTGCAAAACCACAGACACAAAATAAATAATCTCCCTTTTATTTCACAAGTCATAAAACATAATATTTTTTTAAATGTTCTCTCTACATACATTGACATAGCTGTGTTGTATGTACAAGTTTAGGCCATGCTTTTGAGCACAGCTGGGCATTTCTTACTTTCTAATGACACAAGTAACATGTTCATTATAAAATGTTTGTAAATGTGAATAAAACAAAAAGAAGCCTAACAATTTAATAACATTTATTAAATTATTTCAAACAAAAAAGTACACTAGATTATAAATGCCTAATAATCCTGTCTCCCAGATATCTTCTGATCATTGGGAAAAAGCAGGTACAAATAGTTGTAAAGGTACACAGTGAAAGGGAAAGACTTTTCCACTTGGTGCATCCTTGGCCTCCAGCATCTTCCCAGAGGACAAGTACCACCAATAGAGGAGTGGATGCACCCGAGGAAACTGGTACCTGTGTGCATCAGCATGCATGTGTGTATCGTTTTGTTAGGCCAGAAACAAATAATAATACTGTGTCCGTTACTACATGTATAGCTCCTTTTATTAAATATATCTCAGATATAGGTCCATATTAGCTAACTTTCTTTTTAATGTCTATACATAGTATTCCATTTTGATCTGTACCATATTATTACTTAACCAACTCCCTAATGATGGATATTTAATTTACATTTTTTCCTATGACAGCACTGCAGTGAACATTCATACATATTTGTATAATACATAATGTATAATATACATACATACATATAAACACACTTCTGCAGGAATGTTCATAGGTGAATTCTTAGCATTAATTTTGCAAGTTAAAGGAACAATTGCATTGCTTGAAATTTGACATTTTGAAAGATACTGTTAATCTCTCTGTGGTCTCCGCTTGTCAGCTAGTTTGGGCTGTCTCACAGCATGGCAGGTCCAGGACACTGAGACCACTTACAGGGGTGCTGATGGCTTCGAGAGCAAGATGCTGCATTATCTTTCCCGAGACAGCCTCAAAATTCGCACACCGTTACCCTCCCACAGCATTTTGCCCAGATTGGAAAGGAGACTGCCTTCGCTGTCAGGTGTCAAAGTTATGCTGAAATGGTCACATGGGATGGAAGATATTGTTCTGGCTGTATTTGAAACAGCAATCTTTCCCACATTCCCAAACGTTTGCATTTTATTGAGCATGATTAGAGTACCATTTCCCCATGCCCTTTACAAATGTTATTAGTGCAAAGTGGCTGTCTCCTCAGTAGTTTCATTTACATTTTTTTTAGTACTATTGAACAGATTTTTATATCTTCATTGGCCCTTATATTTCTTTTCCTGATTTCTGGCTATTTGTAAACTCTTCTTTTGTATAGTTTTTTTAAATTAACTTTAGGAGTTCTTTGTAAGTGAAGAAAAGTATCCTTTCCACATTGTGTGTTATAACTGTATTTTTATATTACTCTTTCTCTTTGAATTTACTGGTATGTTTTTGCCATACCAAAATTTATAACTTGTTGATAGTCATATTAATAAATATTTTCTACTATAATTTGGGGATTGCATAACTTCCTTACTTCCATATTATTTTTTTAAATCTCCTAGTGTTTTTCTGATTTTGTTTATCTCACCGCACAATCTGCTCCATATGATGTTATGTGGACTCTACAGAATTGAAACCATCCTCAGTTTCCTGAAAACAACTGCCCTGGTCAATGTGTACTATTTTTTTAATGTGCTGATTCTAGTTGCTAATATTTTTCCCAGATCGAAGTTTTTCTCCAGTGCCAAAATTCCCCCAAGCATCTCATGTCTTGTGACTCTATCTTATTCAACAAAATGTGGAGTCTTTTATTTCTAATTACTTTCTACATATATTGAGTTTGTATGATTCTGATTTAGGTTGTTTTATATAATCTAAGAGTATTTTTAAACTCCTTTGGGAGACACGTCAAAATTTTGATCTGTTTTATGAGACTGTATTCCTGATATATTTTCAGCATCCATTCAGATGTTATTCTGCTTCTTATCCTTCTTTTTCTAGAAATGACTTTGCGTGAAACTCAATGCTAATACCATTTTGTTGTCTAATTTAACAGGAGCTTAGATTTTCCTGAACTGGCAGCGGTCGGGAGGGGTTCTTCTCACTTCACGGAGCTCCCTCTTCCGTTGCTTTTGCGACACGTGCCAAACCCCGGCTGCGTGCTCTCTGGCCTGTCCGCACTGCATCGGTCCGCTCTTCTCCTTCCTTTCCTTCCCTCTCCTCGTTGTTTCTGTCCTCCTCAAATTTGGTTTCACTTCCAGCAGTCTCTGCTCAGTGTAAGGTCCTTTCTGAAACAGGCCTGTGCCTTGTGGGTTTGGAAATTACTAGTATCTTGGACTGCTCCAGTGCCTTTCAGAACTTACTGAGGCCCCTCACATTCACCTGCAGTTCCACTGGGCAGAACCCCTTCGAGTTTCAGAGGCTGCTCTCCAGTCGGCCTGGATGGCTTCCCAGGAAATACGTCTTGGCCACTGGGGAGTTTGTAGGGCCATTGCTTTCCTCTGCTTTCTCCCACCTGGACGATGCTGTCAGGCAGCTCTTATGGCAATTGGTGGTTTGTCCCCATCTGCTTGCATTTCGTGGTTTTCTGTAAAATGGGGTTTTGGTTTCTATCTAGTTGCAGTGTCTGGTTTTGTGTGGGGACTCAGGGAAACTCAAAGCTGTACTGCTACCACTGCTATCTCCCCAGAATATCGTCCTGGTATATGAGGATTGTGTGCTACATCTTTTAAACCCTCAACACCCTTCACTCATTCGAATGAATGATGATCATCTCTTCCCCATGCCCCAGTTTAGAAAGGTGAATTGCTTCCTCTGCACCCCAGTTAGGAGGCATCCCATAAACACTATTGAACTGAAAATAGTTTTGTTTTTCAGGAATACGTCAGACATTAGCAATAGATAGTCTTTTCTGGGGAGAGTTTTTTCCATAGAGCCAATGCGCAGAAGGAATGGGAGCAGAGGGCTATTTGGGAGATAACGTTGAGTGTGTTGCAAAGATCAGAAGACAGGACTTCTGCTGATGGCATGAAAGCTGGAGGTCACGTTCGCTCCAGATTTATAAACCCGCATTTGCCCCTACTGCCATTTGGTACAATAAATGCAATGTCTCTCTTGCATTAAACGTGTTGAAATCCTCATGACCAATAACAGTGATGCAGCTATCTGTGAAATTATGGAGAATTTCTTCAAGCATTTGATTCTGGTGTTGCCAGGAAATGAGAGATTTCACATCAATGAATTCATCCTTCACCACCAGCTCCCTGGTCTACAACATTGATAAATCCACTCCCTGTTCTGTCTGCATTTATCCCTCCATTACTTATTGCTTACTGTAGAGATGGTATTCTACCACCACCCCTGCCAAAATAACAAATCAAATTACTCCACCGTACTTCACACTCTTCTATGACTTCTACTGCTCTCAGGATAAAGAAATATTTCTTTAGATGGCTTCACAATCCCTGTGCTGTCTGGTTCCCACCAGCATCTGGCCTCATCTTAGCCCATTCTGTGACCACTCTCTGACTTGATGGTTAATCACAGTGGCCTGTGGGCCTGTCCTTGGCCCTTACTGTGCATTCACTGACCACAGAGTCTTTGCCCAGGCAGTCCCAGCTACCTTTATTCTAAATTCAGCTCCAGTGTCACTGGTGCAGGGCAGTCTTCTCTGACCTCTCCTACTGTATTGTGTACCCATACTAGGGACCCTCACAACCAAGAGTCTCTCCTCTGCAACACTTGTGGCTGCTGCCTTTTATTTTTGTGTATTTCTTTGCTTAATACTCTTTCCACCTACTTAACTGAATGATCCATGAAAGTGAATGTTAAAATCAGCATCTACAGTTCCTTGCACACAGTGGGGTTTCAGATTGAAAGATAATGCAAGGTTTTCTAAAAACCGAGAATCATTATTTTATAATTTTATTTTTGTAGTAAAGTATCTTTAAAAAAGTATATACCTTGTCTCCCTGCTTTTTTTAGAAGCATGATATAAAATTGTAATTAGATGTTTAACTTATACCTCTCCTATGCAAATTCATTACTACATTCTAAGGAAAAATGGCCTCAGAAATATTGAGACAGGCCATTTACAGATGGCAAACAAACATATGAAATGATGCTCAACCTTCCTAAGCATCAGGGCAATGCAAATTAAAACCACCATGAGTTATCACCTTATGTCTGCAGAATGGTCATCAGTCAGTCAGCAGACAGCAAATCCTGGTAATCTTTGGGAGGAAGGGGAACCATTATGCACTGTTGGTAGGATTGTAAATTGGTGCAACCACTATGGCAAACAGGATAAAGTTTCCTCAAAAAGTTATAAATAGAACTACCATATTACCCAGCATTCCACTTGTGGGTATGGATTTTTAAAAAATCTAAAATATTAATTCAAAAAGATATAAGAACACTTATGTATATTGCAGCATTATTTACAACAGCCAAGATGTGGAAACAACCCAAGTGCCCCTTGATAAACTAGTGAATAAAACAATGGTGGTACATATCTATGCAATGGAATATGACTCAGCCATAAAAAAAGAATAAAATCCTGGCATTTTTGACTCTGTGGGTGGACCCAGACAAAAGGTGTTATACTAAGTGATATAAGTCGGAGAAATACAAATACCCACCGATATCACTTATTTGTAGAATCTGAAAAACAAAATCAATGCCCAAAACATACAGAAACAGATTCATAGATTCGGACACCAAGTTGACAGTTGCCGGATGGGAGGTGGATTAGGTGGCTGGGTGAAAAACTTGAAGGGATCAAGAAGTACAGTTTGGCAGTTACAGAACAGTCATGAGGATGTAAAGTACAGCCTAGGAAATAAAATCACTGATGTTGTAACGCCTATGTGTGGTGCCAGATGGGTACTAGACTTTTGGGGGTGATCAGTTTGTGTGGCAGACAAATATCTAATCGCTATGTTGTATACCTCAAACTGATGTGATATTGTATGTCAACTAATTGAAAAATAAACATAGGAAAATGTAAATGACAGAAGAAAACTGAAAAGGAGAACTGAAAATGGGGAATTCCTCTTAGACAGAAAGGCTCGATGGCCATATAAATAGCTGGTACTCATGGAGAAAGTTCATTCACGCTGGCAGCCCTTTGTGAGCCTTAGCCTCGGTGCCCAGGTGGAAGTAAGCACCCGCGTTTCTCTCATCATCATGGCCAACGGGAGCATCCTCCAGATAGCTCTCCTGTTGTGTTTCTCTACCACAGCTCTTTCCAGGAGCTACAACGTGCTTCAGTTCCAACAGAGAGGCAGTATTTCAGCCTGTTCAACTCTCATCCGGCGGTTGAATGGAACCTCTGGCTCTTGCCACCAGGACAGGATGGACTTCGAGTTCCCCAAGGACATTAAACTACAGAAGTTCCAGACGGAGGAAGCCATACAGGTCATCCAGGAGATGCTCCAACAGATCTTTGATCTTTTCAGAAGTAATTTCTCTAGCACCGGCTGGAATAAGACCATCATTGAGAAACTCTATGGGGAACTCGGTTGGCAGATGGAGCATCTGGAGGCAGCCCTGGAGGAAATCACGGAGGAGGAAAACCTCACCTGGGGAGAGAACACCACCCTGCTGCAGCTAAGGGAGTATTACTCAAGGATTGTACAGTATCTGGAGAGCAACCTGTACAGCAGATGTGCCTGGACAGTGGTCCGAGCTGAGGTCCTCAAGAACTTTTCCGTCCTTTACAAACTTACAGATTTTATCTTCAAAAACTGAACGTCTGTCAGCCTGTGCCCGTGGGAAGGAGAGACGCTGACCATGACCTCAGGCGCGCTTCAGCCCCTCACTCTTGGATGGACAGCTAATGCACTGCCTTTGAAAGGGCAGCTAGACTTTTTGAAATTTAATTAAATTATTCATTAAGTTATTTTTAAATATGTTTAAGTTATTATCTTGGAAAATAAACTTTTTGAAACAAACTCAGCATGGCAGTTTTTATTTCAACTTGATTTATAGAACCACCTGCAGTGAAAGTTACAGGGTACCTACTAGATGTTCCTTCTAAAATACACCTGCAAAGTAGTTCTGGCCTCTGTCTTCCAGGAATTTAAAACTTAAGGAAGCCACATGGAATACACAAGGTAAGAGACAATCAGGAGACCTGTATCTTATTTGGGAATAAATGTGGCCTGAACCTCTACAGAATTCAAATGGAAGAGGCAGGTAGGTGTCTCTGGAACTCAGCCAGGGAGCCTACTGCTCCTACTCTGTTCCGCAGGCTCTCTGGCCCTAAAGTTAGACTTTGATCGGCTTTCAGCGGAATGGTGAGAATATCTCAGCTTCTGTGGTCACCCTGAACTCTTCCCTGTTATCTCTGGAGTGCTCTGCTCACCACCCTAACCCTGCAAGGTTTAAAAATATTTGTGCGCACCCCCACCCCCCCCACACACAAAGCTAAGGGTGAGAAGTCCCAGGCAATTCTGCAACACTTAAGTAGCAGCCCCTTCATTTTAGTCTTCTCAGGACAGCCAAGACACAGGATTTCTCTGGGGAGCTGTGGACTCTGACTGCTTCCAGGGCACAGACACCAGAGGGAGGAAGAACTCTGCTGTATATGCCTGCCCTCTGGCTAGGTTTTTGCCTCATTTTCTGCCCCTACCCCCCCCTCAGAAAAGCAAAGTTGCTCCTGGTCTCCCCTGCCTTGTTTACACAGAATTTCAGGAAAATCTCAGCTGATTTTCCTGCTGCTCTGCATCTGTGGTCCACATAGTCCCTGGGGCCACATCCTGGGCAAGAGCAGCACATTAAGTCCTTTCAGGCCCAGTGAAAACCAGGAGGCAGGAGAGAAAGGGAAATTCGGGTGAGATGGAGAAGGCACGACATGTTCCCAGGGCTTACACTGGGAAACTCAAGTCTTCCTGGGAGCTCTCTGGGCACATGGCTAGCATGGCGGGATTTCTGTCTCTCTGTGTAAGGACCCTGTGGGTTCTGGGGTTATTATGGCTGTTCCTGTTATAAGCAGGTGCCACCCCGGCACTGCAGTGAACTCATGCATGCCACCGGACTTAGCCCTCCTCACCAGCATGCCTGAGGTAGGCACAACTACGTTATTGCTATTTTACAGTTCAGGAAAGTGAGTATCGGAGAGATTTAGTGGGTGTCCCAAGATCACATAACTAGTAAGTGGAGGTTTTAAAAGTTCAAAGGGAAGAATCACATAAGATTGTATTGAGGCTTTTTCTCCTGCTATCCCCTGCTTTGAATTGTTTCCACATACACCTGATTTCTGTCCCACAGCCTCCTACCTGACTGCTTTCTTTCCACATTGCCCTTTGAGCCCGGTGGGTAGCTAGATGGTCACTTTTCAGTAATTCCAAGGGTCTCAGCTCATAGTCTTCCTCGTTCAGCACTTCATAGTGAGACCCAGAGATCCATCATGACCAGCCATCTGTGTCCTGGACCAGAATCCCAGGTTCAACTTACTTGAAAGGGAAATCAGAAACTTAGCTTCAAGAGATGCAGATGAAATTGAGCTTTCTCTAGTCTACATAATTAGAATGATCCTCTGATTATTACAGGAAGATTTCTGAACCTGGCTGGAAAAAAATTACATTTTTAGGCTCCTCATAGCTACTCACATCATTGAATCTCTTCCTGCACAGTGAATTTTCTTCCGGCTCTAAAAACTTTGGTGCTTGGTCTCTTGCTGCTAAATAGGTTCTGTGAAAGAAAGTGATATGTAGAACTTAGAAAGTTATTGATGGAGAAGGCAGGTAAGCAAATAGCAGAACTTAAGGATTCTTGGAGAAAACAGAAACCTGCAACCCAAACCCTTCATCCCAAGGTTCAAGTGTTGACATTTGAGTCATCGTCTCAGTGTGGTGCTTGATTCAACGTAAGTGAATCAGGGAGGACGACAACCACAGCAACAATATTTGCAAACAATACTGTTAATTAAATATAAAAGTCCCTTTTGGGTTTAAATTAGGCTTTTTTTATACATATAGCAATTCAATATGTAAACCTACTCTGGAGTAAGAGGATGAATAAATATGTGGATCTAAAAACATAAATTTCACACTGTTAGAATTACTATTATGAATTGGAATACTTTGCATTATTTTTACATTTGTTTCTTTGTCTCTAAGGGGGTAGGACATCAAAATCTTTCTTCTCTTTCTAATTTCCTGCCTTCTTCCCAGCTGTGGGTCAGGGAAGAGAGCCCAGGCACCAGTCTCTAAGTCAGTATTTGATGTATATCCAGTAGATGGCAGTGTAACACCAAAGTTCCATATCTTTGGTTGGGAATGCATCCCTCAACTAGCCAAGCAAGACTCCAAAGCGGAGGGCCTGGAGCACGAAGAAAGAAGGTTGCCTAAAATCTGTATTCTTTCATTGTTTTTGTTTGATCCAATGCATCACTGGTTAATGAATCACCAAAGAAAGTGGCACCTACAGTAGCAGATGGTGGGGCGGGAGGGCGATGGGAATGGGATAGTCTATGTGACACTCACATACTTATTTTCTGTTATTTTCTTCACTGTAAGTGAGCCTTGCTACAGTTTCAGTGTAAGTCTAGGAAAACCCATCAGCAGCTATGATGAGTAATGATGGCAACCATGTTATCTTCCTTCAAAAAGATTTTATATTCCAGGATGAGAACTGTCTTCAGAGCCAGCTTGCTTACAAGATAGTTAAAAATATCAAACTCATGACTTTTTATAATCATCCTTGATGCCACAGGCAGCAAACACAAGGCCCTGGGGCCAAATCTGGCCCTCCACCTTGTTTTATCCGGATGGGCTCCTGGTTTCTACCCAGCAGCAGAGCCCAGCTCCTTGCCCTTAGTTAAGGAGTAGTTACATTTATACAGTCCTAAAATTACATTGGGCCCTTTGAAGGCAATGGAGAGGCTGATGCGGCCCCCGGTGAAAATGACATGGACACCCTGCTTTATCTTAAAGTGACCATTGTTAAATTCAAATTGATTGCCATCTTATTGACCACATGACTCCTACAGAATTTTTGATGTTGAGATTTGGAAGATGTGGCACTAACTTAGCATACTGCGTTCAACTTACTGTTATTATAAGAGCATCCAAAATTAATATATTTTATTTTCTATAGAATGGACTCCCATTCAAAAATGTTTTGCACCTTCTCATCTGCTCATGCGTGTGCATAAACTCACACACACACCCGCGCATGCCTGTCTGTTGGCGTATTTCTTATGCGCACGTAACTGTGCTGACTGAAAGCAACAGTGCCAGCAACAGCTGCTAGCAAATAATAATCACTTAAAATTAGTTTAAAAACTGTTTTTAAAGAAGTATGCAAATATCCATGCCAAAATTAAGAAAAACGTTAAATTGCTTTAAAAGATATGTCGTCTGTAATGACAACCGGGAAGTTGGAGGGAGTGTGCCAAGTGTCAGAAACAGCAAGGTTGTGCAAATAGTAAAGCGTAAACTATGAATCTGAGAACCAAACATAAAGTGATTAAAGTAATAAATGCAGCAATTTAATAAAACAAAAAAAAACTCTTGATTGCTTTTAAACACGAACACCATGATTTCTCCGCATGGGGAGAAAAGCCTAAAATCAAATAACAGCAACGTCTTAATACTAAAACGGTAACAGAAAAGATGGGCAAAGGCAAAGCAGGAAAACACAACGGGGAAAGGTCATCAGAGGCGGCAGCAACAACATCCACAATGGCATCTATGAGAATTCAATGAAATTGGGTTGCATCTGAGAAAGAGGGAAAATACCCACAGGAGACAAGTAGAACCTCTAATTAAATCACAAAAGATGTGGCGCTAATATTCTAACAGGATAAAGCACTGAGCACAGCCTTTAGCATTGGAAAGAAATGTGAACAGAGACTTGATGTTAGCGTTGAAACTGTAGCACAAGGCTCTTTGTCTATGAAAACAGTGTCGATAATATATAAGAACAAGAAGAACTGGAAAATACACCTTCAAAGAGTAAATTAGAGACTCAGACTCTGGGACACTATGACCTAGAACAGGAAATAGAATCTCCTGCAAATATGTATAAATCATTTAAAAAAAATTACCATACAGTAGACTACAAAGAAAATATCAATAATTCCTCCAAAGGAAAAAGATACGATAAGTTGTATGCCTGGATAACGGTGCCTGAGTTAGTTTAAAACAAATTTTAAACCACCATTATTTAGATTTCTAAAACCATAATGATACATTATAGTCAAGTCAGAGAGAAAACATAAAATGACAAATGTAGAAAGTAATGGAAATTAAAACACTATTCCTAAAATTTGCAGAAGCAGTCAAAGTCACACACCAAGTTAAACTCATAGGATTAGCAAACATACAAACTGAAAATGGACTGGACTCATGCATTAAAATCAGTTTGACTTCTAAGTAACATTAAACATGTAATAAAAGCTAACCTTCATTGAGTGTTCTCTCTGTAACAGAAACTGCACTGAGCACTTTATAGAAAGCATTTTTTGATCTTTTCAGAAAACTTACTAAGCTCTTATACAGCAAATTATTCTTCAGTGCATGTGCTTAGATGATAACAACTCTCATTTATCAAGTACCTACTGTGTGCAAAAACAGCAGACCACAGGAGCTATTGAGTAGCACTACTCGGATTCAAACCCCATCAGTGTTTTCCCAATTTCATATGCTTTCCACTGTGGCAGCATTAAAAAATCACACTAATAAAACAATTTATCATGCCCTTGCTGATGTAGCTCAGTGGATTGATCACGGGCTGTGAACCAAAGGGTCGCCAGTTCAATTCCCAGTCAGGGCACATGCCTGGCTTGTGGGCCAGGACCCCACTGGGGGCCACGTGAGAGGCAACCACACATTGATGTTTCTGTCTCTTTCTCCCTCCCTTGCCCTCTCTCTAAAAATAAATAAATAAAGTCTTAAAAAAGAAAAAAACAATAATTTACCATGATTAAGAATACCTTTGAAAAATAAAGATAATTTGATAGAAGAAAATATATTTATATAACGCAACATCTATCACACCAGAACTCAGTCAGTGATAGTTTCTTAAGCATTAGTTGCAATGTGGACTCTAAAACTCCAACAGTGAACTTTTAGTTGAGTTCTGATAATCCACTACCCTCGGACCAGCCTAGAACAGTGAACTGTTCCATTTACGCTACATAAAAACCTGTCAACCTGACTATCCTTTGAATAAATCTCTTTTACACACGTGTGATTTTATCCTACATGCATTGATCATTTGGAAAATATTGTTTTGCTGTGATATTCAGATCTTGCAAATCTATGTATGTTTCAATTTAGATGATAAAGTAATTCACTTGTTAATATCACCATTTTTGTCATCATGAAAATCTTTAAGTATTGTGAAGTTGTCAAGTTCACAGTGGTAGATTTTCCAAAATTCTAATATTCTATTGTGAACTCAACTGTTACAATGGGCAACAAATGTTTTTCTTGAAGTGACCGTTTCATTTCAAATACCTTGAGAAAATGTCTGTGAAAGGCCCAATTTTTAATGATCATAGTGTGTCTGTCATTCTGTCGAGTAAAAATGGCTTCTGCAAAAAGAGCGGCTAGTTTAGCTTACAAGTCAAACGACGGTGTAGCTTCTTGGCAACAATCATCATGCAGCAAAAGTGCTCGTCACTCAGAACGGGTAAGACTCTCACAGAGAATATTAAAAAGGTGTGTACTCAAGGTTAAAATGTAGTGAAATGATAATCTCACTATTTCATCAAGGGCATTTTTCAGTGAAACTGGCTTTTTTAACTTCAGGTGTATCACAGTGAAAAGTACAGGCGTTACTGGGCCATTTTTGTGCTACTGCCTTGACTGACTGAAGCACCAGTAGTCTTACCCACCATTGTTTTTTACACCTTCAGTGCCAGTTGTTAATGTGGTCAGAAAGGCAAATATCATCTTGACATTATTGTAAAAGTAATTTTGACCTCATGGATCCCCTTAAAGTTTCTAGGGGACCCCTGGAAGCCCACAGAGCACACTTTAAGAACTGTTATTCTAATGAATTTTCTGTGCCTGCTCTAGTCAATTTACTCTCTAGCTTTAAATCCTGAAGTAACTTAGGATAAAGTCTAACATCTTTAACATGGTCTATCATTGAGCCCCTTTCCATTGCGCTAGCCTCATTACAGCCATAACCTCTGTCAGTACAGTCCACCCATTCTGGCCAAATGACCCAGGCCCTTCCCCCAGGAGCCATTATTTTTTTAACACTGGGAAATTCTGCCTCCCACACAGTAGTTGAACTTCTACTCATCCTACAAGGCTTATACTTTCTATTACTTCCCTGGGGAAAACTGAAGTTAGCCTAAATTATAAACTACTCATGATACTCACCACCAAAGCCTATTTTACTTTTACTGTGTAGCCAAGATTCCAAATGTAAGTAATTACATTTTAACTACTTCTTTTATTTTATTTGATATGTGCTTCAGGCATACTGCATAGTGGCTAGACACTTTAGGAAGAGATTCCCTGATGATTCTAGTACCCACTGGGCACTGTACACAGTTATTATTTACAATATTATTGGTTATCTTCCTTATGTCCTACTTGACATCTTCATGACTATTTTGTAATTTCTCACTCCCTTCACCTTTTTTACCCATTCCCCCATCCCTTCCATCTGGCTTCCTCACTTTCTTCATTATATATATGGCTCTGTTTCTGTTTTGATCGTTTGTTTATTATGCTTATTTAGATTTCACATATAGGTGAAATGATATGGTACTTGTCTATCTCTGTCTGACTTATTTCACTTAACATAATACCTTCTACCTGGATCCATCCACATTGTTGCAAATGGCAAAATGTCATTATTTTTATATCTGAGTAATATTCTGTTGTATATAGGTACCTGTGGGGGTTTTTTATTGACTTGGGTTTCTTCCATATCTTGGCTATTGTAAATAAAGCTGCAGTGAACCCAGCTGTTCATACAACTTTTTGAATTAGTGTTTTGGATTTATTTGAATAAATACTTGGAAATAGAATTGCTGAGTCATATGGTAGTTCTATTTTAAAATTTTCTAGAAACCTCCATACTGTTTTCATAAAGGCTGCAGCAGTTTACAATCCACCAACAGTGCATAAAGGTTCCCTTTTTTCAAAACCTTAGCAACATTTATAGTTTGTTGACTTATTGATGGTAGGCTTTCTGACAGGTACAAGGTGATATCTCATTGTGGTTTTAATTTGCATTTCTCTGATGCCTAGTGACATTGAGCATCTCATTTGTTTGTTGCACATCTGCATGTCCTCTTTGGAGACATAGCTATTTAAGTCTACTGCCCCTTTTTAAATTGGATTGTTTGTCATTTGGTGTTGGGTTGTAAGAGTTGTTAATGAATTTTGTATATCTTATTGGCAAATAGCTTCTCTTATTCAGTAGGTTGGCTTTTCATTTTGTCAATGGTTTCCTTTGCTGTGAAAAACATTTTTTTAGCATGATGGAATCCCATTTGTTTCTTTTTTCTTTTGTTTCCCTTGCCCAAGGAGATATGTCAGAAAAGATATTGCTAAGAGCAATGTCAGACTGTACTGCTTATGTTTTCTTCTAGAAGTTTTATGGTTTAGGATCTTCTATTAAAACTTCAACCAGTTTTTAGTTTATTCTTGTGTATGGTGTAAGAAGGTGGTCTAATTTCATTTTTTTGCATGTGTGTCTACATTTTCCCCAACACCATTTGTTGAATAGACTATCTTTCCCCCTTTGATGTTCATGCCTCCTTTATCAATATTAATTGATCACTAGGCATGGGTTATTTCTGAGCTCTCTATTCTTCTATTCCATTTCGTTTGTATGTCTTTTTTTATGCCAGTACCATTCTGGTTTGATTACTATGGTCTTATTTTGTAGTTTGATACGTGGCAGTGTAATACATTCCATTTCATTCTTCTTTCTTATGATTGTTGTGGCTATTCAGGGTCTTTTCAGGTTACATATAATTTTTAGGATTATTTGTTCTAGTTCTGTGAAATATGCCATTGGTTTTTTTATTGTGTTGAATCTATAGCACTGGAGAGGGCAGCTCAACCCCAGAACACTGGCAGTTGTTCCCCAAACCCTTGCCCTGAAATCATATGGTTCAGTTTCTCCCTGCACGACTCTGATGCTCCCCAAGCCATCATCCCTTCTTGGAGCCCAATGTGAGTACCTGTGAGTGACAGTTTGTGTGCTGACCCTTTAAGAGGACGCCTGGGTTTCCAGCAGCCTTCCAAGTAACTGGGACAAAAGAAGGAATCCCCACTACATAGTAATAGTGATCCATATTACTTAATAATATGAATGAAGCCAATTATTTAATAATACATATTATTACATATAATACATTCTATGTATTATATAGAATGTGTATTGTATGTACTATACTATAATAATACATATAATATGTATTATATATAATAATACTGTATGTAACAATATAATATGTAATATATAAACATAATAAAAATGTAATAATAACAATAATACAATATTATTTATAGTCATTCCTGTATTTCAGACAGGAAAGGGGAGAGATTATGGTACCATGTAGGTATTAGGGTTATCATGGGGATCATATTATAAATTATATAAATGTCTAACCACTATGCTCTATACCTAAAACTAGTATAAAATAATAATGCATTTCAATTGTAATTGATCAAAAATGAGAAGTCCTAATTCAATGGAATCCTTATATCTTAACAATAACTGACTGTACTAATGATAGAGGTATCAGGTTCTTTCTTCCTGTTGTTAAGAACAGCTTCATTTTAAATTTAACTAATTTGTACTTCTGGCCAAGATGGAGGCATATGTAGGTACACTTTGCCTCCTCACACAACCAAAAGAAAGACAACAACAAATCTAAAAGCAAAAAATAACCCGAACTTCCAGGAAATTGTACTGTATAGAAGTCCGACAACCAAAGAGTTAGAGAAGAAACATCCATTCAGACTGGTAGGACAGACAGAGATAGGGAGCTGGGGTGGAGAGGACGTACAGCAAGGCGTCGTCTGGCATTGGTAGGGAGAGTTGGCAGCTAGTGGTCCCACATTCACATGCGGATAAACCAGGGGAAACAACTGGGGAGGAAGACAGACTGTTCAACCCAGGGTTCCAGTGTGAGGAAATAAGGCCTCAAAACCTCTGACTGAAAAGACCCATGGGGGTTGCAGTGGCAGGAGAAACTCCCAGCTTCACAGGAGAATTCGTTGGAGAGACCCACAGGGTCCTAGAATGTACACAAGATCACCCACCCTGGAATCAACACCAGAAGGGCCCAATTTGCTGATGGGTGGTCAAGGGAGTGACAGAAAGCTGACCAAGAGCCCAGCAAGTGGCATCGTTCTTCCTCAGACCCCTCCCACCCTGCATGCAGGGCCACAGCACAGCAACAAAGGTAGCCCTGCCCTGGTGAATACCTAAGGATCTGCCCCTAATTATGTAACAGACATGCTGACACAAAAAACATATAGCCCAAATGAAACAACAGATCAAAGCTCCAGAAATAGAGCTAAGAGATGCAGAGATAGCCAACC
Organism: Glossophaga mutica; assembly: GCA_039655065.1. Lineage (NCBI taxonomy): Eukaryota > Metazoa > Chordata > Mammalia > Chiroptera > Phyllostomidae > Glossophaga > Glossophaga mutica. The sequence continues at coordinate 141,994,449 of CM077305.1, read as the reverse complement.
TATCAGATGCAGAGTTCAAAACACTGGCAATCAGGATGCTCACAGAAATGGTTGAGTATGGTCACAAAATAGAGGGAAAAGTGAAGGCTATGCAAAGTGAAATAAAGAAACATGTATAAGGAACCAACAGTGATAGGAAGGTAACAGGAACTCATACCAACAATTTTGAACAGAAGGAGGAAATAAACATTCAACCAGAACAGAATGAAGACAGAATTTTGAAAAACAAGGAAAGGCTTAGGAAACTCCAGGACAACTTTAAACATTCCAACATTCAAATCATAGGGGTGCCAAAAACGAGAAGAGAAAAAAGAAGACATTGAAAACTTATTTGAGAAAATAATGAAGGAGAACTTGCCCAATCTGGTGAAAGAAATAGTCTTTCAAAAGGTCCAGGAAGCTCAGAGAGTTCCAAAGAAGTTGGACCCAAGGAAGCACACACCAAGGCACATCATAATTACATTACCCAAGATTAAAGATAAGGACACAATCTTTTTCTTTTTTAGTAGATTTTTAAAAATATATATTTTATTAATTATGCTATTACAGTTGTCCCTTTTCTCCCCCATCATTCCCCTCCACCCTGCACATCCCCTCCCACCCACATTTCCCCCCTTTAGTTCATGTCCATGTCTCATAAGTTCTTTGGCTTCTACATTTCCCACACTATTCTTGCCCTCCCCCTGTCTATTTTCTACCCACCATCTATGCTCCTTATTCTCTGTAACTTTCCCCCTCTCTCCTCCTCCCACTCCCCTGTTGCTAACCCTCTATGTGACCTCCATTTCTGTGGTTCTGTTCCTGTTCTAGCTGTTTGCTTAGTTTGCTTTTGTTTTAGGTGTGGTTGTTAACAGCTGTGAGTTTGCTGTCTTTTTACTGTCATAGTTTTATCTTCATTTTCTTAGATAAACCCTTTAACATTTCAGATAATAAGGGCTTGGTGATGATGAGCTCCTTGAACTTGACCTTATCTGAGAAACACTTTATCTTCCCTTCCATTCTAAATGAAAGCTTTGCTGGATAGAGCAATCTTGGATGTAGGTCCTTGCATTTCAAGACTTCAAATACTTCTTTCCAGCCCCTTCTTGCCTGGAAGGTCTCTTTTGAGAAATCAGCTGACAGTCTGATGGGAACTCCTTTGTAGGTGATTGTCCCCTTATCCCTTGCTGCTTCCAGAATTCTCTCCTTCATTTGAATCTTGGCTAACGGAATTATGATGTGCCTTGGTGTGTTCCTTCTTGGGTCCAAGTTCTTTGGGACTCTCTGAGCTTCCTGGACTTCCCGGTAGAGTATTTCCTTTGCCAGATTGGGGAAGTTCTTCTTTATTATTTGTTCAAATAAGTTTTCACTTGTTGCTTTTCTTCTTCCCCTTCTGGTACCCCTATAATTCAGATGTTGGGATGTTTCAAGATGTTCCAGAGGTTCCTAAGCCTCTCCTCATTTTTTGAATTCTTGTTTCTTCCTTCTTTTCTGTTTGGTTGTTTGTTTCTTTCTTCTGGTCCACTCCATTGATTTGAATCCCAGTTTTCCTCCCATCTCTATTGATTCCCAGTACATTTTCCTTCATTTCACTTCTTGTAGCCTTCATTTGTTCATCTAATTTGTGAGCAAAATCAACCAATTCTGTGAGCACCCTGATCACCAGTGCTTTGAACTGTGCATCTGATAGGTTGGCTATCTCTTCATCACTTAGAGGAATTGGCTCTGTGTCTTTGATTTGTGCCCCGGTTTGAGCCATTTTTTTTCCTTTTAGTCTGGTCGCAGCTGGCAGGTAGTGAAGGGCGGAGCATCAGGTGTTCCCCAGGGCGGGGGCAGCCCAGTTGCTGGGTAGTGGACATTGTGTGTGGGGACGGGGTCCGAGAGGGGACAATGGCGCCTCCTCCACTCTCTCTTGGATTCCAGTCCCTTCTGCCACTTCCCCTTCACCTGGATTATCTGTGTGCCCGAATGTGGGACCACCTGCTCAGCCAGCCACCTTGTGTGGCGTCACTGTGTCTGCACAGTTGCCGCCCCGTGCCTGGGGTCCATTGAGCAGTTCTCCATGGAGAACTGCCACTTGCACTCCTAAAAACTGCTACCTGCACTCACTCCTGGGAACTGCCAGCTGCTACTGTCTGGGTTCCTGGTCTGCACGACCACTTTTTCCCGCCGTGACTCCACCCCTCTTACCAGTCGGGATGAATGGTTATTGGACTTCCGTACAGTTCAATTTTCTATCAGTTCTGATTGTTTTTTTGTTTCTAAATATTTGTTGTCCTGAATTGTGGTTGTGAGCGGAGGCACAGTGTGTCCACCTCTGCCTCCTTCTTGGCCAGAAGTCCAGGAGAGAATCTTAAAAGCAGCAAGAGAAAAAGAGACAGTCACCTACAAAGGAGTTCCCATAAGGCTATCAGCTGATTTCTCAAAAGAAACCATATAGGCAAGAAGGGGCTGGAAAGTATTCAAAGTCATGAAAGGCAAGGACCTATATCCAAGATTGCTCTATGGAGCAGAGCTCTCATTTAGAATGGAAGACAGATAAAGTTCTTCCCAGATACAGTCAAGTTAAAGGAGTTTATCATCACCAAGCCTATATTATTATATGAAATGTTAAAAGGACTTATCTAAGAAAAAGAAGATGATCAAAACCATGAACATTCAAATGACAACAAACTCACAGCTATCAGCAACTGAAGCTAAAAAACAAAAACAAACTGAGAAAACAATGAGAACAGCAACAGAATCAAAGACATGAAGGTGACATGGATGGTTATCAGTGGGGGGAGGATGGGAGAATGAGGGAAAAGGTACAGGAAATAAGAAATACAAATAGTACAAAATAGACAGGGGGAGTTGAGAATAGTGTAGGAAATGGAGAAGCCAAAGAACTTAAATGTACTACCCATGGACATGAACTCAGGGGATGGGGACTGCTTGTGGGAGGGAGGGTACAGGGTCCATGTCCATGAATCATGCATATATGTTGTTTGACTAATCCGTTTATCCCCTTTCAACCAGTCCCCACCTGCAGCCTTCCCTTTTACAGCTGTCAGTCTGGTCCGTGTTCCTATGCCCCTGTTTCTGTTTTACACAGTGTTGTCCATTAGACATCACTTATAAGTGAGATCACATATAGAGATCACGTATTCGTCTTTCATCAACAAGCTTATTTTACTTACCATAAAAGTCTCCAGTTCCATCCACAATGTTGCAAAAGGTAAGATTCTTTCATTTTTACTGCTGCATTGTGTTGCACAGCGTTTTCATCCATTCATCTAATGATGGACACTGAGGATGTTTCCAAATCTTGGCTATTGTAGACAATGCTACTATGAACATAGAGGTGCTTCTATTCTTTTGAATTGGTGACTAGGAATTCTTAAGATATATTCTCAGCAGTGGAATCTCTGGGTCAAAAGGAAGTTCCACATTTAAGTTTTTGAGGACATTCCAAATTGTGTTGCAGTGGTTGCACCCTCTGTATTCCCACCAACAGTGCACCAGGGTTCCCTTTTCTCCACATCCTCACAAGCACTGGTTGTTTGTTGATTTATTAATGATGACTTTTCTGACCATCCTCTGGCAGGTGGTTTCTCACTGTGGTTTTATCTTGCATCTCTCTGATGGCTAGTGATGTTGAGCATTTTCTCACATGTGTATGGGCCCTCCGTATGTCCTCCTTGGAGAAGTGTCTGTTCAGGTCTTTTGCCCATTTTTAAATTGGATTTTTTGTCTTCCTGGTATTGAGTCATATAAGTTCTTCATATAATTTGGAGGTGAAACCCTCGTCCAATGGTTGGCAAATATGTTCTCCCATTCAGTGAGTTTCCTTTCCATTCTCATGTTGGTTTCTTTAGCTGTGCAGGAGCTTTTTAACTTGATGTAGTCCCATTTGTTTATTTTTTCCTTTGTTTCTCTTCCCTGAGGAGACACAGTGGCAAAAATATTGCTATGTGAATTATCTGAAATTTTAGTGCCTATGTTTTCCTCTAGAAATTTTATGGTATTATGACTTATAATTAAGTCTTTTATCCATTTGAGTTTTTGGTGTATGGTGTAAGATGCTGCTCTAGTTTCATTTTTGCATGTACCAGTGCAGTTCTCACAACACCATTTATTCAAGAGACTGTCTTTACTGCATTGTATGCTCTTGCCCCTTTGTCAAATATTAATTGACCATAGAGTTGTAGGTTTATTTCTGGGCTCTCTATTCTGTTCCATTGATCTATGTGTCTGTTTTTATGTCAGTAGCAGACTGTTTTGATTATGGTGGCCTTATAGCAGCAGTCCTCAACCTTTTTGGTTCCATGGATTGGCAGGATGGGTGGAGGGCAGCAGTTGGAGCTCAGGTGAGCTTTGCTCATGACATGGTTCCTAGCAGGCCACAGACCAGCAGCAGTCTGTGGCCCAGGCGTTGGTGACCCCTGCCTTATAGTGTAGCTTGATACCAGGTACTGTGATCCCTCCAACTTCTTCTCAAGATTGCTGAGTCTATTATTCAAGGTCTTTTGGTTCCATATAAATTTTTGAAGTATTTGTTCCAGATCTGTGAAATATGCTATTGGTATTTTATTAGGAATTATGTGGAATCTACAGATTGCTTTGGGTAGTCTGGACATTTTAATGATATTAGTTCTTCCAATCCATGAACATGGCCTATGTTTTCATTTATTTGTATCTTCCTCAATTTCTTTCTTCAGTGTCCTAGAGTTTTCCAAGTACAGGTCCTTTACTTTGTTGGTTAAATTTATTCCTAGGTACTTATTTTTGTTGTTGCTACAATAATGAACGGATGGTTTTCTTAGGTTCTCTCTCTGATAGTTCACTATTGGTGTATAAAAATACCATCAACTTCTGAGTATTGACTTTGTATCCCACTGCTTTGCTAATTCAGTTATTAGATCTCGGAGTTTTTTTGGTGGAGCGTGTAGAGTTTTCTAGGTACAATAGCATGTCACCTATGAACACTGTTTTACTTCTGTCTTTCTCATTTGGATGCTTTTTATTTTTCTGCTTGTCTGATCACTGTGGCTAGGACTTCCAGTACTGTGTTGAATAAGAGTGGTGAAAACAGACACCTCTTCCTAGTTCATGATGTTAAGGGAAACGCTTTTAGTTTTTGCTCACTGAGTGTGATATGGGCTGTAGGTTTTTGTTTATGGCCTTTATTATGTTGAGTCTGCTCCCTCTATTCCCACTCTGCTGAGTGTTTTTCATCATCAATGGGTACTGGATTTTATTGAATGCTTTTTCTGCATCTATTGATATGATTTTGTCATTTCTTGTCTTTCATTTTGTTTACGTGATATATCACATTTATTGATTTGTGAATATTGTACCAACCTTGCATCCCTGGGTTAAATCTCACTTGATCATGGTGTATGATCTTTTTAATGTATTGCTGCATCCAGATTGCTAATCTATTGTGGAGAATTTCAGCATGTAAGTTGATGAGGGATATTGTCCTATAATTTTCTTTCTTTCTTGTACCTTTACCTAGTTATGGAATTAAAATTATACTGACCTCATCAAAAGAGCTTCGTAGTCTTCCCTCTTCTTGAATTTTTTGGAATAGTTCGAGAATGAGAGGTGTTACTTCTTTGAATGTTTGGTAATATTCACCTGTGAAGCCATCTGGTCCAGGGCTTTTTTGTGCTGGGAGTTTTTTAGTTACTACTTCAATTCCATTAGTTGTTAGCAGTCCATTTAGGTTGCCTGCTTCTTCCAGATTCAATTTGGACTGAATTGTATGTTTCTAGAAATGTATTCTTGCCCAGGCTGTCCAATTTCTTGACACACAGTTGTTCACAGTGTTTTCTTACAATCCTCTGTATTTCCGTGGTAACGGTGGTTACTTCTTTGTTTGTGATTTTATTAATTTCGGTCCTTTCTCTTTTCTGTTGATGAGTCTGGTAAAAAGTTCATCAAGTTTGTTTGTCTTTTCAAACAATCTTTTGGATTCATCAATCTTTAAAATTTTTTTAGTCCCTTCATCATTTATTCTGCTCTGATCCTTAAAAAAATTACATTGTATTGATTATGCTATCACAATTGTCCTCATTTGTTTCCCCTTTGGTCCTCTCCACCCAGTGCCCCCTACTCCCTCAGGCAATCCCCTCACCATTGTTCATGTCCATGGCTCATATGTATAAGTTCTTGGACTACTCCATTTCCTAAATTGTACTTTAAGTCCCCATGGCTATTCCGGAACTACCTCTTTGTACTTCTTAATCCCCTCACCTCTTCACCCATTCTCCTCCTCCCCCATCCCACCTGGCAACCTTCCAGTAACTAACTTCTTTTTTCTTGCTTTTAAGAATCTCTCTTTATCTTTCACCTGTGGCCTTTTAATAATAATGTGTCTTGCAGTGGGCCTCTTTGCATCCATCATAATCAGGACTCTCTGTGCTCCCTGGACTTGCATGTCTATTTCCTTTATCAAATTAGGAATGTTTTCTTTCACTATTTTTTTCAGATAGATTTCCAATTTCTTGCTCTTTCTTTTCTCCTTCTGGTACCCCTATGAGGTGAATGTTGGACCTCTTAAAGTTGTCCCAGAGGCTATTCATACTATCCTCATTTTTTTTTGTGTGTGTGGGGGGGTCTTTTCTCTTCTTGTTGTTCTTTGCCTTCTTTAGTTCCAGAATCATTGGTTTGATTTTTGACTTCATCCTTTCTACTGTGGTTTCCCTGTAAATTGTTCTTTATTTCAATTAGTGCATCCTTGTTTCTGACTGGGTCTTTCTTATGCTGCTGAGGTCCTCGCTAATTTCCTTGAGCATCATTATAAACAGAGTTTGGAACTTTGCATCTGATAGACTGCTTATTTCCCCTTTGTTTAGCTCTTTTGCTGTAGTTTTGATTTGTTCTTTCATTTAGGTGATGTTTCTTTCACTCCTCATTTTGGCAGCCTGCCTGTGTTTGCTTCTATGAATTAGGTAGAGGTGCTTTCACTTCATGTATTGGTAGTGTGGCCTAATATAGTAGGTGTCTTGTAGGGTCCAGTGGTACAGCCTCCTCTAACACCCAAGTTGGGTACTCAAGTTGCACCATTTATATGGTCCGAGGTTACCCTCCTCTTATAGTTGAGCCTTGGTTGCTGTTGGCAGATCAATGGGAGGGATTTACTCAGCCAGTAGGTGCACAGACTGGCTGTTACCACTGACCACCAACCTCCACCCTCCGTGGAGGATCAGCTATGCAGGGGAAGGCTGGTGGTGCTCTGAAGTGGTCTGTAGTTACCCACTGGGTGCGTTGGCCCTGGGGTTTCCCAGGTGGTGCAGGCCAAGATCAGCCCCCACCTGTGTTTTGCCTGGAGCATACTGCCTGAACTACAAAGCAATCTGAGATGGCTGCTATTTGTGCTGACCTTGGAGATTCCCAGATGAAGCCAAGCTGTGAGTCTAATCTGCTAGGCTGCTAGGGCTCACTGAAGCCAGCTGTTGCTTGTTTGACAGGATTTGGGAGCCAAGACAAGCTATTCTTATGGAAAAGTAGCTTGAGTGGGCTCATAACTTGGGTGGGGTAGAGCCTCTGTGGATCTCCAAGGTGAGTCACACAGTGTTAGCCAGGTTGATGAAGTCTCCCATATGTCACCAGCCCACCAGCTCTGTGGAGAGGAGGGCTTAGCAAAGGACAATGGCCTCTGTTCACCTTGATGCTAAACACTTCAGTCTCTCCACACATACCACCCCGGTACATAGCTGCCACTGTGGTTTGTTGGGAACTGCCCTGCCTGGTTTCAGAAGCTGTAACCACCCCATGGCTAAGGCTGGGTGAGCGACCTTCGGACCACAAGCCACTAAGCAGACAAAGCTTATCTCCCTCGCAGGGGTGCTGCTTCTGCTCCTTTTACTTCACCCTGCCTGGCCCCCAATGCTTGATGTGTTAGGCAGTGACAGTAAGATTCCTCAAGGGAGGGATGACCTAAGACAGGCATAATGAAGGGGAGCCCCCAGGGAAGGACTTGGGGGGTTATAGCAAAAGGGGGTGATGGACCCTCGCCCTTCGACTTTGACGTAGCCTGTGTCCTCTGGGAGCATTCTGTCTGTGAGAAGTCTCCTAATCTCTTGGCTGCCTTACTTCCGCTACCTGACTGTAAACTGAAACAATGACAGAGGGCGTTGCAGTGCTGTGCTGGAAAGGGCGGGTTCCCTGGGTGATCAGGCCTAAGAAAGAATACATAAAATCCTGTGAAACCTGCTCTGCTAAGAATGCTCTCAGTAAAATGACAAGAGTCCAAGTAGTAATTGAGTTTGTTTCCCAAAGTTTTGTAGCCCTTTGGCTAACCGACCCTGACACAGAGTAAGCCCTCATAGTTCTTTGTATGCTATCTATTGTTTCATCCTTACTGCCTGACAATGATTAATGCACTTTACCTGTATTCCTGTGCAAATTGAACCCAATAAAATCCTGTCAAGGTAAAAGTCAGGGCACTCTCCTCTTGAGGGAGCGGCCAGGCCACTCCAAGGCTCTCGCCCCTACAGAGAGTTTCTATGCCGTCTCTTTTTCTCCACAGGACTCTGTAGTCTGTGTGAACTTGTTTCTTATCTCATCTGTAATGCTGCTGACACTGTGGGCCAATGTCCGTGTCCGTGGTGCTGGATCTCAGAGGGAGCCTGTCTGAGTAGGTGAGTCCCTCCATGTGTGGGTTCCCCAAGAGGAACTGCTTAGGGCTCCAGCAGTTTCCTCCACCAACTCAATCCCCACTGGTTTTCACAGCCAGAAGTTGTGGGGACTTATCTTCCTGGCACTGGAATCCTGGGCTGTGGGATTGTTATGGAGCTGAGACTCCTTGCTCCAGAGATAATGCTTCCTGAAGTTTTGCCACATAGGTCAGGGGCCAGCATATTCTGCATCCACAACCCTCCTAACTGTCTGCATAGATGTGGTTTCTTCAGTTCTATATTTGTTAGACTTCCATTCAGTTCAGTTTCTGAAGTTCCTGACTAATGCTTGTTCTATATTTTAGTTGTAATTTTGACATGGTTGCACAAAAGAGGTGAGCCATGTCTGCCTACATCACCATCTTGACTGGATGCATCTCTGCTCTGATCTTGATTATTTCCTTCCTTCTATGAACTCTTGGCTTTGTTTGTTGTTATTTTTCTAGTTGTTTTAGGTGCAGAATTAGATTTTTTCATTTGAGATTTTTCTATGTATGGGTAGGCCTGTAATGCTATGAACTCTTGTCTCTCAGGACTGCTTTTGTTGTGTCCCATAGGTTTTGGGTTGTTGTGTGTTCATTTTCATTTGTTTTCAGGTTCTTTTTGATTTCTTCCTTGACCTCATTCTTAACTCATTTATTATTTAGTAACATGTTATGTAGCCTCCATGTATCTGTGTGTTTTAGCGTTTTTTAATTGAGATTGATTTCTAGTTTCAAGCCATTGTGATTCATAGGTTCACTTGATGTGATTCCAATTTTTGAATTTAAGACTTATTTTGTGTCCTACCATGTGTTCTATCTTTGAGAATGAGCCATGTGCACTTGAGAAGAGTGTTGCTTTGGGATGAAATGTTCTGTAAATTCAATGAAAACCATTTGATGTAGTGTGTCATTTGATGTAGCTGTTTCCCTGTGGATTTTTTTGTCTGGAAGGTCTATCCATTGTTGACAGTGAAGTGTTAAAATTCCTAGCAATGACTGTATTGCTATTGATCTCTTCCTTAAAATCCACCAAGATTTTCTTTATCTGTTTAGGAGCTCCTATGTTGGGTGCATATATGTTTACAAGGATTATATCTTCTTGTTGGGCTGATCCTTTTACTATTATGTAGTGACCTTCTTTGTCTATTACGGCCTTTGTTTTAAAGTTTATTTTGTAAGACATAAGTATTGCTACTCCAGCTTATTTGGTCTCCATTTGCATGGAATATTTTTTTCCATCCCTTACTTTTAGCCTGTGTAAATCTTTTGTTCTGAGGTGAGTCTTTTTTTAGACAGCATATATATGGGTTGTGTTTTCTTTTCCATTCAGCTATCTGTGTTTTTTGACTGGAACATTTCACCCACTCACATTGAAGGTTATCACTGATAGGTACTTATTCATTCCCATTTTCCCCTTTGTACCTATGTTACTCTGTCCCTCTGTTTCTTCCTCTACTTAAAGCAGTCCCTTTGGCATCTCTTGAAACCCTGGTTTAATGGAAATGTTTTCCTTTAGCCTCTTTTTTTATTATTATTATTATTTTTTTTTTTGGTCTGGGAAGCTCTTTGTATTTCCTTCAATTTTAAATGAAAGCCTTGCTGGATAGAGTATTCTTGGTTGCAGGTCCTTGCTTTTCATTACAGTCGTCCCTCGCTATATTGCAGTTCACTTATTGTGGCTTCACTGTATTGCAGGTTTTTTAAAAAAAATATCTATTTATGAATTGCAGAGTTTTTGCTGTGTTGTAGGATTTTGTGCTATATAGGTATTTATATAATATTTATGATTTTAATTATTTTTGCCTAAAAATTTAAAAAATATGAAAAATATTAAAATGTTAATTCAAACATATTAACACTATTAAATTGAAATAAAATACAGTATGTATTTTATCCGTAGATGAGTATCATACTGTACACAATGGAAATGCAGGACGCCACTACCCCTTGTGTAAGTTTGCCAATGTGATATTGTACAGGGCACACTATTGGCTGATGGAATGGAAGGCGACCAACCACAGAACTGTGTTCTGTATCCTGGGCGCTGATTGGCTCAGTGACCGTAGCATCAGTCTGTTTGTTCTCCCACATCGTGCCCATACATTCAGCATCTCTCCTTGCCCACTTCACATGACATCTGATCTCTGCGCGTGGTGTTGCTCTGAGATGCGTTTTTGTGAAATGTTCATAAAAGTTTAAATTTTTTTCAAGCCCTACAATGCCACCCAAATGTTCTGTGCCTTCTAAGGTTTCTGGCAGTGAACCCAAGTGCCAGAGGAATATGCTTACCATTAAAGAAAAGGTGGAACTTCTCAACATGTTAAAGGAAGGCAAAAGCTACACGGCTGTAGGCTGCCATTACGGGATCCACAAATCTGCTGTTCACTACATAAAGAAAGACGAGAAGAATATTAGGTCTACAGCAACGATGACTTTTAACAAGACTGCGAAGAGAGTGGTCACTTCCCCAATAAGGCCATTGTGAGGATGGAGTCTGCTTTGGCCCTGTGGATAAATGACTGAAGGAAGAAGAATATCTCACTGGATACCAACACCACCCAGATGAAGGCCAAGAAACTTTATGATAATTTTGCGGAAAGCATGGACATTCATGACAGTGATGAGGATGGTGACGAGGATGAAGACAAGGATGATGAGCAGAAGTAGGACTATTGAGTGCTTTTCCCACCAGACCAACCCCATTCAGTGCCAGCAAGGGCTGGTTTGACAAATTTCAGAGATGCTTTGGACTGAAGAACGTTTCTCTGCATGGAGAAGGTGCCTCTGCCAATAAAAAGCAGCACCAGCAACTCCCCATAACTCTGTTCATCACTTAGACAAAGAGATCAGTTACGCCTATGCCTTTAGTGGAAATAGAAGTTACGGCCCAGGGTGAAGGTACTGCACCACGTGATGAAGTGCCTGATGAAGTGGTGCCTTCAGAAGGTCTGTAATGCTCTTCTTGGCTGTGCAGTACATTCATCTCATCATCATCACCTTCATCACCATCACTACTGCACAGCTACATGATTCATGATCTTCATCATTCAAGTTGTAGTATACTTCACTGGAGTACCCATCTAGGGTTTTATACGTTGTTAAATTTACGTAGGTTTAAGAGTGTAGAAAGTGTTTAGGAGCATATGAAGTGTTTATAAGAGTGTGGGAAAGGTTAATAAGAGAGTGGGAAAGGTTTATAGGAGTGTGAGAAGGGTTTATAAAGCCTTAAACAGATATAAATAATAAAATAAATATAATGCCGCTACTTTGCGGATTTTCACCTATCACGGGGTCTCTGGAACATAGCTACCATGATAGGTGAGGGATCACTGTACTTGGAATACGTCATGCCAGTCCCTCTTCCCTGTAGTGTTCCTGTTGGGAAATCAGCTGACAGCCTTATGGAGCTCCCTTGTAGGTACCTGTTTCTCCCTTGCTGCCTTTAAGATTCTCTCTTTGTCTTTAAACTTTGCCATTTTAATTATGATGTGTCTTGGTGTGGGTCTCTTTGGGCTCAACTTCACCAGGGCTCTCTCTGCTTCAGCAGGTTAGGGAAGTTCTCTGTCATTCTTTCTTCAAACAGGTTTTCTATTCCTTGCTCACTTTCGTCTTCTTCTGGTATCCCTATGATGTGGGTATTGTTATGGTTCATGCTGTCAAAAAGCGCTCTGAAGCTATTCTTTTCTCTTAATATATTTTTTCTTTTTGTTGCTCTGACTGGGCGTTTTTCTACCTTGTCCTCTAAATCGCCTATTCGACCGTCTGCTTCCTCTAGCCTTCTTTTACTTCCTTTAATGTGATCTTCATTTCAGGTATTGTATTCTCCATTTCCAACTGGTTCTTATTCATAGTTTCTATGTCCTTTTTCAGGCTGATGTAATTCCATTGACCTTCTTCATAGTTCTCACTAAGTTCCTTCAGCATCCTTATAACCAATACTTTGAATTCTGTGTCTGATAAATTACTTTCCTCAATTTCATTTAGCTCTTCTGGGGGATTCCCTCTTTTCTTTTGGTTAAATTGGAGGTTGTTTTTTAGGGTCCCCATTTTAGCTGTCTCTTTTTCCGAGATCAGATAAGATCTGGGGCACATTCAAGGTGGTATGGTTGTAGACTGGCTATCTCTTTTTGTTTCTGTCTATGTGTTAGATAGACCTCCTTTGGCTCCCTATCTTTGTGGGGTGGCCTTATGTTGTAGGAGTCCTGTGGGGCCCAGTGGTGCAGTCTCCTTGATCTCCTGAGCTGGATGCTCTAGGAAAGTCCCTTGTGTGGATTATTTGGGATTTCCTGTGGTATCTGAGTCTTCCTGGTTGTTGGTCTGTTCATTACTGTTATCTTCCCTCTGGCTGCCCAAGAGGCTGAATTTCTCCCACATCTCGTACACTGTTGTACAGGTGCTGACAGAACCAAACAACACACACACACACACACACACACACACACACACACCAGAAGCAAAGCAGGCATACCCCCAACAACAGCGAAATCGATGACAAAAAAAGCAAAGATCCATAAAAGTGGAAAGAGAAGTAGAATAGTAACACAAACAAAAAAAATAATAGACAGGGGCAGGGTAAGAATAGTGTGGGAAATGTAGAAGCTAAAGAACTTATCACACAAGGACATGAACTAAAGGGGGGAATGTGGGTCGGAGAGGGTGTGCAGGGTGGGGGGAATGATGGGGGAGAAATGGGACAATTGTAATAGCATAATCAATAAAATATATTTTTTAAAAAAAGACCAAAGCAAAGAAAATTGATTATGAGACGAGAAAAGGAAGAGAAATAATGAATAAGAAATAGAAAGAGGAAAAAGGATAAAACAAAAGTACGAAAAAAGAAGAAAACCTGGAGTAAGAAAGGTTAAGAATAAAATAGGAGATATGAAAGAAAAAAAGTGAAACAAAAATAAAAGAAAAATATATAATAAGAAAGCCAAGAAAAAGAAAAATAATGAAAAAGAACAAAGTGGAATATGTCTCAGCCGAGTTCAGTGCCTGCCTGTTGGGTTCTCCCTTAGGAATCAGCTCTGACATAGCAGGTGTAAGCCAGTGTCAGAAGCTGTTCACGTCTAGCCCTCAGCCACTGTTCAAAGCTACAAGCAACCCACAACGTGTGGATGTCTCCTCTTGGTTTAGCTGGACACAGGATGGGCCAAACTGTGCTGCAAGGCTGGCCCTTAGCACAGGGCCCAGGGCTGTCTCAGCAAATGCACTGCCTGATCTGGCTCTGCCTGCCTCTGCCTCCTGGCCTGCTGTCAGTCTTAGACTAGTCACTGACCCCACTGTTTCTGGGAGGAATTCTGGTACACCTGCAGGGGAAGGGATGCCTGAGTCCCCCATGAGAGATGCCATTCAGAGTTCAGGGAAGATGTTGGGTGTGTTTCTTCCCCACAAGCCAAGTGTCTGAGTCTGTCTTGGGTTATTTATTTCTAAGAAGTCGGTAAGACACAACCCTTAGTATGCAAGTGAGTGGGGCCTCCAGAGCCCAGATTTTAAGTCTGTCAGAAACCAGGAGAGTTTTTTTATGGCTCTTCTGTGAGAGGGAAGTGCCAGCATGGCTTCCAGGAGTGTGAATAGAATGGCTGCACCCTAAAGTCAGTTTCAGACACCCCCTGAGTATGCATATGTTGCTGTCTCCTTTTCTTTCTTTTCTCCTATCCTGCAGGGCTTAAGATGCAGGGTAGGAGAAAAGAAAGAAAAAAGATGCATGGTGGTGTGAGCAGGATTCCAAAGAGTGGGATGAGTGGTATCTCACATGGTGGAGTGATTGTTTTTCCCTGGGAGAGGCTTGCTCTTCTCAAGAAAAATGTGTGCCACAGTATTGAGGTATGTCTGGCACAGAAATCCCACAGCCACTCCTCATGTCAGTCCCCAATGCCTCCCACTCTGACTTTCTTTGGGTGACTCCAGTCTGCATAGCCATCTCTTTCCTGCAGCCCAGAGTGAGTGGCTGTGAAAGAAAAACCTCTACTTTGGCACCTTTCAGAAAAAAAATAGTGGCTTCATCTCCAGTGGGCTCTATCCCTGCCTAGCAGATAAACCATGAGGCTTTCACCACAGGGTGCTATGTGGGCAGCTGATCCGGGCACTGGCTGTCTGTGCTTGGGATCCTGGTCTGTGGTCCAGGCTCCACTACCCTCAGGGGCAACTGCCACAGCCACCCGTAGCCTCAGCCTGCCACCCATGGAAATGGGGCTCTCCCATTTTTGCCCCAACTCTTCCTAAAGGTCTCATGTTGGTTTTTGCCTGTCCTTGGTTAAATGTCTCTTTTCAGGTAGTCTTCAGTTGTTTATCAGCTTCGTTTGTTTGTTTTTATGTTTATTTCGTTCTGGGAGGAGATATGAGAAAGATCCTCTTACTCCACCACCATCTTGATACCCAAGAACAACTTTTAAGGAAGCTTCAGTAGGATTCTTCTTCGAACTTTCTTTTTCCCACCTCTGCATATGTATCTTGGAGGTCTTCCTCAAGTGTGAAATATACCTGAGATTTATAGTCATGGATCTTACTTTATTTTCTGCTAAAAGACATTTAGTTCTTTTAATTTGGTATTATTTATTTTATTTAATTGAGGAAATTATTCAACAATTACTAGGTGTCCATCATTACACAGAACTCAGGCTGGATATACCAAGGTAATCAAACCTCCAATCTTGCTCTCAAGAAGAGTGAAGTGCAACCACTACTACCATACGGTGTTCAAAGAGTAGGAATGTGGGTTTGCTTCTTCCTGTGACAGCCTCTTTGTCCCAGCCCAGGCCGTTGTTCCAGCTCTGTTGAAGTTGTGGTTAAGCAACCCAGTTTTTCCTTAGCTATTTTTACATAATTTTAAAATTGTTACTTTTTTTTGTATTTGTCTTTTTACTTTATAAATGTTGTTCTAATGTTCCTGAAATATTTTCTATATTCACTTTGAGGTTTGTTATTTAAAAAAAGGGAAGAGAAAGTATAAGGGAAAGAAGAGGTAATATATTTCCTCTTTGATTTTTAAAACATCAGAACTTTCCTCTCTTTTTTCACATTCTTAGAAAGGACAAGTAAGCAGTTATGGAAAAGTGACAGAAAGGCAAATCAAAAGTAAATGCTGAAAATGAAAAAGTGAAGTAACATCTTCTCTATCCAAATGACAAAATGTCACTTTACTACACAAGTCAGGGATTAAGAGCTCTACAGGGTGACTGGTTTCAAACCAGCCTTTGTGCAATTATGGTAGCTGCAGACAAGTGTGGAAGGAGGGCAGGCTGTTTACTGAGAGGCTAGTTTTCAGCTTTGGTAAATCAAAGCGTCTATCTATGTATCTATGTCTCTATCATCTATCAGTTTTGTCACCATCCATGGAAATTGTCGGATTCCAAGGATTTAGTCACGCTCAAATGTGACTGGGTTATACACCTGATGATCATGTTATGGATGTGTGAGGGGTCTACTATTACCTGGAAGCTAATAGAGGCTAGTCATTTGGATAGCACATTCCCTGTCACACGAACTGAAGCCCATGTTCACATAAGAGAGGAAATGAGAAATAAAACATGTTTATTAGTGAGCTGAGAAGTAAAGAAGGGGAAGCTGATCATCTCAGGGAAACATCCATTCAGAACCCGTGGTTAGATGGGTTAGTTTTGTCCCTTGTTAGACAGGCTAACAGATGCTGAGTGCTTATTTTGTTCAGCATGGTCTCAGCCATATTACATCACTCAGTCTTCACCACAACCCGGCAAAAAGCTATGACTGTCATATACAAGCAGAGGGGGAAAATTGCACAGCCAGCGCAGGCTGGAGCTTTGACATAAACCCACATGGTATAGCCCCAGGGTCCACTGTCCTAACCACTAAATTGTGGTGTGTGCTCAGACAAAGTTCTTGCAATCTTAACTAATCATTTACCAAGTCCTTACTCTCCAACTCCCATTTTTTGTAGTCAATAAAAAGCAACATTCCCTCATTTCAGAGACATTACAATGCACTTGAAGAGGATGCAGATTCCTTCTCACTTGCTAAGTTCCAGTCTGCCTTTCCAATGACGTGTTTTGTGAAGTTCTTCTGAATCTTTGGAACTCCCTGTTCCCATCTGAGATTTCTTTTCAGAATTCATCCAGAAATTGTCCAGGAAGATAAAGGCATCATTTTGAAATTCATTCTTGCTATCCTGTTTTCAGAGGACTCATTTTCCAGCACGGTTGTGAGAGTCTAGGGTGGCTCCTTTTTGGAACAGGTAGTTCTCTTTGTACTTGCTGTGGGATAGAGAGCACGCCGTGCGTCTCCTCTGTGACAGACACATTTTTGGACACTCAGACACGGGTGGTACTGCCCTCAGGATACTTACCGTCTCATGGGCCATCAGATGTTTAACTGTTAGGTTGGTTACTTAATCATAAGCACACAGGATGTGAAGAAGAATGTGTAAGGTCAATGAGGAGTAATGTGCAAACAGAACAGTAAAGCAGTAAGTGCCGCTTACATAATAAATTGTGGCTTTTAGCAAATTAAGGAACTTCTGAGTTTTCAGTTTCCTCATTTGAAAAATGTAAATAATTATAGTAATTATCTCATAGGGAAGGTGTAAAGATTAAATAAAGTAATGTTTGTAAAACACTTTGCTGAAGACCCATATATAATTAAAGATTTCCGCCATTAATTTTATTGAAAATAATCCGTACACTACCTATTCCATGAAAACGTGTCATGATAAGCTGTGAAGAGCACTGCAGCCCCCATGTCCCTGAGTGTGTGGTAGACTCTCACTGGTCGATGGATCATCTGAGGACGAGATGTTACCTGCTTTACCACACAGTGAGGGAGGCAAGTTTTACTGTGAAATGGTGTGTCCTTTAGGGAACAGGGAGAGTCACACACTGGCGGTCTTGAAACTTCTAGGAAACCAGCACCTACAAGGTGTCTGGCAGACCATAGGTGCACCAAATTTATTTTTAACAAATGATATTTGTGATAATGTTCCCCTAAGATATCCTCAGTGAGTTTAAGACCACTCAGGTGCTATCTTTAAGGGGCATATGATATGAGGTATAGGAGGTTCAGGGAAAAACAAACAAAGCCATAAACCTGGCTGGGGAGCCAGAGGAGGACAGACATCAAGAGTTATTTTCCTTGTCTTTGGCAACGTGGCTAGCTTGATAGTTATGCTAAATAGCTAAGCCTCCTGCACTCAGGGTGAGGGAGATGGGTGTGACTTTAGCCCTTGAGGTATACCTGCCAGGGATTACAGCACAGGCTGGAGAGCTTGGAGGCAGTTGGCTCCTCATGATAGGGCCCTGCCTGCCTGGACTAACAATGGCAGCCAATGAAAGGCAAAGCTACAGGGATGGGCAGGTGTAGCCCATAGTGGGAGAAGTCACAAATAGGGTTATGGCAGAGGGGCAGGGTGAGGATTTAAACTCAAGAATGGCAGCCATTCTCTCGCCCTTGGCCATGCAGTTTGGGAAGGAGAAGGGTGCTTGGCCATGAGGCTGGAAGGGAGTAGAAGAGCCATGAAGAAGGGATAATGTAGCAGCCATAAGCACGTCTCTCTCTCTCTCTCTCTCTCTCTATCTCTCTCTCTCTGTCTCTGTCAGCCATGTGGGGAGTAGTAGGGAGGGGAAGAAACATCCTATATGTAGCATGTGATTTTTGCCATGCAGTTTGAAATAGAGAAAGGGAGAAGTAGGCAAGCAGCTACGTAGTTTATAGTGAAAGAGGAGGCCATATGGCCTGAAAAATAAAAAAGGAGATGTTGCTATGATTGTGGCTGCCCTAGCTGACTCCAGATCTGCAGAGGACTTCCTTGCAAGATCCTGTCCTGTTGCAGCTGGATTTTACCTGGACTTCTAAGACCTGTGCCTTTCCTGAGTTTCACCATGATCCAGAGTAACATGACACATACTTATCTGTCACCATGATGCAGAGAAACACAGCACATACTTCTCTGGACTATCATATGCAGGCTGATGACCACGGACTCCAGATCCTGAAGCAGAGAACAACTGCCTGAGGATGGAGACTTTGGTTCCTGCCAGAGGGACTAGAGAACTGTTTGCACTGCTGCCTTAAGGTAAGGAAATGGGGAACTTGTACTTTTGGGGTTCATGGCTTACAGCCTTTTGGGAGCTTGGGAAGTGCTGGGATTTGTGGAAGCAGGGCTCTGAGCTGAGGTGCTCTGAGTCTGTTGGAAATAAGCACCCTTTCCTTCCAGCATTAATTGTAGGGCCATTCAGCAAGGCACCATGTGAATGGTCTCCAGTCTGCTCAGTAAAACATGTATAACTGAACTTTTTTTAAAGAAGGGGCAAAATGCCAATAAGGAGAAAACTTTAAAAAATCATTATCTGATCTTTGATATTTCCTGCTGTCCTGAAAAAAGCTGCCACTTATTGGGTGAGTGTTTCTCCCTTCTCTCCCTTCTCTGACATCTAGTCTTTTCTCCAAAACAACCTAGGAGGTGTGGAAAATAAGTTTTAATGCTGTGGAAGATACTGCACTGGCACTTGTAGTTTAGGGTCTCCCATCTAGACATTCATGTCAATAGACATAGATTTTTAATAAACTTCATAAAATAAAAAGTAGAAAGGAAAGAGGTGGCAGGATAAAACTGGAAATAAACTTTCTCTGCTCCCTATTTCGAAGGCATTCGTCACCCAAAGTCCTCAGACCTTGCCGAGACTTTCTCTTCGGGCTGTCCTGTGGAATCCCCTCCAGCTGCCAGGGGTCCTGTGCATTGCTGTGCTGGGGCCTGGAGGTGCTGTGTTGCCAGCCCTGCGCTCCTGGGCTGTGGCCTCCCTTTGAGCCCTGTCAGTCCAGGAACCTGCACAGTTTTGAGCCAGATGGAGAGAAAATCTGCTCTGTCCTATCTGAGGGGCAGCACTGACTTCAGATTTCCTCAGATACTTGAGGACAGGAGCCAGTTTGAGAAGAAGAAAGCCTTGGCTGTCATGTGTGAGAGGCTGCAACACATCTTCAGCCTGTTCAACATAAGTGGCTGTTCAATAGCGTGGAGGGAGACCCTCCCGGACACATTCCTCCGTGGACTTGATTAGCAGCTGGATGACCTGGACACATGTTTAGAGAAGAAACGGGAGGTGGAACAGCCACCTCTGGGGAGTGAGAACTCTAGACTGGCACACATACCAGCTGTCTGTGAGGACATGCATTCTTCCACTGGTGTCTTGGTTTTCCCTCTTGTTCAGGAACTAAAACTTTCCAGCTAAATGACGTAGGCCTCTGGCAGGCAGTCAGAAGAATCCTCGCCTTTGTGAACATTCCCTGCACTCCACTCAGCCAAGCCTCCAGGCCAGAGGGAAACCCTGGCCTCACTCTTCAAACCCAGCTTGCCAGCTTGCATTTAGTTTCCTTTTCGCTTGTTGCATCAGCTCGTCATTATTTTTGCACGCCTCGGTTTATGACCCAATCTATGATGATGAAACAAAACGAAGTGTAGTTGCAGGTTTCAGCTATGTAGAGTATTTTCACTTTAAAGATCCTGAAACCTCTTCAGAGACAGGAAACTCACTTAGAAAACAAGTAACAGGACCTAAAACCTCTGTGAGGTTTAGAGAAAAGCAGCTCCAAAGTCAAGTGATAATTTCAGACAGCTGGAAACCTCATTCTAGTTTTACTTTCTGCATGTCATTCTGCATCTCTGAGAAACCTCATTAACCAGAAGAAACTGGTTTAGGGACTGGAAGGAGTTCTCCAACCACTGAAAGTTGGCAGGGGAGGACGCCTGCAGTGAGGGCGACCTGAACAATAGCTTCAAATGGCAACGGGAAAGAAGAGATGGCAAGGCCAGGGCGTGCCCTGTGAGCACTCGTTAGGCTGGCCTGGAAACACAGTTCCCTGCCACAGGCAGGGTCCTACGAATTTTCCTGGTAATTGAGATACAACTTGAATGAAGCAGTGGAAATGAAACAAAATGAAAGATGGTGTTTTACAAAGGAAGAGATTTGAGCCCATTTGTAGGTGGAGTTGTGCTGTGATTATCCCAGACCCTCGGGAGAAGGGGTAGAGGAGAAACTTCCCACGGGCACTGGAAGAGGAGCATTAGGAAACCCCCATGAACGCAAAAGCAGCATTTGGGAAGAGGACAGATTCCCTCTGTATTATTCTGCATCCATCCCCTTTCTTCCCGTTCCCTAGCCACGGCCTTTATTTTCAAAGTCGTGAGATCCTCTGGGCAGGACTTCTCCCCGCCTGTCCCTGCTCCACTTTGCCTCCAACATTTCTGCCTATTCCTCTGCCTGGGGCAAAAGTCCAGTCCCTTCTCATCTTGAAACCTCTTGTCTAAGTGCAAACACTGCCTGCACTCTGGCCTTCAAGAGCCTCCACAAAACATCTCGAGCTGATTTTTTCCACCCTCTGTCCCTTTGGCTTCTAATGCTTAGTCTGTCCTCAATTTGGAGCTCCTTCTAGTTGCTCTTCGCAAACCTGTCTATTCTCCTGGCTCTGTTCATGCTGGTCCCTCCTTGTGGAGCTATGCTGGCCATTGTGGTGGCTCTTAACCACATGTAGCCTGTTCAGCGCTTGGTAAGTCCAAACTGAGCTGTACTCAATGTAAAAACATGCACTCTCGTTTGAAGGCTTAGTATGAAAAAGAGGAATGCAATTACCTCATTAATTTTAAATTGCCCTGGCTGGTATAGCTCAGTGGATTGACTGCCAGCCTGCAAACTGAAAGGTCGCTGGTTTGATTCCCACTCGGGGTACTGCCTGGGTTGCCAGCCAGATCCCCAGTTGGGGACGCGGGGTGGAAACCAATTGATGCATCTCTCACACATGGATGTTTCTCTCCCTCTCTTTCTCCCTCCCTTCCCCTCTCTCTAAAGGTAAATAAATAAAATAATTTTACGTTGATTACATGTTGAAATGAAAATATTTGTATATATTGTGTTAAAAATAGTCTATCAGAATTAGCCTCACTTGTTCCTTTTTTACTTCTTTAATGTAGCTACTAGAAAAATTTACACAGCCTATATGACTCTCATTATGTGTTATTGGATGGCACTGGCCGGTAATGGCCTCCACCTTGTCACCTTCACTATCATCCAGGGTGACCACGCCACTTCTGTAGGTGCACTGCCTGCAGTATGTGCTTTGGGTGTCTCCTCACCCTCCCAGCAGCTGCGGTTCCTTTTCCCTCAGAGTCACCATCCCTGCTTGGCACCCTGTACCTCCTGGAAGGCATGGGCATGGTGTACTTTGTACTCTAACTGTGATATGCAGAGAAGAGCACAGGTTTGCTGCAATCCACTCACCCTGTGAGCTGTGGGCACGTTATTCAGCCTCTCTGAGCCCCAGTCTCTTCCTCTGTCCAATGGGTATGCAATAACCCACGTCAAATGTTTACTATGACAATTATTGAGAGAATGGCATGTAGTAAGAGCTCAGTATATGGTAACTAATAGTACTACTACTAATACTACCACTATCATTTTTATTTTATTAGTTTATAAACTGGCTCAGCAGGTTGGATCAAAGGCCTCTAGGCATGGGGAGGCTGAGCAGGCTCATTGTCACACCTGGGGAGGTCAGCTCTACAGGAGTTTGCAAGTCACACTGGAGGGGCAGGCCCCAGTGACCAGGCTCCTTGGACCACCCCGCTACCCAGTGCGGTAGACCATCTGTAGGTTTACTGACTTCCGTGACTCCTCTCATTGGCCTTTCAGCTGTGAGCCATGGATGAGTCCAGCCTGACGCAAGACTCCTTTTTGAATGACTGACTAAACTAAGTGTTTAAAAATGAAACAGCTGAGGGGGGATTTTGCTCTTTCCAAAACTCGTTGTATGGCACCCATGAGATGGCTGAGGTTCTGTTCAGAGCTGGCATGCAAAGGATGGAGGCAGAGAGACTGAAACACACATAAAAGGCAGGGTAACCAGAAAGACAGGGGCTTATTGGTTCTTTTCAGCACAGATTACCCTGGAATAGAAGAGCACATTCACTGGGAGAAACCTGCAAAACCACAGACACAAAATAAATAATCTCCCTTTTATTTCACAAGTCAAATATAACCACTAATAAAACATGGTATTTTTTAAATGTTCTCTCTACATACGTTGACATAGCTGTGTTGTATGTACAGCTTTAGGCCATGCTTTTGAGCACAGCTGGGCATTTCTTACTTTCTAATGACACAAGTAACATGTTCATTATAAAATGTTTGTAAATGTGAATAAAACAAAAGAAAGGCTAGCAATTTAATAACATTTATTAAATTATTTCAAACAAAAAAGTACACTAGATTATAAATGCCTAATAATCCTGTCTCCCAGATATCTTCTGATCATTGGGAAAAACCCACGTACAAATAGTTGTAAAGGTACACAGTGAAAGGGAAAGACTGTTCCACTTGGTGCATCCTTGGCCTCCAGCATCCTCCCAGAGGACAAGTACCACCAATAGAGGAGTGGATGCACCCGAGGAAACTGGTACCTGTGTGCATCAGCATGCATGTGTGTATCGTTTTGTTAGGCCAGAAACAAATAATAATACTGTGTCCGTTACTACATGTATAGCTCCTTTTATTAAATATATCTCAGATATAGGTCCATATTAGCTAACTTTCTTTTTAATGTCTATACATAGTATTCCATTTTGATCTGTACCATATTATTACTTGACCAATTCCCTAATGATGGATATTTAATTTACATTTTTTCCTATGACAGCACTGCAGTGAACATTCATACATATTTGTATAATACATAATGTATAATATACATACATACATATAAACGCACTTCTGCAGGAATGTTCATAGGTGAATTCCTAGCATTAATTTTGCAAGTTAAAGAAACAATTGCATTGCTTGAAATTTGACATTTTGAAAGATACTGTTAATCTCTCTGTGGTCTCCACTTGTCAGCTAGTTTGGGCTGTCTCACAGCATGGCAGGTCCAGGACACTGAGACCACTTACAGGGGTGCTGATGGCTTCGAGAGCAAGATGCTGCATTATCTTTCCCGAGACAGCCTCAAAATTCGCACACCGTTACCCTCCCACAGCATTTTGCCCAGATTGGAAAGGAGGCTGCCTTCGTTGTCAGGTGTCAAAGTTATGCTGAAATTATCACATGGGATGGAAGATATTGCTCTGGCTGTATTTGAAACAGCAATCTTTCCCACATTCCCAAACGTTTGCATTTTATTGAGCATGATTAGAGTACCATTTCCCCATGCCCTTTACAAATGTTATTAGTGCAAAGTGGCTGTCTCCTCAGTAGTTTCCTTTACAATTTTTTTAGTACCATTGAACGCATTTTTATATCTTCATTGGCCCTTATATTTCTTTTCCTGATATCTGGCTATTTATAAACTCTTCTTTTGTATAGTTTTTTAAATTAACTTTAGGAGTTCTTTGTAAGTGAAGAAAAGTATCCTTTCCACATTGTGTGTTATAACTGTATTTTTATATTACTCTTTCTCTTTGAATTTACTGGTATGTTTTTGCCATACCAAAATTTATAACTTGTTGATAGTCATATTAATAAATATTTTCTACTATAATTTGGGGATTGTATAACTTCCTTACTTCCATATTATTTTTTTAAATCTCCTAGTGTTTTTCTGATTTTGTTTATCTCACCGCACAATCTGCTCCATATGATGTTATGTGGACTCTACAGAATTGAAACCATCCTCAGTTTCCTGAAAATAACTGCCCTGGTCAATGTGTACTATTTTTTTAATGTGCTGATTCTAGTTGCTAATATTTTTCCCAGATCGAAGTTTTTCTCCAGTGCCAAAATTCCCCCAAACGTCTCATGTCTTGTGACTCTATCTTATTCAACAAAATGTGGAGTCTTTTATTTCTAATTACTTTCTACATATATTGAGTTTGTATGATTCTGATTTAGGTTGTTTTATATAATCTAAGAGTATTTTTAAACTCCTTTGGGAGACACGTCAAAATTTTGATCTGTTTTATGAGACTGTATTCCTGATATATTTTCAGCATCCATTCAGATGTTATTCTGCTTCTTATCCTTCTTTTTCTAGAAATGACTTTGCGTGAAACTCAATGCTAATACCATTTTGTTGTCTAATTTAACAGGAGCTTATTTTCCTGAACTGGCAGCGGTCGGGAGGGGTTCTTCTCACTTCACGGAGCTCCCTCTTCCGTTGCTTTTGCGACACGTGCCAAACCCCGGCTGCGTGCTCTCTGGCCTGTCCGCACTGCACCGGTCCGCTCTTCTCCTTCCTTTCCTTCCCTCTCCTCGTTGTTTCTGTCCTCCTCAAATTTGGTTTCACTTCCAGCAGTCTCTGCTCAGTGTAAGGTCCTTTCTGAAACAGGCCTGTGCCTTGTGGGTTTGGAAATTACTAGTATCTTGGACTGCTCCAGTGCCTTTCAGAACTTACTGAGGCCCCTCACATTCACCTGCAGTTCCACTGGGCAGAACCCCTTCGAGTTTCAGAGGCTGCTCTCCAGTCGGCCTGGATGGCTTCCCAGGAAATACGTCTTGACCACTGGGGAGTTTGTAGGGCCATTGCTTTCCTCTGCTTTCTCCCACCTGGACGATGCTGTCAGGCAGCTCTTATGGCAATTGGTGGTTTGTCCCCATCTGCTTGCATTTCGTGGTTTTCTGTAAAATGGGATTTTGGTTTCTATCTACTTGCAGTGTCTGGTTTTGTGTGGGGACTCAGGGAAACTCAAAGCTGTACTGCTACCACTGCTATCTCCCCAGAATGTCGTCCTGGTATATGAGGATTGTTTGCTACATCTTTTAAACCCTCAACACCCTTCACTCATTCGAATGAATGATGATCATCTCTTCCCCATGCCCCAGTTTAGAAAGGTGAATTGCTTCCTCTGCACCCCAGTTAGGAGGCATCCCATAAACACTATTGAACTGAAAGTAGTTTTGTTTTTCAGGAATACGTCAGACATTAGCAATAGATAGTCTTTTCTGGGGAGAGTTTTTTCCATAGAGCCAATGCGCAGAAGAAATGGGAGCAGAGGGCTATTTGGGAGATAATGTTGAGCGTGTTGCAAAGATCAGAAGACAGGACTTCTGCTGATGGCGTGAAAGCTGGAGGTCACGTTCGCTCCAGATTTATAAACCCGCATTTGCCCCTACTGCCATTTGGTACAATAAATGCAATGTCTCTCTTGCATTAAACGTGTTGAAATCCTCATGACCAATAACAGTGATGCAGCTATCAGTAAAATTATGGAGAATTTCTTCAAGCATTTGATTCTGGTGTTGCCAGGAAATGAGAGATTTCACATCAATGAATTCATCCTTCTCCACCACCAGCTCCCTGGTCTACAACATTGATAAATCCCCTCCCTGTTCTGTCTGCATTTATCCCTCCATTACTTATTGCTTACTGTAGAGATGGTATTCTACCACCACCCCTGCCAAAATAACAAATCAAATTACTCCACCGTACTTCACACTCTTCTGACTTCTACTGCTCTCAAGATAAAGAAATATTTCTTTAGATGGCTTCACAATCCCTGTGCTGTCTGGTTCCCACCAGCATCTGGCCTCATCTTAGCCCATTCTGTGACCACTCTCTGACTTGATGGTTAATCACAGTGGCCTGTGGGCCTGTCCTTGGCCCTTTCTGTGCGTTCACTGACCACAGAGTCTTTGCCCAGGCAGTCCCAGCTACCTTTATTCTAAATTCAGCTCCAGTGTCACTGGTGCAGGGCAGTCTTCTCTGACCTC
Source organism: Glossophaga mutica (assembly GCA_039655065.1). NCBI lineage: Eukaryota > Metazoa > Chordata > Mammalia > Chiroptera > Phyllostomidae > Glossophaga > Glossophaga mutica. The sequence goes on along the minus strand of CM077305.1, from coordinate 141,968,160 downwards.
TCCTACTGTATTGTGTACCCATACTAGGGACCCTCACAACCAAGAGTCTCTCCTCTGCAACACTTGTGGCTGCTGCCTTTTATTTTTGTGTATTTCTTTGCTTAATACTCTTTTCACCTACTTAACTGAATGATCCGTGAAAGTGAGTGTTAAAATCAGCATCTACAGTTCCTTGCACACAGTGGGGTTTCAGATTGAAAGATAATGCAAGGTTTTCTAAAAACCGAGAATCGTTATTTTATTATTACTATAATTTTATTTTTGTAGTAAAGTATCTTTAAAAAAGTATATACCTTGTCTCCCTGCTTTTAGAAGCATGATATAAAATTGTAATTAGATGTTTAACTTATACCTCTCCTATGCAAATTCATTACTACATTCTAAGGAAAAATGGCCTCAGAAATATTGAGACAGGCCATTTACAGATGGCAAACAAACATATGAAATGATACTCAACCTTCCTAACCATCAGGGCAATGCAAATTTAAACCACCATGAGTTATGACCTTATGTCTGCAGAATGGTCATCAGTCAGTCAGCAGATAGCAAATCCTGGTAATCTTTGGGAGGAAGGGGAACCATTATGCATTGTTGGTAGGACTGTAAATTGGTGCAACCACTATGGGAAACAGGATAAAGTTTCCTCAAAAAATTATAAATAGAACTACCATATTACCCAGCAATTCCACTTGTGGGTATGGATTTTAAAAAAATCTAAAATACTAATTCAAAAAGATATATGAACACTTATGTATATTGCAGCATTATTTACAACAGCCAAGATGTGGAAGCAACCCAAGTGCCCCTTGATAAACTAGTGAATAAAACAATGGTGGTACATATCTATGCAATGGAATATTACTCAGCCATAAAAAGGAATAAAATTCTGTCATTTGTCCACACTATGGGTGGACCCAGACAAAAGGTGTTATGCTAAGTGAAATAAGAGAAATACAAATACCCACCAATATCACTAATTTGTAGAATCTGAAAAACAAAATCAATGAGCAAGAAATACAGAAACAGATTCATAGATACAAATACCAAGTTTACAATTGCCGGATGGGAGGGGGATTGGGTGGCTGGGTGAAAAACTTGAAGGGATCAAGAAGTACGAATTGGCAGTTACAGAACAGTCATGAGGATGTAAAGTACAGCCTAGGAAATAAAATCACTGATGTTGTAACGCCTATGTGTGGTGCCAGATGGGTACTAGACTTTTGGGGGTGATCAGTTTGTGTGGCAGACAAATATCTAATCGCTATGTTGTATACCTCAAACTGATGTGATATTGTATGTCAACTAATTGAAAAATAAACATAGGAACATGTAAATGACAAAAGAAAACTGAAAAGGAGAACTGAAAATGGGGAATTCCTCTTAGACAGAAAGGCTCGATGGCCATATAAATAGCTGGTACTCATGGAGAAAGTTCATTCACGCTGGCAGCCCTTTGTGAGCCTTAGCCTCGGTGCCCAGGTGGAAGTAAGCACCCGCGTTTCTCTCATCATCATGGCCAACGGGAGCATCCTCCAGATAGCTCTCCTGTTGTGTTTCTCTACCACAGCTCTTTCCAAGAGCTACGACGTGCTTCAGTTCCAACAGAGAGGCAGTATTTCAGCCTGTTGGACTCTCATCCGGCGGTTGAATGGAACCTCTGGCTCTTGCCGCCAGGACAGGATGGACTTCGAGTTCCCCAAGGACATTAAACTACAGAAGTTCCAGAAGGAGGAAGCCATACTGGTCATCCAGGAGATGCTCCAGCAGATCTTTGATCTTTTCAGAAGTAATTTCTCTAGCACCGGCTGGAATAAGACCATCATTGAGAAACTCTATGGGGAACTCGGTTGGCAGATGGAGCATCTGGAGGCAGCCCTGGAGGAAATCATGGAGGAGGAAAACCTCACCTGGGGAGAGAACACCACCCTGCTGCAGCTAAGGGAGTATTACTCAAGGATTGTACAGTATCTGAAGAGCAACCTGTACAGCAGATGTGCCTGGACAGTGGTCCGAGCTGAGGTCCTCAAGAACTTTTCCGTCCTTTACAAACTTACAGATTTTATCTTCAAAAACTGAACATCTGTCAGCCTGTGCCCGTGGGAAGGAGAGACGCTGACCATGACCTCAGGCGCGCTTCAGCCCCTCACTCTTGGATGGACAGCTAATGCACTGCCTTTGAAAGGGCAGCTAGACTTTTTGAAATTTAATTAAATTATTCATTAAGTTATTTTTAAATATGTTTAAGTTATTATCTTGGAAAATAAACTTTTTGAAACAAACTCAGCATGGCAGTTTTTATTTCAACTTGATTTATAGAACCACCTGCAGTGAAAGTTACAGGGCATCTACTAGATGTTCCTTCTAAAATACACCTGCAAAGTAGTTCTGGCCTCTGTCTTCCAGGAATTTAAAACTCAAGAATGCCACACGGAATACACAAGGTAAGAGAGACAATCAGGAGACCTGTATCTTATTTGGGAATAAATGTGGCCTGAGCCTCTACAGAATTCAAATGGAAGAGGCAGGTAGGTGTCTCTGGAGCTCAGCCAGGGAGCTTACTGCTTCTACTCTGTTCCGAAGGCTCTCTGGCCCTAAAGTTAGACTCTGAATGACTTTCAGCAGAACCATGGGAATATCTGAGCTCCTGTGTTCACCCCGTTACTCATCCCTGTTATCTCTGGAGTGCTCTGCTCACCACCCTAACCCTGCAAGGTTTAAAAATATTTATGTGCCCCCTCCCCCCCAAAGCTAAGGGTGAGAATCCCAGGCAATTCTGGAACACTGTTAAGTAGCAGCCCCTTCATTTTAGTCTTCTCAGGACAGCCAAGACACAGGATTTCTCTGGGGAGCTGTGGACTCTGACTGCTTCCAGGGCACAGACACCAGAGGGAGGAAGAACTCTGCTGCCCTCTAGCTAGGTTTTTGCCTCATTTTTCCCCCAGAAAAGCAAAGTTGCTCCTGGTCTCCCCTGCCTTGTTTACACAGAATTTCAGGAAAATCTCAGCTGATTTTCCTGCTGCTCTGCATCTGTGGTCCACATAGTCCCTGGGGCCACATCCTGGGCAAGAGCAGCACATTAAGTCCTTTCAGGCCCAGTGAAAACCAGGAGGCAGGAGAGAAAGGGAAATTCGGGTGAGATGGAGAAGGCACGACATGTTCCCAGGGCTTACACTGGGAAACTCAAGTCTTCCTGGGAGCTCTCTGGGCACATGGCTAGCATGGCGGGATTTCTGTCTCTCTGTGTAAGGACCCTGTGGGTTCTGGGGTTATTATGGCTGTTCCTGTTATAAGCAGGTGCCACCCCGGCACTGCAGTGAACTCATGCATGCCACCGGACTTAGCCCTCCTCACCAGCATGCCTGAGGTAGGCACAACTACGTTATTGCTATTTTACAGTTCAGGAAAGTGAGTATCGGAGAGATTTAGTGGGTGTCTCAAGATCACATAACTAGTAAGTGGAGGTTTAAAAATTTATAAGGGAGGAATCACATAAGATTGGATCTAGGCATTTTCTCATGGAGCAGGAGAGAAGTCTGAGTTCCCTTTAAGAAAGTCTGCCTTTAGGGGAAGAAGTCAGCTGGGTTCTGAAGACACAATGTTCTGTGTAGACAATAAACTCTGGCTCCCCCTTCTGACCTAAGACGGGTTACTCACTGGCTATGGAACCAAGATCTGCCATCCTGGTGGGTCTGCTGCCATAACACCTAGCTAGTCACTGTCTTTGTAAGACAATGAAATATCTCTTTCCCTCCAACTCCTCATTCTTTTGACCCCACACCGCAGACATGCCAGTGGACATTCCATAGTAGTGCTGGTTTTTTGCCTGCGAGTCAAAGACAAGATTAACACATAGAAATGCAGAGTAGTAGGCAATGGCTAGAACAACCAAGAAGATGCTAAACCAGTCTCTCTCCATCAGTGAGCTCCGACTACCCACCATCTTTTCAGGGCCAGAAAATGAGGGGCTGGGGCAGCCCTGGAAAGGTCTGTGCTTCATGTGTGCTGGGGCCCTGGACAGAGGAGAGGCTTCTTCTGAAGAATGATAAATAATTGTGCCACATCTGAGCATGTTGGCCCATCCAGAATAGCAAAAGTATGTTCATCATCAGTAAGGGATAAGTGATAATTAATATTAATTCCATTAAGAATGAGGGAAGCCAACCCAAAGTGTATAAGTATTTGCATATGCTAAGCAGATAGTTGCATATGAGGGTGTAATTTATTAATTTATTCCAGTACCAGGAAACCTTGTAAGGAGAGTGCTCATTGCTTAGAAAAATACTGAAAATTGTAGGCGTAGCAACACAAAATACAGTCCAATACCAGTGGCTTGTTTTTGTGTGTCTGTTTCTGAAGAGGAAAGAGACAGAGAGAAACTCACTGGTTGGTCTGGAGTGGGATGCTCTGTGGGAAAGGACAACAGTAAAAAATGTCTGGTGGGAGTGAATAAAGAACTTTTAAGAACCATAGTATCTCACATGCAACTTGAAATTATGTGCAGTGATGTGATGAAGCCCTCTCCTGAGTCTCTTCCAACCCCTCAGTAGAAATGGTTCCACACAGAGTCCTCCTGCATGTAGAAATCATAGTGAGTATCTCTGTGTGTATGAGGAAACAAGCATCGGACTTCCAGACATTTATACATGAACCAAATTAGCGGGGACTGAAGGCAGACTCATGACAACAGAGTCATAGTCCAACATCCTTTCTCAGGAACCCAAGGAAATCATGTAGAGGTCATGGCGCCTCCACAAGCACAGATGGGAAGGGAAATGGTATCTAGCTCTTAAGCTGTTAGGAGGCCCTGGCAAACGTTAGGGCTACATTTGATACATAAATGTTGCCTAATGATTTGGACATACAGATTATAGGGTAACATCAGTGTGTATTTGTATAGTAGATTTTTGCAGTTAACAAAGTTGACACTTAGGCACTTTGGGTGACATCAGTGCTTTTGGGTGCTCAGATACATCTGATGCAGGGATTTATTCATAAAATACTGTTGAAAAAATGTGAAGACCATGCACTGACTGGGAGAAAATATTTGGCCAATCAAATATATGATAAAGAACTAGTATCCAGAATATATTTTTTAAAAATACTATCAAAACTAAGCAAGGCCCTGGCTGGGTGGCTCAGTTGTTGGAGCATTGTCCTGTATACCAAAAGGCTGCGGGTTCGATTCCCAGTCAGGGCACATACCTAGATTTTAGGTTCAACTCTTGGTCAGGTCACATACGGGAGGCAACCCATGGATGTTTGTTTCTCATACTGATGTTTCGCTCTCTCTCTCCCTTCCTCTCTCTCTAAAATCAAGAAACATATCCTCAGGTGAGAATGAAAAAAAAAAACTAAACAAGAAAATAATCACCTGCCCCAAAATAGGTGATATATTTGAATGGATTCTACACCAAAGAGGTACATGAACAGCAAATAAGTCCACTGAGATACTAAAGACTTCTTTGTGGATTTTTGTGGCTTAGATCAGATAATGCATGTGAAATGTTTTTCGATTACAAAGGAGACCATTCCACCATGAAGACCTAGCATAGTCACTGCCCTTTCTGAGGAGAATCCCCCAGCCATCCCGGTTGAGTTCTACATGTGATACACCTGAGGTCTGCCCAGCAGAGAAGGCAGGGCCCTTCGCCAGTCTGGCTGGGAGACGCACTGAGAGAGCCAGCAGTTGGCAGTGGAGTCAGAAGGTGAATGGCACCCAGAGTCAGACCTTGCCCACTGCAGACATTTTATCTATCAATGAATTTGCTGTACCAATGCTTATTGGGCCTAAACAACTGTCTTATAAAGTTATTCTTTTGTTTTCCTTTTATTTATTTACTTATTATTTACTGTATTTAATGTATTGTTTTCCACCGCCATTTTAGCTCCCTTAGAGCCCTCTCCCTACCACAATCACCACACTGTTGTCCATGTCCACGTGTCCTTTTTCCACTTGTTTATTTACCCGACAGGGAAAAAGCAGGTTTCCACGCTCAGACTTATATATGCATCATATGGATCTTCGTGGGAGCTTTATTTGTAATATCCACAAGTTGGAAACAACTCAAGTCTCCATCACAGAAAATGATTAAAGAAATTATAGTATATCTACATAATGGAGTATTATTCAATATTAAAAAGGAATGAATCCTGACACAACGACATGGATGAATTTCAAAATAATTATGCTGAGTATGAGCAGACAGACAAGGCGTACGTTCTGTATTGTCATAGTTACACAAAATTCTAGGAAAAAAACTAGACTATCCTGACAGAAAGCAGATCAGTGGTTTCCTGGAGACAGGGACAGTGGTAGTGAGTGGAAGAGAGAAATGATAGGGGAACCTGTTGACAGGACATGAATATGTTCGCTACCTTGTTGTGCTGGTAGTTTAAGGGGTGCTCACCTATGTCACACCCTATCCAAGTATTAACTTTGAATATGAGCAGTTTACTGTACACAAATTATACTTCATTAAAGCTCTTTATATATGTGTGTGTGTGTGTGTGTGTGTGTGTGTAAAACGAAGCCAAAGCATCTTGTGTGCCTCTGACAAAATCAATACATTGTTTGAGGTCTTAAGATCTCTTTATAAAGTTCCAAGATAAAGTTGAATCAATAGATCCTTAGGAAAAATTACCTTATGGTCTATGCTCATCATTGTCAGCAGTTAGATTGTTAGAGGTTTTCATGTCACGTTTGCAATAGTTTTTCATATTTTAAAAGTTACCCAAGAAATTGAGCAATATTGTCATGTGCTAAAACTACAAAAAAAGCCCAGAGCACATCCGTCATACATTGCATAGCTGGATGAACTGCATTTCAAGTTGCAGAAGACAAAGCCCAGTGCACAAGGAAACTATTTTGTTTTTTTAATTGCAGTAAAATATATGTAACATCAAATTTACCCTTTTAACTATTTTTAAGTGTAGGGTTCTGTGGCATAAAAGACATTCACCTATTAGGTCGGCCAAAAAAGTCTGTATGGCTTTTTTCCATAAAATAAAAAAACACATTTTTCATTTTCACCATTAACTTTATTGATTTGGATATTTTGAGTATGTCATCTATCTCCCATGTGGTATGACATTGATTCTCAACTAATGCCTTGATTTGATCACTACCAACTTCAGCTGGTCTACCTGACTATGGAGCATCATCCAGCGAGAAATCTCCAACATGAAACTTCACAAACTACATTTGACATGTTAGATCAGTCACAGCACCTTCTCCATACACTGCACAAATCTTTTTCTTTTTTTCATTTCAGTTGCATTTTTAACCTTTCTTGAAATAATAAGGCACATTATGTCAAAAATGTTGTATATATTCTTCCATCTTCAATATTCTATGGCTACACAAAAATTTACCAATTTTGATAAGTTTTTTAAAAATACGTGCTGATATAACGGTTGTCAGAATACAATCTAACAAAACTGGTTTGAATGAAGACAAAGACAGCTAAGTGCTTCTAGAGCCATCATATGGCAAAGAAAACCAAAGGAACTCTTTGGCCAACCTAGTATTTGTGCAACTAACACCACCATCCACTGAAATTTTGCACACATGAAACACTAATTTCTCATTTTCCCCTCTCTCCAGCACCCCGAAATCATCATTCTGATTTCTGTCTGTATGGATTTAACTACTCTAGGTACATCATGTAAGTGGAATCATGCAGCATTTGTCCTTTTATGACTGGCTTACTTCACTTACCGTAATATCTTCAAGTGTCATCCATGTCATAGGCATGTGTTAGAATTTCCTTCTTTCTTAGCCTGTGTAATATTCCATTGCATGTATATATCACATATTGTTTATCTATTTATCCAATGATGGATGTTTGAGTTGCTTCCAGCTTTTGGCCATTGTAAATAATGCTGCTAATGGACACAGGTGTGCAAATACTGGCCTGAGTCCCAGGCCTCACTTTTCTTAGATGTATATACAGAAGTGGAATTTCTGGATCACATGGTAATACTACATTCAAATTTTTGAGGAATCATCAAAGCAAATATTTTAAGTTCTGTCTTCATGATACAAATATTTGTGATAATAACATAATGCAAACATAGCAATGGCTACATTCCTTAAGAATATACATGTCTGCAAGGGACTCTGTTAAGCGAGTTATAAATATATACCATATTATTAAATCTTCCCGAGCACCCTAGGATTAAAGTATTACCATCTCCTTTCTACACATAATAAAAATGAGGCTCAGTAAGATTAAATAAATTTCCCATTGCCAAGTCTACAGTTGGTAAAGAACAGAGACATATTTGGAACCAGAGACCATACTCTTAATTACCTGTAATCGTCTGCTAGCTCCTGTTATTTTTATCCAACTCCCTACCATTGATATTGTGATTTAGAGAGGGAACTAGATGCTTGCTCCATGGCCCAGTGGCAGTAACTCCTGGCTTTTCTCCTAGTGTGCTGAGGAACATCTGCAGGGGGGTTGCTCTCCTCACTCAAGCACTTCGTTTCCCTTCTACCCCTATTCAGAAAAGGATTCTCTCTCCCTTTCTCTAGAGAGATTAGGAAATTCCCATCTGCTCCCTTGCCGGACTCCACAGAGAGTATTTTTCTTAAGGGCTTTAGAGGTAACTGCCTGAACGATGAGTCACAGCTTTCCCTGGCAAGGCTGCATTTCCTTCTTATCCTGTACTAGCTTTTATGCAATTTCCTTTTCAAGTCTGGCACCAGGTGCTTTCATTATCTCACAGGAAATTTTAAGAACTAAATGGCCTGCATTGTTCAATAATAACACACCAAAATTTTATCTTTCCCTTCACTTTTAAATTTCTTGGCTCTGTTTCTTTTTTTGTAAAAACTCAGAGATTAAAAAAAATAGTTTTCAAAGTCAAAAATGACTTACTAATCCAAGATGCATGAATTGGAAATCTGTGAACTAAAAAGTCTAAATATTTCAAAAATAAAGTTTACTATTTAAAAAGAAAAAGGACAGGGAGTTATATACATCTGAGAGTTAATGTGGGTTCTGCCATTTTCTAAGTGTATGATCTTGGGCAATTTATGTAAATTGGAGATAATCCCACCTTGCACACTTGAAGAATAAGTGAAATGCAGCACAGGGCTTTGCCTATGAAGATGCCTAATGCTTAACTTAGTTAGAAGTGAGTAAAAGTTTTAGAAATTTCTCACACAAAATTAGGCAGGCTTCTGGAGCACTGTCTCCAAAATCTCATATAAAAAGCAAGTCTTACAAAGAAGGACCCAGCAGTTCCAAAGAAATCCAAAACACCAATTCTAAAAGACATATGCACCCACATGTTCGTTGCAGCACTACTTACAATATCCAAGATCTGGAAGTAACCTAATTGTCCATCAATAGACAAATGGATAAAGAAGCGGTACTTATATACAGTGGAATATTACTCAGACATAAAAAAGAATGAAATCTTACCATCTGCAACAACATGGATAGACATAAAGAGTAGTATGCTAAGTAAAATAAGTCAGATAGAGGAAGACATAATAGACAAATAAAAGAGAAACAAACTCAGAGATACAGAGGACATTTTGATTGTTGGTGTGATGGGTGAAAAAGGTGAAGGGCTTAAGAATTACAAATTGGTAGTTACAAAATAGTCATAGGAATATAAAGTACAGCATAGGGAATATAGTCAATAATATTGTGATAACTGTGTATGATGTCATGGGTACCAGATTTACTGGAATGATCACTTAGTAAGTTGCACGAATGTCTAATCACTATGTTGTATACCTGAAACTAATACAACTATAACTCAAAATAAAAACATTTTAAAATAAAATAAAATAGAGAAAATAAATTATTATAAATGGTAAGATAATTTAGTAAGTCAATCTTAAGTTTAATGCATTCCCAACAAAAATACCAACAAATTTAAAAGAAAAACAAAAGGCAAGTCCTAAATATGTAGATAGTTGATAATACTATTGCTCTCATAACAAAACATAAATAAACATAATGTTCACCAAAGTTGTATTTATAAGTATTGGGAAAAATATTCAGCATCTATGACTACCAAATATAAATAAGACATTTCTGAATTTCCCTTTCAGCATTTCTATAGGTGGCCTTCAGAAAGTTATTTAAAAAGCAAGAGTAATTGTCTCACGAATCTTTGAAATGTCAAGAAAAAAAGATGAGTGACAGAAATAGACTGTGAGAGAGGGTGAACAGGAATAAGAATCAGTCTTTGTTCATCTCCTATGATATGTCTGAACTGTGCACAGATCTTTTCATATTACATTGGGCATCTCTTGTTGCCCGTCTGGCACCAGGGCCACCACCTACAGCTGTAGGAGTGGACATCTGACTCAGGCTAGGCTGCTGAGGGCCCTGACTTCCCCAGGGCCACAGGGACTGGTCAGGAAGAGATAAGTGACTCAGGCAGAGGCCATGAGAGTAAGAAGCAGAACTTTCGCTAGAATGCTGGGGGAAAGGGAGAGGGGTTCTGTCTGTGACAGCAGGTGTCTTAGTCCATTGTAAGCCTGGAGCCAGGGCTGCCACATCCAGCTGTGCATCTGGTGCTCTGAATGCCTCAGGTGACACCTTTCTCGGGTCAGCCTGATAGGAACCACATTAGAAGAAATGTTTAAGAATAAAGCCAAGTTAAAAGGGAGCAGAAGGGAAAATCAGACAAAGAAACATTCTTGAAAATATTATTTCAGCTATGACTTAAGCCAGGTGAACTCCTAAAATGTTTATTTTCTGAGCCTTGAGATAGGGTTAAGGGAACTGAAAAATAAACTAAAACTCCACCACAATGTCTTCTCCTGCTTTTTGAAGCAACATATCTGTACTTCATCCACCTTCAATTTTGTGAAGGGTGCTCCAGATAGGTCTGCCCACCCTTAGAAGTGTGGATGGTACCCGCAGTCCCTGCCTAACAGGCTTTTTCCTTGCCTGTCAGTGGGACATGATGTTTGTACTAGTCAAAGCCAGCGACTTAGAAAGCTGCCTGCAACCTCGCCACTGAATGCTTTAGATTGGGAATTAGCTAAATGTTTACAGGAAGGTAGCCAGGGCTCCAGCGTTAAACTGCCCTCTCATTTCTATTTGAAACCTATGTCTTCTCAGAGGCACACAGTTGTGTCCTTTCATGTAATTCAACAAACATTTCCTAAATGTCCAATGTATACCAGACACTGTGCTAAGTGCTGGGCTTCCACAGACGAACAAGATATAGACATTATCCTCAAGAAGCTCATTTTCAAGGGAAAGAAAGAGATAAGTATAGTATAAGTCTAAAAATGATAGCACAATGCTAAATGTCATTCTAACATAATGAACAATTTCCTATAGAAGCCCAGATTTGTTCTGTCTGACAAGATTTGAGCAGCCTTTACAGAGAAGATATTTGAACTTGGATTTGAAGAGATAGTAGTATTTTAAAGTAAAAAGAATGGGAGAGAAGGCATTCAAAAGAAAGAACATTCTGAACAGGAGAACAGAGTCCTGAAAACACATGGCCTGTTCAAGGAATGTCACAAAGTGTAGTGCAACTAAATGACAGGTGCTGGGTCAGAGGGAGAAGGAAAGGAAGCTGGAATTTAGGTTGGAGAACCAGGCTTTTCAGAAGCATGGCATGCCAGATCGCTTTAAGACAGGACAGTCTGGCCACAGATTGAAGGGACAGGTCAAAGTGAGGGGGGAGTGTAGGTTCACAGGCTACCAAAGGTCTAAGCATGAGGGGAAGGCGGCCCCCACTAGGACTGAGCAGGGCTCAGTTTATAAACGTGTGCCTTGGAAATCTGATTCTACACAAACCTCTCAGGTTTAATTTGCTCTTTTCTCTTCCTGTTCTCAACGTAACTCCAATGTTGCCATTGTCATGGAGATAAGTGTTTGAAAGGACTGAAATGACGATTCTCAATCAGACTGAGAGGCAACAGTTGACGCTATTCATGAACCACCACTAAAGCCTCAAAACCTCCTCTCGAAACTGGAAAAGACACCGGAGTTCGGGCTGCCCATCACTACCAAACCCAATAAGCAGAGACAGGGATTGAATCTTTATGGATGCTTTATTCAGATGGCCGGTTCATACCCTAACAGACCACCTTGTCTTTTCTTTCCAGGCCAAGGTTTTTACAGCAGGGAATAAGCAAGGTGTGGTGAGGGGTTTTGAAATTCAGGGAGGAGTTAATTGGATTAAAAAAACAACTCCAGCATTCTCACCCTGGGTGGTAGTCTTAAACTGCGCCCCAGGCAGTGGTCTTTAGCTATGTCCTGGGCAGTGGTCATCTCACCCTGGAGTACGATGGCTCAGATGTCATTTTGAATTGCTTGCAGTCCTCCTGAGGAACGAAGGTGGAACTGCTTGTAGTCTCCTGGAGTCAGGGTGGGTTATACCTTCAGTTCCTGGAACAAAGCTTTTACATGCATTGATTACTAAGCTTATTAGCTATCACTTAAAATAAAAGTTTCCAACTCTTAAGTCCCCTATCACTCTCAGCTCACAGAAGGCTTAATCAGGGGTCTCTAAGGCAGGAACCGTGTACAATTAGTTAGACCCAAGAAATCACTTGAAGAGATGAACATCTTCTCTATACAGAATCTTGTCCATATCTTGTTGCATTTCAACTGCTTTTTCTGGGAGCATCTAGATGGCTTTCCCATTCAGTGGTAGGTATTGCTGATCTTTCAGCTGCCTGGGTAGGCTGTGCGCCCTGCTCTCTGGCTGATTCAGCAAAGCTATGACAATTCTACTCAATGTCCCTCTCTCACCTGCAGATGACAGTCTCTTAACCCCTGGGAAATCCAGACTTCAGTGACAGGGTGTGTTAGTTTGCTAGGGCTGCTATAACAAAGTGCCACAAACTGGGTGGCAAAAATAACGAAAATTTACTCTCTTACAGTGTGAAGGCTAGAAGTCCAAGATCAAGTTGTCAGCAGAGTTGGTTCCTTCTGAGAGATGTGAGGGAGAATCCATGCCAGGCCTCTCTCCTGGCTTTTGGTGGTTTGCAGGAATGTTTGGCTTTTGTTGCCTCACCCTGATCTCTGCCTTCATCTCTACAATGCATTCTTTCTGTGTCCCTGTCTGTGACCAAATTTCCACTTTTCACAAGGACATCAGTTGTATTAGATTAGGGAGTCCACCCTACTCCAGTATGACTTCATCCTAACTTAACTAATTCCATCTGCAACAACTGTATTTCCAAATAATGCCACACTCTGAGGTACTGTGGATTAGGACTTCAACATAGGGATTTAGTAGTGGTGGTGGTAGGGACACAATTAAACAATGCAGCGGAAGATGAAATACCTCCTGCTCTTCTCCCCACTACTTTGTATGGGTTGGGAGGAAGTTTATCAACTCTTCTGTCTGGTTTTGCCTTGAAAGAGGGTCCCCTGTTCACCCTAGATTCCACCAGCTGCAGTAAACAGAGGCAGAGACAACTCTTGAAGTTGTTGGTGTGCTGCTATGAAGCCAAAGTGAAAACCAGCCAACTAAATGCCATAGAAATCTTCAAAGGCTGTTAAAATTATCCCTTCTATTTTATTTGCAGTAAACTTTATAAGTAGTTTAAAGGGCATGAATATATTTGTTGAATTGGCTTTAGAACAACTGACCTCGGTTGGGCACGTGTGGACCTTAGCATCTGTTGAGAAAGGGGAGCCACATAAAGGAAGGAGGACAACATTTAATATTAGCTTCTTCCCCTCCAGGCTGCAGACTGAGCTCTCCTGAAATCCAACATAGCTGAACTCCACAGATTAATTTTCTATCATACACCCTATCCCTGAGACAATAAACATGGTCCCCATGAGAGATTCATTTTCTTTCTATTTATCTAACTTTTTCTTCTTCCTATGGCCTAATGATATTGGATTTATTAAGTTGAGAGTGCTTAGCCTCCCTGGGCTACATTGTAACAGTTTCTATGCTGATCAAAAAAGAAAGTTCCTTTTTCAAATTGCTTCATCCTAAACCCTTGGTTTCACCCCAGGCTCTGTAGGCGTGGGGAGGTCCGTGGTAAGGGACCGTGGCAGACTACCCATACCCACTACCTGTGGGGGAGACTTGTGGAACACGTGCCTGGCGTACAGTAAGAGCTCAGTAAATGGTGGCTGTTTTTTTCTCTTTATAGGTGATTGCTATCTATTATTCTCTCACTGAATTTTAGGAACCCCTATTACAAAGAATCTCATCCTTAAACCAAAGCAAAATTAAAAGCTACACAAAATCTCAGGTAGCTCAGACAATTATTCTCTTCTATATAGTGAAAAACAACAAAATGCTTATGTAGTTGGCTGGCCAATACAACAGAAGTTAGCATGAGACCCATGGCTATCTCAAATGTATGTTTAGAAAGAAAAAATGGACCGGACATTTGTCTTATTCTGACTCCATGTGCAGTAAAGTTTCTGTCTCTCATTGTACAATTTCACAAACATTATTGCCTGAACCCAACGTCCCACTGGAATTCTCTTTCTGTTTGGTGCCCCGTAACGGACCCCTAGGCTGACTCTCACTCCCCATTCCCTGGAAGTCCAGCCATAAAAACACCAAAAGGAAAAAGATGACAGCAACAACTTTTCATCTTCGGATATCTTCTCACAGGGAGCTGTAACTAGTCCCTACAAGCCTTCCCCCTTTTGCTTCCCCCCTTCTTATCTTACTTTTCTTTTCTGATCATCACTTAAGAATGGAGAAACACAGGCAACCCCATAGGGTGAGTCACTGGGGACACTCAGATGGGGCAGAAAAGGCTTCTTAAGGTTCTGACGAGGATGGTAGACTACCAAGCTATGATAATATCCAAGGAGACATCACCTCATTCATCAGTAACAACTTTTCCACCAAGTCTAAGAACTCTCCTGATTGTTTTTCTCTTCTTTTTTTCTTCTGACTTCTTGGAAGTGACAAACGGTCATAACTCAAAGAGAAAATAGTAACAGGAAAGCTGTGGAAGAACAATTTACAATTCTGATTTGTTGACCTTAATGAACTGCTGTTCAGCAGCTTGGAGAAGACTGCCCTGTGGCACCCACTGTCAACTTGCTGTGATACTAAGTGGCCACTTACCTGGCTGTGTGTGGAACACAGTTTGCCTCCAGCAGAGAATGGCCCACCAGTGATCTTGCCCACCATTAACCAACCGAAATAGGAGAAAATATATTTTCATAGACTTTTCCTGGGGTTTGATCACCTGGTAATAATTTCACAGGAGCTCCAAAAACAATAATCCTCAACTAGTTCTAATATTGTTTCCCTCTTGGTCTAAACAGCTGACCTCTCAGGGCACACTGTCTAGTCACAATGCTGTCTGCATATATCATATCTTAATACAGCACTTTCCAATCCAACAATCAGAGTTGGCAAAGACATTAGAGATCTGAACATTGCCTTCCCTTCCTTGACCTTCACAATTCCTGCTCAACAGACAGATGTCCTCAAAAATGGGTGACGATTTCTTTAACTGGAACATAATCAACAAAAGGAAAAAGCAAACAAAATATAACCAGAGTCATTGAAATTTAGAACAATCTAACAATAGCCAGAGGAGGGGGGGAGGGGACAGTGGGGAGATGGGTTTTCAGGAACTGCTATAAAGGACACATGGACAAAACCAAGGGGGAAGGTAGAAGCAAGGGAGGGAGGTGGGTTTGGCTGGGGCGGGGAGAAAATATAGACAACTGTAATTGAAAAACAATAAAATAATTTAAATTAAAAAGAAAAAAAGAATGGGTAAGGATTTTAGCAGCCACCCTCAGGAACTTTTCAGCAGAAGTAAGTACCCTAGGGGAAAGGAAAGAAAATTCTAGGTCGCATGAAGCTTGATCCAATTAACATAAATATCAAAAAGAAATGTTAAGTTCCTGATTCAACATGGCAGATAACCCCCCTCTTTTACCTCTTTCTCTCCCAGTATGTCTTTGAAAATAACAGTAAACAAGTGTTCAAAGGGTGGAGTCATGGAGTATTGCCTAATGTGGATGAAATATGACAATGATTTGAGTATGTAATTTAGATTCATATTTGTTTTCACAAGTATGTTATTATATTATGCTTACAAAGTCATGAATGAAGAATGAAAATAATATAATGATTTCCGTTAGCCATGTTTTCAGTTACGAGCAACAGACAAGCTTATTAGCAGTAGCTGGCACAGAAAAAGGCTTATTTTTCCTACCTACAATAGATCCAGACAGGCAGTCAGGGCAGGACAGACTGACTTCCTTAAAATTTTTTAAATTTAGTTTATTGGGGTGACATTGGTTAATAAAATTATACAGGTTTCAGGTGTACAATTCTGTGATACATCATTTGTACATTATACTGTGTGCTCACCACCCCAAGTCAAATTTCCTTCCATCACCATTTATCTTCCCTATACCTTCCTCTACGTTCCCCCAACCCCTTCCCTCTGGCAATCACCATATTGTTATCTGTGTCCAGGGGTCTTCTTTTTTCTTTGCCTAATAACTTCACCCTTCTTACCCAAACCCCAAGCCCTCCCCTCTGACAGCTGTCAATCTGTTCTCTGTATCCATGAGTCTGTCTCCACTTTCTTTGTTAGTTGGTTTTGTTCGTTAGATTTCACATATAAGTGAAATCAGCCCAGTGCCCACCAGTAAATGAATGGATAAAAATAGCTGTGGTACATTTACACACTGGAATATTATTCAGCCATAAAAAGAAGGAACTCTTACCTTTTGCAACAGCATGAAGGATCTGGAGAGCATTGTGCTAAGTGAAATAAGCCAGTCAGAAAAAGAGAAGTACCATGTGATTTTACTTATATGAGAATAGATTTTGAACAGTGGTGCCTGGAACTTAGATGTGCTATTTCTGTTCCATTATTTTCATTGTCACTGATACAGCTGGCACTTTGTGGCTGTGTCGCTTCATGGCTGTTGCACCTGCAGGCATTGCCTCCACATTGCAGCAAGAAGAAGCAGAAATGGGTGACCTGTGACTCAAGGAAGCAGAAGCTTTCCCACAGTTCTTTATTTTCTGAATGTCTGGGATGTGGGGGTGTTAGCTGGACATATTGCCTCTGTTAATATGGTGAAAGAAGGAATAAAAGTTGGGGGCAGTGTTTTACAAAGTGTAACTGTGACAATATCTAACACAATCCAGAGAAAAGAAGGGAAGCGGCAGAGATATAAACAATCTTTTCTATAATTTAGAACATGGTGTAAAGAGTTATTACAGAAATTAATCAACCAATCAATAAAGATTATAGTACCTTATTCAGAATTGCAGAGCTAATAATAAGTTGTAAAAGGAGATAAATAGGAAATAGTTTGCCTCTGTGGATCAGAAATGGGGATGATGCAGTGAGAGAGGATGTTTCTTCATTCAATTCCATTCTGTTTGTATCTTTTTTTTATGCTCTGTGCATGTGGTACATGCACAGTTCTTTACAAGAACCATAAAGAGAGAGAAAAATGTGCACCGATTTTGTACTTCAAGCAGGCCATACAGGATAGATGTTATAAATATGCCTAATATCTAACACAGCACAAAGTGTATGCTCAGCACATATTTTTGAATGAAAGATTACTTTTTATAATAAAAAGTAAAATCAAATATTTATACACTTCAAAAAATGATAAAATGATGACAAAAGTTAAAATATATGATGAGCTTCAGTTTGATGAAACAATGCCTTTGTTTGTCTCAAGTTTTTTGGATTGGTTAAAATGCCCACAACAAGCAACTATTTTAAGTGTGTATGCCTAAATATGCATGCCTTTGGCCTTTCTACTTGGAATCAGTCTTTGATAAGACCTAGGAACAGTGACTATGAAGGCACATGGAAGCTAGCAGAATGGATCACAACCAAAGTGAAAAAAGAGGAGTCACAAAATTGAAGTTACAAACTGTATCTGCTTCATGATTTTGCCAGCAGCAAAGAGGAGAAACGGGAATCTAAGCTCACTTTCTTCTCCACCTGTCAAATTAGAATAAGACTACCTACCTGAACTTTATTTTAGAAGGATGCTTCTTAGAAAGATGTGGAGAACTATTTGTGCTGTGAATGTCAAACACCATCCATTAGGCTTGGGAAGGAGCCAATAGTCACTGACTCCATGTTTTAAAAATAGTAAGTACCCAACATTAGTAAAAGAAATAGGCCCTGAACATAAAATAATATAACTTTCAGGTTATTTATAATTCAGAATACTCAAATATTTAGCAACTGGTATGATAGAGGAGAGTAACAGAAAATAATCGCCCAAAACCTTAAAAGTGTGTATTCTCTTTGTATTTAGCAACTGTTTCTAGAAACTTTTTCTAAGGAAATAATTAGACAAATTTTGAAAAGGTACTTATACAAGGAATTCAGTTGGTGCAGACTTTGGAATACCTAAAATTTGGGAGTAAATATAAATTTCTAACTATAGAAGATAAATTAAATTATGCTAGCATTTCAAAATGGAATGATATATAGCCATTAAAAACAATTATGCTAGGTCTCTACATACTGACTTAGAAAGTATTCTATTGCCAACATACTGTTAAGTGACAAAGATATTTTAAAACAAGATAATCTCATTTAAAAATGATAATCTGATTTTATGAGAAAATATATATGTATACATACACATAGAATAAAGCCTAGAATTATGTAAATAGTAAATTATAAATGAAATAGTGAAGTGAGCATCTCTGAGTGATAAGTTTATGAATAGGTTTATTGTTTTTCTTTGAACTTTTTCTGAAGGTTGAACACATTTAAAACCTAGCAGATAATGGTTTTTATAATTATTTAATAATAATAAGTGATCTCAGTTTTGAAGAGAAAATACACTGTCTCCAATCTTATCATGACCCTGGTTGTATCTTACATTACATTACATGTAATCCACTGTATCCCTGACAAAGAAACGGATAACATGAAAAGAAGCTCTGCTTGATCCAATCATAAATCCCAACTTAATTTCTGAGAGTCCCATAATGGTATTATTCTGTACCTTGAGGCAGTTTTAAAACATAATTACTCACTCATAAACTTCTATTGCTAGTAGAAAATACATTAGATTGGGATTTAGGAGGCATGGATACTTTTCTCTCCTAGAGAGCTAGTGGGCAAATCTCTCTAAATGACTTATTTAGAGGCCCAGGGAAGATTTCAGAGGCTTGAATCTATAAGAATTTTCATTTTTTCACTTAAAGATTTTCTATTTTATTTGGTTTCCATTTCTCTTTA
This sequence comes from Glossophaga mutica, assembly GCA_039655065.1. Taxonomy (NCBI): domain Eukaryota; kingdom Metazoa; phylum Chordata; class Mammalia; order Chiroptera; family Phyllostomidae; genus Glossophaga; species Glossophaga mutica. The sequence goes on along the minus strand of CM077305.1, from coordinate 141,948,980 downwards.
AGGTTATAATTGAATGTAAAGGATTTTTTCTGCTGATTTTTAATATACCCAAAGCAAAAAGTCTGAACTAAAATATATCTATATTTGATATCTTATATTTATAAGTCAACATTTAATAAGTTGTTAACTTGGATGAATTTTTAACCTTTCTGAGGTTTAGCTTTATCACTTTAAAACTGGCTAATAAAATGATTTATCTCTTAAGATTTAAGATATGAGATACTATGTTTAAATACCTGGCACAATTCCTGCTACATAGGAAGTGCTAGACAAATGCTAGCTATTGTTATCATTGGCTACATGGATTATTCACCTCTACTCAAACACAGATTAAGCTCTAGTAATAACAACATATATGAGATTGAGAAGGAGAACACTAAGTTTTTATTAGTATATATCTACATGTCTTCATTATGTTAAGTATAAATAGACTTTTATTTTGATGATAAATCAAAACAAGGGCATTAGTGGGGAAAAAAAGACATGATTCTACTCCCAGAATTTTCTAGATTCCATCAAAAGAATTCTTAATATATTAGAACTAGTGAGTCATCTTTTTTGATCATTAGAAAAAAGGATTTGTTTTAAAATATTGAATAGCAACCACAACTTAGAATGCTTTAATGAAATCAGCTCATTTTACAATAGTAGTTAAACAATGATTTAATTAAAGTGTTGATTTCAGTAGATATTTTTACTCATTTTCATTCAAAAGTCTTGCTCAATAAATTGCATTTAAACAGTTTTAATATTCAAGCTTGTACAAAGATTGCCTATGATTTTAGAAAAACACAGGTTGAGTTGTTTTTTTTTCTCTCTCTATAAAACAACACTTGAAAGTGCTCTTGTAATTCAACCCCCAATCCTGAATTTCAAATGGAGAGCAGGGGATTTACTAAAATATGTGATGAAGAATCATGTTTTCATGTTCTTTCGTTTTGGCAGGAACTCTTGTTTCAATTGAAAACATTCCCTTGCCATTAGAGAAACCCAGAGGGCAATCATGAGTTAAGACCTGGAAAATAAAACTGAGAGGAAAGACTGGAACAACATGTGGTTGTCATTTTCAAGGCAACAGAGAGGGGAAGTGGTTTTCCACTGCTAGCTAAGCAAAGGCAAGCACACATACCGTGTTAATGTGGAGGGCAGAGAGTAAAGATACAAAGAGATGGTGGTTCCCTTTTTTCATTCCTGGTGAAGCAGGTGCTGACTTGCCCTGAAGTTAGGACTACTTAGTTTAGGATCTTGATGCCATTTCATAATTGAAGTAAAGATTTTTCTATTCACACATGTGGTCTTTCACAATTGCTCTGAAAGTTGCGGCCATCCCACTCACTTGCGCTCCTCCTCCACAAAGATGAGCCTTAGTAGCTTGTGGGACTTTCCCAGGACCAGAGATAGAAGTTTCATAGGAAATCACCATCCCTAAATTGTAAGCCTTACACATTACTCTATCTGTCCAGACCTAGAAAAAAATAAAAAAGGGAGGAAGGAATGGAGAGAGGAAAGAATGGAAAGAAGAAGGAAGGAAAAAAGGAAAGGGAAGAGAGAGGAATAAAAGTGGTGGTTTTATTTGAAAAATATATTTATGATACCAGGTTGTAAAGACAGTATGAACTTATAGAAATCACTACATCATTCTTCCAGCTTTCTTTATAGATTGTCATCACCTTTCTTGTTGAATCTCCCTTCATATACCCCAGACTTAAATGCCACTTCGTCCATGCTCAAGCAAACAAGACACATACCCAAGATATCATAATATTTACAGGAGGATGGCGACTCTCCTTCCTCCATCACATGGCAGCCGTTGCTGGCTGATTAGAGTACTCTTTCCACCTAACCCATCTGAAGCTTTGAAATCCTTCTCACTGAGGAAGACAAACATCAATGGATTTGGGAAGCAATCTCTTTGTCATCTCCAATTTAGAGCGCAGTCCCTCAAATCTTGTAGCTCCTTCACCCAAAAGCATTGCCTCTGCCAGTTATATAATGTTTGGTACACTTAATCTTTCTGAGATTCACTTTCCTCACCCATAGAACAAGGATCATATAACTAACTATCTGACATTGAGTATGTAATTAAACAATGTATGTAAAAACACCATACAAACATATAGATTAATTATTATTACCCTTAACATTATACAAGCATTGTTTTCCATTCATTTTAATGGTTCCATCACAATTTGCTTTCTTCTTCAGAAAATTCTGGCCTGCCTTACGCACAGCAGTGCATCAGCTAGCATGGTGCCTGAACATAATTGGTTACCTACAAATGTTAGCCTGCCCACTGCCCATTCCCAACTCTTTCTTAGTAATGTTACTCATTCACTAACTGTTGGTTTGCACACTATCATCTGCTTCCAAAGCATGATGTCTCAAAGAAGGATTTAAAAACAATATCAGGACTGGTTTCACTACTCATTTACCCACAGGTGTCTGCAACATACTTTACCTCACAGAAGGAAAGCCCTGGAAAGAAGCATGTCAGCTGCAGGGACAACCGGGCCTTTCCCTCCTTAATGTGATGATGATAGTGATGCTGCTGCTGCTGCTGCTGCTGCTGCTGCTGCTGCTGCTGCTGCTGAGAGTAATAAACACTGATTGAACATTTCCTAGGTGCCAGTAATTGGTCACTAATTTTTGTAACAATCATACGTGATAATATCTGTACTTCAGAGATCAGGAAGTTGGCACAGAGACATTAAACAACTTGCCAAGTTCATGCAGCTATTAAATTGGTGTAACAGTCAGGGTTCTTCAGAGAAACAGAATGTCTCTATACACTAACTGGATGTACAAATACAGATGGAGATGTAGGTAGATACAGATGTAGATGTAGATGTAGATTGTAGATAGAGCTATAGAAAGAGATCTATTGTAGGAATTGACTCACACAATTATAGAGGCCAAAAAAAGTCCCATTTTCTGTCATCTGCAAGCTGGAGAACCAGGAAAGCTGGTGATATAATTTAGTATGAATACAAAAGCTTATGAATGAGGGTGGGAGGAAGGGGGGAATCCAAAAACTCTAGAATTAGGAATGCCAGCTCTCAATGTCCAAAGGCAGGAGAAGATGGATGTGGGTCAAGTGGAGAGAATTTGCCCTTCCTCCACCTTTTTGTTTTACTCAGGCCCTCAGTAGATTGGATGATGTCCACCCGCACTGAGGGCCATCTTCTTTACTCAGTCTTCTGATTCAAATTCTAATCTCTTCAGAAGACAGTTTAATAGACACACCCAGAAATAATGTTTTACCAGCTATCTGGGCATATCTTAGCCCAGTTAAGATAACAAACACATACGATTAACCATCATAGGTGGTCATGAAACTCTTAAGTATGGATTCAAACCCAGGAGGTCTGGTTCTAGATGGTATGTTGATAGCAGGATGGGGCCAGAGCCTGTCGTTCTCCCTTGAGGCCCTTTCCTTCAGCTACTGGACTAGATGGGCACTGTCCAGGCATTACCTGATTTTCCTGCCTGGGAATCTATACCTCAGGGAATGATTTGGGCTTTTAGATATCTCATACAGAATTTTTGATACCTGTGGAAACATAAAAATGTATATAGAAGTATGAATATATTAACTAGGCCTGAAAAGGTTGAATGCAAAAGCAGATAGAGAAAGAAAAACAAGCAGACACAGGATAAAGAGAGATTCTGGCTCATTGGGCAAAAGGCCAGAAAAGCTATTCAAAACTGTCAGATAATTCACTCCAAAATTATTTCAGCGGAAGAGCAATATTAAATCTACATTATCTTTTCACTTTATATACATATACACATCATCATGTTCTATGCAATATCTGATAATTTTTTACTTGTCAATTACACTCCAATAAAGTGAAAAGAAACCCAACAAATACAGACTAAGGAATATTTAATGTAGTCCTTTGTGCTTCACCTGTATTTTCCCCCCTTAGGTTGCACAGTGCTTTTTTCAAAGGCAATTGAAATCTTATAATATGGCTTACAATAAAAGAAAAAGAGAGAGAAAAAAAAGAGTAGGTCAAAGAAATAAAAATTATTTAGCTCAGTTATTGGGCTAATATAGTAATAGCATTTTTAAGGTCATTTGCTAGAAAAATTAAAAATTGACTGATCTTTGAAAATGTCTATTCAGGTCTTCTTCCCACTTTTTTTTTTTTTTTTTTTTTTTATAAGTTTTTTTTTTTTTTTAATTTTTTTAATTTTTATTTATTTATCTTTAGAGGGGAAGGGTAGGAGAGAGGGAGAGAAATATCAATGTACGGTTGCCTCTTGTGTGTCCCCTGCTGGGAACTGGCCTGCAACCCAGGCATGTGCCCTGACTGGGAATCGAACCGCGATCCTCTGGTTCGCAGGCCCGCGCTCAATCCACTGAGCTACACCAGCCAGGGTTCTTCCCACTTTTTAATTGGGCTTCTTGTTTTTCTGGTGTTGAGTTGTCTGAGTTCTTTATAAATTTTGGATATTAACCCCTTATTAGACATATCATTGGCAAATATCTTCTCCCATTCAGTAGGCTGTCTTTTCAAAGCTGTGGTACATATACACAATGGAATACCGCTCAGCTATAACAGGAATTAAAGCTTACCCTTTGTGACAGCCTGGATGAACCTAGAGGGTATTATGCTAAGTGATATAGGCAGAAAGACAAATACCATATAATGCCACTTATATTTGGAATCTAATGAATGAAATAAACAAGCAAACAAACAAAATAAAAACAGACTCATAGGTACAGAGAACAGACTGAGAGTTGATAGAGGTAAGGGTATTTGGCAGGCTGGGTGAAAAATGGTGAGGGAATGAAAAAGTACAAATTTGTAGTTATGGAATAGTCGCAGAGATATAAATTACAGCATAGGGAATAGAGTCAACAATATCATAATAACTATGTATGGGGCCAGGTGGGTACTTAAAATATTGGGAGACTACTCTGTAAAGCACATGGCTATGTAACCACTATGATGTACAGCTGAAACTAATACACAGTAATATTGAATGTAAACTGTAATTGAAAAATAAGAAATCTGTTATTTAACTCAATATATTACTCAACTATTTCAATAAACATTTATTGATGTGCTTACTAGAAATATAGACACTTTTTGACAGATATGAACTAAGGTTTTGCCACAATAAATCCTAACTAGAATAGATGCTAGAGAATGCAACTGAGTTGAGTACAGTGTGGTTCTTAGGTGGAAGGTGCAGTTTTCATCAATAAATGTTGAAGACAGGAAAGTATTTAAATCCATATAAACCAGATAACTCAACAATTACTCTTGCAAAAGTCTTGTCAAGCAAGTCTAAGTGAAGTTTGAGGCCACATTCTGCTTTAAGCAATTATTTCTCAACTTATCTCCAGGCACTGAGAGCTTTAGCCACAGACCTCTCCATGCCTTTCCAATGCAGGGCATTCCATGCCTTTGCCAACGCCATTCTCTCTGCCTCGCCAGTGTTCTCCAACTCTTCTCCTGTAAACAAATTACTAGCCAAGGATGTCCATGGCTCTTCACTACCTGTCACGTTCTGAGGGGAATAACTCAGTCCTTCTAGAATTTTTGGCAGACTTTTTTTATTACTCATCACACTATATTATATTTTATGGCCATTACACACTACTAGAATTCCTTGTTCTTTTCCTGATTTTTTTAAATGTGTAGATACAAACATTTTGAAGGCATGGGGTCCTACCTTCTTTTCTTTGTTGTTTTTATGTGCCTCATACTTAACATAGTGGACTACATGGTCAAGCTTCAATAAAATTAGAAGTGGGGACTGTTAGCAACTGAATCTTTTATTAGTTCATAGCACATGAGGGATCATGGCAGCCACCAGAGAGTAGATAGTGCTTGATAATCATAAGAGCAGCTAACATTGAATGCTGCCAGGGTGTGAGCCACTGTCCAAAGTCATTTAAGTGAATAAGCAAAGACCTGAGGCCCAGAGAGCTAAATTGGCTACCTAAGGTTGTAAGTCTGGTCCAAACCCAGACAGTCCATCCTCAGCCAGTAAGACAGTAAGGCGTTCTCCATCACTCTGCCTTACTGTTTAGTCAGGGAAGGAGGAACAGTGTGAGTAGAAGCCAGGTGAGCACAACTAAATGAGTAGATGGAAGACCAAAGACAAACTTCATGCATTCTACAATTCTGATTTTGCTGGGGGGGGGGGTGGTGGAAACTAACAAAGAACTCAATGCACATAATCATGAGAAAAGAACTTTGCAAAGCAAATTAGTGATAAAGTACAACTAGCTAAAACGAAGCCTTGAAAACCATATCAAATACCTAAACAGGCATTGTGTGTATCCTGAGAGGCTCATCCTTGATTGGAATAAGGACAAGTAGCATACTTGGTTGATGGATAGCCATTATAGGCTATGCATAGAAAATCCAAATAAGGCAAGAACATTTCCAGCTTTGTTTTCACTTAACTGATTGCTGGTCTTTCATAGGAGAGACTTTATATCCGTCATAACTCTTAAATTAAATGTGCATATTGCTGTCCAAAGAAAATACAGTGCTTTTTTATTATTTAAAAATAGTAAACAAAAAGTGGAAAAGCCCATGAGAACGTAGGGGGACCCTGAAATGTCCTGAAAAGCAAAAACAAAACTCCCACGGATATGTAAATTCGGATTTGTGGGATCCCGTCAGTCAGAGGCAATCCACACCCAAGCTCTCTCCAAGGGGAAGCAGCACTGTGAAGGGGCTCACCGGGATCAGCCCATCAGCCCGGGCTTGTCAGGCTGGGCCTGGGTGCTGCTTCCTGTCACTACTGCCTGCTCCGGGATTGTCACTGTCAAAAGAGAAAGAGCGGACTTCCAGCCAAGATGGAGGCGTAGGCGGACACACTGTGCCTCCTCTCACAACCAAAATTAAGGACAACAGATATTTAGAAACAAGGAAACAACCAGAACTTATAGAAAATTGAACTGTACGGAAGTCCAACAACCATTCATCCAGACCGGTAAGAGGGGCGGAGTTGAGGCAGGAAAAAGTGGAGGTGTGGACCCGGGAATGCAAGCAGCAGCGGCTGGTGGTCCCCGGGCCCACAGATGGCAGCGGGCGGGCCCCGGGCACAGGGCGGGCAACTGTGCAGACCCAGTGAGGCCGCACAAGGCGGCTGGCTGACTAGGTGGTCCCACATTTGCCCGCGCAGACAGTCCAGGCAGAGGGGAAGTGGCGGAAGGGACTGAATCCAGAAGAGAGCGGAGCAGGCGCCATTCTTCCCTCTCGGACCCCGCCCCCACATACAGCGTCACAACCCAGCGACTGGGCTGCCCCACCCGGAGGAACACCTAAGGCTCCACCCCTCATACGTAATAGCTGTGACCAGACTAAAACCAAAACAAAACAAAACAAAAACCCACCAAAAATGGCTCAAGCCGGAAAACAAATCAAAGCTCCAGAGCCAATTCCTCTAAGCCATGAAGAGATAGCCAACCTATCAGACGCACAGTTCAAAGCACTGGTCATCAAAATGCTCACAGAATTGGTTGATTTTGCTCACAAATTAGATGAAAAAATGCAGGCTACAATATGCGAAATGAAGGAAGATGCATGGGGAACTGATAGAGATGGAAGGAAAACTGGGACTCAAATCAATGGAGTGGACCAGAAGGAAGAAACTAACAACCAAATAGAAAACGAGGAAGAAACAAGAATTCAAAAAAATGAGGAGAGGCTTAGGAACCTCCAGGACATCGTTAAACGTCCCAACATCCGAATTATAGGGGTCCCAGAAGGGGAAGAAGAGCAACAAGTGGAAAACTTATTTCAACAAATAATAAAGGAGAACTCCCCCAATCTGGCAAAGGAAATAGACTACCAGGACGTCCAGGAAGCTCAGAGAGTCCCAAAGAAGTTGAACCCAAGGAGGAACACACCAAGGCACATCATAATTACATTAGCCAAGATGAAAATGAAGGAGAGAATTCTAGAAGCAGCAAGGGATAAGGGGATAGTCACCTACAAAGGAGTTCCCATCAGACTGTCAGCTGATTTCTCAAAAGAGACCTTCCAGGCAAGAAAGGGCTGGCAAGAAGTATTTGAAATCTTGAAAAGCAGGGACCTACATCCAAAATTGCTCTATCCAGCAAAGCTGTCATTTAGAATGGAAGGACAGATAAAGCGCTTCTCAGATAAGGTCAAGTTGAAGGAGTTCATCATCACCAAGCCCTTATTATATGAAATGTTAAAGGGACTTATCTAAGAAAAAGAAGATCAAAAATATGACAGTGAAAAGACAGCAAACTCACAGCTATTAAGAACCACATCTAAAACAAAAGCAAACTTAGCAAACAGCTAGAACAGGAACAGAACCACAGAAATGGAGGTCACATGGAGGGTTAGCAACAGGGGCGTGGGAGGAGGAGAGCGGGGAAAAGGTACAGAGAATAAGTAGCATAGATGGTGGGTAGGAAATAGACAGGGGGAGGGCAAGAATAGTATGGGAAATATAGAAGCTAAAGAACTTATGACACATGGACATGAACTAAAGGGGGGAATGTGGGTGGGAGAGGGTGTACAGGGTGGAGGGGAATGATGGGGGAGAAATGGGACAACTGTAATAGCATAATCAATAAAATATATTTAAAAAAAAAAGAGAGAAAGAGCAACTGGGAGAGATTACAATTAGAAAACCTGGAAGGAAAATTCCCTCTGAGATGTGTAAAGGACAGAAGCAACTTCAGACTCCTCTAGGGTTCAAAAATTGGCCAGTTTCCAAAGAAAGTGCTTTCATTGCCATTCAAGAAATGCTGCGGCAGATCTCGAACACTTCCAGCCTGGATGTCTCTCAGTCTTTCTGGAATGAAAGCAGTTTAGAGACTCATAAGTGGACTTTATCAGCAAATGGAAAAGACAGGGTTGTGTCTGGAGCAGAAGAATGGGAAGGACATTTGCCTTCGCAAAAGGAGAATATCAGACTTGGGACAAATACTTATTTCCAAGGGACCTGAGACTATTTGCAAGACCTAATTTACAGCCATTGTGCCTGGGAGGTCAGTCATGCGTGTGGAAATCCAAAGGTGTTTTCTGTTCATGGAGCAGCTCATGAAAAGACTTCAAGGCCAAGAAATGTAACTAATATGAAGCTGATTATTAGTATTATTTTAGATGTTTCCTCAAATCAGTTTGATATTTCTAAGCAACTTTTTATTTATTCTTTTTATGACTTAGAGTAATATTTTCAGTCAATTTTCTGAAGTGATACAATTATTTTTATCATTTGCATATATTAATTTAAAGATTTGTTTATTAAAATTAATTAAATATTTATTTATTAGTGAAATTTTAATATATTTGATGATGTATATGTAATATTATTTTAAAATTTAATATATTCTGTTTTTTACTTCATTTTTACAATTAATATCTTCTAAATTCAGTATTCTTATAACCTTGCACAAGAGATAATCTCCAGTCTGCTTCATTTGACAGAGAAAATAGTTATCTTAAACTATCTTTAGGATCATCATACAAGGTAGAAGAAAAGACTAACTGGATAGTGGGACTATTGGGTGATACAGAAGATTGTGGCAGTGATGAAAAACCTGGCAATTTCTGTTCTCAGTAAGCCCTAAACTTGAGGTGGAACAGAAACACATCTTCCACACTGGCCGTCATCACACTTCTGAACATGCCCATCTTCTATTTTGGATGTCATACATGATTCCAGAGGAGAGTGAGAACAAAGAAAAGCATGGGAGAAGGATGATGGTGGAAAAGGAGAAGTGAGGGAAAGAAAAAAAGACGGGGCAGGGATCCCTGGGCTGCATTCCTACCAGTGCTGTCCCTACAAAAAGTGCAGAGAGCCCTGGGAGATGGTCATTCCCCTTAGATTTCCTGTCCTTCACTTAAGCCCGTAAGTGATAAATTATAAGTCATCAATATGTATTCATTCAGTGTTGTCTTTAGTCTAGGTGAAGCGTGGAGTCACATTCTCAATCTTATAATTTATTCAGGGAAATTCAGGCACAAACACACAGAGGAGAATGTTATATGAAGACAAGGCAGAAATAGAGCAATGTATGTACAAGTTAGAGAAGGTCAAGGAGTCCTGGGCGGGTGGCTAAGCTGGTTGGAGTATCATCCTGTGCCCGAAGGTTGAGGGTTCCACTCCGGGCCAGGGCACATACCTAGGGTGCAGGTTTGATCTGCGGTTGGAGCACATAAGGAAAGTAACCAATAAATGTTTCTCTCTCTCTATCCACCACCACTCTTCCTTCCTCTCTCTAAAAATCAATAAACACATCCTCAGACAAGGATTAGAAAAAAAATGTCAGGGAATGCTAGGAGCCACCAGGAGGAGGCAATGAAGGATCCTCCTCTACCATCTTCAGAAAGAATGTGGTGCTGCCAACCCCTTGATTTTGGATTTCTAGCCTCTGGAACTGAGAGAGTAAATTCCTGCTGTGTTAATTCACCTGGTTTGTGGTACTTTGTTATAGCAGCCCTACAAAACTAATATAGTCACCTCGGCTCACATGGCTCAGTGGCCCAACTCACGTCATGGCTACTGGTAACCTTACAGTGATCACTACCTTCTCCCATGGTCTCATGCTCTCCCAGGTTCCAACCATCAGCTTTCTATTTCCTTATCTCTCTCACCCCGCCGAGAGAGAGGATGCATCTTCTTGACCTTGTTTTTGAGTACACAGAGTTTCTCAGAAAAGCCCACTACTTAAATAGTAGTTAAGTATTAAATACTTAGATAGTATTTGTGGGAGTAATCAGTTGGTTTTTGTGATCTCTTAGTGCTTCCACCTTTCAAATGTTCATGTTGCTAAATTAAGAGTTAACACCTCTCCTGTGTCACATCAAAATCTGTGTGCAGTCTCAGAAACATTTCATGGAAATTTTTAAAGCTCCTGAAAGCTTTTGTTTATTTTCCAGTGAGTTTAAAAGAGAATAGATGCCATATATAGGTTTATAAGATTTAAGAATTAGACTACAATAAAATACAGCAGTAAAATAAAAGTAACAATAATTTGATATTTAAAAAATATTATTTCAGAGGCTTCTGGCCAAGATAGATGCATAGGTGGATATGCTTCACTTCCTTGTACAACCAAAAGAAGGATAACGACCAATTTAAAAATAAAAAACAACCAGAACTTCTGGAAAATTGGACTGTATGGAAGTCTGGCAACCAAAGAGTTAAAGAAACATTCATCCAGACTGGAAGGAGGGGTGGGGATGGGAAGCTGGGGCTGTGAGGATGTGAGAGAAGGCAGCAGCTGGCAGACTAGGATATTCCACATTTATGTGTGTATAAGCCAGGAGGAACAACTGGGATGAGAGACAGACCACACAACCCAGGGTTCCAGAACAAGAAGCTAAAGCCTCAAAACCTCTGGCTGAAAAAATGCGGGGATTGCGGCAGTGGGAGAAACTCCCAGCCTCACAGGAGAATTTGTTGGAGGGGCCCATGGGACCCCAGAACATACACAAGCCTACCGCCCCCCACCTCCCGGGAATCAGCACCTGAAAGGGCACAATCCACTTGTGGGTAGCAAAGGAAGTGACTGAGAGTGGGGAGAGAGCCAAGCAAATGGCACTGTTCCCTCCCTGACCCCTCCCCTACATACAGCACCACAATACCAGAGAAGTGGGTTGCCCCATCCTAACGAATACATAAGGCTCTGCCCCTTACAACATAACAGGTGTGCCAAGACAAAGAAATATGGCCCAAATGAAAGAACAGATCAAAACTCCAGAAAAATAACTAAACAATGAGGAGATAGCCAATCTATCAGATGCAGAGTTCAAAACACTGGTAATTAGGATGCTCACAGAAATGATTGAGTACGACCACAAAATAAAGGAAGAAGTGAAGGTTATACAAAGTGAAATAAAGAAAAATATACAAGGAACCAACAGTGAAGGGAAGGAAACCAGGACTCAAATCAAAGATTTGGAACAAAATGAAATAACACTTGACCAGAACAGAATGAAGAAACACGAACTCAAAAAAATGAGGAGAGGCTTAGGAACCTCCAGGATAACTTTAAATGTTCCAACATCTGAATTATAGGGGTGGCAAAAGGAGAAGAGGAAGAGCAAGAAATTGAAAACCTATTTGAAAAAATAATGAAGGGAAACTTCCCCAATCTGGCAAAGGCAATAGACTTCCAGGAAGTCCAGGAAGCTCAGAGTCCCAAAGAAGTTGGACCCAAGGAGGAACACACCAAGACACATCATAATTACATTAGCCAAGATTAAAGATAAGGAGAGAATCTTAGAAGGATCAAGAGAAAAGGAGGCAGTTAACTACAAAGGAGTTCCCAGCAGACTATCAGCTGATTTCTCAAAAGAAACCTTGCAGGCAAGAAGGGGCTGGAAAGAAGTATTCAAAGTCATGAAAGGCAAGGACCTACATCCAAGATTACTCTATCCAGCAAAGTTATCATTTAGACTGGAAGGGCAGATAAAGTGCTTCCCAGATAAAGTCAAGTTAAAGGACCTCATGATCACTAAGCCCTTATTACTGAAATAAGGGACTTATCTAAGAAAAAGAAGATCAAAACTAAGAACAGTAAAATGGCAACAAACTCACAACTATCAACAACTGAACCTAAACAAAACAAAGACAAAAACTAATCAAACAATTAGAAGAGGAACAGAATCACAGAAATGAAGATCACACAAAGGGTTATCGGTGGGGAGGGGGAGGAGGAGGAAAGGGGAAAAAAGAAACAGGGAATAAGAAGCATAATTCATAGGCACAAAATAGACAGGTGGGGATTAAGAATAGAATAGGAAATGGCGAAGCCAAAGGACTTATATGTACGACCCATGGACGTGAACTAAGGGGAGAGGAATGCTTGAGGGAGGGGGTGCAGGGCAGAGGATGATAAAGGGGAGAAAAGCCTGGAACAACTGTAATAGCATAATCAATAAAATATACTTCAAAAATAAAAAATCCCTCCCTTAAAAAACATTATTTCAGAAGGTATTTTTTTTATTTTTTTTAAATTTATTTATCTTTAGAGGGGAAGAGTAGGAGAGAGGGAGAGGGAGAGAAATATCAATGTACGGTTGTCTCTTGTGTGTCCCATGCTGGGAACTGGCCTGCAACCCAAGCATGTGCCCTGACTGGGAATCGAACTGCAATCCTTTGGTTTGCAGGCCCTTGCTCAATCCACTGAGCTACACCAGCCAGAGCCAGAAGGTATTTTTGAATTCCACCTATAGTGTCTCAGAATCCATACTATGGAAATTAATTTTCACAGAACTATAAATGTATTCATAGCAACAGTTGGAAATCTGTCTTTGGATGTTGGTTAAAAAAGAGTTTACAGTATTGAAAAATTCTTCATTTTAGTAACTAAGACTAAATCATAGGGTCATGCCCCTAAATACATTGAAGTTTCCAACACAGGGACTGATGATCACAGCAGGTAGAGGCAGAGTGAAGAGGAATGAGTGCATGGCTTGAGTCAGGAAATCCGGTTCACAGTAAGTACCAGGTCTTGACCACCATTTGCTATGTGACTGTACAGTCACTTAATCCCTTGAGGCTCAGTTTCCTTAAGTCTAAAACCACATCAATAGTATCTACCCTTCCTGCTTGTTAGCAAGAGTATATGAGATAATGTACATAAAAATAATCAATAAAATATTAGCTACAATGTGAACCTTAAATCTCCTACCAAAAATACATTTTGAATCAATTCAAGAAACCATTTTATGTTATTTGTCAGTTAGATTTTTAAAAATAACAACAAAATCTAATTGACTAAACGTGTTTATTTTTTTTTAAATTACTGCTTTATTTTAAGAGAGAGGACTTTTTCCTACCACAATGTCTATTGGGATGAGATGACACACCTGTTACATGAGAAAAGACTTAACATTTCCACTGCTATTGATTAGTAGCAAAAATATTTTCGCACAAAAGTGGGTGCATCATACTTGTAAATTATATATTTTAATAAGAAATTCATTCAGTTTCAGCCATAACGATGTGCCAGGCACTGTTCTAAGTGTGCTTGTGTCTGTGGGCATGTGTGAGTACACACACAGACACAACAGCTCCAACAACATTTAGCTTATTCCCACCACAGTGTCATGAGGTTGAAACGATTACTTTACAGATAAGGAAGCTAGAGCTTAAATGAATGAGTATCTTACCCCAAAGGTCTCATTGGTCCTAATTCTAACTTGACCATGGTATTCATATGTTTTTTGGGAAAAATACTCAATATACTTTTGACAATACATCATTAGAGTTTAGTTATGATTGTGAAGATTTTTTCTCCTCAGTTCATCATCCATTAGTGTTATCTTCTTTTAAAATAACACTCTGACATGTGTGAGGACTGTATCCTCAAGACCTTCAGCAATGCTCCAACACCACCACTGTAATTTTCCCTACCTACCCACAAGGGGCAGGTCCATCCACAGGGCCACAGGCACCCTGTGAGGCTGAGGCGCCTCCGGGAGTTTCCCTTACATACCCCACCTGCACTGCAGCCTCCCCACAGGCGGGTACAATTCAGTGAGATCACATGCATCTTGAAGGTGAAAATCAGTCACAGTTTGGAGTAGCTCTCCTATCACCAAAGCCAAAAGTGTTAAATGCCTAAACACTGAAGATCAACATACCCGTATTTTGGCATGTATAATGCACTCCTGTATATAATGCACACCCATGTTTTTGGCCCAAACTTTCAGGGAAAAAATCTTTCATTTTAATTTTTTAATTCAAATTTTTGTTTATTTATGTTCAGAAACAAAACCAATTATCCTATTCCAGGGTATTATTTTGCATACAGATATTGTTATTTCTTTCTAGAGTTACACTTTTAACGCATAAGCATCAATAAAAGAACTAAAAACATCATATAGACACAGAATCAATACTACCCATGTATAATGTGCACCCTTATTATTCCCTCAAAAATTTGGGCAAAACAGTGCATGTTATACACTACAAAATATGGTAGTATGTTTGGGGAAGAGCTAATACTTTTCCTGGTAGAATATTTCTGATATTCAAGAAAATTTTGAACAAATTTGTTTTCTAGAGGAGGAACCTTAAAGCCCAGGAGGAGCAGAACTGAGAATTAAGGATACTTCCTCTCCTTTGTGTTCCCTAGTGTCCTTCCCACAGTCCTGCTCAAGATAGTATTTCCTTTCCATTTCTTGAACAAATTCAATCACTTATCCCCTGCAGCATTCTTCCCCTGGGTCTCTAAATGTGCAGTCTCCCAAATGTGGAGAAAAACTTCCCTAGATAGCAAAATGCATGATTTTCCTGGAATGGGATTCTTTACCTTCCCTAAGGAGTCTTTTTGGGGTTACCTGCCAATATTCTCAATGGTAGCTATTTCAAATAACATTAAACACACATTTCATGATGACTGCACAACTAGTATTGTGCCAAGTTCCGGGGAGGGGAGATGGATGCAAAGATTCCTGTGCTCAGAAAGCTCAATGATGTACACTACAATGTACATTGTATTGTACAATGTACATCCTCAATGGAGAGGCCAATGTACAAAAAAATAATAATAATCACTGTAGGTTATGGTAAATGTAGAGCCTGAAATGAGAAACAAGACCCAAAGAGGGACTGAGAGATAGGACAAAGGAAAAGGACAACAATAGAGCACACAGAAGGCTTAAAGAAGCAGGTAGTGGTTGACAATGTCAAATGAAGGAGAAAACCAAGGGAGCTGGGGTCTGAAAAGCACGCAACTGGGCTATGGAAGGAAGGAGGGAGACGGCAACAGCTGGAGGGGGAAGCAGTCAAGGGAGAGGAGCCTGTTAGTTGTGTCTTAACATGACTCGAGGGTGACAGATTCAATTGCTTTAATATGGCAGCTGCTGCAAAAAAGGTAATGCTGACAGATGGATATCAGAACAGTTTCAGATGTAATTAAATTAGGTTGGAGGGAAAAGCACATCATCTGAAACACAGGTTGGAATTTTAGAGTGGTGTAAAGACTAGTCAATGCTCCATTTATAAGTACCACCTTCTAGAGTTCTGAGGGAAAGGTTTTAATCTAGAATTTAAAAGACAATTATATGTGTAAAGGCTGGGTTCAATCATTTGAGTCAACCTGAGTTCAAATCCTACCTTTACTGTTTGCTAGCTATGTTAACCCTTGGTAACTCACTGAAATTATATGTTTTCTAGTGTCCTCATCTGTAAAATGAAAAGATAATAGTATATCCATTGCATCTTAATTCACATACAGTGTTTAGAATAGAGACTAGCAACAGGCAACCCTCGATATAATTAGCTATTGTCATCATTATTATAATTATTAATACCATTATTTGGTGGATTGTTTATTTTGACTTAACGTTTTTTGTTTTGTAAGTTTCCCTATTAAAAATGTAATTCCCTATTAAAAAATGTAAAATGTTTGTAAAACATGTTGCAATTTTGCTTCTTGACTCTGTATATATCATACAACTACAAAGTCTTAAATTCTCAAAGCTTAATTCATTTAAAAAGACTTCTTACCTTAAAACACAAAAAAGCAACACTGACTTTAAAAGTCATTTGAAAATAAGATAATACTTTTAGCTAATGAGATCAATATAAAAATTATCTTTTTATCTACATTTATATCTGCACTCAAATAATGTTTCCTTCATTACAAAATCAAAACTTATCTTAAAAATTACCACATTTATTTGGTCTCCTGGGGGTGAGTCCTCTAAATAGTTTATGAAGTGAATTAAGCTAAGAAAAGTAGCTTTCATAAACAATGACATTGAACAAAAATATATAGGAATGAAAACTGTATGTGAATTTAAATAAAACCTTAATTACATGTAATGGTAACAGTTTGAAACACACTAATGTGTTTCTCTCATTGCCTTTCTTTGCATGTGCCCTTCTTCCTGGCCTGCCCAAGGCATCCTTTTGCCTCAGGAGACTGGGCTGGGTGTAGTGGGACTACAGGGGGATGGAAAGGTTCGATTCACTCTCAGCTTTTACCTACGAAAGTGGCCTCTTTGGTTCCTAGCGAGGCAATGGTTTTGAGAGTCAAGTTTTGTTTCAGGAGTAAAAGGAATTTCTAAATTCTACAAAGACTCCTTTTTATGATAGCAAAACTTGGAGAGCTGTGGACTGAGTTTTAGAATAAGACAAAGGAACAGAAAACTTGGTATTTGAGAATAAGGGAAGACACAGCTGCCTGGAGGGTTTCTAGGATGGGAGGAAAGACAGATTCTTAAAAAAGGATGCTGTGGAAGGACAAGATCTAGAGCAAAAGTCACTGTTTTCTCTCTCTCACTCCCTTTCAGTGTTGGCAGCCTGAAAGGAAACAACTCAAGTTTTGCATGGTGGGGGACTGCTAGCCTCATCTAGTCCCAGCCCTGCTGCAAAGTTGGTAGTAGAAACATCCGGAGCAACACAGAGGAATCAGCAGCCTTAGGTTTAGTGTCCTACTTTCTCAGGTGGATGTGGGAAAATCTACGGCTCTTAGAGCAGCAGCCCATTCCACAATGCCATGTCCATCATGATGTGGGAAAGAGGGAGGGACCTACCTGGATAGGCTGAAAAAATGAGTCTTATTCCCCACAGATTGTTCCAGAAGTTTCCACACCCCCCAAGGAGGATAAGGAAAAGACAGAAGATGGAGGATGGGCAGAGTCCCTGAGGGTAGAAGAATGTCAAGGCAGGGTAGAAGACAAAAGGCAATGGGGGCGGGGCCTGTGATTGCAGCAGCTGGGACTGGTTTAGCATCAACAGGTTTAGTGAGGACACATCTAACGCAGAGACTCCAGCAGGACACAGCTTCTCCACAAAAGGCTACAGGTACTCAATGACAACCCAAGGGCCTGTGTGTGCAGGTGAAACCCACTCTTCACCACCTAAGGTTGTGAGAATGTTCCCATACACCAAGGTGCCTTGGAGGAAAAAACAGTAATTCAGAGACTGAAAGAAGAACATTGAGTTCCTTTTCTTGGCAAATTATGTTTTGTATTGTTTCCCTTGATAATCAATGGGGTGTGGGTTCATAAACAAAATAAAGCAGTTGTTTTAAAGTAAACAATCAGAAAACTACATTAAAAAATAAATATTAGTGTAACCGAATTTTAGTAGTGTTATCAAAGCAGTGTTAACTGGCATATAATAAATTGCACATATTTAAATTTGGTAAGTTTCAAGATAGTATATGCCTTTGAAACTCACCACCATTAAGACAACGAACAACAGCCCTGGCTGGTGTGGCTCAGTGGATTGAGTGCCGGCCTGTGAACCAGGGGTTCGCTGGTTCAATTCCCAGTCAGGGCACGTGCCTGGATTGCGGGCTGGGTCCCCGGTGTGGGGTGCTTGAGAGGCAACCACACGCTGATGTTTCTCTCCCTCTCTTTCTCCTTCCCTTCCTCTCTGTCTAGAAATTAAAAAATAATAATAAAATCTTAAAAAAAGAGAGACAATGAAAAACAGATCCATCACTCATGCCCTTCGGCAATCCTTCCTTTTTGTCACTTCCCTCCCCAACTAAGTCTCAGGTGACCCCTTACCTGCTTTCTGTCACCGTAAATTAGTTTCCATTTTCTAGGATTTTATATGCATGGGATCATATCTAATAGTATACTTTTTAACCTGGCTCTTCCACTCAACATAATTATTTTGAGTTTCAGCCATGTTATTGCTCGTGTCAGTAGTTCATCCCTTCTTATTGCTGAATAAGTGTCCTATTGTGTAAATATGCCTCAGTTTGTTTAGCCATTCATCTGTTGATGGATGATCCATCTGTTGATGAATAACTAATTTGGGTTATTTCTAAGTTTTGGTTGTTACAAATAAAGTTGTGTGTGAGAGTTCTAGTTGTACCACATGTCTCTGACACTTGATATGGTGTTTTTAATTTTAGATATTCTCATATATGTGTAGAGATATCTCACTATGGTGTTAATTAACATTTCTCTAATGACTGTGTCATTATAAGTTTTTTTTCATTTCAAGTTCATTGAAATGTATCATTTCAAGTTCTTGCTTTCTGTGTATTTTCCTTGATAAAGTTTATCTTCAAATTATTTGACTGTTTTTTAATTAGGTTATTTGTTTTATTATTGAGTTTTGAGAGTTATTTATTTGCATACAAGTTCTTTGTTAGTTACATGCTTCGCAAATATGTTCTACTCATCTATGCCTTGTTGGTTTTATCCTCTTAAAACTGTCTTTTGAAGATCAGAAGTATCTAAGATATACTTGTTTTTTTTTGAACCATTTTTTATTTTTATTTTTTAATATATTTTACTGATTATGCTATTACAGTTGTCCCATTTTTCACCCATCATTCCCCTCTACCTTGAACACCCCCTCCCACCCACATTCCCCCCTTTAGTTCATGTCCATGTGTCATAAGTTCTTTAGCGTCTACATTTCCCATACTATTCTTGCCCTCCCCCTGTCTATTTTCTATCCACTATCTATGCTACTCATTCTCTGTACCTTTTCCGCCCCTCTCCTCCTCCCACACCCCTATTGCTAACCCTCCATATGATCTCCATTTCTGTGGTTCTGTTCCTGTTCTAGCTCTTTGCTTAGCTTGCTTTTATTTTAGGTGC
Organism: Glossophaga mutica; assembly: GCA_039655065.1. NCBI lineage: Eukaryota > Metazoa > Chordata > Mammalia > Chiroptera > Phyllostomidae > Glossophaga > Glossophaga mutica. Next base: position 141,929,439 of record CM077305.1, on the reverse strand, counting down.
AGTTCGTAATAGCTGTGAGTTTGATGTCTTTTCACTGTCCTATTTTTGATCTTCTTTTTCTTAGATAAGTCCCTTCAACATTTCATATAATAAAGGCTTGGTGATGATGAACTCCTTGAACTTGACCTTATCTGAGAAGTGCTTTATCTGTCCTTCCATTCTAAATGACAGCTTTGCTGGATACAGCAATCTTGGATGTAGGCCCTTGACTTTCATGACTTGGAATATTTCTTTCCAGCCCCTTCTTGCCTGTAAGGTCTCTTTTGAGAAATCAGTTGACAGTCTGATGGGAACTCCTTTGTAGGTGACTGTCCCCTTATTCCTTGCTGCTTCTAGAATTCTCTCCTTCAATTTAATCTTGGCTAATGTAATTACAAAGTGCCTTGGTGTGTTCCTCCTTGGGTCCAACTTCTTTGGGACTCTCTGAGCTTCCTGGACGTTCTGGTAGTCTATTTCCTTTGCCAGATTGGGGAAGTTCTCCTTTATTATTTGTTCAAATAAGTTTTCCACTTGTTGCTCTTCTTCTTCCCCTTCTGAGACCCCTATAATTTGGATGTTGGGACGTTTAACCATGTCTTGGAGGTTCCTAAGCCTCTCCTCATTTTTTTGAATTCTTGTTTCTTCCTCATTTTCTGTTTGGTTGTTAGTTTCTTCCTTCTGGTCCACTCCATTGATTTGAGTCCCAGTTTTCCTTTCATCTCTATCAGTTCCCCATGCATCTTCCTTCATTTCACGTATTGTAGCCTGCATTTTTTCATCTAATTTGTGAGCAAAATCAACCAATTCTGTGAGCATTTTGATGACCAGTGCTTTGAACTGTGCATCTGATAGGTTGGCTATCTCTTGGTCGCTTAGAAGAATTGGCTCTGGGGCTTTTATTTGTTCTCTGGTTTGAGCCATTTTTGGTGGGTTTTTGTTTTGTTTTGTTTTGGTTTTAGTCTGGTCGTGGCTATTACGTATGAGGGGTGGAGCCTTAGGTGTTCCTCAGGGCGGGGCAGCCCAGTCGCTGGGTTGTGATGCTATAGGTGGAGGCGGGGTCTGAGAAGGAAGAATGGCACCTGTTCCACTCTCTCCTGGACTCCGGTCCCTTCCGCCGCTTCCCCTTAGCCTGGATTATCTGTGCACACACGAGTGCTGTTACGTAGTGAGGGGTGGAGCCTCTGGCGCTCCCCAGTGTGGGGCAGCCCAGTCGCTGGGTTGTGACACTGTATGTGGGGGCGGGGTCTGAGAGGGAACAATGGCGCCTGCTCCGCTCTCTCCTAGATTCAGTCCCTTCCGCCACTTCCCCTTTGCCTGGACCATCTACACGCGCAAATGTGGGACCACCTGGTCAGCCAGCCGCCTTGTGCGGCCTCACTGGGTCTGCACAGTTTCCCCTCTGTGCCCGGGGTCCGCCAGCTGCTGCCTGTGGGCCCGGGGACCGCCAGCCGCCGCCTGTGCACCTGGGAACCGCCAGCCGCTGCTGCTTGCGTTCCCGTTCCCGGGTCCGCACCTCCACTTTTTCCTGCCTCGACTCCGCCCCTCTTACTGGTCTGGATGAATGGTTGTTGGACTTCCGTACAGTTCAATTTTCTTTAAGTTCTGGTTGTTTTCTTGTTTCTAAATATTTGTTGTCCTTAATTTTGGTTGTGAGAGGAGGCACAGTGTGTCCACCTACGCCTCCATCTTGGCCGGAAGTCTCGATATACTTGTTTTGATACGTATCTAGCAAGTATCTGTGAAATATCTAAGGTGATATCAAACAAATCTCTGCCTAACCCAAGCCCTCAAAGATTTTCTCCTGTGTTTTCTTCTAGAATTTTTGTAGTTTTAGGTTTTACATACAGTATTACATTTTGACTCTATTGCATGTGATAGAAAGAAAACCAGAACTTTCAAATACCAATCATGTGAAACAAGTTAATATAGCATAGTGATTAAGAATTCAGTATCTGAAGTCAGATTGAAGTTCTAATCTCAGTTCCACCATGTACTAGCTGAGTGGATCTTGGTCAAGATAGCTGACTGCCCTGACCTTTCTTCCTCATCTATAAAATCAGGTAAGCACAGTTCCTACATCACAGGGTTGCTCTGAGGGTTCAGTGAGATTACAGATAGGAAGCACTGGAAAGCACATATTGCTAATAGTCTATAATGTAATCATGTAAACTGCAAGAGGAGAGTGCCCATGGCAGAGAAAACAGATTTAAAAATGACTCCTGCTTTGCTGAATGAACGAATTACACACTTGGACACAATTACCTTGGAATAGCATAGAGGACAGATTGGGCGATGTTGATGCAACAAGACAGGTGTTCGAGTCCAGGGTGTGATCTTCTTCTCAATGGAATAGTAAATGGGGAAGTAGAAGCTATGCTTTGGATCAGCTAGAAAAGAATGACAATAGAGGCCGAGAATACGCCTAGTCAAAGATTACCCTAAGTGACTATTTATGACTAATTCCTAAGCAAGGCAAAATAATGGGGAAAATACAAATGAAATTTTTCACAGTACTGTGGAAAGAGATCTCCATCCACTTTTAACCAGCTTTTTGGTGCCTGTGAAGTAAGGAGATTGAACCACATCCTCTCTTGGGTCCTGTATGGATGTAGCAGCCAGTGACATTTCCGATCTGTACTGTGGGGTTGGGAGTGGGGAGAGGTTGTGATCCCTGAAACTTCCAGGTAGTTGAAATAAAAAAGTAAATCTAAAATTGAAAGTTACCAGAGAATAACTGGTTCCTTATAGAGCCATTTGTGGCTAATGGAAGAAAAAGTGGGAAATGAGGCACTTTCCCAGAGTCTTCACCAATGAAGTGTTGGTGTTCAAAGATGAGGCAGCCAAAGAGGGGGAGGGAAAGCACTGCAAACAAGGGACACTGGCTGGGAAGATGCACAAGTATCCAAAGTTAGAATATCCCACCACTGGATTTAATTTCTGTGAAGATCATTGTGAAATATATACTTTATCACTTTTTGTGTATATATTTTTTAAGTCTTCAGCCACTCTGTTACTGCCATAAAATGTTTTAAGGCTTTGATCTCCCAACTGGTGTTCATAGGTGTAAAAACAAATTTAAACATTTACTCAAGGAAAAGGAGACTCGCATGTTCAAATAATATTAAAATTCCTTTCAAAGACAAGAGTTTATTAATTTTTAGTTATTTGAACTGTCTTGGCCTCTGACTTCTTCTGTACAAGTAGATAATTGAACGTTTACTACACATACAACAGTAATGTAACCGTCACTGAAAGTTTTGTTTGGTTTTGGTTAAAATTGTGGGAGAGAAGCACCAACTTACACCATACACAAAAATAAATTCAAGGTGGATAAAAGATTTAAATATAAGCCGTGACACCATTAAAGTCCTAGAGGAGAACATAGGCAGGAAAATCTCAGATATTTGACGCAGCAATATTTTTACTCATGTGTCCCCTAGAGCAAGGGACATAAAGGAAAGAATAAACAAATGGGATCTCATCAAAATAAAAAGCTTCTGCACAGCTAAAGAAAACAGTAATAAAATAAAAAGAGAACCAACTGTATGGGAAAACATATTTGACAATGATACCTCAGACAAGGGATTAATCTCCAAAATATATAAAGAACTTACAAGACTCTACTCTAAGAAGACAAGCAACCCAATTAAAAAATGGGCAAAGGATTTGAACAGACACTTCTCCAAGGAGGACATACAGAGGATCCAGAGACACATGAAAAGATGCTCGATATCTCTAGCTATCAGAGAGATGCAAATTAAAACTACAATGAGATACCACTTGACACCAGTCAGAATGGCCTTCACAAACAAAGCAACAAACAGCAAGTGTTGGAGAGGTTGTGGAGAAAAGGGGACCCTAGTGCACTGTTGGTGGGATTGCAGGTTGGTACAATCACTATGGAAAACAGTATGGAATTTTCTAAGAAAACTAAAAATGGACATACCTTTTGACCCAGCAATTCCACTGCTTGGATTATATCCTAAGAATCCTGAAACACCAATCCAAAAGAACCTATGCACCCCTATGTTTATAGCAGCACAATTTACAATAGCCAAGTGCTGGAAGCAACCTAGGTGCCCATCAGTTAATGAATGGATCAAAAAACTGTGGTACATTTACACAATGGAATTCTATGCAGCAGAAAGAAAGAAGGAGCTCCTACCCTTTGCGACAGCATGGATGGAATTGGAGAGCATCATGCTAAGCGAAATAAGCCAGGCAGTGAAAGACAAATACCATATGATCTCACCTTTAACAGGAATCTAATCAACAAAACAAACAAACAAGCATAAGATAAACAAAGACACTGAAATTGAGAACAGTCTGACAGTAACCAGAGGGGGAGGGGAGGGAATTTCAGGGGAAAAGGGGAATGGTTTAGAGCAACAAGTATAAAGGACTCATGGACAAAAACTATGGGGGGTGGAAATGGGAGGAAGGTGGGGAGGGCTGGGGTGGTGGGCTGGGGGTAGGGTAAAAGACAGAAAACTGTACAATATCAACAATTAAAAAATACTGATTAAAAAAAATTGTGGGAGAGAAAAACTCATACCAGGTTTCATCCATTCACTCAGTACAATTATGGACACCTGTCATGCCAAGCACTGTACTGGGTGTCTTTATATGTTTTCACCTGTACTTTTTTGTATTTAATTATTCCAACAATTTCATCGTTTTGACAAAAGAAACTTTGGTTAAAGAAGCTAAAACTTGTCAAATTCTTTCTGTTAGTAACAGGTAGAGCCCTCTGGGAATCTGTAATCTGGTTGACTAAGCAGGAACCTTAATAAAAACCCCTTAAGGTAAATGCCATCGTAGATTATGTATTAGCCTAGCATAGCTTCCAGGGGAAAGCCTGGGAAGGGCTTTTTTAAATGACAGAACTTCGATCAGAAAATACTGGGCCATGAGAAGTGAAGGAGGTAGAAAAGAAACTCAAGGTAGAAGCAAAGAGTTTCGTAAAGGAATGCCAGCCAGAGATGCCTGTGTGGTCATGGAATGGCAAGTTGCTGTCACTGGTGGGGTAGAGTGGTACAAGATGTCAGCATGTGACAAGCTTGAGGGCAAGGTGAGGTGTCACTGTAGCAGGCAACAGGGAACCAGCAGAGGACCTCGACCAGTGTATGGCTGGATAAGAACAGTGGGTGGTCATCTGGGTAGGAGGAGAGACTGGAGGAGGAGAGGTGGAGGCTGTCTAGGTCCTGGTGGCAGCACATGTACAGGACCTGATCTCGGGCCCTGCCAAAGGAAAGGGACAGTTTCACTTCCCATCAAAAATGTTCTCTCACAACTCTCTCCTGTACTTATTTCTTGAAAAAAACAAGGTAGAATTCCCTAATTGCTTGATTTGTAAGGTTTTTGTTTGTAATTTGTTCTTTGTCTAGTAAGTAATCTAGCAAGATCTTTTCTATGGATTGATTTTTTTCAGAGAGAGGAAGAGACAGAGAGAGAGAGAGAGAGAGAGAGAGAGAGAGAAACATCATTTTGTTGTTGTTCCACTTATTTATGTCATTATTTATATCATTGGTTGATTCTTGCATGTGCCCTGACCAGGGTTTGAACCTACAACCTTGGCTTATGGAGATGATGCTCTAACCAACTAAACTACGTGGCCCCGGCAAAAGAGGAACATTGTTTTGGTGTCTGTTTTTTGCCCAGGTTCTGGGTAGTAAGGGATAGAAATGGAACACGAGTGATCAGTAGGGGATCCCTAAAGGATAGAAGCAATAGAATTGGTTTGAAGGGGAAACTTAATGATGACTCCCAGATTCTAAAACTGAATGACTAAGAAAATGATTGTCTCCCTGTGGGAAATAAGACAACGATTTTGGAATAAAGACAGTATGCTTATTTTAAATAGTTTCAACTGGAAGTTGGAATAGGATTTTCATGCAGAAATATCTAGAAGCTGTTGAAAGGCAGAGCTGGTGTTCATTAAAAATTTAGGGGCTGGAGATGTAATAAGCCGATGTCTACATATGTAGACATAAAGTCATGCATGGTAGTTGTCTGTGCAGATGGTGGCAAATGAAAAAGATTGCCAAGGGCAGACCTTTGAGGGAATACAACAGGAGAAGGGGACCCATCTACAGAGGAAAAACTGAGGGGGGAGGGAGGAAGAGAGAGGGAGAAGCAAGAGCAGTAGAATATGCAGCATTGTAGGGGAAAAGGGAGGAGACTAAGGATGTAGCTGCAGGGTCTGTGCTTGATGATAAAGTGTCACACTTCCTCCGGGCACACTTTCTGCCCTCTCCCTTCGCCCCACATCCAGGCCTTTCTTCTCTAATTGGCCTGAGCACAGATGACATTCAGGACAGGTCAGCCACCAGTGCTTGCTTGGGTATCAGTTTCCCGTTTAGATTAAATGCTCCCCCAAAGCAAGGACTGTGTGGGGTCATCTACATATTGAGTACAGGATGGATGGAGACTCAGGGTAGAAACTAAGGCAGTTCCCTGAGAGCAGCTTTAGGAGTATTGGGAAGGAAAGTCAGGCTGTAAGGTGTTATGAACGGGAAGAGAGCAACGAGTGAAAGGGTGGTCAGGGAGTTATGAGAAAAAGGAAAGAGAAAATTATACCAAGAGAGGAGCAGTAAGAATATAATGTTTAATTCTAGGGCAGGAGAGATTTGAGCGTGCTGCTAAGCTGTGGTGAAAGCCAGTGAAAAGGAGAGAGGATGAAGATGCAGGAATGGGCAGTGAGTGTGGGTAATAGCCGATGGAGTGACTTTGAGAAGGAACTGGTCAATGCAGGGGAGGGGTGCACCTCTGACAGAGGGTAGGGGTGGGTGAAAGTGCAGACAATTGTAGAAGTGAGAGGTCAGAATGAACTATGAGAAAGAGGTCTATGGTCTCATGGGGGAAAAAAGAACACAATCAAACGACCTTGAACTTCTAATGCTGCCACTGATCAATCACTTTTTTCAAAGCTTCAACTTTCCTTTAGGTAAAATGGGGGTACTACCTTCCAACTCCCCAAGTCAGGTGGTATCGTCCCGCTTTCTTGACTATTTGTTCTTTATTTTAACTGTAACTTTAAAAAATTTTAAAACAATTTTTAGGATGTTCCCCTTAGAGGGCATACAACCTAGAAGATAGCCTGGATCTTATTGGCAAAGTAGGAGGTGGGTCATCTGAGCATGAAGTGATACCATAGGGCTGAGCGAACGGGAGGTTTTCAGGGTGGTGGGCTAGGATAAGGAGGTGAACGCGAGAGAAACGTAAAAGGATGTGAGAGCATCAGTGAGAACCCAGGGGAAATGAGAGGCCAAGGATGCCTGATCCTGGGGGAATCAGGCCCATTAGCGGAAAGGAAGGTGTTAGGGGAGGTGTGGCCACAAACTTCCCGGCTGAACCGCCTCTCAGGTGAGGGTTGTAAGAGAGGCGCACACCTGGGCCCCACGCTCCGGGAGAGGCTTTGGGGCGGCTTGATTGCGTGCTTTTGAAGGCCAGGTGGGAAGGCCCGTTAATTTCCACGAAGCTGCAACGGAGTCTCAACCCTGAGACTAGGACCCTAGCCCTGCAAAAAGTTGCGTGAACCTGCGGGGAACGCGGCGAGGGGGTGGTGAGTGGGCAGTTCTGTCGGCCGCCAGGCGGGTGTAGCCGGGATCAGGAGGAGGTGGGTCATTTGTGGTGCAGCGCGTTGCCGCCGCTGCAGGAACTTGAGGAACTTAGTTTGCTTCGCGCGCCCGTTGCACAACCTTGCACTATTTTTTTTTTTTAATGTTGCTGAATGTAGAGTGGCCCCGCCCTTCCGCACCGGGCTGCGGGGCTGCCCCTCCCGAGGTTCCCCGCGGTGCTCCTTCTCCGGACGGCGCTGGAGGCCCTGGCGGTGGCGGCCTACGGGGCCCATGGCGCTGCCCGCCTGGCTGCAGCCCAGGTAGGGCGCTCGGCCGAGGCCGGAGGGGAGAGGGTGGGGGAGGAGGGGCCGCCGGGGCCAGGTCGCCCCCGCCCCATCAGCGTCTGGGCAGGCACGGGCGGGCGCTGAACAATGCAACCCTGTGCCCCACTCATCCTTGAGCTCTTGACCAGGTATTAGCTAGTTTAATTCTTTCGATAACTCTGGTTATTTCCTTCATTTTACAGATGAGGAAATAGGAAGGACAGGCGGGGCAGCCACCCCTTCATTTTGTGCGCTCTCTGCCAGTCCTTCCCTTCCCTCCTCTCCGCACCCGGTGCAGTTTCCTTGACTTTCTCCGACTTAGCGTAGCAGGGTGAATTTTAGACCTACCCGCGGCCGAAACACCTATTGAATGTGTATATTCGAGGGCCCAGTTCCAGAAAAACTCATTCAGTGGTAAGTCTCGGGCACTGTATGTTTCACCGAGACTCCAAGTGATTCTGATGCTGGTTTAAGGGAGGTATTCCTCTTCCCTACCCCGTCAGTAGCTTGTGGCATTTGTAGGGTGCCTGAGTAAAATCATAAAACTACACTGTGTCTACTTCCCAGCCTTACTTTTCAGAGGTTTCACATCCCCAACTGGAGAAAAACTTGTCTATACTGGCAGGGCCACTCCCACTACCCTTCTGAACCCCCCGGGAACACTTCAGACAGTGCTTGGCTGGACTCCCTCAAAGGCGTATCTGTCAATCACCTCCTAGTCATCACTCCAGCAACCCTTTTTTTAAACCCAGCTTGACTTCCCTTTTCTGGCCTGAGCCACTAAACTGCCTTCTATGTGTGTCTGATGAAGGAAACATCTGCCCTGGCAACATAGCAGGCAGTGGAGAGAGACTGACCCTCAACTCATAATGCATTCTAAAGTCAGGCATGTCCAAGGACTGAATTACCCCCCGCTGGGGAATGCCACTGTCACTGCTCCCCTTTGGTAGCTGTGAACCAGCTGTCTCTCAAGTTCTGCACTTACCACACATATTGACTCTATCAACCCCTTCCCCATGTATTTTTTTCTTCTAAAATTATTCAAAGCAGTCTTGGCAACACTTACTTTTATCTGTTGGTGAGCAGCAAGGTTAGAAGTTTATCAAAGATGAAGTGGATTTTGAAATAGAATCATATTTGGCTTTAAGCAATATAGGATACTCATTAGTGGAAGGTGTATGTTATGGTTTTTTCAAAATCTAATGTGTATTAGAGGGGTAACCAAATAAAAGACTGATAGAGAATAATTTTCCTTTGTTTGCTCTGGTTGACCAGCAGGTTAATTCGAAGATGTTTCTTACAGTGTTTAATGGATTTTCCTGTATTTATAGGTATAGGAAGAATGCCTATCTTTTCATCTACTACTTAATCCAGTTCTGTGGCCACTCATGGATATTTACAAATATGATAGTCAGATTCTTTTCATTTGGAAAAGGTAAAACTCTAAAACACTTGATTTTTACTTTTTTCCTTGTTTCCACCTAGTCTTGCTTATGTTTTTAACTTCTGTGAACTTTACCTAATACCTTTCACTCCGCTAAATTTAGTGACCACATTTTTCAGAAACCATATTTCTTGCTTTAGTACAAAAAACAAAACCTTTCTGGAGAAGGGGGAAGGTAAGATGAGGAAAAGGGGTTTGGCTTCCCCCTGAAAAAGTATTCATGGCATTGATACCATTTCTCTCTTCCCTCTGGATTTTGGACTGAATGTTGGCAGATTTGGTGTATTTTGAGGAAATCTTTAAATTCCAGTATGTATAATATTTTGTGCAGAGAAATTAGGAACTAGCCAAGTTTTCCCATTATTTTTAACTGCCCAGGTTTAAGGTAACTGGAGACTACTAATTAATGTGTCCCTAAGGAAATGACACACTTTGTAGGTGACTCATCACTTCTATGGAAGTTGGCATTAATGGTTTAAGTTATAAGCTTCTTCCAGTTTCCTAAAAAGTAAAGATTTAAAATAACATTTAAATTTTCAAAAAAAGGAATTACTAAAAGACTATCAAAATAACATTCTTTTCATGTCCCATCCCCACATGGCGTCATCACAGTTTACAACTGTTGAGTGACTTGACAATTTGAGCAATTGCTGGTTTCAGCTAAAAAACAAACATGTCGAATATATCTGGGAAAAGCCATGTTGTGCTTGTCAATTCAGACTTCAAATCAGGAAATTAATCAACTTTTGAGGTATCCTAAACTATTTTATGTTGATTTCCTCTTACTGCAAATCTACAGAGAAATTCTTGTCTTTGTTAAAACCTCCAAAGGTACAACCTCAGGCTTGAATTTCAGCTGTGCTGGGAGTCTTCAAACAGAGGAAAACACAGGCGATGGGAAAACTTCTTTTATATTTTAGAAAAAACAAACAAACCAACCAACCACTTCTAGGCCTTGGAAGCTGGCTGTGGCTTTGTGGGCATATCACAGGTCATTCACAGCACAAGTCATGAGCCATGAACTCCTTTACTACCTGGCCTTTCCAGTGGGGAAAATTGCTTTAGTCAACAGTGTATTTATTTCTTAATTTTATCCTACTGTTATAATTATAAAAGCTAATTATTAAAGAAACATAACCTATTCATATGGGAGGCAGACTGAAAATGACTAAGTGGGGTTTCAGTATAATTCTTGAACCAATGTATAAATTAAGTTAGCAGTTTATAGACGCCGATGACCTGAACCAGCAACACCTGCTCCCTGCCTCCCTCATGGAGCTGTGAGTAACTGACAATGCTCTATCAGAGCAAGTGTAGGCTACTGGGTAAGAGCACAGACTGTCTTGGCCTCAGAACTCACCTGCAAAATGGGGATGATATTAACAGTGTCCACAAACAGCTGCTGAGAAGAGAAACCCTTAGTGCTCGAAGGTAATTTGTGATCACTAGGTAGTAAAGAGAGCATAGTCTTCCTTAGATATTTCTTGATATAGAAAGATTTCATTTTAAAATTTAAACCAACATATTTGTCCTCTTTGGAGGAGCATTTGTTTCCCTCCCATTTCAGCTCTCTCCAAATTCAGTCTTTCATTTGGGTCCTCTGCAGTGCAGACTCCAAAAGCCCCCACCAGAAGTCCAAGTTCTGGTGTTTCGAACTAGCAGAAATTGAGGGGGGTAAGGGAAGGATGAGGAGGGTAAAGGGGACCAAATACATGGTGACAGAAGGAGATTAGAATTCAGGTGGTGGGCACACAACAGAGCACACTGATGTCATATTATAAAGATGTACACCCAAAGCTAATGTTGTCACCAAAATAAATTTAATTAAAAAAACTAACAAAAATCCAGAGAACACTAAGTATGTATAGGACACAGATACTAGACACACATAAGCTGTTATTCGATATCATGGCATCGTTAATATCATGTCTGTAAAGCTTCTCTGAAATCTTATTTTTCTCATCTCTCATTTTCTTGTCAGTGGAAAGCTATGAGAATAGCTTCTGTATTTAGCTCACCTCCAGCCTGTTTACACTTTTTAATCCTCACCTGAGGACATGTTTATTGATTTTTTTTTCTAAGAGGGAGAGAGTGAGAGAAAGAGAAACATTGATGTGAGAGAGAAACATCAATTGGTTGCCTCCGTAGGCACCCTGAACCTGAACCTGGGTATTGAACCTGAAACCTAGGTATGGGCCCTGACTGGGAATTGAACCTGCAACATTTTGGTGTATGGAATAACGCTCCAACCAGCTGAGCCACATGGCCAGGGCTCCAACTTGTTTATGTTTGATGTAGTCTAGATTCTACAGGTTTTTATGCAGGAATTGTTTTATATTCTCGTAAATGGGGAATAAGTGCTATAGCTTTGGACATGGAGCCTTCTTTTTCAAGTTTTAACTTCTGTTTGGAAGAGGAGCAATTAAAATATACTGTAATATGAACTGATTTCTTCAGTTGCATACTCTTAATGATGTAGTGATCTAGGAAATTTCTCATGTGTACACTGAAAACAGGAGTAAACCTCAATTTTATTTAAAAGTGCTATGGAGATATGGATTGTGCTCTAGTTTTTACTTACTATATCTGTATTTTTAATTCACTGGACGCAGATTCAATGGTTGACACTTTTTATGCTATTGGACTTGTGATGAGACTTTGCCAATCCATCTCCCTCTTGGAGTTGCTGCACATATATGTTGGCATCGAATCAAGCCGTCTCCTTCCTAGGTTCCTGCTGGTAGGTTTTTATCATGTTGTTAATTATTTTTGAATCTGTTTCACAATGAACTTGTTTTATTTATAAACTTTCTTGACTTTATGGGCATTAAAAAACCAGTCCTTGCATACTGAAGACCCCAGTCACCAACACAGAGAATTCCATGAAAAAAGTTACCCATCCTCAAACACTGCCCCGTTAGAGGAGCCAATTGGAAACGTTCAGGGCAATGAAGCTTGCTGCTCTGTGCGGAACTGCAGTGCTCCTCTCCTAGGAGATTTCACAGCCACTCCCCACTCTGACTCTGCCAGTGCCCTGCGCAGTGGAGGGGGAGTAGGGGGACGTGGAGGGGAGGTGGGGGTGGGGGGGACTGAAGAGAGGCATAGGGGTGGAGCCATTCAGGCCTGGGCAGGATGCCTGGCTCCTCTCCCTATGTGGTGGGATCCTATCAATGGGCTGTTTCAGGGAAAGGACATCACACACAATACCTGGTAAAGAGTAGATGATAGAAAAAATCTATGCATTTTTGAGAAACCTCTGCACTGTTTTCCATAGAGGCTGCACCAATTTACAGTCCCACCAGCAGTGTATGAGGGTTCCCTTTTTTCCACATTCTTGCCAACACTTTTTAGTTTTGGTCTTTTTTTAAATTTTTTTTAATTTTAATTGTTCTTGTACAGTGTTCTGTCTTTTACTCCCATCCCTGCCCACCGCCCCAGCCCTCCCCACCTCCCTCCCATTTCCACCCCCCATAGTTTTTGTCCACAAAACAAACAAACAAGCAAAATATAACCAAAGACACTGAAATTGAGAATAGACTGACAGTTATCAGAGGGGAGAGGGGAGGGAATTTTCTGGTCTTTTTGATAACAGCCATTGTAATGAGTGTGAGGTGTTATCTTACTGTGGTTTTGGTTTGCATTTTCCTTATAAATAGTGATGTTAGCATTTTTTTATATGTCTGTTGGCCATCTTTTCCTATGTCCGTATTGTCTTCCTGGGAAGTGTCTACTCAGATTCTTTTTCCGATTTTTAATCAGATTGGATTTTTGTTGTTGTTGAGTTATGTGAGTTTTTTATATATTTTGGATATTAGTCCCAGATGTTGAATTATAATCTTGTACACCTAAAAATTATATAATGTCATTAACCAATGTTACCACCTACAAATTTAATTTTTTACAAATTTTCCATCAGAGGGGAATGGGGGAGGAGGGACTGGAAGAAATTAGCCAACGAACATAATATATGCACATATGCATAGCTCATGGTCACAGACAGCAATGTGAAGGCAGGGGAGGGGGGTTTGTGGAGGGGTGAAAAGGGGGAAATGAGTAGGTAATGGTGTCAGCAATTTAAAAAATTAAAAATAAAAAGTTCCTTTCATTCCTGTTCAGAGAATAGAATATTTCCTAGCCATCTCTGTCCACTCTGCCACTTTCACTGAGGACAAGTGGGAAGGGGTGATTATTCATGGTTATCTAGCGTAGTGTCTACCCATAGACTTGGGGATCAACTGGACTTGGGTTCATATCCCTGTTCTACCTCATAGTAGCTGTATGCATTTAAATGAGTCACACAGTTGTTCCAAACTTTATTTCCTTATGTGATGTGAAAGTAACATATATCTCATGGAGTAACTGCGGAAATGGGTGAAATAAGTTGCCAGCACTTGGTTAAGTGTTAAAGGTTAGGTGACTATATGAGCATGTGTTTAAAATCTTCAGAAAAAGGCGTTTACATGAGTATTGCCTTTTAACTATTCACAAAATAAATTGGAAAAATGGATAAACAACTAAATTTGACAAATCTGCATTGTAAAAATAAAATATCAGAAGCTAGCACCTAGCAGAAGAATATGAACACGCACCTTACATTTTTGTAAAATGAAGGAGTTACATAGATCCTTGTATTAAATTTGCTTAAAATACCATGAAAATTTAAAAGATGGAAATAGTATAATACTAAGGAACTTAATAAATCAGCATTATAAGTTTATGGGAGATTTTAAGTTTTACTTATTACATGAAAGTAGAGAAATAGTATTCATGAAGATGAAGACATGTTAAGTGTTGAAATATCAAATGTATAATAAAAATCAGGACACTATTTAAAGTATGAACTACTAATAACAGAGCAGTGGTTGGCTAACAGTCAGTTAGCCAAGATCTAGATGAAATTCCCTTAAACACATTCCCTTATAAAAATAAAAAGTGGTACATATCTTTCCCAGAAGAAGTATATTATTTGGGAACAAAATTTATTGATGTTTATTATTTGTTAACAACCAGAATGCATATAATACCAGCACCCCATGATGCTAATTTCAGAGACCAGAATTAACAACTCAGGTTAAATGAAAGTTGTACTCTGTTGTATGAAATTATTTTTCTTGGAGCATGGTCAAATTCACCTAAAATCTAAGTCATGTTTACTTTTGGTATACATTTTTGGACTTTTTATTTTTGAAGGCTAAATTGGCTAATATTAACTTTAGCATTTTCAAAATTAAGAGTGGTGTCATTTGAGTTATTGTTAATGTACAACATGCAAGTCAGAACCAGGACAGTTAAATTTGTAAAAAAGAAATAGAGTGCCTTGAATATGTCTAGAAAAATATGCACATTTTTATGCTTTCCAAACTTATATATGCTTGCCCAATTATAGAAATTATATGTTAGAAATCCTATTTTTTGGCATTCCAGAAATTCCAGAATATTTAAGTGTGATTTTAACCACTATTAATTGAAACTGTGACAACTTATAGAAACAAATATGATCACTGTAATCAAACTATATTTTTGCTTAGTAATTAAAAAATAAAAACAAATATACACTGAAACTTTTTATTCAAAGGTGAGGTTGTAGAGGCTACTATTAATGGGGCTCAGATGATTTTGAAGTCTTTTTTGTTGGGAGAAATAACAGTTCAGGGATCACCACGTTGGGAAGACTGTTACCATTTCATCCTGGGCTGATTATTCATTTTTCTTGTGATTGTTTGGGTCCTCTTTTTACCTCATTGAGAGTTCATCTGTTCTCTATTTCTTTTATTCATTTACTGTTTTTTTCTATGGTGTTCAGAATGGACATGGTATTGGAGAAAGCTTCAGAAACAAAGGTCTTCAAGTCCAAAGTTTCATTTTCTCCCCCTTCCTTTATTAGCATTCTGCAGAAGTTAGAATTCCTTTGTTATGAGATGTTATGAGATGACTCTGAGGCCCCTGCTTTAAAATAACCAAACAAAACTCTAAGGTTGTGAAATCTTTCCTGGTTTTCCTGTTTCCCCATTTTTAAGTGAAGAAACTGTAGTTAAGAATGTGGCTAAGCTACTGACACAGTACTCATAGCTGATTGCATATGGTGTCTTGAAAAAAATGCATGGTGCCCATGGCTTCAGGTAGGCTGAAAAACATGTCTGCACACTCGTGCTGTTAGCTTGCCATTACATTTGTGAGGCTGCTGAGTCTCAGCTGAATTCTTCTTTTGGGAACTGGTCTTCCAAAATATCAAGATAAGTCATTCCAAAAATCGGTAGGAATGAATGATAACCTAGTCGAACAGTTAGAATCGTATGTATCAAATGATGGTGGTGTGTGTTTAGGGGATGTTTGCTCTCTGTGTTTTGTTCTGTGCATTTTTATTTTTTATTTTTTTAATATTTATTTATTTATTTATTTTTAGAGGGGAAGGGTAGGAGAGAGGGAGAAGGAGAGAAATATCAATGTATGGTTGCCTCCTATGCGTCCCATGCTGGGAACTGGCCTGCAACCCAGGCATGTGCCCTGACTGGGAATCGAACCGCGATCCTTTGGTTCGCAGGCCCGCGCTCAATCCACTGAGCTACACCAGCCAGGGCTGTTCTGTGCATTTTTAAATGTTTCATACACATATCTTTATTTTGACAGAGAAAAGGCATTATGAGTTTTTAGAGTTGCACACCATTGCTAGAGAAAAAAGGAGGAAAAGACTTATAATAAGACTATAATAATTTAACACACATATATATTTTTATGTATTTAAGAAACACTTTAGGGGAAAGGGCAAATGGTCACATAAATAGTTGTTCATAGATATCCATTTTTTGGAAATGATTGCATGCCAATTAAAATTATATAAGGAAATATAGTTAACTTTTGTTATTTCAAATTTATAAAATGGGAAAGTAAAAAAGGTCCAAAAATGCAGGTATCTATTATTAGAAATGATGATACAAATGAAAACTAAGTATCTCACCATTCCAATCCCTTCTTCCCAAATGTGCTTGAGTATTTTGTTAGCTTGGTTAAAAAAAAGCAAAACGCTTGAATTGGTAAATTAAGTTACATCAGTAGGTTTAATGAAAACAACCTGGCTTTTACAGAGCAGAAATACTGCCAACTCTGAAATATTGATTTTGACATTTTGAAGGGCTTTAGTCTGATTTTGCTTGAGTGGAAGTCTGAGAAAGAGGTTTTCATTGATATAGCCTGAGGATGCTTTCACTCGAGGAGAGGGGAAAATATCCACAAGGCAAACTTTTGTGTCATTAGATTGGTGTGACTTTAGAAAACCCTCAGAGTAATTCAGCTTACCCCTTCACCTGTTGAAAAATGCTCAAAATACAAAGACTTCATAAAATACGTAACTGAATTAAAATGGTTAAATTCTGCATTCTTTCCTTTGCTTCACAGTAAACATGGCTGCACAGGTATGTTTTACACTATTTTTAAAGTCTATAGACCAAAACAATAGAAATATATTATTACCCCAATATTCTAATTCTGTTTGTGGGCCCAAATCACAAGATGATCTTTGTATTTACAAACCTCACTTTCCATCTCTGACAGGACAAGCAGACCCACTCCAAAGGTCTCACAGTGACAGGCTCTTCTGAGCACAAACACGAAGGAAGTCCCAAAGGAGAGTATTTTAAAATAAACTCTTTTAGTAAAACAGCCAAGTTTCACCTTAGTTTCCTTCTAGCTGTGAAGCAGGTACTTCTTTGCATTTCCAGATTAAATAGTCTTCTGATTTTCCATAAAATCATATAGATTTTCTCTCCAGTTTTTAGTTGGGGACAGGTGTATATTGTTAGACAGAAAACTAAAGATAGTGTCAAGCTATGAGATTTCAAAACTTCAAAGCCTCCTGGGAGTGAACTGTACACACAGTTCACCCTGTAGGTAAGATTTTAGATTTTCCTCTGTAATTTGCATTTGATTCATGGAGTTCTTCAGTGTGATAATTATAAAGCTATATTCACAGTATAATTTTAAAAATACTGAGATTAACTTTTTATTCAGTGATAGTCTTGATTATCTATAGGGAAATGTATATTTTCCTACAAAATACTAATCACTACATTAAATTATGTTTTTTAAAAATAATAATAGCTTACACTTATTTAGGGCTTTCTATATGCCACCAAATACTTTTCTAAGTTTTTCACATGCATTAACTCATTTAATCTTCATAACCTTGTCCTATATATTGACTATATAATGCTAATTATTATCTTCGGTGTAATCACTGAGCACAAAAATTAAATAAATTACCCAAGGTCACATAAATTATGATTGGGCCCTGGCTGGTGTAGCTCAGTGGATTGGGCGCGGGCCTGCGAACCAGAGGATCACGGTTCGATTCCCAGTCAGGGCATATGCCTGGGTTGCAGGCCAGTTCCCAGCATGGGACACACAAGAGGCAACCGTACATTGATATTTCTCTCCCTCTCCCCCTCTCCTACCCTTTCCCTCTAAAGATAAATAAATAAAAATCTTTAAAAAAAAAATTATGATTGGTGCAGGAAGAATCTGGATTTGGGCTCTTTGTCCTGAACTCTCAACTCTCTCCCCACATAGGATGTAAATACCATGAGGCTGGGACTTGCTCTTGTTCATAGTTTTACCCTGCAGGGCCCAGGACAGTACACTTAATAAATATCTATTGAATGATGAATAAATAAACCAAAAATTTAAAACTACAATTATTTAAGTGCTTTTGTCTTACAGAAGAAAGTAATTGGTGGTTTTTGATCATATAAGGGTATGTTTCTGAAGTTCTCAACAAAAGCTCACAGGCTTGAAATAGTAAAATAGTGTCTGGGGCTAAAACTAATTTATTTTCTAAGATTCTAGAAATTCTCCATATAGTTGAAGTATCATTTTGCCCCCCTTGAACAATTTATAACTAAAGTGCTAGCTGCCATGTATAATGTAACAACTTGGTTTTAAGTCATTGCTTAACCTGGAGTTTAAGATTCCCAAATAGAATGTTAAAATGCAAAGTATTTTTATTTTATAGTTACCATACTTTTGAGCAGACCACATTACCACCATGTTTAATTTGGGCTAAGTTATAGAATTTTTTACTGTACTTTTATTCTACCTGTTTGAGTTGCACTAAACATTACAGGACATTCATTAGCAATTAGTCATGTTCTCATAGGGTTTGTTTAAAATGACAAAGTGCTAAGTTCTCCCAAATGTAAAGCTCCAAATAACTGGTGAAATTATATGTAAAGAAAAGAAAACAATTTTAAAGTCTATTTAAAATAGACTTAAGTAGGTTTTGGTATTGATTTAGAAAATTAAGGAGGTTCTTGTTTTAAGGTTTAACTTTTGAGGAGAAACTTTTTGAAAGAATAGGCTATAACCTGGATAAAAGACACAGGGTGCAGCCATCGAAGAACAAAGATGAGCATGTCTTAGTATTTTGGAACAACGGATTTAGAATCACATTGTCTAGATTTTTTTTTATAATTAATTTTGGATTTATTGTAATGATTTTTTTTTGTTTATTGAGCTATAATTTACATATAGTAAAAATCAACCTTTTTTTGGTGTACAGGCGATGGATTTTCACAAACTTACACAGGCAGTTGCCCGTACAGTCAAGATCCAGAACGTGCACAGCATCCCAAAAGTTTCCTGCAAGCCCCTTTGAGGTCATTCGCTCTCCTCACCCCAGACCCTGGGACCCACTGATATGATTTGTCTTTCCACTTTTGCTTTTTCTGGAATGCCATATAAAAGAAATAATTTACATGAAAGTCTTTTAAGTTTGGCTTATTTTACTTATTATAATGTTTTCTTTGCTTTACACCCTCACCAGCAGTATTTACATTGTCTAGATTTTGATTCTAGATCTTTTGGCAGGTCACTTTCACTTTATGAAATGCAGAAGCAGATAATAATAGCACTTCTTAGGGTTGTTAGGGAGATTAAATGAGGTGATGTGTAATTGGAATCTGGCATAAAGTGACCAATAAATACTGACTTTTATTAATTTAGAATATCTTCAACTAAATTCTACCATTGTATTGCCACTGAATCGTCAAATTAGAAATAACCATCAGATAATTTGTTAATTAGACTGACACTGTGTGTGTGTGTGAATCTTCACATACCCGCATGGTTGTGTGTTTTTTGGGGGGGCAGGTCATGTTGATCGCTGATTTCTATGCAATAGGGATTCTATCACTAATATGCCACAGACCCTCAAGGGGTGATTTTCAACAGGGTGAATTTCATTGTGCAGCTCCAGTCTGTCTTTTGAAGATATTTTCTTCTCTGTACTCATCAATTAGGGTCCGCCTGACATCATGGATAGCTCACAACTCTGGAAACCAGGGAATTTGGGATGTATACTTTCAGGTCTGCCACTAGTTTGGGCAAGTCACTTAACTTGTCTGGTTCCCAAATTCCTTATTTATAAAAAGGTGGGGTTGGGTTAGTAGCTGGGGAGGTGGGGGACACTGGAGATCCATCGTATCAAGAGGTATCTGAGTTTTTTCTTTCAGTGGTCAACCCTGAATTAGAAATAGGGGATTTGTGTGTGTGTATTTATGTGTGTGTGTCTCTTGAACTTTTATCAAAATGGATGATTTTCCTAATTAGCAGTCAGTGATTAAATGTAAGATTAGGTAGTTCCTACATTGTTGTTTGCTGCTAAGATCTTATATCTGAAGGCTGCCAGGTGTTGTGGCAGCAATCTTGGATCATTCAGGAACTACCATTGCAGGTAAGTCTAATTTGTTATAGAACTACAGTTAAGTTAAATAGAGAAACAAAAGGTTGACAGAAGAGAAACAGCAGAGAACGTCCATAGTTTGACTAAGGTTTGAATCACGTCGAATTCCCATAGCTAAGCAGCACCCTCCTGACTCACTGCTGTGGTCGTAAACATGCTGATAGAGCTCATACATGTGGGTTTCTCATCACGTGGCACGTTGTTGGCAAATCTTGGATTTCTCTGCACTAAGTGATTTTCCAGGACTAACTGCCTATGATTCTAAGTCATAGATTATCCCACTCTTTTCTCCTTGATCTGCTTTAAAGACAAAGACAGCTATTGAAAAATATAAAACAATCTTCTCCTTTCGTTTATCACTAATATGCTCCCTCAATCTCCATGGAAAGAAAAGTAAAATGTTTTATTAAAAACATAAAAATGCAGACTGTACAGGGGATATAAATGCAACATAAGAAGACACATTACATTTAGATTGGGAAAGAGGAATGCATTTTTTGAGGTCAGTACTTAGAGCTAAGCCATACTTGTGTGAATTCACAATAATTTGTAAATGCTTAGATTGAAAAAATGAATATATTGAATTTTTTTCATTTGCTACTAGCTTATGAGGGTTAGGATTATACTCCCCTTTTCCCCCTCCCCCCCCACTAAAAAATATAATAAAGCTACGATGGCTTCCTTGTTGGATGAAATCGAAGTGTATTGGTCTGTCACTCAACACCCTTTACAATGCAGCCCCCAACACATTCTCAGTTTTATCTCCTGTTATTCTCTTCTATGCACCCGACTCCAGCCCCCAGGGGTCCTCGTTACCCCATAGCACACCCCGTTTTCACATCTCTGCCTCTTTGCTGAGGCTGCTCCCTTGGCCTAGGATGGCCCTTTTCTTATCCAGTCTACCTCGCAAACTTCTGCCTGTTCTTCAAGATCTAACTGAAATATTGCCTGTCTTCATAAGTCTCTGCATTCTTTCCCCAGCCAGGTATCTCCTGCACCGGACGTAACAGTCTGGGTGACAGTATTATTCACACTGTGTCACAATTACTGCCTCACATTCTCTTGCTGCTGCTACCCTCTGGCACAAGGACCATGCTTTCATAATCTTAGCATCTAATACATAGCAGTCATGCAATGAAAGCTTGCCAAAGTGAGTGAAAACATGTGTGCATGTATTATACGAAGGCAACTATCCTGATTCAGATAAAATGTTATCTTTTCAGTCATTATATATGTTGGAGAATACAAAAAGAAGGAAATGATATTCACCCATAATCCTACTTCCTCAGAGATCATTTTAAGTTTAGGATATGCATTTCTAGTTAAAACACATATTTAAAAGGAACTTTTTTTTTTTTAATTAGAAAATTACCTACATGCCTAACAGATGATTCTAATTGTTGACTTTGCTGTTTTTGTTGTTGTTAGCTCACAGAAAGAATAATCATCCTTTTTGTGGTGATCACCAGTCAAGAGGAAGTCCAAGAGAAATATGTGGTGTGTGTTTTATTCATCTTTTGGAATCTATTGGATATGGTTAGGTAAGGAGGCAAAATAACGTCTTAAACAAAGCTAAATTGCTTTCTGCAGTGAAATCAGTAATAGCTGTATATGTTTGGTTACTTGGAATGAGAGGAAAAAAATAAACCCTTTTCAAATTATTTTATCTTTATATGAAAATGTACTTTTAGTGCTTTCCATAATGGGCATATCAAAGATAATGAAAATCAGCCATGATATTACAACAGCGAATTAGTGCAGGTATCTAGCAGAAGACTTGGCATAACACCAATTTGGAATAAACCTCACAGCTATTTGCTAATGAAAGGCATTCCTTGCAGTTGCTCTGGAACATGTTATTCTAATAAGTAAAGCAAGACTTTACTTATTGTAAAGTTTTTTTACAATATATGTTTTTTATTGTATCGTAGTCAGAACTTACAAAGCTGGTTTCTGTAAATTCATGACTATTTCAAATATAGGGCCCTCATCTCTCTCAGGAAAAAATATACCTCCACATACATTTTTGTATGCAATTCCAGTGGGTTCAAAAGCCTGAATGAAGTTCTTTCATGGACTTCCTAGGAGTTCTGGTTAGAACCCTTGCTTGCTCTAGATCCTCTCCAGTTTTCCTCTAATTCCTGAGCTTTGCAAGGAGAGCCTAGTAGTATGTCCACCAGTGGTGCTTTGCTCTGTGGTTCACCTTGAAGAGTTGCCGTAACTGCTATTTTAGCTTTTATAGATGAGCATTGCCCTTCTTGCCTGAAAAGATCTGGATGTGGACAGGTAACAAATTAGCTGAGGTCATATAAAGTGTTTATTATATCGTTAATAACTTAGCTGAGTTAAAATATTTCTAAATAATGGGTTGAGCCCTAGAGTGAATTAGAATATTTTGTTGACTTCAAATGACTATAAACAAAAAAAAAAAAGAAAGAAAGAAAGAAAGAAAGAAAAAAACAAATGACTATAGTTCTTTGTATATAGAACTTAGGATGTTGTTTCTCATTTTTAACTGATAGTTTTGTAGACTTGGACAAACTTTGATAGGCTTTTGTGTAGCCCATGACTTCCTGTTTATGAGACACAGAGCCTCTCCTGAGACGGCGGCTCTCTAACGTATTATTCTCTGCCATGCCCAACTCCTTCCGAGTCAGCTCAGGCTCAGATAAACTCAGCAGATCCATTACATAACGAAGTGACTTGTGCACTGAGAGTGGTATCATGATGTCATGGAAAGACTTTTGGACATAGAAGGAGTTCGCAGGATGAACCCCACCTCCACTATTACTGGCTATATGATCTTAAGCAAGTCACTTAACCTTTTTTTGTTTTAATAACAGCATTAAGATAATTTATGTAGATTAAAATTCACCCATTTAAAGTATAAAATTTGGTTTTTAGTGCATTCAAAGATGTGTGCAACCATTGCCACTATCTAATTTGAGAACATTTTTATCAGCCCTAAAAGAAACCCTAAACCCGTTAGTAGTCACTCCCCATTCCCTCCTTCTCCCAGCTCCTTGGAACCATTAATGTACCGTCTCCATGGATTTGCCTATTCTGCACATTTCATATAAATAGAGCCATATAATATGTGGCCTTCTGTGACTAGTTTCTATCACTTAGCATAATGTTTTCAAGGTTCATCCATGTTGTGACATCTATCAATACTTCATTCTTTTCATGTGGCTGAGTACTATTCCCTTCTATTGATATACCACACTTTTCCATTTGAGTTGTTCCTACTTTTTGGTTGTGAGGAATGCTGCTATGAATATCCCCGTTCAAGCTTTTGTGTGTGCATATTTTCACTTCTCTTAAGAGTAAAATTCCAGAGTGTCTAACCTTTTTGAAACTCATTTTTTTCTTCTATAAAATAGGAATACAATTATATTCCAAACTTACCCTAGGATGACTTTTTAAAAAGCAAATATCAGGGAACTTCCTCAACCTGACAAAAACCTCTACAAAAAATTTACAGCTAACTTGATGGTTGATGATGAAAGACTGATGCTTTCTTCCCAAGGTCTGGAACAAGACAAGCAAATCTGTGCTAGCCACTTCTATTCACCGTTGCTCTAGCCATGGCAATGAGGCAAGAAAATGATGTAAGAAGGATCCATATTGGGAAGGAAGGAGTGAAACTGTCTTTATTGGTAGATCACATGGTCTTTCTTATATATAAAAAATCATAAGGAATCCACTAAAAATACTAAAACTAATAAACTAGTTCAGCAAGTTTGTAAAATACCAAATCAATACAGAAAAATCAATTATATTCTGTACATTTGCAATGACCTATGATAAAATTTAAAAAAATAATAATTCCTTTTACAACAGAATCAAAAGAAGTAGGAGTAAGTTTAACAAAAGATGTATAGAATTTACATACCAAAAACTATAAAACAGTGTTAAGAGAAACTAAAGATTAAAATAAATGAAAAGATATCCCGTGTTTATGGGTTGCACACTTAATATCATTAAGACTCCCCCAGTATATCTAAAGATTCAGTGCAATCCCCATCAGAATCCCAGCTGGCTCCTTTTCAGAAATTGAAAAGCTGCTCCTAAAACTTACATGGAAACTCAGGGAACCCAGCATAGCCAAAACAGTTTGAAAAAGAACATAGCTGGAAGACTCACACTTTCCAATTTTAAAACTTACCACATAGCAACAATAAGCAACAGTGTGATACTGGCATAAGGATATATCATGGAATAGAATTGATAGTACAGAGATAACTCTGATATACATTGTCAATTGATTTTTTAAAAAAGATTTTATTTATTTTTAGAGAAAGGGAAAGGGTGGGGGAAAGAGAGGGAGAGAAACATCCATGTGTGGTTGCTTCTTGGACACCCCCTACTGGGGACCTGGCCTGCAACCCAGGCAAGTACCCTGACTGAGAATCAAAGCAGCAATCCTTTGGTTCCACAGGCCTAGCAATCTGTGCTGTTGAAAGCCCTCTGGGTGATTCTGATGTTTGCCTAAACTGGGGAACAACTGGCCTCTTCAGGGAACAGAGAAGTAAAAAGATGTAGCCTATTTCATCTGTTGTGTCACAAAAGCAGGTTTTAAACTATCTGCTGTAACCCAAACAAGCTCCTCGGCACAGTTCTTTGACACATAAGATGGGTCAGCTATGTAGGCAGAGGGATGCCAATAAGGATTTGGAAGTCATGTTGTTATTTTTAACATTCACTCCCTAGATAGTTACAAGATTTGTTTGTCATAAAAAAACAAACAAACAAACAAAAAAAAAACAAACCCTAGCTGCTTGTTGCATAAAATGGGTTTGGCTTCTGAGTGAAATCGAAGTCACTAATCAAGGAGACTTGATTGTCTGTGATCCACATTGTGAGACAAGCCAGAATGACATGGTTCCCTCTCCTCGTTTTTTAAATCTCTTCTGCTTGAATTGTAGGAAATAAAGTGTGGAATCCGCACACATTCCAGCTTTATTTGTGTAATTACAGAGTAAAGTATTTCATTCTGTTACTCTCCAGACATCAGCAGCAAATGATGCTTACCAGTTCCTTGTCCCCCTTTAGGTACACGTACAGCATGTTATCAGTCACAGGGATAGCCTACGCCACCCTGACGTGGCTCAGTCAGTCACTGTGGATGCCGATTTACCCTTTGTGTGTTCTTGCTGAAGGTAAGGAAAGAGTGACTTGCTCTGTTGCTTACTGACAAAAGCCATCTAGTTGTAATGGTTCACTAAATATTTGGGTGGTTAAATTACTATTTTGGGTACTGCGTAGCTGACTCGATTTGTCTTTCCTGTCATACTTCCCTCGATGCAAAGCAGCAAATCATGAAGAAGCAAAATTGGAGGGGGAAGCAGCTCTGCACAGTAGACAAAGTATTGGGTGAGCAATGAGGACATGAGTCTCTAAGTCTGTTTACTCACCAAGAAGGGGGTTAACATTGACTGATTCAGCAATTACTTTCTCCCAATTTGAAAAAATTATTTAAAATTATAGTTGACACACAATATTAGTTTGAGGTATACAACACAGTGATTCAACATTTATCTCCATCACGGAGTGACTGCCACAATACTGTTTGTCACTGTACATAGTTCTTACTGTATCACTGACTGTTCCCTTATGCCGCGCTTTACGACCTGTGACTTATTTTATAACTGCACGTTTGTACTTCTTGGTCCCCTTCCCCATTTTACCAGCCTGCACTTCTCTGGTAACCATGAATTCTCTGCATTTGTTTTTTAGATTCCACATATAAGTGAAATTGTACAGTATTTGTCTTGTCTGACTTCTTTCACTTAACATAATACTCTCTTAGTTAATCATGCTGTTGCAGGTGGCAAGATTTCTTTCTTTTTCCTTTATGGTTGAAGGCACTGATTGTCTGTTCCTTGCCTTGTTCTTCCTCCCCACGTCACCTCCACTCTGCACAGATGTCCTATGGTCATTTCACACATGTATCTTTTGTTTTCAAATAGGTGGTAAACTCCTTGAGGGGAAGAATTTTGTCTCGTATGTCTTTGACATTCCTCATAGCTTCCAATTTGGTGTCCTTCCCCTTGCCCCTGCCCTATACTAAGTTTTTCCTGAATGGGGTCAGTAGTTCTCTGGGTGGGAATAGGTTTTCTCAAACTATTTTAAACCTTTGTCTGGGTTATCACTACAACTTGGTTTCTTATCCAATATTGATGTTATACTTGAATTTTATTCAAATTCCAATTTCACATTTCATTTCAAAAAGTAGGTTAAACAATTAGCTTTGGTTAAATATTTTTCCTTTCTTTAACCAACTGAAATTCTAAGTATCTTAAACTCTAATCTGAACAGAGTATTTGTGATGACAGTTTTATGTACTGGTAATAGTAATACATCTTGAACATCTGAATTACAAGCTGAGAAGAGTCATTCAGTCACTATTGTGTCATCTAGACATACTTAGACATACATGACCTTGGTGAATGTCTAGACCTCTTTTCCTCATCTTGTTTAATTGTGTAATTATTTGGTTGATCATTAGATTATGTTAGATTGATTAAAGTTTCTACTTGAAAAGGAAATTTAAAGTTTTTACCTATTATGTGAGGAAAGATGTGGCATATGTAATATACATCATCTTAAATGTGTAAAGTGGGAAGCAGTATTTTTAAAGGCCTAACAAGGCTTGGCATTTGTAATTGATTTTTACCTGGAAACTAGAGAAAAATCCAGGACTCCCAGTTCAGCACATTATTTATTCAGACTTCATCCATTCAGTCTAACCTCTGTTTTGTGCTAGAGGAACTAATCAAAATAGGTCCAAATATGTATTGCATTTTAAAAAATTATTTTCCAATTACAATTGACTATAGTGTTGTATTAGTCTCAGGTGCACAACATGGTGATAAGGCATTTATGTAACTTGTGCACTGACCACCACCACAGGTCTAGTGCCCATCCGACAACAGAGATAGTTATCACATTGTTATTGTATAAATATTTCCTGTGTGCTGTGTACATCATGTTCTCATGGCTATTTTTATAAGTGGTAACTCATACTTTTAATCCATTTAAGTATTTTTACCCATCACCCCACTCTTCCTGTCACCTGGCAAACATCAGTTTGTTCTGTGTATCTATGGGTTTGCTTCTGTTTTGCTTTTTAGATTCCACATGTAAGTGAAATTCTATGGTATTTGTCTTTCTCTGACTTATGTCACTTAGCATAATGCCTTCTAGGTCCATCCATCTTGTTGCAAATGGCAACATTTTATGGCTGGGTAATATTCCATTGTATATATGTAAAAAATCTTGTTTACTCATTTGTCTATTGATGGATGCTAGGTTGCTTCCATCTTGGCTATTTTAAATAATGCTGCAATGAACAAAAGAGTACATATATCTTTTCGAATTATTGTTTTCGGTTTCTTTGAATAAATACCAGGAAGTGTAATTGCTGGGTCATTAGGTCTAATTTTAATTTTTTGAGGAACCTCCAAGTTGTTTTCCGCAGTGGCTGTACCAATCTGCTTTCCTGCCAATGGTGCACCAGCATTCCATTTTCTGCACATCCTCGCCGGCACTTGTTGATTTGGTAACAGCTATTCTGACAGGTGTGAGGTGGTATCTCATTGCGATTTTCATTTGCATTTCTCTTATGATTAGTGATGTTGAGCATTATTTTGTGTCTGTTTGCCATCTTTATGTCCTCTTTGGAGAACTGTCTATATATGTCTTCTGCCCATTTTTAAATGAGGTTATTTATTTTCCTAATTGTTGTTCAATTACAGTTGTTCCATTTCCCCCCATTACTGTCCCCTGCCCTGCTCACCTCCACTTCCCACATTCAATCCTCCCTGATTGTCTTTGTCCATGGGTCTTTTATACATGTTCCTTAACTCTTCCCTAAATGAGATTATTTATTTTTTTATGTTAAGCTGTATGAGTTCTTTATATATTGTGGGTATTAACCCTGTATCATCAGATACATCATTTGCAAATATCTTTTCCCATTCAGTGGGCTGCCCTTTTATTGATGGTTTCCTTTGTAATGCAGGAGCTTATAGTTTGGGGTAGTCCCACTTGTTTAGTTTTATTGTTGTTGTCTGCCCTAAGAGACATATCTAAAAAAATATTGCTAAGATCAATGTCAAAGAGTTTATTGCCTATGTTTTCTTCTAGGAGTTTTATGGTTTCAGGTCTTACATTTAAGTCTTTAATCCACTTTATTTTTCTATATGGTGTAAGAAAGTGGTCTAGTTTCATTTTGTACATCTGTACAGTTTTCCATCATTAATTGAAAAGAGTGTCTTTACTCCAAGGTAAATTCTTGCCTTCTCTGTTGTATGTTAATTGACCATATAGCATAAACTTATTTCAGGGTTCTCTATTCTATTCCATTGATCTATGTGTCTGTTTTTATGCCATTATCATGCTATATGATCACTATACGTATAGTACAGTTTGATATCAGGTAGTGTGATACCTTCAACTTTGTTCTTTTTTTCTCAATATTGCTTTGGTTATTTGGGGTCTGTTTTGGTCCCATGTAAATTTCAGGATTTTTTCTTCTAGTTCTGTGAAAAATGCCATTGGTATTTTGATAAGGATTTCATAAAATCTGTACATTGCTTTGGGTAATATGAACATTTTATTTACTTTATTTTTTCTAAAAATAACAGGTAGAAACCTCTACCATTCATCCAATACTGAAATGAGTAAACATACATGGCACGTAAACACTGCACGTTTTCCTGAAAATGCACTTTGTACGAAATATTCTCATTCCCAGACATTTTGAAGTGTTCACACACTTCACTGAAGTTTTATCAGAATGCAAAGCACGTGGAGGACAACAAGTGGACTGTTAAGTACATATTCACTTTGATATTCACAAACCGGTTGCGAAATTCATGTACTAGAGTGTCCATGACTATCCTTGGTGTGGTACGCTTTTGTGCTTGGAAGAATACATTGCAGAAACTGGGCCAGAAGCTTACTGTACTTCAAAACTCACATAGTTGTATGAATCCATTCACTGTTTTTCCCATGGAACAGTGATTTTCATAGCTCTTTTGCTATCAAACTTACCACTGAAATATTTAACAAAGATTCTTCAAGATAACTTCACAAAACAGTACTTATCTCAGAAACCACTAGCATTTACCACAGACTGAAATGAGTACATGTACTATGAGTTTAAATGTTGCAGATGTGTTTTCCCAAAAACGTGCTTTGTATGAAATATTCTTTTTCCCTAGTGGTTTTGAAGTTTTTCAAACACTTAACTACAGTTATCAGAATGAAAGGCTTTGGGTAATTTGAACATTTTAATGATGTCAGTTATTCCTATTCATGAGCATGGCATATGCTTCCATTCATTTGTTTCTTCAATTTCTTTGAGCAATGCCTTATAGTTTTCTAAGTACAGGTCTTTTACATCCTTGGTTAAATTTATTCCTAGATATTGTATTCTTTTTGATGCAATTATAAATGGGATTGCTTTCTTAATTTCTTTCTGATAGCTTGTTATTGATGTGTAAAGGTATAACCGACTTCTGAGTATTAATTTTGTATCCTGCAATTTCTCTGAATGGACTTACTAGTTCTGATAGTTTTTTTGGTGGATTCTTTAGGATTCTCTCTATATCACACACTCTGTAAATAATGAGTGTTATACCTCCCTTCCAATTTGGATGCCACCTATTTCTTTTTCTGGTCTGATTGTGTGGCTTGGACTTGCAATACTGTGTCAAATAAACATGGTGAGAGTGGACACCCTTGTCTTGTTCCTGGCCTCACAGAAAAAGCTTTTAGCTTTTCACTGTTGAGTATGATGTCAGCTGTACTTTGCCATATGTGGCCTTTATTATGTTGAGGTATATATCCTCTACTCACTTCACTGAGTTTTTATCATGAATGGTTGTTAAATTTTGTCAAATGTTTTTTCTGCATCTATCAATATGATAAGATTTTTATCCTTCATTTTGTGTATATATCATGTTAATTTGTGGATACTGAATCAATGTTGCATCCCAGGAATAAATCCCGCTTGATCATGGTGTATGGTCTTTTTAATGTTTTGCTGAATTTGATTTGCTAACATTTGTTGAATGTTTTTGCATCTGTGTTCATCAGGGATATTGGCCTGTAATTTTCTTTTTTTGTGGTGTCTGTGGTTTTTGTGTCAGGGTAATGCTGGCCGAATAAAATGAGTTTGGGAGCTTTCCTTCCTCTTCATTTTTTTTTGGAAGTTTGAGGGTAGGCATTAATTATTCTTTGACTGTTTGTAGAATTACCTGCGAAGCCATCTGGTCCAGAACTTTTATTTATTTTTTATTATGATTCAGTCTATTTCCATTTCCTATTTCTTCCTGATTCAAATCTTAAGATTGTATGTTTCTAGGAATTTTATCCATTTCTTCTAGATTGTCCAATGTATCAGCATGTGATTGTTTTTAGAACTTTCTTACAGGCCTTTGTATTTTGTGGTTCATGTTGTCATTTCTCTTTCATTTCTGATTTTATTTGGACCATCTCTCTCTCTCTCTCTCTCTCTCTCTCTCTCTCTCATTTTGATTTTGGTGAAAGGCTTATCAATTTTGTTTATTTTTTCAAAAGAACTAACTCTTGGTTTCATTGATCTTTCTGTTGTTTTTGTAGTCACTCATTTATTTCCCCTCTGATTTTTATTATTTCCTTCCTTCTACTCTTTTGGGTTTTTTCGTTTTCTATTTGTTAGGTAAGAGGTTAGATTGTTTGAGGTGTTTCTTGTTTCTTCAGGCAGGCTTTAGTAGATATATGAAGTTCTCTTAAAACTGCTTTTGCTATGTCCCATAGCTCTTGGGTCATTGTGTTTGCATTCTCAGTTGTTTCAAGCTATTTTTGATTTCCTAGTTGATCTCATTATTAACTCATTCCTTATTTAGTAGCATGTTGTTTAGGCTCCATGTGTTTGTGGCGGGTTTTTTTTTTTTTTTTTTGTATTTTCTTCTTGTAATTGATTTCTAATGATTTTTAGAGAGAAAGGAGGAGAGAGATATGTAGACAGAAAAACATTAATTTGTTGTTCCACTTATTTATTCATTCACTGGTTGCTTCTTGTATGTGCCTTGACCAGAAATCGAACCTGAAACTTGGTGTATTGGGACGAAGCTCTAACCAACTGGTCTACCTGGACAGGGCTTGTAATTGATTTCTAATTTTACACTGTTTTGGCCAAAGACACTTGATGAGATTTCTAATTCTTAAATTTATTGACACTTATTTTGTGGCCTAATGTGGTCTATCCTGGAAAATGTTCTGCTGCATTTGAAAATAATGTATATTCTACTATTTTTGAATGAAATGCTCTGCAAATATCTAAAGTTCATCTGTTCTAATGTCTTACTTCAGGTTACTTTACTCATTTTCTGTTGGATGATAAGACACCTCATTGATGTGAGTGGGGTGTTAACGTCCCCTACTATTATTGAACTAAACTATCCATCTCTCCCTTAAGTCTGTCAACATTTGCATTATATATTTAGGTGAACCTACATTGGTTGTGTAGATGTTTACAAGTTATGTTTTCTTGTTGGATTGAATCCTTTATCATTATAAAATGTTCTTTTGTCCCTCATTACAGCCTTTGTCTTTGTTTTCCATTTGCGTGTAATATCTTTTTACATTTCTTCACTTTGTCTCTGTGTATCTTTTGATCTAAGCTATAGGCCATATGTATGCAGGTCTTATTTTATGTATTCAGTCACCCAGTGTTTTTTGATTGGAGCATTTAGTCAATTTACATTTAAAGTAACTATTGATAGGTATGCAGTTTCTGACATTTTTTGATTGTTTTTGTGAGTCTTTGTTCCTTCTTTCTTTTCCTGTTCTCTTCTCCTACACATTAATGACTTTCTATAGTGTTGTGTTTGAATTCCTTTTGTGTGTGTATCTCATAGATTATTGGTTTACAGTTAACATGTAGTTCATACATAACAGGATATGTTTATAGCAGTCTAAGTTGACAGTTGCTTTCAGAACATATTCTAAAATAATACTTTCTACTTCCTACATTTATGTTTTTGTCATTTTTTACCTATTTTATGTGTTTGTGTGTATCCCTTATTATTGTATTTGCACATAATTTTCCCACTTTTGCCTTTAATCTTCATACTAGCTTTATAATTGGCTGATTTCCTACCTTTACTAAGTATTTGCCATGGAGATTTTTCATTTCCCACATTTTCTTATTTTTAGTTTTGGCCTTTTCTTTTATACTTAAAAATGTCCTGCTAACATTTCTTGTAATGCTGGTTTAGTGGTGATGAACTCCTTTAGCTTTTGCTTATCTGGGAATTCTTATTCAGTTCTAAATTAGAACCTTGCTGGGTAGAGTAATCTTGGTTGTAAATTTTTCCCCTTGCATCACTTTGAATATTTAATGCTATTTTCTTCTGGCCTGACAATTTTGTTGAAAAATCTGTTGTTTTCCTATGGGAGCTTCCTTTGTGTAACTAGTTGCATTTCTCTTGATACTTTTAAGATTCTCTTTGTGTTTAATCTTTGGCATTTTAATCATGATGTATCTTGCTGTGGGCTGCTTTGGGATCATTTTGTTTGGGATGTTTGTACTTCTTGGACTTGGATGCCTATTTCCTTTGCCAGGTTAGGGAAGTTTTCAGTAGTCCTTACTTCTTCAAGTAGGTTTTCAATCCCTTTCTCTCTCCCCTCTCCTTCTGGCATCCCTATAATGTGCATGTTGGTGTGCTTGATGTTCTCCCAGAAGTCCCTTAAACAACTTTGCTTTTTTAAAATTTTTTTCTTTTTGATCTTGTGATTGGGTGTTTTCTACTAGCTTGTCTGCCTGAGAGCTGATTTAGTCCTCTGCTTCATCTAATTTGATGTTTATTTGCTCTAGTATAGTTTTCATTTTAGTTATTATATTCAATTCTAATAGGTACTCTATCTGTTGGAATTCTCTTTATCTGGTAGATTGCTTGTCTCTGTTTTATTTAGTTCTTTTCCTGGAGTTTTGTCCCGTTCTTTCGTTTTGGACAAGTGTCTCTGTCTCATTTTGGCTGACACTATGTTTATTAAAAATTAATTGGGGTAACACTAGTTAATAACATTATATAAATCTCGGGTGTACAACTTTGTATACTCTATCACGTGCTCACCCCCCAAAGTCCAGCCTCCTTCCATCACCACGTTTGGCCTCCCATTACCCTTTGTCATATCGCCACCTCCATCACCTCTGGTACCTACCATTCTGTTCTGTGTCTATCAGTATGGCTTTCTTTGTTGCTTTTTGTTTTATATCCTACAAATGAGTAAATCACATTTGTCATTTGCATGTTGACTTTTCACTTAGCACAATATCCTCAAGCTCCATCACTGTTGTCACAAATGGCAATATTTTATTTTTTATGGATAAGTAAATGTACTGTAATATAAATGTGCTGTATCCGATCTAGTTATCCAGCAAAGGACATTTAGGTTGTTTCCCTGCTTTGACTGTTGGGAATAAATGCTGCAATGAACATAGGGGTGTACATATATCATTACAATTGTTCTCAAAATTTTTGAGTAGATTCCCAAAAGAGGGATTCCTGTGTGATATGGTAGCCCTATCTTAATTTTTTGAGAAACTGTCATACTATTTTCCATAGTGGCTGCACCAACTTACATTCCCACCAGCAGTGCATGAATTTTCTTTTTCTGCACACATCCACTCTAACACTTATTGATAACAGCTATTTCACTAGGTGTTAGGTGGTATCTCATTGTGATTTTGATTTGCATTTCCCTTATAAGTAGTTATGTTGGGTATCACTAGTAAATGGGATTATCTTCCTAATTTCTCCTTCTGATATTAGTGTATAAAAACATGACAAATTTCTATATATGAATTTTATATACTAATACTTTATTGAGTTCATTTATTCTATTAATTTTTCAGTGAATTCTTTAGGGTGTGTGTGTATCTATCTATATACATAAAATCATGTCACCTGCAAATAGTGATAGTTTTACTTCTTCCTTTCCAATTTAGATGCCTTTTCTTTTTTGTCAGATTGCTATGACTAGGACTTTCAATACTATATTGAATAACAGTGGTAACAGTGGGCATCCTTGTCTTGTTTTTGATGTTAGAGGAAAAGCTTTCAGCTTTTCACTGTTGTTGAGATTTTTTTCATAAATTAATGTTGGATTTTTTCAAATGTATTTTCTGCATCTACTGAATTAATTATATAATCTTTATCCTTGATTTTGTTGATATGATGTATCACATTGTTTTGTGATATTGAACCTTTCATTCCTGGTATAAACCCCACTCGATAATGGTGTATAATCCTTTTAATTATTGAATTTGGTTTGCTAATATTATATATTGAGAATTTTCTGCATGTCTTCCACTTTGAGTATCAGTAATGCTGGTCTTGTAGAATGATTTTGAAAGCATTCCTTCTTCCCCTTCTGGTAGGGCAACCATACGTGCTAGTGCTGCAGTGCCCTTACCAGTGGGGCACTTGCTCCTGGTGGGCAGCCCCACCTGCATGTGCAGCCCGGTGGGTACATATAGCAGTGCTCTGTAATATTTGCTAGATTAATTTCTGGGTGGGGGGGCCCTATGCATGCACACTATGGCATCCCTCTGTTTCTGCTGGAACTAGATCCAGAGCTGTGGCTAGGGACCTGCTACAGCAGCCCCACAGCTTGGCCAGAGACCTTGGCTAGAGCTCCCCAGCTACTACTCAAGGGCAAGGGAAACAAATGGATTCCTCCAGTCCTGGTGAGTTCCCCAACCCTCTCTATGTGCAGCTGGCCCTCAGTTCTCTCACAGGAGGAACTGTTCTAAATGTTGGTGTACATTCGATATGCTCTTTGGAGAGGATGAGCTCAATGTCCTCCTATGCGGCCATCTTAGACTCACTTCTGAAACCAGTTACTTTATTGCAGAACGTTTCAGAATTCTACTATACTAATGAGTGTTGTGAAACTCCAAGAGGAAAATATATGCAACATTTTCTAAATTTGTCCATCTATTGCTGAAAGAATTCAGCAATTGTCACAAAGCTGTCATTATCAGATTCAAAATACCCTCCCACTGTGTACATGTACATCTCTGCAAGGTAAGCAAACACGCCTCCATGATCCCTTCTTCTTTCTTTAAACAGCGTTTGCCATCTATCAGTCACTGCCATATTTTGAATCATTTGGCACTTACTCCACAAAGCTGCCCTTTGACTTATCCATCTATTTCCCGTATGTGCTGAAAATATATCTCATCATGCTCTTTATAGGTAAGTGTCTTTTCTGTTTTGTTTTTGCTGCCATCTGCTTTAACAAAGAGGTCTACAAATATGAAAAAGAACAAAAAGAAAGCCTGAAACAATGAATTAGATCTTGGTAGTAAAGTGCCTCGAAATTATAATACTTTTTTTCGACACATCACAAGATCAAATGAGTAAGAGATGAACCAGAATAGTTTTATTAGTGGAAAACTTAACTGCTATGTATGAAATATAGAAGTTTTGACCATAGATGCAAAACTACGAGAGCGAGCCCCCGTAAAGACGGAAAAATTCCTTGCAATGAACAAAGTAGTGAGATGAGAAGTTTGCTTTACTTTCCTGCTGCAGAAAATCTGGACACTTCTGAAGCGTTCCTTCTTCAAATCTGCCCTGCAGGGATCTCGCCCTGAATTCCAGGCAGCGCTCTAACTGCACTTTAAAACTATGGCTAATCAGTCTTTCTTTCTTTTACCATTTCCTTCTCACGTTAGGTATGTATTTTACCTGCAGTCATCTTTACTCAGAAAGAAGAGACACCCTCGGAGTCTTTTCCATTAAAAAGAAGAAAACGTGAGGCACACTGTTCTGATGTGACCCAAGACAAAACAGGCCTTGTGGATTCTGCGGCAGCAAAGCCAACACAGGAAGAATTCTGGTGGAAAAGTACCTAGTATTTGACAACAATCTGTGACAGCAGTCTTTGATTCTCACACATTATATTTTCAAAATGTATACTCTGAACGACGTGTTTCTCTAAAGCTGTGGATTTTATACAAGTTAAATTTATATTGTACGAAGCCTCACCATTTTGCTGTAAGGGTACTGAGAAATAGATTAACTGGATTAGATTCCATTAAATTGAGAAACCAAAGCTGTTAATCTAACATATCTATTTCTTTCACTTCTGGATTTACAAGTAGCAGCAGATCCACAGGAGGTCACTGATGTGAAACACGCTCTGCAGTTGTCTAGAATAACGTATTTAACAGACAGATGTCACACTTACCTTAAACAGCAAACATTCTTCCAAACCCTGAAAGAGTGCTCATTAATATTATACAACTTATTTGGGTTTTGATGCCTTAAAAGAGGAACCTGGTGAAAATAAAATACACCTTTGATAAATATACAATATCCCATATTCCTTTAAAAAAAATCAGGCCACATCTACCTTCCAGGGAGATAAAAGTTACAAAAATATAGTAAGTCATTTAAAGGAGGTAAGAAAATTAAGAGCTAGTCATGTTTCAGATCACTTAGTACAGTTTAACTATTGCTAATTACTATAATGTTGTATATAAGTCATCACTGATAGTTTTGAAAACTGATCCTGTCTTCGAAGATTTAAAATATATATGAATAACTGATGAATCATTTGTGAACCATTGGTATATCATTCACTTTTCTTGAAAGAATTATAGAATTTTATTATCCAGCAACTATATAAAGGTCGCTAAATATTGTTACATATAAACCAGGTGGCAAAAATGTAATTACAAAAAAGATAAACTTATACCACTAAACAATTGAGAATTAATAAAGGTAACTGATGTCTTTATAAATTTAATGTCATTTAGATTTTAAAAGTATTAAGACTATCCACTTAAAAAGCTGCATTTTATTTTACTTATACATTTAAAAATTACTGAAAGCTTTAGTGTGTAAGGAGAACAGGCACTCTTTACAAACTTTAGGGGACTTAGTCTAGCTTCCTCCAATACAGAGGGCTACATACACTGCTGAAATCACATCTGGAGTCACTAAAATGAAGATAAAGAACTAGAGAAACTACACTTAATTGGGTCATTAAAAGAAATTAAAATTTCGTTACTAAATAATACCTTAATTTTTTAAAGCAAATTACCTGAAGAACCTTCCTACTTAAAATGAAAGACCAAAAAAACACAAGTAAATTTATAATTATGGTAATTTTGAAATAGAGATGTGCATTGACAATAATTTGAGGTATCTACAACAATGATAAGATCTGTAATTTCCTATGGGGACATAGTCACAATTGTTAGTGTCATTGTGGTTGGTTGCTTATATTAAAATTGACATACTAAATTTCATTAGAGATTTGTGAAAATAAGGGTGTATTTTCTTCTCCCACTCAAGTTCATGTTCTGAGGTTAAGTAAATAAGTGAGTAACCATCTAGCTAATTGGATGTCACCAAGATTGCAAACTTTAGGGACTTCCGGCCAAGATGGAGGCATAGGTAGACACACTGTGCCTCCTTGCACAACCAAAATAAGGATAACAATTTAGAAACAAAATAACCATAACTGACAGAAAATTGAACTATATGAAGTCAACCAAGGAGTTAAAATAGACACATTCATCCAAACCTGTAGGAGGGGGCGGGATTGGTGTTGACAGGAGGCCGCGCTGAGAGGGGTCACGGAAGCGGTAGCACTGGGTGCGCAAAGCAGCAGCTGGCAAACCCCGGGCACACAAGTTGGCAGTGGGCAGACCCAGCTAGGCAGAGATTGTGAAACCTGGCATGGCGCACAGGGTAGCTGGCTGGCTGGGCAGTGCCACATTTGCGCACAGATAAATCAGGAGAAACTGGAGAGCAAGACAGACTGTGCAATCCAGAATTCCAGTGGGGGGAAAAAGCCTCAAAACACCGAATAAAAACACCTGTGGGGATTGAGGTGCTGGGAGAGACTCCCAGCCTCACAGGAGAGTTCCTTGGAGAGACCCATGGGGTCCTAGAATGTACACAAGCCCACCCACATGGAAATCAGCACCAGAAAGGCCCAGTTTGCTTGGGGGAAGCGCAGAAGGGAATGAAATCTGACAGAATGTGGAGTAAGCGCCATTGTTCCTCTTGGACCCCGCCCCCACATACAACATCACAACCCAGTGACTGGGTTATCCTGCCCTGGTGAACACCTAAGGCTCTACCCCTCATATGTAACAGGTGCCACAAGACCCCCCCCCCCCCCCAAAAAAAAAAAAAAGCCCAAGCTGAAGAACAGATCAAAGCTCAAAGCAAATACAACTAAGTGACGAAGAGAACTGTGCATCTATCAGATGCACAGTTCAAAGCACTGGTGATCAGGATGCTCACAGAATTGGTTGAATTTGGTGACAGATTAGATGAAAAAATGAAGGCTACACTAAGTGAAATGAAGGAAAATGCACAGGGACCCAATAGTGATGGGAAGAAAACCGGGACTCAAATCAATGGAGTGGACCAGAAGGAAGAAAGAAACAACCAAACAGAAAAGAATGAAGAAACAAGAATTCGAAAAAATGAGGAGAGGCTTAGGAACCTCCAGGACATCTTTAAATGTTCCAACATCCGAATTATAGGGGTACCAGAAGGGGAAGAGGAAGAGCAACAAGTGGAAAACTTATTTGAACAAATAATAAAGGAGAACTTCCCTAATCTGGCAAAGGAAATAGACCTCCAGGAGTTCCGGAAAGCTCAGAGAGTCCCAAAGAAGATGGACCCAAGGAGGAACAGACCAAAGCACATCATAATTACATTAGCCAAGATTAAAATGAAGGAGAGAATCCTAGAGGCAGCAAGAGATAAGGAGACAGTCACCTACAAAAGAGTTCCCACTGGACTATCAGCTGTTTTCTTAAAAGAGACCTTACAGGCAAGAAGGGGCTGGAAAGAAGTATTCCAAGTCATGAAAGGCAAGGACCTACATCCAAGATTACTCTATTCAGCAAAGCTTTCATTTAGAATGGAAGGGAAGATAAAGTGCTTCTCAGATAAGGTCAAGTTCAAGGAGTTCATCATCACCAAGCCCTTACCGTATGAAATGTTAAAGGGACTTATCTAAGAAAAAGATAAAAAACAGGTATAGTAAAATGACAGCAAACTCACAGATATTAAGAACCACACCTAGAAAACAAAAGCATACTAAATAAGCAAACATCTAGAACAGGAACAGAACCACAGAAATGGAGATCATATGGAGGGTTAGCAACAGGGGTGTGGGAGGAGGAGAGAGGGGGACCAAGGTGAATTACCTGAATTTCCAAGTAATCCAAGCAAAGGAACAATAATCACAGCAGCAGTGCCTCTCGTGAAGGAAAAAAAAGGGAAACTGCACGAAATCAACTGCTGTGGAGAACTTACTTCATCACTCAGCAAAAGTCTACCAAAAAAATTACAAGTAAAACATACACACACGCTCACACGTAATGTCAGAGTCCCCGAACTTTTCCTTTATCAAAGTAGTTGAAACAAGACAATAACAAACACTTCCAATATATTCATTCAGTTAGATGATTTTTATTTTACTGTAGTACGCTTTCCATGAAACACTCTTATGTGTTCCATGAAACAGTCTTAGCTTTTGATCCAATAAACATGTTAACCTTAGTAGGGGTTGAGCCCTAGTTGGCTGCATACACATGCCTATGTTCACTCAACAAGAAACATTTATTTTGTGCCAAAATGTGCCTGACACAGGTCAACATGATAAAACCTTTACCAGGCTTCCTACAAACATTTGTTATTAATGTACCACATCTGCCCTGGCTGGTATAGCTCAGTGGATTGAGTGCGGGCCTGCAAACCAAAGGGTTGTCAGTTTGATTCCCAGTCAGGGCACATGCCTGTGCTGTGGGGCCAGATCCCCAGTAGGGGGCGCGTGAAAGGCAACCACACATTGATGTTTCCCTCTCTCTCCTTCCCTTCCCCCGTCTCTGAAAATAAATAAATAAATAAATAAAAATAAATAAATAAAAACAAAAAAAAGAATGTACCACATCTCATTGAAGTCCCTGAGAGTTAACTTTTTTTTTAACCGTATCTTATTTTGCCCAAATTGTCACATCCAAGAATCTGTTTCTTCCAAAAGTTGAAGTAGCTATAACACCTATAGCTAAATGTTTCTCTGGAGAAACTTACATTTATTTAAATTTATGCACAAATACAACAAGTTACATTTTATTTTATTGTGCTAAAGTTCAAAGTAATTTAAATAGAAACTCTCTTCTTTCCTGAACATCTTCCTCTCATTTATTTTTGCTTTGAAACATTATTTTGTTTTTCCTGTTTAGATAATTTTTATTTCTTCTTCTAGATCTACATGATATGCTAATTTTGATTTGGTTCTTTCCTCCAGATCATTTATTCAAAGTAATTCCAAGGAGCAATGGTTACAGGGAGAATTAACCAGAGTGCCTGTTTAAAATGCGGATTCCTTTTTTCTTCCCCTCAGCCCCTCCAATCCCTCACCTCCCCTGCTCCCCACTGCTGTCATTCTGTTCTCCCTCTATGAGTTTGTCCCCATTTTCCTTGTTAGTTCAGTTTGTTCGTTAGATTGCACATATGAGTGAAGTCATATGGTGTTTGTTTTTCTCTGACTGACTGGGCTGCACTAAAGAGCTGCTGACCAGACAGCCCCGGAGCCGGCATTTTGATAGGGCCCTCAAATGAGCCTCATGCACACCACAGTTTGGGAACCGGTGTTTCTGAATGTACTGTGTTTCAGCTTTGGACAGAAAGTTGCAAATAAGAACTATTTAAGGAAAAGTTTTCTGCCCTGGCTGGTGTGGCTCAGTAAACTGAAAGGTCATCGGTTTGATTCCCGGTCAGGGCACCAGTTGGAGTTGTGCGAGGGGAAACCGATGTTTCTCTCCCTCTTTCTCCCTGCCCTTTCTCTGAAAATAAAATCTTTTTAAAAAAAGTTTTCTCTGCGTTTTCTTATACTTAAGTAGTTTTTCAAGATACTCAGTGGGAATTATTAACCAATTAATCTATTTTTGCTAAGGTATCTGGCATTTTAAATCTTGCTTTAAGGAAGGTTAGTTGATTCTCTATAAAAATCAATTAGTAAAAACATCCCTTAATTCATTAAATAATGTAGGAGTCCACTGTGCACTTACTTTGTGGCGCTCAGCTGAACCGTGGGGTCCTGTGAGAGAAGGGGAAGTCTGGAGTCACGAACACTGGTTATGACTGGAAATCCAGCTCCAGTATTTACGTGCTGAGTGAATCCTCAAGTTCCAATTTCCATAACCACCCAAGGTTGTTGTGAAGAGCAGATGAAGGATGGTACATTAAGCCTTTGTAAATTGTAAAGGGCTCCACAGGAGAAAAAATTTGTAGCATGTTTCCTGGATGCTTTCCTTTATTGCATGATGGTTTCCTGATTTATATTTTCTGAACATAAGCTCCATGAGGACAGGAATGTCATGTCTTGTTCATTTTGTGTCTTAGAACCTTCTTTGGTGGTGCATTATAGACACAATTGTTTTGCAAATCTGACTTTATGGATTATTACTAGTACATCCAGAAAACAAAAAATTTAAGGAATCTGGCAAATCAGGTGATGTTTCCATTATATTTGATTAATCTTAGCATACCTCATGTTCAGAAGAAACCTAATATTGTTTAAAAAAATTTATATAAGTATCTTTCCTTAATGTGCTACTACTTGCTTCTGTGTCTTCAATGTTAAGGAGAACACTTGATTAGGACATTTCCATGATCTTACCAAGTCCTAATGTACATAGCAGGCCTGCATCCAAGCGTTACAGCTACTATTTTCAGTGAAACATATAAAAGTGGTAGCATTTCTATTACATTTTAGAATTTAGAAAGCATATTTTTGTATTCTTTTAACCCTCACAGCTACTTCGTGAGGTAGGTTATTCCTTTTATTCAAGAAATAAAACCAAATTCAGGGAGTCATCCCTGTCATTTTTCTTCAGTTCCATATTCAATAATTTAGCTGGATATTACTTCACAGGTTCCCTATGTTTGAAAAGAATTGAATGACCTTTCTAAATTACAATTTAAAAAAATTTTGTGCTGCTTGGGAATATTAATAGATTACATGCTAACTTACTAGTTCATAAATACAATATGTATCATACATTTTAAGAGACTACAGAATTTCCAGATTTAGAATAAAGTATTTCCTTCCAGAAAATCTGAAAGCATGTTCTCTTACCCGAGCCCACAGCGGTGATGAACACATTTATACACGAAGATGATGCTGGGAGGTGGCTTGCACAAGAATGATGAGGGATGTGCACCGTGGCAGCCTCGCTCTGTCCCTTGGTCCCCCCTGAAATGCCTGCTGCTAACCACAGGCTGGTTTGGGTCAGAGACACGAACTGACCAGGGACGTAGCCAACAACTCTGACTTTAAGGAAGGCTCCATTCTCTTCACCAAATGACCTGATTTATCTTCTAAAACAGCAATTTCCTAAAGTGCTTACCAAAAATCTAAACCTACAGCTTACTTTCAAAGTGATTAAGTTATTTCAAGATACTAGTTGAGTCCTTAACAAAGTCTTATTCCTTATATACTTATAATATCAATCGCTTTGGTTAAAATCATTTGGAGAAATTAACTGTCAATTAACTTCAAAAAAAGGTTATTAACAACTTATCAGTTCCCACAGAGCCATTAGATAAAAATACAACACAAAGAAGATTTTAGGCACTTACATGAATCCCAACATCTGTTCCAAACGAACACTTTCCAAATGCAGAACCAGGGTGTTTGGGTATTTCTGAGACATGGAACACGGCTTTAACCCCACACACCAACATGTCAGTATATCTCAGCACACTGTTTGTCTTGGTGACTTACGATTTCAAAAAATAACAGAAGACCAATAAGGAAACTTTTCCTTTTGTATAGAGTTTGGGACATCTGGTCTAAAAAAGCAGAGACTTCTGGTTTTCCAGGAAAAACGTGAAATATCCTAAGGAAATAATTAATTCTTACCTGAGGTCATACAGGTGACAAATGAAGGGGTGTTATAATTCCGGTGTCCTATATCTTAGAATGTTGAGATTCTAAAATTTTTAGGTTTTCAAATTTTCAGTCTTCCATTTTAGACTCTTCAGAGATTTCCATGAATAGGAAAACACTACAAATTTTGTGCACAAGAATGATGGTGACAAAAACAGGGAGCCAGGGAAGAGAGGTCAGAGGCACATCTTACCCCTCCCTTTGTACTCATCTGTGTCCTTCTCAGGGGCAGGGGTGGGGACGAAGTCTGCACAGGAACGGGCTGACTCCTCATCCTTTCCTTGAGCATCAGTCCGCTCTCTCTCGGGAGAAAACTGCACGGTAGTTCTTCAGTGCCCACTTCCTCTTCTCTGTTCTTTATTGCCACCCATGTTTGCTTCCCGGCCCAGGAATCTACAGTCCTTCAACCCACAAAGGACCCGCTCCTTTGCACTGTTGCTCCTAAACTTCTCA
Source organism: Glossophaga mutica (assembly GCA_039655065.1). Classification (NCBI taxonomy): domain Eukaryota; kingdom Metazoa; phylum Chordata; class Mammalia; order Chiroptera; family Phyllostomidae; genus Glossophaga; species Glossophaga mutica. The sequence goes on along the minus strand of CM077305.1, from coordinate 141,885,957 downwards.
AGTCCAGAGACTTACTAACATGAGGCAGGATTATTTCTTTGATCTGACTATAGCAATCTACATTAAGCTTATAAGCTGTAGGTTTAATAAAGCATATTAAACCACAAGCATATTAAAGCCAAGGTTTAACTGTTGGTGGGAGTTTCCACCTTAAAGTACGTGTTGATGAGCCTGATGTAGTAGGAGAATTGGATCTGAAGTTCTAGGAATAGCTCTGTCACTTCTAAGATGTGTTTTCTCCACTTAAAAGTAGAAAATAATGCCTCTTCACAGTCTTGTTGCATGAGTTAAATAAGATAACACAAGTGAAAGCTCTAGTGTACTGTCTGGTATCAGTAAATATTAGATGAATTTCAACCTCTCATTGAAGGAAGTACGAGAAACTATAGGTGGGAAAAAGAGGGAAGCTGGCTTCTAATGAAAACATTCTACATTTTTGCTTCCTTTAAATTCATTTCCCTCTAGCTCCACTCTAAAGAAGAATATATATGAAATATTGGCAATGCAAGTAAATACTACCTGAGAGCTCGCATTCCCTTCCTTTTTTTTTTTTTTTTTTTTCCTGTAGGCCTCTCAGCAAAAGAACGAACTGTGACCTGGGAAGAGAATGTGAGTTACACGGTGAAGCACAATTATTTGAGACCTAAAAACATAAATCCAGCTATTTGAAAAACAAAACTAGCAGATCTACTTTTATCCTAAGTAGGTACACCTGGTGACAACATCAAGGTAATGTCACATGGGAATGCTGAAAGTCCCACCGTGCTTAGAAAGCAGCAGGCACTGAGCACAGCATGACAGACACAAAAGTATGCTATTCCAATGACACGAGATCTCTCGCCGGCGATCCTGTATACGTGTACAGCAATATGTTTATGTGATTGACTAATGGCAGCTCTGATTAATGACTGTATGAAGAGAAGATAATGAGCAAACATCAAAATTAAAATGCTGGTTGATTCTCAAGCTGTTGAGTAAAATGCAACCCTTGAGGGCAGTGTCACATATCTTCATTTACTCATCATTAGGCCACTAGTCATCCTGATTAAGATAGAGATTTGTACTTATAAAAAAGATTAATCTTTCAAGGAGGTATTTGTCATGTTTTCCTTGCCTAGCATTGCATAATCTTTCTTCTGGGGAAACCCAGTACAGGGGGACATATGACCCAGGCTTGGTTAACTAGAGTACCCCACTTACGTGGGACTCACATGTGACTCAAGATGAATCGGAGTCCTCTCCCTGTTGCTACTGCCACACCTGCGAGCAAAGGCACTTTTCCTTCCTTTGAGGTGGCTGGCAGCCATCTCAGCAACTCATGGAGTGACCCGAGAGGAACAGAGCCTGATGGCATTGTTTGACTCATTGGGTGCAGCTGTGCCCGGTCAGCTCTACTCTTGAACTCTTGGTTTGCGAACAAGTTATATTCTTTTTAGCTGAGTCATTTTCAACTGGGTAACTTTCACTTGCATTCAAGAGACTCAAGCAAAAGAAAATGATAGCCATTGCTAATGAATCTGATTTAGCGACTGTTTAACACCATGCTTATTATTTAAATTTTTATTTAACACCATGCTTATAGTATTTAAACTGCTATACAGCAGTTCAAAGAGAATACTTCATCAATAAGAGTAAGAAAAGATGTCTAACTCATGGAGTCAATGAATATCCTCTAGATACTTAATGGAAAATACACCATAATTCCTGTCAATACTATAGTTTGATTTTGCTAGTAAAATCTTACCTATGCCTTAAAATAAATAAAATTCCAAAAATTCAGATTTTATTAGAATTTTTTTTTTGAATGGGAGGAACTTACACAGTCAAAGTTTCACAATGAAAATCTTAAGATGGAGCTCCAGCCAAATAAAAAAAAGTTCAAGTCTCCACTGGCCTGGGGACCAAAGCAATGCCCCCTCTCCCGGCATTCATGGCTCAGACTGTTAGTTAACTCTTCGCATCATGTCTCAGTGATCCCAGACGCAAATTCTGAGCAATTTCTTCCATGTGTGAGGTTTTCCTCTTCCAGCTGGGAATGTGGCTGGCTACGGCACAACCGCTCACCAACCATACGCTCTGGTCCATACGGCTTTCTTCTTAAACTCTGGGAGAACTCTTAAGGACAGCAGGGTGGCTAAAGGGACCAAAAAAAGGCGCACTGTTGCATTTGGTGATGCTTCATTTGCAAAACTAATTTAGATAAAAAATGTATCAGAACAGAACTTCCCTTTTTCTCTCACTTGGCTAATCTTCAAGACTAAGACTTCCCATCAAGCCTTAGGCAGAATTTTAATGGCAGAACACAATTAATAAAGACTGGGGGAAAGTTTTGTTTTGTTTTGTTTTGTTTTGTTTGCAACCAGCTCAGGGGGAAATTCTGCAGAATTACAACAAAAACTGACTTCAGGGATATTGGTGATATTCTTTTCCTTAATCTGGGTGCTGATTACATAGGCATGTTCCCTTTATAAAAATCTACTTGTGACTTGAGTACTTTTCTACACGAATGCGATTTTTCCATTAAATACTTAATTATAAGGTAAATAAACAAAAACGACAAAACCCCACTACCTGATCCCATGATGAAGTTAGGCTCATGGACTCGATGGAGCAAGCATAAAAGTGCTGAACTATATTTGAACATGTACCAGTAAGTCCACAGCTTGTCTTATCTGTCATGGGTCCCTCAGGGATCAATTTAAAACATGGAAGTTCTGTGTAATGCCTGTAGGTAACTCATTATAAATACTATTTTAGAATATTAATATAAGTATATTGAGATGTTATTTAAAATATAATAGGGTGAAGGAATGTAGGTAAGCCAGAGTTACACAATTATTGTATAAGATTCTAATAAGCTCTTGAATATATAATCAAGTTGAGCGTGTACCTTCTTGACCCACATAACTCTTTTCCTCATCAGTATCAATTGTTTGTTACCTTCATAAACTAAGACAGTGTATGTATGGAGCAACCAGTGGTGTTGCTCAATGACCCATGGCCATTAGAAATGAGTCCAAATTCCCTAATGCAAATGAACGGAGGAAATCCTAGCAGCAAATCTCTAGGGATGGACCTAGTCTAAGTATTTCAGGCCCTAGCCTTAATCTCAATGAAGTTCTGTGACTGACCAGAATCACCTTCATAGACATGGCCTCCACCCACACTTTGTGGGTAGGGAGACGAATCAGAACCAATATTCTAGGAAATTCTTGCTTGTTTGGCAAGTAATAAATTATACCACACTTAAAGTAAAATATGGTCATGCTGTGACTCCACGCTGGAGGGAGATCCGACAGACTGTCATGAGAACAGGCAGACAGGCACCCTCGCCAGGTCAGGGGTGCGGTCACCCCACCCCAGCCCCGAGACACGGATGACACTGCAGCTGTCTTAGGCCACAGAGCCAACGCCTAAAAGACTTCTCATATTTGAGTAAAAACATCACAGAAAGATCTCCTACGTTTGTGGGTCCTGTAGCTGTAGAGTAACAAATCAACAGAGGAGTACTATGAAAACGCAAAGACCATCTAACTACCTGAATGCTTAGAGAATGTCCACTCCCTTTGCAAATACTTGGCAGCCATTAAAAATACTATTATGAAGCCAGTGTAAGAACATGTTCAGTGCTTTAAAAATAATTTTAAAATAGAAAGGCAGTATTCAAAGTATCTATGTATATTTTGTCAATTGTTCATGATTTTAACTATGTTAAAACAACATGTACACAGAAGAAGCAAAAACTTCTTAGGAAAAATATCAAAGTCATTGTTGGCTAATGGGATTCTGGATTCCTTTTTCTTTTAATGAATTCTCTAAATTTTAATTAAAGCCATATTTTACAATTATAATAAAACATTTAAATAAAAGTTAAACTGAAAGACACTGAAAGTCTTTAAGTCTGCTTTCTACCTCACAGCGCCGCACTGGAGACAGCTCCAGGTGACTTCTCTGAACTGAATCAAGAAGAGCCCTTCCCAGAACCAACATCCACTAAATGCTGTTTTGCAGCACACATGTTAGCTTTTCACCTACACTGGGCATAAAGCATGGAAATCATACCTCTTAAAAGACCCCTGGATCTTACAGAGAGGCCTTCTTTAGGGCTTTCCATGACGTTGAATAGCCAGTCAATGAACTAGGATGAAAACGAAGACCAGTATTAGTGAAGACAATCCTACCACCAGTCAGAGATCAGTCAGACCCTTGTGCCTATGTACATGTAGATCAGTGCACTGGTCCCTGGGTAACACCTGACTGGGCTGGAAGAGTCCCTGGAGAAAGGGACTAGGCACAAGATGTTAAAGACAGACATAGCTCCCACTCAGCTGGGTGACCCACAAAGTCAAACCTCCTTCCCTTGCTGAACACCCTGAGCCCTGCTATGGGTGGTGAGAATGAGCTACACGTGGGCTCCAAGGGCCTCCGGTGTGCCATGAACATCCTCTCTTGTACTCTGAGAAGACCAGGCAGGGCAAGAGCCTTGCCCAATCCCACTCTCAATGAAGAGCAGAGTCGAGAGTTGAACCCCAGTGTTCCTGGCTCCAAAGCCTTACACTCTTTCTTTGCAGCGTGCCGCCTGCTACCTGGGTCTGTGTGCATCCAGGCCTAGGCTCCTAGGCTGGGCATATCTGTAAAATAAAATGTGTTTCTGTAGATAAGAATAGTTTATGCCCAAATGGATATGAAATAGTAAGTGGAAATGTAGGAGAAAAGGCATAAAATAATTTATTAGGTAGAGCCAAGTGTGTCAACTGCAAATCAATCCTGCAAATAAAGTGGAAACTCATATTCCTCATGAGTTTGACTGATTGCATAGGGTGCAGCCAGAATTGGTTGTGAATCAGATAGGGGGTAATTTCATTGACTCATGAATGTTGCCAACCTTGACTCATTTCAACTTTGGACATAGAAGCTGTGCTGAAGAAAAAGTAAAATAGAGAGAAAAAAATATTCCTAACTCCCTGCTTTAATTAAAAGTTTGTTTCTTTGTTTATTTTTCTTTTATCAATTTTGTTTTAAAATATCCTACTGGTAAAGCAAATATGCTCAGGGGAGCTGTGCGTAGCTGCACTGTGGGTGCGCAGTTCAAAGTGTTTTTTATAGATTGGTGTTCAGGTTTTATGAATAAGCTACATGAAGTTAGATTCAAGCTTTCAACCTCATAAAAATCCAATTTTGATTAAATGACATTCAGAAAAGAATCTTTCAAACAACCGTATTAAAATAAGGATAGGTCAGAACCACATAATGAGAATCCCAGGAAAGCACAGTATTTTCATGTGCTCTGCATGAAAACTAATAGCCTGGAGAATCTTAGTATCAAAAACCAAAAGGTATCTCCTATAGCGCAGATTTCCTTGAGGGCAAGGGTGACCACAGTAGATCTGTACAAATCTCCCCAGGGTCTCTAGCACAAGCCAGGAGCACCACAGCACCTGGGGCCTGGCTGCAGGATGAACTGAGCTGAGCTACAAGAGGACGGATGTTCCAGACTCACGCTTCCCTGCAGGAGATTTCCCTGATTCCCTCCCAGGCACTATTGATCACCCCAGTCCTTGTTCATCATCACTGTATCCTCCTTTATCATACTATCTCGAAATCTTGAACTTGTCTTCCTCACTTGGAGATTCTGAGCTCTCAGATACTCATCATTTCATCTCCAGGAGCAAGAACACATGTGCCTTCAATAAATGAATGCATGTATATAAGCTTTTCTTTCCACCTCACCTCCACTGTAAGCAAGTTGTTACTATTGTCATTGTTAGCCTCCATCTCTGAGGCTCCGCATCTGGCTGAGATTTGGGGCTGAGCATGAAAGCCTGTGGTGTGATTCAAGTTTCACTTAACTCCCACTTCAAATCTACAGCAGAAATTGCTGAGGAGCAAATGGCTGCCTGCCCTGATAAGCAGGTGGCTGACAACCTCACCTTCTGAGTCTGTTCCTTCCATGGCTCTTTCTGCAGCAGAAGAAGCATGCTACTGGGTAGGAGAGTGAGAGCCTCCTGCAGAGTGACCCTGTGTATTGGACTTCTGCCAAGGAAGCTTGATGCTGGCTCAGCAGGGCCATTTTCTTGATGCCATGGCAACCAACTGGCACTGAGACCGAGGAGGAGAGGGGCAGCATGGTCTGCCCATGCAACCACTGTGGCTGCAAATATCAGCAAGAAGAAGTCCAAAGCCTACAATGGAAATTCAAACAATGCCAGGTCACATGTTTTCACAATTCAAAGTAACACATGTTCACATGCACAGCCCCCATCGTGATGCAATGTTATCTTCCCCTCCACTCAACCCCTCCTCCTGCCTCACCCTGCTCCAGGAGAGGAACTGGACTGAGGAACAAACTCCGTTTCCATGCTTAATAAAGGGACAATGTGGGGCTTTGGTAGGTTTTCGGGATCCTCTTTTGTGAATACAGAAGGCCTATCAGTGTCATTATTATTGCTCTAACATTTCGGGAGAAACAGAATTGAGTTCCAAATCATACTGAGATCCAAATACTTGTCTGATTTGGTGTTTTCAAAGATATTAAAAAACTAACTAATATAGAGAGAGATATTTAGAAATATATTTCTAGTCTTACCCTATTTTTGAACAATAACAAATAACTCTCCTTATCCATTTTAACGAATCTACCTGGAATCCATCCCTTTCGATTTTAGACTAATACAGACAATTGTAGAAATGGTGGTAGGTAACACAGGCTGCTTCTGTGCTGTTGGGTTACTGGGACTTAATCTACACTTCTATCTGTTTGTCTGTGTTGTCAAGGTTTGAAAAGATTTTCATAAGAAAACAGAGAAGACTAATAAAAATTTAGTAGATCAGAAGAAAAAGAGGACAGATCATGTTAGTTTAAAAAAGTTGAAAAATAACTCGATTTCTTAAAATTCCTATTCTCGCTAACTAAAATTTTAAAACACACATGACTCCTCAGAAAAGTGGGGTAGAATTTCAAACAACATTTCAAGTTCTACACATTTTTATTCACAAAGGAAACATGTGAGACATGTCTAAAGGGAAAGAAAATTCCCCTAAAAAATGCACATGGGCTGGCCGCCAAGAAAATGAGGCAAGTGGGAAGGTGCTGTTATCGTCTTATTTATCCATCTTTTTCTTTTTTAACTTACCCAATACCAGTGGTTGTTAACCTTTTTTGGGTCACAGGTCATTTTGAAGGTATGCTGAAAATCCCTAATCTGCCCCCGCCCCGCCCCCATAAGTATTGGTGCACAGTTACTTGCATACACTCCAGGAATCTCTTCAGACCAGTTGTGTGAGGTCGCTTGGGCCAGTGTGGAGGCCAGAAAGCTGTAGCCTACCTCCTTTGTGGGATCAAGCCTAAGTACACAGGGCCCTGGGTCCCCTCTCCAGCTAGTGTCCTCTGTCTGCTGCCTGTTAAGGAATGTATTCTGTTGGAATATTTTTTCAAAGGTCAACCCTTGGTGTCTCCAAGAGCCTGGTAAGAACACGCATTTGTTTGTGACATCAGAATTGTCACCACTGTTGTTTCCCAAAAATAAAAGCAAGGAGGAAAAGAAAGCTACAAGCAGCAACATATTCCTCTTTTAGGAGAGCCAATATAAGTTCTGTATTTTAAGAAAGCTACAAATTACTTCTCTAAATTGTACCTCATCGAGAGCCACATTGGGAACAGGTGTTGACTGGTAAGCAACATTTCGGATATAGCCCATCAATTCCAAGAGCCATTCCACTCTCTTCAGCACACCTGAAAAGAAAAAAAAACATTTTCTGACCCAGGCATGGTTTTTCCTTTGACAAGCAAAACAGAACAGTAATAACCATCATAACTCAAGAACAGCTGGCGAGGGCTTCACGAAGTGGCCTCTCACCGTGCCGGAGACTTGCGGCCGTCCGCCAGAGTGGACGCTATTTACACCAAACAACTCTGTTAGTCTTTGTTTGCAATAGCTAACTTATTCTTCAAACCTACCCGCCCACTAGTGATAAAATGCATTTCTTAGAGTTTCTTTCTGAACATTAAACACACTTTGGGAAGTCTGGCACACCAAACAGCCAGTAATGTTGAATCTTGGATTAGTTGTTTTTATAGTTCTTAGCTTAAAAGTTCCCACTTTATGCCAAAATCACAGAAAAAAAACCTATCCAAAGACATAAAAGGAAAAATAGAAACCAGCTGTTATAGGGTAACTGGAGAATAAACAACATAAATATTAATTTTTTTTCCTTTTTTATTTTTTAAAAATGAGGATTCCCATTAGAGTAAAAACTACTTGGGAAGGTTTTCAAAATTAAGGCTAGAACCAAAGGCAGTATCAAATTTATTTCAATCTGCTTGATGTATCTTCATGCTTAACTGGGAACACCTACTGGATTTTTTTTTCTTGATAAATACAGTTTTGATTTAGAGGAAAAAAGTCTACTTTCTCATCACGGGTTCATTTTTCAATTAGTGAAGCATTAATGCAGATATGAGACCACTGTTTCAACTGCCAAAGAGGTAGAGGAATCAAAATTTCCCTTCCAGTTTGAAAAGAACATTACAATTATGTGTGCCAGTTTTCTCTCAGAACTTCACACGTACAATAGATAGGGAAACTGGGCAAAGAAACGTAAGTAGCTGGCCTGTGGTTACAGGGCTTCCCAGCCACAACTCGTCCATGTAACCAGGGGCCCCTCAGAACCGGATGCACTCGAGAAGTCTAAGCATGTGCCTGAGGGCCTGCGGGAGAAACGGAGGCATTCCCTTCTCCGACGACTCTAAACCCTAAATGTCTAAAATGGTTTCAGAGTTGTACCGTATGATTCACTAGCAGAGCCTCGGCCTGGAATTTCTGGCTTGAGGACATAGGTAGGTTGTCCAGATTTTGTTCTTCTCACTTCCGAGAAGTTCTTTGATAGAACAACTATTAATTTCATTGTTTGTTTTTTGTCTGTCTGTTAAATAACTACCCAAATGCCATTTTCATGAAAACATCAGGCATAATCAATGGCTGTCTGGTCTGTTTGAGAAACCGAAGCAGGTAGAATCTACCTAATAAACTTGTTTATATCCTTGAGGGCCAAAAACAAGATAAAAATCCTCAAAAGAATTTGATCCCATCTCCAACGAGCAGATGTTGTGAGATGTAACTGCTCATTTCCATCAAGGTGCTCCTCATTTGGGGTAAGCACACCTCACCTGTGTCCAGAAGCACTAAACCAGTTTTTTTTTAAGTGGAGGAAACAATTACAACTCAAAAGGGATGGTAGCAGACCTTTCTGTTCCTGATGTTCGCCCACGCGGGCCTCACCTGTGTTGGCATGGCTCACAATACGTGCGTGGTATAAGCTGTGCAGCATCATCCAGGCCAGCGTGTCTTTGTCACGGTGCTGAACAGCAACACTGAGCATGTCAGTCAAGCCCATCAAGGGGAACCGTCCTTGAGAGACCAAGTACAGTCTGACAAAGGCTGCCTTTTCTATGCTGCTCTGCAAAAAAAGCAAATTGTTCAGTTGCTATTAAATTAACTGAAATCATCATAGGCCCTCAGGGCAAGGGCAAAACAGAAAGGGTGAGAGTGAAGTTGATTATTATTCCAAATGCTAAAACTGCTCATTTCCTGCAGCGTGTGACCTAGCTGCCTGCATGCTCTATTAAAATGTACATGTACATTGAGCATTGCAGTGTCACCTCCTGTTTTTTTTATAAAAACCATAAATGATTTCAGGGGTTAATTGGTGATGATATTTAGTAAAAATACACAAATAATAACAATGATAACACACACACACACACACAGTAGTTATCATGTGCCTAGCACCATTCTGTGCACTTAACCTGCACTGATTTGGCCGTGCACAGACCTCTGGGGGACCCCAAGACCCTTTTAGAGGATCTGTGAGGTCAACCTATATTCATAATAGCATCAAACTGTAGTAATAATATTCATTATATTTTTCACTGCCACTTGAAATTTTTTAAAAATCTCATTTTACTTAAAATGTCCCTGGTAAATGGAAATTATTAGTTTCATTAAGCCTTTGCCCTTGAGTGCACATCTTCTCAATACTCTGTGTGAGCAAATGGGAAGCACATGTAAGAGACTTCTGCTGCAGGCCAGGGCACCACGGCTGTCTCAAGGAAAAACACTTGTGACACTGAGCTGGAAGCTGAAATGGCAACTCTCCCCAGGGAACACCCATGATTATTCAAGCTGGGTATCTGAAAGTCCATTGTCTTAAAACTGAAGGAAATGAGACTGTCACTTCAAGGAAAATACTTGACAATATTCACTGCCAATAATAAAGTTTGAACTTTCAAGCAGAAGTTAGATTTTTGCAAAATCTGTATCTGCTTATACGAGTTTGGCAGCATCCCAATACATAAAAGACTTTTCTGATGAGATTGCTGGTTATATTAACAAATATGGTATTTTGATATTATACAATGAAATGTATCAACATTTGAAAGATTTTTGAAACTTTTGAAAGATTTTTGAAACTTAGTGATTCCAAATTTTTCAAGTGGCCAGCATACGATATTACAAAATCATGCACTGGTTATAGACCAAGAGCACAAGAGAGACTGAAGGATTTTAATGTAACAGAGTAGGTAAAGTTCATAGATTACCGTATTTTTGGACCATAAGATGCACCTAGGTTTTAGAGGAGGAAAATAGGAAAAAATTTTTTGAAGCAAAAAAATGTGGTAAAATATTTAATAACTTAAATAACATAATATTTCACCAATGTAAATGTAAAGCTACATTCGGACTATAAGATGCACCCCCATTTCCTCCCAAATTGGCAGGGGGAAGTGCGTTGTATAGTCTGAAAGATATGGTATTTCAGATTCCACACTGCAACCAACCTAGAAGAAAGTACTACCTGTTGAATTTTGATGCACTATCAAAGAAAGCTACCCATAATCGTCTGACAAGCCTATTAACACACTCTTCCCTTTTCTACCTGCATATCTGCATGATGCTGGCTTTTCTTCACATACTTCATCAAAGTAACAGACAACGGGTTGAAAAAAGCAACAGCTATGAGACTCTGGTTGTTTTCTATTAAGGCAGGCGTTGAAGAGACCTGCAAAAATGTGAAACAATGCCACCTTTCTCACTAGTTATTTTGATTTTCTGGAAAATATTTTTTTTATTTGTTAAGATACAATGGGTTTATTATTATTACTTTTAAATAAATAATTCTAAATTTCCTAGTTTTAATTTCCAATATGGTAAATGTTGATAGAGATAATCTATGTAAATAAAGCTTTTTGGAATCATTAATCATGTCTTAATTTTTAAGACATGAAAATAGTCCTGAGACCAGAAAGTTTAACCACTGTATTAACCATGGACTTCTCACACCAGCTGTATGCAGTAGGTTACTATTTTCACCCATCCTTTTCAAATGAGGAGACTGAGGCACAGAGGTCGGGTAACTTGCTTAAGGCCACACAGCTTTGGTGGCAGAAAAAAATGGGAACACACAGAGTCTGAAGTCTTCACCACTACTGTTTTCTTACCCCCACTCTTTCCAGAAATGACAACACTGACCTCAGTGGAATACACTAACTCTTTTGGGGACATCAGAAGACTATTTAGTATGTTGTAGTGACAGTATCCTGAATGGTATGTTAGGAACCCAAGTGAATAATATAGCGACCTCTAGCACTTGGTACCATGAAGTAAATTGTATGCACTACCTCTGAGTACATTACATGAATATAATAACAGGATATAATAAATTACATGAAAATCATAATTATGATAATAAATCATTATTGAGTCCTCACCTTGGGTCAGGCACTTTTCTAAGAACTTAATGTGAATTAAGTCATTTAACTCACAAATTAACCCAAACAGGTAGATGATCTTACCTCCCTTTTACAGATGAGGAAACTTAGGCAGAGAGAGGTTATGAAACGTAACTAAGGTCACATTGGTAAATCAGAAAGCTGGATTTCAAACCCTGGATGCGAGGCTCCATAGTCCATTCATTTAAGCTTTTCCTGATACTGCTTTTCCTTCCTTAAAATGACCGCATCTCCAAAATGCTGGCGTTCCGAGTGCTCCAGTGCCCTGAAACCTCAGGAATCACCATAGGCACCTGGGTGAGCTGCTGAAGCGCACTCTCCTGGCCCCGCCCCAGGGTTTCTGATGGAGCAGGTCTGGGGTGGGATTTGAGAACTTGCATATCTAATCAGTTCCCAGGTCCAGGGAGCACACTTTATGAATCACTGCTACATGATGCAGAAGTTCAAGGATGTGACTGGATAGGTAAAACACTCCTTAAACTGGAATAAGATGTCCACCCGCTATGTGAGGGCTCACAGTTCTCCAGAACTTTGATATTACCTGGTAAGCAGGGTTGCCATTTGAATAAGTATGTCCACTGGGATGCACTTATAGTAAAAGAAATATTCATTGTTTACCTGCAATTCAAATTTAACAGGCCATGTTTGCTAAATCTGGCAACCTCACAGATACGCTACCTTCTGCCCATTCATCATTTGACTGGGCCTGGGTCTGAAGGTGCTTGTTTTTCAATCAGACACTCTTCTTTATTCCCAAAGGATAAGTACCAGGCGATGAAAAATAAATGTGAGACCTGAACTGTTTATGCCTTCCATGCACCAGAAAGTTCTTTGGTTAGAATATTCCCATATTCTGGGAATTTTATATTGAAGACGTTGTCCTGTACTTATTTTTGCCCACAAGTGACACTAAAGTGTTCTTGATAAAGTGGGATTAGTCAGGTTAAAGCATCATTACACACAACATTTGTAAGAACCAACCATACTACCAGGCTGGACACATACTACCAGAGTGAGGCAGGTTCCTGAAATTAACAGTAACAAGTAGGAAGCAAAACTAGATTAAACCAAAAGGATACTGTAATCAGCTCTTCAACTGTAATTCCCACCTCAGTAATGAAAACAGACATAGATATGTTATTACCTCAGTAACCTGGGCAACCTGATTGGCTTCATCATCTGTCATTTCTGAGAGGCATTTTGCCACACTGATATACAGCTCTAAATCATTTTTCTGGTAAAGAAAAACAAGCATGTCAAATACAATGAAAGGTAAGTATATTCTTAACATTCTGACAAATTATTGTATTTGCTTATCTCCATAAACAGCAACTAATGAGGTTCTAATTTTTTTAAATCCTCACCCAAGGATATGTTTTTACTGATTTTAGAGAGAGAGGAAGGGAGACAGAGAGAGAAACATTGATCGGTTGCCTCCATACATGCCCTGACTGGGGACCACACCCACAACACAGGGGTGTGCCCTGACCAGGGATGGAACCCACGACCTTCTGTTGTGTGGAACGGCACTCCAACCACTGAACCACCCAGCCAGAGCAAGATTTTAATTTTAACATGTGGCCATTCTTTCTCATTAACCCCACCCTCATCTTTCCTCCTATTGTATATTTGTTTGACTATTCTTTCTTTATTCTCATCAGGATCCATCATTCCAAATGGGTTATTAACATCTTTGTAAAACTACAATTCAGGGGTCTGTTGGGGGAGCCGGGGCAAAGGCTAGGACTAGGTCATATGAATAGCATGTTGAAAAACACGCCCAGGGATTCTCCAGGTGTAAACTGTGTGTGTTTCTGAGCTTGCTCAAAGTCTGCAGGCATTTGGTAAAAGGCGTGAGAGCAAATATCTTGGTGCAACACTGGTTAACCGGCCTATGAGCTTGCTCAAGACTTCCGTTCTAAATATTCAACCTCAATTTAGATCTTGGAAGCAAACACATTCTTAGTGAAAAACGTGGTTATTTCTTGCTAGCCTTCCCACCACATTCTTAAAACATACACCTCCCTGCTTTGCCAAAAAGACTTTAAGAATCCCAAACATAAATTGTCAGGAATGTAAATATTTTTGTTCCTCACCTGAATCTTACTTGGCAGCAGGTCAAAAATTTTCCCAGTAGCTTCACGGAGCAGACTCCAGAGGTGGTGGGCAGGGCTGGGCAGTTTCATAGCTTGGCTCAGACCCTGCAAGGCGCTCAGGCAAAGCTCATGATTGGAGACTGGGGAAGCGGCTTCAAAAACTGCCACCATTAAGTTTTCAACAAAACCCAGGATCTGTTCATCGGAGATGTGTTTGATCCACAGAGGTGCAGATACCAGGAGGTATTTCTTGATATTCAGCTGGAAGTTAAACAGAAGAGGTCAGATGTAAATGGGCAAGTCTGGATTTGCAATGCTCAGAACTTCCAGGTTGTCACTGTGTTTGAGAGTAGACTGGGACACGCCCCCTCAGTTTCCCACAGCTTCGGTGTCCAAAGTGCCACCAGTGCCTGTAACTGGCTGCTGCAGTGACTTCTGATCCAGCCTGACTCATGCATATATATGGTATCGGCCAAACCATCTGCGAACTACTCAGCTTAAACCTTGGATCTTTTCAGTGAGGGGAAGAAAATGCTACTTCTGAAAGCACATGACAGTTGTTGCTATTCGGTTTTAACAGGTCAGATCTTCTGTCAAGAAAAGCTCCTGAAGATGAAAGGCTAGTCTGCTGGAAATCAATGAAACAGAGTATCTGGTATTACTAATTTCTTCTTCTGAGGAAGCACAGGGAAGTACGAGGAACTGGCATGCTGAGTCCCCTTCTGACCGAAGACGCACCAGCTGAGCATGTGAAACTGACCACGGCATCTTCAAAGTTCACAGGAGCTAAGAAGGGGCACAGTTAACCACAGGACTGGGCCGCAGACTTTAAGAAAGCAGGCTTCAAAAGTTGTCAGAAACAGTAAGTGTGATACTAAAGAAATAGCAAGTCTAAAAGGAGTTGTGTAAAGAAGTCAAATCAGACAACAATCAGTAAATCTCTAAAATGATCAGTGTCATTGCGTGAGCGCTCACTTTAAAGAACAGGCCATTTCAGATTTTTTTAAATGAGAAGGGTTATAATTAAATAAATGAATTTACAAACTTCATTTATTAATTAACAAAGATAATATGAAAAGTCCATAATCAAGGACAAATGCAAAAGAGTAGCACAGATCTGAAAGAGAAATGGAAAGAAAAATAAAACCTAAAAACATTTCTGAGGTCAACGAAACGGGCTGGGAGAGTCACGCCTGAGTCAAAGGGAAGGACTCCCAGCACTGTGTGTTTAAGGCACAGGCTCTGGGGTCATTCCGACTCCCCTCCACTTGTTAGGTACGTGAACTTTGCCTCAGTTTATCAACCTATGAAATGGAAATAACAAAATACACTGCTCAGAAGTAAAATAAGCCAGACAGGGAAGACTTCATATTGTATGATTCCATTCTACAGAATTTCTAAACTTTATAGGAAATTTATATTTATATGAAAGTTGTTTTAAAAAGGAAAAAATACAGAGACAAAGAACAGATCAGCAGTTGGTTGCCTAGGAGTGCAGACTGACTACAAGCAGGCACAGGAGCTTTTGGGGTGATGGACGTATGCTCGGTAATGGAAGAAAATTTATAAATATACTAAAACTCAAATTACACTTAAAATGGCTATACTTTATGGAATATAAATTATAACTCAATAAAGCTTTAAGAAAAATCAGCCTGTCAGGGTTGAAGAGATTGAATCCGATGTCTGAAAGAACTCACTGAGTGCTCATAAGTAGCTGGTGCCTAGCAAGCTCTCAGCAAGTGGTAGTCAGATGGAAGCTGCTTGGAGCCGACAGGCAGTGACAAAAGCTGACAGAGAGAATGCAGACATCAATAACATCGACCGTCAATTAAAAAGTATTAGGAGATATAGGAGAGCTTAAAGAAAAAAGTGAAGAGTAGGAACTGAAGCCAAAGTTTGAGGAAATAATAAATAGGAGAGCTTTGTAGTATTCTCAAAGAATTAAAGCCTCCTAGAAGAGAAAAATAACAAAGGTAAGGTTATTTAACTTATTGGCCATTGGCAAACCTCTGAGGAAGCATGGAACGTTTCCTTCATCCTTTGGGAATGAAGACAGGAGTTCGACGGAAAAGCAAGCATCATTAGCCCTGACCTAAGGTAACTAACAAACAGCAGGCTAGATCGCTTCCTCCTCAGCACTGTGTTCAAGATGAATACCCTGGCAGAGATGTTCTACTCCCTGTACATCTCCTGGTGTCTCTAACTTGATGCCTAACCAAATTCTACCTAGCCTTCAAGGCTCACTTTAAATGTTGTCTTTTCTGTGAAAAGGAGAGATCATACAGGAGAGATCCTGTACATGTGCCCTGTCCCTCTTAATACCTACCGAATGATTATGCATATGATATATACAAATAAGCCTAGGCTCAAATAACTCTACAACTTTCTAGCTGTACAAACTTGAAAAGAGAACTTTAGATCTTGGATCATCATTTTCCCTTTTCATAGTAAATGGCAGCTGACGGCATGAATGGTGACAGCTATGGCAGAGTTCTGAGTCTCACAGTTTTCCACTCTGCTGGCCAGTGACTATCAAACCCTCAATTTTTCTATAAAATCCCACTTTCCCACTCTTGACTTTGAGAACACACACCCAAACATGGGAGAGTTAATCTCTCCCACAGAACCACATCCTCCTGTTGCCCGACACCCTCAGTTACTACCTACACTAAGGCCGTGGACCAGCGGTGGCATCGCCCACAGTCCCAACAGTGCAGCTGCATTCTGGGATGACTGTGCCTGAGTCACCATAATTTCAAGGCACAGTTGCTGTATCTCTTCACCTGAAAGAGAAGAAAGAAAAAGAGTATCTAGTGTAGCTGCTTCTCTGATTTTTAGCTTTCAGTGTCTCAAGTCAAAGCATCTGTTTGTGTGACTTCTATAGGTAACAGACCTTCAGTAAACCAGAGGTATTTCAAGAGACCTTTTGGAGATGAGGTACAAGAATGTACCTACTGGCATCAGAATCCCAAGCCTTAGGACAGATAAGGGCCTTGAGCTAGCTAGGGTAATATCTCTTATGATATCCAGATAAAACTAGACACTCAAATGCTGTCAAAACTTTGAGAAAATTTTAGCTAAAGATCTCTTTGCCTTTGCTTTCCTCTCCTCTGAACCTTGCATTCAGCATATAGAGAAATCTGTCTAGATCTGGAAGGACTTAAAGGTGTAGCCACATTCTGAAGTGATTGAGTCTTTCTAACAGTCTGATCTACATCAGCAGATGTACTTTGTTTTCTCCAAGGGGTTTACTAAAACACAAGCATTGTCAACAAAGCATGCAAAGCAGGGGAGGCAGGGAGACATATTTTTCAAATGAAATCTCTGATAACACAGCACAGTAACATCATTTCTTATGGTGGGATTTGGTTAAAATGAAAACATTTAAATGAAAAATTGTATACAGTTAAAATAATCTTTTTTTTTTTAAAGATTTTATTTATTTATTTTTAGAGAAGGTAAGGGAGGGAGAAAGAGAGGGAGAGAAACATCAATGTGTGGTTGCCTCTCACGTGGCCCCCCACTAGGAGCCTGGCCTGCAACCCAGGCATGTGCCCTGACTGGGAATCGAACCTGCGACACTTTGCTTCACAGCCCGAGCTCAATCCACTGAGCTACGCCAGCCAGGGCCAAGTTAAAATAATCTTTGATTATCCCTTAAATTACCCATAAATTATAGTATACAAATATTTCTTATATACATAAGTAAACACCCAACTATAAAAAAATAGCACTTGTGACAAATACACACAAACACCCACAACTGCAGCGTTATTAAAATTATTCTCTCTTTTTTGGGGGGAGTGAGGGGCAAGTACATGAATTTGAATTTGTAGATGCTAAGTCCATAAAAGAGGTTGCTGTGGATGAATTAGAGGTGCGGAGGAAGGCATTCCCTCTGCCTCTCACCACAAAGTACTTGTGGTGGATGGAATAATGGCCCCCAAAGACGTCCACATGCTAATCTCTGGAACCTGTGAATGTGTTACCTTGCATGGCAAAGGAACTCTGCAGATGTGATTAAATTTAATGACCTGGAGATAGGGCAGTTATCGGGTTTTTCAATTGGACTCATTTAATTACATGAATCCTTAAATGTGGATAACTTTGTCCAGTTTCAGAGAACCAGAAAGATGACAACATGAGAAGACCTGGCCTCTGTTGCTTTCTTTGATGATGGAGAAGGGGCGGGAGGCAAAAATCAAGGAATATGGGAAGCCTCTAGAAGCTAGAAAAGGGGGAAAAAATAGATTCTCCCTATATAGTCTGTTTGGGTTGATATCAAAGTACCGCAGACTGGGTGGCTTATAAACAGAAGAAATTTATTTCTTACAGTTCTGGAGGCTGGAATTCCATGGTGAGGGTACCAGCATGGTCAGATTCTGGTGAGGATCCTTTCTGGGAAGGCAGACTGCCAATTTCTCTCTGTGTCCTCACATGGGGAAGGGGCTAGGGGACTCTGTGGGGCCTCTTTTATGAAAGCATGAATCCCATTCATGAGGGCTCCAGCTCTCATGACCTAATCATTTCCCAAACGCCCCACCTCCTAGTATCATCATACTGGAATTTAGGATCTCAACATAGGAATTCTGGAGGGGCATAAGTGTTCAGACCATAGCACCACCTCTAAAGCATCTAGGAAATGATGCTGCTCTGCCGATACCTTGATCTTAGTCCAGAAAGAAACATGTTGGACTTGTGGTCTACAGAACTACAAGACAAATAAATAAATTTCTGTTGGCTCGAGCCATTAAGTGTGTGGAAATGTGTCACAGCAGCAACGGAAGATGGTTGCAGCATCCCACTGCCTACTTCCCTGAAACACAGGGCTCTGGAAGTGCAGTTTGATAAACATCCAACTTGGCTTTTTGGTGCCTGCAACACATGTCCAACACCAAGCCCATCTCAGTCAAGTGTTGTCTTGATGAGTGCGTCTTTCTGCATCTGTCTTTGTGTCTTCAGACCTCCACCTCCTTATCCTCAACTGTTTACAAAGTGACCAGTGAAAGTAATCCAGTGGTCCCATCCAAGAAGCCAACTTCAAAATCCCAAAGGTCTATCTGGTCAGTGCCACCTGTGAGACAGGATACATTTTTCTACCCAGGTCACACCCTAAAATCAGACTCCAGAGAACTAAAAGCACTTGATGTTTACCAAAGCTCAGCCTCATGAGCGGAGAGAGCATTGCAGCCCAGTTCACTGGAGGGTACTGGTAGTTCTCGCCAACCGTTGCTATGGGTTTCATCACTACCTTGAGCAGGGAAGGTGGCACAGATTCAGGACCTGCAACAGAAAGGAAAACAGTAACAGAACAGTTCAGCTTTCCCTCCTGGTTCTTCTCGTTTCAAAGGGATTTGGTATCACATTTTCCATTGTGGTCTATCCTTCAATCTTGTTGTGTTCTTAATCTCATCCTCATTTACTACAAAACCTTGTTCCCTCTATTCTTCTCTCTTATTTGTCTCCAGTCTTTCCCTCACGTCTGGACAGGAAGATGTGACACAACTGCTCAGCCACCTCCCATGCTTTTTCATGTCTTCTCACCCAGCTCTCTAAAAAGAGTAACTTTCTCCACTTTACTGCCTCGCTGCTCGTGCACTGTCCAATTCACTTCCGGACAGGCAGACTACTACTGCCGACAGAGGTACACTCCCTTTGAGGACTACGGATTACCTTCAGTCTCCCGGCCCTAAACGGGCTTGATTCCCACCATGTGATTCACTGTTCTACTCCTCAGCTGGTGCCAGGGCTCACTGCTCCAGAGGTGAACATCTAAGGTAATGACTAATCCACAGGTTAACCAGCTATCTAGGACACAGTATCATGACTTTAATATTTTATTCTTTTTATTCAGGTGGGAGAGTAAATTGAAATTGAAAAAAGACAAGGCACGGAGCAGTTATAAATGGATGCATAATGTGCAGTGAGGACTGGAGTAGCCATTAAGGGTCATGGAAAAGTGAAGTTACAAGAAGGTCAGAAATAATGTATAGAAAAGTAGAATACCAAGAAGGAGAAGCAAAAGTTACAGGAGCAACTTGAGAAGCAGAACAGAAATCAGCATCAGCAGAAAGAAAAGCAGAATCAGCAAACACAAAAGCATCATGAGGAAAAGAAAGATCAAGGTTAGAATCAGCAGAAAGAGCAGCAGAGTTAGCAGACACTGAAGGAGAAAGTAAAAGCGAGGAGAGAGTCAGCAAAGGGAAACCAGCTATAGAAAGGAGAAGCACAAGGAAAGGATAAGCAGAGGCCAAAACAGCCACAGAATCTGCAGACACTAAATAGAAAGCAGAACCAGAGACAGAGTCAGTGAAAGGAAACCAGGGGATGAAAGAAGCAGCACAGGGAAAGGAGAAGCAGAGGCAGAACAAGTTGCAGAATCAGCAGACACTAAAGGGGAAAGCAGGAGTAGCCAACAAAAGGAAATGAACTACAGAAAGGAGAAGCAGAGGCCAACAAAGCCACAGAATTAGAAGACATGGAAATGGAAAGCAGAAGCAGGGACAGAGCCAGCGAAAGGAAACCAGATACAGAAAGGAGAAGTACAGGGAAAGGAGAAGCAGAGGTAGAACAAGTAGCAGAATCAGCAGACATTAAGGGAAAAGCAGAAGTAGCCAACAAAACAAAACCAAGGAGAGAAAAGAGAAGCAGAGGCCAAAAAATCCACAGAATTAGAAGACATGGAAATGGAAAGCAGAAGCATGGACAGAGCCAACAAAAGGAAACCAGCTGCAGAAAGGAGAAGTACAGGGAAAGGAGAAGCAGAGGGAAAGGAGAAGCAGAGGCCAAAAGAGCCACAGAATTAGAAGACATGGAAATGGAAAGCAGAAGCATGTACAGAGCCAACAAAAGGAAACCAGCTTCAGAAAGGAGAAGTACAGGGAAAGGAGAAGCAGAGGGAAAGGAGAAGCAGAGGCCAAAAGAGCCACAGAATTAGAAGACATGGAAATGGAAAGCAGAAGCATGTACAGAGCCAACAAAAGGAAACCAGCTTCAGAAAGGAGAAGTACAGGGAAAGGAGAAGCAGAGGGAAAGGAGAAGCAGAGGGAAAGGAGAAGCAGAGGCCAAAAGAGCCACAGAATTAGAAGACATGGAAATGGAAAGCAGAAGCATGTACAGAGCCAACAAAAGGAAACCAGCTGCAGAAAGGAGAAGTACAGGGAAAGGAGAAGCAGAGGGAAAGGAGAAGCAGAGGCCAAAAGAGCCACAGAATTAGAAGACATGGAAATGGAAAGCAGAAGCATGGACAGAGCCAGCGAAAGGAAACCAGATACAGAAAGGAGAAGTACAGAGAAAGGAGAAGCAGAGGTAGAACAAATAGCAGAATCAGCAGACATTAAGGGAAAAGCAGAAGTAGCCAACAAAACAAAACCAAGGAGAGAAAAGAGAAGCAGAGGCCAAAAAATCCACAGAATTAGAAGACATGGAAATGGAAAGCAGAAGCATGGACAGAGCCAACAAAAGGAAACCAGCTGCAGAAAGAAGTACAGGGAAAGGAGAAGCAGAGGGAAAGGAGAAGCAGAGGCCAAAAGAGCCACAGAATTAGAAGACATGGAAATGGAAAGCAGAAGCATGTACAGAGCCAACAAAAGGAAACCAGCTGCAGAAAGGAGAAGTACCGGGAAAGGAGAAGCAGAGGGAAAGGAGAAGCAGAGGCCAAAAGAGCCACAGAATTAGAAGACATGGAAATGGAAAGCAGAAGCATGGACAGAGCCAGTGAAAGGAAACCAGATACAGAAAGGAGAAGTACAGAGAAAGGAGAATCAGAGGTAGAACAAATAGCAGAATCAGCAGACATTAAGGGAAAAGCAGAAGTAGCCAACAAAACAAAACCAAGGAGAGAAAAGAGAAGCAGAGGCCAAAAAATCCACAGAATTAGAAGACATGGAAATGGAAAGCAGAGCATGTACAGAGCCAACAAAAGGAAACCAGCTGCAGAAAGGAGAAGTACAGGGAAAGGAGAAGCAGAGGGAAAGGAGAAGCAGAGGGAGAACAAGTTGCAGAATCAGCAGTCACTAAAGGGGAAAGCAGGAGTAGCCAACAAAAAGAAATGAACTACAGAAAGGAGAAGCAGAGGTCAACAGAGCCACAGAATTAGAAGACATGGAAATGGAACGCAGAAGCATGTACAGAGCCAGCGAAAGGAAACCAACTGCAGAAAGGAGAAGTACAGGGAAAGGAGAAGCAGAGGGAAAGGAGAAGCAGAGGGAGAACAAGTTGCAGAATCAGCAGTCACTAAAGGGGAAAGCAGGAGTAGCCAACAAAAGAAAACAAAGGAGAAGCAGAGGCCAAAAAAAGCTACAGAATTAGAAGACACTGAAATGGAAAGCAGGAACAGAGCCAACAAAAGAAAACCAGCTGCAGAAAGAAGTACAGGGAAAGGAGAAGCAGAGGCAGAACAAGTGGCAGAATCAGCAGATACTGAAGGGGAAAGCAGAAGTGGGGCTGAGTCAGCAAAAAGAAACCAGCTACGGAAAGGAGAAGCAACGGGAATGGAGAAGCAGAGGCAGAAAAGCAGTGGAATTAGCAGACACTGAAGAAGGGGAAAGCAGAAGCAGGGACATAGCCCAGAAAAGGAAACCAGCTGTAGAAAGGAGAAGTAGAGAGAAAGGAGCACAGGCCAAATTAAAAAAAGAAGCCATAGAATCAGCAGACACTGAAGGGGAAAGCAGAAGCAGGGGGAGAGCCAGTAAAAGGAAAGACAGCCACAGAATGGAGAAGCACAGGGAAAGGAGAAGAAAAGGCAGGGAAAGCAGCAAAATTAGCAAACACTGAAAAGAGAAAAAAACAGAAGTGAGCATAGAGCCAGCAAAAGGAAAAACGGTCACAGGAAAGAGAAACACATGGAAAAGAAGTATAGAGGCAAAATCAGCAGAAAAGTAGCTTAATCAGGAGATGCTGAAAATGGGAAAGAAGTGGAGACAGAGTCATTAAGAGGAAAACAGTTACAGAAAGGAGGAGCACAGGAAAAAGCAGCAGATGCAGAATCAGTAGGAAAAGCAGCATAATTAGTAGAGGTTGAAAAAATGAGAAAAGCAGAAGTGGAGGCAGAGTCAATAAAAGGAAAAAAATGTTGAAGAAAGGAGAATCACAGGGGAAAGAAGAAACATCTAAAAATGGGCAAAGAACTTGAATAGACGTTTCTCTATGGATGATACACAAATGGCCAACAAGAATATGAAAAGATGCTCAAGATCACTAATCATGAGAGAAAACCAAATCAAAACAATGAGATAGTGCACTGATTAGGATGGATACTATAAAAAAAGAAAGACGGAAAAAGAATATTAGTAAGTGTTGGCGAGGATGTGGAGAAATTGAAACCCTTTTGTACTTCTGGTGGGATTGCAAAATGGTAGAATCACTATGGAAAACAATATGATAGCTCCTCAGAAAATTATAAATAGGACTACCATATGACCCAGCAATCCCACTTTGGGCATATAACCAAAAGAACTGAAAGCAGAGTCTTGAAGAGATATTCATACATCGTGTTTACAGTGGCTCCATTCACAATAGCCAGGAGGTGGAAGCAACCCAAATGTCCGTTGATAGATAAATGGATAAATAAAATAGAATACATACATACAATGGAATAGTATTTAACCTTAAAAAGAAAAGAAAACCTGTCATATGCTACAACATGAATAAATCTCTGGGACACTGCACTGAGTGCAACTAGCAGTCACAGCAGGTATTTGAAGTAATCAAATAGAAACAGAAAGTAGAATGATTGTTACCAGGGCTTAGGGCGAGAGAGAAAGGATAAGTTTTCTAATAGGTCTAGATTTTCAGTTTTTAAAAATTTTTTCAATTGCACTTGACATTCAGTATTAATTTGTATTAGTTTCAGGTATACCGCATAGTAGTCAGATACTCATATACTTTGCAAAGTGTTCTCCCCAATATTTCCAGTACCCACCTGGCACCATACAAATTTATTATAACACTGTTTCCTATGCTGTACATCCCCATGACTATTCTGTAACTATCAATCTGTACTTCTCAACCCCTTCACCTTTTTCACCCAATCCTCAACCCCCTCCCCTCTGGCAACCATCAGACTATTCCATCGATGAGTCTGTTTCTGTTTTGCCTGTTTATGTTGTTCTTTAGACTTTCACTTTTGTAGGATGAAAAGCTCTGGAGATTGGTTTAATTTTGAAACAATGTGAATATACTTAACACTACTGAACTTTATACTTAAAAATGGGTAAGATGATAAATTTTATGTTATGTGCATTTTATAATAAAAAACTAAAAAAAATTT
Source organism: Glossophaga mutica (assembly GCA_039655065.1). Taxonomy (NCBI): domain Eukaryota; kingdom Metazoa; phylum Chordata; class Mammalia; order Chiroptera; family Phyllostomidae; genus Glossophaga; species Glossophaga mutica. The sequence continues at coordinate 141,861,800 of CM077305.1, read as the reverse complement.
AAAAAAGGAGATTTTGGGTTTCCAGTTCTGCATGTAAGGAGCTTGGAATTCACCACTGTCCTAACACACAAAAAGCTAAACAGACTGAAAAGTCAACACTCTTCTTGGATCCCTAAAAAAGGGAAGGACACAGGGAAAACTGCAGCTCCCAATTTGGAGACAGATGATAGCTAGCATTTTTCTTTTTAGTAATAAAGTATTTTGTATACAGATTTTTAAAGACATAATGCTATCTATCGCACACTTAATAGTCTACAATACAGTGTAAGCGTAACTTTTATATGCACTGAGAAACCAAAAAATTCATGTGACTCATTTTATTGTGACATTTGCTTTCTTGTGGTATTCTGGCACTGAACCCACAATGTGTCCAAGGCCTGTCTGTACAGGGAGTCACAGCTTACCAGAGCAGAGACTCATGAGTGGAAAAGACTGCAGGAGCCCGTGCTGGGGAGAAAAACCTGCACTGTAATTGATGAGATCCTGAGGGCTCTGTGTGAACAACTCTTACACACACAAATTTGATAACTTAGATGAAATGGATCAATTCTTTTAAAGACACAATCTGACAGAACTTACACAAGAAGTAGTGGATAATCTGAATAGGCCTGTATCCATTTAAAAGTTGAATCAATAATTAATAACCTTCTAAATCAGAAATGCCCAGATGGATTCACTGGTGAATTCCACCAAACATTTAAGGAAGAAATTATACCCATTCTCTACAAGCTCTTAGAGAAGATGGAAGCAGAGGGAGTACTTCCTATTTCATTCTATGAGGACAGCATTACCCTAATACCAAAACCAGACAAAAACATAACCAAACACTACAAGCCAATGTCTCTCATGAACACAGACAAAAAAATCCTCAATAAAATATTAGCATATCAAAACTAACAATGTGTGAAAGAATTATACACCACGATCAAGTGAGCTCTATCTCAAGTAAACAAGGCTTGTTACCATTCAAAACTCAATAAATGTAATCCATCACAACAGCAGGCTAAAGAAGAAAAGTCACATGAACAAGTCAATAGATGTAGAAAAAAGCATTTGACAAAATCCAACACCCATTCATGATAAAAACTCTCATTAAACTAGATAAACATCCTCAACTTGATAAAGAATATGTACAAAAAATTAAAGCTAACATCGTACTTAATTGTGAGAAATTAGAAGCTTTCTCACTAAGATCGGGAACAAGGCAAAGATGTTTCAACGCTCCTTTTCTTAAAAAACTTTTTTTCTTGTATTGATTCCAAGAGATGGAAAAGGAGGAAGAGGAACATTGATGTGAGAGAGAAACATTGATCAGATGCCTCTTGCTTGTGCCCTGACTGGGGACTGAACCTGCACCTCGACCACATACTCTGGCCAGAAATCAAATCTGTGACCTTTCAATTTGCAGGATGATGGCCAACCAAATGAGCCACACTGGCCAGGGCAACGCTCCTTTTTAATATTATATTGGAAGTTCTATTTTATGTAATGAGACAAGAAAAGGAAATAAAAGGTATATTGATTAGGAAGCAAGACACAATTAACTAAAACAAGAAATAAACTGGAGATATTTCTACTGACTTTACAAAAATAAAAACGATACCAGAAAACTAGGAAAATTGTATGCCAACAAATGAGATGATCTAGATAAAATGAACAAATTCCTAGAAACATATAATATATCCAAACTGACTCAAGAATAAATAGAAAATATGAACAGATCTATAACAAGTCAGAAGATTGAACCAGTAATCATAAACCCCCCAACAAAGAAAAATCCAAGACCAAATGATTTTACTAGTGAATTCTACCAAACACTTAAGAATTAACATCAGTCCTTCTTAATCACTTCCAAAAAAAAAAAAAAAAAAAAGAGAGAAGAGAAGGAACTCATTCATGAGACCAGCATTATCCTGATACAAAAGCCAGGCAAAGATATCACAACAACAGAAAACTACAGACCAATATATGTTATAAATACAGATGTGAAAATTCTCAGTGAAACACTAGCAAACAGCACCCAATGGCATATTAAAAGGATTGTACATGATTACAACACAGGATTTATCCCAGGCCTGCACGTGTTATTCAACATAAGAAAATGAATCAGTGTCATATTCCACATTAATAGAGTGAAAGAGGGAGGGAAGCATGCTCATCTTAAATGACACAGAAAGCTTTTGATAAAATCTAACACCCTTTCATGATAAAATCTAATACCCTTTCATGATAAAAATGCTCAGAAAATTATGAATAGCATGGAATGATCTCAACATGGTAAAAAAGCATCTGTTAGAACCCCACAGCAAACATCATACCCAACGAGGAAAGGCTGAAAGCTTTCCCTTTCCAATTAGGAACAAGACAAAGATATCTACTTTCAACACTTTGTATTGGATGTTCTAGCCAGGCCATTAGGCAAGAAAAAGAAATAAAAGGCAATCAGATGGGAAAGGACGAAGGAATAAATGCACAAAAATGTGTTTCTATATCCCAGTAATGATTAATATAAAAAGGAAATTAAGAAACAATGCTGCTTGCAACAGTGTCCAAAGGAATAAAATAACCTGGGGATAATTTATTTGAGGTGAAAGACACATACACTAAAAAGTACAAAACTTTGTTAAATGAAATTTAAAAATATATAAATGGAAAGACATCTTGTGTTCATGAATTGGAAACACTGGTAAGATGACAATACTACCCAAAGCTATCTACAGAATCAACAGAATGCATATCAAAATTTAAACAGCCTTTTTTTTTTTTTTTTAAGAAATGAATAGGCTGATTTTCAAATATATATGGAATATATATACGCAAGGGCTCCAAATAGCCAAATCAACCTTGAAAGAAATGTGAAGGACTCACACATACTAAATTCAAAATTTACTACAAAGCTGTAGTAATCAAAATGGTCTGATATTGGGAAATATAAGGATAAACATATAAACAAATGGAACAGAACTGAAAGGTCAAAAATAGACCCATACTTTATGGTCAGTTGACTTTTGACAAGGGTCAAATTCAGTGAAGGAAAGAACAGTTTCTTCAACAAATGGTTCTGGGAAAACTAGACAGCCACACGCCAGTAATAAAATCAGACCCCTACCTAACATGATATACACAAATTAACTCAAAATTAATCAATGACATAAATATAAGAATTAAACCATAAAAATCTTAGAAGATAACATAGAGGTAAATCTTCGTGACCTTTTGACCTGGCAATGGATTTTTAGATATGACACCAAAAACATGAGCGACAAAAGTAAAAACAGATTAATTGGGCTTTGTCAAAGTTAAAAACTTTTGTGCATCAATGGATATAGGCAACAACCTACAGAAAGCAGGAAAATATTTGCAAATTGTGTATTTGATAAGAGCCCAGTATCCAGAATATACAAAGGAAATCTAATTTTTTTAATTGTCAAAGGACTTGAGTAAATAATTCTCCGAAGAAGATATGCTACAAATAGCCATCAAGTATTTGAAAATATGCTCAACATCATTGTTTATTACAGAAATGCAAATCAAAACCAAATTATATCTACTTCACGTTCACGAGGATGTCAACAACAACAATGGAAAAAAATGTGTTGGCTTGTTCTCTGCAATGATGTGGAGAAACTGGAACCCTCACATGTTGCTGGTAGAAATACGAAATGGTGCAGCCACTGTGGAAAAAGTTTCGCGGCTCTTTAAAAAATGACACAAAATTAATGTATGATCCAGCAATCCCATCATTTCTAGATATATACCCCAAAGAATTGAAAACAGGAGTTCAAACAAAAACTTGTACAACAAATCTTCGTATCAGGACCACTCATAATAGTCAAAAGGTAGAAAAAACCTAAATGTTCATCAATGTGATGAATGGATAATTAAGATGCATATCCACATAATGGAAAATTACTTGGCTATAAAAAATGAAATACTGATCTATGCTACAACATGGATGGGCCTTTAAAGTATTATTCTAAGTGAAAGAGCCAGACACAAAGGTCACACCGTGCCTGACTCTATTTACATATACAGAAGAGGCAAATCCACAGAGACAGACAGGAGACTGTTGGTTGCTAGGGGCTGGGGAAGTGGGGTGTGGGGAGCAGCTGCTCAATGGGTGCAAGGCTTCCTTTTGGGGTGAGGAAAACATTCTGGAACTAGATAGTGGTGGTGGTTGCACCACAGTGTAAATGCCCTAAATGTCACTGAGTGGTACACTTTAAAATGGTAAATTTCATTTTAGGTGAATCTTACTACAGTATATATTTTTAAAGCACAAGAAGCATAGAAAGGGATGATGCAGTCACTGGAGAGAAAAGCAGAATCCACGAGAAAAGCTGATCCTACGCAGCCCCTGAAAGATGATTACTACCCTTAGATTTCTAGGAAAGTTAGCGATCCGTGCAATAAACACCTTTACTTTTGAGTCAGATGAAGTGAGTTAGTGCTTTCTGCACAAAAATACCCTACCATAATTGCTATCTAGTTACTGACCCCACTCCTCCACTTGAACTGTACTTACAAAGATTTCTAATTGCTATCTAAATGCCAAATTCAAGGGCATTTGTTTGTCTCTCTTTCTATACCTTTCTATCTAAAATTATATCATGTCTTCATTCTTTAAATAAATGTTTCTCTAAACTTCTGTGTTGTTCCTCTGCTGAGTCTCATGGCCTGAGCTCATCTCCTCTCACAGTTCCACATATCACTTACATGCTGATGACTAGTAAATCCGTATTTCAAACCCTGGCCTTCCTCTGATGTTTTAGACTCGTATTTCCCACTAGAGCTATCTCAGAAATCTGCACATTTTCTTAGGCTAGCTGCCAAATATCCTACCCTCCTTTCCTTTGCCTCTGCCAACTTGGGAAAGTAAAACTAGTTGTGTGCCTTACAGTGATGTTTCTCTTGCCTCCAACAAACACTTTGCTTTTTGAATATGTTAAAACTCAACACACTTGCTACTTTTCTATTCTATATTACCAGTAATGGAAGGTTTATTTCTAGTCCATCTTGAGATGTAATACTAGGAGAGCAGAAATATTATCAGGAAGTTAATCGTTGCCATTACAAGAAGAATTTCTGACAAAAGGTAAATGTGTTCAGAAACATTCATTCATCCAACCGTTAACTGAGCATCTATTAGGTGCCAGGCACTGTTCCAAACAGTGGAGGCAGAGCTGAGCAAGACAGAATAGGCCACTATTCTCATGGAGCTGATATTCCAGTGAGAGGCCAAACAGATGTGGAAAAATTAGATGCAGTAAAAGTAAAAATGCAGTGGGGGGACTTCACTGGTGGGCTAGTCTCATAACTCTGTGCTGATTACGCAGATGTAGCAATGTCCCTATACAACACTGGCTGCAAATTGGAGTCTTTGATTTCACAAAAAAGTGAATGCAAATTGAGCTTTTTGGGGGAAGGGGGGTCCTTTTGGCTCATTATTCATAATAATGGCCTGATGAACTGGCAGACAGTAGGGTAAATATCTGTGCATAGAATTACTTTTTTCTCTCCTGTTAAGGACTTGAATAGAATTTTATATTGGATATCACTAACTCAGAAGCAGATTTCTATTTATTTTTTTTACATCAAGTGTTTTCAAAATTACATACAATTTTACTTCGGGTCCTTCTACAAAATTCACTATAAAATTGTTGCATTTTCCAGAGGACCTAGGGAGTCAGGAAAGACATTCAACCTGCCCTCTAATACCAGGACCCAGGGTGAAATACAACCATTTTCCAGATGTTTTACTGCCTAGACAATGAGCTCTCCTTTGACAGGACAGTAGAACTTAACCAATAAGTGCATTTTACTGTACACTTTTCATGTTGCTTCTATGCTCTCTAGGGTTGATCTGATACCAACCCTAAAACCCTGATCTGACAACCAAGTGTCAGAAACAAGGGGAACTTGTAAAATGGAGCATAGGGTTGAAAATTAAGGAAGTGCTATGACACAATAAATCTCCTACTTTTAAAGAGCAGAGAATCACTATCAGATAGCATAAACAGAATCACAACAAATTTTCCTCTATTTGCAGACAACAAATTCTGACACCAGCTGGAATAAAAGAAATTATAGTAACTGTAAGGAATGAAGAAAATACTTGACAGTTCCATGTATCTGTGAGGGGGGATGGTGTATGGAAAGAGAGGGAGTCCACAAGCCTGGAAGAATGAAGTCACATGGTTCCTTCCCCTGAGGTCTTTAGCAATGCACACAAGAATGCAAATCTCAGCAATGGGAATGGTCAGCTCCCTTATGACAGTGCTTTGTCTTTCAAACAAGTACCTTAGATAAAAGGAAACACTGAAATGCTTTATAGACAATGGATTTTGGGCTGAGAAGACCTAACAGTACTTATTAAGAGGATCCACATGTTTTAAAATCCAGATACAAAGTTGCTTTAAATCTCTCATCCAGTTGACAGCTTCAAAGAACCCTCATATAAATGGCATATCTGAACATAATGCATTACAATGGACGCATTATCACATTTGGCTACACAGATTTCAGATCTGTGCCACAGTGCACACGTGTAAACATAGTGCACATGTATAAGCTTTCCAGTAAAAGTCTAGTAACAAGTAGGCTAACATGCGTTCCCATTACCAGCATGCTGTTTGTGCAGTATGGACGTGTCTTTACTTTCTCCATCTTCAGAGTTGTTTAGAAGCAACTTAGCTTAGAATTATCTATTCCCATATATGTGCTTAAAGATGTAGACCAAGAAATATTTGAAAACTATTACTTGCCAAGTACTCTTCTCAAAGCATTTAGGATAAAATACAGATGTTCTTTCTGCCCTTGAGGAAATTACAATCTAATGAGAAAGACAGGCTTAAACAAAGAGCCATAAAAAATTAGGCAAATCATTATACATATATAAAGTAGTATGAAACATATAGAAAGGAGACTATCATGCTAAGTGAAATAAGCCAGTGGGTAAAAGACAAACACCACATGATCTCACTAATAATAGGAATCTAAAGAACAAAATAAACTAATGAGTAAAATAGAACCAGAGGCACAGAATCATGGAAAGACTGACAGCTGTAAGAGAGAAGGGGGGAGATGGTGACTGACTGAAAGAAGGAGAAGGACCCAGGGGACATGGACAATGGTGAGGGGGCTGATTATGGAAGTCGGGGGGTGGGCTGGGTAGAAGGGGGAGAGGGAAGAAAACGTGGGACAACTGTAATAGCATAAACAATAAAATATTTTAAAAAGAAAACAAAAATAACTCCAGATTTTAGAAACTGAAAAGAAACCCCAAACCGATCTAGAAAGGTATCACATAAGAAATCTAAACCCATCTGGGACCATCAGGGAAACTTCTCTCTTCCCCACTCAGGAAAGAATATTTAAACCAGGATGAAAAGGATGAGTAGAAATTTTCCAAAGTCCTCAGAAAACACAGGTAGAGGTAATTACAGGATGGCATACTGGTGAGGACTAGGAGGTACTTAACCCCTGCCAGAAACTGTAATCGTGATAGCCACCGGAAACACTTGGTGATTCTGATGCCAGTCAGATTCTAAGAGTTGGTAGGATGTTCTGTCTTAATACCAAGTACTTCAATCACATTCAGTCCTATCAGAAACAAAAACATCCCTGGGCCCCTTAACACCATGAAGGCTGCCCATGGGAGACCAGGACCTGACAGAGAAGGTAGCTGTGGCCCAGTGGAGACGGGAGATTGGCTACATTTACAGGGACTGAGAAAATGAGCAAATATTTTGAGAATAATGGGTGCCAGGTTTCTTACCAGAAAATTTCCAGAAATGAAAATTTCCAAATATGAAAAGAAGGAAAGGTAGAGTGAATGAACCCTATGGCATTGAACTTAATTGGAGGTATTAGTGTAAACTTGTGGTTTTATATGTGTGTGTGTGTGTGTGTGTGTGACACCATTAAGTCATATATACATGTATATGTGTATGTGTGTATATATGTATATATACACAAAAAATAAAAATACAGACTTTTTACATGTGTATATGTAAAAATTAATATAGACATGAGAAAGGGTGGGGAGGGAGAAGGAGGGGAAAGAGGGAAAGACAGAGAAGGGAGGAGAATTTCCTAACTGTCCCCTGAAAGGGCCTGGGAACAGTGATTACCCTAGTAGCAATGGCATAAACTGTGGCCAGATCTTGGCATCTAAATATTATTCTGCACCAGAAGGAACCTGAGCTATCTGGCTATTACAGGGCTGAGGCTGATACAGGATGAGCCTAGAACATCTTGTGCCACCAAGAAAGAAGTATCTCAAAGAACTACAGGATCACGTCAAAAGGACACAGAGCCAACTTCAAGAGGCTCTTACTGATCTAATCCGGAACAATTTGAGGATCAAAACAAGAATTGAATAAAAAAATTAAACAAAATGGAAATTTTGTAGTCCATACAGTGAAGGAAGAAAGGAAGGAAAGGAAGAAGAAAAGGAAGGAAGGAAGGAAGGAAGGAAGGAAGGAAGGAAGGAAGGAGAAAGGAAGGAGCTCATTATCAGCAGTATAATGCCTACTAAATGTAAATGGCATTGAATTTTAAGAATTACTTTTGACATATTATAGTAATAATTCAGGCAAAAACACATTAAGAACATTAAAACTAATGGGTGAAAGTAGGATAAAGTCTCAAAATACCTCCACACATAATCTTAATCGATGATAAGGGGAAAACACAAACTTCATAGCAGAGAAACCTGGAAGGTATCACTTATGTGATCAAAGCTAATATCACCAGGGGAGGGAGGCAGATGTCACCTGCCAGCTGATGAGATGTGGTGAGCAGAGCTTCAGGTCCATGGCATTCCTGCCAAAGATGACTGACCTGACTCTCTATGAGGAAAAACAGTAAACCCAAACAGGAGAACGTTCTGTAATAGACCTTGCTTCTAATTTTAAAACATGTTGAAGTCATGAAATACAAAGAATAACTGAGGAACCGTTCCAGACTGATGGAGACTGAAGAGATGTGATAAATAAGTACAGTGTGACAGTCAAAATCAAATTCTTTTTATGCTAAAGACATCACTTGGCCTGCCGGTGAAACCTGAATAGAGTATCAGGTAAAAGGAATATAGGAGTTAGCTGACTATTTTCATTTTTTTTGTAAGTTTGAAATTATTTCAAAATAAAAAGTAAAAGAAAAAAGGTACATTTAAAAACTATCTAAAATTTAAATAAGAGTGAACAACCTCTTGAATAGAGAGTAAATACATGTAAAAATGTTTATTCCTTCTAGCAATGAAATGCAAATTAGTCTTAAGTTATCCTTTCATGCCTGCCTGATTTTCGCTGTAGTCATTTGTTTATCTACATGTTGGTTTGCTTTGTAATATGGTAACTAGATAGGGTTTAATCTTTACTTCCTTTTCTAAGCACTGTTACATAAAGTAATTCACAAGCTCATAATCCTTACCAAAACTATAAAGATAGTTGATTCCACTATTTATTTTCCCCACTTCACAGGAGCAATTGAGGATTAGAGACTTCAGCTGCTTGCCTGAGGTACTTAGCCAGTATGTGGCAGAAGTGGGCATGAACCCTAGCAGTCTGACTCCTGTGCTTTGCATCTTCATGCAGGGCTGGGGTACTGACACCTGCTCCCACCCTGTGAAGAGTAAGGAGGTCATGCCATCCCTTTAGTCACCAATTAAAAATTGCTGAGAGCTATCCTAAGGAAAGCTATATGCACAAGAGAGAAAATTACATATATAAAGATGTTCTCCATAATAGAAAAATTTAAAATGACCAATAGGGAAATGGTTAATTTTGATTAACTTGATGGAATATTCTAGTCACTTAAAAATTAATAATTATGGAGATATGTGAAAAAGTTGTATGTTAATATTAATATAATACTAAGGTAAAAATACAAAGTATATGTATACTTTTTTCATTTCTTTTTTTATTAGATACTTTTGAATTTTATTGTTGTTCAAGTGCAATTTTCTGCCTTTTCCCCCCAACCCTCCCCACCACCCCAGCCACCCTTTACCTCCCTCCCCTGTTTCTACCTGCCTTGGTTCTGTCCACGTGTCCTTTATAGTTGTTTCTGTAAACCCTTCACCCTTTTCCCCCATTATCCCCTCCCTTATTCCCTTTGGTTACTGTCAGTTTGTGCTTAATTTCAATGTCTCTGGTTATATTTTGCTTGCTTGTTTGTTTTGTTGATTAGGTTCCAATTAAAGGTGAGATCATACGGTATTTGTCTTTCACTGCCTGGCTTATTTCACTTAGCACAATGTGAAATATGTAAAGATTGGGTGTACATAGAAGCAAATTAAAAAGTACAATTCAAAAATGACAGATGCTGTTAGAGAGTCATGGGGATAAAAAATTGGTGACTTTTTTTTTTTTTTGCTTCTATATATTTTCATGGTGTTTACAACAAAAACAGAAATCAAACACTCCCAAAACATACCCATTAATAAACATCTAGAAAGTGATGCAAGGATTCTTTTCATACTTTTCTCCAAGCCTCCCCTTGGAGGAGATCGATGGTGAGTACGTCCATTTACATGGGGAGTTGTTAAATTTTGTCAAAAGCAGATAACAAAGTAATATAAATCTTATGATTTAAGATAATATAACACAAATCTAGATGGACATATGCTGGAACATCTATTGTGGCTTATAGGTGGTGAGATTGTAGGGGATTCTTTTTTCTTCTGTATGCCACTATTAAACTTAGTGTTATTTATACACATGTATCCATTTCTAATGACATTTTAAACAGAATTGTATAGGAAAATTATTACTAAATTAAAATACTTTAAAATAACCATCTTGGCAACTGAGTCCACAATTTCATCAGAAAAAATACGATGGCTTTCTCATATCATTTATTTTATAGAGTTCACTAATTGCGCTTCCTTGGCTAGACTGGTCAACAATTATATCTCATATTAACAGTCCAAAAATGATTGAGAATATACCAATCTATTGTTTATATATAAGCCCAACACATATATATATAGATCACTGACCAATGAATTCACATCAACAAAAATATTCCATTCATAATGACTTTCTTACAAGGATTTAGATATACTTCCCTCAAATAATACTTCTTACTGTGAACTTTAAAGTCTAAAAGAAAAATCCAAGCTTAGAAAATTAGTAACATGCTCTAGCAACGGAATGATAAGAAAAATAATCCTAAATTGTTAGATACAAATACCTAACGTTAGCACCCAAAAAATGATTTTATAAACAATTTTTAATACATTTTAAGTGCTTTATAAAAAATAAATAAAATCTTGAAATCTGAATATGCTATGAGGTTGAAAAAAAGCACAGATCGGAAGTCAGAAAAAAAATAAATGATTAGAAAAGAAGCAAAAATAAGTCAAAGTTCAAAGGCCCTTAAGGGGACAAACAATTCCATGATACAAAGAATTCGATGATAAGCAAATTTTAAACCTAGCATAGTCAAGAAATGTCCATAGGAATAGATAATGACAAAGGTTAAGGAATAATACATGTGCTGGAAGACCAGGGCTACGAGGGAAGAAAAGAGAGTGGTTACAGGGTATAGCAAAAACAGTGATATTCGAAATTATTAACTGAAGTCTTTAATAACTGGAAGGGATTTCATCTATTAGTTATGGTTTGAAAATGTAGGCCTGCTATGAACAGGTACGATTCTATGAACATCTTGTATGTTCTGTCACATGAGTGAGAAAAGCCCTCAGCATTAGAGAGCAGATGAATATTTTCACCATCTCAAATTTGATTGCCTAAACTGAGATTACAATGCCTAATCTCCTGGCATAAGTGTGCCAAAGGGATAACTCGATCCATGTTCCTTCCTCTGGTGAGTTATTAAATGGCACACAGAGGCAATGAAGCCATGCTCCTCCTAAAGTTTGCTCTCTTCTGCCTATGCCAAGCATGATTCTTATCCTCAAAAGGCATTTCTGCCTCAAAAGAGCTCACCAAAGTTGTCATCCTTCCTATCAGCGGCTCCACTGGGCTCTGGTGAATGACATCCAGACATTTAAACTCAAAAGCTGCTTCAGAAGGGAGTTATTAAAATTCAAATGAGCTGGGCATGTTGAAGAAGAAAACACTCCTTTGCATGCACACCTCCGCATTTGGTCATCCCATTTAGCCCCATAGAGCAGGGTCTCGTTTTGTTTTTGTAAATGGGCCTGGGAGACTGAGGTCAGCCTCCCACGGCCCCCACTCCTCTGGGGTCATCATTAGTAATGTGTAAGGCTGAATAGATTTTCCTCTGAATCTAGTCAGCAAACCTGACAAGAAGGCAGCCCTCTCCCACAACCTGAAAATACCAAAAATCTGATTGATAATAGGGCATTTTTTAGTACTGCATTTATCTGTTTTAAAGCAGCATTCAGGAAGACCGCACGTATCGTCACTGATGGCAGCCCCGATTTTTCATTTTGCAGCAGAACATTTCCTGTTGTGCCATGACTGCGCAACCATACAGATTTACATGTGACTAATATTTAATTTCCCTCAGGATTCAGAGAAAATTCACCTCTGCCAAGAAACATGGATCAAGGAAGCCAAGTGACAATTTAATTCACTGGAAAAGAGCCTATCTTTCATTTGACCTTAAGAATTTTTTTTCTCATGGAAATGACCTTACATTATCATCATTTAAAAAAATTTTAAGAGCCCTGGCTGGCGTGGCTCGGTGGACTGAATGCCAGCCTGTGAACCTAAGGGTCAGTCATTCGATTCCCAGTCAGGGCACATGCCTGGGTTGTGGGCCAGGTCCCCAGTTAGGAGCGTACGAGAGGCAGCAGATGAGTGAAACATTGATGTTTCTTTCCCTCTCCTTCTCCCTCCCTTCCCTTCTCTCTAAAAATAAATAAACACAACATTTTTTAAAATAAAAAATAAAATTTTTGTAAGATATCAGTGAGCAATCTAACAAAAAAATTGAGCAAAAATATATATCCCTATGATTACTCTAGGCATGGAAATTTTAGATGCTCCTTTGGTAAAAATTTAATAACTTACTAATGAAGACATCGCTATTTATAATATCTACTTTAAATATACTTGATTTATATTTAAACAATTGTCTCTGGGTTGATACGGCAGCATGGCAGTTTAAACAATTAATTCCGCATTATGTGTGATATACGACATGTTTATATATAAATATTTATGTGCAACAATGATATAACCATATATCAGTTTCCACTGAGGCTATGGAAAAGCAAATCATACTAACTCATGACTCCAGGATAATGGCGCAATTTCTAGAACTCCAGAAATGAAAGGAATTCATCCCCGAACTATGAAAATAGTTTAAAATCCAGGGATTACTGTACCCAGTTGGAAATCAGACAATGTGACACTTAATATCCCTTTCAATGGAGAGATTTTATTCTTCCCCAATCTTCATTAATCAGATTTCTTCATTTTCATTTGTGTAAAAACTTCCCCTAATGTTGGGATGGCCTTGTGATACAGACACTGGTTTTGCACAGACTGGCATAAGCAGTCCAAGGAAGAATGAAACTAGCAAATATCAGTGAAAGATTATTACATGGATGAAACTGGTTCCTGAGCTGTGGCATGTTCAGTTCGAGTCTGTCTTTTCCTCACAGCAGTGAACAGTGCATGTATAGCATTAAAGAATGTTTATTTAATGACATGTATGGCATTATTCTGGCTCCAGTTAAAACAAAAGGCACTCAATCTCTGTCTTCAGATTGCTTGTGCTCTAATGTGGTGACAGCAAGAAAGAATCACAAAGGGAAAAAATGTTTGCAGAGAAAAAAAACATAAGCTAAAAATAAATCCCAGAACCACTGATTCCAACAGCACAGGGTGATCATACAAGGTTCAGGGTGAAGGCCTACTTCCAAGTCAGGTCCTGAAATACAAATTGCATCCAGGTCTGTTTTCTCTTTTTAGGTCACACTCACTTGAAACTGACAAGAAAAGTAATGTGTGCTTATACTTTTGAAATAACCAAGGGGAAGATTAAGGTCTTTGCAGATCCCCCCAAGGTCAGATATGGGGATTCCAAGAGACTACACGGTGTGTTTGCTTCATGTACCACTTTCTGTAGCTGGGATCCTGATTACCTTTATGGCAAAGATGGCCTAGGAGAAGAAAATACTCACCCCTTCAGATTTGTGTCATTTAATTACACAGAAACATGCTCAGGGCACACAAACTTACTTAATATGTAGGGAAAAAATGATAAAATGTAAGAAATGTGTTTACTTGCCTTTTTTTCCTCCCGTAATGAAGAAGCCAATGGATGCTCTAATAAAACTGCTTTCAGGCAAATAGCTATAGTCAGTAGGAACTGTGGAGACAGAAAATGATCAAATTAACCAATGAACTTGGAGGGACTAATGAAGGGAAGATAATGATCTCATGCTGCCATATCAACCTAAAGACAAACCAGAGATGTTCATGCCATTAATCTCAGCACAATACTCTGTGGCTGCAACTAATTCTATTAGATTAAAGTGACTGGCCTTGAAGTAATCGCTTAGGCTATGTAAGCTATTTAAAAATGGCAGTAAACCTAGTGGAAGCTGGAAACCACAGAGGAGGAAAATCTTACTGAAGTGGTTAAAAAAAAATCCTTTCCACCCTGTCACATCACTGTGCCCCAATCCTGTGACCTCCTTAGTGTCATCAAGGTTGCTGGGCTTCCACCAATGGTGCCAAGACCACCATTCTGGGAGCCACTTCAACACATCCTAAATCAGATATATGAACCATGAAATATAATGATCAGTATTAATAGCAATCAGTTTGTTACTTCATAAGGCAGGGACCTCTAAGTGACCAACATGTACAAATAACCAGATGTTGCTGACTTGGAAGAGTGAGGCAGTGACATTTAGGCTCATTGAGTCTGGAGAGTTTCCTAGATTCATTCCCTCCTAGTCTCCCATAATTGTTACATGAGATGGTTCTTACTGCAATAAATGCCTCAATTGGAAAATTCCATCAGAAACAAGTAGCTGTACTTTTCCAGACACACAATCATTTGTTCCAGAGAACCTGAGTGTAGGACGATTCACTGTGACCTGACTTGAGGACATGTGGGCCAGACTATATAGCCCAGAACATTTAAAAGCCTATGTAAAAAATCAAAAGCCTGACATAAACATGCTATTCTACCAGGATACTGTGGGAGCACTGCCCTTCAAAACTCGTATTACTAAGGGTTTCCTCTGATGACTAAGTTTTTTTTTTTTTCTTTTCCCCATTTTAATATGGCAGCTTCCAGCTGTCCAAAGTTCATTATGTTGGGAATGCTGTGGAATAATGTCCTATTTCTGTAGCTAAGGAGTGACTGAAAATGAGGGAGATTGTAATTACAGGGGCCCATGTTCATGGCAATGCTGTCCACAGACTACCTGTCAGGGATATGTGAACGTAGGTTTAATGAGGAATCTTTGGTGCCTAAACCCCTCTGGCCTGAGTCCAATGGAGCCAGGGGGTCAAAGTTCTATAAAGAACAAGGAGCAGATACAGGCCCCACTACATTACAGTGATGCCTCCCCAGAAAATCTTTCAGTGCAAACATAAATTAAGCATACAGAAATTGCAAATATTTCTTATTGCTTGTTATAAAAAAAACTGGAAATTGAAAAGGACTTGTTACATGAAGAGCTAGGATTTCAGTTTCAGCCAACAAGATGCACAACTTTAAAGGTACTTATCCCATTATTTTCTCAAGAGCAGGAGCCAGAAGAACTCTAGCCATATATGAAGAGACTTTTAATGAAATTCAAGTGGTACACAAACCACGATTATTACATCTAGCAAAGTAAAACGAACTCTGTTCAAAGCTTTAAGGACCTGGCTCTTGTTTTCTGGATCTGTCATTAAACTAGCTCTGTGCATAAGTTACGCAATGTTTCTGAGCTTCAGGTTCTTCACCTGTAAAATACTGGGTCAGATGTAATTTCTAAATTGTTCTCTAAGGGAGGCAGAAAGACAGAAAGGAGCATGAGCTTTGGAGGCTAACAGATCGGAGTTTAACTGGTGTCCACCACTAACTGCCATGTGACCCTGGGTGGGTGAGGAAGCCTTTCCACAGCCCATTTCCTCTGATGTAAAACAGGGACGGGAACACCTGTTGTACCCATCACTGAGGGCTGTTGTGGAGACGAATGCTCCTAACAGAGTACACAGCCCCACGTTAGCAATCCCTCCTTTCAGATCCAGCGTCCTATGGCTCTAATCTTACCAGAGGTTCTACTTTGATTTGAGGACAGAGTAGACAGGTGAAGATGTCCTAGAAGCCAGATTGCATTGGACTGAAGACCAATCACCCCAGACACACTGATGACCTAGGGATGAAAATGTAACAGTTCAGTGATGGCTCACAAGGTCATTCACAGAGAGTCACTAATTTTTTATGAGATGGTGGTTTGTCTGGTAATGAGAAGTTCTATGTCTAGTCTACTAAACTGGGAACATATAGGTGTTGAACAAGGGTTATTGAATCAATCAATCAATCAATCAAATGGTGACAGAACAGCATATTAGTGACTGTGTCACGTATCACTGAGTCAGACTGGTCTCAAAGGATATTCGAAAATTGAAGAAGCAAATCCAAAAGGTAAAAAGAGGTGATAGTTTCTTAGGATTAAAATACCCCTAAAAATAGGAGATATTATTTTGTTCTCTTCCTTAAATAATGTTCTATTATGTTTGATCATCCACGTAAGCATTTTTACATAGTTTAAATACATTTTTTCTCCCAAGTTAAAGAATTTAAGTTTAAGTAGATTTCTTTTTTTGATACATGAAAAAGATAGTTTCTTCTGTTCAGAAATTTGTTTTCCTTTAAAAGCATGAATTACTAAAATTTCTTCAGGTGTTATAATTGGCTACATTTTATAAGAAGAAAACAAGTATGCTAAGTGAAAAGACTACAGAGTTCTCTATGTGGTAAGAACACCAACTATGCAAAGAACATGAGAACGCTCAAAAAGCATACGATTCAATGTCAGCCGCAGCCGCCTCCCACTGGGAGGGCCAACAGCGGTAGGCTTCCAGCTTCTCCCACTCTGTCTGTACCTTCAAACTTTATGCAATGAACACAGTACTTTTTTAAAAAAGTAAAAATGTTAAGATATAAAACTATTTCTCAGCACATAAATATGTTTATTCTTCAGCCAAGGATAACACTGACAACAATTTACTCAAATGCTTTCGCTAGTGCCACCTGAACCAGGGCCACCTGACCGTGCACCGCAGAGTCCGCTCTGCCCTCTGAGCGCTGTCGTTTCTCTATGTCCTCAGGGCCCAGCGTTCCTTGCAGTGATGGGTTTTAATTTTTAAGGGAAACTAATGCCAACTTAAGTTAACTCAAAATGCCAGCTTTCTTTTTTTCCAGAGGCAGTGCATGTCTGTCAGCAAATGTAGGGACATAACCCACTTTCAAATGCCTGCTAAATTCACCACCAATAACCCAAGATTTCCTCATTTTCTAAGTAAAGAAGCTTGTATCGTGAAAGAGAAAAAAGACAGAGGGGGAGAATTTGCTTTCCCACTGAAGGGTTTTATCCAATAACTTCCTCTTCTCACCTGTGTTAAGGTTCTAATGACTTCATTAAGCCTGGCTTGAAAATGTGAGCTCTGGATGGCTTCTGACTTCAGCTGAAAGAAACACAAGAATGTCCACTCCAGCATCCCCCGGAAAGTAAATAATGATATTCCCAGTATGAGCTGTCACCTTCTAAACTACGGACCAATCTATCATTATGTCTTTACATTTCAAAAACAGAGGCTGTGAGCCCCCTGAGAGCAGGGCCTGCACTTTATTTATCACTGGTTTCAGTTGGGTGGCCTGTAGCTGTCACTTAAGAAACCTTTACTGTATAAACAAAGAAACTCTTTAGAATTACTTATAAACTTATGCATGTATGTGTCCACCACAAAAACATTTTAACATGAAAAAAATTTCTTGGATACTGACTTAAATGTTACAGATGCAAAATGTAGTTTCTTATGAATGACTTCTGAAATTTCTTATGATTCAATCACTTTTCTGAGGCAGAGAACTTTGTGGAAAGTACTGAAGTTGACTAGGTTTAATCCCTACAAACCAAATAAAATAAGGAAAAAAAATCTCTACACAAAGAATTCTCAGCAAAGAACAATTTTCGACACATGAAGTCGCTGCAAAGCCCGGTATTACCATTTCCATGAGCATACGAACGTATGTTCTGCTCTTGTTATGGCTATATACATATTTAGATTTCTTTTTTCCTTTTCTTTCTTTTTTTTTACCTGCATTACATCCCCTTCAGAGCCTACCAAGGACACCATGCCATGAAGAGCTGCCAAGCAAAGCATCGTGGATGAGCCCTGAAAACAAAGAATAAGTCAAAAGGGAAACAGTCCTTGAGATTGAATTCTATGACTTATTACATCATGGAGACATAAATGGTCAAGATGGTACTGAAATTGTAGGGTCAGCATAACCTGTATCAAACCTGAACCAAAAATGGCCTCAGACTTAAATAAAGCAACATGGTAAAGTTATTACATCATAGGTGGCTTCTTCTTGTTTTTTATTTTTCAAAACCACAATGCAGTTTTAAATTAAAACACTGACCAAATAACCAGTTCAAGAAAAAAAAAAAAACTATCATAGCTGACAGGACGTATCAATCATAGGGCCGAAAAGTACATGTTTCTTTTTCATTTAAAATTGCCTATTTTTTTACTGTGAAGCCATGTACCTGAGCAGTACCTTTAAATGGTCCAATTAAGTAGCCCCTTTTCCTTAAAAAAAAAAATAATAAAACAATGTGCGGGAGGTGGCCTCTACCTCTGCTAGCACAGTTCTGATCCAGGCAGGGAGCAGTTTGTTGCCCAAGTCTTCAGCTTTGCCATGTCCACACGCAGACAGACCATGAACGATGTTTCCTAACGCCAAGGCAAAACCTGAAGTCTGTCATAAATAAATAAAAGCACAGGGTAAGGAGAGAAGAAGGATGGTGCAGACCAGGAATGCTTACACAGAGCAGCACAAGCCCTTCTAGGGGCTCTCTTTCCTGCTGACAAGTTTTTTTTTTTTTTTTTTGCCATCTGAAAATCAGAGATTGGCAGATTTTTAAAATCTAGACTTCAGTTTGCAAGAGAAGCTACAGTCTAACTGCGAGGGATTACGCTGCACTGAGTGATTTATCTGAGGAAAATAACACTGCACTATTGAGCAACTTGGCTCATATGATCCACATTCTCAGAAGGAGTTGATTGCACAGTTCAGTCACCTCCCAAACAAGTAGAGAAAGTGCCTCACACAGAGCACTGCATATGTGAACTGCTACATTTGGTGTTGCAAAACCTACTCTAAGTGATCAGGCATATAATCATAAAGTAGCAACAACAGCGAGCAAGTAAGCTTAAAACCAGTGAATTCTGAAATAACTTACTATGGCCAATATTAAGAGTTTCGAGAAACCTTAAAAAAAATAAAACCACCACCACCACCAATGGGGGAAATTCTAGAGTATGTGTAATTAGGCAAAACATTTATTTTTCAATTTTTAAAACTGTGGTAAAATACATGTAACATAAAATTTACCATCTTAATCATTTTTAACTATGCAGTTCCGTGGTATTAAGTACACTCATACTGTTGTGCAACCACACCACCTCCATCTCCAGAAATCTTGTCACTTTGCAAAACACACTTGGTATCCATTGAACAGCAACTCACCATTCCCACTCCTCCAGCCCCTGGCAACCACGGTTCTTTCTGCCTCTGTGAATATGACTACTCTAGTTACCACATAGCAATAGACTCATACAGTATGCGTCTTTTTCTGATTGCTTGTTTCACTTAGCATAATGTCCTCGAGGTTCAGCCATGATGTAGGACAGGATTTCCTTCCTTTTTAAAGCTGAATAATATTTCAGAGGCAATATTTATGGGTATTTAATTTAATTTATAGACATTTAAGTTTTCCTATACCTATTCAGTCATGAGTAGAAAATTAGGGTTGACCTTATCAGAACCCTTTACATATTCATATTGAAAAGCCTGTCTTCTCTCAGACATAGGGGATGAGAGAGAAAAAGGCACCTGTGATTGTTGGCTCTTGCTGTGAGACAAGGGACAGGCTAGATGTTCCTGAGTTCTGGGTATGAAAAATACCTCATTATACTCTAATCGGAGTAAGTCAAAATTAGGGCCTAGCAGCAGCATGAGACCTACAAAGAGAAATACTCAGGGCGTGCATTCCAACCTGCTGGTTGCTCTCTACCAACAGTCGAAGCTTGTTCATAATGTCTTCAGCCTCTGCAGCTTCAATGATTCCAGCACTGAATGCTGATGTGCACACACAGCTAAGGGTATAGGCAAGGACCTGAGAAGAAAAGACGGCAGAAAAAAATTTCTTCATGAGAGAAAATAAAAGAACAAGGTTTAGTTGACACAAATATTTGGTCAAACTTCTCCCTGGGATAAGAATTGAATTCAAATAAACCTACCATGGACTGGCCATTATTTTGCTGCCCATCTCATATTTCCTAACAATGTCATGAGATGGGAGTCATTATTCCTACTTTATAGATAAGGACACTGAGGCTCAATTACACAGAGTTAGCAAGTGACAGAGCTGACATTCAAATCAGGTCCTGAGACTCTACCAACACAATTCCCTCACCAACTCAGAACACACCATCTACAAACAGCAGAAGCAGATGCTCATCACAGTGGATGTTACTGATTGGTGCATGCTCCGATCCAAGGCCACACAGGAGGGGAAACAGGGACGCCACTGCATCAAGGTTCCACAGTGGAGTGCGCTGGGCTACGACTGAGGGTTTTAGAGTTAGATAAATTGTGCAAACTAGAGATAGTACTATTTACTTCACAGCACTGTAGGATAATTTAATAAGTAATTGAATAAATAAGTAAATGACTAAATGAACAAATCACCAATAAAGATGCTGGGAATAGAGACAGAATACTCGGGTGCATGTTCCAAATTCACCATTTACTGGCTAAGTAACGTTGGGCAAGTCAAACAATCTATTTGAGCCTTGAATTTGCAAATTAAAGTTAACTACCCTTTCCTGCTATCTTGAATTTTCATGATGCAACCCTCCCTTACAAAGATACCCTTAAGACAAAGTAGAAATGTTCACCTCCTAACATTGGTTTGTATGGCATGGGAAAAAAAAGAGATTTCTAAGTTAGAAATTGTGTAATAAAACATGAGAGAAAACAAAATGCTTGTCCAAGGCCTTTTAAATCAAACATTGAGCAGTCAAATGCCTCAATTATAAAAACCTTGCTTTCATTTATTTATCAAATTGCTCCTTGGTTGCAAATTTTTTTCCTTTTGCTTAAAAAAAAATATACTTTTAAGTTATGCTCTGCTTTAAAAATGGGAATGTGGTGCATGTCTTAGAACAAAACTTCACCCTCTGTGGCCCCAAGAAATTCACTGATTCAACAAGCCCCATGTCTGAAAGCAGAGTAGCCGAGCACAGAGACACAGGAGCCATTATACACTCATCAATAGCTTGTGGGCAGGCTGGGATAAAATAGAATCTGCTCTAATGAGAGGGGGAGTCTGGCCAGGCCAATAGGTCGTCTCCAGCTCCTCCCAGAAAAGAGCACAGGCGGTCCAGCTTCACCTGGGCACAGCAGACACACAAGCCTCCCGCATTCCCTCCAAACACGATCAACTCTCAAAGACTGTGTCACATGAACTGCAATTCTGCATATTTTTGTACCACAACAGAAAAAGCTCTTCATTTAATGTGGTAAAGAGAATTTCCTTAATAAATTTTCATGCTAGCTGACATTAAAAAAACCATGCCTTTTCGATCCGCAGTTTCTTAAGTATTTTCCTGGCCACCTTTTAAAGTTACATGGGCTAAGGCATAATTCTAAAACTCTCCGTTTAACCTTCCTCCAGAAATTGCAGCTCTTCTTAGAAACTGCCTTCTAGTGATGCTGACTAAGGTTTTTGTATTCACTCAAGGCTCTTATCTTATATGCCACATTTAACTCGAAGTTGATTTAAACAGCTGCACAATTTGAAAACCTTACGATCTAATATAGGTTGTTTGCTGCTCAGATTTTCTCCTTATCCCAGTTGAAATTGAAGAAGAATTTAATTTTAGAGTCACCAAAATACGGGAAGTAAAGCATGAGCAGCAAGAAGAAAACAAAAGCCAGAAAAGGGAAGAAGACTGCAGCCTCGTCTCCCACCTCCTGAAACGTCCTGCTCTGGCTCCCGCTGCCGTCGAGGTACGAAGAGAGCTTGCGAAGCGACGCTGCCACGTGAACTCGCGACTCCGTTTGGCTGCTGTGGCTCATGAGGGACAGAACAAGTCCAACTCCCAGGACACAGCCCGTGCTTGGATGCCAAAAAAAAAGATGAGGGTTAACAATCACAGAAACCCACGGCACTGGCATCTTCCTTCACTCTTCCTGGGAGTTTACAGGGCTCTGCAGCCTAAGGTGAGATGGCTGGATTCTAATTCTGCTGCTTGCTCCGTAAGTGTGTCCTGTGAAACACCACAAGTATACCACCTCCACCCTCAAAAGGAAACCTTTGTAACAAAACAGGTGGCCTGTGCTAGTGCTGTGTATCCGTTGGAGAAAAACAAACAAGTAAAAACATGAAATAGTTTGACTGAAAACTCTATGGTGGGGAGAGGAGGTGGCGGCATAAACTGTAGTGAAAACAGCTCTATCTCTGCACCCAGAGAAAATCTGTCATCCTCTCTCCAGTCCCCACCCCCACATTGAGTGAACTATGATTAACTATGTAAGGAGAGAAAAGACTAAATTTAAGGATATGAGCTGAGGACATCTCACTAATAACAAGGTGGACACAAAAATGTAACACATGATTATGAGGTTCTGCTAAGTGCCGTATGTTTCCTAGTCAACCTCAACAAGTTGAATTTCTTTCTTAAATGACATTGACCCTGTTCTCCCCTCTGATCCCTCAAAGTACCAATGGGTCAGAAGAGAAAATGGACAGATGACAGGTTTGTCAAAAGTTACCCCATGTGATGTTTCATCTGGGATCTTGGACTTTGTGCCTCTGTTTTTCTGAAAGAATGCATATCCACTTAAAGAAATGAATTGCTCTCTCAGAAAACTTCTAGTTAGTATAAGATAATAGAGCTTTGATGTAAGTTATTTCTTAAAAAAGTTTTTTGTCAGCATTGCTGTTTTTCAAATTCAGGGAATGCTGAGTTTTCCAGGAATCATCCTCACTCTGGCTTGGCTTGCCTCTCATCATGATAGCTGCTGTTTAAGAAGACATTCCAGGGCATTTCTCCAATAATGTATTTTGACGCCTGTGTGTTATGTTATTTTGCTCTTATATAGCATCTCTCTTTGGCTGGCATCACCTTTGCATTGTTTCATGAACATGTTAGTTATTTCCTCCAACAGCTCTGCGTAAACAGAGCATCCACATCTGACAAGAGACACCCAAAGGATGGGGATGCTACAGGATTCGCTCAAGGTCATGCAGAGCGTTTCCAGCAGAGCACGGCCAGATTTTTTTTTTTTCCCTGTAATTCCCAGCCTTCTGTTCCATCTGCCAAACCGCAGGCCCCTCTGGTGCCCCGCATGTTGCCGTGATGGAATGCCTATGAGAAGGCAATATAGCTCAAGTGTTTTTCTAGGCTCTGTTGCATAACAGTCTGGCATTAGAAAATCCTTTGTAAGGAAGCTACTGCAGTAACGATCCATCATTCGTCAGGCAGAAATGCTATTTAGCGAGCATGAACTTAACAACAAGCTCAACTAGCATAATGCATTTCCAACCAGTTACATCAGCATCGAACATCTGAACACTGCATGCTGTTGAGACAAAGCACATATCTGAAAGAGAGGCTGCTCTTCATCAGTATGAATTCAAGTCTTTTCATTTAGAATCTAAAGGAAGTTTTTCTGGCTGTCTATACTGATGCATATAAAATTTTGATAGAATTATACCAAAGATACGGTTAGACAAAATGTGGTTTATACTCTGAAAAATTTGACTTTTGCTCCCTCTTTGACTATTAAGTTGCTACTTATGCTTAAGATTTCGAATGTGACTTCCTCAGGGACACCTTCCCCAGCCCAGCAGGGAACCTCTTTACTATTCTCCCACAGCACCCTGTACTAATTTACTTCAGACAATTTTAATTATAAACTCTGATGAGGATTATTTGGGGTAGTGTTTAATTACCATCCACCCCACTCACCAGCCTGTGAGCTACATGAGGGTGGATGCCCTTTCTGTTTCTTCCTCACCACAATGCCTGTGGCACCCAGGATGCTGCTGGATAGGGACAGGCATCCAACGAATACCTACCTATTGAATGCCGAACAAGTGACCAAATGCAGAGATTCAAGGGAGTCTAAAGTGAGGAGAAGCACTCCCCAATGAAAAACAACAGTAAAAAAGAAACCCAAAATTTGATTCTTTTGTTTAGTTGGAGGCAAAATTTGAGTTGAAAATTCAATGACTATATCATGCAAGATTCAATAAAGGAAACCTGATTTCTATTTCCTGTCAGACTGATTTAAGAAAAAGGGGTGTCAGGTTCATCGAGAAAAAGGATTCCTTCCAGAGCTCGTTTAAGTTCTGGGGTTCATCTTTCTCAATAAATAGGCAGTTATCTAAATCTTGTTTCTTGTGTTATTCTGGTTATAGAAAAATCTCTATTCCCTGGACTGAAGCTCCTTCTTCACCATCTCCAGGCATGTGGATACAAAGCCTTCAATCCCAGTTTTGTAGTTCACATGTACCTAAATATTATCACAGCATAATCAGTCTTAGGTAAGGTCACCATTCACTAACAATTCTATTCATTGCTATCACGGTAGTTACTTAACTGTTGTAACATACAAATACATAACCTAACTATACATGTGTGTGCCAATATAAATGTTAGAGTATATGCACCTATTGATCCACTAAATTGTTTCCTTCTATTTTGCCTCATTTTCCCAGCATGCACCAAGTAGGTAGTTCTAAATTTTATTTCTGATGTTTCTTCCTCATTTCCAAATCTTCTGTATTTTAATGTGTGTATTTTTCATCCTGAATCTTAAAGGTCCCCCCAAGTGCTTAGTTCAGCACTTCTATACATTGACTCCAAGCCAGCCTCCCTGTGCTTTATCTGCCAGCTCTAAACCAGGGCCAACTTGGGCAGGGGTGGCTAGTACATCTTCCTGTTTGTTGAAAACAACAAGGAGTTAAGTGTTGGTGTGTCAAACATATGAGATAAAAACAAGTTATGTATAAAATTGAGGTTTTGGAATGGCTAATGTAAGTCTTCTATAAGAATACTAACATGACAAAGAGAAACTGATTTTTAAAATTATATGCCCTATTATGTCATTACTTATTTGAATGTCTTATCTAAGTATATTAAAATATCACTACCAAAAATAAATTCTGCAACTTAAAACCTATGCAATTCTGATGTGTGTTGCTATACTGACAGAGATATAATGCTGTATTTTTCTAAAATTAACTACAGATGAATCTTCAATTCCCTAATTTACTGTAGACTATCCTGCAGACTAAGTACTGGGCCATCTAATAATTAGTTCTAATAACAGTTACCATTCGCATAGCACTTTGCCCTTTACAAAGTGCTACACAAACATTATCGTATTTGTGAAAGCTCAATAGCAATTAACCAACGCTCTCAGGCGGATTGCAATGGCACAAGTACCACTAGATGGCAGCAAAATGTAAGTGATAGGAGCACAAATATCAATGAGCCCAGGTGCTTGGTTCTTTCAGCAGAGACACGTCCATTAAATCAAGGAAGCATGGTGAATTTGCTCTGGGTGAAGTCTATCACTTGAGGTAGTATGCTCCCAGATCTATTAACTACCTCCTGGTAATGCTTCCACTATTTCACTTGAGGGAGGACTGCCCTAGACTCTTGCAGTCTCATTAGACAGAGGAATACTTATGTCATGAGCCAGGCATTCAAGCCTGAGACTAGACACTCTTTTTTTTTTTTTTAATGGCAAGCAAGACCCATATGCCAGAGAAAAATAATAATCTCCACATTGTCAAGGGTCAAATACTTTTGCTTCATATACTTTTTCTGATTTTAAAAAATATTTATTTATTTTATTTCACTTATTTTTCCTACCCCCTTCCTCTTTGGCAACCATCAGCTTGTTCTGTATATCTATGGGTCTGTTTCTATTTTGTTTTGTTTACTCATTTGTTTTTTAGATTCCATATATAAGTAAGATCATATGGTATTTGTCTTTGGTTTATTTCACTTAGCATAACACTCTCTAGGTCCACTCATGTTGTTGCAGATGGCAAGATTTCATTCCTTTTTATTGTAATATTTGAGCTTTCTTTCTGTTGAAATGTTCTCAATGCTGTACTATTTAAGAGAAAAATGGCTTTGAAGTCAGACAACCTAGGCTTTCTCTCTGAGCTGTTACTTATTGTGTGACCTTGAATGAGTCTCCTATTTGAGACATTTTCTTCATCAGTAAACTGAAATGACAATGATGCCCACTTTGGTATCAACATTTAGGTTGTAATCAGGGCTTAATTACATGAGAAATGAATGTGAAAATGCTTAGCACAATCTGTGGCTACTCAGTAGCTATTAATTGGACCTCAAACCAAAGAAGGAACAACATAAGCACTGCTACCCACAAAGCATTAGAAATGGCAAAATACTAAACATCACTAACTGTATGAATAACAGGAGTTTTCAGAAGATAGGGGGAGGGTTTCTTGAAGGAACTGAGCTTTTAATTGGGCACTGAAAGACAAGCCAGAGTTTACAAAATGGACAGGAAATTTCTACCTGACTCTGTGGGATCAGTCCCCCATCCAGGCCCACCCATCCCACTCCCAAACACAGCTGTTCATTAAGAAGGTAAGAATAAGGAAGGTAAGAATCAAGAAATAAGAATCTTATTCTTTTGAAAAGTTCATTTTAAAGTTAAATATGCGTAGACATATTTAGTTACTACACGCATAAATACCTTTACTATGGATAATTCCACTATCCCCATGGTACTCCTTATATTCAAACGACCTAGCTAGAAACTAATGAAGATAATATTGGTTGGCTAAAAAGTCCATTTAGTTTTTTCCATCAAACACATTTTTCATTTTCACCAGTAACTTTATTGATTTGAATATTTTGAATATGTTGGCTATCTCCTGCATGGTATAATGCTGATTGTTCTCAATTAATGTCTCAATTTGATCGTTATCAACTGCAACTGGTCTACCTGACTGTGGAGCATCATCCAGCGAGAAATCTCCAACAAGAAACTTCGCAAACTACTTTCGACACATTTGATCAGTCACAGCACCTTCTCCATACACTGCACAAATATTTTTTCTTTGCATTTCAGTTACATTTTTACCTTTCTTGAAATAATAAAGCATAATATGCCAAAAGTTGCATATTTTCTTCCACCTTCAATATTAAAAAGGCTACAGAAAAATTCACTGATTTTGAGAAGTTTTTTAAAAATGCACACTGATATGACAGCTGTCACAATACAATCTAACAAAATTGTTTCTAATGAAGTTAAAGCACTACTAGAGTCATCTTACAAAAAGAAACCCAAATGAAGTTTTTGGCCAACTCAATGTGTGAAAATCATTCTTGATTGTTTCAACTGGCTGAAAGTTTGCAGCACCTTAATCACAAAATTTCCCCCCAACTTTATAATACTTGAGCTACTGCTGTGATGAACACCTTTGGAAAGAAGGCAGGAAAACAGAGGGAGGGAGGAAGGGGAGGAGAGAGAGAACTCATCTTACTCCTTGGTTGTAAAAGGCAACATCAGGGATTAGGCCTAAAATCTCAACTTTTCATCAGACCCAATAACAGTTAAATGACTCTATACCTTCTATTAATCATTTTCTATATTCAAGAGACTTCAATCATGCCACTGACCTCTCTTTTCCCATAATCAAAACCACACGCAAAACACGGCACGTCATCTCTAAAGTGCTTTGTGATAAACTGGGTGGGTGTGAATGGTTCTTATCCAATCTCAGCCCGCATCCGGAAGAATCTGTCACGACTATCTACTACGTGAAGATTTGGTTTTGTTTGTTCATGATGAAATACTTGACGCATGAAGCTACTTCTACCACTTAGTCTTTTGTTGGCCTGAACAAACAGGCTTGAAGGTATACTAAATGTAACTTCAGATCCTAAGTTCCTAAAGATCAGAAACGTGAACTCCGAATTAAATCCTATCCGAACAATGCCCACAATAGCAAAAAAGTAAAGTGTATAAATTGGAAGTTAGTGCTCATAATCTATTAAGTTTCCAAGTAACCACAAATCCCAGATGATCCAAACCTGAGGCTCCTAAACATGTGACGTCCAAAAAGGTACAATTAGTCCTCAATGGTGTCAATGTTTCAGAGAGCCCAATAAAACCATATATTTTCACACGAGAGTCACACAGACTAATTGAAACACTAAATGTCTCACTAAATGAATATGTTTAACACTGTTTTTGAGGTATTTTTTCCTGATTATTCCTTTTTGTTATCTTTCATGATGGCAATGAGAAAATGAATTAAATTTTAAAATATGTATTTCATTTAATGGACAAAAATGTTAAAACTTTATGAATTTTGTGGGGCAAAAAAAGGGTCTATTAACATGGAGGAGGTTAGGAAACCCTGGTGTAACCTGTATTTGTTTCCATTGTGACTCCTCGGCTACTGGATTTCACAGGGAAATCTAAACCATGGGCCAAAAACTCTCTTAGCCCAATTGAATTTAAAAAATAGTGTATTTAAAAAGGCTAGCTCATGCACACAGCCTCCAAATATATGCTTAATATGACTTTTCCAAGACAGAACTTAATGACAGCCATAAAATGACATTTGTTGCTTTGTAGTAAAGCAAGTTTTCTCTTGCTGAAACACTGTTTTCAGAACAAGAAAGCTTTAATTACAGATTTTTAATTATTACCAAAAGTCCTTTGAAAACGAGTGTAAGATCGGGTCTGACGAATATTCTAGCATAGAATGCAAAGTTTATGGTGGAGAAAACTCATCTCTCAGTATCTGCTAGAGAGCAAAGGGGTCAACATACTTGTACTCAAGACCACTGTCAAAGCAGCAGTTCTCCAGGGCGTCCAAGGACTTCATCAGAAGAAGGTTCATCTGTTGGCCAGAAATATCACTAGGTAAAGGCCAAAGGGGGAAATGAATTATTTAAAGTCATGCAGCTGTCTAAAATACTTACCATATAATATTTTGCTCTCAATATTTTACCAAAAATGCATTTATTTCAAAAAACATAAACGTAACAATCAATAATACTGATGATTCGCATATACTTATTTTGTAGACAGAGAAACTGAGTCCAAGAATTTTATTCAATAGTTCGGTTTCTGAACATTAGAATTATTTGCAAACCAATAAACCCTAAAATTGCTTTTACATTTTATCAGCTCATTAAAACTTTTTGGTAACTGAAGTATAGTTGACATGTGATATTATATTAGCCTTGGGAACAACACAGTGACTCTACACTCATATACCTTACTAACTGATCGCTACAGTAGGTCTAGTGACCACCTACCACTATACAAAGGGATTGTCATGTCACTGACTGTGTTCCCTGTGCTGCACACTACAGCCCTGTAACTTATTTATTCTGTAACTGGAAGTCTGTGCCTCTTATTTCCCTTTACTTTTTTGTCTATCCCCCCACCTTCTCCCCTCTGGTGTTAAAGCCATCAGTCTGTTCTCTGTATCTATCATCACCAATTTGTTCTCTGTATCTATGAGTCTGTTTCTGATTTATTTGTTTGTTCCTTTTCTTTTTTTATCCCACATATAAGTGAAATCATATGGCATTTGTCTTTCTCTGACTCATTTCATTAGCATAATACTCTCTAGCATAATACTTTAGGTCCACCCATGTTGTCATGAATTTAGCCCATTCAAGTTTTAAATCACTACAAAATAAGAACCAAAGTAAGAATTCCAAAAATAATATTTCTAAGAATGCTGAAGTGATTGCCTACAGATATTTAATAAATCCTTTAGGCTGATGTTATCAATAACTGTTCCAAATCTCTTTCGTGCAAAGACTGTTACTTTTGATTTCATGTCTCAATTATGGAGGTTATAATTAAGATTACTTTACTTCAATTTTCTTAAAAGTGGAGGGAACACCAGTCCTATATTTTTCTCTATAGGAATTGATGTGATTTTGCAATTGTCTTGGTGAGAACTATGACTTGTACAGTAAAATAAACTTAAAAGGTGGTTTTTGCAGGCAGAGCTGTGGGCTTCATGACCAGCCCTCGATGATCAAGGGCCCCACAGGCTGCTGCCTCTCCTGCTGCCACCTCAGCCCCACTAAGTGGAACGCAGCCCCGGGAACGCCAGCCAGCCCGAGAGCCCTTTCCGGGTCTTCTCAAACCGAGGCTACACTGGTTTTGCTTGAGGTGAGGGATTAAATTTTGCAATGAAAACACACACACATGCACGCACACGCTTTTAATAGCTTTCACTAAGTAAGTCCTAGTATAGCTGTTCTGTGGGGTAAAATATATTTAAATATGCTAAACAAATGTTAAAGTACTAGTATCCTCTGGGAGTCATAACAAAAGCAAGCTTGAAATAATATGCTTTCCTGAATAAATTCTAAACTGGAATTCAAATTCAGGTGACTTTTTTCATAAGCTTTAGCAAAAAAATGGATCGATTGTCACAATTCTCTTTTACAAGGTGATTTTTCATTCTTGAGAAAAACATATTGTCCTAATCCTATTCCCTTAAAGGGGCTATTTTGGGTCACTTATATGATGTCATTGACTAGTTAGAGCCGACAGCCCTCTAAACATTTACCTTAATTCAGAAAAATAGAAACATTCTTCAAAAATGTCATTATCCGATGACATTGTCATTATCTAGCAAAATATTTTTTTTTAGTGCTAAAGGGACATATATTTCAGATTCCTCTGCTCTAAGAAATCAAGAAGGTGAGAACCATGAAAAACTATACTGGTGGCTACAGCAGCCGAAAGGAAGATGATATTAAACACAGGATCATTAAGGGAAATTTAAAATCTGCAGTTATTCTGAGGGCACTTCGCCATAGGAAGGGCTTCCTTGGGCCTTCCCCAGGGTTTCCTGCAGGTACAAAGTCAAGTAAGAGAAGATGGGGTGGAAGGCAGTCTAGGAACCAGAGATGAATGCTTTAGGTGAGTCACCATAGGTTTCTCCCGGTAGTACCATTAAATTAACCACAAATGCAAGCCTGTCAAGCATTAAAACCAGCAGCAGCTCATCCAAAACTCACGAAAAAGGGAGCCACAGGATGAAATTAGTGGTGTGGAATTAAACTGCCAGGGCGCATTTTTAGTTGTAAAACACGTTATTTGAAAAGATACTGAAGAAAGGGCATGAACACAGATGGTGAAGAGACTACCATTCGTAGAATCATGGCAAAGGAAAAGAAAAATCATTTTTAAGTTTTAAGTCTTCAAAAATACTTTGAGTTCACACACACACACACACACACACACACACACTCTACGTAGCAGTTAATTCACATGCCAAGGGCAGCGTTCTGTTCATGCCCAGGCCTATATATACTAACACTGGTGAATAGAACAAAATGAACATTCTGGAAACATTTCATTTATGATCACAAAGACTAATCCAAATCTTCCTAATCATCTGACGGATGTTTCCAAGAGCTGAAATGATTATCTGAAATAGGTTATTTCCCTAAATCAATAGAAATTTTCATACAGGTTTCATACATTGGTATTTGCACAAAACTCTGTAAATTACAAATGAAACTTCACCACTGGTTTTACACTGAAATCTAAATATAGCATCATGTCATTCAGTTTATCCACATCAACAGCATTTCTTGCCTTTGGACAGACAGTTCACTTCTGCTAATCAGGGAAGCTTCGTGACAGCTAACGTCACCCAGGATACCTCTCCTTGCTACCCCATTTCTAACGCTGGAAAATGGGGTTAAATTCCAATTCAGTGACATCTAAATATTCATGATATTCAAATATTCATGCTCTACCACACTGCAATAAATTTAGCTATATAAAATTCTAAGATTTGTTATAAAATAAAAAAATAAAATGAACAACAAAACTAGATTCATGTACAGGAAAACTTTCCACTTTAGTGGAATTTTCCACCCAGGTCCTTGACAGTCTATTAGCACCATTCAAAAGGAAAGCTAGCAGGCAAAAAAATGAGCAATCAGACTGAATAAACCACACAGCATAATATGCACAGATTAAGACTCTTTAAGGATTATAAAACTGTGGCCAGGGCACAGGTTAAGAGCAATATTTAAAACTGGGTACATACAGTTCTCAGGTGATTCAAGTGATTCCCACACCCTCAGGCACAAGGGACACCCCGATCCTTTCCTTACATTTTACAGTGATATCAGTGAAGGATCGGCAATTATTTTCACTTATAAGCCAGGAACAAAAGCAGCTTTTCTTTATTTATTGCACCATAAGATTAGACTTCTCCTCATATCTATTACACAGATGTATTCAGGGCTTTCATCTAAGCATGAAATGATTTTCAAGTCATCTATCACTTTAATAAGAGCAACCCTTAAAATACATTAATATCTATGTGATGGTATTTTAGAAAGACAAATTCACTCATAAAGAATACATCAACTTGCCTATCTCAAAAAGTTTAGCAAGCACGTATTTTCAGATAAAATGCTTACGTATGTGTACGTATGTGTGTAAAATCCTCCACCTATACCACGAAGAGGAGAAGCAAGGCTATTTTAATAAACTGTACCTGAGTTTCTCCTCACACAAACGAGAGAGAAACATCCCCAAAGCAAGGCCCATGTGGATTTGCACAGCTTGAGACTCATCAGCACTTGGTTTCCCAGGTAACCTGGCAGTCAGCATGTTCAGGATTTCCTCAACCTTTTCTTTGCAAGAGATAATGAAAACTGGCACCAGGAGAGACAAAGCCGTGGCGGCCGCAGAACGGGCGATGGCACTAGCTGTGTTTTCACCAGAATAGGATTTCTAGGACACGCCAAAGAAAGAAAACAGGGGGTTGGCCTTTTGTTTAAAACATGAAGGAAACATACCTATCACAAAAATACTATGCAACAATGCAAACTTCTCTTAGATCCACCCCTGCCAAGCAAACAAATAACTTAAAAAATCTCTTTCAGTGTTTGACTATAGGTTTACGGTTTCACTCTTACTGAAACGAGTGGCTACTAAACAATCCATTAACTAACAATATCCTTTTAAGTCTGAAAAAACAAATTATAAGTGCCTCCTTTTAAAGGGTGTGAATTCCCTCACTAGAAAGCCTGAAAGAATTTGTGTTTTTGAAAGCCCCCATGTGTATATAATGAAAAACCCAAAGTGAAGCAATCCAAGCTTGGAGAAACCACCAAGCCATATTGCAAAGGTCCAGAAAGCCAGGAATTTTCTTGGAGAGAAAGAATGAGGTGGGAGTCGGGGGTGGGGGAGAAGTTTAAGTTTAGTGTGGAGGGACAAGTGTAGCACAGGGATCTATTGGCAGATCTCCCAAAATCTTTGGTGGGAACGTTTCCCAGTAGATGGATTATTTCCTACAGGGGGTTAATTCCTTTTAATTAAAAAGGAAGTTGAAATCCTAAAAGCCTCTGGTTACAAAGCAATAACCAGCTATTGAAAATGAAATGGAGAGCCCTATATGCTCCTTCCTATATGCAATTATGGGAAGAGAAGTGAATAACAGCCCTAATACCATGACAGGGCAGCTGAATATGAACAGCTTCTAACAGAGTCTCATGTTTGAGAGCCCCACCAGGCATTATATACACTTATAAACATGTCTCAAGTGGGGAAGAAAGTCCGTTTATCACTCCTCACTATTACCCACTTCAAATGTTCAGACACACCATAAAGGCTGTGTTGTCTCTTGTAGACCCAGCACATTAAAAAGTGTTTTTAACCCTATACTCATTTTCTCTCTAAGCTTTAGTACTTTAAGGATAAAAGTCAATCATGTGCTAAGGTATTCTTTTAGTTAATACAGCACTGTTGTGACAGTACTACTCAAAATGACCCAGCAGCTAGGATGCTGAAAATTTAAAATGTGACTTTTGAAACAGTGCTTTGAAAAAGTATAATAATGCAAAAATCACAAAGGTAAGAGGCAATAATGACCTAGCTAATAAGGAGATTTTATTTTTGGTGTGCAAGAATTAAGTAGCGTTATTAGGAATCTATACAATATCTTGTCCTGCTCAAGATCTAAACCAGAGAGTCACTGCAAAGACTTCCACATAAGCTAACAATTTTTTCACCCATTATTAAAGAAATAAGAACACTTCAACAGAAAACAAATTGTCATCCAGAAAGTATTACTGTGAGAAAAAAATCTACCTTCCAATTTAATTCTACGTTATCTAGGAAGGCATTTTCCTGTCCTCAAGCACAGTTAAAACCTAGTTCCACACCCTAAGGCCCAGATGGATACATACCAGGTCCTCCCCAGAGCAGGGGCGCAGAGGCACAGAGAGAAGACCTGAGGCAAAGGAGTTGCGGGCTACATTCGTGACCTTAGCAACAGTTCAGGGCCTGTGCTACATTTTTATTCTAATCGACTATAATCCTCTGCCACTCAGCTGACTGCCCCATGACCACTGTGATCCCCACACAGGTAAATGAAGTATTCGCTGCAGCCAGTGAAGGGGAAATGAAATCTAAGCAAAAGAAGTGTGTTTTCAATTTGCTTCAAATCTTATGATATAAGCAAGAAGAAAGAAAATGACTAATAGGTGTTTTGTTTTGATCAGTGGTATTACTTTGTATTTATAAAGTATTTCACAATTTTCAAAAGTTTTTTCCCCATATATTATACAATTTGATGCCCACAATATTTTATAGAGTTGGCAAAGGATTAATTTTTACCTTCATTTTACAGATAAGGAAAGAAAGATGATGGGTTCAGTGTCAGGTCAACAGTAACAAAACTAATAAAGGACGAAGCCGGGGTCATAACCACTGTAGACAATACTGCTCAACTGCCTTATTTATAAACAGGGAAACCAAGGTCCTCGGAGATTAAGGGAACTGCCCATGCTCACATCCCCTGAAATGGGGGGAAAAATCCTATGACTGGAGACTTAGGATCCCCACTGTCAGCCACTGTTTATTTTACTGTAGCTGTAGCTCTTAACTCTGACTTACACATTAGAATAACCTAGAAAGCTTCCAAAATGCTGATACCCAGGGCCTATCCATGAGCAATTAAGAGATAAGGCCTATACATCTGTATTTCTTTTTTCTATATGTGTACATACACAGACACACAAAATATGTGTATTATATATATATTTATTTATTTATTTAAATATCCCTAAGTGATTCTAATATACACCTAAGAATCATTACATGACATCATGGATTTCATGTGAATAAATGATATGAGCAGAATCAACCCTTGAGTTTGCTAGTCATTTTTTATTTCTCAGACTTACGTAATAAAACCAGGAGAAAAGTTGTCCTCTGGGTTGGTAGTGGCTATCCACAATGACCAGGAGAGTATCACACACCATGGAAACCCACTCTTTCATTGCAAGGAAATTAGGTTGAGCCTGCAGATGAAGAAAAACATGAAATGATGATGGAGAAATTTAAAAAAATTAAATATTATTTCTAGATTTAGGGTATAGCCCTATTCTGAATTAAAGAATGAAGTGTTATCTTCAAAAAGTTAACTTCAAGGCCATGGCCATTGTGGCTCAGTGGATTGGGTACCAGCCTGTGAACCAAGGGGTTACTGGTTTGATTCCCAGTCAAGGCACATGCCTGGGTTGCAGGCCAGGTCCCCATTTTGTGGCACGTGAGAGGCAACCACACATTGATGTTTCTCTTTTCTCTCCCTCTCTTTCTCCCTTCCCCTCTCTGAAAAAAAAAATTAAATGAACAAATAAATAAATAAAAATCTTTAAAAAAAAAGTTATTGTGACCTGCCAGGACTAAGAAGGTGAGTAGGCATTTGACAGACAGACATCCCCTGTGCTGCAACAGGAGTGTTTACCTTCCGTACAAAATTTAACAGAAGTGAGAGGATGGGGGCTGCACAACGGAACGTATTCGAGAGCTCCTCAGGGCTCTCTTGAGTTCAGTGAGAATGATGTGGAGGTCGAGGGGAGAGATGTACAGAGAAAGCGACTCAAAATTTCCCAATTTTATGATGTCATTTCACAAGGGGGGCAATAAAGCGGCTTACAAAATTCTGATCATTATCCCTCGCATTTCTGCTATCACCATATATTTGTCTTTCAAGAAACATCACAACATTTCTCCAGCTAATCAGTTATGAAAACATAATTGATTTTCAGTTTGGAAAAGAAAAGAAAATGTAAAAAAAAAAAAAAAAAAAAAAAAAAAAAAAAAAAAAAAAAACCCCAAAACTCAACTCATTGAAAAAAAGAACTTGATTTTAAAAGTCATTCATGACTGTGGATGTCAAAAGCATTCATTAACTCACATGGTATTTTCAGGTCATGCAAACTAAAGGTCAGTGCAGTGTTAAGTAGCTCCTTGTGTTGTGGACCGTTCAGCCTGGTTTCAGGAGTCGTAACCCTCACCCCATGGTGGGCTGTGTAAGAGCCCAAGGGACCCACTTCATCTGGGTCTGTTCTGTCAAGAGGACGTGACCTACTAAGGAGACAAAGCTCATCTCCCTGGCAGGAGTGCTGCTTCTGCCTCATCCATCTCTGGCCCCAACACTTAGTCAGTTAGTCAATGACAGGTAAGACTCCTCATGGGAGGGGCAACCTAAGCTTGACGTGCCCACTTGGGAGGCCTCATGGAAGGACTCGGGGGGTTGCAGCAAAGAGGATGGACCCCCCACCCCCACCCCCGGCTATTCTGACAAAGCCCGAGTCCTCATTTCCATTTGGGAGATGTCTCCTGCTTCCTAATCGGCTTAAAGCCTGAAACTGTGGGGGTGACCGGTGCAGCCCTGTGCCGGCCAGGACGGCTCCCTGGGTGATTGGGCATAAGAAAGAATTCCTAAAGTCCTGTGAAACCTGCTTTGCTAAGAGTGCTCTCCCTTAGGTGATAAGTGTCCCAGGAGGAAATGAGTATGTCTCCCAAAGTCTGGCAACCCCCTTTCCTGACAAACAATGGCTCAGATTAAGCCCTCAGATTGCTTTGAAATGTTAACCATTGTTTGATCCTTGTCACCTGACATACCTGTATTCCCGTGTATTTGAGCCCAATAAAAGTCTAGTGAGGATAGGGCTCTAGGTCATTCTCCTCTGAGAGTTTGACCCCTTTCCTCCCCAAGCAGTCATGTCTTGGTAGTTTTTATTTTCATCCGTGACGGAGGGATGGGGCTCTGCGGGCGGAGCCCCCCCACATCTGGCGCCCAGGACAGGGTCCCCCGCATCCTTGGAATTAATTCTCGAATCTAACAAGACCTCCTTAAGATCTTTAGCTGTTGATCATATGCCGACTTACGTGAAGTTTGAAAACTTTAAGTAATGAGATCTTGAGTTTGCATGGAGTAACAGCTAACATCAAAGTCATCAAGAATAAAGGCAACGCCCTGTCTCTGGCCTGTGTGGCCTCTTAGTGTTTTGTGTCCTGTGTGTTCAGTGCAGAACAAAAGGGTGGGGGAATAAAGAAGACCGAGAGGGCATGGAATTCAAACTCTGAACTAGAACCCCCGTTTATTACTGGGGTGAAGTAACCTGTACAGCTGCATGGCTCTTATTAAAGGATACAAAACATTTCCTCTCTTAAAAGTTTCATCTTTCTCATCATTAAAATAAGATTCTGGGTTTAAAAGTAAGTTTTTATATAGTAAGTAATTGCTGTTACATTTTCCCTTGACCTCTTTCCCTTCCGCACATGTAATTAATATTGGCAGCTTTTGCCACACGGCATCTGTTTTCTTGTTTACTAGTAATAACGCCCTTTGAGGAATTCCCTCCCCTGTGATTTGAAGCTTGGTTAAATGCTTAGTCAAGCTACCTGTCCGACCCCACCCAAAGTGTAGGAACCCATGGAACTCTACATCTTAAGTGAGTGATGCAAAGACAGTAAATGAGTAGAGCTGATCCATTCCAATGTGGGGGAGGGCCAGCAGAGGGGTCTGCTGAGATGGCCTAGTACCTGTCTTAAACTCCCCAACTTGGCTTGGTTACTGTTCTTCCCAAAACCCAAGTTTTAAGCTTTGCTTTCAGTCCCTTGAGCTTCCAGATTCCTTATCCTTCTAGCTCCTTTTTTAAATAAGAGCCATTTTCTTTGCTTGCAACCAAAAACTCCACCATGAAATAAATCAGTACAATAGTGCAGGCTGGCTTAGCAGTTAATAACATAGGCTCTGTAGCCAGACTGGCTGGGTTCAAATCCTGGTCTTGCATTTCTTGTATCACCTCAGGAAAGTTGTGTAGCCTCTCTGAGCATTTATCTTTAACGTGGGAAAGAATATTACACTTACCTCCTGGATTGCTGTAAAGACAAAATGAGTTAAAAAATAGTACAGATGGTCCATAAGACACTCTTTGGCAACAGAGGCAGGCTGAATAACAATGAATAAAGTCCAGTTTTTGCACCAAGAAGTGACGAAGTATATGGTGATGCTGATGATAATAGCAACTATTATTGAGAGGTTAGTACCTATAAGCCATTGTGCTTTCCATATTAATTCACTTAATCTTTTAATAATCCTTTGTGGTTAGTATCATTATCCCCATTTTAGATGGCAAACAGGCTCTGAAAAGGAAAGTTACCAACAGCAGGCCATAGAGCTAGTAATGTATTTTTTCAGACTATAGGATGCACTTTTTAACTACATTTTTTTGCTTCAAAATTCACCCCCCCGCCCCACTTTCCCTCCTCTAAAACCTAGGTGCATCTGGGGTCCACACCATAAGATGCACCTAGGTTTTAGAGGAGGAAAATAGGGGAAAAAAGTTTGAAGCAAAAAATGTGGCAAAACAGTGTGTCTTATAGTCCAAAAAATACGGGTAAGTGAAAGTATCAGGATTTGAATAAAGAACTCTACCACTCCAAAGCCCATGCTTTTAACCACTGGACTATATTGTCTCCAGATACTGATTGCTACTAGATAATGGGGCTTCCAAGAAAAATAAATCCATGCCTTTTTATTTTGACAGATATGAATTATCTAAAAAAGTATATTGGAACTGAACACTGGCCAGCTCACCACATGTTTAATTAAGAAATAAATGCCTTGCAAAAAGGAATAGGCACTTTGTCGTTGACATCTACAATTAAAATGCAAAGTATATTTTTTTTTAGTCAGTAAACACTGCTTATTTATCATTTCTTGACAGCACCGTTCACTTTCAGTAAGCCTAGTTAACCTCCTAAGATTGGTTACCACTAATGTAATCATGAAAAGACAACCCCTGTTCCATAAAATTGGCACCTTCAAATTGAAATGACCACTTAACTGTGATGGAGAAAGCAAAACAGAAAAGCTGCAAAGAAAAGCGTCTGAAGGACACTACAGCTCACAGTGTAAAGGCCCATCAACTAGCATAACTTGGCGCTGCAGACACACACTCGAACCTCCTGAATTCAGAGCCAGGCTTCCAGAGACTTCCCACTTTTCAAATGTCCCAAAGCCAAACACTACTGGTTCACATCCCCCTTAGCTCACCTCCAGGACCCCCTCAGCATCTGAGGAGAGGCTAGCTTCATGTTTGGATACGACGACAGCAAGGCTGCTTAAGGCTAACAGCGCATTGCCTTTCACCACTGGGCTGTCCCTGTTTAAAACAAAACAAAACAAAAATTCCAAGAGATGATTTGGGGCATTAACTGGAAGAAAAGAAGGAGCTATTATAGGGAGGGCAGAAGAGGTCAAAAAGCGCTTCTACTCCTTCACTGCAACTCGTAAATACAGGTCTGTTGTTCCCTGACGCCAGCAGCTTCTTTTCCACCTTCTGACACTGGTGCTGATTTTTAACTCCACTTATAGATGGAAGGTCTGTCTACTTTTTTGTAACTTAAAAACCCAAGCTCATCATACCTAAGTTCTTCCTAAAATTTTTATTTCATCATTTGACATTACATTTCCTTATCTATCTTCTTTTGCTATCTTTGAACAATATAAATGTATCGACTTATTCTGGAAACACGACCAAGGACAGTTAGGTGAACAGGCCCAACTGGATGGAACTGGCCTCTGCCTTTCTGAAAGCACTGGTGTGTGGAACCGGCTTCCAGCGAGCCGCTCAGCACACTTTCCTAGCAGCCTGACGAACTGGCAACTTTCCTCGCTCATTTATTAGCCTCTCCCGTCTCCTACCACGTCAAAGCCAGCAACCTTAAAGTCAGTTTGTAATGTAATTTTGAGACCCTAGATAAGATGTTAAAAAAAAAAAAAAGACCTGTTTTTAGGTTATTTGGATTGACAGTTTCCCTTTACATCATCCAAATGGTAGTTTTCTAATGTTAGCAAAATCTTAAATTTGACTTTTGAGTTTAGTATCAAGAAACTGAGCCCTTTTAACATACTCACCACTTGAAAATACACATGCAGTATTATTCCACAATTCCAAAATTGTACACTACAAGATGTTCCTGGCTTGCCAACTCTGTCCAAACAGAACTCAGGCAGCAGAGTACACATACTGTCAGATGGCTCAGTTCTCAGTTAGCCCTAGGATTGACTGTGGGTTCCCGTAAATACAGAGTAGGTTTCCCTAAACCTAGACCTGATACCTGAACTTGAATCAAGAACTGTTCCCTGTTTACCCCAGTGCTGGAATGGAACAGGTGTAGGATAAAGAAGACAGAGTCATGACTGAATGTGAGTTAGTGAGTATTAAAAAATTAGTATGCACATGTGTCCTTGCAGTTTTGCTTCAATTCGGTAGGAACAGGACTCAGGATGTGCCATGATCAAGTTCTTGCATCTGTCTAGTCATCCACTTCCTCCTTCCTTCTCTCTTCCACCTGGGGCTGGTTAAGCTCAGTGAAGACTTGCTCTGCACACTTGGTCATTTTGTTTACCAATTTGTTCCTGAATTCAACCCTCTATGGGACTTGCCTTAAGTTGACAAGACAACAGCATTTATATTGGGGGATTGTATGGGGGAGAAAATAGGAAGGAAGACTTGTGATCCAAGCAGGTGGCTTCACTGAGGTTTTGCTAGAGTTCTGCAGTTGGGATTATTGGGAACGCATACAGCTAATCATAACATAAGAAGTGAGGCAAGATCTGGGCATTCTTAGGTAGCCTAGCCATAAAATCATTTAACAAAACCCAAATTAAATGTTTTATTTCTCTTATCTCTTTCCTTTAGCTGAGAATGTCCTGAAGCTTATCTTGCTGCAAAATGGTCATAAATTCCTAAAGTTAGAAAAAATAGTTTTAAATTCTCAGTTATCTGTGAATTCCCAGTTTTAATCACCCCACAGAAAAACTTAGATGGTCGCTAGAAATCAATATTACATCTTTTAAAACAAGGGTCGTAGACAAGGTAAAATAAAAAGTATCTTTTTAACTCTGAAATTCGGAAAGAGAACTTACCCTTCGTTTTAAAACAGTGCTCTAAATAATTTTATTTCAAAAGTTTTTCTGGTCTTGACATTCCAGAGCATGTATTGTTTCTTGTAAAATGGAGAAAGATGTATTTAAAACTCTGCTAATTAGAACTTTGATTATGGATTAAATGCAAATTTGGACATTAATCTTTGACTAGAAAAAATCAGTCCACAGCCCGCTCAGTGCATGCGTAGGCCGTGGTACTTACGTTTCACAAAGGCACAGTGACTAGCTCTTGATCATCTATGCATTCCCTACATGCCTAGCACAGTGACTTATGGAGAGAAAACACTCAGTGCATATGCAGTGAAATAAATTCAAGGAGGAGCTGGCCAAGAGAAAATCTACAACTGGTTCAGCAAAAACTCATCACCTTGTTGATCAAATAACTATCCCCTAAAGTCAAGCAGGAGTAACTAATTTGCATAATGACATGTCAGCATCAGTACAATATTTATCTAGGTAACACCACTGACATTTTAATTAAATTGTCCTTTGAAACAAACTGATGCCATTAACCTAATTAAAAAGCACATAAAAGGATGAGCTATGATGATGCTTTCTCAGGGACAAAGTATTATGTTACATACTAGTAAAGTGACCCAATCCCTTGGGGATTTTTATCTTCAGGTTCAAATCTATCTAATTAATAACAGTGAAAATAAACTTACATCAATCATCAGGTTTTATCTGTGTTCTGATTCTCCCTTAGCCCTATCCCAGACACTTTAGAAACAAATGCTCTCAAATGAGCAAAACAGTCTAATCCTGTAGACTGATGTTCTACTTCCTGCATTTAACTTATAGCTCAGAACAAAGGAAGGCCTAGGCTGGCCCAAACCAGCCCCTGACAGCCCATGGTCCAAGAACAGAAAGCTCAGCAGGCCGGAGGTGGTGGGGGGTCCTCCCACAGTTGGAGGAAGTTGGAGGGAAAAAGTAACGGGAGGGCAGCAAAGTGACTTTTCCCTGCTCTGTCATTAGTCCTTCCGCCTCTAGATCTGCACTACCTCCTATTCATTTGCTGTCATGCCCACTATTGTCAGGATTGCTTTAATAAGATAAAGTCTATAAAATGCTTTGAAATTTTTGATGAAAAGGTAATGCCACAAAAACATGAATTATTCTTACTCTGTACCACTGAGAATGGGAACATCTTCTTAGGTATTAGCCATGAAACAATGCTTTGGAAGTCTGAAGATTAAAGTCTTGTTGAAATAAAATGTTAGAATGGAAAATGTAAAAGCTAAGAGAGGCATAATTATATCTGTTTTAAAAGATGCTAGTTTTTTCAGTAGTCAAGGTTTTTGCTGCAAATATCAGAGCACCATTTTAAACAATATATTGTACATAAGTAGTCTAGTAAGATAGAACAAACTATGAGAGGTAAGGTGAAAGGCAGCCCGCATCCCAGCACCTCCCCGCTTCCAATATGCAGCTGAGTGTTCTCCCACGGTGGCTGTAATTCACCAAACTAGATAAGCAGAAACAAATGAGTCCCTGTAGAAGCCTCTTGGTGCTTTAGTTTTCATTTTGTCAACAGATACGTCCGGGCACGTCTCGGTGCCTCCCGCCCGCAGCACCGAGAGCACGGGAGGACTACCACTTCTGTTTGCCTTCATTCGGGAGACATGAGGCTGAAGAGTGATTATGTT
Source organism: Glossophaga mutica (assembly GCA_039655065.1). Classification (NCBI taxonomy): domain Eukaryota; kingdom Metazoa; phylum Chordata; class Mammalia; order Chiroptera; family Phyllostomidae; genus Glossophaga; species Glossophaga mutica. Next base: position 141,818,585 of record CM077305.1, on the reverse strand, counting down.
AAGTGCCTGGGCAGGGTAAGAATAGTATGGGAAATGTAGAAGCTAAAGAACTTATGACACAAGGACATGAACTAAATGGGGGAATGTGGGTGGGAGAGGGTGTGCAGGGTGGGGGGAATGATGGGGGAGAAACTGGACAACTGTAATAACAATCAATAAAATATATTAAAAAAAAAAGAAATTACTGGTAGAAAGCTAACTCTAAGGTAAATCATTTTTTCAAGGCAAAATCTACTTAGCTACAGAGGGATAAACTAAACTACAATGAAATATTTCTGGGTAATGGAGTTTCAACGCACATGAAATCTTTTACGTCAAAGGTATATCTATTGTTTGGTGAGTATGAAGAAAGGATGTCAAAGAACGTCAACAGCTAAAGGTGATGGTGGAAGGGAGAAGTCTATGTAGTTGGCTGTAACTTACTGTCAGAAACCATCAGCTTGTTAACAAATGAAACTGATGAGATTGTTTAAGCATATTCATTAGAGTATAATTTTCTTAGTGGGCTTAAGACAAAAAGCCTCGAGATAGTAGTACTTGTTATTTTTTTGTTAAAACAACCATAAGACATGACTGCAACTGCCTTTTTTACTGGATCTTCACATTAATTTCTAGTATTTAAAAATTTGATTTTTAGATACCCTGGACCCCATAACACAAAAGGAATAAAAGGAAGTACTACTTTGATTTATTTGCTGGCTGACAGTTGAGATTTAATCATCTATTTATTAATTCATATTAGCAAAGTTTCCTCCCACCCACCACCACTCTCCCACATGAACTAAATTAGAATTTTAAAAATCTAAGTCAGCACGGGGCACTTTGTTATCTGTACAACCTCAGTAGACTCCTGATGTAAAAGTATGTATTTGTACTGATTCTTTTGTATTTTCACAAAAAGCCATGTAGTAAGAATTAACTTAATATGAGAAAGGATAACAACTGTTTTTTTAAAAAAATAATTGAAAAGTCCTTCAAAGTTCTTAAAGTTATGAAATACCTAAAAGGGGAAATTGTATGTACATAGCATGGAAAAAAAGGTTTATAGAAAATTTTTGGCAAGAGAGTAAACAGATCTTACTTTGCAGCTGACTTGGTGATCTCATCAGTCAACATGTCTCGAACCCTGCAATAATGATGGAAAGAAAATAGGTGTAAGAGTTCATGAGCAAGAATCCAATCTTTTGGCTTATTCACCAATTAATAAGAACCTCTAGAAATTATTCCAGAGCTAAATACCATATACGTAGAATTTTAGCGTAAGGTGAAAGAACTGTAATGAGGGCTTTACTTCAAAGACTTCCATCTTCCTATTCCTTCGGTCACTTAGTGGAGGGAGAAAGAGATGAATATAACTAAGGAGGGATGTGTAGGCAGCGTTGTAATGGTGTCACCTCATGAACTGATTGGAGAGTATGTGTGTCCTTTATACTACTGTCCACGGTGGTCTGAATGTTTGCGTCCCCCCAGCTTCACATGGTGAAATCTTAACTCCCAATGTAGGGTATTGGACATGAGACCCTTGGGAAGTCGTGAGGGTGGAGTCCTCATAAAAGGAGACACCAGAGAACTCGCTCTTTGTCCTCTCTCCTCTCTCTTTCTTTCTTTCTCTCCTCTCCCTCCCTTCTCTTGTTGCCTGCCTCTCCCACCTGCAGACACAGGGAGAAGGCAGCAGGGACCTCCCAGCCTACAGAACTGTGAGAAATAAATATCTTGTTGTTTAAGCCAAATCTATGGTATTTTTGTTGTAACAGCCTGAACTAAGAAATTTACTTTTCTTTTTTTGGCACAAGAACTCACCAAAACAGCAATTTACTATTTCTGAATTGTAGATAATGGAATAGTCACTATGTATGTATATGAAATAAAGCTAAAAACATTGGTTATAAAATCACTCTGAAGCTAAAACAAAATAATTACACTTGTGAATCTGAAGGAAGGTATGCCTGATCCAAATATTCACAGAATAAAATTTTTCTCAGTATATAAGCCTTGAGATAAAGTGAAAAACAATCACTGACTACCACCCTCTACATTCTGAAGAGGATACAGACATTTTCACTATCTACTTTGAGTTTTATAGATTCAAAATTTTTATAAATATTGACATTTTGCAAATATAAGTTATATTTGCATTCATAAATATTTTCATTCGAAATCTAACAAAACCCTAGCTATTCCCCACTCTGAGAAATGTCATTCCTAAGAGCCATTTCTTAAGTTTTTCAGTCACAAACGGTTCCTATAGGCTTTTAACTTGTATTTTATAAAACCGCTGGACAACAAGTTCTCTAAACTGTACAATCTCAGTTTTCCTAGATAGAAAGTAGTACATTTAATGTACTCTTTTATTGGTCAACACGAAATATTTACAAATGATGATGGGCCTATACTGACTTCCTCGTCGGGCTAAACCTTCCACTTGTGAACTAGTTCTCTCCTCTTACCCATCTTTCCCTCTGCCGCATCATCAGTATTTCCTTTTCTACTTGTATTACTCCCCTTCACATGTGAACACACTGAAATAACTACTATTTTAAAATAAGAAAGAGTCCTCCAACTATTGTCCCATTTCGCTGCTTCTCATACATCGGAACTCATTTAAAATAGGCTATACTTGATTCTAGTTCATCTCCTTCCACTCCTAGAGCCTACTACAACCTGCCTTTTGTTCCCTGGGCCCCACTAGAGGAGCTGCTGTCATGGCCACCACTGACTTTCAAGAGGCCAAATCGAATTCCCAACTCTCAGTCTGCATCTTTTGCTACCTCACAGCAGCATCTGACACAACTGGTTGCTTCTTCCTTGAAACACTTTTTTCCCTTGGCTTTTAAGAGTCCAAGCTCTCTTGGTTTTCTTCCTATATCACCTATTATTAATTTTCTGTGTGCTTTATTGGTTCCTTCTTCATCTCCATTTCTTTAAAAAAAAAAAGATTTATTTTTAGAGAGAGGGGAGGGAGGTAGAAAGAGAGGGTGAGAGACATTGATATGTGAGAGAAATATCGACTAGTTGCTTCTTACAATCCCCTACCTACAGACCTGACCCACAACCCAGGCAATTGCCCTGACCAGGAACTGAACCAGCAACCTCTGGTTTGTAGGCCGATGCTCAACCCACTGAGCCATACCAGCCAGGGCTATCTTCTCCATTTCTAAATGCTGAAGTGCTCTGGGTTTCAGTCCTCTCATTGTTTCTCTGTGTCTTTAGTTACTCCTAGGTGATCTCATCCAGCAACACAATTTTAAATGCAGTAGATATGCTGATGATTTCCAAATTGCATTTCCAGCCCTCACTTCACCCCTGAACTGTACACTCATACGGTCAACAACCTACTTGATATCACCAATTGGAGGTCTAATTAAGTATCCCTGGCTTAGCAAGTCACAAATCTGATTCCTACTATACCTAAGACCTGCTTTTCCATTGTCTTCCCTATCTTAGTAAATGGGAGCTCCCTACTTTTAGTTATTCAGAGTTAAAGTACTGCAGTTATCTTTGACATCCATCTGTTTCTCACATTCTTCATTTAATGTATCTCTCTACATATTTTGAAAAGTACAGCCAACATACCACCTCCACCAAATGATCATTTTCGGAAGATGAAATTAAAAGTACATGTAAAAGATAATAGCAAATAGGAAGCAAAATCCAAATTCCTAATCTCTAATCATTAAATCCAATGTCATATGTTTTTAACTGCTGTGTTATTTTTAAAACTAAATCTAGAAAATGAAGGTTAGTCACACACATACATACCTGTGTACACATGTTTGCATGTACACACATAGCTTCTGCTTTTTTACATATATCAACTGTCAGTAGTAAAAAATCTAAAACCAAGTAACCTTTGAACAGATTTTTAGATTAAAGAAACCTGTAGCTGTAGGCAAAACTATTTAGATTCCGGGCACTTTTCTTAGATTTAGGCTGCTGCAACATTAATCTGACAAGGTATTAATCCCAACCCATGTAACAATTTAAATTGCCTTTAATGTGCCAGCACTTACACATTCCTTGAAAATATAGTGGGAATTCACAAGGAGCTGTCTGCCAAAGAAATTAAAGCCCTAATGTGGTAAAGTTGCTCCTAATAATGAAGCCATCTTGGGAAGGGAGGAGCAGGGGGAGTAGACGGTATTTCTTGACTAAATGTGAGTTAGGAAGGCAATGAATTAAGTGGGGAAAAGCAAAAAAAAAAAAAAAAAATTCATTTTCATTTTTATATTCATTCAAAAGCATATAAAATGGTCAGTTATAAGGGAAAAGCAAACCATTTCCAGACTGCTTTAGAAAAAAATAAAATTTATAAATAAAGCCCTCCTTCTTATATCTAAGGAGATGAAAACCACAGCTATCATCTTCAGTTCCCCCTGCAAGATTCTCATAGAAAGAAGTTAAAGCCCCAACATCAGAGGCTTTGAAGTAGCCACTTTCTCACAGTTCATTTCCCACGACGCCAGGGCTCCACCCTTCTCCTTGTCCCCTTACCAGAGCCAGGCCGTGCTTTTTTTGTATTGCACCTCCTCAGCTCCTTCTTTTCCGTGTTTTAACTGCACCTCCAGCTCTGCTATTCTTCCCTGTAACAAACACAGCATAAATCAGCATGCAAACTCTATGGCCAAAATTATCTTAAAATTTCTTTGGAAAACACAAAGATAACAGATCTAACATTTCCCAATTGATCTTAAGTATTCCTGATAGGTTATTGAATTATAAATGAGGATGTGTGAGAGAGATAATTACATTACTGCTTAAGTATTTCCACGTTCACCAAATAAGCATATCCTGGAGAAGTTATGTTTGACAAATTTAGTGCAGAGCGCTTTATTTTGGCATGCCAATTAAAAGCAGATTTAAATTTCATAGGTCCCATTCCAAAAAGTCTGCTGCACAGCAATGCTCAGCCTGTGTCAACTGCTAATAACTAACCGACATTATCCCAAAATTGGGGTCTGGGTACGAGTATCATAACAGAATAGTAAGGATGGTATATAACATTTAAGATTCATGTAATGTATAACAAAAGTTATTCTCAAACAGCTACACATTACATTTCTATTTCTTGAGTGAACATATAAAAATAGATATTATAATGCTCAACCTCTACCATGTAATAAAAATAGAGCTAATGTCAACCCTTTAAAAGCCAAGACCTTCAAACATTTATTATCCTTTTTTTACACTCAGAGTTTTTCGATCAGATTTCCCTTCTCAATAAGCAGTTATATTATTTAAATGTAATTGAAATGCTGGTTTATTGGTGAACCCTAAATTGAATAAGAACTTAGATTGCGTATTATATTACTGAATAATATCAAACCATTTTCAGAAGCGGTGATACAGCTTACATTCTCAGCAGTAAGTAAGGGTTCTAGTTACTTCCTATCCTCACCAACACTTGGGATTGTCAGGCTTTTTATTTTTATTTTTATTTTTAATTTATTTTTTTAAGATTTTATTTATTTTATTTTTAGAGAGAGGAGAAGAGAAAGAGAAAGAGAAAGAGAGGGAGAGAAACACCAATGTGTGGTTGCCTCTCACGTGCCCCCACTGGGGACTTGGCCTGCAACCCAGGCATGTGCCCTGACTGGGAATCAAACCTGCAACCCTTTGCTTTAGCAGGCCCACGCTCAATCCACTGAGCTATACCAGCCAGAGGGCTTTTTAATTTTTACTATTCTTGCAGGTGTGAAATGGTTTTTGTTATGATTTTCATTTTCATTTCATTGTTTACTAAGGAGATTGTGAATCTTTTCAAGTGTTTACTGACTATTTGAGTTCCTTATTCTGTCCATTTTTTATAGGTTATCTTTCCGTATTAACTATAGTGTTCTAATGTATGTTCTACAGAAGAAAAGTGCATGTCTATGTCTATACCCTAGAGAGGGAAGCAATATAGCTTGGTGAGTTAAGAATGTGAGCTCTGGAATCAGAATCTAATACCATTTCCACTTAGGTGAAGTATATAGTTCAGCAAATTACTTCACTTCTCTAAGCTTCATTTCCTTATTTATAAAATGTAGCCAACAACTATCTCACAGTATTAGAACATCATATTAAATAATGTGGAAAACAGTCTATTTAATATAGTGCCTGATACAAATAATACCTACTATTAGCAGGTTCATTGTCAATAACAACAAAAAATCCCACTTCCCCTTACAATATTCTTACAAAACATTATTTCATGAATATATTGGAATCCTTCGTAAAATAATTCTTATTTTCATCTGTATACTCTTATAGAGCAAAAGGTTCCCCAAAATGTAATATCCAGACTAGATAGTTGCACATCCTTTTATTTCTCTCAAACACTCTCAGTTACTAGCCTGTGAGCTCACTGAAAGCAAGGCCTGTTTCATCAGTCCAAGGAGCCCTTGCACACAGCACCACTTCTAGCACACAACGTCCTGAGGCTCCCCAGTCCAGACGCTCAGAGATTTCACCAGCGTTCTATTCACATTCTTCATAGTTTCCATTTACTTCAGTCATACCCACACCCATCTCCCAGTGCTCAAAGATAGAATCCTGGTCCTTTCTTGTTTTTTTAATTATTATTTTTTATTGTTTTTCCCCCTTACCTCTTAGAGCAAGGTATTAAAGGTGACTAAACTGGCAAGATATTGATATTAATATTTAATGTTGATACTGGCTCCCTAGGAGGGTAGGTAAAAGAAAATAATTTTTATTGCCTGTCTTTATTTGTAATGCTTCTTAAATGATGCTTCTTTCTTCCTAAAACACTTACTTTCCATAATGCTTTACCAAAAAAGGAATAAGAAATTAAAAGGTTAAAATCTGTTTAGAAATAAAACACAAAAACTAGTACACATGCAGCCTTCTGAGAAGGCCTATTTTTCTAATCTCTCTTCTAGCCATGAACTAGTACAATTCTGTTGTGACCAAGTAGGTATTTTTTCTTTCTCAGAGTCGCTGTTCCTCTCAATTCCCTCTTGAATGTCTCTAACCCCTTCCACAGGTCCACGTTAGGCTATTTATCCAGACGTACTTTGCCTTCCAATTCTCAGCCTACTGATAACAGAGACCCAATGGCATTCAACTCAGTCACCTCTGCCTCTGGCTAACAGCTATGTTTATGGCTGGAAAGCACTCAAGGGGACAGGAAAGGCTGAAATGGTCACCTGAATTGAGTTTTGGATTGCCTGGAGTTTCCAATTCTTAATCTATCAATCCCTATTACTTAAAAAAAAAAAAAAAAATCCAACCTATGTAACCAAGAGCTTACTGATTATAGTGAGCAAGTTCATCCTGTTCCAAACCTATACATTAGAAACAAACAACCCTTACAAACCACCAGAGAGTAATTTACTAGGGGTCACAGTTCCGACCCTGGTTTTGATTTCGGATTATTTTGCAGCTAGCTGACTGACTCAGGAAACAAGTGTCTGCAGTCAACCTGTTTTAACTCCTCTCTCCTGTTCGAGGTCATATTCAAAATCCCCACGAGCCCTTTGCACAAAAGCTGGAGACCTTAACCTTCTCTGCATTCCACAAGGGCTGCAAGGTAAACGTGGCTGTATAGGGCTCTTTATCAAAATGGACTCTGAACTGTCAATCAACTTGTGTCTGCATTTTTTCATCTTAATGAGAAGAAATCCAAATTCTTCCCCATGTCAACCACTTGGATATGCTTATAATTCCAAATCCCACATTTTATGGAAAAATTGTGGAAAGATATGGCTGAAGCAGACATCTAAGCAAAAGCTGCCTGTAGTTTCAGAACTCAAACTTATTCACATCAAAATCAACCTGCAGGAAATAATGTAGAATGTACCCTTTAATGTGTCTCCTAGACTTAATTAATGTGGCTCCTAAGAATGATCCTCTAGTTTAGTGCTACAAAATATACCTAGCACCAGATCGGAAGTAACTGTAACTCCTGTGCAGAAGAAGTCTCCTCTAGGACAGAAAGTCTTGACATGGACAAGGAGTCTGGCAGTTGCTCTCATTCTTCTAAGATCCCACAGACCCTATTTAAGTGTGTGGAGTCATTTACAAAACTTGTTGAACAGTTAAAATGCATCAGTGTACCTTCAAGTCACAGTGACAGCCTAGAAAGCAACGTTGTATTTTCAAACAACACTGAAAATCTTATTATAGTTGACATTTTTTCACTTTTATCATCATTTCTCAATGGAACTGGATTTATTAAAAACTCAAGGTAAAAACATTTTAAATGATAAATAAAAAAGATGTACACTATCACAACAGAAAAAAAGCAGAACAATTGACCTGTATTACTAAAAATACTTGGCTAGCTTTTAAAAAACAGATCTGTCCTTTAAAATATTAAAGCAATTTGCATTATTGTTACTACTAATGTACAACATTACGTGTTAGGGAAAATGCATACTACAGAGGGAAAGGCTGAATTTCTGGAGTCCAAAAGATTCCAATCAATTTCCGGTTCTTTCATTTACTGACCGTTGAGTTTTGTACCATTTGCTTTGCTTTCCTAGCTAACCCTGTTTCCCCATTTCTAATCCCATTATATGTGGGGTTTACAACACCCACTTCAAGGGGTTTCTGTAAAGATTTATTGAAATTATACATGGTAGTATTGGACACACACTAGTTATTCAAAAAATGGTAGCTCTAACTATAAAGATAACTATGCAAGTTCCTTTTTTTAATCAATTGCAAGTCATCTACATGAGTTATACCATAATCCTATTCAATTTAGCCTTCTTTATGCTGAGAGCTAAATACAATTCTCAGGGGTTGTGCTGGAATTGCTAGTGGACATGCTAGTCTCCTGTATGGGACTGGGAGCTCACTGAGAAGGAGTCCTTCACTCTCCTTTTCATCCCACACACTGGGTGCAGGGCCTGGCCAGTAAAAAACACTCCATAAATGTCTGATGAAGGAAAACACTGCAAAATTACATAGAGAGAAATAAATGCGAGGACTTATAATTTCATTCACCTTGAATAAAAACTATAATTGGTCAAGGGTGCATATGAGTAATGCACTCATTCACTCATGCATCTATTCAAAACTGAGAGCCAAGATGCAGCTGAGGGTAAAAAAAGTGGGTACGCTGAGAAAAAGGAAACCATTGTTCCAAGGGAACATTTCTAAAATGCGGACTCCAGTGTGGTTTGGGGAACCATCTAAAACGCCGGTGCTCTGAGTGTGGTTGACAGACTGAGTTAAAATTAACAGGCAGCTTGGTAAACACAGAGATTCCTGGTGCCCCTAGGCAGTTCTAATGATAGGAATCTCTGAAGATGCATCAGTACTTCATAAAACCTAGACTCAATAAAATATGTTGCAATAAGGTTTTATTATAAGATGAGAACACTGAAGCTCAGATGCTTAGTCATTTCCTTCATCCCTCCACCCCCAACTATCTTTTAATACAGCGGTTACCTTTGACCATAACACCTGAGACCCCATGAAAATCTGATTCTGGACCATAAATTACTCAGTACCGTTAGATTTTCTTCTATCATCCTTAAAAAGGAATTTTAACCTAGGAAAAATAGTTGTTGTTTTCTTATATTGTTAACTGTTCATATATTCTCAAACTGACTAAGAATTAGTTCTAATTTAAAAATTCCACAAACTAACTTATAATACTGGATTAAATGAAGTCATATTGAGTGTAATTCATTTATTTAGTGAGCACCTATTGTGTTTTAGACACCATGTCAAGTTCTAGAGACGACAAAGCTCCAAGTTCTAAGGAGCAGAGACAACAGGATGCAGGCCCCAGACAGAGAACTATGGTGATAAAGCCTTCAAAGAGAGAAGCATGTATTCTAAGGAAGCACATGTGAGCAGCCTACAATCCAATGGGGGTGGGGGTGGGGGTGGGAGGTGGCGCACACACTGGTGCCTTCCCAGATAAAATGATCTAAAGAACACGTAGAAATTAGGTGGGCAAAGTGGGAATGGCAGTACCTGTACCAGAAGAAACCCTGTGTCAATGTCAGGAGATTAGGAGAGACTTGCTGAGTTTGGAAAACAAAGAAATTTAGCAAGGCTGAGACACAACATCTAGAGGAAGGATAATAAGATAAGGCTGGAGACGTAAGCAAACCCGGCTTCAGGACGTTAGGGCAGGCAATGAGCTCAGTCTGGGAAGCACTCAAGATGAGGTGCTGTGGGACAGCCAAGGGGGGCATGTGGGACATTGGGGAGATGTTCAGAAAGCAGCGTGATGTAGGACAGTAGCACTCACAAGGGAGTTCTAGATGGGACGCATGTTGGGAAGAAATCAACATTTAAAATTTAACTTAAAAACAATGAAATAATTGTTGATAGGTAAAAAAAATTTTTTAAGTGCATTATATACATTTATGCCTTACATTCTTTATCAGCAATTATAACCACTGCATTTTCAATAGTGTTATTTTTCCTAAGCGATTTTCTATTAAATTCATATTTGCAGTAAAATTTGAGAGAAGAAGGAGACACTCCCCTGAAACAAACCATCCTATGGTTTCATTACCTGTAAAATGGCATGATAAGCTCGAGTCATATATGCCAGCCACGCCTGTGGGAGAAAAATGGCCCGGTGCCACTCAGAAAGCTGGATGTGAACCTGTGGAAAAGACGCACCACACCGTGAGTCAGACTACACAGTATTAAACTGTAAAATTAAACCGCATCATCAATTCTTCCTTTCCCCTTATTTAAATGGTTTATGTTCTAAAACAAACCAAATCAGTCTGGGATCAGAACCACAAATAAGGTCTTTTGAATATTTTCAAAGGAGAGGAGCTTAGAGTCCTGTAAAGACAAAATAAAGTAAGCCTGACATTTTCTAAATTAAAGCAAATAGAGTCTTACAATAATAACAAGTTAAAATGTATATATAATTCAAATATGTCCCTGAAAATTAGGGAGAAACTCTGTGAAGCCTCTTGCCAATGTCAGGAAACGAGGTATTGTCTAACAAATCTCCCTAGTAATTTTAAATAAAAATAAATATTGCTCACATCCTGGATTTTCATTCTGACAATTTCTGAAGTAATAAACCTAAATTGTCAACAGAAATATCATGTTATGTAGAAACCATGATGGTAAGAGCATGCAAATGAGCACTGCACTCAGCAATTGTGCACACCACCATATAAATGCCCTTTAATCAGTGTGGGTAAACAAGCGAAAAATGAAATAGGCCAGCACGGAAACCCTGTGTCTGAAGCGAGGCCCAGACACAACATCTGGTTTTCATAGTCATTTCTGTTTCTACCTATTAGTATACGGCTATCTTGAAACAAATCTTCCCAAGGTCTGCTTCTGCTAAAAAAGATCACTCCAGACAGACAGTCACAGTACATCACATTTCATGTGTCCTGTAACTCATCTCATCAGACTCAAACAACAAAAACTTCAGTCTGTGTTCTACAAACAAAAATCCCCCCCAAATTTCTACGTAATTACCCCAGAATCATAAAAACCAGAGTGCTTAAGAGATTTTATTGTATTGTAAGATTCAATTGCTTTGCGACAGGGAAGAGAACAGCCTCTCTGAATAGAGTTGGGTCTCATGGCCTCTGGTGTTTAATTCTAGTCTTAGTGTGGGCCCACTATACACAAGGTTTTATGAGAAAATATAGAGAATATCAGCTAATCTGTGTCCTCACAGAGCTTTCTAGTGTGAGAATCAGAAAGAGGCACAAACAGATTACAAGGCAAAATTGTAAGACTCTACGGAGAGCGAAGAGATTAATTCTGCCTGCTACCTATCACCTCTCAATCCACTGCTGTGTTTTAAAGAATTAGATACTCAAACAGCATGAGAAAGGTATTGGAACCATGAAATGAACTGTAAAAAATGATAAAGACAAGTTTTTTCTTTCTCTGATGCAGTACTCTCTCTGTTGAGGAAAGCCAGGGGAGCCTTGTCAACATGGTACTAAACATCCTTGAAGGGAGAGGCCAGCCGAGGCCACATTTCAAGCTGGGAGGTATTAATCAGTTTTTGGTTCTTGCCCTTTGTTTCCAAAATGGGAGGAATTTTCTTAAATTTTTCCTATCAATTCTGTTCCCTTTTCATAAACTATATTAACTATCTCTAAATTGTATTTTGAGATCTGGGTTTACCAGAAAGAACACTCAAACACCACAACCAACACTTTTATCTCTCATGTCAGAACCTCAAAATACTAAAAATTTCCCTGCCAAGTATTATAATTCATGGGCATCATTACCACTGCACGACTGAGGCGATCTACAGCCTCAGCAAATGGGCAATAAGAGCACTGAATGTTTTTTTGGAAAGACAACGGTCTCCATTGGTTTTCAAACCTGAGTTAAAACAAAAAGAAAGCACTATGGGAAAAATATAAAGGAAAATGAGCAAATCAAATGTTGAGCTTCTAAGAACAAAGACATTCATGCCAGAAAACCTATTTAAAAGGAGGTTATAAACTGAAGGTTGAAGCTAACCCTCCCGCTGCTGCTCCAGCAGCATCTGAAGGCGGTGCAGGGATGCAGGGGAATCCCTGGGCCCGCACTCCTTATGTTCATGAGACTATACCTAGTCTTAGCGTTCTGTGGCGCGAGCTGTGAACAAATCTCCTTAAAGATGCATTCTCTTGCTCTTTCTCTTATTGAACAGAGACTTAGGGAAACAGCTTAAAGACAGTCAACACCCACATTCCAGTTGTGTTACAGGCAAAAGAGGAAGCTATTCCAATTCAATATATAGCTACCCATAACAGCTAATGTTGCTAGGCTGGAAAACACAATTCACACTTTTAAAGTATGAAAGTTATGTATAATTTGCATTACTTGTGAGAAGCCCTTGAAGTAAACCTAATCAACAACATAATTTCAGCCGTGACTGGTGTAGTTCGGTGGATTGGATGGCATCCTGCAACTGAAAGGTCACTGGTTCCATTTGCAGCCAGGGCACATACTTTGGTTGTGGGCCAGATCTGTGGCTGTGGGTATGCAAGAGGCAACCGATTGATGTTTCTCTCTCACATCAGTGTTTCCCACCCTCTCTTTCTGTCTGCCTTCTCCTCTCTCTAAAAATAAATAAATAAAATCTTTAAAAATTTCATTTCGATGAGAACCCCATTTGTTTATTCTTTCCTTTATGTCCCTTGCTCTAGGGGACATTTCAGTGAAAATATTGCTGTGTGGAATATCTGAGATTTCCCTGCCTATGTTTTCCTCTAGGACTTTTATGGTGTCACAACTTATATGAGGGCCCAGAGACATATGAAATGAAACTCAGCATCACTAGCCATCAGAGAGATGCAAATTAAAACCACAATGAGATACTACTTCACACCGCTGAGAATGGCATCATAAACAAATCAATAAACAACAAGTGTTGCAGAGGACGTGGAGAAAGGGAACCCTAGTGCACAGTAGCTGGGAGTGCAGACTGGTGCAGCCACTGTGGAAAACAGTATGGAATTTCCTCAGAAAACTAAAAATGGAACTGCCTTATGACCTGGCTGGGATTATATTCTAAGAACCCTAAACACCAATCAATAAGAACCTATGTACCCCAATGGTCATAGCAGCACAATTTACAATAGCCAAGTTCTGGAAGCAACCTAAGTGCTTATCAGTAAATGAGTGGACCAGAAAACGATGGCACATTTACACAACGGAATTCTATGCAGCAGAAAGAAAGGAGCTCCTACCCTTTGCAAATAGCATGGATGGAACTGGAGAGCATTATGCTAAGTGAAATGAGCCAGGTGGTGAGGGACAAATACCATATGATCTCACCTTTAAGTGGAACCTAATCAACAAAACAAACAAGCAAGCAAAATATAACCAGAGACATTGAAATTAAGAACAATTTCATAGTAGCATTTTCAAAATAGCCAAAAGGTGAAAATAACCTAAAGGTTCATGAATGAATGAATGGATAAATAAAATATGGTATATCCACAATATAATATTGTTCAAGAGGGGAGGTGGTATAGGATAATGGGGGGACAGGGGTTAAGTGCTTTCAGGAACAACTATGAAGGGCACATGGACAAAACGTAGTGGGGGTGGAATGGGGGAGGGAGATGGGGATGACTGGGGTTGGAGGGAGTGGTGGGGGGAAATGCAGACAACTGTACTTGAACAACAATAAAATAAAAAATAAATAAATAAAAGACTAAATGACGGTCTTCAGGAGAAAAAAAATCAAATAATGAAGTTGCAACCTTGTTATTCAGCAGATGATAAAGCAAGGTTCTCAACCACTGTGCATCAAATTTCAAGGAATATGTGAAGTTTACTCTTTCTATAACTAACTACACATACCCCTGTAATGACAGGCAACTGGTGAACTGTTGAGACAGGTGAGTCCTATGATTTAGGGAAGAGTAAGAGTTTCTATGTGTAAGAGGTAGTAACTATAATGAAATGTTACGCATACGTCTCAAAAAGAGACCACATCAGGGAAACATGCAAATAATGTAGGAGGGAGAAGAATGCTAATGAGGAAAGGGTGGAGATGGGAGGAGGTGACAGAGTTAAACAGGGTGGTCAGAATTAGGTCTCTTTGAGGAGGTGAAGTCTGAGTGAATCTGGAAGGAGATGAAGATGTAAAAACCAAGGTATGTGCTAGTGGGAATGTAAAATTATTCAGCTGCTATAAAAAACAGTTTAGTGGTTCCTCAAAAAGTTAAGATAGAATTACCATAACACACCAATTCCATTACTAGATATATACCCAAGTGAAAGGAAAACATGTATAAAAAACAAATACTTGTACACGAACGTTCATAGCATTTTCAAAATAGCCAAAAGGTGAAAATAACCTAAAGGTTCATGAATGCATGAATGGATAAATAAAATATGGTATATCCACAATATAACATTGTTCTGCCACAAAAAGGAATGAGGTATCGACCCCTGCTACAGTGCAGATGAACCTTGAAAACATTATGCTAGGTGCAAGAAGCCAGACACAAAAGGTCATATATTACATGATCCCATTTATATGAAATATCCAGAATAGGTAAATCCATAGGGACAGGAACAAATTAGTGGTTTCCAGTATGGGGATGAAGGAGGGAAGAGACTAGAACAAGAAGGTAGAGGAAATGGGGAGTTTCCCCTCCCCATTGCTTAAGGGATACATGTCTCAAGTGAGGGAGATGAAGATGTTTTGGAACTAGGTAGACATAACTGTATATATTGTGAATGTACTAAATGCTACGAGTTGTAAACTTTAATGTGGTTAGTTTTATGTTATGTGAATTATAGTTTGATTAAAATTAAAAAAGATAAGGCAAAGTCCTAGAATGAGCACGGCATATAGCTGATCTGTTAGAGGACTGAAAGAAGGCCGGGAGCAACAGCACAGAGGGGAGTAGAAAGAGAATAGACTGGTGAGTGAGCAGGGGCCAGAGAATTCAGGGTCTTCTGGTCATTTTTTCAGGACCTGCCTTTATTCTTACCAATGGGGAGCTATTAAAAATTTTTGAGAAGGAGGAGGGTATCATCTGATCTACTGTAAAGGAATCATGCTGACCACTATAATAATTGTAGAGGGCCAAGGTCAACATGAGGAAGCCTACTCAGAGGCTACTTCCTGCATGCAACAAGCCAGGTAAGGGATAATGGTGGCTCAGACAGTTGTATCAGTAGCACTACAGAATAACAGTTGTCAAGTATTTAGCTACATAAATATTTCCACCCCACCCAAATTGTGAAGGAAAATGCCAACATATAAAACAGAAAACACAGAATTCAATCTTGTCCAGATGAAGTCAGGGCAAAGGCTAGGGACTTGGCACTCAGCCCTCTTGATCATCAGACCCCAGTCTGTGGTGGCTCCTAGGACTTTTTAAGCAGTTTAACTAGGGGAATATGAAAGAGATCAGTGGTTATAAATAGACAGGGGAGGGGAAAGGGGTTGACTACAAAGGAGCATGGGGAATTTTTAGGGCAATAAAACTGTTGTCTTGACTGTGGTACTGGTCACACAAATGAGTGTACTTTTAAAATTCATAGAACCAAACACTAAATGGTGTAAAACCTACTGTATGTGTATTATACCTCAACAAAAATAAAATTAAAAATAGTTTCTCTTTATTAAAAATAAATAGAAATCACTATTTTTAGAACATGTACTTCTCACCCACCTTCCACCACCTATTACACACTGTACATTTCTTTGTCATCATCATTCAAAACCCACTCTTGCATTCATTGTTCCTTTTTCTACCAATGTTACCCATCAATTTCCCAGTCACACAAGTTTAAAACTTCTGGTTTCTTCTGGACTTCTTTATTTCCCCTAACTCAACTACCAACTCTACCTCTGAAATGTTTATTATATTTGTTCCTACTTTCTTCCTCATTGGTTTAGTCCTAATTCCTGCCTAGATTACTGAGGTCACCTAAGTAATCCCCTAAAACTAAAATCTTTCCTCCTCCTCCTCCTTTTTTCATCTTCACTCAGGGAAATGTTTATTGATTTGAGAGAGAGCAAGTGAGCAATAAACACTGATCTGTTGCCTCCCATAAGTGCCCCAACCAGGGATCAAACCCACAACATTTTGGTGCACGGAATGACACTCCAACCAACTAAGCCACCCAGTCAGGGCCTTTCCTCCTTCTACTACACCCTAAATGACACAGCTCCTATCACATTAACTCAGAACTTCTTTTCAGAAACCCTTGACGGTTCATTAAAGAATAAAGTTCAAACTCTTTTGTGCTATGTTCAAAGACTTTTAGACTCAAAAGTACAACATTTACTTTAAGAAAGAATTTGTTCTTATGTTAGAAATCTGCTGGCCAAGATCCTCAACCCACCTCCCCACTTGATCTCTGCTCTTCTCTTCCATTTAACCTGTGTTCTGGCTGAACTGGATTATAAACCAATTCCCAAGCCTACCCTATAGTCAATAGGACCTTTGCACTCACTGCTTCCTCTTTGTTTAATGCTGTTTTCCTCTCATCGGTACTTACTGAAATCATTTCCAGTACACTATCAGCCTCTCCTCTAACACTCAGTAAATTCAATCTTAGGTTATTTGTGTAAGGACATTAATCTCATACAATCCTACGGGCAGAGATCATGTCCTATTCATCCCGGAATCTCTCCCATGGCACCCATAACAATGTCGTGCACATAAGCGTTCAATTAAGTACCTGCTGACTTTAACCAAACTAAATGTATTTGCTTTAAAACAAAATTTTGTCATGTGAAAACCATACTACCATAAACAAGTGGTCACGAAAGATTATGATGTACAACTTTCAATCATGCTAGAAGCACGATTTTAGAAAACTTTTTTAGTAGAAATAGCAAAAGTCAAACACAGGTTGTTGAGGAAGCAATTATTTGAAATTTTATAAAAGCTTGTCCAAAATGTTCTGGCCAGGAAATGTTTAATTCCAGATAAGAACACAGTGCGTGACAAGGCAAAATTTTAAAGCTGGTATGACAGACTTTATATTTTGAAATTTCCTAACCAAACTTACGGCCTCTAATTAAATATATCTGAAATACTAGCTCAATAGAAAATACTCTGCTCAGGCACGCAGTTCATAATGTAGGGCAATGCTGACAAGCACAATGAAAAGTAGATCTTGTTTCCTCACTGATATGTGTCTTACTGGAAGGACTACACGGTCCCCTAATCAGTTAATTTACTGTTCAGAATACATAGTCTAGAAATTTGGTATTATTTTCTGCCTCAGGCCGATCATAACAAATAAGATTATTTGTGTATAAGAAAATACCCTTTTAACATCCCATCATTAAATACTACAAATCAATAAGGCAAGCTTTAATTGTCAAACTAGAATGAGATAAAGTAGGGCAGCATGTAAAAATGACAAGTAAACTGCTTACTATTGATTTAAAACCCCAGTTTCACAAAGGCATTTTTTTATGCTCCCCAGATGTATATATTATCAAAATAAAAAAATTATTTAACTTCATTTGCTACAGACACATGAATAGCAAGCCACCACATTTGGTCTGTGATGAACACACACACTCCTCCCACATTCCCAGGAGAAAAATCATTTGTATGTCATGTTAGAGACCCCCAAGGCCGTTCAATATCCCATTGTTTATATATAAGACATAATAGGCCTCAATTTTCTGTCAATACTAATCTTGTTTGCCCAAAATAATTTTTTTTTAATTCCTATCCCATGACAAATGGTGACTGGAAGACAAGAAGGGAGGACTTACGGACACATTTTCAAAATGACACCCATCTCTTCGAAGGTGCTTTCTGGACATTTAAAACTCTTTCTCCTTCACCCCTTCTTCCCTCATTCTTTCTCTCTCTCTCTGTTCAGTTTATCTTTCTCCCCTCACCCCTAACTCCCTTCCCCATCAGGGTAATGTTAGCTTGAAAGCTGACAATTCAATCACATCTCAAGCAACCATTTACTGTTATTTAATAGAAGGGGGGAAAGCCAGTTACCATAACAACTCACATCACATAGTAATTATGGAGTCTCTAAAATATAGCAAACCATACTTTTCACAGTGTTTTCTAAGGGGAATGTATACTAAGCACAGATACTACTTCTCCCAACTATTATTCAGAATTTTCATCTAATGGTTTCATATTGCATGATGGCTATACTACTACATGTTCTTCATTACAGACATAAGGGTTTTTAAATAAATAAGACACTGAAAGAAAAAGGCAAATACACTCCTTGTATGTCAAATAATGGGTTATATATCACATGTACTTTTTGGCATCTAGGAAAAAAACTTAAAGGAGACAGAAAGAAAACAAACTAATTTATAAGGTAAAAATAATCAAATGATGATCAATAAGAAGAAAGAATTTAGAAGCAAAGATTTCATTCAGAGCAGTGTCAACAATAAGTCCAGATAAAGTTATGCTGAAATAAAAAGGAGAAAGGAACTCACTGCCTAATGTGGAGGTAGAAATATGGTTGGGAGCAGCAGCAGGATCAGAAAAATTTGCATGTGTCCAAAGACGGAGGAAATGATGAAGCAAGACTGACACTCTCATCCAGGGACAAACCAGTATCATTTAATGTAGATGAGAGTGTGATGTCAGAATTAGAAATGCCATGGATGACAAGACAGGGAAGGAAAATGTTATTCACCTTTAACTTCCTCAGTAACAGGTGCCAAATTAGTTTCAGGATGAGATACAGTAGTTAGGAATCAGAGCAGAAGAGGACAGTCCCTTGAGCTTGGACAAGCCCTAGTATACCTGAAATGACCCCTGGTTGTGCCCTGTTCAAATGAGCAAAGAGAGAGAGGATACTTCAGTTTTAAAGAAATCTCAACAGGAGAGTGATCACAGTAGCCGCTCCAGCAGTCCCCCCCTTATCTGCTCTTTTACTTGTTGAGGTTTTAGTTACCATAATCAACTGCAATATGAAAATATTAAAAGGAAAATTCTAGAAATGATTCATAAGTTTTAAAATGAGCACCATTCCAAGTACTGTCATAAAATCTTAGGCTTCTTGCTCCACCCTACCCATGATATCAATCATCCCTTTGTCCTGTGTCTCCATGATTTATATACTACCTCCTGGTTAGTCACTTCGTAGCTGTCTCAGTTATCAGCTGGACTGTTGCATATCACAGCGCTTGTGTTCAAGTATCCCTTATAGTAGCCTAATGCTGTCACAATGTTTATGTCATTTATCTCACTTCATTATGTAAAAAGCTGATCAATGCACATCACTGCAAGAAGAAGGGTGAATATAGTACAATAAAATATTTTGAGAGAGAGACACCACATTCATATAACTTTAATTAGAATACATTGTTACAATAGTTTTATTTTAGTATTGTTGTTGTTCCTAGTTTATAAATTAAGCTTTATCATAGGTATGTACATGAAAAAACATAGTATATATAGGGTATAGTACTATCTGTGGCTTCAGAAATTTCCCTAGGAGTCTTAGGATGTAAGGCCCATTGAAAAGGGGGAGAATACTATATGTAGAATGGCTCCTGGTATGTCAGATCAAACCCAAATCAGTTTAGATCTGTGTCTTCAAAAAGTAATATGAGGGAGTTTCACTTTGAAAAAAGTCATTGATAGCTCCAAACAGGTTGACCAGGGCCAGTCACAAGCAGTGTCTGACAAAGGTCTACACCAGAGTCTTTGTAGATCTACCTAATACATAGAAACAAATACAAAGAAACAGTCAAAATGGGAAGACAAAGAAATAGACCCCAAATGAAAAATAAGAGCATTATCCAAAAGAAGAACTAGATGAAATGGAGGTAAGCAATTTATCAGATACAGAGCTTAGAGTAATGATTATAAGGACACTCAACAGTGTAAAAAAAGATATAGAAACCATAAAAAAGGACCGGTCAGAAATAAAGAATGCAGTATCTGAAATAAATAATACACTGGAAGGAATAAACAGGGTAGATGAATTGGAGGATGGAATCAATGATTTGGAAGACAAGGTAGAAAAATCACCCAGGCAGAGCAGCAAAAAGAAAAAAAGGAATTTGAAAAAATGAGGAAACCCTAAGAAACATTTGGGAAAACATGAAGCATAATAACATTTGCATCACGGGAATACCAAAAGGAGAAGAGAGGTAGCATGCGATTGAGAACCTATTTGAAGAAATAATGACAGAGAAATTCCCTACTCTGATGAAGGAAAAAGACACACAAGTCCAGTAAGCTCAGAGAGTCCCAAACAAGTTGGACCAAAAGGCTAACATCGAGACACATCATAATTAAAATGACAAGGCTTAAAGACAAGGGGAGAATCCTAAAAGCTGCAAGAGAAAAGCAGTTAGTTACCGACAAGGGAGCACTGATTAGACTGGCATCAGATTACTCAACAGAAACATTTCAGGGCAGAAGGGAGTGGTGAGAAATATTCAAAATGATGAAAGGCAAGGACCTACAACCAAAGCTACTTTACCTGGCAAGGCTATCATTTAAAATTGAAGGATAAATAAGCAACTTCCCAGACAAGAAAAAGCTAAAGGAGTTTGTTAACAACAAACCAGTACTGCAACGAATGTTAAAGGGCTTGCTTTAAGAAGAAGAAAAAGAAAAGGGGGAAAAAAACCACAGGAAAATATCTATCAATAATCACCTTATCAGTAAACAGCTTAAATGTTTCAACCAAAAGACATAGGGTAGCTGAATGGATAAGAAAATTAAGACCTATATACATGCTGCCTCCAACACACCCACCTCAAATCAAAATATACCAACACAGAAAGATATTTCATGCAAATGGAAAGGAAAAAAAGCTGGGGTAGTAGTACTTATATTCGACAAAACAGACTTTAAAACCAAGGCTATAGTAAGAGACAAAGAAGGATACCACATAATGATAAAGGGAATGATCCAACAAAGGGATACAACTTTAGTAAACATTTTCTTACCTAACACAGAAGCACCTAAATATGTGAAGCAAATCTTGATGGACATAAAGGGAGAGATGGACAGAAATACAGTCATAGTTGGAGATTTTAACACCCCATTGACTTTGATGGACAGATCTTCCAGGTAGAAAATCAACAAGGAGACAGTGGCCTTAAACACACACTAGATCAAATGGATTTAATTGATACTTCAGAGCATTTCACCCCAAAGCAGCAGAATATACATACATTTCAAGTACACATGGAAAGTTTTCTAGGACAGACCACGTTATGACAAAAAAACAAGTCTCAATAAATTCAAGAAGATTGAAATCATATCAAGCATCTTCTCTGACCACAATGTTATGGAACTAGAAATCAATCACAAGAACAACACTGAAAAACACACAAAGACATAGAAGCTAAATAACAAGTTATTAAACAACAAATGGGTCAACAAGAGATCAAGGAAGAAATCAAAAGATACCTTGAAACAAATGAAAATGAGGACACGATAATCCAAAATCTGTGGGACACAGGGAAAGCAACTCTTAGAGGGAAATCCATAGCATTACAGGCCTATCTCAAAAAAAAATAAAAATAGAGAGAGAGAGAGAGAGAGAGAGAGAGAGAAAGTTCAAGTAAATAATCTAACTTTACACTTCCAAAAGTGAGTAGAAAGACCAGAGTAGGAATAAATGGAATAGAGTCTTTAAAAAAAAAAAAAAAAAAAAAACAACCCACAAAAGATCAATGCATCTAAGAGAAGGTTCTTTGAAAAGATAAACAAGTTTGACAAACCTTTCACCGGACTCATCAAGGAAAAAAGAGAAAGAACCCAAGTAAATAAATTCAGAAATGAAAGAGGAAAAATAACAAAAGACAGCAAAGAAATACAAGGGATTATATGAAAATATTCTGAGCAAACATATGCCAACAACCTAGATGAAATGGATAAATTCCTAGAAACATACAATCTTGTAAAACTGAATCAGGAAGAATGAGAGAATATGAATAGATAGATTATCCTTAGTGAAATGGAAGTAGTAATAAGAAAACTCCCAATGAACAAAAGCCCTAGACTAGATGTCTTCACAGGTGAATTCTACCAAACATTCTGAGAAGGACTAATACCTCTCCTCAAACTATTTCATAAAATTCAAAAGAAGAGAAGACTCCCCATCTCATTTTGTAGCTCAGCATTATGATAATTACAAAACCAGATAAAGATATTAAAAAGAAAAAATTATAGGCCAATATCCCTGATGAACATATATGCTAAAATGCTTCACAAAATATAGCAAACAGAATACAGCAATGCATCAAAAAGGTCATACACTAGGATCAAGTGGGATTTATTAAGGAAATGCAAGGTTGGTACAACATTTGCAAATCAATAAATGTGATTCACCACATAAACAAAATGAAAGATAAAAACCACATGATCATATCAATAGATGCAGAAAAAGCATTTGATAAAACCCAGCACCCATTTATGATAAAAACTCTCAGAAAGTGGGAATAGAGGGAACATACCTCAACATAATAAAGGCCATATATGACAACAGGCAAAACCTACAAGTGTTCTCCTTAAGGTCAGAAACAAGACAGAGATGTTGGCTTTCACTTCTCTTATTCAACATAGTACAGAAAATCCTAGCCCTGCAGTCAGAAGAGAAGAAGAAATAAAAGGCATCCAAATTGGAAAGGAAGAAGTAAAACTCATTGTTTGCAGATGATATGATACTGTACATATAGATGCCCAAAGAGTCCACCAAGAAACTACTAGAACTAATAAATGAATTCAGCAAAGTAGAAAACAAAATTAATATCCAGAAATCAGCTGCTTTTTTATATGACTATAATGAATAACAGATAGGGAAATTAAGAAAACAATCCCATCCACAATTGTTTCAGAAATTATACAATACCTAGGAATAACCCTAACCAAGGATGTAAAAGACCTACATGTACACCAAAAATTATAAGACACTGAAGAAAGAAATTGAAGAACACACAAATAAGTGGAAGCACATACCATGTTCATGGATAGGAAGAATTAACATCATTAAAATGTCCATACAACCCAAAGCAACCCACATATTCAATACAATTCCTATCAAGGTTCCAATGAGGTATTTCACAGAACTAGAACCAAAACTTGTATGAAATCACAAAAGGCCCCGGGTATCAACAGTGATACTAAGAAAGAATAAAGTTGGAGGAATCATACTACCTAATATGAAATTATACTATATGCCATAATAATCAAAACAGCATGGTAGTGGCATAAAAATAGACACATAGATCAATGGAACAGAGTAGAGCCCAGAAATAAACCCATACCTTTATAGTCAATTAATATTTGACAGCGGATGTAAGCACATACAATGGGCTGAAGATACTTTATTCAATAAATGGTGTTGGGAAAATTGGACAGATACATGCAGAAAAATAAAACTAGACCACCTTCTTACACCACACATAAGCATAAATTCAAAATGGATCGAAGACTTAAATGTTAGACACAAACCCATAAAAATCATAGAAGAAAACATAAGCAGCAAAATCTTGGACATTGTTTGTAGCAATCTTTTATTGGATATATCTCCCGAGGCAAGGGTAACAAAAGAAAAAAATAAATAGATGGGACTATATGAAACTAAAAAGCTTTTTCACAGCAATGGAAATCATCAACCAAATAAAAAGACAACCCACAGAATGGATTGTATTCATTGATACATCTGATAAGGGGTTAATATCCAAAGCTTAAAGAACTTACAAAACTCAACACCAAAAAACAAACAAACCAATTAAAAATTGGGCAAAGGACTGGAATAGACATTTATTCAAAGAGGACATACAGATGGCCAGTAGATGTATGAAAAGATGTTCAACATCACTAATCATCAGAGAAATGTAAATTAATACCACAATGAGATATCATCTCATACCCGTCAGAATTATCATCATCAATAAATCAATAAACAACAAGTACTGGAGAGGATGTGGAGAAAGGGGAAACCTTTTGCACTGTTGGTGGGAATGCAAACTGGAGCAGCCACTGAAGAAGGCAGTATGGAGATACCTCGAACAATTAAAAATGCATCTTCTTTTTGACTCAGCAATCCTACTTCTAAGCATGTATCTGAGAGAACCCAAAACTCTAATTCCAAAGAACACAAGCACCCCTATGTTCACTGCAGCATTATTTACAATCACCAAGATATGGAAGCAGCTCAAGTGTCCATCAGTAGACGAGTGGATAAAACAACTATGGGATATTTACAGAATGGAACTCTACTCGGATGCAAAAAAGAAGATAATTTTACCCTTTGAGACAGTATGGATAGAGCTAGAAAATATTATGCTAAGTGAAATAAGCCAGTTAGAGCAAGAAAAATACTATCTGATATCACTCACATGTGGCATCTAATGAACAAACTGAACTAACACAGAAAATGGGGACAGACTCAGATGGATTGAAGGATGACAGCTGGGGTGGGGGAGGAGAGGGGTAGAAGAATTGAGAAAAAAGGAAAAAGAACTCCTGGACATGGACAGCAGTGTGGTGATTGCTGCAGGCACAGGGGTATAAGGGGGATAAATGGTAATGGGACAAAAATACAATGAAGATTAAATTTAAAAAGAAGTTAATGAAAAAAGAATTCTTCCTCAAAAGAACAGGATACAACATTTTCCAAAATAATTCATCACTAGTTCTAGAAACAGCTAGTTTCCCATGACTTAGAAATTACTTGAGTTAACTAACATAGTTATTAAAAAATATTGGCAATTAAATAAAGCAAAATATACTTCAAAATATGAAGACCATAGCTCTTGAACATTCATATCAAAATTATTTTACCCATTTATTCACTCACTCACCCACTTACAGCTGTGAACATTCAGAAGGCCACAGAATATCCTGCAGGGGTATGTAATCTTTGGCAGGGAGGAGAGGCTAAACCATGTAAATGAATAACAATACAAAACAGTAACTAAGAGCTTGTTCAGATGACAATAATGTCATTCCTAAGTAAGACTTCAACAATTATAAGATTCACCACCAATTTAATAACAGCATTTTTGGGAAAAGGAAACTATCCCACTACATGTACATATGAAAGATGAGACACATCCAAGTATTAAAGGATTATAATAATTAATTCAACAAACATTTATGATGTGTCTACTACATACCAGCAATACCAGACACTGGAGCTAAACATGACAAAAAAAAAAAAAAAAACAACAACCCAAAAACCTCCCCGATTTTATACTCTCAAAAGGCAGAAAGACACTAATTGTGTATGCTGTGCCACGCAAATCCATTCTTCAGGTTTAGTAGGGACAGATGGATGGAAGAATAAATGGATGTACAGACAAACTGACAAATAGGTAGGTAGACAGAACAGATAGATATGAATGGATAGATGAACAGATAGATAGGTACGGATGGAGAGAGAGATAGACAGATAAATAGCTGGATGGATAAAATGAATTCATAGTTACAAACATTCCTAAAGAAACCTCCAAGCTTGGAATATTCTATTGTATCAAAAATTTGAAGAAATGTTATTTATTATGATAGCATTACCCTGACAACACACCATACAAAAATACTAGAAGGAAACTACATAATAATATCCCTCATGAGCATATATTAGAACATTTCTAATTAAATATTATTAGCAAATCAAATTCAGCAATGTATAAATAGGATAATACATTATGATCAAGTGGAGTTTATCACAGCAATGTGGGTTTGGTTCACAATAGAAAAATCTATCAAAGTAATTCCTCATATTAACACATTAAAAAAGTATACAGACTTCCGGCCAAGATGGAGGAATAGGTGGACACACTGTGCCTCTTCTCACAACCAAAATTAAGGACAACAAATATTCAGAAACAAGAAAACAATCAGAGCTAATAGAAAATTGAACTGTACGGAAGTCCAGCAACCATTCATCCAGACCGGTAAGAAGGGCGGAGTCACGGCAGGAAAAAGTGAAGGTGTGGACCTGGGAACCCAGGCAGCAGTGCTGGCGGTTCCCAAGCGTGCAGGTGGCTGGCAGACCCCAGGCCCACAGGCGGTGGGTGGCGAACCCCGGGCACGGGGCGGCAACTGTGCAGACCCAGTGAGGTTGCGCAAGGTGGCTGGCTGACTGGGTGGTCCCACATTCACGTGCACAGATAATCCAGGTGAAGGGGAAGCGGTGGAGGGGACTGGAAATCAGGGGAGAGCAGAGCAGGCACCATTGTTCCCTCTCGAACCCCGCCCCCACATACAGTGTCACAACTCAGTGACTGGGCTGCCCCACACTAGTGAATACCTAAGGCTCCACCCCTCACTATGTAACAGCCGTGACCAAACCAAAACCAAAACCAAAACAAAACAAACAAACAAACAAAAAAAAAACGCACCAAAAATGGCTCAAACCAGAGAAGAAATCAAAGCCCCAGAGCCAATTCCTCTAAGAGACCAAGAGATACCTACCTATCAGATGCACAGTTCAAAGCCCTGGTTATTAGGATGCCCTCAGAATTGGTTGATTTTGCTCACAAATTAGATGAAAAAATGCAGGCTACAATACGTGAAATGAAGGAAGATGCATGGGGAACCAATACAGGTGGGAGGAAAACTGGGACTCAAATCAATGGAGTGGACCAGAAGGAAGAAACTAACAACCAAACAGAAAACAATGAAGAAACAAGAATTCAAAACAATGAGGAGAGGCTTAGGAACCTCTGGGACGTCTTGAAATGTCCCAACATCCAAATTATAGGGGTCGCAGAAGGGAAAGAAGAAGAACAACAAGTGGAAAACTTATGTGAACAAATAATAATGGAGAACTTCTCCAATCTGGCAAAGGAAATAGACTATGAAGAAGTCCAGGAAGCTCAGAGAGTCCCAAAGAAGTTGGACCCAAGGAGGAACATACCAAGGCACATCGTAATTACATTAGCCAAGATTAAAATGAAGGAGAGTATTGTAGAAGCAGCAAGAGATAAGGGGACAGTCACCTACAAAGGAGTTCCCATCAGACTGTCAGCTGATTTCTCAAAAGAGACCTTCCAGGCAAGGAGGGGCTGGGAAAGAAGTATTCCAAGTCATGAAAGTCAAGGACCTCCATCCAAGATTGCTCTATCCAGCAAAGCTGTCATTTAAAATGGAAGGGCAGATAAAGTGCTTCTCAGATAAGGTCAAGTTCAAGGAGTTCATCATCACAAAGCTCTTACTATATGAAATGTTAAAGGGACTTATCTAAGAAAAAGAAGATAAAAATAAGACAGTAAAAAGACAGCAGACTCACAGATATTAACAACCACACCTAAAACAAAAGCAAACAACTAGAACAGGAACAGAAACACAGAAATGGAGATCACATGGAGGGTTAGCAACAGGGGAGTGGGAGGAGGAGAGAGGGGGAAAGATACAGAGAATAAGTAGCATAGACAGTGGGTAGAAAATAGACAGGGGGAGGGCAAGAATAGTGTGGGAAATGTAGAAGCTAAAGAACTTATGACACATGGACATGAACTAAAGGGGGGGAATGTGGGTGGGAGGGGGTGTGCAGGGTGAAGGGGAATGATGGGGGAGAAATGGGACAACTGTAATAGCATAATCAATAAAATATATTAAAAACAAAACAAAAAAAAGTATACAATCATCCCAAAAGATGTGGGGAAAAAAACATTTGACAAGACTCAACATCCATTTGTGAAAAACAAAAAATCTCAGCATCTAGGAATAAAAGGAAACTTTGTCAACCCAATGAAGGATATCTACGAAAATTCTATACTAATATCACATTTAATGTTATTAAGCTGAATGCTTTCCCCCAAGACTATGCACAAGAATGTCCACTCTCAGCACTCCTAGTCAACGTTGTACTGGAGAGCCCTACACAGAGCAATTAGGCAAATATATATAGAGGTGGTGAGAGCAGAAATTATATATATATAAATTATATATATATATAAATTATATATATAGTTATAAATTATACATATACACAGATCAGAAATTCAATGAGATGTTTTTGCTTTCATTTCCAACTGTTCATTACTAGTATACGAACACATAATCAATACTTTTCTATGACCTTAATAAACCCACTTACATAGTCTTGTAATTTTTTTGTAGATTCTTTTTGTTTTCATTATAATATCTATAAACAGAGATGGTGGGAATTCAAAATGGGAAGGTCAACTATGTAAACATTTTGGAAGTATCTTATTAATATTTTCACTTACCATATAAACTATCAGACCCACCCCTAGATATTTACTCAAAAGAAATGAAAACAAATGCCCACACATATACCTGTATGAGAATGTTTATAGAAGCTTTAGTCATAATTGCCAAAAACTGGCAACAACCCAAAGACCCATAAATGGGTGAACTTGAAACACGATAGTTTTTTAAAAATAAAATAACTGAGAATAATGTAGAGATAGGAAGCAAAACAGAGTTTTGAGAAACTTCAGCTAGAAAAATATCAAATAGACTGCAACAATAAAAAGACTAGAAGCAAGAAGAAGAGCTAGGAAATATTCAAGTCATCTTGGAAAGATCCAAAGGTATTTTTAAAATGTGCTCTGCTTAACCTGGGAGGGTAATAAGGTAGCTCAAGGACTGTGGATTGACACTGCTTGGGTTCAGCCTCCAGGCTCCTCTCCATGATTTCCAGCATGTTAACAGTACCAACCTCACAGTGTTAATGTAAAGATGAAATGAATTAACATATGTGTAGCAATTTTTAAAGTGCCTTAGCTGGTTATTAGCTATTATTATTGCAAGTGTTATTCTTGTTAAGCAGCTCTTAAAACTGCTAGTAATCCGCCCTGGCTGGTGTAGCTCAGTGGATTGAGCGCGGGCCTGCGAACCAAAGGATCGAGGTTCGATTCCCAGTCAGGGCACATGCCTGAGTTGCCAGGCCAGTTCCCGGCAGGGGACATACAAGAGGCAACCGCACATTGATGTTTCTCTCCCTCTCCCCTTCCTTTCCCCTCTAAAGATAAATAAATAAAATCTTAAAAAAAAAAAAAAAAAAAAAAAAACTGCTAGTAATCCTACCATAGCTTTGGCAGAATCCTGTCCAATATATCTTTTGATTGACTCCTAAAATAATGATCTTAATTTTCTCATCTCTTTGAAATTTTCTAGACATTCTGTAACAGTAGTAATAAGTATCTTAACCCAAATATTTCATTTGTTCATATCTAAAGCACACCTTATAAATTCTGATACCATTTGCTGAATTTATTAGATATCTTCTGCTATCCCCCACATTCCCACTTTTTCTTATTTCTGTTCTGATTGTGAATATTAAAATCAGCTTTCCAGTAATATTTAACACTTTGATTATCCTTCAAATACCTAAGTGCACAGCTTAAAAACACAAAAAGATAACAAATTTCTCCCATCCCTACACAAACTAATAAGATGCTAGGGAAAACATACTTAGAAATCACCTATGTTTTCCCTTCTTTCATAAAAGTAAACCTCTCTACTTCATAGAGAATCAGTGGTCTTCCCGAATCTTTCTCCCTCGCTTAGTTAAATGAAGGTACTGTATTAGACAAAAATGGTTCTGAACCAAATGTTTACATAATCTGAACTCCAACTAAATGTATTAAAGGAGCACACGTGGCACAGGAGAAAGATGCTTCTTCAAAAATCAGTTTTGCTAACCGGTGGTAATTGGTAAATGGGATATAACCAAACCAAATTAATAATTCCAAGATTTATAAATTCTGCATCAATATAAGACTTCGTACATAGCATAGAGGCCCTATTTTTACATCATCTCCATTAATTTTTATAGTATAATTTATATTTGTCTATTTATAGCTGCTATATGTTACATATATATTATATAAAACGAATCTCTTTGCTGCAATATTTTGTTTTCATTCATACATTTTAATTTATATAGACTTGAATGAGCAACTGCCATAAAAAGTTTAAAAAAACAACAATAAAAACACACATTTCCCAAGTAGTATCCACCATTCCACATCCTTCAGATATTGCTATAATTTGCAATGGTCAGATTTCATGGAAATCTTGTAATGGCATCACAAAGCTTTATTTTAAAAGGGTAGTTGAAAAGTAAAATAAACACTAAAACCAAAGGTTTTTTTTTAACCTAAACATTTTTATTTACTATTGATTTCCTACATTCACAAAATATAAACACTGGTGCCCTACATACTTGCAAAGGATTAGAATTAAGAAATAGGCAAGATAATTTCTTTAAATAACAAGTTGGTATTTACTCTTTACAATGGAAGTTAAAAATTGATGAAATAAACCAATAGAGACTACTTTCAAATATTAGGCTGGGCATTAGGGGAAGCAGGCCAATTTCTCCCAGAAGTTATCAAAATATTTTAGTATTCAGTCAGGTCAACTATTTTGGTTGCCTTTTAAAGCAACTTATATTAATTATGATAAAGAGAAAAATTATTTCCAAATATACACTAAACTTAATGAGCATGAAGTAATGAGCAAAACCTCAAAACAAACAAGGAAGAAGAACCTGTTAGGGTTTTGGAAGGCACCTACCTCATGCACTAGAGCAAGTGAGGTCTGCTTGAAACTGCGCCCTCTATTGGCCATCAGTCGATTCAAAGGTTTACCATCTTTACTCTGATACATTGAAACATCATAACAAAATAACATACCACCTTAAAAAAAAAACAGAAAAACTTTTCTTATGAAAATAACTTCACTGATTAGATTCCCAGTAATCAATATTCAATCAATATGTATAGAGATATTTACAAATTAAAAATATTTGCCAAGCGAATTATATTTGGCTATAGGTGTCCAAGGAAAGAAAAAGTAGAAGAAATGTGTAACATATTTAAACTATCACTTAATTCAAAGTTTTATTCACTTTTTTTATGTATTTATTTTTTTTAACATTTTATTGTTGTTCAAGTACAGTTTTCTGCCTTTCCCCCTCACTCCAGCTCTCCCCACCTCCCTCCCATTTCCACTCCTCCTTGTTACTGCCCATATGTCCTTTACACTCGTTCCTGCACACCCTTCCCCTCTCCCCTCTGGTCACCATCAGCCTGTTCTCAATTTCAGTGTCTTTGGTTATATTTTGCTTGCTTGTTCATCAAAGCTTTATTCACTTTTAAATGAATAAATTTACAAGTCATGAGTTACTTTAAATTTTATGAACTGTTGCTTTAGAGATTTTATTAAGCTTTTTTTAAAAAATTACAGTTGAAGAGAAATGCTTGCACGTACCAATCTCCTGATACCATGGGCTCCTTCAGTTGATTCCTACAAGTGGACAAGATTTTCCTCATACCAGCACTACGTACATCATTCTCCCTTTTTCCCTACCGGATCCTCTAACCCTTCTCTTCCCAGTCCTTCCCACCCTGGTCTACTAAGCTCTCAAACTGAACTTCTAGCTCTGGCTGGCCACCAGTATCAGTGGAAAAGCAAGGGCAGGCAGGCAAGTGCTAGAGTAAGTTGGGGTAGTGTTGGAAACTGCCTGGGTAATTTTGAGCTGATAAAAGACACACTGAGGAACTAAGATAATTTAAATCCGAGATCATTACACTTTTAAACATCTTGTTTTGAAGAATGGTATACATAGAGAAAGGTATACACATCATAAGCATACAGAGCTCAGTGAACTCTCGAAAACTGAACAAACATGTCTGAGCACCACCCAGATCAAGAAACAAAACATTATTAACATCCCAGAAACCTTTCCTGTTTCCTTCGAGTCACATGCAACCCTGTCGCAAAGGTAGCAACCTTCTAGTAACTATTTTGCCTACTTTGGTACTTCATATAAATGGAATTAGACTGTAAAATGGCTTTTTAAAAATCTGACTTCAGTCAGCATAATCACTGCAAGAATCATTCATATTGTTATTGGTAGTTGTAGTACATTCATTCTTATTGCTGAATAATATTCCATCATGTGAACAAACCAAATTTATTTACCCATTTTACTGTCAATAAGCATTTAGATAGCCTCCAAGCGTAGGGCAACTCAAATAATGCTGCTGTGAGCACTATATATGTGTGTGTGTCATCTAATGACTTCACTTTGGTTTATCCCTAGGAGTGACATACCTGGGTAACAGTATAAATTTTTTCGGTACCAGTTTTCCAAAGTGGCTGTACTAACGTGCATTCCAGCAGCAGTTCTGGGTGCTCCACATATTTACCAACACTTTGTATTTTCCATCTTTTGTTATTTTTTCTTTTTAACTATTTTTTATTGATTATAGTATTACAGTTTTCCCAATTTCCCCCCTTTATCCGCCTCTACCCTGCCCCCCCAACCCTACAGCATCACCCCTCACCTTAGTTCATGTCCATGGTTGTACATATAAGTTCTTTGAGTCCTCTGTTCTTATACCATTTTTATCTTTCCCCATCTATTTTATGCCTACTGATTATGCTTCTTCTTCCCTGTACCTTTCCCCCCATTCTTCCCTTCCCCTCCCCACTGAATTCCTTCTGTGTGATGTCCATTTCTCTGATTCTGTTCCTGTTCTATTGTTTGCTTAGTTTTTCTTTTCTTTTAGGTTCATTTGTTGATAGTTATGAGCTTGTTGTCATTTTATTGTTCACATTTTTGATCATCTTTTTTCTTAGGTAAGTCCATTTAACATTTCATACAATAAGGGCTTGGTGATGAACTCCTTTAACTTGACCTTATCTGGGAAGCACTTTATCTGCCCTTCCATTCTAAATGAAAGCTTTGCTGGATAGAGTAATCTTGGATGTAGATACTTGACTTTCATCATTTTGAATACTTCTTCCCAGCCTCTTCTTGCTCGTAGGGTTTCTTTGGAGAAATCAGCTGATAGCTTTACGGGAACTCCTTTGCAGGTAACTGTCTCCTTTTCTCTTGCTGTTCTTAGAGTTTTCTCTTTGTCTTTAATCTTGGGTAACTAAATGATGATGTGCCTTAGTGTGTTCCTCCTTGGGTCCAACTTGTTTGGGACTCTCTGAGCTTCCTGGACTTCCTGGAAGTCTATTTCCTTTCCCAGATTGGGGAAGTTTTCCTTCATTATTTGTTTAAATAAGTTTTCAATTTCTTGCTGTTGTTCTTCTCCTTCTGGTACCCCTAATAATGTGGATATTGGAACATTTCAGGTTGTCCCAGAGAGTCCTCAGCCTCTCTTCATTTTCTGGATTCTTGTGTCTTCATTCTGATCCAGTTGGATGTTTATTTCTTCCTTTTGTTCCAAATCATTGCTTTGAATCCTGGTTTCCTTCCTGCCATTGTTGGTTCCCTGAATATTTTGCTTTATTTCATTTTGGGTATCTTTCATTTGTTCCTTCATTTTTTGATTAAGTTCAATCAGTTCTGTGAGCATTTTGATTACCAGGGCTTTAAATTCTCCATCAGTTAGGTTAGCAATGTCCTCATTGCTTAGTTCTGAGGCTTTGCTATTTTCTTTCATTCAGGCCATATTTCTTTGTCTTGGCACAGCTGATAGGTTGTAAGGGGCAGGGCCTTAGGTGTTCACCCAGGCAGGGCAACCCTCTTTGCTGTGCTGCCTGTGGGGAGGGGCCAGAGAGAGAGCAATGCAGCTCACCGGCTGGTCCCTAGCACACTTTCCAACAGACTCTTGAGTCAGACTGGAAGTATCTCCCACTGCAGGAACCCCAGCTTTACCCCACAGTCAGCTCTGAGTCTCAGTTTCCCCCTTAACTCAGCCCCGCACCTCAGCCCCCTGACCCTAGTTTTTCTGAGTCACTAGCCCCGCAGGGTCTGTCTTACTGGTCTGGTTGTTTTGGCTGACTTTTTCTTCAATTCCTTGGTTGTCGGAGTTCCATGCAGTTTGATTTTCTGGTGCTCTGGTTGTGTATTGATTTTAGATTGGTTG
Organism: Glossophaga mutica; assembly: GCA_039655065.1. NCBI lineage: Eukaryota > Metazoa > Chordata > Mammalia > Chiroptera > Phyllostomidae > Glossophaga > Glossophaga mutica. The sequence continues at coordinate 141,784,384 of CM077305.1, read as the reverse complement.
TTATCCTCCTTTTGGCTGTGAGAGGAAGTGAAGGGTTTCTACCTACACCTCCATCTTGGTTGGAACTCCCATCTTTTTTTCATCTTAGCCAATCTGTTCAGTATGTGGTAGTATCTTATGGGGGGTTTAATTTGTATCAGGTTGACTAAGTTGATCGTCTACTCATATGTTCACTGGACATTTGAATACTCTCATTTTGAAGGATGTTTAATTCTATTTCCTGTTTTCTGATTGTCTTTTACTTACTGATTTGCAAAAATGTGTTACATATTCTAGATATGAGTTTTTATCAGATAGATGTATTATTCCTTCTTGCATCCTGTGGCTTGCCTTATTACTCTCTTAAGGTACATTCTGATTAACACATATTCTTGATTTTAATATAATTTGTCATTATTTTATAACTGGAGCATTTATAGAATCGTTTGTTGTAAGGACCATCCTGTTTCCCCACAGCACTGCACTGCCATGTCTGTAATAAATCTGGTGACCTTGCTTATGTGTGTCTGTTTCTCAACATTCTACATTCTTCCATTGGTCGGTTTGTCTGTCCTTGACCCAAGACCACATGGTCAGTCATTACAGTTTTATAATAGGTTTTGACATCTGGTAATGCATATCCTCCTACTTTGTTTTTATTCTTCATTATTTCATTGGCTATTCATGCATTTTCATGCATATTTTAAAAACAGCTTGCCAATTTCCAAAACAAACAAACAAAAAAACCCTACTGGGATATTGATTTGGATTGGGTTGAATCTAAATATCAATTTGAAGTAACATTTTTACAACACAGCCTTCTAGTCCATAAGCATTGTATGTCATTCCATTTCTTAGAATTTGTTTAATTTTTCTCTGCAATGTTCTATACCTTCCAGCATAAGGGTTTTACATGCTTTTGATAAATTTACTCTGGGTACTTGATATTTTTTTGATACTATTGTAAATGGTATAGATTTTAAATCATATTTTTATTTGCATGGTATATAAAATATCTCACTGATTTTTTTGGCAATTTCTTAGTGACTATTTAATTTTTAATTTTTAAAAATCTTTTAAATTATCACTGATTTTTATATGGTGACCTTTGTATGTATGCAGTAATCTTGCCAAATTCATTTATTACCCCAATTAATCTGTAGATAATTTTTAATTTTCTGTGTACACAATCATGTCATCTGCAAATAATAAGTATTTTATTTCTTCCTTTCTAATCCTTATGACTTTTTCCAGGGGTGCTTATTACACTAGCTATGTCCTCCATTACAATACTGAACAACAGTGGTGATAATAAGCATGCATATATCTACATTTCTGTATTTTATTATCCAGACTTATACTAGTTTACCATTTTGTTAAACTTTTCAAAGGATCAACTTTTGGCTATGCTGATTTTATGTTTTCTACTGCACTAAATTTTATTCTTACATTTATTATTCCTTCCTTTTTCCTTTCTTTAAATTTAATTTGCTGTTCTTTTCCAAGCATCTTGAGATAGAAGCTTAAATCATGATTGTTTTCCTTTTTTCTTTTTGAATATATTCTCTGAAGGTATAAGTTTCCTTCTAACACTGTTTCAGCAGTTGTGATTGGCTTATTTTCATTATCATTCAGTTCAAAATATTTTCTGATTTCCATTTTGATTTTTAGTTATCAATTGAATTACTTATAAATGTAATGTTCCATTTCCAGGCTACTGGAGACATTTTAGTTATCTTTTGGGTATTTACTTTTCATTCCATGTTTACCAGGGGACAGGCTCTAAATGACTTCAGTATTCTGAAATTTGTTGAAGTTCATGGTTTGTCATATGGTCACTTTGGTAAGTTTCCCCATGTACCATCAAAAAGCACAGGAATTCTATCACTGTTCTACACATCAGCTAAGTTTGTTCACAGTGTTGTTCAGATATTCTGCAAACTTGCTGATTTTATTTGTCTGCTTATTCATCAAGCTATTGAAAAAGACATTTTAATGTTTAGCACTTTTACTGCAGATCTATTTCATCTTTTTTGAAAAAATCTTTTTGAAAATAAAATGGTCTGCTCATTTTTGTCATTTATTTTGAAGCTATTTTGTGTACACTAATTAAAACAGTGGTATTTTCTTAATGGAGGAACTTCATTATCTCTATGAAATGCCCCTACATTTCTAGCTTCTTCCTTTTTCCTATGTCCAGAACTTTTTCATTGTATACTGGATACTAAATAAAAGAACCACAGAAATTTTAGTTGAAACGATGTTAAACTCCTCTCCTCTGTTAGGCAGATAGAGTGAAGGACTGATCTTCACCATCAAAGCAGGGATTGGACTGGGTTAGGCTTATTTATAACTCTGGTAAATCTCAGTCTATGTCTGGTTCAACCCTGTTCCTAGGATATGCCTCCCCAAGATTTTCAATTGATGGTCTAATTCCGATTAGGAGTCCGCTCCTAAGTATGGAATAGTTATGAGAGATTCTGATCTGTCCTCTGAGGTTTTCAGCTTACCTCTTTACCTCTCCCATCCCTTAAAGTTCCAAATCTTGGCAAATATCTGGAGGGAGACACAGGCTGTGTATTGGGTGTTCCTCAGGTTTCCTGTATTGTCACTCAGGCACCATGTAAATGTCAAGATCTCTATTAGTTTCTCTGTCTCATGCATCAGCCTCTTACTAAGGTCAAGCCTCAGTTTCAGCCTCTAGCCCCGGTCAAAATCAGTAAATGCACCCAGATGCAAAGAGCTGTATCTTTAGTATTAAGTCACTACTCATGTGCTTTGCTTTCAGACCCATTCTCCTAGCCAGTCTTTGTTCCTTAAGCACAAGACTGAAGGAGATTTCACTTTGCCTTTCAGAAGAAGCATAGACCTAGTTCTTTAACTTTCAGGGCAAACTCAAAATTCAGCAAATATCTTATGAGGAAAATCTCCAATTTGTCTCTTATATTAGTCAGAGTCTTCAGAGAAACAGAATGAAAAAGAGGTAAATATCTGTGAGCTGGACAAACTGGAGAGCCAGCGGTATAATTCAGTCTGAGCCCAAAAGCCTGAGAACCAGTAGTGAAAATGTCCAAGGGCAGAAGACAGACATACTCGTTCGTGCAAAGAGAGCAGTTTCACCCTTCCTTTGTTTTTTCTGTTCTATTCAGGCCCTTAACAGATTGGACGATGCCCAAACACACTGGTGAGGGTGATGTTCTTTACTCAATCCACAGATTCAAATGCTAACCTCTTCTGAACACACACTCACAGACATATACAAAAATAACATTTTAGTAGCTACCTGGGCATCTCTTAGCCCAATCACGCTGACATGTAAAATTAACCATCGTGACACCCTAGTCCAGTGGAACCACTAAAAGGTCCACTGATTTCTCTGTCTTCTAATTGGCTTCTTCCTGGCCAACCCCCAATGCTAGCCCACAACCAGAATCACTGAATGCCCTCCTTGGGGATGGGAACAGTCCTCAAAGGGTCTCCTATTCTGGTTTTTTTTTTTTGTCTTTCTATTTATCTTTGCTTCTGCAGTTCTCTGATACCTTTAAAATGGGATTTATTTCTGTCATTTATCCCACTGTGTCTACACATTAGCAACAGCAGCAATGCCCTGCCATGAAGTACTCCACCCTACTAAAAAATGGAAGTTAAAAGATTATATTAAAAACTTGTAGGGTGCGGGGGCAGGGAGTGGTGGGGAGAAAATGCAGACAACTGTAATTGAACAACAATAAAGTAATTCATTCTAAAAAATGAGATGACACACAACCTAAATATTCCCTAACCAGATATATTTCGAAGTTAGATACATCTGAGGTGGGAAGAAAAACAAAACCAAACAAAACAACTTGAAGCAGAGTACCATGTAATATGCTCACCTGCAAGGCCAGGTTTCAAACCTGGCTGCTTGTTTGTTTCATACATTTTTAACATAAAATTGGGGATTCCTGCTACCATCTTTCCTTGGTCTAAGCGGGCGCCTCCTTTTAATGCCAAGTGATAGACCCCACGGGGCATATTCACCATTTCTTGCTTCACGAGAGACGTAAAAAACTCCTCCAAAGCTGAAAGAGATAAAAGGAGATCAAAAGTAGAATATTACAGTATGCTAGAAGAGAAACATTCATTCTTAACTCTCTCTCTCTCTCTCTCTCTCTCTCTCTCACACACACACACACACACACACACACAGACACACACACGTGTGCACACAACAGCAGCAGCAACAACTTAGCGTATTTCAGGCCAAACTTCACAAAGTAAAAAGAGAACTCTTGATCCTCATCCTCTTTTTAGTGCCCGAAGTCAAACCATGGCACCCAGTTGCTCAAGCTTAAAAACTGAGCCATCCTTAACTTCTCTTTCCTCCACTCCTTACATGCACTCCATTAGCAAGGCCTAGATCAACCTTCAAAAATACATCCCAAATCCAACAATTTCTCTCCATTTTCACTGCTACTTGCCCAGTCATTATCTTCTCTCTTCCTCATCCTAATTTAAGAACAAGTTTGTTGTTTTCTACTCCTCATGACCACCCCTACAAACCATCTTTTCTACCCAAAAGCCAGAATTTTATGTCATTCCCCTTCCTAACATCTTCCAAAGGTTTTTCACTATAGATAGAATAACATCAAAACTTCTGACAATGATCAAGGCTTTCTATGATCAAGCCCGACTCCCCCTCTCACCTTCTCTCTAACCACCTGCCCTCCTCGCTAGAGATGTTAAAGGTGCACTTCCACTAGGCCTTTTTTTCCCATTCCTCAGTAACACAAAGTTCACAGCTGACTCAGGGCCATGACACCTGCTGTTCCTTCTACATGGAATACACTAGTCCCAGAATTCCATGTGAATGGCTGCTTCTTGTCATTTAGGTATTTTCAGAGAGGTCTTTTATCTTTCTGTAGCAATATCAGTACAATTATTAAAAACAAAATAATTTCTTTTCTGTGGTGCCTCTAATTAATCCCAAAAGGCTTATTACTTGACTTTACTTATTATAAGGTAACACAGAAATGTTGGATCAGAAGACAATAGATATCCAAACAAAATACTTGAGAAGATTGTAGGTTCATATTCAAGTGTCATTTTCCTAAGAACCACTAGAGGTTGCCCAATGCAAAAAACAAAAACATTAAAAGTAAACAAATCATATGGAAAACAAAAAAGGAAACTACTGCATGTGCCTCTAATTACAGGAACAAAAAGGCAAGGATACACCTAACAAAACTGGAATTTCATTCTGAATAGATAAAAAAAGTCTCCTTTAATGACCATGATGAAATTAAACACAGTAAGTGCTCACTGGAGCACCTATTAGGTGCCCGGTTTTGTTAATCCCATATAGAAACTCCCTAGATGCAACCAAGCTTCTCCATTCAAAGTCAAGAGAACACTGTGTGAGATGCTTTCCATTTACCCCTCCGGGACCATCCTCTGTCCTCTCAACTGTGCTCAATGCCCTGGAAGAACAACCTTTAACAAATGCATCATTAGGCTCCCTTGTCCTCCGGCTTCATCGAAAGGGAAACACTGGCAGGAGGCCAGAGAGTGGAAACACAGTGGGGCCAGGCTTGTATTCCTCGATACCCACCTGCAGGTTTGCTACATGTACCCTACATTGCTCCGGAAGGCCCTGGCTCCCCTATTTATGACACAGATGCTCTCTCTCATTCTCCTGCTACCTCCCCCTACCTCTTTTAGCTAAGGGACATTAACCACTCTGGGAGGATTCACCAGGGCCTGTGATTTTCCTTTAACCTTGATACCAGAAGAGTAAAGAGTGCCTTCATTCAACTACATTCAGATCAATTACTTCATCTGAATGCGCCTTTCCTGTCAAGACCCTAAACAATACCTAACTGAAAGAGATAAATAATATCCAACTGCAGGCCATATACCCAATAGTTGCATTCACAAGCACATGTATGACTGCTTCAAGCCAGCTATGGATGAGTATAGACTTTTGGGGATGTAGCTACAATCACTGTTTGTGAGGACACAGGCACTAGGATGAGAGAAGGCAATTTCATGCTTCCTCAGAAGGAATCCTGTTCTGGCAAAAGCTGATACATGTCAAGAAATAAGTCCACATCTGCAACAGACTAACCCAGGAATGTAAATTTGTCTACTTGTCAAGCTCTTCAGAGAACTAAGGATTCTCATAATAACTCCAGCCTTGAGAATAGTTTAAATGAGGATAAGATACCATGACTGCAATTGATATAAAAACACCATCTTCCCAAATCACTAAGCTAGCACACAGAATTTTTTCCCCACTGTCATTGAGTCTTGCCCTACTATTTTCCTTACAGAAGACCAGACCAGAATTTGAAAATAGCTGAAAATTTGTAGGTCACATTGTTAGTTATAATTTTTTTTAAATAACCTAAATGTCTTTCAATAGATGAGTGGATAAAGAAACAGCAGTGCATCCTACAATGGAATACAGCTCAGTAATAAAAAAGAACAAGTCATACAGGCAAGTACTGGGGTGAATTCAAAATGTTATGAGTGGAAAAAAAAAAGTGCTAATTCCAAAAGTTTATAAACTATATTGAAAAAACCTAGAAAAATCTGAATAGGTCTATAGTTAACAATGTTGTACCAATGTGAAATTCCCAGCTTTAATATTAAACTATGGGTATGTGAGATGTTATCAATCAGGAGCAACTTAGGTAAAAGTACACAGGAAACTCTCTAAACTATTTTTGTGACTTCTTGTAAGTCTGAAGTTATTTCAAAATTAAAAATATGAAATTCATACCAGTAACACCTATATTTAAAATAATGCAAATTACTCAATTTACTCTGCAGCTGCATTTTTGTTTACTTGAAAGGAAGTAAGAGGAGAAAACGGCCAGGACTCACTCGCATCCAATGCATTCTGGTTTCCTGCCGAATGTGTGTCATCCATGCTGCACCTTTTAGGGTGTACTTTCCTGAGACTGGTGCTCTTTCCTGGTTCTCTTCTGAGTGATCCCAGGGAGAGTGAGGCACAGGAAAATGAACTTTGTCCATGGTGACATGGTTTGCTAGACACAGATAGCATCTACACTACCCACCTAACTCTAATCACTGAATTTTCTCAGATACAATTGCTGATCTCCGATCCTCCCCTTCTTCGGGAAAGGGGCTAACAGGCATTAAGGACAAACTATGTGGAGGAGCCGCCGCATGGCCAGCACAGCACTGTGCAGACCCGGAAGACAGAAACAGCAGATGCCCTAGCAACAAGTATCTCCCCTTCTTCTCATACCATAAGCCTAGGGGGTGAGGGATCCATGTAAGAGGAAACATCAACATTTAAAAAGCTCAAGAGGACTTTGAACTGTAAGGCCATTTTAGGATACAAGAACTTTGGTAACTGATGACTGTGTCCTTCAACTCAGTATTAACTACAGGAAAGATCCTCAACTCTGAAGAACCCTGTTGCAGGAAGTGGGAAAACATAAAAGAGGAATAGGAAACACGTCTTTACTGCTTGTTCAGGACATCAGGATAAAAGAAAAGGTGAAGTCTTTGTCTAAGTTATACCATTCAATTTTCTCTAATGAAAGGAGGTGGGGATTTGGGACAGGGGCTTTGTCTAGAAATAAATAATATGCATATGGCTGAATCTCTCAGGAATCTCCATGTGAGATGAAACCAAGGAAAAATCTTCCAACGTTACAGTATAGTGAAATTATGATTATGAAGATATGATGACATTTCTTGAGTTTATTGAACTTTCAGAAATTAAATTTTTACATCCAAGAACATCCAAGCTAGAATTGGGACAGGACAGGTTATGGATGCGTGTTCAGCAAAATGCTGGCTAATACTGAATTAGAATAATTAGACATAATTAGAATAATTTTTAAATGCTATGGTTCTGTAAAATTTATGTTGAAACTAAATGACCACACAATTTGATCTATTTTTGAGAGGCATTCATTTATAGTTCTCCAATATAGGTACCACCTTTGGAGTAATTCCAAAGAAAGATTCAATTTATAATTATGAAAGTAGCCAGTAAATCTTGGAAGATTTTAATGATCTTTTCACTTACCTTATATCATAATAAACCATTATGTGAACCAGTGACTTAAAGTTCCACTGCAAATTTGCCTTACAGAAGAAATTTAGAATTTGAAAGAAATTTTAACTTCTCAGTAAAAATGGTTGTTTAAATTAGTTTTTCAGTTCAATTTTATTCAAGCCTAACATATTCAGAATATTTTGAACACTGTACTACTTCGAGGAGTCCTATAGAACAGATGGATGCATTTGGCATTTCAGATAGAAATTATGTATGCAAGATTAAAGTGAGCTATTAATATATATGCACCACAAAAGAACACAATCAGATAGGTAAAAATCACTGAAAACTGCTAGCTTCCCTGCCACTAAATAAATAAGCCTCACCTGGTAAAACCAAAGGTGAGGTGACTGACAACAGTTTGAGATAGCAATAGCCAGGAACTGAAAGATCCACATCCTTTTCATCACCATCATCATCTTCATCTTCATCTAGCTCATCAGGAATATGGATTTCTGCTCTTATCTGCAATGACAGAAAAGACAACACTAAAACATTATGTGAAATCTTTTCTTTGTCCTTTTTATGTCAAGATTTAAAAACTGAGTTAGACTCCTTGCTCTATAATGTCAAAAGACCATTAAAAATTTTTTTTAGGCAAAAATATTCCTTTATTTAGATTTTATACTCACATTTAGTTTTTATCATACATTTAGAGGATTTTACAAAACTTAGTCATCCCAGAAAGGTAGCTGAATAAAAAAGGTAATGATATGAAGAAATACAGATAGAATACTAAAAGCACATTGTGTGACTTCACCTGTAACACAACTAATCGTTTTTTAGTTGCTGCATTATTCTATTTCCTGCTGTAACAAATTATCACAAACTCAGAGGCTTAAATAACAACACAAATTTGTTACCTTAGGGTTCTATAGGTCAGAAGTTTAACACAGGTCTCCCTGAGATTAAGTTCCTAGCAGGGCTGCACTTCCATTAAAAATTTTAAAAAACTATTCATTTTCAGATTAACTAAATGTTAACCTCTAATCATCTTATCAGATACAATCCCAGATCCATGTAAAAAACTAATGGTAATATATAGTAAGAAAATCATCATAAACCAACAAAAGCAATGACTATTACAGAAAACTAATAAAATCTTACACTGACAGTAAAATGCAAACACAGACACATTCAATATATTGAACTACTATGGTTTATAATTAAATATTTTCCTAGTCTGAATGCATTTTTTTTTAATTTGTGATTCCAACCATATCTCCATGACAAAATTAAAATCTTCCAGTGAGATATATAGTAAAGATCAGGAAAGGACAGAGTGCTTCAGCTGACTTTATTTTTGACTTGGCAGTTTGTTGCTCTAGAATATAAGAACACGAAAATCTATAATTGGTAGCTATACTTTATTGTATGTGATTTGCAATTTGAAGATTTTGTGGTTGCTCTGTGATTAGTTAGGGTTGTTTGAACCAAAAATAAAAAATGTAAAAAGACTGCCACTATTGTAATTTATGCAAGATATAACTGTCAAGCAATTAATTAAATTTTTAATACTTTCAATGACACACCATCACGATGCCCACATGGAGATAATTAAGCATTAGGGAAGGAAATTCAAATATATAAAAGTAGTTGCTATAACCATAAAGTGCCAGAACCCAGTCATTACCATTAGCCTGTCTCCTGGAGTTATTTTTAGAAATAATTAACAATTCCTGCAGACTGCCTTCTTCATAGGTCCCCAAAGCACTGTTCCATTTAGGAACTGCACTAAGTAAGGGTTCTTGCAGGGGGATTTTAAAAACAAGAGGAAATGCTTCTTATAAGTATCACAATCTCAATTCCAATGAAACCTTTCAACCATAACTAGTGTTCTCTTCAACAGTTAAGGAAACACAGAAATGGAGATCATATGGAGGGTTAGCAACAGGGGCGTGGGAGGAGGAGAGAGGGGGGAAAGGTACAGAGAATAAGTAGCATAGATGGTGGGTAGAAAATATACAGGGGGAGGGCAAGAATAATGTGGGAAATGTAGAAGCTAAAGAACTTATGACACATGGACATGAACTAAAGGGGGGAATGTGGGTGGGAAGGGGTGTGCAGGGTGGAGGGGAATGATGGGGGAGAAATGGGACAACTGTAATAGCATAATCAATAAAATATATTAAAAAAAAAAAAAAAAACAATTAAGGAGCGAAAGCAGCCTGACTACCCGAGCACTTTCAAAGACAAAGTTTAATTCTGATTCAATATTGAGTACCTAATTTTCAGAAAACTGAGCCAGCCATAATTACAGAGATAACAATAATCCATGCTTCACCTGGGGCATTTGCTGATATTAATGCATATGAAAGAAACCCTGGCATGTTTGCAAATCTCTTGGTTCTGACAAGTTGACTTTTCCAAGTATCTCTGGTCTGCATACATATTTGGAAGTTGCCAGAGTTGATGTCATCAGGAATTATCTTAGAGATTCGAACCAGTCCTAGTTGCCTAAAAAGTTCCCAATAAAGGAGTTGGTCTGGGTCCATTTGTCTTACTTCCTGACTTTTTACACATCCACAGAACAAATTTTGAAAATAATACATGAACGGCATACTGAGGAAACAGACAATGCTCACAGCTAGAGACTACATCAGGAGACCAGTTACCACACTAGTCCATGAAAGCACTGGGAAGCTCTGCTATACATCACATTGGAGTGATAGGAGACTTAGGGAGGCGAAGGGCAGAGGTAAACACTTAAGCTAATATGAAAACTCAGAGGAACAGCGAGGATGTGGAGAAATCAGAATCCTCATACACAGCTGATGCGAATGTAAAATGGTAGAGCCCCTTTTGAACCCAGTTTGGCAGTTTCTCAAAATGTTAAACACAGTTATCATATGCCCCAGAAATTCCAGTTAGGTATGTAACCAAGAGAAGTGAAAATACATGATCATGCAAGAACTTACACATGAATGTTAATGTATTATTCATAATAGCCATTTAAAAATGGAGGCAACTCAAATGCCCATGAACTGATGAAAACACAAATAAAATGTGGCATATCTATACCATGAAATATTATTCAGTCATAAAAAAGATATGAAGTACAAATATGCTACACAGAAATAAACTTTGAAAATATTATGCTATGAAGAAAGCCAGTCACAAAAGACCCCATACTATACGATTTCAGTATAGTACAAGTTCAGGACAGGCAAATTTAGAGACAGAAAGTAGATTAATGGTTGCTTAGAGCTTGGAAAGGGGTAATGGAAATTGACTGATAATAAGGTGTTCTAAAATTAGACTGTGGTTGCTCTGTGATTAGTTGCACAATTCCTTGAATAAATGAAAACCACTGAATTGTATGCTTTAAGTGAGTGAATTAAATGGAATGTGCATTTATGTCTCAATTAATGTTTAAATAGAAGGAAGGCCACAGAGGGGAACAGAGGGCTAGAAGGAGGAAGGAAGATGGCTATAAAAAAGAGGCAAAGAGGAAATGGGTGAAGGGAGAGGAAGAGAGGGAGGTGTTAGCGGCACAAGAGGAAGAATAAGAAGCATTAGTGGAAATCACATCATCTTCAGTGGGACTTTATTTAACTGGTGTATGAACTACATCAAATGATCAAATGCCTCTAATTCCAGAATTATTTACTATAAAAGTAACACAATCATTTTCCCACAGATTTTAGCCTACATAGTCTTTCTGCTCCATCAACCTAAATTAGTTAAATAAGTCACAGCAACCAGGTCATCAATATTTCTGAGAGCCACTAAAGAAAGACCTACTAGGTTGGGGATTTAAAAAAATTGAACCACTCATCCATCTTAAGCTGTCTAATTTCATATTCACATAACTGAATGCCTATATTAATTTATCTGCTATATGGTAAATAGCACAAGCCTACATCTTACGTAGCATATATTTAACAAGGAAGCTACAGATGTACTGTAATTTAAGCAGAGATGGCATATTCTGCCTACTTATAATGCTATAATGACTCCTTCAATTTTGTTTCTTCAAATGTAAGTTGATTCTCCTGAACAAATTAGCACTTATTGTTAGAACTTGGTTCCATTATGTTTCTGTCCTTTTCTGCTCATCTCTGAAAGAGCTATTTATTCCCGCTTCCCAATGTGAGCTCCAGCCTTTTCCCTTGGCTTGTGTACAACAACTGAATATGATCAATGTGAGTATAAGGAAAACCGAGAGACATCATATGAAAAAATACCTGTTAACATTATATAATTTGGGCAATTATATTGCATTAGCTGCTAAAACACCCAGCAAAACGGCACATATATTTAAAACATAAACACACACATGTACACACACAGCTATGACTTTCCAATTATAGCTAAGCTTTACTGAAGAAACTTGAATAGAGAGCCAAATATAAAATGATAACTCACTTTTAAAATCTGCTTCCAATTGAATACTGGATAACTTATATTGGAAAAACACAATGTCTTACTATGGGTTCTGAGCTAGATAATTCTTCAACCACCTTTCTTTGTGTGCAACCTATAAAAATCTAGGAGTTTGCACATAAACAGAGGGTTTTATTTGGAACACACAGAGTATCTGCATAAATTCCTTTAAAAAGAAAAACAGCATCTGATGAATGCAGTGACATTCACTTAAATCAAAGCCTAACAGGGTCACATCATATTAATACCAAGCCGGCATGGATAATGAGCCATTTTATATTATACTCACATCTAAAATTAACTCCAGAAATCAGCAAAACAATTTATTTTAAGATCTCCATAATAAAAATGTTTAATTTTTAAATAAATATTTTTTTAAATGAACCCAAATCAGAGAGAAGAGCCAATCTTCTACCTAAATGTTTATCCATTACTGATTGTTTTATCAGGAAAACAATTCTCTATAGTTTTTTTTTTGTTTGTTTACTTGGCTGTTTTGGGGGAGATTGATTTTTTTTTAAGAAACTAAGGCACAGGAGAAGGATAAATAGCTAAAACTAAAACAAAGAAATGCAAACTAAAAGGAAGAAAGCATTCATGTCTATTTTTTAACATTAGAATCAATAGGTCCTCAATGAGCCCCCCAAATTTTTTGACCAACTATAGATATGCAAGTTTCAAGTAATTAACAACATTTTAACAAACCAACAAAATACATGCACTCATTCAACATTCTCAGCTCATAAGATGGCCTGGCACCTAGTGTATGTCCAATAAATGATGATTAAAACAATTCAAGTGTTAAGTGTCTATCACTATTAATTTCACAGAACTTCCTAAAATCAAACCAGTGACAAAAAAGGTGAGTTAATAATTTTTTATCTTTACCTCAACTGGTATCTCATTCTGCTCTATTATCCACTGATATTTTCCATCTTCCTTTAATTAAAGGGTGTCTGACTTGCAGTCCAAGGGCCACACCCATCCCAGGATGGCTACGAATGTGGCCCAACACAAAATTGTAAATTTACTTACATTATGAGATTTTTAGTGATTATGTGTCACTGTCTATTTAATGTGTGGCCCAGGACAATTCTTCTTTCAGCATGGCTCAGAGACATCATAAGGTTGGACACTTCTGCTGGATGCAATGTCTTATTTAACCCTCAATGTTTTCTCTGATGTCTGCCATTCCTCTAATACCTTTTGCTCCACCAGCCTGTTAGATTTCAACAAGCTACCTGGTTTTAAATTAATGTATAAGTGAACAAGAAATCTTTCTTCAGTAAATTTAAAGAAAGGTAGTGCTTACAAAAGTAGCACTACTTTTGTAGCACAATTTGTGAATTATAATCCACAAATGTAGCCATGTTGATAAGGATGCATTATATCTTTTTTAAAAAATTTTACTTCAAATTCATACTGTGCTGATTTAGAAAATTATTTCATAAGTTTCCACAAATAGAAAAGAGAAGGTGAACATACTTTCACTGGAAAGGTGTATGGATAACCTTCAGTTTTGTGCTTAAATGAAATTGCCCTTAGGGCAGAGTCAGTAGTCTCTGACAGCAAAGAACCTTAGTTTTTATATTATAAAAGTCTCTACCTGGCAAGGACTTCTGAAACAACTGAAGATAAACCTTTATGGAAAATGAGCCTGTTTCGCATCACTGTCATCATCTACAAAACAGAGGTGGAGAGCTGACGTGGTCAGCTCTCCTTAGCCTTTGAGAACTTTGGGACCTGTTTGGGATATGAATACACTGATGGCTTTCAGGACTTTCATTCCACATGGTATTCAAATAATCAAATTGAAATCATTAATCAATAAAAAGAAAAAGATTGTATGGTGCAGGCTTGGAAACAGTTCTCCAGAGGAGGCTGGTCCTCTAGATTCCTCTAGATCAGAAGCTGGGTGTCAGAGGAAGATTCTTTTAAACCACTTATGTCTGTTCATCTTAATCCCAGTTGAGAATACACACAATAGTGAACCACTATTCATACCCCAGGATGGGGTTAGGGCTGAAGGAAAGGTTGAAAAGCATGGCTAACAAACCTCAGAGATTTCCTTTACAGCTTGTCACATGTTGGTGGTGAAAACCCAACCATACATAGAAACACCAACTCTACGTACAGCATTACACTTTAAGTAAGAGGGTATAAAGAGGTATTTGTGGCTATTGGGAATCAGAAAATATGGAAAAGTTAGATTAAGAAAGTCCTAATATTTGACTGAGTATAGCTCTTATTTGAGTACAAATGCTAACAACCCTAATCAGAAACTGGATATAACCCTAAAGCAGAAAAATAAAATAAACATATCAACATTTAAAGAAGTAGAGATAAGGAACTTCCGGCCAAAATGGAGGCTTAGGTAGACACACTGTGCCTCCTCGCACAACCAAAACAAGGACAACAGCAATTTAAAAACAAAAAAACAATCAGAACTGACAGAAAAATGGAACTGTATGGAAGTCTGACAACCAAGGAGTTAAAGAAGGCACATTCATCCAGACAGGTAGGAGGGGTGGACCAGGGCGCGCAAGCAGCGGCTGGCAGACCCAGTGAGATGCAGATTGTGGAACTGGGCATGGCACACAAGGTGGCTGGAGGACCGGGCCGTCCCACATTTGTGCACAGATAAACCAGGCAAAACTGGGGAGTAAGACAGACTGTGTAACCCAGGGCCACAGCGTGGGGAAATAAAGCCTCAAACCACTGATTGGAAACACCTGTGGGGATTGAGGTACCGGGAGAAACTCCCAGCCTCACAGGAAAGTTCGTTGGAGAGACCCACCGGGTGTTAGAACATATACAAGTCAACCCACATGGGAATCAGCACCAGAAGGACCCAATTTGATTGTAGAAAGCGGGGGAAGTGACTGAAATCTGGTAGAGAGCTCAGCAAGTGCCATTGTTCCCTCTTGGACCCCTTCCCCACATACAGGGTCACAAACAAGCTACCTGGTTTGCTGCCCTAGTAAATACCTAAGGCTCCACCCCTCACTACGTAATAGGCACATCAAGATGAAAACAAATGGCTCAAATGAAAGAACAGATCAAAGCTCCAGAAAAAATATACCTAAGCAACAAAGAGATAGCCAACCTATCAGATGCACAGTTCAAAACACTGGTGATCAGGATGCTCACAGAATTGGTTGAATTTGGTTGCAAATTAGAAAAATGAAGGCTACACTAAGTGAAATAAAGGAAAATGTACAGGAAATCAATAGTGATGGGAAGGAAAATGGGACTCAAATAAATGGTGTGGACCAGAAGTAAGAAAGAAATGCCCAATCAGAAAAGAATGAAGAAACAAGAATTCAAAAAAATGAGGAGAGGCTTAGGAACCTCCAGGACATATTTAAACATCCCAACATCCGAATTATAGGGGTACCAGAAGGGGAAGAGGAAGAGCAACAAGTAGAAAAGTTATTTAAACAAACAATGAAGGAGAACTTCCCCAATCTGGCAAAGGAAATAGACTTCCAGGAAGTCTAGGAAGCTCAGAGAGTCCCAGACAAGTTGGACCCAAGGAAGAACACACTAAGGCACATCATCATTTAGTTACCCAAGATTAAAGACAAAGAGAAAATCCTAAGAACAGCAAGAGAAAAGGAGACAGTTACCTACAAATGAGGTCCCATAAGACTGTCAGCTGATTTCTCAAAAGAGACCTTACAGGCAAGAAGGGGCTGGAAAAAAGTATTCCAAGTAATGAAAGGCAAGGACCTACATCCAAGATTGCTCTATCCAGCAAAGCTTTCATTTAGAATGGAAGAGAAGATAAAGTGCTTCTCAGATAAGGTCAAGTTAAAGGAGTTCATCACTACCAAGCCCTTATTGTATAAAATGTTAAAAGGATTTATCTAAGAAAAAGAAGATAAAAAATATGTATAGTAAAATGACAGCAAACTCACAATTATTAACAACCACACCTAAAACAAAAACAAACTCAGCAAACAACTAGAATAGGAACAGAACACCAGAAATGGTGTTCTCTAACATGGAGGGTTAGCAGCAGGGGAGTGGGAGGGGGCGAGTGGGGGAGAAGGTATAGAGAATAAGTAGCATAGACGGTAGGTAGAAAATAGACAGGGGGAGGGTAAGAATAGTATAGGAAATGTAGAAGCCAAAGAACTTATATGTATGACCCATGGACATGAACTAAAGGGGGGAATGTGGGTGGGAGGGGGTGTGCAGGGTGGAGGGGAGTGAAGGGGGGAAAATGGGACAACTGTAATAGCACAATCAATAAAATATATTTTTTAAAAAAGAGGTAGAGACAAAACAGTCAAGTGAATGTGAAAGTTGTTCAATAAATGTTATATATTCCAGCTGGAATATTATAAGAATAATCGCTAAAAATAAAAGTAATTGTTATATTGTGATGTAAATTAGCAACTGCTTATTAAAAATAATAAGATGCTGCAGCTAATCTATTGTAGGAGTTTGCACATCAAATTTACATGTAGCTTCTTTCCTTCCTCCCTTCCTTTCCCTCCCTTTCCCTCCCCTTCACTCTTCTCTCCTTCCTTCCTTCCTTCCTTCCTTCCTTCCTTCCTTCCTTCCTTCCTTCCAGAAGCTATGGGTACTGTGCCCTGGTCAGTAGGCCTCGGTGGCAACATCATCCCATAACTAAAGGGTTGCCAGTTCGACACCCCAAGTCTGCGCATGTATGGGAGGCAACCAATCAATGTTTCTCTCTTGCATTGATGTTTCTCTCTCTCCCTTCTTCTTTCTCTAAAAAGCAGTGAGAAAATATCCTCAGGTGAGGATTAAAAAATATTTTTTTTAAGAATCTATGGATATTGCTAGTCACAATAGTGAAGTCTGAAGTCCCATATTTTTTAATTTTATGAATCATAAAACATGTTTTGTTAAGGCTTCCTATTTGTGCTAACTGCATGACAAGGCAGCCAACCTATCTTGGGAGTCCTTGATAACATGGGAAACCCTCCCCTGCTTAGAACTGGTTTTGTAAGAGCCCATCCTTCAGTGCCCCCCCGCTCTTATGTGGTGGCTCCTATTCAATTCTGTAGACAGAAGTTTGCCTGGTACTTACTGACATCTAATCTCCATATAAGATCAATCTGGAGGATGAAACAAACGCATTTTAATGCCTGAGGATCCCAAGAAATTCACACTAAAACTTCTTGCTTTTTGGCCTCAAGGACGGATTCTGGGTAATGTTACACATAACTTCTAATACAATGTCTGCCTTACACTCTAAAGGCATTTGTGCATTTGAATTGGTAATAACACTAAATATGAAATCAGACAACTCCAGACATAACCTGATAATTTAAAGATGGTTATATGAGGTAAATACTAAAAAAGGTTGAATATTTTTAGTTTAGTCTAAATGCTAAGATAATGTTACACTATGTGTTAACTCATAAAAGACAGTAATACTTTCCTTATTCAGTTCCCTGGTGCTCACCTACACATCATTTAAAGCTAAACTAATAAATAGTAGATTTTTTTCACATGGTCTCTATTCTATATTACAAATAAACATCTTTGGCTGCACAGGGGTATAAATCTTAGTTGGTGCAGGCCAGGCTTGGACTTGAAGTCCAAGATGGCACACTAACTGGGCACAGCGGTTCCCACGGTGGCATAGGTCTGGCATAAGCCACCAGCACAGGCATGCAGTCATATATCCTGTCATGTGAAGGAGACCTCATTTGCACCATAGGTGTCTTCTATCTGCTACAAAAAGATTTAAATTCATTGTGATTCTAAGACCATTACAGATTATACAGATAATGAATATAAATTATTATCTTTCTAGACAACTATCTAGAGTTACACATACATCCATCAGGTATGAATCTTCTAAGGGCCTAGGGGGGTGGGAGGGAGATACAAATGAAGTTGTAAAACCAAGCAGTAAAGAGATACCAGTGAGAGAGCAGAAAGGCCTACCTGTTCAGGCAGATGAAGAATGGTGTGCTCTCCAGCGCTGAAGTGTGACAGAGATTTATATGCAGCATTTGCTACAACTGGGTCCTAAACAGTAAAGCAAATTTAACAGAAAGCACATTTTAAACATCAACTCTGGAGGAAGCAATTTGGAAATGGTATTCACTTGCCTTATCTGTCCCAACAGAAACAGAGAGAAAACAGCACAGGGTAGAGAAATCAGAAGCACTAACTTTTTCTCCAAGCTTAGACATTAAACATAAAGTAACTTATAGTCGCTCAGGCCCCATGAGGTAGTATGGCTGAGTGGAAGATGTATGAGACTTAAAGTCTGATTGGCCTGGAACTGGATTCTGATGTTCTAGCTACTAACAGGGAAAATTAGCTTTTAGGAATCTAAGCTCTTTCACTCATGAGTGAGGTATAACATCACCCAGGTATAACTCCTCTATGCTCCTTAATTGGAAACAATATCTAAAGAATGGATGGGACTTTTTGCTTGTTTGCCATGCTTGCTGGTGGGAGAGGGACAAAACAGGAAAAGGGAAGGGCCATGAAAAATATGAGACAATGGTAACAGTTCTTTCTCTAGACAAATGTCAGCTTCACAAAGTGGTAAGTGAACGTTATGGTAAAAACGTGTTAATGAGAGTAAATTGAGAATAATTTTTAAAGTTGAAACTTATGAATAGTTACAATTCTTTTAAAATCAGAAAGCCATCATATTTTTTATTCCAAGAATTTTATCTGACAGGTCTTCCCAGCTTGGTTCTGTTTCACTGATCCCCCTTGTGATAGTACCTTGTTTTGAGTGTGGGTCCAGAGGAAGCTGAGGACTTGAACTTTAAAATTCTGAAAAATCAACAAACATCAGAATAAAATTTTAAGACAAAAATGAACAACCTAAAGTAGCAAAGAGTAGAAATTAAATCAGTTTAAAATTTATACCACTAGTAATTGACTTTATCTGTACGACCTATCATTCATAAAATGAAAATACTCAGAAACAGACTCATAACTTAAATACATAGATATTTAAACATAATGGAGTTTTAAGGTTATTAAAATTAGAAACCTAATCCTTTCTTACTGACTTCTCAAGTCCCAGTACATATGTCACAGTCCTCTTTCACGCCACTGTTCCTGACCCCTACCCAGCAGAGAACCTCTCCTCTCCAAGCAGTCACATGGCACACTGCAGCACCTAGTGTGTGGTTAACTCCCTGCTAGACTGTATACGCCTTTGAGCAGTGCCTGTCATTTTCATTTAAGGGCCTAGACCATAAAGCCCAGAACACAAAGAACACAAAGCCCAGTTTCTCAAATGATAATAAATAATTGTACATAAAATTATCTTCCAACTTCTAAATTCCTGTTCATCTAAATTATATTAGGTTCATGTATACCTCCTTGCCTTTGCATATTCTATTCCCCAAACATCAGTGAGAAGCAACATTTCATTAATTCTTCAAGATCCTAGTCTAACAGCACCAATTAAATTAGGTTTCCTTAGATTCCTCCTAAGAAAGCTGCTCACTTCCACCACTGTACTCTCAAAGCCCTGAGATTAACTCTACTCATCAAATGTTATAATGATTATCACTTGTGTCTACCTTCTTTACCAACCTTTGAGCTTTCGGAAGGCAGAGACTGACAGCACAGTGTAATAGAAAAACATAGGCTACAGAGCTATAAAGTCCTCAGTTTAGACACCAGCTTTCACTTAAAAACAGCAGTGTTGATGAAGTTATTGGTCTGGCATATAGCAGACACTTAGGAAATATTTGTTTAATGAATGAGTGAACCTTGTAAAAAGTCAGATTTTTTAGCTATAAAATTAAAAAAAAATACCTTCTTATCAGCTATTAGATCTAATTGGTATAAAGTAACTAGAATAGTGCTGGAAATATACAATAGGTACTTAAAAAATTTTTTTAATTTGCAAATATGTTTTTTTTTTATTTTAGAGAGAGAGGAGGAGAGACAAAGAGGTTGGAAGATAGGGCACGTGAGAGAGAGAGAGAAAGAGAGGGAGAGGGAGGGGGAGGGGGAGGGGGAGGGGGAGGGGGAGGGAAACATGGATGTGAGAGAGAAATATCAGTTGGTTGCCTCCGATTTGCATCCCAACTGGGAATCGAACCTTCAACCTCTAGATGTATGGGATGATGCTCCAACCAACTGAGCCATACCAGCTAGAGAAATATAATTGGTACTTTATAATAGTATCTATTATTATTTATTAGTACCTCTAAGAACTAGTATAGTTTTAATAAATATATTCTAAATCAATAATAAATATACCAGCATTTTGTAAAGCAATTCAGAAAATACAGTAATTGAAACATGGACTCTATTTCAACAGGCTTTTAATGGGTAAAATAATATATACTTGCAGTATAAAGTAAAAATAAGCATTCTTAGAATAGTATAGATGAAGAAGTTTGGGAGAAGTAGACTCTTGATTGCAGAAAAATTCTCAAAGAATGGGATAAGTTAAATCAATTCTTTATATCCTAATATAGATTTTAAAGTTAGAGATGAAAAGAAAGTGATTCTAGGCAGAACGAACAACATGAATAAAGGAAAAGAAACAGAAAAGTTTAGAGACAGATAAGGAAGCCACAAGTGGCTCTCGGTTTTCCTGGAGTGCATGAGGTAGAAAACAGTGAGGCCAGACTCTAAAAGGTTTGATTGATTAGGTATAAAGAGGATGGACTTCTTTTCAGGCAAACACAAGGCACTGAGGTGACTAGGGACAGCAATGACCAATGAAATGCTTTGGGAACGTTACTTTTTTCAACTCTGGCTTACATCCAAACAAACTCTAAGCAGTTAACAGAAAACAAATTATTTAAACATACACAGGGAAGGAGGAATGAGGTGCGGGGGGTGATGAGGAGAAAGAGGGACAGAGAGAGACAGATGAGGAGATGTCCCCCTCTACATTTCTTTACTTCTGCTTCCATGTGGACTAGGTCTCTGAGGGGATCACCTTTCCTGGGAGGAAACTGATGGAGGGAATGAACAACAGAGGAACCTTAATATTAATATAAGCGTGAAGGTAAACCAAAATAAAATGCCAATGTAAAATTTGAAGAAGAATAAAAGCCCTTCTAATCCAAAAGACAATTTGTAGCCATTGGTAAGTAAACATAAGAAATGCACATACAAATCACTTCCTAAATTAACCTATAGTAAAATCTGAATAATTCAAAGTATAAGTAATATAAAGGAATGTGAATTCAGTCCTTGAGAACAGAAAATAAATATACACAACTTGCCCTTACTTTGATTTTTAGTGTTAGCTCCGTTTCAGTAGCCTGGCAGACTTTCTGACAACATAAAGGTATGTACCAGTGAATAGTGGTCATAAAAAAAACTGCTGGTGGACTATGTACTCTAGGAGTCCCAAACTGATTTTTTTTAATACAGTAAAACAAATGTTGAGATGTGAGAATAAACTCACAATATCCTGTACTGGTTCAATCAAGTAGTTCATTTGATAACTACTTACTGAATATATATTATGTGCCAGGCACTATGCTAGCTGCTGCCTACTCAGTAGGACAAATTTGATTTTATTCATGGTTATTTAGAATGATTAGAAGTATTATCCTACAATTCTGTCTTACCATGTGATCTAAAACATGAAAGAGATTATTACTGGACTATGATGGGAGGGTAGTTTATCAAAGTCTGTGAATCAAACTAAAAGGCCACCAAGACTTGCAGTGAGAATCAACTGCTGCCCTTTGAAGGAAAAGGAAAAAAGGTGAACATGGAAGGCTACCAAAGACGAAGCATAAATAAATTCACCACTCTATTTCACTCAAAGAAGAGTTAATAAAGAAAATGTTAAACAGGAATGTATGAATCTTATAGCAAAGCACCTTTCACTTAGTATTTCAATTTATTACGATGGCAAACAGAGTCATTCATAAAACTATTTTCTTCTTCTAGGATGGCTTAATTTATAAGCCATCCTCATTACAGAGCATAGACGAAGATGACAGGTATATATAGAAAATGGGAACCAACATGTAAAAATGAAATCTCTATGGCAAAGCCAGGAGCAAAATGACAGTATGTCCACACTAATGAGAGAATCTGTCCTGCTTTTTTAAAAAGTCTTTGTATTTTTTTTAGAACTTAAAATACCAACAAAATGAATTTAAACTGTTGGTCTAATGAATTCTATTATTTGAGAAACACTATTTTTAACATACTGACTTTTTCAAATCTTGACTGTACTCTTATAATAAAAACTTGGTATCCTTTATGTAAATAAGTCTTAAAGATACAGAATTGATAGGAGTGGATAGCCTCCCACTCCTAAAAGTCCATAAAGATATCAAAATGTTCTCAAAATAAAAAGTGCTAAGGGATTTTTGGCAAAGAATTACAAATATTTTTTTCCAAAAGTTATTATAAAACATGTCTTTCCAATGTAAAAACACAATTTATTGAGCTCCAAATGCATACCTCATATTCAGCTGTATTGACCGTTAAGGAAGGAACCAGAGAAAACAGCTCACTGAGGGTCTTCAAAATGAGAGGTCTCGTGTCACAGCTCAGCTTTGGGGACAGAGCATTCCAAGTGGAGCGAATACACACAACCTGCGAAGCAAGTAAAAAGTCAATGCGTAACAAAATCCCAATTCCTCTGAAGCCATTAGTAAGGAGTACTTTTTAAAATATGTTATATTTTTAAATTACAGTTGGCATTCAATGTCATTTTAATTTCATGTATACAGCATAGTGGTTACATAATTGTGTAACTTAGACGTGATCCCCCAGTAAGTGTCGTACCCACCTGGTACCGTGCGCAGTTATTACAATATCATCGACTGTTCTCTCTGTGCTGTACTTTACATCCCCATGACAAGGGCATTATCTATTATTATAAGAAAATTTGAGAAAAGAACAGAACATTCACAGAAGTTAAGATATGCTAAGGTATTGCCCTCAAAAGAAATTACTTAAACCAATATAAACTGCTGTTGAAGAAGACCCAGCCTGCCTCATACAATTGCTTTTTTTAGTACTTGGGTTAACCAAGGGCGAAAAGGATCTCTGTCTCTTTCTCTCACATGCATGCACACACATGAAATTAAATTCCAGACTAGCAACATTCATTGTTGAAGAACCAGTCTCTGAAACAAAGAAGGGTAAGATAATGCTAGGACATTTCTAAAGCCAGGTATCCACAGTTCTTGTAGTTTTTCAGCCCTGCTGAAACTATGACACCACTCAGAAAATTGAATTTTTGTATGTGTGTGTGTGTGTATACGTATGTACATATATATGTAAATTGTATATATATTTTATATACATATATACGTGTGTATGTATATATAAAAAACTGAACACTCTTAAATCATCTTATATGCTTTTAAAGAAGGTAGGAGAATGCTTATATTATTTAAAATAATAATTTAAGATGCTTTTAAAAGTTATCTCAGATTTTTAAAGAGGCTGTTAAGTGATAAACTAAAAATCAAAGCCCAACAAAAGTGTTTAAGCTCAATTTCCTTAAACCAAGTGTTCTTAGTTCATTTTAATATCTAAGATTATGGATATTCAAATGTCTTCTTAAGTTCAATTCAAACAGATATTTTATTAAAATTTTAAAACTCAGGAACACTGCAAACACAGATCAATTAGATAGAGTTTAACAAGGATTAATCTTTCTAAAATACTCCAATCTCTTCTCTTAGGGTTGAATTAACACACACAATTTATCTACATCTACTCACATACATTATTTAGTAATGCTACAGGAGGTAGTCAGTGAACAGATGTCAACGATAAGTGAATAATATATACTTAAAGACACATATTAAGCAGATGCTCAAAGGAGAAGACAGGATAAAGTATCTCAGAAAACTTGGATTTAGTGCTGTTGCTCTAATTTCATACTTTCCATGAAACAGAAGAAAAATACTCTTTGACTTGGGATCCACTACCAAGTTGGATTCCAATAAAATTTACTAAGTAAGGGCAGTACTATGTGCCAGGCATTAAAGTAGGCACATTTATATAAAGAAGTAGCTCTAATATTACAAATCACCAGTATTTGAAATTTAAAAGAAAATTCCTTAAAAGCTTTCAACAGTGAGTGTGTACCCAGAGTAGTATACTGTACTAAGAGAAACAATAAAATATAACCTAACCCTTCAAAGAACTCAGCACCTATTGAAAACAAGAGAAGTATATGTAATTCTAAATTATCAAAGAACAAGAGGTATATGATTAGATTTTGAACTATGTTCAATAGAAAGTATTTTCAAGATGAATCTAGGGAAGAAAGATGACAGTAGGTGGAAGTCATCAGAGAGGGTTTCAAGAGACAATTAGTCTTTTCATTTTTTAAAATAAATTTTAAATCCTCACCCAAAGATATGTTTATTGGTTGAGAAAAACATCGATGTGAAAGAGAAACATCGAAGTGAGAGAGAAACATCGATGGAGCCTCCTGCACATGCCCAGATCACAACCTCGGCCTGTGCCCCGCCTCACTGCGGATTGACTCTGCAACATTTTGGCATACAGATGATGCTTTAACCACCTGAATTACTCAGCCAGGGCAAGAGGCAGTTAGTCTTGAGATGGGACTTGAAGAAGGGATAAACAGAAATGAGCAGACAATCCACCAGGAAATGGAGAACTTAAGTTAAAACACACAAAAAAAGAGCATGTTGCAGGCACAAAAATGTATGAGTATCAGTGAGCAATGCCTCATGGGTGAGAGAGTATCGGGAATACCAAAGCAGTTTGTACCAGAATCAAAAAGAAAAGGCAGCCTCTAGAAATTTCTGAATTGAGGAATAAATAAAATTAAAGTACGACTTTTGAAAGATCCATCCAGTAGTCTTATAGCCAAAGTCAAAGCAGTCATCTATCTCTAATTTCTGCCTCTCACTAATCCCTAGCACATAAAACAGCCTCAAAGTTCTCTAAAAATTGTATGCTCAATGTAGTCAGTAATTGTGCATGCTTTCTCCTCACTTTAAATGCCTATCCAATTCCAATCTATGCTGTTTCAAGACCCATTTCCACAATTCAGTTTTTTCTTACAATTCAAGCTCTCATTTTATCACTTTCTTTTCTCCAATTTCTAATTCTTAAAACTCTGTGTCATCCAATTTAGTACTTAATTATATACTGTTTAGTATCGTTCACTCTTTTTGTGAATGTAAATTGTCTCCTCAATTAGATATTAAATTCTTAAAAAACAATGATGTCATACAGTTCTCACTCCCCACTACCTAGCACAGTACTAAAGTATGTAAGAGATTATTAGTTCTTAACTACTGATGATACTGAAACTGGGGGAATGGTAAATCTGAAGTAGAGATGAAAAGAATGAAAAGAACTTGGAGAATGGATTGGAAAGTTGGATATTATGAGCCTAGAGACCTGGGTGAATAAAATGTAACATTTAAAAGGGAGTGGAGACTGGAAAAAGGAGCATATATGCAGAAGATGGGAGCCGAAAAGTTCCACTTGAGATATGTTTAATTTGAGTTGATAAAGACACCCAGATAGAAATATCCTGCAGGCAAGAGGAAAAAAGGACTGTAACTCAGATGTGAGGTTAATCAACAGCTCTGTCATACGAGTGTTTCTATAAATCAAAATACAAGGAAGTAGGGCCTCAGAGACATCCTGATGCACTTTGCAGATCAACAAAAAAAGATCTCTGGCCACCAGTCACAGAAGTACGAAACAGGTCTTGCCCTTTCCATGGGTGGTGGGTGGATAGGGAGTGAGGCTACATATTGCAACTATTTTCAAGTTTACAATTTTATTTTTGAAAGTCTTCTTCCTAGAACATTTGCATTCTAATGCCTGAAATGGTACCCTAAATACAGACTGTGAGAAAATATTCTGGAATCCAGCCATAAATGGTGGCCTTATGCATAAGCAAAGTATGTCTATAGAGAATATTTGCAAATCCAGGCTCGCCCATACATAAGCAGGAACAGAGAGGCCTCCAGTAAAGAAGGCTGCTTTCTCTGACTTTCCCCAGCCTGAGCTATTCTTCACTAGATCTTCTCGCCCTGAGAGCTCCTTGGATTGAACCTGGTACCCTCTTGCTGTGTCCATCTCCTTGATCCAACAGTGTTTAGATCTGTGAGATCTGTCAAATTATATCAGATTAGTCAGGCTCATGATCATGTCCTTCACTGGCTTGTTTAGCTTTCTTCTGCACACTACCCAATAACTTGTTTGTTTTCAAAAATACAGATTGACTTCTGGTTCCAACGATGTGGTGGGCCACACCTGAAATGATCAATAAAAGAAGAAAATTCTATATATACATAGCTGAGCTGAAAAGGAAATAAAGGAGAATGGGGAGATATCACCCAGAGCTAGAAACAAAGAGGAAATACCTGAATTGAGGTATTGTAAGGAATGGATCAGTTTCCATAACCTAGTAGCTTGAGTTTAAATGTCCACATGGGAAGAAGAGATAGAGCCTTTAGCCTACATAAGGTGGGAGTTGGAACTGAGATTCCCACAGAAAACCAGCACCCTTGCAGGGCAGTACCTTCAGTGTAATGGTTGAACTAGAAACCAATGAGTTGAGAAATTAATATAAAAAATGTTATGGGCTAGGGGCACCTGGACCATTCTCAAAGGGTACTCCCCAAAACACACAACCCAAATGATTCACATGGAAAAATAAAATAAGCCCCTCTAAATATGAGGTCACAACAAAAGAAAAATTCCAAAACATATAATGATGCATGAGTCCAACATGAGTGAGAATCAGCAAAAATAATCAACAGGATTAAACATCCACTACCTTCAAATAACAGAGGAAGTAGAAAACAATACAAAAGCGCTTAAAAGAATAAAAGGTGAAAGACAACACATTAAATTCCAAGTAAAAGAATAAGGCATGACGGAAAATAGAGAAATCTGGAAAAGAACCAAACAGAATCTCTACAAGTGAAAATACATTCATCCAACAAATAGGAAGTACCCTATATATAGACCAGAGATTAGAATTACAAAACATTTTTTTATTGACTGAGGTGCCTTTCTTATGTTTACCAAGAGTCCCTATCAAAGTTTAATGTTAGAATGGCCCATGGAGAAGTGGTTGATTCCAGGGCTGGGGTGGGGAAACTGTAACTTAATTCTGGAGCACCTTCTGGTGCCAGAAAGTAAGGAAGTGTCCATAAAAGGGTGTGGTCTTGTTGAAAGGGCATAGGAGCCAATCTGAAAGAGTTCCTAATGGCCAAATAAATATCCATGAGTCTATACTGGTACAAATATGTAAATGAGTGAGTGAGTGAATGAATGAATGAAAGAAAGAGAAGGAACGGCTCTTCCTTACAAAAGAATTCTAACAACTAAATGTAGAATCAACGAAGGAAAGAAAAAAAGATCATTAGATACCACAGGAACAAGCTGTAGGCAAGATGTGCTGATGGATTAAAATTATGGGGCAAAAGCCTGAGGACAAACAGACAATTAGATAGTCTCAAAGTCTCACCAGTGAGACATTTATTAATTACAAAATAAAAATAAAAAATAAAAAACAGTAACTTTGCTGTGGAAAAACTCAGAATTCATCACCTTAACCAAGTGATTAACATTAACATCACCTGTAATAAAACTTACCAACATCATGTACCCTTGATATGACACACTGAGAAAGGCAGGTTATTCCTGCAATATTCTAAAATACAGAATGCATAACGTTAGTCTAATCATGAGGAATCATCCTCACACTCAAATCAAAGGCCATTCAACAAAACAACTAACAGGACTTTTCAAAAGTGTCTAGTTCATGAAAGAAAGAAAGGAGAAACAAAACAAAACAAAAAAAAAACTGGCACAGATTGGAAGAGTTAGGACACATGATAACTAAATGCAATGTGGGATGATGGCACAGTAAAGAGTCATTAGTGGGAGAAGTGGTAAAATCTGAATAAAGTGCACAATCTAGTCAATAGTATTGTACCATGTTAATTTCTTAGTTTTGATAACTGTGCTATAATGATGAAAGCAAAATGTTAACATTAAGGAAAACAAAATGAAAAAAAAAGTCAAGAAGTCTCTTTCTTTTTAAAAACCACAGCTTTTTGCAGTATCAATCACACACCATACAATTTACACACTGAGAGCACAACTCAGTGTTTTGGATACACTCACAAAGCTGTTGTGGCCATGATCACAATCAATTTAGAACATTTTCATCACCCCAACAGGAAGCCTGGGAATCCTTTGTCTTTCCCCATTTCTTCCCGTAATTCCCAATACTAGGCAATCATAACTCTAATTTCTGTCTGTATAAATATGCTTTTTCTAGACCTTTTCTATAAATAAAATCATATAATATGTGGTCTTTTGTTATTGGCTTTTTTCAATTAACATATTGCTTTTAAGGGTCCTTCGTGTCGCAGTATATGTCTGTACTTATACCTTTTTATCCTTTCTTGTTCTCTAAAAATCAATTTTATTTTATTTATTTTTAACATGTTTTAAGGTATATTTTATTGATTACGCCATTGCAGTTGTCCCTTTTTTTCCTCTCCTTTATCCCCTTCTGCCCTGTGCCATTACTCTGTCCAGCATCCTTCCCGTTAGTTCATGTCCATGGGTCATACATGTGAGTTCTTTGGCTTCTCCATTTCCTATACTATTCTTAACCTCCCCTTGTCTGTTTTCTACCATTTATGCCTCTTATTCCCTGTAACTTTTCTCCCATTCTCCTCTCATCCCCTGCCTGCTGATAACCCTCCATGTGACCTCCATTTCTGTGATTCTGTTCCTGTTCTAGTTTGCTTAGTTTTTGTTTTTCAGGTCCAGTTGTTGATAGTTGTGAGTTTGTTGTCATTTTGCAGTTTATAGTTTTGATATTCTTTTTCTTAGATAACTCCCTTTAACATTTCATATAATGAGGATTTGGTGATGATGAACTCCTTTAACTTGACCTTATCTGGGAACCACTTTATCTGCCCTTCCATTCTCAATGGTAGCTTTGCTAGATAGAGTAATCTTGGATGTAGGTCCTTGCTTTTCATGACTTTGAATACTTCTTTCCAGCCCCTTACTGCCTGTAAGATATCTTTTCTTTTAGTTTGTTCGCTTTTTAGATTTTATTCATTTATTTTTTAGACGGGGGTAGGGAGGAAGAAAGAGAGTGAGAGAAATATCAATGTGTGGTTGCCTCTGACTTGCCCCCCACTGGGGACTTGGCTCAAAATCCAGGCACGTATTCCGACTGGGGATAGAACCAGTGACGCTTTGGTTCACAGGCTTGCATTCAATCCACTGAGCCAGACCAGCCAGGGCTGTAAGGTTTCTTTTGAGAAATCAGCTGATAATCTTATGAGACCTCCTTTGTAGTTAATTGTCTACTTTTTTCTTGCTGCTTTTAAGATTCTCTCTTTATCTTTAATCTTGGATAATTTAATTATGATGTGCCTTGGTGTGGTCCTCCTTGGGTCCAACTTCTTTGGAACTGTATGAGCTTCCTGGACTTGCATGTCTATTTCTCTTGACAGACTGGGGAAGTTTTCCTTCATTATTTTTCAAACAAGTTTTCTATTTTTTTACTCTTCCTCTTTTCCTTCTGGAATCCCTATGATTTGGATTTTGGAACATTTAAAGCTGTGCTGGAGGCCCCTGAGCCTCTCCTCATTTTTTTTGAATTCTTGTGTCTTCATTCTGTTCTAGTTGAATGCTTACTCCTTCCTTCTGTTCTAAATCATTCGAGTCCCAGTTCCCTTGCCTTCACCACTGATTCCCTGTATATTTTTCTTTATTTTACTTTGTATAGCCTTTACTTCCTCCTTTATTTTGCAGCTGTACTCAATAATTTCTGTGAGCATACTGATCACCAGTGTTTTGAACTTTGCATCTGATAGGTTGGCTATCTCCTCATTACTTAGTTCTTTTTCTAGAGTTTTGATTTGTTCTTTCATTTGGGCTGCATTTGTTTGCCTCAGCACACCTGTTACAATGTAAGGAGCAGAGCCTTAGGTATTCACCAGGACGGGGCAACCTACTTTGCTGCATTGTGAGTGCTGTCTGTGGAAGAGGGGTCAGAGAGGAAACAATGCTCTTTCTTGGTTCTCTCCTTTCAGTCACTTCCCCCACTCCCCACAAACAAATTGCTCCTTTCAGGTGCTGATTCCTGGGTGGGTGGGTTTGTGTCCATACTAAGCTAAGACCTGATGGGCCCCTCCAATGGTCTCTCCTGTGAGACTGGGAGTTTCTCCTACTGCCGCAACCCCCACAGGTTTTTACAGCTAGAAGCTTTGAGGTTTTATATCTCTGCACTGGAACTTCAGGTTGCATGGTCTGTCTTGCTCCCCAGTTGTTCCTCCTAATCCACCAGCCTCTACCTTGCCGTGAGTCCTCTCCACCCCAGCTGCCCATCTCCACCCCTCCAACCAGTCTAGATGAATGTTCCTTCTTTAATTCCTTAGTTGTTGGACTTCCATACAGTTCAACTTTCTGGAAGTTCTGGTTGTTTTTTGTATTTACATTGGTTGCTATCCTTCTTTTGGTTGTGCAAGGAAGCAAGGTGTACCTATCTATGCCTCCATCTTGACCAGCAGTGCCTATTTATTTTAACATTTTTAATCTTTATTGTATTTTTTTATATTACCTTCTAGTCCCTTTACATCCTGCTCCCCCCAGCAATCACCACAATGTTGTCCATGTCCATGAGTCCTTTTTCCTTTTTGTGCAATCCCTTCACCTCCTAACCTCCTGTACTTATGCTTTTTAATTTTCAAATAATAATCTATTCTATGTATATATCTCTCTGTACTATATTTTAAAACTTTTCTGTAAGTTTAAAGTTATTTCGAAATAAAAGGTTACACCACAGGAATACAAAAAAAAAGGTATTACTTAAAGAAATAACAGCCGAAAGTTTTCAGAATCAAAGAAGGATCTCTATTCTCTAAGTTCTAAGCAGGATAAATAAAAATAAGTTTATATCTATATACATTATGACTGTTTACCACCAAAGGCAAATAGACAATCTTTGAAAATAAAGACTATATACAAATGAACAATTTAGAGTAACAATAGACTTTTCAAAATTAAAAAGATCATGCAGTAAGATCTTAAAAGTGCTAAGGAAACTACTAGCCTACAATACTAAAACCATCATTCAACACTAAGGGCAAAACAAGCAAAAATAAATAAATAAAATAGAAGGAACATAACCTAGGTATTGTGCACATATAGCCTATGAATATTTATGTACAAATGACTCAGAACATTTTGCTTTGTCTGTCTATTAAATTTTGGAGCATTCATCCCATTCTACATGCTTACCTTATACATATTTTGTTGCTATTTTTGTTTCTCCCAGAGAATGATTTTTTCTTGTTTTTATATTTTAGCAACACTAAACAGTGCAGATTGAAAAGACCCTGTGCAGTGTGGAATACTGGAAAGTGTACATGATTGGAGTCAGAAATCTCAGGTTCTCCATTTGGTAGCTATGTGACTATGGAAAAGTCATTAATCTACTTCAATCTGTTTTTCCAGCTGCAAAACACAATACTAGTAATACCTGCTTTATGTATAGCGCCAAGTTAACAGTATAGGCCATACTGAGACAATTGTATGCAAACATGCTTTATACATAGTGAATGATACTTACTACTATTATAACCAATGCAAAGAATAATGAATCCCAAAAGAATCGGAGCCTTTGTTTCTAATTCTTGTGCTACAAGAACGACTTTGTTCCTTCACAGAGGAACAGATAGCTATCTTCCCATTTTACTTCCAAAAGCTATTTCTAGAAATTCTTGTGAACAGCCTACTCCTTTTGTTCTGATGCTTTATTCTAACTGGGGAAAAAGCTTTATAAAAACCTTTAGGCTATAAAAACTGCCTTATTTTTGCTTTTCATAATGAAGGTAAAAGAAACTGCCTTCACAATTAAAGGACTCAAGTCGTCATCATGCGGTGAAGCCCTCTTAGCTAATTCAGCACACGCAATTTACAAAACAAGATGCTCTGTTACCAAAACAGGGGATAAGAGGGACTTTAAGGAGACACAATCAATGGAGCAGAAACAATGGGAAAAATCAGATTATTTCTTATCCTAATAATATGGGGCTAAAGGTTATAAGTATCAAAAAATGACTAGCACAAGTTTATTTAAGCAATTTCAGTCTTTTATGTCTGAGCTTAGTTTATTATAAAGGCAGTGCTGTAGAAAATAATAGGAATAAATATTGAGTTTGCCTTTTCAAATCCCTTATAATCTAAAGGACAGTAATTCTTATGATTTGCTATTAGAATTGCTCAGCTTCATAAAGGCACATATCTAAATCCCAAACTGTGCCTTAGCCAATCAAAAATATTTGTACTTGATGTGGTAAAGCTATTTCATATTAAGAATCCCTAACATCACCCGCCATTTCATAAAGAGATACACCAGAGACCTTTCAAATTATTCCGTATTTCTGAAGAACTGTCTACCAGTTTGTAATGCACACTTGTAATTTTAATATCTGAGTAGAAGAGGCTTAGAACTATATAAGTAACACATGTAAAAACAGAGAGGCATTTATTAAACAGATTGATCTAGACTTATCAAGTCACCTGCGGGACTCACTACTCAGCAGCCAGAGATTTTAGGTTTGTCTTTTATTCCCCCATGTGAGAAGGTGCAGCTTTTCTGAGATACCTCCCTACAAGGAACAATATCTTCCCATGCAAACTCCATTGATTTCTCTGCAGGAACAGAAAGAATGACACAAAGAGCTCCCTGCAGGGACGTTCACTTTTCAGTTTTGCTAGAATCTGCCTGGATTAATTACCTATTTCATGTTGAACATTCTGGCATGAACTAGCAAACTCTCAGTAAGAATGTGTCAGAAAAATCCTTTCAGAAGAAAATGATTACTGCTTTATCCCCCCTCCCAATCTCCTTCCCCTATTCAGATAGAGGTTAAACTCGAAAGTAATAAGAAAAAAATAATAGAAATTCAATCAAAATAGCTTAACCCCCCGGAAAAAAACCCCAACTACCAGAAAGTTGTTCAGCAGATCCAAAATTAAAAGCAAAGCAAACTGAGTATCCACCATCAGCAAGCATAAAATATCATCCATCTAAATTTTAAAAAGAGCTAGAGAGACTATTATGCCTGCACTGTAGAAAGAGACTGAGAAATGCAGTTTAGCGTCATTTCGTATTGAAAAATCAACATGCTGTGTACAAAAAATAATTGATGAATCAAGCGGTCACTTCAGAGGCTCTAAAAACACTTTGAAGAGCAATGTGAAACTGCAGAGATGAAGCTTTTAGGAAAAGCTGTTGAGTTCGGTCCACTTTAAACTATGGAGTTTCATGAATACATTTCTGAGTAACTAACGTAGACAGTTACTGAAACGTAACCTCATTTCAGGTCACTGAAAATAATTCTACACCACTCTAGCCACTCTATGTACCCACAGGTTTTAGAACAACAGAGCTGATGTATTCTTCATGGATAACAATAGTGAAGATCAGCCTCTTGGGCCTGAAAGGCTTATAACAGATCTATCTACAACTCCCTAACAACAAGAAGAAAACATACATGTGACACCTTTACAAAGAAACAAACTCCTGATTAAGAAAATAAAAACTACAAATTCAAGAGAAAAGAACAATTTAGCAGGCCTTCTTTAGGAACTACTTTGTTCTTTAGTGACCAAAAGCCAGTGAATTACTGCAAAAATTGTTCCCCCAAACAAGGTTTAAACAAGCATAAACAAAGTTTTTCCATCCACACACACGCAGCATCTAGTACAGTGCTTGGTGTATAAAGGCAAGCCCCTCAAAATAAATTTGTTGACCGAATGAACGGCGCTACTTGCCACACCAACAGCTAGAACAGGGCAGAGTACTCTTTCTGCCAAGGCCAGACGTAGTATTTCAGACTTTGTGGCACAGTCTCTGTCACAACTTCTTAACTCTGCTATTGTATCATGAAAGCAGTTCTTGATGAAAACAACATACATATATTGCAAATATTGATAAATAACCACTAAACATAAAAAATAACTCAGAAAGGGCATGGCTTGTGTGGAAGAGAGAGATGGCAACTTGATTAAAAAATGTTTTAGCGAAAATCAGTATTTTGATTAGTCTCTTTGTTTGAGGTCCTGAAGGCCTTAGATCTCAGAGCAGTGACCTAAGAAATATTTATGGTAAGTAGACATCTACCTCCCCTTTACAGAGTAGAAAGGAGAGTTGGGAAAGAAGAAATAGCATGATCTCATATAAGTTAGTGAAGACCAGACAGTGAAGTTGAAACTCTGAAAACGTAGTCACTTAAAACTAATGATGTTTACCTATCCCTAAGACCGTCTTCAAATTTCCCCATGTACTCCAGTCTGTAAACTGGATTTAATGAACTGTTCACTGCAAATTGTTGATGCTAACTCCCTGGATCCAAGCCTCTTGAGAAACAGCAAATCCAAACCACTCCTAAGCAAATACTAAGGAATTCAAAAATTCAATTTACTGTATATATATAAAAAAAAATCCACAAATCTAACTGAGCAATTAATGTCTTCTTAAATTATTCTCAGAAGTCTACGTTGCGACTGAATAGCTGTATCAGAAATCCCAGGAAAATATCAATACTACAGCAATGGTAAAGGGACCTTTCAAGAAAGCAAACCACAACTGCTGAAGAGAAGAGAAGAGAAATTGTTGAATTTCAAGACCACTTAAAAAGATGAGAAACAACGGGTGCCTAAGAGAAATGTTGGCAGAGTAGGAGAGACAAGTATAGGACCCTGGGGCCCAGGAGAGGAGGGAGGTGCTGGTAAGGAAAGCTTCCCACGACTTTTGTACCCCAGGGAAGTGAAGAAAGTTGGGAAATCATTGGCTTTGCCAGTAATAGTCTTTATTTTGCATCCAACTTAAAACATAAATAAACCATGTTCTGTTTAAACCTCTTTATCACAAATGATTAAGAATATAGAAAAGATATGTTTTTCTCACCCCCAACTCTGTTCAAACCTAACTGTCCACTTGTATCATAAATGTTAACCTGCTAAACAATAAAGGCCTGTGCAGAGCTTAGGATTTGAAAACATTTATCACAATGTGGTTTATAATGTGAAAAAATATTAAGAAAAAAACTTAAGTATCCCACAATAGGAAATTTATCAGCTACATTATAGCCAAGTGCTCATGCAATTAGATGTCAGTAGATTGTCCACATGACATGGTGCCCACGATAAAATGCTGGTGGAAAAAACAGGTCACAAAGATTGGGGGATAAACAGTAATGGAAGAAAATACAATAAAAAATAAAGTATAAAAAAGATTATAATGTGATCCTATTTTGTTAAGGTGATTTTTAATTTTCATTTCCTCTGTCCTAATTTTTTCCTCTTAAATAAATATTTGAGTCATATTTTAAAAGAAATATATGCTCATTTTATGAATTTCAGTCTTAATCATTTTTCCTTCAATTAAAATTAGTTTTTTTGATTCTCCCACTTTCCTACAGCTTACATACAGGTTCATTTTCCTATGTCACTCAAAATTAGTGCTTTTTAAAAATGACACTTAGCAAAGTGATTAGTCTTTCGTAAAAACTGACAGTTATGTTTTCTCCATCTACACTTAATACTGGTTCAAGGACACTTGGAAGTTTACTAAAGATGTTCTTATTTTATAAAATAGAGTCAAACAGACTAAAGTCCCAGCCAATATGGAGGTGTAAGTAGAAACCCTTCACTTTCTCACACAACCAAAAGGAGGGTAACAACCAATCTAAAATCAATAAACAACCAGAAGGGCCAGAAAATCAAACTGCATGGAACTCCAACAACCAGGGAATTAAAGAAACAGTTAAACAGAACAACCAAACCAGTAAGGCTGCAGACAGAGAGAAACTGCGGTGAGGCAGCAGGCTGCGTGGGCTGGGCTGACTTAAGAGGAAACTGAGACTCAGAGCTGGCTGTGGACTAAGGCGGTTGCTGCGGTGTGAGAAACTTCCAGTCTCACATGACAGTTGGTTGAAAAGTGGGGCTAGAGCCCACCAGACAAGCTGCATTGTTCCCTCTCTGGCCGCTCCCCCACAGGCAGAACAGCAAGGGTTGCCCTGCCCAGGTGAATACTAAGGCCCCGCCCCCTTATAGCTTACAACTTAACAGGGGCCCCAAACAAAGAAATAGGGCCAAAATGAAAGAACAGAGCAAAACTTCAGAAAGAAAGCTGAAGGATGAGGTGATAGCCAACCTATCTGATGGAGAGTTTAAAGCCCCAGTAATCAAAATGTTCACAGAACTGACTGAGCATGGTTGAAAAATGAAAAAACAAATGAAAGATACCCAAAGTGAAATAAAGCAAAATATTCAGGGAACCAACAGTGACAGAAAAGAAACCAGGACTCAAATCAATGATTTGGAACAAAAGGAAGAAATAAACATCCAACCAGAACAGAATTAAGAAAGAAGAATCCAAAAAAAATGAAAAGAAGCTGAGGAATCTCTGGGACAACCTGAAACATTCCAATATCCAAATTATAGAGGTCCCAGAAGGAGAAGAACAACAACAAGAAACTGAAAACTTATTTGAACGGATAATGAAGGAAAACTTCCCCAATCTGGCAAAGGAAATGGACTTCCAGGAAGTCCAGGGAGCTCAGAGAGTCCTAAAGAAGTTGGACCCAAAGAGGAACACACCAAGGCACATCATCAATAAGTTACCCAAGATTAAAGATAAGGAGAAAATCTTAAAAGCAGCAAGAGGAAAGGGAGGAGTTACCTACAAAGGAATTCCCATAAAACTATCTGTTGATTTCTTAAAAGAAACCTTACAGGCAAGAAGGGACTTGGAAAAAGTCTTCCTATTTGAAGTCATGAAAGGTAAGGACCTACATCCAGGATTACTCTATCCAGCAAAGCTATCATTTAGAATGGAAGGGCAGATAAAGTGCTTCCCAGATAAGGTCAAGTTAAAGGAGTTCATCATTACCAAGCTATTATTATATGAAATGTTCACAGGACTTATCTAAGAAAAGGAAGATCAAAAATATGAATAGTAAGATAACAAACTCACACCGATTAATAAATGAACCTAAAAAATAAAAGAAAGAAAAGCAATGGGAATAAAAACTAAGCAAACAACTAGAACAGGAACAGAATCAGAGAAATGGACATCACATGGAGGGTTTGCCGTGGGGAGGGAGAAGGGTGGCATGCGGGGGAGGTACAGGGAAGAAGCATAATTGGTAGGCATTAAATAGATGGGGAGAGGTCAAAAATGGTATAGGAAACAGAAGACTCAATGAACTTATATGTACAACCCATGGACATGAACTAAGAGGAGGAAGCTGGAGAGTTGGGGGTGGAGGGGGGATAAAGGGAGAAAAAAAATGGGAAAACTAATAGCATAATCAAACAATAAAATATACTTTAAAAAAGCGTTACTAAATAACACAGGAAGATAACATTTATAACTTATATGTAAGATCACCACATTTTCTGAATGAAAAGCCAAATACCTAATAATAAAAGATTTTGTTTTTATGGTAGTTTCTTAAAGATGGGAACACCAAAAAATTAAATTAACTATGTTAAAAAATATAATAAAATAAAATGGAGCCAAATATCTTCCACCATACATGGGAAACCTAATATAATTCCCAACATTTCTACATACACCCTAACTGCCAGGCATGATTATTGTTCCTCCTTCCACAGAGCATAAGCCAAGAATTAATAACTATTCCTGCCACATCAACTAAATATATGGCTGATGATAAGTATGCAATCTGTAAAAACATGCCAGGAAAATAATACTATACAAAATTGAAAAAATTCTGAGCAGATGGACTAAAGAGCTTCCAGTAGGGTTTCAAAGAAAATAATAGACAGTGGCAACATAACAGTTTATATTTAAGTTGCTACAACATGAATGAACCTTCAAAACATTAGGTTTTATGAAAGAAGCCAGTCACAAAATACATACTGGGGCTGGGGGTGTAGAGACAAGGTAGGTTTATAGTTGTGAGTACATGAAACAGAGTTTGTTCTTGTATTATTATTTATTATTGCATCATTTTCCATATGAACAACTGTAAACCTTCTTTTGCTCCACACTACATTGTATGACCACACTTAGATGAAATGGAAAACAGGCAAATCTATGGAGACAGAAAGTAGCTTATCAACTATACAGGGCTGGGGTGGAGGGAAGGATTGAGACACTGTGGGGTGATGATTAAGGGGTATGAAGTTTTCTGGGGGGAGTAATAAAAATGCTCTGAACTTGATTGTGGTGATGATTGCACAACTTTAATGAATATACTAAAACCATCAAACTTTAAACTATAAAGGGTGAATCATATTATATGTGAATTTTATCAATAAATCTTTTCTCTCTCACACACACGCACACACACACACATAGAATTTAGATTCAGTGTGGTCCTGCTTAATACCAAAAGAACAGGTATTTTGGTATCAGAGAATGAGGGTAGTATTTGTATTAGTCAGGATTCTCCAAAAAGCAGAACCAATAGCAAATTAGGTAGATATAAAAAGAGATTTATTAGCGGGTTTGGCTTATGCAGTAATGGAGTCCAAAAAGTCCCAGAAACAGCCAGCAGCAAGCTGGAGAACCAGGAAAGCTGGTGGTATAATTCAGTCCCAATCCAAAGGCCTAAGAACCGGGGGGGGGGGGGGGGGGGGGGGGGGGCACTGCAATAAGTCCCACGTCAGAAGGCCTGCGAACCAGGAGCTCAGATGTCTGAGGCAGCAGCAGACAGACATCCCAGATAAAGAAGGGAAGGAACTTGCCCTTCCTTTGCCTTTTTCTTCCATCTGGGCCCTCAATGAATCAGATGAAGCCACCCACATTGGTGAGGGCAGGCAGATCTCTTTGCTCAGTTGACTGAATCAAATGTTGATCTCTTCCAGGAACGTCCTCACAGGCACACCCAGAAATAATATTCTACCAGCTATCTGGGTATCCCTTAGGTCACCCAAGTGGACACATAAAATTAGCCATCATAGTGTTAACCAGTTTCATAAAGTTACTCTGAAGATGCTTGTAAAAAGAGTTAACACGGTACCTGGCAGAGGGCGAACACTCAACAAATGCCTGCTCTTGGCATCAATGTTAAGAATACACCCTGTTTCTTCTTTAACTTGGGTAATTTTCCAAACATAGATCAGACATTAGACGACCATCCATTTTCAGCACTAGGCTGGATGTGGTTCATCAGAATTCAACTTCCATGGGTACTTTAATAGACACCTTTTCTGGGGTCTGATTAGAACAGACACCTGGGGGTGTTCATTTGGTATCTGATTTCATCCAACAGTGCCAACCGTAGTCACCATGAAAGTCCCAGAATACTGTTTGTGGAAGTCTCCCAGGCCAAGTGAAAGATGTAAAGAGATCTTTACATGTTAAGTTCTTGTTTCTCCTTCATGCTCTTTTTACCCTTACTCCTTTGTAGTAAACTTTTGGCTGTAAAACAGTTGGGGGTTGAAGCTAACAAAGTCCCATGAAAGGAAAAGATAAGCACCAGGAAGCTGGCTGCTTCTACCTAGGTTGGTGCTAGCTTTAAGCTTTAAGAAAGAAAAATAAAGATTTGGAAGTTCCCTTTGACTATGCAGCCTAACCTCCAAAGTAGGAAAGAAGGCAAGACTGGACAGAATTTCCATGTAAAAATAAAGGGGATGTATTTCATTACAGTGGCTTTTGAGTTTCAACCCTCAGAAACCGAGCACAGGCATAGATGTCTAGACAAGGCACATGTGGCTGAGAAGGAAGTGCTCCAGCACAGCGAGTGAACAGCCACATTCTGGCCTGGAATCTCCGAAGGTAATGCAAGTGTCTACTTGAGCGTAGAAGAGGTCCAGGGCCTTCCTACCACTTGCAACTGCATACAACAAGAAAGTAAATGTAAATTTCTATTGCAATAAGTAATAATAATAATGGTAATAATATTTTGAGATTTCCTTGTATTTCTTAGTTATTTCGATGTGTCATATAGTTTATTCTTTTTTTAAAGATTTTATGTATTTATTTTTAGACAGAGGGGAAGGGAAGGAGAAAGAGAGGGAGAGAAACATCAGTGTGTGGTTGCCCCTCACATGTCCCCCACTGAGAACTTGGACCACAACCCAGGATGTGCCTTGACTGGGAATCGAACCAGTGACCTTTTGGTTCACAGGCCAGCGCTTAATCCACTGAGCCACACCAGCCAGGGCCATATAGTTTATTCTTAAGTAACTGTTACCACATTAGCATTTGCACAGGACTCACATTTAGTAAACAAAGAATAAAGAATTTAGTTACAATGGTCAACTTTATTTTCCAAAATATCAGGACACATGAAAAAATATATATCCTATGTAGACAACAACATAGGGAAAGCAGGACTCCCATATTATGCAAATAGGAGTTCAAAGGGGGGAATATTTATGGATAGATATCATATGCCGTTGGGCTAGCAATTTGATTTCTAAGTATTTGCCCTAAGAAGAGATGTGTGCTAAGGCTTAGCTCTAAGGACTGTCATTGCAGTATTGTAGACAACAGTAAAAAATGGAAAACAAAATACTCAATAAAATATTGATAGAAGTATGATACATGCAATGTATAATAAAATATGTTGTCATTAAAAATACTTCTAAAAATACTTCTATACATACCACTACCAAAAGATAAACATAATATATAAAGAGGGAAAAAGAAAAAAAAATCAGGTGAGTCTAAACAATATTCTTGGTACCATCTCAATTTTAAAAATATCTATAAACATACATGTGCAGAGAAAAGGGTACATAGTTATAGATGGCTAATTGTTTAGAGTTTATCTCTGCATAGTGACATCATGGGTAATTTTTTTGTTTCAAATTTTCTTTATCCATATATTCTGATTTTTTAACAACAAACATCCTGTGTAGTAAAAAATAAAAATAAGAAACACACACACTTTCAAAATTCCGTATGTATATTCTTCAAAAAAAATGCATTGAAACAATGGAACAGGAAACGTAAAATCAAAATTTTCCTGAACTATTCGAGAACATCTCATAAGTAAGGTAGAATTAAAATCTTGTAATAGGCCAACCCTTCTGTGAAGAACTAGGGCAGAGATAAATGAAAAGAGCTTATTGTGTCCCCGAAGTAGCTCACAGGACACAAACAGGGAAACAAACATCTACAGGAAGTTCTGATGCTCAAATATCAAAGGGATGCTGTGGGGCAAAGAGGGAAGCGCAACCTAAAAGGTAAGGAGACTTCAAAAAGGAGAAACAGGCATCGCTCAAACCTTATTATTAACAGCTATGAAATGCCCCACTAAAAATAAGAGTTTTACTGGCATTCCTAGATTCGTTTAAATTCACTAAACTTCTAAAGTAACTTACACTCATTCTTTGTAGGAATTACCACACCTGCAAACAGGTCAGTATACCAGGAAAGGTTAAGTGTCCATTGGCTCCAGGTCCCCACTTTAGAATGAAAGGTCCCGAGGGGAAGAATGGTGTCTGTCTTCACATCATAACAGCTCAGGATCTAACAATGGCTTGGTTCACAGTAAGCACAAAAATTGTACTTGGGTAAATAAACACGAATGAATAAATTTAAGTAAGAATTGTCAGTTTACACTTTCCTTCATAGGGTTGGTTCAGAAAATAGGCTGTCTTGCCTGGCCCAAGGATATCTTTCACTTATATCTGGGAAGTAAGTCCCTCTTTAATATTGCTCTCCAACTGCAGATCCTAAACCCTAGCCCATCCTAGGTGGTTCTTAAACTAATACTGTTTCTCTTGTTCTCTTAATCTCTAAGCCATTCTTCTTTACCCTCTTCTACTTATCAAGTAGCAGTGGCTGTATCTTTCTCACCTTCTCCCCTTTGGGGTAGAGGAGAGCAAGAGGATAGGGGATGGGAAGAGAGGGGAAGACCTAATTACATCACACATATAATACAGAATGAAGGGCAAAGAATTGGCCTTGTATTTGTAGCCCAACTCTGACTCTTCCTTAGTGCCATTCCCTTGGGAAAATCACTTACACTCTGTGGGTCTTAGCTTATCACATATAAAAAAAGGACAAACCACCAACTCACAGAGATGTTGGGATGATTAAATGAAATAAGCTATGTCACACACTTACTGTTGTGCCTTGACCACAGCATGCAAGAAACAGGAGCTGTTTTTCTCCTTGTTTGGGGTTTGTTGCACAGGAATTACATTCATTCCTAAATTACCCACTGAAGACAGTTTCTCTAAATAAATGACATATCTTAGTTTCTTTAGGGTCAGGTCCTTATTCCTTCAAAACATTTCTATATTACCTAGTAAAACAAAATCCAAGAAAAAGTCATCATAAGCAGACCTCTTCCTAGTGATTGATTGTATGACACCTTTGAAAGACATCTTAGCCTAAGTTCCACAGAAACATTTCCTAGACCAGTGACCTATAAACATGCTTGTTTGTATACCTCTAACTGGTGCCAAATTTTTAGCACACCAGCATATATGTACACTTGTTTATATGTTATATACATGAGCTATAGAAAGAAAAAATATTAGGCAAAGTAAGACTATTTAGAACAATGGCCCTTGTTTTCAAAAAATGTATAACATCTCTAAGTTCAATAACCTTTGAACCTTCATGTAATAAAAAATACTTGTCAGGGATAATTCTAATCTCAGTAAAAAAAAATTATAAATAATATAATCTGCCAATATGCATGTGGAAGATGCTCAACAACATAAATAATCAGGAAACTGAAAATCAAAACTACAATGAGATACCACTTCCTACTCAATGAGGATGGCTATAATAAAGAAAAAAGACAGCAACAAATGGTGGTGAGAATATGGAAAAATGGAAACTCTATACCATTGCTGGCATGTAATGTAAAATGGTATAACCACTCGGAAGAAAAGTTTGGCAGTTCCTCGAAAAGTTAAAAATAGATTTATCATATGACCTGGAAATTCCATTCCTACATAATTCAGGATAATCTCCCCATCTCAAAAACCTTAACTTAATCATATGTGCAAAGTCGTCTTTATTATATAGGATAACACTCACAGGTTCCAGAGATTAAGACCTGGATATCTTCAGGAGCCACTGCTCAGCCTACCACAGGAATGGTTTAAGATGTTCTGGAATTGGATAGTGGTGGTCAATGTACAACTTTGTGAATATACTAAAAATTGCTGAATTGTACATTCTAAAAGAGTGAACTTTATGATATTTGAATTACTCTCAATTGTATTATTTTCTTAAAAGGAGACTTTTATCAGAAAAATATAGCTATTAATGGTTTTAAAAGACAATTTGTGAGCCCTGGCTGGTGTGCCTCAATGGACTGAGTGCCAGCCTGTAAATCAAAGGGTCAATGGTTCGATTCCCAGTCACAGCACATGCCTGGATTGCAGATCAGGTCCCCAGTAGGGGGCATGCAAGAGGCAACCATACACTGATGTTTCTCTCCCTCTCTTTCTTCTTCCCTTCCTCTCTCTCTAAAAATAAATAAATAAAATATTTTTTTTAAAGACAACTTGTGTATAGTTATATTTAGGCATAATATGAAGAAATAAGAAAATCCCATAAAGCTGAGGTTAACAGTGTTTCAGACAAAGTTTTAACAATCCACCTGGAATCAGCATGTTTAATAAAATGATGGAACTAAATACATATACATATATCTCCTATTAATTCATTTAACTGCGTATCGATAAACTGCAATGGATAGCCATTCTAACAAAGGAGAGATGATGCTACAACTAGTCTTCATTATGGACTCTCACTCTCCCTTTGGGACACCTGGCTACTACATACAGGTGACACATGGTCATCTGATGGAAGTACAAGTAAAGAAACCATCAATCCATATATTAAATATTATTAAGAATTAATTTCTCTATTTTTAAGATAAATAAATATTTCCTTCCTATACCTCATGGGTGGACCTACACAACAGACCACTTTAGAGACTGCTGCTCTTGACAATGTTCCCAAACTTCACTGCACATCAAAGTCTCCAGGGAACCCAGAGAACCTCCAGGGAATTCATCGCTAGTAATTTTAATTGAGTAGCCCAAGCTATCCACAAACTTTTGAAGACCTACTCTACACACTACAAATCATTGCCATTCATTTTTCTAGAAAGTCCATAGCTGGGATAGAGTAGCTAAACAAAACAAGTACAAAATGAGAAAATACACTCCAATTAAAACGATAAGTGTAATATAAAGAAATAAGGTCGATGGCATTCTTTTTTTTTACCTGTATTTCAACCATTTCAGCTCAATGCTACATGACCCTGTCAAATATTTAAGCAAGTAAATTGCTCAAACGACCACTGACATAAGCAGAGGCAATGTGCCATGGTTCTAAAGGAGTTAAGGAAAATAGTACCCATGAAAACATCGTACTCATTACTGCTGAATTAGAACCCAGGACAATACATTCCACCATGTTATTGTAAAGAACTAATTCAGCTTTTAATAAAGCTAAAAAAACAGACAACAAGGCCTAGATCACATGAGTCATCTATATAATCATA
Organism: Glossophaga mutica; assembly: GCA_039655065.1. Classification (NCBI taxonomy): domain Eukaryota; kingdom Metazoa; phylum Chordata; class Mammalia; order Chiroptera; family Phyllostomidae; genus Glossophaga; species Glossophaga mutica. Next base: position 141,739,471 of record CM077305.1, on the reverse strand, counting down.
AAAGATAAGTAATGTGTACTCAAACCATGAAAAAGCCTTTAGAATGACATCCCACTAACAGTTAGTCCACAGACTAACAACTCCTTTTCTGTCAACTATGAAAAGTATCTCAAACTTGAAACTAAACAGCTGTAAAACCAAGTGCATATATTATCATTTTAAAATACTACTGCTAGATTTGTATTGCTTGTCATAGAGGCATTCAATAATTTGGTACCTTTGCAAAGACTTATCAAATTCTTGCTGCCTTAGTGCCAAATATTTCCTAAACACTGCCTTTCACTAACAAGTAATTTTAGTCATGCAATCAAGGTGAAGTCTAATCTGGAATTATTAGTGTTTCCAGAAATGAATCTCTTAGTTATATTTTACCTTAGACAAGGAGAAGGTGAGATACATCTGTTCTTATCAACATTTATATAGTAGGAGAGGAGCTTAAGTACCACAGATAATTCCATTTTTGATAAAAAGGTTAATTCCAGGTCAGGTAGGGATGTTCACTGAATAAAAATTTTAATGGACCTATTAATTTTTTGGAGGATATCAAAACAATACTTTCAATCAGATCTCAAAATCCATAAAGGCTTTCAAACCACTGATGATGCCATTTAGCCTACTACCCTCCTTCAATGACTCTCTCTCTACACCCCATTTACCCCCCAAAGAAAAACCCACCCCTTGTATAAGCTTAAACCAATATATTTTATTCACTGGAATTTCAGAATGGCACACAATTAGCATCATTTCGATCATGTCATTATTTCCAGCTCAGTGGCATTTATTCAGATGAGCACAATTTGCAGCCTCTGAGCCTAGCTCTTCTGATGTTAACTGGCATCATTAAAACCCTCCCAGTGTCCAACTCGTTTGATCTTTTAAAGAATGCCCTGGGTCTGTGACTGAAAGCCAGAAACTCCTGGCTGGAAACCATGAACAGTGTTCACGTTTGGTCACAAACTACTCACACATCAGTTAATAATCCTCAGAGACCATGATTCCAATTCAAGAAAGAAGGTCGTGCACATAAAAAATATTTAAGCACAAGATAAACAGAAAATCTGGATTGAAATAATGTATAGGAGAATCTCCTAAATGTTGTAAGTTTAAAAGTTGAGACTATAAGTGTTTCAGAGCAAAGTATCTTAAAAGAGCATAGCAAGTCTGAGCACGGCCAAGGGCAAACAGCAGAGGAAAGAGGATGGAATTGTAAAAGCAAAAACAAGAAATGGTAAAATTTGAAAGCTTCAATTTGAAATTTGTTATTATAAGTTTTGACAGTGTTCAATTTTACATGATCTGAAAAGGTTTTCTTTAAAAAATGAAAAGCAACCAATTAAAGAATAGTGGAAAGCTTAATTCTTCTCTATTTAAAGAAAAAAAACAGTTTTAGTTTCCCACACATTTCACACATGGCTTCTGTGCTACTAGTACCCCATCATATGAACATACTAGTCAGTTAAAATTTTATTTTGAAAATGGAAAACCATTTTAAATCATATTTTAAAATCTACTTACAAAATGACAAAGTAAATGTTATAATATCCACAAATGTTTAATAAAAGGCAAGTTCCTGCTGTCCTTTTAAAGTTAAAAATAAGGCCAAACTACAACTTTCAACTGCAAAGAGTCATTGTGTAGTATATAAAAAGCTCAGCATGGAAATAGATTCAACAACTGTACAAAAAGCGTTTTCATGCTCAGGAAGAACTGAAGGCATCAAAAAACATGCCCCAACTACAAATAACATAGAGCTCAGTTCAAAAAGACCAGCAAATTCCTTCTCTAATGCATAGCAAATTAAACTTAATCAACTTCTCTGCAAGGTTGAACAGGCGATCCACCTTTAAATGCCCCCACAAACAAAACATAAGAGCAACAAAAGAGGTTCCCGAGTGTAATAAATACTCAATCCACCGTAGGCGACAGAATCCTTACTGTACACAGTTGAGAAAACCTGCCACGAGACAATGGATCACATTTCCATATTAAATTATATTTATCATGCTGAAAAGTGCTTAAACAAAATACAGAATTTCTATTGGCCATTTTTATACCACACTCACTCCCTAAAACCTTCCCAACCTGCTGAGTGCCATTGAAAATCATTCCCACCCCGTGGTGCTCAGAGGGAGCCGCGTGACAAAGGGTTGCGAGGATGGGAGAGGGCAGGGACAACTACCTTCCCCATGATTTCAGAAAATAAATCAATAAAAGAGGATAGAATAGCCAAAACATAACCTTGGCATAGGGTATTTCCGGGAAAATCACTGCTGTGACAAATAGCCTGAAGTGAACTCTTCCAGCGGTCAACAATCCCCAGGAAAGGCCCCTCCCCTCCTTATCTATTGCTGAATTGTACAATACTCTGCTTTGAAAATATAACACCCTCTTGGAGACAGGCAAGATGAAAGAGCTTTTCTTCATGATCTTGAAACGCCTATTAATTTTTGCCACAACAGACTCAGCTGATTAAGAAAACACTGCCTCCCATCTCCATACCAAGACTGAAGAGATGAAATGTTAAAAGTGAACGAGCCCTCTTTTCACTGCAGTGTAGTGATTTTCATTTCTGCACACACCGTAAGCTGTTTCTTTCTCCGACCTTGCTTAGACTCCTTCTAAGCAATTTTCTTAGACTGGAAGTTCTTTTCCTCTTTGAAACGTCAGTAATAAGGTTACTAGATTTCTATGCAGTTACAGAAATATATTTGGATACAGTCACCATCACTCATGGCTCAGGTTTAGAAATCAATGACTAAAGCAGCAAAACTTAAACTGTCCCCAAAGTACACTCACAGTTTTATAAAATTGGTAAAGCAGCATGATAAAGTGGGAAAGGTACACGAAGTATAGTTAAAGAAAAGAGCATTCGAGTCCCCATGTTACCACATGTTTCTGTGTTAATTTGGATGTTAGCTTCCTACACCCATCAGCAAATATTACCTATATTACAAGATTATTATGGAATTTAGTAAAGGATATTATGGATGTCAAATGCCAAACATGTATCTAGCGTGAAAAAACTGTAGCTTTTATACTTTTGGTTTAAGTGTAACAATATATTGTAAAACATAAATCTTAATTATGCAGTTTGGTAAACTCTGACAAATGTACATGCTATCGTAACCACCACTCTAATCAAGATATAGACTACAGAAATGTAATGTGAGTCACATGTGCAGTTTTAAATTTTCTAGTGACCACATATTTTAAACATAAAAGGAGACAAATGAAATTAATTTGGATGTTTTATTTATCCTCATATATCCAAAATATTATCACATCAATATGTAATTGATTTTTAAAATATTATCAGTAATATGTTTTACATTTTATTTATGCTAAGGCTTTGATCTGCTGTATATTTTACACTTGGAACACATCACAATTTGAATTGGCCATAGTTCAAGTGCTTATTAGCTACATATGGCTAACAGCTTCTACTCTGGACAGTGCAGATAGAGACCACAGTCCAGAAATTTTCCTCATGTCCCTTTCTAGTCTATCCTCCTCCTCCCCACACCATCAACAACTATTCTGATTTCTACATCCACAGATTGATTTTGCCCATTCTTGAATTTCATAAAAATAAAATGTATGAATGTTTTTGTGAGTGGCTTTTTTCACAGGGCATAATTCTGAGATTCATCCATGTTTCTGCAAGTAGCATGGTGGGTCCAATCCTTTTTATTGCTGAATATCATTACACTGTATGAATACATGCAATTTGTTTACCCCTTGACCCGCTGATGGATATTTGGGTTATTCCTAAAAAATGCTGTCATTAATAAAGCGGAAAGGAAAAGTCCTATATACAAGTCATTTTATGGTTATGTTTTCATTTACTCAGGTAAATTCCTGGAGGAAATGTTGTGTAAAGTAGGTGTATGTTCAACATCTTTATAAGAAAATGCCAAATACTTTCCCATAGTGATTACAGAATTTTATATTCCTGACGATAACATGTGAGACATTCAATTACTTCACACCTCCTCCAATATTTGGTATTGTCAGTCTTTTTAAATTTAGTGATTTCAGTGGTGTACACATTCCTCAATGACTAACAATGTGACCTTTTTTTCACGTGTTTACTAGCCATATAAAGCCTTTTTTGAAGAATGATTTGGAAAGGTGAAGGGAAAGTTGTTACAAAGACAAAATGAGATTTCTTACATGAAATTATTTGTAATATTAAAATAAGGAACACACCTGCAAGGACTACCTGACAGATAATGTAAATCTAGAAGCCAAGGGGACTACAGCAATTAGAGCACATACTCAAATGCAGGAAGCTACTGCTACGTAGCACCAAGTGGTCACTGGCTTTTTCATGTGTAAAAGCAGGCCAGGTATGGCATGATCTTCCTGTTTCACCAAGAATTGGTTAATATTTATATTTTTACTTTAATTAATACTAAAATTAATTTAAATATTTTATTTATTTTTGAGAGAAGGGAAGGGAGGGAGAGAAACATCAATGTGTGGCTGTCTCTCATGCAGCCTCTACGAGGGACCTGGCTCACAACCCAGGCATGTGCTCTGGTTCACAGGCTGGCACTCAATCCACTGAGCTACACCAGCCAGAGCTAATACTAGAATTAATTTAAAATATTAATCCTATGATAGTCAAACAAAATAGGCTGTAAGTTTTCACACTTTTATTTATATAAATGTTAGTGGTTTTTATGGGAAACATCCTTAGTACGGTAAACAGCAAACCATTCAGGATAGTTATTGATTACTGGGGTCAAAGATGGCACCAATTAAGACAAGGGCTGGCAATCCACCAAAGGCAGATCATAAAATCACTTTGAGTGGCAAGGCAACAATGTCCCAGATAAAGCTGGAAACAAACAACTGGCCAGGCCACTTCCCCTTTCCTCTTTCCTAGAAACCCTCCACTATGATGAAATATATGCTATTGTCATTTTATTCTTAAATGACTATATTTACCATGTACATGTTTGTTTTGAGTAAGAATGAAGAAAATAACTAATAATGTTTTATAGCAATGCCTACCTCACAGTACCTGCAGTATTTGGGGAGAGCAAAAGAAAGATATATTTTGGTCAAATGTAAAAGTACAACTGCTTTGGACAACAGTCTGGCAGTTCCTTAAATGGTTAGATACTGAGATAAATGATCCAGCAAACCACTCTTATATATACACCCTAGGCAAATGAAACACGTGTCCACACAAGAACTTGCACATGAATGTTCACAGCAGCATTATTCACAACATCCCCAAGGTGGAAACAATGCAAAGGTCCATAAACCGATGAACAGATGAGTACAAAGCAGTACAGCCATAGAATGCGATATTACGCAGCCATAAAAATGAAATACCAATACACGCTACAACATAGATAAACCTCGACATTATGTTAAGTGAAAGAAGACACACACACAAAGCCACATATTGTATGATTTCATTTATATGAAATGTTCAGAACAGACAAATCCATACAGACTTAAAACAGATGACTGGTTCCTGGGGCTGGAGGGCATAAAGGGTGTGGGGTTTCTTTCTGGGATAATGAAAATGTTCTAAAATTGTGGTGAAGAAGGCACAACTGAATATTCAAAAGCCACTGAATTGTACACTATAAATGGGTGAGTAGTATAGTACATGAATTATATCTCACTACCGCTATTTACATAAACAAGAAAGAAAAACTAAAGGTATTGGTGAGCGAGAGCCTTTCTCTTCTAGTCTAAAATATTCTTTCCCTCTGCTGTTTAAGGTATAGAGGAATGTTCCTTTCATGTCTTACATCTCTCCTCTGCAGTATTTCTGAATTTCAAATATATTTAGTGCACTTAACACAATGTTCTCCCCTACTAGCCTGTGAGTTCACAGAAGGCCAAAAATGTCTCATAAATCTTTTTTACCTCTTTAACCTCTTAAATCTTGAGAATCTCTTTTTATGCAGAGGTTCTTGCACAGCCTGGCTTATGTTTTTTCAATATTTTTATTTTAAGGTGAATGCTATTAGTACTCTGCCTAGGGAATGCTTGCCTCTGTGTGCTGTTGCGGTGGACACAGAGTTTGAGAGGGAAGTTGCACCACCTCCTTTTCCCTTGCCCTGATCACCACCTCTACTCATCAGAGGATGAATAAATGACGACTTGGCAGAACCCTTCTGAAAGACTGTGAACCCTTCTTCCTGAACATCTTCTGGAACAGGTGACAGACTTCATGAGATAAATAGGATCCCTCTTAAACTTACAACCCATAAATCCATAAAGAAAAGAATGGCAAAAAACATTTAAAAAGTAAAATAAAAGCAAAAAAAGCTAGTACATATTTAAATATGATCTCTAGTTAGGATGAATTTTAAAAACACTCATTGTGACAATACGCAAATGATTTAAAAATATAACTAATAAAAGTCTATTTAACTTTTTACAATTTTAACTTAAAATTTTATAATGTATTAAATCACCACCACTCTTTTTTATTAATAATTCTCCAATGCCTGAAAGATAAATCTAAATGGGGCAAATTCATTGAGAGGAAAAAGCATTCAATTTAGACCTTCCCTTTCCTTAATAAGTTTGTAATCTTTGGACATAAGGGACTCTGGGCTCCTGGTAACAAGCAGGATGATCACGACAAGAAGCAATTCTGCCCAAGACTCACTGAGTAGGGACACAATTCAACTGTTCCCACCAGTAACAAGTAATACTGAAGAAACTTAGGTACAAATTGCTACATTCCACCTCTCTCTCATGCTCAGGTAAACATGAAGAGTTATGAAAAAAGAAAAAACCTATTTAATAAAATTATACCCTTAAAACTCTGAAACACTCAGTCAAGAAAATAACCCAAAAGAGAGGAAAAACTTTATTATAAGTACTTCTTAAATTATTGACTATAAGAAAAGAAAAATGGGAAGTAACTTAAAAATCTGATCAAAAATGAATTATTTGATTACTTATGATACTTTCACTTAATAAAAATTATATCATTAAAATATGAAGAAAATAAATCTTTCTAGCAAAATATAAATAGAGAAGAAGGAAAGTACAAAATAAGTATGTGTAAGGAAAATACAATGGAAAGGGATATGGAAAAATTGAAATGGCTTTATAAGAAGTCGGTAAGCAATGCTACAAAAACAATGTCTCTAAAAGGGGCATACAAAGAACTGATAGGCATGACCCGTGGATATGAACGATGGTGTGGGGATGGCCTGAGGGAGTCAGGGGTGCTAAAGAGGGCTAAGGGGGGAAAATTGGGACAACTGTAATAGCATAATCAATAAAATAGAATTAAAAAATAAAAATAATCACAGGGATGTAAAGTACAGCATAGGAAATAGAGTCAATACCATTATAATAACTATGTATGGTTGTGAGTACTAGACTTATTAGGGGAATCACTTTGTAAGTTATATAAATGTCAAATCAGTATGCTGTACACCTGTAAAAAATATAATACTGTATATTAACTACAATGGAAAAATAAAAAATATATAAAAAACAAAAGGGGCATAAAATCACTTTAATGCATGTTTAAAATATAAAATTAATATATATCTGTAAAAACACTGAAAATCAATCTATTTTATAATGAAAATGTTATTTTCATTATAATCTTAATGTAAATTGTAAATAATATAAAATCTTATGCATTATTCAATCACAAAAGAAAGTATGAGAAAAGAGTCTAAATATCATTCTCACAAAATGATTTTTCCAATACCACAACATGACATGATCAACCAAATACAAACAAGACTAGCAAACACACATATTAAAAGTATATAATTTATATCTCAAAAATACTGTATTAAAAACAATGATTAAGAAATTGATTTTGTTTTTTTTTACTCTATGCTTTTTTATTGTAGTTTTAAAAAATTTAATCTTTGTTATATTTTTTCCATTACCATTTAGTCCCCTTATATCTCCCTCCCTCAACAATCACAACACTGTTGTCCATGACCATGAGTCCTTTTTCCTTTTTGCTCAATTCCTCCATCCTCACCAACTACCACCCCTCCCACTAGCTGTCATCCTGCTCTCCATCTATGAGTCTGTCTGTTTTGTTTGTTAGTTCAGTTTATTCATTAGATTCCACGAGTGAAATGATATGGTATTTGTCTTCCTCTTTTTCATTTAGCATAATATTCTCTAGGTCCACCCAATCTGTCGCAAAGTGTAAAATTTTCTTTTTTGTGGCACAATAGTATTCCATTGTGTATATGTCCCACAGTTGTTTTATCCACTCATTTACTGATGGACACTTGATCTGCTTCTATATCTTAGTGACTGTAAATAACATTGGAAAGACCATAGGGGTGCTTATGTTCATTTGAATTGGTGTTTTCAGTTTCTTTGGATATATCCCCAGAAGTGAGGTCACTGGGTCAAAAAGCAGTTCAATTTTTAATTTTTTAAAGGTATCTCCACACTGTTTTCCACAGTGGATGCACCATTGTGCATTCCCACCAAAACTGCAAAAGGATTGCCCTTTCTCCACATCCTGTCCAGCACTTGTTTGTTGACTTATTGATGGCAGCCTCCTGACAGGTGAGAGATGGTATCTCACTGTGGTTTTGATTTAGCAAGCCTGATAAAGTGTTAGCTAAAGTCTGAGAGCTCCTTGAGATCCCTCTTTGCTGTTAGATTTAATCACTGAGATAGCTTCCAGCTGTACTCAGCAGACTGACTTAAATTCCCCAGGGTGGGGTGAAAGGGATTACTGTGGGTGCTTTCCTTCTGGCTGATGCCACTTTGATGGGAGCGCTTTGAGAAAGATGGCTACTGCAGTATGGGGAATGACTCAGCACAGGGCCCCTGGGGGCTGTTCCTTCAGTTCCCTCCCCAGTGCCACTGACCCCAGACTCTCCTATCACATTTCAAGTCCACTGTGCCCTCCCTTTGCCAGAGCCCAGGGTAAGTGGCTGCAAAGACAATTTTGTACATTGGATCATTAGGAGGCTCTCTGCGTCTCATGCCATCTCTCCCTGGCAGACAGAAACCCTGCTGCTTTTCACAGCCAGACGTTGTTTGAGTTCCATTCTGGTTCTGGTGCTGTAGGCTGAGGAGCCCAGCTTGGGGTTTAGACCCCACACTTCTCAGGTATAAACTCGCAGCTGATGAAATACCTCTCCGGAACTTCAGCTGTTGCCCAGGGGAGCCCAACCTGCCCTCACACCTCCACACTCCCTACCAGTCACGTTGTGGTGCATGTGGTTTCTTATGTCTGTCCTTGGTTATAAAGCTTCTCTCCAGCTAGTGTTCAGTTGGTTCTTCAGGATAATTTTTCTTTAATTTAGTTGTACTTCCACTTACTCCTCTGACATTTTGAGTTCCTAGGAAATTGCCTTTGGATAGACAGACCTGAGTTTGAATACTGCTCTACCTTATTTTAACTGAATGACTTAAACAATTATTTAATCTGTCAGTCTCCCAGAGAAAATAGTACCTATTGCAGACAAGTGAGTTTTAGTAAGTTTAAATTATAACAAATATAATATAGTATACAGTTTTTAAAATACAGAAAGCACTCAGTACATCAATAGGTAGTTAATGCTACATTAACACTCAGTGTATATAAAGCACTCAGTACATCAATAGATAGTTAATAGTTCTACAGCTGAAAGCATTCCACTTTCATATGAAAACAAAAAGAAAGTTATACACAAAGTATCAAAGTAGAACATATGTGCCTTTATCTGATCTTTTGTGTGGTTTGATAAGCTCTGTGTAGTAAAAGGCCCTTAAAAAAAAAAAAGAAAGAAAAAACCTTTATGATTTCCTTTACTTAGAAGCATGAGTTTAAAATTATTTTAATAAACATTCCTGTAGGAACTAAATGTAACTTGGCTGACAAGGGAAGTTAAAAGCAATGAAAAAGAGAATACTAAAAGAACCTGAATTTCTCCAAGAAGATATACCAAGTGGTCAATAAACACAAGAAAAGATGCCCAATAACATTAGTCATCAGGAAAATGCAAATCAAAGCCACATGTGATACTACATCACACTCACTCAAATGGCTGCAGTTAAAAAAAAAAAAACAAAAGAAGCAGACAACAGCAAGTGCTCCTGAGGATGGGGAGAACACAGAAGCTGCACACACTGCTGGTGGAAATGCAAACTGGTACGGCCACTTGGGAAAAGAGCTCTGGAAGTTAAACGAAGAGTGACTGGATGATCCAGCAATTCCACTCCTGGATTATCTGTCTCAAAATGAAAACATATATCCATGCAAAAACTTGTACATAAATGTTCAGAGCAGCATGATTCATAATAGCCCAAAAAACAGGAAGAAAATGTCTATCGACTGATGGATACATAAAATGTAGGATAAACATATGGAATATTATTCAACCATAAAAATAAAGTATTGGTACATTCTGCAACATTGATGAACCTTGATGTTAAGTAAAATAAGCCAGTCTCAAAAGACAATATATTATATAATTCTATTTATCTGAAATGTCCAGACTAGGCAAAATCCATAGAGATGGAAGGTAGATTAGTGGGTGCCTATAGCTAGAGGGGATTTGGGGGTAACAACTAAAGGGTACAGGAGGGGATTAAAATGTTCTAGAGCTGATTGTGGTGATGGCTGCTTAACTCTGTAAATATACTAAAAACTATTAAGTTGTACACAATAAATGGGTGAAATAAATGGTTCGTGAATTACATCTCTGTAAAACTTTTTAAAATGAGAGATCATTGGTTCTCAGAACCATAATTTTATATTATTATATATAGTTAAAAGAAGAAAATTAAGGTGAATAGGGCAAATGTGATGAGAAACTGAACGGCAAAATTAAGAAAAGAGAGTACAAAAATATTAATTTTTCTTTGACAATGACAAACCTTCAACTTGAAGATAAAACTACTTTCTTCCAATCCCCACACTTTTCAAAGGAAAGATACAGAGTAACATAAGAGCATCAGACTTGGAGGAGTCCTGTGTCCACTTCTTTTTTTTTTTTTTTTTCCATTTATTAGCCTGCTGACCTGGGAAAGTCACAAACTGCCAGAGCCTCTGTTTGTTAGTTTAAAATGAATCCCCCATCACAAAATATTCAAATTCTTATGAGGAACACAAGACATATTACCAATATTTTTTAAGTAGTTCAGCATGAAAAATAAATTTGTCAAGTCCTGAATCAATATATCAACAGTGTTAAGGAAAGAAAAGATTCTCTTTTCCAATTCCAAAATGCCAAACTGCATTCTTGTCTTTACTGTCAACCAAGATACCTAGAACTTTCTCTCTCCATTTTTTTGTTTAGTAAATAGGACCAAAGAAGACCATATTGCAAACAGTCTTCACCTTGTCAGAGTTGGTATATCTATCCTTTGAATCTTTCACTGGAGATCATGATAAATGATCAAGCAGCAACAGTTGTGGGCTTAATCTGACCCTACTAGGGACAAATGAATTTCATGATTGTGACTTTCAAAACTGCAGAGTCCACTGTCAACCTTAAGAAAAAGAACTCTACTTTTTATACAAAGGTAAGGATGGGAAAGCCCAGTAAAATCCAATTTTGTATGGTTTTCCAACTGAGGTATTTTCTTAAAGATAGGCTATTCTCTTAGCCTTACTGATTTTTAAAATTTATTTGTCTTAGGCTGTCTTTTTATATTCTTAATTATATTTGATAGTCAGAGATCTCAAGAGTAGTGAATAGACAAATCACTACCAAATGCTGCTGGGAAATAGATTTACAACTATGCTGAATATTTTCACTCTTGAAACTCCTGGCAGCTAGAGATGCTTCACACATGATATCAATTAGGAGATAGAACAAACAGCCTCACAGAATGCATGCTGGCTCCTGTGGATAGCATGCTGGCAAAAAAACCTGAAAGATTAGCTCAAAATTAGTAAATGTGACCTGGCAAGAGCCTCTGAATTGTGTATATTTTACAACTTTAACACACATCATAGGACATAACAGCAGCAGTTTCACAACTAATGAACACACACAAAAGAAGCTTGGAAAGGCTTAAAATAGAAAGATATATTATTACCTTCTATGCTCATCCAGGGAGAATAGATTATTTCTACTTATTCAGATGAACATAAAGCTATTCATCACCAAATATAACAGAGAATATTTTTGTTATCAAAATTAACAATGATGCAGTCAGTTTTAACAAATTCTATAACTCAGGACACTAGTAATATGTATAAGGAAACCATGATAAGTAACAATATTCATCTTTAGTAAATATCAATAAAATAGTGGGTTTATCCTCTAAACAAGAAAGAGAAATGAAAATATGGGATAAGAAAATAAGTCTTCCTTACAATAAAATGAAGTTAACTAATTGCTGGTATTGCTTTATGACTTATTAATGTCCGCCTTATTACAAAAAAGATTTAAAGGGGCTTATATCTATTAGTTAGAAAGACAACATGTTGAATTCTTATTTCGTTTGCGCCATTTGAGTTGAAGTTTCTTAAAAGTGAATTTTGATAAAAATAGTATCTTGCTTTTGGATTTCATAACATTAAGGAGAGAAGGAGTGGGGAAAGAGATAGACAATGAGAAACAAATGCCTTTAACCAAGCAATTATTGAAGTATCAAAATAAGAAATAGGGTCTATTAAATAAAACACCTAGACATGACACCTCAATTCCTTTAGAGGACAAATGGAATGGGAGAGGCAAGGTAGTTCTATAGGCTAAATATTCGTATCCCCCTCCAAATCTGTAAGTTGAAATCCTAATCCCTATGATGATGGTATTATGAGATGGGATCTCTGGGAGGTGACTAGATCACAAGGGTAGAATTTTCATGATTGGGATTAGTGTTCTTATAAAGAGAATCCAGAGAGCTATCTTGCATCTTCTGCTGCGTGGGGTTAGTGAAAAGACAGCTGTCTATGAGAACGATAACCATCTACGAACCAAGAAGTTAGCCCACACCAGACACTGAATGTGCCCATACCTTGACCTTGGACTTCCCATTCTCTAGAACTCTTAGAAATAAATGTTTGCTGTTAATAAGCCATTCAATTTATATTACTTTTGGTATAGCAGCCCAGACAGCCTCAGACAGTAATACAGTACAAACTTGGGCTCAAAATTATTACCATACGTAGTAGTTTGGACTGGGGAAATGGATTTGGGGCTAAATATTTAACAATCCATAATAGCCTCTGTTAAGTATAGAGACAAGTACCAAGAGCTTCCATAGTGGTGAAGGGATAGGATAGTATTTGAAGAAAGAAATTAAGACACTATCATTATGTGAGTTTTAGGAGAAAGATTTAAAAAAAAACCCCAACTACTTAAAACTTCCCAATGGCATTGACTATATCCAATTATGTACCAATTTTTCAGAAGCAAGTTCAACATTTAAAGAGTACCTATAGGAGCACAAATTATGCAAGGTCTTTTTTTTTCTTTTTCTAGATTTTATTTATTTTCAGAACAGGGAAGGGAGGGAGAAAAAGAGGAAACCCAGGAATGTGCCCTGACTGGGAATTGATCTGATGATCCTTTGGTTCCCAGGCCGGCTGGGAACCGAAATTCAATCCACTGAGCCACACCAGCCAGGGCCATGCTAGTTCTTTGTTTGTGTGTAATATCATTTTATCCTGATTTGAAGAAATAGAGACTCAGGAGGTTAAGAAAATTAGACAAAGGATACACCAATAAATGTTCTGTATCAGGTATAGTCCCATGACCACCTAAAAAAATATGCTTTCTACCACACTAGAGGACATTTTTCATATCTCTGGTAATAACTGCAATGAATATCTTAAAGAAATCGAATGAGAAAAACAAGTATTACACTCTGAGAATCTCTTATGAGTTAATGAGTATCAATGGACAATAGAGCCTTAGACTAACAGCAGAGGACAGATGGAGAACACAATGGAATTACAGACCCGATACGACAAAATTACTATTTGTTGGGGGCAAAGTTAATTTCAAAAATAAATTGGTTTCTGTTTGGAAAAAATAATGAAAAGGAAATACTCTAAAATGGTGACAGAGGTTACCTTTTGGAGGTACTTATATGAAATTCTTTCTTCTCTCAAAACTTCTTTTAAGACTCATTTAAAAATCAGTTTTTATGAAAATAACAATTATTAAGGTGATACTTCCCTGTTGTGGACCATTCAGCCTGGATTCAGGAGTTGTAACCATTACCCCATGGTGGGCTGAGTAAGAGCCCAAGGGACCCACTTCATCTGGGTCTGTTCTGTCAAGAGGACGTGAGCCACTAAGGAGACAAAGCTTATCTCCCTGGCAGACGAGTGCCGCTTCTGCCTCATCCATCTCTGGCCCCAACACTTAGTCAGTTAGTCAATGACAGGTAAGACTCCTCATGGGAGGGGCAACCTAAGCCAGACAAGACTACTTGGAAGGCACTCATGGAAGGACTGGGGGGGGGGGGGTGTCGGGGGCTGCAAAGAGGGAGTGATGGACCCTCACTGCCGCCCCCCCCCATTCTGACATAGCCCAAGTCCCCATTTCAATCTGGTAGATGCTTCCTGGCAATAATCCGATTAAGCCTGAAACTATTACAGTGGGCAGTGCAGCCCTGTGCCAGCCAGAGCGGTTCCCAGGTGATCGAAAGAATTCCTAAAGTCCTGTGAAACCTGCTTTGTTTGCTAAGAGTGCTCTCATTTAAATGATAAGGGTCCGAGGAAATGCGTAAGTCTCCCAAAGTTTTGCAAAACCCTTCCCTGACAGGCACTGACTCAAATTAGGCCCTCAGATTTCTTTGAAATGTTAACCATTGTTTGATCCTTGCTGCCTGACTTACTTGTATTCCTGTGTATTTGAACCCAGTAAAACCCAATAAAAAGGAAGGGGCTCTGGGTCATTCTCCCTTGAGAGTTTGACCACCTCTCCTCCCCAAGCAGTCATGTCTTGGTAGTTTTATTTTCATCCGTGACGGAGGGATGGGGCTCTGCGTGTGGGGTCCTCCCACACTTCCCAATTCTAGATGACTGGAATTAAAGTAATAAAATACAAGTCCTGGGTTATGTGTAGTATTTTCCTTGCTTCAATAGTCCTCTGCCGGGAACCCTAAAAACTTTGGCAATGATTGGGCAATGAAAACCCCTCCTTTCATACACATCAGTTCCTGAACAGTGATGATGCCTGCTAAAATAAGTGTTTACCCCAAAGAGCATTAGTTTACTCTTATAACCACACCCTAAGTAAACACCTAACCTACATTTTCCTCATTGATAAAATGGTGTTACAATCCCTATATTGCAGAATTGAAGAACATAAATAAAAAGTGCTTGCTTAGCCCAGGGACATGAGCTTATAAACACTCAGTACAGTCACTGCTTGCATTATTAAACTATATTCAGTATCAT
Source organism: Glossophaga mutica (assembly GCA_039655065.1). Lineage (NCBI taxonomy): Eukaryota > Metazoa > Chordata > Mammalia > Chiroptera > Phyllostomidae > Glossophaga > Glossophaga mutica. The sequence continues at coordinate 141,724,143 of CM077305.1, read as the reverse complement.
CAAATCCACATAATTACCACAGGCTAGAAGAATTCTACTTAGTCTCACTCTATAAAAAGCTGATACAGAGACCTGATCAGATAACTGGGGAGGAATAGAGAGGGGCCACCAGAGGGGGTTGCGTGAAGTAAAGATAAGCAGTCTAGGATGGGATTAGCTGAGAAACTGAATACCTCTGAAGTACATGGAATTATGGGCCAGAAGATTTAAAATAAAAGGAGGGCAGAGTCTGGCTCTCTGGTTCTCTTCCTTGAGGATGCCTGGAGGATTGTGCTGCAGCTGCCTGCATTCCCCAAAAGACAGTATTTGGGATGGGAGAAGAAACTCGGCACAGCCCAGGATCTGGCTGCTCTGGCAGGGATGGCAGGGTTATTCATCTTCGGGTGTCCTAGAGAGAACAGGCTCTGAGGCAGAAGCCTGCCATTCATCCAAAATTGTGTAGCTTTTGTATCTTATGATGTTTTAGTTTATATACTAATCCTATAGAAATAAGATAATTAAAAACTAACAGGGTGGAATGATAGGGAAACTGAAGAATTAAAGAGTTTAGTTGTAATTGAGAGGGTAAAGTGATTAAGGGTATAACTAAAGAGAGTTTAGCCTTATTTGACAGACTTAAGTAATTAAAGCTGTAACTAAAGAGTTAAAAATTTTAGCCTTAATTAATAGACTTAAGTGACTAATGCATATGGAAAGCTGTTATTCTGAAATTGTGTAGCTTTTGAATAAAGACTCCTTTTCTTTATTACCAAGCCTTTTTACCTCCAGAATTTTGCCTAGAAGGTGACAGTGGGCAGCAAGCAGCAGGACTCCACCTGCTGTTCAGTAAGAAAACTACAATTGTGTTCACTCGGCATAAACCAAAGTATAATCAATGAATTATCACTGATGTAATTACCATATTTCTCCAAAACAGTAAAGATTCTCTGCTGTGCTGTAATTTTGGGAATTGTATAATGCTCAGAAAATGATGTAAAAGTTGAGTTCTAACATCGATCCATCCAATCTGATCACTGGGAAAGAAAGCTTCCTTTGCTAGTCTTCAGTAATTTTTGCTGGCTATAAAACTACCACTAGTTGATGCTAATTTCCTCAACTCATCTGCTTGTAAGGCTATCTAATCATGAAACTAAGAAGCAAATGTATTCAAGAGTTCTCCTATAAGCAAAACGTCCCCTTCTATATTAACAAAAATAGAGAATAAATAAGCCTCTCCAGAAAATGGCTGTATAACCATGTAATTGAAGGCTACCCTCTGCAAAGGATGTCTATAGTAGAAGGTCTTGCCTCAGTCTGGCAACCAAAAATCTGGGAATGAATATTCAAACATTCAGTTACTTGAATCTAATCTTACATTCTTGTAACTAATGTACCTTGTATATAATTTGTTTAGAAATCATACACACCAATTCAAAAAAAGCCTACTTCAGGAAGGTGGGGGCAGTAAGAGAGGGTGAAGGGAGGATAAATGGCAATGAAAAGAGACTTGACTTGGGGTGATGAACACACAATACAACATACAGATGAAGTATTATACAGAACTATACCCCTGAAATCTATATAATTCTATCAACCAATGTCATGCCAATAAATTTTTTTTTTTTTAAAAAGGCCTACCTCAGCTTGGCAGAGTGCATGAAGACCTTGTAACACCAAGGCTGCTGGAGTAGCTTGATCAGGCTTGGTGCATTCGTTCAACACCTGGGAAATGGCTGCCAACATATCGGCACCGTGCTGATATGGCCTGCAGGAGGTGACAGTTTAGACAGAAGGTTACAGCCAGAGAGCTACAGCACCACTCCCACGTCTTCTGCTTGAACCAAAAGCATTAATGCTCTCCCTTGTGCCTAAATACTGACCCTCATATAATAACACCACGTATTTTTCTTCAAAGATTTTCATCATCATTTTTGCTCTAAGTTAAGCCTCATTTTTCATACAGAAATATTATCTGAAGACATTAAATAGTATTCTCCCTAAAGTATAAGTTGTCTGAATTGACAAAATTTCAAGTGTATAATGGTGGAAGGAACTTACTGAAATTATCCGTAAGAAGAGAGCCAGCCCTGCCTGGAAGTTGCTTAGGTATCAGACACTGGCTACAGAAGTGGGTACTGGACAGCAGATGATTTGTAATAGTAGTGATACTAGCTAAAGTGGCTATACCTATCACAATGCTGATGAAGATGATGATAAAAAATAATAATATGAATTATAACTGATGAAACACCTATCCAAGCACTGTGCTGAATTCACTCACCCTTCCTTCTCCCACCTTCCTCTCCTCTCAATGCTACATATATGGTGCTATCCCCTGGATGCTTTCAACTGCATAAAGAAATGCTCAGGTCCATCCTCTGCATTCCTTGTAACCCTGCAGTGATATAACAACACTTTTCCCTAGTTAACAAAATATCAACTGATGAAGTTGCCTGACTGGATTCTATACTTTCACTGTCTGACAAACGTAAGTCATTTTCCAAAATGGGAAATTTTGACAGATCTTGAGGTGGTAATTGAAAGGAACACTGAATAACTTCTTAGTAGACCCTGATCTGGTCTGATATTTAACCTCTCCTGAGCAGAGCTTTATGAATGCAAAATTAAAGTGTCAGATAGTAATCTCTTATCTCCAAAATCTTTTCCATGCCAATACCTCAAGAGCATCCAAACTCTCAGGTGTTGTGTTCCATGTGTGGAACTTTGAGGCTGAGGTCATTTTTATGTTGCCAGAATGCTGAAGCTTAGAAAAGGGGCAGAACTGCTGAGGTTATGATATATTCTGACCTGAGATTTTACTTGAAACAGGAATCATCCATGCTATCAGCACCTGGGCCAACCCATTCATCGCATGACTTAGGAAGGACCATTCACACAGTTGGTATTGAAAAATGGGATGATGGTCCTAGGAATTCTACAGTGCACTGGCTAAACATATGGAATGGCAGGATTATAGCTTATTTCAAATGTATCAAATCTATTTCCTCCCTAAATATTTTTACCTTACTCTCTTAAAGAAAAAAAAAATCTGGCCAACTGGAGCTTCGCTTAGTGTTATTACAGTCTTGTCCCTCCTTCCTGTTTATCAATTCATCCTTTGGAACAGCAGAGTCATCTCCCTAATAGCTGCATGTTTTTCTAAAGCCTATAGTATACATGGAAAATCAAGATCATGTCCTTCCTTGTAATAATTCCTAATAATTCCAGGCAATGAGTCACAAATAAGGCCTTAGTTCTCAATTAGAACTAGATAAAAATCAGACTTAACATAGGGAAAATGTAAGAACAGTTTGACTTCCCTCTACAAAGAATGTGTAAAGTAGAAGGTCTTGCTTCACTCCTTCAAACAAAAATCTCTAGGAAGGAATATTCAATCTTTGACAAAACTGCTTAGGTTTCAAGGATTCATACATAAAAAATAAAAAAATATATATCATGTTTTATTATAACACTAAACTGCTATCCCAAAAAAGATATAAATATCCTATAAAATTAGATCAGCTATAAGACTAGGCCTGAAATGAAAAGACATGCTTGCTTCCCAAAGTTACTTTCCAACATTACTAAATTTTACATCAGAAAACTTAAATTGAAAATTAAAATATTACTCAAATATTTTCTGCCTATCTTTCCTAGAAGCTTGCTTGCAAATAAAACAATAAATGCAAAATAACATCATCGTGGTATACATTTCCAAGGGTTAATTAAGCACATCTTACCTTTGCTTACATATGTCTCTGATCGATGCTGCTTTAGCAATCAGTTTTTCCCATTGCACTTCCTTGCCCACAGACAGAGAGGGTGTATCAGACATGGCCATAAACCGCTGTAATTCAGGATAGACACGATCCTACCAAGACAATTTCACAAAAAAAGGTAATTTCCCAATTTGAGCTGAATAATCATTATCTACTTTTATGCAGCATTTTCATCTTCAAATTTCCCATCTGCATTGCAAATTATAATGTATTTCTTCTAATCAGCAGAGAAGAATGCTGTTGTGATTGCTAGGGAATTCTTACAGTCCCATGTACTGTTCATTTCATAAAACAAGCAAAAAGTGGCTAAATAGAACACTAATGACAAGGGCTCTAATCACCTATAATCATATTTCTATTACTTTTTCCACACAAATGGAAAACTAAATTTCAGAATTAAAGAAATAAGATTATTTTCTATTCTCAGTTTCTCTCTGAGAGTCAATCACAACTGACTGCATTACTGATCAAAGGCGTCATGCTAAATCAAAATTTCTCAAATGTAATCACTGATGTCACACAGTACTGCTGTATCAAAGTCCTATCACACATAATGATGCAAATTAGTTTCCTTCACTGAGAGAAACATGTTTAATACTCACACAAGTATCTGTCTAAGCTTACCTGCTTCTCCCACAAAGACGTCAACAAGCGCAGAGTGACAGCCCTGAGTCGTGGAGTGGTTCCGAGAAGCTGGATTACTCGTAGAATTTGTCCTATGCACACCTAGGAAATATTTTTAAAATTTAGGGTTCATAAATGTAAATGTAGATAATCCCAAAGTTACCAAGAGATTTTTAAAACCCCTTATTATGAAATAAAGACCTAAATGGAAGCTTACTATGGTCTTACCCATCTTCTTAAAGGTTGGGGATAGCCTTAGGAATGGTTACCCACCAATCCTGAGAACATAACGACCTTACTTCAGATAATAGCCAATGGGAAAACTTGGCTATTGATTTAAAAGAATTTCTTACATATTTTAATATATACTTTTGGCCCGACAAGGGAAGTAGTGATCACAGCAAAATTAAGGACTCAAAATTTCATATAATTACAACCAAAATTAAATGCATTACTCATGCCTTACTTTCTTTTTGCCTTGAAGTATATTGGTTAATATACAAACCTTGTGAACACCAAGTGCAGGTAAAGTATATAAGATATCATTGTATAATACAGGTTCCAGTGGTCTTCCCAATTTGAACATCAAAACTGGAATCAAATTTGGTACCTAAAGTGAATTTAAAGAAGATATTAACTTTGCCTTATGAAAGAAATCACTCTATAAAGCAATTATTATTTCATTTTTATTCAGAAGAGTAAAATAAATATAAATTATATAGCAATTGGAAGACTAAAAACTAAGTTAGCAATGTGTTGTTAATGGTAATTTTACAGTACCACTAATATTCTCTTTTAAAATTAGCTTCCAAACACCAATCAAAATAATGTTTTTTTCTTAAACAACTATGATATATTTACTCTCAGCAACACAAAGCTAGTTAAGATATACACTGCCCCAAAGAAATTTACAGTTCTAATGAGCAGCTAATACTTAGGATATATAAATAATAAAATAATTGCACATCTTGAAATATTCGGTTATGTTATTCCAATATGAAATGCTTAAAATCAGTTGTAAGGTGGGAAGGTTAGTAAGTAAGGTCCCATTTCAATCACTATGCATAACACAATGAAATGAGAAAAGCAATTCATCTGTGGATCAGAAGACTTAATAATGTCAAAATAGTAATATTTCCCAAGTAGATCTGCAGACTCAATGCAATCCCTACCAAAACACCAGCTGCCTTCTTGGCAAAATTAAGGAAGTAATTGTAAAATTCATATCGAATAGCAAGGGACCCCAAACACCCAAAATAATCTTTTTTATTTTTTATTATTTTTTAAGTGTGAGAATTTATTTGCCTTTTTATTTTATTGTTTGTTATTACAGTTGTCCCAGTATTTACCCTTTTGGCCCCCTCCATCCACCCTACCCCTCATTCCCACTGTCAATCCTGATCTCACCTGTAAGTAGAATCTAATAAGAAAAACTAGCCAAAACAATCTTAAAAAAAAAACAAATACATAAATACATACATACATACATACATACATAAATAAATAAACAGAACAAAGTCTGAGAACTCAAACTTCCCAATTTTAAATTTTACTATAAAGCCACAGTATGGTACTGGCATAAAAATAAAATTATAGATCAATGGAAAAAAAAACCCTCAAGAGTCCAGAAATAAATCCTTATATTTATGTTCAATTGATTTTTGACAAAAATGCAAAGAAAATACACTGGGGAAAGAAAAGTCTCTTTGAAAACTGGTGCTGGGTTTCAACAACCAGATATTTACAATGCAAAAGAATAAATTTGGATCCCTTCCTCATACCACAGCTGAACGTGAATTCAAAATAGATTTTAGAGCAAAATGTAAGATCTAAAAGTATGACATAAGAAAAATACAGTTGACTCTAAAAGAACACACTAACTTCCCAGATAGTTGCAAATTCACATGTAACTACTATAGGAGTAAATTTTTGTGACCGTAGGTTAGCCAAAGCCTTTTTCAGATGTGACTACAAAATCACAAGCAACAAAAGGAAAACATAGTTTCCATTAAGTTAAAAATATTTGTAAAAAGATACTATAAAGAAAAATAAAAGACAATCCATAAAATAGGAAAAGACATTTGCAAATCATGTGTTTAAATAAGGAGTTTGTATTCAGTATATATACAGAATTCTTGTAATTTAATAATAAAAGGAAAAATAACCCAATTTTAAAAGAGCAAAGAAGCTGAACAGATATTTCTCTGAAGATAAATGGCCAATAAAGACAGAAAAAGATATTCAACCATCATTAGCCTTGACATCAATAAAAATCAAAACCAGAATGATGTACAACTTCACACCCAAAGGAATGCCTATACTCAAAAAAAAACCGACAATAGCAAATGTTGGCAAGCATGTGGAGAAACTGAGTCCTTCATACACTGTTAGTGGAAATGTAAAATGGTGCAAACCCTTCAGAAAACAGTCTGGGAGTTTCTCAAATGGTTAAAGAGAATTAACATGTGATCTAGCAATTCTATTCGTAGATATCTAGCAAAAAGAAAGAAAAACATGTTATCCACACAAAACTTGAATGTAAATGTTCATGCAGCATAATTCAGAACAGCCAAATAGCAGAAACAATCCAAAATGTCCATCAACTGATGAATGGATAAATAAAATGTAGTGTAGTCATACAATGTAATATTATTTGGCCATAAAAAGGAAAAGGAATCAATATGGATAAAACTCAAAAATATTATATGAAGTGAAATAAGCCAGTCACAAAAGACCAATTATTATATGATTCCATCTATAAAAAATGTCCAGAATGGGCAAATCTATTTACAAAAATCTAGTTATAAAAGGTAATTGCTTAGGATTAGGAATCTGCAGGAAAAAAGAGGTGGGATTGCTAATGGGTACAAGGTTTCTGTGGGGGAGAGATAAAAATGTTCTCAAATTATTTTTAATTATGTTTGCACAACTCTATAAATATACTGAAAGTCATTGTAGGGCACACTTTGATCTAATTATGTGGCACATAAATTATATCTTAATAACTTCCGGCCAAGATGCAGGCATAGGCAAACACACTATGCCTCCTCGCACAACCAAAATTAAGGACAACAAAGATTTAGAAACAAGAAAACAACAAAAACTGATAGAAAAGTGAACTGTACAGAAGTCCGACAACCATTCATCAAGACCGGTAAGAGAGCCGGAGTCGTGGCTGGAAAACGTGGAGGTTGGTGGACCTGGGAGCGCAGGTAGCAGCAGCTCGCAGATCCCAGGCATGCAGGCGGCGGCGAGCAGACCCCAGGTGCAGGGTAGCAACAGTGCAGACACAGTGAGCCTGCGCAAGGTGGCTGGCTGACCAGGTGGTCCCACATTCGCACACAGATAATCCAGGCGAAGGGGAAGCGGCAGAAGGGACTGGAATCCAAGAGAGAGCAGAGCAAGAGCCACTGTTCCCTTTCGGACCCCTCCCCCATATACAGCGTCACTACCCAGTCACTGGGCTGCCCCGCCGAGGGAACACCTAAGGCTCCACCCCTCACTATGTAACAGTTCAGACCAGACCCCCCCGCCCCCCAAAAAAACAACTAAAAATGGCTCAAATGGGAGAACAGATGAAAGCCCCAGAGCCAATTCATCTAAGCAACCAAGAGAGAGCCAGCCTATCAGATGCACAGTTCAAAGCACTGGTGATCAGGATGCTCACAGAATTGGTTGATTTTGCTCACAAATTAGGTGAAAAAAATGAAGGCTACAATAAGTGAAATGAAGGAAAATGCACAGGGAACCAATAGTGATGGAGGAAAACTGGGACTCAAATCAATGGAGTGGACCAGAAGGAAAAAAGAAACATCCAACCAGAAAAGAATGAAGAAACAAGAATTAAAAAAAAATGAGGAGAGGCTTAGGAATCTCCAGGACATCTTTAAATGTCCCAACATCCGAATTATAGGGGTACCAGAAGGGGAAGAAGAAGAGCAACAAGTGGAAAACTTATTGGAACAAATAATAATGGAGAACTTCCCCAATCTGGCAAAGGAAATAGACTTCCAGGAAGTCCAGGAAGCTCAGAGAGTCCCAAAAAAGTTGGATCCAAGGAGGAACACACCAAAGCACATCATAATTACATTAGCCAAGATGAAAATGAAGGAGAGAATGCTAGAAGCAGCAAGGGATAAGGGGACAGTCCCCTACAAAGGAGTTCCCATCAGACTGGCAGCTGATTTCTCAAAAGAGACCTTCCAGGCAAGAAGGGGCTGGAAAGAAGTATTTCAAGTCATGAAAGTCACGGACCTACATCCAAGATTGCTCTATCCAGCAAAGCTGTCATTTAGAATGGAAGGGAAGATAAAGTGCTTCTCAGATAAAGTCAAGTAAAAGGAGTTCATCACCACCAAGCTCTTATTATATGAAATGTTAAAGGGACTTATCTAAGAAATAGAAGATAAAAAATATGACAGTAAAAAGACAGCAAATTCACAGATATTAACAACCACACCTAAAACAAAAGCAAACTAAGCAAACAGCTAGAACAGGAACAGAACCACAGAAATGGAGAGCACATGGAGGGTTAGCAACAAGGGAGTGGGAGGAGGAGGGGGGGGGGAAGTACAGAGAATGAGTAGCATAGATAGTGGGTAGAAAATAGACAGGAGGAGGGCAAGAATAGTGTGGGAAATGTAGAAGCTAAAGAACTTATGATACATGGACATGAACTAAAGGGGAGGAATGTGGGTGGGAGGGGGTGTGCAAGGTGGAGGGGAATGATGGGGGAGAAATGGGACAACTGTAATAGCATAATCAGTAAAATGTATAAAAAGTTATATCTTAATAAACAATTTTTATTTTAAAACTTTTTTATCCTTACCCGAGGACATTTTTTCATTGCTTTTAGAGCGAGAGGAAGAGGGAGAGAGAGAAACATTGATGTGAGATCAAAACATCAGTGGTTACCTTCTTGTATGCACTCCAATCAGGGCTCAAACCCACCCAGCCTTGTTATGTGCCCTGACTGGGACTCAAACTTGTGACCTTTCAGTCTACAGGATGATGATCCAACCACCTATAAGCCACAATGGCCATAGCAAAGCTATTTTTATTTTAAAAATTCCATTCAAAATTATTGAATGAATACCTACTATGAGCAAGAAACTACTTGAATGCACAAAAATTTTATTTTTCTTAGAGTGCATTTCAGTTTTGTTGCTCAGAAACTTGTTGAATTTCTTTCATATGCTGTAATCTTAGAAATCCTATTCCTTCTTAACTTAGAAGGCATGTACTTTAATTCAATTTCAAGGAGGAAAAAATCTTAACCCTACCAACAAAAATGTTAACAGTTAAAAATTAATTCATGAACGAGCCTGACCATGTTGTGTGAGGGTAGTATTTAGAGGTATGTATATAACGGCTAAAGACTCACAACACACAGCCAGAATTTATGAGTTTTTAACAATTGCTGGGATTCTATTACAACAGAAGTTTCATCATCCTCACCTTGAGCAAATGAAAGGAGACAAATTTTTGAATTGGCTTCTTATTCCCCATTTAAATGAAAAATAAAAGGTTATCTTAGATTGTCTGTACATGTCTCAGTGAATTACCTCTTCTGGGAAGATGTCTACCCAGACACTTTGACAGATACTTAGTTCTGGGAAGGGCAATCAGTACACTTAGTGGCATTTTATAAAATAATTTATTTAGTCCTATGGCTTTTAAACAACTGTTTTAATTATATTGTCAGGAAAGAAATAAAGTACTCTATTTATGCTAAAGAGTTCCGTTCCTTTATGAGCCTTAGAACTAAAGAACTATGTAAGGGTATCTATTTTCTCTGGCAAGATCAAAAATGAAAACACAAAATGGCAAATTTTTACAGTAAATCATCTTAGGCTTAAAGTCAAGGAACATGTATAAAGGACTCCTGGACAAAGACAACGGGGTGGGAGGGGAGGATGGAAGGTGGGAGGTGGGGATGGGTAGGACAGGGGAGAGTAATGGGGGACAATGGGACAACTGTAATTGAACAATAACAAAAAAGGAACACATTTTAATCCAGAAATATAATAACCGTAGGCTTAGTATAGTTTTTGAATGTATTATAACCCAAATTAAATCCACAGGTCAATGGAAAAAACACAAAATAGGTGTTACTTCATTAGGAAAAGACATATAGATACATAGGTATGGAAAATTTTTACATAAAGTATGGACTATTGTTTTCCTAGTGAAGTAATATACATATATATACTTGAGAGGTCATATATGAGCTCTAGATTCCTCTGTACTTGGGCTTTCTACACCACAGAGGTAGAAAAGAGAATAAATGCTCTGATTTTATTTTAAATTTAAAATAAGCTGGTAAGTGCCCTATAATTTACTGAATCAAGACCTTTGGGGTTTCTGTCCTGGCTATTGAGGCTCCGTGGGGTGAGTGTCGGCCTGCAAACTGAAAGGTTGCCAGTTCAATTTCAGCCAGGCACATGCCTAGGTTTTGGGTCAGGTCCCCTATTGGGGTGTGTAAGAGGCAATCAATCGATGTTTCTCTCCCTCTCTTTCTCCCTCCTTTTCCCTCTCTCTAAAAAATAAATACAATCTTAAAAAAAAAAAAAGACCTTTTGGGTTTCTTAAAACTCAACACTTTCTTCTCTCCTTCAGAACACAAGTCCTTGATAAACAAATTGATTTAGGAAGAGGGGATTATTAAGCAGCCCCCATTTCACAGATTTCCCAGTAAAAACATTGACAGCCAAAGGGGGCAAAGCATGACACATTCAAAGTGCTGAAAGAAAAACAAAAGCCAGCCAAATAATATAAGTAATATAAGTTTACTTATATTAAGTAAAACTTTCCTTCAATAATGAAGGAAAGATACTTTTCCAGATACTCAAAAGATGAGGTAGTTTATCTGTTAGATCTGCCTTATAAGAAATACTAACATGAGACCTTCAAATTGAAAGGAAAGGATCCTAGAAAGCAATATGAAAGTATAAAACTCACTGATAAAGGTAACTATATAGAAAAATACAGAATACTATAATACTGGTACATAACTCACTTTTAGTTCTGACATAGAAGTTCAAAGACAAAAGAATAAGTATAACTATAAAAATATGTTAACAGATAAACAATATAAAAAAATATAAGCTGTGACATCAAGAACATAATATGGTGGGGGGATAAAAATATAGAAATTTTATATGGAATTAGAACTGTTATCAACCTAAAATAGACTATTATAACTATAAGATGTTTTCTATAAGCCCCAGGGTAACCACATGAAAATACCTACAGAAGATACTCAAAAGCATGTCACTGCCAAAAAAAAAAAAAAAAAAGAATGAAACACAACATAACACAGCAACAGAAAAAAAAGGGGGGAGACAAAAAAGCTGTAAGACAGACAGAAAACAATTAACAATATAGCAATAGTAAGTCCTTCCCTATCTGTAATTAGGTTAAATGTAAATGGAGTAAACTCCCCAATCGAAAGACAGAGTGACTAAAAGAATTTAAAAAATATAGCCCTGGCTGGCGTAGCTCAGTGGATTGAGTGCGGGCTGCGAACCAAAGGGTCGCAGGTTCGATTCCCAGTCAGGGCACATGCCTGGGTTGCAGGCCAGACCCCTAGTGGGGGCCACGTGAGAGGCAACCACACATTGATGTTTCTCTCCCTCTTTCTCCCTCCCTTCCCCTCTCTAAAAAAAATTAATTAATTAATTAATTAAATAAATAAAATATTAAAAAAAGAATTTAAAAAATATACAAATACTTGCTGTCTATAAGAGATTCACTTAACGTTTAAAGACACACATAGGTTAAAAGCAATAGGAGAAAAAAAGATATTCCACTCAAATAGTAACCAAAAGACAACTCTGGCTGGTGTGGCTCAGTGGATTGAGTACCGGCCTGCGAACCAGAGGGTTGCCAGTTGATTTCCAGTCAGGGCACATGCCTGGGTTGTGGGCCAGGTCCCCTGTAGTGGCCACATGAGAGGCAACCACACATTGTGTTTCTCTCCCTCTCTTTCTCCTTCCCTTCCCCTTTCTCTAAAAATAAATAATTTTTTTTAAAAAAGAGGAATCAGAACCAAAAGACAAAAAGTGTAATCATAGTTATATCATACAAAACAGACTTTAAATAAAAAATTGTCACAAGAGACATAGAATATTATATAATGATAAAAGGGTCAATCATTTGGAAGATAAATAATTATAAATATATGCACACCCAACATCAGGTCAGTAACTGTATGCTCAAATATATGAAGCAAACAAAACTAAAGGGGAAAATTGAAACACAAATAATAGAATATTTCATTACTCCACTTTAAATAATGGACAGAACATCCAGAAAGATCAACAAGGAAAGAGAAGAAATAAACAACATTGTAGATAAATGGATCTATAAGACATATACAAAGTATTCCATCTAACAGCAGCAAAAGAGAAATTCTTCTCTGACAAACAAAACACTCTCCAAGAGAAATCACATGTTAGATCACAAGATAATTCTCTTAACAAATTTAAGAAGATTAAAATCATAACTATCTTTTCTGCCCACAGTGTAATGAAACTGTAAGTCAATAACAGTAAGAAAACAGAAAAATTCACAAATATATGGAATCTAAACAACACACTCTTCAACAAAAAAATGGATCAAAGAATAAATCTAAAAGAAAACTAAAAAATATTTTGAGACAAACAAAAACAAAAACAAAACAAAATACAGCAAAACTTATGGGATGCAGAACAAGCAGCACTAAGACAAAAATTTATAAGGTGAATGCCTACACTGAAAAACAGAAAGGATCTTAAATAAACAAGCTAAATTTTATCTCAAAAACGAAAAATAAACTAAGCCCAAAGGCAGCATAAGGAAGGAAATAATAAAATTAAAGCAGAAATAAATGAAATGAAAAGAAATTTTTAAAAAAATCAACCAAATTTAGTTGGTATTTTAAGAGATCAACAAAATTGATAACACTTTAGCTAGACTAAGAAAGAAAAGAGAGAACTTCTGGCCAAGATGGAGGAGTAGGTAGAAACACCGAGCCTCCTAGAACATTCAAAAGAAGGACAACAATAAATTTAAAACAAAAAACAACCACAACTGACAGAAAATCGAACTGAATGGAAGTCCTACAACCAAGGAGTTAAAAAAGAAAAATTTCTTCAGACCAGTAGTAGGAGGGACGGAGATAGGCAGCTGGGCTGAGAGGACTCGCAGCAAGGCTGCAGCTGGCAGGCAAGGTGGCGGCTGGTGGACCTGGTGAGGCAGCGGCTGGCAGACTGGACAGTCCCACGTTCAAGTGCAGATAAACCAGGAGGAACAACTGAGGAGCTAGACAGACTGCACAACCCAGGGTTCCAGCTCAGGGAAATCAAGCCTCAAGCCTCTGACTGAATACACCTGTGGTGGTTGACGCAGCAGCAGGAGAAACTCCTAGTCTCACAGGAGCATTCACTGGAGAGACGAACAAGGTCCTAGAACATATACACGCCCACCCACATGGGAATCAGCACCAGAAGGGCCCATTTGATTGTGGGTAGCAGGGAAAAAAAAGAAACATCCAACCAGAACAGAATGAAGAAACAAGAATTCAAAAAAATGAGGAGAGGCTTAGGAACCTCCAGGACATCTTTCAGAGTTCCAACATCTGAATCACAGGGGTGCCAGAAGGAGAAGAAGAAGAGCAACAAACTGAAAACTTATTTGAAAACATAATGAAGGAGAACTTCCCTAATCTGGCAAAGGAAATAGACTTCCAGGAAGTCCGGGAAGCTCAGAGAGTCCCCAAAGAAGTTGGACCCAAGGAGGAACACACCAAAGCACATCATAATTACATTAGCCAAGATGAAAATGAAGGAGAGAATTCTAGAAGCAGCAAGAGATAAGGAGGCAGTTACCCACAAAGAAATTCCCATAAGACTGTCAGCTGATTTCTTAAAAGAAACCTTACAGGCAAGAAGGGGCTGGAAAGAAGTATCTGAAGTAATGAAAGGAAAGGACCTACATCCAAGATGACTCTCTCCAGCAAAGCTCTCATTTAGAATGGAAGAACAGATAAAGTGCTTCCCAGGTAAGGTCAAGATAAAGGAGTTCATCATCATCCAACCCTTATTATATGAAATATTAAAGGGACTTATCTAAAAAAAGAAGATAAAAAATATGAACAGTAAAATGACAACAAACTCACAGTTATTAACAACTGAACCTAAAACAAAAACAGAAACAAAGCAAACAGCTAGAACAGGAACAGAACCACAGAAATGAAGATCACATGGAGAGTTATCAATGGGGGAAGTGGATAGGGAGAGAAGGGGGAAAGGTACAAATTATAAGTAGCATAAATGGTAGGTAGAAGGTAGACAGGGAGAGGTTAAGAACAGTATAGGAAATGGACAAGCCAAAGAACTTATATATATATGATCCATGGACATGAACTAAAGAGGGGGAATGCAGGTGGGAGGGGATGCACAGGGCAGAGAGGAATAAAGGGGCAGGGGGAATGGGACAATTGTAATAGCATAATCAATAAAATATATTTTTAAAAAAGAAAAGAAAAATACTCAAATAAAATCAGAAATGAATGGAGACATGACCAATGATACCACAGAAATAAAAACATAAGAGACAACTCTATATAATACTATAACAAATGAAATAGCCTAAAAGAAATGGATGAATTCCTGGAAATATACAACTTATCAAGACTGAATTGTGAAGAAATAGAAAATCTGAACAGACGAATAGCATACGAGATTAAATCAGCAATCAAAACCCTCCCAACATAGAAAAACCAGATGGCCTTACAGTTGAATTCTGCCAAACATTTAAAAAAGAACTAACATGAATCCTTCTTAAACTACTCCCACAAAAATGAACAAGCAGGATCACTTCCAAACTCATTTTAAAGACCAGCACTACTTTCATACCAAAGCCAAAGAAAGACACTAACTACCATAAAACAAACAAAGCACTACCTGCCAATATCCCTAATAAACATAGATGCAAAATTGCTGTTCTAGCAAACAGAAGTTGACAGCACTTTAAAATTATCATACACTATCACCAACTGAAATTTAATCCTGGGATGCAAGAATGGTTCAACATATGAAAATTAATCAATGTTCTAAATTACACTAACAGAATGAAGGATAAAAATCAGACAATCATCTCAAGAGACACAAAAACGTTTGACAAAACTCAACACCCTTTCATCAGTTAAAAAAAAAAAAAAGCACTAAACTTGAAATAGAAGGGAATCACTTCAACATAATAAAATCTCTTTATAAAAAGTTAATAGCTAATACCAAATTGAACAGTAAAAGATTAAAAGCTTTCCTTCTACGATCAGGACCAAGTCAAGAATGCCCACTCTTGCCATTTCTATTCATAGTACATAATATCATTAGAACATAGAACATAGTATTGAAAGTGCCATCCAGGGAAATTAGGCAAGGAAAAAAATGTCATCCAAACTAGAAAGGGAAAGTAAAATTACCTCTCACAGATGACATAATCTTATAGGTAGAAATCCTAAAGATCCTGCATAAAGACATTAGTTAAAACTAATAAATGAGGTAAGAAAAGTTGCAGAATACAAAAGGAACAAAAAAACCAGTTGTATTTTCATATACTAACAGCAAACAATCTTGAAAGTTTTAAAAATCGCATTTATCATCTCATCAAAAAAATAAATTAATTAAATACTTAGGAATAAATTTAACTATGAAAGTGAAGACTTGTATACTGAAAACTACAAACAATACATTGCTTAAGAAATTAAGCAGGACACAAACAGATATTTTGCATACATAGATGGGAAGACTTAATATTGTTTAAATGTCCATACTGCCCAATCTACAGCTTCAATATTATCCTTATTAAAATTCCAATGCACTTCATGCACAGTAGAAAAAACAATGATAACATTAATATAGAACCACAAAGGCCCCTGAGTAACCAAAACAGTCCTGAGAAAGAATAAACCTGGGTGCCTCACACTTCCTTTCTTCAAAAAATATTACTTAGCTACAGTTATCAAAATAGTATGATACTGGCAGAAGGACAAACAAATAGACAATAGATAGAGAGCACAGAAACAAACCCATGCATATATGGTGAATTAATTAATGACAAAGGAGCCAAGAACACACAATGGAGAAAGGATAGTCTGCAATAAATGGTGCTAGAAAAACTGGGTATCTTCATGCAAAGAACGATATTGGACCCTGATCTTACACAGACACAAAAAGTTACCTTAAAGTGACTTAAAGACTTAAACATAAGACCTGAAACTATAAAGCTCCTAGAAGAAAACATAGGGGAGAAATATCATAATATTGGTTTGGGCAATGATTCGTTTAATGTGACACCAAAAGCACAGGCAACAAAAGCAAAAACATATATGTTGGTCTAAATCAAATTAAAAGCTGCTGTGTAGCAAAGGAAATAATCAACATAGTAAAAAAGAAAAAAAGACATTTAACAAAATAGTATAAAATATTTACAAATCATATATCTGATAAAGGGTTAATATCCAAAATATAGCAGAAAAAACATATCAAGAACTCCTACAACTCAAGAGTAAAAAATAAATATATAACTTGATTAAAAAATGAGCAAAGGACTGAAATAGAGTCCCAAAGAAGGCATAAAATGGCTACAGGTACATTAAAAGATACTCAAAATCTCTAACCATTAGGGAGAGGAAAATCAAAGGCACAATGTGATATCACCTCACATCTGTTTGGATGGCCATTGTCAATAAAATAGGAAATAAGTGTTGTCAAGGCTGTGGAAAAATGGGAACGACTGTGAATTCTTGCTGTGATGTAAAATGATGTAGCTACTATGATAAACAATATGGAGGTTCCTCAAATAATTAAAAGTAAAACTAACACATAATCGAGCCATTTTATTTCTGGGAATTTCAGGACAGGCAAAAAGGCAGAAAACTATTTGAACAACAACTAAAATAAATAAATAAATAAACAAATAAAACATAGTCACAAAAAAACCATTAACTGCACAGTTGCTATTAGCTGCCTGTTCTAAAACAAGTCTTTTTTTAAAATATATTTTATTTATTATGCTATTACAGTTGTCCCATTTCTCCCCCATCATTCCCCTCCACCCTGCACACCCTCTCCCACCCACATTCCCCCCTTTTAGTTCAAGTCCATGTGTCATAAGTTCTTTAGCTTCTACATTTCCCACACTATTCTTGCCCTCCCCCTGTCTATTTTCTACCCACTATCTATGCTACTCATTCTCTGTACCTTTTCCCCACTCTCCTCCTCCCACTCCCCTGTTGCTAACCCTCCATATGATCTCCATTTCTGTGGTTCTGTTCCTGTTCTAGCTGTTTGTTTAGTTTGCTTTTGTTTTAGGTGTGGTTCTTAATAGCTGTGAGTTTGCTGTCTTTTCACTGTCATATTTTTTATCTTCTTTTTCTTAGATAAGTCCCTTTAACATTTCATATAATAAGAGCTTGGTGATGATGAACTCCTTGAACTTGACCTTATCTGAGAAGCACTTTATGTTCCCTTCCATTCTAAATGACAGCTTTGCTGGATAGAGCGAATTTTGGATGTAGGTCCTTGCCTTTCAAGACTTGAAATACTTCTTTCCAGCCCCTTCTTGCCTGTAGGGTTGCTTTTGAGAAATCAGCTGACAGTCTGATGGGAACTCCCTTGTAGGTGACTGTCCCCTTATCCCTTGCTGCTTCTAGAATTCTCTGCTTCATTTTAATCTTGGCTAATGTAATTATGATGTGCCTTGACATGTTCCTCCTTGGGTCCAACTTCTTTGGGACTCTCTGAGCTTCCTGGATGTCCTGGTAGTCTATTTCCTTTGCCAGACTGGGGAAGTTCTCCTTTATTATTTGTTCCAATAAGTTTTCCACTGGTTGCTCTTCTTCTTCCCCTTCTGGGACCCCTATAATTCGGATGTTGGGACGTTTAACCATGTCCTGGAGGTTCCTAAGCCTCTCCTCATTTTTTTGAATTCTTGTTTCTTCCTCATTTTCTGTTTGGTTGTTAGTTTCTTCCTTCTGGTCCACTCCATTGATTTGAGTCCCAGTTTTCCTTCCATCTCTATCAGTTCCCCATGCATCTTCCTTCATTTCACGTATTGTAGCCTGCATTTTTTCATCTAATTTGTGAGCAAAATCAACCAATTCTGTGAGCATTTTGATGACCAGTGCTTTGAACAGTGCATCTGATAGGTTGGCTATCTCTTCATGGCTTAGAGGAATTGGCTCTGGGGCTTTTATTTGTTTTCTGGTTTGAGCCATTTTTGGTGGGGTTTTTTTGTTTTGTTTTGGTTTTAGTCTAGTCGCGGCTATTACATATGAGGAGTGGAGCCTCTGGCGCTCCCCAGTGTGGGGCAGCCCAGTCGCTGGGTTGTGACGCTGTATGTGGGGGTGGGGTCTGAGAGGGAACAATGGCGTCTGCTCCGCTCTCTCCTGGATTCAGTCCCTTCCGCCACTTCCCCTCTGCCTGGACCGTCTGCACGCACGAATGTGGGACCACCTGGTCAGCCAGCCGCCTTGTGCGGCCTCACTGGGTCTGCGCAGTTCCCCCCCTGTGCCTGGGGTCCGCCAGCTGCTGCCTGTGGGCCCGGGGACCGCCAGCCGCCGCCTGTGCACCTGGGAACTGCAAGCCGCTGCTGCTTGCATTCCAGGTCCGCACCTCCACTTTTTCCTGCCACGACTCCGCCCCTCTTACCGGTCTGGATGAATGGTTGTTGGACTTCCATACAGTTCAATTTTCCATAAGTTCTGGTTGTTTTCTTGTTTCTAAATATTTGTTGTCCTTAATTTTGGTTGTTAGAGGAGGCACAGTGTGTCTGCCTATGCCTCCATCTTGGCCAGAAGTCTAAAACAAGTCTTTATTGAAACAAACTTTTCTGAACAATTTATAACATATTACATAAAGAGACCAATTGTTTGACTTGTTTAACTTGGCACTGTTAGTTTTTACAATACAACACACACAGGCATTTCCAAAAACATTTCAGAAGAACTAAAACCAGTATCTCAAAGAGCCGCACTCCCATGCTCACTGCAGCATCCTTCACAACAGCCCAAATATGGAGACAATCTCAACTTCCATCGACGAATGAATGGATAAAGACAATGTAGTACATACACATAATGTAATATTATGCAGTCTTAAAAAGGAAGGAAATCCTGCCACATAATTTCCTTGACCTTGAGGACATTACTCTGTGTGAAACAAGCCAGTCACAGAAGGATACATACTGCATGATTCTACTTGTACGAGGTATCCAAAGTACTCTGTCTCAGAGGAAAGTGGAATGAGGGCTGGCCCCAAGTTGGCAGGAGGAGAAAACAACAGATACGGATATTCACTCTTGCAAGATGAAAAATTGTACACAATACTGTACTATACACTTAACATTTTGATAGGGTACATTTCATGTTATGTTTTTAATACAATTTTAAAAAACAATCATGAGATTGTTTTTTAAGAGTCAGAGTAGTCTCAGAGCCCAAAGGGATCACAAATTGAGTTGGTGGCAGAGTAAGGATGGGAGTCCATGTTTTAGTTCAGCCCTCCATTCTGCTTTGGCAGAGTTAAAGTGACCAAAGAGTCCAGGCTATCTATAATGGGATAAAGGAGGGGTCTTCAACACCCTGGCCACGGACTGATACCTATTCCTAACTGGGCCACACAGCCCAGTGTGCTTGAATGTAATGCCCTGTCTAATCATCCCCAAACCCCCCCCCCCACCCCGGTCCGTGGAAAAATTGTCTTCCACGAAACCAGTCCATGATGCCAAAAAGGTTGGGGACCACTCAGATAAAGAACTATCATGTTCGTCTTCTTCCTACATTTGAACAAAACACACGGGAAAAAATAATCAGAAGAGACACAAACCAGCATCTCCCTTGAGTTAATCATATGTAGAACAGAGTACAAAAATTTAACTTGGATTCCATGAAAAATATGCATGTTGGCAACGCTGTATGAGGTTACATAGATAATAGAATAACCCTTTCAGACAGTTCTATAATGAAAATCGTGAGCAGTGCTATCAACTCATAAATTCTGAGAAATAAAAAGGGTTTGTTATAATTCATCTTAGTTATTAAATGAGAGAATATACAATTAACATTTACAACTTATCCCTCTTTTTTGATAGTATGATAAATAGGACATACTTTATGACTATATAATAAATATAGTAATAAATAAATATAAACAGAAAATAAAAAAGAAATAACAAGACATGATCATCTACTGGAAGAGGCAAAAACTGGTAGCAATACGTTTTTCTTTAACTGTTCAGACTTCATTTTGTAAACCTAGATATGAACTACAGAAGTGAATTCTTAGTTCATATTTTATTCATACCCTTGGATTCAGTAAGTGCTGAGCCACTCTGTTTTGTGAAAAAATGGAAGTACATTCTAAGTACACAAGTCTATTTGCCTTTTATAAAACAGTGGTAAGATAACAGTGTCTTACCAGTAAGTTTAAAATGAAAAATAAAACATGAATTTTTATAGAAGAATGAATATGCTTGAATGGGTTCATACAAACAGAAGCATAAATTATTTAATAACTTTAACATGAAAACTTCAAAAATCATTCTATGAAAAAGGACATAATTCCTATCATGCTCTTGAGCATCCATTAATCCCACCCTGTAATGACTCGACATTTCTGCTTATGGCATCTGCTCATTACTTAAGTGATGCAGTGTAAACCGTCCACAGACAGAGCGCTGAAAAGCTAATCATCCCTTCCACTTATGAGGAATCTGCAGGCAGCAGCAACATCAAAGAAGTGTAAACATAGTATAATTTTATTCTTCTGTGGCTCAAATTATATTTATATCACAACATAATAATGAAGTGATCCAGGGTCTTGAAATTTGACCTTTGAGAGTTAAATAATGTAAGGGAAAAAAGCTATCTAGAATACCAAAGGCCCCTACCAGGCGATCTTCTTCCTATTTAATATTCATTCTAGCCTTATTCTAGGCCAGCTTGAGTATCTGATCTATAATGACTTCTCTAATAGCAGCAGCTAACATCTATTGAAGAGTTACTATAAACACTCTCCTAAGCACTTTATAGAAAATCATGATTATCAACATGTTTCAAATGACAAAACTGAAGCTCATAAAGGCCAAATAATTTCTTCAAAGTAACAGAACCAGCACATACTCGAGTTAGGACTTGACCAAAGCAATTCAACTCCAAAGCTCACATACTTGACACGTTTCTTTAGCTAGGGCAGAGAAGACATCTTCTTCATCTTTGTGTCTCTGGTTCCCAGCATACCATAAAATACTTTTAAAATGGACAAACACCCCTAACTTTTTTTATTTGCTCCAATTCTGTTCAATGAGATAGGTCTTGTAATAGTGTTGCAGCTAGTATTTGAATCTGTAAACTATTATTAAAAGCCTGCCACTTGCAAAGTACTATCACCAAATTAACTTAGAAAAATTTACTTATTAGGTAAACATTACCAGGACAGCATCAGAATTTGAGGTAAGATTTTCCCAGTATATACCAAAAAAGGGCAACAGAACACAGGAGCTCCAAATATGGAAAAATAGAGGAAAGGTCACAGGTTAGAATAAGATAAAGTAGCTTATCACTTTAGAAGTTTGAAATAATTAAAATACAATAACCGTGACCTTTCCCAACCAAAACTTATTTCCACATTAGTCACCTTAGCCCTCTAAATCTTCATTATCTCTCAAAGTTAGAGACAACTAAATATTTAGAAAGTTGTATAAGAAAACTTAACTCGACATCAATTTCTACTACTGTCTGTCAGTGGCAATGCGTTTTATATCAGACAGTTGGAAGGAGTTTGAAAACGCCTCACAACAATGAGATCTAATTAAATACAGCTCAGCTAGTGAAGGAACTATGTAATAAAACTAGAGAGATTCAATGCTTTTGAATTTATTAAAATAGTAAATAACAGAACCCAAATTTATGACAGTCAGATGAGTTTTACTGAGTTATAAAAAACTGCAAGATTGACAATGGTAAAATGTAAACTAATCCATACTATGTTTGAAGAGGAAAAGATTAAATGGCTAACACAACTTGGCTAAACATAAAGTAAGACTCCAAATCGTGTTTCCTTCTTCAATGACAAAAATCCTTTTAAGTTTAAATAAGAGGTAAATATTATCTTATACCATGAATTTTATAAGGTCAAAAGTCAAGGTCCATTAAATTGATCATTTAATGGTCAAATATAAGGTTGAGCATTAAATGGGGTCTACATAAATAATGCTAAACAAACTAATTAGAATGCTACATTAACCAAGAAGATTCACACCCACGATGAAGCAAAATTAATTTAAAAAGCCAGAAACATAAAAAAGTATTGATTTAAATTTCTTGGAACAAAGAATAGCAAAGATGACTGATTCCATTGCTTGAAGTAGACAGTGTACTGATAAATAAAACAGAAGTTCTATCTTGCACAATCTTCTGCACAATGGAAACCTACTCGACTATAAAGATGAAATAAATATTAGTACAAAGACACTTGCACTCACATCCATGGTAGAAGCAGACTGCAAACCAACAGAAAAAAAAAAATCCATGAATGGTGTTATAAAAACTGGTTAGCTAAAGAGGAAGGGATATTCTAACATATTAACATGCAATGAAAAATTCTAGATGGAGAAATAATCTTTGAAGAATCTACAAGAAATATTAAGTGAATATTTACATGTTCTTTAGAAAGGAAAGAACTCACTCAGCATTAAATTAATGAAAGAATACTAAGATGGATATAATTAAAAAGGAAGAATATTCAGAAAACCAAAAGAGCTGTAGAATTAAAAATAGCACAACAAAAAATTCAATGATATTTGAAATATAAAGTTAAGAAAATCTCCCAAAAAGCAGAGTAAAAAAGCAGAGAAAAATAATTGGGGCAGAAAAGAAAATTAGAAAACTAGTATAAGAACTCAGGTTCCAAGCAAGCAAAGTGCCAGAAATTTAGGGAAAGAGAAGTCAGTAAAGAAAAAGAAATTAATGAAAAATAATTTTTAAAATTTCCAAGAATTCAAGGACCTGAATCTCCAGATTAAAAGATACACCAATTATCCAGTACAACAAATGAAAAAAGATTCACACAAAGGCACATTGTAATGAAATCACAAGAGCACCAGGAACAAAGAGGGGATATTAAAAGCTTCCACAGAGGAAAAGTAAAAATTAGACTCACATAAACATATACTCAGCAATTCAGGAATCAGAATAACTTTGGATTTCTGCACAGCGACACTGCAAGCTATGGAAGCAAACAACCAAGACTGTGAAGGAATATGGTTCCCAACCCAGAGTTCTACACCCAGCCAAAGTAACTAAATATCTGTACATAGTAAAAAACACTTATTAATAGTTTGCTTTAAAATATGTGTGTGTGTCTAATTACCAACCAATGATTTGATACTCTAAATAAAGAATACAAATTTTTAGGATAAATACAGATTTCCCCCACCAAACATGGGTAAAGCATATAAATCTAAAACTCAAAGAAAAAAAAATCAGCAAATAAGAACTTTAAGAACATTTAATCTCACTATATTTTAAACTGAAAATTATAACAAGATAATTCTCTCACATACTAGACTGTAAAATATTTTTTAAATTTTTTAGAAGATTTTATTTATTTATTTTTGGGCAGAGGGGAAAGGAGGGAGACAAACATCAATGTGTGGTTGCCTCTCACTTCCCCCTACTGGGAACCTGGCCTGCAACCCAGGCATGTGCCCTGACTGGGAATCCAACCAGCGACCCTTTGGTTCACAAGATGGTGCTCAATCCACTAAGCCATACCAGCCAGGGCTGTAAAATATTTTTAAATTATAAAATTTAAGGTAAAGGTAGTGAAACTGACACCCTCACATAATTTTAGGGGAGTAAATGGTAATGCAACATTTCTAAAAAGAAAATGTTCAAACTTCATTTAAGAAGTTCAGCTCTAATCTCAGATTTACTTCAAAGTAACATTATAGAATGGGAGACTGGGAACTATAGGGTACAGAAAATACAGACTAGCTATGCAATGATGCATACCATATTTTGCTGAGGATAATGCTCATGCATGTTCTTGGCCCAAGCTTTCAGGAAAAAAAAGCTTCCATTTTAATTTTTCATTTATTTATTCATTTACTTACTTACTTACTTATATTTAGGTACTTCTTTTTTGTATTATAAAGGAAATTTAGCATTTATTTTTAAACATATTATGGTACAAGAAATTTTATGTAACAAATAATTACAAAACACAAGAACAGATACAAGGAGTATAAGAAATTTTATTGCCCTGGCTGGTGTAGCTCAGTGGATTGAGCGCGGGGCTGTGAACCAAAGAATCGCGGTTCGATTCCCAGTCAGGGCACATGCATGGGTTGCAGGCCAGTTCCCAGCATGGGACACATAAGAGGCAACCATACATTGATATTTCTCTCCTTCTCCCTCTCTCCTACCCTTCCCCTCTAAAGATAAATAAATAAATAAATATTAAAAAAAATTCTAAAAAAAAAAAAGAAATTTTATTAACTCGTAACAAATTCATGATATTACGCATTGTTGAAGATCAAGAACTCTTCGTTGCTGTCAATAGCAGAAGTGTGGTTTTCTTCAATTTCTACATTACCAGTGTCTTCTGAAGAGTCACTTTCCTCACCCAAGGAAATTTCATCATCCTCAGTTCCATCCATAGCATTGCTGATACCACATTTTTTAAAACAATTTCACAACCACTTCCTACTTGACACCATTCCATAGTCTTAGGATCCAATCACAAATCTGGGCAATGGATCCATTCTTGATCCTGCCTGTAGGAGTTAAATCACTACCACCAGCTGACTGCATCCACAATGTCCACTCTTTCTTCATTAGGGCTTTAAAGGGATTGTTTACTGACACATCAAGACATTGCAGTTGGCTGGTTAGCCCACCAGGTATCACAGCAAGTTGGGTTTTCAAGACTGCTGTGATTGATTTGAACTTTGTTTAAGATGGGCTTTGAAGTGATCAGAAACAAGCAAAGGTGGTTTTTTAAGTACCTAGTACTACCCATGTATAATGTGCATTCTTATTTTTACCTCAAAAATGTTGGCAAAAAAAAGTGTGCATTATACACGGCAAAACACAGTAACTGGTGAGGCATGGGATATATATTTCTATCTTTATACTAATTTATACTATTCTCCACACTTTTGAATATGCTTAAATTTTTTCAAAATAAAAGGTTAAAATTGTTTAGTATTCTCTCTTCATAAATGTATTTTTAAAAACAAAGCAGAAATTCAATAAATCTAAGAGACAAGATATACCCAGATACACATATAATATACATACAGTAGCATGTATTATATTCATATCAGAGTAAACTGAAAAAAGCAAAGCAAAATAAAACTTCCATATTAAAATCCACAAAATACAACGTGCAAAACTTATGCCAGGAAAAAAATGCTACAAATGAGATTTTTGTTATAACCACAAAGAAAAAGGGCATTAGAGAAACACAGAAAATTCTGTTCCTATACCACAGAACAGAAGAATTGAAGAAAATAATTGGTATCTTCTAATATTTAAAAAGGTTAACATAAAAGAAAACTTGGTTTGATTTTTATAATCCCAAGGCCCATACTGAATATATGTATTTAACATGAAAAAAGAGGTTTCAAAAAAATATTTAGAGAATAGAGTGGGCTGCCCCCAAGAGGTACTAGGTTTTCTATAAGCAAAAGTACTTAGGAGATGTTTCATGTATATATTCAAATATCAAAAAGAGAGCAAATGCTAATGATTAATTTAGAATCTACTATTTAAAAAATAGAGAACATAACCCAATTCAAACAACATTTAAGCAAATATTTGTGCAGAAAATAGTTAACATGGCAGGCCTGAAACTGCTGCCAACTTTAAAAAGCCTGCTTGCAAAGTTAGCCCTTGAGTGGGCTTTGGAAAGTAGATTTGAAGATGCTTCCTACCACTTTTTACTAACAGGAGTGTGCCTAAACTGTTTGAACAAACACATTATACAAAACACTGTGCTGGAACTAACCAGCCCACATTAAAACCCTTGGGCACAAAGTCTATAATGAGCTTCCTTACGAGAGAGCACTTCACAAGTGTTGCAATTTGATGCTGGAAGAATAAAATGCATGCTTATGATTCTACTAGAAGAGAACTCTTACAAGCTTGTGCCTCGTTTCTTCTAAACTTCATGAAATGAACATTTGCCCTTGTGAATTTTGCTTTTATCCTTTTGCTGTAACAAATCATAGTCATGTTTGCAACTATACACTGAGTCCACTGAGGCCTTACAGCAAATCAATACACCTGAGTGCAGTCTTGAAGACCCCTGACCTAGAATTATTTCATATATTTCTTTAAAAACAAATATCAATTCAGGGAAAAAATGTTATGTAGGATATTTAAAAAGAATAACTTCTAGACTTCTGGTCAAGATGGTGGCATTTGTAAACATGGCTCGCCTCCTTGAAAAGAACACATTAAAATTAAAAGTAAACAGGAGTGTCCAACCCCCAACCCATAGGCCACATATGGCTCAGGTTGGCTATGAATGCGGACCAACACAAAAATTGTAAATTTACTTAAAACATTGAGATTTTTTTTGTGATTATGTGCAGCAAGGTATTTAAAGTGTGGCCCAGAGACATGAAAAGGTTAGACACCCTGGAAACCAACTACAGAACTAAAGGAAACACACTGAGACTGGTAGCAGGGGCAGAGATACAATTGGCTCATCCAACACCCACATGTAGTGGATAAAAATTAGGAGGGATATCTCAGGAACAAGGTGTCCCAACCCCACACCAGGTCCCCCAGCCCACAGCTCCAGTGCCAAGAATTGAACTTCCCATTAATTCTGGGTGTAAAAACCAGTAGGTATTAAGGCTGTAGAAGATAGAAGCTACTAGACTCCCTAGCAGTTCTTCCTAAAGAGCCTACACTCGAACTTACTCAGATGCATTCCCTCTGAGTTTCAGCACAGGGGCAGCAGATTCATAGGCCTCAGAGACATACAGGGAGAAACTGAATAGCCTGGCATCAGGGCAAGAGCTGGGGGACAGCTTTTCCCAGACAGAAGTGCTGGCAGAGGTCACTGTTCCTTTCTGAGCCCTCTCCACGCAGAGCTACAAAGCCAGCAGGCAAGAGTTGTATGTGGGACTCCACCAATCTGGCTCACACTATTTGCCCCACCCTGGTGAATCCCTGAGGCCTTGCCCTACCCAACTTTTGAGCCCATACAAGCTGTTTCCAGTGGCTTTCCCATATGAATGGCTTGCTTTGGTCCATGCTTCAGATTTTCCTAAATACTCTCACACAAGCAACATCTGGCCTTAGTGAGCCCAGTACCTCTTCGTAAATTGCCCCAGGCCTGGCACTAGTACCAACTGACGTTGGTTCACAGCTTGGCCTCAGCTAGACACCTCCAAACCTAGTACAAGTAGCAGCCATCTGTAGATCACTTTGTAGCTCATGCTGTGTGATCCTGGACAGAATAGTCAGTGGTTGACCTTGGACAGGTCAACAGCAATCAAGGCTCAACAGAAGGGTATTCACAGACTGCATGGTGAGCACAACTAGAGTACAAACTTGGGTCATAGAGGAGGCTGTCCCACTGAAATATATGGGACACATACTATATTTGGTCACTCTACCAAACTGGGGGGGTATACCAGCTCTACCTAATATATACAGGCAAACACAGGAAGGAAGACACAGGGAGTTGACAAAGAAACATAGCCCAAATGAAAGAAGAGAACAAAATTCCAGAAAAGGAACTAAACAAATTGGAGATAAGCAATCTACTAGATGCAGAGTTCAAACCAAAGCTTATAAGGATGCTCAAGGAAATTAATGAGGACCTTGACTTCTGATGAAGATAGAGGTGTAGGAAAATACACTCTGCCTCCTCACACAACAAAAACAAGGACAACAACAAATTTTAAAACAAAAAATAACCAAAAGTGCCAGAAAACTGAACTGTATTGAAGTCCGATAACCAAGGAGTTGAAGGAGAAACATTCATCTAGACCAGTAGGAGGGATGGAGACAGGCAGCCAGAGTGGAGAGGACTTGCGGCAAAGTGGCAGCTGGAGGACCAGAGCAGGCAAGGCGGTGGCTGGCAGACCTAGAGGTCCCACATTTGCGTGCAGATAAACTAGGAGGAACAACTGGGGAGTCAGACAGACAGGGTTCCACTGTGGGGAAAATAAAGCCTCGAAGCCTCTGACTGATAAAACCTGTGGGGGTTGAGGCAGCAGGAGACACTCCCAATCTCACAGAAGAATTGGTTGGAGAGACCATAGGGTCCTAGAACGTACACAACCCCACCCACATCGGAATCAGCACCGAAAGGGCCCAATTAGATTGTGGGTAGCAAGGGAAGTGACTGAAAGCTGGCCAAGAGCTAAGCAGGAAGCATTGCTCCCTCTTGGACCCCTCCCACACATACAACATCAAAACACAGCAATGTGGATTACCCTCCCCTCACAGATACCTAAGGCTCTGTCCCTTACAATGGAACAGATGCGCAAAGAAAGAAAAATATGGCCCAAATGAAAGAACAGATCAAAGCTCCAGAAAAAATACAATCAAGCAATGAATAGCCAACCTATCAGATGCACAGTTCAAAACATTGGTAATCAGGATGCTCACAGAAATGGTGGAGTATAGAGTTACAAAATAGAGAAAAAAGGCTATGAAAAGTGAAATAAAGGAAACTGTACAGGGAACCACCAGTGACGGGAAGGAAACCAGGACTCAAATCAATGGTTTGGAGTAGAAGGAAGAAATAAACATTCAACCAGAATAGAATGAAGAAACAAGAATTCAAAAAAATGAGGAGAGGCTTAGGAACCTCCAGAACATCTTTAAACGTCCCAACATCCAAATTATAGGGGTACCGGAAGGGGAAGAAGAGCAATAAGTGGAAAACTTATTTGAACAAAGAAAAAAGGAGAACTTCCCCCATCTGGCAAAGGAAATAGACTACCAGGAAGTCCAGGAAGCTCAGAGAGTCCCAAACAAGTTGGACCCAAGGAAGCACATACCAAGGCACATCTTAATTAAGTTACCCAAAATTAAAGATAGGAGATAATCTTAAAAGCAGCAAGAGAAAAGGAGACAGTTACCTACAAAGGAGTTCCCAGAAGACTATCAGCTGATTTCTCAAAAGAAACCTTACAGGCAAGAAAAGGCTGGAAAGAAGTATTCAAAGTAATAAAAGGCAAGGACCTATATCTAAGATTACTCTATCCAGCAAAGCTATCATTTAGAATGGAAGGGCAGATAAAGTGCTTCCCAGATAATGTCAAGTTAAAGGAGCTCATCATCACCAAGCCCTTATTACATGACATATTAAAGGGACTTATCTAAGAAAATCAAAAATACAAACGGTAAAATGACAACAAACTCACAACTATAAACAACTGAACCTAAAAAAACAAAAAAACAAAAATAAAAACGAACTAAGCAAACAGCTAGAACAGGAACAGATTCACAGAAATAGAGATCACATGGAGAGATCACATAGAGATTCCAGTAGGGGAAGAATGAGGGAAAAGGTACAGGGAGTAAGAAGCATAAATGGTGGGCACAAAATAGACAGGGGGAGGTTAAGAATAGTATGGAAAATGGAGAAGCCAAAGAACTTATATGTAAAACCCATGGACATGAACTAAGGTGGGGAATGCTGGTGGGAGAGGGGTACAGGGCAGAAGGGAATAAAGGGGAGGGAAATAAAGGGAATAAATGGGATAACTGTAATAGCATAATCAATAAAATATTTTTTTAAAAAAGGAAATTGTGAGGGGGAAAAGAAATTAATGTGGACCTCAATAGCATTAAAAGCATCTAATCAGAAATGAAGGATTTGCTAATTGAAATAAAGAACAATTTACAGGGACTTAACAGTAGAGTATATCAGTAATTTGGAATATAAGGAAGCAAAAAAACAACCAATAGAACAGCAAGAAAAAAATGAATCCAAAAAAAAAACCAAAACAAAACCATGAGAATAGTGTAAGGAGCCTCTGGGACAGCTTCAAGCATACCAACCTTTGCATCATGGGCACGTCAGAAGGAGAAGAGAAAGAGCAAGGACTTGGAAATCTATTTTTTAAAAAATGATGACAGAAAACCTTCTTAACTTGGTAAAGGAAATAGACATATAAGTCCAGGGAGCACAGAGAGTCTCAAACAAGATGAACACAAAGAGTCCCACGCCAAGACACATCATAATTCAAATGCCAAATGTTATAGACAAGGAGAGAATCTTAAAAGCAGCAAGAGAAAAGCAGTTAGTTACCTACAGGGGGTTGCCATAAGAATATCAGCTAATTTCTCAAAAGAAATTTTGCAGGCTAGAAGGGATTGGCAAGAAATATCAAAGTGATAAAAAGCAAGGACCTATAACCAGATTACTCTACCAAGCAAAGCTATCATTTAGAATCAAATGGCAGATAAAGAGCTTCCAAGACAAGAAAAAGCTAAAGGGTTTCATAATCTCCAAGCCAGTATTATATGAAATGTTAAAGAGTCTTATTTAAGAAAAAGACCAAAAATAAGTGCCAAAAATGGTAATAAATATGTTTCTGTCAATAATTGATTCTTTAAAAAAAAAGCTCTCAAGGAGAAGAGAGACAGAATCATAGATACAGAGAATGTTCTGATGGTTGCTAGACAGGAAGGGCAGTCAGGAGGATGGGTGAAAAAGCTGAAGGGATTAAGGAGTGCAAATTTTGGGAGACCATAGAGAAGTTGGCAGCCAAGTACGTAGTAGCTGAGTCCACTTGCTTTTGCCCCAAACTTAGATTCTAGGCTGATCTTCCAATAAATAACCTGAACAATGAATGGAATCTTAGCTGATACTAAGTTTGGAAGCCAAGGTGTACAAAGATGCTTCATGATGGGCAGTAAGGAGATTTTATAAGTGGAAGAGGATACTATTATATTGTTTATATTTTGCATATCATTACATATTATAATACTTTAGTAAAATAAAATTATTTTCAGCAGTGCTTCAGTAAGTGATGTGTCTGAACTAGATATTAAATGACCAGTAGCTATAGGACTTGTAGGCAGAATAGTATGAAGTCATTATGGCAGCAGTAGGACCCAGCAACTGCTCAGTGAGGGAATGAGACAGAGGGCAGATTTCCTGCCCAAAGAAGACAGTGGATGTCAAGAAACAAAGTCTGATCATGTTTCTCCCTTGCCTTCTTACTCAGAATATTTTGCAAGGCACATTTAGCCCTTTCTCTTCCCCACTTAATTTTGATGTTTCTTCGTTTTTCAAACTGATAGTTCAACTACTCATGCACTAATAATGAAAAATAGTGTTTTATTCAATACAACCATGAAAACTATTAAAGGATAACAGAGTAACTGTTTGCCTCTTTCCAGGAAAATAACATTCTAAACACTGTCCCTCTAGCTTTGTGCACAACTTTATGTCAATTTATTTTAAGTAACAGTCTTGTTCCTAACACTGTTGCTCACACTAGCCAGAGGCCACCTTACAGGCAGCAACCCTGGTCCTCCCTTTTTTCTTTGTATTTGCTCACGAACACACACAAAGCGAATACTCAGTAAACATGAGATAAATTAAACTTAAGACTAACTACAGAAGAAAAGGTTAAAGTATAATTTTGAGACTATTTCCATTCAAAAAATGCTGCCAGACATTCCATTACCCTCTTAGTACTTCTCTAAAAACTGTTTTAGTATTATTTTTCTTAAAGATTTTTAATTCTTGTTTTAATGAGAGCTGCATCTCAATTTACTGTTCAGCATTTTTGAAATTTCCATGCCTTCTGATCACCTTAACACTAGTCTTTAGTTATCCTTTATTAAAATATTTTTCTTTAATTTTTTTCAATTACAGGAAGCATTCAATGTTATTTTATATTAGCTTCAGGTGTACAGCACAGTGGTTAGACAACCATATCCTTTACAAAGTACATATTCCTTCTGATATTTCTGGCACCCACCTGGCAGCATACATAGTTCTTACACTATTTTCTGAAGTTTTAATTTTTTTATTTTAAAAGTTCTCTATTGCACTGCAGAGACTGTGAAGCTATTTTCAGCTAATAAAACCAATGGGAAGAGTATTTCCAAATACATATTTACATTTATATCAAAGAAATGAGCACTGGAATTTGTCGGTACTTCAGCACTATCCAACACAGTAGCCATTAGCCACAAATGGCTAATGAGCAGTTAAAATGCAGCTAATCTGAATTGAGACGTGCTTGTAAGAGTACATACTAGATTTGGAAGGTTTAGTACAGAAATTATGTATAAAATATTACATTAATAGTTTTATGTTATATATTGAAATATTTCAGATATATTGAGTTAAATAACATATTTTTAAATTAATTTTACGTGTTTATTTTCACTTTTGTCATGTGGCTACAAAAAAATTTAAACCTATATATGTGGCTCATATTGTATTTCTACTGAACAACACTATTCTCTATCCCTTTTATGTATGCAAGTATATTTGAAAACACACACACAGAGAAAACAGTACTGCCTCTCTCTTCATGTATTTGGGGAATAAAGTATGACAATAAGCCCCAAATGGGCAAGGAACATGTCTAATTTGCTAAATAGCCTAGCACTGGTACTAGAACATAATACAGCACAAAAATAATTGTGAAATAAATAAAAGGACCTATGAAAATCAACTACCACTTTAATAATATGTAACTTTTATTGAGCACTAATTATAAACCAGGTACTATACTGATTTACTCTGGATTATTTCATTTAACCCACATGATGAATTTAATTATGTGGGTTCTTTTATTATTCTCATTTTACTGATTCAAAAATGCAGACATACACAGAATTATAACAGAATCACCAGTGTATTTTGCAATATTTGAAAAAATGAATCAATTCAATTTAGAGTCTATACAGCAGGTTAACACAACTTTCTTTAATTAATATTTATTGAGTATCTTCTATCACACAGTATTATACTAGCTGATGTGACAATAAGAGAAATCATAGGTTAATGCAACAAAAATACAGAGTTATAGATTAAATTCTGTTAGAAATAAATCCTACTATAAATATCCTATAGCCTACCAAAATAGAAACAAGCCTCACTAACAGCTAATAATCCATCAACACAGAATTTTTGTTGAATTTAGACAATCCCTTGGAATTCACTGCAAAAACTAGCATTCATATGGCACTTTACAATGTTTTTTAATACGCAAGATCTTATAATCTCTATGACATCCCTGAGAGGTAGGTATTATTAGAGGTTGGGTGGGATCTTACAACAGTTGGATTCATTATCTGATCCAGGGATGCTCCTCATCAGGCTTTATTTCTTGTTCAGTGGATTGTCCTATAGTTTACAGTCTAGTGTGTTTCTTTTTTGGGGGGAGGGGACTAGAAATAGGGAGGCAGCTCTAGACAGGCCCCATACAAAACTGGTTCTGGGTTCCAGATTCTTATCTTCAGAAATAACAGTCTTGGGCTGAGCAAGGCAGGAAGACAGTGTGTAATTAACAGCTTTCTTGGAGGCTTAAAGGGGCAAGTTTCAAATAACTTACCACTTTTGAAAAAAAAGAAAAGCATTTACATTTAAAAATAAGCCTTCATATAGAATAATTTGGCATCAGTTGTAACTAAGTCATCCCTTATTTAACTCCTTTTTGAAAACATTTATTAGGGCTCAAATTTTGGTCCAACTTGAAAAAATAAGCAATATTCAGTACACAGTAAATGGCCAACTTAATTTTTAATGAGTAAATGACATGGCAAGAATGGTTCAGGTACTTGTAAATACTAAATGTCTGGGTATGTCTTCATTGGTTTTTGAACAGTTTCAAAGAGCAGATAGGAGGATTCATTAGCTCTTAGCACATATGAACCTGCTCCAAAGGCAGCCAAGAGAGTTGCCTAGCAACAGTGCATTTTGCATCTCTCATCATCCCCAAAGATGCTGCAGCAGCAGCAGCTAGGTCAAGCCTCTCATTAGCAACCTGAGAAAGGGTTTCTATCTCCCATTTTACTAAATTATTTTTATTTCCAGATGAAGCTCAAATAGCTATATATTATTCCTACCGACAATGTATTCCCTTCCCTCTATTCCTTCTTCTTACCAATCCCCATCGCAACAGATATGTTTTAATGAACCCATCAGAATACCTGTAACAAAAGCAGGCAATGAGAAATCCAACAGAATTTATGTGCCTATTCACAACTCTCTAACAGTTCCATATCTATTAGGCAATAAAGTAAGGAAGATTTAAAAGAAAGGATGAAAAGAGATACTGAAATGGGGAGAGAAAAAGTCAGTTATTTGACTTTAAAATTAACAAAAAAAATTACACAAATTATTTGCCATGCTATCGATAGCTATTCTGATTTCTTTCTTATTCCCACAAAACCTAATCTCAATGATTTAGTAAAATACCAAAAAGGCAGAAAATTCCTGAGTGGTAATAAACTATAGCAAATGTGTTGACAGCTTATAATGAATGTAATCTACTGGAAGGGAAATCTGCTTCCCAATTTAATAACTATGTTATAAAGCTTCACCTCAGATCAATATCTATTCATTCACTTCTGAAAATATTTCTTAAAATATTTACCACTGACAATCATTGTCATACAGAACTAAATTATGTACTCACATAATCTTCCGTGTGTGTGTGTGTGTGTGTGTGTGTGTGTGTGTATTCAAAAGACCCTCTAAAGAAAATAAACAAAATAAGCAGACAGACTTTTCATTTCATGTATCTTAAAGTGCTTGAATCCAGATTTCGGCATAGACCACATATACCCTGGTCTCTGAGCTTTCACTCGATCGTGAATTTCCCTATGGGAAGGATCACAGAATGTGCATGACATGTTAGGAAAGATAAAGTGTGGTATTGATAGAGGCAGATTAAGAAAGGTGCAATGAGGAACATTCAAAAGCAACTGTCATCATGACAAATCAAAATAAGCAAAAATTTTAAGTGATCTGAAAAGAACAATGTGGTTTTTTTCCCCTGAGGCCCCTCCCTGCCCTTTTTAAAGTACAAACAGCGGGAGGGAAAAATGAATCTTTAGTAAGATTTCCCAGAAGGGTGTCATTTACCATTAAAATATTTCATTCCAGCAGTTGAAAGACCATAAAAGGGTGAATGTCCTCCAGAGTCTCTAATAATGGTAATAGATCTTGTGTTACTATTCACAAGTGACCTCTCAGTCAGGCGATTTAATTTTTCCCCCTGCAACATGGTTGGTTTCACACACAGTGTAATAACAGTTTTTGCACAACAAGACAATTCATCCGATTAGAAGGACTGTATTAAGTCGTTCATGAACAGCATGTGTCAGTACAGCTTCAGCCAGGATTTGATTTAAGACAACTTAATGTATGCATGCATGATTCTTCCTTTTTCTATGGTTTAAAAAAAAATTCCTCTACTTTCTTCAGCAATTTTGCACACTATTGCCTGAACCCTCCCTGGCCTCAAAAAATAACTAAGATGTCATCAAATGCTCACTGAACACTTCAAACCAGGTACCAAGAATTCTCCACCAAGCAACAAAATTGTGCATAAGGCTCCTTGTTCTATGTGGGGTAAGTGGCATTCCACTGTCTCGAGAAGGAAAAAAAAAATGAATAGGGAGAAAATGGGTACAATTGTTGCAATGATTTTCATGCTTTAAAACATTTGAGCAATGTACCATTAATTATAAAGACAATTTGACATTATCAAGAAAAGCATTAGATAAATTAAATTTTGAGATCCCCATTTGAAAACCTCAGCAAAGCACAACAAATTTAAAAGTGGACACCAAAGGAAAAAGTATGAAATAAATCAACCATCTGGAATCTCTATTGTAATAAATGGTTCAGTATCATTCATTGCCCACAAAAGCCTAAATTGGAGAACATCTACACATTTCTTACTGACTTGCTAACGAGATTAGGAAGGTTATATCGAGAACCTCTGCAGCAGAGGTCTATAGGGACAGTTGGAAGAATTCTCAGGGGTTCCCTTAAGCTTACTACCTTTTAATTGCTGCCGATAGGCGTGGACTCCCCTTCCCATCTCTGGAGCTAGGCAGGCTTCCCCGAGGAGTAGAGTCAGCACTCTTTTCCTACTGGGCTCGGAGTGTCTTTATAGCCCGTATGCCCCAGAGGGACTCTTCTACTGCTCTGCGGCAAGCACTCAAAACCTGCAAGATTAAGTTCTCTTTAGATTTTTGATGCAGGTAGGATGCTCTCTTCTGATTTACTTGTTCCACTCCTCTAGCAATCCTGTAAGCAGACCTATGGGGTGAAAAGAGGCAATTCTGCTAAAGTTCTCTTGCTCGTGCTGCCCACATTATACCCATCGGAAACACTAACACACCTTTTTCTCTGGCGAATTCTAGGCATGCAAGCCAATCTCTCCACATTGCAGGACTTTCCTCTTCACTTCCACCATCACACAAGCTAGCCAGTCCATCACTCTTTTTAGATTCTTTTGGGCAGTAGCAAATCCACTATATATATGTCTATCCCAACTACAAGAGATACATACCCAGCTAGATTGGGGGAAGTGGGTTCCCACTGAATTTCTTGTCACTAGGATTGAGATAAGGGGCCAGCCCTTGTAGGATGACTCAGCACTTCAGCATCTTGCTACAAGAATCCCTTTTCTTCTCTTTATCTTCTCATTCCTAATTTCTAGACCCTCAATACGAGTGAGAGGCTACAAACTGCAACAATACTCCAATATCAAGGTTTATTCTTAATACTCTGTAAGTTCTACCAGGTGCTCTGTCCCAAAACTCATCTTGGTATCTCAAGGTCCCCACCAAAACTTCTAACATCCTGTTATGTAACTACCTCCTCTATATCTGATTACCCCAATACTATAAATTCTCATCTCCTGCCTTACTACAGGGCTCTTTAGGATCTTCCTTCCAAATGTTTGCCCAGTATCCGCTCCAGGATCAATTTCCCTTGCCCTATACATCCCAGTTGCATACGGTACTACTTCCAGTCTCATTATCACAATGTGACCTGCCACACATTTGTGTCTTTGCATACACGCTTCATGCTGTCTAGGAAGCCCTCCTTTTCCCCTGCATCAAGGAAACTTGTGGGCCTCTTTGTGTGTGTTCCAAAGACACTTCATCCCTCCACATGGCAATACCATCTCCTACTCAACAGTATTTTTAATGACTCTGTCAATCAACTAATATATATATACAATATCATATAGTATACACATATATAATACACATATATACACGCATACATATATAATACAATATAATATATATGAATAAGTCAATAACTTGAAAGCTCTTGATAAATAAAATGGGACCTAAAAAAACAAAGTATCTATAGTGTTTCAAGCTAAAGGATAACTCCATGCAGTTCAAGTTCACCAATAAAAATGGAATACAATTTAACAATTAAATATGCATAAATAGTAAAATGTCACTGGTATAATTATCACTAAAAATAATTTAGACTACTGAAAACAATGAAAGTAGATGAGATGGATTAAAAATAATGTTAAAAGAAATAAAACTCAATTACTTTCACAAAAATACTGTAACAAACTAATTAGCTAAGTGTTGCCAAGTACCAGTCCCTGCTGATGCCTTAATGAACAGATAATTTGATCATCTTAAATTGGCACGTTCATTGTACTAATGCAAATGAGCAAACCCAAAGAGTCTAAAAAAAAAAAAAAAAAGCTTCAACATCAGCTATGTTTCAACTCAGCCTATATCAAATTACCCAGATCCCTAAATTAATAGGATTTCATTTAATAAGATTTTACTGTAATCTAACCTAACCTAATCCCTCTCCCCGGGCTCACTGTTCTCTCAATTACTTTGGGTAACACATGACAATGTTAGAAAACGGGTTATTGCTTTCAGGATGATAAGTACATATATCTAATATTTTTATGTATTAATTCAATCAGACAACAAAACAGGTAAAGCCCAGGAACTGTCCAGGGTTACTAGAAGGCGAAAACATGTAAGACAGTTTCCCTTGAGGAATTCCTTTTAAGAATTTTAAATCTAATTATAATTTACTGAAAATTTCCCTTGAAGACTGCTTACATTCATGATAACTACAGGATACTTCCACGCGTGAATCTGTCCTTACTTATCTCATTCATCTTTAGTGTTGTTTGACTCTGACAGGATAAATTCAGGTTACATATATTTTTCAATGCTTGTTTTCTTTAGATAGAGAATAAATACATAAAGTGTCTCATATGCAGACATGACCCACTACCACATGAATGTTAGTAAACAAGTATGGCAGGGAACAAGGTCTCCAAAAGTCTAATGAATACGCAGGACGCCTGACATGTTGAAATCATCCCAGGTCACCTCTTAACTACCTACCTGTCTGCCTGCATTGAATTTGTAGCCGCATCTACCCATTTGAAATAAACTCACTTTAGACTGCCCAATTTCATTACATAAACTGTCTTGAAAACTTACCAGAGTCTATTACACTATATCTATCACAAAGAGCTCAAAGTTGTCACTGGTGTGGTCAAAGTCCTAAGAGTTAACACAGCTGTTCAACTTCAAGAATTCTGGAGCAGACCTTCCCCACCAAATCACGGCCCATCATGTCAGTTATAGCTACCAGACAGTAGCTACAATTGAGACTAAATATCAGTGGCATTTTTTCACTCTCCAACAAGAAAATCAAACCTGAAATAAAAGAGAAAATTACTGCTGGTAAACCTGTGTTTCACAAAAAACTACTACGGTGGTCTTGGAGTAGTTTTCACCGCCAAAAATTTATTTATTCCATTGTCTGCCCAATGGCAGTACTCAAAGAAGAGCACATATCACATAAAAAGCACTTCACATGCAATAGAAACAGGCAATATGCCTCTTTTAGTTTATTTCAAAGATCTTGGTTTTTGTTGGCAGTGGTGGGCTTTCTTATAGGCACCCCCAATCTCTGCATGACTGCTGGCACGCCCGCCAGTTGGTGGGGGCAGGAGTGAGCTGGAGGCTGGGTGCCTGGAAGAACAGGGAGCTCACATTGCCCTCCCACCAAGGATCCTTAATCCCCCACCTCCCCTGTGTTCTAACAGACTGGGAAGCCTATATTAACGGGATGGGCTCTGTTACCTTTTAGTAACTTCTGGAGTTAGTACAGGACCCCACTTTTTTTAGAAGTTGAGGCACTGAGTGGTTGTCTATCCTCGGCAATGAGCTTTTTTCTCTACTGCTGAGGCAATAGGAGCAATCATACCAAGATTTTATTCAAAGATGTTCTTTTCAAACTTGCATTTGTTCAATAATATTTAGCTCATAAATCATGTACTCCAGACAGTCTTCCTATTATGACTTAGCTGCCCCTTTCTGGGCTCACACAGCACCCTGTGCTTCCCTGCATCGTAGCACTTATCACAGGTTAATCTGATTGCATAGTGCCCATTTTCTCTGTGCACTGTGACTTCCCAAATAACTGTCTTTGTATCCCAAGCTTCAATTAAAATGAGAGTCCCAAAAAGGTTCTCCATGACTATTTACTGAATGACTGATTCTTTCATGCTGTTAGAATATCCTAAATTAACTGTATATCATGCCAAACCTTTTAAATGTTTCAAACATAATAGCCAAGGCATAATTTTCTCAACATTTTGGAAACGCTTTTCAAAAAAAAGGGAATACAACATACTTTTCTGTTCACTAAAAAATATCCCTGTACTTTATTAGATTTCAGAATATTGCAATTATGATCATTAATACCAAAAATTTTAAAGAATAATTTTTGACCCAATTGCAAGCATGCTTGCTGACGCTGATTCACTTGGACTTTCTCAATCTTTGTTTTAATGTGTGCTTACATGAGTCATGACCCTGTGTATGTGTGCTGTTTAGGTATAAATGTCTGACTAAATGTGATTTGCCTATTTATGGAAGGGCCAGTGGGAGCTACCATAATAGAGGCAAAAATAATCACATTAGACTGACGATCTGGCCAGATTTTAAACAAATGAGGTTCCCACCTCTCTTAGCATTTAATTAGCTGTACAAATGACTAGACCAATCTAAAAAATGTAAAGCTAGTGAACCTTGTTTATTCTTTCAAAGAAATTTTTAAAATATTTTAACAAAACATTTCAATGAGACAGTATGCATATGGGTGAGAGCACTGACTCTGGAACCATTTGTGCTGGGTTCAAATCCTGACTGTCAGTTACTAGCTGTGCGACTTCAGGCAAATTCATCAAACTCAGTGCCTCAGTTTCTTAAATAGTGG
The DNA here is from genome assembly GCA_039655065.1 of Glossophaga mutica. Classification (NCBI taxonomy): domain Eukaryota; kingdom Metazoa; phylum Chordata; class Mammalia; order Chiroptera; family Phyllostomidae; genus Glossophaga; species Glossophaga mutica. The sequence goes on along the minus strand of CM077305.1, from coordinate 141,683,462 downwards.
TAGTAACAATCTCAAAGAGCTATGAGTGTTCACTGAGTTTGTTAGGCAAATAAAGTGATTAGAATAGTGACTAATATATGAAAGCTTGCCAGTATTAGCTATTTTTATTAGCTACTGCTTTGTTCAAAACAATAGTTCAGAAGACGGAGGTATAGGTAAACATGGCTCCCCTCCACACACAATCACATAAATTTATAACTAAACTATAGAACAACCATCCCTCACAACACTTAGAAATCGAATAGAATCAAAGTCCAACAAATATAGAATTAAAGAAACCACATTCAGATTTGGAAGATGGTGGTGTGGTAGGAGCGAGCAGATTCCACTTCCCTCTCCCTACACATGGAAGAAAAACCTGGCCGATCTACGGAAGAACAGTGCAGACAAGGAACAGTAACACAGCATATTTGAGAACAGGAGATCGAAAATTGTAGCAGACATTGAAAAACCAGTCGGTAAGGAGAGTACTTCAGTACAATAGGAGCCGAGGGATCAGCGCAGAGACCAGGACGGCTGAGGCCCTCGCCAGCCCAGCACTTGCCAGGCCTGCCCCAGGGCTCTAGGGAGGGAGCTGGGTCAACCTCTGAAATGGGCTGAGTGATTGAGATCTTCGTGAGGCTGCAGGCCAAGTGCTCCCCATCACAGCAGGCTGAGCCACGTCACTGCGCAACTGTGAGCTTAGCTATCCTGGTCACCCTGCAAGTGCCGGCTGAGCGAGGTTGCCACGCAACTACGAGCTGAGTGATCATAGTCGCCCTGCAACTGCAGACAGATGCGCGTGTTAACTGAGATGGCTCCATGAAAATAGGCACCCACACGTGAATGCACATGGTCGCGGGATCATAGGCACGCGAGAGCATAGGCGCTGGCCACTGGAGACAGCTGTGGGACCATAGTCACCAGTGCGCACGCGGGCCATAGGCACAGGCGCGAGATGGCTGCAGGATCACAGGCCCGGAGCAACCACAGAAAGCTGTTCAGTGGCCAACGTAGATGGCTGTGCGCAACCAGAGACCTGAGCTCACCTTCATAAACTCAAGAAAGTGCGTGCACAACAGGAGGCTCAAAATACACACCGGAAGCCCTGTGGGGAGAGGCACTGGACTAACTCTGGGGACCACAGCACAATGATGACTCAGGGCTACACACAGAGAAAAGCAATACCATCATCCCTCCGCCACTACAGCCAGCAAGACCAGAAAAACCGGCTCCGCAAGTCTGAAAACAGCAAGAGTTTTTTGTTTGGTGGGGTTTTTTGTTTGTTTGTTTGTTTTTGTTTTGTTTTGGGGTTTATTTTCTTTTTTCTTTGTTTGGTTTTTTGTTTGTTTGTTTTATGTTTTGTTCATTTGTTTTTGTTTTTTGTTTGTGTCTGTCTCTTTATATAATTGTTTTTAATTATTATTTCTTTATTATTTTTATCTTTTTCATTCCTCAACTCCTTTTGCCTCTCCTGTTTCTTGTTTTATTCCCTCTTCCTTTCTTTCCAATTTTATCTCTTCTACCTTCCTCTTTCTCTTCTTCTTTCTTCTTTCATTTTTCTTCCCTCTCTTCTCTTTTTAAATACCCACAAGTGAGACAAAAAAAAAAAACAAAAACAAAAACAAAAAAAACCTGGAACTGTGAAAAAAAACAGAGTTGGTCCCAAAAAGAGGGTATCCCAGCAGATGAGACAGTGGAAGCTGTAAACAACAGGATATCCGAAGGAGAATCCACCACTGAATCTCATAGGTATTCTACCACAGAAGATCACACCACAAACCCAGGGAGCCAGAACAGATCAATTTAAGAAGTTGAGGCTAACAGCGAGAGTCTTACAAACAATGGGAAGACAAAGAAACAATCCCCAAATGAAAGGAAAGGAGGAAGCCCCACAAAGAAGGCTAAATGAAACAGAGGCAACTCAACTATCAGATATTGAGTTCAAAGCAATGGTTGTCAGGAAGCTCCATGAGCTCTCAATGAGCTACCAGAAACTACAGGGAAGCTATGATGAACTCACTGCAAATTATATCAACATGAAAAAGGAAATAGAAACTATCAAACAAGGGCCAAGAGGAAATGAAGAATACAATTTCTGAACTAAAGAACACAGTAGACGGAATGAAAAGCAGAATGAATGAAGCAGAAGATCGGATCAGCGAGTGGGAGGACAAAATAGAAAAAAACACCCAGAAAGAGCAAGAAAAGGAAAAGAGGCTCAGAAAGAATGAAGAGGGATTAAAAGAAATGCAAGACAGTATGAAACGGAATAATATCCGTATAATAGGGATACCAGAAGGAGAAGAAGAAGAGCAAGGGATGGAAAACCTATTTGAAAAAGTAATGATGGAAAACTTCCCTAATTTGATGACAGAAAAAGTCACACAAATCCAGGAAACACAGAGAGTCCCAATCAAGAGGAACCCAAACAGGCCCACTTCAAGACACATCAAAATTAAAATGGCAAAATTCGAAGACAAAAAGAGAATCTTAAAGGCAGCAAGGGAGAGAAAGGAAGTAACATACAAGGGAGCCCCATAAGGTTAGCAGGTGACTTCTCAGTGGAAATGCTCCAAGCCAGAAGAGAATGGCAAGAAATATTCCAAGTAATGAGAACCAAAGGCCTGCAACCAAGACTACTTTATCCAGAAAGGCTTTCAATCAAAATAGAAGGCCCAATAAGCAATTTTCCAGACAAAAGAACCCTAAAAGAATACAACTCTACCAAACCAATTCTGCAAGAGATACTAAAAGGACTGCTTTAAGGAAAGAAAGGAAAAGACAGAGAGAGAGAGGAACACAGGTATGAAAATGGGAATGAATAAATACCTATCAATAATAACCTTAAATGTAAATGGATAAAATGCTCCAATCAAAAGACATAGAATAGCTGAATGGATAAGAAAGCATGACCCACACATATGCTGCCTACAGGAGACCCACCTCAGGACAAAAGACCTACACAGACTCAAAGTGAAGGGCTGGAAACAAATTTTCCAAGCAAATGCACAGGGAAAAAAAGCCAGGGTAGCAATACTCATATCAGACAAAATAGACTTCAAAAGAAGAGCCATAAAGAGAGATCCAGAAGGTCACTTCATAATACTCAAGGGAAGAATCCACCAAGAAGACATAAACACTGTGAATACATATGCACCCAACAGAGGAGCACCTAAATACATCAAGAAAATCTTAGAGGACTTCAAGAAAGATATTGACAGCAACACAATTATAGTAGGGGATTTTAACACCCCACTGTCAAAAATGGACAGATCTTCCAAACAAAATATCAACAAAGATATTGTGGCATTGAACAACACTCTAGATGAAATGGACTTAACTGATATATATAGAGCCTTTCATTGCAAAGAAACTAAATACACATTCTTTTCAAATGCACATGGAACACTTTGAAAGATAGACCACATGAAAGGAGACAAAACAAGCCTCAACAAATTCAAGAAAATTGAAATCATACCAAGCATTTTCTCCGACCACAAGGGATTGAAACTAGAAACCAACCCCAAGGGGAAAAACCCAAAACCCTCAAAATCATGGAGATTGAATACCATGCTATTAAACAATAAAGGGGTCAAGAATGAAATTAGGAAGGAAATCAAAAAGTTTCTGAAAACAAATGATAACGAACTCACATCGACCCAAAACTTATGGGACACAGTAAAGGCAGTCCTCAGAGGGAAGTTTATAGCAATACAGGCCTACCTAAAACAGATAGAAACATCTCAAACAAAGAACCTAACCCTATGCCTACAAGAACTCGAGGGTCAACAACAAGACAGCCCAGAGCAAGTAGAAGGGAGGAAATAACCAAGATTAGAGCACAACTAAATGACATAGAGACTAAAAGCACAATTCTAAAGATCAATGAATCCAGGAGCTGGTTCTTTGAAAAGATCAAAAAAATTGACAAGTCTTTAAGCAGGCTCATCAAGAAAAAAAAAAGAGAGAGGACTCAAATAAACAATCAGAAATGAAAGAGGAGAGATTACAACTGACACGGCAGAAATACAAAGGATTGAAAGAAATTACTATGAAGAACTGTATGCCAAGAAATTTGAAAACCTAGGTGAAATGGACAAGTTTCTAGAAAAATATAATCTTCAAAAAAATCAATGAAGAAGCAGAAAGCCTGAAAAGACCAATAACAGCTGATGAAATTGAAGCAGTAGTCAAAAAACTCCTGACACACAAAAGCCCTGGACCAGATGGTTTCACAGGAGAATTCTATAAAACATTTAAGGAAGAGCTAACCCCTATCCTTCACAGACTATTCCAAAAAATCTAAAATGATGGAAGACTCCCAAACTCTTTTTATGAAGTCACCATCATCCTAATTCCAAAACCAGACAAAGACACAACAAAGAAGGAGAACTTCAGGCCAATATCGCTAATGAACATAAACGCTAAAATCCTCAACAAAGTATTGGCAAACTGCATCCAACAATACATTAAAAAGATCATACACCATGACCAAGTGGGATTCATCCCAGGGATGCAAGGATGGTTCAACATTCGCAAATCAGTAAATGTAATTCATCACATAAACAAAAGCAAAGACAAAAATCACATGATCATATCAATAGATGCAGAAAAAGCATTTGATAAGGTACAACAACCATTTATCATAAAAACACTCAGCAAAGTGGGAATAGAGGGACATTCCTCAACATAATAAAGGCCATATATGAGACACCTACAGCCAACATCATACTCAACAGGCAAAACCTAAAATCCTTTCCACTAAGATCAGGAACAAGACAAGGATGTCCACTTTCACCACTTCTATTCAATATAGTATTGGAAGTCTTAGCCACAGCAATTAGACAAGTAAAGGAAATAGAAGGCATCCAACTCGGAAAGTAGGAAACAAAACTATCATTGTTTGCAGATGACATGATAGTGTACATAGAAAATCCTATAGACTCGGCCAAAAAACTGCTCAACCTAATAAATGAATTTGGCCAAACAGTCAGATACAAAGTCAATATCCAGAAATCAAAGGCATTTTTGTATACCAACAATGAGACAGCAGAAGCAGAAATCAATAAAAAAAAAAAACCCATTCGATATAGCAAAAAGAAAAATAAATACCTTGGAATAAACCTAACCTAGGAGGTAAAAGACCTGTATGCAGAAAAATTCACAACACTGAAGAAAGAAATCAAGGAAGACACAAACAAATGGAAACACATAACATGTTCATGGATCAGAAGAATTAACATCATCAAAATGTCCATACTTCCCAAGGAAGACACAAAAAATGGAAACACATACCGTGTTCATGGATCGGAAGAATTAACATCATCAAAATGTCCATACTTCCCAAAGCAATTTACAGATTCAATGCAATACCTATTAAAGTACCAATGGCATATTTCACAGATATAGAACAAACTCTTCAAAAATTTATATGGAACCATAAACGACCCAGAATAGCGGCAGCAATCTTGAGAAAGAAGAGCAAAGCAGGAGGGATCACAATACCTGATACCAAACTGTATTACAAGGCCACTGTAATCAAAACAGCCTGGTACTAGCATAAAAACAGGCACATGGACCAGTGGAATAGAACAGAGAGCCCAGAAATAACCCCAAGTCTCTACAGACAATTAATATTCGACAAAGGGGGCAGCAACATAAAATGGAGTAAAAATAGCCTCTTCAACAAATGGTGTTGGGAGAACTGGACAGCTACGTGCAAGAAAATGAAACTTGAGCACCAACTAACATCATACACAAAAATAAATTCACGGTGGATAAAAGATTTAAATATAAGCCGTGACACCATTGAAGTCCTAGAGGAGAACATAGGCAGGAAAATCTCATATATTTCACGCAGCAACATTTTTACTGATATGTCCCCTAAAGCAAGGGACATAAAGGAAAGAATAAACAAATGGGATCTCATCAAAATAAAAAGGTTATGCACGGCCAAAGAAAACAGTATTGAAATAAAAAAAGAACCAACTGTATGGGAAAACATATTTACTAATGATACCTCAGACAAGGGTTTAATCTCCAAAATATACAAAGAACTTACACAACTCCACTCTAAGAAGACAAGCAACCCAATTAAAAAAATGGGAAAAGGGCTTGAACAGACACTTCTCCAAGGAGGACATACAGAGGATCCAGAGACACATGAAAAGATGCTCAATATCACTAGCTATCAGAGAGATGCAAATTAAAACCACAATGAGATACCACTTGACACCAGTCAGAATGGCCCTCATAAACAAAGCAACAAACAAAAAGTGTTGGAGAGGTTGTGGAGAAAAGGGGACTCTAGGGCACTGTTGGTGGGATTGCAGACTGGTACAACCACTGTGGAAAGCAGTATGGAATTTCCTAAGAAAACTAAAAATGGATCTACCTTTTGACCCAGCAATTCCACTGCTAGGATTATATACCAAGAACCCTGAAACACCAATCCAAAAGAACCTATGCACCCCAATGTTCATAGCAGCACAATTTGCAATAGCCAAGTGTTGGAAACAACCTAGGTGCCCATCAGTAAATGAATGGATCAAAAAACTATGGTACATTTACACAATGGAATTCTATACAGCAGAAAGAAAGAAGGAGCTCCTACCCTTCGCAACAGCATGGATGGAACTGGAGAGCATTATGCTAAGCAAAATAAGCCAGGCAATGAAGGACAAATACCATATGATCTTACTTTTAACAGGAACCTAATCAACAAAACAAACAAACAAGCAAAATATAACCAAAGACACCAAAATTGAGAACAGGCTGACAGTCATCAGAGGGCAGAAGGGAGGGAATTTCAGGGAAAAGGGGAAGGGTTTAGAGCAACAAGTATAAAAGACACATGGACAGAAACTGGGGGGGTGGAAATGGGAGGGTGGTGGGGAGGGCTAGGGTGGTGGGCCGGGATGGGCATAGAAGACAGAAAACTGTACACGAACAACAATTAAAACTAAAAAAAAGAAAAAGAAAAAAAAAGAAAGAAACCACATTCATCCAGGCTGGTACGAGGGGCAGAGATGTGAAGACACAGAACATGCTGGTCCCACACCCATGTGTCGTGGATGAAAATTCAGTAGGAATACCTCAGGAGCGAGGGCCCCCAGCTCAGGGTTCCAATGCCAGGAAGATAAGTCCCCATAACTTCTGGCTATAAAAACCAACAGGGACTGAGTTAATGGAAGAAACTGCTATATTCCCAACAGTTCCTCTTAAAGGGTCCACACACAGACTTACTCAGACTTACTCCCTGAGCTCCAGCCCCAGGGTAGCAGCTTGAAAGGCATTAGTGGCATACAGGGAGGAATGGAAATGTCAGGCAGCAGGGTGAGAACTAAGCGATAGTTTTTTCCCAGACAGAGCAACAGGCAGTGGCTACTGTTCCATTTCTGAGCCTCCCCCTAACAGAGCCACAGAGCTGGTAGGTGGGTGCCATATCTTGAGACTCCTGGAAGCTAGCTCACACTGTTTGCCCTGCCCTGGTGATTCCCTGAGGCTCTACCCCACCCAAGCTGTTAACAGTGGCTTTTCCATACGAATGTCTTGTCTTCGGCTCATGCTTCACATCCTCCTAAATCCCCTCAGACAAGCAATAGCAGGCCTTAGCTTCCCCAAGACCCCACCCCCCATACATCTTGCTAAGTGGCCCCAAGACCAGCACTAGCAGCAGCCAGCCTTGGTTCATGCTTGGCTTCTCCTGGGAACCTTCAAGCCTAGCACAAGTAGTAGCCATCTGCAGATTGCTTTGTGGCTCATGCTGGGTAGCCTCAGGCAGAACACAAGTGGTGGCTGACCTCGGACTGCACCACCCAGAAAACCCCAAAGCCTGAGCTCCCAGTGTACAGATACAGACCACCAATACCCTGCCCCTGGAGAGCTGATCCTCCACAGAGGGTGAAGGTTGGTGGTCAGTGGTCACAGCCACTGACCTGAGTAAATCCTTCCCACTGACCTAACAACGGCATTTAAGGATTTACTACAAGAGGAAGGTGTACTCATACCAAAGGGCATACCTCAAGTATGCAGCTTGGATGATAGGGGAGGCTGTGCCACTGGACCCTACAGGACACCTACTACATTAGGACATGCTACCAAGACAGGAAGTCATAGCACCTCTACCTAATACATAAAAACAAACACAGGGAGGCTACCAAAATGAGGAGACAGAAACATGGCCCAATTGAAAGAACAGATCAAAATTGCAGAAAAGGAGCTAAACAAAATGGAGATAAGTAATCTATCAGATTCAGAGTTGAAGACATTGGTTATAAGGATGCTCAAGGAATGCAGTGAGAACCTCAACACCATAAGAAGGATTCGGTCAGAAATGAAGGATACAATAATTGAAATAAAGAACAATTTAAAGGGAAACAACAGCAGAGTGGATGAAGTCGAGAATCAAATTAATGATTTGGAATATAAGGAAGCAAAAAACAACCAATCAGAACAACAAGAAGAAAAAAGAATCCAAAAGAAAATGAGAATAGTTTAAGCATCCTCTGGGATAACTTCAAGAGGTCCGACATTCACATCATAGTTGTTTCCAAAAGAGAAGAGAAAGAGTAAGAAATTGGAAATCTATTTGAAAAAAATAATGACAGAAAACTTCCCTAATTTGGTGAAAGAAACAGACATGCAAGTCCAGGAAACACAGAGAATCCCAAATCAGATGGATACAAAGAGGCCCATTCCAAGATGCACCACAATTAAAATGCCAAAGGTTAAAGATAAAGAGAGGATATTACAAGTAGCAAGAGAAAGCAGTTAGTTACCTACAAGGGTGTTCCCATAGGACTGTCAACTGATTTCTTAAAAGAAACTTTGCCAGCTAGAAGGGACTGGCATGAAATATTCAAAGTTATAAAAAGCAGGGACCTACAGCCAAGATTCCTCTACCCAGTAAAGATATCATTTGGAATCAAAGGACAGATAAAGAGCTTCCCAGATCCCCGCCCCCCCCCCAGAAAAAATGAAAGGAGTTCATCATCATCACATCATTATTACATGAAATGTTAAAGGGACTTACCATATTTTCCTGTGTGTATAATGTGCTCCCATGGATGATGCACACCCATGGTTTTGTGTGCATTATACACAGGATTATTTTACCCATGGTATATAATCATTATACCCATGTATAATGCACATCCTTATTTTTATCTCAAAAATATGGGCAAGAAATTCTATATTATACATGGCACAATACAATATTTAAGAAAAAGAAGATCAAAACTATGAACAATAAGATGGCAATAAACCTATCAATGATTGAATCTAAAAAACAAAGTAAACAAGAGAAACAGAGATAGAATCATGGATATGGAGAGCGTTTTGATGTTTGGCAGATGGGAGGGGTATTTGGGGGAATGGGTGAAGAGATAAGAAGATTAAATACAAATTGGTAGTCACAGAATAACCATGGGGATGTAAAGTACCGTATAGGAAACGTAGTAGACAAAGAATTCACATGCATGACCCATGGACGTAAACAACGGTGTGAGGATTGCCTGAGGGAGTAGGGGGTGCTGGGTGGATGGGGGAAAATGGGAAAATTGGGACATCTATAATAGCATAATCAATAAAATATAATTAAAAGAAGAAGAAGAAAGTTCAGCTTCTAAATGACTAGACTATGTTAAAGACTAGGAAGTTGATATGATTTGGCTGTAGATTTTAAGAAAATGTTTCTGTAAATAAGAATCCCTTCTAATTGGAAGGTCTGACTATGGAATCAAGTGGTAAGGGATGTCCACTGGCAGCTTCACTTTAGGTTGTCATGCCATGATTTTAGTAGGGAGAGAGAACCAATATTCCCTCTCCCTTCCCTGTTCACGGACTAAATTAGAAAAACTTTACTGTGGCAATGGTGGACGACTTCCATGTATTTTCTCCTTTAGTAGAATTCCTCATGCCTATTATGAAATTCAAAATTACCCCAAAATCTGATTCCCCTCTGAGCCCTTCACTCACACTGAAAGCCAATCCTAAGCAGGTTTTAACCAGAAGACGAAGCTACTGTTACCTGACATTCAAATGGAGCAGACACACTCCACTGTTCTCAATGCAGTTTTAGGACCCATCCTCATCAAACTTCACCCCATTCTTTCTGATACTCAGTTTTCAGTAGCACAACAAGACAAATGGCTTTTGTTTTAGTTTATTCATAAAGCTAGTAAGTGGCACGGTGATATAAAGTTGAACTGAGAATCACAATTTTCTCAGTGAGTATTGTAAGCAATTTGTAAACCTGTGGACTTTTCAGAAGAGACTCAGCACAATATTAACACTCAAAAAAGGCAAGAAGTTCAGAAAACTATACTTGAACAATTAAAATTAAAATTAGAATTACAATTTTTTTAAAAAGGCAAGAAATTGACACAGCACTGCCTGAGTATAAATTCTAGGCTTTCTACAAAAACAAAAACAAAAACAAACAAAAAACCCTGCAAAACATTTAAAGGTCCAAACGCCAGCTAAAAAACATTGATTCTAGAGGTATCTATGTGGGTTTTATAAAGAAGAAATAAATATTTTGCCACAAGATAGAAAAGATACTTGACTTGACATTTGGGTCTATTTTCCTTTGTCTAACTGCTTCTTGTTGGCAAGCTCATCCCAATTTTGCTCCAGGCACAATTGATGGGAATAGTAGTAGAGCACTCATTATCTGTAAAGCTCTTTATTAAAAGTGCTGTACTTTCTGGTTTCTTTTGTTGTTGTGAAGAGCCACCAGACTTCAGGAAGCAGACTGACCTCAGGCGGTAGCAATTCACAGAACTTGGCGACAACAGAACAGAGTGCAAATTGTCCAAGGACTCTTCGTGCAAGTTCCTTTATAGATTATATTTTCTCCTTTTTCACAGCAATAACTTACAAACCATTAAATTACACACATTTCCTTTTCATTTTTCATGTTAAAATATGGCTTATGATCCAGAGCAGAACAGGATTCTGCCCTGGAAGTCAACTTTTTACTATTCGATAATATATGACTTTTAAAAGACTAGGAAGTCATGGGCCATGAACCTAGCCACATAAGTGATTTCAAATGGCTCAAAACTGTATACACTTTTACAAATGGAACAAATTAAGCCATGAAAACATTAATGGATAAAATTATCAAAGATAGGAATTATTCCCATTAAGCAAGACCTTTAGCTAGACTTAACCACCGAAATGTAAAAACAAAGTAAAAGGCCACAAAGTTGTAAAGTGCAAGTAAAAACAAAACAAAACAAACAAAACCCCAACAAATTTATCCCCACTTCCAAAAGAGAGAAGTAAGCTAGTATCAAGGTTTAAAAGAGACATTGAGCTTTACAAAGCTTAATTTGTTAAGTTCCTCAGCAAGGGTAAGGTTTTAAGGTAAGAACTTCTGGTTCTCTATAGTCATGTTTATTAACTTTTCTTCCTTGGCACATTCCATTTTATAAATCAATCAAAAGAAATTGATATGCCTTACATTTTTAGAGTTATTTAATATTTAGAGTTATTCCATTGAATAGACATACTGAGCTATTACAAGATTTTATTTTAAACACTCAGCCTATCTAAAAGATGACTAATCTTTGTGATTAATATTCAGTTTAGATACCTAAGTATGAATATTTAATATTTCCATAAACTCTTAACAATGTAGGTAGAAACATAGGAAAAAACACATTTTCTTAAGTTCTAAAATCACTAACAAGTAACTGCTATAAGGTTTTTGTAGAATCATACAGCTGTGGGAAAAACAGCTTCCTCTAACATCTCTATTATTCTCTAGGGCATAATGCTTCAGATGGAGAAATCTCAATACCAACAGCTACAGGGAAGCCATAGTTAATTGTATAGCTAATAAATAATTATTATAATAATTTTATATTTAGTATATTGATGATTATATATTTAATACATCAATAATTACATACTAAATAATTAGCTAATAATATAGTTAATAAAATACAGCTAAGCGAATACATATTAGAGGTTTCAGGAGGTAATACCTCTTTCTTCTCAAGGGGTCGGGGGCCAGAGAACATCGTGGGGGATCTGTGGGGGACGTCCCAGGCAGATGTAGACAGTTCATCTGAAGCTGCCAGAGGGAGCATGGGTGGCAATCACTGGAAGCTAAGGTCAGAGCTGGCAAAGAACTACACATAAAATCCAAAATGGAAGGAAGGGGTTGGAAGAATTGGAAGGAAAAGTAAGGTTTCTGGCTGAGTCTTAGAAGCCAGGTACAACCAGGTATGCGGAACGGGCTGAGAAAATACAAAACATGCGCTCCCGCCTAGGAAGTGTGCATCAGAGGCACACAGTGCAGCTCACAGAGCCAGATGTCTTTCTTAACAAGTGAGAGGTCACTGTGCTGGGCTCTTATGAATGAGGAGATAGGAGGTCAATCAATACTCATTTATTAACAAAGAGTTACTAATGTCTTCTTAAGGAGGTTATGTCAATCTCAAACATTTCCAAACTGTCCACAATTATGTTACATAGTTTGGTCAATCCCTGGCTAAGAGTAAAAGGGCTATAAATTAAAGTTCAGAAAATGTCTTCATTTAGGCCAGGGGTCCAGATTAGTCTTCAATTAACTCAATAGAGCCTATGTTTAACATTCACTACCATTGATTTCACACCAGATGTGACCAGATCCTGGACAGATAAGAGGTAGAAAATAGCTCTCTTTTCCTCTGAAGAAGAGAGAAAAAGGCCAGCTGGACATTACTGTACATGAGCCATGAAGCAATGTGCTTCAATAGTCATCAGACATCTCTGAAGGCAGCCTGAATAATTTACTTCCAATTATAAAAAATATATATTACAGTTATCAGAAAGGTAATAACTGTTATATAAACATAACCAAAAAGCATGTGACTGTCAACTGTTACTTCCAGGAAAAAAAAAAAAAAAAAAACACAAATTAAGGAAATAGATGGCACTCCATTTATAAGCAAAGACCTCTCTCTAAATTAAATTAATGTGTTGAAAACTTTTAAGACCCATGGAAATTCACACAGGATTCCTGTTCTTAGATCTCTCCCTAGAACACTTGAAGACATTCCCTCTAAAAATGTAACAGGTACTTAACTTCTACTGAGCACTGCCTGACCTGAGCTTGTCTCCTCTGCAAATCAAGTCTCATGTCTGGGTAAGAAATCTATAGGGATTATTAGTAACTACTGACAACATTTCTAGGCACAAGAAAAAAAGTTCCTTACTATTTTTTTTTCAAGTGTTGATTTCTTGCTGTGGCTTTGGGCAACTATCTAGTTATTTCAACATCATCTGCATTCAGTTAACTCTAAAATGGTACTAACAAGACCAAGTTCCCTTCAGACTACTTAGCTTCATAATCTCCCATGGCCCTAAACGTGTTAAACCTGATGGAAAATGCATGCCACAAGAGAACCAAGTGAGACATTAAGGATAAAAACTTATTGGGGAAGAGGGACCCATCAAACTACATGAGAAGTAAGAAGTAACAGAACCACATGTTTTTTAAAAGCACATTTTCTTACCATTATTAACACTAATTAACATTACTAGTTGATACTGATAACTTGTATTATTATTAATTAGTATTACTAAAAATAATTTACACTGATACTTCAGAATAATACAAACAATAATACCAAAGCATATTTCATGTATGGTACATCTCTTTCAATATTTGTCACATATGAGGTCTGCCCAGAAAGTATTCAGCCATGTAATATGAAAAAAACATTTATTGAAGAAGATACAAGATACAAGAAACATTGTACACAGGACAATGATGCCTTGGTCCTCTTCAAAATAGGCACCTTATAACCTCACACAGTTCTCCTAACTACCATCAGCTGCCCCATCGTATTTTCCTGAATCTCATGGATGGTCTGAAATCCCTTCCCTTTCAAAAGTGATTTTTTAAGTTTTGGGAAAAGCCAGAAGTTGCAGGGTGGCGAATCTGGGCTGTAAGGGGGATGAGTCACCTGGGTGACTTGATGTTTCACAAAAAAACTGCATGAGATGTGATGCATGAGAGTGGGCATATTGTCATGATGACACTGCCAATCACCAGTTGCCCACAGCTGCACGATTCTGAATCATTCCATCAGTTTCCATGGAAGAATGTTCAAGCTTAATGCAAAATTTGATACAAATTTGTTGCTCTACTCGCTCAGCCATTTTGAATGTGACAGCCACAAAGTACACATGTCACTCAACAGGGTCTGCTCCCCCCACTGACTAGTACAGTGAAGTTGTCATTGTTCACACATGCTCGTTCCAGTCTACTCTCCTCGGCTGCCAAGTTACACTGATGTTTCGCAACCATACTTGTTACATTAATAATGGTTGAATTTTTCAGACAAACCTTGTAAAACGTAACACTTAGATAAGTATACTGTGGGCCAGTATCTGAGCCAATGGTTAATTATATATAATACAGCTGCTTTCTATGAGGTGCGAACACACGCACATGAACTATGAATACATTTCATGTAGTCTGTCAACATGAAATAGATAACACCTGTCCAATAATAAATTACAACCCTAACTCAGTTCAACTGAATTTACTTGAAGCACCTACTCACAAGCAGAAAACTTGCTTTTTCAAAATTTTCAGTCTTCTCTTTTTGGCTGCTTTCTCTTATAGCTAAAGGCCAGTGAAATTATATGACATGGTCACTTCATAAAGAAAAGTGAGGAAAAAACACTACATCCTACTTCTGGGACACTTTTTTGTTCTTTTCAAAACATGTAACTCCACTTTCAAGTTCTTATTGATGTTACTGCCTTTGCTTCCAGATGAATTTGTGTAATTATATTTAAATATTTTGCCCTGCCATTCATCTTAACAAGCACAATTACACTAGATCTTTTTTCTCATTTTCTTCAAAACTAAGAAGTAATCAACAGAAGTATAAAGTATTGACTTCAACTTATGGCGCTGCTTCTTAATAAACATTTACTGAGTAAGTAAGTGAACTTAGATGGTCACTCTAGTGCTTCCCAACCATTTCATTTCGTGGCACACATGAAAAATAATGTGTATAAGGATACTGGGGTAAGGAAAAAAAAAAAAAAAAGAGCCAGGTGGCCAGAAACTACCAGGTAAGGGCTTCTGGCACCCTGAGCTTATACAACTACCTGGCTACCTGAGCACCGAGAGGTGGAGGAATAATGGTAGCAAAACTGAAACACCTGAAACTCATTTACAGCTTTTCAGTGTCCCCAAAATGCTAACTAAGGAGTTCTTCTCCACATTTTTTCCTACTTTGCATAGTGTCACTTAAAAAAACCTGGAAACTATTCTTCCTTTGGCAACTCATCCCTCCCTCGTTCTACATGATCCTGGTGTCGCAGATAACTTCAGGACCCTGACAGTTCATCCACCTCCGTTCTACTGAGAATAATCAGTAGACCCATTATCTTGCTATCATGGTTGAGCCAATGTGGGCATGTGACCCAGGCAAAGCCAATCCAAAACCTCTACCATTCTGTTCCTTGTGGATTGTGAATAACAGGTTATAAGATTTTGGGCTTCCACCAGTTCACAGAGGAAATAAACTTTGAAATAAATATACAGTCTACTCCATGGTTGTTCTAAATTCTAGAGTGAATAAAAAGTTTAGGACAGATGGGTTTCTATTACTTGTAACCAAAACTATCACACAGCAATTTTCAACTTTTTGATTCATTCCTTTTGATTCATTCACATCAGACAGCTATTATCGTGCTGGCTGTCATCATTTTTTTATTTGACAATCTAAGGGAGAAGAGGTCAGTGCCCTTGACTACACAGTCAGGTATTCTGTGTTTTAAAAATCCAGCCACTGCACACTGGCTGACAATCACTGCTCTAGAATTTCAAAGACTCAATGAATTTCCTGAGTATCAACATACATGCACATTGTACACAATACATATTTTACATCAGTAGCATACACAGGTCAGGTAGCCTACTATGGAACTTCTCTAGATAATCTCCAGACATTATCTAGGTGATAACTATTCTAAAGAGATTTTCCTACAAAGTGTCAACACTGAAAGAAAACATTTGGGTAGAAGCAAGATCATTAGGGAAGTGAAGGGAGAAATAAAGTAGAGAGCAAGTTTAAATGAGTCCCATTATACATACAAAACACCATGGGCAAAGGTACTTTGAGTACATTACAGACCCACTTGAAAAATCAGACCAGAAGAGGTCTGGTCACAATTAAAACTCTTTGTGAGGTAGCAGCAGTTATTTCTTTGATGAAAATGGATTCCACACACATTAATTTTCATATCTTAAACATTTATCCACCTTCACTGCCAAATTTTTTCCTGTAGGAACACATAATTTGCCATAAAGAGATGCCATAAAGATTCTTATATAACAAGAATAACTATTTATCCTCACATCCCAGCATGTCAATTAATACCATAGATAGCAAGAACCCAACGTTTTTAGTTTATCAAATGACTAAATAAAGATGGAATCAAATTGCAACAAATTAAGAAGAGATTAATGCCTATCATATAGGCACCTTTAAACTCAATTATTTTGCATCTACCCAAGAGATATGCATTTTGGAATAGGATGCAAGAGTTACCAAAAGAATTACAAAATCACAAATCCACCAATAAACAAAAACACCAGAATAGCAATATGTGCAAATTTCCTTGCAAAATATGCTTTCATTAAAGATCTTTTACATCATTAAGTACATATAACTCAGAGTAAGCAGGGAAAAAAAAACAAACTGGAAAAATAAGGACAGCAAAAAGGAAGACAAAAAATCAACCCATAATTTAAAAATGATAAAAATCACCCACAAAGTAAGAATAATCTATAATTCTAGTAGTTAAGCATCAACCCCCATAACTGCTCCATTATTTCCTTTCATTACCTGAGAAGAATCTGCTTGGGCTAATTCTGTAGTGACCTTCAGTATTTGGCGAAGATTTCGTCCTTTATCTTCAACAAGGAGGTGAACCAGCAGAAGAAAAACATGCTCAGGGATCACAGTAGTGATAGGGAGCAAGGACTCCACTGAAGCCAACCAGTCACTCACTGCAGACTCTTCACTCATTACTTCAAGGATCCTCCAGGCTGTACATACTGAACTATATGTGCTGCTTATGGGAAACACAAGCTTGTAGGACAGCTGAAAAATAAATGCAAAAAAGGCATGAGTAAAATGAGGTAAATGTATTGGTCAGAAATATATTTAACATTCATTTATATTTTATATTTCATTGAAGAAATAAATCCTTCCAACAAAATGAATACAGAATTTTCAATGCCTGTCCCAACCCTCTCTGCACATATCTGAGCTAAAAGAATCACACAAGAAGAAAACAGTTGTTACAAAGAACTCTAGAACAGTTTATCAGTACTTCTCCTCTTGTTTACCATTCGCTCCCAGTTAAGGCAGGAAAAAAATGAGTCAATAAATAAGATCAGAGGCAAAACAGTTTGGAAAAGTCATTATCACTAAGAAACTATTCTCTAGTAAGAGGGAAAATAAGAAACAAATACAAAAATAAAAACACTGCATTTGCCCAGCTCCAGACCCTGGCAAGAGGCATTCCTGGGCAAATGGCAAACTTGGACTGAGAACAATTTATTTTTATAATAGACAGTATGTTGACAGGAACAGAGTTGATTCAGCTGGGGCCTGGGAATTCATTTATAATTGTGAATAACTTCTGCAATAAGAAATAGCCCGACAGTTCTAAACTGAAATGACACCCAAAGCTGATGTTATGCTTAAGTCAATCTGAAGTGGCTCCTCAGAAATAAAACAGCACGGTCAGGGACAGAGAATGGATAGAACTCTGCCGAGGTGAGCTGTGTACCCAAATGGCTCAGGAGAAGCCACAGACATAAAGAAGCATTAGGTATAGCATGTTAATAAAATCATTTAATTAAGAGTATAATTAGATACAAATTAGAAATCTCTAGATTATAACCATCCTGTTATTGAAGACTGACTTATACAGACGAGGATAAAACAACTGAAAGATGGGAAGTAAAAGTTATGCTTTATAAATTTTTCAAGTAACAGTTTTATTGAGATATAACTCATAATCCATCCTTTTAAAGTTAACAGCTCAATGGATTTTAGTAATTCATAGAGCTCTGTAACCATCATCAATATCAAACTTTAGAACATTTTCATCATTCCAAAATGAAACACCATACCCATTTATAATCACTCTGCATTCACCCTGATCCCCCACACCTGGGCAAACACAATCCATTTTCTGTTCCTCTTCTGGTTATTTTGTATAATAGAAACCACAAAATATGTGGTCTTTTTTGACTGGCTTATTTGGCAAGTTTCCATCCATGTTGTAGCTGGTATCAATACCTCATTTCACTGTCAATTATTCTATTATATAGATGTACCATTTTTATTAATTCGTCACTTGATGAACATTAGGATTATTTCCACTTTTTTATTATTATGAATAACACTGATATAAATATTCCTATAAAAGTTTTTGTGAGGTCATAGGTCTTCAATATCTTGAGTATATGCTTATGAGTGAAGATAATATATATTTGAAAGTAAATGCCACTGTAAAAATGAATGAGGAAGCTCTATATTGATACAGAAAGATCTCCCACATGAAAATACAAAATACAGATAGTATGCCTGAAATGCTACCAATTATTTGTCAGGAAGGGAGGGGATTGGAAAAGTACCTAGGTAAATTAAAAAGCAATTAACATGTACTAATTTTCATTTCTTTTTTAAAAAGATTTTATTTATTTATTTTTAGAGAGGGGAAGGGAGAAAGAGAGGGAGAGAAATATCAATGTGTGGTTGTCTCTTGTGCGCCCCCCACTGGGGACCGGGCCTGTAAGCCAGGCATGTGCCCTGACTGGGAATCAAACCTGCAACCCGTTAGTTCACAGGCCCACACTCAATCCACTCAACTACACCAGCCAGGGCCCTAATTTTCATTTCTTTTTGGAGAGGGTGGAATTGACAGGATGGAAACTGGACAACCAAGATCAAGGGTGAGAAGGAGACTACTCATTGTACATCTTTTCATAAGCTTTGAACCATTTTTATTATAATTTATTAAAATTATAAATTTTTTAAATTAAATACCTGGATTTATTATAGCTCTCTCTCTCTCTAAAAAATACTTTTTTCCCCTAAAATGAAATTCATTAAAGACTAGAGTCAATTTCTTTAGACTAATAACAAAATAGCACTGGACTTGAGATTTAAAAAACAAGGATTTCAGCACAGCCATGGCAACTATTAGCTGTTACACAACCTGTCTGACACAGACTTTTTTCATTTGTAAAATGGAAGTTATGACTACCTTCCTGCAAGATTACTGAGGTAGATAATGAGATGATATGAATCAAGTGCCTAGCACAGTATCTAAAGTTGCAAAATACAGGGAAATATCAGTGTCTTCTTTAGGAGAGAAAAATAAAACTGGTAGATAAGAGTATAAAAGAAAATAATTGGAAATCACCATGAACCATAAATTAAGTCAAAAGAAGCAATATTACACAGACATGTCTCAGTAAACAAATTGAAACAGAAAAGAAATCTTACTCTACTTCAACTGTTATGTCCAGGTTTAGGCTCTGTTTCTTGTCTGCTTGCCTTAAGTTAGAACAGCAGGAGAAAGGCACAGTGTTGAATAAGATATCACGGGAAAATCTCTCTGGTCCAGTGAGGGACGGGTAGAGATCCCTGGCACAGTCCCAGGGCAAGGATGCAACAAAGGGTTTTCTCTCAGTACCAGCTGCCAAATCCTGGCCCCCCAGCCTGTGGGAGGACCTGTGAATGTGCTAGCAGGCTATGTTTAAGAGCAGACAGTGGGTGTTTACAAATAAGAGAGGCTTATGTTAGATATACTACATCTCAACAAAAAGTAAAGAAAAACCATACAAAATAGCATTTCAATGAATATTAAATGGTTGTAGTAAAACATCCTTTATGGATGTAAAAAAGAATCTTTATTTTTAAAAGCTTTTAATAAAAATATTCAGGTAATATCAACAATAAGTCAGACATCCATAGCAGTACATTGTCTAAAAAGGTCTGAAGAAGAAATTGTGAGTACAGGTGAATACAGATTTTCATTAACTTTAAAGAATAATACTCATCTATCATAGTAACTAAAACAGGCTTAACAAAAGTGGAGCCAGGAGTTGATCAGGAGAAGGGGTACGGAAACTCAAACCTGTAGGCCTTTAAGATAGATTTTGTTGGCAGGGATTTAATCACTCACTAGACCAGAAACAGAAGATTGGATTAGATTAAAGCCTCAAGAGGGTCTTTCTGCTGTCTACCTCTATGAAGAATCTACTCAAGAGTTGAGAGGCTTGGGGGTGGCTGATTACTATCAAAAGATAACCCACACCATCCTCTGTATCCATGCTAATCAGAACACAAAGATAGAAGCAAAAGATCTAAGATTTGCTAATCCCTTTTAACTTTCAACTACAAGCTTTTAAGAAACCAGTTTACTTCAACTTACTACTGATTTACTATTTCCCGGTAACTCCTGTTATTTACTAATGAATAATTCTTCGTATTAAATTTTCTTTTGTTCAAATTACTAGAGTGGTTTCTGCCTCCTGACTGCACCCTGACTCAAACACTGGTGCATTCTCCCCCTACCCACCCCTGCCACGTTCTCTGGGGGCAAGGGCAGCAAGATTTTAAGCCCTTTAAAACTTACAACTAGTGTTTGATTTTTTTTTTAACCTAAGAGAACACAAATAGCCTAGTAGAAAAGGATCCTGTTTTCCACACAGTACTCAAAAATGTTAAGTTTATTAGATTGTATTAACGTTTTATTTTAAAGAGATGAATGAATGCCTAGTTTGGTATCTTACATTTTCTAATTCTTAAAAGTAGAAAGAAACTGAAATGTGTTCTATTGCATGGTTATCAACAGTTCAGACACGGGATGACAGTACAGAACTGCACGGCACGGGGTGTGCACCCCTGCTTTCATTCACCAGAAGAACTCGGCTTCTGAAGAACTGCTCTAGCTCTCAATCAAACACTCTAAGTCGGAGTCACCAGTCTATAGTGAACTGATAAAAACAAAAACAGCCGTGGTCCTTCCATAATAAGTCAAGATGGTAAAATGATCTTATCAGAGGCACACGTTCCTCACTGAACAGAAACTTACTGAATGTCTACCATGTGTTAAACAATGGGTTAGCTATAAAGGATGCCAAGATCAGCCAGGATGTTACCTATTTCTTTAAGTATGTGGAAAATAGTAAAGTATTTAATTTAACAACTAGCTAAAAATATTTTTGATTCTCTCATCTATGGTCAGCTAAAAAAGATAAAGCAGAAATATTTTGAGTGGAAAAAATACAAAAAATTTCAACACTTGTTGCAATTTAAATATTAGCATGCTTGGAAAATAAAGGCAAATCATGAAAAGGGCCAAGATTCTTTCCCTCGGTGAGCTCATAGCATAGTTGGAGGTACGAATATGTAACCCCCTAAATTAAACAAAACATTACTGAGTAAAGTGCTATGGATGCAAAGAAGAGTAATTAATTCTGCCTCAGGGAGGCTGAGAACTTTTAGATGGGTCTTAAAGGATGAACAGGTCAGGCAAAGATTCTGGAAAAAAGTTGGAGAGTTTGGAGCATGTAAAAGCTATAGGTATGTTTGGAATATACAGTCCAGGACAGGTACAGAAGAAAAGCCAAAAGTAAACTATGGCTTAAATTTTTAAAAAGGGTGATCATATATCTACTCAAAGCCTCAAAGCACCACACTGTCATCAGGAGGTGTTAATAGCTCTAATAGTATTCCTCCCTCCTCTGTCTCACCCAGCTGCTGAAGAGAAAGTCTCACTATTAGTGTTGATAAATAAGATTCACACACCTGAGCAAATAGTAAGCTGAGTATTTTACTATTAGAGTTAGGGTGATCCTCAGTAAGTATCACTTATGATTTACTGATCCTAAGTATCACTTATGATCTTAAACACAGTACATCCTGCCCTGCTCCGAGCCCCACTCAGAAGCCAATCATTGTTCTGCATGGGCAAGTGAAAAGGGAAGGTAAAAAGCTACTAGAAAATTGTGGCTACATTTTGTACTCCCATTAGGGCAGATGTAAGAACTTCCTTCTCTTAATACAAATCAATTACATATTTCAAGTTTTAAAGATTCAGTCAAACAATCAGAATTTAGGAAGCTATAGGACACATTCAATTTGCCTGTAGGCTAGTTTCTGCTGCATGTTCTAACAAAGAACAATGCCTTGATTTCTGCTGCTAGGACATTTAACAATAATAGAGGTATCTGCTTTTGCAGATGGAGCAACTATGGCCCTAGCTTGCATTTATGTAATTCCTCTCTCCATGGAGACTTAAGGTGCTTCATCAGTTTTATCTTATTGTACTCTCATTTAATCCCCATAAAATACTTGGGAAGTAATAAGTTTCACTGAAGACAAACTGAAATAGGAAAAGAGAGAAGGTCTGACAAATATAGGCCCAAAACCCAGCCATTATCCAGACACAATAACGCACAAAGGAAAAGGAACAGGAACAGCGAGATTGACAAGGCAGAATGGGTAGGCCTAGCAGGCAGGAAGAGGAAAGGAATATGACCGGCCTGCCATCTTCCAACTGAGGGCAGCAGAGCAGGGCACACACAGGAGACACCAACAACCAGTATGTTAGGGAATGTGGTCCAAGATGCCATATTCAAAAATGAAGTCTTAGTTCTGACAGACTCCAGAACATCAGGGAGATTTCCCACCTTGGACTGTCCCAGATCCAGCAATATGCTACCCTTACTAAACAGTATGACGAGAAAAAAAGGAGTCCATGCTCAAAGAAGTGGGAGAAGCATTTGGGTTAAACAGAACTAGTTCCTTTTCTGCAGGATTACTCAGGACCTTTAATTACCAGTGTACACTGGAAACTCAAAGAGAGAAAAGATCATATAGCATTTCTACCCTGGTGAGTGTGGCTCAGTTGGTTGGAGCATTGTCCTGTAAACTGAAAGGTCGCAGGACCGATTCCCGGTCAGGGCACAGGCCTAGGCTGAGGGTTCAGTCTCTGGTCAGGGTGCATACAAGAGGTAACCTATCAATATTCCTCTCCCCCTCTCTTCCACCCTTCCTCTCTCTCTAAAATATCAATAAAGCATGTCCTCAGTAAGGATAAAATTATACAGCATTTCCAAAACTTATTTTACAACAGGATTATCCTTCCCTCTCACTATCCAGAAAAATACACTAACATGGACAAAACTGCCTGCCTGACAATACAGTCAAGTTTACAAAGACAGTTTAAACCCAAACACATACTTCATCAGAAGGTGAGGTTACCTGCGGAGACACATAAATCCCGCATTACCAGTTTACCTTTATTTAAGGAAACCAAGGATGAACTTCATTACCTTTTGGTGGTCGTCTCTACAGCACTCCTGCTGTACTGTTTCCAAAAGTTTTAGAGCCAACTGCTGCCGTGAGGGACCATCTTCATCCACAGATATGCAGTCTTCCAAGGCAGTAGAAGATAGTATCTGCAGAACTGGCATTACTAGCAGCGAGGATGACTTTGGAATTTTCTGACCCTCAGCAAAAGAGAGGAGCTTCAAAGCTATTTATCAAAACAACAATTCATGTTTTTAAAAATTAGTACCGCAGCTAAACAAAATGCTATTTTATTAAAGGGTTTTTCTTAGCCCTTTACAACTGGATCAACATATAAATAAGATGATAAATCTTATCTTTTTAGAAATAAAAGGAACATAAAAATTAACTAGCATCTAAAACAATTTGTTTCTGTATGTAAGTGAAAACCTGATGACATCCTTAGAAAAAATACATATCATATATCATAAAGTATAAATCAACTCTTTTTTTGGACAATACAAATTTCTTGGAAATACGGTTCAACTTTTGTCCCTGTTCTGTCAGATCCTTCCACTGCCTTCAACAGACAGAGCCAAGAGACCACAGAGTTCCTAGTCAGTGGACAGTGAGACTGACGTATGTGCTCCCCTTACAAGCCCAGCTGAGAATGATATGAAGACATTAGTAAATAAGCTGAAGCAAGTTTATCTTTCCATTTTAATTACTAAGAAGCAGATCAGGAAAGTCCCAAAGTTCATGAACAGCATAACAGTCAAACCCAGTTTCACAAATGATTTTTTCTAATACAGAAACTCAACTTCCACATCAGAACCATGAGCAAATGTACGATGACTTAGTTGAATGCGTGGTCTCCCCTAGACTAATAACAGAATGAGGTAAGGCATAAATGAACTTTTTTCATGGTTATCGAATGAACCCTGATGTACTGAGTGATGTTATTCATAGACTTCCAAGCCACAATAAATTATCAAAGCAATGAACTGATATGCCCACTACAACAAAAACAAAAAACTCTACAAGCTTTTAATCATGTTGAGTTGCCAGTATTTGTGATTAAATCACCTGGAAGTCAAACCTGAATATGATATGAAGTACAAATAGTAGGAAGTACTTCATATTGTTAGAGAAACGGAGGAACTGTTTCTCTAACACTATTAATTTACATTTTCCCCTAAATATTAGTTTTAATACATAATTGTCTCTGAGACACCATGAAAATTCATTATGTTTAACAAAACAGAAAATGCATATAATACAAATATTTATATATTCTATATTATGAATCTTCCAGGTATTTTTATAAATTGCTATTTACAATCAAGGCTGGGGTTAATAATTAAAAAGCATAATATTGTTAATGCAGTACATTTTTCAAATTTGAATTAATCAATATACTCTTGGTTATTCTATTTCTTTGAATACTTGTTCCCAATATAGTAAACAATAGTTCTTCCTTACTTTTTTACTTTTTAAAATATATTTTATTAATTATGCTATTACAGTTGTCCCATTTCTCCCCCATCATTCCCCTCCACCCTGCAAACCCTCTCCCACCCACATTCTCCCACTTTAGTTCATGTCCATGTGTCATAAGTTCTTTAGCTTCTACATTTCCCACACAATTCTTGCCCTCCCCCTGTCTATTTTCTACCCACCATCTATGCTACTTATTCTCTGTACCTCCCCGCCCTCAACCTCCTCCTCCTACTCTTTCTTGCTTTTCAACAAGACATGCTGGCTCAGTAATTTCCAAGATGATTTATTCAATCGAACTAAATTAACTTCCAATCAGAGACACAGGCTTACAAAACAAAAACTCTGATGTCTAGCAAATCAAAGTGCTGGAGCGTTTGGGCCTGTAGCACCCTGTTACATATGAAACACAACAAGAGTGTAGCTTGAGAATTAAAAATGGGGTTTCCCTACAGCTTTAAAGTTTCTTTTTGTCAAAAGAGAAAATCCATTTATATGAAATATCCACAAAAAGCAAATTTATAGAGACAGAAGGCACAATAGTGCTCATCTGGGGCTGAGGGTGGGACTGAGGATTAACTATAAGTGGGCACAGATATCTGCAAGGGGGAGAGTGATGGAAATGTTCAAAGACTAAACTGTGGTTCTCATGGCATAACTCTGTAAACTTAGTGAAAGGACACTTTATCCTACAGTTAAAATGGTAAAAATCATGGTAAATAAATAATATCTCAGTAAAGCTGTTTAAAAACCTACGGGTATCAGAAGCAGCAGCACTAGGAAACTATACATATGGGAGGATGCCATGTGCGCTGTTATAAGAAAAAAAAGACAAGTGAGGAAGGCACAAACAAGCATAAGTCCAATAGGCAAAAGCAGGGTAGGAATCAATCAAACCCAAAGAGCCAAGGGGCCTCCTCCATATGCTAGAGCCGTTACCAATGTAGACTATAAGTGCAAAAGCAATTCACCCTCAAAATCATAATGAATTAAAATGCCAGAATAATAAACTACAACAATCAGCAATTACCTCAAGCACATTTTTAAAATGAGGGTGGGAATGTATCAATGCATCATACCACTATACAACATAATTTAAATTTTGTTTTAATTTATTGATTTTAAAGAGAGAGAAAGGGAAGGGGGAAGAGACAGATCAATTTATTGATCCACTTATTTATGCATTCATTGGTTGTTTCTTGTATGTGCCCTGACAGAAGACTGAACCCTCAACCTTACCATATCAAGACGAAACTCTAACCTAACCAACTGAGCCACCCTGCCAGGGCTTCTGTACAATATAATTTAGACAGAGTCTCCAATACCACATAGATTATACTGGACCAAATAAAAGCCAGGCAACTTTAACGTAAAAGCTGCATTTAAAGGTGTGACTTACTTGCTAATCTACCAGACCTAGCACCTTGATTCTTTACCACATTATTCTTAAATAGAACATTTTTGCCTCCCTTTAGCCCCATTCCTTACTTTTCTTCAAATCACACTGGACAGTCAGAAGAATGTTATTTTTCATTTGTTCGAGCTAAATTAATACAATAACCATAAATTAAATCTTGTCCAACGTGGCAAGAGTTTTGAATAGTAAGGGTATATACCTTTTAAAAACAAATACAAATGCTAAATGTTTCTTTTGTTTCAAGGGTTTTATGCTATCGATTCTGAGTATGTTGTACAACTGTTAATAGGTGATATGCCCTTCAATATATTTATCGATGTCATTGCTACATGATTCAGAGTATAATGTCCTAACAAATAGCCAAAATACTTAGTAGGTCTGACACGTGGAACCTTGTTGGACAAGAAAGAGAAGGCCTAGTTGATAATGATTAATTCGAAAACTTCCGGAACAGAAACATAAAAAACATACAGGATTTTATAGTATAACAGAATATATATAGTTCAAGTGACTACTGCCAACACTCATGTAATATTTACTTTTTACTCTAATGAGTATATGTTTATTTACCAAGACTTAAGATGGGCTTCTGCTGACTTGCTGGAGTCTGTAGAAGCAATAAAGCTATTCCAATTATGACCAGTTCAACAGGAAAATCCTGAAGAAGAAAACAAAAAGCTGTTACGAGGTACAGAGCCATGGCTTTATAACATGTATCCAGGAAGAGTATATTCAACATGAAAGATTATAAACCCATTAGAGTTGTCCCTCAATACCTATGGGCTCCGTATTCACAGATTCAGCCAACTACAAATCAAAAATACCTTTTAAAAAATGTTACATTGTTGTTGACATTTTCTATGTACTTAAGACCTACGATGGTTGCACCTGTACCAAATAGGTACATAATTTTTTTCTTGTCATTATTCTCTATTATTCCCTAGGCAATACATTATAACAACTATTTACATAGCATTTACATTATATTAGGTATTATAAGTAGTCTAGATATGATTTAAGGTATACAGGAGGATGTGCGTAGACTATATGAAGAAACGATGTTATTTTATGTAAGAAATTGAGCATCACTAAGGTTAGTATCCACAGGGGTCCTAGAACCAATCCTCCAAGGATACCGAGGGATAACTGTATACAAAATACCTACAGTATACCTGCTCTACTAAAGGAAGAATTGGTGAATGCCCGAGAAGTCATACATAAATTCCAAATCTTATAATATCTGAACAGAAAGCAATAGACTAAAAAAAATTAGAGGAATAACACCTTAACACAATAGATCTGCAAGTTTTGAAAACAGAATCTTTGTAAGCCACTGAAAACTACCTGAAATCCTTAATTTAAGAATATTTCATTTCTGAAAAGTAGCTCAATTGTCTACTTACCTAATACAGACATGATTCATCTATATAATTTACATAATGAATTACACTGAACAAATCTTAATAGATCATATTATAATAAAAGAAACATTAGTACCTAGAGAGACAGAGATTATTTATAAATTACAGTAATTTATTAAGCATATTTAAATGCAGCAAAGCAATAACCATAGAAAGTTAAAACTATTAATTTCACTAAGTTTTTGAACAAAATGAAAAAGAGAAGAATATACACATTAAGTTCCAATAAATAAGATGCAAATGACATTAGATATTATTTGAGGATTCTAAATACAGAGAAGATTAATGTATTATGGAACTGAAGAAGAAAGGTCTGCCACATGTTGCTAAAATTACTTCATTCTGAAATTTTGCGGAAGTGCCTACAGAAGAGAAATACCTATAATAATATAGACAAAGAGAAAAAAAGGATATGTGAGGTAGAGCCACGTTAAAGAAACCCTTGAGAGAAAACAGTCTGAGCCATTCAGAGTATCTTGGAGATGCTATCAACTCCAGCACGAATTAATAAATATATCTATAAGTCTGGATTATATATTTTAAAAGGTGAAATTAACCCTGGCTGGTGTGGCTCAGTGGATTGTGTGCTGGCCTGCAAACCAGAGGGTCACCAGTTTGATTCCTAGTCAGGGCACATGCCTGAGTTGCAGGCCAGGCCCCCAGTAGGGGGCACATGAGAGGCAACCCTACCTAGATGTTTCTTTCCCTCTCTTTCTCCCTCCCTTCTAAAAATAAACAAAATCTTTTTTTTTTAAAGTTGAAATTAATCAAACTACAAAATCTTCTAAAGTGCTTGTTTATGAACTTCAAAAACCCAGCTAAAGAGAAAAATTAATTTGTGAATATTCTTGAATGAAATATATTCTAATTTGTGTTTTTGCATCTTACATGTAGTCATTAGTTTAAAATACCGTCAACAACCATGAAGCAACTGTTACTTATTTGAGGACAATAAATGCACTTTGAAACAAATACACTTACAGTATACACCATCACACTACTCTTTCCCATTATCTTTTCCTCAATTTCATTTCAAACTCTGCAAGTACATAAGAAAACAAAAAAGAAAACCAACATAGGAATTTAAATTTCAAACTTACTGGCTACGAAGAGGATCAGAGACAAAAGTATTACTGTATGCTAATGCTATCACTGGAAAGCCTTTTCACACAAGCTGTCACTGAAAGGGTCACAGTGTAGCTTTTCAGGGTTCTTCAATGGCCTAGAAGCATTTTAAGTGGATGGAACTTAAAGGTATGAAGGCATAAACAAGACTAGCCTGTTCAGAATAGAAGGTAAAAGGAAAATAGCTGGAGATTCAAGACATCAAAAATAGGGAAAAATAATTGTGGAGGATTAAACTAAATAATCTTAAACTGCTTACACTTCTGAAAGGTTACAAGATTTTTGTTTGATTTTTTTCTCTTTATTTTTTATATATCTGTCTTAAAAATTTTTAAAGGTTTTATTTCTTTATTTTTAGAGAGCGGGAAAGGTAGGGAGAAAGTGAGGGTGAGAAACATCAATGTGTGGTTGCCTCTCACGTGGCCTCCACTGGGGACTTGGCTCACAACCCAGGCATGTGCCCTGACTTGAACCAGTGACCCTTTGTTTCACAGCCCGCACTCAATCCACTAAGCTACACCAGCCAGCGCATGTATTAAAATCTTTATCAGGTACAATTCTGTTAATTATAGACTAAGAATAATATAAGTTCTTGGTGTACAGTAGAAATAGGTTAAGTGTGGATCCTTCCTTGCTCCTTAAGGCAGGTGAAAGTCCCTCCAATGGCTGAGGCTGATTTTTTTTTTTTAATTGTTGACACTATCACATGTGATTGATTGATTTTTGATGGACACCAAAAATAGTACCATTTCATGAGATCTTTTAATAAAAGCCTGTGCTGAACATGCTATGTACCACTTCAAATACTACAGTCACTGCTGTAGTTACTCTTGCTTCCTGTCCCAGACCAGTACGAGATGCAGAAGCACAGGGAATTTAAAGCCCCACAGGCCAAAGCTTGAGAACTGGGCAAGAGAAGCCCAAGGACAAATACCTCCCCCTTCCTTCAGGAAGATTCTGAGATATACATTCTACTTCTCGGAATATTCTGTGGGATGGAGCAACTGGTTGCTTGTAGCAGTGGTCAACCTGATAATAGTTAAACCTTAGTTCTCAAACATCTCAGTTCTGGAACAATTCAATTCTTGGCCAAGTTGTGCATGGAAAAAAATATCTCACTTGTCCAACAAAACTTCACTTTCTGATTCTCCACCCAGTAACCCTCTCATGTTAACACCTGTATGTCAGTCGCATGTCTCTCAGGCAACAATCAAAGGAGATTCAGTTTTTGAATATACCACTTCTCCAACAGTTTTCCAGAATGAAGTTTGAGAACCGAGGTTCTGCTGTATTTGTATTGCCTCTCCCATGGTCAATATTTCACTATTCTTGTCCCTCTCCCACCTGCTTCCTGTGATCACACTTGCAAATGAACTCCTGCTGCATCAGCCTCAGCTTTGTGGAGACGTAATGGGATACATTAGACCAGAGATTGCCAGAAACTCAGGCAAGGGACCCCAATTAGGTGAGGGCCAGCTACCTCCCACTCAGAAAGAAGGAAACTGCAAAAGTGCCGGTTAGGAGGCACTCGTGGGGGGCAGATCAAAATAGCAACCATGAGCTGAGGGGGCCAGATGCCGCCAGACAAAGAAAAGCCTGTGTGTGGCTGAGGAACTTTCGCCCTTACTAAAAATGGCAGCAAAACAGGGTCAAAGAAGCTAGGTTTTTCAATACATACAGAATGGGGCAAAGTAAGTTTATGGTTATTCATATGGAAAATAATACAATAATTAATAATAATAATATAAGAATAAACTGTTTTGCATGCTCACAACTGTAAACCTACTTTTGCCTCGCCCTCTATACTTCAAGAAAAAAAAGTGAGGGAGGGCATGGAAGGGGACACCTTTAGTGTAAAAGATACCTAAAAGATCATGCATGCCAAAACTATACTATGTGTAGGTGCACACATTTAGGTGTTAAAACTATTTTAAACATGTAAGAAAGATATCCCTATAGAAGTCAGAGTGGTCAGGGGACAGAGAAGGTTGTAATTAATGTAACAGGACGCAGAGCTGGGGTGGCCCAAAAAGAGCAAATCATATTCACTGCAGCCCATGGTAGGGAACAGGGGAAGGACATGATATGGCATTAAGATATTTTTCATAACAAAAGGCATGTTAATCGTTGTGCTGCTGCCTCAAGGGAAATGTGGACTTGACGAAGACCATTCACTGACTTGTGACATAGCCCGGGCAGGTGGCTCACCTGGATGTCCTGTGTCATGGGGTACTCTTGCCCTGACTAAAGATGGCAGCCAAACAAAGGTAAAAAGATTCAGGGAACTGGCAAAAGCAGCTCATTGTAGGAGGGGCTGGATATCAGGTCACGTAGGAAGCTCTTGGGTGAACATTTAAAATAAGGGCAGGCAGCCATGAAATAGCAGCTATGTGGTTTGAAAGGGTATAGAAGGGCCATCCCGTCAGCCATGAGGACAGTAGTGAGTGGCAGCCATAAGACAGGCAGCCATGAGGAAGGGGGATTCGGCCATGAGGAGTGGTGTGTAAGGAGGTTCCATGCAGTCTGGAGTAAGGAGATGCCATGCAGTTTTGGGTTATGAGATGGAGTACGAAAGCGGAGACCTGCTAGGAAACCTGCTTGGGGAACATGGTGGCAGAACTGACGCAGCTGGGAGTAATGGGGTCCTGCCTCACCACACACAGATTAGTGGGAGATGCCTGGAATGCTGAACAGTGTACCAGGAATGCTGAGCCACGGACTTCTGCTTTTCTGAAAGATGGTACCTCTTACTGGTATACTCTGAAACTGGCCTGGTTTGGCAAAGCGGGGCAGGACTACATGTTTTCTGGGTGTTTTAAAGGGAGTGGGACTTAATGGAAGAAATCTACCATTATTCTGAATCTGTATAACCTTTAAATAAACAACTCTTTCTTTTCTCCCCAAACTTTTGCAATGGGAGTCATGCTTTTTGGCAGTGGGCAATTGAACCCCACAGGTGTTCCAGAACAGCATAGGCGGGGTTCTGTAACATTAGGATGGAGCTTGTGGGAAGCTTCTGTGGCAGCTGCAAAAGTTCAAACTGTGCGATACTTACTAGGGTGTTTGCCTTATATGCGGTGGGGGAAGTGGGGCGTCACCTGAGGGTCTAGTTTAAAAATCCAGATGCTTCAGGCTCACTCAGCCCTGCTAATTCAGTATCTATAGAGGTAAGCCCCAGGCACTTGCATTTTAATAAACTCTGCCTAGTGATTTTTATGCACACTTGTTTGAACCATTTCACTGGAAGGTAAGCTTCGCAACCCTTGTTTGTTTTCACCTAATTGTTTGTAGCAAAGTGTTTGCCATAGAAGCTTAATAACTATATACTAAATGTGTATGTGGGAGAGGGGCAGCTATACAATAAAATGGTCAAAGAATGATAGTAATTTTATAGTAACTCTACGAAATTATAATTGATATTATGTCCACTATTCAAATGAATCTAGTACAACCATAAAGAAAAATATGAGGTATAGTTAAACACACAACTCCTAGTAATTTAGCTATATAATATATAATATTTATCCATAAAATATCTGTTTATATTTTTCTATATATTTTCTACATATTATTTATCATATGCATAATAGGTATAACTATGTATGATATAATTATATAGGTATATAATATAGGTATAATTATATATCTAAATGTGATATGTGATATTATATATTTATATAATATGTAATAGGTATTCTATGACAGATATAGATTATTAACGCATATTACTATTATATATAATAGATAATACATGCAATATAACATAAACATATCATTATATAACAGTATAAAATAGCATTATCTATAGAATCCAAACATATGTGAAGTCACTGTAACCACAAGACTGACAAATTGACAAACGAATTATTTGAGCCTTCACCAATTCTCTCCTTTCACAAAAATCTCTCCATTTCCTTACCTGCCAGTCACTCCCTTAATCCAATGTGGCTCCTTCCACCACCACGCCACTAAACCTGCTTCCTCCAACGTGAACAATAAACTTCTGCTCGCTGCATCACAAGAGTATACCGACTTTATACCTCTTACTTTAAATTTAAATCCTCTCTCCATGCCACTGTTGCCCATTCCCCTTTCTGAGATCTCCCTTCCCTTGACTTTCATGCCATCCGTCTCTTCTGTTTGTCATGTTATCTTCTAGCCATACTTTCCCGGACTCCTCTTTACCAGCATACTCCAAATGTCAATGGTGCCTGTGCAGCTGCAACACAGGCCTTGTCATGCAGTCCCATAGTAAAACTCTTATCACAAAGTAAATATCTACAAATCTATACCTTTAGCTTAGGCTTCCATCCA
Source organism: Glossophaga mutica (assembly GCA_039655065.1). NCBI lineage: Eukaryota > Metazoa > Chordata > Mammalia > Chiroptera > Phyllostomidae > Glossophaga > Glossophaga mutica. The sequence goes on along the minus strand of CM077305.1, from coordinate 141,650,364 downwards.
GAATTTTAAAACCATGCAGCCAATAATTGATGATCCATACATACCTTAAACTAAGCATATCTCAAACCAAATTTATCATTTTCCCTCTAACACCAGTTTCTCAAAGTGAATGGCACTAACCAGTTGTACAAAATAGAAATCTCAAACTCTAGCAAGGATCCTCTCCTTCACTATCTAACCAACTGCAAGGCCTCTTGATTTAATCTCCTATATTTTTCTTTTCCCATTTTCATTTCCCTAATTAGCATCTTGCTATAAACTAACTCTTGTCCTTCCAACCCCAAATTCACTCGCTGAAGCCCTATCTGCCAATATAAGTGTTTGGAGTAAAGAAGCAATTAAAGTTAAATGAGACCATAAGAGTGGGGCCTTCACCAGTCAGATTAGTGTTCTTTTAAGAAGAAACAATAGAGAGCTCAGTCCTGCTCTCTACCATGTGAGGACACAGCAAGACAGCATCTGTCTCCAAGCCAAGAAGATGGCCCTTGCTAGGAATCAAATCAGCCAACATCCTGATCTTGAACTTTCCAGTCTCTAGAACTGGAAGGAAAAAAATCCTGTTGTTTAAGCTACCCAGTCGGTGGTATTCTGCTACGGCTGCCCTGGCCGCCCTGGCCGGCTGAGGCGCCCCTCCTCACTTCCTGCCCCGTGTGTACTGCCCTTCTCCACACCCTCCTCTACTCGACCATCACAGCGACCTTCCACACACAACACACCAGGGCACCTCTCTGCGTCCTATTGCCTAGAAGATAAAATGCATACTCAAGTATTATCTACTATACCTTAATCCTTCAACAACACTCAGCACCTTTTTGTTTTCTGAAGAGGCAGGCCATGCCTGCCCGCCCGCCCGCCCTCTCACGTTTCCGAGTTTGGGCACCTTCTGTTCTGGCAGCTGCAATGCTTTCCCAGCCTCTGGTGTGTACTAGGGCACGTCCCACTCAGACTTCTCAAATCTAAACCCATGCACTACTTTCCTTAATTGTGATCTTTAAATATATAAAAGCATTTACCGTATTGTTTTACAATTATTTGTTTGCAAGATCACAATGTACCTTTTCATCTATGTATTCTATAGGGTTTGGCACATAATAAATATTAATTACTTGTGTTCTACATGAATAAATGAAAAAAATGCCAGAGTGGTAGATCCTTAACTGAAGCTCTAAAGCAGGGGTGTCATACTCATTTCCACCGGGGGCTACATCAGCCTCGCAGTTGCCTTCAAAGGGCCAAATATAGAGCTCCTTGACCCTAGTTCAGGAGTAGTTATATTTATACAGTCCTAAAATTACATTTGGCCCTATGAAGCAACCACAAGGCTGATGTGGCCCCCGGGGAAAATGAGTTTGACACCCCTGCTCTAAAGAGTATTTAATGATTCATTTTTATAATAAGTGATATTAGTAGTTGTGGTACATTAGTACTATGATTTAATCATGTTAGAGCAACACACCTTTGACATAAAGAGCACATCCACCCAGCTCCTTTATAAAAGACTCACTTAAGTGATAACTGACATCAACATTTCTTACTATTCTTACCTCCCTCAGAAGTTCAACACTGTGTGCCAAAAGGTGAACTAAAGATGAGCATTCCCCAGTTATCTTTAAGCTGACTTCACAGACGCACAGCAGCTGAAGGGTCAGCTGGGTAAGCTGGATTTTCCAGAAAACAGGATGACGCGAAAGGCTTAAATATACTTCCTCAATAAACAGCATCACTTCTGTTGTCTGTATCAAATCTTTCATCTGTTTAAAAAAGTCATTATATGATAATTACAATAATGTACAAACCAAAGAGTAATTTAAAGCTATACAAGAAAAGTTAACAATAAAATATTTATCTCGAAACTTATAAAGCCTTAAGAAGATGCAGAAATGTACAGAACTCAAATAGGGTTAAATTATACAACTCCACCTTTTCCTTTTGTCACTGAACAAAATACAATTTGTTATTGTTTTTATTACTGCTGTCTGGCACCAAGTGTTTTCACTAATTTTTCTAACTTCTCTAAGTACATATTTCTTAAGACAAATTACATAACAGTGTCAACATTTTGAAGGAAATTAAATTTGGTTTTGAGTTCTCCAAATGAACTCTCCTTTCTACAATTACAACATAATTACCTGGCAGCAAAGGGTTAGCATGTTAGTCTAATGCACTAAGTCCTTCATCTGCCAAAGTATTTTCTCAGAAAACCTTAACTCAGAGCATCATTTCCACTCTCAGCAGGTGTGAGGAAAGAGCACATTCAAATGGTAGGGTATCTTCTCAATGGGCATTAGGTAGGAAAGACTTGGATGCTCTTGAAAAATCTCAACTCAATTCAAACCCAGCTGTTTCGATCAAAATTCTGGAGTTATTAAAGATATGGTCTTTCTAGCAGACACATTGAAATTTCCCAGAGAGTACAAATAACAAACCATCTACTTCAATCAGGAACCTGTGTCTGTCAAACTCATCAAGAGGAAAGCCTACAGTTGGCCAGCTGTACCTTTCCCCAGTCGCTACCACCATAACAACCCCAGATGACTGTATGTATAACACAAAGAGAAAAATTAATTCCTAGCAAACAAGAGAAAAAAAGATATACTACGATCAAGTGGGAGGATATGGCAGAAAACACTGTCATATAAATTAAGTGAGAAGGTTCAGTAAATTATTTAGCTCTTTTCAAATATATAGTGAGAGAGGCAAAGGGCCATCAAGAAAAGAAAGGGATTTAAAATGAAGTAAAGCTTCACGTTTATTTGACATTTTGTGCATATTTCAAATTTTCCATAATAAAAAAAAATTTTGAAAGGCAATCTCAGCAACTTATCATTCAAAAGGCTCTGTAACCTTATCTTTACCAAAATTCTCAACAAGGACAGTTTTGAAGTGATGTTCTCTCTTTATGTAGAAATAGACCACGTGCAATGAATAACATGCATAATGACAAGAGTCACAATTACAAAGAAAGAACAATCGGGACCATAGTCAATAGTAAAGCTTAAGATAGGTAAGTCCAAATAAAGATAATTCCAAAAACTTTTAATTGAAGGACAATTGGCATTAAAAGAAAAGGAAATAGGAGTTCTACTGACTGCCATCTGATCACAGGTCAATAGGGTGACATGGCTATTTCTAAAAAATAAATAAATAATAATTTGTGTGATGCTCTGCAAGGGCTCAGTATGGGTCAATACTGTATTCAGCTCCAGGAAGAACATTTTATAGCAACACAATGTGAGCACCAATAAAGTAGAGAATTACTGCCACAGGACAGTGAAAAGTCTGGACACCATTTCATGTAGAGAACTAAAGAACCTGATGAAGAAAGAAAGGAAGGAGGAAGGGAAGGATGGAAAGAAAGAGAAAGAAGGTAAAAAGAAAACTCAAAATAGGTTATAGATTGGCTTTTTAAAAAGCTTGTTTTGTTCTAAGAGTGGTGACTAATTAATAGTCTTAGGAAAATGTAGGTCAATTAGAAGTACTTGCTTAAAAAGAAGAAGAACTTCCGGCCAAGATGGAGATATAGGTAGACACAATGTGCCTCCTTGTACAATCAAAAGAAGGACAACAACAAATTTAAAATAAAAAACAAGCCGAACTGAAAGAAAATCTCACTGAATGGAAGTCCTACAGCCAAGTAGTTGAAGAGGAAACATTCATCTAGACACATAGGAGGGGTGGAAATGGGCAGCCAGGCAGAGAACACTTGTGGCAAGATGGCAGCTGGAGGACTAGGGCAAGCAAGGCTGCAGCTGATGGGCAAGGCGGTAGCTGGCGGACCAGGAGGTCCCACATTCGCGTGCAGATAAACAAGGAGGAACAACTGGGGAGGGAGACAGACCAAGCAGCCCAGGGCTCCAGCAAAAAGAAATAAAGCTTCAAACCTCTGACTGAAAACACCTGTGGGGTTGAGGCAGCAACAGGAGAAACGCCCACCCTCACAAGAAAGTTTGTTGGAAAGACACACAGGCTCCTAGAAAGTACACAAGCCCACCCATCGGGAATCAGCACCAGAAGGGCCCAATTTGATTGTGGGAAGTGGGGGAAGTGACTGAAAACTGGCAGAGATCAGAGCAAGCAGCACTGTTCCCTCTCGAACCCCACCCCCACATACAGTGTCACAAAGAAGGGACATGGGTTGCCTGCCCTGGTGAACACCTAAGGCTCCACCCCTCACTACATGACAGGTGCATCAAGACAAAAAAAGTGGACTTCTGACCAAGATGGAGGCATAGGTGGACACACTGTACCTCCTCTCACAATGAAAATTAAGGACAACGAAGATTTAGAAATGAGAAAACAACCAGAACTCATAGAAAATTGAACTGTACAGAAGTCCAACAACCATTCATCCAGACCAGTAAGACGGGCTGAGTGGCAGCAGGAAAAAGCAGAGGTTGGCGGACCCGGGCGCGTATGCAACAGCGGCTGGCAGACCCCAGGCACGTAGGCCACAGCTAGCAGACCCCAGGCACAGGGTGGCAATGGTGCAGACCCAGTAGGCCACGCAAGGTGCCTGGCTGACCAAGTGGTCCCACATTTGCATGCAGATAATCCAGGCAAAGGGGAAGCAGCAGAAGGGACAGGAATCCGAGAGAGAGCTGAGCAAGTGCCATTGTTCCCTTTCAGACCCCACCCCCACATACGGCATCACTACCCAGCCACTGGGCTGCCCTGCCCTGGGGAACACCTATGGCTACACCCCTCACTACATAACAGCAGTGACCAGACCAAAAAAAAAAAAAAAAAAGACTCAAACAGGAGAACAAATCAAAGCCCCAGAGTCAATTCATCTAAACAACCAAGAGATAGCCAACCTATCAGATGCACAGTTCAAAGCCCTGGTGATCAGGATGCTCACAGAATTGGTTGATTTTGCTCACAAATTAGATGAAAAAAATAAAGGCTACAATAAGTGAAATGAAGGAAAATGCACAGAGAACCAATAGACATGGGAGGAAAACTGGGACTCAAATCAATGGAGTGGACCAGAAGGAAGAAACAAACAACCAAACAGAAAACAGTGAAGAAACAAGGATTCAAAAAAATGAGGAGAGGCTTAGGAATGTCCAGGACATCTTTAAAAGTTCCAAATCATAGGGGTGCTAGAAGGAAAAGAGGAAGAGAAAGAAATCAAAAACTTATTTGAAAAAATAATGAAGGAGAACTTCCCCAATCTGGCAAAAGAAATGGACTTCCAGGAAGTCCAGGAAGCTCAGAGAGTCCCAAAGAAGTTGGACCCAAGGAGGAATACACCAAGACACATCATAATTCCATTAGCCAAGATTAAAGATAAGACGCAATCTTAAAAGCATCAAGAGAAAAGGGGATAGTTACCTGCAAAGGAGTGCCCATAAGACTATCAGCTGATTTCTCACAAGAAACCTGGGAGGCAAGAAGGGGCTGGAAAGAAGTGTTCCAAGTCATGATAGGCAAAGACCTACATCCAAGATTACTCTATCCAGAAAAACTATCATTTAGAATGGAAGGGCAGACAAAGTGCTTCCCAGATCAGGTCAAGTTAAAGGACTTCATCATCACCAAGCCCTTATTATATGAAATGTTAAAGGGACTTATCTAAGAAAAAGAAGATAAAAAATATGACAGTAAAAAGACAGCAAACTCACAGTTATTAGCAACCACACCTAAAACAAAAGCAAACTAAGCAAAGAAGTAGAACAGGAACAGAACCACAGAAATGGAGATCATATGGATGATTATCAGCAGGGGAGTGGGTTGGGGGAGAAGGGGAAAAGGTACAGAGAATAAGTAGCATAGATGGTAGGTAGAAAGTAGACAGGGAGAGGTTAAGAATAGTATAGGAAATGTAGAAGCCAAAGAACTTATATATATGACCCATGGACATGAACTAAAAGGGGGAGGGGGTGCGAGTGGGAGGGGGTGTGCAGGAAGGAGGGGATCAAAGGGGGAAAAATGGGACAACCGTAATAGCATAATCAATAAAATATATTTTTAAAAAAGAAGAAGAAGGAAATGGTTACTTGCAAAATAACACACTTCCTATCACTAAAATATTTGATGGTTGTGCTTTAAAGAGTATAAGAAATACCTGTAATCAGTGGGAAAATAGATTACACTGCTGCTAAGATCCTCCCCAAGGCTCAGATTCTTCATTCTCATGGAGCCCATATGTTGATGTGTTTATGCTGCTAGTTTCATTTGTTTCAAATGATGTATCCCTTTTTTTCTTCAACTATCTCAACTATATTAACAAGCCAGATTCCCAAAAACACTCTACAGAGCTCATTTCCAGAAGTATTTAGGCTTGTCAATATAGATTCACAAAGATGAAAACAAACATCTATCAAAGAGCAGAGAACAGGGTGGTGTGAAAAAGCGTACCCTTGTTTAAGATGTTCTGCGTATACATTGCTTTACTGCCCACATAAAACAAAAGCTTTGGAAAAGCCACAAGAGAATTCATTTTAATTAACTTTTCTATGCTTTGATTACAGGAAAGCCAATTTATGAGTCACAGAGGAAAGGTTCACTATAGCCATTCCTTGCTGACACAAACTTAAAACAGTTCATCTGTGACCTCAAGTGATGACTTTGAAAAATATTCACCGATTCTCTCCATTAGCTAAGCAGCATGGGACTCAGATTCTAGGCAAAGGTCAAACCTCAATGATGGGACAGGATGGCCTGATAAATGAATCACTACACTAAAATCACAACACACTGCCAACTGGAGGTTTCTTTGCCTTTTTTTAATCTGCAGTTATAGAGAGATTAGCTCATATTTATCTCTCCCTTGAATTCGCTAGGCATTCTGTCCATACCTCTGTTAAACATCGTTCATCCAACTACTTTTAAACTATGAGAACTTATATGCTTGTTTTAACTCTCTTATGACACCATGGGCTTCTCAAAAGTAGGATCCATCAGGGTCACCACACATGTTGTAAGGGGACATAGGGAAACTGAAATTCAGCCAGCACTGCTGTGGTCAAGCCCTGTGTCCAGGACTGCATTTGCCTTGAGATACGCTTTTTTCTAATTTGCACAAAGAGGTCTCTCTCTTTTTTTCTTCTAATTCAGTGTCTTGCACAAGGAGAAATCAACTCAAGATTTCTTTTTCCTGAGAAGCCTCTCTTAAAGAAAAGTTTTCATTCCTACTAATCCTAAAATGGACTATGCTGATTTACATAACTGTGAATTTAGTTAACATTGTATATATATTAATGTTAAATCTAGATTTACTTCATCATTTCTGAAAGCCCGGGAGCAGTTCTAGAGCCAGGATTGTGTCTCAGCTGGCCAGGCCACACAGCGTCTACTAATTGTATGACAAGAGCAATTAACACTTACTGAAGCTATATGAATGAAAGAGGATGAAAGGCCTTACCTGTAAACATGGAACCATGTCGCAACACAGCTGAAGTACCTGTTGTTCCAGTACTGATGGCTGTTCTTTGTCACCAGGAACCCAGGGTTGAAGTAAGACTTTTAGCAGGGCTAGTCTGAGTTTAGAGTATTCTTGTAACTGGGATGGTTCACAATATAGATACCGTAGAAATGGTGCCATTATTTGGACACATGAAACTTCTGACCTGCAAAAATTGTAACACAGAAGCCAGCCACTGAGTTAAAGAGTATCAAGCAGTCAAATATCAACTAATAGTTCATGACCTATCATATGTTATCACCAAGTTTAACTTTTTTTCCATAATTCTCCTATTACATCATGACCGACCTAGACCCAGGCCAAACAGTTCTTTGTCCACTGGAGAAAATGACTCAGCACCTGGAGACCATAAGCTTGATGGCCAGGAGTAGGTGAGTCTCTACCCACACTCTAGAATAGCATCTACGTCTCAGTCTTTGGTGAACAGCAGAATCATCTGAGAACCTGTTTAGACTTATAGATGTTAGGGCCCAATGTCCAGTAATATACCACAGGTATATAATTTTGAAAAAACTCTATAGTTATTCTATGTCAAACAAAGCCATAGTGACAACCCAAGAAGACTGTAACGGTTAATATTTACTTGTGAACTTGTTAATGTGGAGTGCAAGTAAGTGCGCTTTACGCTTTTAAAGTAATTTGACCATCAACACAACTCTGTAAAATAAAAACATTGGGTTGGCCAAAAAGTTCATTTAGTTTTTTCCATAAAATAAAACACATTTTTCATTTTCACCAATAACTTTATGATTTGGATATTTTCAGTGTGTCAGCTATCTCCCACATACTCAAACTGGTATGAGGTTGATTGTTTTCAATTAATGTCTCAATGTGACTGCTATCAATTTCAACTGGTTTACCCAACCATGAAGCATCATCCAGTGAGAAATCCCCAGCACGAAACTTGGCAAACTACTTGACACTTGATCAGTCACAGCACCTTCTCCATACACTGCACAAATCTTTTTTTGTGTTTAAGTTGCATTTTTACCTTTCCTGAAATAATAAAGCATAATATGCTGAAAATGTTGCATATTTTCTTGCATCTTCAATATTAAAATGGCTACACAAAAATTCACTGATTTTGATAAGTTTTCTTTTAAATGCACAGCTATCACAATAAAATCTAATAAAATTGTTTTGAATGAACTTAAAAACAGCTAAGCACTACTAAAGCCAGCTTACAGAAAAAACAAATGAACTTTTTGGCCAGACCAATATTGTATCACATTATGCGGCAACTGAGGCCGAGAGAGGTGAAGTAATTTACCAAGGCCATCTACTTAAGCTTTTCCCATTCAAAAGAGGAAGACCTTAACAATCTTTTGGATCTTTAGATTTCAATATATCCCAATAATTCCAAGTCAAAAGTCACTAAAATACCAAAATGACCTTTCAAATATAAAAATTTCATCATGTCATTAACTAGTTTAAAAGTTTACCCTTACGATAAAACATTTAGCCCAATTCACAAACCCTCCTATTTTGGCTACTGCTTATCTTTCCAGCCTTATTTTTTGCTCTTCTCCACTCTCCACTGAACACTAAACTATGGGATTTCCCGTCATCAGGCTTCCCCTCACTTGCTGTTCCCTCTGTCTGCAATACTATCCTCTTGCTCCCTTCCCTGTTCCTTCCTCTACCTAATTTCTAACATCTTTCAGGTCTCTCCTTTAAAAGCACTTCCTGAGGGCCTTCCCTGATACCTAACCTAGGTCAGAGCCCTACTTTGTGCTCCCACAGGACAATGACTTCATCATAATTCTTTTTAATGTCTCTATCCCTTGTCAGACTATGAGCCAAATGAGGGCATGGACCATGGGTTTCTGTTCACTTCTGTATAACCAATAACTATACACAGTAGGCCTTCAAAGAGGTGCTTATTTGGTTATTAAATTAATTGATTCAGTTACACAAAACTGTAGAGTAGCTTTACAATTAGCACATATCAATTAAATATCATAACTTTATTTTGTTTTTCCTATTTATTATACATAAGAAATTATTAGGCAAGATACAAAGATGGAGCAGGCATTATCTATTCTTAAGAAGCACAGGATCTAACAGTGGCAATCAGTTCTGTTCATGGACTAGAGGACAGAAAGTGAAAATCGCTAAAAGAAAGGTATAAAGTGCAGTGTTGCATAGAGGAAATAGTATTTGCATTATGATTTATTTATTTGTTTGTTTGTTAGGGGAAGAGGGGCAGGGAGGAGAAAGAGAGAGAGAAACATCAATGTGAGAGAGAAACCAGGCATGTACCCTCACTGGGAATTGAACCAGCAACCTTTCACTTTGCAGAATGACACCCAACGAACTCAGCGAATCAGTGAATTATGATCGACCATGTGATTTTATAATACTATTCATTTTACAGCAAAGTGACTTCAAAACATCACCATTAATAAAAGCCTTAAAGTTACCAAATCAGTAAGATTTAATTAATTAATTCGTTTATTTATTCTCTGGGCAATATGTGCTTAATACCTATATATTATTTCACTCTCCTATGTACCAGAAACAAAAATAGATTAAATCCTTGTTCTGATGGAGTTCACAATCTATAGGTATATTTTTCCTCAATAGGACAAATACACAATCTATAAAAAAACAAAAGAAGGACTTTTTTGAGTTCATCATTATTACTGAAACATATCTTTATCATACCATCCACTTTGGAAAACTATTCCCAAAGAATAAATACGATCCAGGTGTCAAGAATATCCACTACCAGCTTATTGGTTTTTTTCCTGCTTTGAGATGCTGAAGGTGAAATGCAAGATTTATATAGAGAAGTGTATTTCCAAGGTACTGTTATTACTCGACATCAGGAACATAATGTTGAACTTTCTTAAGAACAATATAGTATTACACTATTTAGAATTTTCCTTGGCTTAATCTGTCCCAATTTTGAATATTGCATTTCCTATGTGGTATCTCATGATTAACTATAACTTCAGTATGCATGAAATTGACAGGGCTTATGAGAAAAAAGAAAATAATAAAACATAACCAGAAATCCCAACGCAATTAAGAATATTTAAAAATGTAGCCAAGTGTGTATGTATCTACATATACATCTTTCATATTTCTGTTTACCATTAAGAGAGAAGTGGTGAGAAAAGACCTGGAATAAGAACAAAAAACTGGGGCTTTTGGGCCCATTCTGCCATTCACTAGCCATGTGACCTTGAACAAGTTATTTAATGTTGCTCTTCTTAGTTCCCTCATGTGAAAAAACATGTGAGACTACATAACCTTGAAGTATACAGGTCTAAAGACCATGACATCACTGTCAATTTACACGATTCTCAGTTCCATGAAGGTGAAGTTTTCACATTACAGGGCCTTCTACAAATGAATGCAGAACTTAATCATAAAATAATGCCCCTCTAAAACCTTGCATGATGATCTACTGTTATTTCCAGACACCTACATACTATTAAAAATGAATGCAGCCCTTGCTGGTATGGCTCAGTGGACTGAGCGCCAGCCTGCGAACAAAGGGTCGCCAGTTGGGTAACCAGTAACAAAATAAATAAATTAAAAGGGAACAGGGGAAGAGAATAAAATATTTTGTCACTTTTAAGACTTAGTAAACATTGCCACAGCTGGTGTAGCTCAGTGGATTGAGTGTGGGCCTGCAAACCAAAGGGTCACTGGTTCGATTCTCAGAGCACATGCCTGCGCTGCAGGCCAGGCCCCCAGTAGGGGGCGCAAGAGAGGCAACCACACATTGCTGTTTCTCTCCCTCTCTTTCTCTGTCCCTTGCCCTGTCTAAAAATAATAAAATCTTTTTTAAAAAATGAATGCAAACAGCTAGTCTAACCAATAATTCCTAACACAGAAAAAAGATAGATTACAAGCTATATCTCCACAACATTTTGCCTCCTTCCCATAGTTACAAATCACTATTTAGATTATTAAATTATCTACCTTCTTTCTTTTTTAAATTATATTTTATTGATTATGCTATTAAAATTGTCTGAATTCTTTTCCCCTTTGCCACCCTCCACCAAGGACCCCTGACTCCCACAGGCAATCCCCATACCATTCTTCACATCCATGGGTCATGCGTGTAAGCCTTTTGGCTACTCCGTTTCTTATACTGTACTTTACATCCCCACGGCTATTCTGTAACTACCTATTTGTACTTAATTACCTCACCTCTTCACCGATTCCCCCAAACCTACCCAACCATCAGAATGCTCTCTGTATCCTTGATTCTGTCTCTGTTGTTCTTGTTTGCTTAGTTTTTCAGATTCAATTGTTGATAGACATGTATTTATTACCATTTTATTGTTCATAGTTTTGATCTTCTTTCTTTTCTTAAATAAGTCCCTTCAACATTTCATGTAATAATGGTTTGGTGATGATGACTCTAGGTTGTTAGTTTGGGGGTTTATTTATTTATTTATTTTTTGGGTCTGGGAAGCTCTTTACCTACTCTTCAATTCCGAATATAGCTTTGCTAGGTACAGCAATCTTGGCTATACGTCCCTGCTTTTCATGACTTTGAATAATCCCTTCTAGTCTGCAAAATTTCTTATGGAAACTCCCCTGTAGGTAATTAGCTGCTTTTCTCTAGGTGCTTTTAAGATTCTCTTTATCTTTAACCTTTGGCATTTTAATTATGATTTGTCTTGAAGTGGGCCTCTTTGCATCCATCTAGTTTGGGACACTCTGTGCTTCCTGGATTTTCATGTCTATTTCCTTCACCAAATCAAGGAAGTTTTCTTTCATTATTTTTTCAAATAGATTCCAATTTCTTGCTCTTGCTCTTCTCCTTTTGGCACCCCTATGAAGTTGTCCCAGAGGTAGCTTACACTATCCTCGATTTCTTTTATTCTTTTTTTTCTTCTTCTTGTTCAGATTGGTTGGCGTTTTTTTATGTTCCAAATCACTGATTTGATTCTAGGCTTCCTCCACTCTACTGCGGTTTCCCTGTAAATTGTTCTTAATTTCAATTAGTGTATCCTTCAGTTCTGATTGATTCTTTTTTATGCTGTTGACATCCTCACTAAGTTCTTTGAGAATCCATATAACCAATGTTTTGAACTCTGCATCTGAAAGATTGCTCATCCCCATTCTGTTTAGCTCTTTTTCTGGAGTTTGATCTGCTCTTTCATTTGGGCCATGTTTCTCTGTCTCCTCATTTTGGCAGCCTCCCTGTGTTTGTTTCTATGTATTAGGTAGAGCTGCTATGATTTCCTGTCTTGGTAGCATGTCCTAATGTATAGTAAGTGTCTTGTAGGGTCCAGTGGCACAGGCTCCCCTATCACCCAAGCTGGATACTCAAGGTATACCCTCTGTTTGGTCTGAGTACACCTTCCTTTTGTAGTTGAGCCTTGATTGCTGTTAGCAGATCACTGGGAATGATTTACCCAGGCCAACCAGCTGCAATGATTGGCTGTGACCACTGACCACCAACCTCTGCCCTCCATGGAGGATCAGCTGTGCAGGGGCAGGGTGTTATGCTTTGATGTGGTCTATAGCTTTCCACTGGATACCCAGGCTCTGAGGTTTCCTGGGTGGTGCAGGCCAAGATCAGCCCCCACCTGTGTTCTGCCAAGGACCACCCAGTAGAGCTGTAAAGCAATCTGAGTTGGATGCTGTTTGTGTTGGACTTGGAGATTCCCAAGCAAAGCCAATCTGTGAATCTAGGCTGGCTGCTGCAAGTGCTGGGCCTGGGGCCACTTAGCAAGAGGTATGTGGGCTGAGGAACTGGGGATTCACTGAGGCCAGCTGTTGCTTGTTTGGATTTAGGAAATTGTGAAGCAAGAGCCTAGACCAACCATTCATATGGAAAAGTTATCATAACAGTTTGAGTCGCCCCGTAAATTGGATGGGGGAGAGTATCAGATGATCTCTAGGGCAGAGCAAACAGTGTTAGCCAGGTAGATGGAGTCTCAGATATGGTACCTGCCTGCCAACTCTGTGGCTCTGTGGAGGAAGGGCTCAGAAAAGGGATGATGGCCTCTGACTGCCTTTCTGTCTGGGAAAAAGCTGTCCCTCCGCACCTGTTGATGCCAGGCACTTCAGTTTTTTTCCCGGTATGCCACTGGTTCCTTTCAGGCTCCTATCCTGGTACCCACCTTCTTTCTAAATAACAACTTAAAACTGCCAAGTTAACTTACTCTAAAATTGAATCTCAAGAAAACTAACAGTCTGCTGAAAATGCAATCAGAATTACAATTTCTACTGCAAAGAATAATCTCATAGTGCAAAAGTAGAAATGAGGCAACAGCAGTTTTTTTTTTTTTTGTAAATAAATATAAAGTAATTTAGAACTTCCAGAAGGCTCTAGATAGCATATCCTAACACCTGAGAATTTAAATGAAAAGAGTAAGTCAATAGAAGCTTATCGGTAAATAAACCAAAGCCTATGAATAATCTTTTTTTCCTTATGAATATCTGGACAAACTTCATTAGAATAAATACACCCTAATCCCAAAACAATACTCCTTTAAAATGAAAATAACCGAAAGTTAAATTAATTACTTGTCAATTAAAGCATTGAAAAAGAGATTCTTCACAAACTTAATGACAAATTGGTCAAATTAGCAGCAACATCCTTTAAAAAGTATCCCCATCTATTTAATAAGAGAAATATCATTAAATGAATGTTTATTATAAATTTGTTATTTTTGGTTCCTAACATAGATGATGAAAGATTTATTTAGTAAATACTAATCCTACCTTTGAAAATGCAATCCTAGGTGAGAGAAGAAAGGATAATGATGTTTATTTTTGGCTATTCATTTAAATGCCACATGGATTCTCTGACTGGGAGATGATTACAAGGTTCTCTATATCTCTTTAAAACTTCCTATACCACTATATCCTGCCTAGAAATTCCATCTAAAATTGAAGTTATGGACTCAAGTGGTGTTCTAAGAAACTCCATCTATAGGATACTGTAAAAACTTCAAGAGCAGGAAAACATGAATGAAGTTGGTGTGGCGAGTGTAACTCAGGTATTGGATTACTCTAGACAATGGTATCCTATCATGACCTTGCATGATGGTACTATATATATTATATATTAGGAGGAATGCTACAACCCACTGCCTGGGCCCATCAGTCTGTGAGCCTCATGTATATAAATCCAACACTTACAGAGCACCTAGAAATCTGCCAGTCATTATTAGTTCAAAGAATAATGACATAGTCTTATATTTGCCCTCAGGAAGGTTTCACAGTTAACAGAGGAGAGTTAATTATAAGACAATGGAGTGAATATAATGATGTAAGAAATCACAACTGAAATTATGGGATCGTATAAAAGATACCTAACTGAGCCTGTGGTAAGCAGTGAACTTCTAGGAGAGAGAAAGCCTGAACGGAGTTTTGAGAGAGAAATTAGGAAAGGGCTGTGGTGAGGTTTGAGAGCTGAAGGTGGGTACTAACAGAAGCACAGAGGCAAGGGAAGAGCACTGCTTCCTGTGCAGAAGTCAGTGTACTGCTGAGCACACCAGTCACGAATTGTGAGACAGAGATAGAAGATAAAATTGGTGAAGCAGGTGAAACCATATCATACACAGAGCCTAGAATAATACACTAGATTTTATCTTGTAGCCTGGGGATTTTCCAACTATTTCTGAAACCAAACTCTTTTTTCTTTTTTTTTAATACAAAGCTTCCATAGGCTACCAACATATAAGTTCTATAAAAACAGACCCGAAGTGGGTAGGGGATTCCTGTACTTAGTCCACACTTTGCAAGTGAAGTATGAAAACCACAGTTGTGGTGATTTAAGTAAAGGAGTGATACAATAATATTTGCTCTCTCGATATATCACTCTGACGTGAGTGCAGAGAACGGATTTGAGTGACATGAAATTAGAGGCAAAGATGTCAGTTACAAACAAGTGGCAAAAACCAAAAAGATGGTGACCTAAGCCGGTGTCATGGTAATAAGGATGGAAGAAAGCGGGTAGCATAGAAGAACATCAGGACACCCTATGAAGCTAAACTAACTGCTCATATGGTTGCCATCTAATCCCAGCTGGAACTATCACTTGATCCCAACTGGCAGATTTCAAACAGGGAGAGTTTAACACACTAATCAATTTGGCCGGGGGGGGGTGGGGCGGGGGGGATGGAGAACTACCTTCTAAATGTATTGTGTATGGAGTATCAAGGCTTTATACCCTGTTTTATATTATTGCTAGGAGGAACTAATTGATTTATGTTCTTTTGCTTTACATTAATTATTTGACACAACTATTAAAATAATGTCATTAAAATTTTTTAAATGTATAGTACTTTACTGAATATTTCTAATAAACTTTCCTAACTAACCAATGCTTTACTTCTTTAATAATAGCTTATCTTATATTTAATACTTAAACAATCAATAAATGTGGTAGGTTTTTATTTCCTTACTCTTAAAATATAAAAGTATATATGCTTAAAGACATTTCTTTAGCCAAAGCAGCTTAAAAAAGAAAGACCAAGCTCTAAAATTAGCATATACCATTCCATCACCCTCAGTTATTTTATTTTACATTACCTTTCAGGGCATTGCTGGAAAAAAGCTGTCAGCTGCTGCAAAAGTACTGGCCAGCAATCAGGTCTGTGTTCAAGCACAGTGATCAAAGGCTGAGGGTGATTTCTGAAACACACAGAGAAGCCACATTGGAAACTGTCATTTCAGGACTACACACCTTCAATATCCAAATACAGCAGGAAAAAAGAAAAAAAGCCAATGCCATCTAGAGACATTTTTTGCAGGATTCATAATTGTCACAAAATTATCATCTGCCTCATTTGTTGGCAAGTTGGTTTGTTAAAACTGACATTTTTTCCTTTAAACTGTTTTGCAGAAAATAGAATGAACCCCAGTCTTAGAGACCCAATGCTGAGAACAGACTCTGCACTCAACAGCTGTATGACCAACCACACTCCTGAATCCAGCAGCTCTCTCATCTGCATCTCTTGATTCCCTTACTCCTAAAAGTCACGCCTCCTTCTCCCGCTACTCTCCTTAAGAACCTGGAAGGTTCCATTTTCTCTAACATTGCCCCAACTTCTAAGCACTATCTTTTTTCTGTTCCCACTTACCCCATTTTTCTCAGTGTATGACTGTGTTCCCTCAGCATATTTAAGATGGGAAAAAGAAAATATTTCTCCCACCTCAAATAATCTGTCCAAATTGAAAATGCTTGAAATTTCTCTTGAATGAGGATGAATCTTTTTATTTGGACTACATTCATTAAGATACTTAAAAAAACCTATATAAAACATAAGATCTGAAAACTGAAGAATTCTTAAACAAGAAAAAGAATAAAAGCACAAGTTATTTTAAATAGCTCAAAGAGTCTACAAGAAACTCTAAATTCATTAGAATCTTAAACTCTGAAGCACTATACAAAGTTTTTAGTTAGTATGAACGTGGCTTTTCTTCCAAAAAATTTTAAAAACAAAATGTAAATGCTCATTATAAATTCAAAAAGAGAAGTATCCATGTTTTAATATAAAAGGAATCAAATGCATAATGTAATTTTTAACTGAACAAAATATCACTAGTAATGATTTAAAGAAAATAAAAACAAGCAGACTAGTTTCACTGAAATGATTTTTTAAGACAGCCTTCTTGGTAGTTCTGAAAGTGTGATCACCTTACCAGCAATATCAGCAACACCAGGGAACTTGTTAGAAATGTAAATAAATCCCAGGCTCCAGCCCAGACTTAAAAGCCCTCCAAATAATTCTGATGCACTGCTATAAAGCGGCAGTTCTTAACCATGGCTGCAAGTTAGATTCATCTGTGGAGCTCTTTAAAAAAATACCAATGTCCAGGTCTCAATTATATTCAGGTTGCTAGGAATGGAGTCCAGGCATTAGCAATTTTTAAAAACTCCTCTAGCAATTTTACTGTATTGCCAGGGCTGAGAACCACTACCAGTAGGCCACCACAGAAGAGGAAAGTTGTTAGGAATTAGAAAGTTTTCTGATTTTTGTTTTCTCTCTTAAACGGAAAAGTATGCCAGATCCATCACGTTCAAACACTCATCTTAAACCCCTCTCTGACACTACTACACAGTTCTGGCTATTATAACACCACCTCTTTATTTTCTCCTCAACCTCACCTAATCTATCATGCGCTAACGTCACGCGCTGGCAGCATGTTTTGCTAAAGCACAGGCTATTTCTGACTGATCAGGTTACTGCCATTACAAGGAATCACTCTAAGCAATTTGTTTACACCAAAACTCAAAAATCATATAAAAATCACATTTCTAAATTTCAAATTCTTTGGCAGTTAAACCTATCTAGAACTTGCTTCTACTATGGTTGCCACAGATACTTAACAAACAACAAATTTAACAAATCCTAAAAGCATCTCAGGTATAACATATCAACTGAAATTCTTAAATTAAGAGTTCAGTAGGTCATGTTCAAGTAAACATGAGTAAAAGGAATAGCACAGCAACTGCAATTATTTTATCTATGTTTTTTACTTCTGAAAAGCACCATAATGAAATAAGAAGTCAGCTAGTGGCAGCATTTATGACAATTTAAAAAGAAAATCAATGTCCCCAACAGGGGGTGGGCTGGGATGAGGATAAAAGGCAGAAAACTGTACTTGAACAACAATTTAAAAAAGAAAGAAAATCAAGCAAGTTACCACATAGTTTTTGTGTGATCACAAAACACGGGCGTGCTTTTTAATACACTCGCCTTATAAGTAAGTCATCCTCCACTCCTTCCCACTCCTCACACTCCCAAGATGTTAAATATCTATCTCCTTTTGAAAAGTTAGTTTTGACCAAAGAGTCACTGCTTTGATTCGCAGTCAGGGCACATGTCTGGGTTGTGGGCAGAGTCCCCAGTAGGGGGCGCATGAGAAGCAACCACACAGTGATGTTTCTCTCCCTTGCTCCTTCCCTTCCTCCCTCTCTAAAAACTAAAATCTTTTTTAAAAAATTTAAAAAATAAAATATTATAATTTGAGCATTTAAAATGTCATAAGGCTGAGTATAGTTCACTCTTGACTATTCAAGGATTAATTATGAAATTTATGGATTATTCAAGTTTTTTCTTTTCTTTCTTACTCTCAGTGCATGTTAGCCATTCCACTTCTTTCAAGTACATTTAACTGAGAAGGGTTGAGGTAAATGAAGGACTCACAATTTAAATAAGCCAACTTTGCTCTTTTTCTAGAAGCACTGTTGATCAAAAAAAAAAAAAAAAGTGGTACAAAAGAACACCAAAACAAAACCTGGGTTATACCTAAAAACTTCAATTATCCTCAAGCCTACTATTCAAGTTATTGAGTAAGCTGATTACAACACTTCATTCAAAATGATAGATGAGTTGACCATACAAACAACCTGATCACTGGTAAAACAGTGGCAGATAATAAGCTATACAAGTTTTGATAAACAAATTTGGGGCATTGTTATTATTATTATATATAAGCAATGCCTACATAGTATCATCAAAATTATTTACTGTTATACTGACACTTTGTCTCAGAAAAAAATACAAGTGGAGAGATGAGGTGAAATAACAGAGGAAAGCACTGAATTAAGAATCAAGAGTTCTGACTTTACATTCTGGCTCTGCAACGAATTGTGTGATCTCAGGCAAGATAATTAACCTTTCTTAGGCAATTTCTGTATCTGTAAAATAAGGAAATCAGGCTAAGTACCTTCTAGTGCTAAAGTTATATAACCCAAGGCACCCATTAAAGCCCTAATCTCCATACTGCTCAGAACTAGAGGTAGAAACAAACCCTGTAAAAGCAGAAAGTAGTGAGGACAGCTCTCCACTATGAATAATTCTGTGTCAAGTTAAAACAGTTCTAAGAACAATGTCTATTAAAATCTGAGACCTAAAAGAAGAGGTATCCTATTTTTATCTTAAAGACATAAATCATCCTATATATTTTGTATTTCAGAGAGAAGTGTTGCAAAAAGGAGCCCACAGAAATTTTTAAATAAGAATTTTCTAACTCTTGAGACATCCAATAGATTCTGCTTTCTTCTTAAAAGAGAACAAATAACATTGTTTCTAAAGATTAAAATCAATACAAACCAGGCAGCCAGGTCACCCTTCATTGGCCTTTAGTGCCTCTAATCTCCCCTTCACTGTGTGTTGTTTTTCTGCTCCTACCACAATGAATGAATGTGTTGTACATTCTTTGGCACTTCACTTCCCTGTTTCATAATTTGTAAATGTTTTAATGGCTATTTTAAATAAAGCATTTACCATAGTAGCAGCACACAGAATACTCCATAAATGAAATGGGGTACTATTATGATTATCATGCAGGTAGGTTTGTATCTTACACTAGAGCAAAAGCAGCTTGAAAGCTGGATCTACGTCTTATGTCTTTTCTTTCCCTTTCAGTGTTAAGTGCACATCTACAATAAATGTCACACACACACACTTTCCCCAAACCACGTTTTTAAGCTCATTGACTGGATCATTATACCAAGTTATCATGGCCCCACCAGCACACTGTTTCAAAGTCCATGTTGATTAAAGAAAAAAAAAAAAAAAACCACAGGAAGCATGCAGAACCAGTACCTAATACTTCAGTGCTCCCACCCTTTAGTAATATTTACAACACATGGCAATATGTGCATCTTAACAGAACGGAGGAATGAAGAAATGGTCAATTCATGGTTCCACTAGACTAGCACAGACGCAATGGTCAACTAAGGTATATATAACAAGATTCCCCTCTGCAAGTATAAGTGCATTAATCTTAACAGAAAAGAGTAGTTAAAAATTCTTGTGGTAGGCAAATCAAAAAGCAAAAGTTATTTGTAACCTCTAGGTCACCTCAACTTTTCTGCTACATCTCTGAATATAGGAAAGCCAAGATTTGATTTACATCATAAATTCACCGATAGATAGAGATTGCCTTTCTGTGTGAGGAAAAAATGCCTGCTGTCACCATGCCTTTTCTGTGTGCAGCTGTGACCCTGGCACTTTCAGAAGCATAGCATAGCACTTACTACATCAAATATGCATTTTAAAAGCTATTCTCTACCTGCTCTGAATTTTGATTTGGATGTACTAGTTATAAGCCAAAAAAGGATTTTTTTAAGAGCTCTGTAGATTTCAAGTTAAAAAAATGCATACTAAAAAATTATGTAGATTTCACAATGAATATTACTATAAAATAAAACAATAATTATGACTCATTATATATTCTATAGTGTTTTAAGAAAAAAAAACATTTTATCCCTTCCATACAAGCTCCCAGAAAAAGACTTGGAGCAAAAGTGATTTTAATTTTGACATTTTTGACTAAATTTATTTTTTCTTTGGATAAGGTAAATAGGGAGAGTATAGCATTTATTTGAAAATACATATACTTTATTTTACGATGATTCTGCCCTCACAATGAACTTTCAAAGAATCCCTGTTTAGAGAGGAAGGGATTTTTCTTAAATTTATTGCAGTGACATTGGTTAATAAAGTTATGTAGGTTTCAAGTGTGCAATTCTATGATACATCATCTTCATAGGATCAGGGATTTAATGCAAAGGTGTCTGCCAGTGTCAGATGTGTGGGGCTATTTTAGGGATAGAGTGAAGGCTGGGGAAAAACATAAAAACACAAAGCTAGGGATACAGAGCTTATATTACCAAGTTACATGCTATGATTGCAAAAATAAACAAAAAAAAAACTAGAGATAAATAGGCTAATAAGGCAAAAATTACAATATTTTGTGGTCTTAAGACATTTATTGGCAAATTACTAAACAATTTTAAATTAAACATCCACACTTCAAGTAGCTTATGAAGCATTTTCTAGTGGCAATTACTAACTAGATGACTGTTCAGTATCTGTAGCTTATTCTTTAGGTGTGATTCTAAGTCCCAGGGATAAACCCCAGGTGATTAGAACCATAAACTGTGAGCAAAGACTTCCCTGGGTGGGAAGAGGAGAGAAAAAGAGTAAATAAAAACTTAAGCAAAACATGCTGTTCAGAAAGAATCAAAATGCAAAGAGAAGCCAGCCCTTGGGTAGTATTATCAGCTGTACTTCCCCAACTACTGTCCTCACTTCTTTCTTATCTTTTACTCTGCCAGGCTTTTTCTGGGACACGAATACTCCTTTCTTATCCATCTTTTTTCCCTATTTTTGTATAAAGATATCTACTCATCCATTAAAGCAAAAATTCACAAGCCCTCTGAAATTATATGTAAAATTTTAATACGTGTGTGTGTACATTTTCTAGGAGAAAGACAAAAATTCTGTGAGATTATCAAGGAAGATCCTGACCCCCCTGCCCCAACTCCAAAAAACATATCAGTGAATTAAAACTAAGTATATCTAAGGTAACTGCTGTAATGCAGCCTTATTAAAACCTCACTCCAAAAAAACTATAAAGCAAGCACCACTTCCCCCTAAAAAAAAAAAAAAAAAAAGGTTACATACTATGAGTTCTGCCTAGAAATCTGGGCTCCCTAAGTGTTAAAGTTTCTGTAATTTCAGCAAAATAAATTATATTATGTATTCTGCTGGCTCCAATCTCTTATGGAAGCTTGAGTGTATAGTACAGAGAATTAAATCATGCTGTCATGCTTACTTTATGCTAAATAAAACCAAGCATCTGCAACTCAGGGGATCCCTGGATAATATATTCAATTATTGAAATAATCAAACCTCTCAAAAAGCAAAATGCTTACTCTGACAACAAAACTATAATTTAAGAGCTGATGGTCAATATTTTAGTATTGCAAGAATCTAAGCAACCTCATTAGGCAGTAAATGTAATAAGAAAATCTGAATATAAATGAAAAACACTAGCAACTACTCTTAAAGATTAAGAGGTTTCTTTTCAGGAACTTACAAGAAGTAGTTTGCCTTCAGAAATAAATGTAAAATGCAAGAACACTAAAAATTCATTGGTAAACATGCAAAAATATTACAGAATAAAATGTAACCCATCCTATGTAGTATTATTCAGCCATAAAAAATGAAATACTAATCATACTACAATATAGATAAACCTTGAAAACATTATGCTAAGTGGAAGAAGCCAGTCATAAAAGGCCACACAGTAGATGATTCTATTCATATGAAATGTCCAGAAGAGTCAAACCCAGAGATAAAAGTAACATGTTCTAGGGGCTGAGAATATGCAGTATTGGAAATGACTGACTGACTGCAAATGGACGTGGTGCTTCTTTTGGCGGTGACGAAAATATCCTGGACTCAGAGCAGCAATGGTTAAACGACTCTGTAAATATAATAAAAAACACTGAACTGTACACTTTAAAAGCGTGAATTTCATTGTATATTACATTATATCTCAATAAAAAAGGCACTAAAATACTCAAAATTTAACTCAGCCACATACTGTTTTAAATTTAGGTTACCTATTCTTGATTTTAGAAAAATTCATATGTATCATGTGAAACGTAAGTATATGGCCAATATAAATAATCATAGTAACTTGGATTTACCTATAAAGAAATAAGTTCAAATCACAGTCCCATTTATTTACTCAATGTCTCAGATTGAAAGCTTAATTTTATCCATCTTAAAGATGCAGAGGTGGAAGGAAAGAAAAGTGTGTCTTTTTTGAATGTCATTACAAAACATCAGGACACTGTTTGGTACATGAACCATTTGTCCAGTGATTTCCAAACCTAGTTCCACATCAGGACCCCTTGGGACTTTTTAAAAATACACAAATTCTAATACTCACAATGGCTCCCACCCAACCTTTCTAAATCACGATCTACAGAGGTGGAGCTTTAGAATCTATATATTAAGCACATTTCTGGGGATTCCTATCGTTTCCACTCCTAAAACTTACCTCTACCGCCACTGTCACTAGTACATGTGAAGGGAGGGTTGGGGTTGGGAAACAGCCATTTTGAAATCGTCAGAGAAAACTGATTGGGGGGCTGTGAGCTTAGTGAGAAACAGAATATTTGCATGGTCTCAAAGTGTCTCAGAGACTGCTTATTAGTTGCAAGAGGAAAATGGTAACTATACAGTAGAGAAATCAGATTATCACCTTGAACGAGTGACCAAAATTAAAATCACCAGTGAGGGTAAGACAGACATTAGTGCCTCCAGCTGTAACATCCTGACAAGTGTCACTTCCATGGTATCCAAAATTGTCAATGCCGTGAAAGAATGAGAAACAGTTCCCGATTTTAAAAGACTAAAAAGATATGACAACTAAAGGCAGCATATCATCCTACACTAGATCCTATACACTGAAAATAAAAGGGGAAAAGGTATAAAAGGACAAATGACAAAATTGGGATATGCACTATAGATTGAAATATTGTATCAGTGTTAAATTTTTCTCAATTTGGTAACTGTACTCTGGTAATGTAAGAATATTTTTGTTCTTCGGAAACACATACTATTGAATATAAGGGATCTACTCCCAAATATTCTGGGGTTTTCTCCGCTCAATTTTATATAAAGAATGATAAAAAAAAATGTGGCAAAGTGTAGGAGACAGTTCTGTGTGGCGTGGGCCCAACTCCCACTCAGAGATACACAGGACCCACGCCCACAGATAGGTTCTCCCGTGGGAAATCAGGCCTGCAATGTGCCTAGGCCACTTTGAATCTTGCTTTTGTTAAAAACTCCCTCACCCTGAATTGAGACAGCAAGGGCTTATTGTAACTTCCTAAAATGCAAGCTAAACCTTCCTAGGATGAATGTAACCTTTTCCCCTTTTTATTTGCAAATATCCTTCTTCTGTGATGTGACTAGTGGCATTGGCTCCTTTGTTGTATGTTAAAGGTAACAACCTAGAGCAAACCTGGGCATAGTAAATGAGGACCATAATGTGAAGTGCAAGAAACCCAATAAAGGCCTGTCATGGCGGAGGCTCCCACTGAGAGAAAAACCATGCTGTCCCTTTTCCTCCACCCGACACGGTAGTCCGTGTGAATGCCTCATTTCATCCATAATGACACGGACATTGCAGGCCAGTGTCTGCTTTAGCAACGTATAAAAGAAACTGATGAAATCTTGGTAAATGGTAAATGAGTCTTTTACTCTATTCTTGCAACTTTTTTGGAACATTAAAATTATTTTTAAATAATAAGTTAAAAAGAAAAATCTTCATTGAATTCCAACTACTCTTTAAATAAAACCCAAAGTCTTTGCTATGATCTTGTATTCTAGGCCACAGCCACCCACCCTGAGCCTCTGCCTCCCCTGAACACCAAGTTCCAGCTACTTTGCCTCCTGTTAATTCCTCTAGTGCACCAGGCTTGTCCACACAACAGCATCTAAGCCCATGCTTTTCCTTGTATCAGAAGCTTTCTTCCTGTGCTCTCTGCATGGCTGACTTCATCGAGTCCTTCAAAGTGGATATGAGAGAAAAAGCAGAAACAGTTTAATGCTAAGAAAAAGCTAGTTACCAGAATTAAAACTGGGCTACGATTTTTTCCTTCCCTTTTTCAATTCTCACCAGAGGGTATGTTCATTGACTTGAGAGAGAGAGAGAGAGAGAGAGAGAGAGAGAGAGAGAGAGAGAGATCAGTTGCCTCTCATATTCACCCACAGGGACTGAACCCACAACCTAGGTATGTGCCCTGACTGGGAATCAGTCTCATAACCTTTTTGGTGTACAAGATAACACTCCAACCAACTGAACCACCTGGTCTGCACTGGGCTATTGTTTGATATCAACAATCACAAACTAGTCTTAGTGTACTGTGTATTATCTTGGGACTTTCTCTTGTTTTTCTCTTTTCACCCAAGGAATGGATGCATTTGCCTTAAGAGATAAATGAAAAAAAAAAATCAATATTCATTAAAAAGTACCTCAGCCTTTAGACACACGTCTTAAAGTTCTTAAAATCAAATCTCCATCTGAGTAAACTACATAACACTGCACAAATGGACGAAAAAATACACAAATAGACTGCATAACTTTAATTTACTCAGAACATTAACTATCCATTACTGTTGGCCTAATCACCCATTTCAGAGCACACATCTGCCAAAAACATTTAATATTCTCTTATTTCAGAAAGTACAGCTTGATGTTGATCAGACCAAACCTTTCCACAAATAACACTCTTAACATTTGATATTTGTGCATGTCAGCCACTGTCTGGCACATCAGAATGATGCACAAATTCTGGAACAAGCAGTTACTGCTCATGAATTCACAGCTATTTCCTCACTTCAGCTGCGAGGAGAGATCTTAAGGAGACTGCCACAATATGAATATGCAGGAGAAAAATTAAAAGCAAAAGCACATGATAAAATTTCAGGGTGGAAAATGGCACATTATAAAGCAAAGGAGAAAATAAGCCTTTAATAATTTATAAATAATAAAAACTTAGTTTAGTTATTCTTCCTGCAACCAAAACACCAGCCAAATATCAGTTCTCTGCTGAACTTCCTGTATGATCAATAGTCAAGAATGCTTAATTAACTTGGTTAAATATACGTGTGTTACAGGAAAAATGGAGTTCAAGCTAACCCAGAGGAAATTCAGACCAAACAAAAGTGAAAGGAGAAAAATAAGAAACCACCCAGGAAGCTTTGAGAGAACACCAACACCTGAGGCTGACACTCCAGTCATTCTAGAAAGGACCCAGGCATCTGCACACCTCGAAGCTCCTCAGAGGGCTCTAATGCGCTCCAGGTTGAGAGGCTCAAGGTTTTAACACTTGGCATATGCTCTTCATTTAATCACCTAGTCAAACATACTGCATTGTTCTCCCAACTTTCCCCATCCTCAAAGGCACTGGAAGTTGAAACCCCACTTAAGTATCTCCATTTAATCTTGTTTAAGCCACAAAACTAAAGAAGGGTCCAGTTAAGTATCAGGAACTTTATTAGCTGCACACAATCTAATCCAGTGCATCTCAAAACATGAAGAGACCATCTGTACATCCAAGTCTCTTATTCAAATGCAGGTTTGCAGACATGTTCCAGACATACACATCAAACACTGACGATGAGCTGCTTATGCACCGTAAACACTAAAAACCAGTAGTGGTTTCTGGGGCGGTGCTGAGGGCTCTCTCCTCCTCCTCCTCCTACAGCCATCTACCCCCTTATTTCACTGAACAGAGCAATGAGGTTTAAATCTCTTATATTCTTCCCCCTGCATCTGCATGGGGCTTGCTCTCATTGGATTGCTTTTCCTTTAGAATTATTCTTTGGTTCTGCTCTAGGCCTCTATTGTCCATAGTGGACATGACAAGTAGAACTTGGTGCTTTGCGACATAAAAACATACAGACCTTTTCCCTCCCAAATAGGGAACAGAGGCAAGGAGACATGATTAGGCCATTCAAGAACCACCTGCTAGTGTACCCAAGGGGCTCCCTGCAGCTCATATGTGGTACCATAAAATTCCCAGGAGCTCAAGCAGTATTTCTCAAGTGTCATCCACAGACGACCTATATCCATATCACTGACTAACTGGACAAACATGCTGATTCCGAATCTCACACAAAACTGACTGAATGAGAATCTCTGGTAAGTGGGCTTGAGAAACTATACTTTTAACAAGCTCCCAGATGATTCTTATGCACAGGAAGTTTAAGAACCACTGAGGTCCAGGGTTGATAAAGAGAAAACCCTCTCTAGATCTCCTTTAAGAAATTTACAGGGACCAAGGAAGCCACTGGCTAACATTGTAGGCCCTCACATCTCCCTCTCTCTTTACTCCCATACTGGCATGAGTTACACAACTCAGCAAAGAGTCACTTAAAATGACCGCATATTCTGTTTTACTATAATTCAAGTTAGTTAGCTCTTAGGACAAAAAGAAGTGAGAAATACTTAAGTCCCAGCAGTTTACTAGCAGTCCTTAATATCAGTAAAAACACAGATTAGTTTCATTTCCAGAAAGTTTACAATTAAGTTTCATACCACTTTTATTTTAAATTAACCCTACGGCATAACCAGGGAGCACCTCTCAGTGGAGTTCTGAGCTTCTCACATCTTTGTTTATGCTTTCAGACACAGCTCATCAGTTGCCTCTCCAAGGCTGGGTGATAATGCCAACCAACATGTGGCAAAGAAGGCTCTAAAACAGCATGATGATTTTGTGCTTGACTCAGGTAATCATAGCTCTCTCGAGGGGAATCTGCTCTTCAGGCTCACCTCTCCCCCATTTCTGTCATCCACAATCCCCCCTGGAGGAACTTAAGGCCCTTATGCACTCAATTGCACTCTACTGATTTATAGTGCCAGACAGCCATTCACATAAGGGCTCTCCATAAACATTACCGGATTATGCCAACTCAGGTGACTGATTCTGGACCTCTTAATGTGCCACCAATCTAAAGACAAACCTTATGTATCCACTATGATATCAGCTCCTCAAACTAGGCTCCCTATCCATGCCTAGCACCTATTAGCTTATGAAAACAGGACTGCAGTTAGAAGAACCAAGTACAGGAGAATATAAATTATAAATACAAAAATAAGTGAAACATTACAGATGACTGAAGGCCTAGCACTCACAGCCGGTGAGGACAATCAGTATGAAAATGAGAGTAACTCTAATTCTTATGCATGACAGAAAATTTCCCTTTACCGTCATCTAAACAGGGCTTCTTAAACTTTAAGGTGCCTCTAAATTACCTTACCAGGATGCAGGCTGTGATTCGGGCAGTCAGAGATGGGGTCTGAGAAGCCACAGTCCCACCAAGCCCCCAGGTGCTGCTGATGCTACTTGTAGCTCTGCTACTTGATGGGGGACCAGCAGCACCTGGGAGCTTGTCAAAGAAGAATCTGGAGTCTGCCCTAGCCATAATGAAAGAGAATCTGCCATTCAACGAGATCCCAGGTGATGAAAATGCACCTTAAAGAGCAGCTAACATACCATCTTGTACTCACTGTGTATCAGAATCACCTGGCCTTTTTAAAAATACAAATACCTAGGCCTCATGGCAGAGGTTCTGACTCAGTTGGACAGGGGTATTTGATTTTTGGTAAGTTCCACACCCAGATATTTCTAATGAGCAGCCAGGGTTGAGAAAATTAAATTAAATTAAATTAAAAACACCCCACTGGGTGCAGGGAAATGTGGAAAGACAGCTAATGGGTGAGGAATTCCTTTTTGAAATGATAAAAGAAGTCCTAGAATTCATTATGGTGATGGTTGCATAATTTTATGAATATACTAAAAACTATGGGAATTGTACACTATAAATGGGTCAATTTCTGTCATAAAACTGTTATATAAAAAATAAATTAAAAACTTCAATAGCTTTCATATCTTAAAATCAATCAATCAATCAATCAATCAACCCCCCCAACCCAAACATGAACAATAATGAAATGAAATCCAATAATGAAATGAAATCAGTCTCTATCCTGGAACTCTGGCCCAAGAATTTGAACTTCTTTTTAAAAAGAGAAAAAACATAGGTGTTCATGTGACTCATCTAGAAATATCAAGAGCTGCTCATCTACTCCTTAGGTTCAATTCTGGTCAAGGTAGTGGATCAAAGACAAACCTGAAATGAAACCTTGTACCTCAGGAGGCAAAACTATTTTAAAAAACAACATATTTATCAGTTTGGAAAAGTTTATGCTGCACATCCCATTTCCACAGTATTTTCAAATAGCAAATAATTTCCCTTTTGCTTCCTCTGTTTAAAAATAAATAATGGCCCTAGCTGGTATAGCTTCATGGATTGAACATGGGCCTGCAAACCAAAGGGTTCGATTCCCAGTCAGGGTACATGCCTGAGTTACAGGCCGGGTCCCCAAGTGGGGGGCACATGGGAAGCAACCACACATTGATGTTTCTCTCCCTCTCTTTCTCCTTCCCTTCCCCTCTCTAAAAATAAATAAAATCTTTAAAAAATATAAAAATAAAAAATTATTTAATGAGTTAACAAGTAAATGAATTTATTAACTTATTGTACTACAATCTCCCAACTTTTCTGTGTGTTTGAAGACATTCAAAAAACATATTAAGAAAAAAATGCGTAAAATGGAAATCTGACCTTGTTTTAAAAAACTGGCTTTAAAAACTCTCAATATTGTACTCATAAAAACAAAAGAGAACATAAATAGCACTAAAATTTCAGGAAAGATCATTGTAATACAAGAGACACTGTTGACTTATTCTCAAAAGGAAAACACTATAAATATACATAAGTAGACAGCACTCAACATTTTGGAGAGACTCCTGATTTCTGCGGTGTCAAATGCTCCAAACTACAGGTGCTGTATGCTCAAGCCAATGAGGATCCTTGTGTATCTTTTACTTTCCCTGTTGAATTGTCATAGACCGTGTAAGCCATTTTCCACCAAGAACCAGTACCCTTGTTTATGGTCCCACGTTCTCATCCATTCAAAGCAGGCATTTCTGGATGCATCTCTAAACAGAGTTCCTAAGACAATATGCATTGGTTACTGGCATCCTCTGGGGTACTCTGTTCACTGGATGGGAGCTCCTCTCTTAAGAAATGGCTTTCTAGGACCTTCAAGACAATGGTTAAGGTCACACTCACAAATAAGTATGATGCTATCCTTTGTCCACAACTCCCCCCTAAAATCCACTGCATTTCACTTTAATTGTTGCTGTGTGGCTTTTCTTTTTAAAGTAATTCTACCATGTTATATTCTATAGATAACAAAAAAAAAGGCAAATCAACACTCCTAACTACTGACCTATCCCTGGGTAATAACCCTTTGTTAGTCTCCTATTATTTTTCATAGTGAGAAAGTTTACCCTCCTGCTTTAAATACACTTACTCAATCTCTGAAATAACTAATTCTTAATGGATTAACATGTCTCAGTTTATAACTTAACAATTCACACAATAAAAAAACATGTTTATTAAAGAAAGGGGAAAAGGCTTACCTAATAGAATATATATCCTGAATGTTCTTCTCCCCAGCTTGTCCTTCCTTAACAGCTTGCATTTGTAATAATTTCATAATGGCTCTTAACAAGCCATGTGTATTCCTGTAAAAATATATAACAACATGTTAAATATTATAGATATAAAGCAAATATTCTAATGAAGTGCTTAATTGTACCATTTTTTAAAGATTTTATTTACTTATTTTTATAGAGGGTAAGGGAGGGAGAAAGAAAAGGAAAGAAACATCAATGTGTGGTTGCCCCTCACATAGCCCCCACTGGGGACCTGGCCAACAAACCAGGCATGTGCCCTGACTGGGAATCTAACTAGGGACCCTTTGGTTCGCAGCCTGAGCTCAATCCACTGAGCTACATCAGCCAGGGCTTAATTTTACCATTTTTAAATGACTGAATACTTGCTACCCATACTGAACAGTAGCCACCCAGCTCATTCTACAGCACAACCAAGGAGAGGCCTACAGGCAGACAGCTCCCAAAAAGGAGAAGTAGGGCTGAAAAATCAAACCACCAACTTATCAATCACCTAACTACACACACTCAGGGGGAAAATCAATCAGGAAAAACAAACATGAGTCCACATAATTGCAGGCAGTGACCACATCAGTTACCTGTACTAAATAATCAAGTCCTTCATTTATAAATATTAGCAGACCATGAATTATTATTATAGACATATGAATAACAAGACATGAAATAAATCAGCCATTCAAAACAGTAAGCCAGGGGACCAATAAGAACAAATAACCCCCATTAAAACAAAGTTAATGGGAATGGGGAATAAAACTTTAATTTTTTTCCTTATTCCTATAAGAGGCAGGAGGATAATACATCAAAAAGAAGAATAGCCTGCACTTTTTGTTTTATTTTTTCCTTATGATTATTTTTTTAATTGCACAATGGGATTTTTTTCCCAGTTTTAGCTTTATTGAGGTAAAATTAACAAATACAATTATAATATATTTAAAGTGTACAAGGTAATATATGTACTGTACATTGTGAAATGATTACCATAACTAATACATCATGACTCACCTGGCTACCTTTCTTTTAAAAAAAAACAAAACTGCAAGAGTCGATAGAGAACCACAGTGATGTCAATAAAGTAGGGCTTTCGCCTCTCTTCCACTAGCTGTGCCCTCTATCCAGTCATGGAACGGGAAGCAGGTGCGGAAGCAGGTGGGAGAGAGCAAAGGAGCGTCAGCGGTCCTTCCCACACTACAGGTTCCCAGTCAGCTCACATTCTCCCAACTTATGATAATACTTATTCCAGTTCTTTATTGACTTTATATTTTCATTTAATCCTTTTGTAATATAATTGAGTATACAATTAAATAACTGTTCTGATATCATTTATTGATTTTTGTGTTGTGCGTGAGCATGCTTAAAATCTACTCTCTTAGCATATTTCAAGTATACAATACCACACTGTCAGCTACAGTCAGCATGCTGTTCATTAGATCCTGGGAACTTATTCATCTTATAACAGGAAGTTTGTGCCCTTGGGCCAATCGCTTTCCATTTCCTCCACCCGCCACCTAGTCCCTGGCAACCACCTTAGTTTCTATGAGTTCAACTTTTTCTCTTTTGTTTAGATTCCACTTGTAAGTAATACCATATTAATTGTCTTTCTTTGTCTGGATTGTTTCACTTAGCATAATGCCCTCCAGATTCATCCATGTTGTCACAAATTACCCTGCCCTTTTTGTATAAGGACCTTTCTGGGACCTGAAAAGAAATTCTAGAAATAAGAAAAGATACTTGTTAAATAAAAAATTCATTATATTTTAGTCATATATAACATTAACATAGTCATGTTAATATTTCAGAGCACTTATTGTAAGCTAAGTATTCTTCTAAGTGCTTACCATGTATTATGTCATTTGCTATCCAGAATAATAATAAGTTAAAAATCACTGTTAACTTATTTTGTAGCTAGGACAAGGACTTGGACATAAGTAATAGATATCTGTTGGTGCTATTGAGTGAGGTGTTATTGAGTGTACTCTTTTATGGCATTAAAGTTTTCCAGCTGACCAAAGGTTTGGCAATGCTGTCCAATACAGTGGCCAATAGCCACATGTGGCTACCAAGCACTTAAAATGTGGTGAATCCAAATTGAGATGAACTGTAAGTATAAAACACATGCTGGATTTAAAAGCCTTAGGACACCAAAAAAGGATGTAAAATAGCCATGCATAATGTTTTATATTGATTACATATTGAAATAATATTTTGACATGTGGGGTTACATAAAATACATTATTAAAATTAATATCACCTGTTTCTTTTTATTTTTTAATGTGGCTACTAGAAAATCTTGATTATATATGTGGCTCACATTTGTGGCTCACATTATATTTCTATTACCCAGCACTGCTGTAGACACTCACATGGTTTAGTTCCAACGTAGGTTCTTTGGTGAGCATTGAGGTTTCCCTTGCAATTGGAGCATTTTCCACAATCTTTACAACATGGAATGTAGTGTCATGAATGAATCTTTTGTGAAAGCTATCACATGCGTATGGTTTCTCTCCAGCGTGGATTCTGTGGTGAACACAGAGGTCTCATCACTGCATAAAGCCTTTCCCCTGATTCTCTCTCCTGAGCGTGTTCTCTGGTGGATGTCAAACAGAGATGTAGCTTTCCTCACATACCTACATTGGTATTGTGACAATCCCATGGTACTCTATGGCCAGTTAATCCTACTGGGACTCAATACAATTAAAAAGTAATTTTAAAAAATACTGGAATGAACTGTAGTTGTCTCTCATTGCATGGCATCTCTTCGAGCTCTCCTTGGGAATAGAGGTGTTTGTTGCTCACGTTCTTCTGATGACCTTCTCTATTGACACTCTGAGTTTCTAGAATAATCCTCCTCTAAAGCTTAGGAAAAAAGATATCTCAACATCCAAACTTTTAGAATAAATTCCTTATTCATACCACTCACTTTTACAGAATCAAAACCATTCTGTAGCTGAGGATATGGATTTTAAGGAATGGTATCTTCCAGTATATCCTCTAGCTCTTAATAGCCCTTCACACTTCCATTTACAAAGAGCTGTAGACTCTTCTGCATGGAAATCATAATTGTTCTATAAACATTTTATTAAGCACCCACTCCTGGGTATGAATGTCTGGACTTCCTCATAGAGGACAGAGCTTACAGAGGCTCCTCAGAGTTTTAGGACAGCCTGACTCCTCCGAATACAAAGATTCACTAACGCTAACACACCAGGCCTCAGGGCTGCAGTCTTGGGTTTTGAAAGGTAGTTCCTCGGAATAGTACTAACCCCTATGGCTCTGACCCAGGCCTATGCCTAGATGTTATACAACACCATGAAATCTCAGGTCTGCAGCTATATTTAGCAGATAAATTCTCATCATGAGAGTGAGTGAGCACTTCCCACACTGTAGTATCTGGCTGGGATCTGTCATAGGGAGCTGACTTCAGTTTGCATTGGTTGGAGGATCACTACATTTTCAGAAGTGTCCTTGTCTAGATTCAAGCCTTGAATGTTTACGCAACTGGAAATCAGCTCTAATGTCTGATTTAAGCTAAAATGACTCCACTTATATAAACCTGGAGAAAGTCCAGGCTGCACCTAGTAACCACATAAAGCCACTTCTCTTGGGCCTAATGATTAGTTTAAATGGTATTCATTTTAGATGATCAGTGTTAATTGAATTTCTGGCTGAATTTCTTCCAAGAAATATGGATTCATTAAATACAGGCATACCTCAGAGACACTGTGGATTCAGTTCCAAACCACCACAATAAAGAGGGTCATAATCTTTTTGCTTGTCATGGAGTGGCTTGTATTCAATTTGTAAAAATCACATTTGTAAAGCACAATAACACAAAGTGTGGCTATGATCTTTTTTGTACATGAAAGTAGATTGGTTTTCCTTTTCTAATTATTTATTTGTGATATGACTAGAGTTTTACAGAGGCAGATAACAGACCTATAATTTGAACCAACATGGGCCACCCACCCTTTACAAAAGCAGTAGAATCACAGAGAAAAGCACACACACCATATCTGCATTGAATTCCAGGGAGTTCGCAGAACCACCGAGGCTGACAAATGAACTTCACTTTTTTAACCTGTAAGTTAGGTCTTATTTATGGATCCAGATTTTACCATGTGAATAACTGTGTCCTTACTGTATTTTAAGTAAGAGTGAAACATTACTAGATTATGATTTTTAAAAGATACGGTATCAGTCAAGTAACATACAGAACTATTCAAATAGCAACACATTTACCTTAAATTCAATTGAATAACTATTTATATTATTTAAATATTCCAAGTGGGTTGAGGGGGATGATTTCAGATTTTTATGTAAAACTTTGCTTTAATTCTAATTAGCTAGGGAATATTGGGCAAACCACTTAACACCTAGGAGCCTTCACAGCCTCATCTGTAAAATTAGAATTATAAGAATAAGCACAGCTTTCATGTTGTTTTAAAGAATAAATAAAAGTATGTCAATAAAGTACCCACTTATTTTTTCAAAAAGTTGTGATAATCTAATATGTATAACTGTACCATAAAGATTGTAATTTTTTCATTCTTTAATCATTCAGTTAATGAATAATTAAGCCTAAAATAACTATAAACCTACCCTAATTTCTAGTATTTTCCATCTCTCCTCACAAAACCCTCTTTTTCTTGTTTTCAAGACATTGCTATTCTGTACCTGAGATCTGCTCTTATAAAATTAAACATTTTTATTGAACTCTGTATGATTAACAGAAGTTATAATAGTTTAGTGCTGAAAATCAAAATAATGAAGTAGAAGAAAACAAACACTGAAAAAGCAAAAGTCAAAGAAAACATAGAAGAAAATTTCACTGAACTTAAATTTTCAAATTAAAAAGATTATTACCAAGTCCAGAAAAAATTAAATTGCTAGAAAGTTTCAAATCCAAAGATATAAAGTCCTATGAGTTCTCAGATTTTTAAATGACATCTATAAAATAAAGACCATTAAACGAATATAATTTCTAATTTGACATCAGAATTCTCATCTGCAACACTTAACAAACCAATGTAAATAGAATTATCAGGGAAAGGTTTATGTAACTTAATAAATCTAAACCTGCCCACAAACAACTGAGAGCAATGTGTAATGACAAAAGAAATATTTTCAGACATAGCATTAAAATTTTTTCTTAAAGAAGTTCTCTAGTTAAAAGATAATGCATGATGATTGCATAGTTTTGTAAACATATTAAAACTGCTGCATTGTATACTTTTGAAGGGTGGTTATATAAAGCTTTTATTTTTTTAAAGATAAAGCATAAAAAATAATCAATGAAATAGATGTAGACTACAAAGAACTTTGATTAAAGTGAATACCAGAAAAACTTACAATAAGGTCTTTATCATGTTTCTAAGGTGGCTATGAAAATTAAAGCAACTGTTAAGAGAGAATTGGTAGGGAGATGTGAAAAAGAACCAAAAAATAAAAAATAAAAGACAATCTGTAAGTAAAATTCCAGACAGTTTTAGCAATGTTAATACGAAGCATTTTCAGGGGAGAGAAAACACAAAGTTAAAAATAAAAAATAGTTTGAGAGAAAATATTTATAACATATATGACAAAGAAAAGATTAATATCCATAAAACAAGAAAAGCAATAAAATAAGGTGAATCATATTAGAAACATAAGCAGAGAATATAGATATACAAATCACAGAATAAAAGTCATAATATCCTGTGTTGATGAGTGAGTGGGGAAATAAGCACTTTTGCATTGAGTATACATTGGTTAAGCTTTTATGGAGAGCAATTTGGTAGTGCCTATAAAAATTTTTAATACACATATCCCTTTTCCCACAAATTCCACTTCTAAGAACTCCTCCTTAAAAAAAATTACCCATACATACACCTGGAAAAAAAGATCTTACACTGTATTTGTTAACTTTTTAAAAAAAAATCAGTTAAAATGAAATTTAAAAAAAAATAAAAAATATTTCATGACTATTAATGGAGTGAAAATATGACCCATCCATATTATGGAATACTCTGTGATCAATGACAAGGATGCCATTCGATATGTAATTGTGCAGCTATAGTTATGTCAATTTCTCCCTGTAAACCAAAAGCATCATGAGTGCAAGGACTACATCTGCTTTCCTCACCATGATATCATAGCACATAGCACAGGCATATAGAAAATATTCAATAAATATGTTTAATTAACAGATGGATAGATGGATGAAAGACTGCTCAAAGGTACTGCCTTGCTTGACTACAGAGGTGACCTCTGAAGGTAATTCCTAGTTCTGCAATTACATGATTTTACATATGAACATTAAAATTACAGTATCTGATATCTTTATTATTAAAATTTGTTAGTTTATTACTAAATTAACAAATATAAATGGTATCATTAGTTGTGGTTATGAGCCTTTCATTTTAGGAATTACACTTAGCAAATGAGGGCACTGTAAATACTAGGAAGATAAAATTGATATAGAATGCTTTTATATTATCAAGCAATGAAATAACCCTGCTGGGGAGAGAGAGGCAGGTGTTTTGGTTTGCTTTTAGATTTTTTAATACATCTTAATCCATGTACTTACAACATTAAAACAAATTAATGTTTTACCACACTCCTGGTAAAATAAGTAAAGTAAAAGATAAATATTTAGCATGGTAAATAGGGATAGAACTACTGTGGTCACGACTGCCTGCCATGCAGCTAAACTCACCGCACTCAGAATTAACTCAATGGTTCCTGTGCCTCAACATCACAGCAGCTGCGCCAAGGCCCTTCGGGAAGACGCTGTTTTGCTTTACTCCTTTCCCTCTTAAATCAATTATCACATATCAAAATTATTCAATAGCAATAGGATTTTTTAAAACTTTCCTTAAATTTCTCTCTCTCTCTCTCCCTCTTCTTCTCCCTCTCCATCAAGCTGCTTCTTAAGCATGGGTCCAAAACAAATTCACTCAAAAGAGTGAAAAGATAGCTTCAAAAAGTCATTAAAAAAGGAGAAAAGAGGAATAAAATATATCAATTCTTTAAATCCATGAGCTTATTATAATTCTTTATAAAATAAAATCTGATTTTATTTAAAATCGAATTAGTCACCACTAAAAGCTACTTAAAAAACTGATTATTTTGAAGTTTAGTAAATAAAGAGAAAAGAATCAGATATATGACCTGCCTTTCCTATACAAACTGTACTAATAACTAATCTAACAGTAGGTTTGGGTAAGATTCTCTTTATAGCGACATTTCAGGTCATAAGTGAACAAAAAATGATAGAATTACCATTTCACCATTGTGAATCTCCTAATGAATTAATGGATCAAGCCACTGAACATGAACAGTTAACAATCGGATACTATGTGCCTACTGATGGAAGAACACATTACCACCTACAAAGAATACTTCCCTCTCCCAACACCCACTCCCAACAACAACAAAAATTTAACTTAAAAATCATCAAATTTCTAGAAGCAAACTTTCAATGTGCAGGATATAAAGAGAAATAAATTAAAGCACATGGTGATATAATCAGCAAAATCCACACTATGGAAATCTCTGCCAAGAACCAAGTTTCTTCAACAAATTGTAAGAAAAGGAGAAACACGGATAGAGATAGATGTGAGGAGGGGACCCTATATATTAAAAGAGATGTAAAAGACTTAATAACCCATTCTTATTTAGATGGTCATATAAACAAACTGTAAAAAAAAGTTATGAGGTAATTAGAAACCTGGAAGCTGATTGGACATTTAAAACATTATGCATGCACACACACACACGTAGGTATAATACTGCCTTCGTCACTATGTGTTTAAAATGGAGCTACACACATAAATATCTACAGAAGAAATCATACAATGTCGGATTTTCTCCTAAAGAATACGGGCAGGATGGAGTTGGATGGGGCTGCGGAGGGCGCAGGATCGGGCGCAGGATCGGCCACGGGCCAGCGGCTGCTGGGCTCAGTGACAGAGAGGATTCACAACACCATGCTGCGCACTTTTGAAATGCTCCATTAAAAGGTTTAGAAATCATAGGAAGAGTTCCTCTTTATAACACCCCCTTTTTTCCAAAATTTTCTTGGTTATTTTTGTGTGTCACACTCCAAGCTGTTTTCTGCCTTTATCTACCTTCCCCTGACAATCAAGGCAATGGTTGTTTCTATCATTATTGCCGTTTGGAGAGATAATTTACAGTTTCAAAAAAATATTTAAGAGGATGATGATAATGATGATAATGATATTGATAGAAAACATGCTGGCATCTTGCCATCACAGTAAAACAAGTATGTTATCTTTGACAATCAATCTCCATCCACTCAATCTCTCTGCCCTCTGTCTCTGTCAGAAGAACGCAAATCTAATATTAGTCACTCATACTTGAGTACAATTATGTTTCAAAACTAGAGGTGAGCTGAGATGCTGAGAGATACCTATTTCCAAAGTCATGAGTTTGCCCAAAGTTCAATCCAGTGCAGAAGAGTCCTCAGGAAGTATCCCAGTCTCCTCTGTTTTGGGAAATACCATTCCTTCACTATTTGTATGGTTACTATACTATACAAGGGATCCTAGCACTCATACGTTCACACAATAAAGACACAGCCTGTAGAGTGTTAAATTATGTCCCACAAAACAATACATATTAATGCTAACCCCAATCAGTACCTATGACTGTGACTTCATTTGGAAATAGTGTCTTTGAAGATATAATTAAGGATCTCAAAATGAGATCATCCTGGGTGAGTCTTAAATCCAGTGACTGGTATCCTCATAAGAGAAAGGAAAGAAATTTGAGATACAAAGACCCACAGAGAAGAAGGTCATAAAAGGACAAAGGCAGAGATCAGAGTCATGCAGCCACATGCCAAGGGCTGCAGGAAGCCACCAAAAACTAGGAGAAAGACATGGAACAGATTCTCGCAGCCAGAAGGAACTAATCCTGCTAAAATCTTGATTTTGGACTCCTGGCCTCCAGAGTTGAGAAATAATAAATTTCTGTTGTTTACAGCCACCAGGTTTGTGATCATTTGTGACAGCAGCCCTGGAAAACCAATACACAGCCCCTGGCAGAGCTGACTGGTCTGGGCGTAGATACCTCATACATGCTGGGACCCAGCCTTGGTCACCTTTAAATGTAACCAAGAAATTGCAACCAAAGTGTGGCTGTCTCTTGTACAGAAGAGATATTAACCCAGTAGCAGGTGGTAGCCATGAACTAGGAAGCAGAGAAAGTCAGCTGCAATAGAGAAAAAACACACAGCCTGTGTGCAATTTGTTCCTGAGGTCCAGGTGCATAATAACTCTTTGTTCATTTGGGACAGCCCTTTATTAAAAATAAAAATCTCCCTTTTATCTCAAACTAGTGCAAGTGGGTTTCTGTAAGTTGTCACCCAAAGAGTCCTTACACACGAGACTGCTGCTGAAAGTCCTTCAGTAAAACTCAGCTGCAAGAAGCCCTTCCTTGGGTGGGTGCCAAGAAAAGCAGAATTGACTTAAGAACCCTCAAAGAGAAAAGGAAAAGGTCAGGCCATAGCTACAAGTATAGTGGCAAGAGATGATGCAAAACGAAACCTCAATTTTCACTGGGCATGAAAGGCAAGACCTAGATCTTATCCTCAGAGGAGTGTGGGTCAAAATGATGTTGAATATTCCAAAAAAATAAAAACAAAGCAGAAAAGAAAATATTTTTTGGCCATGCTATACAAACTACGTTAAACAAAACCACCAGGAAAGTGCAGTGGGTATGATGGTGGCAGGTGGGGGGAATGGGGACATCTGTAATAGTGTAAACAATAAAGTAAAAAAATTTTGAAAAACACCACCCAAAAAATTGCTTTTCACTAGAGAAGTCGCACAATTGCTATTGTGCATATGAATAACATGTATCAGGTTTCGTTTGTTTGGGGTTCATTTGATAACAACATTAAGTACAGCTCATGTATTTCATTTCAATCTCCTTTTGAATACAACAAATAATTTGAGCTTTTCCCGGTTCTTTGCTTTCGAGACATTCCAAACATTAGGTACAAGGAAGTAGGAAGTACCCACACTAATTTTTTGGCCAGGGGTAGGAGTAAACAGGGTTGAAGAGGATGATATAAACATCGCCAAAAGGGTCATTCATGGGGACAAATGGGAGGAATGTGGCCAGGTCCCTTTTTAACTGAAAAGAATAACGTATCAGCCCTAAACAGAGTAAGTGACCAGCAAATTAGACAATGGTAAACACCAGATTAACGGTCAAATCATTTTCTAAATTTATTAGAAAAAATTATGAGAAAAGAGAGCCGCCAGTTAGAGAAGAAGAAAATAAAAATTAAAAAAAAAAAAAAAAAACATTCTGAGGAACCCATACTTGAATACATGACAAAAAAAAAAAAAAAAATGCTTCTTTAAAAAAAAAAAAAAAAAAAAAACCTAAGAGATATAATGCTATTCAGCTGTGCTTGGGAAACCTCTGTACCTTCATCTGTCCTCTAAGTGCCAGAAAACAGCCTGATTCCTTCTGAGACATTTTTCCATTATGAAAGTCATGTGCTCAGTAGGTACTTTCCTTAAATCACCTGGAAATGGCTTAGCATAAACACGTGACTGGAAGATTTTTGTAATAAACAAAGCCTTCAACTAGACCAACCAACTTAAAAGACAAAAAGGGCAGAATGTCCTAGACAATAAAACTGGCTAGAATTACTTTTCTGGTTATGAGCTGAAATTTAAGAGAGATTCTAGGATTTTTAGTGAAAGAAAAAGGCTTGGAAAAAAGGAAAAGAGAACATCTGGAAACAAGCTAAATAACTTAAAGGGGTATTTAAAAGAAAAGGTAGAAAAACAGACAGGATCTAGTAATTCCATCACTCTCAGGTAAGATTTAAATGAGCAGTGATATCAATCAATGCAGATTTAAGCC
The DNA here is from genome assembly GCA_039655065.1 of Glossophaga mutica. Lineage (NCBI taxonomy): Eukaryota > Metazoa > Chordata > Mammalia > Chiroptera > Phyllostomidae > Glossophaga > Glossophaga mutica. The sequence goes on along the minus strand of CM077305.1, from coordinate 141,609,208 downwards.
CCAAAACCATCTCAATTAATGAAAACCACTATGACACCCCAGCTGCAGAGAGAAGATGCCAACTGTCCTCCTTAGAGGACACCTTGCAGGAAACCTCACAAAGTCACCCTTCCTTGGTTCTTTTCCTGCCAAATTAAAAAAAAAAAAAAGATAAAGAAGCTAAATAATACAGAAAAGCCTCAAGAGTACAAGATAAAAATAGAGTGTCTCCTCAGTTGCTAGCCATTTTCTACACGATAACGAAGTAACTGGGTGTCCCCAAGGAACAGGGCCATCAATACAAGAAAAGACCCAAAGAGATGAAAATTTTCTTGCTAAATTACCCTATACCTTAATTCCAAATAGTTCTTAGAATCACTGTTTAACCAAATTGGACCTTTAGCAACCCATGATTAAGAACTCACTGAATCCAACAGCTTTAGTCATGACGCATGATGGGCATTTTTAATACCCTGTGCAAATTTTCATTAAAAAGTAGACTTTAGGAACCTCAGAAAATAGGCTTTAATCTCTTATACCTTAATACACTTTATTTTCCCAAATGTGTAAATTGTAGGTCTCTTCCCTGTTTGAAAGCACAAAAGGCACACAAATCAAGTATTAGCCTAGTTTATCTAGAGCATAACCATTCTACTAAACACATTTTTAAAAGAAGGGGCCGGTGGGGGTGGGGGGTGGAAAGCAGTTAAACTGAAATTACAGGCTGTCATGACATCTCAATATCGAAAACTGAATACCTGTTTCCACAGGACAGTATGGTTTTTATTCACAATCCTGTTACTAAGCAACTATAACAATGGCTGCCTCAGCTTTTTAGAAGCTAGCTCAGGAAATCTAAGAAAATTGGGGCAACTCCTTGCTTTGGGATTTTTTTTTTCCTTAGGATAAACCCAATGTAAAAACAAACGAACAAGCAAAACCATAAACTATCCAAACTTAAACCAAGCAGTTCCTTAAAGGACAAGAAAAGTACATGTTACTATGTATCATTCACTTTAATTTCAGTTTTAACTTCAAAATTCACATTTAACTGGTGAAAATGATTTCCTTACTATGTTGCCATTGTGGTCCCCTTCTTTCCTTCACCCTCCCTAGGGATCTTTTCTCAAATTTCCTTACTGATTAGAAGAACATTTTTTACCTCTGAAATCCATTTCATTGTTTACAGAAGCTATAAAAACTAGTTTACAATTGTTTCAGTGTAGCCTCCTCAGCTTTGAACTGAAAACATTATTGGACATCAAGCTACTCCTTTGAAGGGAACTCTCTCAAACAGCCACCAGACACTTTCCCAGCCACTCCTTGAAGTTTAGACAACCAGAGCTTTGCTAATGTCAAATCTTTTTTAAAAGTTAGACTATACAATGTGGGTTAGATTCGAGGTGGTCGTGGAGGGGTGGAAGGGTGGAAGGGGACTGGAGGTGGAGTGTTTCATACATATTCTAAAAGAAATTTACAGACTAGACCTGCAAAGGACTAAGGGACAGGTTATAAAGTTAGGAGAGATGTCCTCACTGATTTTTCCTTCTATCTTCCCTTGCATTTTTTCTTATTGTTTTTCAAGTACAGTTGTCTCCATTTTTCCCTCCACCACTCACTCCCTCCTCTCCCATCTTACCCCCTCTCCCATCTCATCCCCACCTCCCATCCTCAATCTTATCCCCTTTGGCTTTGTCCATGTGTCCTCTATACATGTTTATTAACAACCTCTTCCCTTCTTTCCCATGTTATCCCTCTCCCTGCTCCCCTCTGGTTACTGTCAGTTTGTTCTTTATTTCAATGTCTCTGGTTATATTTTGCTTGCTTGTTTGTTTTGTTGATTAGGTTCCACTTAAAGGTGAGATTATATGGTATTTGTCCCTCACCACCTGGCTTATATCACTTAGCATAATGCTCTCCAGCTCCATCCATGCTATTGCAAAGGGTAGGAGCTCCTTCTTTCTTTCTGCTGCATAGAATTCCATTGTGTAAATGGACCACAGTTTTTTGATCCACTCATTTATTGGTGGGCACTTAGGTTGCTTCTAGCACTTGGCTATTGTAAATTGTGCTGCTATGAACATTGGGGTGCATAGGTTCTTTTGGATTGGTGTTTCCGGATTCTTAGGGTATAGTCCCAGCAGTGGGATTGCCAGGTAAAAAGGCAGTTCCATTTTTAGTTTTCTGAGGAAATTCCATACTGTTTTCCACAGTGGCTGCACTGGCAGCTTTTAAAAAAAAAAATTGTATTTATCGAAGTGACATTTGGTTCACAAAACCATACAGGTTTCAAGTATACAACTGAACAAAACATCATCTGCACACTGCGTCGTGTGCCATCGCCCCAAGCAAAGTCTCTTTCCATCCCACTTACCCCCTTGGTCCACCTCCACCTACCACATCATTTACTACCGTGCTGAGAAAGTTCCAGAAATGCTACATTCTCTAAACACCTATTCCACAGAAGGCTGCTGCTTCTCACCATCACTCTCTAACCCCCACTTCATCTCACATGAGCACTCTCTCCCTTTGTAGCTTTCTCTAACTGTTCCTGAAGGATGTTATTCTTGCAGATAGGCAAAATAAAAAGAAATTTTTAGAATTGTTTTCTACATCAAAACTGAGCGGCTCTGTTCCCAAGGTGCCTCTAAATTCTGGTAAACCTCTATTTTAAGAAGAGATTTCCAGAGACAAGTAGAAACTTGAATACTGGAAACTGAAGATCCAAAATGTCTCAGCCAAGAAACACAAGTAAGTGACAAAGTCATTTCTGCTTTTGGATCCCAAATATAAAGATGGTTTTCTGTCTTAGAAGATTGCCTGAGCAGCATTTGGAGGAGGTTACTTGGATCTCCTGCTTTTTTATTAAATTTAGTTTAATTTCTTAACATTAATTCTCAATTGGCTTATTTAAAAAACATAATGTATAGTCTTTGAAATCACTATAAACCACATAGCTTTGCTACTTGAAACCAACGAAGAAAATCTTTCACATATAATTATTACTTCTACTGACAACAATAAAGAAAACTTAGCACTTACAGAATACATTATGCAACCAAATTTATTCAAAAATTAAATTGTTTAGCTTCAGGGTCTATTCTGTCACTATTTTCCTGGGGCTAACAATTTAGACAACATGAACATTCTCAATAAGAAAATTTATGGAAAGGAAATTTTCCAGGATACTTCAATTGTTAAAATTCCCATATTTCCATACTATAAAATTTAAGGCTTTCTTCTATATCTTGGCCATATTTCCAAAGATCTCTGAAAACTAATGGTCACCAATGTGTATAATTACATGATCAACTGAAGCACTGCCTATAATTGCAAATAACTGAAAACAATACGAACTTGGTAAATAATGGCTCATTCAAACAATGGACTAAAATGTAGACGGAAAAATTAGAAAGCACTTTATATATGTTAAGGATCTCCAAGATATATTTTCCAATGCAAAATGTAAAATAAAGAATACTGTGTTTAGAAGACTACTAATTCTGAAGGGGTTGTTTTAAAGAAAAATATATACACATAGCCCTGGCTGGTGAATTTCAGTTGGTTGGGTGTCATTCTGCAAAGTGAAATGAAAGGTCAGTGGATCGATTCCCAGTCAGGGCACATGCCTGGGTTACAGGCCCAGCACCCCACTGGGGGTGTACAAGGGGCAACCGATCTATGTTTCTCTCCTCTTTCTCCATCTCTCTTCTTTATTTCTAAAAATAAAGAAATAAAATATTTTTTAAAAAATAGATACACGTAAGTTTTCAGTTGCATGTACATTCAACACCCTTAAAATATAAGACCTGTTAAGACTTTTGCCTCTGAAGAGAAAAACAGATTCAGGAGTAAGATAGAGACTTGGCCTCATACACCCTTTTGAATTTTTTACCATATATTATCTATTCAAAAAAATACATTTTTAATTTTAAAGAATCTAAGGTTACTGAAAAAATATAATATATAAATGGTATGCTGATTCACTATCAGTAAAGTTTATGCTTTTCAGTTCACAATAGTGATAATGAATTTATACTGATGTGTGAAGAATATCTCATACCAGCATAATTTTCTCTCATGATCTTCTAGAATTAAAGGTATAAGCTAACCTGCTTTGATTATTCCTTACACAGACAGAGACATTATTATGGCCTCCTTAGCTGTGAATACCCTTGCTTTTAAATATAAATAGTACAGTCCTGGCTGGTGTGGCTCAGTGGATTGAGCTCCGGCCTGTGAATGAAGGGGTCACGGGTTCGATTCCCAGTCAGGGCAAATGCCTGGGTTGTGGGCCAGGTCACCAGTAGGAGGCACATGAGAGGCAACCACACATTGATGTCTCTCCCTGTCTTTCTCCTTCCCTTCCCCTCTCTGTAAAAATAAATAAATAAAATATTAAATAAATAAATAAAATAGTATAACAGTGTAAGTGGATTTTATATTTGTGAATTTTAAGGCATTTAGAAATTATTTAGGGAGGAACAAATACCATTACCTGCATTTGAAAAAAGGGATAAGTCAAAATCTAAATGGCTTGTTTAAGGTCAACCAATAAGTTACAAAAGGAGAGACACATTAAAACTTAACTTCTTAAAAGCCTCCTCGAAACTACTTTTTTCAATGGGTAGACAATAGGAGCCTTCTAAAAGCATCTCTGTGTGTGCTGTGTGTGTGTACACACGTGTTGGCATGCACACAAAGAAAAGGGGACAGAAAATAAATGAATTTTTAGTCATCATCAAATCCTTACTCAGAAATATTTGGTCCCCTTCTGTCAAAAAGTGTGCTAGATTTGAAAATACAAGTTTAAAAGAATACTGTGAAAGAGTAAGTAGCCCAGCTGAGAAGAAGGAAGTATCTAGACAATACAGGTGACATCTGAGTTGAGCTTGGAAGGATGAAGAGGAAGTCAGAAAGAGAAGGAACGTTCTGTGCAGAGGCTGAGCACATGCAAAGGTTCAAGAATGGGGAACGGGTGTATGTAGCTACAGGGGAGGGAGGGGGTTCATGGTAAGAAATGCAGGTAAAACAGAAGGCTGGAGGTAGTTTGGAAGCACATGTACCACACCTAAAGGGATAGGACTTACAACTACAGACAGCAGAATATAAAGAAAAATAAAGGTTCCAAAAAGATATGAAGAGATGACTTAAGGGAACAAAATCGTGTAAAAAAAGGTACTTAAAAGGCCAGAGGTTATTTAACCTAATACACTTCAAGCCCAGGAAAGCATCTTCCACAGACTGATAGAAAAACTGTTTTGCCCAAGAATGAGACTGTGACTCCCCCTCCTGAACACCGCAACAAGAGCAAGAAAAAAAAAGATTAAGTATTCAATTCTTATATTACTACAATAAAGGCGACTAAAAAATGCTGGAAAGATTTAGAGGAAGGAGACAGAAACTCAAATGACTTAAAGGCAAAATTGAGAGGGTACAGATCATGACCATTTCTTGAAGCAAAGAGCGGCATCTCTTTTTCAGGGAGTATTTTGCAAGAGAGGCTTCCTTCCATAGGAAGATTCAAATATGGTCCTATTTAACCACCTCAGAATGCTGTATGCCCCTTTTATCCCTTGTGATCCCACTAACCTCAGACTGTGAATAGAATAAATATGATCATACCAAACAAATGCAAAAACCTATACAATATGTACTTGGATAATAATTAGGTGAAGACATATCTAAGTCAGAAATACTTTTTAAAGGGGTTAGTGCTATTATTTTTAATACATGTACTAATGCCAAAATATTTTCAGTGGTGTATAACATTTTACCATTGTGGAAATATTGCTTATAGGCAACCTTCTTTCTTAAAGTAAGTCAGGAATTTGCACTACAATTGTGAATTCTAAACTAGTTAGCTATTTTCTTCATAAAAAAAGAACAATGACAAATGTAAGCAGAGCCCCAAAACTTAAGTGGAGCAAATGCCCACAAATTACAAAACTGTAGAGTTCAAACTAGCATGTTCTCATCACATACGAAATATCAACCACATGACATTTTAAGAGAGATTAAAACAACTGGCAAGTAGGGTAAATGTTGACCCTTAATGGAAATTAGTAAATTTTTTTCTAAAAATTTAAAATGTTAACTGATCAAACATGAAGGGTACCTGGTCGATGGAATCAGGTTGAGTATCCCATTGAGAACATAGCTGAACTCCGCATGATCCTGAGCAACAAGTGCCACCAGGCCCTCACAGCAGGCTGTCCGCACCACTACATTGTCACTGCAACACTTCTCCCACAGCAAGTTCAAAGCAGGAGTCTGAAATCAAACCAGTAGTTAAAGGACACTTCTGATGAGCAACAAATGCATACACACCCCCGGCCATGCATCAAAGTGTCATTCGTTCATAGTAGGCTAGCTCTCCTACGCAAAGATGATGCTGCTGTCACAGCATTTGTAGAATAAACTAACCCACTTTTTCAAGAGAGGTAATGGATGTATGCTGATATAGGAACTCTCTCTCATCTGGTGTATTTGCTGAAAATAAGCCTGGCTGCCAACAGGTATGACCTCAGTTCAAGCAACACAACAGAGCGGGGGATCAAAACTAAGACTTGGCTCCAGCCAAACCAAGCCTGTGCATCAGACACCAACGACATCAGCAGACCTGTTAGTATAAGTTGAATTCCAATCTACACCTATGCTTCAAAGCCCTCAGCAATAATCCAATTTTCAGAAAATGTTCCTGCTCTACTACTAACAATCTTTATTACCTACATGCATGCCCCCCCACACACACACAATGTCCCTGCCCAAATGGGCCCGGATGGAAGAGAGGAAAGTAGGACTGGCTACCAGCAGGCTGCTGGTTCCATGACTACCAACAAAAGCCTAGAAAGACTGTTTGCCCATGAAAGAGATCGACTTTTTCCACCCTCACACTGTGAATCTGTTATCATTCATAGAAAAACACTGGAAAGTCATGTAAGGAAATATAAGTTGTTTATTTTGAAAAATCCTGTAAAGGCAGAGATTCTAACTTTCATAACTTTCTCAGGAACCCATAATCCTCTCACCAAAATAAAAGGTTCACTATTAATGATAACCCTATATTTAAATGTATTATGGATCAAGTCCATTTAGATTTATACACAGTCTGAGGATCTTTTTGGTTTTTGGCTTAAAAACACACACACACACACACACACAGTGAAACTATTTTTTTCTTTCCTTTCTTCCTCCAACAGTTTATTGAGGAAATACATAACTTGGAGAGAAAGATTAAAACCCCCAGCTCCCAAAGAATAACTAAAGGAATGAAAATCAACATCTTATTGTGTCCACTTTCCTACTGTAGCTGGCTCTGGGAGCCTTTTCAATTGTAGGATTCTACTATACCAGAACAACATAGTTAAGAGTCACTGCAGGAAAGTAATATTTATATTCGATTTCTTTTATTCAGAGGGAAGTTTTATTGACCTGTGTGGATAATATCGAAGGGTTCTAAATGTCATCACTCCATTACTAAGCCAGAAAAACAAAGTAAGTAAGTAACTGTCCCTTCAGGGACTACTGTGTTCCCCTGGAAGTAAGTATTCATTTATTAATGCAAGAGGGAATATTTGGTCACAGGGACTGACGTTGTCAATAAACCCTGGCAGTTTAAATAAAACCACTAGGTCTTGTCAGAATAGATAATATGACTACAGGCAGGATTAAGATTAGGATTCTCAGAAAAATTCATTTAGATGGCTACCTACAAACACCAGATAAATGCCAATCAGTGAAGCACACCCCTACACTTCCTTCAGCAGGTCTGCAGAAGCAGTAAAGAAATGTAACTTGGAGCAGCTAATCAAAAGGAATGCGAGAGAAAGGAAATCAATTTGTTTTTGCTGTGAAAAAAAAAATCTCATTTCCATCACCTACGTTCTCTATAGAGTTTACCTTAGAGCAGCTACTTCAGTACAATTTCCCACCAGCATGTCAAGATACACACCACTGGTCAACCAAAACCCAAATGATATGCAAACTCGGTAAGCTGGCACTGCTCCAACACTGAGCATTCACCTGCATTATGCACGGTGCAGAATTTTTCCTCCAATTCCAACTGTCAATATGTGACTTTTTCATATATGGGGTCATCTACAGCATGAAAAATCTCCTGCACTCAAAGGAAGCCAATATGTTCACTTTTTCTATTAAACAAAAATATTCCCTCAGAGGTAACTCTATCAACCTTCTCTAAAGCATGCCTACTCTCATTCCACCCATGCTATTTTTCATTAGTAATCATAAAATTACTCTTCTTACTCCCTCCACATCTTATTCCTAGAGTCTGTTGTCAAAAATTAATTTTTTTTAACTATTCGGAAGAAAACAATAGCAAAAAAAAAAAAAAAAGGCAATGCACTTCTCACAATTTCAAATCATTTCTGCAGTGCCCTGAGCTGTGAAGGAAACAAAAGACATGCATATACAATCCAAGCAGCAGCAATATCTGAACAGAATGAAAGCACAAAGTTAAACACACACCTGGTTTGTGGACTGATGGATCTTCTTTGAAAAACCATTTTCCTTTAGGACTGCAGCAATAAGATGACCCACAGCCTTAAAAAAAAAATTAATGAATACATTTTCCTCAGAAGTTTTCTTTAAATATTGCATTTGAGGTAACTAATATCAATACTAGTTGATATGAGTATGGGTACGCCAGTCAACTGTTAACAAAATTCCATAGTCACTGAGTATGTACTATGTAGAATGCACTGAATTACTCATATTTTGCCAAATATAATGCACATTTTCTTGCCCAAATTTTTTAGAAAAAAATAAGGATGCACATTATACACAGCAAAATGCAGTAGTCCACATACATAATTTCTTATCATAATAACAACCATCGAGGTAAGCATTTTTACCCTGATTTTTATCCCAGTAAGCAAACTATAGTTCATAGATGTTAAGAAACTTACTGGACTTTCAGTTAAAATTGCTGTTCCTTAATATAAGATGCCTTGAGATCGCTTGATACATGAAACTGTAAGACAAATGAGAAACTCCACGGCTTTTAAAATCATCTTTGCATCTAAATAAACTTCATGCTTCATCAAGCTCTTAACAAAGATGGAGAAAATGCATCCTCGTCTTTGACCATGGCCCACGCAGATCTGAACCAATGGGTCTCCCCTGACCACAACTATTCTCCCTCCTCTAGGCTCTATGATTTAATGTCTTGATTATTTTCTCATAGGTTTTAGCTCTTTAACAAGCTTTCAGCCTAATAAATCTCTAAATTTTTCCCATATCTTGCTTTGGTCCATAAGCTCAAATTTGAAGCTAATATTCTTACAGGAGAGTATTGATTACATAAATATGTAAATATTATTACCTCCTACGACCTCAATCTCATTCTCCTAGCTCTTCAGCACTACCCAGCTCTGCTGTCACAGACCCTAGGCCTGCAACAAGGACAGCCATTCTGTGTGGAGGGGATGGAAATACTTGGCAACTGCAACAACTGTTGATCCTGCACTTGGGACCAATGTATGATACAGCTGTGAATACCTGTCAGTCTTGCAAAGTTTCCAGAAAAGCTCAAATAGAAACACAGTACCCAGTCCTTCATTTATTTTTATATTTCACACATTAAAAATGATTAAAGACCTCAATGCTTGATGGTCTCAGTTTTGCATAAAAATCAGTCGTTTCCATGAATATTAAGTTTAGATCAATTAACTATCTCTTACCTCCTCGTTAAAGAGATAGTAACAAGAATTGAGGATCAGTGAATAGTTTTGGTTCCTGTTTACAAAATATACCATATTTCAACTGAATGTAACTGGCCATCAATTATAAGATACAGTATTATTTTATGTACTAGTACGAAAGAAAAAAAGGCTGCCAAATAATCCATGTTATACAGTACTTCATATAACTTAGAATTTTTATTTTATATTAGAAAAGAGCTCTTTCAAATTCATTTAGAAAATCAGGGCCAAGTTCACAAATATACAGGCAATACCAACTGACTGATGACTACTGCCATCAATTACTAGATGCACCCCAATATCACAGATGTTAAAATCAGAGAACATAGCCTAAATTGATTTTAAAATACAAAATTCAAGGATATATCAGCCTACACTGTTACTTTAGTTTTCTAATAACAGAATAACTTAAATAGATGTCCTACAACACATACACACTGTTCATTTCATTTAACAGTAACACACATAGGCATTTCTTGATTATCTGCGCTAAAGAAGGAACACCAGGCACAGAAAAATAAAACTTGTGCGCAGGTGGAAGGGAATCATGCATAACAACTGTTCTTCTCCTCGTTGAAGGGTTCCCCATACCCAGCTAAGTCAATCCCCCAGCAGGCGCCTCTGAAATTAACTGTTGAAATTCTTCAAGACGCTGTATATTGTTGTCTTCAGATAGGTGTCTGCTGTTCCTTTAAGCTTTATTCTCATGAGAAAAGGCAGTAAGCTATGATTCTTTGATTGACCTCAATGCTTCTAGTTAGCTGAAGGCTAACCAGAAAGCCATCTTTGCTTTAACCCTAATCATTGAAAAGCTCTCTGAAATAAACCACAATCTCTTGCCTGAGATAGTATATAGATTGACGTTTTTAAATCCAGGATATTTTATGTATTAAATGTCATTATTATAAAAACTGATTATTCTTAATAGTTGTATAGGGGTAGACTATACCTTTTAAGATATTAATCTCTCATACTCTGTAGATGTATATATCAAATGCATAACCATTTATTTATGTTCTCAATAATTATAGACCAAAAATACATATTCAAGTAGTTAATCAAGGTTTTATGATTCTAAGAAGAAAAGTATAACATGATTAGAAGCTGAGCCCTGGCCTCAGCCTCAGACATACTTCAGAGTGTCTCATTTGGCTGGAGCATCATCCCATAACTGAAAGGCTGTGGGTTCGATTCCCAGCCAGGGGACATACTCATGCATACGTTGTGGGTTGGATCCCCAATTCCGATGTGTATAGAAGGCAACCAATCAATGCTTCTCCCTCCCATCGATGTTTCTCTCTCTCTCCCTTACTCTATCTCTTGCCCTCTCCCTAAAAGCAATTTTTAAAATGTCCTCAGCTGAGGATACAAAGAAATAAAAAATTTTAAAAATTGAAGCTCAGATTGGTCAATTTCAAATATTTACTTTCTTGTCAAATACAAATTTTCAAATTAACTCATCTAAATAAGAGTCATTTAATAAAATTATATCTCTATGTATAGAATAAAATATTCAACATTTGTCACCATGAAGCATGCATAAATAAATAATAAATAAATAAATATAATTACCTGCGATTGGATAAGAGAATTTGGAAATTCAAACCTTTTCCTGATATCATCTGACATTTTTGCTTCTCTTACATGTATGTATGCAGATTCTATAACGAAAACAAAAGAATATTTGTTAATCCGGAAAAGGAGTTCAAACCAATTATTCCTCAAATAAAATGAAAGTAATTCATTTCAAAGTCAACAATGGAAATAAAGCACAGGGCTCTGCAACATAATCCTTGCCATACACTTCACTGTTAACAACTGCAGTCCTCAGATGCCATGATCGATAAGCCAAAATGCCCCAAAGCTCTTTGTTTTTCCCATTGGAGCTAGTTCAGAAACAGATGAACCACCCTAAAAAAATTCAAAAATTTTAGCCTGCACAACATGATTTTTAAAGTTCAACAGCATGTTTGAAATAGGAAGTAATTTTTTTATCAATCAAAACTTCTAACGGAGAAATAATCAAACTTTTAAAAAAATGTTTATGCTTTGCTTTCAAACAAAGCTTTTATTTAAACACTAATCCAACTGCTAGTGACAAATGTGAAGCCTAGGTGAGCTTTTTTCAGGCAGTATAGAAATGGCCTAGAAACTCACACATCAAAACAGATTGCGTGTCTCCTAAAAGAGAAACCAGCAAACAATTAGCAACAAACTTTAATATTTACATCACACCTCTCATTTCTACTGGGGTCTTCAAAACACACACACACACACACACACACACACACACACACACACGGACGAAGGAGGGCAGGTGATAAATCAGAGGCACAGAATATGAGGATTTCCTCAGGATCCCAATTTATCCATTTCCCATGCAGCACAGAAACTCACCAAATTACTACTTTGAAAAATAGATGCCTTAGCTCACCTATTTACTGCAATATAACTTTCAAAAAACTTATGTCACTATAATACTTCAGGTTACTTAAATAATGGGTCGCAAAACCAAGCTCTCCTGATCTCAAAATTGAAGGTACCTTCTGTTGAACTTGAGGCTCTTTCTAGCTACTTTCCTCCCTTACTCAGCTAACCTCCCTGAATAAAAAATTCATCCTAGCTTTCTTCTTCAACATCTAGTCCTACTTTACTCCCTTTAATTTGATATTTCACAGCACTGAAACTTGTTCTAAGACTGCAAACAATGTTCCCTATCTAAATCTAGTCTTTAGCTTAAGTAGGTCAAAATTTCAACTTCCCAGTTGCACTAATCTCACCTTTCTTAAAGTTTGCTTCTCTTTTGAATTCCATAAGACATCATAACAGAATTTTCCAAAGTGTGTCCCTGGGAAACCCACAATAAAGGAATCTCAATGGGGAGGAAAAAAGGATCTATTGCCATCCTGAAGATCTTATTCACTCACTTAACAAACACTTACTGCACGAGATGCCTACTGTTTGTTGGAAACTGTTCTAACAGCTTCAGCTACCTCAGTGAACAAAATAGACACACCTCCCTACATTCACAGAGCTTATAGTCTAGCAGGAAGAGGTAGACAGTGAATTAAAAAATAATAAGAATAAATAAATATAGCATGTTAAAAACTGATAAGCGCTATGGAGAAAAAGGTAATAAAGAAGATAGAGTAAAGGGGATGAGAAATGAGGGAAGGACAAACTTTCTATTTTAAATACAGTGGCCCATGTTGGTCTTTCTAGAGAGGGTAGCATTGGGAATTGTTAGCTACACAGATATTTCTGGAAAGTGTCACAGGCACAGAAAACAGTGAGTGCAAAAGCCCTTAGCTAATTAAATGCTTAAGATCTGTTCCAGAGAAAGCAGAAATGAATTGGGCACAGAATGGAAGAGGAAGAGAATTGTAAATCAGAGAGTCAGTGAGAAGCCAGATCATAAAAGGCCTTGTAGTCTACAGGAAGGACTGATGCATTTATCCTGAATGAAATAGGAAACTACTACAGAAAGAAAAAAAAAGTAGTAAGATTTTAATAGAATCACTTGAAATGAGAAGTGATCCGATTCTGGATATCATTGAAGGGAGAGCCAACATGGTTTCTAAAGAACTAGGTAACAGTATAAGAGAAAGAAAGGGTCGAGGGTGACTCCAGGTTTTTTTGATCTGAACCACTTTATTTTTAATCTCTTTTCTTTTGGAAATTTTACACATTAAGCAAAAGTATTCAAATATTACTTATCAAGGCATTTAAAAAAGAAAAACATGCAGTTGCCTTCAACTGAGATAAGAAACAAGTTTTGTGGGGGCAGATGGGGAATTCATTTGGAACAGGTAAGTTTTAGAGGACTAATATATATTCAAGTGGAAATGGCAGGTGGAATCTTGGATACATAAATCTGTAATTGGAGAGACTGATCTAAATAATAGTGCATATTATTAAAGAATCTGAGAAGTTCCTGAGCAAGAAATTTGATTAACTTTGCTGATTATGGCACCCTTTTTTTCTAGATATTCATGTTAACAGTTTATACAACCAGCCTTTCCTGGGATCCACATTGGGAAACATTGCTCTCCTGACTCCTCCTATTCCTCCATCCTCTCTGCTTCTTGAGCTCCATCTTCCTTCCCAAAGGCACCTGAAGTCTCTTATCTTGTGTTCTCTTCCTTTATGTAAACTCTCCCAGAGCCTTCATCTAGTCCATATCTCCAAACACTTACCTACTCTTTCTTACAAAGTTCTGAATATCAGAAATTGATCAAAACAAATATTTTCTCTCTTAAAAACTGTTAGCAGACTTCCAGTCAAGATGGAGGTGTAGGTAAACACAGCTCATCTCCACGCACAACCACATCAAAATTACAACTATAGAACAGCCATCACTCAGAATCATCAGATCAAGTTGAATGAAAATCCAACTACAGAATTAAAGAAACCACATCCATCTAGACTGGTAATGGATGAGCTGGGCTCGTCCCACATCCACGTGTGGGTAGATAAAAATTCGGGAGGAATATCTCAGGAGTGAGGAGTCCCAGTCCCACACAATGCCTCTCATTCCAGGGTTCCAGTGCCAGAAGGATTAGTCCCCATCCCTCCTGGCTGCAAAAACCAGTGGGAATTGAGTGGGTGGGAGAAACTTTTGGAGTCCAAAGCAGATCCTCTTAAAGCACCCACATATGGACTTATTCAGACTTACTCCCTCTGAACTCTAGCACTAGCGTAGCTGCTTAAAAGGCACCAGTGGCATACAAGGAGAAATGGAAATGGAAATGTCTGGCATCAAGGTTAGCGCTGGGGACAGCTTTCTCCCAGACAGAAAGGTGGGCAGATGCTATTGTCCCTTTTCTGAACCCTCTACCCACAGAGCCACAGAGCCACAGAGCCACAGAGCTGGCAGGCAGATTGCATATCTGAGACTCCATCAGCCTGGCTAACACTGTTTGCCCCACCCTGGAGATACTGATAGCATGAAGCTCTATCCCACCGAACTTATGGGCTCACCTAAGCTGCTAACAGTGGCTTTTCCATATGAATGGCTGGTCTTGGCTCTTGCTTCACGACTTTCTAAATCTTTTCAAACAAGCAACAGTTGGCCTCAGTGAGGTCCCCAGCCCCTGTACCTCTTGCTAAGTGGCCCCAAGCCCTGCACTCGCAGCAGCCAGTCTAGATTCACAGCTTGGTTTTGCCTGGGAATCGCAAAGCCCAGCACAAGTAGCAGCTATCTGCAGTTGCTTTATAGCTCATGCACTGTGGCCCCAGGGCATGACACAGTGAGGGCTGACCTTGGCTTGCAGCACATGGGAAACCCAGAGCCTGTGCATCCAGTGGACAGCTGCAGGCCACATTAGAGCACTACCACCCTTCCCCTGCCCAGCTGATCCTCCATGGAGGGCAGAGGTTGGTGGTCAGTGGTCACAGGCAGTCCTTGCAGCTGACTGGCCTGGGTAAATACCTCCCATTGACCTGCCAACAGCACTCAAGGCTCAACTACAAGAGGAGGTGTACTCAGCCCACATGAAGAGTGCACCCTGAACACCCAGATTGGGCAATAGGGGAGACTGTGCCACTGGACCCTACAGGAAACTTACTACATTTGGCCACACTACCAAGACACCTAATACATAGAAACAAACACAGGGAGACTGGCAAAATGAAGAGACAAAGAAACATGGCCCAAATGAAAGAACAGATCAAACTCCAGAAAAAGAGCTAAACAAAATGAAGATAAGCAATCTATCAGATGCAGAGTACAAAACACTGGTTAAAAGGATTCTCAAGGAACTTAGTGAGGACCTTAATGGCATAAAAAAGATCCAGTCAGAAATGAAGGATACATTAATTGAAATTAAGAACAATTTACAGGGACTTAACAGTAGAGTGGATGAAGCAGAGAATCAAGTCAATAATTTGGAACATAAGAAAGCAAAAAACAACTAATCAGAATAACAAGAAGAAAAAAAATCTTAAAAAATGAGGATAGTGTAAGGAGGCTCTGGGACAACTTCAAGAATTCCAACATTCACCTCATAGGGGTGCTAGAAGGAGGAGAGAATGAGCAGGAAATTGGAAATCTATTTGAAAAAAATAATGAAAGAAAACTTCCCAAATTTGGTGAAGGAAATACACATGCCAGGAAGCACAGAGAGTCCCAAACAACATGGATGCCAAGGCCCACATCAAGAGACATTATAATTAAAAAAACAGCCCTGGCTGGCGTAGCTCAGTGGATTGAGCGCGGGCTGCGAACCAAAGGGTTGCAGGTTCGATTCCCAGTCAGGGCACATGCCTGGGTTGCAGGCCAGGCCCCTAGTGGGGGCCACGTGAGAGGCAACCACACATTGATGTTTCTCTCCCTCTCTTTCTCCCTTCCTTCCCCTCTCTAAAAATAAATAAATAAAATCTTAAAAAAAAAAAAAACAAAGGTTAAAAATAAAGACAGAATCTTAAAAGCAGCAAGAGAAAAGCAGTTAGTTAACTAGAGGGGAGTTCTGATCAAACTGTCAGCTGATTTATCAAAAGAAACTTTGCAGACTAGAAGGAACTGGCAAGAAATATTCAAAGTCATGAAAACAGGGACCTACAGCCAAGATTGCTCTACCCAGCAAAGCTATCATTTAGAATAGAAGGGCAGATAAAGAGCTTCATAGACAAGAAAAAAACTGAAGGAGTTAATCATCACCAACCCACTGTTATATGAAATATGAAGAGACTTATTTAAGAAAATGACGATCAAAACTATGAAGAATAAAATGGCAGTAAATACATATCCATCAACTATTGAATCTAAAAAACAAAGTAAACAAAAAAGAGGAACAGAGACAGAATCATGAATATGGAGAATGTTTTGCTGGTTGCCAGATGGGAAGGAGTTGTAAGGGAATGGGTGATGAGGTGAGGGGATTAAGAAGTATAAATTATAAGTTACAGAACAGCCATGGGGATGTAAAGTACAGTATAGGAAATGGAGTAGCTAAAGAACATATATGCATGACTCATGGACATGAACACTGGTATGGGGATTGCCTGACGGAGTAGGGAATATTGAGTGAAGAGGGGCTAAGGGGAAAAAATTGGGACAACTATAAAAGTAATCAATAAAATACATTTTTAAAAAACTGTACACATTTTAGTCCATCTTTTCCCAATTCTCTTCTCACAATTTCCCTCCCACCATTCTCTAAATCTAGTCAGTCCCAAAGGTGACTTCATTCTTTTCAGCATCTTGAAGTCTACTTTTCCTATCTATCTCTATACTATTCATCTGAGTTTCTCACGCTAGTACACTCTAATAACTACTTAGTCTTGCTTGAATTCATTCCATACATTGTCAGATCAATTGTCCTGAAAAACTATTTCCATCACATCATGTCCCTGTGAAAAATTAAGACCAAGTTTTCAATAGCCTTTCAGATTAAATACAAATTCCAATGCCTAGTTTTTAAGCCCTCCAACAACCATCTCACCTATTCAACTGCATTTTTACTGCTGTCTACTTCCAATCTGACTAAAATCATTTTCAAAATAGTCCCACACGCTCAAAATCTGATCATTCCTAAGAGATCTTACTCATGCTGTTCTCTCCCACATAAAATGCCCTTCTGCATTCCCACTGCTTACAGATGAAATGCCTCTCATACCACATCTTCTCTGTTGACTTTCTCAAGAAGCCACATCTTATAGTAATCACTTTGCTTTATATTCCTCAGTGCTGTTGCATTTGGTCTGACCTATGGCATCATGGGACTGTTCACATTAGGATTGTTGGTATTTTTCTATCAAACAGCAACTGCTAAAGTCTACCATTGTAGCAGGAAAGCAGCTACAGACCACAGCTGTGCTCCCACAAAACTTTATTTACAAAAATAGAAAGCAGGTAGGCCATGGTTTACTGACTTCTGGTTTACATAATGACTATCATTTAAATTGATTTATAAAGTTTGTTGATGCAATTGCAATAACTGATGCTCAAACTGGCCCTTCTGCCTCCAGGCTCAGGTAAATATATAAATAAGGTGAATTATACATCTTTTATTATCTAAAACTTTTTCATGCCCCTACATTCTGAAGGAAATTCCTCATGTTAGGCTTAATATATGGAACGCAGTGATATATAATAAGCAATATTCTTAATTACATAAGCAATAGGGAATTTTATGTTACTTCTTTTGTAAACAAACCTTAGCTAAAGCAATGGGTATAAATAATATAACATGTAATTCAGCAAAAGAGCCCCAGCTAGAGGGATCCAAGTGCAGTTTTCTGATGATCTAATCCAACTCAACAGAAAGTAGACTGTACATTATCCAGAGAAGCAGATGGTTATCAGCGTATCACAGAATATACTTACCTGAATATCAACAGTGATAGAGGTAAATAACATAAAATGTTGGGTCATACTCTAGGATCCAAACTCAGAATAGGGGAACTCCAAAGTACTTTGGGGGCCACATGAGCAGCTGGTTAGGCTAATAGATTATTATGGCAGTGAAGAGGCCAAGCCATCCAGAAAAACAACTGTCTCCAAAAGGTGGCCAATGGAGTGAGTACAATTTTTTCAAATTTACTTAAGTATAGATGGCAAATACCTATGCTGACAAAAGACAGCCCTTATTTTGATGTGACACTTTAGAGAATGAACACATTTTTGAATCTATAGTAACTTTATCTTCCCTGACAAATGGTCAGTAAGCATTCTCAAAACACTACCCAAGCCGGAATATGATTTGGTATCATCTTTGATTTGCTATCATCCTTGATTTGCTATGCTGGGCCTACAAATTGTAAGGGTCTTTCATCTGCTAGAGGCTTACACCTCAAGGTTAATCACAACCACTTGGCCTTTTAAGGTATTAAAACATCATATTCTCTCAGGGAATTTCAAAAAGGAGCACATACGCTTGCTTTAGCATTAGCAGTGTAGTGTGTGTCCTACTTTATTTTAACCTCAACGACTCTTGGGCACTTTATACATTAAAAAGAAAACAACTTCTTCTTACCATGGCATTCTTTACCAAAAGGAAACGAGGCACAATATGCTCCATAAACCACATGATACAAGAAAAGAGAGTTTGATTTTAACAGATTTATCTGCAACCCGTCATTGTGCCTTTTTTGGTCTGTCTAAATCTAAGTCTAAATCAAAAAGAGAATTTTTAATGAGATCTAAAGTTCCAAGTGAATCAAAGCATTTATTTAACTTAAGCAATTATCTTATCTGTCAAGGCATTGTAGCCCCTTGAGAACACTTTCAAGAGAATAAAACTATCAATTGCACCCCAGAAGTAATAAAGGAGCAGCAGACAAATAAAGCACTTTACGTTTTCAACTATCTCAACAGTTTCTCTAGGATCCAACAATAGACAACCATGTATCACACGAAAGTATTTAGTGTCAAACTTCAAATGAAGGGCACAATCTGAAACACAAGAAAAATCTATCTAATTATATTCACAAATGCGAAGGAAAGGCAGCAGAAAAATTATGCAGGGTAGTTGGCTGGGGTGGGAGGTGCAGGGATGAGTTGTCTGTTGGTCAGAGAAAGATGACTTTCAGCACTCTTGACTATGATGAAATTTCTACATAAAAAGAGCTCAGAGCAGCAATATAGGAAAAGTTGGGGCTATAGAGAACACATTCTTTTTTTTTTTCCTATTTTAATTGTTGTTCTTGTACAGTTTTCTGTCTTTTACTCCCATCCAGGCCCACCACCCCAGCCCTCCCCACCTCCCTCCCATTTCCACCCCCTGTAGTTTTTGCCCTTGTGTCTTTTATACTTGTTGCTCTAAACCCTTCCCCTTTTCCCCTGAAATTCCCTCCCCTCGCCCCTCTGGTGACTGTCAGCCTGTTCTCAATTTCAGTGTCTTTGGTTATATTTTGCTTGCTTGTTTGTTTTGTTGATTAGTATAGAGAACACATTCTTGAATCTAGTTTACATGAGCAATGTCAACAGCAGATGGATGAAAATATATATTTCACTCACAGGAGGCCCTATGTTTGAGATGCAAAACCTAGGACTTTTGTTTTCTTTCTAACAGTTTATCAACTATACCAATTGTACATTATGCATATATTTGGTTTCTTCCTCCCACAAATTAAGCTGTGGAACCATAAGCCTGAGTATTTTAAACACATATTTTGGCAATTTTTCTTTTTTACTATTTTTAAATGGCTTATAGAAATGCTAATGGATACCATCAATAAATTTGAGCTGATTTTATAAGTTTATTGAGACTGTGGCTCAGAGGTATGTCCCAGACACTCCTAGCTGCTTTGTCCTGCCCCTTAAAAAAAAAAGAAAGAAAGAAACTGTCTATTTTTTTCAACCACACACCTTGCTCTTCAATATTTATACTTACTTCTTCTGCCTTCTTCTTGGACCCTAAGTATTTCTACATGACCTCTCCAAGATCTGACAGGTAGGTTCCGTTTCATCACCCTATATGAAATCCTGACACCTGTTAGAAACTCAGGCTTAGCCTGAGCTCTTGCTTCAAAAGCTTCAAAATCCAACTGTCACCTGTATTCTCCAATTAATAGGACAAGACAATTAGAACCCTCTAACTATATGACTCATAAAAATGGAAAGATCATGGGGAAATCATAATGGAAAGTTTTCAACAATAACGAGTATAAGAAAACAGTAATTTCAAATCATTATATTCTTAAAGAGATCACTAAATCATTGTTAAATTAGGCTGAGAGGAGAAAATACTTTTATGTTAGCAGTAATTGCAAAATCATGCCAAGGCAGAGGGCAACTACGTGGGGTGACTGAGCTACTTGGTCAATATTATAATCAGAGAAAGCAGAAACTGCATCGATGTAGCAGAGACCATGAACTTCAATATCAGTACTCTCCTTTTCCGATATTAATAAAACTGCAGCCTGATCAGCTCAATTACACCTCCTAGTCTCAAGTATGGTTTGTCTGACCATGTGTGTAATCAAGTTCTCTTCAGTGGTGTCAAGCAGACATGATATGCCACTTCCGGGCTGCAGGCTGTTTCCTCTGCTCTATTCCCAACCCAAACCAGGTCTTGGCAACAACTCAAAATCAATTGTGTGCATGCAGACAGCGAGTGCCTCTAAGACAGCGATTTTTAACCAATGCGCTGCAAAAAATTTTAAAACATGCAATACCTGACTACTTCATCAGGGGCACTTTTCCCTTAGACTTTCAAAATGACAATAATCAACACAACAGTCATTTGGCGTGAATAAAACAAAATCATAGTTACTTAATGTTTTGGTGTGCTGCAGAATTTTAGTAATTAGTTTATGTGTGCCATGGGATGAAAAAGGTTAAAAACTGCCACTCTAAGACATTGTTGAATAAACAAGATGGAAGGAACCTGAATTCCTAAATGATACATTAGAGCAGAACTGCATACCTGGAACTCTGAGACAGAAAATTTCTACTTTGTTTGAACCACTGAATTTGTGGGCCTCTTTGTTGCAGAGGCTAGGCCTTCCATAATAATAATACCTGAGATAATAATAATAATGATAATAATACCTGAGATCATCTCCCTTCTGTATTTTTTTCCATTGGCAAAATGAAGAAACTGAATGTTAGGTTAAGCAACTTGCCAAAAAGACAAATCACCCTGGCAGTTCAAGTGAGAAGAGAAAGGTTTCCTGAATTCCGACCCAGCATTTCCCTGGACCATCAGTAACATGAAACGTGAGCACCACAGTCCACATCACTGCATCACATCCCAGGAATTTTAAGATCTATAATTAAAGTGCTGAGCAAATTTAGGTACTGTTACTTCTGACGATCTCACCAGTTGCAAGTTACTAAAATACATCAAATTGCTGTCAAATTCCTGCCTTTACAGTTGATTTCCTTCTCACAGTTATATCACATGCTACTTTACTCATAGATTTTGACATGGTAATCTAAAATAAAATCAAAGGCAGGAAATTTCAAGTTAGATCTTTTGCTGTCCAGAAGAACCAGGCATTAAAGTAAGAAACAAAAGAACCAACTGAATAATGCCTGGTTTGTTACAATATTTTCTCTAATTATTCTTCAATAACCTCTAATATAATCTCAAATTTTATATGCATCTACACATAATATAAACATATAAGTCTATAAGGGAATATAGATGAACAATAGTTATTTTTTAATCTTATTTAAAGAGTTATTTATCTCTAGAAATTTCACAGTATCCAATCTAAGTCTTCAAAAAAGCCTTCTTCAAAAAATTGGCTCCTTTATGACATCATTTTTTCCCAATATTATAATTTTTAAATATTTTTGCTCCACCAAAAGAATATTCAAATTGCTCAGTACATTTTTTGAATAAACATTTTGTTGACACAAATAATCTTTACAGTGTATAAAACTGATGCCTAATCATTTTAAAGATGCATGGACCAGTAAAAAAGACAACCCATGGAATGGGAGAACATATTCACTGAAACATCTGATAAGAGTTTGATATCCAAAATTTATAAAGCACTTACAAAACTCAACACAATTAAAAAATGGGCAAATGTCCTTGATAGACACATCCAAAGAGGACATATGGATGGCCAAAAAACATATGAAAAGATGCTCACCCTGGCTGGTGTGGCTCAGTGGATAGTGTGCCGGCCTGCAATCCAAAGGGCTACTGATTCGATTCCCAGTCAGGGCACATGCCTGAGTTGCAGGCCAGGTCCCTAGTTGGGGCCTCACTAGAGGCAACAACACATTGATGATTCTCTCCTCCTCTTTCTCCCTCCCTTCCCCTCTAAAAATAAATAAATAAAATCTTTAAAAAAATAAATAAAAAGATGCCCAATGTCACTAATCATCAGAGAAATGAAAATTAAAACCACAATGAGCCCTGGCTGGTGTAACTCAGTGGATTGAGCGTGGACTGCGAACCAAAGGGTCGCCAGTTTGATTCCCAGTCAGGGCACATGCCTGGGTTGTGGGTCAGGTCCCCAGTAGGGGCCACATGAGAGACAACCACACATTGATGTTTCTATCTCTCTTTCTCCCTCCCTTTCCCTCTCTCTAAAAATAAATAAATAAAATCTTTAAAAAAAAACACAATGAGATATCATCTCACAACTGTCAAAATGCCTATTATCAACAAATCAACAAACAACAAGTGCTGGCAAAGATGTGGAGAAAGGGGAACACTTTTGCACTGTTGGTGGGAATGCAGATTGGTGCAGCCACTGTGGAAAGCAGTATGGAGATACCTCAAAAAATTAAAAATGGATCTACCTAGCAATCCCACTTCTGGGAATACAT
The DNA here is from genome assembly GCA_039655065.1 of Glossophaga mutica. Taxonomy (NCBI): domain Eukaryota; kingdom Metazoa; phylum Chordata; class Mammalia; order Chiroptera; family Phyllostomidae; genus Glossophaga; species Glossophaga mutica. Next base: position 141,586,270 of record CM077305.1, on the reverse strand, counting down.
CTAAAGGAGCCCAAAACACTAATTTGAAAGAACATAAGTGCCCCTATGTTCATTGCAGCATTATTTACAATCACCGAGATATACGCAGCCCAAGTGTCCATAAGAAGATGAGTGGATAAAACAACTATGGGACATTTACACAACGAAATACTATTCAGTCATAAAAAAGAAGAAAATTTTATTTGGAGAACATTACGCTAAATGAAATAAGCCCATCAGAGAGAGACAAATGCCATATTTCACTCGCATGTGGAATCTAATGAACAAACTGAACTAACGGACAATGGGACAGACTCATAGATGGACAGCAGGATGACAGCTACTGGAGGGAGAAGAGGTTAGGGGGTGGAGGGATTAAGGAAAAAGGACTCATTGACGTGGACAACAGTGTGGGGATTGCTGTGGGGAGGGGAGTATAAGGGGACAAAATGGTAACAGAAAAATACAATGAAGATTAATTTTTTTTTAAAACAGGAAAGACATGTTAAAACTAATATATACGTAAAGTACATATATGTATACATATATACACACACACACACACACTTTAAGTAGGGCCTAATGGAACCGATTAAATGAGTGTTGAAATGTGACCCATAAGTGCGGCTGCACCAATGTATTGCCAGTTTTACTTCCCACCATAGTGATCTTCGGAGGACAGAAACAGCCCTGGAGTATATAACTGGTGCTTTGTTGCCACAGTGGTTATTTAAATTCAACTTCTCTCTACTTCCTTGGAACCATGTGCATTAGTAATAATAAAGCTGCTGAAACAAATAGATGCTTTAGAAATATAAAAAATAATCTGATTAACTAAAATCTCCATACTTATAATCTTACTTCAAATACCATTCCCTTATTAAAATCTAGTAAAATACCAAAGATGTATTTTATAGATTTATTTCCTCCCCTCAAAAATGACTCAAATTTTGTGCACTGGTTCTGTAATATCTTGGCAAATATTAACTTGATACAAGCTGAAGTATTTATGGGGTAATGATGTAACATTTGGGATTCTCTATAAAACACTCCAGTCTACCTCCAGAAGAAGAAAAAAGAGAGAATAATAAGAAAAACAAAAACATCTAAAAGTTAGTGGATGAGCACATTAAAGTTCACAACACTTTTATTTTTATATATGTTTCATATTTTCCATAATAAAAGTTTTAGCCTCTCCACCATGTGAGGACACAGAGAGAAGGCACTGGCTATGAACCAGGAAGAAGGTTCTCATCCAACTATGCTGGTACCCTAAACTCACCCTTCCAGCCTCCAGAACAGCAAGAATTAAATTTGTTGTTTATTAAAAAAATAAATGAATAAATCCCAAGTATGTGGTTCTTAGCAGGGGCCAGGCAATAGTCTAAGCATTTTACCTATATTAATTCATTTAACCTTCACAATAACACCTGAAGATACGAACTCATTTGACAGATGAAGAAACTAAGGCACAAAAAAGTTAATTTTCCCAAGGTCATAATAAGTTGGAGTTTAAATGCAGGTTGTCTGGGTATAAACATACATAGAAAAGTCTAGAAAATATAAATTATGAGTAATTTTTTTTATTTTTGCTTGTTCCTATTTTCTAATTTTTTTCCACAAGAACATATGTTTCTATAATGGGAAATCTTTATTAATATATTAACCTCTAAAAATAGAGGAAATGAGTTTCTGAAACTCAAAATACTGCAAGCATAGAACTCCATCATTAACAGATATGTTAAAGTGAGCAGCAACAAACTAAGAAAATTTTAGAGATGATAAAAAATTAGCTACTTTGTTAGCCATTTAACCAATTCTTTCAGGGATATGCAGCCCAGGGTGGTTATGAATGCGGCCCAACGCAAAATCATAAATGTACTTAAAACCTTTTATTTGCTCATCAGTTTTCGTTAGTGTTTATGTAACGTGTGGCCCAAGACAACTCTTCTCCCAGGGTGGCCCAGAGACGCCAAAAGGTTGGACACCCCTGTTTACAGAAAGAATAATATTGAAAAGAGGTCAATGTAATTTAACTGGGTAGATTCAATTAACTTTAGACCATTTTAATATTTCCTCCATTTCCAAGGAGAAACATAACCATTACTAAAGTGTCCCCAATTAGAATCCTGGGAAATTTTACATCAGAGTAAAAACTCTTACTGTTAAAAAGAATTATGTAGACTTAGGGCAAGTTTCTCTTAAATGTTGCAAAATGATCTATCAACCTCATTTCTTACTTTTCATGAAAACTAAATTATTAAATTTATGTACAATGAAAGTTATAGTTCAGTTACTTTAACTTGCATTCTTGGTAGTAATGAAAGCTGAAGATCAAATGAGCAAAGGAAATTTACAGGAAGATAGTAAATTTCCCTGCTGTTAACTAAGTCAATGTAGCCCAAAATAGACATAGAGAATATCACTATATTCCAGTCCTGAATGACTACAATTATAAGACAATAAAAGAACCAGACTATTAGAAGAATCATTCTGAAAATGTTCAAATAAATAAGGTAAATGTTGCACTGTGAAGAAATGTCATACATGTTTTGCATGGGTGGGGCTGGAGAGGACATAGATGCAAACCTGGCTCCAGCACTAGCCACTAAAAAATTAAGGTTAATCACTTACTTCCTCAGTAAATCGCTTGAAGCCAGTTCCTCATTGGTTAGACATGGGAACACTTGACACACGAGGTAGTGTGAATAACAATATGAGGTGTGCTTAAAAGCCAAGGAGGTCTTGACATAGTCTGTACTCTAAAAATGTTTTTCCTCTCTCTCGATACCACATGAGATAGACAAGAAAGGTGAATAATGGAAAAGAATGTGTTTTAGTGAAAAGTAGGACATCTCTAATCAAAGACCAGGGTGGGATCTTGTATGTAAGTTACCAGACAGAGAAATAAGACACCAGGTCAAGGTGAGGAAATGCATGAGATTCCCATTCAAAATACAGTTGACTTCTAACTCCCTTTCTTAAAACCTCTCAATGGCTTCCCACTGCACTAGGTAATAAAATCCTCCCTCTTTCCCGCAGCCAAAGGTCCTACATTATTTGGTCTCACAGCTCTCCCTCAGTAAGGGAGCTTCAGCCACACTGACCTCCAGTTTGCTCCATGAACCCCCACGTTCTTTCCATGTCCAGGTGTGGAACCCTTAGGCCTCTCAGACTCAAGTGATCTTGCTCTTGTTCAAGCTGACTTGTCTCAACCTTCGCATCTTCCCTTGAGCCTTCCCTAGCACCCAGCCTCAAGGAGATCCCCACCCCGTCCCCTCAGAGACCCACTGTTGTATCCCTCATAGTTTTAATCACAAATGCAGATGATCATCATTTACTTATTTTTGCTGTCCTTCTCTATCCACTGGTGAAATGCAAACTCTCGAGGACATAGAGCTGGTCTCTCTTTTTGACCATTATAACTCTGGCATATAACAAGTACCTGTTCAATAAGTCTCACTGTACAAACACAAAGCACAACATAGGATTTAGAAACCCATGGTGGATGAAACAGCTCCTATGTGCCAAGCACTCCACGGAATACTTTAAATAGCGAATCCAATTGGATTGTCACGATTACTCTGAGGTAAATAGTATTAACTTCATTTCCTATATGAGAAAAAAAGGAGCTCAGAAAGAAAGTGCTAAGTTGCCTAAGGTTATACGATGGTATTAATAGCCAGGATTTACTGAAAATTTTACACAGGCCAGGCAGGCATTGTCAAGCTCTTACATGAATTCTCTCACCCGATATTCAAAACAACCCCATGACATAGTACTATTATTATCTTCATTTTTATATTTAAAAAAAAAACAAGTGCAGCAAAAAGAGGTCAAATGCTTAATCATGATTAAATGCTTAATCATGTAAGAAGCACAGCATGGATATAAATGGTGCAGTCTCCAAAGCTCACATTCTTAACCACTCCTCTATAAAGTATGTTTGACACGGAGTTTTTATAAAATTAAGATAATCCATTAAAGCACCTCACTCAGAATGAGACACAGAACACATTTTAAATGTTAGCTATTATTCTTAGTCTGAATCCAACACATTGTTTTATCTGTTATAGTTTGCTCCGCTCCCAGGGAATTAAGCAAATCTTATTTTTTTAAAAAATGCTCAGGTTTGGATACAGTGTTAAATCAGATTCCCAAAGCAGCTCATCAGCATATGAAAACAGCTCTGTATCTTTATACATACTGCAATCCTAAAAACATGCAATCAAGTCTAATGTGCAAATGTTACACACAAAACACAAAAATTAACAATCTAAATGTAATCTTTGGCCTTGTGGCACCACACCAGCAATACATCTCCCATTTCTGTGTATGGTCTTTGATCTTATACTTTTATTTCACCATTGACCATTCAGCTTAAGTCCAATGAGCATCCAACAAAGGATAACAATTGCCCACTCTCATCACAGCCATTAGTGTAGATCTTCAGTAAATCCACATTTCTTGCCACTGATGTCAACTCATTCATATTTACATTTTCCACCTTTTTAATAAATAAATATTCATTAAAATAAATGAAAGCAATTATTTGCCCAAATGATTGCTCAAACTCTACCACACAGTCACAGATGGCTACTCTGCTACAAATGAACACTTGCCTGGCAGGTAGCCCCATCGCATGACAGTTCAGAGCACAGCTCGATGAGATAGGGAAATTTCCGGGTGAATGACTTTACTTGTAAAAACACAAAGTTTGAAATAACAGTGGAACGTTCTAGAAGCAGGAAGATCAAGAGAAAGCCACTTCATGTTTTTCTCAGTTCCTGCAGCTGCCACAGAAAACAGGGCTTGAACTATAATTCTCCTTGCCTGAATATGAGGGAGGATACGGTGTAGAGGAGCCACACTGCAGAGCTAGGAGCAGACAATATGTAATGCCCCTTCCAACTCTCAGAGGACTGGAATCAGTCCTCAAGATGCACATCTCACTCATTCTGAGGAGGCTAACTTCCATCTGTGCACCAGCAGCATCTGCTCAGACACTTGTGAAGTATCTCAAGCAGAAAGGCTCTTCACTGACCAACTCCACTGCATTATTCTCCTGGACTTTTGAGTTTCTTGAGGGAAGCAGCTGAGCCTTGTTCACCTACTGCAGGGCGTGGCACATCATAAATTTTTTTTGAATTATTGTGTTTAGCACCGTACCTAACACACAATAGACTCAAAAAAGAAGTTAGACTCAGAATTCTACTGTTTATTTCCAGATCAACCTTCCCAAACAGAAAGTGATAGAGAAGAATCTATATCTCTTTCTCACTAAGACTCATGAACAAAGACAAAATTATATTAATAAGAAATGGAAATAAAAAATAAATTTGTAAACAACTTTACTTTCAAATTAATAGAGTAACCTGAGTTCAGCTATCTACACATTTAGAGTTTGAAAACAATTATATCTTTTCACAGACCTTTCTCCCAGCATATAATTTTATTTGTTTAACTTATCAAATAACTTTTGAACAGGTAGTATAAAGATGAATCTCAGCCACATCCAAATCTCAACTCAGTGGTCCAAATTACCAAGATTTTATTACACTGTTATTCATTTTTGTACATTTTCTTTAAAAAATAAGAAGAAGAAGAAGAAGGTCAAAGAACACATGTATAAGCTCACAAGACTGGTTCTTCACTGTTTCCAGATGAACACTGTAGCGATAAAAAAGATCTTTGTTATTTGAACACATCCTAAGTTTTACATGAATGCTTCAGATGATAGCTATTATTTATCACAGCTTTGCTCTTAATCTGTTACATAGGAAAACCTTTTAAAAACTGCCAGCATCACCTCTGTGTAGTTCCCACTAGGTAAAAGGCATTTTAAACATGTAATTATCCAAAGAAGTGACATTTACTAATTTTCTATTGCATGGCTAACATTATTCATGACTGTTTTTATTTATAGGGTGCTTAACAATCACATGTTAGTTAACCTTCACCACCATCCTTGACAGAAGATGCTTAGTAAGTCTTTGCATATCAGCAAAGAGACATCAAGTAGCACACTCAATGAATACAACAGGATCCTGAAAGGAAATGCTGATAACTAGTTGGCACAGTACAGTGTGTAGAATATCTTTCATATAAATTTAATTATATTAAAGAGGAGGAAAATCATGTAGCTCTTCATAAGAATTTAAAATTTCACAGAGCTTATAACCAATACATACATACATACCTAAGTATTATAGGTTCATATGTGTGTAGCCATATACAGGAGTTAAATGGAACTTTTGAACACTATGTTGTGTTTGGAACCACCCTGCCTAGTTTCAGAAGCTGTAACCCCCCATGGCTAAGGCTGAGTGAGAGACCTTGGGACCCTAAGCCACTAAGGAGACAAAGCTTATCCCCCTGGCAGGGGTGCCACCTCTGCCCACTTTACTTCACCCTACCTAGCCCCCAGTGCATGCATGACATGTTAGCCAATGACGGGTAAGATTCCTCAAGGGAGAGAACCTAAGACAGGCACAGTCATGAGGGGCCTCAGGGAAGGACTTGAGGGGCTATGGAGAAAGGGGGTGATGGACCCTTACCCCTCGGCTTTAACATAGCCTGAGTCCTCATTCTATCTGCAAGAAGTCTCCTAATCTCTTGGCTGCCTTACTTTCCCTGTCTGACTGAAGCATGAAACAATGCTAGAAGTGAGTACAGCCTGGGGCAGGACTGGGCAGTTCCCTGGGGCAATCAGGCCTAAGAAACAATGCAAAAATCCTGTGAAATGGGCTTTGCTAATACCCTCAATTTAAATGATAAGAATTCAAGCAGCAAATAAGTTTGTTTCCCCGAAAGTTTTATGGCCCTTTAGCTATTTGACCCTGACTCAGAATAGGCCCTTAGAGTTCTTTGTATGTTATCTATTTGATCATTACTGCCTGACAGTGACTGATGAGCTTTCCATATACGCCCTGTATTCCTATGCAAATTAAAATCAATTAAAGCCTATCAAGGCAAGGGATGGGGCACTCTTCTCTGGAGAGTGGCCATGCCATCCCTTTTCCTCCACAGGACTCAGTAGTCCGTGTGAATTTGTCTCATTTCAGCCATAACGCCACAGACACTGTGGGGAGCAGAGTCTGCGCCAATGTTGGAAGTAAATGACTGACTAGATGAACAGCAGCAGCAGCTCCATAGCCTATCAACTCACAATGAATCCAATGTTCAAACAGCTTCACTTTACCCTCAAAGACTACTTCTGCCTCAGCCCAAATTCAAACAGTATCTATCAAACTGCTCCCAACCTGGCTTACCTCCAGACTGATACAAAGGTTCTCAAAGACCAACCCAGTCAGCTCAGAAGTAAAGCCACAGAAAAAGGGCAGAAACAGCATGGTGCCCAGGTGCACAAGTGTCCCAAGGCCTCACCCACCACACTCAATTCCACAGGGAAGCCAGCACAATAAAACTGAAAGTCTTGGGTAGGTCAAAAACTAACCCACTCTGGAAGTAAGTGGGTATTCAGGGCACTACTTACTGAGCATGTGATCTTAGTCTTTGGCACTTATCCAAAGTGTCACATTCTTTAAGTTCTATTCACCTCCCATTTCAAAGTATAAGAATACAAAAGGCTTAAAGGAAGGATCTCTTTGCAAAGTTATTCATTGAGCTAAAAGATAAGCTAAGAGACATACAGACACAATACTGATTAGTAATTTAAAATAACAAAGAGTTTTAATAATATAAAGAAATGCTTGTGATAGAATAAAAAATGAAATTATTATACACAATTATGAACACAATCAAATATATATATAATATATGTATATATATATGGACCAGACTGAGAAAAAATTAAGTGATTATGCAAAAATATTAAGGTTATTTCTAGATATAAGATGATGAGTGAGTATATCCTATTACATTTCTCTTTATAATTGCTACGTTTAATTTTTTCTTTGCAATACGTACACATTATTTTCCCATTAAATAGATATTATATTATTTTCTTCAAATAAAAACATAAGATCATTTTTTTAAGGCTTAATAAAAAAAATAAGTGATCTTATTTACTGACTGGAAACCGTAGTCTTTTATCACTGTCTAAAGAGGCAGTTTCACCACAGCACACATCAGATAAAAAAAAGGCTTGCTTGATCCAATTACACTGCTTATTAAGAGCTATTTAATGAGGAAGTCACACCTTTGAGTTATTAGAAGCTTTAATGGTCCTGCAGAGTTCCAAATAAGCAAGCTAACAGAATTACCTTTGATTCTAAATTGTTTGCCAGGAGATTAATCCATCTGGCCCTGAAAAAATTAAGTGTTCCTCCAGTGTGTTCAACCTCCTCCTATCTCATTTTAATCAAGTATGTGAGCCTCAGTCAAGAGAGCAGGTATTTTTAAACAGATTTATTGAAGTATAATTGATATACCAAGAAATACACATATTGTGTGTGTACAGTTTAACAAGTCTGGACAGGGAGCACTCATGATGCCATCTCCACAATCAAGGTAACAGACATACTCAACACCTTCCAAGGTTTCCTTGAGGGCTTTTGGTTTTGCGTTTTTTATGGGTATTTTTTGTGTGTGTGAGTGTGGTAAGTAAACAACATGAGAGTATACCATATTCACTGTATTGTCAACTATAAGCACTATGTTATATCACCTCTAGAATTTATTCATCTAACAAAACTGAAACTTTATAGAAGAAAGGTATTTTAATCACTTAAAATGTATAGTACAAAAAGTTTATTTTTTCAAATGTATATATAACAAAATACCTGAAAAATAATTTTAGTCATCAATAGGTAAATTTTTGGACATTTTTATACATTTTCATGTGTCAAAGACTTAAAGAAAGGCCTTTCAGATATGATGACATTTGGACAGAGACATGAAAAAACAATGAGCATTCCGGGCAGAAGGTACACCAAGGACAATGACCTTGAGGTGGAAGCAAGCTGGGCAAGCTTAGGGAAGACCAAGGACACCATTGTGGTTCATGAAAGCAAGCAAGTTGGGCCCTAAAAGACCACAAAGTGAAGCAGGGGCCCTGTGGGGCACTGTGGGCTTTGGATGTTCCTGAGTGAGATGGGAAGTCCTGGAAGATTTGGGACACAGGGATGGCATACCTAACTGTCATTTTAAAAAGATCATTCTGGCTTCTATGTAGAATAAACCATAAGAGGGCAAGGATGGTAAAAAGGAGGTCAGTTAGGAGGTAACAGCAACAATGCAGCAGAGAACTGCGTTGCCTTAGATGAGAACACCAGTGGAGGCGGTGAGCAGAGGTCAGACTTTACATATATTTTGACAAAATTTGCTAATGGATGAAATGTGGGATGCAAGAAGAGTGAAGGATAACTCCAAGGTTTGGGGCCTGACAATCGGAAGCAGCAGTGATACACTGATATGCAGAAGACTAAAGGAGTCATTCATCTGTTTTTAAAACATTACAGCAATGCATGAGTCTCCTAAGTACTTGAGATACAAATTACCTTCATCTATGTCAGCAAGGAAAGACTACACGACAGAAGGGTGCTAAGTGCAGAGAGTACAAGCTTAAAATTGAGAAGCTACTTCTCAATTTTATTTGAGTCCAACCTTTTCTTTTTCTCTCTTTTTTTATTGTTGTTCAAGTACAGTTGTCTCCATTTTCCCCCGGCCACTCCCCCACCAAGGCAAGTGTTAAAATTTGTATGCTTGGCTCCAGCCTGGATTTACATTCAATTCATACCCGCCAGTGCTGCTGTTAACACCTGCTCCAAGTCTACCTATTTGCCAATCCTTGTCAGTCCTAGTGTCCTTCTAAACCCTAATATACTTCATAGCTTTAAAAATCTTACAAACTGAAAACAAAGAAATGAGAGACAAGGAAGAAGGGAGGTGAGACAGCCAAAGCAGTAGGTAACAGGTGGGTAGACAATCCTTACTTTCTCTTCTTCCCCAGCCTTCATTGTCTGTTTCATTTCATATCTCCTTCCAAGCTTTATGTCAAATGCTCAGTACATTCTGAAGGCATTGTGTCTATGTGTAAATGTAGCATTGGGGGAGCAGAGAAGGGAACAATTTAGTTGTGAAGAGACAAGTAGAACAGAGATGTAAAGAAAATAATTAAAATGTATTCATTTCTCTAAAAAAATACATTTAAAGATATTACATTACTTTGTTAATATAAAATTGATTTGGTAGGAATGAATCATCAATTGTCGTTAAAACTATTATGTTAAAAAATGATGGGAACTTCATATTAAAGGGATAAGGATGACCCATCCTGAACCCACTGATTCATCATAGCATCACTAAAAAGTAGAAAACTGCACATTGTGAGAACCTTCAAGATGTGATGAATAAGACATACACAGAACCCTCTACAAATAATGTTAAAAAATATATTCAAAATAGATCTATACAGCTCTGTATACTTAACTGCCTATTTACAGACAATACAAGAGGTAGAAGAACAAGATAAACAAAACCACTTGCAGAGCAATAGGTCAAGTTCAGAATTTGGGACATTTTAAGGTCAAATGACTGTGTTCTCCAACAAATCAATGACATAGAAACAGAAGGTGTGGATGAGGCTGTTACAGTATAAGTGACTTGAGAGACAGAATAACCAAACAATTGGGAAATCTTATTTGACTTCTGATTCCAACAAATCAACTATAATAAGGTACCCTTGGCACAACTGAGAAATTCTGAAGTATGGACTGACTACAAATTAACAGTTAGGAACTGGCGTTACTTTTGTTAGCTGCAATAATGACATAGTAATTAAATTTAAAATAAAAAGTCCTTAAAAATTAAATAAATAAAAAGTCCTCATTAATAAAGATGATTTTTTTAAAAAAGCTCTGGGAAGAAAACCTGTTAGAGGAGAGAGAAAACGAGATTTTAAAAATGTTGATTTTGTTGAAACTAAGTACACTTACTATACTCCCTATTTGTGTGTGTGTGTGTGTGTGTGTGTGTGTATTTGAAATATTCCACAATAGAATGTTTTTAGGATTAAAACAAAATGGAAAAAAATGAACAGAAGTTGTAAGGTGCAATGTAAGTTGTTTACAAAATTATTACTGTTTGCAACTGCTAATTTATGTGAATTTTCCTTGACTGTATACAGTCAAAACAAAAATACAAAAAAATACAAAAATAAATTGGAGGCTGAGGCACTTAAAAGATTATCATTTTCACTCATAATCACTAATTTGAAAGGTTACATCCTGTTCCATGAAAAGGCTATGGATGCAAAGTGGCCTCCAGATGTCAAAGGAGCTGAGAGGCCAAAGAAGGAAACAGACAAATCCAGCTTGTCAATTAATACAGGACATACAGAACTGGGGCACGAGCAACAACAGGACACTCAGATCTCGGCACCTTTTACCCCCTAGAGCACCCTCTATTATCCTTGGTTAGAGATGGACCCAAGTTCTAGGGAAGGAATTCGTGGGTGGTCAGGAGAGCACCAATGGGCCAGATATCAGGAGGCCCTGGTGCCAGAGTGAGTTAAGGGAAAGATAACATTGAGGGCACCTTGCCCCAGAGGATTAATGGAAATTCCATGCTTAGTGCAAAGCTTCTGTATACATTCCAGAGGATACCAGGAGGATGGGAGGAGATCAAAGGTCAGGGTTCCTTCACTCACAAGTTAAGCGGGTGGATTAGCTTCAAGATGGAGTCAGCTCTGTCCATACATGCTCGTTGAAATAGCTTCAAGATTCAGACTGAGTTTATAATAAGATTATGCTATAAATTAGTATGTAAAATACTTTATTTTGACTAATAAAAACATCTCTCTTACCTGACATTCTCAACAAGATACTTTGGAGTAGGGGAAGGTCAAACAGTTTAAGAAAAACATTTGAAATTTTTCTGTCTTAGACTACTCCTCTCACATATTAACTATTTCATCTTTGCTTTGAATAATAATGTTATGATGTAGAACTCAAAGTGAACAGGTTGTTATTAAGTATCTAAAGAGCAGGTATTCTGTGCAGTTATTAGAGAATGTGATACTCTTCTTTCAAATAACAGAAAGCCTGGATGTGAAGAACACTTTGGGTAGCAGACCTCTAAAACGAAAAACAAAAACACTGCATCACAAAAGTACCTGCAAAAAGAAGTCAGGAATTTCCTCAGATAATAATCCAGAATCTGTTTCAATAGCTTTTCCATAAACATGGAAGAGATACCTAGGTCTGGAAAATGTTCAGTACCAAACCCTACCTTTCATTCATTCATTCATTCACTCATTCAACAAATATTTATTAGATGCCTACCTTGTTCTGACACTGTTCTAAGAACTGGGGATAGAGACAAAAATCTCTGCCTCTGTAAATAACATTCCTAGTGGAGGAAAGATAAGAATAAACAAAGTAGCTGTGGTCAGTGTGGCTCAGTTGGTTGAGTGTCCTCCTGTAACTGAAAGGTTGTGGGGTTCAATTCCCCGTCAGGGCACAGACCCAGGTTATGAGTTGATCCCAGGTCTGGGTGTAGCCAACTGCAACCCCTGGTCAGGACATGTAAAGCCCCCCGCCCCCACCATCCCAGCACCAATCCCTGTCTGGGAGCATACAGGAGGCAAGCAAATGATGCTTCTCTCTTGCAGTGATGTTTCTTTCCCTTCTTCCTCTCTCCCTTCCTCTCTCTAAAGGCAATTTAAAAAATGTCCTATTATAAATGTTACTTACAAAAGTAAAGCAGATAAGGGAGATACTATTAGAGAGGGGTTCCAATTTTAAACAGGATGATCAGGGAAAGGCTCACAGAGGTGAAACATGAGCAAAGACTTAAAGGAGGTAAAAGAGCCCATCGTCTCTGAGAAGAGGACTGGCTCTAAGCACAATGAATAGCAGTACAAAAGCCATGGCGAGAGCAGAAAAGAAGCTAACTGAGGACTTCAGTGAGTGAGGGAGAGAGCAGTTGGAAATGAAGTTAGAGAGGCAGCGAAGGGGTCAGGTCACCGCAAGCCTCACAGGCCACTGCAAAGGCTTTGCCTTTTAACTTTCAGTGGCAATGGGAAGCCATTGGAGGGCTTGGGGCAGAAAAGAAAAGAAATCCACATCAAGTTTTTTTTTGTTTTGAAATCATGTTGTTGCTCTGCTGATAATATTACAGAAGGCAATGAGAGCAAAGAAGAGACCAGTTAAGAGGCTCTGATAGCAAAAAAAATGGCCCCCCATTCCTACCAGTTCCCATATGCACCTTTCTGTATAAAGCGACTGCTTCTCTCCTCATAGAAGAGATAGTCTGTTTCTCTGTCCCCTTGAATCTGGGCTGTCCTTGTGATCTGCTTTGATCAACAGGAAGAAAGTAAAGTTGTGAGAGTTCTTAGCCTAGATCTCAAAAGGCCACACAGCTTCCTCTTACTCTCCTGCGTCCATTAAACGATCATGTAAAGAAGCGTGGGATAAGGACTTCCGGCCAAGATGGAGGCGTAGGCGGACACACTGTGCCTCCTCTCACAACCAAAATTAAGGACAACAAATATTTAGAAACAAGAAAACAACCAGAACTTATAGAAAATTGAACTGTATGGAAGTCCAACAACCATTCATTCAGACCGGTAAGAGGGGTGGAGTCGTGGTAGGAAAAAGTGGAGGTGCGGTCCCGGGAACGCAAGTAGCAGTGGCTGGCAGTTCCCAGGTGCACGGGCGGTGGCTGGCCGTCCTCAGGCCCACAGGCGGCAGCTGGCGGACCCCGGGCACAGGGGGGCAACTGTGCAGACCCAATGAGGACGCACAAGGCAGCTAGCTGACCAGGGGGTCCCACATTCGCGCACGCAGACGGTCCAGACAGAGGGGAAGTGGCGGAAGGGACTGAATCCAGGAGAGAGCGGAGCAGGAGCCATTGTTCCCTCTCAGACCCCGCCCCCACATAGAGCGTCACAACCCAGCGACTAGGCTGCCCCACACTGGGGAGCGCCTGAGGCTCCACCCCTCACTACATAACACGAAAGCGTGCACAGATAATCCAGGCGAAGGGGAAGCAGCGGAAGGGACCGGAGTCCAGAAGAGAGCAGAACAGGCGCCATTCTTCCCTCGAGGACCCTGCCCCCACCTATAGCGTCACAACCCAGTGACTGGGCTGCCCCGCCCTGAGGAACACCTAAGGCTCCACCGCTCATACGTAATAGCCGTGACCAGACTAAAACCAAAACAAAACAAAACAAAAAACAACCAAAAATGGCTCAAACTGGAGAGCAAATGAAAGCCCCAAAGCCAATTCCTCTAAGTAGTGAAGAGATAGCCAACCTATCAGATGCACAGTTCAAAGCACTGGTCATCAAGATGCTCACAGGATTGGTTGATTTTGCTCATAAATTAGATGAGAAAATGCAGGCTACAATACGTGAAATGAAGGAAGACGCATGGAGAACCGATAGAGATGGAAGGAAAACTGGGACTCAAATCAATGGAGTGGACCAGAAGGAAGAAACTAACAACCAAACAGAAAACAAGGAAGAAACAAGAATTCAAAAAAAGGAGGAGAGGCTTAGGAACCTCCAAGACATCTTTAAACATCCCAACATCCAAATCATAGGGGTACCAGAAGGGGAAGAAGAAGAGCAACAAGTGGAAAACTTATCTGAACAAAGAATAGAGGAGAACTTCCCCAATCTGACAAAGGAAACAGACTACCAGGATGTCCAGGAAGCTCAGAGAGTCCCAAAGAAGTTGGGCCCAAGGACGAACACATCAAGGCATATCGTAATTACATTAGCCAAGATTAAAATGAAGCAGAGAATTCTAGAAGCAGCAAGGGATAAGGGGACAGTCACCTACAAAGGAGTTCCCATCAGACTGTCAGCTGATTTCTCAAAAGAGACCTTACAGGCAAGAAGAGGCTGGAAAGAAATATTTGAAATCTTGAAAAGCAGGGACCTACATCCAAAATTGCTCTTTCCAGCAAAGCTGTCATTTAGAATGGAAGGACAGATAAAGTGCTTCTCAGATAAGGTCAAGTTCAAGGAGTTCATCATCACCAAGCTCTTATTATATGAAATGTTAAAGGGACTTATCTAAGAAAAAGAAGATCAAAAATATGACAATGAAAAGACAGCAAACTCACAGCTATTAAGAACCACACCTAAAACAAAAGCAAATAAGCAAACAGCTAGAACAGGAACAGAACCACAGAAATGGAGATCATATGCAGGGTTAGCAACAGGGGCGTGGGAGGAGGAGAGAGGGGGAAAAGGTACAGAGAATGAGTAGCATAGATAATGGGAAGAAAATAGACAGGGGGAGGGCAAGAATAGTGTGGGAAATGTAGAAGCTAAAGAACTTATGACACATGGACATGAACTAAAGGGGGGAATGTGGGTGGGAGAGGGTGTGCAGGGTGGGGGGAATGATGGGGGAGAAATGGGACAACTGTAATAGCATAATCAATAAAATATATTTAAAAAAAAAAGAAGAAGAAGCGTGGGATAGCTCACTGGGCCACACGTAGCAGAAACAAGGCATCTCAGCTGCAGCTTCCAAACCTGCCAGTCCTCACTGTTACATGAGTGAGCTGAGACAACATCAGCAAAGCTCAATCCAAATTGCCAACACCAGCATCAAAAAAATAATAATTGTTGCTTTAAGCCACTAAATTTTGGGAGTGAGTAATAACAGATAACTGATACAGAGACTACTGCAACATCAAGGGCATAGACAAAGCGGGGTTTAGACTAGGATGAGAGCACTGGGGAGAGAGAAGTATTCAGATCCTAGATATATTTTGAAGGTGCAGCCAACATGCTTTTCTAGTAGTTTGTATATGGATTATGAGAGAAAGAGTAGAGACAAAGATGACACCCAAGTTTTTGGCCCAAGTCACAGAAAGGATAGTTTCCATTAACTGAGATGGGGAAGACCAGAGCAGCAGCTGATATAGAAAGGAAATCAGAAGTTGAGTTTACAATTTCCATTAGTTATAGAAATGCTGAGTGGACATCTGAATATATGAAGTCTGGAGTACAAGAAAAGAGGTCCAGGCTGAAAATATAAATATGAGAGCTAATAGGGATATTACTAGTATTAAAGCCTTGATTATGAAATCAGGGAAGTGTTAAGGTCTAATGACTGAGCCCAGGAGCACTCCAATGCTAAGAGGTCAGAGATAAAAGAAAGAACCAGTAAAGGACTTTTTAAAAACCAGTAAAGGTGAGTGTAGGGAACCTCCATGCCTGGTTTCAGAAGCTATAACCCTCCATGGCTAAGGCTGAGTAAATAGACCTTGGGACCATAAGCCACTAAGGAGACAAATCCTATCTCCCTGGCAGGGACACCACCTCTGCCCCCTTTTACTTCACTCTGCTTGGCTCTGGGTGGACAACTGGTTAGCCAATGACAGGTAAGAATCCTCAAGGGAGAGATGACCTAAGACAGGCATGGTCACAAGGGGCCTTCAGGGAAGGACTTGGGGAACTATAGAAAAAGGGGGTGATGGACCTTCACCCCTTGGCTTTGGCATAGCCTAAGTCCTCATTCTGTCTGCAAGAAGTCTCCTAATCTCTTGGCTGCCTTACTTCCCCTGCCTGACTTAAGCCTGAAACAATGCTAGAGGTGAGTGCAGCCTGGGGCAGGACTGGGCAGTTCCCTGGGGCAATCAGGCCTAAGAAAGAATGCATAAAATCCTGTGAAACCTGCTTTGCTAAGAATGCCCTCAATTTTCTGATAAGGGTCCAAGCATAAAATGAGTTTGTTTCCCAAAGTTGTATGACTGACTGACCCTTTAGCTGACTGACCCTTTAGCTGACTGACCCTGACTCAGAATAAGTCCTCATAGTTCTTTGAATGTTATCTATTGTTTGATCATTACTGCCTGACAATGACTGATGAGCTTTACCTGTATTCCTATGCAAACTGAACCCAATAAAAGCCCATTGAAGAACAGACTCCTGGCCCTTCTCCTTTGAGAGATCGGCCACCTTTCCTCCCCAAGCAGATCATGTCTTGGTAGACTTATTCTCATCTGTGAATGGAGGGGCTCTGCGGGTAGAGCCCCCCCCCCACAAGAGAGGTAGGAGGAAAACCTAAAATTGTAGCATCTTTAATATTAAGGGAAGCAAGTGTTTCAAAAAGCATAGAATGATCAACTGTTTCAAAAATGCTAATAGAAAATGGTAACTATGTGATGGATGGAGGTGGTAGCTAGTACTACCATGGTAACTATTTTGCAATTTATAAATGTATCAAATCAACACATCGTATATTTTAAAAAGGCGAAAGATTTATACGATCTGAAGAGAAACCAGAGTATGACATCGTATATTTTAAACTAACACAATGTTATATGTCAATTATAACTCAATGAAGGGGAGGATGTCAATAGATCAAGTAAGAGACAAGAATTAAAAGAATGACCTTAGACTTAGCAAAATGAAAGTCATCCTGACTTTGAGGAAAGTAATTCTTTTAGAATGGTGAGGAGAGGCTGATTACATTGGGTTTAAAAAGAATAGAAGGAAAATAATTGGACACATAAGTAGAGTTTTGCCATAAGTGGGAAAAAAGAAATTGTGTGGTGGCTTAAGAAAGAAAGGAGGTCAACAAGGAGTAATTATTGTTTAATAGTAATTGTTTTTAAGATAAGAATAACAGCATATTACCCTGGCTGATATGGCTCAGTGGTTGAGTGCCAGCCTGTGAATCAAAGGGTCACCAGTTCAATTCCCTATCTAGAGCACATGCCAGGGTTACAGGCCAAGTTCCCAGCAGGGGGCACATGAGAGGCAACCACACATTGATGTTTCTCTCCTTCTCTTTCTCCCTCCCTTGCCCTCTCAAAAAAAATAAATAAATAAAAATTTAAAAAAAAAAAAAGAATAACAGCATATTGACATGCTGAAGGGAATAATCTCATGAGAAAATGTGATTTTTATAGAGCAGAGATAGGCTAGACCCAAGTAGGATTATGCATGAGTGGGAGTTAGAAACAAAGATACTGTTCAATGAAACTCCAGGTCCTAAAAATAACAGGAGGAAAAACAGAAGTAAATGCAGGTACGCACACCTCCCACACCCACAACAACTGTCATTAGTATCAAGGCATTTGTCACACCTCTGAGCCCAGAACTGACCTAAAAATTCTCAACACCAACTTCTAGGCGTCCTAACAACAGATGAAAGATATCACATGATAAACTACTTTCAAAGTAGTTTGAAAGACCGAAGGTCAAAAAGAGGTACATAAAACAAAACAAAACAAAATATTGCCTCTGCTTTCTCTGACAAATAATGCCCATAACCCATATTCACTAGGACCATATACGTTAGTTTTAAATTCAGAAATAGCGATTCCCAGTCAGGGCACATGCCTGGGTTGCAGGCCAGTTCCCGTCAGGGGACATACAAGAGGCAACCGCACATTGATGTTTCTCTTCCTCTCTCCTTCCCTTCCCCTCTGAAGATAAATAAATAAATAAAAATCTTAAAAAAAAAAAACTTTAAAAAAAATATTAAATTCAGAAATAGCACTACACCTGTACTATAACAGAAACTATAATGATCTGGTGGATAAAAGTTGACAAAAGGAAGCTTCAACAAAACTTGAAATGCAAACTATTTGGAACGTCAATGCCAGCCATATGCTTTAGAAAAGCTCTGTCACCCTTACTCCCACCCAAATCTAACCTCTTTCTAACCTGCCTTGCTCTTTGCTAAATGGTCTTCCCTCCCAGTCTTTCGGACTCTGATATGATAGTCACGAGCTTTCTTATTACATGCTGAGCTTCTTTATTACATGGTCCCCCTACCTCCTAGCTCTAATGGAAACTAGACTCTCATTCTTTGGTGACTACTTCAGTGAAGGCGAATCATCCTTCCAAGCTCCATGGCCCCCCAAAATTTTTCCGCACCATTTACCTCCATATCTTTGAAGGCATGCCAGCTGAGTATCTTCATCTTTCATATATTCTGATTGCTACCATAGGTGGTCTAAAACCTCAGAAAACAGTCAATCTCATAGTTTCTCTCTCCAACCTGGGTACCACAATCATCTGGGGTCAACGTCTAAGCAAGTAATACTTCCAACACACCAGTTTCATTGTTCTTTAACACTTACATACAAGGTCTGTCCAGAAGGTATCCAGCCACGTGATATGAAAAACAGACATTTCTTGAAAAGGATATATGATACAAGAAACATGGTATCATATACAATAGGACAATGACACCTCAGTCCCCTTCATAGTAGGCACCTTGGGACTTCACACAATTCTCCCAATCACCATCAGCTACCCTGCCATATTTTCCTGAATCTCATCAACGGTCTGAAATCTCTTCCCTTTGAAAGCAGATTTTAGTTTCAGAAAAGCCAAAGGTCGCAGGCACCAAATCAGGGCTGTAGAGGGACTGAGTCACCTGGGTGATTTGATGTTTTGCCAAAAACCTCTGCCCGAGAGATGATGCATGAGCAGGCGCATTGTTGTGATGAAGCTGCCAATCACCAGTTGCCCATGGCTGTGGGCTTCTGAATCATCTGAATAGTTCCCATGGAGGAATGTTGAAACTTAACACAAAATTTGATGCAGGTTCATTGCTCTATTCAGTCATTTTGAATGTGACAGCCACACAGTACACATGCTCACTCAACAGCATCTACTGCCCCCACCGACTAGCATAGTGAAGTCATCATTGTTCACACATGCACATTCCAGTCCACTCTCCTTGGCTGCCAGGTTACATGGATGTTGCACAAACTATTCTCGTTATAATAACAATGGCTTGACTTTTTCCAGACGTACCTTGTATAACCTCCATTCCAGCCATCTACATCCATGGCCAAACCCTATACTCCATCAGCACCCTAAAATCTTAAACTCCAAAATTCTACTATAACTACAGAGTACTTCTATCCTATCAGCTATCTTCCTTAAATCTGCATACACTTGTATGTTTACCTTATCCAGACTCCTATCCCTTGAACCAATTTATTTTTTTCTCAATCTTTCAATCTCCTCCTGGCTTGGTCATCACCCCTACCCAGTGTAAACCTCACATACCATCAATTCAACCACTGTCTTGCCAATATTTTGTACTCCCTTGCATCCTTACCATATGTACACAAAAAATTCTACTGAATTTCACTACAGAAAGTCACACAATTATATGAACTAGTGTCATTACAAATTAATGATCCTTGCAAACCTGGTACACCTTCCTAATATCTCTAGTCAGCTCTCTCTTCCATTCCTATGGCATTTAACAGTTGACATTCTCTTCTTAAATTCTCTCCCTTGTCTTCTAGAGCTCTACTGTCATCAGGATGTTCCTTCTCAGTCTTTTTCATTGGGTCATCTTCCTTAAATGGTCATGCTTCCCAGAGTTTCTCTTCTATTTATTCTTTCTTATTCCACAAACTCTCTCTTAGGTGTCACATCCATTCTTACTCTGTCTTCACTATCACCTAATATACTGAAAACATCCATCCTAATCTCTAGATAGCCTAGAATTCCCTCCACATCTCCAGACCAATGCAGCCAACTCACCACTGAACACTGCCAATTGTGTGATCCAAAAGCGTGTCCAAGACTGATTTTATTCCCCTATACATTTGATAATCCTCACGTGACTCTACGTTGGGAATCATTAATCATAAACCTTGAGTCTATCTTTTCTTCACCCTGCATATCAAACTGGACATCAGCTTGATCACCTTAATATATCCTGAATCCATCCTATTTTCTCAAGCCCCACTGCATAATTTGGAGTTCCGTACCTTACTTTCACAAATGGGCCTTTGCTTCACTACATTTAAAACTGATCCTAACTCTCTTCTACTTTAAATCTCTTACCAATAGATCACCACAGCCTTAAGGAAAAAGTTCAAAATCTTAACATAGTGGGTCTCTGTTTCTCATTAAACTTCATCTCTCTATTCTTTCCTTGGCCTTACTCCACTCCTGTGCCTAAACTGTCTTATCCTCCATCTTTACCAACTAATTCCTACATGCTTTCAAAATTCAGTTCAGCCCTGGCCTATGTGGCTCAGTTGATTCTGGAATAATAGACCAAAAGACTGCAGGTTTGATTCCTCGTCAGAGCACATACCCAGGTTGCAGGTTCAATCCTAGGTCAGGATGCATACAAAAAGGCAACCAACAGACATTTCTCTCACATCTCAGTCACCGTCTGTCTGTCTGTCTGTCTGTCTCTCTCTCTCTCTCTCTCAGCAATGGGAAAAAAATGTCTTTGTGTGATAGTTAAAAAAAATTCAGTGAAAGTGAAAATTCCTCCAGAAAGCCTTCTCTGAGTCTCCTAAAAATGCATGCTCACAGTTTTGCTGCGTGTACCCCCCACAGTACTCTTTGCCTCCATCTAATTACAGTATTTATCTCTTATTTTCATCGTGTCTATAGCTCCCATGCAATAATGTAAGTTACCTGAAGAAAACTTAGGTACTCAGAACCAGAGCAGATGTCCTGTCTTTGATGAATAAAAAGATAAATGAAAAAATAAGTAATAAAAATAATATCTTTAATTTCTATGACTCTTTAAAAATTCTATTTAAATGTTTCAAAACAACTTTAATAAAAAATTTCCTCTACTCCATGTTGATTTCCTAATAGCATATACTTAAACCTAAAGGTTTAACCACATAAACCTGTTCCAGGATTGTCAAATAGAGTAAAACAAAGTAAATTCTGAAAGCAGTTAGGGCAAAGAAAAAGGTTTATTAAGAGAGAAGGGAGGACTTCCGGCCAAGATGGAGGCATAAGTGGACGCACTCTGCCTCCTTGCACAACCAAAATTAAGGACAACAAATATTTAGAAACAAGAAAACAACCAGAACTGATAGAAAATTGAACTGTACGGAAGTCCCACAACCATTCATCCAGATTGGTTAGAGGGGCAGAGTCACAGCAGGAAAAAGTGGAGGTTGGTGGACCCGGGCATGCAGGCAGCAGCAGCTGGCAGATCCCAGGCATGCAGGCAGCCGCTAGCAGACCCCAGGTGCACAGGCAGTAACTAGCGGACCCCAGGCATGGGGTGGCAATGATGCAGACCCAGTGAGGCCGTGCAAGGTGGCTGGCTGACCAGGTGGTCCCACATTCGTGCACAGATAATCCAGGCGAAGGGGAAGCGACAGAAGGGACTGGAATCTGAGAGAGAGCAGAGCGAGCGCCATTGTTCCCTCTCAGACCCCACCTCCACATACAGCATCACTACCCAGCCACTGGACTGCCCTGCCCTGGGGAACACCTAAGGCTCTGTCCCTCACTACTTAACAGCCATGACCAGACTAAAAACAAAAAACAAAAATGGCTCAAATGGGAGAACAAATCAAAGCCCCAGAGCCAATTCATCTAAGCAACTAAGAGATAGCCAACCTATCAGATGCACAGTTCAAAGCCTTGGTGATCAGGATGCTCACAGAACTGGTTGAATTTGGTCGCAAATTAGATGAACAAATGAAGGTTACAATAAGTGAAATGAAGGAAAATCACAGGGAACCAACAGAGATGGGAGGAAAACTGGGACTCAAATCAATGGAATGGACCAGAAGGAAGAAACTAACAACCAAACAGAAAACAAGGAAGAAACAAGAATTCAAAAAAAGGAGGAGAGGCTTAGGAACCTCCAAGACATCTTTAAACATCCCAACATCCAAATCATAGGGGTACCAGAAGGGGAAGAAGAAGAGCAACAAGTGGAAAACTTATTTGAACAAAGAATAGAGTAGAACTTCCCCAATCTGACAAAGGAAACAGACTACCAGGATGTCCAGGAAGTTCAGAGAGTCCCAAAGAAGTTGGACCCAAGGAGGAACACACCAAGGCACATCATAATTACATTAGCCAAGATTAAAATGAAGCAGAGAATTCTAGAAGCAGCAAGGGATAAGGGGACAGTCACCTACAAAGGAGTTCCCATCAGACTGTCAGCTGATTTCTCAAAAGAAACCTTCCAGGCAAGAAGAGGCTGGAAAGAAATATTTGAAGTCTTGAAAGGCAGGGACCTACATCCAAAATTGCTCTACCCAGCAAAGCTGTCATTTAGAATGGAAGGGAAGATAAAGTGCTTCTCAGATAAGGCCAAGTTCAAGGAGTTCATCATCACTAAGCCCTTATTGTATGAAATGTTAAAGGGACTTACCTAAGAAAAAGAAGATAAAAAATAGGACAGTAAAAAGACAGCAAACTCACAGATACTAACAACCACACCTAAAACAAAAGCGAACTAAGCAAACAGCTTGAACAGGAACAGAACCACAGAAATGGAGATCATATGGAGGGCTAGCAACAGGGGAGTGGGAGGAAGAGGGAGGGGGAAAAGGTACAGAGAGTAAGTAGCATAGACAGTGGGTAGAAAATAGACAGTGGGAGGGCAAGAATAGTGTGGGAAATATACAAGCTAAAGAACTTATGACACATGGACATGAACTAAAGGGGGGGAATGTGAGTGGAAGGGGGTGTGCAGGGTGGAAGGGAATGATGGGAGAGAAATGGGACAACTGTAATAGTATGATCAATAAAATATATTTTAAAAAAGAGAGAGGAGGGAAAGGTACACACTAGCAGCCAGAAAACCTCATTTACAAAACTATAGTTACAACATTCATAATCATAACATGTGTTCAAAATGATTATCAGCCAAATTAGCAGTCATTCATCTGACCAAAAAGAGATTAGATCTATTCTAATGCACTGGAAAGAACTGAAATCTTCAGTTTAGAAGCTTGGGTGGAATGCTTCATTAGCCCCCAGGCAAGGGAAAAGATAAGCCTTTAAATAAATAATAATAAACAATCTATATATGTAGTTTGGATTCTCAACTTCCTTGGGCCAAAATAAATGTTTTCCTATCATGAGCAATGGAAAATTACACGGTATGCAATGTGAAACCTTTTGAAATATCCTCAAAATATATAAAACTAAAGTAAACTCAGGCTAACTGAATGAAAGCCAATATAAATTAAGAAAAGTTAAAAATCATAAATGCAATTTTATGACTTCCGTTGTAACTTGAAATAGGTTAAAAAATTGAGGGCAGAAGTACTTGGGGGACCCAACTTATAAAAACAATAATGTGCAACCTAGATTTCTGAAAATAAATTGGATCACCCACATTGCTTAAAAAATTTGTTTCAAATAATTTAAATGGGAGAAAAAAATGACAAACATCCCTTGTCCTGTTAGCTTAGCAAATCTTATTTTCTGTCATGCATAAATAGTACTCACAATCTCTATCCAATTTACCTTAATTGTGAATCACAGATTTATACTATAAAAAATGTGATACTTATAGATCTTACATCTCTTAAAGCAACATGTATTGCCCACCTGATAAAAGTTTAAATTATCACTCTAGGTTTCTTATCGGATAAACTAAATTCACTGTTATAAACCAAGAAATATTAAGATTAAATTTTCCTATAGACCCACCAATAATCCAGACACTATTATTTCTTCCAAATACAGTTATAATTGTATTTTTTCATTGTGTTTTTCCCCCTCAAATTTTAAACTAGAAAAGACTCCACTTGGATTATTTTTCCCCAGCTCTTACACTTCTCCTTAATCTTCCCATCTCGATTTGGTCTGTTTCGAAAACTAAAAAGGTCTGGCAAATGCAAAATTTTGCAAAGTTGTGTTCTCTTGGATTTTCTATAACCCTAATAGTGATGTAAACAGTTCAATTCAACTAATAGTTGTGGTCATTATCCAAAAAGTATCCCAAGGCTATGAATATTATGTTTTAGGGGAATTATTTTAGATATGATTTTATTCCTACAGGAAGGCCAGGCATATAAGTACCATCAGTCAATCAACAAATGAAAAATGTGTTATGTCTTTATGGGCATTTTTATTGTCAAACTAATGATGTATTTACCATTTGGTTATCAATTCTCAACTGGAAGCAGCAATCAATTAAAATATAGTAAATTTTTGTTTGATAACATATCCACATGACATTAATAGATATTAGCCAGGTGATGGTAACTACCTAACATTAATCAAGTAAGCAAATAGCCAAGATAGATGTTTTCGATACCATTTATCTACCAAAGCAAATAAACTTGCTTTGAAAATTGCATTTGTTTAAAATAAAAAGGGAAAGAAAATTGCATTCACATCCAATTGTTTTTATATCGTACCATCATTATATGTAACATTTAAAAGCTTCCGATTATTACATTTCAAAAGTTAGATGAGTCATAGTGCTTTGTATGCAGGAATTGGATATGAATCAAAATCATTAACATGCACTCTCTTGCTAGTCAAAAACTGAATGTAGACAGATTCAAAACAAATAAAACATAACCATAAAATACATTGTGTTCTTTAAAATGGTCACTTCCCAACTATTAACTCAATACATATGTCATTTGCTCCTCCTATCCTTAAACATCTCAAAATTACAGAATACTTCGAATACATCCCTTCACTTTACAGATAGGTACCTCAGACCTAGGGTCTTTAGGTCTTGCTGACATAGAAAGCAAGATTAGGACTCTGGGCCATCATGGTCTGAGGCTTACTACAGGTGAAAGTAAGGAAAACAGGGGGTCCCAAAAGAACTCTATCTTACGATACAGGATCATAAGCTTCTGTACCTAAATCTAGAACCTGAAATTGAGCCATCAACAAAAATTTCATCTCAGGTAACACTTTTGCACTGTTGGTAGGAATGCAGATTGGTGCAGCCACTGTGGAAACAGTATGGTGATACCTCAAAGAATTAAAAATGGAACTGCCTTTGTGATCCAGCAATTCCACTTCTGGGAATTTATTCAAAGAAACCCAAAACACTAATTTGAAAGAATTAAGCACACCTATGTTCACTGCAGCATTATTTACAATTGCCAAGACATGGAAGCAGCCCAAGTGGCTATCAGTAGATGAGTAGATAAAACAACTATGGGACATTTACACAATGGAATGCTACTCAACCGTAAAAAAAGAAAATGTCAGCCTTTGTGACAGCATGGATGGACCTAGAGAGCATTATGCTAAGTGAAATAAGCCAGCCAGATAAAGTGCCATGTGATTTCACTCATATGTGGAATCCAATGAAAAAACTGAACTAACAAGCAAAATAGAGACAGACTCATAGAGAGCAGGGTGACCGCTTGCAGGGGGAGGGGATTTTGTGGAGTAAAAAAGAAAAAAGACTCATGTACACGGACAACAGTGTGGTGATTGCAGGGAGGGCAGTGGAGGTGGAAGAGAGTGTAAGGGGGATAAACGGTAATGGAAAAAAGTAATACAATAAAGAATAAATAAATAAATAATAGATTCCATCTCAAATCTAGACAATAAAACTGGCAGATAAACTAGAAGAGAAGGCAGGAGATGCCTGTTTTAGTTTGTGGCATAAGACTCTGACCATCATGGGCCCCATCAAAAAAAGTCTATTGAATGGATGAATGAAGGATTACATGACACTTCACAGGATAACTTCATTGATTTTAAAAGCTCCAAATTCACAAAATAAACCAAGGGATCAGAATGCCACAGCTGTAATTACAACTCATGGATAGTAGATGTAACAGAAGTGCAAATCTCGGCAAATCTCCCCATAGTTGTTGCAGACATTTCAAAACATGCATTTGTACGTGCATGTGCTATTATGAACATACAGACACATACAATTTCTTCAGGTAATTATCACAAGTGAGGATCAAAGAACCAGGAGATCTGAAAACAGGCCCTGCTCACCCCATAACCCTTTGCATTGAAGTGGACAGGATCCCAGTGAGTCACTATCAGTAAGGAGACAGTTACCCCAGGCAGGACATCGCTGGATTCCCCTGCACTGCCCTGGACTAGGGAACCTGTCCGGCGAGGGTGCAATGACTGAAATAAACTGCGGGTTAAGTACGCAAAGATCCCGCTGAGCCCCACCTCGGGCACCAGAGGGCCCCGCCCAGGCATACCAGAGATTTCTAACGCTAAAGGCCTAGTTTTCAGGGAGTTCACAACCCAGAAAAAAACAGGACAAGGGCAAAGAGCAAGATCCGGCCCCCGGCCCCCGGCCCCTGCCCGACCACCCCACGCCGCAACGCGGTCCTGCCGCCACTCGCTCCACTGCCCCATCTCCCAGCAGAACCCCAGGCCCACAGGACCTAGGTCGCCCTGCACACAAGCTGAGACAAACCACAGGCGGGTGCGACCTGCGGCGTCTGATCAGGGGACAAGGGCCGCCAGTCCACAGCCAGACAAGGAATACTGCTTACCTCTCTTATGCTACAAGTTCAGCCCCACGCCGGCCGCCTGACGTGGCCCGCCCCGCCGTCTCAAACATCCGGGGGCGGGGCTACCGGGAGATGGCCAATGCACGCCGAGAGGACCTGCCCCGCCTCCTCTAGCTATGACCCGCCCCACCTCGCTGGCGCCAGGCCTGTCCAAGGCCAAGGCCGCTCTCACCGTCTGGAAGGTGGCGTAAGTGGTAGAGTCTGGCTTTGCAGCCTCAGGGTTAGGAAAGATGGTACGCGCAAGGGCAGAGGGTGCGCACAGGTGCCCTCTGTGTGGCTGCACCTCAGTGGAGAGTTAGCCCAAAGCAAAGCAAATTGAAAGATACCCCTATACAGCTTTTGGCGGCTTCTTGGGATTTGGAGATTGTTTTCTAGGGGAAAAAATAGTACCAATAGCATTAGGATTCAGAAATTTTTTTTAATTGTTCAAGTACAGTTTTCTGCCTTTTACTCCCATCCTGTTCCCCCCCAACCCTCCCCACCTACCTCCCGTTTCCACCACTCCCTTGTTTTTGTCCATGTGTCCTTTATACTTGTTCCTGAAAACCCTTTCCCTTTCCCCTGAAATTCCCTCTCTTTCCCTTTATTGTTATTCTCTTACAATTGTCCCAATTTTCCCCCTTTGCCATCCTCTGCCCATCCAACCCACCCCTCACCACCACCCCACCACCCTGCAGTCAATTTCCACACTTTTGTCCATGTCCCTGGATCATTCATACATGTTCTTTGACTAGTCCCTTCTTTCCAGCATTATCCCCCACCTCCTCCCCTCTGGCTACTATCACTCTGGTCCATGTTTCCGTGCCTGTGCTTCTTTAGTTCTTTAGCTTATTTAGTTTATATTAGATTCCTCCTAGAAGTGTGATCATATGGTATTTGTCTTTTACAGCCTGGCTTATTTCACTTAGCATAATACACTCCAGTTCCATCCATGCTGTTGGGAAGGGTAGGAGCTCCTTTCTTTCTGCTGAATAGTATTCCACTGTGTAAATGTACCACAGTTTTTGAATCCACTCATTTACTGATGGGCACTTAGGCTGCTTCCAGCACTCAGCTATTGTAAATGGCACTGCTATGAACATAGGGGTGCATAAGTTCTTTTGAATTGATGATTCAAGATTCTTAGGGTATATTCCCAGCACCAGAATTGCTGGATCAAAAGGCAATTCCACTATGAGTTTTGGGGGAAATTCCATACTGTTTTCCACAGTGGCTGCACCAGTCTGCATTCCCACCAACAGTGCATTAAGGTTCCCTTTTCTCCACATCCTCTGTAGCACTTCTTGTTTATTTATTAATGATGGCCATTCTGACAGGTGTGAGGTGATATCTCATTATGATTTTAATTTGTATCTCTGTGATAGCTAGTGATATTGAGCATCTTTTCCTTTGTCTATGGGCCACCTATATGTCCTCCTTGGAGAAGTGTCTGTTCAGGTCATTTGTCCATTTATTAATTGGATTGTTTGTCTTCTAGGTGTTGAGTCATATAAGTCCTTTATATATTTTGGAGGTGGCATATTTCAATAATGAAATATCAGGAAGAGTAACTAGGAAAAAATCTCTTAGCAACAAGAAAAATAAAGTACCTAGGAATAAATTTAATCAATGAGGTTAAAGACCTGTACTTGGAAAACTATAGAACACTGAAGAAAGAAATTAAGGAAGATACAAATAAATGGGACCATATACTTTGTTCATGGATTGGAAGATTAACATCAATTAAATGTCCATACTACCCAATGCAATCTATAGATTCGACACAATCCCTGTTAAAATACCAATGGCATATTTCACAGATCTAAAGCAAATACTTCAAAAATTCATATGGGACCAAAAAAGACCCCAAATATCCTCAGCAACCTTGTGAAAGAAGAACAAAGTAGGAGGGATTGCAATACCTGATATCAAACCATATTACAAGGCCACTATAATCAAAAGAGTCTGGTACTGGCATAAGAACAGGCAGATCAGTGGAACAGAATAGAGAGCCCATAAATAAACCCATGTCTCTATGGTCAATTAATATTTGACAAAGGGGGCAGGAGCAAGCAATGAAGCAAAAACAGTCTCTTCGGTAAATGGTGTTGGGAGAACTGGACTGGTACATGCAAAAAAATGAAACTAGACTACCAAGTGGATAAAAGACTTAAATATAAGTCATGACACCATAAAAGTCCTAGAGGAAAACATAGACAGGAAAATTTCAGATATCCCACATAGCAATATATTTGCTAATATATATCCTAGGGCAAGGGAGATAAAGGATTCAGAAAATTTAATATAGGCAGCAGACTTGCCAAGTGGTTCTTCCCCTGTAGATTGTCCAACACACAATCACTGCATGCAGCTCCTAAAGCTAACTGTGAATGAAAAGGGGCAACAGAGTACACTGAACAAGCTCAGGGGCAACTTGGCAGCCCTGACAAGCCCAGTGACCAACAGTAACTGCATAGCATTCTCTTATCATGTATTCCTAACTGGGTAGGTCACGGTTAGTAGTCAATGTTCAAGGCCTATGGCTTCCCTGGCAAAGATTAATCTTTACCTGAAGTGAACCCTGTCCATTCTTCTTAAGCATCTAGGATAACATACCTTTGAAATGTTTGAGGAATTTTCTTTTCTAGACCCTTTGAAAGCACAACTGGACCCAGAACACAAAACCAACAGAGCAGGAGACCATTGTAATTTTGTTGCCCACATACCATCTCTATGGACTATAAATGTTAAATGTTAACTATCCTGTACCCACCAAAGTAAAGGAAGCATGTATCTTTCCATCTTTCTGAAAAGCTAGTCCTAGAGATTAACCAGGTGTGCTTCCTCTAGCCTCCTTAATCTACCACCAATAGATTTCATATAACATTTCTAAGTCTTTCTCTTTTAATTCTAAATGTATAAAATAAACTACAACACTGCTATTCTTTGGAAATTTTCACAGTCTGTTGAGATTTTGCTTCTGGGCGTGTCCTCAAAACTTTGGCTCAAATAAATTCTTGTAAATCTTTCTACAGGATTGGACATTCTTTCATCAACATCTGGTATATCCCCCTGTCAGATAGTCATACAGGTTGTTCTAGCCCAGACATTTCTGCTGATTTTATCTGGGTAGAACTGGCACTCATAATTTTTACAGTTATTATTATTATTTTTGTCTAACATTTATTGAGTGTCCACTCATGTGTGAACACACATTTTCATATGAAGTCTGTAAGACACATGGCATAATGGAACAGAAGCCACAAACGCATCAGAAAAAAATAAGAAGAGGTCATGAAGAAATGGAATTCTGCTTGTGGACAAGGGAAGTGAAAATTACATACAAGATGAAAGAGTTAAGGCAAACCACTCTAGAGAACCTGACTAACCCAGCAGTTTCTAAACCCTGGTGCACCTTTATAAGCATTTGTAGAGCTTAAAAAAAAAAAAAACAGAGCCTGGGTCCCATCTCTAGAGATTCAGATTTAATAGCTCTGATGTGGGGCTTTAACATTGGTATTTCCTAAGTTTCCAAAGTCATTTAAATGTGCTGACAAGAAGTTCTACTTCTCATTTCTAGGAAGGATTTGGTTCCCTATACTCCACTTAGGAAAAGTAATTATGTACCATAGATCATCTTCAGTTCACTCAATAACCCATTATGCATTCAATCTGTAAGAATTGATCTAAATTAATTTTGAACCAACCCTTTGAGAGAAGAGAGTTTTATAAGGTTTATAATTGACTTCTTAATTTTATGGACTTTGATGATATTCCCCTTTGCTCTTAATAATTCCAAAAGCACTAGCACTCTTTTAGGACCTTTTAAATTCTTTTTTTTTAAGTCTTCTTTTATTCCACTATTTCTTGAGATCCATTAGTCAAAATTATAATTGAGCACTCAATCATGTGAACAGTACTGCTCTAAGTATATCAAATCATTTAATCCACAGAATAACTACATGAAGCAAGTATAATAATTATCCACATTTTATAAAGAAGAAACTTTAGGCATAGAGGTTGAAATGTCTTGACCAAGAATATGCACCTAGCTAGTTACAAAGCCAAAATTTGAATACAGGCACCCTGGCTCTCAATAAGTAAATGCACTCACATGTTTATAGACAGGCTTGTTTTAAGAGTGTGTGGGTAAATACCCATTTAGAGAATGATGGTGAAAACAAGTGTTGGTGAGGAAGTGGAGGAAAAGGAACTGTCACGCATTCTTGGTGGGATTGGAAATTGGAACAGCCACTATGGAAAACAGTATGGAGGTTCCTCAAAAAATTGAAAATAGAACTACCTCATGACCCAGCAATTTCACTTTTGGGTATTTATCTGAAGACCACACTAATTTGAAAAGATACATGTACCCTTGTGTTCATTGCAGCATATTGTATTACATATTATAATAACTATGTATGGAGCCAGGTAGGTACTAGACTTATTAGGGGGATCACTTCATAAATTATATAAATGTCTAAACACTAGAGTGTATATCTGAAACTAATATAAATATTGAATGCCAACTTTAATTGAAAAAAATTTTAAAAGAAAAGAAAAATATTTTTAAAAATAAGAATGATGGTGAGTCTGTGATTTTTCACTTTGATATCTACTCCACCTTTTGTTTTGGGCAGGCCTGAGGAACTTGGGTTTTTAAACCTAGAACCTAGTACTGACTTGACTGCTTGCTGCAGATCTTGGTCTAGGCTGGAAGTGCAAGGGCTCACCCCATTCTGGGATATACTCATCCTACTTCGAGGGTATATTCGTCCTACTTCTGTGATATACTCCTTTGTACATGACTATAGTTCAGCAGGGATCACTTCACCTTTTAACTGATTTAGTCTGCTGCTATACCAGGCACTGTGCTAGACATGAGAGAGAAGATGAAAGACACAATTCAGAGCCTAAAGGAATGAGATCACCGGCAGGCCAAGCCAGCAGCCTCCAGATTTACCTGGATAAGAGCTGAAGTACAGACTTTTAAAATCAGAAACGTTCTCAGAAGCTTCTGGTCCAAGACAAAGTTTTCACTGACAAGTGCTGAAGTTTTAAAATAAATAAATAAACAAACAAATAAATAGTTCTGATCCAGATAGCAGTGTAGACAAACAGAGCACATGGAACTTCCCACAACCACATTAAAATTACAACTAAATTACAGGAAAACCATCATTCAGAATCATTTGAGATCTAACTGAATGGAAGTCTGACAACTAGGAATTTAAAGATGAAGGAGATGGAAGGAGGAGTGGAGATGGAAGGGGGAGCCCCATACCCACATGTGGCAGATAAAAATTGGGAGGGATATCTTGGTTGCTAAGGTCCCCCTGGGGAGAAAGAGGGCCCCACCCCCACACCAGGCCCCCCAGCCTAGGGCTTCAGTGCTAAGAAATCCCCATAACTTCTGACTGTAAAAACCAGCTGGCCCTTCACCATTGTGGCTCAGTTGGCTGGGCATCATCCTACAATGCAAAAGATGGCCAGTTTGATTCCTAGTCAGAACACACGCCTGGGTTCCTGGTCTGGTTCCTAGTTGGGTCGCATAAAAGAGGCAACTGATTGATGCTTTTCTCACACATTGATGTTTCTGTTGTTGTCTTTCTTCTTCCCTTCCCTTCTCTCTAACAGTAAATAAAATTTCAAAAACAAAACCAAACCAGCAGAGATTATGGCTGAGTTAGATGGAGGGCTGAAGTCCCAGGCAGTTCCTCATAATGGGCCCACATAAATACTTACTCAGATTTGCTCCATCTGAGCTCCAGCACTGGAGCAACAGCTTGAAAGGCACAAGGGATATATGGAGAAGAACTGAATTGTCTGGCATCAGGGCAAGAACTGGAAAGACAGCTTTCTGCTTTTTGTCTACAAGACAAAAGTGCTGGTAGAGTACATTGTTTCTTTGCTGAAATTCCACCCCCCGCCCCACACCTCCAAGTAAGCAGAAGGGGGCACACCTGTCTGAGACTCCATCAAGCTGGCTCACATTCTTTGCCTTGCCCTGGTCATTCCCTCAGATGCCACCCCACCCAACTTGTGGGCCCTCTAAACTCTTTCCAGTGACATTTTCATATGAATGGCCTGTCTTGGCTCATGCTTCAGCATTTCCTAAAATCTCTCAAATAAGCAGCATCTGGTCTCTGCATGTCCTGTATACCTCTCACTAAGTAACCCCAGGCCTGGCATTAGTGGCAGCCAGCCTCAGTCCACAGCTTGGGCCTCACCCAGGCACCTCTAAGCCCTACATAAGCAAGAGCATATGCAGATCACTCTGTAGCTTCATGATGGGAGGCAGAAAACAGGCAGTAGCTGACATTGTTCCTCCATGAAGGCCCTAGAGCCACTTCACCTGGTAGACAACTTCAGACCATGCTGGGTTATAACCCAACTGCTTTCAAAAGTGACACATTCAAGGGGCATACACAGCAGGCACCAAAGTACTACTCCATGGGGTCTGCCTCTGCATAGCAGCGCCTGTGATGTAGTCACAGCTGGTCCTCATAGCAGATTGACCTGGGGGTCAATCCCTCCTCATGACATGCTAACAGCAATCAAAACTCAACTACAACAGGATAGTGCACACAGCCAACATGGGGACAAACCTGGAGTGCCCAACTTGGGTGACTAGGGAAGCTGTACTGCTGGGCCCTACAGGACACCTACTACGCAAGGCCACTTGGAGAAATAGCAGTTTTACTTATAACATGGAAACAAACACAGGAAAGCAGCCAAAATGAAGAGGCAAAAAAAAAAAAGAACCATAAAAATACAGATCTCAAATGATGAAGAACAGGAAAAATCTTCAGAAAAAGAACTAAATAAAATGAAGGCAAGCAAACTACCAGATACAGTGTTCAAAACAATGATTATAAGGATACTCAATGAACTTAGTGAGAACTTCAACAGCATAATAAAGGACATGGAAACCATAAAAAAGAACCAGTCAGAAATGAAGGATACACTAACTAAAATGAAGAATAATTTCCAGGGAATCAGCAGTAGAGTAGATGAAGCAGAGACTCAAATCAGTGATTTGAAATATAAAAAAAGCAGAAAAATACCGAATTAAAACAGCAAGAAAAAAATAACCCCCAAAATGTGGACAGTGTAAGGAGCCTCAAAGACAAATTCAAGCATACCAACATTCACATAACATCATGGGGGTGCCAGAAGGAAAAGAAAGAGAGCAAGAAATTGGAATCCTATGAAAAATAATTATGGAAAACTTTCCTAATTTGGTGAAGGAAATAGACATACAAGTCCAGGAAGTGCAGAGAATTGCAAACAAGATGAACCCAAAAGGTACCACACCAAGACATATCATAATTCAAATGCAAGAGGTTTAAGACAAAGAAAGAATCTTAAAAGCAGCAAGAGAAAAGCAATTAGTTACTTGTAAGTTGGCTTCCATAATACTGTCAGTTGATTTCCCGACAGAAACTTTGCAGACCAGAAGGGATTGGCATGCAATAATCAAAGTGACAAAAAGCAGGGACCTGCAACCAACATTACTCTACCCAGCAAAGCTATCATTTAGAATCAAAGGATAGATAAAGAACTTTCTAGACAAGAAAAAGCTGAAGGAGTTCATCACCACCAAACCAATTTTGCAAGAAATGTTAAAGGGTCTTCTTTAAGAAAGAGAAGAAAAAAAGATAAAAAATATGAATAGTAAAATGGCAATAAATATATACCTATCAACAATTACTTTAACACAAATGGGTTAACTGCTCCAATTAAAAGACATGTGGAAATTGAGCTGAAAGCAAAATAGGACCCTTATATGTTGTTTCCAAACAACTCATTTTAGATCAAAAGACACATACAAGTTGAAAACAAAGAGATGTAAAAAAGATATTTCATGAAAATGTAAACAAAACAAAAACAAAAAGGCTGGTGTAGCAATTCTTATACCACACAAAATAGATTTTAAAACAAAGACTATAACAAGAGATAAAGAAGGACCCAGCAACTCCACTTCTGTGTATTTAGAAAGCCAAAACACTAAATTGGAAAGACATATACTTCCATATGTTATTGCAGCATTATTTACAATAGCCAAGATATGGAAGAAACCTAAATGTCCAATAAGTGGATAGATAAAGAAGTGGTGCATATATACAATGAAATATGATCCAGCCATAAAAAAGAATGAAATCTTGCCATCTGCAACAATATGGATGGACCTAGAGGGTATTATGCTAAGTGAAATAAGTCAGACAGAGAAAGACAAATGCCAGATGATTTCACTTATAGGTGGAATCTAAAATCAAAAGAAGCAAACAAACAGAGTAGAAACAGATTCATAGATACAAAGAACATTTTGAGGATTTCCAGATTGGAGTGGGGTTCAGGAGATAGGTAAAAAAAGTAAAGGAATTTCAAACAGTGATTTTCAATCAATGTGCCACAAGAATTTTTAAAATGTGCAATACCTGACTACTTTAGTCAGGAGCACTGACCTCTTTCCCTTAGATTGCAAAAAAAAAAAAAAAAAAAAATGACAACAGCCAACACAACTATGGCTGTCTTGTGTAAATGAATCAATATTATACCTATGGTTTTTGTCAGATCAGCAAAAAATATAACATACTTTCTGATGTGCCACAGTATTTTCATAATTAGTTTGTGTGCCACGAAATTAAAAAAGTTGAAAATTCCTAATTTAAAATACAAATTGGGACTTCTGGCCAAGATGGAAGCATCAGTAGACACACTGTGCCTTCTCGCACAACCAAAAGAAGGACAACAACAGATTTAAAACCAAAAACCAACAAGAACTGACAGAAAATCAAACTGTATGGAAGTCCGACAACCAAGGAGTTAATGAAGAAACATTCATCGAGACCCATAGGAGAGGTGGAGACAGGCAGCCAGGGTGGAGGGAATCACTGCAAGGCAGCGGCTGGCAGACTCGGTGAGGTGGTGGATTGGCAACTGGGCAGATCCACATTCACATGCAGATAAATTGGGAGGAACAACTGGGGAGGGAGATAGACTTTGCAACCCGGGGGACGGGGGGCAGGGGAGGGAAATAAAGCCTCAATGCCTCTGACTGAAAACACCTGTGGGGGTTGAGGCAGCAGCAAGAGAAGCTCCCAGCCTCACAGAAGAGTTTGTTGGAGAGATCCACAGGATCCTAGACTATACACACACCCACCTGCCCAGGAATCAGCACCAGAAGGGCCAAATTTGACTGTGGGTAATGGGGGAAGTGACTGAAAAATGGCAGAGAGTGGAGCAAGTAGCA
Source organism: Glossophaga mutica (assembly GCA_039655065.1). NCBI lineage: Eukaryota > Metazoa > Chordata > Mammalia > Chiroptera > Phyllostomidae > Glossophaga > Glossophaga mutica. The sequence continues at coordinate 141,549,900 of CM077305.1, read as the reverse complement.
CTGTTCCCTCTTGGACCCCTCCCCCCTACACAACATCACAACAAAGCCACATGGGTTGCCCCAGCCTGGTGAACACCTAAGGCTCTGCCCCTTTCTACATAACAGGCATACCAAGACAAAAAAAAAAAAAAAAAAAAAAAAATGGCCCAAATGAAAGAACAGATCAAAGCTCTGAAAAAAATACAACTAAGTGATGAAGAGATAGCCTACCTATCAGATGCACAGTTCAAAAAACTGGTAATCAGGATGCTCACAGAAATGGTCGAATATGGTCCCAAATTAGATGAAAAAATGAAGGCTATGCTAAGTGAAATGAAGGAAAATGTACAGGGAACCAATAGTGATGGGAAGGAAACCAGGGCTCAAATCAATGGTTTGGACAACAAGGAAGAAAGAAGCATTCAACTAGAACAGAATGAAGAAACAAGAATTCAAAAAAATAAGGAGAGGCTTAGGAACCTCCAGGACATCTTTAAACATTCCAACATCCGAATCATAGCGGTGCCAGAAGGAGAAGAGGAAGAACAAGAAATCAAAAACTTATTTAAAACATAATGAAGGAGAACGTCCCCAATCTGGCAAAGGAAATAGACTTCCAGGAAGTCCAGGAAACTCAGAGAGTCCCAAAGAAGTTGGACCCAAAGAGGAACACACCAAGGCACATCATAATTTCATTAGCCAAGATTAAAGATAAGACACAATCTTAAAAGCAGCAAGAGAAAAGGGGACAGTTATCTATAAAGGAGTGCCCATAAGACCATCAGCTGATTTCTTAAAAGAAACCTTACAGGCAAGAAGGAGCTGGAAAGAAGTACTCAAAGTCATGAAAGGCAAGGACCTACATCCAAGATGACTCTATCCAGCAAAGCTATCATTTCGAATGGAAGGGCAGATAAAGTGCTTCGTAGATAAGATCAAGTTAAAGGAGTTCATCATTACCAAGACCTTATTATATGAGATGTTAAAGGGATTATCTAACAAAAAGAAGATAAAAAATATGAACAGTAAAATGACAACAAACTCAGGATTATTAACAACCGAACCTAAAACAAAAATGAACTCAGCAACCAACTAGAACAGGAACAGAATCACAGAAATGGAGATCACATGGAGGGTTATCAGCAGGGGAGTGGGAGGAGGAGAGAGGGGGAAAAGGTACAGAGAATAAGAAGCATAGACGGTGGGTAGAAAATAGACAGGAGGAGGTTAAGAATAGTATAGAAAATGTAGAAGCTAAAGAACTTATATGTATGACCCATAGACATACACTAAACGGGGAGAATGCGGGTGGGAGAGGGTGTGCAGGGCAGAGGGGAATAAAGGTGGGGAAATGGGACAAGTGTAATAGCATAATCAATAAAATATATTTAAAAAATTTTTTAAAGTACAAATTGGTAGTTGCAGAATAGTCATGGGGATGTAAAGTAGAGCATAGGTAATATAGTCAATAATATTGTAAAAACTATATATAGTTAGATGGAAATTAGATTTATTGGGGGTCTCCCATCCAAGTACTAACCAGGCCCGACCCTGCTTAGCTTCCAAGATCAGACGAGATCGGGCACGTTCAGGGTGGTATGGCCGTAGACTAGATTTATTGGGGGTAATCATTTCATATGTTATATAAATATATAATCTCTTGGGGTTGTATACCTGAAATTAATATAATATTGTACATCAACTGTAATTTTAAAAAAATAAGTACAACATATTGAATTTATTCATTCATGAAAACAAATGTATTTAAAGAACTGTCCTGTTTCTGAGTGATGCTTTGATTTTTTATGTTAAAAATATTCTCTCTTGTATGAAATGATACTTACCAGATTATAATTGTTGGGACTTTTGATTATTTTTGTGACCTTAAAGTCCTATCCTTGTTTTCAAAAATTTTGGTTGTTTCATTGATTTAGTTTTTAATGCCATCAATTTACAGAGAGAGAAACTAAAACTCAGAGGGCAGAGGTTCTGTCCTCCTTTGACTGCAGACCTACTGGAACAGCCCATTTCATGTACAGGGCTAGACATTTTTTTAAGTAATAATAAAAAATTTTAAAGAAATTAGGGTCAAGGTTAGACAACAGAGATTGGAACATGTTCTGATAGGCTAAATGTGTTGTTAACCAGTAGGAAACTTGCCTGCTTAAATAACCAAATTAGCTAAATAGTTTGGTTTCCTTCTGAGCTGAAGGGAGAGAATGGGCCTGAGGGAAAAAATCTACAATATGCAGTTATATTGATTGAGGTAAGACCTAGCAAAGGTGAGCTAGATGGAATAGGGCACACCCATATCTGATACAGACATTTGGATATTCAGAGTCCTACACACGTGGTCCACTGAGAGTCCCCTGGGAAGAATTTTTTGAGAAACAGTAAGAAGAGGGTAGTCCATCAAGGGGGCAGTGGGAAGAGATTTAACTTTATTCATGTAACCTGCACAGTGTGATTTAGACTTAACACGGGAAGACCCAGCACAGATGGAAATTTCAATTGAAGGATTAAAACAGACTTAAAATCTGTATATTATTTTCAAATAGGCTTAGATTGCACATGCAAATGAAGTCCATCTTTTAAATAATCAAGACAAACCTCTCTTGAAGAGGTAAGCAGGCAGACAGCATTTCTCTGTTAAACTCCTTGTATTATTTCCCCTGAAGTAGTTAAACAGTTCTCTATTGTACTAGACCTTTTAGATAAGCATACTTTTTGAAGTCAGTATAGAAGGGCCTACTGACTTGAACAACAAAAAAAGGAAGAGTAAGAAAAATGTGTCCACTCCCAACTCATTAACTGAACTGAAAAGAATATGCTAACAACAAAAAAATACACTGTAGTCTCTGAATCCTGTACTGTAAGGGAAGGTATGTCCCCAACAGCCTCAGGAGAGACACAAAGCCTTGAACTCAAGCCCAAGCATGCTGGGCTAGCTCCACATGCCCACACACTCATCAGCAGGCACCAGCCTAGGAGGAAATACAGAACTGAGTCATGGAACTCCACTATTGTCATGTAACAGAATGTAATCTTATCAGATCTGAGTACATGATTCTGATGGCTTCTCATTTTTTCAGAGCAGAAACCAAAGTCCTTACAAAGACCAACAAGGCCAGATATAATTTGCATCCCATGAACCACACACCGCCATCCCTAACACATGCATACAGCTTGTTGCATCTTTGACCTTGCCTTCTATACTCCTCCCAGCCTTCTTGCTGCTGCAGGATTTTGGCACATCCCCCACATATCTTCATGACTCATTTCATTGGATTATTCAAGACTTTGCTTGGATATCACCTTCTGGGTAAGACCTAGTCTATTAGTCTGGGTCCTAGCAGGAAACTGATGGGCAGGATCAAATTAGGGACACTAAAGGGGAGTTCAAGGAGAGATAATAAACAAAGATGTGGGCAGGAAGTAAAGAGACCATATGAAAGACTCAGTAACACTTGGACCCCCCAAATCACCCCTGAGCCTAATAGGGCAAGGGAAAGTAGTTATCAAACATAGAGAAGGTTGTATACCTAAGGACAGCTTGACAGGCATTGGGCCCTTTGGTCTCATTATGTTACCAGACTAATGGAGTCCATTTGCCTGTGCTCATCAAAGCTCAAAGACATGAACAGGAATTTGCAGCAAACAAGGTAAGGGTTTAGTTTCAGGAAGTGTCCCATAGCCCATTAGTTAATGCCTAAAGACCCGGCTCCCCGATTGCTTCCAGGGGATGGGTTGTATAGGAGAAAAATCATTAATCACGGTGACCAAGGGAGTTTGGGTCATGATCAGGGTCATGGTGTCTACTGATCGGTCTGTGCTAGGACAGGGGGTCACGGCATCTGGTCCTGATGTCAGCTATGGCATTGCTTCATCTGGTTTCACCAATTTTCTGTGTCTGTAGCTGAAACACCACTGAGGCCTAAATATTATCTCTAGGTTTTACTAAAACTCTGTCTCTGGTCAGCAGACCTGAGGCTTTGTTCCTAAGATTATTTGATGCTGATCAGACTCTCATTGTCTTTAGGGCTTCATAATTAAGGGAGTGGTCCTTTTAGGTAGAAGGAGGCCAGTGAGTCAAGGTGCTGGATGAGGCCACTTTGAAACAAAAGGAAAGAAAGGAGAAAAGGTAATAGTAAATAAGTGAAGTTTCTACGCAGTTACACCATGCCCAGGAATTAATACCTTGACCTTCCTCATTCTCTTCCAACCTTCTGATCTTCTGAAGCCAGTGGTATAGTTCGTACAGGTTGGTTTTCTGGGGCACAGTGACTCCAGGGAATTGAATATCCAAGAGCAAGTAAATAAAAATTTTCTCTTTTCCATCTTCCAGTCTTCACACAAAACATCCCATTGGCTGATCCAAATGGAAGTCAGAGGGCAAGGCATCCCTTTTGACACAATCCATAGAGATCAGCCCAGAGTCCAGTGCAAAGGCTAACAGGGAGCTTGGAGAAGCTGGAGACTACCCAGTAGGCTGGGAAGAGGATAGACAATAAACTTTATCTAGTGTGATTACTACTACTTATGCTATCATTTTTATAGTCTAGGCACTAAATTACTTTTGAACCTTGCTATTTCATTTCTATTAAGTAAAAAAAAATAATAATAATTAAAATAATGTTTTTAAGATTTGTCCAGATGAGGCAGGATTCAACCTCCTGACATAGCTAATACCCAACATAGGGCAGCTCATATGTGGAAGGTGACCTCCTCAGAGACAGCCATTTAACTGGCTCCTGACAGCTTCAATTATGACTAATGGATCCATTCAGTGGCCATTACGCTCTGTAATCATACCAGTTAGAATTTTTACAACCTTTATGGCCTGTCTTAATTTATCCCTTTTCTTCCTCCTGTATTTTTTTAAAAAACAGATGTTGCTTTATATCAGAAATAGAAGTATGAAAATAACCCTTAGCTGTTAGTAATTGCTGCTTATCACCAAGACTATTTTCTTGCACAGCATAATAATGCCGGCAGATAATGCAACTTTGCTTACATCAATAGACATTTATAACATGCCCGTCTTTATTCACATTTCCATCTGGATGGGTTAAGAAGATGTCTTTCATCTTGCTTCTCTTTTTCTATCTACTTGTTAAAATGGAGTCATTAAAGATCAGATCATTCTAGGGTCATTTTTTCCTTTTACTATTAAATGTTATAAGCATTCAATAATGAACACTCAATAAAGCAAAGATAACTTTGTTATTACAACTTAACACCCCATTCTAAAAAAATACTGAAGAGATGGAAATAAAAATGGATTTTCCCTACCATATTAAATATTATTTACAAGAAACTATATAATTAAATTACATTTCTCTCAGACATTATTAGAGAAACTTAGCTCTGCCAGGAAGAATAACAGAAAAATAAAAGCTGCACTCCCTCTTCTCTGTTTGAATACACTTCAACTTTTTCTAGCGGCATCTATAAAAAACTGAAAAATGAGCACTTTGATTCCACTGCTATTATCTACATTGGAGTGATCTCTTTGATAAATACAATGAAGAAAGAATCCCTCCTCTGTTAGGAAGATAGGAAGTTTAGTTTTTACTCTTGACTGACTTTCTGTTGTTGTTTCGGAAAGATTTTTTATTTCTTTATTCTTTGGTTTTCCACATACAAGCTTGCCACAGCCTGACCCTGATGCATTATTTTCTATTACAACAGTGACCATGTTCAAAAAGTCTTCAACCGTCAGTTGCAAAGCACCTAAAACATATTCAGAATTTCTGCAGTGGTTTCCTTCGTGGTTCCCCCCCCCGCCCCCCTCCCCATCAGGGATGCTTTTGGACCTCAAGCTAACATCATAGAGTTAAAATGAAAGACTCCATTGTCAGGGATGTGGCCAAAAGAGTGGGATTAATTTGGGGTGAGGTTAAAACATAGGAAATGAGCCATTCATTGGGTTCTTTTTCTTTTACAGTTCAAATTTGCAAATATGAAATTATATAGCACACTCAGTCTATTCCTTCTGGGTTAATAAATCTGTAGACTTTCCTTTACCCTTAGAAGCCTGTCAATGAGCATTATATAAGACAATTTCAATTTCAAATGAACAGGTGAATGATTGTTTAGCGTTTCCTAAAGTATATAGCCTAAGTGACTTGAAATTTTAAATTAATCATTTATTTTCCTAATGAAAAGATGGAAAAATAGTGTTTCCTTTTTTTGCCAGCTAGAATATGTAATATTTTAGAAAAATTAAAGAAATAGTAAAAAATAATTTAATAATTTATTTACACATATTTATAATATCATGTTACCTAATATTATTTTATAATGTTTTCTTAGTCATATATTTTCATTAAATAATTTAATTCAAACTTGTCACTGCCATCTCTGCCATCAGTATTTTTTTTTATAAGAGAAAACTTTATTTAGAAATTCACAGAGGTAGAGCCCTGGCTGGGTGACTCAGTTGGTTGGAGCATCATCTTAAACACTGAAAGGTTGCAGGTTCAATTCTGGGTCAGGGCACATACCTAGGTTGCTGGTTCAATTCCCCAGTCGGGACGTGTGTGGAAGGCAACCAATAGATGTTTCTCTCTCCTTTCTATTCACTCTAAAAATCAATAAACATATTTCTAGGTGAGGATTTTTAAAAAGTTACAGTGGTAGAAAAGGTGAGCCAGCTGGGCTGCATGGGCCCAGGAAGTAAGTTACAGAGGAAAAGAAGGGCCCTTGGAGCTTAGGAGAGAGACAGGCAAAGGGAATATGCCTGGGGAAGAAGATGAGGGGCAAGGGAAAGGTGCTGGCATGCTCCAGAGATGGCATGCTGGGGCAAGAATGGGGGAAGATGAGGGCATGCTCCTGAGAGTGAGAGAGAGAGAGAGAGAGAGAGGGAGAGGGAGAGGGAGAGGGAGAGGGAGAGGGAGAGGGAGAGGGAGAGGGAGAGAGCGCGTCATTGTCAGTACTTTTGTCACTGACAGAGCCATATTTTAAGTCATCATGGTTTTCCAGCACAGCATTTTCACTTTCATCTGAGTTGCTTAAGATTAAGTACTTATTGAATTTGTATATGAGCTCTCATTGGATATTTTATTCTAAGTCATAAGCACCTTGCAAACTCTCCATGTTTTCATTCTCTCCATCATTTCAGTGTAGTTCTATAACAATTTGGAGTTAAATCAATATTGTGTTTACATTGTTATAATTATGTTAATATTAATCACAGCTAAGTTTCCTCATATGAAATAATAACATTTTCATGACTGTACAATTTTTTAATTTTTCCTGGCATTAATGATTGTCTCAAATTGTTTTCTTTTTTAAATTTAATCTTTATTGTATTTTTTACATTACCTTGAGTCCCCTTTACCTCCCTTTCCCCAGTAATCACCACACTGTTGTCCATGTCCATGAGTCCTTTTTCCTTTTTGTTCAATACTGAGTCTGGCCCCATCTTCCTCATTAGTTCCATTTGTTCATTAGGTTCCACATATGAGTGAAATTGTATGGTATTTGGTATTTCTCTCTCTCTGACTGGCTTATTTCACTTAGCATAATGTTCTCCAGGTCCATCCATACTGTCCCAAAGGGTAAAATTTTTCTTCTTCTTTATGACTGAGTAGTATTTCATTGTATAAATATCATATAGTTGTTTTATCCACTCACCTACTGTGGCTTTGGGCTGCTTCCATATCTTGGTGATTGTAAATAATGCTACAAGGATCATAGGGTGCTTATGTTTTTTCGAATTAGTGTTTTGGGTTCTTTCAGATATATTTCCAGAAGTGGGATTGATGGGTCAAAAGGAAGATCCATTTTTAATTTTTTGAGGTATCTCCATACTGCTTTCCACAGTGGCTGCACCAGTCTGCATTCACACCAACAGTGCCTAAGGGTTTCCCTTTCTCCACAACCTTGCAAGAGCTTGTTGTTTGTTGATTTATTGACGATAACCATTCTGATAGTTATGAGATGATATGTCATTGTGGTTTTTATTTGCAAATCCCTGGTGATTGCTGATGTTGCGCATTTTTTTATATGTCTATTGGCCATCTGTATGTCCTCTTTGGATGGGTCTATTTAGGTCCTTTATCCATATTTTAATTGGGTTGTTTATTTTTTTGGTATTGAGTTTTGTAAGTACTTCATAAATTTTGGATATTAACCCCTTATCAGATAAACTGGTGAATGCATTCTCCCATTCTGTAGGTTGCCGTTTTTATTTTGTTGATGATATCCTTTGCTGTGCAAAAGCTTTTAGTTTGATATAGTCCAATTTGTTTATTTTTTCTTCTGTTTCCCTTACCTGGAGAAATATTTCTGCTAAAAAATTTCTACGGGTAATGTCAGAGATTTTGCTGCCTATGTGTTCATTTAGGAGTTTTATGGTTTGGGGTCTACCATTTAAGTCTTTGATCTACTTTAAATTTTTGTGTGTAGTGTAAAAAGGTGGTCTAGTTTTGTTTTTCTGCACATATCTGTCCAATTTTCCCAACACCCTTTATTGAATAAATTATCTTTAGCCCATTGTATGTGCTTTGCTTAGTTTGTTGAATATTAATGGACTATAACGGTGTGAGTTTATTTCTGGGCTTTCTATTCTGTTCCATTGATCTATGTGTTTGTTTTTATGCCCATATCAGGCCCTTCTGATTACTATGGCCTTATAGTATAATTTCATGTTAGGTAGCAGGATTCCTCCAACTTTGTTCTTTCTCAGGATCACTATTGCTATGTGTGACCTTTTGTGATTCCATATAAATTTTTGAAATATTTGTTCTAGTTCTGTAAAATATGTCATTGGTATCTTGATAGAAATTGCATTGAATCTATAGTTTGCTTTGGGTACTATGGACATTTTAATGATGTTAATTCTTACTATCCATAAACAGAGTATGTGCTTCCACTTAGTTGTATCTTCTTCAATTTCTTTGTTCAGTGTCTTATAATTTTCTGAGTATAAGTCTTTTACAACCTTGGTTAGTTTTTTTTTTATTCTAGTTGTTTTATTCTTTTTAAAGCAATTGTGAATTGGATTGTTTTCTTAATTTCCCTTTCTGGTAGTTCATTATTGGTATATAAAATGCAACTGATTTCTGGATATTAATTTTATATCCTGCTACTTTGCTGAATTTATTTATCAGTTCTAGTAGTTTCTTGATGGAATCTCTGTGGTTCTCTACGTACCGTATCGTGTCACCTGTGAATAAACACAGTGTTACTACTTCCTTTCGAATTTGGATGACTTTTATTTCTCCTTCTTGTGTGATTGTTGTGCCTAGGACTTCCAGTACTATGTTGAATAAGAGGTAAAATTGGACATCCCTGTCTTGTGCCCAGTCTTAAGGAAAACACTTTTAGTTTTTACCAATTGAGTATGATGCTGGCAGTGGGTTTCATATATAGCCTTCATCGTGTTTAAGTATGTTCCCTCTATTCCCACTTTGCTGAGAGTTTTTTTTTTAAAATCATAAATGGGTGCTGAATTTTATCAAATGCTTTTCTTTGCATCTATTGATATGATCATGTGTTTTTTATCCTTCATTTTGTTTATGTGGTGAATTACATTTACTGATTTGCAAATGTTATACCAACCTTGCATTTCCAGAATAAATCCCACTTGATCATGGTGTATGATCTTTTAGATGCATTGCTGTGTTCTATTTACCAATATTTTGTTGAGAATTTTAGCATCTATGTTCATCAGGGATGTTGACCTAAAATTTTCTTTCTTTTTAGTGTCTTTATCTGGTTTAGGAGTTAAGATTATTTATGCTGGGTTCATAAAAGCAGTTTGGGAGGCTTCCCTCCTCTTGAATTTCATGAAATAGTTTGGGAAAGAGAATGTTAGTTGTTCTCAGAATGCTTGGCAAAATTCCCCAATGAAGCTGTTATTCTTTATTTCTGACTAGTCCCTTTTTACGGTTTCTATGTCTTTTTTCTTGCTTTTGAGTATCCTTATAATCAGTACTCTAATCTCTCTATCTGATAAATTGCTTGACTCTATTTGATCTAGTTCTTCTTCTGGAGAATTCTCTTGTTCTTTCATTTGAGTTCTATTTCTTTGTCTTTCCATTTTGGCTACTTCTTTGTATTTTTTGCCGTAGTTGGTAAAACCGTCAGTCATCAAGCTGATCAGCTGATAAACTAATCAAGCTTAATCAGCTTAAGCTTCACTGGGTGGGACAGAGTAATTCCTGTGGGCAGGGCTCTTGCTTCCACTCAGGCTGATGCCACTTGGACAGGGGTGCTCTGCCGGAGAAAGATGGCTTCTGCAGTTTGGGGAATGACTCAGCTCAGGGATCCTGGCAGCTATTCTTTTAGTTCTGTCCCCAGATCCACTAATCCCAGACTGTCCTCAAGCATTTCTAATCTTCTCTATCCTCCCTCTGCCAGAGCTCAGGGTAATTGGCTGCAAACGAAACTTTGTGTGTTGTGCCTTTAAGGGGCTCTCTGGGTCTCCAGCCATCTCTCCCAGGCAGATAGAAATCCTGCTGCTTTTCATAGCTGCATGTCATCTGGATTCCTTTCTGGCTCTGATGCTGTAAACTGGGGAGTCCAGCTTGGGGTTTATACTTCACAGTTCTCAGAGGGAGCCACCAGGCCACTTAAATATCCCTCTGGCTCTTCAACTGTTGCCCATGAGAGCCCAGCCAGCCTTCTCACATCTCTGGACTCCCTACCAGTCATGTTGTGGTGAAGTGGTTTCTCCTGTCTGCCCATGGTTATGAGGCTTCCCTCCAGCTAGTGTTCAGTCGGTTATTCAGGATGATTTCTCTGCAGATTAGTTGTAATTCCAGATTGGGAGGAGGTTCGTGTAGCTTCCATTTACTCCTCTACCATCTTGGAACTGCCTCGTTCGTTTTCCCTTCTATATACCTATTACTAATTCACCCTCAAACTCTCAAAGAAACTTGTAAAGCTGTGTTCACTATGTCTAAACACATCACGTAATCTATATATTTCATTTTTTATAGGGAGATATTCCTCATGGATTTCTCGTTTCTTGTATTTATCCTGAGAGGACTCCTGTCATCATCAACATCATTATCAAATTCCCTTCACCTCTTTCCTCTGTTAGATCTCGTTTTCCCATACTCCCACTTCTTATTTTGCATTCTCACTAGCTTTCTATGAAAGGAAGGGATATACATTTTTGAAATCTCATATTCTGAAAATGACATATATTTCATGTTGATTGATAGTTTAGCTAGGTGTAGAATACTAAGTGGAAATAATTGTACCTACAGTTTTAAATGTGTTGTTCCACTATCTTCCAGTGGTACTATTGAAAAATCCAAAGTTATTTTAATACCTAATTATTTTCATGTAATTTGTGTTTTGTGTTTGAAATGTTAAGGTCTCTTTATCTCTGACATTTTATCTTCATATATCTTTGTTTTAGTCTTTACTCATACTTTGTTTGACTGGGTATAAAAAAAGTCACAGCATGCCCTGGCTGGTGTGGCTCAGTGGATTGAGCGCGGGCCTGCGAACCGAAAGATCGCGGTTCGATTCCCAGTCGGGGCACATGCCTGGGTTGCCAGGCCAGTTCCCGTCAGGGGACATGCAAGAGGCAACCGCACATTGATGTTTCTCTCCCTCTCTCCTTCCCTTCCCCTCTAAAGATAAATAAATAAAATCTAAAAAAGGAAAAAAAATCTTAAAAAAAAAAAAAGTCACAGCATGTTTTTTAAAATCAGGAAATTCTAATCCACTAGATCTGGAAATTGGTCTTGCATTATTTCTTTAATAATTCTTTCCCACTATTTTCTGTTTTTTTTTTCCTATTAGTCAGATGTTGAACCTTCTAGTTTCTTTTATTTTGTTAAAAAAAATTCAACTGAGTAAATTAGAATATCTAATTGTCTTTATTAAGTGATTCATGAAGTGGACAGCATCCTACCTAGCAACTAGGAGGCACTCAGAGGAGTTATACAAATGGGAAGTTTTTATAGAAAAGAAGGTTGTGGCAATAAAGCAGTTACAAGACAGAGTCCTGGTCCTTAGTGGGGCTTCCAAGGGCCAGCTGTAGTATGTGGGTTCTTAACTTTATATAGGAAAGATTTCACAGCACAAGTCCTGGTGACTATGAGGATCCATTTATTCAAGCTGGGGACAATGAAACAAAAAAAAAAGAGCTTAAGAAAGAGAAGAAGCAACAGGGGAGCCTAAGCTGGGTTGCCTTAGCTCACTGGGAAGTCAGAGAAAAGGAGGCTTTGGGGACAGGTTCGGGGGATCAGCCTGGGACAACCTGCTGGCCGCCCATTGCCTTAGAGTTTAGGATATACGTGCCTGTGAAGAAAGAACTGGGGGAAATGGCTCTGGCTCCAGCTGCTCCCCAGAAGGAGAACACACCCAAACTGGGTCCTTTGTCTTGAGTCTTTTGTCTCTCTCTTGCAGGTGGGAATCTTAGGGGAGGTCTCAGGGAAGGGTCTCAGTAGACTATTCATCAGTTCTCCAGGTGTGCACTTTCATGTTCATGGTCTCCACTGATTGGTCAGTGACAGGGCAGGGGGTCTTTAGTCACTGCAGTTGTTTCTGGCATCACCTGCTTGGTTTCACTGCATTTCTGGGCCTAGAACTGAAATAAATCTTAGGCCTAGATGTTATCTCTAGGGAGTAAAGGCCAAGGGAGAAGCGGTTACCCTGGAAGCAAGGTCCTCACTTTCCCAGTTTTGCCTCCTGGCCCAAGCCAGATGCTTGGGGTCTTCTGCCCTGGTGACAATTCTCACCTGGCTGTAAATTGCTTGGCCAGTTTATTCAGCTATCTCTCACTTTTTTCTATTCCACTTGCCAAGGAATTCTTCCAGCTTCTTACTATCCTGCATCAAAGGTATTACAAAAGAAAAGAAAGGATTATTTTTGTCTAGAGATCTTTTTGGTGGGTGACAGAACTGGAAAGGTTTTAATACGCAGATTGTCTCTTCTTCCTATGGGAGATGAAGAGGGCCCACTTGACAGATTACCTCATTGGTGTTAACCAGAGAATTCCAGCCTGGTTGATTAATATTATGTTTCTGAGAAAGGCGGAAACAGTAATTAGGTCAAATATTAAATCTAGATTTGGTAGCATCAGCTTTAACACAAAGTGATGCCCTTTTGGGCCTGTGGTTTTTCACTTCAACAATTTAAAAAAATATTTTACATTATGTTCTTCTGATGTGATGAGAAATTTTGGAAACCAGAGAGAGGTAGTTGCGTAACGTGATGAATACACTACATAGCAATGAATTACATACTCTAAAATGGTTAATTGTATGTTATGTGAAGTTCACCTTAACTTAAATAATATTTTCTCCCCTATTTCACATCTCTGTGACTTTTTTGGTTCTACCCCCTTGACAACTTACAGAATTTTACATTTCTATTTCTATATTTTCAATTTTTAAGAGACTTTTTGATTCTATACATATTTTTATAATACTCTGTTAGAACTTGGTGAATGTAGTACTTTATCATTCTGAAAGACTTCTTTTTTATAATTGTTTTTGTTTTATCATTCTTCCTGAATTGTCTTTGCTTTCTCAAAGTTCTTTATTCTATTTGTTTTGTTTGTTTTCTCCAACACACCACTGACTCAGCTTCTGAATAATCTTTGAGTTTTTCTGTCTTTGGAGTGGTTTGCTTATTTTTTATTTTTCTGGCTTTCCCACTTCAGTGTCAACTTTCTCAATCCTCTTAACTCATATACTATTCATCCATTTTCCAGTTTTCAAGCTGTTATTAATATCTTTGATCTGTTGTTATCGCCTCTCCTGTTCTTTTATCTAACTGCCATTTTCATTACTGTTTTGGGGAAGTGGCAGAGAGAAATTTATGTCCCTGCTCCACCAAATTTAATTGGAAACCTATATTTCTTTTTAAGGGAATCTTACCATAAAAGTATGTCTTATTTGACAAAAAAAAAATACATTTAGTTTGATGTCATACTCTCCCACACCCAAAATAATAACTATTGTAAATCTGGTTAAAGTTCTTGGTCAGCTTTTTTTAAGAAGTTTATTCCACTACTTGACTTACTGAAGCATCCAAAAGTAGCATTTGTTAAGGTCAGTTCAAGCTAATGGTTCTTCAAAAAACATACTTTAAAATTCGAATAACACAAGAAATTTATATAAGGAACTTTATAAAAACTTAAATGTAGAGCAATTCCTTTTAATTTAAGAGAGAATTTGGGGGAAAGAATTTCATCTTATTGTGGTCATAAATTATATTTTAAAATAATATATTTCAGTTGTATTTTGATAATGACAGATTAAGACCTAGGAAAAACAAATATACAAAAAGATTTCTCTCCCTCAAGAATAAGTTTTTATTTCTTTCACTTAGTCTTGTGTTCACACTTTTTACCAATATACTCATTTTTTTCTTTTGCTTTCATATTTATGGAATCAATTGTATACACATAGTATAAGCATATACACATTTATCTAATCTTTTCCTCACACAACACAGATACAATTCTGAGGAAGTTACTGGACTGTACCAACACTCCTACATTCTCTAATTCGATGAAAAGATGACTTAGAGTTGATTCTATATTGACAAAAGATACAGAGTTGGGCTTTATTGATTTGAGTCAATGTCAGTCTGTGCAATATTAAACACATTCTCTAACAAAAAAATAATGTGGAAGTTAGGAGGTATTCATATTTTTCACTATGATACTCTTCTATAAAACAGAGAACCATGCAATTATCCCAGGCACTTGGACCTCTTGGGACTCATTCTTAGTCTTGATAAAACTTCAATCAAGGTCCTCCCCTCTCTCTCTCTTTCTCTCAGTGACTCTGAAGCCAGTGACTCTAGGTCTACTAAACCTTTAACAATCAAAACTCCTACCTAATTAATCTAGCAGAAAACCTCATAGTGAGGTACTCTTTGGGCTTTATCACTTTTTCTGCTATTCAGTCAACTAACATTGTCACCAGTTTGTTCTTCATAAAGCAGAATATCAGTTTTATCATTTTTCTGCTTTAAAAAAACTATAGTAGTTTTTATTACATATAATATTGCATAAACTCATCTCCCCTGGTAGATTTACTGAGGTAGATTTGACATACAATTAACTGTGGATAGTTAAGATGTACAATTTAATAAGTTTTGACATGTGTGTACAGTCCTGAACCCATTGCCAGAATTAAGGTATCTCCCTGGCATTTGAAGCTCTGTATTATATGATCTATCTTTGTGAGATTTATCTCTTACTGCTTGCTTATTTGCCTTATTCTTCTTGAATATACTATAAAGTCTTCAGAAAGACACAGAAAATCTTATTTGTCTTTGAAATGTTCGAAGTGCCTGGTAAATAAATAGTATACACTTGAAAAGAATAGCTGTTTTTATTAATTAAGGCCTGGTTTTATGAATTTTTAAATAGAATCATTATTAATTAAACTATTATTACCTTTAACATCCTTTAATAAAGTAGATATTTCTATGGTCTTATTAGATGTCAGATCACTTGGTTAATATCATGCCACAATTAGATATAAATTTAATACTATTAATTCTTTTATAGTTATGAATAGGCATACAAGTACTAAAAGAACTTTTTAGAAAGGAAAACACATTATGCAGGATTTTTTAAAGTATATTTTACTGAGCATGCTATTACAGTTGTCCCATTTTTTCTCCCCTTTTTCCCCCTCCACCCGGTACCCCTATTCCCTCCAGCATTCCTCCTGACTTAGATCATGTCCATGGGTCATATATATAAGTTCTTTGGCCTCTCCATTTCCTATACTATTCTTAACCAAATGCTGTTTATTTTGTACCTACCAATTATGCTTCTTTTTTAAAGTATGTTTTATTGGTTATGCTATTACAGTTTTCCCAATTTTTTCCCCTTTATCCCCCTTCCACCCCGAACTCCCCAACCTTCCAGCATCCCCCTCTTAGTTCATGTCCATGGGTTGTACATATAAGTTCTTTGAGTTCTCTGTTTCCCATATCATTTTCAACCTCTCACCATCTATTTAATGTCTACCAATTATGCTTCTTCTTCCCTGTACATTTTCCCCCCATTCCTCCCTTCCCCCTCCCCACTGAAAACCCTCCATGTGATCTCCATTTCTCTGATTCTGTTCCTCTTCTAGTTGTTTGCTTAGCTTTTGTTTTTGCTGTTTTTCTTCCTTTTTTTTAGGTTCATTTGTTGATAGTGGTGAGTTTGTTTTCATTTTACTGTTCATATTTTTTATCTTTTTTTGTTTGTTTTCATTTTACTGTTCATATTTTTTATCTTTTTTTCTTAGATAAGTCCCCTTAACATTTCATATAATAAGGGCTTTGTGATGATGAACTCCTTTAACTTGACCTTATCTGGGAAGCACTTTATCTGCCATTCCATTCTAAATGATAGCTTTGCTGGATAGAGTAATCTTGGATGTAGGTCCTTGCTTTTCAAGACTTCAAATACTTCTTTCCAGTCCCTTCTTGCCTGCAAAGTTTCTTTTGAGAAATTGGCTGATAGTCTTATGGGCACTCCTTTGCAGGTATCTCTTTCCTCTCCTCTTGCTGCTTTTAAGATTCTCTTTTTGTTTTAGTCTTGGGTAACTTAATGATGATGTGCCTTGGTGTGTTCCTCTTTGGGTCCCACTTCTTTGGGACTCTCTGGGCTCCCTGGACTTCCTGGAAGTCTATTTCCTTCACCAGATTGGGAAAGTTTTCCTTCATTTTTTGTTCAAATAAGCTTTCAATTTCTTGCTCTTGTTCTTCTCCTTCTGGAACCCCTATACTTTACATGTTGGAACATTTCAAGTTGTCCCAGAGGTTCCTAGACCTCTCTTCATTTTTTTGCATTCTTGTTTCTTCATTCTGTTCTGGTTGGATGTTTATGTCTTCCTTTTGTTCCAAATCATTGATTTGAGTCCTGGTGTCCTTCCTGTCAGTGTTGGTTCCCTGAATATTTTGCTTTATTTCATCTTGAGTATCTTCCATTTGTTCTTTCATTTTTCAACCAAGCTCAGTCAGTTCTGTGAGCATTTTGATTACTAGGGCCTTAAATTCTCCATCGGATAGGTTGGCTATCTCCTCATCTCTTCATTCTCTTTCTGAAGTTTTGCTCTGTTCTTTCATTTTGGCCCTATTTCTTTGTTTGGGGCTCCTGTTAAGTTGTAAGGGGGCAGGGCCTTAGGTATTCCCCCTGGGCTGGGCAACCCTCCTTGCTGCTGTGCGGCTGCCTGTGGGGGAGGGGCCAGAGAGGGAACAGCACAGTTCCCCTGCTGGCCGCTAGCCCCTATTTTCTACAAACTCTCATGTAAGACTGGGAGTTTCTCCCACTGCAGCAACCACCGTAGTCCACAGTCAGCTCTGAGTCTCAGTTTCCCCTTAAGTTAGCCCTGCCCACGCAGCCTGCTGCCTCACTTCGGGTTCTCTCCGTCTGCCACCTTATAAATCTGGTTGTTCTGTTTGACTATTTCTTTAATTCCATGGTTGTCAGAGTTCCATGCAGTTTGATTTTCTGGCACTTCTGAATGTTTATTGATTTTAGATCAGTTGTTATCCTCTTTTTGGTTGTGCGAGGAAGCGAAAGGTTTCTACCTACTCCTCCATCTTGACAGAAACTCCCCAATTATGCTTCTTATTGCCTGTATCTTTCTCCCCATTTTTCCCCTTGCCCCATCCTGCTGATAACTCTCCATGTTATCTCCATTTCTCCCATCCAAGTACTAACTAGGCCCAACCCTACTTAGCTTCCAAGATCAGAAGAGATTGGGTGTATTCAGGGTAGTATGGCTGTAGACTGATCTCCATTTCTGTGATTCTGTTCCTGTTCTAGTTGGTGGCTTAGTTTTTGGTTTCGTTTTAGGTGACGTTGTTGATAGTTGTGAGTTTGTTGTCATTTTGATGTTCATAGTTTTGATCTTCTTTTTCTTAGATAAGTCCCTTTAATGTTTCATATAATTAGGGCTTGGTGATGATGAACTCTTTTAACTTGACCTTATCTGGGAAGCACTTTATCTGTCCTTCTATTCTAAATGATAGCTTTGCTGGATAGAGTAATCTTGGATGGAGGTCCTTGCTTTTCATGACTTTGAATACTGCTTTCCATCCCCTCTTCACCTGCAACATTTCTTTTGAGAAATCAGCTGAGAGTCTTATGGGCACTCCTTTGTAGGTAACTCTCCTTTTCTCTTGCTTCTTTTAAGATTCTCTCTTTATCTTTAATCTTTGGCAATTTAATTATGATGTGTCTTGGTGTGTGTGGGCCCCTTTGAGTCCAAGTTGTTTGGGACTCTCTCAGCTTCCTGGCCTTGTATGCCTGTTTCCACATTGGGGAAGTTTTCTTTCATTGTTTTTAATTGTTTTCAATTTCTTGCTCTTCCTCTTCTCCTGGCATGCCTATGATTTAGATGTTGGAATATTTAAAGTTGTCCCAGAGGTTCCTAAGCCTCTCCTCATTTTTTTTTTGAATTCTTGTTTTTTCATTCTGTTTTGCTTGAATGTTTATTTCTTCCTTTTGCTCGAAATCTTATTAATCAAAGTTCCAATTTGAGTCCCAGTTTCCTTCCCTTCACTGTTGGTTCCCTGTATATTTTTCTTTATTTTACTCTATGTAGCCTTCACATCTTCCTTTGTTTTGCAGCTGTACTCAATAATTTCTGAAAGTATCTTGATTACCAATGTTTTGAACTCTGCATCTGATAGGTTGGCTATCTCCTCTTAGTTCTTTTTCTGGAGTTTTAATCTGTTCTTTCATTTGAGCCATTTTTCTTCATCTCAGTTCACCTGTTACATTGTAAGAAGCGGAGCCTTAGGTATTCTCTAGGGTGGGTCAACTCACTTCACTGCAGTTGCAGCACTCTGTGGGGGAAGGGTCAGAGAGAGAACAATGTACCTTGCTCGTTCCTGCCCAGCATTCAGTCACTTCCCTGCTTCCTGTGATTGGTTCCCTTTTGGTTGCTGCCCTGGTGCTAATTCCCCAAGTGGGTGGGCTTGTGTACATTCTAGGACTCTGTGGGCCCCTGAAATGGGCTCTTTGAAAGGCTGGCAGTTTCTTCCACTGGTGCAACTGCCACAAGTTTTTACAACCAGAGTGCATAAGGAGGGGTCAGAGAGGCAATATTATAGGACTTTACATCTTTTAAAGAATCTTGAGAGGAAAAACAGGGCTTAATATTTTATTTTATTTTATTAATAATTATAATAAAATAACATATCACCTTTTGAAAAGTACTTTGAAATTTATTGTCTTATCTGATCTCATTAAAACAAAATAACAATACAAAAATAGGCAACTTTTTAAAAACAGCATTGTTCATTACTTATTTATTTTATGATATTAGTGAAAATTAGAAAGGTATATAATACCTGTATATTTATTTTCTAGTGTGATGATAAGGAGAAAATACCATATGGAGTATATTTTGCAAGGATTCTTGAGATGATTTTAGCGTAAAATGTGTTTTAGAAAAATGAAAAGAACAGAAGCTTGAAGGAAAGTACTTCAGAAAATGCTAATACCTAAAGCAGCCTCAGGTTGTATTGCTCTCTTCACAATTTTAAAAACACTCTAATAATATTATTCAAGTGCCAAATAGATTATGAGTTCTTTGAAAACAGGACCAGTGCCGTAGAATAGTTTCTGACACATGACATTTGATAAATGTTTATAAATTATTAAATGATAATGGATGGGAGACTTCAAACCTAGGCATCAATTTAGTGTGTGTATGTGTGTGTGTGTGTGTGTGTGTGTGTGAGCAATTGCATGTGTAGGTAAGGTAGACTGTTGGCCGATTATTTAATTACATAAGAGTTCCTTTTAATTTACTTTCATTTGTAAACAGCCATTGTTCCTTTCTTGATATTGTCAGAAGTAAAAATGCCTTTTGTTACAAAGTTATTCTGTTTGCTGAGAATAAGATACATGGTAAGTATTGCTGTTAGAATTATTATTCTAATAGGTTATATTGAGGATGTTGGGGATATATACACCATGGTAATTATCGTGAAGAATACTGTAATCCATATTTGAAATTTGCTAAGCAAGTTCATCTTAAAAGTACTCATCACATAAAAAATTATAATTATATATGGGGATGATGTTAATTAATCTTATTTTGGTGTTCATTTGGCAATATATAGAAATATACACTCATTATGTTGTACACCTGCAAGTAGTATAAAGTAAAGTTAGTAAAACAAGTTACGTTGAAATATATTAGACTCAATATGACTGGATACAAAGAATTTTTTATAATGTTATTTAACTTATTCCTTTAAGTGTAAACTTTTTTTAATATGTTTTTAACTTCTTGATTTTGCTTTTAAGAATAATGTCTATTGAAAATCAAATATTTAGAATGTTACCAAATACACGTGCTTCACAGATTAAGATCTCTAGGAGCTGACTCTGAGAAGAAGTTCAGGTTCCAAGATGTTTATAAGGGATAAACACCTGTTGAAAGTCTGGGGCGGGAGCCAAATTGAGTAGAGGGAAAAACTGAACCTTGATGCTGGCCCCACAAAGGCCCCTATCAACCTGGCTGGGGGCTCAGCAGCTAAAACTGCCCTGCAGCCTTGTTCCTTACAGGGTTGTGGTTGCTTCCATCCCCTTCTTCTCGGAACCACATTCATTAAGTAACTTTGCCTCCTTACTTCTCAGAGAAGACAAAAAGCTTTGGCCTGAACTCCATCAATTTCCAGTTGCCCTTGCAGGGCTCTCTAGTGCTTTAATCCTACTTCTCCAGCCTCTTCAAAGACATCCCTTCTATCAAATTTCCCCTCACTGTTGTAAACCTCTCCCCTTCTGCTGACTCGTTTCCCATAGGCTATGAACACGTTCAACCACTTCATTCTAAATACAGCCTTTCTTGTCCTGCAGTGTCCCTCTAGTTTTATTTATTACATTATCAGTCACTTTATTATTTTTTTGAATTTGTCTTTTAAATGTTTTCATATTAATAGTTCATTTTTTATTTTATTTTTTCCGTTACCATTTATCCCACATATGCTCTCCTCTCTCCACCCACCCCTCCTCCTGCCCCTCACCCTCACAGTCACCACACTGTTGTGTGTGTCCATGAGCTCTTTTTCTTCTTTGCCCAATCCTCCCACCCCCACCCCCCTCAACCACAGAGCTGTCCATCTGCTCTCAACTCTCTCTCATAGTCTTCTCAGCCATGATTCTTCACTTTTAGCTCTATCTTTTCTTTTTCGGGCCCACCTCTGAACACAATAATCTGACTTCTGGCCCTTCCACTCCAAACTCCACTGAAATGACCCTTGCTGGGGCTATCAGTTAACTCCTGCTTTTCACACTCAATGAACACTTTCTGCCTCTGTTACTTGACATCTCTGTGGAACTGACTCTGTTGACTGACTATGTTCTCTCACCTTGATCTTCCTTCTATTATTCTGACCAAACTGCTGCTTTGAATCTACTTTTTTTGCTCATATCCTACATACTGGTGTTGATATGCCCTCAGATTTTATCCTTACCTCTTCTCATTCTGTAGATACCATCTCAATAAGAGATCTCAAAATTATTCCATAATTTTAATCACCAACTATATGAAAAGGCAAATAATCTATATATTGGTTCATAATCTGGCTTTACCTTGGCAGTAACCTTGAGCAATCTCCCTGTGCTTCAGTTTTCTCATCTTTAATAGAAGGATAACAATAGTATTTATACTATAGGATTATTATAAGAATTTGTAGATTAATACATCCAAAGTGTTTAGAACACTGCCTGGCACATAGCAGACTTTAGTGTTAATCATAATTACCATTAGTACTATTATTACATACTGCATTACTATTATGTTTGTTGAGATGATTCACAAGTTATTGTCTCTAGCCTCTACTTATCTTCTCACCTCCACATCTAGACATTTAGCTACCACTGAATGCGGCCACAGGGTTGTCCTACAGTCACCTCACTAAAAGGTCTCTATAGCTGACCTCCTTGTCCTTATCATAAAAACTAATTTTCTTCCTATATTCCTTAATTTTATTTGATGGCATATTATTGATGAAACCATTCAAGTAAGAGACCTGCTGTCAACTTCTCCACTCCCTCTCCATTTAAGTTGACCTCTGAAAGAGTTCTCAGATCTAATTTCACCATTCCCATAGTCACTGCCATAGTCAGGTCCTTCTGATCTCTTGCCTAGACCAGTGCAGTGGCCTAATTGATCTCCCATTTCCATCTCACTGTTTTCCAATTTTTCTTCCACAATGCCATCTAAATGACTGCTTCCTTGCATAAAATTTTTCACTGACTCTTCATCATTGTATTAGTTCGCTAAGGCTACCATGACAAAATATCATAGAGTAGGTGGCTTAAGCAACAGAAATTTATTTTCTCACAGTTCTAGAAGCTAGAAGTCTAAGCTCAAGGTGTTGGCAGGTCTAGTTTCTTCTGAGACTGTCTCTCGGTTTGCAGATGGCTGCCTTCTCTCTGTGTCCTCACATAGTCTTTCCTCTGTGCACATACATCCCTGGTATCTTTTTGCATGCCTAAATTTCCTCTTATTATAACTTAATCGCCTCTCTAAAGGCCCTAACTCCAAATACAGTTACATTTTGAGGTACTAGAGTTTGGAGCTATAACATACAAATTTTGGGGGACACAATTCAGCTCATAACAGTCACATACAAATTAAGGGTGGTGTTAGCCGTTATACCATGCAAATCCACTTGTATGTGGCCTTTTCACCTCTCCAGCTTCATCTCTTGTTATTTCCTCCATCATTTTAAAGTCTGGGAATACCAGATTGTGTACAGTTCCTCAAACATTCAGGATATTAGGTGCCCCTGTGCCACCCATTCCTTTTGACTGGAATGCCACCCTACTTTCATCTGTGTCACCGGTAAACTGCTATTTATCTTTCAAGTGTTATTCTGACACTTCTGAAATTCATATAGATTTCATAAAAGTCTGTAAGAATTTTTTTTATGTTCAGGAACATTTTGTGTAACAATAAAGATATATTTTCCTTGAGAATTTGGCAGAATTCCTCTGTATTCCCATCAAATAACAAGGCTTAGATGGTTTTCTAACCATCTAAGAAACCATCTGAGAAAAACCATCTAAGCCTTCTTATTTGATGGGTGGGGGTAGCTAGTTGATAATTATCTCAGGTTTTTTTAATGGTAATTTGCCTGTAGATTTTAAAAATATTTTCTCAGCTTAGATTTAGTAAATTATATTTCTGGGCTTAGATTTAGTAAATTATATTTTCCTACAAAGTTTATCCATTTCATCCAAATTATTGAATGTATTCCCCCACTTGAGTAGACTGTTACACTAATGGCCCCAGTGAATCTCCCTCCTGCTGTCCATGCTCTTGTGTGGTCACTCCCACACTGCATCGAGTTGGACATGTGGCTGGCTTTGGCCAAAGGAACATCGGTCAATGTGACACAAACAGAGGTTTGGTGAATATTGATACTTCACACCACCCCCTGGGAACCCCGCCTCCAGCAGGTGAGGAAGTGTGGCTGAGTCTTCTCCAAGGAGCACAGACCTCATGGAAAGAAAGAGCCAGTCATCCCAGCTGTCCCAGGTGAGTAGAGCCTCCAGTTGACTCTGAGTGCAGCCACATGAGTGAGCCCACTCACAACCAAACCCCTAGAGAAAGGAAGGAACCCCACAGTATGGTAATAAACAGTCATTATTCTAACCCACTAAATTGTCGAGTGATTGTTATACAGCAATAGATAACTAAAACACCTCTATAATTTGAAAAACCTGATATACAGGGTAGGGCAAAATTAGGTTTATAGTTGTGAGTATGCAATCAGAGTCTATTTTTGTACTATTATTTATTAATTATTGTATTATTTTCCATAAAACAACTGTAAACCTACTTTTGCCCCACTTTGTACAATGACTGCTTATTGTGTATTAAGTTAAATTAAAATAACTAATGCAATCATTAAGGCTTTCTTAGAGAGAAATGAGAGATACCCTGTTTAGTTCAAATTGGTAGTGAACAAAATTTATTTTCACATAATGGCTTTGAAAGAGCTAGGGGGAGATGAGACAATAATGACACGTTTCAGGTACACAGTTGTTCATGCTAGAGAATGCTTTCACATGCATCAGTCATCTCACTGGGTCCCCACTACAAGCCTGAGTTGGGAATCTTAGGCACAGATACCCAGTTGAAAAGCAGGATTTAGAACACAGATGTCCACAGACATCTGTCCCAGCACTTTTTCCAATTATTATGTTCTGGCCTCTGAATGATTCTTATAGATGAAGTATAGCAGGGAAATATTTCACTTAAGAAACACATTAAATAGTTCAAGGATGAAGGGGGTTTGAAAATTAAACTCTGTTAGAGGACACAGATAATGTTTTCCAGAGTAGTCACTATATGTTCCTGTAGCCAAGGAGACAGTTTAACCTACCATTCTTCTTTGTCATTAAAGCAGTGAGTTATTTCTAGAGGCTGAGTCTGGAGATGTAAAGTGTGATCTGGCCTGGAGGAGTGGATTGGAGAGTCAACAGCATACAGGTGATAATTGAAGCCATAGGATTAGATGAGATAGTGAAGAAAATGTACTTTAGAAAGAGAACAGAAATAAACCAAGGGTGAAAGCCTGGAGAAAACCAATTAGAAGAGTAATTGGAAAAAGAAAGGTCTGTGAAAAAGAATGGAAAGCAGCAACCATAAGAAAAATGTGTTCTTGGAGCAGAGGGAGGAGAGAACTTCAAGAGGCTGGCAACATCAAAGTTTCAGAGAGGAAAATATTAATAAGGATTAAAAAGTACCAGCTGGAATTAGTAACAAGACCATTTGTAGGCAAATTGATAGGACCAATGTCTGTGGATGTGATATCTGCCCAGCACAGCCTTGTCCCCCTTCATCTGGCAGCAATCTACTTCTCCGTCCACAGGGATAGACCCCAAACTCAGGTCGTGCCAATCCTAGCATCTCATCCCCTGGCTGTAGAGGTAGGTGTGTATTTGATACTGGCATGTGTTCTATAGTACTGACATGACCTACTGGGACAATCTGAACCTTTGTCTGGGATCTTACTATTTGGAACCAGTGAGGAAAACACCTTCTTTTCTTTTGGACAATGGAAATATCAGAATGAAGTAAATATGCTGAGATATGTAGAGCTGAGAGATGAACAATATGAAAGACTCAACTGGGTTTCAGCCCATGGTTCCAGTCAACTCTGATGTAAGTCCTGTCTCCCTTTCCTGAAACTTAATTCTTTTCTCTTAATTCTGAGCCTCCTCAATGTCCTTTCCATAATTTCCAGTGCTTCCCCCACCTCTCTTTTTTTTTTTAGCAACAAAGGAATTAAGATTGATAGGTAGAACTCATATTGTAATTGATTTAAAAGTGAATGACATAAAATACATCACAATAACCATAATAAGAAATATACAGGAATGGTATAAATAAAACTACAAAATTTTACTGAAGAACATAAAAGAAGACCTGAATAAATGGGGAGTCCTGTCATGTTCCTGAGTAACAGTGACAATAATAAAGATGTCCATTTTTTTTTAATAATATATTTTATTGATTATGCTATTACAGTTGTCCCATTTTCCTCCCTTCATTCCCCTCCACCCTGCACACCCTCTCCCACTCACATGTCCATGTGTCATAAGTTCTTTAGCTTCTACATTTCCCACACTATTCTTGCCCTCCCCCTGTCTATTTTCTACCCACCATCTATGCTACTTATTCTCTGTACCTTTTCCCTCTCTAACCTTCTCCCACTCCCCTGTTGCTAACCCTCCATGTGATCTCCATTTCTGTGGTTCTGTTCCTGTTCTAACTGTTTGCTTGGTTTGCTTTTGCTTTTGTTTTAGGTGTGGTTGTTAATAATTGTGAGTTTGCTGTCATTTTACTATACATGTTTTTATCTTCTTGTTTTCCAAGATATTTATTTATTTATTTAATCAGTATTTTTTTAATTGTTGATATTGTACAGTTTTCTGTCTTTTACCCCGCCCCCAGCCCACCACCCCAGCCCTCCCCTCCTTCCTCCCATTTCCACCCCCCATAGTTTTTGTCCATGTGTCCTTTATACTTGTTGCTCTAAACTGTTCCCCTTTTTCCCCTGAAATTCCCTCCCCTCTATCTTCTTTTTCTTAGATAAGTCTCTTTAACATTTCATACAATAAAGGCTTGGTAATGATGAACTCTTTTAACTTGTCCTTATCTGAGAAGCACTTTATCTGCCCTTCCATTCTAAATGAAAGCTTTGCTGGATAGAGCAATCCTGGATGTAGGTCCTTGCCTTTCATGACTTGGAATACTTCTTTCCCAGCCCCTTCTTGCTTGCAAGGTCTCTTTTGAGAAATCAGCTGACAGTCTGATGGGAACTCCTTTGTAGGTGACTGTCCCCTTATCTCTTGCTGTTTCTAGGATTCTCTCCTTCATTTTAATCTTGGCTAATGTAATTACGATGTGCCTTGGTGTGTTCCTCCTTGGGTCCAACTTCTTTGGGACTGTCTGAGCTTCCCAGACTTCCTGGTAGTCTATTTCCTTTGCCAGATTAGGGAAGTTCTCCTTTATTATTTGTTCAAATAAGTTTTTCACTTGTTGCTCTTCTTCTTCCCCTTCTGGTACCCCTATAGTTTGGATGTTGGGATGTTTCAACATGTCCTGGAGGTTCCTATGGCTCTCCTCATTGTTTTGAATTCTTGTTTCTTCATTGTTTTCTGTTTGGTTGTTTGTTTCTTCCTTCTGGTCCACTCCATTGATTTGAGTCCCAGTTTTCTTCCCATCACTATTGGTTCCCTGTGCATTTTCCTTCATTTCACTTAGCATAGCCTTCATTTTTTCATCTAATTTGCGACCAAATTCAACCAATTCAGTGAGCATCCTGATCACTAGTGCTTTGAACTGTGCATCTGATAGGTTGGCTATCTATTCATCACTAAGTCATATTTGTTCTGGAGCTTTGATCTGTTCTTCTGTTTGGGCCATTTTTTTTTTTTTTTGGCTTGTCATGCTTGTTACATATGAGGAGTGGAGCCTTAGGTGTTCACCAGGTCAGGTCAACCCAGTTGTTGGGTTGTGACGCTATGTGTGGGGGAGGGGTGGAGAGGGCACTTGCTCTGCTCTCTGCCAGATTTCAGTCCCTTCTGCCACTTCCCCCAAGCAAGCTGAACCCTTCTGGTGCTAATTTCTGTGTGGGTGGGTTTGAGTATGTTTTAGGACCCTGTGGGTCTCTCCAACAAACTCTCCTGTGAGGCTGGGAATCTCTCCCGGCACTTTGACCCCACAAGTGTTTTCAATTGGTGCCTTTAGACTTTATTTCCAGTGCTGGGGCCGTGGGTTGCTCAGTCTGTTTCACTCCCCAGTTTCACCTGGTTTATCTTCACATGAATGTGGGACTGCATGGTCTGCCAGCCACCTTGTGTGCCTTGCTGGGTCTGCCAGCTGCTGCCTGTATGCTCAGGGTCCATCCGCTGCTGTCTTGAGTGCCCGGGGTCTGCCAGCTGTTGCTTTGTGAGCCCAGGGTCCGCAAGCCACTGTTTTTTTTGTTGTTGTTGTTCGGTTTTGGGGTTTTGTTGTTGTTGTTGTTGTTGTTGTTTTGATTTTTTGCTGCAACCCCTCTTCACTTGGTCACCCAATTCTGCCCTTCCTACCGGTCTGGATGAATGTGTCTATTTTAACTCTTTGGTTGTCAGACTTCTGTACAGTTCAATTTTCTGTGAGTTCTGCTTGTTTTTTATTTCTAAATTTTTGTTGTCTTGATTTTGGTTGTGCAAGGAGGCACAGTGTGTCTACCTATGCCTCCATGCTGGCCAGAAGTTGAAGATGTCAATTCTCTTCAAATTAATGTATAGGTTTAGTGCAACTCCAATCAAAATCCAAGTAGAATGTTTTAGAGTTTTAAATGGGGATTCTAAAGTTGATTAGCTAGAAAAAGTAGAAAAGAGCCAAGAAATTTTTGAAAAAGGAAAATTGATGAGGGGAACAATGAGCAACTCACTGGGTGCCCTCCCTGGCTTAAATTACTCAATGGTGGTGCCTCTGTAATGGCCTCTCCTGCTCAAGGTGATCCTTGCCTCTGGACACATCGATTGGTCCATGAATAATTCCCCTGTGGCCTAAAGTAACTTCAATAAATTTTTGACCTGTAACCAAAAGACTCTTAATACAAAGACATTCTCCGCAATGTATTAAAAGATATTAAAACAACACATAAAACAGAGTACTACTAGTATGAACATATAAGCACATCTTTGGAATAAATAGCTATAACTAGAAGTATTACATATAAAAATGATTTAAATAGCAAAGTTGGCATTGCATTTCAATGTGTAAAAAATATCCAGTAAATTGCCCTGGCTGGTGTAGCTCAGTGGATTGAGCGTGGGCCTGCGAACCAAAGGATTGTGGTTCGATTCCCAGTCAGGGCACATGCCTGGGTTGCAGGCCAGTTCCCAGCAGGGGACACACGAGAGGCAACCATACATTGATATTTCTCTCCCTCTCTCTCCTACCCTTCCCCTCTAAAGATAAATAAATAAAAACCTTAAAAAAGATTTAAAAAATGCAGTAAATTATCTAGCTGCAATAACTTAAATAGCCAATTTAAAGCATATACCAAAATATCAAGATGCTAAATGAGATAAGTGTTCAATATAAAATAAACAAGCAAATACTTAAAAATATGCCTAAACCAAAATGCACATTTGTCAAAGTTTGGCTATAAAGCTAAAAGAATATTTAGAGAACTGTTTAAACTATTTACCTTTTCTAGAGCTGAAGGAAGAATTGTCTGAGCATAAAATTGATGGGCTAAGTCACAAAGGAATCAAAATCAAAGCTTTTACTACATAAAAAATTTAAAAGAAACCATAAAAATTAAATAGCAAATTACAAAGTAAAAATATCAGACACAAAGTAAGTAGCAGTTTAAATCAATAAAGAAAACAATGAAGCTTCAACAGAACAACAATGTATAGACAAATCTTGGAAGATACAAATGACCAATAAATATGTGAAACAATTCACTATAAATAGTTACAAAATCAAATTAGAGGAGAGAGCGAGAGATTGAGATTCTCTGGGGCTTCACTTCACTCCTATTCTCCCTTCCCCTGTTTTTGCCTTACTAATCCTGTTATGTAATTCAGATCTCAGTTGAGCCATCACTTATTATCAAGAAGCCCTGTTGGTTGCTGGTATGGGGATTTGCCTAAAGAATTTAGTTATGATTATCTTAGTTTGGGAAAAGGTGAAAGAAAATTTATGTTGAATATGTTCTGACTTATAATATACTTGGGGGTAATATTAGAGATAATATTTTACTGGTCAGTGAGATATGGTCACAAAAATATTTTTATTCTTAATATTAGTTTAGACATTGCTTCTGTAAGTCAGCTATAGCAGCAAATCAGTAATATTTAAGCCCTAGCTCCTCTGAGTGGTTCTTAAGAATAGATAAACAATTGAAAGTGAAACCTATATTTATTTTTACTGAACTATTTTAAAATAAATTATACATAGTAAAGTGCACACATCACAGTGTAGAGTAGTTTGATGAGTTTTGACAACTGTCTACACCTGGGTAACTACCATATTTCGTCATGTATAATGTGCACCCATGTTTTTGGCCCAAACTTTCGGGAAAAAAATCTTTCATTTTAATTTTTTAATTCGATTATCTATTTATTTATATTTAGAAACAAAACCAATTATAGTATTCCAGGGTATTATTTTGCAAATGGGTATCATTATTGCTTTTCAGAGTTACACTTTTAACACAGAAACATAAATGAAAGAATTAAAAATGTTTATATGGCCTTGACTGGTGTGGCTCAGTGGACTGAGTGCTGACCTGTGAATCAAATAGTTGCTGGTTAGATTCCCAGTCAGGGCATAAGTCTGGACTGTGGGTCAGGTCCCTGGTGCAGGGCACATGAGAGGCAACAACATACTGATGTTTCTGTCCCTCTCTTCCTCCTTCCCATCCCCTCTGCCTAAAAATAAATAAATAAAATGTTTAAAAATGTTTATATGAATATGGAATTAGTACTACCCATGTATAATGTTCATCTTTATTTTTTCCCTCAAAAATTTGGGCAGAAAATGAGCGTTATATACAGCAAAATATGGTATGCGCCAGCTGAGATGTAGAATTTTTCCGTTACTCTAGATAGTTCCTTTGTGCCTCTTTAATTAGTCCCTTCACCAGGCAACCACTGTTCTGACTTCTCTAATGATCCATTAGTTGTGCATGTTCTTGAATGTCATAAAGCATATACTCTTATGTGGTTGACTTCTTTTCCTCAACCTATATTTTTGAGATGCATCCATATTGTTGTGTATATGAGTACTTCATTCTTTTTCTTACCAGACAATATTCCGATGTAGTATATGTACTGCTATTTGTCTATCTATTTTATCGGTTCTCATGTTGGCACACTTATGGATTGTTTCCTGTTTATGGCTATAAGGAACATTTTTGCATGTCTTTTTATAAACTTATGATTTCATATTACAGATTTAATTAAAATCTAGATGTTAAATAGCTGGATCATAGAATAGGTATATTTTTTATCTTGGTTGGAAACTGCTAAACAGTTTTCCAATGCGCTGGTACCATTTTATACTCTGTATACTAGAAATGTATGCAAGTTCTAGTGGTGTCAGAAGTGTCTGTTCATGATATAGTCTTTCCTATAAGTCAGCTAGACAAGTGCTCAGCTAGCTGCCTGCAGAGAGGCCCAGCACGAGGGAATAAAGAGTCACACACAGTAACTATGCTATTCACTCAGCTTTTATTGAATGCAGGTTCACACAAAGTAGAACATCAACGTACATTAATATCCTACTCACACTCTAACAATGTAAGAGGACTATAACACACACACACAGCAATCAATGGGGAATAATGAACCCAAGTTCCAGAGTCTCAGCCTGCAGGTCCAAGAGACAGCACAGTGGGCAAGGGAGTTGTCAGCATCCCACAAGGAAGGAGCCAGGTGGGCAGCAGGGCAGGCAAAGTCCTCAGTCCAGCCGGGCAGAGCCTCTGGCGGCTGATGCCAAGGGAGGTCAGCGAGGCCTGGAGCAGCACTCTGGTGTGTGGAGCTTGGCTGTCTCAGCAGTGGTCTGGAGCCTGCCTCAGTTATACCCTTGAAAGTGGAATACTCCATCTTTCTGGATTTTTTTGATAAATGTCTTGCCACTTCTGATGCCAAGTGTGGGATTTTCGCAGGAGTTCATGGCCATTCTGCTGGCAAGTATGGAATTTCCCCAGGAGCCTATCTGTGAGTGGTCCTGCTCTGCAGACACGGCTGCTCTGACTATGCGTGCAGACATCATAAGTGTGTCCCTTGCCAGTCCTGTCTGCTCTCACCACATGGGCAGATATGTCTCTTTGCAAGACATGTTTACTCTGACTTAGGTCATTTTCCCCTTGAACCAAAGCGTTATGGCTGACTGACAGCCATCTTGGTTGACGTGAGTGACTCCACTTTGTTTTATATACTTTATGCTGTCTTAATGGGACCAATGCCATTTTATTGGTCTTGCTCTCCACAAGTGGTTCTGCATCCACACCAAAATCTGGTGTTGTTAATCTTTTTTTTTGGGGGGGAGGGCAGTTTTTTTTAATGTTTGCCACTTTGTAAGTATAACACAGTTTCTCATTATTGTTTTAATATGCATTGCCCTGAAAACTAATGATGTTGAGTACGTTTTCTAGGTTTCTATTCCAGAAACTTTAGAGTGTAACCTTTATTTTTGCTCTTGCACAATGGCTGCTGGACATCCAGTAGTCACTCTGAACTACTGTCATCAAAAAAGAACAAAGGATGCAGGTCCTGAAGTCATGTATCTGCTGTGTCTTTCCCAGAAGCCCTGTCTAGTGGCATCTGCTTACATCACATTGGTCAGAATTATGTAACGTGGCCACTCTAATCATTAAGGAATGCTGGGGAATGCAGCTTTTTAAGTGGGTGTTCTGGGTATCTATTGCTGTGTAAAAAATCAACTAAAAACTTAGTGGCTTAAAATGAAAATGCATTTTTCTCACAAATATGCTATTTGAGCAAAACTCAGCAGAAATGGCCTGTCTTTGCTCTACTTGGCATCAACACAGCAGCAGTTGATGCTAGATGTGAGCCAAGAAGACTCATGATTGGAACTATGGTTAGAACACCTACACAAGACCTTTCCATAGTGTGGTTCCCTGCACTATGATGCCTGAGTCCCAAGGGTGAGGGCCCCAAGAGAGACCCAGAGAAAACTGTATGGGCTTTTATGCCCTACGCCTGGAATCCACACAGTATTACTTGTGCTGTACTCTATTTACAGTGACAGACGCCAAGGTCTTCCCAGGTTAAAGAGGAGGGAAAATCGATTTTACCTCTTAATGTGGGGGTGGCAGATTCTAGAAGAACCTGTGGGATCAAAATATTGGTGTGGCCATTTAGGGGACATACAATCTGCTACAACTGGGCATGCCAGTTGCCTTGAACCAAAGTAGGGTTTTCTTAACAGGAAAAACACGGTGGGCAAAGTAAGTTTCTGTCATGTTCTTTACACATTTCTCATTATAATTTTTTTTTGCTTTGCCACTAGGCTATAATCTCCATGAAGGCAGCAGCCAGGCTTGTCTATCTTGTTAATTATTGGCTTCTCAGGGCCTAAGAGGAAAAAACAAAAGGTTTTCAAGAAATATGTGTCAATGAATGATTATTGAACTAAATAAAATTGTACAGAGATTATCAGTTTTAGAAAAATAAGCTGATATAAACATTAGGAAAGGGTAAAACAATTTAAATTTGAAAAGTTGGTAACCTACACAGTCTAATAAACATGTGTGCTAAGGATTAAAACAAATATCCTCATTCCACCTATTAAAATTAAAAAAACAACAACAAAATATTACCTTCTAAATTAGAAATGTATGTACAAATGAGCAACTGTCTAGTTATTATGTGGAAGGAAGGACCTCTAAAAAGGATGAAGCATGCTTCTGTGAGGAGATGAGGGACTACTAACTAGGCAGTCCCATGAATTTTGCATATGTTTTTTAAATTGGTTTGGAATACCTAACCATTGACCATTATTTGCTATTGCTAGGGACAGTCTGGAAACTGGAACTTCTGTAATCCTTCTTGGGTCAGTACTGAGGTTAAGAACTTATTCATTTGATAAGCTTTTCTATCTTTATCCTTAACTTCACTCTTGGTTCAAGTTACTTAAAATATTTTCTGACTCATTTTCTTTGATATGTTTAAATCTTTTTATTGTATTCATTAGTTTTGTAATCCCTTTCCAGGAGATCTTCAAAGTTTTCTTTTTTCCTGGTCCATTTAATAACTAATTCAAAATTAACCATGAACTTGGCACATTCCTTAGGACTCTGGGTGACTGACATTCTCATACTGTGATCTTTTTAACATGCAAATCTGATTGTGTTACTCCTCTGCTGAAAGTATTTTAATAGTTTTCCTTTGGCACACACTCAGTTCTTAGCATGACATACAATGCCCTTCAAGAGTTGGCTTCTCATCTCCCACCACTCTCTCCTCAGGCTGCTGAGCACCTGTGATCGCTCCAGTCTCAGTACCTCTCCACCCCTCCCCTGCCTAGTGTCTTTCCAGGCTGAGGGAAGAATATTGTCAGTTAACTGGGTTGTTTCCTCTCAATTTCCCTCCCCTTGTTCATGTGACAAACTCTTACCCTTCAATCTCAACTCAGCATTAACTCCTTGTGGACACCTTCCCTGAGCCTTCCTCACAGATTGGGTGCATTTTCTTTGTCTTGGTCTGAAAATCTAAATCTGAATTAAGGACTTAAAAGAACACTTTTCTTCATAGCAAGCAGTTTTACACAAGATCTCAGTGGAAGAAGCCAAGCACTGTAGTTTCCTTAAACGGTGTTTACTATTCCTTTCTCTCCATGTATTTTTGTAGGAGTAGGGAGATGAAGGGGGGGAAGAAAGGCATCTTAGTCCTCTGATGGCTCTTTCTGTACTTAGTATTGGCCAAAGAAGCAACAGAGAGGTGGACAGTAGGACTGCTCCTCATGAAATGCCAGAGTGGAAGAGGCCACTCCTTGAAGTGTCTTCTGAAAATTGTATTCACTCAGCTGCATCTGTGTGTGATTTGAGAGGTGATGGCAGAAACTTGGACTCAGGCCCTGCCAATACACTTCTATCTTCTACCTTTGTCCTTCACTAGCTTTTAGGGTATCTTTCCCTATCGCCCATAGGAAACCCACCCATCTTCTCTGTCTTCTGGGCACTGGCCTTGTCAGAGCTGCTTCTTTAGTCTGGTACTGTCATGACAAAGCTATGATGATGATTGAAGGGAAAGGGCAGCATGCCCTGGCCAAGTAGCTCAGGTGGTTGGAGTATTGTCCCGATATGCCAAGGTTGCAGGTTCAATCTCCGGTCAGGGCACATATAGGAATTAACTAATTGGATGTGAGGGTGATCTGGCTGCAACATCTGTCACCCCATTCATTGCCAGGGTTGATGTGACTGATCTGGCTGGCTAGGCGGGTGTCCCCTTCCACCCTCACCAGTCCATGTGCGTCCCTAATGAAGCTGTGTGCTCGGTGGAAGAGGATGACCTTCCCAAGTAGAGAAGACCAGTCTTCAGTCAAGAGTATAGGAGTAGCTGCACTCCCCTGCTAGAACCTCCAAACAAGCTTTCTAGAAATTAACTAATAAATGCATAAATAAGTGGAACAGCAAATTGATGTCTGTCTGTCTGTCTCTCTCTCAAATCAATTTGAGAAAAGATTCTCCCTTAAAAAAAAAAAAAAAAAAGGAAGAAAAAGAAAGAAAGAAAGAAAGAGCCAACAGACACATATAACAGAAACTTTCTTTAATGACCATGGAAACAGAAACTTACAGAAACAGGCAGACAAAGCAGGAAACAATATGGGGTGCTTCCAGTTTGATTTACAGACTTTTCAAGTTCCCAGAGTCCCCAGTTGTGAAGAGTAAGACATTTCTGCCATTCTCACAGGGAATTTCCAACCTTCCCTCTGCTTCGTTTTCTGGAAACTCTGCAATTGCCATGTCTGCTCTATAGCTGCAAGCAATTGATGTGAATTAACCCTAGCAAATTCTGGAGTGCTTATTAGAAGACTAGGTGAGGGAAAGGTGAATTTGCCAAGTAGAGCATCTTATATTTAAAGGCCCAGGTTTCAGGGTGGCTTTTGTTTGGTCTATTATTACATATGATGTTATCCCTGCATTATTGTGAGGGAGAGAGCCCCTCACTTAATAACATGGTCTGGAGTCAGATTGTTAGGGCTTGAATTTTTGGGTGACCAGCCATCCTGGCTTTCCCAGGACTGAAAATTTCTATCAGGGATGCAGGACTTGTCAATGGACACTTCCAGGCAAATTAGGACAGTGGGTCACCCTAGATCTTTGTCACTTACTACCTGTGTGACCTTCCACAAGGTACTTAACCTTTCAGTGCCTCAGATTGCTCAGGCCTAGGATGGAGAAAATAATAGTACCTCAACATGAGGGAAGTATTATTGGGGTTAAAAAGTGAATACTTGTAAAGTACTTGTAACAGTGCCTGGCATATATGAGTGTTTACTAAATTAAAAAATTAAGAAAGGCATATTTTACACTGTGTATAATCTCAATGTCCAAGCAATCCTTGTATTAGCTTAGGAATTTCCAAAATTAAATATTTCATTTATATACACATTTACATATATACACATATAAAAATTCTGACTAATGGAGCTTTTACCATCTAATTATACATAGAATACAAACTCAAAAGCAACATTTTCATCGTAATGTTGAATGACAAAGTGGTATTATGTAAAGCGATGTGAGTGGTAAAGGAAGACTCCTGATTGTGAGGAATGTCCTCCAACCCCCGGCCTCGCTTTCCTTTTTGCTTTTATGCTACTTTAAACAAAGCTCCATTATAACTAATACAATGCTGTACGAGTATGTTAATTACACCACAATAAAATAAAGCTCCACTACAGTAATTCTGTATTGTATTAGAATTGTATGTTTATTACTACATGAGAGAGGATGTGCCAGGAGTGGGAGGAGCACGAAGGGAGAGCCTGTGCTGCGTTGACCGCGACCGCATGGAGGGACAAGAGCGCTTGGCCGGTGGCTGTTATCATCTGCGCTCTTCCTCCAGAAACGAGAGAGGCCCGGTGAGGGTCAGACCCCCGCTCACCCGGTTACGCGCCCCTCCTTCAACGGAGGGGAGTGGGTAATGGTGGAGAAGGCAACAAGAAGTGTTCCTCCCCCATTCTAGGGAAATGAAAAGAGGGATAGATTAGGGATTCTTCTCCTTCCCACGCTGTATTTTGATGAAAAGGCCCCTCCTCTAAAATATTTGTTAATGCTCTGAAGCTTGAATCCTTGGGGCTCAAATCTAGAGCAGTGTTCTTGACAAAGAGTGAAGTCCATGCAATCTTAAATATTTTAAATTAACAGTATGGTGGTTACCAGAGGGAAGTGGGGTTGGGAGTGGAAAAGAGTAAAGAGGGTCAAATACAGTTTGACTTTCAGTGGTAAACACACATTGCCATATACAGATGATGTGTCAGAATTGTATACTTGAAACCTATGTAATTTCACTAACCAATGTCACCTCAATAAATTTAATCTTAAAAAATATTTCACTTACAAAAAAAACAAGATCTTTAGGTTTTTGAACCCCATGAGAAGGACCCATAGACTCCCCTCAATCCTTCTTAAAATTGTCCTTTTCTTCTCCCATATGTCTTCTTCCATCCATAGTGAGGCAGCCCAGTACCTTACCTCCTTAGCACACTCCCATTTTCTTCACTCCACTACATTGCACTCTCCAGCCTAGAGGAATCTGTTCCTACTCCATTTTTCCTCTACCCCTGAGCTCCTTATTACATAAATTGACTTAATTGCTTTGCTAAATTTTTGCCTCCTCCTAGGAATATTCTTGGGCTCTAAATCTGTGTTGTCCTTCCAGTTTGCTAGCACCATTGTGGCTATCGAGCACTTGAAATGTGGCTAATCCAATGTGAGACATACTGCTAGTACTGAATTCAAAGACTTATTATGAAAAAAATACTGTAAAATATTTCATTAAAAAGTTTTATATCAATTGCATATTACAATAATAATATTTAGATATACTGGGTTAACTGAAACATCAAAATCAACTTCATTTGTTTCTTTTGAAATGGGGCTACTAGAATATTTAAAATTACATATGTGGCTTATACTAATTTCTATGGGAAAGCGGCATTCCAAGTCAGGTCAGCAAAGATTTTCTGTTTAGGGCCAGAAGGGGTATCTTTTATGCTTTGTGGGCCCTGTAGTCTCTGTCATGGTTTCTCCATTCTGCCCTCATGATACAAACAGCAGCCATAGATAGTAAGTAAACTAATGGGTTTTGCTGTGCTCCAATAAAACTTTATTTACAGACACAAAAAATTGAATCCAAAATAATTTTTACATCATAAAATAGCCTTTAAAATTTTTTACTTAATTATGTTAAAAGTAGAAGTTCTTTTTCTTTTCTTTCTTCTTCTTTTTTTTTTTTTTTAGCTCAAAAGACTTCAAGCCTGATTTGGTCTGCCAGCCATAGTTTGCCCACCATTGATTACCCACATCGGCTGTATCCTAGGGATAAGATTATCTTTACTGCCATATAAAAGATCTCAAGGGCTATGCCTGTTGAGTAAGTGAGTGCAGTTCACAGAGAAGAACTGCAGGTAATTAGAGAAGGATTACCTGGACTATTGGGGGCCTGAAGTCAGGGCCTTCTGGGTTGTCATACAGATATGTGAGATTTGGGTGGCCAGATCTTCTCATTTTCTTTTTCCAGGAGAAGCAGTAAATTCAAATATTCATGTTAAATTTTCCAATTACTAATTTCCCCGCACTCTTATGTAATTTCCTTATTTTTTTTATGGTTTTCTTCTTTGCAAACATGTATCCTTTCCTGAAAATAGCTTTTGAGTGACTTGCAGATGGAAGCTGTCATGACTCAACAGAGCCAGACTTTTATTTTAGTTTCACTGTGATTGTTTCAGGTAGAGTAAGTGCTTAGAAACTTTGTGTATACACTGCCCCAAAAGAAAAAAACAACACAAACACTGATTTGGGGGTTTTGAAAAGATCACTTTTGCCCTGGCTGCTGTGGCTCAGTTGGTAGGAATGTCATGCCGGAAACTGAAAGGCTGCATGTCTGAGATGAGGGCACATGCCTAGGTTTCTGGTTTGGTCCTTGGTTGGGGTGCATGTGAGAGGAGGTAGCCAATCACTGTTTCCCTCTCATGTCGATGGTTCTCTCCCTCTGCCTGTCCCTCCTTAACCCTCTCTCTAAAATCAATGAGTGCTGCCTGGCTGGTGTAGCTCAGTGGATTGAGCATGGCCTGCGAACTAAAAGACTACTGGTTTGATTCCCAGTCAGGGCATATGCCTGGGTTGCAGGCCAGGTCCCGAATGGGGGACATGTGAGAGACAACCACACACTGATGTTTCTCTCCCTCTCTTTCTCCTTCCTTCCTCCTCTCTCTAGAAAAGTAAGTAAAATCTTTGAAAATCAAATCAAATCAATAAGCATGTCCTCAGGGGAGGATAAAAAAAAATAAATAAAATACCACTTTCACGTTTCATTTGATGGTTACATTTTGGGCCATCTTTATTCCTAATTGAAATAAATTTTGTACAATTAGCTTAATAAAAATTATTCTGAAATAATTTTGTTTTCTATTGCTACAATAGAATAAGATCTCAAATTTATTTTGGGAAAGTCTGCTGTTCCTGAACTCTGCCAACTGGAGACAACTACTTGATATCAAAGAGCTTTCTTTTTGAGAAATGTACACAGTTCGGAGTTACTTGAGCTTCCCAGTTTTGCCAAGTGGGCTTCTTACACCCAAGCGTTAAATCATTTTATCTTTGACATTAAGGAGCAGTGTAGCCAATTTTTATTTAGGTTAATCTTACAAAAAATACACTTAGATTGATTTAATTTTGTTTTGTAGCATTTTTCATATATATTCATATGAGTTCAATGAACTGCTACCCCCTAACATGTAAAATTAAACAATAAAGCCTCAGCAATTACATTCAGACCTAATTTTTCAAAGTTTCTACCCATGAAACAAGGCCAGCTTTTCAAAATGACCAATATGATCAAATACTAGAGTAGGGGGGAATGGAATAAAGGTAAAGACTGCTGCTATAAGAAAATCAGGACCAGGATTGTTCTAATTTATCTCAACTGGAAGAATGAAGTTGCATGCATCTTCATTGTATTTGTTCATAATGACAGAATCCTGTGTAGCCCATACTTTTCCATTCTCATGTTGTTATGAAATTCAAACTGTGCCCATAATATCTTATTCACATTGTTTCCTGTTATTTAACAAGTAGATTTAGACCAGGAAATATACCATCTTGAGGAACTCAAATACTAAATACTTGCAAGTTTTTCAACATTGCCTTTTAGCAGATTTTCATATTTTCTACATAATTCCAAGTATTTCTTTTTTCTTTATGTTTATCTTTCTCTTTTAAAGATTTTTTTTTTTATTTGTCTTTAGAGGGGTAGGGGAGAGGGAGAGGGAGAGAAATATCAATGTACGGTTGCCTCTTGTGTGTCCCCTGCTGGGAACTGGCCTGCAACCCAGGCATGTGCCCTGACTGGGAATCGAACCGCGATCCTCTGGTTCGCAGGCCCGCGCTCAATCCACTGAGCTACACCAGCCAAGGCTTATCTTTCTCTTTTAAACAATATCACTCCACCCAAATTTGCTTTCCATTGAAGTTTATATAAAGTAGCAAAGTTTACTTTTCTGTGTACTTTACATACAATAGGTGTACAATAAATGTTTGTTAAATGAATCTATAATGTTAGGGAAACTGGTTATCCTTTAATATCTCATATTATTCTATTGTATTCCTTCCATAGTTTTATAGATTAATGAACATAGGAGCAGAAGCAATTTTATCCACTAATATGGTAATTGTTTTACTCTTAATTAGAGTTACAGCAACAAAAATCCAAGCCTCAAGTGTCTAGCTGAAAATTTGTACCAAGATGATAAATCAAGGAAGACAAATGAATTGGGATATTTTGTGTTGCGACCTGGAAACTGTCTTTACATCTTTTTTTTTCCTGCCATGTGAAAATGATCAGTGCCTGAAGGCTCAACGTAGGGTTTGGCAGGTAGTCAGACCATTGCCTTAGCCCTCTAACCAAAACATCGGGCACACAGCGGGGCCAGTACACAGTTTTAAATACAGGTTTATATAATAGAATAAAATGTCTTGATTGAAGGAAAAGTTAAGAAGTCTGACATCTCTAAATGATACTTCTGGTGCCTTTTGTTTACAGAGTAACCACGGCTTGGGTAAGAACTACAATATAAAAACTAATTAATTGATAAACTATATGGGTTATGTTATATGCAATTATAGCTACCGCATTGGGGTTACTGAATAAAAGTCAAAGTCTGTCTCTACAAGCTTTTCCCCTAGAGTGAAAAGAATTTTTCCACAGTAGAGTTATTGTATTTATAATTCCCATACATTTGTTTTGTGGTTTAGTTTGGATTTCTTTTTCCCCATACATTTGTTTTGTGGTCTAGTTTGGATTTTATTTTTCTTAAAGTGGTTTGGATTTATATTGTTTATTCATTCTTTATTTGTGGCTTGATTTTTTTTCAACATGCATTTCACTTATTGACTTTCTCAACCCTTGACCGACATTTTAAGGAATGAGTGGTGCCTTTGTACATTCTCTCTCAAGTTTGGAAAGGAAACACAGAGCTTTCTACCTTGTTTCTACTTTGTGTTCTCTTACCACATTCCTCTTTCTGGTACCTGATCCGTAAGAATTCCCCATAACAATCCTGGCTCTAAAATGAGAGCCTGAAGAGCAATCTCTTCATCTGCTATTTATTCAGAACTGCTGACCAATGTCTAAAGGCATTGTGCTGGCTATACTTGATCAAGAAGTCCCATTCCTGATTCTGAAAAGTGCTAACCTGACAGGTGTCAGAGGTAGGAGACCTTTAAAGAAAATATTAACTGAGAATAAAAGCATTAGATGGTTTCCAAATGAGCCAAGGCTACTCATCCAGCTGCCCTTGAGCAATAAAAAAAGGAAAGTCAGTGCATTATACACTGGGTCAGTGATAAAAGCCATGGAAAAAAGTAATCTTTCTAAGTTAGACAATGCTGATATTGGCAGTCCTTGAATGTTATTTTAAAAAACCACACTTCTTTTTCAGAAATGCTTAATGGGGCACAATTAAGCGGTCTGTAGAATCAAATGACCTTTAAATTGCTGTAATCTCATGAGAGAAACTTTTCACAAACAGCATCTACTTTTGAAAAAACATTCACATGAAAATATTGTCACTAATTTAGCATAGCATGCCAAACCCATGTCCTGGGTCTTGCCCCCTTTTGGAGCCCTTCATTTCCAGTGAAAAGCTGCGATCACCAAAAGATACTGACCTCGAAGATGTCAATCAACCAAAAGCTATCACGCTATTATAATTCAAAACCAATTTTTTCTTGGGTGGTGAGTGGAAAGGAGAAAATATAAAGCCTCAAATGCCTCCCCCATTCTAACTCTCTGTCTTTTCTTTCAAATACAATCTTTATATTATATTTTCTTCTTCCCATTTTCCCTACTTTCATCCTTGTTAATTTTTTTTTAAAGTAAACAAAAGGAAATACTATTGTCTTCGCTGGGTGGCTCATTTGGTTGGAGCATCATGCTGTGCACCAAAAGGTTGTGGGTTCAATCTCTGGTCAGGGCACATACTGTAGGCAACTGATCAATGTTTCTCTCTCTCTCCCTCTCACTCTGAAAAATCAACAAGCATATCCTCGTGAGAGGATTAAATGGGAGAAAGAAAGAACGAAAGAAAGACAGCCAGACTACTGAAGATACTGAACTGTGACTTCAGAAATTTCTTCTGAATCCTGAGGATCAGTTTTTCCCCTAAAATTTATATTTTGAAAAATAAATCTACAGAAAGGTAGTACAATAATCACTTCTACTTATTTGCTTTGTCTTTCTATTCTATCTCAATTTATATTTCTATATAACTTTATATATTCATTATTTTTTTTAAAATTTATTTGGTGCCTTCATTTTTTTTTTTAGATTTTATTTATTTATCTTTAGAGGGGAAGGGAAGGAGAGAGGGAGAGAAACATCAATGTGCAGTTGCCTCTTATATGACCCCTGATGGGAACTGGCCTGGCAACCCAGGCATGTGCCCTGACTGGGAATCGAACCGCGATCCTTCGGTTCGCAGGCCCGCGCTCAATCCACTGAGCTACACCAGCCAGGGCTTATATATTCATTATTTTGACTGACCTACTTGTCTGGACTAAATTTATTACTGCACCGGTGGCTATAAAATAATGATTTTTCTAATTCTAACATTCCTTTTATATATACTAATTAGCTGGTATTTTTCTGCAAGGAGAAGCTTTTGCTTTTACCCACTTATTTATTTTTTTTAATTATTGTTATGGACTCATAGATTCTTTTTGAGACTCAAGTTTCCCCAAATTTGACCAATTGGAGCCCTTAAAAATAAAATCTTGATCTGGAAGTACTCTCAGTACTCGTTTGTGACCATAGTAAATTCTTTCTTATTTTTTAAAAAAGATTTTATTTATTTATTTTTAGAGAGAGGGGGAGGGAGGGAGAAAGAGAGGGAGAGAAACATCGCTGTGTAAGAGACACATTGATCAGTTGCCTCTTGCACTACCCCAACTGGCCTGCAACCCAGGCATGTGCCCTCTCTGGGAATTGAACTAGAGACCTTTGGATTCACAAGCCAGCACTCAATCCACTGAGCCACACCAACCAGGGAAAATAATTTCATGATTTCAAATTTTTTAAAAAAAGGATAACTGCCAATGTCATGGCTAAATCTTTTTTCTTTCTTCAATAGAGATATGTGAATAACAAGGGTTTATTGTTATGTACTTAATAACATCTTTCATTTTTTGTAACAACCTATCAACTCTAAAGTAGTAATTGTGAAATGCCTTGAAATAAATGGAAGTGTTAGAGGCATCCTATACTTGTATCCTGATTTCAAAGGACCAAGAACAGTGGCTGACCTTCAGTGGAGAGCCAATAAAAGTTAATTGAATACATTGAATTAATAGTAGAACCAAAATGTCAAAGTCATGAAACATAAGCCAAACGATTAAAATAATACAGGTTAAGGGTCTAA
Organism: Glossophaga mutica; assembly: GCA_039655065.1. Taxonomy (NCBI): domain Eukaryota; kingdom Metazoa; phylum Chordata; class Mammalia; order Chiroptera; family Phyllostomidae; genus Glossophaga; species Glossophaga mutica. The sequence goes on along the minus strand of CM077305.1, from coordinate 141,506,785 downwards.
CTGTATAGAAATAAGTAAAGCTCTTTTGCTATTCATAACTGGTTTTTATCTCCTTGTTACAACTTGAAATTTCCCCAATATTGCTACCACTACAGTTTAGAAGACAGCCCCTCACTAACATTCCTGTATTTGATTTCATAGAGAATACATAATAGAACAATAATTACTAATAGCCTATAAGGAATTCTTTTGATTCAGCATGCTTGTAACTAAATATTCCTTTTTTTTTTCAATTTGTATTGCCCACTAGATAATAGGGTTGTTCTTTTTTTCTCCCCCAAAGTGTTCCATCTCTGGGATGACAAACTGCTAAACTGCTTAACAAAAGTGAGAAAGTGGGGTCCAAAAGAGAGGGGATGAATTAACAAACTTCTCTGTGAGAAAAATTATGAATGGAAACTGACAAATAGATGCAGTCCTGTGTATTTTGTATAGTTTTTTAAAAAACTTAAACATAAATTTACATAAACAAAACCCACACGTAAATGTGTCATTATAGATTATCTACAAAGTGGATAATACACTCCTGGATTATTCAGAGCTGACTATAAATAGTTTAACCCAATCAGGATACTTGATCCTACCAGAAGGCAATAAATCACTCGCTTCTTAGAGGCTTAGTATTATTTTCAAACTAGTGTCAAACCATTTAATACATGGAAGGCAGTAATTTCTACTTCCTAAGGTTTTATTGCAGTTTTAATTGAAGTTTGAGCTGTCTACATTAGGTGATGGGCCTAGTATGCTGTTTTCCCATTTTTACCAAATAAGGAAAACTATAGTTTATGATTTAGGATAAAGTGATTATTTTAATTTTCCATCCATAATATGTGAATGGGAACAGTAAAATCATCTATGAAAACAGAACTTCCACTGAAAATTAAGAAAGTCACATTGTTATTAAAGGTAGGAAATTATGCAGCAGCCTTTCAGGAACTGCCAGCGATACATAAAGATATAATAAAGCAGTCAACTTTTTAGATAGTTTTACAGAAAGCAGTTTCAATTTGATATGCATTTTACCTACAAATAAATATTCCACTGGGGTTCTTATATGTATTGGGAAGATCTTTTCAATCACACTATGCCAACTGATCTCCAATACTTATTATGTTTCACATTGTTGGTCTTCCATAATATCCTTGATTAAGTTTTGGGCCTATATAGGTGCTATTTATTAAATTAGAGATACAAGCTACTAAATTAATAAATTATTACGGTGGAGGCACTCTTGTCTTCTGAATGTATAAGTACATTGCTTAAATTATTCTCAGGGAATGATTTACACATGAAGAGGCTCTGGTGTTTAAAATAGCTTTGTGTATTTCCTATCTCTGGAAATAGTCCTGGAGTAGGTCCTGAAGTGGTATTGGAGCAATTGTTTCCTCAAATGATTTGTACTATTTTGGGGTTCCTAATATACTATCCTAGAATCATGAATTAAACATAATGTTAAAAATGTAACATTTTGCACCAAAAATTTTCATAAGAATCAGAGGGACGTCTCAACTGGGAAAATATGCTCATGATCTTGAAAAGGCTTAGTAAACGTTCTTTCATTGTGAGGATTTTTATTTTTTCCTTAAAAGAGCTATAATAAGGTGAACAGAGAAAACATTTCAAGATCAAGGGAAAAAATTAGGACTTGGCTGCTGTTGCAAAAAGAGGTCACTCCCCTCCCACCTTATTTTAAGTGTTAAAAGGTGGAATTGAGGGCAATGACTCCTGGCTTCTAATCTCCAGCTGCTCTTTTTCTTGTCCTTGGGGTGTTCATGTCAAATTTGTATGCTGCTTGCTTATGTGTGACACACATCTTAATTCCAAATTTTGGTATTATAAAATTACAAAGAGCCCTGACCTATGTGGCTCAGTTAGTTGGGCATTGTCCTGCAAAGTGAAATGTCGCCAGTTCAGTTTCCACTCAGGGTGCATGCCTGGGCTGTGGGTCTGAAGAGGCACTCACTTATGCTGATGTTTTTCCCCCTCTTCCTCCTTCCTTTCCCCTCTCTCTAAAAGTAAATAAATAAAATCATTAAAAAATTTTTTTAAAAAGAAAACAATTACAGAGAAACACTTTTGGTGAAACTTCTCCCCTCTTTGGCAGCAGGGACCCTGCCATTCTTCTATTCTTAGAGCCCAACTCTGTGCCTGGCGCATGGAATAGACAAAACATAGTTTTGGTAGGTGAACACATGGGTGAAGTACACAGAAAAAGCATGCCATTAATTATTCTGAATCTAATATTTGCAAGATATCTGGTTAATGTCTGTCCCATTATTGTTCTTTTTCCCATGTATCCTCTTCCTTTTCTCTCCAAATCCATACTGCAAAGCATTCGCAATAGTTATTTTTTACTGATTTGATTATTTGAGTTCATACATCCATAATTTACCACAACAAACAGATAAAATTCTAATAAGAAAAAACAGTTGCTTCTTTATACCATAATTACTCCGCAAATTATTTTGCACTAGAAACATCCAAACTGGCCTCAGCTTCCAAAGTAAACAGGACAAATGCAAATAAAAGGGCTGCAGCCAAAATGATGGTGCTAGGACAGTGCTGAAGGCAGTGGTAATGGTCAGTGGTAACAATCTGTCTCACACATTGTCCTCTTTTATTAATCGCCAAGCATTTTATTTGATATGACTATGTAAATTGCTTTTCTTTTCTGCTCTTCAAAACTAACCCTATGGTGCTTCATCTGTGCTAAGTCCTATAGTACAAATTTTGGGAAGATAATTTTTTTTGGATAAATAGATGGTTTTATCCCTCATCACTTCCATTTTTGCTATTTAATATGGAAGATGTTTGTCTTAAAATTTACTTGAAAATATTATCTACAACATTGTTTAGTATCAAAAGGTTGTTTCACATTTGTACCTCAAAATGCAAACATCTTCAGATACACTAGACACAAAATTAACCTGCTGTTATTCCTGTTTGATTGCTTTTCATCAATAGCTGGCTTGTTAGAATGTTATAAATAATAAATCAAGAGACTGGAATAAATTTCCTTACCCAAAAGTTGAATCTAGAGAATTTAGGATTGTGGTTTTTGTTTTTGTTTTTTTTTTCTCCCCCTCCTGGTGTTTTCTGTTCTAAAGAGGTCAAGTAAGGACGTTGGTAGAAGGACTCTGTGCGCCATCTACTGACAGAATCCATATTTCCAGGGGGTCGGGATAATGAGAATTACACCTACATTCGTTTTTTAAAGTATTCTTTTAGAAAGGATGGGTAAAAGGAAAAGACTCTCTCTGACTCTATGACATTTTGGTGACACCTGTAATAAATCTGGATTCAGCAAACACATAATTCAAAAAGGAGACACCAGCTCCTTAGTGCGAGTACAAGTTACACGGTGAAGTGCCAAGAGAGCCCTTTGGCATTGGTCAAGAAGGTAGCCAAACCTTGAAGTCAACTTAAACAATGAATAGGATGGTTGTTTTTCACCTGTGTGGTGAGCTACACTGGCTGCCTAATGATTGCCGCCTTATAGGAAATGGCTTTACTAATGGCACATCCAGGTAACCATCAGTTTCCAATCGTATTATTGCACAGGACTTCTCTTCAATTTGATTATTTTATCAAGAATTTAATAATGCATAGCAAGCAGGTCTACCCTTCGCCTATATCCTAATACACAGCTTGTCTACCTGTATATACATTTAGTGCTTATGTGCACAAAGACACACCTACAAGATGATATGCATCTATGTACATGTAGGTCAGTTAAGAAATCTAAGCCCTTGGACTTGAATTAAAATGTCTTTCTCTTCGTAGTTCTCTCCACTCTGTGCTAAATTCAATAGAGAGATGGGAGAAATTGAAGTCCTCAAGCCAGAAAAGTTTTCTTAGTTGCAAATGGAGGGGAGAGCAGAGTATCAGTTTTATAAGTATAAACTATTAGAGTTAGGGGGTTGGATTGGAAATTAAAGTTGGCCCAAAGTGGTCCGATCTGATTCGTGTTATCTTTTTGTGAGCAGCTAGGAGAACTGAAAATTAACAAGGAAGATCTGGAATGCCCCAGGTAACCTCCTTCCCCTTACAACACTCTCTTTAATCCAAGGGCCGAGTCAACTTGCTTTAGAGGTTTTAAGAATGAAAAATGAAAATAAATCAAGAAAATGAGCCAGAAAGAGGAAGACAAGCAAGTAAAGAGGGTAAAGAGGGTAGGCTGGGAGAAGAGGATGAAGCCAAAGGAAAGATTCAGGAAGAAATTGGGAAGCGAGAGAAAAGGGAGAAAAGAAAGAAGGTAAAAAAGGCAAAAAAGGAATGAGGGCTAGGAAGATGTAAGGATCTTTATTTAACGAACGAACCAAAGTTACACCCATCTTTCACTTTCAAATCAATCGTCTAGATCTTATCCGTTTCCTTTGTAAAGGTCGTCTGCGTTGTTAAAGGAAGCTAGTCAGTATTCCTCACCCCGCCCCACGCATAGCTGCGCTGTTCCATCCCCGGCCACCGAGACCAAACAACTCGAGTGGGAACGTTGCAGGCGCGCGACTCTGGGAACACTCCCGCGACTGGTTGTCACTCGGGGAACCTAACCGGATTAATAGCCAGAGATGGGATTACGTTGGCTGTCACCAATACGCCTAAAGATTATAATCCAATTTATGCACATTACAGTCAGTATTAACTTTATCTGATATATTAAGACTCCCGGTCGCCCCTCGCGTCCTCAGAGGTCAATCCTCTACGTTCTGATGCAGCCCAGCAGGCTGTCAGGAGGGGGAACATCCCGAAGAAAACAACTCCAAGCCCGGTCCCCGAGGGTCTGCACCCGGCACTCCCAGGTATTTCGCCTTCACCTGGGCACTGCTTTGTGCTGTCTCCCAGCCATGGACTACCAAAGCGTGAGGCGTTCCCTCGAGAGAAAATAGCACTTTTGTTTTTTTTTCTTGTTCATTTCATTTTTATATTTTCGGTGGCGGTGGCAGCAGCCGAAGGGCGGGGTGTACCGGGGCTAATGCCTGTGAGTGGATAGGGAAGGGGGCTGGGGGATTGTTGCCGGTTATAACAGTCTTAAGCGATTGCTTTTTGATGCTTATTTGTAGGCTGGTATTTCTCTTGCTCAGTCTTTAAATAAGTTTGTTTGGGTGTGAGTTCTTGCCTTGTCAGCACAAAACCACAAAAAGACGTGGTGGAAAGTAAAAGAGAGCCCCCTCCCTCCCCCAAGCGTGCTTACTAACGCCGAAGACTTGATTCAACACCCCTTCTCCGGCTGCTGGGGGCTCTAGGCAGTGGCTACATTCCAGCAGTTTTAATCCGTTTTTTATTGTAGGGCAAGGGAGTTTACACAGGGGTTGGGATGGCTCCCCAGCTGGCCGCTCTACCCACTCCAACGCCCTGTCCCCGCCCCGCCCTTCTCACCACCCTACCCCGCCCCACCCACCCCACCCCACCCCCAGCAGGAACCTGTTACTTTAAGCGAGGCGTTCCAGTGTGGCACAGCCGGCCGCGGGGGTTTCGAGAGGTGGCCGGTGATTGGCTCTTTCCAGCTCCCCCTGGCTCTCTCGCTCGGCCTCCCCGCGCGCTCCGCCCCGCCCGCGCGCCCTCCCTCCTCCCCGTGAGGCTTGGAGCCCGGGTGTCAGGCGCCACAGCGCATGCTCCGGAATCTCATCCTCTGGCCCTGGAGCTGCTGCTGCTGCTGCTGCTTTTGCTTTTGGGGCTGAGTTTAATAACCAGCGAGCGAGCAAGCGAACGCGGGGGAAAAAGGCAGAGAATGTCCGCCATCTACCCTCCGCTCCTGGGCGCGCTCTCATTCATAGCAGCCTCTTCATGAATTACAGCTGAGGGGGGCGGGGAGGGGGGTACCTCACAACACCCCAGCAAACCTCCGGGCCCCCAGGCATGGCTAGCTCGGTAAGTACACGCAAACATAATAATAAAAGACCCCCCCACCCCCCGCCTTTCCTCCCTCGCCCTGTGCCGCCACCGCAGCCCAGACAGCGCCAGCGCTCCGCGGTTTCAATTAGAAAAAGGTTGGTACGGTTTGCAGGGAGCTGCTGCCTCTCCCTCAACCTCCGTTCTCCTCCCTCCACAGCCCCCCAGGCGCGCACACACACACTCACACACTCACACACACTCACCCCTCCACCCCCCGCGCCTCCCTCCCTTCTCGCCTCTCTTTGCAATCGCAAGAAGCGCACTCTCGCTCACACGCGCGCACTCACACACACACTCACACGGTGGAAGGAGGCGAATAATAACTCAGCCATATTTCAGCCGCAGCCGCCGCCGGGAGCCGCGGGCACAGTCCGGGGACACGGCGAGCAGCCTCGGCGGCCGCTACGATGGTGCGTTCTCCTCCGCGCGCGTGTGTGAGCCGGAGTGAGCGGGCTGACAGCGGCGGGGCCGCACGCAACTTTGCCCCCGCGCCGGGGTGCGCGCAGTCGAGGCTTGGTGGCTGTCCGCCTGCCTCCCTGCCTTTCTGAATTTCATTTTTTGGGGGTGGGTGGGAGGGTACTTTGGGGCCACTTTGGCTCTTGGAAGTGTGTTGCGGTGGCTCCGTTAGGCTGGTCTCGCCGATCTCGTGGGGCTTTTCGCTGTGGGGGGGGGGGTGTGCGGGGTGCCTTAAGTTATGGATGCCTCGGTGTGTTTTCCTGCAGGCGTGTGTTTGTCTGTGACGACGTCTCATTTTTGTTGTGCACGAACCCCGTGGTAAGAACACGGGAGTTTGTGCCCATCAGCACAGGCTGCCTGTAGTTTCCATTCAGCCTGGCACAGCGCTCCACACGCACGCACACACACACGTACACAAAGACTTCCTCGGCGTGTGCCTGTCGCCGCGGCACTTTCGGGGAGGGGGCTCGCCCGAACCCCCCTCCGAGTCCCAGCTACCTCCCTTCCCACGCTGGGAAACTGCCCCGGCATCGTCTCCTAATTGTCTTCTAATTTGTTTCCGATACATTTGTTGTCGTGCTCGTAGTGGCTGAGTGTGTTCTCCCTCTTTCCCCGACCCGCGAACCCCCTTCCTAATTGGGGATAACATTCCGTTACAATCCAGACGGGTGTGAATGCTGGGCTTGGGGCACCCGGGGCCAGGCCGGCCCGTGGGGTATTTGGGGGTGTGGGCTGTGCGCGCCCACGCGCGTGAAACGTGGATGTGGAGGGCACTGCCGTTTCCTTTTATGTGCGTTTCAAGAAGGAGGAAAAAAATGTCAGGCGCAATGTGCAGTGTCGAACGGTCGCCTTCCTGTTGTTCAAGGCTGTCTCTCCTGCTGTCCGCAGTGTGCCGTGCAGGTGAAGCTGGAGCTGGGGCACCGCGCCCAGGTGAGGAAAAAACCCACTGTGGAGGGCTTCACCCACGACTGGATGGTGTTCGTGCGCGGTCCGGAGCACAGTAACATACAGCACTTTGTGGAGAAAGTCGTCTTCCACTTGCACGAAAGCTTTCCTAGGCCAAAAAGAGGTAGGGTTTGAATACAAAAGGAGCTTGATAAAAAATGTCTTGACTGGCGTAGGAAACAATCGCTTGGTCCGGCGGTCCCCAGTCCCTCTCCCCAACGCCCCCAACCCCCCACCCCCCCACCCAGCGTCGCGCTTGCCGGCTGAGCCTCGGATCCGGGTGGACGGCGCCGCGCCATCCAGGTCCCAGCCCCTGCCCGCGCTCACGACTTCGGCTTCGTGAAAGTCACCGCAGAGAAAGAACCGTCAGGTGTCGAGTGTTTATTCATCCCAAGCCAGCCCTCACCGGTCTTCTGGGGTTAGCTGCGGGTTCTGTGGGGAAGGTGCAATTAGTTGTTGGGTTTGGAGGTGTGGGGAGTGGGACTAGAGGGAATAAGCAGCTGAGCCTTTTTTTTTTTTTTCCTAGAGAAACCGAGACTTACCTGTGTTATCGGCAGAGAATGCACGGGATGTAGTTACTATTCCGTCTGGAGAACTCACCTCTCTTGGGGGGTATTCTCTGCCTCTCTGTACATAAAACATTGAGCACCAGTTGTCACAGACTTTTCCTTTCGTAGGTTAGCCACCCTCAGCCTACAGGGTCAGAATTTTATGTTTAGTTAGGAGACTTACTGGTCCCTAGCCCCGGATGGCACTTGGTTACTCATTCGATTTTGAACAACCGTCCGAAATGTCCGTTCGATGTGATCTGCAGAGAAGAGGGTCCCTGCAAAGGTCGAGTCTAAGTTTCAGAGGGCCAATGTTGTTTTGCCCTGTGCTTCTGTCCTTCCCTACTTTGGTTGTTAGCCTTAGTGTCTACTTTGCATAGCCCTGCTGAGCCTTTGGTCCCAAACATTTTCCATAAAGGATAGGGCAGCTTTGAAGAAAAGAAACCGGGTGTTATTTTAAAAGAAATTGAGAGAGTGTTTGAGAAATCCTGATTTCTATTCCCTACAGCCTCTGGAAAGCTACTGTCTGCTTGTTTTAGTTGGATTAGTGGAGGTAACAATATAAATACAATAAGGTGCTTTGTTTGTGAGCAGGTTTATTTATCTAAGTGGACACAATGGTTAGTAGTTATCTTCCATTTGATCAGTAATCTTTATTGGCATCTAGAACTCCTGCAGTTTCTTAGGGTAACATCATAATACATCCGTTCTGCTTAGAGCTACGAGGAAATTATTGAACATTCAGGGGTGGAATAAAGGGAATGCCGTGTGCCTTAGAGGTGGCAGAGACTTGTGTTAATGCTTATTTTTGTTTCCAGAGTTCACATTAATGGGATGTAGGATTGTATGTTTTGCCTTTAGTGGTTTGTTTTATACTTCGTCTTGACAACTTGAACAGTTGAATTTGATGGGCTTTGCTAGATGGTTAATAAATGAATCCAGCTTCTAAAAGAGGGGTAGGAATATGCATGGCCTATAGGAAATAACATTTAGATTTTGTTAGCATTCTCTATAAAAATATAGCCAGGGATATTATATTCATATTTCCCCAAAATTGTGATAAGGATGAGTATTGTCAAGTTTCTGTCACTATATGAGGTTGGGTATGAGGCTTCTTGAAATCTCGTTCTCCCCTTTCCATGTGCCCATAGAGCTACTGCAGAGGAGTTCAAACAAAAGAAACCGCCTTCTAAGATCCTTGGTACACAGTATTACGACTGCTTGGCTACTATTTACTTTGAGGTGAAATACACTTTAAAAAGGCCATATTTATTGAAGTAGGAAAATGAAGTTAGTTGGCAGAAGATGCAGCTCTTAAGATAACTTTGTTTAGGTGCCTTAATAATCAAATTGGCATCGTATAATCAACCTCCCCATATTTTACCACTATTCTTGGCTTCAGTGGGTGTGCGTGGTGATGTTCCCCTTTATTTCCCATACCTGATGATTTTCTGTCTGGCCTGAGGGAATGTTAGGGTGCTGCCCACACAGCCCACACCTGGGTGTTGTTGCTGGGTGTGGTAAGCCACTCAGTAACACTATGTCTTCCCAGCTGTCTCCAGTGGGATGTCAGCTTGTGTGTTGAGCTCTTCAATTTTTATTCTCAAATGTGGAGTTTCTTTATGCAGTCTATAAGCCATTGTTTTAAAATGTTTATTTTTGGATTTTTATTTGTATGTGTGCTTCCCATGAAGTGACAAGTCCTGGGAAAAATGCCAGCTTACATAGCCCAGGAGAGACCTTGTCATACTGTAATTACACATGATTCAGATTGCAAGAGAAGGTTTCTCTGTTATTGGGAATAGTTGTAAATTCACTTAACACCAAACATGCCACTTAATCCTGGTACTTATTTTTTGGCCTATAATGTCTTTCAAACTGATAAGAATAGGTACAGAATAAGAATGCCAGGCATTTCTAAGTCTACTTCTATACTTTTTAAGGTGCTATATTTGTAATATTATAGATCTATAAGTGTTAGGATTGGGAATGGGAGAAACTGCAAAAATGGCTTTGAAAAACCTGGGTAAATTTTTAAAAGGAATGTACATACTCTGAACTCTAAATGGCTACTAAGAACAAGTTAAATCACTTTCACTATATATGGTAACAGATAAACAGACATGGACCTTACAATTGAAGCTGAACTCCTCAGCCACAAAGATGGATGAATCCTTAGTTTCATAAGTCTTTGGTTTGAAAAAGTGAATTAATTTTCAGGTTGATTTCCTTTATTTCACAGTAATATTATGAGAACTTGTAGAGGAAGAAACTATAGTATTATTAACTTGTTGCCTAATGAGAATTACATACAGCATTTCAGGATTGAGCTAATTGGACTTGAATTAATGAGGTTTTACTCTGTTTCAAAGACGTATTGGAGACTTTCAATTTAAAACTACTAACACAAAGTCCTAAAAAAAAAAGAGATTTTGATGAAATGTTGAAGCCTGGAATATCCATTAGCTATTACAGAATAGGCAGGTCAGAGTGTAATGCATTTTAAAACTATCTACTTGCAAAAAAAGACCATATCTTATTTATTAGTACAAAAGATTTATAATAGTCTGATATGACTGAAATGAATAGTCACATTGAAAACATTTCATTTAAAATATTAATGTTTTCATTTTCAGTATGATGTGAGTTTGAATGAACTTTCTTTTCAATTACAGCCATCCTTACTATTACAATCTGTTCCACTGACATTTATGATATAAAATCTGTTGCTTATTATTTTATGTAAGCTAATTTGGCCACTGCTATGATTTGATAGCTTTTATTTGTAGCCTTAGTCCTTTGAGTGGGCAGATAAAGGATAATAAATCCACATTTATAACTTTCCTTTGATTTAAGTGTTTGAGCCCAGCTTTACTGTGTAGTTCTGATTTGTGTTAGTCTTCTGAAATAATTTGAATAACATTTTATCAGAGTATCTAAAATTTGAGGGTTTACTAGTTGCAGATATTGTGTGCACCTGGTGTATTTTTCTTCTGAGATATTCAAAAGGTGTAAGGAAAAAATGAAGATGGAAGACTCTACTGATACATTTAGTGAGTGTTATAAGATTGTGTGGAGTTCTGTATGGAATTAAGATGACCGGTGAGAACAGTTTTATTGCTTGGCATTTTGAAGCAACATACTGTATAATTTTCTAAGGCAGCTAAAAACTAAGTTGCTGGAGGAAATCTCATATGCTGTTAGTGAGAATGTAAATTAGGCAGAGACATTTGGAGGGCATTTACCAAAATCTAGTAAGATTTTAAATGTCCGTACCCTTTGACCCAGAATTTTACTTCTAGGAATTTTTTTTTACAGAAATGGCTTCACTACTACACAAAGACAATACCGTATTTCTTGTGATTGTTTTTTAATAGCAAGCCATATACAGTACCTCAGTTAGGTAGGAGTAATGTAAAAAAAAAGAGGGTAAATCTATTTGTAGATGCAAGAAGATCTTCAAGATATATTATATGAAATAAGGGAAGTTGCTAAATCAGTGTGATCCATTTAAAAATGTACTCAGACAGATAAAAAGTATATGTGTGTATGTATATAAAAAATCCTGGATGAATGGAGATAAACTCTTACCAATAATTTTCATGAGGGGGCTTATGGTGCTGATGGTGATGTGGGTTATTTTTGTAGTGCTTGATTTTTTTCTTAAAAAGTTAATTCTATATATTTAAAGCACTCCAATGAATACTCATTACTTTTTAAGACTGAAAGGCAAAGAGTAAAGACCCAGTATGAGAACATTGCCTCTTAAAAAAGGGATTAACATGTAGCTATCGAAAAGTGATCTTTAACTATCTTGGGTAAATATTGTTGCTCAGTGGTAAGGAGGAGTTGAACATTAGGAATTACAGACTTGCATTCAAGTGATGATTTAAGAGACACCTGGTGTAATCTGGAGTAAGTCATGTCTCTGTCTCTTTCTCATTTGTGTTCTTATTTGTGTTAAAGGAATGATGATAGAATAGAACAAATTCCTCACAAGTTGAGAATTAAATATGAATCTGCTGTTCACAAATCTATTGGTCTTCAGACTCCTTTACACTTAAAAGTTGAGAACTCCAAGGAGCTTTTTCCATGCAAGTTTTATTTATTAATATTTTTTATTAGGTATTAAATCTGAGAACATTTTAAACAACTTCTGAGACAAAAAGTAGCATGAAAAGAGCGGTATTGTTTTACTTTTTTGTGTGCAAGTCTTTTTAATGCTTTGTTTGATAGAAGACAACTGGATCCTCTTATGTGCTTCTGTGTTCAGTCTGTTGTGTTATCACATTATTCATTTTAGCTTCTGGAAAACTCTGCTGTACACTACAGAGGGAATGAGAGTGAAGAAAAGGCAAATATGAAAATAATTTTAACTTCGCTAATACCTGGAAAAGGTTTTGGGGATCCTGAAGTCCCCAGACTATACACTTGAAGAACCTCTCCTATAAAATATTCAGCATTCAAACTGGCACAGATAAACTGCCCTATTAATATGTGGAAGCTGCTTTTTAAAAATCATTATTATTGTTGCTGATAAAGCACTCACTTAATAGAAAGAGAAAAGACAAATCTTCCAAGGCATTTGCATGGTTAAATTCCAGTGTAAAGATTATTTAACAATTTTTTCAGAAAAGAAAATCCCAAACTTGGGTTTTATTAGATATATTTTATACTTAACATCACTGTCCATTTTATACTGTGTTATCTTGTTCTGTAGAAGCCTTTCACATCTATTGTTTTAGGTGACCCCCTGTTGAATTACCTCTGTGAGGTAGACAGGGTAGGGGTATCAATCGGTTTCATAATTTTACCTTAAAGATCCCTTGTTCCTTCTCTTGGTTCTTTGAACTTTCCTTCCAGTGCTCTTCCATGGACCAGCCTTAGCTCTTTAGCTCTTTTTCCGGTCATTTATTACAGATGACTCCTACTACTTAACACAGCTACACAGCTTTTACAGTTCTAAGATGTAGCCGTTTTTTTTTTTTTTGTTTGTTTGTTTTTTAATCTCTTAGTGACTTAAGTCTTCAAAAGAGAATTTTGAAAAGCTTAGATACTTGGGGAGGGAGGAAGATGTTAAATTCAATTACTCCAACTACAAAATTAAGCAAGGACTCAATATATTACTAAACTTTACTGGACTTGAATCTATTTGACCAGATTGTAGAACGTATTTGATCTCTGAAGCATAGTGTTTTACACTGTCCTAATGGAAATAATATAGATTTCTATATTTTGGTCCTTTGGTTTTTATACTTTCTGTTTGAGTTTGCTTTTTATTCCTGAGTGAAGAAGCTAACATGTAGAAAGACAAATTCTCTTGTTTCAGTTATACAAATTAATATTCTTTTAAAACATTTTGTTTCATATGCAGCCAGAACTTTTTTAGTTTATCTTCTCACTAATAACATGTATTTTAATGCTTTAACCTTTTATTCTCGTATTTTGTGGTTCTCCTTATTCTTGTTTGTAGTGCTGTATTCATTTTGGGGACTATAATTTATGTGAAAAGAGTTTTTGGATAGATAATCGCCCATTGATGATATTACAGGTAGTTTGTAAGCAGTTTTTTAAAAAAACTTTTGTTATAAATATTATAGAAATTGGGAAATTACATTGCACATTTGCATAGACCATCTTTTACGATGAACCCATATATTATATTTTTACATGCAAATGAAAATTGCATTTCTAATTTATAGATATGTGGTCATTGTAGAAAAATCAATCCATAGAAATAGAAAGGAGTACCCCCAAATTCTTTGTATACAACAATAATTAATATTTTGGTAGATATCTTTATATAGACATACACACACACACGCACACACATACTTATTAACTATGAATTAACATTAATTCACTTAACATGTGTTTTTGTTTTCATTTTGCGGAGCCCCTCTGATACTCCTAGAACATTTTTGGGAGCTGAAGAGAAAGCACAGATGAACGGTCCTACTCTCATGATATATAGTGGATCTTTTCAAAGCTGAATTTTATGGTATTGCATTGAATATAGATTTGTCATACATTATTTGGACATTTAGATTGTTCTCAGTTTGAATTTGATATGAATAGTGCTATTTGAACATTCTTGACATTCATTTTTATGGCTTTTCAATAATTTTCTTATGTTAAATTTCCAGAAAGGGGAGATATGTGAGTCAAGGTGTATAGTTCCTCCGAAATAACTGTATCAGTTTATACTTGCCTAGTGGTTGGGAGACTGCTCGTTTCCCCACATAGCTGCCAGTACTGGGAATTAATACCTTTAAAAAATATTTTTGCCAATCTGCTGGATGAAATGATAACCTTATTTTTATTTGCATTTTTTGATTAGTAATGACACATATCTTTAAAAATGTACTGCATATTTACCACTTGTCATTTGTGATAGGCCTGTTTTGTGCCCTTTTTGTATTTCTAAAAAAAAAAAAAGTACAGGCAGATACACAGGAAAGAATGATATAACAAACATTTTAAATCCCCACTACAAAGAATGAAAGTGTTTACATTTTATCATATTTGCTTCCTTGTTTTGATTTTAGGGAATTAAGTGTTATAGATTCAGCTAAATTTTTTAAATGCTTCTCAACTTTTTCTTCCAACTCTTCAGCTTTACTTCCATCCATTGAGGTACATTTGCACATTTATGCTACTACAAGTAAAAGAATGTTATGTCTTAAAATATTCACAAAGAGTATCAATACTGAGTGAACAATTTTTTCAATACTGAGTTATCAATTTTTTAAATTGAGATATATAATTCACATACCATAACATTCACTCCTTTAAAGAGTAAAATTCAGTGGGTTTAGTATATTCACAAAGTGTTGTGTACCAGTTGCCACTATTTACTTCCAGAACATTTTCATGAGTGAATAATTTTGCATCTTGCTTCCCCCAGGACTCTGTTTTTGAACCTTTTCATATGTCGTCTACAGAGAGCCAATTCATTCCTTTTAATTTCTTTTTATTAATATTTAATTGTAGGAATATGTTTTATGCTTGTTTTTCTGTTCTTCTATTAAGGAATATATAGGTCACATTCCATTCTGCGCAGTGAACATCTTTGTATGCATTACCTTGTACAAATGAACAAGATTTTGGATATAGGCCTAGAATTTGAGTTGAGAGTACGTTTTCATTTTTACCAGACGTTGTTAAATTGCTCTACAAAGTAGTTGTGATAGTTTATACCCTGTTGGGGAATGAGTACTATTTTCTCATCTTTGCCAATGTTGGATGTTTTAAGATTTCTTATTTTTGATATTTAGTTGAAATATGGTATCTTTGTTTTTTCCATTTACATTTCTCTGGTTTCTAGTGGGTTAAGCATTTTTTATATGTTTACTGACAGTTTGGATGTCCTCTTTACTGACTTCTTTTTATATCTTTTTCTTTTAAAAAAACTGTTTAGGTGTTTGTTTGTTTGTTTTTCCTTAACTGTAGGATGTTAACCCTTTGTTATTTGAGTTGAAAAGATCTTGTCCTATTTTTTTCTTTCTCTTATAGCCTAATGTATGGCATCTTTTTGTCATACACAAGTTTCAAATTGTGACAAAATTATCTATTTTGTTTTGCCTTCCGGTTTGGTTTCGGGTTTGGTTTAAGAACATAATTCGTGGTCATGGCAATGTGACTAACCACCAAACTTTGTATGTGCAGGGTACAGTGAAAAGACTGGGGGAGACACAGATGGAAGAGGAGGCCCCTGCCTTCAATGTGCTTGTGTCCTTTAGAGCCAGAAAGGGCACTTGAGATTCTTCATCTTTGTTTGCCCTCTCATTTTGCTTTCACTCGGCAGCCTAGAAATGTGAAGTGATCTTGCATGTAGACACAATGAGTCACAAGTGTGCCAGCGCAAAGATAACTGGTAATAAATGGCAGTAAATGTTTACTTTTAAAACATTGAGTAATTATTCACTTGTATTAGCAGACAAATGTTCAGCAGTAACTGCTTTTGTCGACCTGATCTAGGATTTAATTAAGTGGTGGTAACCATGGTAGATACTGTTTAAAAGGAAGTTCTATACTTTCCGGCAAAATCAAATTCATTTCATGGATTTATTTGAGGTTTTCTTTCAAGATTAAATCATTAGGAAAAATTGTTACTAAATGGTAGGTATCCCCCTGATATTTCCACCCCTACAGCTGCCCCACCCCATCTGCCCCCTGTAGGACTGCAATTCCATGAAGGATGCAGAACTTTGTTTTAGGAAATAGTGTTGTGTGACCTAATTCTTTTAACGCTACTGGGATAAGTTTGCAGTGGTTGAGGCCTGAAGATAGCTATTATCATTGAATTTTTAAAAAGATAAGGCTAGGATTTCGTCGTGATTTAGTAGGTGTGTTGTAGTTAACAATTAACTTTTTGGATAGAATCAACGCACCATCATTTTTTGTTAAGGAAAATTATGGCTTATTTTGAACTTAATTCTGAGGTCCTTTTATTTAAATAGTGTTCATAGTTGATTATAAAGATGATTAGTTGAATTCAATTAGAATTATTACTCATGTTAGATTGATATTCTCAGAAACCAAGTAAATTTAAAATATTTAATTTTGCCAATGTAGATTTTTTTTGTTACTTTGCACCAGAAATTATTATTTTTCCATCAATATCAGGCCAAATACTGTGTGTATGTATTGATTTTAAGAAGCAAAAATACATGAACAATTTCCTAATATATTAACAACCACAGTAGCCTAGATAGTAGAGAGATTTACTTGCCTCTTAATATTTCTAGATATATTTAAGTTCACATGATGCCTTTAATTTTTGCAGAAAGGTTTGGTGCCCCTTTCCTCCTCCCCTCTCCCAGAGTGGTGTTGTGAGAGATTAGTGTTATATTATTCCAGGTACTTATTTATTTTAATAAATAAACTTAAAACATTTGAATGCTTAAAAACAAGGTTCGTTGTAGATTTCATGTCATCCACACCTTTTACCCAAAATACTACATTATATGTGTTGCTGAATAATGAAAGCTTTATTTGTGTTGAAGAACTATTTTTCTAGTTTGTAAAATTGTCTCCTTTGTTTGATTTCTTTCCTTGTTCCTGTATCATAAGGAGCTGTTTTGTAGTAACTCAGTGAAAATTAGAGCATTTAGGCTGTTGGGATTTGGTTGCTTTTAGTGAGATGGGTTATTCAAAATGTTGAATAACATTTGTCTTATCAGAGATGCTTGTTGTATGGCTTTTCTTCCTTACTTGTCCACAAAAATAGTGAGTAGCAGTGGGAACCTACCTTCCTCATCGTATAGGACATCCAGCACGAGCACCTGTTACATGCTTCAGTCAGTCCAGCACTCACCTTGTGTACGTACCTGTTGTTTTTCCTGTATTTCAGTAAAGATACTCATCAAATGAGATGGGACCTGCATTGCCACTGTGGATAGTACTTACACCTTTAATCAATGTCATCTAGACATGGAAAGTTTTTGCCAAGAATGTAACATAAAGGTAGATATTGCAAGTCAGAAGGAGTATTAGAATCTAGACAGTAGCTCCCACTCTCCTAAATGGTAAATCATTACTCACTGTTCTAAAACTCATTTTTTTCTGTACCTCTAATAATTGACTTTGTGCAAACAGAACCACCACTTGAATTTAGCAGGAAACATTGTGTTGGCTGAGAACCACAATTTCTAGAATGTGTTTTAGCTTATGTTACAGGCAAAATGAATTTTTCTTCCTCCTTATATTCTTCCTTCACCTACTTTGGATGCTTTTTCAAAAGCCAGACACAAATTTGAGAGAATTGGCTAGGTCTATCACTTTTTTACTACTTACTTTATGAAATACAACTAGCCTTTTAGCTTTAAAAATAGGAGTCAGATGTATTCCAGTAACTGTTAGGAGCAGTATTTAGCAATGCAGCCATAAAGGCCCAGGCCTGGGAGGTAGGAGGGATGTGTTTGGTCTGAAAAAACTGGGTTTTCCCAGCTCTGAAATATTTTCCCTTAGTTTTTAAAAAATGATAAATTCTGTATGTGTCATTGGTCTAGTATTGAAATCTAATGATGAAATAACTAGCATTTATTGACTGTCATCTGTATATTGGTTAGTTGTCATACTAAACAATAGGTGTGTGCTGCTGTGTTTAATTTCTCACTTTTTGTAAGTGTAGTTTGGAGAATGATTTTAAAAAATATATTTTATTTATTTATTAGGGAAGGAGAGGGAGAGAAACATCAATGTGTGTGCTTCTTACACGCCCCCAACTGGGGACCTGGCCCGCAACCCAGGCATGTGCCCTGACTGGGAATCAAACCAGCAACCCTTTGGTTCGCAGGCTGGCACTCAGTCCACTGAGCAACACCAGCCAGGTTTGGAGAATGATTTTTTGAAAGCATAAAATGTTGATATGAACTTCTGGATATTGGAATTTTAACTGTTTAAATTGAAGAGTGAACAGTGAAATGGGTAAAAGACTTGCTGTAATAGTAGGGAAGTAGAAGATAACATGGATATTTCGCTTACTAGGTGATGAAGTTTTGGTTATGAACAGTTACTTTCTGATTATACTGGTGCCATTTGCACAGATCATCAACTACTTGTTGGTGGGAGCATTCAAAGAACTCAAGATACCTTGTGTTTATTTGAAACTACTTCTTTAAGTATATGGTTCTTGACCAGGTCATTAGATCATTGAGTTTTTCATGAAAGTAAGTTTGTTTGTTTGTTTGTTTATATTTCATATTATGTAGTCCAGACCTTGAAATTTTGTCACTCAATTTGCTTTTATGAAGGATCATGTTTCAGATAACTGCTTGTGCTTCGATATCAATAGCATTAAAGTTGTCTTGAACAGCAAGTACCCTTCCATTCTTCCCTTGCAACAGCCTGAATAACTTTTAGGTCAAAGAAAAATAATTCTAGTTACCATTCTAACTTGTTAGAGGGAATGATCTAATGACTAACTAGAGCTGTGGATTTAATTTGTATAAAAATACACACAAATGCAGACATTTTAAAGAAAGCAGCACATATATGAGAATGTTGTTATGTGGTAAAACCTACACGGTAGCTTGTATTAATGCTACTTGACATAGTATCTTTCTGTAGAGGCTCTTTTTGGGGTTTATCGTTGATTTTAGTATTTTAATTCAGTCCATTCTTCATATAAGAATTGTTCATCTTCACCCTCATTTTGATAACTGTGTGATACATAAAAATAAATCAGTGAAGAGATGGGAAGAAAATACTGTAGCAAAATGTTAATTGAAGTTATCTATGAGAGGTGGGATATCAGAAAATTTTTGTCATCAGTAATATTTGTTGGATGTTTCCAAGCTTTCCTGAATGTCGTATCTTATGTGAAAGTAAAACTAGATACTTAAATGTACATATGAACATGTTTACAATAAGCTTTTTAGCCTTTTTTTCTTAAAGTAATATCATTTAGAAGATATACAGGAATGTCTTCCCCAAGAACTTTTTTATATTTTGTTATTTAAAGTTTTAATTCCCTGTCATTTTGAATGTTTTACTGTTATGAATATATGCACAGTGCCTCTTATGTTGATTTTAAGCTTTATGTAAATCATATCCTTAACTTTCTTCATAATTATTGTTGTATTGCAGTTTTAAAATGAACCATATTAACCCAATTTATAAGTACATGATTCATCTAAGATATTTTTTGTAATAAAATTCTTTGTTATAAAAATTTTCAGAGCGTTAATCTGACTTTACAAATTGACTACAAATAAAAGGACTCCCGTCATGTGTAGTATATGATGATGGACTTAGGAATAAATGGGATCTGTAATTGGAAAAAAGACCCATTTCTAGTTTGTGTCTTTGTGTATATTTTGGGGGTTAAACACTAAATTATGAGAAACAAAAAGTACTCAAAACTACTACCAAAACCAAGGCAAATACAATATGTCTAGCATAGGGAGAAAAGTGGTGCTGTTTGGATGGGAAACTGATGCATAATGGCACAAACATAAATAATATTTTAGTATTAAAACAGTTTTAATACTATTTCATATACAGGATTGGGAAAATGGAGGTTTACAGTTGTTCATATGGAAAATAATGCAATAATTAATAATAATACAAGAATAAAACTCAGTTTCATATACTCAAAACTGTAAATCTACTTTGGCCCCACCCTGTATATGCTACAAAAATAATCAGAAGTTTAAAAAAATTAAAATGTAATTCTATGTTTTGTATACAAGGTAAGGCAAAAGAAGGTTTACAGTTTTGAGTATATAAGGGGAGATCTCCCCCCAAAACGGAATTTATTTATAAAAAATTGTGTATTTATTCTTACATGTTTAGACTTCAGTCACCTTCAAAGCACTCTCCATTTGATGCAATACACCTATTGATATGTTTTTTCCACTGCTCAGAACAGTTTAAAG
This sequence comes from Glossophaga mutica, assembly GCA_039655065.1. Taxonomy (NCBI): domain Eukaryota; kingdom Metazoa; phylum Chordata; class Mammalia; order Chiroptera; family Phyllostomidae; genus Glossophaga; species Glossophaga mutica. The sequence continues at coordinate 141,486,561 of CM077305.1, read as the reverse complement.
TCCTTGATTTTGATGCCTTTTAGTGCTTCTGCCGGTTTCTCTTTTACCTCTTCCACATCAGCAAAATGTTTTCCCTTGAGGACTTTTTTCATCTGGGACAGCAAAATAAAAATCAGGGCCAGATCGGGTGAATAGGGAGTGTGGGACATAGGGATCCTGCCGCTTTGGGCCCCAAACTGCTGAACACTCATAGTGTGTTCACTCATAACATAGTGTGGGCAGGTGCGCTCATAAATCACTCGTCATGCAATGGGGCAAACACATGGGAAGAGCCTTCAAAAAAAAAAAAATTAACTGAAGCTGAGCACAGCCTCTCACAACAATGCCATCTGGTTCACTGATACAGATGGGTTCTTAGAACACTCACCTAGCATGGGGGAAGCCTGTACTACAAAGGGCCTGCTCTCTGGAGGATAGGTCTGTTTATTTTGTGTGTGTGTACCCCTTTGTATACTGCAGATAGATGATTTGCACATTCCTTAGCTACAACTAAAAGTAACAATTTCTGCAAAATGAGGGATTTAATTTTAGTTGCTAATCAGGTATAATGTAAAATTTGTACTCTAAAGTCTGGGTGATTTCATTCATGATATAACAATCTGAGAAACATCTTTATCTTTTTAATATTTTTAATATTTAAAAAAATAGTCATTAAAACTACTTTGCTCAAATACATAGCAAAACTATGTATCAAATAAGAATAAGTCTTTAATGGATGCTTTTATAAAACTCATAGTTAGCCAGATTAATTCTACCTTAGAATATAAATAATAAAAATTGATATTTGTGATCTGAGCATTTCTTTTTTAGCTATTTGAATAAAATTGCTACTTTAAGTTCTATTTGCTAGCGTTTGGGCTAACATCACTTTTTATGAGCTTAAAATAGTTCTAATAAGTGTTTATTTAATTATTTCTATTCCTTTTGAGGGCATTCTAAATGGGGTTCAGAGTGGCCTGACTCCTTTCTTTAGGATGAAGGTGTGTATGAGAACGAGGAAAATAAACTGTTTGCCACCATGACTGTAGCTCATGATACTTGCTTGCTATTTTTATAATTAAATTAATTTATGTAGGTGTCTTAACTACAAATATAGAAAATAAAGTAATTTCTTTAAAACCCATTCTAACAAAATATTTTTGAAGGACCAAGTGAAGAGTTAAGATTTTGCGTAATAAGGACACTTGGTTTGAATATTGCAGGTTGTTAGAGATTCCAAACTTGGTACTAAATTAAATAAACATATGCATAGAGTTTTATTATAGGACAGACAGAGCTGAAGTAGACCAAGGTAATGTGTAAATGGCCCTTATTTAGAGCATAGAGAGTGGGAGCATGTTTTGCAGTGAAAGGGGAACTGACGGACAAGGTGTTCTCTACTTGTAGACTTGTAAAGACCTCAGAGTTTTCTTTATGTTATTGTAGAAAGACATTATTTTTGCTTTGGCGTGCTTAAAACTAAAGGGCAAATGATCCAAAAGAATAATCTTGAAATTCAATAGCAAGAAAACTACTTGACATTGTGGGCTGGGGGCCAGCAAACGTGTTGCTTTCATTGAATGCGTGGGAAATGGGGCAGGCCTGGAATTTAAAGAGACAGAGTGCAGTACCCTAGAGAAGAAAAGCCCTCCTGTATGATTTGCTTACTTGGAGAAAAAAATAGACCTAAAGTTTTCTCTAAAGGATCTTTATTGGATCAACTGTTTGAAGCATTGAAAGACACTGAGTTTTTCCTAACTCCAGTTCCCATCTCCCTAGCCATCTTCTCCTGTCTGAAACTGCTGTGGAGTAAAATTGTTTATAACACAGGAGAAGCAGCTTTTCAAATAAAAGTACTCTGTAGCCTGTTCAAATGGAGTATAATGTAATTCTCTCTGAAACTGAGCACTTACTACTTTGTTTATGTAGCTGTTTAAAAGGGGGGGTGTGATGAGCAGTTGGGGGTACTACAGGAACCACTGCTTTAGAAATTACTGTTTTTTTCTTGAGTTTTCCTCCCCCACCACTCATGAATCCCCCTCCTCCCTTCCCCCACCTCTCACAATCCCTCAATAAAATAGTATTTAAAAGACTTGAATAACCAGTCCTATGTACCAGCTTCTTGCTTGAGGCAGTAATGTATTATTTTCAATGGGTGGTCTTGAATCTTCGTAGGAAATTTTACAGGCAGTGGGCTCCAAGACCCACTAAATATTATGCTGAACATAACCAGTTTAATTCCCAAGCCATACAGAATATATAGAGATAGTTTTACATTCTTGAAGTCCCATCGTTAATTACTTGCAAACCAATGTATTTAACTTTATTTGAAGAATTTACAGTTTAAATTCCTACAAGGAACATATATTAACCCAGCATTTGAGGTTTACTTTTTAAAACAAGTAAGCCATTCATATATATGTCAATTCAGGAATACCCATTTGTGGTGTATTTTAATTCATAGGTGTTTTTTGTGTGTTTTAATTTTTCTCCTTTAGAAATCAACACCTAGTAGTCGTTTTGGAATGTTAAATAGCTGAAACCATATTTCTTCTACTTGAGATAGTATAAAATATAGGAAGAACCAGAAAGTGTATCAGATATGCTTATAATCAGTATCTCTTACTGGTGGCATGTAGCATAAATGTATGTTGGCCTGAAATTTACTAAAATTGCTTTGGGCCAAACCTTTGTGGAAGTAAACAGATTGAAATGTAAATTAAATACTAGATTAAGAATGCCCTTTGTAAAAAATAAATTGTTCTTTAGGCAAACTTACTTGAATAAAACATTGGATTCACTTGTGCACTGTAAATATTGTAATGTGGAATGTTGCAGTCATGACTATTCCTACATAACTTAGCTTGTCATTATTTCGCAGTTTCTTTCTAGTGTGAACCTGTGGTTATCAACCAGAGCGATAACATAACTTTATTGGGCCAACTGATTTGCTTATTTTGTTTCTGTTATGTTATTCAGAAAATTATTTTCTGAAGAATGTTGGGCTTCAACTTCAAATAAATATTTGTAAATTCTGATTAGATAGATGCCTGAAATACCTGTTTTCCATGGGCTCTGTAGGGAAGAATTTAGGAGTAGGTATCTCAAGGGTTGGTAATAACTGGATGATGATATATGATGAGAAAGCTTTTTGTTTATCTTAAACAATGTAAGTAGCTTTAGGTGGCAAATTGTAATCCTTGAGGTACTTTGGTTCTTTCATTAAAAATTATTATAGCTCTTTCAGATCATATTAAGTAGTATGAATTCTGCAGTTTTCTTTACTAATAGAATCAAAGATCTGTGGCCGAGCAGTTTACAGCAATGACTAAATGTTTGCCTTTTCTTTTTTTAGTTCTTTTAGCTAGTCCTTGAATAGCTAAAATGCTTTCTAGTAGTTTTTATAGGTGGGTTTAAAGAAATGATAGCCATCTGAAGTTTATTTTGTGTAGCTAGCATTTAAAAGTTATTAAGCTTGTCTGCACACACACAAAAAACAGCTCTGTGGATATACATGTGAATAAAAGTTAAAGGTTGGTAAAAATTAGCTTGTCAAGTAAACTTACTGACTGAGTAATAATTTTGTTTTCATTTTCCATTCCCTTGGCTGAAAATGAAATAGAACGATCTGGTTACTAAAGACCAAGCGCTAAGCACTGGATTGGATCACTTCCTTGTGCTCTTGCTGTGATCGTCAAAGGCAGAGTTAGACAGCTGCTGTAGATTTTGCCAGTAGCCTCACGAAAGAAATTGTTTAACCCCATTAGTTTCAGACTATCATTTCTACTTTGCAGATGCATTTGCTATGTTAGATATGGATCTCTATGCTTTTGATTTGAACTTCGGATTTATAGGAAGGTAGTGCAGCAGAAAATGAGGGATTTTGGCACTTTCCTACAGTGCGGTTTCATGTCTTAGATATATTTCTACATTTTTGCTTATGTTTAGATAGATTTTAAAACTTCAACTTACACTTTTTAAAGTTAGACTTTGCTTTTTGTAGCTAAGACCTTTAGAGAATTGTGAAAATTGTGAAAAGGTGTGAAAATTGAGTTTGATTTATATCTGTGATAATTGAATATTTAAATATCCTATTTAGGGGCTTGAAGCTCAGAGGAAATACCAAGTCACTGACTTTAAAAATCACGTTTTGGCTAAGTGTAGAATTAGAACAATGCCATATACTCCTGAAACTGATGTCATAATGTTAAAAATCCAACGGTTTTGGTTTCCTTTTATATAATGTGTCTGCATTTTGCTATAGGTTTAAAGGGCAGGGAAATACTTGATTGTGAAGGCTGAGGAGGGCAAGATTTTGAAACCTACTGCTATGTGATTAAATCAGTGTGCTTATCCTGAAGCTTCAGTCATTCAGTCTGAATTCATAGTCTAAGATTTTGGATTCCTTCTCTGTTTGAAAATAGTACTACTTAAAAATTTTAGGACTGCCTTTGCCTACTGACTACTGAAACAAATTATCAGGATTAAGATTTTCATACAATCATTTTAGTATTTTAAAGAGAAAGTTCACAGCCATTTTACATAAAATTTTATTGGGCTTTTCGTTAATCCAAAATAACTGGTCTATAAGTACTTTATCGGTGAAAACTGCTCAGCATGTAAAACGAGGAGAAGAGCACAAAGGCTTCCTGCAAATTAAGGGCACAATGAGCACTAACGGACTTTCCAGCCATCTCCAGCTGTGAGATTATTATAGTTTTTGCAAACCTTTTTCTCTCAAAACTAAATCAAGAATGGTAGAGTCCCGATAAAAAGAAGTGTAAAAAAGCCTAACTAATCCTTAGATGAGTTACTTCAAACATCCCAAAATGGAATAAAATCAGTTAATAGCATGGATTAAAGGTTACTTTTAATGCATTTTATCACTCACATTGAGAATTTTTGTTGTATGTTAATGCATTTGGCCTTGGCTAAAAAAAGAAAAAAAAAATCCAAAGGGAAAATATAATTAAATTTGAGAGATTACAAAATCAGATTGTTTTGAGGAAATTTATACCGATACTAGGTGCCAGATTTGACCTAAGAGAGAGAAAAGCTTGCACTTGAGATCAGAGCTGTAAACAGGTGGCTCCAATTTTGAGTGGTAAGTTTTAGGGTTATAATGAGAGGGCTCATCTATGTACTTCTAAGAGATGATTTATTGTCTAGAATTTTAAAAACGTGGCTCTGTGTCTTGGATAAATGTGTAGAAGTGGTTCCTTGGATAAGATCATAGAAGAGTGCGAAAATCAGATCTGGATTAATGTTTTAAAAGCGCTTGATTCTTACAAGTGGTAAAGAGAAGGGGAGATATAAGAGGCAAATTCTGGGTTCAAAGGTAGTCTTTACCTTTTACACATACACAGTATCTAAAATGATCTTCTATGGACAAAGGGAGACTATAATATCTGTACTTTTAATTCAGAATTACATGTTTGCCAACTACTTACTTTGTGAAATACTTTTCCCATGTAACTGGCATAGTATGATAGAGCTGCCAAAGTATTAGGTTAAGGAAAAACTGATTTAGCATGATGCCATTGGTAGGAAGAATTTTTTAAAAAAGTAAAATCTTTTTCTTTTTAGGTGCAGATAATATAGATGTAGGTATAGGGGTGTATGTATCAACCTTAATAAAAATTTATATAAGAACCTGGGCAATGGGAGATTTTATAGTCATGTCCCATTTGCTGTTCCTCTAAGATATGAAATAGTAAGTTTCCCTAATGGGACTTTGCATTTATTTCCTAATAGATCCATTGCTTTTCCTGTGACTTGATAGGAAATACCCTGACTGGTACTCCAAGCACATGTGTGTGCTGTATATATGCTAGGTATTTGTGTAGATGCCACCTTACATATAATGTAGTGATTTTTCACAAACCATGAGACAATTAAGTCCTGTTAATGTGTAGTCAAAACATACAGTCACCCATACATAAATATCCTCTATTTGATATTCTAACCAAATTTAACCTTATACAGAGTTTCTAGCTTGAATGAATTTTTCAACATTGAATAAATACTACACTATATATTTATTTATGTGCTCAAGAAGCTGAGCTTTATTCTATCTCAGCAAGTTCCCATGGGAGAAGTTATTCTAGTAAATCAGAAAATCTCTTTCTTTGACAGCAAAGTGGTTCTTAATTTTTGGAGGCTTAAAAATGGGGAAAATAGCCATACGCATGAGGGGAAGAAATTCTAGTTGGCCAACATCACTAAAAAACAAATCAGAATACTTGGATATCTTATTCTCTTGCTGGGAACAAACCCTACCACAAGGCTGCTGAATTGTTTTACTTCTGTAGTTATGTCTTTGTGTATTTATAGGAGTGGGAACATTCTATGTTCTGTGTTTCTGTTGAGGCTGTTTTTCAGCAGTGCCCCAAGAAAAGTCCTGGAGGCCAGCTTTGAAGCCCTGTGCACAAGCTGGAAATCAAAGAGCCAGAGGAATCCGGGCAGTCATTGTTTTATGACTGGCCAGAAATCAGACCTATTTGTATAGGTAGCACACAAAATAGCTGTGATTTGACAATTTGGTGCTATTTATACCTACCATAAAAAAGAGAAAAGAAAAAGTTAAAGGAGTATTTTGGAAACAGGAACTAAGCTGTAAATGCAAATTGCTTCACCGTTTTCTCAAAGGAACAAAAAAAGGAAAGGATTTAGGAAGTTTTTATTGAAGCTATGTTATTGAGGATCTGTCTGCTTTTAAGACATTTAATATTTTACTCACACTGAAACTACACTTCTTTCTGTTTGTACTTTTTCCCTCTTCCCATCTGATTAAAATTATTTTTGTGGAGCAAAAGAAACTCTCTGGAGGAGGGACAGTGAACATTACAAAGTTTCCAATGCTATCTTAATAGACCTTTAAATTTTCATATTACCATTGTTATTTAGTTTGGGATAAGAACCGTATGCTGTGGCTACAGCAGATATTTTTCTTTTCAAATAAGTTATATTTTCAACAAGAAGTCACACGTTGTTTACTGTGGTGGTGGGTGACTTGCCAGGTAAATTTTCATGGCTTTTTGGAAACACAAAGAAGAAATTTTTCATGACTATTCTTAATCTGTCAGCTGGGGTGGCAGGGGGTCTTTTTGAATACAATGTCCCCGAATTGTTACTTACCTAGAATACACTCCAAGCTCAAGGTGGGCGGTGTATCATGGTTTGTCTGTACTTCAATGAACAGCTCAAAGTGAAGTTTGACTGTTTCCAGAATGTTATTCAGACCTTTTGAGGTTGTCAAATGCTTCATTGTTTTGCCTTGAAACCCCCAGCCCCAGAGCAGTCTGAGTCTGGGGCAGCGGAGCAGAGAAAAAGTAAACATGTCTATGATTGACTACCTTTAAAAAAAAAAAAAAAAAAGAAAAAGAAAGAAAAGAAACCTTAGAAATGCCTTAGGGACCCCAGGGGCGTCTTCACAATTTAAAACCATTTTTACATTGAAGGCATTTCAGTGCTGTCAAATCGAGACTGTATTAATTTCCTTTCGTTTTAATTTTTTCCCCATTGGATTCTGATCCTCCAATAATTTGAAGTAGTTTTTGTCAAGTGCACGTTAATTTGTTGGGGGAGGTGCTATGGTTTTGATTGGATGAAGAGAGCTCACTGGGAGTAGGAGAAAAGAAGTGGAAACTGGTAGAGATAAATACAGTGTTGGGGCTGTCAGTTGTCTTTCTCCAACGAAGAGTTAGAGTTTAATAAAGTGTGTCAAGGGTCAGAAGTGTGTGAATAGAGATTTAAAATGGGAATCTCCTAAAGGCCTAAAACCTAATTGGATTTCAAGATGGATTCCTTTTAGCCATGGAATGGTGTGGCTCAGTTGGTTGGAGCTTCCTCCTGTAAACTGAAAGGTCATACATTTGAATCCCTATTAAGGCACATACCTAGGTTGTGGGTTCAATCCCTGGTCAGGGCACATATGAGTTCATGTTTCTCTCTCACATTGATTTTTTTCTCTCTCTCCCTTCCTTTCTCTCTAAAAGCAATGAAAAAAAATGCACTCAGGTTAAAAAAAAAAGATGGATTCCCCTTGGAGATATAGGTGAAACCACTCTATAGAGGGGAAACATTCTGGATTACTGTTACTTATTATAAGTATGAAAACTCAGATGGGCAAAGATAAAGATAGAGGTAGTTGCATACCATCTTTGTGCTTTGAGAATGTACAGCAGAATTAGGCCTGGCTAATGAAGGCTTGTATTTCTAAAGTAGTGATCAAAGACTATACTTTCAGGGATCATTTCCACAGTTCATTTCTAAAGTAGTGATCATTTAGACAGACAACACTGAGACTCTACTATATGCCAGGAACTGCTCTAAGCAGTGAGGATAGCAGCAGGAACAGGAGTGGTTGGTTAGTCTGGCATCAGGCATATAAAAAAAATCACAATACAACAAGACGAATGCTTTTTATGAAGCTATGAGAAGCAAAGCTAGGGAGACAAAGTTCTGAGTGATTAGTTCTGCTTAGGTATCAGAATTGAAACTAAGTTTTTTTTTTAATTGCAAATGAGAAGTCTAATAAAAAAGAGAGTTATGTGGACTAAAAAATATTCTGAATCTCTCAAGGATGGATTTGTATCTCTCTGATGTTTCCATTCACAAGGTTGTGTGGTGTTTTTAGAGTTTCTGAAGTCTTTGGATTAGCATCACAGACTACAGAGTTGTATAGTTGAAAAGGGGTAGGAAAGCAGTTTATAGTTACCGAACGTTTAATGTTGTACACTGTTATTCACATTTTACAGATGTAGATCCAACACTTAAGATTAAGTAACTTTCCCAAGGCCCCTATGGCTTGAGTATAGTGAGCATGTGTCCTGTTTGCTGGGGACAGTCCTATTCTATGCCTGTTGTTCTGTGTTGCTCTCAAAACTGGTGGCTTTTTCGTGGATTAAATGGTGACTCTGTTTTTGAATGGTGTAACTAAGATTTAAATGCAGGCCTTTTGGACTCAAAGTCATAAGCTCACCACTGTTTTGCTCTGTTTACACGATGCTTCTAGGTCATGTCCCTGTTTCCAGGTTGGTCTAGTGAGAGGGATTCTGAAGTCCACGCCTGGTTCAGTGCAGTAATCAGTGCTTGGTTGGTGATATTTATTGTGGGTGACAGAGACAAACATGGTAGTATTCATGCGTTTTAAAAAACATCCTGTTATTAAAATGTTTTAGAATATAATTTAATTTCAGAAATTTCAAAAGCATTTGAGGAACTTTGTCATATTTGTGAGTATCAGTTATCCTTGCATGGTGCCATCAAGAAGATTCTGGCTATTTCAGTCGTCTGGATAAACGGAAATTTGATGTATCTGTTGATCACTGAACATGTAAATTTTCCTTTAATTTTTGTTCCCTTTCCCCACCTAATTAGAAGCCTAGGGCAGCTGAGTAAGGTTCGAGGAAAGTAACTTTAATTTGTTCTGATTTGCTCAGATTGGTTAGCTTTTCTCCCGGGTTTGCGGGACAAATACTGAGTGCATCTTTACTTGGCCCCATTAAATGACTCAGCACTTCAGAAAGGTGGAGTTTTAGAGATGTACTTGTGTATCAGTTAGGTTAGCCAAACTTAAAATAGATTCAATTTACTAATAATCAGTTCTAGTACTTAAAGAACTTTGTTCTGTCATTTCTTTTAAATGATGTGCCACTTATCATCAGAAGACAGTGTGATCTGAGCAGAGCTTTGCTGAGGCTGTAGTCAGTCTTCCTCACTTAAAGAAGGACTGATGGCAGTTATCTGTTAGCTTTTGAATCAGCTAGAGGGGTTGAAGCAAAATGAAAGCCATTTTAAATAACTAGGTTAGGTGATGTTGGGGTGGGATGGAAATGCCTCATTTTGCTCCTTCTACTTTTCACCCAAATTTACACATCTGTTCAGCAATATGACTTCTCTGCCCTCGAAAAGCCCGGAGACTTGTGGGGGAAAAGGGAAATGGACTTACAAGCAGATACATTTCAGAACAATTTGCTTTAGAAATCCAGTTGATGTAAGAGTGGAGTTTTGTGGGAACATAAAGGGAGAAGTTGATATTGAAGATGAACGCAGTTATGTTTCCATTTATGTAGCAGATGTTTGAACCTGAATCTCTTTTCATATTTTGTACCATTTTAGGTTTATACAGCATTTTATGTTGTTTTGCTTTTTATTTTTATTTTTGGAGATTGTTTATGACCCAACTTGAACAATGTAATGAAATTCTTCTTTAGCTCAAGCTGTTATGAAGCTAAAAATAGATCTGGGCTGAGATTGGACTTTGCGGCACAAATTATGGTTTGTAGGTTGTGACTGTTACTGTTCCAACAAATAAGTATAATTTAAAAATTATTTAGAAGTAAAGCAAATGTTGCTGAGACAAGTGGACCTGGTTGCTTTTTAAGTGCCTTAGAGCAATAAGCAGATGTTTAAGTTTAAAGGACTGTTTGGAATGAAATTGTTTTGTTAAAAAATATTAGGATGCTTGCATGGGGTAGGATTGCAGACTGTGGTCCTCCAGGAACCTCACTTGCTATGATCCTCTCTCTGCCCTAGTTCCTCATTTCTCTTTGTTTACCTTCTCTGAAAATTCAAAAGCGTGAAATAGGTGCCCTGGCCAGGTGGCTCGGTTAGTTGCAGCACCGTTCTGCACACCAGATAGGGTTGAGGGTTTCATCCCCATTTAGGGCACATACCTAGGTTGGGTTTCATCCCCATTTAGGGCACATACCTAGGTTGTGGGTTCAATCCTGGTTGGGGTGTGAACAGGCGGCAACCAATGGATGCTTCTCTCACATCAATGTTTCTCTCTCCTCCACCTTACCCCCCAATCAATAAACATACCTTTGGGTGAAGATTTTTTTTTAAAAAGCATGAAACAGGTTTCAGAGGAAGAAAAATCAATGATAGTAATAACAAGATTAAAACTCTTCTGTCACATTGGTCAAGTTCAGTGCTAGAGCATTGTTCTGCAACAATACCCATGGTTAGAAGAAGTATGGAAGAGTCTAATAATAAATGTTAAAATTGTAAAGAGGACCAGACTTCGTTTACATGGCTCAAAAGTAGATGGTTTTCTGAGGCTCTCAATTAAAGAAAGTATGAAGGCAAATTTGTTGCAAAAGAAAGTTCATTCAGATTTTTAAAATCTGATATCTATACAAATCACTTGAGGGACATGTAGAATCTGTTTCTGCTTGAAGGACACTTGTTCCTTATTGACAGGATTTAAAAAAGACATTGTATTATTCATACTTTTGCACATAGGAGGTGTTGAATAAATATTTTATGGTAAGATACTTTTTAAAGCACTTGAGGTATAAAAGTACTTCAGTAGTAATTACTGATATTTAACAACAGTTGTGTGCCAGGCTGAGTACTCTGCAATAATTACCTAATTAGTCTAATGGTTCCCCCTGCCCTCATGATATACATACAGGTCTATCAGGTTTGCAGGATAGAAGATCAATGTACAAAAATCAATAGTATTCTATACACTTGCAGTAAACAATCTGAGAATGAAATTAAGAAAACAATTCCATTTACAGTAGCATCAAAAGGATAAAACCTGTAGGAATACATTTAACAAAAGAAGTGTGAACTTATCCTCTGAAACTGCAAGACATTGTTGAAAAAAATTATTTCAACAAATGGAAAAATATCCTGTGTTTGTCAGACAGACTTACTGTTGTTCACATGGCAATAATCCTGAAATGGAGCTTCAGGTTCAATGCAATTTCTGTCAGAGTCCTAACTGGTTTCTTTGTAGAAACTGACAAGCTGATTTAAAAATTTATGTGGGATTTCAAGGGACCCAGAATTGCCAAAACAATCTTGAAAAAGAACAAACTTGGAAGACTCATGCTTCCCAATTTCAAAATAGTACAAAGCAACATTAATTAAGACAGTGAGGTACTGACATAAGGATAGACATGTAGATCAATGGGATAAAAATTGAGAATCAGCAGTAAACCTGTGTGTCTCTGGTCAACAAGGGTGCCAAGACCATCCAGAGGGAAAAGAATGGTCTTTTCAATCAATGGTGGTCAGAGAAATGGATATCCACTGCAAAACAGTGAAGGTGGACCCTTACCTCACACCATATATAACATTTAACTCAGAATGAATCAAAGACCCTTATTATAAGAGCTATAACTATAAAACTCTGAAGAAAGCATTGGGATTAATCTCAATGACTGGATTTGCCAGGCCATGGACTCTTCAATATGACACCAAAAGCATAAGCAATAAAAGAAAAAAAAGGTAAATTGTATTTTATAAAAATGGAAACCTTTTGTGACTCAAATGTTATAAGGTGAAAATACAGACCACAAAATGGGAAAATATTTTCAAATTACATGTCTGATAATGGCTTCTATCTAGAAAATACATACACATAACACAGTAATAGACAAATAAGCCAATTAAAAGTGGGCATAGGATCTAAAAAGAAACTTCTTCAAAGAAAAGAAACAAATGGCCTTTAAGTACTTGGAAAGGTCAATAGTCATCGATGACAGTCAAAACCACTGTGAAATACCACATTATATCCACTAGGGTAGGTATGATAAGAAACAGATAACGGACATCAGCTAGGATACGGAGAAATCGGAACCACCCCCATTACACTGCTGGAGGAACAGTAGGGTGGTACAGCACTTTAGAAACTGGTGTGGCCGTTCCTTAAACAGTTAAACGTGTAGTTACTGTGTGACTCAGCATTGCTACTTCTTGGTATCTACTTAAGAGAAATAAAAACATATGCCTACACAAAAGCTTGCACATGAATGTTTATAGCAGCGTTATTCATAGCAGCCAAAGGTGGAGACAACCCATATGTTTGTCAAATAATGAATAGATAAATGAAATGTGGTATATTCATACAATGGAACATTATTTTGCCGTAAAAAGGAATAAAATATTGATACAGGCTACAACATGGATGAACCTTGAAAACACTGAGCTAAGTGAGGAAAGCCAGTCACAGACCACATATTATATGATTATGTTTATGTTAAATGCCAAGAATAAGGAACTCTCTAAAGACAGAAATTAGATTGGTGGTTGCTTAGGGCTGGGGAGTTTTGGGGAAGAGAGCAAGTGATAATTAAAGAAATTACTTTTTTCGAGATTATGGAAATGCTCTAACATTAACTGTGGTGGGGGTTGCACATATCTGAATGTACTAAAAACTATTAAATGGCAAATTTCAAATAGGTGATTATATGGTATGTAAATGTCTTAGTAAAGGTGTTATTTTTTTAAAGTTTACCTAACTCATTAATGTTGTATCAACATTTACAAAATGTTGAAGATACAAAGTAGTATCTTCATATTTAGACATTTGGAAGAGAAATTAACCCTTGATGGCATGTTATTTCTCTGACAGAAGGCACATGCCAACGTTACAGGTTTTTAATTGTCCCAGTATGATTTATTAAAGGAGCATTGTTTCCTAAATTGAGCAAGACCTAATTAAAAAAATATATCTGCTTTTGTCACTTCATTCTGCGCAACTTTGTCTATGTTTTTTCAAATTGATCAAAAATATAAGCTCTCAGTTGATAGTTAATAGTAGTATTCATTGAATACTTACACATGTAGGTACTATTGTAAATGATTTTAATGTTACTGAGTGAATCTCGCAGTAAGTCTGTAAAGTAAGCATAGTAGTCCTGAGTGTAAAGACGGGAAGGCTGAGGCAGAGGGTTTAAGTCAGTGGGTCAGGGTCACAGAGTAGGTGAGGGCAGTGCATGGCACTGCATAGCATCTGTGCTTTGTGCTGTAGTGTTCTCAGCCAGATAGGTTTTACCTTCTGCAATAGGTGTTTCTGGCAGTGTGTGTTTAAAATAACTTTTTATAAGTGAAACTCTATTTTTAGTTTTCTGAAGGAGTCTGTGATTTTAAATGAAACTGCAAATAAATCGGTTCCTTTTTATCAGTCTTAACAATTGTGACATCTTAAATCGGGACACCTCCTATATACATGATTGAATGCAGTACTTTCTCTGGTAATTCTGTTGATTTGGGGTAGGTAGGTTTAAGCCGTATTAGTTTTATTTTGCAAAACTTTTATTGAAGACCCATGTTTTAGTAAAGAAACAATTCTAAGGAAACACAAAGCAGGTAATTCCTGATCTAGAATTAGCTGGCGATAAAAGCTCATGAAATAGTTTTCCCATTAAGCCTGCCCTTAATTTAAGTTTGTAAGTGATATTGCCTTTCATGTCTAGGTTTTGTTTATATTCTCCAGCAGCACTGTCTAAAACAGGTGCCACTAGACATTTGTGGCTATTTAAATTTACATGTAAGTTAATTAGAATTAAACAACATTAAAAATTTAATTCTCTAGTTGCTAGCCACATTTCAAGTGAAGTTGCATGTAGCTAGTGTCTGCCATATTGGGCAGAGCTGGTCTAGAGAAATGGTAACATATGCTCAGGACTTCTTTTTACAGTGGAATTAAGATAGTATAAGCAGCCCAAGTATCTATCAGTAGGTGAGTGGATAAAAAAGCCGTGGTACATTTGCACAATGGAAAACTACTCAGCAGTTAAAAAAAGGACATTTTACCTTTTGTGACATCATGGATGGATTTGGAGAGTATTATAGCTGAACAGAGTAAGCCACTCAGAAAAAGATAAGTACCATATGATTTCACTTATAGTGGAATCTAATGAACAAAATAAACCAACAAACAGAATAGAAACAGACGCATAGAGATGCTTGACAGCTGTCAGATGGAGTTGGGGCTGGGTGAAAAGGTAAAGGGATTAAGCATAACAAAAAACAACAACAAAAAAACCCCACAACACAAAAACTTCATAGACACAGACAATGGTGTGGTGATTACCAGAGGGAAAGGGTGGTAGGAAGAGGTAGAAGAAGGTAAAGGGGGAATAAATGGTGATGGGCAAAATAATAGGAATTTCCCCCATGAACTGGAATAAGTATGATTTAACATACACACACATAAAAAGGGAACAAAGATGGTATATGTGCTTTTGTAGGAAATGGGAAAACAGAGGAAAAGGATCTGTTGGGACTTTTATATAAAGTTATATGTTACATTTTTTAATGAGGAAAAAAACATAAAAATAAGTTTTATGTGATCTGGGAGCCTACATAAGGAAATGAGACCTAAAGAAACAGACCTGAGTATTATGCTAACTTTGACCCTTTCATACTTAGAGCATGCATCTCCTGAGTCGGGATGTTGTCCTGTGAAACAGTATTACCATTGTCACACAAGAAATAAATGATCAGTGTCTCCCCAATATCATATAATGCCAGGCCTTTTAAAATATCCAGTTGTGCCCTGACTGGTGTAGCTCAGTGGATTGAGCACGGGCCTGTGAACCAAAGGATCGAGGTTTGATTCCCAGTCAGGGCACATGCCTGGGTTGCAGGCCCGTTCCTAGCATGGGACACACAAGAAGCAACCATACATTGATATTTCTCTCCCTCTTCCTCTCTCTACTCTCTAAAGATAAATAAATAAAAATCTTAAAAAATAATAATAATAAAAATATCCAGTTGTCTCCCAAGTACCTCTTTTGGTTCTTTTTTTCCCAGATGAAGATCTTGTCAAGTTGTTATGCAAGCCTTTAGTCTTGAGGTACCCACACCTTTTATTGTTTATTTTCATAAAATGACAACAACCTCATCTTTATTTTGAAGAAGTTCAACCCTACAATAAAACGGAAAAATCGTACAGGGAATGCTTGGATTTATCAATTGTTAATACTTTGCTTCATGTACTTTATCTCTTTGTTTATATTTATACCTTCCAATCAATTGAGAGTGAGTTGCAGATGTCATGGCCTCTCACACTTAAACATATAACCATGTGTCTTCTAAGAACAATGCTATTCTCCTACAAACCACCAACTACTCACCACACTTATGATTTAACATTAGCCTTAAGGTGTGTGTCTCTTTTGTGTTTTTTAATCTAGGACATCTCCACTTACACACACACACACACACACACACAAACACACAAACATCTTGACATTTACGTCTTTTAAGAGGTTAGGTCAATTGTCTTACAGAACCTCTATAATATGGATTTATCCGATCATTTCCTTTTGGAGTCATTTGACTTGAATTCTCTAGTCCCTGCATTTCTTGTGTATTGGAGTTAGATCTGTGAGCTTTGTTCAATTCAGATTAAGTATTTTTAGGAAGAAACATTCATAGGTACTTCTTGTGTTTCACATGTATAGATCATACTGATGCTAGTGTTGCTGAGTTTTACCATTTGGTGGAAGTGGCAAAAGCTGTTGTAAAGTTATACTTTCCCCTCTGCAATTACAAAGTAATCAATGTGATGATACTTTGCGTCTTTCATCTATCATGTTCCACAGTGTTCTTTTATGTAATGGTTTTAGCATCTACTGATGATCCTTTGTGGATGAACCTAAATTAGCTGTTTCACTGGTATTGTACACTGGTGATTTTTCTAGTTTGGTAGCACTTATTAAAAGGATAGATAGAGGATCTATTATTCCATTTCCCCCCTTCATTTTTAACAATTAATATATATTTTTTGAAACAGCTTATGTCCTGGCAGATGCTTTCTGTGACTGATATTATGGTTTCATTTAGCTAATTAAATATGTGATAATGTGAATTCTGTATGTAATCTAATTTCTCTAAGAATTCTTAAATGTTGAGATCTGATGGGGGAGATGGTTTTAGCGGGGAAGACACTGATTCTAGTCACATGTTTATGGTCATTTTAATTCACAACATTGAAGCCCTTGTTCCTTGATTTTAATATGCTTATGACTTTTGAAGAGATGCTGTTTCAGAAGAAATTTCTGCTTCTGTAGAGTAAACTAACTGTTCAGCAGAATTTTGGGAGCTTTTATTAAGTTCTGGGCATGGACATCAAGAATGCCATCATATATTGTACTTAACGGCTTTGGAAGCAAATGTTGGAATGTAATTATGTAAACTTTTTCTTTTTCCTTTGCCTGCTCTTTCATTACTTCTTCGGTTTTATCACCAAGGATGGGTGTGAAAGCAACTTGTCTCAATTTTTTTTGCCCTTAGGGAGTGACTTCAAATTCCCAGGATACTTTTAGAGCTGATACTTGATCTTGGAATGATGGAACAGACCTTGTGGTAATCCTCTGGCCGAAGTGAACAAGGATTCTAGGAGGGGTCTGGCTAGTCCTGACTACAGTGTGGGTTTTTTTCTTCCTTTCTTTTCCTTATGAGTTTTTATTAAGGAATTTTCAAACTTTGTGAAGTAATGATTACTTTTAAGTTTTAAAAATATAACTAACTGTAGTATTAAGGCCTAAATTATGTGACTTTCCCCCCACCATCTCAAATTCTTATATTGAAATCCTAATGTCCAGTACCTCAGGATATGGTTGTATTTGGAGATACAGTAGAGTCTTTAAAGAGGTAATTAAGATAAATGAGGTAATTGGGATGGACCCAATCCAGTATGACTGATGTACTTATAGAAGAGGAGATTAGGACACAGACATAAGGAGAAAAGACCGTGTGAAAACACAGGGAGGTAGCCATCTGTAAGCCAAGGAGAAGGAAACCTCTGAAGAAATAAACCTTGCTGACACCTTAAACTTGGACTTCCAGCCTCCAGAAGTGGGAGGAAAGAAGTCTGTGTTGTTTAAGCCACTCTGTCTGTGGTGTTTTGTTATAGCAACCTGAGCAGACCATACATCATGTGATCCAGCAATTGTGCTTAGTATTTACACATATAGTTGAATAAATTATTCTGGTTTGTATCTAAAGCCATGCACATTTAAGGCAGGGAAGTGGCTATATCGATTAGAAATAGCCAACTGCTAGGGTTTCTGAGCTTTAAAATCCAATTACTCATCTTCCATTTTATGTTATTGAGATATGTGGTTGGAATAGGGAAAATGTCTTGCTCCGTTTCCTTTGCGATGTAGGTTTTTATCGGTTTTACTTGGGAATGAAAATATTAATCTTTAGCATCTCTTACAAAACACCCTTTCTTTTCCATTTGGGAACATATTTTCACATTTAATGAGGTGCCCCTTGCTTTATTGTGCTTCGCTTTGTTGTACCTTGCAGATGTTGCATTTTTTACAAATCGAAGGCAAGACCCTCCACCAGCAAACAGATTAGACTTGCTTAATCACGATACTTGCTTTATGGTCTTTGTTTAAAACCCAACCTGCAATATTTGCAAGGTATGTCTCTACTTATTTAATACGTATCCAATCCTTCACTTCTGTGTTAAACACCTGTCTTAAAATTAGTTTTCTGTGAAAAATTTCACATGCAAAATACTCCCTAAAGGTGAATTCACAGTTTGTACATAGGTTCATTTTCAGAGGATTCATTTTCATAGATTCTTCCATAACATGTCATGATTTCATGCCATTGTATAAGTTGTCCTTCTTAGTCTTGGAAGACCTTTGTTCCCTCAGCTGCAAGCAGTTCCCTTTTTATGGCCTTCAGCACTCACGGCTTGTTTATAAGTTTATTCTGTGGGTCAGGGTGAGTCCTTCTGTGATAGCATTTGCTGAACACACCTATCAGATCACCACCAAAAGTGGACATGTTAAAGATGCTACTTTCTTAACACTGTCCTGGACCTATTGACCCAGGACCTTTGGAGAGAGAAGTCAGGAAATAGGCATTTTATTTTTTTAATTGTTTTTTTTTTTTTTTTTTTTTTTGTGGTAAATATGCTTTCATTCTTTTCTTTTTAAATCCTCACTCAAGGGTATAGTTTTATTATTGATTTGAGAGGGAGAGAAGAGAGAGAGAGAGAGACAGAGAGAGAGAGACAGAGAGAGAGAGACAGAGAGAGAGACATCAGTTGCCTCCTATAGGTGCCCCAACTGGGGATCGAACCACAACCTCAGTATGTGCCCTGACCAGGAATTGAACCTTCAGCCTTTTGGTGTATATGGATGATACTCCAACCAACTGAGCCACCCAGCTAGGGTTGTTTTCATTCTTTATTACCATGTGTTAAGCAGAGAATCTGTATTTTAAACAAGCTCCGTGGTGATTCTAAGTTGGAGCATCTCTTCTGTGGAATAGGGGCAGCAGCTTTATTCATCTTCTTTAGTGTCCAAGCCCACAGTAAATTAGGAAAAACATATTAAATAAATTAGGAAGGACAATAAACTAGATTAAAAAAAGAGGTCCAACAAGTTCAAAAATGTCACTAAATTTACTAAAATGACAACATTATTTGAACATTACATACATTTGGAAACCAATGTTTTATTTTTAGCAGTTTTAAGAATTATATTTTATTGATTATGCTATTATAGTTGTGCTAATTTTTCCCCGTTTGCCCCTCTTCACTCAACACCCCCTACTCCATCAGGCAATCCCCACACCAGTGTTCATGTCCATGGGTCATGCAAGGAAGTTCTTTGGCTACTCCATTTCCTATACTGTACTTTACATCCCATGGCTATTCTGTAACTACTAATTTGTACTTCGTAATCCCTTTACCTCTTCACCCATTTCCCTGTTCACAACCATCAAAATGCTCTCCATATCCATGATTCTGTCTCTGACATTCTGGTTTGCTTAGTTTGTTTTTTACATTCAAATGTTGATAGATATGTATTTATTGCCATTTAATTGTTCATACTTATAATCTTCTTTTTCTTAAATAATTCCCTGTAACATTTCATATAATAATGGTTACATGATGATGAACTCCTTTATTTTTTTCTTGACTGGGAAGGTCTTTATCTTCCCTTTGATTCTAAATGATAGCTTTGCTGCGTAGACCAGTCTTGCCTATAGGTCCCTGCTTTTCATGACTTTGAATATTTCTTGCCAATCCTTTCTAGCCTGCAAAGTTTCTTTTGAGAAATCAGTTGACAGTGTTAGGGGAACTCCCTTGTAGTTTACTAACTGCTTTTCTCTTGCTGCTTTTAAGATTCTCTCTTTATCTTTAACCTCTGGCATTTTGATTTTGATGTGTCTTGGCAAGGGCCTCTTTGCATCCATCTTGTTTGGGACTCCCTGTGCTTCCTAGATTTGCATGTCTATTTCCTTCTCCAAAATAGGGAACTTTTCTTTCATTATTTTTTCAAATGGATTTCTAATTTCCTGCTCTTTCTCTTCTCCTTCTGGCATCCCTGTGGTGTGAATATTGGAACACTTGAAGTTGTCTCAGAGGCTGCTTACATTATCCTCATTTTTATGGATTCTTTTTCTTTGTGTTTTTCTGATTGGCTATTTTTTGGTTCTTTATGTTCCAAATCATTGATTTGATTCTCTGCTTCATACACTTTACTGTTATTTTCCTGTAAATTGTTCTGTATTTCAATTAGTGTATCCTTCATTTCTGACTGGATCTGTTTTATGCTGTTGAGGTCCTCACTAATTTCCTTGAGCATCCTTATAACCATTGTTTTGAACTCTTCATCTGATAGATGGCTTATCTCTATTTTGTTTTAGTTCTTTTTCTGGAATTTTGATATGTTCTTTCATTTGGGTCATATTTCCTTGTCTGCTCATTTTGGCAGCCTTCCTATGTATTAGGTGGTGGTGCTATGACTCCCTGTCTTGGTAGTGGCCTAATGTAGTAGGTGGCCTATAGGGTCCAGTGCCACAGGCTCCCCTATCACCCAAGCTGGGTACTCGTGTGGCCTTTGTGTGGACTAAGTACACCCTCCTCTTGTAGTTGAGCCTTGATTGCTGTTGGAAGGTCAGTGGGAGGGATTTATGCAGGCCACTCAGCTGCAAGGATTGGCTGTGACCACAATGACCACCAACCTCCGCCCTCCATGGATCATTATCTATGTAGGGTCAGGGTGAGGGTGCTCCAGCCTGGTCTGTAGTTGTCCACTGGGTACACAGGCCCTGAGGTTTTCTGGGTGGTGTAGGTCAAGATCAGCCCCCACCTGTGTTTTCCCTGGGGCCACCCTGCCTGAGGTATAAAGCAATCTGAGATGGCTGCTGCTTGTGCTGGGCTTGAGGCTCCAAGGTAAGGCCAAACTGATCCAAAGCTGGCTGCTGCCAGTGCTGGACCTGGGACCACTTAGCCGGAGGTATTGGGGCTCAGGGCTGGCTGAGGCTGGCTGTTGCTTGTTTGAGAGGATTTAGGAATTTGTGAAGTATGAGCCTAGACCAGCCATTCATATGGAAAAGCCACTGTTAACAGCTATAAGTTAGGTGGGATGGAGCCTCAGGAAAACAATGTTAGCTAGGTTGATGAAATCTCAGATATGGCACCTGCCTGCCAGCTCTGTGGCTCTGCAGGGAAAGGGTTCAGTATAGGGACAATGGCCTCTGCCTGCCTTTCTGTCTGGGAGAAAGCTGTCCCCTGCGCTTGCCTTGATGCCAGATACTTTAATTCCTCCCTGTATGCCACTGGTGTCTTTGTAGATACTACTAACCCAGTGCTAGAGCTTAGAGGGAATGAATCAGAGTAAGTCTGTGTGTGGGTTCTTTAAGGGGAACTGCTTGGGACTGCAGCAATGTCTTCCACCTACTCAATCCCTGCTGGTTTTTGCAGGCAGAATTGATGGGAACTTATCTTCCTGGCATTGGAACCCTGGGCTAGGGGGCCTCATGTGGGTCTGGGACTCCCTGTTCCTGATATACCTCTCCCAGATTTTTATCTACCACATGTGGATGTGGGACTAGCCCATTCTTCATCTCTGCTCTTCCTACCATTCTGAATGGATGTGGTTTCTTTAAATACTTAGTTTTCAAACTTCCATTCAACTCAATTTCTTATGGTTCTGAGTGAAGGTGGTTCTATAATTTGTTGTAGTTTTGATGTGGTTGTGTGAGGAGGCAAGCTATGTTTACTTATGCCACCATCTTGATCAGAAGTTGGAAACCAAAGTTTTAAAAACTCTGATACTCAAGCCTTCAAAATGTTAATAATGTTACCCATTACCCTAGAAATTTGGGGGGAGAATTAATGTGATTAAATGTCCCTTCTATTCTTTTTAAAAATGTCAGGATGGCAATAATTGTGTGATTTTTCCTATTTAGTGCTAATGTAAAAGAGGACTCACAGTTTCTAGCATGGCATGACTAGCATTTTCATCTGGTTCTTGGGTGTTTAAAAGCTTGGAGGGAGTTGTTGCCCATAGACATGGGTTTAATTTTAGGAATCTTATTAGGTTAGAGTGCTTGGTGAAGGGAAAGGTAGGAAGAGGTTTTCTAACATCTAACAACTGGCAAAGATGACTTTGTAAGGGGCCGTTTATTACCTTGTTCAGGCAGGTAACTTTACATTGCAGGGTTGCCTAGAAATCACCAGTTAGCAATGTGTTCTGGAATACTAGTGCCACAATATAAGAAACTCCAGTAATAGAAAGCTTATGAACACTCAATCCTAAAATTCTCTTTTAAAAAAAGGATTTCCCAGTGTACTCTAAAGCCACTTCATGGATTTTTTAATGGTTAAAATGAGGATTTTTTTTCTTTGTCTTATAATTTAGACCTTATTGAGTTACTTCAAAGTAGCAAGAGTGGGGCTCTTTTGTTCTGGAGACAGAGTCCTGGATTTGAATTCTGGCTCTGCTGAGTGCTAGAAAGGCCACGTAGTGAAAGTTTCCCTAATCTCTAAGAGATTCTGCTTTCTTATCTGTCAAATGAGGATAGAGAAATTAGCTTCTTCAGAATAGTGATAATAGGATCGAACAAAAAATATTATGCATGAGAAGTGTTTTAAATGATAAAATGCTAATAAATCAGTGATTTAAAAAATTTATTATCTGCATTTACCAAGAAAATTAAGTTTTGAGTAGTTTGATTTATAGTTGATTATAGCTTAACATATTAGCTGTGAAAGAAAATCAGTTTTACCTGTTTTGTGTCTTTCTTTTTTAAAGTTCCTTTTGCAGATATGAACCTATTGGGAAGTCATTTTCTCCTACTTGTTTATCTCATGGAATATATAGGTATTAAAATATCAAGTTTTGCTTTTAAAAATCTAAGAGAAATTAGTATTATTTTAAACCGCAGAATCATGCCTTTTATTTATCATGCTCAGGGAAGAATCATGCTTTTGGTTTAAAAACACATTGGAGGTTTCATTTCAAATTTATTTTAAAAATAAAAATAAGGGATATTGCAGGTAGATAAGAAAAAAAAAAAAGAGAATTATACCAGGAATAGTGCTTTCTTATTGTGTTTTATTTTTGCATGTTTACCTACTATTCCCTACCCCCAATCCCTTATAGGAATGGGCAACTATTTCCGTTTCTGTCTTGACCAGCTGGTCCCACTGCTTCACAACTTTTTTGTCCCCTTCCTTCCTCTTCTTTGGAAAGAAATAAGTAAAAAAGAATTTCTTTGAGGCTTATTAGGGGCTTTAAGTTTGAGTTTGATTTGTGTCCTGTCATAGTTTGAATAATTTGCTTCCATGGTATTTTGCTTATCTCAGCTTCCCAGCTGTATGCCCAACTTCTGCCTCTTCTCATTCTTGGCAGGTTAGTTTAGCTTATTTTTAAGGGGTAGAACCAGTTGTTCCCTCTCCCCCACCCTCAATGATTTTCCATGGGAATTGAGGTTAGACATTTCAATTCCCAATCTTTTTTTTTATCCTATCACTGAGTAGCCTTGACTTCCTGATCATTGCAGCACCCAACCATTTTATATTTATACTTATTCTTTTCAAAAGACTGTGATTTAAAAATCAGCAGCCAGTGAGGTAAAGGTAATTGATGCAGGTTTTCTAACCAATCAGTCCAGTAAGACTGAGGATGACTATTGGTGATTCTTAATCAGTGTTCCTCCCTTTTCCAATGATAAATTTGTCCATTTAACTTTTCTCAGTCTTGGGTGCATTAGAGAAGTCTAACACATTAGTACTGAATGGGGTCTAATTCTTTGCATCTCTGACAGGCACCTCAGATAATCCCATTCCAAGGTGGCCACCAGACCACACTTTGGTAAAATACTTTTAGAATTATGAAAAGATTATTTTGTAGATACCACACTAAAAAAATATACAGGTGGGAAATAAGCATAGGAAAAGATGCTCAATATCATATGTCATTAGGGAATTGCAAATTAAAACAACATGAGATACCAACAAACACCCATTAGAATGGCTAAGATTTAAAACACTAACACCACCAAATACTATGAGCAAGGATATGGAGCAGCAAGAACTCTCTTTCATTGCTGGTGCAAAATGATACAGCCACTTTGGAAGACGGTTTGGCAACTTCTTGCAAAACTTAACATAATCTTGCTGTATGTTATGGACTGAATGTTTGTGTTCACTTAATGTAGGCAATTAAGGTCAAATGATGTCATAAGGGTGGAGCCATGACTTGATAGTATTAGTGTTGTTATAAGAAGGGATGAACAGGAAAGAGAGCTCTCTTCTCCCTCAACTTTTCCCCCAGGGAGGACCAAGTGAGAAAGTCACTATCTACCAGCCAGGAAGGAGCTCTCATCAGAAATCCAATCAGCTTACACATTGATCTTGGACTTCTCAGTCTCCAATCTGTGAAAAATAAATTTATTGTGTTTAAGCTACCCAGTCTCTAGTACTTTGTTATGGCAGCCTGAATGGATTAATACAGGTGGGGCAAAAATTGTTTACAAAAACAATTTACAATTGTTTGTATGGAAAGTAACACATGATAAATAATAATACAAGAATAAACTTTGTATTTCACATACTCACAACTGTAAACCTACTTTTGCCACCCTGTACATACTTCATCTGATCCAGCAATTTTTTGCTCCTAAGCATTTACTCAAATGAGTTGAAAGCTTATGTTTATACAAAGCCTACACCTGAATGTTTATAACAGCTTTATTCATAATTGGCAAAAATTGAAAGCAACCAAGATGTCCTTCAATAGATGAATGGGTAAAGAAACTATGGTTATGTCCATACAATGGAATATTACTCAGTGATAAAAAGAGACGAGCTAGCAAACCACAAAAGAAAAGAAGATATGGAAGCTCCTTTAAATGCATATTGCTAACTATAAGAAGCCAGTACGAAAAGCCTCCTTATTATATAATTCCAACTGTATGATATTCTAGTAAAGGCAAAACTGTGGAGATACGAAAAGACCAGTGGTTGCCAGGGGTTTTGTTGGGGAGGGAAGGATGAATAGGTGGAGCACAGGATACTTAGGGCAGTGGAAGTATTCTGTATGATACCGTAACAGTGAATGTAAGACATTATGCATTTGTCAAAACTTGTAGAATTATACAACACAAAGAGTAAAACCTAAAGCATGGACTTCAGTTAATAATAATGTCAGTATTGGTGTGTCAGTTGTAACAAATGTATCACACCAATGCAAGGTATTACTAATGGGGAAACAGTAGGGTGGGGGGAATGTATGGGAACTCTGTACTTTCTGCTCATTTTTTCCTGTAAACTGAAAAATACACTTTATTTTATTTTTTAAATATATTTTATTGATTATGCTATTACATTTGTCCCATTTCTCTTCCATCATTCGCCCCACCCTGCACACCCTCTCCCACCCACATTCCCCCCTTTAGTTCATGTCCATGTGTCATAAGTTCTTTAGCTTCTACATTTCCCACACTATTCTTGCCCTCCCCCTGTCTATTTTCTACCCACCGTCTTTGCTACTCATTCTCTGTACCTTTTCCCCCTCTTTCCTCCTCCCACGCCCCTGTTGCTAACCCTCCATGTGCTCTCCATTTCTGTGGTTCTGCTCCTGTTCTAGCTGTTTGCTTAGTTTGCTTTTGTTTTAGGTGTGGTTCTTAATAGCTGTGAGTTTGCTGTCTTTTCACTGTCATATTTTTTATCTTCTTCTTCTTAGGTAAGTCCCTCCAACATTTCATATAACAAGGGCTTGATGATGATGAACTCCCTGAACTTGACCCTATCTGAGAAGTGCTCCATCCATCCCTCCATTCCAAATGCCAGCTTTGCTGGATAGAGCAACCCTGGATGCAGGTCCCTGTTTTTCAAGATTTCAAATATTTCTTTCCAGCCCCTTCCTGCCCGGAAGGTCTCTTTTGAGAAATCAGCTGACAGTCCAATGGGAACTCCCTTGCAGGTGACTGTCCCCTTAACCCTTGCTGCTTCTAGAATTCTCTCCTTCACCCCAGTCTTGGCTAATGTAATTACGATGTGCCCTGGTGTGTCCCTCCCTGGGTCCAACCTCCCTGGGACTCTCTGAGCTTCCTGGACGTCCTGGTAGTCTATTTCCTTCGCCAGATTGGGGAAGTTCCCCCCCATCATCTGTTCAAATAAGCTTTCTACCTGTTGCTCTTCTTCCTCCCCTTCTGGGACCCCCACAATTCGGATGCTGGGACGCTTAACGATGTCCTGGAGGTTCCCAAGCCTCTCCCCATTCCCTTGAATTGTTTCTTCCTCATTTTCTGTTTGGTTGTTAGTCTCCTCCTTCTGGTCCACTCCATTGATTTGAGTCCCAGTTTTCCCTCCATCTCTATCGGTTCCCCATGCGTCTTCCTTCATTTCACGTATTGTAGCCTGCATTTTTTCATCTAATTTGTGAGCGAAATCAACCAATTCTGTGAGCATTTTGATAACCAGTGCTTTGAACTGTGCATCTGATAGGTTGGCTATCTCTTCACGGCTTAGAGGAATTGACTCTGGGGTTTTCATTTTTTCTTCAGTTTGAGCCATTTTTGGTGATTTTTGTTTTGTTTTGTTTTGTTTTGTTTTGGTTTTAGTCTTGTCGCAGCTATTACGTATGAGGGGTGGAGCCTTAGGTGTTCCTCAAGGCGGGGCAGCCCAGTCGCTGGGTTGTGACACTATAGGTGGGGGCAGGGTCCGGGAGGGAAGAATGGAGCCTGTTTCGCTCTCTCCTGGACTCCAGTCCCTTCCGCTTCCCCTTCGCCTGGATTATCTGCACACGTGCGCGTGCTGTTACGTAGTGAGGAGTGGAGCCTCAGGCGCTCCCCAGTGTGGGGCAGCCCAGTCGCTGGGTTGTGACGCTGTATGTGGGGGCGGGGTCTGAGAGGGAACAATGGCGTCTGCTCCACTCTCTCCTGGATTCAGTCCCTTCCGCCACTTCCCCTCTTCCTGGACCATCTGCATGCGTGAATGTGGGACCACCTGGTCAGCCAGCCGCCTTGTGCGGCCTCACTGGGTCTGCGCAGTTGCCCCCCTGTGCCCGGGGTCTGCCAGCTGCTGCCTGTGCACCTGGGAACTGCCAGCCGCTGCTGCTTGCGTTCCTGGGTCCGCACCTCCACTTTTTCCTGCCGCGACTCCGCCCCTCTTACCGGTCTGGATGAATGGTTGTTGGACTTTCGTACAGTTCAACTTTCTATAAGTTCTGGTTGTTTTCTTGTTTCTAAATCTTTGTTGTCCTTAATTTTGGTTGTGAGAGGAGGCACAGTGTATCCGCCTATGCCTCCATCTTGGCCGGAAGTCTCACTTTATTTATTTTAAAAAGGGTAGTTGAGATTCATCCTTGTTTCATAGGGAAGCAGCTGAAATTAAGATAATTTAAAATTTAAAAATATTGTATTTGGGCCGAACATTGTCAGATGGAGAGCTTTATTTTTTTTTTTTAATAGAAAAAAAGAAAGAGAAAAATGGATACATTTTTCACAGAAGGAGGGGTATTCTTCTTAATTACTGATATAGACCCTCAAATGCCTGTGTGCTGTTCACCATTTAGAGAGAGAAATAGCCAAAGGTTGTGGTATTTCTCTTACCAAATTGCAGGGTTAGATCTGTGAAGAAATGTGTTCTTGGTACCTGAGAGCACTGTATAGTGTTTCCTGGCCAATACTAACTGTGGGAAATCAGTTTGAGGTGCTTCATCACCTGAGGAGGGAGTCCTCTTTACCATCTCTCATTGGCTGTCAGGGGCCTAGAAGCTTGAGCATTTTAATCAACTGTCCTTGTTCCTGATTCCTTGTTTTGCTTGTTTGGTAGCCACCCACCCCAAGAGTTAAAGGCGAATTGCATAGCCTCTTTTAGTTTAAAAAAAAAAATCAAGTGAATTTCTAGTTTGAGTTAGAGTGTGCTGCCCTTTTAATCATTGAAGTGGTCTCTTAGAACTCCTGATTTAATGAAAAGATAAAAATGTTTTGTAATTAGCAGATCAAAGCACTACTGTGGCTGCTGTTTACATTGTCAGTATGTAAATGGACTTCTAAAGGGAGTGAAAAGAATTGGTTTCACACCTCTTTAATTTTGTTTATGTAATTCCTTTGCTTAAAAGTCTCCTCCACTCCCACTTCACATTGATAATGCTAAGGTAAACATTAACGTATTCCTTTCGCTTTAGTATCAAAGAACTTGAAAATTGGCAGTGTCTGAATTGTTAGGGTTTGCTATATTGAAGTCAAAGATTGAGTTCATCCATCCTCTAAACTGAAACATGATCTCAAAAGGTTTGTTCATCAACCCTAAACCATAAATGAATCCATTGATAACTTGAATTTAAAGAAGCACAAAAAGAAATGGGTGTTTCCAGGTAATCTAGAATTGGAATTGGGCAATATCCTTCTGTATGAATTAACAAATGCAATGTAACTTAGCTTGCGTTGCTTGTTTGGAATATAATGTATGTTTAAAAACAAAAGCTGTTGACAGAAGCTTTCTGTTCAGGTGGTTAGGCAGGTTAGCCCTGTGTAAATTGTAGTTCCAGTCCAGTCCCTGAGACTGGAGGGGTGGGGTACTGTCTTTCCTTAGGCCATGCTCTGATATGATTAGAATGCTGTGCCGAAAAAGTCACTATTTCAAGTAAAAGTGCATGTTGACTACTTTATTTCAAGGTTGTATGAGGCCTGTTTGAGAAGAGGTGCATAATGGAAACATTGGTAAGCCTTGCTTATTTGAAAGGAAAACTACTTTATATTTCAAGTTGTTCATCCCTGATTGCTTTTTTTAAGAGAATTTTTTTAGGGTGAAAAAGGCAAATGATCTTTATTCAACAAGATAAGGGGAAGGCAATTAGAAACCATAAGGAAAATGAACAAACAAAAAGCTACAAAAAGCACACAACAAATAATTTTGTTGAAATTTATAAGAGAACATATTCGAACTTAAATTTGAATTATTCTCCCTCAAGTGGTACAGGATTAATAAAATAGGAGTAGAGTCTCTTTTAGGTTCCATTAGGGTATACTAAGATTTCTCATTATTTTGTATTTATTAATCTCAGATTCTGTATTTGCCAATTTTTGAAATATTTTCAATTATAGCTTATATTCAGAATTATTCTGTATTAGTTTCAGGTCTACAGCACAGTGGTTAGACAATCATATACTTTACAGAGTGGTTCCCTCCTGATATTTCAAGTACCCATCTGGCCCCATATATAGTTATAACAATATTATTGACTATATTCCCTATGCTGTAATTTACATCCCTGTGACTATTCTGTAACTACCAGTTTGTACTTTTATAAGTTTATTTCAGCCAAACTAAGTACATATGTTGGGGAGCAAGATCTGGAATGTTCCCCCAGATCATTTTTTGGTTAGCAGCCTTCTAGCAGTATATTCTAGGAATAGCCATTATATACAGAGTGTGTGTTCTGGATAAAACTGCTCAAAGCAAATGGATTAAAGAACTCTCCAAGAGAGCCTAACACTTACTTTTCAAAGGTTCCCAGCTCTCCAGTGGTGGGTTCTGATCTGAATTTATTTAGGACCAAAAAGTGTGGGATCATGTCTGTGGCAGAGTATTTATCAACAGATTTTTCCTAAGCTCTATATTGAGCTTTTTTTTTTTTTTTTTTAAAGTCATTTTAACTAAAGGCAAGGTATTATATCTAACTCTTGCCACTGTCTAGTTACGGCTGTGGGTTTACTTGCATTAATTTTCATAAATGGGGAGAAGGAATTTCACTTGTTCTTTTGTTTTTGTTTGCTTGTTTGAAGGAGTTATTAAATGCTCCCAGGAAAGGAAGAGAGCAAAGAAGTATGTGGGTAGCCTTTTCCTTTATGACCATTAACAAGGTTGGAGTTGTGTGCATGTTAATGACCAAAATGGGTAGACTTTTTATATTGTGAGACAGTGGTAGCTAAGTCAGAGCTCTTGAGACTCACTAAGGTGACAACAGGTAAGAGCTTTCTTTATTTGGGCCTCATTAGTATAACTGGGATAGAACCACATTGCTCCTTGTTTACCTCACATAAGTCTGGTGAGATTTAATTAGTTGTACTTAGAAAAAGCTACCTGGGGCCCCCATGTAAGGGCTGTATTCACCCAGTACCTGCCCCTTCCCTGAAGAAAGCAAAACAATGGGCTCTTTTTTTTCTATTCCTAGATTTTCTGCATTGACCTCTCTGGGTCACGGGGCCAGAGGCCTGCCCCACATTAATGCTGTTACCATGTCCTGTCTAGTCTCTCCTGTGTGTCCCTAACTTGATTTTGGACTTGTATTGAGTGAAAAGGGTATGGTTAGAAGAAAGCACTTTCACCCTTTTTTTTTTTTTTTTTTTAAATAAGAAATACCGAGTCAAGGAAGAATGACATTTTCAAAAAAGATTTTATTTATTTTCAGAGAGCAGGGAAGGGAGGGAGAAAGAGAGGGAGAAAACATCAATTGCTCGTGCCCCCACCGGGACCCAACCGGGACCCAACCCACGAGCCAGGCATGTGCCCTGCCTGGAATCAAACTGGCGGCCTTTCGCTTTGCGAGCACGTTGCCCAACCAACTGAGCCACCCTGGTGGCTACCCGTTCTTTCGCTTGAGCCAGAAAACTACATTTCCTCATACCTTTCATAACTAGCTATTTCATAGGAAGTAACTGTATGTACTCTTCTAATATCTCCCATCAGGTTCTTGCTAAATTTCTT
Organism: Glossophaga mutica; assembly: GCA_039655065.1. Taxonomy (NCBI): domain Eukaryota; kingdom Metazoa; phylum Chordata; class Mammalia; order Chiroptera; family Phyllostomidae; genus Glossophaga; species Glossophaga mutica. Next base: position 141,455,858 of record CM077305.1, on the reverse strand, counting down.
TCTTTTTTTTAAGTATGTATTTTTGTTCACTCATAGGTCAGGATTACTGTGAGTAAGTTATCTGGGTACTTAGAAATCTTATGTGGCTCTCCAGGGCTTTTTAAGCATCCTCAGGGCTCTTTATAGAAGGTATATTTCCCATTGTTTCTCTGTGATACCAGTTTGATGTATCCTTATTTTTTTGCCCTGCTTTCAAAAACTGTTAAATGTTTCCTATCCTTTAAGGCAGCACTGTCCAATAGAAATAAAAGAAAAGCTCTGGTTGTAATTAAGTTTTCTAGTAGTTATATTTAAAAAGTAAAAAGAAACAGGTAAAGTTAATTTTGACAATTTAATTTGTTTAACCTAACATATCCAAAATATTATTCAATATGTAATCAGTATAAACAATTACTAAGGTATTTTACATTTTCTTGTACCAAATCTTCAAAATCTGGTATGTATTTAGATTTCATAAACATATAGTTGAAAAAGTTGATTCATATTCTTGAATTGTTCCAAATATATGTGCTTTCTGGTACTTGATTAATTGATTTAAATGTTAAAATATAAGTTAATTAAAATAAAATAAAAATGCAGTTTCTTACTTGAGCTAGCCACATTTCAAGTGCTTAATAGCCATATGTGGCTGTTTGCTGCTGTATTGGACAGCATACATTCTTTATCTGTCATTCTTTCTTTGATAGGTTTCCCATTTTCAGATAATGAACCCAAGGCCCAGATTATTAGTCAGTCATTCTTTTTCATTATGCTTTTGTAATATTTAGAACAGACCTTAATTTTGAGTGGTTAAAAAAAATTGAACACATCTTTTGTGCCAGATTTGACCAGAGAAAGGATAATTCACCTAGATTTATTTTTAATTCTTTCAGCATTTCTTAAATTCTTATTTAGTGAAGGTCAGTGGAAAAGTCTAGAATAGAATCCAAATCTTCCAATTTGTTGTCTTTTTCCTATTATGCTAAATTCTAATAATTCCTCTTTCAGCATTTCCTTTCCCTAGTGATAAGAACTTAAAAGGAATCCTTTCCTGTTTAGTGGTATATAGGTCTAGATTCACCTGTAGAAAACAGGCCACTCTAGTCAGTTTTAGCAGGGAGGGATTTGATGTAGGAAGTAAGGTCCTTCATATATCTTGGAGGAGCTGAAGGAGCAGGCTCTGGGTTGAATTTCTAGGAATAACTCTCAGACTAATATTGTCGAATTGGCTAGTCAAGGAAACTGCTACCTGTGCTGTAATCAAGAAAGCTGAGCAATCAATCAGGCAGCCACCCATTATTATAGCAGCTGGGTTCAGGACCTCACAGGCTAGTTGGCAAAATGGTATGGATGTTGGGTGTTGACTCTTTACCTTAGAAGCCAGGGACCAAATACAGGCCTTCAGGACTTAAGCATCAGAAGTGCAGTCCACCTTGCAGTGTTACTTCTGCCTTTCCAATCTGTCCTGGCTGTTTCCCAGTGATGCTCTGGCAGTGTGTTTTTCTCCTGCTTTCTTTTGTTGTGCAATAAGGGGGCTGGAATATATTTGGATGAAGACGTCTACAATAATTGCCCAAGCCAAGTGGTTAGCCTGTTGGTGTGGAAGTCAGAGACGGGCCAAGTTGAATCTCAGCTGAGAGCCTGGAGCTCTTTGTCTTGCAGAAATAATTTCACAGAAATGTTGGGAAGGTACATGAGCTGAGAGAAACAGGGGCTATGAAAGTTGTTTTCTCTTCTCTTGAGGGTGTCTCTCCAGGTCAGTATCTTCTGGAAAGATAAGAGCCAAGTTTGATTCTCCTGGATCAAACTTGATTATTCCATATTTGAAGATCTGAAGAATTCAACTCTACATGAATATGTGTCAGGGTTGTTTAAATATGTAGGTTAGTGTTCTAGTCTAGTTTATGAAACTTTTGTGTATGTGAACATTCAGGGCCTTTAAAATGTAGGAGACAGGAGATTAAATGGAAATTTTTGCCCTACTGTTCTACTGTGGTTGTTAAATATATCAAATATGGGGATGAATCACTACAGAGAGCAGTTACATAATTTTGGAGGAGACAGGTAGAAAGAGTTATGATTCTTGGGACTGTTGTGGGTCAAATTAATAGACATTGGGCAATGTTTCAGAATTAATTCTAGTCGACAATACACTACTTTATACCATAGTGACTTTTCACAGATCTCTTATTCTTCATAATGTAGGTAAATCAAGTAATTTGAAAATTCATACACTGCAATTAGGGTCAATTGAACACAATTCATCAGTCTTTGCAATAAATGTGCATATTCTTTGCAATGAATGCTTAGTGCATCTCATGATTAGTAGAAAGCAGTTGGTCTCTAAGTGTGACCCCCAGTACCAGCATCATAACCTGGGAACTTGTTAGGAATGCAGATTCTTGGGCCCACCTTGATTTCTCATCTGTAGAATGGGAAAACTTACAGTTTTGGTGAGGATTAAATAAGATACATGATTAGCAGCATATGCATAGAACAGTTTGATAATTAATTGCTGTTAATATTTTTGGAGGTAACAACTTGATTTCATTTTACCAAGTGGAAACCTGTGGACATATACCTAGCCTGTTTGGTTTAGTCTTCTTAAATTGATGTGGAGTCTATAATTGCTATTTCAGGTAGCATTTAGCTTATTACAGCTTTACTTTTATCCATTTAAAGTTAACTTTTTGACTTTAACTTATTTTCTAGCTCTTTTTACATTTATTTCCATTTAAGTGTTATTATTTATATCATGCGTTTTAAAAAAATATCCTTATGTTGTAATTGTTTTACTCTGAACTAGTTTTCAAACTTGGTGGGCCAAGTGAAAAGATAAACAGGAAAACAAACCAAATAATTTCCTTTAAGTGGTGTAGGCAGTAGCCTGTGGTACTTCTATTTGTATGCAAGTGTATAATTTTTAAAAGGAGACTATATGTATGGATGAAGAAAACTCTTTGAGCAGAAGATGTTTTCTTATTTTAATTTTTCTTCAAACAATAAAAGGGTTAGGTCGGAATTTTTCTTTGTTCCTGAAACTAACAAATGGAATAAGAAATCTAGGAGTTATAAGCTCACCTGTGCTCATAAGACTTAACTAAAATATTTATTTCTTTACAAAGTTAAATAGCACTACATGAAAATACTTCTTTGTTTCCTGAGGGATGATGTGTGTATATGTGTGAGTGGTGGTCCTTGTTTTGTTTGTGTGACGGAGTGACTGTGTGTGTTTCTTCTATAGTACAAAGACATATCTCCTATTTTCAGTTGGTAGTTTTGCTCCTAGCTTCTTTGTATGAAATACAGTCTAACAATTGTGTAGTTAGTTTACAAAGTCTATGTATGACTCATCTTCAGTCTATGGCTTTTTCAAGTTACACTTAAAGGTCAGGGTCTATTTAGTTCTTAACTCTGCCTTTCCTAAGTGGGAAGTAAGAGTCAAAAGGAGTAAAAAATATGGAATTTGTTGGGTCTGGAACCATACCAATAGTTTAGTTTTTTTTTTTTTTTTTTTTTTTTTTTAAGGGGCTGCTTTTTAAAAGAACAATCAGCAGCATTGCTAGGAATTCCCAGAATTGCTAACTAATTTGAGACGTTTTCTTTTTTAACAGTGTTGTTCATTAAAGTAGGCTCTGGATTTTTATTTTTGTTTAAATGTTTGATTTCTGTACCACACTGACAAAACAGCAAACTAAAATAGTCTTAAGGGTTCAGAATCCCCTTTCCCTCTCATGTCATAAATATACATACATCTCAATCTGTTTTGTTGTTATAGACATTCCAAAAATTTGACTTGAATAAAATAGTTTGAAATAATTAGCTTGAACAATTGTTAAAACTATGATAAATGTAGGGGAAATGATTTTCCTGTTTCTTTGAAAATGCAGCATATAGCCTTATTAATTTTAGTTTTATTTACTTTGATCATTAGTGAAAAACAAAAGCAAAATTGAAAAAACAATTTTACTATGAGTGCTTGGTTGCTGTTTTATTACTACCAAGTTAGTAGGACTGACGGAGGAAAATTAAAATTCTATGACTTGATTCTTTGGAATTCTGACTGTTGTCACTGTATAAACAAATAAAACAGTCTCTGGCTGCTCTCAGAGATTTTGTCCCTTGGACAGATATAATGTCTTGGCATTTTTCATATTCTATTAATCAAAGCCAAGGTCTAGAATTTTAAGTGGGAAGTTGGCTCTGAAATAATCAAATGCCAAACAAAGCCCATCTGAAAGTCCAATAAAGTAAAATTATAGTATTGCAAAATAAGAGAGTTAGTGAACTAAATCCCCACAATTTGAGGATCTTTACTATAAAGATGTTATTGTGTTATGAGAGGGGAGGAGAGGTAGTTTGGGCCAACTGGGGGCATTACTTTGATCCACAAACGGGGAGTTGAGGGTTCATTTTCCCCTTGGGGTTACTGAAGGAGGAAGAATGCTTGCTGGTACAGACCACAGAGCATTATGTGAGGGTGAAGCCTTGACTGAGCTTCTGCTTCGCATTGAGAGCCAAGCGCTGAGTTAGGTGCTTTACATATAAATAGGTTTTGTTAGCTCCACTAATAGGGACCGAAAAGTGAGATTCCAATAGCTAAATGATGACATGCCTAAGGTCATAGAAGTTGCAAGTGGAGAAACTCCGATTTGGAAGAGATTCTTTATTCAAATCTCTTTCTGAACCTGCCCGTTCTGAATACTGAGGATACCACAGAGTTATCCATAGCACTTGTTTGTTGAAGTTTTATTATAGGTTGTAATCATCGGCTTGTGTATTTTTTATGATATCTAAGCACAGTTTTAAATGTGTTGTAGGGAATCCCTTGCATAATCTCCCTCACACCTCTCAGACTTGAAAGTTTTGGGATATCTTGGCAACTATGTAGATAAGGTGTTAATAATTTGGAAATGTAGATGTTTGCTTTTCAGAGTGGATTTATAGAGGAAGTGAGCCTGTTTCTGAAGGAGCAGCATTGCGATGTGATGTGTGCAATAGCCTGTGGAGGTGTTTTTGTCTAAAAAACAGTTTTTGCTTATTAGCAGGTATCTTGAGAAAGTTATCTGGCTTCTCTAAGGTTCACTTTTTGTAAAATGGGGATGGCAGTAGCTTCTTTAGGCTCAGGGGCATCCAACCCCCAGCCCATGGGCTGCATGTGGTCCAGGATGCCTAGAATGTGGCCCGGCACAAAGTCATAAATTTACTTAAAACCTTTTTTTTTCTTTTTGCTCATCAGTTTTCATTAGTGTTTGTGTATTTAATGTGTGGCCCAAGACAACTCTTCTTCTCCCAGGGTGGCCCAGAGACGCCAAAAGTTGGACACCCCTGCTAGGGGGGTTGAGAGTAACACAATACTAGGCACGTAAGCACTCAGCAAATTCTACTTACTTTGGTTGATCTTATGCTGTCTGTGGACCTTTTAATTCTTTAAAAAATATTTTATTTATTTTTATAGAGAGGGGAAAGGAGGGAGAAAGAAAGGGAGAAAAACATCACTGTGTGGTTGCCTGTCGCGTGCCTCCTACTGGGGACCTGGCCTGCAACCCAGGCATGTGCCCTGACTGGGAATCCAATCAGTGACCCTTTGCTTCGCAGTCTGGCGCTGAATCCACTGAGTCACACCAGCCAGGGCTGGACCTTTTAATTCTTCTTGTTGATCTTTTTCCAAAAATTTCTTCCTCCTTGGTCTTGAGAAGGAGTGTAAATGTTACTCTTCTATAGGGTTAGGTTGGAATCCTAGAATCTGTATACTTAGGGAATTTTGAAATAGATTAATTTTTCTCCTTTTGCTTGAGCATTTCCTCTCCTGTTTTTCTCTCAGACGTTCTGAGGACAAAGATGTGATTCTTTTTTTGTTTTCACATTCGCAGTTGGAATCCTTACTCCCTCCCACCCTGCTCTATGTAAACTCTTTGAATCTCAATATCTTCATTTCTGAAACAGGGATAAGACTCTTACTTCCTCTCAGGGTTATTACAAGGATTAGATGAGAATACAGCCAAGTTATTTGTACATAGCAAGGGCTCAATCAACTTTAGCGACAAGGGAAAATAAACCTTTTTAAACAGATGATAGTGCCTTTCAGGAACAGGAATTAATTTGCTTTACTTTCTATTGGGATTTTTTTTGTCAGATTCTTTTCATTCTTTACTTGTTACATCCTCATGAGAAACTTTGTTATGTGGATTTTTGGGTGTGTGTGCCTCAGGGTACAGTACTTTTCACTTAAATTTGGATCTTGCTACAGCTTGGTTTACCAAAGCAGGAATGGCTTCTAAAGGCATCAAGATAAGAGCATCATTTCTCACCAGAAATTTGTTTTCTTTTTAATTTTAAAAAAACTTACTGCCATATTATCAATATTTTTATCAATGCATGAATCTCTTTTTAAACAATTTCCACATTCCCTGATCTTTCCTGAGAATCAGTACAATACTGATAATTTTTTCCAAATTTTGATTTAATACATACTTCCCTCACTTAACTTACTTCTTTTTTAATATATTTTATTGATTATGCTATCACAGTTGTCCCATTTCTCCCCCATCATTCCCCTCCACCCTGCACACCCCCTCCCACCCACATTCCCCCCTTTTAGTTCACGTCCATGTGTCATAAGTTCTTTAGCTTCTACATTTCCCACACTATTCTTGCCCTCCCCCTGTCTATTTTCTACCCACCATCTATGCTACTTATTCTCTGTACCTTTTCCCCCTCTCTCCTCCTCCCACTCCCTTGTTGCTAACCCTCCATGTGCTCTCCATTTCTGTGGTTCTGTTCCTGTTCTAGCTGTTTGCTTAGTTTGCTTTTGTTTTAGGTGTGGTTGTTAATATCTGTGAGTTTGCTGTCTTTTTACTGTCATATTTTTTATCTTCTTTTTCTTAGATAAGTCCCTTTAACATTTCATAGAATAAGGGCTTGGTGATGATGAACTCCTTGAACTTGACCTTATCTGAGAAGCACTTTATCTTCCCTTCCATTCTAAATGACAGCTTTGCTGGATAGAGCAATCTTGGTTGTAGGTCCTTGCCTTTCAAGACTTCAAATACTTCTTTCCAGCCCCTTCTTGCCTGGAAGGTCTCTTTTGAGAAATCAGCTGACAGTCTGATGGGAACTCCTTTGTAGGTGACTGTCCCCTTATCCCTTGCTGCTTCTAGAATTCTCTCCTTCATTTTAATCTTGGGTAATGTAATTATGATGTGCCTTGGTGTGTTCCTCCTTGGGTCCAACTTCTTTGGGACTGTCTGAGTTTCCTGGACTTCCTGGGAGTCTATTTCCTTTGCTAGATTGGGGAAGTTCTCCTTTATTCTTTGTTCAAATAAGTCTTCCACTTGTTGCTCTTCCTCTTCCCCTTCTGGTACCCCTATAATTCGGATGTTGGGACGTTTAAAGATGTCCTAGAGGCTCCTAAGCCTCTCCTTATTTTTTTGAATCCTTGTTTCTTCCTTGTTTTCTGTTTGGTTGTTTCTTTCTTCCTTCTGGTCCACTCCATTGATTTGAGTCCCAGTTTTCCTCCCATTTCTATTGGTTCCCTGTGCATTTTCCTTCATTTCACTTATTGTAACCTTCATTTGTTCATCTAATTTGTGAGCAAAATCAACCAATTCTGAGCATCCTGATGACCAGTGCTTTGAACTGTGCATCTGATAGGTTGGCTATCTCTTGGTCGCTTAGAGGAATTGGCTCTGGGGCTTTGATCTGTTCTCCTGTTTGGGCCATTTTTAGTTTTTTTTGTTTTGTTTTGTTTGGTCTGATCGTGGCTGTTACATAGTGAGGGGCAGAGCCTTAGGTGTTCCCCTGGGCAGGGCAGCCCAGTTTCTGGGTAATGATGCTCTATGTGGGCGCAGGGTCCAAGAGAGAACAATGGCACTTGCTCCTCTCTCTCTCGGATTCCAGTCCCTTCCGCCGCTTCCCCTTCACCTGGATTATCTGCGGGCAAATGTGGGACCACCTGGTCAGCCAGCTACATTGCATGGCCTCATTGGGTCTTTACTGTTGCCACCCTGCACCTGGGGTCTGCTAGCCACCACCAGCATGCCTGGGACCTGCCAGCTGCTGCTGCCTGTGTGCCCAGGTCCACCAACCTCCACTTTTTCCTGCTGTGACTCTGGCCCTCTTACCGGTCTGGATGAATGGTTGTTGGACTTCTGTACAGTTCACTTTTCTATCAGTTTTTGTTGTTTTATTGTTTCTAAATCTTTGTTGTCCTAAATTTTGGTTGTGCGAGGAGGTACAGTGTGTCCATCTACACCTCCATGTTGGCCGGAAGTCCTCTCACCAGAAATTTTTTAGCAGTCATCATGTTCATGCTTACTGAAAAGCTCAGAGAAGAAACTAAGATTATCAAGAATCTCTCCTCCAGAGGGTTGTTAGTATTAGCATTTTACTGTATATACTTTCATGCCCATTCCCCCTTGCTTTTTAGTATGGAAATTTAAAGATATTCAGAATGGTAGAGAAAATAGTATAATAAACACTTATGTATTCACTAAACCACATAATTATTATATCACAGACAAACTTGTATCATCAGTAACATCACCTAGGCCTCCTTCATCCTCATCTCCAACTGAATTTATTATGAAGTCAGTCTTAGACTTCTTATCATGAAACCTGTAAATATCTCAGTGACATATACTTTTAAAATGTTATCTGTTACAATTTCTAAGCCCATTATACCTCTTCATTCTTCTTATTTTTGGGGTTCCACTAGCTGATTTATCATTAATTTGGAATTGTTGAATAGCCAGAGGACTGGAACTCCAAGTCATCTTGTTTATCCATGAAGGCAGTTCTGGGTGGGAGATGGAGGTGTAGGGGATTCTCGTGTGTGGGAGCGAGAAGAGTTTTTAAATTTGGGTCCCTCTCTCTTTCCTTCCCTCCCTCCCTCCTTCTCTCCTTTCCTTCCTTCCTTTTATGCTCAACAGAAAGGGGGACTGTTAGTTTTCAGAGCTAAAAGCCAAGTGTCTAGTTTCTGTAGCCATTCTCTACTAAACTGAAGATGTGCTTGGTTAATGTACAAGCCAATTTGTGCATTTCAAAGTATATCTTACTATTGGACATGCACCCAACATCTTGGGCCCATTTATAGATCTGGGTCATGATGATAATGTGGTGAGGGCTATTTTATTGACCAAGTTGTAGAATATTTCTTATGTCAAATGAATTTCTTTCAGTTATGCTTTCTGGAACCCTGGCAAGGAAAAAGTGAACTGGTAAAGTGGACTGAATTAATTCTAATTTCAATGCTCAAATCTGAAGATTTCCTAAAACAGAGTTTGGCAAAAAATAATTTCCTATGCCAATTTATGTTTAGGCTCATTATTGTTTGGGGTGGCCATCATTTGGTGACTTTGATAATTTGAAATGGCGACTAGCAAGGCTAATAACCTTTTAAAAAAATTAAGTAAAGTTAAAGGGTTTGCTTGTACTATTAAATTGAATCATGTATTAATTTATGTTAAAAAATTTTATTGAGTATAATGCTATTTGTAGCTCTTCTTGGTTATGAAAGCCCACAAATCGAGATGCTTAGAGAAAAGAGACCCTCCCTACTTTATAGCTTTCTGCCCTGTCTTAGCATGTTAATTGCTTTTTCTTGTTCTTTTGGGTACAGCCTGAAATTCCTACTTTCTTTTTTCTAAGATGAGTTCACACATTTTGAAAATACAGTTCAGACACAGCTTGAATGCCTTATTCCTCAGAGAGGATGATGTCTTGAATGCCCTCTAGGCAGTGCCGAGGTGGTGTCTTGAGTTTAGACAGTAGGACTGCCCTTGAGATCAGGGACAGAGCAGCCTCCCAGAATCATGAATGGATGTTTCTTAGGCCAATTGCTGTGAGTATTTTTCATGAAACGGAAATGTGCTGATGTGCCTCAGTATTCCTGTGTTGGCTTATTCACTAGAGCTGTAGGTTCAGATGCTATCTGCTTCTTTCTCTCCTTCCGAATCTCCCATGGGTATGGACACAGGCGCATGTAAGGGTGCTGAATTCTGTTTCCTCCTGCTTCTGGAGCTCCTATGAGGACTCCTGTAGATACCTGCTTCTCTGTTCTTTTAACTCTTTGGTCATTGGTTGATTAAATGTTTATTGAGCACCTATTTGTACCAGGAATGTGCCAGGTGTATGAGTTCTTGCTCTGATGGAGTCTGTTAGATGTGACAGTTCTATAACTTGGTAAGTATGTACATGTTTAAGTATAGAAACTGGGCTTGAAAATACATACCAAATGGTTAACAGGAATTTGAGGGAGGAGAGAAAAGACCCTGTTTTCATTATATATGTATAGGTAATGTTTAAACTTGTTATAAGCATGTATTGTTCATGCAATTAAAATAAAGTGAAGATGCATTGTGATAGGTACAAGAAGTGTATAAAAATACAGTGGGAAAGTGATTAGTTCCATGGGGAGCAGGGGACAAGAAACACTTATTTCAAAGAATTGTATTCCCTCCCAGGTGCGGGGGGGAGTTGAGGGGGCACATAGTGGGAAGGCTTTTCATGCAGAGGGACTAGAATGTGCTCAGGACTGACAAAGCAGCTTGTTTTGTTCAGAGTTTCAATAGTGACTAGCTTATACCAGCTCTCCAGGCACCATAGCTTTTCTTTCCTGGGGAGTAGAGAGGTAACACGCAACATGTATTTTCTTTTGGGACATGGAATATATTTGCTTAAATATATTTAATATTTTTGAAAAGGTGCCATACTTTGTTTTTAGGTTTCTAGTAAAGCTGGGTTTTTGAAACTCATGATTCTATGTAAACTATTGAAATGGACTATGGTTAACTTTGTTTTGATAGGAATATTAAGTTGAAGTCTATCTAGTAGTGTGTATTAGATTGTGAGGGTGGGGGTGATGTATATGGTATTGATAAAGAAAGTGAACAATCAGTTCTTTGACAGTCTGGGAGCTTTTCTGTTTTGAGCAATGAATTGGTTAAGTTCATTGCCCCTGTGCCTATCGAGCACACAGTTGCATTATAGCTCACTGTGTGTGTGTGTGTGGGGGGGGGTTTCTCATCACTTCGAGCTTCTGAGCCCAACTTTTCTAAGTGTAGTTTATATAATCCAGTAGAACCTAAGCTTGATCATCATACAATTTCTTCAGCATCACATTTACAGAAGATAATCTTGTCAATTGGAAGCAAATGCTTGAGGCAGTGTTCTTTCATGTCTCCAATTGATAGGAGAAAACTAAATACCAAGAAAAAAATGTCAGGCAATCAACCAGAGATTTTACCTCATTTATGTGGGGTAAAACACTTAATTCTTTGGTTCTCTGTACAGGTTAATACTGTAGTGATATCATTTCTGAAAGTTTCCCAGGTGTTTTCATTTTTTAACATTTCATAGGTAAGTAGTAGGCATGTAAGGTCAGTTTAGTATAGAAAGCAGTCGCATGAAGTGCTACACATACTGTGTGGTGTTTCTTCCCCTGCCTACAAAACATTTGCCTTTTGGAAGAATGGATGGCTCAAGGGATTAGTGATGGGGAAGTGGAGGCTTTCACATTGGTTCAGATTTGACCTTGGTCAGTGATGCTTGAAAATCAGCACTATTTAATAGGCATTAAGAGAGCCCACTTTTTGATCCACTTCCAGTGGATAAATATCCATAGTTCTTTTATGCCATAGTTGCGGAACTAATTGGCAGAATTAAATGATTTAAGAACTTTACTCCCCTTTTGCCCTCAGAAAATAGTTCGTTGTTGTTTAAATCAGAATCTTGTAGACTGCCTGAGTCATTTCTGAGGACTGGAGACTATAGCTAGCTTTGCAGCTTTTACTGTATTGGGAAGCTTACATACTTTGCCTTGATCTTAGTAGGAGAAATTGGGGGGAAGGGCTGTCTTTTTCTCAGTTTGCAATTCTCCCAAATTCAGGGCTGCTCATCCGACCCTATATACACTTAAAAAATATTGGAGTCATTCATCGCTCAAGATGCATTCCCCTTTTCTCCATGATCAAATAGAGGGGTTATAAGTGTAATCTGTTTTCAGTCTCCTTGTTTTTCCTCCCTCACAGAATCTCGGTGCATAAAGGTTTTTCTGACACCCTACTTCTAATTGGCATTATGGAGTTTTGCAGTGTGGCTCCTGTGAAGTTAGTAGCATTTTACATTTTAAGCTCAGTAACTCCTAGTCATGATCACTCTGTATTTATAGGGATCCCAGGGAAGGGTGAGCACTTGGTGATGATGTATTACCTGCTAATTTGTTTGCTGAAAGATGGGCCCATATATTTAGAATGATGACAGATCAGAATATTTGGCTAAGTATATCAGTCAGTGTCTCATTTTTCAAAACATGAAAACTCCAACATAGTACTGTAAAAATGTTGTGCTATATAAGATGGATTTTCCTGCTAAATGAATTTCTGCCCTGGCTGAAGCTACTTATTTTATTTAGTTATTTATTTAATTTTTAAGTCTTTTTTTAATATGCTAATTTTGGGTAATCACACCTTCTGGTTGATTCTTTTTCTTCCTTTGTAAGTTCTATTCATCATTCATGCAACTCACATTCCTTTTCTTGGTTGCAGTATTGGGCACCAACATCTTTACTCTATAAAGAAGGGCAAGTCCAGAAATCTGTAGGTTTGACTACCCTTTGTTCTGTCTGTAGCCAAGAACTATAGACAAGGCCTTCATTAAAGCAGAAAAGAAGAAAACATTGGACTTTCTAATCTACCTGAGAAGCTTAAGGCTGTGGGAGAAGTTAAAAGTGCCACACGGAAGGCAGGAAGGCAGAAATGCAGCGGTTACCCTTGAGCAGGTAGAGATGGCGCGTATTTGGTAGTCCCTGTTGACGTGCATTTGGGCTCTTTCTCCCTGCTACACATAGAAAATCCAGGAATGTATTTTGAATGGCTTATCTGAACCACTGTCAACTGAAAGGAGAGGGGAGGGTAGGGTAGGGTAGGGGAGGGGAGGGGAGGGGAGGGGAGGGGAGGGGAGAGGGCTGTCTTCAACTATTAGCTGCCAAATATGTGATGCCGCCTCCACCTCAACAGGGACCTGGCTTGGGGGGACAGCAAGGTTAGACAGCGAATGAACAAAAGGTATTCTCTATTGTAGTTCACCTCTACATAGAAAGTGATCTGTAAAAGAAAAAGGGAAAGAAAAGTGTGAGGATGTTTAGAAATAAGCAGATCTGATTTCAGGTAAACACCCTAGTGCTGTTATTGTGACATGTTACTGATTTTCCCAGGACTGTACTTGTAATCTATATGTTTTAAAAGTATTTAAATTTGGAAGTGATCATAACTGAAGAGATAAAGTTTCTTCCTTGAACCCTGGTAAGTTTGTTTCTTGGAGATGTTCCCCAGCCTGCTGGACAGCTCTGACAGGCAGCTGTGCTCTGGGCCCTGAGCTCTGACCTTGGTTTGGTTGGGGTGGGATAGAGTGTCCCTGGAAGGTGTTGGGGATGCATACAGTATAAGTAAAAGAAAGACAAAATGCAAGGAATGCCTCCTTGACCCAGTGATTTTGAGATCCCACAACTCTCATTATTTATGACTTGAAGCCCACCCTTCAGAGGTGAACCTGCTGTGTCACCTGTTCTGCCACATCAAGTGTTAGGGAAATGCTTTTTCTGTCCCCGTCCCATCAGGGGAAGGATAGGCAGGGCTCCCGAGGCTACTGTTTCTAAGGGTAGTGTCTTCCCTTAGGAAAGCAAAATTGTAGATTCTTTCTATCCAGTCATCCCTAAATACCCTTTCTGTGTAACATTGCCGTGTATCCACGAAGTGATCCTTCTACCTATAAAATTATTTACTCTCTTTTTTCTTCTCATTCTTTATTTGTATTATCTTGTGTTATACTTCTGGATCTGTGTAACCAAATTGTCGCATTGTCTTTGCTGGTGCTGAGTCCCTTGGTTGGCTGTTCGTGAAGTAGTTCCTCAAATCCTGTTAGTGTCACATATCAAATTTTAAATCTCCTTACTCAGTACTGAAAGTAGTGTCTTTTGATTTTGGAAATGTGGATTATTTTTAAATGGTTTTTTTTTTTTTTTTTTTTTTTGTGAGCACTTAATGAATGATGGGGTGGGATGGGTAGTGAAAGGAAAAGAGGCAGAAATAGAAAAATTCAACCACATTTTAAATTACTTAATTTCATTTGCCATGCTGTATTTTTGTTGTTGATTTTATGTAGTCACTGAATGGGGAATTACAGAGATTATGAAACTAGTTTTATTCCAGAAATGACAAGAGTCATTTAGTATAAGGTCATAACCCTTTTTAGCAGCACAGGCCTTTGCACTACATTGTAAATATTGACATGCATAGCTTTGTACATCTCCCCAACAATAAGTGTGATTAAATAAAGTACAATAATATAAAATATTATAGAAAGAGTATATTGAAATTCTTGCGTCTGAAGTTACTCTTAGTATTCTCCTCATGTGCCATTGGTGATCCTCCTTACTTCGTGTCTTTAATCCACCCCCCAAACAAACAAACAAACACAGAACAAAACTCCAAACTCTCAAAAAGGATCAGAGAGAGTTAATTATAGTGATATGCAGCAATCAGGACAATCTTAGCTGTTGGTCTGTCCCAAAGCCTGCAGAAGGTTCTTATTTCATAAGCAGAGATAATTTGTTTCTCTCTGTGTGCCATATGGTTTTGCAACTGCAGAGATCAAACAGATTTGTGGATGTAAACTTCAGTGCTGTACTTAAAAAAAGTTTTAGTCCTGTGGAGATTTTCGTAATATGCTTGAATCATTGATGCCAACCAGGTCTGTTAGAGTCAAGGATCCCTTGTCAGTTCTATAAGATACTATGTATTGGGCGTGGTTTTCATTTGCCATGGACTTTAAAGATGACTTAGGAAAGGAAACTTGGAATACAAATTGTTAACTGGAATGCAATGATTATTTGTTTTTTTTTTTTTTTTTTTTTATAAAGACGATGATTAAAACCAGTATTCATTACCATAGAAGAATAATAGTTCTGAGGCTGCCCAGGTGGTCTCTTGAAAGGACTAGAGTTTTCTCTTAATCAGAGAACTTTTAATTACACTAATTTTGAGATTAATTATTTTGGGGATAGTTTTCAGAATTAAGAGTTTGAGTTTCTTGATTACTATTTTTTAAAAGGTAGAAGAATGTAAGTGTGCCAGTGATGATTTTCCCTGTTTTGTTTTTAATTTTTATCTCTCCATCCATCCTCACACAAGGATACGTTTATTGATTTTAGCAGGGGCGAGAGAGAACATTGGAGTGAGAAACATCAGTCAGTTGCCTCCTGTATGTGTCTCTGAGGGGGCTCGAACCCACAACCAAGTATGTGCCCTGATTACCAGGAATCAAACCTGCAGCCTTTTGGTATGCAGGATAATGCTCCAACCAAATGAACCTCCTGGCCAGGGCACAATGAATGTAATTCGTAATGTACTGCTCAGTTGATGTGTAGTAGATGTGTATTCCTTGGTCCCTTTGTTTTCTAATTATTAAATTTAACAGTGTATCAAAGTCATCGTCTTGGTGTCCACTCTGCAGCCTGTGGGCCGCCTGCGGCTCAGGATGGCTATGAATGTGGCCCAACACAAAATCGTAAATTTACTTAAAACATTGTGTGATTTTTTGTGATTACGTATCACAATGTATTCAACGTGTGGCCCAAGACAACTCTTCTTCCAGTGTGGCTCAGAGATGTCAAAAGGTTGACACCCCTGAAACTATCTTCATTAAAAGATGTATTTAGGGACTTCCGGCCAAGATGGAGGCATAGGCGGACACACTGTGCCTCCTCTCACAACCAAAATTAAGGACAACAAAGATTTAGAAACAATAAAACAACAAAAACTGATAGAAAAGTGAACTGTACAGAAGTCCAACAACCATTCATCCAGACCGGTAAGAGGGGAGGAGTCACGGTAGGAAAAAGTGGAGGTGCGGACCCAGGAACGCAAGCAGCAGCGGCTGGCAGTTCCCAGGTGTACAGGCGGTGGCTGGCGGTCCTCGGGCCCACAGGCGGCAGCTGTTGGACCCCGGGCACAGGGGGGCAACTGTGCAGACCCAGTGAGGCCACACAAGGCGGCTGGCTGACCAGGTGGTCCCACATTCACGCGTGCAGATGGTCCAGGCAGAGGGGAAGTGGCGGAAGGGACTGAATCCAGGAGAGAGCGGAGCAGGTGCCATTGTTCCCTCTCGGACCCCGCCCCCACATACAACGTCACAACCCAGCGACTGGGCTGCCCCGCCCTGAGGAACACCTAAGGCTCCACCCCTCACTATGTAATAGCCGAGACCAGACTAAAACCAAAACAAAACAAAACAAAAAAACCCCACCAAAAATGGCTCAAACTGGAGAAAAAATGAAAACCCCAGAGTCAATTCCTCTAAGCCGTGAAGAGATAGCCAACCTATCAGATGCACAGTTCAAAGCACTGGTCATCAAAATGCTCACAGAATTGGTCGATTTTGCTCACAAATTAGATGAAAAAATGCAGGCTACACTATGTGAAATGAAGGAAGATGCATGGGGAACCGATAGAGATGGAAGGAAAACTGGGACTCAGATCAATGGAGTGGACCAGAAGGAAGAAACTAACAACCAAACAGAAAACGAGGAAGAAACAAGAATTCAAAAAAATAAGAAGAGGGTTAGGAACCTCCAGGACATCGTTAAACGTCCCAACATCCGAATTGTAGGGGTCCCAGAAGGGGAAGAAGAAGAGCAACAAGTAGAAAACTTATTTGAACAAATAATAAAGAAGAACTTCCCCAATCTGGCAAAGGAAATAGACTACCAGGATGTCCAGGAAGCTCAGACAGTCCCAAAGAAGTTGGACCCAAGGAGGAACACACCAAGGCACATCGTAATTACATTAGCCAAGATTCAAATGAAGTAGAGAATTCTAGAAGCAGCAAGGGATAAGGGGACAGTCACCTACAAAGGAATTCCCATCAGACTGTCAGCTGATTTCTCAAAAGAGACCTTCCAGGCAAGAAGGGGCTGGAAAGAAATATTTGAAATCTTGAAAAGCAGGGACCTACATCCAAAATTGCTGTATCCAGCAAAGCTGTCATTTAGAATGGAAGGACAGATAAAGTGCTTCTCAGATAAGGTCAAGTTCAAGGAGTTCCTCATCACCAAGCTCTTATTATATGAAATGTTAAAGGGACATATCTAAGAAAAAGAAGATAAAAAATATGACAGTGAAAAGACAGCAAACTCACAGCTATTAAGAACCACATCTAAAACAAAAGCAAACTAAGCAAACAGCTAGAACAGGAACAGAACCACAGAAATGGAGATCATATGGAGGGTTAGCAACAGGGGTGTGGGGGGCGTGGGAGGAGGAGAGGGGGGAAAAGGTACAGAGAATGAGTAGCATAGATAGTGTAGAAAATAGACAGTGGGAGGGCAAGAATAGTATGGGAAATGTAGAAGCTAAAGAACTTATGACACATGGACATGAACTAAGGCAGGGAATGTGGGTGGGAGAGGGTGTGCAGGGTGGGGGAATGATGGGAGAGAAATGGGACAACTGTAATAGTGTCATCAATAAAATATATTTTAAAAAAAAAGAATAAACAACCATAGAACCAAAAAAAAAGATGTATTTAAAAAGAAGTAAAGAAATAAAAAGAAATAAAGAAATAAAATAGGTGGGGTAAAATCTGGAGGTCAGAGCAAGGACTGGAACTCAGCCCTGTAGATCTAAAATTTGATAGATTCTAAGGTTATCTTCTCTGTTTTGCATGCAGTAAAAACAGGTGGGGTTACTGTTAGCATGCAGTAACCCCACAGTAATTCATCTTAGATAAACTACTGTTTCCTGTGGAAAGACTGCAGGACCATCAGAACTAGGTTCTTATGGTATTAGGGTTTGGGGGCACACCCAGTATATATGTTTCTGATGCAATGATCACCACATTTGTAATAATTAACTCTTTGATTTCAGTTAACCTGGCCCTAATGCTGTTTATTTGGCTCAGAAAATGAAATGTTTCTGTCCTGTTTTCTGCTCTATGCCTAGCTTTTGGCTCATGATGTGTGCTCAGTAAATATTTGTTGAATAAGTGACAGTATAGTTGGTATGAATCATGCCTACTTAGTATGATAAATATAGCTTTTTCCTTTTTGCTAATTTTCATAGAGACAATCTTCCAAAATAGCAGTTGTGGCTTTTTAAAAAAAATGACTATATATCTTCTGCTTGCATGTATTCAAAAAGATCTGGTGCCTGGGTATCCAGATGTTGTTATTGTTTGTTTGTTTGTTTGCTGGCTTTTTTTTTTTACTTCAGCTTGTGCATGACAGCTATTATTTTGATATTTCCCAGATGTATAATTCCAGAACCCACAGCAGGAATAAGCAGACAACAATGAATTTTTTGGCACAGAGAACAAGACCTGTGACTTCTTGAAGAGACACATGGAAACGTAGAGTTTGAGCTCTTAGATGGCCTGTCATCTGACTCTCCCTCATTTTATAACTAAGAAACCAGTGGCTCAGGGAGTTCACCTGGCTCTGTCTAATGTAAAATGACTAGTTAGATCAGGCAGTGTGTGAGTAGAAAAAGAACTCAGTCATCCGATTCCAAGATGGTGCTCTTTCTGCTACAAAACCTTTATATTTTGCAGAAAATAAGGTTTTCTGTTTACCCAAAGTTCTTTAGCATGTTTGTGGATATCAAACATTTATGAATGACTACTCCATAAATATATATTTTATACTCCCTCAGGCAGTGGTAATAACAGATATCCAATATTTGATAGCACAGAGTACTTTTTCTTGCATAAATCAGGTAGAGACACTCAAACTGAAGAATGGAGTGTAACGTGTTTCCAAGGTGCGAAGTGATTTGGCACAAGGCTCTTAATAGTAAGGTTTCATCTGGCTAGGCCTGTCACCTTGCCAGTGTGCCATTCCTGTAAGAGGTATTGAGCTTTGAAACAAGTATTCTCCATCAAATAAACTTAACAGTTTATTTGAGGGGGAAGTCAGATAAGTTAAGGTGGAATGACAAAATAAAGAGGACTTTCACCTTACCAATGCTTCTTCAGTTTCTGCTCTGATGAGAAAACCCCTCTTAGGTGTCTTTCATAAAAACAGCTTGGAACCTGGAATGTCAACTGGAACACCACACACTTTACCCAGTTAACCAGAGCTTGGTTTATTTTATGTCGCTTGTTAATAACAGAAGTTAAAAGGGTCCTATCTCTCTGAAGTACTCATTTGAGTACTTTATGCTTTCAAGGAGTAAGAGCCAGCATCCTTTACTCTCTTCTTTTAGGAACACAAATATTCCAGAATGCTTGTGTTTATATCAGTATTTTAGAATGGAATCATAAATAAAGTATAGGACTTTATATTTTGTATAAAATTATAAAGACACAAGTTAGGGAAACTTTCCAATTAAGAATGATTTCCCAGGGGACACATTGGGGTGAGGCCCCCTTCTTCTGCCACATGGAGCTTGCCTCAGGATGGGATAAACCAATCACAGTGCCTCCATCTGCTCTCAGCCTTCAGCCTTTTAGCAGGAAGATAAGCAGTGGTCAGATTATCCATGCTAGGCCAATTCATACTCTTCAAGAGGATTGTGCCACGAGAAACAATGAGAAAGATGCTCTCCCCTTCCTGTTTGTAAGACTATAGATTCCTACCCAAAGCAGTTTGCAGTCATGGTTCCAGCCTTGTGGAGACAGAGCTCACTGATGAAAATGACACCAGCATGTCTAAATTTTTCAGAGTGGGCAAAGTGAATATGAGTTGCATTTACTAAGTGATATTCCTGGCATGTCCTTCAGGCAGTGGTTGTAAAACTACTGTGTACTCAAGAATTCCCTGGGAGTTTGTTTAGAAGAGCAGATTGTTGAGCTCTACATTAGATTGAGCCAAACTTGTTGGGCATCCAGGAGTCTGTATTTCCAAACAAACATCCCAGATGACTAAGACGCCTGGGTGCTGTTGAAGTGACAAGAGCCTATTCTTAACCTGGTGGCTGAGGATGTTGGTTTGGATTAGGTGCAAGTTAGGTTTTAGAATTACTGCAATTAAAAAGTTAACTTTATTGCAGTAAGGTTTAGATAGGTGCTTTCTGAAGGCCAAATGCAGGGTCACATTTGTTAAGGAAATTATTCATTGGAAATTGTTTCTTCCCTAAAAACATGATTGGCGGTGGAATGGGTGGCAGGGCTTGTAGTGGTCAGTGAAATCAGCCATTCTGTAGCCGTGCGGCTGCTGGAGTCCCCTCTTTGCCTTCCTTCCTGCGGCCGTCTTCTCTTTTCACAGCCAGCTGTAGGCAGGAATGCTTGGAGTGGAGCAGGTAGTGGTGATATCTATAGCATCTCTTTATTTAAAAAGTAGAGTCCATCTAGTTCCCTTTGGTTTTCCTTGGTCACCAGTACAGATTATCCCTCTGCCAATTATTTTCCTTGTCTCTTGATGCAAGATAAAGAATGGAAAAAAACTCTGAAGAAAGTGTGACTTCTCTCATGACTTCCTTCTCAGGGCTTATTACTCTCTCCCTATATTTATTGCTACTAGATTTTATTTTTGTCTTTGATGTCCTTGCTAGTCTTTCTTAATACCAGTTGACTTACAGAGAATTTTTTTGGTTCCTATAATGTTTTTACTAGCCATCTTCCTCCAGAGAGGGACAACAAATGTGATAAATGTTTTTGTCTGTCCCTTCCAATAAAATTGTAGCCTGACATAGGTAACGGGAAACATCTATTTATAAAGATGTTGGCTTGAGCTTATACAATAAATATCCATACCAGGGTGTGAATATAGTAGTCATAGTAATAATTGTGGTGGTATACTAGTACCAAAGATGAGGTAGCAAAACCTATGCATCGAGCAATGTTTTAAGGGTTTTGAATGCATTAACTAGTTCTTTTTTTTTTTTAAACAAAACTGCAACAGATTGTGTTGATTACAATCCCCAATTTATAAATGAGCAAACTGGACAGAGAGATTAAGTAACTGGCTTAAGATAGCGGCAAATCCAGAATTTGAAACTAGGTAATTTGTCTCTAGATATCATGCTGCCAACTCCACTACGTTACTCTTACCAAATTCGCGGTTCATAGCTCCTGACCAAGAGAGCTAGTCTTTAGAGGGAGAATGGTGAAACTTGGAGCATGGCTGGGGTCTGTCTTCCTGGCAGTATGACTTGGGCTAGGGGGTGGGGAAGTGCAAAGACTAGAAGAAATGATGTTCCTGAGAATCCAACTGCAGGTATAAACTTATGCCCTGTTGTTAGTGAAAGGCTGGAAAGGTAGCTGGCATGTTCCTCCGATTAAGAGTCTCTGGATGCAGACAGACTGCTACCCATGTAATTCTCTGATCTTCAAATGTGTGTAGAGGCCTAAACTTTCATTCTAAGTTTAAATTGTTTTAGAGGTATAAGGTCAAGAGTATGGTAAAAATTCACATTTAAAAATAAACCTTTTACATGATATTCTTAAATGTAGTTTATTTTCTTAACAGTCACCATTCATTAAAAAAATAAAGTGAGCCCTGACTAGTGTGGCTTAGTGGGTCGGGTGTTGCCCCACAAACTGAAAGGTCTTTGGTTCGATTCCCAGTCAGGGCACATGCCTGGGTTGCAGACCAGGTCCCTGGTTGGGGGCCTGCAAGAGGCAAGCTGATCTCTGTTTCTTTGGAGCATTGATATTTCTCTCCTTCCTACCTTCCTTCCTAAAAAATAGATAAAATACAATCTTTAAAAAAAGGGAACAAACTCTTCAATTTGAAACTTACCTGTCCTTTTTAATCTTGAACTCTTTTTTTATCCCTCTTCTCCCCTAGTTTTTAATTCTAATATATGTTCATGTCTCAGAGTCTTTTGCTGATTATTGTGTCATATTTATATAATAAAAAGTATAAAAACTTATAATTAAAAATGTCTTATGCCTGCAAGGATTACTCACTCCAGAAGTTATTATTTAAACATTTCAATTATTACTAGAACAGAGTTGATCAAAATAACATGATTGTATTACAAATTATGATAAATGATTAATAAAATTAAAAAGTAAAAATGTATCACTTTACAAATTCCTCTCTAACAAGTATGTAGGTATTTTTTTTCCTCCCATATTCATTTTTTAGTAGATGATAAAAGACTTGACATCACCTGTATTTTCTATTTTCGTTCCTTAAATATGTAGGCACTGAAAAAACTTTGTTTCCCAAAGATGAAAAAGGAAAGAGCATTATAGCAAAGTCAGACAATTCTTTGAATGCCGTCTGAAATTACACGGCAAAACTCACACAGTGATCTGTCACCGAAAATTATGTTTAATGATTGGCTCATGGCTCAAAGACTGGCTCCTGTAATTTTGTTTGAAACTATCTGACTTGCAAAAGCACTTGTTTTCCTGCTTTTAGATGCCTTTACTTCTTATACATTTCTTTGCACCAAGACTAGCTTGCAACCAGTGGCTCTCCTTTTTGGTGCCCCAGAGGTTTTGTGCTCCAGTGTGAGCTGTGGGTGTGGCTGAGAAGTGTACCTACTTGAGGAAGTGAGAAAAAGGGTGACATTTCAGGCATACCACTGTTAGGAAAGCAGGCACAAGGAAGTGGAAGATGGAGAAATGTGTCACTTTCTTTTAGAACAGTTTTCACATACTCTAAAGGGGATACATAACCCAGTTTAAAGACCATTGCGGTAGAATGTAGTGTACCAGTGAGATTTTAAGTTTTAGATTTCTTCAGCTTTGTGTGTTCAAGAATTCAGTTTTAGCTTCTAAAAGTGAGGTTTAGGGGCTTATATACATGCAAACTTACACAGGAAACTGATTTTTAATCAAAATACTATTTGAAGCATGAACATCATCCAGAGAATCCAGCTTAAGTTTAGATTAAGAAGATGATTTGTGGGGTCATTTAGATGACCCGCAGGAGGAGGCTGGCAGAGGACTGGTCTGGCAGCATGGGGGGAGGGGAGTTGGTGGGAGTGGCCACAACCATCGGCTTCATCATTGTCGTTCAGTTCCACAAAATTCTTAATTCTATGTAAGCTATATGGCCTAGTTCTAATTAGGTTGTTAATTAGTTAGGAAGGAATAATTAAAACATATACATGTATCTTAGATATTTTTACTGAACGCATAAATATACTCCATTCTCTAGTATCCTGAGGAAAGATCAGTTTTCCTTTAAATATTGGTCCACTGTTGGAATTCTAAGGGGTTTCTCTTGTATTAACTGTACCCTGATACATCATCCATCCTAAAAGTGGAGCAAGAATTTGAAGCTCTAGAATCTAAGGTTAAAATCTTTCCAGATTAAAATTATTTTATTCTTCCAGTCTTACACTCTCTTTCTGTAATTGATCAGACAGATATTAATTTAGATATTCCCCTTCATTGAGTGCTTTCAAAGCATTTCCTTTTTTCCCCCAAAGCATTTGCTTTAGTTTTTTAAAAGTAGTACTTTTTCACTTTTATTTCATTGGTTTACTAGACAATAAATTACATAATTACCATTACGGATGCAAATAGCCAACCCCCCCCCCAAAAAAAAAACAAACAAAACAAAACCCAACAGATTGGGGAACATACAAATGCCTTGTGTTAAGTACATTATTATGGGAGAGGTATTTGTAGTTGTAACTATATACTATTTGGAGGGAGTCACTTTTGTATTTTATACAGGGAAAGGAGGTATCCTTATCAGAGCAAGGGAAGTGAAGTTAGTAAAAAGTTTATAATTTGTGTATTAGCTTTGTTTTACTAAAGCCTGTTCTATTGAGAGTTTGTCCAATAAATAAGAATCTGTCTCTCATTGGTTTTCTTTCCTATTGCATCTAATATTGCCTATTGTATATCATGTTTGGTGAGTGTATTTTATTCATATCACCCATTTTTTGGTGTTTAAGATTTTTTCCATATAAGTTTTAAGGAGGGACAATTGCTTGAATGTGGGACTTGGTTTTTATGGCTGTACTGGAAGCTTTCCTCTGTCACAAACGAGTAACAGAACTTGTAACAACTTGCTTTGGTTTATATTCTGTCAGGATATGAATTTTCCTAAGTAATAGGGAACAGAGGTCTTTAAAAATTGTGAACTTAGATTTTTTTTCAAAGGTGAAATGAAAGCAGTACTGTACAGGAAATTAAATTTTGGGGTAAGGAAGTAAAATTGGTCTGATTGAAATCATTAATGTTCCTTTAATGAGGGATTGTATTAAAAATGTTAGGCAGCAAGTGTGATGCCAGTTAAAAATCATAAATGTGAAATTTATTTAGTTTGAACAGACATTATTTGGAACTGAAAAGAGGGCAAAAGGAACGTTTTTACGTGGAAGAAATTAGTTGTCATTCTCAAGGGTTATGGAGAGCTGCTAGACCATTACAATTGATTTGCTTTCCTCTAAGGAGAAATATTTGATTCAGAGATTTGTGATACTAGTTTGTGAAAATTTCCATAAATTTGTATGTAGTGTTCTGGGGACATTTCCTTTTGTCAGCACTGTTGTGAATATCTATATTTATGTGTTATGAGTTTTAAAAATACTGCTTGTTTTCTGTCTTCTAGTAGTTAGGAAAGTATCTAACATAGTTCTAAAAACTTAGTTACATGTTCAAGCTCCTGTTTGTTTCCTGTCTTCTAGATCTGTTAAGATAAGAGTGTTTAAAAGGTCAAGTAATTTGACCAGCTTTATTGAGAAAGTCCCAGTGAATGCTAGCATTAATATTTGGAGTTGAATTTTCGATCATATGTAAGGTTTAAACTTCTCTTCAATAGGGAGTCAAGAAGTTGAGCAGATCCTACATAGGCACAGTTCTTGCTAAGAGTAGTGCCTGGCCTAGCAGTGCTTAGTACGTGTTGTTCAGATTGAGAGCAGCAGGAATTGGTGAGCGCCGTGAGTGGAGGGATTCTCCGACTCTCCTGATTTTCAGGGCACCAGGCACCACGCCTGGCATGTGGTGCTCAGCCACCCTGTATTGTGAATGAGGTGCATTCGGGCACAAGGACTGCCACCGCCTTGTGGATGTGATTATAAGCTCTTCTAAGTATTTTGGAGGAAGAAATAGCCAAAATGATAGCCTTCTCTTCTTCCCTGATGAAGCTCTTACTCCCTAGTTTTGAGAATTGAGGCTTTTTAAAGTGGCATTTAAAACTGCGCTGAGATTCATGAGGTTCAGGTATAAAAGTGTGACCGCACAATGAGGACTGACTTCTGGATTCTGACCTCTGGTGGTGAAGAAAAAACACCCATTACTCATACTAAAAGGTCAGATTCTCATATTTTGCAGGTATTTTCTGGATGTTCAATACAAAGGAAGTCTTTAGAAGAAAAATATTTTTGCATGTGTTTTTCAGTTTTTGCTTAAAGAAAACCTTTATTTTTCAACTTGTAGCTTTTTAATAAACCTGTAATAACATTTAGGATGCACTTGTATAAGGCTCATTACTGAAACTGGTTTTGTTATGCAACCCTGCCAGGTGAGAAGAGTTAGCTTCTATGTGGGATTTTTTTTCTATGTGGGAGTTTTGTATCTCATGCAATCTTTAATTTGACTTCTTAAACTTTCTATTGAAACTATTTCTCAAGTAAATCTAAGATGTATTTGAATAACAATTGCATTGTCACTCAATATATACATGAATATATTTATTACTTGTGGAGAAGTGCCAAGGTATGGACTGTTTTGTGTCCTTAACAACAAAAGCTTATCAGAAACCCAAAGCTGAGTACCAGTTACTGGGCTGGTAGGTTCTGTTCTCACCACTTACTCTCAAAACCTTCATTTCCCCCTTTTTTAACTTCCGTAAGAATCGGAGCAGGGCAAGACCTAGCAGCCAGAGTGCTAGTGGTGCTGCAGGTATTGAGGTGGTTGCAGTAGTAATACTCAGCTTCATGATGTTGGCCTTAATTTAAAGAAAAACCTTTTTTTCTTTTTTTTTTTAGTGTGGTGGTTCAGAAAATAAAAGGATAATTTTTAAAAAGGCAGCACTTTGCTACCTGGCAATATGAACTGTACCTTGGAATTCCTGGGTGGTCTCCTGCAACTTGCTTAACCTTATTTTTCCTGTGTTAAATAGGATTAAAAATGCTTTCTTTTCCACAGTGTTATAAACAAGAGTTCAAGTAATAAAGAAAAATCTTAAAACATCTTTGATTTTGTTGCTTACTATCCTCCCCCAAAATGCTTCTGAGAATTGATCAGAGTTCTGTAAAAGGAAAGTGGTTACAGTGTGTCAAGGGGGTGAAAAAAAACTAGGAGAAATAAGTAAACCATAAACTGTATGGTCATAAGGGGATCTGGGTGGGTGGATCTGGTGACTTGGCAACTGAGAGGAAAGCCAGGGTAATTGTTGATTTTATCAGAGCAGGTAGGTATGTGTGTTGTGTGTTCACACAGGAATGGGGATCAAGTATAGACATAACAATGAACGATTTCAGGAGGTTACCAAAGTCAACTGTACATAAACCCTAGGCAATATCACCATTACTGTAGGGTGTGGTATTAATGCTCAATTTAAAAAAATCAAATTCTGTCATAAACAAATACGTGGTTTGCTTCCTTTCATAGAATTTATGTTGGGGGGCTTCTAGGTACATAATTTGTATTATCACTGGGAGTTTACTAAAGTTGACTTTAGTATAACCAACTCTGTCGAATACTGAAATCAGAAACTGTCATCTTTGTCATTAAGGAAGTAAGGAAGTTCCCCCCCGCCCCCCACCCCCCTGCTGTTCGATTCTGGAGTTTTCAGCAGTTGGAGCTTTGGAGTTGCTTTTGGGTTTGTTTTTGAATTGAAATGTCATAGGGAAGGCTGTTAATTAATGACCATTGGGGAGAATTAATAGGACTCAAATTAAATTCTTTTAATTAGGAGATATTTCTTTTGGACTTCTGCCAGGGAATGAAGTTCCATGTAATAATTTACTGAAGGACAATTTAAAAACAGAAACATCACTTTGAGGGGCAGGAAGCTGATGCAGGGGGCGTGTGGGCAGAGTGCTTTAAAAGCAATCGTTGCTTTGTATAATAAATTTGTTTAAAGAGTTGCATGGGCCACAAAAACGAAGCTCTATCAGTTATCAAGTACAGGAGTACTTTAGGAATTAGACCAGGTGCACGATTTTTAGGGAGAGCTTAAAAGTAAACTCTAGGATTGGGATGCCCCGCTTTACCCTCATGTCTGTCGGCTGCTAGGCCATTTGGAAATTTTAGCTAAGATGTTGGTTTATGTTTCTTTACCTGTTAAATTTTTATAATGAATATTTTTTCTTCAACAAGAATTAGTCATTTAGAGGAGACTTTTAAACATTAAGAAGACTTTTACGTATTAAATAAACAACATTAGACAAAAGTAGGTTTACAATAGTGAGTACATGAAACAGCTTATTCTTATATTATTATTTATTATTTTATTCTTTACTTATATTACAACTGTAGCCCTCCTTTTGTCCACCCCTGTGTAAAAGTGTGTGATTAAACAAATGACACTGAAAAGGAATCTAAGTGGAGGGAAAGAGGGAGTTATGTAGTATGAAGAACAAGCAGGGGGGGAAGCCATGGCTAGATACGCATCCTTGATTTAGGAAGGGCTGCATGTCTAGGCTCTCCTTTCTCTTTCTTACATTTGGGTGACTCAGTATTTATAAGCCACCTCCCTCTTAAGGTGTTTTGAGCTTTTGGGGGCAAGTTATGGTAGTAAAACTTGAAATAGTCAGTTGCATTTCATTATCAGCCCTGATACATGGAATTAGAACAATTATCTAAAGTGAAATTGTGAATTTTTGAATGATAGGTGAGATTTCAATGCATGCTTTACGCTCCCATTACTAAAAGTCTTTTGCAGTTTGCGCTGTTGGGAGCAAGTCCTTGGTTAAACAGTCCTGTAGATCAGTAGTAAGGCCTGGGATTTTTGTTGGAATCAATATTCAGTAGTGTGAAATCCCTGAGGATGGGGAGGGCAGTGGAGTAGGAGTTCCCTAATTTGGTTGCATAGACAATATTCCAGAATGAGGCTTCCTGTGTGCATGTGCTAGAAAGAGGGACAAAAATCACAGTGAAAAGATCACCACACATCTTTGGTGATCAAAAATGAGAAGAAGCTTTCATCTACTTATATTTCTATCTGAATGGGATTTGAAGGTCCAAGCAGTTAGCAGTCTTACAGTCTTCTCAAACCAGCCAAGGTTGTACATTACAGTGGGTAAGAGTATGTCATATGGAGCCAGTCACCTGTGTGACCTTTGTTTATTAACTGTTTTGTCCTTACTTTCCTCATCTTCAAAATGGGGATCATAAAGTATTTATAGAATATTGTACAGATTAAATTATATATATATATAATACATGTAATATATAATTAGAACAATTTCTGGCACAGAGTAGTGTGTGGCACATGAGTTACCTATTATTACTACTGCTATATTAATTATTAGGGACTCTTTGTTTATTTTTTTAATATATTTTATTGATTATGCTATTATAGTTGTCCCATTTCTCCCCATCATTCCCCTACACCCTGCATACCCCCTCCCACCCACATTCCTCCCCTTTAGTTCTTGTCCATGTGTCATAAGTTCTTTAGCTTCTACATTTCCCACACTATTCTTACCTTCCCCCTATTTTCTACCCACTGTCTATGCTACTTGTTCTCTGTACCTTTCCCCACTCTCTCCTCCTCCCACTCCCCTGTTGCTAACCCTCCATGTGATTTCCATTTCTGTGGTTCTGTTCCTGTTCTAGCTGTTTGCTTAGTTTACTTTTGCTTTTGTTTTAGGTGTGGTTGTTAATAATTGTGAGTTTGCTGTCTTTTTACTATACATGTTTTTATCTTCTTTTTCTTAGATAAGTCCCTTTAACATTTCATAGAATAAGGGCTTGGTGATGATGAACTCCTTGAACTTGACCTTATCTGAGAAGCACTTTCTCTTCCCTTTCATTCTAAATGAAAGCTTTGCTGGATAGAGCAATCTTGGATGTAGGTCCCTGCCCTTCAAGACTTCAAATACTTCTTTCCAGCCCCTTCTTGCCTGGAAGGTCTCTTTTGAGAAATCAGCTGACAGTATGATGGAACTCCTTTGTAGGTGACTGTCCCCTTATCCCTTGCTGCTTCTAAAATTCTCTCCTTCATTTTAATCTTGGGTAATGTAATTATGATGTGCCTTGGTGTGTTCCTCCTTGGGTCCAACTTCTTTGGGACTGTCTGAGCTTCCTGGACTTCCTGGGAGTCTATTTCCTTTGCTAGATTGGGGAAGTTCTCCTTTATTATTTGTTCAAATAAGTCTTCCACTTGTTGCTCTTCCTCTTCCCCTTCTGGTACCCCTATGATTCAGATGTTTAGATGTTTAAAGATGTCTTGGAGGTTCCTAAGCCTCTCCTCATTTTTTTGAATCCTTGTTTCTTCATTCTTTTCTGTTCATTTCTTTCTTTCTTCCTTCTGGTCTGCTCCATTGATCTGAGTCCCAGTTTTCCTCCCATCACTATTGGTTGGTTCCCTGTGTGTTTACTTTCATTTCACTTATTGTAGCCTTCATTTGTTCATCTAATTTGCAACCAAACTCAACCAATTCTGTGAGCATCCTGATCCCCAGTGCTTTGAACTGTGCATCTGATAGGTTGGCTATCTCTTCGTCACTTAGAGGAATTGGTTCTGGGTATTTGATTTGTTCTCACGTTTGAGCCATTTTTTTTGGGGTGGGGGGGTCTGGTCGTGGCTGTTACATAGTGAGGGGTGGAGCCTTATGTGTTCCCCAGGGCAGGGTGGCCCATTCGCTGGGTTGTGACACTGTGTGGGGGTGGGGTTCGAGAGGGAACAGTGGTGCTTGCTCCTCTGCTCTCTCTCATATTTCAGTCCCTTCTGCCGCTTTCCCCAAGCAAATTGGGCCCTTCTGGTGCTCGTTTCCATGTGGGTAGTCTTGTGTACGTCCTAGGACCCTGTGGGTCTCTCCAACAAACTCTCCTACGAGGCTGGGAGTCTCTCCTGGCACCTCAACCTCCGCAAGTGTTTTCAATTGGTGTTTTTAGGTTTAATTTCCTGGCGCTGGGGCCCTGGGTTGCGAGGTCTGTCTTGCTCCCTGTTTTCGCCTGGATTATCTGCACACCAATGTGGGACCGCCTGGTCAGCCAGCCACCTTGCGCAGCCTCACTGGGTCTGCCCGTTGCCACCCAGTGCCCAGGGTCCGCTAGCCGCCACCTGTGTGCCTGGGGTCTTCTAACCTCCACTTTTTCCTGCTGTGACTCTGCCCCTCTTACTAGTCTGGATGAATGGTTGTTGGACTTCCATACAGTTCAATTTTCTATCAGTTTTTATTATTTTCTTGTTTCTAAATCTTTGTTGTCCATAATTTTGGTTGTGCGAGGAGGCATAATGTGTCCACCTATGCCTTCATCTTGGCCGGAAGTCCACTAGGGACTCTTTAAGAGTTAGTCATTGTTGCTATTGCGCACCATACTGGGTTGGTAATAGAGATGGTGTTTCTTTGTAGAAAAAGCAAAGCCGTTGTCAGTTTATCTTGGTTCACATACATTATAGCTACTTGCTTTTTTTCTTGTCCGAAGTTTCCAAGGAGACTTCCATAATTTGTTGGCGATTTAAGTGGATTATGCCTTGCCTAATAAAGGCAATCAATATTTATAACACCTTGTTTAATTTTATTAATTTTTTGTTAATGTCTTTGAGGAAAATGAGCATGTTGGTCAGTTTGAGCAGATTAAAGTTCCTAACATGATAATATTGTCCATGAGTAACTTTCAAAGACTAGTTTACTCCCTTTGCATCTCTTTCTGCCTTTTTATCAGCCTGTGGCTCAGAGCCCTCAGGAAAGATTACACCTGGGACTGGGGACAACTTTTTTTTTTTTTTTTTGAATCTTAATCTTTATAAGACTGTTCCAAATGGGTGTTAGGGCAATTTCACATAATTAGGGCATGCATATTATACATCTTGGTTTTCCAACAGTTAATTATTACAATTAAAATCCATTTAACTGTAAGTACACCAATGGGATGTCAAATCTAATCTGCATTTAGCACCCTGCTGGATGATCACCTCTTTTCATTTACTACCTTTCAAATTTCATGTAGAGTTGCTTACCATGTTGATTTATATCTAATAGGGTTAAAAAAGCATGATTACAATATATGATTATTAATAAGACTTTATGTATAGGTAATATATCCCCACTGTATGTTCTTTATTTTTTTGCCACAGCACAGAAACATAGAAGTCATCCTCTGAACAGTTTCCACTTGTTCAGTACAACACTGTCAACCACATGTATGTTGTTGTGCAGCAGATGCCCAGAAACCTCCCTGCCCCCATCCTACACGATCGAAACCCTAACCACCTACCAGCTCCCCATCGCCTTCTTCCCGTAGCCACTGGCAGTTGCTATATCATTTTCTGTTTCCTTGAGTTTGACTAATTTAGGTACCTCATACAAATGCAGTCATGCAGTATTTGTCTTTCTGTGACTGGCTTATTTCAGGTAATTATAATGAACCCAAGGTTCATCTCTGTTGCAGCATTTGACCAGATTTCCCTCTTTCTAAAGAATGAATAATATTCCATTGTATTTTTATACCACATTTTCTTTATTTATTCTTGCATCAGTGGGCATGCAGGTTGCTTCTACCTTATGACTATTGTGAGTAATGCTACAACGGTCATGGGTGTCCAACTCTCTGTTTTTAAATCTTTTAGATGTATACCCAAAGTGGGGTTGCTGGATCATATCATAGATCCATTTGAAGGTTTCCTAAGGATCTGTTTTCTATACTGTTTACGACAGTGACTGTGCCATTTTACATTTCCCACCAACAATGCTCAAGGGTTCTAATTTCTCCATGTTCTCACCACCATTTTTTTTCTGATAGGCTCATTGTGGTTTTGATTTACATTTTCCTGATGGTTCTATTGATCATCTTTGTATATGCTTGTTGCCTATTTGTATATATCTTCTTTGGAGAAATGTCTATTAAAATCCTGTACCCATTTTAACCAGATTATTTGTTTTGTTGTTCTTATTGAGTGGTAGGAATTTTTTAATGTATTCTGGATACTAACCTCTTATCAGGTACAATTTGCAAATATTGTAACTGTCTGTTGGTTGCCTTTTCATACTGTTAATTGTTTCCTTTGCTGTGAAGAAGTTTGAAAGTTCGATGTTCATTTTTAGTTTTTGTTGTCTGTGCTTTTGGTGTCATATCAAAAAATCTTTGCCAAATTCAACATCCTTAAGCTTTTTGCCTATGTTTTCTTGTAGGAGTTTAATAGTTTCAGGTCTTACGTTTGGGTCTTTAATTCATTGAGTTAAGTTTTGTATACGATGTAAGATAAGGGTCTAACTTCTTTCTTTTCCACGTGGATGTCTGGTTTTCTCAACACCAAATCTTGAAGAGATTTTTCTTTTTCTTTTTTTTTTTTTAAAGATTTATTTATTTATTTATTTATCTTTAGAGGGGAAGGGTAGGAGAGAGGGAGAGGGAGAGAAATATCAATGTACGGTTGCCTCTCATGCATCCCCTGCTGGGAACTGGCCTGCAACCCAGGCATGTGCCCTGACTGGGAATCGAACCGCGATCCTCTGGTTCGCAGGCCCGCGCTCAATCCACTGAGCTACACCAGCCAGGGCAAATCTTGAAGAGATTTTTCTTTCCCCATTGTGTGGTATCGACACCCTTGTCAAAGATCGTTAGACCATATACTTGACGGTTTATTTCTAGACTTTTTTCTGTTCTGTTGGTTTATATGTGTATCTTTAGGCCCATACCAAACAGTTTTGATTACCCTGTGGTACCAGTTTTTAAAAAGCAGTGGTTTTATTTATTTTTAAGGGTCTGGCTGTGATTGTTTACAAAACTCTATTGACAGTGCCTTCTCTAATTCTTTGTAACATTTTTCCTTTTTTTATTTTTTGTATTCAATCTCTTTTTCTAGGAAGTGTAAGGGAATTTCTTCTGAATCATGTGTGGAACAGCTTGGGTATGTGAATCTACTTATTCAAAGGAAAGGCAGATGGTGTGAATTTAGTTAGGAATGTTTGCCTCCTCAGGTATTCGTGATATTCAAATGGAGGTGGAAAGGAAGGGAGGGAGGTTGGGATTGTTTAATACAGCTCAAGAAATAGGGGTTCAGACTCTGGAGCCAGATTGTGTGGGTTTGAATCTCAGCTATACCACTTACTTAGCTATAAATTTGGGAAAGTAATTTGACTTCTCTGTTTTAGTTTCCTCATCTGTTAAATAAAAATGTTAGATGCTACCTCACAGGAATGTTTTGAGGGATAAGTGAATTAAAAACAGTGCCCGGCACATACTAAGGGCTGTATAAGTGTGTGTGTTTGTTACGTTGAACATTAAAAATAAAAACTAGAACACTGACTAAGTCTTGGGTTCTGAGAAGGCTGACCTTTTCTGGTTCCACTGTAAATAGTGAACAGCCAAGCACACATTATTTCTGGTCTTAACAACTCTCTACACCCAGATGGTGTGATAGGCGATTATACATTTTTAGGTTAGTGGAGGTTTCCAAATCTTTTAATGATTATATGAATATTGCATTTATATTAAGGGATATTACAAATGCTGCCATATAGTATATCATTTGTCTTCTAGCTTATAATTAATTTTTCAAATGTATGTTTAAAACCTAGGGTAAGATGGAGATTAATGTATTTGAACAGCATAAACCATGATGACACTTTGATATTGGAGTGCTTATAATATGCCGTGACTGTCAAATAAATTTTGCAACTTAGATTTTATTTTTGTATTACAGTAAATGATCTGAACGATTTGAAGTTTACAAATTTTAATGATAGTGCTTTTTAAATTTTACTTTTTTTGCTGTTTTAATTACATTTACCTTTTATAACTTGTGTAACTTTATATTTGAATTATTCCAATATTTAAACATAAACATGAAATTTCCATTGGAACCTAGGATTTGTTTGAGGTGTATATATAGTAAGTGGCAGAACTCCCTCACCCCCATTCTTTAAACCTGTAAATTAATGAAAACTCTCAAGTGTTCTTTTATTAGGAAAAATCATGCCTTAAAGCTTATGATTCAAGATGTTGGTGAATGATGAGATGATCATGTCTAGGGAAGTAAAAGCATTCTTGATAAGAAAGTGTATCTAAAATATATTTTCTTATACAAAAGGAATCTTATACAACACATATTTCCTCTATCTTTTATACTTCTCTACCATATTAAAAATCACCCCACTCCTTACTCTAAACAAGTGGAATATTTTCACTTCTGTAGCACGCGTTTCTGACATCGAGGGAGACACACCTGTGTATGGTACCAGTCTTCTATGGCTGTATACATTGAGTCTTAGCAGATTTTTGTCCAGCTGTAATAACATTGAGTGCTTCTCTGTTTTTTCCCAAGCCATTTTAGAATGTGTAATATTTTTAATATCTGCAATTAAGTGAAAGGTAAGTGTACATAAATCCATATGTTGAACATCTCATATATGGCCTTAAATAAATGGCTACTTAGTGGCTTGCCATCTACAGCTTCACAGCTGGCAATGCAGGCCACTTAGGTTTCATGCTCCTGGATGTTTGTGTGCCTGAAACCCTGGTTCTAAGTGAAGAACCGATGTTCTTCATCAGGCTGCCGATCTTAGATGTTCTACAAAGCTGCTCCTGTCTATAAATGTAGTGCTTATATTTTCTGCACAGTATGTGCCTGTTGGCAATGTTTTTGTTTTTCTAGTTAAACAGCCACTACCTGCAGGAGGAGTCACATACTGGAGCCAGGAAGAAATAGCCTTGTCTGGATAGTTTGCAGTAATTTTGGAATAAAAAAATGCACACGGTAGATTTTATTGAAACAAAACAGGTTTATCTACAGAACATTAATTACCCTTAGGAAGACTCATCAGCATTTAAGAGCAAATTTAAGTCGGAGAGGCTTTGATTAAAGTGTTATGTAAGGAGGAAGTGGAGTTTGTTTGTCTTGTCTGTGGCATTACCCTCCCATTCACTCAGTAGAACCATAGGGATATAGCATTTTAAATTTACCACCTAGCATAGTGGATTTTTATGGAATTCTCATGGTGGAGAGGAAAGGGTTAGATGTTCTTTCCAAATGGTACTCATCAAAATCTCGAGTCAGAAATGTCTTTTTCATGATGAAATGCTGTTTTCTTTTATCATTGCATATGCTGCTAAATCCCGGGACACTTGCTCATTCCCCAGGACATGGCATGAGCCTGAAATATGAGCTCTACCCTAGTTGTAGGATGGATACTACAAAGGCATTTTCCACTATCTGTTCTGCTATGCGTTTATCCACTGCTGTTCGGTTAAAAAAAAAAAATGCTAGTAGTGTTGCTCTTCACATGGCTGAATTAATGGTAAAGCATATATTTCAGTCTCTTTGATTTTTTTTTTTTCCTAATGGACTGATTGGCTCTTTGCCTGCTTGACTACATTAAGAAAAAAAATATCCCTTTAAAAATTACAGTCAGAAATATACCTGTGATGGACTTTTAAAAGCTGTTCTATATTTAATAAGTGCGGGAGGTCCTTATAAGTTTGAGGCATTCTCCCCTCACTACCACAGCCCGCTGTTTAGTAATAGAATCACATGGTCCTGTCTGCCTCTTGATGGATTAAAAAGCCACCTCATTGGGCCTAATTTATGCCTTGCTCAGATATTTCTTGCTGAGATATGGATGGTCATCCTCCCACTTCTTCAGTCTGTTTTTTAATATTTGTCAGGATCAAACAGTTTTTGAGCATGTGGTGGTGTCTTTGAGGATGTAGAGCATGTTGGAGTTGATATGATCAGCTCCTCAGGTCTCCTGGATTGTACTTAATTTTCCTGTGAGCACCTCTGCTGGACCCTGTTGCTACAGCCCCCTTCAGTGCCTCTTGTAATCCTGAATGTGCTTCTTGCAGAGTCTGATCCTGCAGAGTGAATGTGCTGTTCTTTCAGTGACTCTCTTGTCTCTCATTACTCAGATATTTTATGATTGATTTTTTTGGATGTGCATTTCCTTCCTTCCTCTTGGTTTCTATTAAAACTATGCTGTGTCTAAAAAAGCATTGCAGCCTCTGGCCTCTTTTGGGTAAGCCCGATTAACTGTGCTGTTGCTGAGTATCTTCCGCAGTGTTTATGTGGCTGTGAAAGACGAAGTATTTGTATTTCAGGATGCTCGTTCTTGATTGAGTAGACCACGATTAGTGTCTGCTTTCTATTTTTTTCTAGTTTCGTGAGTACTTTCAGACTTAATATGATTATTGAAAGGGCTCTTCAGAGAACTGTGTATTTTTCATTTAAACTCTCATTTTCTATGTATTATGTAGGACAAAGCAGTGTAAAAATAAAGGGCAATGCTACTAAAGCTCAGAACTTTACACATAATTCTCTCAATTCTTAACTAATTTTAAAATTATTTGAAATTACCTGTTTGTAGCTTACATATAGGACTGAAGCAGAAACACAGGGCCACTATTTCAATTGGACCTTTCCCCACCTTTTCCAGAGGTTGAAAACTCTAAAGATGAATTTATAATGAAGATTTTGTTTCCAGCATTGCCATTGCTACCTGACTTCCTTTTTAAAAGTTGGAGCAATTTTTACACAGTACCAGCTTTCCAAAGATCCATCTTACAAAATTTTCTCAAATATTTCTCCTTTGAAAATCTAAACTTTATGTAGTAGCTGTTGATTACAGCCATTAGGATGACCTTTTCTTGGATATTCTAATGACCTAAGACAAAGTTCATGAAATAGGTTGAAAAAATTGGCCCAAATTATGTGTCATATACTGCAACTGTATTAATTTTTCACATATAGGAACATATGACATTTTGGTGTCTGCTTCTATAAATGTTAACAGTGATCACTCCCATTTGGTAGGTTTACAAGTGATTTTGATTTTTAAATACATTTCTACACTTTCTAGGTTTTCCATACTATATTTCTAATAAGACAACAAACTCTTTGAAGTGTTGCTGGTGAATCTTTCTAAGGGCTGAACAACATTTTCCAGATTATTGCATAGACTGTAATATACTTGAATGCCTTAATTTTACAGGTTAAATGATGGCTGGTGAAGTTTAATCTTTTGCTTGAAGTCATGACATTTAGGGGCCAATACCCAAATTGAACACAGCTGTGAAAACAACTGTCTGATTAATTTAATTTGGTCATTTTTGTGGGGTTTTGAATAGTGCTGCCTATCACTGTATTAACAAATAGTGGATATTTTGTAAATATTTTAGTTATTTAGTATAAACTAAAATGGAGTTTTTTAAAAGCTTTCCTGTGAGTCAGTAGTTTATACAGATTGTTAAACAGATAATTGTGGTGCCTTATTTTAAATATGAAAGGAGACATAAGACCATTCTCAAAATTTAAAAAAATTTGTTTTTAATTATTGTTTTGTATATTTTATATTTTGAAAATGACAGGGAGGCTACAATTTTTTTAGTCTGATGTAAAATGTAACTAGATATTTATTGATGTACTTCCTGTCTTAGAAATTTGGTTGAAATTAATATTGCTAGTGAAAGTGAGAAAAAAGGATTAAGTTTAGGGGAAGAGAAAGGAGAGGTGAAACTTGCTTCCCAATGAGGAGGCTATGGAATTAGAGTGGCTGCCAGCAGGATGAAATCCTAATTAAGTACCTGACAAAGAATTAAAATAAAGACAAGCAATACTTTATAAAACATAAAAAGAAAACAGATGAATACAAAGTCGAAATGAAAAGCAATTGTGTAATGCAGTGATTTTCAATTTTTTCCACTTCATGGCACACATAAATTAATGACTAAAATTCTGCAGCTCATCCAAAAATTTTTTTTTTTGCCAATCTGACAAAAAAATGGGTATAATTTTGATTCATTCACACCAGATGGCTGCTGTTTTATTGGCTGTTGTCATTTTTTTATTTGACAATCGAAGGGAAAAGAGGTCAGTAACCCTGAGTAAATAGTCAGATATTTGCATGTTTTAAAAATTCTTGTGGCATACCAGTTGAAAATCGCTGGTGTAATGGATAGAGGGGGAAAAACAAGGAATAGTGCATAATGAAGAAAGATATAAGCAAAATTAGATTATTCTTGGAGTTTTGCTTTTTTGGGGGGGGGAAACAAGTGGTATCTAAGAATATAAGTAGGTGTATTAAAATAAATTTGGGTTTAAAAATTATGATGTAAATAAAATAAATAATCTATAATTTATTCAAAATGTGCAAGTAACTTGCAAAGGACTTTTGGATTTGTGCCTAACTGGATAATGGTTTATATTCAGTAATTGTTTTTGTGAAGATATTCACCAGAGAACAGGACATAAAAGTATGTGTGAATTTTTGAAGACCATTTTTCAGATTTGAAAGGAACCTATTGGATACATTCCTCTTCATGTCATCTAGGAACTGACTTCTTAACCTCTATATCTTGGCCAATTTAAGCTCTGAAAAACTTGATAGGTGAGTTCAGTGGAATATTCCCTAAGGGACTTTGAAATGCTTTTTCAACTGGGCATACATTTTTCCTTTTATTGTATGAAAATAAAATGTATATCTCAAATCAAAAGTTTAGTGACTCTTACTGTTTTTATATGGAAACATGTGTTCTAGTTATGGTAATTTTTTTATTCATGTAATGAGAAGTAAGGGTAATGATGGAGAGCCAACCTTTAATATTACTTCTTAATTTGATCCTCCTTTGTTTATGAAATAAGTATATTGAGACACTGTCACCTTTGCAGTCATTTATCATACTGCTCAACAAAACAGGATATTTCTAAGCAAAGTTAACAACTATTAACATTATATGCTCAACCTTTGACATGCATAGTTTTCCTTTTGTCTAATAAGAAACACTTTAAAAATATATATATTTAGAAATAGAATTGACTTTTGAGTTTTTCTTAGCTTTCTCTGAAGTGGAGGTGGTAACAAACCCTAGGTCACAGGTGGCAAACACAGGCCCGAGGGCTGAATCTGGCCCCCCACCTTGTTTTATCCAGTCCAGTACCTTGTTTCTACCCGGCAGCAGCGCCGAGCTCCCTGTCCCTAATTAAGGAGTAGTTACATTTATACAGTCCTAAAATTATATTCGGCTCTTTGAAGGCAACCGCAAGGCTGATGTGGCCCCCAGTGAAAATGAGTTTGACACCCTTGCCCTAAGTGAATAAGTAAAAAATAGCTGCAGAAAGAAAGAAGAAGGGATCAAAAATGAAATAAAATTCTCAGTTTGGATAATTAGCTTCAGGTGATTAAAAATTGGATTTGTCACCTTTGATTTTTTACTGTCACCTTCTTTGTTTTAGTAGTGGTACTCAGTATAAAAAATAAAATCGTGAAACAGTAAGTATAATTATAAAATAATTTTAATGTAGCATGAATATTTCTATGAGCTACTTGTTTTAAGCAAGCATTGGTTGATGCTGTTAGACCAGTTTTAACTAAATGAACCAACTCAAGGTTCCTTGTAATGAAACTGTACATTTATTTTTTACTATTTTTGGTTGGCCATTTTCCTCGCATGTTCTGATTTGGCTAAAAGCATTACAGAGGTAAGTTTTTAAAACTTCCGATTTCAACATATTTTTAAGTTTTAAGAACATTATTACGAGAGGAATCTCTTCTCCCTAAAGAGAAAATATGGATGCAAAAAATTGGTTATAAAAACAAAACAAACAAAAGAGGCTTCCCCTATGCAATTAAGATCTTTGTCCAATTTTTTCTTTTCTGCTCCAGATAGTGGTTTTTCAGCCTTGTTCGCACACTTGAATCACCTGAGTTTCAAAACAAGCAAAGGAAAAAAAAAAACAGGAAAAACAAACCTTGGCTGCTCACCTAGATTCTAATTTTAGCGGTCTCGAATGGGGGTCTAGCATCAGAGAAAGGTTGTAAAATGTTCCCAGGTGATTTAATGTTTAGCCAGCATTGATAACTCGGTGCCAGATGTAATGAACATCTGTAGTATGACACTGGAAGCCTTTCATTTTTCTGGACATTAGACTTTAGTGCACCTTGAACTTTCATACTGTACAGATTGAAATTCCCTTTCCCACACTTGGGGCTTTGACATATTAACTAATGAGTACTTTGAACGACCCTACTGTAGGCTGCTGTAGTGAGCTAAAGGTGGTCCGAACACTTGTCTATGTCCTAATGCCTAGAATTGTAGATGTTACCTTTTATGGAAAATAAGCATTTTGCAAATATGATTAAATTAAGGTTTTATGAAAAGTAGATCATCCCTATCCTGGTTTTTCCCTAAATGCTATTCTAAGTATTCTTATAAGAGAAAGGAGGGGGAGATTTCATAGACACCCAGAGAGGACAATGGGAAGATGGAGGCAAAGATTGGAGTGATGTGGCCACAGGTCAAGGAATGCCTGCAGCCACCGAGAAGCTCGAATAGGCAATAACAGATTCTCTCCCAGAGCCTTTGGAGGGAGTACAATCCTGCTGACACCTTCATTTCTGCTCTTTGAAACTGATTTCAGACTTGTAGCCTTCAGATCTGTGAGAAAATAAGATCCTGGTTTAAGCCACCAAGTTTGTGGTTGTTTGTTACAGCAGCCATAGGAAAGTAATACAGCCACCTTTCAGCTGATAGTTGGGATTTGGTTGTGTGCCATATCTCACTGCAGAGCAGTATGTATTTGTGTAATAGATTAAATATTTTATTGTTATCCTGTTTTATAAAAATAAGTTGAAATTACAGAAAGGTTTTGCATATGTGTAAACACATGTGCATATATTTGTACACACAGTGGTGTAGCCTATAATCATAATGTGCTTGAGATAAAGATGGAAATCATTAAGATGGGTCTTTAACCTCAATTAGATGCTCATTAGTTTTAAGCTGTGCTTAATGATGAAGCAAAAGAACACAATTAATGAACATGTACCAAATGCTGGAACTATTTTGTTGAAGGTTGTTTCTAAAAACGTGAGAGATAATTAGGGATTTTAATAAACTTCTATTGCACTGGGAATAGATCATCTCTTATAGCTTTTACTGTGCTTCTTTGATTCTAAGGTGTACTACTTTCCACATTTCTGAAATCAGGATATCTTATAATAAGTGTGTTCAATTAATTTCTTTTTCCCTCAACCAAAGACATCACAGAATTAATTATCTGAAATAAAAGTGTTTTAGAATTGTGGCACTTCATCTATTCTGCTGTTTGACTTCTCTGATTTGAATTTAGGATATTCAGTTTGAACACATTTTCTAAAATGCATTATGTTAGAAGGCAAGCAGTACCTATATGAAGTTCTGAAGCCTTTAATGTTCTAATTTAATTACTGTTTTTGGCTTCAGTTCTCAGGAGCTACCATGGTGGAAACTAAATCTTGTAATAACTTTGCCTGTTGAGGTGTAGAATCTTTGGAGGAAAAATGATAGGCTTTAGGTGTAGGCAGGCCTCGACTGTTAGTCTAGTTCTGCTGATTAGCTATCATTTTAGGTTAATGATTTAATTAATTCCTTCATTGGCAAGTGGGGGAATAATACTCATATTTCAGTCTTGGGATGACTAGACAAGGAAATATTTTTAAAGTGTTAAATGAGGCCTCCCCAGAATCCCATAGCCACCTTTATCTGCATTTATTTTTATCCAACCTCCTTGATACTCAGTAAAGACTTGAACGTGAGGAAAGAAACTAACATGATAAAGGCTCATTCTGACTTGAATTTTGCTGCTCATGGTTTTCAGTGCTCCTGCTATGGTTCCGTCATCTTGTTTCACTTATGTAAGTTTATTAATTTATTGATGGTTCACCTCAAATTCTCCTTTCTCCATGTATCCTTCTCTGTCCACAAGAGCCATAGATTGATCATATCTTGACCACTGATAACATGATCTTAACCTTTGATCTTACACCATTCTCTGTCATTTCCATTTGTGTAATATGTTTGTGCCAAATAGATTTAAAAAAATGACTTCTGCTTCAGCACTTCTACCCAGAATATATAAAGGACTTGGTCAAATCAATACAGAAAAACTGCCAACTCAATAGAAAAAGTGGACAAAAGACTTCAACAGACACTTCATAGAAGTGTCTAAAATGTACAATAAATGTATGAAAGTTGACCAACTTCATTAGTCCTAAGGGAAAGGAAAATCAAAAAGTGTCCTCTATATACCCACTTGAATGGCTAAAATTAAGAAAGACAATAACGTGCTGATGGGAACACAGGGTAATTGAACTCTCACACTCTGCTGGTAGGAATGTAAATCGGTGCATGCATTTTGGAAGACTGCCAGTGATGTTAAACGTGGACCCAGTGATCCAGTTATTCTGCTCCTAGGAATGTGCATATGTATGTGTGGGTACATTTACAGGACATGTACAAGAATATTCATAATGGCCAGAACTGTCCATCAACAGTAGAATGGATAAATACACTTGGAATATTCCTACGGTGGAATAGTACTATACATTAATGAGAGTGAACTAACTACTGCTCTGCTCAGCATCATGAATGAATCTCACCAATAGCCTAAGACGACAGGCACAAAGGAACATATATTACATGGTCCTGTTAATAAAAATTTCAAAAAAAGGTCATGCTACCTTTGGTAAGTCAAATTTGGGGGGACTTAGTATCAGTAGGGGGCACTGGGACAGGCTTCTGAGAAACTTGTAATATTCCATTTCTTTTTTTTTAAATTTATTTTTATTTTTCAATTACAGTTGACATACAATATTGTATTACTTATAGGTATACAACATAATGATTAGATATTTGTCTAACTTTCAAAGTGATTAGCCCAATAAGTCTAGTACCCATCTGATATCATACACAGTTATTACAATATATCAACTATAATCACTATGCTGTACCATACATCCTGATGACAGGTTTTATAATTGGCAGTTTCTACATCTTCCTCTTTTGTCCCCATTCCCCCAACACCCCTACAGTCTGGCAACCATCAATTGTTCTCTGTATTGATGAATTTGTTCCTGTTTTGTTTGTTCATTTTAAATTCCACATATTATTGAAATCATATGGTATTTGTCTTTGTATGACTTATTTCATTTAGCATAATGCCCTCTAGGTCTATCAGTGTTGTTGCAATTGCCAAGATTTTGTTTGTTTACTTTTTTTACAGCTGAGTAATATTCCACTGTATATATGTACCCATCTTCTTCATCTGTTTGTTTATGGATGGGTACTTGGGTTGCTTTCAAAAATTCACTATTCTAAATAGTGCTTCAGCAAACATAGGGTGCATATATCTTTTTGTATTAGTGTTTTTGATTTCTTTGTATAAATACCCAGTGGTGAAATTGCTGGGCCATATGATAGTTGCATTTTTAATTTTTTGAGGAAGCTTCATAGTGACTGCATCAATTTAAAATCCCACCAACGGGATTTCCTTTTTTCCACATCCTCACCAACACTTGGTATTTGTTAATTTATTGATGGTAGCCATTCTGACAGTTGTGAGGTGATGTCTCATTATGGTTTTAACTTGAATTTCTCTGATGATTAGTGATGTTGAGCATCTATTCATATGTCTATTGATCATTTATATCTTCTCTTTGATAAGTGTCTATTCAGGTCCTCTGCCCATTTTTTAATTGGTTTGCTTGTTTTTTGTTTTTGTTTTTATTTTTTGGTGTTAAGTTGTATGAGTTCCTTATGTGTTTTGGATATTAACCCCTAATCAGATACATCACTGGCAAATATCTTTGCACATTCAGTGGGTTGTCTTTTCATTTTGTTGATGGTTTACTTTGCTGTGCAAAAACTGTGTAGTTTGATATAGTCCCATTTATTTATTTTTTCTTTTGTTTCTCTTGCCTGAGGAGACATATCCCCCCAAAAATACTACTAGGAGTGATGTCAGAGTTTATGCCTATGTGTTCTTCTAGGAGTTGTATAGTTTTGGGTCTTACATTTAAGTCTTTAATCTATTGTTAGGCTATTCTTGTATAAGGCAAAAGATTTATACAGTCTGAAGAGAAACCAGAGTATAGGCTATTCTTGTATATGATGTAAAACAAAGATCCAGTTTCACTCTTTTGCATGTGTCTGTAATGTTCCATATCTTGAATTTAATGATGATTATTCTGGTTTGTCGATTTACAGAAAGTTCACCAAGCTGTATACTTACGATTTGTTGCACTTTATGTATGTACACTTCTATAAATTTACTTTACAGAAAGTTCTTCATTGTCAGTTAGCAGAGTGCTTGGCAGCCCATGGGTGCCTAATTGCCCAATTTGTTGGCTTTACTTGATTTTTACTTTGCTGGTACTTAATGAAAATTTTCACATGAAATACTATAATGCTCTCTGATTTTAAACACACATTTGTTTCCATAGCCAACCCCCCCCCCCCCACCCATCTGTCCCCACCTTGTCAAGCTACAAGCCTTTCTTAGCCATGGCCCAAATCACAGATATTGCTTATTTGGTCTCAGTACAAATGTCGTTGCCATGATTTTCTGTAAATACCTTCAAAGAATGTCACAACATGTAAATTTAGAGGGTCAGTCTTCAAGCTAAACTACTATGGGTCTTGTGAGACCAGTTATGAGTAATAATTTGATGAAAGGTATTAAAAGCCTGGACTGACACATTAAAAGAGCTAAAAAAAATCTTACAGCAATGAGGTTGTATCCCAAACCTATTAACTGGAGGAGCATGTGTACCCAGTGACCTTGAGATTGACTAGACCTGCATTTGAGAGTTGACAGGAATGGTTTACAGATGAATGAAATAAGAAGCATGTGTAGTAGGGATACTGTTACATTTGATAGGAGGAATGAAAAGAAG
The DNA here is from genome assembly GCA_039655065.1 of Glossophaga mutica. Classification (NCBI taxonomy): domain Eukaryota; kingdom Metazoa; phylum Chordata; class Mammalia; order Chiroptera; family Phyllostomidae; genus Glossophaga; species Glossophaga mutica. Next base: position 141,411,153 of record CM077305.1, on the reverse strand, counting down.
AGCTTCAAATTTCATTTAAAACCTCAGTACTTGAAAAAACAACAACAACAACAAACAAGAATTGAATTTGTCTTTCCGTTAGTAGAACTTAAAAATGTTAAGGAGCTAGGTACTTTTTTCATGGTCCTTTTTTTGTCTAGTCTTTCATCTTTAGCTCCTTCCTTTCTTGTTCAGGTTCTCTCCCCTTTCTTTCTCTCTTGTCTCTCACCTCTCCCCACGCCTTTTGTCCATTCTGATTTAGCCTGAGGGGGTCCTTTTCCCTACTGACTAAGCAGCTCGTAAGAGTTCTTTTGGAAGGAAAAGTTTTAACTTCTTGTCTTCCTTTGGAAATACATTTGAAAAATTAAGCCGGGGTGGAGGAGTTTTGGAGTTGGGGGACCTTCAGTCCAATGGAGTGCCCAGCAGGAGCCTTATTCAGAGATTTGAAGGACTGTTGGATGGGAGGGGAAGCAGGTATGAGTGGTAATCACACTTTGAGACCTTTGGTAGAACTTGTGGTGGCTCATTCACAACAGCTACCCTGTACCACCATCATTTTCTTTGATATTTTTATCTTAAAATGTCATTTCTAGTTAACAGTAATTTTGTTCTTTGGCTTTAAAAAGTATGAAAGATAATTTAATATAGTAAATTCCATCTCTCAGAAATATTTCATTCTTTCATTGTACTGTGGAACGGTTTTATAGATGCTTTCATAGAGATTGTCATAAGAACCAGGATAAGGAAAATATTGACTCTATGACTTGATGCAAATAGTATTTTAAGAAGCAAAACACTTAATTTTATTTACTTTTGTTTTCTTCCTTATTTTTATGCCGCACTGAAGATTACTGTTTTTCCCCAGAAGCACATGCTGGGCATGAGCTTCTTGGATATTGGAGGCCACACGTTACCTCAAAATATAATATCCTAAAAACAGAGCCACCTTAGAGTATTAAAAAACAATAATATTAGCAGGCAATAATTGATTGTATATTCTAAGGAGTAATGACTTTAGTAATGTGATACAGAATGGTTATATCTATATTTTGGAGAGGAAAAGCTAAATTTAAAATATGCCATTGCTTTCTTCCAAATAATGCTTAAGCTTTAATGTCCAGTTGATTCCTTGTACAATACAGGCTTACTTTAATTTTTAAATTAACGCTTCTTTTGGTGTCTTTCATAGCTGAAAGAAATGACTTCGGTAGTCTTATTTGAAGTGTGAATTATCAAAGAAGTTTCTATATATGGAGCTCGTTCCTCTACTTCAGTGATACTTTTAAAAACATGAACAGTTTGGTAGTGATAGTAGAAGGGTCTTTCTTTGTAGAATATGTTTTTGTATCTAAACTTGATTCTGAGTTCTAGAGATAAATGTGTTTCACATTTTTACATTTGGTTTAATGAGGAAACTTCCCACAGCATGATTTCAGAGTATTAAAAAAAAAACTTGTGACAATCAGAATTAATTTATAATTTCCCCTTTTAATATCAAATAATATCTTTCTCTCTTTAGTTCTTTTGTATTTCTTCTAACTTTATTCTTTTCTTACATCTCTTCTTTTAAATTGCTGTTAACTCTGAGTACCAAGTTGCATTGGATAAATAGAATGAGAATATTACGGCTAGTTTCTCTGAAATTAATGAGTTCTAGCTGGTCTTAATTTCTTATGGCATCATGAACAATAAGCGATTGCTCTTCATTAAATCCCGTGGTCAATACTGATGTAAAGAACTGAAAGCACAGAGTCATCTCATTTATACATTGCTTGAGAACACATTTTTTCTACTTTTTCTTCTTGCCCAGAGTATCTATATTTAAAATTATTTGGCAGTTTAAACCTTACTTTTATGGTAAAGTTACTGTAATATGGTTTTAAACCAAAAGACCCAATAGAAACTTGGATTTGAGTTAAATTAAATGATTCCTTCTGTCATCTTGAGAGTTTGAACTAATTTTACATCCTTTGTCTCCCATTTTCTTCTTCCCCCTTCCTTCCTCCCTTCCTTCCTTCCTTCCTTCCTTCCTTCCTTCCGTCTATCTAGATCAATCTCTCTACCTATCTATTATCTACCTACCTACCTACCTACCTACCTATCTAATCCATGTAGCTGCGGCACTGTGACCAGGGGCCAGCGTTCTTTCCTAACACACTTTGCCTTTACCAAATGTGCCTTGGCTTCTCCTGTTCCTGAACCTTAGAGGTGTTATCCCTCTTCTCAGAATACCCTCTCTTCATTATGGTTGGTAAACTCCCACTCTTCATTCCAGATGTAATTTATCATGTTTTTTAGGAAACAGTCTCTGGCAGTCATCTCTTCTTTCGGTGTGCCTAACCCTTGTGTGTTTATTGTGGTATTCTTTACATGACTCTCTACTCATTTTCTTGTGTTAGTCTTCACTTTAATCTCTAATTATTTTTATGTCTTCTATTTGACTAGATTATGTCACATGAAAGAAATAGGACTTTACAACACTTAGGATGGTAAACTCAATGTAAGTACTTTTTAACTGATAGTTGAATAGGATTCGTGAGCAAAACATGTGACTATGGCTCAGCTTATTCCAGTTGACTTAAATTCTTTGAGTTGTACAATGTATGTTAAGGGACATTTTTGTATGTGTGTGTAAATACATAACACCAATTTAAAGAACAGAAAACACTGAGTCAGATAACCCACTATGGCTTAATATAATGATATGCTCCCATCAGGAATTATGTATATAACTGAAAGTGATAGGACATATATGTTTAATAAACTTTTAAATTTGGAATAAATTTAGATTTACAGAAAAGTTGCAAAGGTGGTACAGACAGTCTCTGTGTACCTCTCCTCCAGGTTCTCCTGTTGGGAAAATCTTATATTGCCATGGTATTTTTGTAAAAACCATGAAACTAGCATTGGCACTGTTAACTAAACTCCAGACTTTTTTCAGACTTCTTATTTTCTTTTCACTAATATCTTTCTGGTGTTCCATATCCAATCTAGGATAACATACTGTCTTTAGAAAATATTTCTTTTAAAAATCTATAATTTAAATATTTATCTAAATTTCTTCTGGTTAATAAATGTTTCTAACTTCTGTCCTTATTTAATTTGCAAAAAACATTGTTTTTTCCTCCCCTTCATCTTTTTTCATGAAGGAAGATTGAACTCACTTTTAATTAACTGGACCATTAGTTAATTTAAAGGTATTACAGGGTCAGAAAAATGCAGTCTTAATCTTTATTAGGAATTGTTAGCTTCTTTTATTCTGTGAATTTAGTGTATTTCCCTTTTAAATCTGTCTTCTGTTTATGTCCTGTAAAGCTGTATAATGTTTTCCATAATTATATTGCAGTTTTCATTGGGTTTCTATTTAGTAATTTTGTGTTGCTGGTTTGATTGGGATTATTTTTATTGCATTTGTAAAAGCTTTTATTTTGGATAATTTTAGACTTACTGAAGGTTTTCAAAAATAGGAAAAAGAATTCCTATACATCACTCAGCTTCTCCTTATGTTAACATTTTAAATAAGCATAGAACAATAATGGTGCAGTAAAGAATGTATTCACGTTCCACCAGTTCTTTTTATATTCCACTTCTTCACTAGTCCTTTTTATATTCCAGGATTCAGTGTAGGACCCCACATTGCACTGAGTTACCATGTTTCTTTAGTCTCTTGTCTTTTATTACCTTGACATTTTTGAAGAATACTAGCTGGGTATTTTGTAGAATGTCCCTCAGTTCGGGGCTTGTGTAATTTTTTTCTTATGGTTAGATTGTGCTTGTTTATTTTTGGGAAGGACACCACACACTTGATGAGCCCTTCTCAGTGCGCCACACCAGAGGCTGAGTAATAGCAGTATGAACCACTGATGTGTTCACCTTATTCACTTGGTTAAGGTAGTGTCTGCTGGGATTCTCCACTACAGACTTACTATTTCTCTCTTTATGTCTACTAAATATTTTGGGAAAGATACTTTGAGACTGCATGATATTTTGTTTCTGCTTAAATTTTCACCCACTGAGTTTGGGTTCTGCCTGCAATAGTTACCACCATGATGTTCTAATGGCGATTTTCTGTTTCCCTTATTTCTTCTCACTCATTAACTGAAATTCTTCTACAAGGAAAAGTTATATCTTCTTTCTGTTTGTTTATTCAATTAGTTATTTATTTATGCCCAGTATGTTGCATGGATATTTATTTTTGGGGTTATACTAATGTTCTGTATTTGTTATTGAAATTGTCCCAACTTTTGGCCAGTGGGAATTCTTGCAGGTTGCCTCCTGTATATTGTAACATACCTTCATCTTTTTTCTCCTTTCTTCTTTATTTTCTCACACCATGATATTATCCAAGTGTATCTTATATTTTCACTGTCCCAGCCTTGGGTTCAACCAATTTCCCAAAGAGTCCTGGTTCCTTTTATTGGAAAATTAAATCTGGCTGCTCTTGTAATCATAGTTACTGGGATGCCACTGTTCTAGTTCCTCTCAGTGGAGACAGCTATGAAATAAGTTATTTGCTGTTGGTTTTAAGCCCTCTACAATAGCTAGTAACTATTGGCCAATATGTACCATATTTCCTATCCTAATATAGACTCTCCCCACATTCTGTGCCACTAAGGAAATTTGTCCCAAATTCTACTGACATTATAATATTCAATATTAAAAGTTCATTAGGCTGTGAACTTTTTAAAGTCTTTCTGAAAAAAAAAAACTATATTAGCACACAGACAATAAATACATTTTTATTAACCAGTTGACTTAGACTAGCTTAAAAAATACAAATACCATATAAGTATATTATTTCTTATAGCTAATTAATAAAGTGGTACATGTATCCTTAATTTGAATACTAATTTCCAGCATATTACTGAAAGTTTAGTAGGTACTTAAAATATATGAATTGAGTTTATTAGAACTCATTTTTAATTATCTCATAATATTATAAAAATAATATAATCTTTTTGGCAAAGATTTTACTTCCTAGCCTGGTTATTACACGTGATAAAAAGATATTTGGAAACAGCTCAGGTGAAATCTGGCACCAATTCAAGATTCCCACCTCATCTTTCTACATTGTTTCAACTGTTTGGTACTTTTTTAGGAGAAATACAGATTTTTTTTGGTTCAAATATATCTGGATATGATTCTGTGCACTCTTTAGGCAAAAGACCATTAGAATAGGTTTTGATAAAAAAGAAAAGATATTTCTGCTCAGCCTAGCAGATAAAATTTTATAGCAGTATATACCTATGGCATGACAATTATTTAATAAAATAAAGTTCCTGAGACACAGAAAGTGAGAATTACCCAACACATAATGAAAGTTTTGGCAATAAGCCACAGAATGAGCCTGCAGACTGTTGAAGCTCCCTGATTAACTGTAATTTCAAGTATTTGGGTGTACGCGCATAGAGACTTTTGTGCTTTTATGTATTTGTGAGGCTATCAGATTGGACTAAGTGTGATGTTGAGAAAAGTGGCGATGTAAACTAGACTTACGTGATGATCATTTTGCAATATTTATAGTTATCGAATCATGTTGTGCACATGAAACTAATGAAATGTTATATGTTAGCTATACCTCAATTTAAAAAAAGTTGCCATATCTTTTGGTTGTGATCAGAAGACCTGTGTAGTGTAAACATTCGTTTCTAAGCTTTTGTTTTGGAGCTGCTTTTCTTCTTGGGTCATATGAAGAAGGCAAAGCCTTGAAGGAATGAAGCGAAGACATCCAAGGCAGGCCCAGTGCCCACAGCTGCAAAGACCTGGAGCTGGGCCTAGAGATTATGGCTGACATCTTATGGGTTATCTTTCTTAATGGCTTTTCTTCCATTTTGTATTTCTTTGTCATTATGTATTATTATGTTCTCATGGTCCATGAGATAACATATCTAGTGATATTTATTTGTGCATCATTTTCTTGTGTGAACAGCCTTTACAAAATAATGTTGTTTTGGAGCAGAATGCATATCAGCTTATATGTCTTTAGATGTACCCCCAACCACAAAACCTTTAATTGGAGAGTCTGTGCATGAACCTTGGGGGAAGCCACAAGCCATGTGAAATGGTATGGGCATTTTTATGGTGAGAACATGTTTTGCACTTGTACTTTGGGGCTGGTGGTCTGAAGGTTTTATTAGGGTTTTAGAAATAGTTTAGCACCACTGTCGTCCCAGTGCTCATGGAGACACAACTGCTGTAAGTAGGGCTATTGAGTTTTAATCTCTGTGAATGGCACCAGGACTCCCAGCACCAACTAGAGCAACCTGTTCCCTAGAAAATTAATACCACACAGCCTTTCTAAAGTCTTCCCTCTGCTTTCCTTGGTGGGGTTCGGGTGAGGACTCAAATTCTTTTTCTTTGTAAATCTTCACCCAAGGACATTTTTGTTTTCCTTTTGTGAGAGAGAGAGAGAGAGAGAGAGAGCGAGCGAGCATCGATTGGTTGCTTTCATATGCTCCCAGACTTGGGATCTGTGCTGGGACTGGGGATCACACACACATACACTTGCCCAGACCAGGGATCAGTTGCAACCTAGGTATGTGCCCTGACTGGGAGTCAAACTTGCAACCTTTAGGTTATGGAAAGGTGTTCCAACCACTGACCCACACTGTCCAGGGCAGGCTTCAAATCTTTTCCATGACTGTGCTCCTGCAACTTTTGTTTTCCCTCAAGTTCTCTCTATAGAGGGGAGCAACTCTCTGTAGCCCCTGATGTATTGCATACCAGTTAGTATATAAGGAATTACGTAGTATGAGTCAGACTATGCAATGCTGCTGTAACAGGGACCTAAGTGTACAGTGACCTAAATAACAAAGATGGTTTTTCTCATAATGTAAGTCCTGATGGCATGAATCAGGTTGCAGGATTTTGGTCATATAGAGATCCAAGTTCCTTCCAAGTGTTTTTGCCCCCATTTCCTGACACATTGTGGTCATTTTCATGACTGAAGTTCTGTAGCCACCAGTTCCAGGTTTTAAGGGGGTGGGATAGAAGGAGAAGCATATCTATGTCGACAGTCTAACATGTCTAAAGTCATATCACTTCTCATATTCTATCAGCAAAAATTATTCATATGACCACTATTTTGCAAAGGAAGATGGGGAATACTGTGTGGCATGGAAGAGAGGAGAACAGATTTTGGTGGAGAGCTAGGAGTCTGCTGCTTTCTGCAAACTGTTCTCCAGCTGGTTTGCAAAATTGTTGAAGTCAAGGCCTCACTTGCTGTTCTTACTATAATGTCTTATGTATGGTTATTTTATCACTTGTGTTTTTTGAATTGTCTTATACAGTGAAGTAAATATGTACAATAAAGTAATTTCACAACTGGTTATGCAAAAAGGCAAGCACCATAAACAGCAGGAGTTCTAGCCAAAAGGCAGGCTGTGCAAACTACATGGTTAGTATGGGGAGAGATTTGGTCATCTATGTATTGTGTTTTGTCTCTGGTGGTGAATGTATAAGTAGCTTTGATGATGGTGATAGCTATTTTAGTAACCTCAGTTACTGACTCTAAAAAAAAAGTTTCTTGAAAAAATCAGTTTCATTAAAAAAAAAGAAACAACAAATGAACTTTACTTGATGTTACATCATGCTGTTGTTACTGTCAAATTTTGCAGGTGTGCAGGGTAAAGACACGTATACATGTAGCTGCTATTTTTGCACGGATAGTTTGAGGCAGTGGTTCTGAAACTTTTGTGGGCATCAGAATCAGAACAAGCTGGAAAGCTTGTTAAAAATGAGCTGGACTCCTCCCCCAAAGTTTCTAATTCACTTATTTTAGGGTGAGGCCTGCGAATTTGCATTTCCAACAGGTTCCCAGGTGGTGTTGATGCTGCTAGTCTTGAGGTCATAATTTGAAGACCACTGGTTTAAGGTAAGGAGAACATACCAACCTATCAGAAAGGGCAAGTATCTGATATTAGCAGATCCTGCTGGTATGTTATTGCCATGTTCAAACTTCTAAGAAAACTCTGTTGTGGAAGGAAAACATGTATGTTAATGGCATTTCAGATCAGCTGCCAGATATGGAGACATGTTCCACAGACCCTAAAACGATACCATTGAAGCCTTTCTTGGAGGCAGATCAAGAACATTTTAGTAGTATTTATTGAATGAGCACTTTTGAAAGTTTGTTCATGAAGTGCTAGGGTAAGAAAGGGTAGGCAGAGATGTGCATCTCATCATCAGCTCAGACTTGGATTTTTTTTTTCCCTCCCTCCAGCAAGGTCAGCTAAGCTCTCGGGTTTTCTGAGCCAGGCAATGCAGATAGGTTACTCCTGCTTTACAGCTCTGAGGTGGATAGTGGAATTTTGAGGTGCCCTCACCTCCACAGAGACTAGTGTGGTTATTGATTATTAATGTCTGCCATGGCTACTGCTGCTGTCCCCTACCTTCAACCTGAGCACCTACTGCCTCTCTTCTAACCTTTGCTCCTCCTTCAGTGGATTGTATATGTGTGTGTAAAAGCATCTGTGATATCTGTCTGTCATTAAGTTATGCATTTAAATGAGGTTTCATAGCTTGACCCTTTTTCTACTTTTACTCAGGTAATAGTTTGGGACAAGGATTAATTGTGAGGTAGTGTATTGCAAAGTATCCAACACTGAACTCATTTTTTTCTAGTTGACAAAAGATACGGCAATGTAGCTTTCTTTCTTTATTCTATTATATATTTGCATATAGTCTTTCCAATACTGGGTGTGATCTTTTTCATTTGGTCTTAATTACTTATTTTTGAAGTTTTTTTAAATTATAAAAAATAATACATTTAATTTTTACTAATCAGTCACCCCAGAAATTAATAAATATCCTTTCATACAGATATGTGTGTGCATAAACACACATAACCCCTCTAGTATCAGCCTTTTTTGGTGACCAGCATTAACATTATGATTTGTTTCTTTCACATCTTTCTCATAGGGTCAATAAATTACATACATTAAAAATTTTAAAAATAGATATATACATATATATTTTTACTAGATAATACTGTTCACATGATAATATGATTCACATTATTGTAGGCATTGGATTTTTCAGTTAAACATATCCTTTTTTTAAAATATTTATTTATTTATTTATCTTTAGAGGGGAAGGGTAGGAGAGAGGGAGAAGGAGAGAAATATCAATGTATGGTTGCCTCTTATGTGTCCCATGCTGGGAACTGGCCTGCAACCCAGGCATGTGCCCTGACTGGGAATCGAACCGCGATCCTTTGGTTCACAGGCCCGCGCTCAATCCACTGAGCTACACCAGCCAGGGCTCAGTTAAACATATCTTGAACATATTTTGAAACAATAAGAGGCAGAGATATAGAATTTATTGTTTTTATTGCCTAAATAATACTCTATAGAGAGAATAAACTGTGATTTATTTAGCTTTTCTGATATTGATGGAAACCACATTTCCAGTTTTTGTTCTTCTAAACAGTAATGGGAAAACTTCCTTGAGTATATATGTCTAAATACTGGTGCTTTTAGTTCAGCTGAATAAATATGAGAAGTGGGATTCCTTGAGTGAAGTATGTGTGACCTAAAATTTGGGCCCTGGCTGGGTAGTTGAGGTGGTTGGAGCATCACCCCAATATGCCACCTTCGCGGACTCTGTCCCCAGTCAGGGCACGCACGAGAATCAACCCATGAATGCATAATGGTAGAACAGTAAATTGACATTTCTCTTTCTCTCTCCCTACTTCTCTCTCTCTCTAAGATCAGTTAATAAAACATTTTATTTTCAGTTTTGTTTTTATTATTGTTCAAGCACATTTTACCTTATGTCTTTCCAGGAGATTGCATAGACTTATCTACGCTGCCTCCTCCACCCCTGAAGAGCAGGGTATGAAAGTGCCTATTTCCTTGCAGTGCTACCAACTCTAAATAGTAACTGTCACCAGTTTTGGCACAATTGACTTTTTAATTTTTATTTCTCTGCCTACCTTTGAGGTTGACTACTTTTTCATTTGTTTTTAATTCATTTACATTTATTTTATTTTTTTCTCTTGGGTTCTTTTGCTTATTAAATGGTTAAAGTTCTTTAGAGATACCAGTCCTTTGTCAATGTGTTGCGGATATTTTCTTCTAGTTTATTATTGGATACTGGTACCTTTGTCTTTTGCCGTACAGAAATATTAAATGTTTATGTAATACAATTGGTCAGTCCTTCCCTGTATGGTTTTGTATAGGATTTTAGAGTATATAAAACATTTTCATATTTGATCCTCATAATTCACCTGAGATAAATAGGAAGCAATGTTAACATTCTCATCTTTAGTTAAGGACCTTGATCTTCAAAAAAGTTAACTAGCCTGTCAAAATTTGTTAAGTGGTGCATATTGGATTCAAAATAAGTTGTTTTTAACGTTCTGTACTCTAGCCATTGCACTGTGCTCTGATTGATAGTTCCTTTTACAATAAAAGTTACTTAAATCACTCAGCAGAATATTAAAAAATATCTGGTATTAGTAAAATGCAGTAGTAATCCATTTTCAAGGATGTATGTGATAAAAGTTGTGGGTTATTTTGTTAGTGAAGGGTGCACTGATATGTATATAACTGCAGTGATTTGAGCTGTGATATAATTACAGTCTTGCCGCGGAGAGCTGTTTAACATGGCATCACACAGTATTTCAATTATTTATGCTTAAAAACAACCTAAAACCTCAAGTGTAAATGTTAATGAATGTCTCCGGAGAAAAATCAAGGTAGAAGAGAAACAACTTTAATGGTGTTCTAGTGACTCAGATCAGGCACTGCTGGAGAGGGCTGACTCCTTTCTTCTGGAGATGGAGAAGTGCAAACCATCCAGTAAACAGTTCTTCCTCCTATATTCATCTGAAGTTTGAACAGAGTAAATAGACCTTCCAGTGCAAAATTTTAGTAAGTGTACTTCCTGTAGTGAATGCACTCAAAAAAACAGATCACCAGCTTAAGAAGGCTTAAGTGATTGTGCTACCAGATGTTACAGGGGCCGGGTCTGGACTCTCTGAATGGAGAGAGTTGGAAGAGCTCAGGCAGACCTGGTGTTCATTTAGATCTTAATAAAATGGAAACTGTGGTGGCCATTGTGTATACCTGGGGAAATGTGGAGCCTAATGCTCCACATGAGAGATAGATATTCCTCTCTCATGAAGAGAGCAGAGCCCTAGTTCTTCTAATTCCCATTGGTTTATTTTGGCCTGTAATTCCTTGTCATGTCCTCACCACCTGCTCTCTCAACACAAAATCACTTGACTTTTAAAATGAATCTATTTAAAGTGAAATCATGTGCTGTGTTCTTTGGTGACTAGTTCTTTGAGGCTGTAGAGATGACAGCCATGTAAATTAATGATGCCATAAAATGGTTTCTTGAATACAGTAAAATTGGGATCCCTAGTCATATTTTCTTAGCTGGGTCTATATACTTATTTTGCACTTATTTTAGTGAACATGTCAAATATGATTTGCCATCTCAGTTTAAAGTTTTTTAAACCTATTTTTTTGTTTTGTTTTGTTTCAGTTGTTTTAATTCAAGAGGCTAGTCTCTATAAACTTGAATTGTATGGAGTCTGACTTTGAAAAGCAGTAGTTTGTGCTTATCTGTCCAATCCTTTCTTCTAGCCTGAATCTTTAACCATCTTTTGTCATCTTCATTCTTTACCTCCAAGATTTACTTTCAGTTCTTCACTAAAGCTATGACTGGAGTTTTGTTGACTAGAATTTCTGCTCTTTGGGTCTCTAGATCCTGGGATGATAGTGTTGGCTCTGGGGTAGTGTCCTCCCCCTATCTCTTTCTACCATCTGTAAACACTTTCATTCTGCCTTTAGTGGATGGGCCTCCTGAGGATACATGATGCAGAGTGTTTGTGAAAGGAAACTGATAAGACTGAAAACATTTTCCTTTATAAAAGAGGAAGGGTGGAATGTGGGGGAAAGGCAAGGGAATAGGTCTGTTGTCATTATTACTTGTATGTTTCAAGCACTCTGTGGGTTTTTCATTTACTTGGGATTTTGTGAGACATATACGAATGATCATTATGACAAGAAAGTTGCAAATATTTTAAATTTAGAACCATCTCAAAAGGCATGGTACTGTGTTTCTGCTCAATAGTGGAACCTAAACAGTTATTGTGATATATGGAAATAGAACCTCCCTCTTTGTATTAAGCAGCAGGCAATGTAAATTTGGATATCTTAATGTTACTAGTTAATTTTCATGTTTAGTATGCTTACTTTTCCACCTGTGTAAGCTGCTTTCTTTTATTCTTTTATGTTTTATATTTTAATGCTTAGCCTAAATGTTAGGCACGCTTCTTTTGGATTGATGTATTCTTATTGTAAAATGTACTTTTAATTTTGTTCTATGATTTTGGCATTTAAAATATTGAGTCTGTTGACTTATCTATTGCCTTGGCTTGAGGGTTTTCTTTCCCTCCTTTCATTTTGGGAATATACTGTATGGCATTATGTGATTGGGATAATTTTTTTTAATGCTGCTGCTCTGCCTTTGAAAAAGACAATGAACTTGCTATAGTTAGTAAGCAAAATCTTGCATGCATGGGCAGGAGGAAATTGGGTAATCCTGAGAAATGATCTGCTAGCTTTGAACATGGGATTAATTTTGGTTTTGATTACTGTGTTATACAGTGGTTTGGGAGGGTAGGAGGAAACTCATAAGGGTCTGGTTTTTAGGCAAGCTTTAGAAAGGTTATATAAAATTTGATGTTACTGTAAATAAATATTTTTTTGTAGTGATAGCAGTGACATTTTTAAAAAAATGATGGAACTGTTAAACATAGGCCATGGTCACTTCAGCAGGCAGTTTTGTTTTATGAAACGTTCCCTCCACTTTTCATCAGTTACTAATATTCTTTTGTTACCTTGTAAAGTAGATTGCTGAAAATGTTGAATGAACAGATCCACATAAACTTACAGGTTTCATGTGAACATTAGAACTTAGAGTTAAGTATAGGTGGAAACCTTGACCTGGATTCAGCTTGCCTCCTTCCCTGCTTTGAAAGATCAATTGTCTGCTAAAGTGATGTTTTAAAAAAAAATTTAAAAAAATGAAGTGATGTTTTCAGGAACAGGGTTCTTTGCCGAAAGTAGGTATTGTCTTTAAAATCTGCTGCTCACCTTAGCCGTAGGCCAGGGCCTACCTATTGAAGATTTTAGGGGTGCTTTGGACTCTTGTTACTACCAACTGAATAGTAAGTATTTGGAACAAAGAGTTAATTTTATATGTTTGAGAAAGATTCATTTTTAAGTGATATTCCTCCCCTTTCTCAAATAGCAAGTGATTAACTACTACTTTAATTTTCAATTAATCAAATTAGGTTTCTTCTGGTAGATTTTGATTACATGCAGTTCTAACAGCTTCCAGATACACTTCTCTTTCCCATATGCTTACCATATGCTGAGTAAAACCAATGTAGAATAAATTAGTGTGAAAGTAAGAACACTTAGTTCTTTTGTAGAGTTCATCTTGAATGACAGAAGACAGCTCAGAATCATTTTAGCTATGAAGAACCTTTTGAAAAGTGATATGGAAAAATAACCCATTCATGTGTGCCAAGGTCTGTTTTCATAAATGTAAATTTGAAAGTTCATTAAAATTTTGGCATGTGATTTGGAATGCATAAGAACTGGAAGTGATTCAAAGCCAGAAATCTGTATCCTTATACCAACAACATGTTTCACTGAAGAATGGCTTTGTATGGTTGTTTAATATTTAAAAGGTAAAAAAAAAAAGTGTTTACTCAGTGCTATGGCTCTGGAAACTACGATCAGGATGGAGAGGCTGCAGAGGCAAGGGAAAGCCAACGGTCTAACCAGCGGCCCCAGAATGGCCATCAGCCCCTTTTCCTGAACAGGCAGGGCCACTGTCAGTGTGACCACTGTCCTGCATTTTTCAGAGATGACAAGACAGAAATGCGTGTTTTTCTTGCCGTCTTTAGGAATGTGAAGAAGGACAAGAAGGGCATTTCAGGCCATGTAAAATAAGCTGAAAAATAGTTAGACATAGGTGGTATCTGAGGCTAGTAGCCAATATGAATACTTAAGGCTTGGAGACACTGTAATGTTACATGCCAGGCCTACTCCTAACCCTTAATATAAGCCCCTCAAGGTGAGGATATAGAAGCAAAGGGAAGAGGAAAAAACCCACCTACAGTTGGTACAAACAAGCCTATTTCTTGTCTGTGCTAAGAGAAGTGCCTGCTTCCCCACCTTCTACACTTCTTCAGGTGAGGCACAGAGGCAGTGCTAAGAACCAGGTAAGAAGAACCAGGAATTACTGTGACAGGAAAGCTTTCATTTTAGAGCTTGAAGGCTAACCTCTTCAAATTTTTATTCTCTGCCAGTTGTTATTTTTGCTATTATATATGTATACTTTGTACAGGTTTCATTTATATTCTCTTATTCCTCTTTATGATGTTGTTTTTAAAGTTTCTTGTTCCCTGACATCTCCAGTCTTCTGCTTTCTACCTTCCAGTTCTGTCGAGGGAGAGAAAAGTGGTTTACAAGATGAATAAGATGATCACCAGAATGAAAGTCACACTCCTTGAGTTTGGATTATGTACTTAGCTCATACTCTGTCACCTAGTATGCCATTTATGGATGTTGTTCTGTAATTAACCAAGCTTCTTGCAGAAAGTAAGTTTAAAATCATTGTCATCTTGGTTTATTTCCTCTCTTAGCCTTTGATCTATTTGACTTTGACACATGCTTCTCACCAGCTTCTGTAGATTCTCATTCTGACAGGATGCTTTGATTTTACCCTGCTCCACCACCCACCACTCACCTCGCCCTGGTTCAAGGTATTAGCTGCCAGATTGGATGTTTTCTCTCTGTTTTGTTCACTCGTTTCCTGGGCCCTCCTTTTCTTTGTTTTAAACTTAGTTTTTCCTACTTCCAGACTCCCTTCCCTCAAATTATTTTCCACATTGTTGCCACTCTGAAAACATGGGTCTGTTCAGGATTTCCTACCACTTAAAAGTATTTGGTGGCTATCTATTGCCTGTAGGATTCAGTTCCTTTAGTACCATGTAAGGAGTATCGCGGACAGGCACTTGCTTCATGGTTGGTCACAAAACAGCCGTGTATCTGGAGCCGTACTTCAAGTTTATTTGTTGTTCTTTATGGAACCATGAGTTCTCTATACCCTGGGCCTTTTGCTTATGCTTTCCCCTTTGCTTATCATGAGTGCCCTTCATTTTCTTCTTGGCGAATAACTTACCTACTTTTTCTTAAAAGAAATCTCTTTTGTGTGATTTTAGCTGAGTCTCTAAGCCTTAAATATGGCTTTCTTGTGGTGAATTGTATAGTGGTTCTTGGTAAGTTCGCCTTCATGGTCAGACGTTTAGCACAGTATGTAAGGGAAAGGAGACTGTGCCTTACCCATCTTTGTGACCCAGCACATAGCAGAAGGCCTGGCATGCAGTTGATGTACCATAAATATTTACTGTATGGAATTTAGTTTATTTTCCATTACATTTCATAGAGAATGGGGGCATCTTAAAATAAATGAGGTGCCTTAAAATGGTATATTTGGATAAAGATTTTGGATTTCTCATGATTCATGGAA
Organism: Glossophaga mutica; assembly: GCA_039655065.1. Lineage (NCBI taxonomy): Eukaryota > Metazoa > Chordata > Mammalia > Chiroptera > Phyllostomidae > Glossophaga > Glossophaga mutica. The sequence continues at coordinate 141,395,616 of CM077305.1, read as the reverse complement.
GTAGAAAGGGAAATATTGTAATTCCTTGGCATTCAAACTAGTAAATAAATACCAGAAAACCATAACTGGTGAATTATCTAAAAAACATTCCCATTTGGTTAAGTGTGTGTGTGAATGCATGTGTGTTATAATGAGACATTAACTTCAAACCAATGAAAGAATGATTTCAAATTACCAATTATACAGTTAATAGTTACTGGTGGGGCCAGAGTGGAACCTGGGCTTTTGGACCTTGATCGCGGGGCAGAATGTTGGGCGGTGGGAGTGGCAAATGTTGCTCCTGAGAGTCAAGTCATTGCCATCGGTTTCTCTGTATGACATAGGGTAAATGATTTTTCCGAATCTACTTTTTTAAAGAAGAATTTATTTATTTATTTTTTTAGAGAGAGAGGAAAGGAGGGAGAAAGAGAGGGAGAGAATCATCAATGTGTGGTTGCCTCTTGTGTGCCCTCTGCTAGGGACCTCACTCACAATCCAGGCCCTGACTGAGAATCGAACTTGCAACCCTGTGGTGTGCAGGCCAGCACTCAGTCCACTGAGACATACCAGCCAGGGCTTTCTGAATCTACTTTTTAATAACACAGGGCATATTTTAAAGATAGACAATGGTATTGGCAGAAACAAAAATGGGGAAAATATTGAGTTCTAGGAATTTTAGTGTATAGCTTGGCCTTGGTCTTTAATTTGAATGGGACAGTCCACTATTCTGATTGCCCTAGAGCAATGCAGGATATGTTCTGGGGCAAACGAATCTTCCAAAGATTTCCATAACATTATCTCTCATTTCATGTTTTCTTACAATTTTATTTTGACACTCCTATCAAGAGATGAGATTGATGTTTCCTCCCTTAGAAGCATGGTGGCCTTTTGTGATTGTTTCAGTCACTGGAGAGCGATGTGCTAGGTGGGCCAAAAAGTCTGTTTTTTTTTTCATTTTCACCAATAACTTTATTGATTTGCATATTTTGAGTATGTCCGCTGTCTCCCATGTGGTGTAACATTGATCACTCTTAATTAATTTCTCGATTTAATTGCTATCAACTTCAACTGGTCTACCCGACCATGGAACATCATCCAGCAAGAAGTTTCCAGCGTGGAATTTCTCAGATCACTTTTGATACATTCAATGAGCCACAGCACCTTTTTCATACACTGTACAAATCTTTTTTTTGTGTTTCAGTTGCATTTTTACCTTTCTTGAAATAATAAAGCATAATATGTCCAAATGTTGCTCTTTTACTTGCATCTTCAATATTTAAAAGGCTACACAAAAATTCACCAATTTTGATGTGTTTTTTTAATGCATGCTGATATGACAGCTGTCACAACAATCTTAACAAAACTGTTTTGAATGAAAGACAATTAAGCGCTACTAGAGCCATCTTATGGATAAAACCAAACGAACTTTTTGACCCGCCCAAATAGATGATGTTATGTGATTTCTGAAGCTACATCATAAACAGAATGCAGCTTCCTCTTTGTTTCTCGGAATGCACTGCTGGTTTGTGAAACCTGCAGCTACCATGTGAGCAGTCCAGCTATCCTGAGGACATCTGGATGTGAGGTAAGACCACATGGAACATCTCAGAGAAAACTAAATACATTGAGAGAGATGCCCAGCCAGTCCTCTGCTGCCCAGGACTCCTGCTGCTCCAACTCCAGCAACCCTCAGATTCTAGTCAGATGAGAAACTCTGAGCCAGAGCTGCCCAGCCAGCCCTTCCTGAATTCCTGACCTAGAAACCATGAAAGGTAGTAAAGTGGCTGTTATTGTTTTAAACTAAGTCGAGGGTAGTTTATTGTGTAGCAGCTGATAATTAGAACATTTTTTTTTTTTGAGAAGTATTTTCTATTTTCTTCTAGGTGGCATTGAAGGAAGACAGGGATGGAATTGGAAGCATCTCTTAATGCAGATTTAGAGTTTTCACTGTGCTAACATGTTTCGTGAAACTTTTATACCTTACTTGAGGGCAAGTCAAGGGGGGAGGTAGTAAGAGATAATCATGTGATAATTTTTTTCTCTTCATATACCTTTACGTAGTAGTTGGTAATAGTTGGTAATAATTGGTAAAGAGAAACTAGCCAAGACTACCAGTCAAGTTGGAGGTGTAGTTAAACATGGCTCACTTCCTCACACAACCACATCAAAATTACAAAAAAAACTATGGAACAAGCATCAGTTACAGCAGTCAGAAACTGAGTTGAATTGAAGTCCAACGAATATGGAATTAAAGAAATCTCATCCATTCAGACTGGTAGGAGGGGCAGATATGCAGAGCCATGGTACAGGCAATTCCCACACCCACATGTGGTGGATAAAAATTTGGGAGGGATATCTTGTGAGCGAGGGATTTTAGCTCCATACCAGGTCCCTCAGTCCAGGGTTCCAGTGCCAGGAAGATAAGTCCCCATAACTTATGGCTGCAAAAAACCAGTGGGGATTGAATGGGTGGAAGAAAATTCTGGAAGCTCAAGCAGTTCCTCTTAAAAGAACCCACACATGGACTTACTCAGACTCATTCTTTCTGAGCTCCAGCACTGGGGTAGCAGCTTGAAAGGCACCAGTGGTGTACAGGGAGGAACTGAAGTGTCTGGCATCAAGGCAAGAGCTGGGGGATAGCTTTCTCCCAGGCAGAAAGGTGGTCAGAGGCCATTGGTTCTATTCTGAAACCCCCACCAACAGAGCCACAGAGCTGGAAGGTGGGGGCCAAATCTGACACTCCCGGCAACCTGGCTAACCACCCTAGAGATCCCATGAAGCTCTGCCCACCCAATTTAGGAGCCTAACTAAGCTGTCAACAGTGGCTTTTCCATGTGAATGGCTAGTCTTGGTGCATGCTTTGCAACTTCCTCAATTCTCTTAAACAAGCAACAGCCTGCCTTGGCGAGTCTCCAGCCCCCACACCTCTTGTAAAGTGGATCTAGGAACAGCACTAGGAACAGCCAGCCTTGGTTCACAGCTTGGCTTCACCTGGGAACCTCCAAGTCCAGCACATTAGCAGTACATCTGCAGTTGTTTTGTAGCTCACACAGGGTAGCCCTGGGCAGAACACAGGCAGTGGCTGACCTTACCCTGCACCACCCAGGAAACCCCAGAGCCTGAGCACCCAGTGGACAGCTACAGACCAGGTTGGAACACTACCACACTTAACCCTGAACAGCTGATCCTCCACAGAGGGCAGAGGTTGGTGGCCAGTGGTTGCAGTCAGTCTTTGCAGCTGACTGGCCTTGGTAAATCCCTCCCATTGACCTAACAGCAATCAAGGCTCAACTACAAAAGGAGGATGTACTCAGCCCACACAGAGGTCATATCTTGAGTACCCAGCCTGGGTAAAAGGGGAGACTGTGCCACTGGACCAACAGGACACCTACTACATTAGGTTGTGCTACCAAGACACAGAGTCAAAGCAGCTCTACCTAATACATAGAAACAAACATGGGGAGGCTGCCAAAATGAGGAGACAAAGAAACATGGGCCAAATGAAAGAACAGATCAAAACTCCAGAAAAAGAACTAAACAAAAGGAAGATAAGGAATCTGTCAGATGTGGAATTGAAAGCACTGGTTATAATGATGCTCAAGGAACTTAGTGAGGACCTCAGCAGAACCAAAAAGATCCAGTCAGAAAGGAAGGTTACACTAATTGAAATAGAGAACAGTTTACAGGATAACAATAGTAGGGTACATGAAGCTGAGAATCAAATCAATGATTTGGAACATAAGGAAGCAAAAAACAAAACAACCCCCCCCCCAAAAAAAAAAACCCTAATCAGGACAACAAGAAGGAAAAAGAATTTAAAAAATGAGGACAGTACAAGTAGCTTCTGGGATAACTTCAAGAGGTTCAACATTTATACTATAGGGGTACCAGAAGGAGAAGAGAAAGAGCAAGAAATTGGAAATCTGTTTGAAAAGAAAGAAAATTTCCTAATTCAGTAAGACATGCAAGTCCAAGAAGCACCTAGCGTCCCAAATAAGATGAACTCAAAGAGGCCCACACCAAGACACATCAAAATTAAAATGCCAAAGGTTAAAGATAAAGAGAGAATATTATAAACAGCAAGAGAAAAGCAGTCAGTTATCTATAGGGGAGTTGCCATAAGACTGTCAGCTGTTTTCTCAAAAGACACTTTACAAGCTATAAGGGATTGACAAGAAATATCCAAAGTCATGAAAGGCGGGGACCTATAGCCAAGAATGCTTTACCCAGCAAAGCTATCATTTAGAATCAAAGGGAAGATAAAGAGCTTCTCAGACAAGAAAAAACTAAAGGAGTTTATCATCACCAAACCGTTATTATGTGAAATGTTAAAGGAAGCTATTTAAGAAAAATATGGAGGAGTTTTTAGGGTAATGAGTGAAGAGGTGAGGGGATTAAGAAGTACAAATTGGTAGTTGCAGAATGGCCATGGGGATGTACTATAAGAAATGGAGTAGCCAAAGAACTTATACACATGACCAGTGGACATGAACAAAGGTGTGGGGATTGCCTGAGGGAATGAGGGTGTGCTGGGTGGAGGAGGGCAAAGTGGGGGGAATTGGGGCAGCTGTTGTAGCATAATAAATAAAATATAATTAAAAAAAGGAAAAACCCAGCAAAAACAAAAAATAGAGGCTATTCAATGTTAGATATTAAATTAAGCTTGTTATATTACTAGGAACCCATCTGTTTTGGGGAAGTAAGACCACATAGAAGAAATTCTGCAAATTAGCTTATGGACCAATGGATGCGGTAAAAGCAGACTATTATCCCAGTGGTCAGAATTTATGTTGACTAATTTATTGTTCAGTGTGCACTTGTTAAAGTATAAGTTCCTGTTGTGGATTGAATTGTGTCCACCCAAAAGACACGATGAAGTTCTAACCCCAGGTACCTGTGAACGTGACTTTTTTTTGAAATAGATTCCCCCCCCTGCCCAAATGTAATAGAAATTAAAATGAAATCATAGTGGATTAGTGTGGGTCCAAGTCCAATGACTGGTGTTTTTATATGGAGGCAATGTGAAGATACAGAGACACGCAGGAAAGAAGGCTATGGAGTTATGCTGTCATAGCTAAGGAATGTCAAAGATTACTAACAACCACAGGAACTCAGAGTAGTCTAGCAAAGGTTCTACCAAGAACTTCCAGAGACATCATGGCCTTGCCAAACACCTTGATTTTCTTGATTTCGGATTCTAGCATGAAAGATTAAATTTCTGTTGTAAGAATTTAGATCTCAGTAATAAGAATACAACCCAGTTTAAAAAAGAGCAAAAGATTAAAAAATACATGTCATCAAAGTAGATATATGGATGTCAAATAAGCATGTGAAATGACCCACAGTATCATTAGTCATTAGGGAAATGCGAACTTAAACTGCTATGAGATATTAGACACTGCCACTAGAATAGCTAAATTAAAAAGACTGACCATAGCAAATGTTGATGAGGAACTGGGACTCTCACACGTTGCTAATTGATACTAAAAGTGTTATAATCAATTTGGAAAACAATTCCTCAGTTTTCTAAAGCATTAAACATGTATCTGTTTGATTATTCTCATAGATATTTACCTAAAAGACTTAAATGCTTATGTCCATACAAAGAATTTTACACAAAAGTTTATATGAGCTTTATTTGGGATAGCCTCAAACTAGGAGAACCCCAAATGTCTACCAGTAGGTGAATGGATCAACAAAAAATGGTGGTATGTCCACATAATGAAATGCTACTCAGCAAATAAAAAGGAATCAACTACTGATATACAAAATGGCATGGATGAATCTCAATATAATTAAATAATTACGTTGAGTGAAAGAAACCAGGTTCCTCCCCACCACAAAGTATATATTGTATGACTCCATGTTACTAAAATTCTAGAAAATGCAGAGTAATTATAGTGACAGAGTGCACATCATTGGCTGCCTGGAGATGAGAGGTTGGGCAGGCCAGGGTGGGGAAGGGATTTTAAAGAGACGTGAGAAAACCTTTCGGGTTGATGGATATGTTCATCATCTTGACCATGGCGATAGTTTCCTGGGTGTATACTTACATGAAAACATAACAAGTTATGTACTTTACATATGTGAGTTTTTTGTTTTTTTTTTTAAAGCTTTAGTTTTTCTTTATTTTTTTTAATCTTTATTTTTTTTTAATTTTTTTATTTATTTATCTTTAGAGGGGAAGGGTAGGAGAAAGGGAGAGGGAGAGAAATATCAATGTAGGGTTGTCTCTCGTGTGTCCCCTGCTGGGAACTGGCCTGCAACCCAGGCATGTGCCCTGACTGGGAATCGAACCGCGATCCTCTGGTTCGCAGGCCCGCGCTCAATCCACTGAACTACACCAGCCAGGGCATATGTGAGTTTTTAATATATCAATTATGTCTCAATAAAGCCAGAACAAAACAAAAAAAGTTATATGGGGAAAATGTAGGATTACATTGAGGGCTTAAACCACAGGCCCTATTCTACTACTACTTATAGCTGAGCATAATAAGAAATGTACTGTTGAATAAACCGTATCTTTAATGGCAAAGGACCATTTAAATCTAGAGCTATCAAGTAAAACAAGACTTTAGAATCAGTTGGGATTTAATCATGGAAGAAGATGACAGTGGTTTGTGGATTAAGAGTTATTACAGAAATTAAGTTGTAAACATTTATGGGAGGAGCTTGGGCAGTGAAGGTCCAGGAGGCATGTCGGAGGGTCAGCGGACTCTAACTAGGGAGTTTGAGAAGCCAAGCACGAGCAGTGCTCATGAGCAAAGCCTGTGGAAGGCTGTGCCTTTGCGTGGTTACCACCTCTTAGGGTCCAGAGATTGGCCTAGAGTTGCTGTTGACCTACCGCCCGGCCAACTTGAGAAGTTGAACAGGATCTCAGAGGAGCAAAAATAAGCTTGAAACCACCCGTATAGTCATGTCTGGTCACCATTCTAACTGTGACAGCCTTCAGACAGTAATGGCTTCCATATCCATGGAGATCCTTTTAAATCAATGCTAATTCTACTTTTGGTCAACTTTAACCTGTAACTATACAGGAAGAAGATTACAGGAAATGTTGTTCCTGCTTAATCATGTTGACACAACATCAACCACCACAACTTGCTAAATCTTGAGGTTGGTCATTGTAGTACTAATTGTGAACCTAAGCTCCTCTGTTCTTGTATGATGGGTTGATTATGCTAAACAAATACAGAATATCTTTGGGATTGATTTGATTGAGAAAGAATGGAGTGAGAGTTAGTGCTGGCATGAAGAATAAAGGTAGATCTTTTGAATCAGGGCTGATTACAATGTAAACAATGGGAGACTGCTATGCCTCTTATAAGGAAGGTGTTTATAGCAACATAAACACCTTTTAAACACAGTAACATAAACAGTTTCTCAAGGAAACATTCTCTGGCATTCAGGAAATGTTTCTTTCTTTACAAACACAAAAGTGTGTTTTTTTAAAAGATTTAATTTACTTAAGGGCTCTGTTTAGAACAAGGCTCTGATTGTAGAGGGATAGTTATTCCCAGAGCACTTTTGTGCAAGGCTATAGTAGAAGTCCTTATGGAAGCATCTTGTTTAAAAATCTGTAGACTAACAGCACAGGTCAGTGCAGGTGGACCATGTTACATATTGGATACACCTCTGGAGAGGTGAATAAATTAAACTTTTGTGAGTCAACTTGTATTATAAATTCCCAGTAGCCTGTGATTTGATATTTTCTTACAAAAATCCTTGAAAGTGTGAGGACCCTTTGTTACAGGTTTAACAGACTGACTAGTTACTGTGAGACGAGGGGCTGTGACAGGGGCTGTGTATTTGTCTCAAACATACATACCTAATTCTTTGTGAGGCAAATTAAATTGGTTAAGATTCTTTAAAACATTTTAACAGGGAACAATTAAAAATAGATTTCATCCACAAGACCCACTTTAGGTTTGAAAAAGAGAGGAAAATTCTTTAACAAGAATGGTTTCTTAATAGAGAATGAAGAACAGATGTACCTATTTTCAGCATGTTATTAAAAATATCTAGTTCTGGTAGTGCACTGAAAAATCCTGTTAATAAGCACGAAGCATCAGCCACACACACATATATTTTTTTATCTTCACGGAAAGGCTTGATTTAATTAAAAAATTTACCAGCGATCTTTAGGAATAATTTATTCATTGCTGACTGCAGATTTTCTGCAGCTTCCCACAACTTAGAATGAGCAAGCAGTAGAAAGTTAACCATGCTACTTTCTAACTTAACCTTCAGACTAAGTGCTGTTCAGACTTTAATGTGCCAATGACCTGGGTACCTTGGTAAATGCAGATTATAATTCATTAGGTCTAGGGTGGGGGTTTGAGGTTTTTAGTTCTAAGAAATTCCCAGGTGATGCTGATGTTACTGATTTGGGGACCATACTCTGAGAAGCCAGGGAATATAACCTTTTCTGAATATAATTTCTTGGTGTGGCTGCCCATAGTATTCAACATTTTACAGCAAATGTGGTAGAAACAGAAAAAAAGAAGATTGTTTACGTATATGTCCAGTTTTTGTAAGATAGTGGTAGACTCCCATTAAGTAAGTTGCTAATAGTTTGGTAGGAATGAAGAACAGGCATTTCACATTCAGCTAGCTGCAAACACATTACATTTTTTAAAATTTATGGAAGTGGGCCAGTTTAAAATCCAACTTCTCATGGAGATGCTAATTATCCTAGAAGGGGGAAAATATATATTGTATATATATGTATGTGTGTGTGTGAGTGTGTGTGTGGGAGGGGGGAAGAGAGAGAGAGAGGGAGAGAGAGGGAGAGAGAGAGGGAGAGAGAGGGAGAGAGAGAGGGAGAGAGAGGGAGAGAGAGAGGGAGAGAGAGAGAGAGACACGTGAATGTGAGAGAGAGACATTGATTGGTTACCTCTCACACATGCCCCATCTGGGGACTAAACCTGCAACCCAGACATGTGCGCTGACCAGGAATCAAATCTGTGATCTTTCAGTTTATGGGATGACCCTCCAACCCACTGAGCAATACTGGCCGGGGCTGGTCTTGTATATTTTCAATGAAAACTTCAGGCAATTGGATTTATCTGGAAAGTAACATTAAAAAATGAATTTGAGGTTAGGAAAAAGTGTTCAGAGGGAAACAAAATCAAACACTTCAAGGAATTACTTTGACTGTTTCTTAAAATAACCCAGTTTTTCTTAATTATAAGTTGAACCTTTACAGTATAGTTAAAATTTAAGAACAAAAGAGAGCAAATGACCTCTTTAAAGCTCTTTGGATTACATATGTATAATTTCTGGATCCCTGAAGAATGGGAAAAGATGTAACCAAAGGTTTGTCTCTGTGCAGTGATATGATGGACCACAGAAATAAGTTAGCAATAGTGAATGTTCAATTAGGATCCTGACAGAGGTGAGAAAAATAATTCTCAGGAATCCTGGAGGACAAATTATTTTTATCTGCTATAATGATAATTGCTAGCCAAATTATTTTTAACTGTGATACTTTAATAGTCTTCAGCTTGACTCTGTCATCCAGAAAATAAATGCACACTTTCACAAGCAGATTTTCCAAAAGGCTGAGGCTGTTTGTATATGAAAATTTTTTGTATGCATTTTGGAGGGTTGAGAGAGTTGGAAGAATGCATTCCAGAAAAGTGAGGAAGGACATATATACTTCCTGGGGGCTAAGTGTTAAAATCGTCACAGCATATTTTAAGTTATGAAAGGGGTAGGAAAATGTGATGTTACAGGTAAACAATATACCTATGCACCATTTGGGAAAAAACAATAAAATTAAAAAGAAAACAGTGTACTTTCAATTTTTTAAAAAATTGTAATTGTCCTTTTCACACATTCTATAACTGTTTTCCATGTAATTATGTATTTTTTGGGTGAACAGTATTTTTGATAGTTGCATAATATTCCATTTATAAAAGGAATGGTTACCATTTAGGTTATAACACATTTAAGTGGATTTGTATATTTTTCTAAGATGAATAATATGATGAATAATATTATAAGGAATGTCTGTGTATAATGCTTTTCTCTGACCAGAATTTTTTCCTTAAATCAGATCGCCAGAACTGAAATTCATATTTTTATAGGAAACCTTGTCTTAATAGATGGTCTGTGAAGATAAGGGACTGTTTATTTAAAAATACACCTCCTAGGTATTAAAAGATAAGAATTTTATGACAAGGTGTTAAAAACTAAGTGGAGTTGGACAGGTCAGATTAACTGGGTTCTGTCTTTTTTTTTCTATCTTATGATTTTCTTCTTCTTTTCTTAACTTGGTTCTATCTTTAATACCTGTTGAAAAGGATAAAAATAAGGCTAGAACTTGTCCTTTGAAAATATTTGGTAGGTTGGATGCTTTCTAAAGAAATGAGTTGTTTATATCATGAATACTTTTAAATATATTTTTCTAATAAATAAGGACAGGACACTTGAAGATAAAGTTTCTAATAAGCTTAAATTTACAAGCTTATATTTTACTCCTAACATCCTGAATTTTTTTAAATATATTTTATTGATTATGCTATTACAGTTGTCCCATTTCCCCCCTTCACTCCCCTCCACCCTGCACACCCCCTCCCACCCACATTCCTCCCCTTTAGTTCATGTCCATGTATCATACTTATAAGTTCTTTAGCTTCTACATTTTCCATATTATTCTTACCCTCCCATTGTCTATTTTCTACCCACCATCTATGCTACTTATTCTCTGTAACTTTTCCCCCTCTCTCCTCCCACTTCCCTGTTGCTAACCCTCCATGTGATCTCCATTTCTGTGGTTCTGTTCCGGTTCTACTCATTTGCTTAGTTTGTTTCTGTTTTAGGTGTGGTTGTTAATAATTGTGAATTTGCTGTCATTTTACTGTACATGTTTTTTATCTTTTTCTTAGATAAGTCCCTTTAACATTTCATATAATAAGGGCTTGGTGATGATGAACTCCTTGAACTTGACCTTATCTGAGAAGCACTTTATTTACCCTTCCATTCTAAATGAAAACTTTGCTGGATAGAGCAATCTTGGATGTAGGTCCTTGCCTTTCATGACTTGGAATACTTCTTTCCAGCCCCTTCTTGCCTGGAAGGTCTCTTTTGAGAAATCAGCTGACAGTCTGATGGGAACTCCTTTGTAGGTAACTGCCTCCTTATCTCTTGCTGCTTCTAGGATTCTCTGCTTCATTTTAATCTTGGGTAATGTAATTATGATGTGCCTTGGTGTGTTCCTCCTTGGGTCCAAGTTCTTTGGGACTGTCTGAGCTTCCTGGACTTCTTGGAAGTCTATTTCTCTTGCCAGATTGTGGAAGTTCTCCTTTATTATTTGTTCAAATAAGTTTTCTACTTGTTGCTCTTCCTCTTCCCCTTCTGGTACCCCTATAATTTGGATGTTGGGATGTTTCAAGATGTCCTGCAGTTTCCTAAGCCTCTCCTCATTTTTTTGAATTCTTGTTTCTTAATTCTTTTCTGCTTGGATGTTTCTTTCTTCCTTCTGGTACACTCCATTGATTTCAATCCCAGTTTCCTTCCCATCACTATTGGTTCTCTGTACATTTTCCTTTATTTCACTTATTGTAGCTTTCATTTTTTTCATCTAATTTGCGACCAAATTCAACCAATTCTGTCACCTTCCCGATCACCAGTGTTTTGAACAGTGCATCTGATAGGTTGGCTCTCTCTTCTTAGTTTAGTTTTATTTGTTCTGGAGCTTTGATCTGTTCTTTCGTTTGGGCCATTTTTTTTTTTCAGTCTTGATGCACCTGTTATGTAGTGAGGAGTGGAGCCTTAGGTGTTCACCAGGGCGAGTCAACCCAGTTGATGGTTTGTGACCCTGTATGTTGGGCAGGGGTCTGAGAGGGAACAATGGTGCTTGCTCAGCTCTCTGCTGGATTTCAGTCACGTCCGCGGCTTCAGACAAGTGTTTTCATTCGGTGTTTTGAGGCTTTATTTCCCTGTGCTGGGACCCTGGGTTGCAAGGTCTGTCTTGCTCCCCAGTTTTGCCTGTTTTATCTGGGCAGGAATGTGGGACTGCCTGGTTCCACAAGCCACCTTGTGCGCTGTGCTGCCTGCTGCTGCCTTGCATGCCCAGTTCCGCCAACCATCACTTTTTTTGTTTTGGTTTTTTTTTTTTTTTTTTTTTTTTTTTTTGCTGTTACCCACCTCCACCGGGCCACCAGACTCCACCCCTCCTGGATGAATGTGTCTACTTTCACTCCTTGGTTGTCGGACTTCCATACAGTTCAATTTTCTGTCAGTACTGGTTGTTATTTTGTTTCTAAATTTCTGTTGTCCTTATTTTGGTTGTTTGAGGTAGCACAGTGGTGTCTACCTACACCTCCATCTTGTCGGGAAGTCCTCCTGAATTTTATTTAGGGCAAAAATATTGAGGTAGTTGTGGTTCATTATGCAAATAGAAAAAGAAATTAGAAATGAGAAGAATACTTTTGGTAGAAAAAATATAAAGGATTTCACAGTTCAGACTGTACACTGATTTGTAATATTCATCCTTAGACAATTTGTGTAAGTGAAACAGTTGGATAGGTTGGTCATGATTACATTCTAGCTTTCCATAAAGTTTTAAAAAACCTGTACGCTTCTAATTAGCCTGCAGCATTTTATCTGTCATAGAGTCTGATAGCAATAGATTTGTATCCAGAACAAAAGGTTTTTAAGACCAGATTTATAAGCTATGTGTTCTATGTAAATTTTACCAAAGTTTTCCATTTAGTTTTGATATTTAGTTTAGCAATTTTAGTTTTCAAGTGGACTCTTAATTTCTCTGGATTGTAACTGTTTTGTGCTTTCCTGTATAGTTAAAATATCCACAAAGAATATTTTTTCTATTGAATCCAAATTGTTAACATATATGCATATAGGAAGTAATGGAGCTCTATTTCATTTTATTTTATGTGTGTAGCTATATTTTGAAGAAATTATATCATCTGTTCAGTTCATGTTTAACTATGTAACACTTGGTACATATAGGAGAATATATGTACTATATCTGTTACAAAGCAAAATAAAAATGAACATCCATGAAACAACTATCCAATTTAAGAACTAGAATCTGGCCAAACTGTCTTTGTGCTCCTTTCCAAGTCTTCTCAGTTTTGCAGAGCTTACAGGGTAAATAAGATCTTTGTGTGCCTATTTTTCTAAATTAGTATGCCTCTTGCCTTTGGAAAGATGTAAACAGGTATGACATTAGGAACACCTGCAAATTAATGATTGACATCAATGTACATGCATAATTTATAAAGACAAGTCTTAAGAGGTTTTATAAATAGGATTGAAAACGTTGACTATAGCTAGATTTAAAGTTTTTCTTTTAAATTTCTTAGACTAGATATTTATTTTTTTAATATTTATTTTTAGACAAAGGGGAAGGGAGGGAGAAAGAGAGAGGGAGGCATCAATGTGTGGTTGCACCCCCTATGAGGGACCTGCCACAACCCAGACACGTGCCCTGATCTTCGAATCGAACCTGCGACCCTTTGGTTCACAGGCTAGCGCTCAGTCCACTGAGCCATACCACCCAGGGCAGTATCATTTATTTTTTTTAATAGAATGTTTTTTCTCATACTCTGGCTTTATTTTTTAATATATTTTATTGATTATGTTATTACAGTTGTCCCATCATTTCTCCCTTTTCTCCTCCTCTACCCTGCATCCATCTCCCATCAACACCGCCCCCGCCTTAGTCCATGGGTGATACATATACGTTCTTTGGCTTCTCTATTTCCTATACCATTCTTAACTCCCCCCGTCTATTTTGTATCTATGAATTATGCTTCTTATTCCCTGAACCATTTCTCCCATTCTCCCCCTTCCCCTCCCCACTGATAACCGTGTGTGTGATCTCCATTTTTGTGGTTCTGTTCCTATTCTCGTTGTTTGCTTAGTTTGTTTTGTTTTTGTTGTTGTTGTTTTTTTAGGTTTAATTGTTGGTAGTTGTGAGTTTGTTGTCATTTTATTGTTCATATTTTTGATCATCTTTTTTCTTAGATAAGTCCTTTTAACATTTCATATAAGGGCTTGGTGATGATGAACTCCTTTAAGTTGACCTTATCTGGGAAGCACTTTATCTGCCCTTCCATTCTAAATGGTACCTTTGCTGGATGGAGTCATCTTGGATGTAGGTCCTTGCCTTTCATGACTTTGAATACTTCTTTCCATCCTTTTTTTGCCTATAAGTTTTCTTTTGATAAATCAGTTGACAAGCCTCATGGACACTCCTTTGGAGGTAACTATCTCCTTTTCTCTTGCTGCTTTTAAGATTCTCTCCTTATCTTTAATCTTGGGTAATGTAATTATGATATGTCTTGGTGTGTTCTTTCTTGGGTCCAGCTTTTTTTGGACTCTCTGGACTTCCTGGAAGTCTATTTCCTTTGCCAGATTGGGGAAGTTCTCCTTTATTATGTTTTCAAATAAGTTTTCCATTTCTTGCTCTTCCTCTCCTCTTTCCGGCACCCCTATGATTCGGATGTTGGAACATTTAAAGTTGTCCAAGAGATTCCTAAGCCTCTCCTCATTTTTTTTGCATTCTTGTTTCTTCGTTTTGTCCTGGTTGAATGTTTATTTCTTCTTTCTGTTCCAAATTGTTGATTTGAGTCCTAGTTTCCTTCCCTTCACTGTCAGTTCCCTGTATAGTTTTCTTTATTTCACCTTGCATGGCCTTCACTTTTTCCTCTATTTTGTCTCTGTACTTAATCATTTCTATGAGCTCTGCTTGTGATAGATTGGCTATCTCTTTGTCACTTAGTTCTTTTTCTGGAGTTTTGATCTTTTCTTTCATTTGGGCCACATGTTTTAGTCTCTGCACCCCTGTTATGTTGTAAGGGGCGGGGCCTTAGGTGTTCCCCAGGGTTGGGCAACCCACTTTGCTGCATTGTGGTGCTGTATGTGGGGGAAGGGTTAGAGAAGGAACCATGCTGCATGCTGGACTCTCAGCCACCTTTCAGTCACTTCCCCCACTACCCACAAGCAAATGGGCCCTTCTAGTGCTGATTCCCAGATGGTTGGGCTTGTGTACATTCTAGGACTCTGTGGATCTCTCCAGAGAACTGTTGTGTGGGGCTGGGAGTGTCTCCTACCACTGCAACCCACACAGATTTTTACAGCCAGAGGTTTTGAGGCTTTAGCTGCCCGAGCTGGACCCTGGGTTTTGTTGTCTGTCTTGCTCCCCAGTTTTTCCTCCCAGCTTATCCTCACACAAATGTGGGACTGCCTGGTCCACCACCTGGACCACCTGGCCTGTTCCTTATTAGGCATCCTCTGCACTCACAGCTGCCTGTCTCTGCCCTTCCTACCAGTCTGGATGAATGTTTCTTCTTTAACTCCTTTATTGTCAGACTTCTATATAGTTAGATGTCTTGGCAGTTGTGGTTGTTTTGGGTTTTTAAATTGCTTGTTCTTCTGGTTGTGCAAGGAGGAACAGTGCATCTACCTACACCTCCATCTTGGGCAGAAGTGAAACAGGTTATTTTTCGATCTTTTATTACTAAATCTAAAACAGCATGAGTACATTATTCATACATAAAACACCAAATAGTTTTTATATAACAGTATAAATTCACATTACATGTTGAAAATTATAGTTTGGTTTATTTGAGAGGAAATTATGTAGCCCTTCAATCAAGGGTCTTCTGTGTTCTCAGGTCTTTGCTCCAAACTCTGGGAATCAAGACTTAAAGGTTAAAAGTCACAAAGAAAATATGAACAACGGAGGAAAGTGCCATTAATTAATAAAACCCCAGGTATATAAATGATTACATAAGTTTTTTTACACATTTTCTCCTCAGATAACAATTTTCACTTTTGTACTTTTCGTTAATTACTGTATTGGAATGTGATAGTTAATTTTTAAAAATCTCTTAATGGTTCTTCTAATTATGTTGACTTTTTTCCTTATAATACCATTCATTCTTCGAATGGATTTGTGAAGTAATAATAAAAAGAAAAGTGAATTTATATTACAATCTAATCTTTTACTAACTAAATATTTATCTTGATTTTTAAAGTGTAGGAAGAGGCCTGACTGGTGTAGCTCAGTGGGTCGGATGTTTACCTGCAAACTAGAAGCTTGCTGTTTCCGTTTCTGGTCAGGACACATGCCTGGGCTGTGGGTTTGGTCCCTGTCAGGGTGCATACAAGAGGCAGTTGATCAATGTTTCTCTCCCTGTCTTTCTCCCTTTCCCCACTCTAAAAATAAATCAATAAAAATTTAAAAAAAGAAATAAAAGAAAAAATATGTAAGAAGAAGTGTATAGGTACAATATAGGTTTGCAGTTATTTTTAGCAATGTAGTTTTCTTGTGAGGTAAACTATGTATATCTGGCATAAGGACATTAAGAAAAAGTACTCCTGGGAGCACCTCTCTCCTTGCCAGATTGGATGCTTCCTGATTCATGAATTGCCCCATAAAGATAATTAGATCTGGAAGGAAGGAAGGAAGGAAGGAAGGAAGGAAGGAAGGAAGGAAGGAAGGAAGGAAGGAAGGAAGGGTACTCCTTTGATTTAAAGAGCATTTTCATTTAAAACTATTTTAGTTAAAATTTCTTCTTACTTTTTGACCTTTAAAAAGAAGTCTTTCTTGTTGAGTGAAATTTAGTCACTTCAAGCTGAATTTTTAAGCTCATGTTATAAATGTTGTAGGCCAATTAGCTTTCTTGAATATTAAGTCATTATAATTCCTAAGTGTATATCTTTAAGCAGGTTATTTAATTTCTCTGTTTCTTAATTTCCTCATCTGTAAAATGAAGGTGATAACTTTTCAGTGTTGTGTTGAGAATTAACTGAGTTACTATGTTCAAGCACATGTAAGTGCTTGCATTGATTTTCTATTGCTGTCATAACATGTTTAACACAAAATTTAGCTGCTTAAAACAATACCAATTAATTATCTCATTGTTCTGTAGGATAGAAGCTGGTATTGGCTCACTTAGTTTCTCTGCTCTGGGTTTTATGAACCTGAAATCTAGGTGTTGGTTAGCAGGGCTGTTATTGGGAGGCTCAAGGAAGAATCTGCGTTTAGGTTCATTCAGGTGGTTGGCAAAATTCCATTCTTTTCAGTATCTGTTTATGAACTGTCAGCTGGACCAGCCCTTAACTACTAGAGGCCTCTCTCTGTTCGTTGTATGTGGGTCCCTACATTTCAGAGCCAGTGAGAGAGCCACAAATACTTCTCAGGCTGGGAAATCTCTCTGACTTCCCCTTCTGCTGCCTCTGTCCTCTACCTTTTGTACCACATCTCTCTGATTACAGGTGGAAAAGGTTCTCTGCTTTATGGTCTCACGTGATTAGCTCAGGACCACTTGGATAATATAGGATAATCTCCATTGCCCATCATCAGTTGATTAATAACCTTAATTACATCTGCAAAATCTTTTCACAGCAGTACCTAGATTAGTGTTTGATTAAATAACCAGAGGACAGGAATCTTGGGACAGCTCAAAAATGGTGGTATGAATGGTCTTCAAGGTGACTTACAGTGGTGAAAGAAACCGCAGCTTTACTCAAGGAGCACGGAGTAAACTGTAAATTTCTTGTAGGTAGGCACAGTTACATTTTTTGTACCCTTCGCACTTTACCGTTCACTATATATATATGTATTTAAACCTGCCCTTGGTTGACAGCTTCAGTGTAATTTTTCTTTTGATTTTTTTTCCTTTGGATCAGTAAAACTAGTGTAGTTTTTAAAAATATATCTGGTGTCTCCTTGGAAAGTTTAATTGTAACATTTAGTTTGCCTTACCTTTTTTCTTTTGATTTTCATCAAAATTAGAAATATAAAATAAAAATAGCTTGTCCTTGTATAGGAAGCTCTCAGGACAGACTTTTTGTTATTGGAGCATGAATTTTGAATTACTTTGCTTTGCGCTTCCCCCCTCCCTCTTTAAGGATTTGTTGGTCTTTTATGTACTCTTCCTCACTGAGTGTGAAGTTGGGGACATTCCGATTGTTCCCTTTCAGGGTGGCATCCTTAACTACTGAACCTGTGACCACAGACATTGGCAAGGTGATAATCAACTAGTGTTCCTCACATTATTTTGGGACGTTTTCCTGATCAAAAAATTCTAAGTATTCCTTTAATGATTTTGTTGGGTCAGGGACCTGTCAAGAAAGAAGAGCATAAATCTTCATCTGTAAGATGCCAAGGTCTCTGAAATGGGGTAGGCCTTCTAATGACAGTGTAGGATATGAACATAGGCTTATCTCTGTAGATACGAAAACCTATGAGTTTCAGGGACCCTCCTCATTAATTTTTTTAATTGACTCTTCTTACATTCTTCATCAAATTGCCTTGCCCAGCGCTCTTCCTCTACAACTTATACCTCCATAATCCTATGTTAAGCCAGAAGAAATGAAGAGTTTTTAAAACACACTTTTGTAAAATAGTTGCTCACCTTGTTACTTCCTTTCTTTCATAAATGATGTCTTGAAAGCTTTCTTGTTTTTTCTGATACTTTTTGCCAAAGTTTTGGCTTGGCCAGAAAGTTCGTTTGGTTTTTCCCATGCAATGGCTCTAAAAGTGCTTAGTTGTCTTTAACTTCATTTAAGAATTTTTTATTAGATTATATTGTGACAGCTGTCATATCAGCATGCATTTTCAAAAAAAAGTTATCACAATTGGTGAATTTTTGTGCAGCCATTTCAATATTGAGGATGGAAGAAAATGCACAATATTTTTGGTGTATTATGTTTTATTATTCAAGAAAGGTAAAAACGCAACTGAAATGAAAGAAAAGATTTGTGCAGTGTATGGAGAAAGTGCCATGACTGATTGAACATGTCAAAAGTGGTTTGCGAAGTTTCTTGGTACTATTGACATTTTGGCCAAATAATTCTTTGCTGTGTGGCTGTATTTTGCATTGGATGATGTTTAGCAGCACCCCTGGCCTCTACCTACTAGAAGCCTATAGTAAGAGATAGCCAACATACTCAAAGTACCCAAATCAATAAAGAAAATTATTGGTGAAAATAAAAAATATGTCTTTTATTTTATGGAAAAAAACTAAATGGACTTTCTGGCTAAGCCAGTACTTTGCTCTCCTTGCTTCCTTTGAATTTCATTACAAGGGCTGGTGGGACATTCATATAATTTCTCCTTTCAAGAATGCTTTTTTATCTAAATCTAGGATCAACCGTGTACATCCACTATTTGTTATTTCTATATGTTTTGCAGACTCATCTGGCAATCCAGTTTCTCTCATGGGAAACTGGGCATTTGATCTTTTAACTACTTCAATATTTTAAATCTGAATTTGAGCCTTCTTTACAAAATTCCATTTTAGTAGGACAAATCTTTTAAAAGCTCTTTAGAAAAATCTGATTCTATGTATTGTTTTTTCCTTAACTATTTTGAAAAGTTATTCATGTTGTCAAAATAAGTTCAAACTATCATATTTGTTTAATTTTTTGAGGAAGTCATCATTCTTGAGGTCATTAGTCTATAATCAAAAAAGCAATTAGCA
This sequence comes from Glossophaga mutica, assembly GCA_039655065.1. NCBI lineage: Eukaryota > Metazoa > Chordata > Mammalia > Chiroptera > Phyllostomidae > Glossophaga > Glossophaga mutica. Next base: position 141,376,171 of record CM077305.1, on the reverse strand, counting down.
CTCTAAGTCTCCTAAATTATTGACAGTTTCTCAGTATTTTTCTGTTGATATACATCATTCAACTTATGGATCAATGGCCTTTAGTTTTTTTATTTATTTATTTATTTATTTATTTTTTTTTTTGACATATGAACATATCTATTTAGCTCTTTATTTATTTATTTATTTTTTTTTTTAGTTTTTTTAAATTGTGGTAAAATACACATAACACAAAATTTCCCACTTTCACTATGTTGAAGTGTTCATTGTAAGTAAGAGTGTAAGAAGAGTCAATTAAAGTTCATCATAACCACTCTTACTTACACTCTTACACTCTTACTTCTTATACTCTTACTTCAGTGGCATTAAACATGCTCATGTTGATGCGCTATTATCACCACTGTTCCCAAAACTTTTTCATGTCCCAAACCGAAAGTCTGTGTGCATTAAACATTAATATCCCATTTCCTTCTCCCCACCTTCTCCTGGCAGCTACCATTCTACTGTCTTAATTGATTTGTTTTTGTAATGTTTACCTTAAAAAGCATTTATCCTTCAAGGTGTGAGTGAGGGTAGGGACAGGAGTCAGGGAGAACAACTTGATTTACAGGTATCAGATTGAACCAACTGCCTAAGGAAGTAGCAATTCACGTTTACCTGCCTTGTGTACTTTGATTATTCTTCATCAACAGGATTTGAACACTAGGAATAGATGACTATAACTTGTCTTTTAAACAGTGCTCTGTCTTTGAGGAAACAAAATAAAGCTTTGAAGTTTGAGTTTTGGGTTTTACTGATATCGACCTTTCTCAAATATATATATATGTTTTCAATTTGGCTTTGCTTCAGATCATTTTACTTCCATCTTGAATGTTTAGTCTGTGGCTACTAGAATGCAGTGGGGATAATTCCTTGTTTTCCTAGACAGCTAATGTCTAGATTTTTTTTTTTTTTTAGCATTTTTTTTAAGATTTTTTTTCCTTTTAGATTTTATTTATTTATCTTTAGAGGGGAAGGGAAGGAGAGAGGGAGAGAAACATCAATGTGCGGTTGCCTCTTGTATGTCCCCTGACGGGAACTGGCCTGGCAACCCAGGCATGTGCCCTGACTGGAATAATGTCTAGATTTTTGACACAGACGTATCTCACATACCATAAGGTTGTTTTGAAACTACTTTGATAAGAGTGAGATGTTCAGAAATTTTACTCTTTGGGTTGTATGTACTGTGCCTGATAACTAAATTTTTGGTACAGACAGACTTTTCCTAGAATGGGGGCAAATAGTCTTGTTTCTCTTTGCAGGGCAGTGGGAGGTTTCATGAATAGTACTAATTAGCAAACATAAAACAACTTTCTGGTTTTTGGCATGGAAAAGCATGGCTTGAGTTGAAAGCAGGTTAGGTTGTCTTTTCAGAAGTGGCTGTAAATTCCTTCAAGGACAGGTTATAGCTGTGTTTGTTCATTTATTTTGTAAACAATTGGGTGATGTGTTAGGCATAAATAGAATTTCATTCGAGTTGTTAAGGTCCTATGATCTTGCTAAATGGATGTAAGGTTTTAACCTTAGATAATCATAATTAAAGATAGAGACCCTGGTTTCACAGGAAGCTCTTTTTTCCTTTCTCTCCTCCTTGGTAGTAGAGCAGAAGAACAAATGGAAGATGAGATGAGGAACGATTTGGTTTTAAATAGTTCTGCCTTGTAACTTTTATGTACTAGCTTGAGAACCTTTTTAGCTAATGCCCTCTCTGCCATCATTTTAGGTGATAAACATAGATACATAGGCATATGCATATAATTTATGTTTTCATCATCTGATTACATAATTCTGTTTTAGAATTTTGACACACAACTATTGGAGATGGTTTTGTTGTTACAAAATGTCATGGATAATTAAGTGGGTTTTCATTTTCCCCCAGATTTCCATTATAGTTTTCTATTAATAAGTACTGATGCAAATATAGTAAAAGTCATAACCCTTGCCTTTGGGAGATAAACCAGCTGATAGAGGTTCTTAGCTGTCCAGTAAAGGACTGAGTATGCAGGTCTGTGGTAGTGCCAGGGGAGTAGCTCTGCCAGTCAGTTTAGGTTTTTTTTTTTTTTTTTTTGGTTGGTTGTTTTTTCATCCTTGTCCAAGGTTGCATTCATTGATTTGAGAGAGAGAGAGAGAGAGAGAGAGACATCAATGTAAGAGAGAAACACTGATTGGTTGCCTCTGGTACATGCCCTCACCAGGGACTGAACCTGTAATCTAGGTATGTACCCTGACTGGGAGTCAGCCCACAGCCTTTCGGTGCCCGGGATGACGCTCCAACCAACCAAGCCACACCAGCTGGGCCCGACAGTTTTATAAAGGAGAACCATGAGCTGGCCCTTGAAGAATGACTCAAAGGATTTATTTCCGTGTGTCTGATACCGATTTGCATTGTATAATTGTGGCCTTATTTTAAATTCTTTGCTAATCTTTTGCACTTTTTGATACCAGTGAGGTGAAATATTGTTTCATATATTTTACTAGCTGCTCTTTTCTTTGGACAGTTGCCAATTAGAGTGCTTTCCCTGTTCCTCTCATTAATTGTCAAGACTGCTTTATGTTCATGTTGGCTTATAGGGGACAGGATGTTTATTGGAATTCTGTTAAAGGTAGGACTGATTTATGGGAAATTAACCTTTTTGTAATACTTCATCTTCCCAATCTAAGAGCATGCTACATCTTTTCATTTCTTCAGGTCTTATTTTATATATCTCTCAGTAAAGTTATATGGCTTTATTTATAGGTAATTTGTGTTTCTTGAGTTCATCAAATTTTTGTTGCTTTCATAAATGGGGCCATTTTCCCCATTATATTTTGGAAGTAGTCACTTGAGAAAGTAGTTATTGCTGCCATGGAGGAAAGGTATATATTTTTGTATCTTACCTTATTTCTGTAAATCCTTTTGGTTTTAATACTTTTTCAATAGGTTTTCTTTGTTTTTGAGTGGACAGTGATTTTCTGAAAGTAAATGTGTATGGCTTTAAAAAAACTTTATTATGTTCACTAGGATTTTCAAAACGGTTTTGAATTATGATGGTATTACTGGTTATTCTTGTTGACGACATAAGAGTTTAATGATAATATTTTGGCAAACATGAAAGGAGAGCTCAGCACTTGAATATAACTGATGACAGACAGTAATGCATTTCAGGGAATATGACTTGGCCATGACTTTCATTTGAGGGAAGCATTACATTATTGCCAAAAATAATATGATACATGCATCTGTGTGCAAACGTCCATTCTTAATATCTTATCATTATTTTGACAATTGGACAAGAAGTGCTGTACACAGTGTAGTGCAAATTTTAGATCAAGTGAAGTCTATTTATTCAGCACTATTACAATTAATGGTACTGATGTATTTATCATTTTAAAGCTGTAAAATGGTCTCCTTATTCCCCATTCCAACTCCAAGGGGAAAATCACTACTAAATTTGTTTTGTAGCCTTTCAGTCTTTTCTGTATGTATTTAATCACTCTGCAAACAGATATGTATAGATCTATATACATATAACATGTATATACAAACATGTGTATATATGTGTGTATGTGTTTTTATGTATATTTACAAATATGAGCTAATTTAAAGCAGAAAGTTTAGTAACATTTTTACACTTAGCAATAAAATATATTATACATCTTTTTCTAAGTGATCAATGTGATTTTAAATGTTTTGGCTTAGTGGTGTTCTGCACTATATTATTATTGTGGTGATATTTCATAGCTTTTTATGTTTGGAGAATGTGAGAAATAAGTGGAGGTATATCAAAGTAAATGATTTATTTGAAAATAAGAAATTGTTTAGCTTTCCAAACATATAATTCAATTATTTTATGAGCCAGTTAGCTAAAAACTGCCTTAAAATCATGTACACTTCATATTTCCCTAAGAGAATTTTATCAAGTTAAAGAAATTTAAATAAAATACATTTTATATGTAAAATTAAAGCATTAAATTCAGTCTTGAGTATGGTCTTACTTTAAAAATCTCATTAAGAAAAATAACTATGGATTTTTCAGCAGGGGACTTATTTTTAAAGACCTTTGCCATACTTCTTATCCTTTGAAAATATTTAACTTCATTCGAGATGTAGGTGCGATTTTTGTTCTCCGGCTCACAGCATCCTTATGTTCACAATTTGTTTTCAGTATTTCATCAACTATTTAGAATATTTTGGGTTAAGCACCATACTAGGCCCTGCTAGTGCCAAACAAATTAAAAGATAGAAAAAGTGTTCTTTTTACAGATTTTACAGGTTACAGACTAGTAGGGGGCACAGAAAAGCAACTTTTAAGTGTGATAAGCTATTGCTTTTATATAGGATAAGTACCTTCATTGAGGCTTCCAGAGAAATTGGTAATTTGGAGGGGGCAGGACTTTAACAGGAAGATGCCAGAAAGACTTAAAGGGAAGGGCAGGGAAGAGGAGTTATTTGGGGGTTGAGTTTGAAAGATGAGTAGGAGTCTTCCAGACAGGTGGGTGTTAGTGATTATCACAGTGCTGAGGACATGAAGTCCAAAAGGATAGAAATCTTTATGGTTCTAGAAACTGAAGGCAGTTGAGTTTGTCCATTGAAGAATTATTAAACAGTGGGGAAATTCCTCAAGCACAGCAGTGTAATGGTAGTAGAATGACTATTCTGTGTTAGAAAAGAAGAACAAAGGGTTAAAAGAATAATCTGAAGAGCACGGTCAAGTATGTACTTGAATTCTCCCATGACACCTTTTTCATCACAATTTTGAATAGGCCTAAGTGGAAAATACAGTGACATCAATAGGAAAATAAAATTTATTTGATAAGATTTCACTCCCTGATCGACTTTGCTCGATTCCCCCTTTGTGCATACTGTCTTTAGCCAAATCTCTTACTATATGTTCATGTGCCCACAAATAATTAATCGACTGTAATTATATTGCTACTGTATTTCATAGATTTTAAGACTCACATTTTAACATCTCTGAAAGGGGTGCTTGTCAACTAATCTGAATTAAGTTAGTTTTCATGGTTGTATTTTCTTCTTAATATAGTATAATGTTGAGTCTGTTTGCAGTCAGTGGCATCTTACACTTAAAATAAGGTGTTAACATTTTGCTGGTCTGTCATTTTAAAAAATCATATGCATATATTGTGAGTCTGTCCAGAAGGTATCCAGCTATGTAATATGAAAAAGAGACATTTATTGAAGAAGATACAAGATATGAGAAACATTGTACATAGGACAATGACACCTCAGTCCCCTTCAAACTAGGTACCCTGGGACCTCACACAGTTGTCTTAATTGCCATCAGCTGCCTCATTGTATTTTTTCTGAATCTCATCAGTGGTATGAAATCTCTTCCCTTTCAAAGGTGACTTTAATTTTGGGAAAAGCCAGAAGTCACAGGGTGCCAAATCTGGGCTGTAGGGAGGCTAAAGCACCTGGGTGATTTGATGTTTTGCCAAAAAACTCTGCACTAGATGTGACGCATGAGCAGGTGCATTGTTGTGATGAAGCTGCCAATTACCAGTTGCCCATAGCTGTGGGCTTCTGAATCATCTGTATAATTTCTGCGGAGGAATGTTCAAGATTCATGCATAATCTGATGCTGATTCACTGCTCTACTTGCTCAGTCATTTTGAATGCAATGGCCACACAGTACGTATGCTCACTCAACAGCATCTACCACCCGCACTGACTAGTACAGTGAAGTCACCATTGTTTATGCCTTCCAGTCTACTGTCCTTGGCTGCCAGGTTACATTGATGTCACACAAATTGTTCTTGTTAAATTGACAATATTTGTTATATTGACAATGGCTGGACTTTTTCTAGATAGACCTTGTGTATTTTCTGTTTTTAAGAATTGTAATTGTGTCTAGTGATGTGATGAGTATCCATGATGGTGTGTCATTGAGGATTTCTAATCAATTGCTTTAATGTTGGATATGGGATTACCATTTCACTTTTAGGGGTCTGAAGTGATTCACAATTGTTGCCCTCTAGTTGTCTTTTTCTTTTTCATATCTGAAGATACCAGGGTCCCTTTTTGTTAATAAAGTCTTACCATCTGAATATCCAAGCACAATTCGAAGTTCAGTAAAGACAGTTGTAGATGGGGTGGACCCCAGGGGTTAGAAGCTCCATTTTCAGGTTATCAGCAGTTACCTGTAGGTTCAGGGATAATGTGTTAAATTCATGATTTATGAAAGGAAAAAGCAGGGGTAAGTAAATGGAAAGGACAGAGATGTCAGTGTCCCTTGTCATGAGAGGTATTTATTACCTGAGAAATACACAATAATTCAAACTCTTCTTGGATTAAAGAAAATAGTAAAATAATATCAGTCCTTTAATGCTTCTTAACTAATTATCTTAGTCAATTTGCATTCTCTTCTTTAGGACTTACTATTTTTATGATAAACTATTATTATTCAACCTCCTGATTGGTAATAGGTAGACTTTCTAATAGTATATGTTTTATGTATATCAGCATCATTTAAATTCAGAAGCAACTATGACAGGGAAATAGAGGATGTGATGATGAAGAGTCTAGTTTTTGACAGAGTTTGTTGGATTGGGAGGTAATGTTTAGATGTCAAGAGGAATCTACAGTAATGGTTAAACTAAACAGGTTAAGAGAAGACTGAGTTTGGAGCACTTTTCTTCAACATATGTAGGTTGGAGATTTCAGACATCACATGGAGTGTGCGTTGAGACTGTGTAGACTTATTTAGCAAGAAACTAGATACAAACCCTCTGGGTGTCAGAAGCTTTAGCTTTAACTTCAGAAGAAATGGGGAGTCGTCTACTCTAGATGGAAAAGAGTTGGGAGAGGCTCATGGGCCTGGCATGCTAATAAGGTAAAAGTAGAAGATGAAATTTCAGAAGGCACTGTTTACAAAATTTTTCTCATTGAACAATGTCCTCTCTGTCTGTATGAAGAAAAGTTGGTTTCTCATTTGCATAATAAAGTGTAGAGCTAATAGTTGGAACTTGTTTAGTTGAAAATTAGCATTTAAATTACTAAGAAAAATATATCTAAAATAGCAACAAGTTATATATTGCCAAAAACTACAGGAAATTTTTAAATAGAATTCCTAGGTTTGGAGATGACAAGAGCTTCTAATACATTAAGGATTTTAAAATTGTAGAATATATAGCTTAAAGTGATGAAATAAAAAATAAGAATAAGCTACAGCAGGAGGACTTAGGGAGAAATAAACTATTTCTTGAAATACTAAACACTAAATGAATACCTATTGAGTTAGGCACTTAAAAATGCCTTTTCTGCCTAATATTAAGAAGCCATTAAGTTTTTTAAAATTTATTTGGGATGGCTTTAAGGTGTGGTCATCTTGAATTAGAGAGAGGTATTTCAAATGACATCCTTGTTCCTTCTGGCCCTAGAATTTAATACTCATTTTGAAAAAGAAAGTTTGCCAGTTTCATTCTAGTAGTGAAATCCTAAGGAAAGTTAAACAGATGAGGCTGTGGTTGAAATAAAATGAATTGAGGATTTGGCCCGCCACAGTTATTTTAACAGATGGCCAACTCTTTCCCCGTTCCATTTGCTCTGTAGTGTCCATAATCACTTTTTTTGAATCATATCCTCTTGTGCGTAACTGAATTTTCTCCAGTGCTCCATGCCTAAGAAGTAGAAGAGGTTTTTAACTGGTGATATATTATTGAGCAAAGGATCTATTGAACATGGTGGGGCAGGAGGTAGTTGGAAGTGTGTAAAGAGCAATTTGTTTCCTAATTCTCAGTAGGTAGGTATCTTACAGGGGTGACAAAAATGAGGTAACTGTGGAACTTGAGGCTATTCCTTACTTAGGTGTTTCTTAAATTAAATTGTTCTGGGTATGAAGTCTTTCAGATTCCTGAGGAAAATGGCTGTTTGCTCTTATGACACCAATTAGGGTATTAAATCAAGAATTGGCCAAGAATCTAAATGGGAGATTTAATAACTCTTAGATGTCTGACTGAAATGGGAAGTTTCACCATTAGAAAGAGTATATTCATATCCCAGTTCCAAAAAGCTACTCTTAGAGAATGCACCAAGGAAAGCTTAGCTTTGGAAATCAGAAGACTGGCAACAGAGGGCTCATTCTCATTCTCTCTTTACTTCAGTCTCTGGAATCATAAGTTTTTACCAGTAAGACTTATTTTTTAATGCTTAGCTTTAGGGATATCTCTTAAATACTTTCTATGAAACCCACCATGACCCTTTTGTTTTTTGTGTTACCACCACACCTTGCCATTACTTCCAACACTGCAGTTCTCATGTTATAATAGTTTACTTACAGGTTCGCCTTTTGTTTTCCTTTGAAAAGGGTCTCTGGTTCTAGCTGTCTTTGTGTTTGCAACACCTAGCACTTAACAGGTGGTCAGTAAGGAACTGATCGAGTATCTGCTATGTACCTGTCATTACATGAGGCACTCTGAGATCATAAAACAAATGGGTTTTTAGTGGCTCTCCCTTTCTCATTTCCCAAAGGGTAGGAAGGCTATTCAGTGAGTTAGTACATGAGTGCTTCATGAATTAATTGGTTATCATTGGGCTGTACAGAAACATACTTGTGTCTTAAAGAGCAAAATTGTTTTTGAAGTGCCCAGCCCAGAGGAGTGAGGCTGTCTCTTCAACATATGCAGGAAAAAGAATTCTTACCCTCTTTGCAGAGGCAGCTTTGAAATGGGCCAGCAGCAGGCTGGCTCCATCTGAAATTGTCAGTCCACCACTGTTGAGTTGCCATACAGAAATTTGTCTTTGGTCAACACAGCCTAGGAATGAATGGAAACTTCCCGAACTAGAAAGTCTTCATGTGAAAGGCAAGGAGCCAGGAGAAAAGCAGTGGAGGCCCTGTCCCAGAGGCCAGTGAAGGAGCTATTTCACATGCTTATTTCGAGGCTCCTTCCTTTGAAGCAGTAGGAAGAATTGAAATGGGAAGGCCACAGGTATGCCCAACAAATTTGTGGCCTATAGTTTGACTCTCAAGGAGATAGCATCGTATCTTTTGGCTAATCTTTGATTTTACTTCAGTTCTCATATATTTTGCTTACTTTGTTACCTTAAACCTGCTTTTTAAATACCAAGTCAGTGGAAGAAAGGATATGGGGTTTGGCAAAGGAAGGGAGCAGATAAAATAACTTGCATTTGTAGAAAGGACTGTACCTTGTTACATATAGGCTATATTTTCACATTTTACATTGTAAGGACACGAGAAGCTTAACTCGGCCCCTTGGAAGCACTGTGTTGCAGTGGGTCGGAGCATGGACTTCAGGTAGTTTCCAATCATCCTTGTGCATGATTCAGCCTTTTGTAAGTTATGAAAACTGAACCATTGTGAGGCATTATTTCCCTAAAATATTTCATGGTTTTTATTCAAATTTGATTACACCCACAAATGAATGTTGTTACCTGTGTGACATTTCAAATGTTGATCTTTATACCTTTTGTTTCTAGAATGCTTTTGTCTTTAAAAATAATGCTACGACATTCCAAGAAAGAAAGCTAGGACAAATATTACCCATGTCTGATTAAGGAAACTGAATCACAGAGAAATTTTGATACAACTGAAATATGGTTACTCAATTAGTGACCAAGTACTCTAAGCCATAGTATCTGACTTCTCTAGGCTTTATTCTTTTCTCTTCTCCGAGCTCCTTGTTTTGAGTCAAATTGGTTAGTTTTTCCCAGGGGAATCTCTCAGCTTAGCATGAATTTGAAAAAGTTTTAGATTAGTTTGAGGTCAGGACAGGGAATCACCTGTTTTCCCTCTTGTAAAAAGAAATAAGGTATAGGAAAAGAGACAAAGAGTCTGCTCTGATTGCAAAGAGAGGCCAACACCAGTAACAACATAAAAAGAAAATTAATTAGAGAAATATTTTTAGTGCTTAAAAGGCACCCTTCACAATAATTGCCTTGGGGCACAAGTACAAAGTTAAAAACTTTCATAAGAAACCTAAAAGCATCAGCAACAACTCACCCCCCAATAATACAGCCAGCAGCATTATGTCATATTAGAACATTAAACTTATAAAGGAAACTATTTTAAGCAGTTCCTTCCCAATTTTCCATCCCTCTCAGTAATTAAAGGGCTCCATCATGTTAGGAATAAAGTTAGGGAAAGAATTCAGGCCCTGCCAGATGAGGGCAGACCAGGATCTCTTTAATTGAGTGGGAGCTTTCAAATCCAAACTGTCATCAGGTCCTGTCAGTCTCTCTCTTCATAGTCTCTCAAGTTCATTCCCACAGCTGCTAGTCTACTCCAAGCTCTCTATGGAAACTTCTGTTCTGAGTTCCTAGAGATGGAACTTCACCTCTGCGGAAGCCTGCCTTTCCTCCTCTCTTCTCTGCCCTCCCTCCTGGTGCTTTTACAGACATGGCCTCATTTCTAAATACAACTAGACTATGAAGTAAGTAGTATTCCCTTGTTACACATGAGGAGAGCTGAGAGGTTACAATGACTTGCCCCAGGTCATAGCTATTAAATGGTGGATTTAGAATTTGAAACCAGGTCATCTTATTCCCAGTCTTGTGGTCTTTTCACCTTGCTATAGCTGTAACTGCAGTGATCATTTGCAGAGGAAGAGAAAATGTTTGAGGTAATCTTTGAACTTAGATTTCAGGGTTCTGTAAGACCATGACCAGTAGTTTGAGTTGTCCCTTGACAGGGTACACTGGCCACTCTGCAGTTCACCAGCCATAATTCCAGGTTACATTTCTGGCTCACTTTCAAGAGGCAGAGCAGGCAGTCAGTATAGGGTTATTGAGCACCTGTTCTGTGCTAGGTACTGTGCTAGGCCCTGGAGTCCCCTCTGCTGAAGCCAACCTCATTCATTCTACTGTGCTGAATGAGGTAGAACAACTCTTTTCACAGAACTTTATGCCCTCTCCTCTGTGCACCTCTTCAGCAACAGCCAGCAATGTTTTATAGAGCTCTGTAAACATCATGGAGTACATCATGTTAACTTCAATGCACATATCAGAGAGGAAAGTGTAGTGATGGAGGAACAAAATTCTGCTCCCTGGTGCAGCTATCACTAGCACAACAAGAGATCATGGGTGGGCTGGTGGCAAAGGACCTCATCCCTCACTGTGCTGGAAGCACAGCTACACTCCACTCTGCAACAGGGTTTAGGGCATCTCATATTTGAAGGAGACTATTTTTCTTGACCAGCCCAGGGGGTGATTCTATTTCCTACTTTGGCAGTTGTAAATAGGGAATGAAGTTGGCAAAGACCGGAACAGGACTTCTCTGCATTAACACCCCGCCCCCAAATCCTAAATACTTAAATGTTTTACTGGTTAGTAATCTGTGAAACATACAGTTACAGAAAATATTCCTTTGTCTTTAGGATTTTCTTTGTTGCTTTTATATCCCATTGATTGCTCATCTCATTTTAGGGTAATAAGTATGTGTGCAGACACAGCTCATATCATTAGGAGAGTTAAGCTCGGTGTCGCACCAGAACACGACTGTACAATTCAAAGGACACTAGCTTCAACCCTCATTTTATAAAAGAAACTAGGTTCTAGGGAGATGTTGGATAACTCTATATCTGGGCCTGGATCCAGGTCTCCTGAACCCCAGAGCAGATAGAGAGGAGGGATTTACTGAGTTGTGTGTGTGTTTTTTTTTTCCTGTCCAGTATTATTATCGTTCTGGTCAACAGAAAAATGTGCTGACATAAAAGTGATACGTTCATAGTCAGCTTTAGCTTTGAGTGGGAAAATTTGTTTTCACTTTTGGGGGTCTACTTTCAACGATTTTTAATTGGTGATGTTAGTGAGACGGCATCAGGGGTTGCTGGGCAAATGCCGTTGTGAACCAGAGACTCGCTGTTTCACTTTTCCTTTTTTAAAAAAGGTTATAAGCAACTTGTTGAGTTTATCACTTTAAAAAGAAAAAAATTCTTGAAATTTCCTATCATGACTGATGAAACAGACCTTGAAGTCAACACATTAGACTTTTTCATTTTCGCTCCAGTTTTCTCCTGGCAAATAGAAGAATTTAATAAGAAAGGAACCCATGATTCCAAAACAAATAGGGTCTAAGTCCAAGACATCTAAAGCTTGCGTGGAATCCCTCCGGCATTTATCCCACTGGGCCCCGGGAGGGGAGGAGACAGAAGTCCATATCCCTGTTCTGGTCAGGGTTGGTTCAATTAAAGGTGAAACTGTCTGTCAAACTATTTATAGCATGTTTATAGCATAATGGAAAAACAAAAGACCACAGGCTTTAAAGCCTGGCCTTTATTCACAGATAGTAAAGACTGTTTTGTTTTGTTTTAAAGGCTATATTCCTTAACATAGTCTACATACAGTAATTGATGTGAATTTAATCCATGACATTTTAGCCAATTGATGATTTCTATAATTTATTATTAATAATTTGTTCAATTTTGAGAAATCAGTGAAATGTCAGTCTTTAGGATAAAGATGCCATTTATATTTAGATGGGTATAGAGAGGTCTCAAGATAAGATATTATCTTAGAATGTAAATATTTTTCATTTTAAATGCTTAGAAGATTGGGTTTTATGAGCTTTTCCAAGGCATTTCAACCAGGTATGATATGATTAATAGAATTTCCAGTATAATTCTGTAAACTTTTATTTAATTTTTGGTATATAATTATATACTACCATTTACCCTAACATCTATTCCTCCATGAGTTTTGAATTAAGTTACCATTACTTCTTTGTTCTAAGGATATAAATTCTGTGGCTTCTTTTTTCTTTTTGGTACTGTTTCACAAGTGACTGCTATAACTTGTATTTGCATAATATAATAACGAAGGAACATGTGAGTGAGGTATGCTGAAGTCTATGAGGAACCTTTGCTACATGACGTATTTGCCTCTGGGAAATATTTATTAAAGTTGCGATCTCAGGGACTGTGTTTGCAAGTATTTCTCTGATTGGGTCTCTCTAGCTTGTTTAGAAAACAAACCCACTAACTTGCTTCTTCAGTAGTGGAACTTACAGAGATGATGGCACAAAATTGAGAGTGTGTATATCCCTCAAACACTAGTTTCCTTTCCCTGTTTTTAAACCTTTTTGTCATAAGGCATTTCATCCAGATATGTCTTCCCAAATAGAAGTATTAATGCTGGGACAGTCGTTTCCTAACTGTTTTTGGATCTGATAAATTTGGAATAATTGGGAACTTTTTTAGGTAGCATTCTCATATTTCATATTTAGAAAAATATGCATTAATGAAATGTGTTTGTTTGAGTAGGACAGTTTTGTTGCTAACCGAAATAACACCCTGACTGACAACTTTAATCATATGGCATCCTCAACCCATTAAAATGAAATATCTGCATTTTGGTGGATGACTCAACTTTGCTAGTACAGTAGCCCTCATGTTTAGAGAATGACAAATCCCTGGAGAAGGTTGGTAATGTCTGTGAAAGTAATGCAAGTCAAATGTGATTTTTCCATAAAACCAGTGTAAAAAATTGGAGACTTCATTCCTGACTCGAGGATGTTGGGACATTTTTTTCCCTTTTAGTGACTTTATTGGGGTGACACTGGTTAACAAAATTACACAGGTCTCAGGTGCACATTCTACAACATATTGGCTGTACACCGTATGGTGTGTTCACCACCCCAAGTCAAGTCTCTGTCCATCACTATTGCCCCTATGCCCTCCTCCACCTGCCCCCACTCCTCTTCGCCTGGCAGTCACCATGCTATTGTCCATGTCCATGATTTCTTTCTCTTTTTTCTTTTTTGCTCAATCCCTCCACCTTTTTTACCTCCCAACAGCTGTCAGCCTGCTCTCTCACCTATGAGTCTGTCTCTATTTTGCCTGTTAGTTTATTCTGGTCATTAGATTTCACATATGAGCGAAATCGTATGGTACTTGTCTTTCTCTGACTGGCTTATGTTACTTAGCATAATGCTTTCCAGGTCCATCAATGCTGCCACAAAGGGTAAAAAAGATTTTTTTTGTGGCCGAATACTATTCCATTGTGTAAATGTGCCATAGTCATTTTATCCACTCATCTACTGATGGACACTTAGGCTGCTTCCAAATCTTGGCAATTGTAAATAATGCTGCAGTGAACATAGGAGTGCATGTCGTTTTTTGAATTAGTATTTTGGTTTCTTCAGACAAATTCAGATAAATTCCCAGAAGTGGAATTGCTGGGTAAAAAGCAGTTCCACTTTTAATTTTTTCAGGGATTTTTAAAAATGAGCAAAACAGCTGTACATGATATATTTCTGATCCTGTCTTTAGTATAAGCATGATACATATCAACAGCAGCCTAATAATAGCAGGTTGTATGAAACTGTTTAATATGTGTCATCATAGCCTCATTTTTCTTAACCGAAGGTGATTTGTGCCTTATTTTTAATGTAACAGATCAGAATTTTAAATTGTACCATAAAGTTAATAAAATTTAGGATAGCTTCTAGGAAGGGAGATTTGATAGGTGTCTTTGTGTAAAATTGTTAGAACTTAGGGGTATGTGATATACCTTTTTTGTAAATTACTGAGGGTATCTGTTTAGCTATCCTCTTTTACATTGTAAAAATTTTCTGCAGAAAGCATAGCCACTAACAGTCAAGTGGTTGGCATTTCTGTTTTGTTTGAATTTCTGTTTTCTTAGACTGCCTTCCCATCAGCACAAAAAAAAACTTCACCTTGAGCCTTAAGGTTGTGTAAATCATACCGACCTTTAAAATGCATGAATCAACTCTTAGGCCTTAAGGCAATGGATTTTTCATTCTTTCTCTTTTCTCTTACAATTGCTTTATAATGTCAAGTAGCCTCAAAGCTTTGGCTTGATGAGTGGCCATTATAATAGGCTCATAGTCCTTTAGTGAATTCATAGAATTATTTTATTCTAGTTCAGCCATGAGTCTTGGATATTGACTTATGACAATAAAGTCCTTCATTGGTTAGAACATGATTCTTTGCACCAATCAACCATTTAAAAATATACAAGTCCTGATGGGATTTGGGATAGAAATATTTAGAGCATATTTTTGCAAATAAGTATGTTTATTTAAGGTGTTTTCCATGGATCTTGCCTTCAGAAACAGTTTACAAGCTGTGGGAGAAAAATTGCCCTCATTAAATTATAGTCGTAGGACATGTCTTTGCTTTTTTTCTCTTTTTTGGTCAAACTGCTTGTAAGGCACTACCTTCTTGAGCTGACAACTACATCAGAGAGAGGGGTTCTGTAGGATGAAATCAGATCAGGATGCAATAGAATTTAAGATAACATTCAAAGTTTCTGCTGAATGAAAAAAGAGGCTCTTGGGTGTAGACTGAGGCTTGTAGGGTATGGGTGAGGGCATTCATGTACAGGAGCATTCTGACAAGATAGAATAGGTTCATTTATAAATTATTCCCCTGAAAGTAATTGACTTAATATAATGAATATTAACTTTGGGTCACCTAGTCATTGAAAATGAAAATACTCACAGCTGCATTTGGACGTTCATATCTACCCCCACTTAATTTTCAAGGTATACTAGTCTTCCACATTTACAGAGCATTTAGAGGATAACAGATACAAACTCCTTGCAACTTACCCTAAACCTCTTCCTCTAGTATACTCAACTTATTTATTTAAGTAGGTCACTATAAGTTATTATGTGGTTTTAAGCTGAAGTTAGTGAAGAATCATTTGTTCCACATCAGCCCAATAATTAAAGAGTTATAGAAATAATGTTGAGATCCTCAGAAATGATATATCACAATTTTAGGAGTCAAGAGACAGAAAAAGATACTCCTAGCCAACACGTGGAAATGAGAAGCAGCTGTACCAAGGCCAGAGACACCATGTGTCAAGGAGCTGGCTATTTTATCATCAGTTAAGGGAATCAACTCTATTCCATGTCTCTAGGCATTTGACACTTCTGTTGGGCATCATCTCTAGCCTTCTAGGAACAGACATCCACCAAGAGTGTGGTATAATAAATTGTTTGTGCAATGACAATAGTAATATAATATGCAAGTTGCACAATAATAACTTATGTGTTGTGCTTCATTGTTGTATGTGAGCCATCTTTGAGTCTGTTACTGTTAAATAGCCTGCAACTACTTTGCTCTTTGAGTTTGTTAGCACAATTAGGATTTTTTATTGTCTTTTGCCTTTTTTTTAAGGATTATTGTTTTTAGAGCAGTGACCTTTTGGGACTACTCTGTTTTTGACATTTCTTATGGGAAAAGTTTGCATATCTGGTGGATTAAGCTTGAATTTTGGACCCAGCCCTACTCCTTATTACAATGAAAAGCAACTGTTGTTTAGCCTCTCATGTTTAGAAAGTTTCTTCTATGACCATGTTCCTGTTTTCCTGGCAGGGACTGCTTAAACAGTAAACAGACATACCTCTTGTGTTATTATCACATTAAGATTCATAAACTTACTTAACTCTTGAGCATTTTGTTTTATTCTTTGTTTCTTTTTTAAAAAATTACAGTTTGTGGAACTGAGTGTTGTAACAATTTTTGTATCATTAAAATGTTAGAGAAGGAAATTTTAGGGGATGATTATACACAATTCTTTGGTTCTTTTAAAAATAATATTGTTTTAGAAAATGATGTAATTTATGGGACAAAGGAAGTAACTTTACCCAGTAGGTAGAGGAAAAAACAGCTGTGTACCTGAATGAGTGAGAAAAAGTGATTCACACAAAGAGAGTGAGAGATCATCTCCGCCTGCACAAGAGCGAGTGAGTGTACAAGAGACTGTCCAGAGCAGGGGCTCTCACCCTTGAGCGGGCGTGAGCATCTTCTGGAGGTCCTGGGATAACAGATCACAGGCACCTACCCCAGAGTTTCTGATTCAGGAGGTCTGGGGTGGGGACTCAGAATCATCATTGATCAGAAGTTGTCCAGGTAATGTTGAGATGGCTGATTTAGAGACCACTACTTTAGTAATCAAACCTGGGGGGGGGGGTCTTAGCCAAGATTTGTTTGGTTTTAGTGTTAGTAACTGCAGAAAATGGAAAGAATTGAAGTTTGTTAGTGAAGGTAACTGACTGTTGATTAACTAGCATAGGACTGAATCATAATAAACAATATATTTCTAAATTTGGTTTTCTTGGTGTTTGTATCACAGATTATATCTTTAAAAAGCTTGAAAAAAAAAACAAGAATGGTTTCATTAAAAACGTTTGTGTGCTTACCTGTATGGCTGGTTTACACCATCCTGAAGTGTGTTCTCTGCAGAATGTCCAGCTATTGCTGCTAGAGACCGGGCTCTTCATTTAATGTTGCAACCTGGGGGTGGGGGCGGGGGATGAGGGATGAGGGTTTATCTGAAATTCTTAATTGGGGTCGAAAATGCCTGGATAAAATACCTAATTATAATTTTTTCGAAGACAAGTCCTTATTGTATTCATGCTTGCACTTATAGTCCCAGTGTGTAATAAACTTGTAGTGCTTGTGAAAGGCATAAATAAATGACCAGCGACGCACTCGCTGGAAGTGATTAGGCGGCGGTGGTGGTGGTGATGGTGGGAACCATCCTAGCAGATTAACCCACCCAAAGAAATCCACGGGTGCCTTGAAAAGTTTGCATACAGCTTATTATTAATATAGCTTTTTATCTCAATGAATTTAAGGCAGATGAAAATTCTAATAGAATTAAATAAGATTAGGGTTTTTAAGATAAAAACAAACATCTAGAAACATGTACTGATAGCCACAACACATTATCTAAATGAAGCCAGTGTTAAAGCAATGGAGGAGGAACAAAAGCTTTAAATTATAAAGGACTCATGGACAAAAACTATGGGGGGTGGAAATGGGAGGGAGGTGGGGAGGGCTGGGGTGGTGGGCTGGGGCGGGGTAAAAGACAGAAAACTGTACAATATCAACAATTAAAAAATACTGATTAAAAATAAAATAAAAAAACAATTAAAAAAAGAAAAGTAAAACTAGTTTAAGCCTAATGTTTGTACAGTGCTGCTATTAATTTACACAGTGGGTTATAGTTACAGTAAATTTAAATCTATTTCAAACGTGTCAAGTAAATAGAAGAGAATCTACCTCTCATCAGCTATGTGGCTCTTGGCTTGGTGTTTTGTTAAAATAAACACAGTTCGCATGTAAAAAAAAAAGCTTTAAATTAAAATGTGAAGTTTAAGTAAACCATATTTGTAAAAAAATTAAACTTCCAAATTTATTAATTTTATCTTAGAAGTTCAGCAGAATCGTATTTTTTTTAAGGTCTTCGTTTACCTTGCCACTTTGGTGGTGGGGGCATAGTATCCACACCCCAGCAGGGTCTCATACCCACAACATGGTGGGAGCTCCTCTTAAGGGCAGAGACCACGTATCTCTAGCACCTTTTTAGTTCATCAGAAATGTTGGCTAAACAGTACCTTCTCTGTGACTCCATCTAGTGGAGTATGCATAACTGTTGGCAAAATAGTCATGTGATAAGATAGTTTGGTAGGAATTTAGTAGTTAGAAAATAATTTTCTCATAACATACCTACTATATTGCATGGATCTGCATAATGGTGCTTTTAATTAGAAAGGAATTATGTGACTTGACTAATGGTAGTTACTCCAGCTAGGAAATGTCAGACTTGGGCATTGAACACAAATTTGCTGGTTCTAAATCTGGTTTCTCTGTTAAATTCAACCATTAATGTGTGTGCGTGTGCGTGCGTGCATGCGTGTGTGTGTGTGAAAAGGTAGATAGTGGAAGGCACACGGGTGGGAGACCTTCGTTTTATTTCACCTTGACTTTCTAACTATTTTAAATTCCAGAAATCTTGCTGTATGAATTTCTCTTGAATTCATTCTGTATCACATTATTGTTTTAAACATGTTTCTTTTATTATACAAGTAAGAATTTTTGTTTTGTAAAATAATGAAAAGATACAAATAAGCAAAAAAAAAAAAAGAAAATGTTTTTTATCCAAGCATCCAACTCAGAGAGCTGGCCATAGAAGCCATTAATAAATATCTATTGATTGAGTGCCAGGAATTAGCTCCCTGACCTCTCAGTAAATTGCTTAAGTTGTCATATTCCATCGGTAAAAAGGGGTGGCTGGCAGGGCTCTCATGCTACTTATTTCCTTATGTTATGGATTTATGTGACATCCAATGACATTAGCAGTCTTTCAGGGACTTGATGAAAGGTGTGTTATCTGTAAGGAAGAAATTATTTGAAATTTGCTGCCTTTAAATATCTTACTGCTCTTTGTCATGAGTAGGAAAGAAAATGACTTATTTGCAGTGTATGATATATGTTTATTTGGGGGTAGGAGTGTATTTGAGGACAAATGCATTTATTTATGAATAAATCATCATTATAAAACATTAAAAACTTCTTTCTGTGATATTTCAAGTTCTGTTGTGTAGTTTCCACCTTCCACAACCCCAAATTACAGTCAGGTGAATTTAGAGTTTATTAGCATTTCTTCATGAAAATAGAATAACAAGGAAAATAAATTAGTAGAGTAGGAAAAGCTTACTTGATTTTTCGGTAGTCTTTCTGGTTGATTGTATTTACTCCATGGGTATGATATGGGCATGTGTATATTAATCCATGTGCTGTAGTTACTTCATTAGGTGATATCAGTACCTTGTCCAAAAAATATGACTATTTGGAAGAGAAACTAAATTAGATAGTGGGCTTTCAGTGATATGACAGCTCATAAAGAGAACCATTTTTATAAAACACAAATGTGTCTGTTGTCTTATGATACATTTAAATAAACCAGGCTTTTCTCCAGATGGGATAACAATGCCTCCAAAATATTTACTGTCATGATAAACAATTTTTCTTTTTCCTATTATTTTAACACCATTTTATACTTCCCCAATTTTCTTATAGCCAAGTTCGTATTTCCATTCTGTAGGTAGTGTGTGTACATAAAGTATGTTCATCCATGTAATTAAATCCCTTGTTAGAATGGTTAGGGACAGATGACTAGAAATTCAAGTCAACAAACCAAAAAGTACTCTGAAAGTATCAATTGTTGGTCATTCTCTGTAATTTTTTCCTTCTGTAGAAATGAATTGGGCTATAATAGAACTGTACAAAAAATTAACTGAAAGGCTTTTAGCAAAATTCATATCTATATTAATATTTGATATTTAATAAATCTGGAATTAATTTTTTAAATATGATATAGGAGTAGGATTTTAATGTGTAATTTTGCACATAAAGCCAATAGATTCATAACATGAATGGTTGCCCTGTAAATGTTATTTTGAGACTTAGCTCACCTTCAGTTTTATAATTTATCTTTTGGAACTGACTTAAGTGAAAGTTATTATGGTCACACTTTAAGAAGAGGAATTTTTCTGCCCTGGCTGGTGTGGCTCAGTGGATTGAGTGTGGGCTGCAAACCAAAGGGTCCCCGGTTCACTTCCTGGTCAGGGCGCATGCCTGGGTTGCAGGCCAGGTCCCCAGTGGGGTCCACTTGATAGTCAACCACATTGATGTTTCTCTCCCTTTCTTTCTCCCTCCCTTCTCCTCTCTTTAAAAATAAATAAATAAAATCTTAAAAAAAAAAAAAGAAGAGGAATTTTTCTTCTGATTTACCTGAATGAGGGAACATAGCTCTTCAAGTTAGTCTTAATTATTCTCTTGTTTGACCTTTGACTGTAACATTTGGTTTGAGTTGTGTTCTTGTCTTTGACTTGAAGATTCAACCATGGCGGAAGCCTTATTTAATCTTTCTATTGAGCTGTTTCATCTTCTTGAATAGGGCATAAACCTATTCATCAGCCTACCTTTCATATGGATATGCTATTCTGGAATGCTATTAAGATTGAGTGCATTGTGGCAAGGTGCATTCTATTTAAAAAGCAATGTAATATGTTTCAATGTGATTAAGAACAAGAGAATTACAAATGTAATGTATAGTAAAATCATAACACTCAGGGTTTTTTACATAATGTACTCTGCCTAATGTGCAAACAGTTGACTCAATTTTTTACTTTAGCTTTTAAAAGCATGGTGTTTTTCATAAATGCTGCCAGTATGTTCTGATGTTTTATTTCAATATTTGAATTAATCTGCTATTATAACTAAATTATATCAAGTTTCTAAAGAATCAAATTTCTAGTTTGATTCATACTTACTAGATTTAATCTGATTTCATAATCGGGATGAAAATAAAAAATAAAAATATAATTTACAGATTTTTTTCGTGTGGGGCAGTGTCTATTAAAGAAATTCATTGTGTGTGTATTCACTTATTTACTGGTCTAATAAAAATAAAATTTTCTAAGAAAAGACTTTATCAGGAAACATTAAAAAAATTCAAGTATTATTCAGAACCTTTGTTTTCTTTCTGTTTTTCTTTTGTTTGTTTTGCCCCAGTTTCCTGTTTGTGTTTAGAATTTATGGTATTTCACTGATAGATGTTTTATGCTTAAATAAAGATATGAAAAGCAAAGTGCATTTGCCTTCAAGTTAGAATGAAGGAGCACATGTGATTCGTCCTTGGAATAATAGAGTTTCAGATCTAGAAGCAGCCTCTGAAATGGAAGCTGGCTCCTATCTGACAGAGGTGGTTGGGGGAGTGGTCCAAGGGACTCTCCAAAGGTCAGGTGGTGAGTGCGCGGTAGAAATGGAGCCAGAACCATGTCTCTTGATTCCTTGATAATTTTTCTTTTACTTGGTCACTGGACTCAAATTCAGAGTATATTTCTATTTTCTACTTCTTTGTTTTGCTACAGCATTTCAGTTTTGCAGCTTTGTAATACATAACATTGGAGGCTTTATTTGCTTCCTTTTCATAGTATATACTAATTTGGGCTTCATGAGTCTGAATGTGGACTGTCGACCAACTATTGGTACTATTGGTGATGGATTGTACCAAAAGAATTCCAAAGTAAAGAATGTTTTCTTTCTTTTCATACATCCCTGTCAAGAATCTATAAGGTCAACAAAAGTAAAATCAGATCTCAGAATGTTTAATTAAATGGATTGTAAATATTTGGATTTAAATCTTTTTTTAAAAAGATTTTGGAAAAATCCAAAATAAATTCTGTGTTGTTTATGGTTTGTATTTGACTGCTCTTAAATAACTAGATGATTCTAGTTTCCAGAAGGTGTTTTAAAGCTTTATAGGAGTTACCTCTTTTATATCTTTTAACATGGATGGTCTCTTAAAGCTTCAAGGAGCTGCATGATGTAAGCAACAGCATTAGCTCCATTTTATAACAGAACAGAACGTACGATATGAGTGTCCAAGGTGGGATCTGAACTGAGGGGTTCCTCTCAAAAGCCCTGGCTCTCAACCACGAGCCCTTCTGCGCCATGTTACACAATTTCCTCTGTCACAGAATGCTGCCTGTTGCTAAAGTACAGTTTTCAGTGGGTTCTTTTTTTTTTTTTAAAGGATACTTTGTTTATTTATTTATTTTTAGAGGAGAAGAGTAGGAAAGAGAGAGAGGGAGAGAAATATCAATGTATGGTTGCCTCTCATGTGTCCCCTGCTGGGAACTGGCCTGCAACCCAGGCATGTGCCCTGGCTGGGAATCGAACCTGGATCGTTTGGTTCGCAGGCCCGCGCTCAATCCACTGAGCTACTTCAGTGGGTTCTTGATTTAAGTGAGTAGAACGCTTGTAACTCTCACAATACATTTCAGCAGTACACTTGAGAATTCTTATGCTTATATTTGGGGTACAGTAGTAATCTATGGTAACATTTAACCTTTAGCCTTTCCCCTCCTCTTTCTTCATGTTCTGTCTCAGTTTCCTGCACTTTCCATCCCCCCTGGTTTGTTTGGAGTCGTACTCAGTGGGCCTTATGCCTTATTCAGCTATCTTTATTTTTATTCTCAAAAGAGTAAATGATTTTCTACTATTCCTAAATAAGTATAAAGCTACTAGTTGTTGTCTCCCAAATTCATTACTAATATCCTATTTTTTAATCTTCCTCTTAGAAAACTTATTTCCTTGGCATCTCATAAAGAAATACCTAATTCAGTTACTCATCAGCGGAATGTTTCTCATATACTCCAGCTTGTACTATAATCTTCTCCTAAGCTTTTTCTAGAATCATTACTACTAATTACAATTTTTTTCTGTCTCCTTTTGGCAATGTCATACCTGCTTTCTTTAAACAAGCTAAAATTAACCTAATGAGTGTCTCTCTGCTTCCCCCTGGTTTTTGTTCCCTACACTTTCTAGTTTGTGAGTTTCTGCCTATAATATTGATTGTTATAGCGTTTGTTTTCTGATTTTCCCCTACTAAGTAATTTCTGAAATTGAGAGAACATGAGGAGTACCATGAAATTAGCACTGCATCTGGTAATCAGCAGGTATTTTATGAAAATAGACCTATAAAGAAGAATAAAATTTGTTTTTTCTCCTGTTACTATCTATCTCCATTTAGCCAAAGGACACACCAGAGCTGCAAATCTGAGAAACTGATGTAGCTCCCAGGATAAGGAGGGAATGATCACTACTATATTTAATAGGAGCAAGCAAAACATTAGTATACCCTGTAAAAGTAGATTTACTTTAATAACATAGGTAAATGTTTATAATGTACTTGTGAACGGTGGTTTCAGATTTAATTTTAGCAGTGGCTTACTTGTTTCCCTCACAAAATTCTGAGGGACCCTAATACTGTACCTAAAACTCGAAATTGGCCCTTGGACTACACACATTTTTATTGTTTGGGGCAAACACTTTATTGCTTTGGTAAAAGCAATATAAACTGCCATACATGGCTAACACACACTGCAAGAGTGTAGGGTTTCTTGAAGCACAGTTTGAAAATTCTGGCTGTAGAAGGGTGGGGATATAGGATTTTCCCTGCTTTATTTGAGAGGGTTGAGAGGTTGTCAGGCTAAACAGGAACCACATTCCGGTGTGTACTGTGTGTAAACAGTTGCCATCATATTAGCGTCCCCCTCATTCTGTCTTCATTTGTAACATCTACTGGAGCTTAAATCAATTAGGAGACTTAGGATAGGCTGTCTCTGCGCCAAGTACTAAACAGAAAAATAAAGCAGAGTCCAAAAGATGCTAAAAAGAAAGCTTGTGATTAATCCTTCTTCTAAAGTTAGAACAGTTTGAGTATTTCCCTGGAAGCATTTGTTTTGCCTGCTGAAAAGGGAATGAAGCAAAATTTGAGAGAAGAAAAAATGGACCATTGATTTATTTTGGATCATTATTTTTTAGTGTTTTTCTGAAGTTAGGTTGTGGTGATCTCTTAGGCTACTGTATTTTTTAAAAACGGGATATGGGTCTGATCTTTGATTTATTATATTTGATTATTTTATGTAACACATTGCTACTTGTGTCATCCTAATACAGTTCATAGCTCTCTTGTGTATGAAATTGAAACTATTCATGGTCCTCTACTTAAGGGCAAAGTATTAAAAATGGAATTGGGGGGTGGAGGGATCAAGCAAAAAGGAAAGAGGACTTATGGACATAGACAACAGTGTGGTGATTATGGGGGGAGGGGGTTAAAAGGGGGATAGGTGGTAATGGGGAAAAAAGAAACAGAATTGCATGGTATGGAAGAAAGATGGGTATAACACATTTAAAAGTGCCTCTCATATACTGTGGTCTTATTAAAAGAAAAAATTTATTTCTGTTCAAAAGTAGTGCTTTAGTATAGATATGTGTTTGAGAAAACTGTAGTTTCTGTAATCTAGTATTTTGAGTGTCATCACTCTTGTACTCTTCCGTTCTCTATTGAACCATGTGATCTCTTCCCTTGCAGCACAATTTCCTTCCCCTTGAGTACACATCTTTTCACTTGTGATCTTTCTTTTTCTCAAATCACACTTAAAGCCACTGCTTTTTTGTTGGCTATACAGTTTCCAAGAATTATATCTATTTGAAAAAACCTTCATAATGAAGAATCACAATGAAGATTATATACGTAGATGAATTGTTTTCTTGGGAAATTGTAGCACTGGGAGGATTTAAGATTTGAGAAATGAGATTGTGAAATCATAATAGGCAAACCTATGTGAGTGTTAAAAGGTGAATTTAGGATGGAAGAGAGATATAAGGAGGAAATGTTCAGGAACAAGGAAGTGGCATTCACCTCATTCAAAGAGGAGAACCCAGGTAAGAGGCTGAGCAGCTCTGGAGGCAAATATAAGGACAGGTTTTCTTTAGGTTGTTCGCACATCTGCCTCTCTCTGTAAGCAAAACAGACAGAGCTTTTCCCTGCCTGGCCAGCACGTTCCCCACTCCTTTTTTCTCTCAGGTCTCAGCTTAAATGTCACTTTCTCAGAGAAGAAATACTCATCTAAAACAAAAAGGAGTTGCCCATTCTCCTCATGTCAGCCTGCTTTATTTTCACTGCAGCATTTATTTTTTTTTTAAATTTTAAAAGATTTTATTTATTTATTTTTAGAGAGCAGAAGGGAGGGGAAAAAAAGAGAGAGACACACATCAATGCCTCTTGCATGGCCCCCACTGGGGACCTGGCCCACAATCCAGGCATGTGCCCTGACTGGGAATCGAACCTGCGACACTTTGGTTTGCAGCCCGCGCTCAATCCACTGAGCTATGCCAGCCAGGGCTCACTGCAGCATTTATTATCCAATACTGTTTTATTTTCATTATAACACTAATAATAATTTCATTATTAGTATTTCCTTTCTCAACATTTTCTTGCATGTGTGTTCTTTTTTTCCTCTCCTCCTCCCCTTCCCTTTCTCCCAACAGCAGGTATAAGTCCAATAATTACAGGCACCGCGTCAGTTGTGTTTATTGTTCTGCCTCCAGTCCCCAGAATAGAATCTGCCCTTAGACACCATCTCTGGCTAGACCATCATGCTCGATCGAGATGCATCTGATCTTTGTAGTTCTATGACTGTGTAGTGCCTGCTGGATTAAACAAATAAGGCTAATATCTGAGGAAAAAAAGAATTAATATTAATGAAGAAATAGAATAATTTTATAAATGAAGATGACATTTTCCCCCTTCTCAATAAAAAGCAGCACCAGTCTTAGTGATGGCTGGGTCAAGGGTAAAACTTGGGGTAACACTTTGTTGTCAGAGGGCTGTCCTAAGGATTATTTGCTTCTCTTGCCTCCAGATATCATGAAGTTATTGTTTTAGGAAGAGGGATTTTTAAATGGCTATTTGTATGATAAATAATAAAAGCCATAAAGAGGAACTGTGTTTCCATGTCAGCTTTTTAAATTTGTGCATTTTTCCTTTTTTTATTTCTTTAAAAAATTAAATTTATTGGGGTGACATTGTAATAAAATTATATAGGTTTCAGGTGTACAATTTTTTAATTTACTGATTTTAGAGAGAGAGGGGAAGGAGAGAGAGAGAGAGAGAAACATTGATTTATTGTTCTACTTATTGATGCATTCACTGGTTGATTCCTGTATGTGCCCTGACCAGCATTTTGGCATGGCACTCTAACCAACTGAGTCACCTGGCCAGGACAAGGTGTATAATTCTATAACGTGTACATCATCTGTATATTTTATTGTGTGTTCACCACCTCAAGTCAAGTAGGTTTTTGGTGCAGTAGTACACACTGACCTGAAGATACTCTTCCCAAATACTGGGAGGTTCAAAGTTAACTTACCTAGAAGATTATTTTTCTCCATGTAGTTAATGTTCCTTTTTCAGATGGATCTCCTGAAATAGGGTATTCTAAAAATGTTTTGCCCAAGGTTTAACTTTAAAAAAAGAAATGAAAGAAATCTCAAGATTTTTCTATTTCAGTAATTCTGAAGAAAAGAATCAAGTCTGTCCCTATGTTGAACTTTCTATGAAGGTACAGATTTTTACCATGAAATTAGCCTGGATGTACACTCAAATTTCCACGAGGCTGATCACTTGAAGTAATGCTATATACTGAGTTGTATTGAGGGAACTTAGGGCAAGTTGGTGTAAGTACTATTAATTTTAGTGAAGGATATAAGCATGAGGATTTATATTTAATATTCCAAACAACTCATAATGTTACATAGTTTTGAGCAATTTATACATTTTGTTGGCTCATTTGTTATATGTCTTGAAGAAATGATTGTGAAGACGGTCTTATTTTAATATCACAAGATGAAATGTGTTGATTTATCCTCAGCTTGATGGGCTTTGTTTAATTCTAATGATGTAACTCCTCAGAAAGCTAAAAATGTGCATATAGATATTGTTTAATGCACCCATATTTTTTCCTTCTGGAGAGAGAGACTAGGGATATTCTGACTCAGTAAGTAACGATTCCAAGTTACTAACAAGTGAAGTCATTTTTATATGTCATCATTAAGACTTTCTTCAGTATAGCCATTGGAATCTTGAACTCCTAGCCTAAATCTAGGGGTTTTCTGTAACATTTCAAGGTCAACAATCCCTCTTTTATATGCGTAACCCATTTTTACCTACCTGGACGGCCTGAGTATATGTAATATCAGGTTGTCTGTATAAGTATAAACTTCACATTACCTGTTTTTCTCTTCCTTATTTTCCGTGTTTCTGCTGATACTGACTGAGCCATTATGCTGCTTTCCTTTGAAACGCCTTTGCTCGTACTGTGTGCTTGATATCCAGGCCTTTCTTCTCAACTTCAGGTTTGTTCTGTCTCTTCCTTTGAAACTCATACTGAAGTTATGTTTCATTAATTCAACTCAAGTTCATAAGTGGGCGGGGGGATTGCTGGATTCAGAGATGAGAAGAGGCTGGCCCTTGGAAAGCACAGAATTAAACTGAGGGTGGGACTTACTAGCAGCATATATATAGGGTGGGGAAAAAGTAGGCTTACAGTAGTCAGTATGCAAAAAATAGTTTATTCTTGTGTTATTTATTTATTGCATTATTTTCCATACAAATAACTGTAAACCTACTTTGCCCTACCCTGTATTAGAATTAGCTAATATGATACAATGAGAAAAAAAGGTTGAACCCATAAGAAGGAAACTACCATTTTTGTTTTCGAGTTTTGGCAGAAGGCTCTCTAGAGTCAAGACACGCTATCTGCTATTTGGGTTGTTTTTTGAGGACCCACTCAAGGAACCCTGAGGAGGTAGGTAGGCAGTATTCTATATCTTCCCACTTAGCTAACTGTATCTAGTTTGTGCCTTTAAAACTTTATAAAAATGCATTAGACAGTTATTTTGTATGATCACTTTTCTTTATGTGTAGGAATTAGTTAGGGTTTTAGAATTGTATTAAAAATTAGCAAGGTAAAAACAACTCAACAATATGACTTGAAAGTTGTCTGATGTTACATTTTCTTTAATCCCTTTTCAGGGAGATGAGGAGGTGACACAAAGGGGGAAAACCTTGTTTTGTTGTTTAGAAATGGGCTAAACAGAAGCAACATAGAATGTGTGTGTGCGGATGTGTGCTCATAAAAACAAAACCAAAACCCAACCTTTGTTGTTCTTTTCATGTCACAAGTGTAAAGGCTTGTCCATCCGTGTTCAGTGACAATGGGGTACTCAGACCACTAGATGCTGGCCCTGGGCTTCCAGATGCTCACTCAGAACAGTTGGGGGCAGAGTCATGTTCCATGAAGCACCCTGTTTCGCTATTCATGTGTCACTATTCATGACGCCGGAGCTGGGAGGAAAGGAGTCCAAAATGCTCAAGCTGGAAGGGACATTTGTCATAATGCAGTGGTAATGTCCAGTTTATACACAGAAAGTTTGGTGTTTTCTTCCCGAAGGGCTCTGCGTGGTAAATAAAGTAAAACCAATAATTGTTAATGGGCAACTGAACCATGTCCTTAACAAAAATATTCAGATGGACGTAAATCATAGTGTTTAAGCAAACACACAGAGAGGTTCTGGAGAGGAATCCACCAGCTGTTTTCCTAAGGATTAGGGGAAAAACTGTTGCCTGATGATATTTTTTAAAGCTTAAATGAGGGTTTTGTGGGTCTAGAAGAGTCTCTTTTCTTTCATGCTAAAAAAATGGGATCTTTTCATTAAATTTATTTGTTGTATATGTCTATGGAATTATTACATAAGCCTAAAGTCATTTATTCATCTAAGGTACTTTATTTCTCTTTACCAAGTACAGTTCTTTTTTGAAGCTTTTTTCTCCTAAAGGAAAAATATTAAAAATCTCAGGTAATAAGTAAGAATTTGTCTTATTCCATGCTAATTAAATGATGACCCTTTTCCCTTTTATATGTTTTTCTTTTCTTGTGTACATTTTTTGCTGAAATTAAAAATTAAATATGTTAATGATCAATGTATATATTTAGCATCATACTACATATTATATATATGGGTCTCTATTGTGCCTATTACATTTGAAAAAATATTTTGGGGAAGATTAATTACTCATCATTTATAGAGATTTTGGTCTGCTCCCCACAGGCATGAATTTTGGGTGCTGTGTGCTGGTAGACCTGCATGGTACATGTGGTCACTCGGACAGAGAGAGTTTTAAAAATGTCTCCTAGTTAGAGCCTTGGAATACACAGGTAGTAATGTCTGGAAGGAGAGAAGACACGTGTTATTTATGGATGTATAGTGTTAGTTTCAAAATGACATTGGAGATCTGGCCCAATTTGTTAACTCAGTGTCCTAAATTTGGTACTATTAAAATTAGAACCAGTTAGCATTGGGTACTCAGCTTTCAAGAGAAGACTTATATGTGGCAACACTTTGTATCACCTGCACCAGTTTTTCAAAGTTCATGATGACTGTAGAGAGCTTAGAGAAGAATTTGATGGGCTGATATCAACTCCTGGCTGCTCTGGCACGTGGTTTCTTCAGCAGTGGTAAATCAGTGAAGGGTGGCATGAATCTTGAAAAATTCAATTCAGCAAACATTTGTTCAGTACCTATTATTTGACTCACTGTTAGTATCCAGAGTCACAGATATGAATAATGACAGGGTTGCTGACCTCAAGGGGCTCTGTCTAGTGGCGACATCTTAAAGGTAAATAAATGTTATCCACCAGCCTTAGAAGTGCAACAGAGAAGCTTGGAAGAGGAACAAGGGAGATGTTTGAAAAAGGTAACATCTGGGCTGGATTTTGACAGGAATGAGTTTCCAGTGATTTCTACTGAGTAAAATTTCAGTGTTTAAAGATGGAATATTAATCTTCCCATTTTATTGTCACCTAAAAATCTTTGATGACTTTCCAAAGATGAACATCCCTCCCTAGCTTCTGAAACTTGGCCTTTTATTACATAGCTCTTATGGATTATCTAATTCAGAACCAACTGAGAGGAAGAATTAGTTGAAGGGTTTAAGATACTTCGAATTTATAAGGTTAACACTGTGGTCAATGATCATAGAAAAGGAATTTTCAATTAGCAATAATCATGCCTCAGATAAGCCTCATCGTCTATAATACTGCCATTACGCAAAACCTGAAAAGAAATTCTTAATGAAGAAATGTCGAAATGGAATACCACATGACAGAAAGAAAGAAGGGACTCTTACCTTTTGCGACAGCATGGATGGAACTGGAGAGCATTATGCTAAGTGAAATATGCCAGGCGGCAAAGACAAATACCATATGATCTCACCTATAACAGGAACCTAATGAACAAAACAATCAAACGAACAAAATAGAACCAGAGGCATGGAAAGGAGAAACAGACTGACAGCGACCAGAGGGGAGGGAGAAGGGAGATAAGGGAGGAAAGAAGGGGAAGGGTCTAGTCAAGGAACATGTATGAATGACCAGTGGACATGGACAACAGGGTACGGATTGACTGTGGGAGCGGGGGGAGGGGGACAGTGGGGGAAAATTGGGACACCTGTAATGGAACAACAATAAAAAAGTGTTGTTGAGTGACAGAAGGAGATCTCAAATGTGGTTCTACTAGTTTAAAAATAATTGCTTTATGTCTGATGTACTATCCATATTGGCTAAAATGTTTCTTAGTTTTAACTCGTGGGTTTTTTGTTTGTTTGTTTTTAAAGAAGTGGGTTAGAGACTCATGTTAATGATTCTGGTTATAAGATACTTGAATAAATAAACAAGCAAACTACTTCCCCTAATTTGACTTTCTTCAGATCAAAAGTGTAAATTTGTTTGTGTATTGCTACTGAATTTCTGGTGTGTTTATTGTGTATAAAATATTGTTTGTTTCTAATTAAGAACCTGGTGTTCAACAGACGTTGTTCATTGTTATTTATGAACATGTTCCATTTAAAAATAATTGAGGTAGTTATTGGTAAACAATTTCTTATAAAGCCAGACTTCTAATTAATGGAATATTAATTCACAACAGATTATTTCCTTTAGAGGGAGGGAAAAAACAAGACTTTCAATTATAAAATATGCTCACTAACAGTGGTTTCCTATAATAGGAGCAATTTGCATGCAAGATAGAGAAAATGAATTATACAAAAAGGAATAGCTATAATTTCTCTGGCATGTACAGTAACCCACAAAATAAACTTCCTTCAGATGACATTGGTATGATTAGTCCCAAACAACCTGGACACTGAGACTGCTGTTCTAAAAGGGGGCTCCACAGCCTGGAAAGGTTGTGAGTATAATACTAGGCTTCTAACTGGGGAGGGTGGGGGTGTTCAGTGCATCTTTAGTAGCATTACCCCAACCCCAACCCCCAAAGTTCAGGGTATTTGAATATTCATGACAGGTTGGGAAGTGGCCAGTGGATGAAGGACTGAAGTCACTTTTGAGTCCTTGTGCTTTTTCATATTTTGTTAGAGAAACTTGTCCTGATTAACTTCTGATGTCAGTTTGAGGAAATGGTTCTCATGTGGACTAACGGAGGTGGTCACATGTTAAAATCCTGTCTTCAGCATACCTCGTTGTGATCATATTTGTTCCTGTGGAACATGCAAACAATCTTCATGTACATCATCACAGATGTCTGTAATGAAAATATCTCACACGTACATTTTCCCACACATATAAGTAGTTTTCTTGCATTTTGACAGCCATGCTCAGAGATCCGTAGATAGTGTCCTCTCTTTTAAAGTGAAGGGAAGATAAAGTGCTTCTCAGATAAGGTCAAGTTGAAGGAATTCATCATCACCAAGCCCTTATTATATGAAATGTTAAAGGGACTTATCTAAGAAAAAGAAGATAAAACTATGACAGTGAAAAGACAACAAACTCATAACTATCAAGAACCACACCTAAAACAAAAGCAAACTAAGCAAACAGCTAGAACAGGAACAGAACTACAGAAATGGAGATCATATGGAGGGTTAGCAATAGGGGAGTGGGAGGAGGAGAGAGGGGGAAAAGGTACAGAGAATGAGTAGCATAGATGGTGGGTAGAAAATAGACAGGGGGAGGGCAAGAATAGTATGGGAAATGTAGAAGCTAGAAAACTTATGACCCATGGACATGAACTAAAGGGGGGAATGTGGGTGGGAGAGGGTGGGTAGGGTGGAGGGGAATGATGGGGGAGAAATGGGACAACTGTAATAGCATAATCAATAAAATATATTAAAAAAAAAATAAAAAAAAAATAAAGTGAAAGGAAATAGAAGTTGTCTAGAGAATTTTTAGCCCAGACTTGAGTCTTCTCTAGACTTCTTTAGCCCAGACAGGCTGTGGGCCTGAGTCTTGTAAATCAAATCCAGGGCTTTCTACTCGCTGCATCCTTTCTACTTTTATCTGAAAAGGTTATATGATAATTGGGTATTTTACAAGTTAGATTTCCGGCCTCACTTTAGTCACTTAATGAGGATTTCATGTTCCAGGCTCTGTGCTGTGTCTCTTACATGCATCATCTTGTTTAATCCTTACGCTGTCCAGAAGAGGAACTCCAGGTTCAGGGAATCTGAGTAACTTTAGAGTTAGCCTGGCTAGTCTGAGGTGGATCCTGGATTGCCACCCAGGTTTGCCTGAGCCCTCGACACTATCTATGTTCCTGAGACAGATGAGTTGGTCTTTGAGGAATGAAAAGAAATTATGGATAAGATTCCTGAATATATAGTAATAAAGAACTCTGCTGAGCGTCAAACCAGTGATTCAGATGGTTAATGCTTTGGGAGGGTAAAAGGAGAAGAAATCATAGTACTTTGTGGTCTGGAAAGGCCTTGTGAAGAAATTGGGATTTGAACTAGCAGAGGATACTAAGAATAGCATCAAGGTGTGATGGAAGGAATAACAGGAGGCCGGGGCAAAGTTGGTAAATTCTGGGCATATTTGAGAACTGATGCATTTGAATGAGCTACATGAGGGGTTTGGTGGGTGACTGAAGGAGGAAGGCGGAAAAGGTAGGCGGGAGCCCTGTTGCAGAGGATGAGGGCTACCAGTGTGTGGCCTTGATGTGCAGCATTACATTTTACTTCTTTGTGATACTGCCAAATGCTGTCTTAACTAGAATAATTCCAATTGGCTTGCGGCTGATTTTGAGTTAATGGAAATTTTAGTGGGATGAAATTATATTTAGCTTCTTAGGGTGTCTCTCATTTCCCAAAAGCTTATCTAAATAGTCTTTCTTCATAAGAAATACAAAAGCGTTATTGTTTCTTATATTCTTATGATGTGAATAGATTTTAAGTGTTCGTATGTATACCAGTATTTCAATAAACATTCTTTTTGTGGAGGAAAATAGAGGACAATGACTTAATGGGAGTCAATAACATTGGAAGACTGGATTTGGGGTTTTCTAAGGAAGGAGGTTGATCCTGCCACACTTTAGCACAGAAGTCAGGATATCTCCAAGAAGTGAGGGGATTAGGGGAGAAGTGATTTGCATCAAAGACCAGACATAGATAGTTTTTTCGTTAGGAAACTGTCACGCTTTGGGTCATAAGGAGCTAGTCTTACTTTCCCTGAAGCTTTAGGGCAGGGTGATAGTCCAATCATTAATGATCATGGTTGACTGTGATGACCTTCCCCCATCAAGATTTTAATAAGTAACACACATTATTTTCTTTATATAGGGAAATTATTAGATTCTAGAGAATAAAAGAAAGGATAGATCAGATGCAGATGGGGGCTTGGCAAAGGTCTGTGAAAATTGGGAATAATGTAGATGGTAGAATGGGATTTTTTTTTTTTAAGGAAAGAAAACTATCTCTTTGTTTATTATTTTCATCTCACCTATTTTCTCTTTTTATGTTGCAGTGTGCAAAGATCCACCTTACAAAGTAGAAGAATCTGGGTATGCTGGTTTCATTTTGCCAATTGAGGTTTATTTTAAAAACAAGGTATGTAATCTTTACCCATTAATCTTTCAATAGAAGATCCCCATTAGCCAAATGATATTTAAAATAATTTTGATTCATAAGCATTTCTTTCAGTAGAAGATTTTAAAATATAAGTTAAATTTGTCTTCTAGGAATTTTGGCTATTGTTCCCCTTAATTATAAAGGAAGTGGCTAGGTAAAGATGATTTCAATTATATAAAGTCAGATTATATGAATTACTAAGCATTCTTTTTTAAGAGAAGAATGATTACTATTTGAAAAAGAAGATTAATATGTGTTTGTAAAATAGAAAAGAGTAATTATGGTTTTTCAGTGAAATACTCCTTTTCTCATTTTCATATTTCTAAAATTTTTAGACTTGCAAAGAATAATCTCTCACCTTTCATTATTACTCACACACATGACATAAATATACAATTATATCAGCTTGAGCTATTATGGATTCTACTGGATTTAAAAGCTTTCAACTGTACAAATGTGGAAAAACACACAGACTAGAAAATATTGGACAAATTGCTCCACCTCTGTGGGCCTCACTTTTCTTATTCAAAAAATTGAGATAGGATAAGAGCGTCTACCTTACAAGGTGGCTAGAAGGATTAGATACTAAAGCTGAGTGTTCAGAATAATGCTTCATATATAAGTAAACAGTAAATGGTATGTTATGTTTGATCACAGTGTTCCTTTTGTTTATTCCAAAGTACAGTTTCTAAAACTTGCCCAAAAGTGAGATAATTCACACATATCTTCTTTTTTGAAAGGAACCGAACTAATTTGAATGTCATATTAACCAAGCCAGTACTCCCATAAAGTATGATCCTTGCCAGCAACATCAGCATCACCAAGAAGAGCAGGTTAGAAGTGAGATTCTCAGGCTCTACCCCATAGCTCCTGAATCAGAATCTCTGGGACCTGGGCCTGGGAATGTGCATATTTACCAGCCTTCTAGTTGATTCTCATACACAGCAAAGTATGAGAACCACTGATAAGCCACCCACTCTTTAATGTTCAGTACCTTCCATTGCAACAGTGTTCCACTGGCTTTTTCAATGTGTCGAAGGCCCAGCAAAAATCTCTTTATGATTAAGAGATACTTCACTTTTAATTATGTTATATAAAACTATCCTGAGGAATGTATGGATGACCGGGACAGGTTTTTTCCCCATATTTTTTGTTTCTTTTTGAGCCCACCTCCTCGTGTACTACATTCCTGGCACACCAACCTCTCTACAAACCTGCTACCCATACCTGCATTAATTATTAAAAAAATGTTTTTTTTAATATTTGTATTTTGGGAGCTTGTTTGACGGTAACCTATTTCTATATAGTTAAATATTGAATGCTTTGTCCTTAGCAGTCTTCTGAGCCATTTAAATATGTTGCTTCATTTAGTAGGTTTACAAGAACTTTTGAGATGTAAGTAATATTACTCCAAGTTTAAAGAAACGGAAACTGAGTCATTGAAAGATTGCATGGCTTGTTTAAGGCCATTTTTTTAGTAGCATCTTATTCATCCTTAGAGTTTACTAAACTCTGTCTTAAAGAATGAGTATCCATTACAATGACAGCTGATGAAAAAATATTGTTTGAACTTTTCACTGGAGGTGAGAGAAAGCATCAAAGAGACCTCCATGTGATCTTGGAGGAGTCCTGCCACTGTATATTAAGGCTGTCATCCTGTCTTGGTCTCATCTCTATCTTTGTGCTTTCCCTGCATCCAGACATGCTTGTTTTCAGTGTTGCTTATTTATTTGAGAGGTCAGAGTCAAAAGGGTGGCAGAGTGTCAGTGTTTCTTTTGAGTGTGCGTATATTCACTCTGTCTTATGTTGTATTCATTTTCAACAACTCCAGCCCATCTATGAGAATCATGTGCTTCAGAAACTCTAAACCAACGGGCACATTAAAACATAATTGACTACATATAGCACTTAAGGTTTGAAAAGATCTCATACTTTTTTTCCCTGAACTCAGAGAAAATACCTGAGTAAATAGCAAAGACTGAAATAGAATGAGGGGGTAATTTGATGTTTCTAAAAGTAGATTTTCACCCCTAGAAATGTATTAGCTTTATATATAATAAATACATGCTTTCTAGTTTGAACTTCGAGAAAGATCTTTTCTGATGAGCACAGATTGACATAATATTGATGTTTGCTCTCTAAGAAATATATTCATTTGGCTAGAGCACAAGTTAATGGGTACTTTTTCCTTACTCAAAAAAGTCTTTAAAAGAAAATCGCACTCAGGATTTATAGAAAGATAGCACTTTCTTCAGTTTGTAACCTTAATTTTATTGAAAAGTGATTTGTTCATTTGTTTTAAACTATTGTAGACTACAAAGTGATGTTATTATTTCATTCTGTTTTTTATAAATTATAAATCCTGTTTCTTGTTAATTATATTCATCAACATTTTTATTTCTACAAAGATTATACAGATATATATTCCTAGTAAAAGTGTCTAGAGTCAAACTTAGTTTTTTTCCCTCCAGATTGCATTTAATCATTGTTAACTATTTGATATAACCTGTTCATTTCCTTCCCATGCATTTGTGTAGATAAAATATATGTCAATGTAGCCCTGGCTGGTGTGGCTCAGTGGATTGAGTGCCGGCCTGAGAACCAAAGGGTTGCTGGTTTGATTCCCAGTCGGTATATGCCTGGGTTGCGTCCCTGGTTGGGGTTTATGAGAGGCAACTGGTTGATGTATCTCACATATTGATATTTCTCTCCTCTTTCTCCCTTCCCATCTCTTTAAAAATAAATAAAATCTTAAAAAATATGTATGTCAGTGTAAATAGAGATTGACAGGAACATACTATATCGTACTTTAGTACTTTTCTGTGACTTGGTTTAATTCACTTAGCAATAGCTTTACAAGTCAGTAGTTTTAAATATCTGAGTGGTATTCCAGGGTGATATACTCACATGCAAATTTTTTCTACATTTTTGCTATTATAAACAGTGCTACTACAAACCTTTTAATTATTTATTAATACACACATTTGAATACTTACATGAAAGAGATTACTGGATCAGGCTATCATATGCATTTTGTATGTTGGTAGATATTGTCAAAATGTCTTCCCAAAAGGTTTTACCAATTTATATTCCAGATTATAAGGCAGAAAACAACCTTTCTTGTTTTTTTAATTCTAAGGTTATATGTAATGTTCTACAATTTAGAGGAAAGAAGGTAAGGGAAAATGATCATAATTTAATATGATAATTGCATTAGTAAAGCAATGCTATAAGAGGGATGTCTAATTCAGATTGGATTTGCAGAGTTAGGAAGACTTTTTAGAGGATTTCATGCTTTAGCTGAGCCTTGAATAATGAATTTGCATTAAGTGGGTCAGGGAGAGAGTTACCTTGGGAGGGAAGACATATTAGGCACAGGGAACACTATATGTGAAAGTCAAAATGAATGAGATAATGTGCATTAATGGGGAACTGCAAGCACTTCAAAATTATAGAAGGATGGAGTGTAGTAAGAGAACAAATGAAATGCAGGAAAGGTATTAAAAGACTATGATGGTTATTCTGCAAGATGGAGGTGTAGAAAAACCCAACCAGAACAGATAGAAAATTGAATTGTACGGAAGTCTGACAGCGATTCACCCAGGCTAGTAAGAGGGGCAGAGTTGGCAGCCAGCGGTGAGGGATTGTGACAGGAAAAAAGCAGTGGCTAGTGGTCCCTGATGCGCAGGCGGCAATTGGCACACCCCAGGCGCACAGGCGGTGGTTACTGGGCACGGGGAGGCAACGAGCAAACCAAGTGAGCCGCACAGGTGGCTGACCACAGTCACCCATTAGCATGCAGATAAGCAAAGAGAAAACTGGCAGTGAGACAGACTGCGCAACCCAGGGCCCCAGTGCCAGGAAATAAAGTCTAAAAGCACTGATTAAAAATACCTGTGGGGGTTGAAGTGCCAGGAGAGACTCCCAGCCTCACAGGAGAGTTTGTTGGAGACTCACAGGGTCCTAGAATGTACACAAGCCCACCCACATGGAAATCAGCACCAGAAGGGCCCAATTTGCTTGGGGAAAGCTGCGGAAGGGACTAGAATCCGAGAGAGCGCTGAGGAAGTACCATTGTTCCCTCTTGGACCCCACCCCCACATACAGTGTCACAACCCAGAGACTGGGCTGCCCCGCCCTGGTGAACACCTAAGGCTCCACCCCCTTATTACATAACAGCCCAACCAGACCAAAAAGAAAAAAAGAAAAACAAACAAACAAACAAACAAACAAAAAGGCTTAAACGGGAGAACAGATCAAAGCCCCAGAGCCAATTCATATAAGTGACCAAGAGATAGCCAACCTATCAGATGCACAGTTCAAAGCCCTCGTGATCAGGATACTCACAGAATTGGTTGATTTTGCTCACAAATTAGATGAAAAAATGCAGGCTACAATATGTGAAATGAAGGAAGACGCATGGGGAACCAATAGAGATGGGAGGAAAACTGGGACTCAAATCAATGGAGTGGACCAGAAGGAAGAAACAAACAACCAAACAGAAAACAAGGAAGAAACAATAATTCAAAAAAATGAGGAAAAGCTTAGGAACCTCCGGGACATGGTTAAACGTCCCAACATCCGAATTATAGGGGTACCAGAAGGGGAAGAAGAAGAGCAACAAGTGGAAAACTTATTTGAACAAATAATAAAGGAGAACTTCCCCAATCTCGCAAAGGAAATAGACTTCCAAGAAGTCCAGGAAGCTCAGAGAGTCCCAAAGAACTTGGACCCAAGGAGGAACACACCAAGGCACATCATAATTCCATTAGCCAAGATTCAAATGAAGGAGAGAATTCTAGAAGCAGCAAGAGAAAAGGAGACAGTTACCTACAAAGGAGTTCCCATCAGACTGTCAGCTGATTTCTCAGCAGAGACCTGCCAGGCAAGAAGGGGCTGGAAAGAAGTATTTCAAGTCATGAAAGGCAAGGACCTACATCCCAGATTGCTCTATCCAGCAAAGCTTTCATTTAGAAGGGAAGGGCAGATAAAGTGCTTCTCAGATAAGGTCAAGTTCAAGGAGTTCATCATCACCAAGCCCTTATTATATGAAATGTTAAAGGGACTTATCTAAGAAAAAGATGATCAAAAATATGACAGTAAAAAGGCAGCAAACTCACAGATATTAACAACCACACCTAAAACAAAAGCAAACTAAGCAAACAGCTAGAACAGGAACAGAACCACAGAAATGGAGATCATATGGAGGGTTAGCAACAGGGGAGTCGGGGGGAAGTGAGGGGGAAAGGTATAGAGAGCAAGTAGTATAGATGGTAGGTAGAAAATAGACAGGGGGAGGGTAAGAATGGTATAGGAAATGTACAAGCCAAAAATTTATATATATGACACAAGGACATGAACTAAAGCGGGGGAATGTGGGTGGGAGGGGGTATGCAGGGTGGAGGGGAATGAAGGAGGGAAAATGGGATAACTGTAATAGCATAATCAGTAAAATACATTTTTTTTAAAAAAAGAAGAAACTTTGCAACCAAGAAGGGATTGGTAAGAAATATTCAAAGTCCGGAAAAGCAGGGCCTTACAGCAAAGACTGCCCTGCCCAGCGAAGCTATCATTTAGAATCAAAGGGCAGACAAAGAGCTTTCCTGACAAGATAAAACTAAAGGTGTATTTCATCACCTAACCATCACCATCTGGAATGTTAAAGGACTTATTTAGGAAAAAGAAGATGATTAAAACTATGAACAGTAAAATAGCAATAAACACACACCAGTAAACAATTAAAAAAAAACTAAAATAAGAAAAACAGAAACAGAAGCATGTATATGGAGAATGTTTTGATGGTTGTCCGATGGGAGGTAGATTTGGGGGAATGGGTGAAGAGGTGAGAGGTTTAAGAAGCACAAATTGGTAGTCACAGAATAGCCATGGGGATGTAAAGTACAGTATAGGAAATGCAGTAGCCAAAGAACTTATATGCATTACCCATGGATGTGAACAAAGGTATTGGCGATTGCCTGAGGGAGTGGGAGGTACTGGGTGGGGGTAGCAAAGGAGGGAAAATCGGGACAACTTAAGAGCATAATCGATAAAGTATAGTTTTAAAAAAAGAAAAAATAACCCTGGCCGGTGTGCCTCAGTGGACTGATCACTGGCCTGTAAACCAAAGGGTCGCTGGTTCAATTCCCTGTCAGGCCATGTGCCTGTGTTGTGGGCCAGGTCCCCAGTAGGATATGCATGAGAGGCAAGCACATTTGGATGTTTCTCTCCCTCTCTTCTGCCTCCCTTCCCATCTGTCTAAAAATAAAATCTTCAAAACATTTTTTTAAATGCTAAGAAAAATAAATTTCTAAAAAAAAAGGATAAAAGTAGAACTTTGGTATGAAGTTTTAATTATTGTGTTCTTTTGGATATGAAACTATTTTGTCCTTCCAGTTTAGGAAAAATGCCATTATTTCATTCATTTTACAGACATTTGTCACTTTTCTACTGTGCGTAGGCACTAAACTAGCTATTGAGCATACAGTGATGATTCAACCATTGTTCCTACTTTCAAGAATCTTATGATCTATCAGGGTAAAGGGAGAAAATTAGAAGACAGTTATTCTAAAATGTGGCAAGGATACGAGAGATGCACACCACCTAGGAGAGGCAGTGGGGAGTTGGGATGGGAGGAGTGGAGGCACCCAATGAAGGTAGTAACATAAAGCAAGAGTGGAAACAGAGTTAACCAACCCGATAAATACCAGGAACCAACAGTAACGTGTTGCCAGGTCATCAGATGAGTGAAAGGAATATGGTAAGATAAGGAGCCAAGAGCCAGATTAGGAAAGTCCTTATATGGCATTCATGTGAGGTTAAATTTTTCATCCTGCTGTCAATTAGAAGCTGTTAAAATTTTAATCAAGTATGAAAATGGATAGATTTTTGTTTCATATACTAGATAATTTTGAAGTCTGAATGAAGGAGAAATTGAAGATAATCTGTTTTGAAGTATGAATACCTACTATAGAAAGGAGTTTATAGTAGTTTGGGCAGTGAGTAAAAGAATAATAGTGTCAACCCATGGTTATTGATGCCAGTTCACTGCCAACAGGAATCCCCAATTTGGGGTGCAGTGAGGAAGGAAACTTTATTCAGTGCACAACAGGTCTACTTTGCTCTCTGCTGGGCTGCTTGTGCTGCACTGGTCTGCTCCACTCTGCTTTGGCCTGTCCCTTTCTATGCCAGTCTTTTCTGGTCTGTGCTGGTCTGCTCCACTGTGCTCTGGGGAGACATCTTTGGTGTTTAGCTCAGTCAGAGAAACAGTCTTCTGTAGAAAGGGAAAGTGCTCCCGTAGCCAGAGGGGAGCTGGCTTATACAGACGGAAGTCCTCACCCCTGGTTCCTGATTGACCTGTCCTCATGCAAATGAGGACTAAGTTCTTGCAGTTTGGTCCAAAAGGCACTTTCCTGATTGGTCAGAATGGAGCTTCTGTGATTGGTAGGTGAAGATGTTGTTGGGGCTATAGCTGCACAGCTCTGATTGAGTGAGGAAAGCCTCAGTCCTATTGGTTGAAATAGATTCCAGAAACTTATTTATATGGGCTGGCTCAGATGGCAGAAACACAGTGCAGGTAGGCAGTTCAGCGCAGAGACAGGCAGTTCAGTGCAGAGGCAGGCAGTTCAGTGCAGTCTTGTCTCTGGAGTCCAGTTTGTGCGAGAGGCTGCTGTATAGAAATAGGC
This sequence comes from Glossophaga mutica, assembly GCA_039655065.1. Classification (NCBI taxonomy): domain Eukaryota; kingdom Metazoa; phylum Chordata; class Mammalia; order Chiroptera; family Phyllostomidae; genus Glossophaga; species Glossophaga mutica. The sequence goes on along the minus strand of CM077305.1, from coordinate 141,334,429 downwards.
TGTTGTCTTTAAAAATCTGAGGCCAGTTAGCCACTAGGAGCCCTTTTTAGTAGGTAGCTTCTTTCTCAGGGTCCACAACAGTATGGGTTAGAGGGCTTCAAGAAATACTTAGGAGAGAGAATGGCAGGAGTTGATGGTGGGTGTGTGAAGGTAGAGTAAGAATGAGAAGAAGTAACTTCAGGGGTGTCTTTGGTTTCTAGTTGGATGGCTGTGTTGTTGGTGTCATACCACTTGAAAGCTTGCAGGAAAGATGATAAGTTTATTGTTTTTGGTTTCCCCTTAATATAAGAAAATAATTTATCAGGTATTTCCATTTTGCTTTGTAGATAATTCCATGGTACTTTTCCCCAGTATTTCTTTGATGTAACAGCTCTTAGATGCGAGTCTTTTCTGTTCCTTATGAGGAGTAAACATTTGCTTTCTAAATTTCTATTTACACCTAACTCTCTCTTTTCCATCTTAATTTTTTTCAACCTCTAGGAAGAACCTAAGAAAGTCCGCTTTGATTATGACTTATTCCTGCATCTTGAAGGCCATCCACCAGTGAATCACCTCCGCTGTGAAAAGCTAACTTTCAACAACCCCACAGAGGAGTTTAGAAGAAAGTTGCTGAAGGCAGGAGGGGTGAGTGGCACTGTCTTGTGAAAAGCCTTCCAATAGAAAACTAGTTGCTAATGTGTTAAGAAGTATAATAATGTTTTGAGAGAGGTAAAGAAATTAAGTACTGTAAAGGCGCAGCTGTAGGCTCCTGGTTTGAGATAAAGAGATAAACAAGCAATAACATTTTAAGTAGGTATAAATCTGACTTTACACTGTTCGTTAGAAAAGCCTTACAGTTCAGAAGTCTGTACAGTTTAAATTTATTTGAACAAAAAGCCTAAACCAATAAACTGTCATCAATCAAGAAAAGAACAATATCTGAACTTTGTTATATTAACTTGTAGAAAATTTTGGGTAAAGTTGAAAATAACATTAAAATTATATAAAAAGGAATTACTGTCCAAACATTCATGATCAAAATCAATAGAAAAGATGTACTCATTCATATTACATTCTTGAGTAATTTAAATACTCATTTGTGTTTATTTAAATTGCATGTAGGTAAAAGATGGATTTTCCTTTTTAAGATAACAGTAACAGGTGTGGTAAATTTTTGCCTATGTGATTTGTCTAGGATGGGGATAATTGTTTAAGTGATTTTTTCGCTAACATAAAAGGATATGAAATGTTTGCTTGCAGCTAAGTCAGCTGACAGACAGACACTATTGACAGGTCAACATCTGCTTTACACTTGTGCCATTGCGTCACCAACTCTACTTTAGATGCACTGTGTCATCTTATGTTGGCAGTTCAGACCCCTTACAATATTGAAATGTGTTACTGTAGAATTTCATTTACTTTGTTTTTCTGGAAGGTTTTTGATAGTTTTGTATTCATGAAATTCCCATTATATATAAGCATGTGTAGACGACTGATAAAATCCACCTGAGGGTGTTGTAGGAAGGTGTTGGGTTTTACATAGCACAGAAGTTCCTTCCCTTTATGGGGTTATGGACAACCACTTTGAGAACTTCAACAAAGCGTGGACCTGCTCTTAATTACCCATAAATATAATTGTGTAAACATTTTGAGTTATAGGGGACCCCTGAAGTTCATTTTGGGGGGGTCTGTTTTGTCAAGCTCCTCTCCTTTCAGTTAAACTACTGCTATGCATTTGAGATATTGCAAGTATTCAGTACTTTTACCACATTTCATTCAGCACTGTACTGTGTTGGTAGATTGTGGGTTAAAGAGGTAGGTGATTGGGCCAACTTGGGAAATGGATCACCATTTATAATATTTTATGGGGAAATTTATCTTCATGAAGAAATGGGCTTTTGTAATACAACTCATTTTATTTTTTAAAATTAAATGTATTGGCATGACATTGGTTAATAAGATTATGTCGTTTTCAAGTGTACAGTTCTATGATTCACCAACTATATATCGCATTGTATGCTTACCACCCAAAGTCAAATCTTCTGTCACCATATATTTGACCCTCTTTACTATATCCCTACCCCCTGGACATGCCTGATCTTGTCTTACCTATGAAGCTAAACAAGGTTGGCCTTGGTTAGTGCTTGGATGGAAGACAACTCATTTTAAAGTTAAAGATTTACTATACATTTATTAAGAAAATGCTGCTGCTGCTTTTTTTTTTTTTTTTTTTAATCCTCCCTTGAGGATGTTTGTTTGAGAGAGAGACAGAGATAGAGACAGAGAGAATGAATCATCAATGTGAGAGAGAAGCATCAATCAGTTGCCTGTCACTTGCGCCCTGACTGAGGATCCAACCTCTTGGCGTATGGGACAACACTACGACTGAGAAACCCAGCCAGGGCTATGCTGTTTCTTTTCTTAATTATAAAAAGCAACTCTATTTTATTCTTTTTTACAGTTACCAAGAGCACAGTGTTGATGCGATTTATCTTTGGCTATGCCCTTTAAAATGAACTGGTCCATTTTAAATCCTAGTTTTCCTGATTTTTCTTTTCATGAGGGTGGCATTTTACTCTTCTGATTATTCCTCTCGAGTATACAGCTAGGTAGGTAATTGGAGCATGTGAATTATGGAACTTGAGTACATTAGGCTTCTGATAAGGGTTGTAGGAAAAAGTAAATATGACACAAGAACTTTTTAAAACAACCACTTGGTCCCAGAGTACTCAAGGATTGCTTGTGAGCTAGAGAAGAGGTTACAGGTCATTGATAATGCAGGGGAGTGTAGCACTGCCTCCTGATAAGGTCTCTAGTAGATTTCTGTCTCTTACCAGACTTAGTCTTTATCTCAGAATTATCTCCTTGATTTCCAACTTTTCTTTTTGTGTTTCTTTAAGTGCTATTTGAACCCTGCAGATTTTTTTCCTATTAGAGTATGTTTTGACAACTCTACATAATAAACCGAAATGTGGAATATTCGAGCACACCAGTTATTTGACATAAATTCTTTAAGGGATAGATTCCAGTGAATTTTGTAGTAAAATTAAAATTCAAAAATGAATTCAAATAAAATTAATCCTATAGGTTCTTTTCATTTTATATGGGAAGATTAGTCTTTTATGGACATGTGTCTATAGACTACTGAATACTTTTTAAAAATCTTACCTAGATTTTTGGCTACCTCATATTATTTTAGTCTGATATCTAAATATTTATTATTATCTCAGTATTAATGGAGCCTATCATTGTGCCACTGGCTTATGAACCATTTTGATTTTATTAGAAATTTTTTCACCTTTATTGAGATATAACTGATGCATAACATTGTGTAAGTTTAAGGCATACAATGTGTTGATGTGGTAAACTTACATATGACAAAATAATTACCATCATAGCATTAGCTAATATCTCCATCATGTCATAATTACCCTTTCTAGTTTGTGGTGAGAATATTTAAGATATACTTTCTTAGCAGATGTGAAGTATGTAGTTCAGTACTATAAACTGTCTTCAGCATACAGGACATGAGATCCCCAGAACGTTATCATCTCACACTGGACGCTTGTACTCGGTGACCAACAACCCTCTTTTCTTCCATCTGCTGGTAACTGCCGCTCTAATTTCTATTTCTCTGAGTTTGGCTTTCTTTAGATTTTAATGTAAGTGATATCATGTAGTATTTGACTTCTCTGTTTGCCTTTCATTTAGCATAATGCCCTCAAGGCTGATCCACTTGTCACAAACAGCAGGGATATCCTTCTTTCTCTGGCTGAATAGCACTTTATTTATTTCCGCATGTGTGCGCACACATAGCCCACATCTTTATCTTTTTATCTGTTGATGGACGCTTAGGTTGTTTCCATGTCTTGGATATTATAATACTGCAGTGAACACCAGAGACAGATATTGTTCTGGTGTCCTGTTTTTATTTCCTTTGGATATATACCTGGAACTGGATTGCTGAATCATATGATAGTTCTATTTTTAAATTTTACAGGATCTTCCATATTGTTTTCCATAGTAGCTGTACCAATATGCAGTCCCACCCACAGTGCACCAGTGTTCCCTTTTCTCTACTTCCTCGGGAACACTTACTATCTCTTGTCTTTTGGTAATAGCCATTCTAACAGGTGTGAGGTGATACTTTATTGTTTTGATTTACCTTTCTCTGATTAGTGACACTGAACATCTTTTCATGTACTTTTAGCCTTCTCCATGTCTTCTTTTTAAAAAAATGCCCGTTCAGTTCCTCTGTCCATTTTTTAAATCAGATTGGGGTTGGTTGTTGCTGTTGTTTTACTGTTGAGTTGTAGGAATTTTTATATATTTTGTATATTAACCCCTTATCGGATATATGATTGGCAAATATTTCCTACTATGTCATAGTTTGCCTTTTCATTTCACTGATGATTTGCTTTGTTGTGCAGAAGCTTTTTAGTTTGAGGTAGTTCTACTTGTTTATTTTTGCTTTTTCTGCCCTTTGTTTTTGGTGTCTGTTAGAAATATTGTTCATGACTCTTGTCTCTTCAGATAAACCTTATTTTTCCACTGGGTTTTGGGATGAGAAAGGTGGTGGTGCTGTGTTTCTTATACCTAACCATCGCATCTATGACATAGAGATGTACATATTCTACCTTTAAAGGAAAAAATTAACCCTCCCTTCACATGTACTGTGTGAAGTTATTGTGTACAGCTTGAGGCATAAGTAGAGTAAACTTACTGTGTTGGCTTTGGTTTTTTCTCTCGTACTTCTTTAACCAAAAGTACATAGCACTATTAAAAGTTGAACTTGGCTTTTCAAGAGATCAGAAAGGTTGTTTTTAGAGCTGGAATCATACTAGAAAAATGCTTTCAGCTCTTAGAAAAAAAATGATTCCAAAGAATGTTTTGCCAGAAGAATCTGGAAAAATTGCAGATTTTTTTCCTACTTCAAAGTCTATAAACCTATAGCTAAACGATAATCTTTTTGGGTTTTTTTTTTTTTTTTTTTGGTCAATAACATTCCCTTCTTTTCACTGGATTTAAAAAAAAAATGCAACGTTTTTCTAAATAGTCTCAGAGAAATTTTGGTGTACTTCCTCCTTGGAACATATACATCCAGTGTTCTTCTGTTGCGCAACTCCCTATATTAAAGATACCCTTGCTTTGAAAGGAAAACTTTTGTGGGAAGGGCATATTTGGATTTAAACGCAGTTTTCTGAGAATATTGAAATGCAGAAGGAATTCATTTACATAACTCTGAAGGTAGTTTCCTCTAAATGAGAGACCTTATTGGAGTTACCAGGGAAGTTGTAGATTTGGTTTAGGATCTAGCTCCTGTCAAGCCTTAAGTAAGAAAAAGACAGAAGGTAGGGGCAGGAAATGGAAAAGAACAACCCATGAGCTTTTGGGAGGAGATTGCATGTATTTTGAGATCTTATTTTTTTGGTTGGTAGAACAGGTGGAGGATAGTGAGCAATAAACATTTGAGGGCAAGTCTTGATATAATCTATTTGTTCTTGAATTTTAAGCAGAAGGGCCAAGTGTACTTCAAGGAGAAGCACCTCTCAATTGCATTGAGATATTTCTATCCGCTTTTTAAAACATGAACTGAGAATCCTTTTAGAGTGATTCTCACATATATTCTTCAGGATATCAGGATTTGTTGTAAAGCGTTTATGATTACAATAGATTATTTTTCACCCTGGTTACTAGATCTTCTTAGTAGCTGAAACTCGGTCCTAACGAAAAACTGCAGAAGGGTTTGACATCTATAATACTTGATTGAAAGAGGATAGGTTTCTCTTTTGGGTACTGGCAAAGTAAAAATAGATAAGTGTATGTCATGTAACTAAAACTTGTCATTCTACTGACTCATGACTCCGGGTTTCCTGTTGGGAAGGAGGGTGATACAATTGGGAAAGTTTTGAAATCAGGCAGATTTGAGTAAAAACTTCATTTTTTGTCATCTTCTAGCTGAATAAAATTATTACATCTTTTTGAATCTCAGTTTGTCACCTGTGAAATGGATGAGGCTGTGTTGTCCTTTTGGGGGTGTGTAACCATGGTATGGGGAACATAGGAGATACCCAGCCACTCGGTTCCTTTTCCTTTGATTGCTGGTTTAAAAAATCACCAGATCTTTAACCACTTTCATATTAAAAACTTAAAACTACAGGCTACAGTGAAAAAAAGTTTGTTACTATATTTAGTGTAAGCTACAGTAGATATATTCACAGGAAAACATTGTTACCAGCAATTAGTGTGATCAGCACATTGATGGATTTGTGTTAGGATTAAAGATTAGCCTATGATTTCTTTCTTCAAGGAATTTAATTCTGACTATATTTTGCTTATATAACATAAAACACAGATCTGTTTGAAATATCGTTTTTAAGATAAAAGTTTTCACTACAGAAATGATTCATTCTTACCATTGTTCTTCATTCTAAATTTCTAAAAGATTAAAGGCTTCTGAAAGCCGTAAGATTTCCTAAGTTGTATGTCAGTAAGGTAGTCGCATCCTTGTGTTTCTATGAAAAAAAGTACAAAGGGGCAAGCATCTTGAGAGAACTGAGTTTATGTTACAGCTACTCCCTGCCCCCCACTTTTTTTTGGCCTGGAAATCAAGTAGTCTGCTTTGGTTCTATTGTTCTTTATGGAATAGAGGTAGGGTGTGGTGGCTCCCCGACTTTTTTTCATTCTTTTTTTCCTCAATTAAACAGGGCAAAGTCTAAACATGTTGTTCAGTCTATTTCTGAATCACTGGCAAGCAGTTAATTTTAAGGACTGAAAATTAAAACTAACCAGCAGTTGTTTAAACTAGGGTTTCTATAGGCAGAAATCCAATTCTGTTCAGACACCACCTGTTTCAATAGGACGTCTCAGACACCCATTTGGCAGATACGCTGGAGGAGACATGCGGGGCATGCTTTCAGTCTGTGCTAAGCCTGCAGCATAATGCAGTCCTGTTTTTCAGAGTGACAGTTGCCTTTATATATGGTATGTTTTTGCAAGGAGTAAATTGGAATCTTTCTGAAACTCTGCTTATTGTAAAGTGGAATTCAAGTCCACAGTGGAGCCCCAACAAGGGGTGTTGGTTATTGAAGAGCCAAAGGCATCTAATGATAGGGAGCTTTCACTAATGCTGCTGTGTCAAGCCATCTGAACATGGCACTTTATCACAGGGTTCTGGAATTAATCTTGTGTCGGGTAGTTTGCTATTTCCTTTTAAAGGGGAGTTTAGAACCCTTCTAATTTATAAACAGTACAGATCACATTTTCTCCCATTAAAATTTTAATTTTTTTAAATCACATAATACAAAATAACATTCAGTGAGTTGAATCTTCTTTCAGGTCACCAAAGAAGCTATATTGAATAACTTTTTACATAGTTCTTTGTGCCCATGGATGAATGTATCTAGGGGGTAAATTCCTAGGAGTAAAATTGTGACTCTCCAGCAAAGTGGAATTTAAATTTTGATAGACATTTACAAATTGCCTGCCAAAGAAGTTACACTACTTTCTGCTTGCATCAGCAGTGTAAGAAAATATCTACTTCTCCACTCAGTGCTTTAGGAAAAAATTTTCCCCAATCTGATGAGTGAAAATGATACCCCATTTTTAATTTACATTTCTCTTATGAGCTATGATGAACATCTTTTCATATGTTTAAAAGTCATTCATTTCCTTTCAAAGACCACATTTTAATGTATGTTAAATAGGAAATATTCATAGTGTTTTAGTTCAACTTAAATTTATGGGTACTCTTCCCACATATTTACATTTGGAAAGGTTACAAAAAGATACGGAAGCCTCTTTAACCAAGGTCTGTGTGCTCAGGCTTTCTTCAACATGTAACAAATTATGTTCTTAGGAACTGATTTGTCAAGACTTTGGCTTCTAAAAATATAAGTGGCTTTTGTGGCAAACTCATCTCAGCAGTGCCCAGAGATGGATGGCTGGCTTCTTATTTTAAAGATGACTCAAAAAAATAATACATAAAAGACTATTTTAGCGGCTGTTACTAAACAGCTTCATTGAACTTTTGGATATTGGTTTTGCGACAAGTATGCCTTTTTGTTATTTTCAGATATCTATCATCCTGTAATCTTCTGCCCCCAAAATAAAAGAATGCTGCTGTTTTTCATCAGCACTAATAAAGGTGATATATTTGAATAAATGTAAGATGGAGCAGGCAGCCTCATTTATTTGGTGGCTTTTCACCAAATAAGAGAGTTGAGGTTAATTTTCTGTCATATTTGCTATTCTCTCCTTTCTATATCTTTGGTTCTCTCCTCCTCACCCTATCCCCAAAATTAAATCATGAAAGTAGAAGACACATATAAATGATAAATAAGGTATTGGAGTTGTAAGCCTTCACTCCAAATGTAACATTGATCTCACAAATCTTTAAGGTAGTAGAAAGTTATTTGAGTCACTCAGCATATTTTTAATCATTTTGTGGTTTAATGTCTTCTGAATGTCAATCACATAAGTTGATTGCAGGGATAGTTCCTGACTTTTGAAAATCCGCACCAGAATCTACCTGTGTTATAAAGCAGTTTTCCTGCCTTCTCAGTTAACCTATTTACCTTTTCAATAAGAAGGGGAAAAATAGGGGCACACTCTTCACTCAGTCCAAAGCTGAGACACTTTTACTGCATACACTGAGCAAAGGCTAAATGAAAAAGATACGAAAACAGGTCAGTGTTCCTAGAATGTGTGCTAGGAAGAGTTCTGTCGTGCATTTGAGCTGTCAATATTAGATGGTGTGCCGTGTTTCTTGTGGCTCATCTCTCAAGAAGAGCAGTTTAGCTGCTGATATGTAGGCGGCTTAACTTAGTCTTGAAAGAAAATGCTGTGTTATCTGAAATAAAACCACCACTTAACACTGTTCCCTAGCTCCTGCCCCCAAAGTACAAAAACCTGAGAAAGTAAGAAATGTTTAGCAAAGAAAACAAATGAAAGGATGTGAATCTTGGAGAATTTCAAATAAAAAATGAATAATTCTTTCTCTTTGTAAATACAAAAATATTGCCATTGAAAACTGTTGGTTAGGTTTCTTTCTCCCTTGTCTGAGCAGATAGTTCATTATGCACTTGTCTGAAAGGCGCCTCCAAAGTTTATCTAGTCCGTCCGAGTCAGTTCCCTTGCTCCTAGCATGGTAAAGGAGCTGCATGTGAGAGCAGCTGTCTGTTTTGACTGTCCCCATTGGATATTTTGGGGGGAAATTAATCTATAACATTAAGTAAAAAACAATTTGGGAGGTAGTGGGTTGGGAAGGGGGAGAGAAGCTATGCTTAACATTTTATTTTCTCAGTTTTTCTTATTCTACAAATTCTAAGAATATCTGACAGTGATCAGGATCTGAAAGTAGCAAGTTAAAGATAAATGCCTGAGACTCTTGAAATAGATACTTGTGTTCAATTTTCGAGGAGTGAAGATAAATGGTAGGTGGTTTAATATAACGATGCCCACAAGGGACACAGCCCTAGTGATACAAACATAGTAAATGTTTGATTTGAAATCTGAAGGCACAAATTCAATTCTTGGATCTGCTGCTAATTTACCTCAGGCTGTAGGTTGGTATAAATCTAAAATAAGAATAATAGCCTCTTCCTTCCACTTGAAATTATTAAATAAAATGTTGGTACATGGTTAAGCAGTCAACAAATAATCATTTTACTTATTGAAATGACCTCTTTTTATTTCCTACATGGTTTTATATGCTTTGGTTTAAATCATGATTTTTGTTACCTAGAAAGATGAAAATGAAAGAGATCTATTCCAAGTCATTGATACAATAGTGGTGCTCTACGTAAAAGAACATATTTTAGTGTTAAGAAGGAATTAATTGTATTTGCTTAATTTTGAAATAAATATGTGCTAACTTTAGAAGTACATAGACTTTCTAAATAAGCAAAAAGAAGAAAATAAATTGTTATAATCCCTGCAGTAACTATAACTCTTGTTATTTACATTGTATTTTTTATACAAGTAGGATCTCATGAATTTTTTTATATAATATATTAAAGATAAATTGCATAAGTTTTAAACTCTGTTACTTTATTTTTGTTCTTCAAAAACCTGTCCTCATACTTCAGAGGATTGATGTGAAAATTTTGGTGGTTAGGAAGTTACTAGTAATCTGTTGTTTTTTATTTATTCTTTTAAAAAAATAATTTGTTATTGTTTTTACCTTATGGTCCTCAGTTTCTCGAAATTAAAGTTACTAGCTTAAGGCCTAAAGAATGTAAATGACATTAGGAACAAGAGAATTTGAGATTGTTTCTTAACGTTTCTGAAAATGCAGAGGTGCGGTGGTCTAGTTTTGTGTGTGTGTGTGTGTGTGTGTGTGTGTGTGTGTGTGTGAATGAGTGAGTGATTGTATGGGCCATATTAGATCTTTCTCTGGAAAAACATTTTAATATAGATCACTGTAGATATAGATTTTGTAACTTGTTTTTGTAGATTTTGTAAATGTCATTCTCACTTTTCTTCCCCTTCTATGGTAGATTGGGGACCTGTGGGTAGTGCAAAATGGTTAAATACAAAAAAGCTTCATTAATGGAAACATTGAATAAAATAAGGATGCCCTATCCAAAACCATAGTCCCTTCAACCATAATTAGAGTGAAAATGGAGGTATAATAAAAATCTTGTTAATTTCATGAATTTCCATCTTAACATTAACTCTTAGTGACTCAGGGATGGATTTGGGTGACTTATATTGGCAAAAGTCTAGGTGGATGGTGTCTGTGGTGTCTTTGGGCAAGTTAGAAATAAGTACCTCCGTTTCTTCTCACCCTGTAAAGCCCCAGCCCAAGAAACACAGCATGGCTAGTGTAGCAGAGCTGCATTTCAGCTTGTCCTCCTCCGATGGCCGGTGTCCTCGTGCAGGGGACAGTCTGGACAACCATATGCAGTAGCAGCACTGTTAATAGGTTTAAACAAAGAGGAGTGTTTAATGTGGAACACAACTATCTTGTCTGAGGTAGTCTAGACAGGAATGACCTGGGGAAATAATAAATAAAAATTCCTTGAAAGTTTGTTCTCAGAACATGCCAATTTGGAATAGCCGTATCCTTTCAAAGATTCAGCCTGGCCTCTTGTTGTGCCACTCTCCTGTGAGTTTTTAGCTTATGGCACTATTATCTAATATCCATATATACTTATGTATTTTTAAGTAGAGATTTAAATAAAGTGTAATTTTCTTTTGTGATAATTTTGAGCTCTAAATGCCTTTGGTGAAGAGAGCATCAATGAACTCCTGATTAGGGATATCCTAAATCTTAATAGCAGTTACCATTAATAAGAATACCTTCCACTATGCTCCAGTTTTAATATACACTTTATCTGCCTTGACTCTTCACATAGATCCCAGAGTCAGGGCTGGAACTTGTTCTCATTGAGTCTTATTTCTTTTTTTTTTTTTTTGAGTCTTATTTCTTTAATGTCCCTTCTGTATTTTTTCTTACTGGATTTGTTTCAGCTCTTTTTTTAAAATAATCTTTTTAAATTATAGTTTACATTCAGTATTGTCTCAGTTTCAGGTGTACAACATAGTGATTAGACAATATTTTTTTTCTTTTTCTTCTCTCTCTCTCTCTCTCTCTCTCTTTTTGACCATCACTCTCCTCTCCCATGCTCAGGTTTCTTGAGTTTTTCCCCCTCTTCATCCACCCCCTGGGGTCAGCTTATTTGAATCCCATTCTTTTTTTATACTCCTGAAGGGATTTTTGTGTTTTATATACATACTCCCAATTTTGGCTTTAGTTCTTTTTTTCTTTTAGATTCAGAATTTCTTACAATTCAATCTTTATTCTGATTGACCTTTGTTTTTTGTTTTTTGTTTTTAAAAAGCATTGAAGTTAAGGATGCACACATGTGCCTCTGCACTGCAGAGCAGCACAGAGTGACTCACAGGCACCAAGGTGGCACTGCATTTGAGTAAGCCTTGAATTGTTGAGATATGTAGAAGCTTTCTCACTCCTTGATTGTCTGAACACCTATCCTGATTTCTTTTGGTGAAGAGAACATCCATAGTACAGCAGTTAAATGGACAGACTCTGTTATGAAACAGACCCCTTTTTTTTTCAGGCGCTGGCTTTAGCTCTTAGTAGCTGTATAACTTTGGACAAATGACTTACCTCTATTCGTTGTTTCCTCATTTATAAAATGAAGAAAACATACACATACAGCTTTATAGTTGAAGGTATTCTTTGGTATAATAGGTCAAGCACCCCATTCTGCAGGTGAGTAAACTAAGGCACGAAATACTGAAATGATTAGTTAAGCACAGTATAGCTGAGTCAGAGGTGGGGTTTTTTTTTTCAGTGTTCTTGCATATTCTTTTTATAATAACATAGTAACACAGAGTAATGTTAGTTTTCAGAGACAAGAAATCAGAAATAAAAAAAATCCCCAGGGCCCCTTCTCTTTGTTGGCTTAAGACCAACTGCTGGAATAATCTTGCCTGAGTCTCCGTCCCGAAGACAGCTGGATAAATTGCAGAGTGGAGCAGCTTGCTTCTTGTTGGCACCGCTTTTATCCCTTTGTTTCTTGCTTCGTAGACGGAAGGTCTCTGTATTTCTCTTGCTTCTGAAAATCCAGTTTGTGTGGAAAAAATGATAATTAGGAATCTACTCCCTCACCACCCAAACTTTCTTAAGCCAGCATCAACCTATCTGTGGGGATTGATTATGTTTTCATTTTCTGTAAATTAGAGGTAAGCATAATTTTCATAGTCATTTTTTTTTTTCATCAGAATAGCAAGGGTATATACATGGCGTTAGAAGTGGTTTTTCTTGGCAGTCACAGCATGTGAAAAAGATGATAATAAAGTCAACAAATAACTTTGTAATCTACCAGGTTTTGAAAGTAGAGATGCAAATAAGTTATGGGGTAGTGGTGGTTCTTTGAGTACTGAGATATTAAAATATTTTCTCTTGAGGGTTGGAAATTTGGACGGTAATACACTTTATAAGAGTCAGCTTACTGAGGCTGGCTTGCTACCTCTTCTTTGGAGAAGCTGCTTTTATATCTATCTACCTCCCTTCTCCCGTCCATTCCCCTTCCCTCCGCTCCATTCCCATCGCTTCCTCTCCCTTTTCTTCTCCTCTTCTCCCTCTTCTCCTCTTCCTGTCTCCCCCAAATCAGGGTACATGACTTAAAAATGGTTCAGAGTATTGGACTCTAGGACAGGTAAGGCAGGCTCAGGAAGTCCAACATACTTTTCAAGTCCTGTAAGACTTCTGGCAGAAGAGTTTTTACCCTTTGGTTTCTTGCTTCATAGATTGAAATTCTCTGAACAAAACTGATTTTTCCTGATTCTGAAAATCAAGTTTAAGAAGACCTTCCTACATCTTGTATTATCCCTATTCTTCAGGTACCAACTGTGTTCCTCCTATGGCCTGCCTAGGAAGCTCTAAGTGTTTAATAAAACAGAAATAAAAATTTCCTTCTGGGAGGTTTTTCTTTTGTTGTTTTAGCTTAGTGCTTACCTCATCCTGAGGAAATATAAGTACTTTTACAATATCTGAGTACACTGCTGTGGGCCACACTTAAAGCCAGATGCTGGGTAAACTCTGAATGAATACCATGAATGAAAATGGATTTTTTTCTTTTTACCAAACTCTGCCCTGGGTCAATTTCAAGAACTAATACAATACATTTGTATATTGTCATCTTCTGGGGGCCTAAAATAATCAGGTCAGTTTCCTAAAAAGAAAGAAAAGAAAACAAAGAGAAGTTTCTAGCTGCCAGTTCAGGCTGCCCTGATGTGCTTCTAGGAGAAAAAGCTGCAGCACTTGAATGCATCCCCTTCTTTTAGTGGATGGCAGAAACTTTTTACAGGACCCTACTGCCATCTCACCCCAGCGGGGTTCTGAGTACTTCTGTAGCCCAAGCATGGCAAAACATTGTTTCCTCTTTTGGAAGGCTGGTTGTTTGTATAAACCTGTTAGATGGTTAAAGCGAATATATGTAAACTTGCTTCTACAACAGATCCTATTAAGTGGAGCAGATTTTCCCAAATAAGTCATAGATAGGTTGTTTGCAAATACATCTTTGAATTTATATCACAAGTTGATAGCCTATTTTTTTTTTTTTTCAGTAGAAGCCATTGATTTTCATTGAGGGGAGATGAACTAGGACTTTAGATTATGTGTGTTTTATTTTTGTGGTGGTATAAAACTGCAACCTTGTTCAGCATTTTTGAAATCAAACCACTGCCTTTCCTTGCATTAGAAAGTGTTGATTTAGCTAATGAATCTAAATTTGTATTAGAGAGCCTTGGCTGCTTTTGGAATGGTATTTAGTCTCCTCCTAGAAAAAGATGGTGCAATTTAGGTTTATTCAGTGTGTGATGGGTCCTTGGAGAGAGAACCAAGCAGAGTAAATTAAACAGACTACGGATTCTTCTTGAACACACTCTGATTTTGATGTCCTTCCCAGGTTCCTTAGTCCATTGGGCATAGATTGAATCATGGGGCTCTTAAAAATACTATTACCTACTTTGTAATTTTTAAAAAAATTTTGAAATGACCTCAAACATATAGGGGAGTTGCAAGTATAGCACCAAGAGTTTTTTTTCCTTAACCATTTGAGAATCAGTTGCCAACATGATGCTCCATCATCCCTGAATACCTTAGTGTTTATTTCCGGCAAATAAGGACATTTCCTTATAACTGATACAGTTATCAAAGTCAGGAATTAGCATTGGTACATTACCAACAGCTCAGCTCCTCAGATCCCATTCACATTCTGAAGATTGTTTTACTGACATCCTTTATTTGTGTACCGAAAGGACCAGCTTAGAATTGTATGTAGCATTTGGTTGTCATGTCTCTTTAGTCTCCTCCAGCTGAGAAATTGTTCTTTGAAAAGACTTTCATGAACTTGAAATTTTCGATGATTTCAAGCCAGTTATTTAGCAGATGGCCCTCATTTTGCGTTTGTGTGATACTTCCTCAGGACGAGATTCGGATTATGCATCTCTGGCAGTAATATTACAGAAGGGATGTGGGCTGCTCGCTTTGTACCAGTCAGGTGGTCATACCATGCTATTACTGCTGCTGGGATGTTGCTCTGATCACTGGATTCAGATAGTGTCCCCCAGGCTTCTCCACAGTAAATTACTTCTTTTTATTTGTAAATAATGAGTATTTTATTGGGTGGTACTTTGAAAAAAATGTACAAGTCTGATTCCTCCTCAAATGTAAGTTTACTCTTGGATTTATATCATTATAAATTTATGAATATATTATTTTTTCAATAGATTATAATCCATTACTGTTATTATTTAGTTTCATGCTTAAATTGCCCTGATTTGACCAGTGGGAACACCTCCAGTCTGGTTTCTATGTGCATTAACATTCTCTGATCAGTTTTTGCATACTTCCTGACTTTTGACTGCAAGAAGATGTTTCAGACTCACGCTGTATTTCCTTGCCCCAACCCTACATACAGCCATTTCTTCAACGAGCAGCACGTGTTTAGTGGTTTTGAGCCACTGCGTGGGTGCCGTTCCTCATGTCCCCACCCTGTCTTCCCTTCCCCTATTGTCGTCTACTTTGCTTGTCCCCACCTAATAGCTTTTAGACTGAGTTGAGGAAGAGAAAGGGCACATTTTGTTTTCATTTAATCACTCATGTTAGCTCTGTGTGGATGGGAACTATAATGTATTTGATCTGGCATCCCCTAGTGCCTACTATACAATAAATGCTTGGTAACGGTATAAATTCATTCAAAGACAAATGCTTAGAATGCATCTTTTAGGAGTTGGTCATTCGAAGAGTTGGTATGCATTTGTAGGAGTCTTGATAAGGGAAATTGCTCTTTGTGAAGGATGGAAATAATTTTGTAAAGCAGCCATTTCTCCAAGTGGTTTTTTTTTACATTGATATGTGTTCAATGAAAAGAAGTTCTGACTTTGCATTTTTAAAACTTTAGTTCTTATTAGAATGCATAGACTGAACGTGTCACAGATTTATTTTTAATCTTGGTAATTTATTTTCTTGTATTACTACAGCTCTGCTTTTCTCCCACCCTGCAGAATGCTGGTGCCTTCCACACAGCTAATTGCTTTTGTAAAGCAAAAAAATGAATATTCTGGTAATATAGAAATGTTATATTAGTTAACTCCACCTTATAGTTTGTTAGTTTTTACACCTTTGACACAAAAAACTTCCAGAGAAAAAAGTAATTTTTTCATTATACTTTTAAAAAAATAATAGAATATAGAAACAATAAGAATATATCATAAGCTCCTTTCTGTTGATAGAGTTAATTATCTATATTATTTAATTTGCAATACATAGCATATAATCAGACTTTCTCTTTTTTAATTATAAAATTATTCAAGCACATACTCACTCAGCACATATTTGATTGCCTGCCCATTCTTTGAGAAATACCTATCTCAGAGTTCTTAATGGATTAAATAAGAGGATGTGTATACTTTGTTAATGGCATCTAATAAATGTGTCCATTGAATCAAAATGTGCATTTCTCTTACTGGACTATAAGGTTCTGACATCAGAAATTTTGAATTTTTCTTAAAAATGTCATTATGTTGTTACTGGTAGGTATAAGAATTATATGTTTTATATGTATATTATAAAACAAATACCATAAACCTACCAATCAATTTAAGAACAAGAATTCTCAATCTGAACCCCATTGCACAGATTCTTATTCAGGAGGTCTGGGATGGAGTTTAACAATCTGAATTTCTGTAAACATTCAAGTAGTAATGATGTTGCTGCTCCTCTCACCACATTTAGAGAAATACAGCTTTAGGATACATACTTACAAATGAAATTGCTGAATCATAAGGCATTCACATATTTAGCTTTTTATTATTTCATATAGTAGCTATAACAATTTACAGTCCTAAATCAGCAATGCGCAAAGAGATCCCATTGCTCTTTTTCTAGTCAGACTTGTTCATCTGTGCCATTTAGTAGGCGTAAAATTGTTTCTTATCATTATCTTATTTTGCATTTCACTAATTAGGAGTAATGAGGCTGAGAATACACTTCAGTGGCCATTCACGTTTCTTTCTTCATGAAATGTTTGTTTATGTGTTCTGCTTATTCTTCTGTTTATTTGTTGGGGGTCTTTTTATATTTTGGAGATATGCTTCAATTCTTGGTTATATTTACCATAGGTACATTTTCCTAGTTTTGACCATTTAGTGGTATTTTTACTTTCTCTATGGTCTTATTATTATTATTATTTTTTTGAGTAGACAGAAATTCTTAATTTTAATGTGGTCAAATTTTTTATGGTTAGTTCTTTTTGTGTCCCGTTAAATAATGTTCTTCTAGATCCCAAGGTCATATAGATAATCTCCTGGGTTTTCTTTTTTTTTTCCAACACATTTGAGAAGTTTTTGTCTAACATTTAAATATTTTCAAACATCTGGAATTGATTTTATATATGGTATGAGGTAAGAGTCTAATTTAAATTTTTTCCTATATAGATAATCAGTCCCAGCACATTTTATTGAGTTGTCTATGCTTTACTCAGAGATCTACAGTCCTTACCCTGTCAAAGCCATATTTTCATATATTTATGAATCTGCTGGGGGAGGGGTTCATTTCTGTTTCCCTGGTCAGTTTGTTGATCTCTGCAGCAGTGCCACAGTGGTGGAATTGCTATCGTCTTATAATGTGGTTTGCTATATGGCATGACAAATTATATTATGTGATTCTTTTTTCTTCATATATTGTAAATTTTAGAATTAGTTTTAAATGCTTTGAAAAACTCTCTTAGGATTTGGATTGAAATTAAATTGAATCTGTGGATAATGGATGTTCTTATCTATGAACCAATCTGTCAATTTATTTAGGCTTTCTTTAAAGTTGTTATTAAAGTGTTAAAGTATTTTTGATAAAGGTCCAGCTAGTTTTATGTTTTGTTTATTCCTGGTACTTTATATTTTTACTGCTGTTATAAATAGAACATTAAATATTTCCTGTTTGTTGCTGATGTGTAATACAAAGTTTACTTTGCATATTGATATTATGTCTAACTATCTTACCAAATTTACTAATTTGAGTCATTTTTCTGTATAGGTTCTATTGCTTCTCTATGTGGATAATCATATCATATACAAATAGTGACAGATATCTTTTTTAAAAATTAAAAAATTTAAGTAGAGTCACATTCAATATTGTATTAGTTTTGTGTACAGCATAGTAGTTAGATATTTAAATATTAATTCTCCCAATAAGTCTAAAACCCACATGATACTGTATACAGTTAATTCTCCCAATAAGTCTAAAACCCACATGATACTGTATACAGTTATTACATTATTATTGACTATATTCCCTATTCTATATTTTACACCCCTGTGATTATTTTGTAACTGCCAATTTATACTTCTTAACCACTTCATCTTTCATGTATTTTTCTTAGTTTTCAATTATCCTATCCTTTTCACCCCTGCCTTTTTGTAGTTCTTTGTCAGTAGGACCACCAGTGAAAAATTAAGTATAAAAGTTCCTGACTTTAAAGAGAATAATTCTAATAATTCACCATTTAAAAGTTTTCAATTTCTTGCTCTTGTTCTTCTCCTTCTGCACCTCTATAATCCGGATATTGGAATGTTTCAAGTTGTCCCAGAGGTTCCTAGGCCTCTACATTTTTTTGAATTCTTGTTTCTTCATTCTGTTCCAGTGAATATTTATTTTTCCCTTATGTTCCAAATTGTTGCTTCAAGTCCCAGTTTCCTTCCTGTCACTGTTGGTTCCCTGAATATTTTGCTTTATTTCATTTTGGGTGTCTTTCATTTGTTTTTTCATTTTTCTACTAATCTCAATCAGTTCCGCGAGCATTTTGATTACAAGGGCTTTAAATTCCCATCAGATAGGTTGGCTATATCCTCCTCACTTAGCTCTCTTTCTGGAGTTTTGCTTTGTTCTTTCATTTGGGCCCTATTTCTTTGTCTCTGTGCACCTGTTAAGTTGTAAGGGCGGGGCCTTAGGTTTTCACCTGGGTAGGGTAACCCTCCTTGATATGTTGTGGGCACTGCCTGTGGGGGAGGGGCCAGATAGGGAACAATGCAGCTCGTTTACTCATCTCTAGCCCGGTTTCCAACAAACTCTCCTGCGACTGGGGGTTTCTCCCACTGCGACAACTGCCATGGTCCACAGTCAACTCTGAGTCTGTTTTGCCTTCAACCAGCCTGGCCTGCTTGGTCTGCCACCTCGCTGCAGTTTTTCTGAGCTGGCCCCGCCCACATGGCCTCACTTCGGGTTCTTACTGGTGTGATTGTTCTAGCTGATTTTTTTCTTTGATTCCTTGGTTGTCAGAGTTCCATGCAGTTTGATTTTCTGGCGCTTCTGGATGTTTAAAAAAATGTTTATAATCTTTTGCGTTTGTTATACCATTGTTTCCAAAATATTCTAATTGTCAGTTGTTTTTTGAGATGTAAGCATTAAAGGCTAAAATTTTCCTCTGAGTATCTTTTAACTATATCCCACATATTAATGTGTAATATTTCTTTTATTCAATACTATGAATTTAAAATTTTCTGTTTTAATTTTTTTTTGCCTGTGAATTGATTAGAAGTGTGTTTTTATGGTTCTAAATGTGTGTTTTTTTAATTATAAAAAGTTTTTTCCCTTCTAGTTTAATTGTGTTACTGTAATTTATTATTGAATTCATTTTCCTTCTTCCTGAAATCCTATGGAAGTTCTTTTAGTGAAAGTCTCCTCTTAATTTTTGCCTTACTATAAAACTTTTGACTGCTGCCCTTATTATGAAAAGTGGTTTTTTACTTCCAATGTTTTGAAAATACTTTTTTTGTGTGTGAATTCAGATGTCATTCTGATTCAGGGATATAGTAGATGTTTAGAAACTATCTCTGGGAGGGTAAGGAATTCCTGAATTTTGCTTTTATTTATTTCCATGGTATAAATAAATACTCTCTTCATGTTTTGTCAGTTATTGGGGAGTTGGGAAGAGATACGCAGCAGCATACAGTTATGAAGTATTTCTACCATCCTGATTAATAAACATAAAAATTACCTAGAGCATGGATATTTAGGCAGTAATGAGTTTTACCTGTTACCTCTGCTTTTAATATTTTTCTACTTTTACATTTGTGTAATTTAACATTTAATAATAGCCTTGTTTAAAAACAGGCTCACAGAATTCTTGAAAATTTCACAATTGGCTCTTGGAAACTTATATTGGCTGACTGTGTAACATACTATTCATTTATGTGTTCCTTTTTCAATGGGTGATCTCTTCATACTGCTTTTACAATCTTTTTGTCTTTAGAGTGCTTCATTTTTAATACAGTATGTCTAGGAATAAATTCCTTTATATAGTATATATATAATATTGTGTTTGCTCTTTATTATGTATTTTGTATGTATAAAATATATATAATATATAATATTGTGCTTACTCTTTCTGTGGCTTCATGACTTTTATCATTGTGGAAAATTCTCAGTCATTATGTTTTCTGTATATTATATTTTTCTGAGTCTCTGATTAGATATTTATTATTTTTATTCTGTTATTTTTACTTATGCAAAATAAATATTGAATTTTTATGGGTCAGGCACTGTTTTCTATCTTATACTTTCAACTACTATGTTATGAATTGTAGTATACTTTGAAGATTGACTGTTCTCTGTGAGTAAATATTACTTATCAATCCTCATTGTCAGTGAGTACTAAAAGAGAGGACTACAATGATCTGCCCAATATGTTTTAAAGCTTATTTAAGAAAACAGAAATTGTAGAAAGCTAAATATACATAAACCTAGAAAGAGAAGTGATAGTACTTCAAGCTTCTTCTTCAAACCACAAAAGTAATCAGAAGTTTCCTTCAAACTTCAAAGTTTTCTAAATAGAATTTACTGTTCATGGTACTAATTTAGTTAATAATTATAATTTAGAATTTAGTCCATAGCAAGTCAGGAAATAATATATAAATGGGAGCATTTTAAATAAGGTTGGCTTCTGAAACAAAAGTATTTTATAGTACATACAGCGTAGCTGAAGCTAGTCATTTTAAAAGGCATTTTAAATTTTTGTCTACTTGGAATATTATTCCATAAAATATTAAATATTTTTCCCATTGATACTTTATAGTTAAATTTCATGTTTACATGCAAATGTAGTTCTTCAATATATTTTTAATAATAAGAATATGTATTTGGTTTACTTTTAATGCTTTTGACCAGAAGTTTAGGGGAATGAAAATTTAACTGCTACTTTGTTCATTTCAGAACTGAAATAAATTTTTTTCATTTGTTTCCTTTTCTCAATTGAAAATACGATTTGTAGATTTTATTTTCTTCATCTTTTGAATAGTATAACTGCAATGACTAATACTCAAAATGCAATCTAAGTATCATAAGCTAACTCTGCTGCATAGAGCTTGATTGTAGTTTGGTGAGGGCAAAAAAGATAATATTGAAACCATATCAGAAAGAAAATTGAAATTATTTTTAAAACAGAGGAACGGAGCAGTCACTTAATTGAATAAGTTCTGTATTCTAACTCAAAATTTATTTCACAAAAATTTCTGAAGTGCATTATCGGTGAGACAAAAGTGGGGAGAATATAAAATATATTTGGCAGCTTGAGGAAATGTATTTTATATCAAAATAATGCAGATACATAGTTTGAAAGAATTAAATAGCAAAGGATAGTATTTAGCAAAAACTAAAAATTCTGTATTATGTTCTTCCCCAATTTTCTTCCCACTTACTGGAAGGGAACACTTGAACTGTTTCTTATTCATTGATTGATTCACTTTTTTAAGTTCCAGGGTTACTGCCAAAGGTTTCTAAACTGTCTGCCTGTGCTGCTATTGCTACATGCCAATCTAACTCTTTTGCTTCATTCCCCTTTCCTCCCCATATGACACCATTTTGAATTCTTGTTTTAGATATAACTTTCTAGATGCTGACATAGAACTCTATTCTTGTTCTACCAACTATAGACAATTTTTCTTGATTTTCAAATTTGTAAGCTCGGGGTATCCTAGAGTTTCTTTCCCTTCTCCATTTGTGTTTCTACCTTCTTTATTTGTCATCCAAACATTTACTTATGCATTGTCACAATTGATAACATTGTGTTATGTAATAAAATTTTAAGTTTTACGTGCTTGTCTACAGTAGCAGTAACAGTAGTTGTAGTAATCAAAAATGCTTGCACATAGTTTCTTCTGTGCCAAGCACATTATTATATAATTTATACTATATTACAATATATGCATACACATATGTACTTTACAGATATTAAACTTATTTAATCATCAAGTTGACCTTGATGATAGCATACATCATATGGTTTCCATTTTACTGACAAGGAAATTTAAGTCACTTTGCAAATGGTCGAGCTAAAAGTAGGTTAATTTCTAAAAGTTGAAAATTAATAAACATTGTTTATGGTTATGACTAGTTAAAGTATTTATTCACAGCAAAGATGTGTACCATTATTATATTTTCTTTCTTGTACACAATTTATTTTGTGACTTTTTTTTCCTGTTTTGTTGCTGTTGTTCAAGTACAATTGTCTCTGTTTTACCCCCACCACTTTTTCCCACCCCACCCACGCCCATTCCCACTCTCAATCCTAGCCCCTGTTGTCCATGGGTCTTCAAAATTGTTTTTCTGTATTGCTTCCTTATTTTTGTGCTACATTTCTCAAATTCTCTCTTTCCAAATACCTCCTGTGGAGGGCCTTGCAGGATCTTCTAGTTTTAACAGTGACCTCTACCGCATCACCCTTTTGAAGGTTATCATTGATTTTATTTGAGCACTACAAATTTTTGTCATTTCAAATTGTGTGGTGTGGCAGATGTTATTTACATTGATTTTGAAAGCATTTGTGAGGTGAGATATAGTATCTTACAGATTTGTGATACTCCTTAAAATAATTGGAGATAGCGTGTTCTGCAAGGGGACATTATATGAAAGGCGCATATACCAATATCTCATAAGCCCTCTGCATACAACTATTTTATGGTCTGTCGAGTTTAAAATATTTATTTGGCAACAAAAGAGTCAAAGTTTAAACCACTTCGGATGTATACAAGAAGAGCCTCTGATTTCAGACTATTTGCCACCTACTGAAAAGTTATACCCCCTCTACTGGAACAAAGTAGAACATCCTTTATGTAGTTCTGTCTAGGCTTGCAGGCATGTTCAGTGGTGTTTTTTTGAAGATATTGAACCATTCCCCTTTCTACTCACTCTTCTTTCATGTTCAGCTCAGGTTATATTTGGCAAGATTGGCAGTTGATTTTGAAACCAGCTGACATGACAGAAGTATAGTGGTTTAGAGTATGGGTGTTAGGACCAGACACTCTGGGTTTGAATCTCAGTTCTACCACTACTTACATGGGTGTCTTTGATTACATTGATTTCTGTGAATCAGTCTCCTCATTGTAAAATGTGGCTAGTAGACACTTCGCAAGATTGTTGAGTTAATTGTTGTAAGACTCTGACATTGAAGTCTGGGCTAGTACGCACTCAGTAACCTGTCATACCATTGCCACCACCGCCTCTCTCCCACAGTGCGGTAGTCCTCTAGGTAGCATTTCTTTCCTCACCCTCTATTCATTCCAGCCTCCCTACCATATTGCTACCAGATGATTTTCCTAAAATGAATAATAGTTGTTCATACTGATGTCTTCCTTAAAGTTCTCAAGTGGGTCTCCTTTGCTTCTCAGATGTAACTGTTCTTTGTACATGTTATTAAGGCCAATTTGTCTTAAAGAATTGGTAGAACTCACAGCCAAGTATGACTAAGGGGAATCTGTTTATTGTCTACATTGTGTCCTTGAATGATCAACATCATTTTTTGATCCTCTTTTATGTTAATTATTGGTTTGTGCTTAACTGATAAGGTGATTACTGCATCTTTGTCACTGTGCACAGTGCAGACTTACCTATATTTCTGTAGGTGTAGTTATATGTGCATTGGCTGTCTTTTGTACAGATCCAGGCAAATTGAGGAATTTGAGGATGTGACTCTTTAATTCTTTAAAATTGTGGGCTGCCCCTCCCTGGGTCAGGCCTAGGAATGGCTTTATGTTTGTTTGTTTTTTCCCCCTGAGGCAGGGGGTGGTGTATTGCAGAGTTCTAATTTCCTGTTTGAATGTCACCTTCAAAAATAGTGCAACATTATTAACAAAATCAAAATAAGTAAAACCTTTCAAAGCACTGTGTCTTGTAACAGCAGACTTTTCTTTTTCTTTCTTGTATGTGTATAATTGGTGTTTTGTGTTTTATTTTTATGCACAGGCCATTTAGATTGTTATTGAATGAAAGACTCCCCTTGCCATCCTCAAGTGCCATTTCTCTTCCACTTGTGTGATGTTTCTTTGTCCCTTACCCATTGACTAACTTAATTAATAAATGTATGTTTTGGGTCTTGTTTTTAGTTAGCCTTGGTGTTTAAATAAATTCTGTTCATGTTTCTATTGGTCCTACCAATTGTTGTTGAAATGATTTCTGCTTCTTAATATTATAAGACAATCTTATGTCTTAACGGTTAAGACATAAGATTGTCTTATAATATTAATTTTAAATAAAACATTTATAGTATAAAGTCAAACGATGCTAAAAAGCTCATAAAGATCATTAGTCTGCTCTGCTCTACCCTTTACCCCCAAAACACACATACCATGTACTTGCAACTATTTTGAATTGTTTCTTTTGGCATTTACCAACCTGTTTTGAAGTATTTATAAATTGCTACCCCCTCATTAATTTTATTTCTTTTATGGTACATCATGATTTTGAATTCAGGAAACTTTACCTCTGTTAGTTGATTTTGGAAAGTAGATTTTAGATCTCCTTTAAATCAGAATTGATAAATTTCTCCTTAGAATTTGAACCCTAAATATACAGTTAAGTCACTTTTTAAAAAGTGTTATATGTTGGTGAAGTTTATTTCTTTTATTTTCTCCATTATGTTTGATATCTTACTGCTTTCATATCTGTGGATCTATTTCTAGTCACTCAGAGTGAGTACTCAGTGTACCTCTCCTCCCCCAGCCTCTTTTCTTCTCATTTTGGAAATAATGAATGTAGCAAGGCTATACATTTTCCTTTGAGCATGTATTTTGCTATGCTCTTAGAGTTTTTAGTATGAAATGATCTTTTCATTTTTTTACTGATTTCTTAATCCTTATTTTTATAATTTTATTAGAATTTGATCAGTCTGTATAATCCATTCAAACATTTTGAAAAGAGTATTTTAAAATTTATTTTATTATTGATTTTTTTCAGTTGTCCATGGACATATAAAAAGTTGCATGCTTTACTCTCGCTGCTATGGCTCAGTTGGTTGAAGTGCCTTCCTATAAACTGAAAGGGTTCAATTCCTGATCAGGGCACATGCGGGTTTGATCCTGGTTAGGGTGCTTATGAGAGATAGCGGATCGATGTTTCTCTCTCACATCGATGTTTCTCTCCCTCTCTCCCATCCCTTTCCCTCTCTCTCTGCCTCCTTTCTTCTCTCTCTAAAATCGATAAGCATGTCCTCAGGTGAGGATTAAAAAAAAAAACAGTTGTAAACTTTATTCACATTTGTGGGTTGTTTTAATTTCATCACGTCTATGCTCACGTCATTTTATTAGATCTATTTTTGACAAAGATGTATTGATTTCTCATGTCGGTGGAACATTTTTCAAGTTATTTTTTACATTTCAATACCTTTTGCCTTATGTAATTTGGTTTTTTAATTTATAGATTTTGATTTGTAGCTTCTTAATTTATGCTGTTTGGTCCTCTTTACCTTGAATTCCACATTGTGTGATATTAATATAATACTCATACTTTCTTTTGGGGGCACTTAGCTGGTATTTCTTGGCTTATCCCCCGATTTAACCTTTTTTTAGTCATTGAATTTTAAGTGTTTCTTACAATCTGTATATGACCATTGTCTTTTTAACTTAGTCTGACATTCTATCTTTTAGTGGGGGAATTCAGCTTTCTTTTTTATTCTAATAGGTGATACTTGATTTTATCACTTTATACCTTGTTCATTATGTAAATTTGTAACTTTTTAAAATTATTGTAATTTTGCTTATATTTTGTTTTTGTATTTCCTGGTTTTCCCTTGTTTATGTGGCAACCCTGTACTTTTCCATTTTATTATTGTCCACCTTCTCTTTCAATGGCTTATAATCCACCCCCCCCCACTTTAACATGAAAAATGATTTACCTCAACACTCTTATTAATCTTCTTCTCTAACATTCCTAAATTCTTATGGAGATAATTCAGTTTTTTTTAAAATAAACTTCTATTTTTCAATTATATTGAAAAATTGATACACAATATTATGTTAGTTTCAGGTGTGCAACCCAGCAATTAGACGTTGCATAATTTACTAAGTGATCATCCTGACAAATTTTGAACCCATCTGACAATTCCGTGTTTTAGGTCCAGATTTTTATCAGACTTCTCTGTGTCTGGAATTCATATTGAGTATTTGTATTACATTTTCCATATAGTTTATTCATTAAGATTTAATTCTGTATAAAGGGCAAGGTATATCATGCCAGTGTTTCATCTCTTCTCTGTTTTTCTGCACATAAAGGTCTCTTTTCTAATTCAGTTTTTGTTTGGTTAAAATCTTTTCTCAAGTCCTTTCCTTAGGTGGGGCGGTGAGTGATGTGCTCTGAATCCTTAAATTTTGGCAAATACTTTTTCATATTGAATGTGTATGTAGGATGTTTGGGTTGTACTGCTTTTTCTCCCAGCAGTCTAAATGCTATTCTCTCTTTTTTTTTTTAACTCCAGTATTACAGACGAGAAGTCCAATGTTAATTTGATTCTTTCTGGTAACTTTTAAGATTTTCTTTCTATCTTTAGAGTTCAGGAATTTTAGCAAATGTTTTTTGCGTGTTTCTTTCCATTGGTTCATGGAAATTTCCTTTCATATTACTGTAATTATTACCTCTCTTCTATCTTTCCCTTTTCCTACTAGAGATTCTTCTGGAACTCTTCCTATGGTTGGTATGTTAGTTAGATTGCCTCAGCCTGCTCTTTAAGTCTACTTTCTTTTCTCAGTATAATTGTCATATCTCTGTAATTTTACATTATGCCTTGAGATTTCTTTCAGTTGATCCTTCATACTACCAGTTATAGTTTATCTTCCCTTGTAATTTATGTATCTGCTGAATTGTTTAGCTTGAGGATTATGCTGTTTAAATTTTAATTTATTTTATAATCTGTATATATTATTTTTGTTCTCTAGTTGACTCTCTTTAAGTAGCCATACTATTTTGAACCATAGTATTTCATCGTGTCCTTCAAACACCTGTTAAGTCTGCTCTCTCCTACACTCTCCCACCCTTAGGTATGTTATATATATGTACATTGGGGTTCAGGCTGAGCTGTTAAGGGAACTTAGGCTGTTATATTCTGTAAATGATGAAAGGCACAGGCATCTCAGCCTGCACTGTAGCAATAGGCATGTTTTCTATTTATGGCCTGGGGGACTCTATGCCTTTCTTCTGGTCTTCTTACCCTTCCCAGCCTCAGGAGTAGAGGGTAGTCTCACTTTTATTGAGTGCCTCCTGAGCACCATTGGGGCCAGGGAGGTTGGCCACACTAGTGTAGTTATACATGTGCAGGACATTTTTGGGTCTTGCTTGGAGCCCAGATCAGAGCAATTCTGCACCAGCCCTCTCTGAAGATGACTGTAATTCCATGGCCCCATTAGTCAAGCCCCACTCACTCCCAAATTCAAGGTTCATTGTTTTCCCCAGAATTCTGAATATTTATACTTTATTCATAGCATCAGATGGTATTTCATCCTTCTGTGTCATTTATCAAGCGTTTAATGACATTGCAGAAGAAACTGCCATTTTGAAAATCAGTCTTTGACTACCCTGGTTTTCCCAACCTCTTTAAATGCATAACCTCTTGGACTGCCCTACAGTTTCTAGGAATTGTCCTTTTCAGATGGACCTTGGACAAATAAACTCTTTTAGGAGAGTTTATTGGTTTGGGATACGTAAACCTCTTTTAGGAGAGTTTATTTGTCCATATGCAAATTTTACTGAATAAGCTATGAATGAACTGAAAATCTTACACAATGCAGAAGCTAATTAAAGTAGGACAGAGGCCAAAATTAAGAGGATAGGTAGGGGAAGAAACAGGAGCTAGAGAAGCATCTTTTGAGTTAACAGCGGTAATAGGAAGAAGACATGGTGATCATATGGAAATTGAAAATCACATAAAATCAGAAGACCTTATTCTGACCAATAGTTACACCTTCTCTTAAGCCTGGGGTTGCTGACAAGTAGTATTAAAACAGATTGTACATTAAAGGGGCCCATTCTGTTGTAGAAAATTTAAACAAGGAAGCATTTATTAAGATCTGAGTAGATGAAAAATAAACTGTTCCCTGTATTCACAGGTTGTAAAGTTAGTACAAAAACATGTATACTTATATTTAAACAGTCAGTTGCCTTAAATATTTGATATTTGAATTATATACACATACTCTCCCCATTATTGATATTCCATTTGTCTTAATCAGTCTCAAGCAAAGAAAATTTGAATTATACAACATGTGTAAACTTCACACTGAATGATAATTAGTCTGTACTGCTTAGTGGCACTTAATGTTCAGTAAAAATTTAAAACCCAGTGGCTCGATCCCTAATATGTAAGGGATAGATGGACTGAGATTCAGTTTCAGTAACAATTTAATTCCTGACGTTCTTTGCAAGCCTTTGCTTTGCATTTGTTACATGTATGAATATGAATTCAGGTGACATACATTTGTACTTTGCCATCGATCACAGAAAATGTAACCCTATGAAGCAGTAAACATGCCCTCATCTTTTTGTTATTTTCTCAATTTTTATTTGTCTGGAATATTGCTAATGAATATGTTTTCCTCCTTAGCTCTGAGTTTTCTTTTATTGAAAGCTTTTTGTAAAGTGGAAGGAGCAACAATGATTGGGTCATTTGCTTGTACCAAGATTTGTTGGGAGGGTGAAAAGGTGATGGTGGGCGTTAAAAACCTAGACCAACATGGGGAGTAAAAGTTATAAAATTTCTGGAGTTTTGTACTTCACATCATATGTATGTAATTAAGTTGAGAACGTGAACTTTCTATGACACAAGAATCTGTGTCATATACTATTATGTAATTTGTGTTAAGAATTCCAGTTTGTACTACAAAATTTTAAAAAATCATGGAAGAACCCTTATAAGAGTCCTTTTATTTTTGTTGGTGCTGAACTGTTAGTATTTTTAATGCTTAACATTAGAATGTATATTAGTGGGTTAAGATTTATTTGTGTAAGTTACATTTGTGTAACATGCATAATACTCCATAGGTTGAATATTGAACAGCGATGCTTGGGTGTTTGAGAGCCATAATTAGAATACTGAGTGCAAATTGCCAAAATTCAGTAAGTCAACAAACCAGTTAACAACACCAAAAAAACTCAAGGATATTAGGTTTCATAGTGCTCTTCCTTAATTTAGTTTGTCCATTATAGTCTATTTTAATTTTCCATAGTATTATTTAACATGCCAAGAAATGTCTTGTAATAGAATTTATAAAGTAATGTAGTTTTGGTAATATGAATACTGTCTTCAGCACTCTGCTGTTAAATCTCAGATTAAGATGTTTTGTAAGGGATTATCTAGTTTGTTGCATAAAAGAATATCTTTGATTTGTAACATTATCCAATTTAGAATTTTGAAACCAAGTGCTCACTTGAAAAATAAATGAAATAGTTGGTATGTGTCATTTTGTTGTTAAGACAAAATAAATTGTAAAAAGAAAATACATATCTCTACTAACACAGAACAATAATTTTTCATTTTGGGTATTACTTTCTAATGCTTATCCATGTACATGCCTTTTCTCCCCGTACACCCAATGAATAGACTGTTCATGTTACTGAAAAGCATAGTCCCTGCCTACTACCTTTTTGTGTGTCATGCTAGATATTTAAAGAATAGAAGATTGGCTTACATATATATCATTGACCTTAAGTGAGTGAGTTACAAGTGAAATATAATAAGCAAGCCTAAAGATGTAAATTCCAGTTGAAATTTGCACATTTATTTGTCTTTGGTTCCATTAGGAAGTGAATAAGTCAGAAAAAGCTCCTCTTTTAAGTATTGCTATGAATTTTTGCACTCCAGAGTTTACTTCTGTTTCTTATTTTTATTATTAACAATAGAGGTTCACGAATATGGTAAGTATGGATTTAGATTTTGTGCATAGGTAGAAAGGTCATATATTCTCATGTATTTATATGAATGAAAAAAATGGTAACATTTAAAACAAAAGACAGCAATTAACTCTTTCTTTATGATCACACAACAGTAATTGATAAAGATTTTTCATTCCATTTGGTAACTGTTAGGTGAAATCTTTGTCCTTTGATGTTTCCTGTTTTTCTGTGCTAGTGGATGAGGTACATATTTCTTAAGTACTGAAGTTTGGACAGCAAAAAATAATTGCTTTTTATCTCAAATTGAGAATAATTTTATTTGGGGAGGGAGTCCTCATGTTTCTTTATATTTAAAAGCCCTTTAAAACTTAATATTATTAGGCCTCACTGTATAAACCTGGGCTGTTTTCCTACCCTTTTCTCAAAGCCAAATGGTGCTCCCTAAATGTAATCTATGCTTTGTTCCCTCATTGCTTCCATTCATTCTAGTCTCTGGTCTCCAGCTACTTTTTCATTCTTCTCTTACTAGTATTAACTGCTTATCCTTGAAGACCTAATTCAGGTGTTACTTATCCATGAATTTCTGAATTATTCTTTTCCCCAGACCCTCAACAGAATGACTTGTCCTCTGCTTTTTGTTGTCATAACAGCATATAAGTGGCTGTTATAGCAACTATGAATCATAGATATGCCATTGTTATTAAGAGTGGGGCATGTGGAAATCTTGTCATCTGCAACTACATGGATGGACCACAAGGGCATTGTGCTGAGTGAAATAAGTCAGGCAGAGAAAGACAAATGCCATATGATTTCACTCATATGTGGAATCTAAAAAACAAAACAAATGAACAGAAACATATTCATAGATACAGAGAACATTTAATGATTGCCATAGAGGAGGGGAGCTGGGGGATAGGCGAAAAAGATGAAGCCATGGAGAAGTAAAAATCAGTAGTTACACAATAGTCATGAGGATGTAAAGTACAGCATAGGCAATATAGTCAATAATACTGTAATAATTATGTATAGCGTCAGATGGGGCTAGATTTATAGGGGTGACCACTTTGTTAAGTTACATAAATGTCTAATCACTGGGCTATACACCTGAAACTAATATAATGTTGTACATCAATGTAATTGAAAAATACAAAAATATTTCAAAAAGTGGAGCCATGTGTCATCCGTCTTTATCCATCTTCCCGAATAAGCATTTAGTGAACACTTGTTGAATTGAAATGGTTAGAACACCATGCTTCTCATGATTAAGAAAACAGCTTGCCTCATTAAATTCTTTGATCCATAGTAGCCCTCATTCACCATGTTTCTTGCATACCCTTTTCCCACCTGTTATACTATGGTTGTTGATACTGTGGTTGTTAGTTCCCGTTACTTCAAGAGTAATCAAAGAGGGATCATTTTTGTGTGGATGGAATGCAGGGAAAGTGGCTTTTGACTCTTTGTTGCTATTCAGCTTTGAGTTTCATTTCTTTTCCCATTTTTGCAGGACCCTAATCGGAGTGTTCATACCAGCAGCAGCAGCAGCAGCAGCAGCTGTAGCAGCAGCAGCAGCAGCAGCAGCAGCAGTAGCAGCAGCAGCAGCAGCAGCAGCAGCTGCAGCAGCAGCAGCAGTAGCAGCAGCAGTAGCAGCAGCAGCAGCACCAGTTTTTCAAAGCCTCACAAGTTAATGAAGGAGCACAAGGAAAAACCTTCTAAAGACTCCAGAGAACATAAAAGTGCCTTCAAAGAACCTTCCAGGGATCACAACAAATCTTCCAAAGAATCCTCTAAGAAACCCAAAGAAAATAAACCACTGAAAGAAGAAAAAATAGTTCCTAAGATGGCCTTCAAGGAACCGAAACCCATGTCAAAAGAGCCAAAACCAGACAGTAACTTACTCACTATCACCAGTGGACAGCAAGATAAGAAGGCTCCTAGTAAAAGGCCCCCCATTTCAGATTCTGAAGAACTCTCAGCCAAAAAAAGGAAAAAGAGTAGCTCAGAGGCTTTATTTAAAAGTTTCTCTAGTGCGCCCCCGCTGATACTCACTTGTTCTGCTGACAAAAAACAGATAAAAGATAAATCTCATGTCAAGATGGGAAAGGTCAAAATTGAGAGTGAGACATCAGAGAAGAAGAAATCCACTTTACCGCCATTTGATGATATCGTGGATCCCAATGATTCCGACGCGGAGGAGAATATGTCCTCTAAATCTGATGTGAGTAGTCTTGTTGACTTCCCTCCTTTCCCTCCTTAGTTTTCAGATTTTATTTCAAATGGTTTCAAGATAAAGAATGTGGGAAGAAAATGACAGTTGAACTATAACATGGTAGCATGAAAGCACCAAGAAATGAGTTTTCTTAATTAATGGAAAGAAGGAAATTAAATCATTAAGAACTCTGCAAGTTTTTAGGCTGTGGTTTAAATTGTTAAAGGAAAGATATATTCCATAGTATGATAATGGTTATTTGAAGAGCAGCAGAAAAACTTAGATGCTCATTAGAACTTAGTTACTATGCTCTTCAGTGATTGCTGATTTAGGAAGGTAAGAAGAATGCAATAAAACTTGAATACAAAGGACATAAATAAATTTAAAAGAGAAACTTAGAAAATATTAGGGTGCAGCTATAATCTTGGTCTTATTGATCAATGGAATGAAAAAATTTGTTTATATAAATGGAAAGCTGGTGATGGTGTTTTTAAAAGGTTTTATCTAGGCAAAATTAATATAGCAGTATACTATATCTATATATAATTGGATAAACTTTAACATATATATATGCCTGTTAAACCAGGTGAAAGTATTTTGAAAATGAAATATTTTATTTTTTTTCATTGTATAGCCACTGATTTAAAAGTACAACTGTGTACTTTACATATCCATTTTCTGGTAGTAGTAATTATTTTACTCTGATCTTCATTACAAGTTTTTTTCTTATAAGTGGGATTATCTTTTGTGGATACCTAAAAGACCATCCAATATCCCCCCAAAATGTTACCTGGTGTTGAGATTTAAACTTATAAGTACAGATTTCTCAGAGTTGGAAGGGATTTTCAGGTTATTTGTTCTAACTTAGCAATGTAAGAAATCTTACACTTTACTTACAAGACTGTTATTAGTTCAGAAGGTATTTGATTCTGTTTCTGGAGAATAGGATAGAAATTTTATTTACTATGAAGTTTTCTCTTTCTCACATTTCCATTTTCTGTCCTTTTGACCTTCTACCATTAATTATCAGTTACAATCAGTCCTAGTAATCTTACTTTGGCTTGTCAATATTTCTAGACAATGGTCAAGGAAAATGTGTGGCTAAAAATTACTGGTAAGTTTAGAACACTACTCTTTCTGTTCCAAGAGGTCACTTCACAACTGTTTCAAGTGCTGGCAAGGGGATCTCAGTAACAGATAATCTGTACTGTGTCTGCCCTGTTTTTAGCTGAAAACCAGCCAGAGTTAGAACATGGCATCAATATTGATCTCTAGTCATCCAGAGACCACTTTCTTCCCCCCTGCTCTCTATAGCTAATCTTGAAATTTAAATAGAAGATCATTATTAGGAGCAGAGTAGCATATAAAATACTGGAGCCCTAGCTGGTGTAGCTCAGTGGATTGAATGCCAGCCTGAGAACCAGAGGGTCACTGGTTTGATTCCCAGTCAGGGCACATGCCTGGGTTGCTGGCCAGGTTCTCAGTAGAGGGCAGGTGAGAGCAACCACACATTGATATTTCTCTCCCTCTTTCCCCTTCTCTAATAATAAATAAATACAATCTAAAAAAAAATAAGATAAGAGATTGAGTAATTCATTTCAGTGTTTGGTAAAGGCTTTATAGTGATAGTTTATGAAATGGAGATAAGAGCTAATGAGTTCGTTCCAATATTTCAAGCATTTATTTTTCCTCCTTTTTTACCTCTCATTTTAAAACAAAACTTGTTCTTAAGGCAGATGCTACTTGGAACTTTTTTGGTATGCTTGACTTTCCTTTCAAATCACCCTTAAATGTTCAGTGTTATAGTTGGGGTGTGATTAGGTTATCAAGACTGTCGAGTTTAGCAACTTTGTTCTGACATGGTGCAATTCTGCTAGAACAGAGGTTTTAAAATTATGGGTGGTAATTCACTGGTGAGCCATGAAATCAATTTAGCATATCATCACCAGTATTTTTTTTAAAGTTTGAACACATTATAATTAGTATAGGTAGATAATGATTTGTGAAATTTTTATTTCAGAGGATGTGTCATTTCTTATAGTAAGTCATGGTCAAAAAGTTTAAAGGCATCTTTCTTGAATGTTCGTTGATTTGTGAGGAGACTAACGGCATTCACAAAGCAGTATTGAATGCTCCTTCTACATGAAAGTAACACAGATTACCATATTTTGCTGTGTATAATGTGCACTTTTTGCCCAAATTTTTGAGGGGAAAATAAGGGTGCGCATTATACATTGGTAATACTAATGCCATATGTGTATAAATGTTTTTTAACTCTTTTATTTATGCTTAGGTGTTAAAAGTGTAACTCTAGAAAGCAATAACAATATCCGTATGCGAAATAATACTCTGGAATACAGTAATCGGCTTTGTTTCTGAATATAAACAAATAAAAAATGGAATTAAAAAATTAAAATGAAATATTTTTTTCCTGAAAGTTTGAGCCCAAAATGTGGGTGTGCATGCTACACGGGAATGCATTATACACAGCAAAATATGGTATTTTTCTCTTTAGATAATTTTCTATATTCTCATTTTTGTATGACTTTTCTTATAAACTTTATATCCAACTTGGTATATTTATACAAAGCAATACAATAAAAATTTTCTGGAATGAAGATTTGCAATTGTAATTTCTTATAGTACATAGCAAATTTTTAAAATGATTCATGACATACTACAGCTGCATATCCGGTGATCATGTAACAGGAGTGTTTGTAATGTGCAGATCATCATAGAGTAAGCCTCTAAAGACTTTTCAGGTATTATTTCAGTATCAAACCAACAACTGTACTTTCCTTACCAGTTTTTGATGGTAGTAATGCTTTTTATTCCTGCTGCTATTAGTTTAATTCTCTAAAAGTAGGTGCTGGAACAGAAGAGAATTGACAATAGTAGTTCCAAGTAAGCCAGGATCCAAAAGACCTTTCTGTGAGCAAGGGAGGATAAGAGGGCTGAAATTTCCTTTATTCAGTAGTAAAGATAGCCTTTGTTTGGCCTTTCTATCAGTTCTACCTGGTGTCCCTCGTGTGGGCAAGACAGAAGGAATAAACAGGAGGCAATTGTAATGGAGAGCCCTAGCAGCCTGAAATGTCCCTTGGCCAGTAACTGCTTTGGTGGTAGCTTGGGGCAGGCCCAACTTCAGGGGGCACCATTCACACTGTCCTGGTAATGAGTGTGTCTGCATCTGAGTAAGTGGGATCAGATGACCTGATCTTTCTAAAGTCCTTTCCAGCTTCATTATTTAAATATGAGCCAGATACATGTTCATTTGTGAAGAATGGGATGGTAGGTAATTTTAGACACAGTGGGTGGAAATCATGGACATTGGAAACAGAAGAAAGAAAGAAAAAAATGATTGGAGAGTGTGAAGAATTAGGAAGGGCTGGGGCAAGATTATTTACCTGTTATGTCTGTAAAGAAAACATCTTGCTTTGGTACAGGTTAGTTACAATTAAAAGGAAGAACTTTTTAAAGATTTTTTTTATAAATTAGATTCAGATTTTACATAAAAATAAAAATCACTGCTATTGAGATGGATTAGGAAGCTTAAATGTTGTTTGTTGTTCAGATTTTTATATACTTTGTAAATGAGAAGGGGAAAAAGAGAAAGTACATCCATGGTTCATATGCTCACATGGTTTTGGGGGATCACATATCTGTTGGTGAGTGTTTAGGTAGGTAGGTAGGTAGGTAGGTAGTTAGGTAAGTAGGCAGTCAGGTAGTCAAGGAACCAAGTACTTAGGAGCCTGTACTCTGGTGTCAGACATGTGGACTGTGATTTGAATCTCACCTCTATGTGTGATCTTGGGCAAACAATTTAACCTTCTCTATTTCCTAGTTTTTGGTTTTTATGTGTGAAATGGAGATTATGATAGTATTAAATTTTTAAGATTATTGTGAAAATAGTCAATCTAAGTAAAGCACTTAATACACTAATCATTAAATTTTTAAGATTATTGTGAAAATAGTCAATCTAAGTAAAGCACTTAGTACACTTAGTAAAGCACTTAGTATACTAATGTAAAAATGTGAATTAGCAGTTATTATGTATGATTTGGCTTCTGGAAACCTGTATAACCTTCCTGAAACATTGAAATATTTTTTTGATATTCAAGAATACTACAGAATTCTGTCTTTTTAAAAAATGTGTGGCCTATATGTTTTAAAAGAGAAAAGGTACTTGGAATATATGTCATGTTGCTCTGAATTTTGTCTTGAGATATTGATATTCATGTATTACATGTATCCTGTGGAAAAACACAGGACAAAGGCTGTAAGGTTTTTAAAAAATTTTTGTCCCAGAATGTAAAGTTCCTTTTAATTAAAGAATAGTTGGTATACTATATTATATTAGTTTCAGGTGTACAACAGTGATTTCACATTTATATATACTTTAAGGAGCGATCCCATGAGAAGTCTAGAAACGATCTATCACCAAAGTTATGGCAGTATTATCAACTGTATTCCCAATGCTGTACATTACTTCCCTGTGCCTTATTTGTGTTATAACCATAAATCATATCTCTTAATGCCCTTCCATTTTGTCCATTCCTCCTCCCCACTGCCCAACTCTCTGGCAACTATGAGTTTGTTCTGTGTATCTATGCATCTGTGTGTTTTGTTTGTTCAGTTTTTAAAATTCCACATATAAGTGAAATAAATATTTATCTTTCTCTGGCTTATTTCACTTAGCATAATACCCTCTAGACCCATCCATGTTGCTGCAAATGGCAAGATTTTTTTTAATCTAAGTTGAAATACCATTTATTTCACTGGAAAGAAAAGAGTGATCCAACTCTGTGTCCACCTGCCACAGGTTTTTGGGCCAAAGACTCAGAAGCAGGGACACTCTCACCAGGGTCATTCCCAAATCCAACACCCACTGGAAACAGGAGGTGTGGAGGTGGCCTAGCCCCCACCACAGTTTCTGCACCCAAGGAGGCCTGCTAGGAGAACAGAATATGAATGGGAAGCTACAGAAGTATTGAAGGACAGGGAAATGGGCAGGAGAGAGAAAAGGAAGAAGTGGTCAGAATTTAGCAAGGTATATTAAGTTTCACAGTTCGTTGGGGATTAAACACACAGAGCCAAGAACGTCCCGGAGACCGGCTACCATGATGGGTGTATTCCCATGCACAACCACACCTCAGAATTTCAGCCCACACACATCCTACCTCAAGCTTTAAAAGGCTGAATACCACGCCCCATCCACATACTGTTCTTGCTCACATCAGGCCATGTTGTACTGGGAGTTCTGCGCAACTACCGTAGCTTGAGAGAACTGACCATCATGCCCAAAACCATAGCCCTCTCCAACAGTGGGGACAGGTGCTGTAGTGCAATACAGGGGCCTCCAATCCAGCCCATAATATGAAATAGAAGCTGCAGTAACAGCAGCAGCCTGTGTTCTGGACTTGTGGCAGCTAGGATAGGGTCTGCTCTGTGTAATTATATGTAGAGGCAGCTGCAGCTGCCACTGCCTCATAGGACGGGGCAGCAAGGAGCACTGTGGTAGGCATGAAGCACTCAGTAAGCATTATAATACAATGAATCCCCATAGCTCATGGTGTAAGGTGTATGCACTACTCCATATTGCTCCTTATATTGCTCGATAAAGTCAGCTACTCTCCCAAATGATCTATCGGACACTCTTTGAACCAGTACCCCCCTTTCCTACACTGGTAGCAGCACTCTGGTCTCCTATCCCAGGTGCAGTTCTAAGCCAGCTGGTGGACAACTGCATGTGTATTTGTTTGCCATGAAACTCTGTGCTGTCAAGGCCCTTGATGGCCTCCACTGCATCCTCAGTCCGCTCCAGGGGTATGAAGGCATAATCTTTCAGATGTCATATTCATGACTGGACTGTACTCCTCAAACTTGGCCTGAAACTCTTTGCTGGTACAAGTGGGACTGATGTTGCCCACACACAACTTTGTGGGGATTTTGCTCTTACTGTTGCTGGCTTCCACATTGAGATTCACCCCGTGCAGCTTGTAATGGTGCAGGCATCTTCTGTTGCTTCCTTGTCCTCTGTGAGCAGAAAGCCATAGTTCTTAATGATGTCACATTCCAGCAGCTTCTCGTACTGCTTGAAAAGCGTGCAGTCTCCTGCTCTGTAGCCTCCCAGGGCAGGTTTCCTGTGAACAGCTTCACCATCTCGACACTGCCCACTGGGAAATCAGCAGGAACTTTTCCTTGCAGTACAGATGCTTCTGACTGTAAATGCCAAGATTTTGATGCAGGCTTCCAGGAGTCTGGGGACTTGAGGGTAAACCACCCATTGTGGGTCTTTGGCTTTGTGCAGGAGAGAATTCAGATGAAAGCCAGCATAGAGTTTAAAGTGAAAGTGAGTTTATTTGCGAAGTGGTGAGACAAGGGAGTAAGGCTTTTCTACAGATAGAGCCCCCCTTTAGCAGAATTTGCTTCCTTTATTGAGATTCATTAATGGGGTGGTAGGGTATTCAATATGGGGGAGGAATATTTGGGATCTTCCCAGGTAAGGGGTAGAGATTTCTCAGAGGAACTCGGTTGGGAATTTTGTGTTCTTTTGTGGGCCTTTCTTTTCGATCACTGCAATATGGGATGTGTCATTTAGCATGTTAATGTATTTCAATGAGCTATAATGAGGCTAGGGATTATCTAGTCCCCATGTTGGATTGAGATGGTTTCTGCCAGTTTTAAGCCATAAATCCAGTGTGTGTGTGTGTGTGGGGGGGGTGTTACTTCCTGTTAACAGTTCTTGTACCTTTTATCATTTGTTGCCACATACCCTATTTCAATTTAATTCTTTTCTATGTCTGAATAATACTACATTGTGTGTGTGTGTGTGTGTGTGTGTGTGTACACACCACATCTTCTTTATTCATTCATGTGTCAGTGGATACCTCGGTTGTTTCCATATCATGGCTACTGTAAATAATGCTTCAATGAACATAGGGGTACATACATCTTTTCAAATGCTTGTTTTTGTTTTCTTTGAACAAATGCCCCAAACTGAAATTGCTGAATTGTATGGTAGTTCTGTTTTAAATTTTTTGCAGAACCTCATACTGCTTTCCATAGTGGCTGCACCAATTTATAATCTCAATAACAGTTCACAAGGGTTTCCTTCTGTCCACATCTTTATCAACTCTTGTTTCTTGCAAAGATTCTAAGTTTTAAATTAAAAGTTAAGCCAATGTTTCCAAGTATTTTTTAGCTTTCTAATTAAATGAGATAAAGGAAAAGAACATACCTATCACTGCACTGAGCAGGAACTTAGTAGTTTTTTATTTTTTTTTAATTGCTGTTACTGTTAAAAGAAGACTTACTAAGAAATGATTTTATCTTTGGGTTACTATTAATGTTACTGAAAGTAATTTTAAAATATATTTTGTAATTCCTGAAATGTTTCTTATTTTGTAAAAAAAAAAAATCTGATATTGTCACATGAAAGTCCAGTAGTAATTTTTCCCTTACAGAATTTGGGAGGTCAGGTGGGAGGGCAGGTAGGGAGGCAAAAGGACTGTTTTCTGGTGGATGAGCATTTAGCAAACTCAGAAAACATGATAAAGGCATGTTTTTGTTATGTATGTAATGTTAGCATTAAGAAAATTTTGTACTCAAGAACCTAGATAATCCCCATTAGAATAAAGCTGTTCTTGGTTTAGGAATTTATCATTTCGTGGCCATAGTGGTCATTTACGGAAAGTGACTTCTTACTAGTGACAATGTTAACTTGAAGCTTAGGAAAGAGTAAGGATCTGAGTGTATCAATAGCAACCAAAAGTTTGTAATTGTGGTTTGTATTAACCTGTTTAAACTTTACTTAACAATAAAAAAGAACTCAGATATCTTTCACTCCTCTTGTAATTTCCTAGTTTTTGTTTTTCGTATAATTCTGCTTCTCTATTGAATTGATCTTGTTTTGTGATATGAGGGAGTTTGGTATTCATAGCAGAGAAGGAGGAGAAAACAGTAAAAGAAAATTGAAATAACCATTTATGATCAGATTCAGTTATGGTAGTACTTTCCTTATCATTGTCTTGACTTTTTTCCTTGCTTTGTAGAAATTTAATCATAATTTAGAAGTGCAGAAGTTGAAAGTTTTAATTATCTTTCCTTGAAAATGGGCATATTACATTTGGTAAAATGTTTCATACTTCAATCTGCAGTGTGAGACGTCAGAGTTTAATCATGTCTTTTGATAGTTTTGACTTACCAAATTGCTTTCTTGTATAAAAATCTTCTTGAGGGAGAAAAACAAAAACTCACCAGATGGGAACATTTTTCCAAGGGTAAAGTGGTAGTTCAGATACAAGATAAAGACTTCAAACCACCTTAGCAGAAGTTTCTTTTGAAAAGAAAAAAAAATGGCAGGAGAATGAAAAAGAAACTTCCCTTCTTTTGTTGTGCCTCATTTCCTCCAACCCCACCCTGTTCCTTGCCCTGCTTAAACTGTCTGGAGTTGGCAGTAAATGTCCTGCTGTTGAAGCATTGGCCTTAGGTTTTATATGATGGAAGGTTGCGGCAGTCAGAGAAGAAGGTCTTTATTGTGTTTTCAAAGTGGCTTTTTAATGACTTGTAATTCCAGCACATGCAAGAGCTGTAAAGTCTGTAAGTATGGTGAGTGAGCAGCTGGAGAGGCCATTTATTAAAGGGCTGCCCTGGCTCTCCAAGGGGGGCTCTCATTCTGGAACTCCTGTTCTTTGTATTTTATAACTGGAGGTAAAAATACCTGAAGAGTTGCAATTCTTCCTCTGGTAGATTCACCTCAGCGTGGAACATTAAGTAAAACAATGGGAAGAAACCTTTGCTGGGTCCATGGAGAAATTTCACCTGACCTTGTTGTTTTTTGTGGGTTTTTTGTTAGATATAATCAGAAGAAGGTGGTGAGGTCAAGCCAATGAACTGTTCCTTTATTCAGCTACATTTCTGGCTTATTTTAAAAAACAGATTTGAAGCAATTGAAAACATTTTTTTAAAACAGAGTTAGAGGGTTTTTCTCTTCCTTGTTTGGGTACCATACTAAACCCAAATGTTTTCTCAGTTTTTATTTATTGTTTTTTTATTAGGAACTCTTTTATACTTTGAAAACATTTCAAACTTACTGAAAAATTGCAAGAGGAGTATAGTGAAACTGCCTCTTAGCCTTTACCTGGACCCTCCAATAATTAACAACAGTATGATATACGAACTTTCTTTTTTTCTCTTTTTATTTTTGTAAATTTAATCTTTAATGTATTTTTTCCCATTACCATATAGTCCCGTTATACCCCCAGGATGACAGCTAGGAGGTGGGGGGACTGAGCAAGAAGGGAAGAGGACTCACGGCCAAGCACGACAGTGTGGTGACTGCTGGGGGGCAGGGGGTATAAGGGGAGTAAATAGTAATGGAAAAAATACAGTAAAGATTAAGTCAGTTTTTAAATTAAATAATTCCTTAGAAGCCTTAGCTGACGGCCATGAATAGACAGGAGACTCTGTCGCTGTAGAGTTGGTTGTCATCAGTAATTGCCCAAATTTGGCATTTTCATTTATTTGGATTGAATTGTTTTTCTCTCAATAATTTCTATGAGCCTCCTTTAAGAGAGCTGCTTTGCCTATTCAGTACATTATTATTTCTTAGTCTAGGCCACATGATCTTTATGTAATTGTCCCATCTGTCATCTTTAGACCCACAGTCAAAGATGTGACTCAACATGATTGTGTACAACTAGATTTACCATGCCACAGGGATACCTTACAGTTCCAGCTACACTTTCCTTGAGTGCTTCCTATGTGTGAGTCCTCATTCTAAGCACTTGACTTGGTTTAACGCCTTTAAGCCATGAAACTGAGGCTCCAAAGTTAAGAAACATGAGCATGGTTGCCATGTTTAAAGTGGTAGAGCCAGAATTGGATCCATGGTAGGGAATGCCCTGAAGAGGAGTTTTGGGGTAAAGCAAATTTTATTTTCCCACGAATTCATCTTACAATTGCAGATTGTGTCATGAAATTGGTGTCACTGCTGAGAAAGCCTTTGATATATTCTTGTCCCATTTGTGAATCATATTACTCTGATCTACCTATTGGTTTGGGTAGATCTAGGTTTTACCCAGAGCCCTCATTCAGGAGGTGATGGGTTTTCCTCACAGGTGGATTTGTGATCCACAGCTGGAAGTGAGGGAAGAGCTGTGAAACATCCAGGAACCTCTAACTTCTCATACATACTTGCTTAAAAGAAAACAGACCCTCATGGATCTGAATTTCACATTATTTTAATGTGTCATCAACACAATTACCCTGCTCCCAGAATTTTTCCACCTAGTTTTGCATGGGAATTTATGTTTAACAGAGCTGAGCTGCAATATCAAGCTTTCCCAGAAGGTGCCACCAAATAACAAATGGTGTCCTCCAGTTCGAAGATTCCTTCTTTTTGAATCTTCTAGTTATATTGTGTAATTTCATTTTTTACTCTCTTTACAATATTCAAAATGTAGGCTGTGCTCTCTTTGAATTAGGAGACAAGATAATGCAACAATATAGGTAGAGAGAGGATGGTTTTCTTTTGATGTCTGTGTAATTATTTAACTAAGTTTGAGAAATTGTTCTCAGTGGGTAACAATTTATGACTATAGACTTCCAAGGCAGTGTCAAGGTCCGCAAAGAAAAATTACCCCTATGAGGCTTCTCTGGGTCACCAAAGGTGACTGCACAGTGAGATGTTCCCAGATAAAGTCGAAGATCCTTGTATTAGGCAGGAAAAAATGGAAAAGCATTTATTAAAGTGTTTGGAGACAATAGACTTTGCCTTTGAATTCAGACAACATAGAGGATGGAGATGGGGGTGGTGCTAAGATAGGGAGAAATATTTAGAATTGGTGACACAGAGAAAAGAAAAATTTTCTTGCCTTTCTAAGTCGTGGAAAGAAAATGTATGTATGAGGCCTTCAGATGGTACTTTAAGTAAATAAATGAAATAACTACTAGAGTGTCCTGGTTTGAGGCCTCAGTGTTTAGAATCATAGTATTGTTTTTTAAAAGTTAAATTGTTTACCCTTGCTTTATTTTGTGGTCCTTCTATTTTTTTAATATGATAAACTATCATTGTCATTTCACGTAACTACAAATGTTTCCTTCTAAATATGTTTATTTTTAATATTCTTTAACTACTTTAATGATGTTCGATAACACTTGAAAATATTCATGCGGTAGGTACTTCTATATATAAACACTGTATGAGGTGGTAGAGATGGTACAAAACTAGGCTGAGCTTTGAAAAAAAGGAAGGCTTGAATCAGTGTAGATAAGCGCCAGGTGGACAGGAGAAGGGATTCTTGACCTGAGGGAAAAACTTGAAAGAAAAAGAACTGATGGCAAATTCAGGCAAGTTTGTACTGTCCTTACTGAAAATGAAGGGAGAGCTTATAGATAAAGCCCTTCAGTTAATTTATCAAATTGGTTTGTCAGGGATGAAGAAAGCCTTATTTATTGAACTCTCCTCCACACTAGGATTGCCCTGGACCCTTTTCTCTATATCCTCTTACGTACTCCATTCAATGAGTGAAATAGTTTTTGCCCCCATCTTACAGATGTGGAAGTGGCAGAGCCAGAATTTGAATGCAGGAAATGACCAAAGCCCATGCGCTTTTGTACCATACCACCAATTCAGCCTCCTTGAAGAGAGAAATCACATCAAATTAAAACCACTGTGCTACTGATTAAATCTTTTCAAGAAAAATCTAATTAGCCACATTAACTTTTCTTACCATCTGGCTTCCTCTGGTAATGGTACTGCAGTTCACTGAAAGGAGGAGAATAAGAAATAAAAACTAGCCCTGAAATTTGGATACTTGGCTATGAATTATGGTTGCCAAGAATATCACCTGGTGTGATGTCCAAAATGCTGATCAATTCGTGCTTACCATTTTCTAGGAAGCAGAACTACAGAATGTATCAGAAAGCTGTAGTACTTCAGAGTCTGTCCAAGGGCACTTGTTCACCAATGTACTGTCTTATCAGAGTGTTTCATATACCTCATACTAGGGGCAAGGACATGGGCGGAGGTATTGGAAGAACTCCACTTATCTAAAGGTTGTCCTCATGAAGGCTGTAAGGAACGTAGTGCTCCCTTTTCCTGGTACCTAGCTGTACCTGGCTAATAAATTATCTTCCTGGGTCTAGTAGGGATGGATGGTCTGGACTCTAAGCCACGGTCCCAGAGCGTACACTT
This sequence comes from Glossophaga mutica, assembly GCA_039655065.1. Lineage (NCBI taxonomy): Eukaryota > Metazoa > Chordata > Mammalia > Chiroptera > Phyllostomidae > Glossophaga > Glossophaga mutica. The sequence goes on along the minus strand of CM077305.1, from coordinate 141,289,870 downwards.
GGAATCAAAAGACTAGATAGGTTCAGTTTACTGATGATGAACTGTAAAACGTGGATTTTAATTCTAATGATAAGATTACCAATGTGGACTGCTACTCAGGTATTCGTTTAAGCAATAATATTAATTATATCACAGACAAAAACTTACCATTTGTCCAGTAATTGTATTCTGTGAAAATGCGATATTGGTAGGTGTTCTTGTAAAGATCGAGAGACAAAGCTGCTGTTTAGGAATTTAGCGATTTATAATCCATGGCCACAGTGTGTATATATATATTTTTTTTATTCCTGCACATGGTTCTAAAATGTCATTTTCCATTTGACCTAACCTTATATCAAACTGAGAATGAAAGCAGAGTCTTGCTGAAAGTTTAAAATGTTTGTGTCTGACAAATTCTACTTAAAGGTGACCTGATACATTTTCAGTAATATAAAAGTGCTCACTTCCTCTTTCTCATTATTTTCCAGTTTTTTTAAATTAAAGGCGAACATCAAACTTGTTGCTGATCTTGTGATGGGGCATTTGAGAGTGCTAGCTTATCTGATAATCTTAGGTCAGAGTGTCACTTCTCTTGCTTATTGAGTTTGCCTTTATTGTCCAGTAACACGTCCCATGGCTTTTAAAGATAAGCCATGCATCTTCCTCCTTGTTTTGTGTAATACAACCAGTGAGTCTCATTGTTTACTCCTCAGAAATTAAGGTTTGAAGGAAACAGGTGGTGTCTCCCATGCTGCCCCTCTCCTTATCCTCATTGTATGAATAATTGTTGTCTCACTTCATCTTTAGAAAACTTTAAAGATTTAAGACAAAGTTTAGAAACCATGAACAGCTATCTTAGGTAGTAAATACTTTACAGCATTTACTTCATGATTGAGAAAATCATGGAATTTTTAAAGCAGAAAGAGTTCAGAAACTTCCTCAAACAACTTGCATTTTGTAGAGGAGAGCTTGAGGCCAAATTTTACAACTTGCCCAAGATCATGAAGCTCTCATTCCCTGCCCCCCGAAAAGGCCCTAGGATGCAGGTTGCCAGTTGGGGTGCCATTATTGTTTCCAGTCCTTCATATTCTCTCATGCCTTTCCCAAACTCTTCGCCACTTGAATGTTTTAAAGTAGTTCCTAATGAGTTGTTTATATCCATTAGACATAAGGCTGGTGTCGCCTCTTGGCCCCACCTCTTAGTCTGTGCCCCTTTGTTGAATAAACAAATGTTGCGTTTCATCTACTCAGCAGAATTGCACTTGAAAGCCTCACGTCATGTCTAAGGTGAGGGTAGTGTGTAGGTCTCGGTGGATAGTACAGAGATTAATTGGCAAAAATTTTGATAAACCTGGTTACTGGTCCTTGATTGTCTCTGGGAAATTACCAAGCAGAATAATCATGGCTATATATATTTAGGGGAGGGATCATTATGCAAAACAGAAAATGGCACATTTAGGTATCTGGGGAATCAAAAGTCGTAATATGGCTTAATAATAAAAACATGGAAAGGACTTACAAAACTTACAATATAAATGAAGCCTTTCCTTGAACAAGCTGATATTCTTACCAGATGAAATCTGAATTCTTCTCCCTCTTACCTTTCAGTATCTTCAGTATCCACCTCTGTGTCCTGAGTTGTTCCCCTGCGTCTCTACATATGTACCAAGATGACCTCCACACCAAACAGCCAGCTGCTCACACATAGACGCACCTCCAACTTTTTGGTTAACCCTTATGCTCTTCAGACTCTAGTTTCCTCATTTTCTTTCCCTCCACTGAGAGACATCTCAAAAGCTCCCTTATTCCTCCATCCACTGTGGTCTGGCTTTTGCTCTTGGAAACTATTCTTAAAGCTATCACTGGAAAAGGTCACCAGTGCCTTCCAGATTCTAAATGTAGAAATTATTTTCTAAGCACTTGATTTTACCTTTCTGGCACCTTTAGTTTGATTTTCTGTTCTATTTCTTGGCTCTGACATCTTCAAGCGCTCTCTGCCAGTCCCCTTTTCTACCACCTGTAAGCTGGCCATCACCGGCCTCCTTTTCTATTATATAATCTTCTGCTAGACAGTCACCTATTACCTGTCTCTTGTCTCGTCTTCTTCCCAGATCCTTTTCCATATACCTATACAAAATACAAATTATGGAAAGAAATATGCAAAGAATATTAAACGACTAGCTAAAATGGTGTTATGGGTCATTTTCAAAACATTATCTTTAACGTAGCCATATTTAGAAAGCATTTTATTGTTACAAAACCTCAGATACCAGATGGACTAAACACCAAATTGTCTCTAGCCTTGCTTTTTGTCTTTTTGTAATTTTTTATTACGGAGAATTTCAAATATACAGAAAATATGCAGAATAGTATAATGAATCCCCCATTTTTCCCATCACTCAGTGTTCACAATTATTATCTTTCTTAATAAAGAAGGCTTTATTTTATTTTTTATTTTATTTATTTTTTTATCCTCACCTGAAGGCATGCTTATTGATTCCAGAGAGAGAGGGGAAGGAGAGGGGAGTATGAGGGAGAGAAACATCAATGTGAGAGAGACACATCGATGGGTTGCTTCTCCCATGAGCCACAGGATGAAACCCGCAACCCAAGCATGCATCCCGATCAAGAATCGAACGCACAGCCTTTCAGCTCATGGGACAGTGCTCCAACCAACTGAGTCACACCAGCCAGGGCTCCACAATTATTAACCGATGGCCAACCTTGTCTCAACTGTAGCACCATCTACTCTTCCCCCAATATAATTTTCAATAAAATCCAAGGTGTCCTATTATTCACACATAAATATCTCAGTATGAATAAAAGATAAGGGCTTTTTAAAAACAGAACTGAAGAATCATCATATCTGAACAAATTAATAATTCTTAATGTCAGATTTCTGGGCAAATTTCCAGTAGAATCAAAATGTCATAAATTTTCTTTTTGTTTTTATAGTGAATCAGGATCTAAATTAGGTCCATATCGTGCCATTTATAAAATTGTCTTTCAAATTTGTGATATATAGGTTCTCCTTCATCTTTCTTTTTTCACATTAAAGTGTAAAGAAAAAAATTAGTTGTCATATAATTTCTCAGTTTGAATTTTGTTGATAGTATCTTTGTGGTATATGTTCTGTAAATTAGAGGCATGGCCAGATTTAAGTTTGGGTTTGGGGCAAGACAGTTTTATGGGTAGAGTTGTGTTCTTTCATCAGGAAGCCTGTAAGATGAGGTTATTCTGTGTGTGTGTGTGCGTGAGGGAGAGGGAGAGGTTAACACCCACTTATGCCTCTATGTATGAATCACTAGGGATTGTGGATTGGTGGTATTTTTGTTTCATCATTTTTTCATCATTTATCAGCCAGATTTCACCAATGAAGAGAAACTCTTTCTCTATCTTTTGTGTAACTAAAGAAAAGATACCACTTGTAAAGAAAAAATAAAACATGGTGCATGATTCTCCCCCAATACCCCCTCTTCCTTTTTATTTTTTTACCAGTTTTCAGAAGAATGGATTTTGTTCCCTAACCTCCTTCAACAATGACCAATGTTTTATTAAAGCATTGTTTTAAGACTTCTTTAATCTGACCCTCTCCCTCTTTCTTAACTCTCCCTATACTTTAGTGATCCTAAAATCTTACCCATGTTTGGTTCCTTGACCATTCTATGCTACTATTTCAGTAGGGAAATGACCTTGGTCTCTAATGACCTGGTTAAGTGCATTAAGCTATACTACATAGTCTTCGAAGCTTTTCTACATAGTCTGCCCTACCTAAATTAACTCCTGCCCCTCCTTTGTGCTCCCTCCATTAACAATGCACGTATACTTTGATTATAGTTGTTATTCTCTCATATTAAAGTGTTTTTCTCCTAATCAGTGGGATATTTTCAGGGCAGATATGGTCTCTTAATTGACTGATTTCTCAGCTTTATACATTATGCCTGGCACTTAACTGGTGCCCAACAAATGTTTAAATAGTGAAAGATGAAAGATGTGTGTGTATGTTTGTGTATTAAATATATATTTAATATATAATATATTTATATATATATTAATATATATACACACATATATAGATGTATGTATTTCTAGTTAAAACCCCTCTTAAGTAATTTATGTATTTATAGTTGAGAAGTTTCTGTATACCGAGGAGTTTCAACTGTAAATATATCTGAATGATCTGGCAATGTGATTTCTGGCCCCTCACCTGAAGTAGACAGGCCGCAAGGTGTGGGAGAACTCACCATATAAATAAAACAAGTCTTGGTCCTCGAAGAGGCACACTGTTCAGGGTATAGGTCACCCGTGCACAGATAAGTACACAGAACAAGATTCTGGGATAAACTGGCAGCCAAAGTAAGCAAGTTGTATGCATTGGATCGCACTTTACTTACATTTGCAGCCCTTGCCTTTGTGTTCGACTACATAAGCTAGCCAAGGAGTGTGGAGCCATCAAACACTCCCACAAAGCTACCTGAGATTTTTTTGAAAAAACTTATTCTACCATGTAGAATATTAAACCATAAAAATAACAGAGGGGAGGCAAGGATCACAAATTAATCTTTTATCGAGACAGCAGAGGGATGCGAGAGTCTAAAAATCCCAAACATTTGCTTCTGTATTTTAAAAAAGCAAATGGTTTTCGGAGAAATTTCAATAACAGGATGTTGAAGTGAAAGAAATATCTGCCTCTCTGTTTCCTATAGAGACTGTGCAGCGGCGTGATAACATGAAAGTTATATGACCACCTTGTTTTTGCTGTCTGTGATTGTAAAATATGATTATATTTCCTCTAATGTTTATATGTGTTTTTGAAATTATTGGAACTGGTAAAATACCACTTGTATATTGTATAAAAGGAACTACTTCCCCCCCTTCTGTTTCCTCAGGTTGCATAATTATCACAACAGATTAGCTTCCTTCCAATTAAAAACCTTAATTTGGTTGTTAAAATATTTATTAAATCATCACATTTGAGTATCTGCAACCATGCAATGTTTATTGTATATGTGGAAGAATGAATGAAAAAAGTTTTCAACCACAAGAAGCTAGCATTATTTTTTAAAAAGTTATACTGAACACTAACACACTGAGGGAAACAAGATGTGAAGGATACAGTTAGTTCCCCTAAAGAACTATGGTATTAGTCAGTTTTCAAATACATACTTAATTATATTCAAATGTATATTGAATTATACTAATTGGAGGCTGCTAGCATTTGTAATGGTGATTTTTAAAGAATCATGATTGCATTATAAACCTAAAATTATAACCAAAATAATTTATCACTATGGGAGGTTGAATCTATTAAGAGAAAAAATGAACTGAAGCAGCCATCATTTTGGAAAAAAATATTACTGCAACTATCTTATCTTAAGAAAAGATAACACTCCAGCACATGTGCTCTGAAACTTTATTAAAGCAGCCTAAAACTTATCAATTGATGCATTCCCTCTTGTCTTCAGTTCTGGGGATTCCCTAAGTTGGAGTTTACATGCTGTTGGGTCTGGAACAGCTGCCCTTCTACCCAGCCCTTATGAGCCCCTGCACAGGCTGCAGCCAGAGAAGCTCAACTGATTGGCCTGTGCTGATAACTGCTCTCCATTCCCGTATAAAACATGTTCGCTGTTGCCCACCTCTGGTGGGTACTCTCATCCTGTGCACTTCTGCTACCACAGGTTGAATAGTACACTCATTATGAACTCAATATAGTTGTTCCAAAACGTGTATGTCACTTCTCCTTGTAATCACATTAATTAATTGGTTCTGTGAAAACTAAGTTGCAACCTGAAGGTGAATCCCTGGAAAAAAATTATCCCTCAAATTAGGTGTGAAACCCTAAGAGGAAAAATCATAAGAACCTAGAATAACACAGCATTCTAATAGCTTCGCAAGTCTCTGGCTTCTTGCTTATAGATGGTGATGATAGATAATACATTGAATGAAGTGTATGTAAAAGACTTTTAGACTACACTCAAAGAGAAAACTCCTTGATCCTACATCAAAAGATTGGTTGATTAATGTATATTTATAAACTTCAGAGTAAAATATCCAAGGGGCTGTGCATGTGTGTTCTTTCACCTAGTTCTAGTGTCTTCCACCTGACATATGCTCACTAGCCAAAAATCTTGACTGCTCCTCATCCATGATTCTGGTACTATTTCCCCTTGATCCTTGAGTTAGGATGAGCCTTACTTCAACAACAGTTATCTCTCCTTTCCTCCATTATTCCATCATATCGATGACAATCTTGTTCATATCTCACCTCTGGCAATGTTTTCTAAATGAGTTTATAGGTTCAGTCAGCTTTGGTACCATCCACACCCACCAACATTTCTCTTTAGCAGTATGCTCATGTAGGTGTATTCTGGACACAGGAATCTACTTGTAATCCTAGTGTGTTGGACCAAGGAAAGTATATCATTTGTAGTTTGGTGTGGAACACAGACCATGTAATTTTATTTTATTTTATTTTTTTAACAACTGATAGTCAATTTATTGAAAAGATTAATTTAGGCATATGCAATGGTGACCTCAGCCTCAACTCCTGGCTCAATACTGGTGGAAGTAATCTGCTTAACAATCTCAGAGGGGCCGTGCAACTCAATGAGTCGCTTGTGGATCCTCATCTGAAATCCCTCCCAAGTCTTAGAACCCTCCCCACAGGGAGCTTTTTTCTAGTGATTCTCAGAGTCCTGGTAGGCATCCGAACTGGTCCTTCCACTTTGAGATTCTTTTTCTTTGCATGTCTGATTAAGTCAGCACACACCTTCTTCAAAGACTTTACTTTCTGCTGGTTAGAATAATTCTAAATGGGTGAATTGCCACCTCTGTTTCCAGGGGTGTCTTTCCGGTATCTTTAAAAGCCATTGCAGTGGCGCGGCTTCCTGACCGACTTGTTCCTCGGTGAGAGTGAACCCCTCGGTGAGCGTGAACAGCGGTGAGCCAGGAGCAAAAGCGGGCAGAACAGCAGTGAGCTTCAGCTGCAGCTGCGACTTCCTCAAAAAGAGACCATGTGATTTTATAAACCAAGTGAAAAAGGTGTCCCAGAAAGAATCTTGAGACATGGGAAAAGGCTCCAGGTCTGACAGTTGTACTGACTTGGTGATCTGGGACAAAATAGTTAACCTCTTTGAGTCTTGATTTTATAATCTCTGAGATGTTAATAATATCTCCTAAAACTTTGTGACTCAGATGAGTAGCAAACAGTACCTGACACACAGTTAGTAAATGCTAGTAAAATCAATGTTTTGAAACTACTTCCCCCCACACCCATTTTATTTTATTTATTTTAATTTTTTTTAAAGATTTCATTTATTTATATTTATAAAGACAGGAAGGAAGGGAGAAAGGGAGAGAAACATTGATCTATCACCTCTCTCACACCCCTAACTGTGGACCTGGCCCTCAACCCAGGCATGTCCCCTGACCTGGAGTCAAGTCGAACCAGTGACCTTTCAGTTTGCAAGTGAGCTCTCAGTCCGCTGAGTCACACCAGCCAGGGCAACACACACACACACACACACACACACACTTTTTGATAAAATGGGGATCCTAGTAATGCTTACCTCAGATTGTTAGAATTATATGTGTAAAGGACTTTCCAAATTTTAAAATACTGCTCAAAAGATGTTAAAGTGATGACTTTATCTAAAAAAAAGTACTTAAAACACAGTCTATAGTAAGCATTTTATCCTTCTAGTTGATAGATTTTATTCTGCTTTCATGTGAAATTGCCACTGTGGATGCTTTGTTCATACGTGTTAGTTGACTTTTGCCCAGTATGTTTCATCTTGTCTCGCAGTTAGGATTGTGCATTTTGAAGGTGAGGACTTTGTTTTCTCAGACAACAAGCCTATGTCTGTCCTAACCAAGAGGTCAGAAGATTCTGGAGTATAGTGAGTGGTTCTTCTAAACAGGCATACCTTGTTTTATTGCGCTCACATTATTGCACTTAATAGATGTTGCCTTTTTTACAAATTAAGGGCTAGAAAGACCCTCCACCAGCAAAAAGATTATGACTTCCTTTTTCGTAATACGCACTTTATTACAGTGGTCTGGAACTGAACTCGCAACATCGCTGAGGTCTGCTTATACTTTGTTTACCTGCTGCTCAGCTGTCACTACTTTTGATGGTTTTATAGTAGCCAAAAGCCTATAAAAATGCAGACCTGCCTAGCATTTTTAATCAATTGAAGGACATGTAATGTACCACACAGGGAAGATTTATTTTATTTTCATTGTGTGTGGTTGTGAAGCATATCAGTAAGTCAAAGGAAAAGATTTTAATTGTTACAGAGGACATTTAAAAGGTGTTTAACCTAAATTTCTTTACTCAATGCCAAATTTTTTTTTAGGGGAAGAAAATGCCACTTTTTCTGGTTAGTTCATTACACAATAGGGAACACATAGCCAAAATCAAAAGGCAACATGGTTTTGCATTAGAGTCATAGCTGCATGTTTTAAAGTAGCTTTAAAAGTTACCCCATTAGTACCTTTTAAAGCTACTCTTCAAATGCCACTTTAAATCTGGCGTCAGATCTATTAATTTGACCATTATGAATATGTAGGAATATTTTTGAAAACTCCCATGGTCTTGTAAAGCCTCCAGGCTCTGATTAGCAGAAAAATCTTGCCTTCTGCCAGGGCAGGGAGCCAAGATAAGATCCTTAAGTAGATAACATTCAGCATTTGAAAAAATGATAATGAAAGAGAAGTCCACGTGGAGCTTTCACATTGTTAGCCATTTGAAATACCCACTATGGTGTTGGAGTCCAAGCGAGAAGATTAAGCAGATGTCAGGTTTGTTTCGGCAGGATTCACTGCTTAACCACCTTCCCTCCAAAATGTTTTATGCCCAGCATCCTGGGAAGGGTATTGACTAATTCATTTGATCCATCTGTTGCTTTGGGAGACACTCTGAGTTGGTTCCTCCAGCTATTAGCTTCACAGGTGGTGACCAATGAACTTGGGGAGATTATAGCTTTTCATAACTCTTGCGGGACCTTTCTTTCACCTGCCCTTCTCCAACATGGGTCACTTTGGACTGCAGCCCCCTTAACCTGGAAAAAATTAGGGCATGGCTTATTATTTTTTTAAGAGGCCCATTGAAAAAAAAAAAAAGATCAAAATAAGCCAAGACTTTGTCTCTACTATTCTCCTTTGTCTCCAAACTCTTTACCTAACATTTTATTCCTTATTTTGGCTTTGTTTTTTTTTTTTTAATCTTTTTCTGAGGAAGAAATTAAAAGTACTTTCCATGTTTATTACAAGTATATTTTAATGCTAATATCTAACACTTTGTGAATAATGATAACCCCCAGCCAAAGTGTTACCTCACAGTGGTAGAGGAAAGTTAAAACTGGTTACATATTCTGAGTAGAGTAGTTCTTTCCTCCAGGGGGCAGAGTTATATACCCAGACATGGAGGTGGCATCCTCTTTGTGGACCCCAAACTTGCCTATTAGGGATTTTGAGTTAAATTATTTCCCTCCTTATCTGCCCCACCCCCGACCCCAAGACCTTGAACTGCTAATTCTCTTAGAGCCAAGTCACCAGTACACTCAGTGTCTAGGTAGGAGGAACTATAGCTGGATTCCTTAAGGCTGCTCACCATCCTCTTGTTTCGCACAGCTGGCATCTTATTTTGTGCTGTCCCTCCACCCCCACTTCTCCACAGGTGGCAAATACTTGAAATCTTGGTATTAATTCTGGAAGAGCTACCTTCCCTCAACCCATTCCCCCTCTTTGGGGCAGGGGAGGTTGATTCCCTCTGTTTGATCTCTCAGCCTGCAACCAGAAGCCTGTCTGGGAATCCAGCTAGCTCTATGCTGTGTTGTACTGGTGAAAATTCCACAAACCGTGTATGAGTCATTTTCCTTATCTGGAAAGAAGAGGGATGAGGGCAGTGAATGATTTGGTAGAGTTGTTATCAAGGAAAATTAAAGTGACTATAAATCTTTTTTAGATGCAAAACTTTGCAGGAATGATAACTCTTATTATTAATCAATAATAAAATGCTTTCAAGTAAAATGTCAAATAATCAAAAATCAATTTATTGTACATTTAAGCATTGGTAATGTCTGTTATGAGTATGTCTCAAGTTAGGGTTGATACTTTTGCCTGTTACTCTAATTTCCTGTGGTTTTAAAATATATTAACCTATTCCTATTCAGTGATTAATACTCAATTGGTATTATTTTATCAGGTAATTAAGTAGTTATTTCAAGCCTACCTGTTAGTATGAAAAAGGGGGCACTGCACATATTTATAGTCTTCCGTCTTTGGCCTGTCCATTTGTATTCAGTACAGTTTTCTTTTTTCTTTATTTTTGAAAAATTTTTCTATTCATTGATTTTTAGAGGAATGGAGGGAGGGGTAGGGAAAGAGGGAGGGAGAGAAAGGGAGGGAGAGAAAGAGAGGGAGAGAGAGAGAGAGAGAGAGAAAATGAGAGAGAAACATTGTTTGTTGTTCCACTTATTTATGCATTCATTGGTTGATTCTTGTCTGTACCCTGACCAGGGATCAAACCTGCAACCTTGGCATATTGAGACAATGCTCTAACCAACTGAGCTACCTGTCCAGGTTCAGTATAGTTTTCTAAAAGCAACTTTATTGAGATACAATTTACACACCTACAGTTCACTCATTTAAAGTGTATAATTCAGTGTTTTTTAGTATATTCACAGGGTTGTACAGACATTACCACAATCAATTTTAGAATATTTTCATTGCCTTTAAAATAAACCTCATACCCTTTAGTTATCATCTTTCAATTACATCTTCTGTAGCCCCAACTATCCACTCATTTACTTTCTGTGTCTATAGATTTGCTTATTCTGGACAAATCGTATTAATGGAATCACATAATACAATGTCTTTTGTGATAGGCTTTTTTAAGTTAGCATGGTATTTTCAAGGCTCATCAGTTTTGTAGCATGTACCAGAACTTCATTTCATTTTATGGCTGAATAATATTTTATTGTATGGATATACCACATTTTGCATGTCTCTTCAATTGATGGAGATTTGGATTTCTTTCACTTTTGGCTATTGCAAATAATCCTAGTTTCACATAATGTGTTACAGATGGAACATTGCTTTCTGATCCTGTAGCAGCATTCAGTCCCTGACATTCTTATTGGTATAATTTTTCTAATTTTTCTAAGAATCTTGAGAAAGTTTAGAGAATTTTGATAGAAGTTGTGAGGGGGGTTTATTTTTCTCCAACCAAGACAGTCATTTAGGTATCCTCAATCCAAACAACAAGGGAATCATGTGCCACCACCCATGTCTTTATTGCTGGTAGGAATAACTCTCGTACACAGCTATTTAGGAAAGTATGGGAATTTTTAAAATTTGAAGTTTGTTTTTAATAATTTTCTTATCATTGCTCTTCAATGGGAGCTTCTTTGGGGAAAAACATTTTTCTTTAAAAACGGACAAATTCTACCATCTTCTTTATCAACGTTTGATTTTACTTTTTAGCTGACTATTCAGTTTTGTTGTTTATTAGAATAAGTATTCAAAAGAAGCAGTCACTTACAAATTTTCTAACTTATCCACACTTGATCTACCTTTTTGTTTTGAAATTTACGCAAGCATCAATTTAGTTAAAAATTCTAGTATGGGAAATATTTTCTAGGTAAGAATTAAAACATGGATTTTCATAAACCAGTCCTATATTTCTGTTTACAGAACTTGAACTTCCAGATATCTAAAACTTACCTATTTCATTTTTTTAATGTCATGTAATAGGAATTATACAGTGTATAGTCTTTTTAGACTTTGAGTTTCTTCACTTAGCAGTATGCATTAAGGTTCCTACATGTGTTTTGTGGTTGATAACTCATTTCCTTTTATTGCTGAGTAATATTCTATTGTATAGATATACCATAATTTATCCATCCGTCTACCGAAGGGCATTTGATAGCTTCTAGTTTTTGCTGCTGATGAATAAAATCTCCTATAAACACTCACATTCAGGTTTTTTATGGACATAAGTTTACAAATCAACTGGGTAAATACCTAAGAGAATAATGGCTGTGCTGTATAGTGAGACTGTATTAAGTTTTGCCATGAACTACCAAACTGTCTTCCAAAATGGCTGTGCCATTTTCCTTTCCTTCCATCAGTGAATGAGAGCTCTTGTTGCTCCACACTCTCATCAGTATTTAGTGTCAGTTTTAAATTTTTTAGCCATTCTAATAGGCATGCAGTAGTATCTGTTGTTGTTTTAATGTGTTAATTTGTTTTAACTTGAAATTCCTGATGTAAAATGATGTTGAGCGTCTTGTCATATGCTTATTTGCTATCTGTATATCTTCTTGGGTGAGGTATCTACTCAGATTTTCTGCCCATTTTCTTTGTTTTTGGAAAAAAATCCATCCTGCTCACTATTTATTCCCAGAATCTAACACAATGTCTGACATGTAGAAAGTCTTCATCCAATACATACATGTTGAGTAAAGCATCATGGTTATATAAATTATGCAGCTGTTAAAATGATAAATTAGATTAAAAGAAATGATATGGGAGTATTTTCATCATGTATATACAAATATGTATGTGTATTGGGTCATCACAGTACACACTTTGAATATCTTACAATTTTATTTGTCAATTATACCTCAGTAAAGCCAACAAGATGGGGAAAAAAAGGTATAGAACTTCCTTTGCATCCTAGAACCTTCCATCACTTTCTCCCAGTCACTACCCCTTATTTCCAAAGGTAACCACTATCCTGAACATACACTGGTTTTGCCTATTTTTAAGTTTTATGCAAATGCAGTCATATACAATGTAACTGTTTGTATATGGCTTTTCACACTCTATATTCATGGGTTTCATATAGGTTATTATGTCTGTCCAAGTCTTTTGCCTAATTTACTGTTGGTCTTTTATTTTGTTATTATTTTTGTTCTCTTAGTCATATTTGTATGCATTAAGTATACAGAGTCCTGTGTTTTTGTTTCCAAAAATGTACTATCATTGTATATTTATATAATACACACACACACACAGTTAATGAGTTGCTCTTCCTAAATGAGTGGCCTTTGGATAGGCTTTCCGTAGGGGTTTACAGTGGCTTTGGAATTCTGTTTGTAACTTTTTTCCAACTGCCTTTTTAAAGATGTTGATATGTTAGAGGAACTAGCTGTTTATCTAGTAAAAAGTAATTTATTTTATTGGTGAGACTTTTATTTGTACACATTCACAAATGTAATTGGCATGGAAACTCACTCTTCAGGATAGTACATCACAGTTATGTCTTCCACGGTAACTTGGAGAAACTGGACAACAAGGTCAGAACATTGCTCTTCATGGGGGAAAACTGTTCAGTTGCCATAGGACAGATGTCTAAAAGGAACTGAAAACCACAAAGCTAGTGAATGAGGTCATTAGGCTTTTTTCTCATTTAATTTACCGTATTATTTATCTTTTAAAAAAGAAATTAAAGTATGTTGTATGTATAAACAGAAATAAACCAAGATAAATAATATGGTAAATTAAATCTGAAAAATTTGGCTTGATCCATTATAACCATGAAGTTGTACTAAGTATCACTAGGGTGGGGATCGGCGAACTGGAGCCCTTAGACCAAATCCCGTGTTCTGCTGGCTTTTGTAAATAAAGTTTTATTGGAACAATAAATGCCCATTTTTGGAACAGCCATGCCCATTTTTACATACTATCTGTGGCTATTTTCACACTAAAGGTCAAAACTGAGTAGCTGTATAGCTTGTGAAGTCTGAACTTACTGGGGGGCCTTTGCAGTGAGAGGTTGCCAACTCTTACTATAGAAGTTCTAAAGTAATCTTACTTTCTGTCCTCATCCTCATCTTTATCTAGAGGTGTTCAACCTTTTGGTATCTTTGGGCCACACTGGAAGAAGAGTTGTCTTGGGCCACACATTAAATACACAAACACTAACAAAAACTGATAAGCCAAAAAAAAAAAAAAAAAGTTTTTAAGTAAGTTTACAATTTTGTGTTGGGCCACACTCAGACATCCTGGGCCACGTGCGGCCCGTGGGCTGTGGGTTGGACACCCATGATAGTGGGATCGTGGAGGAAAGTGGCTAATAATATAAGTATTCAAATAACTCATATACAAAGCAAAAAATAGAATAGTAGAATTATCAGTGATAAAAAGCACATAAAAGGCATCTTACTGTATTTAGACCATTAGAAGCAGAATTTGTATGGTGGAGAGTAATGGCTATCAGCATATAACAGCGCTCGTTATCATAAAATTCATTATCTAGGTTCAGTTCAGAACTGTTTGGAATTTTATATATATCATGGCTGTTACCATAGGAGCAGAGTGGCCAATATTAATAGCCATAAAGAGCAGTCGACATTTCTTGCTGGAAATTCTCTGAAGTCTGGAATATTCGATGTGTTCCTATATTCCTTTGGCTGTATCATTCAAGCACATCTTTAAGAACAGAGCTTGGGGCTTCCATGGAATGGGGTCTGTCACCTCCAGTGATGTCTGTGGCAGCTGGAAGCTTCTATTAATAGGCTTTGTCCATTCCTGCAAGCTTCATTACTCCAGTGATTGGGACTCTAAACAAATTTCGATGACAGGAACCAGATCAAGTCCTTCTTGTCCTTTCTTTAGCAAAGCTATAGCTAAGAAAAAGGAAAGCACAAAACAAATTTCAGAGGCTAACTTGTAAGACTTACTGACTTCCGAGGCAGTAGGCTTGGGACTACTCACTAGAGAGGTGTTTGAATGATCCTTCTTCACACTCTTATAACTGCAAACTTTCTTATTTTACATAAGTGTGTGTCTTCGCATGGTGCTTTTTAGACTGTGTTCACCAAGTGGCATGCATCTGTACTTGTTCTGTATGAAGTACAGAAATGGCAATACCAACTGGAAGTGGGAATTTGGCTTCAACCTAAGGGACAGCAATTGTATCCTACTATCTGTAGTGGAGTGACAGGCCAGATCACTAAAGAAAGAGATTCTAGTTTCCTCTAAAGTGTGTCTTTTAATAAGTACCGGAAGAGAGAACATCAGAATATATTTTGTCAGACCAAATGTCATTTCACGGTGGTCTCAGAGTTAGAACTTTATTGAGATGCAATGCTGTGCCAATAGTGGTGGATGATTATATGAAGCGCCTGTAGGTGACTTCTAAAGAAAATGTTAATTAGCCTAGACTAATGGCTTTCAACCTCTGGTGATTTTGTCTTCTCTCCAGCGTCCCTGTGTCCCTGAGATATTTGGCAATGTCTGGAGACATTTTTAATTTTCATGATCTGGGCTTATGTATGGTGAGGGGCAGGGGTGCTCCTTATACTAGCATCCAGTGGGCAGAAGCCAGGAATGGTGCTAAATATCCTACCATACACAGGATAGCTCTCACAACAAAGAATTATCCAGTCCAAAATGTCACTAGTGCCAAGATTAAGAAATTGAATATTGAGTTCTTAGGTGAGATTTCAGCTTATTAGGGCAGCTTATTAAGCCCTTCTGAATTCCTTTTGGAAAAGAAAAGGGAGTATTTCTTACTGCTTTAGGATGGTCTCAATTGAGCCAAGAAACTAAATTTTGTTACTTCTGTTTATATAATTCCAACATAATTATGTAAATGTTTTTGAAAAGCGAGAATGGTTGTATAAAGAAAAAGAAGAACACACAATCCCAGCACTCATTTGTACAGTTCTTTCAAGACTGGAAATACTACAGAACAGAACAGTTAGTCCACCACAAAATCCTCATTAGAGAAACCAACTGAAAGTGGAATTTTTCCTGGGCTTACATCCTGCTTATATTATCTTTTCCAAGCCCCTTCTCTTTCAAATAATACTGCCACCACTCAAAGTTTAGGCCATTTTATCAGAAAGTGATTATTTAGACTATAAATATCTTAGCAAAATTTCCACCATCAGTAATTCTTATTGATATTTAAGTAGAGTGAGGAAAGTTTCTGTAAGACTATTTTTAAAAATTTATTTTTGGCATGTATGTGTGAATAACCCAGAGATCTTCATTTAGTGCCTTTAATCATGGTAGGTTTCACTAATAAATAAAAGTACTTTGCAACTTTCCAATCTGACTCTAGAGATTACATTTTTATTTTCCGGATGAATTTTTAGTTGATAATGAAATCTAAAAAAGCAATGGAGAGGAAAAGACCAGATATTCCAGACCACCACACAATAGTATCCCTGAACTTCAAAAGCCCCAGGAGGGTGCAGCTGGGGAAGGCTATATTTTCTGTCCTCTTGGTGAGCTAAATTTGGTTTGGCAGAGAATTTTTAGGAGTAAATAAGGCTCTGTGAGTAAAACTTTGCAGTTTTAGCCAAAGAAAACAGACTGGAGATTTGATGACTCTCTCTGATTTATTAGTGCCATATGCAGGGCCTTTTGATCTTCAGGATTCAGTAAACCAAGGAACTGATATTTATCAGAACTCCATCATATGGGAAGAAACCTTAATTTGCTTATAGTGTTGATGCTAATATAATTATCCAATACCTGTATCTGACCGATGATAATTGAGTTAGGTTATATTAAATTGTAATGATAGGTAGAAGCAAACATTAAAAGAGGTTTTTGGATAACGTTGACATTGGAAATAACCTTATTTCTCAAGTACATCAAATTTGCTTACTTCAGTATACATAGCAGGTCCTCCAACAATGTTGATTCTTTCAACATTGTTTTGTTAAAATGTTGATGAGATGCTGTAAGAACTTAACTCTTGTTTATATCAGTAAGCCTTTTGTACAGTTGGTTTCGTTATATGTCATTTCTCTTAAAGTAGCATAACCTGTTTACATTAAGTGAGGACTTACTGTATAACAAAACCTCTTGCTGGAGTGCAGGAACTGCATTGCAGTGATTGTGGTTACAAAGAAAAGAAAGGAAATAACTTAATATTGATGATACCACATGAGCAGATGTTAGGTAATAAACGCTGCTTACAATCTTAATTTGTCAGACAACATAAAGGAGTTTCAATTAAGTTTGAGGTTTCACCCCACTTCTAAATTCCTTTGTAATGCTTTTATAAAGTAGTGAAAACCACAGGACAAATATTTCTGCCATTAATCCATCAGAATCCATCTGTTTTTTGTCTTTTTACTACTAGGACAAGTTAACATATGACAAAAGTATATATGTCTGTAAAACTGAGATGAAATATCAAGAACAGTATAATGGTATTAGTGTGTTCTTTAAATAGATCTTTTTCTTGAGACTTTTGGGGCCCACATTTTTTGCAGGAGGAAAAGCTTCTGGGACTCAACGAGCGGGATGTCCTACATGAGTTTCACTTTCTTTTTCTGTGAATTCTTTTCTTTTTTTTTAACTTTTTTTTAATTGTTGTTCAAGTACAGTTGTCTCCATTTTCCCCTCACCACTCCCCCCGCCCCACCTGTCTCCACCCTGAATTCTTAATTTGGTGGAGCAATTTAGTCAGGAGGTACAGGTTCCAGAAGCTCACTTTCAAATTCTCATTGAGAATGTTCACTCAGAGATACACAGTTTGCTAATAGACACTTACATCAGAGATCCCCAGAAAAGGGAATTTTATTTAATGCAATTGAAATAATGCCATATGTTAAGAAAAAAGCAGATTGGGCTTTGCCATGGATAGCAGATAGAAAATCTACTTTTGGGGAAAGTGTAGTAGCCTTTGCTGCTGTAGAAGGAACTTTCTTCTCAGGATCTTTTGCTGCTATATTCTGATGAAAGAAAAGAGGTCTCAGGTCTGGACTCACCTTTCCCAATGCACTCATTAGCAGAGATGAAGGGCTACACTCTTATTTGGCTTGCCTCATGTGTCAATACTTCATGAATAAGCCTTCAGAAAAAAGGGTCAGGGAGATCACTGATAATGCTGTTGAAATTGAGCAGGAATTCTGTACCTGATCAGGCAATTTGTACTTAGATAGTCACTTTTTAATTCTCTTCTTTATTGTCTGTTTGTCTAAACATCCTTTCTAGAATGTCTTATACATCAGGCATTAAACAAGGCTTTTGTCAGCTCCCTGCTCCAAGAGAAGTTTGAGGGAAAATAAATTTTGAATCAATCTAAAAGTGGTCAACTTATTTCTTGAAGTGTCAGGTATATTTTAGGGAAGACTGTCATAGATTGAGAGTGTAAAGAAGCAAAATGGACTCAGACCTGACTTTTCTTACATCATGCTTTCACAGGTATTCATATTGATAATAGTAGCTATTTAGTCATCATTTATTCCATGCTCTGCCCTAAATGCTTTACTTGCATTCATCTACATTCTCATAGTAACTATATGAATTATTACTGGTATTAATTTCATTTTCCCACTTGAGAGGTGAAGAGAAGTGGAGAGAGAATGTTACTTGTCTAGTCTCACACAGGTACAAAGCGGTGGAATCAGGATTCAAACCAGACCTGGTGTTTCCAAAACCTGAGCCCCCAGTCATTTTATTATTCCATTATTTCCACCTTTACCCTCATACTGAGTTTTCAAAGTATTTGACATTTAGATTTGAGTGCAAAATTCATGTCAAAATAGTTGTATTTTAAAATGTTTTTGCCATTTTTATAACCTATCCTTCTATCTTAGAACATTTGGCTTTCTGTATCTCACTAACACATCTTAATATATATATGAATTTTATTATATTCATATATGTTTACTGGAAAATGTTTATTGAAATTGTCACTGGAGTCCCAGTAATGAATAGGAGCTTAAAGTCCATGTCTTTTAACTCTACCATTCATTATTTGCACAATAAAATGTGATCCTCTGTGGTGACTTTACCCTGTTTATGGGAAAATTGTGCTATTCCTGAGAGGATGGGCAGGGCTTACAGTTAAAATACCCACGAGACAAGCTGGTCCTGGAACG
This sequence comes from Glossophaga mutica, assembly GCA_039655065.1. Lineage (NCBI taxonomy): Eukaryota > Metazoa > Chordata > Mammalia > Chiroptera > Phyllostomidae > Glossophaga > Glossophaga mutica. The sequence goes on along the minus strand of CM077305.1, from coordinate 141,271,034 downwards.
TTTGCATGGTCATTCCTTTCCTACGCGCTTCACAGAATATGTAGGCTAGAGCAGGGAGTTTACTCAACTGACTTAGGCTGATAAGTCAGACTTAACTTTAGGGAAATATTCTGGAGTAACAAAGTAACATGATTCAAGATCTGGAAGTACTAGGAGAGAGAAAGTGTTTGACATCTGATCTCTGTAGCCGAATGTCTGCTTACCACACATACAGTTGTATCAGATGGAAGAAGCTAGTTTCTAAAACAGGTTGGGGTGGATGTTTGCTTCTGATTAGCCTGTGTGTGTCTATTGGATGAGTGAGCAATTGGGAAGTCATGAGCATGTGTTTGCTGTCATTTAAACTGCCAATCTAATCTAAATATACACGTGGGTGCCTAAGGAGACTTCTTTCTTTTCAAGAGGATCATTCTTAACATCTCTCAACTCCCTGCCGACAAACGTGAACTTTGGGGCACTTTTGTTTTCCTGAGGGCTCCTCTGTTTTCTTTTAAATAAGGTGAGGAGGACTTCTTTGCTTGTGTGTTTTTGATTTTTAAAGGCCAGATGAATGTAAAGTTTATTTACTGTGAGCAGTAATGTCATAGGAGAGATAGCTTGTAGGATGTTGTACATGGTAATGAAAGGTTGGGGGTAAGAGTCGATGAGTAAAAGACACAGAGTTTCAGGAAAAGGCACAGAATAATTCAGGAAAACTCTATCAATTTTTAATCACTGACTTGCATATAACATGCTTTAGTGCATTATTTTAAAAATTAGAGAAAATGTTTATAGAAGAGGAGGTGTGGTTTTTAATACTTCATTGTAGAATGAAGCCCTGATGTGCATTTTCCCTGCAGAGTCATTTAAGGTTAAAAAAAAAAAAGATACCCTTTTCCTCTGAATTCAAAGTATTTAGATATATTTTTATCTACCTGGAAATCTTTGAAATACATATTTAAAAAACTGAAGTTTTTTTCTATTCATGATTATTATATTATACCTTTTATTTTCTAAGAGAAGCTGAGAATTAGACTTCTAAATATCTTATTAACCTAAAACAAATCTTTTCATTTAGAAAAGAATACTGTTCCTCTTTGTCATAATATATAGTTTGTTATATTTTGAAAAGCCATATATCCAAAATGTTTTTCTTTCTCCATTCACATATTTTTAGATGTTTACATCTGAATAGTGTAAAATTTAACATACTAAAAAGTAACAGAACACATTTTGTCATCTAACCACTAGAATATTTAATATAAAATTAGTTATCATTTAATTGCACTTTAAAATGTTTCCTTAATATTTTTTCCTAATTTTATTTTATTTTTGATTTAATCTTTATCGTATTTTTTCCATTACCATTTAGTCCCCTTATAACCCCCCACACCCAGCAATCACCATGGGACCTTGTGCATGGGACCTTTATCCTTTTTGCTCAGTCCCTCCACCCCCAAACCTCCCCCCTACCCCCAGTTACCATCCCGCTCTCCATCTATGAGTCTGTCCCCATTTTCCTCGTTAGTTCAGTTCATTAGATTCCACATATGAGTGAAATCGTATGGTATTTGTCTTTCTCTGACTGGCTTATTTTACTTAGCATAATGATCCATCCATCTAGATCCATCCATACTGTCGCAAAGGGTATAATTTTCTTCTTTTTTTATAGTCAATTAGTATTCCATTGTGTGAATGTCCCATAGTTGTTTTATCCATTCATCTACTGATGGCATGACCCTTGGGCTGCTTCCGTATCTTGGCGATTGTATATAACCCTGCAGTAAGCATTAGTGTTTTGGGTTCTTTCAGGTATCGGTGGGATCACTGGGTCAAAAGGCAGATCCGTCTTTAATTTTTTGAGGTAACTTCATACTGCTTTCCACAGTGGCCACACCAATCTGCATTCCCACCAACAGTGCAAAAGGGTCCCCCTTTCTCTACATCCTTGCTAGCACTTGTTGTTTGGTTTCCTTAATATTTTTGATAATCCTGTTTTCTAAATACTATTACTATGTAAATTCTTACACATGTACATGTATTTAATTTTTAATTTATTTAGTATTTGAACTATATGCCAGTTTAAATAGAATGTGGCATACAGATTCATATCTGTTGCAAATATAAACTAAGATAAGCAGTAACAAAATATTTAAAACATAGCATTCATTCAGAGTTAGGCAAATTTTGCATATGGGCAATAAGGTCTACCGTTTTTTTTTTCTAGAGAAATATGAGGGTTATGTCGTTTTATATTTGGAATGTCAAAGCATGAACATTCATTGACAGGGACAAACTTTCCTGGAACTCTATTCAAGGAAATTTTATCATATGGGTCTTAATTAATTAAATGCAATCACTTGATGTCCAAACAGTGAATGTTATATACAGATAAAGTAACTGCATGTAAATACTAATCTGGATAATTTTCTGATAGGGCAGACCGTATTATTTTTTACAACATGGAATTATCTAAAGGCTTAAGAAACTTTTTTTTTGCACAACATTTCCTTTTTAAATGTTTTCCAGCATAATTTTAGAGAAAACAGAAGCTGATCATAATAAATCCCTTTTGTCCCAGGAAGAATCATATTTATTAAATTGTATTCTAAGGCAATAAGGTAGAGCCTTAGTGTTCCTTCAAAACTCGTCTCCCCTCCTCCTCTGCCTCCCTCCTTCCCATTCCCTCCTGCCCCATTGCTCAGCCCACACTCAGGGAATTGTGCAATTTACTCAATTCATCAGGAAATTATGAGAATAATAATGTTAATATTTCTAGTTTTACTTCAGATGTTCAGTTTATAAGAAAATGCCACTTTCCAGACTAATTTGACTTCAGGTTTCTAGTAGCCAGATGGTAAGGAGAACATGATCTATTATACATTTTACATTGTTCATGAGATAAAAATCAATCTCTTAAGAAATGTTTAAGTCAAATGTAATTAAGTGGAAAGAAGAGTCTGTGTTTTCTCCTTACTTTCTAGCACATGGTCTTTTAAATGTAGTGAATAAAAAGGCAATAAGTAACCTTTGCTATGTAGAAAGATAGTCAAATGCCGTATTATAAACTAAATGTTCCAAAAATTTTAATATATATATTTGAAACATTTATGCATGTGTATATAGCAAGATTTACAGAATTGAGCTATTCCTGAAATGATTTTATGAGTAGAAAATGTTCTTGTTCCATGCAGATTAAAAATAAATTTAGGCCTTTACATCATTCTTGAAATATTGAAATTGAGTGAGTTTCTGAGGATCAATTCAGAAACGGTCCCGAACCATCCTCTAAGAATGCTGTAAATCATTTGCTGTTGCTCTAGTTGAACAGCATGGATCTGAATCCTCATTAACTTGTCTGTAAGGAAGAGAAAATTGAGAAGAGCGAGGAAGAGGCTGAGGAGACCTTTAGCCGGTGTTGTCCTAAGCTGCCATTGTTGAAGGACACCCTTTTAGCTAATTTCAGTCCCATAAAAAAAAAATCTATTTAGTGATTAGTAACCAGTGGATAAGAGCAGAAAGCCCAAGTGAATGAAGGTCATAAATACTGAAGTCCTTGGGATAACAGCCTGTAAAACTGTCAGAAAGCATTGCTTAAGTGACAAAAGATAGCCCGAAGTAACAAGAAGTGTTCGTTCACGTAGGCAATAGTCCATATTCGTTGACAGAAGACAGTTTAGTTTTCTTCAAAAATAGAGGTTCTTCTTGAATTCAGTACCTGCCCTACTTTATTTATTTCTTTGTTTTGGATGATGTCTATTTGGTTTTAACTTACGGCTGATTGCATATTCTAGTAGGAATCATGAGGCTCGTTTAAAAATAACTGTGTTTGCAAAAGTAGACTATGATTTCTGAAACTTCTGTTTAGATTCATCAAGATCTACTTACTTGCTAAGAATGTTTAGCCTAACCAGAGTGAGTGGGTGAGAATGTGTATGTGTATTTTTTTAAAGACAGATTGTCAGGGATTAGATGCTGACAAGTGCCTCTCTCTTATTTTTAAATTAAAGTCTAGAGTTCATGATTCTTAAATATTTCTCCCTAAGGGAAAAATAAAATTAAGTAAACAAAAACAGAAGAATGCAAGTCTATATTATAAACTATTTTGTTACTACTGCACAATATTGAGGTAACAAATGATTAGAATCTTACCAGCCAGTACTTTAAATTTGTTTTCAGGGTTGAGAAAATTCAAGATAATGAAATCGAAGGTCCTTATTCTAAACTCCTATTGTTCTAACCGTGGTGATGATTTTATGGCATTTGATTTACAATATTAGCAATCAAAGTTGATATGTTTTACAGTATAACCTTCAAATCCCAAATGTGTGTTTTAGAGATGTGCCTTCAGTGTATTTAAAGTGTTATGCTTCTTCAAGTTAGAGAACTTTATCAACTTTCGAGTATTTGCCTTTCAGCATCCCGGCTGTGAGAACTGGAGGTGTCATTCACTTGAAGGGAGCAGATGTTAAAGGTTCTTGCCCCTGCCTCCCTAATCCCAAACACCCTTGAAGAAGAGAAATGTTATATTACCCAAATAGGCATCTTTCTGATGGTGAGAAAAGGCGGTAAAAGGCAGTAAATCTGCCTTCTCATTATGAAGTACAACAATAGATTGATTTATGAAGAAAAGCAACTGTTAGGCTTATGTAAGATGCGTGCATGGAAATGCAGGTTTCTTCAGAGCACTCCAAGCAGTGGCTTTCCTCCTATTCTTGACAAGAATCTAATATTACTAATAGGGAATGGGTAAAATGTGATTATAAATACCACATTTTTAAAAGGGTACATTGAGAGCAAAACAAAAAATCTACCTCCTAATGTTTTTACATGAGAACAGTTTCTAAATGGGCTGTGGTTTTGCTATTTCAGCTTGTTTTCATTAAAATAAAGGGGCTTAAAATTTTTGGTTAGTACTTGACATTTTAAATAGAAATGAATGTAAGTATAGCGTATTTAGATGTTAAGCTATTTATAAAAACTTCAGTTTCACTTAATACTGTGTAATTTCAGGAAACACTATGAAATGGGAGTCTCAAAGAAAGTCACAGTGAAGACAATTTCAAATTTTTGGGAGAGGGGAAGGTCATAGAAAGTATTTTGTAGTTTTTTTTGTTTGTTTGTTTTAACATGTGTGCACACTTTAGAAATCTTTTAAATACATTTCTGTTATCTCTTATTTAAGAAGGAACTATTATAGTATTTCTATTTAACTTAAAAAATTAATATCTAAGTCTATTTTGAGCATAAAATATTATAAAAATACAAAAATCAGGATAGCCTTTGAGTAAATGATAATAATACTGCCTTGTATATTTAGGCCATATCACTCCAGAATTTGAAATCTATGTGATATAATTAAGGTTTGAGCAGGTAAATTATAGAATTAAAACTGATAATTGTCTATAGAGTTGGTATTAAAACTCATAAGCTCCTCTCTCTTAGGAAACATGTACCCCATATATGTATATTTCCAAATGGGAGTAATAGTCATCCTAACATATTATGAACAAGAAAGCACATATAAAAATTTGAAAACTTGAAAAGACAAAATGAATATGAATAAACATTCTATTATTTTCTTTTACTCCTATGGATTATCTTATATATATCTATTTGTATGCCAAGATTTTCAACTGGTGTGCCACAATAATTTTTAAAATATGCAGTACCCAACTGTTTGTTCGGGGTCACTGACCTCTTTTCCCTTAGACTGTCAAATAAAAAAAATGACAACAGCCAACACAACAATAGATATCCAGTGTGACTGCATCAAAATTATACCTATTTGAGGGTCATATTGACAAAAAAATACATGTTTTGATGTGCCACAGAATTTAGTAATGAATTTATTTGTGCCATGGGATACAGCAGGTTGAAAATCACTGGTGTACACCAACACCCAAGGAACTTTGGAGTGGCCTAATCTAGAAGTAAGGGTTCAAGTGTGTTATGTGGAAAATAACATGTACTGTTATTTTAATTAGGAAGACAGAAGGCTTGTAAAGAAATAATCCTTGCAGCTATTGACAGTCTTTATTGCATAGACTGACGATGAGAAACGTTGTGTTTTTCACCTGATGAGGATTGCAGTTTTAAATCAACACTTTTTTTCCCAGTGGATTTTGGTTGTTTTGGAAGTCAGAGTACCATGGAAATAAATAAGGTCTTAGCAAATACAAAAATGAGTTTTTTGATGCTGCTGCTATGACAGTAAATCCAAGCTTCACATGTACAGTAATGGGAAAATTCTCTAAGATTGTTGAAAGTTTACAGTCAATAAAACTGGCCCTGGCTGGTGTGGCTCCATTGGTTAGAGCGTCATTCCCTGGCTGAAAGGTCTCGGGCTTGATTCCTCATCAGGGCACATACCTAGGTTGCAGGTTCCATCCCTAGTCCAGGCATATGGGAGGCAACCAATCAATGCTTCTCTCTTGCATCAAAGTTTCTCCCTCCCTTCCTCTCTCTAAAAATGTCCTTGGGTGAAGATAAAAATAAATAAATAATGAAATTAATAAAACTGCTTGACATTTGTGTAAGTTTATAAAGATTCTATTGGTGTCAATCAAATGCTCTATCACCATTTTAATGTAAGACATATTTTAAAAAGATCTAAAGTTGATAAGGAAATGCAGCTAAATATCTTGTCAAGATGATCCCTGCAGTTGTATCTGTGTTTTAGTTCATTTCAATTAATTTTCCCCTTTATGATACCCTGAATTCATTCTATTTAATTTACTTTAATATTTAAAATTTTCTAATCCAAAACTGTGCATACAACCATATAAAATGTACTTTTTAGGACTTTGTACAATTCAATATTGCCCTTATACAGAGAGAGAATACAGTAATAGTTTTCCATTTTTTCAAGCTTTTGTACTCTGCACAGGTGGGTTATTTCATGAGTAACTGAACAGTTGTTCTGACAATAGTTTTGGGATCCTATTGTTAACTGATGAGGAATGGTGTTTTGATGTTCATTGAACTGTTTCAACAACAGTTAATTATGGGGTAGTTTCATCAGGAAATGTTTTTCCTTCCAATTTCTCTTTCATGAAGCATTATAGCTCAAAACACTTTCACTTGTAACTTTTTTTCCTTCTCTACCCATTACCCTCAAAACACACATTAGTGGCCAGTTGTGAAACTCAACGTTTATGCACATAGTCTTCAGGAATAGTGACATGCTTGTAGGTGGTGCAACCGTAAATAGTCTGTTTCCAAACGACTTTTCATTCCTGAAGCTCTAAACAGGGAGTGATTTTTAAAACACATCTGGCATATACACCGTCTTGCAACAACTGGATTTTTTTTTTTTTTAACAACTGGATATTTTGAAAGATCACATGTTCTGGCCACAATAGTCAGTAGCAGCCTTCAAAGTACAACTGGCAATGAGAGATAAAAGACTTCAGCTCTTCTGTTAAAAGGGAGGAAGCTAAAAGAAAATTATAGCCATCCCTAAGTGTGGAAAAAAGTCTTAGGGAAAGATTTATAGACCCTTGTTCCTCACGGCCATTTTGTTTCCTAATGGGATTTTGTGTTCTCCGACAGAGAGTGATAGGTACCAATGATGACAGCATTTAATAATAATAGGGAAGATAACAATAATAACAAAGAAAGCAAATGATTTGTAAAAGCAAAGGCACCTCAATATAAAGCCAGATATCTTGGCATCCAGGATGATTTTGTCTGTAAGTTGAAAATATAACAGAAATAAGGACATGTTTTGCTAACAGAATAGAAGAGTGCTTCTTAGGATCTTGCTCTGTTACCAGAAAATTACAGGCATAAAAATAGCTTTTGATTATATAAGGACTCAAGAAGCTAAATATAATTCTAATTTAACATCAAGTTCATCCAAGTTGTCATAATACTTACAAATGGAGAGGGTTTGCTAAAGAGAAATGTAGTATCTTCCCTGTGGTCACAGACTTAAGTGACTAGCAGTAAAGATTTCAATTTCCTATTCCAGTGTCCTTTCCCCAATTTCACCTTATTTTCAAAGAAAGAGGGTATTGTTGGGTTATCTAAAGCATTAAATCTATTATTTGTTCCTGGAGGTTAGGAGAACTGTATAGAGGAATTGGGAAAAGAGGGTAGATCGCCTTTGAAGGAAAATAAAATAAATGATTGCAGTGCGTTGTGTGATGGGCTTGTCAGTACTCTTGATCAGTGCCAATGTCAGGATTAGGACAAGGCAGAGGAGAAACTTTCTTTTTAAAACAAAACTATCAAACTAGTGAGGTGAGAAACCAGGATCATTGTAGTATCACTTGGACAAATGTTAAAAGCAATTGATACAGGCACATTCAGACCCAAGGATGAAGTATTTTGTTTTTTTTACCAGTTTGCTTGGGTGCCCATCACAAGCTGTCCCTTATGGATGATGGGATGTTAAGTGCATCTTTCACAGTGACACAGAAAACTTTGTCCCCTGACACTAGGGCTATAAATATGACTGTTAGTGTGTTCAGAACTGCTATAAATTAATTGCATTTTTTCAAAGTTAATAGGTGTAGTAGAAAGAGCACTGGATTAGAAGTTAGAAAACTTCATTGTAATCCACCTAAATATTATCCACTGATCACTTAATCTTATTGTGCTTCAGTTTCATGATGAATAAATGGGGAGAAAAAAGTATGTCCCTCTCTCTTACTCAGCTTGAGCCACAGGAAATTATATCTTACATTTCAGAAGGCTGGGAAGTCTTAAGATCAAGGTGCTGGCTAATTTGGTTCACCTGTGAGGATTCTTGCTTTCTTGTTTTGTTTTGTTTTGGGAGTTTTTTGGTTTCCAGCTGGCGAGAGAAGGAGCAAGCTAAGTTGTCTGGTGTGTCTCTTCTAAATAGGGGCACTAATCCCATCGCAAAGGCCTCACCCTCATGACCTACTGTGTTTTACTGTGTATAATGTGCTCCCAGTTTTTGGCCCAAACTTTCGGGGGGGAAATCTCTCAATTTTTTAATTCAATTTTTATTTATTTATATTTAAAAACAAAACTGATTATCATATTCCAGGATATTATTTTGCATAGGTATTGTTATTGCTTTCTAGAGTTATACTTCTAATGCATGAGCATAAATAAAAGTTAAAAACATTTATGTAGATATGGAATGAGTACTACCCATGTATAATGTGCATCCTTATTTTCCCTCAAAAATTTGGGCAAAAAATGCACATTATACATGGCAAAATACAATTAATACTTCCCAAAGGCCCATTCTCCAAATACCATCACATGGAGGTTGGGACTTCACCATCTGAAGTTTGGAAGGACACAATTCAGTCCATAACAGTTTTCTTCTCATGGAGCAAATGAAATAAAGAATATGGTAGAGCTACACAAAGACACATTAAGAGGTTAGAGTTATTGACAGATGTTTGTCCAACCATTTTTTCATATACCTTTGTATATAAAGTTTTGTACTTTTAGCATGCTTATTTTGGAGCAATTATTAATGTAAAACCAAATGAAAATAAAAGTTCTCTTGTTTCTAGCATTTGACAATTCAGTCCTGTATTGATCTTTTCAGATTCACTCAACCTAAGCTTATTTTATAACTTTTTAATATTTATTTCTTTGCTTAACTTTCACCTTAACCTTTTATTGCCGTAGTTCTCACAATATGTTGCCTATAAATGGGAATCAGTAGGTAGAGTGCATTTATATGAAGAACATTTTCCACAATTGTTCAGAATAGGTGTTATATGTCATTTTGCTTTATAATTAAGTGTATATTTTTCAATTTTTATTGTAGTTTTTCCATTCCCATTTAGTCCCCTTATCCCTCCCTCCCCGCTGCAGTCACCAGCCACACTGATGTCCATGTCCGTGAGTCTTCCTCCCTTTTTTCTCAGTCCCTCCACCCCCTAACCTCCCCCAGCTGTCAATTATCTTACATATTTTATAGAAGAAAAACTAAATGAAGTAGTCTTTTTCATTTTTATTGAGATATTGACATACTAATTTAAGGTTATAACAGCGATTTCATACATGTATAAATTGTGAAATGATTGCCACAATAAGTTTAACATCTGTCCCTAAGTGATTTTTTAATGTTAGGCAAAAAAAAAAAAAAAGTGTCAGATAATTATAATTTTTAATGAAGGAAAGACTAAGCTGATCAAAACCTAGTACTTCGGTCACTCATGAAAACTGAACAGAAAAGTAAATAAAGTGTCTTATCTTTGTGTTTTCTTCTCTGACTAATATACATCCTTGACACAGTCTCTGGATATCATGCAAAGAAAAGATCATCTTTATTGCACATTTATTGTTTTTCTAAACAAGGTATAAGTTTTATGAAAAAATAAATGGAGCAATATGTTGATTAACTTGTACTGTATTCTCCTCTTTCCCCTGATGAAAGGTATAAATTATTCTCTCCCCTTTTCATTTTGATTGTTTTAAAGATCAAGTTGAAATTCTGTTCATAAATATAGTTGCTTATTGGAAAAGATCAAACAACTTCTGTCTTCTGATAACCTAAGGAGGAAGTCTGCTTCCAGTGTAAGACCAATGCCAGATCTTATAAGCCTTCTCTTGTGGCCTACCTTGACAGGTGTTCTCATTTGAAGCACTTGACTTCTAGGAGTTGTAAACATGTGGTTTTTCTTACTTGTCTTGGACAAAAGTAATCCTCCATAGAAAATCCATTACAAAATGATTTTGCATAGCCACTTAATGTTGAAAATTTCATTGCAAATCTTGGTAGGCCCATTGTTTTGGTAGTAAAGATATATCTTATTTTAGGCCACAGAGGAGTTTGATCTATTATAAATAATAGCAGCAAGCAAATGTTGATTAGCTATTATAACAGCAGTGGGCTAGGATTTTTACTTTATTGTATGAATTTAATACTTCTACATGAGGTTCAGTGCTCTCACTCTGTGAGGAAACTGATGCTTAAGCGATCTTCCCAAAAACTTACTAGCAAGCAATAAAATTTGAGATTCTTAAACCTACGTTTTTGTCACTGGAGCACACCATTTAAAGAGACTTCATGTCTAGTGTTTGATTACTCAGTAGGTCAGCTAAGTGTGTGCTTTATGGCATCAGCAAGAAGATACAAAATTTTTTTAGTGGTGAGAATTTTGATATTTCAAAAGCAAGTACCAAATTAGTAAGGGGAAAAAGTAGAACATCATTGAACTTCCCTACACATAGGTTTTGGCACATATACATGTAAGGAAAAGAGGGTACCATAATCTTCTTAATCTTGGGGCCTATAAAGATCTTAATCTAGCCCTGTTTATGTGAATACTTTTTAAAGCAAGTAACTTTTCCTACCTTATATAATTATCCATGATTTTGTGTTTTGGGAGGGTAAATCTGATTTTTTACAAAATAAAATACAGACTTGACTTAAAGTGAACTAGACCTCTGTTTTGTTGGACTGATCAAATGTAAGACTGTATCAACCTCATCTAGGAGCAGAATGGCTTTTTGAGCAGTTAACATTAGTTGAATTTTAGCCCGGTCTCTTAGGTTAGTTTGAAATCTATTCACCATGACACAACTGCACATATTTTGTAAATGTTTTTATTGAGTGCGGCCATGTTCTGTCAGGGTGCTTTCTTGCAAAATACTTTGAAAAATATGCAGAAATCCTATCTCTGCATAAATTGATGTTTCCAATTTTTCTCATGATGCTCTTTTCCCTCTTGTGCCGTCTTTAAGATTTATTCAAAAACATTTTATTTTGCATTTAGAAAAAAAGAAGTGATTGACCTAGTATTGGTGCTCTTCAACCTGTAATTTCCATTAATATCATTTGTTGAACTTTTAAAATAGAAGCATGTCTGGACTCCCACGCCAAACCTATTGAATCAGAATCTCTTCATGTATAGAATCCCTCCAGCTGATTGTGACACCTATCCCTGGCTCTTAGTGTCTGGGTCCTTGATCAGCATTCTCTAAAGTTTGGTTGGCCTGCACATCAGCAGCATCCGCATCACCTGGGAACTGTGAGAACCCCAGGCCCTCATCCCTACCCCAGACTTTTAAATCAGAAACTCTGGGATGGGGCTCAGCCATCTTTGTAACAGGTCCTCCAAGGTGATCCCAATGCCCATGAAAGTGAGGATCACTTCTTTCATCAAAGGTTTACTCAGCTCCAAAATTTCACAAATCCTTATCCTGGTTGCAAAAAGCTTCCAGGACATTTGCTACTTACCATTCAACTTTTTATCATTATCCACTTCCGTTGTATTAAGCTTTCTACTTTAATAGTCTCATTGTTTAATGTGTGTTCTATTGTAAACCTCCTCAAATGCTTTGTGGATGAGGCAGAGTGTTAATGATAAATGTTGGGTAAAAAGCCTGTTTCTCCTATCTTATTATATTTTTTACTCTGTCAGTTTTCTAATGGTTAGCAACTGTGAAATTATTAACCTTGTTGATGGCTAAGAAGCTAAAAGAAGTCTGCCTGCAGGTTTGGTTTTGGCATTGGCATGTTGTTTGCGACAGATGGTTCGACTTTAGTGTGGAGTAGTTGGAGAGATGGTCACCATCCTCTCTTGCTATCCTAATTAATGTCACTCCTAACAAACAGCTCTGGCAGAATGGCTCCTTTAAGTCCAGTGCAATGTGTACTGGTCAGGCAGGATTGGGAATTAGAGGTCTCTCCACTCACTCTAAGGAAACCTCTTTCTTGCTCCCAGATGGTTTCCAGAGCTATCAAAATAATACCGTTTGCAGACACTTTTCATGGCTGAAAAGAGCAACTTGGAGAGGAAAAGGAGTACTGTGCAGACCACTGGAGAAATCTTTTGCAGCTGGCCATTGCACATAAATGCTAACTGAATGCCCTTTCAGTTGCGTAACTCACCGTATGCCTCACGGTGGAAGAGCCACTCAACAGAAATGAAGAGTACCTCACACAGGCGGCAGTACTTGTAAACCAGCTCTTCTTTGTGGACCACAAACAGCAATGTGTAGGACATTGTACTGCAAATATCAAGTAAATCTCACAGTGGTGAAGGGTTGGTGGGCCGCCTGCTGCTCATTAGAGATCCTGTCTGGCTCTTTTCCTGCAGAATGAGTGGTAGATTGCTGACACCTGTTTTCCCATCCAGCCTAAGGATGTGAAGTGTACATTTGGAATGCCTGAAAGTGCTTCCTTGTGTCTGAGTCTGTGGAGGTTGGTGTTGTTTGGAGAAAAGGAGGTGGGGGTTCAGTGCTAGGAGGACAGAGGAGAAAATCAGTGGTGAGAAACTGTACTATAAACAGAACTGAGATTTTCATCCTCATTTAGTGGCTTCTGATTGTACACTTCATTTATCTTCCATGCGGCCCTGATAAACTTGATCACCTATTGAGCAAAGTAGAAAGGAGAAGATGAGATGTATCCTGTACAGGAGAGGGTCTCAAATCTTTCCTTCCTTCCTTCCTTCCTTCCTTCCTTCCTTCCTTATTAGAGAGGGGAAGGGAGGGAGAAAAACATTAATGTGGGAGAGAAACATCGATTGGTTACCTCTCACAGGTGCACTGACCAGGCATGTGCCCTGACTGGAAATCAAACTGGTGACCTTTGGCTTTGGGGGATAATGCCCAACTAACTGAGCTGCACTGGTCAGGGCCTCAAATATTTCTTAAATAACATGAGTATGTAGTTGAGACTATGAGCACATTAGAAATTGGATAGAAATAGCCCACACTTAACACCAAATTTATGAACCTTAAGTTATGTTAAAATAAATTTGGCCTTAAATACATAAATTTAAAGTGGTTGATAGTATGATCAATTTCTTTGCATAATTCGGAACATGTATTTGCTCTGCCCATCTTTACCTACTATAAAGTCTCAAAAACTGGCAGACGGTGGAACAGAGGGCCTAATGTGCTGCCTTCAGTCACAGATACAGAGTGCCTTCTGCATGTTACACATTATGCTAAATACGAGGGGCTAACAAGAAGCACAGGACAGATTCCCAAACTGTAATTTTTCCAGTGCTGGGAGTCTACTGGAGAGAAATGACACACATCAGAAGTAGCATAATACTGCAGCATGTCTGATAAGCACAGAGATGATCCATATTTTCAGTCGGGTTGCAGAAGGAAGAAAACTGTGGGTTAGTTGTTTGGGTCAAGGAGGAAATGGCACTTGTTCTGTAAAAGATAAGGAGAATTCACTGAGAGGGAGGGAAATGGGTGTGTGTATGATGCACTTTCCTCGCATTAATAGACAGTGTGGAATTAAAGGGTTTTTTGTTTTGTTTTGTTTTGTTTTGTTTTGTTTTGTTTTGTTTTGTTTTAAAGGAATGGCAACATTTCCCCCCTAACTCATTTGTGGGCCTTGGCTAGGCTTGTGAATATTGGCCTCTGTTTGTGAACTGTGGATGAATGGGGTTAGGGTTGGGTCATGGCCTTGGACCGGAGTGAAATTAACTGGCTCATAATGTGATTGAACTAATGACCTTGGCCTCATTACCACTATGTTCTAACCAGCTGAGTCAATCAAACATTGCAGAAAGGGTGATCAAGGTATCTTTTAGAAAGAGATCTGGATAGTAGTAAACATAGGAGTGAAATCAAAGCGAGGTTCTTTGTTCACGTAACACTCAGGTATTTATCTTTTTATCCTTGAGTTTATATTCTTGTTTCTGCATCTAGTAAAAATATGGTAGACAAAATGAAAAGAACACCCTAACACTCCACTGTTAGTGTATTTGACATAATGCAATGTGTTGTCATTTTTCTTGCACAGTGTCAGGCTGTTTTTGCAGAGCAAAATATTCTTGAGCAACAGTATTGCTTTTAATTCTAGATGTTTGGTGTCCCGTAACTATACTGATGATGCCTTTCTCTTCTTTAAAGTCTGAACAACCCAGTCCTGCCAGCTCCAGCTCCAGCTCCAGCTCAAGCTTCACGCCATCCCAGACGAGGCAACAAGGTATCAACATCTCCCAGGCAAACTAGGAGACATTTTTCTCATAAAACATCTTAATGAGTTGATTTATGGCCTATTTTCTACTTTTTTATTATTTGAATGATAACTTGGCTTTTATGTAGTTGTATTTATTTCCCCTAGGAATGCACTTGAGTATTGTTTTGATGTATGAGGCCAGCCTCTAGAAATCCCCCTTTTTCCAGTCCCTGCCATCAGAGTCCCATTTTACAAAAGGATTATAGACACAGCCTATTCCAGGGAGTTCCCAAAGGAAATACAATAGCAAAAGCTAGACTTGAGAGGCTTTGACATAGAAAGAGAGGTTTTTACTCTCCCTCCTGAATATCTTTCATTTTATTTATTTTTCTACAGATTAATAAGCCTTTTTCTTTGGCAAGTATTAATGTGTCATCTGTAAAATATATACTTATGTATATTTTTTGCTATGCAAACTCAGAAATTTAAATTTTAAGAAAAATTTAAGAGATTTAAGTCAGAACATTAAGTATAGTTTCCACTTTCATGTGTAGAAAAATCTTCAAATGTGGGGTCCTTTTTTAAAAATCAAACATGAAAAGTAAAGTAACATCAAGGAATAATTTGTTTTTGAGCATTATGTTGCACATTACCTTTTTCATTGACCACACTGAATTCCGTATGGCCGTGTATGTTTTGAAAGGGATTAAATTGTTGTGTGTGTTTCGGCTAAGGCTGAACTTCCAGGAAGAAAATAAAAGACACTGATTATTGGGGCTATCCGGATTTCTTGCTGCACTGACTCCCAAAAGTATCAGCCCATGACAGAAGCAGAGAAATCTGGGCTTTGAAGAATGTGAGATTGCAGAGTAAGCACTTATTTTAGAACTCAGTCAGTGATAGTGCAGATATTCCTACTAGATTGGACTTTAGGACTTGCCTACTCCAGAATGAAAGTGCCTCTCACACTTTCCTGATTGTTTTTACAATCTCTTCAGTTAAGATTAAAATGATCTATCTTGTTTTCATGCCATTTAGGGTAGTAAAGTAAAAATAAGCCACACTAATGAGTTTTTCTGTGGGTTTCTTTTTTTAGTTTTGTCCTGTTCTGGAATAAAATTAGTTATGACTTGATTGTTTTCTTCTGCCTAATACTGGATACTCTTGAATTTTCTGGGCACCTGATTTATTACATGGTCTTATTTATGTAAATATATGCTGGTATTTTGCCAGGAATTTCTTTAAAAGTTAAATTAAAAATTGGCTGCATAAAACTGTTATAACTAGATGTTGTGTCCAAGATCAATATGAAGATCAGAGATAGGACATTATACCCTGGAATTGAAATACTTTATAATCTGAACTTGACTGAAATGCTTGCTTGACCTGAAATTGACCTTGAAATAAAAGGAACAGCTAAACCTTAATAGATCAAAAACTACCACACAAAGGCTGCATTGCCAAGAACAAGTTACAACCACGGTGATTTATTAGTCTCAACTTTTCAATACATGGATTAACCTGACAAAACATCCAATTTACTAATAGATCTTTCTGTTTCTTTTTAGGGGTAATTTTTTATTTTAGGGAAGAAAAATACATAGAAAAATTTCCTAGAAAATAGTTTTTCTAGTAAACATTTTGGGGCATCTAATATGAAAACAGTAATGTTTTATTAGAGGTTTCATTCCAGGAACTATCAAATTTGTCTTGTAAATTGTATAAATATATGTGATGATGGTTATTTTTAACCAGTGTGCAGCACTAGTAGTGCACATTGCCCTGTGTCTAACATAGCTGAGTGTGTTTGAAGTAGTGTGTTTGATTGCCTGTGGTTCACTGTGTCATTACTCAGGTCCGTTAAGGTCCATAATGAAAGATCTGCATTCTGATGACAATGAGGAAGAATCAGATGAGGCAGAGGATAATGACAATGACTCCGAAATGGAGAGACCTGTAAATAGAGGAGGCAGCCGAAGTCGCAGGTGAGTGTCTTGGAAGGACAAGCGTTCCCTGTGATGGAATCCTGCCTTTTCACCAGGCCTACTAGCACCACCAGGGACAGGGTGTGAAACACCAAAACAGTGGGAGTAAATGGTCACATTCGTTTTAAGTCGGGGCACCTTGGCATGCTTGCACATCTCTACG
This sequence comes from Glossophaga mutica, assembly GCA_039655065.1. Classification (NCBI taxonomy): domain Eukaryota; kingdom Metazoa; phylum Chordata; class Mammalia; order Chiroptera; family Phyllostomidae; genus Glossophaga; species Glossophaga mutica. Next base: position 141,254,038 of record CM077305.1, on the reverse strand, counting down.
GAGAACTATGTTTATCCTTTTTATCAGAGACGGGAGGTTTTTTAAAAAAATTTTTTTCATAGGAAAAAGTGCTATTAGAAGTCCTTGTTCTTGAAAGTGTCCGCCAAGGTGACAGGCCTCATTGCTGAAGTAGACTCTGTTTTCATTTGAAGAGTTTGTGTGGATCCATTGCTGTAGGTAGTCTTAGAATTTGAGGAAATGTTTGCTGTTTGTAGCTAGAAATACATAATTGGCTTCAGTGAATTATGTGTGTGACCTAATTAAAGCTAGGATCACCTGTGTGTTTTCCAGAAAATAAATTCCTTTTAAGTGCACTGACAATTAGTTTCCTTAAGTAGCTTTAATGCTGTGAGGCATAATTCCACATTATAAGATGGTAATTCATGTCACTTATAATTAATAGTCAGCTTGAAATTGCCTTGAGGATTTTATTTCTGTATCATGAGGAAAACAAATAGGCATGCTTACTTTAATGTGTTTTGAGTAGAAAAATTATGAATCTACTTGAACTTAAAATCCAATTACATTTATAATATAATGCATTCAATCTTTTCCAATTATTCAATATGATTCAGAAGGCCCTAAAATTCCTAAAAGGGGTGTGGTCTGAACCCAAACTGGACAGGCCATGTTTCCTCATTTGGTAATTTCTTAGCGTCCTTTTGGAAGAGGCTCCTTAGAGTCTGGGTCCTGTCAGCACTCTCAATTTCTCCTTATGGTGTACTCAACACCTCTTCCTCCACCTTGCCTCCCAAACTCACCTGTCTCTGTTTGTTTAAATGGGAGAAAATAAGGAACCTTATGGCTGTGGCCTTGTAACATTTCCCTGCAGAAGTCTTTAATCTGACAAGAAGGAAACTTATAAGGCAAAAAGACCTTAGCGTGGACTGAAACTTGGAGGAGAGGAGCATATTTATAACAACCAAAATTATGACCACTGCCTGCTCTCAGTTTTAGCTGATGAAAAATGAATGGCCTGTTTAGACAACTGCCCGAGTTATTGTTATTTTGAAGATCTAGGTATTCTGATTAGCTGTTGCCCGCCTGCCTACTGTCCCACCTCCCGAGTGAGTGTGGCTCAGACAGTGCACATTTGTGACTTGTCCGATGGGATACACGTTGCCAGAGATGCTCTTCCTTTTCCCCTGACATGGGCTGTTAGCGCAGCAATGCCAGTGTAACATTTGATCTTCAGTGCACTTGTGAAGTCTCAACTGTTTAATCAGTTTAAATACTCAGCCTTCCACTTCAGTCAAGAAGCATTTTAAAGCAGCGCTTCAACTGAACACTTCATTAATGTAATTTAGTTAAGAAAAACAAGTTCCATCAGTTTTTGCTAGAAGGATGTCCCAGTGTATCCTTCATTTTCTATCTTGTATCCTGCCTATCTGAATATATTATAGAGCTAGAATGTGATTGCCTATTCAGAGCGAGAGAAAAACTATCTGGATTTCTAAAGCATTTTCCTTTCTGAGAAGACTATTGTATTAGGTTAGTACATAACCAAAGATAAGGAGCAAACACCGAAGGACATTTCTGAAGGAGGACATACACTCAGCAGAGTAGAATAAAGAAATATCTCCTACTTTGGCTAGGAGAAAATTTCATTTTGTTCTGAAAAGAAAAAAATAAGGGAGAGGGTGATATTTTAATTGTCTTTAATTGTTGAAAGATATCACTGTATTTTTCTAAAGTCTGTAATATGTTCCCAATGAATCGTATAAGTGTCCAGACCCAGGGACAGCTGTGAATCGTTTGTTACACAGTAGATAGAAATGGTTGGTGGTGAATCCAGCATGATGAGCTTCACGCATCCCATCCTCAGACGTCCCTGAGCTGTCAGTTGTGCAGGGCTGTTGCCACATTCTCCTTCGCAGTTGCTCCCACTCTTGAAGCCTATATTTTAGTCGTATTTGTAAAATTTTTACCTGTACCAAAGAGGCAGGGCGAAAGGGAAAAAAAGGCAGTAACTTACAAACTAATTTATTTGACCTTCTGCAAGCTTGGGTGATGATATGCTTGATGATATAGTACGTGGGTGGAACTGGATCACGGAGATAAATGACTAAATGAGGCCACTGAATTCAGTGGCTGAGCGCCTGGGTTACATTGCTTGGGTGTGAATCCTAGAAGAACCACTTTTATTTCTGTGACCCTAGGTGAGTGACCTAGTCTCTCCTAGTCTCAGTTTCCTCACCTGTGACATAGAGATCATTAAATGAGAAATAGTAGGTAACACAACACAGTTCCAGGTACAAAGTAAGTGTCAACATGTGTTAATGGTTGTATAAATTAAAGCAAGTTTTCAGTGCTTAGAGTATTTAAATACCTCACTGTCGCTCCTGTTTCCATAGTTGTTACATTGTCTGCAGTGATGCAAATGACTTCTCTCTGTTTCTTTTCAGAGTTAGCTTAAGTGATGGCAGCGATAGTGAAAGCAGTTCTGCTTCTTCACCCCTACATCATGAACCCCCGCCACCCTTATTAAAAACCAACAACAACCAGGTAAATCGCTGGGTTTGCACTCTTCAAGGCATTTCAAAACTACCTGTGATCATTTTACAAAGCGCACAAAACTTTTTACCCCTTTACTTGAAACTTTATCTCAAATAAATGGGAATATACAACCTTAGAAATAAACATATAGTTAGGGATAAGTAGAGTTCTGTTGTCATGAAAAATGTGTTTTAATGATGGGTTAATTAAATGGATGCAAGAAGGGATGGTGACAAAAAGTGTTGCCCATTTTTCTCATGATTTCTGTTTTCCCCCCTGGCAGTAAGTAGGTGACTTGATGAATTAAAAAGACAAGACCTTTTAGGCTAGTATAAAGCCTGTTTATTTGCTTTTACTAATAGACAGTCATTTACTTGTCGGAAATTAACTTTAACTTGTGATCCTCAGTTTCCTCATCTGTACATGGGGATGTTAATAACTGCCTTGCTGGTTCTTAGGAAGATGGTAAATAACACATGTGGAGAGCATGAGGCAGTGCCCATACCTACCTGGCATTCAGCTGACGGCAGAAGTTTATTATTATAGGTGCTCTGCTTCTGTGTGCTTATTCAGGAAAAGAGGATCACCACTTGGGAATGTAGGGAATTGTTAATAACATTCAAAGTAAATAGTGGTCATTATCATTGTTGTTACAGTCAAGCTAAAGGAAAATTAATTTGATAGTCAACTCAGAATGTAGTTGTTTAGATAAGGTCTAGGCAGAACTTCGAAAGCTTTTGAAAGCTATGATGAAGAGCTTTTGTTATACAAATTACTAAGATTGGGATATTTTTAATAGTTACTAAAATAAACTATTTCAAATATCATGAATATTGTAAAGGCCTCATTATGCATTGAGTGGTTACTCATTACTGAAGCTTATTCTTGTCTCTTTGTTTAGACTGATTCTCGGTGACCTCCACAATAATTGCTTAATTCAAGTTACCATGTGAATATTATTAATTTGAAAACAAAGAACTGCATTTTTCTAAAATTATTCCATTTCACAGGTGTCCTACAATTTTAAGTGGACTTGCCCTTGAATTTGTGATCCTTGTTTTACTAGGAAAATGTGATTTCTCTAGCTGGAGACTTTTTCTTCTTAAATTTTGAATAAAGCATAAGCAAAGAATTCCTAAAACTTCTTCATTTATAGTGTTTATCTACATCTTAGAGCCTTTATTGTTAAGTAGGAATAATATCAGTGTTCTTTACCTCAACAATTACAGTTCTACTGCTGTTTCTGTGCATCCTACATATGAGTGCCAACCCAACCTCATCATCTGTTACAAACTGGCTGTTCAAAGAGTTAGTACACTCTTATTCTTTACTCTGTCTCCCTGTAGTTCACACATTTCCCCATCTCCGGTGCCAGCCTTGCCCGGGGCCCAGCCAGCTCACTTTTGGCATGGCTGTCCAGCACCACAAGTGAAGCATTTCAGGGGAAAGTGAAGGCTAAGGGCACAACCAGCATCACCTCCCAGTAGAGAAGAGCCCCGAGCTGGCTAACTGGATAACTTGGAATTCTTTTGTAAATGTGTGCTTCAGTGTGAACTGGCAAAAGAGTAGAATTTGGACCTTGACTATATTTTTATATGCAGTTTAAACTTACTTGGCTTCCAGTGTGTGGTGTAGTAGAATTAGGCTGTTTTTCAGGTGGCAGCAGTGCCAAGAATGAAGGGCATTAGGCTGTGTTTTCCTGCCCCTCATGAGGCTCCTTCAGCGCCTTTCCCAGACAGCCTTAAGACTGTGCTTTCTAAGTCAGTGCAGCTCCTACAAGCACCTCTCTTGCCTTTCAAACCTAATAGCTGCCCCTGCAGCCTGCCAGTCTTGAGCTGAGCCTGGCTTCAGAAAAGGTCTGAATTCTTTGTCAGACTTCCTCAGTTTTTTTTTTTTTTTAACCTGCCTACCAAAACAAGAACAAAAATGAATACAATCATTTATCTGGGGAGGGTAAAAATTACTTTATCCTATGAAATTGCATACCACTGGTTCCTTGGCATATGTTTATTCAACAACTGTAGCTTCACACATGTGAATCATCAATCTGTCAGGAATACTCAATTATATGTCACTTTCTCCATGCACCTATAAGCATAATAAGAAAGCCCATATGCTTTCACTTTTAGCTAGTTGAGGTTAGCAAATACATGTACCACAGGAGTGCTTCCCTTGGAGCTATGTCTTGGAACTGAGAGCAGGAAAAGGGTTTTAAAACTGGGTATAGTATTGTTACCTCAGCCTCTCAAATCACCTGCTTCTGGTCAGGTGTGACACTATGCCTTTAAATCAGTGTTCTTAGGACTTAAAAACTCTAGTTTCCTTACTCGTCTTCCTTAGTTCTTCATACTGATGAATGAAATAGTAAAAAAGTTCTTAAAAATCTCAAGTCCATAAATTTCACCCTGGAATGTATTTTTAGCCTTATATTTGAATGTGGGTGTGTGGTTAACTGAAGTTTCACATCAAATAAAATAGATGAAAACAAACTGGGAAGACTTGACTTAAACAGGAAGACTCGAATTCCCTTCTTCCGAACCCCTTCGCTGTCCTGTCTGCAAGTTGATGATGATATCTCAAGTTTCTGTAAATTGCCAGGCGAAGCTGAGTTTTCCTTACCTTTCCTCAAATCTTCCAGGGACTAGGGAAGAGGGAAAGTGCTAATTGAGTCAAATATTTTCTAACTGTTGAAAAAAAAAGTGAACTGAGAGACAGCCACATGTCAACAAAGGAAGTAATTAACCTGAGTATTGTTAGGAGCAACTAGTGATCATTAACATGAAAGACCTATCAGTGGAGAATCCATCTGCTGAATAATTGAGTTGTCAGTCCTCACAAAGTGGGGGGATATAGGCAAATAATAATCCTGAAATTTTAATTCTCAATCTGTTTTCTCAGATTAAGGATAGAAGTGCAGCTCATCACATTCTATTTTCGGAGACTGCCACGTGTGCAAACCGTGCACCTCTGCAGGCCTGGCGGCTGTTTCCCTGAGTACATACAACCTAACAAGGAATAATAGTTAATGCCGTGCTGTTTTACCCAGAGATTTTTTGGGTTTTTTTTTTCACTTCGAACTTTCCCCATGTGAATGTCAAACAAAATCAAAATTTCAGATCCTGTTTGGTTGAGGGTATGGATGGAGGAGGAGAGAGGGGCCTTGAAGGAAGGAAGTAATCCATCGGACCTGAGTTAATATTCAGAAAATCATAAATCACCTATCAGCCTGCAAGGCACATTGAATGAAATTAAAGACTATCCAGTTAAACTGGTTTGAAATAAGCCCATGGAAGACAAGGTGCTGTACTTTTATATTCTGGAGTCGTTTCCTCAAAGATAAGAAATGATCATAAATAAAACAATTGTCTACTGCATGGCTCAGCTCTCTCAGAATGAGGTTTTGACAAAGCTGTTTATTTTGGAGCGGGGAGAGATCAAAGGAGGAAGATTAACTGAGCCCTCTCTGGGCAGCCACTCAGTAACTTGAGGCGGATCACTGACACCGGGAGCTTTTGTTTCTGCCACTGCAGCTTCAGAAGAAAGAAACTAGGATTTCAATGTAGTTTGGCCTTCTGTGCTGTAGCACTTACGGAATGTGTAGGGTGGGACTTAAGCGCCTCACAATGTCCTATTTTTTGCTTTGAAGGGAAGGTGGTAGAATTCTCTAAGCTTAGTTAGCAAAGTTCCATTGCAAATATATAGTTTCTCAGTCACTTTGCCCCCTTGAGTGCAGTAAATTGGGGATGAAGGTGGGGGCGGGGTGGGAGCAGGGTGGGACATGGGAAAATTCAGTTTTCTAATGCACAAGGCAAGCAGGCAGGCACTGTTTCTCTTGCCTGCAATCTCAGCAGATTGTCTCTGCTCTTTGCCCAGCCCTGTATCTGAGTTGGCGAGGAGTGCCATCTACTGACCTACTTACTCCTAGGTCTCTGAGTGTGGAGTGTTTTCCCTTGAGGTCTCATTTCCAGCAACAATAGAGAGAAGGAAATTCTGAACGTAGTGGAGTGTTTGGTTTCACTCACAGTGGACCATGTTTTAAAAAAAATAATTACCTTGCTTCTGCTACTAAGTAATTTCCTTGTATTGTCAAAAGTACTGTGTTTTAAGTTAGCCTGGTCAAAGTGGTCATCTGGTTTATCTTAATGTTAAAAATGAATAAAGGTAATTCTTAGGAAAGACTTAGAAAGTACCCCTAATGGGTACTTCTTACCCGTGCATTCTAAAGTCAAAGGAAACATATACCCTACTAGAACTATCTGGTCTTTTCTAGAATGTCATGGCCCTATCCTCAAAAGGTAAAATGTTCAGTAGTATAAAATTCTACAGCTAAGTATCTGGACATTATCTTGTTAATCTCTCTCATTTCATCTCATTTTTTGAGGCCCCAAAATATTAAATGGTGTGGTTAGGATCTGAACCTAGGTTTCTGAGCACAATCAGGGCTCCTTACACTACAAATTAAAAGTGGACTCATTTTTTAAATCTTCTTTATGATATGGAATATTGTAGACCCTGGAAGAGAACTGTGATTTGCCTGTGACGTGTGAGTGTGCATGCGTGTGTGTGTTAGAACAAAGAATAGATAAAGAGAAGAACAGTAGGAATATGAGACTTCTTAAATATGCCTTATTTGGCATTTTTGACCTTAATATAAGTTTCAGATTATAACAACTCAATAATAAGGTAATAATGAAAAAAGATAAATTACTTTACTTTTTATGTTTATATACATTTGTGAACACTCAACAATAAATTCAGTGGTTTTTAGTCATTTTAAGCAAGGGCTATTTAAAAATATTTTCCTCATAATCTTCAATTTTGCAGATTCTATTAAATCAACTGTATTTATTAAGTAATAATATGGTTTTTCTTTTTATTAATTAGAAGTCTAGCTCCCTGGGGAAGCTTCTGAGTAGTATGTAGAACTGCTGCTCATAACCTAAGCTGTAATCAGTTCATATTAAAGGAAAGGCACCTGGTATTTTATCATGGGTAAAGACAGCATTTCCGGAAATGCAAAAGGCAGTCCTACTTTTTATTTCTTGATTTGGAGGATTCCAGCTTGGGAACAACCAGTGTCACTGGTGGCCATCTGTATTTCCAAAGCTGCATTAAGTTAGTAGATTAGAATAATTTTTAGCATCTGAAAGTCAGGTACTAAAATGGGCATTTGAAATTTTGTTTTATCATCTCTAGTGTACTGAGCACTGGTAGCTGAAACAGCAGAATGAATCAGAGAAAATTCTTGCCAGAGGGAACTATAATCCAGGATAACTGAGCTGCTGTACAGATGTGTGAGGGCATTGTCACAAAGAAGCAGCAGCCTTGGAAGCTTAGATCCATTTCCACATTGTCAACTTTTAAAATTTTTTTCTATTGCTCTGAGTCAGCATTTTGGATATAAGTAATTTATTTTCCAAGAAAAAGTAAGATTGGAAGAGAAGAAAGAACATGTATAGAGAAGAAACCTATTTGGAAAACAGTGTTATCATATGACATTTCATCCATAAGTGCCTTTGTTTAGGTGGCTGGCTAGCTGAGAAGTGCTTGAAATCAAATTTGACAGTGTTCTTTCTCTTGGATCCCTAGATTCTTGAAGTGAAAAGTCCAATAAAGCAAAGCAAATCAGATAAGCAAATAAAGAATGGTGAATGTGACAAGGTAGGTTTCCAGTCCTTTACTCTGATGCTGCAGCACTGACATGTTCTCTGTTTCTTTACGATTCTCTTGATCATCCTGGCTGGTTCTCCTTTCATTGTCTTCATCGGAAGTGCCCAAGAGTAGTTTATTTTCCAAGTCTTCCTTATCTCTCCAGTATTAAGGTTGGCCTTATGCTATCATTTGCCCTGGTGCCTACATTGCCCAGGGATTTCTGGCACATTAAATTGGGAGGTAAGAGACTTGCGGTAGAGTTAGAGGGTGAAGAAATGTCAGATGTAAGTGAGCAGGGCATCTGACACCAGTGCACTGCGCTCTCCCCAAGTGGGCATCATTCACCTGAAATCGGACGGCAAGACCTGTTGGGGGTTAGTCTCCTGGTGTGGGCAGTGTCCTGACGTGCTTTGCAGGGTCAGGGCAGGCCCGGCTAATGCTTCACAGACCTCTCATTCGTCTTCATTGCAAATAGTGGTAGGAATACCCATGCAGCTATGCTAACAAAGACTCATGGGTCTGAGCATATGGAAAAAGAGGTCACCTCTGCCTTTTCAGGGGAGCTCTTAACAAGCCACATGCTAATTTGGATAGTAATCTCTATTTCTCGTAAGACATTCTTCTGTTCTTTCACTTGCTGTTCACTAGCAATGTTAGATATGTTTGATAACAGGGAAGGCTTTTTTATTTTTATTTTAAGAATTTGCCCCAAAATAAATGATAATGTGCATGGGTACTTCCATGTTCAGACTTAGACTTTTTCACTTAGTTAAAAAGATTCTGAGACAGATGAATTTTAAAAAATCAAAGTAGACTTCAATACCTCCCAATTTATCATTGAGCTCCCCTTCTCTCTAGAGGCATTGTGGGGAGCAGTGAAGCTCACTTGAATCTTGTTGAGAGAAAATAAGTGCAAGTATTGCCCCTTTTAAAAAAGCTGGCTCGATAAAGCTACTAGTTGGCCAAGACAGACTTGATCTTCAAAGGCCTTGGCCACGGAGTCCACACAGCCTGGTTGCGGTAGAATGAGGGATCTCCAGGTGCTGCTTGTATGTTCTTACTTATTTACTCCCATATTTTTGAACTGCTTCCTAACATGCTCGTTCTTTGGGGATGCTCTTCTCTTTCAGGCGTACCTAGATGAACTGGTAGAGCTTCACAGAAGGTTAATGACCTTGAGGGAAAGACACATTCTGCAGCAGGTGAGAAATGCTTTTTAGCACAACCCTTTCCAAAAGCCCGAAGGCCTAGTTCGTCCTGGGGCAGTGTGATAGCACCAGGAAACCACACCAGCCCCACACTGCCAGAGCCCGGCCAATGCCACCTGCAGAGGTACAGTGGACCCTAGAGCAACATGGCCTTGAATTGCACTGGTTTACTTATATGCAGATAGTTTTCAACGAATACACAGTCGGCCTTTCGTGTCAACCAGCTGTGGATCAAAAACAGTACTTTCGACCTGTAGTTGGGAATCTGTATATGCAGAAGGTCTATAGGATGCACTGTTCTACACCATTTTATATAAGGAACTTGAGCATCTGAGGGTTTGTCTATCCGCATGGAGTCCTGGAACCAAAATCCTGCAGATACTGAGGGACTGTAGTTAAGTTTTGGGGGAGTCAAAAGATACGTGGATATTCAACTGTGCAGGGGGTGGGGTGGCACCCCTAACCTCTGTGCTATTCAAGGATCAGCTGTATTTTGGGAGCATGCTTACTTCCAAGGCTACCTGGAAGTCTGCTTTGGAGCTTTGCGGTGATTATCTCCCTTCCCTGGTGCCATAGGCAGTGAAGACTGGGCACTTGTAGAGGTGATGGTGCTGGAACAGACTGATCCCACATGCTGGGATGTGGGCTGAGCGAGGGGATAGGCATGCAGAAACCTCTGGGGCCAGGCTTGTGGTTTCGTGGGAAAACAGTGATAAGAATTTCAGTCAAGTGTTATAAACATTTGTGATTCAATTTGGTAACCTTTTGCCAATTACATTCTAAGGAAAATAAATATTTCCCTCATTTCTCTTATCTTGTACAACATACATTCTATTATTATGAACTCAACTGTGGAATACTTGTAAAAGGGGGAAACTTCTATTAGTACCATTTGATATTTTGAAAAGATAAAAGGGTTACCTGCCTCCATTGCATGAACAGTGGCTATTGGTAAAATATTTTTTCTTTAACACCCAAAGGGAAGGTTGTGTTCTAAATTCCAGCATAGGTTTGTAGATTAGTTCACTGTTAATATTTTTTTACCACTTTCAAATGACTTGAAGTTCATACGTAATCTACCCCAGCTGTGTGCGTGCACACGTGTGGCTTTTTAACGTTTAATGGCTGATGGTAACATTTATATTCTGTGTACATTTTTGTCTAAATCTATAAATACACACTCTTGGGCTTGCCAAGTTTCCTAGTTGGTCTGATAAGCTTTTTAACCATTCTAGAGTTTCAGATTTGAACAAAAGACTATAGACCTATGATTCTTAATTAGGTCTAAGTTGCAATTCCATTTAAGTGAGTGTGGGTAAGGGAGCAGGATTTGAGTAGCTTACCCTGAGACTTTGCTAATATTTTTCTTCAGCTTTCTTCTGTAGAACTCAAAATTGTTCGGCCTTCCGTTTACCAATTATTTGGGGCTAATTGACTGGATGGTGATGGTAACTTTATTAGCTGACCTCCCCCTCCCTTCCCCTCCCAAAGGCCGGATCTGAACCACTGTGGAGCAATTGTCCAATAAAGCTATTAATGTACAAGCTGGGCCCAAATCGTGAGCATGGCAGGAGGGGGAGACAGATGTTTGGACAGGGTTGGGACACCTTTACAAAGGAAGCCCAGCCAGCGAATGGAGGACCCTAGGCCATTGGGCACAGTCTTACCTTGGGGTGTCATTGGCAGTCCCAATTTCACATTGTCCTTTATTTTGACCTTTGAGAGAGTTCTGAGGGAAGATGGCTTAACTTGAGACTTCCATTGAAGTGGATTATTTTAGTGTTCTAGAGGGAGAGAGTGATCTTTATGAATTTTTAACCTGGCATAAAGGCACTCAAGGGCGCACAGCATTTCACCCTAATTGCATTTCCAGGCTGCTTGAAAGCTCTTCGTCTTTGGCCTTTTGCCTTGTAATGCAGCTGAGGCTTGTGATTATGATACCATGATGCATGTCCTGTCACGGTTTACTGCTTAATTAATTCTTATTGTAAAACTTGGCACTATGGAGGACCAGTGCTACTCTGCACCTTGAGAGCTGTCCTGTCATGGAGTGCATTCCACAGTCTACATATTCTCTGCCATGCAGACCTGACACCTGAGACAGACTCTCTAGTAGCCCAGGATCACATCCTAGGTCTTTTCCTATTACATGCACTGAATCCACTCTGACTCCTTTATTTGCCTCACAGAAGGTGATTAGTATCTTTGTATTAATCTATGGGCACTGGTGCCCAACAGCTAGTTTAAAGAACAGAAAGCAATGCATCAAGAGCCTGTATTCTTTTTTTTTTTTTTTTTAAGATTTTTCTTTATTTATCTTTAGAGGGGAAGGGTAGGAAAGAGGGAGAGAGAGAGAAATATCAATGTATGGTTGCCTCTGGTGTGTCCCCCTCTGGGAACTGGCCTGCAACCCAGGCATGTGCCCCGACTGGGAATCAAACCGAGATCCTTTGGTTCGCAGGCCCGAGCTCAATCCACTGAGCTACACCAGCCAGGGCAAGAGCCTGTATTCTTAAACCACTTTTCCATAAGGTAAAAATAGAGTACAGTGGATACAGTCAAACCTGGAGATGTCAGTTACAGGGCTGATTAATAATTTGATTCTTCTTTAAACCACGTGTTCTGCCTTTCTTTGGAAAGGGAGATGGAGCACTGCTAAACTCAGCAATTCATCTCTGAGTCTGGATTTGCATCCTACAGAGGAGGAAAAAAGTCAAGGCTTCCTTCAAAGATAGTTTAGTAATTTAGATAACAGCTACTACACTTTTAGAACTATCTTCCAGGATATAGGGAGTGAGTGGGGTATCAAGTATTCCTTCTATCAACATGGCGACCACTCCCTGAGGAATGCTCTGCTGAAAATGATTTTTCTCCATCCTGGGAAATCGCCTGTCATGTTTTAGAATCCCCTGTAGATGGAGGGCTGACAGTCTGCCTCTTAACCCAAGGTAGGGCACACGTCACATGGCAAGACAGTGTTCCCCAGTCCATGTTCACAGTCATTCTATGGCAGCGGTGTCAAACTCATTTTCACCAGGGGCCACATCAGCCTCACGGTTGCCTTCAAAGGGCTGAATGTAATTTAGGACTGTATAAATGTAACTACTCCTTAACAGTTAAGCGAGAGCGTGGCACTGCTGCTGGGTAGAAACAAGGTGCCGGGCTGGATAAAAGAAAGTGGGAGGGCCGGATTCAGCCCATGGGCCTTGTGTTTGCCACCTATGTTCTACGAGAAGACCTAAGTTATCCCCGCCCTGACTCCACTCTGAGCACATGCAGGCGAAACAAAGCTTGCCTACTAGTTCCCACTCAGTCAAGAGGCTGCTGCAGGTAGAAAGAACCCTGATTTTAAAAATATATAATCAGACTAAAAATAATGCTTCTATCTTTATAATTAAAAACCAGGGTTAGGGGAAGGAATCACTGATTCAACAAGTGGATCTTTCTTCTTTAAAAAAAAAAAAAAAAAAAAAAAAGGCCTGCATGGTAGCCCCTAAAGGGCTGACATGGCAGGAAACAATCCATCACGCGTGCTTTCACAGCGAGCATCGGCTGAAGAACGCGTTAAGCAGTGTGCATGCTCTTCTGCTTCCCACACGGACCCTGTGTCCTCCCCTGCTTTTCTTGCCTGCAGTCACCCTCTCTTTTATTATGATTTTGGAGAGGCGTTTATTATTGTGGTATGGGGCAGGGCACTGACACCGAGGTAGGGCCACGCCGCATCAGCAGAGTCGGGGATGCTGACTGAAAGACGGAGGGGTGTCCTTCGGGGCCTGGCGTGGTGTTTTCAGGCTTTGTGGTTGTGTCATGGGAGTGAAAGCATGTTAACGCTGTGTTTCTGATGTCCTTACTATAAAGATTCCAGGAAAGGAGCCCACATTTATTTTTCCTTATGAAGTCTACCTAATTGAGGACATGGGTACATGCTCCAATAACTCAAATTATTAACGCCGTTCCCTTTGGCACATAGCCCCGAATACCCCAACTGCTGCCACTACTTCTGCTTTTAGGCTGTCTCTGCATCTGCCTTGATGTGTTCTTATAGGCGCCCATAAAAACACAGGGCTCATTTGATGAGATTGATCAGTTCCCCTTTATATCTTTGTGTGTTTGTGGCTGCAGGCGGGGTGGGACGCGCTGGTTGTGGAGGAAGTAGGAGGACTGTGATTGAAGCCCTGGAAACCTACAAGATATTACAATGCATGTGAGATGACTAAGCTGAATTTCCTAGTGGGCAAATGTGTTTATTTGCTTTAAAATCAAGTGGCTTTTTCAAAAAGGTATTTTTCTCTGTTTTCTACTTATGAAGTAATAATTGAGCAGCTATATTGAGTCACAGAAAGCTATTTACTTAAAAGGGTAAGGTACCTGTCATTTTCTAGGGAAAATGTGGGGCCGTACTTCCTTAACCCCACATTGTGGTTTTGGTTTGTCATTTCAACTAATTTCCTTCAACTACTGTTCTCCCTGCTTTCTTCCCTTCCCCCCTGCAAATGATTCTTATAATTATTTTTTTTAAAAATCCAATTAGGTCTTTTCTGAGTTTTAGCTTCTGGCATTTCCCCTGCTTCATCTGTTTGAGTGCTAATGAAATTGCTGACAGTCGGTGGGGGAGCAGGAAAGAGCCCAGGTCTGGTCATCCCTGTGCTGTGGAGTTACTGCCCAGATGATGAAGGATAACTTCATACTTGTATGGGAGTTACAGTCACGTGCCCTGGTCTGCGTAGCAGTGCACAGTTTATAAAGGAGCTTCATTTGCCATATCTTGTTGGAGCCTCTGCACAACCCTGAAGGATGGTAGGACAGTTGGCATTTTCCTCATTTTGTAGGTGAGGAAACTGGGGCTCAGAGATTATAATGTTCTGTCCAGTGTCGTTCAATGCCGTTAAAGTGTAGTGAGCAGAGTGAGAACTAGACAAGCCAAACCCAGGATTCTACTTTGAATGCTCTGTCCTTTACCTGCCTGCTAGTTGGGGACACGAGTCACACTCTGGAATAATTGTCATTTGTTTCCATTGTATCAATTAAAAGGCTCTTTGTTTCTATCCAGAAAGAGCTCTGAAGAGGCTGTTTGTGTCTCTCCTGAAGTGTACGCATTTTCACTAGTTCTATAGTATTTCTACACAATGGGGCAAAAAAGAATTTACTCTGGAAGGTACTCTTAAATCAGTCAGTGTGAAATATATAGTGAGTATGATTGCCTTGAAAGGTTTGTGTGTGTGGACATAGCTCGGTGTATGTCTCTGTGTGTATGTAGATGTGTGTGTGACTTACCCAAAGCTCCATAACTGTTAACTAATTTAAAGAATGAGGCTCCATTTTAGATCTTTTAGTGTTTCTAATAAGATCATCCTGCTTGATACATTCTTATATGAATGCTGCAGTTTAACCACAGTTGGGAATACCCCTTTTAGTAATCTCTTGGTGCGTGTAATAGAACCTTAGGTCCAATGCTTTAAGCAAGGAATGCTCCCTCTCCACCGACCCCCCCATAACAACAGACCTGGAGGTAAGTAATTTGTAGTCAATGTGGTGGCTTAAAAGATGCCACTGAGGATGTAGACTTCTGGCCTTCCCGCTTGGCCATCTTTCACATTGTGCATTCATCCCCGTGGGCGGGGGAAACAGCCATTGCACTTCCGGGATTGCATCTTCATTTCAGACAGGAAGAGGGGCACCGGGCAAAGGCACGTGCCCGTTGTCCACACCTTTGCTAAAATTTTCCTGAAAGCCCAGTGATTTGTGAAAAATACATTGTAAATAGAGGTATCTACTAAGTGCTGCGCATGGCTGTGGAGGGGCAGGTACCGTAGCCTGGTGTGTTGCCCCTCCCAGAAAATCAAGCTTCTGTTAGTAAAGAAGAAGGGGCAAATGAGTATCAGGTAGGCATTCAACTGTGTATGTCATGGTTTTGCAATGGGAGTAACTTGTTTCATTATGAAACCAATAGTTTTATCTTAAAAAAATAGACTCAAAGATTGAATAAGGTGAAGATAGCTAAGTCTGCAGTTGTTCGACCATTGGATGAGGTTCAATGTGTCCTATGCTTCTGTGGAAGTCAAATGTGTCAGGAAAGGGAATCACATTTTATGTTGAGAGCCATTAAACCATATGGAGTTGTTCATAAATTACCTTTTTTTAAAGAAAATTAATTTTAAGAAGAGAATATCAGAAGTTTTTGCTGTTCTCAACCTGAAATTAGGCGATCTAAAATGTCATTAAATGAATAGGCTAATTAATTAAAAGTATTTTTTCTCCTTTTTAAGATTATTGAACCGAAGAGAATCAAAGTAAGTGATAGAAAGGGAGTAATAGAGACAACTAAAAATAAGTGGAAGAATTTGCCATTTTCTCCGTGTATTTTATCTCCATCTTGGTGCTGATTTTCCTCCCTGCTACCTTCATGCCCTCCCCCCACACACACACCAAGCTTACTGCAATTAACCCCTTTTATCCCCTTTGACCCACAACAAGCATATCTAAATCCCACACTAACCAGGCACAGCATCCATTTCTGATCAAAATTATTAGTAAAATAGGAACAAAAAGGCACATAACATGGTAAAAGATTCTCTCAAGCCAATAACCAACATTCTTACTGTTGAAATTTTAGATGTGTCCTCCTGAAAGCCCAGGCAAGGCAGCAGTGCCTCTGTCACCACTTCTCTGTATCACGTTCCCAAAAGTTGGAGCCGATGCAGTAAGAAATGAGGTGTGACTATGACAAACGAGGAGACAAAAGCATCCTTTCTTTCTCTGGTTAATAACTTATCACCCCCAAATATACCAGGGAATTAACTGAACATGACTATAAGTAATAAATATAGATTTTTATTCATTTTTTGAGGTATAACAAAGTGTAAAGCTATGAGAATTTTAACAAAGTGAATGCATCTCATATCCAATCAACAACACAGTTCCCACACCCTGAGAAGGCTCCCTGAAGCCCCGTTTCCAGTCCCTCACTACCCATGATCTTCAGGGGGGGCGGAAATCATGCATGGCTTCCATTTTTTTCTTTGTGGGTTCTTGCACTTTTTAAAAGTTCAACAATAATGTAATCAGGAAGAAAAATGTTCATCACTATATACATGTGGATGCATGTATGTGTGTGTGTGTATACTTTTTTTTTTTTTTTAGTAAGGAGTTTTGTTAATTCCAGACTGGAATTTCCATACATCTAGTAGTTCTAGTTACTCTCTATTGCATCAATAACTAAGAGTTAAAGCAGTCTTGAAATCATATCTCCCCCTAGCAATCCACTCTCATTCCCACCTCTACAGTAAAATAATTTGTTGATAACTGGAAAGCATGAAGCAGTTTAAAGGATATGAATGATGAAAACAGGTAATCTGCTCTCATTCAGAATTTCAAAGGGTTAGTATTCCTTTGGCTTATAAATTGGCTAAGAGACACGTTGGTGCCCTCAATAGTATAGGAACTTCTTACTGTATGTGTCAGATGTTCCATATTTGATCCCTTCCATCTCTCTCTCTTTGCTTTTTAATGTCCATTTATTATTGTCCAAACTTTCTCTTCTTTATTCTTCTAGATTGTGAACCTTATAGAAGAAACTGGACACTTTCATATCACAAACACGACATTTGATTTTGACCTTTGCTCGCTGGACAAAACCACAGTCCGTAAACTACAGAGTTACCTGGAAACATCTGGAACATCCTGAGGATACAACAACTGGATGCATCAAAAACTATTGGGGTTTTTTTTTTTTTTTTTTTTTTTTTGGTTGTGATTTTTTGTTGTTGTTGTTTATAAGAAAACACTCAGAATGATGCAACCAAAAGGGAAAAAATAAAAATCAAGCAATCTTCAGCTTTATTTTTCTTTGAAGCCAGTCATCATCTCTTGATAAAGGAGAGGTTAAGCAAACCAGCCTCAGCGGACCACTCTTCTCTCCAAGGAAATCCCCGGGAAGAGTTTGCCTGGATAGCCTTGAAAACAAACAAATCAAACACAACACAAGAAAACTTAAAGAATGTGTATGGTATCATGTGTCTCTCTCTGTGGTGGTTCAGTCCACAGGACGAATGCATATTCAACACACTGCCTTATTACATAACTGATCTATTTATTATCGCATACAGATATCCGAAAGCCGTTGAGGGAATGACACCACAAGACATTATAAGTACTTGGTCCCGTGGATGCTCTTTCAATGCAGCGCCCTTGCCATCCCAAGCCCAGTGACCTTACTTGTATTGTATACCGTGCCACCCTCCGCCAACTTTCTCCAACTCCTTTAACTCGTTGCGGTCTGTTTTTCCACCTTCTGTTTTTCCAGTTCTAGGACACAAACGATCAACTGGGGGGACCAGATAACCACCCTGATTTTCTTCTTTGTGGTCTTTCTCCTGAAAGTTGGGGCCCAGTCCTTGGCTGTATCCATATAATGATCTTGGACCATGGTAGAAAAAGCACCAAATAGGATCATGACTTGCTGTCTAGCCTTAGTCAACAAACCCGTGGGACTTTTAAACAACAGTGTGTGTGTAAACGTCCTGCGTCCAGCATTGCTGAGCTGTCGCCAGCACTCTGGTGTCTGTGTCACTGTCACAATACTAGATGAATATGGAAGTAAAGGCATTCCAGAGGATCATCATTTTTTAAAAAAAGGAATTCTGGTTCTGTTTTCTAAAGAAATGTTGTAGAAATTCGTAATTTGGATCTATTTATTAGTAAGAGCTTCAGCTTTCTTCAGCTGCCAGTGTGTCATTCATCTTAACCATGAAACCTGGGATAAGAGATTTTTGTTTGTTCACATATGATCCCCTTAGACTCTTTTTATATTTGGAAAATTTAAATCTTTCTTTGGGGGAAATTCTTGGTTATTCTGCCATAACAGATTATGTATTAACTTGTAGATTCAGTGGTTCGATACCTGTTTAGTCACTTGCTTATGTTTCCAGAAGGATTTCTTGTATTGGTGAAAATAAAGGAGGTTGGGGAGGGCGGGTATATTTGTTCTCGATGTACCGTTTTGAAACTAGAAACCTTTCCTGTGGCATGCAAAAGAAAGCAAATTATTTTTAAAGAAAAAAACAAAAAACAAAACCAAAGTACTTTTGGTGTCATTATTCCATCCCCTCCATAAGTGGAGAAATGCAAAGTGAGAACAGCCATCTTTCAAGTTTTTGCTAGGAACTCAACTAAAAAGAAAAGAAACGAAGAAATACTTCTGGATCCAAAGGTTCGTTCACTGGATCAGCCTTAAGAAAGTCTCTATCTGTGCTAATAGACCAGTGTCTCCTTTGTTTATTATTCCCATGCCAGATGCTGTCTTTTCATACAGAAATTAACTAGTGTCTGTACAGAAAACGGTCTTTCCAGACCCATTCTTTTGGGCAGTAATGTAAATGAAGATTGATAATGGAGTTATTTCTGCATTTTAAAAGGGGGGATTTTTTTTTACCTTTGTTTCTTTCTATCCAAAGACACTATTTTTTCCTTTAAAAAATAATACAACCATGCTTCTTGTAAATTACTTCTCTGAAGCATCCTCCCTGAGGACAAGTATACCTTTTCAATCATGTTATGATTTTTGATGATTGGCACAAACTTTCCTTGAAGCATTTGTCATCTGGTCCACTTCTCGATGATTAATTAGAGAGTTGTTTTAGGTGACTGATGAATCGTGCGATTTTAGTTGTGCTTTGTTTTGTTTTGAACTTTACAGGTAAAAGGGGAGGACAATGCTTGAATGGAATTATTTGCAAAATTTAAAACTCTTTAAAATTTCTAACTGCTAATTCACATATCCTAATGAAGCTAGAAATGTATGTGGTGTATCTGAAATATGTGTAGTTTAACTAGGAATGTGTGTATGTAGTTTGGGCCATTTTTATTTTTGTAACTAAATTGTGTGGCAAAAACTGTGATTTGACAATGTAAAGATTTTTTTTGTTGTTCCTTAGGTTACTAAGCAAGTAACTAGGTAACACAAATGATCAAACAAAATGGTTAAGAAGAAGAGACATTATTACAGAGATAAAAATTAGATGCACAGTTCAGGTGGTAAAGCAAATATCATCAGAATATTGTCAATGTACATTTGCAATTGATAACAAAATCTGGGGAAAACTATCCATCCACTACTTGTGGATGAGCAAAGGGAGTTTTCCACAAAATGCTGGTAGAGTAAGAGTCACATTGTTAAGTTTTTAGAAGTTACACCCTTGCTTTCATCTAAGTTATAAATGCAGAAATAATAAATCCCCTTTCAATTAATTTCAAAAAGTTATACTTAAAGCAGTCCACTCAGTTCTGCCACATTAATGTACACTCACCTTCGAAACCTGTTAAAAAATGTTTTGGGCACGTGTCTGTCCTAATAGTGGCTTTGGTTTTTTAAGCACAAAAAAATAAAAATAAAAATGGCAGGGTTTAATTTCTTTGGTGTATATACATATAAATAGATGTTTCAAATAAAATTAATTGGGTGAGTGTGAATATAGTTTGAGTCAGCCAGAATATGATAAACTTTCTTTAAAATTTTTCCCCAGTAATCTGAGGAGAAAAGCGTATGTACAGAATTTCCCCTAATAAATTAGCTTCTGCCTCTGGTCTCGCCGCAGAGTACGTACGAGAGCAGGTGCTTCTGTCTCAGCATGTGGCAGTCGTGTCAGCAACACCGTTTGCAGTCGTTTTGTTTCTTTACCATGATCCATCTCTCTGTGTAGACAAGTAGGCACGTCTGTATATGCTTGTATATTGTGTCAGAGTAGGGGAGAACATGAAAACGTTAGACTAGAGGGGGGAATCATAGGAGAGTGTCCTAAACATTTTCAAATTGCTAAGCAAATCTCTCTAATCTGAATAATTGTGCACCTTTTGTGGACAGAGCCGATACATTTGGCTTTCTTCCACCAAAAACAAAAAGTTTCTACAGATAATTTCTACAGACTCAGCTCATCTTTATAAAAGACTGATCAGGCCTGCATAACATTCCAAGCCCTGTGCATGTTAACGACTTAACATACGTGTTTAAGAGAAGAGACTTTTTCTTAAATGTTTTAACTCTGCCTAGGTAATGGAGTCGGATATTCAGTGTTGGAAATGGTCAGTGTTTGTGTTTGGTGGCCGGTGTTCATTTTTCTCACTGTGGATGTGATCAGTTCTGGAGTAGTTTGCTGTATGTTCCTTACTTTCCACCTTGAGCACTGTGTGTGTGCTGCATTCACACACAGAGACGTGCACGCATATTATAAACTTGCTTTGGACTGTCGCTCTCAAACTAAGACTGTGATGCCGAGTCTACTACAACTGCAATGAATGTAGAGGAGTCAGTCCCCACGGTTTAGTCTCGGGCTGGAAGTCTACATCTTTGACCTCTTATTTTATAGGATGCTTTTTGTCATGTAGGCATTGCCATCCCTGAATATTCCTTGTAAAGATGCATCGAAGAAGTCAATTTAAAAGGAAGACAAAGCCACCGCTGTCTGTAAACTGTAAATATGTATTTTGGCACTTATACTCCACTATTCTGAAAATAGAGTTTTGATGGAAATGCTGACAGATCCTGAACGGTGGCCAGAGCTACCATGCAGTGCAAAAATAAATTAAGTAAAAATGTATTCTTGAGATTAATAATGCAAGGCCAATACATTTTATAAATCTGTCAGTATCTTTTTAAATGGAGTGTGTATGTGTAGTTTTGTTGAAAGATACACTGTGTATGTGTGTAGATGCTCTTATGTGAACAACAAGGCATTCGTAAGATGTATTTCCCATCTCTAAAACCCATGTTGAAATGTAAGTACAGGTTGACAGAAATAGCTGTTTTTCTTAAATTCATATCTAATCTATTGTGGCTCCATGTTTTTTACAATGTATAGTCTTACTGATTTGTTAAGAGTCATTTGACCAAAGCTTGGTTTTGCTTTGCATACAGAAAAACGAGCCCCTACCCTTTCTCAAGAAGAGATGCTGGTCCTAAGGAGAGATGAGACCAATGTCTGAGCACCATTTTCTGTGCCCTAAAACCAGTACATTTTTTAAGCTCTATGGCGTTGGGCAAAAAAATGGTGGCACATGTTTTTTGGAATAAATCAGGTTACTTGTGCATGATATTTTTTCATTTCCCCCTGTGTCTCCGGAAGGTTTTGTTCATAAACTAAACAACACACTATCACTAGACAGAATCAGTCTTCTGACTGAGGCCCTTTAGCAGCAAGAAATGCTACCTTAATTAGACGGGAAGGAGAAAAACTACTCCAACAAAGAGAACAGAATGCTTTCAGTTTGGCAAATAAGCAGGGAATTGGATGGAAGGCTCTTTTTAATAGTGAAGAGACATCAAATTTGAGGAGCTAGCAGTATCTGCACGCTGACAAGCCCTCGAGAGGATAATGGTGGACGGCCTTGCATCCTATCTCCCAGAACGTGCCTGTAGGTGTGGAAGCATCGGTCCCAGATGGGCTGGGCTGACAGTTAAGCTTTCTAATGACTAGGCTGGAATTGGACTAATCTCTTCTCTTGCTTCAGTATAGATATTCATTTGTTTATTTTAAAATAATGGCCTTGCATTTTTCTCCAGCCTGGAGAAAGTGCAGATGGGCACCTTGGGCCTCCTGAAGACTCGGGGTGTCGTCACCAAGTGGTCTCACGCAGGAAGTGCACTGAGCTACAGTTTTCCCAAGACATTTGTTCCACCGGCTCTCAGAATTGTGTTCCCACTTGGATATGCAAAGAGTCCTGGCGGGAGATGGCAGCTTAACTGAGGCCTGATACCCAGACCTCCCTGCTTGGTAATTCAGGAGCATAGTATCCAAAACTAATGGTCTTGTTTGTTCTGATCAGTAGAGCAACTAAGCATATTTTACTGGTTTCCTTGCCCAGGATACCACCCAAATAGGAAACCCTTCAGTGCTCTGCTTTCTCTGCTGGGGGACAGTATCCACACCTTCCTGCTTATATGCTCCCTTCTTTAAAGTCAATTCCTGTCTTTTCCAGAGGCTGTTAACTTGCCCTGGGCTGTCAGGTGTAGCCTCTTGGTCTTAATTCCCTCTTAATTAAAGAGTGACCTATAGCATTCCTGAGGGCTAAGAAGAGAAATACACGGCACAAACTAAAAAACTAATTGTAACCGGGCTCAATAGCTATTAAATAACAATAAAAATACCCTACCGCATGAATGGAAAGGCTCCTTGAGGCCACTTTTGTACTATCTCAGGGCACTACCACGCAACCGCACAGAATAGGTGGTCACAGGAGTGGGGAGATAGGCAGTGAGTAAAGGCAAAGCTATTTGCTCATTTTCCCCTCGTAATCGTGTCTTCCACCGCATGCAGTCCCCACCACAGAGTTCTGAAGTTTCAAAAGAGCAGAAAGGGATAAATCCAGGCCATTAAAAGAAAATAATCAAAGCTATTGAAAAGATAAAACAAATGAGTCGCACTAAAAAGGCCGTCTGTGCAAGTAATAAGGTTGAAATACTGATACTGATTTCCTAGCCGAGCAGCATTCCTCACACATGTGGTTTGTGTATCCGCATCTGGGTGGGTGGTCTGGTGAGAAGTGCTAAATGCAGCAAGATGGCTTAGTTTTTGAGCAGCGGAGGGAAGCTTTGGGACAGGCTCAGCTGTGGCATCTAAGGCCCCTGCAACATAAAGAGGCTTTCCTTTTGCTTTGTTCCAGGAGAGAAAGTTTTAACTTGGCCTATTCATTTAAATATGAGTCTCTATTCTGCACAGAATCGATCCAAAGGGTAGGAGTTTTTTTTGTGTGTGTGCACGCATGTTTTTTTCCTAAAGCATCTCCTTGTCCCTCATCCCAGCCCTAGGGGGTGGGATGCGTGGCATAGAATGTACTAACTCCATTTGTTCTAATTTATTCCCTGGGTGCTGGGCAACTATAAACATCTCTTTGAAAGTGATGCAATTTTCAATAACACCTTAGTCTAGACACAACAGGGAAGAGTATTAAAGACATATTATGAATATAGTCTACAAACAAAAGCCAATAGAAGTTGGACTCTCCCAAAGGCACATTTACACTAACAGGAGTGCAGAATGAAGTGCAGTCAGTTCACGGGGCAGAGATTTGTTAAGGGAATGTTTACTGCTCAGAAAACATGGTGCCTATCGGTGGCTTTTGACAGTTGTGAATCATTGCCAACTACTGTCTGAAAGTGGGTTGCTGCTGCCTGAGTATTTCTCAGAATTGGTGGACAGTGTAGGTTTTATTTTGGCTGTCAGTCACCTGGGGGATAGATCATTGTCCAAGTTTTCTTTATCTATTTACAGGTTTGTGACCTGTCTTCCCCACTAGAATGTAAGCCCCATGAGGACAAGGACTGTCTTGTTCACTGCTGACTCTCCAGGACCTAGAACAATTCCAGGATGCTCTAGGTGCCTGTGTTTGAACAAAAGTGTGGGAGCATTTTGTGGAACGCTGATCTCTCTTGACGTTTCATTAAAAACTGATTCTGTGTTTAAATAAGTTTGGAAAAACTGCTTAGTATATGACCCTCTTGGAAATTTGTGACATGTTACAATATTAAATTTCTGAGAAGCCATGTGTTCTAATGACAACCATCAAGCTTGTTTATGGAATACAGTATTTCCCAAATTGTGTGGATGGAGCACAACAGCAGTGTGCAGATGATAACAGATATTTTGCCTTTAAGTTCCTTGACCAGAATAGTTTATCTAGTAGATTTGATTCTTCAAGGTTCACAGTGTAAGCTGGGGTGCTACAGGTTCAGAGCAGGACAACATAGCTATTAATATGCCTCAAAGTAGTTTTCTGGGTTAGGTGATCATTTAACTTACTGTCCAAACTGGGACATTTTTCAGAATGAAATGGGACACTATTAACCATTCAAGGGAAAACACAAGTAAGCCTGGGTTGCCTTTGGCAAACCAGGACCAGAACACGCGATGGGACATGTTGGACTGAAAACACAGCCACAAATTCTCTATCACTTAGGCATGTGTATGATGAACAGTGTTTGATTGGGCTCGTTAGGGTAACAGGAGAGCACCTCCTCATGGTAGGGGCCAGCCCTTCGAATCCAGGGTGCAAAGGGCATTTTCCACGTTGCCGAAGATCCCTCATGGTTGAATTGTCTCTGGGCCACCCCTCACTTCCCCACCGCTGTGCCTGTGTTAGCCTATCATTTGAGTGAAATGAAAGGCCGACGTTGACAAGAAGCTCTTTCTACACTATATACAAGGAGGACCCATTCCTTATGTTGGGTCCCTGGTCCCTGACTATGTTCCAAGAGCCTACGGCATGTTGAGTTTGGGTGGTTTTCCACGTAGGATACCTGACATCTTTACTGGAGAGGCTACCTCTTTATTGCCACCTGTGGAGTCATTCTGCCTGCTGCTGTTTCCAGGGGACTGGCAACCGCCCCCACCCAGTACTGCTGGAGCTGCCCGTTCAGCAGGTCTCTCACTGTTGGAGCATGTTCTGGAGCATGGCTGTCCTCCACTCTGTCTCCGGGTCCTGCTACCTGATATCCTTTGATATTTTAGCAGTTCGTTGGCACAAGTCTTAGTGCAAAACAAGCATTCAAAAAATGTTGAGTGAATGGCTGTAAATAAATCTCTTGGCTTGCAATTGGGTTGTTACATTGATGTCATTGTCTGCTGCCTCTTTCTCAAAAATGTTGTCTCTTATTCTGCTATTGTATTAAAGGCAGTAGGGTGTAGTGGCTAAAATCGCAGACATTGGACTCAGGAAGGCTGGGTTTTGAATCCCAGCTCTGCCATTCCTAGCCCTGTACCCTGAAGCTTTCCTGACCCTTGGATTTCTTACCTGTGAGATGCGATCAGCAGTGTACCTCTGTCTCAAAGGCTTTGTGAAGAGTAGATGTTTATAGAGCGCTTAGCACACTGTACCTGCTCTGTGGTAAAATGCTCAATAAATGGTAATGATTTTAATTTTTATTATGCTAGAGGAATCTAATGAGAGCTTTCTGGTCTCTTTGTTGGTGGAGAATTTTGCCAACACACAGGATTGTCCCAGTGTGGTCTCTCATTCAGCCTCAGTTGTGAGCCTATTGCCATGTGCCTGGTAACACTCACAGCGGTGGTCACCGGCCGTGCTCCAGGCACGTTCTTCAGGGAAGCCATCGGCTGGCTACATAACTGCTGCCTTTGAACTACTTTCAGCCCACGGCAAGGAAAGGGAGGCAGAGGTAAAACATCACAGATTTCAGGTCTCTTTCTGGCCTCGGAGCACAAAACAGAATTGAACACACTTCTACCTGATGAGCTTAGTTGCTGGAGTTGCTGGAGGTAATGTTGGTGAAGCTGAGATCATAGGTTCAAGACTCCTGTGAGTTCACTGGCTTGTCCCCATGCATGGCTATAAACTTCCTAATCCTACAGAACCATGCAATGACTGTCATGAGTCATAGAGGGACAGAGGGAGAGTGTGTGCTCTCAGACATGACTGTATGACATCTGGGGGAGGGGGTGGATTACACAGTGGGATCATCATTGTCCTCTTTACACAACTGTGTCTCACCACTTTGATGAAGGATGTTTGGGTAAGGGACTGTCCTCTTGATATTGGTGACCATTTCACCTGAGTATGCCCAGGTTGTGACCTCGGTTAGCCAGATGTTCTGCTCACCATGTAGACCTCAGGGAGAATCCATTTCCTTGTCACTTGCAGCTGCTAGCGGCCACGATATTCCTTGGCTCATGACCCCTTCCCCCATCTTCAAAGTCAGCAGCGCAGTTTATCAAACCCTCTCTCTACTCAGACCTTCTTCCTCCTCTTCCATCTTGTACAGACTCTTGTAATCACCTTGAGACTGCCCAGATATTCCATGATGATTTATCGATATTCCATGATGATTTATCTGTAGTCAACCATATCTGTCCCTTTGCCATGTAAGGTAATATATTCACAGTTTGGGGGGATTATGATGTGGACACCTATGCTGGGGCCACAACTGTGCCTACCACAGATGGGGAGATGCCCATGTTAAGACCCCCATCCTTCTGGAAGTTCCAGTCCACTTAGAATCTGAGTAGAACTTTCTTGACCCACGTTAAAAATTAAAGCAATCTTGCTACTAGTTCCAATTGTTAATTGTCTTATACTTACTGATGATGACTGCAATGGTGATCTTTTCAGAAACTGGAGAAAAATTCTCAGCGAGTCACCTTAAAAGGCTGTTTAAGGTTTAACAGCTGTGGTGATGGAAATCCAGTCAGTCAGTCACCAGGTATTTACCGAGTGCCTACCATGTGCCAGCCACTATCCCAAGGAGCTTGTGAAAATGTAGCAGCCGTGGCTACAGAATTTCCTTTCCATCTTGATGGGATGGAGACTCTTCACTCCTGAGCAGCAATGTCTTCATGTGGTTAGAACTTCTTTGAAGCGAGGTACTTAACTGGCAGACAGACTAAACAGCCTTTCTGGGTTCCCAGCCTTCTTATTCCCATTGCTGATGGCAAACTTTTTAATCTGATCTGAATCACAAGCTTTTTAAAGGACAGCTTTGAATAAACAGTTCGACTTAAAGGAACACTGACGGAACAAAGGCACCAGCCCTGCAGTGTCAGCTGCAGAGTCAGGGCGTAGTTGCTCCTTGCTCCTCCGGCTGGTCGAAAAAAGATGCAGAGCCTGATGACCTCAGCTTCATCATACACCAACTACCTCCTTGGTTCCCGTGGGCTCCGCTGTGGTCTGGTTTCACCAGAATCACCTAGGGAGCTTTTGCAACCTGCTCCTCTTCCAGAAATTCTCAGTCAATTCTTCTGCACAGGGGCGGGAGATACAGGCATTTTCAAGTGCTCCCCAGATTATTCTAATGTGAAGCCAGGGTGGGAGTGTAAAAACTTAAGTCCTGTTCCCACTGCTAGAGATTTTGATGCAGTATGCCTAGGGCTGGGGTACGAATCCTGATTGTTCAAGTTCCTCTGGGATTCTAATGTGCAGCTAGGTTTTGGGGGCTTCTGTCCTAGCAACAATCTTTCAGCTGTCTGGGTTCTGTTTCCCAGGGGTCCCTGAGGCTAATCAGGGACTTGTTACCAACACAGATTCCTGGGGTCCATCTCTATCCCTGGCTTCTGGACCCAGACTCTGAGGGCGGTGCCTAAACGGCTGCAGGTTTAACACGTGCTCCAGATGGTTCTTATCAGGGCATTGTAGGAAACACTGATGGCTAACCAGGATCCTAAGGCAAAGGACTTAAAGTTGGGCCTTTACTTACATCAGCTGAGCAAATCTAGCCCACAAACCTACTCTCAGGCCAGGCATTTGGCCAATACTCCTGGGACTGGGCTAGTGGTGTCTGAAGGACACGTGTAAGGAAGGTGGGCCAGGTGTTGCACTAGTGGCATGGAAAACTTCCGCTCCTGAGTGATTCTGCTTGGACTTTGTGTGTGCTGATGGTCATCTGGCAAGTAGCTTTGTTAGGTCATCTGACGAGTTAGCAATAAGAAAGGGGGAGGGCTGTTCTAAAGCACTGTGGGCAGGAAAGGTGCAAATCCATGCAAATCCATCTGAATGAAAGTAAACCGGAAGTACTTCAGAGTGCAACAGAGTTTTCTTTGACGGAGACAACATGTTGGCAGGGAGAGCTTTATTGTTCTGATTCCACAAACCCACACCAAGTATAAATTTTTAAGGCTTCTTTCACATAATCAAATTTGTTAGTAATTCGAATATGGAAAATAACTGTTTATTCTTGCCCTATTTATTTATTTATTTATTTTGGTTTTCAATGAATGCATTATTTTCTCATGTCTCTACTCAGCAACCAAGGTCGAAAAATTGTTTCCCTGGAATTATGTAGCCTTCTCCTAGGGTGGCATATAGCAGCTTCGTTAGCCTGAATTTTCGTACAACCATCCAAGCCCTCCTTACAGGTGATTTTTCAGCATATTTACATAGTCAAATCATCAATCCATTCATCATGTCCTCACACCTAACCAATTTATAAAAACTCAATGTCATTCACCCTGCCAGGAATCTCAACAGTCTTGATTGCAGACCTTGGCTTATGACCCCAAAGGAAGAGAGATTCAGTTTAGGCTTTGGATATATTCTCTTCTGCAGACCAAAAATGATGGTCATTTCTAGTAAGGAAATATATTTTTTTTTCTTTTTTTTGTCAGTCTACAATGTCAGTCTACATTCACAGGCTTCAAGGCCTTTTCTTCGTCTCATTATTGATCTTCCATTGAAATTCCTCATGACAACTAGCGTATTTTATGGGAACAAACTTTTGATAAACTGTCTAAATCATCCAATATTTTCTCTTTCTTCAAAATGTAAGTCATCCATGTTAAGGTGCCACTGATTTAAAGATATTTTAAAAGGATCTTCAAATATCTCCACTTGATGGCTATACCTCATAAGAGACATTTTCTCTAATAAAATGTAATTGCTACCTTTTTCCCTTCACATTTCACTCCTTGAGTGATTCCTACATTGATTTAATTCTGGGTCAGCCTGCCAATTTCAATTGGTAGCAAATGGGGAGGAAGGCTGATTTCTTGAAGGGCATAAAAATTAGATATTGATTTTTTATCCCCCTCTCTTTCTCTTTCAGTTGATTTGATTATTGGTGAATAGAACTGATATATAGGATGGGAACCTAAATAATGTGACAAATCTTGTGAAAACCATTCTTTTGCTTTAATGGAATTTTTGACATAAACTAAAGTGGAAGGTGTAGACAAATTAATAATTCCTGGAGTTTTCCTGCTTGTCTAAGGGCAAACTTAGAGTGAAATATAATCCTGTATTGTAACGAATTTGCCTGTAGTTTATAGGCTTTGCTTTTTCTTCCTCCTGTGTGGCTTTTGATTTTGTGTGCCACTGACCTTTTTGAATACAGGTCTTTTTATTGTAAGCTGCCTATTATTGCAGTAGCATGGTATAAACGATAGTTAAACCAATAAATAATTGTTTGTCCTCCTGGCTATTATCCATCCCATGGTTATTTTTTCATCAGTTTTTGACTGAAGTTATTTTCCAGACTATGAATGAATGGTGAGGATACCTAGTTGAAGAAGAGACCCAATAGAGAGCTTGGAGTGAGAGGAGGTGCTAGACAAGAAAATAAGGTTGCAGAGGAGAGGATGTGTGTTATGAGAGAGTCACTGAAGGCACAGGGTAGAGATTTGCATGGAGTTCCACGGAGCACCGAGAAGGCATGTAACAGCCTGCACAGGAAGGCATTCGAAGAAAAGGGAAAAGTGTGGACAAAGGGAAAATTATAGAGCATGTTGCTCAACTACATCCTTGAGTTTGGCATTGCTCAAAGACAGGATGCAGGTCAAGGGGGAACAGGAGGTAAAAGTGGAGAAGTTGGCTAAGTCCGGGTGATAGCAATCTTTGTTGCCAGACTTAGAAACATGTGCTTATCCACTGGATAAACAGGCAGCATGATAAGTGGGAGTAGCATGAACAGCTTTGCACTGTTAAGCAGGGTCCCAAGCCCCGCCTTTCTACAAGGTGTGCACTGTAAGTGCCTTCTGACTCCAAGCTGCCGTGCTTTCTAGATGCTTGGCATGAACCTCTGTTACATGCATCTCACAGTGTTTACATTATCCTTGTATCAGTTACCTATTGCTGTGTAAAAAAATCACCCCAATATTTAGCAGCTTAAAACAACATATTTGCTATCTCACAGTTTCTGTGGCATCTAGGTGTGGCTTAGCTGGGTCCTCTGACTCAGGCTCTTTTCCCAAGGCTGCACTCAAGACGCTGGCCAGGCCGCAGTCAGGTGCTTCCAAGGTCATTAGTGACTGTTGGAGGGATTGAAATCCTCGCAGGCTGTTGGATTTAGGGCCTCCATTCCTTGCTGACTGTTGACCAGAGGATACCCTTAGTTTTCTGCCGAATGGGCTTCTCCAGCTGACAGCTTCTTTATTCAAGGCAGCAAAAGAGAGTGCTAGCAAGATGGAAGTCATGGTCTTTTATAACCTAATCACTGAAGTGATATCTATCACATTTTCCATGTTATTTCTGTTCATTAGAAGCAAGTCCCTGGGTCTAGCCCACATTTAAGTAGAGGCTACCTCAGTTATCATGTCAAGAGAGGGATCAGAACATGGAATCTGGGTGATTCCTCGTTCGGAGGGCCAGCCCTCCTCTCAGATGGAACTTGGTGTTTGGATAAGAAGCAATAATATTTCTTGACCTAAAAGTGCTGGTATCTGGAGTCACTTCCTGATATCCCAGATCCTAGAACAGACCCAAGGAAGCAGGGGAAGGAATTTTCTTCCTTAGCTGGTCTTCATCTTCTTCCCTTGAAGGGAAATGTGGCAGAGCTCCACAGCCCACAGAAATGGGGAGGAAGGAGAGAAGAATATATTAGAAAGTGTCAGCTTGCATTTCTGTAGACTGCCTGTTTATGCTGCCCCAACTCAACTTTCTGGTTTGTAAATCACAGCCATTTGTCTTCCCCTATGGGACATTTTTAGTGGTTGGAAAGCAACCACCTCCGACTTGCTTTTGGAGCCCATCCCACCCCAGTGTATTCCTGCGCAGCACTAATGTGGTGGATTCTGCAGCGGGTTTCTCTCTTGCAGTTGAGGATATTCCATTACACTAGTTATATATTTTGTTTTTCAAACTTTCCATTGGGATTATGACTCTCTCTCCAATGTGATTGACTCCTGAAGCCCCAACCAGATCTCTAAGATGGGACCACTCTTTTGCATGGATGTGTATGTAATTGGCTGGTCCAGACAAGATGACCACATCTGTATCCAAATCTGCTCCTAGACAAAACTAAAATTTCCTCTTCAGTGACATTTATTTGTTTATGAAACATCTATTGCCTGCCTATTGAATGTCAGTCTCGGTGTTAGCAGGGGAGAATAAAGCATAGTGTCAGCCCTGTAGGAGCTTACAGACTCTAGAATATTCTGAGGTTGGCTTGTCTCCTTTCATTTAATTGTGCCCTTTGTACAAAAGTGCCATCTGGTAAATGGTTTCAAATATTTTAAAGAACAAATTATTCCTCAAAATGTTGAAACATTTACATGATCTTCTCTTCACGTTCCTTTAAAGCTATGGTGCATACTTAAGGAACGGCTGAATTTGGAGAGGACGACCTACTAGGTAAGTTTGGAGGAAGTATGAAAGTTCTCACGGTGGGTAGAACTCTCATGGTTCTCAAGCACAGCAGGTTCCAGACCCAGCTCCCCCACTAATTTCTTGTTTATCATCTCCCATCTCTGCTTCTTGTTTTGGTCAAAATCACCCCTATTTTAATGATACTTGCAAAAATATCCCCACAAGGGCACTTTGAGTTTGGGGTGGGGTGTTAACGAGCCCTCAGTACTATTTGTGTGGTTCTACGACCTATATTGGTTCTATGACCACCCTAGACCAATTTCTCAACTGTAAAATGGGGCTAAGAAAAATACCTTACTTCATTTCTTTATTCAAGAATGTTTTATTGAACCCTGGCTGGTGTGACTCAGTGGATTGAGCACCAGCCTGAGAACCAAAGGGTCGCTGGTTCAATTCCCAGTCAGGATGCATGACTGGGTTGCAGGCCAGGTCCCTAGTAGGGGGTGCATGAGAAGCAAACACACTGATGTTTCTCTCCCCCTCTTTCTTCTTCCCTCCCCCCTCTAAAAATAGATAAATAAAATCTTAAAAAAAAGAATGTTATATTGAGAACACTGTTCTAGACAGTGAGAATTCTGAAGAAACAAAACAAAGCCCTGTCCTTATGCAGCAACATTCTAGCTGGGGTGGGGGGATGCTAAACAAATGTGTAGCAGATTGGGGTAGAGGTGGAATGGAGGAGATGTGAGCAGAGTAGGGAGGACCAGGTGGAGGTGGGGTGCTATGTCTATTGGATGGCCCAGGAATGTCCCACTGAGGAGGGTCCAGAGAGAGCAAAAGGGACATGTGTTGTGTCTGGCAGGAGAGGGAGGGAGCAGCACAAGTGGGAGGAGCAGCACAGAGACCAGCACAGCTGGAGGGGAGAAGCCGAAGGGTGGCTATGTAGGAAACACGGTCAGATCACGGGGGTCTCACTATCATCTGTACCCAGGACTGGGCTTTTCCTCTGAGTGAGACAAGAAGTCATTGGAGAGTTCTAAGCAGATGGGTGGCATTTTCTGACTGCTGTTTTAGGGATCCTTTTGGAGTTTGGGCTGTATTAAATGAGATAATGCAAGAAAATCAGCACAATGCCCGGAACATGGTAAATAAACAAATATTAGTCCCAGGGAAAAGGGACCTATGATCACAAAGCATCAAGCCTTCAGAAACATTTGCAAAGTCCTATGCCTTACATATGTATGGCCTTAGATCCTAAGAAACTGAGTTGTTTTTCTAAAGGGTGTTCACTCCATAACAGTGGAGTTTATCTGTTCCTCAGGGTACACAGGGACACTCATGGTTGAGAAAACTTGGCTGTTCACAGTTTAGTGGCTCAGAATGATAGCTGTGTTTAAGGATACCTCTGGAGCAGCTCAGAGCATGCCCACAGAAGGCTGAAGTTGTCCTGTGTGCATCTTTGTTAATGGCTTTTTAGAGACTGGATTTATTAACTACCACCCATGTGCTAAGCCCATAGACATTGGGAAAAGCCAAGGCTGATTCCAACGGCGTGGAAGCCTGAGAGAGCCATCCTGAGACTGCTGCAGAGAGAGGCAGAAAGGGCAGTGGTGAAGAAGGGGGTGGTCTGCACTGCCTAATGTAGCGTCGGTACTGACCTAGAATGTAAAAATCAATGTGTACTGAGAAACAGCAAATTAAAGCTTGTTAAAGAGGTTTGCTGAGAAGAAGTGCTTCTTTCTGGATTAGGCTGTGACTGGAAATTGAAAATGAATACTCAGAAAGGAGTGAGTCCAGAGAAGGGCAGTCTAGGTGTTCGCCTCTGGCCTTAGAGGCAGCCATGAGGAGCTAGGGAGGGGAGGATTCTGGTTTGCAATGTGAGTGAATTTTAAAAGCAGAGGAACAAGTGAGGCTTGGAAACTCACTCCTGTCATAAATGAACGTCCTGAGGCCCCCGTTCAAGGGAGCCCTGGAAAACCACGGCTCCTGGGATCCGCGGTGTGCCCTGATGAAGGCGTTTCTCTGAAATTGAGGACGTCGGGCCGTGGGGCTCTGTTTCTCTGTGCTGGGAATACGGAGGATCCACAAAGCATCAGAGAACCGAGTTCTTTCTAGGCCATTTCACCTCTTATATTAGCATTTACTTCAGAGATGGTGAGACGGGCCTGGGTGTTTTAGCGAATGTGTAGTGTCTGAAAGTTGAAGCGAGCAAGGCCGGGCACTCCGGGTCCCCCACCGCTCACATCTCCCTTGCTGACCTCATTCCTGTAGGCCTAGGGTTCCCGCATGACACTTCTCGCGCCCCCTTTTTCCCCTGTCACGTGTTCTCTTTCACTTGCTTTCTCCCCCAGCCATTCTTCTACGCTAGATTTCTCTCCTTCAATCGCTTTTACGAAGTGTGTGAGGCAGGGAGTGGTGTGTGTGTCCGCAGCCACAGTTCCACACGCTGGCTGTTGCCGTAGCGTGACTTTGGGGGAGAAGCAGCGGCTTTTGTGTCTGCCCCGGGGAAGGAGGGCAGCCTCCTGAAGGGGTCCAAGTGTGGAACAAGAGGTCGGTAGTAATTTAGAAAGCAGGAATTTGCCTTCAAAGCTTTGGGAAGGTTTAGCACAGGCTATTTATAATCCATCAGGGGATTTAAAAGAAAATAGGCAGGTTCTGGGGTATTGCTATAGATCACCTAGACAAGATGAAAAGATGGAGCTGCTCAGGAAACGTGTTTACAGATAAGAGGCAAGTTTAAAATGCTGGGCCATGATCTCAGGGACTTTGACTGATGGCACCTACTAAGTAAGGTACAGATGAATGTGATTCAACAACTGCTGATACTGACCGGCAAAACAACAGTGGGCAAATGGAGGCCCAAGCAGAAGCCTTAGCAATAAATCTCTGCAGGCCAGCCTTTGCTCAGGGCACTTGGGGCCCTGACCTTCTTCTCTTGTTCTCCGACTAGTCTACTTTCAGCTAACTTTGGGAGAATCGATCCTTCACTCACTTGTTCATTCACTTATTGCCACACATCTGAGCACCGACTCTGCGTTGTGTGGGGTCTATTTAGAAGAAACAATGCAGTCTAAGCCCTGAAGGACCACGTGGGAGGGAGACAGGAAACAAACCTAGGTAATAAAAATAAAATAATGATATTTGCACAGATCTAGACAAAATAAACCTAGCAGGCACACCTCACTCTGGCAAGTATTTTGGAACTGGGACCTGGTGTTTTCACTCTGGGCTGAAAGAATCTTGAGATGTTTCTGAATGATGGGGACTTTCTTCTTCCCCCTCTCATAATCAGGATTTAGTACAAGTGTCAAGAGATGGCATAAAAATCAAATTATTCAAAGTTCATTGAGAAACTAGAAGTGAGCCTGAAATGAATCCAATCCTGACCATTTTTCTCCCAACCCACATACACATTGAAAAAATTCCTTGGGAGAAAAAGACCCAAGCAGGACAGACCATTGACAACATGTTCTTTATTTGTTAGATGGAGAAAATGAGAATGTGGCAGAACCTGGGAGTGGATTTTTCTGAAGTTGAAAAAAAAAAACAAAACATTGTTAATGACCAAGGCTGTGTTTGCATTAAAGCTGGTTTAGAAAATTCAGGTTGCTTCTATAAGTCAATACTTTTAAGGCCATTAAATATGAAGGTACTAGATAATATTTGGAAGATGGCAAGGACAAAGGTACCTGACAGGTAAATATATCCTCCCCTTTTGGGAGGGAACACTAAGCCAGTAACCTTCAACGTTATAGCAAATTCTTAGAAACCTCTCAGGATGATTTCACAAAGAACAGCTGGAATATTTTAGTTTCATTTAAAACGCCAGGCTTCCATTTGGCAAAGAAGTTCCCTTTAATCCTTAGATTTTCATTTAGGGACTATAGATGGCTAATTATTAAGTGGTACGTGTGGCCCTGGCTGGTGTGGCTCGGTAGGTTGGAACATCATCCCGTGCACCAAAAGGTCACAGGTTCCATTCCTGGTCAGGGCGCATACCTAGTTTGTGGGTTCAGTCCCTAGCTGGGGTGCATACGAGAGGCAACCTGTAAGTGTTTCTCTCGCACATTGACATTTCTCTGTCTCCTCCTGCTCTCTCTCTCAAAACATAAGTGTATCCTCAGTGAGAATTTTAAAAAAATTATTTATTAAATGGTGTCAAAGAGGAAGTATAGGGGCTGCAGATAATCAGGCTGGAAGACTGGCTATCAGTGCTTACTCACTAAAGAACAATTAGCAGTAATCAGTGAATTATTAAGAAGCCTAGCAAATATATATATTTATACATTTATTTATATATATTTATATATAATTTTTTTAATGCCACCATATATACTGCCACCACCACCACACCCCAGGACAATTATATCAGAATCTTGAGTGACGGGCCAGCTCTTTTCCGAACTTCTCAGTTGATTCTAATATGCAGCTAGCACTGAACACCAAGGCTCCTGGGGGCTGCTAAACTTGGACATAGAATTTGTGACCCAGTAACCAAGGTCCCACATGATTTATTAAGGT
Source organism: Glossophaga mutica (assembly GCA_039655065.1). Lineage (NCBI taxonomy): Eukaryota > Metazoa > Chordata > Mammalia > Chiroptera > Phyllostomidae > Glossophaga > Glossophaga mutica. The sequence goes on along the minus strand of CM077305.1, from coordinate 141,218,147 downwards.
GATAGTTGAAAATGTTACTCAGTGTAGAAAAAAATGGGACGGAGTTACTATAAATTTGTTAAAGCAATGTCCCCAAACCTTGTCGATCATCCTTTGGCTGACAGGATGGTTGGGTTAGAGCAAACAGTGCCATGGCTGAGAATCCAGGTGGGATGCTGAAGAGCACAGGATGTGACCACAGCACTGTGCACATTAGGCCTTTAGCATGCGAAGGGAGTGGAAAGGAGATTTGGAGAGAAAGCCTGAGTGAGAGAGATCTTTACCGAGTTAAAACCAAGTATCACATGTCATGCATGTGAAAGCCTAATATGGGTAAATCTCTAGCATATGGCAGAACTAGTTTCTGCAAAATGTCATGAGTGAGTAGCATAAGCATGAGCAAAGTCTTTGAGCCTAGAGCTTTGATCATGTAATATACCTCTCCATGGGATTGAACTACAGTGAGTACAAGGGTTAATTTAATTAGTCCACTTGATTGAGCTAAGTGACACCCACTTAGCTGGTAAAACATTATTTCTGGGTTTGTCTGTGCGGATGCTTTGGGAAGAGATGGGCATTTGCGTCGGTAGACTGAGAAGAGAGATCCACCTTTGTCAACGTGGAGGGCATCACCTAATCCACTGAGGACCAGAATAGAACATTAAGTCAGAAGAAGGCCAAATTATCTCTTATTGAGCTGGGGCTCCCCTCTTCTCCTGTCCTTGGGCATTGGACATTGGAGCTCCTTGTCTCAAGCCTTTGGACTCAGCCCTAATTATACCACAGGCTTTCCTGGTTCTCCAGCTTGTAGACAGAATATTGTGGCATATCTGGGCTTCCATAATCACATTAGCCAATGCCCAGAATAAATTTCCTCTCTCTGTATATCCTATCGGTTCTCTTTCTCTGCATAACCCTCACTAATTCCGTCACCATCCTGGATTTCCCAGAGTGGCTTTGATAGTGGCTCCATGATCACTGTATTGCATCGGTGTCCAGTGTTTTGAAATCCCAGCACCTGATGCCCAGTAAATATACATTCATGGTTGTTGAGTTGAACTAACAATCATTATCCCCTCCAAGTTGCCTCTCGTACACAGAACCAAACTCTAGCCACTGACAATGCTAACCACCCAATGAACTGAGGGCAGGGGCATACTGGGATGAAGGACTAGCCCTGTGAGTCCCCCTGGGTGTGCAATGTGTAAACTGGTTTCTTTCTGACATACAAACCATTCCAACCTTTCCCTTCTGACAGCTCAGCTCTGTGCCTGGGCTTCTTGGATCTCCCCCCAATATCTCACAGTAAAGATCTAGCCTTGAATTTCCCATTCCACTCTGGGCACTGGCATCTGCTTTGGGACCCACACATCTGGCTGCTACCAGTACCACATCTCCACTGCAGAGCCATCATTCCCTAGCTGTCTTGCCACCATCCTTGGCAGACACGAGCACCTTGCCAGAGCACATATGTGCATCATTCATCAGGAAGTCAGGGTGTATTCTTCACCCATATATCCTAGGCAAGAAAGGCAACTGTTTTAAGCTCAGCTGGTGGTTCTCAGCCCTGGCTGCTCCCAAGTCTGAACCCCACACTTAGAGATTTAATTGGACCTTAACAGAATCCTTTGTGATTACTTGGGCTAAACATTTGTCTCTGTCTTAACACCACATGAAGAGTGTTGGTGTATTTCAGGTGGGATCATTAGCTCATAAGAAGCTCATCAGGGAGGGGGTCACCCAACTCCTGGAAGGCAAAGGTGACTCCAGTGCCTGTGTGGACCCCTTGAAGGAGCCTCAGACAATCAGGCTCACAGGGGACTGGGGTAGAGATCCCAGGTCCAAATGTTCTCTGTTTTCAGAGGAACCCATCCCGAACATGAGGTTTCCTCTGCTGGTAGTTTACATTCTCTGTTAAGGCAAAGGACCCAGTTCAGCCAAGGAGAGCCAATTGCTGGAAGAAGAAATGACTGTCAGCACAAAGATGGCTATTGTTGCTCCGTTCCTCTAACTGTTCGAAAGTGTAGCACGAAGTCTCCAAACATTTGATTCACTTCCATCCCATTAATTCACAAAGGGTTCAAGATGGCTAAACTCTAAATCATTTTATACTTTAAATGACCATATTCAAAATGTAACATCACATTATTTATAAGAGTAGCGTGTTTTTTCTAATTAAGATGCAAACCCGACTCCCATTCTAGGCTACAGCTCTCTGGAGTTTTGGAGTCTCTGCTTGGCTCAACATGTTGGTTTTCTTCTGTATAGAACATCTTGGCTGGTGAAAGTCTGAACTGAAAATGCACAAGTATCTGTTAAGACAATCCTGTTAACCTGTCGTTACCTGCCAATTACATTGTTCCTTGTTTTGGAAATCCAGTTGAAAGAGACATGCTAAGAACTCCATTAGGAGTAGCCAGTATGGTTTTTTTTTAATAAGTGCGGGTAGGGAATCCGCCTACAGCAAGTAACACCGGTGCTGGCATGCTCAGAAAATTCCAACTGGAGGAGGGAGTAAGTGGCACTTGGCAAGGTTGTCATCTTGTCCTAATTGCCTAGTCTTGATTTAAAGATGGGTTTTGTTTATATATTTTGGGGGAGAGATTTTATGGTAAGCCTTTCGAAGACAGTTTCCACAGAGGCTCCACTTCATCAGCTCAATTTCCTCTTGGGTTGAGGCTAATATTTGATGGTGTGTCCAGAGGCGTAACTGGTGGGAGAAGACTTCTACCCTCTGGAGCTGAATAGTCCAAGATTGGACCAGTTGCTGGCTATTCCAACCCTGGTCTCCTGAGGCTTAGCCAGGGTTCAGCCAGTTCTCTTTGCGTTCTGATCCGGTGTGAGATGAGAACTAGAAACTAGGAAGCACGGCCACACTTCCTCCCATTGTGCAGTGAGGTGGCAAAAATCTACCCCCATTTCCTTTATTATACAGACAGAGATAGAGATGGTAGCAGCGGAGATAGCGAGAGAGACCAGAAGAGATAGAGAGCCCTTTGTTACTTGGGAGACTCTAAGCTTGGTGAGGGGAGCTAACAGACAAGTCTGTGAGCTGTTGTATCCAAATCCCTGGTATAGTGCTTGGCTCAAGCTAAAAGTTGATCTCAATAATAAAGTTTCTCTTTGTCCACAGTTAGCAAATTCATGAATGTCTTAAGAAGTTTCAAAGCACCGAATGAATATAGGTTGCCCTAAAGCAAACAAGAAAAATAGCATTGCTTTGAAAGACCCATTTAGCACCTCAGTTATCACAAGTGCTCATTAGGGTTTTCTTTTTGCTTGAAGGTGTGCATTTGGCTGAGAGTGTGTAAGTGGGCTACGAGCCTAGCCAAATGCCTTGTCTCTTCTGTACTTGAAACCCTATTCTCCCAAGCTGAAAAGTGGATGACTACAGGGAAAATGTGACTCATAGCAAGTGTTGTTGTTAAATCACCTTGAAGTGTCTCTTGTAAACGATAACTCCCTGCATTGGAGAAATGTCTTTGACAAGAGAGGATTAGGGTGAAATTGCAATTACCTTGACATAAAGGAATGAATTAACTTTCCAGCTCGCATTTTTGCAAGGCACAGATTCAAGCTGCTTGGAATATAAACATAGAATGCACTCACAATAGCTTGGGGCACTCGAAAATTCAAAAGATGGGCAAGGAGCCCCGAGATGGTAGACAGCTCTAGAGGTGTTCCTTGCCGCAGAGGGAATGCCTGCCTGGACAGCAACCGTCTGCGCATTTTGGCAATGTCTGCTCCTGTGTCAGCAGAGTTTAGGGAACAGTCAGGAGCAATGCCTCCAGGGCCTGATGCATGCAGGACACGGCTGCAGGAAATAGAGAAGTGCTCTTCCAAGATTCAGCTCCCAAAACTGCCTGTTCACTTAATTCAGAAAATATTGATGCAGCACTTACTGGGTGTTGGGCCTTGAGTAAAGGCAGTCTTGGTTGATGGGGACTTAGGGAAGTCAGACGCAAAACAAATGGAGTGGGCATGAATCTTGTGTAAAAATACACTTTTGTTTATTTTCTTGAACTCAAAGCTGACTCTCAGCTCTCATCCCGCCAGGGCAGCAGGAAATTCCAACTCCTAGGTTTGCAACTGGAAGGCCAGGGCTTCTGTACAGATTTTGAAAACACAGTTCAGGCCACTAGTGTGCCTCCATACCACCTGTGGGCATGTGTCTGCCAGAGCCGGGAGGGCCATGACTAGGCGACAGCCTCCCCAGGTGCACCCCTTAGCATCCCTCTGGGGTCTTTTCACAGCTCCCTGGGCGCTGCCACACAGCAGGCCTTACTCCGAGGCACAGACAGGGCCTACCCTGCATGGGGTGCGGAGGGGGAGGGGGAAGTGCTGCAGGACAGGGCCTGCGCCGCTCTTGGTTTAGTCATGGTTCCGTCACGGTTGGGTGGTAAGGGAGCGGGTATTGTCCAGTTTTTAATGTATTCTATACTCTCTTCTAGCTTTTTTTTTATCCTCACCTGAGGACATCTTTTTTTTTTTTTTTTTTTTTTTACCCCTCATCACTTTCAGAAGGAGAGAGAGAGAGAAAAGAGACACAGATGTAAGAGAGAAACATCGCTCTGTTGCCTTCTCATTCGCGCTTCGACCCGGAACCGAAGCAGGGGCCTTTGGTCTACAGGATGATGTTCCAACCAACTGAGCCACACCAGTCAGGCCGTCTTTTTGTTGTTGTTGTTTAAGAGCAGCCATGTCAATATATGACTTAAAATTACTTTAAGAAGCTGAAATTTGGGAAAATGTGCTTGGAGGAAACAGAAGGGTACTTTCGTTTGGTTTCCACCGAACTCAGCATCTGCCCAGAGTCACCCACCTTCCCATTCCCCAGGAGAACCACTCCTCCTGCTGCTGCCACTGCCGCTGCTGCCTGGGAGGCATGGCTCTCTCCCTTGATGTTCTGCATAAAGAGCAGCACCTTCCTCTCCCTTCGACTCCCCTCTATCCCCTCTGCCTACTCTCCCCGCAGCAAAGGAATATGAAGGCTGGAACCAAGTTGAAATGAAGAAATGAAAAAAATAAAGGGAGAATGGCCATACATGAATAGTTCCATGGGCTACCTCACCAGGCCCCCAACCACGAACTGCATGACGATGATGAAAGAAGAACTAACCCCAGACCATCCAGGGGGATGGAACAGGCTGCGCTGCACTTTGTGATGGAAGAAGTCCTCCTCACAAAGTCAGGGCTGAAATTAAACCTCAAGGATAAAACAAGGATTGAGCCAGGGGAAGCAGGTTCAGGTGTTTAAAGGTCTGGTACAGAGTTAGAGAGAGTGAGAAGGCCAATTGGAGAAGAAAAAGCCCGGAAGGCAAGAGGAGAGAAAGGAAAGAGCAACGGTGCCTCGCTGGTGGTTGGGTCTGTCCCCTTCCTTACAGAAGGGCTTCTCCTCAAGCTGGTTGCTTAAGGGTGTGTCTGGTTGGGAGCAGTACAGATAAAAGAGAGAAGGAATTCGTGTGGAACCTGCAACACTTGAGGGGAAGTAACCAGCTCCTATGACAACCTCATGTGCAAACCCAAAAAGGATGGGGCTGGAGCTGGCAGTTTGGATGGAGGGAGCTACTTTAACTCTAAGAGTCTCAGCACCACATCTGTAAAGTTAGGATAAGAAGCCCTACCTCCCAGGTTGTTGTGAGGCATATGTTAGCGGTCTGGTGCACAGCGAGGGGATCACTCTGGGTGGCTAGTGTTCACCCCACTCCTTTTCCTGTCCTGCTCTCTCTGTGTGACAAGGAGCCTTTCCTGCAGTTTCTGCTCTCAGCTAGATACCTGGCCAGTGGAGGCCTTGCTTGGAGCTTAGAGGATGGGAAGAGGAGGAGGTCCAGTTATTTCTCCCCACCTTCTCTTATCTTCTGCAGCTCTAGCTTCCTTGGGACAGAGCTTCCTTGGTTCTCTCTTCCACTTAGAGAGTGATCCAGGTTCCCACTTTTCCCTAATAACACCCTCACTTTTTGCCCTTTCATTTTTAGTAGCTTCCTGCTTTTGTTAATCTCTGGGTTCAAAGATGCCTGTTTGGAATCTCACCCTTTTCTATAACCTGCATTACCACTGAATCCCCTCTGTTTTAAACTCTCAGAGGGGTTGTTTCCATCAACAAATGGACAGTAACCAGCACAGTGAGTGGCAGTAGTTCTTGTCCCATTGACAACTATTATGGGTTCAACTGTGGTCCCCAAAAGATATGTCAAAGTCCCGATTCTGAACTCTGTACCTGTGGATGTGACCTTATTTGAAAATAAGACCTTTGTAGGTATAATCAAATTAAGATAAGGTCATTAAGGTGAGCCCTAATCCAATGACTGGTGTCCGTATAAGAGGAGGGAAATTTGGACTCAGACGCTCACAGTGGAATGCCAAGTGGAGACAGGGACCCACAGGGAGATCATCACATGCCAGCAGAGGCAGAGACTGCAGCGATGCAGCTGCGAGCCACGGCATGCCAAGGATTGATGGCCACCAAATAGAGGCCAGGAAGAGCGAGGAAGGGTTCTCCCTCACAGGCTTCAAAAGAGAATGGAAGAGGACCCAGAGACACTGAAAGGATGCTCAGCATCACTAGCCATCAGAGAGATGCAAATTAAAACCACAATGAGATGCCACCTCACACCAGTCAGAATGGCCATCATAAACAAATTGACAAACAACAAATGCCGGTAAGGTTGTGGAGAAAAGGGGACCCTAGTGGTTCCTCTAGTTGGTGGGAATGCAGACCGGTGCAGCCACTGTGGAAAACAGTATGGAATTTCCTCAAAAAAGTAAAAATGGAACTGCCTTTTGACCTGGCAATTCCAGGGCTGGTATTATACCCTAAGAATCCTAAAACACCAATTCAAAAGAATCTATGCACCCCAACATTCATAGCAGCACAATTTACAATAGCCAAGTGTTGGAAGCAACCTAGATGCCCATCAGTAAATGAATGGATCAAAAAACTGTGGTACATTTACACAATGGAATACTACACAGCAGAAAGAAAGAAGGAGCTCCTGCCCTTTGCGACAGCATGGATGGAACTGGAGAGCATTATGCTAAGTGAAAAAAAAGCCAAGAAATAACAGACAAATACCATATGATCTCACCTATAAGTGGAATCTAATCAACAAAACAAACAAGCAAGCAGAAACAGAAATATAACCAGAAACATTGAAATAAAGAACCAACTGAGAGTAACCAGAGGGCATGGGGGAGAGGGATAATGGGGGAAAGCAGGGGAAGGAATGCATATAAAGGACCCATAGACAAAGCCAAAGAGAGGAAGAATTGAGGTGGGTGGTGGAGTTGGTGGGGCAGGGGAAAGTGGTGGCAGGAAAATGGAGACAACTGTACTTGAACAACAATTTAAAAAAGGAAAAGAAAAACGAGAATGGCTCTGTTGACATGGATTTCAGACTTACAGCCTCCAAACTTGTGAGACATTAAATCCCTGTTGTTTTAAGCCACTCAGTTTGTGGCACTTTGTTGTGACAACCTTAAGAAACAAACACAACAACGACAGGAGACTTGGGGAAGCCCCTATGCCTGGCTCTCCTTTCCCTGCTCTCCACAACCATGGTGAGAGGCCCTACCCCCACTGCCCACCCAGACAGACACACTTCCCCTGGTTTCCCCGGGACAGAATGACTCGGTGAACCAGGCTTACCTTTTGGGAGAAGTGTGAAAGCTGATCTCCAACAGGAGAGCAGTTGTTTGGGCCTCACCCGATGTTCCTCTGTTACTCTCAATGGGAGGTTGGGATTTACCGTTTTCAGTGTCTGGATTGGTCTGGATGTTTTCATTGCAAAAACCCAGAAACTAATTCATCTAGCCTAAGGGGGAAAAAACAAAAACAAAGGGGGAACAGTGGACATGAATTCTAAGAACCCAGAAACATCTGACAAACTATAACGGCAGTCATATAACTATGCCTATGGAAGGGATTGGAACCAGAAACTGGAAGTCTTCTGTGCCTCTCTTTCCTTTTTTGTTCAGATTTTTCTTCTAACCTACAGCTCCCATGTGTAATATTATTCTCCTTGCCACATAGACTGACTTCATTCTCCTTTGGTTCAAATGCCATATTCACAAAGAAGAAAATCTGATTGGCTCAGCTTGAGTCGGGTGTCCACATCTTATCCAATCAGCTGTGTTCAAGGGGCAGGCATGCACCCCTGTAGGTCAGGGGAATTTTCTAGTGCTAAAGGGATGGACAGGTGTTTACCACAAGGTCCGCTGCCTAGTAAGAGAGGTGTGTTCTGGGTTGGATGCCCCCTGCACTGAGGCTGGGACATGAAATGTGGCTGGAGGCCAAGCCCCACTCTCACCTCACAGCTGGGTCTCTTGGGACTCCAGCTGGCTCTCACCAGACGCTGCCATCTGGACGTGCAGCACCAAAAGAGTAACTGGAGAATTTGCTCTACCCTAGTTAAACCTGCAAAAGCAAACCTCCCACCTCACTAAATGATGTGTGATTCTGTTATGTAATCTGTGGGTAATAATAGCTAACATTTATTGGACATCTAAAATGGGCCAGGCACTCTGCTAAGTGTTAAGAACATTCTCTCTAATGTTCATAATTCCACAAGATAGATTTTGTTATTCAGTTTCATCTCTGTTTCCCACCCCGTACACTCTAAATCTCAATTAACAAGGTAAAATGACTACTGTTTTCATCTTTATGCTATTTAATTGGTTTTTAAGAGATTATTCGTCCAAGTGACTCAAAACTTAGTGCATGGAGTGCAAGAAGTCAGTCTCTTTCTCAACCCTATTCCAGCCACCCTGTTCCCCTCTGTAAAGACGGCCCCGGTTACTGACCTGTTACAGACAAAGCATAAATGTATGTGTCCTTCTTTCGTTTGCATGGACATAGTGGATTATTTCTCACTTTACTCTAAAACGTTTTAACACTATATCTTGGTGGTGGTTCCACATTGATACAGGCACAGCGTATCTTCTTTGAATGGCTTCTGTTGAAACATTGTAAATGTTTATCTATTAAATCAGTCTTTTATTGATGATCACCTAAGTTATTTGCTAATACCAACAGTACTGCAAGAATGTCTTTGTGGCTATATCCTTGTGCACATAAGCCAGTCTATCATCAGGATAAATTCTCAGAAGTGGACTGGCAGGGTAGAAGGGTGTATATGTGTTATACATCTTCATGTGTGTCTTCAACTTGCTCTGCACGCAGGTTGCATTGATATTGTCGCACTTGCGATAATACAGGTAAGTGGCTGTGTCCTAACACTCTCTCCAGGAGAGCTTCTTCCAAGCGTTTGATGTTCTCCAGTTTAGGATGTAAGAAATGCGGTTTATTTGCTTTCTCTTAAATACCTTTTAAGTGTTTTAAATCCATTTGCTGTGTGTGCATGTTCTGTTGTGCAGACCCTTTGCTCATTTTGGTCTTTTAAACATTGCTTCATAGTGTTTGTATGTTTTTAGAGGGTCAGTCCTCCGTCACATGTGGTCCAAATGTTTTCCTTAGTGTGTTGCCATTGTTTGTTGTGTATGTGTGTGTTTATTACACACAATTTTTATTTTTATACACTTGTATTTACCAATTTTATTATTTATAGCTTCTTGGATTCCCCTTCTCCTGTACTTAGATTTTTTTTTCTAAGACTATAAAATAATTCTTAGTTTTTTTCATGACTTCCCCCTAACCAGAATTTACTTATCTGATGAGTAAATTTAGTAATCCAGCTTAATTTTTTTCCTAAATGGCTACCTAGTTGTCTCAGTACCATTTGCTCAATTATGTCTTTTTCAGCAACTGAAATAAAATGCCACTTTTGTCATATTGTACATTCTCACAGGGTTTTGGAGTTTATTTCTGGTTTTATTTTTAAAATCAGTAGCATGATGTTTTAACGGTACTTGCTTTATGTCATACCAGCTGGTCAAATCAGTCTGCCTTTCTTGTTTTTTTTTTTTTTTCCATAATTTTTTAGGCATTCTTGTTGCTATATAAAATTTAAAATTTGTTTAGTGAAAAAAAGTAATATATTTTTGAAGGTAAATTTTAGGTTGTTTCTAGTTATTTTATTCTTTAGGTTGCTGTAAATAAGATTTTTTCTTCTACTATATTTACAACTGATCATTGTTCCTATATTTAAGACTACTGATTTTTTAGTACTAATTTTGTTTATTGCTAACTTTTTGAATTTCCTTATTCAATTTAATATTTTTCCTATTAGTTATTTTATTTTTTCCTATTAGGTACATGATCATATCATCTATCTTTACTGATAACCTCTACGCAAGTTCTTTTTTTCTTTTTTAATATTTTATTTCTTTATTTTTAGAGAAAGGGGAAGGGAGGGACAAGGAGATGGAGAGAAACATCAATGTGAGAGAGAAACATCAGTCAGTTGCCTCTTGTAAGCACCCCATCTGGGACCTAATCCCACAACCTAGGAATATGCCCTGACTGGGAATCGAACTGGTGACCTTTCACTTTGTGGGATGACTTCCAACCAACTGAACCATATGCATCAGGACTTGGCAAGTTTTGGACTAGTGATTTCCTTGTTTTCTCTAATTCTGTTTGCTTATATCTCCAGATGAGTGCTGAAAGATAACAGTAAATATGGATGTCTTTGCCTTGTTGATTTTAATGGGAATGTTTTTCAAGTGTTTCTGTTAAGCATGGCCCAAGCTTTTGGAATGAGATGTATACAAGTGTTTTGTTTCAAGGAACTTCGGCGATACCATCTCCATGCCTGTACAAGTTGTTTCCTCTCCTTTACTTGGCAAAACTTAACCTTCGTGGCCCTTTTCAAACACCATCTTTAGCATGGAATCCTCCTGTGACCCAGGTTATTAGTCATCCTCTACTCTGTTTTCCAGCAACGCCAGCCCATCTTTTCATGATGTATAACACATAATACGTTGTTGTGTAACCATCTGCCTGTCTTTCTTTGGACTGTGAGCTCTCCTAGAGCAGGCACTCTGTTCAGAGCTTGGAAATGAGTGGACCCACCAAGCAGTTTCTGGAAGCACTGATCCAATGAAGGACATGAAGGCATTAGTGGACTTAATCTCTGTCTACACTCTTTTGTTGGCCCCTTGCTTTAAAAACTGCCTACAGGGAATGATCTCAGATTGACATCTCCTGCTCTGACCTGTCCTCTGAACAAGTGCACGCAACTGCCACCTTGATGTGTACAAATTCAGGCCACGGCACCACATGTGTCATGTCTAAAACAGAACTCTTGATTCCTTGTGCCTCCAAATCTGTTGCTGATCACCTTCCCCTGACAGATGTCTCCATCTCAGTCACTGGGCAAGGAATTGGCCTTGACTCCTTTCCTTCCCACATCTTACCCTGTCCCATCAGTAAGTCCAAAACACATCCTAGTTCCTACTACTTCTCACCACACCCGCTGCATAATTGTAATCATAGTCCAAGCTGCCTGTATTTTTGTCTTGAGCTCCTGCAACGTGCCCTAAGAGTTCATCCCATTTCTATTCCTTTTCCCGCAATAATCTGTTCTCCACACAGGAACTGTCATGATCTCTTAAAAGGGTGAATCAGATCCTGTCACTCCCTTCATTAAACCCTTTTATCATTTCCCATCATATTTAGAACAAAATCTAATCCTCCTTATCATAGCCTGTAAAATCTGGTCTCTGCCCTGATTCCCACCTTTCATTTCCCTGTCACCCTGGCTTGCTCTGCCATGGCCGCACCAGCCTTCGGTCTGCTCCTCCCTCGAGTGCGCTTAGCCGTCTGCTGTTGCTTCTGCCAGCACTGGTTCCCCCCAGGTCTTTGTTAGGGTAGCTCCTTCTCACCAATCAGATCTCAGCTCAATTACAGATAAAACTCCAAATCAGCTCCCCAGTCTGTAATCACAAGGCAGCGTGTTTACTGAGCTCTTGAATACTCAGTGCTCTTACTCTTTATCATATCTCCCGATTTTGCCATACGCCTCACTAAAATGCAAACTCTATGTGAATAGGGTCATCATCTGTGTTCTCTGGAGTAGGCTCAGTACTTGGGGCAGTCCTGGCACATAATTAATATTAGTTGAATGAATACAATAAAAAAAATGCCTCGTGTCAATGAACTCAGAAATACCCTATGACTCCTCACATGAATGACAAGCTGGGGATGAGCTCCTCTTCTGCTCCACAGACAGCGTTCTGAAATAAAAATACAAAGTGTCTGTTTCCAGGATCCACTCAATCTCGCTGAGAGTTCTTGGGACAAGCATGTGCAATTTTCATAGTGAGCCAATGGCCACACTACCCAGGGGATGTGGCCTGAGCTGCCAGCCACAATTCTGAAACCACAAAATGTTAGTAGGGTACTGTTTGTTGGCAATGAGTAAATTATATTTTATTGCCTGAATTCAAAACTCTTGAATATGTCCCTCTGCCTAAGAAGTTGTCTGATTTGAAAACAAATCACAATTTGAAACTGGGAAGAAAACAAAAACTCTGGAAGACGGCAAAAATTTCTTTAAACCTTTTATTTTAGCAAGTGGAGGTAAAGCAAACGGATTTATTTCAGCATACATGATTATTGAATAATTTTCTTCTCGTCCCCACTAAATATTAATAAATATAAAAAATAGTTAAAGAATGTTTAAAGTATCACCAGATAATTAGGCTGCATGAGATCCCCTATGTACCGGCCTGCGCTGAGCTTGTCTCATCCGACTTCATTTTCCCTGCATCACCCGGGGCTCTCCGTAAACGCTGGTGCTCAGTCCAGTTTTATGAAGTGAAAGAGGCAGGTGAGAGTCTTGAATTTTCCCTTGGCATCCAAAGACCTGGGGTATCAGTGCTGTTAGCACAGAATTCTCTCAAGGAGCCATCTGATGTGGAAGGCACATTCTGCTCCTTATGGCCCCTCGAAGAACGTACAGCAGAAAGAATCAGAATCACAGAGCCCTCCCTGCCTTGTGTTTGCGCTACCCCGGACCAACAGAACGATGTGGCCAGACTCCATTACAGCCTTCCCCCCAAACTTGAAATCTTCAGAACATCTCTCCGGGTATACTGGGAATCTCAGGGTAGATGCATTTACGGTAATTAGATTCAGCCAGCCTTGGTAACTCTGGTATGTGTGATGTAATTAGCAAAGCAACTAGTTGAATGCATTTGTGCAGCCTCTCAGGCATTCTTCAAAACAAACGGCCCCGCTCGGGAGGAGGTGAGCCGCTGACACACTGTGCAGGACAGCATAGCTATAAACACTGTCGGGGCCGACTGTCAGAGGAAGGCAGGTTCTAATTAAGACTGTGAAATGGCTCCCTTTCTCCAGCAGAGATGCTCTCAGGGCATTTTTCTTCTGGAACTGAACCTTTCAGGTTTGCGCTCCACCCAGCGTGGAATTTAAACTTTCTCTAGGTCTTAACATTTGGGAGAGGTCTAGGGTGGGACTGAGGACTTCTTCCTTTCAATGTGGGAGCTTTTTGGTTTTCTTTTTTTAAAGAATTGAGCCAGTAGAGTATGCAAAATTAAAGATTCTTAAGGATTAAATCACCCCAAACTAGAAACACCTGGCTGAGTGTTTGGAGGCGTGAAGGTGGTGATGATAGTGGTCATTTATCAAGTGTGGCAATAAACCTCCCACAGTGTAACATTTTGCCTAGAAATGGTTACTCAGGAAGAGAGTGCCTGTGGTCGGCTGAATAATCCCCTCACGCACCAAAAGATGCCCACATCCTAATTCCCAGAAACTGAGACTACGTTTGGTTACCTGGCAAAAGGTAATTAAGGTGCTAATTGATCTTAATTAGGGAGATTATCCTGGATCGTGCTTTGGACAAAATGAAGATAGCAAGGGGAGCCTAAGCCAAAATTAGCGATGGCAAGAGTGGGAGGGGGCAGGAAGGAGGCTGGAAAGGTGGGAAGAAAGACGATCTTGGAAGGCAGTTTGTGGGGGAAACAGGTGTGCTGCCCTTGGCAATGGCTGGTCTGCTGGAGAGCTCCCTGGTCAGGGCCTGAAGATCTGCTTTCGAGTCCCGTTTCCATCACTCCTGACTGGACCTTTCTGAGCATGAGAACTGTCATTTGCAAACAGGGATGGTAAGATGTACTGTCCTCCCGTGTTACTAGGATCAAAGGAGGAGCGGGCATCACTTATTCGTAAATGGTGATTTTAAATGCATAACCCGGTGTGATGTCACAGGTGAGGTTTAAGCCTCCGAAGCAACTTACTTGTTTTGCCCTTTGCCCCAGACTCTCTTCAATTCTGGCTGACACATCTGAGGCAACGTTGGACTACGATGTCTGGCTAACACCCTCAGTTTGGTGAAAACTCATTCTGCTTTTGCTGACTGCTTTGGCCCTGCCTTTCATAGCACTTGGCACCTTGTCTTATCTGTGACATCAGTAGAAAATTCCTCCCACCCTAGAGATGTCAGCTCCCTCCAGCCAGAGCACTCGGGGCTCTCCGCCTAGGCGAGTCTCACTTCCCTCTCCGAAGCACTTGGTGTTGGGGCTGCTGTGCCTCTTTCCCACTGGGAACTCAGGCAGGTGGATCCCTGTGAAGCTGGACACTGGGAAAGGAGCACACTTAGTCTCCAGGCCTCTCTACCGTCTGTCTTGTGCGCAAGTCTGAATGGCTTTCTGAATAGAGCCAATGGGAGGGTATGGATGCTTGCAGAGCTGAAGAATGAAGTCCTGGGGAGGTAATGATAGGGTTAGAAATGAAGCCTCTGCAGCCTCACCTTACAACGCCTACACTCCAGCCAGCTCGACCTTTCTCTTTCTCTTGTCTGTAGCTTGTCCCAGATCAGAACCTTGCCTCTTTGCCTGGTGCATCCTCTGTCCAGAATGCTCTGTCTCTAGACCTCCACATGGTCACCCTTTTCCTCGATTTGTGTCTTGGCTTGAATGTCATTTCCTTAAACGCACCATGCCTGACCACCCTGCTTAATGGTGCCTGGTCTCACTCCCGTTACTCTCTGATGAGATTCATTTTGTTCTGTGTCCTATTGCTACTGAATGAAAGTCTTAATTGTTTCTTCTGTCTTGCCCCTTGAATATGATCCCCATAAGAGCAGGACTCCACCTGTCCTGTTCAGTGCTGTAGCCCTGGAGCCTGGAGCAGATCCTAGGCACTCCGAGTGCTCAATGCACATTTGCTGAATGAACACCTTGACTGAGCCCTCACAGTGGGCCAGGCACTGAGCGAGCGCTCTGCAGGCATTCCCTAGGACTCCTCTCGATCCCTCTGGGAGGTAGATTTTGTTTTTCTTTTTTTTGTGGGTGAGTCAACGGGGGCTCTGAGAGGCTGAGTGACTTGCTCAAGGTCCCAGAGCTGGGTAAGAAGGGAATCCTGGATGAGATCCATGCTCATAACAGTTGCAACATTCAGAGTGCCAGTTCCCAGTTCTGAGTTTGAGGGCCACACAGCTGAAAATATCCATGGCCTGAAGTCCAGGGTGACCTCCTGGCCACAATCCTTTAAGAAGTGTTTCTTGAAATGCAATGTGCATTCAAACTACCTAGAGAATTTATTAATCTAGAGATTCTGAGTCCATTGGTCTAGGGGGTCAAGAGGGGTGTGGAGGGTGAAGTACTGGGAGTCCGCATTTCTAGCAAGCTCCCAGGTGATTGGAGGGAGGGGAAATCCCATAACATCCAGAGTTTAGAAGGTACTCTGATTTGAGAACCAGGTTAGCTATTTGCAAAATAAAAGCAGAAAAGGAAGGACCTAGTCAAACTTGTGGTCAAATGAATTGCCACAGCTGAGCAAAGAGAGCAGCAAGTAATGCCTCCTTCCCTGGGAGGAGCCTCCCACCCTCTGGGAGAAGCGGATGTTATCCCAGCACCCTCTGCAGCCTGGTCAGAGAGTCAGTTCTGGAAATGTGGGTCTAGCATGTATGTCTGAACCCAGGTTTGGCTTCCAGTTGTGTAGCACTTGGCTCAAGACCAATAAAGGGGCTGAGCCAACTATAGAAAAGCCATCTCTTTAGCAGTAAGTGTTTCCTGCCCACCACCCACCCCCCCGCGCCCGGTTTGGATTGCATTCCTGGACCCCAAGTGCAGTGGTCCAACTCTGAACTCCGAGTAAGAGACTTGCCTGGGGGTTAGGTGTTTCTAAGCATGCCTATGATTTGCTGGAATTTTCTCCATTTAGAAAAAAAGTACAAAATATCTGCTCTGCTTATATTAGAGAGTTGTTAGAGTGCTTTGGAAGTAGAAAGCAGCCTTTCCAAAACGTGGTTGGGATTGATTTTCAATAGAACAAAGATCTGGAGAACCTTGATCATACGGTAAAAGAATTATTCCAAGTTTATTTCAACCTTACGATTAATTTGGAAGAAAATCTCATTTCAGCGCTAGTATGTCTTAAACATTTCTTTTACATTTCCCAATCTCTCTTTCTCTCTCTCTTTTTTTTTTTAAGATTTTTTTTTAATTTGTCTTTAGAGGGGTAGGAGAGAGGGAGAGAAATATCAATGTACGGTTGCCTCTTGTGTGTCCCCTGCTGGGAACTGGCCTGCAACCCAGGCATGTGCCCTGACTGGGAATCGAACCATGATCCTCTGGTTCGCAGGCCCGCACTCAATCCACTGAGCTACACCAGCCAGGGCTCTTTCTCTCTTTTTTAAAAAGGGCCCTTAAAAAAAAAAAAAAAGCCACAGGCAGGTCTGTGGACCCTTGCATGGCTGGCTCTGTGCTGGTAACCGCACCCTAGGGTCCTTGGGCAGGACATAGAGATGAGTCTTGATTCCAGCAAGGCACGTGCTGTTAAATTTGGACCTTGGGTTAGTAAATGTCTTTAGGTTTTTTGTATTGCGGAGGCTTTGGGGGAAAAGTAAACAATATGGCTATATAAACGCACCTTCTTGCCTTTGCCTGCAGTAGAAATGAATCAATTGCTGTGCTTTGGGACCTGAGTATTTTTGTTCAGTATGGTTAAAAGAGCTATAGTAATTATAAATAGATAGTGTCACTTTTGGTTTCCCTAAATTCTGCTGAAACAGGCCCAAGGAATTAAAGGAACTTTCTGAATCCCGAGGCAACATACGGGAGCAGAAATAGTACTAGCTTCCTGCATCACCGATTAGGGTCCGAATCATTCAGCCCCTTGCTGCGGGCTGAATTGTGTCGCCCCCAGCACCTCAGAATGTGACTGTTTTAGATAAGTGGTAATTAACTTAAAATGAGGTTACTAGAATGATGCCGGGTCTAACACAATTGGTGAGTTCGTAAGCAGAGGACTCTAGGACACAGAGAGGCACTGAGGGACGGTCACATGAAGACACCGGGGAAGGTGGCCATCTACAAGCCAAGGAGTGAGGCCTCAGAGGAAACCAACCCTGCCAGCACCTTGGCCTCAGACTTCCAGCCTCCAGGACTTAAGAAAATGAATGTCTGTTGTTGAAGCCACCCAGTCTCTGGTGCTTTGTTAGCAAACTAGCCCCAGCACCCACAGGCCTTGGAGAGTTTGCTCAACATCCATGTGTCTCCATGTCCTCATCTACATACAGGGTGGGGCAAAAGTAAGTTTACGGTTGCTCCTGTGGAAACTAATACAATAATTAATGAACAGTAATATAAGGATAAACTCTGTGTTTCATGTACTCACAAGTGTAAACTTACTTTCTCCCCACCTCGTACTGGGATAGTAGTTTCTGCCTCACAGAGCGAGGTGCTTAGGTATGCTGATGCCTGTGGAATTGCTCAGGGCCTGCGGCACCGTGGATATGGAAATCACTGATAACTATTTTATTTTTATTTACCTACTCAGATCAATCTCCCTTTCCCTCCAACTTCAAAAAGGGCTTAAGGCAAAAATCGATAGCTATTATTGCCACCCTTTGGCCTAGGCCTTGTTAAGATGTTATTGCTATTATCACACGTCCCTTACAAAGACAGGCAGTTGCCTACACAGAGGCTTTTGTAACTATTCAAAGGGCATTGCCCTGCTTGATAAAGCCCACTTTGTTTACCTGACTTCTCTATGGTGTTTTCCACACCCGCCTCTGGGGGGCTCCCCAGTGAGGGTGTGTGGAGTGGAGAGTCGTGTAAGCTACGTGAGTGGGGACACGCCCAACCGTGAGGCTCAGTGTGGGCTGGCAGATGCTGGATGTGGCAGCGGAGGGCCTCGTCCGTTACTGCGATGACTCAGGTGGGATGTGAGGAGCCGGGGCACGGGGCCCTGGGACTCCAGGATCACACCTGAGCTCACATCCTTCCTGCTGCTTAGTTTCTCTGAGACTTTAGCGAGACTTCTCTCTTTAACTTGGTTTCTTCCTCTGTGCAATAAAAGGATCAAAACAATCGGGGCTGTCTCATTTTATTTAAGGACTGTGTTCCTCAAAACCTAGTATACTTCAAAATGTACATACCTAAAGGAGTAATTTATCTATAAGAATAAGTGTATAGTGAGCTTTTCATTTTTCTGGTGGGTAAATTAAGCATTGCATTGTTGTCACACTTTTAACTTTGTATCTTTCTGAATGTTCTAGACTTTTTTAATGTAACCATGTATTTTGTGTAAAATATCAATGAGGCTTATTTGCCCGGTGAGAATTTTTTTGAAAATTCTTCTCTGTATCTCTATATTTTTTTTAAAAACTTAAAACAAGTGTGAAATGTATTTAGTAGCATTAACTCTTTCTAAATATCTTCTTTTGCCTTCTCAAAAGAGCACTGGAGCCAGGCAATGGTTTCCCTCCGGGCTCTGGGCTTCAGGCATCTGCAAAACGCACCGCCCTGGCTGTGGGTCGCGCCTGAGGGGCGGAGCTGGCATTCATGGTGGGGCTGTTCACCTGCGGTTCACTTCAGCGGAGAGGCCAGTTTGAGGCACTCTCTTGTGAGGCAGCAGCAAATCCGAGCTAGGCCTTCTGAGTAAAAACTGAAGCCAGCCTCTTTAATCAGATATTTCAAAGTCACTCAGCGTAACACCCAAAATGAACATATTCCTACCTGAAACTGTTTTATAGCCATGTCAGGAAATGTATCTGAGGGTCTCAGCAGATCTGGGGACATCTTGTGTGGCCACTGTCAGTTAGGGACAATAAGGTTCAAGATCCTTCCTAAGTTCTGCTCCATCCAAACGCCCATAGTAGAGGATGGCCAGCGCACAATGAGAGCCCCCCTCCCTATCTCTGCATTAGCTTCAGGTAGGACACTAACACCTGAAGCAATGTGACATTATGCCAGGGTGTCTCCCCACTGGCCCTGGAAAGCACTGCCTCTGTCTCTAATAAGGAGAAAATAGATTCTTCTGATAGCAAAGCTCAATTAAAATATAGCTACAGTCAGGTGGTGGAAAGACTAACTCTTGTAGGAAGGAATAACTGGGCAGCTAAGTGTTGGAAGCTCTCCAAGGCTCTGGTGCAAACGTCCCTTCTCTTGATTGTTTTAGCAAACCTCCAGTTGTTTGAAGGGCCCCTGGCTCTGCGGGCTGGGGGCTGTCGTCTTTTGTGGCCCCCGACCCACGCTGTTAGAACGTGGGAACTAGATTACTTCATTCTGCTCCTGGGAAAGGGAACAGACTGGTGGGATTTTAAATGAATGCATTAAATTTGTTGATTATCAAAGGGAAAAGTGGAAAAAAAAATAAACAAACTCTTACAAGATTTTGGCAGCAGTACAGGGGCCAAAGTTTAAATCCCTGTTTTCAACCATATTAGATTTTGCAGACGACCCTCAGTGTTCCCTTCCCATTCATTCAGGTGGGAGGAGGGTGCGCCCTTCTTGTAGGGGCCTCTGCAGCCTTTCCCCACCCCTGGACTCTTTTTTATGTAAAGGGAGGGCAAGGAGAGAGGGGTGGCTGTGCTCCCGTGATCATGAAAAGGGGCAGCAGCCTCGTGATAGGTTTCTGCTTAAAAAAAGTAGCTATATATTTTAGTAACAATGAAAAAAGTGTGGTAAGATAGATATTCTCACGTAGGTGTAGGAATATAGCCAGGCTTTTGGGAGATCAGTTTAGCAAAATGCATCAATATGTTAAAAATATATATAGACTTTGATTCAGTTATTCCCTCTTGAGGAGTCTATTTGAAGGAAATAATCCAAAAACTGGACAAAGACTGATGTATTATGATCCTGTTATTGCATTGCTTACAACAGTGAAAATCTCAAAGAACCCCAGTGTTTATCACATGAAGAATAACTGGTTATATTCGCATTGCTCTAGTCCCACGGTCATACCCCCCTCGGTGATTAAAAACAAATGACAGAGGACACTGCCCAGGGCGTAGCCTTAGAGAAGAGGGGCAATAAAGTTTGGTGAGGGTCTGTGGAACCACACACATGGGAGGAGTGAATTGCATCAGTCACCTCTAGCTGGTAGGGCTCTGATTAATTCTTCCTCTTCTTTGTCATATTTTCTTCTGCATCCAAACATTTTCAAAACTTTACTTCCCAAACACAAACTGCAAACAAGCATTTGCGAGTCTCCAACACACAGGCAAAGGTGGCTAAAGGCGTTTCCTTTCCGGAAAGGCAGGACAGCTAACCAAGGCGCCCCGCCCTCACCTGCACCAGGCTGAGAAGCCCAGAAGCTGCTGGAGCCGGCCGAGCAGGCTGCCTTTGTGGCCTCTTCAGTGGGGAGACGAGGTAAAGGAAATGCTCATCCAGTTTTTAATCCCCTCAGCTAATGACCAGACCTTTCTTGTGGTTTTACTGGGACTCTTTTTACTAAGTGGGAGGATTTACACTGTTTGTATTTGTATGTTGTACTTGGATTACGCCTTAATGTGTCACTCTGATGACAAAGGGGCTTCCAGCAGCAAGCAGGCAAGCTCCCCTGCTTTTAATGGAAAGCACATTCCAGCACTTTATTTTATCTGTAACACATAGAGCTGCTTAGAACAAAGCGTTGCCCCTAAGACATGATCCCCAAGAGTCTTTAATAAGGACCAGACTCCTGTGAAGGTATTAATTAAATATTTGAAGCAGAATGGTTTTAACTGCCTGGGGCATTTTTATGAGGGGAGGGAATATATTTAAAACCAGGGCTGTTTCTGTAACAAGAACCTGTTTTGAAGGAAATGTTCTTGGGTGGGACTCTACAGGTACCAGGCTGTCAAACCTCGGGGCAACATGATGTCAAAAACAGACGTTCTGAATGTTTCAAATGATGTTTGAGTTAGGTCCTTTCTGAGGTATTTGGACACACTCCTAAGGTGGTTTTAAAAAGAGGAGAATAGTGAGTCTATGAGTATGCCAGGCATCATTAGAGATAGTTTCCTCACAATAGTCCTGTGGGAGAGGCTTTGACAGGGTCATTTTACAGAAAAGGAAACTATTTAAATGACTGTTTTCCAAGGTCACAAAGTTTGATGGAGGAGCTAAGAACAAAACTTGATTTAAAGTCTATCCATTGGTTCCATCCATCCATCCATCCACCCTCTACCAATAAATATATATTTCAAATACTGTACACTTTCCCAGAAAGCAATAGAAACAAAGGCGAGCTTATAGAGTGGGCCCTGGTCCATCTCATAGGCATTTTTCTACATTCAAAGTGGTCAGGGCTCTTGAACATGATCCCATGGTCTACTAGAGAAGCACGGAGTTAGTTGATCTTCCTGGAAGGCAACGTAGTATGGTTAAAAAGAGAAAAGCGCCTGGAGTAAGAGGTCTAGGTTTGGGTCCTGGCTCTGCCACTAACTGATTTCTGTGCCTTTGAGCAAGTCCCTCCGTGACAGGCTTCCTTGCCTTCAAAGTTAGAATTCCACTTGGAATCCCACTTGGTGGTCAGTGAAGGTGAGTTAACGCTGAATTCCGTCGTGGGGGTGAGGAATAGAGAGAGGTTTGTTCCCCAACCACCTCGGGACCATTCTAGGTCTTTAGCAAGCTGCAGTTCAGTGAGTTCATGAGGAGTCTCCCCTTCCACGCCGATGATAGCCTAAGTGACAACTGAGGTGAAGACGTGTTCAAGTCTGATATCAGAACCCCTCAAGGGAGTGATCATGTTATAGTGAGCATGGGAACATGGCTGGACATGGCTAAGGCTGGTGTGGCTCCTTCTGGCATTCATTCCTTTCCTTCCAGAGCCTACCAGTTCACTTCCTGGCCCGGCCAGCCCCTCCTGGGGCCACCCTCTGTGTGCGCCCACTTGCTCCAGAACTGCATCCTTCCATGTTGCCTAGATCTTTCCCATACGTCATGTTGTCTCATACACGACACGTTTGAATCTTCCCTAAGTAAAATATGCGTTCATGTCTACAAAGGTCCTTTGTGACCTGGGACCAAGGGCTACCCACAAGAAAGGGCTGATTTTTATTGTCCCTGTGATGGGCCTGCCCTGCCTGCTCCTGCCCATTCTCCTATGAGTCTTCAGAAACCCCCAAGCTTTCCCATTCAGCCGTTCTTGAGTCTTTAGCTCAAGACCCCCCTCTACCTCTGCCCCCAGTTTTTCTTTCTCTACTTTCTTTAGAGAGAATTTTATGGGGATATACATAATCTCCACCTCCAAGCCATATTTCAGACACTCCAGGGCTGTACATCTCAGACCCTCCTGCTCCCAGCAGGGGTCTGTGGATGAGCCATTGAGAACTGGAAGTCATACCAGAAGAAAAGCAGAGGAAGTGAAGACCGCTGGGGATGACTTCTCCTCACCCACTCACGCCTGCTGAACTGCGAGCCTCAGACTCTCATTACTAAAATGGAGATCACAGTTGTATCTTCCCCAGTGCTCTTTAGAAGGATTAAATACTTCATATCTGTATGTGCAAAGCACTTATCGGAGTGTCTTGTCCATGAGCTGCTGCTTCTGTTATGACTGCTAATAAAATAATTGGAAACATAATGATTTGAGGTGGAAGAGTGTATCTTAGAAAGAACATATCTTTTTGAATCTCAGCTGTCTCACTCACTTTAGTGTTTGTGAGAATCAACCACCCCAGCCTGTTTCTTCAACCTTATTATAATGGACAGGCCTGCGGGGATGTAAAGTCTCTTGGACTATGTGCGGCACAAATTGTGCATCTTGAGTATTAGTCACCTAGTTTTGTGGCTGTCTTGCCTGATCTTGCCGAATGTTCCCAAGTGTTGAGGCCGCTGTAGCTTTGTGAGTTTGCCTGCACCAGCACTTGGAGCGGGAGGTATGCAGGGCAGGCAGACAGGGGTGAAAAGTGGGGAATATTGTGTACTCGAACTGATGGAAATGCACAACACATCTGCAGAAATTGCTAAGGGTCTGAGCATTTACCAAAGGGAGGGAGATGGGAGGTGGGGGTGGGACATGGGGCAGTGAGCAAAGGATGTTCCATCCGTGGCAATATAAACACAGCACTGTCTGTGACCTAAAAAGGCTTGGTTGGGAAGGCCATGGAAGTCTGTTGTCCATTGTTTGAACTGTGTGTAACCTCCTCGAAGAAGCGCCCAGAGAGCTACCTGTGCAGTGTCTGAATGCTGTCAGCGGTTAGGCCAAAAGTGCTGGGCTCTGCCCGGGGCTCCTGGAGGCTGCCACTGCTCTTTCTTGGGTAAGTGGCTCTACTTGCCACAGAAGGAAATGTGTTAGGGAGGTGCCAGTTACCTATAACAAGGCTCAGTGAGAGCACTGGCCACATGCCCGGGGTCTGTCCCACACTCGCCTCTGTCCCTTACATAGGCAGGCCCACCCACCAGGCCAGTGGCTAATCAGAATGAGCCTTGAGACCCTTGCCTCATTCACATTCAGCCACCAAGCCTGGCTAAACCCTTCCCCAGGCCCAGCTTACACTACTCCCCTCCCTGAGGTATTGGAGCCCTTGCCTTCCCTGTTTACGGCTCCCCTCCCTGGCCCTGGGATCTTGATTCATCTATTTTGGTCTGGTTTCTCTCCTTGATCAGAATTAATGTTAAAACTGTGCTGATGCTGATATAGTCTTTTTGGAGCCCAATGTGGACCTTGAGGCTCTTTCTGGAACCTTCCCTCAAAGTTGTGTGTTGTCTTTGGAATGTGACAGATCTGGATTTCAATCCTTGCTCTGCCATTTATTAAGCCACTTACTTGTCAAACTTTAGTTTCCTCATTCATGAAATGGAGAAAAGTGTACCTTCTTTTCAGAGCTGAGGTAAGGGCTAAATGAGATAATCCAAACACATGCATTAAATAAAAGAATGATATAAAACATAAATGTAATGCTTGACACATAGTGCTCAAAGAGTAACTATTTTTTGTGTGTGCTTTAAAATATTTATTTTCCTTTTGGTCTTTAAGCATAAAGTAGGCAATGAACTTAAACGTATTCTTGTCTTCTTTCATGATAATTTTAAAATGTTTAATTTTCCATTAGGGCTTGCATTCAGTACTGTTTTGCATTGGTTTCAGGTGTGCAGCATGGTGGTCAGGTGGTCAACCACTTTGCAAAGTGCTCCCCCTGGTACTTTAAGAGCCCACCTGGCACCATACGTAGTTTTTATATATTATCAAGTATATTCCGTATGCTATCCTGGTAACTATTTTCTAAATCATCCTTATTATTAAAGATGAAATACCTGTGTTTCCTCAATGTAATTTTCTTGTGCCAGTTCACACTCAGCAGACCTCGAGTTAATCTGGGCTGTGGACAAGTGTGGTTGTGGTGGGATTGGTATTATTTCTGATTCCCTCTTGGCTTTTTTTATTGCACACACATACACACTGTGTTTATATGTGCATGTGTGTGATACACACACACACATGCACAGGTATGTCTTTGTGCTTTTATTTATCTTATTTATTTACACTTCATCTAAAATTGGTGTGCTTAATGAACAACTGAATTTTGCAGATATACGCACAGAGCGGTACAAATGGGACCTGAGGTTTGGGGGAAGGAAGAGCTTGGGCTGGAAGGGATGTGCCCTCCTGACACTGGACCCTGATGTCCCATGGCATGTGTGTTGTGCTGTCACCAACAGGCACTCCTTGATGTTGGGAATTGTGTCTTATTTCTCTTGCATTCTTTGTGCCTGAAACCTAATATTTGTCTGGCAAATATTTATTGAATTAAACAGCAGCCCTTGTATAATAGCAAGCTTCTTTTTAAAATTAATATATATTTTTCTATAAGAAAATCATGAAGTGATTTCTGATGTTATTAATAGAACTCAAGTGGCTCTTCTTAGATTTTTCTGTTAATAACAAAATTATTGCTTCCAACGTCTATCTTAAGATAGTATTTGTTCACTAGGCCTAAAAGAACTGGGGCTTTGGGGAAGTTTGCACCGCTTTTGGAGACAGGTAGGAGCACCAGGTTTTACCCAGAATGCAGAGCTGCAGCTTGCCTAGGCTGGTGAGCTAGGGAAGCAAGTTAAAATGCTTTGCTTCACAGGGCGATGTAAGGCAAAAACCAGTCTCTTAGAAATGATTTCTTCCAATGTTACTGGTGTCTTCGTAAGAAGATGGCCATGCGAAGACAGAGAGACGCACAGGGGAGAACACTGTGGGACAACTGAGGCTGAGCTGGCCCTATGCACCTGCAAGTCAAGGAACACTGACACTTGCCAGCAAACCACCAAAAGCTAGGAAGAAGATTCAACTTCTTTGAATCTACTCAACCCTCGGTTTTGACATTTTTCATCTAGTTCTTCTCTTACATTTCCCTGTGTTTTCCACACATGTATTCTAGCCTTGTTCCTACTTGGTTATTGAGGGCAGGTATTTTTTCACTCATCTTGTCTCCCTGCTTCTGATGATGACCTCCTGTGCTACATGTGAACTCTTCCTCTGCCCAGAGCTGGAGGGCATGGTTGCCCGGGTTGTCCACTGCACAAGGGTCCCTTGCCAAAAGGGGCCACTTTTTAAAAATTCTCATGATGGTGCTATATGGGCCTGTGCTGGCTGGCCCATTCTCCTCCTGAAGTCAATGTTCTTCTGCCTTCTCTGTGCCCTCTGCCCTCGAGGTCTCCAATGGCTGCTGTGGTTTTTGTCCCTTGCCCAGTGGAGCCCCATCTCTGTCTCTGCCTTTGCCTTTCCCCAGCACCCTCTAACAGTGCTAGGCCTTCCAGAGCTTTCAGAATGCATTTCTATGGTACCTTTTTCTGTGGTAGCTGGTGGGAAGCTTAGGGGCAGCTCTCTGTAGCATCAAAAACAATTTGTTACTGTTCTTTCTTCTCACCCCACAGCATAAGCCTGCAGGAGCCGCAGGTGGTGGCGTCACCACAGCTTAGGATCCAAGAGATTCATTCCAGCCGCTAAAGCGCTAAGCTTTCCCTGTGATCACACATTTTTGCACCAGCCAGAGCTCACACATGCCTTCAGAGACCCACAGCCAGTGGCATGTGGAAATCAGTGACTGCTCCTAGGAGCTGCCCAAGGCCGGCTGTCCTGATGGGGGACAAGGGAGGGAGGGCCCTGATTAAGTGTAAGATGAGATGCATTCGAAACAACTGACAAGAAACTGTCCCTCAAAAATCAGGACAGCTGTGGGCTCCTCCACGCAGCAGATGGGTGTGCAAAGAATGCTATGCAGCTTTAATCCCATTTAACACGCCTGTCAGGGAATTGGGTCCATCTCAGTATTAATTCGGGTTTCATACATTGTTTGTTTGACAGAGTTTGGTCTTACGCTGCATGCTGCGCTCAGCATGGCTAGAGAGAAGATGATTTCTGGGCCCTGTTTTCAGCAGAAAGCAGCTAGTGCTGCTCCGCTGGGCTGGGAAAGTGGCCGAGTTCATGGCAGGGTTGGATGCAGGGTGAAGGGGGCACTGGAAGCCACTGGCCCTCCCCAGCTTAGGGGGCAGAGCTCAGCTGCGGCTGGGGCAATAGAGCTCAAGGAGTGGTTACCTCAGACCGGATTTATGATCGCTGTGGGATGGCACCAGTGTGTAGCTGTTAAAAGTCTGAATTTTCGAGTGCTTCTATGAATGCTCACTTCACAGAAGCCTAGGAAAAAATTTAAATATTTTCACTCTGGGTCAAGCCAGCACACAGTTTCTGGCCAGGGAAGGCAACTCTGCTGGCTACAAGCCCTAGGAGTGAGTGACAGCATGATGGAACAGGAGAAGGGGTTTGGGAGTCAACAGACTGCAGTTCAGTTCCTGCTGTTGCCTCGTTCAATTATCCACAAATGTCCATGGAGTGCCAATTCTGTTGAAGGCACATTCTCTGCATTTATTTCAAGTAAGAAAAACAACTTTTCATTTGGTCAAGCAACCCAACCTGTTCCTGATATGAGGACAGGGATACCATCTTGGGTCAGTGTCTTAGG
This sequence comes from Glossophaga mutica, assembly GCA_039655065.1. Lineage (NCBI taxonomy): Eukaryota > Metazoa > Chordata > Mammalia > Chiroptera > Phyllostomidae > Glossophaga > Glossophaga mutica. The sequence goes on along the minus strand of CM077305.1, from coordinate 141,191,082 downwards.
GATAAGTGAGGGAGCGCAGGAAAAGCACGTAGTTCAGAACATTGTGCTGATACACCAAGGTTGCAGGTTCAGTCTCTGACAGGGCACGTGCAAAAATCAATCAATGAATGTATAAATAAATGGAACAACAAATCTCTCTCTTTCATCAGTTAAAAAAGGAAGGAAGGAAGGAAGGAAGGAAGGAAGGAAGGAAGGAAGGAAGGAAGGAAGGGAACACTTAGGGAAATGTAGGAATAAGGAGCTCCATATATAATGGTCAGCAACAATAAAACTGGTTTTTTTTCCTTCCCAGGAAAGGGATGTTTCTGTTTCCTTGAGAAAAGGTTCCCACACGTGAACACGGTATGCCATTTTCTGCCCATCCCGCTAGCTCTGTGCTATATAGTCTGGGTCATTTGGCCTGCTGGTAATAAATACCTTCCTTGTACTGTAACATTTGAAAACTGGTTTGGAATTAAGTTTTGCTTGTTTGAATTGCAAAGGTGAAAAAAAAAAGCTGGTTCTCAAATAATACCGCTGTAGATTTTGATCTCTAAATCTCCTTGTAAGGCATTAAAAACAGAAACCAAATGCCTGTAAACATATACACCCTATCCTCAGAAAAGATGAATTCTTTTGTTTCTGTCCAGTGGGGCCTTGTCGGTGCAGAGATGTGAGGTAGGAGAGGCTGACAGTGCACCCTGCTGCACTTCCCGTCTGGCCTTTGGAAGCCAGCCCTGATGGTGTGCTATTTAGCTTGGTTTTCTAGTCGTATCCTTAGTTTTATAGCTTTTATAGACTTTTTGAACACTTCAAAAGAGAATTTTACCTCGTGCTTTCTAAAGTCTGTTCTTTTGCCATCTAGTTAGCATCCTACTCAGCACAGATGCTGAGTCCGCAGTCACTGATTTGACTGTGCCCCAAAACCATGGTTTTAGCTTATCCACACAGAGAGGTTTGAACCATGGCTTCTCAACAAGGTCTCTCTGCAGCTATCAATGCTAACTGCACCTAACTGCACCTTTCATACTATCTAGATGAACAAGAGCTTCATGTGAGGTTGATGCTGATTTGACTTGTAAAGGAATCGAGTTCTGGCTATTTGTTTGCTGTTTCTAGGTGTGGAACTGGCCAGAGAGGGATGGAGGAGGGCAGTGGTCATCCAAGTTCAGTAGCGTGTGAATTGCCAGTGGAGTGCTTGCAGAAGCAGATTCCCCGCTCTGGCCCCCACGCTTGGGGTCTGGGTGGGAACTTGGCATTCTGTCTATTTCGTATGCTCCTCAGCAGTCTAATGCAGGTGATCCTGAGACCAGTCTTTGAGAAACACTAACGTCCAAGGGAGAAATATGAGTGACCAAGATGTAGCATCCTCATCGGCACAGATACTGATTCTGCAGTCACTGACTTGCCTGTGCCACCAACGCTGTTTTAAGCTTATCAATGGCTTTGAGAAAGAAGACATGCTCAAAACCACTAGTATTTAAAGAAGTATAAAGTAAAATAGTATTTTTTACCTATTCAATTGGCAAATATTTTTCTAAGTAATAGCACCTAGCACAGGCAAAGACCCAGCTCTCTCATGCTAAGGGGAGTGGGAACCGTGTGCTGCCTCAGAGGTAAGGGCATGGCAGGGGCGGGGGCAGGAGGACCTGGTCCTATGTATTAAGGAGCCATACAGGTTCCCATCCCTTCAACCCAAGAGAATACGTCAGGGAATATATCGTAAAGAGTAATCATAACTGTGTGCAAAGTTTTAATGATATAGATGCATTATTCATTGCAGAGGTATCTATTCTATGAAAATTAGAAATATTCTAAGCGCCCAACATGAAAAGTGTTTGGTTAAAAAATTATAGTAGATTAAACTGATGAAATACTATGCAGGCATTGTTAGAATGATGTTTGTAGAAGAATATGAAAAGTCGTGAGAATGTTAGCATAAAATAGTATTAAGTGAAAAATAAATACATATTTAGAAAAATAATTTGTCCACACATTTTTATATTTTTCAAAATTCCTATAATGATCATGTCTTTAATTTTAATAGCTGGAAAGATACTAATTAGCATTACTTCTAAAAGGGGAGGAAATACCTTTGGCATCTCTCAGGCCTGGGTTTGCATTTCTGTCACCGATGGAGTATGATTTGGGGCATTAATCTCTCTGTGTTTCACATTTCTCAACTGTAAAATTGAGTAAATGCTAACAGTATATGGGTTTGTCATGAGGATTAAAGAGATAATTATGTAAATGTACTTGACACATAATAACGCATATGACCGTTAGGTTTTGTCTCCATATTCAAATTTTTGAAAACAGAAAAAGTATTAAACTCTGACCAAAGATCAAAAGAATTCATTTCTTTTACACAAACTATGGAATTTCAAGTTGTTTAAAAATATTTTTCTGGAAAAGGGTTTTTAGGGCATATCAGATATGGCTGGAAATGAAAACTGGACTTTGTCACTGACACTTGAATTGGCTAATTGCAGCCCTTGTTTTCCTTTTGTCAGCTTTAACAGTTTGGAAGATTTAAATAATTTTCCTCCTTGTAAAATTTTAATAAACAAAAATCTTATGATCCTTTTCTACAGAGGAAGTAAGGTTGAGACTATTAAAATTTTCCTATTCCTTAAAATTGCAGAGTACCAAGACCATTTACAATAGCATCAAAAATGTAAAACGTGGAGAAATAAATCTAACAAAAGATGTGACAGAATTCAACAAAGAAAACTATAAAACATTATTGAGAGAAAATGTTTAAATAGCCCTAAATAAATGTAGGAAATGTACCACGTTTATGTTCTGAAAGATTTAATCCTGTAGAGAGGTCTAGTTTTCCCAGATTAATCTATATGTATGTTTTCCAAAAGATATAGAGTGTGTATCGCAGCATAATTTGTAATAGACAAAAATTGACAACAACCCAAAAACTCATCATCAGTAGAATAGAGAGACCAATTGTAGTATATTCCCCAAATGTAGTGATGCACACCAATAATAATGAGCAGCAACACATTTTACAAATACCCAGCTCAGAAGATCAACATCGTTAAGGTCAATGAGAGTGCATCACTGAGTCTGGAGACCTGCCTCTGACTGGCCATGGAAGCCATTGGCAAGAACTCTTGTTATGGTGGGGATGGAGCGATTGGTTCCTCGATCCAAGGAAAGACTTGTCTGCCCCTTACAATGTGACCTTTTCTTTCTCATTATACTTTATACAAGCAAGGCTCTAAAGACACTTGGCATTTATTTCTTTGAGCCAAGTGAGCTACCAATCTGGCACCAGGGCTGTCCAGTCATCTTAGTTAGCGATGGATCAGTGAGCTGCTGGTGGCCCCACAAAACTGTCAACATTAGATCTTTTGACAATTTTTTAAATATATTTTATTGATTATGCTATTACAGTTGTCCCATTTCTCCCCCATCATTCCCCTCCACCCTGCACACCCTCTCCCACCCACATTCCCCCCTTTAGTTCATGTCCATGTGTCGTAAGTTCTTTAGCTTCTACGTTTCCCACACTATTCTTGCCCTCCCCCTGTCTATTTTCTACCCACTGTCTATGCTACTCATTCTCTGTACCTTTTCCCCCTCTCTCCTCCTCCCACACCCCTGTTGCTAACCCTCCATGTGATCTCCATTTCTGTGGTTCTGTTCCTGTTCTAGTGTTTGCTCAGTTTGCTTTTGTTTTAGGTGTGGTTGTTAATAGCTGTGAGTTTGCTGTCTTTTCACTGTCATATTTTTGATCTTCTTTTTCTTAGATAAGTCCCTTTAACATTTCATATAATAAGGGCTTGGTGATGGTGAACTCCTTGAACTTGACCTTATCTGAGAAGCACTTTATCATCCCTTCCATTCTAAATGACAGCTTCTCTGGATAGAGCAATCTTGGATGTAGGTCCTTGACTTTCATGACTTGGAATACTTCTTTCTAGCCCCTTCTTGCCTGGAAGGTCTCTTTTGAGAAATCAGCTGACAGTCTGATGGGAACTCCTTTGTAAGTGACTGTCCCCTTATCCCTTGCTGCTTCTAGAATTCTCTACTTCATTTTAATCTTGGCTAATGTAATTACAATGTGCCTTGGTGTGTTCCTCCTTGGGTCCAGCTTCTTTGGGACTCTCTGAGCTTCCTGGACTTCCTGGAAGTCTATTTCCTTTGCCAGATCGGGGAAGTTCTCTTTTATTATTTGTTCAAATAAGTTTTCCACTTGTTGCTCTTCTTCTTCCCTTTCTGGTACCCCTATAATTCGGATGTTGGGACGTTTAAAGATGTCCCGGAGGTTCCTAAGCCTCTCCTCATTTTTTTGAATTCTTGTTTCTTCCTCGTTTTCTGTTTGGTTGTTTCTTTCTTCCTTCTGGGTCATTCTATTGATTTGAGTCCCAGTTTTCCTCCCATCTCTATTGGTTCCCCATGCATCTTCCTTCATTTCATGGATTGTAGCCTGCATTTTTTCATCTAATTTGTGGGCAAAATCAACCAATTCTGTGAGCATCCTGATCACCAGGGCTTTGAACTGTGCATCTGATAGGTTGGCTATCTCTTCATTGCTCAGAGGAATTGGCTTTGGAGCATTGATTTGTTCTCCAGTTTGAGCCATTTTTGGTGTGGGTTTTTTTTTTTTTTTTTGGTCTGGTCGTGGCTGTTACATAGTGAGGGATGGAGCCTTAGGTGTTCCCCAGTGCGGGGCAGTCTAGTCACTGGGTTGTGATGCTGTATGTGGGGGCAGGGTCTGAGAGGGAACAATGGCGCCTGCTCTGCTCTCTCTTGGATTCCAATCCCTTCCGCCACTTCCCCTTCGCCTGGATTATCTGCGCGAGAATGTGGGACCATCTGGTCAGCCAGCCACCTTGCACAGCCTCACTGGGTCTGCACAGTTGCCACCCCGTGCCCAGAATCCGCCAGCTGCCACCTGTGCACCTTGGGAACCGCCAGCTGCTGCTGCTTGCGTTCCCGGGTCCACACCTCCACTTTTCCTGCTGCGACTCCGCCCCCCTTACTGGTCTGGATGAATGGTTGTTGGACTTTTGTACAGTTCAATTTTCTATTAGCTCTGGTTGTTTTCTTGTTTCTAAATATTTGTTGTCCTTAATTTTGGTTGTGAGAGGAGGCACAGTGTATCCACCTATGCCTCCATCTTGGCCGGACAACATTAGCTCTTTTGAAGATAGCCTTCATTTTAAATAAACAACACATGTAGTATTTTCAAGATATATCACAACAGGTATATCTCAACCAACATACTGTTGGAGTAAAGCAATATTCACTATAAACTTGGCCTGGGTATAGTGGCAATAGGAGAAGACTATGAGGCTTTACAATCAGAGCTGAGAAGTGAGGGAGGTGCTGTGTCAGGGGCGGTCTTCCTGTTGGTGGTTTGCAGTCCAGACTGGCTGAGCAGAGGTAGATACTTGTAAGGCCTGAACATTTAGGAGTAGATTCCACTATATACAGATATTTGTCCATTTTAACAAAAAGCAGAACCACCAAGTCTCCAGGTGAGGTGGCCCCAGGAAGTGAGCAGGGAGAGTTTGTGATTCTCCTTGTGAGTGCACTGGCGTTAGTGCGGCCCAGCCACTCCTTGTGATTCCCATGGGTACTGTGATGCTCAAGGCCTCCTGGCTGTTCCCGTGGCTTTGCTCCCTCATCACTTGCTTGCCATAAGCCTTAACCCAACTCTGTGCCTATGTTTGCTTTTAGCTTCAGATCCCACTGCTGAGAATCTTTCTGTTGATATTTCTCAGTTCAGATTCATGAAAGGAAAGTGGACTGGCCATCATCACCTGTTTGTGCCAGCCTGTGTCATCACCGCTTCCTGGCTGGCCTTCAGATTCTGTGCCTTGGAGCAGGAGTCCGCCCCTGATTCCACCCTCTGAGGTCTGGCTGAGGTGAGGGTTGAGGAAGAAAGTCGCACATCATGAAACACAGCAGCATACAGGCTGCCTCTTTGATACAGATGGTGGCTGGGGCAGGAACAGCTACTGATACATCTGGTCACCACCTAAGTTTCTATACTAAAGACTGCTCATCCCATGGTGTGGGACAGAGGTCTGACCAGGGCAGAGTCTCTTCAACCCTAAGAGATATAAGAGGATGAAAAAGCCATGACCCAACATCCTTGGGCAAAAAAGAGGGACCAAGCCTCCTCTGTGGTCAATGTGGCTTCAGTGAAATAGCCCAAGCTCAGACCTGATGGTAAAATGTCCCAGAGGGTGCTTCAATTTCTGAGCTTTGTCTGGGTTTTGACTAGATCCTCTACAGGGTCCCCCTTACCTAAACTTTCCCATTCACCTAAACTTTCCCACTCTGCAACTGCAGTGCCGTGGTCAGGCGAGAGACCTAGCTATGACACTAGCCTCCTCTCTTTCCCTCTTATACCTCAAAAGTTGATTCTTAACCCAGCAGAACAAGGGATCCTGTTAAGACATTTGTTGGGTCAAGTCACTCTTCTCATCCAACTCTCTGAGGGCTGCTTAGCTCATTTAGGGTTAAAGCCAAAGTCCCTCCTTATCCCCTCACCTCTTCCCCAGTCTCACCTTCTACTTACCTTTCCTCCCTCCCCTCCAGCCACAGGCTGCCTTGCTGGTCTTCAAACAGGCCAGGATGTCCTGCTTCAGGCATTTTACACTTGCTCTTCCCTTGGCTCTTCCCCCAGAGAGCCACACAATACTCCTCCAATCACTCTGTATAGAATAGCAGCACCCACAACAACTGGCATCTGTATTAATTTTTTAATTGTCTACTCCACTCCCCCTGCAGCATGCACACTAGTTTTGGACTTTGGTTTGCTCTCCCTCATATCCTCAATGTTCAGAGCACTGTCTAAAGAAATAATACACAACAAAACAAACAAACAAAAAAAAACAAGATGGAGTTCAAGTAAATAAATAAAACAGTATAAACTTATTAGGATAGTGTGTATTTGTTTAGTAGTTTTTCTTTTATATGTGACATCTGTGCCAGTATCTTCCTTGAGCTTTTCTTTCCCAAGATGCTTCCAGAATAAAAGTGCTCGTAGAACCACCTCTAATGCCATTTGTCGGTTGCACCTAGTGGTGCTGTGAGACAGGCCTTCTGCATGCTGACGATCTCAGCCAATTGTAAAGTAACTCTTCAAAGATGATCTTCTGGGTACGGGCAGGAGAAATAAAAAAGGACATCCCATAAAAGTAACAGCAGCATCTATCTGGTGAAACCCAGCAGCCCAGGAGGAGAGGAAGAATAAAGACACACAGTCTAACTCCTGAAACTGCAGGAGAGCATATTCTGGGTGGGATGTAACACCCAGACATCTGTTGGTGACATCTACAGTCAGATACACATCATTGGAGGGATCTGTAAATTGTTTGGGGGACAGTTTAATGATCTGCAAAGCAGTACATCCAGCCAGCACAAAAAGCATCTTCAAAAGAGGGCAAGGGAATCCGCTTAGGTGACAGGAGTGATGAGGTGGATGAGTGGGTGAAAGGGCTCTGCAAGAACCCCTTGGAAATAAACTTGACGGTGGGGTGGGATGGAGTGAAGAAGGTAGTAGCGCTTTATATATTCCAGGGAGGATCAAACAGGAAATAGGAGGAGTCCAGCACAGCCTAGGGGAGCAGAGGAGGTACTGCCCTTTCAAAAAGGAGGAAAATAAAAAGGGAAACTGGATTCTAAAGAACGGAAGCCACTTCCTCCCTGTCTCCCCCATAAGAGGAATAAATAGCATGAATAGTAGCAAACCAATGTGGTTGACACTAAGTACTTTCTTATAAACATCCTAAGACATCAGTCTTCAGGCTTTTATTGTGCTGAAACCTTTTTTATTTTTCAGATAAAGTTTATGTAGCGTTCCACTAGGATATAAGCTCCATGAGGTCAGGGTTTTTGTCCTGTTGTTCACACTTGTATCCCTAGAGTTTATTACCTAATAGGCATTCAATGAATATTTGTCAAATGAATGAATGAATGAATGAATGAATGAGTAGGTATGTAGTTAAACGGAGAAGAATCATTACCTTTCTAGCAGATACCAGAGTTCCTTAGGGAAAGAACCTTATGTCAGGGAAAAACCTTGATAAGTCACCTGAGGAAGAAGGCAACCAAGAGAGAGCTAACAGCTTTGTGTAAGTGATAAACCTGAATTTAATGGTGGGGCGATGGGCAGCAAAGAGACAGGGGAGAGAGAAGGATGGAGAGGCCGAGTAACGAGTCTTGTCACGGCCAGTCATGACTAATACTTTTGCATTACAGGCCGTGTGGTTCTGCATAGGAAGTCCTTATCATTATCCCCAAATCTCCAGTAAAAATACAGTCCACACATCTTTCTTATGTGTGAGATTGGGAAGGATATCAAGAGGAAAGTGTCAACACTGGGAAGAAGATAGAAAAACAATGGAAAGTTGAGTGACCTGGAAGTATGAGAGAGAGGTGACTGGGAAACATGGGCCTCTAAGAAGTTGGAGAAATCTTGAAGGGAGCTTGTGTTTCCTCCTGGTTGTAGAGTGGGCTTTGGGCTGAACTTGCCTGGACATTAAAGATAGCTGATATCAGGGATCCAGAGAAAACAGATGAAGCAGAGCCACTGAGGATGAAAAGAGACAGAACTCTGCTCCCTTCTGCAGTCCCCTTTCTCATTGTGCCGTACCTGCCTTTGGGACTTCTAAGACCTGAGAACAGAAAAATGAGAAGGATGTTCGGGGGAGTTAGGGGTGGGGATTTGGATCCAGAACCTGAGATGGAGGGGACATTCAAAACACCTGAGGTGTTTATAGCCCCAATTCCCCAAATCAAGGATACATCTCATATCCTGATCTATACAGCTTGGATAATTATGCCTACCCCAGAGGATGGTCAATATGTATCTTCACTGAGAGCGAGACACAAAACTGTTGAGATTTAGTGATATCTGGACCCTTCCCTGGCTACGGCTCCTTTCCCACACCGGCCTTGGTATGTGGAGCATTGAAATAAATACTTCAGGCAAGATAACAAATGATTCTCCTCCCCTAGTGGTCTGTCTTTTAGGTCACTTGAAAATTGTCAAAGAAGCAAAGTTCAAATGCTTAGCTGCAAAATTATACCTAAAAAAATAAAATAAGTAAAAGCAACAAAAATGCTTAGCTGAAAAGGGTCCATAGTGAGTTCCACTTTTGTCAGCTAGTTGTTAGAGAAGATGTCCCAGACTGGCACATCCCATGAGGCCTTTTCTCTGTTTGTCCCTCCACACAGCACCGATTTCTGGTTAGAGGCTATCTACAGAGAGTAGAGGGCAGATCAGGAAATATCTGAGCTAAATACCTTCAAATAGGCCCTGGAAGGATGCCCCAGTACTTTACACATGAGAGCAGAGAGCAAATACAGAAGAGGTGGTTATAGGCCTGGTATAATAGGGCAAAGTCCACAAGGTACCACCATTGATGGGGAGTCAGCTCCTCTCCCCTCCCACACCCCCTGCTGCCCAGGAGCCCCCTTCCCCCTCCCCTGCTCCTACCCGATGTTCAGCTTTCCAGTGTAATCTGTGGTGATGCGGTGTAAACAACCTCACCTGAGGGGACAGAGCTAATCCCCAAGCCCCACTTCCCAATCACTGTTCATCTTTTTAAGTAAAAGTGGCTCCAGTGATTGGCTTGCACCCCAGGCCAGTCATTTCCCGTTCCCTTTGTCTGGCACAAGAACTGAATAGCATGGAAGCTGGCTGGAGAGGAAAGGAGGGAAAAGCCCTTGGCAGAGGAAAAGAAGTGGGGTGCCAGGCATGCCTAGTTGGGTGGGGAGTTTAGAGGTAATCAAGAGAGGGTTGGGTGCTCCCATTTCTTAGCATCCAGAAGGAAAGACCCAAGAAGAAGCTCAAGGTCATTCACTCATTACTTCATTCACTCAATCACCCACTCATTTGTTAAGTCCTTGAACCAGGCCCATTGTAGATACTGGGCACACAAAATTAAAAGAAATTGTATTTTCCCATAAGGAGTTCATAGTCTAGAGGCAAGGATTCTCCCATAAACAGAACGTTGTCCTGCAGTGTGCCAAGTGCCATTCATTCCCATTCATTTATTGATCACCTGCGATGTGGTGGACACTTTTCTAGGCTCTGGGAATGTACGTTCAAATTGTGTTACAGCAGCCTTGGGAGACAGAGCCTGGGGCTTCTAATGCCTCACCCCAGGGTCTCCCCTGACTGTCTACTCTAGGCCCATTTAAAGGCTGAAGCCCTTGTCCTGGCTGGTGTGGCTCAGTGAATTGAGTGCCGGCCTGCAAACCAAAGGGTCACTGGATCAATTTCCAGTCAGGGCACATGTCTGAGTTTTGGGCCAGGTCCTCAGTGAGGGGTGCTCAGGAGGCAACCACACATGGATGTTTCTGTCTCCCTCTTTCTCTTTGCCTTCTTCTCTCTCTAAAAATAAATAAATAAAATCTTCAAAAATAAATAAATAAAGGCTGAAATCCCTTTGTCAGAGTGTTGTTCTTTCCCTACCACCAATGAGCCCCAGAAAAGTGCAGCCTCTGGCTGCTGGGGACGTGAAAGGGGGCCTGGCCATGCAGTGGGCTATCAGAGACCATCACCCTGGCCACAGTGACCTTGAGAGAGAGCTCCCAGTGGGATATGGACAAGCAGTTGCCATTTTTTATTGCAAATTTTACATGACCTGGACAAGTTAGAGGTGGGCAAGGGGTGTTCGTGATGGTGGCGGTGAAAATTACATTTGTGACGCAGTGAAAATACCTCTGTGGTTAAAGAGGCCATTTAACCTCCACTTAAAAATACCATAGCTTGACAATTTCCAAACTGGGCTGAAGAACACTTGTATTTCTAAAGAAAAATTTTTAAAAAGGTTCAATGCTTTATGTAAATTTTTGATTTGCTAATTAAATAAGATCAAACTGCTTTCTTTTAATTCCGAACTGCTCCATGCGTTGGCTGTGAAAAAGTGCACTGTGAGTCTCCAAGAATGAAGAGATGTTCAAACTCGCTTGTGTGGGACCAACTGAACTTGGGGAGACCAGTGTTCGGGAGAATATAAGTCATACAGTATAGCTCCAATGTTTTGGGAAGTTTTGGGATACCATGGTTAACAGTGGTGTGTGTCCCTTGAATTGTCCTGGAAAGAAACACATATGAGGTGTTTAGCAGATGGGCAAAACAAGACCCAGGCCACCATGGAACTGGGAAACGTTATCTGAGGGCAGGGACTGGGTCACTTGTCCTCAGCTCTCTTTTATCAATATGATTATCAGTAATCCAGGACAGCTGGATTCCCTGCCTTTGCCCTGAATCTGCACAGTGGGTGGCCGCAGCCATCCAGCCCTCTGCCAGAAACCTATCTGTCCTTTCTGCTCAAAACCTCACAGGACTGAGAGAGACCTCAGGGGCACAGACAGTCATTCACATGGTTCTCCTGCTGTAGCCTGCTGCCAGGTCAGCGACATGCCGCAGGATACTTGCAAGATGTTGCTTCTCTGGTTGGCTTGAGTATCTCTCCAGTGGTGAGAGCCCCATGCTAATGGACCCAAGGTAGGGAGTAATGCTGTAGTGGCAAAAAGGGGGACACATTCCCATCAAGAATGCTACCCTTTGTGACAAATTGGATGGACCTGGAGAGCATTATATTAAGTGAAATAAGCCAGTCAGAGAAAGACAAATACCATATGATTTCACTCGTATGTGGAATCTAATGAGCAAAATAAACTAACAAACAAAATAGAAACAGACTCATAGATAGAACAGACTGACAGCTGTCAGAGGAGAGGGGGGCTGGGGGCTGGGAGAAAAAGGTGAAGAGGTTTAAAAAAAAGAAAAAGAACCTCATGGCCCTGGTTGGTGTGGCTCAGTTGGTTGGAACGTAGTCCTGTAAACCAAAATGTTGTGGGTTCAATTCCTTGTCAGGGCACGTGCCTGGGTGTTGGGTTTAATCCCTGGTTGGGGCACAGGCAAGGCAACTGATTGATTTTCCTCTCTCACATTGATGTTTCTCTAGCTCTCTCTTTCCCTTTCCTCTCTCTAAAATCAATAAGCATGTCCTCAGGTGAGGATAAAAAGAAAAAAAAATGAACCTCATAGACATACAACAGAGTGGCAATTACCAGAATGAGAGGGTGGGGGCAGGGAGGTAGAAGAGGGTGATGGTGGTGGAAGGAGACCTGACTTGGGGTGGCGGACAAATGATACAGTGTACAGATGATGTGTTATAGAACTGTACACCTGAAACATGTATAATTTTATTAACCAATGTCATCTCAATAAATTCAATAAAAGTAAAATAAAAGGAGATATTCTAACAACGGTGACTCCAGGTGTCATCTGGAACTCAGATTTATATATTTTAGAACAGATAGACCCTTGACGGCCGTTGATACCAACCTCTGTTTCACAGGAGAGGCAGTTTATAGAGATTAAGTGACTCACTTAACCTTTTTTCCTGTTCTCAAAATTAAGGAAAAAGATTACAACCAACCCTGCAGAGTAGAAAGAGACATTTGAGAGTAGAAAAATGTACAAACTCCAGTTTGGATACCAAGAAGGGAGTGACAAGGGACAGGGAGTGGGAGGAGGATGGGTGAGAACATTCCAGGTGAGTGAGTCCATGAATGGGAACAGGAGTGAGACATCTAGATGGTGGATTCTAAACGAGTGTAGCTTGATGGTCGCTGTTTTATACAGGGTGATGCCCCAGTGCAAAATGAAGAACACCCGTGATAGGGCTTTGCAGTTTTGCAGTTTTAGGTTTCAGCTGAATATTTCTGGGCTGCACTCAGGTAAAGATCCTTCTGGTGGGCAGCAGAGTTACAGGTGGCTCCAGCATCGGTGGCAGGAAAAGCTATTAGGAAACCTAAAAGATTCCAGTTGCTCAGTTCCTGAAAAATGACTTTCGGTCCAACACTGACCACTGTCCTTTGTTGAGCACTATGTTAGATTCTTTATATAAATTATCTCCAACCTTCACAAATTGCCAGGAAGGCAGGTCTGATGATTCTCATTTTACAGATGAGGAAGTGGAGGCTGCTGGAAGTAACTGATGTGGCAGGTGGGGCAGATGGGAAATGCCAAATCAAGATTCTAACTATGCCTGTATAACCCCAACAGGATCCTTCTCCCTCGGGAGGGCTGATTTTATTTCCTGACCAATAAGATTCTGAGCAAGCTGGAAGCAAGTTTTGTCAGAGGATAATGGGACTATAGGGTTATTTCTCCTTTTCCTGTGGAAATGCAATGTAAACAGTGGTGTCTTTAAAAGAAAATCTTAACTGAGAATACGTTCATTGATTTTAGAGAGAGAGGAAGTAAGGGGGAAGGAGGGAAAGAGAGAGAGAGGGAAAAGAGAGAAACGTGAGTGTGAGAGTGAAACATTGACTTGTTGTCTCCTGTACGCACCCCGACTGGGGATTGAACACACAACCTAGGAATGTGCCCTGACGGGGGATCAAACCCGCAAACTTTTGGTGCACAGGATGACGCGCCAACCATCTAAGCCACCTAGCCAGGGCAACAATGCTATCTGTCATATATGGGATGATTAAAAAAATTTTGATGTTTTCCATATTTTCCAAAATAACCAGGCTTTAATTTACCTATAGAAAATATTAAACTTTACATGAAAAAAATATAATTATGACAGTATTTTAATTCTGACCTCTATCTTATAGGTTTCTAAAAATAAAATTGAGTGTTGGTATCTAATTGTATTTAGCTGAGAAGCCAAGCTCTCCAGTAGAACAAAAGATATCCCTCCTATTCCCCTCAACCTTAAAATGTTATTAATTCCTCTTCGCTTCTCTCAATGAAAAAGCTCTCTTTTGCTGAATGGGGACTCCTTGGGATTATATAATTACTTGAGACAATTAAATTCCAGCTAATATCTGGGGCATGTCCATTGTATTGCGAAAATGATTCATTCATCTTTCCAGAAGCTTCCAGGGGCTTTTGTTCAACACCCACCCATCTTGGGGGTGTGGGTGCTTTGTAAATGTATTAAAATAAAACTTTTATTTAAAAATATTTTGGTTGATGAAATTTTTAGTTGATGAAATATTTTGATAGTAATATTAATAACAATTTTCTCTGGGGCTGGGTATTTTGTCAAAATAGAGTATCTGCATGTATTAGTCTTTTATTGCTGCTATAACAAATTATTACAAATTCAGGGGCTTAAAGTAACACAAATTCATTATTTTATAGTTATGAAGGTCAGAAATCTAAAGTGGGTGTCACTGGGCTAAAATCAAGGTGTTGTCAGGGCTGTGATTTTTTTCTGGAGGCTTTAGGGGAGAATTTGTTTCCTTGCCCTTTCCAGTTCTAAGGGGCTACCCACATTGCTTTGCCCACAGGCCCCCTCCCTCTCTCTTCAAAGCCAGCAACGCTTCATCACGCTCACTATTTATTCTTTCATGGCCATGTCTTGTTCTGACTCTCTTCTGTCTCCCTCTTCTACTTTTAAGGGCCCTTATGATGACATTGGGACCACCCAGACAATCCAGGACAGTCATTCTATTTCAAGGTCCTTAATTTAATCACATTCGCAAACTTCCCTTTTTTACATAAGATAACATATTCATGGGTTCTTGGGATTAGAACATGGGTATCTTTGAGAGGCCATTATTGTGCCTACCACTGTGTGTGTGTGTGTGTGTGTGTGTGTGGTCTGGGAGGAGATTGGGGAAAGGGAGATTATAATGCAAAAGTATATAAAAGTAAGAAAACCATTTATTTATTCTCAGCATTCAGCTTGCTCTTAAGGTCCTGGGGATCTTTCTGGATGACTCCCCTCTTCTTAACTGCTGACACCCACACTCCATGGTCTCAGGGCCCATGCCTGGGCTGTGGTGAACACTGATTGTTTCTCTGTGATGATGTAGATCCAATGGCCCACTCAGGTTTTTGGTAAAGCAGAGGCCCAAAGGAAAGGAACCATTATTAACTGAGGGTTTGCTATATGCCAGGATATTTCTTTACTTAATTGTCACAACAAACTGATAAATTGGGTACTTTTGCCCTCATTTTATAGATGAAGAAAGTCAATGATGTTTTGTGTAAACTGGCCAAGTTAAAAAAAAACAGTAAGTGGCAGAGCTAGAATTTAAACTCCTTCCAGTCTGGTTTAGAATCAGCTCTTTCGCATTTATGTATATGTGGCTGCCTGGAGGCCAAGGTCACACTGCCAGTTTAAGGCAGGAGCCTCATCTCACACACACTGGTGTGTGTATCTCTTCTCTCTGAATGCAGAGGGGTTCAAACCCCTGGTATAGAGTAAGTCAGCCACACATGAAGAAAATATACCAGGGTCTTCAATTTGGCTAACAACTATGGAAAAGTAGATCTTAAAATCAGGAGCTTAAAATTTCTAGAGGTTAGGTAAGTGTTTCTTCTAGTTTTGGAGTCTGATTCTAAATCTTTAAGCCTTAAAAATATTTTTTAAAACCTTACCATATATTTACCACTAATTGTAATTTGGATCAGATGAGTCTGGTCATGTATATAGCAGACAAGAGACTTGGGAGGACTAGGTATTGGGGATAAGCTGAAATGATAAACTTCAGAAAACCCACAACCAATTTGAAAACCAAGTTGATAATGCCTCTAATTTAAACCAGCTGAAAGTGCTAAATCCTCTGGTTATTTGAAATGATGAAAGCTTTGATGACCAAAGACAAACAGAAGAATCTTTTTATTATGCAAAGAGAACAAAACTCCTAGCTGTGCCTACTCATTCACCTTAGGGAAGTATGTGTGCTCTCACTAGGGTTTTATTTTTATCTTTTTTTTTCTTTACAGAATCCTTTCTTTCTTCCCATGGGAGACATTTTATGCTCAATGGACATGGCAGAAGCAAATAAAAATAAAAAGAGCCATGCACTTGTTTGGAATCATTAACTCCAAGGGTTGCTTCTACTACCTGGATAAGGGAGGGGAATCATCCCCAGGGGCCTCCGAAAGCCTTCATTGAATGCACAGCTCCAGAAAACTTGAGCCCATTCTCCCTTGCACAGTAGGGTTCGGAAAACCTCAGCATTTATAATGCTTAATGGCAGAGCCTGTAAGTGTAGAAAAAGCAAAGAGAAGTCTTGGGACAATTGCCCCAAGAAGTGGGTGTTGGGCAGAAGACACAATACAGAAAATGTACTCCCAGTTGGTAAAGGAGAGAAAACAACAACAAAATTATAAAGAACAAGCCAGATGCTCACTTCCTGGAATGACTGGCAAAGGCCTGGCAGGACTCTTTGTCTTCACTGTGTAGCCATGAGGGCTCCTGAGTACGTGCCGGAGAGCAGAGGCTCAGCAGGGAGGCCACATCAGAGCAAAGCAGGGTTGACTGCAATGCTTTGTCCACCTCACATCCTAAACCATTTTCCTGAGCCGTTAGTTGTCAGTTTCCCCATATGCTTTCATTTTAAAGTTAGCAAAACAATTAAAGCTTGGGCTCTACTTGCTTCACAAAATAGAACAGTGTGGTGAATTAAGGGTGGCCATACTTCTCTGACACCTTCCCTTCTCTTTTCAATCTGAATGGGCCCTGTGACTACTTTGGCCATTAAGATATGGGAGAAGGGATGTTCAGCCAGTTTCAAGAACCAGGTGTTAAGATCCTACTTTCCATCTCTTGGGATCAAGCCATCATGCTGTGAGGAAGTCCAAGCAGCCCTTTAACAAGGCTCGCGTGGAGAGGAACAGGTTGACAGCCCTTAACTGAGCACCCAGCCAATCAACAGGACCAACCTACCACTGTGTGAGTGCAGCATCTCCGAAGAGGACCCTCTACCCTCTGGTGAGCTGCCCAGCTGATGCTATGGCTCAGCTATGAGCAGTCTCCTCTGAGCTCTACCCAAATTGCAGACTCATTGGGAAAATAAAGGGCTGTTATTTTAAGCCAATACCTAAAGGACTGTTATGGGGAGTGGTCTCCTGTGCAGCAATAGATAACTAAAACAAAGATTAGTGTAAGTGAAGGATGGAAACTATACTCTTTAATGTAACCCCCACAGGAGACATTAATAATTAGTCACTAAACTTTTTTGCCTCACTGAGCTCAGAAATATTATCAACAATACTCTGGGCAGTCACAACACAAAAAATGAAACTATTTGTCACCTCTGGACTAAGTGGTGAATGGCTGAGGAGTATGACATAGATATTAGATGTGCTAAACCCTGAATTTGGGAGTTCTTTTGGTCACATTCCATGAGAGAGAGAGAGGGACAGAGAGAGAGAGAGAAAGAGAGAGAGAGAGAGAGAGAGAGAGAGAGAGAGAGAGAGAGAGAGGGACAGAGAGAAAGCGAGCACCTCCTCCCATCCAGGAGCCTGCTGGGAAGCTGACTGCATCATGAGACTGAAAGTTGTCACCTCTGCCTCTTTCTTGGCTCACTATGTGGTAGTGAGAGGTATTGACTTAGTCCAGGGGCTCCTGGGGTCAAGGATGAATGCATTTACCATTCTTTTCCATTCACCCCCTAAAACAGTCTAATGGATGCCTGACGGGTTGTACCCAAGTGACCCTACTAAAAGTAATTGCCTGTATTCTTATCAGTCTTCTGAGATATCTTACCACCACAGCACCTTGCAGGGGGCCTGGATGCTGTCGCTGCTGAACATATTTGTCGAATGGATGTGGTTAACCCTTTTCATCTACTTCTGCTTCTCAGCTCTTAGCACAGAGCCTGGCACACAATGGGTGCTAAACAAATGCTCATTAAATTGATTTTGATGGCATTATTGCCAAAATAGTTGCTTGATGAACAAGTGGAATCTCTCTCTCCCTAAAAGATCTCAAGACCAAACAGAAGCATAATAGAGCCAGAGCTCAAAGCAAAATTATTCACAAATTCCAAGTGCCTCAATCCATGGGTTTTAATGAAAGTCATTCTGCAGTTGAGAATGTTGTAGTAATTACAGGCAAGCTAATATCTCTGCCATATGGTTTGAAAGCAGGTCTCATTCTGAAAGCGACTATCAGCACTTTTATTTTCTGCTGCTGTTTCTCTGCACCCCACCCCCTGCCTGTCTTTGTCTCTTTTTTTGCTTTTATCTCTTTATTTCAACCTCAAATTCCCTCTCTCCCTTATGATTCTCCCTCATTTGTCCCCTCTTCAAGCCCCAAGTCACATTTTTAAAGCCTTTGAAATGAAACCTCTAGTGGTGGAGAGTAATTGCAATGCCAGAATGGGTCATGATAGAGCATCGCCCGCGCTGACCCACTTGCCAAGAAAGAGAACCAAGGATTCTCTGACCCCTTGTGAATTGACCGTGTCACTGTGTCCCTCAAGTGTGGTGCATGATTGAAGGAAAAGGACTCCAATTAATCTGTCTGCTACTGAGTCACCCTAGTGCAGTGGTTCTCAACCCTGGCTGCACAGAGGATCACCTCAGGAGCTATTAAAAGAGTACGGATGCCTGCGTACCTCCTCTGAGATTAGATTCTGAATTAATTGTTTGAGATAGAATCCAAACATCATAGTCTGTCAGCCTCTCCAGACAATTTAGATATAGAGCCTGGGTTCAGAACTCTGCCCTAGAAACTCAGCCTTGGATAAATAGTGTGGAATCTAGTCTTTCCTTTTTTTGTCTACCTGTTACACTTGGAAGTGAGACAAGACAAGTAATTATTACCAAAGTAATACCAAATTACAAGGTATCCACTCATCTAGATGCAACTATTTAATAAAATAAGTAACATCTGGTTAGCTCAAAATGCATTCAGAAATGATATTGTTACAGAAACAGGGACCAAGGGGGGTACGATATATTATTACCAAAAGGACCCCCACTAGGTTCGAATTGTCTGCCACCAGAGGAAAGACGTCTCTCAATGCCAGAGATTTGTGAAAAGGAAAGGAAATGTTTATTTAAAGTTATACTGAGTTAAAGTAGTGACCTAATGTCCTTATTAAAATATCAAAGTCCTTCAGGATACCCACAGACGTACACAGTGCTTCCTTCTCCCTCTGCCCTAATTTGGGGTACCGTTATCTCAGGAAAAGAAGTAGATTCAGGCTCCTGACACCATCAGCTGTGTTGTCAGCTAGGATCAAGCTGAGTGGTTCTCCTCTGCAAAGCTGTGGGGTCTCCACCCTGGCCAAAGCTGTGTGGTTCTTCTTTTCATGGCTGTCATGTCTGGGTTTAAATCCCCGCACCAATCCTCCTCTGCAGCCCCATTTCTGACTTCTCCCACAATTGGCTACACTTGCCAGCACTCCCATATCCTTCCAGCTTTATTGGGCTGTCATGGTAAGTCCAGGCAGGCCTGGCCCCATGGCATGGAGCCAATCATCTCCAAGCTCTCACGCAGGTGCTGTAACCAGGGGGTGCTGCCTCCCAGTTACGTCTTGGGTGCAAGTCATTTCCATCCCCCTGGCTCAAAGCATGGCCACAGCTATTTAGCATATCTATGAAACCAGTTAAAGGTTATAGATATGTTAAATGACCATGCCAGAGGTTAGCTGCAAAGCTGTGGCTGTACAAAATAGCTCTGCATGTTCCTGCTCCATGTGTCCCTTCCCCCAACTCACACCTGTGGGGGGGAGGGAGGAGGACATCTCATATATCTTTCTAATATTTCCTGGACACCCTGAGTTCTGATCCCATTCCAAATCCCTATTTGGGGCCCCCCTCTTGGCTGCACCCTGTTACGATATGACAAGGTCTAATAAAAACTCTGGGAAGAGTGCTGGGCTGGAGGTCAAGTGGAAGGATTGTGCTCTCAGGTCTGGGCTCTTTCTACTGCATCACAGTGTTCCCTTTACCCTCCTCCACGATGCTTGCAGGAAGAGTGGGCCTACTCACCTAAGGGCTAAGGTTAAGAGTTTCCCTCTAGCTTGCCCTGAAATGCTCACTATTGGGATAACTGCCTTGGGATAGACAGCAAGAGTGTGTCCTATCTTTAGGATGTCATGTTATTCTTCCCTACAAGGCAAAGAGCCTGGAGTCTTTCCTCAGCAAATTAGTTGATAACATTAACTAATGATCCCATGTTAGGTCAGAGAGCCTTGAGACAACAATAAAAGGGGAGATTTCAGGAGCTCACTGAGAAGTGCAGCTGCTTAGTCAGGCTTAACAGAAGTGATGGAGTGGAGCCAGAAGGGATTCAGAGTGAAAATTGCAATCCCATGTTCCTTGGAGACATCCTTGCTCATTTAGGACCAGGTGTTGAGAGGCACTGAGCAGTAAAAAACCAGATCAAACCATTCAATTCACCTGAACCTGAGTTTTCTGCTGTCTACTTGCCTGAGCCTCCATATCCATCTCTGCAAAATGAATATAAGTGCCCCTTCTGGGATGTCTCACAATGTTCTGAGAATTAAGAGGGATTATGTGTAAGTGAGCTTGGGAAAAATCAGGGTGCTCTGCCCCGATTAGGCAGTTTTTGGAGGGAGTAATATGATGTAGCAGAAGGACCTGTGAACTAGCGGTCAAAAGTCCTGGCATCCTGACCCACCTCCACCTGTGGCTACTCATTAGTCACCAGACAAAATGCTCATCTGCTTCCTTCTCTGTAAAATGAAATAATAGTTGCAGTGCTATCCATGGAGATGTGAAATACCAGTGAAGAAGCTTGTGGGAAGTGCAATGCAAACTATTAATTGCTGTACAAATGTCAAGCAGATTGGTAGGATTACAACACGCATGCCTTCCAGACACACCCTTTTAATTGAATATTGTCTTATTTATGGACTTTGATCTCTTCAAAATAACCTTTATAATGACTTTGTCATTGTTCATAGTGGTCTACTTTTATTTACAGTGTGTACACATTATCTTTTAGTCCTTGTAACTGGCTCCTCAATACCTGTTCCCTCCCAAATAAGTGGCCCACACGATTCCCAACAACCTCATCGTCTTCACCATTGTCTGGTCTAAGCACCAGTGTACCTCCACATCCTGGCCACTGAAGCCTGTGGCAGACAGAGTCTGCCGGGGGGTCTGGACAAGATGCCCTTGCCCTCAATTAGGAGACAGAGGAAGGGTAATCCCCTTCTACCGCTTGACACGGTGGCGCATGGCTACGATGCCTAGAAGAGCAGTGGCATCCGGAATCCCTGATGGAAGCTGCTGCCTTACGGTGCAGTGGATCCATCCTGGGTGTGGAGGGGAGACTTGGAAAGAACCTTAGACTCTTGAGAATCATTGAGCTGTTGAATCAGCCATCCCTGCAGCCATCCTATCTCTAGACCCCTTGCATCCAAATATAATATGTTTCTTTTTTGTTTGAGTCAGTTTAGAAGGTTTTTAAAATTGCTACAGCCAAAGGTGTCTTAACTGGCAGACCTTGTAATTTGACATAATGCTATATCAATTTTGATATTTACTTGTCATTATTATTATTTTCTCTTTGTGAAAAATATCTCCCATTTCCCCTATTATAAAAGTGGTGATTGTTAATGATAGTAGACTTGACAAAGATGGAACAATTTAATGAAGAAAATATAAATCATAATGGCCTCCCAACTTGGAGAAAGCTACAGCTAACATTTTGGTCAATTTCTCCTTGGTGTCACAGTAACTTGATTTTACTTGTCTGGTGAGATCGAATGAAGAGACAAGGAGTAAACTCACAGTTGAATTTGCTGGACTTGTGTCCTTCTTGAAGGGATGCTGAAAAAGAGATAATGGTGGGGGCAAATCTGGGAAGCCTTGTTGGGAGAAAATACCAAAGAGGCAAGAGGTTTGGGAAGAGAGGAGTGGAGAGGAAATTCTGAGAGATGAAATGTAATCTTTGAGATTTTCCCAAAGGTTGGCCATGCCCCTCTCTTTGGCTTTCCTTGACACGTTAAGGAAGAGGGTCCTTTCCTTTTCTACCATTTCTTCTCTGCGGGATAAGCCTGCAGAGACAAACCCTGACCCCTCTGTCTGGAAGAGGTGAACACTGGAGCCAGCTGGCGCCTCACACATTTTTAGCAACTCATCCCGATGCATCTCCTTGTCTCATTAATAGAGGTGAGAGCTGTGCTTCCAGGAATCAGATCATGAAATTTACACGATGCTCAGAATTCAGAGAAAGGCAGGAATTGCAAGGCCTGGTTTATGGCAGAGGTCACAAACTGACGGCCTCTGAGCTGTGTGTGACCCATGCGTACATCGTATTTTAGGCTGCATAGTATTGAATAATTGGGTGATTTTAGATACATTCCCAGATTTTTTCTTTTTTTATAACATGAAGATATGGCAACATTGAACTTGCACTTCAACATAGGAAGACAGTAGCTGGAGGTGACTTGGCTGCTCCTTCATCCAGGACATAATGCTTGCATGTTTAGCACACAGGAGGTGTGCAGATACTTACATCCCATCTGTTTTACTTATTTCCAGGACCAGCAGCATCCCTGTTGGAAGGACTGGAGTTTTCATTCTGTAAGGTCTAGTCGCCTCACTTGCCAGATTTGATCAAGTAGTATGGGCTCCTGAAGGACTGTTGAAAAATATTCTGAGGTTCATTAGAAAGGAGCCACTATTGATTGTTGGTGTCTGCCATGGCCAGCAAGTGGGGGCCATTGTCACCTGGAGTCTAAAGGTCAACCACTAAACATTTTGAAGAGAAAACCTGTAGAACATCTTAAGTCAGGTAGAGAATAGCTTTCAGAATAGTTTGGAAGAAGCAGTGGGCCAGGCTACTGGAGGCAGGATGGTTGATTACTCCAGTTCCCAGTTTCTTCACCTGCAAGATGGGGTCAGGGATCCTTTCCCCACCTGCATCTCAGGCTCGCTGTGGGAGTAAAGTGTGATGCTGTGTGCAGAAGGGCTGGGATAACCACAACTGTTGCTATTGCTGTTCTTTTCTATTGGTTTAAAATCCTTCCTGCAGGGTGCTCATTGTTTAGCAAAATTTAGAAGTGAGCCTCTACCCAAGTTAACTTGTAGACATATCTTTTCTTCATTCTAGTTTTGGAGTCACTAAGGAAGTTCTATAATGCATATTTTCCTTTATTCCAACATAGGACTGGAGGGGTGGGTGGAATCTATCAGTACATAGATCAGTCTACATCTGTGTAAGACCTACTTCCTGATTCCAAGTTGTTGGTGTGCGGAGTCAGCTCAGACGCTGTGACCACGCCTCTTCCTCACTTCATATCAGGAATAATAATAGCAGATATCATCTTCTCAGTGCTTATTAGTAGTAAAGACGTTTCAACTTGATTATCTCATTTAATCCTTATAATAAACCCATAAAATATTGTCCCCCAGATTACAGATGAGGAAACTGAGTGTCAAGGAATTTAAGTAACCTGTCCATAGATAATGGCTATAAAATAGCAGAGCTGTGATAATTATAATCACAGCTACTGTTTACTGAGCACTCGCTGTGTGCTTGGAACTACCCTACGTGTTGACTACACTATCTCCTTTGATCTTTGAGGAAACTGGGTTACGTAGATAGATACTTTCTTATCCACGTTTTTATCCCATAAGAAAACTGAAGTTCAGAGAGGTTGTTCAATTTGCCCAAGGTCACACAGCTTGGGTGACTCATAAGCAGGCAGGCTGTCTCCAGGGTCCGCTACACTTGGCTTTGACCACAGGATTGTAAAGTCTGAGCCTGTGCTCTGTGCACTGTGCTCCCTGGCCTGTGCAGTCTGTGGTTGTATACTGAGCAGCTTCTCAGAGGAGTGGGAGGAGATCAGAAGCAGAAGAACCATGAGCAGATCTCTGGAGGGTCCCTTATGGTGTATGAAAGCCCCGTAGGAGCTTTGCCATGTTGGTGCCTCAGAAAAATAAATGCCAGCAATACAGCTGCACATAGAATTGCAGTGGGTAGTCCTTTTGTTCCTGATAAAAGCAGAAATGAATTCTCAGAATTCTATTTGTGAGGCAGAGACAGTGAAATGCTCTTTCTTTTGGGGGGATTTTTTTCCTAACACCCATTATGCAAAATGGACCATTTCTGACCTTAAAATCCACATTGTGGACTGGAGGGAGCACCCATCAGCGTCCATTGCATTCACCACTGCTCCCAGCTGCAGCCACCTCCCAAAAAGTGGCTGAGTAGAATATTCCCTTCCATCTCAGGAGTCAGGAGCTGAGTCTCAGAGAAGCTGGGTTTGTCAAGAACACACATGTAGTTGGTGTGAGAGTGTGGTCTAGCCTCCAGATTTCCTGGCCTCCACTTTCATGCTCTTTGCTTCGTGCACATGGGGTCAGACAGGTGGATCTAATCCAGCCATATTTACTGAGGGTTTTACCACGTGCCAGCATCACCCACGCACTTTGTGTGTGTAACTCCAACCTCATGAGCATTTTGGGAGGTACTGTTACTCCTCTCATTTTACAGATGAGGAAACTGAGGCTCACGGAGGTTGGAAAACTTTCCCAAGTTCACACAGTAAATGAGCTTGGCTTCAAGCCCATGCTCTTAACTATTATGATGTGTGGCCCCTCGGCTCTTTGTGATAGTCACGTGAGAAGGTTCTGAGTGGGGAAAACAGTTGACGGTGAGTGTATGGGTGGGGCTGAGAGAGGCAAGACTATGTGCTTAGAGTTCGTGGTGAGGGTCTGCTGCCGCCGCAGTGCGAAGGGCACCGCCACGGGATTTGCTTGAAAAGAAAGTGATCTGCTGAGTCTCCAGTGGGTGAGCATGTCAGTGACTGCTCTCACTCAGGCTAGATACTCACCGGAATGCCTTGATTTTTATGCCACCGATGAAAAATATTTTTAATATTGAACACTGTGAAGATTTAATGAGATAATAAACTCACTTAAAGTACTTAGAAGAAGGTACTATTTAAGTTCAAGACATAAATTGTCTCAAATGTTGTTTTTCTGTGAAAGGAATCTCATTTTGTAATAATGCGGCCCACTGCATAATGGTCGTTTGGGATGGAAAAACAATACGAGAAAGTCATGTTCTCTGGAGATAGATGGGGATCCTGGTGCTGCTGCTGCTCGCCCCTTTAAAAGGTGAGCTGGAGCAGGCTTCACTCAGCAGCTGTGTTTGGGGGCGGCAGCTAGAGCCGGGCGTGGTGTGATCGCAGGGCACCCTGATGGGCGCTCCTGCCAGGCGCCAGGTCTGAGGTGTGTCTGTGTCTGTGAACGGCGTGCCTGGTTGTGTAGTCAGTGTAGCTGAGGCCCAGAGACCAGGGCAGGCCAAACACTGGCTGATGTTCCCTTTTCACCAGTGTTCTTGAATTTCATGATTTCACTTTTTTCCCTCTTTTCCTGAGGGGGATGTGCATTCTGTTTACCTGTGGGTAACCATTCATCACTGTTGTCTTCCTGTTAAATTCTACCAACACAAATGACTGAAATACATTTATTTTTTTATTATTTCCTGAGCTCAACACATGTGCTGAGTGGGTCATAAAATTCAAATGAACTCTGTCTTCCTGACTAAATTTTCACACTTTTATTGGGTGTTTTGTTTTGAGAAAAGCCAATATGGTGATTCCAAAACTGCAAAAACAGGCACTTAATGGGTGATTTGTTTTACACAAGGAGGTATCGCTGAGTTATTTTAAAGAGTATGTGTTCAGCTAGGTGATGAAAATGATTTGCTTTACTAAAATTTGATTTGCAAATACTTTGCAATTGAGTGCTCAGTAAATATTTTGATGATGTCCTAACTCTAGCTCTAACACAGGGCCAGGTTCATAATAAATGCTCACAAAATATTTATTTGGAGAATAAATGAATCGTTCTCCAAGTGCCAGACCTATTTTTCCAATTATTTATTGGACATCTGACTTGATATCCTGCAGCAGCCTCCAAATTTACACACACATACCGTCTCATTTCTTTCCCCATCATATCATATCTCCTTCTGTGTCAGTGTCCCAGGAGTCTGGACAGCCTTTGTTTGAATTGTGGCTTCCTGCTTTACTCATCTGTGACCCTAGGATATTTACTAAACCTCTCTATGCCTCATTTTCCTCACCTGTAAAATGGGTCTAATAATAGTGTCTACCTTTAGCGTTGTTGTGAGGATTAATTTAGAATGATTAGCGTGGATCTGGCTCATAGCTCACAGTAAATATTAGCCATTATTATTTCCGATTTTAGCCAAGTACCTGGTTAGGAACTTTGTTACAAACTTTGCTGTCAAGCTCACCTCCCTTCTTCTCCCCAGAGCTAATCTGACTTCATCTCCCCATTGTTGTCCACCCTAACACAGCCATAGTTCAAGGTCCTTGCTGCAAAGCTTGATAACCCCTGAAGACCAGGTTGTTCTGTAAACTGATCATTCCCCTCCCCAGTGCTTGGGAGTCCAGCTTCCTTAGTACTGGAAGGCGAACGGCTTTCGGGCTCCAAGCCCACATGCCCTGCTCATCTTCGGCCAGTCCCTGCCCCTCCACCTCCGTTCTCCAGCCACACCGGACTCCCTGCTGCTTCTGGGAGGTATCGCCGAGTCCCACTGCTCCTGGCTGTTGTTACCGCTCTCTGAGGCTCCCTTACCTTTCTCGTTTCACCAATATCATCTAAGTGTAGTTTTCCCTCACACGGTTAGAGTTTTACGGAAGTAATTGCCCCTGCACATATGCCTCACAGAACCGGATTCCTAACTCGATTGTAGCACCTATCGCTTCGTGTTATATTCAGTTATTTGTTCACCTGCTGCTCTGCACCTTGCTTACCTCCCTGACGGACATGAGCTCCTTGAGGGCAGAAGCCACGGACCATGGGATCTTTACCCATTTCTGTGTCAGGCTGCAGCCTAGTACATAACTTAATTTTCTTCTTATTTTCCCTATTACAAAATTAAAATATTTTTAAGGCAAAAAATATGTATCTCTACAAGAATAAGTGACTTAGAAGGGAAAAGTCCCTGTAATCTTTATACCCAGGGCTAACTCCTGCCAAGGTTTATGAATATCATTTCAGACATTTGCCTTGCAAACACTAACAACTGTTTTAAAATAAAATGAGAATAAATAATCATGATGACACACCATCAAAAAACACAAGTTTTTTGGGGGGTATAAAAGAGGTAAACTTGTACTATATTTAGATGGACATTAAAGCAAATTGCATTTCTCTGTTAAAAGAAAATACAGAAAGACTTGCTTCTATGAAAAGCAACAGTGTAATTCTGTAACACCTTCTGTTTTAATAGGATGCCTTCCATCATAATTTCTCCCTTTCACTTGAAGGAAAATAGTACATATGCCCAGAGAGATGGTGAGGATATTAATTTCTCTTCTGAACCTAAGGGGAAAGCTCACGCTTCCACCAAGCTTCCATTTGGCTTTGCAGGCACAGCGATTTTTCATTTGGAACCCAAGCAGAATGTCAAAGATGTTTGGCGCCCGTACCCCCTCTCCGTGTTGCAGCTAAAGGCGGGTGTAAATCTGCAGGATCTGAGGGTTGTGTGCACTCACTTCACAGGAGGCCAGCGTGCAGGGCTGGGTGGGCCCTCTGGCTGGCCGGGGCTGAGGGCCATCTGGTCTCCTTTATCCATCACTCTGGCTTACAGGCTCCCTCACTGACTCTGCTCCCTCCTTTCTGCCATTTCCAATGCTGAAATCCTCTGATTCCTCACTTGTTTTCACTTCCCGTAATTGTCTCCTTGGCAGCTTATACCCATTTTATGTCTGGCCCATAACTGTTTCAAGGCACATATTTTAACCTGGTAGTTTATTTTTCTTTCCTTTCTTTCCCCCCGAGTTCATTGTTCTTCTAAACTACCTTGGCGGGACTGCAAGAGTCGGGGTGCTCCTCGGAGGTTTGGAGCCTTTCAAAGGTGTGGGTCCAACACTGCCCAGACTCCCCAGAGTCACCGAAGCCCCCAGCACCAGCAGCTGGGACAGCAGCAGGACATCCTACTTGAGTGCAGCAATCCCCACGTGGTCCCCTTCTTCCTGTCCCCCCTTCCTCACTGTCCCTCCTCCTGTCCACCAGTAAGTCAACCTGAGAAATAATCTCTGAAAGAAGAGACTTCTCAGGCCCTATTGTCACACTGGTTTGGAGCCAAACCTGAGCCCCAAACGAGCCCAGAGTGGGGCTACTGGAAGGCAATCAACCCCCTAAAATTAGGTCATTAAACTCTCATTAAATCCCACCCTCAGCAAACCCTCATGTGCTCTGTCTTCCTTCTCATTTAAAGGAAATGTTTTCTAAGACATTCTCTAGGCTAGTGATGAAGCCCCAGAACACCTTGATAATACATGCAACAAAGAGAATATGTATGTTTGGGTAAATTTGTGTGTACAAGCACGTGTACAACCTGGCTAGTAAAATTACCCTGAGTCAATGGACTCTCTGACGGTGATGTTTATCATTTCTCAGCATGTTTAAATATTTTTACTGTTCATGTACATATGCACCCACAACAGTATCATGTACTGTTTAGTATGCTACACAATTTTATAGCTAGCACTTCATGGTGTGTATGAAGCATTTCACGCACATAGTCATAAAAAGGAGGAGCCAATATGTCAGCATTCTGATCAAGTGCTTTTCTGATTGGGATAGTCTCATGAAAGGGGATTTTTAATGCATTTTCACTTGAGATGCAGCAGATGCCAACCATGAGAGAATGAAGGAGCTAATTTATAGTTTTTTAAAAATTGGGAAAAGAAAAGTAAAAAGGAAGGCAAGTGCAAGCTTAGCAATAAAAGGGGAGTGAAACACTCAGTGTTAGGGGTGGGAGTGGAGTCCTTTCGTCTGTAACCCAGGAGGTCTGTGAGAAACCTCGGAAGCTTTTGCTAATCTGAAATTCCACCAACTAAGAAATAAAACCCTGCTGGGTTATTGAAGAAAGGTCTTGGCACCTTCAGCACGGGAAATGAAAGTTTTCGTTTTGCAACTGACTCGTAGATCTGTTATAACCACCTTCCTCCCATCTTTCAAAGTCTGAGGAACAGGCTGGAGCTCGAGATGTGGCCTGCGACACGGCCTAGTGGACAGCAGCAGGGCAACAGTGAAAGACTAACTAAATGAAGGCAGCAAAGAAATAAGGTTTTGGCAAATGACAAAGCCATTCATTCATTGAGTGATATTTACTTCTACATCAGCAAAATTGATTTTAATTAGCCATAGGATGTTTTTGTTGGGGTCATTTAGGTAGAGGTTCTTTCCCTGGTCAGGTGTCGCATCCTCGAGTCAGGTCTGGGGGGGGAGGGGAAACCCCAATATACCTACCACTCTTCCTGGCCCCAGAGACAGTCCAAGGCCTCTGCCAGCTCCCTGGTTGTTTAAGACCCCAGATATTTTCAATCCTGCTATATCATCTGTGAAAGCAACGAACCTGAATGCCTTACTTAGAGTGAAAAAAATTTCTGATCCCGTTAAATCACCCGGGTTAGAAGGGAGGCTGCTCAGTTTGGTCCTCAGCCAGGTTGCCTTCACCCCCTACTTCCCACTCTTGATTTTTAAGCAGAAAGACACCTGAGTCAGATTCCACAGGGCTGTGGTTAAGAACCAGGCTGTGAAATCAAGGAAGGAGCCTTCACTTTCATGAGGTTCCAAGTTCATTTACATCTTTCCTCCAACACTCAGCACTTTGCTTTTGGGAAGCTTGTTTGGGCCCCTTGAGTGCCCCTGCAGTCCTGAGTACGATGGCAGGGATTACATTCTCCTCCAAGGAAGGCTCCTCCCAAGAAGGAAGAACAATAGGTGAGTTAAGGGAATAACTACCACATAGCACCTCAGGCCAAGGAAGGGGCTGCTCTGCTCTCTCCCCCTTCCCCACCTTCTTCCCCCTCTCCTTCCCACTCTGCTTCCCTACTTCCACGGAAAGGACAGTGCCCCACCTACACACCAGGCCCCAGAGACAGGTATGAAGAACAGGGCGGGGGAGAAGGGGAGAGGGAGAGGAAGGGATTCCTTCACCAGAGGGGATCAAGTCCCCACCCCTCCTGAAACGCCTGGCCCCAGTCTCTCTCCCTGAGCTTCCCTGGCAGCTACCATTGAACAGAATGACCCTTTCCCAACCCAGACGTGGGCAAGGGAAACACATTGACACCTTGTCCCAGCTCAGCAGAACAAAAAATAGGAGGCAGAAATATTCAAGGCATTTTCCTAGCATACACCCCTCTTTCTTTTAAGGTTATAACGAAAGCTGCTAGTACTGAGTCCTATCAGGTGTTGAGCGTGGGACTAGGTTTCTTAGCACTAGTAATCCATGTAAGTCTCCATTTCAGACACAGTTCAGGTAACTGAGGCTCAGAGAAGTGAAGGGACCTTGTCCAAGACCCACGGTGGAGTCCAGGCTCCTTTGTTCTGAAGTTCAAACTCTGTTACTCACAGATCCCCCTTCCAGATCTCTGGCACCAGTAATGCCTGTGGGTTCCAGGCAACAGGGGCCCCTGCCCTGCCCTCAGAGTTTTAGAGGGACCAGGGGGCTCTGCCTTCCCATGGACACCTTCACCCTACATAGCCCCCTCACAGTTTAGACTCTTATAAACCAAAATTCCCAAAGAAGTGCCAAAAAGGAGACACTTTAGGAAAGGAGAGTCTTGAGAAAAGAAGAGACTGTATTCAGGTGAAACAGTTTGCAAAACAGAATGGCAAACTCTGGTGGAAACTGAGAGTGCACTTCACTGGGGAGGCTGCCTTTTATAGAGAAAGTTCCTGTTGAGTTTCCCAATTGATCCAATTTTATGCAAATGAAGTTTCCAAATTTATATAGTTCTGATTGGTCAGTACCATGGATTCTGAATTGATCATTATGGAGTAGTTCTAATTGGTTGGTATAGATGCAAATGAGGGTTTAATTATGCAGTTCTGATTGGATGGAGCAGGTCTCAATCCATTGGTTGAAAGACAAATCCAAGGATTCCCAGTGGTTGACTCAGACTGCGGAACCAGGGAGGGCATAGTGCCGGAACCCCAAGAGTTCAGTTGGAGTTTATTTCTGTATACAGAGTACTTGAGGGGCCCCTGTCCCATATGGCTATTAAATGCTTATTTTTTATAGAATTCAGGCCCTTGGTTGACCCTTGGATTCCATCTCTGCAGGCACATTCATACTTGGAGTTCACATCAAATAAATCTTCTCAGGGGCCACTCTGTACTTGAAATACTCAGGATCCTGGAACTCTCTGGTTGGGTTGCAAGATGTAACAAATAAAAATACAGTATGCCCAGTTCCATTTGAATTGAAGATAAACAGCAAACAATTGTTTAGTATATCTCTGGCCTATGAAATATTTAGAACCTACTTAATGCTAAAAATTATTCATTATTTGTCTAAAATTCAAATTGAACTGGGAATCTGTATGTCTTCTGACAATCCTAGTCCCAGCCCACTTCCAGAACCTGATAGGCTTTTTCCTGGTGGCTATTTGGGTAGGATGTGTACAAAGCTCAAACATGCATACTAGGGTGTCCAAAGGCATGCAAGCAAGGCCCTTTTTCAGGAGTAGATGGAGCCCAAGGAGGGAGAGAAGGGGATCTGATTGGTATCTTACATGTGTGTCCTTGTTAGGGACATGCCTCCTTCCCAGACCCTACTTAAAGCATAGATTGCTTTATTCTCTAACTAACTAAATATTCACTTGTGATTCCCATAGTCAGTTTTGTTCATAGAACATGACCCTTTCTATTTTCCTCACCTCCAACCTGATCTGGGGTGAAGTGGTAGGTGCTAAAACAAATTACTCAGAATTCTAGTCTAAGAAATTTAAATGTTGGAGCAGATGGCTTGATAGGTTTCTCAGTACATAAGATGGAAAAAACTGGATGTAAGGGTCAAAGTTTTTGGCCTTACTGTGTAATAAGGTCCCTGACCATGAATGAGATGCTTCACCTCACTGAGGTCTTTTTTTTTTTTTTTTTTTTTTTTAATTCATAACATGTGAAACATTCCCTGGTCTCCTGGGGTGATTGTGAGGGTGAAATGAAATAACACATGAAAGAAACAAAGTACTTGGCAGGCATCGAGCCTCATAAATGCAGTTGAGTCTGAATAGGCAGAAACAGACCCTGGGCTTTCTCCTTTCTTTGTTCATGTCAGCTGGACTTCCCACACATTTCCAGCCTCGGGGGCCCTTGGGTCTACGAAGCCAATATGTGATGGTTGCTGAGTCATGGAACAGGGGTCACCTTTACCCAAGCTCTCTGGAGCACTTTAGATAAATGAACCCAGGGGCTTGTCCTTCTACAACCATCTGACTGTAGGTATGCAACTCAAAATTACACTGAGACTACTTCTGTCTAGAGGGCGAGGAGGGCCCTGCTCACCAAGGCAGAGCTAAATCATTCATCACAACAGAAGTCTGAATCAGTCCCCTGAATTTTATTGGGACTGCTAAGATCAAGTGTTACTAAGAATTATTAAACAAACGAACAAAAATCCAACTCGTTTTCAGTGCTGGGTTAGTGCTCTTTCTTTATCACAAGTAGCAAAATACGGAAAGAGAAATGCTGATCATTCCCAACACATGGCTCAACAATGTGCTCAGTGCTTCCCTAGCCCCTTCCAGTCAGTGTTCATAACACCTTCCTAATTCCTCCCTCCTCCCCTTTTTCTCTTCCTCCCTCCCTCCTTCCTTTCCTCCTTCCTTCTTCTTCCCTCTCCCTCTCTCCCTTCTTCCCAACAAATTAACTTCTCATTGTCTGCCAGCAATCCTTAGGAAGAGCTTTAAGAGGAAGGCATTGCATTGCGATGTAGAAAACATGGACTTTGGTGTCAGAAAGGCTTGGTTCCCAATACCGGCTCTCCCATCTCCTAGCTATGTAATCATAGGTAAGCTACTTAAACTTTTTGAACCTCAGTTTGTCTTAACTATGAATTATACAACCTGACTTCACTTAATACAGTGCCTGGCACCTAGAAGGTGTTTGTTAAATCGTGGCCCTTATTGTTATTGAACATGATGCTTATTATACATAAATGAGATTTTACTTTATGCTAATAAAGCATAAACTAGTGAATGAAATACTTTCTGAAAAGTTCTCTTTCACAAAAATTACAGTTTTGCAAAAGCTGAAATCAGGCAAAGGAGTGGGTGTTTTCTCTTGCCCTGATCCCCCAGCTTGGGGCGCTACTTTGAGTCTCTGGCATTTGCCATTCAGTCTCCAGCTTGGCTGGACAGTGTGAGACACACCTCGCTTCTGCTGGCTCACTCTGCTTGTCTGTCCCCGCTGCCTCCATCCTTCATTGATTTGGGTCACAGTTACCTGTAACTGTTCCTGACTACCTGCAAGACCAAACAAGTAGGCAGCAATAATTAAGAAATCTCAGGCACATACCTTTCAGATAGCATAAGCACCCCACCGTCTGGTACCAGCGCCCCGACAAGCTTCCTGCTGCCGTCCACTGTACAAACAGTTCTGCCCACTGCAGGTGAAAACAATTCCACTGTTCACAGCTGGAGAAGCCTGATTTTGTGAAGCAGAAAGCCTTTCAATTATTCAGGATGCTGGTGGCTTTTTTTAGGTCAGGGGTTTCTGAGCACACAATTGTAAATTCAGCATTTGCCGGTCCTAAAGCTTGGACTTGATTGGTTTAGATCCAACCTGCTCAGTATGTCTCTCAAATGTGACAGGAAATATGGGCAAGAAAAATGGGCAGCCCTTTAACAGAGAATGAAATATTATACAAAGGAAATTTATCTTTGAAAATTGTTGATTCACATCCTTTCACCACTATGAATGGAGTGCTCACTTTCAGGATGATCCTGCCCTTTCAAACAGTGCTGGCAGAAAGATTTTTGGAACTCAGTAAACAGAAATTTATGTGTCATGAAGACATTAATTTCAGCTAAATTTCCCCCCTCTATACCCGCTGAAATATTTTCTATGTATCCTATCGTGAATATTTAAAATTGCAGGCACACTACCTGATGCTCATCAAGATGCCATGCTTTTCTGTTTCAGGTAAGAAACCAACCTCATATTGAGGTACAGTAAGCCTTCCATTAACACCCTGAATAGAATGTTACTTTAAGTAAAATGAAGTATAAGGAAACCAATTTTACCATAGGCCAATTGATATAAAAAGAGAAAAATTCCACAGCACATTTCTGGTCCAAAAAATACCACCAAACTTAGACCCAAAACACTTCCAATATTAAACTTGAAATAAAAGTGAACTATACAGACCTTGAATAAAGATTAATAAAAACAAGTGAGAAAATTATTTGCCAACCCACTTATTCCAGTTCAGGGTCGCAGGTGGCTGGAGCCTGTCCTGGCAACTCCCCAGACAGGATGCCCTTCCATTGCAGGGCGCATCACACCCACACCCACTCAGACTGGGACAGTTTAGATATGACAATTTAGAGACAACATGAGTCATATCTTTGGGATGTGGGCGGAAACCTGAGTACCTAGGAATAACCCACGCAGAGATGGGGAGAATGTGCCAACTCCACACAGACAGTAACCTGATGCGAACAGATTCTTTTCCTCACTGACGACTTTGAACAAAGTGATGTTATTCAAGAACCTGCTTTGCTGAGGATTCTGTTCTCCTTTGAGAAATGATTTATTTAGCACAGGGAAGCATGTGGTTTACTTTAAGAAAGCACATCTTGACTGTTGGTGGTAAGATATTTATTTAACACCCTCTATCTCTTTCGCTGCTCTGAGTTTTAATGAGATCCTTTAGAAAGTGGTACCCGTTATTTCTGTTGGCTCATTCATTCATTCAACAAATGTTCATTGAGCATCTAAAACGACATTTTGGGTTGGAGATTCTGCACTTGGAGAGCCTACAGTCAGGTGCAAGAGACAAATATTAATTTTTAAAAATTACACAAAATCTAAATTTACAAACTGTGATAAATGCTTTGATGCAAAAATAACAGAATAAGTACTGGCTGGTGTAGCTGGATTGAGCACAGGACTGTGAACCAAAGGGTCGTGGGTTCAATTCCCAGTCAGGGCACATACCTGGGTTGTGGGCCAGGTCCCCAGTAGGGGGCGTTTGAGATGCAACCACCCACTGATATTTCCTTCTCTTTCTCCCTCCCTTCCCCTCTCTCAAAACATAAATAAATAAAATCTTTAAAAAATAACAGGATAAAAGGAGCATGTGATGAGGAACCTGAGACGGTAAGTTGCTACAAGGAGATGTTGATAAAGCCATGAACTGGGTAGTGTTATTACTTTTTGTATACTCAGGCCCTTGCCCAAGGCCTGGAACATTGTCAATTAATTGTGTAAATTAAATCATCTTTTATGAGATGAGCCCTTTTTGCTCAAAGTCTCCAATTTCAACAAGTAAAAGCTTGCACATACTGTCTACTGAGTGCCTACCATGGATCAGGCATTGTTCTATTCTTTGTGTATATTAACCTATTCACTTCTGCCTCAAATACCTGAGGTAGGCATGAGTACTATGCCCTCATTGCATGCATAAGAAAACCAAGGCACGTAGAAGTCAGGCATTTGATCAAGGTCACACGGTTATTAGGTGGTAGAGTCTGGATTTAAACTTCAGCCATCAAATGTTAGAATCTCATCTTCAACCACTGTGCTACACAGATTCTCAAAAGTTAGTGGGTTCTGCATAGACTATAGGGATGTGATGAACTGTGATAAAGTAGGAGAAACAAATGGCAATAGAAAATGGACAGCCTGTATTCCCCTAGGGATGAGTGCTCTGGTGGTTACAAGAGAGCAAGAGAATTAAATGCACCTATATCACAACTTACTCCCTATAAACTGCCCCCAGGTTTCACAGCTTTTCTAAATCCCTTTCTTTGGCCCAAAGCAGGCATTGCCCTCCATGATTCTACAGATGTCCCTGTTGCCAGGGGTGACTGGTCCTGGTTGGTGGCTTTTAAAGCTTCTGGGCGAATCCACATGTTGTAGTCACCACAAGGCTTCACCTTCCCTTTGCCATTGTCAGATGCCCCTCCTCCAGAGCCAGCAGCCTTAGCATCCTCATCATCTCTCCTTTCGCAGGGGCGGTGGGGGGAGGGTGAGGCTCTTCTGTCTTCTACATGCTTCAGACTACACACGGAGAGGGGGATACAATAGGTTGGGGTCTGGGTGCCAGGCTGGACTGCACCCTCACTGGGGTCCTCACAGTCCTAACTTTTTCCCTAGGCTCCAGCTTTTCCTGGTTCATGGAAAATGGGGATTCTCCCCTCTTTCCCTCTCAGGGCAGTAGAGAGCTTCTGAGAGAATTGTCACGCAAGCGTGTACCTTCCAGCACACCAGTCTCCCGCCCATTTCGGGTTACCCTAACCTCCCTGCTCTTCAGACTTGTATTGATTTCTCTTTGACTTTTTTTTTTTTGGGGGGGTGCCTACTTCCTTACATGGGGATTCATGCTCCACCATCAACTTTCCTGCTCTCAGTGTCTATGTAAGTCAACTGCGCTTTCTGTGGAAGTGGCTGACAGGTCTGTGACCCTCCCACCAGAGCCAGTGCCTGAGAGTCAGACCTGGACAAAAGCTCATGTCTTGCACAGGGGAAGAAAAGGAAACCTGAGGACTTTGACTTTGAGCCCTTTAGACCTTGGAAGGTCTAATCCTTGGAAAACACTGTTTAGAATCTCTTGTAGCTATGGAGATAGTATGTCAAAGTAGGTCAATTTTCTCAGGTCATGTGATAAAAAAGCTTTTTTTATAATATTTGAAAATTAGTAAACTAAGAATATGTAAGTGAAGAATTGCATGATTTTAAAGCTCCTAATATTTCTTTGTGCTACAAGAGGTGACTATAACCTGATTTATGGATGACTGACCTCATAGGGCTTTTTGATTTTGCAAAGGGAAGTGAAGGTCCTATTCTAGAAGAAAGAGAGTCCAGACCTGAACTCCAAGAAGCTAAATTGGAACAGGTTGTTTTCATGGTGATGGAGTGGAATTTCTGCAACTGTATTTTCTTTGGGGGAAAATATACATATATTTATATCATACAGTCCCTGAATATTATTGTTAGTTATGGGGAGATGTATATGAGACCTTCTTGGAGCAGTTACCCCAGTAGAGAAGTGGGAAAACTTTAGGCCAGCAACATTAAGAAATTAAGTCTTTGGGCCTGAGCTCAGGTAATTACTGGCCATAGTTGGTTGCCTAGACTGTGCTGGGTTGTCCCAAGGCCACACTGACAGGTGGGAAGGGAAGGGTACAGGAGACACTGCTCTTGTTACAGTGCATTACAGAACTACAGCTGCTTCATAGCACCAGTGATATTCAATTCATTCTGCCCAAGCTTTTCTTTAGAAATGTGTAAGCTTGCACAAGATTATACATTTAGTTCTCTGTGAAACCCCAAACTCAGGTGTTTGAGCTGTCATTAAATATTCTTGTGGCTGATGGGATATTAACACACCAGGAAGATGATGCAAATAGGCGTGGACCCCTTTGCCAGGTTGTTACAGCTTCACAGGCCTGAAGAAAAGTAAGGTTACACCCTATCACATACCAAAGAACCAGAAACAAACCAAAGGATTTCATTGGCAAAGTGTAGTTAAAACATTTAATTGAATCCAACAGAAAAATCGACATATCATATTTATATTTTAAAACAATTGATTCTGTATGTCCCAGCTTATATGAAAATCAGACCATTTGCAAACAATCAACATTTCAAGGCCATTCAGAATAAAAAGGGGCTTCTTAATAATACTAAAATGATGTTACAGATGATTTTGGATTTATAGAATGAACAATGCAGTTACTCTATTTAAAAAGGTTTGGGTATTTTGCTTTGATATAAGGACAAAAAAGACAGCTATTCAAGTAGGTCCTTACTATTAGGTCCCTGCTACTCCCATCCATTCTGGTAACTCAAATCATTACATAAATTATTTCCTTCATATTAGTCAGAGCCACCTCACTGGCTGGATGTGCTTATTTGCAAATGGTCAGATTTCCCCGTAGGGGCTGTAAGACACAGACCTGGCTGGTAGAGATTATAAAGTTGCACAGGCCCACGCAGTATATAAACATGCATCTGTAATGTGTTTAAAATAAAGGCAGACGGAAGAATGTGTCCACTAGATGAGGAGACAGGAATATGTACGTGTGTTGTTCCAGGTCTTCATCAGTATTGCTTCAGCTCATGTCAGGTATGTATTATAGCGTACAGAATATATGCACATACCCCCACTTCCCAAGGGAGCCCCAAAGAAAGGAAATTGCAGTAGGCACACAATTCATCTCTAGACACCCACCTGCCAAATGTTGGCAGACTATTCCGGATCACAACCCACATGTTGCGAACCACGATTTTGCCTCCCTGGGTAGCATGTGGTTTTGAAGGCAAAGGCTGAGAGTTTACATTCCCAGATGCCATATGCATGCAGTTAGTGAACAACTATAGACTCTTTATACGTACATGGCCACAAATCATTACGAATTGATGACTGGCTGATGGATTTGATCTCCTGCAAATTCCCCATATGCTTCACTTTATTCCAAAATGAGTTCGAAGAAAATATGCAGTATTTTACAGAAAAATGGGAAGCCTCTATTTTTTATGGAACTGCAGAACAGGAAGCTATAATGGTTGATGGAGAGCCAGATTGTCAACTTTTTCTTAATTGTCTTACACATTCAAAAAAGAAATAGAAGAAAAGAAAACAACCTGCAGTCAAAATGCAGTGGCCACTGGAGCCTTCTGTAATGTGGTTAGTTCTGATTCCTCCTTAGGAACGGAAAGAAAGTGGCCATCCGCACACTGACAAACCGGGATTTCCAGTTTCTTCTTCTCTCCTCGCTGACTTTCCTTTTGTTCTCTACCCTTTGTCTCTTTTCCCCTGTCTCTTTCCTATACATGTACATGTTACTTTGCTCACTTCATAAAAGATTCGGGACAGTAAACAAGAACAAATGCAATTCAACAAGAACCTCAGCACCATGGCAATTGAGAGCTCAAGCTGACCATAAGACCAATAGAGTTTATTATTATTGAGCCTCCACATAACAGAGTTCTCCTATGAGTGTCCTTAGACTAAAGATCAACGGAGGGCAACATATCTGACGTAATGTTTTATTATCAAAGAGGAGGAAACAAATTTCTTCCTCTTATGTATGTTTCCCTGGGTGTATATGAGGAGAGGTGAATGGGATAGTTTCAGTGAGGATTTAGGGCCCCCCTCTCTTGTTATTTTTCCCCCATGAAATATTTCAAATAAACAGATACATTCAGTGTATACACTCCCCTCCCAGTTTTAATAAAGCCTAAAATTCTTCCAAATTTCTTCAACACATATAAAGGAAATATTTCAGTTATAAGGGAAAATTCCTGCCCACTCCACTTCACTTTTATTTTCCTCCACCTCTGCAAAGGCAATTATGAAAACAGGCTTTGTCATCCTCATAAATGTTCTATGCATGCTCCTTTTGGTGGACATTTACATTGTTCCTGTTTTCATCACAGGAGAACAATGTGCATTGTTGTGCATATCTCCTCACGACTTCTAAAGATATATTTTACATTATAACCTGCAGCATATACACAAACAAAAGTGTGTACCCCTTTGTCTCAGGTCAGGTTCCCTAGAAGCAGAGCCTGAGTCAGAATTGCTTGTGCGAGGGAGAACCCATAAGGCAGTGAGGGAAGTGAGAGAGGAAGAAGCTAAGCAAAGTGTGGTTTCTGGGAAAGTGTAGTCTCAGCCTGACCCCTCAGGGAATTCTGGGCTGTGAAGGGCACCACAGGTTTTCTCACAGAAGCAAGAGTGGGTGGGGAGTGGAAGGTGGGGTCTGACTTTCATACTCCTTATTTGTCCACCATTGGTGCTTGCTACCTGGAGTCATGGTGGTGGGCATGAGGCAAGGAGAGCAACCTGCCAGGCATTTCTAGTTGAAGTGGCTCCTATCGGCCAACGACAACCTTCTGGAAAAGTGTGCAGCCGTGAGCAGTTAGCAGCTAATACAGCAATTGTAGGGTGAGTGCACTGGCTCCATAAAGGAGATCTGGGCAGGGCATCACTAGCTTTGACTACCACTTCCAACTGATGATACATTCTGGAATTTTTTCTCCTCCCCTCTGCTCCCGACCCTAACCCTTCTCTCCCCACCTCCCCCCTCTTCCTTCTGTTCATTGCCCACTAAATTGATTTTATTAGTTTAGTGAATTAGTGGGGGTAATGTGGATTATTTAATAAATGATGCTGGAATAATTGTCTATTTAGGTACAAAGCAAAGCAAAATTATATCCTTAATCTACACATACACTCACATTCTTAGATGAACAAAGATCTAAATGTATTTGCCTTCTCTCTCATCTCTTCCCCTTCCTCTCCTTTCCATTCATTGCCCACTCAAATCGATTCTGTTATCTGTTAATGTGTAGCAGCCTGAAATCTTTAAAACACAGTTCTAAGATGGACTTAGAAGGGGGATTGCTGGAGTATGAACATCTTCTACATCAGCAGACATTACCACGTGGCTCTGCGAAGCAATTCAATCAATTCATTTTCCTGCCAATAGTATGAGTGTTCTGGCTTTATCACCTCCATGTAGATACTTGTCATTGTTTTTAGACTTTAATTTTTAGCAAATTTATGGTTGTGAAATGGGTATACCATTATTGTTGCAAAAGAAATTTCTCTGATTACTAGTCTAATTGAGCAATTCATATTTATAGCTTAATAAGTTTCCCTTTTATAATTTGACTATTCATATTCAATTGTTTTTTGTTCTTGTTAATTTCTAGGAGTTATTTGTGTATATATAACATATATTATACATAATTTATGTATATGCAATATATAATTTGTATATATGTAATATATAATATTATATAGTATGTTATATATATTATGTATAGGTTAAATATGTTGCAAATACCTTTTCCCTGTATATGACCTGACTTTGTGGTATCTTTAAAATTTTTTATTTAAAATTTAAAAATTTCAATTACTATTGACATACAGTATTATATTTAAAATATTAGTTTTAGGTATTGAACACGGAGATTAGACATTTATATGACTTATGAAGAGGTCACCCCAGTAAGTCTACTGTCCATCTTACTGTGGTATCTTTTGATGTGCAGAGCTTTACATTTTTATAACGTCGAATTGAACTGTATTGTCTTTAGTTTTTATGCTAGCTTGAAGACATGAATACATTTTGCTTTATTTTCTTTTAAGTAATTTTAAATTTATTTTTCACATTTCGATCTTTACTTATTAGAGGGTGTAGATTAGGGATAGAGGTGTGTTATATTATCTATGTAAAGAACCATTTATTGAATAATCCATCTCATCCTGAGGATTTGTAATGTGTCAGTTTTTCTGTGTCCATCATGTGAATTTTTCTTATAAACATGGGTCCGCTTTTAGGGCTTGCTCTCCTATCCCGTTAACTTGTTTGTCTGTTCACCTCTACCAATATCATACTCTTTCAATTGCTATAACTTTATGATAAATCATATTTGATAGGGTCAAACTACCCATTTTGTTCTTAAAAATTTTTGAGCTTTTTTGTCCTTTTTCTTTCATATAAATTTTAAGACAAGCTTTTTAAGTTTAATAAAAATTTCTATTTCATTTTTATTGGAATTAAATTGATATTTGAGAAGACTAGATATCTTTATGTTATTGAATTTTTTGTTTTGTTTCATTGCTTTCTTCAGGTTTATTTTTCTTCTTACTGAAGTAAATCATTTAATGGTTTCTTGCGTGAGTGTCTGTAGGTGGTAAATGCTCTGAGTCTTTGTGTGGTGTAAAACGATTGTATATACAAGTTTAAGAATGGGCATAAAATTATAGATTGATGGTTATTTCCTGTCAACCCCACAGATATTATTATGTTATTTTCTGGCTAAGGAAAAGCCGGCTATCTGATTGCTTTAAAGTTCTTCTCATTTTCCTTGATGTTCTGCAGGTTCAATTGTGATGTGTCTACATGTGGATTTATTTTTATATATTGGGTTTAAGACTTGAGGATGTACTTCCAATCTGAAGACTTATATCTTTTTTCAATTTTAGAAAATTATTTATTATGGTTTTAGATTTTTCTTTTTCATTCTGTTCCTCCCTAAATTACTATTTTGTACATTCTCTTTCTTCAAACATCTTGCACCTCCTCTACATACATCACTCAAAACAAGTCCTTCGCCTTCTACCCCAAGTTAGCTCCCCTCGGGCTAGCTCCCTTTTCTTTCTTTTAGATTAAATCCATTAACAATCCTGTGGGCTCTAATTTAAAAATAACCCCCTGGAGTGACCACTTTTCACCACCCTCACTGTCACTACCCTATCCTATGCCACCATTATCTTTCTTCTTTTCCCTTCTCCTCCATAGTCTATTCTTAGCTTTCAAATTTCTAAATTGAATCCCCATCCCTGCTGTCCTTATCTTCCGTTTTTCTCCACAGTACTTGGATCACAATTAACTTTATAGATACGTAATTTTCTTCTTTCTCTTCTTCTTTTATTAATATTTTCACTGTTTCTATTTCTTACTAGTATGTAAGTTCTGGTTAGATAAGAATAAGAATGCTTAGAAAAGTAAGGATTTTTGTCTATTTTGTTAACTCTATGCTTAGCACCTAGAACAGTTTCACACATAATAAAAATTCATTCCATACTTGTTAAATAAGTACATGAGTTTAAAATAA
The DNA here is from genome assembly GCA_039655065.1 of Glossophaga mutica. Lineage (NCBI taxonomy): Eukaryota > Metazoa > Chordata > Mammalia > Chiroptera > Phyllostomidae > Glossophaga > Glossophaga mutica. The sequence continues at coordinate 141,148,739 of CM077305.1, read as the reverse complement.
AATTTATCTTATATTTATCAAGACTTGGGCATTTCCTTTTGGTCTGAAATTTGTTCAGATTAGATACTTTCCATTTAGGTGGGTGAGAGCTGGAGAACTATAAAATAAGTAATGAGGAATATATATATATGTATATGTATATGTAACAAAGAGCATGAGACTGTTGTTTCAGGTCATCAGTACGCAATCCCTGAATCTTAGCATTCATGTGTTTTTAAAGTAAGGGCACTGTGACTGCATTCTCAGTTAGGAGATGCTGAGACATGCAGAAGAAAAAGAAATAGGAAACTCTGCAACCAACTGCCCAAGTGGAAGCTAAATAAACAAACAAACCAACCAACTGTCCTCCTGGGCTTATGACAGAGGTGCTGGAAATCGCAGGAGACTTTCCTGGAACATGTGTTGTGTTACAAATCCTGACAAATATATGGATCATCAAAGAGATTTCTATTTTATATACTGAGAAGCTTTATGATCCAGGAAGTGGTCAGGCCATCTGGGATCTCCTGCTTACCCATATGGAGCTCTGATTGAATATGTGAGAATAAGGGGAAAGCTCAATTTTAGTGAACATGAGCTGTTTGGAGTCAGCATGGGGGTGCATCAAAGGTGGTGGTGAAATAGAGGGATTACTTTCCCACCAAGCCCTTGTAAAGGAGGACAGAGGGTAAGAATTCCTGACAAGAAAGAAAAGAATAACCCCCATCTCTCCAGGTGATGATGTTATGGGATGCTGTCACTGACTTAAAGACCCAAGCATTTTATTAGGGCGGAAATTAATGAGAAATACATGGAAGCAGCAGGTCACCAGGCAAACAAGTTATTTTTAACCAGCATGTATTCTTCAGTAAAAGCAGTAATAAATTGCATTTATATAGCATGTTACACTTTTTCAAAGCATATAAACCTCCTCGTTTGATATTTTCAGCCCTCTGAGGTAGGTAGGACAGACCATTTTAAAGCCGGAACTAAGCCATAATCCTTTAACCACAGTCTCCCCCCTCCTTGCCCGACCAGGATCTAATGGAGCGCTGGGTGCACACAGAGCTCTTAAGCACTCTTTATTATATTAAATCCCATTTTACAGTGAGATTGAGAGGAATTGGAAGTTACTAGTTGCCAAACATCACACAGGTAGTCACGGCACAGCTGGACCCAGGAGCAAGTCTAGCAACTTTTAGGTCCTGTGCACCCAATAGCGCATCACATGCCCTGGCAAATATGCCAATGACCAGAGATCACACAGCTGCAAGAACAGAAATACAAGTGTTCTTGGCAATTACCCTGTGCCAAGAGTCATTGATCATCTTGATGAAGAGCTACTGTTGATTTACCTAAAATTTAATAATCTACCAATGAAGTCATTATTAAGAATTGCTTAACATAAGCACAACTTGCCAGTTAGGAGACGCTTGGCACAGCCAATGTGTTGGCTAGAATGTCCAAATTCATCTATCCCAGGAAGTTTTATTAAAATGTCTAAGATTGGCCTAATCTCAAGGAAGCATGGCCAAGGAGGTTCAAGAAGGAAAAACAATATTTTTTTCCAACCCTAGGTGACTTACTCAAAAAGCCTCACTCTTTTTTTCTCTTAAAGTCAGTGTCCAGCTCCAGTCATAGTCACAGACCTCCTCACTGCAGACTTCTAAGTCTAAATGGAAACCCACTCCACATTGTAGGCATCCACCTGTTAACAGGAGACTTTCTGAAATTCAGTTCACTTCACGCAGTCTTCTCCATGCCCTCTGCCACGCATGTCAACAGTGTCTTACTAACGGTAATATTCTGGGGCCCACACCACCCCACTGGGTAAAAATATAGGGGTCTCTAAATTTGCTTCCTTCTATATCTCCCACATTCATATACATAAAACAACAGAGGTAATATCTGTCACTAACCTCTTTTTCTTTCTCAATTCCTGTTTTCATTTTGTTAAAGTGAATTAAACAACTAGCACATCATCATTAAGATCCGCTTTTCACATAGTCATTTTCCTTGGGTCCCAAATGATTCTGGGTCACTCTGGCTTTACTAAAACTGTCAACAGTTAGGAGTTGCTGACACTTACTCCCCATGCATTTATATAATAAGATTTAGCCTTTTTGTATCTATCTGCCCTTTCCTTTTTCAATACTGTTCTGGAAAGACCTATATTTCACCATAATGCTACTTAGTGACTCTGGGCAGGTAAAATGCTGAGTGGTGACTTTCTCTTCCCATTAGGAGTAAAAAAGGGATTGGCTTTGGGCTAATTTACCTCAAATAAGTGAGAATTCTGAATTGACAAGTTGAGCTCCTTGCTTTATTTCAATGGCCAATTGATACTGAGAAATCATTTAAAGAAGAAGGCAATGATTGATAGGAGGACTATACAGATTACCTATAAAGTTACCAAATAATTTTCTAGGTTTTTACTTTGTATCATATTAAAGCTCTAGAATTAAAATATTGAATTTTACTTCATTTATTGAAATATTATATATTTCACAAAAGGAATGTGAAGTTGCCTACCACAAAAGATATATTAACTGATTAATGAAATAAACGTAAAAAATAGATCTCCTCACTGCTTTCAAACCAAGGTAAACTATGTTAGTAGAAATAGCTTATCTGTGGCGGCAAGAAGTCAGAGTTATGGAGGCCTTGCTGAGGTCTCTAGAGCCTCAAGGAGAAAGTGTTAACCGAACAGTAGCTCAAAGATTAGATGATGAGAATGCCCAAAGCAGACCGTGGCCTGGAGGACACCAGAGATCTGTCTTTCGGTGGTGGTGGCTCCCTGGTAAGGAGGCACCTTGGGCTGTGAAGCTCCTTCATGTAGGTGGAGCCAGCACTACTGCTATGCTCAGGCCCCAGAGTTGGCTCTGAGTTTCTTAGCTTTCAGGGCAGAGGGACCATATGGTGAGTTCTCTAGCTTTTGGGAGCAGCATAGAGGAAGCCTCAAGATCCTCAAGATGACACATTTTTATTTTGGCAAAGAAAATGTCTCTCCTCCCAGTTATAAGATTAACAAGTCCTGGGACCTAATGTACAGTATGATGATTATGGCTAATAATATCATATACCTCAAGTTGCTGAGAGATTAGATCTTAAATGTCCTCGCAATACATGCATAAATTACCATTTTGTGATGGGTTGGAGATTTAACTAACGGCAATGGTGGTATTCATTCTGCAATATAGCAAATACATCGTAATATATCACAGTATATTAAGTCAACATATAATATTATACAATAATGTATGTCAATTACATCTCAATTAATCTAGAAAATAAAGAGAAAAATGTTACTTCATCACTGGCTCTGAAGAAATAAGCTCATATTATATATGCGTGCCCATGGACAGAGCCATATGACATGGAATATTGGACATCCTCTCAGAGTTGAGAACAACCCCAAGCCAATAGCCAGCAAGATGGGAACCTTAGTCCTACAACTGCAAGTAGATGAATGTCCAAACCTGAGAGCTTAGAAGTAGATCTATCCCCAGTTGAGGCTCTGATGAGACCACAGTTCTGGCTGAGTGTAGATTACAGCCTGGTGAGATCCTGAGATGGAAAGCCCAGGGAAGCTCTGTGCCTGAACTTCTGATCTACAGAAACTGAGAGATGATACACACGTGTGTTGCTTCAAGCTGTTAAAGTTGTGGTAATTTGTTACACAGCCTAGAAGACAAATACAGCTGGACGTTAAAAGACCTGGGCACCTATCCTTGAGCTAATCCTGAGTGAACTTGAATAGGCTACTTTACTATATGCAGCATTAGAACTAGAACCATAGAGGGTGTCAAAACCCCAGGGAACAATCTGATAACAGTTTCTCCTGTTATGTCTTTCTACTGATCCATAAAATCCAAGTCTAAAAATCCCTGGTTTAGCAACATTTTAAATATGGAGTACAGATATTCTGGAGTGGTTTTCAATGCTCCCAATACAAGCTTGAGAGTGTGTGTGTGTGTGTGTGTGTGTGTGTGTGTGTGTGTGTGTTGGTGGTGGTAAAGCAGCTTATTTAATGAGGCCAGAATAGTTGGATGGGGCATGAAAAAATCCAGGGGAATGTAGAATGAAATAGAAAAACCTTCTATTGCCAGGGTTCAAATCAGAGACACCATGACTGAGTAGAGAAATATGAGAGTCAGCATTCATGGAGATTTTGATGTGATAACTAACAGGAGCAAGTGAGTGGATGGATTTGGAGATTTATGTCTTAGTGATGGTTGCCTTTGGTGGCTTCCTTGTTTAGAATTAATTTTCTCCTGAACACCTTTTGGAAACTCAACCTCAACATTATGGGAACCTACTTCCTGTAGGTGCTCCCCTGTTGGAGAGCTAGGAAAATGATGACCTCAGTGTACAGATCATACCCAGAGAAAGCACATTTCTTGCCTAAAATCACATAGCATCACCTCAGGGAATAAATCTCTTTTCTTTGAGGTCATTAAAAAATGGATATAATTGATTTAACAAAATGCTTGGAAGATGCAAAAACGGGAGGTGCTGAAATTTCCAGTGAAGATAGAAAAGCAATACAAAAGGAGACTGAGATCAGGAATGTAGGCAGGAAATAGTCAGATGTGATTCAGATTGGAGAAAGAGAACCCAAAACATCTGGGGAGCAATAATCTGAAACAGACACTCTCCAGGAAAAAGCAATCTGGAAAGCAGTAGTACGGTGAGAGACCTAGGTAGCGCTGTTAAAACAAATGGGGTCTCTAATGCTTGTGAAGTGGCCAGAACTAGCCACACTGGGTTTGAAGCCATAGTTGGAGAGGATTGATGTATACAAAGGGAAGATGTATCTATGGGTCTAAGTGTCTGAAGCCATGCTCTACCAGTCCTTCCTGGCTATGCACTCAGATCTCTGGCTAGAAGGGAGAGTCCTAGATGGTGCATGGCTAATGAAGACAAGGGAGTGTTCTGACAAATGAATCCCCTTAGCCTTCAAGGCAGCTAGAGCCCCTGGGCCTGTTCTTCAGGATTTAACCAATCTCTCTCTCTCCCTTTTTACCCCAAGTGGTCTATGTGACATATATTTAAAAGGTTAGGACCCACAGGCCTAGAGGACTACCCCCACACTCTGCCTGTTCTTCTTCCTAGATACTATCAATGAAAAATTTTTATATCAAAGCATTGCACACATTTGAAAAGAGCACAAATACTGGGTTTCCAGCTTGGTGAATTGTACAAACTGAATGCACCTGTGTAACTAGCACCCAGAGTTGAGCATCACCAGAACTCCAAAAGTACTTTGCTGCCTCCCTATACGATAACCTCCTTCTGATCACTACTCACCATTTGACAGCATAGATCACTGTTTCCTGACCTTGAACTTGCTCAACATTATGTTTGTGAGTTTCTGGTATGTTGTTGTACGAAGCTAGACATTTTCATTTTCATGGTTGTATAGTATTCCGTTGTGTGAATATATTTATTCATTCTACTTGTGATGAACATTGGGTTGTTTCCTTTTGGGTCTATCATGAACATTTTTGTTTTTCTGGTGAGAATATGTACACATTTGTTTTTTTTTCTTAACCGGCTTTTAAGAATTTTTTGAGGTAAAGTTCTCCAAATTGCTTTATTTGCCTGAAGATCCCATGAACTCAAGGCTCATTTAATTATTTTTTTCCTCTCTGTCTTTCTTGGGAAAAGATGGAAACAACCCAGTGTGATTATTAGCTATTATTCTCAACTAGTCATACCAAGATCTTTGTATGCTTTTCTCAGAAGCATGATCACAAGTGAAATATGTGATGTGTACAAGAATTTTGTGAGAAACCTTTGTTCAAAAATTGAGCAAGCTTTTGGTTCTACAGTGCTACTATAACAAACAGAAGGATACCCATCCATTGAACCTACCACAAAAGAGGCATTGGATGTCATCACTGCTGCAGAGGAGACAATAAAAAGGCTCAGAACCAATGGCTCCTACCCAGAGTGTCTTTCAAGGAACCCTGTAACCAACCTCTGTTGACCCCAGTTTGTATTCAAATGTTATCATAGCCTGTATGTGCCATAAAATATAAAAGGAATGCTCCTTTTTTGACCCTTTAACAGAAACACTTGGTAATTCTCCCTTCTCTAATAAAGACAGGAGAGCTTTGATAGGCCAAGGTTTATATAACACAAGCATCTTAAATACTCTTTCCCAATCCCCCCCCCCCCCAACTTCTTTCCTTGGAAATTTATTCTCTAAAGAAAGGTAAGGGTGCCTCTCTGTTTCCTCTTTGGGAGAGGAGACAGCAAAAAACCCCAAAAAAACCCAAAATCAAATTTAATCTCTGACAGGCCATCCTCTTCTTGTAGTGCTGACGTTTCCCTTAGAGCGCACACTTTTTCTGAGGCAAACTGGGTATAATATGATCCATTACTTAGGAAACACATTTTGCAGTAGACTGACTGCCCAAGGCACCATTGCTATCAGGAACTAACACTGCAACAGAAAATAAAAGGAAAAAAGGACTCTTATTTTGTTTGAACGTCCTTGTAATTTAGCATTAAAAATGGTTCTATCATCTAAGAGGATTCCCTTAAGTAACAGAAATGGATACAGATTAACTTGAACAGCAGCAACAAAAAGATTTCTTGAGAGGATTAAGAACATCACAGACTTGAAACAATGGGGCATCAGTTAAGACCTGAGGACTGGAACACAGAAACCCGCATGCTTGCTTTCTAGGGTGAAGGACCCACCAGTTTGGATTAGTGCTCATTCCTTGGGCCAGTCAGTGTGGCTGGAGTTGGGTGGGCTGAGGCAGCCTCAGGGGCTCAGCCTGGGTCATGAGCTCTCTCCCTCAAGGGCAGGTCTGTTTCCCAAAGAGTAAGAGGAGGTGCTGGCAGACAGAAGCAATGGTCTAGCACTACAAGGGTGACAGCTGAAGTCATCAGCTTACTGATGGAAATAGTACAGAAAAAAGGAAAGGTGGTCTGATAAAGGTGACAATGTTTGCCAGTGTGTACAAGTCCTGGGTCCCTGACAGTACTGGAGATAGAGGAAAAGGCTTTACTTTAGCACATACCATAATCAATGCATTTGATTGTTACAGCTACACATTTTTTTTCTATTTAAAATTATTATTAAACTTCCTACAGGAAAGTGACTTGTTATTGTGAGTCTTCCCATTGAAAGAATTGTTTTTATAACATAGTTCTCAATAATATGAGGTTTCTCAGGAAGGTAAACATTGCAGTTGGTGTTTGTTCTGCTTTTTTTGTTTTTTTACAATATGGTCAATGAGATTGATAAAATTTCTGTTTTTTTGTAAACATTTATATCTTCTCTATATAAACATTTACATACAGTGATTTATAAATATGTATATTTATACACATTTTATAGACACACAGTCTTTGACATTATTGATCTATCTAAAACTAGGGATTTTTACATTTAACAGTTCTATTTTATTTCTGTAACTTTTCTCTGATAATTCAAACATTTTTCCTTTGTGCATTTGGATGCAATGAGTTTTTGGTGTATGAAATTTGTTAGTTTATAACCTCATTGTGAATTGAACAACTTGTCAACATGAGATTATACTTTTGTCTCATGCTTATTGCCTTGAATTTTCTTATATCAGTATTGCGACATCTATATTTTTGGAAGGAGGGAATACTTTTAATATTTTTGTATCTTTTTGATTTAGGTTTATTACTTATAATAAGCTGTTATTGAATTTTGAAAATTTATTTGGAAATCCTTTGCATTTTGATTGGGAAGATCAACACATTTATTGACATAACTATTTTGATTTTACTTTTAATATCATATTTTAATTATTTTTTCCAAGCTTCTTTGTTGTTTCTTCTTTCCTTCTCTGTGTAGACCATAATATACTTACTTTTATCTTCTACAGTGCTCTAGAAGGTTTATTTTCTATTTTAATTTTATTTTTTAAGTTAAAAATTGCTCTTTGATTAATATCTTTTGAAATAATATGTGTCAAAAATAAACATGGTTTGGGAGAGGTAGAAGATGGTGAACCAGGGGATAAATGGTGATGGAAGAAGACTTGACTTGTGGTGATGAACACACAATACAGTGCACAGATGCTGTACTGTACAATTGTATACCCGAAACCTATAGAATTTTATTGACTGATGTTACCCAGTAAATTCAATTAAAAAATAAACATGAATCTTTTGAGACCGCTTATTTAAGACAAATAATTTAATATTATATTTTCATGCTGTCTTTTCATTTATCAATTTAAAAAATATTTTATTACTCATTTTTAGAAAACAGGAAAGGGAGGAAGAAAGAGAGGGAGAGAAACATTGATGTACGAGAGAAAAGTCAATTGGTTGACTCTTGCATTTGCCGCAATTGGAGACCAAGCCCACACCCAGGCATGTGCCCTGACAGGAAATCAAACTGGTGACCTTTCACTGGGTGGGACCACACCCAATCAACTGAATCACACTGGTTATGGCCTTATTTATCAATTTTTGAAAATACAGTATGTAGATTACTTTATTTAATTACTACTATAAGAATTATTTTTAATCTTTTAAGAATAATTATTGGACTTCCGGCCAAGATGGAGGTGTAGGCGGACACACTGTGCCTCCTCTCACAACCAAAATTAAGGACAACAAATATTTAGAAACAAGAAAACAACCGGAACTGATAGAAAATTGAACTGTACGGAAGTCCAACAACCATTCATCCAGACCGGTAAGAGGGGCGGAGTCATAGCAGGAAAAAGTGGAGGTGCGGACCCAGGAACGCAAGCAGCAGCGGCTGGCAGTTCCCAGGTGCACAGGCGGTGGCTGGCGGTTCCCGGGCCCACAGGGGGGCAACTGTGCAGACCCAGTGAGGCCGCACAAGGCGGCTGGCTGACCAGGTGGTCCCACATTGGCGCGCACAGACGGTCCAGGCAGAGGGGAAGTGGCGGAAGGGACTGAATCCAGGAGCGAGCGGAGCAGGCACCATTCTTCCCTCTCGGACCCCGCCCCCACAGACGGCGTCACAACCCAGTGACTGGGCTGCCCCGCCCTGAGGAACACCTAAGGCTCCACCCCTCATACTTAATAGCTGCGACCAGACTAAAACCAAAACAACAACAACAACAACAACAACAAAAACCCCACCAAAAATGGCTCAAACTGGAGAAAAAATGAAAACCCCAGAGTCAATTCCTCTAAGCCGTGAAGAGATAGCCAACCTATCAGATGCACAGTTCAAAGCACTGGTCATCAAAATGCTCACAAAATTGGTTGATTTTGCTCACAAATTAGATGAAAAAATGCAGGCTACAATACGTGAAATGAAGGAAGATGCATGGGGAACTGATAGAGATGGAAGGAAAACTGGGACTCAAATCAATGGAGTGGACCAGAAGGAAGAAACTAACAACCAAACAGAAAACGAGGAAGAAACAAGAATTCAAAAAAAAAAATGAGGAGAGACTTAGGAACCTCTGGGACATCGTTAAACGTTCCAACATCCGAATTATAGGGGTCCCAGAAGGGGAAGAAGAAGAGCAACAAGTAGAAAACTTATTGGAACAAATAATAAAGGAGAACTTCCCCAATCTGGCAAAGGAAATAGACTACCAGGACGCCCAGGAAGCTCAGAGAGTCCCAAAGAAGTTGGACCCAAGGAGGAACACACCAAGGCACATCGTAATTACATTAGCCAAGATTAAAATGAAGCAGAGAATTCTAGAAGCAGCAAGGGATAAGGGGACAGTCACCTACAAAGGAATTCCCATCAGACTGTCAGCTGATTTCTCAAAAGAGACCTTCCAGGCAAGAAGGGGCTGGAAAGAAATATTTGAAATCTTGAAAAGCAGGGACCTACATCCAAAATTACTCTATCCAGCAAAGCTGTCATTTAGAATGGAAGGACAGATAAAGCGCTTCTCAGATAAGGTCAACTTCAAGGAGTTCATCATCATCAAGCTCTTACTATATGAAATGTTAAAGGGACTTATCTAAGAAAAAGAAGATAAAACTATGACAGTGAAAAGACAGCAAACTCACAGCTATCAAGAACCACACCTAAAACAAAAGCAAACTAAGCAAACAGCTAGAACAGGAACAGAACCACAGAAATGGAGATCATATGGAGGGTTAGCAACAGGGGCGTGGGAGGAGGAGAGGGGGAAAGGTACAGAGAATAAGTAGCATAGATAGTGGGTAGAAAATAGACAGGGGGAGGACAAGAATAGTGTGGGAAATGTAGAAGCTAAAGAACTTATGACACATGGACATGAACTAAAGGGGGGAATGTGGGTGGGAGAGGGTGTGCAGGGTGGAGAGGAATGATGGGGGGGAAATGGGACAACCGTAATAGCATAATCAATAAAATATATTAAAAAAAGAATAATTATGGAGGCATTTGCTTTTGCAATCATACTTTGTACAATTATTTGGATGAGTAACTGGTTTCAGTACTCACTCTGAATCTCCTAGTCTTGCAATTAGCATGTATTATTTTTATAATTACACAAATAACTGGTATTTGCAGAAGATATAAAAGACAAGTGCCAATACCAGTCAGCATAGCATGTGTTTGTTAAAACTTTGCACCCTGTTTTCTTGCCTTTAGCACCAGCACTTTTTTTGAGGGAGCTCTTAGACACAGGTGTATGTTTAATGGCCATAATACAAGGATTTTTTTCTTTCTAATACCAAAATCAAGCTTCTCTTCATAAAACCAAAATTTCTGCCTGTTTAGGAACACATTGTAGACCCAAAGGAATTATGTTGGCTCTTTTGACTAAGGTAAAATTGGAGAATCCAGCAACAGCAGTGTGATTGCGATGATAATCTTATTCAGGTTTCCCTCCCCTCGCATTAGTTATAAGTCCTTTATGTGGTGCCCTTCAGGTGCACAAGAACCTTCTGCAGGGTGATTTTGTCCATCTTTTCTTTCCTTCTTTAAATGCTATTTAGCCAAATGCTTGTCTTTTTGTCATTACTTTCTATCCCTTGATGGATTTTTAAGAGCCATTTGTTTACACCCATAAACTACTTTTCTGATTGCCAGCACTTGCTCTACGTGTTATATGTGATGTCAGTGTAGCCCTAACCCCGGTGGCCACCCGCCTCTCTGCCATCTCACCAGGTACTGGGTCAGAGTATGTGTGTTTGGGCGTTAAACCTGTCCCTCAAAGAAAACCACATCAGGTGTTTTCTTCTTTTGATTCTATGGTGTTTTTTTTTCATTCTATGTGAATGTAACTTCAGAGTACTTGGTTCTTGGAATTCAGGAGGAAATAACACTTGCTAGAAACCTCTGACAACAAACTGCTCATAAGACTCCTTAAATTAAGTTGTCTGCAGATTTTAAAAAGTGTTTCAAATTTCTAAGCATTTTCTTTCATTTGAGATATTGAGATACTCCTATGAAAGGCCCTCTGCGAAGGTCAAGGGTGTTGTTTTAGTTATTTCGTATTTCAGGCATGCTTAAACCAAATGTATCTTTTGAAAGTCTTTCTTATTTCTTCCCAAGCACAATCTTGATGTGGTTTCTATTGATCCTTGTTCCACTGTGGATTAGGTAAGAAAGAGTCACTTTTCTTTCACGGACACATTTCACTTTGAGGGGACTTGTGGTTGGAAAAATACCAGAGTCTGTGATTACCTCATGCTTTGCCTAGTCTTAGGGTGAGTGTGGCAGGCGGTTTGGTTTCGAGGTGTTGCTAGATGTGAAACGAGGACAGTGCTCAGGTCTGAATGGGGGTGCCGGAGCGTCCACACTGGGGTGTCAGTGAGCAACCGAATGGGGAATCTACTATTCTCAAAACTGCAGTGTCTGTTCAGAGCAGTAAAGGAAGCAGTTGGCAAACTCTGCGAAGAGAGGGATCTTTAGAACCATGTTTTTGATTTTAATAGGGAGGGCTTTCTTAGAATATTTTTACAGGATGTAAAGTTTATGAGCAATAAGGAAAGGAAAAAAAGGTAGTTTTCTTGGATGGCTGGTTGGCCAGAATTTCATAAAATGAGTGTTATCCACAAGAAGACTAAAAACAGGGTGACTCATTACAAGAATTGTGTCCTTAAAATGTCAAATGAGTGGTTCCAGGTGGGGTTAAAAGAGGCAGTTAAGCTGGTCTTGAGGTCTGGCAGGTTGAGATTTGGAAATACTCTGGTTGGTTGATTGGTTGTGGACAACCGTGAAAATGATAGCTGATATGTAATGAATATTTTGCTGAGCATTGACTTACATCATCTCATTTAATGTTCACAACAGTCTATAAAATAGCTATTACTTCATTGTGCTGAGGAGGCTATGAGTGACAAGATAAATAACTTAGCCAAGTTAATAGAGCAAGTAGATGGTTGAGTTGGGGTTTGAACGTAGGCAGTGTATGGTAATTACTCAACTGGACCTGCCCACATTGCTGATTGGCCAGCCCCATTTTCTCCTGCCCCATGTCTAACAAACCAACTGAAGAAATGGATGGAGTTTGCTAGTATTCCTCCCCTTTCAGGGGCCAACCCTCATGTAAGAGTTGGTCTCAGTTCCAGGATAGGTGTTTCTAAAACATTGCTGTGGCTTTGCCCTTTTTTAAATCCTCAACTGAGAATATGTTTACTGATTTTAGAGGGAAAAGAGAGAGAGAAAGAAAGAAACATAGATGTGAGAGAGAAACATGGATCATTTGTCTCTCATATATACCCCCACCGGGGATTGAACCTGCACCCTAGGTATGTGCCCTGACTGGGAATTGAACTCACAACATTTTGGTGTATGGGACACTCCAACCAACTGAACCACTCGGCCAGGGCTGCAGTGACTCTATTGAGTTATGTTTCAGCTTCTGGGCAGCAGCCTGAGTAGGGGTCTATCTACTCATTCAGGAAATAACCACAGCTGGGCTATTTTTTCTTTATTTATGGTTCATGATCACTGCCAGAAAATTTCTCTGAGGAGTGCATTTAAATATGCCACATTTGTATTACTCTATGTGTAATCTGGGTGAAACATTTATGATGAACCAAGTTTTTAGGTGACCTATGGGGGAAGTGCTGATGGAGAAATACATCTGAAGAAAACTTTTCTCTTAGCAGTAGTTACTTGTGGAAACAGGCTCCATTTATCTTGTGAGGGTTTATGTGAAATGAGTACAGACCACCCAGAATTACGGTTCTGCGTATTGCAAGGGGAAGATTAAATATCTAAACTTAGCTCTAGGCTTCTTCAATCTTCTGTGCTGAGCCATATTAGTGCCTCTCCCACTCATCTAGCCCTCTCCCTCTCTACATTTCTGGCCTGGCAAAATGGGCAAATGCCTACTTTTGTGTCAAGCCTTCTGTCCCAGCCAAATTATCCATCCTTCCCACTGCCTAGAGGGCTTTACTCAGGACTCCTCCTATGGTCAGCTCCTACACCCACCCCCACTCTGGCACATCTAAATCACTTTTCCCTCCCTCAATCTAAAGTGGTATCTTCTAGCTGGTTTTTCTTCCTGGCCCTGCTCATCATTTGTAATTATATATTTATTTGTGTGACATATGTTTAATGCTTACCTCCCTTCACAAAACTTAAAGTTCATGGAGTGCACACAGTTTCATTAATGTCTTTCACAGGTGTCTTGCCACATAGATGGTGTTCTACATATTCGTTGAAGGAATGTGCTTCTCTTGTACTCATAGAAACATGTGTGCATAGCTTGCTTCTTATATTCTGGGATTATATATACATTTTTATAATATATAAAATAATACATAATATATGAAATAAGTATTATATACAATATAATGTATTTTATATACATATATATATTTCTGTCCTGTTGGATTGTAAACTCACTCATAGAAATATTTATAATCCCAAATGCCCACCAGAGTGGAAAATAAAAATGCTCAATGAAAGAGAGTGAAATTGAATAAGACTTGTAGACCTTATACCTAAGCTTTAACATCATGGATAGGAAGCATTTTGGTTCAGTCTAATTAATATTTGTTAAGCACCCATTAAATGTCAAACTTTATGTATAGTACCTAGGGCACAAAAATGTGTCAGCTGATGGTCTAGAGAGGAAGACAGACACACAAAGAAATAATTAAAGGCGAAGTATTGCATGCACAATGAAGAAGATATGCGTAGCACATTATAGAAGCTCAGAGAGTGGAGAGATGCCTCATTCCTTCGCCTGGTGTGACTCTTCAAAGCTCAAAGTTAGAATTGTGTGTGTGTGTGTGTGTGTGTGTGTGATAGATTCGGGTGCCACGGGCAATGGTAAACAGCATGATTTAATAGCAATTTGATGCTGTTGAAACATGAAGCTTGAGGTAGGGAGTGGTGGAGGAGATACTAGAAGGGTAAGTCATGGATGATCTTACAGAGCATACAGAATAATGTGTATTCTTTCCTCTATATTTTTCTCCACAACCTGGGCATTGTAATTGCTGGTATTTTTCTTGGTCAGTAAGTCCAAGGCTCATGTTACAGAATGCGGAAAAATTTCAGACACTGCAGTTGAATAATTTATTCCTTCATTCCTTCATTGATTGTTTACTTAGTGTCTACTAAGAACTAAGCACTGAGGATAGGGAGAGATTCAAATAAGATACAGTGTTTACCCTCAAGGGGTTCAGTATAGTGAGAGAGACAGCTGCATAAGCAAGAGTAAACTACAATGAGTTAAGTACAATAGTAGTCAGCATTTCTCAAATATTTTGGTCTCATGACTCCTTTATTCTCCTGAGTATTATTGAATGTCACAAAAAACTTTTGCTTATAAGGGTACTATATATGTATGTATATATAATACATATAATGAGGGTATTATCTACACACAAGGTGGGGCAAAAGTAGGTTTACCATTGTGAATACATAAAATGATTTATTCTTGTATAATTATTTATTAATTATTGTGTTATTTTCTATACAAACAACCAAAAACCTACTTTTGCTCCACCCTATATATATAAACTAAAACAGAAAATTTAGAAAAGATTTATTAATTAATTAAAATCAGAAACCAATTACATGTTAACCTATTTTTATGAAAATAACTATATCATCATTAGTTTCCTTTCACAAAAATTTTAGGAAAAAGAATGCCAATGTTTTACAGCTTTGTAAGTCTCTATGCCTGGCTTGCTAGCTGTTGAATTCTCATATTTGTCTTCTGCATTCAATCTGCTGCAATCTGTTGCTTGGTTAAAGTCCCAGCCTGATACAGTGACGTAGCTGGGAAAAGTGGGGGCAGGGGGGTGTTTCAATAGCCTTTTTAGATAATTGTGGATATTCTCTTTTGTTTTATTTTCAGTGTTAATTTCTTAATTATATTTTATTGATTATGCTATTACAGTTGTCCTGATTTTCCCCCCTTTGCCCGTCTCCACCCAGCACCCCCACTCCCTCAGGAAATCCCCACATCATTGTTCATGACCATGGATCATGTGTGTAAGTTCTTCGGCTTCTCCATTCCCTGTACTGTACCTTACATCATGCTGGCTAGTCTGTAACTACCTATTTGTACTTTGTAAACCCCTCACCTCTTCATCCATTCACTCCACACCCCCGTCCCATCTGGCAACCATCAAAACCTTCTTCATATTCATGATTCTGCCTCTGTTCTTTTTGTTTCCTTAGTTTGAGTTTTAGATTCAATTGTTAACAGGTATGTATTTATTGCCATTTTATTGTTCATAGTTTTTATCTTCTTTTTCTTAAGTAAGTCCCTTTAACATTTCATATAATAATGGTTTGGTGATGATGAACTCCTTTAGTTGTTTCTTATCTGGGAAGCTCTTTATGTGCCTCAATTCTAAATGATAGCTTTCCTGGGTAGAGCAATCTTGGTTGTAGGTCCCTGCTTTCCATGATTTCAAATATTTCTTGTCAATCCTCTCTAGCCTGCAAAGTTTCTTTTGAGAAATCAACTGACAGTCTTATGGAAACTTGCCTGTAGGTAATTAACATCTTTTCTCTCACTGCTTTTAAGATTCTCTCTTTATTTACAGTTGGTGTGGCTCGATGGATTGAGCACTGGCCTGTGAACCAAAGGGTCTCTGGTTCAATTCCCAGTCAGGGCACATGCCTGGGTTATAAGCCAGGTCCTTCTCCTTCTGGCATCCCTATGATTTGAATGTTGGACCTCTTGAAGTTGTCTTAGAGGCTGCTTACACTATCCTCATTTTTTTTTTGGATTCTTTTTTCTTCTTGTTCTGCTTGGTTGTTTTTTGCTTCCTTATGTTCTAACTCATTGATTTGATTCTTGGCTTCATCCACTCTACTGTTTCCCTGTAAATTGTTCTTTATTGCAATTAGTGTATCCTCCATTTCTGACTGGATCTTTTTTATGCTTCTATGGTCCTCACTAGGTTCCTTGAGAATCCTTATAACCAGTGTTTTCATTTCTGCACCTGATAGATTGCTTATCTCTGTTTTGTTTAGTTCTTTTTCTGGAGTGTGATCTGTTTTTTCATTTGGGCCATGGTTTCTTTGTCTCCTCATTTTGGCAGTCTCCCTGTGTTTGTTTCTATGTATTAGGTAGACCTGCTTTGACTGTGTTTTGGCAGTGTGGCCTAATGTAGTAGGTATCCTATAGGGTCCAGTGGCACAGCTTCCCCTATCACCAAAGCTGGGGACTCGAAATGCACTCTTTATTTTGGCTGAGTACACCCTCCTCTTGTAGTTGAGCTTTGGTTGCTATTGGCAGATAAATGGGAGAGATTTACTTAGGCCAGTCAGCTGCAAGGATTGGCTGTGACCACTTATCACCAACCTCTGCCCTCTGTGGAGGATCAGCTATGCTTGGGCAGGGAGTTGGTGTTCCGATGTGGTTTGTAGTTATCCACTGGATGTGCTGGCCCTGGGATTTCCCAGGTGGTGCAGGCCAAGGTCAGTTCCCACCTGTGTTTTGCTCTGGGCAACTCTGCCTGAGCTATAAAGCAATCTGAGTTGGCTGCTACTTATGCTGGGCTTGGAGAGAGATGCACAGGTGAATCCCAGCTGTGAATCTAGGCTGGCTGCTGGTAGTGCCCATTGGTTGGGGTTCACTGAGGCCAGCCACTGCTTGTTTTCCTAGTAGCCACTGCTAGGAAGTTGTGAAGCATGCACCAAGACCAGCCATTCATATGGAAAAGCAGCTTGGGTACACCCATAAGTTGGCTGGGGTGGAGTCTCTGGGGATCTCCAAGGCAGATCAAACAGTGATAGCCAGGCTGATGGAATCTTAGATACGCACCAGTCTGCTGGCTCTGTGTGTGTGTGGTGGGGGAGGGGAGGGTTTAGAAAAGGGACAACGACCTTTGCTCGCTCTGATGCCAGACACTTCAATTTCTCCACTATGCCACTGGTGCCTTTCAAGCTGCTACCCTTGTACTGGACGTCCAAGGAATAAGCCTGATTAGGTGAGTCCATAAGTGGATTCTTTAAAAGGAACTGCTCTTGAGACTCCAGAAGTTTCTTCCACTGACTAAATCCCTGCTGGTTTTTGCAACCAGACATTGTGATTTATCTTCCTGGCACTGGAACCCTGGGCTGGGGTGCCTGGTGTGAGGCTGGTACTCCTTGCTCCCAAGGTATCCCTCTTGAATTTTTGTCCACCTTACCTGAATATGGGACCAGCCTGTTCTGCGTCTGCAACCCTCTTACCAGTCTAGATGGATGTGGTTTCTTCAATTCCATAGTTGTCAGACTTTTATTCAACTCAGTTTCTGATGTTTCTGAGTGATGGTTGTTCTATATTTTTGTTGTAATGTTGATGTGGCTGTGTGAAGAGGCAACCCATGTCTGCCTATACCACCATCTTGACCAGAAGTCCAGATATTCTTCTTTGACACTACACAGAAACTTGACAAGTGGTAGTTTCTTACTATTTAGTTGCAATGTGAAACCTAAAACTAATAAACTTTTTGTATTCTGTCACAAAGATATTTATTGGTCTACTATCCATTTTGAATTAATCTTTTAACCAGGCATGATTTTATAACACCAGGTAATAGTCATTTGGAAAATATTGGTTCACTGAGTGAACTATAGATGCATTTTATTATAAAACATCAAATCATAATATAAACATGATAGAAATATAATAACACCAAAATACTGTAAATAAACATAAATATAAATTTATTAATATCGTGACTGACCTTATCAGGCAACTATAACTCCTGGGAAGCTGTAAAGCTCATAGTGACAAGTTGACCAAAATTCTAAGTTTTATTTGAAAGTTCAGTTTTCATCACTGGTCGCAAATAATGCAGGCTCTTTTCTTTAAGTATACAGGCTCACTTCATTCATTTTCTAGAAAATGTTGGCCAAATATAAAAGTCTAAATAATCACAGTTTTTATGTAAGTCATCCTTTCAAGTAAAAATAGCATTCCATGAAGAAATTGAGTAGTTAAGCTTTGTAGGGTAAGTGGAGGCAGTCTTGGCTTCCTTACCCAGGTGATTGGGTAACTAAGAGGAGCAGTGTTCTCATAGCCTTGGGACTGGGTCTGATAAACTGTTCCCATAACATGAAGTGGGCTCACATGCACAGAATTATATACTACATTATATAATTTTCTGGCTCGAAGCCAGCTTTGTTTGCCTCTAGTATTTAAGCAGGTATGTACTCCCGGCTGGGTGCCATGATGGGGGCCACGCTGGGGAGCAGGGACCATAACATGTGCCATGCAGAGACATTCAGGGAGACACGCAGCTTGCGGCAGGAGTGGCTCGCCCAGCAGTGAATGAAGGCATGGCAGATGTCCCAACAGCTCCGTGAGTATTTTTCATCTGTGCGAACACCATGAACCTGCCAGGCCTTGAACAGTCACAACACAAACTTGTAAGTCAATCACTCTAATGCTCTTTATCAAGACATCCATAGAAGTAAACCACCACACCTCAATACATACAAGAGCCCTGACTGCTGTGGCTCAGTGGATTGAGCACTGGCCTGAGAATCAAAGGATCACCAATTCGATTCCTGGTCAGGACACATGCCTGGGTTGTAGGCCAGTTCCCCAGGAGGAGGTACGCAGAAGGCAACCACACATTAACATTTCTCTCACTCTCTTTCCCTCTCCCTTCCCCTTGCTAAAAAATAAATAAAAAAATTTTTTTAAAAAAAAAGAAGTGCTTTGTGTGTACTTCCCATTTTGTCACAGAGAGTTAAAAATGTGTACTGAAGGATCAAGTTTAACAAAAGCAATACTTTTTATTGCTTCATCAACATAACCTTTAGTAAGCAAGTGTTTGTTTGTATTTTAAGTGTGTGCGGTGAAGAATACAATAACTACTCACACAGTTTGGTGCTGCTGCTGTGATCTGTACCAGGATGCCAATGGACTTACCCATCAGCACTGTGTCAACATGGCTGTTCCAAGATTAATCAATAGACTTTTTAAAATGTATTGAACACTGAACATTTCAGTACCACTCAGGGTTGTTATCAAGCATTCATGTAGAAGATAATCTTTCATGATTAGTTGATATTAATATTAGACAAATAGAAGCAAAATAGCCATGTTCATAGATTCTTCCCTTTAAAAAAGGCAAAAGTACAATTCTGCAGAAGAGATGACAAGTTTGTCTTTAGGTTTCCAGCTAAATCTTTCATTCAATAAGTTATTGCATTGTTGGAGAGTAGCAACGCTGTGCATTCCCTTACTGACTTCTTATGCAGCAGGCATCCAGCAACTCAACTCCATCAGGCTTTGCTGTCTCTCAGCTGCTGCACGCGCTTCTCCAGCCAATGCAGTTCTGTGATTTGCCTTGTAAGATGCTTCTGGGGCTTCTTTATTTCTAGTCTAAAAAATGTAAGCAATAATTGTTGGCTTTTAAGAGCTTCATACATCTGTGTCTAAAATATTTTAAGTCCTTTATCTTTAAACTCTGAATTTGCTTTCCAATATATATTCTTGAATTTTCTTTTGTATATTTGGTCTAATTCAGCCAAGGAGAGTAACTTAGTAATGTGAATGTGTTTCTGAACACGGTTTTTTTTTCTTACTAAAAAAAAGTTTCTGCCCATCTCCACTAAATACATGTTGAATAAATATTCAAAGAATATTGATTTAAGAGGTACCACCTTCTGGTTCTACTAACAAGTACATATCACAGGTCATCTCAACAAACATGAATGATGAAGTGCCTTTGCCCAAGAGTTTGAGTTGAGATACATTTTTTTTTCCAGTTAGTGATAATGTATTTGCCTATCTTTACCTGCACCTCACTGGGACCTAAGATCCAGGATCATTCAGGCATCCATTCAGAGTTTTGGGAGCTGCTTCTGACCTCAGAATGGAGCCAAGTTAGCTGTTCATGTGCTGATGATCTCTTCCTACTTGAATGACCTTGCCACTGACCTAAAATGTAGTATACAATTGAAACCCAGCATGATGCTATCAGCCTAAAGATATGGGTTTAATTGTAGCAGCATGGACAGTTAGTGCTGGAGGCAATTTAGTAAAGCCATCTAGGACACAGATACATAGAAGTGCAGAGTTGAAGTTTCTTGCCTTAGTTCACCTGCTAATTAACAGAGGGCTGAGCCAAGAAATAAATGCTCTGATATACAGTAGAGCTGAATTAGGAGCAAATTTACATGCCAACTTTAGGGACAACTCCCTGCCATAAGAAGGAACTATACTACCTAGCTTAATTGTCACAACAACGAAATCATAATATGCATGAAGGCAATAGGGGCTTCATACCGAGAGGGATAGAAGTAAACTGTATTGCCAAGCACTATAGAGATATCCACTCGTGCCCCATTCACAGCTGGACTTAATAGCGCTTTTAAAAGAAAATGACATGTCAGCCCAGTCTTTCTTTCTTTTTCTCTTTTAAGTCAGTGGTTCCCCAAGTATAGTGTGGATAACAATTATTATTTAGGGATTATGTAATTAATGGGAGGTTTAAGAATGTTCAAGCCAATTTAGCTAATAAGCAATATTGAAGCCAAACTCTGGATAAGATGGAAATCTACTTTACTCCAATGCATTAGAAATTTAGTATTTTACACATTTGAGTTGTTTTCTATGTTAAATTTTTAAATATAACTTTCAAAAGTGAAATTGGAATAAGTGTTTTGGGGAAAGCTTGACAATTACTGCTTTGTTAACATCTGCTAAACCCATTTCTGGTCTCAATGCCATCTATCAAGGGGTTCTATTTTAATTATATTTTGTAAATGTCCACCTTTCTCTCCATTTTCTTGTTTTTGCAACGTGGCAGTTTACCCCACCTGCCTTTCTCCCCTGTTCTTCTCTGGCCCCAACCCACACTCTTTTTTGGGGCATTTGCATCTCAGAGGAGAGCTATGGACTCTGACCCACCAATCCAAGCCAATTTTTACAGCATCTTGTTTTGTATTTTTATACTCAGACAACTCCTCCCCGTATCTTCTGTGCCCCCAACCCACAGTGTCCCCTGTGGCCCTACCATCACTGTGTTTTCCCACCTGGAAAATAGCCTCACTGAATTCTGGGTGGCAGGCATTGAGCAGACTTCAATACAAATGCTCCTGTCGAAAACGGCACCAACTTAGGTGAAGAACAAAGACACTCCAGCTTCAAAGCGGAAGCTCCAGTTTCTGCACAGAAGGGGTTTCACACAACCCCGGTTAACAACAACAACCACCTCAGGGGAAGAAAAGTCCCAGACTACAAAGAAATACCAAACAAGCAGTCATCAGCCCTTTCTTTCTTCTTCTGGCGTGTTTAGCACAAAACCTGATCGGGAGGGCAATTCTTTGATAATCGTTTGGACCATGACCGTTGCTAGAAGCATTTCTGCCTCATATATCTCAGCAATTCATGGAGATCTGAGTGTTCCATGCTCACCCAGGCTTAGAGATGTGCAGCGCACACACACATGCATGCACAGGCTCACACACAAATACATGTGCAGGCACCCACACATGTACACACACACACACACACACACACACACACACACACACACACACACCATGGAATGGAATTGGTTTGTCAGAAAAGGATTCTGGCAACTTCCCAAAGACTACAGGCCAAGTCATGTTTTTCCTTTTTTCTTTCTTTTTGTGATTCCTTCCCTTTTTTCTCCCCATTCTAGTCAACCACTGAGGTGTGGCCTTACAGAAATGGCAAATGCATACTCGCTGTAATTGCCATGTTTTTGAAGAAAAGAAATTGCAAATAGTGGGAGAGTAGGAGCTGACTACATAGGGAGAGAGAAAGAATAACATTTTAAAATAATAAGCAATCTTTAAATGTGACTTTCCCCTTCTCTCTAAACCCAAATAAGAGAATGAAAAAGACTTTATTAGCTTGAAATAGCCCTATTCCTAAATAAAAGGGAGCATCATTCTTTGTGAAATGAGGCAGCCATTACATAAAACAATCGAACAATATGCTTCTCATTCTTTTCTGTTAAGATCCTTCTCCCAGTTTAAAACATGGTAGTTCACTTTTCTCCCTCCGTCCTTGACTTTCCTTCTCTTTAGCCCACACTGTCAGGCCTTGTCTGTGCTTTCCATCCCCCTCTTGGTCTCCACTCTCAGAGAGGTAGACAAGAGCCAGGTGTGGCTGTGGTTCTTTGCCATGTCACTTGCTATACCAGTTGTTGATGAAAATCTGGCACTGAGAGATGAGGCCATCTGTGGTGAGTTTAAAGCTCTTTACCTTTCTGGCAAGCTGGTTGAAGCTTCTCTCAGTATTCAGTGAGGCCAAAGATGACAAATGCAGTGGGATTAAAGCTATGAGATGAAGTTTGGGTGAAACAAAACCCTTCCCCAAAGACAGCTCATGACAGCAGTTATCTGCAAGGACAAGCAAGTCCCTGGTGTCTCTATAGCCAAGGGCACTCCAGTTCTGGGGTCCACTCTCTGGGCACTGGAAGCAGGTAGACCATGGGCCGATGTACAATGTGGGCATTAGGTCTTGGGAGGTGCAAACTGGAATTTGTCATTTCTTTGTTGGATGTTCTTAAAATAATCCTGGGCCATATTTGTGATTTGCATGGCAAACACTCTATTTCAGAGAACTGTTCTCAGATACAGTTAATGAGCCACACAAGAAAACCACTACACTGCCGACTTCAAAATAGGACTCCACAGCTTGACCAATTACCTGAACCACAACACTTGAACACAAAAGACATTGGTTGTTTTCAAAAGTCCAATCAACCCTTAAAGCTACCAGTGAGACAATCAGACATGTGTGAAGTAAGCTCTGAAGTCAATGCCAAATGCTTGGACAACAGCAGGATCCCTGGGAAGAGGCCAATTTACCATGAAGCTAATAAAACTTAAGCTTCTGGGTCCCTTTGGAGGTCCTGAGAGGGAGCCTTAACAAGGTTTGTATTTTTGCTGCAAAATTTGCAGAAATAAGGTATTTTCAGCCTGATGAGTTGACTGCTGCCTCCATCGCAACTTCCCTTCTATTGCATTCCCCTCCTGTTGCATGGGGTTGGTGTGATCTGATGCAGTTGAGTTGGACGTGTATTTAGTTTGGGTTTACTGAGACAGGGTTAGCGAGATCAATGTCAATTCCATGTTTCGTTACTTATTGGTAGTCATCTTGATATAGAAATGGTTTGCAGGTACGTGCCTACAGCCCACTGTGCTGACCCACCTGAAAACGGGACCCAAAGAGGCAGGGCAAGTGAAAGTGGTCCTTGATGGTTGGCACCTTGATGGTTGGGCAGAGAAGGAAGAGAAACAAGGTTTGCAATGTCTGGAGCTAGGCACTAATCTATGAAATATAAATTAAAATTATATTTCTATAAATTATTATTATATATTATAATAATCATGTAAAATATATTGTGAAATTATTATTAAGATTAAAAAATAGGATGTGTGGAAGTGTTAACCAGTGTCTAGTATAAATAGTTGCTAAATAAAGGCACTACTTTTTTTTTTTACTTGAAGCATCTCTGTATCCATCACTATGAGAAGCAGTTATCAGAGTTCTTGGAAGTTTGCAATCACCTTTGAAAGGTATTATTAAAAGAATAAATATCTAATGTTACTTTTTCCTCTTATTTGCCTCTTTATGCTGCAAGAGAGTTGCTGGAGAAAATATTGAGGATAATGGTTATTTGGACTCAAGGTAACAGAAGTGCTCTTATTCTAAATGACTGAAGATTTTAAACATCTTTAAGATGCTTTATAGCTCTGGCTGGTGTGGCTCAGTGGATTGAGAGCCAGCCTGCAAACTGAAAGGTCACCAGTTTGATTCCCTGTCAGGGCACATGCCTGGGTTGGGGTGCAGGTCCCTAGATGGGGGTGTACAAAAGGCAACTGATTGATGTTTCTCTTGCACATCAATGTTTCTCTCCATTTCTTTCTCCCCACTTTCTCTCTCTCTGAAAATAAATAAATGAAATCTCAAAAAAAAAAGATGTTTTATATCAACACTAATAATAAGAATCTGGACCTTCCAAATGCCACTGATTAAGACTTTGGGGATGAATAATATATGGTGCCCATCCCATGCCAGAGGTGCTCCACAGTAACTATCATGCCCCTCTGATTGTTCTTTTTATTGGTTCGTACTACGAAGCCCTGTCAGGTCTGAGTTTTACAGATGAAGTTGAAATAGGCCACTTACTCACCATTTCGTGTCATTTCTAAAGTAGTGGTTGAAATAATCCCTAACTGGAGAGATAAAAAAAAATAAAATGACACCTGACACATTCTTGTCAGTTAATAAGCAATCAGTTGGCTAGAAACAAGCTTTTTTCTGCTGAAAAAATGCCATGTCCCCTGCTGGAGCTACCTTCCATTACACTCTTCTCTGCTTTCTTTCCCCTGCATCATCTAAAAGAAAAAAGGTGCCCCGTTTAACTAAGCGAGACTTTCCCCACATTGGGGAACCAGATCCCCATCCCTTTCAGCCCGGCATCACCTTGGTGAAACTTCAAGAATGTGCCCACACACAAAAGCGAATTTACTCCTCCTTCTGGGAAACTGCTCCCTCAGGGCCCCATCAGGTTTGCCAGAGCCTGTTGAGAGTTCAGTGATCTTAACTGTGTTTCAAGTCGGACCCAACCAAGGGCCAGGCTATAAGGTATTAGCATCTAGGGGTAGACCGAGAAAGAGTGAGGGAGCAAGGGAGAGAGAGAGAGAGAGTGAGCCAAGGGGACCCCATTTGTCCCATAAAGTGCCTCTCTCCTGTGCACAGCCATGACTGTATGAAATAATTCCTCCTTTGTCCGCCAGCTGGCTTTCAAAGCTATTGGGATGAGCCTGCTGGACCTGTCTGGGAAGCTTGTTAAACTGCTCAGTGTAAGTCAGCGAGAGGGAGGGGTAGGGAGAAGATTAAAGGGCGAATACAATCTGTGTGAGGCAGTGGCCCTGACTCTAAAGAGGCAGATGATCTAAGAAAAGGAAGAGCTTCCCTCTAAAACCAGAGACTGCATGCAATGTAAATGACCCCATGTGCAGCTGCCTCTGGCAGGCAGCCACCCGCCTCCCAAAGAATAAAGTCAGAGCAACAATTCACTCCTGAACCCTGAAGCTTAGTGACTTCAAACGAGAAAAAAGAAAAGTGACATGTTTTTTTTTTCCTTTCCGCGGTGAACTCATCCATTCCCCAAGTTGTGCTTATGACCTCATCATCTGCAGCTGTGTGCTCCGAGCTCTTCCCACCCATCATCTTCCCACCCGTTAACTCCCAGGGGATCACATCTGGTGTGGAGGTTGGTACCTGTGGCAGACACATCTGGAGGTGACTGTCTTTGAAAATGGAGTGTTTTGTAAGCCCCTTTTACTCTTGCTTGTGTGGCCAAGTGGCAGGGAAGTCTTTAGCAATTTTGTCTCTTGGGAGATAGTCCGCTGGTCTTTATACTGTAAGGATTTGCAAGGGAGGACAGTGAGGTCATGGTTAGTTTTTCAGGTACCCTTTCATTGTTCAGTTTTATATTCATGAGCAATTGCAGGCTTAGCCTTACAAATGATACTGGTCTCTTTGAACCAGTTCTGCCTGTGTTTGTTCTATGGTGCTGCAAGGCCCTGATTAACAAAGGTTATTATGGTGATAACTGATATGGATAATGATGCCAATCAACAGAATTAAATTGATTTTAGAAGCCTTCATGTTAGAAATGGCCCAAAAAGTGTCTACATCTAGGGGAAAACATACGAACTTGAGAAGAGGCCCTTTCTCTTATTGTGAGAATATAAATTGATCCAACTAATCCTCAGAAAAGCAATGTAGCAATCCTCTATATATGCAGGGCCTTGAAAATACTCATATGCTTTAACCCAGAAGTTCTATTTCTGAGAATATCTCATACAGGTAGTACAGAAATGTATTAAACTATAGTAATAGACCTCCATTCTAGCATTGTTTGTTACAATTAAGGCAAAAACAGTGCCAGTCACAGCGGCTCAGTTGGTTGGGCATCATCCTGAAAACCTGAAGGTCAAGGGTTTGATTCCTGGTCAGGGCACATGCCTGGATTGCAGGTTCATCCCTGGTCAGAGTGCTATGAGGGGCAAACAATTGATGTTTCTCTCCCTCTTTTTCTCCCTCCCATCCCCTCACTCTTAAAATAACAAAACAAAACAAAACAAAAACAAAACATCACCCTTCCTCCAAACAAAACACATAGAATCTAATTAAACATCTAACATTTGAAGAATAGCTGTGTAAATTATGTTATATTCATACTGTAGAATGTTATGCAGTAATTAGAAATGATGGAAAACTATGATGCAATGCCTTGGACATACCATGCTGGAACATACCAGAATACAAAAGATGATTTCAATTTTATATAAGATACGTATGCATGGAAAAAAGAACTTCAAAAATAGATGCCAAATTATTTTAATTATTTATTAAAATAATAATTTTTTATTATTTTAAGTGCAAAGTTAATTTTGCTTAGGAGAATACTTTAAGGAATCAGAGTATAAACAGTGAGGGTGAAATGCATATGAAAACAGTGAAACTAAGGAACAGCTAAACTCAGTGAAATGCTGGCAAAAGAAAAAGAAAAGTAGGAGAAAATTAATTAACCTGTATAACTGATAAAATATTAACATTCAGTATACATAAAGAATGCCTAAAAGTTGAGAGGAATAAGGCCAACAGCCACTATAAAATATAGCCAAAGCTTTTAACAGTCAGTTCACAAAAGAAGACATCCAAGTGATTAATAGATATATTCAAATTTCCTAAAACTTCCTATCTGATTACCTGTTAATCAGATAAATATAAATGAAAACATACTTATCAGATGCTTATTGCCATCAAATGTTTTTAAGGATATGGAATATTAAGAGTTCTTATAACTCATTTGTCGGACCATTCAAACTTTTTGGAAAAGTTTCTGATATGGACACACACACAAAAATGACCCAGGAATATATTTTTTATTCCTGTAAAAATGTGTGATTTTTCCATATCAAAATATATATGTTTACTAAAGTCCTGTTTATCGTTTCTCCAAGTTTATCATTTAGTTGTGGAAACAACTAAAATAGCTATCAACACAGAACAGATAAATAAATTGTAGTGTGGAAAACTGTACAGCTGCAAACACAGACACGTTGGAGCTGCAAACTCCAGTGTAGACAAATCTGACCAACATGTGCTGGGCAAGAACAAGGAGACACAAAGAACATATTCAGTGTTATTCTGTGTATAAAAAGTTCAGAAGGAAGCTAAACTATGTGGTTTAGGTGTGTATACTTAGGTAGTAAAACTATAAAGAAAAACAAGGACATAATTACTAATTAAAAATTAAAAACATGATTAATAATTAAAATATTGGATATTTCTAGAAGGTGGAGAGGTGACTGTGATGGGAAAAGGTGTGTGTGTTTGTTTCTGAGAAGGGTCCTAGAGTGCCAATGGTTCTTTTTGTACCAAAGTGTTTGCTATTTAACATTTATGCATTTTTGTAATGCATTTTATATTTAGCAATAAAATAGAAACTTGGGGAGTTAGAAAGGGCAGAGAAGTGGGATACAGGAGGTGAAAAAATATTGTGAGAGAAGGGGCTAGATGACCTAGCAGGAAACTAAAACCTGCAGAGAAATATTGTTCATTATTTATTCCTAGTGGTGGAGCGTACAAAGGAGTTTTTAAGACAAAGCTACCCAATATTCAATTTGATATGGTTAGCATATTTCTCCTCACTCTAAACCTTCAATAAATTTTGTTAAATATTTTGTCTGAGATTTGGGGGAAACCAAAGAAAAGTAACTGAGTTGGCATGAAAAAGAGAGGAAGGGAGGTAGACTGGATTTAGATCAGGGATTCTTTGGGAAAGGTGAGGAGTGGCCACGAGAACGTGAGCCCCCAGCTATGTACAGAAATCTTGGAGAGCAGATGGAGAGTCTCACAGGATCTGGAATGGGGGTTTCAGCTAAATGAAGTTAAGTCTCCAAAGAAGGATGCCCTACATGATTACCATGGTTATTGGTTTATGGTGGGATTTTCTCTTCTTCCTCCTTCTACTTCTTTATTCCATACAGAAATTTAAAACTTATAGAAAGTCAAGTTTATCAGTCTTTATTTTTTGATTTCTGGTTTTTATAATATGCTTGAAAGACATCACATCATTTTAAAATATTTAAAATCCTAAATTTGCCTACAATTTTACTTACTGTAAGGATGGAAGGAGGGTTCCATTTTGTTTTCCCAGAAAGCCAGTTTAATCTTTTTCTCTGATAGTTTAAAATGACTCATTTAATCATATACTGAATTTCATGTTTATATACTCTCCATTCTATTCCATGGATTCTGTTTCTGTACTTATTGTCATCTTTAAAACTACTATAGTTTTATGACAAATTTAAACATCTTATAGGGGAAGTCTCCCTTGTCAGTATTTCCTTGGTACCTCTGATTTGATGATTCTTTTAAATCTTAGAATAATTTTACAACTTTTCAGAAGAAAATACACAAAAGCAAACCAAAACTCTGGTGGTACTTTGCTATGGAATCATTGAATTTATAGAGTATTTTCAGTAGTATTCTTATTCAAGATCCTTATGTCTCTAATTATTAAGTTATTTTTGTATGGTCCTTTATTGAGTTTTAATTTTAATTAATTAACTAATTAATTAATTTTTAGAAAAAGAGGGTAAAGGAGGGAAAAGGAGAAGAAGAGAAACATCAGTTGGTTGCCTCTCTCATACCCCCAACCAGAGACCTGGCCCCCAACCCAGGCATGCACCCTAATCAGGAATTGAACCAGTGATACAACCTTGGCATATCAGGATGACGCCCAACCCACCGAACCAAGCACACTAGGGCTGGGTTTTAATTTTTTAATCAATATTCTAAATATTTATCATCTCTAAATTAGATACCTTATTTATCAGCGTTAGCATCTAGCATTAACTTTAGAACCTAGTTTGATAGATATTTGTTTACATTAAAAATTAGCTTCATTTAGACTTCCGGCCAAGATGGAGGCATAGGTGGACACACTGTGCCTCCTCTCACAACCAAAATTAAGGACAACAAATATTTAGAAACAAGAAAACAACCGGAACTGATAAAAATTGAACTGTACGGAAGTCCAACAACCATTCATCCAGACTGGTAAGAGGGGCGGAGTCGTGGCAGGAAAATGTGGAGGTGCAGACCGGGAATGCAAGCAGCAGTGAGTGGTGGTTCCCAGCCATGCAGGTGGTGGCTGGCAGACCCCAGGCACACAGGTGGTGGCTAGTGGACCCCGGGCACAGGGTGGCAACTGTGCAGACCCAGTGAGGCCACACAAGGCAGCTGGCTGACCAGGTGGTCCCACATTCGCACGCGCAGATAATCCAGGCGAAGGGGAAGCGGCGGAGGGAACTGGAATCCAGGAGAGAGCGAAGCAAGTACCACTGTTCTCTCTTGGACACTGCCCCCACATACAGTGTCACAACTCAGCGACTAGGGTGCCCCGCGCTGGGGAACACCTAAGGCTCCACCCCTCACTATGTAACAGCCAAGACCAGACCAAAAACAAAACAAAACAAAAACACCAAAAATGGCTCAAACCGGAGAACAAATGAAAACCCCAGAGTCAATTCCTCTAAGCCGTGAAGAGATAGCCAACCTATCAGATGCATAGTTCACAGCCCTGGTCATCAGGATGCTCACAGAATTGGTTGATTTTGCTCACAAATTAGATGAACAAATGAAGGCTACAATATGTGAAATGAAGGAAAACGCATGGGGAACCAATAGAGATGGGAGGAAAACTGGGACTCAAATCAATGGAGTGGACCAGAAGGAAGAAAGAAACAACCAAACAAAAAGCAAGGAAAAAACAAGAATTCAAAAAAAGGAGGAGAGGCTTAGGAACCTCCGGGACATCGTTAAGCGTCCCAACATCCAGATTATAGGGGTACCAGAAGGGCAAGAAGAAGAGCAACAAGTGGAAAACTTATTTGAACAAATAATAAAAGAGAACTTCTCCAATCTGGCAAAGGAAATAGACTACTAGGAAGTCCAGGAAACTCAGAGAGTCCCAAAGAAGTTGGACCCAAGGAGGAACACACCAAAGCACATCATAATTACATTACCCAAGATTTAAATGAAGGAGAGAATTCTAGAAGTAGCAAGGGATAAGGGGACAGTCACCTACAAAGGAGTTCCCATCAGACTGTCAGCTGATTTCTCAAAAGACCTTGCAGGCAAGAGGGGGCTGGAAAGAAGTATTTGAAGTCTTGAAAGGCAAGGACCTACATCCAAAATTGCTCTATCCAGCAAAGCTGTCATTTAGAATGGAAGGGCAGATAAAGTGCTTCTCAGATAAGGTCAAGTTCAAGGAGTTCACCATCACCAAGCCCTTATTATATGAAATGTTAAAGGGACTTATCTAAGAAAAAGAAGATAAAAATATAACAGTGAAAAGACAGCAAACTCACAGCTATTAAGAACCACATCTAAAACAAAAGCAAACAACTAGAACAGGAACAGAACCATAGAAATGGAGATCATATGGAGGGTTAGCAACAGGGGACTGGGAAGAGAGAGGAGGAAAAGGTACAGAGAATAAGTAGCATAGACGGTGTGTAGAAAATAGATAGGGGGAGGGCAAGAACAGTGTAGGAAATGTAGACGCTAAAGAACTTATAACACATGAACATGAACTAAAGCGGGGAATGTGGGTGGGAAGGGGTATGCAGGGTGGAGGGGAATGATGGGGGAAAAATGGGACAACTGTAATAGCATAATCAATAAAATGTATTTTAAAAAATTAGCTTCATTTCATTGGGAGATGTCAGCTGGTTTTTTTGAATACACTATATTTCCTAGTATTTAATGAAAAGTCTCAAATTCTGGCACTGAGTTGACAGTTTTTGTTTTGAGTGGTGTAACTTCAAGTTTTCTTGTTTTCCTGTGTTTCTATAGATATTTAGTGGGCAGCTGAGGAGGATATGCCAGGAAATTCTATCCAGTCCTATTTTAAACCAGAATTATGTTTACTGACTAATAAATAATAGAATCACAAGGCATAATTTATATCTTAGTGCTAATCGAGGTTACAAATCTTGTTTGTTGCTTTCTTTATTTCAAGCCCATTCCTGTCACCTTAATTGATATATGCATCTAATATCCGTATATGTTTGCATTTTGAATGTATATGATTTCAAGGTGTACTTAGTGTACAACATATGTGGCATGTTCTACCACCTGTCATTATTGCTTTTCATCAGACTGAATCAGCAGGGATCTTGCTGCTTTTATTCAATTCCAACTTTAGTCCTTTTATGATAATCAAATGTCAATTGCCCAGGACCAGGGATAGAAAAGCACTACACTGTGTGCCTGAGGGGTGGGGGGCTCGAAACAAAAGGTTGGGTAATTTATATTTTTAATATAAGTGATTTAGAGCCCGAGGCTTTGATCCAATTAAGTGGAGAATCAAATTAGCTGGAGATCAAATGAAGATGGAATGAAGGGAAGTCTTGCCGGCTCCTGAGTTTTCTAAAGAAGGCTGGTTGGAGTACAGTGATTCTCAGTGTTGGATGAGTGTCGGAATTACTTGTAGTGCTTTAAAAAATACTGACGCTTACATCCCCCACCCCCCCAGGGTTTTAATTTAATTGGTCTGATTAGCAGCCTGGGTATCAGGAGTTTAAAAATCTCTCTAACTCATTCTAATACCAGCCATGGTTGTAAATGACATATTTCTCAATCCCCACCGAGCAAAGGGTCATCTGGGGTAATTTAAAAAAGGTAGAATCCTATGCATCCCTATGTTTATAGCAGCACAATTTACAATAGCCAAGTGTTGGAAGCAACCTAGATGCCCATCAGTAAATGAATGGATCAAAAAACTGTGGTACATTTATACAATGGAATTCTATGCAGCAGAAAGAAAGAAGGAGCTAATACCCTATGCAACAGCATGGATGGAACTTGAGAGCATCATGCTAAGCGAAGTAAGCCAGGCAGTGAAAGATAAATACCATATGATCTCACCTTTAACAGGAACCTAATCAACAAAACAAACAAACAAGCATAATATAACCAAAGACATGGAAATTGGGAACATGCTGAAAGTCACCAGAGGGGAGAGGGGAGGGAATTTCAGGGGAAAAGGGGAAGGATTTACAGGAACAAGTATAAAGAACACATGGACAAAAACTATGGGGGGGGGGTGGAAATGGGAGGGAGGTGGGGAGGGCTGGGGTGGCGGGTTCGGGTGAGAATAAAAGACAGAAAACTGTACAAGATCAACAATGAAAATAAAAATTAAAAAATAAATAAATAAAAATAAAAAAAAATAAAAAAGGTAGAATCCAGGGCTCTACCTAGATACCCTCTGAGACAGTGGATTGGAGTAGGGTCTAGGAATCTGCATTCCCAACTTTAGTCCATGTGATTGTGATGTACATGATTCCCACTTCACACAAAAATGGGTCTTACTGACATCAGTCTCTTCTGTCCCTATCTATCTTTCACTTGACTTCAGAATATCTTTCTTAAAGTATTCTTCCTCAATTAAATATTGTCTGTATTTAATCCCTGACTGTCCATTGTCTTCAAAATACCATCTCTAGTGTAGTTTTGAAGGCCTTCCCCTCTCCAGCTTTCGTATATCTTCTCGACTTTCTCAGTCATTCCATTCTGACCCCTCTCTTGCGTGCATGTTGGATCCTTTTCTGAACTGACTTCTGTTCTCTTCTTTCAGAGCCTTTGCTTATGTAGTTGCCTTCAAATGCCTTTCCTACTTTGGCTCATCTAAATCCTGCTCACCAGCAGCCAGAATGCTATGACTTCCATGAAACTGTGATCTTTCCAAATTAGGATAATTCATGCTTTTCTCTGTGTGCTTATTGAAAGTGATCTGCATCTTTCTTTTATTTTGTTTGGTTTGGTGGGACTTGAGCTGTGGAAAGCTAAGTTCATCAGACCCCTCTATGTATAGCACATTATCCTCACTGGTCAATGCCAGGCTTCTCTAATACATTTGAACAGTATCCATAAATATGTGTGTATCCTTTTAAAACAACTTATTTTTATGTGTGTAAATGCTTTTAAATTACACAAATGGTTTTGCACTATAAACCTTACTCTCTTTTAGCACCCTAGATTTTTGTGATCTATCCACATTCCTGAAATTAAATCAAATTTATTACTTCTACTTGCTACATAGTATTCCTCAGGAAACATTCACCACCATATTTACTTGGCTGTTCCTGTCAAAATTGATGCCAGTTTGTCCGCAAATCTATTGTTGCAAGGGGAATGCCATGAACATTCCTGTAGGTAGCCCCTAATGGATCTGTGTGAGAATTTCGATGAAATTCCAACTAAAGAATTGATGACCTAGTCACAGCAAATATGTTCTCTTAGTTTCCCCAGATACTGCTGGAATGCCCTCCAGTTGCACCTCTCTTCTGGGCTCAGCAACTCACCTTTTATAATGTACTTATTCTATGTCCTCATCAATCACTCTGACAAGGATGGCACTGTTTATGAACTCAATACCTTATAGGAAAAAGTGAATCAAGATCTTAAGGCTGTTTCTACAACTCTTTGAGATGTTTTTATTTCTCCTAAAACAATAATTATAAAAACTATAAACTTACTATAAACTATAAGGAGATCATCAATGATATTTTATAAACAGAAAGCAGTAATCCATATTTTCATAAGGAGTAAGATACCCAAAGATGTAATCTGTCCCCCCAAAAAGTGGTCTAGAAAACATGGTGACTACAGCTGGAGTGGACCAAATTTATGACCTTGAATAACTCAAGATCCCACAATCTGAGTTTTTTTTTCAGTTGAAAAACAATCTTCAAAAGTTAATCTTGACATTTTTCTACTTTTAAATTACATTTTATTGATTATGCTATTACAGTTTCCCCAATTTTTCCCATGGCTCCCCTCCACTCAACACCCCCTACTCACTCAGGCAATCCCCCACTCCTGCATATAAGTTCTTTGGCTACTCCATCTCCATTTCCTACACTGTACTTTACATCCCCATGGCTATTCTGTAACTACCTATTTGTACTTCTTAATCCCCTCACCTCTTCACCCATTACCTTCACATCCCTGTCCCATCTGGCAACTATAAAAATACTCTCCATATCCATGATCCTGTCTCTGTACTTCTTGTTTCCTTAGTTTGCTTTTAGATTCAGTTGTTGACAGGTATGTATTTATTGCCATTTTATTGTATATCATTTTGATCTCCTTCTTTTTCTTAAATAAGTCCCTTTAACATTTCATATAATAATGGTTTGGTGATGATGAATTCCTTTAGTTGTTTCTTGTCTGGAAAGCTCTTTATGTGCCCTTCAATTCTAAATGATAGCTTTGCTGGGTAGAGCAATCTTGGCTGTAGGCCCCTGCTTTCCATGACTTTGAGTATTTCTTGCCAATCCCCTCTAGCCTGCAAAGTTTCTTTTGAGAAATCAGCTGACAGTCTTATGGGAACTCCCCTGAAGGTAGCTAATGTCTTTCTCTCACTGCTTTTAAGGTTCTCTCTTTATCTTTAACTTTTGGCATTTTATTATGATATGTCTTGGAGTGGGCCTTTTTGCATCCATCTTATTTGGTACTCTCTGTGCTTCCTGGACTTGAATGATATATCCTTCACCAAATTAGGGAACTTTCATTATTTTTTCAAATTAATTTCCAATTTCTTGCTCTTTCTCTTCTCCTTGGAAAAAGAATCCTATGATGAGAACGTTGGACCTGTTGAAGTTGTCCCAGAGATGCTTAAACTATCCTCATTTTTTTTATTCCTTTTCCTTCTTGTTGTTCTGATTGTTTGTTTTTTGCTTCCTTATGTTCCAAGTCATTGATTGAATTCTCAGCTTCATCCACTCTACTGTTGTTTCCCTGCAAATTGTTCTTTATTGCAATTAGTGTGTCCTCCATTTGTGAGTGGATCTTTCTTATGTTCCTGAGGTCCTCACTAAGTTCCGTGAGTATCCTTATAACCAGCGTTTTTTTTTTTTTTAATTTTTTTTTTCTTTTAGATTTTTTTTTATTTATTTATCTTCAGAGGGGAAGGGAAGGAGAGAGGGAGAGAAACATCAATGTGCGGTTGCCTCTTGTATGTCTCCCGCCGGGAACTGGCCTGGCAACCCAGGCATGTGCCCTGACTGGGAATCGAACCGTGATCCTTCGGTTCGCAGGCCCTCGCTCAATCCACTGAGCTACACCAGCCAGGGTATAACCAGCGTTTTGAACTCTGCATCTGATAGATTGCTATCTCCATTTCCTTTAGGTCTTTTTCTGGAGTTTTGATCTATTCTCTTATTTGGCCCATGTTTCTCTGTCTCCTCATTTTGGCAGCCTCCCTCTGTTTGTTTCTATGTGTTAGGTAGAGCTGCTTTGGCTCCATGCCTTGGTGTTGTGGCCTAATGTAGTAGGTGTCCCACAGAGTCCAGTAGCACAGCCTTCCCTATCATCCAAGCTTGGTACTTGAAGTGCACCCTTTGTGTGTGCTGAGTACAACCTCCTCTTATAGCTAAGCTTTGGTTGCTGTTGGCCAGTTAATGGGAGGGATTTACCCTGGCCAGTCAGCTGCAAGGACTGGCTATGACCACTGACCACCAACCTTCACTTTCT
Organism: Glossophaga mutica; assembly: GCA_039655065.1. Taxonomy (NCBI): domain Eukaryota; kingdom Metazoa; phylum Chordata; class Mammalia; order Chiroptera; family Phyllostomidae; genus Glossophaga; species Glossophaga mutica. The sequence goes on along the minus strand of CM077305.1, from coordinate 141,112,806 downwards.
ATGGAGGATCAGCTGGGCAGGGACAGGGTGGTGGTGCTCTGACATGGTCTGTAGCTGTCCACTGGGTGTGCAGATTCTGCAGATTCCGGGCTGGTGCAGGCCAAGGTCAGTCCTTACCTGTGTTTTGCCTGGGGCCACCCTGTCTGAACTATAAATCAATCTGAGATGCTTGCTACTTGTGTTGGACTTGGAGATTCCCAGGTAAAGCCAAGCTGTGACTCTAGACTGGCTGCTGCTAGTGCTAGACCTGGGGCCACTTTGCAAGAGTTACAGGGGTTGGAGGCTCACTGAAGTTGGTGGTTGCTTGTTTGAGAGGATTTAGGAAGCTGTGAAGCATGAGCCAAGATCCACCATTTAAATGAAAAGTCTCTGCTAACAGTTTGGGTGAACCTGTAATTTGGGTGGACCAGCATCTCAGGAGATCTCCAAGCTGGGGCAAACAGTGTCAGCCAGGTTGATGGAGTCTCAGATATGGCACCTGCCAGCTGGCTCTGTGGCTTTGTGGGCTGAGGGTTCAGAGGCCATTCCACTGGTGACTTTGAAGCTGCTATGCCAGTGCTGGAGGTCAGAGGGAATGAGTCTGAGTAAGCCTGAGTGTGTTATCTTTAAGAGGAACTCTTGGGACTCCAGAAGTTTCTTCTACCAACTCAGTCCCTGCTGATTTTTGCAGCTAGAAGTTGTGGGGACTTATCTTCCTGGCACTGGTTTCCTGGACTGTTAGTCCTGGTGTGGTGCTGGAACTCCTCATTCCTGAAATATCCCTCTGAATTTTTATCCACGACTGGTGGGTGTGGGACCAGCTCATTCTGGTGACTGCCCCTCCTACCAGTCTGGATGTATGTGGTTTCTTTAATTTCATAGTTATACACTTGATTTATGAGGGGAAAAAGGTCAATTTATAAGTATTAAATTTTTAGAAAAAGGGGATATATGTTGCTGTGGGAATCACTATCATGGGGTAAGTTCCTTGAGAATAGCATGGAAAATTATCATGTATAGGTAATACTTTTTGAGAACGTTAATGTACCTAGTACTGTACTAAACAATGTTTAAACATTATCTTATTTAATCTTTATTAATTGTATAAAGTAGATATTATTTTTATCATTGCTTTTAAAAGATAAAAACCCTTAGACTTTATTTAAGTAATTTGTCCAAAGTCATACAATTACTAAATAGCAAAGCTAAGATTTGAATATCAGTTTTTCTGTTTTTTGTTTTTTAATTCCAGATTTTTAGATCATAACTATTATAGGAAAAGTACAGGCTTGGAGTCAGGCAGACTAGGTTCAAATTCTTGCTTTGTCTATAGCTTACTAGTTATGTGATGCTGGGTAAATTATTTAACTTTTCTGAGCCTCGCTTTTGTCATCTATAAATTGGGTCCAGGTATCAAGTTCACTCATTTGTATAGAGCGAGATGGAGGGAGCCCCCAAAAAGAGTTATCTTGAGAAGCCAGAGTCAACCCTAGACTATTTTGCAGTTTCCCCCATAGACTGCCCTGGCTGTTGCCCCTTCCAAGCATAGTTAGTAACCACCTCCAGAATGAAGAAACAAAGATACCAATGAGGAACAAGCTCAGTTTGCCTCCTTCACCAGGCCTCCTGTGAGAGTATTGAGGAGTATTATGGGTTCACATAGCTATGAACCAATGCCAACTCTCCCAGGGAACTGCTGGAGAGGAAATTAATTAACCCTTATCACAACTTCCTGGTGGGAGCTACGAATTAAGCTGTCAGTCCTCCTGGACTCCTGGATCAGCCCCTCCCTGTGACTCGTAGACACTGACCAGCAAGCCATCTCTCCTCCCCTCTCAGCTGCCCTTGGACTGAGAATGCTGTTTCAAGCAGGTAGGGTAGGCCTTCCTTTCCAGAGGAAGAATTGGGCAGTCACTATCCCTTGTTTCTAGGTTTGGAAATTCCAGAGAAATCTCTTCCAAGAGTCTCAGAATCAGTACCCGTAGCTAAAATAATGTGATTTGCAGAGATCTTGAGAAAGTAGCTTTAGCTGTGGACACTGAGGAAACTCTTCAGCATTTGGGATTCTCTGGCACTTAGACCACTGTTAGCTCTCCAAAGAGAGGCTGATGCCATATGAAATTCAAAGCTGCTGAGAGCTCCGCTTTTAATGAGACCTTTCAAAGGGAGATATCTCAAATAGTTCATAAGAATCATAATGTCAGGTGGATTTCATGGTCTAGACAGATTTGACATGAGCCCCTCTTTTTTCTTTGTTGTTTCCCCATAAAGCAACAGTAATGAAAAAACTAGAGTTCTTCTGGGAAGGGATTGATTTATTAATAGAAGCTACTGTTTTTCTGCATTCATGGCCCAAGGGACTTTCTCTACATGGTTATGATGACTGGCTTTCGCCACCAAGCCTCCAGAGCTTCTAGCAGTCAATTTATCAACATAGCATGACAAGTTCATTGTTGTTCTCCTGAAGCTTTGGTTCTCAAGAACTGCTTGGGGTTTTAGGTTAGGAAGATGACTTTGGGAGAGCAGTATTGTACGGAGTAGTAAATTTGCTTGAAGAATGCTGGATCTTTTGAAATTGAGATAGAACTAAGTTGCTCCTCGCCCCCACCCCATCCAAGGAAGTATGTTTCTTTCTAGAGCTTTCTAAGAGCCAATCAGCTGGAAATAAAACCAATTTCTGGCAGTCCAGGATGGTGGGAGCTCAACTTGAGTAACTTAGACTTTACCATGTGTCCCAGCTTGTGAAAACAAAGGGATTCACAATCATATGAATAACTCAGATTTCCTACTTGTACTAGTTTTCCAGTTGCTGCTGTAACAAATTACCACAAATCTTGGAGCCTTAAAACAACATATATATATTCTTTTACAGTCTTGTAGGATAGAAGTCTGACACAGTTCTCACTAGGCTAAAATCAAGGTGCCAGTAGGTCTGGTTTCTTCAGGAAGCTCTTGGGGAGAACCCATTTCCTTACAATGAGTACTAGAGTCTTTCCTCATTCCATGGCCCCCTTATTGCATTCCAGCTACTGCTTCTGTTGTCATTTCTATTATTCTTCTGACTCTGATTCCTCCTGCATCTTTTTTATAAGGGCTGTTGTGATACCATCAAATCCAGATGGGTACTGCAAGATAGTCTTCCTATCTCAAGATCCTTAGTAGCATTCATAGTTCCTTTTGCTATATAAGGAAGGTAATATTCACAGATTCCGGGAATTAGGACGTGGACATATTGGGTGGGGGGGTCATTATTCTGCCTAATATACTATCACGATCTTGGTCCCATTTGCTTCTGCAGGACCATTGACTCATGCAGTTACTCCTAAAGTATTATTTGGAGTTCCTAAAAAGTATCCTCACCCATGCTCTGGCTGGGTGGCTCCGCTGAGGTGTGGTCCCATACACCAAAATGTTACGGGTTCAATCCTTGATTGGAGAGTGTACAGGTGGAAACCAATTGATGTTTCTCTCTCTTTCCCTCCCTCTTTCTCTCTCTAAAAATAATAAATATATCCTTGGGTGAAGATTAAGTTGAAATTTTAAAAAGAGTGACCACCCCATTGCAGGTACTCACAACAGATTCCCCCTTGTTAAGGTCTGCTGAGGAAGCTTCACCATGGCACCCAAGATGAGAACTCCAAGGCTTGAACCTGTAATGTGGACTTCCAAGACTCTCAGGGGATACATGATCCAGCACTGCTGGATCACTCAGGGGAGATGTGGAAAATGTTCCTCTTTCTGGCTCTGGGCTGTCACATGGGCCCCACAAAACATTGTGGCTGGAATTTGATAAGAAGTCTCTCAAAAACAGCTTCTGGCACTAACTCTCTCTCAGCAGGGATACTAAACCAATCTGAGAGCCCAGGTGGGGTTCAGGTACAGGCCTAATGCCAAACTCAGCCTCTAGGTTGTGCCAGGCACCATAGTAGTTATTGGGATTCAGAGATGACAATTTCACATCCTGAGACCATTCCCAAGTCCACTCATTAGGGAAACCTCACACTTTCATGAGCATAGGAATCACCTAAGGATCTTGTCAAAATGAAAATTCTGTACTTTTAGCATGTCAAGTGGCAAGTTCCTAGTAGAGACTGACAATAAATTGGTAATTAATTATGATGTGGTCTGATAAGCACTTTACCCGCAAATCCACAAATGTTGTGAGCACAGAGGAATTCACCTACCCAAGGCTGGGGAAAGGGAAAGGAAGAGGAAATGACAAGTGTGAATGGAAGATTTCTGGACAAAGAATTGGGGGAAAGGGAATAGTACATATAAAAGGAGGAGATAGGAGAGTTCTAGAACTGTAAGTGTCACCAAATGACGGCAACAAAGAGCTTAGGATGGGAGAGTGGCCTGAGATGAGGCTAAGAAGTTTGGAGTTCAACAAGTAAGCAAAGGAAAGTTGTGGGGTTTTTCTGTTTGTTTGTTTTTAAGCTACGGGAAAGGAGAAAATGGAGGCAGAGAATTATCTCTGTTGCTACCCATTCTGGGAAACGTCTATCTTGTTTTGGTTGGCAAATTATAGGGCAATTAAATAAATGACAGGAAACTTTGCTTTTGAAAAACAGACCTTATTTTGAACCCGTAGGCATATCAGGGCGATGCCATATCTGAGGCTGGCCAAGGTTGATTGCGTTGCAGCAGGGTAGCAAGGGCTGAACCAGGTCTGACACCAATGGAAATAAACCTGGGTGCATGGATGATATGTGGATGGAGGAGAACAGGACCTGCTTTGCTGCTTGGTGAGGAACACTGTCCCAAGTTCTTCCTTTACGTTGCTTTTCCTCACATCTTTTTATCTTAGCCTAAATAGTCTAGTCAGCACATCACCTTTAAAAAAATTCATTGATTTTAGAGAGAGAGAAGAGGTGGGGAGAAAGAGAGAAAGAATAAGGGAGAGAGAGATCAATTTGTTGTTCCACAACATATTTTTGCATTCATTGGTTTATACTTGTATGTGACCTGACTGGGGATCAGACCCACAACCTTGGCATATCAGAATGATGCTCTAACCAACTAAGCTACCTGGCCAGGGCCTAGCATATCATCTTTTAAAATGTGCCACTTTAGGAGAGAGTACATGGGGCCAGGGCTCAGAACTCAATCCCCATGCCCCAACCCCTTTCCTCCCAATGACCAATGTGAAAGCATAGAAATGGGACTGGATGTAGGTCCTAAAAGAAAATTACAACCTGGAGGGCAAAGATCTCCCTCCAGTGGATAAAAATGCCTCTCACTGATAAAATACCTATGTACCAGGTTTTCCACTAGGAGTTTAAAACACAATACTACATTTAATCCTTTATGATCTGGTGAGACAGGCATTATTATTCCTTATTTTTTTTTCAGATAAGAAAACTATGACCAGAGACATAACTAAACTTTCTATGGTCATGTGATTGGAAATGGCAGCGACTAGGACTTGAACTCAGGACTGCCTACCCCAAAGCCAATTCTACAAAACCACTAGGATCAATAACAAAGGTTTGCTGTAGTTCAGGTAGATAGTTGGTAAAGGATGGCTTCAACATGAAGAAGTAGTGAGGTGGTCCAGGCAAGGGCTTGAGAATCTTGGAGTGGCGATACATGCTACTTTTATTATTCTAAGCAGGGAGATGGTGAGGAGTGAGTCAGTACCTGGCAGGTCAGTTATTCAGCTAGCAGGACTCCAGTTAGAATCCTCCAATAAGCATAGTTAGAAGGCAGAGGCAGTACAGAGATGATGTTAGTAGCCAGGGATAAGCTAATAAACAACAGTGACAAAGATCAATGGACTGGGGCAGAATCCAATTACCTAAATAGGATACTAGTTATAGAGTTAGGTCTCAGGAATAAGGAAGAAGACAAATTTTGAAAACTGGACAAGTAGTCAGAGGCAGATAAACAAGAAGTGTCTTAACCATTGGATGAAAGCCCCATGGGTACAGGGACAGGTGTTATTCTGATCACAATCCCAAGGTATACCTAGGCCTAGCATAGAGCTGACACTGAGTATATATCAGATGAATAAGTACATGAGTGTGAGGGTGTCTGCTTTTCCAATTTAACTTCATGTTTCCATCAAATCTACTTTTTTTGTCCCTGACTGGAAACCAGTCTCTCCAAACTTTACAGTACCTAAGAATCATCTTTTTACTGAATGAACAAACTGAACTAACAAAGAAAATGAGGCCAGACTCATAGATGGAGAGCAGGATGACAGCTGGTGGGCGAAGGCAGAGGAGAGATTGAGTAAAAAGGGAAAAGGACTCATGGACATGAAGAACAGTGTGGTGATTGCTGGGGGGATGGGGGTATAAGGGAGCTAAATGGTAATGGAAAAATATAATAAAGATTAAATTTAAAAATAATTGCTGGTTTTAAAATGCAAATTTTAGGGATGTCTAGTCAAGATGGCAGCATAGGCAGACAGGGCTCACCTCTTTGCACAACCACATCAAAATTACAAATAAAATATAGAACAACCATCAGTCAGAACCATCAGAAATCAAGTTGAATGGAAGTCTGATAACTATGGAATTAAAGAAACCACTTCCATCCAACTGGTAGGAGCTCACAGATGTGAAACAGGTTGGTCCCACCACACACACGTTAGGTGGATAAAAATGCAGGAGGATATCGCAGAAGCAAGGAGTCCCAGCCTCATATCAGGATCGACAGCCCAGGGTCCCAGTGCTAGGGAGGTAAGAACCCACAACTTCTGGCTGCAAAATCCAGCAACGTTTGAGTCAGTGAGAGAAACTCCTAGATAGCAGCTCGAAAGGCACCATTGGCATACTGGAGAAATTGAAGTGTCTGGCATGAGGGCAGAGGCCATTATCCCTTTTCTAAACTCTCCTCCACAAACCTCAAAGCTGGCAAGCTGGTACCATACCTGAGACTACCTCAAACTGGGTAAATTTGACTCACCTTGGAGATCCCCAGAGATTCCACCCCAACCTACTTAGATGCCCACCCAAGCTGCTATTCTATATGAAGGTCTGGTCTTGGCTCATGCTGTACAACTTCTTAAATCTTGTCAGACAGGCAAGATCTGGCTAGCCTCAGTGAGGCCCAGGTCTAGCACTAGCAGCAGCCAGTCTAGAGTCACAGCTTGGCTTTACCTGGGAATCTCCAAGTCCAACACAAGTAGCAAGCATCTCAGATTGATTTATAGTTCAGACAGGGTGGCCCCAGGCAAAACACAGGTAAGGACTGACCTTGGCCTGCACCAGCCCGGAATCTGCAGAATCTGCACACCCAGTGGACAGCTACAGACCATGTCAGAGCACCACCACCCTGTCCCTGCCCAGCTGATCCTCCATAGAAGGTGAAGGTTGGTGGTCAGTGGTCATAGCCAGTCCTTGCAGCTGACTGGCCAGGGTAAATCCCTCCCATTAACTGGCCAACAGCAACCAAAGCTTAGCTATAAGAGGAGGTTGTACTCAGCACACACAAAGGGTGCACTTCAAGTACCAAGCTTGGATGATAGGGAAGGCTGTGCTACTGGACTCTGTGGGACACCTACTACATTAGGCCACAACACCAAGGCATGGAGCCAAAGCAGCTCTACCTAACACATAGAAACAAACAGAGGGAGGCTGCCAAAATGAGGAGACAGAGAAACATGGGCCAAATAAGAGAATAGATCAAAACTCCAGAAAAAGACCTAAAGGAAATGGAGATAGCAATCTATCAGATGCAGAGTTCAAAACGCTGGTTATACCCTGGCTGGTGTAGCTCAGTGGATTGAGCGAGGGCCTGCGAACCGAAGGATCACGGTTCGATTCCCAGTCAGGGCACATGCCTGGGTTGCCAGGCCAGTTCCTGGCGGGGGACATACAAGAGGCAACCGCACATTGATGTTTCTCTCCCTCTCTCCTTCCCTTCCCCTCTGAAGATAAATAAATAAAAAAAAATCTAAAAGAAAAAAAAATTAAAAAAAAAAAAAAACGCTGGTTATAAGGATACTCACGGAACTTAGTGAGGACCTCAGGAACATAAGAAAGATCCACTCACAAATGGAGGACACACTAATTGCAATAAAGAACAATTTGCAGGGAAACAACAGTAGAGTGGATGAAGCTGAGAATTCAATCAATGACTTGGAACATAAGGAAGCAAAAAACAAACAATCAGAACAACAAGAAGGAAAAGGAATAAAAAAATGAGGATAGTTTAAGCATCTCTGGGACAACTTCAACAGGTCCAACGTTCTCATCATAGGATTCTTTTTCCAAGGAGAAGAGAAAGAGCAAGAAATTGGAAATTAATTTGAAAAAATAATGAAAGTTCCCTAATTTGGTGAAGGATATATCATTCAAGTCCAGGAAGCACAGAGAGTACCAAATAAGATGGATGCAAAAAGGCCCACTCCAAGACATATCATAATAAAATGCCAAAAGTTAAAGATAAAGAGAGAACCTTAAAAGCAGTGAGAGAAAGACATTAGCTACCTTCAGGGGAGTTCCCATAAGACTGTCAGCTGATTTCTCAAAAGAAACTTTGCAGGCTAGAGGGGATTGGCAAGAAATACTCAAAGTCATGGAAAGCAGGGGCCTACAGCCAAGATTGCTCTACCCAGCAAAGCTATCATTTAGAATTGAAGGGCACATAAAGAGCTTTCCAGACAAGAAACAACTAAAGGAATTCATCATCACCAAACCATTATTATATGAAATGTTAAAGGGACTTATTTAAGAAAAAGAAGGAGATCAAAATGATATACAATAAAATGGCAATAAATACATACCTGTCAACAACTGAATCTAAAAGCAAACTAAGGAAACAAGAAGTACAGAGACAGGATCATGGATATGGAGAGTATTTTTATAGTTGCCAGATGGGACAGGGATGTGAAGGTAATGGGTGAAGAGGTGAGGGGATTAAGAAGTACAAATAGGTAGTTACAGAATAGCCATGGGGATGTAAAGTACAGTGTAGGAAATGGAGATGGAGTAGCCAAAGAACTTATATGCAGGAGTGGGGGATTGCCTGAGTGAGTAGGGGGTGTTGAGTGGAGGGGAGCCATGGGAATAATTGGGACAACTGTAACAGCATAATCAATAAAGTATAATTAAAAAAATAAAATGCAAATTTTAAACACAATTTGAAAATTGCAGTTTCCATGACCCACTGTCAGTGGAATTGAGGACTCTTTAGCAAATACATCAGAAAATGTTGATACATGTGGTCCAAGACTCACATTTTGAAAACCATTGCTCCTGAGCCTCCTGATCTTTATACCTGGGGCCACTTGACTCTTTTCTCTCTCCCTAGCCTGTCTCTAACTCTCATGACCAATCTTGACCCTAAATATGATGTGTTGCACATGTACTTTCACTCCCAGAGGATGCTTTGCACCCTCTGAAGCCATCTCCATGCTCTGCTTATCCAAGAGTTACCCACTCTTCAAAGTGCAGTGTAAATGTACATCCTGCATGAGTCTGTTTCTGATAACATCATCTCTGGTGTGGGGCAATTCCATAAGATACTAAAGGTATTCCTTGAAAAAAAGAGCTTCTATTGCCAGTGTATTTGGGAAAGTATAGTTATTCAAAATTAAAGAGCTCCTTTTACTTCAGACTTCTCAGAACTTTAAGTATTCTAATGAACGATAGAATATTGTTCTCTTGTGCTTCTGTAGAGGACAGTTTGGGACATATTGCTCCCATCCATACTCATCTTCCTAGTCTCTGAACTTCTCTCTTATATCTGTGATTCATAATACAAAATAGGAAACATATTTGTATTACCATTAATCTTTTTTTTTTTCAGCTGTGCCAAATGCTCCTGAGATCAGGAATCAGGTGTTATTCTTAGCCTCTCCTCTCTCCACCTATCTTAGGGCTGATTCCTTAATAAGAACTCAACACAGGCTCAAGCAAATAAAAATTTCTTTTCCTAACAAAAATTGGGTCATGAAAGTGAGTCACAATATTAGGTTCAGTCCAACATTGTTTTCTCTGCCTCTTAAGGAAATCTTAGAACATTCCAATAAGTAAAAAAAAAAAAGAACAGAAGTTCGTGGCTCAAAGATATCAATTGTTAGGATTTTGGTTATTTCTGTTGAAATCACCCCCCTTTATACTTATGTACTGAAATAAATTTATTCATTTTTATAGCAAACTTCCTGTGTGCCCACTGGGGCAGAGGGACTTGGTGCTGCACCTTGATCTGCACTGGGTTTGCCAGTTGGCACTAGTGCGGCTTGCCTCCTGGTCAGTCGGTGTCCTTCACAACCCCAGACTCTGCTTTGATATGTGCTCTCTCAAATGCCAAGAATTTTCTTGGCATGGGCTCTCTCTGAAGACAATTTCTATTTGATATGAACATGTGCTGAAGGTGGTAGAGGGGCTCATGACAGAAAGTTGCCAAGAAAAGCTTGATTCTCAAGAAGGGTGTCAGTGTCAGGAAGACTAGTGCCCAAAGTGAGCTGATGTTGGTTCAGGTCAAGGAAGAGAAATGGGAAGGAAAGAGCTCATGGTTAGTGGTACATTATGTTATGTCATAACAGAACTAAGAGGAAGTAATGGAGAACGGGAATGCAGCACGGGAACCCATTCTCATTAAATGAGAATTTAATGCTCTCAAATTCTCATTTGTCTCTTCTTCTCTATTAAGGAAGATTATCTTCAAACAGGAGAGGAGAAAACCGATATGGTTGAGAACTTTGTGTTTCACTGGATGTAGGAAAAGAAAAACAGGTTAGTTGAGAGTAAAAACGATGGTGATAATTAATCCCAAATCTTTAAGGCTCTGATTATTAATCTCTCAGGAAACTTAAAACGACTTAGAATGTGATCATTAACTGGGCCAAATATCTCCATGGACTCATGGAGAACTGGAGAGGGGCCAAAAGAGTTCTTGCTTTTCTCCCCCAAAAGTTCTGTTATACATTCTGCTCCGAGTATGAAAGGAGAAAGGATTTCTGAAACTGTCTTTGGCAAAAAATTTTGAATGAATTTAAAATGTAAATGGTTTACCAGTACTTGGAAAATTAAATCGAACTCACCAGGAGCCAACGTGGGTTTATAACAAACACATATTCTAAGTCAACTATTTCTTTTTAATATAATAAGATTAAAATAAATCTCATCCATATATTAATAGATAAGAACAAACATCTATGTAGTGATTAATCTAGATGATCTCAATTGATCCACATATCTCCATAACAAGTCTTCAAGTCAAATATTATTAATAAATTTGACCCTCATTTTACAGATTATTGGAGAAGTTAAATAATTTTTACAATCTTCCTCACCTAGTACATTGTGGAATTTAAACAAATTTTCTAACTCCAAGGCCTCTATTTGTTTCTTATATCATACATCATACTCTTTATAGGTGTTGTAAATCTTGATTTAAGCTAGAAAATGGCCAAATCTTTATTGACATCCTTATGGAAAGTATGGGGTATAATGGATAACTGTAAATATATTGCATTGTGATTGGTTGACCAATGTAATCAATTAATATTGATCTGTAAATTGAAGTCATCTTTGAAGTAATTGTGCAGATGTGTGTGCCAAGCTCTCTTCTTTGTTCAGTTTTACTCAATAATTTTAAGCAATACATGAAAACATGAACAACATATGTACCAGGTAATATTAGCACACTCTAAAAATTAGAATTTACCAAAATGCTACTTTCTTCTTTTTCTATATTTGAGTTCAACTTTGCTCTAAAGTCCTAGAGCTCACAATCTATTCCACCCCATTTTATTATGCTAATTTTTTTCTATCACTATGTCTTGTTATCTTAGTCTTAATTCATTCACTTTAAGATAAAGCACAGTATTTCAGGACTTTTCCACCTTCACTCTCCCCTTCCTTTTTTCCAGAAGACATCTGTGCACAGAGGGAAGCTCTCAGAAATGATATCATGGCCACAGGAGGAGACCCCTCTGGCCTCTCTGTCCTTGTCCAGTCTCTATTTTTGATGAAATGTGTTCACTTGACATCTGGGCATAGACCAACACCTGCTGATGTCTGAAAATCCTACCACAGTCTTCACTTGTGATGGCATCATATTGTGGATCTCATGTCTGTACACAGGGCCACTTCATTCCTTTTGTTCTCTTGCTGGAGAGTGGTGGACTTAAACTGCTCAAGCACTACTCATTGTTTATTTCACTGCTCTGTACCACAGGGCAATCTGTGAGTGATTGTTTTCAAGGCAAGGGAGGCACACACCTGTGTGCCCAAAAGTCTTGTCCCACCTAGTCAGGATTTCCATGGTCTCCTCTTTTTTCCATCTGTCTCCAAACCTTGAGCTTATAAACTGAGATATTAGAAAACCTGGGAGGAGGTGAGGAAATGGAGGTGGTCATGATAATTCTGTTCACTTTGTTGAAGGTCTGCCATACGAGATTTTTCAAACTGTGAAGGAAACTCCTCAGGTGATAAAGATAAGATTTTGGATGCAAGTCTGTCCAACCTCAAAATTGGTCTTTCAGTGTCAGAATATTGTATTACTAGTTTAACTTTGAGGATAATTAAAAAATCATATATAAAGTAGCTGATATGGCTGATACTCAATAATTGGTCCTTATTTTGAGTATTCTCTTAAGTATTTGGATTGAGAATACACCTGCCAACTTGCTTGGATTTTCTTTAAAAACCCTAAGTTTATCAACTTGCTGGAGAACCTGAGCCATACCCAACAACCTCCTAGTATTTATATTACATAAAAGAGTTCTGGAAGCATCAGCTGTTTTTCATTTATGAGTGATTTGGTGCCCATGTTCCTGACTGTCAGGAGCAGACCTGGTCAACAGTACTGAAAGGTTAGAGGCAGAGATCAATGTCAGACAGGCTGGGAAAACTTTGCTAGGTTTACCCTCTGGGCATAAGTCTATTCTTCCTTATCAGCAATTTTTCCTGTTGCTTGCCATTTTGCAAAGGACAGCAGTAAAAAATGAGTTCCAGAGGGACAAGTATGAGAAGATGAAGAAAGGAAATCCACAGCTAGCATTTGTCTCATTAAAACCTGTCAAAGTCAGAGGAATGGAAGGCAGCAAAGAGCTCGAATCAGATGTCACTAGCTTTCAGAATATGTTGATAAGTGAGGGAGCAATTGTAGTGACAATGTGCCCTTCATCTGCCTTGGCTTTCAGTAGGTAATGATGATAAAGCCCTTTGGAGGTTGCTCTGGGAAGGCAGACAGCCGTCCAGCATCCAAGGACAGGAGGTGCAAAGGACAGTAACAGCTGATGGGCTACAAGACCCTTGCTATGACTTATTACTGCCTTTTAAGATATATTATGTCTTGAAAAAACTGGTTTAAGGTGATTTTTAATTTGTGGATCTGGTTTTACCATGAATGGTTCAGATCATCAACTTTTTTACCTATATGGATGAAAACATTTAAACTTACAAAAATAAAGAGCACCTTATCAGTCCAGGCTCTACAATTTATACTGGATGCTATAAAAAAAGATAGACTAATTATTTAGAATGGGTGAAGGAGAATACTGACTTACATAAAGGTAATTTGGGATGGTGGGAAAAGTATGGGTTCTGGATGCAGACAGATAAGAGTTCAAATCTTGGGTCTCCATGTAGTGTGTGTGTCTCCTCAGGCAATTTATGTATTTTATCTGTGACTTAGTTTCCTTCATATTCAAAAGAGGAATACTTGTTTCTTATTCAGGGTTATTGGGAACATTTATTGAAATAATATAGAGACTTCTGGCCAAGATGGAGGCATACGTAGATAAACTTTTTTTCCTTCCACAATCAAAAGAAGGACAACACCAATTTTAAAACAAAAAACAAACAAGAACTTCCAGAAAATCAAACTGTATGGAAGTTTGACAACCAAGGAGTTAAAGAAGAAATATTCATCCAGACTGGTAGGAGAGGTGGAGATTGGCAGCGGGGGCAGAGAGAATGTGCAGCAAGAAGGCAGACCAGGCGGGTGAGGTGGTGGCTGGCGGACTGGGTGGTCCTACATTCACAGGCAGATAAGCCAGGAGGAACAACTGGGGAACAATACAGACTATGCAACCCAGGGTTCCAACCAGGGAAACTAAAGCCTCAAAACCTCTAGCTGTAAAAACCCATCAGGGTTGCAGCAGCGGGAGAAACTCCCAGCCTCACAGGAGAGTTCACTGGAGAGACCCACAGAAACCTAGAACACACACAAACCCACCCACTCAGGAATCAGCACCAGAAGGGCCCAATTTGCTTGTGGGTAGTGGGGGAAGTAACTGAAAGTGGGGCAAGACCCAAGCAAGAAGCATCATTCCCTCTCTACCCCTCCTCCACATACAGTGCTACAATGCAGCGAAGTGGGTTGCCCCACCCTGGCGAATACCTAAGACTCTGCCCCTTACTACCTAACAAGCATGCCAAGAGAAAAGAAAATATGTCCTAAACAAAAGAACAGGCCAAAGCTCCAGAAAAAGTACAAGTAAGCAATGAAGAGATAGCCAAACTATCAGATACACTGTTCAAAACACTGGTAATCAGGATGCTCACATAAGTCATTGAGTGTGGTCGCAAAATAGAGGAAAAAGTGAAAGCTATGCAGAGTGAAATAAAGGAAAATGCACAGGGAACCAACAGTGAAAGGAGGGAAACTGGGACTTAAATCAATGGTTTGGACCAGAAGGAAGAAATAAACATTTGACCAGAACAGAATGAAGAAACAAGAATTGAAAAAAATGAGGAGAGGCTTAGAAACCTCTGTGACAGCTTTAAATGTTCCAGCATCTGAATCATAGGGGTGCCAGAAGGAGAAGAGGAAGAGCAAGGAATGGAAAACTTACTTGAAAACATAATGAAGGAGAACTTCCTCAATGTGGCAAAAGAAATAGACTTCCAGGAAGTCCAGGAAGCTCAGAGAGTCCCAAAGAAGTTGGACCCAAGGAGGAACACACGAAGGTACATCATCATTAAGTTACCCAAGATTAAAGATGAGGGGAGAATCTTAAAAGCAGCAAGAGAAAAGGAGACAGTTACCTACAAAGGAGTTCCCATTAGACTATCAGCTGATTTCTCAAAAGAGACCTTATAGGCAAGAAGGGGCTGGAAAGAAGTAGTCCAAGTCATGAAAGGCAAAGACCTACATCCAAGATTACTCTATCCAGCAAAGCTATGATTTAGAATGGAAGGGCAGATAAAGCGCTTCCCAGGTAAGGTCAAGTTCAAGGAGTTCATCATCACCAAGCCCTTATTATATGAAATGTTAAAGGGATTTATCTAAGAAAAAGAAGATGATCAAAACTATGAACAATAAAATGACAACAAACTCACAACAATTAAACCTAAAAAACAAAAACAAACTAATCAACAATTAAACCTAAAAAACAAAAACAAAAACAAACTAAGCAAACAGCTAGAACAGGAACAGAGCCAGAGAAATGGAGATCATATGGAAGGTTATCAGTGGGGATGGGGAGAGGAGAGAATGGAGGAAAAGGTACAGGGAATAAGAAGCATAATTGGTAGGTACAAAATAGACATGGGGAGGTTAAGAATAGTATAGGAAATGGAGAAGCCCAAGAACTTACATGTACAACCTACGGACATGAACTGAGGGTAGAGGGGAATGCTGGTGGGAGAAGGGGTGCAGGGTAGAGTGGAATAAGGAGAGAGAAATATGGGACAACTGCAATAGCATAATCAGCAAAATATACTTTAAAAAGAAATATATAGTACACTCTATATGATGTAATTGGCACTCAATAAATGCTAGTTTTCTTGCATATTTTCTTTATATTTCAGTATATATTTTAATTAATCATTCACCTGAAGATTAAAGGATCAACTTAGGACTTGGTGCTACTACAGGTTAGAATTTGGTTCCCTAATCTTACATCTTACTCTGTAGGTTCTAAACAAACTACACATCTCCTCTCAAGACTTGATCAGATCATGTAGCAGGTGTTGACACCTCTTCCTGAACTCCTGCTCCTCACAGAAAAGGGTCATTTGTACCTTTTTGGCTGCTCTGATCTGAATCTTTAGAGTAAGTATTGTTCTGTTGCTACAGAGAAGACAAAGTAGCTCCTTGGGGAGAAATAATTTAGAGAAAGGAAATGAATATTTCCTTCTAAACATGGCGAAGAGGAAAATAGGCCAAGTATATGTGGCACTAGCATAGCATTTGGTGGCCATTTAAAAAATCAGAAGCCAGGAAATATAGTCAGATAATGTGTTTTTTTAATTTCTGAAAGGTTTTATAAAAATTCTTATAAAAATATACAACTTAAATTCACAAGTACATATTTAACAACTGGTCTATATTATAAAGAATGAGAGTGAATGAAAATAGTAAAGCACTTCACAAAAATAATAAAAATAAATATTGGTTAATCTAATATTTGCTATGGAGACATATGTTCAAAATAACCATGCTAATGGTTTAATATAGAAGTTTCTATGAATCAGTGACTCTTTTTTAATTATAGATTTATTTCTTTAAAGTGAATACACATTTTTCTTTGTTTTCTTCACATTCTGCATAAAATCTATTCAGTATTACAAATTGAATTTCTGGGCCTTTAAGATAAATATCAGAATGGCTCCCTTTCCCTTTGATTAATGTGAATTTTTGTTGTTGTTACATGCAATAACCAGCTCAAATTAGCAGAGGCAAAACCATTTAAAACTCGGGTCAAAATAGCAGAAGCAAGAAACAGGAGTGGACTGGAAGGATATGGAGGGCCTCTGATGAGTGACAGAGAGAGGGGCAGGACAGCAGGGGGTGGGCAGGATGGCAGCTGGGCCTCAGGGACAACCACAGCTAGGGGCTTAGGCACTCACCGCCCAAGTTCTCCTTTCTCCACTATTTCTGCTTGCTAATGTTTCTCATTCATGTGTGTCCTCCATGGCATGGGAAGCATGGCTGCTGTGGCACTTCTGAGCCTCACAGCCCATGGCTCCCACCACCTGATAGGGGCTGCCATGCCCCTCCAGGTCTTGCTGAAGAAATCTGGAAGAAGGATTCTGATTGGATGGCTTGGGTCCTGCTCTTGGGTCATCCAATGGTGATGGGGTCAAGAAATGTAATAGCTCCCAAATGAAGGGAGGTAGTTCTGAGCAGACAGGTTAAAAAGTGTGTGGGCTGAATAGTGATAGTTCTGTAAAGGGGATGCCATCCTCTTTTCATGAGTTACAGTTTTGCCTCTTCTGTGTCAGACTGGTGTGTGCTTGAAGGTAGAGTGTAGTGAGGCTATTCCACCTGGGTGCAAATCCTGACTCCTTGACTGGCTAAGGGTGTGACCTCAGGCAAGTTGTTTAACTTCCTTGGGCCTTGGCTTCCTTATTCATAAAATGGGATAATGGTATTCCCTACCTCATGAGGTTTAGGTGAAGATTACATGAATGTCTAGTACATAGTGACTGTTAATAAATATTGCTAGTATTAAAACACATGCGGAGCAATAAAGAGTAAGGCAGTTCTCTCTAATTCTCTGTTTCTTCGTTCTCCTCACTCATCTCCCACTTTAAATAACTACTAAAGGGCCCTGGCTGGTGTAGCTCAGTGGATTGAGCGTGGGCCTGCGAACCGAAGGATCGCGGTTCGATTCCCAGTCAGGGCACATGCCTGGGTTGCCAGGCCAGTTCCCGGCGGGGGACATACAAGAGGCAACCGCACATTGATGTTTCTCTCCCTCTCTCCTTCCCTTCCTCTCTAAAGATAAATAAATAAAATCTAAAAGGAAAAAAAAAGTACTTAAAAAAAATCTTAAAAAAAAAATAACTACTAAAGGTTTAGTGGATATTTCTCCAGAATTTTAAGGCTTATATTAGCAAGTATATATTTATAGGTTTATTTCTAGATTTTGCAACTTGGTTTTTAATTCAGCATCTTTCAATTTCAATACAATATAGATCCAGATTAATTAGTTTCTAAAACTAGTGAGGAAAGAATAGACATGGAGGTGGATGTTTGTACTTGAAGTGGAACCAAGACCCATAGTCATCAGTGTCTACTAACTCCCTTTAATAGCATCCCTGAATGAATTCCTGGCAATAAAATTTATGCATGTTCAGCAGTGTCTCTAGCTAGTACTTCTCATCTGCAAGATAGCACTGTGTTCCCAAGACACTGCTGATTCTGGACTCTTTCAGAGTTTATTTCTAGTGGGCGACATTACAGGAAGTTATTTTAATGACTATATTTCTGAAAGAGGTTTCTTATCACTCTTCAAAACCTTTATTGACCTCTGTTTTTATTCTTAAAATTATAGTTAGAATATTCTCTAATTGATCCACAACATGTTGGTTCTTTCTTTGTGATTTGATTTACCATCTGATTCATGTGATAACAATCATAGCTGTAATTTTATAAATAATACATCATTTGATCTCATCTTAAAATTAACTAAATCAGAAGATATAATTTTATTCAGAAAAAAAGGCTTATTAGGGACAGGATGGGAAAAAAGGACTCATTATTTCATGTGTAGGCTTCTTATTTGATCATCTGAAAAATCTGAGCTTCACTGAGGCTCTACTCTAGAAGCAAAGCTTTATTTAACATAGTGCCTCTAAGGTAAGAATGAAAAAGTACTAGTGCTATTGCAGCTTCATAGGAGCCTGTGACTTGACAATACCGCTCTGTTTCTCATGCTCAGTGGGGCCTCACTTCATCTTTCTGCCCTTTCAAAGCCTCCATGGCATTCTAGCGCAGATCACACCCTTCCCTGATCTCTTCTCTAACTCTTTCCAATTTTAGTTTCTCTCTAGCTCCTAATAGCTCCTTAAAACCCAAGTCCAAATAATTTACTTTTCATCATTCTATTATTCATCCAATGACAACAGGTCTTTGAATACAAAGATGAGTAATGATTTTCAACCTAAAAGAACTTGCTGTTTAGTTACATTACCATGACAAAGTAATATAGAAATAGAATATGATAAGTTCTATGATTATTTTATAACACAGAGTCTTCTCTCTCCAAAAATAGATTTTCAAGTTTTTTGTTTTAAGGAGAGTGCTTTAAAGACATCAGTGCACCTTGTTTTGTATGTGAAGTTACATAACCACTTTCCTACATATATTTCTTTCCAGTGATTTTAAAAATTACAGTACAGTATACATCATAGTTATCAATTTAACCACTAGTACAATAAATGTATGATTCGGTGACATTAAATAAATTTATACTGTTGTGTAACCCTCTACTCTCCATATCCAATATTTTTCATCATCCTAACATAAACTCTGTACCCATTAAACACTGACTTCCCAAACTTCTATCTCTCCTACCTACCTCCCTTACCCTGCTGCCTGGTAACTTTATTCTATTTTCTCTCTCCATGAGTTTGGCTTTTGATGGTATCACACATAAATTTAGTTGTACAGTATTTGTTCTTTGCCTGGCTCACTTCACTAAGCATTATGTTTTTAAGGTCCACCCATATTGTAGCATGTACTAGTACTCCAGCCCTTTTCATGGGTGAATAACGTTCCATTGTATGAATATACCACAGTAAAAAATTCATTCATCTGTTAATGGACCTTTGGGTTATCTTCACTTTTGGCTATTGTGAATTTTGAATATGTACCTAGGACTTGAGTTGCTGGGTCATATAGTAGTTCTATAACATTTTAAGGAACCTCCAAACTGTTTCCATAGTGGCTGTGTCATTTTACATTTCCATCAGCAATGCACAGTGTTCTAGTTTCTCATGTTACATTTCATAAGAAAGTTATAGCCATGCTAGTAGGTGTAAAGTGTTATCTCATTGTGGTTTTATTTGCATTTCCCTAGTGACTAATAATGTTCAACATCTCTTCATGTGTTTATTGGCCATTTGTATATCTTCTTAGGAAAATGTCTATTCATATTTACCCATTTTTTTGAATTGGGTTGTTTATTTAGTTTTTGTTGAGTTGTAGGAGTTTTAAAATATTTTCTAGGGATTAATTCATTACTAGATATGTATGATTTACAAATATTCTCTCTTATTCTGTAGGCTGTCTTAGCTTTCTTGATTGTGTGTCTTTATGCACAAACGTTCTTCATTTTGATGAAATTCAATTTATCTAGTTTTTTTATTGCCTGTGCTTTTGTTATCATATCACTTACATTCCTTTTTAAGTTTTTTATGTTAAAATAATTTTGAGCTTATAAAAAAGTGGAAAGAATAATGTAGAGAACTTCTATATACTTTATAAGATGGGCTAGTTATTAGCATTTTGCTACATTCAATATATCTATGTAGCTATCTACTGATGTGTATGTAGATATATATTCATACACACACACATATATATAAATACATTTTTCTGTACCATTTGAAAGTAGGTTACATGCATAATGCCCCTTTAATAGTTTAGAGTGTGTTTCTTAAAATGAGAATATTCTTTTACATAATCAAAATATAATTCTCAAATTCAGGAAAGTTAACATTAGTATAATCCTTTTATCCAATCTAGAGAACATGTGCCACTTTTGTTAATTGTGCACCAATTCTGTCCTTCATAGTTTTTTTTCTCCTCCAGTTTGGAGTCTCCTATGTGGTCATTCATGTATGTATTCCTTTAATACCCATTTTTATTTAATCTTTTATTAACTGGTTCTGGTTCTCCAGTATTAAATAGATGTTATCTGTTGACATCTACCTATCACCTATATAATGCTAAATTATCTTATTAGATTCTACCCTTTCTCCTTTTCTCTTTTTTTGGTGGCACAGGGGTATGGTATGTATATAATATTCTATTTTATCAAAACATAAAATGTTTACGTACTACTTTTCATCCCATGTCTCACCATTGTTTTAGTTCTAAATCTACAGTCAAATATATTTCATACCCCACCAGTCCATTTTCTAAAAATTTTAAGGTATGTCTTGTTTAAAAGATGTTTTTTTTCTACTATATCCAAGAAGTAAAAATTAGTTCTTGTGGTCAGGGATGAAAATTTCTTAGATATTACAATAGCATGTAACCTTCCAAAGGAAGACAATACATAAACAGATAAATAGTACATGTGTACTATTAAAATTTCATGGTGGTGGGATGTATATGTAAGAATATCTAAAAAGATCTTTATGGGGCAATAATGGGGAAGAAGGTTGAGAAAACTTGTATAATAGACTCTTCAGGAGCGGTTCATGTGTATAATGCTTTCTGAGTTACTAATGTTCAAAACTGTTTTTCTATAGTTTTGATACTTGAAGCAAAACTTCACTGGGTATATTCTTGACTTGCACTTCCTGTCTTTCAATTTCTTAAAAATTCTGCCTCACTGTGGCCATATTTTGTATGTTGCTCTTAAAAACTCTGGCATCAGCCTAATTATTTTTTCCTCACAGATAATTTGATCATTTCCCTGAAGGCCCTGACAATTTTTGTCTTTGTTTTTAAAATATAGTAGTTTTACTAGGATAGACCTAGCAGTTGATCAGAATAATTCTATCAATATTTTCAGAAATATGTGGGCCATCTTAATACGAAAATTTAAATGTGGTTTTATTTCTGGAACATTTTACTTGGTTATAGTTTAAATATTTCTCCTCCATAGTTTTGTTTTCCTTCCTCAGAGTCTACAATTATATGTGTGTTGGCCTTTCTTTGCCTTCTTTTCTCTCTGCCAATTTTACTTCTTTTTCTCATTTTATTCTTATTTGTTTCCTTACCTTCCCTCAATATCTCTCATTAAAAATTGCATTTTAATCTATTCTCTCTTGTGCAATTGGTAATTTATTCTTCATTTTATAATTTTTTCTTTTTCTTCATTTTTATCTTGAACTACGGAGATTCTGATTGCATTTCTTCCTAGTCCCTGTCCCCCATGGCTGTTTTTAGTTTTTAAATTTCTGATTCTAGCCATTAAAATTATTCTCTCGTCGGACTTCCGGCCAAGATGGAGGCATAGGCGGACACACTGTGCCTCCTCTCACAACCAAAATTAAGGACAACAAATATTTAGAAACAAGAAAACAGTCTACGGCCATACCACCCTGAACGTGCCCGATCTCGTCTGATCTCGGAAGCTAAGCAGGGTCGGGCCTGGTTAGTACTTGGATGGGAGAAACAAGAAAACAACCAGAACTTATAAAAAATTGAACTGTACAGAAGTCCAACAACCATTCATCCAGACCGGTAAGAGGGGCAGAGTCGCGGCGGGAGAAGGTGGAGGTGCGGGAGTGCAAGCAGCAGCAGCTGGCAGTTCCCAGGTGCACAGGTGGCGGCTGGTGATCCCCGGCTCCACAGGCAGCAGCTGGTGGACCCCGGGCACAGGGGGGCAACTGTGCAGACCCAGTGAGGCCGCACAGAGCGGCTGGCTGACCAGGTGGTCCCACATTCGCATGCGCAGACGGTCCAGGCAGAGGGGAAGTGGCGGAAGGGACTGAATCCAGGAGAGAGCGGAGCAGGCACCGTTGTTCCCTCTCAGACCCCGCCCCCACATACAGCGTCACAACCCAGCGACTGGGCTGCCCCACACTGAGGAGCGCCAGAGGCTCTACTCCTCACTACATAACAACAGTCGAGCGTGCACAGATAATCCAGGTGAAGGGGAAGCAGTGGAAGGGACCGGAGTCCAGGAGAGAGTGGAACAGGCACCATTATTCCCTCTCGGACCCCGCCCCCACATACAGCGTCACAACCCAGCGACTGGGTTGCCCCGCCCTGAGGAACACCTAAGGCTCCACTCCTTATACGTAATAGCCGCGACCAGACTAAAACCAAACCAAAACAAAACAAAAAACCCACCAAAAATGGCTCAAACCAGAGAACCAATCAAAGCTCCAGAGCCAATTCCTCTAAGCAGTGAAGAGATAGCCAACCTGTCAGATGCACACTTCAAAGCACTGGTCATCAAAATGCTCACAGAATTGGTTGATTTTGCTCACAAATTAGATGAAAAAATGCAGGCTACAATACGTGAAATGAAGGAAGATGCATGGGGAACTGATAGAGATGGAAGGAAAACTGGGACTCATATCAATGGAGTGGACCAGAAGGAAGAAACTAACAACCAAACAGAAAACGAGGAAAAAACAAGAATTCAAAAAAATGAGGAGAGGCTTAGGAACCTCCGGGACATCGTTAAACGTGCCAACATCCGAATTATAGGTGTCCCAGAAGGGGAAGAAGAGGAGCAACAAGTGGCAAACTTATTTCAACAAATAATCAAGGAGAACTTCCCCAATCTGGAGAAGGAAATAGACTACCAGGACGTCCAGGAGGCTCAGAGAGTCCCAAAGAAGTTGGACCCAAGGAGGAACACACCAAGGCACATTGTAATTGCATTAGCCAAGATTCAAATGAAGCAGAGAATTCTAGAAGCAGCAAGGGAGAGGGGGACGGTCACCTACAAAGGAGTTCCCATCAGACTGTCAGCTGATTTCTCAAAAGAGACCTTCCAGGCAAGAAGGGGCTGGAAAGAAATATTTGAAGTCTTGAAAAGCAGGGACCTACATCCAAAATTGCTCTATCCAGCAAAGCTGTCATTTAGAATGGACGGACAGATAAAGCGCTTCTCAGATAAGGTCAAATTCAAGGAGTTCATCATCACCAAGCCCTTATTATATTGAAATGTTAAAGGGACTTATCTAAGAAAAAGAAGATAAAAATATGACAGTGAAAAGAAAGCAAGCGCACAGCTATTAAGAACCACACCTAAAACAAAAGCAAACTGAGCAAACAGCTAGAACAGGAACAGAACCACAGAAATGGAGATCATATGGAGGGTTAGCAACAGGGGCGTGGGAGGAGGAGAGAGGAGGAAAAGGTACAGAGAATAAGTAGCATAGACGGTGGGTACAAAATAGACAGGGGGAGGGCAAGAATAGTATGGGAAATGTAGAAGCTAAAGAACTTATGACACATGGACATGAACTAAAGGGGGGGAATGTGGGTGGGAGAGGGTGTGCAGGGTGGAGGGGAATGATGGGGGAGAAATGGGACAAATGTAATAGCATAATCAATAAAATATATTTAAAAACAAACAAACAAAAAATTATTCTCTCAAAGGTTGATTAAGGATATTTAATTTATTATGGAAGTCATTTTTTTTTCTGCCTTATGGTTCATTAGCTAGAATTTTCAACTGAAACTCGGTTATCTTTTTATTTTTTGTACTTTATTTAATCTTTATTGTATTTTTTCCATTACCCTTTAGTCCTCTTGTTCCTCCCTCCCCCCAGCAATCACCACACTGTTGTCCATGTCCATGAGTTCTTTATCTTTTTTGAAAAATCCCTGCACCCCTTAACACCCCGACCCCCCTGCTAGCTGTCATCCTGCTCTTTAATTTTCTTATTTTCAAATCTTCACATAAAGCTTGGTTGCTTTTTTAGATTTTGTTACTAGGTATTTTGTGGTCAAGGATCCTAGTTTGAAGAGTACCCTCCTCAGATTCATGCAGCACAATTTTTCTAATGGATTATACTGATGGTGGTAAGAGTAGGGGTAGGGAGAAGGGTTGATTATCTTATTTCTATAATTTCTGTAGGATTGTTAATTTTGTATTTCCCCTTTTTATGTATTTTTTCTCTCTTCACTGCTACATTTCCAAGTATCATCACATTTTTTGTATTTATCTGATTCTTCTTCAGAAGCAGTGCTTCTCTGAAGTTCTCGCTTCCAATATCTTTTACTATAAAGCCCTTCCCTAAGGCATAGTTGTGAAAATCAAGTCCCAGACCTGTGTTCATTATTTTTAGCAATTACTGTTAGATTTTTGAACAGTTTTTTTTTTTTAAATGCAATTACTCTACTCTCTGCCACCCCCATCTTCCTAGTCCATTCATGGAGCCTCTCAAACCACCTCATTCTATTCACAACACTTATAAACATGTAATGGATATGGAGCTCTGTGAAAATTAAAAAATTGGCATTATTTATTATGACTAATTTGAAATTTGTGGCATTTTCAGGTAATGCTAAACATGTGAGTGTTGTGTAACTTTATTTATTTTTTTTTGTTGATCTTATAATTTTGTGTGGAGATTTGATTCAAGTAGTGATAATTATCCTTAATAGAAAATACTTTTTCAGTTTAATAAAGTTCTTGTGTTTTTCATTTCTCCTATCCTTCCTAGTTATTTACCAAAGTTTACAAAGTACTTTTACAAAGTACTCTTAAGTGAGTACTTAAGAGATGCTCAACAAATGAATTGATATAAGAAAATTATAATGAATGCTTCTTACAATTTTTTTTATTGTCTCTTGCTTTGAATAGAAGTGATAGTGTCTTTAGTAGATATCTTAGTCTTAGAACAAATTATTTCTCATGATAGTCACTCTTTTTTAAAGTATATTTTATTGATTATGCTATTACAGTTGTCCCAATTTTACCCCTTTACCCTCCTCTGCCTGGTACCCTCCTTCCCTCCAGCAATGCCCCCCCCCCTTAGTTTATGTGCATTGGTCATGCATGTATGGTAAGTTCTTTGGCTTCTCCATTTCCTATACTTTTCTTAACAACCCCTTGTCTATTTTGTACCTACCAATTATGCTTCTTAATCCTTGTAGCTTTTCTCCCATTCTTCTTCTTTATCTTCACTAATAACCCTCCAATGATCTCCATATCTACGATCCTGTTCCTGTTCTAGTTGTTTTCTTAGTTTGCTTTGTTTTGATTTTTAGGTTCAGTGGTCGATAGTTGTGAGTTTGTTGTCATTTTAATGTTCATAGTTTTGATCTTCTTCTTTTCCTTAAATAAATGTCTTTAACATTTCATATAATAAGGGCTTGGTGATGATGAACTCCTTTAGTGTGTCTTCTCTGGGAAGCACTTTATCTGCCCTTTAATTCTAAATGATAGCTTTGCTAGATAGAGTGATGTTGGCTGTAAGTCCTTGCTTTTCATCACTTTGAATACTTCTTGCCAGTCCCTTCTAGCCTGCAAAGTTTGTTTTGAGAAATCAGCTGATAGTCTTATGGGAACTCCTTTGTAGGTAACTCTGCTTTTCTCTTGCTGCTTTTAAGATTTTCTCTTTCTCTTTAACCTTTGGCATTTTAATTATGATGTGTCTTGGTGTGCTCCTCTTTGGTCCAACTTGTTTGGGACTCTCACTGCTTCCTGGACTTATATGTCTATTTCCTTCACCAAGTTAGGGAAATTTCCTTTTATTATTGTTTTCAAATAAGTGTTCAATTTCTTGCTCTTCCTCTTCTCCTCTGGCATCCCTATCATTCAAATATTTACACTTTTGGAGATGTCCCAGAATCTTCTTATTCTCTCCTCATGTTTTCTAATTCTTGTTTCTTCATTCTGTTCTGGTTGATTGTTTATTTCCTCCTTATGTTCCAAATCATTGGTTTGAACCTTGATTTCCTTCCCTTTACTGTTGTTTCCCTGTGGGTTTTTAAAATTTCACTTAGCGTAGCCTTCATTTCTTCCCTTAGGTTTTGCCATATTCAATGAGTTCTCTGAACATCCCTTATCACCAGTTTTTGAACTCCACATCTGATAGGTTGGCTATCTCTGTTTCACTTTGTTCTTTTCCTGGAGCTTTGTTCTTTTCCTGGAGTTTTGTTCTGTTCTTTCATTTGGGCCATACTTGGCTCCTTGATTTGGCAGGCTCCTTGTGTTTGTTTCTGTGTATTAGGTAGAGCTGCTTTGACTCCCTGTCTTAGTGCACCTGTTAAGTTGTATGGTGTGGAGCCTTAGGTATTTGTCAGGGCAGAGCAACCCACTTCATTGCTTTGTGGCTCTGTATGTGGTAGAGGGGTTGAAGAGGGGACAATGCCACTGAAGCTTGCTTGGCACTTGCCCCATTTCCAGTCACTTCACCCCCTTCTCATATGCACCCAGCACCCCTCTAGCTGCTGCCCCAGTGGTGGTTCCCAGAGTGGGTGAGTTTGCATTTATCCTAGGACCATGCAGGCCCTGGAAACAGCCTCTTCTTACAGACTGGCAGTTTCTTCTACTGTCCCCAACCCCACTAGTTTTTGCAGGCAGTAAGTTATGAGGCTTTATTTTCCCAGTGCCGGAACCCTGGGCTGCACAGTCTGACCTGGGACTGGGATTGCTTACTCCCAAGGTATCCCTCCAATTTTATCCACCACATGTGAATGTGGGACCACCCGTTCTGCCGGCTGCCTTGCTGTTGCCACCTTACCACTGCCACACTGTGTCCTCTCATTCCTAGCTCCTGGTCTCTACCTCCTGTATGTCTGGATGCATATGCCTGTTTTAAATCCTTGGTTGTTGGACTTCCATACGGTTCAAATTTCTGGCAGTTCTGGGTACTTTTTGTTTTGAGGTTAGTCCTTCTTATGGTTGTATAAGGAGACGAACTGTGTCTACCCATGCCTCCGTCTTGACTGGAAGTCCTTCACGACAGCCACCCTTAATTGAAAAACCAATGCCAATTTTGACTCTGGTGACTAGAAACATTCCCTTTCTTCACTGTGGTGTTGGATCTTTGTGTTTCTGACTTGAGAAAATGTTAGTTGATATTTTGTCATACTGTGGCAATAGGTACTTTTTCTAGGAACGAGTTTCTTATATTTAGTGCTACAAGGACAGTGCCAGGATGCAAAATTAAAAAAAGACCAACTCCAGACATTGGTGAAACATTAGGTAGGTGAAAGGGCACGTGTAGGATTCAGTATAAACAGGAAAGGAGAAGAAACTGTGTGATGTCACTGTGTAACAAAGAAGTTTCCTTTCTTATGAATTACTGGAGAAAATTCAGTTCAGCAACATGTGTGCCTTGGGTGAAGAGTTGATGAATAAAAGATATCATTTGGTCCTTGACTTCCAAAGGCAAGTAATAAAGATTTTGCAATAAGGAGCCAACAGGGAGGTGGGACCAGCTCCAGTGTATGAGAGAGACGAGGACTGCGCTGGAAAGGAGCTGAATGGGACCCTCTGGTTCATTTCGTAAATTTGCCATAGGACACAGAATCTTGAGAATCTATGAGATTAAACACGGAATGAAATCCTTCCTAAGGCCTTGAATGTCTTTGCTAGAGAGAGAATATGTTGTCAAGCTTTGTGAGGTAAATTTGGTTTGCCTAATTAGGTCATCTAGGAATATTTGGGGTCTATATGCATTTTACCCAAATACTGTTTCACATGAATATCATATAATATTTTCTGTTAATTACATTTCTGAACATAACATTGTGATAAGAGTTCTTGTATTTTATGAAATCTCAGGAATAATGGTGAAGGAGAATGTGCCATCCAGCACTATTTTATAAAACCAATTAACTGAGGGAATTTAGGAATATTTGCGCAGATGAATGCACTGTACAGGTAATGAGCTCTTAAAAAAGATGAAGTGTTCTAATTACAAAATAATTATTATAATGTATGACAATTTTGAATTGCTCTCCTTGTTTTGTGTTGCATTTAGTTTTTACTGGAAAGCAAAACAAAACAGATAAGAATTTGTCACCTATTTTTAGTTCTACTTTTAATTATTCTTTAACTTATCCAAAATGGCTAGCTTTTGATTTCAAATACTATTAAGAAACAATTTCTATATTAAAATGAATTTGTGATGAATGTACATCACCTTTGGTTTTCTAAATTACTATGTTGGTGCAGTCAAATTAGTTAATAGAAGCTGTTCTAATTATGCACTGCACTTTGGTATAATTTCTGTTTTGGTTAATTTTCTTTCCATGCCAAAGGGCATACCATGTTCATCATTTATTGTATGATTTCAAAAGTGTTTATGAAATATTTCTTTAAAACTTAACAGAAAAAGAGAGAGAAGATGGCGGCGTGGTAGGAGGGAGCAGACCCCATTTCCCCTCTACACACGGGAGAAATACCCGGCCAATCTACGGAAGATCAGAGCAGACAAGGAACAGTAACACAGCATATCTGAAAACAAGAGGTTGGGAATTGCAGCGGACACTGAAAAACCAGCGGTAAGGAGAGCTCTTCGGAACAATAGGAGCCCAGGGTTCCAGCGCGCGGAGAGCCGGGAGAGCCAGGCGGCTGAGGGGGTGGCTGAGGCCCTGGCCTGGCGCTCCACCAAGCCTGCCCCAGGGCTCTGGGGAGGGAGCTGGGTCAGCCACTGAACCGGCTGGGAGATCTCAGGGGCCACTGCGGGACTGCAGCTGAGCGAAAGTGGGTACCCCCGCGCCAGGTCACTGCGTGACTTTGAACCGAGTTTTTGTGGTCACTGGGCGACTACGAAAGCACAGTCGCTCCAACCGCTGACAGAGGCGCGTGTGAAGTGAGACAACTGCATGAAAATAGGCACCCTCAGGGGACCCCACATGGTCTCGGGATAGTGGACACTCCTGAAAACATAGGCGCTGGCCACTGGAGACAGCTGTGGAGCGCCCGTGCCAGATCACGGGCCCGTGCTCGAACGCAGAGAGCTCGGGTCCAAGGCGCAGGCGTGAGAAAGCCACTGGAGTGTAGGCCCCGCTCAGAAAGCCTCCCAGGGGCAAAGGCAAGCAACTGCACACGACTGGAGAACCTAGCACACACCCATAAACTCGGAGAAGTGCGAGCACACCAGGAGGCTCAGAACACATGCTGGAAACCCTGTGGGGAGAGGCGCCCACTAACACTGGGATACATAGTACAATGAGGACTGAGTTCTGAACACAGAGAAAAGCAATAAGATCACCCCTCGGCCATTGCAGCCAGCAAGACCAGAAAAGCCGGCTCAGCAAGTTTGAAAACAACAAGAGGTTTTTTTTTTTGTTTTGTTTTTGTTTGTTTTTTTAAATATATATTTTTATTTTTTTATTTTTAATATTTTGTTTTGCTTTGCTTGTTCTTTTTTTTGTTGTGGCTGTTTATATTTGTGTGGGTGTGTCTGTTTTTTGTTTTGCCAGTTTGTTTGTGTCTTTTTGTTTGTATGCCTGTCTATTTATATGAGTTTTTAACTATTCCTTCTTCTTTATTTTTATCTTCTTCTTTACTCCCCAACTCCTTTTGCCTCCCTTGAATTCCTTCATGTCTTATTCCATCTTCCTTTCTTTCCAATTTTATCTCTTCTACCTTCCTCTTTTTTCTTCTTTCTTCTTTTTTTCATTCTCCCCCCTCTTCTTTTTTTAAATACCCATGAGTATGACAAAACAAACAAACAAACAAGCCGGGAACTGTGAAAAAAAAACCAGAGTTGGCCCCCAAAAGAGGGTATTCCAGCTGATGAGACAGTGGAAGCTGTGAACAACAGGATACCCGAAGGAGAATCCACCACTGAAACTCACAGATAATCTACCACAGAAGGTCATACCACAAACCCAGGGAGCCAGAACAGATCAATTTAAGAAGTTGAGGCTAACAACAAGAGTCTCACAAACAATGGGAAGACAAAGAAACAACCCCCAAATGAAAGGAAAGGAAGAAGCTCCAGAAAGAATGCTAAATGAAACGGAGGCAACTCAACTATCAGATACAGAGTTCAAAGCAATGGTTGTCAGGAAGCTCAATGAGCTCTCAATGAGCTACCACAAACTACAGGGAAGTTATGATGAACTCACGGAAAAGTATATCAACATGAAAAAGGAAATAGAAACTATCAACAAGGGCCAAGAGGAAATGAAGAACACAATCTCTGAACTGAAGAACACCGTAGAAGGAATGAAAAGCAGAATCGATGAAGCAGATCGGATCAGTGAGTTGGAGGACAAAATAGAAAAAAACACTCAGAATGAGCAAGATAAGGAAAAGAGGCTTAGAAAGAATGAAGAGGGTTTAAGAGAAATGCAAGACAACATGAAACGGAATAATATCCGTATAATAGGGATACCAGAAGGAGGACAGCAAGAACAAGGGATAGAAAACCTGTTTGAAAAAGTAATGATGGAAAACTTCCCTAATTTGATGAGAGAAAAAGCCACACAAATCCAGGAAACACAGAGTCCCAATCAAAAGGAACCCAAACAGGCCCACTTCAAGACACATCATAATTAAAATGGCAAAATTCCAAGACAAAGAGAGAATCTTAAAGGCAGCAAGGGAGAAAAAGGAAGTAACATACAAGGGGGCCCCAATCAGGTTAGCATCTGACTCCTCAATGGAAATGCTCCAAGCCAGAAGAGAATGGCAAGAAATATTCCAAGCAATGAGAACCAAAGGCCTGCAACCCAGACTACTTTACCCAGCAAGGCTTTCATTCAAGATAGAAGGCCAAATAAGGAGCTTCCCAGACAAAAGAAGTCTAAAAGAATACACCTCTACCAAACCAATTCTTCAAGGGATATTAAAGGGACTGCTTTAAGGGAAGAAAGGAAAAGACAGAAAGAGAAAGAGAGAGAGGAACACAAATACAAAAATGGCAATGAATAAATACCTATCAATAATAACCTTAAATGTAAATGGAATAAATGCTCCAATCAAAACATAGAATAGCTGAATGGATAAGAAAGCATGACCCACACATATGCTGCCTACAAGAAACCCACCTCAGGACAAAAGACATACACAGGCTCAAAGTGAAGGGCTGGAAACAAATTTTCCAAGCAAATGGTCAGGAAAAAAAAGCTGGGGTAGCAATACTCATATCAGACAAAATAGACTTCAAAAGAAGGGCCATAAAGAGAGACCCAGAAAGTCACTTCATAATACTCAAGGGAAGAATCCACCAAGAAGACATAAATATTGTAAATATATATGCACCCAACATAGGAGCACCTAAATACATCAAGAAAATCTTAGAAGACTTCAAGAAAGATATTGACAGCAACACAATTATAGTAGGTGATTTTAACACCCACTGTCAAAAATGGACAGATCTTCCAAACAAAATGTCAACAAAGATATTGTGGCACTGAACAACACTCTAGAGGAAATGCACTTAACTGATACATATATAGAGCCCTTCATCCCAAAGAAGCTAAATACACTTTCTTTTCAAATGCACATGGAACATTTTCAAAGATAGACCACATGATAGGACACAAATCAAGCCTCAACAAATTCAAGAAAATTGAAATCATACCAAGCATTTTCTCTGACCACAAGGGACTGAAACTAGAAACCAATCCCAAGGATAAAAACCCAAAACCCTCAAAATCATGGAGATTGAATAGCATGCTATTAAACAATGAATGGGTCAAGAATGAAATTAGGGAGGAAATAAAAAAATTTCTGGAAACAAATGATAATGAACTCACATCGACCCAAAACTTATGGGACACAGCAAAGGCAGTCCTCAGAGGGAAGCTTATAGCAATACAGGCCTATCTAAAAAAGACAGAAACATCTCAAACAAACAACCTAACCCTACGCCTACAAGAACTCGAGGAACAACAACAAAAACAGCCCAGAGCAAGTAGAAGGAAAGAAATAACCAAGATCAGAGCAGAATTAAATGACATAGAGACTAAAAGCATAATCCTAAAGATAAATGAATCCAGGAGCTGGTTCTTTGAAAAGATCAACAAAATCGACAAACCTTTAAGCAGGCTCATCAAGAAAAAAAGAGAAAGGACTCAAATAAACACAATCAGAAATGAAAGAGGAGAGATTACGACTGACACCACAGAAATACAAAGGATTGTAAGAAATTACTATGAAGAACTGTATGCCAAGAAATTTGAAAACCTAAGTGAAATGGACAGGTTTCTAGAAAAATATAACCTTCCAAAACTCAATGAAAAAGAAACAGAAAGCCTGAACAGACCAATAACAGCCGGTGAAATTGAATCAGTAATCAAAACACTCCCAACACACAAAAGTCCTGGACCAGATGGCTTCACAGGAGAATTCTACAAAACATTTAAGGAAGAGCTAACCCCTATTCTCCACAGACTATTCGAAAAAATCCAAAAAGATGGAAGACTCCCAAACTCTTTTTATGAAGCCAGCATCATCCTAATCCCAAAACCAGATAAAGACACAACAAAGAAGGAAAACTTCAGGCCAATATCACTGATGAACATAGAAGCTAAAATCCTCAACAAAATATTGGCAAACCGCATCCAACAACACCTTAAAAAGAGAACTTCCGGCCAAGATGGAGGCATAGGCGGATACACTGTGCCTCCTCTCACAACCAAAATTAAGGACAACAAATATTTAGAAACAAGAAAACAACCAGAACTAATAGAAAACTGAACTGTACGGAAGTCCAACAACCATTCATCCAGACCGGTAAGAGGGGCGGAGTCGCGGCAGAAGAAAGTGGAGGTGCGGACCTGGAACGCAAGCAGCAGCGGCTTGCAGTTCCCAGGTGCACAGGGGGCGGCTGGTGGTTCCCAGGCCTACAGGCAGCAGCTGGCGGACCCCGGGCACTGGGGGGCAACTGTGCAGACCCAGTGAGGCCGCACAGGGCGGCTGGCTGACTGACCAGGCGGTCTCACATTCGAGCGCGCAGACGGTCCAGGCGGAGGGGAAGTGGCGGAAGGGACTGAATCCAGAAGAGAGCGGAACAGGCGCCATTGCTCCCTCTCAGGCCCCGCCCCCACATACAGCGTCACAACCCAGCAACTGGGCTGCCCTGCACTGGGGAGCGCCAGAGGCTCCACTCTTCACTACGTAACAGCACGCGCGCGTGCACAGATAATCCAGGTGAAGGGGAAGCAGCGGAAAGGGCTGGAGTCCAGGAGAGAGCAGAGCAGGCGCCATTGCTCCTTCTCAGACCCTGCCCCCACCTATAGCGTCACAACCCAGCGACTGGGCTGCCCCGCCCTGGGAAACACCTAAGACTCCACCTCCTCACTACGCAATAGCCGTGACCAGACTAAAACCAAAACCACAAAAAAAAAAAAAAAAAACCCCACCAAAAATGGCTCAAACCGGAAAACAAATAAAAGCCCCAGAGCCAATTTCTCTAAGCAGTGAAGAGATAGCCAACCTATCAGATGCACAGTTCAAAGCACTGGTCATCAAAATGCTCACAGAATTGGTTGATTTTGCTCACAAACTAGATGAAAAAATGCAGGCTACAATACGTGAAATGAAGGAAGATGCATGGGGAACTGATAGAGATGGAAGGAAAACTGGGACTCATATCAATGGAGTGGACCAGAAGGAAGAAACTAACAACCAAACAGAAAACGAGGAAGAAACAAGAATTCAAAAAAAAATGAGGAGAGACTTAGGAACCTCCGGGACATCGTTAAACGTGCCAACATCCGAATTATAGGGGTCCCAGAAGGGGAAGAAGAACAGCAACGAGTGGAAAACTTATTTGAACAAATAATAAAGGAGAACTTCCCCAATCTGGCAAAGGAAATAGACTACCAGGACGTCCAGGAAGCTCAGAGAGTCCCAAAGAAGTTGGACCCAAGGAGGAACACACCAAGGCACATTGTAATTACATTAGCCAAGATTCAAATGAAGCAGAGAATTCTAGAAGCAGCAAGGGATAAGGGGACAGTCACCTACAAGGGAGTTCCCATCAGACTGTCAGCTGATTTCTCAAAAGAGACCTTCCAGGCAAGAAGGGGCTGGAAAGAAATATTTGAAATCTTGAAAAGCAGGGACCTACACCCAAAATTGCTCTATCCAGCAAAGCTGTCATTTAGAATGGAAGGAAAGATAAAGTGCTTCTCAGATAAGGTCAAGTTCAAGGAGTTCATCATCACCAAGCCCTTATTATATGAAATGTTAAAGGGACTTATCTAAGAAAAAGAAGATAAAACTATGACAGTGAAAAGACAACAAACTCATAGCTATCAAGAACCACACCTAAAACAAAAGCAAACTAAGCAAACAGCTAGAATAGGAACAGGACCACAGAAATGGAGATCATATGGAGGGTTAGCAACAGGGGTGTGGGAGGAGGAGAGAGGGGGAAAGGTACAGAGAATGAGTAGCATAGATAATGGGAAAAAAATAGACAGGGGGAGGGCAAGAATAGTATGGGAAATGTAGAAGCTAGAAAACTTATGACCCATGGACATGAACTAAAGGGGGGAATGTGGGTGAGAGAGTGTGGGTAGGGTGGAGGGGAATGATGGGGGAGAAATGGGACAACTGTAATAGCATAATCAATAAAATATATTTAAAAAAAGGAAAAAAAAAGATCATACACCATAACCAAGTGGGATTCATCCCAGCGATGCAAGGATGGTTCAACATTCGCAAATCAGTAAATGTAATTCATCACATAAACAAAAGCAAAGACAAAAATACATGATCATATCAATAGATGCGGAAAAAGCATTTGATAAGGTACAGCACCCATTTATGATAAAAACACTCACCAAAATAGGAATAGAGGGAGCATTCCTCAACATAATAAAGTCTATATATGAGAAACCTACAGCCAGCATCATACTCAACGGGCAAAGACTAAAATCTTTTCCACTAAAATCAGGAACAAGACAAGGCTGTCCACTTTCACCACTTCTATTCAATATAGTATTGGAAGTATTAGCCACAGCGATTAGACAAGAAAAGGAAATAAAAGTCATCCAACTTGGAAAGGAGGAAACAAAACTATCATTGTTTGCAGATGACATGTTAGTATACATAGAAAATCCTATAGTCTCAGCCAAAAAACTGCTCGACCTAATTAATGAATTTGGCCAAACAGCGGGATACAAAGTCAATATCCAGAAATCAAAGGCATTTTTGTATACCAACAATGAAACAACAGAAGCAGAAATCAAGAAAAAAATCCCCTTCGATACAGCAAAAAGAAAAATAAAGTACCTAGGAATAAACCTAACCAAGGAGGTAAAAGACCTGTATGCAGAAAACTACACAACACTGAAGAAAGAAATCAAGGAAGACACAAATAAATGGAAACACATACCGTGTTCGTGGATCGGAAGAATTAACATCATCAAAATCCATACTTCCTAAAGCAATCTACAGATTCAATGCAATACCTATTAAAGTACCAATGGCATATTTCACAGATATAGAACAAACTCTTCAAAAATTTATATGGAACAATAAATGACCCAGAATAGCGGCAGCAATCTTGAGAAAGAAGAGCAAAGCAGGAGGGATCACAATACCTGATACCAAAATGTATTACAAGGCTACTGTAATCAAAACAGCCTGGTACTGGCATAAAAACAGGCACGTGGACCAGTGGAATAGAACAGAGAGCCCAGAAATAAACCCTAGTCTCTACAGTCAAGTAACATTCGACAAAGGGGGCAGCAACATAACATGGAGTAAAAATAGCCTCTTCAACAAGTGGTGTTGGGAGAACTGGACAGCTTCGTGCAAGAAAATGAAACTCGAGCACCAACTTACACCATACGCAAAAATAAACTCAAGGTGGATAAAAGATTTAAATATAAGCCGTAACACCATTGAAGTCCTAGAGGAGAACATAGGCAGGAAAATCTCAGATATTACACGCAGCAACATTTTTACTGATAAGTCCCCTAAAGCAAGGGACGTAAAGGAAAGAATAAACAAATGGGATCTCATCAAAATAAAAAGCTTCTGCATGGCCAAGGAAAACAGTATTAAAATAAAAAGAGAACCGACTGTGTGGGAAAACATATTTGCCAATGATACCTCAGATAAGGGTTTAATCTCCAAAATATACAAAGAACTTACACGACTCCACTCTAAGAAGACAAGCAACCCAATTAAAAAATGGGCAGAGGACTTGGGCAGACACTTCTCCAAGGAGGACATACAGAGGATCCAGAGACACATGAAAAGATGCTCGATATCGCTAACTATCAGAGAGATGCAAATTAAAACCACAATGAGATACAACTTGACACCAGTCAGAATGGCCCACATAAACAAAGCAACAAACAGCAAGTGTTGGAGAGGTTGTGGAGAAAAGGGGACACTAGTGCACTGCTGGTGGGAGTGCAGACTGGTACAACCACTATGGAAAGCAGTATGGAATTTTCTAAAAAAACTAAAAATGGATATACCTTTTGACCCAGCAATTCCACTGCTAGGACTATATCCTAAGAACCCTGAAACACCAATCCAAAAGAACCTATGCACCCCTATGTTTATAGCAGCACAATTTACAATAGCCAAGTGTTGGAAGCAACCTAGATGCCCATCAGTAAATGAATGGATCAAAAAACTGTGGTACATTTACACAATGGAATTCTATGCAGCAGAAAGAAAAAAGGAGCTCATACCCTTTGCAACTGCATGGATGGAACTTGAGAGCATCATGTTAAACGAAGTAAGCCAGGCAGTGAAAGACAAATACCATATGATTTCACCTTTAACAGGAAGCTAATCAACAAAACAAACAAACAAGCATAATATAAACAAAGACACTGAATTTGAGAACAGTCTGACAGTGACCAGAGGGGGAGGGGAGGGAATTTCAGGGGAAAAGGGGAACGGTTTAGAGCAACAAGTATAAAGGACTCATGGACAAAACTATGGGGGGTGGAAATGAGAGGAAGGTGGGGAGGGCTGGGGTGGTGGGCTTGGGCGGGGTAAAAGACAGAAAACTGTACAATATCAACAATTAAAAAATACTGATTAATAAAAAAAGAAAAGAAAAACAAAAACAAAACAAAAAAAACCTAATTAACTCAATTGAATCACTTGGTAAAACAGCAAGTTTTCTGTAATGATAGAGAATTTGTGGGTAAATTAACCAAAGAAAGGTATTTTAACTTATTTAAAAACCGGTGTTGATTCTCTACACAACAGATAATTGCTACCCCATTTTTTGGTTTTGTGCTGTTTTGTTTTCATGTGTGATAGGGACAACAGCCCATGTTAGGAATTGAAAATGCAGACCCTTGCTTTTCTACCTTCTTTGATGGGGTGGCCTTTGACACAATTATGGCCATTGAAGATAAGAGGGACTTTGTTGGGGAGCTTCTGGAAAATATCTTTCTCCCTGATAAAGATAGAGAGACTGGGGGAAAATTTCCATGTCACTCTGGACTTCCTTGCCCCATCCCTACCACAATTCTTTCCCATTCTCTTGGAGGTTGTATGAGTATGTAATGCTTGCAATGGCTGCAGTTACCCTGCAGCTATTCAAGGCACCGTGGCACAGAGGATGGCACAGAGAAACACACCTGGAAGAGTCTGGATCCTTTATGTTGTTGATCACTGAGTCAACCTTGGGAACACCTACCTCTGGGCTTCTGTTATATGCAGCCAAACATATTTTAATTAAGTACAGTATCCAATTTTTCACAGTAAAAAGTATTGAACTGGCAAAAATAACGTGATTATAGCTGCACCATAGGTAATTTTGATATTGATTCTGCAGTCAACATTCTCCTTTGCTAACCCAGGGTCAGTGAATTTATAAAGATTATAATTCTAAAATCCTATTCTCAGTATCTCTTCTCCACTGCATTTCTTCCATTCCTAGTGAAAAATTCTTGGCCATTTCTAGTTTGCATTTTAACCTTCTCCAGATTCTCTGCTCTTTTGCCATCTCCTGCCAATCAACATGAACTACTCCGCTGGATCCAGAGGAGTTCTCTGCACCCTAAACACACCATGCTGTCTGTACCCAGTGTGACTTCCCCACTTACTGTCTTACAATATGTGCTTGGTCTGTGCTCAGGCACTACATAGTTTGGTTTCATCGTTATTTTAATATACACACAGTACTTTTAAAAGATCTAAAATCCCAGATAGGTAGGATTATATGTGCTTTCCCTAATCTAATATAGTATTTGATATATCGAGTGACACATGGAATAGAATATACATTTTTAGAACTCTCCATGAAGTCTGGGGTATATGTTTGTATGATTTATATATAGCAGCCTGCAAAGGACTGCTTTATAGCTAGTCTATCAATCACTCCATATTTGTTGAATGTTCATTCTTTTTTTCTGTCAAAAATATACATTAAAATATTTAAAAGCAATACATGCTAATACAGAAAATTTGGAAACTGCAGACAGAAGCAAACAAACTAAATCACTCAAGTCCCTGCACTCCAAAACAATATCATTAAACTT
Source organism: Glossophaga mutica (assembly GCA_039655065.1). Lineage (NCBI taxonomy): Eukaryota > Metazoa > Chordata > Mammalia > Chiroptera > Phyllostomidae > Glossophaga > Glossophaga mutica. Next base: position 141,074,112 of record CM077305.1, on the reverse strand, counting down.
TTGGTGTTTTACTTTCCAATGTTTTTTGCTTTGCATAGATTTCAGTGGGGGTTCTCTTTGTTTGTTTGCAGCTATTGGTCAGACAGAACTTAGATAACAGGAGAAACTGAAGGAGTGTATGTCAGGAAGGGTGCCTGTCAGACTCTTTCTGAACCCCTATTCATCATGAAGAACAATTACAATTTTGATTGCTTATTGTAGTCTTCATGTCATTTAGTTCTCAAAGTAACAATTATGAAGCAATGTTATTATTCATATTTCATTTTATTTAAAAAATTTCATTAAACATTTTTAAATTACCTTCTTGTCCCCTTATACCTCCCCATCTGCCAGCAATGACCACACTGTTGTCCATGTCCATGAGTCCATCAAACTTTTTGCTCAATCCCTCCATCCCCATCCCCTTAACCGTTCCCCCATTAGCTCTCATCCAGCTCTCCATCTATGAATCTATTCCCATCTTCCTTATTAGTTCAGTTTGTTCATTAGATTCCACATATGAGTGATATCATATAGTATTTGTCTTTTTTTGGTCTGGCTTATTTCATTTAGCATAATGTTCTCCAGGCCCATCCACGCTGTTGCAAAGGGTAAAATTTTCTTCTTTTTTATGGCTGAGAAGTGTTCCATTGGGTAAATGTCCCATAGTTTTTTTATCCACTCATCTATTGATGGACACTTGGGCTGCTTCCATATCTTGGGGATTGTAAATAATGCTGCAATGAACACAGGTGTGCTTATGTTCTTTTGAACTAGTGTTTTGGGTTCCTTTGGATATATTCCCAGAAGTGGCATCACTGGGTCAAAAGGCAGATCCATTTTTAATTTTTTGAGGTGTCTCCACACTGCTTTCAACAGTGGCTGTACCAGTCTACATTCCCACCAATAGTGCAAAAGACTCCACCTTTCTCCACATCCTTCCCAGCACTTGTTTGTTGATTTGTTGATGATGGCCATTCTGATGGGTGTGAGATGGTAACTCATTGTGGTTTTAATTTTCATTTCTCTGATGATTAGTGACGTTGAGTATTTTTACATGTCTATTGGCTATCTGTAAGTCCTCTTTGGTTAAGTGTCTATTCAGGTCCTTTGCCCATTTTTCAATTGGATTGTTTGTTTTCTTGGTGTTGAGTTTTGTAAGTACTTTGTGAATTTTGGATATTAACATCCTATCAAATGCATTGATGAATGTTTTCCCATTCTGTGGTTTTTATTTTTTTGGCAATTTCCTTTGCTGTGCAAAAACTTTTTAATTTGATATAGTCCCATTTGTTTATTTTTCTTTTGTTTTCCTTGCCAGGGGAGATATAGCCAATAAAAAATTGCTACGAGCAATGTCTGAGATTTTGCTGCCTATGTTTTCTTCCAGGATTTTTATCGTTTTGGGGACAACATTTAAGTCTTTGATCCATTTTGAATTTGTTCTTGTGTGTGGTATAAGAAGGTGATCTAGTTTAATTTTTCTGCACATATCTGACCAGTTTTTCCAACACTATTTATTGAGTAAACTATCTTTAGCCCATTGTATGTGCTTGTTTCCCCTGTTGAATATTGACTATAAAGGTGTGGACTATAAATTTATTCCTGGGCTCTGTACTCTGTTCCATTCATCTGTGTCTGTTTTTATGCCAGGATCAGACTGTTTTCATTACTATGGCATTGTAGTACAGTTTGATATTAGGTAGAAGGATTCCTCCAACTTTGTTCTTATTTCTCAGGATCACTGTTGTTATGCAGGGCCTTTTGTGGTTCCATATACATTTTTAAAATATTTGTTCTAGTTCTGTGAAATATGGCACTGGTAGTCTTGATAAGAATTTTATTAAATCTGTAGATTGTCTGGGTAGTATGAACATTTTAATGATGTTAATTCTTCCTATCCATGAACACGGTATATGCTTCCATTTATTTATATCTTTTTCCATTTCTTTCGTCAGTGTCTTATAATATTCTGAGTACAGGTCTTTTACATCCTTTGTTAGTTTATTCCTAGGTATTTTATTCTTTTTGAAGCAATTGTGAATGGTATTATTTTTTTATTTCCCTTTCTGTTAGTTCATATTGGCATATAAAAATCAAACTGATTTCTGAATATTAATTTTATATCCTGCTACTTTGCTGAATTAATTTACCAGTTCTAATAATTTTTTGGTGGAGTCTTTGGGGTTCTCTATGTATAGAATTATGTTGTCTGTGAATAAAGACAGTTTTACTACTTCCTTTCTAATTTGAATGCCTTTTATTCCTCCTTCTTGTCTGATTGCTGTGGCTAGGACTTCCAATACTATGTTGAATAAGAGAAGTGAAAGTAGACATAAGTTGACACTTAAAGGAACTTGAAAAAGTTCAACAAAGCCCAAAGTAAGTAGAAAGAAGGAAATAATAAATATCAGAGCAGAAATAAATGAAATAGATTCTAAAAAACAATACAAAAGACCAGTGAATCCAAGAGCTGGTTCTTTGAAAAGATAAACAAGTTTGACAAACTTTTAACAAGACTCATCAAGAAAAAATGAGAAAAGACCCAAATAAATGAAATCAGAAATGAAAGAGGAGAAATAACAACTAACACAAAAAAAAATACAAAAGATTATAAAAAAATATTATGAACAACTATATGTGAACAAACTGGACAACGTGGATGAAATGGATAAATTCCTAGAAACATACAATCTTCCAAAACTAAATCAGGAAGAATCAGAGAATCTGAATAGACAGATTAGACCTAGTGAAATTGAAGCAATTAAAAAACTCCTAACAAACAAAAGCCCTGAAACAGATGGCTTCACAGGGAAATTTTACCAAATGCTCCGAGGAGAACTAACACGTCTTCTCAAACTATTTCATAAAATTCAAAGGGGAGAAAGGGCTCCCAAACTCATCTTGTAAGACCAGCATTATCCTAATTTCAAGTCTAGATAAAAATGCTGCAAAGAAAGAAAATCACAGGCCATTATCTCTGTTGAACATAGATGCTAAAATCTTCAACAAAATATTAGCAAACCAAATATAGCAATACATCGAAAAGATCATACACCATGATCAAGTTGGATTTATTCTGGGAAAGCAAGGTTGATACAACATTTGCAAATCAATAAATGATTCACTACATAAACGAAATAAAGGATAAAAACTGCATGATCATATCAATAGACACAGAAAAAGCATTTGATAAAATCCAGCACCCATTTATGATAAAAGCTCTCAGCAAAGTGGGATTAAAGGGAACATACCTAAACATAATGAAGGTATACATGACAAACCCACTGCCTGCATCATAATCAACGGGCAAAAGCTACAAGTGTATTATTATTATTTATATTATTATTATTATTTATATTTTTGAATAGTTGAAAGATGAGGTACCCAGGTCAGGGAAAGTTAGGAATTTGCCTGAAATAAAACAGCTGCAGAGTCCTAAAGCTGGAAATGAGGCCCACTTCTCTCTCAACTTCCGAAAATTAAGCAGGTTTTCTCTTTTCTTCTTGTGTTTTACCCAATTACCAAACAACAGAACCAGCAGGGAGTTGTTGGTCCTTTGGTTCCAAGCCTTTTATTTTATAAAGGAAGAGACTACCAAGAAGAGTGTCTTGGAAATGAGTTCTCTTGCTTGCTTTTTCTGGCTTCTCGTGAAGCTCTACTGGTCAGTTTTTGGCCACTTTGTGCCTTTTCCCTACATGAAATTTGTATGCATTTGTCAAGTCCTTATTTAAATGGGCAGGACATTGTTCAGGCACCAAATAAATCACTCCAAATGATGAACACCAACAAACACTGAGATTCTAAATTCTAAGAGTTTTGAGACACTCCTTGACCAAAGATAATGTCTCTGATTTAATGCTCCTTGCCGTAGGTGCCACCTTTAAAAGCAAAGCTACTCTCTGCACCCTATTCACCTTTTAAATAGGGTGACCCTTTCAGAACAGAGCAAAGAGAAGATTCTAGAGCCTACAGCTGACATAAGACAGCCAAGATCAGTTTTATTTGGTGTGTGTTTGCTTTCTTAAGCTCAAATCTTAGTCAACATTGGACACAGCTGTCCTTTCTCAAGGAGATTTTACGTCCAGACAGAGTGTTTGGATTTTAGCTCATTGTTTAATAGTTCTAGGATTCAACTGGTCACGTTGAGGCAGGAAGGTTAGCACTCCATTAAGATGGATGGAGTAAGTTCACACCTCTCACTTTTACTTTATTTCCTTGTTTTTCTTTCCATTTGCCTGCGAACTCAGCAAAGCTGAAGCACATTCACTACATCCTCTGTTTTTATACCCACTGGACTGAAAAGTTAATTTACTGAAGAACTTGGATTTTCCAGGAAAAGGAAAAATCCACAGAGGGTTCTAAAATCTGTAAAATACAACAGGATTATCAGAGGAATAAGAAATCTTACGCTAGATCCTGTGGTTCTTAAATCAATTGTCAAAGAGATTTTAAAGCCCATATGCTTTTTGGATGGTTCTTCTGGACCTCACTATAAATGTTCTTCAGATAATATCTCCTAAGAGGGAGAGCAAAAACCACCAGTATTTATCTGAAATGCTAAAACAGTGCTTTTTTGTTCAGTTGGCTTTCACAAATATTGATTGAAAGGCAATGGGAGGAAGTTAACATTTGGTGAGTGCCCACTATGCAAAAGCATTGTGCTGGCACCATGGCAGGTTATGAAGATGACACCCGGTTCTTTCCCTTCACTCTGATGAAGAAAAAGAACATACGGTTTCCTCTAATACAATCCAGAGAAGGACTGTACTAGATATTCATGCGATAGAACCATGGAGAAAGGGACAACTTCATTCTGACTAGAGAATTTAGGAAAACTTTTTGGAGGTAAATTGAAAACCGGTATAATGGACCTGGAAGGAGAAAGGCAGGTGATTGGGAAGTTCTTTTAGCAAAGGGATTATGGTAAAGCAGAATACATGTGGTGGTATTGAGAGCCGAGAGTTCCTCCCAGTTACCTGTAGTTAGCATGGCAGAGACATGCTATGTGTTTCCCAATCCCATTTCTTCTTCTTGAAAATACAGAGAAACTACATTCTGCAGCCTCCCTGAGGTTACATGTGGTTCTGTTACTGCCTTCTGGCGGATGAAATGAAGAGAGAGTGATTGTACACTATTTTCTGCTAGGTTTCTCCCTTTGCTGGTTTGGCTAGCTAAATGCAAAGCATCCAGCAAAGATCTCTGAGGAGGCCCTGAAAGAGGGTGGTCCCATGAAACGGAAGGCCCCAAGATGCTGGGATCATCAGCAGAAGACTGCCCACCAAATACCTGATTAGACTGTGAACAAGAATTATGTTGAGCAGCTAGCACTACAGCAGGGCATGGTCAGCCAGAAAAGGTAAATCTAAAACGCCCATGAAATCCTCCTGAAGAATGTTGTTTACAAGAATTAGAATAATAATTTAAGTAGGAATATGTTTTGAATTAATATAGGCCAGCATCAGGAAGAAGACATAGCTCATTCTTTCCATTGTGGGCCTCTATGAATCATAATTTTTTTCTGGCTAATTTTATGCTGACAACAATTTTAGGGTCCTAAGTAACAATTTTAGAAAGGGGGGACTTCTTCAGTCAAGAGGTATTTGGGCATTTTATAGGTTATGGAAAGAGGGAAAGGACTTGGTGTGCTCTGAAGGGGAGTCTAAAGCTAGCTGGCTTGGGACTACTTTAAAAATACATTTTATTGCTTTTTTATTATAAAAGTAATACACACTCCTCATAGAAAAACTGGAAAACATAAAAGTGTCAATGGAATAAAATAATAACCATCTGTAACGCTACCACATTTGGGTGTATTTTACCTCATTCCCCTTTCTCTCTATCTCTCTATTTCTGTCTCTGTCTCTCTGCATACATCATATGTAATAAGTTATTGAATTATACTAGTTGTAAAATATATAATGTTTTTGTCATTAATTTTTACAAACTTGTTTTTAAATAGTTATGTATTTTTTCATTATATGAATGAATTTTGTCATTTTCCATATAGTTAGATGCAATTATTTCCAGAGTTTTAATAAATTATTTTAATATAATGGATATTATTATTCATAAATATTTCCTTGGATTCTTGATTTTTTTAGTATTGATCCTTACTAGTAGTAGGATTTGTAGTAAAAAGTCTTAAAGTTTAAGAGATCTTGAAGTGTTTAGGTAAATAGCTTTCTAGAAAGATTGTAGCAGTTTATTTTTCAATAAGCAGAATATGAGAATACCTGTCATATCACTTTCATAATACTAGTGATAGTATTTCGTTGAATACTATCATTGAAAATATTATCTATGACTTTTTATCATTTTCTCTATAGTTCAAAGACTAAAAAACAATAAATGGATGAAATGTTTGATAACTAATTTTTAGTTGGCAAAGTGGCTGTCTCCTGCAAATGTGGGAATAAATATTTTATTTTAAGGAAATCCTGGCATCCTCTGATCATAGTATGTAATAAGCTGATTGCATTTAGTACAGGCTGGGTTAACTGTGCAAGCAAATTACTGCAAAATCTCAGTTGCTTAATACAATAGAATTTTATTTCTCGCTCAGGCTACTTGCACTGTAGGTCAATAGTTGGTTCTTTGCCATGCCTAGTTGTTCTAATGTTGAGAAGTGAATGTAGTAAATCATGTGTTTGCTCTTTACTTTTTCACCTGGAAGGGATACATGCCATTTCCACTCATATCGCCTTGGCCGAAGTAAGCTATGTGACCATACTGACTACAGAGTGTAGGAAAAGACAATGCCACCCTGAGCCCAGGTACAGACCAGGGAATAGACCCTGAACATCATACCTCAGTGTCTAGTAACTGTCACACCTAAGTGACCTTTTAACTTTTGAGGAAGGGGCTGCTCCCATAGCTAACCTCCTATACTGAAAGTGACCCTCTCTTCCCTTCTGAGCTTCTAAGACAATGGTGAGCAAAGTTTGGCTCATGGGCTAAATGTGTCCTGCTATTTTTGTATAGCTTCCTAGTTAAGAATTGTTTCTACATCTTTAAATAGTTGCAAAATATGCAAAGCAAAATAACTTGTGTAACATGAAAGTTTTATGAAAATCAAATGTATGTTTATAAATTAAGTTATTAGAACACAGCCATGCTTATTTATGCATTATCTATGACTGCTTTTGTGCTGCAGTAGCAAAGTTGAAGAGTTGCAACAGAAAATTACTCTCTGGTCTTTTACAGAAAATGTTTGTCGATCTCTGATCCTACATGTGGACCTGAGGAAGATGATGGTCATTTTAATAGGGTTGCCTGGGAAGCGATTATTAGCTAGATGTTTCAAATTCAATTCATTGGATTGAAAAAAGTTTGAAATTTTCTCGTGGTTGATGCGCATACTTACTGTGGCTATGGCTGTTCCATGGTGAGTAGTGGGATGAGAGTTGAGACCCAACAGCCAAGTTGGACTGGAATTAGAGAGGAAAGCCATGAGAGCTATCAGGAGGTCAGTCGAATTTGATATTGTAGTTGTAAGCCAGACCTCAGGAGTTTCTCATCAGGACCTTTCAGCTCCCTGGAGATTTGTTACATAAAGCTACTCAATGTTTTAGAGTCAAACTGGATACTAAGCCCTTCTTGCCTCCAGAGAGAGAGAGAGAGAGAGAGAGAGAGAGAGAGAGAGAGAGAGAGAGAGAGAGAGGTAAAGGAAGGAAGGGAGGGAAGGAAGGAAGGAAGGAAGGAAGGACGGAAGGAAGGAAGGAAGGAAGAAAGATTGGCTTTCAGGAGGAAAAATCCTGAATTTTGCCTTAACTTTTCCAGCTTGTTACTCTTGGAAGATTGTAATTCACTTTCAACTGTGATTTTTAAAAATGTTTTGGATTTCTCCTCAGAAGTTTCATTAGCATTTAGAAAGCCACCAGAAAGTGGCTTTCTGGGTGATTTACCTGTTGGGTTGTGTGGGGTTTGCAAAGAGCAGGTATGCTCAGGTGTGCTCCATCCATTGCCAACATACTCCTTGTGTTAAAACTGGGATTTCTAAAGGAGCATGTTGATCCAGTGATAGAATGGCATTTCTCTTCCTTTAGTGGCCAAGTAATAATGCACTAGTTAGTGAGGCTAGGAATGAGATGGGAGATCCATCACATACATATATATTCCAACTGAGGTCAAGATTTATTCTTTTTAAATGTCAAAAATAACATTCCTAATACCTGTGTATATAGGTTGCACTTATTTGTGCACTTAAACTAACCCTTTTCTAATCCTGCTTCCACAGCTGCCAAAGACTTTCTCTGAAAGGCATTTTCTTCTAAACTACTCATAATTCACATCCAACTCTCATTGGAGAAATGTCTTTTGTGGCTTTTTGCCATAGTAAAAGTTAGAGGAGGATAGTTTTACCTAGTTTCCAAAAGTTGTACTGTGGCTTAGAAAGATACCTCTGGTAGCTCTTTTCCCTTTCCTCTCCTGAGCTAGTACCGTATTGCATTCTCTTTCTTTTTGCATTTGGCCAATTTTCTTATGTTACTTCGTTGAGCATACTATGTCTTTTAGAAGGATGTTATTATTAAAATATTTTTGTGTGTAGAATTCTAATTATATTATGTATATTTGAATATCTTATTAGAAACTAAGTTGATGTGATTTCCAATCTAAGTAAGGACACAGGATTTGATGTGTGCTCATGAGGACAATGGGGCAGAACTGTTGAAATCGAGGTCATCTGGGAAAATTTAGGACATATAATTGTCCTACCCATATAGTGCTTGTTTGACTATGTATACCACAAGAGATGATTTTGGGCTAAAATAGAAAATGATATTGTAATATGCATGATAGTTGTAAAGCATTCTGACATACATTACTTCATTTAATTCTTTCAATCCTCCTCTAAGGTGGGCATGTGTTATTATCCATATCTTATGAATAAGAAAAGTCACTAGTCTGAAAGACTAGTGATTTGCCCAAAGAAGTCATCACTGGGCAGAGGTAAGGTCTAGTTCTCTTTGCCCCTGGTTAATGATACCCTTTTGTGATGCTATCTCCTCAAGACTGGTAGGATAGGTACTGGCCACAGGCCATCCTTTAAAGTTTGTAGGTGGGTTTTTCTTTAGAAAGAAATCCTTAACTCAGAGTAAGGCTTGCATCTTTTAAGTGTTTATCAAGTATTTATTGCATATCCGTATTGGACACTTGCCAAACAGAGGACAAATTCTTATGTCTAGCTTTGAACCAATTTTTATTTCTTCTAAAATAAGACATTTCCAGACATCAAGAGACCTAAAAAATGGTCAAGTCATTATTATGTTGCTCATTTACTTTTGTCTCAAAACCTTATTACACAATATTCATGTCACCATATAGTTTTCAGTCCTATGTGAAATTTTTACCTTTTTCCCTATGTCTCACAGATCTTGATATCCCAAATTTGAAGGTGGGCTATTCAGAAAATTGGACATCTGATTTCAAGGAGAGAAGTGTTCGGGATCTTTTCATAACCTTTCTTGGGGCAGAATGAATTGGAAGCAAGATATACAAGCATAAGTCTATACTTTATTTGAGGTGGGTTCATAGCTAGGTCTCTCTCTGTTCTTTGGTAGCAAGGTAAACAGGAAGTCAAGGAAACTTTCAGACAAAGATTTATTCTTGGAACTTGGAAAGTATTACATGTTCCATATGTTATAATAAAGTAAAATAAGAATTCTTCTGAGAAAGGTGCTCCAGATCTTGAACTGCATTATATTAGAATATTATTTAACAACAATCTAAAAAATTTCTATGTTTTTCTCAAGGAAAAAGAAAAAAGTTAAATTTATAATGAATATTAACATGGAGAGCTTGACCAAAGAATTGTCTAAAAGAACTTTATAGCCCTGGCTGGTGTGGCTCAGTGGATTGAGTGCCGGCCTGTGAACCAAAGGGTCACGGGTTGAATTCCCAATCAGGGCACATGCCTGGGTTACAGGCCAGGTCCCCACTAGGGGGAGCACATGAGGCAACCACACATTGATGTTTCTATCCTTCTCTTCCTCTCTCTAAAAATAAATAAATAAAATCTTTAAAAAACAACTTTATAAGTGATTGCTTGGTGGCAGTGTCAGTTAAATTCAAAAAGAAAATAAGCATCATGTTCCTTAATTTCCTCAACAAATGACTCTCCTTTTGTTCAGTACTGAGACCTAGAATCATGCTAATCTAACAAATACACATTTGATTTCTGATCTTCACAGCTTTTCTTTTCCATCTTTGTCACCTTATGAAAAATAATAATACAAAATAATATAAAATAACAGTAACTGTTTTTAAAAATAATTTCCTTGAAATATTATTCTATAGTGGATGCCATAACTCAGAAGAAAAACCAGGGCCAGGAGGAGTAGATAGGTCTCATGACTGATGAGTTCAAAACTCTCCCCCATCCTTGCCCCAAGTGTCCCAGCCTTATCAACTTTTGCTTTATTATAAAGGCTTCTGCTCTTCAGTGGAACATTTATACCTTCCATTTTACAAATATATTTGAGATTCTCAAGGAGAGGGTAGTGGGGATGGAAGGGTATTTCAGGTGAAAAGAATAATATAAGCAGAGGCCTGGAGATGGGAATGAAAAGTGTAGTGAGAAATTGGACTGCAAAGTTTGTGATGGATCCAGACCTCAGGTCTTAAAAACCAGCTGTTAGGGGATTGTACTTTGTTCTGTGAGTAGGATAACTATTTTACTGTGCTATCAAGGAGAGTGAGACTGAAGACAGTGGAGTCAGTGGGGAGCATGCTGATGTTGTAGATGCAAGCCTGAACCAAGAGGATCTCAGTGTAAAGCACACTGAGAAATTCACTTGGTAATGGATGCCCACTCTGCCATTGTCCTCTAGCTGTAGGGGTGACAAGCTCAAATCAGAAGTGGCTCTTGCATCCTAGAAGCTTGCCATCTATCCAGGCTTGCAACTGAAGATAGGTAATGGGGGCAAGGTGTTGACTCTTAATGACAGAACACTTTTTGAAAGGCCCCACAGGGTGATAATTCTATAGATTCAGAATTAATTTTATGAGCATGTTGGGAGAGTTTGGTATTAAGGTGGGATTTACACAAACCCAAAAGATAGACTAACAGAGAGCTTACTATCTAGATTTTTCTGATACTCAACTTTCTCTCAATTTAGACCTTTGGAGAAATATTATATTCAGAATGTTTCTTAGCAAGCATAGAATATGAATAAGTTATAGAAATTTGATACTATTCAATGTATTCAATTATCACTTAAAATTATCACCTAAGAGAGCTGAAGGCAAGTCTCCCCTCAAAGTTGCCAACTGAACCAAATACATGATGTCTGAGACACAGAATTCCCTTTCTTTCAACAGTATTTGGATTGCCCTGACAATGTTCGTCTTCCAGACTCTCTGTACATCTGTTGCCAATGATCTCTCTCCCCAATTTCAAATTCTTTCTTTTGATAAACTGATAATTAAAGGCAAATCCCAGCCCAGGTATCAGCATTATATTTCTAGGAATTGGTCTTTCAGAAGCAATAGTTAACAAAAATTAGTAAAAATATGCATACAGGGATGTTAATTGCTGCCTTGTTTATAATACAAAAAAATTAGCTATATGTGTATCAGTTGTGAAATTGCTTAAATAAAAGATGGTATATTTATTTAAAGATTAATATTTAAAGATGTAGTATTATGCAATCATAAGAAAGGATGCATAGGACAATATGTACTGACTTGAGAAGATAGAATAAAAAGCTATTATAAAAACAACTTGTATATCAATAGTATAGCAGGATTTCAAATTTGTAAAAAAGAAATGTATGTATGTCTCTGCTTGTGTGTGATATATACATATATGATACATATATGCTAATAGAGCAGATATCAGCACATAAAAATAGGAAAACAATACACTTAAATACTAATTAATGGTTAACTCTGGGGAATGGTGGGGTTGTATGTTGGAGATTATCTGAGGCTTTCACCTCTTCATTTATGTGCACATACATACATGTACACACACATGCATGCATATACACTAACATGCAGTGAGGTCATGAGTGCAATTTACTTTGGGTTTTTTATTCTTTAAGGACCTCTTTTTTTCTTTCTTTTGTTGAATGGCCCTTGAAAACCTTACATTCTTAAGGAAATCATCATATGCTAGGATAAATTATTATTCACTGTGGGAATTGATACATACTATAAACAAAATATAAATTAATATGGGCTCCTAGGTAACTGAAAAATTGCTTCCAATTGCATGAGGGTGGGAGTCTAAAGACAGTGAAGAGATGGAAAAATTGTATATCTCCTCTAAGTACAGAGACCATAAGCCTTGAGTTTGCAAGCAAGCAGCCTACATTTAAATTGTCTATAACATTGCTCCCCTTAAGTCATAAGAATGCCTGTAAATTCAAGAATTTGAGGCACGCACAACTTTTGAGCTGGAACCTACCAGAGTTCTTTCATGTAAGACTGAATTCTAATTTTTGGTTCACAAAATAGGTACCCATAAATCCAGGCACAACACTTTGCATGTAACATATACTTGCTAAATAGTTGCTGCTTTGTGAATGATCAGACTCATAGAAAAAAATAACACTACCTGATGATGATCTTTGAATTCAGAAGTCTTTCCTCTTTAGAAGGGCAAGATGATTGCTTACAGCCTTCTCAACCCCTTTAATCAAGAACAGGAAACTGAGAGGGATCCAAGATGGCAGAGGAATAAGTTAAAGCTACACTACCCTTCTCCCAGGATCAATCTGGAATTACAACAAAATTGTAGAGAAATCATCCAGAATAACCAACTGAACACTAGCTGGAGAGAAGCCTTATAACCAGAGAAAGACAGAAGAAACCACTTCAGCATGATGTGACTGGTAGGGAGCATGGAGGAGATGTGAGAAGGCTGGCTGGGCTCCCACGGTGACAGCTGAAGTGCCAGAGGGATATTTCAGTGGCTAGAGGTTCCCCTGAGAACTGTGAGGTCTAAACCCCAAGACGGGCTCCCCAGCCTAAAGCACCAGAGCCAGAAAGGACCCCAGATAACATACAGCTATCAAAAGCAGCACAGTTTCTGATTACCATGGAGAGACAGCTGGGGATGCAGAGGGCCTCTTAAGGGGCCAACACACAAAATTTTGTTTGCAGGCACTTACCTTGGTCTCTGACAAAGGGAGGGAAGAGTGTACTAGAGATGGAGGAGAGTCTGAGGTTGGTGACTCTGGGAAGAGAACTGAAGGAACAGCCACCAGGATCCATCTTTCTCAGGCAGAGCACTCCTCTCCAGTGGCATCAGCCTGAAGGAAAGCAATACCCCTACCCTCAGAAATTACTCTGCCCCACCCCATGGAGCTTAAGACGGGCTGACTATCATAGCTTAATTGGATTAATAACTGATCTGTCTAGTGGCTGATTAGTTTAACAACTAAGGCAGAAAATTACAAAGCAGCAGCCAAAATGGGAAGACAAAAAAACAGACCCCAATGGAAGAATGAGAGAATTCTCCAGAAGAACTAGATGAAATGGATGCAAACAATTTATCAGATAGAGAGTTTAGAGTAAAGATTGTAAGGCTACTCAACAGCATGAAAAAAGACATAGGAACTAAAAAAGGACAAGTCAGAAATAAAGAATGCAGTATCTGAAATAAATAATATACTAGAAGGAATAAACAGTAGGTTAGATGAAATAGAGGACTAAATCAGTGATTTGGAAGACAAGGTAGAAAAGCAGACTCAGGCAGAGCAGCAAAAGGAAAAAAGACTTTTAAAAAATGAGAAGAGCTTAAGAAACATTTTGGACAACATGAAGCATAACAACATCTGCATCATGGGAATACCAGAAGGAGCAGAGAGCAAGGAAGGGATCGAGAACCTCTTTGAAGAAATAATGACCAAAAACTTACCTAATCTGGTGCAGGAAAAAGTCAAACAAGTCCAGGAAGCTCAGAGAGTCCCAAACAAGTTGACTTGAAGAGGTTTACAGAGGCACATTATAATTAAAATGACAAACCTTAAAAACAAGGAGAGAATCCAAAAAGCTGCAAGGGAAAAGCAGGTAGTTATCTACAAGGCAGCACCGATTAGACTGGCATCTGATTACTCAACAGAAACATTTCAGGCCAGAAGGCAGTGGCATGAAATTTTTAAGGTGATGAAAAGCAAGGACCTACAACAAAGGCTACTTTACCCAGCAAGGCCATCATTTAAAATCAAAGAAGAAATAAGGAGCTTTTCAGACAATAAAAAGCTAAAGGAGTTTGTTAATACCAAACCAGTACTTCAACAAATGTTAAAAGGCTTGCTTTACAAAGAAGAAAAATAGAAAGAAAGAAAGAAAGAAAGAAAGAAAGAAAGAAAGAAAGAAAGAACAGAGGAAAAGAGTCTAACGATAAAATGGCACTAGAAACATTTCTATCAATAATCACCCTAAATGTAAATGGCTTAAATGCTCTGAGCAAAAGACAGAGCGTAGCTGAATGAAAAAGAAAACAAGACCCACATATATCCTGCCTCCAAGAGACCCATCTCAGATTAAAAGATACACACAGACTAAAACTAAAGAGTTGGAAAAAAATATTTCATGCAAATGGAAAAGAAAAAAAGCTGGGGTAGCAATACTTATCTCCAACAAAGATTTTAAAACTAAGGCTATAGTAAGAGACACAGAAGGACACTACATAATAATGAAGGTAACAATCCAACAAGAGGTCATAACCCTAGTAACCATTTACACACCCAACATAGGAACACTTAAATATGTAAAGCAAATCTTGATGGACATAAAAGGAGAGATCAGCAAAAATACAGTTATAGTTGGAGATTTTAACACCTCATTGACGTCACTGGATGGATCTCCCAGACAGAAAATCAACAAGGAAACAGCAGCCTTAAATGACACACTAGATCAAATAGATTTAATTGATATCTTTAGAGCATTTCACCCCAAAGCACCAGAATATACATACTTTTCAAGTAATCAAAAGAGCCTGGTACTGGCATAAAAAGAAACACATAGATCGATGGAACAGAATAGAGAGCCCAGAAATAAATCCGCACTTTTATAGTCACTTGATATTCAACAAAGGAAGCAAGCACATCAAACAGTCTAAAGACAGTTTATTCAATAAATGGTGTTGGGAAAATTGGTCAGATAGATGCAGAAAAATTAAACTAGACCACCTTCTTATACCACACACAAGAATAAATTCAAAATGGATCAAAGACTTAAACGTTAGCCCCCAAAACATAAAAATTCTAGAAGAAAACACAGGCAGCAAAATCTTGGATATAGCTAGTAGCAATATGTTAAAGGCTATATCTTCCCTGGCAAGGAAAACAAAAGAAAAAATAAACAAATGGGACTACTTCAAACTAAAATATTTTTGCACAGCAGAGAATATCATCAGCAAAATAAAAAGACAACCCACAAAATGGGAGAACATATTCACGAATACATCTGATAAGGGGTTAATATCCATAATGTACAAAGTACTTATGAAATTCAGGACCAAAAAACACAAAGAACCCAATTAAAAAATGGGCAAAGGACCCGAATGGACACTTCTCCAAATAGGACATACAGATGGCCAATAGACATACGTAAGGATACTCAATGTCACTAATTATCAGAGAAACGCAAACTAATACCACAATGAGTTACCATCTCACTCCTATCAGAATGGCCTTCATCAATAAATCAACAAACAAGTGCTGGTGAGGATGTGCACAAAGAGGAACTCTTTTGCACTGTTGGTGGGAATGCAGACTGTTGTAGCCACTGTGGAGAGCACTATAAAGACACATGAAAAAATTGAAAATGGATCTGTCTTTTGACTCAGGGATCCCACTTCTGGAAATATATCCAAAGGAAACCAAAACACTAATTTGAATGAGCATAAGCACCCATATATTCATTACAACGTTATTTACAGTAGCCAAGATATGGAAGCAACCTGTGTCCTTCAATAGATGAGTGGATAAAACAACTATGGGACACTTACACAATGCCATTCTACGAGGCCACAAGAAGAAGAAAATTTTACCCTTTGCAACAGTATGGATGGACTTGGAGAATATTATGCTGTTAAATAGGCCAGTCAGAGAAAGAAATACCATATGATTTCACTCATTTGTAGAATCTAATGAATAAAGTGAACTAACAAGCAAAACAGAGACAGACTCATAGATGACAGAGAGTGAGGGCTGGGAGGAAGCTAGTGGGTTGAGGGATTGAGCAAAGAGAAAAGAAGGCTCATGAACATCAATAACAGTGTGGTGATTGCTGGGGGTAGGGAGCGACACGGGGACTAAATGGTAATGGGGAAAAATACAATAAAGATTAAACTGAAAAAGAAATAGGAAACTACCAGAATGAAACACAAACTACCACTGAAGACTGCTTTTCTTATCAATATTACCAAACAGTATTTATAGTATTTCATGAATGAATGCAAAATGCAACACCAAATAAAGCAAAAGCCTTACTATGAGGACAGTCATATCGTTAAACCCAAGCATGCATGATTGAATACTCCCAACTGGCAATCCCTGAACCCTGTTACAAACAAATGGGACCAGGAATGTTGTCCTCTCACACTTGCTGGGAGAGGCCTCCCACCATCCATCTCTTCCTATCCTGATTTGTATGTATTTTTGTTAAACAGTGGATCTTGCTATGCTTTTCAGAAAGCTGACAAGAGGCAAGCTGAAAATTAAAAATGGGTGCCGAGAGGCTTTACAGGAGTCTAAATAAACAACCCGACAGGAAAGACATGTGGCAGGCTAAGGTTTCAGGCTAGTGGTCAGAGAGAGTTAACAGACATCCGTATAACAGAAGGCTGTGTTTGTTTTCCCTGTCCCTGCTCTAGCAAATTTATTGGGTTATCTGTCTTATTTTGACACGTGGGTGTTTAAGGTTTCTGTTCTAGGTGTCTAAAGACATAAAAAAATTATTGTACAGTTTACATTCCTGGCAGAGGCTTTGACATGAGCTAGCTGAAAATCTCCTACCTGCCAATAATTTCACAGAAAAAAAAATCTTGCAGAATTGGGTTTTCATGGGCGGTGGGGGGCTGTCCAAGAATCCTCTGTGAAAAGCACCAAGTACAAAGGCTGACTTATATTATCTCTAACTGTATCATCCTATAGTCTAGTGAAATGCTGCCTCGAAGCCATTTTCTTCTCATTGTACTATTTTTATTTACCATGTAACAGGTTGTATAAGGAGCATTATCAGTGTCTTGTAGTGGGAGAGGCCATTTCCATCTGTGGAGGTTGCACTTGATGTAGATCAACAAGTTACAGTTTGATTTGCTTTTGAGGTCAGTAATGCACAGTAGAATTGAGTGAATATTAGGTGTTATGATAATGAACCACCAAAATGTTATAGTCGTGTGTGGAAATACTGACATTTTGATGACTAATGTACTAAGCCACTCGCAAGCAATGTTAACATATTTCTTATTTTCAGAATAGAATTTTACTCCTAAATGCCTTGTTCCTCACAGATATTGAGGCTGCAGTAACTAGTTGACATAAACCTATTTTCATTCATTCATTTATTTATTCAATTAGCATTTAATGAATACTCATATATGTTAGGAAGTGAGAAACACACGTGGAGGAAGCTATAAAACACAGTCTGTGCCTCTAAAGGAAACTTATAGTTTCTTCTCTTTTCATCTTCTACAGTAGACAACCTGCTTGGCATAGTCCAGTCAAATTTTCTTGATACCAGGTGATCAACATTAAGTCAAGGCAAGAAAATCAGTTTACAGTTTATTTTTTTCCCTAAGGCAAATAACTTCATAGCAGCTGAGGCAATCTGAACACATTTTGTTTCTTTTTCTGTTCAGTCTTCCTTCTTTTCAGTTGTCCATGGCTTCGGACTGGGACTTGGCAGCTGGTAGCCATAATCCCTACTTCTGATAATTCTCTCAGTAAAGACTTTATCATCCAGGTCACTGGACAAATGGTTTTCTTTTCTTGAGCTCCCTCTATTTTCATCACCTACATTTGTGTGTCACTTCTACTCATCTCACTACTTGAACTTGAATACAGATAGTGACAATTAATGGGTGACTTGGAGCCTCAGTTTATCATGAGTAAAACTGCATACACTCTTGTCTGTTTTATAGGGTTATAAAGTTTACATGTGGTCAGGTACTCCATCTAATAGGTGGAAAAAAGTCTGCGCACCCCCTTCCTTCTTCAAGTTGTATAGGATAAGGAGAAATGAAACAATGAGAGAGTAAAAAAATTTTGTGTCACAAAGACTGTATTATTTCATTACTTCACTGTTCATTTCAGACAAATGTGATATAAATTAAATGCTTTTTTATAACAGGTGAATTTTACCAAACATTCCCAGAACTAATACCTCTCCTTCTCAAACTATTTCATAAAATTCAAGAGGAGAGAAAGCTCCCGTGTTCATTTTATGAGGCCAGTATTATCCTAATTCTAAAACCAGATAAAGATGCTTCAAAGAAAGAAAATTATAGACCAACATCCCTGATGAACATAGACACTAAAATCCTCAACAAAATGTTAGCAAACCAAATACAGTAATGCATCAAAAAGGTCATACACTTTGATCTTTTGAGATCAAGTGGGATTTATTCTGGGAATGCAAGGTTGGTACAACATTTGCAAGTCAATAAATGTGATTCACCACATAAACAAAATGAAGGATAAGAACCATCTGATCACATCAATAGATGCAGAAAAAGCATTTGATGAAATCCAGCACACATTTATGATAAAAACTCTCAGCAAAGTGGGAATAGAGGGAACATACCTAAACATAATAAAGGCCATATATGAAAAACCTACTGCCAAATGACAAAAATTACAATTGGTTCCCCTTAAGATTGAGAGCAAGTCAGGGATGTCTGCTTTCACCTCTCTTATTCAACATAGAACTGGAAGTCCTAGCCACAGCAACCAGACAAGAAGAAGGTAAAAGGCATCCAAATTGGAAAGGAAGTAGTAAAATTGTCATTATGTTCAGATGGCATGATATTGTACCTGGAGAACCCCAAAGATTCCACCAAGTAACCACTAGAACTGATAAATGAATTTAGCAAAGCAGCAGGATACAAAATTAATATCTGGAAATCATCTGCATTTTTATATGCCAATAATGAACTAACAGAAAGGGAAATTAAGAAAACAATTCTATTCACAATTGCTTCAAAAAGAATAAATAACTAAGAATAAACCTGACCAATGATGTAAAAGACCCCTTCTCAATAAATAGTAGGACACTGAAGAAATAGAAGATACAAGTAAGTGGAAGCACATACCATGTTCATGGATAGGAAGAATTAACATCATTAAGATGTCCATGCTACCCAAGCAGTCATAATGCAATTCCTACCAATATCCCAATGCCATATTTCACAGAACTTGAACAAATATTTCAAAAATCTATGTGGAACCACAAAAGGCCCTGCATAGCAACGGCAACCCTGGGAAAGAAGAACAAAGTTGGAGGAATCCTGCTACCTAATATCAAACTGTACTACAAGGCCATAGTAAGCAGATGGGATTGATCATGTTCAGGGTGATATGGCCATAGACTAGGTTCTAGTAATCAAAAAGAGCCTGGTACTGGAATGAAAACAGACACATAGATCAATGGAATAGAAGAGAGAGTCCAGAAATAAACCCACAACTTTATAGTCAATTAATATTTGACAGAGGAAGCAAGCACATAAAATAGTCTAAAGATAGTTTATTCAATACATGGTGTCGGGAAAATTGGACAGATATGTGCAGAGAAATGAAACTAGGCTACCTTCTTATGCCGCACACAAAAATGAATTCAAAATGGATCAAAGACTTCAATGTTAGCCATGAAACCATAAAACTTCTAAAAGAAAACATAGCAGAAAAATCTCGGACATGGCTAGTAGCAATATTTTATTGGATATATCTCTCCAGGCAAGGGAAACAAACAAAAAAGTAAACAAATGGGACTATATGTCAAACTAAAACGGTTTTGCACAGCAAAAGATATCATCAAGAAAATAAAAAGACAACCCACAGAATGGGAGAACATATTTGCCAACACACCTGGTAAAAGGTTAATATCCAAAATTTACAAAGTACTTATGAGACTCAACACCAAAAAACCCCAACCCAATTAAAAAATGGGCAAAGGACCTGAATAGACACTTCTCCAAAGAGGACATACAATGGCCAATAGACATATGTTAAAGATTCACAACATCACTAATCATCTGACAAATGCAAATTAAAACTGCAATGAAATATCATCTCACACCTGTCAGAATATCTATCATCAATAAATCAACAAACAACAAGTGTGCTGATGAGAATGTGGAGAAAGGGGAACCCTCATGCACTGTTGGTGGGAATACAGACTAGTATAGCCACTGTGGAAAGCAGTATGGAGATACCTGAAAAAATTAAAAATGGATCTTCCTTTTGACACAGTCATCCTACTTCTGGGAATATATCTGAAGGAACCCGAAACACTAATTCAAAAGAACATAAGCACTTCTATGTTCACTGCAGCATTATTTACAATCGCTAAGATATGGAAGCAGCCCATGTGTCCTACAATGGATGAGTGGATAAAACAACTATGGGACATTTACACAATGAAATACTACTTGGCTATAAAAAAGAAGAAAATTTTTAACCTTTGTGACAGTATGGATAGACCTAAAAAATATGCTAAGTGAAATAAGCCAGGCAGAGAAAGACAAATGCCATGCAGTTTCACTCCTATGTGGAATCTAATGATCAGATTGAACTAACAAGCAAAACAGAGACAGACTCATAGCCAGAGAGCAGGATGATACCTTTTGGAGAAGAGGAGGGGATGGAGGGATTAAGCAAAAAGGAAGAAGGACTCATGAACATCGATAATGGTGTGGTGATTGCTTGGGGTAGGGGGCTATAAGTGGACTAAGTGGCAATGGAAAAATACAATAAAGATAAATAAAAAATAAATAAAAGCTAGAAAAATATATCTTTTAACTTTTTAAAAATTTTACATCATTTTTTCATTGTTGTTTGAATACAGTTCTCTCCATTTTCCCACCATCACTTTCCCCCACCCCACCCAACTTCCCCTCCCACCCTCAATCCTACTCCCCTTTGGCTTCGTCCATGTGTCCTTTATACATGTTCCCTGGTGACCCTTCCCCTTCTTTCCCCTGTTATCTCCCTCCCCTCTCCCCTCTGTTTACTATCAGTTTGTTCTTTATTTCAATGTCTCTGGTTATATTTTGCTTGCTTGTTTGTTTTGTTGACTAGGTTCCACTTAAAGGTGAGATCATATGGTATTTGTGTTTCACTGCCTGGCTTATTTCATTTAGCATAATGCTCTCCAGTTCTGTCCATACTGTTGCTAAGGGTAGAAACTCCTTTCTACTACATAATATTCCACTGTGTAAATGTATTACAGTTCTAAACATTTATTTTAACCGTAACCTGTGTGGCATAGTTGGTTGGGCATTGTCCCACAATGTGTTGCCAGTTCAATTCCCAATCTGGGTACATGCCTAGGTTGTGGATTCATCCCCAGTTGGGTGCATATGAGAGGCAACTGATCAATGTTTCTCTCTTACGTTGATGTTTCTCTCCCTCTCTTTCTTCCTCCTTTCCCCTCTCTCTAAAAATAAATAAATTTTTAAAAATTGATTTTAGAGGGAGAGACATCAATTTTGTTGCACCTAATTATGCTTTTACTGGTTAATCTTGTATGTGTCCTGACCAGAGATTGAACCCGCAGCCTTGGCCTATTGGTATGACACTGTAACCAACTGAACTACCTTGCTGGGGTGATGAAAAGCAACCTAACAGCCCAGACTGTATACTGGGCTTATACTATGTCCAAGTCCTAGATTGTGTTCTGGGAGGGATACGAAAACATACAGGATGTGACAAAAGTAGCTTTACAGTTGTGAGTACACAGAATACAGAGTTTATTCTTGTATTATTATTATTTATTATTGTATTATTTTCTATATGAACACCTGTAAACCTACTTTTGCCCCACCCTGTAAAACACCCTATAGTTTTGTATAGCACAAAACTATTTTCTAGTACCTTAAAAACAACTTGAGATAAGTTTTGTGTAGTAAAAAGTCAAAAGTAATAAAAATAGGTGCAGTGGTACCTCGGTACTCATCGTTAATTTGTTGCAGAACACATAATGAGTGCCAAAACTGTGAGTGTAGAGCAAGTGATGGGTGATGAAACATTTTCTTTTGTAGGGCGGTGTTCACGACTCATGCAAGTTCTGCAAGTGTGATTAGTCTGGAGCAAGCTCTGAGTGCTGAAACATTATTTTCTGAGTGCTGAAACATTATTTTCTGAGTACAGGATTTGGTGAGTTCTGAAGCTGCCAAGTACCAAGGTATGACTGCATTTCATAGATATTACTAAGCAATAGGCAAGTATCTATTCAATATGTTTTCTTTCCTGTAGAACTCCTCATAGAGACTTTAAATCACAATATACAGGGTCTGGCACAAGTAATGCCCCTTTCTATTACAAAATCTTTTATTACAAAATAATAAGCATGTAATTCTGTAATATAGCAATATCACACTCAAGCACACTTTATGACATTTTACGTGAAAAGTTCAAATTAAAACTGTGAATTATTACACCTATATTATTACCCTACCAACCACACTCAAGCAGTTGTTCCTTCTGCTGGAAACCAGTAGATTAAGAACCTCTAAGAAGTGAAGAGTAAAAAAGTTTTCTACACGTTTTTCAACATAGGATTGTTTAATTTTGTCTTTATGGCAATACTCAGTGTAGAAAGATAAGTTAGTGTCATGGAGAGTGAATGCTAATGTGAAGAATCAGAAGTTTACCCTAAAGGCACTGACATTTCTAGAAAGGGAAGTGTAATGATTCAAGTAGTTGAGTAATGTTTTAGGAAGGGTAGGTCACTGGCAATTTACCAGATCCTTGGTGAGACTCAAGAGAAAGGCTTTTGCAAAGAGAATGTCAGGATATAAACTAGATTACAGTTAATTGGGAAGATGATAGGCTGTGATGTAGAGTCAGCAGGAAGCATAATACTCTTAACAATCATTTTAGAAGTGAAGACAGGGGACCTTCCCAAGATAATTGTAGCTTGAGAGGATTTTATTCAGGACAGGGAAGACTGGGCAGAGAGGATTTTATTCAGGACAGAAGGTTAATCAAAGGGGAGCCACAATGGGCGGACCAAGAGAAGACCTGGAGGGAGGGAGGATAATTGTGGGATCAAGGCCTTGAAAAAGGTGAAGGGAATCAAGTAAGATCATAGGTGTGGACGCAGTGAGGACACGCATTAGATAGAAGAAAGAAAGGAATGCAACCCTGATTTCATAATGCAGTCTTCTGCTTATACCAAGTGAGGTCTATTACATGCTGTATTCATTATTAATTATAACAATACAGTAGCCCCCCTTATCTCCTGGGGATACAATACAAGACCCCCAGTGGATGTCTGAAATCACAGATGGTACCAAACTCTCTATATATTGTTTTTTCTTATACATATATACCTAAGATAAAGTGTAATTTATAAATTAGGCACAGTAAGAGATTAACAACAATAGCTAGTAATAAAATAGAAAATTATATAGCTTCTCTTTGACATATTTGAATTGCCAGTATCGCTGCTCTTGTGCTCTGGGGCCACTATTAACTAAAATAGAGGTTAGTTGAACACAAGCACTGAGGTACCACGACAGTCTATCTGATAACTTCGACAG
This sequence comes from Glossophaga mutica, assembly GCA_039655065.1. NCBI lineage: Eukaryota > Metazoa > Chordata > Mammalia > Chiroptera > Phyllostomidae > Glossophaga > Glossophaga mutica. The sequence continues at coordinate 141,050,414 of CM077305.1, read as the reverse complement.
CTACTAAGCAACTAATGGGCGAGGAGCACACACAGTATGAATACGCTGAACAAAGGATTGATGCACGTCCATGGGGTTGAAGGGCAAAGTTGGGACATGAAGCTTCTTCATGGGGTATGCTACTCAGAATGGCACACAATTTAAAACTTATGAATTGCTCATTTCTGGAATTTTTCTTTTTTTTTTTTTTTTTCAGATGATGGTCGACTGTGGATGACTAAAAGCACGGAAGGAGAAACTGCCAGTGGGGGTGTACTACTGTAATCATGTGTTATAGAAATGATGATCTGCAATTTGCAGACATGGAAACTTGCTCAAGATTACATAGCTACTGTAATGGCAGATTAAGTATTTGAAAAAGCATGAAATCCCTAATAATAATCTTATGCAGATATTGACAGTCTGAACATGGGCAATCCAGTAGTTAAGAAAGGTTTTGTCAGCAGCCAGGGATAGAGCAGAGGGCGACCACCACCTGGTCCTGAGGAACTTAGATCTAAGGAACTGTGGATCTCTTAGATCCAAAAATCATCCCCAACCCGTCATTAGGGCTAGTATGATGACGCTTCGGCCAATGGCTTTATACTGTCATGCCAGAGATTCGCTCTGTTCCTCAAGTAGAAATGGAGGAAACTGATCTGTCTTCTTCCATAACTGTATATATTTATATGTATGTGTATGTATATGTGTTTATGTACTTATGTACATATAAATACATGTAAACATGGATGTATGTGTGTATAGTTGTATAGTGTAATTCAGTTGTACAAAAGAAAGTTTATTTTGTAGAGCTAATTTAAACCTTTCCAAGAACTCTCTGCCCTCTCTGGGACAGGACACACAAGCTTCCCAATTAATGACATCCTAGTTTCTTTAAAAGAAGTAGATGACCCTTTGGTGAGCAGAAAGAATACCCCTAGGAGAGGAGTATAGAGGTTGTGCGGGGATGTCTCTTGTATATCTGGACACTGGGCCTTCTACTAGTGTCTGCGGTTGATGGGTTCATGGCTATTCTCTTAATTTGGTCAGGGCCCAGGGACCTCCTATTGTTGAATTTTCTTTGCCCCTCTGTATCTTTTTTCACATCTTCCATTTCACCTGGAAGACCCTGCTCTAGTTTCCTTCACCCTTTGCTTGGGGACTCCCAGATTGTGTCCCTGGCTTTCCACTTGGCTACTTCCAGAGGCTTGAGGGTATATGCAGATCACTTCTATGCTTAGGGAACAAAAGGAGGCTAGCATACTAATTTAGGGTCTTTCTCTACCCAATGCTGTGAGGCCACCACTACTATGATGGATTCATGTCTTCTTCATGAATATTGTAGTATCTGGCATAACCCTAGTAAGTTACGATTTCTTCTACTCTACTTTCCTCTCCAATGTATCTAAGATTTCTAGTTTCTTACCGAGCCCTACCATAACTAGTGGAATCCTGGGGAAATCTGTATCTTCACATCCCTAATCTCCTTCCTTTTATTCTCTTTGAATTCCCCTTTCCTCACTGAAAGACTGCTATTTCTCTTTCTTGTTGAGTGGGGTTTTCTTCAGTTTTAGCTTCTCTCTCACTCATTTAAGCTTCAAAATTTAGCCATAGTGGCAGAGAGATGTTTGGTAAATACTTGTTGCAAGTATAATGTATAAAAGCATTTGTTTATGAATGTCTGATATGTGAAGGTTAAAAATTACCCATATTGCCAAATGACAACTTGATTATTCACTCCAAATTAATTCAACAAAAACACACACCATGGCCCTGACTGGCGTGGCTCAGTTGATTGAACATTGTCTTACAAGACTAGAGTTCACTTGTTCGATTCTCAGTAGGATTGCATGCCTGGGCTGCAGGCCAGGTCTCTGTTTGGGGCTGGTATGAGAGGCAACCGTTTGATGTTTCCCTAACACATCGGTGTTTCTCTCTTTCTCCCTCCCTTCTCCCTCCCTGCCCTTCTCTCTAAAAATAAATAAATAAAGTATCTTTTAAAAAAGCACCCATACTATGGCAAAAAAAAAAAAAAACCCAACAAAGAAAAAGGCTTGAGATGAAAATAATTCCTGAATTTAGAAAGTAATAATCTTGCAAGGCAGCTAAGATTGTTTAGACAATGGAAACACTGAAAGGTATAAGGAGGTAAAAGGCTCATGGGAAGAGCTGAGGGACTCAGAGAGAGGAGATGTCATATCTGGTTGACCACCACGGACATCTAGAAGGAGATGGCTTCGGAGAGGAGCCAGGGAGGATAGCATATCCTCCTGGGCACACTGTAATTGGCGGTAGTTAGTTCGAGACTTCTCTCCAAGTCCTGTGGAACAGACTCAGAAGTGGAATACAATCTATAGATGGCTAGAGTGATAGGGCTTGGGCATGGAAGCATTTTAAAGGGATGAATGAGTAAGGTTGTCTTGTTGTAGCTGACCTCAGAGCCCAAGCTAAGGCAGGAGGGCAAATGCAGCCAGAAGCGTGCCTATGGACTGCTGAGGCAGGGAGTGAGTGAAGGGGCAGGAAAGGAATGGCCTTAGAATGGGGAAAAGGGTAGAGGGAAGGTTGTGAATAGAGAAGCCAAACACCATGCCCTTGGAGGTGGAGCGTTATTATGGGATGGCTCAGGCTAAGCTCCGTATAATGAGCAGCTAACATGGGAAGACACACAAGGGAGTTCAGAGCAAACAGTGAGAAATTCTGAGCTTAGTGTTTAAATGGCTAGTTAACTGAGTGCTGGACATAAGGGCTCGTATTTTTTTTTTTTTTTTTTTTTGCCTGCCCATTGGTACCCAATAACTGTAAATACACTGGGCTGTATTTTCCACTATGCCTTGGGCTTTATAAGGGAATGAAAAGGTCACCGTTAGAAGACGCCAAACCTAACCCACACCCAGCTGTATCCAGCTGTGCCCAGCTGTGAATTCACAGTTGCAGAGCAGGCATCACAATCTACCGTGTCATTTGATCAGTGTGTTTCACCCTTGATTTGCGTGTTTTTCAACATGGGCAGAGGCAGAATTTGAAAGGAATGTATTTCACTCTATTTGCCTACAAATCTGGGGTAGGGAGAGACAAAAAGTGAAGAACACCTGAGTCAGCTTCAAGGAGCTGGAAATGTAGCAGTTTAACACCAAATAAAGGCCTGTCCAATGTCTGGTGAATCAAATTAAATTCTGAACAAACAACTCTCCAGCTACATCTCAGCCAGTTTTAGAATCAATGCAGGTGATTTATGATTCCTTAGGGTTATATTCTCTTTTCAGTGTGTTGGGATTTACACATATAGCTACCATTTACTACTAATGAGCAGCATGCACCAGTCCCTGAGCACCTGGATGGAAACGCATCATTTCGTCCAGTTCAGCAGCCTGGGCTGTTTTCACACAAAAGGGGCTCCTTTGCTGGGTCAGGAGCCCAGTCAGCTGGGTGGACGCTGTTAATGCAAAGTGCTGTGATATTTTCCAGCCTGTTTCTCCCAGGAGCATCAGTGCTTTGTAATTTAATGGTTCTCTGATGTGTGAGAACCCTTTGGGACAAATTTGGTTCTGCAGCCTCAGCAGGCTGATTCAGACAGGAGCTGGATAGAGGGAGGGGAGAGCATTTGGTTTTCTTTGTTACCATTCAATGAAAGGGAGTCTTGAGTCTGTATTTTAATGAGGACAAAACAATATCTCAGTGCTTATCCCAGAGCCTGTCATCTAGCAAAAGCTCCACAGATATTCGTGAAATAAATGGCAGGTAGAGTGCTTGTCTCTTGAAACAAATGTCTGGGAATTCTCCGAAAAGTATTGTCTAGCTGAGAGGGAAGCCATTTGGAGAGGAGAGATCCTGGAAAAGCTAACGTTTTTTGAATGTTTGGCAGTATGCCAGGCCCCGTCTGACTCCTTAATTTCATTCATTGCTCACAATAATCTTTTTAGGTAAATATCGTTGCCATCCTCATTTTATAGACGAGGAAACTGAGGCACAGAGGAATTAATGTGACTTGCCTGAGTTCACACACCCAGCACATGGTGGTGCTGGGATTTAACATGGGCACCCTGCCTCCTGAGGCCCTACGTGTAATCACTCAGTCACAGGGAATTCTCTCAGGCCTCGTCCATTTCGGGAGTAGTTTTTATTCCCCAAACAGTTAAAAGACCAGCTGTACTTTAAAATGACAAGAAAAACAAAGACATATTTGCAGTCTCTGAGTCCTCAGCTTTCATAGCAATTAGCAGTATAAAAGTGAGTTCATTTACATGTTGGTTTCAGACCAGCAAAAGTGGAGGGTGACCATGAGGAAGGGAGAAGTGGGGGATGACAACATATTTCTTAGGCATATTTTATCTTTTTGAAGACAAAAGTTGAAAAAGAGAAGGGGGAAAAGGCAGAGCCCCTGAATTAGCATCATTGATGAGGCCTTCGCCTGGGAGCTAAATAACTTCTCTGGGATTAGAACTTGAACTTGAGCCACATCCACTAAGGAGAATTCTTCTTGCTGAGACAATATGTCACTTCATGTCTGCATGGAGTGAGTTAAACTTCCAGGGCAGTGGAATAATTAGAACACTGAAAAAGTGATTTTCTAAATGAAATTTCATTTCCCTGGGAAAATATAGCCCCTGTACCAGGAAGGAGATTTAGGATCTTTCCATTAACTCCTAAGATAGAGGGCTTTGCTTGCTCCTAAAAAATGTTTTGCAATGGGATTCAATTAATATTGTTCGTATTCTTAAGTTGTCCTTGTTCCCCTAAAAAAGACTTTAAGTTCCACACAAAACTACAAAAGTATAGCCACTGAAATTGATCTCAGGACAAGTAGGCTACAAACAAAATAATAAGCAAAACATTTGGAATCTGTTTTCCAACCCCCCAAATTTCAGAATCTAAATTCCACTAGGGAAAGAGAGCTGCCTGTTTTGAAATTTGATTTTAAAATAGTTTCTAGAAAAGTATTAGGTAAGCCCCAATACCTCCTGGGAAAAGAAGTGGCTTTTAAAAATTTCAAACTTCATTGTACAGATTTTTATGAATGAGCAACATATGGATTAAATTACCCATATTTAAAAAAAATAAAAAGACAAAGCACACTTGGCAGTTTTATTGAGCCTGAATTATTTGGAAAACAGTCCCATGATACCTTAGAAATCCCAAATGGAGCTTAGTTTACTAACCATCTTTGAAAAATGAAATTTAGCCATTCATACGAAAAGGGCTGTCTCCATTAGTGTGTGTAGAGGTTAAGATAAAAAAAAGTTAGCTAATTTTCCTAAGTTTTGAGGGATTCCACAGATGATTAGACCTGAGACAGTCGTGGTCATACATATAACTTCCCAGAACCCTCAGGGCTGGAGCCAGTGGGGCAACGGGGATTATCACTTTCTCCGTCTGTCTCAGTCTCCCTCTTGTTTTCTTCTTCTTGGTACTAGTTTTGGAAGATGGGCTAAAAATTTGGCTGTTTGCTCTGTCCCCTAACTTTGAACCTTAACTATTGTCAATCCTGAAGGAGACTTGTTTTCTGGAAAAAAAATATGTGGTCCATTTATTGTATACATTATTAATTTCTGTGGCTTTCTTTCCATGTGTGAAGCTATAGGGAAACTTATTTAACTCTGTTTAAAAATCTTGTGTGAGGGAATTTCAGAGGAAAAGGGGAAGGGTTTAGAGCAACAAGTATAAAAGACATGTGGACAAAAACTAGGGGGAGTGGAAATGGGAGGGAGGTGAGGAGGGCTGGGGCGGTGGGCCAGGATGGGAGTAAAAGACAGAAAACTGTACAAGAACAACAATTAAAATTTAAAAAAGAAAAAAGAAAGATACATACTTACAATTTAAAAAATCTTGTCACAATTTAAAAATAGTCAGCTCTAAAAATAGTGTAAGCATTTATTGAACAGTGAATATAAGAATGAGTGAAGGTACCTAAGGGAAATACAAAGGTCCCTGATTGATTTCTATTCAGTGTAGAAGGGGATAGAAGTCACAGATTTCTGGCTGAGTGGCCCAGGGCACTTCCACTCCCAGGCTAAGTAAAGGTACTAGCACATTGAATGACAAATACAGACATGAATATTTTTCCAATACTATCCTGGCATTTTGGGCAAATATAAAGGCTTGAAACCAAAGGTGTCACATGAGATTTATAAATCCCTAAGCCCTCTTTATCAGTAAGTGACAGTAGCAGGACTTGATCCCAGATCTTCTGATTCCAAGTCCAATGCTCTCTCTTCTGGAATAAATTCCTTAGGCCTGTGAAAACCCTAAGTTCCTGCACTGGCATTTAATATTGAACAGAGTTCATAAAGCAAAGACCCATCACATGTTTAAGTTTTTTCAACTATACACATTCTCTTTTAAATAATTGACATGAAAATGCCTTAAATTTTATTTTGTATGCGTGCCATTTATTGTACACTTTAATTATTATGTGTGTTATACATTTATACACATACAGTATGAACAGAGTTGTCAACACAAAACATTCATGTTATTCTTTGTGGATGGCCTATCGAATGCTCAGGAGTACTTTTGACCATACTTGTTATGTGCCTTATATCTAACTAAGTTAAGGCTCAGAAATAAACCTGGCATCATGTGATTCCATTTACTATAATATCTATGTATCAGAGAGCATTATTTCAAGTATGATAAAACACACCCTTTTCACCAATCATACTCAATTTACCCATCACCACTTCTTGCCTTTAATGCAACTGGAAAGTCCGTGATAGGAGGTAAAAAGGCTCTAAGAGATAAGGTGTGCAGGTACATTTTGGGTAAAGCTTCAGTGCTGTTGGTTCCTCCAATGAAGTTCTTCTGCCAGACTAACGTGGACAAGAAAATGAATGTTTTAGGTGATGCTCTGTCTCCCTGATCTTCTGAATCACTGCTATTGTTCTGTGTTCTTTGGAGAGAGGCCACACTTAAGGAGCAGAGTGGTGAATATGTTGGGGTACTTTCAGAATTACAGTATCCTTTGTTCTCTTGTGAGAACATTGGTTTAAATTCATCTAAAGAACAATTCCAGAGAACATAACGTAACTGTCAAGTGCAGAATGGTTGTTTTTGGCTGTCCATGATCACTGATGCTGTTTCTTTGCCTTTGCGTATAGTTTTCTTTCTTCTTAGCATGACTTCTCTGCTTTTGTATCCAGCTACTTTCATCACCCTTCAAAAGTAAGTTTAGGTACTTCTTTCCTCAGGAAGCCTTCTCTAACCAACCAGTTTCGGTTTAGATGCCTCTCCTCCGGGCCCGAATGGTAACACTACGTTTAATTCAATGGTAGGATTTACTTGTTCTGTAATAATAGACTTCTTTGTCAGTAAATACCAGAAATACCCTGTGGACAAGAACCTCATCATTTCATTCTGAATGCCCAGTTCCCAGGCCAGTGTCTAACCCTTAGTAAATCTTCAATAAATGTTTATTGAGCTGCTAATAAGTGAATGGCTAATGGAGTGGTACTGAATACCCAGCCTCAGTCATGTACAGAAGCCAGGAAATATTTCTCTTTCCTTATGATATTTCAAAATGTACCTTGCCTTTGGAAAAACAAAAACTATCACATTCTCCAGCACAGTGAAATATATGACTATGGGCTAATTTGGAGTCTGGAGCTCAAAGTTTCATTCACAGAAAAATGTTCTAGGAAATTAAAAAATTTTAAATATAAAATAAGCCAATTGTCATATCACCTTAGCAAAATTGTTTAATTTGAGTACATATTTTTTCAGTTTTTTTGCATATTTATAGATATCCATGTAATTGTAACACTTCTAATAGATATGACTTAAGGGGAGACATGGCCATTTATTAAGCATCTTCCATGTTTCAGGCACAGTGATAAACTCCACCGATGTTATCTCAGTTAATAATGACCCCTGTGCTGTAATCATTATCTTCCTATTATAGCAGACAGTGCAGTCCAGGGGAGGCTGAGTGAAGTCTAGTGAGTGGCAGAAATAGAATTTGAACTCATATCAAACTATTAAAATTTTAAATTGTGAGCAATATCCAAGACTTTGCTGCCTATGTTTTCTTCTAGGATTTTTATGGTTTCAGGGCTAACATTTAAGTCTTTGATCCATTTTGAATTTGTTCTTGTGTATGATGTAAGAAGGTGGTCTGGTTTCATTTTTCTTCTATCTGTCCAATTTTCCCAACTCTATTTATTGAATAAACTATCTTTAGCCCATTTTATGAGCTCACTAGCTCTGTCAAAAATTAATTGACTATAATGTTCTGGGCTTATTTCTGGGCTGTCTATTCATTTCCATTGGTTTTGTGTCTGTTTTTATGCTATTACCAAGCTGCTTTGGTTACAATGGCCTTGTGGTATAGTTTGATATTAGGTAGTGTGATTCCTCCAATTTTGTTCTTCTTTCTCAGGACCGTTGTTGCTATGTGGGGCCTTTTGTGGTCCCATATAAATTTTTGAAATATTTGGTCTAGTTCTGGCAAACACATCATTGGAATCTTGATAGGAATTGCACTGAATCTATAGATTGCTTTGGGTAGTATGGACATTTTAATGATGTTAATTCTTCCTATCCATGAATACAGTATGTGCTTCCACTTATTTGTATCTTTTTCAATTTCTTCAGTGTTTTATAATTTTCAATGTACAAGTCTTTTACATCCTTGGTTAGGTTTATTCCTAGGTATTTTATTCTTTTTGAAGCAATCGTGAATGGGATTATTAAGTTCCCTTCCTGTTAACAGAAAAAGGAAACAACAACAACAAAAAAATAAACCAACGGAACTACATCAAACTAAAAAGTTTTTGCACAGCAAAGGAGAACATCAACAAAATTAAAAGACAACTCCCTGAATGGGAGAACATATTCAGTGATACCTCCGATAAGAGGTTAATATCCAAAATTAATAAAGAACTTGCAAAACTCAACACTAGAAAAACAAACAACCCAGTTAAAAGATGGGCAAAGGACCTGAGTAGACTCTTCCCCAGAGGGTGTATGGATGACCAATAGACACATGAAAAGATACTTAACATCATTAATCATCAGAGAAATGCAAATTAAAATCACAATGAGATACCATCTCACACCTGTCAGAGTGTCTATCATCAATAAACCAACAAACAACAAGTGCTGACAAAAATGTGGAGAAAGGGGAACCCTTGTGCACTACTGGTGGGAATGCAGACTGGTGTAGCCACTGGGGAAAGCAGTATGGAGATGCCTGAAAATATTAAAAATGGATCTTTCTTTTAACATAGCCATCCCACTTCTGGGAATATATCCGAAGGAACCAAAAACACTAATTTGAAAGAACATAAGCACCCTTATGTTCATTGCAGAGTTATTTGCAATCACCAAGACATGGAAGCAAACCAAATATCCATCAATAGATGAGTGGATAAAACAACTATGGGACATTTACACAATGTCATTCTACTCAGCTGTAAAAAAGAAGAAAATTTTGCCCCTTTCAACAGTATTGATGGACATGGACAACATTATGCTAAGTGAAATAAGCCAGTCAGAGAAAGACAAATACCATATGATTTCCCTCATATGTGGAATCTAATGAAAAAACTGAACTAACAAGCAAAACAGAGACAGACTCATAGATGGAGAACAGATGACAGCTAGTGGGGTGAGGGGAGGTTAGGGGGTGGAGAGATTGAGCAAAAGGGAAAAAGGACTCATGGACATGGACAGCAGTGTGGTGATTGCTGGGGGGAGGTGGGTATAAGGGGACTAAATGGTAATGGGAAAAAAATGATAAAGATTAAATTAAAAAATAAATAAATTTTAAATTAAATTGAAGTTGATTAACAATTGAATTAAAAATAAAATTAGATTATATCATCAAATTTCTAAGAGTGGATTTATGGGGCTGAGTGAAATTTGTCTGTTTTTTAATAATTGTTGCTAAATAAATTTTCATAAGGAATGAAAGAATCAGTTCACAGTCTTGCCCACCAGGCTGCAAATTTCTCAAAGGAAGAGTTTGTATCCTAACTCCCTAATCTCAAAATCTAGCACAGCGCTGATCATGTGGCAGCATCTTAACAGAATTCTGCTGAATGAAAGGTTGAATAAATGGACACTGCTACCAGCATTATAAATTTTCTTTGAAACCCGCATAATGTGGTGCCTGAGAAGTGTATAAGCCCGCAAAAGGCAGATAGGTTTCTTGTCCTTGAATAAAAAGGAAGAGATGATGACCCTTGGTAAAAACAGATTGGCTCTGTTGGAAAAGTAGCTGATGTCTACTTTTGAAAGCAAAAGTATTCTCTATTTCTGTATCTAAGAATTTAGTGAATCGCTTTCCAAAATACGTGATTTGAATCAATCCCAGGCTGCCTACAGACCCAGACTCAGGGTGTGGGTGCAGTTGGACACACAGTCCAACAAGCAAAAGTCATTAGAATGTAGTTCAGGGCTTTATTTGAAATGATAAAAGGAAATTAAATGGAATCTAATAACATTTTTGAAAATTTTCTTTCTCTTTTCTCTGATCTTCTTACATGTAGGTTGCTCCCATCTCTACCAATCTCCAAGTCCCTATTTTCAAAACCAATGCAAAATTTTCTGGAACTTTTAAGCTGAGGTCACAGTTGGTTCCCTTTCCTGGAGTTCCAGTGGCTTCACCTCTCCAGGAGGAGCTGTGGGGTCTTCAGCCTGCACTTCCCCTCGCCTCCATCAGCCTGTACCCCTCTTCCTCTCTTGCTTACCCTTGGCAGTATAGTTGTTTTTCTGCTTGTTTTCCATTGTTTCTTTTTTTTTTTAAAAAGGGAAATTCTCCTAGAGAAGTTTTGTTTTAAAAAAAAAAAATCCTTCGCCCTATATAGTTCTTTGAAAGTGAAGTTACAGGTAGTGTAGAATCAATTTATTGACCTGAAGCACTTCTTCTCAAATTATATTACAATTTTCCTGTGGCCATACCAAGCTTTGCTAGTTTTTCGACAGAAAGCTTTCTTGAATATCCTTCTTATTCTCCACTCCCACAACTTCATCTCGATACCGTAGTTGTCATGAAAGGTATGACAAATATTTGTCCATCATTGGATCTGTTCCTCAAGGCCTGGCCTCTGTTTCCTGCTCCTGTTTTCTTTTATTGATATCCTCTTCTTTTCGCTTCAGACACTTCCAGCTTTTTGGCAGTTTTCCCTCTGTCAGCACAAGGAAGATTCAAACAGAATTTACCTTTTTAGTTTAAACTGAAATTCTCACTCAGATACCCCTCATAAGTATTTGTCTTTAAAACTGTCTCTGACCCATTTGTGAAATTAAATTTCTTAAATATATTTCAGCTTGGCTTAGGTTACTGCTCAGCTGTCTATACCATTTGCCTAAGTTATAAATTTTCCTGATTCAAGTTCAGTTTTACTTATATGATCTTTAAAGTGTTGGGAAATGATGTTTTAACTTTGGCAATGTATACATATAAATATAGACATAATGAAGCAAATTAAATATATGGTTATATTGTGTAGTTTGGGGGAATTAAAATAATTATCATAATATACTGTATTTGTTATTATAGGCATTTGAAATTAGAAACTTTAATAACAGAGTAACTGGCATATTTGTTTTGTGGTTTTAATTATTACTAGATTTGTAGTTTTTTAACTTGAAAAATGATATGATTGGTTTTCTAAATAGTGTTTTCTTTTAAGAAAGCAGATTTTTAAATATATTTTATTGATTATGCTATTACAGTTGTCCCATTTTCCCCCCTTCACTCCTCTCCACCCTGCACACCCCCTCCCACCCACATTCCCCCTTTTAGTTCATGTCCGTGGGTCATACATATAAGTTCTTTAGCTTCTACATTTCCCACACTATTCTTACTCTCCCCCTGTCTATTTTCCACCTACCATCTATGCTACTTATTCTCTGTACCTTTTCCCCCTCTCTCCTCCTCCCACTCCCGTTGCTAACCCTCCATGTGATCTCCATTTCTGTGGTTCTGTTCCTGTGTTAGTTGTTTGTTCAGTTTGTTTTTCTTTTTGTTTTAGGTGTGGTTCTTAATAATTGTAAGTTTGCTGTCATTTTACTGTACATGTTTTTATCTTCTTTTTCTTAGATCAGTCCCTTTAACATTTCATATAATAAGGGCTTGGTGATGATGAACTCCTTTAATTTGACCTTATCTGAGAAGCACTTTATCTGCCCCTCCATTCTAAATGAAAGCTTTGCTGGATAGAGCAATTTTGGATGTAGGTCCTCTCCTTTCATGACTTCGAATACTTCTTTCCAGCCTTTTCTTGCCTATAAGGTCTCTTTTGAGAAATCAGCTGACGGTCTGATGGGAACTCCTTTGTAGGTAACTCTCTCCTTATCATTGCTGCTTCTAGGATATTCTCCTTCATTTTAATCTTGGCTCATGTAATTATGATGTGCCTTGGTGTATTCCTCCTTGGGTCCAACTTCTTTGGGACTCTCTGTGCTTCCTGGACTTCCTGGAAGTCTATTTCCTTTGCCAGATTGGGGAAGTTCTCCTTTATTATTTGTTCAAATAACTTTTCTACTTGTTACTCTTCCTCTTCTCCTTCTGGCACCCTTATAATTTGGATGTTGGGACGTTTAAAGATGTCCCAGAGGTTCCTAAGCCTCTCCTCACTTTTTTGAATTCTTGGTTCTTCCTTCTTTTCTGTTTGGTTGTTTCTTTCTTCCTTCTGGTCCACTTCATTGATTTGAGTTCCAGTTTCCTTCCCATCACTATTGGTTCCCTGTACATTTTCCTTTATTTCACTTGCATAGCCTTCATTTTTTCATCTAATTTGCAACCAAATTCAACCAATTCTGTGAGTATCCTGATGACCAGGGCTTTGAACTGTGCATCTGATAGGTTGGCTATCTCTTTATCACTTAGTTGTATTTGTTTTGGAGTTTTGATCTGTCCTTTTGTTTGGGCCATTTTTTTTTTGTCTTGATGCACCTGTTACATAGGGAGGGGTGGAGTCTTAGGTGTTCACCTGGGTGGGGCAACCCCTGTCACTGGGTTGTGATGCTATATGTGGGGGAGGGGTCGAGAGGGAACAATGGCACTTGCTCTGCTCTCTGCCAGATTTCAGTCACTTTCTCCACTTCCCCCAAGCAAACTGGGCCCTTCTGGTGCTGATTCCCATGTGGGTGGGTTTGTGTACATCCTGGGACACTGCGGGTCTCTCCAACAAACTCTCCTGTGAGGCTGGGAGTCTCTCCCGGAACTTCAACCCCCACAGGTGTTTTCAGTTGGTGTTTTGAGGCTTATTTCCTGGAGCTGGAACCCTGGGTTGCTTGCTCTTTCTCACTCCCCAGTTTTGCCTGGTTTATCTGTGCACGAATGTGGGACTGCCTGGTCCGTCAGCCCTTGTGTGCAGGGCCCCTCCACAAACAACCACCTTGCTGGGTCTACCAGTCACCTCCTGCACTCTTGGGGTCCCCTTTGCCACCAGTCCTGTCCACCTGGCTGCCTGACTCCACCCCTCCTACCGGTCTGGATGAATGTTTCTTCTTTAACTCCTTGTTTGTCGGACTTCCATACAATTCAATTTTCTGTCAGTACTGGTTGGGTTTTTTTTGTTTGTTTGTTTCTAAATTTTTGTTCTTTTTATTTCGGTTGTGCAAGGAGGCACAGTGTGTTTACCTATGCCACCATCTTGGCCAGAAGTGCTCAGAAAATGGATTTTTTAACACTTAAAATTTCTTTTAGAAAATTTACGGAAGTAGAAGTTTATCTTGCAGGTTTTGGAAGTCTATCCTGTCAGGTGTTCCAGTCTGTGAGAGAATCAGCTATACTAAATTTGAAATGTGCATCGGTCAGAGTTCAATCTCAGAGGCAGATCCAGCAGGAGATGCATTCGTGTGTTCGTATGTGCATGTGCATGGTTTATGGCTTTTCACACACACACACACACACACAAAACTGGCTTATAGTATTGTGGGGGTTGGCTAGGCAACTCTGAAGTCTATAAGGCAAGCTGTTGAAGGGCAAATCATGAGGAGGCTGAAACTCGGAAACTATGGACCAAACCTTGTCCACAGGAGGAATTTCATTTTTTTCTTCTCTGAAAGACTCAGCCCTGCTTTTTAGAACTTACAACTGATTAAGTCAGGTTCACCCAGAATATTCTCCCTTAAAGTTAACTGAGTAACAGTGCTGGTTCCATCCGCAAAGTCCCTTCACAGCGGCACCTAGATTAACATTTGGTTAATTAACTGGAGGACGGTAGCCTAGCCCAGCTGACACATCAAAACCCATCACGAAGGGTTGAGATATTTTATTTAATTTGTAAATCAGTTGTACTCTTTGGTGGGATCTAATCTGTTAAATTTATAATTTTACATAATACAAAATAAAAGTACAGTTTATATTTTTTTCCCTTGAGATAGACCTGCTAGTTTTATACATAGCAAACACATCTTATAAACTGAATGTAAAGACATGAGAAAACCTAAGCTTTAGTAGTTATGGTTTTAGCGATTGTGATGAACGGAATGGTTGCAGATAGTCTTTCCTGTGCTCAGAGCTTTGCACACGTGTGAAAAAGAAAACCTTCCATTGACAGAGACTGGCGGGATAGAACTGGATGGTTCGCGATGGTCCTCGGGTCTGACATGCAGCACAGGAATTACAGAAAATGGAAATCAAACCATCATGAACTGAGATTTGAGACTTTTGAAAGATATTTATATCAGTGTTGTATAATGACAGTGATTAAAAGACAATCTCATGATCTACATGGTCCAACCTCAGAACTGTATCATGGTAAAAATCTAATAATATCTAGCAATGAAAAGAAATTTCAAAGTAACTTGAGGGTTTTACTTGCATTCCCTGATGCAACAGTAGATCGCAGTAACACTTCTAAAAGAAGCCCTCTTTTTTCTATCCTCTAACTCCCTCACACAACATGTCTGCAGTTCCCTTCACAAATTAATTCTCAGCCCTAGTCTGCATATCATTCTCTTTTCTCTTTCTTCTTCTGCATGGTAAAGCCCTGAAAAACTGTTCTTACCAAGAAAGACCCCCCCACCCCTGCTTGGAGTACCAGGGAGAGCTAAAGAGTCAGGAGCAGGCAGAAGGGAGAGGCTGTGCACCTTCACACACTAAGTGGTTTGGGTCTTCCTTAGGTTGGTGATAATTCAGTGTTGGTATTGGGAAATTCATCCAGACTCATAGCAGTATGCATACAGGAAAACTTAAAGTGAGAAAAGAAAAGCTAAAATATGTTCAGTTATGTAAAAGTAACACCAATTACACTTACTTATATAAACTATTTACCATTTATGCCTAATTACCCCCAAAGCACAGTCATGGTTATTAGCTATGTATGTCAGATTAACCTGGTGGTAAATTGTATTATGACACTAAACCTGTATGTTCAGTTCACACTTCAATTACTACTTCTTTTACACAAGAGCCCACACACATGCTGTCTGAAAATCTACTTATACATTTAAAAAATTTAGGGAAACTCTTGCCCAGGCTCTAACTGCCACACCTCTGAACTTTTGCAATAGTCTATTGTAGCTCTCCAGTTTTCAGCCTCTCCCCTTTCCATGGTGTTATTCTCATTGAAATCAGAATAATCAAAAGCCTCCACTAGCTCCCAGCTTTCTCTCATCAGATGAAAATTCCTGAGTCTTGCTCTTTAGGCCTTTGGTTTCTTGTTAAACCAAACTATATTTTCCTTTAGACAGGGAATTGTGTGAGGCATCTTCCTCTAAAACCTTGGGCCTTTCCTAAGGGAGTGGAAGTGTGAAGGGCTTTTGTTTTCCAAGGCATATCTTGACAGGTGTCATTTTTTTCTCTATTCAAATTCTTTGTCTGCTTTAGATTCCTTGTCCTCTCTCTCTGCCTCCGGTTCTGTTCCCAAGCTAGTCCTGAAGGATGAGCAGCAGGGAAAATAGAGAGGATCCAGTAGCTGGGTGCCCAGCCTGGGGTTGACCACTGATAATGGAATAACTAAACTGCTCTCAGAGGTAGACTGTGCCTTTGGGGATCACCTTACGGGGAATGAGGACAGAGTCCAGAGCCTCTGCTCCCATTGTGTGTGCAGGGCCACGTTTTGACTCCTTTAAAGCAAGCCTTGCCTTGAACTGCAGGATCTCCTTTTATAAACAGGAAGTGTCTGGACCAGTGTACTGGTAACAGAACCTATATTCTGGAAAATAATAGAAATCTCAGGCTATTGTTCCTTCTTGCATTTTTTTGTTGTTGTTGTTCATGGATGCTTTCAGACCTCTGCCCCTCTGTCCCTGCAAGGACATCAGGGCAGGATCAGTCATGACACAGTGCTGGCAGGAAAGTCTTGCTGGAACAGGGCACTGAGACTGGGTTTAGGGGAGAATACATGCTGTCCAAACAGCAGGCATGCCCAGAAATGGTATGCGGGGGACAGGGCGAAGAGCCACAGGTGACTTTCCACTTCTGCTGCTTCTACACAGCTCTGAGCCACCATTGCCTCTCGTGTGGAATACAACAGAACTGTTTCCTAACTGATCTCCCTGCTTGCACCCTGCATCCCACAGAGCATGCCCCACACAGCAGCCAGAGTGGTGGTCTTTGTAAAGCACCAATCAGATTATGGTTTCCTTTGCCTACACCCCTCCGATGGCCTCCGGTAAATCTACAGACCTTATAGGACCTGATTTATGCCTACATTTCCCAATTACCATGCTTCAGCCACTCTGGCCTTTTCTGAACAAGCTGAAGCCTTTCCTGCTGTTACCTCTCCCTGGAAGACTCTTCCGGCAGCTCCTTCCTGATTCAGGATCTCAGCTCAACTAGTGCTCCTCTCCCCCTACATTCTTCGTCATGTTACTCTGGCTTATTTTCCTCATAACGCTGGGCACTTTTGAAATTTTATTTCATTTATTTATTTCCTGTCTGTCTCTTTGCTGTGATTTAAGTTCTTTGAGAGTAGATTTCCCATTTGTCTTGTTCATTATGCTATCTCCAGTGTCTAACACAGAGGTTGCTGCATAACAGGAGTTTTGTAAGTATTTAAGAAATTGATAAAATATACCTGGCACACAATTATTAACTATTCTTAGAATTATACGCAGGACAATTGGGTTGGCATAAAGATGGCAAGGGACTGGAGCTAAGGACTAAGTTTTAGAATTAAAGGGAATCTTATCAGCTGCTACAGGATGAATAGGCTGGGAAATGCAGGCCCCAAAACCAGTGTTAAGAAATCTTAACTTTTTCTAAATTGTGCTAAAATATATATAACATAAAATTTTTCATTGGTGAAATTTATCACATTCACAGTCTATCACCTCTATCTAGTTTCAGAACATTTTTTCAGCATCACCAAGAAAACTGTGCCCATACCCATGAAGCAGTCACTAGAATCCTTTGTCCACTGCCAACCCAGAGCAATCACTAATCCACTCTCTGTCTCTGGATTTGCCTGTTCTGTATACTTCATATAAATGGAATCATACAACATGTCACCTGTTGTGACTACCTTCTTTCATTTGGCATAATGTTTTCAAGGTTCATCCATGCTGTAGTATATATTGATGCTTCACTCTTTTATATTAATAAATAATAATCAATTGTGTGGATACACTACATTTTGATTCTCCACTAATCAGCTGGTAGACATTTGGGTTGTTTCCACCTTTTGGCTATTGTGAATAGTGCTGTATTAATATTCTTGTACAAATTTTTGTTTGAACAACTGTTTTCAATTTTTTTTGTTGTTGTTAAAAACTGGGAATATAATTGCTCATTCATATGGTAATTCTACATTTAACTTATTGTGGTAGTTAATTTTGTTTGGTAATTTGATTGGATCTTAGGGTGCCCAGATATTTGCCCAAATATTATTTCTGAGTGTGTCCGTGAGGTGTTTCTGGATGAAATCAGCATTTGAATCGGTGGACTCAATAAAGTGTTTGCTGCCTCAATGTGCATGGGCATCTTTTAATCTATAGAGGGCCTGTATAGAACAAAAAGGTGGAGAAAAAAAGAATTGGACTCTTCCTGCCTGACTGCTGAGATGGAACATTGATCTTCTCTTGCTTTCTGTGCTTCCGGTTCTCCGGTATTCTCAGCTGGACTGGAATCTACTTCATTGGCTCTTGGCTCTCAGGCTTTTGCACTTGGACTGAATTTCACCACAAGCTTTCCTGGGTCTCCAGCCTGCAGATAGCAGCAGATTATGGGACTTCTCAGACTCCATAATGGTGTGAACCAAGTCCTTATAATAAAGTTATTCATATATATACTCTATTTGTTCTGTTTTTAATAGAGAACCCTAATACACTATTCAGGAAACACCAAATTTTTTTTTCATATCAGGTGTATCATTTTACTAGTTTCTACAAAAGTATATGAGGATTCCAACACCTCATCATTTTTACCAACTCTTGTTTTTTATTTTAAACTTTTGGGGTTTTTACAAAAATTATAGCCATCCTTAATGGCTGTGAAATGATATCTCATTGTAGTTATGATTTGCGTTTTCCTAATGACAAATGATGGTGAGCATCTTGCAGTGTTTTTTTAGCCATTCGTATGTTCATTTCTCTCACAAGAAGTGTCTACTCACATCATTTGCCCATTGTTTGTCCTTTGTTGCCGAATTGTAAAAATTCTTTCTATTTTAGATATGTTGGCCCTTATCAGAGAAATGATTCACAAATATTTTTTCATTCTGTGAATTGTCTTCACTGTCTTCACAGTGTCCTTTGATGCACAAATGTTCTTAATTTTGATGAAATTTATTTTATCTATTTTTAATTTTGTTGCTCATGCTCTTGTTGTCATAACTAAAAATCTTTTGCCAAGTCCAAGGTCACAAAGATTTTTTCCTTTGTGTTTTTTTTCAAGGAGTTTGGTCCATTTATGCCTTTGGTATATTTTGAGGTAATATTTGTATATGATGTGAGGTAAGGGTTAAGCTTTATTCTTTTGCATGTGGATATCCAATTGTTTCAGCATGATTTGTTCAAGAGACTATTCTTCTCCCATTGTGTAGTCTTAGCATCCTTGTTGAAAATCAATTGACTATAGATGTGTCCATTTATTTCTGGACTCTGAATTCTATATAAAATTTAACCTTTTTTCAAAGGAGACACTATTCATACATTTTTGAGATCCTGGGGAAAGAGGCCTTTGAAAATTTAGGTCATCATTTGAATGTTATTCTGATTAATCTGCTTTTAACACATCAGAGGAGCGCAGCCCAACCATCAAGTTAATTGTGCTCTGTGTAGTTTAGGATCAAAATATCCACCGAGATGATATTAGCATTACTTTTAGTGATAGCAGTAGTGGTTATTTTAGATGGTTTCTGTTTACATAAATCTTAGCAGTCTTTTAAAACATATGATTCAATAATAAATATTAGATTAATGTTTCTCCCAAGGCCTCAGTCTCTTATCTGGTCACATTTGAAGATGTCATCTCCTCCCATAAATCCCTCCACATTCTTAAGAACTGAATAATAGAAAGAGGGATAAATATGTGAAATATAATATGTAATCATTTCTAAAACACATGAATTACCTGTCTTTCCTACCCCTTCTTTCACCATGAAGACTTAAATGGCTCACTTGGACCTGGTGATATGGGTTCCACTGAAATCAATCAGAGGTCGCACTATTACACTTTATATGGTTTATACATTTATTTCTATAGCAGACATTATTTATGGAGTTTCAGGTCCTGGCATGAATTCTGGGATTTCCAGAATCTAAGAAATATTTTTTTGAGGCATTGACTATCTGAGGAAGACATAGGCATAGAGCTATGCTATAATGTGATAAAGGCCTCCCTAAATGTTATGTGCAAAATATTTAGATAGCATAAGGAAAAGAATAATTAATCCTGTCCAAGCTTCACAGTTCCTCCATTAGAGCTACGTGAGGGTAAGAACTTTCCCTCTCTTCATCTTTGCATCCCCATTGCTGAGAAGAATTTCTGAGTATTTATGTGCTCTACAAATGTTTGCTGAGTTAATAGACAAGCTAAGACTTGAATGATGAACAGAAACATTTTTCCATGCAGAAAAGGAGACTAGGAGAATTCTAGGCTGAGGGAACAGCATGTACAAGGGCATGGAAGCTTAAGAGTGTAATTCATCTGTTGAATGACAAGTGTGGCCAGAGTCTGAGGGTGCATGGATAGCAGGAGGTGAGGATGAATAGCAGCCAAGGGTTAATTTGTAGGGAGCATCAAATAACACTAAGAAATTTGGAGATTATCCTGCAGGCCATGGGGAAACGGGTCATTTATATAGTACCTAGGCAGGTGGCAAAAGTAAGGGACACAAACATATAAAAATTTGTCTGAATACTTAGGGAGCACAGTAGAAAGTGAATTTAGGGTTGGGGAGGTAGGCAGGGACACTAGTTAGGAGACCAGTATAGTCCAAGGGAAGGTTGAGGAAAGCCCTGGACTAGGGCAATGTCAGTGTGAACACAGAGAAAATGATGGGTCCCGAGGATATTTTGAAGGTAAAATTGGCAGGATTTGTTGTTAGGGGTGGAGTTTGGTTTGTTGAGGAGTGAGGCCAAGTTTCTAGTGTGAGGAACTGTGTAGCTTATGACACCAGCAGTGGGCATGAGGAATAAGAAGAGAAACAGGGCTGAGCCCTATGGATGGAGAAGGTGGTAAGGACGATGATGGGTCAGTGAAGGGACTTATAACCTGACTGAAAAATCCAAACCCCAGGTCACTTTATGTCCTTATTAATGGCAGGCCCAAGAAAGAACTATTCAGATAATCTGGAAAAAGAAGGCTTTATAGAGCTTCTGGCTTTGACTTTCCTGGCCTAGAATTTCCCAATATAATGATTAATCACCTCAGTCTTGTAAAAATCTCATGTTCATTTGAAGAACGATGTTAAATTACTATATTTGGGCTTACTCTTCTTTTTTCTTCCTATTTCATGGTGTTGATTTTTTAATTTCCACTCTACTCATCATTAAACTAGTTATTAAATATTTAATGTTAAAAATCACTAGCATCCCAACATTCCTGGCATTATGTTATATACTTTTGATGCTTTTGATACTTTTCATTTAGGTAAAGGAAATTGTTCGCTGTGGTCTCTGTTTCACAGCATCTCAGTCTCCCAGCGGTTCAGAAGCCCACATGCCCGAGTGCCAGAGCCAGGTCTTTGATCCGGTTCCTCCAAGTGCACAGGCCACACTCAGCTGCTGGGCAATGGTTTTAAAACTGTCCATCACAACTCATCGGTGAATTGTGAAATCAATTCGGTATCAGTCAGCGTTAGAAAATAAAACAGTATACAAATTTAAAATATCAGCATGCGTGGCATTAAAAATGGTTTCAGTTTATTCATCCCCATTCCTGCTGCCTGGGGTTGCTGTGGTTGCTGCTTCTCCATCCTTAAGGTCTGCGTGGTTCGCGCCCCTGGGGATATGTGTTTCCTAACCATTCTCTCTTTTAGTTCCCGTCACCCTCCTAATAAATATCTTTCATAGTAAGTCAGAACTCTAACTGGAACAACGAGCAGTCTTTTCTTACATTATCTCATTGAAGATCTCTATAACATACCTGTGCATTAAACATTTTACGGAGAGTAAACTGAGCCTCAGAGGGAAGTCCTGCCTCTGGGAGATACAGAGCTGGGGTTTGAGCCCATGTATTATTAGGGAAATGTTCTTTATTTTTTCCATTGTTGCTTCTCCAGAGCTGGACAAGCCTTAGGGCTTATACGTTTTTTGTGATTTTAAGGAGTCCTCTGTTGTTGTTAAAATGACCAAAAACATGTAAATGCTTGCCTTCATATAAAAAGGATATTTCCTTAAAAGAAGATGTTAGACTTAAACTAAAGTTTTCTAGTTTCAAAAAAGTCAAAACCACTCAACAAGACTGAATCCTCTCTCTCTTTCCAAATATTTATTAGGGATTCTAGGCAGGGGCCTAGAAAATTGAGAGGATTAAAGTGAAGAAGTAAAGGAGAGGAGAAAATGTCCCCTCAGGCAGAATGGGAACTAAAGCAGTGGGAAATGTGTCCTGGGAAATGTTTCCTGGGAAAGCAGAAAACGTGTGCAAAGCAAAATTAATTTTTAAGACATTAAGAAGAAAGGGATTGGGGTAGGGTAGACAGAATGAGAAGGCAAGGAAAAAATCTATAGGGAAAAAACAAGAGAAGGAATGAAGTTTGGTCTGGTTTTAATTTATGTCAATTGGCAAATAAATCCTTGAAAGCTGTTCTCAGCATGGATATGCTCTGTCTGTAATGTAAGTAACTGAAACCAGTTCAGAATGCATTTTTTCCTCCTAAAATATGATACACCCTATAGACAGAGACAACATCAATAAAGTTCCCTGCCTCTGGCCTCACATTCTCCCCTTCCTCCCCCCAACACCTTGAGTTTCTGCCTGTAACTCAGAGCTGGTATAATTAGGGGAATGAAGGGTATTTATGAACATAAAGTATATGTGTGTTTAATTGTGTTGTCAAACCAAAAAAATAAAGGTGATTAGTAAATGAGCAAAATTCCTCTCCTAAGGTATTGTTGAAAACTTTTAGTCTTTAAAGATTCACCTATTTCCGGCACTTTCCCTAACTTTAGGGTGAGGATGAAAGAAAAAGTATGTTTAATTATATCAATTTTGTTCAACTGTATTTTGAAATTTTTATTTACTGATTCTCAAAAGAATTTGAGACAATTAGATAGGCATGTATGGTGAAGGTTTCTATAGAAAGTTAACTTTGTTAATTAACTGCCATGGGTAATTTAGTGGAAATCAGAAGATTAAGGGCAATTAACTGAGAGACTTTTAACATCTAGAAAAATGTCTACAAGTCAATAAGAAGATTTAACAACCTAGTAGTAAGAAGGGCGAACATATGATCAGGACTTCCATAGACATATGAAGAGATGCTGAACCTAAACAACATACGGCAATTTGAAACCTTATAGAGACATGTTTTCATACCTATCAGCCCGTCAAAAATTAAAAATTCAGACAATACTAAGAGTCGATAAAATATAGAACAATAAGACCTTCATACAATGTTTGCATGAGTATAAAGGGGTGGAGTCAGTCTGGGCGGGAATTTGGTGTTGAGTCGTGAGGAGTGCTGTCTACTCTATGCATTACAGCCCTTGGCATATTGACCACAGTCATTTTAATTTCCCAGTCCGCTCATTCCAACATTCCAGCTGTATCTGAGTCTGGTTCTGATGTTTACTCTGTCTTTTCAAACTCTGTTTTCTGCCTTTTAGTACATCCTGTAATTTTTTTCTTGATAGCTGGAAATGATATACTGGGTAAAAGGAAATGTTGTAAACACATTTAGAAGCGTGGTGGTGAGCTCTAGTTGGAAGAGAAGGATTCTGCAGTCTTATGATTAGGTCTCAGTCTTGTAGTGAGCCTGCACCTCTGGACTGTGAAATTCATGAGCCCATCTCAGTACCCTCTTAGGTAGAGCAAAATGGCTACAAGGGGGCTGAGGTTGGATACAGTAATTCCCTTCCTCCATCTGAAAGGCTACATACAGCCAAATGGAGTTGGGTGTTTCCCTTCCCCCAGGTCAGTTAGGTTCTGATAAAACCCCCGCAGGTTAGGTTCTGGTTAAAGTTTCTCCTGAGAGCCAGACCTTGTAAAGAAGAAGAGAATGCTCTGGCGTATTTCAAACTGGTTCTTTTTCCCTACCCCTGCAGGAAGCAAGAGGAGCTGTTTCTCTGATACTGTGAGAACCTGGATGAGCTTCTGGAGGTAAAATTTACGTAAGTGTGAATGTCGCCTCCCCACCTCTCTACCCACACCCTACCCTGATGTGGCAGCCCTGGAGTTTTTGACTCTCGGGCTAGTCCACACTGAGCCTCCAGGAATTTATCAATTAAAATTCTGGTTCCCCTACCCCCATACTGGTACCCACAGAGATTCCTGCTCTGGTAAGTTGTGATTCTCTTATCTGTCTGTCTGTCTCTCCAATTTTGGGGGCATCGGTCTGACCTGTATCCTAATGTTTCAGAATCTAAGAAGACTTGATCCTTTTCTCTTTGTTCAGCTTTTTCTGTTGCTAGGATGAGTTGTGCTTTTCAAGCCCCTTATATCCCAGACCAGAAACTGAAGTCCCACAGTCTTTTTTAAAACAGGAAGTTTTAGGTGAATAAAACATGGAAGTCCTGCCTGATGATTCAAGTGCATCCAGTTTTCACATTGATATGAGAAGAAATTTCTATTGCCCTGTGTGGTGACCTGTGTGATGTGATCGCCTCTCTGGGGTTACCTAGAGACTTAGAGGCCCTGGTGACTCAACCTGCTGCCTGGCCTCCTGGCAATGGTAGCAACTGTGTGCTGGTGGAAATTTCCTGGGCCTGACAATCTTTGCCCCTCTGTCTTAGCAGTTCTGTTGTTGAGGAAGCATGTGGGACATATAAAGGGTAAGGCCCTGCTACATGGGTGGTGTGGTTCCTTTCCTGCTTGGGCCTCCATGAACATCAAAGAATTGGTGAAGAGAGGTGTTGCCTTTTCCACTTTTTGAGGCTCTCAGAATAAAAATAATAAAGTGACAAAATAGGGTTACAAAAATTGTGTTATGTTTTAAATATTTAAGTTGAATAAATTAACATTTTAACACCAAGAAAATACAATGTATAATAACATAATAATTATAATATTTATTTTAAAAATACCAGTAGAGATTGTGTAAGCAACCTTGCAAACCAGTAATGGGACTTGTTTTAAATCATGTGATTAAAATTTTCACAGTGTATCTCTGTGACTCTATCTGTGGTCTTAATATAATAGGGAGTCGAACATTTAAATGTGAGACCCTAGATCTTCTGACCCAATTCCGACCCCCTTTCTATATTGTCATGGTATAAATTTTAGACAAAATTTCAAAATAGGACCCATGGTTTTTCTTTGGCATGATAATGTTTGCTGGGATCAAGGTTTAGTCATTTAAATAGGTTTAAAAGCAAATGCCTATGTTATGTGAGTGCATTGTGTATTTGGGCAGACAAGGGTTGAGATTCTGGCTTTGCAATTCCCTACTTGTGTGACTTTGGTCAACTCATTTCTCTTCCTCTGAGCCTCAGTCTCCTCAACTGTAAAATGAGTATATGTACATGAATATAATGTCTCATTTACTCTTCTAGATAGTAAGCTCCATGAGGACATGAATCATGTTTGATCAATTTTTAAAATAAATTCACATCACTTTGCAATAATCTTTAAAAGAGCTCTAATGAACCAGGTATTTTACTCTTGCTATTTATTAAAGCCTTGTGAGAAGCTTATGAATTTGCCTTACCACTTCACTGAGGCTCAGCGATGTTAAGTTGGTTGCTTGCTAGTGAGTAGTTGGACTTAAATCTAGATTTAAAGAAAATTATCTTTAATTACAGTCAACATTCAATATTATTTTGTATTAGCTTTGAGTGTACCGCACAGTGATTAGACTATATATCTACTTTACAAAGTGGTCCCCTGATATTTCTGGTACTTGCCTGGCACCATACATAGTTATCACAGCATTATTGACTGTATTCCCAATGCTGCGCAGTTACATCCCCATGACTATTGTATAACTACCAATTTGTACTTCTTAACCTCTTCACTTTTCTTACCCAGCCTTCCAACCCCTTTCCCCTCTGACAACCATCAGTCTGTTTTCTACATCTATGTATCTGTTTTTATTTTGTTTGCTTGTTTACTTTGTTCTTTAGATTCCACATATAAGTGAAATCATATGGTATTTGTCTTTCTCTTATTTCACTTAACATAATACCCTCTACATCTGCCAATGCTGTTGTAAAGGATAAAACTTTATTCTCTTTTATGGCTGAATAATATTCCATTGTATATATGTACCGTATCTTCTTAATTTTCTATTGATGGGCATTTGGGTTGCTTCCATATCTTGGCTATTCTAAATAATGCTGCAATAAATATGGGGGTGCATATATCTTTTTAAATTCGTCTTTTGGATTTCTTCAGATAAATATCTAAAGTGAAATTTCTAGGTCATGTGGTAGTTCCACTTTTAACTTTTAAGGCCCCCTCATAGTGTTTTCCACAGTGGCTACACCAATCTACATTCTCACAAACAGTGCACAAGGGATCCCAGCACTTATTGTTTGTTAATTTATTAATAATAGCCATCCTGACATGGGTGAGGTGTTAGTTCACTGTGATTTTAATTTGCTTTTCTCCAATGATTAGTGACTTTGAGCATCTTTTTATATGTCTATTGGCCATCTGCATGTGCTCTTTGGAGACATATCTATTCAGGGCCTTTGCCCATTTTTAATGAGATCATTTGATTTTTTGGTGTAGAGTTGTATGACCTCTTTTTACAATTTGGGTATTAACCACTTATCAGTAGTTTCATGAGTAAATATGTTCTCCCATTCAGTAGGTTGTCTTTTCATTTTGTTGACAGTTTCCTTTGCTGTGCTAAAACTTTTTAGTTTGATGTAGTCCCATTTGTTTTTTTGTTTTTTCCTTACTCAAAGAGCTATATTAGAATAAAATATTGCTGACGAGCAGCGAGCTGGAGTGGGGAGCGTGAGTGAAGGAGCCCAGCCGCTTGCCTGCCCGCCGCCGCCTCCCCTTCCACCATGTCGGCGCCGGTGGCCAAAGTCAGTAAAAAGGAGCTCAACTCCAACCACGATGGGGCCGACGAGACCTCAGAAAAAGAACAGCAAGAAGCAATTGAACATACTGATGAAGTACAAAATGAAATAGACAGACTTAATGAACAAGCCAGTGAGGAGATTTTGAAAGTAGAACAGAAATATAACAAACTCCGCCAACCATTTTTTCAGAAGAGGTCAGAATTGATCGCCAAAATCCCAAATTTTGGGGTAACAACATTTGTCAACCATCCACAAGTGTCTGCACTGCTTGGGGAAGAGGATGAAGAGGCGCTGCATTATTTGACAAGAGTCGAAGTGACAGAGTTTGAAGATATTAAATCAGGTTACAGAATAGATTTTTATTTTGATGAAAATCCTTACTTCGAAAATAAAGTTCTCTCCAAAGAATTTCATCTGAATGAGAGTGGTGATCCATCTTCGAAGTCCACTGAAATCAAATGGAAATCTGGAAAGGATTTGACGAAACGTTCAAGTCAAACGCAGAATAAAGCCAGCAGGAAGAGGCAGCATGAGGAACCGGAGAGCTTTTTTACCTGGTTTACTGACCATTCTGATGCAGGTGCAGATGAGTTAGAAGTCATCAAAGATGATATTTGGCCAAATCCATTACAGTACTACTTGGTCCCTGATATGGATGATGAAGAAGGGGAAGGAGAAGAAGATGATGATGATGATGAAGAAGAAGAAGGGTTGGAAGATATTGATGAAGAAGGGGATGAGGATGAAGGTGAAGAAGATGAAGATGATGATGAGGGAAGGAAGGAGAGGAAGATGAAGGAGAAGATGACTAATGGAACACTGATGGATTCCAACCTTTTTTAATTTTCTCCAGTCCCTGGGAGCAAGTTGCTGTCTTTTTTTCTTTTCTTTCTTTCTGTCCCCTCTTGTGCTCAGTCTCCCTGTTTTTGAGGTCTCTTTTCTCTCCTTTACACCGTGGTTCTCACCTGATCTGGGGGGGATGTCCCTTGAGCAGAATACAGTGGGAAAAGAATCTCTGCCGCTTGCTGTTCCAAATGCATTTTTGTCTCTTCCTATCTCGACAAAAACTTTCTGGAATCAACACCACCGTGCTCTGTGGGGAAAAAAGAAAAACCTTCCGCCGCCTCAGCTCTGCTGGGAGCTGGAGGGTGCCGGGCCCCTGTGTAGTCGTGCATAGAATTCTAGCTTCTTTCCTCCTTTCTCTGCATATTGGGCTCAGAGATTACACTGTGTCTCTATGTGAATATGGACAGTTAGCATTTACCAACATGTATCTGTCTACTTTCTCTTGTTTAAAAAAAGAAAAAAAACTTTTAAAAAAAGGGGTTATAGAAGGTCAGCAAAAGGGTGGGTTTGAGATGTTTGGGTGGGTTAAGTGGGCATTTTGACAACATGGCTTCTCCTTTGGCATGTTTAATCGTGATGTTAACGGACATCCTTGCAATTTAAGATGACACTTTTAAAATAAAATTCTCTCCTAATGATGATTTGAGCCCTGCCACTCAATGGGAGAATCAGCAGAACCTTGTAGGATCTTATTCGGAATTGACATTTCTCTATTGTAATTTTGTTCCTGTTTATTTTTAAATTTTCTTTTTTTTTGTTTCACTGGAAAGGTAGATGGTGCTCAGTTTTAAACGTTCAAAGTGTACAAGTTGCTTTGTTACAATAAAACTAAATGTGTACACACAAAAAAAGAATAAAATATTGCTAAAAAATGTCATAGATTTTATTGCCTAAGTTTTTTTTCGAAGAGTTGTATAGCTTTGAGTCTTATACTTATCTTTAATCCATTTTTAATTTATTCTTGTATATGGTGTAAATGGTGGTCTCCTTTCATTTTCTTTGCATTTGTTGTTCATTTTCCCAACACCATTTATTGAATAGACTGTCTTTATATCATTATATATTCTTATCTCTTTTGTGATGTACTAATTGATCATATAGGTGTGGGTTTATTTCTGGGATCTCTATTCTGTTCCATTGAGCTATGTGTCTATTTTCATGCTGTATTGATTACTATGGCCTTGTAGTATAGTTTGATATCAAGCAGCATAATACAGCCACCTCTGTTCCTCTTTGTCAAATTGCTGCATCTGTTTGGGGTCATTTATGGTTCTATATAAATTTTTGGATTATTTTGGATTATTTGTTCTAATTCTATGAAAAAAGTCCTTGGTATTTTGATAGAAAGAACATTAAATGTACTCATATTGATTGCTTTGGGTAGTATGTACATTTTTATGATTTTAATTCTTGCCATCCATGAACATAATATATGCTTCCACTTATTTGTATCTTCCTCAATTTCTTTCTTCAATAATCTATGCTTTTCCAAGTACAGGTCTTTTACCTCCTTGGTTAAATTTACTTCTAGGTATTGTTTTCTGATAGTTCAATACTGGTGTATAAAAATACAACTGACTTCTGAATATTTATTTTTTAATTTGCTGCTTTACTGAATTCACTTATCAGTTCTAGTAGTTATTTGGTGGAATCTTTAGGGTTCTTTATATATAGTATTGTGTCATCTGCAAATAATGACAGTTTTACTTCTTCCTCCCCATTTTGAATGCCTTTTGTTTTTATTTTATTTTGTTTGATTGCTGTGGCTAGAATTTCCATTACTATGTTAAATAGAAGTGGTTGAAACAGACATCTCTGTATTGTTCCAATCTTAAGGGGAATGCTTTTAGTTTTTCCCAGTTGAATATGATGTTGGCTGTGAATTTGTCATAGTTGGCCTTTATTATGTTGAGATTTGTTCCCTTTATTCTCACTTTTTTGAGCATTTTTATCATAAATGGGTGCTGGATTTTGTCAAATGCTTTTTCCGCATCTATTGATATGATCATATGATTTTTATTTTTCATTTATTTATGTGGTATATCACATTAATTGATTTTGGATGTCATATCAATTGCATTCTGGGAATAAATCCCACTTGATCATGCTGTATTATTTTTTTGATATATTGCTGGATTCAATTTTTGAATATTTTGTTGAGGATTTTAGCATCTATGCTCATCAGGTATATTGGTCTGTAATTTTCTTTCTTTGTAGTGCCTTTATCTGGTTTTAGAATCAGGATAATGCTGGCCTCATCAAATGAATGTGTGAGTCTTCCCTCCTCTTGAATTTTTTGGAATAGTTTCAGAAGGATAGGTGTTAGTTCTTCTTTAAATGTTTGGTAAAATTCACCTTGAAGCCATCCATTCCATGACTTGATTTCTGAGAGTCTTTTGATTACTACTTTAATTTCATTGGTTTTAATTGGTCCTTTTAGATTTTCTGTTTTTTTCTTAATTCCTTTTCAGAAGATTGAATGTTTCTAGAAATTTATACATTTCTTCCAGATTGTTTAACTTATTGCATATAATTGTTTGTATTATTTTCTTATTATCCTTTGTAATCCTGTGGTGTGAGTCGTTTCTCTACTTCCATTTCTTATTTTATTTATTTGGGTCTTCTCTCTCTTTCTCTCTCTTTTGTTTTTTGATGAGTCTAATTAAAGATTTATCAATCTTGTTTATCTTTTCAAGGAACCAGCACTTTGTTTCACTGAACTTTTGTATTGTTTTTTTAGATTCTATTTCACTTAGCTCTTGTTCTGATCTTTATTATTTCCTTTCTTCTACTCACTTCGACATTGCTTGTTGTTCTTTTTCCAGTTCCTTTAGATGTAATGTTAGATTTTTTATGTGAGATTTTCTTGTTCTTTGAGGTAG
Source organism: Glossophaga mutica (assembly GCA_039655065.1). Classification (NCBI taxonomy): domain Eukaryota; kingdom Metazoa; phylum Chordata; class Mammalia; order Chiroptera; family Phyllostomidae; genus Glossophaga; species Glossophaga mutica. The sequence continues at coordinate 141,020,178 of CM077305.1, read as the reverse complement.
GCCTGTATTGCTATAAATTTTCCTCTTAAGACTGCTTTCACTGTGTTCCATTGATTTTGTGTTTTTGTTTTTTCATTTGCCTCAAGGTGTCTTTTGATTTCTTTCTCGATTGCATTGTTAAGTTGTTCATTGCCTAGTAACATGTTATTTAGCTTTCATGAGTTTGTGTGTTTTTCAGTTCTTTTCTTGTAATTAATTCTAGTTTTATGCCATGTTAGTGGGAGAAGATACTCGATTTGATTTCTGTCTTCTTGATTGTACTGAGACTTGTTTTGTGGCCTAACAGGTAGTGTATCCTGCAGTATGTTCCATATGTACTTGAAAAGAATGTATATTCTGCTGCTTTGGAGTGAAATGGTCTAAAAACATCAGTTAAATCCATCTGATCTACTTATCATTTTAAATCTGTTGTTTACTTGTTTATTTTCTGTCTGGAATATCTATCCACTGATGTCAATGGGTGGTTAAAAGTCCCTAGATTTGTTTTTCCTTTTTTTCCCCATACTGCGGTGCAACCTCCTGTTATGCTCAGTAAATATTTGTTTAATGCATTTGATGGTCTTACCTCCATTAAATGGATCTCTCACTGAACTACCTGAAATTTCTACCCTCTGATTTTCCTTCTGAAAATAATATACTCTGTGGACTATCGTTATAAACATAAGTGAGTACATTATTAGATTAGTTTAAGTAGAGGGCTAAGGCCCTAGGGAAGGGAATGCAGGGCATTCAAAACTTTTATAGAGAGTGAGAGGATTATAAGAAGTCTGTTGTATGGGTTAGGTTTTAATATTGGGCTACAGCATGAGGCATGTGTGAATGGGGGAATAAATGAAAGGTGAAATGAAGCACAAGGTATATGACAAAAGAAGAAGGAAAGAAGGGACAGGATACATGCAGAGACTTGATAAAACAAGCCACCTGAAGAAAAGCCATCAGAATGTGATTGGCTTTGAGGGTAAAAACTTGTTTTATTTCTTTTAAAATGTTCTACTTTTCTGTATTATGCAAAATGTTTACAATGAGCAGTGGGCTTTTTTCTGTAATTTAAAAAACTTGACGAGGTTTTTTTTACATTTAATTTAATTTATATTTCTTTTTTTATTGTTGTTCAAGTATGGTTGTCTGCATTTCCACCCTCCATGCCCCCCATCCCAACCATCCCCACCTCCTTCCCCTGCTTCCACCCCTCCTTGGTTTTGTCCATGTGTCCGTTATAGTTGTTCCTGAAAACTCTTCCCCCCTTGATGAGGTTTGTTTTTTAAAGATAACATGGCTGACTTTTCTCTCTACAATGTGCAGTTCAGGGTCACAGAGTTTTTTTAATACTCTGTTCCAAATCATTTCTTCCTTGCCCATTATAATCAACCACCGTATCTTTCTACCTACTGTATACAGGGCACTTTGCCAAACACAGAGTTATATCAGAAAGAATAAAATAGAATTGAGGCTCTGATCTCACTCCCCCCTGGGAAGAAGAGATACATGAAGAGGAAAATTATATTAGGAGGTAACATATGCCAGCTGTCCACCATTGTGTCAGGGCTGAATAGAAAATATTGTAAAGTTAACTATTGACTTAAATGAGCTGACTTACTTAAGTGCATCTGTAAGACAACTTTGCATACTCTTCTATGAATTACAGATACTCTTGGTATTTGAAGCCTAATAATCAAGAATAGGGAAGAAAGCCAAGGCTTCTAGCAGTTCAGTATGGTATTTTCAAAAGGCTAGTTGGCACTGTATTTTGTATCTTCTCCAATATTTGTTTGTAATGATTTCTTTTTCTAGCCTCAAGCTCAGCTTGAAGGTAATTGATGCATATTACTTTTTTTTAACCCAGGGATTATCTAAAACAAGCCAGTGGAAATTTACTAATGTTACCTTCAGAGAAGGAGAAGAGAAATCCGAACACTACTACTCACTAGATGTGACTTTAAGGACAATTGCCACTGTCTATCGAGTGTTTATCTTTAACTAGGAGTTTATCTCAATCCACACAGCAGTCTTATGAGGTTGATATTATTCTTTCTATTATACAATTACAGAAAATATAATTCACAGGAGTTTGGTAGTTTTTCCCAAGTTTTATGTATATAAGTAAAACATGAGGTGTGAACCTAGATCTGCCTGATTTTGAGTCCATGATCTTAATTAGTTCTCTGTATCCCCTATTTGGACAAGTTTTAACCTCTTTGAGCCTTAGATTGGTCATTTGATGTGTAGAGGACAAATTTCCCTCATAGTTTTGTTAAGAGAGAATCAATATAATACTTTTAGTGGATGCACAGTAAATGTCGCTTCTATTTAAGACAAAAGTTGAAAGCTGCAGAAATGGCATTTAATGACCAGCTCTCAGGTAAAAATGGAGCTGAATTGCAAGTCCTCATTTCAGATTTTCAAGTCTTATGGGACTTGTCCAATAAAGAACAGAAAACTTGCAACATTAAAAATATGTATGCTTATCCAAAATAAGAGCAAGCAGATGTGATGATTTCATTTCAAATGATTTCTCTGAGAGTCAAAAGAGGGAATAAATTTAAAAAATTATTAAGAACTAAAGATTTGTTTGTTTGTTTTAACATGACCATTGAGATGAAAATTTAATCAACTGCTCTACTGCCTGCCTGATTACCAGAACTTGTATGGACATGTGTAGTGTAAAAGGAGAACTCTGGTCCTTGGAACTAGGACTGGCTTTATGGACAAGTAACCTGTACTGTCACACAGGGCTCCATGCTTAGATAAATGCTCAAATTCTTCATAATTTTTGAACAAGGCCCCTACATTTTCATTTTGCATTGGCCCCCAAATTAGAAAGCCAATCCTGCTAAGAACCTTCATTGTCCCCTGGTTCACCTCGTTGAAATGCCCTGAATCCAACGAACACTTTCCCAGGGTTGTGCTTGGAATGCTGCTTTAGCACATTCCCTTTTGTTTTCATTAGTAAACAATTATCCACCCATTCTTTAAGGTTATGTATAATGCATTCAGTATAAAGTTGTAGGTGTGCAAAGATGAAAGTAACACAGTAAAAAGGGGCCTGGATGTCTTTTTTTAAGAAAGAAAAACAACACCACCATTGCCAGAATGAATTTGTTGACATTAATACTTTGGAATGACTTCTTTAGAGGGAAGTTTTGAATTTCTGCTTATTGTTAGCTTTGGGTGAGGTCTGAGTATCTGTATTTTCTTAAAATATCCCAAGTCTTTCTATTGTATAAACAGAGTTGAGAACCAGTGAATTAAAAACTTGTTGGAAGAAGTGGGCATTTCTGGTAAGCACTGATATGATGTCCAAAAAATCCCTAGAGGATGTACAAATCACATATAAGTGATCAACTTTGCATTCCTAGACCTTTGCGTGTTGTAGATAGTCAACTTTTATTGACAGATGGGAGATCAAATATGACTTTAATTTCTTTGTTAAAGGACATTGTAAACACAATCTACACCTAAGTTTGTTAGCCTCTATTTTAAAAGAAAGTTTGCTGACCCCTAGAAAAAATAATTGTAAATTCCATTTATAATATCATCAAATAAACCTAACGAAAAAGTTAGAAGACCTCTACACCGAATACTATATATTTCTTGGAAGAATTAAAGGCCTAAATAAATGAGAACTATACAGTACTTAGGAATTAGAAGACTCTATATTGCTAACAGGTCAATTATTCCCAAATTGACCTATTTAATGCAATTCCAATTGAAATTTCCAAGAGACTTTTTTGTAGAAATTATCAAGGCAATTCTAAAATGTATAGGAAAATGCAAAGCATCTAGAAAGGCCAAAACATTTTGAAAAAAGATTGAGAAAGGAAAAGATAGTTGGGGGAGTCACACTACCTAATTTCAAGATTTATTCTCTGATTTCAGTAATTAAGACAATGTGATATTGGTTAAAGGACTGACAAATAGAGTCTGCTAATAGATCTACACATACATATACAACTAACTGATTTACAAGAAATATACCAGGGTAATTCAATTGGAAAAGGATAATCTTTTCCACAAATGGTCTGGAACAACTAGGTAAACAACTTGACCCCCTTATGCACCATACAAAAAATTCAATTTGAAATGGGTCTGAACATGACCATAGACCTTAAAATAAAAGCTAAACCTGGGGTAAGCAAAGATTCTAAATAAGACATGGAAAAGCACTAACCATAAAAGAAAAACATGACAAATGACCTAATCAAAAATTGAAATTTTCATTTTTAAAAGACACCACTAAAAAGAATAAAAGACAAGGCACAGACTGAGAAACAATTATTTGTGTATGAAGAATGGTCAGAGAGATGCAATAACACTGGCTTTGAAGATGTGGGAAGGGGGTGATAAGACAAGGAATGTGGGTGCTCTCTAGAAGTTGGTGTAGTCAGGGAAGCAGATTCTCCCAGTTTCCATCAGAAAGAAATAGCCCTGTCAAACCCTTGTCATTTTAGCCCAGTGAGACTCATATCATACAGCTAACTTACAAAACTGTACAAATAAATTTGTATAATGTTAAGCCACTAAGTTAGTGGTAATTGCTACAGCAACAATAGGAAACTGATATAATTCCTTAGGGTTTTCTATGTAAACTATTACGTTGTCTCTGCATAGACAATTTCAGTTCTTCCTTTCTAATCTTTATGACATTTCCTTCTTGGTTTTTTGTTATTGCACTGGATGTGAACTCCAGTGCCATGATGAACAGAAAAGGTGAGAGCAGATAATCCGTGTCTTGTTCCCGATCTTTGGGGAAAGCTATTGCACCATTCAGTGTGATACAAGATGTAAGTTTTTCACAGTTGCAATTTAGCAAATTGAGGAAGTTCCCTTCTTTTCCTAGTTTGCTAAGAATGTATATTATGGAGATGATAATTTTGTTAAGTCTTTTTTATGTAACTATTGAGATGATTTTATCAATGTGTCGAATTATTTATTGATTTTCTTTTATAAGATTTTTAAATTATATTTTATTGATTATGCTATTACAGTTGTCCTGATTTTTCCCCCTATGCCTCTGTCCACCCAGGACCCCTCACTCCCTCAGGCAATCCCCGCACCATTGTTCAGGTCCATGGGTCATGCCAGGAAGTTCTTTGGCTACTCCATTTCCTATGCTGTACTTTACATCCCCATGACTATTCTGTAACTACCTATTTGTTCTTCATCCCCTCACATATTTACCCATTCCCCCACAACCACCTCTCATCTAGCAACCATCAAAACACTCTCCATATCCATGATTCTGTCTCTGTTCTACTTGTTTGGCTTAGTTTGGTTTTTAGATTCAATTGTTGATAGACATGTATTTCTGCCATTTTATTGTTCATAGATTTCATCTTATTTTTCTTAAATGAGTTCCTTTAACATTTCATATAATAGTGGTTTGCTGGTGATGAAATCCTTTAATTTTTCTCATCTTGGAGGCTCTTTATGTGCCCTTTAATTCTAAGTGATCGCTTTGCTGGGTAGAGCAATATTGGCTGTAGTTCCCTGCTTTTCATGATTTTGAATATTTCCTGCCAATCCCTTCTAGCCTGTAAAGTTTCTTTTGAGAAATCAATGGGAACTCTCCTGAAGGTAGCTAATGTCTTTTCTCTTGCTGCCTTTAAGATTCTTTCTTTATCTTTAATCTTCAGCACTTTAATTACGATGTGTCTTGGAGTGGGCCTTTTTGCATCCACCTTGTTTGGGACTCTCTATTCTTCCTGGAGTTGAACGTCAATTACCTTCACCAAATTAGGAAACTTTTCTTTCATTATTTTTTCAAATTAATTTCCAATTTCTTGCTCTTTCTCTTCTCCTTGGGGAGCCCTGTGATGCAAATGTTGGACATCCTGAAGTTGTCCCAGGGGCTGTTTAAACTATCCTCATTTTGGGGAGATTCTTTTTTCTTCTTGTTGTTCTGATTTGTTGTTTTTTGCTTCCTTATGTTCCAAATCATTGATTTAATTCTCAGCTTCATCCACTCTACTGTTGTTTCCCTGTAAATTATTCTTTATTTCAGTTAGTGTATTCTTCATTTCTGACTGGATCTTTTTTTATGCTGTTGAGATCCTTACTAAGTTCCTTGAGCATCCTTATAGCCAGTATTTTGAACTCTGCATATGATAGATTGTTTAGCTCCATTTTATTTAGCTCTTTTTCTGGAGTTTTGAGCTGTTCTTTCATTTGGGCTGTGTTTCTTTGTTTCCTCATTTTGGCAGCCTCCCTCTGTTTGTTTCTATGTATTAAGTAGAGCTGCTTTGGATCCTTGTCTTGGTACTGTGATCAATTATTGTAGGTGTCCTGTAGCATACAGTGGCACAGTCTCCCCTGTCACCCAAGCTGGGTACTTCAGGTGCACCCTTTGTGTGGGCTGAGTATACTATCCTTTTGTAGTTGAGCTTTGGTTGCTATAGGCAGATCAATGGGAGAGATTTACCCAGGATGGTCAGCTGCAAGTTTTGCTGTGACCACTCACCACCAACCTCTGCCTTCCATGGAGGATCAGCTGTGCAGGGGCAGGGTGGTGGTACTCCGATGGGGTCTATAATTGTCCACTAGGTGTGCTGTCCCCAGTGGTGCAGGCCAAAATCAGTCCCCACCTATGTTTTATCCAAGGCCACCTAGCCTGAGCTATAAAGAAATCTAAAAAGAAAGAAAGAAAGAAAGAAAGAAAGAAAGAAAGAAAGAAAGAAAGAAAGAAAGAAAGAAAGAAAGAAAAGAAAAAGAAAAAGAAAAAGAAAAAGAAAAAGAAAAAGAGAAAGAGAAAAAGAAATCTGAGATGGCTCCTACTTGTGCTGGGCTTGGAGATCCTCAGCTGAAGCCAAGCTGTGATTTTAGGCTGGCTGCTGTTAGTGCTGGGCCTGGGGCTCACTGAGGCCAGCTGCTGCTTTTTTGAGAGGATTTAGGAAGTTTTGAAGCATGAGCCAAGACCAGACATTCATGTGGAAAAGCCTCTTTGGTGGGCCCATAAATTGGGTGGGGCAGAGTCTCTGGGGATCTCCATTTGGATCAGACAGTGTTAGCCAGGTTAATGGAGTCTCAGTTATGGTACCAGCTTGCCGGCTCTATGGCTCTTTTGGGGGAGTATTTAGAAAATGTCTAATAGCCCTGCTCGCCTTGATGACAGGCACTTGAGTTTCTCCCAGCGTGCCACTGGTGCCTTTCAAGCTTCTATACCAGTGCTGGAGCGCAGAGGGGGTGAGTCTGAGTAGGTGACTCCATGTGTGGGTTCTTTAAGAGGAACTACTTTGGGCTCCAAAAGTTTCTTCCATTCACTTAATCCCCACTGGTTTTTACAGCCAGAAGTTGTGGAGGACTTACCTTCCTTCCACTGGTACCCTGGGCTGTGGATCCTAGTGTGGGGCTGGGACTCCTTGCTCCCAAGATATCCCTCATGAACTTTTATCCACTGCATGTGGGCATGGGACCAGCCTGTTCTGTGTCTGTGCCCTTCTTACCAGTCTGGATGGATGTGGTTTCTTTAATTCTGTAGTTGTTGAACTCCTATTCAACTCAATTTCTGATGGTTCTGAGTGATGGTTGTTCTGTATTTTAGTTGTAATTTTGATGTGGTTGTGCAAAGAGGCAAGCCATGTCTACCTATGCTGCCATCTTGACCAGAAGTCCATCGATAGTATTTTTTTTGAGGCAAATGTAAATGGGGTTGATTTCTTATTTTCATGTTCTGATAATTCATTGGTGTTTTAAAATGCAACTGATTTCTGAATATTTATTTTGTATCCTGCTACTTTACTGAATTCATTATCCAGTTCTAGTAGTTTCTTTTTGGGTTCTCTTTATATATAGGTTCTCTATTTAGAGAGAGAGAACCAAAAAAGAAATCTATTTTAAGGTTCTTTATATACAGTATCATGTCATCTTCAAATAATGACAGTTTTACTTCTTCCTGTATGATATGGATATCTTTTATTTTTTCTTCTTTCTGAATATTGTGACTAGGAGTTCTACTACTATGTTGGATAAGAGTGGTGAAGGAAAACATCTCTGTCTTGTTTCTGATCTTAGGGAAAATGCCTTTAGTTTTTCCCCATTGAGTATGATATTGGCTGTGGGTTTGTCATATATGGCTTTTATTATATTGAGGTTTGTTCCCTTCATTCCCACTTTTCTGAGTGTTTTTTTAATCATAAATGGGTGCTGGATTTTGTCAAATACTTTTTTGCATCTATTGAGAGATGATCATATAATTTTTATCCTTCCTTTTTAATGTGGTATATCATATTAATTGATTTGCAGATATTATACCAACCTTGCAACTTAGGAATAAAAGTCACTAGCTCATAGTATGTGATCTTTTTAATGTATTGCTGGAAAAAAAATGTTGCTAATATTAAGGATTTAAGCATCTATATTCATCAGGGATATTGGCCTGTAGTTTTCTTTCTTCATAGTGTATTTATCTGTTTTTAGAATTAGGATAATGTTGGCCTCATAAAATGAGCTTGGCATTCTTCCTTCTTCCTCTTAAACTTTTTGGAATAGTTTTAGAAGGATAAGTGTTAGATCTTCTTTGAATGTTTGGTAAAATTCACCTATGAAGCCAACTTGTCCATGACTTTTGAATTCTGGGAGGGTTTTTTTTTAATTGCTGCTTTAATTTCATTAGTTGTAATCACTCTGTTCAGATTTTCTGTTTTTTCTTGTATCAGTTCTGGAAGATTCAATGTTTCTAGGAATTTATCCATTTCTTCCCCATTGTTCAATTTGTTGGCAGACAGTTGTATTATTTCCTTATGATCCTTTGTAATTCTGTGGTATGAGTTGTTGTGGGGGGCCTCTGCCCACAGAGCTCCCCCGCCATTGCAGATGAGCATAAATCTACAAAGACATGATCTGCTTGGGGAAGAAAGATGACTGATCTCTCAAAGAAGAAAGGTCCTAAATATCTCCTTTCCTGCATCTTTACTGAGTTCAGTTCATACAGAGAAACATGATATGCATGTAAAGCTCATCAACCAATGTCTAAAGAGCTATAGTCATGAGAAACTGACATCATTTATGGATAACAGTTGAAGAAATACAGGGATTGTCTCTGGTCAGGGTCTGCTTTAGCTCAAGTGTCTGTTTCATACCAACAGGGCAGAGCAAGCCTTGATGGAAACAATGTATATTCTTTCTCTGGCCAGATTTACCTTCAGGAGCTATCTGTTCCAGTATAAGGCCACCACTGTCTCTGGCATTGTTTTCAGGATGAGTTGGGTGGGGAGAGCAAAGCAGCCAAGGAATTAAGAGACTTTTACAGAATGAATGAGGACTCAGGCTATGACAAAGCCAAGGGGTGAGGGTCTTTTTGTCCCTTATCTGTAGACCCCTAAGTCCTGGATGGTCCATCTTGACTGTGCCTGTCTTAGATTGCCCCTCCCTTGAGGGGTCTTACCCATTATTGGCTAACCAGTCATCCACCTAGGCCAAGCAAGGGGATATGAGGGAGGCAGGGGCTTCACTCCTGCCAGGAGGAAATTTTCTGGCTCCTTAGTGGCTCATGGCCCCAAGGCCTTTCCACTCAGCCCTAGCCATGGGTCCTGTTTGTCTGTTATTGAGGCTACATTCCCTGAAACCAGGCAGGACGGCTCCCAACAATTTGTTAGTTCTCTTCTTTCACTTCTAATTTTATTTATTTGGAATCTTGTTCTCTGTTTTTCTTAGTGAATCAGCTTAAAGATTTATCAATCTTGTTTATCATTTTAAAGAACCAGCTCTTGGTTCATTAAACTTTTGTATTGTTTGAGATTCTATTTTATTTATTTCAGCTCCAATCTTCACTATTTTCTTTATTGTACTCATCTTGGCTTTGTTTGTTGTTTTTTTTTCCTACTTCCTTTAAGTGTAACATTAGATTGTTTGAGATTTTTCTTGGTTGATGAAATAGGCCTGTATTGGTATGAATTTCCCTCTAATGACTGCTGTTTGCTATTGTCTCAAAAATATTTTTATTTCTTTCCTGATTTCATTGTTAACCCATTCATTATTTGTGAATATTAATAATGAAGTAACATGTTATTTCACCTCCATGTGTTTGTATATTTTCCAGTTTTTTCTTGTAACTAATTTCTAGTTTTATACTGTATTTGGAGAAGATCCTGGATATGATTTCAGTCTTCTTAATTTTATTGAGATTTGTTTTGTGACTGAACATGTGGCTTATCCAAGAAATGTTCTATATACACCTGAAAAATGAATATTCTGCTGCTTTGTAATGAAATGTACTGAAAAATATTAATTCAATCCTTCTGGTGTACTATATCATTTAAGGTCATTGTTTCCTTTTGATTTTCTTCCTGAAAGATCTATCCATTGATGTTAATGGCATGTTAAAATTCTCTACTACCACTGTATTATTTTCAATCTCTCCTTCTATATCCATCAAGGTTTGCTTTATATAATTAGGTTCTCTTGTATTGGGTGCATAAATATTTACAAGGGTTATAACCTCTTGTTGGATCGATCCCTTTATTATTATGTCCTTTGTTGTCTCTTATTATAGCTTTTGTTTTTAAAGTCTTTTTGTCTGATATAAGTATTGCTTTCCCAGCTTTTTTCATTTCCATTTGTATGAAATATCTTTATCCATCCATTTACTTTAAGTCTGTGCATGTCTTTCATTCTGAGGTGGGTCTCTTTTTTGTGGAAACCCCAATAAACCAGAATTATCTTCTGGAGGGCAGGCCCCTTGTAGTACAGGCTTCCCCTGCTAGGTGAGTGTTCTAGGAATCTACCTGTATCAGTGTATGAGCTGGCATTGTTGCGAGAGGCTGAGTTCACCTTCATGAATTATTTTTGAAGACTCTTTCAAGCATTTGCCCATTTCATGATGGGTGATTTACAAGTGCACGTGCCCACACTGTGCTTAGTGTTCAGGAGTTTTTGACCAAAAACAGGATGACCCTGGTGTCCCACCCTCCCAATTCCCCCAATCTCACCCCAAGTGATTTTTTTTATTGTTTCCTCAGTTGAAAAAAGTTCTCAAAGGGAAAATTTTTGCTGATGTGGAAGAGGTGAAATAAAAAATGGCAGAAGCACTAAACAACATCAAAATCAACAAGTTCAAAACCTGTTTTAGGCAGTGGATAAAATGTCTCAATATTTTGCATCAAATGGAGAGTACTTTGAAGGTGACTGAAGTTTAATCATTTAGAATAAATACACAATTTTTAGGAATACATTCCCTTTTGGGAGGTCCCTCCTATATATAGTTTTTCCCCCTTATTCATTCAGCTTCCCTATATCTTTCCTTTTGAATGTTTAATCCTTTACATTTAAAGTTATCATTGATAGGTATGTATTTATTCTGGTTTTATTTTTTATAACTGTTTCTCTTTTTTTTCTTTCTTCTTGTTAAAGAAGTCCCTTTACAGTTCTTGTAATACTGGTTGGGTGGTAATGAACTCCTGTAGTTCTTTTTTTTTTTTTGGTCTGGGAAGATCTTTTTTCTTCCTTCTGTTTTAGATAATAGTCTTGATGAGTAGAGTAATCTTTGTTGTAGGTATTTGCTTTTCATCACTTTGAATACCTTCTGCCAGTCCCTTTTGGCCTGAAGTATTTCTTTTGAGAAATGAGCTGACAGTTTTATGGGAGTTCCCTTGTAGGTAGCTAGCTGTCTTTCTCTTACTACTCTGGAAATTCTCTCTTTGCCTTTTATCTTTGCCATTTCAATTATGCTGTGTCCTGGTGGGAACCCATTTGGCTTCATCTTGAGAGGGACTTTCTGTGCTTACTTGACAGATGTGTCTCTCTCTCCTTCACTAGATTAAGGAGGTTTTCTACCATTATTTCTTCAAATAGATTCTCTATCCCTTGCTCTCTCTCTTTTTCTTGATACCCCTATGATGTAGGTATTGTTAGACTCAATGTTGTCTCAGAATTCTCTTATATTTTTCTCATTTTTTTCAATTCTTTTTTTTCTTTTTGTTGTTCTGCTAGGATGTTTTCTGTTATCTTGTCTTCTAAATTGCTGACTTGATATTCTGCTTCATCTAACCTGCTGTTAATTCCTTCTAATGTATTCTTCATTTCTGATAGTATAATTCATATTTCTGACTGATCTTTATTTTTTGTTTCTATGTTTTTAATGCTTACTATCTCTTTGTTTAACTTCCCATTGAGTTTATCCATTTTTCCCCTAAGTTTCTTGAGCAATGTTGTAAACATTGTTTTGGACTCTGTATTTGGTGGATGACTTGTCTCCATTTCATATAGTTTGTTTTTTTTTCCCCCTGGGGATTTCTCCTATTCTTTCATTTGGGGCATATTACTTTGTCTTTTCATTTAGGCTACCTTTTCATGTCTCCATTTTTCCCAGCAGTATGGATGTGGCTTCTTCTGTAATCCTTGGTTATGAGACTTCTGTTCAGCTAGTCTTCAGTTGGTTATTCATGTTGATATTTCTATAGTTTAGTTGTGATTTGCATTTGGTCTTGGGAAGAGATTAGTGTAACTTCCACTTACCTTGCCACCATCTTGCATCCTCTACCATCTCTGTATCCTCTGTGTTGAGGTGTCTGTCTAGAGGTTAGGCTCATTTTTAATTTGGTTGTTTTCTTATTCTTAAGGAGATATATCTATATCTATCTATCTATCTATCTATCTATCTATCTATCTATCCTTATATAAATATACAAATGCTCTCTCTGCAGTCAGGGGCTTCTTTCTCTTCCTTCAGGGAGAACTTGGTGAGTCCCCACCTCAAGTCCCCACCTTAGTGAGGAACTATGTTCTCTGCTTGGAGGAGCCCATTTCTGGGCAGACAAGAGACATATCACTGATGGTGACCTCACTTGCCAGCTTCAGACCAAGTAGATTCCATCTGACCTGACTTTGAAGGAGATGAGGGCTCTCTCCCTCATCCTCACTGAGCAGAGTACTTCCCTCAGAGAAGCTGAAATGTGCTGAGGACTGGCACAGGGCTGAGGCAGAGTTCACTGCTGGATGATGCTGAGGTGTGGTTTGGGCTCTGTGGCCTGCCCCAAAGTCCCAAGTGTAATGCTCTGATCTCTGGCACTTTCTGTGAGGCCCCTTATAAGGTCCCTTCTGCTCACACAAGCTCAAATGGGTCCTGCTGTTAAGCAGATCATTTTTGAAAATGTTTTTTCTTTCTTGCTTTCAACTAATTTTCAGACACAAATACCAGGTTGAATTGTTGATAGAAACACCTAAGCTTTTGTTAGTAGAGTTTGTGATTTAAAATAAAAATAAAAGCAAAACTATATATTTCAGAACAGCATCGCTAGCTTTATTTTTGACATAGGGATGAGTCCACAATGGCAATGTAAAAAATACTAATCATAATTCATAATAAAGAACTCTCATTTATGTTTATGTTTTGTCATTCATCTTTCATAATATCCTTAGCTTATTAATAAGAATATAGCAGAGTTAAATTTAGATCAGTTAAAAATGTATAATGAATTTCTTTCAGCTTCTGTACAGTGACTCATTGATCTGGGTCCATAAATTAACAGCTCGGGACAGTAAGGTATCGACTACTAGTGGCAGGTGGGCAGCTGAATATTATTGCATAGTTCTTGTGCATTAAATAGATTTTTTAACTCTCAGAAGCTCTATAGTGGGGTTGAATCAGCCACATGGGAGCCACCAAATGCATGTTAGACCATAGCGTTCAGAAGGATGACTTGCGCTTTAGCCTAAGAGAAAGATTGGGCACCAGACATTCCCTGTATAACTGAAAAGTAATTTAATCTAAAGATGTGTTCATAGTCAAGCAAAGAGATGGAACTTATAGGTCTGGAGTCCATCAGGCCACAGTTTAAACTATGACACCACCTCTTACTAGTTTTATGACTTTAGGAAAATTATTAGTAACTCTAAACCCCCTTTCCTCATCTGTGAAATCAGTGCAATAGTAGCATCTATTTCAAAGGGTTGTTGTGAGAATTAAATGAAGTAACTCATGCATGATGCTCAACAGAGATTCTGACACTTAATAAACACTTAACAAATGTTAGCTGTTATGATTACAACCGTTATTACCATTACTGTTACTCTTATTATTACTGTAAATAGAAAGGGTGTCAACTTCGGAATCAGACAGACCTAACATCACCATTTACAGCCATGTGACCTTGTGCAAGTTAGTTGACTCTGTTGAACATCAGTGTTCTCATTTCTAAAGTGAAAAAAATGACAAGCATTTTCTGGGATTGTCATCTAGCCCAGGGCTTGTTGCATTATAAGCATTTTTAAAAGGTGTGATTTCTTCATCTCTTCTCCAGCACTCCACTCTCTGAGATGCTTCTTCTTACCCAAAGAAAAAATACTAGTTAAAATATAGGCCAAGTCACTGTTACAAGAGATTCTGAAATAACAAACTGTCCCTCCCTTGTGCAAGGGCTAATATGTAGCCTAATGTCAGGGACGCAGTCTCTCTCCATGCTGTTGCTCTGCCTCCTGTATGTTACCACTTCTAGGAAAAGAACAGAAGGTAAGGGAATATCATGCATCCTTTTTTGAGAAAAGTTTCCTGAAGTCATGTGCCTCACTTCTACTCATACAGCGTTCGCTGGAACCTAGTTATTGACTACACCTAGCTGCTAAGAAAGGAGGTGTTATCTTTGTCTGGGCATGATGGTGCGGTGGTAGGTGAGGCTATCAGTCTCTGCCAAGATATATTTCCAGCCTCAACCTACCAGATAAAATGAGTTTGGAGATGAAATTTTCCTCTAACATGGTAAGGGTGAGATTCCTGAGGAATGAGAATAGAAGAAAGGCTGTGTTCATTGTTCAAAAGATGAAGAGTAGTATCCTTGCATAACTGGCCTTATATTTGGGGTATTAACAGAGCTTAACATGACAGTGGTTGCTTTTGTTTCTCATTTCTTTCCTGTATTACAACTCATGCTTGCTAAGGATGATCAAGTTACTTATTATCCTCAGCTCTCATTAGGCACAGAGAAAAACAATCCTTCTTCTGCTCTCCTGCCCCTGAGTCAATGACTTGATCAACAAGCAGCTACTGAGCTTCTAGAATTCATTTATTTATTCACGCATTCATTTATTCACTAGCTTACTTCTACTCATTCCGTAAGTAGCCATGGAGTTTTTATTTTATACTCTGTTCTGGAACTGTTAATGTGTCTTAGCCGTGATCTCAGGCCTCAAGGAACTCTTGTTTGGTGGTTGAGAGAGAAGAGCATTGAAAGGACAGCAACACAGGGCCAGTGCGACAGATGCTGAGAAGGAGGCAAGCCCAGGGTTTTTTGAGAGCCCCTCAGAGACTGCTCGTCAACGTCAGGGGGCAGGTGGCCCTTGAATTGAATTCATTGCTATGATGGATGTGGCACTCTCCATCAAAACACTCAGGAAACAATGAATGCTCTTTTTGAAATCACACCTCATTAAATGCTTAAGGGGCCTAAGATCTGCAGGCATGCAGAGAGGGAAATCCATGAGGGCTGGAGCAGACAGCAAAAGCTTTTAGCTAAGGTGAGTTTTAAGAACATTCTGGGTAGATTTAGAGATGTGAAAATGGCATGCATTCCAGTGTGGGAGCAGTATGAGCAAAGCCATGGCATGTGCTGAGGTCCTGAAGTGGGAAAAGGGGCTAGGCATCACTAAGTGTCCTTCACATATATACCTGCCTCATTCTCTGGTCTTGAGACAATTACAGAATAAATCCTGGTAACTTTTGCCTTGTCCTGTGTGGCTCTTCATCACATACAGGATACAGAAATGAACAATGGCAGAGTTGTACTTAATGCCACTAAGCTTTCCATCTGCGTTGGCAGCTTCAGTATATAATTTTCTGAGACAGAAAGTCCCCTGGCTTGGGATTTTGCCAGAAATTACTTTCCCTCAATTAGATTCTAGTTTGATGCAATCATTGCTTTAAAATTGTCTTAAATTTTAAAACCATCTAATAGCCAATTTTGGAATGAAGAAAATGGGAGAAATTCAACACATCCCAGAGAGTCCATTCATTGAGGGTGAGATCCAAGAATAGGAAAAAAGCAGAACTCTGCCTGTCCTACTTCGGACATAGAGTGCCTGTGAGTGATAGGGTGGTCTTGACTAGCACGTCCTTTCGTTGGCTTAGCATAAATCAAATCAAGCCTTCAGAGGAAGTGCAGTTTGATCATATTTTAAGAAACTAGATTTGACATGTTCATCAGATGCTTTCTTTCTTTTTATCATACTGGCATATTCCAGAGAGGCTGGCCAGTGGGTGCAAAAGAATTGGCCATATTCTGGTTCCCTGAACAGTGCCTGAGTCCTAGCTCTATGAATGGAGTGTGAAAAAGGGTTGACTGTACTGATCAGTGCTAAAATGCATGGAGATGCAAGTACATAGTAGGTGCTCATTATGTATCTGAATGAATGAATGATGACTATTAATAGACCAGAAGAATATCCCTTCTTCTTTAACAGGGTGGGCTTGTCTTCTAAACATTTCTTCTTAGGTGCAGTGTGGCACTTTTGTGATGGCGTGCTGCATTCCTTGGGGACTTTTTCTTGATTTTACTTATGAGTAAATACTACCAGGTGGTGCAGGTAAGTTCCTTGGAAACATTTTGCCCTTTCCGGCCTTTGCTTTTAGGCTTTATTAGATGGGGCCAGAGCAGTCTTTGGTCTATGGCTCATTTTGCCCCACAATTGAGGTGATTGCCTTGTGAGCACTCTTCCTGATACCCCAGGTTATATGAGATTTTTCCAGTCATTGTTGGAAGCTTAGACACTTCCTGGCCCTCCCTGTATGAATTGCATGGGTACTTCATCTGTTCCTGTGGCTCAGAGAGTTTCCTCACAGACATGTGCTGGGAGGAGTAAGAGTGGGACTCCTGTGCAGATCTCTGCGGTATTCTTTCAAATAACCAATCTAATAGTGCAGCTCTGTCTTCTTTGACACTTTAGATTTGTCGCTCTTCTTCTGCCACCTTAGATTTCTTGAAGTGCCAAAGCCGTCTCTACAACCCTAGATAAATCATTGACCTTTGCCTGGATTCTCCCTTCCTGGGATGTGGTCTGTTATCTCTTTCCAGGTAATAAGTTGGGGGCAATTGTGGGACTTCTCTCCTTTGTTTGTTTTTTTTTTTTTTTAATCAGTATTTTTTAATTGTTGATATTGTACAGTTTTCTGTCTTTTACCCCGCCCAAGCCCACCACCCCAGCCCTCCCCACCTTCCTCCCATTTCCACCCCCCCCATAGTTTTTGTCCATGAGTCCTTTATACTTGTTGCTCTAAACTGTTCCCCTTTTCCCCTGAAATTCCCTCCCCTCCCACTCTGGACACTGTCAGACTGTTCTCAAATTCAGTGTCTTTGTTTATATTATGCTTGTTTGTTTGTTTTGTTGATTAACTTCCTGTTAAAGGTGAGATCATATGGTATTTGTCTTTCATTGCCTGGCTTATTTCGCTTAGCATGATACTCTCCAATTCCTTCCATGCTGTCGCAAAGGGTAGGAGCTCCTTCTTTCTTTCTGCTGCATAGAATTCCATTGTGTAAATGTACCACAGTTTTTTGATCCATTCATTAACTGATGGGCACCTAGGTTGCTTCCAGCACTTGGCTATTGTAAATTGTGCTGCTATGAACATAGGGGTGCATAGATTCTTTTGGATTGGTGTTTCAGGATTCTTAGGATATAATCCAAGCAGTGGAATTACTGGGTCAAAAGGTATGTCCATTTTTAGTTTTCTTAGAAAATTCCATACTGTTTTCCATAGTGGTTGTACCAATCTGCAATCCCACCAACAGTGCACTAGGGTCCCCTTTTCTCCACAACCTCTCCAACACTTGCTGTTTGTTGCTTTGTTTATGAAGGCCATTCTGACTGGTGTCAAGTGGTATCTCATTGTAGTTTTAATTTGCATCTCTCTGATAGCTAGAGATATCGAGCATCTTTTCATGTGTCTCTGGATCCTCTGTATGTCCTCCTTGGAGAAGTGTCTGTTCAAATCCTTTGCCCATTTTTTAATTGGGTTGCTTGTCTTCTTAGAGTAGAGTCTTGTAAGTTCTTTATATATTTTGGAGATTAATCCCTTGTCTGAGGTATCATTGGCAAATATGTTTTCCCATACAGTTGGTTCTCTTTTTATTTTAATACTGTTTTCTTTAGCTGTGCAGAAGCTTTTTATTTTGATGAGATCCCATTTGTTTATTCTTTCCTTTATGTCCCTTGCTCTAGGGGACGTATCAGTGAAAATATTGCTGCGTGAAATATCTGAGATTTTCCTGCCTATATTATCCTCTAGAATTTTAATGGTGTCATGGCTTATATTTAAATCTTTTATCCACCTTGAATTTATTTTTGTGTATGGTGTAAGTTGGTGCTCGAGTTTCATTTTTTTGCATGTAGCTGTCCAGTTCTCCCAGCACCACTTATTGAAGAGGCTATTTTTGCTCCATTTTATGTTGCTGCCCCCTTTGTCGAATATTAATTGACTGTAGAGACTTGGGTTTATTTCTGGACTCTCTGTTCTATTCCACTGGTCCACGTGTCTGTTCTTGTGCCAGTACCAGGCTGTTTTGATTACAGTGGCTTTGTAATACAGTTTGGTATCAGGTATTGTGATCCCTCCTACTTTGCTCTTCTTTCTCAAAATTGCTGCTGCTATCCGGGGTCGTTTATGATTCCATATAAATTTTTGAAGTGTTTGTTCTATGTCTGTGAAATATGCCATTGGAACTTTAATAGGTATTGCATTGAATCTGTAAATTGCTTTGGGTAGTATGGACATTTTGATAATATTAATTCTTCCGATCCATGAACATGGTATATGCTTCCATTTGTTTGTGTCTTCCTTGATTTCATTCTTCAGTGTTGTGTAGTTTTCTGCATACAGGTCTTTTACCTCCTTGGTTAGGTTTATTCCTAGGTATTTTATTTTTCTTTTTGCTATATCGAATGGGATTTTTTTCTTGATTTCTGCTTCTGCTGTTTCACTGTTGGTATACAAAAATGCCTTTGATTTTTGGATATTGACTTTGTATCCAGCTGTTTGGCCAAATTCATTTATTACGTCGAGCAGCTTTTTGGCCGAGTCTATAGGATTTTCTATGTACACTATCATGTCATCTGCAAACAATGATAGTTTTGTTTCCTCCTTTCCAATTTGGATGCCTTTTATTTCCTTTTCTTGTCTAATTGCTGTGGCTAAGACTTCCAATACTATATTGAATAGAAGTGGTGAAAGTGGACAGCCTTGTCTTGTTCCTGATCTTAGTGGGAAAGATTTCAGTTTTTGCCCATTGAGTATGATGTTGGCTGTAAGTCTCTCATATATGGCTTTTATTATGTTGAGGAATGCTCCCTCTATTCCCACTTTGCTGAGTGTTTTTATCATAAATGGGTATTGTACTTTATCAAAAGCTTTTTCTGCATCTATTGATATGATCATGTGATTTTTGTCTTTGCTTTTGTTTATGTGATGTATTACATTTATTGATTTGCGAATGTTGAACCATCCTTGCATCCCTGGGATGAATCCCACTTGGTCATGGTGTATGATCTTTTTAATGTATTGTTGGATGCAGTTTGCCAATATTTTGTTGAGGATTTTAGCATCTACATTCATCAGTGATATGGGCCTGAAGTTTTCTTTCTTTGTTGTCTTTATCTGGTTTTGGGATTAGGATGATGCTGGCTTCATAAAAAGAGTTTGGGAGTCTTCCATCATTTTGGATTTTTTCGAATAGTCTGTGGAGAATAGGGGTTAGCTCTTCCTTAAATGTTTTGTAGAATTCTCCTGTGAAACCATCTGGTCCAGGGCTTTTGTGTGCCGGGAGTGTTTTGATTACTGATTCAATTTCACCAGCTGTTATTGGTCTGTTCAGGCTTTCTGTTTCTTTTTCATTGAGTTTTGGAAGGTTATATTTTTCTAGAAACTTGTCCATTTCACCTAGGTTTTCAAATTTCTTGGCATACAGTTCTTCATAGTAATTTCTTACAATCCTTTGTATTTCTGTGGTGTCAGTCGTAATCTCTCCTCTTTCATTTCTGATTGTGTTTATTTGAGTCCTTTCTCTTTTTTTCTTGATGAGCCTGCTTAAAGGCTTGTCGATTTTGTTTATCTTTTCAAAGAATCAGCTCCTGGATTCATTGATCCTTAGGATTGTGCTTTTAGTCTCTATGTCATTTAATTCTGCTCTGATCTTGGTTATTCCCTTCCTTCTACTTGCCCTGGGCTGTCTTTGTTGTTGTTCCTCGAGTTCTTGTAGGCGTAGGGTTAAGTCGTTTGTTAGAAATGTTTCTGTCTTCTTTAGGTAGGCCTGTATTGCTATGAACTTCCCTCTGAGGACTGCCTTCATTGTGTCCCATAAGTTTTGGGTTGTTGTGAGTTCATTTTCATTTGTTTCCAGAAACTTTTTGATTTCCTCCTTAATTTCATTCTTGACCCATTCATTGTTTAATAGCATGCTATTCAATCTCCATGATTTTGATGGTTTGGGGATTTTCCCCATCAAGTCGGTTTCTAGTTTTAGTCCCTTGTGGTCAGAGAAAATGCTTGGTATGATATCAATTTTCTTGAATTTGTTGAGACTTGTTTTGTGTCCTATCATGTGGTCTATCTTTGAAAATGTTCCATGTGCGTTTGAAAAAAATGTGTATTTAGTTTCTTTGGGATGGAGGGCCCTATATATATCAGCTAAGTCCAATTCGTCTAGAGTATTGTTCAATGCCACAATATCTTTGTTGATATTTTGTTTGGAAGATCTGTCCATTTTTGACAGTGGGGTGTTAAAATTCCCTACTATAATTGTGTTGCTGTCAATATCTTTCTTGAAGTCCTCTAAGATTTTCTTGATGTATTTAGGTGCTCCTATATTGGGTGCATATATATTTACAATGTTTATGTCTTCTTAGTGGATTCTTCCCTTGAGTATTATGAAGTGACCTTCTGGGTCTCTCTTTATAGCTCTTCTTTTGAAGTCTATTTTGTCTGATATGAGTATTGCTACCCCGGCCTTTTTTTCCTGTCCATTTGCTTGGAAAATTTGTTTCCAGCCTTTCACTTTGAGTCTGTGTAGGTCTTTTGTCCTGAGGTGGGTCTCTTGTAGGCAGCATATGTGTGGGTCATGCTTTCTTATCCAGTCAGCTACTCTATGTCTTTTGATTGGAGCATTTAATCCATTTACATTTAAGGTTACTATTGATAGGTACTGATTCATTGCCATTTTCGTATCTGTGTTCCTCACTCTCTCTTTTCCTTTTTTTCCTTAAAGCAGTCCCTTTAGTATCTCTTGTAGTACTGGTTTGGTAGAGGTGTATTCTTTTAGACTTCTTTTGTCTGGGAAGCTCCTTATTTGGCCTTCTATCTTGATTGAAAGCCTTGCTGGATAAAGTAGTCTTGGTTGTAGGCCTTTGGTTCTCATTACTTGTAATATTTCTTGCCATTGTCTTCTGGCTTGGAGCGTTTCCATTGAGAAGTCAGTTGCTAACCTTATCGGGGCTCCCTTGTATGTTACTTCCTTTTTCTTCCTTGCTGCCTTTAAGATTCTCTCTTTGTCTTGGAATTTTGCCATTTTAATGATGATGTGTCTTGAAGTGGGCCTGTTTGGGTTCCTCTTGATAGGGACTCTCTGTGTTTCCTGGATTTGTGTGACTTTTTCTCTCACCAAATTAGGGAAGTTTTCCATCATTACTTTTTCAAATAGGTTTTCTATCCCTTGCTCTTCTTCTTCTCCTTCTGGTATTCCTATTATACGGATATTATTACGTTTCATGTTGTCTTGCATTTCTCTTAAACCCTCTTCATTCTTTCTGAGCCTCTTATCCTTTTCTTGCTCTATCTGGCTGTTTTTTTCTACTTTGTCCTCCAACTCACTGATCCGATCTTCTGCTTCATCGATTCTGCTTTTCATTCCTTCTACTGTGTTCTTCAGCTCAGAAATTGTATTCTTCATTTCCTCTTGGCCCTTTTTGATAGTTTCTATTTCCTTTTTCATGTTGATATAGTTTGCAGTGAGTTCATCGTAGCTTCCCTGTAGTTTCTGGTAGCTCATTGAGAGCTCATGGAGCTTCCTGACAACCATTTCTTTGAACTCCTTATCTGATAGTTGAGTTGCCTCTGTTTCATTTAGCATTCTTTCTGGGGCTTCCACCTTTTCTTTCATTTGGGGATTGTTTCTTTGTCTTCTCATTGTTGGTGAGACTCTTCTTGTAAACCTCTGCTTCTTAAGTTGATCTGTTCTGGCTACCTGCGTTTATGGTGTGAACTTCTGTGGTGGAATACCTGTGAGATTCAGTGTTATAGTCTTCTTCAGGTATCCTGGTGTTCACAGCTTCCACTGTCTCAGCTGTGGGAATACCCCCTCTTTTGGTCCAACTCTGGTTTTTTCACAGTTCTAGGATTTCTTTGCCTCACTCATGGGTATTCAAAAAGAGAAAAGAATAAAGTGAAAAAAAGAAGAGAGAGAAAAAAGAGATAAAAAAAGAAAAGAAAAAGAGGAGGGAAGGAGAGATAAAATTGGAAAGAAAGGAAGAAGGAATAAAGCCAGAAGGAAGTAAAGAGAAGCAAAAGGAATTGAGGGATAAAAAAGGTAGAAGTAATAAAGAAATAAAAAATATATAATCAAAACAAAACAAAAAGAACCCCACAAAAACGAAAAACGAACCAAAACAAACAAACAAAAAACCCAACTAAGCAGACAAAAAACAACTATCAAAAAAAAAAAAAAACTCACAAAACAAAACAACCCCCCCCCCAAAAAAAAAAAAGAATAAGAAGGGAAAAAAAAGAAAAAAAAAATCTCTTGCTATTTTCACACAGGCCAAACTGGATTTTCTGGACTTGCTGGCTGTAGCAGGCTGGGAGGCGACTCGTACCGCTTTTCTCCCTGTTCTTCACTCAGTCAGCTTTGGGCTACTGTCCTCAGTGCCAGCCCAGCACTGTCCCCAGGGCTAATGGCGTACTGTCCATGCAGGACCTTGGGTGTGATTTCTGAGCCTCCTGCAGGGGGCGAGCTTTCCAGAGTTTATGGGTTTCAGCTGGAATCTCTTACAGATCCATCCCTCCCCGAGCCTATTGCTGTGAGCTCCGGGTCTCCTACAGGGCGCAGGCGCCCGCCTGAGACTACGGGCGTGGGCTCCGAGAGTTTCCCGAGTTGCGCGCACTCACCCCAGTATCACAGATGTGAGCTCCGGGTCTTCCAGAGTCCCCTTCTCTAGTTGCAGGGTCGCCTCTGGCCGCAGGGCTGCTTCCAACCCGGTCGCAGAGCGGCCTCCGGTCGCGCGACCTCCTCCGGTCGGTTGCAGAGCCCCCTCCGGTCCCGCGGCCGCCTCCGGTCGTTTGCGGAACCGCCTCCGGTCGCCGGACCGCCTCCGGTCGTTTGCGGAGCCGCCTCCGGTCGCCCGGCCTCCTCCGGTCGGTTGCGGAGCCCCCTCCGGTCCCGCGGCCGCCTCCGGTCGTTTGCGGAGCCGCCTCCGGTCGCCGGGCCGCCTCCGGTCGCCTGCGGAGCCGCCTCCGGTCGCCGGGCCGCCTCCGGTCGGTTGCGGAGCCGCCTCGGACTTCTCTCCTTTGTTTCCCTCTCTCAGGATCACTGTCGTAAGCTGCATGTTGTTCAATGTCTGAAACCATTGTTTCATATTTTCTCTTACTGTGTTAGTCTTTTGATGTGGGAGTGTAAATCTGATCCATTTTTCCATCTTGGCTGAAAGCAGCAGCAGTGCATAAAAATGTACATACAAGACCATTCATGAAAACATCGTTGTTTCTGAAGAATAATTGGAAATAAGCAAAAAGCAAGACAAACATAGAAATCAGGATGTGTGCAATTATGGTATTCATATAATATGTATTGTGTTGTCCATGTAATGTGACACTATGTAACCATTAAAAATCACATTTTCAAAGAATATTTACTAACATAGGGATATATTTTTGATATTATGTTTATTGAAAAGGGCATATGTAAATGTATTTTTATAATCTTATTTTTTAAAGTATATATCTGTACACTGTAATATAAATATATACTTTATATATAATTGAATATATTGAATTATATACAAGTTAAGTTATATAAATATATCTACATAATATCACAAAAATGTGCATAATATAATGTATAGTCTATATTAACAAATATAAATAATGCATATAACAAATATACATATGCATATGTATGATAGATTAAATAAATATGGATGTATGTATACATTTTATAAATATATACATCTATATTTTAATATGTATGTATAAAAAAGAACATATATGTAGTCTTTAATATAGTGGATCAAAAGATGTTCAGAGGAAAAAAACTTGAAAACAAATGCATGAAAATGGCAGGTGTATATTTTTCTAATTTTTATAGTCAATATATAATAATTATAAAGTAAAAGTATTAATCAAACTTTTTAAAAGTACGGACTTCAATAAAGAACCTGCAAAAATGAATTTTACTACAAGTCAATATATTTATTGGGGAGCCTATTTTTAATGAACGTAATAATCAGAAATATATATAGCTCTCTTATTTGACAGGCACTATTCTAAGTGCTTTTTATAGGTTAACCTTTTAATCCTCATAATAGCCCATTAAAATAGTAATATTATGTCTCTATTGAGGAAACAGTGGCACTGAGAGTTTAAGTCACTTTTCCAGCTATTAAATTGCAAAATCAGGATTTAAATCCAGGCAATGTAGGTCCAGAATTTGTTCTTTATTACCAGCTATCCTGCTTTGCTCCCTATAACTATGGGGTAGAAAGGGCTGGAGAAGCTTTCTTGATCAAACCTGGGAAAGAGTTACAGGTGACTGGAATACTGAGGCATCCGCAATATGCCTGGGAGATATTCACTCATAAGAGAAGACTCTGTGTCCCAAATTCCCTGGGGACTGAGCAGATGTTAGGGTTGTTGCCAGACATGCAACAGAGCAAAGAGCTAATATAATAGAGCAATAATTTGAACCCAGAGTCAATTGCTTCCTTCACCTGTGCTTTTCCAGGTCTAACCAGGTGCCTCTCACCACAGGACTGTTGGCCTGACATCTAGGGATTGAAGACCTAACTTTTTCTTGCACCATACTGACTAGATAGAAAAAGACTAGGGGGTGGAGTGGGCAGTAAGTGTGCCTCACTAAGTTTAGTGAGATGCTTCACCTTTAGGCAAGATCTCTCCCAAAGCCCCAGAGGCCACACTTTCCAGGAATTCTGAGCAGGGAGGAAGAAGGCTGACCTACACTCTGCAGAATGTCCACAGAGGCAGGTCTTCCCACACACTGACACCCTGGGGCAATTATGGCTTTGACTACGTGAGATCACTCAGAGTGGAATGTCTCATTATAGGTTTAAACTCAAGCCATAAATCCAACTTCCCTCCTTTAATATAAGGAAGTTTCTGATTATTTTCAAGAACACCTGGTGCAAAGTGAGGCAATCTCATATGGTAAGGAGGATGAATATCTTAAACTTCATTCCCATAAATTTCTTTAACCTGGAAGGAAGTCTTTAAGGCTATCAGCATATACGGCATGTCTGATTTTCCTTGAATGATGTGCGAAGTGTTTAAGCAGACCAGCAAATTCCCGGGGTTCTAAAACCTCCCTTGGATTCAGCCTTGCTTTCTGTCTGGACAAGTGTCAAAAATTATTTGGGATTGCTTTCTTAGTTTGACTAGAAATGTTCTTTATTTTTTATCCAAAGAGATCTTGCTTACAATTATTTCTTCATTCTGCATCCCAAACTTCCAGTTTGCAGAAGTAGAAAAATCAATATAAGTAGCTTAGTGCTGACAAATGCTCCAATTACCAATACTTGTATGCAATACGGCAAAGATTTTCAACCAGTTAACTCTACTGCTTTCTTAATGTTGCTTGTCACAGGTGAACATAATTATTACTTATAATTATTTCTGTAAGCACTGCTATCCTCTGCTCTTCCTTCCAAATGCTCTACTGATTTTCAAGTGAAATTATTTTGAGATGAGAATCAACAACTTTTTACATAAGATTCTTTAGGTTTGCCAAGTAAGGGCATTTTCATTTTAGACTTAGTATTCTCTCTCTGGTTCAAATAATGTAAGAAGAGATGGAGAAGTGTCCCTCAATGAACATTGAGGACCAGACAATAAATAGTCCCTTAATAAGCCATTAACATTCTGATTTGATTATATGCACTTTAAACCAGTGTTTCTTAAACTCCAATGTACACACGAGTCATCTAAGGATCCTGTTAAAACTAAGATTCTGTTTCAGTAGTGCTGGGAGGAGCTTCAGCATTTATGGTTCTAAAGCACTCTTGGATGGTATCTCATTATGGTTGTAATTTGCATTTTACTGATGATTAGCAATGTTGAATATCTTTTCATATGTCTATTGGCCATGTGCATGTTCTTTTTGGAAAAGTGTCTTTTCAGGTCCTTTGCCCATTATTTAACTGTTTTTTTTTTTTTTGCGGGGGGGGAGGTTGGGTTTTGTAAGTACTTCATGAATTTTTTATATTAACCTCTTATCACATGAATCAGAGAATATGCTCTCCCATTCTGTGGGTTGTCTTTTAATTTTGTTGATGATTTCCTTTGCAGAGCAAAAATTTTTTATTTTGATATAGTCCCATTTGTTTATATTTTCTTTTGTTTCCCTTGCCTGGGGAGATATGTCTAATAAGAAATTGCTAAAGCAATGTCTGAGATTCTGCTGCCTATGTTTTCTTCTAGGATTTTTATGGTTTAACATTTAAGTCTTTGATCCATTTTGAATTTATTTTTGTGTGTGGTGTAAGAAGGTGGTCTAGTTTCATTTTTCTGCACATACCTGTCCAATTTTCCCAGCACCATTTATTAAATAAACTATCTTTCATCCATTTTATGTGCTTGCTTTCTCTGCCAAATATTAATTGACTGTAAAGGTGTGGGTTTATTTCTGGGCTCTCTATTCTGTTCTATGTGACTGTTTTCATGTCAGTACCAGGCTGTTTTGATTACTATAGCCCTATAGTATAGTTTGATACTAGGTAGTGTTGCGGACCGTTCAGCCTGGTTTCAGGAGTTGTAACCCTCACCCCATGGTGGGCTGTGTAAGAGCCCAAGGGACCCACTTCATCTGGGTCTGTTCTGTCACAAGGATGTGACCTACTAAGGAGACAAAGCTTATTTCCCTGGCAGGGGCACTGCTTCTGCCTTACCCATCTCTGGCCCCATAGCTTGGTTGGCAGTCAATGATGGGTAAGACTCCTCATGGGAGGGGCAACCTAAGCCAGACGCAACCACTTGGGAGGCCTCATGGAAGGACTCAGGGGGTTGCAGCAAAGAGGATGTGATGGACCCTCGCCCCCCAGCTATTCTGACATAGCCCAAGTCCTCATTTCCATCTGGGAGATGTCTCCTGCTTCCTAATCAGGCTCAAAGCCTGAAACTGTGGGGGTGAGCGGTGCAGCTCTGTGTTGGCCAGGACGGCTCCTTGGGTGATTGGCATAAAAAAGAATTCCTAAAGTCCTGTGAAACCTGCTTTGCTAAGAGTGCTCTTCCTGAGGTGACAAGTGTCCCAGGAGGAAATGAGTATGTCTCCCAAAGTCTGGCAACCCCCTTTCCTGACAAATACTGGCTCAGATTAAGCCCTCAGTTTGCTTTGAAATGTTAACCATTGTTTGATCCTTGTCGCCTGACATACCTGCACTCTCGTGTATTTGAGCCCAATAAAAGCCTAGTGAGGAAGGGGCTCTGGGTCATTCTCCTCTGAGAGTTTGACCCCTTTCCTCCCCAAGCAGAAGATGTCTTGGTAGTTTTTATTTTCATCCGTGACGGAGGGATGGGGCTCTGTGGGCGGAGCCCCCCCACATCTGGCGACCAGGACAGGGTCCCCCGCAAGGTAGTGTGATTCTTCCAACTTTGTTCTTCTTTCTCAGGATCACTGTTGTTGTTCAGGGCTTTTTGTGGTCCTGTATAAGTGTTTGAAAGACTTGTAACTATGACTATCACCCATAAACCAATAAACAACAAGTGTTGGTAAGGATGTGGAGAAAGGGGAACCCTTTTGCACTGTTGGTGGGAATATGGACTGGTGCAGCCACTGTGGAAAGCAGTATGGAGATGCTCCCCCCAAATTAAAATGGATCTGCCTTTTGATCCAGTGATGCCACTTCTGATGTATATCCAAAGGAACCCAAAACACTAATTTGAAATATCATGAGCATCCCTATGTTCATTCCAGCATTATTTACAATAGCCAAAATGTGAAAGTACTCCAAGTGTCCATCAATAGACGAGTGGATATAAAAACTATGGGATACTTACACGATGGAATACTACTTGGCCATAAAAAGGAAGAAAAATTTTACCCTTTGTGACAGTATGGACAGACCTAAAGAACATTATGCTAAGTGAAATAAGTCATTCAGAGAAAGACTAAAACTATATGATTTCACTCATGTGTGGATCTAATGAATAAACTGAACTAACAAGGAAAATTGGGACAGATTCATAGATGGACAGCAGGATGACAGCTATTGGTGGGGAGGATAGGGGGTTGAGGGAGTGAGCAAAAAGGAAAAAGGACTCATAGACATGGACAACAGTATGGTGATCACTGGGGGTGGGGTGGGGAGGACAGGAAAAGGGGACCAAATGGTAATGGAAAAAAATATATTGAAGATTAAATTAAAAACTTCCATCTTTATTTTCATACCACACAAATAAAATACAAAGGGAAAGTGTAGTAAATAAACAAATAAATAGACTTCCGGCCAAGATGGAGGCATAGGCAGACACACTGTGCCTCCTCTCACAACCAAAATTAAGGACAACAAATATTTAGAAACAAGAAAACAACCAGAACTTATAGAAAATTGAACTGTACGGAAGTCCAACAACCATTCATCCAGACCGGTAAGAGGGGCAGAGTCGCCACAGGAAAAAGTGGAGGTGCGAACCCAGGAACGCAAGCAGCAGCGGCTGGCGATTCCCAGGTGTACAGGTGGTGGCTGGCAGTCCCCGGGCACAGGGGGGCAACTGTGCAGACCCAGTGAGGCCGCACAAGGCGGCTGGCTGACCAGGTGGTCCCACATTTGCGCGTGCAGACGGTCCAGGCAAAGGGGAAGTGGCGGAAGGGACTGAATCCAGGAGTGAGTGGAGCAGGCGCCATTGTTCCCTCTCAGACCCCGCCCCCACATACAGCATCACAACCCAGCGACTGGGCTGCCCCGCCCTGAGGAACACCTAAGGCTCCACCCCTCACTACGTAATAGCCGCGACCAGACTAAAACCAAAACAAAACAAAAAATACCCCACCAAAAATAGCTCAAACCAGAGAACAAATAAAAGCCCCAGAGCCAATTCTTCTAAGCCATGAAAAGATAGCCAACCTATCAGATGCACAGTTCAAAGCACTGGTCATCAAAATGCTCACAGAATTGGTTGATTTTGCTCACAAATTAGATGAAAAAATGCAGGCTACAATACGTGAAATGAAGGAAGATGCATGGGGAACTGATAGAGATGGAAGGAAAACTGGGACTCAAATCAATGGAGTGGACCAGAAGGAAGAAACTAACAACCAAACAGAAAACGAGGAAAAAACAAGAATTCAAAAAAATGAGAAGAGGCTTAGGAACCTCCGGGACATCGTTAAACGTCCCAACATCCGAATTATAGGGGTACCGGAAGGGGAAGAAGAAGAGCAACAAGTGGAAAACTTATTTGAACAAATAATAAAGGAGAACTTCCCCAATCTGGCAAAGGAAATAGACTACCAGGACGTCCAGGAGGCTCAGAGAGTCCCAAACAAGTTGGACCCAAGGAGGAACACACCAAGGCACATCATAATTACATTACCCAAGATTAAAATGAAGCAGAGAATTCTAGAAGCAGCAAGGGATAAGGGCACAGTCACCTACAAAGGACTTCCCATCAGACTGTCAGCTGATTTCTCAAAAGAGACCTTACAGGCAAGAAGGGGCTGGAAAGAAATATTCCAAGTCATGAAAGTCAAGGACCTACAACCAAGATTGCTCTATCCAGCAAAGCTGTCATTTAGAATGGAAAGGCAGATAAAGTGCTTCTCAGATAAGGTCAAGTTCAAGGAGTTCATCATCACCAAGCCTTTATTATATGAAATGTTGAAGGGACTTATCTAAGAAAAAGAAGATAAAAAATAGGACAGTGAAAAGACATCAAACTCACAGCTATTAAGAACTGCACCTAAAATAAAAGCAAACTAAGCAAAGAGCTAGAACAGGAACAGAACCACAGAAATGGAGATCATATGGAGGGTTAGCAACAGGGGTGTGGGAGGAGGAGAGAGGGGGAAAAGGTACAGAGAATGAGTAGCATAGATAGTGGGTAGAAAATAGACAGGGGGAGGGCAAGAATAGTATGGGAAATGTAGAAGCTAAAGAACTTATGACACATGGACATGAACTAAAGGGGGGAATGTGGGTGGGAGGGGGTGTTCAAGGTGGAGTGGAATGATGGGTGAAAAATGGGACAACGGTAATAGCATAATCAATAAAATATATTTTAAAAAATAAATAAACAAATAAATAAGTAAACAAACTCACTTGGAGAAAAGTACAATTTCTTTCATAAGGACTTACATTGAAAGCCATAGCTCTGATTGTGATATTCAAATCCCACCTGCTACTGGAATTATCAGCATCTGAACAAGGTGAAGAACAAGCAGGATTTCTTCAAAATTCCAGAAATGAGATTATGGCTCCAGGAAATCTCAATCTTGCCCATCTGAATGACTTACCTCTATAAATGTATACCTTTTCGATAGGTGAGATTCCAGAGAGACCATTCCATCTCTAGGCAGACTATATCTATGAGAATTTTCCTTCTTTCTAAGCTAAAAGAGCCAGGAAGATGGGTAACAGTGGAAGGAAATGAAAAAGAGAAGGGGAAACAAAAAACAGAAACCATCCCTAAAGGGGCAAAATTTTCAGGGTAGAAGAAATTTTAAATAAATGCTAATTGTGAAATAAAACATTAAGACTGAAAAGTTGACTATATGGTAATAAAAAGAAGTATTAGTAACCTTTTTGAGTGTTAGTGGTCAATATCTGAACTTATAACAAAGGGCGTGCGAAAAAATGCAACTGTGTATGGAGTGTGTAAAAAGGGTACTTAATCAAATCTGGAGCATCAGGGAACTCTTGAATGAGATAATAATGCAACTAGTCATCACAACACAAAATGCCTTCCTGGCATGCTCAGGGGTAAGTGGTTATTTAAGGGGACTTACGAAATTGTTAGGAGAGGTGGGATTCGGGCATATATGGATAGAAGAGGACTTGAGGAAAACATTCCTATTAACGCTGCAACATTATCAAGACATCATATATCACAGTTCCTTCCTACAGGGGAAAAGAAAATAGAACAAATCATAGAACTGCAGTACCTAGAAAGTGCAGTTGAGACTTGTCAGTGTACTTGGGAGACAGAAAATGTGATAGCTCCCATCTGTGTTTTATGTAGGTTTGATGTTTGCTCTGAACCTGGAAAGAGCCTAAACAGTATCTTTGGAATGCTTTGGGGGCCTGGCCTTTAATTCAAGCACAAAATTGTTTTCATCTCTCATACTAAAACCTACTTTTTCTTTCTTTCTTTTTTTTTTTGATTGTTTGTTTATTGGAAGATTTCGGGATTTCATTACAATTAGAAGGCTTTACGGGGTATACACAATTTCATCAGCTTGATAAATGAACAGCAAAATCAGGACAAAAATAAGAAACCCAGGAGCAGATTTCAGCTCAGAAAGGGTAATGATTTTATTGCTTAAGGGAGAAGAAATAAAGGAAAGTGTCCTTTTCCAGGTGAATAAATTATTAGATATATCGCTTATAATCATTGATGGCAAAGGACAGGCAGGGGACAATTAACAAGTACTTTCTCCTATCTTTGGACAAAACTCTATTCACATATTTCAAGAAACATCATTGTCAACCATTGCTTTCAAAAACCTACTGGGACAGCTACGATCTCCCTTGGGAAACCTAGGATACATTATTTTCATCCTTTGATTAGTAACGTCGTTTCCTCTGGTGTCTACCCTAAATTTGTCTGCTGCTACAGATACCATTATTTTTTTCTCTGTTGGCAGCAGAAGCAGCAAATGCATTACTATCTGCATAATGATGTGCTTTAAAGCACATCATTTCCTCTTTGGCTTTCTTTCCATTTAGTTGTATATATCCTAAATCAATGTTTACAATGGAAATCAGCATCCAAAATCAGTGGCAGAGAAGCCAAGAGAATAAGCTAGGAGCAATTCTGAAAATACCAAGCCAGAGCTACTCTTTGTGTAAATAAAAAAAAAAAAAATAGGAGAGATTTTCCAAGGGAGCTTGACTTGAATTCAACTGTATCTTCCCCTTCATACTGCCTTTTACTAAGTTACAGTCACAAGTGGAACATAAATTCTCTAAAAATCACTTGCAAACAGGCTTATAACCTGATATGTTTATTTAAGGGATATAATGTGCTTCAGTGTTTCTTCCCACTTCAGGGACAAAGAGAAAATGGCCAGTCAGTATCTTTGGGAAGCTGACCAGAGGCCTTTTGGCAGAACCTAATAATGCTGAGTTTCTCAGATTTAGAAGAAAAGGCCAGTTTTTTCTTTGAACAAATTGTTCCAACCCATTTAGCATTTATGGGAAATCAAATGGAGACATACACAGGGTATGTATTATGCCATTTGAAATATTTCTCAGTATCTATCTTGATCCTGTTTTTTTAAAATCAGGAAACCCAGCATCTGAGAAGAAAAGGCTTTGGCGGTCATAGACTTGCTTCCACGAAAGTTCTAGGCACCTCCCCCATTCACTTTATTCCTTCATCCTGGTTGACTTCTACATTTCCTTGGTTTGAACATTAATAATATAATCTTTACTCAATGACTATTTATTAATGAATATTGTTGAATGAATGACCTTGAGTGTCATTAGTCATGTTTCTTGCACTAAGTAGCCGCCTCTGCCTGAGCTTTGAGTCTTTTCCCCAACAGTAATTCTTATATCCTGGGGCTATCTGCTGTAGACCATTCAAGATCCTGAAAACCTGGACCCAGTCTTAATCTTGGTTGGCATTTACACTGGGACTGCCTCAGCCACATTAAAGGGGAATTAGATACACTGTTTATCCTGCAAGAAATTTGATCTGTATTCTCAGAAAAAAATCATGCATAGGGCTATTTCATAGGGTCCACAGAGATTGGTTTAATGTTGCCGATGACGTCAAAGCAGCAATTGTTTTAGACTCCATTACATTGTCTTCCAACATTCAAATACAGTATTTGTAAAGATACGAAAAAAAAAAAGAAGAAGAAGAAAAGCATCCAATACTGAAAACTTAATAGACAACCCTTTGTCAATATCTGGTAGTGAGTCTTTGCTGACTATAAATATAAGGCTGATTGAAGTGTATTGAAAAGGTGCTTAGAATTCACCTCGAGGTAACGAGTTACGAGGCAACATGAATACTCTGTTAATCCTCCTTGTTCCCAATCATCAGATTATATCCATCAGAGATAAATATTACCATGTTAATGATCTAGACATGAGGCAGGTGGGGGAAATTGGTAAGCCAAGATTTATAGTTTCTCATGAATTATGATCTTGGTACACAGGTACAAGAATCAGGTTGTGGAGAAAAGAGAACATTACCTTGGAAAGTAGATTTGAACCTGGCAAAAGCCCTAATGACATTGGGACTCAGTGCATGTCATTGAATCTCTCAGATGTAGTTTTGGAAAGAGGAAGAATTCCTACACTATAGGCAGTGAGCAGGGCCAAGGTCACCTCACAACAAAACAAATTTGAAAAGAATTTCCTAATTCAAGGATTAGCAAAGAAACATATTTTAAAAAGAAGAGGAAAAAGAGAAAATCCAGCAACAACCGAAGAAATAATACTACATAGTAAGAAAAGACTTAGAAGAAAGGTACATCTCCAAAATAACATTTTCCTGTAAAACCCAGAAGAAACTATTAGGAAACTATTTGTAATGAACAATAGAGAAGAATACATCGTCTCTATGAAACAGAAATAGAACCCTGGCTGGTGTAGCTCAGTGGCTTGAGCCCAGGCCTGTGAACCAAGGCTCAATAGGAAACTATTTGGAATGAACAATAGAGAAGAATACATTGTCTCTATGAAACAGAAATAGAACCCTGGCTGGTGTAGCTCAGTGGATTGAGCCCAGGCCCTGTGAAAGGGTCGCTATTTAAATTCCCAGTCAGGACACATGCCTGGGTTGCAACCAGGTCCTCAGTAGGGGGCCCTAGAGAGGCAACCACACAATGACATTTCTCTACCACTCTTTTTATCTCCCTCTCCCTCCTTAAAAGTAAATAAATAAACTATTAAAAAAAGAAATAGAGCTAGGAGGAGATAAAAATACAGGGTAAAAAGGCAACAGAATATGCTGCGATGAGAGATATATAAAATATAGAAGGATAACAATAACAGTATTAAAATCCACTGAATAAAATAACAAGAAAAGTAAGTAAAATTGATGGGAGAGATGATTGACATGGAGGACAAGAATGATAAAGAGTTGACATGAATAATTGGTATTTCTGAAGGGGAGTACATAGAAAACAATCAATAATCAATGCTAAATATATAAGAAATATGCCTGAGAGAAAAAATGATTTATGGATTAAGGTGGCTCACCCAGGCAAAGTCAACAAGAGACTCACTTTTGGTCATATTCTGGCAGTACTTTTAATATAAAGTTGTATACTCTTACAATAGTCTTTAATTTCTTGGTCTCACAATGTCTTTATACTCTTAAAAATTACTAAGGAAGAGCTCCAAGAACTTTGTATAGACTGTATTCTCCATGTATACCACTTTAGAAGTTAAAAGAGAACTTAAAGAAAACATTTATGTATTTACTAAAATATTAAGTAAAATAAATATTAACATACATAGCATATTTTTGTGGGAAAAAAAAACTGTATTTTCCAAAACAAAAAATAGGAAAAAAGTGACATTGTTCTACCTTCTTACAAATCTCTTCAATATCTGGCTTACTAGAAAGCAGAAAGAGTCAATTTACTTTTGCATTCAATTTGTTTTAATATACTATTTTGGTTGAAGTATATGAGAAATATCTAGCATCACACAGATATGTGGTTGGAAAAGAGTATTTTAACAGACAATTGTAGGTATTTTTAAAATACTGCTCTAACACTTGAAAAGTGGTAGTTTTTAAAGGTTAACTATATTATGGGAATTGCTCAGTTACAGTAAAATCTATTGATCTGTCTTTTTAAAAGATTTTACTTATTTATTTTTAGAGAGCGGGGAAAGGAGGGAGAAAGAGAGGAAGAGAAACATCAATGTGTGGCTGTCTCTCACACGTCCCCTACTGGGGACCTGGCCTGCAACCCAGGCATGTGCCCTATGAATCCAAACCCGAGACCCTTTGGTTCACGCACTGGCACTCAATCCATCGAGCTGCACCAGCCAGGGCTCTATTAGTCGATCTTATACTTTGAAAGAATCTTTACCCATATAACATCATAAACTGGTAATGTGAAAATATACTGTTTTTCTGAGTTATTCAGACCTTCCAAATATGGATGCATTTCCTTATACAATTTTTGATGATCATACTTATTAATCACCACTGCTATTATCAGAGAAGCTTAACTATTGGAAAGCTAGCCAGATCACATGGTGGTTAAAAGATTTCCAAAATTATAATCTTTATCTGGAAACTTAAATATTATCATTAACAAATACTGGCAGTTCCCCCCCCCCCCCCTTGGAGTGGTAGTTTCTGTCCATTTTGAAGAAAATGTTTAAGTAAATGAGCCCTGGATGATGTGCCTCAGTTGGTTGGAGCATTGTCTCATGTACCAAAAGGTCATGGGTTCAATCCCCAGTCAGGGCACATACATATCCTCAGGTGAAGATTAAAGAAAAGAAGAAAACGCTTGAAAAATATCTAAGTTTGATTTAGTTTGTTACTTATTCTCTCGTGTAAAAAAAGTGTCCCTTGAAAATTGGCTAGTTCAGTTTAGAATACAATTGCCTAAATGGTTCTCTAAGACAGTCATTGTACTTCGGTGTGTTCCCCTCCTTATCACCAGATAGAATATACCAAGCCCAGTGCAGTTTGGTGCCACTGCCTTGATTCTTCCTAAGGCATCATTGCACTTGCAGTTTTAATGCCTGTGAACACCATAAAAGAAAATAATGTCTTAGTGATACCGTGAAAATAGCTTTGGCTTCATGGATTCCCTGAGGGGTCCCGAGACCCGCAGGTCTACAGACCATGCCGTTAGAACTACTGCTCAGTAAGCATCAGGAGAGACAAAAACAGATATTCTACAAAGAACTTTTAAAAAACCAAGTTGCCTTTGTAATATTAAATTTGAGAATATAGTGGAGCAATAGGCACTTTGAGAGACAAAGTTTGAAAGATGCCTTACATATTTTTAATAAACTTATTACTCCCATTAAAAGACAAATATTTCATGGGGACCCAAAACCAAAATTCATTTACACTGTATTTTAAAGAGACAGACCTAAAAAAAGTGACTTGAAAGAGGGGAGGGAATTTCAGAGGAAAAGGGGAAGGGTTTACAGGAACAAGTATAAAGGACTCATGGACAAAAACTAGGGGGGGTGGAAATGGGAGGGAGGTGGGGAGGGCTGGGGGGTGGGCTGGGATGGGAGTAAAAGACAGAAAACTGTGCAAGAACAACAATTAAAACAAAATTTTTTTAAAAAGTGACTTGAGATAAAAAGGATGCATAAATGTATTTTTAAAAATCAAGATTATAAAGAAAGTGAGAATCAAAATATTATCAAAATACAATTCACATTAGAAATCACTAAACAGAACTGAGATAGTTATTGACCACAGGCATGGCTTTACCCCACAAAGGAGGAACTGCTCACCTAGGCCTTTATGAACCAAATATACCACATAATAAAAATAAACAGAATAAAAACAGGCATATAATATAAGAAGTTGAAAGGAAGATACTATTATACAAGTGATAAACTAACACTTTCTAAAATCTTTCTTAGATCAAGTAGGCAAAAAAAAGAAAGGCAGGCTACAGAGCATCCTAATAATGCATGCTGATTTTAGTCTACCTCTTGTAGAGCAAGACAGGCTTTAAACTGCAGGGAGAGGAAATATTATCTTGAGGCTCGAGCAGTGGGGTCTATGCTTGGAGGGCAGGATATTTATGGGAATGGTTTCCTGAGGCGTGAGCCTAATATCAAGGCTGAGATTTCACGTGTGGCCTGATAGATGAGCCCCAGAGATCAAGTGTGTCTTGTAAGCCAGATCATTTTAATTTCTTGGGTTCTCTTTATTTATGTCCCTGTTATTAATATCTATTCTCATATAAATGCTCCATTCCTATTTCAGTTGTACTATAGAGAAGCTGAAGAGGATCAAGAATCTTTCTGGATGTTGTTAGCATTTAGAACAGTATCTGGCATAGAGTAGGTGCTCAATAAACATTTATTGAATGAATGAATGTCCACCCTTAGGAGAAGAATGAATGATGATCTCCCTCTAAGTTCAGATCCTTAGACTAACATGATGGGGAGGGAGCAAGGCAGTGAAAATCAACACAAAAATCCATGCAGCAGCCAGCCATCTGTGGTCCAGCTACCATTTGCCACGTGGGAAATTTTATCTCCATGGCCACCTTTGGAGAATCTGAGCTGTATTTTGTTTGGGAAGGTGGTCTTTCCCTTGCAATATCATTCTAGGAAAGAGCTTATGTGGAGTATGAAGAGCGGGGAGGGGGGCTCTAAATCAACTACATACTCAAATAACCTCCTGCAAATGTGGCTCAAAACAAGTCTCATGCATAAAATAACCACAACTCCTACGAGTATCTTCCAGGCTATTCCATGATAAGGTGCTTTGGATAAGGTTCTCATGGGCATGAGTGAAAACATTAACATAATACTTCTCTTCAATAGGTTAGGACTGCCCAGGCTTTAGGAGCTATGTGGCACAAGGAAGCTGAGAGGCACAGGAAAAAAGTAGAAGGTGATAGAGGAGCTAAGGCTAGAGAAACTAGAAAAACATGCTTGTTCCTGAGACAAGACTGAGACTGTGACAGTCAAAAGAAGATCTGTAATGGGAGGTCTCCCAGCCACAGAAAAGCATTTAGCAAGGGCCTTGGGTACACCCACCTCTCCTGAAAAAACTGTTCAGAGGTTTGTAGCTAAGCAAGTGATTGCAGCAAAGCCCACTTTAACAAGATCAGCATTCCACCCTTTTCCTCTTCAAACAGAAGTCAGAAAGAGGCAAAAGCAAAATAGTAGTTAAGATTGGAGGTTGGGGACTCTGTGTGAATTGTCTGATGAATGTCAAGCTTCAGGGCTGTGGGAAACTGAGACAAGAGGCCCTGGAGCAGATGCCCTGGGGCATGAGGTCTAATAAATGAAACTGTGGGGTTGGGGGAGGGGGCGATATTTGAGGACACTAACCAGGAAATCCAGGCCATTGACGTTGCTGGAGAGGAAACTTTTGAGGGCTGCCATTACAGACATTTTGTGAGATTTGATGGATTTGACTCTAGCAAGGAGCCCTTACTCTGAGAGGGAGGGGCAGCAGTGGTGTGTGGTTCTCTGAGCCCAGTGAGCTGTGATGGAGGAGGACATGAGAGGCAGGCAGGACATGAGATACATTCTTCTGGCATCATATATCTTTCCGGGCAGAAAGTCCTGCCAGTTGAAGCTAGGTCAGCTCTGAATTCTTCCCGTGCATTTTCTCTACTCTATTCAGATTTCTTTGGGAAAAAAAAAGTTCCAAAGGGAAAGCAGCAAAACCACAGGTTTTTGTAATTGAAGCAGCAAAATAGGCATGTTTTTAATATTAATATTAATGAGTATTGTTTCATATCTGTCTGAGTAAAAGCATATTTGGAAAAAATTTTTTAACTACTATGACATGAATATATAATAATCAACGGTAATAGTGTATTTAGTGTGGGTGGAGAAAAAATTTTATTTTTCATTTTGTACTCTATGCTACTTAAGTATTTTTTAACAACATGCTTGTATAATTAAAATATTGGTTAAATAACACTATTCTAGTCTAGGCTACTTCTAGAAATAATAATAAACTGAGAAAAATTTTATTTGGGAACCCCATTCTCAAGAACTCTCTTTCCTTTATATCACTTATCCCAATCAATTTTTTTCCTTCACATTAGAATATAATGATGAGTTTAAATAATAAAATTTTGATTCAATAATAATTGAAGATTAAGCTAAAGGAATTAAAAACAGACTTTGGGACTTGTTCTGCTTTCAGTGTTTTAGGAAAACAGTGGCTGGAGTAACAGGAGCAGTCCTCTCCCATTCTCCTCTAGCTCTCAAAACCCTGAACTGTGCACCCAACCTCTCATGTTTTTCATAACTAAATTATTCAAAAGAAGACTTTTTCACTTTCAAAATCAAGTATAATCAGGCTCGTGGTAGTTTCACTGCAGGGATTTCTTAGTTATGATGCAGGGGTCTATGCAAAAAGCTGAAATTCTAGGTATCGGAGTGAATGAATTGCACAGAAACAGTGAGCCTGGTGTCAGAGTTGGTGCTGCCCAGGGAATAATCCAGCTCACTTTCCTGATCAGCCCCCAGCAATGAATGAGTCTTGGTTCCTACCTAGCTGTTTCACTCTGGAGAGTCCAAGTGGTGGAGTGTGGCAAATGTTTAATCATCAGTTCTGTAAAACAAACAAACAAACAAACAAACAACAACAACAACAACAGAAAAGACGGAGATGAAGGAAGTTCTGATTTGGAGCATTTCCCAATTTTCATGGCCCATTACAGGCTACCAACCTGACATCAGGTCACTGAACTTGGAGTTGAGAAGAGATGTATAATGACACTGGCTCTCCCAAGACAAGCCTTGCCAACTCTAGCACACCACTGACCTGTTTCAATATTCAGGTGCCCGCTGAGAAGCTCACCAGGTTTAACTTTGAAACATTACCTTCCTCAAAGTGAATTATGGGCTTCTGTGAGCCATGAAAACTGGTGATTTTTATAAAATCTTCTCATTCCAGAGAAAAGCCCAGATCTGCTGCTTAATGAGGTATTATTTTTGGAGGCAAGCGAACGGGCTCTGACTATTGACTTATTATTTGCAGTATTGCTCTGGAAACCCACTATCAAAGGAGCAATAGGAATATGGAAAGGAAAAGAAATTACTTTGGCTCAGAGCAAACAATATAACAGCGACATCAAACTGAAGAAAATGGGGCCCAGGGTCCTGTGTGTCTCGGTGGGTAACGAGAGCCTGAGCTCCTACAGGGGAGATCCACCGCAGAGCCCTGCATGAGCACCTGCCAGTTTATCTCAGGTGCTAATGCAGGCAGAGCAGCTCCTAAGTGAATAATTGCTGAAGGGGCAATTGTGGGAGTCATCTTTTGAAGAGATAAGTTTTATTATTTTTTTTCCCAGGCTACTGCAAATGTGAGCTTAATAATCCTTTCAATGGGTACTGCATTATCGTAAAATCATCTAAATGCTAGTAAATGGTATTTAAAATGATTTCCAGACACCAGCAGACGCGAGGGGATGGCAGTTTGGCTGCTAATGCACGTCCATCTAACACAGCGCGTGAGAAGGTGCAGCAAGCACATCACGCTGCTGGAATCAAAATTCTTCTCTGAGATTCTTCTCGCTTCCATTTTAACGCCCATCCAGTTTTTGGCATTCGGCTTCACTTCTCACTTATTTTCACCTTTTTCAGGCCCCTGCCCAGATCCCACCCAGACCTGATCCTGGTATGAAAAGGATGGTGTCTGCTATTTCCTCCCAGTTAGAGCTGGGGCAGTTGTGAGGTGGGGCAGAGCTTCTGGGAAGGGGACATTGGAGATCAAGGCAGCCAGCCCTTCCTGAGGCCCAGAGAGCAAGCAGCTAAGTGGAGGAGTACATGAACAAGCAGTCTGGGCAATGCTTTGTTCACTGTGACTCTGTGCGCTCCTGTAGCGTAAAGTACCATACAGGGGACATGAAAAGAAACCCAGAAATGAAAATACGCATGGCCGTGCCGTAACCTCAAGACAAAAGTTGCAGAAGCTCAAATTCGTGATCTAACCACATGCTATCTGAATGAGATCTGCTAGAGGATGTGCTTGATACCCCCAACAGCAGCACCGCAGTGAGTCACTGACAGCATCAGCAGCCTGGAAGTCAGGGGGTCAGGCCACAAAAGGCCCAGTTGCCCTCAGGTTTCTCTATTAAGATATATAGCAATGCAGACTGGACCGACACCACTTGGTAAATACCTTATTTAGGTGACTGTTGGGAAGGAAAATAATAGGATGCTCTCAGTTCTTTTTCTTTTTTTTTTTTTTCTTTTTACTGTGGCCAAATCTATATAACATAAAAATTTTCATTTGTTTTTAAAAAGAGCCTGCAGCCCCCTCTCCCTGCCTCATAATGGGAACTAGAGGTAGGGAATTCAGAGCATCTTCCAGATTATAGAAAAATGTCAAGAAATGGTGAAGGAAGGCTGGAAACACAAGGTCACTTACATCCCACACTGCTGAGAGGCAGTCAGCTGGTGGTGGTGGGGCCTGGAGCAGCGATGCAGAGAGAAAACCACCGCAGAGCTCGGGGCTGCCGGCGTCGCAGTCTGCAGCTCCCAGCAAGGATGCGCTGAGAATGGTGCCTTTGCAGAACAGCAGAGCTGCTGCTTGGGACGTCGGTCACAGGGCTCTGCAAACAGATAGCAAATAAACTGGGATAAGAACGAGGTCATGTGAGTTCCTCCAATATACTCTCTGCTAGCGGCTTTCCTGTTGACAAAAAAGGAGGTTTCAGGACCTAGATCAGCCATGCAACTGAGAAGCCAGTGTGCACAAATACAAAATCAGGGTGAAAAAGAGGCGAATTATCCCAGATAAATACAGCAGCCTGCTCTGCGGGCATTCTGGCAAAGACTCTCAAGTTTGTATCTTTATTTCCTGGAATGTTGTCAATCAATGTCAAACAATCACAAAATAAAATCTGAGTCAACCGAAACAGAGACCTAAGGTACAACGTGCGACAGACAAATTTATCTGGCATACGCTTGATGGAGCAGCATGAAATTCATTTAAGTCATCAAACCAAGATTTGGTAATTCAAAATATTTTTCAGGTCATGGCAAGAATCCCCTGAAAGATGATGAGGGATGGCTGGGATTAACCCAACACTACATGTCTATGTTGAGGGAACAACACTACAATGTAATCTATCTGGGAGGATATTTTGCCTCAGATGAGAGAAATAATGTTACATTGAATTTTTATTTGAGGTTAGGTCATAAGCCAAGCATAGAAGTTTTCTCTCCACACCCCTACCCAATTACATCCAAGGAATATGGAAAATATAGGCCAGCAGTGATTAAAATTGTTGATAATACCTAGTATGATCAGTGATGTGGGAAAGTGAGTTCTCTTAAACTCTGTGAGAGCAAAACTGGATGCAATCCTTTGGAAATTAATTGGGTAACACATGTCCCTTGGCCCACAGTTCAATTTCTAAGAAATTATCCCACAGACATGTTTTTCAAACACACAAAGATACATGTACACTGCTGCCATTGAATCATTGTTTAAAACAGCAAAACACCAGAAACACACTAAATGTCCTTGTACAGAAAATGGTTCAACGTATTTTTTAATATATTTTATTGATTATGCTATTACAGTTGTCCCATTTCTCCCCTATCATTCCCCCCACCCTGCACAACCTCTCCCACCCACATTCCCCCCTTTAGTTCATGTCCATGTGTCATAAGTTCTTTAGCTTCTACGTTTCCCATACTATTCTTGCCCTCCCCGTCTATTTTCTACCCACTATCTATGCTACTCATTCTCTGTACCTTCCCCCCTTTCCTCCTCCCACGCCCCTGTTGCTAATCCTCCATATGATCTCCATTTCTGTGGTTCTGTTCCTGTTCTAGCTGTTTGCTTAGTTTGCTTTTGTTTTAAGTGTGGTTCTTAATAGCTGTGAGTTTGCTGTCTTTTCACTGTCATATTTTTGATCTTCTTTTTCTTAGATAAGTCCCTTAACATTTCATATAATAAGAGCTTGGTGATGATGAACTCCTTGAACTTGACCTTATCTGAGAAGCGCTTTATCTGTCCTTCCATTCTAAATGACAGCTTTGCTGGATAGAGCAATTTTGGATGTAGGTCCCTGCTTTTCAAGATTTCAAATATTTCTTTCCAGCCCCTTCTTGCCTGTAAGGTCTCTTTTGAGAAATCAGCTGACAGTCTGATGGGAACTCCTTTGTAGGTGACTGTCCC
This sequence comes from Glossophaga mutica, assembly GCA_039655065.1. Classification (NCBI taxonomy): domain Eukaryota; kingdom Metazoa; phylum Chordata; class Mammalia; order Chiroptera; family Phyllostomidae; genus Glossophaga; species Glossophaga mutica. The sequence goes on along the minus strand of CM077305.1, from coordinate 140,976,989 downwards.
CTTATCCCTTGCTGCTTCTAGAATTCTCTGCTTCATTTTAATCTTGGCTAATGTAATTCTGATGTGCCTTGGTGTGTTCCTCCTTGGGTCCAACTTGTTTGGGACTCTCTGAGCTTCCTGGACGTCCTGGGAGTCTATTTCCTTTGCCAGATTGGGGAAGTTCTCCTTTATTATTTGTTCCAATAAGTTTTCTACTTGTTGCTCTTCTTCTTCCCCTTCTGGGACCCCTATAATTCGGATGTTGGAATGTTTAACGATGTCCCGGAGGTTCCTAAGCCTCTCCTCATTTTTTTGAATTCTTGTTTCTTCCTCGTTTTCTGTTTGGTTGTTAGTTTCTTCCTTCTGGTCCACTCCATTGATTTGAGTCCCAGTTTTCCTTCCATCTCTATCAGTTCCCCATGCGTCTTCCTTCATTTCATGTATTGTAGCCTGCATTTTTTCATCTAATTTGTGAGCAAAATCAATCAATTCTGTGAGCATTTTGATGACCAGTGCTTTGAACTGTGCATCTGATAGGTTGGCTATCTCTTCATGGCTTAGAGGAATTGACTCTGGGGTTTTCGTTTTTTCTCCGATTTGAGCCATTTTTGGTGGGGTGTTTTGTTTTGTTTTGGTTTTAGTCTGGTCGCGGCTATTACGTATGAGGGGTGGAGCCTTAGGTGTTCCTCAGGGCGGGGCAGCCCAGTCACTGGGTTGTGACGCTGTATGTGGGGGCGGGGGTCTGAGAGGGAACAATGGCTCCTGCTCCGCTCACTCCTGGATTCAGTCCCTTCCGCCACTTCCCCTCTGCCTGGACCATCTACGCGTGCGAATGTGGGACCACCTGGTCAGCCAGCCGCCTTGTGCGTCCTCACTGGGTCTGCGCAGTTGCCCCCCTGTGCACCTGGGAACTGCCAGCCGCTGCTGCTTGCATTCCCGGGTCCGCACCTCCACTCCCTCCTACCGCAACTCCGCCCCTCTTGCCAGTCTGGATGAATGGTTGTTGGACTTCCGTACAGTTCAATTTTCTATCAGTTCTGGTTGTTTTCTTCTTTCTAAATATTTGTTGTCCTTAATTTTGGTTGTGAGAGGAGGCAGTATGTCCGCCTATGCCTCCATCTTGGCCGGAAGTCGTCTGGTTCAACGTATTGTGATAGAGCCATAGGATTAAGATATTGTAGCCATCAAATTGTGAGGCAAATCTCTTTGTGACCAATGTCAACATGTACATCATATATCAAGTGGAAAAAACAAGTGGCAAAACAGAAGAGTATAATCCCACTTGTGTTAAACAAAAGAATAGGCAAAGGTATGTTTATATTTGCACAGAAAATCACAGGAAGCCTTAGGCAAAAAACTGCTAAGCATGTTTTCATTGGGGAGGTGACCGTGTTTCTCCTTTTTTGAATTTAGGACATTTTACTCTCAGATCAGTGCTCACTCTTTCACGATACTTTGCCCTGTCTTCCTGGCACATCCTTCATCACTTATACTGAACAGGCAGCAATACTGTTACTTTAATGAGCAAGTATATTAATTTCCTCGGACTATCAAATCAAATTACCACAAGCTTTGTGGCTTAAAACAACAGGGGGGGATTCATCCTTGCTTCTTCTTAGCTTTGCAATGTTTGCCTCTTTCAATCTTTGCCCTGGTGTTCTCTCATGTGTCTGGTGTTCTTTCTTTAACCAGAACTCCCCAGTAAAAAAAAAAAAAAGAAAAGAAAAGAAAGCACCAAACCAGGAGAGTCAGGAAACTGGGTGTCAATTCTATTCCTACCACACTGAGTAGTGGAGTGACTTGTACAGACTCATTGTTTTCCTCTATACTTAAAAGTATCTTTTTTATTGTTGTCCAGTTACAGTTGTCTCAGTATTCCCCCCTCCCCCGTTGCTCTCCCCCACCCCACCTCCCCTGACCCGCATTCCCACAGTCAATCCTCACCCCATTGTCTTTGTCCATGGGTCCTTTATACATGTTCCTTGACTAGACCCTTCCCCTTCTTTCCCCCCTTATCCCCCTCCCACCTCCCCTCTGGTCACTATCAGTTTGTTCTTATTTCCATATCCCGGGTTCTCCTTTGCTTGTTTGTTTGTTTTGTTGATTAGGTTCCTGTTAAAGGTGAGATCTTATGGTATTTGTCTTTCACCGCCTGGCTCATATCACTTAGCATAATGCTCTCCAGTTCCATCCGTGCTGTTGCAAAGGGTAGGAGCTCCTTCTTTCTTTCTCCTGCGTAGTATTCCATTGTGTAAATGTACCACGGTTTTTGATCCACTCGTTTATCAATGGGCACTTATGCTGTTTCCAGCACTTGGCTATTGTAAATTATGCTGCTATGAACATTGGGGTGCGTTGGTTCTTTTGGATTGGTGATTCAGAATTCTTGGGGTATAGTCCCAGCAGTGGAATCACTGGATCAAAAGACAGTTCCATTCGTTTTTAGCTTGACTCATTTTTTATCATCTAGGGAATAAAAATGATTTCTAATGTTTACTCAACTATTAAATTCCAGGTAACTCTAACTTTTTACTTTTACTTTTTGATCAGTGTTAAACTTTTACTTGGTACATACTAATTTTACCATAAATTCTTTAAAAATAAGAAAAATATAGGTAATTTCTGCCAGCAGTTCTCTGTTGGTAATGGGGAGTGTTTTAGAATTGCAGTGGTGCAATTGGTCTTTCCGATTTTCCAGAAGGAGATCTACCTTCTAATTCCCTGGGTTCTTAAAGCCATGGGGAATGCTGGCAAGAGAAAGAGAGACCCCGAGAAGTGGAACATTTGAAAGCAGAATGGAGTGAGCCCTCATTCAAAGCCATTAAATCTCCCACCAGTGTGCTCCAAAGGGGGTATGGGATGGAGGGTATGAACCACAGTGTGCATGGCCTTTTGGGTAACCCCTTGCCCCACTGCCCAGTCTAACAGTGTTGGGTTTGATTGGCCATCACACAAGTAAAGGGGCAGCTGGTGATGGGAAATCTGAAGCTTGAAGTACAGTGTTTGGCATCTGGTGGTGAAGGTTCCAATTTGAGCTCTGCTGCTAAGTTAGCAATGTGACCTTGGGGAGGTCACCTACCCATTCTAAGCCTAGAGTTCCTCATCTGAAAAATGGAAGTAATAATCCTATCAGAGTACTGACCTGAGGATTAAATAAAAGGTGTAAAACCGTGGATTGAGCGCGGGCCTGCGAACCAAAGGATCGAGGTTCGATTCCCAGTCAGGGCACATGCCTGGGTTGCAGGCCAGTTCCCAGCAGGGCACACACCAGAGGCAACCATACATTGATATTTCTCTCTCTCTCTCCTACCCTTCCCCTCTAAAGATAAATAAATAAAAATCTTAAAAAAAAAAAAAAAAGGTGTAAAACCTTAGCATGAAGCTAGGCATGTACGAAGTGCTCATTAGATGGGAGTTTTATCATTATTTCTGTTCCCAATTTCATTTCTACTTGCTCGTATAGTTAATGCGAGTTGTTTCCAAGTTATTAAAAAGTAATAAACATAGTAATACCAAACTAGTGACACAAAATAATGTTTCATAAAAAGATACTGAGTATCATTTCAATTTGGTTCAATAGAAAATTATGGAATTTTAGAACTGCATGGAGCTTACAAATTACTTGTTATTTCTTAGATGAAAAACCAAGGCTCAGAACAACTTCCCAAAACTGCATAACTTGAAAGAGAAAGAGTTGGAGCTACAATAGAAGTCTAGTTTCTGCCCTAGAGTTTTGTCCATTGCAGTAGAAATTCTGATTTCTAGGAGAAGGCAAAAGAGAAGAAAAAAAAAACACTATTTGCAATATGAAATGTTAGAGAAAACCATTATCTTACTAAATCCCTACTGGGAGTAGAGGGTCAGAATATTGAATAAAAACTTGATCTATACTGACCTATGGCTTCTACCAGAAAAAGCTCTGAATGAAAGGACAAAAATAAAGATATAACCTTTCCTTCCTTCCTTCCTACCTTCCTTCCTTCCTTCCTTCCTTGCATCCTTCTTTCTTTCCTCTTATTTTCATGAGGTGACTGGGCATGACTTAATCAGGACTGCCAAATTGTAGCTGCAAAACTGCTATTGCCAACCAAACCAATGAATGGTCCTAAATGAAGTGAATAATAAATTATTGGACTCCATGATTAAATGGCAAGGACATGAACCTTTTAAATAATATTGTGCATTGAGCAATGAGGCCATGTCAATTTTTAAACACACACACAAGGCAATAAGAACACAATATTAGTGTTTAATTGATAATATTGGAAGACAGAAGCTGCCCTGGGGGTATGAAGGGAAAACACCAGCATTTGTGAAGACTTGTGTTATAAGCTCCTGCTGGAAATTATTGACATCAATAACATCTAAATCTGAATTCTAATACTGAGCTCACTATATGTTTTCTGAGGAGCAAATACTGATTACATTATGATACAGTGGATAGAGCTTTAAACAAGAATTGTTGAGACCTGGATTTTGATCCCAGACCTCTGCTGACTGACTTGTTTCTTAAGTCTAAATAACTCAATTCGTTTTTCTCTGATCTAGATTTCTAATGAATAAAACAGAATAATTTACTGGATAAGTATTCGTTTGGGATCATTTCTTCATTTACCACAGTCCACTGCCCCCAAAGATTCACATCCATCTCACACACAAAATACATCCACTCCATCCTAAGATCCCCAAAAGTCCACCCTTAGCACTGTTGTTTTATCCTGAGGTGTTGCTGATGGTAATGATCATTGTGATGGTTAGAAACTTTGGATCTTCTGTCTCTTCTGATGAAAGAAACTCCAGTTTCTCAGGGTCAGGGTTGTTGAGGCATTGGCAAACTTGTTGGCCATGAAGCATATTTGTCCAGACATGCTGAGAGTACACCTTTTCTTAGAAAGCTTGAAATGTGGGCTAAGCAGTCTTGTTTTGAAGGTCTATTCCTCAGAGAATTGCTGAGAATCGTTAATACCTTGTCCTGAGGATCTATTCTTAGACATTCTTAATGATCTTGCATAAAGCAGAATCTTTAAGTATCAGACTTTTATAAATTGATTTCTATTAAAATCTTTGCCTCTCTGTTATTCTTTGCAAGTACAGGGTGCTTAAGCTGTTAGCAGGAAGGCTGTGTGGTGCCAAAGCGCACCGACTCTCTAACCCGAATATGCTGCCTGTGGTTTCTTGGCTTCATTTACAAATTCAATCAAATATGTGATGATGGCTCCCTGAAAATATCATCAAAACAACCTGTTAATGAGACAAAGATGAGTTTATTTTTTACCATGGTAAAGGTAATAGTTACAGAGCAAATACCTGTATAATTCCAACCACTATCTTGAGAGAGTTTCAGTGCATCTCAGAGGGAAGATGGCAAAATGAGAATATTTATGGATTTTTGGAATCTCATTTAAGTCAAGTCTCTCAGTGTGGGCACTTGGTTAGGACTGGGTAACAATCATGATATAATAGTTGAGCATTAGTGGACACAACCAGGCAAAAATGTAGAGGAATGTGCTCAGAGAATCATGGAGAGTAAGCAGTCATTTCAGCTTCTTGATGCTATCTATCGAAAAATGGGCCAGTATAATGCTTATTTAAATGGCTTCATATAGGAAGTCTTGAGATAAAAAATAAAGCTGTTTGCAACTTTTATCGTCCTGGACAAGATTTTCCTGGGATAATGAAGTAATGATGATTTAGACAGTGGCATAATAAAGTTATGTTAATGGCAGACAGTATGCTGTCTGCGTTTAGATGAATTTTGTTTTCACAATGAATACTTTTTGAGCTCCTAGAGGTAAATCTTACAAAAATAAATGGGGCAAGGGGACAATCACTAGTTCCTCTTAAAATGTTTAATTCTCATAGCTGTGCACACTAAATGCCCAGTAATTCGTCAATGACATTTTAGGTTTTTCTACACCTGAACTCTTCCTGCACCAGTTTCTGTTCACGTGATTTCTAACAAGAAGTTTGTGCTCATTAATTTCTAACCCAGGCAAGTTGTGACTCCCTGTATTCATCTGTCTGTCTTTCCAGGCTAGGGCCCAGGGTTTGTCTTCATCTCTCTCTCTTAAGGACCCAAAAGGAGTTGTTGCTTTCTCAGTCTGTTCATCTTTCTTACTTGTTGTTAGAATGAAGTGGTGACTGTCAAGCTCCTTATATGAACTGGAAACTGGAAAGCCCACAAACTCAGGTGTTTTTAAAAGATACTTAGCTATGAGAATTTTTCTAGAAGACTTTGGATCTCTATAATTTGATTTGAATTTCATCATTATGAAGGGAACCAATGTAGCTATTTAATACACTGTTTTCCCTCAACGTCTGTGAACTGAGTTTTTACTTTTTAGAATCAGAATAACGTAAGTTCCAAGGAATTTGGGGTATGGTATCATCAGATGGAATTGGTCATCACACATTTTTTCTATCATATTTCTCCTATTCAGCTGCCCTAAACAACTCATCCTATTTCAATTTTAAGAAATTTTTTTAAGTAATGGCTCTTTTATTGAGCCTGTAGTTAAGAGGAAGTCCTTCCTTCATGGATATGTCAGAATCATTAGGTCTGTGATTATTTTTTCAATGATCAAGTGACATTGCACTTTGATGGTACAATTACATATAGTGTTGTTACAATTATTTTAGTACTATGAAAGTCAGATGACATTTTATTTAATAGTACAATTGCATATAGGCTTATTTTTGACATTTTTAAAAGGTCATATTAGTTATTAGTAAAATAAATGTTATATACCTTACTTTTGCACTTTTGTTAGACATTAAATATAGAGAAAAGTTTCAAGAATAGTACAAAGAACTCTTGCATCCCCTTTATCCAGATTCACCAATTGTTTAAACATTGCCCCAGTTTGCTTTCTTATTCTCTCTCCTTACATGTGTATATCAAGAATAAGCTGGCCATATCATGCCCTCTATCCCTAAACACTGGACTATATATTTCTTAAATAAGGTCATTCTCTTCAATAACCATAGTTCAGTTATTAAAATCAGAAAAATTTAACTTGATGCAATATTATTATTTAATCTACTATCTATATTCAAATTTCATCAATTATTCTAATAAAATTCCTTATATCTGTTTTTGATTAGGTTAATCAAGGATTACACAACACATTTATTGTCATGTTTCTTAAGTCTTCAGTCTGGAGGAGTTGTTAAGATTTTGTCTTTCTTGATCTTGACACTTTTGAAAAGTATAGGACAATAATTATGTAGAATGTTCCCCAAGTTGGATTTCTCCTTTCCTTATGATTAGTTTGTAGTCTACATTTTGTCAGGAGTACCAAGGAAGTGATGGCCTCCTCTACATTTTATGTTTTGAAGTGGAGAATCATTCTAATTTATTTGGTCTGCTCCAATGCTGAAACATCTTACTTATCCAGATCTCAATTACTAAGACAACCATTTTACCTGGAATGAATTCAGTAACAAAAAAGAAACTTTTAAATGGCTGCCAACATCAGCATTTGAGATTTTTAGTGACTCTGACTGGGTTGAGTGTGTAGCAGTAGAGGGGAGGGATGTCACTATTATTACACTGGAAGGTTGGGCCATACAAGAATCTCCTTGCCAAAAGGTTTAGACTATTAACTTCTACATGTTGGCAGTGTCTTGGATTAAAGCCAAAACAAGCTACCCAAGGTAAAAATGTGAATTCTAAAGGTGATTTTGCAGACTAGGTTCCAGGAGGCTAAAGACCCCAGAAAAATCAATATTTGAAGCTGTGTTTATTGAAGTCAATTTAAACAATTACATTAACAGAAACTAAGAGTACTTTTAAACTAGCTTCACATTTTATAATGCCCAAACACGGACAACATAGGCACAAAAACATCAGCAAAACTAGGAATAAAGATCCAGCCTAACTCAGAGGCTCTGCCTTCAGGCATGCAGGAGGCATGTTACATCAAAAAAAGAAGCTGAGGATCTATACCAGATTCTGGGGGGTGATCTTGTCAATTTATTGATAAGTTTTTGTACATGTTAACTAAGTAGAAAAATGTATTTGGTTCTTTACAGAGAGTTTGATTTTAGTTATTTATCAATGAATGTTTTTGTTGCCATACTATCTAGAGTTAAAAATTCCTTGAGAGCAATCTGGTTGGGGTCAAATCTTCTTAACCATCACAATCAATAGCCTGGTGGCTAGAGAAGGCTGATGCAGGTGACCAGCACCTCTTACAGGTGACACACTTCATAAATGAAAATATAGAATGTCCTGTTAAATTTGAAATCAGGTAAATAACAAATAATTTTTGAGTATAAGTCTGTCCCAAATATTGTGCCCTGAAGTTCATCTGTCATCAGTGCTCTTGGAGAAAGCTATTCTAACCTGTTTTTTGGTTTTGGTTTTGTTTTTTTATAGTTGCTGGGCTACACGTTAGAAAAGCTATGATGTACTTGTGTATTATGCCTAGAAGTTCTTCTCTTGAGCCCTGACTTAGTGCCTTTTTATCCTAATGGGTCATTTGGTTTCCAAGCTTGTGGAATATTATAAGTAATCCTTTGTAAGAGGGAGGAGACTCTCAGAGGGAGCCCTGTGACATGAGCAAAAGGCAATTGTTTGGCAGCAAGGGAAGGGACAGAGCAACTCTAAAAACACATTGACACAATGGAATTCTATGCAGCAGAAACAAAGAAGGAGCTCCTACCCTTTGTGACAGCATGGATGGAACTGGAGAGCATTATGCTAAGTGAAATAAGCCAGGCAATGAAAGACAAATACCATATGATCTCACCTTTAACAGGAACCTAATCAACAAAACAAACAAGCAAAATATAACCAAAGACACCGATGTTGAGAACAGGCTGACAATCACCAGAGGGGAGAAGGGAGGGAATTTTAGGGGAAAAGGGGAAGGGTTTGCAGGAACAAGTATAAAGGACACATGGACAAAAACAGAGGGGAATGGAAATGGGCGGGAGGTAGGGAGGGCTGGGGGATGGGCTGGGATAGGGGTAAAAGGCAGAAAACTGTACTTGAACAACAATTAAAGCTAAAATTAAAAAAATAAAAAACATAAAGTGGGATGAAAACCATACTGGAGGAGCGTATACAGCCACCACAGAGTAAGAGGACCAATTATGCTATCTTCCCAAGGGCATTGACTTATTATAGTGTCATACTGTCACTGGTATTTGATAGTGAAGGTCCTGGGATCAAAAAGAGTTCAAATTGCTTTTGAATATAGTTTAATTGTTCTCTGAGATTCTTTGAAAGCATTAATAGAGTAAATTATAACTAAATAAACACTGTTGAAGAAGGCAAAGCAATGTATATTTGACAAAGATTTTAAAACCAGTTAAAATTTAAAATAGCATTTGCATATTTAATCAAAGGAAAACCTTCAATATGTGGAAAATACAGCTTTCTAAAACAAATCATTTCCTGAAACTTCCAAACTGTAAATGTTTTCCCATTTTTACTTTTATTACTGGTGTGTTTCAAGTGAGTGTGTCAATTTGGTTGGAATTATATGAATAATTTCCTTAATGTCTTATTTTCCTTGACATGTGGGGGCCCAGTTCTCTCAAAATGATTAGCCCTTGAGATTATAATTTCAAGTGACTCAAATCATACCTATTGCTTCAAGTAAGAGTTTATGACATCTTCAGAAACTTTGGAACTCAAAAATACTTTCTAAGTCATTTTGGTGTGGGGAAGGAGTGAGTAAATGTGTGCAATTTTAACTTCCAGGAGAATATATCTTTTACCAAAAGATTCACCCCTGGGAGTCATTTGAAAGCTGAGTAACTTCCCTAGACTAAAACACCGTTTAATTAATACCCATGTTCTATAAATTTTTTATGCCTCCACTTTACAAAGAAAGATAAATATGTCACAAAACTAGGCTGTGCAGATGGACAGCATTCTCTTCAAGTAGGTCCTTAAAATGGGATATGGATGTAGACACAGAGTGAGACAGTCAAGTGTCAAAAGAAATCTGTCAGCTTTTTAGCAGTTGAATAATTCAGAAGATGTGCATTAAGCCAACTTCTTAATTTCCCGTTTCCCCCTTTCTAATTCTTTCCTTTTCATCCTGTGATCTTTCTGCTCTCTGCCTTGAAGCTATTTGTTGTAGTGATGCCCTGGAAAGCAGGTGGTCTTCCTTACACGACAGCATCTGCTGCTCAGAATGAGAGGCGAAAGATCTAAAAGGCAAGGGAAATGAAACCTGCAGTTCTATAAATGCCTTTTTAAAAATAGCCTTGTTTTGGGTTATTTTTTGTTGAATCAACTGTAATACTTTTATTGTTCACGATAAAACAAGTTGTCTAAAGACAATGATCCTCCTCCCTTTATATTTCTGACACTGGGGTTTGTTTCTTCCCAACCATTTTCTGGATCGGGTTTCTTCCCTAAGATTTTACAAATGGTGTGGGTGGCTGCAAACCTCTGAAGGTTTTTCTTCAGCCATTTGTTAATAATATCCTCGCAGCAATGACTCCAGCCTTTATAGTTGTGATTGTTAGTGAAGCTTCAAGGGTGTGGTGGTGTTTTCCTAGGCTTCTAGCCCCAAGGGAGAAAAGAATTCCCAGGAGGACTTTTGGCGGCTTTATTATCATCCAGAAACAAAAAATCAGAGTGCTGGGGCTGAAAGGCCGAACATTTTGGTTTTAACTATCCAAACTTGAATGGACAGTGTGATATAATGGAAAGGACAGGGAGATGCAGAGGTGGGGGAGGTGCTCAGGGCTCATGTGGACCTGCTCTGCTCAATCCCAGCTCTGCTGCTCAGTAAATATGTAACACTGGTCACTTAAGATTTTGAGCCTTAAGTTCTTACCTGTATGTAATGTGTAATGTTACCTGTTTGATAGGTAGGAAAGATTTTTGAGCCTCAGTATCTTATATTTAAGGGAGGTATAATAATACCCAGTCTATAACGTTGCTGGAAGGACTAAATGAAAGATAAGTGCCTAAAAGCACTTCTCCTGTGGGCCTTTAAGAAACACTATCTTCTCTGAGGGTCACCTCCAATTTTTCCCTTTCTTCCTCTTCCCAAACCACATAAACATCCACATGCACAAACGTGGAGCTAGCATCAAATTTTATTCTCTGCCTTTTATGGGGAAAAGTGTGGATGAGATGCGAACCTGTCCCAGCCTGTCACACTGTTGAAGTCAACTTTGATTCACTAATAAGACCCTTTGTCTGATGGGGAGGCTGTGGAGGAAGGGCCTGCCTCAGACCCCACTCTTGCCAGGCAGGCTGTGTAGGGAGGAAGCTTCGGCAACCTGGTTTGGCAGAAGGCATTTCCTCTTTGGACAGCTGCCCAATCTTTTCTTTTCTGGTTTTCCCCAAAGCTATGAAATGTGATCTTGAGTCTCTAGGAGTCACTGTTTTAGGGTCATGAACCAAATGTTTTCAGTTTATCTGATAATACAAACGGCCCTCACATGTGTCTAGCAGCTCATCAGTTGGGCACTGCTTTGGAATAATAGAAATTGCTGGTGTCAAGGTTATTTCCTAACAGTTTGTTCTCTCTCTTCTCTTCCTCCAGTCCTTCTCTCTGTTTTTTCTCCTCTAGGCTGGTATCCCTTCCCTGACCTGGGATGACGGGCGGATGCACTAATAGTCCTCACAGTGGGATTCTCACACTGGACTCTTAGGGTATATTGAACAGGTCCTCAAAGCACACCTCCTAGGAATTGCAGTGTGTACCTTTGTTCTCTTTAGTTTCCTGGCTCTTCCTGATTTCTGCTCTGGTTTCAGTGCCAGGTGCTTGGGATGTCAGTTGGCCAAAACAGAGACACTTCACCTATAGCCTAATGCTGAAGGCTCTGGCCAGGTACCATCATCCTCATATGGCAAGGCTGCAGGTTCGGTCAGGGCCTATACAGGAATCAACCAATGAGTGCATGAATAAGTGGAACAACGCAAGACCTAAAGAATGCTGAATAATGACCTGAATAGTTACCAGTTTAATCAATTATGCTTCTATTTACATTTCTGATGGGGAATGTAAGTCAGAGAATAAGGCAGCTGATTTGAAAAGAGTATAATTAAGAACTACAGTAAAAGTAAGCAAGCTGCCCTGGCTGGTGTGGCTCAGTGGACTCAGCACTGGCCTGCGAGCCAAAAAGTCACCAGTTTGGTTCCTGATCAGAGCACATGCCTGGGTTGCAGGTCAGGTCCCTAGTGGGAGGCCTCCACCAATCAATGATTCTCTCCCTCTCTTTCTACCTTTCTTCCCCTCTCTCTATAAATAAATAAATAAAATCTTTTTTTTAAAGTAAGCAAGCAGGCTATGTGATTAAAGAAGAGTTAAATCTTATATATTTTTTTCTTGGCTAACTTTTTTCCCCTCTAACAACTTAAAAACTTTCTTGGGATATAGTTAATATACCATAAGTTAGTGCACAATTCAGTGATTTTTAACAAATGTATAAATTTGTGCAATCATCAACATGACTGATTCTAGAACTTTTCCATCACCCCCCAAATTTTCCACAAGCCTGTTTGTAGTCAGTCCCCACTCACACATCCTCAGCCCCAACAATTATTGATCTAATTTCTGTCTCTATAAATGTGCATTTTCGTACATTTCATATAAATTGAGCCACACAGCACATACCCCGGTGCCTCTGGCTTCTTTCATCTACCATGTTGATGAGGTTCATTCATGCCTTAGCATGTATCATTGTCTAATTTCTTTTGATTGTTGAATAATATTCCATTGTATGGCTATACCACATTTTATTTATCAACAACCAGTTATTTATCTATCAACCATTCATCAGGTTGATAGACACTTGGATTGGTTACAGTTTGAAGTTTTTATGGTGATGATTCTGTGAACATTTACATACAACTCTTTGTGCATATGTTTTCATTTCTTGCATAGATTATTAGGAGTAGGATTTCTGGCAGAGGCTTCCTTCCCTGTTGCATCTCGGCCACCAACATGCCATCCAGACTGAGGAAGACCTGGAAAATTTGGGGCCATGTGAGCCATAGCACAGCCGCATCCGCAAGCACAGGAAGCACCCAGGAGGCCAAGACAATGCTGGTGGCTTGCATCATCCCAGGATCAACTCTGACAGATATCACCCAGGTTACTTTGGGAAAGTTGGTATGAGGCGTGACCACTTAAAGAGGAACCAAAGCTTCTGACCCGACTGTTAACCTTGATAAATTGTAGACTTTGGTTAGTGAGCCAACCCAAGACTGGAGCTGCCCCTGTCATCACCTTGGTGCGATCAGGCTACTACAAAGTCCTGGGGAAGGGGAAGCTCCCAAAGCAGCCTGTCATTGTAAAGGCCCAACTCTTCCTCAGAAGAGCTGAGGACAAGATGACGGGTGTTGGTGAGGCTTGTGTCCTGGTAGCTTGAAGCCACATGGAGGCAAGTTTATTGAATGCTCACAAGTGCTTAAAAAAACAAGTGGGATTTCTGAGTCCTTTGGTAAGTTTGTGTAACTGTTTTAAGAAATTGCCAAAGCGTTTTGCAAAGCAGATGTGCATTTCCACCAGCAATTTATGAGGATCCACTTTCTAGTTTCATCACATCCTCGTCAACACTTGATATTGTCTGTCTTTTTAATTATAGCCATTCTAGTGCTTACGCAATGGTAACTGAGTGTGGTTTTAATTTCTCTAATAACTAATAATGTTGAATACTTTTTAATGTACTTATTAGCCATTCATATGCCATTTTGCTCATTTTACAACTGGATTGTCTTATTATTAAGCATTAAGAGCCCTTTATGTATTGTGAACATAGGGCAAAAGTAGGTTTACATCTGTGAATATAAAAACACAGAGTTTGCTCTATTATTATTTATTAATTATTGTATTATTTTCCATAAATACACTTTAGTCCCACCCGGTATATATGATTTGCCAATATTTTCACCCACTCTGTGGCTTGTCTTTTCATTTTCTTAATGGTGTCTTTTGAAGGACAAAATCTCTAATTTTGATGAAGTCCAATTTATCAGTTTTTGACTCTTTTGGCTTGTGCTTTTGGTATCATATTTAAAAGCTCTGTGCCTAGCAAAAGGTCATGAAGATTTCCTCCTGTGTTTTCTACTAGATGTTTTATGCCTTTAGTGCTTACATTGATATCTATGATCCATTTTGACTTAATTTTAGTATATGTTGTAGGTACAACTGTTTGTTGAAAGGATTACCTTTTCCTCTTTGAGTTGTCTTGATGCCTTTGTTAAAAATCAATTGACCATAAATGCCAGGGTTTATTTCTGGACTTAATTTTGTTCAACTGATCTGTACAGCTATTTTTATGCAAATATCACACTGTCTTGATACTGTAGCTTTATAGTAAGTAAACTCTGTTCCTTTTCAAAATTGTTTTGACTCTTCTACGTCCTTTTATTTTCACATAAAGTTTAGTATTATCATGGCAGCTTTTACAAAAGTTCTTAAATCTTCTGATCAAGGAACATAGAATTTCTCTTCATTTATTGATATGTTCTTTAATTACATTCAGCAACGTTTTTGCTTTTATTGTACAAATACTGAACTTCTTTTGTTAAATTTACAACTAACCATCTTATTCTGTTTCCTTTTTGTGAATGGAAATATTTTCTTAAATTTACTTTTTTAAAGAATTTGTTTATGGAAATACAGGTTTTGTATACTGTGTTTGTGTCCTGTGACCTTGTTTATAGTTGTTCTAGTAGTTTTGCATTGTGTGTGCATGTGTGTGTGTTGCACAAGAATTTCTACGTATAGCACTATATGTAAGTCCTGTCCAGAAAGTATCTAGCCATGTGCTATGAAAAAGAGAGACCTTTATTGAAGAAGAATCAAGATACAAGAAACATTTTATACATCATGACACCTCAGTTCCCTTCAAAGTAGGCATCTTGGGACCTCACACAGTTCTCCCAATCATTGTCAGCTGCTCTGTCATATTTTTCTGAATCTCACTGATGGTCTGAAATCTCTTTCTTTTCAAAGGTGATTTTCGTTTTGGGAAAAGCCAGAAGTCACAAGGTGCCAAATCTTGGCTGTAGTGAAGCTGAGTCACCTGGATTATTTCATATTCCACAAAAAAATTCTGCATAACACATGATGCATGAGCAGACACTTTGTTGTGATGAAGCTGTCAATCACCAGTTGCTTATAGCTCTGACTCTTTTTGTTCTATTGCATCTTTCAACCAACGAAGGTAGTTGAGTACATTGGGGTAGTTGAGTACATTAAGGTAGTACTCCTTATTAACTGTTCAGCCTAGAGGGATGTACTTATGATGGACAGACAACACCTTCCCAATCAAAAAACACTGTTAATATGGTCTTGATCTTGTGTTGACTTTGCTGCTCCTTCTTCAGGCGTGGAGGATCAGGCGACTTCCATTGGGATGACTTAGCCTTCATTTCGGGATCATGGATGTAGACCCATGATGCATCTCCAGTTATGACATTCTTGAGGAAATCTGGTTCGTTGGCAGTGGTCTGAATCAAGTCACTAGCAGCTGCAGCACCATGTTCCTTCTGCTCCGGTAGCAGAAGCTATGAAACAAATTTTACCATGACACATTTCATGCCAAGATCCTGCATTAAAATCTCGGACACAGTAGTTTTTGGAATCCCCAAATCAGCTCTGGCCCTCATACTGTCAGTCACTGATCTTTGTTAATTATTGATTGCACCCCATTCACGTTCAACATTCTCAGGTATCCTGCTTGTTGCAGGCCTTTCAGAACATGGATCACTTTCAACAGATTCTTGACCATCTTTAAAGCATTTGTGCCACACTTTTATTTGTGCTGCACTCATTACATCATCCCTGAAAGCCTTCTGAATTGTCCAAATAGTTTCCATGGAGGAATGTTCAAGCTTAACACAAAATTTGATGCAAGTTCATTGCTTTACTTGATCAGTCATTTTGAATGCAATGGCCACATAGTACACATGCTCACTCAATGGTGTCCACCACACTGACTAGTACAGGGAAGTTGTCATTGTTCATGCACATGTATTCCAGACCACTCTCCTTGGCTGCAAGATTACATTGTTGTTGCACAAACCATTCTCGTTATGTTAACAATGGCTGAACTTTTTCTGAACAGACCTAGTATTACCTGAAAATGTAGTGTTCTTCTTCCTTTCAAATCCAGTTGCCTTAAGTATATTGTATTGATTATGCTATTATATTTGTCCAGTTTTTTCTCCCCTTTATTCCCCTCATCCCTGCAGCCCCCTCTCACCAGAATTCCTTCCCTTAGTTCATGTCCATGGGTCGTACGTATAAGTAGGGGTTGTGGTGGTGGTAGAAACCCCCAGCCTCACAGGAGAGTTTGTCTAGAGATCCACAGGATCTTAGAACATACACAAACCCACCCACCCAGCAATCAGCACCAGAAGGGCCTAATTTGCTTACAGGTAGCGGGGTAAGTGACTGAAAGTGGACAAGAGCTGAGGAAGTGGCATTGTTTCCTCTCTGACCCCTCCCTCACATACATCACCACAACACAAGAGAAGTGAGTTGCCCCATCCTGGTGAATACTTAAGGCTCTGCCCCTTACAGTGTAATAGGTGCACCAAGACAAAGACATGCAGCCCAAATGAAAGAACAGATCAAAACCCCAAAATTAGAACCAAGGGATGAAGAGACAGCCAACCTATCAGAGGCAGAATTCAAAACACTGGTAATCAGGATATTCACCAGAAATGGCTGAGTATGGTTTCAAAACAAAGGGAAAAGTAAGGCTATGCAAAGTGAAATAAAGAAAAATATATAGGGAACCAACAGTAAAGGGAAGGAAATGCAGAATCAAATCAAATCCAGTTGCCTTTAATTTCTTTGGAACACAGCTTTCAGTCCTTATCCATTTAGCATGATATTATCTGAAGATTTCTCATAGATGCCCTTTATCAAGTTGAGAAAGTTTCCTTTTTTCTCTGGTTTGCTGGGAGATTTTAATCATTAATCAGTGTTAACTTCTGTCAAATCTTTTTTCTGCATCTATTAGATAGCCACGTGGATTTTGGCTTCTATTATCTACAATGATGTATCATATTAATTATTTCATATATTAAGTCAAACTTGCATTTTTGGGATAAATCTCACTTAGCCATAGACCATAATTATTTTTACATCTTGCTGGATTTGGTTTGCTAATATTGTAAACATTTTTGTATCTGTGTTTACAAAAAAAATTGGTCCGTTGTTTTCTTTTCTTGTGATGTTTTTGTCTGGCTTTGGTAATAGATAATGCTGATGTCATAGAATGACTTAGGAAGTGTTACTTTTGCTTCTATTTATTTGGAAATATTTTGAAAAAGATTGATGTTAAATTCTTTAAATGTTAAATAAAATTTACCAGTAAAGCCATCTGGTCCTGGTCCTGGATTCCTTTTTTTTTTTTAGTTGTTTTTGATTATTGATTTAATCTATCTACTTGCTATAATTCTGTTCAGATTTCCAGTTGCTTCATGAGTCAGTTTTGGTAATTTGTGTGTTTTTAGAATTTTTCCATTTCATCTATGTTATGAAATTTATTGGCTTATAATTGTTAATAGTATCCTCTTACAAGCCCTTTAATTTCTGTAGGTTGTTAATAATGCTCCCACTTTTATTTCTGATTTTGGTGATTTAATCATGTTTTCTCTATTTCTCCTAGTCAGTTTAGCTAAAGTTCTATCAAATATGTTGATCTTCTAAAGAACCAACTTTTATATTCTACTCTACTTCATTTTTTAATTTTTTTATTCTGTATTTCACTTACTTCTGCTCCAAGCTTTATTATTTCCTTCCTTCTGCTAGCAATGGGTTTAGTTTGTTTTTTTTTCCTAGTTTTTTGAAGTGTAAAGTTAGGTTATTAATTTGAAAGAGATCTTTCTTTTTTATTGTAAATATTTACAACTATAAATTTCCCTCTGAGCACTGTTTCGTTTTCATTCTTCTGAAAGTATTTCTGACTTCCCTTTTGAATTCCTTTTTGATCCATTGGTTTTTAAATAGTGCGTTGTTTAATGTTCATATTTGTGAATTTTCCATGTTTCCTTATGTTAATTGATTTCTAATTTTGTTCCATTGTGGTTTAAAAAGATACTTTGTATGACTTAAATCTTTTTAAATTTGAGGAGACTTCTTTTGTGTCTTAATGGTCTGCACTGGGGAATATTCCCTGTGCATGTGAGAAGAATGTATATTTTACTATTGTTGGATGGAACATTTTCTCTATGTCTGTTAGGTTTAGTTGCTGCTTCAATAATCTAGGATAATTTCCCCATCTCAGAATTCTTAATCACAACCTCCTTTTTTCTTTTAAGGGAACAGATTTACAAATTCCGGAGATTAGGAAGTGGATATATTTTGGAGGCCAGTATTCAAGAAACCACAGTAACTATGTAGTCTTGGTTTAAATACTGATCTACAGTTAGCACAGTCATGATCTCCAGGGTAGGACAGCACTGACTCCAAAATAGGGAGAAGAATGCACAACTCTAATAGCATGGGGCAACATATAACACCGAGGTAGCATTTTGAAGAGTTCCAAAGTCATCAGAGTGACAGATATTATTCCATCAGAATAAAATGGGACTTTAACTTATAGGACAATGAAAATTAGGCTGGAAAACTGTATTTAATGTGTTTCTTGAATTAAATGTACTTAGTGTGACTTCGTAAAAGAATTTACATGGGAGAGTTGTATTTTCTTATGCTCTAAAATAAAGACAATCTGAATCACCTGCAAATATCTTCATTTTTTAAATTTTTTAAGCGTATGGATTTGTATCAGAAATATACTCTGAGCCTCTAGATAGGGGTTTTATAGTATAGTGTTCTTTCCAATAATAATAATAGTTATGGGCCCTGGCTGGTGTACCTCGGTGGATTGAGTGCCAGACTGTGAACCAAAGGGTCACTGGTTCATTTACCAGTCAGGACACATGCCTGGGTTGCAGGCCAGGTCCCCAGTGGGGATCATGTGAGAGGCAACCACACATTGATGTTTCTTTCCTCTTTCTCCTTCCCATCGCCTTTTAAAAAATAAATAAATAAAATCTTTAAAATAATAATAATAATAATAGTTATGGGCCTATTCCTGTGTACACCATACAAAATTTGCTTCATGCTTAGGAGATTTTTATAAATTAAGAGTTACATTGTCCATTGAGGTATTTGTAACTGAAATTGGTAAAAAATGTTGATTCTTCTGTATTTCTGTTACTCACCTTATGTCCAGCTTGAAAAGACCTTGATCTGACTTCTATTCAATTAAGTTTTACTGCTTTGTACTCTAAAGCCAAACCATAACTATAAACCTAGACGAGAAGTTATGGCTGAAAAACAGAACATCAAACATGTTAACTGCCCTCTTTCCATCATTTAGAAATCTGTAGCTGTGAGCCAAGAAGTTTCTAATCAGTAAATTTGATGTTCATTTTTGAGCTTCTTTGTTAGATTTTAAAGATTTTGTTCACCATGATGAGGACATTTGAAGGATAACTGAAAAGTTCAA
This sequence comes from Glossophaga mutica, assembly GCA_039655065.1. NCBI lineage: Eukaryota > Metazoa > Chordata > Mammalia > Chiroptera > Phyllostomidae > Glossophaga > Glossophaga mutica. Next base: position 140,957,558 of record CM077305.1, on the reverse strand, counting down.
TTGAAAATAACATGGGAATAGTTTTGATAACCTACTGGAGTATAGTAAAATGATAAGATTTCATAGCCCAGTTCTGACACTTGCAACCTATGTAACCTTGGGGAAGTCAAATAGTCTCCTTTAGTCTCAGTATTCTCATCTGTAAAGAAGGATAATAATATCTGCTACAGACAGTTTTGAGAGTTATGACTCCATGCTTTGAAAAGTGTTATGTACTGAACAAATGAAATGAATTACCATTCTTCTCAAATGAAAAAAATCCCACTTCATCTTAAACTGTAATAATGGGCTTACACATAATTGAATTGTCATAATCCAAAATGAATGTATTTTATGGTGACAGGTACTCCATCCATGGGTATGATAGGTTTCAACATCTACATTATGGGGCCAATGGGACAAATGCAAACAATTCATCTCCATGTGAGCAAATGAGATTTCCCTCTACTTTTTCACCGTAGCCCAACTCTGACCAGCCATCTCACGAATCACTGGTATCTGGTTACCAAGACTGGGCAGGTTTCATCAATCTACCCCTACTGCAGAAGAGAGAAGCTGAAGACACAAACCCCTTTATTGGTAAGTCATATGTGCCATATTTGTCAGATGTACCAGAAGGCCAGAGATATGGTCACTAATATTTTGAAATAATTATTTAATAATTTATAAATGATAAAGACTGTCACATTCTCAAATTTAGTCATTTTTAAATGACAGCATTAAAAATAGCATGAGCAATTTGGATATTCACTGAGAATATGAACTTTCTTATGTGAATATGCATGTTGTATACACACACATATACACACTCACACCTGTGTGTTTTGTTCAATTAGGTGAACAAAAACTTACTTGTGATTTTAAAATTAAGTCTTTAATCTCCATTGTAAGTTTGAAGTAAAAATCAGTGCTCTAAAGAGAGAGATTTCTTCCAATACCACCCAAGAAGAACAGAGGGAAATGTCTGTCTCCAGATAATTTAAGATGATTTACAGAGAATATAATGCTGTACAGCAGCAATTTTCAACACATATGCTGCAAGAACTTTCCAAGCATGCAATACCTGACTACTTAATCAGCGACACTGACCTCTTTTCCTTGAGATTGTTAAATAAAAAAAGTGACAACAGCCAACACAGCAATAGCTGTCTGGTGTGAATGAATTAAAATCATACCTCTTTTTTGTCAGATTGGGAAAAATATATTTTTTGGTGTGCCACAGATTTTAGTAATAAGTTTACTAAAAACTTATGCCATGAGATGAAAAAGTTGAAAATCACTGCTGTAGGAAAAGGTTTGCTGTTTCTATTTTATTTGAAAAAGGAGAAAAGAGAGAAATAGTTTGTTTTTTGTTTTTTTTTTTTTTTATTGTGGTTGTCCTTTACGGTTATCCAAATGCACAGAAATGTATGTATCACATACTGCATATATTACTGGAATAAAGTTGTATGGCCACATATATCTATCCCTAAGTCTTGATGCTACCCAATCAAATTTCAAAAACCAAGTAAGAATAAATTGCCTGAAATCACGTCATGTACTCTTGCTTTGATTGCCAGCAGATTTAATAGTGGAAGATAAAAATCTGATTTCCACTTAGATGTATTTCATAGAAAATGCTCCCAAATTAGAACAGTTTTGGGTACCAATGAGGAAAGAAGAAAGAAAGAAAGAAAGAAAGAAAGAAAGAAAGAAAGAAAGAAAGAAAGGAAGGAAGGAAGGAAGGAAGGAAGAAAAGGAGGACTTCCGGCCAAGATGGAGGCGTAGGCGGACACACTGTGCCTCCTCTCACAACCAAAATTAAGGACAACAAATATTTAGAAATAAGAAAACAACCAGAACTGATAGAAAATTGAACTGTACGGAAGTCCAACAACCATTCATCGAGACCGGTAAGAGGGGCGGAGTCGTGGCAGGAAAAAGTGGACGTGCGGACCCGGGAATGCGAGCAGCAGCAGCTGGCAGTTCCCGGGTGCACAGGTGGCAGCTGGCGATCCCTGGGACCACACACGGCAGCTGGTGGACCCCGGGCACAGGGGGGCACTGTGAAGACCCAGTGAGGCCGCACAAGGTGGCTGGCTGACCAGGTGGTCCCACATTCACACGATCAGATGGTCCAGGCAAAGGGGAAGTGGCAGAAGGGACTCAATCCAGGAGAGAGCAGAGCAGATGCCATTGTTCCTTCTCAGACCCCGCCCCCACATACAGCGTCACAACCCAGTGACTGGGGTGCCCTGCACTGGAGAACACCTGAGGCTCCACCCCTTAATACGTAACAGCCAAGACCAAACTAAAACCAAACCAAACAAACAAAAAAACCCACCAAAAATGGCTCAAACCGGAGAACAAATGAAAGCCCCAGAGCCAATTCCTCTGAGCTGTGAAGAGATAGCCAACCTATCAGATGCACAGTTCAAAGCCCTAGTCATCAGGATGCTCACAGAATTGGTTGATTTTGCTCACAAATTAGATGAAAAAATGCAGGCTACAATACGTGAAATGAAGGAAGACGCATGGGGAACCAATAGAGATGGAAGGAAAACTGGGACTCAAATCAATGGAGTGGACCAGAAGGAAGAAACTAACAACCAAACAGAAAACAAGGAAGAAACAAGAATTCAAAAAAATGAGGAGAGGCTTAGGAACCTCTGGGACATCTTTAAACGTCCCAACATCCGAATTATAGGGGTCCCAGAAGGGGAAGAAGAAGAGCAACAAGTGGAAAACTTATTTGAACAAATAATAAAGGAGAACTTCCCCAATCTGGCAAAGAAAACAGACTACCAGGACGTCCAGGAAGTTCAGAGAGTCCCCAAGAAGTTGGACCCAAGGAGGAACATGCCAAGGCACATCATAATTACATTAGCCAAGATTCAACTGAAGGAGAGAATCCTAGAAGCAGCAAGGGATAAGGGGACAGTGACCTACAAAGTGGTTCCTATCAGACTGTCAGCTGATTTCTCAAAAGACCTTACAGGCAAGAAGGGGCTGGAAAGAAGTATTCCAAGTCATGAAAGGCAAGGAACTCCATCCAAGATTGCTCTATCCAGCAAAGCTTTCATTTAGAATGGAAGGGCAGATAAAGTGCTTCTCAGATAAGGTCAAGTTAAAGGAAGCCCTTTATTATATGAAATGTTAAGGGGATTTATCTAAGAAAAAGAAGATAAAAAATATGACAGTAAAAAGACAGCAAACTCACAGATATTAACAACCACACCTAAAACAAAAGCGAACTAAGCAAACAGCTAGAACAGAACCACAGAAATGGAGATCATATGGAGGGTTAGCAACAAGGGTGTGGGAGGAGGAGAGAGGAGGAAAGGTACAGAGAATAAGTAGCATAGATGGTGGGTAGAAAATAGACAGGGGGAGGGCAAGAATAGTGTGTGAAAAGTAGAAGCTAAAGAACTTACGACACATGGACGTGAACTAAAGGGGGGGAATGTGGGTGGGAGAGGGTGTGCAGGGTGGAGGGGAATGATGGGGGAGAAATGGGACAACTGTAGTAGCATAATCAATAAAATATATTAAAAAATAAATAAAACTGGAAAAAAATTGTTAAGATGCAAAAAAAAATAAAAATAAAAATAAATAAATTAAATCTTTAAAAAATAAATAAAAATAAAAATAAAAGAAAGAAAGAAAGAAAGAAAGAAAGAAAGAAACCAAACCAAAAAACTAATGCCCACTACTTATTACACATTGATAATTACTTTGTTAAGAAAAGGTATATAACCAGGATAACCAGACACTGCTAGACCTTTAAGTGACTAATCCAAGCATCTGTTGATTTGCTTAGATAATTGGGAATAAAACATTCTGTGGCAGCAAGTAGTTTGCAGACATCTCCCATCCCATGTCCTAATCAAACAATGTGGCCTTGACACTCATCTCATTCATACCCAAGTCTTTTTTCCTCCCTTTGAATCTAGAAGAAATGCTCATTTGTTGATTTGCTTATTTAATTATCCAGCCAGCCAGCTATTCATCCACCCATTAATACATATATAGTATTCAATTTGCCTTTTGTTTCTTGGGAAAACAGACACTATATCAAATATCAGGCTCTTCATTAAATTTAAATCTCACAATTTCCTTTGTGGTGGGTATTATTCCCATTTTACACATGACCTTTGTGAAGTAGGTATCTTCTAGAACATGTGTGGTTCTTTTTAGAATTTGGCCACTAAATCTAAATTTCCAAATGTTGAAATACTCCACATGTTTGCTATCTCTCTTTTTTTAAATATAGTTTATCGATTATGCTATTACAATTGTCCCATTTTCCACCTTCACTCCCCTCCACCCTGCATACCCTCTCCCACCCACATTCCCCCCTTTAGTTCATGTCCATGTGTCACACTTTTAAGTTCTTTAGCTTCTACATTTCCCACACTACTCTTACCCTCCCCCTGTCTATTTTCCACCTACCATTTATGCTACTTATTCTCTGTACCTTTTCCCCCTCTCTCCTCCTCCCACTCCCCTGTTGATAACCCTCTATATGATCTCCATTTCTGTGGTTCTGCTTCTGTTCTAGCTGTTTGCTTATTTGTTTTTCTTTTTGTTTTAGGTGTGGTTCTTAATAATTGTGAGTTTGCTGTCGCTTGACTGTATATGTTTTTTATCTTCTTTTTCTTAGATAAGTTCCTTTAATATTTCATATAATAAGGGATGGTGATGATGAACTCCTTTAATTTGACCTTATCTGAGAAGCACTTTATCTGCCCTTCCATTCTAAATGAAAGCTTTGCTGGATAGAGCAATCTTGGATGGAGGTCCTTGCCTTTCATGACTTGGAATACTTCTTTCCAGCCCCTTCTTGCCTGTAAGGTCTCTTTTGAGAAATCAGCTGACAGTCTGAAGGGAACTCCTTTGTAGTAAGTGTCTCCTTATCTCTTGCTGTTTCTAGGATTCTCTCCTTCATTTGAATCTTGGCTAATGTAATTATGATGTGCCTTGGTGTGTTCCTCTTTGGGTCCAACTTCTTTGGGACTCTGAGCTTCCTGGACTTCTTGGAAGTCTATTTCCTTTGTCAGATTGGGGTAGTTCTCCTTTCTTATTTGTTCAAATAAGTTTTCCACTTGTTGCTCTTCCTCTTCCCCTTCTGGTGCCCGTATAATTTGGTTGTCAGAACACTTAAAGATGTCTTAGAGGTTCCTAAGCCTCTCCTAATTTTTTTTTTTGAATTCTTTTTTCTTTCTTCTTTTCTGTTTGGTTGTTTCTTCCTTCTGGTCCACTTCATTGATTTGAGTCCCAGTTTCCTTACCATCACTATTGGTTCCCTGTACATTTTCTTTTATTTCACTTAGCATAGCCTTCATTTTTTCATCTAATCTGCAACCAAATTCAACCAATTCTGTGAGCATCCTGATCACCAGTGCTTTGAACTGTGCATCTCATAGGTTGGCTCTCTCTTCATCACTTAGTTGTATTATTTCTGAAGCTTTGATCTGTTCATTCATTTGGGCCATTTTTTTTTTTGTCTTGATGTTCCTGTTATGTAGGGAGGGGTGGAGCCTTGGGTGTTCAACTGGGTGGGGCAACCCCTGTCGCTGGGTCGTGACGTTATATGTGGGGAAGGGGTCGAGAGGTAACAATGGCTCTTGCTCTGCTCTCTGCCAGATTTCAGTCACTTTCTCAGCTTTCCCCAAGCACACTGGGCTCTTCTGGTGCTGATTCCCATGTGGGTGGGTTTGTGTACATCCTGGGACACTGTGGGTCTCTCCAATGAACTCTCCTGTGAGGCTAGGAATCTCTCCCAGACCTCAACCCCCACAGGTGTTTTCAGTCAGTGTTTTGAGGCTTTATTTCCCCGAGCTGGAACCCTGGGTTGTGTGGTCTGTCTCGCTCCCCAGTTTCACCTGGTTTATCTGTGTGTGAATATGGGACTGCCTGGTCTATCAGCCACCTCGTGTGCCGGGCCCCTCCACAATCCACCACCTCACTGGGTCTGCCAGCCACCGCCTGCACTCTTGGGGTCTGCTTTGCCGCCAGTCCTCTCCACCTGGCCTCCTGACTCTGCCCCTCCTACCAGTCTGGATGAATGTTTCTTCTTTAACTCCTTGGTTGTCGGACTTCCATACATTTCAATTTTCTGTCAGTACTGGTGTGTTTTTTGTTTCTAAATTTTTGTTGTCCTTATTTTGGTTGTGTGAGGAGGCACAGTGTGTCTATCTGCATCTCCATCTTGCCTGGAAGTGTACATGTTTGCTATCTCTAATACAACAGAGAAGTGTTGTGGAGTGGTAAGAACATAAATTCTGAAGCTGGTAGATTTTGGTACAAAACCTTAAAAGGTGTGACCATTTGCAAATCTCTTAAAGTTGCTGTTTCTCTGTTTTCTCATCTGTAAATCATACAAACTAGCAGTACCCCTACTGAAGGGTTCTTATGAAAATTGCACATATTAACATGTGTAAGATGCTTAGAATATTGCCTAGCAAATAGTTGGCTCCATATTAATGACTAATAGGGAAAATGTTAAAAATAAAATAAAATATACTTTAACCTTATTTTTCCCTTTAGTTTTACCTAAATTTTAATTTTGTTAATCACATAATGGGCATTTTGAGGAAGTAGCATTTCCTCTTTTACTCTCCTATAGAACACTCGATCTTTAGATGCTTAATGTGTTCATTACGGGATGATTAAAGGCTGATGCAAGCAGGAAATACGTAGGTGGATGGAAAGGAGTTTAATGAGCACATGAACTTATCTAAGTGTTCATATCTGTAACTGTTCTAGTCCTCCAATACCTCATATCTAGCTTGACATATTTGTAACTGATAAAATTATATTGCTTTTGAGCAGAATGCTTTAAATGTGCTAAAGATGAACAAAAAGAAGCCTGATTCACTGAGGTAGTTAAAGGAAAATTACTTAGAGAACTAAGTTGTAGGCAGAGAGGGAGGCAATGTTAAACAGAGTTTCTGATTGTCCTATGGACTATATCTATTGTGGGAATCTATGTAATTCAACACTTCATTCAATTTGCTCATCGTGGTAGAATTTCATCAGTCTTGTCTACTCATGGCCACATATTCTGTGCTGTGCAATTGGAGATCTCAATGTGGTCACTCAGCTTATGCCCTACCAGGAGCTGGCTCTGTTCTCTGGAGACCTACACTGAACAGAAGCAGCCTAAGAACAGCAAAGGGCTCCAACTATGAGGATTCCACTCAGGACAATGGTTAAGGGTCCAAGAGAGGAAAGCACCAAACCATTACACATATACAGGATTGATGGAGATAAAGAACTTTTACAATAGGGTATTAGAAAGAGCCAACATGGCTGGCTGTAGAGAATTCAGGTGGGAGAAATAAGACTGGAAATGGAGATTAGAGAGAGGAAATAAAGTCAAATGGGAGCACTTCTGTGAAGAGAGTGAAAAGTAATACAAACAAAAGGTAAGAAAATACAGAATGCCACCCAAAAGTTGTTCTCTCCTCAAAGTTTCTTAATGTTCATCTCTTGCGGCACTTTCACAATGTGTTGGAATTCCTTGGTTATAAATACCTCTGTTATCTCCCTAGGCTACACCTGTGAGCACAGGAAGGGCAGAGCAATGGCCAACAGGTAGCTATTTCTGGGGCAAAAGGATTCAGGAGGGAGAGTTTATAGGGATTTGCAGTAAGGAGGGAAAACCTAAAGGCAAGAGAACAGTGAAACTGAGAAGAAATTGACAAGCACATCATCACTAACTGGAATGATATGAGAGAGAGGATGGCTATTGGGTAGAGAAAAGCCTCTCTCTAATTTAAATATTTCATTCACTTTCAGACATTTTATATTCAGCGAAACTCAAATGTCAAGTTCCTACTTTTGAAAAAGTAGAGGTAGTTAAGGAGGATGAAATCCATATGTTTCTCATTCATTTACACAAATCTCATTGAAATTCAGCTCAGTGTAGGGCGATTGAATGTCATATATGCCAAAGCACAGCATAGTAATCGTTTTAAGCCATTTTTGACGCTCCAGGAAGTCTCAAGAATAAACAATATGAGGCCCCAAAAGCCTAAACAGTGCAGTCTGAAAGGGAAAGCCAAAAATATCTGAAAGGGAGTCTACATTTCCAAATGCAACAGTCTGTCATGAAGACTCCAGGATATTTTATGATGCCCAGGAGCCCAGGAAATGGAAGTCATGGCATGACAAATGGGAACTAAGTAGAGTTCTCACCAGCAAACATTACAAGGGAGAGTTAATAACGGAAGATGAAGCAAAATCCAAATGGAGAAGAGAGTGAGGCTCTATCTGAAAATAATTTGAGGTATATTAAAGCAAGGGGGAAAAACAGAAAAAAAGGAGGGGGAAGGAAGCTCAAGAAGTTAGAAACAAATCCAACCTTAATGAATAAAGAGCTTCACAATTACAGTATTGTAAAGTGCACTTATTTATTTCAGTGTCTCTTTCTAATTATACACTGGTTCAGACGTAATCAGTGCAGACACACTTTCCATACTTCAAATAATCTAATAGCTTCTATTTTGGTTGGGGAGAAAGGCAATAAACAATGGAGAAGATTTAAGGATGAGTTGGGATTCTGATTTGAGCAATTGCAAAGGTTGTTGGTTACACCCTTAATGTTTATGTCCCCGCAAAATTTATATATTGAGGCCCTAATCCTCAATATGATAGTATTTGCAGTTGGAGCATTTGGGAGTTAAACATTAGATTTAGATAACTTCGTAAGGGTAAGGTCCCCATCTAGGATTAATGTCCTTGTAAGTAGAGGAAGAGACTGGACTTCATTCTCTCTTCACCATATAAAAACACAGTGGGGAGGTGACCATCTACAAGCCAGGAAAAGGATCCTCACCAGAACCCAACCATGCTGGTGCCCTGATCTTAGACTTCCAGTCTCCAGAACTATGGGAAATCAATTTCTGTTGTTCAAGCCACCCAGTCTATGATATTTTGTTATGGCAGCCTGATCAGACAGTGACAATTAACTCAATGATTATTTACTGAGATGGGGAAGAGTGGGACATGTTGCCATTACGTTGACTTAGATACATTCATGCGGAGATGTTAAAGAAGTAATTGGTTATATACATTCAGGTACCATGAACATATCAAATGAATGATATTAAAATTATGAGAGTAGTTGAAAACTTCAAATAATAATAGCTAATATATATTGAATGCTGCAATGAGCCAGAAACTATTTTAGGCACTTGATATGGATTATCTCATTAATCCTTGCAATAGTCCTGTGAGCTAGGAACAGTTGTTATCCTGAGTTTACATATGAGAAAACAGGGGATTAAAAGATTCTTCTCGGTGAAACCAAATCATCCCAGAAAAAAGTGATGTGAGGGGTCACCTAGTGAATGATGAGTCCCCTGCCTCCCATACTTAGAGCTTAAAACCAGCTCTCCAGTGTTTTGCCCTGGGAACCATATATTTTAACAGAATGCCAAAGATTACCATACATTTTAGAAATTCTCCAAAATGAAATACAAAGACCAAGACAAGAAAACTTGGTGGGGAAAGAAGGGTATGTAAGATTTAAAAAATGAAGGAAATAAGAAATAACCCCACAGTAAAAGAGATAGAGAGTGCCTTTGTTTTAATTTATTGAAACTTTTAGGAAGTTTCAACGTGTGCTTCACTAAGATGGGGGCCCGGCGATCGTGGGCAGTCCTGCTCTTCATATGTCCATTATGTCAGCTTTGCGAACCACATTGTTCAGTTTGTGAATCCCGCCGTTCACATCTTCCTATCTGTACCGATTTGTTGTCTGTTCTATCCAATACCCAGATAGGTAAATGCCCTAGGATTTCTATTATTGTCTGTTTCTTCTTGTACTCCTGTCAATTTTTCTTTATGTTTTGTTTTGTTTTATTTTATTTTAATTGTTGACACTGTTACATATGATCCTTCCCCACCCCATGCCCTCCTCCACCCTTCGTTGTCTGTGTCCATGGGCTACTCATAGATGCATATATGTTCTTTGGCTAATTTCTTCCAATCCCTCCTCCCCTCTGAGATCTATCAGTCTGTTCCATATATTTGTGACTTTGGCTTTATTTTGTTTGTCAGTTTATTTTGTTCGTTAGATTCTACATATAGTATATAGAAAATCAAATGATCTCTAATACTGATTAAAACTTCATCATTATGAAGTGTCCCTTTTTATTTTCAATAATGTCTTTACTTGATGTTAATATTATTGTTATTTTAGTATTTGCCTGGTATGCCCTTTTCTGTCTTTCTACATTTAAACTATCTTGTTTTATATGTGTTATTAGTAAACAGCATATTGTTGAGTTTTGTGCTTTCAGCTAGCTCGATTATCTTTTAGCTGGTACATAATTCCATTTACACTTAATGTAGTTAGTGATATATTTGTGCCTAAATCCATAATGTCACTATGTTCTTTTTAATATTTATTTTCTTTTCTTCCCTTAGTTTGATTATTCAAAAATTTTCTATTTTCTTCTGTTAACTTGAAAATCATATATGTTTTTAATATTTCTTTAGTTTTAGTTCTTCTCTTTTCAATCACTGTAACATTGCAATAGCAGAATACAAAGCAAGTGACTAGGTTGAAACTTCATGTCAGCTGCATCTCAGGGTGTTTGTTGTCAGTGAAAATTTTAAGTCAGACCCACCTGCATAATGGGTTCTAATATTTGCTTGTTGTGTTTTCCTGGACAATATATTCACTTCCTTGAGTTTCTTTGTTTGTGCAGTAAGGTTGATATACCATGAAAACCTTAAACTCTGTAATAAACTAATGAGGTTGATGTGAAGATACAGTGAGATGATGTTTGAAAAGCAACAAACACTGATCCTAAACATGGTAAGCACTGGGTTTCTATTCTCCCCTTTCTTTTTCTAAGCTGATCCCTAACCATACTGAAAACCAACATCCTGGATTCTTCATCAAGGAGACTTGAAAAGTTATTTTGTAAATGGCTGGCCTTATTTATTTTTTACATTGATTCAATTAGCTTCAAGTGTAAAAAGGGACAATTTTGATGTGAGAACTTCCAGGAGTTGTGTGTGCGTGCACATGTGGGTGTGTCTCGTACGCTCATGTCAGGTCTTGGCCTGTTGAGAGGAGTACGTTCGATGCCCCTTTTCTGCTCTGCTCAGTTCTGCGCAGTGACTGATACGGGAAAGTTGTCTTCCCAGTATCGCCTGTCGGCTGGTTTCTTGCTAGGTTTGACCCATGGGACATACCAGAGAGACTGCGGGCAGAAGGAAGGGAGAAGCTGGGTGTTTTTCACCTGAAACCATCTCCCTAGTGGCTGTGTCTATGCCATTGCTACTCATGAAATTCTTTCATGTTAGAAATACTGAGCATCTTGTTTAAAGATAAATGCACTAGGAGGAATCACATTAGACAATTCCATTTTTTTTCTTTTGGGGATAGCTCTATTAATTGCATTTCCCTACCCAGCTGAAGCTGTATTGTTGTTTTCTTTGTCTCAGTGCCCATTTCAGATTTTCACTTCCCTGTTTTGAATGTTGACTCTTTCAATTACTTTGTTAATCATGTGCCAAGGAGAATATTTTTCAGTCTAGTCCTGTGTCACCATAAAACTTGAAGCAATCTCTCTAAATAATATCCCCTTTGACACCATTGGCTTGTGCTGCTTATTTCCAATCAAGGCCAATGTCAAAAAGCCTTCTCATCGATGAAGAAAGATCTTGGTTTCTTATACATGTTCTCCTGTGCTTCAGGTGGATGAAAGGCAAATGCCTATTATATTGCCTCCATGTTTGAATTGCCAAGCATATTATTCTAATTTGAAAGGAGTAATCTAAGAATGCTGTCCAATGTTTAAAAATCAACAAATATTTACTGGGCATTTACTATGTGCCAAGCACTGTGCTAATCATTTCAAGGATACAACTAAAGTCATAGTACTATGGGGATTATATTTAAATGAGTTATTGAAGGCACTTAACATTGTTCCTAGTATGTAGGTAGTTGTGCTCAGTAAATGGTAGTTATTGTTAATAACTTGGGGTCTTATATCCAGCTCATGGGTTCTCACTGCTCCAAGTAATCGAGCTAGGATAGGCAGACACGCCACACGAATCTGCTCCTCCCTATGTTCTCTTCCCATATTCTCCACTTTACCCTAACTCCTGACCAACCCGTTTACTTTACTGGTATACTAGCAGTAACTAGTATCCATCTACTAACTAACTAATCTGTCCTCTTTAACCTTGGCTCCAGTCACTGTTTTTAATCCCCTTACTTTAATAATCATAATAGCTAAAATTTAACCCAACTTTACCTCTTGCCAGCTACAATACTAAATGCTTTATAAGTATCATTTCAAGGAACCCCATGTAATAGGTCTTCTTGCTCTCCCTTTTTTACCCATTAGAAACCATAGTTTAGTGGGATTAAGAGAACTGCCTATATAGCTGCAAAGTTGCAGAACCGAGAGATGAATTCAGGCAAGTTGACTTCAGAGCTTTTCTTCAATTCTAGACGGTGTTGCCGGGGTCCTTGGCCCTTAATGTCGGCCTCCCCTGTCATCATCCCAGGTGGGTGGATTCTATTCTGGATTTTGACCCTGATAGGCTCTTGCTAAATATAGCCCCTCCCAAATTCAAATGATAAGATCTGGAGTTGTGTAACTAAGGAGAGGAACAGCAGTCCCATAAGAAACAAAGGCTTCCTAAGTGGTTTTCCTGGTTGTTCCATGTGGACATTGAAATGAGGAATTAAAGAAACAAAAATAGTCCTGAATTTTATCAGAATGTAGATAGGATGACACCTGGGAGATTTACTGTGAAGAAACACTGTTTTAAGGAGAAAGAAAACTTTGCTTTAAAAAACTGAAAGGCAGTAAGTGAGGTCAAATAGCACGTGAGATTCTCTGGGGATAGAAGATGAGTAGCTTTCCTTTCCATCACGGTGGGTGATAGGCAGCTTCTCAGCTTGCAAATTCTTTCCCTCTTTCAAACGATTGTCTAGGTTCAGTTGTAACTCTTTGGGTGATCTCTTCTTCCTTTTACTGTCCCCTTGGTTACCATCCAGTACTTGCTCAGCTGTAGGCAAGTAAATCCTGAACAGTATTTCCAGCAGGAAAAATGTTGTTTCTATCCCAGAGGACATATGGCTTCAAGACAAAGATGAGCCCAATTTGCATATCTGTTGACAACCCATTTTAAGTGCCCTTGAAAAAACCCTTGGTGTTGCCATTCTGGCTGAAAGTTTGGCTTTGTTCACATAAGTACTTCCTTACTCTGTGACTTTCAGTCACCAGATGCAACAGAGAAACCTTCTGGGTCAACCCTTTCCCTTCCTTTTCTTTCCTCTTTTTTTCCAGAAGTGGCTAAACATGTGGAGAGAGATGCCAACAAGCCTCCTTTTTTTTTTTTTTCCAGATACTTCCTGGCTGTTCCACACAGTGAGCACTTGTCTTTACTCCCTTTTTGGCTATTCATCCCCAGTGCCTTTGGCTCTAAAAACATTTGTCAGTTAGCACCATGAAAGGTGCCTTTCAGATAGAGCAAGATGGAGGACATTGCGCACGCCAGAAGTATTCTTAGGGAAGGAGAGTTGTCAATATTGGGAAAGATTTGATACAATAGCAGCTGGGAGCCTGTCTAGCCTGGAGGTGAGTAGACCTGTTCTTGTTGCTCGCTAAAGCCCAGGCCCTGTGTACAAGCTGTTCTTTCCATGTGTGACTCCAGAGACAGCCTACCAGGTTTAAGCTCAATCACTCGCTGTCTCTGTGACCTCAAGAAAGTTTTTAACCTTTTACAACTTGCTTTTTCTCACCTGTGTAATAGGCATAATGATTGCAGTTTCATCCCAGGGTTGTTGTGAGAATGAAATGAGTACGTATGTAAGGAAACAGAACGATGTGCGGCACATGGGAAACAGCATGTCACTGTTCCTTGTTCTGTCTTACTGAACAAGGACTAACATTTTAATCCTCACTCTTCCTTAGACTCCCTGCTCCAGTGTCACTTCCTCAAAGAAACCTCCCCACCTTACTTTGCCACACGTTCTCAGAGAAACCTGTTCTACTTGTGCAATCATATGTTTCTGAAGGTACTCACTGGTGTTTGTCTGCCCTCTCTACTGGACTGTAAGCCCCCTCTGATCATTGTGCACCCAGTGTGTGGCACAGTGCCTGGCATGTTCTAGGTTCTTAGCAAACTTTTGTCAAATGCAGGAGTGAATGATCCACCATAAAAATGGTTAAAGCAACTAAATCAATATATTTTGCCTAGTTCAACAAAAACGTACCGAGCACTTGCTCTGTGCCAGGGGTCGTGTCAGGAGCTGAACAGGCAGAGATGGAAACAATGGCTCTTGCCCTCAAGAAACCCAGTCAGAGCTCAACAACTACGTGTCAGATAGATCACAGCACACTGGGGGGAAAGCTGTGTAAGTTGTGTGTCTGCCATATGAAAGCCATTCTAACAACAGCCAGGTAGGAGTTGTTGAAAGAATTTTTGCTTCACTCGATATTACGGAAGCCCACTGTGTTAATAATAGATGTGTGTATGGTGGCATTAGGGCTTGTGCGCAAACAAATATGAATGCATAAAGCAGGCTAATTGGACAAATTCTAACCGTGTAGTAGAAAATAATAATTTGCATTTCTTTGGAGTTTCATAGCTTTGTAGTTCCACATCAGTTTTCTCTTATGATCTTCTGGATCATTGCACAATTTTTAGCCCTAATTTACTAGATGTAGAAAATTTTCCCAAGAGCCCAGTGAGGACCTAAGCCCAAACTGTCTTCCTAGACCAGCTGACCTCTTGTGACCCAGCAAAAGGAATCCGGGTTGGGAAAGAGATGATTCCGTACCCCATGCCTCTGAGCACACTCTACTTGAAAGTGTTAAGTGAACCCAAGGCTACTTGCCCTGCCCACAGGCTCGTAGCCCAGGATCCTGTTGTCGCAAATCCTGCTCCTGCCAGAGCTGGAGATGCGACATTAGCCCATCAGGCCCTAAAGGCCTTTCTGCTAAAGCTTAGCATATCGCCTTATTCACATTGGGCTGCAAATAACAAATAACGCCATGGACTTCCTGGCTTAAATAACAGACATTTCTTTCTTTCCGTCCTGGAGCCTGGAAATCCAAATTCAGGGTGCCAGCATGGCCAAGTTGTGGTGAGGGCTCTCTTTTAGATTGCAGACTGCTGACTCGTTGTGTCCTCACAGGTGTAAAGAGAGCTAGCTAGATCTCTGACTCCTTATGAGGGTGCTAATGGCATTCTTGAGGGTCCCACCCCTCCTTCCTCCCTAATGACCTAATTACCTCCCAAAGGCCCTACTTCCTAATACCACCCCCTTAGTGTTAGGATTTCAACATAGGAATGGGAAGACACAGATGTTCAGTCTTTGACATACATTTCCCATTACTGACATAGGGGCTGGAAGACCTCACCAATGAGTCCTCAGACCCAGAAGGAAGTCTGTGCCATCTCACTCCTACCTGGAAGTAGGCAGACCTCCTCCCAGAACTCAGGCTCCAAGGGTCAGGCAATTTTGGTTTTCCTTCTCTATTCAGAGGTCTTAGTTCTAGGGATTGCAGAATTTAACTGTAGGTTCCAAAAGTGCTCTCATGTTGCATTCGGAAGGCTCAAATATCCTTATATGAAGGACATCCCTGATGCCTTCTCAATATCCCAGAGCTCCTCAGGGGATGAACTTAGTTCAGATTTCTCTTAGAACACTATCCTTAAACGAGCTCACTCTTTTCCTTTCACTGACAGCACAAATTTCCACCATCCCTTCCTTGTTTGCTATATGAATATGCTTAGAGGCTGCCCTCAAGATAGTGCTGGAGTAGTGGCAGGTTGATGATGCAATTCCTGTCACAGTCTGCCCACCAGGGACAGTGCACCCCTCCGTGCCACACTTGCCAGGCCAGGAAGCACAAACAAATGCCCCACCACAAGACAACAGGCTCCTCACTGTAAGTGCCAGACTCCCCTCCTTTGTCTCATCACAGTGCTCAGAGCTGCTGTGGCGAAAGTACAGAGTCTGGCACCTGAGGGGGGATGGGGGGGCTCTCGGCAGCCAGCCTACCTGTCAAGTGCTTCTGGGATTAGGAGTGTCCATTGCCAGCACTCCCTCTGGAAGGACTTGATGGGTGGGCGCCTTGCCAAGAGGCAGAGCTCAAAGCCCTTCTGTGCATGTGCTTCTCAGACCCCCAACTGGCTACTTAGCCATTTGGCCAGATACCAACGTTTCCAGCAGTGCTTTTGAACCCCACCCATCTTTGGCTTGGCTGGATTGAGCAGACCCAGTATCAAATACTATCCATTTTCCTTCATATGCATGAGGTTGACCCTGAAGCCATTTGTTGGGTTGGATCCATGTCTTTCCTCTACCCTCACTGCCCGCTCTCTCCCCACCAACAATTTTGATGATACAAGGCTGGTTTTGTTCTTCTGAAACAAAGCCTCTGTTCTGGGTGGATGTTCCAAGTCAGAAAGTCTGGTTGTGTTTATCCCAGGCCATTGGCTGGGCATTCACATGCTTTTTGTATTTGGTAAGTGACAGTATTTGCAAAAGCTGATTGCCACAGCAGGCGGAACAGAGACAAGACTAGCAAAAACATGTGTCGGTAACATATGCTGTAGTCTTTTCTTCTTTGCTTGGAGGACTGACACTTCCTACAGGAAGAAGTAATTATTTTGCATGTGCATAGATTACACTAGAGTAAAAAAGAGTGAGGAGGGGCTGCTTCATACATGAAAGAAATACCTCTCCCTCAAACAAATACATACATCTCATGCTCATATGCATACACTTTTAGATACTGCTTTTTTGAAAAAAGTCAGTGTCCTAGAAATTCAGAGATGCCTTTTGCAGGAGAGAATAAAAGCACCTTGCAAGTTAAACAAACCTGTGCTCAAGACCTATCTCCCAATTTGGCTGTGTGACCCAGAGATAATGATTAAACCTCTAAACCTCATCTGCCACCAGTGGCTGAAAGACTTAACTCTCAGGTTTCTCGTGAGAATTAAACAACAAAATGCATGTGCAAAGCACCTCAAAGGGACTCTAAGCTGACTCCTCCTTTCTCTTCCCTGGTTCCACTTACCAGCGAGGACCATGATTGTAAGTAGTCCTGATGTTTGCCTTTACTTGCATCTTCGCTGATGAGTAGGAGACATGGGGAACTCTGGGCAATCCCAGATAGTTCTGGAACCAATTAGAACCTCAGAACTTCATGTATTTTCATGCAGCCCCAAAGAACGAGTCTGACAATGGAACTTGGAGAAACAGACCCAAATAGAATTCAGATTCCTGTACTTTAAGCAAGTTTTGCCTCAGTTGTTTGGTGGAAGTTCAAAACAGCAAGATGACACACATTGGGATGGAGCTGGCCAGGCCCTCTCGTGTCTTGCTGTAAGCTCAGAGCTCCTGGCAACAGCACGGCCAACATTTGATTCATTATTCCATCCTAACCAACCCTGTTTCCCACCCTAGCCCTGGAAGCACTCTGCACTGTATACATTAGCATGAGCTCCTCTGGCTGCTTTACACGTTCCTCAGGAGCAAATTCCCTCTCAAACTTCTCATATACACCTGTTTTTATTGTATGTAGACTTCTCTAACGTAACAAAAAATTGTTCCATCTCTATTGAGATAGTAAGTATTGAATAAATATTGATTGAATAAATTATGATAGCTTACATTTATTAAGCACATACTTTGTGCCAGGGACTGGGCCAAGCACATATTTAGATACTCCAAAACAAGCTAACTAGGTACTCTCAACCTTATTTTACAATTGAATGTTAGAAATGTTAAGTCACCTAATTTCACAAAGCTGGAAAAATGGAGGACATGAGACTGGACTGAAAGTCAGCACAAAATTTAATTTTTGCCCTAAAGTGGGCGAATGAATGGATGAATATTACAGCTTGAGAGAGCATTCTCAATATCCTCATATATGTCACCCTTGTTCTTGTTCCTTGCTGGTTCTTCCCTGCAGTTCCAGCCCTGCCCATCCCCTGATGTAGGACAGACTTTTATCCACATTTCTGTGACTTAGTGTCTACCACATTCTTCAGTTCTTACAGCTAGGTCACCATTTTCTCTCCTTATACCCAGTTACCTTTGTATCACCAGCTCGGAGCTCCAAACTGCTCAGCAGTAAGCCACCCCAAGGTAGTGGAACTGTGCCTCCAAAACCCAAGAACTGGGGTCTTACTGCCAGTTACCACAATGCCAGCCTCTTACCTCTCCGTTTCACCTGCTATATTACCTGTGGGGACATCTTTGTTATAGCACCTTCTGCCCCCTAGTGCCCATCATTGTTCTTGTACCCTCCAGAGACCTGGTTCAGCCCCAGACTGGACTTCCTCTCCACCCCCTCCTCCAACCCTTTCCCTGGCTGCCCCACTGCAGTGGGCATGCCGTGTTTCAGACTACGGCTCCTCCTGATCTGACCAGCACTCCTGAAACTAACCAGGACAAGCCCAAAGGATCTCTCAACATCGCAGAACCCACCTAGCCCACCCCTCATTTGGATCGAAGGCCAAGAAAGTTCAGGGATTTTGTCAAGATCACAGAGGGAGACACACCAGAGCTAGGATTAAAAGGTCTGGACTCTGGTTCAGCATCTTTCCACCACACCATGCTGCCTCCTTTTCTCTCTCTGCCTATAGTTTCCTCTTCGTTCTTTTTCTCCTCACCCACACCTTTTAAATTTAAGTTTTAACATCTGTTCTCTCTTAGTCCATTATTCCTGTGACATTTTCCATCTCCATTTAAGACTCATTCATTTTTCTTACTTAAAAAATACATTTTGAGTCAGCTTTTAAAAAAATTTTATGTAACTTTATAAAAATTCAGTTTGATCCTTCATTCTAACACCTTTCTTGGCTTACCATTCCTGCCTCCTTAGCAGTAGAAAGTATTCTCTGCCTCCATGTGGGTTTGCTCCTGTTATCTGTGCCCTATAACATCAGGCTTGTAACCTAACAATGCATTTTGCTTATTATTTGTGAAATTGTTATCTGTTAAATGCAGATGAGGAGATTAGTGGTTTTAGTTTAATCCCTGATTTTATATTGGGAAAAAGCCTTTTTTCTGGTAACTTTACTGATTCTGCTGAAGAAAGAACGTAGAAAGGGAGAGGTAAGGCAAAGCACCACATGTGAAAGTGCCCCACACTCAGCATCTCTGAACCACGTACTGCATTTTCATTCATGGGGTCATTTGCCGTGAGCACTACATTGTGAGCCAGGCTTCTAGTCTTGGGCCTTCCACCTCCAGCACCACACAGTTCAATGCTTAGAGGTAAGCAAGAACAGTCAAGACCCTTACTGGGGTATTGAATACTTATAATGAAAAGGGTAGTAGCTCATATTTAAGGAGCATTTATACTGTACTAGGTATTGGGCCAAGCACTTTCCCTTGATTAACTTGTTCGTCTCTCACAATTTCCTGAGGACTATCTTCTCGTGATCTCCATTTAACAGATGACGAAGGTGAATCTTAGAAGTTAAGTACTTGTCCCAGTTTAAAGATTATTTTTTAAAAGATTCTATTTATTTGTTTTAGAGAAGAGAAGGAAAGGAGAAAGAGAGAGAAAAACATCAATGTGTGGTTGCCCCTCACGTGCCCCCTGCTGGTGACCTGGCCTGCAACCAAGGCATGCGCCCTGACTGGGAATTGACCTGGCCACCCTTTGGTTAGCAGGCCAGCACTCAATCCACTGAATCACACCATCCATGGCCCTAGTTTAGACAGCTAGTAAAAGGCGGAACTGACATTCAAGTGCTGGAAAGCCTAGCTGCGGAACCAGGGCCCTTAATAATACAAGCACATTTTGGGGAGATTCCATTTTAAACAGTTTCCCATACTTTGAAATTAAGATGAGGCAAAGAGGCTGTACCCCTGGAGGATCCAACCTTTATATTATCAGACAATGCAGAATGCCACTTTTTTTTTTTCTGAACTCTGACAATTCTGATATTGTCAGACCTGGCATTTTAATTTGGCAATGGCACACATACTTATAATTCAAAATTAACTATTTTGAGGTTATGCATTTGGTCAAGATTTCTAACTTTGGCATTACTGACATATTTGCTGGACAATTCTTTGTTGTGAAGGGCTGGGATTATTGTGGGATATTTAGTTGAAAACTTGGTCTCTACCCACTGGAGCCCAGGAACACATCTATCTCTTGCCCTTCTGTTCCCTCTTCCCAATGTCATGAAGTCATCACAATAAAAATGTCTCCAGATATAGCCAAATATTGCCTGGGACAAGGGCAAAATCATACCATTTGAGAACAACTGTGTTAGACATTGGTCTAATCATAAGCACTTGACTTGCAAGTGGTCTGTGTAGCACCTGTATCTTAGTCACCTTTGCCCCAGAGCTTCACCAAAAAGTTTGTTTTACTTGGGAGATGGTGTGCATAGCTGTTTGAACCCATTTCTCTTGATTGTCACAGTTTCTTCCCCGCAGAGAGAATCACTCAGTTCTTACCAAGTGCATGCTATTCCCACATTCTTTCCCTTTTTCTCTTCTCTTTCCCAATGACCTTATAAAAGTCATTTTGTTTCACCCTTTCCTTTCCTTTTCCTTCTCCCTCTCCACTTCTAGCTGAACTAAACTATAACTTAGCCATTTTGGCTGAGAAATAACTGTTCTGCAATTGATAATTCCCTTTAGAGGAAAAGGAAAGACAGATATTTGGATGTGAAACTGGTTGAGATAAAAACCCCTAGCATCCACAGAGTCCCAGAACATACAGAAATCTGCCAACCTGGGAATCAGCACCAGAAGGGCCCAATTTGTTTGTGGGCAGCAGGGCAAGTAACTCGAAGTGGGGAAGCGAGCCAAAGCAAGCATCGTTCCCTCTCTGACTACTCTCTCACGTACAGCATCACAATGCAGCAAAGTGGGTTGCCCCACCCTGGTGAACGCCTAAGGCTCTACCCCTTACTACATAACAGGTGTGCTGAGACAAAGAAATAGGGCCCAAGTGAAAGAACAGATCAAAACTCAAAAAAATAGAACTAATCAAGAGGCAACCTATCAGATGTGGAGTTCAAAACACTGGTAATCAGGGTGCTCACAGAAATGATTGAGTATGAATGCAAAATAGAGGAAGAAATGAAGGCTATGCAAGTGAAATAAGAAAAAACATACAGGGAACGAACAGTGACAGGAAGGAAACTGAGACTCAAATCAATGACTTGGACCAGAAAGAAGAAATAAACATTCAATCAGGACAGAATGAAAAAACAAGAATTGAAAAAATTGAGGAGAGGCTTAGGAACATCTAGGACAACTTTAAATGTTCCAACATCCAAATCATAGTGTTGCCAAAAGAGGAAGAGCAAGAAATGGAAAACTGATTTGAAAAAAATAATGAAAGAAAATGTCCCAAATCTGGCAAAAGAAGTGGATTTCCAGGAAGTCCAGGAAGCTCAGAGTCCCAAAGAAGTTGGACACAAGGAGGAACACACCAAGGCACATCATAATTACATTACCCAAGATTAAAGATAAAGAGAGAATCTTAAATGGTGCAGGGGAAAAGGAGACAGTTACCTGCAAAGGAATTCCCATTAGACTATCAGCTGATTTCTCAAAAGAAACCTGACAGACAAGAAGGGGCTGGAAAGAAGTATTCCAAGTCATGAAAGGCAAAGACCTACATCCAAGATTACTCTATCCAGCAAAGCTATCATTTAGAATGGAAGGGCAGAAAAAGAGCCTCCCAGATAAGGTCAAGTTCAAGGAGTTCATCATCACCAAGCCTTTATTGTATGAAATGTTAAAGGGACTTACCTAAGAAAAAGAAGATGATCAAAAATATCAATAGTAAAACGACAGCTAACTCACAATTATCAACAACTGAACCTAAAAACAAAAACAAACTAAGCAAACAGCTAGAACAGGAACAGAACCAGAGAAATGGAGAGTTATCAGTAGGGAGAAGAAGAGCAGAAAGTCAGAGAAAAGGTACAGGGAACAAGAAGCATAATTGGTAGGTACAAAATAGACAGGGGGAGGTTAAGAACAGTAGAGGTAATAGAGTAGCCAAAGAACTTATATGTGCGACCCATGGACATGAACCAAGCGGGGAGGGGAATGCTGGAGGGAGGGAGGGTGCAGGGCAGAAGGACACAAAGGGGAGAAAAAAATGGGGCAACTGTAATAGTATAATCAACAAAATATACTTAAAATGAAAAAATTTAAGAAAATCTAAAAAAAAAAAAAAAACCTAGCACCATCAAGCTTTAAACCTTTTGAAAATGGATGGATGTACCTCTCAATATCTTCATAGAAGTTTTTCTGCAGTTTCATTTTTCACTGCAAGTCTGCTTTTCCAGGAACTAGCATATTCTTAGCAAACCTATATGTCATAATTAAATTTTCAACACTCCAGAATGAATAACATTGGCATGATAGGCACTCTAAGTGCTTTACAAGTACTGTCTTATTTAATCATCAAAATTTAATTTAATAAAGCTATTCAGAATTTACATCATTCCAGGCATTGACTTAAGTGTTTGCATACCTAAGTATTGTGGATGTTCTGAGAGCTTAAATGATTTTCCCAAAGCCAGGAAAAGTTGGAATGAGGACTCAAGCCCTGGTCATCAGAATTCCACTAAATTCATTATTGCTATTGTTTTTTCCTACTATACTTTCTATTTAGTTATATAGTGTATTTTAACTACATGCTAGAAAAATGAATTATTTGAGGAAACCTGGAAAATATTATAATTTAGGATTCTTGTAGAGGAAATGCCATATGAATTTCAAATACCCATTTCCACGGATATATTTTTATACCATAAGCCCCTTAACATGGAGATTTTTTTTCCGATTGAGCAATTACAGATAATTGCAGGATCAATGCTAGCTCTGTTTTAAACACTATCTACTGCTTCTTGAATCCTAAAGGGTCAAAGTGCTTAGAAATAAGCACACCTTCCCCAGTAGCTGAGTCAATTTGTAAATATTTTGAAAAACAGGATTAAGACAAATGTAATGCAGCACCTTGAGTAAAGAGTTGCCCAAAACTCTTTTATTTCATCAGAGATGTAGTTCACAAATAAAATTTGTGTAGAACAAATCTTATGCTTTTACATCAACTTCTATTACAAAACCTGACCACTATTCTTATAGTAAAAAAGGAAATTTGTAAGGAAGGAGCATGCTGGTAACCAAACGTTTTGGACTGCTGGTGTAGAGCTGAAAGTGCTCCTGAAACATTTTCAGTTCTTTTCAAGTCTTTGACAAAAGCACTCCCATGTCCATAACTTTCTCTCTTTGATCAACTTTATTCTCACTATTCCAGTTTAGTTTAGCAAATATCTACAGCGCTAAGATGTTTCCTTATTTGTCTAATCTAATCTAATCTAATGCCCCTTCTGCTTGGCCTGGATATTTATAATTTACTATATCAAGACAAGAATGATTCACTCAGACAGCAGATGCACCAACACATGCTAAAAGTCATGCATGTCTTCAGCAGCTATTCAGTTTTTCACAAGCTCTGAAATGAGAATTCTTTCCATTGTTACAAACTCTTTTGATAAAGTGTCTACCTTGTGTGCTAAAGGCTAAAAGGGAAATCACAAACATTTCTCATGCCAGCATTTTCCAATTCATTTACCTGCTGCTAAGTTAGGCATTATGCCCATTTCACAGATGAAAAGTACTGAGCCTAAGAATAATTAAATGACGTACTCAGCTGTCAAGGGGAGAAACTTGGTTTTGAAGCCTGGTTTGAGTCAGATACACTTTTCTATGTTGTTGTTGTTTTTCTTTTTGCTATTAACTATGACTATTCTGCTCCAGGTCTTTTTTTTTTTTTTTTAGTACTACAGATATACTGCATTGCTGATAGTATGTATTTTTAATATATTTTATTGATTATGCTATTACAGTTGTCCCATTTCTCCCCCATCATTCCCCTCCACCCTGCACACCCTTTCCCACCCACATTCCCCCCTTTAGTTCATGCCCATGTGTCATAAGTTCTTTAGCTTCTACATTTCCCACACTATTCTTGCGCTCCCCCTGTCTATTTTCTACCCACCATCTATGCTACTTATTCTCTGTACCTTTTCCCCCTCTCTCCTCCTCCCACTCCCCTGTTGATAACCCTCTGTGTGATCTCCATTTCTGTGGTTCTGTTCCTGTTCTAGCTGTTTGCTTAGTTTGCTTTTGTTTTAGGTGTGGTTGTTAATATCTGTGAGTTTGCTGTCATTTTACTGTCATATTTTTTATCTTCTTTTTCCTAGGTAAGTCCCTTTAACATTTCATATAATAAGGGCTTGGTGATGATGAACTCCTTGAACTTGACCTTATCTTAGAAGCACTTTATCTGCCCTTCCATTCTAAATGAAAACTTTGCTGGAGAGAGCAATCTTGGATGGAGGTCCTTGGCTTTCATGACTTGGAATACTTCTTTCCAGCCCCTTCTTGCCTGCAAGGTCTCTTTTGAGAAATCAGCTGACAGTCTGAAGGGAACTCCTTTGTAGGTGCCCTTATCCCTTGCCGCTTCTAGAATTCTCTGCTTCATTTTAATCTTGGCTAATGTAATTACGATGTGCCTTGGTGTGTTCCTCCTTGAGTCCAACTTCTTTGGGACTTTCTGAGCTTCCTGGACTTCCTGGAAGTCTATTTCTTTTGCCAGATTGGGGAAGTTCTCTTTTATTATTTGTTCAAATAAGTTTTCCACTTGTTGCTCTTCTTCTTCCCTTTCTGGTACCCCTATAATTCGGATGTCGGGACGTTTAAAGATGTCCCAGAGGTTCCTAAGCCTCTCCTCCTTTTTTTGAATTCTTGTTTCTTCCTTCTTTTCTGTTTGGTTGTTTCTTTCTTCCTTCTGGTCCACCTCATTGATTTGAGTCCCAGTTTTCCTCCCATCTCTATTGGTTCCCCATGCGTCTTCCTTCATTTCACGTATTGTAGCCTGCATTTTTTCATCTAATTTGTGAGCAAAATCAACCAATTCTGTGAGCATCCTGATGACTAGGGCTTTGAACTGTGCATCTGATAGGTTGGCTATCTCTTCACAGCTCAGAGGAATTGGCTCTGGGGCTTTCATTTGTTCTCCGGTTTGAGCCATTTTTGGTGGTTTTTTTTGGGGGGGGGGTCTGGTTGTGGCTGTTACATAGTGAGGGGCGGAGCCTCAGGTGTTCCCCAGTGCAGGGCAGCCCAGTCACTGGGTAGTGATGCTGTATGTGGGGGCGGGGTCTGAGAGGGAACAATGGTGCTTGCTTCTCTCTCTGGGATTCCAGTCCCCTTGGCCTTTTCCCCTTCGCCTGGATCATCTGCGTGCACGAATGTGGGACCACCTGCTCAACCAGCCGCCTTGTGCAGCCTCACTGGATCTACACCGTTGCTACCCCGTGCCCGGGATCCACTAGCCACTAGCCACTGCCTGTGCGCCTGCAGTCTGCCAGCTGCTGCTGCCTACGTGCCCAGTCCACCAACCTCCACTTTTTCCTGCCCCGAGTCCACCCCCTTACTGGTCTGGATGAATGGTTGTTGGACTTCCACACAGTTCAATTTTGTAACAGCTCGGATTGTTTTATTGTTTCTAAATCTTTGTTGTCCTTAACTATGGTTGTGCGAGGAGGCACAGTGTGTCCACCTATGCCTCCATCTTGGCCGAAAGTCTGCTCAAGGTCTTTTTGAAGCACTAAGAGTTTTTTTTTTAATTTTTTACATTGTTTTTAATTGTATTTTCTACATTACTATTTATTCCCACATACCCCCTTCTCCCCACCCCTCTGAGGGTTTTTTCATTTTTTTAAAATTGATTTTAGAAAGAGAGATGAAAGGAAAGAAAGAGACAGCGACATTAATTTGTTTTCTACTTATTTATGAACTCATTGGTTGTTTCTTGTATTTGCTCTGACTAGAGATTGACCCTGCAATCTTGGCATATTGGGACAAACTCTAGCCAAACAAGCTATCCAGCCAGAACCAACTGAGGTACCAGGCCAGGCCACTGAGAGAGGTGTTTAACCTGCAGAACCAGGGATCATATTTCTCAGGTACATCAACATTCTCTTAAGTGCTAGTTTAAAATGCAGATTTTGAAACCCAGGAAATCCAAATCAGTGTATGTGGGGCTTGAGAATTTGCATTTTAATAGGGATCCCCAAACAGTCCCCATTTACACCCAAGTTTGAGACTCATTAGACTGAAGTTCATGAATGGATTTCAAGGGTCTATGAACTCTGAAATTGCATTCAACCTTTTATGCAAGTGTTCTGTGTACATTTACTGAGAGAATATGTTTCATCAAGTTTTCAAAAGGCTCCTCGACCCTGAAAAGGCAAAGAACATGGGCTATAAAAGAAAAATATAATTGGAGTTGTCTTGTCATTTTCTCGTTTTTGATCCACTGCTGGGAATGAAGAATGGCTAAGTCAGCTTGAAAGAGCAGCCAATTTCACACTCTTGCACAATCTGTGTCTCCCCACCCTGTGATAGGTGGGGAGGCACGATCTGTGTCTCCCCACCTATCCTTACCCCACCTCACCCTTTTCCTCCCTGGCTTGAGTTCTTCCTAGTCCTCAATGGAACAAGCTCCCAGCACCTCTTCATTCACTGCAGAAAATTCTCACTATTGACAAAATTTCTTCTACAGCAAATGATACAGAATTGTCATTCCTCATATCTACACTAAATGCACTGAATTGGTTGACTCAGTGACCCAGGTTGTCTAACACTGTACTGTAAACAGGGTACCATTTACATGAAAGAACACAGTTATGGTATTTCTCTGTCCTCGGCAACCTGCAGCGAACAAAAGGCAATAGTAACCTGACCCTTGGGCAAAATGCTAATGGCTACATAATTGACTTAGCAGATAATTATAAAACACAGGTCTGTATTAGAACACAAAAGATGTAATTATTGCACTTTATAAACTAATTAATGAATACTAAGTCAATTTGATAATTAATAATTCATTATTTAACCTCTAATTAAATGATCATCCTTCCTTTCCCTGTAAAGTTTGCTGATGGCTTAATTTGGCTCTGGGCCAAATACACAAGAGCGCTCTCCTTTTCTGTTAATTAAACAGTGAAGAGATCTGAAATCATTGTAACAAGGAAAATTAGGGAATTTAAATTGAATTTTTCCCCATTTGAAGGAGATAAGAGCAGCTCCACCTCAACACCCACCCAAAGAATCAATCAATTCACATGGCCCAGGGTAGCACACACTAGAGTAACTGACAAGATGGTTGGTTGATAGGGGTTCAAGGTATAGGTTAGGTCTTAGGAGGTAAGCAGGAACCCATCAGACTGGACAATTAGAGTCCCAGGGGGCAAGTTATATGGCTCAAGAGAGTCAGTTTTATGCATCTCTTCCCAACATGATTCTTTGACATCACCCCAACCACCGGGAACCAGTCATTGTGGAGGAATTCATGGCATGGAAATTGGGTAAACTGCAAATTAGAGCTTTTGCTTTTAAAAAAATTTTGTTGATTGCCGATTGTTAAACTAGATCAGTGGAGGCAACTTGTGGCAGAGTCCTTGGCTGTTTATCTACAAGGGTTAACACCCTGCTCAGCTCTGGGGCTGCCCTGCAAACTGGCGTTCTGTCCTTGGGAACAAAACTGCCATTAGCTGAGTCTCTGCTCTGTGATCAGTCTCGTGGCAGCTCTTTGCATCTCCTCTCAGTAGACCTTCAAATAATTTCACGATAAACCTTGTTATTGTTGCTAGCAATCTTTTCATTTAAGAAAAGTACATGCCGCCCTCTCGATTATTCTCCATTAGTTTAAAACATTTGTAATCCATTTGTCAGGGGCATACTCTTTAATTTTTCAAAATTTAATACATTCATAACATTTCAGTAAACAGTAAGATTTTTTCCTACTTGTAAACTGTGTGTGTGCACATTTATACATATATTCTGAACAAAATCTATGTTTCTGGTTCTTTTATGTTTTATGAAGGCAGAGTGGCATTCAAGCAGCGTGCACAATGCTTCTGTGGGGTTTGAGAAACGATGGAGCCATGCAGCAAACCTTTTCCCCACAGAAAGGGTTTCATCTGGAGAGAAGTGCTAGTCGGGGGAGTGAGGTGGGAGTTAGGACTGGGTAAATCTGTCACTTAGCTACACTGCATCACATTCTAAAAGGTCATACATCTGTGGCTTCCCTTTTTCCTCCATTCCCTTGGTTGTTCCTCTAAAAGCACTCAGTTTACTAAGTAGCTACTAATGGTTTACTCATCTATGCAATTGTGATTATGGTAATATCTTACCTCACGCCTACCTTCTAAGAATTAAATGAGCTAATGTTGGCAAAGCTCTGACAATAGCGCCTGGCACACGTTGACAGTGGTGTGAGTAAAGCTGTCAGTGGCAGACAGGGAATTCAGCATAAGCACAGATATAAAGCTGGAAAGAGTAAGCCTTGTCCAGGACATTGTGCAGAGTCCCCAGATCTCACAGGAGCATAGGAAATGTGATGAAGGACCAGATGACTGGCTCTCCCTGTCGGTACAGCCAGTTGGTTCTCTTCCTTCTCATTATACGGCCTTTGAAGTCCTTCTGATGGAAGCAGTTGCACTCTCCCAATGCATTTGTATGCGTCTGTATAAAGGGAGCTCGGGTCCTCTTCCCATTGCCAGGCTCAGTCCCTGCAGCAGCCTCTTCCTTGGTCCCCTGTTCCCAGCCCTCAGATATGGCTTCCTCTTTGGCCTACTCCTTAGGTCATGATTTATCAAAAACACACATGTGACCACCTGACTCCTCTCCCAAAAATCTGTTAAAGCTCCTCATAACTTTCAGAATGAAAAGGCCTTTCACATGTGCCCTCTGCTCCATTCTAAAGCCACTTCATGTCGTGTTCCTTCCCTCCAGTCACACTGCCGTGGCGCAGGGTCTTCATCCTGCCCTTGGTGCTCATGCCTTTGCACATGTTCTTCCAATGTCTGAGAAGTGCTCTCCAGAGAGCCTCCGTTACACATTCTAATGTGGTGAGTTTTCTACTGCTTCAAAGTCTACCTCCAACATTACGTACTCTGTGATGCCAATCCAAAAATTCTCAAGGTTAGTATAGGTTCTATAGGTTGAATGTTTGCCTTCCCAAAATTCATATGCTGAAACCTAAATTCAAAGGTGATGGTATTTGGAGGTGAAGCTTTTGGGAGATGATTAGATAATATGGGTGGAGCCCTCATGACTGGGATTAGAGTTCTTATCCCTTCCACCATGTGAGGAGCCAGCAAGAAGGCAGCTAGCTATGAACCAGGTAGTGGGTTCTCACCAGATATAGAATCTTGCAACACCTTGACCTTGGGCTTCCAGCCTCCAAAACTGTGAGAAATAAATATTTGTTATCTGTTAGCCACCCAGTATATGGTATGTTGTTATAGAAGCCCAAACAGACTAAACAATACGCCTATTTTTCTGTGCATTCAAAACACCCTTTGTATAACTTTAATACCCTTTTGATAACATGGGGTTTGTCACACTGTTTGCTTATTTCACCCCACTCCCCTACTCTGCACCCCCACACGTATGTCCTAGCAACTTTAGCTAACATCAGAGTTAAAGGTCATATTGTCTGGGTTCAAATTCTGTTCAAATGGAATCACATTTCCACATTTGTAGATGGGAGCTCATAAGAGTAATCACTGCTAGGATTGTTGTGAGGGTTAAATGCAATAATCTATGTAGGTTCTCAAAAACTGTCTGACATTTCATAAGTGCTTGGTAAATTTGATGATTATTTTCCCTTGTGATCAGGAAACATTTGGACACTGCAGGAGCAACACTATAAGCACAGCACAGCTCAACAACGACTGGGGTTATGAGTGTGGACTCTGAGCAGATGGGTGTGGCTTGCAGGGATGAGCTGTGGCATCTCTAAGAATTGTAGAATAAGAGTTCTAATCTCACAGAATTGGTGTGAATAGCAAATGAAATAAGGCAATTTGCTTTGTCCATATAAATACTTAGTAAAAGTATCACTATAAACTTGAAAATGAAGAATAAACATTGCCAATGTGCATGCACAGGTCCCATTGCTAGCGACTGCCTGAGACACAGAGACTGCTGCCCCCAACCAGGTAGGGACCATGGGCTCAAAACAGCCTGATGACATAGATCACAGCAGGGACCACAAGCCTCAGCTGTGCTGCTCATGCTGGGCTGGTTCCTTTGCCTCCTGAAAAGCTTTGGTGACAAAGATCTGGCTCCTGCTACATTTGCACCTAGAGCCCCACACTAAATCACAGCAAGTGATAAACTTTGGGTGGGGGGAAGAGTGATGGAGGGTGTGTGTAGTTTGGCTGAGAAGCTCACCCAAACTTTCAAGTAGCCTCCACAATAAATCCAGGACTGTCGAGTGGTGATTAGTTAGAGGAAACAGAAACTGCAGGACAAAGCCAGGAAATGACCTTAGAGACTAAACACGGTGTATTTTATTTTAGGGCTTTTTCTCACTTAGAAGTGCTGCCAGGTTGTTTAAAGAGAATGAGTGTTATCAGGGAAGGATTTGGGGATCTGCCAGCTTTTGATAACATGTGGTAAAAGATTTACAAAGCCCGGAATCAAAGGAGGAGGAGGAACAGGAGGATGTGTACTTGAGAGATGCTGCAGGTGGGCCTGAGATTGACATAAACTTTTTATTGCCCTTCAGGGAGATTTCTAGTAAGCCCAATGGACCCTGTGGGGTGGGGGCAGAAACCCGAGCACAGTTCTGTGAATGACAGCAGAGGGAAGGGTGAGAGCCATTGGGGACCCAGGGGAGTTAATCAGGGAAGGGAGTGGAGGGGTGAGGATTGCAGGACAAATGAGACTTTGGCCACTGTCCTGCCCCCATGTTTAGGCAGATGGAAATCCAGGAGATGTTTGAGCACAAAATAACCTTAACAATGTAAAACCATTCACGGGAAATGGAGAGGAAGGAAGGTTAAAAGTATTGAGCTCCTTTTCTGAGGCTGAGTGCTGGCCTGACAGTTAATGCTAACCCATTACAATCCTTAGCGTAATGGAGGAGATGCCTCAAGGGCAGACTGTTTAAACTCGCCTTGCGTGTTGCAAGACAGGGAAATGAGGATTGGACCCAGGTTCCCCTGATTGCAAGGCCGTCTAATACTTTGCCATAGAAGGAATGGGAAGGAATTTAACACCAGCTGGCAGGAATCCTCTCTCTCCTTCTTCAAGTGACTTCCTTGCTGTTCCTTGTTGCGATGGTAGAGGACTGCTCCAAGTGTGGGCCCAAGGGTCTCCTCATAATTTCCTTGCACCCCAGGGATTGTTCTGGCATACTAAACATGAGTTTATTCATATTCTCTCATCTGCAGACAATTGACTGCCGACTTTTCTATCCCTGCATTGGCTTAAAACCCACTTCTTTTTAATGATGCCATTAATTGAGGCATGCACAGAAGTAATTCTGAGGCCATTTATTTTCTCTTATAAAGAGAATCTGCAAATGGTTCCAGGAACTTTTAAAATGTGATAAAATAATAGCTAATAATAGCTCCAATTTATGGAGTGCTTACTATGTGCTAGGCACTGTGAGAAGTGTTTTATGATCATTGTCTTATTAATTGCAAACTGGTGGCATGCAGACAAATCTGGCCTGTAGGTTGAAATTCTGTTTTCTAACTGTAAATTTGAATGTCTTTAAACAAGGCCTGTGTTTTTTGGTTTTCTCCCATTCACACTGATCCCTAATTTAACCCCCTTAATTCATTTTCATTATCATAAGGCCCCTGGTGGTAGTTGCATTTGGGACCTCTGCTTTATTTTATTTATTTATTTATTTATTTATTTATTTATTTATTTATTTTATTGAATATGCTATTACAGTTGTCCCATTTCTCCCCCATCATTCCCCTCCACCCTACACACCCTCTCCCACCCACATTCCCCCCTTCAGTTCATGTCCATGTGTCATAAGTTCTTTAGCTTCTACATTTCCCACACTATTCTTGCCCTCACCCTGTCTATTTTCTACTCACCGTCCATGCCACCCACTCTCTGTACCTTTTCCCCCTCTCTCCTTCTCCCACACCCCTGTTGCTAACCCTCCATATGATCTCCATTTCTGTGGTTCTGTTCCTGTTCTAGCTGTTTGCTTAGTTTGCTTTTGTTTTAGGTATGGTTCTCAACAGCTGTGAGTTTGCTGTCTTTTCACTGTTGTATTTTTATCTTCTTTTTCTTAGATAAGTCCCTTTAACATTTCCTATAATAAGGGCTTGGTGATGATGAACTCCTTGAACTTGACCTTATCTGAGAAGCACTTTATCTTCCCTTCCATTCTAAATGACAGCTTTGCTGGGTAGAGCAATCTTGGTTGTAGGTCCTTGACTTTCATGACTTGGAATACTTCTTTCCAGGCCCTTCTTGCCCGTAAGGTCTCTTTTGAGAAATCAGCTGACAGTCTGATGGGAACTCCTTTGTAGGTGACTGTCCCCTTATCCCTTGCTGCTTCTAGAATTCTCTGCTTCATTTGAATCTTGGCTAATGTAATTAGCCAAGTGTGCTTTGATGTGTTCCTCCTTGGGTCCAGCTTCTTTGGGACTCTCTGAGCTTCCTGGACGTCCTGGTAGTTGATTTCCTTTGCCATATTGGGGAAGTTCTCCTTTATTATTTGTTCCAATAAGTTTTCTACTTGTTGCTCTTCTTCTTCCCCTTCTGGGACCCCTATAATTCGGATGTTGGAATGTTTAACGATGTCCCGGAGGTTCCTAAGCCTCTCCTCATTTTTTTGAATTCTTGTTTCTTCCTCGTTTTCTGTTTGGTTGTTAGTTTCTTCCTTCTGGTCCACTCCATTGATTTGAGTCCCAGTTTTCCTTCCATCTCTATCAGTTCCCCATGCATCTTCCTTCATTTCACGTATTGTAGCCTGCATTTTTTTCATCTAATTTGTGAGCAAAATCAACCAATTCTGTGAGCATTTTGATGACCAGTGCTTTGAACTGTGCATCTGATAGGTTGGCTATCTCTTCACTGCTTAGAGGAATTGGCTCTGGGGCTTTGATTGGTTCTCTGGATTGAGCCATTTTTGGTGGGTTTTTTTTGTTTTTGTTTTGTTTTGTTTTGGTTTTAGTCTGGTCGCAGCTATTACGTATGAGGGGTGGAGCCTTAGGTGTTCCTCAGGGCGGGGCAGCCCAGTCGCTGGGTTGTGACGCTATAGGTGTGCTCGGTGTCTGAGCGGGAACAATGGCGCCTGTTCCGCTCTCTCCTGGACTCCGGTCCCTTCCGCCGCTTCCCCTTCACCTGGATTATCTGCGCACTCGAGCGTGCTGTTCTGTAGTGAGGGCTGGAACCTCAGGTGCTCCCCAGTGTGGGGCAGCCCAGTCGCTGGGTTGTGACGCTGTGTGTGGGGGCGGGGTCTGAGAGGGAACAATGGCGTCTGCTCCACTCTCTCCTGGATTCAGTCCCTTCCGCCACTTCCCCTCTGCCTGGACCGTCTGCACACACACAAATGTGGGACCACCTGGTCAGCCAGACACCTTGTGTGGCCTCACTGGGTCTGCACAGTTGTCCCCCTGTGCCCGGGGTCCACCAGCTGCTGCCTGTGGGCCCAGGGACCGCCAGCCCCGCCTGTGCACTGGGGAACTGCCAGCCGCTACTGCTTGCGCTTCCGTACCTCCACCTTCTCCTGCCGCGACTCCGCCCCTCCTACCGGTCTGGATGAATGGTTGTTGGACTTTCGTATAGTTCAATTTTCTATAAGTTCTGGTTGTTTTTTTGTTTCTAAATATTTGTTGTCCTTAATTTTGGTTGTGAGAGGAGGCACAGTGTGTCCGCCTACGCCTCCATCTTGGCCGGAGGTCCAGGACCTCTGCTTTAAAACAGCCTGATGACACAGATCACATATGGTCCCCATTTTATTGCTGAGGCAAAGAAAGAATCTGCAACTTGACCAACGCCACACAATTGGTAAGTGGGCTAGGGTTTGAAAACAAATTCTTCTTACCAGAGAAAAAGCTCTTAAGCAATGTACTATATTTCCCTTACTTTCATGGTGAGGTTTCCACTGGATGGTACAGTGTCTTTCTTTACATACAAGTTGTCCTGAGTAACACTTTAATAGCCATCATGCGCCTTCTACTTCTTTCCTGGCTCCCCACTTCTCTGTTCACTGCACAGCTGTCCATAAAAACTATTAGCACATGGATATCATCCCTCCTACCTTTACCTCATTTACAGACATCCCTTTCATTTTCCCATATGGGCCAAAGGCTATTATCTTACCTATGATTAGAGTTCTAGGATATTTGGTTTCTGGATTGGGAGGTGCATGAGAAGAGTGCTACAGAGGAAGCTTTTCCAGAATAGAAATGAGCGGCATCCACTTTCATACCTCTATCTCCTAGCACAGAAACTGACACATGGTAGTTGATCAATAAGTGTGGGTTATCATTGTTGCTATTGTCACAGTTATTACTACTATTATTCTTACTATTACTACCAAGGAGCTGGCTAACAGATAATAACATTCACCCAACTATCTACCACCACCTGCAGGTGACATTTGGATTTCATTTTATGAGTTTATCTTTTCTAATTAATTTGTAAATAAAATTAATTATTTTCCATTTTGGCCAATATTCCTGCTTTGTATATTGAATATAGAATATTAGCTTCAATGTAACCATTTATTTTTTCATCACTCATTTAGTCAACAAATACTTGTCATAGTGACCAAGTATTAGAAGTGGGATAAAGAGATATTAGAATTTCAGCACTTAAGGTTAATACATTCTTGTGCCATATTTTTAAACAGCAGGATACAATTCATTAGCAAGACATAAAATTAACTTAGTGAGTCATGAAAATCATTAAAGAAAATAAGAGAATAGAATAAAAATACTAAACTGAACTTCAGATATTATTTTGTGCATTTATTTCCACAATATCTATGAGTATATTGTGAATACCCTGAGTGGCATTATAAAGAGAATTTCTCACAATAGCCCTAAAGATCAAACAGCATTAAAGCCACTGGTCTGGTGGTCTAGGGAAGAGGGTACAGGAGAACAGATGCTTGAACAAGAAGATGACCAGATGGCTGCATTACAAGGATTTCCTTTACCCCTCAGGTGTTTCTCAGTAAGTCAACAGATGTCCACAGATTGAAAAATACTTGCAAACATTAGTCCAAAATTCTCAGATGCTTTCTTTATGCTCTGGGACTAGAGCTATTTTCTGGCCTTAAAACCTTCTCCCTCCCTTTTGGTAGTGCCGGATATTAGCTACACACACACGCATACACACGTGTGTACGCATGCATGTATTTTTATAATTTTTGAAAATGTATAAGCTCCAAGACCTTCTTATTAGAGAATCCACTAATTTTAATCACATAATCACATTCCCAATGCCACCGATAGCTTAAATATTTACAGGGTTGAGTGAGAACCAATAAATGCAAAAAGGCTGTCAGGCTTGGCAGCATAGTCAATAATTCAATAGTAACCTACTTGCTGAAGCCCAAAGCCAGGAAAACCAATTCCTGTGCCAAATGTGGGTTCCAGTGAAGTTTATATTTCTATTCCAGGCCCACTGCTTGTGAGCATGTATGTGTTTGTTGATGGGAGTTTATTGATTATTTTTTTCTAAGCCCTTTGTGCAGTCTCTTGCAAATCGTTTTCCAGGACTGTGCTTGGAATTTTTTGCCACACATTCTCAAGGTTTTTAACCAAACGCAGACAGCACAGTCCTGTTTTGTTTAGATATGTGTTCCTTTTAGTAGTCCTCCAACTAGGCTTTGAAGTGAGCATCCTAGGATGATAAATGGGAGAAACTCACACCTCTAGGAAGGGCTGTGATTCTACTCTGTCTGCCTGGAGCCCAAGCAAAGCAGCTCTAAATTGATTTACAGAGACAACTGGGAAAATGGGAAAGTGTTTCCGTGGAGATGTAGCTAATTAAAGGCTAGAGTAAGCAGCTCGGTCTTCTTTGGCTCTTTCTTACTCCTGAGTACCATATTCCTTTACAGTACAGAAATTCCCCACTAGAGGATGTCCACAGGGCTTCTAACTCATTGGAAAATATCTTCTCAAGTACAGTGGTAGGCACCCCCAAAAGACACCATTTTTTTGAACGTGTCGGCCAGCCATTTGCCTTTCCCAGATAAGGGGCAGGAGGGGTGATTGTTTTCCTTCGCAGTTTGCTTTTGAGGAACAGCTGCCTCTCTGGGCATTTGGCTAACTCTTCTCTAAACTGAGCAAAATCACCAGGAGCCAAGAGCTGGGTAAATGAAGAAGTAGGTACCTTAAGGCTAAACAGATTGTGATTTTTCTCCCACAGATAAGTGTTCTTTCTCTTTTTTTTTTGAAAGATTTTATTTCTTCATTTTCAGAGAGAGGGTAAGGGAAGGAGGGAGAGAGGAAGAGAAATATAGATGTGAGAGAAACATTGATCAGTTGTCTCTCTCATGCGTCCCGAACCAAACACACAACCCAGGCATGTTACCTGACCATGAATCAAACCAGCCCAGCAACCTTTCAATTTGCAGGACGACACCCAACCAACTGAACCACACTAATCAGGGTATGAGTGTTCTTTCCAAGCAAGATCAGAAAAAAAGTACTTTAACAAATCTTGGTTTGGTGGTGGCAGGTGGGGGACTTTCTGAATGTAAATGAAGTAAACCAAACCCTTGGTTTCCAGTCCAAGTAAAATCTGAGGTCACAAATGAGTGACAGCTACAAAGATTGTACAATTTCCAAAAGCAGTCATTGCTACCCAGGCAATTATTAACAGTAACCAAGGCTGCTAAATATGTCTCCTTTCTCTATTACCTCCTGCTCATCTCACTGTGGCGTTCCCTTTGTGTTTCCATGGTAATACAGGGTGGTTTACATGAAATATTCTTTAAAAGCAAGCTTGGGAAATCCGTCCTTTGTGTATTCATCTTATTAACTATATTGTGTTGTACCAGCTTGATATCAGGTCAAATGGATCAATTCAAAACTTTGAACCATGCATTTTATTTTCATGTCCTTACTCAAATCTATTGTGAAAATACATACTGCGTGTTTTCAGAGCCAGTTTGTTGTGGCTTTTATAACTGAGTGGAATGATTTTTCAGACTCAGTGTCTAAATGGCAATAGATTCACCATGTTATTTCATTTTCTCCTAAGTTAGTAACCAAAGCATTTATCCCCTTTTAAATTTTATTTAATATTCTTTTTCTGTATTTTTCCTGCAATCTCCAGATCTCTAATCTCTCCACAGTCATACTGGCCCCTGGTCTTCTTGAATAAAACAAGATCATTCAGGTGAATATGCCTAGAATAATGAGTGGTACATAGTAGTTATTTCAGGACCTGCTTTTATCCCTTTCAGATGTGATCCTCCTCACTAGCAAATAGATAGTTGTTCAAGGGAATGTCAAGGCTGGAAAATAGCAATGGACCCAGTTGGTTGATTGGTTTGTCTGACCGACTTTTTGTTTTTAATAATAGTCAACTCTTATTCCTTACTACCAAGTTCTTGGACTAAGGTCCCAGGAAGGCATTGGTGAGAGAGAAGCAGCAGAAACATGTTCTTTAGGAATATAACTTAGTCATCATGATTCTTTTGTGTGTGAAAGTAAGCATGTGGATTAGTGACCAAACTTTCATGGTCTTCAATAATGGGGACTGTGAGAGGGAAGGAGGTGCAGCCATTGAGCACACGGCCTTTGATCCTAGAGTGACCTGCTCAAATCCCACCTTTGCCACTTACAAGCTGTGAAAACTTGGGCAAGTTGTCTAATGGCTCTCTGCCTCAGTACCTCATCTAGAAACTGGCTGATAAGGTGTTTGCCATAAGGCAGGATGTCAAACTCACTTTCCCCGGGGGCCACATCAGCCTCAAGGTTGCTTTCAAAGGGCCAGATGTAATTTTAGGACTGTATAAATTTAACTATTCCTTAATTAAGGGCAAGGAGCTGGGTGCTGCCGCCAGGTACAAACAAGGTGCTGGGCTGGATAAAACAAGGTGGAGGGCCGGATTCAGCCTACAAGCCTTGTGTTTGCCACCTGTGCCATAAGGGTTTTAAAATGCAAAATAAATAAGTTAATATATATACAAATTTCTTTAAAAATATCTGTTGTAGGGTAAGGATTGCGTACATTTTTTATATTGTTATCACTCAAAATTATGCTCATCTTTGTGGTAAACGGTGAAAAGAAATCTGATAGGTGATCTGAGAAGAAAAGAGTATTAGGAAATACAGAGACATGTTTCCTTTTAGAGGCAGAGAGGAAAGACATAAGCAATAGTTGGAGACAATGTTGGGTGTTATTACCAGAAGAGATACCTTATATGTAGTAACACTGAAAAAAGGGAAGATATATCAGGTTTAGGTTGTGTACATACTCATATGTTATATACATATATACATTCATATATAGAAGTAGACTGAAAGTAAACATTTTTACATTAAAATAAGTAACCATTCTTATACAATTAATTGAATAATTTTTATTTTTTAAAGAGTTACATAAACTAGAAGAGAAATGGGGATATGTGTGTATGTGTGTGCATACTATGTTTGTTCCCAAAAGTATTTAATGGATTGTGAAGATTTTTTTCCCTCTGCATCTAGTAAAGCTTTTATAAGGAATTGTGAGAAAGCCATATATACATATGAGGTTTGTCCAGAAAAAGTCCAGCCATTGTTAATATAATGAGAATGGTTTGCATGACATCAGTGTAACCTGGCAGCCAAGGAGAGTGGATGGGAATGTGCATGTGTGAACAATGACGACTTCACTGTACTAGTCAGTAAGGGTGGTAGATGCTGTCGAATGAGCATATGTACTATGGGGCCCCTGCATCAAAATGACTGAGCAAGTAGAGCAACAAATCTGCATCACATTTTAAATTAAGTTTAAACATTCCTCTGTGGAAACTATTAGGATGATTCAAAAGGCTGCAGCTATGGGCAACTAGTGATTGGCAGCTTCATCACGACAACGCACTCACTCATGCATCACATCTCATGTAGAGTTTTTTGGCAAAACATCAACTCACCCAGGAGACTCAGCCTCCTACAGCCCAGATTTGGCACCCTGCAACTTCTGGCTTTTCCCAAAATTAAAATCACCTTTGAAAGGGAAGAAATTTCAGATGATCAATGAGATTCAGGAAAATACAACATGGCAGCTGATGGCAATTGGGAGAACTGTGTGAGGTCCTAAGTTGCCTATTTGAAGGGGATCGAGGAATCACTTTCCTATGTACAATGTTTCTTGTATCTTCTTCAATAAATATCTCTATTTTTCATATTACAGGGCTGGATACCTTCTGGACAGATAGATGATATAGATATAGATATATCTAATTCACCAAAACTGCAGCACCAGGAGAATGAGCTCCAGGTTTCCTTGTCCTGGAGTGTTTTCCATGGTGCAAAGGCCATCAGGTAAAATAGTTGAAGTATTGAGGCACCATGGGTTTATGTGGAATCAGACTGCAGTATCACAGAAGTTTCCACCACATGGGTGGGTTCAGTATAATCTCCTATATGGACAACTCTGTCTATTCCCCTTGGGCTGTCATCTATTTTCCAACACTCTCCTTAACTCCAGCCCAGATTGTACCCCCATGTGTTGGGCTACTCCTAATAGCCATTTACTTGTTTTACATCTGGTGTATCTCACTCTATTATCAGTGCAAGGAGCCACTGGTCCTCACTACATTAGCATCACCTCCCACCCTGCCTGGCAGGAGCTGGGACAGAACTGTCTGTGCCAACTCCCCAGTCTCAGTAGACTCTGCCTCAGTTAGATGAACTTCAACCATCTCACCTTACTTGAGTGCTCTGCAGATGAAAGTCTACATTCACATCCTGCCTGTTCGTACCAACATCTCCCTTAAAAGACCTGATTTAATTTGTTCTATGTGAATAGATTATGTTATGCATATAGTATGTGGTGTCAAAAGTATATTAGTGTACATATGATAGGTAAACTCCAAACAGGACAATTAAAAAATAAAAACTAGTGGGAAAAAGCCATGTGGAAAATATTCTTTCCATATATTCTTATTTAAATGATGTCAAATTTAATGGAGTCTTTGATTTCAATGTCTTTCTTGACTTTCCTAAATGTTAAAGGTAAAAGCAGCACAAAGGGAGGAGAGAGAACATCTGCAATCTACACCTAGAGATGATGACTTCAGCGTTTCAGTGTGCAAGTTATCCTTGTGTCAGTTCCTCCGCACGAACATGGGAGAACACAACATACACGCGCTTTCTAGATAGATAGATACATAGATGATAGACTTATAAAACTGCAATCACCCAAAGCATGCTTTTGATATTTTTAACTTAATAATGTAGGATAAAGATCTTTTTATGCTCCCAAGTAGAAAAGTTTATTATAATTGTAATTACTAGTATGCATACAGT
This sequence comes from Glossophaga mutica, assembly GCA_039655065.1. Classification (NCBI taxonomy): domain Eukaryota; kingdom Metazoa; phylum Chordata; class Mammalia; order Chiroptera; family Phyllostomidae; genus Glossophaga; species Glossophaga mutica. Next base: position 140,917,223 of record CM077305.1, on the reverse strand, counting down.
ATTACAAATGTTTAGATTAATTTTATTTGTATCCAGATCTATGGCTTTTTAAATTAAAAGCTGTCATCTTTTAATTAAAACAGTGTTTGCTTTCTTAAATATACAAGCAGTACATAAACACATTTATTACAAAAAAGCCCTCTTTATTGCAAGCAAAGCCCTCTTCAGTCTCCCAGAATATGCCTCGTCCTCCATTGTAGTCTCACTCTCTGCAGAAAGCACTGCTGCTCCCATTTGGCAGTGTGTTCTACCATACATTCTTCTCAACTTGCATGAGGGCGTGCGTGCATGCGTGCGTGCCCGCGTGCATGCCCGTGCAGGTGGAGGTTTTTCTTACATTTACTTTCAGCAAATCAGTCACTGAATTTAAATGTATCCTCTATGATTTAGAAATATTTAGTACTTAGAGAAAATATTTATACAGCTTTAGTTGAAGAGTAAAATAAATCATACATAGTTCATAGTTTATTTATCTTCAATTATGCATAGGATTAGGTTAAATCTAGAAAATCAGCCACCTCAGATCCTTTTGGTAGTGGATGGGTATGGATTAATGTAGCATAAATTATAAGCAAAACACATTCAGGAAATCACTTAGGAGTCAATTGAGAATACAGTTCATTATATTGTATAAACTAGTTCATAAGTTTCTCTATTATACATCTACATTTATGTCCTGAGTAGATGTCTTTCTAATCCAAGCTCTAGAATTAGATATTCTATGTATCAATCAATAAAGTATATATTACATTTTCATGCTTTTTCTAATAACAATGTTCTAGTGAAAGGATTCTGAGTTCTTTAATAATACAATAATAGCGAGTTAAGAATAACATTTGGCACCATGGAAATATGGTATTGCTAAGAAAGGTGATGAATTATACAGTTAAAATAAACACAGATATACTTGATATCATTTTGTACACTTCTCTCATAGTTTGAAAAGCATCGGCTTAGATTTTCCAGTCTGTGGTACAGATCTAAATTAGTAAAATTGTCATACACTTTAATATTTCTCATTACTATTATGAACGCTTTCAAGTGATGATAGAAAGAAATGTCTAAACACCTAAAGCTACACTAGCATGGTCCAGTACTGATACCTTCCTTCTCAGAGGATCCATTTCAAACATAATCTTATGTCAGGGGACAGTAAAATGGAATCGTATATAATGCAATAAAATACAATCTTATGTAAATATAACCTTAAGTAGTGGGTTATGTAAATATAACCTTAAGTAGTAGTACTTCTCCTACTGCCTTGGAAATGGAGACTAGGGCAAAAAGCTAAGAACAGGAGGAATGAGGGACCCCCGAGTTCAAATAACTGGGGCTCAGTTTCCATCCAGGACTACTAAGAGATTAGCTCTTCTATCACTGTCCACCACCCAATTCTTATCTCCATCTGAGTTTTTATGAGAAGACTGGAGGTGGGTGGGGAATCAAAGAATCACTGGGGTTAGAAGTCGTGGGCCTTGGATATTTTGTACTGTGTCTACCAAGCTAAGTTGGAATTGTGTTTCCCAGAATTTCCTTCTTTCTATGGTTTGGGCTCAGGCTGGGCACAAGCAAAATTCTCATGAGAACATGAAAGCACAAGTGAAGCAGCAGCCACCTTTACTCTCAAAAGGTCAGATGCTGTTGCAGCTCAAGCATATTGTTGGGAACCTGCTAGCTGATCTTACAGGCCTAAGGCATCAGCCCAACCCAGAGCCCTTCTATTTCTCATCTGATTTCTTCCTTCAGCTCAACTCCTAGATCAGATGTGTGTTTAGCTCTGTGACAAAGGTGCCAGCTCCTACAGGGCTCCCCATCTTTGAGATTGGAGACTTGGGGGCAATGAGAGACTGACACAGGTCCCGTCCGTCCTTGTGGGTTACAGCTAATCCTTGCTCTCTTCCACTTTACGTCCATTTTTCCTTTCTGACTGCCTGATCTGCTGATATTAGGCCTAACACCAGATACAGGAAGCACAGCTGTATATAAACTATATAAACAGAAAAAAGGGAACTCAAGAGAATCACTTAGAGATTAAAGGTTCCCTAATGAAGGGAAGACCAACATCTCCCCACCCTGATTGCATGCTTTTTTGAGCTGACGACCTGAAGACTATTCTTGCTCCTGCCACTGTGATAGAGCACAGGGTTGGGAGGGAGTAAATAAGAGAACTTGATGCATATTCTGGAGTTTGGGGTATGAGTAACCACAGAATCTGGAGTCTGCCTCTTTCCAAGAGGTCTCATAATAGTAGGCTGGCCCACAACAGTTTAGTATGCTTGAGAAGAAGATGGCAGCAAACTCCCAGCCACCTTACATTTGAGAGTATAGAAGAGGACTTCTCCAGGGCTCCAGTTCAGGAGACAGAAGCCATGAGGCTACCCAGGTGGCCCCAAGTGAAGGTTGCCCCATCTGGGGATGGGGTTAGAGATAAGAAACTGTATCTACAAAGGTAGACACAACTGCCCTTGAGCAATGGAGGGCAGAGCAAAGGTAAACATTACCTCTTCCATGTGTACAGGCCCCCAGTGGCAGACAGAGCCAGGCCAAACCACAGTGAGACCAAAGATGCCTCCCAGAACAGGCAGGCAGCCAGGGACCCCTCTCTTCTCCTCTGCTCCCGTTCCAGGAGGATCCAGAAACCCAAAAGTAGATGGGACTGGGGAAGAAAAGGCATCCCAGAGTCTGACCTAGGAGAGAAAGGAAAAAGAGGAATTAAGGAGGCTTTCTCTGACTTCTGCAAGTCTCTTGGAATACAAATCAAGCCTGTGCTGCAGAGAAAAGGACAGAAGATTTGTAATAGTTTTGGGATTAAACTTTCAAACTGGGCAGAACTAATTCTTTTTTAAGTAACTAAGTTTTAACAAAGAGTAATGGAACATGCCCAAAGAGAACTCTGACATAACAGTTGAAAATAATAATTACTGAAAAATAAAACCATTGCATGTTGGAATTCCCATTGCATTCAGACTTTTCAATAAAGTGATACTTCATAGACACATATGAATACGGATTTATACACACATATTCAGACATGTATAGATCATTCATTTACATGAAGATAACTGAATTGGGAATCTTGAGAACCTAGATTAGGTTAGCAAATGTGGCACATATGCCACCACCTCACCCCACCCCCATTCCTTGCCCCAGGCAGACATCACTCATTGGCCACTGCCCTCTTTCAGACTGAACCAGGAATCAGGTGCAGAGTCCCTTCAACCCAACATTCCAGGCAGCCACTTCCAAGAGATCAGAGTTGGCACCCAAAATGAATCTTGTTTATCATTCCTGTTCCAGATTCTAAAACACTGACCCGGAGCAGGGAGTCTGGTTTTAAGCAGTCATGAAAACCATGCCTTTTATTTGCTCACAGCCTATTTATTCCTACTGTGCACTTAATTCTAGTAAGCTTTATCAGCTGTCATCTGATTTATCACTCCACAGCGTGAAAGAGTAAGCTAATTAAGAGCTGGGATTTTACTGGAGTAAACAGCACTAACAGTAAGAAGCCAGGATACTGACAAAAAAGGAAGGCGACATAATAAAATTAATTTCCATTTACTAAGCATTTTTAACTTTGTTCCAGGCCCTTCATCTATATTTTCTTTTACTCTCACAACAATGCTCTAAGGAAAGTATTACAATTTATTCCTATTTTACAGATGAGAAAATCTTAGTTCTTAAGTCACTTAAGAATTTAAGAGACTTAAACAAGAACACACACACTTGGAAATCAATTCTAGGCCTTTAAAGCTCCAATGCTGCCTGCCCCCTAGCCCCCAAAATTACAGGCTTAAGGTTTCCAAGAGCGTAGTCTCCTGCTGTTATGTAATATAGGAGCAGAGAGCCCCCTAGATCAATGGGACCTAAAAGCATGAATTTTAGGATAGGGTAATACATAATGTTCTATGATTACACTGTGTCTTTAAGAAAATATTAAATTAATACCTTCTGTAAACAAGGAAAGTAGGTAAATGTAAAATCTATTTTTAATTTTTTATTAAAATGCTTGAAAATATTATTCAAAAGGTCTATTGTGTGTTATACTATATATGGTATATAATGCAGTCCACTATTAAGCCAGATAAATTGAATGACAGAGTTTCGTTTAAATTTTTTAAGAGAGGTTATTGGAATGCTAGTGATCCTATGTTTCCCACTTCCAACTTTAAGGTCATTTTTATATAAAAAATAACCTTAAGGTTTTTTTTTCCCTTTTCTTTTCTTCTCAAGAATTAGGAAGATCCTGGAGTTCCTAATTTTTGACTTTTTATGTTTTTCCCATCTCCATCTTTAGCACCTGATTAAATCACTGATCCTGGATTTTATAGAATAATTTTACATTCTGCAAACAACATAAGATTATTTTCCCTCAGCCCTACCCAATAGAGCATTTTTCTGAGAGAATCTTCCTTTGAAACACTAAATAAATGTGCCCCCACAATCATTTACAACCGTTCCCTTTGCCGAGGTAACGTACTAGAATAGTTAATAAAAAGGGTTTTAGAATCACAGAGACCTGATTTCAAGTCTTTGCTCAACGACTTAGTAACTTTGTGACTTTAAGCAAGAATCTAGACTTATTATTTATTTAATCTGTAAGTGGGTACAATATCAGTGTTTACTCCATGGTCTACTACTGTGAAGACTAAAAGAGCTCACATATGTAAAAGCCTTAACACACTATTGGGCACAGAACAAGCCCTCAAACTGTGCTTCTTTAATTATTATTTCCTAAACCATTTTACTTTTGGTATCATCAGGTGATTGAAGGTCTTTGTCCTATTGCTTTCATGGGATAATTTCCTGGCCCCAACACTTTGTACAACAGAGAAGAGGTCCTTCTGATCTGTCCAGTTTTGAAATCAGTTGTAGATAAACAGAATGGTAACCATTAATCTTTGTGGTGCTTATCAGATGCATACAGATTAAAATTAAAGAGACTTCTCCAGGTACTCTTCTTTGTACGAATTCTGTTGTGATATTTTAATGCTCAGTTTTGGGAAGAGCACAACCATTTCCATGATAACTGATACCAAAAGGTGTAGTTTGGGAAATTATTTCATTGTGATAACAGACTAAAGCACTAGAAAGAAAATTTCAAGGAAAAATTAAAATAATTTTTTCCAAAATATTATAGTGTTTTCAAGTTTGCCTCATTCAGAAATCTTTTTACATCAACTTAGTTTCACTTATGTAACCCCAAAGGAAGAAAAGAAAACTCATTGTCTCCACAGCACATTGTTGGGCCTACTTTCTCTTGTTATAATCCGTCATTCTTTGGGATTTAATGAGACAAGATACTGTATTTTGAAATGAACACATATACAAAGCTAAGTCGATTTCCTTTTGGAATAAATCCCTTATAAAACTCCAGCTCAACAAATTTAAATATAATAATGACTTTGACTAAGTCTGTACACAGTGAAATCCACTAATGGAGACCACCCCATAGTTCAATAAAACAAAACAAAACAAAACAAAACAAGAGGGTCTTGTAGGCAGGTGGTCTCGTAATGCAAATTCATGAAAGCTTACATTCGGTTATTAACTGGAATGATTCGCGCTAAGATAGAGTTAGCATTGTTCTTTTTCCTCCTTAAAGAATGCCACTTTTCTTTCCTGTCCTCCCCACTGAGGATTCCTGGGTGCTCAGTGGGGTGCCCAGCTTCCCTGGAAAAGGCCAGTCACCAGGGTGGCCACTGGCCCAGCTCATCATAAGTCAGCAAAGTGTCCTCCTTTCTGATTTTAGGCTAATCGAAGAGAAACCTTCAAAAGTAGAGGACTAAAGATTTGGGGAACAAAAGCTGCCATGCAAATGGAGATTGCACAAGCACAGTCCGTCTTTTCTCACCAGAATGTATGTGTATGTTATATGTATTCGACATTAGACACATGAAAGAGCATCAAGGCTGAGAAAAATCTCTCTTAGAGCAGAGTAAAGAAAATCACCCCACAATCCTACTTCTCCAGCCCAATAACTATTTGCATATATGTTTGTTTTATTTCCATATTTTTAACATACATAGACTTATACATGTACACATGTGCATAGTTGGAAAACTATAAAGATATATAGTTTTCTACCCTGCTCTTTTTTATTAGCTATCCTATGGTAATATAGTCTTTATAATAGTCATTTAAATGATGCTGCCATGGGTGAGCAAACTCCTTCTCACTAGCCAAATCTGGCCTATTGCCTGTCTTTGAAAATAAACTTTATTGGAAACAGCCACAGCTATTCATCTTTTGTATTGTCTATGGTTATTACAATGATATAATTGAGTAGTTGTGGCAGAAACCCTGTAGCCAACAAGTCCTAACATATTTACTCTAATCCTCTACATAAAAAGCTTACCAATCCCTGGCATGTTTACCACCAAGTTGAGCTCCATAATTTATTTAAGCATCTCTGTGTTTCTCAACATTTAGGTTGCTTTCTCTTTTCTTCTTACTACTGTCTCACTGAATATGAGGATTTGTACTTTTTTTCTTTAAAAAAATTTGTATGTAGAGGCTTTTTATTTGAATTAAGTACTATTTATTTATTTTCTTTTATGTTCTTTGATCTAGGGGACCAACCTGTGAAAATATTGCTGTGTGGAATATCTGAGATTTTCCTGCCTATGTTCTCCTCTAGGACTTTTATGGTGTCATAACTTACATTTAAGCCTTTTTGCAACTTGAGTTTATTTTTGTGAATGGTGTAAGTTGGTGGTAGAGTTTCATTTTTTTGCATGTAGCTCTTCAGATCTCCCAACACCACTTGTTGAAGAGGCTATTTTTCCTCCATTTTATGCCTCTGCCCCTTTGTTGAATATTAATTAACCATAGACACTTGGGTTTATTTCTGGACTCTCTGTTCTGTTCCATTGATTCACATGTTTGTTCTTATGCCAGTATCAGACTGTTTTGATTACCGTAGCTTTGTAATATAGTTTGACATCAAGTATTGTGATCCCTCCTACTTTGTTCTTCTTTCTCAAAATTAACATCAGCAAAATGAAAAGGGAACCAACCATATGGGAAAATATGTTTGCAAATGATACCTCGGACAAGGGTTTGATCTCCAAAATACATAAAGAACTCACATGACTCCACTCCAGGAAGACAAACAACCCAATTAAAAAATGGGCAAAGGACCTGAACAGACACTTCTCCAAGGAAGACATACAGAGGGCCCAGAGATATATGAAAGGATGCTTAGCGTCACTAGCCATCAGAGAGATGCAAATTAAAACCACGGTGAGATACCACTTCACACTGGTCAGAATGGCCACCATAAACAAATCAACAAACAAGTGTTGAAGAGGATGTGGAAAAAAGGGAACCCTAGTACAACCCTAGTACACTGTTGGTGGGAATGCGGACTGGTGCAGCCACTGTGGAAAAACAATATGGAATTTCCTCAGAAAACTAAAAATGAAACTGCCATTTGACCCAGCAATTCCGCTGCTGGGACTATATCCTAAGAACCCTGAAACACCACTCCAGAAGAACCCATGCACCCCAATGTTCATAGCAGCACAATTTACAATAGCCAAGTACTGGAAGCAACCTAAGTGCCCATTAGTAAATGAGTGGATCAAAAAACTATGGTACATTTGCACAATGGAATTCTATGCAGCAGAGAGAAAGAAGGAGCTCCTACCCTTTGCAACAGCATGGATGGAACTGGAGAGCACTATGCTAAATGAAATAAGCCAGGCAGTGAAAGACAAATACCATATGATCTCACCTATAGGTGAAACCTAATCAACAAAACAAGCAAGCAGGTAAAATATAACCAGATACATTGACGTAAAAAGCAAACTGACAGTAACCAGAGGGAAGTAGGGAGGGGATAATGGGGGGAAGGGGGAAAGGGTCATCAAGGAAAATGTGTGGGGGACACGTGGACAAGGCCAAGGGGTGGTGTGATGGAGGGTGGGAGGTGGGGATGGGTGGGATGATGGAGAGCAGGTGGGGCAAAGTGAAGGCAATTCTACTTAAACAACAATTTAAAAAAAGAAATTAAAAAAAAAGATTTCCTTAGCCTAAATTCCCTCATGTAAAATTACTGCATCAAAAGCTGTGAATATGTTAATAGCCTCTAATTTCTAGATAAAACCTCATGAAACTGAGCACTTTGTCTAATAATGGTGCATTTCTCTAACAATAGGGTGCTCACCATTTGGACACAGAGATGGGGTGTGGATTTTAGCAGACCTGAGAATATATGGCTAGTTGCTGGAGTACAGCCTTAGAAGTATCATCTGCCTATTTTCACGGGCATAGTGTTCTAATGTGAGTATATGTTATTGTTCACTTGTTTGGCTAGTTGCCATATATCATCTGTAGTGACAATTCTCTATACATTTTGGGGAGAATCTTCTCATGGAGGGGGCGGTGTGGAAGCCACAGCTAATAAAGCCCCTGCTAACTGGAAGGCAGCCCCAGCTGCTGGAACTGTCAGATATGGGCAGTGGGCAGAGATAGCATAAAAATCTGAAAAAGGTATTTTGCTGCTCTACCTCTGGAAGAAAGAGCACCAAGCACTTCTGTGGCCTCCTTGGTGGCAGTCACTCTGAGCGTACCAACCTGGAGTCGCCATCATTTACCAATCCCCTCTGTAGTCAAGAGCATGGCATTTGAGTATGACCACCTGAGTTCAAGTTCTAACTATGACTTCCAGTGAGGTCCTGGAGAAGTTGTCTTCAGTTTCCTCATCTGTAAAATGAGTCTAATTCAGAGTGTCTGCCTAGTAGAATTGTTTTAATGATAAGTGCAGTGAAGGTCCTTTTGCTTTCATGCCTGATCATGCCCTTGGGTCATTTACAAGTTTTCCTGGTGTTATATATTATGTTTTCAATGAGATACCAAACTGATTATTTTTACTAACAAAAAAAAGTTGAAAGATTGCAGTAAGGCTTTTTGCAGAAGGAAATACTAACTGTTTTTCTAACATGGAAGCAACATGTATTGCTCAGAGACACTTTCCAACTGCTGGTGAGGCAGTGCTGGCTTCTCAGCCCATGTGTACACAATGCTGATGTGAAGGTAAAATGACAATGTTATTGGGATTATTACTCCTCCTCCACTGTGGAAGTCTTGTGGTAAAAAGCAGAGTGTTTGCCTCTGCACTAGAGATCATCGTACAGAACCAATTCTTCCAGACTGTGTCAGCATTTACCAAAGTATGTTCCACTAAACCAGCAATTGGGGCTGCCTCTACACACTGAAAATGCAAAAGAACTCAATGAACAAACACATTTGGGAAATGCTGCGTTCAAATCATATAGTCAGTGTTCCTACCTTTGATATGCCACTGTGTGAAGGGACTGTGCTCTATGCTTTCCATGAAGAACATTTTTCAAAGATTATATCATGGAACAAATGTTTCAAGAAACACATTTTAGGAGATAGTGCTTTACTAAGTATTTCAGTGCTGGGTTAAAGTAGGTGTTACTTTGTGAAACCTCATTTCTTCGAAACAGGTGACTCTTAGCTGGCAACCTCATGAACAGGAGACATAACTATATAATGCCCAAATCCATGTAACGAACAGTCTTAAAGACTCAGTAGGAACATACTTCCCAATGCTTGGTTGCGATGAGGCAAGCAGATCTCAAATTATCCACCAAAACTAGCCATTCCCACCTGCAGGCAGGTTGAAGTGCCTTTAGTTAAAGTTGCGCAGTGTATCTATTTTTGATTCTCATGTGACTTACTGCAAAGAAGGCAGGGCTTTGACATTCTGAGGATAGTTATGCTCATTCTCAGCAGAGCAGGTTAAGAAGAATGACTTATGCAACCCAGGAAAATTAAGTGGCTGCCTTGGCTCCTTTCCCTTCTGACCAATCCCAATCCAGGGTTCCTTCCACAGGGCAGTTCCTCTCTCCCCACACAGGGCTTGAGTTCAGGCTTCAGCTCCCCTGTGGCTGAGGCCTGACACAGGGCCATCAAGTGCAGCCAGCAGATGGGGAGCAGAATACAGGAGGGTCAGTGGGTACTCTCTTCCCCCTATGAATATGCAGCTTCTCAGGAAAGTGGTGCCCCCTCCATCAGTTCTCAGCCCATTCAATACCAGGACCTAAGAGGACAGGACATCTTGACTACTAGGGACAAGGTATATTCCACTGTTGGAAGCAAGGGGCCGAAACCCTGGTCTTTAACTTGCCCCTTTGTGATTTATGAAATGCAATCACCACCCTTCTGTTAGGTTACTTATTTTTAAAGTGTGGATGGGGTCATTAGAGCAATGGATGGTCCTCTCTGCTCTTGGATAACAAGATTAACATTCATTTTATAATCTGTTGAGGTCAAGTGATCCTTCTGAACTTAAAAAAATAATAATTGAAACTTATACTCCTCACCTCCTTCCCATACCCTCTTACATATATAACTTGTTGTCAAAAGTGGTTCTGGTTTTCCCATGAAACAATTTTTAAAATCTTTTTATTATATATTGCTTTTTTAAAAAGTATTTATTTTTTAGCTTATTTGATGTTTTATTTCTTATTTTTACTTGTCTTTTTATTTTTTAAACATATTTATTGATTATGCTATTATAGTTGTCCCATTTTCCCCCTTTCACTCCCCTCCACCCTGCACACCCCCTCCCACCCACATTCTGCCCCTTTAGTTCATGTCCATGTGTCATAAGTTCTTTGGCTTCTACATTTCCCACACTATTCTTACCCTCCTCCTGTCTATTTTCTACCCACCATCTATGCTACTTATTCTCTGTACCTTTTCCCCCTCTCTGCCATTTCCACTCCCCCGCTGATAACCCTCCATGTGATCTCTATTCCTGTGGTTCTGTTCCTGTTCTAGCTGTTTGCTTAGTTTGTTTTTCTTTTTGTTTTAGGTGTGGTTCTTAATAATTGTGAGTTTACTGTCACTTGACTGTACATGTTTTTTATCTTATTCTTCTAAGTCCCTTTAACATTTCATATAATAAGGACTTGGTGATGATGAACTCCTTTAATTTGACCTTATCTGAGAAGCACTTTATCTGCCCTTCCATTCTAAATAAAAGTTTTGCTGGACAGAGAAATCTTGGATGTAGATCCTTGCCTTTCATGACTTGGAATACTTCTTTCCAGCCCCTTCTTGCCTGCAAGGTCTGTTTTGAGAAATCAGCTGACAGTCTGATGGGAACTCCTTTGTAGTAACTGCCTCCTTATCTCTTGCTGCTTCTAGGATTCTCTCCTTCATTTGAATCTTGGGTAATGTAATTATGATGTGCCTTGGTGTGTTCCTCCTTGGGTCCAACTTCTTTGGGACTCTCTGAGCTTCCTGGACTTTCTGGAAGTCTATTTCCTTTGCCAGACTGGGGAAGTTCTCCTTTATTATTTGTTCAAAGAACTTTTCCATTTGTTGCTTTTCCTCTTCTCCTCTGGTACCCCTATAATTTGGATGTTGGAATGTTTAAAGATGTCCTGGAGATTCCTAAGCCTCTCCTTATTTTTTTTGAATTCTTGTTTCTTCATTCTTTTCTGTTTAGTTGTTTCTTTCTTCCTTCTGGTCCACAGCACTGATTTGAGTCCCAGTTTCCTTCCCATCACTATTAGTTCCCTGTACATTTTCCTTTATTTCACTTAGCATAGCCTTCATTTTTCTATCTAATTTGTGACCAAATTCAACCAATTCTGTGAGTGTCTTGATTACCAATGTTATGAACTGTGGATCTGATGGGTTGGCTATCTCTTCATCACTTAGTTGTATTTTTTCTGGAACTTTGATCTGTTCTTTCATTTGGGCCATTTTTTTTCTTTGTCTTGAGGAGCCTGTTATGTAGTGAGGGGCGGAGTCTTAGGTGTTCACCAGGGCAGGGTAACCCACATCACTGGGTTATGATGCTGTATGTGGGGAAGGGCTCTGAGAGGAAACAATGGCGCTTGCTCCACGCTCTGCCAGATTTCAGTCACTTCCCCCATTTCCCACAAGCAAATTGGGCCCTTTTGGTGCTGATTCCCATGTAGGTTGGCTTGTGTACATTCCAGGACCCTATGGGTCTCTCCAGTGAACTGTCCTGTGAGGCTGGGAGTTTCTCCCACTGCCTCCTTAACCCCCACAGGTGTTTTCAATCCATAGTTCGAGGCTTTATTTCCCCACGCTGGGACCCTGAGTTGTGCAGACTGTCCTGCTCCCCAGTTGTTTCTCCTGCTTTATCTGCATGTGATGTGGGACTGCCCGCTCCACAATTCAATGCCTCGCTGGGTCCTCCAGCCACCGCCTTGCTGTGAGTTCTCTCCACCCCAACTGCTCGTCTCTGCCCTTTTTACCGGTCTGGGTGAGTGTGTCTTCTTTAACTCCTTGGTTGTCAGACTTCCTTACAGTTAGATTTTTTTCTGTGAGTTCTGGTTGTTTTTTGTTTCTAAATTGTTGTTGTCCTTTCGGTTGTGTGAAGAGGCACTATATGTGTCTACCTACACCTCCATCTTGGCTGGAAGTCTTAAAACATTTCTTTATACATAGAGGAAAAAGTCTCACATTTTGTTATTAACTCTGTCTCTCTGGCATATTTCCTTTCTTTTTGCTTAAGCCCAAATCAGGCTTTATTCTTTAGCTTAAGATTGAAGCCTTGAAATTATAAAACCCTGACATTTAGGAAACCCTAAAGCAAAAAGGTGGCAGAAATGGAAGCTAAGGGAGAAGCAACCTGTGTCTCTGAGAGCAAGTTCATGCTCTTCCTGTGAGCTCCGGTGCCTCTGGTGGGTTTCCACATGCATGCTGTTTGACTTCTGATACTTCTGTCTTGCATGTGATGAGACTGGATAAACTCTTTGAGAATGGAGACCTGCATGTTGTATATTGACACCTAACACAGAAAGTGCTCTATAGTCTTTAGTGGAGAATGTTTCCTTATTGCAACTATAGGATGGTCTGGATCCAACCTGCCAAGGCCAAAGTCTGTGTCTGCTACATACTCACTCCATTTTAGCTAAATATGGGAAAGCCAGTTAAGCCCTCTGTTCCTCAATTTCCTCATCTATAAAATGGAAAGTCGTTGTGAGCGAAATCTATGTAATATGCTTACCATAGCTCTTGGCATATAGTAACACTTCGTAAATATTAGCTATCATTTTATAAGGTGGAAAAGTAACATTCATCAAGTGTCAGACACTTTCATGCACCCTAGTATACAAAAATCTTTTGAAGTAGGAATATTGCCCCCATTTTGTAGCTAGTAAATCAGCAAATCAGAGAGATGTATTCTTCTCCCAGTCAGTGATTAGCAAAGCTGGGATTCCAGTGCCCAAGACTGAGTCTCTGCATCCCTCCACAGTGTCCCTAGCCTTCATGCCATGAGGGTTCTGAACTAGGGGATACTCCATCTGGTTCTTCTGCTACCTGCCAAAATTGTCACTAGTGACCAGAACAAAGAGGGAGAAAAGGGGGCCCCTTCTAGTTGTCATCTTCCCAGCCGTGGGTGCTGACTGCGCTCTGTACCTCCTGGGCCTCATGATGAACATCCTCTATGACTCTGGCTGGGGAAGCTCAGGGCAGTGCACAAGAGGTCAGCTCTGTAATTCCATAACTGCTCACTCACTGACTGCTTAAGGGGAAGCCACGATGACAGCTGAGATCCTTTCAGTGATGAGTAATTGCCCCGTCATACAAATCTATTCAGACCACATCCTTCTGGTACACAGCCACTGGTTGATTTAAGATGCAAACCTTTTGTAGCTCATTGCCAGAGGATAAAATATAGAGTTTACCCAGACTTTTCTTTGCTGAAGTATTTATTGTAAATCATTAGTTACTGTGAGTTACTACCCATATATCAAGCAATTCCTACCCAGCTCTGGGTGCTGAAAGAATTCTCTGTGCTTTTCTAAAAAATGTACCATTTGTCCAAGAATATAATTACTGTGTACTTTAAAAAAATCCCAGGCTCATATATTTGAATGGAGAAACTCAGGCCCAAGGACACCCAATTAGCCTGGAATAGTCAATGTGGTTTGTAATGCGGGAACCACAAGTCTTTGGGGATGTTTGGGAACATGGGTAATACATGCCTCACCTACTGTCCAAGCTTGTGGCCAGAGATGGGAGGGGAAGGCACTGACATTCAGACAGCACCTCCCTGCTCCAAGCCTTGTGCTAACACTTTATACAACTCCTTTAATTCTCCCAGCAGCCCCAATAGGTGGTATTATCATCTTCATTTTACAGACCAGTAATCCAGAGATCAGCAGCTCATGCCATAAAGCCATGGAATCACCGACCATAGATAAAATAATTAATTTTCCCAAGTCTCTCTGCTGAATCACCACACACAGAGAGACTCCCAGCCCCAAACTAGCTGATTCCCGGCTTCTGCTGGTCTGTCTGTCTGTCTGTCTGTCTGCTGTGGGTGGCTCTATAACAAAGAGGATGGCGAGGCTCCCCATCAGCAGGGTAGCCGTTGAACACGAAGGAGGAAAGCCGCTGTGTATAGCAAGCATTTTCATTTTGCCACCAACAAAGATCAAGCGCATGAAAGCTGAATCCCTCAGGGGCGGGAGAAGGAGTGAGGTTCTATTTCCCCGGCACCATTCTATCTGGAGCATGCAGCAATATGGGCAGACAATTAGCAGGCACTGATCTGAGCAAAACACCAAATCTGATTGATGCCGAAAGCCCAGCCGTGGAGCAGCACACAAAGGGGTGGCGAAGAAGAGGGGTGGTCCTACGTAGCAAGACCTGCTTAAAAATTCTAATCCTTATAAGCTTCTGAGGAAGCTGCTCCTTTCACTGGGCAGGTTTTTAATATTTATTGCCAAAAGCTATTTTAATCCTAATGAAAATAGCACATCCTATTTTCAGGAAAAGAAGTGCTACAGCTAGAAGGAACAAACGCGGCCCTGGCACGCGCACGTCTCTCGCAGCGCGGAGGTCAGCGGTGACCCGGAAGTGAATCACGGCGGGAGGAAGTTGACCCAAAATGGGTTCGTGGGGCCAGTTCCAGCCGAGTTGTCTCCGAATGGAAGACAGGAAGCCTCCTGGCAGAAGAACAGTCGATATGACTCACAAGTGAAGAGACCTTGACTCAGAATACATCTGCCAGGCTTTGAATCCCAGCTCTGCCAGCTGAAAGGTCAAGCTCCTCATCTGGAAAATGAAGGTAACAATGGTTACACATCTTTTTGATTTGTTGTGAAGACCATTTGAGACAATGTAAGTCACTTAGCATAGAATAAGTGCTAAATGAATGAGAGAACATTATTTTTACTGTAATTTTTATTATTGTCATGTCTTATCCCCAATGTTATTGGTTTGTTTTGCAAAAAGAAAAAAATGAGGATGCCAAATATGAATTAAGAGCTATCAATTAGGAGAACCTGTTAAAAAGAGTCACGGAAAGTTAATAATGCATCTTCTATTGATAAAATTAGGATTTAAATCTGGCTGAAATTGGGAAGGAGAATAAGAGCTTCTCCCTTACAAAGAGGGACAGCAGCAAATTGACTGTTTATTCAAATAGTATTTCCATTGGCAGATAAAATGTGTTGCTTGAATCCAACTATGTCATCATGTGAGCTCTAAAGAGAGCTGACCCTGACCCTGCGTGGAATTGCAAAGCCTGAAAGTTTGTCTGCCAGGCCCCCAGCTGCTGCTGTCTGCCAGTTCTTTTGTCAATGCAACCATTTATGGCCACTCAGTAAATTCGCTTTCTTTGCGTTTCTCCATCAGTAATAGTGCACCAGTGATTGGGGAAATTCTTGTGTCTTTGGGGAGTCCTAGCCTTGGGCTGAGTGTGCACATTGACTCTGACACCCTTCTCTGGTCTTCTCAGGCTCACAACGGGTGGAACTGAGTCACGTCCCCCTAAGGATTAGATTAAGAGTTTAAGGGGCATCGTGCCCTGAAAGATAATAGTACCCCCACTCCCATATAAAAATAAAAATGAAACTAGTAACAATTTGTTAAATAAACCCATCTTTTAAAGTGATATAGAGCTAAAATGTATGATGGTATTACAGTATTTTATTTCTAATTTCTCTCCTGCAACCATGTCCCTGCTTTGCTGGTGCTCTAAACTCATGGTTAGTGTGACTATTGAGAATCCAGCAGGTTACAACGATGATTAAGAAGAAACAAAGCTCTCTTCTAAACTAAGTTCTAGATATTTCTTCCAGCCTTTGGGGAACTGTCTCTCCCTGGTTCTTGTTCTCAAGAATCACAACCAGCTGAAGGGCTCTGAATATTGTTTACTTTCTGGCTTTTATACCATCTTTTGCCTGTTAAATTGGCATAGTTTTCTAATTGTCTCACTCTCCCTTGCTTTGCTCCCCTCCACTCCATTCTCTGTGCTGTTATCACAGAGTGCTTTCTAAATTTCAAGCCCAATGATGGCACTACCTGGTTTAATACCTTTTGATGGTTCCTCACATCTAAGGCTATGATTCTCAAATCAGGAAATGACTACTTCTTGGGGTAAAGAGCATCATGAAGTATGCAAGGGCATCAGATAAACTTGACAAGTCTTCCAAAAACCATTGGTGAGAAATGTAAAACATTTTTATATTAACAAACATGACTATATTGTGGAGTAGAACACATAATTTTCCTGGATGTTAAAGACGAAACATGGGATTCTGGCAGAATTTCACATTTGGAGTTGCTGGCTCCTGACCAGGACTTGTGGAAATATGCAATCAGTCTCTTAAGTCTTTAGAAAGGAAAAATTGGTGATGCGCTGACCTGCAGGATAAAGTCAAAAGCCTTGAGGCAAAGCTTTCCAAGATATGGAGACTGTCTTTTCTTCCCAGCCCTATCTTTAGTCCCCATCCCCATTCTGCATCACTCTGTCTTTCTTGTAATTCATGCACCATTTCAGTTACAACTGTCATCACTACTACTACTCTTTCAGCTCTGTGTCTCTGAAATTCCTGTCTTTAGGTAACCATCTTACTTAAAAGTTGGAGGGTGATATTCTCTTCCAACCTTCCCTTCTCCTTACCCAAAAAAAGCCAGTACAACTGCCTCCTGACAGTGGGATCTGTGAGGTTAGCTCAGCAGGGAGCATGTGCTTATTGATTTCTATAGAGGGAGAGTTGTAAGTCAGGCTGCCTTGGCTAAGCATATAATACCCCATCTCTTGAACATTAGGAAACAGTGAGTTTATTAAGCGCTGGATGCTGGGTTACTCTACCTGGGTTTACATAAGGGCTCCCCCATTATCAACTGGATGATTTTAGACTAAACACTTTGTGCTTCAAATTATTCATCTGTGAAATGGAGATCATAGCAGGATAAGAATTTGGTAAAGAAAGACAAAGAGTTCAAATGTGTTAAGTGCTGCAAAAACTCTCTGGCACCTGACTGAACATTAGTTGTTATCATAAGCACTTTTTCCATTGGGAGGGAATTTGCACAAAATACCTAGTGCCCTGGTAGTAAAGATCCTGGCCCCCTGACATTCTCACATGGCCTCCTCAGAGCCTGGGTCCCATGTGTGTGTGTTCACAGTGCAGGTGTATTCTGGGGAGTAAATTCAGCTCTTTTTATATTTTTTCCTTTCAGAGGACTAGGTCATTCTGATGTCACACATAACCTCCACTGTCCCATTTCACCAGGCAGAGCATGTGTGGTAGAAAGGAAGGAAGGAAGACAGGAAGGGAGGGAGGGAGAGAGGAAGGAAGAAAGAAAAGAAAGAAACTGAAGAAGGAATATATTTCTAAGGTAGAGGTCATGATGGAAAAGTTTTATGTTGGACTGATTAGGATTAAGATTTTTTATCGAGATATAATTCACATACAGAGCTTATTATTTTTAAATCTAAAAGATTCGTAGAAGAAGAAAGAAAAAGAAGAGAGTTGATATTTTTTGTATGTTCATGTGGCAGTCTTCAATCCTCACTCCCGTAATAATCCTGCATAAAGGAATAGTTATCCTTATATGGTGGGGGGAAGCCCCTGAGATATGAGCTCACACATGGGTTAAATCCCCTCTCCATTCCCCAAATTAAAAAATAAGGCGTTTCCTGCTACTTGATTTTCCTTGATTTTTTTAAGGCAAGAGATGTTTATATACTTATTTTTAATTAATGAAATAAATCTACATTCTCTGGGAAACAGACCCCTCAAGTTTCACCCCTCTGCATATTTGAGGAGACCTTTATAGTTAGGCATGTTTCTCTTTGCAGAGTGAACCAGGGCAGACTAAATGAAGTCCTGGGTGCATGAGACATGCTGTCTGTAGGTCAGCAAATGGCAGCCAGGGCACTGTCCTCACACATGCTGAGGTCCTCAGAGGCCCCTGAGAGGCTGCTCTGCTCCCCACTTGGGCACTCCTTTATAGCTTGCCGGTTCCTGCTTGATGTTCAATCCAAGAGTGTTAAATGAGGCTTTGAACAGAGTCAAGGGACTGGTCATCTCTCCTTCCCAGGCATGACTTGTTAATCCACTGTGAATGAGCCAAGATGAAAAGCCTTGCAGCTGCTGGACCCACAGGTGCCCGATCCATTCGGACATAAACCAATTGGCCATGCTCTAACTGGGAATTTGTATGACTCAGAATGGAGAATGAGAGCCTGGTCCAGACTGTTGCCCACAGAATTTATTGTGTTGGTTCATTACCCTGGTCATCCATGCTTAGGCTTTCTTTCCATAGTCTTTCGCCAGTGGTCACAGTTTGCTATTGACTGAATTTAGCACTTAGTAGCAGATGACTCATGTTTTGAAATAATGGAAATTGCAGCATCTTTCCTGATGGAGATGGTGGTCTTCACTCCTTCTCCTAAAATGTATTTTTCTAGTAGAAGCAGAATGCAGAAGCCTGATGCAGTAGAAGGAACCACTCACCTGAAATTGGCAGGATATTGATTTTGCTCCCAGCTCTGCCACCTGCCAGCCGCATAAACCTCTGCAATCTCCTTGGCCTCCCTTCACCTCAGTTTCCTACCACACAGAGCTGCTGTGGAGATTATTTACAAATGAATAAGATAATGACAGAAGGGTTTTTGGCATGTAGTGTGGGCTCAAGTACTGTGTCTTTCTTTTTCTCCTGTGTTTAGATCTGATCACTTCGCTGTGGGCATTAGCAATTAGTGCTGTATTAATCACTAAGCACAGAGTTCAAGGCTCTTTATTAGTGGTTACAGAGGATATAATGGTAATATTCTGGAAGGGCTTAACATCTTGGGGAGGAAAGACAATTAGGAAGTAGGGCATTCTGCTATAAAATGCTCAATTA
Organism: Glossophaga mutica; assembly: GCA_039655065.1. Taxonomy (NCBI): domain Eukaryota; kingdom Metazoa; phylum Chordata; class Mammalia; order Chiroptera; family Phyllostomidae; genus Glossophaga; species Glossophaga mutica. The sequence goes on along the minus strand of CM077305.1, from coordinate 140,898,056 downwards.
CCTAGTGCACACTCTTGGCCCAGGGTGGGAAAAACACCCGTGTGGGGTCTGGTTCTCGGGCTTGGTGTCATGGACAGGTGATAAGGAATGAGGAATCACTATGCCCCAGACATAGTTGCAGGTACTCTATAGCTGTTAACTATGTCGAATAGCTATACATATGTAATGTTTGGAACTTTCTAGTTTACAATGTAAGCTGTTCAGAGGAAAAGTGAATGCTCATAGATGGCTAGAGAACAAGTTTTAGGAAAGACAAGGACAACGTTTTTAAAGAGTTATCAGTTCATTTTCATGTGAAATTAGAAAAAATTAACACATCAATTGTGTGAGTTTACATGTTCTACATTCTACATTAAATAAATAATATAAAGGTAGTATATGGTCAACAATCAGTTGTATGTGGTATGTGAATGACTAAAGTTTGGGCATGTCTGCTGGGAATGATATGACTTGTCTGTGGACAGCCCATGGATGCAAATATATGAACTAAAATCCTTACTTCTCTGCTGGGTAAGGCTGTGTGACGTTAGGCAACTGCTTTCGCCTCTTTGTGCCTCCTTTTCCTCATTTATTAAATAAGGATAATTGTGATACTATCTTATGTGGTTGGGACTTAATATCTATAAAGCATTTATAACTGCCTGGCACATGTTGAGTTTAATTAGAATAGTAAAAAAATAACAGTGTCATCTTGATTAAGGAGCCGTCACTGACTAAGTGAACCATGGTGGCACTAGATGTTTTAGTAAGTCTTTGAGAAAAAGAGTTAAGCTGCTCCACACTGATGCAAAATGATAGTCAACAGATTGCACTGTGGTTGCCAGGAAGGGATTCCCAGCTCTGTCATTTAAACCCTTGTGGGTTGTTTAAGGTCACAATCCTTTTACTGTATGACCAGAGAAACCACAGACTTGGGCAGCTGGGAGCATATTTCTGCCAATGTATGAAAAGCTAACGGGATTCTACAAGCAATGGCACAGATGGTTTTTCCTGTGGGGCAAGTAAGTCCCCAGTCAACTGAATTTACTCTGAACCCTCAAGCCTGCTGCAGCAGAGTCCCAGGCTCCCCTGATTCTTCCAGTGGCAAATGAAACAATTAACCAAATCTTATCTCTGTTTCTTTGTGGAGTTGATAAACATTGTATTCCAATAATTCCAAAAGTTTGCCATTTTGAATTGAATGGTACATTGTTTGTATTCAAAGCTAACTGCTTCTACTCAGGGACAGATATATTATAGTATTCACCTATATTGCGTTTCCAACTTGTGATGTACAGGGGGACCCAAAACCCCCCAGAATGCCTTTTATTTACCTTTATTTATTAAAAACTGTGTATTTATTCTTACATGTTTAAACTTCAGTCATCCTCAAAGCAGTCTCCATTTGATGCAGTACACCTATCAAAACTTTTATTACACTGCTGAAAACAGTTTTTGAACTTGTCTATTTTGATGCCTTTTAGTGCTTCTGCCATTTTTTGTTTCACCTCTTCCACATTGATAAAACATTTCCCTTTGGGGACTTTTTTTCATCTGTGCAAACAAAAAGAAAAAGTTGCTCAGGGCAAAGTTGGGTGAATAGGAAGTGTGGGGTACAAGGGTCATGATGTTTTTGGTCAAAAACTGCTGAACACGCAGCACGGTGTGGGCAGGTGCACTCGTCAATCACCCACCATGAAATGAGCAATCACATTGAAAGAGTCTTAAAAAAAAATTCACTGAAGCCGAATGTAACCTCTCACAACAATGGCAGCTGGTACACTGATACAGATGGGTTCCTAGCAGGGGAACCCTATACTACAAGGGTCCCATCCTCCAGAAGATAACTCTAGGGTTTTTTTGGGGGGGGAGTCCTCCCTCATATACATGCTGGTTTGAGGATTTAAAAAGTATCTTTATTTAGCAACTTTTATCAAGTGAGGAGGCACTTTGACAAACACAGAAATGCTATTATCAAAGGTCAGTTGAAGAAAATAACCCTCAAAACTCTACCTTCTGGCCAGCTCTCTTGAGCACCAGACCCATATTTCCAAAGCTTCTGGACATCCCCTAATGCATAAGGTATTGTTCTCTTGATGATTTCCAATGTGAGGTAGTGTTTAACCATGTTGAGAAGCCCTGCATCAATCACATTTAATTCAACCATGTTTAATAATGGGTTCCTTTTGAGTGATAACCTTAATACTTCTGTTCCCTAAAGACAGAATAAGAACTGTTGCCCCAACATATATGGTAGCCATACCGTCCACTCATTCATTGATCTAAAAACCTGGGTGACTTACTGTGCTTCCCCTCTTCTCTCATCCAGCCAGTCCCCATTGCTTATAGTTGGAGATGTTTCTAGAGTTCCTCCCCTCCTCTTCATCCTTGCTCCAGAGACTTAGGGTAAGTCTTACTCAGGACTTTGATGTCCATGATGTTCTTGCCTTCAACATCTGTCCTCTATTATCCATTGTTCAGAGTTATTCGCCTAAAAATAAATCTTATATTACTTTTCTACTGCAAACCTCTTCTGGCTCTTCATTGCCCACAAAAGAAATCCAAAATTATTATCAGAGACATTAATTCTATGACAGAGTATAACATGGTAGTTACAAGCATAGAATTTGAAATAAAATCATCTTGTATAGACCTTGAGAAATTCATTTATTTAGTCTTCTCAACCCTCAGTTTTGTCATCTAAAGAATGCGTATAATTATAGGACAAATCTAACAGGATTGTTGTAAGAATTAAATGAGATAATATATCTACAATGCTTAACATAGCACCTAAAATATTGAAAATGCTTGTAATTTTGGCCATTGTTATGAGCATTAGACAATACTCTGAGAACTAGCTCTCCAGTCTCACCATTTGACAGCCTTTCTTCCTTTCCTCAATCACCATAAAGGTTTAATCCTTCTCCAACATGCCTTGCCTGTCTGCAGATTTTGCACCATTTCTTCCCTCTCTACACAGTGCTGTCTTCTCCTCCTCCAGTGGAAATATCCTCACTCCAGGAGACCTCTCTGCAGGTCAAAGGAAATAACTGTCATAAAGCCCTTGTACTTATCTCTATAGAAGGGTCTTGAAGCTTTAGTCTGCTTGTTTGGAATTGGGTAGAAATTTAAACCTCCTGATTGAACATGTAAGATTACCTAGTGAGTTTCCTTAGTGAGTGGAAGCATGAGTGTTCTTAGCTTACAGGGAGATCAGATTAAAAGCAGTAAAGGGAAGGATTCTGAAATATGCTAAGCTAAGAACCAAAAGCTAAGAAACGAGGAGGATCAGAAGCAGTGACAGGTCACTTCACATAAAGCATAGTGTATATGGACATTAGTATTAACATCCCCTTTAACAAACACAATGAGACTTCTAGTCAAGGTAGTGGCAGAGGTAAACATGGCTCACCTCCTTACACAACTACATCAAAATAACAACTAAAATATAGCAAAACCATCACTCAGAACCATCAGAAATCTAATTGAATTGAAGCATGACAACTATGGAATTAAAGAAACCACAGCCATTCAGACTGGTAGGAGAGACAGAGGTGGAACAAGCTGGTCCCACATTCACGTGTGGTGAATAAAAATTTGGGAGGGATATTTTGGGAGCGAGGGGTCCCAGCCCCACACAGGCTCCCCAGTCCAGGCTTCCAATGCCAGGGAGATAAGTCCCCATAACTTCTGGCAGCAAAAACCAGTAGAGACTTAGTCAGTGGAAGACACTTCCAAAGTCCCAAGCAGTTTCCCTTAAAGAACCGACACACGAACTTAGACTCATTCCTTCAGAGCTCTAGCACAAAGATGGCAGCTTGAGAGGCACCAGTGGTATACAGGGAGGAACTGAAGTGCCTGGCATCAAGGCGGCAGCTGTGAGACAGCTTTCACCCAGACAGAAAGGCAGACAGAGGCCATTGTCCCTTTTCTGAGCCCTCCCCAGCAGGCAGAGCCACAGACCCAGCAGGCGGTTGTCACATATGAGACTCCATCAACCTGGCTAACACTGTTTGCCCCACCCTGAAGATCCCATGACACTCCTCCTCACCCAACTTATGTGCCTACCCAAACTGTTAACAGAGAATTTTCCATATGAATGGCTGGCCTTGGCTAACACTTCACAACTTCCTAAATCCTATCAACCAACCAACAGCCAGCCTCAGTAAGGCCACAGTACCTGTAACTCCTGCTAAATGGCCCCAGGCCTGGTTAACAGTAGCCAGCCTAGATCATAGCTTGGTTGTGCCTGGGTATCACTAAGCCTAGCACAAGAAGCAGCCACCCCAGATTGCATATAGCTTATGCAGGGTGGCCCCAGGCAGAACATAGATGGGAGCTAAGTTTGGCCTGCACCACCCAGGAAAACCCAGAGGCTACATACCCAATGAACAGCTACAGACCAGATTGAAGCACCACTACACTGCCCCTTCACAGCTAACCCTCCACAGAGGGTGAAGGTTAGTTATTAGTGGTCACAGCCAGTCCTTGTAACTGACTGGCCTGAGTAAATCCCTCCTATTTACCTGTCAACAGCAGTCAAGGCTCAACTATTAGAGAAAGCTGTACTCAGGCCACACAAACGGAATAGTACTCAGCTTAGGTGATGGGGGGGCTGTGCCACTGGACCTTATAGGACATCTACTACATTAGGTCACACTACCAAGGCAGGGAGTCATAAGCAGCACTAACTAACACATAGAAACAAACACAGGGAGGCCACCACAATGAACAGACAAAGAAACATGGCCCAAATGGAAGAACATATTAAAACTCCAGAAAAAAAAACCCTAAATGAAATGGGGATAAGCAAACTATCAGATGTAGAGTTCAAAACACTGGTTATAAGGATGCTCAAGGAACTTAGTGAGGACCTCAACAGCATAAAAAACACATAGTCAGAAATGAAGGATATACTAATTGAAATAAAGAACAATTTATAGGGAAACAACAGTAGAGTGGATGAAGCTGAGAATTAAATCAATGATTTGGAACATAAGGAAGCAAAAAACAATAAATCAGAACAGTAAGAAGAAAAAGAATCCAAACAAAGATAATGTAAGCAGTATTTGGGACAACATCAAGCATTCCAACATTCACATCATTGAGGTGCCAGAAGGAGAAGAGAAAGAGCAAGAAATTGGAAATCTATTTGAAAAAATAATGAAAGAAAAGTTCCCTAATTTGGTGAAGGAACTAGACATGCAAGTCCAGGAAGCACAGAGAGTGCTAAAAAAGATGGATGCAAAGAAGCTCACTCCAAGGCACATCAAAATTAAAATGTCAAAGGTTACAGATAAACTGAGAATCTTAAAAGCAGCAAGAGAAAAGCAGTTAGTTACATACAGGAGAGTTCCCATAAGACTGTCAGCTGATTCTCAAAAGAAACTTTGCAGGTTAGAAGGGACTGGCAAGAAATATTCAGAGTTCTTATAGGGACCTACAGCCAAGATTGCTCTATGCAGCAAAGATATCATTTAGAATTAAAGGGCAGACAGTAAAAAAACTAAAGGAGTTCATCATCACCAAACCATTATTATATGAGATGTTAAAGAGACTTATTTAAGAAAAAAAATCAAAACTATGTACAATAAAATAGCAATAAATACATATCTATCAACAATTGCATCAAAAAACTGAGTTTATAAAAACAAACTAAGGAAACAAGAAGAACAGCAACAGTATTGTGGATATGGAGAGCATTTTGATAGTTGACAGACGGGATGTATAGAAATGGATGAAGAAGTGAGGGGATTAAGACATATAAATAGGTAGTTACAGAATAGCCATGGGGATGTAGAGCACAATGTGGGAAATTAAGTAGCCAAAGAACATGTATGCATGACCCATGGACATGAACAATGGTGTGGGGATTGCCTCAGGTAGTGGGGGGTGCTGGGTGGAATGGGGAAAAGGGGGAGAAATTGGGACAACTTTAATAGCATAATCAATAAAATATAATTTAAAAAACACATAATAGGACTGGCTGGGCTAGGTGCAATAATTGACATCATTATGACAACTCCAAACTCATCACAAATTGGCAATAACAATAATAATGCATGTATATCTTTTATTAAATTCTTACAGTGTGTCAGAATTATGCTATTTTTTATGTTAAGAGTTTTTGACTCACTCTCATTGTAGATAGTGTTATCACCCTCCATTTTACAAATAAAAGAAAAATAAGGCTTAGAGGAATGAAGAGACTCTTCCTAGGTATTCAGTTGGTAAGTGAGAGTTCTACTAAAATCTAGAACTAGTGATCCAAACTGCTTATAATATTCTTTTCTTACGATGTTTGATAAACTGCTTAAATAGGTATGGAATAATATCAGTACACCATATTTATTATTCTTTTTTTTTTTTAAGATTTTTTTTATTTATTTATCTTTAGAGGGGAAGGGTAAGAGAGAGGGAGAGGGAGAGAAATATCAATGTTCGGTTGCCTCTCGTGTGTCCCCTGCTGGGAACTGGCCTGCAACCCAGGTATGTGCCCTGACTGGGAATCGAACCGCGATCCTCTGGTTCGCAGGCCCGCGCTCAATCCACTGACCTACACCAGCCAGGGCTATTCTTAATGTGTATGATTAAAATGTGTTTTATTAAAATTGTTATGTAGTATTATTTACATTTTTAAATGCTGGTGCATTAACTAGTTGCAAAATTAATACCTAGGATAACTCATATTTCTCTGCTAGTGGATAAATGACACTTGGAACATATGGCTAAAAAAGTTAGCTTCCCAAAAGGAATTCCAATGGCTGTGAACATCTTCATGTTTCCCGTGCCTATCATAAAAATGAAAACATTAACCAAAATTTTATGTTTTATTTCCTCATAGGAGGTTTTCCATAGATCTGAAGACAAAGGGGTATGTATGAATTGAAGTGAGTGGATTCTGTGTACTCTGACTTGTCTTTGCTTCAGAGACAGATAAGTGTGTGTAAACTTGTTTCACTCCTGCCTTCTTGGTTCTTCTGCGAAAGTAGAACCACCCCCGTGGGGGACATTGCCTATTTCCTGTCCATTCAAGCTTGTCCTTAGGGTGTCACTCTTTTAAGCCAGCTCTTGTCTCTCTTCCTATTCAAGCCAGACCCTCCCTCCCTTGTCTAATTTTTAGCCAAGCATAGCAAGGCCAGCTGGTGAGCCTTGTATAAAACAATGGCACCAGACCCTGCTTAATGGAACACTGCTTGTGCCAGTCGAAGCTTCCTGGGTCAGAACAGTTGATTTTGAGTTGTGCCCCATTCTCTGACCCATATTGAAGCTCTATGTTCAGTGGGTATTAAAAACCTTGTGAACTGGAGTAAGAAGAGGTAGAAGAAAGAGGTCATTGTGGGTCTAGAGGGAATCAATATTGTATCTTTGAAAAAGCTTGTGTCTGTTCTCAGACTGACCATCTGGGGCTGTGTGGCTCAAAATCAGCTACAAAGGAGGCAAACAGAATTGAGTTGGGACAGGGGAACTTTGCAAGGGCAGGCTTCCAAGGTGGCTTGTCTGGGAAAACTAAGGAGGAGCCAAAGATATTGTGGAGAGAAGGGGTTCAAGAAAAAGAGAAACAAACTTAAATTCCTTTGCTTACCTGTAGTTCATCTGTTCCTCCTATGCCCCTACCAAATGTTTTATATTATAGATGTGATTAAAGAACTATTTCTACAGTATTCACAATTTCTTCTTGAATTCTTGAGTGCCTCTTTAGCATAACTTTACAAAAGAGTTTTTGTTTTCAGTGAAATAGACATTTCCAGTGGATTCCACACTTGAAGTTGATGGGGGCCCGAACATGGGGTGGGGAGTGGTATGCATTTAGAGATGGTGTTTCTGCTTCAGTGCCCTTACAGCAAAGAAAGTGTTTCCTCTACTTGGGGATTCATGGCTTTACTTTTCTTTGGGGGAGGGTGGTAACTGGGTGGAAACAGAGAAGAAAACGCCAGAAGAAATTGCGAATACAGATGTGTGATGCAGGAGGATGCTATCACTGAGTTTGTTCAGAGCAATAAAAACTGCTCCAGCTAATTTTCTGGAATTAGAATTTCAGGAAAATAGGTACATTTTCCCAGGAAGCCAACCAGCCTGGGGAGTGATGCAATTCTTGGTCCCTGAATCTGGGATTAAGTTCGATACTGCTGTCAGCAGTGAAATGGTTCCTGGCAAGTGTGATATTGAAGCAAGAGTGGTGAGAGCTTCATGCTGGACAAATGCTGGCTCTGGGATGGATTTGCTATGTGTCCCTGGGTGAATCCTTAATATTATATAATCCTCAGTCTTCATTAATCAAGTAAATTGCAAAACTGAATTTACTGAAAGCATTAGGAAGGTAGGAAGTTGGTAATTTCTGGTACATGATCTGTATTTTGGTTCAGAAAGGAGTTTCACACCTAAGGTCTGTCCTCCAGGGTATTCTGTAAGTCTCCTTCTCCATTCTTTTCCAGGAGCTGGTGATCCAACTGACTGTGAGAGTGCTCCACCAGCACTTCCACAAGCTCCTCCAGTCCTGACCTAACCAAATGCATTGTTTCCACACTTTAAATCTTATCTCCCTCCCACATTCCCATCAACAGCAATATAGATAGCATCAGCCTATCCAAGTGAGAAGTTTCAGCATCACCCTTTACTCCTTCCTCTTTCCCATTCTCCACTGTCCAGTACCACCTCCATGGTCTGCTTCTTGTCCTCCTTTGTTAGTCACTGCCTCTGCTTGAATTCAAATTTGTCATCTTTCATCAGGGCCAACAGCACCTTTCTTTTTAGTGGAGTCAAAATTCACATAACAGAATATTGTCCATTCTCTTTATTTATTTTGTCTCATTGTCTTGTCTGTTTTGTCATTCCCTTCAGCTTTGTTGAGGTATAACTGACAAGTAAAATTATATAAATTTAAGATGTACAATATGATTAACCATTTTAAAGTGAGCAATTTGGTACAATCCCAATATTGTGCCACTGCCACTCTTATCTAGTTCCAAAATATTTCCATCCCCTCAAATGGAAATCTCTACTAATTAAGCAGTTCCTTCCCATTGCTAGTCCTGGTAACAGTCTGCTTTCTGTCTCTATAGACTTACCTATTCTGGATATTTTTTTATAAATAAAGTCAAACAATTTCTAATCTTCTGTGTCTGGCTTTTTTCACTTAGCATAATATTTCTACATTCCTCCACATTGTAGCATGAATCAGTACCTCATTTTTTTTGTTGCTGAATAATATTACATTATATGTTTACACTGCAATTTGCTTATCCATTGTCAGTTGGTGGACATTTGGGTTATTTCCACCTTTGGGATATTACGAATAGTGCTGCTGTGAACATGAATGCATCTGTATTTGCTTTGTAATTGCTTTGGGTGTATACCTAGGAGTGGAATTGCTTGGACAAATGGTAATTCTATGCTTAACTCTGTTAAGGAAGTGCCAGACGGTAGCAGCTGAACTATTTTACATTCCCACCAGCAGTTACAAGGGTTCCAATTTCTCGATATCTTTACAAAACTTGCTATTTTCCATTTTTTTGATTATACCTATTATAGTGTGTGTGAAGTGGTATTGAATTGTATTTCCCTAATGGTAATGATATTGAGCATTTTTTCAATGTGCTTTTTGAACATCTGCATATAATTTTTTGGAGAAATCTCTATGCAAGTTTTGCCCATTTTTTAATTGGATTGTTGGGATTTTTTGTTATTGATTTAAATGGTTCTTTATATATTCTGGATATTAGACTATTATCAGATGCATAATTTACAAATACTTTCCCATTCTGTCTGTTGTCTTTTCATTTTCTTGATAATGTCCTTTGATGCACATTTACATTTTGACAGAGTCCAATTTACCCATTTTTTCCTCTTGTTGCTAAAGTTTTTGATGTCATATCTAAGAAACTGGCCAAACCGAAGGTCATGAAGATTTACTCCTAAGTTTCTATGTAATGGTTTTACAGTTTAGCTCTTATAATTTAGTAATTGACCAATTTTGAGTTCATTTTTCAGTGGTTTAAAAATCATCATTATTAAAGTAGAATCTACATGTGAAACCATGCATTAATTTTTAGTCCACAACTTAGTGAGTTATATATACAATTATGTCACCACCACCGAAGCCATGATTTGAACGTTTCCATTACCTCTTGCTTCCTTTTATAGTCAGTGCCCTCCCTGACTCTCACCCTGGCAAGAGTTGATTTACTTTATGTCAATACAGTTTTGCCTTTTCTAGAATTTCATATAAATGCAGTCATACATGATGTGGTGTTTGTGTATGGCTATTCCACATATATTAATACTTTTTGAGATTCATCCAAATTGTTATTTATATCATTAATTCATTTCTTTTATTTCTGAGTAATAGTCTCATTGCATGTTTACACTACAATTTGTATATCCAGTCACCATTAGATGAACTTTTGTTTCCAGCATTTGACTATAATTAATAAAGCTGTTTTGCATATTTCATAGCAAGTCTTTTTATGGACCTATGTTTTTTATTTCTCTTGGATAATTTCCAGAAGTGGGAGTGCTGAGTCATATGGTAAGTGCAGGTTTAACTTTATTTTTAAAAATTGCCAAACTTTTTTTTAAAGTACAGAGTATATGATTTTCAGTTCCCATCAGCAATGTATGAGAATTTTAGATGCCCTACATCTTCAACAATACTTGTTATTGTCAGTCTTTTTTTATTTTAGCTATTCTCATAATGTATATTGCTGTGTCATATGGAGGTATTTTTATTAGACTTATTATTTACATCAGTTTTAGTTTTACAGAAAAATTGCACAGAAAGTAGTGTTCCCGTATGTTCCTTTCCCTAACCCTTAAATTTTGCATATGGTATGAGGTAGGGCTCCAGTCTCATTATTTTGCATGTGGATATCCATTTGTCCCAGGACCATTTATTGGAAAAAAAAAAAAAAAACCCTTTTTTCCCATTCAGTGGTCTTGGAACCCTTGTTAAGAATCAGTTGACCATAGAGGTATGAATTTACTGTGGACTTTTAGTTCCATTCCACTGGTCTACATGTCTATCCTTATGACAGGACAATGCTATTTTGATCACTGTAATTTTGTAGAAAGTTTTGAAATCAGGAAGTGTGAGTCTTCCAATTTTTTTTCAGTATTGTTTTGGCTATGCACGGCCCCTTGCAATTTTATATGATTTAATGATCAGCTTTTCCATTTCTGCAAAAAAGAGTTATTAGAATTTTATAGGGATTGCATTGAATTTATAGATTGCTTTGGCAAGTATTATCATCTTAACATTACTAAGTCTTCCTATTTGTGAGGATGGTATGTCTTTCCATTTATGTAGTTCCTTTTTAATTACTTTCAGGAACATTTTGTTATTTTCAGTGTATAATCTTTCACCTGTTAGATTTATTTCTAGGTATTATACTTTTTGGATGCAATTGTAAATGGAATTGCTTTCTTAATTTTCTTTTTTGACAGTTCATTGTTGGTATAGAAAAATACAACTTATTTTGCATATTAATCTTGCATACTTTAACTTTGCTGAAGTGTTTACGAAGTGCCAGGAAGCATCATATATGTTTTTCCAATTAATTCTTCCTTATGTAACTCTGCTCACTTTCTAGCATCATCTCCCTTGACTCCCTTTACTGAAATTAGTGGTCCAGTCATTCGCAGTTGACTATTCCCCAAACCCACCATACTGCTTCTTAATGTCACCTCTGTGCTGATATTTTCTTAACCTGAAATGTCCTTCTCCCTTGCTTCTTCAGGTGTGTGAATGCCAACATCAGTGTTACTTAGAGATTGTTAGAAGATGCAGAATCTTCTTCATGTTCTGCCCCAGGTACTAAGTCAAGTACTTTAATTCTCATGATTTGGATGCAGATTAAATTTGAAAAGCATATCTCTATTCTCTTCTTTTCTACTAAATAACTCTTCCTAGCCTTCAGAGTCCAGCTGACCCTATCAGCTCTTCTGGGAAGATTTTACCTACATCCCTTCCTTTATCTCCTTTACATACTTCTACCATGTCTGTTTTCTCTACTAGACTGTGAGTTCCTTGAGTCAATAAATTGAATCAACTTCATTTCTATAATCCTTGCAGACAGTCGACCTACAATTTTGTTGAATTGGTTGAATAACCATCCATATGAGGGAGGCTTTTTTTATTGTTCAAGTACAGTTGTCTCCATTTTCACCCCACCAGGCCCCCAAACCCCACCCATCCCCACCTCCCACCCTCAAACTTATCCCCTTTGGCTTTGTCCATGTGTCCTTTATATATGTTCCTTGATGGCCCTTCCCCTATTTTCACCCCATTAGTGCTCTCCCCCCTCCCCTCTGGCTACTGTCAGTTTGTTCTTTATTTTGATGTCTCTGGTTATATTTTGTATGCTTGTTTGTTTGTTGATTAGGTTCCACTTATAGATGAGATTGTACAGTATTTGTCTTTCATTGACTGGCTTATTTAACTTAGGGTAATGCTCTCCAGTTATGAGGGAGACTTTTTTGTTACTGCACTGCAAATGCAGAAACTAAAGCTCAAAGAGCCTAAAATTGTGTTGTACATGACAGAGTTGAGACTTAGGTCAGGCCTTCTCATTTGAATACTCATGTTCTTACCTTTATACCCCACAGCCATTTTAAGACTTTCAGGTAGTGAGGAGACATAGCTTAAAATACTGGGATCATCTTGTGCATGTAGGCAGCTGCCTGTTCTGAAGTCTAATAGCATCTAAGAGAAGGAAAACAAAGCCATTCAAAGAGATTGGTGCTGGAGAAAGATGTCATGGCTTAGGAAAGCAAAAAAATATTTTGCGATTTTTAAGGTTCATTTGCAAAGATCAGTCCTAAAACATGTTCTCCATGTTCATGTCTATATGTGTACAGTGCCTATCCTAAAAAAGTGCACTCCAAATCTGTCTAAATGAATGAGTGTCTGTCTTCACACCTGTGTGTGTGTCCAAGTACATATAAGTATATGTATATTGCACATCTTTGAGTATCTCTGTGCATGTGTGACTGTGTGTTGCAGGCCCTTTCTCTCCAAAGTGTGGTCTGAGGATCAGCAGCATTGGCATCACCAGGGAATTGGTGGAAATGTAGAAACTCAGGCACCAACCTCAGACTCATTAAACCAGAATCTACATTTTTAATCAGTCTCCAGGTGATTCATATGCACATGAATGTTTGAGAAGCACTATTGTAAATCATCCAAGGTGTGCCAGGACAAGCTGTCATGTCAGGTCTAAGCTCCAATGTTGAAAAGCTGCCAAAAAGAAGTTTCAGTTACTTGCAGTACACTGGGATCATTATCTCATGCCTCTGTTCTTCACACACCTGGAAACAAAGATACAATTTACCATTTAGAAAAGAGAGCACACACGTGCCACCACAAGCATGCAGAATATATTGAAACCTTTGTTAATACTTTATCATCCGTTTTCACTTTGAAGTCTTCCTCTGCCAGGATGTGGTCACTTGTCCTCAACAGGTAGAGAAACTTCCCTCTTTCATTTAATAGAGATACTCGTACTCAGCTGCACCTTTCTTCCCCTCTCTCCCTTTTCTAGCTTCCTTTACCCTCCCTCCCCAGCCATTCATTTACCAAGAAGGTAACTTTTTACTCACCTCCCAATTCTGGCAATTCAGAGTTACTCATTTTTTCCACTGCCTCTCTCTCAGGAATGAGATGTGGCTTTCTGTCTGTTTTGTTTAGAGGGAGTTGGGGAAAAATTGCTATTTCTAAAATTATTAAATACTTTGAAGAAAAAACATGCCCTTTTCTTTCCTTGAATTTGTCTTGGGAATCATAACATTAGTTGGTTGTATTGACATTGTCCCTTTCCTTGTCTGTTGTCACCCACCTCTCAGCTACCCTAAGCTTTTTTCAAAGACTAGAGAAATTATACTGGGGTCACATTTTCTCTCTCTACTGAAGTGACACATTCTTCAATTTTTTAAAAAAAACGGCATTTGGAGCAAGCTAAAGATAACAACTAGGAGTTAGTTATGAACAACCGTACATTAAAACTTATGTTTATCTAAAAGCTCTCTTCTTAAGAAACTGATAAAAGTGGTTCCTATATCCTTTTACTAAAGATGGCATCAAATATTTATATGATGCAGGTGATCATATAATATTACACAGGGTATTTCACAGTTATAAAGTTGGAAAACCAGCTTGGTAAACAGCTATTCTACAAATAGAAACATGTATCTAATGTAACATAGAATTTTATTAGACAAATAAAAAAGTATGTAAATTTCCAATCTCTTATTCTCTGCATTTAAATTAAATCCACTTCTAAGCACCCATTTCTTTATCCTGGCAGGAAATTTGTCATTAATAAGACTCTCCCTAGGGTTGTGCAAAGACCCTAAGTTCTTACACAATAGAACATAGTCAGGGAGATGCTTCTGGCCATTGCTATCTGTCCACCCTTGCTATCTTGACATACCCATTACCTCAGGCAGATGATCTTTTCTGGTCCAGTGAGGACATACGACTCTTGGGTGGTGTTGACAGCACTGAGTCTAGAGCCCATGTGTTCTAGATGGTTTCTTCTCTGACCTCCAGCTTCTTTTTATTTTAGGTGAAATCTCCTCCCTTTCTCTCCTAATACCCTCAAATGCCCTCCTCTTCAGCTAAATCTTCTCATTGGGTTTAGGCTTTTACAAAAGACAGGTGGTACAACTGTCTTCAGGTAGCTGCTGCTTTTTGTCCTGAAAAAATCCCCAGGCAAAAAAAATATATATTAAGGATCTGGCTAATTGCCTGAAACACAGAGGAAAGGGAAAGATTTAGTAAATCAAGTCCAAATTAGTATCTCAGAATAGTATCCACACTACTCTCTATATAAGTTCTAAGTTCTGTGAGCCACTGTAGCAAATTAATCCAACTCAAGGAGGGTGTTGTGGGAACTTCTGATTTATGGCCATTTGATCAGAAGCACAGGTGATATGATTGTCTTCTGAAATGGGGGATGGGAGAGGTCTTGTAGATGCCTTCTTAACCTAAGGTATCTAACAGTATTGGAATTGAGTTAAACTGTAGGACATCCAGCCAGTGTCATAGTATTGCTTGTTGGAGGTGTATGGAGCACCACCACTCTCCAATGAATCAAAATTGATGACAGAACCAAAATATTCACTCTCCTGTCAGTTTTGCATTGAGGATTCCCTCAGTCCTCACCAGTACTTGGTATTATGCAGTTCTCTAATGTCTTTCCATTTGATGAGGAAAATGCATTTCTAAGATTACTGATAGGCTGGAAAATCTCACCATATACTAGTCATTTAGGTTTTCCATTTCTAAATTGCTTTTCCATTTTCCCATGGCGTGCCTTGGATTTTTATTGCTGTTTGAAGGCACTCCTTGTACAGTCTAGATGCTTCATTCATTTTGCATTGAAAATAACTTCTCTTATTCATCTCCATTTGTTTAACTCAGAAGTGTTATATCCTCTACTAAACAAAGAGGGGACCATATGCTTATAGCATAAAGGTTAAGTTTAAAATCATAGTGATGTGGAACATTTTTGGAGACATGAAAAACTGTATAATCATGTTTGTTAGTTAATAGGCATTTAATGCCAATGATTACTTATCTCATTCTATTTTATTTTCCAGCTATTAAAAGCTTCTTTGAACTCATGTATCTGAGACCTGCCTGGTCTGGTAACAAAGGCCTAGCCTAAGGGTTTGTGGCTAAAGAACTTCTCTTGCTGCAATCATCCTCTATTGATATATTGTAGATAAGTCACTTAATATTTTTGTTCCTCAGTTTGCTCATTTAATTAAATGAGCTGTTTGAGCTGTTACTTTGAAAATGATTATTAGGACAACAAAATGGAAATCATGTAAATATGTTTTATAAACCATAAAGTACTATATACATAAAGGGAGTCATGACTGCTATTAATCATATAATTATGAAAAGAAGCACTGCTAAGGAAGACTGTCATTGAAACAGTCATTGAAACAGTCATTGAAACAGAAAGGCTTACCTTTCTGTACATTTCCTCCAGCTTTCCCTTCCGTTTGAAGACAACCAAAGCCTCCTTATATCTATAATCATTTGAGTTATATAAGTAACTTTACACTTCAAGCTATATGCGTGACTACATGCTTTCTCAGACCACTATCACACATTTCTCTGCATCTTTCTTTTGAGTAAAAGATAAATTACTTATTTTCATAAAAAAATAGAAAAACTGTCTGGCTGGTGTGGCTCAGTGGATTGAGCACAGGCTGCAAACCAAAGGGTCACCAGTTCAATTCCCAGTCAGGGCACATGCTTGGGTTGCAGGCCAGGTCTCCAGTAGGGAGCATGTGAGAAGCAACCACACATTGGTATTTCTCTCCCTCTCTTTCTCCTTCTCTTCCCCTCTCTCTGAAAATAAATAAATAAAATCTTCAAAAAAAAAATAGAAAAACCTGTATCAAACTTTTAAAGAAAAATTTCTGCCAAAATTGGTAATTATTATACCCTTTATGATTTGTTTAATTATTTATACAAAGTACTATATCAAAGACCTAGAAGCATATGGCGTAATGCTTAAGAGCTCAGATTCTGCAAAATGTACAAGTTTGAATCATGTCTGGCAATTATTGCTGTGTGATTTTGGAGCATTGCTTAACCTCTCTGTTTCCCAGTTTCTTCATCTATAAAGAGGTGGCAATAATGATAGCTCAGAGGGTTGGAGTGAGTAGTATAGCAGTTAACACAGCTCAGTGCTCAATGGAAGTTTTCTATTATTATTATTATTTAGATTTGATGAAATAAAATCCTTCTCCATTGGGATTCCTTGGAAATGAAATTGCTGCCAGACTAATGGTTATACTATTTTAAAAGTCATAGAGAGATGAAAATACTAATGACAGAAAAAAGGAAGCATTTTCTAAGCAAATACTTGGTACATAGCTTTGTCTACCATCTCATTTTCGGGCCCTGTCTCTAAGCACTATGGAGACCAAGAAAGTGGGAAAGTGCTGGTGAAATGCCTGTTCTCTTCCACTATGTTATATCACTGTTGCAAAAAGAAGCCTGCACCAAAACATACCTCAGAATCTGGGGAGTCAGCGGAGGTCAAATTTAGAGTATGAAACTGGAAATGAGACCCAAAGGTAGACTGAGACTCAGGGCAGGGATCCACAAAGGGTGGGTTCAGTTGGGAAGAGGGCAGAAGCCAGTGAAGTGGGCAGGGCTGACAAGTCTGGGGACTAGTGAAAAGAGGGCTGTGTCCTGACAATTGAAATCAGAAGTGTTTCCACTTAAAACCATAAGATGCAGACCTTCCCAGAAATGGTAATGTGAGAGAGAGAAGACTCTTGTTGGCATCAAAACAAAAGTTACTCTTCAAAAACATAAGGTCATGGAAAAGCACAAGGTTAAGAAACCAGTAATCAGGATCAGCTAAGGTCAAGAAACTAGTCATGTCAATTAGCTAAAGTCAAGAAACCAGTAATCTAGATTAGCCAAGGTCAAGAAACAAATAATATAGATTAGCCAAGGCAAGGCGTGCAGTAAAATCTCAACGAGTCATGTGGGGCAGAACGACTAGTGTGAAGAATCCAGGTAAACAGTCTAGAACATGAACAGAAAGGATTTGGTGATAGTGGCCAATCTGTCTTATGTTTCTGCCCCTAGGTTAAACACTGAATGCAAGCTTTCATCGACAGGTAAGGAAAGGTAAATATTTGTGAGACATTTCACCTCGCCCTAGTTCTGTGACAATTAAGAGTGTTGGTGAACCCAACAAGGAATAATTAATGTTAAGAGCCAGATTGAACTATATTAGATATTACTTGGCTTCTTTTGAGGTCTAAAGATCCAAAAATGAAATAAAAATAAATACTTGATCTAGCAACACATACACCATGAAAAAGATTATAACATAAATTGACCGTGGCTAAATTAAACGAATACAAGTAATTGTGTTTCATT
This sequence comes from Glossophaga mutica, assembly GCA_039655065.1. Taxonomy (NCBI): domain Eukaryota; kingdom Metazoa; phylum Chordata; class Mammalia; order Chiroptera; family Phyllostomidae; genus Glossophaga; species Glossophaga mutica. The sequence continues at coordinate 140,880,163 of CM077305.1, read as the reverse complement.
ATGTTCTAAAGGAAATCTACAGAAATGTGAATATCTTTTGGGCTTCCAGATCTTTTCTCAATAGTTCATTAATCAGAATGACTTGGGTCATGCCCAGGTTCCTCTCTCTTTTGATCCATTGTCTTCTCCTGATCTCTCTCTGTTTGTGTTGCTCTCTTTTACCATAATAGCTAGATAATTTTATTGTCCTTTGAAGTTTTAGTGTCCTTGTTGCTATTCATGTTGCCAGAGCCTTTGTTGTGACTTCAATTGGGCTTTGCTGATCCTTATTGCACTTTTTTATATGTTCATTAAGTTGTATTTTTTTGTTTTCATAAGCATTTATTATCATTGTGTCTTTCAAACTGGAGCACAGGGGTACAAGCACCTTTTATCCAGAGCTGTGTCAAAATCAACAAAGAGTAGAATATTGGCAGCAATGAGCATGTCTTAAAGATCTTCAAAAACTACTTACCTTACCCAACTAAGTCAAGTGAAGAGTTGGAACCAGACATATAAATAGAGCAATCACAGGAACTGATGTGTGGCTTGATAACAAAAATAACAAAACATTATTCACTTCTTTTGGATATTATGATCAAGTACTTTCTTTTTTTTTTTTTTATTGTTGTTCAATTACAGTTGTCTGCGTTTCCCACCCACCGCTCCCCCCAACCCTAGCCAAATCCCCCTCCCTCCCTTGTTTCCACCTTCCCCCTTGGTTTTGTCCATGTGTCCTTTATAGTAGTTCCTGAAAACCCTTCCCCTCATTATCCCCTCCCACCTTCCCTCTGGTTACTGTCAGATTGTTCTTACTTTCAGTGTCTCTGGTTATATTTTGCTTGCTTTTTTCTTTTGTGGATTATATTCCAGTTAAAGATGAGATCACATGGTATTTGTCCTTCACTGCCTGGCTTATTTCATTTAGCATAGTGCTCTCCAGTTCCATCCATGTTGTTACAAAGGGTAGGAGCTCCTTCTTTCTCTCTGCTGCATAGAATTCCATTGTGCAAATGTACCATAGTTTTTTGATCCACTCATTTACTAATGGGCACTTAGGTTGCTTCCAGTACTTGGCTATTGTAAATTGTGCTGCTATGAACATTGGGGTGCATGGGTTCTTCTGGATTGGTGTTTCAGGGTTCTTAGGATATAGTCCCAGCAGTGGAATTGCTGGGTCAAATGGCAGTTTCATTTTTAGTTTTCTGAGGAAATTCCATATTGTTTTTCCACAGTGGCTGCACCAGTCCGCATTCCCACCAACAGTGTACTAGGGTTGTACTAGGGTTCCCTTTTTTCCACATCCTCTCCAACACTTGTTTGTTGATTTGTTTATGGTGGCCATTCTGACCAGTGTGAAGTGGTATCTCACTGTGGTTTTAATTTGCATCTCTCTGATGGCTAGTGAAGCTGAGCACCTTTTCATATGACTCTGGGCCTTCTGTATGTCCTCCTTGGAGAAGTGTCTGTTCAAGTCTTTTGCCCATTTTTTTAATTGGGTTTTTTGTCTTCTGGAGTGGAGTCATGTGAGTTCTTTATGTATTTTGGAGATCAAACCCTTGTCCGAGGTATCATTGGCAAATATGTTTTCTCATATAGTTGGTTCTCTTTTCATTTTAATGCTGTTTTCTTTAGACATGCAGAAGCTTTTTGATTTGATGAGGTCCTATTTGTTTATTCTTTCCTTTATGTCCCTTGGTTCAGGGGACATATCAGTGAAGATTGCTGTGTGGAATGTCTGAGATTTTCCTGCTAATGTTTTCCTCCAGGTCTTTTATGGTGTCACAACTTATATTTGAGTCTTTTATCCACCTTAGATTTATTTTTGTGTATGGCGTAAGTTGGGGATTGAGTTTCATTTTTTGCATGTAGCTGTCCAGATCTCCCAACACCATTTGTTGAAGAGGCTCTTTTTACTCCATTTTATGCTTCTTCCCCCTTTGTCAAATATTAATTGACCATAGACTTGGGTTTATTTCTGGGCTCTCTGTTGTATTCCATTGGTTTTATGCCAGTACCAGGCTGTTTTCATTACTGTGGCTTTGTAATACAGTTTCATATCAGGTATTGTGATCCCTCCTACTTTGTTCTTATTTCTCAAAATTGCAGCAGCTATTCGGGGTCATTTATGGTTCCATATAAATTTCTAAAATATTTGTTCTATATCTGTGAAATTTATCATTGGTACTTTAATAGGGATTGCATTTAATCTATATTCTTGTACTAAATCCTATGAAACATATATTTTTATTTTTCTTTAACAGAAGAGTTATTGGAGGTCCAAAGAGGTTCAATACTTAACTAAAATGTTATGGGGCCAATGATTCAGACATTGGCTCATCTGATTCCAAAGCTTATCATTTTCCTCTAATTCCATATTGTCCTGGATGGACAAGAGTTAGAGAGAAGGTAATATACATGGAAGAATTCATGTAGCACAGTTCAGGCACACTTGGAGGAGTTTTTGAGATTGTCAGGCTTCCTTCATGGAAATGATAACTATATTGTAAGAGGAAAAATCAGAGTGTGTAGTCAAGATGTCCAGGGAGTGTTAAGGTGAGAGAAGTACCATATGGAAGCAGGGTAAAAACGAAGAAATTAGGGAGCCCAGAAGAGCTAAACTAGGATCTTGAGACTAAAGGTTAGATATCAAAGACCTCCCAGTCTGACCATTTGTGTCCCTTTGGCCTAAAGCAATCATGGTAATCCTGCTTCCTCTTGCCTGAGATGGTAATTTCATGATCTTCCCTTAGAGATGAATATGTGACCTAATGAATATGTCTTGGCTAATGAAATCTTAAGGGCAATCTATCTGCTGAAGTGGGGGCCTCAGGGAAAGATGTTCCAGCTTGATAAAAAGAAAGAAAATTTTAAGAAAGCCTCCCAACCCCTGCCTTCCTGTTTGGGACATTGTTCTGTAAGTATGTGGCAGCCAATATGTGACCACAAAAGGGAAAGTAGGAGCAGCATACTATGAAATAATAGTGTATGATGTTTGTGTATCCTTCATACATTGTTGATAGTTTGGGAAGTACTTTTACATACTTAATTTAATTTAATGTTTAAATAATTCTGTGATCTGGTTATTATATGTGCTCTGGAAGGATCTAAAATCTGTAGATTCAACCAAAGTGACACCAGATGATGAAAATAAAATTACCCAATATTTCCAGATGGTTTTCTAACTAATCTTTTATGGTGTTTTGAAATAGCTTCCAATGTTGCTTAAAATGAGCTCCTGAAAGAAGCTTTGGACTTTAGACCCCCAGGATGTTTCAAAGAAAATCAATTAATGGTCTAAAGCACAGGTTGGTGTTTTGTTCAGAACAGAATATTGGAATAGTTAAAGGCAAAAAAGTAGTCAGGCAAAACTATAAAGACTACACAAGCACTTGTTGACACAATTTAGGGGCCAATTACTGAGGAAATGCCAAAGGCTCAACACAGCTTCAGAAACTAGTTGGAGCGCAGACCTTGAGAATCATTTATCATAGAGATTTTATTATTATTCATTTGGAGAAATTTCAACATAGAGTTTCAAAGCAAATTCATAGCAGCTTTAAATCATGGGGCTCATATTTCTACCTTCTGAATACAAAAAAATTTTATTGTTAGGTGTTAAAGTAAAAGAGTCAACGAAAGTACTAATCATAGTACATAAATCCTGTAAAGTGACGTTAACCTTAAAATCCTAGCACTTATGAATAAAGTGAAATATAGCAGTGTTATATTTAATCAGCGCTTATCATGTACCAGAAATTGTGTATTGCATGACCTAATTTGATTCAATATCCTTATGAGATAAGATTATCAGTAATCTATAAAAGCAAGTACATCATAAATTTAATAAAATGAAACCAGTTTTCAGTGTACGATAGACCAGAATATCATCATCCTGATTCATTACACTCTCTCTATATGGAAACAAAACATGCAAACCATTCAGTTAATTCAGTTTTTAAAATTGAATCAAATGACCTTGTTTTATTCCTTGCTGAAAAAACCTACTTGCTGAGTAACTAAATTAAAAAACAAAACCCACCTTTAATTATTTTGAGATTGTACATTTGAAAGGATCTCAAACAAGCTGGTTAAATATATTTGGTTTGGGGGCATCTGATATAATTATCCTCCTACTTTATACTTGATGAGAGCAGTTTATGAGTTACCTGATTAAATTATCCCAAAATCCTATGAGATATGAATTATTCACATTTTACATATGAGAAAAAAGAAGTTCAGAAATGTTCGCATAATGTCAAGGTTTCAGAGCAAGAAAATTGCAAAGGCAGGCCCCAAGTCCAAGTGGGTCTTTCTCCAAAGCCCATGTCTATCTACTACTTCTTACTGTTATTACTGTATGATTTTATTTTAACAGATGATATGAAGATATTCCTTTGAATTTGAAACCACAAAATGAGCTGCTTCACTATCATAGGGCCTGTAAGACAATTTTTCTTATATGAGAATTTTATGTATTTCCTATTTTCTCCCTTAGGGAACTGCAGAAGAAGCAAAGAAAAAAGCTGTGCTGTTATTTCCAAGTGATAATGCCTGAATTATGCCATGGCTACATCTACTACATATATCTACTGCACACTCACTGGTAGCATCATTTTGATTTTTTTTGTTTTTTATTGTATTTTCCCCATTACCGTTTAGTCTCCTATATCTCTCCTCTACCCTTCCCCGCCAAAAGCACCACACTGTTGTCCACATCCATGAGTCCTTTTTCCTTTTTGCTCAATCTCTCCCCTCTTAGCTGTCATCCTGCTCTCTATCTATGAGTCTGCCTCTATTTTAATTGTTAGTCCAGTTTGTTCACTAGACTCTACATATGAGTGAAATCATATGGTATTTGTCTTTCTTTGATTTTCACTTATTTCACTTAGCATAAGGGGCAAAAGACCTGCATAGACACTTCTCCAAAGAGGACATACAGATGGCAATAGACATATGAAAGAAAAGATGCTCAATATCACTAATCGTCAGAGAAATGCAAATCACAACCACGATGAGATATCACCTCACACCTGTCAGAATGGCTATCATCAATAAATCAAAAAACAAGTGCTGGCAAGGATGTAGAGAAAGGGGAACCCTTTTGCACTGTTGGTGGGAATGCAGATTGCTGCAACCACTGTGGAAAGCAGTATAGGAATACCTGAAAAAGTTAAACATGGACCTGCCTTTTGACCCAGCCATCCCAGTTCTGGAAATATATCTGAAGGAATTCAAAACATTAATTCCAAAGAACATAAGCACCCCTATGTTCATTGCAACATTATGTACAATTTCCAAGATAGGGAAGCAGCCCAAGTGTCTATCAGTAGATGAGTGGATAAAACGATTATGGGACATTTACACAATGGAGTACTACTCAGTCGTAAAAAAAAAAAAAAAAAGAAGAAGAAGAAGAAGAAGAAGAAGAAAAAGAAGAGGGGGAGGGGAGGGAGAGGAGGAGGAGAAGATTTTACCCTTTGCAACAGTATGGATGGACCTGGAGATCATTTTGATTTTTAAAGTCCAGCTCTAAAGTCCTCTTTCTATGTTCTTTAATGACTCAATTGGTCATCAATAGAAAGGTCTAATGCCTACCACTCTCCTCCCAGCCCCCCAAAATCAAACTTAGCATCATTGTTTGAATAGGCAGATGTAAGCAGGGATCATATTAGTCAAGCTGGACATTAATTTTAATAAAAATAAAGTGATTTGATGGGCATTGGCTTAAGACAAGTTTGAATTCTGCCCTGCCTCTTGATGACTCACTGGAAGGTTACTTAAAATCTCTGAGCCTCAATTCTATTATCTAGAACTGTTTCCCAAATTGTATTTCTTAAATTTCCAATCCATTTAAGAAAAAACACTTTTGTAAAATGCATTAAAATGAACTACCAGGAAAATGAAATAGAAAACATAAATTTATAAAATACACATTCATTTTTAAGAATATTTACAGATATAAAATCACTCTAATTGGTAGAAGTTTCTAAACGGCTACTCTCCATTTCTTATGTTGCTGTGAGCTGGAAAGAAAGAATTCATAGCTTGCAACCAGTCCAAAATTGCATTTTGAATAACACTGATCTTTAAAGATAAAAATATCTTTAATCATTGACATGTTATTGTTAGGATTCAATGCATAATGTATGTGAAATGTGTAGAAAAGTGCCTAACACGTACAAAACATACAAAAAATCCTACTCTCCTCGATAAAACTAAACCCAGAACCTCCAAGAAAATAGCACCAGGTAGAGAATCTCCAGGGGAAAGTGAGTGAGGTAAAGCTCCTAACTAAGGGCATTTGACCTTGTCCCCCAACTTTACCTTCCCATCGGGATTTTCTTTTGGCTTTTTCTGTCATCCCTACCCTAGTTCTCTCTGTCTGTTCCATCCCTGATACCAACATGACATTGGCCTCATGGTGGGTTGAAATTCCTTCCCATGCAAAGTCAGAAACAGAGTACAAGCTATATCAACAACCCAGTTTACAAAGTGTAAAGTTTTGGTCCCAACCCAACCTATCTGCTCTTTGGTTTCAAAGCCCTTTGGCACAGAGGTTCTTGAGCCAGACTGGTGATCACCCAACTCTATTATTTAACTGTTATTTGTCTTTGGCAAGTCACTTAACAGCTCTGGGCTTTAGTTTCCTCACATATAAAATAGAGAAAAGGCTGGTGAAGCTGTTATGAAGATTAAATGAGTTAATATGTATATCAAGAGCTTAGTATAGTACCTGGGACATAATAAGCAAACTTCTCAGTAAGTGTCAGCTGTTATCATCATCACCATCACTGTCATCATCACATAGAAACTCCTGAGCCTTCACTTCTCAGGTCCTAGTCAGTTTCCACATAGCAGAAGTCATTCTGAATGGAACCTAGAGGAACACCCTCCTAGACAAAAGCTCCTGCCTAGGAGAGAACCTGTCATATCACCCTCCTGACTGATCTCACTCTTAGATTTACTTTCTACTTGGTGATGTACTCCTTTTTTATAGTGATTGGTACAGGAATGATCTCATCTTTTAAATGAGAATCCTTCCCCTACTATTTTGGGTGGAGCTTACCCATGTAGGACTACAGTCTATCTCAACAAAAACCCCTACTGTCACTTTCATATAACATGCAGCACAATTTTCCTCACTGTGGATTTTATGTCGATTATCCAGTGCCACAATAATACTGCATAACTAACCATCACAAACCACACAACAATAAACATTTAGTACTCCTGCATTTGGGAGGGGTACTCAGATGATTTGCTGGTCTTGGCTTAGCTAAACATTCTTCTGGTCTTTGTTGGACTTGGTTATTCTGTATGGGGGTTGGCTGATTGTGAACTGATCTAGGATGATCTCAGCTGGGATGACTAGGGTGACTTAGTTCTGTTCCATGTGTCTTTTATCTGCCAGCTGGCTAACAGATATATTCTCATGGCTGTGGCAGAGTACACGAACCAGTGGAAACTCAAGCACTTTTCAGGTCTCTCCTGGTATCACATATGGTTACATCCCATTGGCCAAAGTAGGTCACAAGGCTGAGCCCAGTGTAGGAGCTGGATAGCACTACCAAGTAACAAGAAATCAGTATGGGTAGTGTGCTCATTAAATCTTAGTTCTGCCTTTCATTTCCTTATATTCCTGTCCATCCAGATCAGGGAAACCACTTGCTGATTCATATTACCAAATCAGGGCCTACGTCAAGCCAAGATTTGATTGACTCTAGGATTTGATCGTTTGGTTTGTTTTAATAGAATCTGTAGGGTACTTTTCTTCCTTTTTCCCATTATGCAGAAAAGTAGCAAAAGAAAACAGATTCATTCTTAATGAATATCTGAACATTTCATGCCATAATCTCTAGGGTGACTTATCACTCCTATTGGGACCAGTCTCTATCCCTAAGAATTGATACAGAGACATCTGATTAAGATAACTCAGCTCACTGGAGAGAAGTGGGGAGGGGCTATAGATTGAGTTTGACGGGGGTAATTGTGGGCAGTCCAGGATGGGATTGGCTGAGAAGCTGGAGCAGCTGAAAGCCTCTGGAGCCAATGGAAATAAAAAGAGGGCTGGCTCTCTGGCTCAGAGAGAGCTCTCTGGCTCCTTAGCTGGTTCTGTGTTGGGCTTGTTCTCAGGCCCTCTTCCTTGAGGATGCCTGGATGATTGTACTATAGCTACCTACATTTCCCAGCAGATGGTATTTTGTATAGTAACTCTGGGCACAGCCTAGGATCAGGCTGGCCTGGCAGAGATTTATTCTTTGGGAGTTCTAGAGGGAACAGGCTCTGAGACAGAAGCCTGCCATTCTTCGAAAATTGTGTGGTTTCCTATATTATGTTGTTTTTAGTTTGTAAACTAACCCTGTAGAAACAAGATAACTAAAAACTAACAAGGAAAAAGATGGGAGAACTCAGGTGTTAGAGTTTAGCCTTAATCAATAGGCTTAAGTGATTAAAGTCATGACTTGATAGGCTTAAGTAACTGCTTTTGAATAAAGACACCTTTCCTTTATCACCAAACTTTGCCTTTGGAATTTTTGCCTAGAGGGCAGTGGCAGACAGCAGAACCCCAAGTACTGTTTGGTTACAGAATTATGCTGGCCTCACAAGTGACCTTACCACTCCAGGAATAATATTCAAATCGCCACTTACTAGTTGAATACTTTTCTCATTAACTTGTAAAATATGAAATGAGTTTTCCTACTGTAGTTAGACTCTAGGGAGATTTCCTGTGTTAAGAATTTGATATTTTTCTCACAAATAAAAATTAATAATACTGTATTTTTTCTTTCCGATGATGTTTCCTAACTAGGTAGAGAATTAATGTTTCCATGTCTTGAGGGACAAAATTATTCCACTTGCATGAAACTTCCTAGGTGACATCTTGGCCAAAGGGAAGTATGAAGTCCTTCTGTATCAGCGAACTGTCCAGTTAGTGATTTTGTGGGAGGGTTCCCAGAAAGCATCAGGGATTTTAGAAAGAGTCTCTTCCCACTTTAAGGACAAAATCAGAATCTCCTCAGTCCCCTTGCAACAAAAGAGCTACTTGGGCATATGTATGATTGTGCATGGAGAGAAGGTGGGGCAATGAGAGAGGACAGGTCTTTGTTGGGACTCTAGCTTACAGTTGCTTTGGGCTCATTATTAGTGTGTCTCATCAACAGAAGTGTGTAATGGTGGAATCGTGGTGTTGCATAGGGTCTCTCCCACTCTTCCCCATATTTATGTCACTGACCTCATATCCTTGCATAAAACTCAGACTCTGGGGTCAGACAGTCTTTGGTTAGTATTTTAACCAAGCCATTCACAAGCTCTGTAACCTTGAGCTTTGAACTGATTTCTATAAACTTGAGGCCACTCATATGTAAAATGAGAATGTTTCTTACACCTACAGTGATATGTGACATACAGTAAGTCACTAAATAATAAATATCCTGCCATCCCCATTTCATCTCCTCTTCCTCTCTCTGTCTTCCAACTTTCTCCCATACCTCTTCTTGGTCCCTTTTTTTTTTTTTTTTTTTTTGTCATCTTAGCCTCAAGCCTCATAGGCATTGCTCATCCAAAAGCGGGGGGGGGGGGGGGGAGTGAGTGCACAGATATAACTAAAACTAGCTAAATCTTGAATTTGAAGCTGAATGCTTTTACAAACATAGCTGAAGAAAATCAGTAATGTGCTTGAAGTGAAGAGACACCAATAGAAAGAAAAAGGGAGTGTGGGGTCTCATCCTGAGGAGAGGGGGAAGGGTGAAATTTTTAATGTTGCCCTGGCATAAGGTCCAGGCTTTCAGTGAGAAAGGGAGACTGAACTTACTTTGATTTTCATGGAAATTATCGTTTGACTTTGATCTTGAAAGAATGTCACTGAGCCAAATTCTGAAGTTTAGGTTTTGGGGGAAGGGAATTCAGGCTGTGAGGAAGAATAGATGAAAAAAGAGTAGACTTCATTCTGGGAAGAGTGTGTGTGGTGGGGGTGTCTATATAGGAACAGGGAATTCCCTTTTCTTCCCTGCCTTAAGGAATTCAGGTTTAAAACAGAAGTCTTAAAGAAGCTGAAAGAAGACTGTTCTTAATTCCCTCAGTTCTGTGCTAGTTATAAACACTGGAAAGAAAATAGGATTGAAGAATGTCTGGTAAAACATGCACTAGAAACCTTTTATTATCATATTTGTGGCTTCTGAGTTATGGCTTTAATGCCGTTTTTTAAGATGTTGCTCACTTAAAGCAATTGTGTTTAATTTCAAATTAAATAAAAACTTATACCAAATCTTTTTCTCCCTTCAATTAATTTTTCATTTAAGTATATGATTTCCTTGCTTAGGAAACCTATGCCCTGAGAGGGATGCATAGTTTAAATATTTTCACACTTGAAGATATATATTAATTATGTAAAATAATACTAAGATAAAAAGCAGTGCATTGTAGGAGCAGGAGTCCCTGCAAATGTTTTGGTCCCAGCTGGTCACAATTGGGTGTATGACCTTGCGTGAAGTCATTAATGTGTCTGAGCCCTAATTTCTTTATATAAATTACATGCTGTGTAAAGTTTCTTTCAGTTCTAAAAACTTTTATCATAATCAGTCTTGAAGTGAATAAAACACCTAAAACAAAGACAGGCTCTTGCAGCTCTAAACTGATCAAAGTAAGTCTTAAGGTGAATATAACACACCTAAAACAAAGTTAACATGAAATATATTAAGTTCATTCACTTCTTAGAGTCTGTGGACCTTAATTCTCTAAACAAATCCATTTCTCCAAACTCCAATTTTGTCACCTACAAAACAGAAATTATAATAGTGTGTATCCTATTAAGCTTGTTAGGTTTACATGAGATAATATTTGCAAAGAGCTTAGCACAGTGACTGGCACTCAGAGGGTCCATCCAAGCATGTAAGTTAAAGAAAAGGACAAAGGAAGCTGCTATGATTTGGAGACAGTGGTCTGGGACTTTATCTGAGGCCCTGTGGGTTCCCCAGTGTGTTTAGATGAACAGTGTAAAGCCTAGTTAGCCAGCCCAGGATGATGGTGATGATGGTAGCAGCTGAACAGGCTCTGTTCAAAGTCCTCTGTCTATGTTAACTCATTGAATCTTCACACCAACCCTATGAGGTAGGTAAAGCTATAATCCCTGTTTTATAGATGTGTAATCTAAGACACAGAGAGGTTAGGTGACTTGCCCAGTGCCACACTGCTGTTAAAAATCACCCTCTGCTTTAGTCAGTGAAATTGGAAACTGACAATGTTCTTGAAGGGTCTGGGGGAAAGAAAACAGAAAATTACTTCCATTCTAGCCTTTTTGGTTCTCTAAGGATGCTCAGAATGTTGGTTGATTCAATGATACATAAGCCTGAGTCATCCCAAAAAGTTTCATGCCTGTATCTAGAAGTTTCTTCTCACCTGGCACTAATGAACATGCAAAAGATCTCAACATTTGTCCAGTGACATTGAGTGATGCTGCCCCCTGCATGGTGATTGTGAGTGGGGCTGTGCTGTGGTGTCAGCAAGCAGGTGGTGAAGATTCTTAATGAAGATGGCATACAGATTATAGCAATTTGGTGAATTTTATGATGGGATTCGCCAAGGGCCTAAAACCTTTTCCAATTGGCTCACTTATCCACAGAGCTAATAGGAGGGCCTGGCGTGAAGAACTAGAAGCATGGAAAGAACCAAATATAAACTTCAGTAGAGCTACACCCATGTTGGAGGACCAAGTCAGAATGCTAATGAATAAGGCTTCTGTGATGCTGATTATGAAAGGAAATTTACAGGAGACAAAATAGAGACTCAGGAGACCAATTTGATTAGACAGATTGAGATTTGTTTTTCTATTGAAGTGTGGGAAGTTGGCTAAGAATTAAAATCTATGTACACCTGGATGTATGTGTAAGTGAAAAAGTGAACTTGTTGAAGGATTGGATAGGGTTAAGAAAGATAAAGAAAATGGTGAATTGCTTTCTATACCAAAAGGAGAAATTTATTCATGCAAATATATGGGAGTTGAACTATTGAAAAATGGTTTAATAACAGTGGAACAACTTATGATTTATGCCAGAGAAATAGAATGGAGAGGAAAAATTCTTCTTATTCTGTTCTGCTTTGTATACTTCACAAGGTCATGCCAAATGTATATGTTAATTTTTTACCCATGTTTACAATAAGCGTATTTGAGTTCAATGAAATACATGTATTTCCTAATAGGAAAACAAGACAAGCAGAAAGAATAAAAAATCTACCTTATCATTTTTTGCAAAATTTTTCAGGCTTAAGAAGGAAATATTGCCGTGTAGTAATTTCAAAAACCTTAAGATTTTTATTTGTTTATAGTCATCTGTGTTCAGCTTTTTCTTGGTAATTTCTTCTACAAGTTCTAGTGCTTGAGAGGAAAGAATTTGTACTCAAAATTCCAAATTCTTAGCAACCACATTCAGACACTACCATTGTGTTAGGTTCACATCCACTTTTCATTTGGATTTAGAAGTTTGTTTTAAACCATAGTCCAATATTGTACTGTGTATTTGTTCTTATTTGTTCAGCCTGTATTTCTCATTTTCCAAAAGGACAGTGACTTCATAGGGCCATATGTGTGAGTAAGGATGGTCATCAAGTGTGGAAAATTAAGGCCAACTGCCTAACCCTTCAGTAAGAAGAATATTTAAAGTACAGGGTGTGGCAAAAGTAGGTTTATAGTTATTCCTATAGGAAAAAGTACAATAATTAATAAATAACAATACAAGAATAAACTCTGTGTTTTGCACACTCACAACTGTAAACCTGCTTTTGCCCCACTCTGCATATCTAGGTGGACTGTATTATTTTTTTTGTTGCTTATGATTTGAATTTAAAATAACTTTTTGTGTCCTTACCTGAGGACACTTTTTCATTGCTTTTCAGAGAGACAGGAAGGGACAGAGGAAGGAAGAGAAAGAAACATCAGTGTGGAAGAGAAGTATTAATTGGCTGCCTCCCGTAGGTGCCCATACTGGGGATCACACACACCTTGGCTGTGGCTCATACGTGTCTGGAATGGGACCACACTTACAACCTAGGTATGTGCCCCAACTGGGAATCAAACCCACAACCCTTCGGTTACAGGATAACACTCCAACCAACTGAGCCACCCTATCCAGGGCTAAATTTCTTTTTAATGACACATACTAATTTCCGGTAGTTTGAGCCTACCTGACAGATATTAGTGGCTCTAAGGATGCCAAAATGCTCTTTGTTTTCATCCTTACCCATTATGGAATAAGATTGCCTTTTCATTGGGAGCAAAATGACTTAATTTATACACTATTATTATACATGCATGAATACTATTATGGATGTGCACACACAGGGATCCAACTCTATTCTTAATTATTCATGCTAGAGGGAGGGAGGGTGCGAAAATACAGATTTATACACGATCCAAAACCCTTAAATATTTTAGTTTAGAATATCTTGCTTGACTTACAGTTGGGCCTGGAAAATTTATTAAAATGATGTATAAATATTTAAGTATTTATTAGGCACCTGCTGTATACAGAGTTCTAAGTACCAGGGGACATTACAGGATATAAAAGGAATACCCTGTAAACCATTTGCCAAGATATCAAGGAAATCAAAAGGAGGAATAAACTTCTCATTTTTGAAGCTATCTGGAGAAAGTAGGACAATAATGGATCAACTCAAATAAAAAATTACCAGACTAAAATTTTGGTGAGGGGACAAGGAGGTACAGAGCAAGCTTCTTGGGTAAAATGCATCTTGACTCCAGAGTTGAACACACAATGGCTATAATTTTAAGGACTGGAAAAGCCTTCCAGACCTCCAGAAAATCACAGACTAGAAAGCTCAGGTGAAGTCACTGTTTTCTGGCTCCAGGACAGTTACTTGCTCAGGTCGCAGTGTGTCAATAATAGAACAAAGGCTAAAAATACTGTTTTTCTGATCTCGTGCAGTGGAAGTGTTGAGTCCTGGTCTTCTATAATTAGATTACATTGCATTTCTCTATAGAACAGTTTTAATAGCTATTTTGACTATGGTCATATAAGATACAACAGGGCAAATCAATTTCATCAATTTTATTGACTTTCGTAACTGGAGTTTAAAACTACATCCAAACACCAAGCCAGCCAATGTCCCAGTCACATTAAACAACTTGCTGTTCATCACATACTCCCCACATAGTCTTTTCTCAGACCTGGCATTCAGTTGGAATGGGAATGCATCAGTATAATAGTACAAGCTGTTAAAATATTAAAACATTTCTGTTCTAGTTGGTACATAGTCACATCTCTAATAAACATCCTCCTCAAATGTCCTTAGCCACAAGAGCTACCCAGACTTCTCCTCAGGAAATCTATACAATCCAATAATTTAAGGGGATAAGCCAAGACTCTTGAGGAACCTGCTGCAGCATTATGGCCATTTTTCATTCTGATTGATCAGTGCTGGGGCCACCAGTCCTTCAGTTGGACAATGTTAGTACCACCATTCATTCTGGTTAGTCCATGCTGGGGCCAACTTCCTTCTGAATAGTCAGTACCAATGGCATACCAGTGGTTAAGTATTATATTACTCCTACCTTTCCCCCATCTGTGTTTTTGTTCACGGACTTCCCTCTTCCTTGAATACTCTTTTTCATTTCACCTGTTCACTTTTTATCTCATGTCTGTCACAGGACACTGGCTTACACAATTGTAAGAGGTGATGAAGCAGTCTCTGTAAGGCGGTTGTCTTTACATCTGAGGTGGGAGCTTGAAGTCCTTGGGGCAGGCAGTCCAGAAGGCTGGCACCCCAAACACGAGGAATGATTGAACCCTTATTTCTCTTGCTTCTCATCTTAATTATGAGTGTATCAAACTAAGCAAACAGCTAGAACAGGAACAGAACCACAGAAATGGAGATCATATGGAGGGTTAGCAACAGGGGAGTGGGAGGAGGAGAGAGAGGTAAAAGGTACAGAGAATGAGTAGCATAGATAATGGGAAGAAAATAGACAGGGGGAGGGCAAGAATAGTATGGGAAATGTAGAAGCTAAAAAACTTATGACACATGGACATGAACTAAAGGGGGGAATGTGGGTGGGAGAGGGTGTGTAGGGTGGAGGGGAATGATGGGGGAGAAATGGGACCACTGTAATAGCATAATCAATAAAATATATTTAAAAAAAAGTAAAAGTCCTTTATTACAGAGCTAAACATACACACCTGCCCATAAATCAGAAAAGCCAACTGGGTGCATGGGAAAGGAGAGCAATTGCATGCCCAGCTGCTGCTGCACATCACCAACAAGGTGATTAAGCAACATGTGTGCAAAATGGCTGCTGCCTCCCTCTGCCTTCAGCAAGAATCAGCCTGTGGCCCACCATAAATATAAACACAGATGAAAGGGAATTCTGGGGAATGCATTGCAGCCTAGCCAGGTTGACATATTACAAATCCATCACAATTTGGTATTATGGCTTAAGTCAAGTTCCATCTCCTCCCTGTATCCCTCTTTCATCTCGCCAGGCTGGAAGTTCTCACTCCCTCCTCTGAGTCCCCAAAGCCCTCTATCAAAACTACATGGCCGCATTTCACACAATATGTTAACACAGTTAATATAATAGCAGCCTAAGATTTAAGCCCCACAACTGTCTGAGTGAAAAGTCCGTGATCCTACCACCTGTATTGCCTTCTAGTTCAGTGGTTTTTGAATTGTAAATCATAACCTAGTAATGCACAGTGAAGTCAGTTAAGTGTATCCAAATCAGCATTTAAAATACTAGAGTACAGCTGAATGAAAGGAAAGGAGACGGAAAGAAGAAAAAGTACTAGAAAATATTATGCATCATACATAGTGACAATAAGCATGGCTTAGTGAAAGTTTATTTCAGTTATGTACGTGTGTGTGTTAGGATGGAAAATGCATTTCTTAACTTTGGTTGCCATCAAAAGCATTTGAAAACTTCTGCACTTGCTGCTCCATCTGTTCTTAAGGTCACTGCCAACAGGTAGTGGTTTTAACAATAGTTTGCTTCGTTATACACACTTTCTTCTGGCCTTAACTACTTAGAAAAGGGTGATTATAATTCTTGATACACTTTCTAGTGTCCTTTCTGCTAAAATAAAATTATTAAAGAAAACCATATGCAATTGGTTAACCTGATCTCAATTTACTAGCTGTGTGATCTTTGGCAAGTTACTTAACCTTTCTAAGGTTAGCCTGAATTTTACTTTCTCCATCTTTTTGGTGGGGTACGTACATGCTCACTTATGTTGCAAGGATTGAATGAGATTATTTGAACTTTAGAATAGTACCTGGCGTAGCAATCATGAAGTAAGTGCCAGCTATTACTAAATTATCTACATAGACCAGAGAAATCTTAACTGAGTCTTACATTTAAGAGAATAAATGGGTAAGGAGGGAAATTCTTTTTTAGCCTTGAGCTCTTAACCCCATGAAAACATAAATTGACAAAGTAGGTCTGCATTCTTTCAGTGCATTATTCATCAAACACTTATTGAATACCTACTATGTGCCAGGGACTGGATCAATCTACAATAATAAAAGTGAGACCCAAATTTATAGATGCTTCTTAAAGCTGGGGGTATATTAGAAGAGCTGAGTGATAAATCACCCTGGCACCTTATTTTATGATTGTGGACAAGAGTGATCATCCCTTGACTCTTACATGTAAGCCCTGTCAAATGAACTGCAGCTATAATAGCCTCATTTTTTAAAAGCCATGTCCACCTGGCATTCATTTGACTGAAACTAGGGTCCTA
The DNA here is from genome assembly GCA_039655065.1 of Glossophaga mutica. Lineage (NCBI taxonomy): Eukaryota > Metazoa > Chordata > Mammalia > Chiroptera > Phyllostomidae > Glossophaga > Glossophaga mutica. Next base: position 140,863,433 of record CM077305.1, on the reverse strand, counting down.
CTTCCCATTTTTTTGGTTTGGTGCCTTCTCTCTGCGTGCCATAATCATGAGGACTGATTTTCTCTTTACCTTATCTTCTCTCCATTGCTCAGGTCTCTCTTTTTCTCATTCACCCTCTCCCTCCATCATTGATTCACCTCCTGTGTTCTGCCAGCTCTATTGCACCCTGAGATATGGGACCAACATTTTTCTCCCTATGAGAGGTGAATTGGCAAGAATCAAAATATGGGTCTTACAGGAAAAGACACAGTAACCATAGGGCACTCGTTTCTAATTCTCTGCTACAAACCTTTGCTTTGGGGAGAAGGGAGCTTACCACACACACAAAAAAAATGCCTTTCCATACATAAGGTGCATGTGCATAACAACACTTCTTCCCAAAGGGCCATGGAGAAAAGCAGGGTCTTAAAAATTTGGTTGACTTTAATTTAACATAAAAATGATGATATTTCAGCCTGTATTTACTGTCAAAAAGTCACAAGCAGTAATTTTTACATTTGTGTGCCCCTTTGTATTTTACAAAATATTTTTACATGCATTTTCTTTTACTTCACATCCTTATCTTACACCTCCACTGCTTCACAAAACCAATGATAACAATTGTTTGATGATATAAGAACCCTCTGAAGTAGGCAGAGCAGGTGTTCTATCTTTATTTTTCAGACAAGGAAACTGAGACTCAGGGACATTGTGTCTTGCCTGATGCCACTTAGATCTTAAAGAGCAAAGTGAATGTTGGAGTCTGAGGCTTGTGGCAGCCAGCGGCCAGGCAGATCAGTGCCTGAAGCCTGGACATGTTCATACCATCATTTGGGTCCAACCACACTACATCCAACAGACCGAGCATTTCAGTGCTGGAGCTCGGGCCACAAGCAGCCCTAGAACGACAAAGAAACAGAACTTCTGGTTAGACTCTTCCAGGGAAGCTATGGTAATTTGCAACAACTGGACATTGTTTCTGTTAATGTTTGTCAGCATGACCATCACATAATTTCACTGTGGTGGCAGGGACTCAGCTCCAGAATTCTACATAATTAAAGCCCCTGGATTCCCGTTTCTCAGTGGCTTTGAGAGAACCCCTAGTGGCTCTCTAGATAAGATGTCCTTCCCCATCAGGAGGTACTGCCAGGCATTCAGCCATGACCACACCCTCCAGGACCCTGCCCCGTAACCCCTCTTCCATCAGTCATAAGCAGCATCCCAGTGACATGGGCAGCATCTCGATCACAAGTATCATGACCTTCACTAGGTGGACTGAGGCCAGCATGCCCTCCCCTGCCGTGACCCACCCTACAGCACTGACAGTGTGAACAAGGTGAACAACATCCCAGTGGTGAAGGCTAGAGCTACTCATGTCATCATGAATTTTCTGATCACAAAGTAGACCCAGAAGAGCATTCAAAGAGAAAAGGAAGGCTGAGAGATAGATGCTGGCAGCATATCCCACAATGGCCCTCCCACTGAGGAGATCAAGTACCTAGCTTTGAGAGGCAGAAGCACACCACACACTGGTAAGCTACCAGGTGGAGAGATGATAAAAGAAGAGAGGCAGCCAGTGCACCCCAAGCAGCCTCTCCAAAGATGGTACACTTATAGTGTTCTTCCACAGCCTTACCTGGCCCTTTCCTAGTACCATGAATTCTAAACGGTGTGAGTACTCCAACTCATCGAATAAATGGAGCTTCTTTGAATGAAGACCCCTCCAGAAGTCTGATTCGGGTTTTACCATCCAGGCCTACAAAAGGGCCCAGAAGCCCTCCCAGAAGACCTAGGTCATGTGGGTGGCTAAATATCCAGCAACGTTCAGACCACCCAAGATGGACGTCCCAGTGATAGAAGGGAAGAAGCAATTGCCACAGACCCATAATCTCAAACTTGAATGTGCTCATGCCTACTAGCCTCTGCAGCTCTTTCTATTCCAGGGACGCTGGATAGAAGGTGTTTTGTTCCCTTTTACCTTGGTATGAAGGTAATAAAGTTATATTAAATTTTTTTAAATTTTTTAAACTTGTTAAACTAAAGCTAAAGCTGGAGAAATCATTGACTTTTCAGAAGTATTAATGCAAAGTTTGTCCTTGTTGTATGGAAGCAGCTACTTTGTACTGCTTTAATTTAAAATCAGACTTAATAATCTTAGCAATGATGTGGGAGGGAACTTCATTATCTATTTTTATATAATTTTCCCTAAACAAGAACTCTGATCATTGTTTATTAGTTAAATAGTGTTTGCCTTATTCCCAGACCCAAGCTTATTGGTTTCTTTGCCACTGTCAGTGCCCCTACCAAGCATTGGCAAATCACGGAGCAGAGATGCCCACTGACTAGTTTAGACCACCTAGGACCTTTTGATCTTGTGCTGGTGCTGCATGCTCTGGCCTTGTCAGGTAGGGGCACCTAAGATCTGGTTGAGATAGGAGTATAATTAAAAATCACACGTGGCAGGGATTTCTTTGCTGAAACTGGACTCTCCCTGCCCTATTGTAGACATGATGGATCACTTTTCCGGAAGTCAGTTCTTTTTTATTTTATTTTATTTATTGTTGTTCAAGTACACTTGTCTGCATTTTCCTACCACCACTCTCCCCACCCTAGCTATCCCTCTCTCCCTCCCCTGATCCCATCCCCCCTTGATTTTGTTCATGTGTCCTTTATAGTTGTTCCTGAAAACCCTTCCTCCTTCTCTCCCCATTATCCCCTCTCACCTACCCTCTGGGTACTGTCGGTTTGTTCTTAATTTCAAAGTCTCCAGTTATATTTTACTTGCTTGTTTGTTTTGTTGCTTAGGTTACATTTAAAAGTGAGATCATATATTTGTCTTTCACCACCTGGCTTATTTCACTTAGCATAATGCTCTCCAGTTCCATCCATGCTGTCGCAAAGGGTAAGAGCTCCTTTCTTTCTTCTGAGTAGTATTCCACCATGTAAATGTACCATAGTTTTTTGATCCACTTATTTACTGATGGGCATTTAAATTGCTTCCAGCACTTGGCAATTGTACATTGTGCTGCCATGAACACTGGGGTGCATAGGTTCTTTTGAATTGGTGTTTCAGGGTTCTTAGGGTATATTCCCAGTGGTGGAATTGCTGGGTCAAAAACCAGAAGCCAGTTCTTACTGTGGCAGCTCTTGGGCCAGTGCTGTCAGAGGGATGCTTCTTTTTGATGTTTCAGAACAGAGCAAACACCAGTCTCACATATCCTTTCTTTAAAGTGAAATTCATTTAACTCTGATTTGGTTGAAAATTCAGTGTACTGGTTTAGTATAGACAAAAGGATGCTAAACTTTTTTAAAGTAACAAAATGGTAACTACAATTAGATTATGTTCTTGAGGTTCATGTGAATCTAATGTCACCCTATTTTGGTTTCCTTATTCATTAAAGAGGAAGAAACTTTTTTCCCCTGGAGAATGGAGGAAATTAAAATTTTTCAAAATAATGGCACATTCCCCCTAATGAGCCTCATACCTTTATGCAAACGCATGCATTATTGAGGAAAAAATGGGGAAACTCCCTGTTTTATTTCTCCTTACTCTGTGTATGTTTAGTCATTTTCTTAAACATTGTCTCAAAGTTTTTCAGATATCCTTGTCTATATAAGTAACTAATTTTTCCATAGCGAGACCCTGGAGTCTAAAATAATCAGAGCAATTATTTATTTGTATAACGCATTTATCTCTTACTTGTTCTGATAGTAAAATCCTTACTACTTTCTCAAATAAATAAATAAATAAATAAAACCTGAGAATGTTTACTCCTATCCCAGCTTTTTATTTACTCACCACATTTTCTACCACAAAATAAAATTCACTGTTAGAATCTCACATCACTCCAACATAAATATTATTGTCTTCATATTACAGATGAACAACTTTATCTCTTCAAATCTAAGATACAATTAACTATTATTTTATGTGCAAGTACACAGAAAACAATACAGCCAATTAAACTGCGATATGTCATTAATTGTGGCACTCTCCTGATTTCAGAGATAGCAGAATGTGAAAATATATGTGTCTTAGAATTAATGAAAAAGAGTAACTGAAAATACCAAGAAGTGAAATAACTTTCTGAGAATTAGAAATGTATATGTGTTAACGGAACTGCAGAAAGAGATGGCAGCATCCTCTCTTTTTCCTGGAAAGGTGAAACTGACGGGCCTCAGGAAGCACAGCTGCAAGGTGATAAGGGGGGACTGGAGACTTCTCTGCTGATCTCTGAGGGAACAGCCCATGGAAAAACAATTGCTCTTGTTATGTATAATTCATGGGCTCAACTGGGACCATTTGTTTATTAATTCATTCAACAAAGAAGTCCCCATTCTATGCTGGGCACTCTTCTAATCATCTGAGGATAGTGCACTGAATAACAGGTACAGTCCCTGTCCACCTGGAGCCTACAGCCCAGGGGAACCAACCCTGAAATTACCATTCAGGTGCATGATTTTGTGTAAGTTACTTACACTTCTATTTGCTGATTTAACAAAATGTAATAGTTAACTTACAGGGTTGATGTATTTTACTAGTTCCAGACTTTGCTTCACACAGATGTTGGATCAAAAAACAGAACTTCCTCAACAAAGAGGCAAAGCTCTACATCTCACAGAAGGAAGTAAGGAAGGTTTCCTGTTAGAATGGACCTTCCAGGCCAATAAGACCCAGTTGCATTGCTTCCTCCAGAGAAGGGGTTGGAAAGTCCAGGAAGACATTCCAATATTCTTTTTTCTTTTATTGTTGTTCAAGTACAGTTGTCTCTATTTTCTTGCCACCACTTCCCCTCCCACCTCCCCATCCCCTCTTTGTCTTTGTCCATGGGTCCTTTATACATGTTCCTTGATGACCCTTCCCCTTCTTTCCCCCATTATCCCCCTCCCTTCTCCCCTCCGGTTACTATCAGTTTGTTCTTTATGTCAATATTCTTAAAACCAGAGGTTAACATCATATAGACTTTCTAGAATCCCAAAATAAGAAAGAGTGAGAAAGCCTGGCAGAAAATGCTGTTTTGTTGGCTAATGCATGTGCAGTCCTGTTGAAGTTGCAAAATTGATGATTTCCAATCCTTGGAAGAACATATATGCCTGTTTGCCTGGGTGTGCTCATGTGTATGCCTGCATTCCTAACATTACTAAAGTTTTTATCAAGTGGAAAAGAACTTAAAATAACCAAGATGATTTTGTAAAAGAACAAGGTTGGAGAGTTAATACATTTCCAGATTTGTTATAAAGCTACGGTAATCAAGATAATGTGATATTGGTATAAGGATAAGTATATAAATCAATAATATGGAAATAAGCATTCCATTTACAATCAATTGAAAAAGATAGTCCATTTTACAAATTGTGTTGTACACTGGATATCTGTATGGGAGAAAAATTAACCTTAACCCTTACCTCACACATTACACAAAAAATTAACTCAAACTGTCTCATGAACCTAATATAAAAATGCTAGGGGAAAAGTCCTTTATGACATTGGTTTAAACTTTAATAGAGAGGACACAAAACACCCAGACCATGAGAGGAAAAGTTGGTGAGTTGGACTTGATAAAAATAAGAAATACTATAAACATAGGGGTGCATAGGTTCTTTTGGATTGGTGTTTCAGGGTTCTTAGGATATAGTCCTAGCAGTGGAATTGCTGGGTCAAAAGGTATGTCCATTTTTAGTTTTTTTAGAAAATTCCATACTGTTTTCCATAGTGGTTGTACCAGCCTGCACTCCCACCAGCAGTGCACTAGGGTCCCCTTTTCTCCACAACCTCTCCAACACTTGCTGTTTGTTGCTTTGTTTATGTGGGCCATTCTGACTGGTGTCAAGTTGTGCAGCAGAAAGAAAGAAGGAGTTCATACCCTTTGCAACTGCATGGATGGAACTTGAGAGCATCATTTTAAGCGAAGTAAGCCAGGCAGTGAAAGACAAATACCATATGATCTCATTTTTAACAGGAAGCTAATCAACAAAACTAACAAACAAGCATAATATAACCAAAGACACAGAAATTGAGAACAGACTGAAAGTCACCAGAGGGGAGAGGGGAGGGAATTTCAGGGGAAAAGGGGAAGGAATTACAGGAACAAGTATAAAGGACACATGGACAAAAACTATGGGGGGTGGAAATGGGAGGGAGGAGGGGAGGGCTGGGGTGGTAGGTTCAGGTGAGAATAAAAGACAGAAAACTGTACAAGATCAACAATTAAAATAAATTTAAAAAATTTGGATAAAAAAATAAGAAATACTTCCACAAAAGACACTGTCAAGAAAATGAAAAGATAAGTCATAAATTTGAAAAAATCCAAGGTATATAATGAACACTGACAACTTAAAAAAAAAACAACACAATTTTAAAGAAAGGAGCAGACGATTTGGATACTTCTCAAAAGGCTATATAAATGAGTTCCCATCGTGGTCAAGCCTCTCCATGAGGAAGTGCTACTTCCTGGTGATACTCACCAAAGGCCTCATGCAGAAGCCCTTTGCCCGCTCTTCAGCAACGGGTGAGCCTAATCAGGGACCTTAACTGGAGCTTAACCAGCTCCACACTTCACAGAGTCTTCTGACTCTGCTTTGGCATATAGATTTCCTGTGGTCACAAAATCTCTCCATTATGCAAAAAACCTTGCTAGCTTTAGACAGATTTTGTAATAACCACAACCTCATAGGTGCCAGGAGATTTTTATCTCTTTTTCACTTCCTCTTTTTATGCTGTTTAAATTTTCCAAACTAGTAGTCAGAGAACATTCTGAACCACAACCTGCTAATGAGACCCAAATTTATTAGATAATCCCCATGCCACTCCTCTCTCTTCCACTAGAATATAAGTTTAATGAGGGAAAAGTTTTTGTCAAGTTCTTCACTGATACATCCCCAGCACCTAGAAAAAAATGTTTGATACATAGTAGGTGCTTAATAAATATTTTTGAATATAAATAAATTTTATTGTAATATCATTTTGAAAGAGCCAAGATATATGGTTATTCTAATTTTTAAAATGGGTGTAATTCCTACCCTGCTCCAAATCTTCCCACTTATCCATTATTTTAACATCTTAACAAATTTATCAGGAACAAATGGCTTAACCAAGATAAAAGTTAACTTTTGTAATAATAATAATAGCAAGTCTTTATATAGCTCTATACCAGCCTGTTTACCTTTATTAACTAATATCATCCTTATAATAACCCATGGGGGGAATATTATTATACCCCATGATACAGGTGAGAAAAATGAGTCATGGAGAGTTTTAATAATTTGCCCAAAGTGACACAACTAACTAAGTCACACATTTGGGTTTGAACTCAAGATCTGGCTCCAGAATCTATGCTTTAATAACTAGACCCGTGCTTCTCAACCTTTAATGTGTACACAAACTGTTGGGAGATATTTTTTAAAATGCAATTATAATTTAGCAGCTCTGAGGTGGAGCCTGACATTTTGCATTTCTAATAAGTTCCCTGGTGCTGCTGATGATCTGAGGACCACATTTTGATTAGCAAGACATTACATGAACACAAGGACATGAACTAAAGGGGGGAATGTGGGTGGGAGAGGGTGTGCAGGGTGGGGGGAATGATGGGGGAGAAACGGGACAACTGTAATAGCATAATCAATAAAATATATTAAAAAAAAAAAAAAGAAACCACCTCTCTCATAAACAGTTCATCTAGTAGGCAGTCCAGAGGTGCACGGTAGTCCTGTTCCATAAGATGTTCTAAAGATCCACGTGCCTTCTTTCTTTCTGCCATTCACTAGGGATTTCCCTCATCTCCATGGTCAAATGTGAACAACTATACCATGTCCACATCCACATTCCAGTCTTTTGGAAAAAGGAAAGAGAAAGCAGAGAGCAAGCAGCTTCGCTTCTTTTGAAGGGCATGGACAGAAGTTACACATCATTCTGCATACTGCTCATTATCCAGACCTAGTCAGAGGGCCACACCTGAGCTGCAAGGAAGGTGGGGAAACGTCATCCCCAGCAGCACAGATGCTCAGGATGACATTTTATTCTATCACTAAAATAAAATTTTAAAAATAGATCAATGTAGATTGGTGAGACAACCAACAGTTTCTACCACAGTGGATTTAGAGCTTTTGCTTATTTCATCACACTTGTTATCTCTTTGTTCTCAGTTTAATCTAATGAGGAGTTTCCACTTTGCTCCATCTTCCACTCACCTGCACACAAATTCCTTTGTGTCTAGAAAACCCATTTTACCATGAAGTCATCTCCCTTAATTTGATTCCTTCAAAGCTCTGATAAATGGAAAGGTGGAGTCCATTCTTGCATAACCTAAAGATAGAAGCTTAGGATAAATAAATAATAAACATTTTAAGCATCTGAGTTCCCCCCATCTCTCTTTAGCCTTATTTCTCTAGTGTCCCATCTACTCTCAATCTCTACCTGAACCTTAAGGAAACTCAGTGAAGTTGGAAATAATGTCCTTAAATTGCTCTATTTTGATTAAATTCTCTTCTTTTCCTCTAACTGAAAATATCTGTGAGCAGCTTCTTGGTTGCTTATCTGTATTATAACTGGAGGAGGCCCTGAAGAAAATATTGTGAGGGTAATTCATTCTAAGTACATGTGATTTGAATCAAGTTTAGGCAAAGACTGGGAAGCTGCCTTCTTTTTTATTGGAATACCTTAGCCTAAACCTAGCAACTCAGAGACATTTGGATTAGGCAGCTCACACAATGCACACATCCTGCCAGCAGTCACGGATGAGCTGGCTGGAAGGAAAGAATGCAGTGAGGATCTACAGTAGTTAATACATCCAGTCACTTGTGCAGGTTATAAGAAAGGGCTCAAGAGTCCAGCACATCACTGTGGAACCTGGATCTTTTTTAAAAGGATTTTACCTTCACAGTTGGGAAATATATTTGAGACTATTGCTGTGTTCATAAGCTTTTGAATTAAGCACAAAAGAAAAAGATAACCAAATAATAAAAAGAGAAGCAAATTGGGGTGAGGCAGAAATCATTACTATTGTGAGCTGGCACCAAAGTTCATAAACTTTGAGTTTCTGAAACAAGTCTGCAAAATCTACCCAACAAAATATATTGAAATAAATTGAACTAATCCTTTTTTTTAGCAGCCAAAATATAGCATCATTTTTAGATGGACCTGGGAGTTATTTCTAATACCTGGTTTTCAAAAGATGAGACCTATTTGTAGATTGACAGAAGTTGTAGCTATTACATTGGGCCTTGGCAGACAGCATGGCCCATCCATTTGTCTCAGCCATCAGTGAGTACCACTGCAGGCTCAGTTGGTCTGGCTGATTGATTATAAAGACAGCCAAAATGAACAGCTCAACCATCACACAATCTGATTTCCCCTCCATGTATTGACCCAGTCCAAGTTACATATGTTACAGTATTTGCAAAGCTGTCACTATCATAAAACACTTACTAGGCACTTGTTATGGACAGGACCTTTACAAGAACCCATTAAAATTAGAAACCAACTCACCCTGGCCTGTTTGAGCTTTGGAAATTTTTTTAAATGGGGAGATGAAAGTGGTTTATTACATACCTACACATTTGCACAAACATGGTAATAACAGCAATGACAAAGCAGATAGCTCTGCCTGAGACTTCCCTTTGATATGATTAGCTGAGCAGTAACTGGGAATAAAAGCAGATAGAGAACAACCTCTAAGTGTGTGTGTGTGTGTGTGTGTGTGTGTGTGTGTGTGTGTGTGTGTTTTGCTTTAATCTTTCCTTATTTTTAAAATCTCAGAATGTGTGGAGTGGAAACCAAACTCTGGTGTCCTTTGTTACCCAAGAAGAAGTGCTGGCATCTGCTGGTAGAGGTAGGGACTGTTCCTTAGCACCAATTGTCTCATTAACTCAGGAGATGACCTGGTCTGTCTGCAAACTGTGTGCATTTCAGATCCTTGACTGACTTATGATTAAAGCAAGATGGGTTGTTTAAAATTGTGAAGCCAACAATTTGCTTTTATTCATCTCTAAAATGGCCTTCAGTTCAATTCAGGATAAATCAGAGCGATCTTTCCCTGCACTAAATAAACTTCTAAGCATACTGATTGAGCTCCTCAGATGGGACACTATGGGAATGCAGAAAACTCCAGGCCCATTAAATCACTGAGCGCACTTAATTGAAATTATGATACTCTGGTCACCCGTGGCTAAATGAAGAGCAGAGGTTTAATGAGTTTACCAGGTTAAAAATGAGCCTGTGTCAGGCAGGAATCAGACTCATTAATTAGGACCCCACTTAAACTATTGAGTAGATTTACTTACCAGCAATACTCAGTCAGGGGGAGGAGGGGGAGACTTGGTGACGGGGATGGCCACCTTTGCTTGTGGCCAATTATGAACAACTAAATAAGGGTTTAGAGGAGACAGTGGTTAGTGAGCAGACCATTTAACCAATTTTCGCCACTAACCACAATAAACCTGAAAATCCTAAATCCCTGCAGTTTTACTTTTGAAACTGATTGAGACCTAGTGAGACCTAGTGTGATCTTCTCCACTCTATTTGAAGGACATTTGCAGACTGTGGACATTCCCTAAAATGCCTGGCTCCTTTCAAAGCTACAGCTGGTGTGGAATGGGAACTTGGCAGTCTCCTTCGGAAAAGATGGACTTGCCCGAGTGCCCAAGTCCTGCAGGGACATATAGAGAAAAGAAAAAAAAACACCACTCTGTTCATACAGTAATGGAAAGGAACTTCCGTTTCAATTATCGGCAATTAGTTGAGCACTAGGAACTCAGGGTGTAGGCTTTGGAGAAATATTGGCTCTGCCTCATTCTGTGAGATCTTCGAGCCTCCATCGTAACCTCTTTAAGCCTCCATTTCTTCAACTCCAAAAAAAGAACAATAACGACCTAATGCAAAGGGGCATTGTGGGGATTCCACGCAGAGATTAGGGTAAGGTGCTCAGTGCCCGGCATTTACCAAGCATCCCATAATCGAAGGTGATTGATTGCTGTGGTCAGCCCTGTACAAGTCAAAATTTGCACCTTTTCATGTCTTGTTTCAACCCCATAATGCAGTGAACGTGTAAAAGAAAAAGAATAGATGTTAAATGCTCTGGGATGTTTAGTCTGAGGAACAGCTGCAGGGACTGAGGAATAGTTCTTACATGAAAAGGAGTCCGATCCACAAACTTGCTTTGCTTTCTCTCACACCCTCCTCCTCCTCCCCCTCCCCTGCCTCCCCCTCCTCCTAATGCCCCCTCCATTCCCCTCTTCTCCCATACCCTTCCCCCTGCTTTTGTAGTAGAAGAGCTTGGTGCTGCTAGCATTTTCTTTTAAAGCACAGGCATCTTATTCTTAGTTCAGAGAAATTGCAAATAAAATTGTCATAGGCGAGCCTGCAATTTAATGTCTTATGCTTGTTCATGACAACTCAATGCTGTGTTGAACATGCTGGTCTTTTGATTTGGATGTCCTGACTCTTAAATTCAAAGAAAAGCAGCTGAGTTAGATGTGTATAATTTGACTGATCAGGACCCCTCCGTGTGCATGAAAGGGATGTACGTGGAGAAAGACCAGTGCATCCACGGAGAGACTGCTGAGGGGTTACGTTGGGGTGAATCAAACAGAAGTTGGATAACCTTTTTCTCCAAATGGAAATGTAACGAAATGACCCTTTAAGAACAGCAATTCAGAATGGTCTTCGCCCCACCCCCCATAACTATCACACACACACACACACACACACACATCCATTTGAGCAGATTTATGAGGACAAATAGAAGTGAAATAAGGCTTCAGCCTCTTAACACCTACACATGTATTATACTGGAGTCAACATTATGCCTCATGGGCCAATAAAAACAAAGGAACACTGAAACTTCAAACACTGTGTCCCATGTGGGATGTTTCAAAGGAATAAGACTGGTAAAAAATCACATTTTTCTCTTGAAAAATCGCATTTTTATCTTGAATCGCATAGTTTTGTATTAACTCCTGTTAATAAGAAGAGCCACATTACAAACTAGCCACTCTTTCAGGTAAGTATTAAGCATTATTTCTAAATTGTATCCATTCTGATAGCTCGAATTCATTCCTTCTCTTCAATTTCTTCACCCTTCTTTAAATGGTCTATCGTTTAAAGTCATAGGAAAATGTGGTATTAGAATTAAACTCCTTGAGCAGGAATTTTTAAAATCATTTTTGTACTCCCAATTTCTAGCCCACTATCTCACACCAAGTAGAACCTCAACATATTTATAAATGAACAAATAGTTAACTTGTGTTAGCTTTCATGTATCAGTGAATAATATAGGCTAAATAACTTTTTAAATTTTTTAATAAAAGGGAGCAGTACCTTTCTTTCTTGAGGTACTCATAAAACTGTGAAATGTTGGTAATACCATTTTATGTCTTGGGTTAGTCTCCCCCCAAAGTGGGGGGAATATATATATTATATATATATATATAAAATCAGCAGAGAATTATCTGCAAAATGGTCTTATACTGAATAATCTCAGAGAAGAGGCACAAATGCACTCTCAAGGTTTCTTTCAGTAATTTTCTTGCCAGCAACTAGTAGTATGTTTTGGGCAGTTGCAAGGCTTGGAAGCACTGCATAAACTCTAAAACAATAAAGAAATGGCTTGAATTGTAGTAAAAAAAGGAGAACTAATGAAAAGGGACATAAGAAATATAATGAAAATAAATAGTTCCTCTTCCAACTTCCCTCCAGGGAGCAGGCTATAAAAGATAGCTGGAATAGTAGACTCTGGAATAAAATTCTTCCAGGGTAGAAAGTAATTACTGGTGAGTATATGAAAGCCCAGGTTTAATTGTTCTTTTTAATACAGTGAAAGAAGGCATTCATCATACAACTTCAAATGAGTGTCCCATTAATGGAGCATACCTACCCCCAATAGAATACTATAAATTAATATTTTTATTCATCCTGTAATTATTTTGTGAGTGGCGCATTTGTAATGCATTGTACTTAGGGCTATGAGTTAAAAGCATTAATCAGGTAAATGTCATCATTTCAAATCCACCACAATTGTTGATACTCCATTAAGCATTTTTTAATATTTTAATATTCCAAGGCCCTCATGAAGATGACCACCATTTTCTTAAGCTTCTTGAAAAACCTAATTTCTAGTTCTAATTCACTCTCTGATATTGATTTCTAGATTTCTCTAGAAAGCTCATTTGGGGCCATTTGTTGGGTTTGACCAGCGGGCAAGACAGTGAACTATATTTACAACTTCGCATTTCTGTTAGTTCATCAGGGCCTGGAGGCTACGCCATAAACACTCAGGACCTCATGCCCCAGTTACGGCAGCACAATAGGCTTCACCTTCCCTTATGTCTAAATTCTTCTCTGGAGTAAATAGGGACTTCGCGACACAGAGGACATCATCCTCGGCACAGTGCCATATGGACATAAAGGGCGGCCTTAGGACACTCTAGGCAATCTGGTTATAAATATCTTCTTACTTCTACATACACAGCTGACTAGGTGATTATGTTAGCTAGGTTAAATTAACAATGTAATATGCTGTTTACCCATGTTCCGCTTTCCTTTTCTTTCCACTGAGATTCTCATGTTCTTTTACAATTGGTATAAATGTGCCTATATCCTGAGTTGTGACATGAGATGCAGTTTCCTTTCAAATTCATCCTAGAAGACATATGGCCTGGATATCACCTGGCTATAAAACCTGTATCAGCCACTGACTCCCCATGTGACCTTGGGCAAGTTATTAACCTCTCAGCACCTCAGTTTGCCCATCTGCAAACTGGCGATGCTAAAATTATCTGCATCTGTATCTGTTGGGTGGGAGGATCATGAGTTAGTATTTGTAATGTGCTCAGAATAAAGTCAGCCATGTATAAAGGCAATATCAGGGTTTGCTGTTATTTTTCCCCAGCTATGCTGCTAAAAAATCATCAAACAAGATATTTATTCCTACTGAATTTTAAGGTTCTCAGAGGGTTGACAGAATGAGATAAAATGTGGGTAAGGTTTGGCAAACTCTGTGAAGGCTTGTGAAATGCCAACCAAAGTAAAGAATTGAATTAGAGTAAGTAAATAAAACATAAAGTAAGATTTTTTAAGCTGCTAAAGTATTCTTTGTTTTAAATTTCTGCATTTTCATATTTCATCTTTTGAGAGAAGTACCTATTGTGTACATAAATGTATATGCATATATATAAATACACAGCCAAAGATATTCTGTGTGGAGTTAAACTTCTAGTAATGATTCCCTGTAAGTACTTTCTTGTGTTTATCATGTGTTTTATGGACCAGAAACAGACCTTTGTGGCAGGTGTATTCATGCAATATCTTGTTATGCACAATATACTTATTAAATTTTATTAAAGCAAAATTGTTTATCATGTGCTTATAGTAAGTATGGAATTGTAAATGCCATATGATAGGCATTTTTGCCCAGATGTGTTTAGAAGAGGTGAAGCCATCCCTCCTTTCCACAATACAGGTCTCTTTTACACACACATACCACACACACACTCACATTTCTCTACAAACCCTGGTAAATAAACCTGGTTGCTTTCTAAAGCAGTTGTTTGGGGGAAAAGGTTTCTCAGTAGCTTGATTGTATGATGTTTCTACACTAAAGTGATTCCTAACGTCATCCTTGGGAAAGACAGTGAGACAAATTAAGATCAGACAAAATGGAGGCTTTCCGGGGCCTGTGCCATTAAGCCTGGAGTCAGTTCGTCAACACTGAAGATGCTGATGAATCAGAAAACCAGAGAGGGCTTCACGTTTCAGTCTTTGGGACAGGTTGGCCTCAGAGATTTATTTTCAGATCTTTTTTTATTTGTCTCTACTGCATAGTAAAACTTGGGTGGGCAAAATTCTCCCCATTCCAGGGACCCTGTATAGACGGCTGTCGGATTTTATGGGACTGATACTCTGTTCTTTTTTAGAGGGCCATTTATGCCCAGTGTCTGTCCTCCTCTTAGCTAGCATACATCAGTCTCTAAATCTTCCTCCCCCACCTTTGAAAATTTATGGCAGCTTTCAGCCAGGCTTGGCTTAAAGCCATTGACCTCTGTGGCCTGCGTTATTGACCAGAACACAGCATCTTCTGCCCACATAATATATGTCTCTTTATCTCCCTGAAAGGAAAGGAAATGACTCTTGGAATGGCCAGGAACACAATAAAAATGAGAGAGGCTTTCCCATTTCTTTCTTCCTTTCTTTCTCTTCCTTTCTTTTCTCTCTCTCCCTCTCTCTCTCTCTCTCTCTCTCTCTCTCTCTCTCTCTCTCTCTCTCTCTCTCTCTCTCTCTTTCGTCCATGTCATTTGGCTTTTAAAAAATCACACTGGGACTGGCATGTGTGCTAGGCAGCATTTTGAACAGGGCATTGAGAGGGCACCCTTGGGTGCAGACATTGTAGGACAGGAGGCCTGTCCCAAATACAGTCACCATTGTGTAAGTTCCCACCTTGAGTGTGAATGGAGTGAATAGCCCTTTGTCAGCAATGCCTCAGAACTGAATCTATGGACTCATGACATAGTAAGCTCCCAGGGACACTGGTGAAAAACAGCAGGACTCACAGGTCCTGCATGCCTTTTGGGGTGGGGAGCACAGTGGCATAGGAGCCCAGAGCTGGGAGAGCCAGGAGTACTCATCTGGTTCAAGGTCCTAAATTTACAAGTGAAGAAATGGAGGTCCAGTGAGAAGACACAACTAATCTGAGGCAAAGAGCTGCCAGAAATGGAGCCCACCACTAATGTATGACCTTGTCCTTAAAAGTACTCCCTGGCTGTTAACTGTCCACAAAATAAAAACACACAATATGGTATAGTAGCAAGGCTTAGACAAAGCAGTCAGCAAAAGCCTCTTCCATTCCCTTTTTCAGGTATTATTTTCCAAAATCCTGTACTCAAGAATCCTCAGCTGTCCTGAAAGCACAAAACCAGATGCCTCTCACTGTCACCTTCAGACAGAAGCTAGGAGCAGCCCAGAGAAAAACTCTAAAGGAAAACAATGCACAAATGTGGCACTTACAGATAGCTTTGCAGCCTCGGACGAGTCTCTTACCCTCTAACCCTTCACCTCCATGGGGACCATGGGTATGGGAGTGCCACACCATGAGCTGGAGCAATTTATCTGAGTGTGTCAGGACTTTCTGGAGAAGGACTTTCGCAGAAGTCATAATTTTTAGCCTAGTTGTAATTCACTAAGGGCCAGTGGCTTATGTTTTACCTACCTAGAACATTTGTTCTCAGGTTTAAAGGACAGAACACCCAGGGGGTGCCATCCTCATTGCAGATCATCAGGATAGGTTGATACACTCAGTTCTGTCATAGAAACTAGAATCCAGAAACAAGATTACTAGCAGAAAAGACATATACTACCTACCTATTTATATTTATGATCTACCATAAGCAGTCATATATTTCCACAAAAAAAGTTAATGGGACTAGCCACAGTAAGGTCCTTATGAGTTTTTCCATCTTCCATCACCATTTAATTGGCTTATTTGTAAGTTTTGCAAGCTGACTCAAGGAGACAGGCTGCAGCAGATGCCAAAGTGTGAAGTAAAATCTGTGGAGGGGAAACCTTGAAATTAGAAAATTCTATCTGGCAACTTTTAAATCCAGAAATTTGGAGAACACATGCATTATTGAATTTCAGTGATAAAACATTCAGCTCAGCTTATGCAACACCAAGGATCTACGGACAAATTGAAGAGCCATTCGCTGGAGTGTTAACAAAGCAGTGTAAGTCACATGTCCAGATCGTCTAGGCCTCAGACTAAGGGGAAGAACACAGGAGACTGGTAGGTCCAGATGAGTTTTTAGCATCTTGCCTAACCAATAAGAGTAGAAAGCGTAAAGCAAAAAGAACCTGTGTCTGGGTCTGTAGTGAATTCTTTAAGCTAAGACATTTTAACAAGCCATATTTCTATTTATAACCAAGAAATTTCTCTCTCAAAGTGGTAAAAAAAGTGTCAAAGTCCTAGGACATTACAGTTAGCTATAAAACTATGTCCATATAAATCAAATGGGACCTCAAAATATATCCTTTTTAGAATCTCATTTAGTTTTCTTGAATTTTTCTTTCGAAGAATAGCATACGAAAGGATTTACCAATTCAAACCTAAAAATTCAGTTTTCATGTCATATTTTTAAAATTGGATGTCCAATAGTAGGGGTTGAAAATGAAAATATATAACAAAATGATAAGTTATGTAAAATTTTAAAAAGTTTTTTTGCAAGAATGTCTAATGACATGGAAAGATAGACACTATGTTAAGGGAAATGGTCCATAAAAGTCTACCTATGATATTATTTCATTTTTAATCTATACACATAGAAAAGTCTCACCAAGTATTAGTGCTATAATAGTTGTTTTTGTTCTCCTTTTCATATATTTGCATATTTAATAAACACACTGCTTTTGTAGTAACCAAACCATAATTGTTAGTGTGAAAATTAAATGTGAATTTCTGTGCAATGTTACTTAATTGCTAAAGTACTAGAAATATAATCACTTCACCTATAAGGCCGTCCCACCACATGTACCCTGAAGATAGCGTTAGAATACAGCTTCCATGTCCAGAGAGAGGCACAGGAAGTATGTGTACATGTATGTGGTTGTATTTATAATAGTGCTTTATGTTTGCCTAGACACATACGTCATATACAAAATATCTATATATTCACCCATGTGGAATCGAATCAACAAACTGAACAAGCAAAATAGAGACAGACCCAGAGATGGAGAGCAGGATGACAGCTCAGGGAGGGGGAGGAGGAGGAGTGGACTGATTGAGCGAAAAGGAAAGAGGTCTCCAGGGCATGGACAACAGTGTGGTGATTGCGGGGGTGGGGGTGGGGCGAGGCGTATAAAGGAACCAAGTAGTAAAGGAAAAGTACAATAATTTTTTTAAAATTTTAAATCTATGCCTCGGCTTGATTGACAGTTAAAGTACATGGGTAAATTCCAACAGACAACATAGATTAGTTGAAATGTAGGTGCTCATTGTAAAGCATAGTTTCAAAGCTCATTGTCACCTAATAATTTTCAGTAGCTCAGCTGAAAGAAATCCCATTTTATTTTTTCAAATTAAAAATAATGATTCTGTTGTCACAAAACCAAATCTACTTTTCCAAATATTCTAAGTCTATCCTAGATCAACCAGAGAGCTGAGTTCCCATGCAATTATTTATCTGACTCGTACTTGGGTTGAGTGTCATTCTAAAGGAGAATAAAATGATACATTTGGCCATTGTTTTTTTTTTTTTTTTTTTTTAGATTTTTTATTTATTTATCTTTAGAGGGGAAGGGAAGGAGAGAGGGAGAGAAACATCAATGTGCGGCTGCCTCTTGTATGTTCCCTGCCGGGAACTGGCCTGGCAACCCAGGCATGTGCCCTGACTGGGAATCGAACCGCGATCCTTCGGTTCGCAGGCCCGCGCTCAATCCACTGAGCTACACCAGCCAGGGCACATTTGGCCATTGTTAGGGATGTTCGTCATGTCTCCATGTCTTCTTTAGGAAGGCCTCAGGAAGAAATTTTATTCTGATGTTTTCATGGCAAAGAGCAGGCAACATTACCCCTGAAGAACTGGTTTGTTTCCATCTTGTACAATTTATGAATTGACTAACCAGGGGTCCCTTTTACGATTGCTCACACACAGCTTGGAGACAAATGTGTGGCCCAGCTGTGACAAATGTGCTGATTGGCATGGTGTGTGTGTTTTTAAACCTAATTCTTCACTTAATTTTATGTTCCCACCATGTTTTCCTTTCTCTCTCCTAACTTTTTGGGTTTTTGCTTTAAAAAAAATCTACTAAAACAATACATGTACAAGGGAACCAATCAACGAGAATAGAAGAACTTCAGGCGAAGAGCAGCAGCTTCTTGCCCTCTGCACTGTGCCTCCACCCCAGCCACCTCTTTCAGCTGTTTGTTTTCAGTTCCTTTAGCAGTTACCCCCGTAAATCCAGATAAGAGGCTTAACCTCTTTTTCTCCATTCATCAACTTGAGATAATATCAATAGACACCTTAATATGAAAAAGGAAAATGTAGCTCATTTATTCTAAACTTCCCCTTCTTCCAAGAGTTTTATATTTTTATTACCATTTTCGGTTCTACAACTGGTATCTTTGAAACTTTCAATAATACACAAACTTTTCATCAGAGACCTCCACTCCCAGCCTTTTCATCATTTGTACTTTGTCAGCTGCCTAATTTTAAAAAGAAGACAACGGATAGCACACACCAGACAATGCAGCCCAGAGTCTTCCTGATGACCAAAGTGAAATAATTAAGGAGCCCTAGAAAATCTGAAGAATGGTAACACAGGCTAGCGTGATCTCAACACCACGGTTGCTCTAACTTTTCTCATGGTGTCAGCTTCATTTACTGTTAAACTTAACATTAGAGTTTAAACTGCAGTTTGAACAATGAGTTGTAAACATTGACCCTGATACTCAGATGAACTCCTTTTAAAACAGTTTGTGGTTACTTGCAGCCGTAGGTTTCAAAATTTGTCTTTCTGAAAAATTTGAAGGCACTTACTAAGTACTCCTTTCTGGGAGAAATGCTTTTCTTCTCCTAATCTCCTGTTGCCTCCCATCCAGATGTTGCCTCAAGGGCTCAGGGTGATGGGTTGTGTTGGCTTCAACCAGCAGGGTGGGGTGTACATATCTAGCTCCATAACCTCCTCACCGGGGTTTAACTTGGTGACAACCCTCCTATGGGCTCCTCACTGGGACACACATCAGACACAAGGGGGACCTTGCTGAAGAGCAGTTAGGATAGCTCTGGCCAAGCCAACAAGGGCAGCAAGCTGGATTTATGAGCCTCCCACACCATTCAGCACAGCCATGCCCTGGACAGACAATATGCCAGGCCGGACTTCAAGTACAAGGGCTGCTAATCAGACAAAATTAACCCCGCGCCCTTGTCTCATGCTGAGTAGGTGCAGTAGGCAAAGCTGAGAGGAAGCAGGAAAGCAGCCAGGGAGGGGAGTCGGGGGAGCAGCGGGGAGGCTGTTAGAATGGCCCAGGTG
Organism: Glossophaga mutica; assembly: GCA_039655065.1. Lineage (NCBI taxonomy): Eukaryota > Metazoa > Chordata > Mammalia > Chiroptera > Phyllostomidae > Glossophaga > Glossophaga mutica. Next base: position 140,843,443 of record CM077305.1, on the reverse strand, counting down.
TCGCAGCAGCGGGTGGGGGTCAAGAGAAAGTGTGACAGGGTGGCAGGAATTCCTAGGTGGGGATGGGCATGGATTTGAAAAATTCTGTTTAGTGTTGTAACATTATTTTATGTATGAGAAACTTTTTAAAAAGAAATGAATACTTTGCTCAGAAATTTCTTGAGAGAAAAATTGGAAGTTACAAAAGGTTGAGAAGCACTGCTTTAGAGAATCTGTGTACATAATTCGAAATACCCAAGTAAATCCTTTGATTCAAATATGCCATAATTGATTACATTTGCCTGCTTTTAAAGTTTATAATACATCATTTTAAATACCATAACATAAATACCATTTTAAATACCAACATAGCTAAAAGAGAGAGACAAAGGGAGACAGAGAGAGAGAGAGAGGAAAAAGGAAGGTATTGACCCCGCACCCAGTCTGAACTCGCACTCAGAGCAAGTGAATGAGTGTCATGGTGACAGATTAGGAGGATGGGTGGGTGGGGAGGGTATGTCTGGTGGCAGTTTTGCTTTGTTTTCTAATTTCTTTTAATAGAATAGGTCATTAGTTTGTATTTGCTACCCATCCCTGTCAACACTGCTGCTTTTAAGTGCTGCTTTTTTCTTTTTTCGCTTTTAGTTCCTTCAGACCCTCTCGAGTGACCCTCAGCCTATCCAGAACTAAAATTTTCAGTACAGAGGACTTGGCACCCACCAGAGGCTCGTAAACTTCCGTTTGCTTGATGACCATAGAGCGAAACTGAAAATACACGTTCTGGTGCTAGAACCCCCATCTTGCCCTCCTTGCTTTCCAGTATAGGAGAAGTCAGTGTGGAGGCCGGGAATCTACTTTCACAAGCAACCCAACTGATACAGATGCAAGCAGTCTTTGGCCCAACGTTGAGAAACGTTTTTCGCTTGACCCTGTCCCTACCCTACCGCCATGGCAAAAAGGGGAACCAACATTTACCACCAGGAAAAACAAATTCCAGGGCCACTAGGATGACTAAATCTCACCTCTCTGGGGTCCCTGCCAGTATTGTTTCTTCAACCCCAAACCTCCACCTTTAAAATCTTCTCTTTCTGAGAAAACTGTACTTGAACAACAATTAAATAAAAATAAAATAAAATAAAATAAAATCTTCTCTTTCACTACCCCCTCCTCCTTTTCTCTCTTTTTTCTGTCCTACTGTCAACAAAATGCTGCTGTGCCCAATCCAATAACAACAGGAGTCCCCAATCTGGGGTACAGAAAACAGAGAAACCTTAATCAGATAAACAATTAAACAGAGAGTACACTCCCCTGAGACTAAGGGAGGCCCCTCTTCTATAGAGAAAGGTGCTTGTCCTCGGATTGGTCCATTCTTATGCAAATAAGAAATCCAAATTTGTACAGTTCGATGGATCCAAATAGCACTGACCGGACTGGTCAAAATCGTGCATTCTGATTGGTAGTTTCAGAGCAACTCTGATTGGTCAGTAAAGATGCAAATAATGATGCATCTGGGCAGCTCCAACTGCAGGGAGAAGCTCTCAGCCTATTGGTCAAAATACAATTCCAGGAACCCCTTTATAAGGGTCAGTTCAGAGAGTGGGTCAGTTCCTAGTGCTGGAAACTGGTAGGTTAGCGTGTGTGATGTTTCCCCGAAATGCAGAGGGTAAGAGAGACCTCTGCCAGCAATAGCTACTAGACTGCAGTTATGAATTTGAGCCTATTCAACACAAGGAGTCCTTGGCAGGTATATTCCTTTTCAGGGTCAACACTCCACACACCACACCCCCAGGAAAATCTCCTCCTCCCGGCCTTGGTTAATTAACCACTCTTAAGAGGCTTGATGAGAATCAAGCAAAAGAGAAAGTTCCCTGTCTTCAAAACTCTCCGGGAAGTCCAGGGTAACATTTCCTCTCAGTAAGCTCTTTGCCACAATTTTCCCAGGACTGCACTTGAGTGAAATCCCCAAAGGAAATTACCACTTAGATTAGGCAGGATGTGCCGGCTGCTTGTTTGGCTTCTGCTGCTTATGCAGCCCAGCAGGCAGCACAGGCAACTGAAGAGCCCAGACAGGGGCCCCCAGGCTGCTGGCCCTAGAAGGGGGAAGTGGCTCCTGGGACTCGGGGGGGTGGGGGGGGGGTGGGGGGCGCCTGGCGGGATGGGCACATTTGGGCGAGGTGCCCCACATGACGGTGGGGGTGAGAGTGCGGAGAGACAGGCCTAAGTAGACCATGAGGAAAGCCCACACAGGGAAATGAAGCCATCTACTGCTGATTTACCAAGTTCTTGGTCTGTTGGGGGTTGTGGGGATAGAGAAAATGATGGGCCTGCTTTGGGGCCCAGCCACCCCATCTTGAAACTTGCCCTGATAGATGCAGAGGCCTCCATAAAGCCGGACTGCAGGCTCCTTAAGAGCAAGATAAGATCTGTTTTGTTTTCTTTTTTTACAGATATAATTCAAACACCATAAAATTCACCCTTTTGGAGTGTATCATTTAATGGTTTTCAGTGTATTCAGGAAATTGAGTTAATATCACCACCCTAATTCCAGAACATTTTCATCCCTCCCCCCAAAACCCTTCTAAGATTAAGAAGTACAGATTGGTGGTTACAAAATAGTCACAGGACAGAAAGTACAGCACAGGGAATACAGGCGATAACATTGTAATAACTAGGCATGGTGTCAGGTGGGCACGACACTTACTGGGGGGTCACTTTGTAAATTCTGTGAATGTCTAACCACTGTGCTGTGTACCAGGAGCTAATCTAAAATTATTGAATGTCAGCTGTAATTGAAAGGTTAAAAATTAAAATAAAAAGAAACCCCTCTACCCGTATCAGTTACTTCCCAATGTATCCTTCCCCAAACCATTCATTTACTTTCTCTCCATATACATTTGCCTATTCTGGGCATTTCATATGAAGTGAATCATAGTACGCATGGATTTTTGCTGCTGGCTTCTTTCATTCAGCATAATATTTTCAAGATCCATTCGTGTAGCGTGTGCCAATACTGCTTTCCTTTTTATTGTGGAATCATACTCCATTGTACAGCTATACCACATTTTGTTTAGCCATTCATGAGTTGATAAACACTTGGGTTGTTTCCACTTCTTGGCTATTATGAATAATGTACATGAAAGTTCATTTGCAACCTTTTAAAGAAACACATGCTTTCATTTCCTCTGAGTATACCTCGGAGTGGACTTACTGGATCATATGGCTACTCTGTGATGAGCGTTTTGAAAGGATCTGTCCTTACCCACTGTTGCAGTCCCCAGGTGATCCCAGCCCCTGCCACATTCTTTGACAAGCAAATGAATGACTTAAATGAGTGAGTGAATAAAAGAAACTAGGGATCAAATAAGTGAGATTATAAGCTTATGTGTGTAAGCATTTTATAGTCTGTTAAGAACAATACAAATGGGATTTACTGTTACTACTTAGTAATATCAGAAGTTCCTTATCCGGGATCTATGGGAGAGCTGCAGGAGGATGGTGAATCCTCAGAAATTGTCTACAGAACTGTTTCAGTGCACACACATGCGGTGTTGCCTTTCAGACAGACAAGAGGAGTACCTTAGAGTGCCCTGCTCTGGCTGTGCCCTCTCAACAGGACAGGCTGTCCAAGAGGCCTAGGGAGCCTTCCCACCACGAACGAGCCTGCCCCTGCTTTTGTGGGGCACTGTTCTCCTAAAACCCTGGAATTCCCTGCCTGAAGAGCCCGCCCTGCGCCTCTCTGGTCAAAGGATGGCTGTAGACGGAAACATAGACGGAGGTGGAACCCACAAGACAGAATTTTATAACCCAGGTGCCGAGGAGGCCCCATACAAGGAGGCACCGAGCCAGGTGGGAAGGGAAGCAGGGAGGGCAGGCTGAAGGTTAGAAGCTGAGAGGTGAGGACCAGCTCCGCCCCCAGCCACCACTTTCCAGTGAGAAACTTCAAGAAGTCCAATAATTCTAAATTCAAACCTAAATTTCAAGTCTTAGGTTCCTCTGAAGAGCTTAAAAGGATGACAGTGCCCACAGCATTGCGGGCGGGGTCAGGCTGGATGTAAAAAGCCCTGTGGCCTATGGCATGCGGCCTGTACTTCCATTGGTGCCCTGTGCATGTTCAGGAGGAACCAGGCACATGGCCATTTTTTCAGGGATAGGGTATATAGCTGTCATCAGATCCTCAAAGGCCTCAAAATGTCTAAACCATAATGGAAAGAGCTGAACACTGAAGGGAACACTGGAACAGAAGTCAGAAGTTCTAAGTTTCCACCCTTCTTCCTCCACAGACAAGCTGGATGAACTTGGGTAACTTCTCCAGATACAGCACTTTCAATGTTACTAATTAATAACAGTAAATCCCATTCGCGTTGCTCTTAATAGAGTATTGAATACTTACACACATAAACTCATAATCTCACTTATTCTATTCTCACACAGTGAAATGGAAATAGTCATAACATACACTAGCTTTCCCCATAGATCATGAAGGAATGCAGGGTGTCACTTTAATATATATTTCCTCACCTTCTTTGTCTCCAACCCCTTCATTAGCAGACCCATAAAAGTATTAATTTGGGCTCATAAGTTTGCTACAAGCTAAGTTTCACAACACTATTGCAGAAGACCCATGTAATACAAAATTGGATTGCATAGTTTGTCCAAAGTTACTCAGCTGTAAAATAATGGCAGTCACAACACATACAGTGAAGCATTCCAACATTCCTTCCCAAGCTTTCGTCTCTGCACAGCGCCCTCTCCTCTAAGAGAAAGCGACATCCGTCATTTCAAAACTGAAGTGTTTTTTCTGATAGCTTTGACTACATAAATGGTTTCTATCTTCTCTTACTGTTCAGCAATATTTTTAGAGTTTCTCCAAATACATTTATTCCTAGTATTTATTAGTTCCTTTACTCTTATGTTTAATGGGGCCGTGAATGAGAAATTTCAGCTGTTGGCCATTATGGCTGATACATAATGGATGATTTTTTCCCCTAAATTAACAAAAATGATTCTCTTTCTGTATAAGAAAAAAAAGCTTAATCTCAAAACTGAAAACTAACCAGTTTGATTGGAAATGTGAAATAGCCAACTTTGTATTTCTTTATTCAATAAATTCATTGTTGTCATATAGCAACTGTGTAGATAGACCATAGACAGAGTTTATCCTTGCTTTGGGAGGCTTAGGGGTAATCTTGGCATAAGAGGCTACCTGAGCCACATGGGGAAGGATAATGAGGATTTGTCAGACTGAGAAGGAGGGGAAGGGTGAGGAAATGGTATGTACAGAGCCTCCAGGGCATGAGAACTGGGCAGAGGGTGGGCTGCAAGTCAGGACATTAGGAAGATGGCACTGGGTAAGTACCTTGTAATGAAGGGCTGCAATGTGAAGGTTGTATGTGCTATGCTGACAAATTGTATATAATCCTGCAGATACATCTTTGATAGGATTTTAAACCAAGGACGAACATAACTTGACTTGTAATTATTTAGAAAGGTCATTCTAAATCTTTGGCAACCTCCCTAAATCTCTACTTCCTCACTGGTCAAATGTCGATCATCCTACTTAATAAAAGTGTTCTGAGGATTAAATGAAATTACTATAAATGTTGAACACTCTGCTCAATTCATTTTGTTGGTCCTAATTATTACAACTCACTGTTGTCCTCACTGTAGATGAAGTACAGAACATGTTGGGCTAGGCAGGCTAAGATGAAGAGCTGACAGAGAAATGGAACAAGTAGAGCCTCCGAGAGGTTCAGCGACTTTCTCAAGGTCACTCAGCCATGAAGAATGTGAGCCAGGATTCATGTTCAGGTCTGTCTGTTTCCAAAGCTCACGCTCTGAACTCCCTACCCTGATCAGAAATTGCTCCCTCCAACTTCTCAGACTCTAGTTCTGTGTGAAAAAACGTCACTTCAGAATCTCCTAGAGACCATACTGGCTTTTCAGACACTAATAGTTTCCTTTTAAAGAAAGTCCTCTAGCATCTTCACACCCTGACCCAAACTCTCAATTTGCAACAGCATTTCAGTTTAGAAGGTACCAGTTGTTTGTAAAAAGCGAGAAGCTGCTTCCCAGCTGTGGAAGGCCAGGCTATGCTTCTGTAAGCCTTCCAGCAAAGCCTCACTTTCCTCTGTAACCAGCTCCTTAGAATCCCCAGGACAAAAGCCTGCCTCGCTTCTGGGGGTGCTGGCACAGGGCCAGCTCCTGGGGTGAGCAGGGATTCTATGGCCCATTGCTCCCAGCCAGGTGCTATAGACCCTCCTTGTGGGGCTCAGAAGTGGCATGCTCTCTGTGAGCTCCAGGAGACAAGGGAGGGAGGTTTGGTTTGATCCCTTACTGAGCCCAGCGTACTGGGCTTTCAGAAGATATTCCTGAGCTTCAGTTCACACCCCATTGGATTTTACTTCAACCTGAATACTCACGGGGAAGATCAGCTGAAACAACTGAGTTTGGCGGGCTCTCCCCTCAGAGCCATGAATCAACTGCCACCACTGAGGGGAAAAAAGAGGCCGGATGAGAAACTTGGCCCATCCTTCCCTAATTTACCCCATGCCTGTGTGTGACTTGGGGTGGGGTGGGGGAGCGGGAAGGGCAGGTTGGGAAGGCAGGGATTTTCTGTTCACACCTGCTTGGGTTTTCATTTTGAAATGTTTCAGTTGTGGCACTGAGGTGTGTTTCCTGAAAACTAGATTCTGCGTGATACGAAAAATAGCTGCCAATACCAGCCCAAGTGACTAATAATCACTTGCATACACTTTATATGGGCCAAATAATGCACTAAGCACTTTACTTTCGTTATTCCATTTGATCTTCAGAATAACCCCATGAAGTAGGCACCATTATTATCCCCATCTTACAGAGGAGGAAACTAGACTTAGCTAGAAACTTAGCAGAGTTGGGATGTAAACCCAGGCAAGAGAGCTTCACTACTCTCCACTCAGGGAATGAGCCAGAGGTCAGAGGTCCAGGAGTCCGTCTTCACCAGATTCAAAGCAAGGGGCTGGGATTCCTCACCTGGGTGGAGGCTGGAGGCTAGAGGCTGGAGGCTGGAGGTGTGATGAAAGCCACCTGCTAAGATCCATTCTGATTTGGAGGCTCCCTGGTGCTCTGGTAGGTCCAACAGGAAGAGGGATGGCTCTCTCTTCTACTAGTATGCAAAGCACCCCCAATGGGAATTCAGCCCCTGGTTTCCCCCAATCTTGTTTTTCTTGAGCATAAATTCCATTAACATTCATGGGCGTTGCTCCTCTGCCTCAAGGGGAACGAAGACTTCTAATTGTTGTGAAAAGAGGTCTGGGGACCCCACGCCCACTGCCTGCCCAGTTCTAGGAATCCTTGCCTGCTGCTCTCCACTGGGGCAGTGAAGGCCTGGCAGTCACTCTCCGCAGCCTCTGCAGGCTGGGGTTCAGCATTTGGTTTGGTTTCTCAAATTATTAAGTCATTTACAAGCTAAAACTTATGTGCTCTTTAGAATGTCTTTAAAAAAAAAAAAAAAAAAAAAAAAAACTATCACAGCAGTCTGCTTTCTCAGTCTTCTCTGAGTTCCATTCTGGTGAAAGGCCAGTTCCAGTACAATGGAGACTAGGCAGGTCTGGGACTTATTTGGTCTGCATTCCCTCAACAGAGCCTCTCGGGCTCTGCCCGCTCCCCCGCCACCACCCCCGCCACACACAGACACCACAAGATTATTATATTTTCATTCACATAATCTAAAAGCTGCCTTTTGTTTGTTTGTCAATATCTGCTAATTGCACCACCCCTAAGTTATGCAGAGCAGCACAGTAAGCCCATTATGAGGTATGGACACCTTGACCGGGGTTGAGTGACATTTGAAAAGAATTGTGCGAAGATCTGGGAGCGAATGCTTGCCGTGGCGACTGGAGCTGCTGGCACTGGAGAGCCAGGGCCATCGCTAGAGCCCTGTGTACTCCCAAGCCGCACTGGCCGAGACCAGACAAGGCCGGCTTTCCTTGAACGGAGGTGCTGAAATCAAGAAAGCCACGTAAACTCAGCGAGGAAAAAGCCAGACAGAAAATGGTGAAGTCAAACAAAGGGGCAGGAAGAAAAAGCAGAGAAACAAAAGTGTTCCTCCCCCTGCAGGGTGAAACGAGCCGCTGCCGGGCCCCAACTCAGTCCCCTCGCGCCATCTAGTGGTTATGATTTGTGACTGCAGCATATACTGCTGCGGACGGTCTTGACACGGGGAGGTGCCAGAAGAGGCCACCTTCCGGTCAGAAGAGAAGACCTACCCAACAACGGATAAGGTAACTTGAGCCAAAATCCTGACCAGGAGAGCAGACCCTTTTCCATGGTAGGACTTGTTTGTTTTGATTCGAAATACTGTGCAATTAAAGCACAGATGTGTGTCTTGCCCAGTCTGCAGGTTAACAGAGGTTGGGACTGGAAATTCCCCAACCCCTAGCAATTTCTTTAAAAGGACCACATGTGTAGCACATGATTAAAATCTCCCTCGGGAAAAACCGGTTCTTTATTAATAAAGACTATTTGTTACTTCCGTTTGCTGAAACTATCCAGAAGCCAAACATCAAGTTTTGCAAAGGAGAGACCAGGAGTGATATTACATGGATTAGTTGGCCAGAATCCACTACCCAGCGGGGGAGCCCCAAGGTTTATCCTTATCTAATAATTAGCTTTCCGTGGAAAAATGCAGATTCTGGACATTGTTTTTTTTTTTCTCTGCAAGATTGTCTCCATTCTTAAATATGAAAGCTTTGTGATTCCTGATGGTCAAATCTTGATAATAGTGTTCACAAATGAAGTAATGTTATAAAATATAGAGCTTTTTAGCAGAAAAACTAAGATATTAGGAATGAAATACATATGTACATAAGGAGTTACACTTCTAAAAATATATGTGTGTACCCTGAATGATTATGCTTGCCACAGACTTTGATATCTGTCCATGTTAAAAATTCTCATGTGTGTTAGATTCTAAGAGATTATGACCAGGAAATAGAGCTTCTTAAAATTTCATTTCTCTGTGCAAGATGAACAAAAATTGTAAATCTAGGCATCAGTCTACTTTCTCTAGGCTCCCCTTTGTTCTCTCCTGATCACCACGAATGTATGTTTTTGGCTGTCTGGCCGATAAAGGTGCAGCCTAGGCCTGTGGATACGAAGGGGGTCAGATGTTTGTTCACACACATCTGTGCAAGTTTTTGAGGTCACTGGCCAGTCTGGGGTGATAATGTATGCTCCCTTATGTGAGGCGAGCTGTGCTTTACTTTGGTGCTGGAGACCTAGGGTCTAAAGGTGCTACAGAAATTTCCAGTTTGATGCATTGGCTTGTTCTGGGGCCAAGGACCCCATGGTAATCGACTCCACTTGAAGCCTGACCTCCAAGAGCACTGAGAGTGGCGCCCGGCAGAGGAGCTGGCTTGGTTCTGTCCGTTCTGCATTCAAAGGCCTGATTCTTTGCTTTGAGAACCAAATGAGGTCAAAGACAGCAATTATTGGGCAGACGACAGACTCTCATGGAGATGGAACAGGAAGAAGATGCTAAGGAGTTTGGCAGTCGCTTTGGTTAAGAAGTTATTTCACTTTGTGTTGTACCCTTAGAGATTTAGTCTTCTCAATAAAAGATGTTTATCTTGAGCCAAGTGGCTTGGGATCCCTGTTGGTAGGAGTCAGTTGGGAAAAGAACTTCATTCTGAAGCCATGCCTGTAATAGATGATTTGATTCACAGGAGCACTTAATTTAGCCTCTTGCAAATCCATCTTCTAAAATTTCAGACCCAAACTGAGTGCTAACAGAAACTGCTATGGCAAGACCCTTGAAATAAGCATAGATAGGGAGTCAGTCTGTCTCACTGTCCTCTCAGGTGCCCCAGCATCACTGATAAACTCAAAGTTACTTGGAGGAAGGCACCCTCAGCAGCTTCAGGAAAACGTTTGGAAGCACTGAAGTACCCACCACCAATGAACACAACGTACTAGAGCAGTGATGGAGACTTGACCAAGACAATATTCTAGAAGCCATAGGAGCTCTAAGCCATAGAGTGGAGAGAATCATGGAGCAAGACCACTGGCAATGGCAAGAGAAGCAGTGTGACAGAGTATCCCCAAAGCAGCCAGATGGCAGAGCTCTTGAAGGGAACAACTGATGTCTGAGGCTTTGAGCAGCACAACACAACCACCTAAATGACATTTCACATCTTTCAGCTGGCTGAGAAGGACACACCAGCCATACTCTGTCAATTCTGTTTTCCCGGCTCCTCGGCAAATACCTTGACAATAATTTCCATCAGCTGAGCATACTGGGTGTTTCCCTGTTCCTTAAAGAAACAGGGATGATTGGGGCCCAACCAAATTAGCAAAAGGCCCTTTCTTCTTGTTCATGACCCTTGCCACCCCCTTCTCTCTAAAAGTGATCCCAACCCTTGGGATTAATCCTTGGGGGTGGGGGTGGGTGTTTGGCAGATTGCATTCTCCAAAGGTGTCCACACCGATACCTCCTTTCCCGCATGCTCTTCTGCGTAGTGACCCTGCCGTGGTGTGGGTAGCCTTGTGACTGCTTTAACCAAGAGCACAGCAGAATTGCTGCTGTATGGCTTCCAAGGCAGGATATAAAGATTCGCCTCTTGATATGTGGCTGGGTGGGGAGGGAGGCTAGACAGCGAGGCCAAGGATGGTGCTGAGAGGAATGATCATTTTTTTTTTCATCAGGCCTCAAGTGCCATATCCCCTTCCAATTCAAGTTGCTGCATGTGTAAGAAGTATCATCAACTCAGCGAAGGCATTTGGGGAACAAATGGACCACTACTCCCACGGCACATGTGTCACCCAGTATGTGACACATTATAAGAAACATTAAAATATGAAACAAGTGCACAAAATGCAAAGAAATATAGTGAGGCCTTTAGCATGTGTGAATACCTCTCGGCACATTCTGAAAGTACAAGAGAGGCAGGGTCTCTGGAATTAATAAGCTGCAGCTTATCTTTGTTGCAAGCAGGACAGACTTACCCCCAAAGTACGGGGCCAAGGGCCCACAATACCTCTAGCGTCCCACCAAAATGTTTTGTCTTTTAAAATCTAAAGAGAAATTAACTTTTAGGCTGAATAAAATGTTTTAATATAAAATAAGAATATATCTATTTTATAACACAATGATAAACGATCATTTTTTAACACTAAAGGTGTTTAAATAATTATAAATATTTAAAATTTAATATGTAACATCCTTTATGGGAGAAAATCATGGTGCAACCGAGTCGTCTTACTCACCTGCCAAAGAGGCTCTGACGTGCCTTCTCCCGCTCACAACACCCAGATCTCAAGAATCCCCTAGAAATGAATCCCAGGAGGGAATTTTTTTTTTTTTTTTTTTTTTTTTTTTTGCTTCAGCACTTCCCTAGTTGGAGTCTAGATGGCCCCATTGCTCTAAAGTTAGCCAAGCAGAATGGCGTGATTTACATTGACGGATGACGCTTCCTGTGGAGCAGGCAGAGGTTACTTTTTGGAAGAGATAGTATTCAGTGTGCGCGGCTGGAGGCAGGCCTGGGATTTTTCATGGCTGTCATTCTTTTAAACCCTCAGTCCCTGAGGATAATCCATGGAAAGTAAAATGTGGCCATTTTAAGCTATGCTTGAATTATTGAGCATGCCAAGCCTGCATGAAAAATTTAAATGTCTAGGAAAATAAATAGCATGCATAAAAGATTTTATTGAACTTCTCCAAATCAGGGAAGAACAGTAAATGGATGCTCTTTTTTTTTTTCCATCAGAGGAAGTCCCTGCGATTTGTTAAGAGATCTCTTGGCTCCCTTGAAAATAATAGTCATACTTAGGGACAAACTAGCAGGAAAAATACTGCTCCCTGAGGCAAGTTCATACTTAGGGAGATGGCTTATAAAATTTTTGAGTGAAACACTAAATTTTTCACTTTCGGGACCCTTAACTCAGTCTGGATGGTTGTTCATGGAACAACAAAAATGACCTAAATCATTCAGCTCTGTTTTCTCTAGCTGCTTGGGAAGGAAGTACATGCAAATGTGTATGAGTAGGAGCTGGTGAAGCAAGGTGCTTATAAAGATCTCAAAAACTGACTCACAGCATTCTCAAAACAAGAGGCTCATGTCTTATGTATCTGCTTTTAATTTGTGTCTTACATCCATAGAGGCTTCTTAACCCTTTTTTTCCCTCTTGGCCACTTTGAGAAATGACTTGCTCCTATCAGATTCAATTCAAATTCCATATAAATAATAGATGTGCTTTCTGTGATGTGAACTGCCAGTGAGACTTGGGGCCGCTTGCCTGTGACGTAACAATGATGGAGACTAAAGGGACAAGGCAGGGGTGGGACACAGGCTTGTTCTGTAGGCTTCCTTGTGGAGCTGTGTGCCTGAGCATTGTGTTAGCTCAGGGGGGGAATAAGAATCAACTAAACTTTATCAAAATATGCTCAGGTGAGTGGTTTAAATGCTTCCCTAAAATATTAATATGCGTACTGTGCGTGAGTGAAGAATGAACTTTATTCCCCCTCCCCCCCCCCCCGAGGTAAGTTGTTCAATATTGCACATGGTGTGGTAAGTTCTAAGTTCTTAGTGAAAATAATAAAACTATCAAAAGGTGCCTCATGTCATTAAGCGAAAGGGAAGGAAACACAGGTAAATGGTAATTGTTTACCACAGACACGCTCTTGGTAGCAGGTTGGCAATTTACTTGGAAGCCCCCAAATAATTAATAAGAATAAACAGCACATGCAATATGTCAACACTATTCTAACCTTGTTACCTCTATTGAACCACTTAATTCTCAAAATAACTCTGTGAGGTTAGGTACTATTATTATTTCCTTTTTACAGATTCGGAAACCGAGAGGTCACATGATTTATCCAAGGTCACAAAGGAGTGGACACAGCTGGTTTGACTCCAATTTGCTTTCAGACTCTAGTTTTACCACTTGCAACCTTTGGCCTCTCAAATCCATCTCCAGAATGTAGCTCCGCTGTTCACATCCCCTCAGAACTCACGGTTCTTGCCAAGGCAAACAGTTCTTTACTGCTTGAGGCACTTCCTGGTCATAGACACTTGTCACCCACATGCCTATGAGAATGCTGGGTGTTAACTCCCACCCACACCCCAGCAGCTCCCGCCAGTGACCAGCAGAAGGTGGGGGAGGGACCCCAGCTAGAGGAACGCTGTCTTCAGTCCCTCAGAGGCTCCCGGGAGCACTGAACCACGGTGGTAATTTGGTTTTTAATGCATCCTGTTCTGGCTTCCTTTCCTTCTCCGTCTCCCTTAACTTCCCTGAGCTATGCCCCACCCCTAAACAAACATCTTGCACTGAAGTCCTTGTCTCAGAGTCTAAAGAACATGGGCTTTGTAGTTTAGAAAACCATAAATGCTAAATTAATCACCAGCAAATGTGAGAAACTGTCCTAAAACTAACTCTATTTCTTCTATCATCATGAATTTATCACCCACTCAAAAAAAAGGATCAATCTGAAAGAAATGTCAAAATCCTACTGGTTGATCTTAAACATTCTTTGTAGGCAATTTATTTCCAAGTTGAATTTGGTAATTTTTTTCTTAACATCAACTATATCAAACACTGCCTGGTGATACCCAAGGACCCCAAATTATTTTTAGGCTCTGGCCTAAAAGGCAAGAGCACAGAGTATTGAAAATGCCTACATCAAAGTAAGAAATGCCACATTCCATTATAATTCTTCCAATATATTTTCAAATACTCTTTTTCTCACAAACTATAGGTTGTGATATTTAATTGTATTTTTACTTTGCCCCAAATATGTTGGTCCTAGGTTTATTTTGCCAAAATCCCATGAGGCATTTTCACTGCTCTTTTTAAGCTCTTCCTGTCCCTCTATTTTATTTTCAATGAGCGATTATACCGATAAAAAGCACATTACAATGTCTAAGACTTATATTAAGCAGTGCACTGCCATCACCTTCCACAGCACGGTAAAGCAGAGCCTTCTGAAAGCAATCGTAGAAGAGAGGGCCGGGAGTCCCCCTCAGTCTCTGCTCTCCAAATGCCTCTCTTCCGGCCTGTTTGCCAGCTGAGCTGGACTCCGGGGAAGCGAGCGGAAGCCAGCCTTAGCCTTTCACATAACTCTCCCCCCACCACATTCTGCTCTGTGAAATCATTCCCCTGGGTACAAGTCTGGATAGGCTGCATAGCTTTCTAGGTACTTTCTGGTAATAAAAGTTTTCCTGCAACTGTTAAATTAAAATTTTACCCAGTGTAATATCAAAACTCCAACCTTCATTCAATCTGAATCTCCTCCCTATCCCCCAATAATAGCCTATCTCAAGCAAAGAGAAGCACGGGTGACTTTTCATTCTACTCAAGATTCGGGTTCTGGGTAAGGAAGAAGGGAACCTTAGGGCCCAAAGGATCTTCCTTGCCTGCGACACTGTACCCAGCAGTAGGATAGTGTGGCGCTTGCACGGTGGCTGGCTCTTTATCACAGGGCTTTGGTGGTTTCCTTGAGGTGCTTCCTGCTGGACACTGTAAGGGCAGTGTTCCCGCGGCAGACAATGCTGCGGCAGACTGGCACGTCGACTCCCCCAGTCTTTGGGCTTCCCTTGGTCTTCCTGTGGCTGGGTCTCTTTGCCCTTTGATTCATATGGTGCTCTTGGTGAACGCCTGTAATACGGCTCGTACCGGGGACTGTTGAGGGCATCCACAACTGGACTCTCTGGACACACGTGCAGGCTGCCCATTCACGGCAGGCAGCGTCAGCCCATGTCTTAGATTTCTCATGATCTAAAATTGCAACGTGGGTGAGAAGGGGGCGGAAACCAGTGGGGCAGGAGTGGAGAGGGCAGAGTGTGAGGGAGGAGCAACAGAGAGAAAACCCCAGTCAGTAAATCCAAAACCCACAGACTATCCCAGAGCACAGAAAAGGACAGAGTGCTTCCCTTTGTTTTTAAAAGCCAGAAAAGTCTAAAATCCAAACATGACACACCACCACCGCCAACACAAAACACTCCTGGTCAACCCTACTTATAAATATAGATACTAAAACTTCTAAACACTAGCAAATATAATTCTACAGTAAATTAAATAAATGATATACTACAATCAAAAGATGTTTCCCAGGAACATTAAGCTGGCTTCGCATCAGGAGAGCAGATGCATATGTCATGTCAGTTATTGGGATAAATGAATATTTCAAAAGATAATAACAAGACAGTAACAAAACTCATCCCGATTTCTTTTTTTTAAATATGTTTCAGCAAGCTGGGAATAGAAGGATGCTTCCTTAACATGAGGAGGAATGTTTAACTTAAAACAACAGCCAACCATTTTCTGCACAGCGAAGCAGCACTGGAGGCATGCCTATCAGCAGCAGGAATAAGACAAAGATTCCTGTGGTTCCCACTGTGTGTAGCACTGTCTTCAAACAGTGCGTTAATATTTGAAAAAGAAAAGAGATGGTTATTGGAAGTGAAGAGATGACATAATGCTATGCAAATAGCATCGTATCCTGATACTATTAAAACTTAAAACTCTAAAGCATTTAGAAAAACTGTCAAGGTAGATATTTGAGACAATATAAATTGAGATATCTATTAAATAGCAGAGAATATATTTTAAATGAGAAACAACAAAAAGCTTCTATTCACTATTTTAATAAGACACAAAACCCTAGGGGCAAGCTCACGTGCATGACCTATATGAAAAAAAAAATCACCAGGCTGTGGGACATAAAAGTAGAGAGAGATCTGATGTTCCCGGATGGAAAAAGATTATTAAAATCTCAAATTAATTTATGGGTCTAAATGTAATCTAAATCTAAATCTTAACAGGGTTTAAAAGTATTTGACAGTGTGATGATAAAATTCATCTGGAGGCAAAAATGCACATGAAATGCCAAAAAGACCACAAAAAGAGAATTATCGATGAGCATCAGCACTGCCAGATATAAATTTTAAGGCCATAATAAAATATTTCTATTATATCACCATGCAGTTGCAGAGACCAATGGCAGAGGATTCCCAGGCAGTAGAATCTGATTGGCCTGGCTTAGATCAGGAGCCTCTCTGGTCAAATCAGCTGTGGCCTGAAGGATGAGGTCACAGAGGGCTCCACACAGCTACAATTTATGGGCTGTGGGAAGGCACGTTCTCTAAAAAGTGACAGCCTCTCCGATATAAAGCTGCAGCCAAACCTCAAGTGTAGCTAAGAATATGGGACCTACATTTTACACAGGTGGCTGTAGGCGGTGGGGTCTTTAGCAAATAAATGGTGGTTGACAACAGTTTAGAGGAGACAACCTAGGGAGAGTAGGTAGACTGGTGTGAGATGTAGAAGTGGTGGAAACTGGACTCCTAGAAACAGAGGGAAAGAGCCAATGAATGAAATAATTGTCAGAGAGACATGAAGAAAAGCAAAAGAAATGGATCATAGACTTTAAGGGAGGAGAGAACAGTTTCACATTAATTTTTAAAAAGGATCTGTTGACAGTTTCATAAGCCTTCAACTTGAGGAAAAAGATACAGTGTTCCGGATGTCAGCCAGGCATTTGACAATGTCTTTTATGACATCGTTTTGGGAGAAGATAGAAAAATAAAGACTGGATGAAGTTCAGATGGGAGAATCAGGCAAATGAAGAATCAAAGGGATACAGGTAAATGAGACGCAATCCACCACTGGAAGCTCTAATGTGAGCTAAAAGGCTCTAGCATCATCTTGTCTTTGTGAACATTTTATCAACTATGTAAATATAAACAAGGATGATTTATCTCGTTTATGAATAGCATAGGGCATGGGTGACAGAAATAGCAAGAAATTATGTGACAGAGTGAGGGTCCCACATGAATCCAGTGGAAAAGAGTGGGGATTGTTTATTGTTACATGAACAAAGGGAGGCTGTGTGTTGTAATGTAGAGAGCAGAGAATTGACGTTCTAATTCTGAGTGTGACAGGAGAACTTGGCAACTCACTAAACTGATGGTTTCCAACCTGTGCCTGAGTAAAGTCACCGCTGACAGAATGGGAATAGGGAATTCATATTTGTAACCGTTTTTCTAAGACATTCAAATTCTATCTGCAACTGTCCATGAGCTAACATCTGGGAACACTGACTTAAAAGCTCTAATAGGCTGAGTTTCTGAATCTGTAAAATAGAGTTCACTGAGATGGCCCCTAAGTTCCTTTCGAGCTCTAACATTTGTATCTGTGCTTGTGTAAGGAGAAAGTGTGTCTCTGAAAAGGGTGGCCTAACATCTAACTGCTTGCCTCAGTCTCCACACTAGGGATTTCAATACTTTCAGGACACCACATAGTCAAGAATCCTCATTCTGTAATCATAGTGAAGCTATGTGGTTACTTTTAAAGGATATTTAAAATGTACATACACATTTACATAAAATTAATTGAGTGATTGGACACTCAGTTAAAAATCTTAGGTCTCAGACACTTAAAAGGCTCACTGACATGTTACACATGTGGTTTCTTTCTCAAATTTATTCATGTCCGTCTGTTTAACCCCAAGTTCATCCTTAAATATCTGGTTTTATTCTCAATGGAGAGAGAAGCCAGTGTGCCATAGGATGTATGCAGGAAATAAAAACAAGTGATAATGACTATGCATCATGGGTGTTTTTCTCACAGCCACAGGTCAAGTTGATTTCCTTCCACAAAGCAGGCTTAGTGGAGTAGTGAGTGAAAGGCTTAGGTATAGCCATTAACATCTTATCTCTTGGAGTAGACACTGGCCATCCAATGAAACTGTAGGATAAAACCACAGTTAGGACTGGGTTCCACTAGACTCTCATCTAGTTGTGGAAAAGCTCAGATCATGTCTCACCTGCCTTCGTTACACAAACCCTTACTGAGTTTCTCCCATGAGCCAAACACTTTTCTAAAGGTGCTCACAGCAAAGTGAGAAAGACAGACAGATAGCTATAAAATAATATAAGAGCATAGTGATTGATAGGCATACACAGCCACTATGGAAGCATAGAAGACACCCATTCCTCCCCCTAGAAAGGGGGACTGTCTAGTGAGGCCTTTTAGAGTATGTAATCAAGAGCTGAGATTTGAGAAAGGGCAACCCTTTTGCACTGTAGGTAGGAATAGAGAAGCAGTATGGAGATACCACAAAAAAAAATTCAAAATGGAACTGCCTTTTGACCTGGTGATCCCACTTCTGAGAATATACCCAAAGGAACCCAGAACACTGATTTAAAAGACCATAAGCACCCCTATGTTCATTTCGGTATTATACAATCCCCAAGATATGGAAGCAGCCCAAGTGTCCTTCAGTACATAAGTGGATAAAATGACTATGGACATTTACATAATGGAATACTACTCAGCCATAAAAAGAAGAAAATTTTACCTTTGTGACAGTATGGATGGACCTAGAGAAGATTACACTAAGTGAAATAAGCCAGTCAGAGAAAGACAAGTACCATATGATTTCACTCATATGTGGAATCTAATGAACACACTGAACTAAGAAGCAAAATAAAAACAGACTCATAGATAGCAGGAGGTCAGCTAAGGTGGAGGCGGTGGGGGTTAGGGAATGAGGGGGTTGAACAAAAAAGATAAGGGACTCATGGACATGGACAACAGTGTGGTGATTGTTGGGGGGAAAGGGGTATAAGAGAACTAAATGGTAATGGAAAAATACAATAAAAATTTTTAAGAAATAAAGCTAGAAATCTCTGCAGGTAAATACAGCTGGTGTCAGTGGGCAAGAAGAGACCAGGAAAGAGATCCTGCCTTTATTTGCTTAAGCACATACACAAACGGATCATGCTGTGTGTGAAGACCTTCAGGACAGAAGGCAAATCAGGGAACTGCGAGATACAGTCAGAGATGAAAGCAGTAACAACTATGTGAGGTGCCACTGAGGAGCTCGGACTTTATCCTGTAGGAAATGCAGTCTTTGAGGTGTTGAAGGCATGGGACTGACCTCTATAGATCCCCTGTGAGGGAGGGATTACATGGAGCTGAAACCATAGGCAGGAAGAGCAGTTATAATGACTGCTGAAGAGCAAATGATTATCTAGGACACTCTAGTAACATGGCGATAGAGATGGAGAGGAGGGACAAAATTATTTTAATATTTAGTTAATAGAACCTGGATTTGGTGATGTGTGGGATAAGGAGCAGGAGGAAACTGAGATGACTTCCTAGGTTTTAGTTTGAATGATAAGATCACGCTAATTTAAGGATAAACTATATGAGAATGAGTAAATCAAGTAGATTACTCTAAGGTTTGGATGAAAAGGAAATTGTATTGGATGATAGCTAGAGGTGGTGAAAATGCAGACTGCATTTCAGGACAGGGACTATGTGTTATTCACTCACAACATCCTCGGCATCCTCATCAACGCCTACTCTTGGTAAGCCCTCAATATATATTGTTTTGAATGAATATGAAAGGGCCACTGGAAGGACCAGTGAAATGAGAATGACTTGAGCATATTTGCAAGAAAAGAGGAAGAAGCAGTGGGGGGTGGGGAGAGGAAATAAAGCTATAACAAGGGGAGAGTGTGCTTGATATAGTGAAGGGGATTAGAATATGCCACCCTCAGATATGCCACTTCAATATAAAGATCATGGTGAGCTGAAGGCAGCTGAGAATCAACTGATGCAGGAAGAGTTCTCTGCCCTCCTCTTGCCTGCTTAAAAGCAGGACATAAATTTCCCTTCGTGAAGGTGCCCCTCACCACCACCAGGAAGAAAAGACAGGTTCTTAAAACGGAGATGGAAAATCAACGTCAAGTTGAATTTGCATAAATAGCCCTTGCTAAAATAACCCTATTTTCCATTAGTTCTCACATATTTTCTAGTCACTTTTATCATACCTTGAAGACCAACCCCCTTCCCTTTGCTAAAGTGGTATAGCTTTCCACTTTAGCTATATGCTCAGGGTATTACTATAGCTATACTAATACGCTCAAGGTATTAGACCCCTGAGTCTAATAGCTTTCTTGAGTTTCACTTCTTTTCTGTTCTTGTGCATGCAAATATTTATAAAATTTTTGTGCCTTTTCTCCTGTTAATCGTCTTTTGTTAGTTTATGTTTCAGGCCCTCAGATACTGAACCTAAGAGGGTAGGGGAAAAGCTTTTCTTCACCAATAGCAAGGTCCCTAAAGAGGTGGAAAAGGATAAGGTCAAGAGTGGAGGTAGTTCATAAAAGGTGAAACATCACATCTTCTGAGACAAGAGCAGCAAAGTTACCAAGGATGGATCTAAATATAGATGCTGTATGGAAAATACTGGGAAGTTGAAGGAGGTTATGTCTGATGGGCTCTCATTTCCTTTGGTAGAGTGAGAGGCAGTCTGAATGAGGCCCATCCCTCGGACCCTGCATTACTGCCCTTTGACCAGCAGAGCCAGAGGACTGGGCTCTTCATTTCCTATCTGACAGAGCCTGAGTTGTGCCTCCCTAAACATAATCAAGACCCATGAGGCCTGGCACTGTATCTGTTGAATGGGAGTTAAAGAAGCTTAGAAACTATTTTACCAGAAAAAAAAAAAAAAGCCTAATTCAAGACTTGCTATATATTTTGAGACTCAATTATCCTTTTACATGTACCCCTACTCTCTTCTTTTAAGATGAATTCTTCATCATGAGGATCTTCAGCCCATCGAGTAAACAGAGCGCTGCCAGCCTTCTGTACAAGCTGTGCAGACATGTCTGGACATGACTAAATCCCAGAGCAGAGAAAAAAGAGCCAGGCTGGGTCCCCTGCTATGCAAATTTATACTAATATTTCATGTCATAGACCCATGGATTCACTCATTAAGAGGTGAGTCAGAAAAGCTAAATGTACAAAAGACTATAAAAAGAGACAATATAAAACAAGTGAGAAATCACAAGGTTTACAATATTATCTTGTCTGAGAAAGAATCATGACTAATAAAAACAGATGAACAAAAATAATCTTTATTCATCCCTCAAAATGCATTGATCAAAGAAAATGTAGTTTCATTGTTTTCTACCACTGATTTAATTTTAGGGGGCCAGCTGTGGTCCAGTCTAGTACATTGGCCCAATTCAAGAATTCAGAATCTTTATTATTTTATTAAATGTATTAGGGTAACATTGCTTAATAAATTTATATAGGTTTCAAGTGTAAAATTCTATATCATCTGTATATTGCATTGTGTGTTTACCACCCAAAGTCAAATCTTTCATCACCATGTATTTGACCATCTTTACCCTTTGTCCCTCTTCCCACCCCACTTTTCTTCTAGTAACCACCATACTATTGTCTGTATCTATGAACTTTTGTTTGTCAGACAGTCTCTTTAGCTAACTGAGTCTCTTTGGGGTAATATCCAGTCTTTCACATTTTTCTCCCCCTTCTTTTGCCGCAAAGAGAGCCCATGCCTATAGAGTATAGTTGTGTACTTTCGTTGTAACTCTGTGGGTTATAAGGGAAAGACAGCACCCTTGCTCTGTCAAAAAGACCAAATGTCTTTTTGATCAGTGCTCCTGAAACTTAAAATGTGACATGAATTATCTATGTATCTTGTTACACTACAGATTCTGGTTCACTGGGTCTGGGATGATAATCCAAGACTCTGTATGTCTCACAAGATCCCAGGTGATACTGATGCTGCTGGTCTTTGGATGCACTTTAGACAGTGAGGTCCTAGATTCTTACAGGTCTTTGCTATAACGCATGTCTGGTGTGCTCAGCTTCTAAACTGGTGGCTACTGAGCTTCTAAACTGGTGACTACTGAGGTATGACTTATCCCGTTAGACCTTTTGAGGTGACATGCTGGCTCTCACAGCTGACATCCTTAGTTTCAGCCATCTTCCTTCCATTACAAAGTCTTTGCACTTAGGGAGGGGGCTTCTTTGACTCCCAGAGCATGTGTATCCACACACCGGGACATGGAGGAACATCTAGGATCCCTGAATGCCACCCAAGGTGTGGGAGCATAGGGCACAACCTCACGCTCACCTATCAAGTTCCTTTCTACCTCTTTTCTTCATATAAAATGTATTAAATTCTATTTTTATTTTTTATCGTTGTTCCAGTACAGTTGTCTCCATTCCTCACCCCACTTCCCCTCACCCCAGCTACTACCACCTCCCACCCCTGATCTTATCTCCCCTTGGTTTTGTCCATGTGTCCTTTATAGTTGTTCCTGAAAACCCTTCCCCATTTCCCTCCATTATCCCCTCCCACCTCCCCTCTGGTTACTATCAGTTTGTTCTTAATCACAATGTCTACTGTTATATTTTGCTTGCTTGTTTGTTTTGTTGATTAGGTTACACTTAAAGGTGAGATCATGTGGTATTTGTCTTTCACCACCTGGCTTATTTCACTTAGCATAATGCTCTCCAATTTCACCCATGCTGTTGCAAAGGATAGGAGCTCCTTCTTTCTTTCTGCTGTGTAGCATTCCAATGTGTAGGTGTACCATAGTTTTTGATCCATTCATTTACTGATGGGCACTTAGGTTGCTTCCAGCACTTGGCTATAGTAAATTGTGCTGCTATGAACATTGGGGTGCACAGAGCAGAATTAAATGACATAGAGACTAAAAGAATAATTCTAAGATCAATAAATCCAGGAGCTGGTTCTTTGAAAAGATAAACAAAATCAACAAACCTTTAAGCAGACTCATCAAGAAAAAAAGAGAGAGGACCCAAATAAACACAATCAGAAATGAAAGAGGAGAGATTATAACTGATACCACAGACATACAAAGGATTGTAAGAAATTACTATGAAGAACTATATGCCAAGAAATTTGAAAACCTAGGTGAAATGGACAAATTTCTAGAAAAATATAATCTTCCAAAACTCAATGAAGAAAAACAGAAAGCCTGAACAGACCAATAAC
This sequence comes from Glossophaga mutica, assembly GCA_039655065.1. Taxonomy (NCBI): domain Eukaryota; kingdom Metazoa; phylum Chordata; class Mammalia; order Chiroptera; family Phyllostomidae; genus Glossophaga; species Glossophaga mutica. The sequence continues at coordinate 140,820,648 of CM077305.1, read as the reverse complement.
ATCTGGTGAAATCAAAGGAATAATCAAAAAACTCCAGGCTCACAAAAGGCCTGGACCAAACAGTTTCACAAGAGAATTTTACAAAACATTTAAGGAAGAGCTAATAACACCTTCCACCTCTTTTGTGCCAGCTCCTGTGCCATGTTGGAAGAGGTCACATATGAGACTTTTTCAGACTTACAGATTTCCTCCAGCTCCAGGCAAGTATCCATTGTAGAGGAGGAAAATTTTATTTTCCTACCACTCTCCTGGATTCTTCAGCTGGGGCCTCGTAAATTGTACCGACAAAAGATAGATTAACAAAAGAAAAGTATATAAATTTATTTAACTTTTATGTGACACATGAGCCTTCATTGGAAATGAAGACCCAAAGAAATCCTTAAACCTGATCTTTTTTTATACTAGTTTTGATGAAGAGTGAAAAATCTTTAGGAAAATATGAGAGGTCAGAAGGGTATGAGCTAAGGGTAGTAAACTGGGGGAAACTTAGCAAGGTCTATTCATCCAGATTTCCCTCATTGTCCCTCCATCTTCAGGGATAGGGATGCTCCTTTCCTCCTGTTATGGGGAGGGCACCTTTCCCATGAGGAGTCGTATGACCTACCTTAGCAGAGAAGGGGGAGGTCAGAGAGTCCTTTCTGCTCCTGTTACTTCTCAAATTCCTTCAGCTTAAAACCTTTACTGAGCTATATTCTGAGTCCCATTACCATCCACCTCTAACTCCCATAGTTTTCTCTCATACCTAGCTGGATGTTTCTGGAGTCTCATATCAGAATGCACCTTCAAAAAGGGTAAAACAAAACCATAAATGCCTCCTCCTGGCCCTACCTCTGCCTCTCTTCTTGCTGTAGCCCACCTGAGCAAGAAGGGCTGGATGTTTCGTTTCCTCTCTATCATATACTGAGTTATGCCTCCCTGCTATGTTAAAACTTCTACATCCATATGTTGAATCCCTAATCTCCAATGTGATGGAATGATATTTGCTGGGGCCTTCGGTAGGTAATTAGCTTTAGTTGAGGCCAGATGCAATTAGTGCTTTTGTAAGGAGATGAAGAAAGCAGAGCTCTCTTTCTTCACCATGAGGATACAGCAAGAAGGAAGCTGGCTGTGACCCAGGAGGAGGGTCCTCACCAAGAACCCAACCATGCTGGCATCTTGATCTCAGACTTCCAGACTCCAGAGCTGTGAAGAATTATATTTGCTTGTTGCGTCAGCCATGTATTCTATGGTATTCTGTTATAAAAGCCCAAACTAACTAAAAATACTTCCTAAGCTTAATCGAGTCACAGGAGGTCTGACACTTGATCTGTTGAATAGGAGGCAAAGAAATTTAGAAACTCTTTTGTTGCAGACCATTCAGCCTGGTTTCAGGAATTGTAACCCTCACCCCATGGTGGGCTGTGTAAGAGCCCAAGGGACCCACTTCATCTGGGTCTGTTCTGTCACAAGGACATGACCTAATAAGGGGATAAAGCTTATCTCCCTGGCAGGAGCACTGCTTCAGCCTCAACCATCTCTGGCCCCAGTGCTTGGTTGGTTAGTCAAAGGCGGGTAAGACTCCTTATGGGAGGGGCAACCTAAGCCAGACACAACCACTTGGGAGGCCCTCATGGAAGGACGTGGGGGGCTGCAGCAAAGAGGGGGTGAGGGACCCTCGCCCCCCGGCTATTCTGACATAGCCTGAGTCCCCATTTCTGTCTGGGAGATGTCTTCCTTATCTCTTGCTTCCTGGGCCTAATCAGCTTAAAGGCTGAAACTGTGAGCGGTGCAGCCCTGTGCTAGCCAGAACGGTTCCCCCAGGTGATCGGGCATAAGAAAGAATTTGTAAAGTCCTGTGAAATAGGCTTTGCTAAGAGTGCTCTCATTTAAATGATAAGGGTCCAAGGAGGAAATGAGTATGTCTCCCAAAGTTTTGCAACCCCCTTTCCTGACAGACACTGACTCAGATTAAGCCCTCAGATTTCTTTGACATGTTATCCATTGTTTGATCCTTGCGGCCTGACATACCTGTATTCCTGTGTATTTGAACCCAATAAAAGCCCAGTGAGGAAGGGGCTCTGGGTCATTCTCCTTTGAGAGTTTGGCCACCTCTCCTCCCCAAGCAGATCATGTCTTGGTAGTATTATTTTCATCTGTGATGGAGGGATGGGGTGCTGCGGGTGGAGCCCCCGCCTCCACTCTTTTATCTAAAAAAAAAAAAAAAAAGCCTGGTTTTCAAGTCTTGCTATAGAGTTTGAGACTCAGAGGCTCTCTTTCCTAGACAGGATATGTTATCCTTCCTGGAGCAATGAGCCTCAGAGGTGGAAAGCTACAAGAAATCATGAGTTAAGGAGGAAATAAAATTATATTGGTTTACTAGATCAAATTTATTATCTCTATAACCATACTCATACATCTCATAAATGTTAGTTCATGCAGCCCATTTCTGTTACTCTTTTCCTTCCAACTGAATTATATTTACCTTGCCTCACACTCTTGTCCTTCCATTTTAGAAATCTAGCCCTTTCTCAAGCCCCAGCTTTCCAGTATAATGTTCACTGATCCAGTAGGAGTGTGACAAGTCCAGAGATTTAAACAAGTGACCCAATCAATAACCTCTTCCAGAGCAAAGCTTCATTAAGTAGAGCAAACACCTCCACTGCCTGGTCCAGACCCTGTGAACGTACACTTAACAGTTCTGCTGGTACTTCAGTAATTGCTACTGCTGGAGATGATAACAAGCTTTTTTTTTTTAAAGGCTTTGTATCCATTTTTTAAAAATCTGATTATTGATTGTCTTGTCTGAAAGGTTCTTTCCCCACTGTCTGTCGTGAAAATTCTTATTCATCTTTTAAACCCAGCTGAAATGTTATCTACTTTGGACAGCCTTCTCTGAGTTCTCCCCTCCACCCAGGAAGATTTACGTTCTCTTTGTTCTGTGCCGTTGCTGTATCTGGTAAGCACCCTGATTATCACACTGTTCAGAGTGAGTCAGCATACCTGCCACGAGGTCTGTCTCATTTACAGAATCCTCTGCATCATTCACGCGAGTCCACTGTCCAGCACACAGTGGATGATCCAAAAATGCTTGTCAACTGAGTGACTAAATGAATAAATGAGTGGATCTCAAGTGCCAGTGCCAGAGATCCCACAAGTGGTAAAAGGAATGCTGGGACTCAACATCAGGCTGTGATGCCAAGGCCAGTTTGTGCCCTACACTATACTGCTTTGCACTTTTGGAATTTCATATTCAGGAACCATGGCATCGCCCTACAATATATAGAAATGAACTGCCATGTTCATGAGCGTTACAGGTTTTTCCCATCCTTTCTCTTCTTCCCCTTCTTTTGTTAAAGAGAAGATTTCCAAGAATTATTACTGGGACTGTTTTTTTAGGGTGAGCGTTAGCAAAATAACAGAGTGGAATGTCACCAGACTGAGCCCTGAAGAATTAACAAAAACAACAAAACCTGAGATGTCCTAAATAAAATTATAGCAGGCTATAGGGTGAAAGGAAAAGATAAGAAAGCTTAACAACTACAGGGCAAAACCACTAAGACTGCTACATTCCTGAATGAATGTATGCTGGAACTTTGAATTAAATTCCAGGTGGCTATTTGCAAAATTATCTAAACAGGATAGCCAGTAGCTGACCATCAAGTACCACAGGCCTCCAGGCATCTCCTCATCTTGTTATGCAGGATCTTTCTGTCCTGTTATCCACAACCAATCCTAATGAGCAAACACTTCTTTATTATGGACTATGGGACTTATACCCCAGGACTAGCCCTGCTCCCACCCCCTTTATTTATAACCAGTGTAAATTCTTTCAAAACAACTCACATCTTTCTTCCCCAAACTTGAGGTGTAGAGGAACCCATCAACTCCAGGACAGCACATGTATTTGTCTTTTTCATGCAGCCCTGCTACTGACTGTTCAGGCTGATATCCCCAGACCTGGTCCTCTTCTGGCTAGCATATGACTCAGTAAACCCTTTGTTTTAGAAGAGCTTTTGGCTGTTCAAGTTTTTGTTTGTTTGTTTAACAAGATCAGGATAAAACTCTTTTCCTTGAAATTTTCCTATAAGAATTTCTTACATTTCTTAGATGTTTATTGTATGTTTGACAAGTTAGTTAAGTTTTTACATACTTTATTTCATTTAATAATAATAATTACTCTTTGAGATTAGTTTTGCTAGTATATTTTATTTCAAAAATGGGGAACCGAGACTTAGATAATGCTGATGGAACAAGGCCACATGGCTTTAGCAGTAGCAGAACCGGGACCCAAGCCTGCCAAAATCTACTATCTTAAGGTAATGGAGTCCACCAGGAATAAACCAGTAAGGAAGAGGGAAAAGAAATTAATTATGAATTAATATTTATTGGGAGCAATGGATTTATTGGGAGTCAAGCTTTGTGGCCATCTAGCATTTTTTAATACCTTTCCTCCATTTGGATAATTTTCCATATTAAGAGTCTTGCCTCCCAAATGTGAAAACCAGACCTTTGCTCTCATGCAAAAATGGAAAATGCCAGTCAACACACATACCAAGACTAACTGAATGAATAAATGAATGGAGCTCACAAAGATGGAAGCAGTAGCAGGTATGCAGGACCCTATTATCCATTGTATACTAAGGCAGTATGCCAAGATCTAACAAGGCAAGACAGTGGAATCAGAGAGAGATTCCAATCTTAGGCCAAGGGGCTTATGAGCTACATGATAAGGGAAGCACTGGCCCCTCCCTTTCGGTAATCAGAAATGAGAGTACCATACCGTATGGCATGGTAGAACATTGGCTCCAGCCCTACTCTTGTCTTTCAAGGCTTTGGAGAATATCAGACCCTCCTCTGGTATAAGTGGCAGCTGAGGATCAAGGATTACCATTGTAGTTGTGTGATACAGTTAGCTATCAGTTTGAACCCCAGCAACCAACAGCATTCAAGACTGAAGAAGCAACAGCCCTTCCTCTGATATGATGAGAATGCTAGCTAAGCTCTAAGCCACGTGGTTGACCAGAATCGACTGCCTTAAGCACCAGGCTATCACAAGTTTCCATTAAGTTTGCAGGGGACCAACTCATTTTTTAGAAGGCAGTCTGCAGAACAAATTTCCCCTTTCTCTCCCAGCCTCCCTTGCAGCGAGGTCACAGATGTGTGATTTAGGCTCTGCTAGTCAGACACACACCTGTGAGATTTTGATTTAGATGAGAGTAGGGTGAGAATACAGGAAAATGAAATCCATTTCCTGGAGAGACTGATAACAGAGGCCCCTGGTTTTTGAGAACAACAGTTGTGACTCTGGAGTCCAACGCTCAGCATCAGCAGTTCCTGTTTCGGTGTCTATGCCCAGAGGAGGCTACAGCCTACAGGGTTGTTTCTGGGACAGAGCCATGCTGTAGTTTCAGATTGTTTCTTTTCTGTTCCTGTGCCCTTGAAGCTGCTCTGGCCTTCCTGAAAATTTTCTGAGCTACCTAATAACCCAGCATGAACTTATCCTCTGCTTCAAACCCCTGAAGTAGCTCCTGTTGTTTGCAACTTAGTAGTAGAGTGATCATTGATTATCTGTTTTGTCATAGGCACTGTCCCGTTTATCTCACTGGATTCTCACACAAAACTAATGAGACAAATACAGTTGGCACTACTGAAGAAAAATGTGGTAAGGCAGTGGCATGGGATGAGACCGACAAGATTGATGGAAAGAGATCGTGAAACCTCTCATTTTTCAGTTGTTGAGTTTGGGCTTTCTCCCGTAAGTATGCTATACACACCCCACGCTGTGTGTGAGACGTTCACCACTATCTGGCTGGAGCAGTTTCTGGGAGGTACCAGCTTTCACAGACCTCTCCATAAGTTTCTCCTTTGTAATCCCACATTGGCAGCAGGACATGCAAATCATCTTAAATTCTCCCACAATCTCTGATTTACCTCAAATCTCAGTGGCTGGAGATTATTCTGTGACCCTGTGATTCTTCCCTCTGGACCTTCACACAACTCCTTATATAGGAGGGTGCAGTCAGGGGACCCCCAAAAGAAGGATTTGTAAGGGATCCAGAACTCAGGGTGTCCAGGAAATACTAAAAATATGGGATGTCCTCACTCCTACAAGTCTGAGCTGAGGAGTGGGCTACAAAGAACAGGGCCATTGAGTTGTTTTGCATAGCAACACTTTTGCAGATAACCTCTGGAATGGTCATTTAACATATCTATAACCTTTAACTGGTGTCATAGATATGTTAAACAGCTGTGGCCATGCCTTGAGCCAGGGAGAAGGGAGTGAATTCCACCCAAGACGTAGCTGGGAGGCAACTCCCCCTAATTACAGAGCTTGCATGAGAGCTTGGAGATGATTGGCTCCACCCCATGGGGCCACGCATGCCCAGACTCACTATGGCAGCCCAGTAAAGCTGGAAGGACACAGGAGTGCTGGCAAGTGTAGCCAAATATGGGAGGAGTCGGAAATGGGGCTGCAGAGGAAGATTGGCGCGGGGATTTAAACCCAGACACGGCAGTTATTGAGAGAAGAAATATGCAGCTTTGTCCAGAGTCAATAACCCTGCACCCATGGGAACATCACCACATGGCTTTAGCAGAGAACCATGTGGTTTTGGCAAAGTGGCGATGCCCCACCCCCCTGCAGGGGGACCCTCAAAGTGTTGGCGAGAGTGAGGGCCCCATGGCTTTGGGGTGCTCCCTTTGGCCACATGGCTTAGGAAGCAGGAGAGACTTTGCCTGGAAAAAAAAGGAGAAAGGACTTTTACCAATGGGCCATGAGAAGGTGCCACATGACTTTGGGTTAATTGGAGATCCCGGTGACACAGTTGATGGTGCCAGGAACAGAGGGAGGCCTACCAGCTGAGCATAGATTACTGGGGAGAACTGGGGGCTGCCTGAACTATGGGCTTCTATTTCTTTTCCTGAGATATGGTACCCCAGACCGGGCAAAGGGGGAAGGAAGTACTGTGTGTGTTTGTGGGTGTTTTAAGGGACTTTGGGATTTTGATGAAGACATTAAGTCATTACTCTTAAGTCTGTATAACTTGAATAAATAATTCCTTTTCACCAATTTCTAACATGGAGAGCTATAACTCTCTGGTGATGAGCAAGGCGAACCTAGTACAAAGGGACCCCAGGAGAAGGGGAGGTCAATTTGGTAACATTGTGGACCCCCTTCTCTGGCAGCCAATCAGAGAAAATCATGGGAGACCACATGTGCAGTAGCTTTAAAGTAATACAACTACTTGTACATGAGCAATAAAAGCCAGCCAAAACTAGCCAGGAAGGATCCGCCCTGTAAGAATAGAGTCCCTCCAGCCCATGAGGTCAATCTCTGCTTGGAGTTGGCCTGCACCCATGTTTTCTGCTATAAACTCTGGGTGTTCGGTTCAATTCTTTGTCCCGATCACCAAGAACCTGGTTACCTGTGCCCACCTGTGACACCTACAGTGATGCAAGCTCTAATTTTTACACTGAATTTATAATTTTCAAAATATATAGCTTTTCTCTGACTTAACTGTGACTAATACAATCAATAAAATAAAAACATGTGGTAAAAATAAATCTGAAATAACCAAAACACTAATTCGAAAGTATATGTGCACCCCTATGTCCATTGCAGCATTATTTACAACAGCCAAGATTTGAAAGGAGCCCAAGTGTCCGTCAGTAGATGAGTGGATAAAACAACTATGGCACATTTACATAATGGACTAGTACTCAGCCATAAAAAAAGAAGAAAGTTTTACCCTCTGTGACAGCATGGATGGTGTTGGGGGTCTGCCTGCAGGGCCCCCTGACCCCCCAATGAAAATAAGTCTACCAAGACATGATCTGCCTGGGGAGGAAATGTGGCAGATCTCTCAAAGGAGAAGGGCCAAGAGCCTGTTCCTCAATGGGTTTTTATTGGGTCATTTTGCATAGAAATACAGGCTCATTAATCATTGTCAGGCAGTAAGGATCAAACAATAGATAACGTACAAAGAACTCTGAGGGCCTATTCTGAGTCAGGGTCAGATAGCTAAAGAGCTATAAAATTTTGAGGAACAAACTCATTTCTTGCTTGGACCCTTATTTAATTGAGAGCATTCTCAACAAAGCACGTTTCACAGGATTTTACATATTCTTTCTTAGTCCTGATCGCCCTAGGGAACCCGCCCTTTCCAGCACAAGGTGGTACCCACCACTAGCATTGTTTCAGGCTTAAGTCAGGCAAGGTAAGCAAGGCAGCCAAGAGATTAGGAGACAGAATGAGGACTCAGGCTATGTCATAGCTGAGGGTCCATCACTTCCTTTTGCTGTAACCCCCCAAGTCCTTCCCTGGGGCCTCCCACATGATCGTTCCTGTCTTAGGTCACTCCCCCCTTGGGGAATCTTACCCGTCATTGGCTAACCGATCAAGCATTGGGGGCCAGTTATGGTTGAAGTGAAAGGAGTAGAAGCATTGCTCCTGCCAGGGAGATAAGCTTTGTCTCCTTAGTGGCTTATGGTCCAAAGGTCGCTCACTCAGCCTTAGCCATGGAGGGGTTACAGCTCATGAAACCAGGCAGTGTGGTTCCCAACAGGATAGGCCTAGAGAACATATGCTAAATGAAATAAGCCAGTCAGAAAAAGACATACCATATGATTTCACTCATGTGTGGAATCTAATGAACAAACTGAACAAGCAAAATAGAGACAGACACAGAGAGCAAGATGACATCTATGATGGGGGAGAGGCTGGAGAGGTGGTGAAGGGATAGAGAAAAAAAAACACCTCATGGACACAGACAACAGTGTAGTGATTTTGGGGGCAGGGGAGGGGAGGTGGGTAGAGGTGGAAGGGGGTATAAGGGGAATAAATGGTAGTGGAAAAATACAATAAAAATAATCTACTAAAATAAATAATAAATAAATCTGAAGCGCACAATTCTGTTCGAAGCAGCCTAGAATAAAGGAAAAAACTGAGACTTCAAGATTCATAAAATTTGGGTTCTGATTTCAGTTTTGTCCCTTATACTTGTGTGATGTTCAGTATGTCAATGTAAGAAACGTCTAAATCTATAGAGAATTTTTATGGGTTTATTTGAACCAAACTGACAATTACTGGGAAGTAAAATCTGGACTGAGCAAATGCTCTAGAGAGTGGCAGTTGGATAGCTTCTTTATACTTTAGGATCAAAAGAGGAGATGTAAGGGAGATGTAATAATATAAATCTACCCCTGAAATCCACGGGTGGTCGATTAGGGAGGTGGGAGAAAGCAAAGCAGGGGGGCAGGCAGTCTCTGGGACTGGAGAGAGTAAAATGAAGAGACAGATCCTTTTTTTACATGGGTGGGTACAGGATAATTAACAACGAACACTTCCAGCACACAGAGATGGTGTGAGGGGAACAAGATAACAATGAGGACTTCTGTAGTCCCCTGATCTGGTGTGATGGGTGTGCCCTGAGGGGCCTGGAAAATGTCAGATTACACTGACATCCCAAAGTTAAGTTATCCCAAATACAAAAAAGGCAATAGACAGGCTCACTTGAAGTAAAGACTGACCTTTGTCAAGGACTACCCTCCATGACTTGCTTTTAGTTCGGAATTTTTATGTTGAGACCATCCTAAGTGCCTATTTTCAGTCTCTTTAGTTTGTAGGGCCCACCATGCAGGCCTCCTGAACTTGTCAGGCCCCTTTTTGTCATGTAAATTAATCACTAGACATCCCTGAACCTTGATTGTTTCATTTTTAGATGAACTACCTCTGGACTTGGCAACAATGGGGCAGACTCAAATCTCAGGTTCCTTTTCCACTCTATGACCAACATTTAGAAGTCAATATAATGAGGACATATGTTTCTGGCCCATTTTAACTATAAATTCTCATTTTTAATACTTATTCATAAGGATTTTCAAAGTAAAAATGAATATATTTAAAGTACATTGTTTTAAATAATATAATCTCCAAAAAGTTGTGATTTCTCTGGATTTGCTCTCTCAAGTTGGGTTTTAAAAGTATTCAGTGCTATTCTCTTTAAATAAATACACTTCTAAAAGAAGTGAGTTTTCATAGGCTATGGATTCTTGAATTTTTAGAAAATAAAAATTTTATTTTTCATTTTCATATATATATAAACAGTATGTTAAACATAGCGTATCTTTGATTGCTAACTGTTGACATAATTGCACATCTAAGCAATAAATTAAAAGCAGAGGAGTAGAGAAGAGTTCATTGTACTCACATGGAGAGGCTCGTCAGTAGCTTTGAAAACAGTTCGACTAGGTGAATGGCTCTCTCGCTGTTAGACCCCTGAGGATGATTCGGCTCTTAGAGTCTCAGTTTCTTCATCAATTACCACAAAGAAAGCTTAATTTGGAGTTTCCCAAGTTTTATCAGCTTTGGACCATGAATGTGTTGGCAATAAACATATCAAATGAAAACAGTGGGTAATAACTATTCTTCCCAACCTTTGAATGTGATCATTTAATAAAATAATAATGGCACTGTATGTGTAATAAGGCATTTCACCAAATGTCTTATATCCAGTATATAATTCAATCCTTGCAATTTTAGTAATGCAAAATTATTTTTATTCCCTATTTTCAGAAAAGGAAATTGAGGCAGAGAAAAGCCAAATAATTTTCACAATTGCAGTGACTTGAGAAGGGAAAAGAATGAGGGAGGATCAAAGTGTGATGAAGGATATTGGCTCTGGGAGTCAGACTGGCCTGGATTCAAATTTGGACTCTACCATTTAGTACCTTTGTGGTTTGGGGCTAAGTTATTCAATCCCTCCAACCTTCCATTTTTGTGATCTCTTAAATGATGATGATACCAGTTGTACTTCAAAGATTGCTGTGAAGATTAAATGAAATAATTTGTTAAGTATTCAACAAATGATAACTATGTTGGAGATGTTAATAATTTATATTAACCTCCTAAATAATTTTCTTCTAACAATGCCCAGTATTCAAAGCATACTGGCACTTACAAACCCAAGCACCATGCACTAATGTTGTTAGAGAAATGTCAACATTTTCACCAATTAGAAAGACTCATGGTTCATAACTGACTAAACTGTTTTCACATTTTGTATGTACTCAAAGCCCCAAAAGTTGCCTCTTTCTGACAGATTGCAGTACATCATATTTACAAATATATTCCCATCACTCATGGAAGGCACTGACAATCCTGAAGGAACTTATTGACATGCTAATTAATGCAGTTAATGAATTACCCCTGCATTCAAAAGGGTCAGAGGAATGCATCCCGTCCCTCTTTCATCAATTTGAAAATACTGACATTCTCTTCTGACCTTTCCCCTACTTTACCCAGCAAAGCTGAGGATGCCCGTCAGGAATTACAGATAGTCCTTCACCCCACTACCTAATAGCACAAACATCTTGAAGCCTTTGAGTTCAGCTGTTCTCACTAAGTACAAACATACCCTGAGAAGACAGTGAATGTACTTAAATTTTTGTCTGCAGTTTGATGTAATAGTGTTTTATTTTTATCCCCAATTGCTCAGCAAAAACAAACAAACAAAAAAAACCTTGGTTTAGTGCTGATTTCCTCTAAATCACTGAGTGCAGGGACTGTAGCTTGATCAAGTCATTTAGTTGCTGGATGGTTACAGTTAAAGCATGCCAACAGCTCTTGCTGGAGGTTTTCACGTGGGATGTGATGATGTTTGCTTCTTTATGCTATTGAAATAACTGCAAATTTACCAATACTACCTTTCAAGGGATTCTTAAAAATTTATTTCATCTTTAGGTCTTGGAATTATAAAATTCTATTTAGAGTTTTAGTAAAGAAAATATCACAAAGAAAAAAATATGTAAACTTTGATGAATAAAATTAGTTGCAACTTCCTCAAATAGTCCTAAATTCTGAAACATTAATACATTGTTCATTGGTCTTGAATGCAGAATACTCAAGACATTTCCCACGTAAGAATTATGAAAGTCCATTTGGATAAAAAATTTCATGATTCTGTAACCAGAAAAGACACCGTCGTTCGGGCTGCCTGTCACTACCGAGTCCAATAAGCAATGACAGCAATTGAATCTTTTATGGTCACTTTATTCAGATGGCCGGTGATCTGAGAAGATGTTGGGTTCCTACCCTAACAAACCATCTTCCCTACTTTTTCCTGGCCAGATCTTTTATAAGGGAGGTGGGGGAGAACAAACAAGGTGCGTGAGGGCTTTGAGATTCAGAAGCTGCAACATTCCTGTCCTCAGCAGCTAGCTGTTCCCAGGATGACGAGGGTGGTCGCCTGCTCTCCCTGGAACAAAGGTTCAAACGTCCCCAGGTGAGAATCTTCAATCAGTGCCCCAGGAGGCCGGCTGTTTCCCAGGAGCCAGGATGGGCCTTATCTGTAGTTTCTAAAACAAAAGCTTTAACATACACACCACTTGCTAGACTCACAACTTTTTCCTTAAGCTAACATTTTCCAAGTCTTGAGTCCCTTATCAATTGTAGCATCAATACTAAAGAGAAAGAACGAAGTAGGGGATGAAATAACTTCTATAAATATACCTCCTGTTCTTTTCCTTTTATTTCTTTTCCTGTGTTTTTTGTTTGTTTTCTCTTTTCTTTCTCTTCTCTGAACCCTGAAGGCAAAGTGATTAGCTGAGAATGTAGTCTGCACTCTTCCAAAGGCAGAAAAAGTTGAAATAGAAAAGCTGTTGACTTTCAAGCCAGCCAGCCAGCCAGCCAGCCAGCCATCTACTCAGTAAACATATATTTGTTGAACATCTTAAAAATGCCCAACGATGTACTAGAGATACACAAACAATCCTGAGTTGTTTGTGAATTCAGTCATTTATGGACTAAACATTACCAATTAGCCATTGTTTGATTTACAAAAATTAAAAACAAATAATTATAACATAAGGTATGAGTGAGTAAAAATATTAAAAATTCTGAGGGAGCAAAAAAACCTGAGGAAATAGCTAAGAGTTAGCTTGTAGCATGTGTGTTAGAAGCTGAGTTTCAGAGGCACACAGGCTACCCCAGGACACAAGGCAAAGCTGTCTTTGGAACCCTTAGCTGCTGTGGTGCTCAGGTGGTAGAGTGTGGGATGAAAGAAAGGTTATGATCTGCACAACTACACAGCCCTGGATTTACATCCCTATTGTGGCAGACTGTTGATTGTCCTCTAATAATATCTGTTTCCTCTTCCTTCTCAAAAATATAAACTCTCAATTTAGCTGGGCACATCACATGGTCACTCAGAATAAGTCTGTTTTCCAGTCTCCCTTGCAGCTGGGTAAGACTTTGAGATTAAATTCTGGTCAGTGATTTTAAGCAGACGCAGTGCTATAGATTAAATATTTATGTCCCTCCCCAACCAAATCCATATGTCAAAATCCTAACCCTCAATTTTATTAGGAGGTGGAGCCTCTGGGAGGTGATTAAGCCATCAAGAATGGAGCCCTCATGAATGGGACTGGTGCCCTTATAAAAGAGACCCCAGCGAGCTACCTCACCCTTTCTGTCACACGAGAGCACAGTGAGAAGACGCCTGTTTATGAACCAAGAAGGCGGCTTTCCACAGACACCAAATCTGCTTATGATAGGGAACTCAAGACCTGAAAATTTTAGCTTAAGGAAAAAGTTATAAGTCTAGCAAGTAATGCGTATGTTAAAGCTTTTGTTTCAAAAACTGCAGATAAGGCCCATCCTGGCTCCTGGGAAACAGCCGGCCTCCTGGGGCACTGGCTAGAGATTACCTCCTGGGGACCAGCTGAAGGCATCCAGGCCTTTGTATCAATGAGGAGATAGACGCTACCCCTCCCCTTGGGAACTGCAGCTTCGCTCATCTAATCCTCCCTGAATTTCAAAGCCCTCACTGCACCTTATTTGTCTTCCCCCACCTCCCTTATAAAAATTCTGGCCAGGAAAGAGGAGGGAAGATGGTTCGTTAGGGTAGGAACCCGCCATCTTCTTGGATCACTGGCCATCTGAATAAAGCTCCCACAAAAGATTGAATCGCTGCCATTGCTTATTGGATTTGGTAGTGATAGGCAGTCTGAACGCCAGTGTCTTTTCTGGTTACACTTACACCTTGATCTTGGGCTTTCTAGTCTCCAGAACTGTGAGAAATTGACTTCTGTTGTTTATAAGTCACGGATTTATGGTGATTTGCTATAGCAACCTGAAGGGACTAAGACAAATAGTGTTTGTAACTTACAAAAAGTGTCTTTAAGATAAATGGTATATCTATTCTCCCTCTTTTTTTTCTTCCTACTGGCAAGTAACAGCCATGAAGGCCGATGTTACAGCAAACCTCATGGGCCACCAAAGGGAAGCCTTGTCTGGAGGATGGAGGCTAACATGAACTGCAATCTGATGGTTGTAATACCACGTACCAGCCTCATGTGGTTTATGAAAGGAAAATAAATCTTGTTTCTTCTTTAAACCATTCTCGGTCTCTAGACTTGGTTTCCTGTCACTTGCATTCTAACCTAATCCTAACTGATACCAACAATGAGACACTAAGCAAAAACAGCCTAAACACTCTGAGAGTCAGTTTCCTCATTCCCAAAATGAGTATAATAATATCTGCTTATAATTGTTAGAAGGACTGAATTAATATAAGTTTAATTCACCTAAAATAGTACCACATATCCAGTGGCTACCTGTAAACCTGTAGTGATAACTATAGTAATGGTAAACTGTAACTATTATATAGTAATGTTCATTGTAATATTATTATAGCAAAACTGATGCTCCACAAGTCTCTAAAACTTAAATGTTTTCCTATTTCCTAAAAGTTGCACCAACTGTCATCAAGGCCAAAGGACAAACTGAAATCAAGGATGTTCTATTTGAGCAGTGGGGATATTGTGGTAGAAGATGATAAAGGAAGAGGGTAGAGTGGGGGGGGGATCAATAGTTCTTTGAGATATGTGAACTTTGAGATTCTTATCAGATGTCCAAATAGAAATAAATGTTGAGTAAGCAGTTGGATGTGTGATCCTGTAGCTTTGAGAAAGGTACTGGAAGATCCACAGATTTGTGACTTGTTAGCATATAGATGCTATTAAAAGCTATGGAATAGAATGAGATCACCTAAGAATGTGGACACCCGGATAAGAAGGCCAAGGACAGAGCTTTCAGGCATTCCAATATTTAGAGGTCAGTAGAGGAGAAGGAGTCATTAATGAAAAAGCAAAACAAACCAATATGGTCTCAGAAACCTAGAGACTCAGTGTTTTAAGGAAGTGGTAATCAATTGTATTGAATACCACTGAAAGGCAGAAAATTGCCTATTGGCTGGTGAGATATGGGTCACTGGCAGCTGGGATATAGTAGGTAAACTCTAAAATGTTCTTTGATAATCTTTGCCTCTTGGTGTTCATGCTCTTG
This sequence comes from Glossophaga mutica, assembly GCA_039655065.1. Lineage (NCBI taxonomy): Eukaryota > Metazoa > Chordata > Mammalia > Chiroptera > Phyllostomidae > Glossophaga > Glossophaga mutica. The sequence goes on along the minus strand of CM077305.1, from coordinate 140,805,326 downwards.
TGCAATCTCCTCCCCTTAATGGTGAACTGGACATACTCACTTACTTCTGATAGAATACAGTAGAGAAGTCACGCAATGTCACTTTCAAGATTAGGTTACAAAAAGACTGTTGCTTCCATTTTGCTATTTCCCTCTCCAGTGCTTGGCTTGTATGCTGATCTAGATTAAATAGTTAGATTTAAATTGAGTTAGGATTTTTCAAGGCAATTATGATAGGGGAAGACAGGGGGATGTAAGACTTAAAAAGGTTTGTAATGGAGTGGTTATATTGGTGATCCCTGGACACTAAATTACCTAATAAGAAGTGAGAACATGAAGTCTGTGAGGGAAAGAGAAGAAATAGTAGGACAAAGGATTAGCAACTCAATGGGATGAGAACTTGGTGGAATACCAGAATAACTGAGGAGGAAGAATATAGGTAATAGGTAGAGAAAAGAATGTTTCAAATAGAGATTTCAAAACTTGTATTGGAGAATGCAACATCTACAGTGCAACCTTCAGAGTATAGAGCTCAGGTAGAGTGAAGGAAACTATGAAAAGAAAATAAAGGTGTAGAAGGAATAATTGGGGTGAGGGAGTCATTCAGGATTTAGACAGAGATAGGGTAAGAGAGACAGTAAGAGAGATGCCAGCATAACTAACATGTAATTAGATGTAACCAGCAAATTGGTGGAGACAGCAGCAAGAAGGGGTTGTGAGTCAATGACACACAAGGAGCTCCTCAGCCACTTAAGGTTTTGTCAGTGAGCAAGAAAGATCAGGAAATTAGGGGACAATAAAAGGAAAAATAGAAAATTTTGGCAAGGCAATGAAAGGAAAGTTACGAGTAAATCTTTCAAGTTGTTTGCACCTCCTCCAGAATGAACTTAAAAGAAACACTGTTACGTTATATAATTTTTTCAGAAATATTAAAATATAATGGACCTGCATTTGTTTATAGCTGATAAGGTGAAAAGCCAACATAAATTTTGAAAGGATACTTTTTAATTATCCTAAATCTTAATTATTTAAATACCTCTACAGAATGTGCTAGCTGCAGAATTCTGAATTTATTTTTTTACTTGTAAAATAGGTATCATTTCGTAGGGTTTCTGTGAAGACCAACAGACATGGATATGTGAAATTGTTTTATAAGTTGTAAAGTCCTGTATACATAAAAGCATCTTCATCATCATCCGCATGAAACAACCACAATTATCTTGTGAACATTCATTGCTTTTGTCTGCCTAGACCTCTGTTCACTTTCCTGTGGTAATAGTATAGCTCCCCTTCCCTTCCTTGAAGAACTATTCTTCCCTACTATGGTGGGATTCCTCACCCACCATCCTGGCTAAGCATTCCAGTGGCCACAGTGAAGGGTCAGGAACAAGCATGTCATTTAAGCCAGTCCAATCAGAGTTATTCTGGGGGGAAGTTTTTTTTCTTTTTTTTTGACAAAAGTGATAAGTATATGCCCTCAGGAACACTGGTGGCCATATCCCCTGCCATATGGAGGCACTCATAAGGATAAAGCGGACATGGAAAAAAATGAGAATTGAAAAATAGAATTGTGAATGAATTTCTATCGTACTATATGGCCAGACACGACCATGTCCATTTTATTATTTTATGTGAACTTTATATGTAAACACCACACATACATATATGTAAGCATTTGAGTTGCATTTTAGTTACTTCCAACTAAAAATATGGCTAGTACAGATTCTGCAATGAAAAGATTTCAAATTTTAAAATGTGGACAGAGAAGAACTTTCTGTCTTGTTTCCAAACTCTAGAATCATATTCAGAAAACTGAAAACACGGAACCCAGACACAGCACAGGATGGTTAAAAGCTATCCACCCCCAATCATCATCAAGCAGCAGTAGTATTAATCCGCAGGCACACTGTAGAATGCACTAGAGGAGACAACCCTTTTTAGGAGTATTGTTCATTAATATTAAATTCTTTAAAAAGAAAAATCATGTTTTGGTCCAGCTGTTCTAAACTAATACATACATATTGTTATTGCCTTAAACTCCTAAGTAAAAAAGACCACTATAGATAAAAATGTAAAAATTTAAGAGTAAGTAAAACACTAGAATAAAATTATTAAATCTAAAAAAAAAGCATTAAGGAGAAATTTCTGGACTGGGAGCATTAACCCTTCCGGATGTTTTCCAGAATAAGCAGTACCCTTAACAGCTTTAACAAGGGCAATCTCTGCCTACTGGTACTGCATCTTATGAAGCTCTAGACATAATATCTAAAATGAGATAAAGATACATGATTTTATACATGAGGGAACTGAGCCCCCCAGAGCTGAAGCAACCTGAACAAGTTCACACAGTTTGTGTATAAATTAGGTAAAGATTCTTTGCTTGTAAAACAACATTTTGCTTTACAAAATCATATATTTTTCATTTTGATTGATGCTTACAATATAAATTTCCTAACCTATGACCATGTTTAAAAAACTGTTAAATTTATAAAACTTTGATTTGTACATTATTGCAGCTGTATATAAAATCAGTTTGGTGACACTGTTTATGATACCAGAAGTTTGGAATTCTTTCAATGAAATCTGTGTTGAGATAGATAAAATGGTTTAGACAGCGAAATCCCAATATCTTTAAGAAGTACAGACATTTTCCTAGTGGAAAAATGATATTCCTGTTAAATGTTCTATGAGTTCTTAAAGCAATAGATGAAGTCCTGATTGCTATAATTCTTGAATTAGGTCATTTTTAATCATTTCATATTCTGTCACTAATATTTAACCAGGTTCTTTTACAGTGCAGTTTTCTTCATCTATCTTTCTGCATATCTCATGGAAATGATACAGTCCCAACAGGATTCATATGTCAGCCACCTCAGCGAACTAGCTGTTTCGGTCAGGGGAGTAGAGTTCAGACTTGGAGACTTTAAAGTGTACACTCTTCAAATTTTCATTTTGGTGTTTGCTTTTATTTGAATCACTGAGCTGAATTCTGCAACGTGTGGGTCAGCTTTTATATATCTTTATAATGTATTTCTGGGTAGAAACTAATTTTCAACTTTTTGCCACCTCCTATTTCCTCATCCCAGTAAATTCCCCAAAAAACCATTGCAAAGGGACCAAATTTACAGTGAGTTATAGCTGATGGTGGGTAATATTGAATATATATATTCAGGACTGTGATTTTTGTAGGCTTCTTGTGCCAACTTTTTCTCCATTGTTTTTCAGAGCACTCAGGTAAGTGTGGGGGCAGGGATGGTACTAGTCTTAAAAGCTATCATTCACTGCCTTGGCCAGGGGGCTCAGTTGGCTGGAGTATCATCGAATACTCCAAAAGGTTTAAGGTTCAATCCCCTGTTGCAGAGTGTACACGAGGCAAATGATCAATGTTTATCAAGCAATTTCTCTCTCTCTCCCTTTCTCTCTCTCTTCCTCTCTCTCAATCAATAAGCATGTCCTCAGATGAGGATTAATAATAACATATAGCCATGGATACCCTGAACCAAAAAGATACAAAAGAACAGGAAAATAAAAGTGTCAGAAAAAATACAACATAGAATAAGCAAATAAAGATGTTAACCTTTAGAATGAAAATTAAAACAATAGTGAGATACTGTTTTCACTAGTAAAAGCAGCAACAACTTACACATGCATGTTAAACACTGATCAGAGTATGGTGAGATAGGCAATCTACCTCTGTTGGCATACCTTATTATCAGTCACAGGTTGAATTATTAAATACTGATTAAAATGATGTTTCTGAAAAAATTAATAACATGGCAAAGTGCTCATGATTTAACACCTTGGAGAAATTAGGGCACAAGACAAATGCACCACAGAGGAATCCATGAGACGGAAAGTACTGGGTTGGCCAAAAGTCCATTACATTTTTTCTGTACAATGGCTCTACTAGTGCTTAGTTGTCTCTAGCTTCATTTGAAACAATTTTATTAGATTGTATTGTGACATCTGTCATATCAGCATGCATTTAAAAAAACATTGAAATTGGTGAATTTTTTTGTGTATCCATTTTAATATTGAAGATGAAAGAAGAAACAACATTTTCAGCATACAGTGATTTATTATTTCAAGAAAGGTAAAAATGCAACTGAAATGTAGAAAAAGGATTTGTGAAGTGTATGGAGAAGGTGCTGTGACTGCTCAAAAGTGGTTTGCAAAGTTTCTTAGTACTATTGACATTTTGGCCAAATAATTCTTTACTTGGGGCTGTCTTATGCATTGGAAGATGTTTAGCAGCACCCCTGGCCTCTACCCACTAGAAACCAATAGCAGGAGATAGCCGACATACTAAAAATATCCAAATCAATAAAGTTATTGGTGAAAATGAAAAATGTGTCCTTTATTTTATGGAAACAACATAATGGACTTTTTGGCCAACTCAATATCTGCCAGTCCCCAAGCTCCCTCTTGAGGAAACCAGTCTGAGCAGTTGTTTGTGCCTAATGTTACCTTAGCTTGACTGAGATAAGGTGATGTGTCGTGTCACTTGTGTGAATTTAACTCTGTGACCTCATCAGAAATAAAATGAGAAAAATAACTTCTAAAATAGTGCTAGCAATGTTACCTGCCTTTCCACTCAATAAATATTGCCCCTAAATGAGTGTTAGATGAGAATTGTGAATTTTGTTCCTTTGGGTATTTTTAATATTGAAGGAGCTGCTGTAGTGGGGTTATCTTACCAAAATGAATGAAATTCTAGTGCATCTAGAAAGATGCAATTCTATAACTTTTATCTTTTAAAAGTCATTCTATTATCTTTTGCATGTGGCTTTTTGTTGTGCTACACTTCCCATTGAGATAGCTCTTGTAAATGTCCCCTAGGATATGTATGTTGCTAAACTTGGTGGATGATTCTCAGGCTTCATATTAAACTTGTCAACAGCATGAAATGCATTTATCCCTGCTTTCACTGGACTTCAGGGAAGAATAGAAAATTTTCACTGGACTTCAGGGAATACTATTCTGTCTTTCTCCTCATATTATTCAATTTTCAGTCTCTTCTACTGGTTCCTTTTCCTCTTCCTTTAATCTAAAGATTGGGAGGGTATCTCAGATCTCAATCTTTGAGACTCTTCTCTAGCTAGACCCAGGCACTGTCACTGAGTACCATGGCTTTAAATATAAAATATACTCACATGATAATGAGAGGACTAACAGCTTACACTCCTCCTTTGCGTTCCATTCTGAGTATATTGTATATACTAATAAACTCTCACAATAGCACTGTGAGAGAGTTTTTATTATTGTTCCCATCTTGGAAAAAAAAACTGAGGCATAGAGAAATTAAATAATTTGCACAGAGTCACATCTAGTAGGGAGTGGTGCCAGACTTGAACCCAGGTATTCTGGCTTTCGTTTGCCTGCTTTTAGAACTATACTCCTGAGACTTCTGGCCAAGAGGGAGGCATGGTAGACACACTGTGCCTCCTCACACAACCAAGAGAAGGACAACAATAATTTAAAAACAAAAAAAAAAACCTGTACTTATAGAAAATTGAACTGTATGGAAGTCCAACAATAAAGGAGTTAAAGAAAAAACATTCATCCAGACCAGTAGGAAGGACAGAATTGGGCAGCTGGAACAGAGAGGGCTCTTGGCAAGGTGGCGGCTGGAGGACCCAGCAAGGTGGTGGATTGTGGATGGGTGTGGTGGGCAAGGCAGGTGCTGGGCTAGACAGCTGGCAAACCAGACGGTCCCACATTTGCATGCAGATAAACCAGGTGAAACTGGGAGCAAGACAAACTGCACAACCCAGGGCTCCAGTGCCAGGAAATAAAGCCTCAAAACACCAATTGAAAACATCTGTGGGGGTTAAGGAGGCAGCAGGAGAAACTCCCATCCTCACAGGAGAGTTCATTGGAGAGACCTACAGGGTCCTAGAAGTATACAAACCCACCCACCCAGAATCAGCACCAGAATGGCCCGATTTGCTCGGGGGAAGTGGGGGAAGTGACTGAAATCTGGCAGAGAGCAGAGCAAGCACCATTGTTCCCTCTTGGACCCCAGCCCACATACAGTGTCAAAACCAGCCACTGGATTGCCCTACCCTGGTGAACACCTAAGGCTCTGCCCCTCACTACGTAACAGGTGTGTCAAGATTGAAAAAAATGGTCCAAATGAAAGAACATATTAAAGCTCCAAAGAAAATACAACTAAGTAATGAGGAGGTAGCCAACCTATCAGATGCACAGTAAAACACTGGTAATCAGGATGCTAACAGAATTGGTTGAATTTGGTCGCAAATTAGATGAAAAAATGGAGGCTACACTAAGTGAAATAAAGGAAAATGTACAGGGAACCAATAGTGATGGGAAGGAAACTGGGACTTAAATCAACGGTGTGGACCAGAAGGAAGAAAGAAATGTCCAATCAGAAAAGAAAGATGAAACAATTCAAAAAAGCTTAGGAACCTCCGGGACATCTTTAAATGTTCCAACATCTGAATCATAGGGGTACGAGAAGGAGAAGAGGAAGAGCAACAAGTGGAAAAGATATATGAACAAATAATAAAGGAGAAGTTCCCCAATTGGGTAAATAAAATAGACTTCCAGGAAGTCCAGGAAGCTCAGAGAGTCCCAAAGAAGTTGGACCCAAGGAGGAACACACCAAGGCACATCATAATTACATTAGCCAAGATTCAAATGAAGAAGAAAATCCTAGAAGCAGCAAGGAATAAGGGGACAGCTAACTACAAAGGGGTTCCCATCAGACTGTCAGCTGATTTCTCAAAAGAGGCCTTCCAGGCAAGAAGGGGCTGGAAAGAAGTACTCCAAGTCATGAAAGGCAAGGACCTACATCCAAAATTGCTCTATCCAGCAAAGCTTTCATTTAGAATGGAAGGACAGATAAAGTGCTTCTCAGATAAGGTCAAGTTAAAGGAGTTCATTATCACCAAGATGTTATTATATGAAATGTTAAAGGAACTTATCTAAGAGAAAGAAGATAAAAAACATATACAGTAAAATGACAGCAAACTCTCAATTATTAACAACCACACCTAAAACAAAAGCAAACTAAGCAAATAAGTAGAACAGGAACAGAACCACAGAAATGGAGATCATATGGAGGGTTAGCAACAGGGGAGTGGGAGGAGGAGAGAGGGGAAAAGGTGCAGAGAATAAGTAGCATAGATGGTAGGTAGAAAATAGACAGGGGGGGCGGGTAAGAATAGTGTGGGAAATGTAGAAGCCAAAGAACTTATAATATGACACATGGACATGAACTAAAGGGGGGAATGTGGGTGGGAGGGGGTGTGCAGGGTAGAGGGGAGTGAAGGGGAGAGAATGGGACAACTTTAATACCATAATCAATAAAATATATTAAACAAAAAACTATACTCTCCTACACTACGCCACCTTCTCTGTGATTCCCATGTTATAACTCTACCTGCCACCTTTCTTCTAAAAGCCAAAATTTGCACATTTGACATCTTTGATTTGATATTTAAGATGAATTTCAAACAATATATCTAAAATTAAATTCTTATTCCCCCTAAATCTTTTCCCCCATAGCCAACCCCTTCAGTAAATGGCACCCCTACTACTCCAGTTGCCCAACTCATCCTTTCCTTCTCTTTCCCTTTCATTTCCCACATTCATTCCATGAGCAAATACTGTTGACTTTGCCTTCTAAATAAATCAAGAATCTGACTGGGTTTTTTTTTTTAATCTTTTCCATAGCTACCATCCAACTTCTGTCACCTGGACTCTCACACTGACTTTCTTATCTAAGTTCTACATGGGTTGAGACTATGCTATGTGCTCAGGAAAATCAGCCCCACTGCCCTGGCCATGATGTCTTTATCCAAGGATGAGTGTCCAAGTCAATAGGAACTCTGCATAAATAGATGTTAAGAAAGGTTAAACCACTTTGGCCAAAAAGGATGTGCCATATGTGGTGGTGGATTACCAACTTAATCAGATGATAACTTAGGGGATATATAATGTAAGCTGTGTGCCAACCAGTGCTGAGTTACTTCCCTGATTCTCTGAGGCCTGTTATGTAAGTCTAGTCTTAGAAGCATGGGATGCCTGTTTGTAGGGTAAGAAAAAAATTTCTCATTCTTTGCACACGTGCCATACATGCTCCTTTTTCAAAAGTAGTCCTATCATAGTGCTTCCACACCATTTTAATCAGGAAAATGTGCATGGTAAAATACATAGGAAGACAGTGAAAAAGATAAAACAATTAATACTTGACTTAAGGCACTCCTCACATGGGTTTTTGTTCTGCTTTGGTTTGGTTTTTGCTTTTTCACTCTACTTTGCAGATGATATCTTGTGTTAATAATCAAGGGGAAAATGATAAGAACCAGGTATAAGGGGGACTGTGGAGAGGGCATTTTCATATTCAAAAAGGAGTGAATCAAGATTATTACAATGTCTATTATTATTTAGTCACTACTATTATTTTTTAAATTCACTCGTTCTTTTATACAAATACTTGAATCCTCCTCCAAGCAAACATCTCAGAACCAGCTTCATCCTGGCCTCTGCTATTTCACCGTATTCCTTCATTCTGTACACTGGGTTATTCCACACCTGAGGTCAACTTCGAGAATGTATAAGACTTTACTAAAAGTAAAAGAAATATCACAAAGGAATTTCTGTATAGAAAAGGAAATTTTTAATTGGATATTAAAATGATCACTGCATCTAGAATCCATAAGACAAACCCAATACAGGTCCTCCCTTACCAGCTACCTCTCCTTTGACCCAGAGTCAGTCTAGTGATGGGCTCTAGCTTACTTTCCAGAGAGGAACTTTTTGCCCTAATTTTCCTTTGGAAGTCCAGGACCCTAACCTCCACAAGGGCCTAATAAAAGAAGAGAAAATTACTTCTTTCCCATCTCTAGCTTAGGCCCTTCTTCTAGAAAATAGCGTAATAATCTGGCCAGATGTGAAAACCCTAAAGAAAGACAGCTTCACATTAGCATTTGGAGAAATTTATCTCCCAAATTGCCTAAAGTTTTCCACTCTGAAATATGCTTTTTGGCTTTACCTTTGTGAAAGATAAGTGAAAATATTTTTCCTAGCATAGAAAATAGGCCTTCTCGATAGTGAATCAGGAAACAGCTGGCAGCTTTAAAATAGCAGCTTGGTCTGACTTAGAGCCATCAAGATTTCAAAAATATTGACTCAATATTTTTGGTGGGCCACAAACATGGTTCTGAATCTTCTAGAAATTTCTGTAGAGAGAAACATGATTTATTTTGTGTTTCAAAGTGTCCGAAAGATAAAAATAAACTTTCCCTGTGGCTATAAGAGAGAGAGAAGAAACTATAATGTGAGGGAAACATCTTTCACACTATCCACATAGTTAACATAGCACCAAGCTTTATGAGGCTGGTTCTGATAGTGACCCTCACTCTCAATTGAAGGTGTCTTCATTCAGTAGAAGCAATTCTATGGACAGCTTGCCAAGTTAAAGTGAGTTAAGAACATACCTTGAGTACATCTGACTTACCAGTAATACAGAAGTGGATTTTTTTTCAATTACAGTTGACATTTAGTATTAATTTATATTCGTTTTAGGTATACAGCACAGTAGTCAAACAGTTATATAACTTATGAAGTGAGTCCCCTAATAATTCTACTACCCACCTGGCACCATTCATAGATATTATAATATTATTGACCATGTTCCCTGTGCTGTACTTTACATCCCCATGACTATTCTGTAACTACCAGTTTGTATTTCCTTTTTTAATATATTTTATTGATTATGCTATTATAGTTGTCCCATCCCCCCTTCATTCCCCTCCACCCTGCACACCCCTCCCACCCACATTCCCCCCCTTTAGTTCATGTCCATGTGTCATAAGTTCTTTAGCTTCTACATTTCCCACACTATTCTTGCCCTCCCTCCCCCTGTCTTTTTTCTACCCGCTGTCTATGCTACTTATTCTCTGCACCTTTTCCCCTCTCTCCTCATCCCACTCCCCTGTTGCTAGCCCTCCATATGATCTCCATTTCTGTGGTTCTGTTCCTGTTCTAGCTATTTGCCTAGTTTGCTTTTGTTTTTTTTTGGGGGGGTGTGGTTGTTAATAATTGAGAGTTTGCTGTCATTTTACTATACATGTTTTTTATCTTCTTTTTCTTAGATAAGTTCCTTTAACATTTCATATAATAACATCTTGGTGATAATGAACTCCTTTAACTTGACCTTATCTGAGAAGCACTTTATCTGTCCTTCCATTCTAAATGAAAGCTTTGCTGGATAGAGCAATTTTGGATGTAGGTCCTTGCCTTTCATGACTTGGAATACTTCTTTCCAGCCCCTTCTTGCCTGGAAGCCTCTTTTGAGAAATCAGCTGACAGTCTGATGGGAACCCCTTTGTAGTTAACTGTCCCCTTATTCCTTGCTGCTTCTAGGATTTTCTTCTTCATTTGAATCTTGGCTAATGTAATTATGATGTGCCTTGGTGTGTTTCTCCTTGAGTCCAACTTCTTTGGGACTCTCTGAGCTTCCTGGACTTCCTGATAGTCTATTTCCTTTGCCAGATTGGGGGAGTTCTCCTTTATGATTTGTTCAAATAAATTTTCCACTTGTTGCTCTTCCTCTTCCCCTTCTGGTACTCCTATAATTCAGATGTTGGGATGTTTAACGATGTCTTGGAGGTTCCTAAGCCTCTCCTCATTTTTTTGAATTCTTGTTTCTTCCTTCTTTTCTGTTCGGTTGTTTCTTCCTTCTGGTCCACTCCACTGATTTGAGTCCCAGTTTTCCTCCCATCACTCTTGGTTCCCTGTGCATTTTCTTCATTTCACTTAATGTAGCCTTCATTTGTTCATCTAATTTATGACCAAAATCAACCAGTTCTGTGAGCAACCTGATCACCAGTGCTTTGAACTGTGCATCTGATAAGTTGGCTGTCTCTTGGTGGCTTAGATGAATTGGCTCTGGTTTCTTTGTTTTTTGGGGGGCTTTTTTGGGTCTGTTTGCGCCTGTTATGTAGTAAGGGGCGGAGCCTTAGGTACTCTCCAGGGCAGATCAGCCCAGTCACAGGGTTGTGACGCTGTATGTGGGGGAGGGGTCTGAGAGGGGACAATGGCACTTGCTCTGCTGTCTCCCATACTTCAGTCCTCTCCGCCACTTTCCCCAAGCAAATTGGGCCCTTCTGGTGCTGGTTCCTGGGTAGGTGGGCTTGTGTACGTTCTAGAACCCTGTCAGTCTCTCCAACTAACTCTCCTGTGAGGCTGGGAGTATCTCCCGGCACCTCAACCCCTACAAGTGTTTTCAATCGGTGTTTTTAGGTTTTATTTCCTGGTGCTGGGGCCCTGGGTTGAGAGGTCTGTCTCGCTCCCCGTTTTCGCCTGGTTTATCTGCATGCAAATATGAGACCGCCCGGTCAGCCAGCTGCCTTGAGCGGCCTCACTGGGTCTGCCCGTTGCCACCCAGTGCCTAGGGTCCGCTAGCCACTGCCTGCGCACCCGGGTCTGCCAATCTCCACTTTTTCCTGCCACGACTCTGCCCCTCCTACTGGTCTGGATGAATGATTGTCGGACTTCCGTACAGTTCAATTTTCTATCAGTTCTGGTGTTTTCTTGTTTCTAAGTCTTTGTTGTCCTTAATTTTGGTTGTGTGAGGAGGCACAGTATGTCCACCTATGCCTCCGTCTTGGCCAGAAGTCAGAAGTGGATTTTTTAAACATTCAGTCAGACACTATTGACCCAAAGTTCACAGCCCTTAAGGGTGACTTTGAAGAGCTTTGTGAACTGGTATACACATACTCAATCAAATTGTTTTTACTTTAATTTATTACTATTTTACAATGGTCCTTGTTAAAAACATACATCTTAATGTCGACTAATAGATTGAGGTATAAATTTGGGGTGTCATGGGATATTATTGTGTACTTTTCATGATTTCTTATTGCACATGCTCTGACATTTATGGTTATGGACACTTTTTTTATGTTTATGTGAGCTCTGGCTTAAATTGGAAAATGTTCAAGAAAACAAAGTATAATAATATTATATATGTGTCTTTTGATTTAGAATTTATAACCAAATTTGCTGGAGCTCAAAAGAAGGAAAACCTTCATTAGCCAGATAGTGAGTTTGCTTTTATTGTTTGTTTTTTGTTGTAGTTGTTGTTTTAAGAAAAAGGTTTGGGATTCTAATAAATTTTGAAATTTTCCCAAACATAAAACCTGGCTTTGAAGCATTGACTAAGGTTGCCTATACAATTACGAAGTGCAACTAGACAAGCCTTGGTTAATCTCTGTGCCTTGAAAATAGTCTTCCTATTGTGTTATCTGAAACAGAAAAAGAAATCTGTAGCAGTGTCTTATATTCAAGTGACATCATCTACCTCCAAATTCTTCTCATATTTTTAAACTAGTCACAGAAGAATTGGCAACTACTTATTCTTTCCTTTCAACATGCAACTGGATGAAACCACTGCATTTCTCACTGCCTTCCACAGCTCATTTGTAGCCTCTAGGTGCAGGTCTACACTTCAAAGAGGAGTTCTTCTTTCCTGAGTCCTGTTTTGAAACTTCAAAGGCCTTCACTGTCTTCAAAATGGTAACAAGTTCCTTTGCCAAGAAAATTTCTCCATGAGGATGATCTTGATATTCTGGATATTCTGGGCACAGATGGAGCCCTTGCAGGACTTGGCAACACATCTGGTTTTCTGCTTTGATGAACAAAGACACTCCGGTCTGTCATCATGACTCATCACTGTCCTCATCAGCATACATTTCGCACAGAAACTCTGCAAATGGACTTGAAAGAAGTTTTGTCATCACCTACTTAAAATAAGCCTTCAATTTCATCAGACCCAGGGCCTTTCTTTGCTCACATCATTTTCAAAATGATTTACCTAAGAAAAGAGAGCAAAAGAGAAATACTTTCTACTAAAGGGAAATTCACTGGTTTTGAAAGTGTTGATTAAAACATATCTCTCAGGGAGAAATTTCAGATTCTTCAGAGAGAAAAGCCTGCTCAGTATATCTGGCAAAAAGGTATCCATTCATAATTCATTTATGATTTGATTTTCTAAGCAATACTTTTGGCCACAGGCAAGAGTAAAATCTTTCCATTCAATACTTTGCAGTCACCATTATGGATCCTGGTAAAAACAAAAGAACAAAGCAAAACTCTTTTGGCCAAGCTATTTGTTTTGTTCCTTCTGGAAGATAAAATTTGACATAGAAAACTAAGCTAACTTTTTAAGACTAGAGGAAGTACTTCTGTATGCAGAGAAGAGAGGGTAGATAAAGCCTGTAAGAGTTTGCCATAGGCAGAACTGTGAAGACACAAACAACCCAGAAAAATACTTCTGTTCAGAGTATTAGCTTAAAATTCTGAAACAGAGTCCAAAAATCCTCTCTTTGATGAGAATGCACCAATAATGCAGACAAAGACAAAGCTATCCTCAGTGACTCGAGGCAAAGAAAATGATGCAATGTAAATTCAACTGGAAGAAACCTGAAAGAATTCAAGTGCCCAGAAATAAGTCTGTCTTTGTCTAGCAGAGGAACTAACAATGCATGCACATTTCTAACATTTTTCATTTTCCTGAAATGAAAAGTTGGAAAGGTTTTACATCAAAGTCATACATATTCAAGATTATCCCACCTTTTCCAACTTCACATGCAGGCTAATAACAACCTCCGTGATCCTGATATAAAACTTTAGAATTAAATTGTACTTTGAATTTTATCTGCATTTTTGGACTTTTTATAGGAAGTATTCAATTATACATATATAAAACACAAGATTAAGAGATATAATTTTTATGGGCAACATTTTTCTCTTTTATCTATGTTAAGGAAATCAATTTCTACTACAATAATTTATATTGATTAAAAAAATGTTGTATGTACAAGTTTACAGAATTCGTGCCTGGAGTTGGAATATATAGTTAGCATTTGGCAAAAGTTCAAAGCAGTCCATGACTGCAGAAAGTTACAGAATTGCTGACTTAGAGAACTACTTCCACTAGTTATCCCTAAAGCAGGCAATAAATATTGTTGGTGAGCTGGGACTTTGAAGGGTATTGGGAGGTGGTGACCTGGGGCACTGGAAAAGAACAAAAAGTCCAGTCAGACCACTTTACCATTCGAGTGCTATACTCCTCAGCATTTAGAATTAAAATCCTCATAATAGAACCGAGTTGCCTCTAAGAATTTGTACCTCATAGAAGCCCATCCCTCCTCCTATCCAGGTGAGAGCTTTCTTCTGAATAATTTGTATACGGTTTACTGCCAAGACACATGGATAGTTGAAGGCAGAAATTTCCACATCACAGAATACAATAGTTTCATCTGGGAAATTTAAGACTTCCTATTTTTAAAAGAGAATGAATCTTCTCATTCATATCATGAACATTGAAACAGAAAGTCTAGGAACTTTTGTGGAATTAGGAACAAAATCAGCTTCATGGCATGTTGAGTTTGTCTACATTGAAAGTTAACACTTGGACACTTTTAGCACTGGGATGTAAAACTGTGGTCAAGCTCAAAGGAAGAAAAGTAAAATTCAGGGAGGAGTTGAGTTTTGTATTGTAAATGCATGTATGCTTCGCATAGCATCCACATGCTAGATAAACCTGCTGGTACAAGTGGGAAAATAGTAAAAGATAACAGTTAGATGGTTTACTTGGTGCTGAGAGCTGTATGTGAATTATTTCATCAGTGCACACTTCTTCATAAATAAACCCACAGCTATCTGGTTCCACCATCCAAGCCTTTCCCAATAAGACCATACTGCTTCTTGAGGCTTCCCGATTTCAAGCAACTTGTTTTCTTTTTTAATCTTCACCCAAGGATATGTTTATCGATTTTAGAGAGAGAGGAAGGGACAGAGAGAGAGAGAGAAAGAGAGAGAAACATCAGCGTGAAAGAGAAACATTGATTGGTTGCTTCCTGTACACACCCTAACCAGGAATCAAACCTAGGGCACAACCTAGGTATGTGCCCTGACTGGGGCTTGAACCCACAGCCTTTTGGTGTATGGAACAAAGCTCCAACCAACTGATCTCTCGGCCAGGGCTTGAACAACTTGATTTTTAATGGTTATGCATATTGCTTAAAGCTCTGAGTCCTTTCAAACATCTCAGCTACTCATTAGAGGGATTTCCCTATACAGCAGTCAAAGGAGAGGGATCCCAGGTCCCTCCAAAGCTGAGTATTTTCCTGGGTCTCCAAACAGTTTCCTTTCCTATAATATTCTCCAGGGTTATGATTTGCCTTCCTGTCACAAGTAATGATACTCTCTGGTGTCCTTGTGACCATACCTTCCCAGAATACCGGGTTCTACAACTGGGCCTGACTCTCCTTAACATTAGCCCAGTAAAACTGACTTTGGATTCTCAACCTCAGAACTGTAAGATTTTAAGTTTTTGTCCTTTCAAGCCACTAAGTTTATGGTGGTTTGTTTACAAGAGCAATGGGAAAATAACACAATTGTTAAGACGACAATTTTCCCCTAACTGATCTAGACATCATTCAACAAAATTCCAACACAATTTCCCTTTTCTTTTCCTTTCTCTCTTTTTTTTAAGGAAATTGACAAGCTGATCCTAAAATTTCAAGGAAGTTCAAAGATCCTAAAATACACTGAAAGTTACCGAAGGAATCTGGGGGGATGATGAATATGTTATAAAACCGGATTTTGGAGATAGCTGCACAACTTTATGAATGACTAAAAATTACTGATTTGTAGTCATTTACAAAATCTCAAGAGAACATGTTTATGAAGGTTTGAGAACCAGGCCATTACTCAGAAACATAGCCCTATTTTATAAGATTGATCCTATTTTTTTTTTAAAGGAGGTTTTATTCTATGATTTAGACTTTGGGCCTCCTCTCTGGGAAAATAACCTGCTGGGAATGTGTTCACTTTTTAAATTTGTTCACATATATCAGTTCTTTTTATTTTTCATAACAACCCTTTAAGAACTTTCTATAAAAATCCACCATGGAAACATTCACTTTAAATACCCTTTATTGTTAATGAAATATCATCTCAGTATTTTGGTGTTCACAGTTTAGATTGGTTCACAGTTTAGAATGTTATATCTTCTTAGACTAATAACATTCCAGACTTAGAGTGATAAAGATGTTTCTTGGTTACTTGACAGAAAACCCATAATATAAATATAGATACATTCCTATGCTATAGCCTACACATTGGTGAGTGAATTTTATTTTCACTTGTGTTCACAACTATTTTATGATAATGCATTCTATTTTTAAAAGTAAATATAGTTTTTCACTATTGCTTTCTTTATTGAAACCTTCTCAAACTAGGGTCGTCAATGTCATGATAATATAATGTCTTCCATTAGCTGAAGTCAGCAGTCTGGTCATGTGCACATTTATGCTAATGGAAGTAAGTGGTATATATAGCCTCAGCAAAAGTGATAATTTTAGAAATTAAAATACTGTTAAATATCACTTGTGACTTCTTATATACTTTACACTACTAGTGGTATTTCATGTGTGTATAGATATACAGGGTCCAACACAAATACTGTCCCTTTTTATTACAAAATCATAAGTACATAATTCTGTAACATAATGATATTACACTCAAGCACACTGTATATTTTAGGCGAACTATTCAAATTAAAACTATAAATTACTCCACCCATATTGTTACCCTACCAACCACACCGAAGCAGGTGTTACTTCTGCTGGGTGTTGTACATTGATACAGGATTTATTCTATATATACTTACTTATAGGCAATTAGAGATTTTTCCAGGATATTTGGGCCCTATACCTGCTTGGTTTTTTCTTGCCTTACTCACTGGCTTTTGTATCTAAAGCCCAAATGCAGAGCATAGGGAAGGTAAAGATGTAGGTGACATTGCCAGGAAAACCTCCTGACACACCTTCCCCAGGAGTCCCAGCGCCCTCTCTGTGCCCTGCAGACGCTGCACGTTATTCACACATGCTGCCTCCCTAGGGATGCATCTGTCCCTCTACACGCCTGCCTCCCTGACTAGTGTGTGCTGCTTTTTCACGCAGAATCCACGCTTTATTTATCTTTGCATTCTCAGTGCCTGGGGCATTCATGGATCTCAGTAAATATAGCCTTTGAATACCAGCTAGTCAGAACTCAGATTATTCCAGGTCATAATTTATTGAACATGTGGTGTTCAATAACTGCTCCAGTCAAATGCACAACACAAGAATGAGTGGATCCACTTCTATTGACTGCAAGGAACCTAAAGTGTGTCACAATTTAAATAATAAAAAAATAAACTTTTGTGTTTATAAGACTCACATTTTTTTCTTTTTATTGTTGTTCAGTTACGGTTGTCCCCATTTCCCTCCCCCTCATTGCTCTCCCTTGCCAGTTTCAATTCCTGCTCCCAAAGACAATCCCCTCCTTATTGTCCTTGTCCATGGGTCCTTTGTACATGTTTTCCTTCTTTCCCCAGTTGTACCCCTCCCCGCTCCACTCTGGTCCCTGTCAGTTTGTTTTTTATTTCCACGTCTCTGGTTCTTTTTTGCTCATTTGTTTTCTTGATCAGGTTCCACTTATAGGTGAGATCATATGGATTTGTCTTTCATTGCCTGGCTTATTTCACTTAGCATAATGCTCTCCCATTCCATCCCTGCTGTTGCAAAGAGTAGGAGTTCCTTCTTTCTTTCTACTGTGCATTATTCTATTGTGTAAATGTACCATAGTTTTTTTGATCCATTCATTTACTGATGGGCACTTAGGTTGTGTTCAGCAGTTGGCTATTGTAAATTGTGCTGCTATGAACATTGGGGTGCATAGGTGCTTTTGAATTGCCCATTCAGGGTTCTTAGGGTATAATCCCAGCAGTGGAATTGCTGGGTCAAAAGGCAGTTCCATTTCTAGTTATTTGAAGAAGTTCCATACTGTTTTCCATAGTGGCTGCACCAGTCCGCAATCCCACCAGCAGTACACTAGGGTTCCCTTTTCTCCACAACCTCACTAGCACTTCTTTGTTGATTTGTTAATGATGGCCATTCTGACCAGTGTGAAGTGATATCTCATTGTGGTTTTAATTTGCATCTCTCTGATGGCTAGTGATGCTGAGCATCCTTTCATACATCTCTGGGCCTTCTGTATGTCCTCCTTGGACTGTTCAGATCCTTTGCCCATTTTTTTATTGTATTGTTTATCTTCTTGGTGTGGAGTCATGTGAGTTCTTTATATATTTTGGAGATCAAACCTTTGTCCAAGGTATCATTGGCAAATATGTTTTCCTATATGGTTGTTTCCCTTTTTATTTTGCTGATGTTTTCTTTAACTGTGCAGAAGTTTTTCAATTTGATGTAGTCCCATTTGTTTATTCTTTCCTTTATGTCCCTTGCTCTAGGGGACATATCAGTGAAAATATTGCTGCGTGGGATATCTGAGATTTTCCTGCCTATGTCCTCCTCTAGGAATGTTATGGTGTCACAATTTATATTTAAGGACTTTCACATTTTTTAAAATCATATCTACTGCCCTTTAAGTAAAATTGTATGTGACATATTTAGAAAGTAATTTAAAAAATATCTGTAATGCTTATTGTGTATAATTCTGCATCTGTAGTTCTAAAATATTAATAATAGCTAACTCTTGTCTGAGACCATTATAAGTGTTTTATATCTAATACTACATATAATTTACACTCAGTACTTTATGTATGCCACAAAAATGCTGTATATACACATTATATATGTAATGTAAATATAGTAGTTCCCTCTTATCCATGGAAGATACACTTCAAGATGCCTAGTGGATGCCTGAAGCTGCAGTTGGTAGCAAACCCAAGACAGATAGATAAATAGGTAGATAGATAGATACAGAGATATAGAGCTATGTATAGATATGTATGTATAAAATATTTTTCCTCAAAATATGCACCTATAATAAAGTTTAATTAATAATTAGCACAGTAAGAAGTTAAAAACAATAGCTAACAATAAAATAGAACAATTATAATGATATACTATAATAAAATTATGTGAACGTGTGCTCTCCCCTTCTGATAACTGATCTGATCATCAAGACAGCTACTAAGTGACAAATGGGCAGGTAGCATATACAGCATAGATGCCCTAAACAAAGAGATGATTCACATGACAGGAAGGATGGAGCAGGATAGCGGGAGATTTAATCACCCTACTCAGAGCAGTAGGCAATTTAAAACTTATAAGCTGTTTATTTCTGGATTTACCATGTATTATTTTTAGAACGCTGGAGACCACTGGTAACAAACTGTGGAAAACAAAACTGTACATGGTGGTGGGGAGCTACTATACATGCATAAAATTTATATCATATGTACAATTCTTAGCTACACTATTATATGTCATTTATTTTCCACACAAATACTTCATTTTGTCCATTTAAAGATGAGGAAACAGAAGCACAGGGAAGTTAAATAACACACACACATCATTTAGTGTAGAGGATGATGGAGCCTAAGTTTTAACCCACTTGTTTTCTGCCCTGAGTTTTAGCATAAAATTTTCAGCAGATCTATTGTTTAAATTCCTCTGTGTACATGGAAGGTTTCATGTTACCAAGTTAACTTCCACCTAAATTCAGAAATGTCTATTTGTTCTGAGTAATTTAAATAATAATGCAAGGGATTATAACACAATCTGATCCAAGCAAGAATCACAGTCACAAGAGTTGCTGATAGTTGTCAAATTTGAACTGTAGCTTCCCATTGAAAAAGAAAAGTCCTTTGACATCCAGATTCCAAACCGGGATCAAGCTCTACAGCCCATCCAGAATGTGAGTTTCTTCCATCCAAACATAAAATGAATAAACGGTTAGCAGAGACCTTGTGAACTCACCATCTATTTATTCTGAGCAAATTAGGCCACTTGTTCACTGGAAGAAAAAGAAGAATTATTCAAAATAAATTCATAGGGATTAGGAAGGTGTGCAAATTCTGACATGGACTGGCAAAATAGGCATAGTGCTTGCTTTCTGTGTAAGTACTGAGTTTCCTGACCAATGTACAGTTCTATTTATTGGTAATGTATTTATTATTTTACCTTTCCTGCTCTCTACAAGTGATTGAGA
Source organism: Glossophaga mutica (assembly GCA_039655065.1). NCBI lineage: Eukaryota > Metazoa > Chordata > Mammalia > Chiroptera > Phyllostomidae > Glossophaga > Glossophaga mutica. The sequence continues at coordinate 140,785,313 of CM077305.1, read as the reverse complement.
GAAGCTACCTTAAGAGCACATATATGTAAGGTTAGTTTTTAAATATCTGAAAGAGAGACTAAGAACCAGAGAGAGAAGGGACAGATTTCGATCAGCAACCACTAAGAAGATAGATTAATGCAATTGAGAATTACATTTAGCACTGAACTTCTTGACAGTGAAAGCTAAAAAACAAACATTACAAATTATGTAGTTCACATTACCTGATAAAGGAATGGAGTTTGTTCTTTGGAACACACACAATTTTTCCTAACATTAAATTCTAAGAGAAACTTCTTCCAAGGATATGTAAGTAATGGACAATGTTAAATTAGCAGATAGATAGAAGTTTTGTAAAAGATGTGGAAATTTATGTTGTTTCTTACCCTCTGGATCATTCTCTATTTTCTCACATATTATTTGCAACTGTGTGGCACTAGCCCCTTCCCAAATAACCCAATAAAACAATTATAAACACATCTTAACCCACAATTCTCCAAAAAACATTGCATTAATGGCTACAAGTATGTACTATTTTTAGACTTTTAAATTTATGAAGGATTATAATCATTCACATTTGGGGGATAGACATAGAGCTTCTGATTTTTTTTAATTCTATCAAAAGAAGTTTTCAGAAAACCCTACCATCTATTATTACTGCAATTTAAAAGAAAGAAAACAAAGAAACATATCAACACAAGGAAGGTAATAAGGGCATAACTTCGAAATAAAGAACAGTCCCCTAACTTGAATATATGAGCTTTTTAAAAACCTGGCTGCATAATTCTTATTATTTCTTCTTTGTAGCAGACCGCTGACAGCAACCACATATCTCTTCCCCAGAATTCTTGTCACCAATATTCCAGTCCTGTCCAGTGCTCTCTATTGGCAAAGCTTCAGTGTGAGCTATCAAGGAAAAAGAAAATATTTGAAAGACCCAAATTCAGTTTCACAAAGCAGACCAAAAAGGGTGAACTCAGAGCCAAGAGAGAATAAATTGGTAACTGACATATCATTCTTCATATAAGCCCTCTTCCAAATTTATTATCTCTTACTGTTCCCTGCAAGGCTCATTTCACTTATGCACGTGGAGCACCCCAGGTGCACTCCTGCTTCAAGAGTTTGCCTTGCTCTCTTTAACCCGGGACGCTTGCCCTTCACCTCTTTTCATGTCTTTGCTCAAATGCCATCCTCAGCGATGGAGTCCTTGGCTACCCTAACACCACTATCTCCCTCCTTAGCCTTAGTTTACTCCATAACACTTACTGACATATACTAAAACACATTTATAGTTTATCCACTTATTTATTTTCCTTTTTTCAGTTACCTTTCTATCCTTTGTGAAGGTCTAGAAAATTACCTTTTCAAGAATAGAAATTCTGTCTGTTTTGCTCCTGCTGCATGCTCAGCACTCAGAACAGTATCTGTCTCAGAGACGGTGTATGGCAAATATATGTTTGATAAATGGTATTTAAAAAACTTAATTGTTTACATACATTTAAGTCAAGAATAATGAAAAATATATATATGGCTCAAAAATTAAATCATGTGTCCATGCAAAAACTTGTATAAGAATGTTTACTGATCCTATAAACCATCTACCTGTCTATCAACAAGAGATTTGATGTATATTCTTAAAATGGAATATTACTCATCAATAAAAATTAATTAACTACTGATACACAAAGCTACATGGATAATTCTCAAAAATGTATTGAGCAAAAAAAGCCAAATGCCAAATGTACATACTATGCGATTCCATTTATATGAAGTTCCATAAGTGGTAAAACTAATCTTTTTTCCCCCTTTATTTTAATTGTTGTTCTTGTACAGTTTTCTGCCTTTTACTTCCATCCCAGCCCACCACCCCAGCCCTCCCCACCTCCCTCCCATTTCCACCCTCCCTAGTTCTTGTCCATGTATCTTTTATACTTGTTGCTCTAAACCCTTCCCTTTTTCCCCTGAAGTTCCCTCCCCTCTCTCCTCTGGTGTCTGTCAGCCTGTTCTCAATTTCAATGTCTTCGGTTATATTTTGCTTGTTGGTTTGTTTTGTTGATTAGATTCCTGTTAAAGGTGAGATCATATGGTATTTGTCCTTCATTGCCTGGCTTATTTCGCTTAGCATGATGCTCTCCAGTTCCATCCATGCTGTTGCAAAGGGTAGGAGCTCCTTCTTTCTTTCTGCTGCATAGAATTCCATTGTGTAAATGTACCATAGTTCTTTGATCCATTCGTTTACTGATGGGCACCTAGGTTGCTTCCAACACTTGGCTATTATAAAGTATGCTGCTATGAACATTGGGGTGCATAGGTTCCTTTGGATTGATGTTTCAGGGTTCTTAGGATATAGTCCCAGCAGTGGAATTGCTGGGTCAAAAGGTAGATCCATTTTTAGTTTTCTTAGAAAATTCCATAATGCTTTCCACAGTGGTTGTATCAGTCTGCAATCCCACCAACGGTGCACTAGGGTCCCCTTTTCTCCACAACCTCTCCAACACTTGCTGTTTGTTGCTTTGTTTATGAGGGCCATTCTGACTGGTGTCAAGTGGTATCTAATTGTGGTTTTAATTTGCATCTCTCTGATAGTTAGCAATATCGAGCAACTTTTCATGTGTCTCTGGAACCTCTGTATGTCCTCCTTGGAGAAGTGTCTGTTCAAGTCCTTTGTCCATTTTTTAATTGGGTTGCTTGTCTTCCTAGAGTGGAGTCGTGTAAGTTCTTTGTATATTTTGAAGATTAAACCCTTATCTGCGGTATCATTGGCAAATATGTTTTCCCATACAGTCGGTTCTCTTTTTATTTTAATACTGTTTTCTTTGGCCATGCAGAAGCTTTTTATTTTGATGAGATCTCATTTGTTTATTCTTTCCTTTATGTCCCTTGCTTTAGGGGACATATCCGTAAAAATGTTGCTGCATGTAATATCTGAGATTTTCCTGCCTCTGTTCTCCTCTAGGACTTTAATGGTGTCATGGCTTATATTCAAATCTTTTATCCACCTTGAATTTATTTTTGTGTATGCTGTAAGTTTGTGCTCAAGTTTCATTTTTTTACACATAGCTGTCCAGTTCTCCCAACACCACTTATTGAAGAGGCTATTTTTACTCCATTTTATGTTGCCCCCTTTGTTGAATATTAATTGACTGTAAAGATTTGGGTTTATTTCTGGGCTCTCTAAAACTAATCTTTGAAAACAGAAGTAAGATAATATTTGCCTAGGGAGAAGAGAAAGGAGTACAAAGGTACTTTCTGAGGTGTAGAAATGCTCTATATATGCATTGGGGTGGAAGTTGCACAGAATTATATACTTATGAAAACTTATCAAACAACACATTTAAAATGAGTACATTTCATCCTATGTAAATTTTACCTCAGTGAAAAATTCAATTATAATTTCAATTCAGAACAAGATTGTAAAACAATCTGTTATCCCAATTTGATGATACTCTATTAAATAAACCAGATGCTCATGACTTTCTCATTCATCAAAAAAGACTAAAGCAGCCCTGGCTGGTGTAGCTCAGTGGATTGAGTGCGGGCCTGTGAACCAAAGGATCGCGGTTCAATTCCCAGTCAGGGCACATGCCTGGGTTGCAGGCCAGTTCCCAGCATGGGACACATAAGAGGCAACCATACATTTATATTTCTCTCCTTCTCCCTCTCTCCTACCCTTCCCCTCTAAAGATAAATAAAAATAAATATTAAAAAAAAAAAGGACTAAAGCAAAAGCATAAGTTTGAATTTATGAGGGGCAAGATTTGATTTCATTCTCCAGAAGTCAAGTCACAAATAAAGTGGTTGAGAGATCAGGTTAAATTCATCTGCAGCTGAACAGGGACAAGAGAAATTTAATTGTTTCCTCAAATTTTTAAAAATTAAAAGACCTACAGTTCCTCTTTCCTCTTCCAGTACAGCTCTTTCAGTTCTGTTATTTCTCATGATGGTTACTGCTATTCAAGGCTGAGTACAAATACCATATGGTCTCATTTACATGTGAATCTAGTGAAAAGAAAGAAACAGGGGCATGGATACATGGAACAGACTGACAACTGTTAGAGGAGAGTGGTGTTGGAGGACTGGATGAAAGAAGGTGAAGGGATTAACCAAAAAAACATATATATATATATATATATATATAAAACACATGGACATAGCAGTGTAGTGATAGCCAGAGGGAAAGGGAGAAGGAGATAATTGGTGTTGGTCAAAGTGGGGGAAATGAGGATGGAAAGAGTCTTTGCTTGAGGTAATGGGCACATGATGCCATGTGCAGATGATGTTCTATTGAGTTGTACACTAGTAACCTGTATGGTGCGACAAGCCAATGTCACCCCAATATATTCAATAAAGAAATAATTAAAAGATGTACAATTCTTTTTTCCTTTTCCAGCATGGTTCTCCCAGTCCTGTTATTTCTCATGATAGCTACTGCTATTTAAGGCTGGGTACTGGTTTAGTTTTTCAAATAGTCACAGTTTTAAAGATTGTGAATTATTGAAAGAGGTTACCTAGAAAAATGATGGGGTTTCCCTCCATTACTTTGAAAGAAAAGGCTTCATGGACAAGGACTGTTTCAAGAGTCTGGATGACTACAGTTAGTCTCTCCGTGTATGCTCAGTTCTGCTTTAAGTTCCTATCATTTTACCATGTGTTTGTTTTTAATTCTATTTTGCCATTTTGAAAGTAATATATTCTAATTTCTTAGAATTATTGTGCTTTAGAGCCTTATGCAAAAACTTTCACCAATTGTAGTTAACTTCCTAAGTTGCCTGATCTCTCTCTGTCAATACCCACCAGTCCAGACTTTGACCCATTATTTAAACAATTGGGACTCATTGTTCCTCTGTCCTAAGGTGCATGACCAATCCACGTACTACACAGTAGAATTTGTCAGGCTATTCCGTAAAGAAAAACAAAGAGAAAAAGAGAATCCAGACTACGCTGGCCTACTGGCATTAACTGGCAAGAGTAGAAATGAAGAAAGTACAGCTGTAGCTGGTGTGACTCAGTGGATTGAACACCGAAATGTGAACCAAAAGGTCACTGGTTCAGTCCCCAGTCAGAGCACATGCCTGGGTTGCGGGGCCAGGTCCCCAGTATGGGGCACGTGAGAAGCAACTACATATTGATGTTTCTCTTGCTCTCTCCTTCCCTTCCCCTCTGTCTAAAAATAAATAAATATTTTTTTAAAAAAGAAAGTACTGTGCCATTATACCTAATAGAAATCATCCCTGTCTCTGAGCATGTTGCTAAAAAACACGAATAGCAAAAAGGAAATGGAAAATTAAGGCAACCCTCAGGCAACTGGTGATAAAGCAAAAAGACGAGGTTCTTTGAAATTGGTAAGAAATCTGTACCTGCTTGCACCACATTTTGGGCATAAATTAATGATGGTCTCTGAATATAGGCCCTCATAAACCCTTCTTTCAAACATGAAGGATTGATTAGATACAGGCTTGGTCATCACTTAGTCCACATCTGTACCAATGTAGACATCCTACACTAAAAACCCTATTTACCTGCATTTCACACTGTATTGATCAAGCTTAGCGGACCATGGAATTTTTTTTTAAGTATCATCTTCACAGCCTAATGAATCAGTGTTGCACTGAACTCCCTTTGGAAATTTCTTGTCTACACAACATACTTGGTCAATCATTTTGATAGAATCCATTACTAAGCACTCCTTTAACTCACAGCTCACCTATAACAAGGTTTAAATAAGTTCGTGTATTGGATGATAACCTTCCTCTGATATAAATGGGAAAAATTGGTAGTTTAACATCAGCCAAGTGATTCTAAAGACATAGGTTACGGGCTCCCTGTTGAACTTCAAGTTGTATAAATGTTTGAGGTTACAGCTGGAATATTCTGCTCATGAGACCAAATCTGGAATTTCCACTTTTTCTGCACCAACTGGACTCTGCCTATTTTCAAACCAGTGCCCCTGACCTGGCTTCTGCATTTAATCAATGAATTTTGGAAATGATTGGGTAAGAAAGTGAAGACAGGCATAGGTAGGATGTAACTATATTCAACTACTTTTAAAAAAAGGTCATCACAAACAAACAAAATAAATATGCAACTGATGCTGAATTGGCAATGCTGTCTTTTCCATTATGCTAGAATATTTTTAATTTGATGTGTATCATGAGCAAAATGTTCGCTTCTAGAATTGCTAATGCTTTTAATGCATACAGTCTTTTATTCTAAGTTTAGCAAAAAAGAACAATTATAGTTAGAATGGCATAACTTGGCTTTAAATGGTTTCCTTACTTAAAAATCAATAACTTTGTTTCAGAGCAGAAAATAAATATTTGGCATGTTGATGGTTTGAGATTGTTTTCTCACTGCCAGAAGTATTGCCCACCCCGCCTTTTTTTGTTTTATGAACCACTGAACAAATTTTAAGACAATATTGTATCTTCCTAATTAAAAGTCATTTTCAGAATTCAGTTGGGGAAATTAAAGCCTATGAATCAAATATAATTGAGAATCCAATGTCATTTGCAGTCCTACAATTGTTCAAATTAATTTGATTTCAAATTTATTGGGGACATGCTTTAAAAATGCATGCTTATTTTTTTCTTCAAGTTCCAACACAGTTTATAAGTGCCTCTATTTTATGGTCTAGAAGAGAGGAAGATATTTAAGATAGAAGGGACAGTGACCGAGTGAGAGTGGTGGAGGAATTGTAAAAGGGGCATTAAAAAAAAGACTTGGTTTTTCATTCAGACCTATAGGTGAGAAATATGACGAGGACACCTTGAATTGTCCTCTTCCTAGACAGCCAGACTAAAATATATAAATGTACTTGGTACCACTGATGACCAGAATTCATACAGTTAAGTATATGCCAGCCATCCAATGTCCTCTGCTTGGCTCTTTGGCTCATGGGTCAATATTAGATTCTCCAGACTCCCTTTAACATCCAGTTAGGAGTCTGGAGTCTACTAGGTCTGATAACCACCACATTGCAGAGCTGCTCAAATGAAACTTTCAAGGCCTCAGGGGCCCGCAGAACTGTGGACTCCTAGGAGGGTCACTCATTTCAATCCATCCTGAGAGATCCAAAAGTATCTAGGGGTTGAAGTTTCAAATGGATAATTCAGGACCCAACTTTTAGCTGTATAATCTGGTGCAAGTTATTTATCCTTTATTAAAAGTCAGCTTCTTGATTTGAAAAATGCAGTTGTTAATACTTATCTCACAGTGTCATGGTGAGAATCTAATGAACTAATGCTTGTCAAAATCCAGCACAATGACTCATGACAACACATAGAAAGTGTTATTGTAAAAATACATTAATTAATTTAGGACTCAGATTACTCAAGGCCTACATGGCAGTCCTGGTGAGGTGGGCACTCTGTTGGAAAACTACTAGATAGACTCATCCAGTTCCATAATAGACTTGCTCCCTCATTAATCACCCATCTAAACCTTCCCCTAGGTGGCTAAAGGAGCCAATTAGGACAATATTATTCCAGGTTGTATTTCTTTAGTTTCCTTCTTACATAAAATTATATATATATATATATATATATATATATATATATATATATATATATAATTTATATATATACACATAAATTGTACATATATATGTGTATGTGTAAATTATACATATGTGTGTATGTATGTATGTATGTGTGTGTGTATATATATATCTTCAGAACACTGTACATAGGACAAGAATGTCTCAGTCTCCTTCAGAGTAGGCACCTTGGGATCTCATTTCACACAGTTCTCCCAATTGCTATCAGCTGCCCCATCATATTTTCCTGAATCTCATTGATAGCCTGAAATCTCCTCCCATTGAAAGGTGATTTTAGTTTTGGAGAAAAGCCAGAAGTCACAGGTCACCAAATCTGGGCTGTAGCGGGGCTAAGTCTTCTGGGTGATTTGATGTTTCACCAGAAAAACTAAGCATGAGATGTGATGCATGAGTAGGCACATTGTCACAATGAAGCTGCCAATCACCAATTGCCCATAGCTTCGGCCTTCTGAATCATCCAAACAGTTTCCACAGAGAAATGTTCAAACTTAACACAAAATTTCATGCAGATTTATTACTCTACTCTCTGTCATTTTGAATGCAACAGTCACACAATACACATGCTCACTCAATGGTATCTACCACCCCTACTTACTATTAAAGTGAAGTCATCGTTGTTCACGTATGTGCATTCCAGTCCACTCCCCTCTCCTTGGCTGCCAGGTTACACCCATGTTGTATAAACCATTCTTGTTATATTAACAATGGCTGGACTTTTTCTGGACAGACATATATACATATAATCCACATACAATAAAACTCCAAGCTTTAAGTACTAAACAGGCAATGGAAAACAATAACTATACTAAAAAAATAAAGTAAGAAAAATTGTTACAATTTCACAAAAGAGAAGAAAGAAAGAGAGAAGAGTGAAAGAGGGGAGAAAATGGAGGGAGAGAAGGAAGAAAAGAAGGAAGGAAGGAAGGAAGGAAGGAAGGAAGGAAGGAAGGAAGGAAGGGAAGGAAGGAAGGAAAGGAGAAAGGGAACAAAAGGAAAGAAGGTGGAGGGAGGGAAGAAAGACAGACCTTGAGCTTTCTTTTTTTTCTATTTAATAGTTGTTTTATTTTTGTAGTTGTAATCTAATAATCGCATGATAAAAATACCCAAGAAGAACCAAACTATGTAGCAATGAATGACAATGTGTGAGAGAATATCTGCATTTAATATATCTGGCAGAAAAACTAAAGTTAAAATGCTAGGTAGAACAAAATTGTTTTTAAAATATCTATCTATTCCTTTCCTTAAAAACAATTACTGAGTCTACCAAGAAAATACAAAAACATAAGGCTGTAAGTAAATAATAGCTTATTACAGTGCAGGTTACCCTCAAGGCCACATACATTCTGTTTCATTGCTGCTGGCACTCTGCTGGGTTTTGATCCTTCTTTGAGTCATAGTCTGAATGATTTTCCTCATCTTCTTCCCCTTCCCCTTCCTCATCCACTTCTTCACCTTCTTCATCATAATCATCATCATCATTTTCAATAGCTTCTCCAGTAAAATACAACACTGATCTTGGGATTATATGCTCATATAAACAGTGACCAATTTCAAAGTCTGCAGCAAGGATAGCTTCAGCAGCAGCATCCAGATCACCACTCTCAGGAACTTGAGGAGGAGCAAAAAAATTAAAGAAAGAATCATGGGAAACTGTTTTGGTCACACTATGAACTGTCCCACATCCCTTGTGTTTCTGCTTCATTTTAATGGTTTTCAAAGTGACATGCTTCCCTTTTTTCCAATCTTCCTGGCACCCTGTACAACCCATAATTTCTGGTCCATCAAAAGAAAAGGGATCAGAATCATCTGGTTCTGACCTCATCCTATGTGTCTTTTTCAACACTTTATTTGTGAAATACTCATTGGGTTCAAAGTGAAATTCTAAAACAAAGCTCACAGGCTTGCCAGCATATGAGAACTTCACTTCAATATCTTTAAGTGCTTCAGAATAGGCTCATCATGTTCCTGAACCACATCACTGAGCAAGTCAACATTCTTAAAAACAGTCCACCAAAATTCAGGGATTCCACTGGGGTCTTGTTTTCCTTCATTCTTTTTCTCATCTTCAATCTTGGCCTTTTCTTTCAGCTCCTCTGAAATTTCATCTTCCTCATCTGGTTTCCATTCACATTCTTCTTCCGTAGGTTCATAAATTGATTAATGATTTCAAATCGCTTATCCAATAAAGTCTGATAGAGAACAGCATACTTTCTTTCAAGATCATGAACTTCCTCATGGAACTTGGCCTCTATCTGTGCACATTTAACTTGCAGGTTTTTGAGAGCATTCACTTGTCTTTTAACTACCTTGGGCAAGCTTTCAATGTATCCTGTTGGTGTTTCTACCAGATCATCAGGTCTTTCTTGGAGGGCTGCAAGAATCTGAGGATTTTGCATCATCTGAACAGTCAGCTGACACGCAGTGATTTTTGTTTCTTCACCAGTTTCTTCTTCTACTTTTTCAACATCAACCAAATCTTGACCAAGTTCAGACTGTTCTTTGTTGTCAACGTCTGCCATGCTGTAAGAACTCCAAATACTGATGGCTAGCACGGGTATCCAAGCGGCCAGAGCTGTGCAGTCAGTGACTCGGGGTGGCAACGGGACGAGCAGGAGGTGGCGCCACAGGCAGATGGCACTAAAAAAAAAGCCAGACCTTGAGCTTTCTAACAGCCAAGGCAAAGTGGGAAAAACTAAAGATTTAAGTTCCATTCTCTGCTTTAAAAACATTGATGAAGTCATCAGAGGAAACAAACATTTTTCTGGCCTCCTTGCTCTAAGATTCATTTATCGGGTAAATGTCAAAATAAGAAATATTGAGCAACATAATGTATGGGCACCCAATATCAACTTTGGAGTTATTTTTCATTGAAATGGTATTCTCTATTGCACATATAGCTTTTCTTTGTCCCTACTCAGTCTTCATTAAAAGCAAAATACAGTGTCATAAATATAACTGTATAAATCTAGGGTCATGGAGAGGTGGTTGAAGTCCACATAGAGATCATCAAAGAAAGAGTCAGAGTTCAAGGTCTTGCAGGGATTGAAGCTGTTCAAAATGAAGGTAATTAAAATAAAGGATGATACAGAAGTGTGGAGCCAGGTAATTGAGAGGGCCATTGGTTTAGATGTTGAAATACCTTACCAATTCATGAACTAGATTAAAATCATCTGTTTCTCAGATATTAAAAGATTGTCTAGGAATTGTATAGATGGCAGAATTAAGAATAGAGGAGGGAGGTTAAGAAAGAAAGTGAACTGAAGAAATATACTGAGTGCTTGTAACATGCCAGGCCCTCTGCTAGATGCTTTTCAATAGCAAATCATTTAATCTTCACAACCACCCACAATAGTCTTATAGTGGTGGAGGCCAGTATCAAACACATTTATGCTCCAAATTGTGTTCTCTGCACCCCTTCAAGTGGATCATGAAAATCACCCCTTATAGGCTGCCCAGAAGGAGAGTCTGAAAAGAGAGGGTAGAACTAGAAAGGAAGTGCAACAGAGGACCAAGAGCTATGCAAACCTTCATATGCTATGCGTTTCGGGTACCGAAGAAAGTGCGGACTCTACAATGAGTTTTAGGGGAATGTCAGATTTCAGTTTTTGTGTTAAGATCAAAAAAGTAAAAAAAAAGAGTTGAAGATGAAAAGGTAAGTAAAAGCAAGAAGAAGAGAACAGGCACAATAGTGATTAGTTGGCCATGCAGGAAAGGGCTGCTGGAGGTCCATTAGTGGTCTGGAAGGATAATTGATGAACTAGTTAAATAAGCACACTCAGACTGCAAATAGAATGTTAGTGTAGAGCCAGAACTTCTCTGGTCCTGAGCAACAGACCATCACCTTTTGTTCATTCTACCTTGCTTCCCCCAGTTCAGCAAAGCAGGTGGTGCAGGGTTACCTTCCAACATCCTGTCCCCTCCACATACCCAGCCTCTCAGGACATGTGTCCTTTTTTGACACATACTCACTTTTTAAAAAACTCCTTGCACCTGTCCAATCTGTACAATTCAACTATATTTTACCCATTTTTAAATTTTTAAAAATATTTTATTTATTTATTTATTTTTAGAGAGGGGAGGGGAAGGAGAAAGAAAGGAAGAGAAATTCAATGTGTGGTTGCCTCTCACGCACCTCCTACTGGGGACCTGGCCTGCAACCCAGGCATGTGCTCTGACTGGGAATCGAATCAGTGACCCTTTGGTTCCCAAGCTGGCACTCAATCCTGCTGCCAGGGCCATGTTTTTAAAACTCAGGAAAAATTGAAGACAGGAATAAGATATTATTTGCCCAAGTACAAGGTGAATCTAGATATGAGCCCCTCTCATTTATAAATTTATAGTCACAATTCTAGAAAAAATCAGTTTTTATTTTTTAAATATTTAATTCATATTCTGCATTGTGGTGGATAAATAAAGCCATCTACCAAAGTGTCTGTACTCCGACTTGTAAATTAATAATCATAGGGCAGTTTGCACATAAAAATAGTAATTGTCCTAAAAAAGTAGTTGTACATATTTTTATATTTCATTTAATCTTCACTGTACTTCTTTATTATCATTTAGTCCCCTTATACCCTCTCCACTCAGCAATCACCACACTGTTGTCCATGTTCATGAGTCCTTTTTCCTTTTTGTTCAATTCCTCCACCCTCTAACCTCCCCCTGAACTAGCTGTCATATGCTTTCCGTCTGAGAGTCTGTCTCTGTTTTGCTTGTTAGTTCAGTTTTTTCATTAAATTCTACATATGAGTGAAATCATATAGTATCTGCCTTTCTCTGACTGGCTTGTTTCACTTAAGCATAATGTTCTCCAGGTCCATCTATAATGGTGCAAAGGGTAGAATGTTCTTTTTTATGTATGAGTAGAATTTCATAGTGTAAATGTCCCATAGTTGTTTTAGCCAGTCATCTATTGATGGACACTTGGACTGCTCCCATATCTTGCTGATTGTAAATAATGCTGAAATGAACATAGGGGTGCTTATGTTGTTTGGAATTAGTGTTTTGGGTTCCTTCAGATATATTTCAAAAAGTGGGATCACTGGGTCAAAAAGCAGACCCATTTTTAATTTTTTGACCTATCTCCATACTGCTTTCAACAGTGCTGCAGCAGTCTGCATTCCCACCAATAGTGCAAAAGGGTTCCCCTTTCTCCACATCCTTGCCAGCACTTATTTGTTGATTTATCAATGATAGCCATTATTACAGGTGTGACATGCTATCTCACTGTGGTTTTACTTTGCAATTTTCTGATCATTAGTGACATTGAGTATCTTTTCATATGTCTATTGGCCATCTGTATGTCCTTTTTGGAGAAGTGTCTATTCAGTTCCTTTGCCCATTTTTTAATTGGGTTGTTTGTTTTGGTATTGAGTTTTCTAAGTCATTTATAAATTTTGGATATTAACCACTTAACAGATGTATTGGCGAATATGTTCTCCCATTTTGTGGGTTGTCTTTTTATTTTGTTGATGATTTCCTTTGCTGTGCAAAAACATTTTAGTTTGATAGAGTACAAGTTGTTTATTTTTTCAGTTGTTTCCCTTGCCTGAGGAGATATATCCAACAAAAGATTTCTACGAGCAACGTCTAAGATATTGCTGCCTATGTTTTCTTCTAAGATTTTTATGGTTTGGGGGCTAACATTTAGATTTTTGATCCATTTTGAATTTATTCTTGTGTGTGGCATAAGAAGGTGATCTAGTTTCATTTTTCTGCACATATCTGTCCAATTTTCCCAACACCATTTATTGTGTAAACTATCTTTAGCCCATTGTATGTGCTTGCTTCCTCTGTTGAATATTAATTGACTATAAAGATGTGGATTTATTTCTAGGCTCTCTATTCTGTTCCATTGATCTATGTGTCTGTTTTTATGCCAGTACCAGACTATTTTGATAACTATGGCCTTGTAGTATAGTTTGATATTAGGTAGCATGATTCCTCCAAATTTGTTCTTCTTTCTCAGGATCACTGTTGCCATGCAGGGCCTGTTGTGTTTCCATATAAACTTTTGAAATATTTGTTCTAGTTCTGGGAAATACATCATTGGAATATTGATAGGAATTGCATTGAATCTGTAGATTGCTTTGGGTAGTATGAACATTTTAATGATGTTAATTCTTCCTATCCATGAACACAGTATGTGCTTCCATTTACGTGTATCTTTTTCAATTCTTTCTTCAGTGTCTTATAATTTTCTGAGTACAGGTCTTTTATATCCTTGATTAGGTTTATTCCTAGGTATTTTATTTTTTTTTGAAGCAATTGTGAGTGGGTTTGTTTTATTAATTTCCCTTTCTGTTAACTGATTATTGGCATGTAAAAATGCAACCAATTACTGGATATGAATTTTGTATCCTGCTACTTTGCTAAATTCACATATCAGTTCTAGTAATTTATTGGTGGAATCTTTGGGGTTCTCTAGGTACAGTATCATGTCATCTGCAGATGAAGACAGTTTCATTTCTTCCATTCCAATTTGGATGCCTTTTATTTCTTCTTCTTGTCTGATTGCTGTGGCTAGGACTTCCACTAAAATGTTGAACAAGAGAGGTAACAGTAGACATCTCTGTCTTGTTCTCCATCTTAATGGGAACACTTATAGGTTTTGCCCATTGAGTATGATGCTGGCAGTGGGTTTGTCATATATGGCCTTTAGTATGTTTAAGTATGTTCCTTCTATTCCCACTTTGCTGAAAGTTTTGAACATACATAGATGCTGGATTTTATCAAATGTTTTTTCTGTATCTATTGATATGATCATGTGGTTTTTATCCTTCATTTTGTTCATGTAGTGAATCACATTTATTGATTTGTGAATATTGTACCAAACTTGCATTCCCAGAATAAATTCCCCTTGATCATGGTATGTGATCTTCTTGATGCATTGCTGTATTCAGTTTACTAATATTTTGTTCAGGATTTTAGCATCTGTGTTCATCAGGGATATTGGCTTATACTTTTCTTTTCTCTGTGGTGTCTTTATCTGGTTTTGGAGTTAGGATAATGCTGGCCTCATAAAATGAGTTTGGGAGCTTTCTCTCCTCTTGAATTTTCTGAAATAGTTTGAGAAGGAAAAGTATTATCTCTTCTCAGAATGTTTGATAAAATTTACCTGTGAAGCCACATGGTCCAGGGCTTTTGTTTGTTAGGAGTTTTTTATCACTGCTTCAATTTTATTAGATCTAATCTGCCTATTCAGATTCTCTGATTCTTCCTGATATATTTTTGGAAAATTGTATGATTGTAGGAATTTATCCACTTTGTCCAGGGTGTCCAGTTTGTTGGCATATAATTGTTCGTAGTATTTTTCTTAAAATTCTTTATATTTATTTGGTGTCAGTTGTTATTTTTCCTCTTTTATTTATGATTTTATTTGTTTGGGTCCTTTCTCTTTTTTTCTTGATGAGTCTGGTTAAAGGTTTGTCAATCTTGTTTATCTTTTCAAAGAAGTAGCTCTTGGATTCATTGATCTTTTGGAACATTTTTTACTCTATTTTGTTTACTTCTGCTCTGATCTTTAATATTTCCTTCCTTCCCCTCACTTTGGGTTTCATTTGTTGTTCCTTTTCAAGTGCCTTTAACGGTAAAGTTAGATTGTTCATTTGAGTTTTTCTTGTTTTTGAAGATAGGCCTGTGACGCTGTGATTTCCTTTCTTAGGACTGCTTTCCCAGTGTCCCACAGGTTTGGGACTGTTGTGTCCTCATTTTCATTTGTTCCAAGGTATCTTTTGATTTCTTCTTTGATCTCATTGTTGAGCCAGTCATTGTTTAATAACATGTTATTTAGCTGCCATGTCTTTGCATGTTTTTCATTGTTCTTCTTGGATTGATTCCTAGTTTCACAGCATTGTGGTAAGAGAAGATGCTTGATATGATTTCAACATTTTTAAATTTATTGAGATGTGTTTTGTGTCCTAACATGTGCTCTATCCTAGAAAGCATTCCATGTGCTCTTGAAAAGTATGTGTATCCTCTTGCTTTGGGATGAAATGCTCTGGAGATATCAATGAAATCCACTTGATCTAGTGTGTTGTTTAAGGATGCTGTCTCATTGATTTTCTGCCAGCAAGATCTATCCCTTGAAGTCAATGTGGTGTTAAAATCCCCAAATACGATTGTATTTCTGTTGTTCTCTGTCTTTTTGTCCATCAAGATTTGCTTTACATATTTAGTTGCTCCTATGTTGGGTGCATAAAGGTTTACTAGGGTTATATCCTCTTGTTGAATTGTTCTGTTTATCATTATGTGGTGTCTTTCTTTGTCCCTTACTATAGCCTTGATGTTAAAGTCTGTTTTGTTGAATATAAGTACTACTACCACAGCTTTTTTTTCTTTCCATTTGAATGAAATATCTTTTTTCAAACCTTTACTTTTAGTCTGTGTGCCTCTTTCAATCTGCAATGAGTCTCTTGGAGGTAGTATATATATGTGCATCTTGTTTTCTTATCCATTTAGCTACCCTATCCTATATCTTTTGATTGGAGCTTTTAAGCCATTTACATTTAAGGTGATTATTGATAGATATGTATGTAGTGCCATTTTATTATTAGACTGTTTCCTTTTCTTTCTCTTTTTCTTCTTCCTTTTCTTAAAGCAAGCTCTTTAATATTGTTGAAGTACTGGATTGGTGTTAACAAACTCCTTTAGCTTTTTCTTGTCGGAAAGCTCCTTATTTCCTTTGATTTTAAATGATAGCCTTACTGGGTAAAGTAGCCCTTTTTTGTAGGTCCTTGCTTTTCATCACTTTGAATATTTCACACCACTCCTTTCTAACCTGAAATGTTTCTATTGAGTTATCAGATGTCAGTCTATTTATTGCCCTCTTGTAGGTAACTAATTACTTTTCTCTTGAAGATTTTAAGATTCTAATTTTGTCTGTAAGCCTTGTCATTTTAATTATGATGTGTCTCTGAGTAGGCCTCTTTGGGTGCAACTTGTTTGGGGCTCTCTGAGCTTCCTGTACTTGTGTGTTTTCCTTCACCTGATTAGGGAAGTTTTGAGTCATTTCTTCAAATCAGTTCTTGGTCCCTTGCTCACTCACTTCTCCTTCTGGTATTCCCGTGATGTGGATTCTGTTATGCTTCATGTTGTCCAATATGTTTCTTAACTCTCCTCATTTTTTATTCTTTTTGGTGCTCTGCCTTGGTGTTCTTTTCTACCATGTTTTCCAAAACACTGATTTGATCCTCTGCTTCATCTAACCTACTGTTATTCCCTCCAGTGCATTATCTGTTTCAGATATTGCATTCTTATATCTGACTGGCCCTTTTATGGTTTCTATGTCTTTTTTATGCTGTTGAGTATCCTTATAATCATTATTCTAAACTCTCTAGCTGATAAATTGCATGCCTCCATTTCATCTAATTCTTATGGAGAATTCTTTTGTTCTTTCATTTGAAGTCTGTTTCTTTGTCTTTCTATTTGAGTGCTTCTTTGTATTTTCCACCTTAGCTGTTAAACTAATCAGCCATTAAACGGCTCAGTTGTTAATTTAATCAAGCTGTGATCAGCAGTCCTGCTTAAGCACTACAAGGTGGGGCAGAGCAATCCCCGTGGGCATTGCTTCCCCTCAGACTGATGCCACTTGGAGAGGGGTGCTGTGCCTGAGAAAGATGGCTTCTGTAGTATGGGGAAAGATTCAGCGCAAGGATCCTGGTAGCTGCTCCTTCAGCTCTCTACCCAGAGCTACCTGCCCCAGACTCTCCTCAAGCATCTCTAGTACACTCTGCCTTCCTTGTGCTGGAGTCAGGGTAAGTGGCTGCAAATGAAATTTTGTGATTGGTCCTTTAAGAAGCTCTCTGCATCTCCAGCTGTCTCTCCTTGGCAAACAGAAACCTTGTTGCTTTTCACAGCTGGATGTTGTCTGGGTCCCTTTCTGGCTCTGATGCTATAGGCTGGGGAGCACAGCTTGGTATTTAGACCCCACACTTCTCATGGGTAACCCTCTGGCCACTGAAATATGTTTCTAGAACTTCAGCTGCTGCTCATTGGAGCCTAGCCAGTCCTTTCACATCTCTGCGTTCCCTACCAGTCACATTGTGGTGAGGTAGTTTCTTCTGTCTGTCCTTGGTTATAAGGCTTCTCTCCAGCTAGTGTTCAGTTGGTTATTCTGGCTGAATTTTCTACAATTTAGTTGTAATTCCAGATTGGTCCTGGAAGGAGGAGAGTGTAGCTTCCACTTACTCCTCTGCCATCTTGGATCTCATAAAAAAGTAGTTGTATTTTTAAAAATTAATCCATTGTGCCCTGGCCAGTGTGGCTCAATTGGTTGGAGCACTGGCCCATAATCAAAAAGTTGCACATTCAATTCCCCACCTAGGCATGAACAGGAAGTAACCCAATTGATGTTTCTCTCTCACATCAATTTTTCTCTCTCTCCCTTCCTCTCTCCTCCTCTCTCTCTAAGAAACAATGAAAAAGTGTCCTTAGGTGAGGATAAAAATAAATAAATAAAAATTAATCCCTTGCTGTTTTCTGTCATAAAGGACACAGACAATTAGATGGCAAGAGGACACGCAAATGTGGGAGGTGTTCAGATAAGACTCTGTTTGCAGAGGAAAGGGCATCAGCTGACACAAATAGTCTAGATATTTCTTATACATGGGTGATTCTAAAGTTCACAGAATCCTCTGGGGAAGGATGCTTAACCCTCAATAGAAAATTTTAAGTAGATGATTTTTTTCTCACCTAGTTAATCAGGGCCAGGAGTGAGAAATTAGATAATATCATCCTGTTCCCTTGATTGTGAGACTGATTTACTGAGAGCTTTTGGCTTGTTTGTTTGATTTTGGGGAAGGAGTAGGGGAAAGTAGAGGGGAAGGAAAACAAAGAGACACCAGAGTAAACAGGCATGTTGAATGTAAACCTTACTATCATTTCAGAAATGTCAAAATGCATGAAGATGTTCATCTTGCAATCAGTGAAATAAGGTAATAAAGCTAATAGTACCTTTTTAAAAATAGTGCTGGTGAGTATTTGCTCTTCCTTCATGGTCATTTAATTGCCCCTAACAAGAAAAATAAATATTAGCATAACTTTTGAGAGTAGCCTTAGTTTGACATTCTCAGGAAGAAAGTACTCCTATGAACTCAGAGACTCTAAAATGTTCATCCAAATTTTCTTGGATTTAGAACAATGATATATCGGGAAGTGGAGGCAAACAGCTAAATTGACTGAAGTATTTAACCCGAATAGAGCCTCATACACCAACCTTGCCAAGGTGCATTGTTGGGAGTAGGCAGTAGACCGATCCTCAGATGACCCATAGCACTCATTTACAGCAGTTGTACATGAGCATCCCTCATCTTGGTGCTTTGGTGACAGCTAAGAAATATGAAAAAGTTTGCCCCTGTATTTTAACAAAGTGAATTAAGGCTAAGTTTCTGGAAAGCAAGAGTGGAGGGAAGCTTTGTCCAACCCAGTTAAAAAAAAAAAAAAAAAAAAAAAACTCTATTTATAGAATATGTCTCTTGATGCCAAAAGAAAAAAAAGCGAAAAATGGGACCATATGGGGAAGAGAGAAACTTAAGGCAAAGAGAAAAAGGGAAACAAATTGTTGCCAGGACTCACCCATGAAACTAGATTTAGTGAAGACCACACTCCAAGTTGCTCCATGAACTGCCCCAAATTCTCTCTTCACCCTGCTACTCACTATTCTCCCACAAGTACGCTGAGTCCCAGAAAATATTGCCAAGTGAGGCTCGCCACTCTTGGGTATGCTTGAGAACCCCATTCACTCTAGTGCTTTCCAGTCTCTGTATCTTAACCATGCCAATAGATTCCTCTATAGAATGTAAGATCCCAGCTATGCCCAGAAAACTTCTTTACTTCTCTCTTTTAATGACCATCTTAGATGATAACTTTTCTATGAAATCTTTTCTGAGCTTGCCTCCTTACAATCTGTCTTCTTAAATCTCTTCCTTCATATATAGTGTTATGATCACTTGTGTCCTTGTCTTATTTTTCCTGGTAAATTTTGTTCAGGGCAGGGATTTGGTCTTAATAATCTTCTATTATCTTATTTAATGTAACATTCCAAGTTACATTAAATATGAGTATTTAACAGAAACAAAACAATAAAAAATTCAATAAAAAAATATGAGAGCTTCTGGCCAAGATGGAGGAGTAGGTAGATATGTTTCACTTCCTTGAAAAACCAAAAGAAGGCCCTGGCTGGTGTAACTCAGTGGATTGAGCGCGGGCCTGCGAACCAGACGATCGTGGTTCGATTCCCAGTCAGGGCACATGCCTGGGTTGCAGGCCAGTTCCCAGCAGGGGACACACGAGAGGCAACCGTACATTGATATTTCTCTCCCTCTCCCTCTCTCCTACCCTTCCCCTCTAAAGATAAATTAAAAAAAAAAAAAAGAAAAACCAAAAGAAGGACAACAACCGACTTAAGGACAAAAACAACCAGAACGACCAGAAAAATCAAACTATATAAAAATCTAATAACCAAGGAGTTAAAGAAGAAACATTCACCCAGACTGGTAGGAGGAGCAGAGAACAGCAGCTGGGGTGGAGAGGACACATGCCAAGGTGGCAGCTGGCTGACTGGGCAATCCCATATTCATGTACAGATAAACCAGGAGGAACAACCGGGGAGCACAATAGACCACATAACCCAGGATTCCAACACAGGGACATAAAGTCTCAAAAACCTCTGGCTGTAAAAACCTGTGGGCTTGCAGTGGCTGGAGAAATTCCCAGTCTTACAGGAGAGTCTGTTAAAGGGATCCATGGGGTCCTAGAACATACAAAAACCCACCCGCCTGGGAATCAGCACCAGGAGGGCCCAATTCACTTGTGGGTAGCAGGGGAAGTGACTGAAAGTTGGGTGATAGCTGTCCACCATCGCCTTAGTGAGTAAGAGAGATTTTCAATAACTCTTGTCCAAGTACAAAGGGCACAAAAACCCAACAGGAAGCAAAATCCTACTGCAGGCAGGTATAACAAACTTCAATTAAGATCATCCTGGGATTCTGAGAGGTTTCTTTCCCAACCATATTTGGGAATCCAGGGTTCCTCCATGCAAAGGTAACCTTCACTAAGCAGAGAATTCCAGAAGCATAAAGGATGGTAATAATAATGATGACAATTATTGTTCATTGACCACTTGCCTTGTGCCAAGTACTGTGCTTAGAATTTTTCATCCATTTTCAAAATTCCTTCTCACAGAACACATAGGACTTAAATGCTATTATTTTACCTATGTTATTGCTGAGAAGTTCCATTTTTAAGGATGAATCATAGCTACTACATGGTATGTCAGTCCAGGTCCTCCAAGAAGCAAATGCCAAGAGATTAAACATGGAAGAGATTTTATTGGAAAAAAACCCACAAAAGACAAAGGGAAAATAAACAGGAGTGGTCAAGGTAAGCTTTCAAACAGCAATACTGACAGGTCTGACTCTTTGAAAGGAGAGGGGGAGTCTTCCCACATGTAAGGCTCCATAGGTCCACTTCTTCCCCTCATCCTGAGATTAGGGTTCTGATGTTTTTACATGAATCAAAGTAAGCTTATCATTTTAATGTGTTAAGAAACTAGGACATGATGGCACCTCTCCTCTGTCTAGAGAGCACTCCCTTCTCTCCTGCAATGTAGTTCTTGTAAATTGCAGTCTTATTTTTAAATTCCAAGTTTGTGCTCTTACTTTCCATAAGCATATACAATTACATTATTTCAGAGATACTGCAAAGTAAGCTGTAGCTCAGTGGATTACTTAATTAATGAATCAGGCCTGATACCTTTCCTGACCAATTCCTTGGTGCTACACATCAATCTTTAATCACAACTTCATGGAGAAGGGTATGATTCCAGCAATGATAGGGAATTAGATCCACACAGAATTACCAAAGGTAATTCTGACATCCACCTAACATCAGGAAAAGATCAGGCATCATGGGGGCACATAAGACCAGCACGAGGCATGGCCTTAAAAGAAATTATTTTACTTAACATTTTCAGGCCTTTGTCAAGACCAAATTTTCATAAAAATTCAAGAAGATGTCCATAATCATTTGTATATTTTTATTCTAAACCAGTACTTTCTGGTCTGGTTTTGTAGCCCTTGAAATGTCTACAAGTTTATATGAAGGCAAAGCATCAATGGCATAAATAACATTCTCCTCAAACACTGGCCTTATCTTTTACAAAAACCCACTAATGTTATGGTGATTAAAAAACAAGAGAATATGTCTTAAAGCATGACTAAGCTGCAGAATTAGTAATATTACCAGGTTATTTCTCAATCCATAGATACTCAAAGTACAGCTTCCAGCATGCAACAGCTTGTGATGTTTCTCTGAGTTTCAAAAGGAGATTTATATACAAAAATATTAGGAACATGTGCTGTAGAAACAATTCCCTGTACTATTAAATAATTGAACACTATGAAGTCCCCCAATGTCCTTGGGCCAGACCTTCCTTAAAAGTGATACTACATTCTCAATATATTATTTTAGGCACTTCCAAATCCACCTTTAAAATGCAGAAAATAAATCAATTTACAGCCTGTACGATAAATAGCAATATGGAATATCATCACCAGCATGTTAATTAATGAAACAAAATAAAGGAACTGTGTATTTATTTGTGTATTAGAGAACAATCTAGATTAAAAATCCTGTGCAAGCAGATTTCATTTGGGGGATCAAATCTGATTTAGTACCAGTCTATTCCACCTTTTTATGAATCCTCATAGTGTAGTACAAATTGGCTTGAAGGGATACAGAAGTGTGGACAGTTAAATTGGTGTTTTTCACACATATATACAATCATTCAGAAACCATGCAATACCAAAAAATAAATAAAATAAGCGAAAGCTGTTCAGAGAGCACTTAAGGTTTTGAAATAACTAAAAGTTCTTTTCCAAAAATATAACATCTGAGAAAAATTTCTTGGTTATTCAGTAGAGACTTTATGCAAACACAAGACTGGGGTCTACAGTCTACATTGTGCTCGCATCTACATCATAATGAAGCTGCTGCTTCTCCAAACTCTGTGCACCAGATATGAAATTGTTATAGTGCTGCTCATCACAAACTACTTCAAACAATTGCATTTATTCTACAAATATTTGTTGAGTGTGTACTATGGATTTGCCATTGTGCTAGATGCCAGTGGTACACCATGGTGTGACAGGGATAGGTAAATGCCACCAAACACTCATGTTGCTTCTTCCAGTGTTGAGGTGTACCTAGGAAGTGGCTGCCCAGCCAGGAGTTATTCTTCCTAAACCCCCTTACATCTGAGGTGTCACCATGTGAGTAGCTCTTATCAGAATATGTTTGAAATAATGTATGTCACTTCTGGATCAGGGTGATTGATTATAAGAGGGTCTCTTCTCTTCTTTACCCTCTCTTTCCCCTACTAGAAGCAGAGGACTCTGAGAATCCTAGAGAACAGTGGAGCCCCAAGATGGAAAAAGCCTGGGTCTGAATAACCATGTGGAGAAAAGCCATTCACCAACCAACTGAGAATAAGGAGGATTTAACTATGCAAAGAGAGAAAGAAAGGCAGAGAACAGCACATATATAGGATGCTCCTGTTAGGAAAGTACAAATGTGAGGATCTAAAACAGACTACCATGCCTCTGTCGATTTCATTAGTTAGTTGCCACAAACCATGCAAGACTAGGGTAAATCATCAGAGCCATCAAAAAACAACAAATTCTGATTAAGGTAAAAAGTAGGGCAAACAATAAATGTATACTAATATCTGTCACAACATGGAAGCCTTTGGTATTACTCATACTCCATTGCTCATTGCATTGGCTACCATTGTTTTGCATATTTCTTTATGTTTTTATCCAATATGATCTTACGAACTTGAAATGTCAAAAAGTAAAATGCTCAAAAGTAGGGATACAAAGGAGTCTAAATGTTTACAAAATGTTCAAAGTCTAATAAATATAAATTAGAAAAAAATTTTAAATGTTTTATCTCCTTAATTTAGAAGATATAAAATTAGTCTTTGCAGGAGCTCCAAGGAGTCTATGAACCTCCAGAAACTATAGGGAAAAATCTATAGGTTTGTTCATAGATGCATTTTTCTAGAATAGATACCGCAGCAAAAATCGGATTCTACAAGATTAAGAATTAAATAGATTAGTGTCTAGAAATATTTAAAAAGGGAGGAAAAAAGGAAAAGGAACCAAACATTCCAAATGATGCAAAAAAGAAACATTAATAAAATGATAGATTTTAAGTGAGCTAGTAATCAAGCAAGAACAGGTTTTAGAGATATCAGCCTAGAGCCCATCCAGTGAAATCAGGATTCTTCCAGTTATTATTCATTAGTATAAGTAATATATCCTCAGAGGTCAGATTTTATTTTTCATAACAGATGGGAAAAGGAAGAAATTAGAGTTAGAAAAATTAAGAGCCTTTTTCAGAATTTGTAGGAAAATCCCAAGGACCTCTCCAGTTATTGCTTTTTTCCTCTTGTCTGATTATTCCTATAACATTGAAATAGGTGCTCTTCTAATACACAAAAGAGCTCAGAATTTAGAGCTCTTACGAGTGTTAGAGCCTGATGTTTGCAGTGATTAACTTAATGAGGAAGTTCTTGAACATTAGCCAATATCCACATTCTGCTCTACCTTGAAAAAGAGCAAATATTTTTTATAACCCCCAAATTGCAGGCCAATTTGGTCTGAGGGACAGTCTTTTAGAATTCTCTGTGATATTCTTTTCACCAAATTTCAGGATCACATTTTCCAACTGCGTATCTGACATAAGCACAGAATAGTTTTCAGACATGACCTTTCCACTGTTGTTGGGGACTGTTCCGCCTGGTTTCAGAAGCTGTAACCCCCACCCCATGGCTAGGCTGAGTAAGAGCCCAGGGGACCTGTTCCACTGGGTCTGTTCTGTCAAGAGGACCTGAGCCACTAAGGAGATAAAGCTTATCTCCTTGGCAGGAGTGCTGCTTCTGCTTCATCCATAACTGGCCCCCAATGTTTAGTCAGTTAGCCAATGATGGGTAAGATTCCCTCAAGAGAGGGGTCACCTAAGCCAGGCATGACCACTTGGAAGGCCCTCAAGGAAGGACTAGGGTGGGGGGGCTGCAGCAAAGAGGGGGTGATGGACCCTTGCCCCCCAGCTATTCTGACATAGCCTGAGTCCTCATTCCGTCTGGGAGAAGTCTTCCCTATCTCTTGCTTCCTGGCTCTAATGCACTTAAGCCTGAAACTATGATGGAGGGCGGTGCAGCTCTGTGCTGGCCAGAGCGGCTCCCTGGGTGATCAGGTATAAGAAAGAATTTGTAAAGTCCTGTGAAACCCGCTTTGCTAAGAGTGCTCCCGTTTAAATGATAAGGGTCCGAGCAGGAAATGAGTATGTCTCCCAAAGTTTTTGCAACCCCCTTACCTGACAAACACTGACTCGGATTAAGCCCTCAGATTTCTTTGAAATGTTATCTATTGTTTGATCCTTGCCACCTGACATTGATTGATGAGCTTTACCTGTATTCCTGTGTGTTATGAATCTAATAAAAGCCATTGAGGAAGGGGCTCTCGGCCTTTCTCCTTTGAGAAATTGGCCACCTCTCCTCCCCAAGAAGATCATGTCTTGGTAGTTTTATTCTCATCCATGACAGAGGGATGGGGCTCTGCGGGTGGAGCCCCACCATACACTGTTATGTTTCATCTCTTTATTGAAAACTTAGATATCATTTGCAAGGTCTTTCTAAACAGAAGATTCATGTTTCATTCCACACACAGGTACCTGCTGCTAAATTTAGAAAGAGATGCTTAATGTCTAAATGGTGACAGTAAGTACTTAATCAAATTCTAGTAGGTAAAGAAACTACGTTTTGTCATTTTATCCATGGCAAAGAGGCTCAAGAAGACTAGTTCATCATGCGGTCATGACATTGTTTTTTTATTATTTACCATGAGAAATGTAACTGCCAAACTAATTGACAGGTTCATACTTGCTGATTAGCACACACTCTGAGCCTCTAAGAAAGTGCCAAATCATTACCTTGAGCTTGTTTGCTGACATGATCCAAACAAAGAGAGCTGAATGATTTTGACAACTGGTATTAACTTATGGCTGTTTTATGGGCTCAGCTAACAGGTGTGTTCTGGCAACCCAGAGCCCAGTATATGGGAGGACTACTTCTAATCTCCACCTGGAACTTTAACTGGCTTCCACCACCCACTTTGAAACAGAGTGCTAGTTGCTTACCCCAACCTCATTTTGCCCATCTTTCCTAGGAATGGAATCCCGGTTTTTAGTTGGGCATATTGTCACTCAGAATTTTTAAAATTACCTTTCACAGTGTGGGATATGATCATATGACTAAGGATAAACAATGGTGGATATAATGGAATGGCTTATAGCAGACCAACATTCCCACTGACAACAACTGGCAAAGCTAAAGAAAATGACAAAATAAGCAAATATGAATTTATGTGTAAAGCTATTAAAGGACTGCTCAAACAACCAGAATTAGAGCAGCAAAGATTTTGGAGAGGCAGAAGCAATGGAGAAGTGAGTTGATCATGTGCAATTGCTTTTCCTCTGAGGGTATTTGTTCATCCCAAGCTAAGACAAGAGGCTGGGAATCTAAGCCTTGCACACAGAGGTGGCAGCTGAAGCCTGCCTGGCAGATCAACTAGTAGAGATTTTAGTGGTTTCATGGGGCCACAGAATTAAAATTAGAGACATCATGAACCAAGACAGTACATGGTAAGGGGACATACCATTTACCAAATTCTGAAACTACGCAGACTGCAGACTGAAATCCTGTGATGAGCTTTGAAAAAACTAATGAAAAAATATTTTAAAAAATGAATAGAAGGGAAAATAGAATTTCAAAATTGATTAATCCAAAAGAACTCAAGAAAAGAAAAGTAGATATGTCAAATAGAAGTCTAATATATATTAAAGCCAAATATAATAGTAATTATAAATTGGCAATGAATCTATTACAAATTTAAGTTCAATAATGTAAATTAAGTGAATACTCCAACTATTTGGAGATACTCAGCAAACTGCTAACCTGCCACCTCTGAGAAGTGAAGAATTTTTCGGAGAGAGTACAAAAAAATTTGTTTTCCAAAATTCATTATTGGAAACATTCCCGGTAAGTATACAAGGTTTGTCTGGGGAATGTCCAACCATTGTTAATATAATGACTACAGTTTGTGCGACAAACTGGCAGCCAAGGAGAGTGGACTGGAATGCACATGTGTGACAACAGTGACTTCACTGTACTTGTCAGTGGGGGCAGTAGATGCCACTGAATGAGCATGTGTACTGTGTGGCTGTTGTATTCAAAATGAGCAAGGAGAACAACAAATCTGCATCAAATTTTACATTAAACTTAAACATTCCTCCACAAAAACTATTTGGATGATTCGGAAGGCTGCTGGTATGGGCAACTGCTGATTGGCAGCTTCATCACAACAATGCACCTGCTCATACACCACATCTCATGCAGAGTTTTTGGTGAAACATCAAATCACCCAGGTGACTCAGCCCCCCTACAGCCCGGATTTGGTGGCCTGTGACTTCTGGCTTTTCCCAAAACTAAAATCACCTTTGAAAGGGAAGAGATTTCAGACCATCACTGAGATTCAAGAAAATACAATGGAGTAGCTGATGGCGACTGGGAGAACTGTGTGAGATCCCAAGGTGGCTACTCTGAAGGGGACTGAGGCATCATCAGTACAATGTTTCTTGTATCTTCTATCTTCTTCAATAAATGTCTCAATTTTTCATAGTACATGGCTGGATACCTTCTGGACAGACTTCATATTTTGCTTTGAATTTAAAAGAAAAGAAAGGTGATATAATATTTTACATCCTATTCATCTAGCCAAGTATTCTATAAGGTTTATCCATTTCTTCCTATGGACTTCACATTTTATGTTAAAGTTATTATATGGTTTAAAAAATTACTGGACTTTCAGCCAAGATAGAGGCATAGGTAGACACACTGTGCCTCCCCACACAACCAAAATAAGGACAACAAAAATTTATAAACAAAAAAAACATCAGTACTGACAGAAAATTGAACTGTATGGAAGTCCGACAACCAAGGAGTTAAAATAGACACATTCATCTAGATGAGTAGGAGGGGCAGAGTCAGGTGGTGGGTCAGAGAGGGGTTGTGGCTGTTGTGGACCGTTCAGCCTGGTTTCAGGAGTTGTAACCCTCACCCCATGGTGGGCTGTGTAAGAGCCCAAGGGACCCACTTCATCTGGGTCTGTTCTGTCACAAGGACGTGACCTACTAAGGAGACAAAGCTTATCTCCCTGGCAGGAGCGCTGCTTCTGCCTCATCCATCTCTGGCCTCAATGCTTGGTTGGCAGTCAATGATGGCTAAGACTCCTCATGGGAGGGGCAACCTAAGCCAGACGCAACCACTTGGGAGGCCTCATGGAAGGACTCGGGGGGCTGCAGCAAAGAGGATGTGATGGACCCTCGCCCCCTGGCTATTCTGGCATAGCCCGAGTCCTCATTTCCATCTGGGAGATGTCTCCTGCTTCCTAATTGACTTAAAGCCTGAGGGGCAAGCGGTGGGGGCAAGCGGTGCAGCCCTGTGCCGGCCAGGGCAGTTCCCTGGGTGATCGGGCATAAGAAAGAATTCCTAAAGTCCTGTGAAACCTGCTTTGCTAAGAGTGCTCTCACTTAAGTGATAAGTGTCCCAGGAGGAAATGAGTATGTCTCCCAAAGTTTGGCAACCCCCTTTCTGGACAGACATTGACTCAGATTAAGCCCTCAGATTGCTTTGAAATGTTAACCATTGTTTTATCCTTGTCACCTGACATACCTGTATTCCCGTGTATTTGAGCCCAATTAAAGCCTAGTTAAGATGGGGCTCTGGGTCATTCTCCTCTGAGAGTTTGACCATCTTTCCTCCCCAAGCAGTCATGTCTTGATAGTTTTTATTTTCATCCATGATGAAGGGATGGGGCTCTGCGGGCGGAGCCTGCCCCCACATCTGGCGCCCAGGACAGGAGCCCCCACATGTGACAAAAAAAGCCGTGGCTGGCAGACCCCGGGTGTGGTGTGGCATCGGGCGAACCCAGTGAGGTGGTGGATTGTGGACGGGCACGGCACTCAAGGCAGCTGACGAACCGGACGGTCCCACATTCATGCAATGATAAACCAGGCAAAACTTGGAAGCGAGACAGACCACACAACCCAGGGCTCCAGTGCAGGGAAACAAAGCCTCAAAACACCAGTTGAAAACACCTGTGGGGGTTGAGGTGCCCTGAGAGACTCCCACCCTCATAGGAGAGTTCATTGGAGAGACCCATGGGGTCCTAGAATGTACACAAGCCCACCCACATGGAAATCACACCAGAAGGGCCCAGTTTGCCTTAGGGAAGCTGCAGAAGGGACTGAAATCCAGCAGAGAGCGGAGCAAGCACCATTGTTTCTTCTCGGACCCCTCCCACAAACAGCATCATAACGCAGCAACGTGGGTTGCCCTACCCTGGTGAATACCTAAGGCTCTGCCCCTCACTACATAACAGGCATGTCAGTACAAAAAAAAAAAAAAAAAAAAAAAAAAAAGGCCAAAATGATAGAACAGATCAAAGCTCCAAAACAATACAACTAAGTGACGAAGAGATAGCCAACCTATCAGATGCACAGTTCAAAGCACTGGGGATCAGGATGCTCACAGAATTGGTTGAATTTGGTTGCAAATTAGATGAACAAATGAAGGCTATGCTAAGTGAAATAAAGGGAAATGTACAGGGAACCAATAGTGATGGGAAGAAAACTGGGACTCAAATCAATGGAGTGGACTAGAAGGAAGAAAGAAACATCCAACCAGAAAAGAATGAAGAAACAAGAATTCAAAACAATGAGGAGAGCCTTAGGAACCTCCAGGACATCTTTAAATGTCCCAACATCCGAATTATAGGGGTACCAGAAGGGGAAGGGGAAGAGCAACAAGTGGAAAACTTATTTGAGCAAATAATAAAGGAGAACTTCCCCAATCTGGCAAAGGAAATAGACTTTCAGGAAGTCCAGGAAGCTCAGAGAGTACCAAAGAAGGTGGACCCAAGGAGGAATACACCAAGGCACATATTATAATTACATTAGCCAAGATTAAAATGAAGCAGAGAATTCTAGAAGCAGCAAGGGATAAGGGGACAGTCACCTCCAAAGGAGTTCCCATCAGACTGTCAGCTGATTTCTCAAAAGAAACCTTGCGGGCAAGAAGGGGCTGGAAAGAAGTATTCCAAGTCATGAAAGGCAAGGACCTACATTCAAAATTGCTCTATCCAACAAAGCTTTCATTTAGAATGGAAGGGCAGATAAAGTGTTTCTCAGATAAGGTCAAGTTCAAGGAGTTCATCATCACCAAGCCCTTATTATAGGAAATGTTAAAGGGACTTATCTAAGAAAAAGAAGATAAAAAACATGTACGGTAAAAAGACATCAAACTCACAGATATTAACAACCACAACTAAAAAAAAAAAAAAACAGACTAAGCAGACATCTAGAACAGGAACAGAAACATAGAAATGGAGATCATAAGGAGGGTTAGCAACAGGGGAGTGGGAGGAGAGAGGGGGGAAAAGGTACAGAGAATGAGTAGCATACATAGTGGGTAGAAAATAGACAGGGGGAGGGCAAGAATAGTGTGGGAAATGTAGATGCTAAAGAACTTATGACACATGGACATGAACTAAAGCGGGGGAATGTGGGCAGGAGAGGTTGTGCAGGGTGGAGGGGAGTGAAGGGGGAATGGAACAACTGTAATAACATAATCAATAAAATATATTTTTAAAAATTATTATGATGATAAGATTTCACTGTTTATTTTATTTTCTAACAAGTTACTGCTTATATACAACAGAGGTATGAATTTTGTCATAGTTTTTCTTATAACCAGCTACTTTACTGACTCATCAACTGAATTAGTACTCTTTCAGACATTAGGATACTTCATTATCTTGGACATAGTGGTATAGCCCTCTTTCTACTTGGTGATGAACGTGTATGATGCTGATGAACTGTTTGAACCCGTTTCCACCCATAACCATCAGAGCTGATTACTCCTTCAGTTTCTTGACATGGTTCTATTTTTTCCTGGAACGGCTTGTTTTAACCACAGTTCCCTGTGTTCTTTTCTATTTACATGGGTTTTTAAAAATCTAGTCTTTATAAATAGACTCTTTATTAACAGATTAAATGAAATGTCCACATATGTGAACTTCTCCACCAGGTGCTCACTGTCATACCCTGAGGTCCCTCTGCTCTGGACATCCAGGCTCCCTGTGGGGATTACTTGCTCTCCTGACACTGTGCCTTGCCAGGCCACAAGGGTTCCTAGACCATGTGGAACTATGCTGGGTTGGAGCGTTCACGCTAACTTCACCTAGTAGCCAGAACAACCTCTCCCCATTCAGGCCTTCATCAAGATGCATTACTCACTCAGGGCTAAATTTCTCCTTGCTGCTTCCTATGGTTCCAAACAACAATCTGATCAGCAATAATCTGGTGTCCATGCTCCATGGGCTCCATCAGATCTGGCTTCTTTGCTTCAGGGGCTCCCTCAGAGTTTTCCAAGCTGCAAAATATTCTGGAGGCGGTTGGTTGGTGTGCTGACAAAAAAAGTCCTCTGCCAATTATGTAAGTTTTCAAAATCCTTAAAATTCTAAAGTGTTTATTTCCTATTATTCTGTTATATCTCAGAGCACTTAATCTGTTCCTGTGTGATATAGGAAAATTCAATGTGGTTCAGTGTTTTTAAAAGTATACTGTTGATGGATTTTTAAAAAAATTTTTTATTATTGTTCAATTACAATTTTCCCCATTTTCCCCTCTAATGATTGGGAAGGAAACCAAAAACTAGCTTACCATTCTAAGTTCCAGATAACTCATATGGACATTTTCAAAAATTAAAGTAATACATGTGATAATTAGAATGTAAATAACAGAAGAACAAAACAAAAGGTGAAAGGTCCAGTCATTAATTCACTTATTTGCAATTATGTAACTGTAGCTGTGACGGGACCAGAAGTAAATCTCAGATGCTGCAGACTTTGACAGTCGGCACCCCTCTGGTGCGTCCTTGTGGTCTGAGTGGAGAAGCCTTATTAAATTATCCTGAAATGTTTATTTCCCACATTGTATCAACAAGAAAAAAACCCTCTTGTTCTTAGACTTGTTAACCATTATTCTAAGGACAGACAAAACTTTGGTTCCCTTAAGGTCAAATACTCTTTATGTAAATGTTATCCATTTCTTTCATGGGCTATAAAGTGAGTTCCAATTTTATTACTCACATGCCTTTTAAAAACAGAATAAATTTGTGTCCTTTAAACTTAGCAAAGATGAGAAAGAACACCGAGTCAGATTCAAGAACACCGGTGTACATCTGGTAATGCTGACACTGTCACAGTGGTTTTATTTCAGGCACCTTCCAGCATAATCTATATTTAACTATAAGAAATGGTGGCTTTTTTTTAGGAGCCTGAAACAAGATCTGGGAAGAACCTCAAGAGATTATTCAGTATAACTCCCCATATATAGGGAGTCCTTGGGAAGCAGAATCCAAATCTACCTGAATTTCCCTCATAGTGCTAGAATTTAGAAATTATAAATATTCTCTGAATTTGCTAAAAAGTCATGACCATTCATAAGGCTTGATTTATACCTTAAAAAATTTTCAGGTGGATTTGTGACAACAGCAGCAACCCCAAGACGGCAGAGGCATCTGCCCCTCGCCTACCAGTTCCGGCTTCCGCGTACCTGCCGACAACCATGCTGCCTGTCACAGAGACTGATTCCCGCCCTGAACCAGATATAAACTCTAGCCCAACCCCCGCTCGGGGCTCAGAATTTGGAAACTGCCTCCTCTGAGCCTGCGCGAGTAAATAAAGGCTGACTCCAAACCCTGAACCATGTCTGACTCCGATTTCCCGCAACAGATTATCACACTCTTCATCACAAAAAATGGGTATCCCCAGGTCCTGGTCGTGTAGATCTGTTGATTAGAGCATTGTCCCAATATGCCATGATCATGGGTTCAATCTCCAGTCAGGGCACATAAAAGAAGTGAACAGTGTTTGCATAAGTAAGTGGAACAACAAATCAATGTTTTTTTCTCTCCCTCCACTCCTCTCTCTCTCTCAAAATCAATCAATAAAAAATGTTTAGAAGAGCCCTGGCTGGCATAGCTCAGTGGACTGAGCACCAGCCTGCAAACCAAGGTCGTTGGTTCGATTCCCAGTCAAGGCATTTGCCTGGGTTATAGGCCAGGTCCCCAGTAGGGAGTGCAGAAGAGGCAACCACACATTGATGTTCCTCTCCCTCTTTCTCCTTCCCCTCTCTCTAAAAATAAGTAAATAAAATCTTTAAAAAATGTTTATAAGATACTTTTAAAAAAGGATCTCCAGACTCTGATTCAAATGAAGAATCAGTCACAATGTTGGAATTGGTGTGAAGTAGCACTTACAGGAGAGACTCAAAGCACTTTGTAATGTCACAGGGCAATAATTTTGTTTAAAGAATATGTCATCCAGAAGCCACAAAGAGAAGGTGGGGGACAGTCTGCGGTTTGAAATGAGAGACTTCCTCCAATGGCAATTAACATTTAAGAGACTTTCGCATCCATTTTTATTCAAACATACTACCTTTGTAGTCATAGTATCCCTGTTACATTTAAATTTGCTTGCAGCTACAAGTCTACTTGAGCCATTCATTTTATTCTCCCTTCCAAATGTACCAGGTTTCTATCCCTTTTGTTCTTTCTAATGGAATCCACTGTTGCATTTTTTTTCTTCTAACATATTGGTGCTCCCTAAAGGATGTTAGGAAAGCTAAATAAAATATCATATGAATAATAAAATTAGAAAAGAGTTTCCTGGTCTAACAGGAAAGGCTAGCAGATGTCGCTAGACTTTCAGATATATGGCAGGCATCAAGTTCTTACATACATTTAAAACCTATTGCCTTCCTTTTTTCCCTGCTACTGAAAAGATATACCACTTTACTGACTTAAATTCCTAGAATTATAAATGGTCCTATTTGGAGTATAAAATTTGAGAATGAGGGCAGGAAGATTGTTCCCAAAAGCGGACAGAACACAAATGTAGTAGGGTGCAGGCAGGGGGGCCCCAAAAGAAGGATTTGCAATGGGGTCCATAACTCAGAGTGTCCAGGAAATATTAAAAATATGGGATGTTCTCACCCCCACGCGTCTGAGCTGAGGAGTGGGGTACATGGAACAGGGCCATTGAGTTGTTTTGCATAGCAACAGTTTTGCAGATAACCTCTAGAACAGTCAGTTAGCATATCTATAACCTTTAACTGGTTTCATAGATATGCTAAATAGCTGTGGCCATGCCTTGAGCCAGGGAGAAGGGAGTGACTTCCACCCAAGATGTAACTGGGAGGCAACTCCCCCTACTTACTGTAACTAGAGTTTGCGTGAGAGCTTGGAGATGATTGGCTCCACATCACAGGGCCATGCCTACCCAGATTCACTATGGCAGCCCAGTAAAACTGGAAGGATATGGTAGTGTTGGCAAGTGTAGCTGATTATGGGAAGGGTTGGAAATGAGGCTGCAGAGGAAGATTGGCATGGGGATTTAAACCCAGACACGGCAGGCTTTGAGAGGAGGGTAATGTGGCTTTGGCCAGAGTCACAATCCCTGCAGCCATGGGAAGATCATCACGTGGCTTTAGCAGAGACCTGCCACTCGGCTAAGACAGAGAACCATGTGGTTTTGGCAGAGTGGCGATACCACCCCCGACACAGCTTTGATGGGGGGACTCCAAGTGTTGGCAACAGTGAGGACCCCATGGCTTTGGGGTGCTTTGGCCATGTGGCTTAGGGAGCAGGAGAGGCTTTGCCTGGAAGAAAAAGGAGAAAGGACTTTTACCAATGGGCCATGAGAAGGTGCCACATGACTTTGGGTTAATTGGAGATTCCGGTGGTGACACAGCTGATGGTGCCAGGAACCGAGGGAGGCCTACCAGCTGAGCATAGATTACTGGGGAGAACCAGGGGCTGCCTGAGCTACAGGCTTCTATTTCTTTTCCTGAGATATGGTACCCCAGACTGGGCAAAGGGGGAAGGAAGGACTGTGTGTGTTTGTGGGTGTTTTAAGGGACTTTGGGATTTTGATGAAGACATTAAGTCATTACTCTTAAGTCTGTATAACTTGAATAAATAATTCCTTTCCTTTTCACCAATCTCTGACATGGAGAGCTATAATTCTCTGGTGATGGGAAAGGTGAACCTAGTACAGGGGGACCCCCTTTCCTGGCAGCCAATCAGGGAAAATCATGGGAGACCACATGTGCAGTAGCTTTAAAGTAATACAACTAATTGCATATATGCAGTAAAATTCTGCCAAAACTAGCCAGGAAGGATCCGCCCTGTAAGAATAGAGTCCATCCAGCCCATGAGGTCAATTGCTGCTTGGAGATGGCCTGCACCCATGTTCTCTGCTATAAACTCTGGGTGTTCGGTTCAATTCTTTGTCCCGATCACCAAGAACCTGGTTACCTGTGCCCACCTGTGACACAAATGCTAAAGAGACTTTAAAAATTTTTTGTTTCTTTTGTATAAAGGAAAATCTCAAATGAGACACAAGGCATTTTTTAAAAAAATAGCATTATCCCCTGTATTTTCTCTTTTAGAATCTGTTTTGACATCTGATTTTGTGATTATAGAAATGGATTTTCAAATCTGTTCTATTTAGAAACAGGCATCAAAATTTCAGAGCAGAAATAAACTTCAGAGTTTGCCTAGTCCAGGGTCTTCATTTTGCAAGTAAGAAATGAGGCTACAAAGAAATGAGGAGCCTACTCAAGGTTACACATCTAGTTAATGACTCAAGTCAAGTCCCCTAGTTCTTGATCTGTATGTTATTTCCATGGTAGGTCCAGTCTTCACACCATGTTGATGTCACTAAATTCCTTAAAACCTTAAATTTCAGGACTTTGGTATTGCCAAGATTTTTTTCAGATAATTAAATTTGAAAAATAAAGTTAAATAATATTCTTTATTCTGAATTATCCTAATCCTTAATAAGTAGCATGCACTTCCTAATTTCATATGGTTCAGCATCTAAAGCCTGAGTGAAATGAGGAAATAAAAAAGTCTGATTTAATATTTAGGAAGAAAAATTCTTGATTTGTTCATTGATTATACTAGCATTAATCCATAGCAACATTTTAGAAAAGGCACTTTATTGGGAAGCTAATAAAGCTGAAACCTCAATGACCCACACTTGCCCAGGCCTTTTCCAAGGCCCTATATGTAAGTTTGCTTTTTCTGAGTGGGTGGGCAGGGGTGGAGGGGCAGGCATGAAAGCGTTTGAACTTGAGGCCACCCAAAACCTGGACCTAACAAGAGAAAAACTGTAAAGCTCATAATATGGATGCACTTGAAGGCATGGTTTCACCAAAAACTAACAATGGTAACCTAATTTCTTATCCTTTCTTTTTTTGGTTGCTTACTAGGTTAGATCACTGAGGTATTGAATTCATTTGGTCATGTAACTGATGTTTATTAAGAGCCTTCTATGAGTCAGGCACAGTTCTGGGTTTGGGAATAACATAGTAACACCATATCTATCCTCAGAGCATAGTTCCATGGAATTCACTATACACATCTTCATTTAGAGTATATATCTTATGATGTATGTTTGAATAAGATAGAATAACATGCTTTACTTGACAGCATTGTTGGGTGGGTTTCTTGTTAAAAGAATGGCCAAGCATTCAAGTATTCATTAATGAGTTCACGTAAATTTGGACAGCAGTCTCTAGAAACACAGCACAGTGAATGTTGGTCTGCGGCATCGTCTTGTTCATTTTTTTAACTAACAACCTGAATGTGAAACACAAGCATTCTTATTAAATGTACAGATGGAGATGGAAAGTCAATAGGATGAATGACAAAATCAAGAATTGTCAATATTTTCCATAAAATGTAGATGGGTTTTCATGAAAGGCTATTCCATTATTAACAACATTATACCCCTTTGCTATGTTGTGTTGACAGGTCTCAAGAATAATATGATAGTATGTGTTCAATCACTGTGATAGTTTGCCAAATTAATATGTCATCTTTAGTAATTGAAGCATTTCTTTTTTGTAAAGGTGCAGACTGACATCTCCATTAGAATATCATTTATTAAAACCAAATCTCCAAACATATATATATGTCATTCACAAGTCATTTATGTAATATAACATATCAATAGAATAAAGAAAAAAACAATACAATTATCTTAATATATGCAGAAAAAACATTTGACAAAACCCAACACCCCTTCATGATAAAAAGCACTCAATGAACTAGGAATATTAGGGAACTTCTTCAACATGATGAAGGCCATCTATGAAAAACCCAAAACCAGCATCATACTTAATGATGAAAGATTGAATGTTTTCCCCTTGAGATGAGAACAAGACAGTTCTTGCCACTTCTGTTCAACACAGTACATTATTGGAGGTTCAATCTAGAGCAATTAGGAAAGAAAATAATATAAAAGGCATCAAAATTAAAAAAGAAGGAAGTAAAACTCTCTACTTAGAAGTGACATGATCTTGTATATAGGATAACCTAAGGAATCCACTAAAAAATTACTATTGGAATTAATAAACAACTGCAGCAAGGTTGCAGGACATATGATAATGTACAAAAATTAATTGTATTTCTATACACTAGCAATGAACAATACCATAAAGAAAGTAAGAAAATAATTCCATTTATAATAGCTTTGAAAAGAATAAAGTACTTAAGATTAAATTTAGCAAAAGAGGTATAAACACGTACCCTGAAAAGTTATAAAACATTGTTGAAAGAAATAAAACCTAAATAAACAGAAAGAATTCCCTGTTCACAGATTGAAACACAATATTGGTTAAGATAGCAATACTCTACACATTCAAACACAATCCCTTTTGAAATCCTTCCATGTAGAAATCTACAATCTGATCCTTAAATACTTATGAAAATGCAAGGGACCTTGAATAACCAAAACATGTTGAAAAAGAGCAGCTTCCAGGACTTACACTTCTCTATTCTTTTACAACATTAGAAGATGTTTCAAATCATGGTCCACTGTCAATATCATTCCTTCTTCACTAAATATTATTTTTTCATCAGTAAAAATAATCGAATTGTACATTTTAAAGAGATAAATTTAATAGTGTATGAATTATATATCAATAAAGATTTTTTAAATCTCAATTCTTTAATTCATAGAGAATTGTTTTCATTTCTCAAATATCTAACTATCCTCTTTCACAATTTCTAATAATAGCATAATTTCCAAACTACTTTTCAGCTCTAGCATTATGAGCTGCCAACTGAGATGCAAATATTTCTCTAATTTTAATTATTCCATTTCCCATCTCTTCAAAAATATTGGGTAATTCTCTCTGATGTTTATTTGATGAATAATAGTAAATATAGTTATCAAGAAAACACTTATTTTATATCTCTAAATTCATCATCAAGAAATGATTAAATATGGTGGCCAAGTACCAAATTAAAATATCCAGATTTTAAATTATGGTTAAAACTCCAGACTTTCTTCCTAACACTACCCTGGCACATATGTATGAAGTTCAGTAAAATTTTTATGTCAATATATTTCACTAAAATCATTTTTTGTCTGGTGTCACCAACATAAATGTTTACAGCATTGCAGACCTTATTTATGTCAGCCCCCCAAAATTTAAAAAAATCCCACTCTTAAAAGTACTAAATTTTTTATTTGAAGGAAATTATTCTACTATATTTTCACAGAGTAAATGTTTTATCAATAATAATTGAAATTTTACTGTTTTAATTTATGTTCTCCAAAACCTAGTATTCTCATTTCAGTAGATAGATGTTTTTAACAAGCCAGGACTACAAATCTAGATTATACCTATGTATTTGTATTGGCATTATTCTCTTTTTGAAGTCCAATTAAATATTCATGACTAAAATTGTTATTTTTGGAATTTTCAAGTAATTTTATTTAATTTTTCAAGAATTTGATGATTAAAATATTTTTCTTTTCATTTTTTTAAAGATTTTATTTATTTTTAGAGAGGGAGAGAAACATCAATGTGGGGTTGCCTCTCATGTGCCCCCTACTGGGGACCTGGCCTGCAACCCAGGCATGTGCCCTGACTGGGAATCAAACCTGCGACCCTCTGGTTCACAGGCCAGCACTCAGTCCACTGAGCCACACCAGCCAGGGCAAAAATATTTTTCTTAATGATGATTATAAATTTCCTTGTTTAAATTACAAGATTTAACACATGATTCTTAATCCAAAAGATGTTTACATTTAACATTTTTACTTTTTAATAATATAATGTTATATCATTTCTTATACTCCCACATATCTAAGTTATTCTTGTTAATTATATTAACAGAAATTTTGAAAAACATACAAATGTTTTTGTCCACTCTATATGTTTGTATTCAACCTTTCATTATAAATCCTTACATTTCAAAACATTAAAATGTACATTTAGACATGAATTACAACGCAGTAACTATAAAAGACCAATAAAAAACAAACTACTTTGGATGGCAATAGCGACAATAATTCCCAAATAAAAATAAACTGGAGATCCTCCCAAAGCACAGAATGTTTTGTAAAGAATATGCAACCTATGACCTCATAGCATAATGGTAGTGCATCTGATTCCAGACAAGAATACGCAACCTCTCTGCACTGCTTATTGAGCATTGGCCAACTGACTGTAGAGTTACAACAATTTCTCAGATGTTGTTAAGACAGGTGGCCATTCATCAAGGGTTATTGAGATATTCTATAATATTTCCCTAGAATTTGTGAATTTACATTATTGTTTATGTTATAAATTAACTTTACTGCTTATCACTGTTACTAAAACAAAGCTTACCAAGTGGTATAAAGTATTTCCATATTTTAACAACCAATCTGGCTTTAACTATCTGCCCTAAATCTGCATGGGCATCTCCATTTAGGAGACAACAGAATTACCCTTAATAAAGGGACTATCTCTACTATAGTCTGATGTGTGCTTGGTACAGAAGACTGACAAGACAGGAAGTCTTTAAGGAAAAACAGAGACTCTTCCCCAATACTTTTGCTAAAAACTTTGACCAAGACAAGGCTGGAGGCCCAATGGTCCTCCCTGTGGATTGGTCACAAGACAGAATCATCACTGGTTGTGGAAGAAGTGAAAACATCCATAGAAGAGCATCATCAGAGAAGATTTATCCTTTCCATCCAACTTTTGAGAGAAAGATACACATGAATTTCCAGAGTTTCCAATAGCAAGAAATATAGATCAAGATTAACAGGAGACTCATTCCACCCCGAGTCACATGTTCAATGATGTCCATTGCAGTGTTATTTATCATTGAGAATCAACAAAAGAGTGACAGGGGAATTGTTAAATAGATTATGATCCACCTATAATAAAATATTCTGTAACCCTTTAAAGAAAAGCACTCTTTCATGTCCTGGCTGGTGTGGCTCAGTGGACTGAGTGCCAGCTTGTGAACTGAAGAGTTGCTGGTTCAATTCCCAGTCAGGGCACATGCCTAGGTTGCAGGCCAGATCCCCAGTAGGGGGCATGTGATAGGCAACAACACATTGATGCTTCTCTCCTTCTCTTTCTTCCTCCCTTTCCCTCTCTATAAAAATAAATAAATAAAATCTTTTTTTAAAAAAGTAGTCTTTCAGGTAGTAGTATAAATGCATATGTTCTTCATTTACCTCACTGAAATTTCTCCAAATCAATAACAAAACAATAGACACAGACAATAGTATGATGATTACTAGAGGAAAAGGGGGGTGAGAGAAGGTAGAAGAGGATAAAGGGTGGGATAAATGGTGATGGAAGGGGACTTCACTTGGGGGGGTAAACACACAATATAATGTACTGATGATGGATTATAGAATTGTGTATGTGAAACTTACATAAATTTATTAACTAATATCATCCCAATAAATTCAAACATAATAAAAATGTGTCCTTTAACATGTTTCTTAATGACCCTTCTCCCTCCCCCATTATTCCCTCCCACTTCCCCTCTGTCTGTCTGTTTTTTATTTCAATGTCTCTAGTTCTATTTTGCTTGCTTGTTTGTTTTGTTAATTAGGTTCCACTTATAGGTGAGATCATATGGTATTTGTCTTTCACTGCCTGGCTTATTTCACTTAGCATAATGCCCTCCAGATCTATCCGTGCTATCTCAAAGGGTAGGAGCTCCTTCTTTCTTTCTGCTGGGTAGCATTCCATTGTGTAAGTGTACCATAGTTTTTTGATCCACTCATTTACTGATGGATGCTTACTTAGGTTGCTTCCAACACTTCGCTATTATAAATTGTGTTGCTCTGAACATTGGATGCATAGGTTCTTTTGAATTGGTGTTTCAGGATTCTTAGAGTATAGTCCCAACAGTGGAATCACTGGGTCAAAAAGCAGTTCCATTTTTAGTTTTCTATACTGGAAATTCTATAGAGGAAATTCCATACTGCTGTCCACAGTGGCTGTACCAGCCTTCATTCCCACCAAGAGTGCAGTAGGGTTCTCTTTTCTCCACAACCTCGCCCGCACCTGTTCTTTGTTGATATGGTTATGATGGCTGTTCTGACCAGTGTGAAGTAGTATCAAATTGTGATTTTAATTTGTGTCTCTCTGATGGCTAGTGGTGCTGAGCATCCTTTCATATGTCTCTGGGCCCTCTGTATGTCCTCCTTGAAGTGTCTGTTCAGTTCCTTTGCCCATTTTTTAACTGGGTTGTTTGTCTTCCTGGAGTAGAGTTATGTGAGTTCTTTATATATTTTGGAGATCAAACCCTTGTCAGAGGTATCATTTGCAAATATGTTTTCCCATATAGTTAGTTCCCTTTTCATTTTGTTGATGCTTTCTTTAGCCATGCAGAAAATTTTTATTTTGATGAAGTCCCATTTGTTTATTCATTCATTTATCTCCCTTGCTCTAGGGGATGTATTGGTGAAAATATTGCTGCATGGAATATCTGAGATTTTCCTGCTTATGTTCTGCTATAGGGCTTTAATGGTGTCACAACTTACAGTTAAGTCTTTATCCCTTGAGTTTACTTTTGTATACGGTGTAAGTTGGTGGTGAGTTTCATTTTTTGCATATAGCTGTCCAGAAAGGACCCATGAACTATGCCAAAGGGGGGTAGGATCGAGAGCGGGAGGTGAGGATGGCTGAGGTACAAGAGGAGTGATGGTGGGAAAATGGAGACAACTGTACTTGAGCAACAGTAAAAAAGAGAGAGAGAAATAAATAAATACATTATGGTTGCATTATGAAAGTGGAATTTACAGTTTCATCATCACCAAGCCCTTATTATATGAAATGTTGAAGGGACTTATCTAAGAAAACGAACATAAAAAATATGAACAGTAAATGACAACAAAATCACAACTATCAACAACTGAACCTAAAAAAATAAAAAACAATGAACTAAGCAAACAATAGAACAGGAACAGATTCACAGAAATGGAGATCACATG
The DNA here is from genome assembly GCA_039655065.1 of Glossophaga mutica. Lineage (NCBI taxonomy): Eukaryota > Metazoa > Chordata > Mammalia > Chiroptera > Phyllostomidae > Glossophaga > Glossophaga mutica. The sequence goes on along the minus strand of CM077305.1, from coordinate 140,743,292 downwards.
AATGGTTATCAGCAGGGAGAGGGAAGGGGAAAAAGGCTAAGAAGGTACAGGGAACATGAAGCATAACTGGTAGGTAGAAAATAGACAGGAGAAGGTTAAGAATAGTATGGGAAATGAAGAATCCAAAGAACTTATATGTATGACCCATGGACTTCCACTGTGGTGGGGGAATGCTGATGGGAAGTGGGGTATAGGGCAGAGGGGAATAAAGGAGAGAAAAATGGGACAACTGTAATATCATAATCAATAACATATATTTAAAAAATTACCAACTACAGTTTCCATAAAATATAGTGATATTTGAACAAATTAAGGGAAAATTCCATAAAAGTAATATATAATATTCCAGAGCTCAGTGATATTCCCTCAAAATAAATGGCAAGGCATGAGAAATCCTACCCCTTGTTTGGAATAACAGATACTGGGGATATAGGCTGCTAGAAGAGGAGATGATATATCTTAGTTCTGCAGTTTTTCATCATACACTGGCAAGGCTGGAATGGTCAAAACATGAGCAAATATTATTTTCTCACACCTGGACTCTAATTTCACATGTAGTAAGTTGACTAATGCTCCCCCACCCCACACTCATGTCCACCTGAAACTTCAGAATATGATCTTTTTTGGAAACAGGGTAATTGCAAATGATATTAGCTAAGCATCTCAAGATAAACTCACCCCATATTTAGAATGGGTCCTAAATCCAATGACTAGTGCCCTTATAAGAAGAAGAGGGGAGATAGAGAGACACACAGAGAAGAAGGCCACGTGAAGAAAAGAGGCAGAGATTGGAGTGATGTGGCTCTAATCCAAAGAATGTCAAGGTTTATGGGATTCTGTTGTGACCATTCAAGGCCAGGCTGGTTCATGGTATTCCTGCAGACAGAAAAATATTCACGGAGTTGTTGGGTTGTCTGGCCTGCCTTTATTCATGGGTGGGTGAGTCATGCACGCTGCAATCTCTGTGTCTCCCTGAATGTCATACATCGTGATCCTTGCTCCCCAGTATGGCACCCAGGAGGGAGTCCCTACCTGCTTAAATACTAGAGGTGAACAAAGCTGGAAAAATGTCAGAAAATTATATAACATAATTCTGCGCATACGAGCCCACTTCATGTTATGGGAACAGTTTATCAGACCCTGTCTCAAGGCTATGGGAACACTGGTTATCAGGCCCTTCCAAGGCTATGGGAACACTGCTCCCCTTAGTTACCCAGACACCTGGGTGAGGAAGCCAGACTGCCTCCACTTACCCTACAGGGACCCAACAGAAGCTAGGAAGAGGTAAGGAAAGATCCTCCACTGGAGCCTTCAGAAGGACCATGGCCACCATGCAACACCATGATTTTAGACTTCTAAGCTCCAGAACTGTGGGAAAATAAATTTCTGTTGTTTTTAAGCCACCAAATTTGTACTTATTTGTTTTGTGAAACAGAGGGAACTAATATACCACATCATATAGATTGTGATGAAGAGGACGGGGAGAGTAATAAGCAGATTTGTCTTACTGGTAAAGTAGACTGAATAAAAGTAAATACCAAATGATTAAACACAGAACACCTGGGATCTATTACCCTTCACTATGAGCCCCAGAGAGAGATTGAACCTGCCCCCAGCCGACAGCCAGAAAGGAAACAGAGACTTCAGTCATGTAACTGCATGGAACTGAATCCTGCCAACGCCTGAATGAACAGGAAACAGATTTTCTCCTGGAGCCTCCAGAAAAAGTGCCTTGCTGACACCTTGATTTTAGTGAAATTAGACCAGACTTCTAACATACAGAAATGTAATATAATAAATGTATATTGTTTTAAGGTACTAAGTTTGTGAGTATGTATTATATAAGTAATAGAAAACTAATAGAGCAGGGTGCAAGATGGGGCTGAAAATAGGAAGCTTAGTTGACATTCTTAAAGTAGCAATTAGGTTTCCAAATACCCTTTCCCATCCTGAGTAGTCAAGAGCTGGCCCCTTCCACCCTGGCAGAAGACTGGAGGATGACCCTTTTAAGAAGCTCAACAAGAGCTATTCTGGAACATTAGGCAAAGCTGTGTCCAAATGTCAATGACCTTAAAATCTATAATTGAAAAATGAAACTCCCCCAACCTCCTTCCTTGCTCAAATATCATAATGCTGACAGGAGCCTGAATAACTCCCCTATGGAAAAATAGATCAGCCCCCAAAAGTTATGTAGAGATATTGATACCTGTGTTTCCTGCAATGGAATGGTTAGGGCTCCACTTGATTACCCTAGAGTAAAGCCCTCTATTTGACAGGTCCCATCCAAACAGGAACTTTTGTTACTGTAGGCAGTTAACTAGTTATTAGTAAGAGAGCCAAGGGAATTAGACATTGAGTTTAATAAACTGGGGAATATAGGCCTGCTTGCTTAGCCAGGAAGCTACAGCAGTTACAGACTCACTCACACACTCCAGGGAACTGCCTCCAAAGAAACTCAATCCTAGGAGCACAGGAAATCTCCTCCAGGACACTGTATGCCCTCTGGTATCATATTGTTTGGGGTGGGGGGTACGGACGATAAAAGTCTGTCAGTCTAGCCTAGGGAACAACGGATTGGCTAGGAGGTGGATGTATTAGAAGCCTGCAAAAGCCTGGAAAGTTGATTGGTTATTTTGGAAAAGTTCCTGGTTAAAACCCTGGAGAATCAAAGAGTTTGCGCATGCTCTCTCGCTCGTGCACGCGCACCCGCGTGTGTGACCTGTACTTACCCTATGTTCTCTCAGGTCCTCTTTCCATAGCTAGTTAGCTTTAGCAGCCAAGTGGCCAATAGCCTCAGAGACTTTACATGCAGGATCCAGGTGGGAGCCTGGATACCTTAATACAGCAACCAATTGCAGTCAGAAACACAAGCTAAACTAGCCGGATGCTGGACTGGATTGAGCTTTAATATGTCACAGGATATCTGGACATCGACTCTATTTCTGACCCTGATTTTACATTGTAGAACTTCGAATTACCATTTTAGCACCTCACTCTTAATTATTAATAAACACCAAAGTATACCAGACATTTTAGAAAGGCTGTGATATGAAAACGAGGCCAAAATAGACAGCAAAAGGAACTTGTAGGAAACCACACTTCAGGGAGAAAAATAAAATGTGCAATAATTTATAGTAAATATTCTCATTCATTCAAAGATAATTGTTAAACACGTATTATAATACTCATTGTTCTAGGTGTTGAACATAAAGTAATGAAGAAGAAAAAGTCCTTGGCTTCATGAAGCTTAATATATATTAGGGATAGAAGAAAAGCTACTAGACCTAAGATATAAAAACAGAAAACTATATATTAAAGCAATATGCAAAGAACAAGATAGAGCTTTGGAAAATTAAAAAATACAGTAAGCTGAAATTTTTAACTCAAATTGTTTTAATTACAGAATCAGCATGAAAGATCAAAATCAAAACAATGAGATTCGAGTTTCATTTTCTTACACGAAGCTGTCCAGTTCTCCCAACACCACTTGTTGAAGAGGCTGTTTTTACTCCATTTTATGTTGCTGCCCCCTTTGTCGAATATTAATTGACTATAGAGACTAGGGTTTATTTCTGGGCTCTCTATTCTATTCCACTGGTCCACGTGCCTGTTTTTATGCCAGTACCAGGCTGTTTTGATTACAGTGGCCTTGTAATACATTTTGGTATCAGGTATTGTGATCCCTCCTGCTTTGCTCTTCTTTCTCAAGATTGCTGCCGCTATTCTGGGTCGTTTATGGTTCCATATAAATTTTTGAAGAGTTTGTTCTATATCTGTGAAATATGCCATTGGTACTTTAATAGGTATTGCATTGAATCTGTAGATTGCTTTGGGAAGTATGGACATTTTGATGATGTTAATTCTTCCAATCCATGAACACGGTATGTGTTTCCATTTATTTGTGTCTTCCTTGATTTCTTTCTTCAGTGTTGTGTAGTTTTCTGCATACAGGTCTTTTACCTCTATGCATCCCTATGTTTATAGCAGCACAATTTACAATAGCCAAGTGTTGGAAGCAACCTAGATGCCCATCAGCAAATGGATCAAAAAACTGTGGTACATTTATACAATGGAATTCTATGCAGCAGAAAGAAAGAAGGAGCTCATACCCTATGCAACAGCATGGATGGAACTTGAGAGCATCATGCTAAGCGAAGTAAGCCAGGCAGTGAAAGATAAATACCATATGATCTCACCTTTAACAGAAACCTAATCAACAAAACAAACAAACAAGCATAATATAACCAAAGACATGGAAATTGGGAACATGCTGAAAGTCACCAGAGGGGAGAGGGGAGGGAATTTCAGGGGAAAAGGGGAAGGATTTACAGGAACAAGTATAAAGGACACATGGACAAAAACTATGGGGGGGGTGGAAATGGGAGGGAGGTGGGGAGGGTTGGGGTGGCGGGTTCGGGTGAGAATAAAAGACAGAAAACTGTACAAGATCAACAATGAAAATAAAAATTAAAAAAAAAATAAAAACTAAAAAAAAAAAAGAAATAAAGAAGGGAGACCCAACATTATGGTTCTAGTGAAAAAAATCATCAGGAAAAATTAAGAGGTGATGGTGTTTAATAAATTGATGATAAGTACAAAAAAAAAACAAAAAAAAAACAATGAGATTCAAGAAAAAATAGAGCTAATGAACAGAAGAAAAATATTTTTAGCCCTGGCTGGTATAGCTCAGTGGATTGAGTCCGGGCCTATGAACCAAAGGCTCCTGGGTACGATTCCCAGTCAGGGTACATGCCTGGGCTGCAGGCCAGGTCCCCAGTTGGGAGCACACGAGAGGCAACCGCACATTGATGTTTCTCTCTCTCTCTCTTTCTCATTCCCTTCCCCTCTCTCTAAAAACAAATAAAATCTTTTTTAAATCTCCTTTAAAAAAAAAGAAAAATATTTTTAAATATAAACAAAAGTAATCTTCCCACCCTGGCTAGTGTGGCTCAGAAGATTGAGTGCCGGCCTGCAAATGGAAGTGTCACTGGTTCGACTCCCAGTCAGGGCACACACCTGGGTTGCAGGCCAGGTCCCCAGTTGGGGGTGCATGACAGACAATTGACCCATATTTCTCTCCCTCTCTTTCTCACTCCCCTCCCTTCTCTCTAAAAGTATATAAATAAAATCTTTTAAAGAGAGTAATCTTCCCAAATATATATGAGTTTCTAGGCAGAAAATAATGAATGAGAAAAGACCCACTCCAAGTCTCATTGTGACGTTTTAGAGCACTGTGAATAAAGGGAAGGTTCTAAAATCTTCTCAGAAGATAAACCAGATCCCATCAGAAAGGTCTGGGGATCTCAATGGCTTCAGGCTTCTCTATAGCAAAAATGGAACATCAAGGACAGGAAAGAAATAGATGCCTTAAAAATTCAGAGGAAAGACAGTCTCTAACCTAGAAATGTATGGAAGCCACAATTTGAACAGAATGTGGGGGTACGATAAAGGTATATAGACACAAGCATTCAAAAAGTCTCTCATGCCTTCTTCTGAGGAAGGTATTGGAGGCTGTGCCCCGATAAATAAAGGAGGAAAGAGGATTTAGGAAACAGCTTTAAACAAAAAACAGGAGGCAAAGGGAATTCCTAGGATGCCAACCAGACAGCAGTCCTAAAGAGCTGTCAGTACCTGCAGCAACAGCCAGGAGTGATGTCTCCTGAGGGAAACCATGAAACTGGTGGTCACCTGACACATTTGAAAATCCTGCGAGAAGATTCACAGTTCTGTCAGAGAGTTTTGGATGAATTACTATACCATGCAGCTCACTCAATGATTATGTTTGCATAATTGAAATAATATGTTATTAAGTAGAGGGTGTTAATATTGATTTATTTAAAATGGTGACACAACTATATTGAAGGATGAAGAGAGGGTTAAGTTGACATGAGGACTTCAGGGAGGGAGTGAGTGGGGGGATATTGTAAGTGGAAGAAATCCTTTTCTCCTGTAATAGAAATGTAATAGCTAACAACCAAACCAGAAAAATCGAGAGATAATAAAACAAGCCTGCCACTTCAAAAGATAGTGATAAGTACCAGAAAGAAAAAAAAATAACCAAAGAGCCAAAACCTTTTCAAATGATTACTTCCAGAGACCAGGAAGCAGGAGTTATGGGGGGGGGCGGGGGATGCAGTTTTCCAACATAAACCTTGCAGTATATTTGGAATATTTGAGGACTCAGTATGTACACCTGCCTTCCATCTTGTTTCCAAACAAATTAAGAAATAAGCAAAAAGGAGCGACAATAAGGAAAGAAACTATTGTTATTATAGATAGTTAACTAGTTATTAATTTTTTAAAAGAAGAGATGAAAGAATTTACACATTGAACTTAATAAACTAGGGAACATGAGCCTGTTTGCTTCACCAGGAAGCTACAGCTTCACACCCCAGGGGATCATAGCATTGCTGTGCCAAGGGGATTAGCACTCCTCCCCACCTTCCTCCCCTACTAGACTGTTGGGGGGCACGGGGAGAGGTGCTTGACCATAGAGATCTGTCAGTCTAACTAGGGGATGGACCCATCCAAAAACACGTAAAAGCTTGGGAAATTGATTGTTATTTTTAAAAAGCATGCAGTCCATCCTAAATCCAAGCTAATATAACCCCAGGGGAACAAAGAAGCACACTCTCTCGCTGTCTCTGTCTCTCCCTCCCACCTGGTGATGCACTTGCCCATTCATTCACAGTCCCTCTCTCTCCCCCTTGGGAGCACACAACCACGGCCATATGGGTCTAGCAGTTACCAGGCCCTGTAGCAGATGGTATGGGCTCCAAAGGACTAAACTTCAATATGAAGCAGAAACTCTGGATACTGACTTTTGGTTTGGCCTTACTGAGGCCACAGTTAGACTTTTTCCATGGAGGGAAGGACGGAGATGGGAAACTGAAGACCCAGGGGGCAGCTTCTATTTCCGCTCAAATAAATTTTGCCATACCACAATCTTCCATGTGTGAGTCCTTGAAACACTTTCCATGTGATTCCATGGAAAGCCTGATTTCCACCAACACCACTATCAATAATATTATCAATAAAGGCTAATTTGAGGAGAGAGTGAGCATGCGCACCAAAGAGACTTATTAACTGAACCCGAGTGTGTTGGGCCAGGGGAGGCCTAAGGTATCAGAACCCCACCATCACACACATATACATTATTTGAAGGGGGAAGGGTAATTGCTGAACTAAACAGCTTGAGGTCCCTGAGCTGGGAGAATGACTCATGATGCACTGATTTCACTTTTATGAATTGAATAGAACTAAGTAATTTATTTCAGCATTCAATACCAAAGATATAGTACCACATTCCTTATCCCACACTTGAGGCTCAAGACAAACATCTCTTCTCTCCTATTATTTTAAACTATATTTTATATTGAAATTCTGAACCAGAGACAGATAAAGAGAGAATATAATTAAGAAGGAAGCCAGCAGGAGCACAATTTTTTGAGCTCTTAGGAAAAAGTGCTCTTCCTCCGGCAAAGATGGAAGCGTAGGTGGACACACTGTGCCTCCTCTCACAACCAAAATTAAGGACAACAAAAATTTAGAAACAAAAAAACCCAGAACAGATAGAAAATTGAATTGTATGGAAGTCCGACAATGATTCACCCAGACTGTTAACAGGGGCAGAGTCAGAGGCCAGAGGAGAGGGATGCAGCAGGAAAAAAGCAGTGGCTAGTGGTCCTGGATGCGCAGGCAGCAGTTGGCACACCCCAGGCGCACAGGCAGCAGTTACCAGGCATGGGGAGGCAATGAGAAGACCCAGTGAGGTGCACAAGGTGGCTGACCGCGGTCACACATTCGTGTGCAGATAAACCAGGTGAAAATGGGCAGTGAAACAGACTGCACAACCCAGGGCCCCAGCGCCAGGAAATAAAGCCTAAAAGCTCCGATTGAAAACACTTGTGGGGGTCGAAGTGCCAGGAGAGACTCCCAGCCTCACAGAGGGGACTGAAATCTGAGAGAGAGCGGAGCAAGCACCATTGTTCCCTCTCTGACCCCACCCCCACATACAGTGTCACAACTCTGAGACTGGATTGCCCTGACTTGGTGAACACCTACGGCTCTTCCCCTCATACGTAACAGGTGCTACCAGACCAAAAAAGAAAAGAAAAGAAAAAAACAATGGCTCAAATGAAAGAACAAATCAAACAACCAGAGCCAATACTTTTAAGCGACCAAGAGATAGCCAACCTATCAGATGCACAGTTCAAAGCACTGGTGATCAGGATGCTCACAGAATTGGTTGAATTTGGTCACAAATTAGATGAAAAAATGAAGGCTACAATAAGTGAAATGAAGGAAAATGCACAGGGAACCAATAGTGATGGGAAGAAAACTGGGACTCAAATCAACAGGGTGGACCAGAAGGAAGGAAGAAACAACCAAACAGAAAACAAGGAAGAAACAAGAATTCAAAAAAAATGAGGAGAGGCTTAGGAACCTCCAGGACATCTTTAAATGTCCCAACATCCGAATTATAGGGGTACCAGAAGGGGAAGAGGAAGAGCAACAAGTGAAAAACTTATTTGAACAAATAATAAAGGAGAACTTTCCCAATCTGGCAAAGGAAATAGACTTCCAGGAAGTCCAGGAAGCTCAGACAGTCCCAAAGAAGTTGGACTCAAGGAGGAACACACCAAGGCACATCATAATTACATTATCCAAGATTCAAATGAAGGAGAGAATTCTAGAAGCAGCAAGGGATAAGGGGACAGTCACCTACAAAGGAGTTCCCATCAGACTGTCAGCTGATTTCTCAAAAGAGGCCTTGCAGGCAAGAAGGGGCTGAAAAGAAGTATTCCAAGTCACGAAAGGCAAGGACCTACATCCAAGATTGCTCTATCCAGCAAAGCTTTTATTTAGAATGGAAGGGCAGATAAAGTGCTTCTCAGATAAGTTCAAGTTCAAGGAGTTCATCATCACCAAGCCCTTATTATAGGAAATGTTAAAAGGATTTATCTAAGAAAAAGAAGATAAAAATATGACAGTAAAAAGACAGCAAACTCACAGTTATTAATAACCACACCCAAAACAAAAGCAAACTAAGCAAACAACTAGAACAGGAACAGAAACACAGAAATGGAGATCACATGGAGGGTTAGCAACAGGGGAGTGGGAGGAGGAGAAACGGGGAAAAGGTACAGAGAATAAGTAGCATAGACGGTGGGTAGAAAATAGACGGGGGAGGGCAAGAATAGTGTGGGAAATGTAGAAGCTAAAGAACTTATGACACATGGACATGAACTAAAGGGGGGAATGTGGGTGGGAGAGGTTGTGCAGGGTGGAGGGGAATGAAGGGGGAATGGAACAACTGTAATAGCATAATCAATAAAATATATTTTTTAAAAAAGGAAAAAGTGCTCTTGCTTGTCCTTTGAATGGGCTATCCTGTCTCTGTGCCTGTTTCCCGGCTTGTCTCTTTTGCCCGTATTATTTATCCTTATTTCTTTGCTGATGTGGCTCTGAGAGACAGAGGGGACACACTGGAGGTCACTTAGGAAATCCTGGCTGAAATCAGGAAGACAGACAAGGTTTTATACTCCAGGTCCCTTGCTGAAATCAATAGACCATGCTCGCTCCCTCTCTCCTCAGAGACCTGCCTCAGCACTGGTTCTACCTTGGTTCTCAGGAGCCCTGAGCTGAGCTAGCATTGCAAAGAGAAACTTAATTTTTGTGCTTCCTGAGCATTTAAGCCCAGAAAAATTTCTGTCTGTAATGTAAAAATCACAGGCATTCATCATTTCTCATCACCTAAATAGATAAAAAAGAATAAGCAGCAATAATTTGTGTGTGTTTCTTTAAGTACTGTTGCTGAAACCACTGTCAAAAGCAAAGTAGCCTTTACTTGTGTACCCCAACCCCAAAGAAATTTCTTTCTGTTTTTAAGATTCTCATTAACCTGGAATGGGAATTCATTTTTAAAAAATGAGCCAAATTTGAAGAAAAACAGAGTCAACCCAAGGTTGGGGGCCTGAGGAAGGCAATTTTTAGAAAACACCAGGATTTTATTTTGATATTTACACCTGCGATTTTTAAATAAGCAAAATGGACCCTCTTAGGAAAGTAGATAATTATCCTAAATTGTAGACCGGCTGGTGGTAGAAAAAAATCCACAGGAATCACCTAAGCATGTAATCCCTACAGGAAAAATGCAACTAACTCTTCGTTAGGCAGGGACTAAAAACTTCAGTCATATACAATGAGGATTAGTATAAAGAACTTGGCCTTTGGAGCCAATATTGGATACAAATGACAGCTGCTTAATATTGGGCAAGCTCCTTAACCTAACTGAGCCTCAGTTTTTTCATCTGTAAAATGAGAATAATAATAATAGTGCTAAAAGCTATGAGATTTGAAGAGATAGTAAAAACTTCTAGTTCATGGTAGGTACATAACATGTTAATTCCCTTTTTTGTTGCTTCTATGGTCTATTGTGGTGGTCATTAGTGCTGGCCATGAAATCTTTTCAAGCTCTCCCAAACATACAGCAACTGTACTTTCTTCCTCCTTGAAGATAAATATGGCTACATGATTTGCTTTAGCAAATGAAATTTGAGTAACCACAATGCATCACTTCCAAGGTGAAGCTTTAAAAGCAAGTGTAAGATTTTCCATGTGCATTTTTTCTCCAGACAGCAACTGGCAATGTTGCAGAGAGTGAACAGCTTACGATCAGGAGTAAGGATGACACAGCAAAATTCACAAAGGTTGGGTATTGTGAGTGACACACAAAACCTTTGCTGTTTTAAGCCACTGTGGTTTTTGAGCTCTTTGTTACAGCAGCATAACTTGCACCTTCCTGTTGACTCACTAACCTTTAAGTAACTGCATTTATAAGCAACTTATTAATTCATTCCACAGATATGTATTGAACAAATCCCAAGCACTATGCTACATGCTGAGAAATGCATAATAATGACTCATGCCCTCAAGGAGCTAGTGGTAAGGGGAAAAGAATAGGGTCATTCTCGGGAATCTTTAAAAAATGTCCTCTATTGATTCTAAAGTTTAACTGAAGTCAAGGTTGGGAACTACTGCTTCATGTATGTCCTGACTGCCTGCAGAAATTGGTAACAGAGAAGCTGAAGATTACAATAAAAGAGTAGTAGTGTGTGAAGGGAAAATGAAAAAAAGAAGTGCTTAAACTGACAAGGTAAAACTGAATACTTCATCTTGTCCTTTGGTTGCCTTCAACTAGATCAGCTCTCTTCCACCTTCCCCTCATAAAATTTTACAGGAATTGTTGTTTCCTTTAGGCTGAAAGTCAAGTCAAAACAATATAAAATTGTTTCTTCTCCTCCTCCTTCTTCTTCTTATTATTATTACTCTACAGCCATTTGCTTTTTTAAAAAAAAATCCAAAGATGTTAAAGAAAAGGCAAAAACAATAAATTTTTAATGATGGAGTTGTACACACAGTGCCAGTTGGGGATATCATTTTGGATAGGGGCAAGGGGACTTTCCGAAACCTATCTTAAACTATGTCATCCTATGTTTCTATGTGAAAATGATATGAGTGTTTAGTAAATTATCCAGTATCACTTTGGCCATTTTCATTAAAGGTCCCCCCCCCCCCCGACCACCAACCCCGAGGTTTTAATCCTTTTTCTTTATTGGTTTGGGACATATTCCTTTGCTTCCTCATTTTGCTTGACTTTCTGTGTTGGCTTCTATGCATGAGATAAAACAGCCACATCCCACTCTTGAAGGAGTGGCCTCCTGTAGGAAATGGATTTTGTCGTTCACCCTGCCCCTAGCTCTCAGTTGCCTCTCAAACCTTTGCGATTCTCTAAACAGCCCATTTTCTTTTTAATGGCTCCTAATAGGCAAAGATGTGCCAACACCTGTCAGTGTCCCAAAGTGGGGGATCTCAGTCAGCACTTAGATTCAGGCTAATTGGAAGCCAGGTCCTCAAGCAGCAGTTCTTAAAATCTGCAAATATGTACTGTCCTCTCAGACATGAAGCATAAGTCCCACTGGCCACAGTGTCAGCCAATCTAGAGCCATCTGCTGGTGACAGGCAGTCCCCAAAATCGCATCCCACCCTGTCCCCCTCCCCAGCGTATAAAGTCCTGTCTGGGAGATACTGAGGAGCTGTATCGAGGCTGAGGGAGACCACAGAGATATTGTACACTGGCCCATGTCCCCTGAGAGCACATCCGTCTGTGGGCGCGAAGAGGGCCCAAACCTGAAGCCTGCACCTCAGGCTGAAGCTCCAGGACAAGCGAATAGGCCCCTTCCGTAGTGCGTTTTAGTCCACTATCTGTGCAGTGGCCTGGGGGTGGTGGCCTGCCAGGAAGGCTCTTTGCGATTGTTTCAGTACCACGGAACTTAAGAACGAAAGTCTCCCTGGCCACCAGAGCCTGAGGCTCAAGGGGCATCTCCTGGGTGGGGCACCAGAGGCATTGCAAAAGCCCCCATCTGGGAGATACTGGCTCTCTGGAACAGCCAAGGGAGAGAGCCCAAAGCTGGCACCTGCCAGTTTCTGTCCGTAAGAGCATTCTAGTAGGCCCCTAACGTATGTCCGTGAGATGCTGTTCCCCAGAGCCAAGCTCCAAGTCCTGCAAAGGGTCCTCTGCCACATCTACTCCAAGAGCACCTCCATGTGTGCTTTTGTTCTGGGCTCTGCGGCGGCGAAATCCCATGGCCGCAGCACTCTGACAACTGTTTCTCGGATTGTTATAGCAGCGGTGGGTCTCAACGCTAATTATTTTCTAGGCTCATCTGTCACATGCAGGTCTTAAAAGTTGGGGGTGCACAAAGTGGGGTTTAAACCCCTCCTTCGTAAGGGAGAAGCCCCATGTTTGGACTTCCCTGCTGACCTCAAGTCGCTACACCAAATACAAGGTTTGTGGTGAGATTGTGTCCCAGTCTCTTTTATCTAATTCCTAGGACTCCAGTGTTTTGGGTGTTTTCACAGGAATCTGTTTCTTCTATAGTGTAGGTTCGTTGTTTTCTTAGAACATGGTGAATTCCAGGTATCTTGCATCAGCATCTTAAATGAAAACCTGGTTCTTTTGTACTATTCAGTTTTCTATTCAAATTTCTTTATTAACTTAAATTTGATGCCCAGTGCTTTTTAAAATTCTTCATTATTTCTTTTAAAAAGCTCCTTTCCAGAATTACAAAAAGAACCGAACATTCTTAACTGGTAATTACCAATGACTCCCATAAACTCTACGTTCAAACGACTCCTAAGGTTAATAGAAGGGTATTAGCCCATGATGCTGCCTAACATTTATACTTACGTGGGTATCTAAAAAATAAATAAGAAGCTGGCTCTTTAATAATAATAATATATACAGAAAACCCCATTAATTACTCTACGTTAGTCCCTCAGTGAAGGACTTGGTCAAGTAACAGGATGAGTTACTGTTTGATAACTCATCATTTGGTGGTAGTAAATTTTCTCATGAAGACCCTTTTTTCTTCATGACCAGACAATAAGGTCTGTGAATAAGGGGACCTACAGGTGTTGGTCAATGCTACTGTTTCCATATTGTATGACTTGGACAAATGACAAGCCGTGTTTTTCCCCATCGCTATGCTGATGGCAGTTTTACCCTTCTCAACTGTCATGGAAGTAGACTGTGAAGTTCAGCTGCCTACTCTTCACTTCAGTGTGGACCTCACTGAGATATTATGGAACTGTGTATCAAATACTGCTAGTTGCCCACCCAACATTTGTTTCACCCTTCTATATCACAAAGAGAACCCCGACTTTCTAAATGGTGACTAATCGTCCAGTTAAAATATTCTTTACACTCCCTTGCAGCTAAGTATGACCATGTGACCATGTTGTGGCTAATGAAATGTAAATGAATTTTTGATAGTGTCCCTTCCTTAATAAAAAAGCAAAGCCTAGCAAGGAAGCCTTCTGCCTTTCACCCTTCATTCTCTCCGTTCTTCCTGCCTGAAACATAAATCCAATGCCTGAAAGAGGAAACTATTTTATGGCTACGAGGATAAAAACCATACATTAAGGAAGACAGATCAAAGAATTTTGCTTTCTTGATGGCATTGTTGAGTTATTATAGAAACACTGGAAAGTCTGCATTCAAACTTCCTGTTACATGAGGCAAATAAACACTTATTTGGTTAAATCACTACAGATGAGTTTGTATTATACGCAGCCAAGTACAAACCCCAACCAATACAACCTGCAAAACTGATAAGATCTTCATCTGGGCCTCATTCCGCTTCCCATCAGTGGGAACTCCAGATCATTTCTGGGCTATTGGAGGAGATAGCTTTATAACATTTATAAAGATCCTAGAAGGAGGAATGTTATATGGTTATGGGAATATATTTTTTAAAAATATATTGCAATCTTTTTCTTATATTATTATTTATTTATTTAATCCTCACCCCAGGATATGTTTATTGATTTTTAGGAAGAGGGAGAGAGAGAGAGAGAAAAACACTGATGTGAGAAAGAAACATAAACTGGTTGCCTGCCATATGCACCCTAACCAGGGATAGAACCCGGCATCCCGGGTATGTGCCCGGATTGGGGATCAAACTCACAACTTTTTGGTGTGTGGGACAATGCTCCAGCCAATTGAGCCACCCAGCCAGGGCACAATCCTTTTCTTTTAAGCAGAACCCTCTATACAACACCTGTCCTGTCCCACCCCGCCCCTACATAAGCCGGAAACATCCATTGCATCAGGGAAGTTCAGAATTGTTAGACCAAGAAAGCAAACACAAAGGCAAGTTAAAAGCAAAGCCTACCAGTTACCATGAAGTCCAGTTTGTATAGAAAGGGCAGAATAAATATATGATTGTTTTCTTTTTAAAAACAATTTCAAAATAATGAATTCATTCCCTAATCAATCAGCAGTGACCAATCAATTGAGTTGCTTTAGAATCATTGTGAACTTGTAGATATAATCACATTTGATATGTTTGCAACATTGTAATTAACAATTTTGGGTGCTCAAATTGACCCATCCTTGCCCAGTGGGAGCCTATTTTAATTAGTTCTTAGTCTTTTGGACAACCCTAGTGGTTGATACTTTCCTTGATGTCTAATAAAATGATTTGATGTTTGGGATTTGCTTTAAAATGATGGTGTGAGAAAAAGGGGGTATAGATAAAACAATTGGCTGTGGGGTGATAACTGTTCAAGCTGAGTGGTGGCCCTGTGGAGGTTCATTGTACTCTTCTACATTTGTATACATCTGATATTTTTCAAAATAAAAAGTAAAGATAAAGTTCCAACTATGACTTCCAAAAGAGGACCTGGAAATCCTTAGCAAGATAATGGTTTTAAGTGCCTGACTTTGATGGGAGAAGATTTCTAAGGCTTCTCTTGTATCAAAGGTAAGTGTAGACAGAGGCCTGAGTATAGGATTGGGTACCTGTTGGCAGTTTTGGTGGTGGTCACTCGGCTTGGTGTCCCTCAGGAACCGGTTTGTCTCATCTGCTCCCACTCTTTGGCCCAGATTTTTGCCTCTAATCTCCAGCAACCCTGACTCATTTTCTTGTGGTTAAGGGGCTCTCGCTTTCCAGACAGAGCAGGAAAGCACTGAGCTGAGAGGCCAGAGGCCCGCGTACGAACCCTGTAACTCAAGACGGCTCTGTGTCTTGGGTCTGTTTCAGTACCCAGGAAATAATCCGTCCAAGGCTGGGACTCCAGGAACAGACAGCCCTGTAGGCCTTCATGCCTTTTCATCCAACGTCTTTTCCACCTTTACACATTACATCACCTTCTAAAGAAATGTGTGACTGTTGTCACTTTTTGCAGATAATTGGGGAGGTAACCCGGCACAGATGACAGGAAAGTTGGCAGCACTCTCGGGCTTTGGGAATCAGGTGCGACACTGACCTGTACGCTTTCTCCTCTCTGTCCTTGCTTGCCTGCAAATCCCGACCCCCATTCCCATTGCAGAAAAATCTACTAAGAGACCGCTGCCGGCGTCGCCTCTGCTCCTAGGAGGCGTGGAGCACAGGATGCGGGAGCCCAGCGAGCTGTGGCCACGCTCCCGCGCAGAGCCGAGAGGGAGGGGCCGGAGGGGGCCGGGCAGCACCAGAGGCGGCGCGCAGGGCTAGTAGAGCCTCAGTCTCTTTCCGAACCTTGTCTGGACCGCCGGGAGAGGCGGTGAGGAGAGGCGAGCCGAAGCCGAAACCCGGGCCTCGGAGTAGTAGAGGGTCCGGGGAGGCGGTGGACTGGAGCGCAGACAGCGCTTGGACCCTTGGCCGTGTGTGTGTCCTCCTGGCGATTCCGGTAAGTGCGGGAGGCCGAGCCTCCGCCAGCCGCCAGGCTTGGTGGCCGCATTAGTCGTCGTCCCTGGATCCTGGTTGCGCGCATCCCGTTGCTGCTCCGCGGGCTCACAGGTGGCTTCGGGTGTACGTGGTTGCCCCAGGCCCCACAAGGAGTTAGTCAACTCTCTCCATTCCGGGGCGCGGTTTCTGAGCCCCCGCTTCTCCCAACCAACCGCCCTTGTTTCCAGCTTGGGGTGGGGGGCGCACAGAGGGGTGCTCCATTTCTCCACCTACCCTCAAACGATTCGGGGAGATGCGGGCCAAGCGCCTCCCCAAGCTGCATCTCAGCTCCTGGCTTGCTAATGGGACGTCTGTCCTTTAGTTTTATTTCCCTATTAACCCACCAGGGAAAGTTTGGGACCACACAAGGAGAAGTTGGGGCGCAGCCGGGGGCGCACTTTGTCGGCAGAGGCCACTCCCATGGAGCAGAGCGGTGGGTTTGCAGGTCCAGCCCGGCTCTGGCTGGAGCCGATAGGGCACCCTGGGAGTTGACTCAGTGTTGCCCATTGCCCCGCTGGCTGGCTCAGCACTGTCTCTGACCATCCCCGGAGAGCTGTGGTCGTTCAGTTTAATCATTCGTGCTGTAAGTATAGACATCTGCCAGCCTGCCGGGAATCTCTGTGACGGGCTCTGTTTATCTCAGGAATAAGAGCATCTCTGCCTGGGTTGACTGGTGCTCTTGCTCTGCAAACCTGTGCTCCAGCTAATCTCGGTGTTTAACTGGCAAGTGTTGAATTAGCCTATTATACACCTGAGATGATCTCCGCGAATGTCTCTAAAGTGAAATCGTTGATAGAGAAAAACAGAAAACAGTGTTTAAAGAAAGTTAGGGAGAAGAACATTCAGAATATCAGCTGCGGTGTCTGGTCATTTTACCCATCTCCTCTGTGGGGTAGAGAATGAAAACTGTTCGGATATCTAACCTACTAGGAGTCGGTGTTGGGCAGATTTGGGGCAGATTTTGTGGATAGAGGTATTGCTGCAATTTCCATATTGTTTATGAAACACATATTTAGTCTCTTGAAATAGCCTACTTGTTAAGATTGTTTGATTTACTAAGTTGTCTGTTTAAAATGTGACTAAAGATTTTGTTTTTAAAAGTGAGCTTTAGCTGAAAACATTGTCTAGATGTTCAGGGAAGACAATTTGTTCATGTCATTAGAAAATTCTGTTGTAAACTTAAATTTTTCAAGGGCTACTTTTCTGCATCTGATATAGGAGAAACTTTTCATGAAAAATAAGATCCTGAGATCTTTATGTTCAGGAAAAGATTGCTCTCTCCTCCAACACTCAACCTTTCCCAAATGATAGGTTAAATCAGAAAGGTGCGCCTCCATCTGGAATTACATAAATGGACTAAAAGAAAGCAGTGAATAATTGTTGTCAAGTAGGTATGTAGTTCTAAAAGAAGTGATATCTTTTTAGCACTGTGGGGATGTTTATTATATGACTTAAGGTGGAATCAAGTGATAGATTTTCATCTATAAAATTTTTATACTTAACACACACATCTACATTGTCTACACCAAATATGGGATTTTACCAAAGTGTTTGAGTTTATATAAACATTATTGTAAGTACCTACTATGTGCCACATCTTATTCCTAGTGTTTCATGTGCTTTAACTCATCCTTAAAGCAATCCTTGGTGTTAGGTGCTGTAAGTGACCTAATTTTTAAAATGGGAAAACTGAGGCACAGAGGAGTTAAATAACTCACATGGCTATAGGATAGGACTTTATCATACTTACAAAATTCTTTTTGTAAAAAGAAAAAGACATATTTTATGATTTACTTATCCTTGTTTTTATTTTTATTTTTTTAGCATAAATGTCAAAAGTATTCCCTGTGAAGCATAAGGATCCCTGATTGTGTAAGTGCCTCACAAGCACCATCAGCTATAAAGTGAGGCAAAGTATGAAAGAGCAATCTGGTTGAGTTTACAAGCGGAAGACCACCACATCCCCCAGAAGGCCCAGGATGGATCTGCACCAAAGCACCACCATCACTTTCCTTGAGAAATGGTATTCAGATAAGTCGCTATCTGGCTGCAGGAAACATTATAATGTCAGGAAAAAACTGAAGTTAATTAGAATCTTAGGCCTTTTCCTGGGCCTGGTAGCCATCAGCACTGTCCCGTTTTTAATCAGTGCCTTTTCTGAGACAGAGACACAAAGTACAGGAGAGGCCAGTGGTGCAAATGGCCCCAGGGTAGCGCATGGCTACCTTCAGAGAACTCTCTTAGATTTAAATGACAAGATTCGGGATTATACTCCACAGCCACCTCTTTCTCAGGAAGACAAATCTGAGAATAGCACAGATCATGACCAAGGAAACTACCCAAGAGACATCTTCTCCCTTGAGGAGCGAAGAAAAGGTGCCATTGTTCTCCATATCATTGGCATGATCTACATGTTCATAGCCTTAGCCATCGTCTGTGATGAGTTCTTTGTTCCTTCTCTGACTGTCATTACTGAAAAACTGGGCATCTCTGATGATGTTGCTGGAGCTACCTTTATGGCTGCGGGGGGCTCAGCCCCAGAACTTTTCACATCTCTCATAGGGGTGTTTATTGCCCATAGCAATGTGGGCATAGGCACCATTGTGGGCTCAGCGGTGTTCAATATCCTCTTTGTTATCGGCATGTGTGCTCTGTTTTCTAGAGAAATCTTGAACCTGACATGGTGGCCACTCTTTCGGGATGTGTCCTTCTACATCATTGACTTGATCATGCTGATCATATTTTTCCTGGATAATGTCATCATGTGGTGGGAAAGCTTGCTTCTCCTAACAGCTTACTTTGCCTATGTGGTTTTCATGAAATTCAACGTCCAAGTAGAAAGATGGGTGAAGCAAATGATAAATCGCAATAAAGTCATCAAGGTGACAGCACCAGTGGCCCAAGCAAAGGTTGGTTGTGGCGGTTGTTTATTTAATGTTTTGAATCATCATGTTTTTGAGATCTGCCATTTTTTTAAATGTGATTGTGTTCTGCGCTGCAGTGAATATTAGGCTGCTTTCTACAGTTCTCTGATAGCCAGGCTAACATGGCAGTGAGAAAGATAAGGTGGGAAGGGAATATTCTTGTGGATGTTCTCAAGCTGTTTATCCTAGTAAAACACTTGTGCATATAGGTTACATAAGTATCCCACAGCAGACTCAGCAAACAAAATAATTTGTCTCTTATTTTTGGAAAGTAGTGTAATGATTTCATGAGCAATTTAATTTTCTTGGGAAAGTGTGTGTGTGTGCGTGCGCCTAGTGAGTTGCAGGGCTTTTTCATTTTAACTGCTCATATGGCAATTATTATGACCATCTCTTTAAAGATGCTAAAGGAAGAGGCTTTGTTTGTGTCTTCCAGAGCTATAGCTTTAATTCAACAGCCTAGCGCCCAGCAGAAGTTGTCATTAGAGTGGGTTCTGTCTGTGCTTGATCCACACAATAATGCTTCAGATCACTCAGCCAGGAACTGATCAGGATCCATTAAAGAGAGTCATTGGCAAGCCCTGCTGCCTGCCTCTGCAGCTTCATGGCTCATTTTCCATGCCTTGATAAACATGACCTGAAATATTTTTATGGTAAACTTTGAGGAATTTTTAATGACGATAGTGGCCAAGCTACCACTTAGATGGTGAGCAAATTAATGGAGAGCTTAGAAGAAATTGATCTGCAAAAATGTAAATTCTGACATTGGAATGTTGTCTCTGAATGTGATTCTAAACAGAAAACCAAAATACATATGCATACTTCATACTAACATCTGGGAAAAGTCCCATGTATGCAAAAAACAAATGTTGACTGGAGGGTAAGATATTTTGTTCCACATGGAAAGAAAAAAATGGTATTAATTTGTATAATTTCTCTATGGCCAAGTTTGATGACCTATCCGTTTCTGTAGCAGCCATGAAATGTAAGCAAAGTGCAGCAAAAACCAGTAATATTTATATTTATCACATGCAAAGGAGAACTGTATCTTTTCTAACATTTCACTCATGATATGGTTGTTTCTTAGAAACTATAGCAAAAAAAATAACACTGCAATATACATGCAAATTAGTATTCAGATGTGATAACTGAGTATATATCCTTGAGGGCTTAAGACAGGGTCGTCACTGAAGCCCCTGTTCCTGCTGTAATTTTTAGCCAAAATGATGACCCGTTAAGCCCTCTCCTCAAGTGTGATTACTAGTTTGAGTTATTTGCATTCATAGTCTGTGTTTATTCCAACGACAGTACTGAATGATTGTCAAGGGAAAAGCATATTTTTTAGAGGCAAGGAAATGATTTGATGTCTTACAAATATCCTGGGGACATCAAGGGTAAAATGTCTTTTTGAGAACTCAACACTTTTTTGTTCTGTTACCTCACAGTGGAACTTCATTAACTTAGACCCAGGCTCCACTAAAGATTACATTGGCAACAATTATGAAAAAGGAATTTGCAGAGCAATGCAATGGTGTATTTAAGATTGCAGGGGGATTTTGTATTCTGATTGGGGCTAGGGTGCTGGTTTCATACACTTGGGAATAATTTTTTAAATACAGTTTACAAACAGTATTGAATCAATCAGAAGTCATTCATTAAAGTAGCTCTAGCAGGATTTTTACCCGCTATATTAAATACTGTCTTGTCATTTTTATGATCATTTAAAAATCAGAAACTTAGGTTCACATTCCTTAATAATTATTCAAATCCACAATTTTGTGCTATGCTTAATAGTATGCATATTTTAATTTGGAGATTCTGGATTTACCTAATTAAAAAGGAAGGAGGTTATATTCATGACTGTTACTCCTATTTCTGATCTCCCCTCAATGTGTTCATGCATTATTTTGTTTTTAGCACCAAATAGCTTTAATTTATCCCTCTTAACTAGGATTATTTCTTTTGGTATTCTTTAACTAGCTTGAACTATAAATATCATGAAAACAGAATTTTCTAACATAGCAATGACTTCAAAAAAATTTTTTTTAATCCAAAGAGAAAGAGGGATGGAGGGGGAAAGAGAGAGACATCGATTAGTTGGTTGCCTCCTGTACATGCCCTGACCTGACCAGGGACTGAACCTGCAGCCTAGGCATGTGTCCTGACCAGGAATTGAACTCACAACCTTTCAGTTTACTGGATAATGCTCCAACCAACTGAACCACGTTGACCAGGGCAACATGACTGTGTCTTGTTCAGTATTCAAAATGCTTGTTTGGTAAATCAAAAATGCTAGAACACAATTATACATTTTTAGGTGGAACAGTGTATAATGGTGTGTGATTTCCTTCAGGAAATTTCACCCTGTCAATTTCACTTTTTTGAATTATTGCTGAAATTTTTGTTTTTAGCATTTAGTTTTTATCATACTTTTGATTTCAAAATCTTATGGAAACTTTGCTCCCCTCTCACTATAAATGTAAGATGTCCTATAGATGGATGAGTCCTTGAGTGTGGCCATATAATTCTCTGATGTGCAAAGTTGATTCTGGCTACGTATCCGACCTTTCCTACAGAAGGCAGTGCTTCTAACATCATCATCATCCAAAAGAAAACTCTATGCCAAAATGCAGCCCTTAGTGGTATCTTTGTAGAAAGAATGTGCTCTATATGAATTTAGGAAGCAAAATAAAATACTAAGCATGTTTTTATGCAAAGCTACCACATGGTCATATTTGCACAATTGTGGGGCACAGGAGTTTAGGAAAGTAGAGAAAACATGCTTTAGATATTTTTGTACAAATCATCAAAGATTCTTGCTAAAAAGTCATCAGATCTGATGGACTGTAGTCAGTGAAATATCTTTGAAACTACTTCCTTCATAGACAAGTTAAAAATCATAATTTCATTCCTTTATTGGTGATGTATGCTATGAAGCAACTGTGAAACGTGGAAAAATGCAAACTGGCATTGTTTTCCATAGTTAAAGCAATAGTTTCCATCTCATTTAATTTTCTTCACTATGTGTGTTTTTTATTTACAATTATTTATTTTAGTGATAATATTACCCTTTTAAAAAAATGTATAGTGTCAAGACATGGTAAAGGTACCCTGGGCTTTGACTCAGTGAACAAAGGGGTTTAACCCCATGCATGTGACAAGCCCTGTGAACTCAGGGAAGTCACATTAACACTCTGAGCCTACTAATGAAAACAATAGGACCTATTTGTAAAATTTAGGAATTTAGGAACTCCTAATTATGAATTTATGAATTTAGGACCTATTTATGAAAATTATTAAATGAAGAATGTTAAGTAGCTAACATAGTCGTTGGCAAGTAAGTGTTTTCAATAAATGTTAGCTCTTTTCCTTATATCTTCCATTCTTAAATGAAAAGAGAATCAAAATAAATTACTCAAAATCTGATCATTTGAAAATATTCCTTGAAGGTTGGAATTCACCCCAGTGCATCACTAAGTTAAGAAGGCCATTTTCTCACTTAGAGGCAGATACTACTTGTCATATTATAATATTTATAAGCCCTAGTTCATTTACAGTGAATATATTTAGGTCACATATTATCATAAACTCTAAGGAAACCTCCAAATGCCTTTGTTGCCTTAAAATTTTATTGTGTAGAATTTTGCATGAAATAAGTAGGCTACTAACTGGGGTTTAGAAAGATCTAGCAGAGATTTTTGTTTTAAGGGTATTTTTATTTATAAATGATTGAGATTCTCATGTAAAAATTTCTCCATAGCTGATTAGGAATAAGTTTGGATCCTGATGGAGGTGAAGCAAAGGAGTTCAGAGCTTCAGAACATTTTGCTGTGCGCCTGGCTGGCTGCTGAGGTCTGTTGATCTATTATGGCGCTTGGCTGACATTGGCCTAGAAAGCAGCTGTCCGTGGTATTTACCTTCTTCTTAGACTTGGCAATGTAATCTGACAGCAAGTCAGCCCAGTTGTAATGAAGTGGATGGTCTAAATAAAGATGCTTAAAGCTGATGGTTGAGGAGCAGACTGCTTAGTAATTTAGGTGTGCCTTACCTTATTCAGTTTGTGTGTTCCTGAAAAGTTGTCTGTAGGCAGAATTTTTGCAATTTAAATTGTTGTGAATGTTCATGGGAAAATCAGAATTGAAATAATTTTATAAATATTCCATATGCAGTAAAGTATTTCTTATCAACCATACATAATTTTATAAGTACAAATGTATAGTCTCAAGCTTGCTTAAGGCACACAATATGTTATAAAACTCAACCTTTGCTTCCCCTCCAAACCTAGTAAATAAATTAGTAAAATAACTGTACAAATTTCAAGGAAGGCACAGTAAGATTGTCCTTATAGTAAGTAAAAGAATAATATTGCTTAATAGACTTGAAAATTCTGTTCTTCTGAAAAGAAAATTTAGGCATTAACATTAACATTAACAGACTGCATGCCTGTGAATACACCTTGTTTTGTTCTCCTCTACTTATACTAAAAAGCAAATCTTTCAGTTACGGCATATGATTCAGAGAGGGAACAGGAATTTTGAGAGACCCAGAGAGTCCAGTAGATTTTGATACACAGAGTTCAGGTTCCCTTGACTGTTCCCCTTGCTACTCCAGTTTCTCCGCAAAAGATGACCCAGGGCTGTCCAACCTGCAGCCCACGGGCCTCATGCAGCCCAGGATGGCTGTGAATTCGGCCCAACCCAAAACCGTAAATTTACTTAAAACCCTATCAGATTTTTTTGTGTGTGAATACGTGTCACAATGTATTTAATGTATGGCCCAAGGCAACTCTTCTTCCAGGGTGGCCCAAGAAGCCAAAAGGCTGGACACCCCTGAAACTTTGTGAATCTTTCTGGCAATGTTCCCAGCAGGTATTACCCCATAGACCTCCCTTGCTCTTCTTCTTCCTCTCTCCTCTGTCCCTGTATCTCCCTCCTCCTTCCCAAACCCCCTTTCTTTCCTTTTTTAAAAACCAGATAATTTGTATTTTAACTTTAACAAGGGTTAGTTGTTATGTTAAGCTCTTCTCTGGCTGCCAAGTGGATTTGACTGCTTTAGTTTTTTTCATTCTTTTACTTTCAACCTTCTTTTGTTTTAGGTAAGTATCGAATACACAGAACATAGTGGCATTTTGTTTAATTTAGTTTCTTAATTATTACCTTTTGACGGGAAAGTTGAGCTTATTTATGTTACTGTTACGTTTGGATTCTTTTCTATCATGTTCTTGTGTACTTCCTATTTTTCTTATATTTCTGTTTCATTTTATATTTTTTCTTGCCCTTTTTTTGGATTGATTTTGTTTCTAAATCTGTTTTTCCAATGAATCATTTGGAATTTTATATACTCTATTTCTATTTTAGTGTTTACCATAAAATTTTAACATGTATATTAACTCAACGTAGTATAAATTTAATATTGTTACACTCCTGCTAAACAACCTAAGACCTTAGAACATATTAATTCATTCACCTCTCTTGCATTGTGTAAAATTTGAAGTGTATGATTTAAGTTCTGCCTTGATATTTTATAACAGCTTTATTGAAGTATAATCTTCACTTTTAACCCTACAAATTAGACATCATCATCATACGATCAATATTTTTAGATCCACATTTTTCTCAGTTTCCACCTTCTATTCCTTTTCTCATATCAGACTTTTTTCCTATGACTTTCCCCCCTCTACCAACTTACATTCTTTATCAGTTCTTTTAACAAGACTCCATTAAGGTAAATCCTCCCGATTTTTATTGCTTATCAATATATTTCACTTTTGTTCTTGAAAGACTATTTTGGTGGATAGAAATTATTTTTGCATCCCATTTTGAAAATAAAATTCCACAGACTTCTATTTTTGTTGTTCGAAAGACTGCTGTTCCTGGAAATATTGCTCCTTTGTAAGAAATCTGTCTCTCTCTCTCTCTTTTTTTTTTTGACTACTTTTAAGGTTTCTTCTTTGTTTTTGGTGTTCACTATTTTCCTTATGTGGTTCTTCTCACTTATTTATCCCCGATTTGTGGCTCGTTAAACTTTCTGACCTTGCGGATTCGTACCTTTCATCCTTTTTGCCTCTCTCTCTCTTCCTATAGTCTTCTAGAATTCTGATCAGAAAGGCCGTTTCAACCTATCCTCCATGTCTTTTAACTACTCATCTTCTTTTTTAATCTGTGTTCTTCATTGTGTTCATTTCTTCATATCAGCTTTCTAGTTTCTAATTTTTTTCAATTCTGTCTAATCTGTTCTAAAGCTCATTGTTCAGTTTCTATATTAATTATTATGTCTTTCATTTCTAGAAGTTTTTTGTAGCTCTTTTCATATTTGTCTGGTTGATTTCCATTGTTTCTTTTCTCTTCATGCCTCTTTTATTTATCTAACCTTGTTAAATATATTCATATTTTATAATTGGTGTTTCCAGTGTCAATATCCTTGCAGGTCTAGTTTTGTTGTTTTATTGATTCTCAGTTGTATAAGCTATCTTCCTTATTTAGTGATTCTTTTATAAAATTTTGAACTCATATTCCTTGGCACCTGTGGGATGTCACTGAGACCCGAGTTTTAAGTGTATTCCTCCAGAGGACTATATTTGTCTTTCATCAAGCACCTGGGAGCACCACAAACCTGGAAACTTTCTAACTGAAATGTATTACTTTTTTCTATCAAGTGGTATGAATTCAGATGCCAAACCCCCACATGAGTGCTTAGAAATTCTTAAGGGAGACTTTTTTTCCTTTATTTTTCAGTACCGTTCAAAACCAATGCCAAACTAGGTATATCTTGCTATCTTCCTTTGCTAGGCAGATTATTATTTTTTATTTATTCACCCTCTAAAAGTGTCAACCCTTCAGGATTCCCAGCTCATTAAGAAGGATGTCATTGAACTACTTACTCTGTTTCAGGCCTTATGTTTATAGCTTCTAAAACCTAGGTTCCAGAAAACTGGGGATGGCAAACACCTTGAAGGCAAAGCAATACTTGTATTTACTTGGTGTTTTGAGCCCTAAAAAATTCCTCTTTCCTCACTACCATACTTGAGTAATTGAAAAATATATTTAAAATACAATGTCCAACATGTTTATCTATAAATAATGAGGTTTCCCTGAATGTTTAATCCATCATATTGCCAGAAATGTATGTTTCAGACTGTAGATTTGTAAAAAGATGATGTAATAACAAGGCAAACTGGCAGGGAATTTTAATTGTGTTCTCTCAGAATGTTTAGTACAATCTGACCATCATCATCTGACCAACAAAAATTGTGCCAACAAGAAATTTTGAGTCAAATGAAATCTAAAAGGTAATTCTAATAGTCAGTTATATGAGGCCAATTTAAATTTGCCTTTTAAATAATATTTTTACCAAATGCTAATGTATTTATTGTACATTATCATAAAAACACATTAAATATAAAATATAAAAGAGAACATTTAAAATAGCCTAAATCACTCCATTGTACCATCCAAAAATAGTGGTGCACATTTTTGCACATAGTTTTCCAGATTTTGCTCTCTTTCTCTCACACACACACGTATTCACTTATATACCTATATATTTAAATAAATTGTAATGACACTGGATATGCACAACTTTCAACTTATAAGTAATAACATTTTAATAATGTTTTTAACTTGGCTTATGAGCATTTCTTCATGTCACTAAATGTTCTAAAATGTTATTCACTGTTTAGCATTATCATAAAC
This sequence comes from Glossophaga mutica, assembly GCA_039655065.1. NCBI lineage: Eukaryota > Metazoa > Chordata > Mammalia > Chiroptera > Phyllostomidae > Glossophaga > Glossophaga mutica. The sequence goes on along the minus strand of CM077305.1, from coordinate 140,716,406 downwards.
TAGAAAGTCATTTTCATAGTATAACTTCCTACAACATATAAATACTATGAAAATACTACAATGAGCCTTACACATGAATTTATGAGTTTAGAAAAGCAGAAATTCTCAATCAGAGTTTATGAGTTTTTTTAAGCTTTTTTTATATTGCAACATATTTGGCAGTGTTGACTTATAATTTTTAATATTTTCCCATTTTTATAGGTGGCACATAGCATTTCATTGTTTTAATTTGCATTTCTTGGTTAACTGGGAAACTGAGTATTGAAAAATATGTTTTTTGAGAATTAAAATTTCCTTTCACAGATTGCCAGGTGCCCATGTTTCCTTTGTGTCTTCTGAAAAGTTTGCTGTGACTCAAAGGTCTCTTACAGACTTTAGCTCTCACCCCTCCTCACATTTCCACACCTAAGTATAGCCAGGAGGGTTTTGTAGTGTTTTGTTTTTTTTTTTTTAAAGGATGAATTATTCTGAAGGAGGAGGCCTTGTGACCTAGGAGTTGGGAAACAAGGGTCCAGGGACTGGGATGTGCCCCCCAGCCTGTGACCTTGGAGGATCCTGTACTCTCTAGGATCTCCGTTTCCTCATCTGGAAAATGGGAGATTTGACCTAGATGACCTGAAAGATTGCTTTCAGCTTGTTGTTTTTGTCCTGAGAAGCTCTAATACTTACTGGTACTCTAACCATGTCGGAGTGATACCCTAATACATTTACCTTAAACAAACAAACAAACAAAAAAACACAACAGATTTTAACCATACTCCTATCACCAAACCCTTTTTCTTAACTGGCCTACGTGTAATATTTTCATGCAAATAATTTATTGGCTTGGCCGAGCAATAATTCCAGCACGCTGTGGGAGGTAGCTCTTTCAGACAGGAGAACATCTTGCATGGGAGAAAGTCTTTTAAAGTTTACTGCAGGATACTAGGCCTCCTCGGCATTTGTGGCTTTTGGCAGTGAAAACCCCCCTTGGCAGCTGCGTGTGCTTCCCTGGACTGCTGATCTCTCCAGAGAAGAGAGGGGCTTCAAAACGACGCATGTGCTTACTACCCAGTCCTTACTTCACCAACGTTCTGAAATATACATCACATCAGGAATCTGAGCATCGGAAAACACATGATTGCCTCAGGTCCAAATTTAGTCATATTAAACTCCATTTGAACTTGGCTCCTAAATGCATGCTAGTTCAGGCTTCTCACTGGATAATTGGGAATGAAGATAACAGAAACCTCCAAATTAGATTCACATTTCATATTGGTCTCTGTTAAGTAAGTGGCCTTCAAATATTTTTTGCCATGACTCCCACTAAGAAATATATTTTGTATCCCAACCCAGTATATACATGCACACATACATGTTTACATATGCATCTAAAAATGAAATCTAAATGGATGTCATATATTTTCTATTTTATTAAGAATACTAGTTTCAGCCCTCTAAAATAAATTCATGACTCGCCAATAGGTTGGGACCCGAATTGGGTTTTTTTTGTATATCATGTTAAGAGATTTCTTTTTTCTCTTCTCCCACTTAGCAGGGCTGCCCTGAAAAGCTGTGCTAGGTCACTGTACCAGGTCATCTGTCTGCTCGAAAGGATGAATAGGGTCAGAAATTCAGACATCACTCTACTGGACAAGCTGTGCACTTTGGTATGGCACTGTGGCTGCCCTGAGAAAGGGGTGCCCTCTTTTCAATCAACAAAGGTGCCCTTTGGGTTGGTGGTGACCTTGCTTCTTTCCCTCACCTTCTTCCTTTTGTAGTTGACTATTTAGACTTTCACAGCCATGCATCCACAGGAACCATTAAGTACATCTAACCCCACACACATTTTCATGGCTGGGACTATTTCGGCCACTTAGAGCTCAATCCACGTGTTGTGGCAGCTTCCTCCCCAAACACACACTACATCTATGTCCAGTTTGGTAACTGACTGATGCAGATTTCTTCACAGGGAAGGTGCAGATCAAAGCAAGATGTGCTCCCTGAGTCTCAGCTTATTCTTGGTTCCTGATAAGCTTGTCATCAGGTAGAAAAGAAATGTGTATGAAACAGGGAGGTATGAAATCACAGAGAAGCAGAACCTTGACAAGAAGACCGAAGCTGCATTTCAATTACATTGGTTTTCTTTTTCTTTCATTTTTTTAATTTTAATTGTTGTTCTTGTACAGTTTTCTGTCTTTTACTCCCATCCCTGTTTCTTTTTATAATGGACTGGATTTGTAAATCAAATGATGCACACACGGTTCTTGGGCTTAAAAAGCAGGTGGGTTTGGAAAGGGTCTGGGCATCAGGCCATGTTAATGCCATGTTTACAGCTCTAGAAGATGCACTTGAAACCCAGCATTGGCAGGACTCAAGCCTGAAGAGATGGAGTCCGTTTCATCACCCATACTGGCTGTCTAAACCTGGTCAAGGCACCTTGCCCCAAACATTCTCTCTTTAAAAATGAAGGGACTAGTTTATCTTCAAGGTCCTTCCAAGCTCTGATAACTCTGTGCTTCTCTGTTAACAGGAAAGAAACAAGTATATGTCCGTAATTATGGACTGGGCAATAGAAGAGGTGGTCATGTAATGAAGCCCTGAACTTGCCTGCTTCAGAGTTCTTTTCCAATTAAGAAACCCAATTAAAGGGGATTAGTTTCTTTGGAGGAGTTGTAAGGGCTTCCTTACCCATCTGTAAGACCTTTGAGGAAAGGGCCAGGTGAGTTACTAGTGCTCTGTAAGTAACTTTCTGTTTTACTGCTTTTTGAACGCTGAGCTGAGCAAGCAGGTAGAAATGCAGATTTTACCCTGAGCAGCCCTATTCCTCCCACTTAACCTGTCATCAGTTGCCCTAACCACTCACATAGCTTGAGTCCATTTCATTTCCCCCGGTAACCTGATAGCAATTATGTAGATGTTGAACCACTTCTGTTATTTTAGGCCTGTGGTAGGCACTGAGCATTGGTACATTCCAAGTACCTGTGATGTAATTTTCTAAGAAGGAATTTGATGGTTCAATTTAACACAATGGAATTATTATTTAAGACTGGGATAGAGTAGGACCCTCCTAGCTGTGTGATCTTGAGCAAATTACTTGACCTTTCTGGGCTTCTGTTGGCTTGTTTAGAAATTAAGAAGAACAATAGAATTTTCTTCATAAAAAAGGCTGTGAATTCAGATGAGATTGCACAGGAAACGTGCTTAGTAGAGGATGATCTGAACCACTCACCCAAAGATACTCTACTTTTGATCTCCTGGCCTCTTAGTGCCTTGCCTGTGCTCCTAGCCTGCTGCCTCTGAGTCCTGTGTCTCCCCCAGTTTGTTTTCCTCCTGCCTCGCTTCCTGGGTTGTCCTCCCTGGGTTGTCCTCTCTACACCTCCCAACCAGCCATATGAAGGTGCAGTTTCCCCACTAATCCCTGGCTGACAGTCAAATCCTCAGTGTTCTGACTTGAACCTGCTTTGCCACTGTTCTTGAACAGGATTAAGAGAGAGTCAGTTTCCCTATCTATCAAACTGAACCTCACTCAACCATGAAATTCTCATGAGCCCTCCTGTCATTGCCCTATAAATTGTACTTACTCTTTTCTTACATATATCATTAATATTTAACATTAGCTTGTCATGCCTCCATTCAGTCATGGTATGCCTTACGTCAGTTTGCCTGCATTTGTGTCCCTGCCTTGGATTGAATCGCTTCTCTTGACTCGGGGACTCACCAGTCCCATTTGTAGTGTTTGGTGCCTGGCTCATGGGTAAAAGAACAAAGGGCCCTCAAGATGTTGACAATAGTTGTGATGAGTGTTCGTGATAGAAAGTTTGGGCCTGAATCAGACTTTTGGCTGGGCTTATGTATTAAAATCAAATGGCAGGCAACAAATTTCCGATTTAAGAAATAGGACTCATTAGAAATTCTCTAATCCCCTCAAGTTGCAAGTGTCGGGTGTCAGGGCAGCCACATCACTCCAGCTGTGTCATCTGAATAGTTCTTGTCTTCTAGCATTACATGGTGTTTCTCTATTGACTTTTTAACAATAGTTTTTTTTGAGATTTAATTCACTTGCCATGGAATTCCCCCTAAGTGTACAATTCAGTGCTTTTTTGTATATTCACAGAGTTATGGCACCATCATCATTCTCTAATTTTAGAAAACTTTCATCACCCCCTGAAAGAAACACTATACCTATTAGTTGTCACTCCCGTTTCCTCCCCTCCTCACCCCCCAGTCCCTGATAGCCACCCGTCTACACCTGCTATAGATTTGCCTTTTCTGGACATTTTATATAAATGGAATCATATATATGTGGCCTTTTATGTTGGACTTCTTTCATTTAGCATAATGTTTTCAAGATTCATCCACGTTATAGCCGTTTTATGGCCAAATATTCCATTGTATGGACATACCACATTTTGTTTACCCATTCATCAGTTTACAGACATTTGGGTCATTTCCACTTTTTGGTCATTCTGAATAATGCTGCTATGAACATTTGCTTACATGTTTTTAAGAAGATGTGTGTTCGTAATTCTCTTTGGTATAACTTAAGAATGGAATTGCTGGGTTGTATGCTCAGTCTGTGTTTACCATTTTCAGGAACTGCCAAACTGTCTCCCAAGGTGGCTGAGCCATTTTACATTCCTACCAGCAGTGTACGAGTGCTCCAATTTCTCTACATCATTGCCAACACTTGTTATTACTTGTCTTTTTTTACTATGCTCATACCAGTGGCTGTGAAGTAATATCTCACTGTGATTTTTTTAAAGATTTTATTTGTTTTTTTAGAGAGAGGCGAAGGGAAGGAGAAAGAGAGAGAAACATCAATGTATGGTTTCCTCTCACATGCCCCATGCTGGGGACCTGGCCTGCAACCCAGGCATATGCCCTGACTGGGAATCGAACCAGCAACCCTTAGGTTTGCAGTCCAGTACTCAGTCCACTGGGCTACACCAGCCAGGGCATGTGATTTTGATTTGCATTTCACTGAAGATGCTGATGTGTAACATCTTTTCATGAGCTTATTGGCCATTTGTGTATCTTTGGACAAAGCTCTATTCAAATTCTTTGCCTATTTTAAAATTGGGTTATTTGCCTTACTACTGAATTTAAGCATTCTTTATGTATTCTGAATACAAGCATCTTATCACATATATGATTTGCACATGTTTTCTCTTATTGGATGGGTTGTTAAGAAATGTGCTCTACAGAAGAGGCAACTCCTGCGCTGGGAACCCCTGCCTGGGTCTCCAAGCTCTTCCATATTGTTCTCTAGGCAGTCTTGTATCTAGAGTGATATGGGACCCTCAGATGAACCCTAAAAGCTGCCTCTTCCCCTTGAGTTGGTTTTGAGAAAAGATTGATCCTTTTGAAGCTAAGGGCTGGTGGAAGATTCGTGGTATACTTGGGTTCCAGGAATTCCTGATTATAGTGAACCAGGGAACATGAAGTTACTTAAACATCGCACACAGGATATTTGTCATCTTGTTGCTGTGTCACCCTTCTTTACCTACTCCTGACTCTTCTCTGCATGATCAAAGTGTTTCTTGTCATCAAGTATCCTTTCCTATGTCTTGCCCAGGAGCCCCGTCAGGAAAGCAATGAGACCACAGTCCTTCACTTCCAGATGTGAACTTTGCCCATTTTGCTGTCTGAACTTTGGCACTTAGCTTTATACATCTTGGCTGATCACCAGTCCTGCTCATCCTTTTCTCTCCCTCAATATAACCACTCGCATTTCCGACCCTAAGAACATTTGCATCCATCTTAAACAAAGCTTTCTTAGTGTTTGGAGCTACATACAGTAAGTAATAATACCAGTAATGATCTACTTCATCATTGTCTAGAATGAACAGTAATTGCACAAACCTGATTAATGAGTACATTTTGAGGGTAAAGAGAACTTACCCAAGCAGTCATGCTCTGTACAAAAATGCACACTTGATTCAAGCTCCAGTGTTCCCAAGACACTCAGGAAACATCCTCTCTCACGCTTCTGGCTGCACAGTAACTGGTGGCATGGTGGATGCAGTTTTGTGGCCCTGAACAAGAGGCTGATTTATTTAAATAGGTTCAGATGTGCCAGGCTGCTTTTTTGATGTTTCCTTTGAAGGGCCATGACAAATCGGCTGTTTTCTGCTGCCTTTTATTTTAAGACCAATTAAGTGGATAGCCACAAATAGCTCTGACCTTGAAAGTCTAAGTGAAGGTGAGATGTGAGAACAGGCTTAGGAAACATATGTTTTGGCACGTTAATGCTCTGCAAGTCACACACACTTAAGGAAAATAAATAGAACAGGACGAGATAGTGTTGTGCTTGGGGAGAGAGAATTAGAATGCCCCGGAAAATAGCTCCACATGCTTCGCTGGTGGCTAATCATAAACTGTGCTAAAAATTAATCCAACTCTGTCTCACTTCACTGTGGCTCTGGGAGACCAGCCCCACTCGAGTGGTATTACCAGTGACATTCAGTGCATAATCACTTTGGATCAGCATGTTTGCTGCACGCCACTACCGAGCAATGCTTCCTTCCTTTGGGCAGCCTCAATACATGCTTTTAGTTATTTGTTTTTAGAAAAACAGTGCTTAGAGTACCATTCCACCATTTCAGCTTGTTTTTTGTTTTGTTTTGTTTCTTGTTTTTTGTTTTTGCAAATGTGGATCACAGGATGAACCTTCTGTAGTTGAATAGCTTGTTTTAAAAATATTATCAGCATGCAGCCTCGTATTAAAATTTTTAAAGTCCTAGAGTTGGGTTATAGAGTTTTAAAGAGGTTTTTTTTTTAACCATCACAAAAAATAATAAGTATTTTGCGATGGGCCCTGAGCTGCTTTTCTCTTTTTAAACTCAACCTAACCAGTCCAGAGGGGGAAAAATTGCTTGTTCAAGAATTTTATTGACTGAATGGTCATTAAGTTTTAGTTTCCATATACCTTTAAAAAACATTTTTATATTTCTACCGCCTCATCAAATGCTCCAATATCTTATGAGTTATATATGTGTTTATCTGTCCCCAATTTTCTACTTCAAGAAATGGGAACAGATGGCTTTTCCCTCATCCCGTGGGGTAGTGTGATCATTAATAAGGTGATAACACTGGATCACTATCTGAGCCCACTTTCAAATGAAACTGCAGATGCCAAAAGACAGTGGCAAATGCTGACTGAGAATATTAGGAAATAGGATTAGAATGCTTTCAAATTTTTATTGTAGGGTTCAAATAAATACTCTTTACAGAAAAGATTGCTATAACGTGAATATCCTGAAAAACATTCATGTAGTCATCTTGAGAAATTAATAAAGCAGTTTCTGAAAAATCCATATTTGTATATGATTGTAATCTTAAAAACTCACATTTATCTGGAAGTCCTCTATCCAGATGTCCAGAATAGAACCAAGATCCAAAGCCACAAGGATTTTTGAGCAGTCAAGTACATGCCAAAAGATTAATGCTCTAAATTTCCGGCACTTAATCATACAACAACTTCTTGAGATTCTCTATAAAATTTTATTTACTTTTATCATATACAAAACTCAAATAAGTTAGATAGCCTGATTTCTAAACCCACAGAAAAATTAGAGGCAGCTAACAGGGCCTCATGGAGCTGGAGATGCTAGACTCCTGAGTCAGGGAAGACTCCTGTGTGCACACTGATAGCCAGATCTGCTACTGGCCTACTCACTATCTCTAAGCAGATTTTTAAAGGTTTCCTGCTCTGAGCAGACCAACTAGAAGAGGTACACACTTTCCAAGTGTAGACAACCCTATATATGCAGAACATGATGAGCAGAAGACATCTGTGTACAAAGAGAAAGGTGCCATCTCCTCTGGGTAGGCAAACAGAGTGCCCACCAGGACCTACAGCTTCATATCTGGACAGTGCAGATATGAAAGGTACATGCTTCTTTTTTTAAGATTACATCAGTAAGACAGCCACAGGCAACAAGAATCAGAAGAACTATAAAACTACTCATAAATATATATGTCTGGGGTGATTGTAGGCTCAAAACAGAGTATGTTGCCTTCCTGTGGCATCTGTGGTCATGAAAGTGTTAATTAATGTTGATAATGTCCATAGAAATGATGAGAGAGCTTGAAACATGTCAACTGTGCCTTGTGCTAGAGCCAGTGGAACTGTTGAGACAGACTGCAGGATGGGAGAGGAGTGACCTACATATTGACCTAACTGGTGCCAAGATTCAGGTGGGTGATAATGGTGGCCTGGTCAAGGTGATAACAATAGAGGCAGTGAGATGTGGTCAAACTCTGGACATACCTTGAAAGTACAGTTAACACCATTTGCTGATGCATTAGATTCAGGGTGGGATAGAAAGAGAGAAATCAAGAAAGATACCAAGATTTATGACCTAATGGAAGAGTGGCATTTGTTGGGAATCGCTCTGCCTGGTTTCAGGAGTTGTAACTCCACCCCATAGCTAAGGCTGAGTGAGTGACCTTCAGACTGTAAGCCACTAAGGAGACAAAGCTTATCTCCTTGTCAGGAGTGCTGCTTATGCTTCATCCATACATGGCCCCCAATGCTTAGTTGGTTAGCCAACGATGGGTAAGATTCCCTCAAGAGAGGGGTTACCTAAGCCAGGCATGACCACTTGGAAGGCCCTCAAGGAAGGACTCGGGGGGCTGCAGCAAAGAGGGGGTGATGGACCCTCATCCCCTGGCTATTATTACACAGCCTGAGTCCTCATTCCGTCTGGGAGAAGTTTTCCTTATGTCTTGCTTCCTGGTCCTAATCCACTTAAGTCTGAAACTATGATGGAGGGCGGTGCAGCCCTGTGCTGGCTAGAGCGGGTCCCTGGGTGATCAGGCATGAGAAAGAATTCGTAAATTCCTGTGAAACCTGCTTTGCTAAGAGTGCTCTCATTTAAATGATAAGGGTCCGAGCAGGAAATGAGTTTGACTCCCAAAGTTTTGTAACCCCTTAGCTGACAGACCCTGGCTTAATTAAGCCCTCAGATTTCTTTGAAATGTTCTCTATTGTTTGATCCTTGCCACCTGACATTGATTGATGAGCTTTACCTGTATTCCTGTATGCTATGAACCTAATAAAACCCATTGAGGAAGGGGCTCTTGGCCCTTCTCCTTTGAGAAATTGACCACCTCTTCTCCCCAAGCAGATCATGTCTTGGTAGTTTTATTCTCATCCATGACGGACGGATGCAGCTCTGCGGGTGGAACCCTGCCACAGGCATTGCCATTCATAGAGATGGGGAAGACTTCAGGGAGGGCAGGTTTCTGATGGAAGTTCAATTTTGGGCTTAAGCTTGAGATCTAAGTGGTTAAGTAAAACATCTAAATGGAAATATTGAATAGGCAGTCGGAGATGAGTCTGGAATTCAGAGTAGGAATCATGAGATTTGGAAGTCAGGAGACTCTAGAGAGTACGCAAAACCATGGGACTAAGTAAAATCACCCAGGAGTGAGTGCAGATAGAAAAGATGTTGAAGGCCTGAGTCCCAAGGTTTACAGCATTGAAACAGGAATGCAAATGGGGAAGAGCTGCAAAAGATCCTGAGAAGTGATGCTGAGAAAAGAAAGAAAACAAGAGAATCAGGAAGCCAAGTGAAGAAAATATCTAAAGAAATGAGAGTGATTGTGTCAAGTAGTGACCTAGTAGGATGAGGACAGAGAATTGGACATTAGATATAGCAATGATTACAGGCAGAAGGTCAACAAGGAAAGAGTGGCCTTAAGTGACACACTAGATCAGATGGGTTTAATTAATATCTTCTGAGAATTTCACCCCAAAGCAGTAGAATATACATTCTTTTTCAAGAGCACATGGAACATTTTCTAGAATAGACCATGTGATGGGAAACCAAACAAGTCTCAATAAATTTAAGAAGGTTGAAATCATATCAAGCATCTTCTCTCACCATAATGGAATGAAACTAGAAATGAATCACAAGAAAAAAATCGAAAACACACAAAGACATGGAGGCTAAATAACATGTTACTAAACAATGAATGAGTTAACATTCATCAAAGGATGAATGTTAGGAAGAAGTCAAAAAATACCTTGAAACAAATTTAAGTGAGAATACGACAACCCAAAATCTATGGAGCACAGTGAAAGCAGTCCTAAGAAACAAGAAATCTCAAATAAACAATCTAACTTTACACTTAAAGGAGCTAGAAAAAGAATAACAAGCAAAGCACAAAATTAGTGGAAGAAAGGAAATAAAGATCAGAGCAGAAATAAATGAAATAGAGTCTAAAACACAATACAAAAGATCAATGAACCAAGAGCTGGTTCTTTGAAAAAATAAACAAGATTGACAAGCCTTTAACCAGACTCATCAAGGAAAAAAAGAGGATCTAAATAAAATCAGAATTGAAAGAGAAGAAACAACTGACAGCAAAGAAGCTACAAAGGATTGTAAGAAAACATTATGAAGAACTATATGCCAACAAATTGGACAATCTGAACAAAAAGGATAAATTCCTAGAAACATACAATCTTCCCAACCTGAACCACAAAAACCAGAGAATCTGAATAGTCAGGTTAAAACTGGTTAAATTGAAGTAGTAATCAAAAAGCTCCCAACAAACAAAAGTGCTGGACTGGATGGCGTCACAGGTGAATTTTACCAAACATTCAAAAAAAAAACTAGCACTTATCCTTCTCAAACTACTCCAAGACATCCAAAACTCCCAAGTCCATTTAATGAGGGCAGCATAATCCTAATTTGAAAACCAAATAAAGAGATTACAAAGAAAGAAAATTATAGACCAATATCCCTAATGAGCAAAGATGCTAAAATCCTCAACAAAATATTACCAAACTGCATCCAGCAATACATTAAAAAGATCATACACTATGATCAAGTGGGATTTATTCTGGTACAAGTTTGGTACAATATCCACAAAGTAACAAATATGGTATACCACTGAAAAATGAAGAATAAAAATTATATGATGATCTCAATGGATGCATAAAAAGTACTTGTGAAATCCAGCACACATTTATGATAAAAATTCTCAGCAAAGTGAAAATAGAGGGATAATACCTCAATGTAATAAATACTATATATGACAAACCTACAACATCATCATACTTGATGGGCAAAAACTAAAAATGTTTCACTTAAGATCAGGAACAAGACAGAGATGTCTGCTTTTATCACTCTTATTCAACATAGTTCTAGAATCACAGTCACAGCAATCAGCAAGAAGAGGAAATAAAAGGCATCCAAATTGGAAAGGAAGAAATAAAACTGTTATCTTTGCATATGACATAATACTGTATATAGAAACCCCTGAAGATTACACACACACACACACACACACACACACACACTATTAGAATTGATGAATGAATTCAGGAAAGTAGTAGGACACAAAATAAATATTCAGAAATCAGTTGTATTTTTATACACCAATAATTAACTTTCAGAAAGAGAAACTAAGAAAACAACCCAATTGACAACTGTATCCAAAAAAAAAAAAAAAAAAAAAAAAAAAAAAACCAACCTAGAAATAAATTTAACCAAGGATGTAAAAGATCTGTTCTTGGAAAATTATAAGACAATGATGAAATTGAAGAAGATACAAATAAGTGAAAGCATATACCATGTTTATGTATAGGAAGAATTAATATTATTAATAGGTCCGTACTACCTAAAGCAATCTACAGATTCAATGCAATTCCTATCAAGATACCAATGGCATATTTCACAGAACTAGAACATATAGTTCAGAAATTTATATGGAACAACAAAAGACCCTGAATAGTGTCAGAAATCTTAAGGAAGAGGAACAAAGTTGGAGGAATCACACTACCTGACATCAAACTATACTGCAATGCTATTGTATCAAAGCAGCATGGTACTGGCATAAAAATAGAGGTCAGTGGAACAGAATAGAGTGCCTCAAAATAAATCCATAATGCTTCTATGGTCAGTTAATATTTGACAAAGGAGAAAAGAACATACAATGAGGTCAAAATAGTCTATTCAATAAGTGGTGTTGGAAAAATTGGACAGATACTGAAAAACTGAAACTAGACTACCTTCTTACACCATATGCAAAAATAAGCTCAAAATGGGTCAAAGAATTAAATGTTAAACTTGAAACCATAAAAATCCTAGAAGAAAATATAGGCAGTAAAACTCAGACATTTCTTGTAGCAATTTTTTTTCTGATATAGCTCCTTGGACAAGGGAAACAAAGGAAAAAAATAAACAAATAGGACTACATCAAACTAAAAAGGTTTTGCATAGTAAAGAAAACCATGAACAAAATGAAAGATAACCCACTGAATGGGAGAAAATATTTGTCAATGATACATCAGATAAGGGATTAATATCCAAATTTATAAAGAATTATATACCAAAAAAACAGACAATCCAATTAAAAAACAGCAAAGGACCTGAATAGGCACTTCTCCAAAGAGGGCATACAATGGACAATAGACATATGAAAAGATGTTCAACATCACTAATCATCAGAGAAATGCAAAGTAAAACCATAATGAGATGCCATCTCACACCTGAAATAATAGCTATCATCAATAAATCAACAAACAAATGTTGGCAATAATGTGGAAAAAAGGGAGCCCTCATGAGCTGTTGGTGGGAATGTACATTGGTGAAGCCATTGTGAAAAGCAGAATGGAGATACCAAAAAAAAAATTAAAAATGGGACTGCTGTATGACTCAGCAATTCCATTTCTGCAAATATATCTGAAGAAACCAAACACAGTGATTCAAAAGAATATATGCACTTCTACATTCATTGTAGCATTATTTAACCAAGGTTGGGAAGCAGCCCAACTGTTTATCAGTAGATGAGTGGATAAAAGATGTGGTATACTTAGACAATGAAGTAGTACTCGGCAGTAAAAAAAACAAAAACAAACAAACAGAAATTCATGGAAATCTTACCTACTGCAACAGCATGGATGGACCTGGAGAGTATTATGCTAAATGAAATAAGTCATTCAGAGAAAAAAATTACCATATTATTTCACTTATATGTGAAATCTAATGAACATAATGAACTAACAAAATAAACAGACTGATACATGCGGAGAACAGACAGACCTTTGTGGGGACGGTTCTGGATGAAAAAGGTGAGGGAGTTAAGCAAAAAAAAAAAAAAAGAAGAAGAAGAACTCATAGACACAGACAAAAGTATGGTGATTATCAGAAGGAAGGGAGATGTGGGGATGTAGAAGAGGGTAAAGGGGAGAAAATTAGTGATGGAAGAAGACTTAATTTGGGGTGGTGAACACACATACAATATAAAGATGATGTATTAGACTTGCAGCCAAGCTGGAAGCATAGGTAGATACACATAAAAACAAAAAACAACCAGAAATGTCAGAAAATCAAATGGTATGGAAGTCCAACAACCAAGGAGTTAAAGAAGAAACATTCATCCAGACCAGTAGGAGGGGTCGAGACAGGTAGCTGGGGCAAAGAAAACTCGTGGCTAGGTGGCTGCTGGTGGACCAGGTGAGGTGGTGGCTGGAAGACTGGGCAGTCCCACATTTGTATATGGATAAACTGGGAGGAGCAACTGAGGAACGAGACAGACCATGCAACTCAGGGTTCCAGTGCATGGAAATAAAGCCTCAAAACCTCTGACTGAAAAAACTTGTGGGGATTGAGGCCACAGGAGAAGCTCCCAGCCTCACAGGAGAGATTGCTGGAGAGACCCATAAAATCCTAGGATGCACACAAACCCACCCACCTAGGAAGCAGCACCAGAAGGGCCCAATTTGCTTGTAGGTAGTGGAGGAAGTGACTTAAAGTGGGTCAAGAGCCAAACAAGCTGCATTGTTCCCTCTTGGACCATCCCCCACACTCAGCACCATGATGCAGCAACATGGGTTGCCTTCCACTGGTAAATACCTAAGGCTCCACCCCTTACTATGTAATAGGTGCTCCAAGACAAAAAAAAAAGGCCCAAATGAAAGAACAGATCAAAGCTCCAGAAAAATGCAACTAAGCAACAAAGAGATAGCCAAATTATCAGATGCACAGTTCAAAATACTGGTAATCAGGATACTCACAGAGTTGGTTGAGTATGGTTGCAAAATAGAGGAAAACTGAGGGCTACAAAAAGTGAAATAAAGGAAAACATACAGGGAACCAACAATGGAGGGAAGGAAACCAGGACTCAAATCAATGGTTTGGACCAAAAGGAAAAAAGAAACATTTAACCAGATCAGAATGAAGAAAGAAGAATTCAAAAAAATGAGGATAGACTTAGGAACCTCAATGAGTACCTTAAACATTCCAACATCTGAATCACAAGGGTATCAGAAGGAGAAGAGGAAGAGCAAGAAATTGAAAACTTATTAAAAAACATAATGGAGGAGAACTTCCCTAATCTGGCAAAGGAAATAGACTTGCAAGAAGTCCAGGAAGCTCAGAGAGTCCCACAGAAGTTGGACCCAAGGAAACACCCACCAAGGCACATCATAATTACATTACCCAAGATGAAAGATAAGAAGAGAATCTTAAAAGCAGCAAGAGAAAAGGAGAGCGTTACCTACAAAGGAGTTCCCATAAGACTCTCAGTTGATTTCTCAAAAGAAACTTTATAGGGAAGAAGGGGCTGGAAAGAAGTCTTTGAAGTCATGAAAGGCAAGGACCTACATCCAAGATTACCCTATCCAGCAAAGCTCTCTTTTAGAATGGGAGGGTGGATAAAGTGCTTCCCAGATAAGGTCAAGTTAAAGATGTTGATCATCATCAAGCCCTTATTATATGAAATGTTAAAGAGGCTTATCTAAGAAAAAGAAGAAGATCAAAACTATGAAGAGTAAAATGACAACAAACTCACAACTATCAACACCAAACCTAAAAAAAAAAAAAAAACAACTAAGCAAACAACTAGAACAGGAATAAAATCACAGAGATGGAGATCATATGGATGGTTATCATCAGGGAAGGAGAGGGGAGGAATGAGAGGAAAGAAACAGGGAATAAATAGCATATATGGTAGGTAGAAAATAGATAGGGGGAGGTTAAGATTAAGTATAGGAAAAGTAGAAGCCAAAGAACTTATATGTATAACCCATGAACTTGAACTAAAGTGGGGGGCGGGGGGGATGCAGGTGGGAGGGACTGTGCAGGGTGGAGCGGAATAAATGGGGGAAAGGGACAAGTGTAATAGCATAATCAATACAATATATTTTAAAAAATAAAATTAAAAAATAAAGATGATGTATTAGAATTGTACACCTGAAATCTGTATAATTTTATTAACCAATATCACTCCAATAAATTCAATAAAAGAAATAAAGAAATAAGGAAATAAGGAAAGAAAGAAAGAAAGAAAGAAAGAAAGAAAGAAAGAAAGAAAGAAAGAAAGAAAGAACCATTGGTGACTTGACAAGAGCTGTAGTGGTAGAGTGGATGGGGTGAAAACCTGGGTGAAGCAGAATCAGGAAATGGAAAGATGGGAATTAAATACATATATAAAAGGAAATAAACAAATGGGTGCAAGCCAGTGAAAATGCAGGATCAACAGATCTTTAATTTTTTTTTAGATTTTATTTCTTTCTTTTTAGAGATAGGGAAAGGAGGGGAGAAAGAGAAGGAAAGAAACATTACTGTGTGGTTGCCTCTTACACTCCCACTACTGGGGACCTGGCCTGCAACCCAGGCATGTGCCCTGACTGGGAATCGAACCGGCAACCCTTTGGTTCACAGCCTGACACTGAATCCACTGAGCCACACTAGCCAGGGCAACAGGTCTTTATTTAAAGTCAGGAAAAAAAGTCATAGCACTTTCGTGTGGTAATGGGAATGACACAGCCAAGTGGGAAGACTTGATGATGTCATTAGGGGAGAATTGCTGGAGCATATCCTTGAGTAAGTGGTGAAGGGGAGCGAGATTCTGGCACAAATGGTAGTCTTGGCTTGGAAAAGTGCCACTTGGTAAGGTGTGAAGTCAGGTAAATGCCCAGCTGCAGGCAATGGGTGGATTGTTGGAGGGACTTGAGGAAGTTCTTTTTTTGTCTTTGTTTTCTCAGTAAAGTGGAAGCCGCAGGTTTCCGAAACTTGATTGAAAAATGCTTTCATAAGTGATGAGATCATCTATCGATCACACCAACATTCAACAAAATAAAGTTTTGTGGCTGAGATTGAATTCCAAAAATCTGTACTGCTTGGGAAGCCAAAAAGCAGAGTAATAAACATTAACCCATCTTATTTTAAAAGTCTCATTTTTTTTTAACAACAGGATGTCACAGGGTACTTATGTGCAGTCTGTAACAGGCGACTTTCTCACTCTCTTAGGAGCCCCAATTATGCTAGCACATGGTTTATGGTAGAAACATAGAAGTCAGTGAAATATAAGCTACATTAGGGCAGGAATTTATTTTGTTCACACATGAATTCCTAATGCCTAGAAAAAGTGCCTGGCAAATAATAGGTACTCAGTAAACAATTATTGAATGAACGATTGATGCCAAACCAAGGGCAACCGGAATATTTTTTACTTAAAAGGATGGTTATCAATAGTTTTAAGTGGACTATTTCTACATTTTCAATTTTTCATCATTCAACTGCAAATGTCCATATGGCTACATTTCTGCCTTTTTCCTCCAAACACTTTATTCTTCAACACTGGCTGAAGAATATTGCTTATAGCTCTATTTTATGGGATAATTGCAGAGGCTTTTAATCCATAAATTCACTTTGCAGTTGAAAAGCCAGCAGAATGAGAATCTGCTTCCTGGCTTGTCTGGTCCAATCTCATTATTAAATGGTTATGGAGATCAGAGTTTAATGGGTAAAATGCTGGGTACCATCTGTTGGTGAGTTGGACACCTACAATGAGAAACCAGATATGGTGGAATTTCAAAACAATGTCCTCTGGTATTTAAGTTATGCTAACTTGCTACCATATGGCAGGCATAGTAAGAATCAGAAGCTAAAGAGAAGTGTTATGCTTTGTTTTCCTAGTCTAGGTGCCTGGTTAGTTGTCTTTTATTTGATCTTTGTAAACAGTAGGATCTCAAAGTAAGCTAATTGTTCTTTATTTCCCTTTGGCAAGATGAGTGTCTTCACATAAATCAATAGCCTACACACTGATTACTGTGCAATCTTGACACAAAAGGGCTGTGCAAGCAGTCTATCCCAGAAGCTTCAGAGGAAGGTTCGCTGCTCTATGGGGTAAGCTACTGAGTCAAGGAGAACAGATAATTTTACCTCAGTATGCAAGAAGATATATTTTAGCTCCAGCTTGTCTCATTAGGTATTCTCCACAGACTTTAATGATTAGTAGTAAGTAAAATAACTTTCTCGAGGTATTGGATTGTAGCACCTTTAAAGGAAATCTTTCTTATTAAGAACAAACCAAGCTGGATAAGGGTCTCCCTTCCCCCTTGGCCCCCTCACATGCACAGCCCTACTCCATTGAACCATCTTTAAGATGAGCACTACTTCCACAGGACTTTCTAGTTCCATAAGCTGACGGAAGAAACCGTGCTCTCTTGTTTCCTTTTAGCAAGGAGAATTTGTTTTCCAAATAATGTTATATTCTCTAACTCTCAGGCTCATTTGTTTTTAATCAAAGACCTAATGGAAACAAAAAGGGAAAGTCAGAGTTTCATATTAAATAGTCCCCATTTCAAAGTATAGTACAACTTTATGAACCTGCCAACAGGTTATTTATCATTGCCCCTTCTCTCCCTCTTCCAGAGGAAGGCTTGGGTTGTACTCACATGGACAAGCAAATGGTGATGGGAACTGGGGTTGATGGGTCTTTCTTGTGTCTATATTCTTCACCTATTTAGTTCAGGCAAAAAGCTGGACTTCATGTCTACAACCTATTGTTATAGACACGAAGGTCATAGGTTATTTTCCTTTGTGCTCTGTAAATAGTTCTTCCTGTTTGACATGAAATTACCCTAACGTAGACTCTGTGGTGAAATCTTGTATTCCCCTGTTGGTATGTCTAGATCCTTATTAAGATCATTTCCAGGTTGTATGTGATTTTAAAAGATGAGGAAATCCCACTGGCTAATTGTGGTATTTGGGATGTTTCTTAATTTGAATCCTTAGCTTTGTCTTTTCCTAAAGCTGTTTTGAACTATCAAAAGGAGACTTCTCTTTTGCACCTATTTGCCAACCAAGAAAAAAAAATAACCTTCTAGAATTTTGTGTGAGCATTATTTTAAATCAAGAAGAAGTAAAGGAAGAGGAGGAAGAAAAGAAGTTGTATTAGAATTTTTTCATTCTTCTTTGCTAAATTTTGAAGCAGTGAAATTTTCTTTTCTTTTTTTATCCTCACCCAAGGACATGCTTATTGATTTTAGAGAGGAGGGAAGGGAGGGAGAGAGAGAAACATCTATGTGAGGGAGAAATATCAGTCGGTTGCCTCTTGACTTTGCAGCCTTGACCAGGGTCCTAATACACAACCCAGGCATGTGCCTTCACCAGGAATCGAACACACAACCTTCTGATTTATGGGATGACATTCCAACCAACTGAGCCACACGGGCTAGGGCAAAATTTTTAAGTAATGATTATTTTTTTAATGCAGCCATGCCCTTAGCTACCATCTTTAGTTTCATCAAAAACTCTCAAATTTATCAAACATACAGTGTGTTAAATGCAGAACAGACCTCATGCTCGTCTCTTGGGGTACAGAGATAAATGAGACAGAGCCATGCTTTCAATGAATTTATAATTTATCATCATTTGAACAGTCAGATGTTTCCATTGTGAGTTGGCAAATTGAATAGGTTGACTCTAGAATTTTGAGATAAGCATCTCCGTTTTTAAGGGGCTTTAGTGGAAGCCTGGGGCATGGACTCCAAGCTCTAGCTTTATACATTTCTGGTGAGCATAATTTTAAAACAAAAAGAAGAGAGGACATCACCTACTGTCCCCAAAGTCTCCACAAAATGAGCATTTTCTGGAAGGACTACAGAAACATGGTCTTTTTCTGAGTGAAGTAAACAGCCTTAAGACCCTTTGAAAGAGCCTTATCTGAGATGGAGCCATATAAAATCTGGTTTTCTAGCTCCAGAATAATCTTCAGTGTCTCCCCAAGGTGAATTAGTTGTCACATGTTAACATTGACATAGACTCATGCTGTGCCCAGACTTTTGACTTACAGAAACTTCTGGGTAATAGATTGTGGTTGTTTTCAGCCTCAAAGTTTGTGGTAATTTGTTAGATAGCAATAGAAAACTAATATATACAACCATGATATGAACATTATATAAAACGGTATCCAAAAATGTTGGAATACCAATAGCTAAGCTTTGAGTATTTTCAGTGAGTCACCATAGAATATTTAATTCCATGATTTTCCTCTTCTTGGAGTTTCTGTGGAAATTTTTCTTTTTCCCTTTGTTTATATAGTTTTTAAAAGTTCTTCTGCAGAAGAACATGTCTATTTGTCATACATTTATAATCAAATATTTATTGCTTATCAATTATGTATGTGCCTGGCACTCAGTTGGGCATTTGGAAGTAAAATCTCACTAAGGCCCGGTCATTACACACCAGGAGTTCACAGACATGAAGGCAGATTATTTCATACAGTTTGGATGCTCAAGTTTGAAAGTTATAGCTGGTTACACAGGGCACTGGAAGCAGGTAGCATTTACTTTGGTGAATTTGCCATGAACACAAACCTAGCTCTCAGCCCAGTGGATTCATAAACCCACTTCTGATGCCCCATTGCAAAGGGATTGTCTCCCAGAGGTGAACTTGAATTACCCAAACTCACTATGATTGCTGTCTATTAATATAAACCCATTTAGAGCCCACAAAAATATGGTGAGAGCTATGTCTCTAAAACTGAATGGAAAGCTCAAATCAGCAAAGCAGTGCCTTATTATTCCCCAGTAGGCAAGTACATAGAAGACAAAACTGTACTAATCAGGGTGATAATCTATTAATTTACAATGAGGAATTAAACTATCAGTTGACTGGTCTAACCAGCATATTGGCTCTGTGTAGATGACAAAATAAGAAACCAGATTATGGCATCCTGGTAAGTGTTGCTTTGCCTAATACCTGACAGACTCTTACCGCAGCAAGGATGACCATACACTTGCTCAGCCAAGAGTTCCTCTTCTCTTGAGAGCCTTTGGACAGGCCTGGTAAACTCTGTCTCACTGTGATACTACCTGCTCTTTGCTATACTTCCACACCTGACCACCTGTTTGCTCTCCATCTCCATAACAGAGCACAATATAGACAATTCTGTTTCCACCTACAGTCACTTTTAAGTTCTCCTTCTTTAAGGTTACTCCTAAGTCACCTTGATTGGAATTTGGGGTAGTCCTACACTATTTATTCATAGAGGGTAATCAATATAATATGATAAATACTGGAATAGAAGTGTACAGAGGGTCCTATGGGTCCTATGCGGCCAAAAGAAACTAACATTTATTGAATTTCTACTAGGGATTAGGTAGTATGGCAAGCTTTCTACATGAATTACTCATAGAATTCACAAAAATCTCATCATGTAGGAACTGGAGATTAAGGAATTTGGCATTATTATAAAGTGAGTAAGAGGCAGGACTAGGGTTTAAGCCCAGGCCCTCTGAGCCTAAGGTTTATGTTCTTAACTGTCATGCTCAGCTGCCTTCCCTTAGTCTTTTAGTCCTCATTCCCACTCTGAAGGATGGAGAGGTATATCAGTCTGGGCTTAGTTGCAGAAAATAGAAATCACTCTGTTATTTTAAATAGAGAAAGGATTTCAATATAGGAACTGGGTGCTTACAAACTCACTGGCAGGGCTGGAGAAACAGGCTGTGTCTCCAGGAAAGACTCCCAGAACTGTATATTAAGACTGGCCTGCCAGAAATGTTGCTGCTTCTACCTCAGTCAAGAAGGTGAGGAATCAAGAAGCTAACACTGGACCGTTGCATTCTGGCATATGCACCTGGTGTCCTGCCTCTAAGCACTATGATCCTAGTCACTAAATACTACAGTTTGATTTTTTAAAAAAAATCCTCCTGTGACTGCCAGGAGAAAAGGCAGAAATATCAGAAGCATAACCTCCACTTCACTTTCACCTTCTAAATCTAGTTTGAGAGCTGCTGATTGGCTAACCCTAAATGATGCCCTATGCCATAACCACAAGGGAGGCTGGAAAATGTCATTGTTAGGTTTTCAATCTCTGCAGTTCAGAAAGGCTTGCTAGCAGGAAGATGGAACAGATGCTGAGCCCCAGCCACTGTGTCGCTGGGGAGGAGTCCCAGGCTGAGGTCACACAACATACCTGAGGGTCACACTATGAGAGTTAGGCTTGCCGGACTCTAATGAATTTGTCACACTCTAAGCTCTGTGTTCATGGCCCTCACCATCACCTATCACTGCCTAGCTCAGCCTAGTTGTTGAAGGAGTGTTCACAGGAACAGCTTTATGGAGAAACTGGATCTTGAAGGAGTCATGCACTGTGGTCCTGGGAAGGCAGTGAGTGTGGCAGGGCCTGTGATGGCAGGTGGGTCCTTTCTCTTACTCTGCCACTGAGAGTGTGACCCCTTTTGCAGGATCTCTGAGGAATCAATGCTGTGGCTTATCTTGATGAAATCTACATAGAGAGATTTCTTATTTCCAGAATGTAGTTTAAATGGTTAATGTCGTGGAAAAGGTCAGGTTTGTTTTTCCCTTATTTAGTTTTTAAAGTGTCTTTTTCTTGCATGCATGTTCCAGTATATGATTTAATTAATCATTAACATACCTTTGCTGCTACAGACTATTGGTTTTCTCAGAGAAGCTTGGTGGTGGATGTGGATGGGAGAGACTGGTAGACGCTGATTGTTGGAGTCAGAACAGGATCGTGGGGAACATCTTCTGTCCCTTCAGTGACAGAGAGACATCTGGGGAGACTGATTCATTCTTTCCATCTAATCCACAGTCAGACGCTATAGGATGCTAGTCCTCAGCTTCGTTTTCTCACTGTTATGTACCTTTGGTGGGATTGTAGTTTTGAAGGAGTGTCTTATTCTAAAGAGGTGACTGATAGGTAAATACTGTGATTAGTGATAAAAGAAAAATGAGAAACTTCTAAAGCAAGGAAGTGTAACGGATACTTGAAATGTGGAGGTTCAGATATCATTGTTCATAGTAATGTAACTTAATTCAGTCCTAAAAATAGAGGTAAACACATTATAAGAAGACGGTTGTTTAAAAACAAAGATTGGTTTTGTGCCAGTGTGACTAAACCACCCAACTGCGTAGAATATGGACAAACTGGGAGTGTTAATAGTTTAGGGACATACAATTTTTCCCCGTGTTTTTAGCTCTGCTCACCAGCACTTAGCACTCTCCAGAATAAAAGTAACTCTATTCTTAAAAGCTTTATTGATTGACAAACCAGATTAAATTCAGGGTTTCAAAAATGCTGGGACTTGGGAATCTGAGAAATCAGGTGAGTTGCCCTTGGGGAGCACCAGTTGAGTAGAGAGGCCTGGTGAGATGAGAAATGACACAGTGGGGTGCTCCTGTCCTGTCTGCCTGCTGAGTCAGGGCAGCACTCGTGGTCTAGGGACATCAAAATGGTTTTTTTTGCATCTCCATACAAGGCTCTTCTCCATCTAACCAGAGTGTGCTAAGAAAAGGAGAGGATGTGATAAAAAATGCGTCTAAGTGAAATCCCACTCCTGACACCTGACGAATCAGGGGTTTCCACCTATGAAAGCTTAGGGATTCTAGCATTTCCATTTGTCTTGCATCTGATGTTTGTCCTCATCGTATGATAAACCATATAGAGAATTGTGAGCATAGTAAAGCAGTTGGGAAATTAGACTCCGGTGCCAGATTGCCTTGGTTCAAGACCTGACTTGACAGCTTATTATCTTCATGACCTTGAAGAAGTCACTTAATTTCTATGCTCCTCAGTTTCCTCACCTATAAAATGGGCATGATAATAGTACCTACTTATGAGAGTTTTTGTGGGCTTTAAATGAATAGATTACTTACACACACAGCCTCTAGAAGTGTTAGCTACTATTGTTAATGTGGGTTCTTTATTTCTTCCTCCCCACAACCATACGAGATAGGTCTTTATTAAAACTATTTTACACATGAGAAATGGCAGCTCAGTGAGTTTGAGTTTGCCCAGACTGAAAGGGCTTATCAGGGGCTGAGCCAGGGTCCAACAGCCCAGGACTGCATGACCACACAGCTTGTGCTAATGGCATTTGCATTCACCACGATGACCACCTGGACAGACTTAATCCTCAAAAGACAAGCATGTTTTTTATTCAGCCACAGGGAATCCTTGTCTTTTCTCTTCGGGATCCAGTGGTAACTCCTCATTTTCTGGGTCAGACTTGATCTTTCCTTCACTTTATTAACCCCCATCATTGCCCTACATTTGATTCCTGCTAATACACAGTGACTCGCCTTTCCAGGTTTTCATACCTGCCAAGAAAACCCCCCTGCCTTCCTATCCCTGTGTTGGATCAAGTCCTTATTCTTTCTCCAACTAATTTTTCTGGTTTCTGTTCTTTCTTATTTCTTCCCTGGCAAGCAGCTAGCACTGATGTCACATAACCAAATACCTGTCAGGCATTTGTCAAATGAGCACTTTTAAGGTCAAATTCTTCCTTTTGACAACTTTCTAACTGCAAAGAAAGTGGTTGCTGCACTGTACACTCTAACTCTGGCAAGGGAATGATTTCTATGCAGAGAAGCAGCTGGTGCACAGAAAGGAACGGGACCAGTTCTGTCTTTGGAGGAGATTAGGCGGAATCATGATGCATGCACCGAGAAATGCCCAGTTCAGCCAGGGCCTCCCTCTTACCTCCTGGCAAAGTGCACTCCCAGGTTGGCAAGGAGCTGTCTCCACCACTCTTCTCCTGATCTGTAGCCATATATGTGCTAAGGAAACAACCAAGGTCCTATCTGCAATTCCTGGGAGGGTGGGCTTGGCCCTCCACTCATGTGCATAAGTCTAGTGCTTGAGGGGAAACTGAGGAGTGTAGCTGTAGAGTTACGGAACTCTCAGCTGCCGGTGTCTGGGTCCCTTTTTTCTCCCCAAATCCTCTGGCTCCTCTCCCCTCCCTCTAATATTGGTTGAAATTTCTTAGGCTGAAGCATGTAGTCAGTGATTTTCAAAACTGGCTGCACATTAGAATCATCTGGGAAGTTTTGATAAGAACCTCCAGCCCACCAAAATTCTGATTCAGTGATTCTTGAGTGGGTCTGAGCATCAGTATTCTTAGACTGCAACGGCCCTCTAACGGCGGTTGGCAGCCTCCCAGCATCCCCAAACCACTTTTCCATCCATCAGTCATAAGCGACCTCCTTGTGAGGCCACCCTCACGTCCCATCCCCTGCCTCTTCCTTAGCTCAACACGTCATCATAAGTCATTCTCTCCTCACAACCAGCCATTTTCTGTTTATCTCTTCTCATTGCTGTATGAGACAGCTTTCAAAATTGCAATTTTGAGGCCATGTCCCCATTTCTTAAAAACCTAAGCAGTTTTCCTAGAGCATAGGAAAATGCCTAGAGGATAAAGTCTAAATTGCCTCCAGGCACACAGGTCGTTTAAGGTTTGGCCTTGGTCACTGTTGCCAGCCTCTCCGACTGACCACCACTTCCCCAAAAACAGATGGTGCCAAACTGCTGGCTGGCTGGTTGCCATCTGCTGCTCTTTTCCATGAAGATGGCTTCGCACAGATTGTTCCTTTACTTGGAATGTCCCCTGTCAATCCTGCTTCTATTTGGCAAGTTTGTCCTTCTAGACCCTGCTCAAGTGATGGGCCTGCTTCTGGTAAGTAGTTTCCTTCTCCATCGCAGAGTTAGCTGTTCCCTAGCCCAGGGGAGTCAAACTCATCTTCACCGGGGGCCACATCAGCCTCGCGGTTGCCTTCAAAGGGCTGAATATAATTTCAACTCCTTAACAGTTAAGGAGTAGTTACATTTACGCAGTCCTAAAATTATTTCAGCTCTTTGAAGGCAATCATGAAGCTGACGTGGCCCCTGGTGAGGATGAGTTTGACATCCCTGCCCTAGCCTGTCCACCCACAGTGTGTTGTACCTGCCTTCACTGTGGGGCTTTGTACTGGGTGTAGCGGGGACACCATTGTCTTCTCCAGAGGACTATGAGCTTGGGGGCAAGGACTTACTTTATTCATCTTTGAATCTCTGAGACTTTGCACAAGCAGTTAGCAAAAGGGAATGAATTAAGGTTTAAGCATGTTGCACATGCTTTCTGGGTATCCAGGTGGATGACGTTTAGACGCAGTGTTCTTTATACTCCTGGGGGGATAGAGAGGAACTGTTGTGCCCCTGGGCCTTTTCCATCTTTCCAGTCAATCTTCCTGTATTCTGGACCGCTGTGAAAACCTTATCCTCCAACCAGCTTCACAAACTAGAAATCAGCGACATATCCAAAGACTCCCTTTCCTTGATCCACCTTCCCAACACCAGTCTACACCAGCAGCATCCAACAAAGGATTCTCCCTGGCACAGGTAACTGACTTTTCTTGGCTTGACTTCCTACAGAGTTTAGCAGCCTCATGCATTATTTCACAGCTTGTAATATTACATTGGGCTTGATCACAAAGCTGTTCCCAGATGGAAGAATTTGGTTCCTGGTCCCCACAGCAGAATGCAGTGCAGCACAACGTGGACTTCACACTGTTGAAGAAGAAGGTGCCTAAGTCCAAGAGTGGTGGGCGTGTGAACTCACTTCTGCTGCGTGGCCCTGAGTCCCCCAGAGCCTCACCTAATGAAGATTGCTGGATAAAAATATAGGATGGCTGGTTAAGTTTGAATTTTTGGTAAATAGGGAATAATTTTCTAGTATAAGTATGTCCCAAATATTGCATGGGGCAAAATTATACTAAAAATGATTTCTTGCTTATCTGCAGTACAAATTTAACTGGGCACCTTGGGTTTTTATTTGTTATATCTGGCCACCCTAAACCCAGCCTACCCTGGACGTTTCTTATAATGCATAGAATCTCTTCTAGTAACAAACAAATGTCCTCTTTTGCCTTGAGCCTAGCACGAGACCAGTGGAACTAGATTCTTGAGTGACCTGGCTCTGGTTCTCTCTCTTTCCACATGCAATAAACAGCTTTCTTGTTTTTTTTGTTTTGTTTTGTTTTTGAATCTCTGGTGATCTTTGTTTTACCCTATGAACACACACACTTTAATAAAAAGATAGACACCTAACCAAATGTGAAAATAGAGTCAAAAAGATTATGGTTGTTTTTATAGAATTCAAACTGGAAGATAAGCCAAAAGAAATATGTTATGTGCTGTTTCTCTAGCTCCTCTAAAGAGAGTTAATGAATACCTGTGTTTTTCTGAGGATTCGGGGGGTTTGGATCATGTACCTTTTTTATTATTTATGTCAACCTTTTTCTCCTAAGAGGTGACTTTGGTCAGTATCCAAAATGCACACATTGGTCTTGCTGATCCATGACACTCTTAGGGGCTCATTGATGGCATCTGGAAATAACTCTGGGAGCTGGTCGTGCCAATCAGATGTGTCTCATCCTGCACCAAAAGGTCTCTAGAGAGAGGGAGATTGCACAATCTGGTGCAGCAACCTGTTCGGGATAGGAGGAGGTTCATCTTGTTCCTAATTTGATGTAAACACACTTCCTCTTGCACTCTCTCCATTTGAAACGATGAAAGGTATTTGTCATCCTCCCTGTAATTGAACTTAATCTTGTGATTCTTCCTTCTGCATCTAGGAGTGTTTTATCCCTTTCTGGTTAAGCCAGTGCTATCAGGAAGCTGAGAAGATGTTTTTTTTTTTTTTAACTGTGTTATTGAAAACAACAACAAAATAAAATTGGGCTCAGCCTACCTCGATAAAAGGCTGCCGAATATTGCTGAAAACTTCAGGTTAAATTACAAAGACCATACTCTACATGAGTATTAATCCTATGAGCACATATGAAAATAGTAAATGTCTCACACTACACTGTGAGAGAAATGTATTTACAATAAAAGATTACAAAGATCATAATTTTGACACTGACCAGCCACATCTGGTATCCATCCTGCCAATTCCTTTCTGCTCAGCTGTGACTACACAGAAGTTTAATTAAACATTCTCACAAAGAAGTCTCAATGACTTTTTTCCTACCACTTACACCACTACACCAATGCAAAGCTAGTGTTAAAAATTCTTGTCACTTCTTGACATAATTTCCAAGGGAAGAAAATAATGTTTTGGTATTTGGTTGGGCATAAAGAAACCAGTGTCTGATGGCAAACAGGAAAATCTGTCTGCTTGTTTGTGAGCACCGGTGGAGCCAGGGAACCAAAACCTCGGATCTGCTCTCCCGCACACCATATTTAGACCTGCTTCTGCTGAGCTGAGTGTGTGAGCTGCTGCTGTCAAATGCTAATGACTTTGAATTTTTTTTAGTAAATAATTCAGTAAATACCCTGGAATGCACACATGACACCCACTGTTGCATATGTCTTTGCAAATGTGTAGCTTTTGTGAAACCAGAAAACAGAAATCTATATAGGCTAAAAGGTTGAGTATCAGCCCGAAGCGCAGGCTCAGGAGCAAGACTGCTTGCATTTAGCATCCTGCTGTGGCTCCACTTGCTAGCCTCGGGTTCTCTGGCAATTTACTAACCTCTTTGTGCCTCAGTTTCCTCACAGAGTCATGTGGGTGAACTGGGTTAACACAGAGCAGCTGGGTCAGTCTCTAGCACGTAGCCTTCCCGCATATGGTATGTGCACACATGCGTGTGCGTGCCACCGTGAGTGTGCTCCAGCAGTCTGTGATGCTATGCTCAGTTGGTCTGCACTTGGGTCATGTGAAGCAGGTAGACATATCTGAG
Organism: Glossophaga mutica; assembly: GCA_039655065.1. Classification (NCBI taxonomy): domain Eukaryota; kingdom Metazoa; phylum Chordata; class Mammalia; order Chiroptera; family Phyllostomidae; genus Glossophaga; species Glossophaga mutica. Next base: position 140,688,654 of record CM077305.1, on the reverse strand, counting down.
TTTATAGAAGACATTCATAGGAAAAGTTAATTTTCAGATAAGGCAGGAAGAATTTGCTTTAGCTAATCTCATAAAAGGCAGCATGGTGTATCAGATAACAATATTTTTATAATGAGCTTCTATCGCATTCCTATCACGTGTCAGACACTGTGCTAAATACAGTGGAACCTCAGTTCTTGAACTTAATTTGTTCTGGAAGACTGAGAAGCAATTTGTTCAAAAACAAAATCTCCTTTGTCACCTGAGAGACATGTGACTGATCATACAGGTATCAGCATGAAAGAGTTGTCTGGCAGAGAATTGAGACCTAAAGTTTTGTTAAACAGACATTTTTTCCATGGACCAAATTGTTGGAGAACCGAGGTTTGACTGTACTGCACCAGAATCACTTAGTCCTCTTGTAAGTAGGGTTATTATCCCTGTTTGGCTAATAGATGAGGAAATTGAAACTTAAAGAGGGTATTTGTGTATCAATCACATCCATAGCATAAGGCAAAAAAAAAGCAAGTTGCAGATATGTATTATGAAATATTTTATGGAAATGTATTAGAGAACTTATACATGCGTATAATGAGAGAGGTAGAACGTAAAGGTATAAAAAGTGCACGGGAATAATAAATAGCAAATCTGGGAGTGAGGAAAGGTAGAGAGGAGAATGGGAGAGGGAGGGGGTACAGAGGGGCTTCAAATTTACCTGTGATATATTCTTTCAAGCAAGTGTCAATATGGCAAAATGTTAAAGTCTGATGGCCAGGCAGAGGATTCACAGGTGATTAGTATATTCTATACCTTGTTGAATGTTTAAAATGTTTCATAGTTTTATGGAGATAAAACTATGGAGATCTGGAGAATGCCCTCGCAGTACTGGCATATAGCAGACAATCGACAAATAGGATTATTCTTGGTAATAGGCTTTGTTACCCTATAAACACTGATATAAAATAAAACTGTTGATTTCATTGTTGAAATTGCATTCTGAATCGAAGATCCAGCAGATTAGTTCTTACAAGAAACCCCAAAAGAACTCCCAGCATCTTTGCAAATGTTCTTGCTAGTGGTCAGGTGTGACTAAAAATAAATACCTGCAGGTGTACTAAAAAATGTTCTTTGTCAGAAATAGCACTTAGCCTGGCCTCCCCATGAATCTTCTGTAGGCTTTTGGCCTTCACTTTTTAAATATATGAGGTAAAGAAGTAAGACAGGAAACACCAGATCTTAGAGTAATACTAGAATCAGGGAAAAATAATTTTCTGGGTCAATAAAAAATTAAAAACTTCCCATTGCATGCTCTTGTGTACATTTTATAATTTTTGGCTTATTGCAAAAGTAGCATCAATTTTATTGACACACTAGACTGTTATAATGGAGTTTTTTATTATTGAATTCCAATACAGTTAGCGTGAGCCTATACACATTATTGGCAGTTGGAGTTGCCTGAGGCACCCCTAATAGTACAAAGATATTGAATATTTTCATATCAGGATTAGCGATTTCCCATCTGTTATGGCTACTGGGAAAATCAGCAATGCTAATTTTTTCATTTAGGATTTACATCTACTTTCAGAGTTACTTATAACTTTGATGAACAAAAAATAAATAAAACATTTAATTTATTCAGTGATGATCCCACCGATGAGTTGCCATGGGTTCTGAAAATAAGGGAGCTGTTCATCCCCTGATAGTACTGTGCTATCGCAGAGGCTTGTCCAGCACCAGTGGGTACACGGACATTCAAAAAAGACAGAAACAGTGCACAACAATGGACAGTGGGCCTCTGGTGAGGCTTTTCTGCAACTAATATTATTGACTCTTATAAGTTGGAAAAATTCTATTTCTAAACACAGAAAGAAAGAAAAGGCTGAGATTTGTGTTAGGAAACCAGATAAATATCCTTACCTCTGACAGTTTATTCACTATGATTTAAGAAAGTCACTTAACTTTTTATTGCTAGTTTTCACTTTTATAAGATGGCTGAAGGGGGATAATAAGCTTGTTTGGCTTGCTTTGCCTAATATGTAGGCAAAACATTTAATAAAAACTGCTACATCGATGCAAAGGCTTTCCCTAGTAGGTAGAAGAGGGGTTGGAGTTGGAAGGTGAGATACAGTGAGATCAATGAGTTCCTCCAGGTAAGTATGTGGCAGGGCAGTGGTTCTCAGACTCGCAGGTCTCAGTCACCTGGAGAACCACCAACACATCGATGCTGGGCCCACCCCCAGAGTGTCTGATGTAATAGGTCTTAGGAGGGGCATGGGATTCTGCATTTCAAGAAAGCTCCCACTTGTTTCTGATATTGCTTCTACTGGGATCGCTTTGAGAACCTGTGTTTCAGGATATTGAAGGTATATACATGCACGCAAATATTCCAGACTGCTCAGTGACTAGAATCTTCCTGGTGGCTTCCAAGAGTATGCTTCCTGGTGACTTGCAAAGTGACATTATGTTGAAATTGGCTGAGGCGACAGTCATAGTAAGGACAGAAGTCAACAGAAACTAGATGTTTGGGAAATTTGAGAGTGACATAACATATAAATGGGAAGCAGAGTCAAATGAATATTTAAACAAGAGGTGGAACTTATGCTTGGGGGCCATGAGGTACTTGGTTGACCAACTCACAGTGCTGTTCACTGTTGTAAACTAGTGGCTAATATGTAAAAGTTACCACATTTCAGTTGGAAACCCAGACTTCTGCCTGCTTTTGAAAAATTGGATGTGGCAACTTGGGCCAGCAGTCCCGTATGACAACTGAGGCTGGAGCCAAGAGACAGCTGTTCCCTTGACCTGAGGCTAGGCAGTTATATCATTTGCCCAAAACATTTTTATATTGTGTATACAAGAACAGATGATGGAATGCAAAAATCCATCTATCTTTGTTGCTTATAACACAGCTTTCAAAGAAATTGTGCTTCATAGCAACTGCTCTGGGCGAAGTGCCTCTGTCCAGCCCCTCCCCCAGCCCAACCCTGTCCTCTGTTCTGGGACAATGGCAAAGTTTGAGAAATACCACTACAGGAAAACACTTTCTTCTTCCAAGTTACACTTATAGCAGTATAGTAAGTATCATTGTTTTAAAAATGTAGAAAATCAGTGTAAATCAGTGTCACCTACATTTCAGGCACTGTTTCCCTAAAAAGCAGCTGATTAAAATTCTGTAAAATTTATAAGGTAAATTACATATTAATGCATGATCAACTTCCCATGAACAGAAGTGATAAACTGATTGGCCCTATGCCATAACCTCAGGTGTAATTATCCTACTCAGCTCTAACTGCTTTCTTAGTCCAGTACTGGTTTTGACTTTTTAATTTTTATATGCTGTTGTTTTGTGAGAGATAGTAAACACAGACTTTCTTTATTTTTCAAAATAACAAGTTTTTCTCAGACTTATGAAAAACTCAGAGACATTTAAATTTTTCTTAAGTCTTTTATTGAACACAAAAGTGTTCTTTGATTTTAATTGGAAATACACATGTCCTTTGGGATTTCTGTCTGTTGATAAGGGTCTTAGTTGTTCTACTCCAAATGCTGTGAGACGGTTCCATGAAGCTGTCATCCATTCCAGGGCAGTGCTGCCTTCTCACCATAAGAAGGACATTTGCGGCCCATAGAAACCAACCTACACAATGTCCTGTGAGACTTCCCTAAGGACAGGTATGTGTGTTAAAAGGCATGGAGGGTTAAGTTTGTTGATTCCTTTCTCAGGTCACTTCTTAGTTTGCGTGTTCTTACAAGAAGAAATGTTCTAATGCTCTTTAGACTGCCTTTATGAAAGGAGAACCAGGCTAGGAATCAGAAGACCAGAGTCCAGTTCCTTTTTGGCCACTTGTCATGCACTTGAATTAAGGAAAGGTGCCAACTTCCCTGTACTTTAAAACAAAATTAGAGAGTGGGTCTGGCGGGGGAAGGAGCACAGAACAGAGTAACAATAAGGTCTGCTCTTCTCAATTAGACCAATGTGAGAATTCAATGATGTCATACTAGTGAAAATGCTTTTTGGGGAGCAATCATGCTATATACAAATACCGCATGTTAAATAGAGTACCAAAGGTGGCTGTGTTTAGGGTATGTCTCAGAAAATTATTCAGAGATTTCTTTACACAACAATATTGATTGCACACAGCTACTTGTGTTCTAACAAAAATAGAAAATTTAAAAATTTCTAACTTAGGGAAATATCAATGCGTTGATTTAAGAAGGCTCTGAGATAATTTCTGCACTATTGAGGGATTTATTTCCTGTTTTCACACCATCTGAAAAGAAGAGCAAATAAAGAACAGACAATAATATGAAATAGATGAGCTGCCAATTTCTTGCCTTTCATTCTTAGTCTAGTCCAGGTGAATTCATTAGCATTTACTGGATTTGTGTCCTTAGAATAATGCTTTTTCATCTTTTCACTGCACATTTTGACTCAATTCCCAGTAAGTTGCCCTTTGTTTTTTGCAATACCTATTCATATAATATGCAGTTTCCTTTTCATCTGCTTTTAAATTAAGCACTTACCTTATAGCTTTTATATGCTATGACATCAACACTTTGATGACACTTGCTTTTGAGATGGAATTTGGCTTTTTTGCCACTGATTTCAATATTGCCACATCAATTTCATTCACAATGTGAGGCTCTAAGAGAAATAATATAAACATATGAAAGATGTGTGGCTTATAACTCTGATATACTTCGTTGAAAATTATCCCATTACACATTGTGTTAATCACAGTATTGTTAAGGCAAAACTCAATTTTTTTTTTAATTTTCAGGAGTCATTTTTTTAAACATAGGAATTTATATAGCTGAATACTCAAGTAGAGAGAAACTCATGGATACAGACAACAGATTGACAGCTGTCAGAGGAAAAGGGGCTGGGGGGCTGGGTAAGAAGGGTTAAGCAAAGCAAAAAAAAAAGACTTTGGTGATTGCTGAAAGGAAACAGCATTAGAGAAAGGTAGAAAAAGGTAAAGAGGAGATAAATGGTGATGGAAGGAGGCTTGACTTGGGGTGGTGAATACATAATACAACACACAGATAATGTATTCTAGAACTGTACACCTGAAACCTATATAATTTTATTAACCACTGTCACCCCAATATAGTCAATTAAAAAATAGTTGAAACTTTTGGTGCTCTGCTTACCTGGGACAACAGTGGGAAGGAGAAGAGGTTGTTGATTATTTTTACACAAATGTATGCTAAATAAGATACACTAATCAATATACTTACATCCAACACAGAGTCAGCAAGGGCAGAGTATAATTCTTAAAGCTTGTGTCAATCAGGATCCAATCAGAGACAGAAATCTTACCTGTCACTTGAACAGAGCAAGTTTAACATAAAGAATGGTTAACTAGGTAGAAATTTGTTAATCACCTGAAGTGTAGAACTTTAAGGTACCAGGCAGGAAGAACTGCAAGAAGCAGCTGCCACTGCTAGGACTGGGGAAACAAGGGAAACAAGGAAGAGGCTAGAATTATTAAAACTTAGAAACTCCAAACAGAGGAATTCTCAGCTGATGCACACTCTGTCGGCAAAGGGCCATGAGCCTGGTTCTGCAAGAAATGGCATGATGGATTCAGCTGCTGCAAAGGAAAGGAACTGCCACCCTTGGGGTGAAACTCAAAAGATCAGGAAAAAGATAAGAAGTGCACAGGAAGTAAAAATGAAGGAACAATTCCCTTCTTTCTCCTTCCTCCTACAGGCTTCTGGTCTCCCTCTAACTCCCCTTTTTGGAAGAACCACAAGGTCAGCTGGCAATTTAGAAACATAGTTTGCTGAACAAACAAAACAGAAACAAACTCATAGATACAGAGAACAGATTGATAGTCTCTAGATGGGGGAATGGGTGAAGAAGTTGAAAGGGATAAAGTACAAATAGCCAGTTATAAAAGTAGTCATGGGATGTTAAGTACAGCACAGGGAATATAGCCAATAATATTGTAGTAACTATGAAGAATGTCAGATAGGTACTAGGCTTAACTGGGTGATCACTTCATAAGGTATATACCAGTAAATGTCTAATCACTGTGTTGTACACCTGAAACTAATATAACATTGTATGTCAACTGTAATTGAAAAGTAAAATTTAAAAAAAGAAACCTAGTTTGCAGAGCCCCCCTCCCAGCTTCAGAAAGCCAGAATATAGAAGGGTGAGATTGGAGCTGAGAGGTGGTAGCTTCATCGGCACAGAAGTTTTCAGACAAGAAGGCTGGCTGATGTCAGCAGCAGAAACTGAGCCTGTAGCTCTTTTATTTTTTATCCTTTTTATTGTTATTCTATTACAATTGCCCCAATTTTTCCCCCTTTGCCCTCTTCCACCCATCCCACCCCCCGGTCCTGCAGTCAATTCCCACAATATTGTTCATGTCTGTGAGTCATTCATACATGTTCTTTGACTAGTCCTTTCCCCTTCTTTCCACCATTATTTCCCTCCCTTCTGGTCACTGTCAGTCTGTTCCATGTTTCCATTGCCTGTGGTTCTGTCTTGTTCATTAGTTTATTTTGTTCATTAGATTCCTCTTATAGGTGAATCTCATATAGTATTTGTCTTTCACCGACTGGCTTATTTCACTTAGCATAATATTTTCCAGTTCCATCCATGCCATTGCAAAAGGTAGGAGTTCCTTCTTTCTTTCTGCTGCATACTATTCTATTGTGTAAATGCTGGGAATATACTCTAAGAATCCCAAATTACCAATTCAAAAGAATGTATGCACCTCTATATTCATAGCAGTGCTGTATACAATAGTCAAATGCTGGAAACAGCCCTAAGTGCCCACCCATAGATCAGAGTTGCTCAATTGGGGCCATAGCCACTAAGTCTTAGAAATGAGGAAAGCAGGAGCCCATAGAGAGCAGGAAATCTACTAAAAAAACAAGTTAGAAAATTTTTATGTCACGATATCTTGGGAGGGATACTAGGATCACTCCAGAAACAGCTAAGTGGATGAATTTCTGCTATTCATGGTTCTCATTCATTCAACATTTCCTGAATACCTGTTCTAATGTGGTCACCAAGGTAGGTTCTGAGTACTGTGCTAGACTCCATGCTGTGTGTGGTAAGCAGCATTCTCTATGGTCCTTCCCAGGTCATTGTTGGAAACCAGACCTGCCTAAAAGATGAAAGGGAGTAATGGACTGGATAGCTGAACAGACTGTTGTAACAAAAAGGAATAGTGATTCTACTGCTGCGAAGGCATTCTTGGGCTGAAGGAAATCAGGAGCTTTGATCCTGATACCTTTAGATTAGAAATGTTAATTAAGATGTGAAAGTTCCAGCCAAGATGGAGGCATACATAGAAACCCTTCACTTCCTTGCACAACCAACAGGAAAAAAGCAACCAATCTAAAATCAATAAACAACCAGAAGTGTCAGAAAATCAAACTGCATAGAACTTTAACAACCATGAAATTAAAGAAACAGTCAAACAGAACAACCAGACCAGTGAGGCAGTGGAGAGAAAACACAGTGAGGCTGCAGACCGTGGGGGTGGGGCTGGCTGCACGGGAGGGGCTGACTTAAGGGGAAACCAAGACTCAGAGGTGGCTGTGGACTACAGCGGTTGCCTCGGTGGGAGAAACTCCCAGTCTTACATGAGAGTTCATTGAAAAATGTGCTAGGGACAAGAAGGCAAGCTGCATTCTTCCCTCTCTGGCCCCTCCCCCACAGGCAACCCTGCAGTGCAGCAAGGAGGGTTGCCCTACCCTAGTGAATACCCAAGGCCCTACCCACTTACAACTTAACAGATGCGCTGAGACAAAGAAATATGGCCCAAATGAAAGAACACAGCAAAACCTCAGAACTAAGCAATGAGGAGATTGCCAACCTATCTGATGGAGAATTTAAAGCCCTGGTAATCAAAATGCTCACAGAACTGATAGAGCTTGGCCAAAAAATGAAAGAACAAATGAAAGATACCCAAAATGAAATAAAGCAAAATATTCAGGGAACCAAAAGTTACAGGAAGGAAACTAGGACTCAAATCAATGATTTAGAACAAAAGGAAGAAATAAACATCCAACTGGAACAGAATGAAGAAACAAGAAACCAAAAAAATGAAGAGAGGCTGAGGAATCTCTGCAACAACCTGAAACATTCCAATATCTGAATTATAGGGGTGCCAGAAGGAGAAGAACAACAGCAAGAAATTGAAAACTTATTTGAACAAATAATGAAGGAAAACTCCCTCAATCTGTCAAAGGAAATAGACTTCCAGGAAGCCCAGAGAGTCCCATAGATGTTGGATCCAAAGAGGAGCACACCAAGGCACATCATCATTAAATTACCAAAGATTAAAGACAAAGAGATAATCTTAAAAGCAGCAAGACGGAAAGAAAGAGTTACCTACAAAGGAGTTCCTATTAGACTATTAGTTGATTTCTCAAAAGAAACCTTACAGGCAAGAAGGGCTGGAAGGAAGTATTTGGACTTCTGGCCAAGATGGAGGCAAAGATAGACACACTGTGCCTCCTCACACAACCAAAAGAAGGACAACAACAATTTAAAAACAAAAAACAACCGGAACTTACAGAAAAAATCAAACTGTATGGTAGTCCGACAACCAAGGAGTTAAAGAAGACACATTCATCCAGAACAGTAGGAGGAGAGAGTCAGGCAGCCAGGGCGGAGAGGGCTCACGCAAGGCAGTGGCTAGCAGACTCAGCCAGATGGCAGATTGTGGAGTGTTGCGCAGCATGCACGGCGGCTGGCAGACCAAGTGGTCCCACATTTGCAGGCAGATAAACCAGGCAAAATGCGGAGCAAAACAGACCGCACAACCCAGGGCCTCAATGCAGGGAAATAAAGCCTCAAACCACTGATTGAAAACACCTGTGGGGGGCTGAGGTGCCGGGAGAAACTTCCAGCCTCATGGGGGAGTTTGTTGGAGAGACCCACAGGGTCCTAGAATATACACAAACCCACCCTCCAGGAATCAGCACCGGAAGGGCTCACTTTGCTTGTGGGAAGTGGTGGAAGTGACTGAAATCTGGCAGAGAGCAGAGCAAGTGCCATTGTTCCATCTTGGACCCCTGCCCCACATACAGCATCACAACCTAGCAATGTGGGTTACCCCACCCCAGTGAACACCTGAGGCTCCGCCACTCACTATGTGACAGGTGTGTCAAGACAAAAAAAAATGGCCTAAACAAAAGATCAGATGAAAGCTCCAGAAAAAAATACAACTAAGAGATGAAGAGGTAGCCAACCTATCAGATGCACAGTTCAAAACACTGGTAATCAGGATGCTCACAGAATTGGTTGAATTTGGTCGCAAATTAGATGAAAAAAATGAAGGACATACTATGTGAAATAAAGAAAAATGTACAGGGAACTGACAGTGATGGGAAAGAAACTGGGACTCAATCAATGGAGAGTACCATAAGGAAGAAAGAAACATCCAATCAGAAAAGAATGAAGAAACAAGAATTCAAAAAAATGAGGAGAGGCTTAGGAACCTCCAGGACATCTTTAAACATTCCAACATCCGAATCATAGGGGTACCAGAGGATAAGAGGAAGAGCAACAAGTGGAAAAGATATTTGAACAAATAATAAAGGAGAACTTCCCCAATCTGGCAAAGGAAATAGACTTCCAGGAATTCCAGGAAGCTCAGAGAGTCCCAAAGAAGTTGGACCCAAGGAGGAGCACGCCAAGGCACATTGCAATTACATTAGCCAAGATTAAAGATAAGGAGAGAATCTTAAAAGCAGCAAAACAAAATGAGAGAGTTACTTACGAAGTAGTGCCCATAAGACTGCCAGCTGATTTTTCAAAAGAAACCTTATAGGCAAGAAGGGGCTGGAAAGAAGTATTCCAAGTCATGAAAGGCAAGGTCCTACATCCAAGATTGCTCTATCCAGCAAAGCTTTCATTTAGAATGGAAGGGCAGATAAAGTGCTTCTCAGATAAGGTCAAGTTAAAGGAAGCCCTTTATTATATGAAATGTTAAGGGGATTTATCTAAGAAAAAGAAGATAAAAAACATGTACAGTAAAATGACAGCAAACTCACAATTATTAACAACCACATCTAAAACAAAAATAAAAACAGACTAAGCAAACAACTAGAATAGGAACAGAACCACAGAAATGGAAATCACATGGAGGGTTATCAACAGGGGAGTGGGAGGGAGAGAGAGTGGGGAAAGGTACAGAGAATAAGTAGTGTAGATGGTAGGTAGAAAATAGCAGGGGGAGGGCAAGAATAGTATGGGCAATGTAGAAGCCAAATAACTTATGTGTATGACACATGGACATGAACTAAAGGGGGGAATGTGAGTGGGAGAGGGTGTGCAGGGTGGAGGGGAGTGAAGGGGGGAAATGAGACAACTGTAATAGCATAATCAATAAAATATTTTTTTAAAAAAGAAGTATTTGAAGTCATGAAAGGCAAGGACCTACATCCAAGATTACTCTATCCAGCAAAGCTCTCATTTCAAATGGAAGGGCAAATAAAGTGCTTCCCAGATAAGGTCAAGTTCAAAGTGTTCATCATCACCAAGCCATTATTATATGAAATGTTCAAGGGAATTATCTAAGAAAAGGAAGATAAAAATATGAACAGTAAATGACAAAAAAACTTGGAACTATCAACAAATGAACCTTAAAAAATAAAAGAAAGAAAAACAATGAAAACAAAAACAAAGCAAACAACTAGAACAGGAATAGAATCAGAGAAATGGACATCACGTGGAGGATTATCAGCAGGCAACTGGAGGGGAAGAATGGTGGGGAAAGGTACAGGGAAGAAGAAGCATAATTAGTAGGCATAAATAGATGGGGAGAGGCCAAAATGGTTTGGAAACAGAGAACTCAAAGAACTTATATGTACAACCCATGGACATGAACTAAGCGGGGGATGCTGGAGGGTTAAGGGGTGAAGGGTAGAAGGGGAATAAATGGGGGAACTGGGAAAATTTTAATAGCATAATCAATAAAATATAATTAAAAAAGAAATGTTAAGACGTGATGCAAAAGGGCATTCACATGTAAATGTACTAAGAACTGGTCCAAGAAAATTCTAAATCCAGCGTCCCTGGATTTACAGAGCCCTGATTTCCTCACTGCTGAGACTCAAGAACCAAAGACCACCACTCCTGGAAAATTGGACTAGGGCACCATCCAGAGAGCGGATCAGACAGATGCTGATGTTTGCTTGGATCCATGTTAGCCATTTTTATTTTTATTCTTGAAGCACCAGGCTTCAAGACTTCTAAAATGTATTAAGACTTCTTAATATATTAAGACTTCTAAAATGTTCCATTGTTATGTGACTTTATAGTCACTAGTTTCTTCCTTTGGAGCAGTTGGGCCTGAGATAGTGAAAGGGATAGTTCCCTCTGGCTCTTGGCTATTTCTGAAATTAAAAAAAATGTCACAGGTTGATATCTAGGTTTTACTCACAGTATAGCAACTGAAATTTAAAAACAAACAAACAAACAAACAAACAAACAAAAAACAGGATTTTCCTGTATAGTGAGGGCTATATTATTTTCACATGTTCAGCTCTTAGCCTTTTCTCCAACCTGACAGGCTGATGAGAGGGCAGCTGTGCCTGCAATAAAAAGTGACCCAGCCCCCAGTCCCTCTGTGAATGGTTTGCCCTGAAATACAGCAGACCTGGGTTCCACATAGGAAAAGTAATTGGCACCTGCAGGCAGAGTGATCACATTGGAAAAGGCTGCCTGGCTGTGGGGGAAGAGGTAGATCTCAGGCCATGATGTTAGGATGACATCCTAATGCATGCCCAGCATTGCTGAAGCCTCCTTACGAGACTGCCAGCCCTGAAGGAGTCACACGGATGCATGCACTCATGCCTTTTAACATCCAATACTTCTAGTATTTCTACAAGTGCTGGTCTCAAGGTGCCCTCTCAAACTACAAATAAGAGTATGTTCTGAAAGCTAACTGAACTGTGTGGAGACTAATCCCACACCTCTGCCCCGTCAATGCCAGTCAGTGGAGCTAAGCCCCTTGGAATGTTTGTTGGGGCAGCAGACGTAACTGGGTGTTTACTCGGGGTTGAGGCAGTGAGCTGAATATAACTAAACAGGTGTCTGCACCTGCCCTTTTTTGGATATTTCTAAACATTCCTTAGGAAGATACTTTTTTAACCTAGCAAGCAACTCCTTAAAGTTTTATATTGGACATCTATAAAAAACATAACAATAGGTATCTTTTTGAGCACCTGCAATGTGCCAACATTATCTCAATGGTTTCTTCCATGTTCTCAAACTCTCACAACCCTGCCAAGTAAATATGGTTGTACCCACTTCACAGATCAGGAAGGTATGCTCAAGTATTTAAAAAAATTGACTCACAATGAGCAGGTTGCAAAGCTATGATTCATATGCAGCTCAATTTGATAACACTATGTGCCCTTAGAAACTGTGTTGGTGACAATTCATACCACAATTTAGTCCCCTTAACTATCAATTTATGGGTATTTTAAACTACTCTTTTTCTCAATAAGCAATTGTATAGTCAGGGCTTCCATCTCTCTAGTCCAGCTTAGGTATAAAGGGATCACACCCCAATGAGAAGTTTATCGTTTTTGTAAGTTATCACTTGGGAAATGTTGAGGTGCAGTTCATTTTCTTCTCTATAGTATTCCCCTTCTCTTCAAGGCAAGAAATGTAAAACTCTAAAGTAATTCAGCTAAGGGGTGACTTAGCAGTTCTTTAATTCCTCACTTTGAATATGCACAGTGGCCAGGGATTGTGATATCCCCTTACATCAAGCCAAAAGCAGTTTCATTTGAAAGGACTGATGACAAGAATCTGTATCTTTTTTTGATGATTCATCATCATCATCATTGTTTGATAACAATTTTATTGTTACTAACAATATAATTGCATATACTTTTACAAATATATTTAAATACATACATGTAATTATAAAAATTGATTATTATAATAAATATATTAATTATAAGTAGACAGGCAATCCTTATTTCTGGTGTAGCTGCCATGCAAAGTGAGAACACAGTTACAATATGTATGAGGGTCCACTAACAGGTTGTGTGCAAAGTGAGAACTACCTGTCATCACTGTTTATTCATTGTCAGCTATGCACCTGGTACTGTATCTGATGTTTTGCCCATGCTATGTATATTGGTCAGCTGTAGCTGCCATCACAAAATACCACAAACTGGGTGGCTTAAACAACAAAAACTTATTTTCTTACAATTCTGGAGACTACAAGTCCCAGATTGAGATTTCAGCCCATTCGCTTTCCAGTGAGAGCTCTTTTCTGGCTTGCAGACTGCAGCGTTTTGACTATGTCCTCATATGGCCAAAAGAGAAAAAGCAAGCTTTGGTGTCTCCTGTATAAGGCCATCAGTCCTCCAGGATCAGAGCTCTGCCTTTATCGCTTCGTTTAACCTTAATAACTTCCTATAGTCCCTACCTCCAAATACATCAGGTCCTTGGATAACATTGTTTCATTATAACATGGATGAGATGCTGTAAGAACTCAGCTCTTACTGCTATCAGTCAGCCTATGGTCAAATCGGTTTCTTTATACTTTGTTTCACTTACAAGTTGCAGAACCAATGGATGATATTAAGTGAGAACTTACTGAACAGTCACATTGGGACTTAGGGCTTCAACATATATATGGGGGTGTGTGCATTAGTCCATAACACTATGTATAAAATACAAGAAACACTTTTACAGATGGAGAAACTGAAGAACAAAGAAAGTAAGTCATAGTGGCAGCTCATGGGAGAGACAGTATTCAAATTGAGGCCTGATTCTAAATCCTTCATACCTTTTCCAACAGCTAGATCATTTCCTAAACTTTGTTCAGTTGCTCAATATTAAGTCAACATATAAATAAGAATAGCTAAACTTGATTTATCAGGTAACTGTGTCCTATGCTAGTTTCTTTTGGGTTATCTTGTTTTAAAAGGTATATTTCAAGGCAAATCAACATTATTTAGCATTTAAACAAAAAGATTATAAAACAAAGTGAACAGAAAAGTGTGGCAGTTTTTAATTACAGTCAACTGCTTGTAAGCTGAGTATCTTTTTTCACATTGCCAGAAACTTTTATGGGTAAAAAATAACCCAAGAGCTATAGAATTTAAGTGTAGAAAGGAGGAGTGAGTGATGGTTTATAACAGTATTAAATGTGAATTTAAATGCACTCATATATGCTTAGCAAAGATATACAGCAAATAATAGTTTAAATGTGTATAAAACTTTATGCACAAGTAATATATTCATATTTTAAGCAATTCAAGCTACAGAAAAAATGTATAAAACCCATATAAATATACATGTATTTTAAACAAAACTGACTCACACATTAGGCATCACATTATATAACTTGATTTTTTCATCAAATGTTTAAATTAGATATGTTTTCATGTTGCTACATATTGATTTACCTTATTTATGTAACAATGACCTAGCATTCCATAGTAAGTTTGTAACATCATTTATTAAACTAGTCCCCTATCAATGGACTTTTAGGTTGTTTTCTACAATCACAAATATATGGCATTGAACATTTTAGCACTTCTGTCTTTATACATGGAGGCAGATAAATTATGTAATTTATCTGTAGGATAAATGCAATTACTATATCCAAAGCATTTACATTAAAGATGTTGATAAACGCTATCAGATTAACTTCAAGATAAATTTTCACATTTAACGTTTTCCAAAGACTCATTTTCCATCGAGTATAATGAAGCATTATCAATGTTCTCAGTGTACTGCATACCTTTTCTTTTGGTGACATTTGATCAGAGATTTGAAGAAAGTGAGGGAGAGAGCCATGCCACTATGGAATATGCTAGAAAAAACAATCTGAGCATCCACTAAGTTTACCTGTGTGGACTTGTGTGAGGTGTACTGACATTCATTGATTGAAATGGTAGCTTCTTTCTCATTTTTCCAGCTCATTCAGCAAACACTGAGTGTCACTGTGTGGAAGGCAAGGTGATGGGCACTAAGGTTGTTGCAGAGATGAGTAAGATAAATATGGCCAACTCTGAACTCATGTGCTTTAATTTTCTCTTTTCGATTATTTTATTTTTTAAATTTACATACAGCAAAATTTATTCCTTTGGGGGCATTGCTTTGTTTTTAATCCAAACCTCAATTCAAACAAATAAAAGCAACAAATATCTTACTATTGAATATGCCCTTTGCTATTGCTTGAATGTTTGTGTCCTCCTAAAATCCGTATGTTGAAAACTGTATTTAAGTCATGAGGGTGGAGTCCTCAGGAATATTGGCGCATTTACTGAAGAGATGCCAGAGAGCTCTCTAGTCCTTTCCTCCATGGAAGGATTCAAAGAGAAACCTGTGGCCTGGGAGAGGGCCCCCACCTGACCACGCGGGCACCCTGAGCATGGACTTCCAACCTTCAGAACTGTGAGAAATAAATGTGTGTTGTGTATAAGCCACACAGTCTATGGTATTTTGTTATAGCAACTCAAACAGACTAAAACATCTTTTATCCTATTAGTAAATAGAATCGACTAGCTTAGAGTTCTTTGAGCTCTGTACAAAAATTAAGGAGCCTTCTAATATCTGGAGTTTCCTAAATTAACAGGCTGTACTGTTAAACTCATTTTTTGGTGTAAAATGTTGGTTACAGTTGTTTTTGGTTTGGTTTGGTTTGGTTTGGTTTGGTTTGGTTTGGTTTGGTTTGGTTTGGTTTGGTTTGGTTTGGAGGTAAGCAGTATGTGGCCTTTGAAATCATGCCTGCCTTTTCTGAGTCTTTCTCCCCCAAGAGCTGAGAACCTTCCATAATCATTACATGTGACAGTGTAGAACTCTTTTCATTATAACACAGCAGAATGAATAAGTGTTTTAATGAAAGGGATAGTCTCCTGAGCTAAAACTGCATTACTAACCTACAGCCTTGGAAAATGCTAATACTCAGTATATTAAAAGGGCAGCCAGCTTAGCCCCCTTAATGCCCATTTGCCTGAATTTATGAGATATCATTCTTTTCAGGTAGCATTTTTTAAATTATCCAGCTGGGATTGAGTCAAAAAGATTTTTCTGTCACTAATTCATTAAAAATGCCAGTCACACAGAACAACTCAAGTGAGACCATCTGCCTTTCAAAAACCCTTAAATACCCAAAGAGCAACAGGGACTGGGCTCTGGTCCTGCGCTGGGACTCATGCACCTAGAGGTGGGCACAGCCCCCAGGCCCAGTGCCCCTGACCCTGCTCCAGCTCCCCACGTTTTTGTCTGAGGAGCAGTTGAACCTATCTGAGCATCCGCCATTTCACTTGAAAGTGGGTAATGACATTGATCTCCTATGGCTGTTCAGGCCCTTCGGGTCAACCTACTTTTTTTCTCTTTGGTGAACTTTTGGAGGTGTGCCATGAAGACTGGAAGAAGCCCCTTTACCTACTGATGAAGACTTGGGAGTGATCTCAATTTAAAATTTCTGATTTTTAATAGTAAATGACCATGTTTTCAAATAAAGGTAAAGCTAATCTAGTCTTTGCTTAGAAAGATGCAATGTAAGTTGTAATAGGGTTGTTTTTCATATAGAGCCTTTTTTTAATACTTAAGATAAATGAAATTTTAAAAATAATTTCTCCTAGCAAAAGCAAAACTACGTGAAAACTAAAAATTTGTTGGAGAAAGAGACATTGATAATGTTCATCCTTCTGACAAAGAGATACAAGCTGTAAGTGCTTCGGTTTCTGCAGGGGATAAAACTGGCCCAAACCCCTGCTGTCTTATTTAAAATAAGTCAATGATGTAGTGTTGGAATGATGCAAAGTGCTGTAGACAAAAAAAGAATTAGGGAAGAAGGTTAAGAAATTATAAAGTCAAACTCTAATGCAAAAAAGAAATGCTGATTATGAGCTAAGCATGTAAGGCAAGTTATTTAAGGCCACTTTTCAAAATCTGGATTGTATCTAAAGCATTTTTCTTGTTTCCTGAGGGAATGACAAAAATATCGCTGAATAAAGATGCCCCTCTTCTTTGCTCCTATCCACATAAAAATGCCTGGTATTTATGTCAACTTAAGCTAGAACTGTATAGCATTAAATCAAAGCACATTCACTTGATAAGAAGTTAGGTGCCATAGCTCCTGCAAATACAATATTGCTGTTTTTATTTTCCGTATAAATAAGGCAACACAATCTTTGCTTCCTTTCATTCAGTGCCTAGATGACATGGGAACAAATAATACATATGGGATTGACTTCCAAGGCATCTGGCAGGATAATGATCTGCCGTGTACTACCAAGCAATAAATACAATATGATCTTTCTGACATGAAGGAAAAAACCTAAGATGTATCCAGAACATTCAGTATAATTTTAAAGCTTCTCAGAAAAAAAACTTTTCTTGGTTTAAAAGAAAGGCCAGAGGTGGCAGGGCCGGGGAGGGGGGCGCATGGTGATGGAAGGAGCCTTCACTTTGGGCCATGGGTGCATGATACAGTGTGGAGATGAGGTTTTATTGAGTTGTACACTGAAACCTGTATGGTTTTGCAAACCAATATCACCCTAATAAATTCAATTAAAAAAAAAACAAAAAAAGTTCTATAGGTTGAATTTGTCTTGGGTAAATAGATCAGTTCTATAGGGTGCAAAAATATTCTACAGAACAGTTAGTTGGTAAACCACAGATGAATGAACTAAGTTAACCATATGCGGATCACTGCATCCTGTAATGATGTAAGTGAGTCATCTGCGTGACGACTAGCAGAGATTTGGTGCCAAATGGTCGCATGTGCCAACAGGAACTTGGCAATCATGAAGAGAGCATGATTGCAGTTCCCACTGTTCTGTCTAGAGAAGCTTACTGAAGTCTCCAGGCTCCAGTCACAGCCTCCTTTGCTGTCTCTCTTCCTGTTCTAAGGGGAGTGTTGTGGCACCTTCTGATTGCTGCTTGGAAGCAACAATGGCACTGCAAGTCTATTTGCTTTCATACTAAAACAAAACAAAAGGAACAAACAGAGTAGAATCATTTGGACTCAGACTAACATACAAATGATGGTCTTTTTGTTTGTGGAACGAGATTTTGCCTTCCCATTTTACCTTTTGTGGTTGAATATAAGATATTCTTGAAGCTGTATTCTCTTCCAGGCAATTAGAATGTTGTTATTGTAGCAAGGAGACTGCCTGTTGAGAGGAAATATAATTTTTTGCCATGGTTAGTGTGAAATGCCTGTCTGCATAATGTCTTGCCAAGAAGTGACTCCAGAGATAATGGGCTTTGAGATGCTATAAAGGTGAGGAAGAAATCTTGATCAGCACACGTAGGCCTGAACTCTACTTCTTTTTCTCAGTGGGGATGTGGATTCCCAAGAGTTGGATTAGGTTAGGTTAGATCTTTGCTTCAAGAATCAAGAGATCACAGTGTTTGTAAATATTCCTTGTTGTGCAAAAGTCCACATGCTAAGGAAATAATGGGGTTTTTACCCTAATACTATGTAAGTTTGGTATAAAAGGGTCAGGGCATAGCATGAATTGGTTTTCTTTCAAACCTGACATACCCCTATCCCAGAGGAGAATTGTGGTAGTGGTTGTGCACCTTGGGAGTAAGGGAAAAAGTGCCTGCTCTAAGTATGCTACATCTGATTCTGATCTTTGAACCCATACCCTTCAGTGTCTGTAGGAACATGGAGAAGGAGTGTATGTAAGCTATTCCTCCCAAACTCTATTCCACCTCTAAAATATCACACTAACAGGTATCTTCATATATATTTTTTAAATTTTTTATTGTTATTAAATTACAGTTGTACCAATTTTTCCTCCTTTGTCCTCCTCCACCAAGCCCATCCCCCGCTCCCACAGTCAATCCCCACACCATTCATTGTCCATGTCCATGGCTCATTCATACATGTTGTTTGACTAGTCCCTTCCCTTCCTTTCCACCATTTTCTCCGTCCTCCCTCCCCTCTGGTCACTGTCAGTCTGTTCCATGTTTCCACATCTCTGGTTCTGTTTTTCTCATTAGTTTATTTTGTTTTGTTCATTAGATTCCTCTTATAGACAAGATCATAAGGTGCTTGCCTTTCACCAATTCAACATCACTAGCCATCAGAGAGATGCAAATTAAAACCACAATGAGATACCACTTCACATTGTTCAGAATGGCCATCATTAATAAATCAACAAACAATAAGTGCTGGTGAGGATATGGAGTAAAGGGAACCCTAGTGCACTGTTGGTGGGAACGTAGACTGCTATAGGCACTGTGGAAAACAGTATGAAGTTTCCTCAAAAAATTAAAAATGGACCTGTGTTTTGACCCAGTGATTCCACTGCTTGGAAGATACCATAAGAATCCCAAATCACCAACTCAAAAGAACTTAAGCACTCCTATGTTCATAGCAGCACTGTTTACATATGTGTTTTTGTAATGCTGCAATCTTTATTCATACATCATCTTACCATATTCTTGTGTATATTTCCTTTAAAATGGCAAAAGTAAATGAACACATAAAATAAAGTGCTGTGATATATACAAATGAAGCCCTAAGAAAGGCAGCTTATATTGTAGATAGTTTACCTCCAAATCTGAGAGCTTTTATCAAAACAGTCAACAGAATTTCTACACATTCCATCTTAAGCTAAAATAGAGTAAGAAAAAAATGTTGAGCCAAATTCTCTTACCTAAACTACTTGCTGTTCTGAAGTAGGCATGTTTAGATTGGCATTAACTCCTTAACTACTAAAAAAACAACTGATTGAATTGTATATAATTACAGTGTGCAATATGAATCTAATCATTTATCAGATGTGCGTTGTGCAAGGTATACTCCAGGCGGTCGACATTTTGGGCTGGGTATTTCTTTGCTGTGGGGTACTGTCCTGGGCACTGTAGGATGTTCAGCAGCATCCCTGGTCTCTGCCCTCTAGATACCAATAACCCCCACCCCCCTAGTTGAGACAATCAAACATGTCTCCAGACATTGCATTTTCTTTTTTTTCTTTTTTTTGCATTTATTTTTTTCAATTTTTATTTTAATTGTTGATCTTGTACAGTTTTCTTTTACTCCCACCCCAACCCACCACCCCAGCCCTCCCCACCTCCCTCCCATTTCCACCCCCCATAGTTTTTGTCCATGTGTCCTTTATACTTGTTGCTCTAAACCCTTCCCCTTTCCCCCTGCAACTCCCTCCCCTCTCCCCTCTGGTGACTTTCAGCCTGTTCTCAATTTCAATGTCTTTGGTTATATTATGCTTGTTGGTTTGTTTTGTTGATTAGATTCCTGTTAAAGGTGAGATCATATGGTATTTGTCTTTCACTGCCTGGCTTATTTCACTTAGCATGATGCTCTCAGATTCCATCCATGCTGTTGCAAAAGGTAGGAGCTCCTTCTTTCTTTCTGCTGCATAGAATTCCATTGTGTAAATGTACCACAGTTTTTTGATCCATTCATTTACTGATGGACATCTAGGTTGCTTCCAACACTTGGCTATTGTAAATTGTGCTGCTATAAACATAGGGGTGCATAGGTTCTTTTGGATTGGTGTTTCAGGGTTCTTAGGATATAGTCCTACCAACTTACACCATACACAAAAATAAATTCAAGGTGGATAAAAGATTTAAACATAAGCCGTAACACCATTAAAGTCCTAGAGGAGAACATAGGCAGGAAAATCTCAGATATTACATGCAGCAACATTTTTACTGATATGTCCCATAAAGCAAGGGACATAAAGGAAAGAATAAACAAATGGGATCTCATCAAAATAAAAAGCTTCTGCATGGCCAAGGAAAACAGTATTAAAATAAAAAGATAACCAACTGTGTGGGAAAACATATTTGCCAATGATACCTCAGATAAGGGTTTAATCTCCAAAATATACAAAGAACTTACATGACTCCACTCTAAGAAGACAAGCAACCCAATTAAAAAATGGGCAAAGGTCTTGGCAGACACTTCTCCACGGAGGACATACAGAGAATCCAGAGACACATGAAAAGATGCTCGATATCGCTAGCTATCAGAGAGATACAAATTAAAACCACAATGAGATACCACTTGACACCAGTCAGAATGGCCCTCATAAACAAAGCAACAAACAGCAAGTGTTGGAGAGGTTGTGGAGAAAAGGGGACCCTAGTGCATTGTTGGTGGGAGTGCAGACTGGTACAACCACTATGGAAAACAGTATGGAATTTTCTAAAAAAACTAAAAATGGATATACCCTTTGATCCAGACATTGCATTTTCATTTTTAAACTAAGATTGAATTCTTTCTGCACTTAATAATGTGGCTTTTTTGGAATTAGAGCAAATGGAGGTAACTGGATTGGATGTAAATTCTCTGTTCTCCATTTATAAATGCCAAAAAAAGCACTTGGCATTGTTTTATTAAAATGAAAGGAATAGCCCTGGCTGGTGTAGCTCAGTGGATTGAGTGCGGGCCTGCGAACCGAAAGATCGCGGTTCGATTCCCAGTCAGGGCACATGCCTGGGTTGCCAGGCCAGTTCCCGTCAGGGGACATACAAGAGGCAACCGCACATTGATGTTTCTCTCCCTCTCTCCTTCCCTTCCCCTCTAAAGATAAATAAATAAAATCTAAAAGGAAAATAAATAAATCTTTAAAAAAAAATGAAAGGAATATATCAGACCTTGTATTAATAATATTATCTTTTAACAGGACCTTCTCCCAAATCCCCTCTCCAAAAAAAAGCAAAGTGCATTTGTTAAGTCATTTAGAAATTTTATCAGATTCCCAACCCATCTTTTTCAGATCAAAATTGTGCATAGTTTTAAAAAATATATTTGTTGAATCTTTAATGTAGTTTTACCTTTGAAAACATCACCTTTCTCAAAGGAAATGATTTGTTCAAATTATGTCATGATTGAAAAACAGATGTTATCATATGTTGCTGTCAGAGTGTCATTCTTTTCCTCGTTGCAATCCTCATTAAGTCTGATTGAGCAGCAATCAAGGCATGCACTTCACCAAGTCTATGAAATTCACCAAACTTCGTGGCTCTGGGTTATTCAAAAAGGAAGTCTTTTATGAAGACTCGCCCTTAAATTCTTGTTCAAATGAATTACCATTCTCTCCCAGTTATAATAATTTTATCAGTAGCAGTATCACTGCATAACAAATTAAATTATAAGATTATGGCAGAAGTAGAAGTTGTATTTGGATATTAATCTTATATAGATGTGCTACAAATCATATTATACCATGAGTTAGATTACTTTATAAATTAAAGACATCTAAATAGTTCAATGCATTCAACCAGCATAACTTTATGAATGCAAATATTCAATGTGGCAGAATACTCACATCATCAGAGATGTACCTTGTACAGGACCCCGTACCTAATAAGTTCTCAATAAACATTGTTGAATTAAGCTCTTTATGATAATTTCTGTACAAAAATGTGATATGTAGAGGACTTTTTGAACTGTGAATTTTGCTTTAATTGTTTGTACTCATTTTGAGTCTGGCCCTGGACTTCTTTTATTAATCATTAACAGAAATTCTCTTAAAATTAGCTTTCAAGTATAATTTCATGAATAGGACAGTAAATGATCTGTCTCTATCTGATTCGGCTATACTGGAAGATAAGTTAATAGCCCTAATATGTCTTAGGGTCTCTTCTACCTCTATAATCAATCCTACTGTCTTATGGCAAAAATTTCTTATTTCTAATAGTATATATTAAAATTACTATAAGAAAATGAAAATTCAGTGTATGGTTTTGGAGAGAGTTTAAGGGGAGAAAACTTTGACTAAAAATTAAATGGAAGGTGATAGAATGGAATGTAAACACTTGAATTAAATATCATTTTTAAAGTGGGGGAGGAGTGCAGATGTTCTGTAGGGTCATTCTTTTCTGTGTCTTATATTTCTTTGTTGTTACCAAAAATATGAAATAAAATAAGACTCCTTCACATGTATGCAATCAAAATAGAAGAAGAGAGTAACTGACATTACTGCTAGATAAGACAGCACCTAAAATCATTTCCATACACTATTTGGAGATTTATAATGAATTAGATTGTAGGAATGTGCATGATAAAAGTGGCATCTGTCATTTAAAAACAATATAATTTATTTAAAAATGGATATGTGTGCAGTGCTTAGATTGACAGGTCTTTGAATTTTGAGGATAATTTTATCATTACCACCCCCAAGCTCCAGTATTTATGTGCCATTTGCTTTGGGATTTTCCTTGAATTAAAAATTGAACGATCTTATTGAGGTGCAGAGAGGATTTTATTACTTTCAGAGGTGACCTTCCAGATTCTATTAGAAAAAGAAAATGGCCTTTAATAACGTCACTTAAAACCTGTCTTGCCAAACTGACTTCACTTCATTCTAGCACCTTCAAATAATCTAGAAACTTTTTCTTTGACATTTCTCCTTCACTCTGCCCTTCGAACCTAGAGTCGGTAATAGATGTATGTGTGTTACAGCTGTTTGATGGTCTTCTGTTTTGTTTGTTTGATTCCACCACTCATGTTTTTGGTGTCCCTGCTCTTGTTGAGAGTATCTTGAAGATAGGGATTGAATACCCTATTCCTTTGTAACTTTGCAGATCCTGAGTCAGATCTTGTACCTAATGGGCATCTGGTAATGTTATTAACTGGTTCTTTCTATAAAATACCCCATGAGTCTTTTAGAGATTGTCCTGAGTTGTAATGAATTTTTAGCTATTTAGTAAGAAGTACAAATTGAATAGTAATCAATTATTTTCAGCTTTCCTGTTGAAGATGTAATAGTGTCAAAGGAGACAGGGACTTTTACTAACGTTACTGTGTAACAAGTCATAATATTTTTTTTATTTTAAAGTGATACCAAATTATGTCCAACCTAACATTCTCAGCTCAGCCCAAGTAACTCCTATAAAGGCTCATATTTTTTATTTCAGTAGAAATCCTAATCTCCTAAACTTTCCCAGGTAACATTCTTGAAGGGGATGTATGATTTCACCTGCTTTAGGATGCCTTAATCCGTATTTTTTCACCTAAATAAATCTATTTACACCCACCTCCTACCATACATGAAACTACTTAAATACTGTCCTAATTTTCATTTAAATGTAAATAAGGTCATGTAAATAGTATACACAAAAAATATACCAGAAGTTGGTAGGTAGTTTCTGGAATGCTTTCTCCTCTGGCAGGGATTGTATACACAATGGGATATGAGGAATTTGGTAAAGTATCATAAAAAATAACCTTATATCAAGAAATGAAGGGAAAAGCTGTATGAAGTGAAGTTAAAGAAATGAGGTCTATTTATCAGAAAAAGAACCAAAATCTTACTAATTCAGTGACTATTTTCAGTTGTGTGAAGAATAATGGCCAATGTTTTCTCCATGAATATATGTAAATGAAGACTTTAAAAAAAAGGAAATAAGCTTTAGATGGCAATGATTACATTTAAATAGTATGAAACTATACCCCAAATTAAGGCTGTTCTATGTTAGGATGGCTTATTTAGAAGGACTGTAGAATTATTTCATTAGCAAGTCATAAGAATGAGAAAGACACGTAAGTGTCTGAAATGATGGGGACAAAATGACATTTTAAAGACCCTCCTATTTTAATAGTTTTTAGGATTCCTTTCCATTTGTTATTTAATTTCTTTATTAACTTCCATAATTTCATCAGAGCTATCATCATCTCATGATTAAAGCTTTTTAAACTTTCATTGTGAAAGAAGACTTTAATGTTTGCTTATTTCACAAAAACACTTATTTTTGTCCCCTTTCCTCTGTGTTTTTATTATTTTATTGCTGTCACTCCAATCCACAAAAGTCACTAGCTCCAAAATGAAAAGTAATTCCAGATTTGCACAAAAATTTCTCTAGCCAGTATCAACAGAGGGTCAGCATTTTAGAATATTGATAATAGAAAGGGTGACTATCACTGAAATTTAGCCAAGATAATTTTGCTCTGGGTCTTCTTGAACATACAGAATTGATATTTTCTAAAGAATCAGAGACATGGAAATAAAGAACAAAATGACAGTAACCAGAGGGAATCGGGGAGGGGATAACAGGAAAAGAAGAGGAAGGGTCAAGTCAAGGAACATGTATAAAGCACCCATGGCCAAGGACAATGGGGTGAGCATTGTCTTTGGGAGCAGGGGTTGGATGGGGCAGGGGAGAGGAAGGAGGGGAATGGGAACAATTGTAACTGAACAACAATAAAAAAAGAATAAAGAAGAACTAAAAAATAAAAGGGGCAAAAAAAGTAATTGATGTTTTGATTTTAAAATAAACTAGGTGAATTGTATTTTAAAAGTGGGATTTTCAGAGTGCAAAGAATTTCTGAATTAGATGATTGGATGCTGTTTTCCAACTGTGTCTGTGTGTGTGATATGTTGTAAAGAATTTTTAATTCCCCCAGTCAGGGCACATGCCTGGGTTGCAGGCCAGTTCCCAGCAGGGGACACACGAGAGGCAACCGTACATTGATATTTCTCTCCCTCTTCCTCTCTCCTACCCTTCCCCTCTAAAGATAAATAAAAAAAAAAAAAAAAATTTAAAAAAAAAAAAAAGAATTTTTAATTCCCATCACATTGATATAACAGTGACTTTTCTTAAATTTGTAAAAGAGAATAGTTACCATGAACTGAAACCATAAGAAATTGGCATTCTTATAACTCAAAATTACACACTCCAGAGCAGAATTCTTGGAACTTAAATGGTCTTTTGTATCAAGCACTATACTTTGGAAACTTAGAGAATCAAGTCAGGATAATGTTAACTTTAGGGAAATATGTGGTGCTGGTAGAATCTTTAAAAAGTATAACACGCACGCACACACACCCTACACACAAATTGTTTTAGAACTACAGAAAGGAAATTAAGGACATGAGTTTCTATTTGTGTTTGCTATTCAGTTGAGTCAAAAATACATTGAATCCTCATGGCCTATACCAAGATGATTTGGTTTTGCTTCACTTTTTTATTGAATTTATTGGATGACATTGGTTAATAAAATTATATAGGTTTCAGGTATACAGTTCTACAATACATCATTCTGTATATTGTGTTGTGTGTTCACCACAAGTCAAGTACCGTTCCATCACCATTTATCCCTCCTCTGTCCTCTTCTATGTCTTTTACAATGAAAGTATTTTTTAATACTTTCAATGTAAAATATCCCTATTCTTCAGACTCTGAAAAGTTTCAGCTTTATGGAGAATTCTTAAGCATTGTGGACAGCTTCCAGTTTCTTTCTGCAGTTCTATAGTTTAGCACCATTCAGGAACCAGTTAAGAACAGATTAAGGGCTCATATGGTTTACTAGTTCACTGTGAAATTCCACCCTCACATATGTTCACAAGGCCACCTTGGGTGAGCACTTCCATCTTCAAAGGGGCCCTTCCCACTTCATTGTTGAATAGTTTGTGTACTATCTTGTACAGGTCCTTTTGCAGAATTTGGTTTTCAATTATAGAAAACCATAATAACAATTGCAGAAATCATTGTAGATTCTCAGAAAGAGTCAAATTAATGGTACAAAAGCCCTAAATCAGCCTCACTCAGTTTTGGTTGGCATGCACAGAGGTTTTTAAGATATAACATAGCAAGGCAAGATGCTTGTATTGGTTCATCATGATACCAGTAACATAGTATCTATAGATTTCTCTCAAGCCAGCTTCACCCACTTGTGTTACCTCCCTGGCCACTGTAAGAAAGTTTGTCAACCATATCATAGAGCTCCAAAAAGAGTTTGGAGGGACTTTAGAGTTGTGTCAAAGAAAGACTGAGACTCTGAAAGACAATGTGGTTTCCTTGAAGTTACACGATATTGTATGCATGTTTTTGCTAAACACAACTTTTAGGTGTGATCAACTCTATTATATGCACTAACATAAACCCAAAGAAAGCATAATCCAGAAAGGAGGATAACAGCATGAGACAAAACATTCTGAGTCTTTGAAGTGGTTATATGAAGTTTGTTTAGGTTTGAAATGCATTTTGCTTCATCAGTGAACTTGATGATGTTCTTATAAGAACTGAAGTTTGATCTTAATCAGAAATGAAATTTTCCATAAATACCTAAACTTCAATCCAGACTGCTTTCTGTCTTTCTTATGGACTTTTTCTCTTCTTCCCTTAGTGGAGGATTAAGTGCAAATCCTCAAGCAGTCCACTTCCTTTCATTTGTCAGCTTCAGCTCTTACCCTGTACACTAAAAGCCTGGGAACCAGGATGGTAAAGACATCTTGAGAGCATTGGGCATCATCTGAGATTATTGTAATAACTCAGATGAAACAAAAATGATGTGAAATAGTGTAGGTTAGATGTGAAACAGAGTAAGAGTACTAAAAAATTAGTACTGAGTAAAGAATCCTCTACAAGCTTTTCAGATATCAGCTGCACTTCCTCTCACACTGATTTGGTGACAGAAATGCTGTGATAGGTCTCTTGAGGAATAGTTAGACTCTCTGACCTGAAGCTCAGTGCTGGTCACCAAGGAGAAGAATGTCTTGTGAGTATGAGCACCAAGGTAACAAACTATACCTCAGAAAACTCCTTCAAGCAATAAAATCTTAGTAGTACATGCCCAGAAGGGAAATTCATCAGGAACTTTGGCATTTTTGAATAATACATGAAGTGAGGTGGAAAGGAGTGACACTCACTTTGCAGAAGACTTGGTTGCTTTCTGCCAATATTCCATTTGACAGTTTGTTGCAGACGGGTTTCTCATTCTCATACAGCTTGAAATGTGTCAAGGAAAATGTGTCCCACTTTCCTCCAATGAGCTCAAAAATTTCAAAAGTCAAGACACTGGTATAAATTCAGAGAGTCATGAGGGAAATAAGTTGATACCACACTTTAAAGTTGCAGAAGTCAAAGAGGAATGAAAATGGGTCATATTTTAATGACCTACTAGAAAGGCATTTCCTCAGTGGGAACTGGTGATCCAAGTATTTGAACATGCATGAAATTCATCTCAGTTCTTGTCATTCAGTACCTCTGACACAGTGACCTGTGTCATCCAAGCCTGGCTGGTCATAAAGGACAGGTGCCAGTCTGAGTAACAGAGTGATGCTGTCATAGCATTGTCATCCAGTTATCATCATTGTCTTCATATATCCCAACCCAATTAGTGCTTAACACATGTACACATTGTCTTTTTATAACTACAATTTTGAGTAATATTTTTATGTAGTTGAGTCATTGAAAAACTAATTGTTTGACCCTTTTAGAGAAAACCTTATCCAGTATAATCACCGCAAGAGGCTTCAAATTATATTAGTCATAGAAAAAGAAGAAAATCTGTGGAGAATACCTAAGAAAATAATTTAAAAGCCAGGTAAAAAAATTCAGACTCTCAAGCATTATACTGGGCCCAGATCAAGCGAACAGGTGCTGTATGGCTTTATTGTTCATTAGTTTAACTTTTAAATTTAGATGACCTTGTATAGACTAATTTTTCTAGAATTCTAAAAAAAAATCAGTGTTGTTGTTGTTGTTGTTGTTATTACAGTGTTCTTAATGACCTTTGAGGCAAATATATTTGGAGCTTTTTGTTGACAAATGCATTTCATCCTTATTCTTTGAAAATTAAGAATCCACATATATTGCATATGTCAATTCTTGGTTAATCAAATTATTAAGTTGGCCAACCATTTCATCCTACTATCATTTCCAAATAAACTGGAATGTATTGTGCTGTTCACGAAGCACCTTTCTCCCATGGGATCTAGTGTGTTCTCTTTCTGATCTAACATTCCTGTTTTCTTTTCTAAAAACCTGAGAACCAGTGAGTCAGCACAGTATGTTCAATGTTCCATGGAAATATACTGCACAGCTTAGAGCCTTTTGGCCCATTTTCCAGGGTGCTATTCATTACCTCTCACCTTCTGATTCTGCCACTATATTTTGTCAAGTGATGTGACTGTACTTGGCTTCTCAGGAGAGGCTCTCCCAGTCTTTGGCAAAGTGAACGGCAGTAATTCATTGATTATCCAGAACTCAGATGTCAGATTACAAACAACTCTGAGCTGGAAACATCTGGAATGGCAGCAAACCAGGTTGATGGGAGAGAGGGGAAGCATTGGGGACATATAAATATGTGTATTAAAGATTTTTTTGGTCTGAACTTTGAGCAAACAAAAGTAATAATAGTAGCTAGGGGTCCTAACCCTGACACTCTGAGACTTTTCTTGCTTTTGTTTATGCTCAGCTTCACAAAACACCTCTTGTTCATAGGTCATCAAAATATACACACACACACACATTCAATGTTACAGATATTCTATTGTAAAAGAGAGGGAAGAATTGTGTGTTTTGAAAGATTTTAATCAGTGAAAACATGGACAAGGTGGAGTAAAATTACTTAATTTTTAAAAGTTCTACTTAATGTATTCACAAGTTGTTCCGTAAAGGTTCTTGGGAGCCGAGGTTTTGTGGCCCATCATTTAACAGGTGGCTAGATTCAGGTTTTCTGAGACTATTCTGACCATTCACAGAGATCTACCAGCAATCAGGATATCTTTACCTCCTCTCCAGAATATCCAATTTTCCTGGCACTTCTAATTCCTCTTAAATACTTGCAGTGCTTTAAAAAAAACAGTCAACATCTTAGAAATTATCTACTATGTCTTAAGGAATCAGGGAAGAATACAACAAATTTTTAGGGTAAAAAATTTAATCTTATAACTAAGTAAAGACTTCAACACATGAATAAAAATGTACTGGTGCTGGAGTCAGGGTAATAGTGAATTGATAGCCCTATACAGTAAGGCTAATAAAAGCTTCTTAGAAACACATTTGGTTTGTGGAGGATAAATACAGGTCTTTTTCAAGTGCTTTTCCAATTATGAGAATGTTTTTTGTTCAATAGCAAGAAAATATCAATGTTTATAATGGTTGAGAACATTGTTTCTTGATGATATGAAATGACTACAATTTTAGGTCGCAAAAGTGCATACTATTCATAAATGTGGCTGACAAATACATTTCAAATGTTTTACTTCTGAATTCAAAACATTCTTTTAGTGATAGTGAGTAAAAATGTGTCCATTATTAGAAAAATTTCTAAAAATTTATCATTGTTGCCCTGGCTGATGTGGCTCAGTGGATTGAGCGTGGGCTGTGAACCAAGGGGTCACAGTTCGGTTCCCACGTGGGGCACATGCCTGGGTTGCGGGCCAGGTCCCCAGTGGGAGCCATGTGAGAGGCAACCACACATTGATGTTTCTCTCCCTCTCTTTCTCCCTCCCTTCCCCTCTTTCTAAAAAAAAGAAATAAAATATAAAAAATAAAAAAATGAAAATTTAACATTGTTATATATAACAACCAATACAAATTTTAATTGCTAAAAATGGTTGAAGACTTTCTGTTGGTGACATGTCTCCATCGCCCTCGAATGAGATTATTCTATCTCTCTTCAGCTTTCCAGTGGGTACCTTCTTCCTTCCTTCATTTATTTAGCAAATATTTTTAAACCATCTACCAATTGTCTAGGTACTAGGTGCCAGGATTATAGCAATGAACAAAACAGGTAAAGATAGAAAAGAGACAAAGAACTGTCTGATATAATATTAACCAGTTGTAAATACGATGAGGAAAAATAAAACTGCGAAAGGGGACAGAGAAAAACAGGTCTGTTTTAACCTGGGTTTTGAAAAATTCCCTAGAGATGGTTTTTCAGTACAGACCTAAATTAAGTGAGGAATTGATTGAATCATGCTAATATCTAGGGCAGTGATTCTTAAGTTAGGGGTGATTTTTCCTCTCAAGGGACTTTTGGCACCTGGAGACCTTTCTGTTTGTCACAACCTGGTCAGTATGAGAGGGGAGGTGCGGGTAGGGGCTGCTGCTTGCATCTAGTGGGTAGAGGCCACAGGTGCTGCTAAACATCCTACAATGCACGAGGCAGCCCCTGTAAGAAAGAATTGTGCAGGCCAAAATGTTAATAGTGCTGAGGTTAAGGAAAACTGATCTAGGGAAACAATTTCAGGCCAGGATGGAACTAGAAACACAACAGGCTCTGAGATGGGAACTTGCTTGGCACATTTGAGGAAGACCTTGTGACTGGAGCACAGTGTCAGAGATACTTACCTAGGAAAAGAACTTAAAGAATAGCTTAGGGCCAGGTCTCATGGGATAACAGTCAGGACCTCTACTTGTCCATTCTTCACCGCTGCCTCCCATTCCACAACTCTCTTATTCCACAACTCTCCTAGGACAGCTAGCTGGCTTTGCCAGAAGATGTCCAGAGAAGCTGACTCTGGGTTTTTATGGGAGAAAAGTATTTCACATACTTGTTTACCTAAAAAGTAAGTTCTCTACATCCATCTTGCCCACTAGTGTAAATGGAGGATCTTAAAATTGGCTCTCCAAAGATCAGGAAGATGACTTCACTAAAGTTCTAGAATGGAGCTCTTCTAAACACTAGTCACTAATCTCATGTAGCTATTTGAATTTAAATTAATGGAAATGAAATAAATTTAAAAATTCTCTTCTTCAGATGCCACATTTCAAGTTCTCAATAGCCACCTGCCTGCCATTTGGAACAGCTCTGATATGAAGCATTTTCATCATTGTTTTATTTGGAAATACTGTTGTCAAATAATTAATTATCTAAGGAAACTTGGAATTGAGCAGTTATTTCCTTTTGTGAGAGATAAGGAAAGTAGAAGCAAGAAAGATCACCTCACATGTCCCACATAACTGGATCAGTTTTGGCCCCATAAGAAAAAAAAAATAACTCTCCAAAACTTAGTAGCTCAAAGCAGAAATCACTTAGCTTGCATTTCTGTGGGTCATCAGTTGGGCTGGACTCAGCATGGCAGTGCTTCTGGTTCCAGCTGGGTTAACACATGTGACTGCTGGGTCAACTGCTGAGTTAGTTGGGAGTAGTTGGCCTAGGATAGCCTCACCCTTGATGACTTGTTCTGTATTCTTATGTCTGTTATCTCTAGAAGACTACTCAGGGCTAGTTCACATGGTGGTGGTGTCAGGGACCACAAGAACAGGAGCCAAAGCTCAGGTTTGGGACACCCACATCATTTCCAATTCATTGCATTGGTGAAAGAAACTCATACCGCGCCTAGATACAAAAGGTAGAGAAATTGACTCTTGCTGGGAGGAGCTGCAAACAATTGTGACCATTTCTAAATTTACTACCCATAGCTAATAAAGTTGAAAGTTGGGCCTCAAACTCCCATCTGGTATGTCTAGTAGTGTTACTCTAAATTCCTCAAGAGTTTTTTCTGTCCTCTTTCTCTGATGCCTCTGAGGCCCCTTCCATTAAAACTCATGTGTTTGATTTCAAGGTCATTTAGAATTTTTTAAAAAACAAAATAGAAACCTTGGATTCTAACAAATGTATACTCAGTATTCAACTCATTCTCTCATATTATCCTTCCCAGGAAAATGACAGATACTTTTAAGTAAACAATTAAAGAACAAACTTTATTTTATAAAATATATAGGAAGAATTTTGAGAAAATATTTCAAAACTTTGATGCAGATGATAACTCCCAAAAATGATCATGTAAAGCACAAGCTTAATTTTGGAAATGGAGACACTATGAGAGAAATCTGGCTAAGAAGCTGGAGCACAGGGGAGTCTCAGAGTAGGGACAGAATATGAACTTAGGGTCAGTGATTCTATAATAGGTAGAAGAAGACTGTGAAAGGTTATGGTCCCAGTTAAACAACACAGGTGTTAAGTAGAGTCATTCAACACGGCTTCACTTCATGTTTTCCTGTGCTGTTAACTTCTTTAAAATTATACCCAAAATTCTGCTATGAAAGTTTGAACAGCCTTTCTTAAAAATAGATTGGCAGGATGCATTAAAGGACTCAAATGTTGTTACAATTTTCTCAGAATTTCAATTTCAAGAAGTTTATCTAAACAAATGCTCAGAAATACAGTCTGCAAAAAATTAATTGCAGTGATGGTTATTACTGTAAAAAGAATGGGTAACAATCTAATTGAGCGATAATAATGTAATCAGTAAATCAATGATGCTAATAATTAAATTTAAAGTTTTATCTCCCAGTGATTTATTTTTTCATTATATTTTATTGATTATGCTGTTACAGTTGTTCTAATTTTCCTCCTTTGCTCCCGTCCACCCAGCAACCCCCTCTCCCTCAGGCAATCCCCAGACCATTGATCACGTCAGTGGGTCATGTATATAAGTTCTTTGGCTACTCCATTTCCTATACTGTATTTCATTTCCCTGTGGCTATTTTGTAACTGCCTGTTTTTACTTCTTAATCCCCTCAACTCTTCACCCATTCCCCCAAACCATCCTCCCATCTGGCAACCAACAAAATGCTCTCCACATTCATGATTCTGTCTTTTTCTTCTTGTTTGCTTAGTTTTTTAGATTCAATTGTTGCAGATATGTATTTTTTGCCATTTTATTGTTCATAGTTTTGATCTTCTTTTCCTTAAATAAGTCCCTTTAACATTTCATGTAATAATGGTTTGGTGATGATGAACTCCTTTAGTTTTTTCTTGTCTGGGAAGCTCTTTATCTGCCCTTTGATTCTAAATGATAGCTTTCCTGGGTAGAGTAATCTTGGTTGTAAGTCCTTGCTTTTCACCGCTTTATTCTTGGCCAACCCCTTCTAGCCTGCAAAGTTTCTTTTGAGAAATCAGCTGACAGTCTTATGGGAACTCCTCTGTAATTAACTAGCTGCTTTTCTCTTGCTGCTTTTAAGATTCTCTTTTTAACTTTAAACTTTGGCATTTTAATTATGATGTGTCTTGGAATGGGCCTCTTTATGTAAATCTTGTTTGGGACTCTCTGTGCTTCCTGGACTTGCATGTCTATTTCCTTCACCAAATTAGGGACCTTTTCTTTCATAATTTTTTCAAATAGATTTCCAATTTCTTGCTCTTTCTCTTTTCCTTCTGGTACCCTATGGTGTGAATGTTGTAATGCTTTAAGTTGTCTCACAGGCTGCTTATACTATTCTCTGTTTTTTGGCTTATTTTTTTTTCTTATTGTTCTATTTGGTTGTTTTTTCCTTCCTCATGTTCCAAATCATTGATTTGATTCTTATCTTTATCTACTCTACTGTTGTTTCCCTGTAAATTTGTTCTTTATTTCAATTAGTGTATCCTTCATTTCTGACTGGCTCTTTTTTATGCTGTTGAGGTCCTCACTAAGTTCCTTGAGCATCCTTATAACCAGTGTTTTGAACTCTGCTTCTGATAGATTGCTTATCTCCATTTTGTTTAGCTCTTTTTCTGGATTTTTGATCTGTTCTTTCGCTTGGGTGATGTTTCTTTGTCTCCTCATTTTGGCAGCCTCCCTGTGTTTATTTCTATGTAGAGCTGCTATGACTCCCTGTCTTGGTAGCATGGCCTAATGCAGTAGGTGTCCTGTAGGGTCCAGTGGCACAGCCTTCCCTGTCATCTAAGCTGAGTATTCTAGGTGTATCCATCATGTAGGCTGAGTATACCCTCCTCTTGTAGTTGGACCTCACTTGCTATTAGCAGGTCAATGGGAGGGATTTACCCAGGCCCATCAGCTGCAAGAATTTGCTGTGACCACTGTCCACCAATCTCTGCCCTCTGTGGAGGATCAGCTGTCCAGGGGCAGGGTTGTGGTGCTGCAACATGGTCTTTAGCTGTCCACTGAGTGTGCAGGCCCCTGAGTTTCCTGGCTGGTGCTGGCCAAGGTCAGCCCCCACCTGTATTTTGCCTGGGGTCAAAGTTCCTTGAGCTTTTTACCTGCCTGAGGTAAAAAGCTATCTGAGATGGCTGCTACTTGTGCTGGGCTTGGAGATGCCCAGGTGAAGCCAATCTGTGAATCTAGGCTTGTTGCTGCTACTGCCATGCCTGGGGTTCACTTAGCAAGAGGTTTGGAGGCTAGGGGCTGGCTGAGGCTGGCTGTTGCTAGTTTGAGAGGATTTAGTTTGTGAAGTCTGTGCCAGGGCTAGCCATTCACAAGGAAAAGCCACTGTTAACAGCTGTAAGTGGGGTGGGACAGAGCCCCAGGGGGTATCCAGGGTAGGGTAAACAGTGTTATCCATGTTGATGAATTCTCAGATGTGACACCAACTTGCCAGCTTTGTGGTTTTGTGGGGGGAGGGTTCAGAAAAGGCACAATGGCCTCTTCTCACCTTTGTGTCTGGGAAAAAGCTGTCTCCAAGCTCCAGCCCTGATGCCAGGCACTTCAGTTCCTCCCTGTATGCCACTGGTGCCTTTCCAGCTTCTCCTCTGGTGTTGGAGACCAGAGGGAATGAGTCTGTATACGTCCGTGTGTGAGTTCTTTAAGGGGAACTGCTTGGGAATTCAGAAGTTTCTTCTACTTACTCAATCCCCACTGGGTTTTGCAGCCAGAAGTTATGGGGACTTATCTTCCTGGCACTGGAACCCTGGGCTAGGGGGCCTGGTCTGGGGATGGGACTCCTTGCTCCTGAGATATCCCTCTGGAATTTTTATCCACCACACATGGATGTAGAACCAGCCATTCCACATATCCACCTCTCCTACCAGTCTGGATAGATGGGGTTTCTTTAATTCCATCCTTATCAGACTTCCATTCAACTTGATTTCTGATGGTTCTGAGTGATGGTTCTATAATTCAGTTGTAATTTTCATGTGGTTGTGCAAGGAGGCAAGCTGTGTTTCCCTGTGCCATCACCTTCTTACATCTCAAACAAATAAAGTGTTTTTATAAACAGCATAATCTTTAGGCTATAAGCTTAGTGGGATAAAATGATCAAATCTGTATATATATTTTAATTTTATTTTTAAATAACAATTTTTTGTATTTTCTACAATAAAACATGAATTATTTTTACAATCAGAAAAAAGTTTGAAAATTTATTTTGCATATCATCAAATATTTGAAAACCATTTACTTCTGAAGAGGGTTAGATTCAAATGCTGTTGCTTTTAGAAAAAAGGCAAAAAAGTTGCAGAGGTATAAATAGATCCAAAGTAATTCATGAATTTATCTAATTCCTTTCCAATGCAGCCTTTAAGGGTGGTAAGTTGATGGGATGTTCACTTACTAACTATAGTTCTATTTAACTTTTTAAAAAAGCAAACAAAATCTTGAATCAACCTTTTTCAGAAACTTTGGGGAGAGATTTCGGTTTTTAATGGGGGTTTCACAAATTTCAATCGTGAGTATTCTTACTCTTCTTAGATTTACCCACTATGAATCCTATTTTTTACATGCAGATTTTTCATTTTTATTGTAACTTTTTCTTACTTAAAAAACTCTACATGGTGAAAAATTCAAACAGTATAAAAATGGTCACAGTGAAAAATAAGTCTCCCTATCCCAGATCCTCAGTCCCCCAATGTCCCTTCCCATGAGGACACTGTCAGATGTAATCTTCCGTCAATAGTCTATGACATGACTGTACAAGTATTTTTAAATGTATAGACTCCCACTCCTTTTTTTCACCAATAAGACCACATCATACACTCTGTTCTCCACCTTTTTTTTCCTGTACTTTATTTATCTGAGGGATGATTTCATATTAACACTTAGAGATTGCTCAGTCTTCCCAAGAACCGTATGGAATCCTGGTCTTCAATCTTGAGCTTTAACTGCCCTCAGTCTCCTGGATGGTTTTCTAAGTTGCTCTCATCCTGACCTTATCTGGGCTCCTCATGCTAGGACAGGTCATGACTGTGCAGAAGGATAGATTCCCTGGTGTTGGACAGGAGCACAGTGAAGTCTCCTTTACTGTCACCCGGGCTCTTCAGGTGGTGAACAGGTGACAGCCAGGTTCCTGCTTAATTAACTAGCCTGTTTCTGAATTATTTAAAGGATTAGTCCATGTGGGATCCTAAAGTTCTTTCAGGGGTGGAAACTTGATTTTGGAGCTTCTGGTTCTGAGTCTAGTTGGCACTTTTTCTCCTCACTGTGTAATTTTCCACTTGCCCACACTGCAGCTTCTGTTTTGCTTTCCTGCCCACGCAACAGAGATCTTGTTCTAAGCTCCTAGTATTAATCAGCGACTCTGTTTTCTAACTTTAAAAATGAATTTGATGGACGAAATATCTTCAGAATCACAGATATAGTTTTCATATTTCTACTTAGCACACTATATGTTATGTGCTTTGGTTTCTTTCTTTTTTAAAAGATTTTATTTATTTATCTTTAGAGGGGAAGGGAGGGAGAGAGGGAGACAAATATCAATGTATGGTTGCTTCTCTTATGTCCC
Organism: Glossophaga mutica; assembly: GCA_039655065.1. Lineage (NCBI taxonomy): Eukaryota > Metazoa > Chordata > Mammalia > Chiroptera > Phyllostomidae > Glossophaga > Glossophaga mutica. Next base: position 140,651,561 of record CM077305.1, on the reverse strand, counting down.
CCACTGGGAACTGGCCTGCAACCCAGGTATGCACCTTGACTGGTAATTGAACCGTGATGTTTTGGTTCGCAGGCCTGTGCTCAATCCGCTGAGCTACACCAGCCAGGGCTGGGTTTTTTTTTAGTTAGATGCCCTCCTTAAATCCCAGACATTACCTTTATATTGTACAGGCAACAGCTCTGATTTACAACGATGAAAACTCAGATACGAATTGGGCTCTGCAGTCAGCAGAGTTTACCCTTACTCACAAATTTGCTGAGATCTGGGTAGTAGATGACTTTAAAATCTTCTTTATGTGCTTCAGGCAGTAGCTCTCAAATTTTGTGGTCTCAGATTGCCTTTACACTCTTAGAAATTATTGAACTTTTGTTTATGTGGGCTATATTTTTCTATATTTACCATATTTTAAATTAAAAATTAGAAAAAATTGAAGCCCAAGAAAAATGCCTGCACATAGAATATTAGCCATCAGAGCAGTTGCATCATCACAAACATGTAGTCCTTGGAAAATGCCACTATATGCTCCGAGGGAATGAGAGCAGATAGGGCAAACACTGTGTTAGTATTGTTGTGAGAATAATTTTAAACTCACAGACCCCCTCCATGGAAATGCAGTGACCCTCAAGGCTCCCTAGACTTCACTTTGAGAACTGCTAGCCTATTGTATAAATTTGAAACAATTGCTTTTTAAGGAGAGCCAAGTATTTTATGTCCAGAAAATATTTTTTCCACTGCCACTGAGTGAATCATCCCTTGGCCTGAAGTGACCTTAGATCTCCATGGGGAGGACAGGAAGGAAATAAACATGTATTAAGTATATTCTTACTGCTTCTTCCATCATCCCCCTCTCAGTTAATCACCAATCAGTCATCCCCTTCCGCTGACATTGGCCTCGTTCAGACCAGGATCATCTCTTACCTGCATTAATGCAGGCTCCCCGCAAGTTGATTTCCAGTCCTCTGGTCTTACCTCTATTCCTTCCTCCACACTGTGGCCAGAACATTCTTCCTAAAACCCCAAACAGACGACATCTGAGTCTGACAAATCACAATGCCCTTCGGATAAGTTAGACTTCCTCTTCATAGCTTTCAGGGCCCATGATTGGGTTCTGCTGACCCCTCCAGTGTCACTTCTGTTCTTTCCACTGTTCCCACCCTCTAGCCTAAATTCATATCCCACTATTTTAGATTGCCAGTCACCTGAATATGCATGCTCTTTAAATGAGGTATTCCCACTAGCTGAAACCTTATTACACTGGTTATACCCTGGTGGGTTGCTTTCTTCCAATTCAGCTTGTTGGTTCATGTTTACTTTTTTCCAGGAAGAACTCAGTGAAAACATAAAAGGAATTGAAAATATGTTTTATTGCTTTTATTTTTTAAAGAATCATGTTCATAGCAGAAAATACAGATAAGCAAACACAAGAGAAAGTTTAAATCTTTTAATTCCACACTGTGGGGATTTCAGTGTATGTTATCTGTCTTGCTGTTTTGTTCTCTCCCTCTCTCTCTCTCCACCTGCCCCCCTCTCTCATTCTTTCATATGTATAAATTTATACCTATTTTTTAAATTTACAAATGTAATATCATACAGAACTAATTTTTGTGAAATCAGCCTGTTTAATTGCCATTTAATTGCAAATATCTTTCCAGGCCACTAATCATCTATCTACATTGGTGCTTCTCCAACTTTAATGCACTGTGAATCACCGGGGAACTTGTTAGAAATGCAGAATCTCAGACCTGGCTCAAGACCTACTGAATCAGAAACCACATTTTATTAAACTGATAAGAACAGATACTACACACATGACCTCACTTATAACTGGAATCTAATGAACAGAACAAACTAATGAGAAAAATAGAACCAGAGACGTGCAAACATGGAACAGACTGACAGTTGTGGAAGGGGAGGAGGGAGAGGGGGGATGGAGAAAGAGCACATATGAATGACTCTCGGACATGTACAACAGAGAGCAGATTGAATGTATCAGAGAGCGATGGGCTGGGTGGAGGGAAGCAAAAGCAGGGAAAAATTGGGACAACTCTAATAGAACAAACAATAAAAAAAGAAAAATAGAAAATACCTGGCATGTTAACAAGTTCCAGGTGAAGGTGATGCTGTTGTTTCGAGGACCACGTTGCAGCAGCTGAGGCCAATGCATGTGCTTTCGCTGGCCGTGTCCCCAGTGTCAATGCGTCAATGTTTGTGTAACTAAGCCCCCTTTGTCACACAGCAGTGTCATTCCCAATTTCCCTGTAAGCTTGAGGCATATCCGAATAAATATTAGTACACATCCATCATTACTTCCTTGGGAGGAAAACCCTGTAAATAGTAAAGATCATATATCTTCTTAAGGGAAATAATTGATTTTTAAAGAGTCCAAAACAGTAGTTCATTCCACCTCAGAAAACATAAAACTAAAATGCAGTGGTGGCACTTCCTGTCATGTCTGCCTTTCCCTTATCTGCAGTGAACCAAGGCAGAGTTTTCTTGTGTAATTGTGATCAGTGTTGTTATTATTTGAAATGCCCTCCCTCTGTCTCTCTTCAATTCAACTAATTTTATCCATCCTTAATAAGCAGTTTATTAAGCATCTCACTCCAAAAAGCCTTCCCTAATGTCCAACTTATAGTGACCTTACTTGTTATTTTCACTGTCATCCTCTGGGCCAAATATCTCAAAGCATATGTATTTACTTTCTCTTGATGCCAGTTAAATGTATCACTTGGCATCTCTCCTCTCCGTGACTGGATTGTGAACCACTTGAGGGACTGGGTCCTCCTTGCACTTCATCCGGGGCCTCTGCAACATCTCTCACAGGAATTTATGCCAGAAAGGGTTTTGGTGTGGTAGAAAGAGTACACGATTTGGAATAATGCCTGTGTGTGAAGCCCAGGTCTGTCATTTACCATCTGTGTAATCAGAGAGCAAGTCATGTAACCTCTCTGAGCCCTAGTCTCGCCATCTGTAAAATGGGAGTATTTGTGGTGCTTACCTACCAAACCACTTAACAAGGTTGTTGTGCAAATTAAGATTATAAACTATTATACTGTTTCTTAAAATCTAAGTGAGTCAGTAAAAAGTCTCCATTTGAAGCTTCTTTGTCTCCACAAAGTCTGTTTCATACATGCAGCTCACATTCTCTCATCCCCCTACAGCCCTCACACTAAAGAGTGTATCTTGAGCTCAGGGACCTTTACCCAACAGTAGTATCTAACAGGAACTAAGCAGTATTATTTTTGTTTTCATCGCATTTATTCTTTTTACATTTTATTTCAACCAGTGAATATGGTTCTCTAGTTATAGCACTGATATGAGATTCACTTTTTAAATAACATTTAAGATTTTTTTAAAAAGACAAGTCAACTTAAAAGTCAAATGGTTGGTAAATAATAGAGCATAACTTATGAAAATATGGCCAAATATCATACTGATGTTTTATAAAGATGACTGAAGGTTGAGAAACTTCTAACTATGGGAAGCCACCTTCCAACTGTAAAGCAATACATGAATATCAGTTGTTATTTTATTTATTTTTTTTTTAAGATTTTTATTTATTTATCTTTTTAGAGAGGAAGGGTAGGAGAGGGGGAGAGGGAGAGAAATATCAATGTATGGTTGCCTCTTGTGTGTCCCATGCTGGGAACTGGCCTGCAACCCAGGCATATGCCCTGACTGGGAATCGAACCGCGATCCTTTGCTTCGCAGGCCCGTGCTCAATCCACTGAGCTACACCAGCCAGGGCTCAGTTGTTATTTTAGCTATTGTTATATAAAACACTGGAAGACCAGTTCTGCAGGTTGTTCTCCAACAGAGCCCTAGACATGATAGATTCTCAAGAAACATTACACAACCATGATTTGAAACTGACCAAAAAGTCAAAGTTCTGTTATTTCAGACAAATGACTGTCCATTGTTTCAGCCTGCATACATATCCAAACAGCATAGAAAAGAGCGTTTGTTTCTGATAAAGAAGTTAGATATAAATGTAGTAAGGGAATTGATCAAAGTAACTTGGATGGTGCAACATGCACCAATTATAATCGGGAGCAAGTGGACAGTATGTTACTTGGCAATAAGACCTTCCTGTTTATTATCAAAAACAGTATTTGAGGGGCACCTACTGTACAGAGGATACTTTGCTTAGAAACATTTGACAAAAATCCTGCATTCATGGAAAAAACAAAAGGTTTACTATCTTCTCAATTAACATTATTACTACTATTGTATTAGAACTCACAAGTTCACATAGCATTTTCAATGAACTATATGACATCTCTCAAAGAGGGGGAAAATCTTATCTTATTAATTCTACCTCTACGTAAAGAAATGAAGTCAGCCAGAGATTAATGATTAGACTAAGATAATACAGCTATTTACGGTCAGAATGAAAAACAGAAGATTCTGATCCTGTAGACCTCTTGTAATTTTGTCTCTGATAGTCATCCAGGGCAGGCCTCTGGGACACTAGATCTTCTTGCTGATCTGAGGTATTAAATGGTTCAACTCAGTGGTCCTAGGTTTGGATTGTGCTGCAGTGGGATTAAATTAGATAAATAGTGGGATTCTATTAAATTAGATGGGATTAAGATGAGGCCTCATGTATTTGGTTTCAAGAGATTGGAGAAGAATGACTATTTGAAGGATGCTAATTCACTTGTTTTCTTTTTTAAGCATTTCAATTTTTAATGAACAGAATACATATCTCAGTGACTCCTTACAAGTTGTAACATATTTACATATTTGGTTTCTGTTTACTATTACTTTTACAATTGCTTAAGGACTAAAAGCCTGATAAAATATGAATGAAATAGTCTTATACAGTCTTATACAGTGTTGTTTTTTCCTTCTATTTGCATCTCTTCCCTACTACATTCAATACTCTTCTGTGTATCCAAGGATTTTGAACCCTGTAAAGTAAGTAACCAGGGTTCCAGTTGAATTGGGCCCATGCCAGAAGACAGGACGATGGGAGGAGAGAGTTTAGGGCATGACTACAGCTCCTGGGGAGTAGTCCCTCTCACATGGCTACAGTGAGTATTAGATTCCTGTAACATCATTTTCTCCCCTTCCTCTTCTACTGTTCCAAGCTGCGGGGGTGCCCACTCCTCTATAAATCATTTCTCAAATTCCTCTTCTCTTTGTAAGCAAAACCAAAGCAGGAGAATGTGGTGATTAAAATCTAAGGCCCTGGAGTTGAACCGATTTAGTTCCAAATCCTGATTCTAACATTATCCCTAGGATCTTGGGCAGTCACTTAATGTGTCTGATCTTTGGTCCAGTTATAAAACAGGAAGAATAATAGTCCTTATCTTATATGCTTATAACAAGGATTTAATGTGTTGTTTTTTAAAGAATGTATTTAGAACAGTGCCTGCCTGTGATATAAAAAGTACTAAAAAGATGAAAAATATTTCTGAAAGGAAAAGTGTGAGCAAATGTTTAGACATTTCAGGCCCTTCTGGGGTTTATAATCCAATCTCTGCCATGGAAGTTATTCTCTTACTTCAAATGATGGCAATACCTGTTAAATCTCTTTTTTTTTTTTTTCAGGAATTAATTCTTATTATCAAAAAAGTTCTAAATACAACCTTCCTCATTATGTCTCAAAGCCTTTTCATAGGAGACACTACACTCCTCTAACTAATATTTCCACTTTGTTGTCCTAATGGAACCTCAACTAAAATAGAACTCAGTAGAGCTTATTCCTCAGAATTCTGGGAGGTGGTATAAAACACACATGCAGTAACCTGAATAAGGGCACCCCCAAAATATCCATGTCCTAATCCGCAGAACCTGTGAATATGTTACCTTACACATACATGGTGAAATTTGACTTTGCAGATAAGACTAAATTAAGGATCTTGGGATGGGAAGATATCCTGAGTTACCAGAGGGACCAAAGTAATCTCAAGAGGGAGGCAGCAAGGTGAGAGTCAGAGATTTGAAGATGCTAAGCTGATGTGGACCCCGGCTCGTGGGGTCTGACACATTGTGGATGAGGCACGAGAAATTCACATGGACTACCAAATCCTGTGGAGGTAAAGGGACGGCATGGTTTTTCTCTCAAGGGGAGAAAAAGCCTTGGCCCTCGCCTGGACAGGCCTTTATTGGGTTTCTCGGAACATTGATGGTCCTCATTTACTATGCACAGGTTGGCTTTAGGGGGTTACCTTTTACAGAAAACAAAGGAGCCTATGCAGCTAATCATATCACAGAAGAATATTTGCAAATGAAAAGGGAAAAGTAGTTGAACCGGTTACGTTCATCCTTGGAAGTTTTAGCATGAATTTTAGGAAGTTACTTTACAGTAAATGTTTGCTGCCTCAATTCAGGGTGAGGGAGTTTTAGCAAAAGCAAGTCTCACAGCAGTATAGTAGAATGCAGGCCTGATTTCCCATGGGAGAACCTATCCGTGGGTGTGGGTCCTGTGCATCAGACCTTGCTTTCCACTGGGAGCTGAGCTCACACCACACAGAATGGTCTCCTATACAAAACTGCTAGCTTAAAGATGGAGGAAGGAACTGAGAGCCAAGGATCGTGAACAGCATTTAGAAGATGGAAAGGCAAGGAGATAGATGTCTCCTAGAGGCTCAGAGGGAACATGGTTCTGATGACACTTTGATTTAAGCTCCATAAGACCCATTTTAGAGTTCTGACTTCTAGAACTGTTAAGTAAATTTGTGTTGCTTCAATCCTCTAAGCTTTTTTTTAATCAGTATTTTTTAATTGTTGATCTTGTACAGTTTTCTGTCTTTTACCCCGCCCCCAGCCCACCACCCCAGCCCTCCCCACCTTCCTCCCATTTCCACCCCCCATAGTTTCCGTCCATGTGTCCTTTATACTTGTTTCTCTAAACCGTTCCCCTTTTCCCCTGAAATTCCCTCCCCTCCCTCTCTGGTCACTGTCAGACTGTTCTCAAATTCAGTGTCTTTGTTTATATTATGCTTGTTTGTTTGTTTTGTTGATTAGCTTCCTGTTAAAGGTGAGATCATATGGTATTTGTCTTTCACTGCCTGGCTTATTTTGCTTAGCATGATGCTCTCCAATTCCATCCATGCTGTCGCAAAGGGTAGGAGCTCCTTCTTTCTTTCTGCTGCATAGAATTGTGTTGGAGAGGTTGTGGAGAAAAGGGGACCCTAGTGCACTGTTGGTGGGATTGCAGATTGGTACAACCACTATAGAAAACAGTATGGAATTTTCTAAGAAAACTAAAAATGGACATACCTTTTGACCCAGCAATTCCACTGCTTGGATTATATCCTAAGAACCCTGAAACACCAATCCAAAAGAACCTATGCACCCCTATGTTCATAGCAGCACAATTTACAATAGCCAAGTGCTGGAAGCAACCTAGGTGCCCATCAGTTAATGAATGGATCAAAAAACTGTGGTACATTTACACAATGGAATCCTCTAAGCTTTTTGTACAGCAGCCATAGGAAATGAATACAGCACACCTCCTAGCTCTTCCACCCGAAGGGCAAGTGAGCTGGAGTGTTTATGTACCCGAAGGGCAAGTGAGCTGGAGTGTTTATGTATTGACTCCTATGAGTCACTGGCTAAGGACTGCTGGGTGTGGCAGTGTCAATTCTTCCATTTTCAGGTAAAGGGAGGTAGACACTAGCAGTCAGAAGTCAGCTAGAGCACGCTAAAGTGCTAAGATACCAGGGAAATGGAAGGGGCACCCACAGAATCTGCCACAATATGCTCTTCATCTGTTCTTCCTGTCTAATCTGCCTCCGCAATCATCTCCCCTGTGGATCAACTTCTCCATTCAACCTCCCAGCACCTGACAGAGTAATCTTCCCAGAACAGGGAGGGCCTTAAGTGGGTTGCGCCCTTTCTCAAATATCTTCAATGTATCCATAAGGGAAAATCTTTACAAAAGAAAGCTCAAGAAAGAAAGAAGGAGCTCCTACCCTTTGCGACAGCATGGAAGGAATTGGAGGGTATCATGCTAAGCGAAATAAGCCAGGCAGTGAAAGACAAATACCATATGATCTCACCTTTAACAGGAAGCTAATCAACAAAACAAACAAACAAGCATAATATAAACAAAGACACTGAATTTGAGAACAGTCTGACAGTGTCCAGAGTGGGAGGGGAGGGAATTTCAGGGGAAAAGGGGAACGGTTTAGAGCAACAAGTATAAAGGACTCATGGACAAAAACTATGGGGGGTGGAAATGGGAGGAGGTGGGGAGGGCTGGGGTGGTGGGCTGGGGCGGGGTAAAAGACAGAAAACTGTACAAGATCAACAATTAAAAAATACTGATTGAAAAAAAAAAAAGAAAGCTCAGAGGTCAAATAATTAAACATAAGGCTGAATCCCCTGATACATTAACCTTGATCCTTGAACATCTAAATTTGTGCTTGCAGAAGGGATGCAGATATGCTCGGGTATCTATTTGTGTACAGAGTTCCAGGCTTGGCATATGAACCTTTGGAGCCTTGAAATGTGGATCCCTTAGGTCTGCATTCCTTAGAATAGCAGTGACACCATGAGGAAGTGAGAAAATTGATTTGAAAATGAAGAAGTTTAATTAAAGAAAACATTTAAGATGTGCGGTTGTCAATTGACACTAACAAAACTGAGCCTGAGAAACTCTCGAGTTCTGCACATTTATGGAATGTCACACATATATTTAGATAAACCCAGAATCTAAGGAGACCTAGTAGCTGAAATAACTTGAGTGCACCAAAGCAAGGACAGTCACCTTTCCTGCTCTGCCTTCCCCCAGTGGGAAGTGCTCAGAGTGCACGAAGCTTCAGAGCCTTTGTGTGGCAGACTTTAGGCTCAAATGACTCCCTTAAAATTTGTCCACAGTCCTCACATTGATTGTCCCAACCTGTGCTGACTTTGTGCTAGCTATTGGTCCAAACTATAAACAGTAGAGAACTGAAAAAGAGAATTTATACAATTTAAAAATACCAAAAATAAATAGGCTTTAAAATAAGAACAGAAAGTGCTGATGCTGGAGTTTTTAATACTTGTTTCACAATAAGGTTGGGGAGGTAAAAGGTGGAGCCTAAGGAAGGAAGGAAACTAACCTTTACCGAACACTGTACAAGGTGGTTAGTTCACAATGATGCTCTGAAGAAGGTGTTGATATCTGCACATTACAAGTGATGTGGCTAAGGTTCAAAGCAGTTACGTAATTTGACTGATGTCATAAAACTAAGAAGTTTTCATTTGGGATTTGAGCCTCAATCTAATTCTAGCATCTGTAATCTATTTTATCTACCTCTTATGTAAGACATAACTTGCATTTATATAGTACTTTTCAAAGTATATTTCTTATGTTCTCTTTAAACTTCATCTGTGAGGCAAATATCAATTGCCATATTTAGGGATAAATTTACAAAGGCTCAGAACTGTTTTTCCCAAAGACATTCAGCCAGTTAAGTGGTCTGGATCATGAGGCTGCAGTCTCCTGGCCTTTCTAGTCTGTTGTAGTATACAGACCTGGGCGAGGAGCGGGGCAGGGGAGGTGAGGTCATGGTCTCCTGAAAACCAGCTGGTAGCAGACAGTTTATTTTAGGGAATCAATCTGGTCAAAAAAATTAAGACTTACTGTGTTTTTTCCTTAATTATTAAAGTAATAGAATTACCTTACAGAAAATTTGGACAATACAGAAAAGAAAATTTACCTGTAATATCACCACCCAGAAATAATGAGTATTGTTTTGACACATGTAATGCAGATACATATGTATATTGTGTTTTAGAAAACTAGGATCCTGCTGTGTGTAGTTTAATATCCCGGTTTTCTCATTAACATTTGATGATGAGTACTTCCCCAGGTCATTTAGTAACCTTTAAAAACTGCCTTGTATCATATAATACTGCATAAACATAACATTAACTTAGTTACACAATCACTTACTGTTGAATATAGATATCTTTGCTGGTTGTAAGCTATTACACGACATGCTGCAATTTGGTTATCTAAACACAAAATTTACATTTCCAAAAGCAGTAGCTGAAAAGGCCAATTTCTCTACCTGGAGCGTTATTTAAAAACTTTTGCAAGATTGATGGGTGAAAAAAACTCATTTGATTTGCATTTTACAGATGGCAGCCAAGTTGAACTTGCTTTACCACATGTACTTTACCAGGTGTTCTGATCCACACACAGTACCAGGTTTATTTCTGTTCTGCCACAATCCTCAGAGACCCAGCAGTAGGTACCAAGGTGATCAAATAGGAAAATAATTCCCAGAACTCCTACATCAAGCCTGTGCCAGCATGAGAGTGTAAGCAGCTCTGGGCCGGAATGGAGTGTTATTCATCTTTCTTGTCCCCAAATCTTGGCTCTGAGCCAAATTCCTGACAGGTTTTCAATGCATTAATTAAAAACATTTCAATGGAACATGTTCTAATTCTGGATTTTGAACTTGCTCTGTGACTTGCAACAAGTTAGGTCACCTCTCTGTGCCTTCATGTCTTCAACTATGAATGCCTGGAAACATGTGACTTGCTGTGTGAACTAAGTGCTACAGAAATGCGGCAGCTTTCATACGAAAGGTCTGTGTGTGTGGGCACCTCACCTAGGCAAGATCCCTTTTCTGCCCCACAGAGGGTGGCACATTCCATGTATATTAGAGCCTTGGGCTTATACTTCCTCCCCACCTTTCATGCTGATGGATTGTGGCTGGAGCCCATTTCAGTTTGTTTCTCTGCCTACTCTCAGAGTCTAGTGGAGTCGAGCAGAGTGCGTGGCACTTAGTAAGTATCTGTAGGAAATGAAGGGAGAAAGGAAATCATTAATGATGAAAATAATGGTGATAAGCAGATGAAAAATTAGAACTGGACGAGATCATCTGAGAGGTCCTCTTGGTTACTGTTTTATTTTTGCAAACATGCATATCTATGTTAGCATCCTCACCTTAGACCCACTTGCTGAAATCAGTCTAAACGTTTAATATGATAAACATTCACCATGTTATTTTTGTTTCTTTGTGCTTTGCTTTGTTCTAATATTGGTCATGGTCTTTGTATGCATTTACTAATCAAGAAGGACAGAGTTTTCATTTTTAGAAGAAGTATACCAAGTATGAACAATGATTACATTACATTTTTTCCCAGATGAAATTTGTAATCATATTAAAAAAATAAAGTTATCATTTCCATTTCCAAAGCTAATTTATTTTTTATTTTTCTAATTTAACTATAGTTAGTATACAATATTTTATTATTTATATTAGTTTTAGGTACACAATAAGTGATTTGATATTGTTATACCTTACAATGTAGTAAGTATTTATGAAGCCAAAGAAAACTGGAAAGCATGAATTGTCTTTTTGGAAGAACTTTTTTTCCTAGATAATGAACATATTTATTTTAACCTACTAAATATAAATATTTTTTAAAGTTTCACTATTTGGTGTACAATATTTCAAATAGTGTTTCTAAAATTTAAGAAAATTAAACTAATCCACTCATAGCTTCTCTTGTATCATTTATTTATGTAATCACATCAGACTTTTTATACTTTTCTCAATTTCCAAGGGATTAATTTGTTTAGTTAGAAGAAATTAGTGTCAAAGGGAAAAAAAGGCATTTGTTATATTGTAAAAGTTATTACAACTCTAAAAGCCTTTTGATGAAACCACTTATCTGAGTGACAATTCACTTAGGAGATCTTAAAACATTGATAAACATTTTTTTACTTTCATAGGATTTCTATTTTGGACTATAACTACTAAATGCCTGAAATATAATTGGTTTCTCATCTTGAGCAATTAATAATTTTCCCTCATATTTAGCATACACAGCGCTTAGAAGAAAATAGCTGGACATGGTTTATAACCTATTGGGACCTATCTATAAAACTTTCCAAACAAGTACATGACTTTATTATCTCATATACTCTGTTACTAGAAAAGAAAGACTTAATTCAATGTAGAATGGTGCCATTAAGGTTAAATTTAAATTAGGTATTTGAAATTAAATAACTGATATTTTAAAAGCCTACATATTTCAATTTTATATTTTAAAGCATACACTTTCTTGACTATACTTTAAATTTCCTTAGAACTGTATTTTAAAATTTAATTCCTAATTCATGAATGATATTCACTACTTTATACTGGATGCAATATTTTCTTTTAATGTTTCTGAAAATATTGAAATAGTTTTATGTAATATAATTTTAAACAGACCAGACATAAAAGAATAATATAATAAGCAACCGTAAATCAAAACTACAACTTAAGAGATAAAACATTACAAAGTTGAAATCCTCTGTATGCTGCTCCCAGTCACCTTTCCTTCCTGTCCACTTTCTAGAGGGAAGTTCCTCCTGGAATCTGGGAGACACAAAAATGTATTGCTTTACAGATTTAATAGACAGGTACAAATCCATAAAGGATGTGTAGTAAATTTTTACATGTTTCTAAACTATTATATAAGTAGTATTTTATGAATGGGGTCTTCGATTCGCATTTTAAGTCAACATTGTATTTGTAAGATTTATCTATATTATTGAACTACAGCTCTGTCTCATTCATTTAGGCAATTCATAGCATTCAATTATAGGAATAAACTGCAATTAATGTATCCAATCTCTTTTTAGTGAACAATTAGACTGTGTCCAGCTTTTTTGCTAATGAATAATGCTACTATGAGTAAAATTTGCACCTCTCCTAGTGACACCTGCAAGAATTTCTCTGCAGTGAATTCCTACGAGTGGAACGGCTGGGCCACAGTGTGTTCAGCTTTGTTTGCTGGGTATTTCCAAATTGCATTTCAGGGTTGGTTGTACCACTTACACCTTTTCTTTTTAAGTTTTTTCCAATATCTCTCTTTCCTTTTATCCTTTCTTCTTATTAGGTTGTTTTTAATATTAGGTTGATGTTTGTTTGTTTGTTTTGTCCCTGACTTTCATTGTGGGGCTCTTCTCAAACGTGTGGTAAAGGGTCAGCCATTTGTATTTAACTGCAAAAGTGCCCATTGAAGTCCTGTATCAGTGATGGGTACAGGGGACGGGTGTTAACTGCATTCTAAGGGTTCTTTAATAGCAATACCATCAGCATTTGGGGCTGCATAATTGTTGTGGGGGCTGTTATGTGCATTGCAAGATGTCTAGTAATTTTCCTAGCCTCTACCCACTAGATGCCAGTAGCACAATTGCCTCTAGTCATGAAAATCAAAAATGTCTCCAAATGGTCCCTGGGGACAAGCCCCCAAAACCCAAGGTTGAGAACCACTGCTCTAATATGAATCAGTAATTGGCTGACCTTTTTATTTGCCCCAAATTTAAGTCTCTAGAAGCCTTTCCTCTGGGATCACTCACTTTCTCCAGGACTCCTCCAGTTTTCTGTCCTTGATGGAAGGGGAGCAGGGAAATCAACCCCATGTAGGGCCTGGTACAGTCTTACTCAGTCCTTCATTTTCACCCTATACTCCATGCCAGGCCTTGGCTGTATTGGTGGTGCCCAAGTCCAAACCCTTTTAGATTAAATTTCCTCTGACACTCAGCCTCCTCTCTCCATAGGGTAATCTCCCATGCCTGAATGGTGTAGGAAATAAGGATTTGCAATTTTTTAGCTCTATAACCGACATTGGCTTTATATAGTATATCTTTGTGCACATCTGAATGCTTTGTGATCATCTTCTAAAAAAGGTATTAAAAATATGTGCAATTTAAAATGTATTTCTCAGTATATGCATTTTTCACCTTTGATACATGTTATGCATATTTATCTAATCACAGTTCTTTTTCCCCTTTGGTCAGCATTAACATTTAGATTAGTCTTTAACCTGTTATTTTCCCTATAGCATTTTCTTTTCTCATTTTCTTTTCCAGAGAATAGAAGGAAAATAGATTGAAAATCCTCGGTCAAACAGGTATTAGAAAAAAATATTTTTGTCCCTCTCTACCGCTCAGATAACAAATCAGAGGTTTTTTTGTTTAGTTTTTTTTTAAGATTTTATTTATTTTTAGAGAGGGGAAGGGAGGGAGAAAGAGAGGGAGAGAAGCATCAGTTCATGGTTGCCTCTCTAATGCTCCCTACTAGGGGCCTGGTGGGCAACCCAGTCATGTGCCCTGACTGGGAATCAAACCAGCAACCCTTTGTTTCACAGTTGAGCGCTCAGTCCACTGAGCCACACAAGCCACAGCAGCAAAGCAGTTCTTAAACAAGATAATAAAATGGAGGGAAACTTTTTCATTGGTAGGAAGAACAAATACTTATGTAAATATAATCTGTAAAAATCTTGATGTAACCTTTCCCTCATGTAAAGTACTCCTCTTACTGAGGAATTTAAACTGAGTGGGAAGAAATTGCTAAAATAATATTCTGCAGAAATACCTCTAACCCATCAATTAAAATGTTATCATTTATTATTTTCCTGTACAAATAAGAAAGGCCATTATTTTCCTACTGTTTTTAAAATATGTTTATTTGGAATGAACATTATAATGATTCAGGGATTCGTGTTTTACAGAATCTTGGTTAACCATGTTTTAATGGGCAGCTCTGTCACAGTTCAACCAGTTCTTTTTGCCTCAGTGGTGAAAATTCTAATTTGAAGAGAATTTAGTGTACATTAATCTTCTAAGAAAGCTTCTATGACCATATTTTTTCTCTCTCACCTATTTTGGGGAAGGGGATATTTATCTTATATGAAGAAAGCAATCAAAAACTTAATTTAATTCTAACTAATGAACAAAGGCACTTAGTAAGAAAGGAGGGATAGAGGAAAGGAAAGCAGGGAGGAAGACAGGTAAGAGGCAGTTTGGCTTGAAAGAAAGGAAGGAAGGGAGGGAGAGAGAAAGAGAGAACCTTAGAAATCATCTTTTTAAAACTCAATTCCCTCTTTTTCTAACACTTTCATATATGTGAGAAGCATCTAAAAAAACAAAATTAACTGTTTAGGAGGAAGACAACTTTAGTGCTCATCCATCTCACCAATGTCCTGGTTTATTTTTGTCCTCTAAATGTACTTTACTGGGGAGAACATCATGTTTTTAAACCTCTTCTTATTGTAGATATACAAAAGGTAAAAGTTAAGGTATTTGAAGACAATGCTTTCATCTATTGTCCTTAGTTTGGGATACAACCACCAATGACTAGAAAGGAAATAATTACATTCTGTAATAAAATTGGCGAATAAAAATGAATAAGCCAATAAACAGTTATGGTTCACTTACTATGGGTCAGATCCTGTACCAAAGGGTTTATTTTTGTGCATTTCTCCTTTCTATATTTGTTTTTACTTAAAGTATATTTTATTGTTTATGCTATTATATATTACAATTTTCCCAATTTTTCTTCCTTTGCCCCACCCCCCAACCTCTCTACTCCCTCAGGCAATCCCCACACCACTGTCCATGTCCATGAGTCATGCATATATATTCTTTGGCTACTCTATTCCCTATGCTGTACTTTACATCCCCATGACTATTCTGTAACAACCAATGTGTACTTCTTAATCCCTTCACCCATCCCCCAAACACCCCTTCCATCTGGCAACCATCAAAACATTCTATGATTTTGTTTTTGTTTTGCTTGTTTGTTTTGGGTTTTTGTTTGTTTTTTAAAATCAATTGTTGATAGGTATGTACTTGTTGCCATTTTATTGTTCATACTTTTGATCATCTTCTTCTTAAAGAAGACCCTTTAACATTTCATATAATACTGGTTTGGTGGTGTTGAACTCCTTTAGATTTCTCTTGTCTGGGAAGCTTTTTATCTGTGCTTTGATTCTAAATGATAGCTTTATTGGGTAGAATAATCTTGGTTGTAGGTCCTTGATTTCATCACTTTGAATAGTTCTTGCCAGTACCTTCTTGCCAGCAAAGTTTTTTGTTTTTTGTTTTTTTTTTTAGAAATCAGCTGACAGTCTTGTGGAGACTCCCTTGCATGTAACTAACTGCTTTTCTCTTGCTGCTTTTAGGATTCTCTTTAAGCCTTAGCATTTTAATTATGATGTGACTTAGTGTGGACCTCATTGTATCCATCTTGTTTGGGACTTTCTGTGCTTCCTGGACTTGCGTGTCTATTTCCTTCACCAAATTTGAGAAGTTTTCTGTTTTTTCAAATAGGTTCTCAATTTCTTGCTCTCTCTCTTCTCCTTCCAGCACCCCCATGACTGAAATGTTGGTACATTTGAAGTTGTCCCAGAGGCTCCTTACACTGTTCCCATTGTGGGGGGAAGGGTTCCCTTCTTATTCTAATTGGTTAGGGTTTTTTTTTTTTACTTCCTTACATTCCAAATCACTGATTTGATTCTTGGCTTCATGTGTTCTGTTGATTCCCTATAAATTGTTTTTCATTTCAGTTAGTGTAGCCTTCATTTATGACTGGTTATTTCTAATGATTTCCATGTTCTTCGTTATGATGTTGATGTTCTCTCTGAGTTCATCTACTCTTCCCCTCAATAACTGAGCATCTTTATAACCAGTGTTTTGAATTCAACATCTAGTAGATTGCTTCTTTCCATTTTGTTTAGCTCTTTTTCTGGATTTTTTAAATATATTTTTTAATTTATTTATCTTTAGAGGGGAAGGGTAGGAGAGAGGGAGCAAAATATCAATGTATGGTTGCCTCTCATGTGTCCCCGGCTGGGAACTGGCCTGCAACCCAGGCATGTGCCCTGACTGGGAATCGAACTGCGATCCTTTGGTTCACAGGCCCGAGCTCAATCCACTGAGCTACACCAGCCAGGGCTTTTTCTGGATTTTTGATCTGTTCTTTTATTTGGGACATGTTTCTTTGTCTCCTCGGTTTGGCAGCCTACCTGTGTTTGTTTCTATTTATTAGGTAGAGCTGCTACATCTCCCTGGCTTGGTAGAGTGGCCTAACATAGTAGGTGTCCTGTAGGATCCAGTGACACAGCCTCTTCTGTCATCCAAGCTGAGTACTTAAGGAGTGCCCACCCTGTGGACTATGCACACCCTCCTATTGTAGTTGAGCCTTGATTGCCATTGGCAGGTCAATAGGAGGGATTTACTCAAGTCAATCAGCTGCAAATACTGTCTATGACAACCGATCACCAACTTCTGACTACCATGGAGGATCAGCTATGCAGAGCTTACTTCAGCAGGGCTCTGGTGCTTTTTGAGTCCACCCCTTGAGTGTGTTGCTTGTGGGGGTGCTCCTACATGGTCTGTAACTGTCCACTGGGTGCTCAGGCTCTGAGACATCCCAGGAGGTGCAAACTAAGGACAACCAATGACTGTGTTCTGTCCAGGGCCACCAGGCTTAAGCCAAAAGTGATCTGCACATAGCTACTACTTGTGGTGGGCTTGGGGGTGCCCAAGTGAGGCCAAGCTGTGAACCAAGTCTAGCTGCTTAAAGTGCCAGGCCTGGGGCCACTTAGTGAAAGGTATAGGGTACACTAAGACCAGATGCTGCTTGTTTGAGAGATTTTAAGAAAATCTGAAGTATGAGCCAAGATAAGCCATTCATACTGAAAAGCCGCTGGAAGCAGCTTGGGTGAGCCTGCAAGTTGGGTGGAGCAAAGCCTCAGTGAATCACCAGGGTGAGGCAACACAGTGTGAACCAAGTTGATGGCATCTCAGATATGTCACCCAACTGCCAAGTTTGTTGAGGGAGGGCTCAGAAAAGGAACGATAGCCTCTGTCAGCACTTCTGTCTTGAAGAAAGCTTCCCCCCAGCATTCGCCCTGATGCCAGACACTTCAGTTCCTCCCCTATGCCTCTGTTGCCTTTCAACCTGCTGCTCCAGCACTGCAGCTCAGAGGAAGTGAGTCTGAGTAAGTCTGTGAGTAGGCCTTTTAAGAGGAGCTGCCTGGGACTCTAGCACTTTGTCTTTCACAACCTCAATCCCCTTTGGTTTTTACAGCCAAGAGTAATGGGGACTTATATTCCTGGCACTGGAACCCTGGGCTGGGGAACCTAGTGTCAGGCTGGGACCTCTCACTCATGAGATATCCTTCCTGAGTTTTATCAACCACACATGGGTGTGGGATCAGCCTATTCTGTGTCTCCCTCCGCCCTCCTATCAGTCTCAGTGTGGCTTCTTTTTTAATTTTGTAGCTGTTGAACTTCCATTCAGCTAGATTTCTGACTCTTCTGAATAATGGTTGTCCTGTTAGTTATAATTTTGATGTGGTTGTGCAAGGAGGTGAGCTGTGTTTACCTACACTGACATCTTCCCAAAGGGTTTAATTCATATGTAGATAGACACATGGCTAGATACCCAGATGCTTACAGAGAGAGATCGACACTTTCATGAATGTTACCTCATTTTATTTTCATGAATGCCCTATGAGTTGATGGTGTCTCCATTTTATAGACAGAAAAATAAACTATGAGAGCTTGTGTGGTTACACGACCTTGCCAAAAGCAAATCGCTAACAAGTATGTATTTGTCAGATCTGATAACTGATGGGTAGAGCTTGAAAAATGAGAGGATTTGGTCATTGTAAAGTTTAGTCACTAATCAACTTTGATTCATTTAACAATGTTTTATTGTGTACCTTCTATGTGCTGGGCTTTTACTAGGTGCTTAGGAGACTACATGAAGAATACAGAGTCCCTGCTGCATACAGCTGAGAGTCTAGTGGAAGCAAGTGACAATAAATATAGCAAGTATGATAGTGACAGGTGCTAGGAAGAAAAGTAAAGCAGTTTGAGCCAATAGATAATGACCATTAGAAGGACAAGAAGCCATTACTCCATCTGAAGTCACAAAATCCATAAGGCATCTTTTTCCTCACAATTCAGAAAGGAAAGCATGTTTTGTATTTTACTATTGGCATATTTTATCCACAGAGAAACTAAAGCATGTAATTAAAAGAATAAAAAGTCAATAAAGGTGACTTCAGTTTCATCATGCTTTATTGCAGTTCACCATCAAATCGCATCTAAATTACAATCTGACTTTTTGAATCATGACCCAAAGAAAATCTAATCAGGTCATTGTTAGTGTCTGTAAAATTCAGAAGGAAAAAACATCCTTGAAATCTATTTTTGAAAGTCTACTTTCAAAGTTCAGGTGGCAATTCTTTTATGACTTTTTAGAGATAAATGACTGGTTTCTGATTTATATGGTTTTCTATGAAGCCTAGAAAGTATTTTAAAATTATTCCTTTAATTATGTGTACATAATTACCATTCATTTATGACAGAAATTTGCTCTAGAGATGGGAAAATGTAGCAAATTCCTTGGTCATTTTTCATTCTTTCAGAACAGGAGGTAATAATAGTATAAGTACCTTTTCCAAAAGACCCCGCACTCGACTGTTTCACTCAGCTTTCTAATTCCAGTATTCGCCTGCATACCCACCTTCCCTTGGAGTATAAAGTAAGATTTTGGAGTGGTCCGAGCAGAGGGGAGCAGGAGAGGAGCAGCCCGTGAAAACAGCACCGAAACCCAGGCTCCCTAGGTAATACGTAGGGGAGAATATTTTATCCTCAAACTTGGGGTTTCCGATTTGAAGTCTAGTACATGCTCTGTATACTAGTATTTTGCAATGAGTGGCCCAAACATCACTGTGGCACTTGAAAAGATTTTAGGTGGTATGACAAACATTTTTAATGACTATATGCTTCTTTTGACATATACTATAAAAATATATAACTTGTATACTAAACCCAGGATTTCTCTAAGTTTTATTACCTAGAATCATCAAAGCGGTATTCAAGTAAAAGAAAAGTGAGTCCACTTTTTAAATTATTAGGTTAGTAATAACATAGGTAGTCTGAAGATATGGCAAAACCATGATGGCAGGATGTTGAGGACCAGGGCTGAGTGAACACAACCTTCACTGTGATCTCTACTCACCAGGAGCCCTGTGAAGACTGGTTCCCTGTGGTTCTTAGTTTTCTGATAAACTCTTCTGCTCACATCTCTTTGCACCCACAAAATGTTCTCCTCTTCCCCCACCATAGATTTGACAGTCTGGGCTGCCCTGTGAAAGCCCCGTGAACGTGCCAGTAGCCACACTGAGCATTATTCTGTCCTAGAACCTCTGGCCCTTGAATTACCCTTTTGTTTGTGTGAATAAAAGACTCTTCCAAAGTTTCTCTTACATGCAGGTGCATCCTGCATTTGCGGAGTACCTTTCATTCTCTCTTGGTTACATCTTCAAAGAGGGACAGTGTTCCAGTGCTGCCAGTGGACTAAAGTTGAATAAAAATGTCCTCTTGAATTAGGCATTTGGTGTCTTAAATGATCTTAGGCAACTTCAAAGGTATTCATTATCTAAAGTTTTGTCACTTGACTAAGCTGCTTGAAAGTGACACTTTTAACAGGGCACATTCACTCAAATACTCACACACTCTCACATACAAAGAAAGGGCATAGACCTCCATTAGTGGTGGCTGTACATAGTTGATCTGCACTTTCAATTCTACCAGGGTCCACTACACACTATGCACATCCATTATTTAGCACTAGGCATTGTGTTATCTAGGGAATCACAGAGGAAAGGGACTTGGAAGCAGACTGAATTTCTGGTTTGCCACTTGCCAGGGTTTCAAAGTGACCTTGTCCAAATGATTGGTTTTTGTTGGGCTTTAATTTTTTTTTTAAATTGGAGAAATTATACTTACCTTATAAGGTTAGTATAAGGATTAAGAAAGAATATATAAAAGCCCAATATATTAATTAAAAATGTCTGTATTTGTTTAAACAACAATTAGAAAGGAGAAAACACAGTGGCTTAGGAAACTGAATTGTCCAGTAGCTGCAGGCATGGCTGGATCTAAGGATCAGCACCTTAGAGCAGCACCTTTGGGCTTTGCTGCTCTGTGTGTCTCTTGCACTCATCTTCATTCTCAGGTTCTTTGTATAGCAAACAAGAAAGGCACTAGCAGCTCTTAGTTTCCGTTGCATTAGCCTAACACCTGTCTTAGTCCATTCAGGCTGTTATAACAAAATGCCAGAGACTAGATAACTTTTATACATTTATTTCTCATAGCTCTGGAGGCTGGGAAGTCAAAGATCAAGGTGCTGGCATGTTCGGTGTCTAATGACAGTCCGCTTCCTGGTTCACTGATGGTAACTTCTCACTGTGAGCTCCCATGGTAGAAAGAGTTAAGGAGCTCTGGGCAGTGGTCTCTTTTTATTAGACAACACTAATCCCATTCTCCATCCTCATGGTTCAATCACCTCCCAAAGGCCCCATCTACCAATTCCATCCCACAGGGCATTAGGACTTCAACATATGAATTTGGTGGTGGGGGGACACAAATATTCAGAACACAGAAATCCCCCAAAGAAAGTCAACTCCTCTTTGTCCAACAAACCCAGCATTTAACCAACTTGAGTCCAATGCCCAACCTTCTGCCAGTCCCTGTGGCCAGAAGGTGGATATACTCACTAAACAGACATATGTTGCCTGTTCCCATGACCCTGAGGGTAGGGTCCATCTCCTCCCAAATCAAATGGATTCACAATTGATAAGAGCAGCATCCTCCAAGACACCCGAGGTGCTGTTTCCAAGAAGAGGAGCAGTGGATGCTAGCAGGAGGAAATATCAGATCTAGTTAAGGATTTACACAAAGGAGGTAGCCAGAAGTGAAGTCTTTGTTTATGACGATTACATTAGATGAGCCACAGTGACAAGTCTTTCCCCCTCCGTGTCAACTGGCCTGTGGGGCCTTAAAAACTATAATGAACAGGATGTCATGTATCACGTTACCATTCTCTGTAATACTGAGTATTGGTCAGATATGTTGAAAGAAGTACCCAATGATTCCTTAATATCCAAATCTCTTTCACTAGATCCCCTTACTAATGAAAATATAAAGTCATCAGAGTTGAATCAATCTTATTGAGACTAAATTGAGCAAAATTTAGACCTGACCTTTAGAGAGAAGCTCAAACCTTTAAAACAAATTGTAAGGTAAGTGGCTAATTTAGTTGCTATTTTTCCTCTTTCGAGAGTTCTGGTATAACCACAGCACTTCCTCCTCTGGAGAAAAGAGCACTATCTAGAAAGCTGCACCATCTGTGGCTTAGACCACTTACTGGGTAATTAGCTATGCCAAGCCTCAGTTACCTGATCTGTAAAATGGCAATGGTGATATTTATTTTATTATGTCATGTTGAAAATGGAATGAAGTAATAAGTAAAAGAACCAAGAAAATAACTGATATCAATGCCTTGCCTAATATATGTTCTTTCCCTTCTGTCTCAATAAAGAGCTCTTTTATTATAAATTTATAGTCTTAATAAATTTACATTAATTTACTTCACAGAATTTAAAGTCTCAAATTTATGTAAGATGTGAACCAAAGTAATGTATATTATATACTCAGAGGTAGCACTAACAATTTGCTGCAGCTGAACCCTCTGAGACACTATATTTATTCAAATGAACAGACTTAGAAAATTTAAATTCTGGGAGCTCTGAGTATGGCATCAGGGGATATGCAAAATAAGAGAAATTTCTCTGGCTTAGAGAAAGATGTGAATGTTGGGGACAGATAAGAAATCCAGAATCAGTGAAATGATAAAAAAATAATTTACAAATGCACTCTGAGTATACTTCCTTAGTGAAAGTTATTCGCCAGGAACACATTCTGATTTGTGTCTTTAAAGTGAAGATAAAAGATAAAACTCACTACAAGGAAATTTGCTTTCTACTCAGCTTAACTGAAGTGCAACTCTTTTTTGAAACAACAACAACAAAAATCCCTAGTAATTTCCTGCAGACCTCAGTCACTATTTGCAATCACTTTTAGATTTAGCTTTCAAGTTCAGATTTAACAGAAATGTATCGGTCTGCCAAAGGGTACCTGGCATCTTATCAGCAACATTTTGGTGTGTTACCTCATCATTTTGGTTCTGTCACAATACAACCAAAGAGAGATGTGACTCTCTCATCAAGCAGTCAAAGAAACAAAGGTTCTGGAGAAGTTATATGATGCGCCTGAAGCCACACAGGTAGTACCAGAAAATCAGGGTGGTCAAACCCAGTTTGCCCTACTCTAAATCCACGGCTGTTTTCAGAGTATTAGTACCATACTCTAGACTCAAATGGAGTTTTTTACTTCTCACATTTAACAGCACCTTTCTTCATTAAGATTTCTACAAGCTGAACAAATTGGTTTGCAAGTTATTTATAGAAATAATTTCACCCATCACTGAAAGCTGCCTTTGCAGAGCTTTTCAAAAGCACACAAAATATCGTGTGGCAGTTTAATAAATGGAAAAAAGAGAAAGAAATTATTGGGAACTGCCAAGTGTTTATGCATAAACACTGGAAGACACACATGGGAGCATAGGGATGACTCCCCACTCAACTGCAGGGACTACCATTTAAGTAGCAAGGGCTGTGCGCACGCATGCATGCATGCGTGTGTGTGTGTGTGTGTGTGTGTGTGTGTGTGTGTGTCATTTTCCAGGTCCTCTCAAGGTCAGGGATCCAGCCTGATGTCATAGGCATTAGATCACCAACAGCTTTCTTAAATGCTCCCCAAAAAGGTTTTCAAATGTCTGCATTTAACCACAGGAAATCTCTGTCTGCATAAAATTTCCATTCTGTTTGCTCTTACCTAGATTTCCATCACCCACTATAGTGATCTTTGCTAGTTCAGAGACTTTAACGGATAGCCTCCAATTAAGAGAAGTGGGGCGATGAACTAAACACTGCTTAATTAATGAACTTTGGTTGGCCACTTCTTTCATGAAAAAATAAAAAGATATTTCTTGGAGATTTAAAACACAAAGTTCAGAGCACAGTTCATAAGCAGGACACTGGCTGCTGAATGTGTGGTGCAGGTCACTTGACCAGCGTGGCTGTATGCGACCAGACCAAATGGCCCTCACCTTCTCTGGACCTTCCCATTTCTGAAAGAACAGTGAACTCCTCTGCACCCTTCAAAAGACAACTCAGCATTCCTGTCTCCTTGCTGAAACCTTCTCAATCTCTGTGCTGAGGCAGTCTCTCCTTGGCCCTTGTTCCAGTCGCACTCTATGAGTGAAAACCTGTATTTTTCACTTTCCGGTTTTGTCACGGTCCACGTCCATCCATCTCCCACTAAACTGTAAACTCGCCGCCCACGGGGGCTTCGCTTTCAGTGTTCTCACCACACTGCCTATTATCGCATCTGGCATACAGTGCACAGGAGTCAATTTATTGTTCTTTAAAGCGATTTGCTCGCCTCCTTTTGGCAAATATCCTGCACTCATGTTTTATATCAGGATTACCCTCAGAAAAGAGGTTTGTGAAGCTGAATATTCATTGTGATTTCCTTGCTTTACTGCAACCTTAGTTAATCTGCATTTTTTAAAGAAACAGCTGCTTTCAGTTTTATTTTGTTTTTTAATCCATCTCACTTCAAGAGAGTACAGCCAATCAATATGCATATGAAGTAAAAAGAATGGAAAATGGATGTAAGCCATTCCTTTTTCTGGGGTTTTCCTTTGAGCCCTATCTTCAGAAATCTCCCATATCTTCCGTCACCTGCTTAGAATAAATACAAATTAGTTTCAACAATTATATGTTTTAAGGTCAACTACAAATGTATCTCTTTGATCCCTATTAAAGATGCCAGGCTAACTCTCCCGGTGCATTTGCCTTTACTTACGCTGTGTGTTTCTTGCTCCCACACTGCTGCTGCGTCACACACGTAGTGTGCTGGTCATACTTTGCCATGGAAACAGGCCTTTCCTTTGGGGTACTCTGCATCCTGCGGCCACAGGGTTGAGGTTGCTCCACTTGTGGGGTTTGGTATTGAAGTGTTTTCCCCCTTTGGTATTTTAGTTAAAATGAATAGAAAGGAAAAAACAGCTATAAAAGAGAGGATTGCTGTTGAAGGAAACTGATGCCTTTATTCCTCCTAGTATTCATTCACAATTTAGTTTAAAGAAGTATTTCTCCCACTTGAGTTTACAGAATGCCTCAGGTTTTCGCACTCAGATAGCTAAATTTTGTGTACCACTGTCTGCTACCAGCACCAAGAAGAAAACTAAACGTAATTTCATGTGTGCTGCTTTAGACATCGGGAATCTTACTCCAGGCCCAGCAAACATTTCTGGGTATTTATCACTGCAAGTCAGCATTGTTAAAATTAGAATCTCACCTCTGGTAAATGTTCACATAAAGCATATTCATGATGCAGGATAATGAGTTTCAGAGGCCCCTATCTCAGGTCCCAGTTCCAATTAATGTGTGGCAGAGAGAATTGCATAAGAAATGTCAACAGGAAAATAAAGCTGGTTGATTTGGACAGAAGAAATGTTGATAAATCACCCTGGTGGAACCCATCAATCAGTGCCTATTTCTGTTGTGCAAAGGAGTTGTTTTTGCAAACTAGTATTTGTCATATCCCCTCTCAAAAATTCTGCAAACATAATGTACTATTTCCCAGAAAAGGTTGACTGAATGAATCTCCAGAAAATAAAACTAAATGATCTCCTCATTCATTAATCTATAGATCCTTAGTATGTGTTTATGATGCTCATGTTAACTGCAAGCAAAGATAATAGGCAAACCTGTTACTGTAATATTAGCAGGCTGTTACTGCCCACCACTTTTTTTTATGGTTGTGCTACATAGAGGGTATCTTGCCTCCAAAACTTCTTTTTTCAGCTGAGTAATATATACTGGGGATGAAGAAAAATGGAGACACCAAACTCCCAGCGAGACCCAGTTTCTCCTCTGGACCACAGATGGTTACTTTCTGCACTGTACCTCAGTCCCCACCTGGGTTGAGCTGGGGAATATAGCAGTGAATAAAAGAGACAGTAATAATTCCTGCCCTCTTGGAGATTACCTTCTAGAGGAAGAGGTCAGAAAATAAACAATACAAAACGAGTAAAGTACATTGGATGTTAGCAGGTGAGAAAGGGCTACAGATGCACATGAAGCCGAGAAGAGAGGTAGGGAATGCCGGAGGGCGGGGAGGCTGCGATTTAAACTAAGGTGGTCAGGGAAGGCCTCCTTGGAAAAAGTGACATTTGATCCAAGACTTGAAGGAAGTACCTCTCAGTACTCAGAAATCTGTTGGATATCTGGGTAATAAGCATTCTAGAGAGGACAATCAAGGTCAAGAGGTGGAAGTGTGTTGCGGACCGTTCAGCCTGGTTTCAGGAGTTGTAACCCTCACCCCATGGTGGGCTGTGTAAGAGCCCAAGGGACCCACTTCATCTAGGTCTGTTCTGTCACAAGGATGTGACCTACGAAGGAGACAAAGCTTATCTCCCTGGCAGGAGCACTGCTTCTGCCTTGCCCATCTCTGGCCCCATAGCTTGGTTGGCAGTCAATGACGGGTAAGACTCCTCATGGGAGGGGCAACCTAAGCCAGACGCAACCACTTGGAAGGCCTCATGGAAGGACTCGGGGGGTTGCAGCAAAGAGGATGTGATGGACCCTCGCCCCTTGGCTATTCTGACATAGCCCGAGTCCTCATTTCCATCTGGGAGATGTCTCCTGCTTCCTAATCGGCTTAAAGCCTGAAACTGTGGGGGTGAGCAGTGCAGCCCTGTCCTGGCTAGGACGGCCCCTTGGGTGATTGGCATAAGAAAGAATTCCTAAAGTCCTGTGAAACCTGCTTTGCTAAGAGTGCTCTTCCTGAGGTGACAAGTGGCCCAGGAGGAAATGAGCATGTCTCCCAAAGTTTGGCAACCCCCCTTCCTGACAAACACTGGCTCGGATTAAGCCCTCATATTTCTTTGACGTGTTAAACTTGTATTCCGGTGTATTGGAACCCAATAAAAGCCTAGTGAGGAAGGGGCTCTGGGTCATTCTCCTCTGAGAGTTTGACCCCTTTCCTCCCCAAGCACACGATGTCTTGGTAGTTTTTACTTCCATCCGTGACGGAGGGATGGGGCTCTGCGGGCGGAGCCCCCCCCACATCTGGCGCCCAGGCCAGGGTCCCCCGCAGAAGTGTAGCTAGAGAAACAGGAGCAAGGACCGATGCAGTGAGAGAGGTGAGGAGGGGTGAGGGCCCTTGTGGATCTGGAGGGTCTCTGTAAGGGATCTGGTTTCTGCTCTGAGATGGGGAGTCCTCTGGAGGGTTTCAGCAGAGGAGAGATATATTCTGATGCTTTGTCCAGAACACCCTGGCTGCTCCGCTGAGAACAAGCTAAGCAGAGCAGGGACAGGGAGACCAATAAATAATGTGGAGGCTATTGCCTGTACAGGTAGAAAGTGATGGTGCAGGTGGCAGCAGCGGGGGCCTCAAGAAGCAGTCAGGATCGGGATGCATTGTGAAAGAAACCTGCTCTCCCCTGCCATGTATTTGGATTCTTTCAAGGTAGCTGGAATTTCTGAGTGTTTATTATGTCAGCTCTTGATGGAAAAGAAAGAAGTTTGCTGCTACTTGTAGTAGTGAGCTTTTCTCAACATTGTGAAACTGAGGCATTGTTAAATGTTTTGAAGCCATGAATCTTTCCCTTAAAATAATTGAACATGAGTCATGTGAAAGATTATAGAGGCAAGGGCCTCCCAAAGTGAAAGTTACACCCTCACAATTTTAGCTATAAAATTATGGAGAGAGAACTATCTGCATTTCCCATGTTTAGGAGAGTGAAATTAAAACATTAGTGGTAACTCAGTCACGTTAATGAAAAAAGGGGGTGTGAAGAAACTTCGAGTTTCAATAGAACCTTAACAAATGTGAAGACATCGCTGCTGCAGCATCAGAACTTCTATGTGGTCTGCTTTCTTCATTTTCATCCCTGTCTTCAGTCACTGAGCAGTGGTTTTGCCTGGTGGTGCGCCAGCCGAGCCACAGTCTTCTCTGTCCTCACACTTCCTGCATCCATGCCTTTGCATGTCTGACTTCCATCTGGAGTGCCCAGATCTCCACTGCTGACAGCCTTCAAAACTCAGCCCAAGGGTTACCTCCTCTGGTGGGGTAGTTGCTCCCCCTATTGCTTCCATCACACCAGCCGCACCCCACCCCCAATAGAGTACTCTCCGAGTCACTAGGTTTCTGCATCTGCCTTTCCCTCTAGACTGGAAACTCCCTGAGGGCAGGTACTCTGTCACATTCTTTGTTCATAGCTCCAGGGCTGGAATGATAGTGCTGTGGCACACAGGAAGTGCTTAGCGTGTGTTGTAATTTTTTTGAAAGAGCCCTTAGCAGCTGATCATTTTATTGTTAGATACTCACATTTGCAGGAACCAGTAAAGGTTCCTTCCTAAGTTAATAATAATGATAACCATTTATTATGAACATGCCATGGCCCCCATACTGAGCTCGGCATGTTACAAAGTTCAGTCAGGCCTCTAACAACCCTTTGAGGAAGATATTTTTTTTGTTTCTATTTTACAGATAAGGCTATTATGGAAGTTCCAGAGCACTTGGTCCAAGAGACAAACTTGGAGGTGGAGAGAAGGAAAGAGGTTAAGCAATGAATGGGGAGATGGAATCACCAGAATTCGGTGACTAGTCAGACCTGGGTGATGAGCATGAAGGCTCAGGACAGCTCCAGACCTCTGGCTGGATGATGGAATCGTTAACCAAAGACAGGGAATGTGGGAGGAGGAGTGGGTCTGGACAGAGGGGCAGAAAGGGCAGATCACAGTGCATTCAGTTCTGAATATTTTTTATTTTGAGACACCTGAGAAAAATACAGAGGGAAATAAACAGGTTGGATAAGGAATAGCTTTTGTAAGATCTCTGCCTCTTTTTTTTTTTTTTTTTTTTTTTTTAGCAATCTCTTCCTTTCATGATGAGTCTTAGGAGTTTTATTTTCTCTTTTATATGATAACTCATTTGGGTTGTTTTTAAGTAGCAGGGAAACTGAGCTACTTCTCACTAGTACAAGCATCTGGATTTATCACTACCTCAGTGGAAAGAACAGATCCCAATTCTACAAGTGTAAAGGTACCTGCTTTGTATTAATTTCTACTGAGTGTTTTATTTTATACATTTTAGGAAAATTGTTTGTGTAGCTCTGAGAACGTGCACATAAACAGCACCTGTCCTTGTGGACACACTGTGCTTTTTAACAGATAAAATGTCCTGGATAAAGAATGGAGCCCCACTTAGGGAGCAGTTTACTGTCTGAAACCATGAAATGCACCAAGCAATGTAACCTCAGGGGAAAGGACAAGATGTCCTGTATTGAACAAAACTTAGTGGTTTTAGTAGCCCTTCAGAGGGAAAAATCTGTTAGGGAAGAGAAAGTGCTATTTTATTACTGGTACATGCTGTTCCCATGAATTGTTGGAAATAAATATATGCTCTCTACACTGCTGGGCTTTAATTCATTTATATTACCTATTTACTCAAAGTTTCTACATCACTGCACTGAAATGACAGATACTTTATTGTTACATGCACACAGCTAGAAAATAATTTTTATTTTTTGAGACATCAGAGCAACTTGCGTGGGTCCCTAACTGCCATAGACCACACAGCTTCCCCACATTTTTCTTACATTTAATTGAGGAAACAAAACAAGGTTTCCTCTACCTGATTTGGAAATAATGAAAATTAATAAGATCTGTCATTGAAGGGTTCCAGGAAGAAAGCATTCTATTAATTATAAAATATTTTATGAAAGCAAACCGTCCCTCACTTGCCTACCATCGCTCTGTGTATATATTGAGCCATATAATTACTCTCACATTTTATGGATGAGGAAGCTGAAGCCCAGTGAGGTTAAACGATCTGCCCAGCACCTCATAGCTAGTGTGTCATCACATCAAGGCTCACACCTCCTTTTGCCTAATGACCTTAAAGAACTCTGCAACCAAATCATTTTGATTTGGGTCTATGAAATCTAGATAAATCACAGTAAACTGTTCCTTCTTCTCACCCTGGCACCATCGTCCACCCAGGCCAGAAACCTGGCTTCATAGGTGACTGTCCCTCATGCTAATCCTGAATCCAATACGCTGGCAGTCACTGATTACTTTTCATCCCCACACACTGCCACCACATGAGTCCCAGCTGCCTCAGTATCTCCTTGGACAATAGCAGAACCCCCTGCATCTGTCCTTGTGCCTCTTCAATCCCCTGTAACCACAGCTGTTTGGAAAACTCTCCTCCAATAGATCGTGTCATTCCCCTGCCTGATGCCTCTGGCTGGCTTTCCTCAAGTGCAGGTGGATCAGATACCACCAGCACGAGTGACAGCCTGCAATGTCCATAACCACACACCCGGCAGCCTCAATGTTCCATGGGAAGGACAACATATCTTTAAATCAGAGAGCTCGGTGTTTGAATCCCAATTGTGTCAGTTTCCTAAGGCTGCTGTCACAAAGTAGCACAACTGGGTGGCTTACAACAACAGAAGTTTACTCTCTCACAGTTCTGGAGTCTAGAAGTCTGAAATTAAGGTGTCATTGGCACCATGCTCCCCCTGAAGGTTCTGGGGAAGAGTCCTTCCTTGCCTCTTCCTGCCTACCGATGGATGTCAGCGGTCCTTGGCATGCATTGGCTTCTAGGTGCATCCCTCCAGTCTCTGCCTCTCTGTTCATCTGCCCTTCTGTGCGTGTGTATGTCCTCTGCATCACAATCTCTAACTCTTTCCGTATAAGAACATTGGTCTCCGGATTTAGGACCCACCCTAATCCGGTATGATCGTCACCCAATGACATCTGCAAAGACCCTATTCCAAATAAGGTCACATTCACAGGTACCAAGGATTAGGATTTCAGCATACCTTTCTGTGCGGACACAATTCAACCCACCCTGGCAGGTTTGCCCCATGACTTTGCACTTCTTTGAACTTCATATTTCCCATATACACAACATGAATGCCAGTATCTAATGTGGGGGGTTAGTGTGAACAATCATTGAGCTAATGCATGTAAGGTATTTATCACAGTGCCTATCTCATAGAGACCACTCGATAAGTGGTATCTATACTTGCTGAGAGACTTTTTTCTTTAAAAAATTATCTGTAAACTAATCTGTATTCTAAGTGTACCAAGGAAACTTGCCATTTAAAGAAACCCTGAGTCAGATCCCTTGTGAAACAAAGTAAAGAGTTGTCCCTAATTTACATTTTTATTCCGATTTCTGTATGTTGAATCTCTTTATGCTAGGAAACATGGACCATCATAAAACAAACTAAACTGCAAACTCAAAAGGTTGGTTTACCCAGGGGTGCTAATCTACATGTGATGTCCATTCAGAATGAGCTTGTGGAGGAACCCACTGAAGACCCCTTCCATCCTCCCTACCAGGTCACACCCTTCAAGGGGAGGAGCCACAGTGCTCAGGACAGCAGGTGCTTCTTCAAAGAGCAGCCCCACCAATCTGTTGCTTCCAGCTGTCCAGCTGCTTATTAGGAGAGCAAGAGGTTGGAGGCTGAAATCAGTCCCTGTTTGCAAATTCATATCCTCAGCCCAGCACTCCACCCACCGCCACGTTTGTTGCTGGCAGCTTTAGTGTCTTGAGGTTGGCCTCAGCAGCCTTGGGATGGTCCGTGACAGCACCTACCATGGTGCCAGACGAATGTGTACAACTGGGTGATGGTTAGGCACGCTCCAGTACAGAGGAGGCAGAAATGCTTAATGGGAGAGAAAATGAGAGCCTCAGTAAGAAGCAGGATGAGCACAGTAAAGCTGTTGTCTGCTCTCCAAAGCTGGAGTGGACCCCCGCCCTCTGGCAGCCTGACTGCCTGTGGGATGTAGACCCAGGGCCTTCCCTGCTGTTCTGATCCAGCCCCGTGTCCCCAGGAGCCTATTCTGTTGTCAGGTCAGGAAGCGTCTTCTGTTGCTACCCCTGTTTGACAAGGTGGGGAAGAGGCAGATTATCCTGGTGGGGGCACGGAGACGGAAGAGATGCCTGGCTTTATGTAGTGCTTCCTCCACCATCTGTAAAAAGAGTACAGCTGGGCGAGGGTTTGTTTGAAGACATCAGAAAGCTATTTCTCTAGAACTTTGTTGTAACTGGGGCACCAGCACACATATCAGCTTCAGGGACAGACCTGGACTCACATCTTTCCTCAGTCACTCACTAGCTGTGTGGCCTTGGATAAGTCTCTTGACCTCTCTGAGCCTCTGTTTCCTTCTCTCCAAAATGAGGATAATGATATTTCCCTTGCAGATTAGTCATCAGAGTTGAATGAGATAGCGTAAGTAAGTAAAAAGTGCTCAGTGAATGTTAGATTCCATCTTTCCCATTCTCCTTTTCTTTTCCAGGGAATGGGCCAATGTATTGAAGAGTTAGCCATTTACCTGCTTTGCAAGTGATAAATTCAGAGTATATCTTAAGTCAGGAGCCTGTTTTCTTTCAAAATTATAAAAATAAATTAACATTTTCTTTAGCACATATTATGTACCATTTCTGCATTGATTTTACAGGTATGGTGTTTGATATTATTGATCTAAAACCAGGAAGACATGTAATACACACACAAAACAACTCATAGGACAGTGAATGGATTGACAAGCAAATTAGTTGTGAGAGTACAGCATAAGTCCTGATAGAAAGATGTTCAGAAAATAGGCATTAAATCAATTTGAGAAGTGGCAGGGGACAGGGTGCTTTTTGAGAAGTGAACAGAACATTCTGGCAGAGGTAACAAACAACATGCATCAAGACAAGGAGATGTGGGATGGAATTCCAGGTTTAGGGACTAGAGATAGCTCAGTGTGCTGTGTGGGAGAATCAAAGCATAGCCTTTGGCCTCTACTGAGGGTTTGTGAACTAGCTGAGGGAATTTGTGTGTGCCTTGTGGGGAGGAATTACTAACACAGGGTCTAGTGATTGTTGCAAACTGTACAGAACAGACAGGAGTGTGTAACTCAAGGAGAGAGAAACTGAACAGCAAGCATTTGATTCCTACTCTGTACCAGTCACTAAGTGTGTCCTCAAGCATCATAGTCTAGTACATAGTCTGTACTGCTGACCGTCCAGTACATGTCACTGCTGAGCTAGTCCAATGGAGATGTGCTGCTGTGAGGGTAAAATATGCCGTAGTTTCTGAAGACTTGATACGAAAAATGTAAATATCTCATACCTCATTACTAATTTTAGAGCAATTATATATTGAGATTGTACTAATGTGTATATATTGGGTTGGGTAAAATATATGATTAAAACTAATCCTACCTGTTTCTTCTTACTTTGTTTTTCTAATCACCGGTATGTTTTATTTATATATTTTTAATAAAAATTGTATATATTGAATATGTACAACATGATGATTTGATATACATGCATAGTGAAATGATTACTACAGTCAAGCTAACTGATGTATCTCAGAGTTACCCTATTTTTAATATAAGTACACCTGAAATCTACTGTCTTAGAATTTTTCTAGCATTTTGATGCAATATTAAGTATAGCCATTATTCTCTTTCTTGTCACTTTTCAATGTGGCTACTAGAAAATTTGAAATTACATGTGTGACTCACATTATATTTCTATTGGACAGTGATGGTCTTTATTTTAAAAGATTTTATTTATCCATCTCTAGAAAGAGGGGAAGGAAGGGAGAAGGAAAGGGATCGAAACATCAATGTGTGGTTGCCTCTAGCATACCCCACACCAGGAACCCAGCCGCAACCCAGGCATGTGCCCTGACTGGGAATCAAACCTGTGACACTGGGGTTCACAGCCCAGCACTCAATCCACTGAGCCACACCAGCCAGGGAGACAGTGCTGGTCTTGAGATGAGAGGGTCTTGGCGTAGGGTGGCAAGGAAGGACATGGAGCTTTAACCCTGCTGTGGAGAATGAACAGGGCCCAGGTGCACATAAAAAAGAGAATTTTCCAGGAGGCGAGCAATGAGTGTGTAAGCACCAAGGTGGAACGTGCAAGGTGTATTTAGGGAATCACGAATAGACCGTCTGTGCGCAGCAGGTGAAAGACTCCAAGTGGTGTTTAGATAAAGTGACGTATGTTGGACATTCTCACTCAGATATGTCTATAGGCTGCATGTGGGTGATAAACAGGAAGTGTCCATCACTGTTGGTAATAGTGGAAAATAACAAAAAGACATTCCCTAAATTTTTCATTTTGGATGGTTTGGTAGTCCAGGGTTTCCCCCCAAAGCATTAAAATGCTATCTCATGATTAAAATTTTGAAAAAAAATGAAAGGGTTGATTATTCTTGTCATGCCTTTATTTCAACTTTCTCAACCTAATGACTTCTTGGAGATATAAATATAAATATGTTCAAGAAAATATGGATGAAGGCACAGATGACAAACCCCTGCATGAGGCTCTGAACACGAGAATTAAGAAATGTCTCTAATCTTTCACGATGGTGTCTTGTAAGACAACTAGACAGGGCCATCTGTGGCAAGAAATATTGAGCTGAATTGATCCAGCATGGTACTTTTTTTTATTCTTGTGTTTAAAGTACTTAGAATAAAGATATCCCCGGACCTGATGATTTAACAATAATTGCTATCTTTTCCTAAACTATCCAAAGGATGATCCTGCCTTGCTGCTGTGTTGAGTACTTTATCTAGTAGTTTATATGGAAATCTCCATGGTATTTAGGGATTCTATGCTACAGGAGGCAATGTGGTAAGGACTGGTCATTAGGGGAAATGTCAGTTGAATGATAAATGCACAAAAATACATGGACATGAAAACACATAAGTCAAGAAAAGTTGCTTTGTTGTCTTCAATGAGGAGAAATTACGGGAAAGGTTGTTTAAACCAAAGTGCTCCAAATGGCAAGATTTTTGCCATGATTCTCTTACCTAGCCAACCCATAGAATCATATAGATGGAGTTTCTCATGGCAGAAGAAGGCAAGTAATCCCATATGGGAACTTCTGCCAAAATGTTCCAAGACTAGTTCCTGTGCAGGGTTGTTAACTGACAGGCACGAGTGTGCTAGCCACAGCCCAGGGCCCACGATTACTGCATGTCTCCACTCAGACAGACCTGCGTTCTATACCTGGCATCCCCATGTCTTAGTATGTTCCCTTTAGGAAAGTGCAAAACATCTTTACACCTTAGCTTCCTTATCTATAAGATGGGGTAGTACAAAACCTGTCTCATGAGAGAGAGTGTCATGAGGACTCCATGAGGTAGTCTGTGTAAAGTGAGTGCCCAGGGTTTGTTTTCCTGGCGATGGTGTTGGTTGTGCTGGGGATTCTAATATAAGCTTTTTTTATGTATTATGAGGAATCAGGAAGTAGTTTTTGTCACAATGAAGTACTTTGGTCCTAAGGTTTCTAAATATCCCAATCCCTAACGGTGGTTTTCCTGCTGCTCCATAGTAAAGTAGGACTCATTCTGAAAGAGAATTTCTTCGCTCTTTCTTTCAACCTGTCGGCAACTCCCTCACCTGCCCTTCTCAAGAAGATGTGGAACCGCTTCCCTTTTCTTGCTTTTCACTCCTAGCTGTAGAGATTTTTGAGAACTCTGTCATTTCTGGGTGGAGATCATTTTAAATGATTTCAAGGAGCAATTGATGTGTTTTCGTTGGTGCCCCAAATTAAAATGCTTGCATTGGTCATCAAGAGAAGTGACAAAACATGAGGATAAATATAAACACGCTGAAACATAAGGGTTAAGTCACTAAGAATCCCCTCCACCAGTGTAACTGCTTGCATGAATGAGTCACTTCTGCTAAAAATAGTGACATCCTTAAGAAATGGTAGAGAAGTAATTATCAGACAGCAGCTTCCTCTACCTGGTTCCCTGGGGCTGCAACTAGGGTGCATAAAAACAGAGGTTCTGAAATGGTTCCCAGGGTGGAACAATCAGAGAGATCCTCTGTGACAAAGGAAAACTTCCAGATCCATACCTTTCATCCGTTTGCTTTTTATTTCTTTTTCATCCGGAAGCATTGAAGCTTCCCCAATAGCCAGCCTATTTGCATTTAAAAGGGACCTGGTGCCCTCCCAATTCCCTGCCTGTTCACCTTCAAAATGAAGATACTGTCCTGTTGTATTAGGCTTTGATGATAATAAAGGTCAGGACCTGAGCCTCTGCCTGGCTGTTCCCCAATGGTATTTATGAAAAGCTCATGAGCATATTTGAAAATCCTGAACTCCCATGGACACTGGCTTCTACTTGTCCCATTTTGGGTATATTTGTGCCTCTTCGGGAAATCAGCTTTTTTAAAAGTTACTCTTCACCATAGCTTAGCCAGTTAACACAGACCCAGCTAGTCTAATAGCAAAAAGTCAGGCACATCATCACCAATGCTGAAAATAGCAGTCTGCAATACTACCATCAGATCAAATGGCGTTAAGGGAGCTAATATTAAGCACTATATACATGTTATCAATAGTGTTATTAATATTAGCACAGAGGCTAAGAACTTAACCTTTTCCATCAAAACCCAGAGTCCAGTTCCTAGCTTTTTTACCTTAGGAAAATCAGAGTTCTGGCAGAAAACATGTTTTACACTCAAAATAAGTAATTGAGAATTTAATAAAGGGTCTGTTAATAAAGTATTAGATAAGCATCTTGCTTTCCTAAGGATGCTATAACAAAGTACCACAAACAGAATGGCTTAAAGTTTTGGAGGCTAAAAGTCTGAAATCAACATGTCAGCAGGGCTGTGTTTTCCATGAAATCTGAGGAATTCTTTCTTGCCTTTTCCTAGCTTCTGGTGGTGGCCAATAATCTTTGGTGTTCATTTGCTTGCTACTGTGTAAATCTAATCTCTGCCTTCATTCTTCCCATCTCTCTGTCTTAACATGGCCATCTTCTTATAAAGACACATGTCGTATTAGATTGGGGACCACCCTACTCCTTAACTAATTATATCTGCAATCACCCTACTTCCCAATAAGATCACATTCAGAGATACTGAGGGTTGGAATTTTATCTCTTTTGGGAAGGAACACATTTCAACGTATAACAG
Organism: Glossophaga mutica; assembly: GCA_039655065.1. NCBI lineage: Eukaryota > Metazoa > Chordata > Mammalia > Chiroptera > Phyllostomidae > Glossophaga > Glossophaga mutica. The sequence continues at coordinate 140,614,885 of CM077305.1, read as the reverse complement.
TAAGGAAACAGTAAGTAAAGAACGTACCTGGGTTCATCTCTTGCCTAAAGGTGCAAGGGACAGAGAGTCCCTGGAACTCTCTGATATTTGTGGCTGTAGAAAAGGCCTACCAGATAGCAGTTGTATTTTCAGGGAGAGAATCACAGCCACTGGCGATGAACAGCCAGGTAGGGAGGGAGCTAGGGAAATAAACATTCTGACCCCTCTCTCTGTCTAACCTCTAATCTCCTGAATTTGCTGCTGGTACCACCTCCTGATGATTGAGTCCAACCAGAAGCCCAAGGGCAGAAGCCCCTTGACGCAGTCCCTAAAGGTTGGCTCCAGGAGCATGGGGCAGGGTGAAGAGCATGAAGATAGGATATCAGGCGGCGGAGGGGGAATACAGAGAAGAGTTACCATAGGCTGTTAACTTCTCCAAGCCTCACTTTACCGATCTGTAAATTAGGGATAATGGTGCCTACATCACAGGGTTGCTAGCTTGGTGCCCAGCACATAGTAATGACAAATGTTAGCTATTATTTTACTGTGAGTTCTGCTCATATTCAAATGACCCAGCTTCCATGCAACTACCTTATGAACCTGGTAAGTACGACGGTATAGGCGTTTTGTATGTGAATGGACACAGATGTGCACACTGGTCTTGTTTCCAGAAATGCTTTCTGATTTGGGAAGTCATAAGCCCAAATGAATGATGTTCAATACCTGGGACCAATGAGTACTGGCCAGAAGGCAGTTTGGGCAAAGGCTGGGGTAATTTCCATATTGAAAGTATGGCTGATACAGTGCCCCATGTACATTATTTTGGTGCACTTATGAATGGTGCCCTGAGGAGCTCACAGTCTAGCAAGACACAGGTAACTCTCACTACAAGTAGAAATCAATGAGGGTTTAAGACTGCTAAGAAGACTGATAGTTCTGCAGTAGGACATCTACAAGGATATTGTGGAAGGGTTAATATTTGGGCTTCACCTTGAAAAGTGGGATTTGGTCACATGGAGGCTGGGGATCAGGAGAAGCAATATCCTAAGCACAGTACAAAGAAATGGGACTGCACCAAGACTATGTAGGACATAAATAGATATGGTGTCATAAATGAGAGTGTGGATGGAAAGACAACAAACAGGTCTGTAGGGGATATGGGACTAAAAATAGTAATGATGGCGAAAGATCTAGAATGCCTGGCTGAACTCTCACCAAAAGCACAGCACTTACTGCATGACAGATACTAGAATTCTCCAGGTCATAGCTGTACATCTGTCATGTTCTGACTGTCCACTGGCTCTCTTCCCCCATCAGGATGGCCCTGTTTAATACAGGTAGTTGTTTCAAGGTCTTTCTGAGACTGAGCTGAGGCTATATCCTGGAGAGAAGAGAGACAACTCAGAGAAGCCAGAAGTGGCTTCAGCCACTACAAAGTGGAAAAACCCAGTGCCACCCACTAACAAACTGTCAACACACAAAAGCCAGGTGTCCAGGAGTGGCAGGAGGACCAGAGAGAGTCACCCTGGCAGAAGGAAGCCTGGGAACCAAAGAGGCCCCCACAGATTGGTGTTGGGAAGATACCAGTCCCTGAGGTGGTGGGAAAGGGTGGATGGTGGACACCAGGCGAGGGACTCAGCTTCACCTGGTGGGTTCCAGATCCCAATGGCATGGAGCCAAAGAAGCTGAGGGGAGGGAGCAGGTGAAAAAAAGAGAAGTGGAGGCATTTCAAGAACGATCACAGTTGCAAAGAAGTGGGAAGTGCAGAAAGACCCCAACTGCCCCTTTGGAAAGAAGCAAAGGAGCTGGAAAGAAAGTGTAGAGAAATAGGAACAAGGAACATAGAAGCAGTGTGAGCCTGTTCTGAGGAGTCCAACCAAATGAGGGAAGAAAATACGGGAATCTTCCAAACAGGAAAAGTAAGAATCTTGGAAATAAACTGAAGGCAAATCTGTACATGAGGACAGAAGGTAGGAAAAAGATTTTACAGACGGTATTTGGAATCAAATAGTCATAAAAGGGTTCAATGAAAAAAGAGACTTGAGATGGAAAGTGAGACAGCAGATAAAGGTTTTAGATTGTTCAAAAACGAGAGATCATCCTAGAGTTCTGAAGGCCAAAATAAATAAGATAGGTTATAGTAATTGCAAATAGGGGATAAAATCAGACCAATATAAGGTCAACAGAATTAACCACACAGAGCAACTTAGACTTCCCAGGTATGAGTTTTTAGTATTTCTATTTTCCTTTCTTTATATTGGTTGTAGTCTGGTGACCACAAGGACTCTGTATTCTGTTTCCTGTGATGTCTTGCATAGTAATTTGACTCAAATGGAAGCTCTCTCTATGGAAATGATCCGTTCCCCAGATTTAAACAGAAACATAATCCATTTCACAGCACTGAAGCTGACAGTCTGGGTCTTGCACAAACAATTCTGAAAGGGCCCACTTGTCATAATTACAGCCCAAGCTTCCGAAATCCAGTGGGAAAACATGATTCAGGCTCTGCAGGTGCAGTTAGAGCTTGTGGCCACTGTGACCTTTTTTCACAATCACCTATGGCTCGTTCAGATTCAGTGTTAAGCATGTGGTATTCGAGACACTGTGTCCCCCTCCCATGCCCACAGAAGGCATCACTGTACAATCTCAGCAGCCTCTCCCAGTGAGCCTAGCTAGATATGAACTTAAAATTGTTCTCAGCACAGGACCCCAGGTCACCTCCATCTACCCACTGTAATTGTCTGGGAAGTTGAGACCCATTTGCCACCAGCCTTTGGAGAGTCTTTTCTGTGCTTCTCAGAAGTTTATATGACCGAAATTTGAATCACTGGGGAACTCTATAAATCTATGGTAAAGAAAATCCTTCATTAGTTAATGCAATGATTTGAAGCTATGTTACAGATATGTGAGGCCCTGAGTTTTATCCAGCCTCACGACTAAACAAGAATTACAAACAATTCTGTTTTCCATACGCTTTAAACCTGTTCAAGTGTCATTTCTGATGGAAATCTTTCTAAGGGAAACTCATTACACAATCCTTTGCATGGGAAACAGAGTACATTAGATACAATTTTTCCTTTGATTTTTAGAGAGAAAGAAAGAGAGGGAGAGAGGAGAAGAAACATAGATGTGAGAGAAAAGCATTGACTGATTGCCTTCCATACCTGCCCTGACTGGAAATGAACCCAAAACCTAAGCATGTTCCCTGACAGGGAATAGAAACAGTGACCTTTGATTTTGTGAGACGATGTCCAACCAACTGAGCCACACCAAACAGGATGATACAATTTAAACTTTACATATTTTGAACATATTTAAAAATATTTTCTTCCCTTCTATAGATGTCTCAGAAAACATCTTCTTTTCTTTCTATTAGCTCTTACATTTTTAGAATGCCACTGGTCAGCTTCTGATGGTCTCATTTCCTTCCAATTTTCTATTTTGCAGTGCCCCTGTTCTCTAATTAGGCATTATGAGAGGGTATCAAAGACCCCCAGTAACTAAGAATGTTAAGTCATTAACCCATATTCCACATACTACCACTGTGAATCAGATGGGCTTTATAAGGAATATCCCCCTCATAGTGATAGATACATTTTTTACATATTTCTGACCGCATGGGTGCATACGTTCTTTTGATAGTGTTTCAGGCTTCCTCAGATATAGTCCCAAAAGTGGAATTGCTGGGCCATAAAGCAGTTCCAATTTTAATTTTTTGAGGAATCTCCACAATGTTTTTCCACAGAGGCTGCACCCCACCCATAGTGCAAAAGTCTTTCCTTTTCTCCACATCTTCACTAACACTTGTTTGTTGATTTATTTATGATAGCCATTCTGACAGATGTGAGTTGATATCTCATTGTGGTTTTGATTTACATTTCTCTGGTGATTACTGATGTTGAGCATCTTTTCATATGTCTATTGGTCATCTGTATGTCCTCTTTGGAGAAGTGTCTATTCAGGTCCTTTACCCCGTTTTAATTGAATTGTTTGTTTTTTTGATATTGAGTTTTATACATTTTTTATAACTTCTGGGTATTAACCCCTTATCAGATGTCTCATTGGAAAATATGTTTTCCCATTGAGTGGGTTGTCTTTTCATTTTGTTGATGGTTTCCTTTGCTATACAAAAACTTTTTAGTTTCTTGTAGTCCCATTTGTTTATTTTTTCTTTTGTTTCCCTTGCTCAAGGAGATATATCAGAAAAAAATATTGCTAGAATGTAATTTTACTGCCTGTGTTTTCTTCCAGTATTTTTGTGGTTTTTGAGTCTAACATTTAAGTCTTTAACCCATTTTTGAGTTTAGTCTTCTGTTTGGTGTAAGAAGGTGCTCTAGTTTCATTTTTTTGTACATAGATGTCAAATTTCCTGACACCATTAGTTGAATATACTATCTTTACTCCATTGCATGTTATTAAGTCCTTTGTAAAATATTAATTGACCATAAAGTCATGGGTTTATTTCTGGTCTCTCTATTCTGTTCTATATGTCTGCTTATATGCCAGTACCATATGCTTTGATTGCTATGACTTTGTAATATGGTTTGGTATCAGGTAGTATGATTATTCCAACTTTGTTCTTCTTTCTAAAGATTATGGTTTCTATTCTGACTCTTTCCTGATTCCATATACAGTTTTGGAATATTTATTCTAGTTCTGTGAAATGCAGCATTGGTATCTTGATAGGAATTGCATTGAATGCATAGACTGCTTTGGGTAGTATGGACCTATTCATGATGTTAATTTTTCCTATCCATGAACACAGTATGTGCTTTCACTTGTTTGTATCTCCTTCAATTTCTGTCTTCAGTGTCTTATAATTTTTTAAGTACAGGTCCTTTACATCCTTGGTTAAATTTATTCCTAGGTATTTTTTAAAATATATTTTATTGCAGTTGCTCAATACTTCCCCCTTTATTCCCCTCCACCCTGCACGCCCTTCCCACCCATATCCTCCCACCCCCAGTTCATGCCCATGGGTCATACATGTAAGTTCTTTGGCTTCTACTTTTCTTATACTATTCTAAACCTTCCCCTATTTTGTATCTACCATTTATGCTTCTTATTCCCTGTAAATTTTCCTCCATTCTCCTCCCTGCGCCTCCCCGCTGATGAACCTCCATGAGATCTCCATTTCTATGATTCTGCTTCTGTTCTAGTTGTTTGCTTACTTCATTTTTGTTTTTGATTTTTTAGGTTCCATTGTTGATAGTTGTGATTTTGTTGTCATTTTACTGTTCATATTTTTTATCTTCTTTTTCTTAGGTAAGTCACTTTAACATTTATCATATAATAAGGATTTGGTGATGATGAACACCTTTAACTTGACCTTATCAGGGAAGCATTTTATCTGACCTTCCATTCTAAATGACAGCTTTGCTGCATAGAGTAATTTTTGATGTAGGTCCTTGCCTTTCATGACTTCAAATACTTCTTTCTAGCCCCTTCTTCCCTGTAAGGTTTCTTTTGAGAAATCAGCTGAGAGTCTTATGGGAACTCCTTTGTAGGTAACTCTCTCCTTTTCTCTTGCTGCTTTTAAGATTCTCCCCTTATCTTTAATCTTGGGTAATGTAATTATGATGTGCCTTGGTGTGTGCTTCCTTGGGTCCAACTTTTTGGGGACTCTCTGAGCTTCCTGGACTTCTTTAAAGTCTATTTCCTTTGCCAGATTAGGGAAGTTCTCCTTCATTATGTTTTCAAATATGTTTTCAATTTCTTGTTCTTCCTCTCCTCCTTCTGGCACTCCTATGATTCAGATGTTGGGACATTTAAAGTTGTCATGGAGGTTCCTAAGTGTCTCCTCATTGGTCTGAATTCTTGTTTCTTCATTCTGTTCTGGCTGGATGTTTCTTTCTTCCTTCTGGTCCAAACCATTGATTTGAGTCCTGATTTCCTTCCCTTCACTGTCAGTTCCCTGTACATTTTCCTTTATTTCACTTTTCATGGGATTCATTCTCTCCTCTATTTTGTAACCATACTCAACCATTTCTGTGAGCATCCTGATCACCAGTGCTTTGAACTGTGTGTCTGATAGTTTGGCTATCTCTTTGTTACTTAGTTATATTTCTTCTGTAGCTTTGATCTGTTCTTTCATTTGAGCCATTTTTTTTTGTCTTGGCCCACCTGTTATATAATAAGGGGCAGAGCCTTAGGTATTTGCCAGGGTGGGGTAACCCATGTGGCTGCACCGTGGAGCTGTATGTGGGGGAGGGGTCCAAGAGGGAACAATGCCAATTGCTCAGCTGTCCACTGGCTTTCAGTCATTTCCTCTGCTTCCCACAAGCAAATTGGGCTCTTCTGGTGCTGATTCCCAAGTGGGTGGGTTTGTGTACATTCTAGAACCCTGTAGGTCTCTCTAACAAACTCTTCTGTGAGGCTAGGAGTTTCTCCCACTGCCTCAACCCTCACAGGTTTTTTTGGTCAGAAGTTTTGAGGCTTTATTTCCCCACACTGGACCCCTTAGTTGCATGGTATCTCTCGCTCCCCAGTTGTTCCTCTCAGTTTAAACACATGCAAATGTGGGACCACCTGCTTCACCAGCTTCCACCTTGCCCAGTCTGCAAGCTGCTGCCTTGTCCACCAGGTCTTCCAGCTGCTGCTTTGTCACGTGTCCCCTCTCTCTGGCTGCCTGCCTCCACCCCTGCTACCAAGTCTGGATGAACGTTTCTTCTTTAACTTCTTGGTTATCAGACTTCCATGAGGTTCAATTTTCTGGAAGTTCTGGTTGTTTTTTGTTCTTAAATTTGTTATTGTCCTTCTTTTGGTTGTGCAAGCAGGCCTTTTACATCCACATGTGCCTCCATCTTGGCCAGAAGTCCTCTAGGTATTTTTTGATGCAATTGTAAATGGCATTGTTTTTTTAGCTTCCTTTTCTGATAATTAATTACTGATATATAAAAGTACATCTGATTTCTGAGTATTTATTTTGTGTCCTGATACTTTACTGAATTAATTTATCAGCTCTAATAGTTTTTTGGGAATCTTTGGGGTTTTCCATATACAGTATCATGTCATCTGTACACAATGACAGTTTTACCTTCTTCCTTTCCAATTTGGTTGCCTTTTATTTCTTCTTCTTTTCTGACTGCTTTGGCTAGGACTTCCCAAACCATATTGAGTAAGAGAGGTGAAAGTGGATATCCCTATCTTGATCTTCAGGGAAACACTTGTAGTTTTTGCACAATGAATATGATGTTGGCTGTGGTTTTATCATACATGTCTTATATTATGTTGAGGTATGTTCCCTCTATTCCCATTTTGCTGAGAGTTTTTATCAAAAAGGGGTGCTGGATTTTAACAAATACTTTTTCTGCATCTATTAATATGATTATGTCAATTTTATCCTTCATTTTTAATGTGGTGTATAATGTTTATTGATTTAAAGATATTGTACCAACCTTCATACCCAGAATAAATTCCACTTTATCATGGTGTATGATCTTTTTAATGTATTGCTGAATTCCATTTGCTAATATTTTGTTGAGGATTTTAGCATCTATGTTCAGCTTTTTAATGTCTTTATCTAGTTTGGAAATTAATTTTCTTTCTTTGCAATATTTTTATCTAGTTTTGGAATTACAATTTTTTTCTTTGTAATGTTTATAACTAGTTTTAGAATTAAAATAATGCAGGACTATGATTTTGTTTCTTTGTAATGTCTTTGGTTTTGGAATTAAAATAATGCAGGCCACATAAAATGAGGTTGGGAGTTTTTCCTCCTCTTGGATTTTTTGGAATAGTTTGAGGATAGGTGTGAGTTCTTGGTGAGTGTTTGGTAAAATTCACCTGTGAAGCAATTCATTCCAAGACTTTTGTTTGTTGGGCATTTTTAAGTTATTGCTTTGATTTGATTAGTTGTAATCTGCCTATTCAGATTTTTTTATTTTTTCTGATTACATTTTGGAAGATTATGTTTCTTTCTAGAAATTTACCTTTCTTCCCGATTGTCCAATTTGTTGGCATATATTTGTTCTTCTTCTTTTTTTTTTTTTTACAATTCTTTGTATTTCTTTGGTGCCAGTCATTATTTCTCTTTCATTTTTGATTTTACTTATTTGGGTCTTCTTTTTCTCCTGATGAGTTCGGTTAAAGGTTTATCAATCTTGCTTATCTTTTCAAAGAGTCAGGTCTGGGTTTCATTGATCTTTTGTGTTGCTCCTTTAGACTCTATTTCCTTTATGTCTGCCCTGATCTTTATTATTTCCTTTTTTACTCACTTTGGGCTTTGTTTGTTATTCTTTTTCTAGGTCCTTTAAGTGTAAAATTAGATTGTTTATTTGAGATTTTTCTTGTTTCTTGATATAGTCCTGTAATGCTCTAAATGTCCCTCTTAGTATTGCTTTTGCTGTGTCCCACAGATTTTAGGTTGCTGTGTTCTCATTTTCATTTGCTCCAAGGTGTCTTTTGATTTCCTCCTTGATCTCATTATTAACCCCATTCATTGTTTGGTGACATGTTACTAGGTCTCCATGCATTTGTGCGTCTTTTAGCTTTTTTCTTGTGATTAATTTCTAGTTTTACACCATTATGGTCTGTGAAGATATGATATGATTTGATATGATTTCAATCTTTTTAAATTTATTGAGACTTGCTCTGTGCCCTAACATGTGGTCTGTCTTAGTAAACATTCCATATGCACTTGAAAAAAAACATATATTCTGCTGCTTTGAGTTGAAATGCTCTAAGATATAAATTAAATTCATTTGATCTAGTGTGTCTTTTAAAGCTGCTGTTTTTTTGTTGATTTTCTGTCTGGAAGATCTATCCAGTGATGTCAATGGGGTGTTAAAATGCCTTACTGTGACTGTATTGCTGTCAGTCTCTCCCTTTACGTCCATCAAGATTTGCTTCACACATCTAGGTGCTCTTACATTGTGTCCATAGATGTTTACTAGGCTTGTATTCCCTTGTTGGATTGCTCCCTTTATCACTATATAGTGTTCTTCTTTGTTTCTTACTAGAGGCTTTGTTTTAAGGTCTATTTTGTCATGTATAAGCATTGCTACCTCAGATTTTTTTTACCTTTCCATTTACATGAAGTAATTTTTTACCCCTTTACTTTTAGTCTGAGTGTATCTTTCATTCTTAAGTGGGTCTCTTGTAGGCAGCATATATGTGGGTCTTGTTTTCTTATCCATTCAGCTAGCATATGTCTTTTGGTTGAAGCATTTAAATCATTTACATTCAGAGTGATTGTTGATAGGCATGTATTTATTTCCATTTTATTCTTTTAACTATTTTCCTTCTTTTTCTCCTTCTTAAAGCAGGCCCTTTAACATTTCTTCTAATACTGGTTTTGTGGTAACAAACTCTTTTAGCTTTTTCTTGTCCAGGAAGCTATTCATTTCCCCTTCAATTTTAAGTTCTGGGTAAAGTAGTGTTAGTTGTAGGTCCTTGCTTTTCATTACTTTGAATATTCATGCTACTTCCCTCTGGCCGGAAGTGTTTCTGTTGAGAAATCAGCTCACAGCCCTGTGGGAGCTTCCTTGTAGGTCACTAACTGTCTTTCTCTTGCTGCTGTTAAGATTCTCTGTCTTTAACCTCTGACATTTTAAATATGATGTGTCTTTGTGTGGGCCTCTGTGGGTTCATCTTGTTTGGGACTTTATGTGCTTCCTGGACTTGCATGTCTTTTTTCTTCACTGGGTAAAGGAAGTTTTTAATCATTATTTCTTAAAATGGGATCTCAATCCCTTGCTCTTTCTCTCTTCTCTTTCTGATACCCTATGACATGATGTTGTCAAAATGTCACATTGTCCCAAAGGTCCCTTAAACTGTCATTGTTTTTTAATTTTTTTTCTCTTGCTTCTCTGATTGGGGGTTTTCTGCTACCTTGTCTTCCAAATCACAGATTTGATCCTCTGCTTTATCCTGCTTACTGTTCATCTTTCTAATGTATTCTTCATTTCAGGCATTCCTCATTTCTAACTGGTTATTTTATATTGTTTCTCTATCTGTTTTTATGCTGTTGCAGTCCTTACTAAGTTCCTTGAGCATCCTTATAACCATTTCTACAATGGTTTATTGTAGAAATAAACCATTTATTTTTTTACAATTTATTAATTTTACAACTAATAAATTGTTTGCTTCCAAATCATTGAGCTCTTTTCCTGGAGATTTCTCCTATTCTTTGATTTGGAGCATGTTTCTTTGTCTCTCCATTTTGGCTGCCTCTTTGTGTTTGTTTCTGTGTATTAGGTGGATCTTCTATGATTCCCAGTCCTGGTAGGGTGGCCTTGTGCAGTAGGTGTCCTGTGGGACTCAGTGGTACATTCTCATTGATCACCTGAATTGGGTGTTCCAAGAATGTTTCTTCTGTGGGTTATATAAGCCATCCTGTTGTAATTGAGTCTTGATTTCTATTGGACGATTTATGTGTGGGGTCAACCATCAGTCTAGTTTACTGTGAGGGTCACCCCTGACCACAGTGCATGTGCTGCTATGAGGTGCTGACCACATGTAGTGGAATTTGCCTCACCATGGTCTAGTTCCTGCCAAGATCTCACTTTGGATGTGCTGCTTGTGAAGTTTATTGGGTCTTGCTCTGCTGTCATCTTAAGCTGGCTACTAGGTGTGTTGGTTCTAGGTCTCTTGCTGGTAACACTGGTTCATGCCAATGTTATGTGCTGCCTACTACTGGTTCTGGACAACCTGTTCAAGGCTACAGAAAGATACACAGTTTGTGGCTGCCTCTGCTGGGCCAGAGTGTGTGTGGGAAGGACCAAGCTGTACACCAAGGACAGCTTTTACTAGCTCCAGTCCTGGGAGTAGTCCAAAGGCCCAAGACACCCCAAGATTCACCTCTGCCAGCCTCTGCCTGCCAGCTGCCTATTAGGCTCAGTCACTGAAAGAGCCTCTGGTGGTACTGGAATTGCATGAGTTATGTTCTCAGTGAGTTACCAGGTAGGCATGAGTGGTATTCACCAGATTGATACAGATTCAAACTCACTGCCAGTGCTGGGTCTGAGGCTACTCAGCAAATGTTCCAGAGTATACCAAGTCCAGCTGCCCCTGTCCTAGGGCCACACAACTTAATTTATCCCAGATTCTGCTACAAGTTTGATCTAGTAAGGCAGAGACACCAGGAGTCAGGAGGATGGGGCTAGTGGATTTCCTGTGAAAGAGAGGTATCAGTCAGGCTTGGGGGATGATCCCCATCCTGGAGCCACACAATTCATTCTTTCCTGGATTCTGCCAAGACCTCGGCAGATGAGGTCACTAGGAGTTGGATGAGCGGGGCTGTCAGGAGCCTGGAGGGTGGGGCTAGTGGATCTTCCATGCATGAGAGGCACCATCAGTCAGTTTTGTGGGAGATTGGGGGAAACAGCCCCTGCCTCAAAGTCACTGACACCCCCTGAGTCTGCCCAGACCTCTACACCCCAGCCCACGCAGCTGATTCCTAAGCAGGGCATAAGCATCACAGGGTGGGGTCAGAGAGTAGGGCTCTTGCATTCTCCTAGGCTCCTACCATATGGAGTGGAGTGCTCCATTAAAAAAAAAAAAAAAAAAAAAGGCATCTGCAGTGTGGGAGAGTGACTCAGCACAAGAATCTTTGCAGCTATTACTTCAGCTCTCTCCCCAGAGCCAGAAATCCCAGGCCCTCCTCATACAACTCTAGTCTGTTTCACCCTCCCTCCACCAGTGCCCAGGGTAAGTGGCTATGAATAAGATTTTGTGCATTGGTCCCTTAAGAGGGTGCCTGTGTCTAGCAGACTCCTGTTACTTTCTGGTGGACAGAATCCCTGCTTATTTTCACAGTCGGATGTTATATGTCTCTTCCCAGCTCTAGTGCTCTAAGCTGGGGAGCCTGGCTTAGAGTTGAAACCCCACACTTCTCAGGGGGAACCTTTGCAGCTGAGATATTTCTCCAGAACCTCAGCTGCCACCTGTGGGAGGGGGGCCAGCTCTTTTTGCATCTCCACCCTTCTTACCATTCTTGATATGGCTTCTTCTGTAAATCCTTTGTTATAAGACTTCTCTTCAGCTACCCTTCGGTTGGTTATTCAGGCTGATTGCTCTGTATTCTGCTTGTAATTCCAGTTTAATCCTGGGAGGAGGTAAGTGTAACTTCCACCTACTGTGCTATCTTGGATTCCCCCAGTAAAGCTGTTTTCAAAAATCAGGTGTATGGCTTACAGGTGGAATCACTCACAGAACACCTTGAGAGTGAGGAGCAACTCTGAGGACCAGTAGGTGATACTTGGCACAAAGCCAGCACAAATGTAACCTGCCCAGAACACTGACTGTCAAACTGGAATACTTATTCCAAAAACATATATTGCACACTGACATTCTAGGCACTCTGCTAAGCCCCAGATATATAATAACAATAGAGGAATCACAAAATTAAAGTGTGGATTTATAGTAACACTCTGAATTCAACTCCAAGTTTAGCATTCTACTGATATTTGGATTATTTTATACCAAGCTTGTCAACACAGCTATTCAGGAACAAAGCTTTGAGAACAAAGAATATTAATCAGTGTGGACAAGTCATGAAGATACCAGTCTACACTGGTAGGGGTATTTATCCATGTCGAGTGCTACTGTGTACAGTTTTGTTCATTTAGCACATTGACAAAGCATTTACAATGTGTCAGACGCTGAAGAAGGCATATATGAATGAGTCTCCCTCAAGAGTATTATAAACTAGCAGATGAGAGAAACAATCTTACTACTCTGATCATAATCAAAGACAGCATGTGAAAAGTATCCTAAGAAAACGTCAATGTGCTACAGTGCTCAGGAAAGGGTGCACTCACTTCTTCAGGGAGGTTTAAATGATCAATCGTGTTTACTCTGGACTGTTTTTTTGTTAGTGAGGCTAGGTCCTGAGAGTGAAAGGCTTGTGTCTTCCAGTGAAGCAAGTTCACAGTTTAGCTATTTTGAGAGGTGGGCTGTGGGCAGCCTGAGGCAGGCTAAATTTTCCTTTAGTTTCAAGGTCCCTAGTTGGAACACCAAAGGTGAACCAAAGCCAGGTGAGCTGCCCCATAGGACTGGTTGCTTTTTACCTGTCAGATATTGATATAAGGCAAAACTGTGGAAAGAATGGCATGAACAGAAGCAGAGAAGGGCAGGTCATGTCATGTTGTTCACATCATCCTGGCGCCTGGTACATAGCAGGAGCTCAATAAATATTGGTTAAATGATTTCAGTGGATGAATGAATCTTTGAAAATAGTGTAATCAACAGCAAAGGGGAAGGATTGAAGTCTAGGACACTACTTTTGAATAGGCATGAGGATCTTAACAGTGGTCATTGCATGATTCCTATGATTACCGAAACAAATTACCACAAGTTTTGTGAGTTAAAACAACACATGTTTATTATGCTATACTTCTGGAGGTCAGAAATTTAAAATCAAAATGTTGGCAGGGCTGTGTTCTTTCTTCAGGCTTCAAGGGAGACTTCATTTCTTTGTTTTTTTTAACCTTCTAGCGGCTGAACAGCACTCTTTACCTTATGGCCCCTTCTTCCTTCTTCAAAGTGCATCACTGCCTGCTCTGATTCTGTAGTCATATTTTTATTTCTTTTAATCTAACTCTATTGCCTCCCACTGAATAGGGCCCTAGTAATTACACTGGGCCCAACCAGATACTCATGATAATCTCCCTATCACAAGATCCTTACTTTTTTTTCACCCTCCCCTAAGTACCTACCCCTCCCACCATCATTCCCTAACCTTAGTTCATCTCTGTGGACCATACACCTAAGTTCTTTGGCTTCTCCATTTCCCATACTATTCTCGACTTTCCCCTCTCTATTCTGTGCCTACCATTTTTGCTTCTTATTTCCTGTACCTTTCCCCCCATTCTCCTCCCTGTGCCTCCCCGCTGATGACCCTCCATGTGATCTCTATTTCTGTGAATCTCTTCTTCTAGTGTTTGTTCAATTTATTTTTGTTTTGTTGTTGTTGTTGTTTTAGGTTCAGTTGTTGATAGTTGTGAGTTTGTTGTCATTTTACTGTTCATAGTTCTTTGTGTTTTTGTGTTTTTTAAATGTATTGATTATGCTATTACAGTTGTATCATTTCCCCCCTTTACTCCCCTCCACCCTGCACACCCTCTCCCACCCACATTCTCCCCACCCCCAGTTCATGTCCATGGGTTGTACATGTAAGTTCTTTGCCTGCTCCACTTCCTATACTATTCTTAACCTCCCCCTGTCTATTTTCTACCTACCATTTCTGCTACTTATTCCCTGTACCTTTTCCCCCATTCTGTCCATCCCCCTCCCTGCTGATAACCCTCCACGTGATCTCCATTTCTGTGATTCCACTTCTGTTTTAGTTGTTTGCTTACTTCATTTTTGTTTTTGTTTTTAGGTTAGGTTTTTGATAGTTGTGAGTTTGTTGTCATTTTACTGTTCATATTTTTTATCTTCTTTTTCTTAGGTAAGTCACTTTAACATTTCATATAATAAAGACTTGATGATGATGAACACCTTTAACTTGACCTTATCAGGGAAGCATTTTATCTGACTTTCCATTCTAAATAATAGCTTTGCTGCATAGAGTAATCTTGGATATAGGTTCTTGCCTTTCATGACTTCAAATACTTCTTTCTAGCCCCTTCTTCCCTGTAAGGTTTCTTTTGAGAAATCAGCTGAGAGTCTTATGGGAACTCCTTTGTAGGTAACTCTCTCCTTTTCTCTTGCTGCTTTTAAGATTCTCCCCTTATCTTTAATCTTTGGTAATGTAATTATGATGTGCCTTGGTGTGTGCTTCTTTGGGTCCAACTTCTTTGGTACTCTCTGAGCTTTCTGAACTTTCTAGAAGTCTATTTCCTTTGCCAGATTAGGGAAGTTCTCCTTCATTATGTTTTCAAATATGTTTTCAATTTCTTGTTCTTCCTCTCCTCCTTCTGGCACCCCTATGATTCAGATGTTGGGACATTTAAAGTTGTCACAGAAGTTCCTAAATGTCTCCTCATTGCTCTGAATACTTGTTTCTTCATTCTGTTCTGGTTGAATGTTTCTTTCTTCCTTCTGGTCCAAACCGTTGATTTAAGTCCCAGTTTCCTTCCCTTCACATTTTTCTTTATTTCATTTTTCATAGCTTTCACTCTTTCCTCTATTTTGTAACCATACTCAACCATTTCTGTGAGCATCCTGATCACCAGTGTTTTGAACTGTGCATCTGATAGGCTGGTTATCTCTTCATCACTTAGTTGTACTTTTTCTGGAGCTTTGATCTGTTCTTTCATTTGGGGCATTTTTTTTTCTCTTGGCACGCTTGTTATATAGTAAGGGGCAGAGCCTTAGGTATGTGCCAGGGTGAGGCAACCCATTTTGCTGTGTTGTGGCCCTGTATGTGGGGGAGGGGTGCAAGAGGGAATAATGCCAATTGCTCAGGTCTCTGTTGGCTTTCGGTCATTTCCTCTGCTTCCCACAAGCAAATTGGGCCCTTCTGGTGCTGATTCCCAAGTGGGTGGGTTTGTGTATGTTCTAGGACCCTGTGGGTTTCTCTAATGAACTCTCCTGTGAGGCTGGGAGTTTCTCCCACTACCTCAATCCTCACAGGTTTTTTCAGTCAGAAGTTTTGAGGCTTTATTTTCCCAAGCTGGAACCCTGGACTGCATGATCTTTCCTGCTCCCTGGTTGTTCCTCCTAGTTTATCTGCACATAAATGTGGTACTGCCCAGTCTGCCAGCTGCCACTTCGCATGGTCCTCCAGCCACCTCTTTGCAGTGCATCCTCTCCACCCTGGCTGTCCATCTCCACCCCTCCTACCAGTCCAGATGAATGTTTCTTCTTTAACTCCTTGGTTTTTGGACTTCCATTCAGTTCAATTTTCTGGCAGTTATTTTTTGTTTTTAAATTTGTTGTTATCCATCTTTTGGTTGTACAAGGAGACCAAGTGTATCTATATACGCCTCCATCTTGTCCAGAAGTCCTCCCTTTATTTTAGGAAGTCCTCCCTTTAATTATAATTTAATTATATCCATGAAATTCTTTTTGCCATATAAGGTAACATATCCACAAATCCCTGAGGTTGGGAAGAGCATGATTCAGTCTACCATGGTAATATAAAATTCCAACATTTTTTCTTTAACCAAAACAAAAAGCAAGAAACCAGAGGAAGTACCCTACTGTCAAAACAAATAAAAGAAAGGAGAGAATATAATAATCAATAACCTCTAATCACATGCATATTAAATATAAATATACTACTAATTAGATTTAGCATTAGAGATTCAAAAGATCTAGAATTTCTTTCTAGGCACAGGGACATTTAGTAAGCATAATCTTAGGGAACAAAGTAGTGTGGTATCTCCTGCAATCAAGCAGCTTACTGAGGAGGGATTTGCTGACACCTGCTCACAGAGGGATGTCCAAATGGGGGAGAGACACAATGATTTGCAGAGGGAGGAAATCTGGCTTCTGTTTGGGAGAAATAACTATGGCTGGAGATGAAAACTGAGTTGTAAGAAAGCAGCTGATGCCCCTGGGTTGCTTCTTAGGTACACTTGTAAGAATTAGGAAGGGGTAGGTACTCTCCAGCATACACTGTCATCAGTTTGGTTATCCCAGTTATTTTTTTAGGGCTCATTAGTTGGTGCCTCACTCTTCTCATCTGCAAAATAAAGGCACTGGTTAGATAAGACAACTTGTTGGGGTTTTTAAAGCTAATTTTCCAAAGTAGTGATAGTTTACTTACTAATTCTTATAAAATAACACTCAGGGTGAGGCTGAGGGTGTGGGGAGGATGAGGGAAAAGGAGAGGGAAGCTTAAGAGAGGAGGGAAGATTTCCCATAGGCAAACTTTTGTTTCCTGGTGCCTTGATATCATTTCTCATTCTTCCCAGGAGCATTCATGGGTTTTAGTGGATATTGGTGTTAAGATCATGGCTTCTAAGTTAGACCCTACTTCCCACATGACTTTGGATAAGTCTGCTCATTTCTTTCTGCTTCATATTTTTGCCTATAAAATAGAAATAACAATAGCACCTTTGCCACTGGATTGTTGCAAGAATTAAGCCAGGCAATATATGTAAGGTATTTAAAACAGTAAATACCATCTACTAAGTATTATTTTAAGTATTGGCGTCATTATTATTAGATGCTGTTATTGCTGGCATGGCTCCTAGGTGGGGGGTTGTAGCTTTATTAAGAAAGTTTATTTCATACCATATTGTAAAAGCAAATGAGGTAATCAGTTCTTCAGATCCAGCTTGATTCTATAGAAATACACATTTTTTAATTTTCAAATTTTAAAAACAGTGCATTATTCATCTTTAAGTCATGTAGACATCCCATCAATGCAAACTGACAACGTAGCTAAGAGGTCTCTTCAAATGTAAGTTATAGCTCACAGTTCTCCACTTCAGAACTATTTCAATCCTGCAACAATAATTGACTATTAATTCAGGCAACAGCAAAAAATAAATGCTGCCCTGGCCAGGGGACTAAGTTGCGTAGATCATCATCCTGTACACCAAAAGATAGCAGGTTCAATTCCCTATCAGGGCACATAGCTAGGTTACAGGTTTGATCCCTGGTTGGGGCACTTATGGGAAGCAACTAATCGATGTTTCTCTGTCTCTCTCTCTCCCCTCCTTTCCTTCCTCCCGGTCTCTCTCTCTCGGTCTCTCTCTCTCTTTTTCTCTCTAAAAAATCAATAAAAAAATAGAAGCTAATTGTGTAAAATAAAAAAACCTAAATTAATTTCTATTTTAGTTGTAAATCTTATTTCTTGTTTGTTTTTGTATTTGTGTGTGTGTGTGTGTGTGTGTGTATGCCATGTTTTGTTTTGTCTGCAGATGGCTTGGCTGTCTACAAAAAATCTGATCTATTCAAAGACATTGCTGACTGTTATAATGAGGCCAAGGTCACAGTTTCAATTCCCATTTGGCCAGTTAGCTTTGCTCTCTGCTCCCTTTCATAGCCACAGGCCACTCCCTCATCATCACATCTAAGCTGTGGCCCATGGGGTGGGAGCATGAGGGGAAAGACAGGCTGTCAGGGCTGGTACAACCACAGGTCAAGCTTACAGTAGGACAGAGTCCTCTGGAAATGTCAGCTATGATCACTCATCAGATTTTCCTTGTTTGTGTTCATGTGATCACCACTTCATCATTTTTCCTGGGTCGGGTCCCTACAGAAATCTATTTTAGGCTGTTTTTCTTAACCAGTAGACTAGATCATTTCAGCATCCATCCTTATTACTTCCACAGTAGTCTTCTGAGACCCAATTAATACCATTTTTTTTTCTTCTGGAGGTATTACATCTTTGGTTTCTTACCTTTTCAGCTCTAGAGTTGGTTGCCAAAAGAATCTGCTAATAACAGCTAACATCTATAGAGCACTTACCCTGTACCAAGACCTTCTATGTGAGTTATCTCCTTTAATCCTCAGAATAGCCAAGAGGTAGAACATAATGTTTCTTTTGTCCAATGAAGACTGAGGTTGAGAGTAGTTATGTTGCCAGTTGTACAGTCAGTCAGGATTCAAACTCCTGTAGTTGCTTCCAGATCCTGCACTCTTATCAACTGTACTATGATACTTTCCCGCAACTGTGACACTCTGGGTAAAATAACTAGCAACTGGGTGATTACTGCAGATTCACACTGCTCTGAATCGGTACCTAACTTGAGTGGATGCCATTATACTGTGCCACCCTCCTTTTGAACTATATCCAAGGTGCCACCGGGCAAGCTATGCTAATTGGACAAGCTCTTTATGTCCAAAGTTGAATCTTATTTGTATTCATTGTCCACATGCATAGTTCAGTCACATGCCACTGGGAGCAAGTAGACTATTGCCTGGACCTCAGAAATACTTCATCGTACAAGATGCTTGAACATGCTAGTTCTGGTGACAAAGTGAAGCCTCTATTTGAGGAAGCCTTTGATCCAGATGTACTCACTCTGAGGGTAAGCATGTACTAGACCATAACTTTGGAATTGATTTTCAAATGCTAAAAGAAACCTACATTGAAGTTCAAACACAGTGTTCTTACTGACCCTCTGGCCCTTAAATGAAGATATATGGTTCTAGTGGCTTAAGAAGCTGAATGGGCCCTGGCTGGTGTAGCTCAGTGGATTGAGCACGGGCCTGCGAACCAAATGATCCAGGTTCGATTCCCAGCCAGGGCACATGCCTGGGTTGCAGGCCAGTTCCCAGCAGGGGACACATGAGAGGCAACCATACATTGATATTTCTCTCCCTCTCTCTTTCCTACCCTTCTCCTCTAAAAATAAATAAATAAATAAATAAATAAATAAAATATTTAAAAAAAAAAGAAGCTGAATGGTGTATCGGTGCTTTCTTTTTTAAATGTGCTAATATTTCAGATCTTCCTATAGATTTTGAAATCCCAACATATTTTTGTGCAAGACAATTCAATATACAGATCAATAAGTATTGTATTTTTAAAAAGCAAAGAATAACTTAATACTTCTCAATGCTTATCATAAAAGTAAACACAAAATGTCTAATGCCCCATCTCAAGAAATATGTTTCCATGTACCTTGATTTTCAAAAATACTTAGCTGTTGCTCCAAATCTCTAAATATTTACAGTGTTTACAAGTTGGGTAATATTTGGCACTGATTCCTTTCTAGCATTTTCTAAAAGATTTTATTTATTTATCTTTAGAGAACGGGGAAGGGCAGGAGAAAGAGAGAGAGAAATATTGATGTCTGAGAGAAGGATCAGTTACTTCTCACATACCCCCAACTAGGTTACCCAGCCAGCAACCCAGGCATGTGCCCTGACCGGGAATTGAACCCACGACTCTTCAGATCTCAGGGCCAGTGCTCAGTCCACTGAGCCACACCAGGCAGGGCTGACTCCTTTCTAGCATTTAAATGGGTCTGACTGATCCTTGATCTTGACCTTTTCTAGATGATTTCCCCATTTCCCATCATCCACATCTTTTGAACAATTGCTGGGGTGGCAGTGGGTAGAGCTGTTTGTTTTTAATTGACAATGATCAAATTCATTACGCCCTCTTCTTTTGGAATGACTATATTTAGGTCTAGACAATCTGAGTAAACCCAGTTTTATTAAATAACTTTGAGTCATTGTCTCCCCTATTCTGGCTTCCCCAGTCTACCAGCACATGTGGGTGGTACACAGTCTGTGAAACTGAACACAGACTGACCCTTCATATAGATTGTTTTATAAACATAAAAGCCACTAAGAAACCCTAGCCCTTTAATCCTAGAAGTATCCTTTTTAATAGATGTCCCTTCTTGCCATCGAATCAGTACCTACCCAGTACTCCTCTGTTCAACAGAATTAAATAATGCTTTCTCTATTACAAACAATTCTCTTATAAATTGTTTCCAACTGGGGGCTTCCTTCCAAAAGATGACTTTTTTCCACTTATTTTTATTTTTTTAAATATATTTTATTGATTATGCTATTACAGTTGTCCCATTTCCCCCCTCATTCCCCTCCACCCTGCACACCCCCTCCCACCCACATTCCCCCCCTTTACTTCATGTCCATGTGTCATAAGTTCTTTAGCGTCTACATTTCCCACACTATTCTTGCCCTCCTCCTGTCTATTTTCTACCTACCATCTATGCCACTTATTCTCTGTACCTTTTCCCCCCTCTCCTCCTTCCACTCCACTGTTGCTAACCTTCCACATGATCTCCATTTCTGTGGTTCTGCTTCTGTTCTACTGTTTGCTTAGTTTGTTTTTGTTTTAGGTGTGGTTGTTAATATCTATGAGTTTGCTGTCTTTTTACTGTTCATACTTTTTATCTTCTTTTTCTTAGATAAGTCCCTTTAACATTTCATGTAATAAGGCCTTGGTGATGATGAACTCCTTGAACTTGGCCTTATCTGAGAAGTCTTTATCTTCCCTTCCATTCTAAATGAAAGCTTTGCTGGATAGAGCAATCTTGGATGTAGGTCCTTGCCTTTCATGACTTGGAATACTTCTTTCCAGCCCCTTCTAGCCTGTAGGGTCTCTTTTGAGAAATCAGCTGACGGTCTGATGGGAACTCCTTTGTAGGTGACTGTCCCCTTATCCCTTGCTGTTTCTAGAATCCTCTCCTTCATTTTAATATTGGCTAATGTAATTATGATGTGCCTTGGTGTGTTCCTCCTTGAGTCCACCTTCTTTGGGACTCTCTGAGCTTCCTGGATTTCCTGGAAATCTATTTCCTTTGCCAGATTTGGGAAGTCCTCCTTTATTATTTGTTCAAATAAGTTTTCCACTTGTTGCTCTTTTTCTTCCCCTTCTGGTACCCCTATCATTCAGATGCTGGGATGTTTAAAGATGTCCTGGAGGTTCCGAAGCCTCTCCTCATCTTTTTGAATTCTTGTTTCTTCTTTCTTTGATGTTTGGTTGTTTCTTTCTTCCTTCTGGTTCACTCCATTGATTTGAGTCCCAGTTTTCCTCCCATCACTCTTGGTTTGCTGTGCATTTTCCTTCATTTCACTTAGTGTAGCCTTCATTTGTTCATCTAATTTGTAAGCAAAATCAACCAATTCTGTGAGCATCCTGATCACCAGTGCTTTGAACTGTGCATCTAATAGGTTGGCAATCTCTTGGTCACTTAGATGTATCTGCTCTGAGGCTTTGATCTGTTCTTCTGTTTGGGCCTTTTTTTTTTTTTTTTTTTTGGTCTGGTCGCACCTGTTACATATGAGGGGCAGAGCCTTAGGTGTTCCCCAAGGTGGGGTAGCCCAGTTGCTGGGTTGTGATGCTGTATGTGGGAGTGGGGTTAGAGAGGGAACAATGGGGCTTGCTTGACTCTCTCTTGGATTTCAGTCCCTTCCACCACTTTCCATAAGCAAATTGGGCCCTTCTGGTGCTGATTCCTGGGTGGGTGGGCCTGTGTACATTCTAGGACCCTGTGGGTCTCTTTAATAAACTCTCCTTTGAGGCTGGGAGTCTCTCCCGGCACCTCACCCCCCACAGGTGCTTTCAATCGGTGATTTTAGGCTTTATTTTCTGGCACTGGGGCCCTGGGTTGTGAGGTCTGTCTTGCTCCCCAGTTTCATCTGGTTTATCTGCACGCAAATGTGTGATCACGGTCAGCAAGCCACCTTTCGTGCCTTACTGGGTCTGCCTGTTGCCACCCCATGCCTGGGGTCTGCCAGCCGCCACCTGTGTGCCCAGGTCCACCAGCCACCACTTTTTCCTGCTGTGACCCCTCTCCACCGGCTGCCGACTCTGCCCCTCTTATTCGTCTGGATGAATGGTTGTCAGACTTCCTTACAGTTCAATTTTCTGTCAGTTCTGGTTGGTTTTTTTGTTTGTTTGTTTCTAAATTTTTATTGTCCTTAATTTTGGTTGTGCGAGGAGGCACAGTGTGTCCACCTACACCTCCATCCTCCCCACTACTCCCTACTTCTCTAATGTTAGAGACCTGTTTGTGTCTTGTTTCCTTTGGCCAAATTTTCAATAAAAGAGATTTAGAAAATGCCAACACAGATCATCTATAAGTTCCCTGAGATAAAAGGGATGACTTTAAAGAGTTTCAACAGCTAAATGTTCCAAAAAATACCTTTACTAAATCCTTAGGTGTTATGGGAGAGAAAAACTTTTTGTCAAGGAAGAGTTCATAATATTGGAGGGAAAAATAAATAAAAATAAACTGCTAAATCAAGGCAGGCTATGAATACTGCTATAATAGAGGAATCCTTATTATAAGAAGGAAAAAAACATTAATTTTACCTGGGAAGGTCTCAGGAGGCTTCATGGAAGAAGTGAGAGGATGGAAGTTTATTCCACAGACATCTACAGAGGGTGAGCCAAGGGTAATATTCAGACAAATGATACGACTAAACAGCTAGCAACTTCTTTCCCTCCGTGTGTGTGCATGCACATATGTATATGTGCATACTTGTGTGTTTACATACATGTGTCTGAGGATGGGGGAAGGAATTATTGTGTAAAATACATGCCTGCAAAGATTGCTTGCAACCATATTTTTAAAGCTATAAAAACCACAAAAACTTATTTTCACTCCAAACATGCTCCAAGAGATAATATCAGGAAGGGGGAAATTGGGGAAGTGTTTACATCTTGTCCCTGTCTGGTTAGCACATCCTTGAAAAAGGGAAGCTTGTCATTCATTTTCTATCAAAACCTTCCTGGTGGAACTGTGTGTCTGACAATGTTATTCCGCCCAATTTGAGGCCCTGCAGACCGATCCCTTCCTCCCAGCAGTGACCTTGCTTTAAAAAGCAAACCTGTCCTGATATCACTGATGTTTTGAATTCAGCATTCAGCACTTTAGAGGAATTTCTCTCTGAAGGAAAAAAAAATGCGTCAACCCTAAAGTGACAGCCCCCCTGCTTGCTGCCGAGAAGCTACCAGTTTTTGTGATTATCAGTGGCAAGGGCAACTTCAAAGAAGAGAAATGATTGTAGGGTGAAAGCACAGTTTCAGATCTTCAAGGGGAGTCTGAGAGCAAGCAAGAAACTCACATGGTTTCTATTCTACCTTGTGAGGAAAAGAAACACATAAAATTTATATATGCACCAGAATGTACCTGTTAGGTACTTAGTTATACAAAATAGCTAGAAACCCTTACATTCTAGCTAAAGCTCAGATCCTGCTGATCTATTAGGCCTAAAATGAGTTACCTGATAGCAGTAAGTGTAGCCTTTCACATCATTTCCAAAGTGATTTCATTTACATCATCCCATTTCCTCTTCCTAGCACTCTGAGGAAGGATTCTCCTAATGTGATAGCTGGGGAGGGTGTAGCCAGAGAAGCTGAGAGCTTTCCCAACATCACACAGTCGAGAAGATTGGGAACTAGATTCCAAGTAGGTCCTCCGACCCAGGTCCAGTGCCCTTTACATTTCAAACACAGCTGCTTCTCTAGGGGTCCATGCCTTTCTTTTTAAAAAGAAACAACTGGACAAGGACAATTCCCTGAGTGGTTCCTTAGAAACCTGAAAAGTTTATTTTTGTGATTCATAGTAAACAATTAAAGTCTTCTTTCTTGAAGAACGAATGTAGGGAACCCAAAACTGAGGTGTGGAGTTGGCCAGAGGCCTGGGTACTTGGGCTGCTGGAGATGACCCCCATCATCACCCAACCCCATGCTGCACGTGACCTCAGACCTACGGTGCTTGGGACCCACCTAGAAAATGCTCCTTTCCACCTTCTATCCTGAAGAACCCTTCGCTTCCACACCTTTCTTTGCCATCATGTTTTTTAAAACACACATTTATTTTTTGCTACCATGTTTATTTTGTCATATATGGAGAATTAACTCTGAAGTACATTTGTTCTAATTCTCTCTTACAGCTGTAAACCCACAAACTAATATATGCTAAATCATAGTCCTGAATAATTAATTATAACAATACAGCATACTTTGTGAGGAGCAAAAAAAATTTAAGTTAAAAAATGTCAATTTACAGTCAAAAACCAACATATGATATTCCTAAGATGGTAGAAATTCCAGAAATATTGGCCTTTAAAAATGAATATGAATAGAAATTATATTAATATAGTAGTTAATGTAATGAGGAATTAGATGCATTGTAACATCCAGGAAAAGCATTTTTTATGTCCTTGGTAACTTGCCCCCTTTGTCTATATTTTTACAGATATAGCATAAACACTAAAATTATTCTTTTCATTGGTGGAGGTGAAGAGAATCTAAAGAAGCTCTACAAAATAGAATGTAATAGAACAGGATATTCGTTCTCATCTTTCTATATTGTATGTATCTTATTTTTCTTGGTTTGTCTGCAGCCTGTCCAAAATTTATTCTGAAATTTTTGACTCACGGTTAGTTCATGAAAAAGACCCTATGTAGGTAAATGTGCCTTTTGACTTAGAGGTCACAGAATGAGAGCCCTAATACAGTCACTCACCTTCGAAATTTTCAATACAGACGTGTAACATTGCGGATGACAAATATTCCTGAAGAACAATTCTATTCTCAGATATTTATAAGTATCTATTAATCAAAACATGAAGAATGGAAGGGTTAGTTTTTTTAAAATATAAAGACATGAACATTTTATGTTTCAAGCATATTTCTTATGTAAAAATATAGAGAAAAATATGCATTGGGCAAGTGATTTTACTCCCTGCTTCCTCGGCTCTCACACTCTGGAAACTGGAGGTGAAAATAGAACTCACAGGCTGCTGTTACAAGGATTCAGTGAGTGAATCTATGTGGGACACATAGCCCTTCCTGGCCTAGTGAGCACTCAATACCACCTTAAAAAATTATAAACCTGTCAGTTTAGTCTGAATAGTCTTGTATTTCAAATCCAGTCTTCTGGCTACATTCATTTGAATCTGAATGTCCTAATACCTCTATTTATTTATTTCCAGAAGAGCAGAAATCAACAATTCTAAGCACCACCTCTCCTATCAATTATACCAATACTTGCACCATCAGCATTTCCCACTCAGCCCCTTACTCTCACTTTCCATGAATCCTTGATCTTTAGATGAGAAATGCATTCCTCACTAGCCTCCAGGTTCACAACTGTAGTGTTGACATGGACTAGTGTGTCTTCATGTGTGAGGTGTGTCATAGGCAGTTTATTATTCGCAATGATTAAAGTACACAAGTTCATAAAATTACTTTTACCAATTAGAGTAGTTTTAAGGTTACCTCAATTACTTCAGCTTCAGTTAACTGAGTTCCAATAAGCTTCCACAAAGAGGAAGGAGGCAAAGATGTAAAATTCTATTGAATATGACACTCCATGGACCAAGCAATTCACTGGTCTGTAGCTGTGCTAGCATCACACGTGTCATCGTCCCATGTTCCAGAAAAAATTTAAAGTTGAGAACTGCTGTCCTAAGCAACACGTTGATGGTGATGGATTGCAAGTGCTTTGCAAACTGGAAAGGCATACACAGATGTTCATAGTTATTTTTGGTGCATGTTACACACAGAAGACTCAGGCATCACAAGTCTGCCCCAAGGGATGGGAGGGTGTGTGGAGCAGTTGTGCTGGGCACCCAGGGTCTCTGGCAGCAGGCCCTCTCATCCATCCCCCAGAGCATCTCTGGATGAGACCCACCCACTGGCACATCAGTAACAAACACCCTAAAAACGCAGGCATATGCCCCAAAGTTTCTGTGCTAAATTTGCTACCATTTTTAAGGACATCTCCACCAGTTATTCAAATTTAATGGTGGTGGCAAAGTATGGAGTAGTGGGAACATAGCAAAAAATAAGCTAAAGATTCTTCCTACAAACAAGATTAGTGAAAAACATAACATCTGCCCTGAATGATGGTCCTTTGATTTCTACAAAAAGTTCAGTTGGAAAGAAATATTAAATCTGGTATTTTTATACTATAGACTCCATTGAATTTTGTAAAATGCAGGTATAAGGAAAACAAGTGTTTATAATTTTAAGTATTTAGAATTAAGATAAAAATTCTTTATCTTAACAGAGTCAGGACAGCTTACATTTGATATGCAAAGAGCATTCAAAGGCAGTTATTACCAAATCTAATCCACTAACTTTTTGTAAGTAGACAGATGATTGATGAATTCATCCAGACTTGTAAGAAACATTAATACCATTTCTAAAAGCAAGATTTAACAGTCATGAAGCTTGAAAAGTCATAGTATTGCAAGCCCTTATTATATGCCACCCCCAAAGCCAGATTGAAAGACAATGAAACCAGCAAATTCCACTGGATTTCTATGAGCAGGACTCCTAGCTGTTCCTTAGGTGGCCTCTGCATTAGCAAGCTTAGCTCCAGAGTGTACTCTTCTTGGAAAACTGACCTTGTGGTTTCAGTACACTGCCACCTGGTGTCAACCCTATGCCAGGCTATGGCTTCTGCGCCTGGCTGAGCATTGCTGCCAACCCCCTCTGTTCAGGCCACCTCCCAAATGATGACTAGACATATTGTCACTATGGTCACCCTGCTCCCACCAAGATCAACCAGCAGCGTCTCCTGGGGCCTGCTGGAGTATTCCTCCCACTGGTCCCAGATCCAGATACATGGACCCAGCACAGGATGTGAGAGAATGCGTGTAGCAAGCCCAAGGCTGGGACACATTCTAGCCTCTGTGGCACCTGGGGAGGCCCAAGCACGTGAGAAACCAGATCTTTCCAGCCTGTAGCTTCCACTTCCCAAAAGACAAGCCAGTTTCCCCCACTGCAGCCTGTCCTGGGAATTTAACACTCCTATTTACACTCTTCCCCTCCCCCCACCACCCCAGCTCCTTCCGTCTGGGGCAGATCCTGCCCTAGAAATGTGGAGGCAACCTCTCCAGGCTTACTGAGGTTGGTGCTGATTTTATAGAAAGAAACATAGAGACACATTTTGGCAATAGAATTGATGGGATTTGCTGATGGATTGGATGTAGGAGAAAAAGGGAGGAGAAAAATAGAGCTAGACCCCTAATTTTGGGGGCTCAATCGGTAGGGGAGGTGGTAGTGCCTCTTCTAAAAGGTAGATGGAAGATTAACAGGTTTGTGAAGTAGAAATAAATATTTCCAGTGAATGTGTGTTGTTTTCATAGTTCAAAAACATACATGTTATATGAAGTTCTAAAAATATTTAAACAACCTAAAATAAGCCAAAGAAATATGAAAATGTTTTGTAACATCTAAGTATGTAATTGGACTGATCCCAACAGCAGAGAGAGAAAGGCACCTACTGTAACATATGTGAAAGTAGACTTCAGCCTCGTGAGTCTGTTATGCCCACTAGACATCGAATGGAGACAGCAAATTGGCAGCAAATGTGCGGCTTTAGAGGAGACACAGTCAGGACTACAGATGTTTGTTGGTGGTATTTAAGGCCAAGGGATTGTTTGGGAACAGAAGAGGACAGAGTCCTTGAGACTGAGGAAGAGGTGTCAGCGAGGTAGAAGGACAGCCGTGAGAGAATGGGAGGAGGAAGACAGATGCTGGCCTGTCCAGTGAGATACAGGGACAAGGAAGCAGCCATCGTCTTTATATCACAGTGGTCTTTGATGACTCGGACAAGAACAGTATCATTAGACTAGTGCATCAGCCTCCTGGCTAGTCTTCCAGTTTTCACATTTGACCTCCCTCCCAACTATATAGCAGTGAAAGCCATCTTTTTAAAACAAATTCCATCAGCCACTTGCTTGAAGACCTTCATTGGCTTACTTACCATTTGAACTTAGAATAAAATCCAAACTCCCAGGGCTAGACATAGGGTGAAGTGAGTGAGGCACAAAATTTAAGATGATGCTCAAAATTTTACTAATTAAGATAAATAATGTATTAATGAAGTAGCTTTTAAAAAATCAAATTGGCAAACTACAGCACAGGTAGCCACTTGTTTTTATAAATAAAGTTTTATTAGTACCAGGGCTAGGATTAGGGTGATGTGCCTGAGAAAGTGTCATGCAAGTGCAGGGTTGAAGCCTTTCCTGTCTTTATTTAAAATCTTGATCTACTGGTTCATCATGGAATTTTTTGCTTTTTTTAAAGATTTTATTTATGGTTTTATTTATTTTTAGAGAGACGGGAAGGAAGGAGAAAGAGAGAGAGAGAAACATCGATGTATGGTTGCCACTTGCATGCTCCCCCATCCCCCGCCCCAGAAATCGAACCAGTGACCCTTGGTTCACAGGCTGGTGCTTAACCCCCTGAGCCACTCCAGCCAGGGTGGATTTTTTTTGTTTTAATTTTGATTTTTGAAATATTGCATTTATATCCCTTATATTACTGAGTTTTTGGTGCCCTGTAAGTTTTGTGCATGATGTGGATGAGGCATTTTCCTCATCTTTGCAAACCCCATATCAAGACCTGTATGTACTTTCCAGTGAGCATGCTGCTTTCATGATCAAAAACATAAATACTAGTTTAAGTTTTTAAAAATACTTAGGCAACCTAAAATAAATCCAAAACATGCAAAGGTGTTTTGCACAGCAGTACAGAAAGAATAGCACCCAACTTAAGATCTAAAAAGGTGAAGATTCAATTTCATATTTTCCAGCTAGATCTGATCTTATGCAGTCAGTGCTCAGGGAGACACATGGATTAATAACAGCGGGAGAGCCATTTTTAGACAAAACTGATGATGCTTTCATGGAAAACTTCCAGGCAGATTAGTTGTTATAAGACATAATGCTCTTGACTACTTAAATATGTTATGAAAAATACTTTTATTTTGTGATTTCTTAACAGAGAGAAGATGTTTTTCTTATTTACCAGGTTACCAACCAAAAGAACCAGGCAGCTTTAATTTCTTTATTTATCTAATAAATCCGGGTCATAAAACTGAAGCATGAAGAACCTTGGAAATCTGTTCACAAACATTTTTAAGAGTGCATATGGTTTGAGGCTTGATTCACAGAATAAATATCTGTAGGCTTTCCAAGTTAATCAGAAACATTTTCTTCCTCTTAGCATCTCTCCCCTTTCTCTCATCACTCTGCCTTATGTTTTAAAGGTTGGTTTGCTTCCTCTGTGATAACTGAATAAACGGATTTAGCAGGTCCTAAAAGCTATTGACTCTCATCTTAGTTAAGCTCTTATATTACAAGAAATATGTCTAACTCAATCTGTCTACCCAAGAGTTAAGAATTCCCTAACGCAAAATACTGTCATCATTATAACTGGAAATTGGTTACCCAGTTATTGTCAATGTGACACATATGTCCAAACAAGATTGTCGGTGAGAAAGACTTTGGGTGTTCCATGTAAATACATGTCTCCAAAGTATTTGTCTCCCTGCTCAGTTGTAATTTCTGTCATCTGGCTTGGTGATGGTTGGCATGACCAGTAGGTAGTATGCTGTCCCTTGTCGTGCTGGCTGGGCAGAATTCTGAGGGAATATTTAGATGCGTGCAAGGCCCCTGGAGGCCTAGTGCCACATTCTGTTGGCCAAAGCAAGTCACGAGCGTAGCCCAGACCAAGGGGAAGGGAAATAAACTCCAAACTCTATTGCCTGGTGAAGTGGGCAGAAGAAGGAAGCCTACAAAGTCACTGTCACAAGGGTACGTGGATACAGGGAAGAGAATAATGGCAGCCATCCCAAACAAACTACCACAGTTAATAGAGTAGGAAAACCCACTCAATTACCTATAATGTAGTAGCTTTACCTGGTTACTTTCTAACAAGGCTATACGGGGGAGGGGATGGAGAGCTGTGGAAGAGAATCTTCATGTTGGTAAAACCACTTGCAAATTCAAAATAGCAATTGTTTGATAACAAAATGCAAAAACTGAAAATGACTTTTCATCTATCTGGGATGATTAATGACTGACTTACCCAGTTCTCCATGGTTACATCAAGCTGAAATTCTTGGCCAAAGCTTCGGAGAGATTCTGAATTTGTTCAGGGCTAGGATTTCAACCTGACCATCTGCCATCTCTGAGTTTAGGTATCTAACATCTTAGTCTTGTAATTTTTTATTCTCATACATGGTTTATTAAGTACTTGTAGGGATCTAGGAATTTTACACAACACCATGTTTAATTTGATAACCAACAACCTCTGAGACAGCTGTCATCTACACATTACGTGTGCAGGAACTGAGGCGTAGGGAGCCTGCAACAACCAGCTGGAAGCCACAGTGCTAGTAACAGGCAGAGCCAGGGCCCTTTAAAACACCCTCCATCTGTAGTGTCATTCCATGGCCTTACCCTCTGGAATCATACCCTGTTTGTTTTCAATACTTAATGTTAGAAATAAATGTCAAAACCTAACTCATCGGAAAATAATAATCCATTATCAAAACAAGCAAAGTGGGAATCCTCTTAGATATCCTAGGATGTTTAAATGCATGTTTGTAAATCTCTAATTTGATGAAGGGTACAGGTGAAAAGAAAATATTAAAATTTCTGCCTAATAAACAGCCATTGGCAATAAAAATAAATTCAACTTACTAAAACTTGGTTTCCTACAAAACTTCTTAAAATGTATGTATTGGATAAAAAGGCGGGGTCTCATTAGGAGAAAACAACCTTTCCTCACTCAGCTAAGTACTGTCTGGTGACCTGGAAGCCTATGCCATCCCAGGTTTGAACACACCGACACCGACTGATCCCACCCAGCCTCAAGCCTGCAGAGAAGAACAGGGCCAGATAGTCCTGAACCTCAAGCTTTAACCAGTACTGCATCTGTGGCCTTGGGCTATTTACTCAGCTTCACAGAACCTCAATTTCTCCAGCAGTAAAATGGGATTAATGATGCTTATGGAGCTATAAATATTAAATAAGATAATGCATTTAAATCAAACTGTTCAAATGCTAAGTGTTATTGATTTGTCTGTCACCTGAATTTTTCAACAGAAACTAACACAAAGCACAACGCAGCCAAGACCCTGCAGTACAAGCTGACTTCACAATCATTAATTGCTTTGTGTTTCTATTTGTATATTTCACACTCCCCCCTCCAAAACTGAATATTTATGAAACAAGATGTGATGGGAAACGGCATTCAACAGACAGGTTCTACCCCCGGCCCCTGCTCGCTGAGTAACTAGCTGTCCTTGCCCCATGCAGTTGCTTCATCCCTTTGAGCTTCATTTGCTTCCTTCCAGCTACAAAACAAAGACGATTTTCATAATTCTGCTAACACCACGAGACAGCCATGTAAGAACACCCAGCGCAGTGCCTGGCACCTCGTTCCCTTTGGCATTTACAAGGACATGCACCCATTACCAAAAGGTCATAGAAGGTGAAAAGGGAGACTTTTCTCCATTTTCTCACTCATTTATTTTGGGTTTTTATGCTTCCCTCTTCTGTGTTTCTTAAAGGTCAGCACAATCACAGTTATAAACCACCGAAAAGGCTACAAAGCCTTGGAACAAATACAGTCGGACAAAATGAGTGTCTGGTCTCCAGAATTGACCTTGGCACTCTGCCTGGTCTCTGCCCACTGAATAGAATTGGACCATCTGCAGTGCCATTCAGATCTTTTTCCTGAAGAGCTGGAACTAATTGAGAATGTGTCGGTGTGTGTAACATGCTTTGTGCTGCCTTCTGCTCTAGCTGGCCTCTGCCAGGACCCGCTTAGGTGGCATCAGGCTTCTAATTGAGTAGACTAGATGGGCCCTTGAGGAATTCCTCCTTTCTGTCACTGAGCAGTTGGTAATTTGTGTCCTTTTAATAACATCTTGTGGCTTCCAAAGGGTGTTTTGAAAGCATTAAATCAGTGATTCTTAACCTTTGTAGGGTCATAGACCCTTTGGAGAATCTGATGGAAGCGATGGATGTTCTTCCTCCTGCCCCTGAAAATTCATATACGTACACAATTTTACACAGTTTCAGAGATTTCACAAACTCCCCCTGAAATCCAGACTGTGGATCCCAGATTCCAGCAGTAAATAGTACTTTTCTATATGAACATCTGTGTGCTCCATATTATCCACCAATAAGCTAATACCACACAGCAGTCATATTTGTGGCTAAAGCAACTTTTTTTAAGTGAAACTAATGATTGATCTGCACTTCTGGGTCGGTGGGATGGAGGAGGTCTTCACA
This sequence comes from Glossophaga mutica, assembly GCA_039655065.1. Lineage (NCBI taxonomy): Eukaryota > Metazoa > Chordata > Mammalia > Chiroptera > Phyllostomidae > Glossophaga > Glossophaga mutica. The sequence goes on along the minus strand of CM077305.1, from coordinate 140,582,530 downwards.
AATAAAACAGATGCTTTGTGTTACACATGTTAATAACTAACCTGGGGACAAAATTATAAACACAAACATAACTGACCATGTAAAAAAGCCACCATCCATTAGGAGGTATTAACCTGTGAAGGCAACCTGCTGCCTGTTTCGTACACACAAACTATACACACATGTTATTATGAGCATAGAGGAGAGTGCCTATATCCTGGAAAGATAACATGTGAATGCTTAGGGATGAAGATCGAGTAACATCTGCATCTTGCTTTAAAGAGATTTAGAAACATTACAACTACATACATATATTGGTAAAGTGCGGGGGGCTCCGCCCGTAGAACCCCCCATTCATCACGGATGAAAATAAAAACTACCAAGACATGACTGCTTGGGGAAGAAAGGGGTCAAACTCTCAGAGGAGAATGACCCAGAGCCCCTTCCTCACTAGGCTTTTATTGGGTTCCAATACACCAGAATACAGGTTTAACATGTCAAAGAAATCTGAGGGCTTAATATGAGCCAGTGTTTGTCAGGAAAGGGGGTTGCAAAACTTTGGGAGACCTACTCATTTCCTCCTGGGACACTTATCACCTAAGTGAGAGCACTCTTAGCAAAGCAGGTTTCACAGGACTTTAGGAATTCTTTCTTATGCTGGATCACCCAGGGAGCTGTCCTGGCCGGTACAGGGCTGCACTGCTCACCCCCACAGTTTCAGGCTTTAAGCCGATTAGGAAGCAGGAGACATCTCCCAGATGGAAATGAGGACTCAGGCTATGTCAGAATAGCTGGGTGGCGAGGATTCATCACATCCTCTTCGCTGCAGCCCCCTGAGTCCTTCCATGAGGCCTCCCAAATGGTTGTGTCTAGCTTAGGTTGCCCCTCCCATGAGGAGTCTTACCCGTCATTGACTGCCAACCAAGCATTGGGGCCAGAGATGGACGAGGCAGAAGCAGCACTCCTGCCAGGGATATAAGCTTTGTCTCCTTAGTAGGTCACATCCTTGTGACAGAACAGACCCAGATGAAGTGGGTCCCTTGGGCTCTTACACAGCCCACCATGGGGTGAGGGTTACAACTCCTGAAACCAGGCTGAACGGTCCACAACAGTAAAGCAAATATAGAAAATGTTAACAATCACTAAACCTAAGTGGTGGGAATATGTCTATTCATCTAGAACTATCTTCAGAAGTTCTCAAATGGCTAAAGCTTAGGAAGAAAGCTTTTGTCACAGGATGTTCCTCATGTCATTGTCCCATAATTCTGCAACAGATTTTTTATTCCAATGCTGAAAACAGAATAGTGCTGAATATTTGGCCAAGGAGACGGTGCCAACTATCATATCTGTACCTCCTGGCTCCGTTTGACAGTAATGCAGTTAGGATTCCCAGAGCTTACCTTTTCCATTTCTGTGACTGCAGGGCTACATGTGGTTTCAGTAGTACACAATTTCCGTTACACTATTGACAGATAACAGATAAGAGATGCCCTAGGAGACCACAGCCACTATCTGGAACCAGAAGTGTTATTTTAAGACTCGAACCTCCAATGTCATCAGCTCATTACTCCTTCATCAGCAAAAATAGAGCACTATCTTTACTAAATGGCAGATCTTAATTTCATCTCTATTTTTCTGTTTTAAACTTTGTCTTTCATAACTATAAGGATGCATGATATTGGAAATTATAGTTTATTTTTAAAGTAAATTCATGTACTTTTTGTTCAAAGTGAGGCTAATGATTTCCTTAAATATTTCTGTAAAGATTAGATGGCTTCCATTTTGTCAATAAATTTCCTTCTGTCCTTCATGTGAAGGTGAATTCAGAGTGTTTTATGTTTACTGGAGAATTCAGAGACGGTGGTGCATCAGACCCAGGAAAGCACAGTCACTGGGAAAGTGTGTTTTCAAGGTGGACTTCCTGCATTTCAGTTTCACTGCCTCCACTTACTACCTGTACAATAGCTAGCCTTCCACCCCTGGTCTTTAGAATGGGTATAATAGCAGTTGGACATTCAGAAAAAATGGTCATAACCAAAACTCATGTTTTTTACAAAAATTAACTGAAAGTGGATTATGGGTTTTAGTATAAACCATAAAACTAAACATTTCTAGGAAAAAAAATAGGATAAAATATTCAGGGCCTAGGGCTAAGCAAAAAATTCCTAGGCGTACTACTGAAAACCAATGCATCAAAGGAAAAATTGATAAATTTAAAACTTTTGTTGTGTGAAAGACTGTTAAGAGACCATTAAGAGAATAAAAGGACAAATTACAGTTGGGGAGAAAACATTTGCAAATCTCCTATCTGGCAAAGGAGTTGTATCTGATTTCAGTTATTTATTATTAAATGCACGTTTTTTATGCATCTAACACTACTGTGCTAGGTACTGTCGAATAAAATAAAATGAAAAAGGCATGGTCCCTGCCCTCAGAAGGGTGCTCAGTAATGGGAAAGAGATGAGACAAATAACACAAAAGAATGAATTAGGGAGCAAATGAGGGACTCACAGAGTGTGAATGAAATATGGAAGGAGCAGTGTTTGAAATAAATATCTTCATGTGCCCTTTTCATGGTTTTCTCCTGGACTCTCTTGGGAATAGGAGAGCAGATCAAGGAATGGGACCAAGTCTCAGTATCAGTACATTTGATACATCATTTGATATATATATATATATATATATATATATATATATATATATATACACACACACACACATATGTGACATATCAGTATATTTGTTACATGCTTGATATTTATGCCCTTTTTTGTTTCCCCAAGGTTTAATTACATTTGCATTATTAAATATTTAAATCGGGGTTACATGATATTCAGTTGCTTGCTGGGAATTCCAAAACTAAGTTTAGCAAATCTGGCATCCCTATTTTTTTGCATGTATGGAATTGTATCGGAGTTCTTTAGGAATCAGGTGCTGGTATGGTGCCAATGAAATTTTTAGGATCACACGTTAAAATGTGGTGGAGAATTAATATGTGGTATTAATGGGGTTACGCTGTATCTAGGAGACCATAAAGTATATGTGTCAAAACCACAAAGTTACATTGTATTACATTATATTCGAATTATAGGTTCTTGGAGTTCAGGGTTTCTTTTTTTTCTTTAATCTTAAATCTGTGCAAGTTTTTTTAATTGGCAAGAAATTTTGTTGCCAATAATACTGTCAAAAAATTAAATTACATCTTCAATTTTATCAGTTTCAAGATGTACTTTAAATATCTAGAGACCTTCGCTGTACGTTGTTTACAATTTTATAGTTATGTTCTTTATATTTTTTGCTAGCTTTTCCCCAGACCAGAATGCAACTAAACCCAGCATTAATAAAGTAGTCATAAAGTATGATTACGGAATTGATGGTTTAGCCACAGTTAATGTATTTAAGTATAACCTTAAATATAACACTTAATATTAAGTGATCTAACTACTACCTATTATGTCTAGTTAATTTTATGATAACAACATTCATTTTGGAATAATACCCCATAAAAAACAGAGATATTTGTCAATTTTGGACACATATTTTATCCCTAGAACCTAGAAGAATGCCTGGTATATACTAAGAATCCAATAAATATTATCAAATAAATACTGTTAAGTGACTGAATGGGTTGTCTTTATTCAAAACTTGCTATTCAGTCTCAAGTTGATGCTTCAGACACAATAAATGTGATCATTTCATGTTTTGAGTTGTTCTTTCTCTGAAACAAAGAAATAGCCCTAGTCCTTCAAGTGACAGAAATAAATTGAAGACTGGGCGCTTGTGCTTCCAGGTAAACTAAATATAGACCAGTATCCCATGGCCACAAGTGGTAAATGGGACCACCAGAGGGTCCCACTCTCCCCAACTACTGCTAAACTATAAACCCCTTAACACAAGCCAGTTTGTTACATGGATAAACTAGTTCAGTGTTACTTGAACCTACGCCATTGTGAAGGTGATAAGAAAGGCCTCTGTGACTTTCAAGAGACAAAAATAATAATGAAAACCCATGACAATTGTAGGTAAGTCTAAATAATAACACTGGAAGAGACTAAAGATAAAAAAATGACTATACCTCCTCTACCTGCAGATACCAATGTTTTTACCATAGGAACACAAATGAAATCTGTCATTCCTCATCACAGAAATCACTTGGCAACTATTTTATGGCCTCCATTGAAGTCAAAGTTCACAAATAGTTTTTTAATATACATAAATTGCTTTTACTGTATTTGCAGTTCCAATGTCTTTGGTCTCTTCCACAAGGTCCACTGCAAGGAAAACTCTGCTTTCTGGTTTCCCCAACACTTGAAGAGGCTCTGGAGCCCAGCTGTCCTGAGGTTCTATCCCAGCTCTGCCACTTACTGGCTATGTGGCCTTGGACAAATTGTCCAACTTTCATTGGCTTCCAGTCCTCATGTATGAAAGGGGACAGGAGTGGTTTTAATACCTATTATTGTGAAGATTCAATAAGATATTGTACACGAAGCTCTTGGTACATATTGAGCTTTCAATAAACATTACCCATCATTACTAGACTTTGCATTATTTGCAGCAAATTATTTTGTGTTGTGTCCAGCACCAGGACTTGTTGTACTTTTATTTTTAATTCAGATCAACTTAGACACTTCTCTTTAGGAAAAAAAAAAGTGAGGCAATCCAGAATAAACACATGAATGCATTTGGGGTTCTTTACTGGTCACCGGAGATTTGGGTGACTGATGCCACAAAACCACTAACAGCCCGTGTTTGATTGGCATGTCAAAATGGTTCATTAGCAATTGGGAGAACTGTTCAAGCTATACAAAAACATATATTAGGAACATCTGGATCATGCAGGGCAGTGAGAGATGGCAGTGGTAGATGAGTTGTTAATTCCTGAATTAAGTGAATTAACAAGGTGTTTAGTATCCTGAGTACAGAAATAGCCTGAGGCACTTCCTGCTTCTCTCCATTTATAAAATGGGGATTACTGTCTTCCAGTACCTACTTAATAAGAAAGATTAAATTACGGACTCCAAGGGGTGGACCTAAATAATCATCATTACTATTAACACAGCCAGTGGAGCACGCATCAAAGGAGCTTTCGTTACTGACATGGAACACAGCCCCCATTCTGCCTAAGCGGCCTCCCCCTTCCGTGCCCCCTGGTTGCATAAGTAGCCACATCGGGGACCATGAGGGCATGGGGTGAATACTGTTCTCAAGGATCTTACAACTTCAACCGTGTGAGGGGCTGGCTGGGAGAAGTGGGTGCAGTACGCACCCAGCACAGCTTAGCAATTCTGTGAGCAACATTTAAAGCTCCTTTTTAATTTTTCTCCGCTTTATTGATATAATTGACATATAGCATCCTGTAATCCTGAGGTATACAACGTGTTGATTCGATGCATCACAAAATGGTTACCACTAAAGGGTTAGCTAACACCTCTATCAGGTCATATATCATTACCACTTCTTTTCTGGGTGAGAACCCATATCTACTCTCTTAGCAACTTTTAACTGCATCATACAGTGTTATTAGTCATAATCACCATACAGTACATCAGATCCCCAGAATTTATTCATCTCATAACTGGGGGTTGGCACCCTGACCAACCTCTCCCCACTTCCCACCCCCAGCCCCTGGCAAATGCCACTGAGTAAAACTCTTTTAAGGGTCTCAGCTAATGCTCCAGGGGGTGTACCAGACAGTTATTTAGGATGTAAGAAAAAATACTAAGATCCTTCCATTTATTTTTATTTTTAAAAAAAGAAAGAGAAAAATTAGTTTATGTTTACTTAGTGGTTGAAAGTAGCAGATAAACTAGATAGATAGATAGATAATAGACATTCGCATTATATATATACCTATATGTATTTCTTGTTCAAAATGGTTTTGATAATGGCATATAATCAATAAAGTTTGGAGACACTGATTATATTATATGCAATTGTGTAAATTGCAGCTCATCAGTTACAGTCCAGTTTTGCATCTTGAAGTCACCCTGACCTCTTGCCTACTGAATACTCCCAAACTGTATTTCCTAATAATTTTATACAGGATCACAACAGATGCTTCATCTCATCTGTAGACTAGTGGCCTTCTCGTGGGGTGAATGTTTTCCAAGTTTTGAGGGAAACTTGTACTATTTATCCAAATCGTGACTTTCGACAGTTACCTAACACATGCAGGCACTCACACCGACATGTTCACAAACCATCCCCGCACAGCCTGGCTCCCTGGAATCAGAGAACTTCTGGTCCAGAATGCCAGCCAGCATAGGTTGGACTCAAGACTACGCCTGTGCCCATCTGAGACAAGTATTTCTCTTTCTGCTCACAAGCAACATCCTACCAAGTGAAACCTCCAGAATTTCATGGGAGGTGAGATCCTTTTGGTTCAGGTTTGGTTTCTATCTTCTCTGAGTCATCCAGCCTCCAGAGCTTCCTAATCAAAACTAGGCCCACTAAGGTATTGAAATACGGAAAGCTGACCTAGCCTGGCCAATCCTATACCCTGGCGATGCTGACTCATGGCACAGAGACACAGTCAGAAGCCAAGTCAGGAAACACAATGTGTTGTATATCTCCTCCCTTAGCTGCCAACCTCAGACATATCCAATTAACCCTCTAGTGTCCTGTGTAAATCACCTCTCACCATCCTCCTAATCAATGGAATTTTCCTGCTTCCCACACAAACCACCCTGTTCTTTTTAACCCAGTTCATAACTCTGAACCTACTTTTGTCATATAATTTGCCATTATTCTCCTTTGTGGCTCCTAATATTAATAGAAATGACAATGGAGCTAATACATAGTCATTACTATATGCCAAACATTGGTCTAAGCACCTTACATGTATTAACTTTTTAATCCTCACAGTAACCTTCTGAAGTACTGTTATCATCCACACTTTACAGATGAGAAAAATAAAGCATAGAGAGATTAAGTATCTTGTCAGAAATGTCATACGGCTAATAAGTGACTAAAGTAGGAAAATAAACCCCAGCAGTCTGGGCTTGAATTCCATATTCTTAACAGCTATGTGACATCACTTCTCATCCTATATTACTTCTTCTCCTGTACAACTATTTAAAAGGCAAAATGTTGTTTCTTAACTGTCTCTAAGCAATTTCACTGCCATTCCCTCCATTTGGGGGCATACCTATTATTCTGAAATTTCTTCCTACTATCCCAAATATTCCATGACTGTGGGGCTTGTTCAAATAAATCATCAAAATGCTTTGCTTCCAAAATGTGAGCTTCCATTATCACATTTTTTAATTAATTTCCACCCTTTCTAAAAAAGCATTTGATAAAATCTACCACCCATTTGTAATAAAAACTCTCAGCAAAGTGAGAATAGAGGGAACATAGCACAACATAATAAAGGCCATGTATGACAAGCCCACAGCCAGCATCATACTCAACGGGGAAAAATGAAAAGTGTTCCCCTTAAGATCAAGAACAAGACAGGGATGTCTGCTTTCACCACTCTTATTCATCATAGTACCATCTGTCCTTGTCACGGCGATCAGACAGTAAGAAGAAATAAAAGGCAACCAAATTGGAAAGGAAGACATGAAACTGTCTTTATTTGCCATAGACATGCTAATGTACATAGAGAATCCCAAAGATTCTACCAAGAAACCACTAGAACAGATAAATGAATTCAGTAAAGTACAGGATACAAAATTAATATTCATAAATCATTGCATTTTTGTACACCAAAAATGAACTATCAGAAAGGGAAACAGAAAACAATGCCATTGACAATGAGCACCAAAAAAATACCTGGGAATCAATGTGACCCCCCTCCTGCGTTTCTTGAAGCCAGTTGTGAAGTGGGTGTTCCTGCATCCTGGCAGCCACCTTCAGCTCTTCATTAATCTTTGAGATTCGTATGTTCTTACAGGACAATGATATCGGGATAATTGCCCAGCAGCCAGTGGTAAAAGTAATTTGAATTTAAATCTCAGTATTTTTTTCTTTAGGAATTTATTTAATCTCGCCCCTCTTAATATTTTACGGAATATGTTAGAACACAGTAAAGGGAGGGAGAGGGAGATGATTTTGCATCTGATTAAGAGGTTCTAGCGTTTCTTTCCTTTTACATTTCAGATTTCAGGCTTTTGTGCCTTTTGCTAGTCTTCCCATGGGCTTTAAGTTTCTCTCACCATCCAGGAGAGAGAGAGGGAATGTTTTTGCTCATTACAGGTAAATTGTACTGAAAGGAAAAGGAGACATCATTTCATACATCTTGGTTAATTTTTGAAATGGAAATCAGTCATTCAAATCGTCCCTCACTCAACCTTTCTAAATTCTAGGACATAAAAATTAATGCCAATTAAATATTGGATTACTATTTCTAATAACTGGCATATATGTTTTGGATCACATTTATGGCAGAACAATTATACTTTCTTACAGACTTTAGAGTGTTTCTTACAGACTTCCACAGGATTTAGTGAAAGGTCCTGGCGGTGGACATTTACAGTTGTTACTTGACTGTTGAGCCAAATTGCTTATCTTCCTATATCTCTTGCGAAGCCACCAGCCAGAAAAGCCACCCCTAAGTTACACACTTGTTTTTTGGCATATGAAATTGTCCCAGTGACCCATTTGGTTATGTGATTTGCAGGTGGGCAATTACCAGGAGCTGAGTGGCTCTGATGCAGCTAAATAGTGCCATATTTGCTTAATGTTTACATGTGAAAGTGGAGGCCTGTATGTGGGAGTAATGCTCTGTACAAATTCACAGCAAAGCTTTACTTAGTAATCAAGAAAGTTATTTCTTGCCCTGGCTGGTATAGCTCAGTGGATTGAGCGCAGACTGCAAACCAAAGGATCTCCAGTTCAATTCCCAGTCAGGGCACATGCCTGGGTTGCAGGCCAGGTCCCCAGTAGAGGGTGAGCAAGAGGCAACCACACATTGATGCTTCTTTTCCTCTCTTTCTCCTTCCCTTCCACTCTCTCTAAAAATAAATAAATAAAATCTTTTTTAAAAACTACCTTGACAAAAACCAGAAAGTTATTTCTCAATCAGTGGCATCCAAGGGTCAAAGGAAATGAGATTGAAGAACTTGTGAATGATTGATAGCAGTAAAAGGCTTCCTAAATGGGCTATATGTTTTATTAGATGAGGGATAAGGCACTTTCAAAACCGAAAATAGGTAGCAAAATTCCAGTAAAGAATTGGGGTTTCCACCAAGAAGAATAACAGATATTTTATTAGTGGCAACATCCTAGTTGCTCCATTACTCAATTACTTGCAATAATTAGGAAGGGGACAGATGGAATTGCATAAAAGGCTAAATTACATAATTTTTTTTTATGCAAAAGCTGTGTTTCTTACATCCTGGCCTGGTAGGTGTCCTGCTTTCATGAACGAAGGAGGATCTGTGTTGGCACACCAGAGCCCCAACCTGAGACCCTTTGGGATGCATTTTATGAATTTTTAAAAATATTCCTTAAGAATTGCCGTGTAGACCTGACCAGCACGGCTTAATTGGTTGAGTGTCATCCTGCAAAGTGAGAGATCACCAGTTCAATTCTCTGTCACGGCACGTGCCTGGGTTGCAGCCTGGTCCCTGTTGGTTGGGAAGCCTGCAAGAGGAAACCATTGATGTTTCTCTCACACATCAATGTTTCTCTTTCTTCCTCCCTTCTCCCTCTCTAAAAGTAAAGAAATAATTTTTTAAAAAGAATTGTTGTGTGTACTATGGATTTGGTTTAAGAGATCTTTCTGGTAACTGGCACAACCTTTGAACTGACCACCAGGAACTGGGCTTCCAAATGTATGTTTTGGTGTGTGTAAAGTTAGGGGGACTAAAAAGCAAAATGCATAATAAGAATGCCAAGATTATGGGGTGGGGGCTAGGGCAGTGGGCTGGGGTGGGAGTAAAAGACAGAAAACTGTACAAGAACAACAATTAAAATAATTTTTTTAAAAATAAAAAATGCCAAGATTAATCCTTACAGTCACATTGGATTTTTTTAAAGAAACTTCTGTAACATCTGATGGGTTAGAATAAACTTGCCAAATGTTCAATAACCCTGCAAATAAATTCACAACACCAAGGGCAACGTAAAACCCAGATAGTTAGCTAAATAACCTAGTAGATAGAAACACTACAGGCTATGCACATTTGGATTGTCTTCTTGTCACCTTCACTAGTTATTTCCAATGTAATTAAAACCTCTTTAAAATTAAATTTCTAACATAATCAACAGCCCATTGCCAAGATTGTGAGGCTTTTTCAAGATGTAATTAGAGTGAGGCTAAGTCAGGTGAATGTCAGGAATTATCCGTAGACATGGGCAAGCCCCTGAAAATGAGCAATTACTATCATATGTCACATTTTTCATCTCCTTTGCAACAAGGTTACATAAAAAGAAGTGGAGGGTATCTTAATGGCCTCAGCTGCCATTTGTGTGTATACATAAATTTATGTGTTGTAACCTGATGTGCATTCATGCCTGCAAATCATACTTGAAAGAAAACTAACAATGTCAACTCCTGCTGACATTAAACAGTGGGAGGTTTTGTACAGGATTCCAGATTTTCCTCGGTAGCATCTGTGTACAAGGCATTTCTTTTCATTTATTGTGTCTTATGATCCTCCTTGCTCATGAGAGAAAAGGAAGTCAATGCGGGTAGATGTCTTTTTCTTTCCTTCAAATCAAAAGACACGCTTGGATTTTTTTTTTCTTTCTTCAAATGTTTTCTTTAAATATATTTTTTAAACCAAAGTCTCAGCTGGTGATATTTTGCTCTTATAAAGACTACCCTTTTCATCCTGTTTCTTCAAGTTCTGTGGTATCAGTCTCAGCTCATAATTATTTTTCTCCCATTTAGCCACAAGGTGTAAATTTGCTAACTGAAAAGGCGTGCTCTAACAGTTAATCTCGATGTATGTCCAAAGGCTGAGCTGGCTGCGCTGCATAATTTCCCTGGGGGATTGTTCTGTATAATGCAGGGCCATTTGTCGAGCTGTCTGATGTGGAAGAAGAGAAAATGAAAGGACCTGCCAGACAGAAACGGGATCACACAGTGCCTTTAAGACCGAAAAGGGAAATCAAAGGGCAATTTCAGGTCCACTCCAGTTCCCCAAGTGTGTGCCTAGGAACTAGGGAATCGGGACTTTTTATTAATTAGGGTTTTCAGAAAAGTCACTGAGAGGGAGCCCCAAATCAGGGGATTATGGCAAATTTAGCAATGCCCACAGCTGTGCTCCGAAATCACCACCAATCCAGAGTGCTTCTGTAGGTACCTGAGAGTGACTAATTCTTCAAGGATCTACAAAAATGTTTGAAACCAGAAGAAAAAATATACATTGATATTGCTTCTAAAATCCCAAAAAGATCTCTAAATATTTAATTGAATGTTTACAAAATGTTTAATATCAACTTAAGTATAAACTTAGTCTTCTTAAAAGTGACATGTGAAAATGAATTGTGGATTCATTTTTCTCACTTTTCAAGGTTTTGAGCATGCCAATCATAAGTTAAATGAATTGCATATAGCCAATAATACAAAAATTTTCATTTTTACATGGAAATGCATAGTTTAGGTGGGATGTTGGAGTTACTTAATGTTCTTTGTATGACATGTGTAGTAGGACTAGGAAAAAAGAGCCAAGGGCCACCGAAGGTTTTAGAACAGCTCTGCACCTGTCCTCTCGTCTCTAGGTGTGTGATTATCCTTGAAGATGCAGAGCAGCAAAGACTGTAGCGGGAAGACCAGAAGGCAAGCCAGGGGGAAAGGTTCTAGTTTTTTCTTGCTGTGTGCAGTCATAGTTGAGATGAAGTCACCAAGGTAGTAATTTGAGTGTGAGGAAATTCACAAGGTACTTAACTCGACATCATTGGAAAGATCACAGAAAGGTGCCCCGGTTCTTTCAAAGAGGGAGTGTTCATATTAGGCTGGGGGAGCGAAGCTGCCCGGTTGGGGCATGTTGGTAGAACTGCATCACCACCTTTTCTGAGTTGTGTTCTCTCCCTACAGCCCCTCACATGCCCCTGTGTCTAGTCAACTTTTTCTCAACTTGACAGAGATATCCATTCTTAGCATGAAAAACTGGAAGTGGCAGGAGTAGGAAAGAAGGTGGATTATCTGAATTCCATGTGTAATGATTGTAGTCTAATTCAGTGACCTTACTTCTTCAGGCTTTCTTTACTTTTATTGACCACACGTGGGGCAGTGAATGCTGACTCCCTTCAAAAGATGAGGAAATGATACTTTCTTGTAATCCTCTTAGCAATAACCACTAATAAAAGTTTGGTATAATTATTGCAGAGGTTTTTTACATATACTAAATTATTATTTTTAATAAAATTAGATATAAATAAAGTTTAATTTCTTTTTACTTAACCATATATGTTAGATATGTTTCCATGTGAATACATGTGTACTCACTTCACTCATTTTAATGACCACATGGTATTCCACTGCATGGCTGGGCCTCAGTTGGTCTAACTGCCTTCTATGGCTGGACATTCGGCCGCCCATTCAAGTTTGATCTTTGAGGAAATGCACCATGTGCCTAAACAAACCATTGTCTATTAGTGAGAAGTATGCACTCTTGGCCCCCTGCGTTGGCATAATCCTTCCCAGGAGCAAAAAGAACCAAATATTTCCCTATATAGATGATTGTTCTTAAATGTAAAACCTACATGTGATTCATTATTTATTTACTTGTCTTTTTTTTTTTTTTTTTTTTTTGCCCTTTTCTCTTATGCAGTCATCTACAACCAGGGACAAGGATGAACCCACACTACCGGTAGGAAGCAGTGGCCCTGTCTGTACCTGTTTGTGTGACTGTGGGGGGGGGGAGGGGCAGGGCCTCATGTGCTCAACAAGTCACCCCCTCCCTTGGAATACTTAAGTGGGTTAATCTGCTGCTGTGCGTGTATGCTCCAGCCTACAGCTAGTGTGAACTGAATTCTGACACTCACTGGCAAACTATTTCTGAGACTAGGATTCATGAAGTCAGAGTTCTCTCTTTCATTTGGCATAAACTTTTTTAGGAATTGAAATAGTGAAGTAGTCCCAAATTGCATTCCAAGGGATGTTGAGCTGACATTTGGGAATGGTGGCTGGGTGGGGCAGTGGGGGGATGTCATAGCTCTTCTTCGTATATCTGCATGCACCTAATTTTTGGTTGGAAATTTCTTTTGGTTCTATAAAAAGAAATGCTGCATGAGACCTATATATTATATAGGGTAATATATATATATATTTATTTTTTTTTATGTGTGTGTATCCCAAAAGATATATATATATATCTTTATATATTTATATATAAAGATATATATATATTTATATATATATTTATATATAAAGATATATTGGGTATCTTTATATAGATATATAAAGATATATTGGGCAATATATATATATTACCCAAAAGAATGCTTTAAGTTTTTTAATAAATATAATCCTTTGCTAATGAAGATCTTCAAAGGAGAGGTCTTCCAGTTTATCACATAAGAACTGTAGTAATAGTGGTCATGGCCAATTATTAACAACAAGCAGATGTTTCAGTTCCTGTCACAGTTTCAGTTCCTACACACATTTTGTACTGTGAAGCATGACAAAGAAATGACCTTCAGGGTTTTTGTGTTTAGCCATTAAACAGTGATTACATTTCAAATCTACTCATTTCTCTTAACCTTGACCTTAAAATATTTTGAACCTTAACTATCTGAATCAAATAACACTATTTATTTTAAAATGTTACAGATTTTTAAGGCAGAAGGATGAGAAATGAAAATACATACAGCCCCATCCTTCATCTTCCAGTGCTGAAAGCAAAGATTTATGACGTCCACTGAGAATCCATAGGACATGCCAGATCCAATGCTGGGGTAGGGGCACAGACCCAGTTTCTTTCCCTGAGGAGCTCATGATCTGGCTCACCACTGAGACACCAGTAATCCCCCCTGATTCTTCTACAGACCTTGTAGAGTTGATAACATAATTTCTACTGGAATATCAATTATAATAAAATCACACCAAGAAATCCAGATATCACCATGTACTTCATACTGACATTTTACACATACTTCAAGCTTACTGCAGGTTTCATATTTGTCTCCAAACTTGCAGACTATGATTGTTAATAAGTATTCTTCAAAGTGAGAATCCATGGGCAATAGTTCAGCAACACTGTCCAAGTTCACCGAGTTAACCTGATTTTTTTTAAACTTAGTGGTGTAATGAATATCTTAAAACTCTAAGGTGGTTTGGTCTAGGGCGTAGCTCTGTCCAAGGTATCGTTCACAGGACTTTTCTTGGGAAGCACCCTGTGGATCTGAAGTATGATGGACTATTTTGGAAAACCCTACACTGCAGAGGGTTGGGAGACAGTAGGAAACAGTATTCTATTTGTACCTGACCCCAGAAGAATATCATGTCAAGATTTTGGATCGAAAGTTCAATAAGAAATTAATTTCCTCACATGACATCACCCATCTGTAGAGTGTGGCCTCTGAAGCATCTTCCCCTGGGATAACCAACACAAAATCAGTCCAAGGGGGAGAACACCATTCTCACACAGGATAAAAATCTGACAGGGCAGACAATTTGGGGTTTTTTTAGATTGTTTGTTTTTAAAGATTTAAAAAAAGAGTTTGTTGGTAACCTCATCTCTAGAGGTTCATTCTTCCTCTCGTACCTGTCTCGTACCTTTCATTTGTGTGCCCAAAGGATCACTCTAGTAGGAATCTATGTGAAAGAATGCTCCCTTGAAGTTAGGAGTCTGCTCTGTAGATTCATTATAAGTGCTTCTCCCTCTTTAAAATTACACTTTACGCAGACCGTAGGGCTTCATGGATTAGAGCTGTGTGTGGTCCAGAGAAGAGAAGAGGAAACCCAGGAGATGTGCAAGGTGTTCCTTTAGGGAGCAAGGAGAAAACATTATCACCTCTGTCATTTACTTTCTATATTATTCTTCATAATTTCCATTTTTCAAATGTTTTATAATATATATGCTCATATTTAGTATGGGTGTGTGGATACAGATACAGATATAGATATGGATGCATACATATATACATACATACTCAAAATTTTACTGATAGGTTGTACAATCCAAACATTTTAGAAAGTACCCACTGGTTTGGATAACAAATTTTGAGAGAAGCAAACTTGAGATCCATTCCTCTATCCTCCATTTTTTGTCTGTGTGAATTGGACACCTTATTTCATTTCTGAGACAAAGTTTCCTCATCTGTCTAAAGGGAAAAACAACAGTATCTAGTTCATTCTGTTCATTTTGAGAATGAGATAAACTAATGGAGGTGAAGCATATAGCACATCGACTAACATTTACTAAGCTCTAAAAGGTGGTAGCAATTTATTTAGTTGGAAAGGATGTGAGAACACCATTCCTTTGGGGAATTTGAAATGTACCTTGAATATCTTTGGTCAATAGTGTGTGATCATGTGACAGAAACAAGTGACCACCAGACAAGGTGAGCACCCTATCTGCAACGCACTTGCCCTCAGTTTCTGAGAACTAACAGCATCCCGTCTGGTTTTTCTGCTCAGACCAAGCCACGTCTCCAGCGAGGTGGAAGCTCGGCCTCTCTCCACAACAGCCTCATGAGGAACAGCATCTTCCAGCTCATGATACACACCCTCGACCCACTTGCTGAAGGTAAACATCAGACTTTAGTTTGGGAGCTTGTTTGGGGGTGGGGGGAAGAGGACATATTTCGCTTCATAAAACATGTGTACACTTCCATCACACAAGCCTGCTAATGCCCTTGCATGTAGCAACTTCCAGAGGAAGCCCTGTGCTTTCTCTGCAACCACTCAGTTCATAATCAGGACTTTTATACCAGGAGTAGAATATGACATCCACGTCTGTTTTGATTCTGTCTTTTGATTCCTCCCACATAAATACAGTTTGTTATGAGACAGAAACGACAAAAAGGTTTCTCTCCATTCCAGCTAGAGTGACAGTTTTTTTTTCCATTATCCTTCCCTATGTTCCAAAATAAAGTTGTATACTAAGGTAAACTGCATCTTTAAAAAAGAGTAAAAAGAATTCATGCCTTAGGAGGGCCGAGAGTAGTTTTAAGAACCATGTTCTAACCATGTTCACTGCTGAACATTGATATTCTACTGATTCTTTGGCAATGGGAGAGTGGGAGGTGAACTTCTAAGCATCTAAAGAGTTCT
Organism: Glossophaga mutica; assembly: GCA_039655065.1. Lineage (NCBI taxonomy): Eukaryota > Metazoa > Chordata > Mammalia > Chiroptera > Phyllostomidae > Glossophaga > Glossophaga mutica. Next base: position 140,566,380 of record CM077305.1, on the reverse strand, counting down.
CTTTAAGGTAAGTGCTTAGGAACAGTCACCAGAACCCTGAAAGGCCTGACTCGCCTTTTCGGGAAATCACATGAAACATCCCAAAGACTCCAGTTTTGAGTTCTTCCAGTTTTAGTAATTCGCAATGAAGGCAGATACACCAAGTTTCTTAAACTGTGTAACTATCCCTAAAAAAATTAATTTTGGGGGTAGATAGATATCTGGTGTATCACATTAATATCAGAGTTAGGTCACTAGCAAGGGGCTCACATATCACCAAGTCTGTTCTCCCTTCATCCGTGGGCCTTATAATTGGGCCTGATATTACACAGGGACTAATAGCCTGGGAAAGTCTCTGCCACTGAATAAACACATAGGATGAGAGTGTCAGACCATGTCACCTAAATCAGAGCTCTTACCCAATATAAAGCTTTGCTAAATAATGTCAAAGGTACAGGCAATCCAGAGGTTCAGATGAAGCAAAGAAAACTCTAAAACCTCAGGAGTGGCTCCCCAGGTCCTGGCTCCCCAGGTCCTAGCTCCCCTCATCAACACACAGCACTCCTCTAGAATAGAAGGGGAAGATCAGGGGTCACTTGTCATTGTGGAGTTTTTCAACAATGAAAAATTGTTGTTTTGTACCCCAGAGAGTTGTATAGTTGAGGTGATGTTCTCCGAGGAGCCCTGCTTCATAGACCCTGACTTCTATTTGGTGGTAGTCAGACACATCCTAAATATTATCACTCTGTTTACCCAGAGGCCCACCTAACAAGAAAATTAGTCCTGGTCACTAGCCTTCTCTTGCTTCTCCCCAGCACACCCCCAGAGAAGGGGGCGAAGGGATCACAGGTCAACTTCCTCCCAGCCTCTGAGCAGTTGTGTGACTTTGGGCAAGTTACAGTCTCTCTAGCATGTACTGGGTTTCTTCATCTGTAATAATTGTCAGTTACCTCTGTTTAGCACTTCACAGTTCACAAATCATTTTCACACCTATAAATTTATGCTACATAATAACACTTCATAGGTAACATTATTCTAATTCCATAAAACATTATACCACCAAAACATCTCAAATTTATCTACTGCTCTTTCTGCCTGCATTTTATTCCAAGCCATCTTCATTGTTTGCCTGGATTTCTGGAGTAGCTTCCCAGCTGGTCTTCCTCATTCTCCACTGCTTTCTTCTGTGTATATTTTCCACAGAGTAGCCCAAGTAACCTTCTTTTTTTTTTTTTTTTTTTAATTTTAAGTTGTTTTTTTTTTAAGATTTTTTTTTTTATTTGTCTTTAGAGGGGTAGGGGAGAGGGAGAGGGAGAGAAATATCAATGTACGGTTGCCTCTTGTGTGTCCCCTGCTGGGAACTGGCCTGCAACCCAGGCATGTGCCCTGACTGGGAATCGAACCGCGATCCTCTGGTTCGCAGGCCCGAGCTCAATCCACTGAGCTACACCAGCCAGGGCCCAAGTAACCTTCTTAAAAAGTAAATCCAATTATGTCACTCCTACTTATAACCTATAGTGGCTTCCCTTGGCTTTTAGGAAAATATGAAATACTGGCCATGGTCTCATGATCTGCCTCTTTCTCCAAACTCAATTTGACTCACTTTGCTTTAGCCACATAGACCTTTTTGTCCTGGAGCGGGTACTTCTCTTCTGCCTCAGGGTCTTTGCATATACTGTTGCCGCTACCCAGAATACTTGTCTTTCCCCCACCTCTTCTATTTTCCCTGCTTTGTGCCACCCACTCTACAGCGCTCTGTCTAAATGACACTTCCCGACCATCTGGTATAAATCGGGGCCCTCAATCCTCATCTCTTAATGCACCCTTTAATTTTTCTTTATTGCTCACATTACAATTTGTGTGATTATTTGTTTACTGCCTGTCTCTACCAAGATACAGTAAGTTTCTCAAGAGCAGGGACTCTGTTTTATTTACTAGTTGTCCCAAAGGTCTAGCAGAGTGCCTGGCATATGGTAGCTACTAAGGCTCAGAAAGATTAAACAACTTGGCCAAATTCATGCCTTTGACCTGATATTGACTCAACTTCAAAGCCTTCTAAAGCCCCACTGGCTTAAGATTGTATCTTGGTTATTTTGAGCCACTATCTTCCCCGCCCCCCATCTTTGTGAAGGGCCATGGGAGAAACAAAAAGAACTATTTTAGCTGCTCCAACTCAATTATGAGCAGACGACTGAGTATAGTTATTTTTGACAAGATGGTGTTATATAGTAATTAAGACGACAGACTCCAAAGCTAGACTTTCTGGGTTCAGATCCCAATTCAGCATTTACTAGCTGTGTGACCTTGAACAAGTTATTTAAGCTTTCTATACCTCAGTTTCCTCATCTATAAAGTCAGGATGATATGGAATTATGGCTACATCCCAAGGGTGTTTTATGTATTAAAGAAGTGAAATATGGGCGGGTGGGACTGGTTGAAAGAAGGTAAAGGGATTAGACAAAGAACACATATGCATCACCCACGGGCATGGACAACAGCTTGGGGATTGACTGTGGGAAGGTGGGGGCTGGAAGGAGGGGGGCAAAGGGAGAAACTGCAATAGCATAACCAATAAAACCTTTTTAAGTGAAATATATAAAGCATTTAACACCATGTCTAGCAGAACATAAGTACCATAAAAAGGCTTAGAGCTATTCTGTTATTTTGAAAAATAATGCAGCGTATGATTTTTAATTCAAAATATTCAAAAGGCTATGGTGAAAAATAAGTTTTTATCATTTATCAACCCCCCAGTTTTCTTCAGTCCTCCAGTTCTCCCCAGAAGAAACCAGTTACCAATTTCTTGGGGCTTCATCCAGAGATGTTCTATGCATACACAACCCTGTGCATGTCTGTGTGTTTGAGACCTTGCCCACAGGTCTCAATCTCAATTTCTCTGCTTTTCATTTGAGGTAGTTTAGTTTCTGGTAGGACCTTTTTTGTCCTCTCTGTTTCGTGAGAGATGTTGTTTTACTTCTGTGACATGAGAGAAAGTGAATCTGGGTTGTCTTAGAGCTGGGCCGTCAGTGATTTGGGGGAACACCTGGCCGTCGCAGGGCTGCATTGCAATCAAAGTGTTTGCTGTATCAATATGTGCCTTCTGCATCTGGATGCCCGCTGTCAAGGTGAAAGCGCTTCCTGAAAGACTTGGAGTGGTCTGATGGTGTGAACCGGAGAGAATGCTGAGATCCATGATCAGCTCTGGGCTTAAGTGATTAGAATATGTGGAAAGCACTTCAATGCTTTAAAATTGTTCCACAGCACACAGCCAAGAAAACAGATTGCTCTGGTATTTTTCCCCAAAAATTCACAGTCATTTTCCATTCCAAGAACAGCCAAAAAATTAACCCCACTCCTCTCAGAAATAGTCATCTCTATTTTAGTTTGCATCTAATCATTTGAATTCACATGTCCTTGTGCCAAACTGTCACCTTAATAATGTAGAGTTGGTTACATCACCAAGTTGATGGCGTAAACAAGGCAGCAGCTTCCCTGTTGCACTAACGGACAGTTCATTCGTGTTCCTGGAGTCCACCGAGCTGAGCGGTGCACTGCAGGGCGTATAGTCAGTGTTCACAAAGGGAAGTTTTCAACTTCATTTGAAAACGTCATCTAGGACAGATGGCCTATTGAAAAACACTTCCCTTTGTCTCATCTGTGCCCCTCAGGTGTTTTTGTCTTCTGTCTTCCAAACCCCAGTGTTGAGTCCTTGCCAAAAGCTTTAATTGATGGTTGGTTCAGCCACTAAGCCTGAGTCACAAGATCTAGCAGTGTTTGTTTCAGTCGTCTACTGATATGTAACAAAGCACCCAAGACTTAATGGCTTTAAACCACCACCACATTTATTGCTCATGATCTCATCAATCAGAAATTTGGACAAGGATCAGTGGGCAATTCTTTTGTTCCATCTGATATCAATTGAGGTCATTTGGTGTTATTCAGCTAGTAGATGGACAGGTTAGAAGGTCCCATAGGGCCTCACTCACATGTCTGGCACCTTTGTAGGCAAAGCTGGAAGGCTGTGCTCAGCCACACCCCTCTGACTCTTCATAGTGTCTCAGGGCCTTTCCATGTGGTTAGGCTTCCTACATGGCAGCTAGTGGTTCCAAGAGCAAACCCTCCAAGAGGCTCAGGAGAAGCTTCAGAACTTTCAATGACCTAGCCTGGGAAGTCCCAGAATGTTACTTCTACTGCATTCTATCAGTCAAGCAGTCATGAAGGTCAACCCAGACTGAAGGAGGGGAGGAGACTCTATTCCTCAATGGGAAGATACCAAAGAATGCAAAATCACCTTTAATCTAAGCCCATCTGTCTCAGGGACACACATCACACGTTGGTTCACCTGTTCACTATTCATTAGTGTGCTCTGGGCAGACCACATTGGGTTGAAGGGACAAAGCCATGGTCAGCCTGCCTCGGGTAAAGGTTTAGTTCAAATGAGGCTGAGCAACAGCTTTCCAGGTCCCCAAAATTCTGGAAAGAACATTGTTTGTGAAAAGAAGGAATCTCCTTAAGGCTCATGTAAATGGTTGGGATACAGATTCTGTTCCTTTTATAAGGAAGCCCTGGAGAACTAGAGTATCGGTCTTTGTGGTCACAATGTGGCCATCTGAACTGCTCTTTCTAATAAATTTAGTGTCCCATGTTGATTTTAATGCTTTCTCTAAACAAGCCATTATACGTACCCAGGTATACATCTTTATGAACCTAAAACAAGGGCACTGGATGTAGCACTTTTGCAGTGAGAAGTAGCTTCTACTATCCGTCTAATAATAGTAGCACCAAGTAACATTTGCAGAAGGCTTATAGTCCAGGCACTATGACTGTGTGCTCTACATAAACCTCCTCATTTAATTCTTATACTAGCCCTACTCCATTATTCAAAGAAGGACATGGGTGTATAAAGAAGAGGTATGTTGCCTAAGTGACACAAGAAGTAAGTGGCAGAGCCAGAGTTTGAGCCTGTATCTGTCTGATTCAAGGTCTGGGTTCATAATTCTTATGCTACTCAGCTGCCTATGTGACCTCCTGTCCAACTCAGTGTTCCTTATTCTCCTGGTGTAGTCACCAGCTTAAATACCAGGAGACTTGATCTGTCCGTGGAACAATTATACATTCAATCTGTAAGACGTGAATTTCCCATACATAAGCCTTTGTAGCAAGACCTGTTGTAGCCTTAGCTCTCCCATCTCATTCCCCACACCCAGAATTGCAACACCACTCATGAATCACCTGTGCACCTCCCTCTTATCTCTTGGATCTTCCTCAAGCACTTGAAGTAACTGTTGACCCACCTATCCAGATTGTCATGGATACTAACCTACACAAGAAAAGGAACCCCATAGCCAACTCTGCAACTCTGGCAGGGCTCAATGACTGAGTGATAACAATGGAGATACTGATGTGGGAACAGGACAGGTGGAATAGCATTAGAGTTTGGCCATGTACCTACATGGTCAGCATGTCATCTAGGAGTCAGACTGCCTGGATTCAGATCCTTGCTCATCCTCTTGCTATGAGACCTAGAGCAAGTTTCTGAACCTCATTAGGCCTCAGATTTTCCACTTGTAAATGGAATGATAACACCACCAGCATAAGTTCATGATTGCTATTACTCAGTCTTTTAGGGCCATGGTTTCTTCATCTGTAAAAGGTAATAATGATAGGTCCACTATCAGAAGCTTATGGTGAGTATTCAATACAATAATTCCCAAAAAGTATATAGTTACCACTCAGTGATGGTTGACAATGATATTTCAGTTAAAATTGTATTCAATGTCATACAATAAAATCCAACAACAATGGTCCAACTTAATAGTTTTCTGAGACTCTATTTTTTAGAGCAGTTTTAGGTTTACAACAATGTAACCAGGAGAGGAAGGTACAGAGATTTCTCATATACTCCCTATCCCCACCCATGCATATCCTCCCATTATCAAAACCACACACCAGAATGGTACATTTTTTAAGAAGGATGAACTTACATTGACACATCATAATCATGCAGAGTCCATAGTTTATGTTAGTGCTCATTCTTGGTGTTGTACAGTCCATGAGTTTGGAAAAATGTATCCTTCATTGCAGTATTATACAGAGCATTTTCACTGCCCTAAAACCCTCTGTGCTCTGCCTATTCCTCTCTTCCTTGCAACCTCCCAAATCACTGATCTTTTTACTATCTCCATAGTTTTGCCTTTTCTAGAATGTCATATTTTTGGAATGTCATATAGCATTTTCAGATTAGCCTTAACAGTTTTTTGGGGGGTTTGTTTGTTTGTTTGTTTGTTTTTGCAGGGGGCAGGGGTATTTTTCTTACTCAACAAGATGCCCAATAGTAAACAGTCCAAGGCTGGTAACACAGCTCCACCCTGCCCCTAGGGACCCAGTCTCCTGTTTTTTCATTCTTTCTTCTGGAGTATGTTTCTCTCATTCTCATCCTCATAGCATGGCAGCTGCTCCCCCATCCTCTCTGTATTCTGGAAAGAGAAGACAGTGCAGCTGTCTTTTTTTGTCAGGAAAAGCTTTATGTTCCCAGAGGCAGACTTCTACTTCCATCACATGAGCCAAAATGGGCCTCATTAACCACCCTGACTTCCAACAGAGCCAGCACTGGGCACTCTGCCTCCTCAGACATGGAATTCCATGATAGACCCCAGTGAAGGTCAGATGTGTTCCCCTCTTCTTCCCATCCCTAGTAACCTTCATCCTGTCTTCTCAAACCCTGAATTTACTGAGAGATGTGATGTTCCCCTTCTTCCTCCCTTTTAAAGGGCTCTCTGCTAGCACATGAAACCAATTTTTATACAGTGGCCCTGAATACTTCCCAGAAAAGGCATGCCCTAAAACTTGTCATCTAAGAATCCTGGTTCCCCTAAAACTCAATGAAATTATGTCCACCTCTGCGCAAAACCATCTTATCAATAGTAAGAGCCCTAGTCTTTACAGTGGCCCTAAGGCCTCACGTGACCTCCCTCTCTACCTTCCTCTCAATGTCTCTCTCCTCTTTCCTTCATTTCTGCTTTACTGTGCTCTCCCCTGCCCACTTTCTTCCTCTTTCTCAGCCCTGCTCTCCTGTGTCATTCCCTCTGCTTCACTTCTGTGGCTGCTTAGCAGCCCCTTCTCACAAACTCTAAGCATACTCCTGCCTCAGGGTCTTTGCATATGACCCTTCTTCCCCCAGAGAACCAAATCACTTCTACCCTCCCTTCCTTCAAATGTCACCTGATCAAAGAAGCATTACTCGATCAACCTTTGAAAAAGCAAAATCAAAATAATGATAATAAAGCAGAGTTCTGGATCTCCCTTACCTTGCTCTATATTTCTCTGTAACACTTTTCACCATGAATGTATTTATTTGTTGTTTATTTTCTGTCTCCACTTTTATATCTCCAACATGGCAGGACATGGGACAGGCTCTAATCCACCCTCAGGGCCCAGCATATATGGGCCCCATAAGTATTTGCTGAATAGATTGAATGAGTGCTTGCTTGTATGACTTTTCTATTGGAAAACTGTGTCTCTAGCCAGGTAGATTGTCTTAACCCATGTTCTGTCAAAGGCTCTTTGGTTGGGACCAACAAAGTCCTATTTGGTTGATGGTCTGTGATGTGAAGAATAGCAGTCACGTCGGCTGTGGCCACCATTGTATTCCCAGCCTCTAGGATGGCACTGACATGAATTAAGTAGGTGCTCAGTCAATATTTGCTGGATGATTGGATAAACCTCCCTGTGGTTCTGAAATTACTGCTGCAGGGAGCTATGTTTGCTCTCTGCCTCTCATCCTCCCGAGTTCTGTCCACTTCCTTTTTTCTTTTCAAACCCTTTGTTCTTCTTTTATTTCCTTCCCTTTGACATACTGTCAGATCTTTTATTTATTGCATTCCATGGGCCTAATTTTATATATTCAAAGAAATCACAAGAGTCTAAGAAGTTTTTTGTTTTAACCACTCATTTATTTTACAAGTTCAAACACCTGTCAAATAGTAGCTACCACATAATTTAGTATTAAGTTGTGTTTAAGAAGGAAACTGCCAAAGAAGCTCTTCGTTCTATTTTATGGATTCTTGAATTCTCTCTACAATTGTAGTAATTTCTCTTTCCTTGCGGATTTTCAAAATTTGACGTATATTTTTGTTATAACAACAATTTTATTAGTAATAGCAAAATTTAATTAATAAGTGAAATTTATACCTTAAGAAACACAGAAGTAGGAACAATACTTGCCTAGTGGGCCTGTAATTGAACTGAAGGATTATTTAACCATAGGGCTTGAGACAATTTAGAACAGCAGGTCCCCATGCTTGATATATAATTCCTTTGAGACTGATTTTCATGACAAAACCATCAGAATCCTGTAATGAGGCATCTGAAAATGGCATCATACTGAGTGGGATACCTGTCTTATTTACTGTTATAAAAACAGGAAAATTTCCTCGTGGTAATTCACTTTGTGTTCTCAGCTGGTCTCTGTTGTTTTCACCTTATATCCAACATATTTATGTTACATTCAGATCAGTTGGGGGTATCCTGGGAGCATTTCTGAAGGACCGTTTTGCTCCCTCATTTCCCTCTTCAGCAGCTATTGTGACATCCTAATGCCATCTCTCCTGGTGCTTTATCAGTCTGGCTCAGGCAGTGGGATGTGAATGGGCACCTTCAGTGACCTGAATTCCAAGACATTTGATGGTAAAAGCCTCAGAAATGAGTAGCAAATATCTATTTTTACCATCTTTCCTGTACCCTAGATCATGGATTTTTAAAAAATATGTAGTTTTATTAGTAGCAGAATCCCACTGATAAAGGAGTTTCTACAGGACAGAGTAAATAGTTTTATAAACTGTTAGAACTATTAAGGGTTCACTCACCAATAAATTTAAAAAGAAAGAGGTCGCTCCTGTCAGATCTGTTTCAGTGTGCCCTACTCGATAGCCTTCCTCTAGACCAGAAATAACAGAATAGAAACAAATACCCCACTCACAAATGGGACAAAACCATAAAGTACCAAAGATTCACCCGCAGGAAATGTTTTAGAACTTTATGGCAAAACAATAAATAATCGTTTCTGAAGAACATAGAAGAAAATCTAAGTAATCATTGATATATGACAAAGTTCTCCCCAAAGTAAATTCTAAATGCAACTAATTGAATTCTAAATCCTAACTGAAATCCAAAAAAAAAGATATTCATGGAATTTAACTCTATCTGTAAATTTATGTGTAATAAGTAAGAAGAGCAAAGACTTTTTTTTTTTGTTTTGTTTTTATTTTTTTTAAGTACTTTTTTTTTCTTTTTTTTTTTTAGATTTTATTTATTTATCTTTAGAGGGGAAGGGAAGGAGAGAGGGAGAGAAACATCAATGTGCGGTTGCCTCTTGTATGTCCCCTGCCGGGAACTGGCCCGGCAACCCAGGCATGTGCCCTGACTGGGAATCGAACCGCGATCCTTCGGTTCGCAGGCCCGCGCTCAATCCACTGAGCTACACCAGCCAGGGCAGCAAAGACTTTTCACAAACAAAAACAAAAAGGGAAAGTATGCCAATTAGAGATCAAGGTGTATAAAGCAGAACAGCTTTTAGATGTTCTGGTTGAAGTATTTGGGAGGAAGAGAAAGAGACAGCTGCGATCTCCCCAGAGAGGCCCCTGAGGAATAGGAATAAGGTGTGAGCACCACTGTGCTATAGACTGTGTTAACTGCTCTTGGTAAAGGTCTGAGGTGGGGGAGGAGAGGGGCTTCCTGGAGCACTAGCATCACCTGTACGAAGGACCATGGCCCTCTTTCCTGAAGGAGTGAAAGTACACACTATGGATGCAGTTTCACATTATGACAAGTGCAGATTCATGAACCAGATTGAGAACCACAATAGTGCTCGTACAGTGCTGAGCCTGGCAGTAGGTGCAGGGTAACCTCTAGATGCACGTGAACTCTGTTCACCAGACCTTGAGGAAAGTCATCTTGAGTGTGAATGCACAGGGCAGGGTCATCCAGAAAGCATTCCTGGAGAAAGTTAGCTTTGAGAGCAGTTCTCGAAGGAGATGAAGAGCATGGGCAAGGAGAGGTGTGGAAATTTAAGGCATTGAACTGGATGGCTCAGAGAGACCCAAAACTACTACATATTTTGACCCAACCAAAACGGAGACTCCTTTGAGATGAGCAGGTATGTGTCTGTTTGTCCTCTGAACTAACATTCTAGCAGTCTCCTGTCAGGGTCACTACAGCACTGTGTACGTTTGTGTGTGTTTGTGTACATACCTTCCCTGTGTGTATGTGTGTGACTCACATATAGGAAGCCAGAGGCCTAAGAGGTGATGAAGAAGAAAATCAAGAGTGGAACTTTCTAAGTGCCTAGTCTGTGCCACATGCCTGATAGGCATCTCATAACTCTCTCTCAACAGTGGCTCTGGGAATTACTGTGTATTTTCCTGGGATTTACTGGGAATTTTACCTCTGAGGAAACTGAGGTTCAGAGTGACATTACTTGCTCAGTCACCCAGCCCCTCAGTGTTCAGAGCCTGAATGCTTTTTACCCACACAGGACTCTCCTCATAGCCACACATGTCCATCTTCTGTGCACATGGCCACCCACGTCTCTACTTTGTAAAATCCTTCCAATTCTTTAGCATATACATTTAGGGTTAACTGGAAGCTAGCACTAAGATTACACTTTCACTTGCATCTGAATTTATTTCTTACCTACCAACAGAAGAACTTGTTATTTCCCCAGCTTCTACTTTTTTCATGTAATAGAGTTTTATGTCGTAGTATGTTACATTAGGAATTATCAGAAACCATGCTCATTTTTGCCTGCAAAAATGTCATCATGACAAAAAAGCTTTCCAACCAGGAGTCAAGAGCAAGATGGCTTTCTTCTCACTTGTCTCCCAATGACCTCATTGTCCATGTAAACATCCAGCCCTTGCCATTCTATGTTGAGGTATTTTTGTGAGATTTTGCTCCATTTCTTTTCCACTTCACAATATTTTTTATTTCTTTCATATGCTTCTATTTTTAAAAATGGTTTCAATATGAGCTTTCATAAATTGCCATTTGATCCCAGAAGAAAGTCATTTTCATGCCTATTTCATTCAAAATGTGGAGAAGTTGTCCCTGAATAGTAGTATTATAACCTTTCTTTCTATCCCAAATCATAGGTCAGTTTAAATTAGCAAGAAAGATGTTGTATGCAACCTCAGCTAGAAAGTGAATAGGCAACAGAAATGAAAATCTTCTCTTGGAAAAGAATAAAATCCAATCTACTGGTCATGTTTTTAATAAGATGACAGTAGTTTAAACGACTGGATAGAGGAAGGAAGGCTGTTAACGCCTCTCATGGATCAAACATGGGGACTAGTTAAAAAGCTCCTCTCTGGGGAATAGTAAAGCACTACGCTCAGAGCTGAACGTCAAAGATGGTTGAAATTGAATCTCTCTTTGTGTGTTGTACACATTGTAAATACGTGTACACTTGGGGCATGAAGAGAATGTGAATGGTCTTACTGAAATAAATGCTTTTGAGTATGAGGATGGGTTTTCTTTTCCTCTCTCCCTCTCCATTTCTCTCTATCTCTTTCTTTCTCTCTCTCTTTTTCTCTGTCTCTCTCTCTTATTTGTTTTGAAGTAAAGGACACAAAGACATGTGGCAAAAGAAGTTATTTTGATGGCACTTGAGTATAAATATAGGACAAAGATGGAAAAAAGACAAAGGAGCATCCACCAAGTTACAGCCCCATCTTTGTTCTCTTGAACGCATCACATGCTCAAAGACGCAGTTAAAACTCCTTCAGAGGGGAGGACTCAGAGTTTCCAGAGACAGAGAGCAGCTGTCACAGGTATGAGAGGATGCAGGCAGTCACTGAAGCTGAAAAAGCACTTTCATTTCACCATCACCTGGCCATCCAGTGGATGCTGATACGTACACACCAGTACAACACGTACACCAGTCCTGGCACATCATTAGTTCCATATAGGTGTTTGCCAAATAAATTGCTTTCAGGTGTTTTTTTCAATCATCATATTTTCAGACAGTTTACAGTGCTTCAGTAGTAAGACAATGAATTGTCTTCTCTATGTTTTCCCTTAAAAAGAGGCCTATTCACCATGTGATTTTTTTTTTTAAAATTCTCCAAAGGCTATCTATAAGATAACATGGGAACTGGTCTTTCTGGCAATCTGGCTTCCAATTGAGCAAACTTATCCTGAAGCTATATAATTATAGTTTATCTATGTACAAAGTCCTCCCATCCTTTGTGCAATGAGAAGGAAATCAGTGTGACATGGTACTTATTTCCTTCCAAAAAATCTCAATTTCACCTATGTCCACAGCTTTAAGACATTGGTCAGACTAAAACAAAATCCTTTCCAACTTATTGATAAAAATCTAGAAAAGCAATTACTGTACTATTTTGTTTTCATCCCTACCAAAACATGTGTATACTTGAAGGTTATAAGGCTCTGAGTCCTCCTACATCATCAGACCTCTGGTTCACTGGCAGGCATTGGCTATTTAATCTAAAGTTCATGATGCACTTTTTTTGTGAAACACATCTTAATCTTCTCTCAGATCTTTGTATCTTGGATTTTAAACTCACTTGTATAGCTCTACTTTATACAATATGATATGTAAGTGGGAATAATGGTAAATGGATACACACTTAAAACCGGCGAAATTTAGAGAATTGCATGAACATTCATTCTACTTTTACCTTGATCCTTTAAATTCTTCGTAATTCTGGGTGAGTCTGTTGTGGTAGGAATCCATGTATTCAGTAAAATGGCATCCTGGACAATACTCAAGTGTAAAATACTACATAATTATAAGAATGGTTTTTAATTTGAATCACTTCTACACCAGGGTCATTAATTTCCTTTCTATCTTCCAGTCTTTTTTCCCTCAACTTCATTCTGTTCTCATATTCTCTTGCCTTCTCATACTTCTCTCTTTACCCATGCCCTTCTTCCTCCCTTGGAAGGCTGGAGGTTTTTTCATTATTTGTTTCTTCCTCCCCTAGGACATTTTTCCTGTATGTGTTTCCAACATTGTTTGATGTTCAATGCATCAGAGGGTGAAACTCAGCTGTGCTCACCCAATAGCCGGATATAATTTAGTGTTGATTCTCTCTGTCTGGCAGAAACCTCTAAATCCAGCCAGGCCACAAGATGGGATTCAGAAGAACATCCAAATTGTCTTTTCACCAGAATGCTGTATCCATTCTGTGCCCCAGTGGTTTTTTCATCCCCATTTCTAAGATATTGTCACCATTTCATCTTCCATGTGCTGAGGACTCTTCTGAAGGTGCTGTTGTGTGACCTAAATTCTCCGGCTTTACAGCAGCAATGAAGGTGATTCCAAGAGTTGAGGTCACAGACATTTTCCCTTCACAGGCGCCCTGCCTACAGGGACACCGAAGACAATATTTGAAACTGCGGAGTTAGAACACCAAAATAGAAGGAACCATAGGCATCAGTACCAACGGCAGCTGGGCTGAAGAAGATTAACACAGCACTATTAAATAGAGATTTAATTCAATTCAGCGGCACTTAATCACCTGCAGAGTGCCAGGAACTCTGCTGGGTGCTGGCATGAACAAAATGAGTACTTGATCCCTTGCCCTGAAGGGCAGGAAGCAGATAGCGAAGGTACCTTTGATGAGCACACAACAGGAGAAAGTGACTGAGGCTAGGGAGGGGGACACTCAAGAATGCTGCCAGCAGGAGGGAGTCTCAAAACTGGCTTCTAAGTGATTAAATAAATTAGGAGACCTAATAAAATTCCTATACAAAAAGACAGTGTGTGTGGAATTGAAGGGTCTATTTTCAGTTTGCATTTTGAAAGGCTTACCCTGGTAACAATGTGAAAGGCAGGTGACAGGTGCTGGGAGACAGGTGGTGGTAAGAAAGGTTAGGAAAAAAGAGTTCAAATGAGGCTATTGCAGTAGCCTCAGCAAGGCCTTTGAGTAAGGCAGAGGAGGAGGGCAGTAGGAATGCAACACAAAAGACAAGAGTTGAGGCTATTTTGGGGTGAATTGATAGGGCTTTGTGACTGGTTGGGTTGTGGGTGTGGTTTATAGAAGCGTCAGTATCACTTTAGGCCCAGCCCTGTGTATCTTAGTCACATGTACTATAACCAAGCTCACATTTCTGTGAAAGAAGACAGTGGTCCTCTCTCTATGCACCACCTCATAAACTCTTTTTTAAAAGGAGCTTTAAAGGAGCAGGGACACCCTGGCCACATGGCTCAGTTGGTTGGAATGTCTTTCCATGCACTGAAGTGTTGCTGGTTCAATTCCCAGTCAGGGCACATGCCTGGGTTGCAGGCCAGGTCCCCAGTAGTGGGTGCATGAGAGGCAACCACACATTGATGTTTCTCTCCCTCTCTTTCTTCCTCCCTTCCCCTCTCTCTAAAAATAAATAAATAAATAAAATCTTTAAAAAAAGACTTAGTAAAAATGTGCTTATATTTCCACCCCCAAGTGTGTTAAAACTTAATCAGAAAGTACCTTCTGCTTGATTTTGTAAGTATAATCTTTCAATTTACAGAAATGCAAAAATTTACCCAAGATGTTAGAAGATGTCACTAGTAGTAAAAATGTTAGCTTTTTAACCCCCTACCTCCCCACACACAAAAAGAATTATTAAGAACATATTTTAGAAACTTGCTATTAGAAAAATTCAAACTCAAAATTCAATTCAAATTCAATTCAAATTCAAAAAGATATTCTGAAATATGAAATAAATTCCAAATGTTGCATGGATCGTATCTGATATTCTATGTTCTTTTCTGTTCAAATCATATTCTTTCACCATGTTTGACAATATCATTTTTTCCCTGAAACTCTAGCTGAAAAAGAAGAGATAAGAAAAAGTGTTAAGTATTCATCCAAAACCCTCAACTGATGTTCATGGAGGCAATAATAATGACAACTGGAATAACTGACATTTATTGAATACTTATTACGTGCAAGATACCATGTTAAGCTTTTCACATAGATTAACATTCAGTTTTCACATCCATCTATGATTCTGTTATATTATACCTTATTATATTACAACCTCTTCTAGTATAACCATTGTACAGATAAGGATGCTGAAAATTAGAGTAGTTAAATAATTTGCCCAATGACACAGGGAAGTAATTGATGGAGTCAGGTTCAAATTCAGATTTGTTGGACCCCAGAACTCACTCTCTTAACCACCGGACAGTACCCCTTTCCAAAACAGCTGGAGTTCCTTTTGAGCTTTTCTTTTTAAAATAAAAGCTTGAAGATCTTTATATTATCTTTTCCCCTGAGTTTTAGATTCTTTAAATAATGCCAGCAGTTTCCGTGTGCCTAATATCAGATAATAGTATACAAAAGACTATGGCATTCATAGGCTTCTTTTGCCATGATATAACTAGTCATTACTTTGTCATTCTTCTTTAACCCACTTCTCCTACAATGAACTTACAAAAGAATGCTAGGACAAGATTCTAATCCTGGTGGTCACTTACTATGACTTATGTTAGCCTGGACACTCATTTCTTACAGGGCTTTGGCCCAGGCATAGAATGATAGCGGACATGCACTGAGGACTTCCAATGTTCCAGGCAGTGTATAAATCCCCTTGCGACAACATAGTAAGGGGGTACTAGAATTAACCCCATTTTACACATGGGGAAACTAAGGCTTTGAAAGGCTATCTTACTATGAAGTCACATAGCTAATAAGTAAATCCGGATTAGAACTCAAATCTCTTGGCTCCCAAACTCATGCTGTGCTACAAGATCTCCTTATCTGACATGGGATATGGTCTCTTGCTTCCAGGTTCACTCCAATTTTGTGAAATTAGAAGAATGCTGTCTATGGAACACTCCAATTTATTTGAAGGAAAGCCAATAGCTGCCTGCCATATATTTAATGCATATTATGTGCCATTTGTATGTTAAGTACCTGTAATTCTCACCATAACCTCAACCCTGAAGACAACTATTACTGTTCCCATTTTACATAAGTGTGAGGACTGTGTGTCAGAGAGGCTGAGTATCTTGCCCAAGGTCTCATGACTAGTGAAAGGCAGCCCCAGTTGTCTGTAAGTGAAGGTCTGTGAGGCTCCAAACTACAAGTGGCAGTGTTGTCGTGCTAGATTGTCATTTGCTTTCTTCCATCCCTTTGGGGAAAAGAAAAACTGTTGTGACAAAGCATCCATGATAAAATTATCTTAAGATTGTTATTGAGGTTTTTAATCACACAATTAAAAGGATACTCACAAAAGCCCAGGAAATCTTTTTTAAGGCACGGTTGTGGGTTGATTCTCTTGCTTAGGTTGCTCATTATTTTTCCCTAAAAAACTTTTACAGAAACCTGTTTGCTCTGTCCTGTACTCTCCCCTCTCCCTACCCTTACCCCAAACCACCTCATAAGTAAAGCAACAGAACAGCAGCATCCAGGTCCCATTTTTCTTGCTTGATCATCCAGAGCACGTAAATTACAGTGAAATATGGCCTGACTCAGTTCCTCACAGAACAGAAATCAGTAACCATTGATATTGCTAAGCAACACCACAGAGGAGCAAGGCTGCAAATTAGGTGACAAGTTTATAAAAAGTCAAAATATCTGGGACTCACTTGGGCATTTTATTATGAACCATCTGGATGATCCACAGTAATGACCAACACATTATTATTCATTGTTCAAGAATGATAATTCCCATATAATTATATGGCACTTCCCTCTGTGATCCTAACCTACTTTACGGAATCTTCCTCTTTATTTTCCATAATCCGGATATTTCCCTACAAGATAAGTGGGAACAGTTAAACCCACTGGGCAACTTCCTTTCCTCTCCAAGATAATTTTTAAAACAAACAAACAAAAATCACTCTGTTGGCTTGTCTGATGGTAGAGCTGGCTGGGCAAGAACATGCAAAAAGGAAGGAATTAGTCATGGGATCATGCAGCTCCATCAGGCTGACATGGGCCCCATCTTGGTGATCCCAGAGAAGTCCGAGATAATGAGACTCAGTTCTTCCCAAAGGCATCTCAAAGAGATGAGAAGATTGTGGTACCTACACTGAGCCAGAGTCCTTGACCTTCTGGAGAAAGGTTGCCTAGCAAAGACCCCTCCCAATTCCAACAGCCTAGGTGGTCTCATTTGTTCATTCATTGATTCATACAACTAATATTTACAAGAAAATTAGACTAAGCACCTGATTTTAAACCAAAGGTTACAAATTGATAAGCTAAATATAACCCAGAGTGTGTTTTTTTTAACTTGGAATTAGTTGCCAGGATTTAAAAATTGGGGTTTTTCACATAAAAATCCAAGTATCTGGCTTCCCTTGAATAATTAGATCGGTCAACATGGTGTCTGCATTCACTCACAAAGCTGGAGCCAAGTGACTGCTGCCCCTTTTTAAGCAGCGCTGTCGAATTTTCCATAATCACCACCACTCTCTATTGTTGTCCCCAGCCCACTTTGCCCATCTATGTACCTGGCCCCTGTGCTCCATTGCTGCTTCATCAGAATGCCTACTGTGTTCCAGCCACTGGGCCAGATGTTGAGGATCTTACTGAACCCTGATTTGTCCACTGATGTAGCATTAGTGTTTCCTGGGACTGGGGCCTTGAAATTATATCTGCAGATGGACATAAACAAGGAAATACATGTAGAGAATGGGGGAGATAAAAATAACAGCAGTAACAAACCAGTGTGTCTGGGTTTGCAGAAAGCTTGAAAAGGAAGAGAGAGTGTTTCGTGAAGGGGCTATATTCAGAAGGCATGAAAATCAGGTGATAAATTTCTAAGAGGTAGCCGTGTGTGTATGTTCATAAATCCTACTTGAAACTCAATAGTTGATAGAGGATCACCCACAATTTCAGCCCTTTATTTTTATTTGCAAAGTTCTTGCCTTGCTTCCAAAAGCCTGAGAGATTTTTAATTTTGTAGAAGAAACAGAAGCATTCATTAGCATAGATTTGGAAGAGCTGGATGTGAAAAGAACTGCATAGGGCAAAATCATCTCTCTTAACACCTTGAGTGTGACATACATGTGTCACCACATGTTGAGTACAGCTGTCCCTCGGCAAATGTGTACGCTGTTAGAAGCCTCTTAAGGAAGTTTGACACACGAGCATCAATCCCCCACAGAATGTTAAGCAGAGCTGCTGCAATGAGTCAGTCCTTCCAAAGCTTTTTTTGAGTGAGATTTTGAATTTGAAGGTTAATATATTCCTTTCCTTCTGACTTGAGTAAGAAGTGAGGATTTGTGATTGTTGCCTCACTTAACCTCAATGTCTAGAAATTTTTTTAAGTTAAAAAAAAATTGCTTGCCTTGGCATGAACCTTTGATATAAAAGAATAATGAACAAAGTCTTTTAATGGAAAACAATTCATTTTGGTGGTCCATGCATTTTTTGACATGAAATCAAACAAAAAGGTTAAAATTGGGCTGCATTAGAAAATACCTAACTTGTAATCCATGTTTATTTTGATGGAAATTTTTCACATGGGGAGACAAGTGAAAAATGTTTAATCCAGATAGCCTGCAAGAAATTTAAATGGTATATAGCTCTACAAATATAAACACCCTGTTTCTAAGGAGTGGGATGGGAAATTGCAAATACTCAACTCTCATAGTATCCATCCTCAAAACTTTAAAACAAACACTTTTAGCCAATAATAAAAAATAAATTTCCATATTTTTTAAAAAGCTACCTTAAGGCTAAAATATAAATACTGCAAAACATGGTTCTGAAAGTTAGCCAAGGCAGCCTTTGACTAAACTGAAAGTTCTTCTAACAGTCTTCCTTGCATTTAAAGGAAGAAGTCTAAGGGGTTTTGCTGACTTGCACATGTCAAGAATAGACATTGATATTGGTGCTCACCCACAGTGATAATCAGAATTTGGAGAAGATTTGACTACCTTGTGCTGGGCTGAGCTAGGTGTTCATGGTGGACCTGTGGCAGAAAATAAAGAGGGGTATTACTAAGGATGTCTGTGCCACCCCAGTGCAAAGTGCTTAATAGACATGCTCTCATCTGCTCATCTAAAAACTGTCCTAAGAATAGGTATGTATTGCTCTTGTCCCCACTTGACATTAGAAAGAACTGATGCTCAGAGATGGTCACCCAACTTAGAAGTAGTAAAGCCAAGCTGTGAATTAACTGTCTTGTCTGCCTCACTCAGGAGCACTCTTAACCTTGACAGTAATGTTATGGTGCCAACAGTCAAGATGCTTCAGGCTCAGTGTCTGTATTCCTGACTTCAGCAAGTCCAGTGAAATTCAGCAAACCAAGATGTCCTAAACCTCACTGTCATTTGAGAGTTTTGTGTTCATATACTTTATTTGAAAACATGAGAGGTGCACATAATATGAGGAAAGCACTGCTATAGGTTCTGTTGGGAGGGATCTAGAGAGGAATAGTGTCTCTTCCACCAACATATGGACAACGTGGTTGGAGAGACAACCTTATGTGCTAGATATTAGAAGGGAATGTTAGAAGGGAAGGTGCTTAGGTCCCAAGCTAGAACACTGGTGGTCAGATGAATGAAGAGTTCACCTTGCACACCCAGCTCCCATGGTTGTGCCCTCTGTTTTGGCATTCCCCACAGATATGAGAATCAAAGAGCAGGACTGGGGAAGAAATTTTTTTGAAACACTGTTTCTAACATGGCAAAATATCTTTTGTTAATGAACAACAATTATCTATGATGCAGACCCTGGCCCACGGGGGTCGATGTGCTGTGGCTATGATGAACAAATTCACACGGGCTAAAGAAGTCTTGTGGAGAAGGGACAGCATGCCACTCTCTGAGTAAGAGAGAGGGCCCCTAGCCCTGCCTGGACAGGCTTTTATCGCTTTTCTGGGTATATTACATCAAGGATGGTCCTCATTTACTATTTGCAGGTTCCCTTTAGGTGGTTATCTTTTACAGAGAACAAAGGAGAGGATGTTGCTAATCACATCACAGAAGAAGAATATTTGCAAATGCAAAGGGAAAAGTGGTTGAACTGGTTACACTTGTCCTTGGGAGGTTTATCATAGATTTTAGGAAGTTACTTTAAAGATATGCAGTAAATAAACATTTGCTGCCTCAATCCAGGGTGAGGGAGTTTTAGCAAAAGCAAGCCTCATAGCAGCCTAGGTACAATGCAGGCCTGATTCCCCAAGGGAAAACCTATCCGTGGGTGTGGGTCCTGTATGCCAACCTCGCTCCCCGTCGGTTTTCCAAATCAGGGACTGGGCTACATTCCCCACACCATGCGGCATGGTTCCCTATATATCTACTTAAGACCTCTGTTAGTAGTGTAGAATTTGTTTTAGCAAACCTGTATAAAATACCCAGTTCTGTAAATGCTCTGCTCCATGACCCATGGGTTCTTCCTCACTGTTCTGGGTGGTGCTTGCAATAATAAGGGTGCCCATTACTGATTGTTTAGTGGGTGTCATTATCTCATCTACTCTTCACCCCAACTTTCTAGGGGAGATACAATTATGCCCCTTCGTAGCTGAGGGCACAGAGGCTCAAAAAGTTGAAACCAGCTTGCTCAAAGTCACACAGCTAATTAAGTAGCAGATTTGGGGTTCAAATCTACTCCTTGGCTTCAAAGCCCATGTTCTCAACTTCCACTCACTATTTGAAAATAATACTTCCATTGGGTATGATATAATTCAGTAACTATATATACTTCTTTGATAGATATTAGACAAGAAATTACTGTCTTCGTTGAGAAAGTCTTAATTTTTAGGTATTCATAAGCAGCTCAAACCAATACCAAAAATAAAGTAGCTCCTTGAAAAAAAAAGTTATTTTTCCAACTGCCACTTAAGTAATAAAGACTTATTCTTATTTATTTCTCTACCTCCTTTTTATTCTAATTAAATGAACTCAGCATAGATACTTCTATTGACTTTTTTTCTATGAGGGGGATGCCCCACAAAAAAACAGAATATTCTGAAGGGCAGGACCCTGTAGTACATTCCTCCCCCACAAGGTGAGTGTTCTAGGAACCCATCTGCATCAGTGTACCAGCTGGTGTTGTTGTGAGAGGCTGTGTTTGGCTGCAGTGATTTTTTTTTTAAGATTCTTTCAATGCATTTGCCCATTCCATAATGGGTGATTTACATGCATACCTGCTTACACTTTGCTGAGTGTTCAGCAGTCTGATGAAAAAAGACCTGACCTCATGCCCCACCCTCCCTATTCACCCAATCTTGCTACCAGTGACTTTTTAAATATATTTTATTGATAATGCTATTACAGTTGTCCTGATTTTTCTCCTTTCACCTCCCATCCTCCCAGCAGCCCCTGCTCCCTCAGGCAATTCCCCCACAATTTTTCATGTCCATGTGTCATGTGTATAAGTTCTTTGGCTACTCCATTTCTTATACTGTACTTTACATCCTTATGACTCAGTAACTACCGATTTGTACTTCATTTTTTTAATCTTTAAGTATATTTTATTGATTATGCTATTACAGTTATCCCATTTTTTTCTCCCCTTTATTTCCCTCTGCCCTGCACTCCACCTCCCTCCAGCATTCCCCTCCCCTTAGTTCATGTCTATGGGTTATGCATGTAAGTCCTTTGGTTTCTCCATTTCCTATACTATTCTTAACCTGCCCCTGTCTATTTTTTACCTACCCATTATGCTAGTTATTCCCTGTACCTTTTTCCCCATTTTCCTTCCTCCCCCTCCCCACCGATAATTCTCCATGTGATCTCCATGTCTGTGATTCTGTTCCCGTTCTAGTTGTTAGCTTAGTTTATATTTGTTTTTTAGGTTCAGTTGTAGAACCAAAAAAAGTTTCTTGTTGTTTTACTGTTCATAGTTTTGATCTTCTTTTTCTTAGATAAGGCCCTTTAAAATTTCATATACTAAGGGCTTGGTGATGATGAACTTTAACTTTAACTTGCCTAGGAAGCACTTTATCTGCCCTTCCATTTTAAATGATAGCTTTGCTGGATAGAGTAGTCTTAGGTATAAGTCTTTGCCTTTCATGACTTCAAATACTTCTTTCTAGCCCATTCTTGCCCATAATGTTTCTTTGGAGAAATCAGCTGAGAGTCTTATGGAACTCCTTTGTAGGTAACTGTCTCCTTTTCTCCTGCTGGTTTTAAGATTATCTCCTTTCTTAATCTTGAGTGATGTAATTGTGATGTGTCTTGGCATGTTGCTCCTTGGGTCCAAATTCTTTGGGACTCTCTGAGCTTCCTAGACTTGCATGTCTATTTCCTTCACCAGATTGGGGAAGTTTTTCTTTATTATTTTTTCAAATAAGTTGTCATTTTCTTGCTCTTTCTCTTTTCCTGGAACCCCTATGATTTAGATGTTGGAACATTTAAAGTTGTCCCAGAAGTTCCTAAGCCTCTCCTCATTTTTTGAATTCTTGTTTCTTTGTTCTGGTTGAATGTTTATTTTTTTCTTCTGTTCCAAATTGTTGCTTTGAATCCTAATTTTATTCCCTTCACTCTTTGTTCCCTGTACATTTTTCTTTATTTAACTGTGTATAGCCTTCACTTCTTTTATTTTGCATCCATACTCAATAATTTCTGTGAGCATCCTGAATGCTCACAGTATTTTGAACTTTGAATCAGATAGGTTATCTATCTCCTTGTCACTTAGCTCTTTTTCTGGAGTTTTGACCTGCTCTTTCATTTGGACCATATTTCTTTGTCTCAGCACACCTGTTATGCTGTAAGGGGAAGATCCTTAGGTGTTTGCCAGGGTGGGACAAGCCACTTCACTATGTTGTGGTGCTGTATGTGGGGTAGGGATCAGAGAGGGAACAATGTGGGGGAGGGGGAATGAGGAGAATGGGGGAATAGGTACAGGGATTAAAAAACATAATTGGTAGGTACAAAATAGGGTGATGTTAAGAATAGTATAGGAAATGGAGAAAGCAAAGAACTTATATAGGTAACTTATGGACATGAACTAAAGGGAGAGAGGGATTGCTGGAAGGAAGGGAGGTACTAGGCAGAGGGGGGCAGAGGGGAAAACTATTGGGACAACTGTAATAACGTAATAAAATATACTTAAAATTAAAAATAAATAAATAGGCTTTTCTGCACACAAGAGCCCCATCAATGGGCATCAAAAACCAGTGGTATGCTGGAGCCAACCAGCTGAATTTTCAGGAATTTTGCAAGCTGACTGTTAAATAGTGTTATTAAAAAGTAGTACAATTAAATTATATTAAAATCAAAGGCAAACAATAAAAAAGACCCTGTTCTAGCAGGCTGGTTTTCTTCACATTCTTCTCTGCCTTCTCTTTAGTAAGCAACAAACACATTCCCTTCACTCAGGCAGGTATTGTCCCATTGCCCTCTTTTCTCACTGTGCTTTGCGTTGCTACATCACCTGTTGGCTATACAGCTTTTCACTACTCTATTCCCTCTCTTCTACCATTTTTAGTCTATTTTTGATATGTACTGTTTGGTTCTTGTCACTCTGTCCCATTCACCATCCAAGGAAGCAACCAAGAAACAATCTAGACATTGTCATAGCAGTAAGAATGTATAAGCTATACCAAACACAAACAGTTCCAATTTTGAGTACATAAAAACAAAATAATTAAAGAATATGATTATATTTATTTATACCTGGTTCCACAAAACACAAGGTAAAGAATAATCACTTCCGCCACAAGCAGATGCTTGAAATTTGGGATTAATACAGGAAAACAGATGTGTGCATACAGACAATTTGCAGCTAAAAAGATTCATAGAAAATGCACTGGTGCACCTTCACTGCATAGACTATGGTTTACACCCCACTTTGTGAACACAGAGCCACACACATTCTGTTTCCTGAGCAAATACTAGAGAATGCCAGCTGCTTATTCTGCTGCTTTGCCTCAGGGAAGAAATAGAGGTTACAAAAACATTAGTAGGCTGATATCCGTCAATTTACTGCAAGCTACCCACACACACATATATTATGTGTAAAGCCACCATGAGCACACGTTTAATATTTATGAAGGTATTTAAATCACTTAAGAAGCCAAACTTGTGCAGTGTCATGTATGCAATAGACTACTATTCTTAAAATACCTGAGAAATTACATATTTCACTGAAGGCAATCCTCAGAAGTCAATTTTTTAAAATTCATGTTATTTACACAAAATTCAATTTTTTACTGAAGCATTTGCATCCTTTGTCAAACATCTGACAAAATCTAGAATACGCCGCTTTTTGCAGAAACATAAAAATGAGGTGATTTTTCTCCCCAAAGCATAAGTTTGGATCCATGTGTTAAAATAGCTTTTTAGGCACATGGAAAAAGAATATATATAGAATGCATAATAGAATTATAAAATAGAAGAATATTATTGCATATTGGAGCTTTCATCTCAAACACAAAACTCACCCATTATTAGTTGATTTATATATGGATTTTCTATGGCTGCCCAAGTTAATGAGCCTTGGAAGTTTCCTGCTGAATCACAGGGGTATCTCTTGAGTCTAATTAATTTCTTAATATTTATGTGGAGAGTATTATTACAACCAGAAAAAAAATTTTAATTTGCTCACAGTGTTGCTTTAAAAATCTGGAATTTTCAGATGAACAATAATAAACTTTCTATTTCAGAACTGATGTAAAAAAAAAAAAGCAGAAATGGTGCATTCCCACCTCCTCCCGCCACCGCAACCCTGACCCCAAGCTGCCACTCCCAGCAGCTGACTCAGGACAGCTCGCTTTCTGCCAGTGGTTTCCATTACAGGAAGTCCTTTGGTGATCTGCACACAGGAGAGGCTGCTGGTCACCTCCTGCCACCTGCAGTCTACAAGCGGCAGGCAATGCCTTGATCTGGGAGTTGTGGCTGCTCTGTCACCTATCTGAGTCAGGTGGTCTTCCCTGGAAATATCCTTCCCTCTTCCTCCCAGAGCACTCTGCACTTTTCACAGCTCCTCCCAAAATGCTATGCCCATAGTATTCAGTGTTTTCTGTCTAAAATACTAGATAAGAATATAAAGGGTTTTTCATTGTTGGTTTTCCCAGGTAGCCTTCCTTAATCACTAGGAAGTTGTTCTGTGGCAGAAGAACTGTGACATGAACTTCTGGGACTGCTGTTCCATGTCAAGGAATCCAGTGTTCACTAGCCTCAGTGAGCCTGGACTTTTCAGCCTTTTCTCTTGGAGTGTCACCTCTATGAAAACTATAGGGCTAGGCTAAACCTGGTATGAAGTTATCTTTGCCAAGTATTCTTGTTTCATCAGATGTTAAAATCACTGTGTCCTATTCTGTAATGCAGGGCACATCCTACCCACAGTGGAATAATATATTTTAAGTGATTTCTGAAAATGGGACGTGAAAGCTGACTGCCACATGGCTCATGTTTGCACATCTCTATATAGTTACGATTGAGGGATTTGACAGTATAACTCTGAATCTGATTAATTAAGAATGTGTAAAAACAAAGTTCTTGCATTACAGCTCGTTCCTTATCTTTGTGTCTTTTACTGTGATGTTGTAGAACTTGGATCATATGGAAAACTAAAATATTATGACACAATGACTGAAGAAGGTAAGAATGATTTTAGAATTGTATGCATTGGTTTTGTTTTGTTTTGTTTTGTTTTTTTCATTTATGGTGTCTGTTGCTTGCCCATTTCTAAGTCTCTTTTTTCCTCTTTGCATGACTTCAGTGACATTGTGTGATTTATTATTCTTTCCGCATTTTTGTCTAGTTTTTGCCATTATGTTTATTTGGAATTGGAGACGTGCAATACCATGGGTGATCATGTTATTCCATTCAAATGATCCAAGCCATCTCAATTGTGTAACACACTCAAAGAAATGGTGTCAGCAGTGCAAACACAAGCACACACATCTGGTGTAAGCATTCATTCCTCCATATGCTCAGAACAACATAGAAACACATCCATCTAACACTCTTATAATATGCCTTAATTTCAGAGAAGGGACTATATTCAGGTGATATTCTGATTTATGCAAAGCACTAAGCCACCTAAAGTTACTCCTAGACCCCACACCAGCTACAGACCTGTTTCTGGCTGAGAGGGTTGTAGGCTCATTCCCTTAGATCCCACAGTTCCAGCTGACCCATCTAAGGACATTACTCTGAGAGCCCAAGGTCACCATTCCAGCCAGTAGAATTGTATGTACTGAGATTCACCCTCTTGAGCTTGGGCATATCATTTCTACCATTTCCCCTGGGTAAATGAAGTCTGACAAAGATTTACTTTTAAATGTATTCACTGATGAATTCCAGGCCCTGTTCCAGAGTACAACGTTGCCTCTGCCAGAATCACTGTTCTGGAATAAGTTCACCATGGAACAGCAATTTGGAAACCTTGCATTCCTGTGAAGGGAGTTGTCCTAGTGCCCTATCCCCCATCTCATCACACACATACCTCCACCTTTTGAATAATAAATGGTATGTGTAAGTTATGAAAACATTTGGGGTTTTGACATGAGTTTTACAGTGATATTGACAAGAAATCAGAAGGTACCTAGAAGGAGAATCAGCTAATTTTATCCTTCAGGGTGACAGATACTCCCAAATGTGTTGCATATCTTGTTTTCAGCTTCTAGTATTTCTAAGTTGCCTTAACTTGCCAAAGAGTTCCTAGTTGCTTTGCATGCAAGAACGTCTGACAGCCCTTGGTAAGGGGAAGCCCCTTTGCAGCCCTTCTCCACTCTGGCTTCTGCAGAACACCCAGGTCCTTCTCTGCTGCTGTCCCTGTGCTTTCAAGTAACCACTGTGATACTCCCTAAAGCAGCAGGCGTTTGGATTAGTATCTCAGACTGGGCCCTCTTGTACCCCAGGGCCCTCCCAACAACTTGGGGAAATGCAGATCCCCCTTGGGAGTCAGAGCCCCAAGGGCAGAAAATACCTATGAGAATAAGTGCCCCACCACTGAGAGGACAGAAAGGGCAACCCATACCTTACAGGAAGGCCCCTGTCCAAGCTGTTCTTTTCATTCTACACCTTCAGACCACTTTGATTTTCAGTGGCCATTGGCTTGAGAAGCCAAATCTTGGGACTCACTGACTTTATCATTTGATCGCTCCTCCGGCATCTCCTGAGCCCCAGCCTCAGTTTCATGATTCAGGTGGCAGGTAGGTCTGTTAACTTCTACCTGACTTGTCATGACCTATCACTTTCTTTACTCCATTCTGTCCTTTGCTTTCCACCCCGAGGTTCCCTTGGCCAGGGCAGCTTCTGCCTCCCTGTTGCCTCAGTTGCCCCATTTCTCCCTTACCTGGTTTCTTTCTTCCCTCTTTTCATATTCAGTTGAGCAAGCATTGTTGTCCAAATGCCCCCTTTCTCCTCCTCCCTACACCAGATCACATGAAGATGCAAAAATACTCCTTCCAAGTTGACAATTTCACTCGGTACTGTCTGGCCTTTCTAGGCAGAAAAAGAGTCAAAATCATGTCTGCAGTGATAACCATGGCCGGCCTTGGCCCTGCACAAGGTGCAGTTGTGTTCGGGGACCCTCACTGGTCACCTTAAACATTTCCTGTTCTTCTCTTGACTTTCCTGTCCCTTCATGAGTATCCCTTTGTGCTCAGTTCTTAGCTGAAGATGTATCCTCCTCATAGTGATAGCTAATGGTAACTAAGGCAGCATTTTAAAATTGCCTTCTATGAAATATAGTTTCATATCATGTCACTAGGAGTTTTGTAACAACCCAGAAAAGCAACAGCAAGATTGATTTCATAGTTAAATAAGTGGGAGAGCTTCTAAGTTAAGCTAAATAGGCTTCTTTACCATGTGCCTTGGAGGATTACGTGCTACTGTGCACACCAGCATATAGTGAGTCGTAAAGAGGAATGGAGTTCACAGTATTTCCCAGACTTCTTTGGCTAGAGGACTCATCCTTCCATGGAACCTGTTGTGGAACTGCTTTGGAAATGCTAATTAAGGTGTTATCTTTCACCTGGAATAAGAGCCTCTGAAAGATTAGTCTTCTAACCCATAGCAGTCCTTCTTAGTACTCATAGAAAGGATACTTTGGAATAGGAGGTCTCCATCAAGACACCTCAAACTACATGCTTTGGCAGTTGCATCCTTGAGCAGCCAGGCCTGGCTTAAACCTATGTCCAAGATTCCATCTAAAGGACTCAGCACAAGCTCAGGAACCTCAGACCTGGCAACTGCCATGCGGGACTTCTTAAAACTGTCAAAGGCCTCTCCCCTCCCACGAAAAATAATGATAACTGTGATTTATATCACTTTCACATTGTACAATTTAAGGAAGTACAATTAAGATAAGATGTTTGGGGCAACAGATAAGATGTTAGTGGACTAGCCAACCTTCAGGAAATATGCTTAAATGGGACTCTGTTTAAGCCATTTCTTTTCACAATTTTAGAAATGTGACCAGCCCTTGAGCAGAGCTTTATCATAATTGTCCATGTGACTAGTCATTATTTGTAACCATTTTCAGGGAATTCTCTGGATGTTGGTGATGTCAGCTACTTGCAATGAGGCCTGAGTTGTTTTCTTTTCCCTGAAATGTATAAAATGGAAAGATGAATTATACATGCCACTCCACCCTAAGAGAAATCAGGAGATGATTCCCCAAATACGGAAATTCTTTGGCACATATCAGCTCGTTATTTTAGCACTTCCTATGTGAGAGCTACTCTGTGCTTTGGGGGAACAAGAAATTAAAAGGTAGGCAATTGGCCTCATGGAACTTGTAGATGGAGAAATCAAACACAGCAATCATGGGCCCACCAGGAAGAAAGTGATAAGTACCATAAGTATTCAGAAGAAGATGACAGCTACAAGATTTTGTGGAGAAAGTGGTCTTTGAACTAGCCCCAAAGGATCAGTAAATATGCGTTAAACTGGGGAAGGAGGAGAGGTAAATTCTGATCTACCAGGCTGAGAGAGGGATGAATGGATGGGGAAACACCAAGCTTTACTGTGTGCCTCCCCTCTGCTAGGACAGTGCTGTGGACTTTATATATTTCATGTTATTTAATACTTAAAATGATCCCACAAGGTAGATTTTATTGAAGATGAGAAAACCGAAGCTCAAAGTATTTTATTAAGATGAAGAAACTAAGACTGAGATAAGCAACGTAATCTGCTCTACGACTCAGAGGCAGTAAGTTGCGACTAGGTAGAACCTGAACTCAGGACTGTGGCTTCCCCAAGCCCTGCCCTCTCGGCTCCCCTGTGGTCAGCTATCCAGGGTGGCATGAGGACAACACAGGCGGGCAACAGAGTGAGAAGAAAGGCCTGTTGGAGACCATATTAAGGGAAAGGCTTGAACCACAAACTCAGAATGAGGACATCATACAATGTACAAGGAGCTATTGAATAAAACATAAACCCCTACTTGAACACTTTACCACAAGAAGTTTATTTTAGTAAAATAGTATACTCACTCTTGGACACTGAACAAAATCACAATATTTTGACAAAATTCGTTCGTGTCCTTGGAGCACTTTTCCTTTCTTCCTTGTCTTTAGGTGCCCTGGGACCTAAACTGGAGCAGCTCCCTGGGCCACACCCAACCTCCTCTCCCACCCAAGCCAGTCAGAATTATATCCACTCATCCGGTTATTCCCTAATGCACAGTTAGTGACTGCTGGGTCCAACCACCCTCAGTATGCCCCGGGGAACTAGACTGGGTGCAGGACCTGTGGAGATTAAAGGCAGCCCTTCCCGTAAGGAACTCCCACTCTAGTGGGAGATGACCCCTCCCACGCAGGGAGATGACCGGCGCGATGGGCAGACCCAAGGTGCTAGGGGAGCCCAGTGGAAGGCATCTCCAACGGCCTCGGTCCTGCGCTTAAGATGATAACTGTCTCACAGGCCACCTGATACTACTGGGTCCACTTAAGAGTAAGTTGAGCACATGCTCCGGATGAGAGATTTTACTACACTTGTTAGATTAGCGAACTGCATTCCTCTCAAAGACAATACTTTCTTCTGCAACAAGATGTGTCCAGAGATGCAAACAAATGATTTTAAAAGTAGTCTTTTGGTGACCTCAGGTCCCCCTACATGAGCAGCCACCCCCTATCTCCTCGCAGAGTGATATGGCCTATTCTTGGAAAAGCAATCTCCAGTTTTATTTAAAGTTAGTAACCCATAGTTCATTTCTCATCTGCAGACATGCAAATGTCATGCCATTGTTGCTCTGGACAATTCTCAATAAATTGAACTTGGCTTCCTTACTAATGTCACTCTAGAATGAAAAACATAAGAAGCTAGTTAAGAAACAAATTAATGCAATAGGACAAGATGAATTAAAAGGAGAAGAGATCTTTTCACCAATGGCTTTATAAAGAACTGGTAATATTTGCTCTTTGGAGATAAGTATTCATAGAAACATATAGGTAGGCAGGCAGATAGGTAGGCAGAAACCTGACTAATATCTTGCAAAGAAGCGCTGCATGGGGAAAGCCACCTTCAATGCATTATCCTAGACCTATTGACACTTAACGGAAGTCATTCCAGACAGATAATTTCTCCACTATTTAAAAAGTCAATTTTTGTTTGTTTGTATAAGAAAAAAGATAGAAACGGTTATAATATCAAGGGCAAAAATTATAATGATCTTTTCCTCAATGAAATTAACACTATTATTTCATGACAACTAACAGCCCTTTTACCAAGCTGAGAAAATACTGTCTCCCGTGAATGAATCGTGGGGTCCAACATTGGGCATGTGGCTGAGTTGAGAAAAAATCCATTATCTCAAAGAAACAAAAGCACCTCCAGGTCACCTACTCTAGCCATTTAATCGATATTCTTTATTGCATTGAAATACTTCAGTACTTTTTTTCAAAGAGAAATTTAATTTTGGAATACCATTCAACAGTGTTTTTTTATTGCCCAAGATGTATTCTCCACAAATTTAGTAATAAAATAAGTCCTTACTTTTATCTGTGGCCTTCACATTATATTTTAATCCTTGCTTGAATATGAGACTCTGTTATATCCACAATATAGTCGGTAGGATAGATTCCACTGTCTATAGCAGAAAATTCTGATTAAAAGTAAGATAGTTTTTTCTCTTTCAAGTAGAAGAGGTCCAGGAGCAGACTATACATGGCAGATATGGAGGTTCCACAATAACCCAAGACCCAGGCTATTTCCGTCTTTCTTCTCTACCATCCTTGTATTTGAATTTCAAGGGCACCTCATAGGCTGGATGCTGCTAGAGCGCCAGCCATTGCATCTGAATTCCTGTTTTGTCTTATTTTTAGGGAAACTTCCTTTTAGATCCTCCCAGTAAAACTGCCCAAACCTCAGTTACATGGCTACACCTAGTTTCAAGACAGTTTGAAAATGTAGTGTGTTAAACTGCATGATTTACTGTCCAAATAATTTAGGTATTGTGTCTTTAGGAAAGGAAAAGGGAATAGACACTAGATAGGCAACATGCAATGTGTCCACAAAAGAAAAAGGTCACTTTTGTATAACTATATGTTGATGTAGAAGACTAATAACAGAGCAACCTACACATATGTGAGGGATGTCGAGAGCTTATGTTAAGTTTGAAATACCTTTGCGATACCCAAACAGAGATGTGGAAAAAGCAGTAGATATAGGATCTGAGCTTGGGAGAGATGTCAGGGCTATGGATATAAATTTGGGAGTCACACAATACAGGTGTTATTCGAAGCTATAGAACTGGATAAGAATACCTAGCTAATGAATAGAGTAGAGGAGTCCAAGGATTGACCCTGGGCACCCCAAAATTTTGAGTCTGGGAAGAAAGGGGATTCTCAGCAAAGGAGGCTGGGTTGGGCAGAGATCCAGGAGAGACTGATGTCCCAAAGCCAAGAGATGAACTTCCAAAGGAGGGCAGTGAAAATGTGACAGCATCAATGAATTGACTAATGAGATTGAAGAATTGTTGCAGTAGACAGATAAAAAGTGATGGACAGAAAAAGAGATGCTTCAAATGAGGAGTTTGGGAGTGGTGCCATTATTGCTACTGAAGAGGTCTAGGGTCTGACTGCAGGAGTGGGTGGAGAAGGTAAGCTGGAGAAAAGGGTGGCTGGAAGTGAGTAGGTTAGGACAGTGAGGAACCAAGCATTGCAGGGCCCACCCATGTAAAATTACCAAGGATGGTGGCAGGAGTAATTATGGAAAGAAAAATATTGAACTGGGTTCTGATGTCTTCAGGAACTCAGAAAGGGTGGTGAGGAAGTCATTAGGTGTCGAGGTGATAGAGGTTATTAACTTGTGCTTCAGAGGGAGAAAAAAATGCTCCAGATATAACAAGGATGGGAGGATAGAATGTGGAACATTTGGAGAGACGGGAAGCTGTTACTTTCAAGATCCACAGGAGTAAAGAGGCCTTCAGGAAACAGCCAAGTTTCAGCTGGAACAAAAAGACAAAGCAAATGTTCAGAGAAGAGGTTAAGGACCTAGAGATAGATCTATTGATGTCAGGGGCAGGAGATTGAGTCAGGTCAGGGATTTTCAGAGCCACGTAGAAATAAAGGTCTGGATGGTGATGGATGATGACCCAGAGGCTGTGCTGAAGTAGACAGGGGTGTAGCATGGAATCAGAGCAATCTAACAATGTGTTAGAAGTTCTTGCTATGGGGATTGGCCCCATAGACAGTGTGCAGTGATAAAGTCAGGTCTGTCTTCCCAGAAGAAAGGAGCTTAACCACTCATTTTTATTATAAAAATATTGCATACATAAAGAGGTAGGTAAAAAGCAAATGCTACACAAGGTAAGACAACAAAAGTGGCTTTTCCTTTTACCCCTCCATTCCATTCATTCCTTAGAGTTAACCGCTTTTATCAGTTTTTAACATATTCTCTTTTTTTCTAGACAATATTCTATTCCTGGCTTTTGTTTATTAATATATCTTGGAGATATTTCTGTACCAGCACTTTTAGAATTTTCTCATTCCCTTTAGCAGCTGCATAGCATTCCATCGCGTGGCTCCTCCATGGTGGGTTCAATCAGTCCCCTGTTGATGAACATTTAGGATATTTCCTTTTTTGTTTATTTATCAAATTAATTTAACAATGCTACATGAGCATCTTCTTTGCCCACATAGTAAACTCTACTGAGCAAGTGATATATATCATAAATACCTAGAAATAGAAATACCAGATCAATAGATACACACATTTTAAATTTTGAAAGTTATTGCCAAATTGCCCTCCAAAGGAATTGTACCAATGCATGCCTCCACTAACAGGGAATGAGAGAGCCTTGAACAAATGTAAATAAGTCTTCTGAGCAGAGATTCAAACTGACTTCATTACAAAGCAGATAAGCGTTTGTAATGTAACTACCTTCTAATTTGCTTGCTTCAGAAACCTGAATTTTTACCAACAGTTGATTTAAAGCCAGGGTGCAGGTTAGGATCAAAGTCTTTGTCCTCTCTAAATTAAATGACAAGGCTGTTCCTCCTCCCAGAATACCCAATTTCCGCCACAGCATGCGGCCTTCTTTCCTCCAGACCAGTCCCCACAGAAAGTCTGAGCCATGCACTGCAAGATACCTCGCCACCTTCCAGGCACGGAGGTGGAGCCCGCCGGGCACAGACACCATTTCCAGTACCGTGTTGTGTTTCATTCATTCCAGGTCTATGGCTTCACTCATTCAGTCCAACTTCCCATAACCAGGGTTCTTTTCTGGGCTCTTAGGAACACATGGTCTTTGTAAGGCTGGGCCTTAGCCAAAGCCACATGTATTTAGCTCACTAGTTATTAACCACATCACTTTTCCAGAGATGTATTCTTTAAAGTATCTCCCTGGGGCTGGATTTTAGGAAGACAGCAGCCTAGCGAGCATAACCAGACCTACCAGCTCGTAACCAGCATCACATCTGTCGGAAAAGAGCAAACCAGCTGTGTGGGTAAATGCACAGTCTTCCTGAAAACCAGGACCATGGAAGTCTTCTAATTAGAATACATCCTGCTTTTCAAACTTCACTGCATCTTATTTTCATGATATAAACTGTCAGCAGTAAAAGCAGAAAGATTGGACCTGGCAATTAAAGGCAGATTTTGCCACATTGCATATGTAGAAGGTGTTAAGTGGCAGCAGAAGGCAAACTGTGGATGCTTTTTTTGTCTATTTCTGACACCCCTAGAGTGGAAAATGTTAAGTTGCCTTCATCAGTCATACTTGAATACTGTTATTATATATTAATAATATAATTTCCCACCCCCATGAAGCTTCTTCTTTAATAAAAAAAGAAGAAGAAAGCAGGAATCTGTTTTACCAGGAGGCTGGCATGTTCAGCTAAGTATGGTTAAGTTTCTTTTTTGATTAAATCTGAAATGAATTGAATCATCTCATTTTAGTCACGGGCCACTAAACCTTCAGTCAGTTAGTTAAGAACTCTCAGCATGTGTTCACACTTCTGTTGCAAACCCATGTTTCAAGTGAGATAGACAGGCATCAGTTTGCAGTGTGAAGTCAAGGACTCAAAAAAATAGAAAATAGAAACCGAGAATACCTGACAATTCACAGACATGTGAAATCCAGGTGACAAGAGATGATCTATGTATATGAAACAGTGGCTGCCAATAAATAAATGTTAGCCAAATCTAAAACCTTTCACTCTGCATCACAATAAACAGTTGGGTAATATATAGATCCATCATGAGAAAACTGGTTTTTTTTTAGTTTCATTTTGTTATTTATAAGCCAGTGTAACCATTCAACACATATTTATTGAGCACCTACTATTTTCCAGGTGCTGTGAACAAATCAAAACTCTGCCCAAATGAATAGATTAATATTACAACTCATCTGCAGTGAGACATACCCAAGAAATGGGCTTTGGCAGACTGATTCAGAAGCAATCTTTCCACCCATTAGGTGGTAATGGGGCTCGATACTGGCAAATCTTGGAATCTGAGTCCTGCCTTAGTAAAGTGATTCTTTTTTCATTTCCCTCATAGATATCCACAGGGTGCAAGGGATGGGAACAAGAGGAAGACAGTCATTCAAACGTTTTATCTGGCAGCCCCTTCCTGGCTCAGAACTCCTGAGCTGAGATCAAACAAACCCCTTTGAGAATTTCTGTGTGTGGGCCATTTGTATCTGTGTATATGACAGAGAATTGTTCAGAAAATTAAGTTCCTAAAATAACAAAGCAGATGACCTAAAATGATAAAGAACATTAGCTCACAAGCAGTGTCAGCCTCGGCTAAGGTCAGTAAGTTTGCCCTTTTGCTGAAGCAGCATATGCTACCATCTGATACACACTGCAAGTATTTTGATTTATAAAATTCCAGTTTTGCCTGGCCTTCATTAAATTACCTATTATTTTAAGAAAGGTCTCAAAAAAGGACAAACATTAACTGTAAACACTATCAGACTTTGGAAATTGAACCACAGCGTTAACCAAGAAGGGACTCTACTGAGTTTCCTGCAGCTGCTTCTGGCCCTTCCTTCTTTCTCTTCCCCCAAAGGGAAAATCAACTCTGAATAGATTTTCATACAGCAAGCACTCCAAGCACCTCAAACACACACACACACACATTTCCTCCTATGTTGTTTGTGTTAATGTTGGTGCATTCATAAACCCTTGCTGAGGACAAGCCTAAGAAGTAAGCACGGGGGGGCAGAGGTGTGCTGGATGGATGAAAAACTGCATCCCTGCCCATGAGGAGCCCACGGACTGGTGGAGGAGAGTCAGTAAACCATCTCTGAGGCTCTATGACAACTGTAATGATAGGATAGGGATCAGGGCCCTATGATAGAGAAACACGCCAGGGTGCCTCGCCCACCCAAGGAAAGGGCTAAAGGAAAGCTTCCTGAAAGAGAAGATGCCTAAAGCAGTCTTAAAAAGGAATAAGACAAGCAAATAAGTGTGGAGCATTCCAAGCCCTGTGAATGATAAATTGAGGGATGCTAGCAATGCAATTAAAAGCTGGGAGGCCAACTGAGAGGTTATAACCAACATCCAGGCTGGAAAGGTTGAATCTGAAGTGTTCAAAGGTAGAGTCAAAAGGGACTTGCCAACTAATTGGATGAAGGTGAGAGGTGGCTGGAAAATACCAGGTGAGTGGAAATCACCAAAGGAAAATATGAGCAGAAGAGCCCATTCCTCAGAAGGAAGATGACGTGGGGTTTGAGGCATGTTGAGTTTGACCATCAGAGGGCCTTCCAAGTGTAGACATTCAGAAGCTCATTAGATAAGAGGATCTGGGCCAGAGATCTGACTCTGGGGACCACTGGCATGCAGGTAGTAATTCACTGGGTCCTTTGCGAAAAAGTGAGGAATGAGGAAAAGAGAGGAAGGAGGAAGCCCTGAGGAATAGTGACATTGACTGTGCATTCTGGGGAGTCCTTGAAAATCAAAGAGAATTCTAAACAGAGGGGTGAGGAATGTCACTGAGATGCCACTGAGACATCAAATCACATGGAGGCAAAAAGTGGCCAAGAGTAGGTTCAGTGCAGTTGTGCTAACAAATGCCAGGTGCAGAATTAGTAGTGAAAAAAGGACTTGCAGGACATGGAGGCACCCATATAGACTATCTTTGTCGAGGCATGACTGTGACTGTGCTGGAGGTTCCCCTCCAGCAAGCAACCTGTAATCGATGAGAAGCTGAGGGAGACTTGACCACAATTCTGTGCTGAGGGGAAGGGGACGGGTTGAAGCCTGAAGCCTTGAAGAAGAAAGAAATTGGAAGGAAGAACAAAATATTGATCTTAAAGATGTCAGTTTTTGAAAAACATTATAAATCTTCCCAAATATTTATGAAAACACTCTGATATTTCCAATGATAAAGTGACCCTGTTAGGAGATATCACAGAACCAATTGAACCAATTCACATGTTGACAGCTCTGTTCTTTATATACAACTCCAAAGGTTATTATGAAAAATTATTTTTTAAATCCTTAATAAGGAAATCTGTTTGCCTCATTTCGTTATATGATCTGCTTGGCCACCACTTGAGCTAACAATTTTGTACACAGTCTCATTAATTACAGGAACTAGTCCTTTGATTCCCTATAAATATAATTACAATCAAATTATGTTAATCATTTTTATTATGTGGCACATTCACAAAACATTTACTAAAGACAGTTCACAAAATACTTCATTACAATGCTAGCTTAATTTCCATGAATATCATTGTAGTCTTATAATAAATGGCTTTACATGATGCTTCAAAAAATTAGAAAAAAATTATTTAAAGGTTGTACTTCAAAAAAGATTTAAGAATAAATGAACTCCATGTTCTTGGAGTTTTTTGTTTAAGATGAAATTATTATTTTTAAAGTTTAGCTTTCAAGAATAAAAATCAGACCAGATTCTATTAGGTGAATATGCTGCCCTAAGAGGACAGTTTATAGAATGGAAAGGGAGTTTATCCCTTCAAACTGCTAGGTAGTGTCTTGACTTATGGAACTTTCACTGTCCTCCGAGTTTCCATACCCTCCTGAGAGGGCCCCACCATCAGAGCATGAATCTTAAGTCCTACTTTCTTGTCTGTCTCTAGCTCTAGGCTGTAAACTCTACAAGGGGCCCCCCTGGATCTACCCGATTCACCAAACACTGCCTGGCATATAGCACATATTGATTAATATTTGCAGATTGGAAGATTATTTGTAGTTTGTACTGACTTGAAAGAAAAGCTCAGACTTCCAGGGGAGCTTCACTGCAATTCAGCCAGTGTGCATGTGATGTGCCAGCTAAGAAACTTCTTGAGGGAATCAAAGATGCCAGAGACGGTCCCTTCCCAGAGAAGCCTGCCCTCTAGTGGGGAAATTGGACATGTGGGCAGCAAACAAGGGCTATGATAGGAGCACAATCAAATTGCCATGGGAAGGAGGGGTGTGTGTATGGGTAGAGAAAGCTTCCAGTTAGGAAGCTTTCCTAAAGAAGAGGCCTTGGTTAAGGGGCATCTTAAAGAAGGAGGAGCCAAAGCCCAGCTTTCTGGGCTCTGTTTCCTGCTGCGCTTGCTCACTACCCCTCTCTTCTAAAACAAAAGCTCCTTTCAGCACTCACCTTGTAGGCCCTGATGATGTGCAGACAGGGGTGACTAATGTGCCCCTCTGTCTTCCACTTTTGGAATATGAACATCTAGCCCACCCCACTTTCTCCTATTTCCCTACAGAAAGTTCCTGAGGTCATGAGGACTTTCTGGGCCATGGGCTTGGATAGACCTGTAAGGACTGACTTTGGGTCATTAACCAACAAGAAGCATGTTAAAAGTTGTAATCTCATCTGTTTGCCTGGAAACCACAAACACAAGGATTTGTTGAGCCCTACAGGGTGCCAGGGATATGATGGTAAACAAAACCGATGGAAATCTCTACCCTCCTGGAGCTTGGAGCAACAAATAATCAAGAGAAATAATGATATAGTATATTAAATGATGATAAATTCTTTAGAGAAAATAAACTAGGGATAAGAAGTGTTGAGAGAAAAGTGGCAAATTTAAATAAGCTGCACAGAGAAGCCTCAAAGAGACATTTGAACAAATACTTGAAGGAGTTAAGAGAATGAGTCTAGTGGGTCTCTGGAGAAAGAACATTCTAGGTAGAGGGACCAGCAAATGTCATCGCCCTGAGGTGGAATAGTGCACAGTGTCTACCAGAAATAGCAAGGAGGCCAGCACAGCAGGAGCAGGGTGAGCCGGAAAGGGGAAGGAGATGAGGCAAAGTAGTCTAGGTGAGCCTCACTGGATAGAATCTTATAGATCATTGTGAAAACTTTGGCTTTCACTTTGCCCTGGCGAGCCACTGCAGGATTTTTCACAGAGAAGTGAGTGGCGTGATCTGATTGACTGATTACTAAGGATGCTAAGATGAGATCAGCCTGGGGGACAGAGAGGTAAAGGTGGAAGGGGAGACTAGTTAGGAGACTAGCAGAATTATTTCTACCAGACCTAAAGCTGGGTGGGGTGGGGTGGGGTGGGGGTGAGATACAGAAATATTTTTAATGTAGAAACAACAGATTGCCAATGGATTGTATATGGAGAGTGAAAGAAAGGAAGGAGCTCAGGATGATTCCAAAGTCAGTGTCTGCTTGTTACCATCATTTCCGTTGTGTGATTGATCAGTCTGTTCAGATTGATGATGGATGGTCTGCCTGACTAGAGTCTATGCTTCCAGGGCAAAAAAGTCAAGGGACAAACAGAAGGAAAGTTCAGGTGCATTTTTGCTCTTTAAGCTACCTGCCAAGCCTTAAACTACAAAGACCGAGACAGGAAAGCCAAAACTGAAAACACAAAAATAGATTCAAATATGCTGTATTCAAGTTTCTCCTTCTGCTTCATTTTTTCCTCTTCTTCTACCAAACCAAGCTCTGCTCACAGAGGTGTGTGTGGGTGCCCCCTTTGCATCTATCTATCCCTTTTTTCTCATCTCGGCTGTGTTGCTGATGCTCAGGTTGTTCTGTGTCAGCCAGGAGCTAATCTGATTGCCAACCCAAGGCTTCCCTAGTACAGGCTTGGTGGGAAAGATGTAAGGGAATTTCCGGAGGTTGTTTTAATTAATCAGCAGCAGGACAGAAGGAAAATTCCTTTCCTTTGAGTGAACAGAGCCTCCAAAGGTTATTTTGTGAGGCAGCTTGGAGCTTCCGTTTTATGTCAATTAGAATGATTGAGTCAAGGATTTGGATTCCTAGTTGTTTTTCCAAATTTGTTCTTATTCACATTAGGCCCTTATACTTTGATCTTTTTCTTCTGCACCTTCCTACCACCCCTTCAACACACACTGTCCTGGGGACACTTAGCTGGTATTCTTTGGCAAACTGTAGACCAAAGTAAACTGTATTAAAATTGTGCACTAGGTTTTGATGTAGGTGCCTCACAATTTTAACAGAATTTGCTATTTTGTGATTTTAAGTATACAAATATTGATAAAAATATAATTTAAGGTTTACACTGAAAAAAAGTATATTCTTTAAGGTTACCTTTAAACATGAAAAATACTCAAAAACATCTTGATTCTTTACCCCCAGGCACAAAGCTACAGTGTTTTTTAGATCTCTTCCTCAGTGGTGGCACCAACCATTATGCCAATGTGAAATTGGTGCCTAAAATAGTTGATTGAAGCAATCCCTTTACCACCTAGGTCTCCTGCACCTGAGGCTGCTAAGTGTCAATTCAGTTTTGAATATCATTCTTTTTATATTGAGTAATTTATGGGAAAAGTGTCCTGTCATTCACTTTCATAATAATAACCCTTTCTGTGTCAATTCCTGAGCATTTACTATGTCGGCGGCCCTCTAAACCCCTGATGTACATTAATGCACTGAGCCTTCCAACAGCTGCATCAGATGGGTGTTCTTATGGTCCCCATTTTAAAATTCAGAGCCTGAGACACAGAAGAGTTAAAACTCTGGAAGTCAAAAATCGGGAAGTTCTTTTGAGCTGACCCAAGTCCATTGTGTGGCTGAGGTGGCTCCCTGCCCATACTTTGCCTTTCCTGGGGAAAGGGAAAAAGCTGATCACCATTATCCCTTTTTAAGATTTCAAAGGTATCACTGTTTAAATCACAGAAGGACAGCTCCATCACCTTGACCTTCTCATTTTTGGGAAGATATAAAGTGATCCTTTTCCTAATCAGTTTTGGAACTGATTTTGGAGGACTCACTGAAACCTGAACCCCAATACAACAAGGCCTCCGAGGTGGTTAAACTGTCAGATCAGGATGTCGCTAATTCCCCAATCCTGCAAGTGTGGACTGAGAAAAGAGAAGATGTCAACGATTGTCCTAAAGCAACTCAAGACCACATCACCCTTGCCCCTGAGCTTCTTGTTAGTTTAGTTTTCTTTTTTCTCTTTTTTACTGATTTCTTCCAATGCCAGGCATTATGACAAGCCCTTTACACACATTTCCTCACTTAAACTGTGCATTTGATTCATGAGCCAATACCATCAGACTCCTTATTTAACGGGAAAACTGAAGCTTAGAGATGTTCAGGGACTTTCCAAAACTCACCCACCAAAACAAGTAAGAAAGACAGGTCTCAAACTCAAGTCTACCTGTCTCTGAATCACATCCATTTAATCACAATATTGTGCTGTCCCTGACACACACACACACACACACACACACACACACACACACCCCTTGCTTGGTGTTCTCCCCAGCTTGTGGCTTCAGGCTGAACCAGTCTTGAGGGTACCATGCCTTCTTACCCCAAGGGTTGCTTTGAGAATCACAGGTTCTACGATAGCTTCTGACCCAAAGACCTCGTGCTCACTCTCATCCTATTAGCTTCTTCCTCACAGCTCTCAAAAGCTGCCCTGTGCAACCCCAGGGGAGTCTGCTGGTCTGGACCACCCCCCCGCCCACCCTCAAGGAGCACACCTGTGTGCTCAATTCTGAAGGTGGGCCTTCAACAGCTGCTTTTGTAGAAACTAATCTTTTTTCTTTTTTAGAGAATTTATTGGGGTGACATTGGTTAATAAAATTGCACAGAAATTAATCCTTAAGGGGAAAAAACCCTTTTAGGCTGTGGAACAGCCATCGTCAGCACTGAGAATGCAGAATGGTAATCAGGTCATGCTCACTGGGACACAGGTTGAATTAAAGCAGTTGCGGAAGGTGGAAGAGGAGCTTTGCCTCCTGGCAGGCCCCTAGGGTAAACCCTCAGAGGGAACAAATAAGGCTGATCCCTCCCACCTTTCAATAGCATAGAAAATTGAGGTGCTGCTGCAACGGGAAAAGTGGTGAAACCATCTAGAAAACCCTCAGTGACCTGTTAAAATGTTTAAGTACCTACAAAATGCCAATTCTACAATCATTTCCTATCCTTTCCTCCCAATCCTTCTTTAGAGAATTTGGGGAAACCAGCCCACGCATGATAGTGACCTTCACTGTGATGTTTTCTGGCAGAAGGGTAGCTGACCCTCTCTGTACTTTTGGATCTCTTTTATAATCATTTCTCTCCAATATATATCTAAGCTCTGAAAAGTTTCTTGTAACCACAAGCAATATGCAAATAACTGGTTTATATCAAATATTTTCTCTGCCATGATTCATGACTTTGGGGCATTACTTGGATTGGGTTATTTCAGGTTTCTTTTATCCACAGGCTTATTTGTTTCCTCTTTTGATTGCTTTCTTGCTTCATTATTTTATATATAATTTTAAAATAGCAATTACTGATCATCATTATTTCACCACGCTGCTGAAAGATCCAAGTTCAAAGAATGACCCTGAAACTGCACAGCAGTTTTATTCACAGAAGTCTCATCTCCTAAAAAGTTTCAGAATTTCCTTCTTTCTCTTCCAGGCTTTCCAGTATATGGTTTGAGGTCTTCTTGAATTTTCTTCTACAGGAAGTGCCCCTCCTCAGGCTTATGTCAGGAAGGTGTCTTGCATCCATGCTTCCTGGGCAACCTCGAGACAATCACAGCCCCAGCCTACCTCTTCCTTCCTCAAATTCCTTCTTTTTCTCTCCTTTTTCTTTCCTTTCTTGTTCCCTTTTACCACCTCCTTTTCCTAGTCCCAGACTTTGTTTTGTTTCCCTTTTTCTTCCTAGAGTCTCCCTTGGAGATTAAATAGCAACAGCTAAATTCAGAATACTTTCAGCATGGTGGACCTAATGCCAACCTTCAACATCCCTCAAGGTTGAATATCATGCCCATCACTCCTCCTTCTTCCTCATTCCTCATGATGCCCAAGCCACCTGGAATGCTGTCCTTCCTACCTCCTTCGAGACTGTGCCCTCCAGAGTACATTCATCACATCCTAGATGCTGCCTTTGCAGTAGCAAGGCCTCTAGGTTATGACTAGTGGGGCTTGTGAGCAGAAAGGACTCTGTCCTGTGTCACTTTCACCCTTTGAAACAACTGATCTCACTCTCCTTCACAGCTTCAGTCACTCCCCACCAGTCATAAAAGTCACCTTGATGACCAGACCCCATGATTTCCATCCATGGTAGCGGTGGGGGGAATGAATGCCAACCTGTCATACCCCATCCTAGGAGAGACCCTCTAAGAGAAATATTTTGGGTTTGGTTTTGTTTGGTTTCTTTTTCTTTTGATCTGACTAGGAAAATGGAATGAGATCTCCTTAATACGGTGCTAGAGAACCCAACAGCCAGCAAATACCTAGTAGGAAAACTGGAGGGGTTGTGGTATTTGCAGGGATACATCATACCTAAATCTAGGCAATAAGCAGTCAGTTTAAAATGAGACTCCTTTCTACCTTGAATGTTCTGGGGAAGTGCTGGGGGTGG
This sequence comes from Glossophaga mutica, assembly GCA_039655065.1. Lineage (NCBI taxonomy): Eukaryota > Metazoa > Chordata > Mammalia > Chiroptera > Phyllostomidae > Glossophaga > Glossophaga mutica. The sequence goes on along the minus strand of CM077305.1, from coordinate 140,523,290 downwards.
GGGTGGAATCAAGGATTAAATAAGAAAGAAAAATGTATTATGGTTCATTACTCCCTACATTTTGCATGCTTTTTTCCTCTGCTTGTTGCATGTACTTACGCATTAATTAATGTCAATGATGAAAAAGAAATGAAACATTATACTTGTGGTACAGCTGTTTAGAATAATTACTTTGAGGATGGTGTGTTTTCCGGCACTTTTCTCTAAGCATCTCATCGTCAACAGATACTACTTGCTGTGTCAGTTGATCATTTGTTGCCCCGAATCCCCAAATGGAATCAGTTGTCTCCCTGATGCTTTAATTGCAGCTGACTCAGCTAATTTGAAAAGCTTTGATGCATGCTCCTGACTTGTTTAGATACTGCAATGTTAATTGTGGTAAATATTTGAAAACCAAAGTCAAATCAAAGGACCCATGGGCATGGCTTTCCATTGTCAAAAGCCAGTTCTGGGATGAGCATTTAATTCCAGAGATGTGGCTAAGCCTCCAGAGCAGCTCTGTTTCTTGGGACTTGTTTTGGATCTCAGCAGTAGTGAGAGTTTTAGTGGTGACTGGTGCCTTCATTTATTTTATAAGCTCCCTATTTGAGGGAGGGGAGAGGTTCAGGTCAAACCTTCCATCTGTGGTCTGGCAGCTTAAGATTCTCAAATAGAGAAGCAAGCTGGAGAACCCACAAAGGTAAGAAAGCACCCTTCTGCAGGGCACAGGATGTTTGGATTGGACAGAAGGGAGTGGTCACTGCTATAATGCAGCATAACAAAGAAAGCCACGGGCCTCAATTTTCCTTCTCATCCTGTTTCCTTCCCACCACTTTCTCTTGCTTCAGGGAGGTTCAGAGAAAAGGCCTCAATTCTCCACAAGATTGCCAAGAAGAAATGCCAGGTGGATGAGAACGAGAGGCAGAATGGGGCTGCCAATCATGTGGGTGAGTCCAGGGAGACCTGATCCAATGCCTTTCCTGGGGAGCATGGAGGGGAGTGGAGAGCAGGACCCAGTGTGGGCACCCCTGACTCGGTGCAGACAGAATCCTACTGCTTAATCCTTTCCTGAGTGTCAGGAGGAGTTCACTTCCCCCGGTGGGTACAGACCATGGACAGACACTGTGTCACCTGTCCTGAGGGAACTTTAAGAAGAGTAAAATGATTCTATGAGGAACCTGAAATAAAACCAGCTTCTAGACCAGACATCTCTCTACTAGAAATCACTTGACTTTAGGGATCCCACATGAAGAGGACACATATATCCCCATCATTTATTACTTAACAAAAGGTGAAATTCTTGCCCTGTAACCAAACTTTATACCTATGACATTGCATACAGCACACCCACTGGTTTACCAGCTGGTCCACTTAGTGACTGCCAAATTGAGTGGCAGGGTCCCTGCCAGATGACATAGCCTGCCCTTTCTCAAGAATTCAGCAATACTAGCTTGGGTCTTTTCTGGCTGACTTTTTCTGAGCTCCTATGTGACTAGATCAAGACATTCAAGCATCTTATTTTAACTTGGGACAAGATGTTCCTCCTGTCCTGTCTGTAGCTATAATATAGCTCTCTGATCCTAAACGCAAACTAAATTTAACCTAATCTGGATCTATGCTATAAATGATGCTATTACCAAAGATACTAAAATTATCTGCAGACAAAATTCAATAGTGTTCCATTCAAAATATACGCCATTCCTTAGAAGTGTTTCGGCCACTGCTGTTACTCTGATTTCCAGCTCAGAGAAAATCTTTGGCCAAGCAACAGTCAAGAGTCTATTGGTTATGAAAAAAAACTGGAAGCACATACACTAAAATATGAATAAAATAATAGCTACTTCTTGGGGTTGGGATTATGAATTATATCTGTTTTCCCTACTTCCATATGCTTCTGTGAACTTGGACTCATTTTTTGGAATGAGCATATCTTACTGTTGTATTATAAAAATGCACAGCCACACCACAAAAGTCTAATTGCATAGGCTGAGTTTTGCTTGTTATATTTAAGTTTGATTACACAAGCTATTTTGCTGCACCACTTGTTGATTTTTGTGGAATTCTTGTGGAATGAGGCAGCTTGGAGGACAAGACTTAGATGCCCAGGTCAGTCCCAGTCCTGTTCCTAATAAGGCTTTCATTAACCCTTTGTGAAGCGGTAGGATGCATAACTCCAAGGATGCTCCCTGTGCAGGCTGGGTCCCTGAAAGACTGTAACGAAAAACAGCGTATGTCCAAAACACATGCTTCACAAAGTGAGTCCAAGATTTATTTTCACATGTTCTTTGGTGATGAGACCCCAGCCTGCCATGTGAAAGCACATCATAAGCTAAGACAGGCATACTTGGTCAGATATTATGCCTGGGAGGTTGTTTCTTCTCATCTGTTCATGTCTTTTCTTGAACATCTTAACTCCATTTTGGTATCCATTAGCCTGCATTGGTAAGGTCAAGTTTGGCCATTGCAGGCTATCCTAAAGCTGTATTACTTCAGTCAATAGACTCCCCCAAACAGAGTTTTTATATTACCCTATACTTAGTACTTTTTAGTTTAAATAACTGAACCAAGCATGCTGCATTAAACTGATGTAGCCACACACAGAAGAACATCACATACATATCACGGTCACTACTAAAAACGTGGAAAGATAAATTGGAGTTTCTGTGGCTTTCCATGTGTAAGTATTTTATGCCTTTATATTTCACAATTAAATGCATAAATAAACAAGCATTTCCCTATGATTTCCAACATTTGGCGACTTCAAATTCAACAATTTCTGTGTAACTCTCAAATTATTTTGAGTAATGTTTTATCAGTAAGAGAAATTTTTAGTTCTTCTGGATTTGCTAGAAAAAGAAAACATTTTTATATGCCTGACAGTGCTCACATCTGATACTGATGAGCATTGTGATGTTCCTGGTGCCCCTGACCCTGAACTACACAGCTTCACTGTCTCCTGAAACCCAGACTTTACCCTGCACAGCCAGAGGGCCTAGGAAACCTTTTATTTCCCTCCCACTGAAGTCATGGCAGACCTCGATGGTGCCTGAACATGAATCACCTGCAACTATTCCAGAGAGCAGCAGTGCTGAGTATGCTAAGCACAGGGAGGAATGGTACCAAACCCTTGCCATTTCGTGCAACCCAAGCCTTATCACCCCTCAATGACCACCATCTTCTTTCTCGGCCCAATATTTTAGGGTATGCTTTCCAATATGGTTCTTACCCCCACTGACTCCATTTGCTTTCTTTGTCACAGAAAAAATCGAGCTCCCAAATAGCACCAGCACAGAAGTTGAAATGACGCCATCCAGTGAAGCTTCAGAACCTGTACAAAACGGAAACCTCTCCCACAGCATTGAGGCTGCGGAAGCCCAGGTAGGGCTTCTTTTCACTGCTTCTCTGGGCCGCTGCTTTTTGACATCTAGTATAGCAGCCCAGAGGTTACATTCTCCCTGGAAGCCCAGCTCCCAGTGGGGAGGACACAGACAGAGTTTTGTTTATCCTTGTGTGCATTTCCCAGCACCAGCCTGGGCCCCACCTGTGTCACACTCTCCATCCGTTGAATAAACACGCATTCTCTAAACCGCCATTTCTCAGGTGAGGTTGGAGGACTCATGCATCAAATCATAAAAATACAGATCCATGGGCCATGCCTCAGACCTGATGAAACAGCACCCCAGGAAGCAGCATTTTTAAATTTTTAACCCTGGGATCCGCATTTTTAAAATTTGTTTCCCAGGTGATTCTTAAAGCACGATAAAGTGTGGTTGCTGCTGCAGTCTAATCCTTTCTCTGTATCTTGAAGGTCAGGGTTAAGTAACAGAGAAACCACAGCCATCACACCTTAGTGAGCCCTGTTTGGCCTTCCCAGTCCCTGCAGCTGAAATAGTTATAATACTTGACATTTACAAGTATTGTGTACCACAGATTTGGTGCTAGGCACTCTATATATGTTATCATCTTTAAACCTCACGGCCAAAACTATAGTTACTTAGTATCTCCTTTTTATACTTGAGAAAGCTAAAGCTTAGCAAGATGAAATAGTTAATTAGGATTACGAGCTTGTAGGTATCAGAGCTGAGATCTGACCTCAGGACTGTCCAAATATAGCACCTATTCTGTTTCTACCACGCAGCTCTGCCTCTACACCAAAGCTGCTCAGAGAAGTAGGCAGGAAAAAAAGAGCAAGTGGTACTTGTTAGATTTCTGGGTCTCATCCTGATCAGGTGAATCAGAATTTGTAAGACCTAGGGTCCCAAACTTGCATTTTAATTAGGCACCTGGGTCAGCGTTTCTCAAACTTTAATATGCCTATGAATTTCCTGGGAGATCATGTTAAAATTCAAATTTGTCAGGTTCAGAGTAGGGCCCAGAGTCTGCAATTCTAATGAGCTCCCTCGTGATTCCAATGTTGCTGGTCCAACGATCACACTTGGAGTAGCACTGCCCTAGCATCTGAGACCCACTTCTCAAGACAGAATTTTCCCAATGAGCTGAAAAGTTGTGCAGTGCCCACAAAGAGAAGCCAGACTATAGTGGATCTGTCCCGCACTCTCCCCTCTTGTATACCAGGACACACTCTGCAGCAGAGGGAGTCTGCAAGTTTCAGGGGAAAACACTCATGATTGCCTGCTGCCCTTATTCCTTAAAGGAACACGCAAAGAACCTTTCTTCACAGAAAGGAAAAAATAAAGATGTTGAGCACCTTTCACACACCTATTGGTTGTTTGTATTTCTTTGGAAAGATAACTAGGTTGTTTGTCCATTTTTTAATTTTTTTAAATATATTTTATTGATTATGCTATTACAGTTGTCCCATTTCTTCCCCATCATTCCCCCAACCCTGCACACCCCCTCCCACTCACATTCCCCCTTTAGTTCATGTCCATGTGTCATAAGTTCTTTAGCTTCTACATTTCCCATACTCTTCTTGCCCTCCCCCTGTCTATTTTCTACCCACTATCTATGCTACTCATTCTCTGTACCTTTTCCCCCCTCTCTTCCTCCCACGCCCCTGTTGCCAACCCTCCATATGATCTCCATTTCTGTGGTTCTGTTCCTGTTCTAGCTGTTTGCTTAGTTTGCTTTTGTTTTAGGTGTGGTTCTTAATAGCTGTGAGTTTGCTGTCTTTTCACTGTCCTATTTTTGATCTTCTTTTTCTTAGATAAGTCCCTTTAACATTTCATATAATAAGAGCTTGGTGATGATGAACTCCTTGAACTTGACCTTATCTGAGAAGCGCTTTATCTGTCCTTCCATTCTAAATGACAGCTTTGCTGGATAGAGCAATTTTGGATGTAGGTCCCTGCTTTTCAAGATTTCAAATATTTCTTTCCAGCCCCTTCTTGCCTGGAAGGTCTCTTTTGAGAAATCAGCTGACAGTCTGATGGGAACTCCCTTGTAGGTGACTGTCCCCTTATCCCTTGCTGCTTCTAGAATTCTCTGCTTCATTTTAATCTTGGCTAATGTAATTACGATGTGCCTTGGTGTGTTCCTCCTTGGGTCCAACTTCTTTGGGACTCTCTGAGCTTCCTGGATGTCCTGGTAGTCTATTTCCTTCTCCAGATTGGGGAAGTTCTCCTTTATTATTTGTTCAAATAAGTTTTCTACTTGTTGCTTTTCTTCCCCCTCTGGGACCCCTATAATTCGGATGTTGGGACATTTAACAATGTCCCGGAGGTTCCTAAGCCTCTCCTCATATTTTTGAATTCTTGTTTCTTCCTTGTTTTCTGTTTGGTTGTTAGTTTCTTCCTTCTGGTCCACTCCATTGATTTGAGTCCCAGTTTTCCTTCCATCTCTATCGGTTCCCCATGCGTCTTCCTTCATTTCACGTATTGTAGCCTGCATTTTTTCATCTAATTTGTGAGCAAAATCAACCAATTCTGTGAGCATTTTGATGACCAGTGCTTTGAACTCTGCATCTGATAGGTTGGCTATCTCTTCACGGCTTAGAGGAATTGACTCTGGGGTTTTCATTTTTTCTCCGGTTTGAGCCATTTTTGGTGGGGTTTTTTTATTGTTGTTGTTTTGGTTTGGTTTTAGTCTGGTCTTGACTATTACATATGAGGGGTGGAGCCTTAGGTGTTCCTCAGGGCGGGGCAGCCCAGTCGCCGGGTTATGACGCTATAGGTGGGGGCGGGGTCTGAGAAGGAGCAATGACGCCTGTTCCGCTCTCTCCTGGACTCCGGTCCCTTCCGCTGCTTCCCCTTCACCTGGATTATCTGCGCGCGCGAATGTGGAACCACCTGGTCAGCCAGCGCCCTGTGCGGCCTCACTGGTTCTGCACAGTTGCCTCCCTGTGCCCGGGGTCCGCCAGCCACCGCCCGTGCACCTGGGAACTGCCAGCCACTGCTGCTTGCGTTCCTGGGTCTGCACCTCCACTTTTTCCTGCCACGACTCCGCCCCTCTTACCGGTCTGGATGAATGGTTGTTGGACTTCCGTACAGTTCAATTTTCTATAAGTTCTGGTTGTTTTCTTGTTTCTAAATATTTGTTGTCCTTAATTTTGGTTGTTAGAGGAGGCACAGTGTGTTCGCCTACGCCTCCATCTTGGCCGGAAGTCCTGTCCATTTTTTTAATTGGGAGTTCTGTCTCTCTTTTCTTTTCTTATTTATTTATTTATTTATTTATTTATTTATTTACTTGCTATTGAGTTGTAAGGGCTCCTTATGTATTTTGGATATTAACCCCTTAAAAATATGTACAGCTTGCAAATATTTTCTCCCATTCCATAGGTTGCTTTTTCATTTTGTTGATTGTGTCCTTTGCTGTGCTTTTCACAATGTATATACTTCTATCCCATCGTCACATTATACACCTTAAATATATAGGATTTCATTTGTCAATTACACCTCAGTAAAGCTGGAAAAAATAAATAACTAAAGGAAAGGATAAGGAACGGCAGTTCTTCCTGCCCTTATCTCCTCTGCCTTCTGGGCCCTTGCCCTCCTGCCTGGAGCCCTGCGGTCCTTTCGCATTAGCTCAGGGGTGAGCTGGCAGAGTGGCTTCTGTCCACATGGATAAGCAGCATGTGGCAGCAGGAGGCAGGCCCCAAGGACATCTGGTTGCCCTTGGGGATGGCATGGTCACAGGTGTATAAAGGGTAGCCTGATCTCTGTGCCTCTCCATCTGGCTGGCAGAGGGATATCTGTGCCCCCCACAAGGGAGCACCTTGCTACAGGGGAGTGAGAGAGTCCCAACTGACCCCTCTCTGAGCCAAGCTCTGACCACCAGGTCTCACAAAGGGAAACAGGACAGATTTGTACACTACCCTGCTACACTGAGAGCACAAGGATAAACAGACCTTGAAAGAGCCACCTGCCAGCTGGTTGCAGAACAACTTGGTAGTGAACTCCACATCCACCAGGGAAAAGTTACCTCACTTTAGTTTCCTCATCTGCAAAGTACAGGTAATAATAGTACCTGCCTCATTAGGGTTCCTAGAACAGTTACATAGGATACTGTACATGCACAGAGCTAAGTGCTTCCACTCATATCATGTGTTCATACTCACCATACAAGTATCATTAAAGGTGTCCCTGCCCCAGAGGAACTCCATGTAGGGAAAATGAAAATGTATTTTATATATGTGTGTGTGTGTGTGTGCACGCGCGCACGCACGCACGCACGCACATGAGCTCACGTGCTTTGCATAGTCAGGGTGTAATAAGTAAATAAATAAACATTTGTGGTAGGTAAATCATTACGGTCCAATGTCTGTACAGAGTGCTCTGAGAGGTAAGTATAAAAGCTTCTTAGAAGAGGGGACGTTTGATCTGGGTATTGATGGCTGAGTAGGAGTTTGTCTCTCAGAGAAGGGGGGGATGACCAAGATGACAATATGTGCAAAAGTATAAAACCATAAGAGCACGATTCACGGTTAGTGATTGGTGAGAAGGGCACTGGAACTGGAGACTGAAACATAAGGTAAGAAGTGAGGAGAGATCCACCAAGACAGATAAACTGGGCTGAAATTCTTCAACTGTTCAATCAGAAAATGTTTAGTGTTCATCTGATTACTGTGTGTCAGGGGATGTGCTGGGCAACGGAGATGCTCACATGTTCTCACAGAGCAGGGAGACTTCAACGGAAACCAAGACACAATTATAGATGACTGTAAGGGCCATGAAGAAAGTGTAGCTTGATAATGTGGTGGAGGACAGGTGGAGAAGCCCCTTGAGGTTGGGAGATGAGAGAAGGCTACACTAAGGAAGTAGTGTTTGGACTGAGGCTGAATTCCAAGGAGCCAGCCAAGGAAACAGTGCCCACAGAGGCAGAAATGAGCTTGGCTTGTTTGAGAAACAGAAAAGTCAGTGTGGCCAGAAGTATGGAGCGGAGGGAGTGAGAATGGTGGCCATGAGGCTGGACAGGAGGGCGGAGCAGAAGTGGCCCAGCTTGTAGACTATGATTAGGGAGCTGACTTCCTTCTAGGGCAGCAACATACCAGTGAGATTTCCAAATGTGATCTGCCCCTGTGAAAGATCCCTGGGGCTGTGGAATGGGATTGGATTCAGGAACAAGAGGTTGTGTAAGTAGAGTAGAGCAGAGGTCGCTGCAGGAGTTGAGCTGATGGTGGCACACACCAGAGCAGTAGATGTGCGGTAAGAAGCGCATGGATTGTGAAGGGCACTGTAGGTGCCATCAAGCAGCCTGAGCTTCCCCTGTTGGGAGAGGGGAACGGTGGCAGCATCAGATTTGTATGACAGGAAGCCAGCTCTTTCAGAACAGTCAAGAAGGGGCCAGAATGGAAGAAGACTGGATACAGGGCAGTGAGGTAAGAGCCTGTTGGTTCAAGGATCGACAAACTATGGTCTGTGGCCAAATCTGGCCTGCAGCCTGTTTCTATACAACCCATGAGACAAGAATGTTTTTATATCTTTAAAGGTTATTTTTTAAAAGCAGCAGCATATATGACAGAGACCATATGGATCACAAAGCCTAAAATATTTACTATCTGGCCCTTTACAGAAAAAGTTTGCCCACCCCTAGTTTAGACCATCTGCATTCTTCCCCCTCCGCAAAAAAGGGATGAGGATGCTCTTCATGTACTGATATGGAATATATATGCTGTTAAATGAAAAAGGCAGCATTCCAACTTCCATTCAGTATCCTATATTTATGCTAGAGGGGAAAAAGGAGGGAAATAACATACGCATATGCTTAGGATGCTACTGAAGAAACTGGTCATGCTGACTACCCCCAGGACAGGGGCCTGGTCGATGAGCAACTGGCGTGAGAGGAAGGCTTCAGTATGTAGCCTTCTGCAGCTTTGGAATTTTGAACCTCTTAACTGTATCAGCTATTCAAAAAATGTGACAACAAGTGGGCTAAATGAAAACAAGCAGTATGCTTGAGTGGTTTAAGAGCAGAGACTCTGGAGACAGACCACATGAATTCAAATTCCAGATCTGCTACTTTCCAGCTGTGTGACTTTGGACAAGTTACTTAGCCTCTCTGTTCCCTACTTTTTTTTCCTGTGTGAAACAGGGATAATAACAGCACCTACTTCATATTATCATTGTGAGAACAAATTGCTCTTCACAGTTCTTGGCACATAGTAAGCATTGCATAGGTGTTTGCTATTCTTAGAAGCACTTAGTAAAACTCATTTTAAATGGCTATCAAGGTCCAGATGACAATGGCTATGTTGTGGATGGCAGTGGCTGGATTTAGAGCTGAGGCCGAAGAAGATTTGATGATAAATTGTCCCTAGAGAGTGAACAAGGAAAGGAAGTTGTAGATGATGCTGAGGTTTCTGAGCCAGGAAGGCTGGGTGACAGGGTAAATGAGGGCTGTGCCTCCAGAGCTAGAAAAGGTATGTGAAGTTGGAATGGTCAGGTCGCCTGAAGCAGTTTCACAGGAATGATTCAATGCATTTATGTTGTATTGGTTTTTCTTTCTTTCCCAGTTGTGTTTTTATCAAGCTCCATGAACAACGGCATGTGTATCCTGCCTTTATTAATGGATATGATGAGCCTCATACAACACACACCCATCACTGGGATTCTCCTGAGAGTCTAGTTTCCTGTAATTAACCTGTTGTTTTAGAAACCATGTTAACAAGTGAACTAATTTTACATCGATACCTCATCTCTGATAGCTATCTTCAGTACGCACACTGGCAATGAAGAGGATTTTAAAAATTCTCTCACAGAGGAAGCCCCTTTGCAGGAGTTTTTGCTTCATCTGCATATTCTGTGAAACCAAGAAAATAATTTGACCCTTTAAATGGTTTAGGGCTAGTTATCTTCTCCCAATGCCTGCTGACACAGTATTGTTGATTCTAACATATAGGGAGCTGATTTCGGCTCTCACTGAGAATTTATCAACCTTCCAAATGTTCAGTGTTGGGAATTTACCCAGGTTTGAAAGACAATTTGAAGAAATATTCTCTCCCACCCAGAACCCAGCATTTTTTTTACATTTCAATTCTGTGGGTCCAGACGAGAGCCAGGTAATTGCCCACGGCAGGCTCACTCCGCGCGTCTGCCTGCCCGGCTGCTGCGCTGCGTCGCAGGTCTGCATGCCACCGCCCATCAAACCCTTCAAATAGGTGCTCATGGTGAAAGGTAGAAGAGGAGATGCCCTGCAAATTTTGTAGATTCTGAAATCTGAAAATCTAACTTGTTTTTAAATTGTATCCTACATTTCTGTGTATTGTAAGATGGCTTTTTCTATGTTTCAGCCTTTATTTTATTTCACCTCTAAAATTTCTGTCTTTAGGGAGACCAGATTTATATAAGGAAACAGATTTATATAACAAAAGCACATTCTTAGGAAAAAGAGAAATATATGTTTGTATGTGTATGCATATACAAATATAGATAGATCAATAGAGAGAGAGATACAGAGATGCAGAGATATGTGTAAAATGCAGGCTTTTTCTTATTTCCTTACTTTACAACTCAAATATTACCTTATCATGTCCAGCACTTCATATCTCCCTTTGAAAATTAATCCCTGTCTTATTTCTCCTCAGTCCAGCATTGGTCTTTACCTAAACCCAGTAAAGTTTTTAAAATCTGCTTCCATGAAGCCTCACAATGTTGATAAAAAGCGTTTGAGTGCTATGTGACTAAGTAAAGGGTGAGAAGGGAAAGGTGACAAAAGTGCTTGTGATTGTAGATTTCTCTAAAAAATGCAAACAGATATCTCTCTGTAAGAGAGATTTAATATCTTCTATTAAATCTGGATCTCTAAGAATAGGAAAAAAAGCCTTCTTATCGAAGACAGCAGTTCATTTTGGATTATTGCTGTTTAAAGTTAGAACTATGATTTTAGAGCCCCTTAGACTTCATAATCAATATTGATCAGAAACATTAGCTCTGAAAAGGATTTCCAAGATTATCTAAGTAGATGGCACCTAGAATCCATATGATTCTTTCTTTCTAAAATATTACCCTTAGGCTCTGGCTGGTGTGGCTCAATGGATTGAGTGCAGCCTGCAAACCAAAAGGTCACTGGTTCAATTCCAAGTCAGGGCATCAAACCCTGGTTGTGGGCCAGGTCCCCAGTTGAGGGCATGCTCTCCTTCTCTTTCTCCTTCCTTTCCCCTCTCTCTAAAAAATGAATAAATAAAATCTTTTTTTATTTTCAATAATAAAATAAAATATTATCCTTAGTTAGGAAATGTTTTTGTTCCTACCAGTGGTGAATTTTCACACAGAGTTTGCAAACCTCAAACCCTCCTATTATTTAAAGAGCAAGTATCCATTCTAAAGGATTATGGTGTAATATCCAGGTCCACCATTTTTAAAGGCTTAGAATGGCCAAGGACCACATATGAGACCTATCAGTGAGATTATTCAATGTCTTGGAATATTGGTGAGACATAAGAAAATTTCGGCACCTGAGAAACAGAGGCTCCGTTGGAAACTGAAGCTGTGTCTCTCTGGGTGTGACTGCCAGGGCCCAGGGGCAGGTGGGCAGAGAGAGGCCAAGGCCTACGAGTGAAGGACAAGACTATCCAAAGGTTCCATCGCACTTAATTTTTCAAAACCTAAGCCTTTTTTAGATCTATGATGGCCTTAGAAGAGAAACTCATGAAGATCAGAGAAAGCCCAATACAAACTATAAAGCAAACAAAAACAGAGATTACAGTGTCTTACCTACCAAACCTTAGCACACAGGTTCCATTTCTGGAGGACACATTTCTTTCTTTATTTTATATATATATACACACATATACACATAGTTTAGGAAAAGTTAAGGTTCAGTTTCTATATCTGAGAACCTGGACAGAATTTATCAACTGCTTAAGATACCTTCAAAGGCCTTGTGAACAGACTTAAAAATAAAATAGATATAGACCCCACTCTTGCATTTCTGCCTAAATTTGAATATTGACAAAGAATTGTATATTCACTAAGAATCTTACTGTTAATTATACTATTTGTCATTGTGTGCTTTCTGGAAGCTTGAAAAATGTCTATTAATCATTCACACAAGATATATTAAGAAACGACTATTGCCCTGGCTGGTGTAGCTCAGTGGATTGAGCGCGGGCCTGTGAACCAAAGGATCGCGGTTCGATTCCCAGTCAGGGCACATGCCTGGGTTGCAGGCCAGTTCCCAGCATGGGACACATAAGAGGCAACCATACATTGATATTTCCTCCTTCTCCCTCTCTCCTACCCTTCCCCTCTAAAGATAAATAAATAAATAAATATTAAAAAAAAAAAAACGACTATTAATAAAAAGGAAAAAACTCCATTACCACCCTGAAAAAAAGATACTGATGTTAATATTACTGTTCCTATGAGTAACTCCAAGCCAATTGATCATTAAATCATGAGAATTATTTTTGAATTATTTTTTATGATTCTCCCATTGCTTTTATGTTTGCTGCTCTTTTATGATTTGTATCAGCAGGATGCACAAAGCCCGTGAAAAGCATGAGAAAGCCAATTTACAACAGCAACACCAAGAGACCCTCTCTTGTCAGCAGGTTGCACCTCAGAATTATTTGGGTAAAATGCAAAGTGAAGGAAAGCAATTGCATTTCACCAGACTCTCCAAATGCCATTTTACATTGTAATAAATGGTTTCTTGGCTTCTGGGAAAACTAAAATCCAGACAACTTCATCACTCACAGCAAAATATTTTGAGACCTTGGTTTCAATTCAAAGTATGTAGAAGCAAATTAAGTTTTTTTCAGGTTGCCAATGCTTAGTGAAATCTTATCATTTTGTGCTTAATATGCTAAATTCTCTTTTATTGCATTTTTCCATTTCCATTTATCCTCCTTATACCCTTTTCTACCTCCACCCACTCCCCTGCCCCCCTGCAATTGCCACACTGTTGTCCGTATCCATGAGTTATGCTAAATTTTTTGTTAGATTTTTTTCCATCTGTATGTAAAAAAAAAAAAAAAAACAAAAAAACAGATGATAGTAATATAAGAGGAGTGGATTATATCCTATCACTAGGAGAGCAGAGATTTATCACTTTTTAAAAACTCTGCTACTTAAATGTTAGCTCTGTTGGTTTAGCCTGTCCACACAGAAGGCAAGACAAATGTCTCAGCTCACTCTGCTTTCCAGAAAGAGATGCTTTTTGACTTACCTCTTTTTGACTTGTCTCTTGGAAAAGATAAGTGCCAGAAACAAAGAAGATAAGAACAGAGTACAGAGAATGAAGGACATTAGTAAACAATACAAACACAAAGACATTGAGAAACTAAGAGAACAAAAATAAAGAGATTTTTCTAAGACTCAATCAAGAATGAGTGGGGGGAAGCATTTGAAAAATAAATTAGAGCAAGTGAACCCAATGATTTATTGCAAAGTCAAAAATCTATTTAAAAGTGAGATCTTTAAAAAAGATAAATATGGCATTTTGTTATGGCAGCCCAAGCAAACTAATACACTGACCATATGGACATTATCTTTTTATCTGCTTTTATTTATTTCCTTTTTACTAAAGCACAGGTGTGATTTAAGCTGACAGAATGGAAAGCACTCTGGAATGCGTCTTGGGAGGCACCTTCCACTTGCCAAAGAGTTGTTGGTTTCAGAGCCTTTCACTTTATTAAAGTGTGACTGTGCATTTTTGGTGGCTTTTTCATTTGAGAGCTCCAACTCTACTATTGTTTTTAGCTCTGCACAAAACACAGAATCAAGGTGTCACAATATTTTGAGTCTTGCCATCTGTTTGGAAGTTTTGTTTCAGATAGAATTCTCCTTACACTCTACCTGCTGGAATAAAATAGCATTCTCTCCTTAGGGCTGTGAGATTTTCCCTTTCATGTTATTTATTCATCTTACTTAGGAGGAAAATAAATTAGATTGTTGACATCAATACAGTCAATGAATGCTCAGTAAATGTCAGATGAATGGATTGGTGGAAGAACAAAATTATGATAGTTTCCACTTTCACATAAAATCATTGAGTTTTAGAATTTCATGGCTGGAAGTGTCATATTTCACCCAGTCAAGCCACTTTCTCATGGATATCTGTGAAGAGATTATTTCCTTAAATATTTATTTAAAATAATAATAACAACCAACATTTATTGTTTACTATGTGCCAAACACTGTTCTAAGTGCTTTTTATGGGTGATTCTGTAACAGCAATAATGTGGTAGAAGAACGTTTGGGAGCAGAAGCGGGTCTCTGTCTCTAAACCCCTTCTCCAACCATCCCCTCGTTAGGTAAGGCACTGTCAAGGTTTTTTCTCCCCCCGCAGCCTCCCACACATGATCTATACAGGCACACACACCTTTTCACCAGTTCCCAAGGAAACCTAATTGGACAAGTAAAACATGCCACCTCTGTCAAAGACAGTATTTTTAATGTTTCAATGCTAAAAGGGAACAGAGGTAGGAGGAGAAGCAGAGAGTCCATGTTTAAAGATGCTGTTTTGCTGTGCATATTCTTCAGCTGCGGTTCTCTTGGTCTTTGAACACTGAATGCTGGAGTCTGGAAATAACCCACCTCCTATTTCAGTCTTTGCTAAAATTAGCCTCAGGAAAGTTTATTATTGTAAAGGGTGTAATGTGTCTTCTACAATGTCCCCTTGAGATTCATTTTAGAAATAGCCAGTGCAGGATTATCCACAGTTATGGGAATCGGGAGGCACATCAAGCAATGGAATACACATAAAGTCCAAAAGCCTCATTTGGCCATTGGTATACTTGGTTGTCACCTCCTTCTACATCAAGCCTAGGCTAAATTACTGCACTTAATTCTTGGACAGAGATGTTAAAAAACAAGTCTTCCTCCTTTCTCTATATTTAAAGTCCTGACATTCATTGAAATCTTATCAGCACTCACATTTCATTTTTAAAATTTGTACCTGGCTCCTTGGAGATATCTCCCAATTAAATGTCAATTAAATGCTTAGTGTTTGCTATAGCTGGCATTTTTGGTTTAATAGGTCAAATTTATTATAAAATGAAGCTAGGAGGCCTGCCGTGATTGGGCATAAAGCATATTTATACCTATGTTTAGGATTGAAGAATGGAGGCATCATAGAATGGAGAAAGAGTCTTGGGCTGGGAGTAAAGGGGGGTCACTTGGGCCCATCCTCACACTGTGAACTTCCTGCAGCATATCACTTCACGTTAGGGTCCTCATCTGTCAAATGAGGGAGGTGGTCTCAATGAATCAGGGCTCTTTAAATCTGAAATTCTGGGGGTCCCCCTCTTGGAGCCTAAAACGCCTGTTATAAATGATTGCAGAGGTCTGTGGTTGAAGCTTGTCTTTCCTGAGCTAGTGGTGTCTATACAATGAATTGAATGACAAACTCTTGGACAGGAGGTTAGTCCCGCATTAGAGCAGCCTAGGGGACAAAGAAGTTCTGCCTCACAATGGCATGGTTTTTCAAGACTACTGGAGCCTGAAAGACAGTGAGGTACACCAGGATCAGATGCCTGCAGATCACATGTGGTATGCTATTCCAGCATTTACATTGGTTTGCTTAAGGTCACAAAGCTAGTTAGTCACAGAGATGAGATTAATGGCAGAAGGGAGGAAAATCAACACTTATTGATCCTCTGATCTCTACCAGGCACAGTGCATCCTACAGCTGCTGAGTTACTGCCCCCAGTTTGCAGGTGACTGCCTCCCACGTAGTGTAGACATGTCACATGTTTTATTAGTGCCTTTTTTAAAAACTTTGTTGAGTATGACATTTTTAATATTCTTGATGCACCTACTCAACCTCACTTTTGAGGCTGGTGTCCCTCTTAGCCCTCTGGGCCCTGCTGGTGATTCCCAGTGTGCACAGTACTCTGGCTTTGCAGCATTTGGTCATTCATGTGGAAATCTCTGTGGCCGAACAATGTGGAGATATAAAATAATTTTTCTTCTACAGATATAAATTACAGAAATAGGAATGATAAATACATTAAGAACCATTCTCTTGGCTTCCGGCCAAGATGGAGGCATAGGTGGACACACTGTGCCTCCTCGCACAACCAAAATTAAGGACAACAAAGATTTAGAAACAAGAAAACAACTAAAACTGATAGAAAATTGAACTGTACAGAAGTCTAACAACCATTCATCCAGACCGGTAAGAGGGGCAGAGTCAGGGCAGGAAAAAGTGGAGGTTAGCAGACCCAGGTGCACAGGCAGCAGCTGGCAGATCCTAAGCATACAGGTGGCAGCTAGTGGACCCTGGGCATGGGGTGTCAACGGTGCAGACCCAATGAGGCCGCACAAGGCAGAGGGCTGATCAGGTGGTCCCACATTTGCACACAGATAATCCAGGTGAAGGGGAAGCAGTGGAAGGGACTGGAATCCAAGAGAGAGCAGAGCAAGTGCTATTGTTCCCTCTCAGACCCTGCCCCCACATACAGCATCACTACCCAGCAACTGGGCTGCTCTACCCTGGGGAACACCTAAGGCTCTGCCCCTCACTATGTAACAACTGCAACCAGACAAAAACAAAAACAAACAAAAAAAAAACCACCAAAAATGGCTCAAACAGGAGAACAAATCAAAGCTCTAGAGCCAATTCATCTAAGTGATCAAGAAATAGCCAGCCTATCATATGCACATTCAAAGCCCTGGTGATCAGTATGCTCACAGAATTGGTTGATTTTGCTCACAAATTAGATGAACAAATGAAGGCTGCAATAAGTGAAATGAAGGAAAATGCACAGGGAACCAATAGAGATGGGAGGAAAACTGGGACTCAAATCAATGGAGTGGACCAGAAGGAAGAAACAAACAACCAAACAGAAAACAAGGAAGAAACAAGAATTCCAAAAAATGAGGAGAGGCTTAGGAACCTCTAGGACATCTTTAAACGTCCCAATATCCGGATTATAGAGGTACCAAAAGGGGAAGAAGAAGAGCAACAATTGGAAAACTGATTTGAACAAATAATAAAGGAGAACTTTCCCCAATCTGGCAAAGGAAATAGACTTCCAGGAAGTCCAGGAACCTCAGACAGTCCCAAAGAAGTTGGACCCAAGGAGGAACACACCAAGGCACATCATAATTACATTACTCAAGATTCAAATGAAGGAGAGAATTCTAGAAGCAGCAAAGGATAAGGGGACAGTCACCTACAAAGGAGTTCCCATCAGACTGTCAGCTGATTTCTCCAAAGAGACCTTCCAGGCAAGAAGGGGCTGGAAAGAAGTATTCCAAGTCATGAAAGGCAAGGACCTATATCCAAGATTGCTCTATCCAGCAAAGCTTTCATTTAGAATGGAAGGGCAGATAAAGTGCTTCTCAGATAAGGTCAAGTTAAAGGAGTTCATCATCACCAAGCCCTTATTCTATGAAATGTTAAAGGGACTTATCTAAGAAAAAGAAGATAAAAATTATGACAGTGAAAAGGCAGCAAACGCACACATATTAACAACCACACCTGAAACAAAAGCAAACTAAGCAAACAGCTAGAACAGGAACAGAACCACAGAAATGGAGATCACATGGAGGGTTAGCAACAGGGGAGTGAGAGGAGGAGAGAGGGGGAAAAGGTACAGAGAATAAGTAGCATAGACAGTAGGTAGAAAATAGACAGGGGGAGGGCAAGAATAGTGTGGGAAATGTAGAAGCTAAAGAACTTATGATACATGGACATGAACTAAAGGGGGGAATGTGGGTGGGAGGGGGTTTGCAGGGTGGAGTGGAATGATGGGGGAGAAATGGGACAACTGTAATAACATAATCGATAAAATATATTTTTTTAAAAAAGAACCATTCTCTTTAAGTAGAAATAAAAATCACTTAAAATCTTCACCTTCACCCAACTTGATCATAGCCCAGTGTTTTAGAGTAAATGAATCATAATTTTACATAGATATTTAAGGGCTGGCATTTTATTTTATTCAGCATCATGCCAAACTGAAGGGACTCCCCAATGAAAACAAGTAGCACTCCTAAGTGCTGAAGCACATGGTCTTTTTGTGGAGGGATAGAGGAGTGAGAACTTTACTTCTAGCTTAAATCAAACCCTAAATGAGCTAAGATCTAGCCAGATCCAGGCTATCCTCTGAAATTGCTTCTTGTTGACTGGAGATGAGATGTTATTACCAATCAATAAAACTGAACTTGAAGGTGGCCTATTTTCAGATGCCTCTGGGTTTTCATTTTAATTCTCTGATAGAAAAGATTGCATTAAAGTGGGCTCACCTTCACACTGAAATCTTGCACACTGCCCTTCAGAGACAAGAATAAGAAATTAGGTTGCTTCCAAGAAATATCTTTCTGGCTATAAATGTAACCTCTGGAGATCTAATGTTTATTCTGGAGCTAACTATCCATACCAGGCCCAGGTAGAAACAGTATAAGGTGCACAAACAAAAAGCCAAACAGGTTCCCATGATAGTAGGACACAGACAAGCTGCTGCTACTCCTTGCATGCACTAGATAAATAAAAGTCAAAATAGGTTGATTGCTTCAGAGACCTCACAGTAGGTGCTAGCTGACTCCTGGGACTGTTCTCTTCTATCTGTAGATGTTCTGTGGCCAGACTTCCCGATATCAACCTTCAGTGTTAATAAGTGAGTCCCAGAAGGACTTTGTCCATTTGTCACAAGTTATCACTTAGAATAACATCTGCTCCTGCTCCACCATCTTTGCTAAAGTTATCCCAAAAATTCCATTGCAGCATTGAGTAGTTTTAGTTTTAAATATGCCCCACCTTGTTTCACAGAGACTCAAGGCTGCTAACAAAAACCCATGTGATGAAAAGGGATAAAATGAACAGTTTTGAGAGAATTCAGCAAAGGATGTGAAGGAAAGGAAAAGAGTAAAGTTGGAGTGAGGTGCACTGTGATTGCCAGATGGGGTCACAAATTTGGCTGTGAAATCCCCAGTGGAAAGCACAGGAAAAAATAGCATCATTTACCTGATTCATAGTATTTCTAAGACTTTTTTCAAAGTCTCAAAAGAAGCATGACTTTTTCTAGTGCCAAGATATGAAAGATATTTCTCCCTTGATTCCTCATAAAAAGAACACTGGATCAATCTGGATAAGGTTCCACTGTGAGCAACCAGAAACCCAAAATAACTGTGGCTTGAATAAAATAGAGTTTTAGTATAAGCAGTGTAGGCAGCCTGGGGCTAGAATGGCTCTCGCTGGGTGTCAGGGGCTCAGAGCCTTTTATATTGTTTCTCCACTTCACGGTCCAAGACACCTGTTCAAGCTCTGACCAAATGTCCCCATTTCAGCCAGCAGGAATTGGGAAGGAATGATGAAGGACACACCCTTTACAGGTATATCCCAGAAGTTGCAGAAGATACTTGTGGCTACGTCCCAATCAGCCAGAACCTAATCACATGGCCACACCTAGTTTCAAGAAAGGCTGAAAATGAAGTCTTCCTTCCAGGCCTAGGTAAAAGTGGGCCTGCTGTCACTAAAGCAGATGGGCAGTATATTAATTTGCTAGAGCTATATAAGAAAATCACTCAGTCTGGGTGGCTTAAACAACAGAAATTTATTTCCTCACAGTTCTGGGGGCTGGAAGTTCAAAATCAAGGTGCTCTCGAGGTTGTCCTCCTCTGGGGCCTCTCTTCCTGACTTCCAGATGGCTGCCTTCTTATGTGTCCTCACATGGCCTTTCCTCTCTGCATGCAAATCCTCGATGTATCTCTGTGTGTCCTACTCTCATCTTCTTGGAAGGCAGCTATGCTCACCACTATACTACCAACGCCAACTCTCCTCTTCTTATAAGGACACCAGTCATATTGCCTTAGGACCCATTTTAATGGGTGCCTAATGGCCTCATTTTAATTTGATCACCTCTTTAAAAAGGCCATACCTCCAAATGCAGTCAAACACATTCTGAAGTGTTGGGGAACACAATTCAGTCTATAACAGGCAGAATAGATATTGGAGAACAATCAGAAGCTCTTGCCACGTATTCTGCCGGCTTTTCTGTAACTGGGTAAATAAGTGTTTTTTGGAGCTATTTGTTCTGTATCCCCTTTTAAGTTCAAGTCTCCTGGAAACCAAGAGTCCTAGAACACAGCACGCTGCCTTGCACCTAAAGGCACTCAGTGCATACCTGCAGGCAATGGTGGCTGCTGCCCAAGGAATCACAGCTGAAGCAGACTGGTGGCCAGGATTCCTGCTTTTACCCTCTACTCTTCCCACCATGCTGCACTGAGTCCCTCAGGGTCTGCAATGAGGGTCTGAGTCTCACAGATTGCTATGTGGGAACTTAGAGTACTGTGTTTTTTAGTCTGAGATTGTTCCATATCAGAGATTGCAAAGCCCCAAAGCAGTCATTGCTGGCCCTGGTCTGGCACAATTCTAGGGCTTCCACAGAGATTCCCTGTAGGTTTCAAACTACTTTAAACCCTTATGTGAAAAGTTGTTTGAATTTTTTCTGGGTCACTTTAAATTGTGTGTTTTTTTCTATGAACACCACAGAAATTTTAGGAAGTAAGGATGGGTCGTTGCAAGGTCAAAGCCAGGAAGCCACAGCGCCTGGAAAAGTTGGAAAATCAGTGCCCAGGCTCTCCCTGGGGCTAAGACTAATGAAGGTGCCAGCAGCCCCAGCTTGGGCAAAGGCAAACAGGCCCCAGACTTGGAAAGGAATTTTTTTCCACTTTTCTAACCATTTTGCAAGCTGTTGCCCATTGAACCAGAGTGAGATTGGACTTGGAAAAACAAAGAGAATTTTCCTTAAAATATGCTGACAGCCTTGCTCCCAAGACACCTCTCAAATCCACCCCAGGGCTCTGGGCTCTTGTACTTCTCTATAGCAGGACTGGTCCCCCAAGGAGCTATTCAGTCCCCACGAAAAGCACTATTTGTATGGCCTCAGACACGGTCTCTCCTTGTCCATTTGTGCCCTAGGAACATCCACCTCAAATGCATCTTTTGGAAGCTGTACAATATAGCTAATTGTTTGAGTTGGACAGTAGTGTGTTTAGAGCTTATGCATCTAAACAGACAATTATTTTCTGCTATTTGCTAGTGGCACCGCCTGCCTGGTGACTTTGGCAGATGGAGAAAGAAGCTAATCCTGTAGGTTATAAGCAGAAGGGTTATTGATGAAATGTCACCATCTGTTGGTGTCATTAAAATGATATGAGTCATAAAGAGTTGCTTATGTTTTTTTCTCATGAAAAGGTTAGCTTAGAGTTTAGAAGAAGTTGCTGTAAATTGTGGATGGTACTGGGATACCAGACTGGAGTGTCATCCCTGGAAGGGGGAGGAGCCTTGATGAACTCATAGATCAGCTTGCTGAGTATTCAGGGATGTGCTGCAAACCTCTGACTGAATAAAACACCTATCCAGTTTGAGATGAGACACCTATTCGGAAGGACGCAATGCCTCAACCCTTCTAGTCCTCCCCAATTCTGAGGCATCTATCAGGTGGGGAGGGGAAAGTCATTTACTTAGGTTAACAAAAAAGATCATATCTGGGAGGGAACAGTTAAAATGCACCTGTCTCCTTAAGCTTCATTGGCCTCATTACACAGAGATTATTCATGTGGCCAGCTGACACTTTGGGAGGCTGGTGATCTCAATAGGGAAGGATTTTCTTTACATCTGCTGTATCTCCTGGGAAAAGATGGAGGTGGCTCAGAAGGGAAACTGGGGACAGCACCACCCATGCTTCCATCATGGGTGGGAGCCATCAGAATAGAGTGAAGAAAGCAGTGGGTGGACCACAAAGAATTGCATAGCAAAGGAACCAGCTTTTGGTTTTGTTGACTTGATTGATTTTCTGGTTTCAATTTCATTGATTTCTGCGCTAATATTTTAAATCTTCTACTTACTTTGGGTTTCATTTGCTCTGCTTTTTCTAGTTTCCTAAGGTTGAAGTGTAGATTATTGATTTTAGACCTTTCTTTTTTCCCCAACATATTGCATAGCAAAGGGATGGAGAGCGTGAGGAGTGTATTTAATGAGGACCTGCATGACTGAAATAAGCAGTGCCAACTTCCTAATTCTGCCTTATTACCCAATCCTCTTAATCCCCGCCTATTTGCTGTTTATAAACTATTTTACCCACTGTCAAGGACATACACCCAAAGAGAAAGAACCTGTTATCGCCAACCTTGTCCAGTATGGCTTAAAATTCCTTTTTAATTATTGTTCTTATTTTTAATTTAACTCCTGGAGAGAGAGTATGGGTGATTGCGTAAGCCACTACAAATCCTTTTGGCAGTATTAGGATTTAAATTATAAATAAATATAACACTACCTCTAGTGGAGTCCTTACCCCTTATCCAACTGGCCTGAACCTGCCCCACCTGCCAACTCCTTAGGGAGAGAGGTACTGGTGGGAGTCGACGCTGCTACTTGAAATAGAGCATGATGCTGGAAGCAAAGCCACAGGGGCAGGAGCTTTATGAAGCCCGTGTGGTTATTTATATGGTCTCAAAAGGAAGCATCCTGGAAAAGTTCCTGCTGATATTTTTAGATCTGATGCTTGGTCCTGCTGCTGCACTTTCATTTTTAAACAAGCAGGGATGGAAGTGATAGATGCTGTCTGCAGGGCTGTTTTGGAGGCTTAGAGGGCCCATCTGACAGGCTAATGGTCATCCTGCCAGGGCCCCGATCCACCGTCTGTCTCTTTTAGCTTTGGGACTTCAAAAGCTGCTGACTTCAGCAGGTGACGAATAAAACCTTGGCTGCCTGCTGCCAAGTCTCGAAACTCTGACGTTTACCTGCTGGCTCTGAGGCCTTGCGCAGTTGACACTTACAGGTTCAGTGCCTCATGCTGTCCTCTGTTTCTTGAAGGATAGGACCTATGTCTGCGTAATAAGACTTTGGCTGGAAGTAAAATGGTTTAGAATTTAATGAAGTGATTAAACTGGTTAAAACTCGCAACAACACAATAATCCATGAACTTAACTCTTCCAGGACCAGTGAAGGGAGCTGGGTATTGTTACTGAATTATTGCTGTAATTACTTTCATTTGCCTGCTCGAAATCAGTGCCCTAAAAAGACACATAAATAATAAAATGTTTAAGTTTTTTTAAAAATATTTTCCTAAGGATTTCTGTGATGAATCTTGTGGCTTTATACTCAAGGAGAAGATAGAAGGACAAGGTGGGTATTGGGGTCTTTTGCTCTGCAGATTTGATTTCTCATATAAAGTTCATGGATTACAGCTGTAGCCCATTCCAGTTAAATGATTGATTCATTTGAGAAGCTGAAGATTATTCAGGAAGAGTGTTCTTAAGTCCTCGTGACTGGGGATTGTATTGCTTGTCCCCAGGACTCAGACCGTGACAGGTGGGGTTCTCTTACAAACCTACAAAACACATGCATAAAGTTGCTGGGATGATCCAGGAAAAATTCTGAGACCCAGAGCTTCCCACCCTTGCTTCGTGCTCTTGCTCTTGCCTGTGGACATTATTGTTGTTGTTGTTTCTCTCTCTCCCTTTCTACAGCAGCCCACAGAATCAGGTGACGATGAAGAGGACCAGCCTCTCAGCCTGGCCTGGCCTTCCAACCCTCGCAAGCAAGTCACCTTCCTCATTGTTCTCCCCATAGTGTTTCCTCTTTGGATGACCTTACCTGACGTCCGCAAACCTGTGAGTAGAGCATTTCTGAACTGATTCCTTGTTTAAAATCACAATATGTAACAGTATGCACAGTTTGCTTCTACTGATCTTAAAGCAAAAGGTAGGGACATAAATACATGTGTATGCTTATATATGCCTGAAATTTATCTGGACAGACACATGATAATTGTGACTGTTTGGGCTATTGATTCTACACAACAAACCACCCCAAAAATTAGTGGTGTGAAACAACCCCCATGTTATGCTGCTCATGAATCCTGTAGACCAGGAATTTAAATAGGGCACACCGGGGCCTCAGCTAGGAAGGCTTCAATGGCTGGGAATGACTCACATGGCTAGGGCTGGAGTCATCTGGAGGCTTCTTCACTGACACCTCTGGCACCTGGGCAGAGGTGATCCAAAGGTGGGACTCAGCTGGATTTGTCTACTGGAAAGCCTAAACATGTCCCCCCATGTGACTCGAGCCTCCTCAGGGCATGGTGGCCTCAAGATAGTCAGGTGTCTTAGACAAGAGATCAGGGCTCCGAGAGCGCGGGTTCCAGCAGCACCAGGTGGAAGCTGCATGGTGTCCGACAACCTGGCCTCGGAACTCATGCAGACTCACTACAACTCCACCTCACTGGTCAGAGCAGTCATAGTTCGTCTTGATTAAAGACGAAGAGACAAAACGTTTACCTAAACTCTACCAGGGTCATCACACTCTTGATAGGAGGAGTGTCAAAGAATTTGCAAACATGTGTAAAAACCACCACAGAATGCATTGTCCCTGAGGAGGGGAATGGAAGGTCTGAGCAGGAGGGTGACTCACATTTTATTGAATATTTGTGTACATGGATTATTTATTCTATTCAAAAAATAGTCTGAAGAAATGCATTCCTGTAGTACGAATGTCTGCATGTCTGATCTCCTTCCTGGATTGTTATCATTACTATAATCAACATTATTTTCTACCATTATTATGTGCTAGGTGCTATGAACATAGTACCATCTTATGATCAGCAAAGTGCAATCTGAATGTGGATCAAATCAAAAGAACATCCCCTCCCAGTGCGGTTCAACCAGGTTCTAAGGCCATTGCCACAAAGTCTGAAGGAACTAATGAAAGATAAGAAGAAGCCCTACTAGGTATTATGGCCGTACACACACATTTTCATTCAACAAAAGTATGTGCCTACTATGTAGCAGACTCTGCCCTACATGTTTTCAATAAAATATATTGTGGAATCTCAGGAAACAGCTAGTATAAGACAATATGTAAATAATTGGCATAAATAGAAAGGAACTTAGGAACAAAGAAGTTAACTAACACATGCCTGCTCACTTCCTAGCAGATAGAGCTGAGATTCAGTTTCAGGCCTGTGTGACCACACAGCTTGGGCTTCTCCTCATGTTTCATCATGCCAGAAGATGGAAATCTGAAAACATTTCTAAACGCATTTGAAACAGAAT
The DNA here is from genome assembly GCA_039655065.1 of Glossophaga mutica. NCBI lineage: Eukaryota > Metazoa > Chordata > Mammalia > Chiroptera > Phyllostomidae > Glossophaga > Glossophaga mutica. The sequence goes on along the minus strand of CM077305.1, from coordinate 140,497,908 downwards.
ATTGTGATAACAGCCAACATAATTTAGCATGAGTCTCAAGAGTCCTGTGATGATCCCACTTTCCTCACTTGAAAAGGACAAAAGAAAACACCTGTCAGATTAGCCTGGCCTATAAATAATCCAGCCCAGTGGAGAGCCACGTCTCTCAAGTTCAGGCCAGGAAAGGACCCCCTCATGTAAGGACTCCCCACAGGAGAAGCTTCCTGGTAAACTTAAAGCCATATTTAGATTTCTTTGTTCAAGATACAATAGCAGAGCACCTGCTCTATGCAAAGGCCTGGTCTCCTGGAAACCCACAGCCAAATAGCTGGAATATGTATAGTTTGTTCTTGGCCCGCATCACATGACATTTCTGAGATGAGTGTGCTCACATGCGTTCACTCGCTCACTTGCTTTCTCTCTATATTTCCATTGTTCCATTTATCCCAATACTTTTACTCAACCCCGGGGAGGAAAACCAGGCCTAGAGTGGTACAGCTCAGAGAAGAGTGGGCTGATTGACTAATAAGAGGAACACAACTGCTGAAACAGCCAAGAAAATGTGCAGGAATGAGAGAAACATGTCAATAACTGAAGGCCCTGGGCTCTTGGGGTGGAATAGGACTCCTAGAGAAAGGGCTGACAAGGTGCTCACCCTCTTCATCATCTGAGCTGGAAGGACAAGGAAGCTGTTTGAGAAAATCAGAACTCTCAACCAGTAACTGCTGGACAACAACCAAGACTCCACCATGGCAATAGTACCTGAGTCATGACAACTGTTCTGGCTAATGCTACAGTTCCCAGGGTTGTCAAGCAAGAAAATGCAGTTTCCATGGCACTGTCCTCTGTAATGCCATTGACAGGTCATTCGCTGTGCAGCGCAGCTGGAGAGCCAGCTCCTGCAGCCTGGGCTAGGTTAGCCAGTGGGGCTTTTCTCATAGCAGCCCCAAGTGCCATTCCTGGGATGGACTGGATTTTTTCCTGTCTTTTTCTGAGTATGCTGTGTGCTGTCCTAAGCAGAAATGAGACTCTCAGACAGAACGTTTGGTTGTTTTTAGATTTTCTTAGCAGATATGTGCTGAGCACCTATCACATGCTGAGTATCAGGCTTATGCTCTAAAAAATATAAAGACATGGAATTCAGAATTCTTATCTTTAAAGAGCTCTAAATTTAATAAAGGAATCAAAGGCTGCACACATGTATTAACTACAGAACAAGACTGCACAGCTATGTCGGTGAGAGGAGACAGACTCAAACCCACGTCTGCTGATTCCAGAGCATGCTTATTCTGCTGTTGACAGCAGCAGTTTTACCCACACAACTCATGAGCTGTGCAACCTCGAGAAAGTTGCTTCTCAACTCTGGACCTCATTTCCTCTCTTCTGTGAAATACAGGGTGGAAGATCTCCAGATTCCCTAGCAGCCATGACATTCTGTGATTAAGGAAAGCATAAAGAGATAACCCTCGATACAATTGCAAATTTAAGGTGACCACACAACCCCGTTTGCCCAAGAGAGTCTCAGTTTACTCTGAAAACATACTGGTTTGGAGATAAATTACATGGTTATCTTTTAAGTATACGAAATGCCAAATGAGAAAAAGCACTTCCTCACGTACTGCCACAAGAGCCTCTTGAAAAATTATCCAGGAAGAAGAGAAAACAAGTCAAAAATTATTAATTAATAGACATTTGCCGCTTCTCAGGGCCTGGCCACTCTGCACCTTCAGTAGATTTTGAATTACCATAGAGATGACCATCCCAAACCTTGACAATGATTACAAAAGAAATTATATTTTAAAAATGTATACTTTTAGTTTCAGAATAAATAGCACCCCCACTTGTTTTTATTTCCACTTTATTTATATGCAAATTGATGACAGTATTTGTTGTATTATGCACACTTCCAGCTTAGATAATTAGCATGGGCTTCACTTATATTGTTTTCTTAAATTAAGTGTTTGTTTTGAAGTAAAAAAAAAAACAAAACTAAAAAGCCTTAATTAGGAAAATATCCTAGATGAAAATTGAAAATAATAAAGGAAATAAAGACCCCAAAAGTTATATTCTCTCATAGCGTAGGATGGGTGTTCTTGCAAACCAGACACACATCTAATGAGATACCAAATGTGACTCATCAGAGCTACAAAGATACCCGAGATACCCAGCAAGGTTTTTGCAGTTTTTGTCATACACTGATTCATTCACCAAGTAGACATATTATGTCCACTATGTAGCAAGCCCAGTTCTAGCAAGGATTAAATGATCACTAAACCCAGAGAGGTTCGGTGTCTTGTCTAAGCACACCCAGCCGATAAGAAGTACAGCTAAGACTGCAGGCCAGGTCTCCACAGTCACTTTCTCCTCCCTGCACTTACTGTGTGCCAGGCACTCTGCTAGATGCTTTTTGTGCATAAATCCTCAAACTAATTAGATACTGCTATTCCCCCATTTTACAAATGAAGAAATTGAGGCTTAGAGAGATTAAATTATTTTTCTCAGGGCACATCACTGCTAATTGGTGAGCAGGGATCTTAATGCCAGTCCTATTAATTTGGAAACCATATTTTTAACCTTTAATAGGATCGTTTTGGAGAACTTTGTTAAATACATATGCCACAGACTTTTACACAGAGTAGATGCTCAGTGAATATTTGTTGAGCTTAAATCAGTAAGGATGTGGCTAATTTGTGCAATGAGCTAATGTTCAGCAACGTTTTGCAAGCCAAGAAAATATCATTCTGATGTACTCAACGCTTCTAATGAGAACATTAGCTGTCAATTATACAAGTAAGCTATTACATTGGGAACAAAATGGCCGGCACATGGACACAATTTGCTTTTTGCTAATTAGTGTTAGACCCATCCCAGCAGATGTCAGGATGAGCCACCATCACTAACCATAAATTGACATGTCAGACCTTGGCTGCAAGGGGTATTCTCTTCCTTCCACGGGGACTGGTAACTAAATAACTGCCCAGGTGCTCCTGGGCAGTGATGTGTGGAATGAGATCATAGGTCCAAGCAAGGGAAATAGTTCAGAAAGAAAATGAAAGAAGAAGGAATAACCTGAGCTGTGAATCTGGAAATGGTAAGGAAGTCTGACAGTTGGGAAACACTTAACCAAACTGCTGATGCATGAAGGGTTGATGCTTCCAAAGCAGGAACAACAGGGGAGGTTGAATGCGGCAGATGGCCGTACAGCTGGAATGCTAGTCTATATTTCCTGAATGTTCTTTATATTTTCTGGCATTCAGAGCATAGGCTAGTATTAGAATGATGATGATGATTATGTGTCTGTAGCTAGGTATATTTTGAGTATTATTGGCCCTGTTTTACTTTTGGAAAGAGTTAGTAAAACCTAAATATTAGGAACATGTACTATATAGTCAGACAGACCTAGGTTTGAATTTTTTGTCTAGTTCAAGATTTGGGTACAGAGTAGGGGGCCAGCCTTAGCTACCACTAGTTAATGATGAAGACCTGAAAAGTTATTTTTAACCTTTTTTTCATGAGCCCCCAATATAATGCTAGACCAATGTCCATTTAGTTGTTCATTCATTACTAATTGGCTTCTATGATTAAGAATCATAAGCATCAAGTTTTGAATTAGAGAGGTTTTCACTAATATTGATTTGATTGAACTTAGTTGCTTTAAATTCCTTACTTTGATTCCTTACTTTCTACCCTTTGACTGGGAATGTTCTATGGTTCAGGGATGATACTTTTTAGATGAGAAAAATATTCAAATGATTTGATTCTGAGTTGTAACATTTATCAATGGACAGACATGCAAAAGTACCAAAAGTAAAATAATAACTACATACTTAGCAAATGAGTTCACCTGCACAGGGAGCGATCTATGATATGAGACTCTCCCAGGATACGCCATTCCATAAGGTGTGGAGATGGTGCTCCATTCCCCTCCACAGGACGCTCAGAACCAAGCTCACTGATTGCTGTTCAGTCATGCGTGTGCCCCCGAGCCATAAGCAGGGCCCTCCTCTTCCCTGTGACAGAGCAAGGCCATAGGAGACGAAACCTTCATAGCACTTAGCACCCTGAAACAGTGACCTGTGACCGGAGGAAAAGGATGAGGACTGTAATCAGCTAAATGCTTTGCTGGGACAACTTGATTTCTTAGCACTGGCAATTCCAAAGCTCAGGGAATCTTGTCTCCAGAATCCAGCTGAACTCCCCGCTTTAAGAGGATTTGTTTTCAAAAGTGAATGTCTCAACCTCCACTTTGAAAAATTGATTGCTTTTTTCCCCATAACCTATTAAACTGCTCACATCCCCAAAAGGGGTCTGAATCTTTGGCCAAAATATTTTCCTTCTAAGGAAGGGGAGGCATGTGGGAAAGCATTTGTGAATAACTTTTTGGCTACTCACTGTAATCTGCTGCCTCCCCAGTTCTCTCAAGCCCACTGGTCTTCCAGATAGCCCAGCTAACAAATGACCGCCCCCCCAAAGCCAGCAATTACTAAAAGAGGGAATGATTATTGTGAAATTTCACAGAACTGTGGGAATGACAATGAAAATATATTGAAAACTTGAAATTAGTAAAGAGAACATAAGCTTGGTTTAGAGCGATAGAGACTGTTCGAATTATGGATGTTCAAACGATTACCATGTGCAAGTTTATCATTTCCTTTTAATGGATTTCTCAGAAGCCATGGCAAAAAGTGTTCTATGTGGCTGCCCAAGGTCAGCCCTCCAGACAATTGAGATAGCTTTCATTCCTGGTAACTCCAGGATTCATTTCTATGGGAAGAATTGGGTGGCATTGTCAAAGCAAAAAATAATAATAATAATAATAGATTGTTACTCAAAGTGGAATGCTTTGAAATAAAAGGTGTTTGGCAATAATAGGTGATAGGCTCTCTGAGAACATTTTGCAAAAAGGACCTCCACAGAAAACCAGCAATGCTAGCACAAGCCTGGATCTCCCCAGGGTGGGGTCATGTAAGAAACACTGCATTTAGAGTGTCTGACTCCAGCTGATGTTTGAAGGAAATTTTTAAGTGCTCCCACTGTAAGTGTGAGATTGCACGAAGTCCAGTGGTAGAGGCAGAATTAGACAGTAATATAATTAGGAATGGAGAACAGGACAGCAAACATCCCCAAGAGCATCTACTCTGCCACCCCACAGAGAGCAGCATAGCTGGGCATCCGTCTGTTCCTGTCTACACATGTGGTTCAGGTGTCCTGGACTGGCCATCGTCAGGGATCTATAGAAACCACGGTGATGGCGTTTTTCTGACTTCTCATGGGACTGTAAGATAAGCTTATCTATTTTTGAGTCTTCTCATTTCTTGTAAAACGTAATTAATCCCATAGGTTTTCTGGCATATGGGTTATTATGATACATGGGCTGAAGTAATAGAAATTGATTCTGGTGTCTTGAGCAGAAGAAAGAAAAGGGAGCAGGAGACAGAGGGAGCGCATGGAGTAGTTAACAGATTGAAGGCAAGGCTGAGAAATCAGGCCTTGGAAAGGGCATCTGAGCATCCAGCAGCACGAATAGACGTTCTCCTCAAGAGATTTCCATCTCAGGCACTAGCTTTGCAATGACTTGGCTCTAACCAATTTCACATTCCCAAGAGAGAATCTTACTGTCCCAGCTTGACCAGGGGTAGGTAGGGCTTTCTGATTGCCAATGCCACCAAAACTACAAGCTGCATTGCTGGATTTAGCTTTAGACTATCAGATCCACCTCAGCTTATAGCACTGACACTCTCCCCTCTTCCTGGTCTCTTTCAGTCAGCAAGGAAGTTTTTTCCTGTCACGTTCTTCGGTGCCATCACCTGGATTGCAATATTCTCTTACTTAATGGTCTGGTGGGCACACCAGGTAAGACCCTGATAATGACACCATCTACCTGGTGTTGCTAAATTGTTTTTTTAATTTATTTTTTATTGAATTTATTGGGGTGACATCAGTTAATAAAGTTATATAGGTATCAGGTATACTATGCAATATCACCTGCATATTGTATTTTGTGTTTCCCACCCTAAGTCACGTCTCTTCCTCCATCACCATTTATCACCCCTTTACCCTCTTCTACCTCCACCCACACCTTTCCCTCTGGCAATGACCATACTGTTGTCTGTGTCCATGAGACTTCCTTTTTTTTTCTGTGCTTAATCCCCTCCCCCTTCTTGCCCAGCCTCCAACCCTCTCCCCTCTAATGGTGGTCAGTCTATTCTCTGTATCCGTGAGTCCATCTCCACTTTGTTAGTTGATTTTATTCATTAGATTCCACATATAAGTGAAATCATATGGTATTTGTCTTTCTCTGACTGACTTAAACAATTCTTCGGATATATTCCCAGAAGTAGAATCACTGGGTCATAGACAGTTCCATTTTTCATTTATCTGAGGTAATTCCATATAGCTTTCCACAATGGCTGCACGAATCTGCATTCCTATCAACACTGCACGAGGGGCCCCTTTTCTCCACATCCTTGACAATACTTATTGAGTGTTTGTTTTAGATTTTATTTCTTTTTAGAGAGAGGGGAAGGGATGGAGAAAGAGAGGGAGAGAAACATCAATGTGTAAGAAATACATCGATCAGTTACCTCTTGCACACCCGCAACTGAGGACCTGGCCTGCAACCCAGGCATGTGCCCTGACTGGGAATCGAACAAGTGACCTTTGAGCACTCAGTACACTGAGCCACACCAGCCAGGGCTGTTGTTTGTTGATTTATTAATAATAGCCATCCTGGCCTTCTGTATGTCCTCTTTGAAGAAGTATCTCTTTAGGTCCTTTGTCCATTTAATTGGATGGTTTTAGGTTTGGTTTTGTTTTGTTTTTTGGTGTTGAGTTTTTAAAGTTCCTTATAAATTTTGCATATTAATTTCTTATCAGATGTATCAGTAAATATGTTCTCCCATAGAGTAGGTTTTCTTTTCATTTTGTTGATAGTTTCCTTTGCTGTGCAAAAACTTTTCAGTTTGATGTAGTCACATTTCATTGTTTTTCCTTTTGTTTCTCTTGTAAATTGTTAATAACATGTTTGCTTTCTGAGACTGTCATGACAGTATTGCATCTGACGAGACAAGTTAAGTATTTCAGGACTAAAGAAATTTACTCCACTTAACTTTCCCTTGTCTCCTGGCCTGGAGTCAAATCTGCATAGCCCCGGTCAGGCATGTGAAGGAAGGCAAGCAAACCTGATTACTCCTTGCCCTCTGCAGCCTGACACCAGGCTAGCTCAGGCCTGGGAGGAATGTCGAGGTTTTGCCTGATTCAATAAGTGGCACTGACTTTCTCTTGGGCAGCTACTCACCTCTAAACAGCCTTCCTTTGTTTTTTTTCAATTACAGTTTACATTCAATATTATTTTGTATTAGTTTCAGGTGTACAGCATAGTGCTTAGTAAGAACCAAGGAGAGGAAGCACCCTGACTTAGGTCTCCCCAGTAACGGTTAGACAGTCATATACTTTACAAAGTGTTTCCCCCAATATTTCCAGTCCCCACCTGGCACCACACATAGTTATTACAATACTATTGACTATATTACCGATGCCATACTTTCCAACCCTGTGACTATTTTGTAACTACAAATTTGTACTTCTTAATCCTTCACCTTTTTCACCTAGCCTCCAACCCCACCTCCCATCTGATAGCCATTAGTCTGTTCTTTTTATTTATGAGTCTGTTTCTGTTTTATTAGTTTATATTGTTCTTTAGATTCCATATATAAGTGAAACTATATGGCATTTGTGTTTCTCTGACTAACTTCTTTCACTTAGCACAATATTCTCTAGATCTATCCAAGTTGCCACAAATAGTACAATTTCATTCTTTTTATGGCTGAGTAATATTCCATTGTATACATGTACCACAGCTTATTTATCCACTTATTGATGGACACTTGGGCTGATTCCATATCTTGGCAATTGTAAATAATGCAGTAAACATAGAGGTGCTTATATTCTTTTAAATTAGGGTTTTGGGTTTCTTTGGATATATTCCCAGAAGTGGAATTGCTGGGTCATAAGGCAGTTCCATTGCCTCTTAGGAAAAGATCTACAGACAGAATGGTCTCTTCCTTGAGCCTTAGTTTATAAAAATGATGATGTATTTCACTTTTACCATTTTTAACTCAATACTAGTCATAATGCCTATTAAAAGAATAAACTCTCAGGAACTGTTTGTTGTAACATACGAACGAAAGAATGAAATGCAAAGGTTTTACGTTCTCGGAGATAATAATGGTACCCTTATTGATTGTATACTGCGTGCCAGGCAATTCACATCCCTTTGTCCTTATAATCTTGATTATAGCCCTGCAAAATGTGTCCATTTGTGCAAACAACTAGAACAGGAACAGAATAGCAGAAATGGAGATCGCGTAGAGGGTTCTCAGTGGGGAAGGGAAGGAGAAGAATTGGGGGGAAACATACAGGGAATCAGAAGCATAATTGGCAGGCATAAACTAGACAGGGGAATGTTAAGAATGGTATAGAAAACAGAGAAGCCAAAGAACTTATATGTATAACCCCTGGACATGAACTTGGGGGGGGATGCAGGAGGGTAGGGGGTGCAGGGCTGAGGGAGGATAAAGGGGAGAAAAAAATTGGGACAATTGTAATAACAGAATCAATAAAATATACTTAAAAATAAAAATGAGAAAACAAACCACAGACTGAGAGAAAATATTTGCAAATTATACATATACATATATCTGATAAAGCACTGTATCCAGGATAAATAAAAATTCTTAAAGCTCAATAATAAGAAGGTATCTACAAGCATCCCAATTTTTAAGATGGAAAGATTTGAATAGATATTTCATCAAAGATGATATGCAAATAGCTAATAAACATGAGAAAATATACTCCACATCATTATTTATTAGAGAAATGCAAATCAAAACCACAATGAGATACAACTTCACACTCACTAAGATGGGTATAATCAAAAAGACAGCCAAAAACAAGTGTTGAAAAGAATCCTTTTATATTGCTGGTAAGAATGTAAAATAGCGCAGTCACCTTGGAAAACAGTTTAGCAGTTCCACAAAATGTTAAACATCAAGTTACCATATGATCTAGTGATTCCACTCTTGATAAATACCCAAAAGAAATGAGAACACCTACATAAAAATTTGTACGTGTATATTCATAGTAGTATTATAATGAAACAACCCCCCAAAATGAAAACAACCCAAGTGTCCATCAACTGATGAATGGGTAATTAAAATGTGGGCTATCTATTTAATGGAATATTATTCCTCAATATAAAGACATGAAATATTGATACATGCTACAATGTAAGTGAACTTCTAAATTTTATGCTATTTGAAAAAAAGCCAATCACCAAAGATCATGTATTCTATTATCCCATTTATATGAAATGTAAAAAACGGGCAAATCTGTAGAGACAGAAAGTAAGTTAATGGTTGCCTTGGTTCGGGGAAGTGGGGAGAGACTGCTAATGGGGTATGGAGTTTCTTCTTGGGAATTAAAAAGGAATCACTAACAAAAATCACTGGAAATGTTGGCTGATGTCCCCCAAGTTATTCCCACAAGATATTTTATATTATTATCATAGTTATTTTAATGACATTTGACTTCAGATTACTCTTCTTGGGTATTTCCCCAAAATCACTGGTCCCCTGAAGTTCTCTTTGTCCCCAAAGTCATTATTTTCTACATTCATTCAGAGTCATTTGCTACCAATACCTGGCAAGAATTATTGTGGAGGTGGGCTTCTTCTCAGCCTTCAGATTTCCAGGCTAAAATGACTGTTTTCCACTTATAATATGTAATGACTTCTCCCAACGATCATTTTTATTCTTTCATGTACTGCTAATGAAAAAAATGGGCTGTTTTTCTCTTGCTGGGATATATTGTTTTATTGCCACTTCTTTTTAGCCATCCTAGGAAACATTATTGTACAGGCTTCCATCCTTCTCTTTGTAGTGATTATCTTAATACTGCAACCTTGTTCCCCTTTTATTCTGTGTAGAAAAATACAGATAAATGCCTAGAACAATAATAATTACAGAAAGCCCCCAAAATATAAAGAGAAGCCTTGCTTTCCAATAATGGATGAGAAGTGTCTCTTTCTTTCCTCCCATAGAAATGTTTTCCCTTTCAAACCATTCACACAGCTGATCAAAAGAGATCACACAGCTGATCTGACAGCAGAACAGATTCTGTTCTAAGTCTAGCTCTAATCCCATCATTTGTGCTTTTGAACTATAAAAGCTATCGAGATAACAGCGACACCATTTAGCGTTAAACTATTTTGGTACCCACAGTTTTAGCAATCGTAAGTGCTATTCGATACAATTATTTGGCTACTATTTGGCCAAAAATAAGTACCCTTCACATACAATGCTTTATGCATATTTTCCCTTTGTTTTTGTTATTTTTATGTAATTTTGTATCATGAGTCTTTATCCTAATAAATTTCATGGGTCATGAAAACCTGTGGTTAAAATCTATACTGCATCTAGTATGAGAAGTTAAATCTGAAAGTCAAAGAGGATGCTGCGTCTCATTTAGTCAATATGACATTTCTTCAAATCCTCCCTAAACCAAGGCAGGGAACTGCATCACAGAATATTAGGAGCAGCACTGGATTTGGATTCTGAGTGGTTCTATTACTACTTCTCTTAGAAAACAAGGAAATCCCCCCACCCCACAAGAGACTGCTGATGTCCTTTCTAGCTCTAGCCTTCTCTGGTGCTTCCCAAAGTGATCCTGGATGCTGCCCCATCCGAGCATCCATCGCCTTGCCTCTGATTCAGCAGTCACCTTCAGTGAGCTTAGGCAGAAGTTCTCCTTCATGAAAGCATTTCTAGAGCCACACGGATTCATCAGGGGTTTGATGTACAATGAAAATTCTTCATTATTCATGCGATTTCCTACATTGTGGACTGACCCCACTAAACCAGCTTCTGTCTCTGCCACCAGAGCCCTGATGGCTGTGCACCAAGTGAAAGAGGGAAAGGAGCAACATCTGAGTTATCAGAGCTCATACTTAATTGAACATTTACTTTATGTCTAATGATGTGCTATCTGCTTTACAAGCATCATCACATATAATTATCACAACTCTAAAGGTGGATATTATTATCCCAATTGCACAGACAGGGAAAATTGAGCCTCAGGGAAGTTGGCTACCTTGCACCAGGAGTGACAGGCTAGGATTTGCACGTGGAGTTCTCTAGATCCCAAGCCAGGACTCTTAACCACACCCACTATGCCACCCCTCTTTAATTCCTGCATTTTTCTGCTTTAGTGGCATTCAAACTCCACGTATACATGGTTTTTGAAACAGTCACAGCTTTAGAACTCCCTCTAAGAATTTAAATTACTAAGAATGTATTAAATAGACTGGAACTCATTAAGGGTGACAACCATTTAGTCAGCTTCTTTACAGTCTTTGAAAATGTTTCTCTCCCTCCAAATCTAATGAAAAAAAAAAGACATCATGAAGGAGAATATTTTGTTCAAACGGGGCACTCCTATGCAAAACTTTTATTTAAGTTTTTCTAACAGAATCAGTGAAAAGCATGCTAGTAAAATCATCTACGTATGCAGATTGATTTGTTTGTTCAGCAAATAGGTTCTGAAAGCCTGCTGTATGCCAGGCTGTGTTCTGAGTAATAGAAAAACCACAGCGAACAAGGCAATGATCCTGCTTGCACGGAACTTCCTTTCTGTTGGGGAGCCGTGAACCTCCGCACCATGAGGACAGGATAAGCTAGCTTGCCAGGCTCTAGAGCAGGCATGGCCTCAAAATAAAAATAGCTCCCAACTGTGCTTTTAAGCTAGCGAGAACTAAGCTATCGCTTATAAATTTTTTAAAGTATTTAGAGATGAATTTATTCTAGTCCTTGAAAGCCTTTATCCTTATCTGCTACCTCCACCCTTTAAATTTTTTCAAAAATGCTGGACATCATCAGGTAGGCTATTGGAAACCAAATTGAAAGCATTATCTTAAAGGTTTTCAGTTCACCAACTCCAGAAACTATATAAAGCTTTTCGAAGTCCCAAGAAGACAAGTTGCTCCAGAGAATGGAGGAGCTTCCATCTGAGACTAGACCAACTGTGCATGTAGAATTCAAGTGTTAAAAAGCAAAGACCAAAAGAAACTATAATCCCCCCTTGCTTTTCAATAATGGGTACCATTTACTAAAGGCTTTTCCACAATTATCACTTAGTCCTCGCAACCACCTTGAAGGTAGCTATGACCGATGCCACTTTATAAATAAAAAAGTGAGGATCAAATATATTGCACACTGCCTTCAGTTAGCAGTAGGGCAAGTACTTAATAAATGCCAGAGTCAGACCTTGGGCCAAGGTCCTCTGATTGACTAAATGATGGTTTCCTCACTGCTGCCTTGTTGAGTTGCAATTCTGTATTACCAAAACAAAACCACCCCAGATCAAGTCTCCTTTGAAAATGGTAGTCTTAAGTGTTTAAGAGTAGGTTACAGACACTAGGATGTGTTCAGGGAAAATAAGGATGCTGTGTGGAACTTGTTAACCTTCTATGGTAAATCCAAGAGCATGGGCCACAGGATTTGATGCCTTTGTCAGGCACTGGCTCCTGAAGCTTCTGACCAATTGGGGATTTTTTTATTATTGACTTTAGAGAGAGAGAGGGAGCGGAAGAGAGAGAAAAAAACTTGATTTGTTGTCCCATTTATATATGCATTCAGTGGTTGCTTCTTGTACGTGCCCTGACGAAGGATCAAACCCACAGCCTTGGTGTATCAGAACGACGTTCTAACCAACTGAACCACCCAGCCAGGGCCCAGTTGGCTTTTATAACTAATTTACTGCTTCCCATGTCTTAGTAAATTCCATATAGAGGCTTCCCTCTAACCCTCTGTAGCTCTTTTTTGAGATTATCTGTTTCACCCTTACGTGAACGTTCCCAATCTCTTGGGTCTGAGTGTCCTCAACTCTACGACAAATTGTGGCTCATTTCAGCACTCAGCACAGCCCAGAATAGGAGATCATTAAAAGAGGGTTGTGTTGAGATGTTTGTGGTTTTGATGGTTTTGTGACTACAAACACTCATATGTTTGTCCCTGTCATTGCTTTTAGGTTGGAGAGACAATTGGCATTAGTGAGGAGATTATGGGTCTGACCATCTTGGCTGCTGGGACCTCCATCCCTGATCTTATCACCAGCGTCATAGTGGCCCGGAAGGGGCTTGGGGACATGGCTGTATCCAGCTCTGTTGGAAGTAATATTTTTGACATCACCGTAGGGTAAGTAGAAATAGTTCTGTAAGGGTACATACCAACTTCCTCACTGTCTTCAAAGCTGTGAAGACATAACCAGGACCTCTGAACCCAAAATTAGCCAATATCAATAGAAAGTAAAGGCTGGGAGTAACATTCAGTTTCACCAACTCCATTTTTCACTTTCAGAGAATTTAATGAAGAATGCGTTAACCCTGGACAGGCAGAAACACATTCCTGCATACAGAGTGGATGTTGTAGGGAATATTTTAAGAGAATTTCACTTATATAATTGCATTGGCTATGTGTTATGATTATTCAATGTTTGGGCATGACTGAGATGATCTGGTAGATTCACTATATATTTCTTAATATTCTAATTCTAAATAAAGTTCCTACCAGCCTCAGGTGAGGTTTAGATTTTAAAGCAGATTGGAACAAATATAGGCCCAGAAAAATATCTCATCTCCTTCCTTGGAAAATGCTGGTAGATTTGCATTATCATTTGTTTATCTGTGCTGGTGAAGATATTCTCAGTTTTTGTTTTTTTTTTTGAAAGTCAGAAGACAAGATCTGTTCTTACAGTTAAGCAAACTGGAGCTCTCAATGTGAATAATCTCTAAAGTGGATCAGATTGGGGAAGGGTGCTGTTACTTCTATTTCATTTAACTTGTCAAAAGTATAATTAGTCTGATAAATAACCTGAGAAAGTAAACATGGGATGTTATCCTGTATTCACAAAAGAACTCAGCTCTTGACACTTGAATTTGGAAACTCACTAAAATGGATCTCCTCTCTCATTGAACTTCTTAAATATTGCTCCCTCTTAACCCTTCTGTTACCTAATATATGATAATATTTTTTCACTCAGTGTCTACCATGTGCGTTGTACTTACATTTTTATCCATTTACACCACATAGAGATCCATGAGGTATTTTATCATTCCCGTTTTTCAGATAAGGAAACTGAAGGGCACAGAGTTCATACAACGAGTGAAAGAGGTAGCTGGGATTTGAACAGTCTGCACTCTGACCTGTAGCACTGTCTGTGCATAAAATTTTGCTTTGAGTTTCCACTCTCTGAACCACCTTTAAGTTCCAAAGGTGGAATTTGGAATTCTCCTACCACACTTCCTTTCTTTGCTGGCCTTGTCACTCAAGAGCTCACCTTGCCTGCAAAACTTCAACTTATCCTTCCAATGTCAACTCAAATGAGGGCTTCTCTGACTCTCCTGGGCCTGACCTGGGAGCTTTTGCTTCTGTCTACTTTCTGCATACCATACTCTTGTCATGGTCATGTACATCAGTCTGCCTGCTAGACTGTGAACTCCCCAAGAGCAAGAAGTCACCAAAACCTAAAACATTGCCTAGTGGATGTTAGTAGCTTGACAGATGTTTGTAGGATGGATGACGGATGGATGAATAGATGGATGGATGGATATCTTGAAAGGTATATGTTTTAAAGGGATGGTATCCCTAATATAAACAGTATTCCTCAGTTCTACTGCCTACACAATTAGAATAGTTTTCTTGGTCACTCTCTTCTAAAAAGGAAAACAAAATATTCTATAGTATAAAAGAAAATCCTAAAAATTGACAACAATTATAAGTGTTCTAACATATTTTTCATGTTTTTGCACAATAGATATTCTAGGAAATTGCAAGATGCTTTTTGTTCCTTTTTCTTAAATTGTATATTTTGCAACAAATGAGAATTTAAAGAAAAAAAACACCCCTAATTCTGCTAGCCAAGAACAACATTTAGCTTTCCTCTGTTTTCTTCCAAATATTTCACAAAGTTTTCTTAGGGAATATTCAGTTTTGTCCTCTTGGAGGACTTTTATGTTTCCATTTTAAAGGCATTTATGCCTGGCATGGAGTAGGCATCTGTTAGTAAATTAGTAAATCAACCATTATTCTAAGTTTTTTCATAGCTCTCATGATTGACATTTTATGGCTTTAAAATATTCCTTCCTGTCACATTTCAGTTTAACCATTATCCTTTAGTAAGACCTTGTTATCTTTTCCAATTTTCTACTATTATGAGTGTGCCTATGAACTGTTTTATGCAGAAAACCTCCTCTTTTAATTATTTTAATTAGGATAAATTCCTTCAATAAATATTAATGAATTAAAGATTATGAGCACTTTAATGGTTATTGATGAAAATTTTTCCAAAACTTTTTCCCAAGAGTTTATACCATTTTACAAAGTCTTTGGCAATATACTGAGTGTAAAAGTTTATAGTCTTGCCTGCATTTTTTTTGCTTAAGATTAACACATACAGTAAAGGATTTAGATAATACATATAAAGCATAAATAAAAATCAGTGATGATCCATCACCCTTTTTAATGCATATATTTATTTCATATTATTAAAAATATGTTCACATTTATTGCATAATAATATATTTCACATTATTAAAAATATATTGCTTTTTATATATATTCTTAATTTTAAATATATCATAAGTATTTACCTGCATCTTCATAGTTTATGACTTTTAATAACTACATCAATTACATCAACTTGATATTTAACAAGTTCTCTTTATTAGAGATTAAGGTATACTGAATTTTTCACTACTCAAAACAACAACAAAGTCATAATTTTCCTGGATAAAGTTGTATCTTCATTTTGAATTATTCATTATGCTCGATCCCTGATAGTAGAACTGATAGGTTAAAGGTATGAAAAATTTCACTTTTCCCCTAAAGGGTTTTTACCTATTTATAGTACCATCGTGTGAGTGTATGTGTCTAGCTTAACAAACGATGGGAAGTGTGGACCCAAGAGAGGTTTTGGGGGGTTTTTTTTTGTTCTTTTGGGAGGGGGTTAGCATAATTGAGAAATTATGTGTTGTTGTTGTTGTCTGTACTCTGGTTTGTTTTCTTTTTTTTTTAAATTTTATTTTAATTGTTGTTCATGTACAGTTTTCTGTCTTTTACTACCATCCCAGCCCACCCCCCCAGCCCTCCCACCTTCCCGCCATTTCTACCCCCCCAGTTTTTGTCAATGTGTCCTGAAACACCAATCCAAAAGAACCTATGCACCCCTATGTTCATAGCAGCACAATTTACAATAGCCAAGTGTTGGAAGCAACCTAGGTGCCCATCAGTAAATGAATGGATAAAAAAACTATGGTACATTTACACAATGGAATTCTATGCAGCAGAAAGAGAGAAGGAGCTCCTACCCTTCACAACAGTGTGGATGGAACTGGAGAGCATTATGCTAAGCGAAATAAGCCAGACGGTGAAAGACAAATACCATATGATCTCACCTTTAACAGGAACCTAGTCAACAAAACAAACAAGCAAAATATAACCAAAGACACTGAAATAGAGAACAGGCTGACAGTGACCAGAGGGGAGAGGGGAGGGAATTTCAGAGGGAAAGGGGAAGGGTTTACAGGAACAAGTATAAAGGACACATGGCCAAGAGAGGTTTTTGTATCATCACCAACGGGCACTCCCCTACCCTTTCTTAACTTTGCATTGCTGCCATAAGGTGCCAGGGCTGCCCTCTGCTGCCAAGAACTGAAATTACACCTTATTTCCTACGGTGGCCCTGTTGACCCTACCTGACATCTCCACTGTGGTAAGGGCATCCCAGCCTGGCTCTAGGGGGCCAAGTGCCTGTAAATGATCACCACAAGGCAGTCGCATCAATCACTTCAGCTTGGCCCAGGTTAACATATGCACGTGGGTGGGGACCTGCATGTGCCAGGACCTGGGACTTCAAAGATATACAACACGAGGGCTCTGCCTTCACATGCACACTCTCTCTAGCAGAGGAGACAGATGTATAAACTTGATGCCTCTTTCACCTCATTATTTCTCTCAGGCTATATGCTTTTTCTTTGGACAATTTTGTGTTTGGAAAGGGCACTTCCTCTTCTGCACCACTGAAGCTAGGCCAAAAATGAATCTCCCTTAGCCTTAGGCTCTGCAGAAGTTTCAGCCCACTGGGTGGCTGGGTTCCAGTTTCCCTAAACAGCATTCCATCGTTAGGCTCAATGGATAGAACTTGGCTGCTTCTCACTCAGCCACATGGAGAGGCACCCACCTCCGAGTCTTGCATTTCCAGCCATGAACCTCTCCCTTGGAGTCCTCACCACTCTAATGGTGTGCCTGGCTAGCTTTCCTGATGTCTTTCAGAGTCACCATTCTGGTTAGGAAACAAAAGATGTTATCACATTTTAAAATTCAAATGCAAAGGAAGAGAACAGGTATAAGAATACATAATAAAGTCTTTAAAAATCACATCACAAATGTCAGATACTGTCTTCCTCAAATCTTTCGGAAAGATCATTTTTTAGTGAAAAGGTTGTCCCATCTTTTCCAACATAAACTCCAGGCAGCTATATGCATTGGTCCCCACAATCATCATTTATTTTCACCGCTTTTTAAGTTGTTAATTAAGTCATTGCTGTTCTCTCTCTGCATTTAATAAAATAATTTTGCCATTTTCATTTCTGATTTCCATATCTTTTCTCCATTTGTCTTCTCCTTCTCTCACCCAAATCCCCTAGTTCACCTCTTTGGGTGTGAGAGTGATATTTTCATCTCAACAGGAAAAGAAATAAAAATTATTTCAAATCTAATTCAGAAGTCATATCTTTGATTTTATTCAACTGCAGAACAAATTCTCTCCATTCTAATTTGGTCAGTAACATAACAGATAAAGGTTTTTAAAGTTCACCTGACTTCTTATGTGATTTCCTGGGTCAGACATGCCCCAGGCAGAGTGAGCCAAACAAGACACTTTTTTCCTATGACAGATTCCAAGAAGCTGATGTTTCGTCACAGGCCTCCTTCAGCACGCCTGCCAATTGCCTGCCAACCCTGTTCTCTCCTTCACAGGCTCCCACTGCCCTGGCTCCTGTACACCATCATTCAGAGGTTCCAGCCCGTGGCCGTCAGCAGCAATGGCCTCTTCTGTGCCATCGTCCTCCTCTTCATCATGCTGCTCTTCGTCATCCTCTCCATCGCCCTCTGCAAATGGCGGATGAACAAAGTGCTGGGCTTCATCATGTTCGGCCTCTACTTCGTGTTCCTTGTGATCAGCGTCCTCCTGGAAGACAGAATTCTTGTGTGCCCGGTCTCCATCTAGCATGAAAAGCCATATCTTGATGATCCCTCCCCGCTCTGGGTTCTAGGCTCCTTGACATCTTGAGAAGAGGCAGCTGACACACAGTGCCAGGCACATGGACTGTCCCTCCTTGGTGGATGTGAGGAGAGGTGGACTCCCAATGGACCCGCTCACTTCACAGGTTGCATCCACCCTGGCCCACTGAAATGGCTTCACTCAAGAGACAGGGAACTGTCTATCTGAGGTGTCTCACCACTCACCACTGACAGGTACTCCTTGCTGGTGGGAGGTACATTTGTTGTAATTGAAGCAAACAATATAGAGGCTGTGTATATACATATAAAATATATATATTATACATAGATGCACATGAACACCCCCTGCCTGTTCCTGTACTATACCTCTCCTTCCATGTCTATAGAGTAATACAGACCTGTATACAAGTACAAAGAAAGACACATTATATATATAAAATTACATATATATATATAAATACAAATGCATCTTTTCAGGGATAGCTCTAGCATATTTATAATACCTATTTGAAGAGGGGCACCAAGCTTCTGCCTGAACTTTACCTCTGAAGTGCAAGAGGTAAACTAATGGAATCATTGCTGTGACCTTCAGCCTACCTTGGACTTATGGGATCCTGCCTGGTAAGGTGGGTGTTTTAGAGAAATAGGTTTTGGGAGAGTGGGCTGGGTGGAGAGGGTTTGTAGGCACCCTGAGCTGAGCCCTCCAAAACATTTCCACATGCTAAACAGGGAAAACTCTCTGCCCATCCCCACTGGGGTACACTCACCCCATAGGGTCACTTGGGATAGACAGAGGTAAAACCCAGACTGGTTCAATACTGGTTTGGGGGCAAAAGGAAGGAAACCAGGGTTGGGTTTCTTAGGGGTTTTTATGAATATAGATATTGCCCCAGCATGCAAGTAGAAACTGTGACTGCAAACCAAATTAGCACTCTTCTAGGACAGCGAGACTATGTAAACTGAACCAATATTGTTCCAATGCATGTCTCATTATCATCAACAGAAAGGAGGCAAGTTTAGCTGTGATTGTCATTTAGATGTATTTTGATGCTAAGTGCTCACATATAATCAAATGCTGCCCAAAGAGCCTGGATATATAACAAGAAATTCCATTCAGCAGAGATGCTTAGTGAGACTTGCCACCTAATGGGAATGTTAACAGAGTACTTCCTTAAAGCATCTTCCAGTGTGGTCATAAGGGGCTTCAGTGTCTGAAGAAATCGTTATTCCTTAAACAGAACTAAACTGACTCCAATCAATACTGCGTGAGCTGAGGCAGCTTAGAGATGTTTGGAAAGGCATTTGCACACCAGGAAGGTTTCTGAGTCCTATGTCTAGTGATGCCAAGACCAGGATGTAGTTAAAGTTCATGGAACAGCCGTGTCTCTCCTGCCATCAGGAACCCATCTGGGACTCTTTCTAGCTTACACAGTGCACTGAAAACTGTATTCAACAGTTTCTTCCTGATGGCTTCGAGCCAGTCACTCCAAGGTTTTGATTTTCTGACTTTGCTCAGCCTCCATGGGATATTTTCATTCCATTCATTCAGTGCCCCAGGTTCTGTTTGACTGACACCTGTTTGATTTCTTAGATCTATGTGAAGAGAAAATAAAACCAGCATGGCAAAAAAAACAGACAAACTAAATTTATGAAAAATACATAGTCTTTTATTTCCCCAAGTTACTCTTTCCCTAAAATTAGTTGAAAAAGTACAGGATGGCTCATTGTTCGGTACTTATCCTACATCAAAGTTGGCTCACGTCACGTATGGGGATCTATACCATGTGTGTTCTTGTCTGGTCTGTTGTGTCACTGACGCTGCTATGACTGTCTCGAGCACATACCTCCTAACAGAGGGAGACAGGATGCAGGACTCACAGCTGAAAAAAAGAGGAAGGGACACCTGACAGCCCCAGATCAAACACAGTCTTTCTTCCACAAAACCTCAGCTCACTCCATAGAGCATGACGGTAATAGTCAGTGCCCATCATTGTGATTCACCCACAAGAAAAAGCACTTCTCAGTGGAGGCGCACCGGGGAAGCAGGAAGTCAAAGTGGTACGTACCCCCAGGAGGCTCGTTTGCAAGCAAGTCTCTCCAACTTTACAGTCTGGTTTTCAGCTGTGTGAGAGAAACTGGCGTCTCGTTCAAAAAGGGCAAAATTTTGTACTGAGGCAAGTATTTGTGCCAGTTCCTTAGAGTGAAGAAGAATGAATTAAGTGAACTTTCAGTTAAAAATTCTGCCTGTTTTCCCTGTGCATGACTTGGAGAGGAGCAGAGTTGGTTATTTCATGAATACGTATTATTGACTTGTTTGTTATTTGAAAGAAGGTTTGAATAGGTGACTTGGACTCCACTACAGATAGACTGTAAAACCAGAAAGGATGACGCAGGTCTGGTGCAGCCCTATTCTTCTTCCAGCACTTCCTGATGTTCCCCTTGCCTCCTCACTTCTTCCCAGTCATTCCCAGATCACAGCAGAGACTCATCCAAGCAGCCATGGAGCTTTTTGCTTGCCTGAGAACTCCATTTCATAGGGAGTATTGTGATCATTAACAAAAATTTGTACTTGAGAAGACAATTTCAAGGCCCAGTTCCCACTTCAATGGCGTGCGCTGAGCGTGACATGATGTACAACTGCAGTGTCCCCCGCTGACTGGCACACAGGCACCTTCTCCCTCCCGTCATTTGCCCTCACTGTCCCTCACTATGTGTCTGTGAGATTGTATGTTGGGCTAGGATAAATCCAGAGAGAAGTGTCTGGGATACAATAGTAGATCTTTAAAAGCATTAAGATCATTAACAAAAAAAAAAAAAACTTTCTGCATCATAGTTTCTTTCCTAAGTAGGTCGTCTCTAATGCCCTTTCTGCATGCATGTGTATATACATATACAAATATATAGCTTTATACCAGATCTATATGTACATACACAAAAACACCTATATCATCACCCTCTGACCCAGTCACATTCAGGACTCAAAAGCAGGAAGCATCCAGTTTGCCTTAGTGAAGGAAAAGGAGTCGTGCTCACCAACAACCGAAGGGGACATTCCTCCCTGGCCTCATAGGATTTGTTCTGTGCACACGCACTTACCAACATACATGTATGTACCTGCTTCATATATTTCCCACCCTGTAAATACAGATTTACAGCCTTACAGAAATGGCCGTATCCCTAATGCTGGAGAGGTAAAAAATTACACAACAGTAAAGTATAGGGGAAAAAGTTTGGACTACAGACACTCTCTTCCCTTCCCTGGAGCAGGGTATAAAATATTTTCAAAAATTCGAGTCAACTTCTCACTGCTCAATCTAAAATAAGTGAGCTGCACTGAACTGATTCCATTTACCCACAGCAAACCAAGCAGGTCTTGCTTGCTGTCACTTCCCCTGTCGCCCTAGGCAGCCTCAGGACAGGGGAATGCCCAAACAGAACCTTCTCAGTCGCATCTGGAATGCCCGTGCTGCGTGCAGCTGCCCTCTGAACCTGCCTAGCTCCTGAAGAGCCAGAGCTGCAGGTCAAAGGTGTTTATGCAGCCTCCTAGGCAGGACAGAGCAGGAAAGCACAGTACACGTGCAGGGAATAAGAGGTAGCGTTGCTTATCAATTTGCCAGGTGCAGGAGGATATCCTAAAGCCTTTTCACAAGATTATAAAAAGAGGCAGGGACTATTTTATATTCAGGAAAAATGCTTCATAAGGCTTCTAACAGGTGTCACCTCACAAGGGCCGTTATTATTTACTTTCTAGGGAAGACAGGAATCAGGTGGTTTGGAGCCTTTTCAGCAAAACACAGCTGCCTCACTGATGAGGCATTTGATAATATTAATGTGCATCCATTCCTGGGCAGGGAGGGGGTTGGCAAACTATCCACCGTTGCTCACAGCCCTTAAACCGTCTCTTCTGTAACAGGGAGATAGGAGATGAGCTCTGAAGGGAAGCCCCCCTCCCACACCACCTTCACAGAAAGCTGATCAGGGGAATGACAACAGATAGATCTGCTGGACAGGCAGACAGTGAGGGGAAATCAGACCTCTGTTAAGTGTTCTGCTGAAGTTACTATCTTGGAATATCTGACATGGTTCTGATGACCTAAAAGACAAGCATTTCAAAAAAAAAACTTCAGTATGCTTTCTTCTTTGTATCTACACACACACACACACACACACACACACACACACACACACAAGATTATGAGGATGCCATACTTCCTTGCCCCTGGGCAGATTGTTACTCTGTTAATTAAGTGGCCATATTATAAGAGGCAGCTCTGTTCTAAAAGAAATAAAGGGAAAACATTCTCAGGATGATTTCTGGAGAAATCAACTGTTTCTGAAAGCTCATTGTAGAAGCTAATGCTCATTCTTGCTAAGCCAGATCTCACATAACCACCTGGCTTAATATTTTCAAGAGACGCACCCTCTACTCTAATAGCTTCCTCAACAATATTGTCTTCAATTAGGGCTTGTCATTAAGAGAGAGTTCGTGGGGAGAAAGAATAAGGAAAGGAAAGAAAGGATAAATTATTTACTTTTACTGGGATTCCCAAGAAAGCCAGTGTCACAATGATATAGATCCCCATGTAGTTTAAAATAATTACAAAGTTCATCCTTTTATTTAACGAGTTGGAAGAGACTGGTTAAAAAACTTTCTTAACTATGTTCAAACGTGTAAGAGAATTCACCGCATCAAATTGTCTAAACTGAAGCACTTTCACTGAACTTCATATGTAGGTCTATGTCCCAGATAAAGAAATTTTTCCCTTCTCAAGAAGGCTTTGGGAAAGATAGGTAATGTGCCCCTGATTCACTGTCTGTTTGGCTTTAGCTTCTTGCCTCCGTATCTTTGTGTTTCTTTTTCAATCTCACAGCTTCACATTATTTGAAATGTAGAGCAGACAAGAAAAGCAATAAAGGCACGCTCATAGCCAGCTAAACTTCATTATTTAGCATTACGTCATCATGGTAGTTCTTTCACTTCACTGAGCTGTGGCGAATGGAGAATTTGGGCATCTGTAGAAATCACAGGCACACCCGTGGTTGCTATGGAAGTGATGCATGCTTTCCACCCAGACCCCCTTACTGTGTGCACTGTCATTTTACATGCCTTCCCGCGCACAGGGCATCAGTCTTGCTCAGCGCCACCCACATTCCACAGTGGGCTTCAACCCAACCAGTGACAATTTTCTTTCAAAAGAGAAAGAGCTACACAGGACAAACTAATCCATAAATCAGCCAGCTTTTTACAGACAAAAATGACCCTGTCATTATGACTAGATAGACAGCTATGTTCAAATGTGAGACTGTGCAGCATCAAATTATCTAAACCGAAGTACTTCCGCTAAATGATTGACGAGCAGACTGGAGCACTGTAAATAATTTTTTAAAAATAGGTAAATATCTAAGTCTGATAGAGAGTCATGGGATTTGCATGGAGTTTGCTAAAGGTTTGATTCTGCTAAGTTGTCCAACTTATTGCCCTAATCTAAAGGAGAACCCTTTGGTGGGAGAGGGGCCCTAGCACAGATGTTCCTGCTGGAACCTGGCTCCTTCCACTACTAACTCTAACAACCATCAGCATCTAAAAGGTCTCCTTCTGGGTGAAATCAAGCCCTTCATGTTGATTACTTAACCTATTTTTTTTTCTTTTTGGCAGAAAAGAACTGCATCTGGGCACTCTTTCCTATTTACCCTGACATAGTTAGGAGTCACCACTGTGGGACTCTTTATTCATCAAAAGTATCTTTAGATTTTTATTTCTGTGTCATTTTTCCTAACCTTCTGAATAATTTTTACAGTTTCTACTAAGCCTTTTTAAGTGCTTTATGTCACTCTTAAATTACGGAACCCTATGGCTAATCGTGACACAAGTATAACGTCCTGAACACGGCTGAACTACAGCCTCCATCCTAACACTGCTCCCTGTGCCTGCAGCCCTCTGCTGCCCTTACCTTTTAGGAAGTCACCCCTCGTTGCTAATTCAGGCTAATCTTGCATTCCCTATGACTCCTGTATCTTTCTTCAAGGGCATTTGGACGAAGCCAGTGCATTTCTCAGTTTGCCCCAATGCATTTAAAAAGCTCTTACCTGCTATGAACCACTTGGCTTTATAAAATCTCAGCCTGTTTATTTCTAACCCCACACCCAATTTTCAAGTCCATGTTGAACCCAGTACTTACTCCTCTTCAAGGTTCCCACCACCAACATCCCCAGTTTACTTGCACTTGGCCAGTTTAATGAGCATTTCTCCATCTCACGAATGTGAATATTCAAAAATGCTAAGCTACTGCCCCTGGCATCTTATGTTTTATGTAATTGACTAGTTCTTGGGGGTGGGAGAATCCCTCCTAATTGCTACGAAACTGAACAGAATTCACAGTCATGAGACAGCAGAGTTGCAGAAATACCCTAGGCGCACCAACAGGCATTTATCCACTGGTAAAAAGTATGAATGCTGGGTGCAGCATTATCATAAGGCCCTGGGGAGGTCAAGCTCACAAAGAACTCAGAATGGGGGAGGCACCCCTGGAGATCCTTCAGAAACTCTGGACCTGCACTCACCTGCCTTGATTTACCAAAGGGAATTTGTATTTTTACTTTAAATAGGAAACAGGGGAAATGGTTGGACCTCGTCTTATTGCTCGATATTGCAGTGCACTTACTTCCTTGTGTGACAGATTGGATGGGAATTGTGACGTTGTTGATGGATGTCCTGGCCCAGGAAAGTGGGCTGTAGTTCACCAAAAGGATGGGAATTTGCTCCTGCGTTCTCACACACTGCGTTGCCTATTCCTTTACAAGGAATCTGTATATAACAAAGGCCTCGAGATGAACAGTGTTCTAAAACACTCACCTAACCAAAAGAGGATATTTTTAAAATCATGTCACACACGCACACAAAAAGAATAAATGAAGTGTGGATCCTGAATAAAGTTGTTTTAAGGACAAAATTACATGCATGAATTAAGAGTAGATAATTCCTTGCCATTTAATTAAACAAATCTTCAATTCTTCTAATCAGGATAAAACTGAAGGACAATGGATGCCTTTTGGGTTTTTTTAATTTTTAATGTTGCACTTTATAGTAATTCATAACAGACAATTGTCTTAATTAAAGCCATAAAATACCAATAATGCACATATTCAGGGCTTCTGAATATGGTCAGTTAATAAACAGTCCATGAGTCATTCCTGTTTTGTATTGTTTGTTGTAAAATTGAAGTTTATCTGTTCTATTTTTTACTGCATTAAATTATTGTCCTAGACAATCCTAATCTACATAAATTTTAGGTGTGCACTTTAACAAAACTCTGAAGATCAAAGAAATTATTTCACAAAAGCATTCTTCATTTTCAAAATAGCTTGTTACATGGATCCTTTAAATAGCAAGTTTTGATACTATATTGAAAATCTTCCTTTTTAAAATTACAGATTTATTACTTTTCAGAAATCCATTTGTCATGTAAAGTAAGGTCTACCCACATAGAGAGTGAAATGGATAATTAGCAATATATACCTGGGAAATTCAAGGTTTGTTTCAGTTTTTATACAAATATAGGATGAGTCTAAGAAGCTCCCTTATAAAAATGGCAAAGAGAGAGACACAACTTACCAATAATGTTTTATGCCTAAATTTTAAAAACCTTCGATGGGAAGGCAGATAAAACTTCAGACCTCATAATGCATTGGGGGTTTTTCCCTTTCTGCTAAAATACACAATTTCTGACCTAGTATGATGTATACACAGATGTCTGCACAACTAAGAATTCTGGTATCTCACCTTATCACAATGGTTTGTTTAATTTGAGTGAAAGTTAAAAAAATGGCTAAAGGCCAAGTAATAGCCTAGAAATATTCACTGCAGCTGGGTAACTAAATAACTGATAGAGAATAAATGCATATATTAAGTTGGATGACCCCATCAATATTCTGCATAAATGGCCATTTGCCCTAAAGAAAGAATGCCTGGACCAGGCGCCAGTGATGTTCCTGTTAGGGCCGTTTTGTGGTCTGAAGAGTTTCTCCACAGGGTGAGACTTTCTCCGGAAGTGGGAGCCTCTGTTGGCCTATTGCCCTGTCGAAACCTGCATGGAAGTGCATACTTGTACCCTGCGGCCAGCCTGGATGTTTCTAGCTTGAGTTTGAAAAACTCCAGAAGCAACAGCTTCCAACTCCAAGCAATGTGCATTCTCAAAGAGCCATCAAAACTAAGAGCAAAAGCTGCCTTCCTGGTATCATGAAGTTGCTGCTAGCACTAAAAATAAATAAATTGAACTTTTGTTCTTTGCACATTTTTAAAGCAGACATGTCAACATTGACCCCAATATAGACATTTGCCCTAAAACACCTCAACTGTTTTTTGGATAAGTTACATTAAAATTATTAGAAAGCCATTTTTGTAAAGGATCTTTTTAGAGATAGATGTCATCTTATGTTTCCCTAGTTTGCCTTCATTTTCAAGAAGCATTTGAGCCCCTGTCTTTATCCCTACAAGAATCCAGTTGATGCAATTCCAAATTATTTTCATCATTTTATGTGTGTTTTGTTTATTATGAGCCATTTTCACTGGACAATGAGATGTATGGAAAGTTTGCGTCAGTTTATTCTCTGTGAATATGTCTGTACATAGACTGAATGCTATATTTGTTTGTACAAAGGCTGTTTGGAATAACATGTTTCTGTCACATGGACTTCACTCTGATAAAGGGAGTTTCTTTACTGTGTTCATGTTACACTTTCCACCCCTTTGTGCTTCTACTGCTGGTAATCAACTCATAGAATACCACTCTATGTAACTAAGTCTCTTCCGTGTGAAATATAATAGTAATAAAATTGACTCAAAGAAAAGCGTTGTTGTGGTTTTGGGATACTCCTTACCTTCAGCTAGTCGGGACTCTCAGGAACTCCAGAACTGACATGCAGTTGTGGAAACTTCACCACGAGAATTCAAAGGAACGAAAGGGCAGCAGGAGTTACCGTTAATTATACCTACCACTGATTGCATGCTTACTCATATCACTTGAGCTTTTACATGTCTGAGGGAAACTTGTACACTAAAAGGACTTCTCTAATAATTGGATTTTAATTAATTAAATATATTGAAATGATAAATTCAAAAACTGAGTGTTCTCTAAGCCTTTAAGTTCATTTTAGAAGTCTTGTTTTAAATCCAATACTTGTATGCAAAAATCAAAATTCACAGCCACTTCTTTGGTTATACTCAATTCACTAATAAGTTTAAAAGACTAATTCTAATTAATTAACCAAATTTATAAATTATATTCTCCCAGGCACTTTTCAAATTTTATAGATTTATCATACCTAATACTCCCAACCACACCAAAAACCTGACAGAGTTACAAATAAACAAACAAACAAAATCTTCCTATGCACTTAAGCAACTCCTATTAACCTGTCAAACTTAAATGAATAATAGTAAACCAGGTAATCTTAAATACTTAAATGTCATTTATAAACTTAAAAGTTTACTACACCTTTAAAATTAGTATTGAGTCTAATATAAATTACACATTTTAAATTGTAATCAGATTATCTGATAAACTAGATTTATTTCAAACACCTTAAACTACAAATACATACACTTTATCCCAGTGATTATAAAACATAATTGAACCACATCATCAAAGTATTAATACTATGAATTTGATTTACTTCATTATCTTGATATTTCTACATCTTCCTGGGCTTTGAAAAGTTACTCAACTAATGAGCAGATTTGCCATCTCTGACAGGACGTGATGATTGAGCCCGTGTCACAACACATTAGTGAACACGGCCCGTGGTCCCTGCAGACTACCAAGATGGTTCTGCTGGAGCCAAAAGGAATCACGTAACGCTCAGGCTTTAAGTCAAATCTATCTTGTGTCCATGGGGGTCCCACCCTCACTAAGCCCGGGCCTTGCAGCTGAAGTTTTTTGCAATCCAAAGGGCATCATTACTGTTACTTTCTTTTTTCATTAAAATCTCTTGCAAAGTTTTGTCTCCTTGTTTGAATGGGTAAATTCTGTAGCCCCACTGGGTTAGGGCCCATTGTTCTATGCCCTGGAGTATGCAACTCATCTATTCATTGCTTGATTGGATTCTTCATTCTGTTTATAAGTGTCTTGTCTGTTCTGACCACAGTTACAAGCATTTTATTAACAGCTAAGCTTCTACTCTAATGCTAAATGCTTTGCATGCATCATTTCATTTAGTCTTTACTAAACTCATTGAGTGGAAAACTATTATTAGTCTACATTTCACAGATAGAAATATGAGGCCCAAAGTGGTTAAGTAACATGCCCAAGGTCATGTAATGTCAGAAATTTAAATTAAACTTGAGCCTTTCTGTTACCCAAACTTGTGGGCATATAGTCAAGTTTAAGAAAAGTTTGAAATCTACACTCCTCTCATCTCCCTTCCTTCCAAAATGAACCCCAGTTCTCAAGGATTTATGAACTACTTTATATTTAGGAAAAACATATTATAAGACCCTGCATTCAACCCAATGATGGTTAAAAACTCTGGGGTTTGCCCCTAATAGTATTTTCACTGTTTGAGACTGTCAACATTTTCATCAGAATGATATTAATGCTTATTTCAGGCAATATTCATTAGCTTGATTAAAATTCCTGACTGATTATATATAAAGAACATTATTTCCTGTTCAATTTATTGGATTTTCATGGAAACATTGCTTTCTGTGTAAATTTTAAAATAGGAACTCAATTCATCAACTAAGTTTTGTTTTTATATTCATATCAAAATGTTTACCAATCAGTTGTTATTGGGAATCTTCTCCATTATTTTTACTGAGTCTGGTTTTTACTACAATTTTACAGACCTGTACTTCACCACCAAGGAAATTTAAGTTTTCCATCAATATTTCATTCATAACTCTATAACGGATTTCATTCTTCAGAACTTACATTGCTAAAAAAAAAAAAAAAAAAAGACCTTCAGTACACCCTGGAGTTGCTGTATTTTTCCAGAATGCCTTCACCTTCTTTGGAGGACTAGTTTTAGAGTTTGACCACAGTGCAGATTCATGGCAGTGATAACACCTGCTTTTCTAGAGCAAGCTGTCCTGTCCTGATTGGGTATTTTTGTTCCTACCCACCATCTTTTAGAATTACATTTTCTAAACTTGTTTCTCTATACTCTCATCTTAAAGTTGTGCATTACTAAAATCATGAGAACTCTATACTTAACAACCAAAAAAATCTATTGTGGTATGCATTTGATTGACTTATATCAAGAGACAATATTTCATATGAGTGATTTGTATTACCTGTTATTATGATACAATTTGTAAAAATAAAAATAAACTACAAAAGAAAAACATTCATACAACCATTTGTATTAGCAACTGGCCTACAAACATCTGTATAACTAATGGTTTTTTAAAAAGTACTCTAGTTGTCACAAATGACAAGATACTAGGGCACAAATGCATCGACAGTTTCTAAATGTATAGAAATCTGTTGTGGACCCAGCTCATGGGGTCCGTGGCATTGTAGCTGAGACAAAAGAAATTCACTCAGACTACGGAATCCTGCAGAGAAAAAGGGCCACAGCTTCACTCTCACTAGGAGTCAAAAGCCTCAGCCCTTGCTTCGTGGGCACATTACATGAAGGTCCTCATTTACTATGCACAGGTTCGCTTTAGGTGGTTACCATTTACAGAAAACAAAGGAGAGGGTGCTGCTAATCACATCACAGAAGAAGGATATTTGCAAATGAAAAGGGAAAAGTGGTTGAACCAGTTACACTCATCCCTGGAAGGTTTAGCATGGATTTCAGGAAGTTACTTTAAAGTAAATGCTTGCTGCCACAATTCAGGGTGAGGGAGTTTTAGCAAAAGCAAGTCTCATAGCAGTCTAGGCACATTGCAGGCCTGATTCCCCACAGGAAATCCTATCCATGGGTGTGGGTCCTGTGCATCTCTGAGTGGGAGCTCGGCCCACACCATGCAGAACGGTCTCCTACAGAAATCTTAATAAAAAGTATGCTATTATCAGAGTCCAGAGCTGCTGGAAAGACTGACTTTCATCCATCTCTTCCTATGCAGCTGTGTGCAGGTTCCTCAATGGCTCTGCATCAGCAGTTCCTTGTGCTATAAAATAATACTATTGTATTACTACCCCACCATGGGTTGTTGGAAAGAGTAAGTGAATTATAACTCCATAAAGTACCTGGCTCGTAGTAGGTTTTAGTATATGTTAGTTGCCTCCCCCCCCCCCCCCCACATAATGCAATCTTGAACAAGTTATCTAAGCTCTCTAAGACTGAGAAAATCTCTTAAATCAGGTCCTTTTGGTATATTTGAACACTTTCTAAGAATAATAATACAAGGATCATAATTGTTGGTCTCAGTATTCTAATAGACACACCTGCCTAGGATGCTACTGACCTCAGTCCCCCACCTATCCTCATCTAGCAATGTGCCCAGTTACCTAGGGATCTAAAAGCCTAGCCTGGTTAGGATCAACATACCAGCAAGGACTCCATGTGAGCCTAGGTGTCAGGCTTATCCAAGGCATAACAAATTCTGGGGTGCACCAAAGCCCCCAGGATTCTCACATCTTTTTGAGGCATTGGTCATCTATACCTACGAATAACATACTGAAGTACTAAACTTATCCTTGGTCAATCTTGCCTCTAGGGCCAGCTCACATATTAAATACATTCTGTATATTTCTACAGGGACAGACCTAAGGCATCGAAAAACCCACAGTTGGCAAACTCTCGGTGAATTATGCCACTCTTGCTACCTCAACCTGGCAGACATCAACAATCAATCACACCACCATTTCCCTATACTTTTTCAACCTAGCATTCCAGGAATCCACTACTGATCAGTCCCATCGGGATGCAAGAGAAACCTAATTGTCACATTCTAGCCTAACCTACAAATGAGGAAAATCAGGACTAATTAGACAGCATTACTTTCCTGAAGTCACACTAAGCAGTAGAACTGGTCATTAGGGGTTGGTTTTTGTTTTGTGTATAGTCTTTGCTGCAATAGCCAAATGCTCCTGAGGGGTTTTTCATGTTGCCATGGGTGTTTTGCATATCCAGCCACGATGCATAAGGTAGCAGGGTTGAGGGTTTACTACTAGAGAACTATGACAAACCCTTTCATGTAAAAGGAGTCAGTCACATGGACCATGCTCATGGATTGGAATAATTAGCATCATCAAAATGGCCATACTACCCAAAGCAATTTATAGATTCAATGCAATCCCTATTAAAGTATCAATGACACATTTCACAGATATAGAACAAACACTTCAGAAATTTATATGGAACTATAAATGACCCTGAATAGCTGAATGAATTTTGAGAAAGAAGAACAAAGTAGGAAAGATCACAATACCTCATATTAAACTATATTACGCTGTAGTCAAAACAGCCTGGTACTAGCATAAGAACAGACACATCGACCAATGGAACAGAACAGAGAGCCCAGAAATAAACCCAAGTCTCTATGGTCAATTAATATTTGACAAAGGGGAAGAAGCATAAAATGGAGTAAAAATAGCCTCTTTAACAAATGGTGTTGGGAGATCTGGACAGCTACATGCAAAAAAATGAAAATCAATCACTAACTTACACCATACACAAAAATAAATTCAAGATAGATAAAAGACTTAAATATAAGTCGTGCTACCATAAAACTCATAGAGGAAAACATCAGCAGGAAAATCTCAGACATTCCACACAGCAATATCTTCACTGATATGTCCCCTAAAGAAGGGACATAAAGGAAAGAATAAACAAATGAGACCTCATGAAATTAAAAAGCTTCTGCATGGCCAAAGAAAACAGCGTTAAAATGAAAAGAGAACCAACTATATGGGAAAACATATTTGCCAATGATACCTCAGACAAGGGTTTGATCTCCAAAATATATAAAGAACTCACATGACTCCACTCCAGGATGACAAAAAAAAATTTAACAATAGGCAAAAGAGACTTCCAGCCAAGATGGAGGCATCGGTAGACACACTGTGCCTCCTTGCACAACCAAAAGGACAACAATAATTTAAAAATAAAAAACAAGCAGAACTTACAGAAAATTGAATTGTATGGAAGTCCAACCACCAAGGAGTTAAAGAAGACATACTCATCCAGACCAGTAGGAGGGGTGGAGACGGGCACACAGAGAGGACTCATGGTGGCAAACTGGCAGTGGAGGATCAGGTGGGCAAGGTGGCAGCTGGTGAACCCAGCGCCAGATTGTGGAGCGGGGCATGCAAGGCTGCAGCTGGCCAGCAAGACTGGTGCCAACTAGTGGAGTGGGTGGTCCCACATTCGCATGCCGATAAACTGGGAGGAATAATTGGGGAGTGAGGCAGACCTTGCAATCCAGAGTTCCAGCCCTGGGGAAATAAAGCCTCAAACCACTGATTAAAAACACCTGTGGGGGTTGAGGCGGCAGCGGGAGAAACTCCCAGCCTCACAGGAGAGTTGTTAGAGAGACCCACAGGGTCCTAGAATGTACAAAAGCCCACCCACATGGGAATAGGCACCAGAAGGCCCCAATTTGCTTGTGGGAAGCAAAGGAAGGGACTGAAATATGAGAGAGAGTGGAGCAAGCACCATTGTTGCCTCTCAGACCCCTCTTCCACAGACAGCATCACAACACAGAGACAGGGATTACCCTCCTGGGTGAATAGCTAAGGCTCCACCCCTTGCTAGGTAATAGGCACATCAAGACTAAAAAAAAAATGGCCCAAATGAAAGAACAGATCAAAGCTCCAAAACAAATACAACTAAGCGACAAAGAGATAGCCAGTGTATCAAATACAGTTCAAAGCACTGGTGATCAGGATGCTCACAGAATTGGTTGATTTTGCTCACAAATTAGATGAAAAAAATAAAGGTTATGCTAAGTGAAATAAAGGAAAATGTACAGGGAACCAATAGTGATGGGAAGGAAACTGGGACTCAGATCAACAGTGTGGACCAGAAGGAAGAAAAAAACATCCAACCAGAAAAGAATGAAGAAACAAGAATTCAAAACAATAAGTAAAGGCTTAGAAACCTCCAGGATACCTTTAACTGTTCCAACATCTGAATTATAGGGGTACCAGAAGGAGAAGAGGAAGAGCAACAAGTAGAAAACTTATTTGAACAAATAATAAAGGAGAACTTCCCCAATCTGGCAAAGGAAATACACTTCCAGGAAGTTCAGGAAGCTCAGAGAGTCCCAAAGAAGTTGGACCCAAGGAGGAACACACCAAGGCACATCATAATTACATTACCCAACATGAAAGATAAGGAAAGAATCCTAAAAGCAGCAAGAGGAAAGGAGAGAGTTACCTGAAAAGGAGTTCCCATAAGACTGTCAGCTGATTTCTCAAAGGAGACCTTCCAGGCAAGAAGGGGCTGGAAAGAAGTATTCCAAGTCATGAAAGGCAAGGACCTACATCCAAGATTACTCTATCCAGCAAAGCTTTCATTTAGAATGGGAGGGCAGATAAAGTGCTTCTCAGATAAGGCCAAGTTCAAGGAGTTCATCATCACAAAGCCCTTATTCTATGAAATGTTAAAGGGATTTATCTAAGAAAAAGATAAAAAGTACGAACAGTAAAATAACAGCAAGCTCACATTAACAACCACACCTAAAACAAAAACAAAATCAAACTAAGCAAACAGCTAGAACAGGAACAGAACCACAGAAATGGAGATCACATGGAGGGTTATCAACAGGGAAGCGGAAGAGGGACGGAGGGGGAAAAGGTACAAAGAATAAGTAACATGGATGGTAGGTAGAAAATAGACAGGGGGAGGATAAGAACAGTATAGAAAATGTAGAAGCCAAAGAACTTATATGTATGACCCATGGACATGAACTAAAATGGGGGAATGTGGGTGGGAGGGAGTGTGCAGGACAGAGAGGAGTAAAGGGGAAAAATGGGGCAACTGTAATAGCATAATCAATAAAATATATTTTTAAAAAAATTAAAAATGAGCAAAAGACTTGAACAGACACTTTTCCAAGGAGGACATACAGAGGGTCCAGAGTCATATGAAAAGATGCTCAGCATCACTAGCCATTAGAGAGATGCAAATTAAAACCATAATGAGATACCACTTCACGCCAGTCAGAATGGCCATCACAAACAAATCAACAAACAAGTTTTGGAGAGATCATGGGGAAAAGGGAACCCTAGTGCACTGTTGGTGGGAATGCAGACTGGTGCAGCCACTGTGGAAAACAGTATGGAATTTCTTCAGAAAACTAAAAATGGAACTGCCTTTTGACCCAGCAACTCCGCTGCTGGAATTATACCCTAAGAACCCTGAAACACCAATCCAAAAGAACCTATGTGTCCCGATGTTCATAGCAGCACAATTTACAATAGCCAAGTACTGGAAGCAACCTAAGTGCCCATCAGTGAATGAGTAGATCAAAAAAACTATGGTACATTTACACAACAGAATACTACACAGCAGAGAGAAAGAAGGAACTCCTACCCTTTGCGACAACATGGATGGAACTGGAGAGCATTATGCTAAGTGATATAAGCCAGGCAGTGAGGGACAAATACCATATGATCTCACCTTTAACAGGAACCTAATCAACAAAAGAAAAAAGAAACAAGCAAAATATAACCAGAGACATTTAAATTAAGAACAATCTGACAGTAACAAGAGGGGAGGTGGGAGGGGATCATAGGGGGAAGGGTTTTCAGGAACAACTACAAAGGACACACAGACAAAACCAAAGGGTGGGGCGATGGAAGCAAGGGAGGGAGGTGGGTTTGGCTGGGGTCGGGTGGGTAGTGGAGGGGGGTAAATGCAGACAATTGTAATTGAACAACAATAAAATAATTTTTAAAAAAAGAAAATAAAAGGCTTCAGTCATTATTTACATTATAGCCAGACAGTGAATAATTAGCTTCAAATTTGTGAGAATTGTGTACGAAAAAAAGAAAGGTCTTTGCTGCTCGGACTTACTAATGGAATTTTGATAAATGATAACAATCACTTCAGGGAGAATAAAAAATGGAGCTATGCCCAAATTTGGTCACAAACCGTGGGAAGCTATGCATACTATCTGCTGCCAGCAGCTAATGACCTGAGTCCTTGAAATAGAATCAGGTCAGGGAAGGGTGTAAACATTCTCGCTTTCCTGTCTCCTTTCTGGGTTCTCTCAAATGTGCAATCAATTCCAGTAGCAAGCCACCGGACATCAGGGGAAAAGAAAAAAATTTGTTTTCCACAAGGAAAGTAATGCTGTTCTTTCTCAGTGTCCTGATTCGGGGATAGCCTTTTGGAGAGCCTAGAAGGTGGGGAAAGACCCCATCTCTGTCTCCACTATCCTCAAATTCCCAGTGCATTCAGGACTATTGCCAAGAATTTCATCTAGTTCAGCTAAATGAGTCTCGACTGAAAGGCTGTGTCTAAAGGGCATGTCAGAAACACCTGGGGGGCTTTCTCAAACTACATGTGCAAAACCAGCCCAGCTCCAAGAGCCCCTCCAACCTCGCGGGAGGAGCGCTCTCTCAGGTGAGAGCCACAGAGAGCCCTATAGTAAGGAGCGCCCATAACGGGCAGCAGTGTTAGGTGGAAAAAGACTGAGAATCCTATTTAGCCGAAGGCCCTGATCCCTGTGAAAATTATAACTGGCTCTAGGAGGAGTCCATGACTTTTGGTTTCTCCAAATGACCAGGAAGAGTCCCTTGTATTTGTTTAACGATAGGTGGTCAGGACCTGCACTGTGCCAAACACAGGCACTAGCACAGGGACCCGAGGAGAGTAAGCTCAGCCTCTGTTCACAGAGCATTCTTGGTGTGCAGAGGAAGACACGTGTGTGACGACGAATGCAGGGCTTGTGCTAGAACAAGCAGCCTAGAGGGTGGTTAGGAAGCCAGGCTGCCTGGGTTTGGGTCCCAGCTTAGGAACCGGGTGACTTACACTTCTCTGTGCCTCACTTTCCCCACCCATAACCTTGGGACAGTTGTTATGTGTGGGTTGAATCCATTAATATTGATTCAGAACACCCCCAAAACAGCACCTATCATAGTCAACGACATACCCCTGTTTGATAAATAAGTGCTATAAACAGGTGTCTCCATGCCATCGGGGCCCAGGACAGAGCCTGATGAGACTCCATCAGAGGGTTCTAGGAAAGCTTCAGACAAAAGACCAGCCCAAGGCTGAGGCTGAAGGATGAGAAGTCTAACAACAGGAAACACTTGTACCAAGTGACAGACGGAAAAAAAGGTAACATTTTGGGGGAACAACGTTCAGTGTGGCTGGAAGGGTAGGGCCTGCTAGGGAGTGGATGGAAAGAAGCCGTAAAGGGGTGGAGAGCCTTGTCCCACCCCGAGCATCCTGGGCTCTCGCACACTGCCGAAGCTTCTTATCAAGCCCTCAGCACGTACTGAAAAGAAATAGTGTCTTGCATTTATTCCCAAATGATGAGTGGCGATATATTTAGAAGAAACTAGATGAACTAGGAGTTGATCGTTGTCGAGGCTGGGGATGAATGTACAGGCATACCTCCAGTAATCGCACTTCACAGGTGTTATGTTTTTACCAACTGAAGGCAAGACCCACCACCACCAAAACTCACTTTATTGTGATACTCACTTTACATTAGCCTGACACCAAACCAGAAATATCTCTGAGATACGCCTGTATAGGGATTCATTACACTATTCTGTTTCTCTGTGATTCACATATTCATTACAAACAATTATCTTGAAAGGGTGGCTGGGAGAAAGCTCCCAGACACTGTCAGTCATTTGTGCCTCCTTGTGAAAGCAGGAGGGTTTTGATGAGAACGAAGGGGGTCAGCGGTGCTCCAAGTGGGAGGGGCCAGAAAAGTAAAACCGAGGAGAGAAAAGGCAGTCAACAGGAAGGCAGAGCTGCCCCAGCCTCCTTCCCTTTCTCCTGGCTCTGCCTCAGGACTGCTCTGGCCCATGTCAGCCTCCTGGATGATGTTTTTTTCTGAGATGAGCTGTTGTTGTCTGAGATCTTGGATCTAAACTGTGCCGCACTGTGTCATAGCCCCAAACACAAAGAGCTCACTCCAGGACCTTAGGTCATAGACAGGAGTAGGGTTACAGCATCGCGATCCAAGCTGCCTGGACTCCTGAGACCCCCGCAGAGTGTGTCCAGGGGTTCCGAGATGAGTCCAGCCTCTGTGAGCTCCAGGAGTGGGGGTCATCAAGAGTCACTGACGATCGAGCAGGGGCTGCCTGTTTCACAGACAGAAGAGAAACGGAAAGACTGGTGTGCCTGAGGGAAGCCAGGAGAGTGAGCATGTCCAGGAAAGAAAGCACTGGGGTAAAGTCCTCCGAAAAACTGTGACTTCTAGGGATGTGCAGGCCAAGCCACAGCGTGTTTCTCAAAAGAAGGGAAAGTATTCGTGCTCTAAAGCAGCATCAAATCCAATGGCTCTGAACTCTTCCGCAAGGGAGTGAAAGCCAGTGATTCTGAACTACTCTGGCAGGGGTTAAGCGGGAATCCTGCCTACATCCTTCTCCTATTTCCACCAGGGAACGGGGTGGGGGCGGGAATGGTTGTTGAGCTGCCCACATAGAACCATCTCCCCTTTGCCTGTTGGATGGGGGGCATTTTAATGGGACAGCTACTTTGGCATCTGCCATAGTTTGGCAGGAACTAGTTTAATGACAAGAGATTGACTCAGATTCTTTCTGGGATGGAGCATTTGGGGGACAAGAAAGCAAGAAAAGAAATGTGGGCTCCGAGCCTGAGCCTCCGAGCCTGTCGCCTCCAGCTGCAGTCTCCCTGGGGGGCGGAGCACTGTCCCCGCACCTCCGCAAGGCTGGAGCAGGCAGGCTCCCGGGGACACTGCTGCCGCTGCCAGGCCTCCCTCCTGGCCATAACATCAGTTGTCAGGACAGCAGGGGCGATTTGGGTGACTGCCAAAGGAGAAGGGCACGGTGGAAGAGGGAGGGAGGGAAGTGAGAGGCCAGGCTGCCTACGGCCTGGCACATTTAAAATGCAACCAGGAAGTTCTTGGTGCTGCTGTCCCAATCCCCAAGCCACAGATTGGTACGGGTCCCTGGGCCTGTTACCAATCGGGTCGCACAGCAGGAGGTGAGCAGAGGGCAAGCAAGCTAACCAGTCCCTGGTGCCAAAAAGGTTGAGGACCACTGCTCTACGGGGAAACCGATAGGCTAGGAAGAGGGCCCCACCAAGAGTCTGAAGGTGTGTCTCGGTTTCCTATGGAAAGCCTGGAAGTAACAAAAGGGAGACACAGATTCCGGGAGGCTCCTGGAAGAGGCGGAGCTCTCTTAAGGCAAACCCGGTAGCCTTTAAGTTCTTAAGTGTTCTCACCTAAAAAGGAGCAGTATTGACCACCCTCCCCCCAACTCAGGGGAATCTGAACATGTGTGCAAATGGTCTGGGGTTGTGCCAAGACTCTGGGGCAGCACCTGGCATTTAGTGGGCAAGGCTCAGTGATGCCAAAGGGCCTACAAAGTGTAGGGAAGTCCTTCACAGAAAAGAATCATTCCACTCAAAATGCCACAAGCCCTCCCGGTGAAAAATGCTGATAAGACCTTGCCTTTGCTGGGGCTCCGCCAGGCCGCTGTTTCTCAAACCCAGGGGCTCCAGGACCCCTGCAGGTATGTCCCACAATGCCCACAGACCCCAGGTGAGAAACATCTACCTCAACAATTAAATGTTGCCAGTTCTGGAAATTATTTGATGATAATTGTCAATACAAATGCAAAAAGCAGCCACTAAAATCACATACTGCAGTTCCTTTGAGATGATCCAGAATAGGTGTCTAGTCATCTTTTTAATTTTGAGAATGAAATCACAGTTGTTACTCATACCCTCAGGAACATGAAGGTGGCCCTCCTCAGTGTAGCCCAGCTACAGACATATCTAAATAATATCTAAATCGTACAATTTATTTAATCCTTGCCAGTAAAGGTGTTCCAGCTCCAAAACTCTAGTGCAGCTAAGCAACACCTGGGAACTCAAATGCACGTTTTCAGAAACCCCAGAAAGGGCCCAGCAGTCTGTGTTTTAACAAGCCCTCCAGGTGATTCTGATACTCATTAAATTTGAGAACTACTGAGCTATATAAACATTCATTTGAAACTTACATGCCTTATTGCAGTAACAAGCATTACCGACTGTGACACACCCTCTTGTGGCAGGCAATGACTGAGCACACAGAGGAGTGAGAGACAGGCAGTCAAGGCAGCCTGTACAGAAGAACCCTGCCCTGTCCCTTCCCCAGAAGCTCCCTCAGTCCACTGGGGCAGGCATCGCAGTCAGAATCTCCACACACCACACGTCCCCCTCGTCCACCACTGAGGGAAGGGTGATTCTCTTCGCTCCTGGCCAGACTCCAAGCTCAGACCAAGTTCCCACTAATGCAGGTGATCTAGGAATCAAGAGAAAGGAGTTACAATGTGGGTGAGCATTTATGCCAGGCATGCTCAGAAGGACCTTCCCTGTTAATCCTCACCACTACCCCGTCATGCTGAGAGCACTACCCCATCAACTGATGCTGCAGCTGAGCCTTTGGGGAAGTCAGATGACTTGCAGAAAGTCATTCAGCTACTTCAGAGAAATGAGATTTAAACCCAGGCCCCTAAACTCAGCAAACCATGCCTTTCTAAATTCTCCTGAGCCACATCTGCACTGCCTAACAGACCATCCTGTGATGATGGAAGTGTCCTTGGTCAGGAGCCACTGGCCACACATGGCTGTTGAGCACTTGAAATGTGGATGGTGCAACTGAGGAAGTAAATCTTTGCTTTATTTACTTACTTTAAATTTTAAAAGCCACACGTGGTCAGTCACACAGTGGAGGACCATACAGTTTTGTCTAAAAACACCGTAAAAGGGGAAACCTTCACCCAGCATAATCCTCAGGGGGAAAACCCCACAAGAGCGTTGGTGCAACTGGTGGTGATTATCACTCACTCATTAATCTTTTCTTAATGGAAATGGTGACAGATTCTTAACAGTGTCTGCGTTTAGGAAACACAATTAATCCACAGACTTGGTTAGTCAGATTTAAAGAGGCCTGCCTTCTCCAGATGCTGGCAGCCAGCAGGAGCCAGGGATAGCAGCTGCGAGGTGCCCTGTGCCCCCAGCAAATGAACTGAATGAGGGCAGGAAAGGAAAATGGAACCAGTTCAACTGCTCGTCTTTCTTCACTTGACAGACTTTAGAGACACCCTGTCTTATTTCTTCTAATCACTGCTCTAAGCACTAAGAGGACATAGTCAAGTTTGTCCTCTTCCTGGAGTTTGACAGTAGCAGGGGTAATGGTGATATAGCCATTACTCAGTGCTGGACAAAGCAGTCTTCCAAGATGGCAGGCTAGAGCAGCCAGCCTTCTGCAAAGAAAAGATTAGAGGATACGTCACCTGGTTAGTACACGTATAGTTGGCATCTGTCACTTGGCTATTCAGTGTCCTCTTAATGGAAATCCCAGCCCAACATACCATTTATCAGATTCCAGAATAAGTGAAAGATTACCAATTAAGGGACCAATTAAGTAAGACTTTGTCTTCTCTTATCAGCAAATAAGATCCACTATACAGTTCTGCTCCAGATCTTATTATTTGCCTTTTGAACTAAAATTCTGGGCCCTTTTGAATGGAAAAAAAGCAAATCAGCAACAGGTGGGGTGGAGAAAAGCCTCATTGGGGTGCTGTGCAAAACTGGGGCCTCAGTCAAACCCTGAGCCAGCAGGAAGGTGGTGGAGAAGCATAGCACAAAAATGGGAATGGAGGCTCTCAGACGAACACCAAAGCAACTGGGAGGGCTAGAAGAAATTCTGCAAGTTAGGTATTAGGGCAGCATAGAGCAACATAAAAGGATGAAAGAAATATCAAGGAAGGAAGCAAGATAAAAGGCTGCACAAAATAAGAACAGGGTTTTCTTTCTAGAACATGGACCACAAAGCCAGCCCATGCTCAGCCTGGTGCCTTTGCATGCACAGATCTACCTTGGAAGTCGGGGCCTGTCATATGCTTGCTGGGCATCTTCTGTTTCACTGTTATCCCTGCTAATGCCATTGCCATGGGTCAGACTCCATGATGAATATTTCTGGGCCCTTAAAGTATCAATCAGTTTGAAATTATTGTGCTACGTAGTGAGTTTTCTGAGCCAGTGCCTCTCAAGCTCTCATGTGCATAGAAATCATCTGTATGATTTGTGAACATGTATTAAAGTTGGAATTGCTATTTTAGTAGGTCTGGAATGAGGCCTGAGATCCTACATTTCTAACCCTTTCCCGAGGAGGCCAACATGCTGGTCCTCGGACCACACTTGAAGTAACAAGCTTTTATTTTTCCTATTGGTCACAAGCTAGTGCAGTTGGTTGAGAATCATACCAGGAAAGTCAGGAACATCAATTTGATCTCCATTAGTGATGTCACTCGGTTCTGTGGCTGCAGAGTGAACCTGCAGCTCCAGATGGTTATCATGGGTCTTCATTACATACGCACAGAGGACCAGAGGAACGGGAAGGAACCCAGGTGCCTATCCAGAGGCCAGCGTGTCACACCTGGACAGCTATGGGGAGCCCACATCAGCAGCCCTAATTCTGTGCTCTTTCCCTCTTCAACATCTTGTAAGCCTTTCTCTCTGAATGTCAATTTTGGAATCACTCTTTGACAAAATCACTCAGAAGATGGATTGCAAACAAGGCACCTCTCTCACACTGACTGGGTGATCTCAAGTGGCTGCCTCCAGAGCTATTTTGAGAAGGACTCTGCCGAAATACTGTCATAATGGATTGGTGACGTCCACAGTGGGAGGAAGATGGGTAACATGGTGGTGTAGCCAGCACAGGAAGGTCCGTCCTGGCTCCTCTCATGAACCTGGGATAGTGAGAGGCTGGCAGGCAATGGCAGGTGAGTCCCCGCACAGCTCGGAGCATGCTCAGCATGAAGCTTCTGAGGAAGTCACCCGCGTGCTGCCTGCTCCAGCACCCAGTCAGGGGCTGAAGAATCAGCCTCAGGAAGACCTCATCCCAGGGCACTTCCGACAGAAAGGGGTGCAAAGAATGTTCTTAGGGGTGTCTTTTCTTTCACAACCAGACTGGCTGCCTCACAAGAGAGCGTGCCCCAAAGGACTTTTGGTAAACTGAACACTGCAGACACTGCTTTTTTTTTTCTGGGAAAACTAACAATTTTTAAAGAATCAGAAGACCTGGGGTTTAGTTCCATTTCTGCCACTTTAGAGAAGACACTTCAGTTTCTTTATCTATGAAATGGAGGAGTTTAACTAAATGGCCTCAAATTCTAGAGGAAATGCAGACTATGTGCTCATCCACAAAGCACAGCTGCAATCACTCTCGTTTGTAGCAACTTGAATTTATAGAGAGGCATTTCAGTCCTTGGTTAGTCCATTACTACCGTTAATATCTCAAGGTCTCCATAAGTGTCGTCCATTTGAGAAAATTAGCTTGGCAAAGAGTTGGCTCTTTCTAACTGATAAGAAAAGATGGCATGTGAAGGTCCT
Source organism: Glossophaga mutica (assembly GCA_039655065.1). Classification (NCBI taxonomy): domain Eukaryota; kingdom Metazoa; phylum Chordata; class Mammalia; order Chiroptera; family Phyllostomidae; genus Glossophaga; species Glossophaga mutica. Next base: position 140,455,093 of record CM077305.1, on the reverse strand, counting down.
ATTCATTTTTATTATTTTTTATTCTCACCTGAGAACACGCTTTCATTGCTTTGAGAGAAAGAGAGAAAGGGAGAGAGAGAAACATCAACAGGAGAGAGTAGCATCAACCAATTGCTTCCCATTCACTCTCAGACCCATGCGCCTGTGCCTAGCCCAGGGATCAAACTTGCAACCTAGGCATGTGCCCTGACTGGGGATTGAACCTGCAACCTTTCAGCTACAGGGTGATGCTCCAGGCAGCTAAGCCACACTGAACAGGGTCTTATTCATTTTCAAAAGCTTTGTTTCTGGAACTAGAATTTCCCTTTCCAAGATAAAGACAGTTATCCTTGCCCTAACTGATGTGGCTCAGTTGGTTGGAGCATCTTTCTGTACACCACAAGGTTGGGGGTTTGATACCCGGTCAGGGCACATACCTAGATTGCAGGTTTGACTCCCAGTCAGGGCACATCTGAGAGGCAACCAATTGATGTTTCTCGCTCTCTCTCTCCCTCCACCCCCCCTTTCCTCCCTCCCTCCCATCCTCTTTCTCTAAAATCAATAAATATATTTTTAAAAACATTTTTTAAATGCAGTGGTCCTCAAAGGGTGATCCTGACCACCTGTGGGGGGAAAAAACATCTAGAAGAATTAGTAAAATAAGGGGTAGAAGGGTTAGTAAAAGTATTTCATTTTTAAACAAGAATTATGTCCCCAACCCTGTCCGGGTGATTGTTATACAGAAGTTTGAGAACCACGCCCCTGGTGCTTTCTCCTCCACTCTGTGGTTCACCTAGTTTGGGGAAAGGGGGTGAACAGCGGGTTCTTGCACAGCAAGAGCTTGAAATTGATTTTCACAGGTGCAGCTGGCGTTGGCATTGCCCGTGTGTGCTCTTACAGGTATTAACTCTCTGATGGGGTCAAAAAAAAGCCCCTCAGTTAAGAGATCCTGTTTTGTGGCTACAGCTTTATTTTTATTGTTTCACATCATTCATTTTAACAAGATTATTTTCTGTCTCCAGTTGAAGAAATAAATGCATGTATGTGTACAGATCTCCAGTGTGCGTCAACAAGACCCAGGCACAGTTTGGACACTGACAACATATTCTAAAGACTGACATGTGATTACATAATCAGCTATGCAATATGATCAACTGCTTTGTTGTTGTGATATATATGCATTACTCCAACCCCCTTATAAATTAAAAAGTAGAACTATACCAAATCAGCATCATACCAGATATGACTCATTGAACTGTTTTAACTGGAATTACTAGATTTTTGCGCTATAAAATGCAAAAAGGTTATTAAGATAAAGAGAGACACAAAGGAAGGGAGAGAAAGAGAGGGAGAAACCTTCTTAATAGCACTTATTACAATTTTCTCTCTCTGACCAAACTATGAACTTCTAAAGGACAATGAGCTAGTCCATTTGCAAAGCTTAGCCACCATTTTGTGCTTGTTTCCAGGTCTCTTTAGCAATGACTACGGAGAGGTGTTGACCCCTCCCTGGAAATGGGCCTGGCCTTATGACTTGATCTGACCAATTAAATAGCTAAAGGGACATTATGTCAGTTCAGAGCCTAATCCTCCAGAGGTCTGGCAGGATTCCATTCATTCCTGCTCTTGGAATTGGCCCAGCCACCACATGAATTAGTCCAGGGCAGCCTGCTGGAGGATGAGAGAGCAGACAGAGCAGAGAGGAACTATCCTAGCTCAGAACCTCCTTGACCAGCCATCCCGAATGACCCAGCAGCTGGCTGCAGATACTGAGTTCAGCTAAGACCAGAAGAACTGGCCAGCTGAACCCAGCCTGACTGCTGACCCAGAGCATTGTGAACTAGTAGCTAGTTTTCATTGTGAACCATTGTGTGTTATGGTGTTATGTAGCCAGGGCTGAATGATACAAGGAGAGGTCATGTTTGAGTTTTATTTATTTTTATATCTCCAACAGCCAACACAGCATTTGGCATGATGTGGCACTCAATGAAGAAACGCTGACCAAGTAAATGAAGAGATGAACAAATTACCATGACTGAGAAACTTCAAGTTTCTTGCTGTTCAGAGTACCACGGGAGGGAGCATCATTCGTCCTTGAGCTGTAAAAATAGGAACACTTCAGAACTCTGCCTTTTTAATAGCAGCAATGTCTCTTATTAAGCAACAGAGGAGAGATTGGGTACCACCTACTCTGAAATCTGAGGTACATGCCTATAATTTTCTAAAGAACTCAAACCATTAAGTAATCTCTTTTTGAAACTGTGTATTCTGGAAATCCACTTCTTTTTTTTTTTAAATATATTTTATTGATTATGCTATTACAGTTGTCCCATTTCTCCCCCATCATTCCCCCCACCCTGCACACCCTCTCCCACTCACATTCCCCCCTTTAGTTCATGTCCATATGTCATAAGTTCTTTAGCTTCTATATTTCCCATACTATTCTTGCCCTCCCCCTGTCTATTTTCTACCCACTATCTATGCTACTCATTCTCTGTACCTTTTCCCCCTCTCTCCTCCCATGCCCCTGTTGCTAACCCTCCATGTGATCTCCATTTCTGTGGTTCTGTTTCTGTTCTAGCTGTTTGCTTAGTTTGCTTTTGTTTTAGGTGTGGTTCTTAATAGCTGTGAGTTTGCTGTCTTTTCACTGTCCTATTTTTTATCTTCTTTTTCTTAGATAAGTCCCTTTAACATTTCATATAATAAGGGCTTGGTAATGATGAACTCCTTGAACTTGACCTTATCTGAGAAGCACTTTATCTGCCCTTCCATTCTAAACGAAAGCTTTGCTGGATAGAGCAATTTTGGATGTAGTTCCCTGCTTTTCAAGATTTCAAATATTTCTTTCCAGCCCCTTCTTGCCTATAAGGTCTTTTTTGAGAAATCAGCTGACAGTCTGATGGGAACTCCTTTGTAGGTGACTGTCCCCTTATCCCTTGCTGCTTCTAGAATTCTCTCCTTCATTTGAATCTTGGCTAATGTAATTACGATGTGCCTTGGTGTGTTCCTCCTTGGGTCCAACTTCTTTGGGACTCTCTGAGCTTCCTGGACGTCCTGGTAGTCTATTTCCTTTGCCAGATTGAGGAAGTTCTCCTTTATTATTTGTTCAAATAAGTTTTCCACTTGTTGCTCTTCTTCTCCCCCTTCTGGGACCCCTATAATTTGGATGTTGGGACGTTTAACGATGTCCCGGAGGTTCCTAAGCCTCTCCTCACTTTTTTGAATTCTTGTTTCTTCCTCGTTTTCTGTTTGGTTGTTAGTTTCTTCCTTCTGGTCCACTCCATTGATTTGAGTCCCAGTTTTCCTCCCATCTCTATCAGTTCCCCATGCTTCTTCCTTCATTTCACGTATTGTAGCCTGCATTTTTTCATCTAATTTGTGAGCAAAATCAACCAATTCTGTGAGCATTTTGATGACCAGTGCTTTGAACTGTGCATCTGATAGGTTGGCTATTTCTTCACAGTTTAGAGGAATTGACTCTGGGGTTTTCATTTTTTCTCCTGTTTGAGCCATTTTTGGTGGGGTTTTTTGTTTTGTTTTGGTTTGGTTTTAGTCTGGTCGCGGCTATTACGTAGTGAGGGATGGAGCCTTAGGTGTTCCTCAGGGCGGGACAGCCCAGTCGCTGGGTTGTGACACTATAGGTGGGGGCGGGGTCCGAGAGGGAAGAATGGCGCCTGTTCTGCTCTCTCCTGGACTCTGGTCCCTTCCGCCACTTCCCCTCTGCCTGGACCGTCTGCGCGCGCGAATGTGGGACCACCTGGTCAGCCAGCCGCCTTGTGAGGCCTCACTGGGTCTGCACAGTTGCCCCCCTGTGCCCAGGGACTGCCAGCCACTGCCTGTGCACCTGGGAACTGCCAGCCGCTGCTGCTTGTGTTCCTGGGCCCGCACCTCCACTTTTTTCTGCTGCGACTCTGCCCCTCTTACCGGTCTGGATGAATGGTTGTTGGACTTCCGTACAGTTCAATTTTCTATAAGTTCTGGTTGTTTTCTTGTTTCTAAATATTGGTTGTCCTTAATTTTGGTTGTTAGAGGAGGCACAGTGTGTCCGCCTACACCTCCATGTTGGCTGGAAGTCCTGGAAATCCACTTCTTTAAACTGTCTACAAAACAGCCTTGAGATGAAGACTCCCCACGTAACAGGAATGGGGCCCTGTTGTTTGTTCTCGTTGCAGAATTATCACCCACATCTGCTCAGGGATATCATCGGGGGCTGTGAGACACAGAGCGAGGTATCTGAGAGTGCCTGCGTGCCACCTCCAGGCTCTGACAGTCACCAACTTACTGTTTATACATATGAGCCAAGCCCATACCTACAGGGTGGAAATCCAGAGCTCCTGCTTGCACCCAGGCAGGTGGCATGTGGGCATCAAGATCCAAGAAGAAACCCCAAAACAATATTAAAGAATGAAAACATGATCTTAAGAAATGTCTTCACTTCCTATTTGCTACTATACTTAATGTTCTTGAACTGTCGCTGTGAGCAGGGCTGGAATTCATGTGATATAACTGCTCAGTGTGACAACAGGCTGTACTATTGTTTGCTTTCTGATGATTCAACTTAATTCTTTTACTGCTTGGCTATGTTTGCACTGTTTGTGAAATCTTCATTCACTGAGATGTTAGAGCTTTACTTGAATGGAACCCAGCATTTGTATATTAACATTTTCTTTTTAAAAATGATTTTATGTTTTTAAGTTATTTTATTGATTATGCTATTACAGTTTTCCCAATTTTTCACCCTTTATCTCCCCTCCACCCTGCACCTCCCAACCCTTGAACATTCCCCCTCTTAGTTCATGTCCATGGGTTGTACATATAAGTTCTTTGGCCTCTCTGTTTCCTATACCATTTTTCACCTCTCCCTATTTTGTGCCTACCAATTATGCTTCTTCTTTCCTGTACCTTTTCCCCACATTCCTCCCCTCCCCATCCCCACTGGAAACCCTCTATGTGATGTCCATTTCTCTGATTCTATTCCTGTTCTAGTAGTTTGTTTAGTTTTTGTTTTTATTGTTTTTCTTTACTTTTTTTGATTCATTTGTTGATAGTTGTGAGTTTGTTGTCATTTTACTGTTCATAGTTTTTGACCTTCAATTTCTTAGATAAGTCCCTTTAATATTTCATATAATGATGAACTCCTTTCACTTGACCTTATCTGGAAAGCACTTCATCTGCCCTTCCATTCTAAATAAAAGCTTTGCTGGGTAGAGTAATCTTGGATATAATTCCTTGCCTTTCATGACTTTGAATACTTCTTTCCAGCCTCTTCTTGCCTGTAAGGTTTCTTTTGAGAAACCAGTCGATTGTCTTCTGGGAACTCCTTTGTAGGTAACTAACTGTCTCCTTTTCTCTTGCTGCTTTTAAGTGTCTCTCCTTATCTTTAATCTTGGGTAACTTAATTATGATGTGCCTTGGTGTGTTCCTCTTCAGGTCCAACTATTTGGGACTCTCTGGGCTTCCTGGACTTCCTTGAAGTCTATTTCCTTTGCCAGATTGGGGAAGTTTTCCTTCATTATTTGTTCAAATAAGTTTTCAATTCCTTGCTCTTGCTCTTCTCCTTCTGGCAACCCTATAATTCAGATATTGGAAAGTTTATAGTTGTCCAAGAGGTTCCCAAGCCTCTCCTCATTTTTTTTAAAATTCTTGTTTTTTCAGTCTGTTCTGGTTGGATGTTTATTTCTTCCTTTTGTTCCAAATTGTTGATTTGAGTCCTGGTTTCCTTCCTGTCACTGTTGGTTCCTTGAATATTTTTGCTTTATTTTACTTCGGGTATTTTTCATTTGTTCTTTCATTTTTCGACCAAGCTCAATCAGTTCTGTGAACATTTTGATTACCAGGGTTTTGAACTTTCCATCAGATGGGTTGGCTATCTCCTTATCGCTTAGCTGTCTTTCTGGTTTTACTCTGTTCTTTCATTTGGGCCACATTTCTTTGTCTCAGCTCACCTGTTACGTTGTGAGGGGGCGGGGCAACCCTCCTTGCTGCACTGCGGCACTGCCTGTGGGGGAGATGCCGGAGAGAGAACAGTGCAGCTTGCCTGCTCAGCTCTAGCCCCACTTTCCAAAGAACACTCCTGTTAGACTAGGAGATTCTTCCACCATGGCAACCTCCGCCATAGTCCACAGTTGGCTCTGAGTCTCAGTTTCCCCGTTCAGCAAGCCCCACCCACCCGGTCCACCACCTTGCCTCGGGTTCTCTCTGTCAGCCCATCTTACTGGTCTGGTTGGTCTGGCTGACTCTTTAATTCCTTGGTTGTTGGAGTTCCATGCAGTTTGATTTTTCTGGAACTTCCGATTGTTTATTAATTTTAGATTGGTTGTTACCCTCCTTTTGGTTGTGCAAGGAAGCGAAGGGTTTCTACTTATGCCTCCATCTTGGCTGGAACTCCCCTGTATGTTAACATTTTCTGCCAGGATTCTTCTATCATTGACCTGTAATAAAGTAGCATGTGCCTCAAAAAGAAATCATGGAGGAAGACAGAAAAGATAACTAGTCTTGATCTTCTTGGAAGAGCTTAATAATGCATAGCTCAGGACCTCTTGAGCCTGCCTGGGAAGGAAAGGGTGTGGCAAGGGCTTGAGTATCATCACACATGTACATGTGTGCATAGGGGTCCATGCATCCCAACATAACTTCCAGTTTTAGAAAAGGCTGGAGGAACACTTGGTAACCAGAGCCCCATCTTGGGAAGAGCATGTGCTTTGGAAACAGATCAAGGCTCGAACCTGACCCTGAACCTAGAAATTACACTTCTAGGAATGTAGTCTATACATATCATATGCAGAGAAGGATGTTCACTGCAGCATTATTTACAACAAATACTAGAAACAACCTAAGCACTTATGGTAGGGAATGTGGTTGACCAAAACATGATGCATTTATTTTGTTGACTGCTGTGTAGACATCAAAAGGAGTGGAGCATTTCCGGTTGTGCTACTACGGGAAGAGCCCTTAACTGTACCACTAAGTGAAAAAAGGAAAGGGTGGGGCAGTGTGTATACTGGACTCCCATCAGTGCACGTGCACACAGTATGTCAAGATACCTGAGAAACTCTTAATAGTGTTTACATGTGCAAGACAGGACTAGATTACAATTTCTTTTCCTACCCCAGGTGTAAGGAGACTTTCTCGTCCTCATTTTCCCTACTGTTTGGATTTTTCTCATGTGAGTATGCCATTTTTGTAACTAGAAAATAAAATGCTACCTCTGACATTTAACAACTGCAGTAGATTGCAAAAGTGGGCACAATTCTCCACCCCTCCCCATATGCATGCTCCTTCGCAGTACTGCAGCTCCTCCCACTAAAAATGGAGTCCATTTCAACTTCCCTTGAATATGGACAGGCCTGGTGACTTGCTTTGGCCAATATTACAGTAGAAGTAACACATTACAAGCCCCACACCTGGGTATCAAGAGGCCTTGCATCCATCCACCCTTCCTCTTTGAATCCTGCCAAGCGGCCATGTGAACCAGCCCCAGATAGCTTCTGGAGGATGAGAGAGATCATATAACTGGTTGTACCCTATTCCCAACACCCCAGCTGACAGCCAGATGATCCCTAGAATAGTGAGCTAAATAAACACTTGTTATTTTAAGCCACTGATTTGGGGGATGGTTTGTAACAGCAAAATCTAACTGGTATTCCAACCATGTGACCTTAGGAAGAATCTGTTTCCTCTTTTGAAAGGTAAAATAACTACACCAACTATAGGAGGCATTTGCAAACATTTAAGTGAGATAACATGTGTAAATCACACTGTTAGGCAATAATTCTGGTACTTAACATGACAGATGTCATCTTACCAAGCAAACTAACTACCAGTGCACTCAAGAGGAATGGGCCTTCATCACCTCAAAGAAATATACTTGCCTAGATAAGTAAGTGCATTCAGTCGTTTAGTGCTTTGGGTTATATGGCTCTTAACAAGCCCATGCCACATGGCTACAAGCCACCTGTGTTAGCACATGCCACGTGGCTCTGTATATCACATCTCTGTCCCCTTTCACTGAGGGGATCTACCATCTTGCTGTCACCCAAGATGCTGCTTCTGTCTGTAAGTTTCTCTAATGGACTTGATGTAGTTCTTGATGTAATTAGCTTCCTTCTCCAGTCTGTGGCCATTTGGAAGTCAGTTTCATATACCTCAGGAAATGTTCTCAATATACGCCCCAGTACTAGCTCTTTACCCCTTCCCCACACCCAGTAAAAGAATGTGAATCTCAAAGGATGGAGCAGAAAGGAGGTGTCACCCTGGGCCTGGCTGGGAAGTTGAACTTCCCAGTGGCACAGGCCTGGAGCTAAAAGAGCCAAAACTGAGCATGGATATGTGTGTGCGCATGTTCACACACATATTCAGAACACTCACTTCTCCCTGGTCAGTCCCGACAGAAGGAGTTCTGTGGGTCCGGTGATAGGACAGGCAAACCTGTACTACACAGGCTACCCGCTGACAGGCCCAGAAGCAGAGAGAAATCACTGAGACCTTTCCAAGCAGGACTACTCTAGAGGTTAGCTTCAAGTCAAGGAAAGGGATAGAAGATTCCTAACAGAAGTTTTTTAGCCAAATTAGCCACACCTGTGCTAGCTATCACCACACGCAGCCCTCACCCATTACGTTAGAGGTACCAGAGGTCTCTTTTCTTCAGAAAATAGTCTTCAGTGATTATCCGTGGTTATAAAGTCATATCACTCCCCACAAGGCTGCCAGTCCCTGAGACTCCATGTCGTGGCCACAGAAGGCCCATCCTCCAGGTCTCAGACCATTCCAAGTAGCATTCTCTGAGCTGCCCTGCCCCTTGGATGATTCCTGGGAGGGGCCATGGGGCGCCGCTGCACCGGGCCTTGGCACAACAGAACCAGGTAAGCAGGACAAAGGAGAGAAAGCCCACCAGCACCTGAGCAGCCACCCACCAGCGTGAGGGAGGCCTGAGGGAGAGCAGAGAGAATCGCCCAACCTCTCTACACAGAGAAGACCTTGAGAACTAATCGTTACCCACGGAGGGTCACTCAAGGAATCTGGAAACCGACAGGACACCCACCAGCTTCTTTCGCAGGGTAGCTGAGCCCAGACTGCCAACAAGTGTGGGGAACCCATTTGTTCTCAGCTTCTGTGTCCAGAATCCCATCTTGCAAGGCAGGCCAAGCGGAAAAGCAGAGGGGGGTGTGCGGGAAGGGCATCCTAAGTAAAGGGAAGAGTGTGAAGAAGGGCACAGAGATGCAGGAGGGCCTGGAGTGATCACAAAGAGTGTAGGGAGCCCAGGGCTTACCGGCACGTGGCCGGCAGTGCCGGCGCACAGTAGGGCACGAAGGGGATTGGAGAGTCCAGGTTGCCCTAAAGAACTCAAACTTCATCTTGAAGGCAACATTATCTTTTACTTTCAAATGGGGAGGAAGAATTTCTCACAGAGCCTAGTAATTGCTCAGTCATTTTTGGATGGGTGAATTAAAGAAGAAATGAATCTGGGTCAGCAGTCTATTAAATTTAGGATTCTTGCTCAATTTTTAATTATAGTCATAAAAGCAGCCATCATTCCTTAAGTGCTTAAAAGGAGTACTATCTCATTGGCTCTCAAATTTGGCCATGCACTGGACTTACCCAGAGAGATTTTTAAATGCTAATGAATGGTGCCCACAACCAGGAATTCTAATTTAGTGGACCTGGGACTTCTGAACATCTTCCAGCATTTCTAATGTGCAGCTAAGTCTGAGACGCAAGGTCCTATCTCATTTGTCACAACATCCTCATGACAAAGACTCTGTCACTACCCCCACTGTACAAACTGGTTGTGCAGCTATCCCTGTTGAAGCATTGGATGATCTGTGTGTTTGTGGAAGAGAAAGGCTGGGGGCTGTTTATGAGTCTCGGTGGAGTTTATCGACTGTCAGACTTGCATAGTCTTAGGACTGAGTCTTATGCAGGTTTAACACACGGCAAGGACTGGGCTGTTGTGTCTGCCCAGAGCTGCAGGGACGGAGTAGGGTTATGGCCCTACATTCCTGGACCAGGAAAAGTGAGAGACACAGAGGGAGAGGGTGGCAGCCAGCTGAGGAAAGTACCGGAGTGAACACTGATGAGCTCTTCTCGCTCCCCTGCCAGTACCCGTGGCCAGCCGCTCCTGTACTCCCTGTCTTCTCCAAAAGGTCAAAAACCCATCTACGGAGAGATGCTCCTTTTAGCAGCTGCAGCGGATGGTTTCAAAGGCAGGGGAAGAAAAAATAGGAAAGACAATTTTTCGTGATTTCCCCCCTCAAATTTGTTGAGCTAATGTGATAAGGAAAAGATGCACATTACTAATGTATTACTAAATCAGGGAGTACCTGGGTCTCTACAGAGGGGGCATTAAACAGCACATCCAACCACCACAGTGGATGTGGCCAGCCAGGGGCCAAGAGGGGTGTGGGCAGGACAGTTCCTTCAGTCCCAGTGTTGTCTAAGACCTAATTCCATCCAGTAGTTTTCCTTACAAATTACTGCTGCCTTCATTAGGCCTCCTTAGTTTTAAGTAACAGAATCCATCTTAACGTAAAGTCAGCAAAACTTATCACACTGGCGAGGGTACATCTCACCTCGAAGGACCCAAGAGGAAATGGAGGGGGCAGTTTGCTGATGTAGTTTCCCAACCCTTGCTCCAGGATTGCCTCGAGAACTTGAAAATTTCCAATTGCCCTGACAGGTTCAGTCAGAAGCTCCAGGGGTAAAAACAAAGCATCACTGTTTTATCTTTTAAAGCCTCCCCAGGTGTTTGAGAACCACTGGGCTAGAGTAAGAATAAAAGCTCAACTGTATTGCGCACTTGCTGTGCTGAGCCTTATTCTAAGTGGTAACTCATTTAAGTTTCACAACTTGGTGAGGTGGGTACAACTGTCTCCATTTCAAAGATGTGAAAGCTGAAGTTCCCAGAGGCTTAAGTAATCCAAGAAGGCTTCATGTGGCCTGATGTGGGTGTTCAAGGATGAGGGTGCTGGAGAAGCCTTGAAAGGCAGTCAGAGCAGCATGGTGGGACAGGGGTGAGCGGGCGCCGTGGGCCAGTGGGAGATAATGTTTGCTACCATATGACCAGGGGATAAAGAGACTCTGGGGACACAAGCTATCTGGAGGGGTGACTGTGCCCCTGGGGAGGAAATACGGCTTCTACATGAGCCCCTGTGTGGCAGCTGAGAACAGGGAGTGAAGTAGTGCTGTTTTTAACCAAAGCTGTAGTGGAAGAACTTAAGTGGGCAGAAGACCAGAGTTTGGCTCAGATAGCAAAACTCACCCCCTCTCTCATGGAGAACAATTCTTGGAAACTCTTAAGGTCAGTGAGGGCTAAAGGATTTGGGGTGCTATGGAGCGTTGACAGAGAGCAGTTCTGAGCCCATTGCATGACTTTCTAACTTGTCCACTAACTCTGTCCACTGAAAAGGTAGAAAAAAATGACCAAGCCACTAGCTATGATCATCCCTAGATTAGGTCTTGAAACGCAAAGTCTCATTAAAACAAACAAACACATACACACATGGAATCAGAGCTTCCTCCAGTACTGGCTGAGCCCAGATGGAAATGTACAAGACGACCCCAGAACATATCTGACTGGATAACAAGCAAGCTACCAACTACAAGGGTCAGTCAAAGACACTCAGGAGCCAAGTTGAAGAGACTCTTACTGGCTAAAGATGGGAAATTTGAGAACAAATGATAATAGTTGCAAGGGCTTGAAATCCATCAAATATGTTGAAATTCATGAGTTTATAATTACATATATTTGGTCCTTTCTGGAGGATGACAGAGAATCAATTTTTTTACTCTTCAAAAGCACTAAATAAAGGGAAAAATCAAAGATATATCCTGCTCTCCCTATATGATCTTATCACTGGGTAACCAGTAGTAAATGAAGGGAATTTTATCTTTATAAAAGTACTCCAACTATAAAGAGAAAAGGGTATGATAGAGTTTAAATAGCACTATTTTGCAAACCCCAGTGATTTACTGGGTATAGGTATCAGTGGCTGCTAATATCACTTCCCAGTAACATCATAAGAAGAGCGACGACCAGACACTATGTGCCTCCTGTAGTCTCACCGAAGAAATCGAACCTGAGTCCAAGCCAGTCTCTAGGTCCAGCTCCCAGACCGCAGGAGCCTGGTGAACTATCCATAAACGTGTCATCAGGAAATCCATGCTGTGGCAGCTTCCGCAGGTCAGAGGGACCAGGTTCTTCCACAGATAGATTTAAAAAATAAAAAATAAAGAGCAGGAAAATGTGTAGATTACAAAAGATTGAAAGAGACTTAAAAGACACATCAAAGCTGCTGTAATAGCATAATCGATAAAATATATTTTTTAAAAAAGATATATCAAAGCTTTTTAAATGTCTAAAACTAAACTATAGTGTCCATGATGTACATTCAAGTAAAAAAGGAAAACGCTAAAACTGGGACATTGATTACTTGTTGGGGAAGGAAGGACGGGGACTCTGGTTGGAATGGGGGGTGCAAGTGGGCTTCCTGGATGGTGGCAGAGGTCAATTTCTTGATATACTGGTGGTTACACAGGTGTTTGTCTTGGACTAATTCATTAAGTCACATCTGTGTGTTTTGCTTTAAATTCTTAAAAGTGTTTTTCAAATAAGAAAGCAGAGCAATGCCGGTGAGTTGTAGCCGAAGAAGGAGGGAAGCTTCGCCCCTCGGTGAGGAGCACACTGGGAAGCGCGGGCTATGGGAGGGGTGAGCCAGCTGACGGGGTGGCTGGAAAGAGCCTCGGGGACCGAAGCACCAGTTCGTGGTTAACCAAGTCCTTGAAACCCTTACGCAACCATAAAATAATACGTTAAAGGTAAGGAAGAGTATCTCTATTTCGGTGACTGGGGAATGCTTCTAGCCTTCCGGAGTGCTTCCCCCACAGCCCACCACCACTCCTTCAACCTCTGCTTCCTGTTCACTTATTATTTTTATAAATATGTATTATAAATATACTATGTGACAGTCACTATGCTAAGCACTGAAGCCTCAGTAGAGAAGAAGACAGACATATGAGCAGATTCTCGACCTCCTGAAGTTTGTGTCCTAACGAAAGAGACATAAAAGTAGATCAGTAGAGACAATGATTACAAATGCCGATGGGTTCCAATAAGGAAACCTGCAATGTGCTAAAGCAGAGAGAAACGGGGGCTGTGGGGGGCCACTGTAGCCAGCTCCTGGAGGAGGACCTGAGAGGTAACATGTAATCTGGGACCTGAAATGCGAGTAGAAGTCAGTTAGGGGTAGAGCGTGTAGAAGAACATTCTAGAAGGTGAAAGTAAAAAGGCCCTGGAGTGCGGGAAGGGGTTGACAGATTTGAAGAGCTGAAAGAAAATCATTGTGACGATGATTAGTGAGTGAGAAGCAAGTGGCACGAGACAGGAATGAAGAGGTGACAGGGAGCTGGTTCTGGAGGCCTCGCTGAGGGGTTTAGATTTTATTCTAGGAACGGTGGGCAGCCACATTAGGCTTAAAGCAGGGCAGTGGCATGATATCAATTAAGTTTTAAGACCACAAACTGCTGTCATGCAGAGAATAGACAGGAGGGGAAGCACGGAGACCAGAGGGTGCTGCCGTGGCCCAGGCAGGAGAGGTGACACCGCTCAGGACAGGTGACGGCGGAGGCAGAGGGAGATTGAGATGTTAGAACAGTGGAACCAGTGAGACCGGCTGGTGGACGGATGCGCAGCAGAGAATACAGGAAGGAAAGAATTAGATGCCCACGAAGAGTGGAATTGGATCTATGGTTCCGTAGCTCAGTGCAGTCCCCGATATACAGAAGACACTTACGTCATGGGACCAAGTGGGGTCACCGAGAGAGCCCACAAAGAAAGCATAAAAACAGAGGGTCCAGAGCCGTGCCTTAACAGGCACCACCATCCCGAACAGGGCTGGAAACTCTTCTGCGAAGGGCCCCAGAGTGCTGTTTCAGGCTTTGGGCGCCACGCCACCCCGTCACATCTACTTAGCTCCGCCCTTGTAGCCCGAAACCAGCTGTATTCCAGAAACATTTCATTTATGGGCAGTGAAATTTGGATTTTGTATAATTTTCAGGTGTCATGAAATATTATTATTTTTTTCAACCCATTTACAAATGTAAAAACCTGTCATTCGCTCTTGGGCGCAACAGCAGGCAGCAGGCCAACCAGGTCCGTGGCCGTAGTTTGCCGGCCCCCGGTTTGGAAGCCAGAGGAGAAAGAGCCAGCAGGTGAGGCTACAGGTGGTACGAAAAGGGACCCCACGATGATTAAGGTCACCAGGTGGTAGAACAGAAAGCACCAGTAGCAGCTGCGGAAAAACTGTAGTGGTGGCCTGAGAAAGTTTAGGCCCCGGGACCCTTTCAGGGTTGAGGTGGATTAGAGACCTCGGTGCCCCCTGCTCTGGTTCTGCTGGTTGAGAATTTTGAGCCAAAGGCTATTTTCATGGCCAGGGCAGTCTCCCCCTCACCCTTAAATCTTCTTACCCCAGCTGATGAAAAAAGACAAAGGAAATGGAATACACAAAATATTGTAAATCTGAGGCTTTTCTTTTTTTCACGATGGGGACAAAAGAATCATAAAAGGAACCACTTAGTATTCACGATAATAATACCATGTAGACTGTGGTTAGCAGAATTCTAAGGTAACACCTGTTATGGGTTGAATTACATCCCCCAAAATTTGTGTGTTGAAATATTGGATTGGCCAAAAAATCCATTTAGTTTTTTCCATAAAATAATGGACACATTTTTTATTTTCACCAATAACTTTGTTGACTTGAATATTTTGAGTATATCAGCTATCTCCCGCTATTGGCTGCTAGTGGGTAGAGGCCAGGGGTGCTGCTAAACATCTTCCAGTGCATAAGACAGCCCCACAGCAAAGGATTATTTGGCCAGAATGTTAATAGTACCAAGAAACTTCACAAACCACTTTTGACACATTCAATCAGTCACAGCACCTTCCCCATATACCACACAAATCCTTTCTGTGTGTTTCAGTTGTGTTTTTACCTTTCTTGACATAATATGGCAAAAATGTTGCACATTTTCTTCCATCTTCAATAATTGACTACACAAAAATTCACCAATTTTAATTTTTTTAAATGCACGCTGATATGACAGCTGTCCCACTACAATCTAAAAAATAATGAAGTTAATGGCAACTAAGCACTAGAGCCGTCGTATGGAAAAATCATAACACATTTTTTGGTCAACCCAAAACTTTCCTCTGGTACTTCAGAACGTAGCCTTATATTAAGATAGAGTTATGGCAAATGACTTAACACCCAGGGAACAACCATGTGAAGAAAAAGGCAGAGGCTGGTCTGACACTCCTACGTGCCAAGCAATGTCAAAGATGGCCAGCAAACCACCAGAAGCGAGGGGAGAAGAATGGAACAGATTCTTCCTCGCAGCCTCAGAAGGACCCAACCCTGGGGACACTTCATCATATATTCAACACCTTCAGAAGTACAAGACAACGAATTCTGTTGTTTCACCCACCCAGTTTTTGGTACTTGTTAGGACTGCCCTAGGAAACAAACAAAGCACCCAAGATTCCAAGTGTCCACACTCGGTGTAACTGTGAGTGGGACTTGTGAATACGAAGAGTAACCCTCCTGTCATTATGTTATAAGATATGGCAGAGGGATTTTGCAGATGTAATTAACGTCCCTAATCAGTTGACTTTGAATTAATCACAAGGGAGATTACTGTGGCTGGGCCTGCCCTAATCAAGTGAGCCCTTAAAAGGAACTGGGACCTTCTCTAAGAGAGATGTGCAAAGCAGGAAAGGGCTGTGTGGCAAGGACCTGAGGGCGAGCTCCAGGAACTCAGAACATCCCCAATCAACAGACAGCTAAAAAGCAGTCCTCTCAGTCCTTCAACCACAAGGAACTAAATTCCACCAACAATTTGATACACCTGGAAGGAAACACAGAGGCCCAGATGAGAACGCAGCCTGGTTGACACCTTGATTTCAATCTTGTGAGACCCTGAGCAGAGAAGCAAGCTATACCAGGCCTGGATTTCTGACCCACAGAGCTGGGAGGTAATAAATAAGTGTGTTCTGAAGTGCTAAGCTTACAATATTTTGTTATGTTGCAGTAGAAAAATGAATGATAGAACAAGTTCTAAGCCATGGAAATAATAATAATAAAGTCTTTTAAAATGGCCTAAATGCAATAGTGTTAAGTCAGACTTTTTTTATTATAATGTTAATCATAAATAGGAAAAAAGTTAACAGTAGCAAAGCACTTTAGATTTCCAAAGTGCAATAGGGAAAAGAAAGTTTTCAAATATGCTAAAAATAATTATAATTGCTATCAATTGGTAAGAAGCTCTTGGTTGAAACAAGGTCTTCTGTAGCTGAAGAAGCACGTTGAACCCACCCCCTCACCTTTCAGCCTCCAAATGCACATGTGGCTTAATAGAGACTAGTCGGGGGAGGAATGATCTTCTTCCTCCCACTCTCACCCATCCAGAAGCGATTAGTGACAGAGAACAAAGAAAGCCACGTGCCTTCTTGTTCTAAGACTTGCACAAATGGAGCCGGTGGGGAAAGGAAGTATCCTGAGAATTGTCTGCAGCACAGGAACAATTCGAGAGAAGCCAGGCTGTCCACTGACAGTGGGCAACGTTAACAGTCTGCCCAGTAAATTTCTAGACCCAACTTCTAAATATTCTTCTTCTCCTTCGATGTCTAGTTAATATTTGACCAAGAAAATTGGGAGGCTAGATAACAAAGTAGCTTGTATTGAGCACCTCAATACAAGGTAGGTACAAAAAGCATTGAGTGCTGTACCCAATACTCTTACAATGTAACTTCAGCTAATCCCCATGGCCATCTGTATTCGTGAGGGTTCTCCAGGTGGATGTGTGTGTGCACCGAGATACACAATTTATTATAAGGAATTGGCTCACATAATTATGGAGGCTATCAAGTCCAAAATTTGCAGAGTGGACTAGCAGCCTGGAGATCCAGGAGAGCCAATGTTCCAGTTCACATCCAAAGGCCATCTGCTGTAGAACCAGGAAGAAGCAATGTTGCAGATGAAGTTCAAAGGCAGTCTGCTGGAGAATTCTCTCTTGCTCGAGGAGGAGCCAGTCTTTTGTTTTATTTAGGCCAACTGATTGTATGAGGCCCACCCACAGAATGGAGGGCAATCTGTTTTATTCAACGTTTACGGATGTAAATGTTCATCTCATCCAAAATACACTCAAAGAAATACCCTGAATGCTTGACCAAATATGTAGGCTTCCCACAGCACAGCCAAAATGACACATAAAATTAATCATCACACCATCTGAAAGGTAGATATTGCCCTCATTGCACATATAAGGAAACAGGCTAAAAATTAAGTGACATACTCAGTAAAGTAGAGCTGGTTGGAGCTCAGATTGCAATCAAGCCTAGGCCCTCTGACTTCAGAAAGTTGGGGGTAGGGTGAGTACCACTGACTCTCACCTAGAGAGAAAAATCCCATCTCCCTCACCTACATTAATAACATCAAACTGGTATTCAATCAGCTGGCAAGATTAGAGCCCCTATTGTGCTTTCAGGTAACTAAAATCTCAACTTGGAGACAAAGCCAAAGAGCTGCAAAAATACGTGGCAGGTCTTATTCTCTCTCGGGTACAGGTGCTCGGACTCCCGAGTCACACCAGAAAGGTGGGTGGCGATGGCAGGACCAGGACCCAGGTCCATCCACCCTTCCTGCTACAAGAACCTGTCGCTTCTTGGGTGACCACAGAGAAGAGTAAGCACTCACAGAGGGGAATGAGCACTTATATTAAACAATTTTATGAGGGTATTGCCTCTGAGGTCCATCGAGGCAAGAGAAGAGGTATTCCTCCTCTTAAGCAGGAAGTAGGAAGAAAGTATTTCCTTAGGACACTCAGACCATCTCGAATTGGAGACAAAATCAAACACCTGCAAAAATGTGCTGCAGGTCTTATTTTCTCTCTGACAAGGGTGCTCAGGAGAGTTTAGGGAAGTCACGTGGCAAATGTCTCCCTGCCCCATCCTGCTTCCCGCACACATTGCCGGTACATCAATCCTTGATACGTGCGTGCTTGTGAGTCTGAGTCCCACCGGCTCAGGAAGTCAACTTCCTATCCACCCCCAGGCCCCATATCTGTCCCCAGATCTGAGACCAGTGCCTGCCTCAGGCCTGAGGGTTGACTCCGAGACCACTGGTGACATCTAGTGGTCAAGGCGGCTGCAGCAGCCGAAGAGCCAGGCTTCCTGGCTTCAAATACTACCTGACCCTTGCACAGAGAAAGCCTGGCGGGAGTCTGAGACTTCCCAGGAGGGAGAACCCCTGCGCAGAGTAAAGAGGGCTCGGGGTCACGTGGATTGAATATTAAAAAGAATGTGATTTCATTTGTTACTTGAGGCTGATGAAGGTACAACTATGTTAAAAAGCACGGAAAGGCTGGTGGCCATTTCTTGATTCTGGACCTCAGTAAAGGGCCTATTGAACATTTCAGGGTCAGACCCCTGCCGAAGTCCCCCTTCTGTCCTTCCTCCGTCTATCTGTCCGCACACTGTCCTCTGTCCACTGTGCTTGTGGCCCGAGTCATATGCAGCTATTTGAATCAAATGAATCAAAATCAAATGGAAAACCTCCATTATTCAGTTGTGTGAGCCACATTTCAACATGCTGAACACAAATCATAGAACACCTCCATCATCGCAGAAAATGATAATGCATAAATGCTGGTCCTCGGGCTAGGAATTTTCTCCCAGGTGTCTTACATTTTTTCATCAAAATTTTCTTTGGAAAGAAAAGACAGAAACCTGGGTGCAAGTGTCACCTTGTTGTGCACTTCATCAGCAAGAAAGCACAGCCTGACGGAGGAGGGGCCGCAAACTTGGCTGGAGCTGGGTTCTTCCCAGATGCCGCCGCACTGGGTCTCTCTCCCAAGAACAGGAGCCGCGTGGGCGTGGTGTTTCGGGCTCCATTTGTCTCTGGAGGTTGAGACAAAACGTTCTCCCCCTTCCTGCTTTCTCTTCAAAAGAAACTTTTTCTTCAAATGTGTGACAGGGAAAGAATGCTTGGTGAAAATGTTTGGGGTGAAGGAAGGCTGTTTTGGAACACAGACTAACCGGATTTAAGGCACTGGCCACCCAGATCCAACCATCTCACAGGGCCTCTTACTACCCTGTTCATTCACTCATTCAGCCAACATTTACTGAGCAGTTGTTATGTGCAAGGCACCGCTCCAGACTCTGAGGATGCAACCAGGAGCTCAACAGGGACTTTCACCGATAGGACTAACACAGGAGGGGGTTACTGGCAACGGAAATAATGGCCCCACACCAGTATAATGGACCCAAGTCAGCCATCTACAGTAACAGCAGCTGCCTCCTTTTGAGTTCGTATCCCCATCCCTATCCTGTACCGAGCACTAAGCTGTCTGCTCTCCAGAGATGAAGAAACCCTCACAGCAGCCATGCTGGGTCTCAGGTACTGTTATTCTCATCTTCCACCTGTGCAAAAACACTCTCAGGAAGCGAAGCAAGGTACTCAGTCACAGCACTGGCGCAGGGACGAGCCAGCTTTCGAACCCTGGTCTCACTGATCCCACAGGGCAGGAAAAAAGAGCATGTTGTCAGGAGACCTGAGATTCAGGCTCAGTTCTGTTACCAGGTAGCTGAGTGGCCTTTGGAATAATCACAAAGTCTTTCTGGGCTCATTTTTTCCCTCTGTGAAATGAAGGTGTGATATTAAGGAATATTTAAGATCCCTCCCACTTGAAATATTCAGTGATAGTAGAATGCTAGGAAGGACCTGTAGCTCCACAGGTAGGAGAAATGAACAAGCCATAGACTTTTCCAGTGGTAAAGACAGATGGGATGAGCCCCATGCTAGGAAAAGAGACTGCTGTGGAAACACAGAGGAAGGGAATGGAAATCAACCTTGGAGGGGTGGGGAGTGGCAGGGGAGTAATCAGAGAAAAAGTTACTTCCTGGAGGAGGTGACAGGTGAACAGGATCCTAAAGGGCAAGCAGAAGTAAGGGTGTTGAAAATGTAGAGAGGGAAGCAAGAGATGCTGGACAAAGCAAATAGAAGTGGTGGAACCTAGAGGGAGGGTATTCAGTGTGGTGATGTGCAGCTTGAAAAAAGAGAGCGTGTCACCCTGGCTGGTATGGCTTAGTGGATTGAGCACCAGCCTGAAAACCAAAAAGCTACTGGTTCAATTCCCAGTCAGGGCACATGCCTGGGTTTCAGGCCAGGTCAGCAGACGGGGCCACACAAGAGGCAACCAATTGATATATCTCTCACACACCTATGTTTCTCTCTCTCTCTTTCTCCCTTCCTCTCTCTCTCTCTCTCTCTCTCTCTAAATGAATAAAATCTTTAAAAAAAAAAAAAGGAGAGAGGACGTTGTTGGACAATTACTAAACTATGTTGCAGAACAGAGGATGGCAGTTTCAGTACCCACTGTCACCAGCTTGAGCTGGTGTCACCCATTGAAGAGCACCACGAACATCCACCCTATACCTTCACACACAGCCCTTTGTAGTGTGCAAAGCAGTTTCACTGGCCCAAACTCACAAAGCTGTTCCCTGTCCAGGCCAGGACTGCAAGTTTAAGCCAGAGCTCCAGCCTCTATTCCACAAGCACCTTATCCAACCCAGTGGTTGGTTGGCTGATAATCCTGCAAAAGACTAAAAACAAGAGGGCTTCCGTTGAGGATGACTTTGAGAGGAACTGGAGTGCCAACCTGGAATCCAGGCTAAGGGAGCGGCATCTGGAGTTGGAAACTGCTCTGTGGACAGGTCTTCCCCATTGTCCTTTCAGATCAGGTAGGTTTCAGAACCTATCTGCGGATTTACCAGAATTCCTGGCAAGGCCGTTTCTGGCTTTACTTAGCTGTCACTGAGATTCTGTGGCCCCACCTTGCCCCGAGGCCTTTCCCCTTCCACTTGCTCATGTTTCTCCTCCTTAAAGGAAACCAGCTTCTGTGGGTCTCTGTGACCTCCCAAGGGCGTGTGTGCTGGGCGGGGATTGCTCAGAGAGACCCACCTAGATCCCCAGCTGTGCACAACAGCAGTACCCACCTCAGGCTGCGAGGAGTCAACCAACTAAGGCTTGAAAAGGACTTAAGCAGTGGTCCTACCTGGATGCTGGGGCACACACATGGATGTTAGCGATTTTAAGGAAAAGATTGACAAACGTGATCACTCAAAACTTTCCAATGTTTGCAAGTTAAATACAAGAACAATATCAGTAAATACTATATTCAAGGGGCTCACTTTCTTACTCAATTCAATTAAAACAAAAAACAGGAAACTAAAGTCCCACAGGTGGGCATCAAAGAAGAAACAGTCGGTGACTTATTCACTGAATGTGTGTGGATTACCTCATCGGCCCTCACCCAGCCTGGTGCGCTACGCCATCACTGCCCCCACCGATGAACAGTGCCCACAACCAGGGTCTCGAGATGCCTGTATTTAACATTTCTACCTTACAGCACAGTCTGTAATGCACAATTTTCAGGTGAAGTATTTAGACCCTGGTCCCCATTTCACAATTTGTAGCGTAATTCCTTCCGCAGCAGTTTAGGTGGCTAAAGGGAGCTGACATTTTTAACCCTCAGCACCAGCAAAGTAAAATTTCACATCTCCCTTTGTTCTTGATAATGAGTACCAGCTCCTGGCTTAGCACTGCAAAGGGGGCTTGCGGGGGGCAGGGGTGGGGATTTCTGAGGCTACCTGACTTGAATTCAAGGGCTTCTCCATAAGAAGAGCTGAGGCCAGGAGGCCTGAGGGAACCCAGGACAAGCAAGGGCCTGATGTTGCCCATGCACACAACCCGGGGCTGTGTCTCTCAAATCGGGCTCCCAAGAAACCTCAGGAGTCACCCCAAGGCCATCTGGGGATGGAACTGAGAGGATCGGTTGGTTCAGAAGTTCTGCTTGTATCTTATGCACGGTTTTTATGTGGAAACCAGTTTCTATAGCTAAAGACAGGCTGCAGCCCCTGTGCTAGCCCAGCCTCTCTCCATTAGAGAAAGCAAAATGGAGCCTGAGGGAGAAGAGCTGAAGCTGTGACCCAGGTCTCCTTCCCCAGCGTCCCGGCTACCCTCTTCACCCTGCACGGACGGCCAGGCTGTGAGACCTGGGCGTTTGCTGTGACCTGAGTTTTGGACAATCAAGTCCCTTACCAGTGTGCTGAGCACCTCCAGCCTATCAGGCTGAGGGTGTCATCAGTTAGTATCAGCTCACTTGCAAGAGCCAGAAAACCCAAATAACAGTTGATTAAACAAGATAAAAGATTTTCCCTATCACACAGGCAGCCCAGGGTTGGTAGGGCAGCTCGAAGAACTTCTAGGAACTCAGGCTCCTTCCAATCCATCCCTCTGCCAACCCGAGGGAGTGCTACCAGAACGCCAGGTACCACCCCTGCATTCCGAGAAGCAGAACTCAGGAAGGGTAAGAAAATAGGTGGAGATACCAGTCATTTTTAAAGGAACTATGTCAGTCAGGGTTCTCCAGAGAAACAGAACCTCAGGAGATGATTGATAGATAGAAAGATAGATAGATAGATAAACATGATTTAGTAGAAGGGATTGGCTCACGTGAACAAACTGCAAGCCTAGGAAAACCAGTGGTATAGTTCCAGTCTGAACACAAAATACCAGGACTGAACACAAAAGCCGGATTACCAGGAGCACCAACGTCCAAGTGCAAGGGAAGGTGGAGGTCCTGCTATCCACGCTCAAAGAGCAAATCTGCCCTTCCTCTGCCTTTTTGTTCTATTCAGGCCCTCAAGGGGTTGGACGATGCCCACCCAGGTCAGCCTGGTTTATCTCCTTTACTTAGCCCACTGATTCAAATGCTAATTTATTCCTGTGACTCCTCACAGACAGCCCAGAGGTATGGTTCCACCAGCCAGCTGGTGATCCCTTAACCCAGTCAAGTTGACGCACAACACGAGCCAACCCAGCAAGTTTCCCCGAAAGCTTTATCTCTTAAGCAGAACTGACTGAAAAAAAAAGGAGGGAAAATGTAGACTGTCATTTCAGACAGCCATCTTCACCGCTGAAAATTAGAACTTCTATAAAAAGAAAGAAGGAGAAACTATCTTGGGGTAGGCATTTGGCAGTCTCTGCCACTCAAAGAATTACTCTGTTACTCTTCATAACAGCCCTATGAAGTAGCACCTACTATCTCCATCTCACAAATGAGGAAATTGACACCTAGAGATTCTGGACAAGGTCTCATACTCAAAATCCCGGTGTCATCTGACTGAAACGCACGAGACACCCTAAACCAGAACCACCCAGCCAAGCCGCCCTTTAATTCCTGACCCACAGAAACTGAGAGATAGTAAATAAGTGCGTTTGTCATACAACACTTAGTTTGGGACTAATTTCTTATGCAGTCACTCCTATAGCTGTGTCTTTCCAGATGATTGGATTTAACAAGGGATCGTTTGAGAAGTTGCCCATATAGCAGGAAAAAACCTATGCTCGAGTCAGAAAAAGTGGATGTGGTCCTGCTTCCAGCTCAGCAAAGCTACCCAACCATGGGAGGGGCAACTCAGGGCTTGGGGCCTCCGAGTTCTTATCTTAAGCTTTTTTTAAAGGGAAAGGGGCAAGTGTTGGCCTAGAAGGTCTCTCCAGTCCCTTCAGCTCTACCAGGTGAAGGACGAAGCTGTGGGAGCCAAGTGTGGTGCCTTGGGCCAGGCCAGCAACAGCTCAGGTGGCTGCAGCCTGCGGCCACTGGAGGAAAGGAAGCCCGAGCCTCTCCTGAGCTGGCCCCAGGCTCCCCCGACCCCTGTGTCCAGCCTCCTGAGACGCATCGCCTCGGTGCGGAGCTTTCACCGAACTAGTGGAAGCTGTGGAAACTGCCAGCCTCTTTGGGTGGAAATCCCTGGGAAATGGTTATATGGGCCACAATTCAACCTGTCTGGAAAAGACTCGAGACCTAACTCACAAGAAGCCATGGAAAAGGACAGCTGGAATTGTTCAGGCCTCCTGGCCAGAGAAATACCCCTACATCAGTGGCTCTCAAGCAGGGGCAGTTGTGCCTCTCAGGGCACATTTGACGATGCTTGCAGACATTTTGGATTGTCGCAACTGGGTAGGTGTACAGAGTGCAGGAATCCTGCTGAATGTCCTGCAGTTTATAGGACAGTCTCCCACAACACAGACTCATCCAGCCTGGAGTATTAATAGTGCCAACGTTGAGAAACCTGCTCTAAGTGAAGATATCCCAGAGAGCAAAGGACAGAGGTGTTCACAAAATAAGGGCCTTCCCCCAACCCCCACCCAAAGTGAGGGCAAAGAGGGCTATTTCTTGAGGAAAAGAAATCTGTAAATAGATCAGAGTGAGGCTGCACTGCAGGGAGCATGTTCTCTCTCTCACACACACCACACACTCACGCTCACACACGCATGCTCGTGCACACACCAAAACCTCCACCTCTGGCTCTGCTCCCTGCATTGCTTCCATCATTTCTGGGCAGCTGCTGGTGGCCCTTCTGAGTCAGGGATGGAGACCCTCAAAGCAGGGATCAAACTGAAACTTGGGGCAGAGCCTGGTTGTGTGGGGACTGAAATGTATACACTTTGGGGGTATGCCTTAAAAAATTAGGAACAAGGCCTGGGAGTGGACTCCTGCTAGTGAGGGAGCCCTGCTAGCTGCAGTGCAGAGGCAGGAGTGACAAGTGATGGTGGTGCCCTCATAGAATGGAGAGCAACGGATGGCCTGGCGATGTCGGGAAGTGGGATTAAGAGGACCTGCTATTAGGTGAGATCCAGACAATCGAGGGCAGAGAGGATTTCCTCTGGCACCTGAAAGTGGCCCTACTTACCGAGAAGGTGCACAACTCTAAGAGAAATGTACGTTAAGGCAAACGTGAGGTGCCATTGTACACCCAAACAGAGATGGCCTGGAAGGAACTGGATTGCAGGTCTGTCACCGGGGAAAAAGAGATAGCCTTGACTGTGGAGCCGGAAGAAGGAGGATCCCCACATACACATACGCCCTCACATGGGGAGGGGCAGGGAATGGGGTGTGGTTCCCCACTGCGGCCATAAACTGTCATCCAGGACTGTTGGGTGGTAGGTTATCTTGATTATTGTCTGACACTTACTGAGCATTTACTATATACCAACGGCTGCTGTATACCTAAATCATTTGTATTAATTTGATAGTTTTGAACATGATAATCCCAGCTTCGTGTCCACTTATATAAAAACCTTTACCTCCTTGCCATTTTACAAATAAGATTGAATCTGCCCTGGCTGGTGTGGCTCAGTGGTTGAGTGCCCGCCTGCAAATAAGAGTCCCAGCTTTGAATCCTGGTCTAGGGCACATGCCTGGGTTGCGGGCCAGGTCCCCAGTAGGGGGCGTGCAAGAGGCAACGACACATTGATGTTTCTCTCCCTCTCTTCCTCTGTCCTTTTCCCTCTCTAAAAAAATAAATAAATAAAATCTTTTAAAAAATAAGGTTAAATCTTTTGTGAAAAGAGAACTAAATTTAAGAGTTGAAAGTATTGGGTTCAGCCCTGGCTGGGTGCTCAGGTGATTAAAGTGTTGTTCCAGTAAGCCAAGGTTGTGGCTTAGATCCCTGGTCTGGAACAACAAATTCTCTCTCTCTCTCAAAAGAAATCAATAAATAATAATATTAATAAAAAGAAAGTAATGGGCTCAAATTCTGATTCTCCACCTTATATCTGTGGTCAGCCTCAGTTCCATCCTTCAAAACAGAAATCATAATAATCATTGCCTCACGAAGTGGTTGTGAGGAGTAAATAGGACAATTTACGTGAAAGGTAACTAAATATGATGGGCTCCCAAATAAGGTTTGTTTTTAAAAAATAATAATGCTCTGAGGAAGAATACCAATTCTTTCACCAGCTGAAACTATATATTATTAAATGTGGCTCAAGGGCCATCAGTTAAAGCCCAGAATTCTCAAATCCCAACCCTTCCCTGGTCAAACCTCCCACTCTCCGCTGCCTGCTTCTCCGGCACTGTTGATTCTTCTCATGTGCAAGGATTTCAGCAGAGCTAGTGGTCCCCCCTTCTCCACGCGCAGCACAGAGCCCTCTGCAGCTAGTACTGCAAGGAACACAAAGCAGGCGTTTGCTAAGTGTTGCTTCAAGCTGTATTCGGTCTTAAAGACCTTGGGGGTTGTACTGGCATTTGACTTGTTTAAATGAAACTATTAATCCCAAAACTTAAATTTAACTCCAGTGGATTAAGAAAAAAACTCCTCTAGATCACACCTATATTAGGTTTGTTTTATATGCAAGAAAATACTTGTTTTATGGTACTTGGTAGATTTTTAAAAATCTGTTAAGATCAAAAACCTAAAGAGTGAAGAATGAGTTGGTGGGGAGAGAGAGAGGAAGAGAAAGGCATATAGATGCTTTTAAAAAAAAATCCAAGGAAACATACGTGGGCCCAGAAAGAGGTTGCATAGCTTGTGGGAGTTTTAAAACAATTAATTATATTGAGTTCTGGGATAAGTAGCAATTGTAGCAATTGGGATGGGCTTCACGTGTCGCTGGCAGCAATACCCAAAAAGACCACAAGATGGCAATATGACTCCAGAAGTCTCTTCAGTCTCTCCCACGCAGCGGCTCCAGCTTTCTTTGTATACACGCATCCCTCTCTAATTGACATCATCAATGCCATTGTGCATTTTCTGTCACTTCACGCTCCTGGCCTTACTTTCAGCCACTTTCCCATCACCAGTCCTAGTACAAAAATAAATTCTACTGACTTTATTGCTATTCGTTACATTTTAAAAATAAGTTTATGTTTTCTGTTCTCAATTGTAAAAGCAGCTCAAATCGGAAGTCTTGTTTTAATGAGAAATCATTAAAACACACACACACACACACACACACCCTCACATGAGGCTGATATTTCCTTTTCTGTAAGTTAATACCCAAAGAGACTTCCCAGGTAAGCTGGGTATCGCCCGGCCTGAAGGTGGTCAGAGACAGAAGTGCCCACTCTAGACAAGATAACTCCTTAAACTGGAGAGAGGGGCTACCAGCCCCCTTAAGACAGGAGAGGCTGAGCCCTGGTCCAGAGAGAATGAAGACTGAAAATCCAAATCCCACACTTCAAACGCTTTTTATTACGGAAAATTTAAGCAATGCAAAAGTACACAAATGGTATTCCAGACCATTTAACATGTGTTAAACCAATGGTACCATAAGAGGGTACCATTCCAGGTACCATCTTAACGTGTGTGTGGGACTAAACCATGGAAGACGCTGTGAGGAGGGTGACCGTTCCCGGTTTGCAGGGACACGTAACAGTTCCCAGCCCCACGTTTGCCCTGATCTGGCCCCTCCTAACGTAACGTCTTCACAAGAGAAGGGGGTTGGGGAGCGCGGGTCGGAGGGAAAGTGGAGCTGCTGCGTGGACACATTTCAGCACCACCATGGATTTGAATCCTGGCTCAGTGTCCTGTCGCGCAGGAGGGTTTTTGTCTGGTTGCTTGTTTTGTTTTGTTTCGTTTCGTTTTAAACCAGGGTTGCTTCTAGGGTCATCTGAATGCCCAGAAGGTAATAAGTATGTGTATTTTCCTAGCATCCACTGCTTCCACCAGATTGTCAAAAGGCTCTGTGGCCAAGCCTTGTCCCCTCATCCCTGCCAGGAAAGAAAAGTCTTAAAAACCAGTGGTTGTACAGATGATGATAGTCCAGGTATCCTTCTCTAATGGTCCTATTACTCTTTAAAATATGATGGCCTTTGAATGATTTAATGAAAACTGTCATAGAAAATTAGAAAAATAGGTAGACACAGAATTTTCCTGCTAAAGTCATTTATGCTTTTGAAGTGTCTTATGATTCTCCTTCCAGTGATTGCCTGAAATCCAGCATGGATGAATTATTTTCTATATTTGAGATTTTATATCCATATAATTACAGAATTTTTTAAAAAATGTTTATTTACTGATTGATTGTAGAGAGAGAGGAAGAGAGAAAGAGAAACATCCATTTGTTGTTTCACTTATTTATGCATTCATTGGTTGATTCTTGTCTGTGCTCTCACTGGGGATTGAACCTGCAACCTTTGTGTATCGGGACAACACTCTAGCCAACTGAGTTACCTGGCTGGAACTTAATTACAGCACTTCTAATAAAAGTGATCTGCTTTCAGGTACCTTATACTGGAAATGTTCAGATGTACTGATTTCATAGCTGAACAGAAACTAACAACTATACTAATTTTAACTATGTTTAATAACAATGATTCATTAATAAATGAATTTGAGTAAATGTACTTTGCTCTAAGACCCATGTAATGCATTTTTTACACAGATATTTCAAAAATCATTGTGTAAATAAACACAAACATACACATATTTATTCACGGAAAATGCCTTTATGGCTTTAATATCAAACGTAGCTGTCATAGTTCACAGAAAGAGCATAAAGTGCAAAAACTCCATTTCAAAAGGCCTTAAATTACTCCCAAAGCAATGGAGACTAAATGCTACCGCAGCCAGTAGGCACACCACCATTACACATCACACCCTGCCACACAGAGTGCAGAAGGGATGTATCAGAAAATACTCTGTTTGCTATAATTGTATATTGTGATTATAAAATACTCTTAAATCTGGTTTAATATATAGAGAAAGATATAATTCAAACAATTAGTCCCTTAGAGTAGGGGCCATTAAAAAAAGTCTGTAGAAGAATCATGTCTATAAAATCTATAAAATCCATAGATGATGCCAACCTGGCCAGCTGGGATGGCAGCACCCAAGCAAAGAGCCGGCTGTGAAAGATTCCAAGTCCTTTTGGGGAAAAGGAGCTCTGAGAGGGGCTCTGGCGAGGCAAGCTTTGGCCCTCACCTGCCCCTCACAGGCGGTTGGTGCCATGTCAGCCCCCAGGGCGGAAGAGCCAGGGAGGGCGCAAACCCAGTCCCGGAGCCTCCAAGCCAGCGCTGGCTCATATAAGCACCATGGGCTGGTGAGAGAGGCCTTTACACACCTAAGGAACCCAACGCACAGAACAGGGGATGGTGTTTTCACAAAGCCGTGTCTGACACCATCAGGCTTAGTCCCCCAGCAGAACCTCTGTGATTTGTAGTAATGTTTTAGGTGCTCTTCAGAGGGCCAGGCTCAGAGTTCACCCAGAATGGAGCTTGTTACCAAGAGATTCAGGTACCTGTGCCCCACATATCTTAAATATCTTCACTGAAGTACATTTTATAATAATACTACACTCATAAAGAGGAGCAAAGATTTCTTTTTCTGAAAATCAACTATCAATTGAATAGTATTCAACAAGAATCATTGACTTAATCCATTGATAACATTGTTTTTCATTATGCTAATTCCAGTTCCTTCTGGATATTGATTTTGGGCAAATTCTAACCAGAACAAAAATCTGATAGCCATGCTGAGTGACTGCCATGACCTCACTGCCAATGTCAATCTCCTCTTCCCTGCCTTAAGGTGGGGGGCATGATTCCTGATTGCACATTAATGACATGAGCCCTTCACTTATTTTAAATCAGAAAACACCAAAACCTGTAGAGGTATGTATTTAACAAGTATTTCCTATTACTCGTCAGTCCAAGCGCAGAGCATATGAAAAAGCGGAATTCAGTCCATTGCTTCTCTGAGAGCCCGTTCACATCAGGCTAGATGACCAGGGAGACTCAGTAGTCAGTCCAGAATCCAGTGACGAGTTCTCAAGTGTCTAGGTGACTCTAGTGTACTTCAAAACCTGCTCCTCGTGAAAAATACACAACTGGCATCCACATTCCAGTCAAACTACAGGGTAAACTGTCAGCTCTAAAAGACACTTACAATTGTAACAGGAAAAAAAAGACAAGAAGGAAATATACCAAAATATTACCAAAGGTTGTGTTTGAGCTATAGAAATAGATTACTTCAACTTTTTATAATACCCCAATTTTCTTCAAAAGAGCATGTAGTGCTGTAAAAGATTATAAATATATATAAAACTATAAATATGAATGATGCCATAAACCTAACTTAAAACAAGATCAGTGTATTCCTGCTCTCGTGACTTTCCATCCCACACTGGCCAGCTATACTGATTGCTGTTCAAAAGAATTACATTTTGTCTCCGCAACATGCCCCGTCCCACACTCCTTTCTCAGCCTTCGTCTCATGAAAACCAGTTTCTAGTAGGATATCGTGTTCTTCACGTCAAAAGCATTCCTTCTGACATGTGAACCCAGTCATCTGTCTGTGGTAGAGACGGCAATAGCCCAGAGACGCAGGGCACACACTGCCTTACTTCCGCGGTCACATTTTATCCCTGTTTCCAAAGGACACCCAGAAACTTCCAGAAGGTCAAAGACTTGGGAATGGGAGGTAGTGTTCCCCAGGGAACAAGCCCTGCATCTGACAGCGGGAAATGGTCCATCCTAGACTGTGGGGACAATGCTCCCCTAGCTGAGGAGCCCTCGAGACAGTTAAACCTGGCACACCACACAGATAGCATCTACTCTCCTCTCTGCTTCTCCTTATCTACGCTTCCACACTAAGGCAGTGGGGCTTTGTGTACATCAAACCCCTGAGTGAGAGCATTTTATTCTGCAGAATGAATGAAAGCAGGATCCACACCTGCTAAATCAACCGGAAGAGAGGACGGTCTGATATCCCCTTGTAAAAATTCTAGACCCGAAACCCAAAGGACTTAGCAGTTTTCAATTTCTGTTTCATGAACCACCTAGGTCTCAAAGAGGTATATTAGAGGTTCCTGAAATATTGAATTCAAATATCATTTTAAAAAATATTTTTACACCATAATATAGCAACAGGTACACTCATTCAATACCATATGTTTCTACCTGGAAAAACACCAAATTGTTAATTTGCATGTCACTGCCTGATATATTACTAAGGAAATGCTATAAGTTTAACCTTAACATAAATTTAAGCTAATAAAATACAACCCATTTCACACATTAGGGTTCCATAAAGATTTCTTACTGCAAACAGGTTTCTGCTGCTAAAATAACTTGAAAACCACAGAAATAGGATAAAGTCATTCATTTTTAAACTCCAAAATCAGTTCTTTACTGGGCTTTTCACCTTGAATCCTGTGCAAATTCTGGCCAAAGTAAGAGTTCCTGGAGATGCCACAAACAGCTGCTGCCCAACTCTCAGACAGGGACAGCTGCCTGCTTCCCGTCCGCACAAGGAGGGCACCTGGCCTGCCCTTTCTCACCACAGGGCACTGCACAGCAGGAAGTGCCTGAGTTAATCCGAGTATCCCTGAGGTTCTGCGTTCCCACCTCAAACCTTCCAGGGAGTTTGGAGTCTTCCATCCATCCCAGTGAAGAGGAGATTGAATTGCAGCCAGTGTTAACTTAGGTGAGAAAAACTCCGAAGGCAACAGATGCACCCTGCTGCACCAGCCAAGGTCCCAAGCAGCCAGTGTGTCCTGACTGCCAGCACTTAAGAAGAGCGACCAAATGCTCCCAGAACCCACAGGAAGCACCTCACGCTGTGAGAGGATGGAGTGTCATTCCCACAACAAAACTGAGGGAACGGGGCAGGGATTCTTGAGCATAATTTCCAGACAGCATACAAGAGGTTTCCAATGAGCACAGGTTTCCAAAACTTTGTGTTTGTTCCAAATTTTTAACGCCCCCCCCGCCCACGCAACATCACAATTGCCACAAGTCCTCTAGCATGTTACACAGGTCAAGCGGAGGAGCGAAGGGGTGTCTGTGCAGGGACCTCAGTTTTTCCTCTGGGCGTCTGAGGCTACTGGGTTGGGGTGGAGGACAAACAAGGTCAACATTTAAAAACTTTGTCATCTTCAAGAATGGCTTAAAGTGGAGAGTAGTTTTTTGGCATAGAGAGGTTTTCTTGTCAGCTTTACCCTCCTCCGAAGTCAAGTCTCCATCTCTCAGCAGAGGTAGAAGTGAAAGGATGCACAAAGCCACATCGAACCTGGGTGATTGGGGGCTGCGAGTGCGAAACCAGCTTCGGAAGCCACAAGCCTTGTGCACGTTTCATTTGCCTGGTTTTTGTTTTAAGATGGGCTTCCCAAATGAAAATCTGGCATCTTCCAGCAGACAGTTGGAGGGTGTCATCTATTGCAGGATTGTTGTCCCCAGGAATGGTGGGATCTGGACCCGGCAAACTCTCCAGGAAGCGAGGGTCTACACAGCACCGAGTCCCCCATCGCCACAAAGGCCACAGCCCAACAAGCCACTGCCTCTAAAAGTCACATTGATGAGATAGACACAGTGCCCTCAGACCTCTACTTTCCAACCTTGGGGACAGTGGAGTCCGGGTAATTACAGCTAGTAAGAGCCAAGGGAACTAAAAAATAAAATAAAATAAGGTAAGATAAAAAAGACCCACCCCCAACTCTGAGAACCCAGGGCTGTCTTTGCCCGCAAGGAGCCCGGGGACCAGGACACCTGAATAGAGAAGCCCGCCTTTCCATCACGTGATCTTGACTGCGGATTTCTTGGTGGCGCAGAGGAGGGACACGTAGGGAACACCGATGAAGGCCCATTTCTCGCTGGGCCAGAACCTGATGACCGGACCTTGCTCGGGGATCTCGGAAGCAGCATCAAAGTAGGCGAAGCACACGCAGCCCAGGTAGGCGGCCAGGCAGATGAGGATGTGCCTGCGAAGAGAGCGGCGGTGAGGGCGCGCTGGCCCTCCCTCTGGCCCCGCCCACCTGTCCCGGCTCTGAGGGCCCCTTCCCCTGAGGGCGGGGTGAAGGTGGCCGGGGACCCCCGGAGTAGCAGGAGAATGACACACTGGAGCCAACAGGCCCCGTGTTAGAATGTTCTCAAATATTCCGGCTTCATAACAGGGACAAACGGCAAACATCTTTGGGATTCAACCAAGACTGAGGCCCGAGGATTTAAAACAGGAGCTGAGAGGATGGAATTATAAAGCACCCAGGCTGTGAAGTGTTAATGAAGATAAAATGCAGGTAATGAAAATGAATGATAATATATCAAAAAAATAAAGATAATATACAGGCATTGGTAAGGAAAGTTGTCCATGACCTAGTATTTGGTTCAAAAAAGAAAAAAGGACCACTTTGCATCAGGTATAGAATGATGCTATTTTTGTTTTTAAAAAGCAGAATTAGAGAAAAAAATACATATATACACATATGTATAAAATCAGGAAGGATATACCTCAGGCTGTGAACAACTGTTACCCCTCTTTGGTATACGGAAGTAAGAGAGCTTCTCTCTTCCTGTATTTCTGTGTTGTTTAAACTTATTATTAAAAAAACAAATATGCCATTTTATAACTGGGACAAAACAATGGTTCGATTTTGAAAATCAAAGCAGAAAGTATAACAACTTAGAAACAAATTGTTTAAGCCAAAGTTATTACAGTCTAATCTTTGAATTTTACTTAAATCACTAGTTTGACCAGGGAACTCAGATTGACAAAAATGTACTGTATCTTGAATAAAGCCGTTTAACACAGGTGGATACAAATATCAAAGTTCAATAATAAACAAAAGAAAAATGCAAACAAAATATAACCAGAGAAATTGAAATTGAGGATAACCTAACAATAGCCAGAGGGGAGCAGGGAGGAGATAGTGGGGAGAAGGGTTTTCAGGAACTACCATAAAGGACACATGGACAAAACCAAGGGGGAGGGTGGAAGCAAGGGAGGGAGGTGGGTTTGGAGGGGGTGGGGAGTGGTGGGGAGAAAATGCAGACAACTGTAACTGAACAACAATAAAGTAATTAAAAAAAAAATATCAAAGTTCATCAACATATACACTTAAATCTGTGCATTTTATTATCTGTAAATTATAGTTCAACAAATACATAAAGTGTGTATAAATTCACTAGTGTGAGTTAAGGTTGAACCTAAGAAATATCAGGCAATGGATCCTAAGGCTAGAATCACAATTTGAGCTGTTTTATTTATTCTGCCTTTTGCAAAGAGTTCTGGAAGTTCCCAAGCCTTTGAAACAAAAAAGTGTTGTTTTCAATTCTAATTAACATACAATAATGGAAGTCCCCAAGTCTTAAACTGAGAGCAGATTGGGTCTCATGGTAGGTATATACAAGTTCATGTGTTCAAGGAAATTTAAGCGAATTCCTTCAAACCATACAGTTTTAGGCATCTCCTGATACAAGTCAAGCTTCACCTGGATCTATATCTAACAAAGTTTTTCCAATTCTTTACTAACAGAATTCCTTCCTGGATGCTCTCAGTTTGCAAGGGACATTCCAAACACCTGTCTCCTGGTCGTTGTTATTGTCTGCAATCAGTAGCCCTGGAGGGCAGCGAGGGACAGGTGACTCCGAGTGTTCAGCTGAACTGACTCCAAGGAAGGAAGCCACTCAATTTCCCCCTCAGCTTTCTGAATGTAGGACTCCATACTTTATAACCTGCTT
The DNA here is from genome assembly GCA_039655065.1 of Glossophaga mutica. Lineage (NCBI taxonomy): Eukaryota > Metazoa > Chordata > Mammalia > Chiroptera > Phyllostomidae > Glossophaga > Glossophaga mutica. The sequence goes on along the minus strand of CM077305.1, from coordinate 140,420,764 downwards.
CTTTTTTTTTTACCAAACAGTGTATCCTGAGCATTCCTGGTGTAGATGTTCCAATTCCCTCTTATCGAACTGCTAGGCTGGTTTTATAAAACCAGCTGGTGCGGTGAACAATTCACTTTACTTCTCTGGGCCTCGGTCTCCACCTGCGAGGTAAATGGGTGAGGCTGTCCCTAGGTGACCTGGGAGGCCCACGCTTTCACCTGATCGTTCAAACCCAAAAGGGAACTTGGGTTGACAAAAATGTACTATATCTTCAAAGGGGTCACATTTACCTCATTGTGGTTCCTGGTTGGACATTCCTGTCCTCTTCCGCACATCTGTCCAAGCCTTCCCCACCTCCCTCACCCTAGAGATCTAGCTGGCACTCAGGTGACGGATTGGGTTTTCAAGCTCCATTATGCTTTAATAATAGAGCTAGAGGTCAGAGACCTGGACTTGAAGCATAAACAATTCACTCTTTTTGTTCTGGCTGAGCCAGCTCCCTGGAGCCTGTTCTGCTTCTGACAGTAGTTTCTGTTGCTTAGGAAAAGTCTGGCAGTCTCTTTGAGGAGAGAGGGGCGCTTGGGCTCTGCTCTGCCCCCTGGGCACACCTGTGCACTCTGAAGGGAGAGCGGAGCTTAAGGAAAGTGCAGACCCCTGTCCTGCAGCCAACTCCCCACTAGCAGGGGCTTACCACACACAGTGCAGGTAGGGGAAGTGGAAGGACGACAGCAGCTCACAGAAGGCTCGGTCACTGATCCAGCAGAAGAGGGCGAGGGTCCACCAGAGGCCCGAGAAGAGGCCCAGCTTAATGACACGCACATTGTCGCACCTGCACAGGATCCAGAGAGAAACTCGCCATGAGCCCTGGTTTCCACCTGCTTCACTGGCTGCTTGTCTGGTTCCTCATACCTCCCTAGCCCCTCGGCACTGGAATTCCTACCCAGCAAACCGTCACTCCACCAGCTCATGGACGTGAATCCCACAGGTGCACAGATGACTCACAAAGCTATACCTCTCTCCGGTGCCGCTCCCCGACTCCAGACTCACACACCCAACTACCTTCTTGACATGTCCACCTGATGTCTAATACAGATCTAAATTGAACATGTTCGTAATAAACTCCAAACCTTCCTTGTGCCCAAAACCTACTCTCCCAGCCCTCTGAGAAAAGTTATTCCATGCTTTCAGAAGCTCGGGTCAAATATATACACAATTTATTTTGCAATCTAAAAAGCAAAATAAACAGGCCTCTAGCCTTGCCATTTTAAAAGATGAAATGAAAACTGACAGACACAAATATCAACAAATACATAGGCAATTAGTCTGGAACAAGAGGATCTATGTGCACTTGGTTTCATTAAACCCAGAAAGTTTGGCTTAAAGAACACACCCACACAGAGAGCTGGAGATGCAGTGAGTGTTTTGGACGGCAAGAAAGGGGAGGAGTGTCACAGGGGGCACCCAGTCCCATGGGGGCTGGGCTCGGCTGGGTGGACCCCTGTGATGCGGAGGGAAAGCACTGTAGTCAGGATCGCAGGGCAGCCTGGGACTGACCCTTCCTCTGTGTGCAAATGGGCAGACCCTGCTATGGGCCACTGGCAAGGCTTATTTGCACTTGCGGCTCATCCAAACGAGACCTCTATTGGGTTTTATTCCCACTTTTCAGGGCTCGTATCAAAATGTCAATGTGAGGTTAAGTGGAAAAGCAGATCAAAAGCAGGACCCTAAGTCAGGATTAAAAAATCTGAGGGTATGTCTACCATTCCTTCTCTTCTTGACCCTTTGTTGCATTCTTAAAGTTTTTCTTAACAATCAACTCACTCTTATAATCAGAAAAAAAAGAAGTCTATTTTAGCCCTGGCTGGTGTGGCTCAGTGGTTTGAGTGTGGGCCTGCGAACTAAAGGGTCACTGGTTTGATTCCCAGTCAGGGCACATGCCTGGGTTGTGGGCCAGGTCCCCAGTGGGGGGCACAGGAGGGACAACTACACATTCATTTTTTTCTCTCCCTCTCTTTTTCCCTCCCTTTCCCTCTCTCTCTAAAAATAAATAAACTATTTTTTAAAAGTCTACCTTAAAATATTTTAGAAGGAGCTAGGTCACTTGGAAACGTAGCAACACTACACAATTCAGTGAATTGTCAGATCACAACCCCAAGTCATAATAAACTTTATTCCCTGGTGGTCTGAGAGAGGGCTCAGAAAGATCAGTGAAAATATGAAAAGACTAGAAACGAGCTCTAGGAAAGAGGCTAATGAGAAAGAGGAAGCAGAACAACAGTCCCACCCCTGCTTCCCTGAGCAGAAGGAAGATTGATGAGAAACACTTAGCTGACATATGACACATCATTGCTGATGAGAAGCAGAGAAAAACCTGAAAGAAAATGCAAAAAGCAAAGGGGCATCCTGGTGGCTGGGAATTTTATCAGAACAGCCAACAGCCACCTTCTCTTTCCTGAGGCGGCTCCGGTGGGAACTGGGGCTCGGCAGTGAACACTGGGACCTTGTCCCTGTCCCTGTGGAGTCTGCATGGAGCAGACGCGTCAGACACAGAACAAAACAGCAGCACAAATACTATTTAAATTACAACCAGGAAGAGTGTCATAAAGAAGAAGTGTGGGGTGCTGAGAGCATACACACAGTTGAGCCCAAACCTGAAGGATGAGCAGAAGTGAATGAAGTGGAGAGTTAGAAAGAAGGGACAGCACAACCTCGGGCCTGGGCCTGGAGGAGCAAGGCCACCTTGAGGACACGGGAGGTCAGAATGGGTGGAGGAGAGAATATAAGGGGGAGTTCTGTGTGGGAGAGATCAGCAGGCAGGGCCCATGTTGAGGATTTTGAACTTTATTGAAACTGCAATGTCAACTAATAGAAAAATCACTGTGAGCCAGTGGGTTGTTCAGGGAAGGAACAGCAAGCCAGGCTTCTGGCTTGAGCAACTAGGTAAATGGTGCTCAATTTACTGTGTTTGAAAATATTAAGAGAACCAGAAGAGGAGAAGGCAGAGCAGGAATCTGGTTTCTGACAAGGTGAATTTGAAATACCTGTGGCACGTGGCCTTGGAGAGGCCAGATCGGCAGCTAGGTGCATAATGGTGGAGGCAGAATAAAGGGCCAGGTTAGAGACATAAATCTGGGAGTCACTCAGTAATTAAAGCCATGGGAGTAGATGAGATATCTGGGGGAGAACTATAGAGGGAGCAAGGCAGAGAGGTGACATTGCACCTAAAGAGAGATGTACATGCACGGTGTGTGGAGAAGGAGCTTACCCGAGAGACTGAAACGAAGCTGGCAGAGTTAGAACCCAGGAGGGTGTGGTGTCCTGGCAGCCACAGGAAAAAACGTCTGAATGTTGTGGGGGCGGGGGATGAATTTTGCAAATGGTTGGGAGAACAACACAGAATACACAGGAGGCTGAAAAATTGCCATTGAATGTACAGCCAAGAGGATTTGGGTGCTGAAGTGGGGGCAGAGACCGGACAGGATTAGGTTGAGAGTAAAAGAGAAGTGACGGATGGAGACAACTTTAAAAGAAGCTTGGCTGTGACATACAAGAGATAGAAAGGGTGGGGGCCGGAGACAGACACGGACCAAGCCCGGGTTGAATGCTACAGAAGACAGGAAAGACTCCAACCTTTCTAAAGGCTAATGAGAAGGACCCTTCCGAGAGGGAGGGATGACACAGTAGATAATTTACAGGAGTAAAGAAGATACAGGAGAATGGAGGGAATAATCAACAGGTAGAAAGACTGACCCCAGATGGAAGAAGGTATTCTTCCCATGATGCTGCATTTGCTAATGCCATGATGAAGGCCAATTAGCTGGAGTGGTGACTGGCTTTTCAGGGACAAAGATTTTAAGCATGGAACAAAAATTAGGTCCTTTATAATTACTTACAAAGATTTGACTATTAAAGGAAAATATGTCACCCTACTTAAAGATCACAACTGTGAAGCAGAATTTACTTAAATTTTAAGTTTAAATAAAGAATTTATAAGTGCACTTATAAGTGCCCTAACCACTTGTCTTTCTCCATTTGCTCTTGTTTAGGCATTATGATTAAAAATATTTTACATTTCCTTAAGCTATTTTTAATAACATTATAGGATAAAACATTATTAGACTCAAGAGTTAAAATGAAATTAGATTGCAGTGAATTCTCAAGAAACATAACTAGGTCCAGAACAGCCTACTCACTTCAGGCCCAATATAAGCTGACGCTACTGGAGCGACTATTACAAATCCTTTTCAGATGTCTTTATCAGCTATTTAATTGTGTGTTTTCCAAAGAACTTCAAGATCTGTTAGTGTTCTGAAAGAGGACTTCTAATTCCTCAGTCCTTGAAGGCTTCTCAAAGCAGCCAACAAGACGAGACCTGACAGCATCCTTCCACAGCCAGCCAGCATGCTTAAATGCCTCTTCCACCCCCTTTGACCCTGCCTGCTGTTGCTGACAACCAAAGCAATCCCCAGAGGCAGAGCAACAGAAAGAAATTTCTCCTTTCAAAACGAAGACTGAGAGAAAGCTGGCTTAACATATCACCCAGAGCAACTTTCACAAAGGTGGCTAGATACAAGACTTCAGCTAAGACACCCCATGTCCATAAAAATGAGAGAATCATGCACACGCATACACAAAACTGGGCCTACACACACACAAGCATTTTCAAAGAGTATTCAAATAAGGGCCATAGTCAGATATCTATTAGTTGGGGGCTGGAAGAATAAAGTCGCATATACACAAGAGCTAAGCAAGCGCTTGCTGGTGTGGCTCAGTGGACTGAGTGCTGGCCTGTGAACCAAAGGGTTGCCAGTTCAATTCCCAGTCAGGGCACATGCCTGGGTTGCAGGCCAGGTCCACAGTAGGGGGCACGCAAGAGGCAACCACGCATTGATGTTTCTTTCCCTCTCTTTCTCCCTCCCTTCCCCTCTCTCTAAAAATAAATAAATAAAATCTCAGAGCTAAGCTAAAATGTTTCTGGATATCAATCTTAAACTCTGAGTATACAACTTTCCAAAGGAAAATGCTTACACAAATATCAAAGGCTTTACCTGACAGGTTGGAAATAAGAAACTAGGTCTCAGAGAAAGCAGCAGAGTGAAGAGTATTACACCAGAAGTCAATGTTACCTTGTACATAGAAATTCCTTCCTTTTTCCTTCTGTGGGTGAATGCAACATCCTCTTTAGGACTTTTCTCCCTATTTTTGACATGTGAACAAATCTGTTCTCTTTTCCACAGAGTTCATTCTAAGCTGCTTGGTCTAGGGCCATGCCAGGTCCTCGACATGTTCCTGCTAAGCTAGCTTTGGACCCTCACGATGTATTGCACCCATGAAACAGCTGTTCCCCTCTTTCTGAAAATGAGATCAAACCTACTTTCAACCCAACAGTCAGGAACTATCGCTTCATGAAGGGTCAAACGCCTCCTCCACACTCGGGGGTAGTAAACGCACCTGGAGCTGCTGTGCCTCTGTCACAGGGACAGCTAAGGGGGCCGGCAGAAAGAACCACACCCACCTCTTCAGCTCCGCGATGAGCAGCGCAGTGCAAGGAACCCCCAGTGTCATCAGAGAGATGTTGTTGATGGCGGGCTTTACAAACGCCAGACATGTTGTAACTGCGGATAGGACGCAGACCACGGCCTTGAACCTGCCCCTGAAATGGTGAAAGCAAACCAAATCCATTAGCAAAGGAGGCCTTGCCTGTGGAATGTGGACAAGCTGCAGGTACTGCTGGTGGGAGTGGAAGCTGAAAAGAAATTGTACACTAAGTGCCCAGAGTCTAAAACCACTCATACTCATTGGCCCAATAATTCCATTTCTAGGAATTGGTCTTTAGGAAATAATCTGAAATTTTCTAAATATTTAGCCATGAGAACAATAAAATTAGAATCAATTTTAGTCCCTAAGGGTGAGAGATGGATACCTGTTTTCTTAGTGTGACTTTTCTGTATCCTTTTCACCTGTTTTACAGCAGGATTTGACAAACATTTTCTGAAAGAGGTCAGATAGTGAAAATGTCGGAGCTTGCAGGTCATAGGTCTCTGCCACAGTTACTTACTCTGCCACTGCCGACAGTGAGCGAGGGAATGGGCGTGGCTGCGCACCAACAAAACTTGATTTGCAAGGACAAGCGGTGGACCAGTTTGGCCCACAGAACACAGTGTATCAACCTGTGATCTACAAGATTCCTAGTTTAAAAGAAAAAATGCCCTGTTTCTAGCATGCAGAAGTAAGTCTTAAAACATTCTAACAGTGTCTATATTTACTGACAATCTGCAGGCAAGTATGCATTGCAATTCTGTGTTGACAAGTTTTTGGCATGACAAATCTTGGAAGAGTAACCGATACTGTCTTTCCTCTCTTCAGTGGAGGTGCTTTCAGCAGAAAGAGCCAGGAACGGCGACGTGATCCCGAACACGCTCTGTCTCCTCTCCCTGGGACTCTGTTTCCTTATTCACAAACTGAAAGGCTGAACCAGATGATCTCTAAGGCCTCATCTATGCCTGAAACGTAAGAGCTCATGATTTCCCTGAAGTTTCTGTTATGAGCACATTTACTTTGGCCAAGAGCCCTGGAACAGGTCACAGTTAGGAAACTAATTTGAATGACATTCCATTATCAAAAATCAAAGTGCATTGAAACCTTAAAAATACAAATGTATCTCTTAGAGGAAAATCATTTATCATCAAGGCACAGGAAATCATTGATCAAGCTGCCAACTTTCTGAATAGAATGAGCAGGAACTGTAGCCCTGAACTTGGACCAGAGGAAAAAAATACATATGGGAAAGGATCCAGGCAGCGAATCCCAGGAGAATCATGTTTTCCTGCTGGCCTTGGTCAGCATCCTTCAGCTACCGGGAGAAGGCTGCCTGCGTGCCCACCCCAGCATGCACATAACCCTGGGACACCCGCAACAACTCTCACTGGGTTTAAGGTCCTGCGACACATGCCAAGGCTTTTGGCCTTCTTAGATTGGATAAACACATAATTAAAAACTTCCAAATTGTGTCACTTGCCTGTATCACCTGCCCCCACTTAGTAGCTGTGGGTTCTTTGGCAAGTCACTGAACTCTCCCCAAGCCTCATATTTTCCCCACGTGGAAAATATAACACCTGCCTTATGGTGTTCTTGCAAGCATTAGAGCACTTCACACAGTGCCTGGTACGTGGTGTGTGCTAATAAAATCCACTATTACTATTATCATTACTGTCATTTGAGAATAAATGTTATTTAAACTAGTATTATTGTTAATAATAGCACACTATCAGGGAAAATCTGATGAAGCTGGTATTGCAATCACCAAAGACTCCATATAGTATTGCTAAAGAGTTCAAAGGCAGCGAGCTTGATAAAACATGCTTTCTTCAAGGAGAACGTGGGCAGACGCCTCCCACATCAGTCCTGTGGGTGTGTAGGAACGTGCTCTGGAAAGACAGCTTAGCCAAAGAGGATCCTGTATGTGTACGATTTTGCAACCAGCAGCAGCCAGCAGAGATCACATGGCCAGCCCAGCTGACCTCAGTCTCACCAGAGGCCCTGGGTACAAGAGAGCTAGAAATATCCAAGAGCCAGGGGCCCGATAAGCTGTTTTCTAAACAATGATGACAAGCAACCCCTACTACAGGCTCTGGCCCTGTGTTCAACTTTCCAGCCCCTATGGGTTCACACCGGAACACAAGGTCAGGGAGCTCTTAGTGCCCCTGCTTTCTGCATTCCCCTAACTGAGATGTAGCAGCCCGATACCATCTGCACCATGCTGTTATAACACAGCTGTTACTATTATCATTAGTTACCCTTCAAAGCAGTGGTTTTCAACTCTGTCAGATCCTCTGCCTGTTTTTTAAATCAAATATTTGGTAATTTCCCTTTTACTCTTCCTAAGTAAAATGCAATTTATGGGTAATAAAACCTCCCATCACTGTGACCACCGTAAACTTCCCGGATGTCCCTTAGGAGACAGAAATGTCCCTGGTTAAGATCCACTGCTTTAAATTGCCCTACAGGGTTAAAATGTAACTGATGCAGAACAAGCCCCTGATAGACACAGGACTACAGCATGTGCCCTGGAAGGCCCGCCCTTGTCGTTTCACAGGTGAGGAGCTGACAAGGACCAGAGAGCCTAGGCCGGTGACCCCGAGTCACCATGTCCGTGTGAAAGCAGGGTGAGCAGGCCCCGGCCTGCAACCTTGCTCTCAGGAGGCAAACAATGAACTGGAGCATAAAATGAGGCCTGGCCCTAGATTTTGTAGAGACGAAATCTTAAAAAATCACAGCAGGATAAATTCTTTAAGAAATGGATACCATTAGCCTATAATACTTCTTTGGTTTTGGCTCTTTTCTCAGAAAAAAATGTCTAAAAATTATTCTTAACCATCAATAGCAGTGTGTGTCCTGACAATTCTGAGGACATTTAGGCAAGGTGAAAGAGAGCTCCTCTTTTTGAAAACCCACCAATTTTTCCTATTTACATAGTAAACATTTTTGCTGGCTGTTCTAGACATCCTTATCTTCAAAACTCTTGTCGACGTTAGCCATCATAACTGCTAGCAAGCACTTCATGCATCCTTAATCTGGATGAGACACTATACTACGCACTTTGTAAGATGATGTCATGTATTTCCAACTCTGTGAGGTAGATACTTTTACTATCTCCACTTTACAGATGAGCAAAATGAGGTATCAGAGCTTTAAAAAAAAGAAAAGTAGATTGTTACTCAAATTCATATTTGCCTACTCCAAAGTCACTTGGACTCCATACTGTCACTTCTCCAGAAACCTCACACTGGAGCTTCTCTTGATATGCTTTTAGAAATAGTCCAGCACAGTCTAGATCACAAATGAATTTTAAAGGAGAGATAAATTTTAACCATCTGATAAATTCAAACAGCTAAACCACACAACCCCTAGTCCAGGGGTGTCAAACTCATTTTCACCGGCGGCCACATCAGACTCACGGTTGCCTTCAAAGGGCCAAATGTAGTTTTAGGACTGTATAAATGTAACTACTACTTAACAGTTAAGCGAGAGCTTGGCGCTGCCACCGGGTAGAAACAAGGTGCCAGGCTGCATAAAACAAGGTGGAGGGCTGGATTCGGCCCATGGGCCTTGTGTTTGCCACCTGTGCCCTAGTCTATAGAAATCCTGGGTTTTTTTCCTGAAATCTTTGGCCTGGCCTGGCCTGCCACTCCCACTGTAGGGCTCCCCTCTGTCATGGGCAGCGCAGCCCATGCACAGGGGTCTTCTTGCTCTCGCCAACACTGGGAAAGTGAAAACAGACAAACAGAACCCACATCCTTATTTAGAGAGAGCCACTTCGTCTGTAACATGCACCTTTTCTCTCTTTGCTCGTTAAAATCACCACTGCCCCATTCTCTCCTTCCATTTGTACGCATGCCTCTGAGATGCTAGGCAGCGCTCTGCGCCACATGCCACCGGGAGTCAGGAAAGCTCATTTTGACTGAGCACTCACCTTGTTCTTACTGCTGTAAGAACTGCTCTGCAGAGTCCTCTCACAAGTCCTTATAACTTAGCTAAATTTACAGATGAAGAAATAGCAAGTTAAAGAATCAAGACAAGTTATATAGTTTGTAAGCTGGGAAGCTAGGATTCGAACTCAGGTTTTCTTCAAAGCCAGGGACAGATACATATAAGGTGATCAGAGCCTCCGAAGGACTCAGCTCAAACTGAAGAGAGGAGTCACATCTGCAGAGAAATGGTGCTGGTGACGGAAGAGTCCCAAGAGGTCACAGACCTCTCTGCCTGATAGTAGGTTTTCATTATTAAAGTTGGTAAGCTTGAATTACTACAAGCCACTGCTCCACTTTCTCCTCTTCCTGCTCATTACAACTTCGCTCCACTTTCTCCTCTTCCTGCTCATTACAACTTCCCTCACTGCCACCTTCAAGAAACAAGAAAAGAAAAAGTTTCTCTATTATGAATACATTGAAATGTCACTTGGAATTGCAACCCAGGCCTCCAGAGTGCCACAAACGAATAAACAAAACCCGTATTCCCATTTCTTGAACTTCTTGCTCAGATCCCAGGACTTGAAAGATAAGATCCAAGAACAAAGTGGTTCCTTGGCTTTCAACCTAACACACACCTCTAGGCTAAGGGAAGAGATGGGGGTGACTGGTGGGCACCTTCTAAGAAAGTAAATAAGAAGAACCGTTTTACAGGCAGAGTCAGAGAAGTCCCTGCCTGTAAAGCCGCCTCAAGACCCTGCCTGCTGCCATCCACCTCCATCCCTAACCTCGCCCTCTTCCCCACCTCACAAGGCTTTCTGATCATCCTCAGTCATTCTCTTGAAGCTGAACAAAGAAACAAGACAAGACTAGAAACCAGAGACTGCCTAAACAACCTGCTGCATTTTAAAGTATGATTCCGGCCCTGAGCAGAAGACCTCAGCAAGACAGAGACCGTATTTCATCTAAGACCAGGAACACCTCCTTTTTACTTCTCCTTATAAACGGCTGGTTCTTCCTCTCCCTGCCTGTCTCATTTTTAAAAAATTGTATTTATTGATTCTTAGCGAGAGAAAGAGGAAGGGGGAGAGAGAGAGAGAAAGAAACACCAGTTTGTTGTTCCACTTACTTATGCATTCATTGGTTGGTTCCTGTATGTGCCCTGACCAGGACCGAACTCCTGACCTTGGCGTATCAGGAAGATGCTTTAACCAATTGATCTACCTGGCCAGAGCCTTCCTCTCATTTTTTAAATAGTAACCTTCTTGAGGATACTTCCTTCTGTTTGATGACACTGAGAGATAACACTATTTAATTCAAGTCCTGCTACCCAGGATGAAGATTCTATAGCTAATCCATGTAAAGTATTTTTTTCTCCCTACCTCATTTAAAAATACACTTTCATATTAAAAATTAACATATGCCGGACTTCCGGCCAAGATGGAGGTGTAGGCGGACACGCTGTGCCTCCTCTCACAACCAAAATTAAGGACAACAAATATTTAGAAACAAGAAAACAACCAGAATTTATAGAAAATTGAACTGTACGGAAGTCCAACAACCATTCATCCAGACCGGTAAGAGGGGCGGAGTTGCGGCAGGAAAAAGTGGAGGTGCGGACCTGGAACACAAGCAGCAGCGGCTGGCAGTTCCCAGGTGCACAGGCGGCGGATGGCGGTCCCCCGGCCCACAGGCGGCAGCTGGCGGACCCCGGGCACTGGGGGGCAACTGTGCAGACCCAGTGAGGCTGCACAAGGCAGCTGGCTGATTGACCAGGTGGTCTCACATTCGAGCGCGCAGACGGTCCAGGCGGAGGGGAAGTGGCGGAAGGGACTGAATCCAGGAGAGAGCGGAGCAGGCGCCATTGTTCCCTCTCAGACCCCGCCCCCACATACAGCGTCACAACCCAGCGACTGGGCTGCCCCACACTGGGGAGCGCCTGGGGCTCCACCCCTCACTACGTATAGCTGCGACCAGACTAAAACCAAACCAAAACAAAACAAAACAAAAAAACACCAAAAATGGCTCAAACTGGAGAAAAAATGAAAACCCCAGAGTCAATTCCTCTAAGCAGTGAAGAGATAGCCAATCTATCAGATGCACAGTTCAAAGCACTGGTCATCAAAATGCTCACAGAATTGGTTGATTTTGCTCACAAATTAAATGAAAAAATGCAGGCTACAATACGTGAAATGAAGGAAGACGCATGGGGAACCGATAGAGATGGAAGGAAAACTGGGACTCAAATCAATGGAGTGGACCAGAAGGAAGAAACTAACAACCAAACAGAAAACGACGAAGAAACAAGAATTCCAAAAAATGAGGAGAGGCTTAGGAACCTCTGGGACATCATTAAACATCCCAACATCCGAATTATAGGGGTCCCAGAAGGGGAAGAAGAAGAGCAACAAGTGGAAAACTTATTTGAACAAATAATAAAGGAGAACTTCCCCAATCTGGCAAAGGAAATAGACTACCAGGGCGTCCAGGAAGCTCAGAGAGTCCCAAAGAAGTTGGACCCAAGGAGGAACACACCAAGGCACATCGTAATTACATTAGCCAAGATTCAAATGAAGCAGAGAATTCTAGAAGCAGCAAGGGATAAGGGGACAGTTACCTCCAAAGGAGTTCCCATCAGACTGTCAGCTGATTTCTCAAAAGAGACCTTCCAGGCAAGAAGGGGCTGGAAAGAAATATTTGAAATCTTGAAAGGCAGGGACCTACATCCAAAATTGCTCTATCCAGCAAAGCTGTCATTTAGAATGGAAGGGAAGATAAAGTGCTTCTCAGACAAGGTCAAGTTGAAGGAGTTCATCATCACCAAGCCCTTATTATATGAAATGTTAAAGGGACTTATCTAAGAAAAAGAAGATAAAAATATGACAGTGAAAAGACAGCAAACTCACAGCTATTAAGAACCGCACCTAAAACAAAAGCAAACTAAGCAAACAGCTAGAACAGGAACAGAACCATGGAAATGGAGATCATATGGAGGGTTAGCAACAGGGGTGTGGGAGGAGGAGCGGGGGGAAGGTACAGAGAATAAATAGCATAGATGGTGGATAGAAAATAGGGGGAGGGTAAGAATAGTGTGGGAAATGTAGAAGGTAAAGAACTTATGACACATGGACATGAACTAAAGGGGGGAATGTGGGTGGGAGAGGGTGTGTAGGGTGGAGGGGAATGTTGGGGGAGAAATGGGACAACTGTAATAGCATAATCAATAAAATATATTAAAAAATAAAAAAAAAATAAAAAAAAATTAACATATGCCCTTATAAAAAAAACGGAAACAGTACAGATTAAAGGTGAAAATGAAAGCTCTCTCTCCACCCGGTGCCTAAGAATGGAAGTGGTTGCTGCCCGCATCCTCCCAGGCATTTCCGTGCATGTACAAAGACATATACTCAAAAAGAGGTTCTCACGTTCATCCTAAAATTAGAGCATTACACACACGGTTCTAAAATGTGCCCTGCAGCTGGCGCATTCCATGGCCACCCCTCCATCTCAATCCAAAACAACAGACTTCGTCTTTAATAGATACACAGCTCCTGTCCCTGTATCGGCTTGCTTAACTGAATCCATATCTTTAAACTATTTATCCACATGTATCTTGACAAGTCACAGTGTCCTACAGAGAAACATGTGAGTAATAGGTTCTGGGGACATTTCTTTTCTTTATGAGGCTGACTCTTCTGTTCCTTTAGATATTAACAACCTTATACAGCTCTTCAGGAAGGCATTCCCTGACCAAACTCTAAATCATCAACCACATTACTACAATCTCTTAACCAGCTTCATTTTTCATCATAGCACTTGTTACTCCCTAATATTATTTATGTGTTTGTTTGTTGATTCATAGTCTCCCAACCTCAGTATAAGCTCATCAAGGGCAGAGATTCTATTGTTTACTTTATTGCCATATGCCAATGTCTAGAAGCGTAGAGAAATGCATAGTAAATAGGAAGTGTTCAAAAATTATTTAATGGATGAATAATCATATAAGCATAAAACAATGAATATTAAAATGCATTCCTGTCTGAAAGTCTGGGTTTCCAGTTTGGAGATATGTGCATGTATGTGTGTGTGTGTGCACGTAGCTCCCATAGAAGGAAAACATTGCAATTTGACAACTACAATACCTATGGCTCTAAGAACCAGTTCCTGCCCTGGCTGGTGTGGCTCAGTGGATTGAGTGCTGGCCTGTGAACCAAAGGGTCACTGGTTTGATTCTCAGTCAGGGCACACGCCTGGGTTACAGGCCAGGTCCCCATTAGGGGGTGCGCAAGAGGCAACCATACATTGATGTTTCTCTCTCTTTCCCCCTCCCCTAAAAATAAATATATAAAATCTTAAAAAATAAAAAGAACCAATTCCTTAGTGGATTCTACTGTAAATTCATAAAATAGTGGAATAGATTGGACTAAAGGAAATGTTCTAACAGGAAATCAAAGGTCTTTGAGCTACCATTCAGTGATTTCTCCCCCACTGAAAAACCTTTCCATTTTTTCACATATCAAATAAGGGAGACATTTGACTTTTTGTCCCTAATGTTGTATTAATTCTTCTCCAAGTATATTAGAATCCCCCATTTTATGTGTCAGTTTTTTATACTGTCAGACTCGAAACAATCAGTGGATATTCAAAAGGTGTATGATAAGCTTATCACTAGGCTGGGCTTCATGTCTGCTATTTTTCTTGATATATACATTATATTGGGTATTGCATCTAGCGGTAAATATAAAAATGTTTTGCCAAGCTTACCTATCATTCCGAAAGATTTTTGGTAGATACCTTCTAGGGAACCACATGGCCAGAGCACACATCAGAACCCAAAGGATGGCAAGTTCATCAAGCATCTGACCCAGGAAACTCAGAGTCGCATGGAAGTAGACGGATCCGATTCCTAGAATCAATTACAACCAATAAAAAGTCACCAAAGGGGGAAAAAAAAGTCACCAAAGAAGAACAGAGTCACAAATTCAATACACTGCTTAAGTATAGCCCTTTCACCACCACTATCGCAATCACCAGATCGCTCTCTCTCTTTGAAAAAAGAAACTGAAAGAAGAAACTCACACCACCTAGGCATGCAGGTCTCTAGTCTAAGATTTCATTTATTTATTTTCAGAGAGAGGGGAAGGGAGGAAGAGAGAGCAGGAAAGAAAATCAATCAGTTGCCCTTTGCATGCCCCTAAATGGGGAACTGGCCCACAACCCAGCCATGTGCCCTGACTGGGAATTGAACTGGCAACATTTTGGTTTCCAAGATGCCCCACTCACTAAGCCATACCAGTCAGAGCCAGAATTCAAGTCTACAAAGAGAATTTCAAGTAGGGTCTACATATCAGCACATCAGAACTTTAATGTTTCCACAGCTAAACACATTCTGTCTTTATCCACTAGCCTTCATGAGAACAGGCAGTAAATAGAGGTCGACATTCTCTTACTGTTCAGAATTCTCAATCTGCCTGTGGAAGAAAATGGAAATGACAGTCTTCCTGTCAAGATGGAGGTTTAGGTAGGCATGCTTCACCCGCTTGTGCAATCATAGAGAGAATTACAACTATTTCTCAAAACAAAGAACAACCAGAACCATCAGAAAATCAAGCTGTATGGAAGTCTGACAAGGATTGAAAGAAGCCACATCCATCCAGATGGGTGCCTTTTACAGGGAGTCAAAGCAGCTCTATCTAACACACAGAAACAAACAGAGGAAGGCTGCCGAATTGAGGAGACAAAGAAATATGGTCCAAATGAAAGAACAGAACAAAACCCCAGAAAATGAACTAAATGAAACAAAAGATAGCCAACCTCTCAGATGCAGAGTTCAAAACAGTGGTGATCAGCATGCTCAAAGAACTCACTGAGTATGTGCTGGGAACTGCCCTGCCTGGTTTCAGGAGCTATAAACCCCCATGGCTAAGGCTGAGTGAGCAACCTTCAGACTCTAAGCCTCGAAGAAGACAAAGCTTACCTCCCTGGCAAGAGTGCCGCTTCTGCTTCATCCATAACTGGCCCCCAATTCTTGGTCGGTTAGCCAATGATGGGTAAGATTCCCTCAAGGGAGGGGTCACCTAACACAGGCACGATCACGTGGGAGGCCCTCAAGGAAGGACTTGGGGAGCTACAGCAAAAAGAGGTGATGGATCTTCACCCCTCGGCTATCCTGACATAGCCTCAGTCCTCATTCTGTCTGCGAGAAGTTTCCTAATCTCTTGGCTGCCTTGATGATTCTGCCTGACTTAAGCCTGAGACAATGACAGAGGGCAGTGCAGTGCTGTGCTGGATAGGGCGGGTTCCCTGGGTGATCGGGCCTGAGAAAGAATACATAAAATCCTAGGAAACCTGCTTTGTTCGGAATGCTTTCAATTAAATGACAAGGGTCCGAGCAGGAAATGAGTTTGTTTCCCAAAGTTTTGTAGCCCATTAGCTGACAGACCCTGACTCCGAATAAACCCTCAGAGTTCTTTGTATGTTATCTATTGTTTGATCCTTACTGCCTAGCAATGATTAATGAGCTTTACCTATATTCTTGTGTAAAATGAACCTAATAAAAGCCATTGAGGAAAAGGCTCTTGGTCCTTCTCCTTTGAGAGATCAGCCACCTTTCCTCCCCAAGCAGATCATGTCTTGGTAGACTTATTCTCATCTGTGGCAGACAGGGAGCTCTGCACGCAAAGCTCTCCCACAAGTATGGCAACACATAAGGGAAGAAATGAAGGTTACACTAAGTGAAATAAATAAAAATCCATAGGAAATCAACAGTGGAGAGGAGGAAGCCAGAATCAAACCAAAAATTTAGAACACAAGAAAGGAAAAAGCATTCAACCAGAACAGCAGGAAGAGAAGCCCTGGCTGGTATAGCTCAGTGGATTGAGCACGGGCCTGCGAAGCAAAGGATCGCGGTTCGATTCCCAGTCAGGGCACATGCCTGGGTTGCAGGCCAGTTCCCAGCATGGGACACACAAGAGGCAACCGTACATTGATATTTCTCTCCCTCTCCCCCTCTCCTACCCTTCCCCTCTAAAGATAAATAAATAAAATCTTTAAAAAAAAAAAAAAGAAAAAAAGAACAGCAGGAAGAGGACTTCTGGCCAAGATGGAGGCATAAGGAGATACACTTTGCCTCCTTGTACAAACAAAACAAGGACAACAATAAATTTAAAAACAACCAGAACTTCCAAAAAAAATCAAACTCTAAGGAAGTCCAAAAACCAAGGAGTTAAAGAAGAAACATTAATCCAGACTCATAGAAGAGGCTGAGACTGGCAGCCAGAGTGGAGAGGATGAGCAGCAAGCTGCAGCTGGAGGACTGGGCGGGTGAAGTGGCAGCTGGCAGTCCCACATTTGTGTGGGGATCAACTAGGAGGAACAACTAGAGAGTGAAAAAGACTGTGCGACTCAGGGTTCCAGCATGGGGAAATAAATCCTCAAAGCCTCTTACTGAAAACATCTGTGGGGGTTGAGGCGGCAGCCTGAGAAACTCCCAGCCTCACAGGAGAGTTCATTGGAGAGACCCACAGGGTCCTAGAATGTACACAAGCCCACCCACCCAGGAATCAGCACCAGAAGGGCCCAATTTGCTGCTGGGTAGCAAGGGAAGTGACTGAAAGCCAGCTGAGAGCAGAGCAAGCAGCATAGTTCCCTCTCGGACCCCTCTACCACATACAGCACCACAGTGCAGTGACCTGGGTTGCCCCACTCTGGCAAATACCTAAGGCTCTGCCCCTGACAATGAAACAGGCATGCCCACACAAAAAATATATATATGGCCCAAATGAAAGAACAGATCAAAACCCCAAAAAGAGAACTAAGTGATGAAGTGATAGACAGCCTATCAGATGCAGAGTTCAAATCACTGGTAATCAGGATGCTCACAGAAATGATTGAGTATGATCACAAAATAGAGGAAAACTAGGGGCTATGCAAAGTGAAATAAAGAAAAAAATACAGGCAACCAACAGTGAAAGGAAGGCAACTGGGACTCAAATCAACAATTTGCAGTGAAAGAAGGAAATAAACATTCAACCAGAACAGAATGAAGAAACAAGAATTCAAAAAAAATGAGGAGAGACTTAGGAATCTTTAGGACAACTTTAAACATTCCAGCATCTGAATCACAGGGGTGCCAGAGGAGAAGAGGAAGAGCAAGAAACTAAAAACTTATTTGTAAAAATAATGAAGGAGAACTTCCCCAATCTGGCAAAGGAAATAGACTTCTAGGAAGTCCAGGAAGCTCAGAGAGTTGCAAAGAAGCTGGTCCCAAGGAAGCACACACCAAGGCACATAATAATTACATTACCCGAGACGAAAGATAAGGAGAGAATCTTAAAAGCAGCAAGAGAAAAGGAGACAGTTACCTATAAAGTTGATAGTTGATAGTTACCTATAACTATCAGCTGATTTCTCAAAAGAAACCTTATAGGCAAGAAGGGGCTGGAAAGAAGTAGTCAAAGTCATGAAAGGCAAGGACCTACATCCAAGATTGCTCTATTCAGCAAAGCTTTCATTTAGAATGGAAGGGCAGATAAAGTGCTTCTCAGATAACATCAAGTTAAAGGAGTTCATCATCACCAAGCCCTTATTATGTGAAACGTTAAAGGAGTTATCTAAGAAAAAGAAGATGATCAAAAATATGAATAGAAAATAACAACAAACTCACAACTATCAACAACTGAACTTAAAACAAAAACAAAGTAAGCAAACAACTTGAACAGGAACAAAATCACAGAAATGGAGATCACATGGAGGGTTATCAGCAGGGAGAAGGGGAGAGGAAAGTCAGGGATATGGTACAGTGAATAAGAAGCGTAAATGGTAAATACAAAATAGACAAGGGGATATTAAGAATGGTATAGGAAATGGAGAAGCCAAAGAACTTATATGTACAACCCATGGACATAAACTAAGTGGGGAAATGCTGATAGGAGGGCCGGTGCAGGGCAGAGGGGAATAAAGAAGAGAAAAAAATGGGACAATTGTAATAGCATTATCAATAAAAATGATTGTTTTTTAAAAAAGGAAGGAACCACAAAAAAAGAAAAAAGAACAGGAGGAAGAAAAAAGATTTCAAAAAAAAAAAATGAGTATAGGCCTAGGAACCTTTGGGACAACTTTAAATGTACCAACATCTGAATCTTAGGGGTGCCAGAAGGAGAAGAGGAAGAGCAAGAAATTGAAAACTTAGTTGAAAAAATAATGAAAGAAAACGTCCCTAATTTGACAAAAGAAATAGACATACAAGTCCAGGGAGCACACAGAGTCCCAAACAAGTTGGACCCAAAGAGGACCACACCAAGACACTTCATAATTAAAATGGCCAAGGTTAGCCCTGGCTAGTGTGACTCAGTGGATTGAGCACCTGCCTGCGAACAGAAGGGTTACCAGTTTGATTCCTAGTCAGGGCACATGCCTGGGTTGCAGGCCAGGTTCCCAGTAGGGGGCAAGTGAGAAGCAACCACACATCAATGTTTCTCTCCCTCTCCTTCTCCCTCCCTTTCTCTCTCTCTAAACATAAATAAATAAAATCTTTTAAAAGGTTAAAAATAAAGAGGGAATTTTAAAAGCAGCAAGAGAAAGGCAGAGAGTTACCTACAAAGGAGTCCCCATAATACTATCAGCTGATTTCTCAAAAGAAACATTGCTGACAAGAAGGGGCTGGAAAGAAGTATTCAAAGTGATGAAAAGCAAGGACCTACAACCTAGATTACTCTATCCAGCAAAATGATCATTTAGCGTGGAAAGGCAGATGAAGTGCTTCCCAGGCAAGGTAAAGCTAAAGGAAAGGAGTTCATCAGCCCCAAATCATTATTATGTGAAATGTTAAAGGGACATATTTAAGAAAAAGTAGAAAATCAAAACTATGAACATTAAAATGACAACAAACCCACAACTATCAACAACTGAATCTAAAAAAACAAACTAAGCAAACAACCAGAACGGGAACATAGTCATAGATAAGGAGATTACCTGGAGGGTTATCAGCTGGGAGAGGGAATGGGGAGAATGGGGAAACAGATGTAGGGATTAAGAGGCATAAATGGTAGGTACAAAATAGACAGGTGGATGTTAAGAATAGTACAGGAAATGGAGAAGCCAAAGAAGTTATATGCATGACCCATGGACATGAACTAATGTGGGGAGGGGGTGTCACTGGAGGAAATACCAGCTGGAGAGGAGCAAAGAGGGAAAAAATTGGGACAACTATAATAGCATAATCAATAAATATATTTTTAAGAAAAGAAAAAAATGGAAATTACACAAGTATTTCCCAGAACAATGAAGGCAGGCAATAAAGCAGGGGTGTGAAACACATTTTCACTGGGGGCCACATCAGCCTTGCGGTTGCCTTCAAAGGGCTGAAATAATTTTAGGGCTGTATAAATGTAACTACTCCTTAACAGTTAAGGAGTTGAAATTACATTCAGCCCTTTGAAGGCAACCATGAGACTGGTGTGACCCCCAGTGAAAATGAGTTTGGCACCCCTGCAATAAAAGATCAGACAACTACTTTTTTTTTTTTTTTTTTTACCTTTACTCCATTAGAAACCACAGTCTCAACAGAGTTCAATGATTTCACATGTCTTTCTTCAGAAGTTCTCAGAAAATTGCACTGGCACACCACCAGCAGCAATTACAAAAACAAACTCTCTAAAACAAAGTGATAATTACAGCCAACCTTGTTATCAAGCCCATATTCAAAAGAGTCCTTTTGGCATCAAACAAGCAAAATAAAAGTTTGCTAAGACTTCAGAGCGACTTTGGTTTTTAAAACATAATGTTCAAAGGGGACAGGAAGTGTTGTAATTCCATTTCCTCCCATTCAGTCCATGCTCTCAAATGAGCCCACTTACCCACTACAACTAAGAGAGTCCATATCAGGTAGATGCCACTGTTGAAGCACGTTGCGTACTGACGAAACAGGCACATGCAGATCGGCGGTAAAACAAAAAACAAGACGTTGCTGATCTGGAGGGGAAATGTAAAATGAAAAGATAAGTTAATTAAAAGGGCAAAAAACAAAGCAGCCTGTTCCAAGTACGTCCTTTGCAAACAGATGAATGTGGCCATACATCTTGTTTCAGCACTTATACTTTTCTTAACTGCAGATACACAACCAGGAAAACTTAAAACTTCTTGAATAAGCATTTAGGGGGCTCCTTCCAGCCTCCTTGGTTACTGGAGCAACTATAAAAACACTGCAATCTGTGAAAGCTGCCCAGGCTCCCCTCCTGATTTAAAGAATCAGTGACTCTCAATTATTTTTCCACACAGATTAACTAAGAAGTATTCTAATTTACTTGCACATACACTTTTAAACATAAGACCTATACTAAATAATGCTAAAAATAAAGCTCAATAGTTCTGGCTGGGTGGCTCAGTTGTTGAGGCATTGTCCTGTACACCAAAAAGTTGCAGGTTCAATTCCTGGTCAGAGCGCATACAGGAGGCAACCAACCAGTGACTGACTCTCTCTCTCTCTCTCCCTCTTTCTTCTCTCTCCCTATCCCCTTCCTTTTCTCTAAAAATCAACAAACATATCCTCAGGTGAACATTAAAAAAATGGTTAATAAAGAGGTGAGAAGGACTAGACAAGTTCAAGCCCCCAGTATTTTCTGCCAGCAAGGCCAGCTTTTTCTCCAGGGCCCACATGAAAGCAGGATTCTTCCTGGTTTCCCCTTGTCACCCTTTATCACTTACTCACCCTATACAAACCTACTTTTAGGTAAAGATCAAATTTTTAGGTTCTTTCCCAGCTTTAAAATGATACCATTTTATCTTTCAAACTTTAGTGTGGATTTAAGCCTCTCTGTTATCTCTCCAGAAGGCACGTGGCTTTTAAAATATATATATTCTAGCCCTGGCTGTTGTGGTTCAGTGGACTGAGCGCCAGCCTGCAAAATGAAAGGTTCCCAGTTCAATTCCCAGTTAGAGCACATGCCTGGGTCGCAGGGCCAGGTCCTCGGTTGGAGGCATGCGAGAAGCAACCAATTGATGTCTCTCTCACACACTGACGTTTCCCTCTCTTTCTCCCTCCCTTCCTCTCACTCTAAAAGTAAATAAATACGTATTTTTAAAGGAAATTAAAATACATATATTCTATCTATGTAATATGAAAACACTGTCATTTCAACATATAAGCACTATTCTTGTTCATGCCTTGGCTTGGAAACCCAGTGGGAACTCCCCCTGGTGGCACATCTCCACTGGGACCAGCCATAATTCGCAAGCTCAACAGCCACGCGCGGCTAGGGACTACCATACGGAACAGCATAACTCTGGATCCTCACCTCTCACTTTTACAACTTATTTCTTTAATCTTTCTTTAGGGGGTCATAGGCAGTTCTTTCTAATCCCCCCAAACTTTTTTTATTGAGGTAAAATTCACATCACATACATTTTAAACTGTATAATTCAGTGGCATTTAATACATTCATAATGTGCAACCATCACTTCTATCTAGTTCTAAAACATTTTCATTGCCCCAAAAAGAAAAGCCTGTGCCCATTAAGCAGTCACTTCCCATGTCCCCCTCCCCGCAGCCCCAAACAAGCACTAGTCTGCATTCTGTCTTTATGAATATACCTATTCTTAATATTTCATAGAAGTAGAATCATACAATATGACCTTTTATGTCTGGCTTCTTTTACTTAGCATGATGTTTTTGAGGTTCAACCACATTATTGCAGGTATCAGCACTTCTTCCTTACAGATGAATAATATTCTGTGGTATGGATGCCCTATTTTGTCCACCCATTCATGCACTAACAGACTGCTATGAATAGTGCTGCTATGGACATTCACGTACAAGTTTTTGAGTACTCATTTTCAGTTTTGGGGCATATGATTGACATTGCTGGGTCATATTCAGGCAGGTTAGTGAGAAGCCAGGAATATTCCTTGACAAATGGAATGAGGAAACTGAGACAAATAGTTGAAAAAATGGATGGGCAACTAGCTGCCAGCTAATGAATTCAAGACCCTATCTTTGCTGACCAAAGACACCTAGCAGTAGATGGTTTAAGCATATCCTCCCCAACCAAAGAGCAGGTGGCTTAAATCACCCTGGTCAGGGACAGATTTAACAATGACCCAATTAGTGTCAGCCTAACCTGAGAACAAATGAAGTCAGGGGAATAGATAACAAAAACAATTAGACAAAGCCGAGACAGAGGCGAAACTGACCAGAAAATGATCCCAGACCCCACTATACACTCGGTTTGATGCATCAGCGTATCAAGGGACACACCTGGAAAGTTGATGAATACTGTATTCTGTTAAGACCTCCCTTAAAAGTCCTACCTTTAGAAAACAGATAAAAACTCTAAGGCAAAGGGCCTGCACCCCTCTTTCCTCGGGTGTGTACTTTCACTTGCTTTCTCCAAAACTCTATGGGGTTCCAACAAGACGTGCAACAAGGGGAGCGGTGGGCAGTGCAGCTTGTCCCAGGCTAACCCCTGTCCCTGTCCCCAAGGACCCTCCTTTTGCCTCTGGTGACTCTTCTCTGAGCCAGTCAGTGCAGCCTCTCCTTGGCTCAGTCCTGTTCCTGTGATTTTGCTTCCTCTATCCTAATACCTTCCTTTGTCTCACCATGCCAAGCTTTGATAAAAAATTACTCTCATAATCACTTAGACTCATGTCTTAAAATTTATCCTGCACAAAGTCAAGAACCTGTACATCCCAAACTGTGCCAGGGCAAACCCATCTCGGCCCAGCCCCTTCCCAGTGAAATATGGTAATTCTATGTTTAACTTAGTGACAAACCACCAAACCAAACCAGCAGCAGCCGAACCATTTACATTCATACAAGCAATGTATAAGGGTTCTAATTTTTCCACATCCCTGCCAACACTTATTTTCTGGAGTTTGTTTTGTCTAATGAAAGCCATCCTAGGAGGTACGGAGTGGTAGGGATATTCAACTTTGTGAGTTTCATCTCCACATGTGGAGTGAGGGGCTCCTCACCAAGGACAACGTGCACAAAGTGTGCAGAAAGTGAAGACAACAGCTGAGACTAAATGAGCAACACACCAATGGGAATGGGGTGGGAGGGGTACACACACACAAACAAAAGACTACAGGAAAGCACTTTTGGGGTAGGGTGGGGCAGATGAAGCCTGGAAAGCCAAGGACATGAAAAGAAAAGACTGGCCACCCATGTTGGATGACAGAGAGGGGGCCTCACAGGAACCACGAGGGTGAGTGCCTGAACTGAACTGAAGGAGCCAGGCAGGGGAGAAGGGCTTCTCCAGACCTACAAAATCACACTGGTGCACGACTAAACAAAATGCATCAGCAAACCCCAGAACTGGAGGCATGGTACAGGTAAGGACTGGCAACAGCAGTGGCCAACGTAGGCCTTTGTCATCATTTGGGAACAAGAGACATTAGGAGCAACATCATTTTTATTTATTTCCTGCTCAGGTGTAAATCTTGTTATTTTTAAAATTTTTATTTTTCAATTACTGTTTACATTCAATATTATTTTGTATTAGTTTCAGGAGTATAGTACAGCAATTAGACAAGCCTATACCTTACAAAGTGTTCCCCCAATATTTCCAGTACCCACTCTGCACCTTCAACAGAGTTATTATGGAATGACATCGTTTTTGGCAAGGGCAGAAAGATAAGGCTGGAGAGATTAAATAATGCAAGCAAAGAGAGAGAATTTTTGTTAGTGGCAGGATGGGAGTAGGACTGCTGCCTTTGATTAAAACCCCAGGCTGAAATCCCTCGTGGGGCTGCACCATCCTGGTGAAGAGGTCCCTTCTTCTAGGTAGTCCACTCTGATGGGAATCTTTTTCTCTTTCTCACATCAGAGCCCTGTGAGCTACTGGTGACCCTGCAGGAGAGGACGGATGAATTATGTCAGATGTCCCAGGTGTATATAGTCTCCAGTCCTGGAAATACAGCCGATGTTCATTTACTAAAAAGCAGATAAGCAGTAGGCTATTGTTCATTGTTACTATCACAGTCTTTAACTTTTTATGAACTAATTTAAATAATCAGAGATCTTTAAGAAATACAGTAAGAGATCTTAACCATCCCTTGTTTTACAAGGGATATAACTAAGAGCTCAGAAAGGCTCCAAGGCTGGCCAAGGTCAGAGAGGCAATAACCCTGGGAGCTGGGGCCAGCCCAGTCCTGCTTCCAGCTCTTTCTACTGCCCCCCACTGACTGCACCTCCAACTCACCCACCAGCCACATTTTGACCTCCTTGGTTTAACTCCTCAACTGGTATCACAAACTTCTGAACTGCATCACACACTGTGAACACATAACGTGTTCCATGACTTGAAAGTGGCTCTCCTTTTTCTAAACATAGAAGTGGAAGAAAGAAAAGGTAAAAGGAGAGAAGGAAGAGAAAAATGAAATTGTTATAACACAGAAAACTTAAAACCTGATCTTTCTCCTTTCACATTTATGAATATGTTCTCCTTGTTAGAAAAAGAAAAATAAAAAGAAAAAAAGAATACATTACAGAGCTAAAATCTCCCTTCTTCCACCACCCTAGAGATAACCATTGTTCTCAGATTCATAGGCTTCCAGTCATTTTCTTTGCATTTATATGAATACATATATGCCACATACTGTAACATTATCATTCTGCAACTTTTTCTCCTTCAACAGTATCTCTTACAAACCTTTTCACCTTAGTTCACTCAGATTGACCTTACTTGGTGTAAGTGGTGCAGATGGCAAGGGTTTTTTTAGTCATTCCCCAAGGAAGGAAAGCAATTTACAGCCACACCTACAATGTTGGGAAATATAACTCATTTGTTTTTTACCCCAGTATATCTTTATTGCCTCAAGGCCCCTCAATCTCCCTTGCTTCAGCCAAGTGCAGCTAACTTCACCAAGCTGTCCCCAAATGGCTCTCTCAATTTATATCACCACTAGGAAAGTACACATGAATCACTTTTAAATGTATTTACACGCTATTCACGAAAGCATGAAGTCATTTATTATAGCTGCAGTAAAATTAGGATACTTCAAAACACTTTTTTTAATGCATGTATTAGGGAGTTCAATTTAGAAGCACCATTTTAACAGATGCTTCCAAAATAACTTGAAATTGCATTATTACTTCTGCACAGCCCACCTATCAATGTCTGCTGGTCTTCACCAGGCCTTTTAAATAAGTCAATCTCTGCAAAGGAAAAGACTAAATTAGAGGGAGACGTTCCCCAAGACAAAAAAGAGGAAGGAACTCCTAAAGAGATACAGAAAAGCAAATGAGTTGTAATTAGAAGACGGATTCAGTGGCTCCATATCTACTGAGAAATGAAACTTCCCCTCAAAATGGTGTGGGTCACTAAAGTTGAGAAGTTCAGCCAAGGGGTATTGTTGAAAGCCTCTTGTCTGATTACACTTTGGAGAATTGTATTATTTAATGCCTGCAGAACAGATTGTTTTCACTGAAAGGAAACCACAATTCTAAAGTGTATTATTTCCTTAGAAAGCTGCTTATTCTATGAATTCCCACATAACATTTGTACCAAGATAATCTCATAAACACACTGCAATCTCATCCTGATGCATGTGAATATGCACTTTCCCAGAAGAGGGTAAATACTGACAAAGCAATAGACTGTAAGTTCTTCTGAACAACAAGTTCATGAACAGATAAAGGTCATTACAGTGGCTGAGAAAACTGTCTGTGTATCCTAATTGTATGCACATTCCTAACTATCCATCCTATTGCTTCCCTACTGCCACTGTCCTGGTTTGCCAAGACATGGAACTTTCCATTTTAAAATCAGGGAAGTCCAATTTTGTCCTTGACAAACCAGGACAAGTTGGTCACTCTACATGAAAGTACTCTTCAAACCTCCCCCCACCCTACCTCCCACAGCGCACCAACCCCATGCAGAGTTCTAGTAACACCGGGGTGACTTATACACACCTCTCTTACGGCCCTCACCACCCAGATGACTCTGGATCTCACTTCTGGATAGGCACACTGTAATTGTCCAGTAAATGGATGGAGGGAGGGATGAATGGATGGATGGATGGAT
Organism: Glossophaga mutica; assembly: GCA_039655065.1. Lineage (NCBI taxonomy): Eukaryota > Metazoa > Chordata > Mammalia > Chiroptera > Phyllostomidae > Glossophaga > Glossophaga mutica. The sequence goes on along the minus strand of CM077305.1, from coordinate 140,394,294 downwards.
GGACATAAAATTATGCCCTACAAATAATGGGATGTGGGCTTGGACACATAAGAGAACTCTACTTTCCTAATCTTGATGGTGGAGGGCAGAGCTGATTGGTGGAGATGAGAGACCGTGGGCTGATTTCATGCATATGTTTTGCTTCAAGACTTCTTTTTTCAGCATCAGTTGATTTCCTTCTGTCCCCCTGAGTCACTGCTCAGCAACAGAGTCCCCAGAGGCTAACCCCAGTGGTAAAAAGGAAGACCCCACTTTTCTCCAAAGCAGCTAGGTCTGGAGTCTTTCTTTTCAGTGTGACCAGGGCCTCAAAACTTAAAACATAGAAAGAAACTCAATGCAATAACACTCGTATAAAGAAGAAATAGTTCAAAATGTGCTCAAGCAAAGGGCTATGTTCTTGGAAGAGATATTTGGGATTGGCCAAAGCAAAGATAAGAATTTGGGCAATAGAGATTTGCAGGGCCCCAAAACAAAATGCTTCACACACCCAAACACTGTCAGTGGGAGCATAAATCAGGGCACTCTGTCTGGTGGGCCATTGAGCAATAGCTATCAGCCTTTAACATGAATACTCCCCTTGACACAGCAATTCCCCTGAGAGGATTAGCACTTGTAAAACACATCCAGATGCATAAAAGAGCATGTTCACAGCGTCACTGCTCAGAAACAAAAATGAAAACAATAAAACAAACAGAAACTGTCCTAAATGTCTATCAATAAGGAACTAAGTGGTTAAGTAAATTATGGCCAACCCATTAAGTGGAATACTGTATAGACATTGCAAAGAGGAAGATAATTCTATACGAGCTAATATGGGACTATCTACAAGACATATTAAGTGAAAAAACCAAGGTGCCAAAGGGTCTGTGTAGTTGTATCTCAACTGGGTTAAAAAAAAATGTAAACTGTGGTGTGTATACACTATACATACATATTTTCTATGCTCACACAAATAATACAAGTGCTTTTTACATGCCCGGAAAATGTCTGAAAAGATACAGAGAGTATTTTGCACTTTAGAACATGCATACTGAATTTCTTACCGTGATCACGCTCTTACTTTTATAATAAACAACCACAAAAACAACAAACTACTGTAAACAAACTTCTTTTCATAACAAACACCATGATTAGCCTACAGAGCAAATGTTCCCAATGCAAGAGTTTAAGTTAAAAACAACCGAATGATAAACACGTGTGTCATGCCGCATCAGTCCCTGGTGCTACAATGGCACTAGTGTCTTCATGAGTAATACCTTAGTAGAGTCAGATGGACCAAGTTCTAACTCTAGTTCTGACATTTTCTTGACGTCAGCAAGTTGCATACTCTATGTTCCCCATTTCCTCCTTTATCAAGCGGATAGAGTAAACAGCACCCACCACCTAGAATGACCCAGCAGAGCTTCAATACATAGCAAACAATTAATGGTAACCAGCTGTAGCTGAAGTTGTAGGAGTGATGTGATGCCCCAAAGATCCATTAAGAAGGTTCTGGATCCCTCTCCCAGGCTTCTGATTTTACATCAAGTCCTTAAACTTATTCTCTAAATTAGCAATAATTATTATTTCTTATATAATGGATAGTTGGACCTGCTGCTTTACAATGATGACTTAACGACATGCTAATCATCAAGTAATAGTTCACTGTCTTCCTCAATACAGCAGCAAGAGGTTTGTCCTGTGACATATACGCATGCACAGATAACTGGAGAAAGAGGAAACAGAGAAGAGGCTATGGTTTTTGCTAACCTCCTTGGACCTACGCTCAACAAAGTTTGGTGGCCAACCAGTTCTCTGAGACCTTCCAGGAGGGTCCAACCTTTTGGCATCCCTGGGCCACACTGAAAGAATAAAAGTTGTCTTGGACCACACATTATATACACAAACACTAATGAAAACGATTTTAAGTAAATTTACGATTTTGTGTTGGGCCGCACTGATAGCCATCCTGGGCTGCATGAGGCCCGCAGGCCACAGGTTGGACACTGCTCTCTGCTTTGCTACAGCAAGTTTTGTGATTTACAAGCAATCCAAAGAATAAGGTTTGTCAGGCAGACCAGCTGGGCTAATCAGCCACAGACACTGCGGCTGAAGATCATCAGTTTATTTCTAAAAAATATTTTGGCACTCACTATATGACTGCTCCAAAGGAACTAGATTAAAAGTAAAGACAAAATAAATGCTCCCTCTCATTCAGCACTCTGGGACTTGTCAAGGCAGGCTCAGAGCAGCTATACACCTTTTGGCCAAATAACCAGACCTGACTTTCTGCTGGCCTCAGATTCCAGAGATACTTTGCAGATAGTACGAGAACCTGTCCCCAGGATCTTATTTCTTCTTTAATTTTGTTGAAATCCACTTTCAAATGGAGAACCTGAGTTACCACTGTTGAAAGCGCCCAGCCCTGCTCTGGCCCATCCTCTGTAAGCACCCATCTACAGTCGATACTACGCACTGAAAAAGGATGTACAATAGGTGAGGTGTGGCCACCTCCACTAACTGTATCTCCAAAGAGCAGAAGACCAAGTTGCCTTGAGGAACTAACCAGGTTATATAAAAGCAGGAGTTCTGTATAAAGGGCAGCCATGGATTTTAGCAATTAGAGGAGTAAGAATGCAGACTTCTGAACTGTACCACCCCTCCCCCCCCCCGCTCCTCCCCCCACCCTGCCCTGCCAGAAATGTGAGCTTGACAGCTCCCTTCTCAAGAGCTCAGTTTCTTCATCAATGACTAGAAGGCCCAGGACTAGCTCAGCAGAGATCCCTCCAGGCAATAAGCACCTAACTGTTGCCAACATTCTCTCCAGCAAATCAAAGGTGAAAATCCTAAAGAACTACCTGAAATTCACAGTGAACCTTAAACCAGGAGTTCCTGTTTCCCCTGTTAGAGCAAGCCACACAAGTCCCCTGTTAGAGCAAGTCCCCTGAAAAGACAAGCCACACAAATGACATGGAAAGTCTTACATTTGGTACCAGAACCCTGAGCCAGGGGCACAGCGAAAAGGTATTTCCTTCCCAGCTGCAAGCACACAAAATTCTGCAGTGGGGGAAGCTGCCATATTGAGAGACCTAGGCAAGTCCAGAAAACATGCACACAATCACTACCAAATGTCCCTTTCACTCCCCAGGCTTAATAAGTGGAGTGTGCACAAGCCTGGGGGAGTTGAATTTGGAGCTGGCATTAGACGGGGTACTAAGTAAGGCACAGAAATAAGAACTAATACTAATTAAGGTAACTTGATTCTGGCCAAAAGTAACTCGACCTATTATTGTTGTATTCGTGGGATGCGGCAAGTCAGCAAGGTTGGAATCGGCCCTGCTCCTGAGACGTGCCGGTGTGTTATCCTCTTTCCTAGGACTCCTAGAGCAGGTATTCAGAGCAAAAACGCACAATGCGACCCAAGTGTGTCACGCCACAGAGATCCTAGGGCGGGAGGCTGTCCCAGCAGGTTCACTGCCCTCAAATGACCTAAACTTGGAAATGGGCTGACACAGATCACTGGCTCCAGGACGGGTGGAGATCAAACAACACAACAAGGTCATCAGAAATGACAAGAGGAGGAAGCTGAGCCCAGCTGACGCTGGTAGGGACAGGAGAGAAGGACGGATGAGAACTGGAAGGAGCGTGTAGGGGAAGGGGCGTGGGTCGACTCCGGTCCTGGAGAAAGAATGCCCCAGATACACGAAGAGAGAGCCACGAGCAGGTTTCAGGCACCACGGCGCCTGGGGACAGCCCCCTCTTGCCAGCCTGCCTGCCACCCCCCACTCTCGCGCCCCGCACCGTGTTGTAGAACTCGGCGATCGCAGGCACGATGGTGTAGTTGTCCTCGCACCAGTCCACCTCCGAGCTGCCAGCCCGCAGCTGGTCCCACCAGTGTGGGGCGCTCATGGCCGCCCTGGGGCATTGGAGCAGCTGCTCCCGCAGCCAAGAAGAGGCCAGAGCTGCTGCTCCACGCCCACAAAAGCGGCGACGGCGACAGCGGTGGCTTTATGCACAGCGGGACAGCCACCGGATATGGCGCCTCTTCAGCCGGACTCCCTGTACTGAGCTCCGCCTGTAGGACTTGGCTGGCTCTCAGGCTCCGCCCCTGGCTCCGCCCCCTGTGGGAGCCAGCGGGCAGCGACTCGGGCAGTGACGCGGGCACGCCCACCCCAGGGCTGGAAGTGCTCTGGGGCTGGATGTGGGGAGGCACAACCGCCTTCCGAAGTTTCCAGGCGACCTTATTCCCTGCAGGTGTAAAGGCCTCCACCTTCATGCCCACGGCCACCTCCCAGCTCAGACTTGCAGGCACTGCCTTCCATCTCATCCCCACCCCTAACTGTGCAAAGAGGGCCAGAGCCAGCCCTGGCCAAAATTAAACATGAGAACTCAGGAATGGAGTATCAGACCCCCTACGGAGCCTAGGGAAATCTGCATAGATGCCTCTGCTCAGCACGTGGGCACCCGTGCTCACACCTGAGAAGGGCTCTGGGTCCCTCTGAAGTAGGTAAGGACTGGCTTGGTAGCGTGGATTAGGGCAGGAAGACCAAGGGATGGAGGGGCAGGCTCCAAGAGACCCTCCCACACAGCCTCTGCAGCCCATTCCCAGATAGAGCACTATGCAATTTCGAGTATGTGCCTGCCCTGGGTTCCCTAGACTCGCATTTAGACTTTAATCTAATCTTCAATTAGACATGGGATAAAAAGTCAGACATCCTAACCATTCTCAAAGGATGTAGTGAGGCAGCTATGACATTTCCAGAACATCCAAGGTACAAGAAATGATGACACATATATCACATATATAGCACTTACTATGTGCCAGGCGCTGTTTGATGAGCTTCCATGTATCACTTATTTGGTGTTCAGACTGGGGATCCTATGAAGTGGGTTCTGTGAGCAATGTCATTCCAGAAAGTAAGTGGCAGAGCTAGAAATCAAAGTCAGGATGATCTTAGATCTGCAAAGTACTTTACTTTGCAGCTGTAACTATTCTGAAGTTTACACAACAAAGCTAATTTGATCTCAGCAATTCCTGCAGAAAGCCTCTTTCTCTCTCTCCTCCTCTCTCCCTCTCTTCCTGCCCCTTATCCCCATTTCTCCTTCTGTCCTTCCCTCCTTCCCTTTTTGGTCTTGGCTCTGGTCCTCCCTTGGGCAGTTTTAGAATTTCAGGTCAGGACAGTGGCAGTGGCAGAAAAGGCCCTGCTCATCAGACCACGGTGGCTGTCACCAGGATATCCTTGCTCAAGTTTGCAATGGTTTCCTGAAGATCAGCAGCTCCCCCAGGCCTGCCCTGTCTCCAGCTTGACTGTGGGAACAGGGCTGGTGCTGCAATGCCCTGTGTACCCATTGTCTGTCTTCTACAGCAATTTGCATGTCTCCCCAAATCTACATCATTGGCAGGAAAAGCAAGTCCCAACTCCCTTCCTAGTCTCCAGGAAATCCAGCTTTCTGCCCTGGGTGCTAACCACACTCCTTTCTTTGCCCAAATTTCCACCCAGTCCTCCTCCTAGACAACCAGTTCCACTACGTACACCGGTAACTTCTAAGACCAGAATTTCCCAGACCCTCAAGATACCAGTGTCTCAGAGCACTACTCCCACTGTCCAACAGTAGTTTTCCATGTAGTCAAGATTTTACCCCTTCCAATATTTTAGGTGAAAATATACCCATTTCATTAACCCTAATGGTGTAAAATATACCATTATTTTATATGCCAGTGGCTCCCAAGGTGAGGTTCCCCTTTCAGGGGATCCATAGGTCAAACTCTTTTCCTGTTTTACACCAACATTATCTGTCCTTCTTTCTCTCATCTTCGCACCAGCATACATTGATTGGTTTTCCAGGACTGTGTGTGTTGTTCTCTCTCTGACAGCAAGTGGAATGTGTGCCTGTGTATATTCAGTATTCAAAGTCTCCGTTTAAATTTCTAATATCATAAATATTCATAGTACCCCACTAACAAAAGTTCCTTATGGTCCTCAGTAATTTTTAAGAATATGAAAGAGTCCTCAGATCAAAAAGGTTGAGAGCTGCTGTTAAAGATACTCCCAGTTAAACTATTTGTAATCCTTTTTTTATCATTTAGAATTTTTAAAATATTTACTGAATGTGAGTTTCTAGACTCAGACATTCATTGTTATCATACGTCATTCTCGTGCAAGCACAAAAAGGAAAATATAAGCAATATAAATTCATTAAGGAATTGCTATCATTTCTATCGGAATCTCTATTCTTTGGACTCATTTTTGACTAGGTCATTGGTGTCCTTCCTGAGCAGGTGCTGGCGGTGCAGCCTTTTGAGCAATCCACTGTTTGCTTTCAAGCCACTGACACCTACTGTAGACGTTTGGATGCTGGCTTGTTTTACATGCAGGTGTCAGTGGAAGATTTTCAGACAACAAGTAGCATGTTTCTCTTCCAGATGGTCCTTATAAGATTTGTTGACAGAAGCATGGATATTATACTTTCCAAGTCATCCCACCAGGAATTACCACTGAATTTGTGCATATTCGAGCAGTGACAACACATCTCAACCTCCATCTGGCCAACCAGGATCATAAAATGCCTTCCATTGTAAGATGAATCTGGACTGCAGTGACATTACAATGCAAAACAATGCAAATTTTACACCACTGAAATATGGAATTCACTGGAGAGAATTCATCCTTTTCTCCAAATCTCCCTGAAAGAATGATAGGGGGTTTTCCTCCTACACAGGAACTCTTCTTGTCAATGACAATTCTGTTTCAAAATCAAAACTGATCACTTGGGTTCTGTCTAATTACAACTGCACAGGGAGTGCTTAAGCCAAAGGCCATTGGTGAGTAAAGAACACAAGTTTCATTCCTCCAAAGATGCCTGTGTTTGTCTTGCAACTGTGTTGAAATTTTTCTGCTATTTTTGACTTGCTCCATTGTTAACATTTTTCAATGAATATAACCTTAGTAATTTAACATTAGCACCTATCATTAGGTAATTACTTTTTAAATTGATTTATAGTAATAGTATGCCTTAGCAACTACTGTTAATGTTTTAATACAAAATATGGTATCTTGTGTAAACAGAGAGTTTGAGGAGAGTGGGTGGACAAGAAAGAACAGGGCATTGTGATGCTTTCAATCTAAACATGAGTCAGTGATACAGATCCATGAGAGAGCAGGTTTCGGAGAACCACCCTTGCAGAGAAGTCAGGATGCCAGCATCTTTTATTTTTACAGCGTTTATAAGTGTTTATTTGGTCTAAGTAAATATCTTATGATAAATATCCGGTTCTACAAGTGGAAATCATCAAGTCCCAAAGTCTTCCTTAGGGAAAAAAATACAGGCACCTATGTAAATGAAGCGAGGTGAAGCAGCATGGTTATCACCCAGGAACTTGTTGGAAATGCAAAATGAGGTCCATATTCCAGACCTATTAAATCAATAGCTCTGGGAGTGGAGTTCAACAGTCTCTGGCTGAAAAAGCCTTCCAGGTGATTCTGACCCACACTCACGTGTGTTTTAGCCAATGTGTAGTGGGGCAGAAATTCACGGTGGACTGTACACTTTGCTTTCCTGAAAAATCAAATCCAAGCCAAGACTGCTGCTGACATCAAGGAAAGGAGGAAGAAAAGGGAAGCCCCGCAAATGAAGTCATCCTTTCATGAGGCTTATCACCAGGAAACCAGGGGCTCAGGGTCTGGCCCCCCTCTTCACTAAGAAGGAAACAAAACAAGTAAGGTGTTTTGTTTTGTTTTTGTTTTTGTTTTATAATCTAAGACAACGTCTTCAAGGGGGTGGGGAGAATATACAGACAACTGTAATTGAACAACAATAAAATAATTTGAATTTTAAAAAAAGTCTTCAGGAGGCTTAGAGTTGTGGGAGAGAGCTGTAGAAAGCAGGGCCTCAGCAGGGAAACAGAACTGCAGCCGCTGGGAGAAGGCGGCCACGTTTGCTGCTCTCAAGTTGTTTACTGACAGGCCACTTCCTGCTATTGTCACTTGGCCTCTCTTTAGAAGTGCCTCTCTCCTTTCTTTAATCTGCACTGGAAAACCACAAACAAAGTTAGGACTGGGTGTATAATAAAAGTAGGTTGGCTGTGATTGGAAGTCTGAGGCTTTGCCTGTGCCTGAAGTGCACGGAACTTGTTAACATGTATTTTGACTCCTGCTTCTGGACAGAGAGGGCATTTCTTTGATAGAGAACTGTAGCTGGCAAAGGTGTAAGAAATTTTGAGCACCTGCTTTGTGCAAGGCTCCACATTAAGTGCTGGATAATATAAAGAAAAATAAAGTGTTGTTCTTGGCCTCATTGAACTAAGTTTAGTAGAGGCACACAAGCCATTATAATACCACATGGTAATTGTTAAAATGAAGGTACATACATAGAATGTGGAAGCAGAGGGGTAGGGGCCCAGGTCTGCCCTGAGAGCCAAGGGAGGCTCAACAGAGGAGGTAGACTCAGCAACACTAAGATGTGCAAGATGAATAGGATTTTACCAGACAGAGCACTGAGGAGAGGGAATAATCCCAAAAGAACAATGTGAGCAAAATGGCAGATCCTTGGGCTTGTCTACAGAGCCACCAGTCCTGATAGGCCTGAGCAGTCAGAGAGGAGAGGGAAATAGACAAGTAGTAAGGGCTGCGACACCACCTACGAAGAGGTCTTGCAGAAAAACACAGCACCTAAACTAGATCAAAATTTTAGCTCTCATTAACAATTCACAGAAGCTGAATCTCATGGGGAGCTTGTTAAAAGTGCAGGTTCTGATTCAGTAGACCTTGAGTGGAGTCCAAGATTCTGCATATCTAGCAGACTGCCCCCAGGTGATACAGATGCTGCTGGTCCTTGGGCCATATTTTAGTAGCAAGGCTAGTGAACCAAAGAAATGATGACATGCATGTGCAATCAATAAAGCCAGAATAAGGGAAACTCTGACAACTTTTCTTAAAAGGATGGGGAGGAAATATAGAGATTTCCTGTAGAGACATAACCAATTGCAACGTGAAGACTTTGTTTAGCTCCTAAATCAAAGTGTCAACAAATACTCTTTAGGACAATTGCAGAAATGTAAAAACTGGGAATTTGATAATATTGGGGAATTTTTTGTTGTTTGGGGGAGATGCTGATGATGGTATGATGATTGTTTTAAAACATGAGTCTTCAAAAAGATACTTTATGATTCTATTTTTATGACATTCTAGAAAAGACGAAACTAAAGAATAGAAAGTAAATCTGTGGTTATGATACAGTAGGCAGTTAGACAGACATGAGCAGAGTCAGAAGGACAGTTCAGGTACAGAAGGTCACCAGGGCTGAAAGTATTATAGGGTTGGACCTTGCCCCGAGGGTGACCTGTCCTTCCCTAGCATATCACTGGTCACGTGGTTCAGACCTCCCCCGATCCTCCCTCCCCTGGCATCACTGGCCCTGTGGTAGACTCCTTCAGAGGAGGAACAGGGTGGTGGAAGGATAGCCATAAATGGCTCCCTTGCACAACCACTCCCTTAAGCATTAAGCCCTCAGGGCAGTAAAGTTCTGGCCCGCATCAAGTCATCCTAGGAGCAAAGTTTCAGGTCTGTTGACCAGAGAGACAGTTTTTGTCAAACTAGAGATAACATCTAGGCCTCAGTCGTGTTTCAGCTCCAGACCCAGAAAAGCAACAAGGCAATGTCATGGCTGATGTCAGGACCAGCTGCAGCGGCTAATGACCCCCTACTCTAGCACTGACCATAACCCTGAGGAGACACACCTGGAAAGCTGATGAATATTCTTTTGAGATTTTCCCCTGAGACCTCCATATAAAAGTCCTTAAAATGAACCCAGAGCAGCATTTTCCTTCTCCCCTCCCCACAGCACCTCACCGGTGCCTTTCTTCCTTAGCCCTGTCTTCCCTCAAGGCACATACCTTTGCTTTCCCAGCCCATTTGGCTCACTTCTCCTACCTCTGTGACTTTCTAAATAAACTTCTGCTTGTATTTGAGTACCTTGGCTCTGAATTCTTTTCTTAGTCAAACTCAAGGACCAAGGTCTAACCCCTGGTGCTGTTGCCATTAACAGTTACTTAGAGGTGGGAGAGGGAGAATTTTGAGGGGTGACAGAACTGTTCTGTGTCCTGATTGTGATTGTTATATGACTAAATGAGCTTATAAAACCTCAGACCTGTACCTTAAAAAGGTAAGTATTATTGTTTGTAAAGTATAAGCTTGACCAAAACTAAAAATAACCCCCCAAAGGAGCATTGTTGTTTAGAGATACATACTGAAATATTTTATTTATATATCTATATCTGAGATTTTGCTTTGGGGAGGGTGTTTTTTGGGGGGTATTTGGATGGTGCAACACTGTCCTTCAACAAATAACTATTGAAATGGGGTAGTAGACACATTAAATGAGTCTTTCTACTTTGTATGTGTTTAAAGTTTTCCATAATAAGAAGTTTTTTAAAAAACTAAAGAAGCAAAGGGCTTCATTAAATAAGGTATCCCCAGAAGCATGCTTGTAACCAAGAAGACCAGAAGGTAGATTGGTTTGGCTAGAGTCAAGGGCTCAGCCTTTAGGAGTGGGCACTCTTAAAGCAGCAGTTCTAGTCGAGCCCCTGGTTGTTACCTGTCCCCTTCATTCCACAGGATGAAGAACTGACAAGGATCTTATCCTTGCCTGAGGAAGCAAATAGCTAACTGTGTGAGAGAGCACCGTCTCAGGCCTCTGCGTGAGAAGGCCTGTCACCAAGGGAGGTTTTGGTAAATAAGATGTCTATCAGCAGCATGGGTGGGGTCAAGCTGGTGCTGAGGCCACAGACTCTCTGGAACCAGGAAGCTGGAAAGGCGAGGGACTGGTCAGTGCCATGCCTCACAATCCAGTGGGGCCCCTGGGGGCTGGCCTCTGTGGTTCCTGAAACATGCTGTGAGGAAGTTGGCCCTGGTGCATCTGAGACATCATACCCAATGGAAGGGATGCGTCACAATGGCCTACAAATCTCATGCTTTCTTTACTCGGCCTTGTCTTCACCCTTTCAGAGACCAATAAACAACTTGGGGAAATGGAAACGGGGGGAATTAAAGAGGGAGGAGGCCAGGTGGGGGTAAAATGTGAATAAGGGGCAGATGAAATTTGTTTGGTGGAAAAGAAAGGTACATAGATTGAGCAAAAGCTGGATGATGGGTTATAGGACATTCCTTTAGTAAAGGAGAGCCTTGAGCAAATTTAAACCAAAGAAAAAGGCAATCGATTAGAGGAAAGATTTAAAATGCGAAAGAAAAAAAGGGTAAAGATCCTGAAGGAGAGAGAAGTGGAATTGAAAGCTCAAAATCTTAGAGTCTGCCTGGCGAGAAGGAATGGTGTGGAGGAGACCCACTGTTTTGTCTGTCACAATCTCCTTTTCTTCTGGGACCTTCTGGTGAGTCTTTGATGGGGGCTGTCCCACCTCCCATTTTCCCTTTCCCCCCAGCTTTTTTCAGATGGCTTCCATAGGAACAACCATGGTAAGACACTGTGACCCATCTCTGTGTTTAGAGTTCAGTGGTCCAGGACTGGGTCTTGACCCAAGCTGGGTAATCAGAATGTATCATTGGGAATTTGGAATCAGAACTGAGCTCTCTCAGCTCCATCTAGCGGCCTGGTAGAATAGAGATATAAATCTGGACAGTATTGGTGACCTGTTCTACCAGAAGGATGGAAGAGCAAGCAGAACCAGTCAACAGTGCAAGAGAATAGTGAAGCAGTCCCAAAAAAGGGCTGTAAAGACAAAAGATAGTCCAATTGAAAAAGAAGTCCCTGGCTCCAGCTAGGCCCAGGCATCTAACCACATGAAGATGTTCCCAAGATACCCATGACCTCTAAAGTAGAGTCACATTTTTACGTAAGCCAGTTTAAGTTGGGTTTCTGTGACTTAAAACCAGGTGTGCTGACAGAATTGTCTGCTAAGAAAGAAGGGGAAATGGAGAGTATATGAACATCTAAGACACATTTTTAGGAGACAATGTTGACACTTTCTAAATGAAGTAGGAGAAAAAGTTCTCTACTGAAGTTGAGAGGTCCATGTATGAGGTCAGAAGCCTTGGAGTGGAAAATATTTGGACTAGCGAGAGGGTCATCCTTTTTTATTAAATTCTGTAATAATTATAACAGTTGGAAACAGGATCTAAAATGTAGTATATTCTGTAAATGGGGACAGTCACTGCCAGGAAAGTTCCAGGCTAGACACCAAGAAGAGCCACAGATCTTTAATCTTGCTCATTAGCAATGCAGCTTGGAGAACAAATGATACAAAGTTATATGAAACTTGACTCTACTCTTAAGTAAGAAAATTAGAAGAAATTTAATTTTAAAAATATTTGAGGGGCCAAGATGGAGGCATAGGTAGATATATTTTGCTTCCTTGCACCACCAAAAGAAAGATAACAACCAATTCAAAAACAAAAAACAGCCAGAACTATCAGAGAATTGAATTGCATGGAAGTCTGACAACCAAAAAGTTAAAGAAGAAACATTCATCCAGACTGGTAAGAGGGGCAGAGATGGGCGGCCAGGGTGGAGAGAATGTGCGGCAAGGCAGTGGCTGGCAGACCAGGCAGGCAAGGTGGTGGCTGCCAGACCAGGTGGTCCCACATTCACATGTGGATAAACCAGTAGGAACAACTGGAGAGTTAGACAGACGGCACAATCCAGGGTTCTAGATAGGGAAAATGAAGCCTTAAAAATCTTTGGCTGTAAAACCTGCTGGGGTTTGTGGCGGTGTAAGAAACTACCAGTATTATAGGAAAATCTGTTGGAGGCACTCACAGGGTCTTAGAATGTACAGAAGACCACCCACTCAGGAATCAGCATCAGGGCAGCACCTCAAAGGGCATAATTTCCTTGTGGGTAGCAGGGGAAGTGACTGAAAGCAGAGCAAGAACTGAGCAAGCAGCATTGTTCCCTCTCTGACCTCTCCTCCATATACAGCACCACAACGCAGAGAAGTGGGTTTCCCTGCCCTGGTGAATACCTAAGGCTCCACTCCTTACAACATAACAGGTGCAGTGAGACAAAGAAATATGGCCCAAATGAACAAACAGATCAAAACTCCAGAAAAAGAACTAAGCAATGAGGAGATACCCAACCTATAAGATTCAGCGTTCAAAACAGTGGTAATCAGGATGCTCACAGAAATGAGTGAGTATGGCTGCAACATAAAGGAAGAAGTGAAGGCTATAGAAAGTAAAATAAAGAAAGATATACAGGGAATCAACAACAAAGGGAAGGAAACAGGGACGCAAATCAACAATTTGGAACAAAAAGAAGAAATAAACATTCAACCAGAACAGAATGAAGAAACAAGAATTCAAAAAAATGAAAAGAGGCTTAGGAACCTCTGGGACAACTTTAAACATTCCAAAATCCAAATCATAGAGGTGCCAGAAGAAGAAGAAGAGCAAGAAATTGAAAACTTAGTTGAAAAGATAATGAAAGGAAACTTCCCCAGTCTGGTGAAGGAAATAGACATAGAAGTCCTGGAAACTCAGAGAGTCCCAAAGAAGTTGGACCCAAAGAGGAACACACCAATACACATCATAATTAAATTGCCAAAGATTAAAGATAAGGAGAGAATCTTAAAAGCAGCAAAAGAAAGGCAGAGAGTTACCTACAAAGGAGTTCCTATAAGACTATCAGTCGATTTCTCAAAAGAAACCTTACGGGCAAGAAGGGGCTGTAAAGAAGTATTCAATGTGATGAAAAGTAAGGACCAACATCCAAGCCGGATATTCTATCCAGCAAAGCTATCATTTAGAATGTAAGTGCAAATAAAGTGCTTCCCAGACAAGGTCAAGTTAAAGGAGTTCATCACCACCAAGCCCTTATTATATGAAATGTTAAAGGGACTTATCTAAGAAAAAGAAGATGATCAATAATATGAACAGTAAAATGACAACAAACTCACAACTATCAACAACTGAACCTAAAACAAAACAAAACACCAGAAACAAACGAATCAAGCAAACAGAACAGGAACAGAATCACGGAAATGGAGTCCAGCGGGGAAGAGGAAGTGGGGAGAATGGGGGGAAAGTTGCAGAGAATAAGCATAAATGGTCAGTACAAAATAGTCAGGGGAATTAAGAACAGTTTGGGAAATGGAGAAGCCAAAGAACTTATATGTATGACCCATGGATATGAAGTAAAGGCACAGAGTGTGGGGGGCAGAGTGAAATGCTGGGGGATAAAGGAGAGAAAAAAGTGGGACAACTGTAACAGCATAATTGACAAAATATACTTAAAAATATTCTACTGTTCCCAAAATGAACAGGACCATAAATACTTAGATTTCTCTTCCCATGAAAATGTTACTAATATATGTTAGGTTGAGTATTTTGAAGAAACCTTTGACAGGATTCATAGTGACAATTTTAGAGAATAATTTGGCACATGTCTTTGCATATACCAACTAACAAGCAACTTGTGGATTTTCATAGTGGCCACCTTTCCAGCCAGTCAGTTAGGAACAAGAAAGTTGGTAGGGTTAGGTTGTCTCTGAGCCACAGCCCTCTTTATGGTCCTCCTGCAGTCTGTTTGATTTCCTACTGGATGATGACCAAATGAAATCCTGTTGTCAACTTCCACCCATGCAAGAAACTGCCAGAACCCCAGTGCCAGTTGCCAGAATTGCTACCCAAGCTTGTCAGGCCCAAAAGAGACATACCCCAGGCTCTAGCTAAACAAAGCCTTTCTTTTCCCACTGGGAACAGAACCTGAATTTCATTTGTGTAATCAGAATGACCAGGAAATCTCTGCCCTCAGTGATTCCTGAGGGCGGAGAATTGAAAAATGGTTTTCACCACAGTGCTCAATAAGAAATATTTTATTTTATTTTATTTTTTTAAATATATTTTATTGATTATGCTATTACAGTTGTCCCATTTCTCCCCCATCATTCCCCTCCACCCTACACACCCTCTTCCACCCACATTCCCCCTCTTTAGTTCATGTCCATGTGTCATAAGTTCTTTAGCTTCTACATTTCCCATACTATTCTTGCCCTCCCTCCCCCTGTCTATTTTCTACCCACTATCTATGCTACTCATTCTCTGTACCTTTCCCCTCTCTCCTCCTCCCACGCCCCTGTTGCTAACCCTCCATATGATCTCCATTTCTGTGGTTCTGTTCCTGTTCTAGCTGTTTGCTTAGTTTGCTTTTGTTTTAGGTGAGGTTGTTAATCGCTGTGAGTTTGCTGTCTTTTCACTGTCATATTTTATCTTCTTTTTCTTAGATAAGTCCCTTTAACATTTCGTATAATAAGAGCTGGGTGATGATGAACTCCTTCAACTGACCTTATCTGAGAAGCGCTTTATCTGTCCATCCATTCTAAATGACAGCTTTGCTGGATAGAGAAATTTTGGATGTAGGTCCCTGCTTTTCAAGATTTCAAATATTTCTTTCCAGCCCTTTGTTGCCTGTAATGTCTCTTTTGAGAAATCAGCTGACAGTCTGATGGGAACTCCTTTGTAGGTGACTGTCCCCTTATCCCTTGCTGCTTCTAGAATTCTCTGCTTCATTTTAATCTTGGCTAATGTAATTACGTTGTGCCTTGGTGTGTTCCTCCTCAGGTCCAACTTCTTTGGGACTCTCTGAGCTTCCTGGACGTCCTGGTAGTCTATTTCCTTTGCCAGATTGGGGAAGTTCTCCTTTATTATTTGTTCAAATAAGTTTTCCACTTGTTGCTCTTCTTCTTCCCCTTCTGGTACCCCTATAATTCAGATGTTGGGACGTTTAACGATGTCCCGGAGGTTCCTAAGCCTCTCCTCGTTTTTTTGAATTCTTGTTTCTTCCTCGTCTTCTGTTTGGTTGTTAGTTTCTTCCTTCTGGTCCACTCCATTGATTTGAGTCCCAGTTTTCCTTCCATCTCTATCAGTTCCCCATGCATCTTCCTTCATTTCACGTATTGTAGCCTGCATTTTTTCATCTAGTTTGTGAGCAAAATCAACCAATTCTGTGAGCATTTTGATGACCAGTGCTTTGAACTGTGCATCTGATAGGTTGGCCATCTCTTCACTGCTTAGAGGAATTGGCTCTGGGGCTTTTATTTGTTTTCCGGTTTGAGCCATTTTTGGTGGGATTTTTGTTGTTGTTGTTGTTTTGGTTTTAGTCTGGTCGCAGCTATTACGTAGTGAGGGGTGGAGCCTTAGGTGTTCGTCAGGGCGGGGCAGCCCAGTCGCCGGGTTGTGACACTGTATATGGGGGCGGGGTCTGAGAGGGAACAATGGTGCCTGTTCCGCTCTCTCCTAGACTCCGGCCCTTTCCGCCACTTCCCCTTCACCTGGATTATTTGCGCATGCGCGCGTGCTGTTACGTAGTGAAGAGTGGAGCCTCTGACGCTCCCCAGTGCGGGGCAGCCCAGTCGCTGGGTTGTGACGCTGTATGTGGGGGCGGGGTCTGAGAGGGAACAATGGCGCCTGCTCCACTCTCTCTGGATTCAGTCCCTTCCGCCACTTCCCCGACCGTCTCTGCGCGCGAATATGGGACCACCTGGTCAGCCAGCCACCTTGTGCGGCCTCACTGGGTCTGCACAGTTGCCCCCCTGTGCCCGGGGTCCACTAGCTGCTGCCTGTGGGCCCGGGGATCGCCAGCCGCCGCCTGTGCACCTGGGAACTGCCTGCAGATGCTGCTTGCGTCCCCGGGTCCGTACCTCCACTTTCTCCTGCCGCGACTCCGCCCCTCTTACCGGTCTGGATGAATGGTTGTTGGACTTCCGTACAGTTCAATTTTCTATAAGTTCTGGTTGTTTTCTTGTTTCTAAATATTTGTTGTCCTTAATTTTGGTTGTTAGAGGAGGCACAGCATGTCCGCCTACACCTCCATCTTGGCCGGAAGTCCTCAATAAGAAATATTTTAAATAAAATATCATATAGTATGTGTAAATATGAAACTGAAACAACATCAGTTAGTGTAATTATTGACATGTGGAACTTAATTATGCCCTTTTTTTGTTTTATGTTTGTTCTCTCTGCTTTTTTTCTGTTTTCTGTTTCTCATCTTCTTGGAGATTATTTAAACATACTCTAGAATTCCATTGGGATTTCTCTATAGTGTTTTTGAATGTATCTCTTTGTTCTTCTAGCACTTGCTCTACATATTACATTTTGTACATATAATTTATCACAATTTACAAATGTCATCATTTTACCTATTCAGGTGAAGCATAGAAAACTTACCTCATTTTTTATCATTTTGCTCTCTCTCATTTATAATTGCATTAAATATTTTCTCTACATACATTTAGGACCACACCAGTGTTATAACTGTATCAACCATCAAACATTATTTAGAACACTCAAAAGGATAAAGAAAGTCTATTCTATTTACTCACATTTTTTGCTTACAATGTTATTTCTTCCTAATGTTCCATGCTTCATCCTTTTATCACTTTATGGTTACAGAACATCATTTAGCCATTCCTTTAAAGTTAGGTCTTCTAGCAACAAATTGGTTTAATTTTCTTTCATCTAAGAATGTGTTGCTTTCCCCTTCATCCATGAAGGATATTTTTCCTGGGTACAGGATTCTGATAGGCTTTTTTTTCTTTCGGCGCTTAAAAAAGAATAGTATGCTACTTCTTTTCTAGCCTCCATGGTTTCTGACGAGAAATGCACTGTCGTTCGAATTTTCTCTCATGAGTAAGTGTTTTTCTCTGGCTGCTTATTTATTCATTCATTTATTTACTTATTTATATTTTAAAGTATATTTTATTGATTATGCTAATACAGTTTTCCCAAATTTTCTCCCTTTATCTCCTCTCCACCCTGCACCCCCCAACCCTCCAGTATTACCCCGCCTTAGTTCATGTCCATGGGTTGTACATATAAGTTCTTTGAATTCTCTGTTTCCTATACCGTTCTTAACCTCTCCCCATCTATTTTAGGCCTACCAATTATGCTTCTTATTCCCTGTACATTTCCCCCCATTCCTCCCCTCCCCTTCCCCATGTGATGTCCATTTCTCTGATTCTGTTCCTGTTCTAGCTGTTTGCTTAGGTTTTGTTTTCATTGTTTTTCTTTTTTAGGATCAGTTGTTGATAGTTGTGAGTTTGTTGTCATTTTACTGGTCACAGTTTTTGATCTTCTTCAATTTCTTAGATAAGTCCCTCTAACATTCCATATAATAAGGGCTTAGTGACAATGAACTCCTTTAACTGTCTTCTATGGGAAGCACTTTATCTGCCCTTTCATTCTAAATGACAGCTTTGCTGGATAGAGTAATCTTGGATGTAGGTCCTTGTCTTTCATGACTTCAAATACTTCTTTCCAGCCCTTTCTTGTCTGCAAGGTTTCTTTTGAGAAATCAGCTGATAGTCTTATGGGCACTCCTTTGTAGGTAACTGTCTCCCTTCCTCTTGCTGCTTTTTAAGATTCTCTCTTTATCTTTAGTCTTGGGTAACTTAACAATGATGTGCCTTGGTGTGTTCCTCTTTGAGTCCAACTTCTTTGGAACTCTCTGGGCTTCCTGGACTTCCTGGAAGTCTATTTCCTTCACGAGATTGGGGAAGTTTGCCTTCATTATTTGTTCAAATAACTTTTCAATTTCTTGCTCTTGTTCTTCTTCTTCTGGCACCCCTATAATTCAGATGTTGGAACATTTAAAGTTGTCCCAGAGGTTCCTAAGCCTCTCCTCATTTTTTTGAATTCTTGTTTCTTCATTCTGTTCTGGTTGGATGTTTATTTCTTCCTTTTGTTCCAAATCATTGATTTGAGTCCTGGTTTCCTTCCTGTCGCTCTTGGTTCCCTGAATATTTTGCTTTATTTCACTTTGGGTATCTTTCATTTGCTCTTTCATTTTGCAACCAAGCTCAATCAGTTCTGTGAGCATTTTGATTACCAGGGTTTTGAACTCTGCATCAGGTAGGTTGGCTATCTCCTTGTCTCTTGGTTCTTTTTCTGGAGTTTTGATCTGTTCTTTCATTTGGGCCACATTTCTTTGTCTTGGTGCATCTGTTAAGTTGAAAGGGGGTAGGGCCTTGGGTATTCACCAGGGCAGGACAACCCTCCTTGCTGCCCTGCAGCACTGCCTGTGGGGGAGGGGCCAGAGAGGGAACATTGCCACTCCCTTGCTTGGCTCTAGCCCCACTTTCCAGGAACTCTCGTATGAGACTGGGAGTTTCTCCCACGGTATGGTGGCAACTTTCACCGTAGTCTACAGTCAACTCTCAGTCTCAGTTTTGTGGTCAGCCAAATCTGTCCTCATGGTCCACAGCCTTGCCCTGGGTTCTCTCAGCCAGCCCCTGCCTCACTGCACTGTCTGGTCTACCACCTTGCTATGGGTCCTTTCAGCTGGCCCTGCCTATGTGGTCCACCACCTTACCTTGGGTCTTCTCTGCCTGCCCGACCGCCCGGCTGCCTGGCTCCTTCCTACTGGTCTGGTTGAATGTTTCTTTAATTCCTTCATTTTCAGAGTTCCATGAGTTTGATTTTCTGGAACTTCTGGTTGTTTATTGTTTTTAGATTGGTTGTTATCCTCCTTTTGGATGTTTGAGGAAGTGAAGGGATTCTACCTATACCTCCATCTTGGCCAGAACTCTCTCTGGCTGCTTTTAAGACTTTTGTTGTCTTTAGTTTTCAGGAGCTTAATTATATTGCATCTTGATGTGAATTCTTTGGGTTCATCCCATTTGGAGTTTGCTCAGCTTGTTGAATCTGTATGTTAATGTCTCTTGCCAAATATGGGAAGTTTGCCCTGGTCAGTGTGGCTCAGTTGGTTGGAGCATCGTCCTGTAACCGAAAGGTTGTAGGTTTGAGTGCTGATCAGGGCACATATCTAGGTTGTAGGTTCAGACCCCAGACTGGGTGCATACAGGAAGCAACCAATGAATGCTTCTCTCTCACATTGATGTTTCTCTCTCTCTAAAAACAATGAAAAAGTGTCCTTGAGTGAGGATAAAAAAAAACTGGGGAAGTTTTCAGCCATTATTTGTTCAGGTACTTTTTTTTTTTTTAGAGAGAGAGGATTTGTTCTTCCTCTTATTTATGGATTGATTTGTTCTTCCACTTATTTGTGGATTCACTGGTTGCTTCTTATATGTGTCCTGACAGGAGATCAACCCACAACCTTGGCATTTCAGGACATTGCTCTAACCAACTGAGCTACCTGGGCAGAGCCTCTTCATGTACTTTGCAACCTTGCTTCCTTTCCCCTCTCCTTCCAGGACTCCAATGACATGAATAACATGACTATTAGGTCTTTTCTTTTTCTTTAGTTCCCAGCTCTCTTAGGCTCAGTTCATTTTTTAAAATCTGTTTCCTCTATTGTTCAGATTAGGTAATTTCTATTGTTTTATCTTCCATTTCACAAATTCTTTCATCTATCCCTTCCATTCTGCTTTTGAGTTCATCCACTAAGCTCTTTATTTTGGTTATTATATTATACTTTTAAGTTCTAAAATTTCTATTTAGTTTTCCTTTGGGGGGTTATTTTTTATTATAAAAGAATTAAAAACTCTTGGAATCTTAATGAAGAAAAGAAATATTTCACTCAGAACAGACACCAGGATACAAAATTACAAGTGTTTGACCCCAGTCCTGTCTCCCTCTCCTCTAAAAGCAGAGATGGGAAGGAGACGGTAGAAACAAACAAGAAACTCTATAAAACTAAGTCTTCAAATCACTACAAATATGATTAAAATCTAAACTCTTTTGCTTTAAAAATTTTTTAATACATTTTATTGATTATGCTATTTCTCCATTATCCCCCTCCACCCTGCACAGCCCCTCCACCCACATTCCCCCCTTTAGTTCATGTCCGTGTGTCATAAGTTCTTTAGCTTCTACATTTCCCACACTATTCTTGCCCTCCCCGTCTATTTTCTACTCACCGTCTATGCTTATTCTGTGTACCTTCCCCCCGCCTCCTCCCACTCCCCTGTTGCTAACCCTCCATATGATCTCCATTAAAAATCACCCTCCATGTGATATATCAAAAGGCCTGCTTTAGTGACAGGTTAGTCCCCCAGAAAAGAACCCAGCACTCTCTGTCAGGAACGTGCATGTTCCAGTTGACCAACCAGCCTGTATTTCTAAACCCCTGTGCATACATGTGTCTTTAAACCAAAGCCAAGGGTAATAGGTGACTGCTACTGCTATAACATGCTTCTTCCTGTTAACCAACCAATGTCCACCCCCTCCAGAAGAGCAGGCAGGCCACAGAGAAACCCTTAAATGGTAGTGAGGGTATAACAGTCCCTAATAGCCAACTTTCCAAGCATCTCCACCCTCACCTGCCCCACACACATTGAAAAGAAGCCTTATTTCTAACCAGAGTACTTGCCTCAAATTTGGCTCCTGGTGACCAGAATGGTTTTTCTATTTTAGAAAAAACACACGTATCTGCACACCCATGTATATAATTTTTTTGGTTTTGCATTTAAATATAAAAATACTACTCTGATTTGTGTTATAAATGGAGGACCAAGGAATGCAAGCTTTTTCTTCTAAGGTAGGGCTATCCACCCCATTCCTCCCTTTCTGTTATGTTGAACTTGTCTTCAAGTGAGAGCATTTAGCTGCAAGCCAGAGAAGCACAGCATGGTAAGAGGCATCTTCCTGCCTCTCACTCCCACGCTCCCCTCTCTCCTAATTCTCACTTTCATTAGAAATCTGGTTATAACTTTTTAAGAGCTGTAACTTTCCACCAAGAGGGAATATCTTACTTAATCACAGAGTAAGCCCAGGCTCCCCACCCCCTTCAGCTACCTCGAAGAAGAGAAAGGTTCTTTCCCTTCCTTCACCAATACTATGCTCACTGTCTGAACAGCTATGCCTGTTGGATGAACATCTGGTTCCATGAAGCAGTGGTTATGTTTCCCTGCCCTGTCTCCCCACTAATGAACTAGAAAGCTTCAGTGATGGGGGCAAAATGGGTATTTGTATGTGAAGAGTTTTAAGAACTTGACCCCTCTAACCTGGCCAAAGAAAAGAGATATTAACTGGGCACGAAGAATAAAAAAGACCTTGATATTCTGCCCTTTGAGTTATGGCTATTATGACAATTGATAGGGGGCAAGAGTGGGAGTGGGATGAAGAATTAATGAGAAGGGGTTCAATGGCTGAAAGTCTAGTCCACTTCATTTTTGTGTTGGAAGGGCTCATCGCCAGTTTTGTTGAAAGACACGTGCAGATGAGGGCTTCTGTCACCCCTTAGAGGTCACAGTTGGCAGAGGGGCTCCAGTTCTTCATAGTAACCCTTCTTCTCCTGGCCAACAGCCCAGGGAATGGGGATGCTTGTCCTGTAGTTGCCACGCAGGCAGAAAAGTTGTTCATGTTGGAGGTTTCAGTGAATCCAGTCAGGCGCCCCTTGGAATGCAGGCTCACATGTGGTACCGGTGCCGCTCGCTCAGCCTCTCGGTGGACTCCTCCATGTACTTCAGGCCGTTCTCCTCTCGCATGGCCTTGGTGCTGAAGTTGGTGTGGCAGCCTGCAGCTTTGCAGTTCCCAGGAAAAGGCTTGGGATCAAGGGTTGCTCTCACTCCAAAGTCTTCACACACTCGGTGGGAGATGAAGCGGGCCACCCAGAGATGATCTCCCATGGCCATTCCTTCACAGGGTCCTATCTGGACTTCCCAATGGGTGGGCATGAGTTCGGCATTTGTCCCCACAATCTTGATGTCAGCGTACAAGCAGGCCCGGTAGTGAGCCTCCAGTGTCCCTGCAGTAGGCTTTGTCTGCTCCCACGCCACAGTAATATGGACCTTGGGGCCCAGGGAAGCCATTGGAAGGCCAATCAAAAGGATGTCCATCTGTGACCATGAGACTATATTACTGCTCCAGTTCAAACCAGGGGCGCTGATTGCTCACCTGTCCATTATCTGTTTACAGATGTGCCTTAAATTGGTCTCTGCAGGCTTTCGGTTGTACTTTAAGACTTCACACAATACCAACTTGTTGGGGTCCTGTTGGAAAGGGTCCTGAAACATGGCAGCAGGAACAACACACATGTCAGTGCTGGACCCTTCAGACTCTAAAGTACTAGAGGCATCAAAGTTCCACTCGGGCAATTCTTCTATACAGTTGGGCTCACGGTCCAGAGTCCAGGTCCTGCAGCACAGTCCTTCTTCAGTACCATCAGTCCAGACACACATACACCCTAAGGCAGGGACATGTACACCTGCTGGATGGCTTTGTTCAAGTGGGAACTCGCTGAGGTGGCCATGGTGGAAGATGTTCTGGGGGGCAATCAGGCGGCAGGGCGGGTGAGCCGTGAGAACCAGGTGTGGAGAGAAGAGAGGAAGTGGGGAACCTGCTCAGATGCTCGGTTCTTCTCCCATCCTCGACTCTGCCTTAGTTTTTCGATATACCTTACATTACTTTGCTGAGACTTACCTTTTTTTTTTTTTGCTGTCTTTATTTCAAGCAAAATATTAGCTCATCAAAGCCTTTTTTCCCCCATCATGGTTGCTTTAAAGTCATTGCCAGACAATGGGAATAGCTCCAGCACCTCCATGTTTGCCTTTATTTCCTTTTCCTCTTTTTTCATTCAATTTGAGATGATGATTTTCTATTGGAACCTTGATATTTTAGTATTGTTACACAACTTTGGATCTTACTTAAGCCTTCTATTTTGGCTGGCTTTCTGTGATTCTATTTTGGCAGGGGAAAGGGGAGATACTGCCTTATTTCAGCCAGATGGAGACAGATGTCCAGATTGCTTAAATTGACATCTGAGAGGGAACTCCTCTTCACTATGGATGGGAGTGAAAGTCCAGGCTCTCCATGTAGTCTCCACTGACAACAGAGGAGGTGGGGGGAATCTCATCACTGGCCAGCTGGGATGAAACTGTAACTCCCTAATTGGCTTTCTCTGATACCACCTGGCAGGATTATTGGGAAACATCATTACAACCTCATAAGGGTGGAAGTATAGGTTTACATTCAATCTTTGCCTGTGTGGTTGGGTTGTAGTTTTTTGCTTATGTTTTCCTGTGGTGTTTAGCTAGAGTAAAATGTTATTATCTTAAATTTCTGTCATGCTAGTCGGACTCTTTCCTGGTTCTCTAACTAGAGAAAGGAGGCTATTGTTGAGGATTTTTTGGACTATTCCTGTTGACACTTTGAGTCGCTGGCTTCTTCAGTTCCAAGTCTGAGATGTATGAGGAAAAAGGAAAACCCCGGACACTCACCACCATGGCATTACTCAGGTCCTGGGGTATCTAGCCAGCCTGCCTTCTCTTTCCACATTTCAGGTATTTGTTTTATATATGTGTGTGGGGTTTACTTAGCAAGAGGAATAGCAAAGTATGTCTATTTCTCATTCCTGGTAGCTAAATTCTATGGGATGTTTATAGCAAGCTAGTGGTTTTCCTAATACCAAGGGACCAGATTAGTAGCTGAGAAGGAGTGCAGATAAAAATAAAAAGGAAGCCCTGGCTGGTGTAGTTCAGTGGATTGAGCACAGGCTGTGAACCAAAGGGTCGCCAGTTCAATTCCCAGTCAGGGCATATGTCTGGGTTGTGGGCCAGGTGCCCAGTGGGGGCCATGTGAGAAGCAACCACACATTGATATTTTTCTCCCTCTCTTTCTCCATCCCTTCCCTTCTCTCTAAAAATAACTAAA
Source organism: Glossophaga mutica (assembly GCA_039655065.1). Lineage (NCBI taxonomy): Eukaryota > Metazoa > Chordata > Mammalia > Chiroptera > Phyllostomidae > Glossophaga > Glossophaga mutica. Next base: position 140,369,758 of record CM077305.1, on the reverse strand, counting down.
TAAATTTTTAAAAAACTTTACAAAATAAATAAGAAGAGGAGCAAGTGCTGAGTCCTGGGGACTTCTGTGTCTAGAGGGAAGAGGAGGAAGAAATAGCAAGGAAGCTAAGAAGGCACAGCTTGTGAGGTAGGAGGAAAAACAAGAGAGCAAGATGACTAACATTGATGACCTTTTTGTAAAGTATAGTTAAGTGGGGACATAATCCTGACTACAACAGGTCTGAGAAAGAATGTGGAAGAAGCAAGTTACCAAAGTCACATATTGCCTGATTCCATTTATATGAAATATCCAGAATAGGCCAATCTGTAGAGACAGAAGTAACTTTGTGGTTACCTAGGGCTGGGGTGGGCAGCAATTTGGGGGATGGGGATGGGGAATGACTTCTAATGAGCATGAGGTTTCTTTGGAGGGGATGAAGAAAATGTTTTTACATTAGATTGTGGTGATTGTTGCACAATTCTTGAGATTAAAAAAAGTGAACTGTACACTTTAAATGGATAAATTTTATAGTATATGAATTATATTTCAATAAAGATGTTTAGGGAAGGAAGGAAGGAAGGAAGGAAGGAAGGAAGGAAGGAAGGAAGGAAGGAAGGAGAAAATGACACACACTGCCAAAAAAGTGTGGAACTTTTATGCAGTACTAATTTCCTTTATATAGAAAGTGCTAATAACTCAACAAAAATGGTAAAAGATAAAATAGACAAATATTTAAAAAACATGCTTAACTCATAGTAGTAGAGTATAAATATAACATTTATTTCACCTATCAGACTGACAAAATCCCAAAGTTTGATAACATTCAGCAAGATCTTAGGGAAAGAGGTACTCTCATACATTGCTAGTGGGAGTGTAAACTGGAAAATCCCCCTTGGAGAGCAGTTTAACAGTATCTATTGATCAAAATTACCAATGTATATACACTTAAACCAGGTATTCCTACTTCTAGTAATTATCTTACATTCTTATTTCCAGACTTCCATGCAAGCTTATCCATATAATTGCATCTTTCTTTGTAACATCAAATAACTGGAAACAAATGTCCATTAGGAGGAGACCAATAAAAAGCAATGAGGAGACTCTTCATGTATTAAAAGAGAAAGTTCCCCATGATGTATATGTATTGTTAAGGGAAAAATACAAGGACAAGAGGCAGCATTACATATATATATATATAAGATGTAATAGAATGTAATTGTAGCAACCAAAAAAATTCATGAAGATATAAACAAAGAAACTAATAATCCTAGATCACTGAGCAGGCTAAGAGGGAAACTGAAAGATAGGGAAGAAAGCTGTATGACTTTTCAGAATTTTTGAAACTTTAATCATATATTGTAGAAGAGAGACTATGTGGTAAGAAAGTAGAAATAGTAAGTATAGCAATTTATCTTAAGTTTGTTTGGATTGCTATAAAAACACCATAGACCGGGAAACATATAAACAACACAAATGTATTTCTTATAGTTCTGGTGGTCATGAAGTCCAAGATCAAGTTTCCGACAGATTCAGGGTCTGGTTAGAGCCCACTTCCTCACAGGCACCTGTCTTCTCACTATGTCTTTACTTGGCCAAAGGGCATGGAAATTTTGGAGGGCCTCTTTTGTAAAGGCCTTAAAACCATTCAGGAGAGTCACCCTTTTGAACTAATCACCTCCCAAAGGCCCACCTCCTAACACTGTCAGATTGGGGGTTAGGATTTCAACACATGAATTTTAGGAACAAAAATTCAACCTATAGCACAATTATTACAGCTTTGCAGTAAAGAGGGTGGAGATTTGCACAGAAGCGGTAGCCACTGCAAAGGGAAGATTGTGGGTCAAAATGGGGTTTTTAAAGATGGGGGATATTCCAGCATGTTTTTAGGCTAATTGGGATGATCCAGACACTTAGGTTTTTTCCTGCCTTTTGGTATATTACTGAACCTTTTAATTAAGTCTATTATATCTCTGGGTTGTTGGTTTTTGAGTTTGTTTGTTTGTTTGTTTTGGCTTATGTTTCTTTCTCCATTAAGTAAAAAATGCCCTGAAATCAGGGACCATCTAGACCGTTCCTTTTCATCTCTTGCCCCCGGCCTGATGCTGTCTGCCTTAAAGTAGGTGCTCATCATATGTTTGTTGAATGATGTTGTTGAAGATCCTCCCCACCATCTGAAGAGGCTGTCCACCCTCTGAATCAATCCAGAACACTTTAGCTCCAAGTTTAGACTTCCATCTCCTGTTTGTAGCAAGGTCAGCTTGGGTTGGAATACTACGGAAAGACTCCCCAAAGCAGCACAGCTTAAAGCAGACAGCAGGGAGAAGGACGTGAGCAAAGTTAGAGGGACATGAGTAACAAGTGATGATGATGTGGTGGCAGGGATGACGACAGTAACTAACACTCATTGAAAGTCTACTGTGCCCCAAGAACCGTTTAACTGTTTTCACATATTAGTTCACTAATCCATGACAGAAACTCCAGGAGGAAGGTGCTGTCAACATTTTTTAGATGGAGAAACTAAGGCACAGAGAGAGTAAGTTGTCCAAGGTCACATTGCTATTAAGGAATGAAAATACATGGGGCAAAAAAGCTGCCTTAAAAGTGACTTGATCTGATTTTTTTTAAAAAAAGAAACAGGTTTATTCTCACGCTTTCCCTGTCATCCTCTTTCCCTCCTGCCTACCACCAATTACTTCATAAATGTATACCAGAGCGTATTTTTCACAGCTCTTAAAACCATCCCTTAGTCCCTGACCCATGGGGTAGGAAATCCATTGTAATTCTTGCTCCTGAATATAGTTACAGAAAAAATGCCAAGTATTCTAGCTTAACTCTTTAAAAAATTTAGCTTCCTTTCCCAAACACAGCATGACATGTTTTAAAATTAGTTTCTTCCTACCAGTAGAAATTGCCCTTGAAATTTAGTTTTTTTATGTCCAAAATGATCTTTTTTTCTTGTTTCCTTAACTTTGGCCAAATATGAAACAGCTTACTAAAAATGCACAAATGCATTTCCTCCCTTACTACTGTCTTTCTGTATTTATACCTCTCTTTGCAAAATATCCCTTATCTCAAATATACTAAAAAACTCACTTAGTGAATTAAGGAAAATTTTATCTTTACTGATTGCTTCTAGGTTTACTTTAACTTGAATTATCAATCCCCCCAACCCCATTCTTATATTAAAGTCCTAACCATCAGTACTTCAGAATGTAAGTGTATTTGGCGATATGGTCTTTAAAGAAGTCATTCAGTTAAAATGAGGTTATTAGGATGGGCTTTCATCCAATGACTGATGTCCTTATAAGAAGAGATTAGAACACACAGGAATGACCATGTGAAGACACAGAGAAGATTACCATCTATGAGCCAGAAAGAGGCCTCAGAAGACATCAAGCCTGCCAATATCTTGTTCGCAGACTTCTAGCTCCAAAATTGTGAGAAAATAAATTTCTGCTGTTTAGCCACCAGTCTGTGGCATTTTGTTATGGGAGCCCTAGCAAATTACTACAGGCCCCCACTCAAAGCCCATCTCTTTTACTGTGATAAATACCCTCCAAACCTGTGTGCCCAACAGCCTACTGGATGTCTCCACTTGTATATCCCATAGACATTTCGCACTCAGCGCGTCCAAAACATCTCCCTATTTCCCCTACTCCCTGTTCCTGGCAATCACTATTCTAATTTCTGTTTCTATGAGTTTGGCTTTTTTTTTTTTTTAAGATTTTTGTTTTTATTTATTTTTAGAGAGGGAAAGGGGGAGAGGAAGAGAGGAAGAGAAACATTGATATGCAAGAGAAATATTGATTGGTTGCCTCTCACACATCCCCAACTGAGGACCTGGCCTGTAACCCAGGCATGTGCGCTGACTTGGAATTGAACTGGCATCCTTTCAGTTCACAGGCCAATGCTTAATACACAAAGCTCACACCAGCCAGGGCAGCTTTTTTTTTTTTTTTTTTTTTTTTATAAAGACTCCACATATATGTGAGATCATACAGTATTTGTCTTTGTCTGCTGACTTATTTCACTTAGCATAATGCCCTCAAGGTCCACCCATGTTGTGGCAAATGGTAGAATTTCCTTCTTTTTACAGTTGAATAATACTCCATTTTATGTGTACACATTTTCTTTATCCATTAATTCATTGATTGGACACTTAGGTTATTTCCATGTCTTGGATATTGTGAATAATTTGGCAATGAACAAGGGGGGTGCAGATATTTCTTCAAGATCCTATTAGTTCCCAGGCTGATGGGATTACCTCTAGAATAACAGTCTTGTTTGGGTGGAGCCAACAATGAGAATGTTGCTGGGTCTACAGTGGGGTTCATGGTGGTGGGGCTTGTTAACAAGGCCTTGAGCAGCATGGGTCCTATCTGGTCCCCGGTAGGATAGGACTGCCTCCAGTACCTTGTTCAACAGGGTGGTGGTAGGGCAAGGGTTTGCTTCAGGTTTCACAGCAGGGTCCTTAGATAGCAAGCATATTACCAGGTATGTGGATGAAGGTAGTTCCCACCAGGTCCCTGGGAGGGCCCGGTTAATTGGATAGATCCCTGAGTAGGCAGGACTGGATCCGGACTGTGGCTAAGAAGGGTTGAAACCGAGGCCCAGGCCTATCTCAGGTTTCACAGCTAACATTGAGTCTGCAGGTCTGGCTCTCCAGGCATGGATTGGTGTGTCTCCTGCCAGATTCCTGGGCGGCCAAGACTGTTCCGTGACCATGGCTAGAGAGGCCTGAGTCAAGTATAGGGCTCTTTCAGGATCTCTGGGACGCAGACAGGAGTGTTTCCTGCTGGGTCCTTCTGCCAGTGAGACTGTTCACAGACTGCACCTAGGATGGGCTGGAGCCCAGTTACAGGACTACTTCAAAATCTATAGTTTGACCAAATTTAGCTGGCTTTCTTCCAGAAGCACCTGATCACAGGCTGGAGCTAGTTTATGGGCCACTTCAGGGTCCACAGCCAGGACTGTAGTCTGTATGCCAATTACCTGATGCCCAGATGGGTGTGACTCTTCCTGGATCCCCTAGCACATGATGCTGGTGACAGGACCAAAGCCAAACAAGGCTGTAGACAAGTCCTCAGGAATATGGAGCTATTTCTGGGTCTACAGCCTCAACCACGGTCAGTGAGCCAGCTGCTCGGGCATGGGGCTGCCTTGTCAAAGTTACTCTCCTCAGTCTTGGACTACACAGGGCTTTCACAATCTACCTGGATCCCAAAGTTCCCACAAGGGCACTTTTGTCCCTAGATGGATGCCAAGCTGTTGCTGGCTGATGGCATGAGGGGGATCGAGCAAGGAATGTCTTACTGCTTTTCATATTCCTTTTATATAGTTTTGACTCCTATGTAAATATTTTCAAAATAAATTGAAAGAATTAAAAGGAAAACTACAAAATTTAACATATAGTCAGCCCACTGTATCTGTGAGTTCTGCATCCATGAATTCAACTAAATGCAGATCATAAACATTTAGAAAAATGTGTTAAGTTATTGCTGACTTGTCCTATGTAGTTAGGCCTATGATGGTTGCTGCATCTGTACTGAACATACAGACTTTTTTCCTTGTCATTGTTCCCTGAAAAATACAGTATAAAAACTATTTACATAGCATTTACATTGTATTAAGTATTATAAGAAATCTAGAGATGACTTAAAATACAAGCATATATTGTGGATATTGTGCTTTTAGTTCCTGACCACCATAATAAAGTGAATATCATAGTAAAGTGAGTCATATGAATTTTTTGGTTTACCAGTGCATATAAAAGTTGTTCCCAATACCACAGTCTAATTGAGTGTGCAATAGTGTTACGTTTACAAAAACAATGTGTGTGCCTCAATTTAAAAATACTTTATTGCTAAAAAATGCCAACCATCATCTGAGCCTTCAGTGAGTCAAAATCTCTCTGCTGGTGGAGGGCTCTGCCTCAGTGTCGGCTGCTTACCGCTCAGGATGATGGTTGCTAAAGGTTGGGGAGGCTATGGCAATTCTTAAAAATAAGACAATAATTAAGTTTGCCACACTGACTCTGCTTTTCAAAAACAACTTCTCTGTAATATGTGATGCTGTTTGATAAATAACATTTTACTCACAGTAGAACTTCTTTCAAAACTGGAGTCAATCCTCTCAAACCCTGCCGCTTCTTCATCAACTAAGTTTACGTAATATAGGGGACCGTTCTGCATGGCATGGGGAATGTAGCCCAGCCCGATTCAGAAAACCGATGGGGAGCGAGGTTAGCACACAGGACCCATGCCCTTCTGCAGCTTCCTCGCCTCTCTCAGCCTTCATGGAATTAAAGAGAGCTGGGCCTTGCTCTGGATTAGGCTTTGGCTTAAGGGAATGTTGTGGCTGGTCTGATCTTCTATCCAGACCATGAAATATTTCCTTATCAGCAATAAGGCTGTCTCACTTTCTTATCATTTGTACGTTCACTGGAGTAGCACTTAAAATTTTTTTCTGCTCTGGCTAGTGTAGCTCAGTGGATTGAGCATGGGCCTGCAAACCGAAGGGTCACTGGTTCAACTCCCAGTAAAGGTACATGCCTGGGTTGCGGACCAGGTCCCCAGTATGGGGTGCATGAGAGGCAGCCACACATTGATGTTTCTCTCCCTGTCTTTCTCCTTCCCGTCCCCTCTCTCTAAAAACAAATAAATAAAATCTTTAAAAAAATAATAAAAATTTTTTTCTTTAATTTTTTTTATTTTAAAGAGGGGAAAGGGCAGGGGGACGGAGAGAGAGAAACATTGACGTGTTGCACCACTCATGTATGTATTCCTTGGCTGACTCCTACATGTGCCCCAACCAGGGATCAAACCTGAAATCTTGCAATGTTGGGACAACACTGTAACTGACTGAGATAGCTGGCTAGGGCTAGAGTAGCACTTTCAATTTCCTGAAAAACTTTTCTCTGCAGTCACAGCTTGGCTGACTGGCACAAGAGGCCTGGTTCTCAGCCTATCTCAGCTTTGAGCATCCCTTCCTCGCTAAATGCAATCATTTCTAGTTTTTGATTTAAAGTGAGAGATGTGCTACTCTTCCTTTCACTTGAACACTGAGAGACCATTGTAGGGTTATTAACTGGACTGATTGCAATACTGTGTGCCTCAGGGAACAGGGAGGCTCAAGTAGAGGGAGAAAGATGGGGGAAGGCTGCTTGGTGTAGCAGTTGTAACACATGCAACCTTTCTCAATTATCTTTGCCATCTTATGCCCCAGCCAGGTAGCACAATTGGTTAGAGTGCCATCCCCATACACCAAAGTTGCAGGTTTGATCCCTGGTCAGGGCACATACAAGAATCAACCAATGGCCCTGACTGGTGACATGCAGTGGGTATGGCTTGTCCTGCAAACTGAAAGGTCATTGGTTCGATTCCTGGTCAGGGTACATGTCTGGGTTGTGGGCCAGGTCCCTGGTTGGGAGCATTCGAGAGGCAACTGATCGATGTTTCTCTCACATATTAATGTTTCTCTCCCTTTCTTCCCCTCACTCTAAACATAAATAAAATTTTTAAAAAATAGAATCAACTAATAAATGCATAAATAAGTGGAACAACAAATCGATCTTTCTCCCCCCTCTCTAAAAATCAATAAATAAAAATTAAAAACTTTGCCATTTTATGTGACATCACAAAATAATTAAAATGGTAACATCAAAGATCACTGATCACAAATCACTATAATATAATTTAAAAGTTTGAAAAAGGTTGTGAGAATTCTCAAAATGTGACAGAGATACGTGAGCAAATGCTGTTCGAAAAAATGGCACCCACAGACTGCTGAAAGTAGGGTTGCTACAAAACCTGCAATTTGTAAACATATCTGTGAAGCTCAATAAAATGAGGTATGGCTGTATATGGAAGGATGTACACAGTTTATATGCAAATACTACTCCATTTTATATTAAGTGACTTGAACATCTGTGGATTGTGTTATCTGAGGCATATTCTGGAACCAAGGGACACCCAAAAAACCAGGAGCACATCTAACACCCAGATCTTGGTTTCCAAATACCACAGCCCACTCAATGGAAACAGAGTACTTAAGAGAACTGGCTGATTCAGGATCTCATGCAATATAAGAACAAAGTGAATCTAGAATATCTGTGCCAGAATAAATGTCTCAAAGACTAATGGGTTTATGTCAAAAGGACAAAGAGGTAGTTTAAAGATACCTTGAATCTAAATGTGAGGAAACCATCAGACAAATCCAGAAATTGGGCTATTCCACAAGACAAGTGACTTGCAATCGTAAAATCAATGTCATAAGAAGTAAAGAAAACGAGGGTGGTGCTGCTGGGGGCAATTGCTCTCAATTAATCTAAAGAGACTTACTAATCAAATTCAAAGCATGAACTTTGATTAGCTCCTAGAAAGTGTGAGGACAGGGAATGGAAGGGTAAAGAAGATATTTGGGGATGATTGGTAAAATTTATATATGATACCTAAATAAAATTGAGTTTTAGGTGTGATTATGATATTGAGGGTATGTGGCAGAATACCTTCTTAGGAGATGCATGCTGAAGTATTCAGAGATAACATTTGATGGTGTTTGGAATTTATTTTCAAGTGGCTCAGAAAAAAAAGTCTATGTGAGTGTAATAAAACTTTTTAACTAATAGGCATTGCTAAGTCAGAAATGACATGTAGAATTTCTGTCTTGTCACAGAGGTGCCATAACTGAGACAGGGAACTGTAAAGGAAGAGTATGCATACAGAGAGTGATAAGAGACCACACAGAAAATGAAGCTGGGACTTCCAGCCAAGATGGAGGTGTAGACAGACACACTGTGCCTTGCACAACCAAAACAAGGACAATAACAAATTTAAAAACAAAAAACAATTGGAACTGACAGAAAAATCCAACTGTATGGAAGTCTCACAACCAAGGAGTTAAAGAAAAAACATTCATCGAGACCGGTAGGAGGGGCAGAGAGGACTCACAGCAAGGCAGCAGCTGGAGGACCCAGGGCAGGTAAGGTGGTGTCTGGCTGACCAGGCGAGGCAGTGGCTTGCAGACTGGGCAGTCCCACATTCACATGCAGATAAACCAGGAGAAACAACTAGGGAGCAAGACAGACCACACAACCCAGGGTTCCAGTGCTGAGAAATAAAGCCTCAAAGCCTCTGTCTAAAAACACCTGTGGGGGTTGAGGCAGCAGCAAGAGCAACTCCCAGCCTCAAAGGAGAGCTCGTTGGAGACCCACAGGGTCCTAGAACGTACATAGGCCCACCCATCCAGGAATAAGCACTAGAAGGGCCCAATTTGATTGTGGGTAGCCAGGGAAGTAACTGAAAACCAGCAGAGAGTGAGGTAAGCAGCACTGTTCCCTCTCCAACCCCTCCCCCTCATACAGCATCACAACACAGCTATGTGGGTTGCCTCACCCTGGTAAACACCCAAGGCTCTGCCCCTTATATGTAACAGGCGTGCAGAGACCAAAAAAAAAAAAAGGCCCAAATGAAAGAACATATCAAAGCTCCAGAAAAAATACAAATAAGCAACAAAGAGACATCCAACCTATCAGATACACAGTTCAGTTCAAAACACTGGTTATCAGGATGCTCCAGGAACTCACTGGGTACTTCAACTGCATAATAAAGATCCAGGCAGCAATGAAGGTTGCATTATATGACATAAAGAAAAATCTACAGGGAACCAACAGCGATGGGAAGGAAACCAGGACTCAAATCAATGGTTTGGACCAGAAGGAAGAAAGAAACATTCAACCAGAACAGAATGAAGAAACAAGAATTCAAAAAAGTGAGGAGAGGCTTAGGAACCTCCAGGACATCTTTAAACATTCCAACATCCAAATCATAGGGGTGCCAGGAGAAGGGGAAGAACAAAAATGGAAAACTTACGTGACCAAATAATGAAGGGGAACTTTCCCAATCTGGCAAAGGAAATAGACTACCAGGACGTCCAGGAACCTTAGAGAGTCCCAAAGAAGTTGGACCCAAGGAGGAACACACCAAGGCACATCATAATTACATTACCCAACATGAAAGATAAGGAAAGAATCCTAAAAGCAGCAAGAGGAAAGGAGAGAGTTACCTGAAAAGGAGTTCCCATTAGACTATCAGCTGATTTCTCAAAAGAAACCTTACAGGCAAGAAGAGGCTGGAAAGAAGTACTTGAAGTCATGAAAGGCAAGGACCTACATCCAAGATTGCTCTATCCAGCAAAGCTTTCATTCAGAATGGAAGGGCAGATAAAGTGCTTCTCAGATAAGGTCAAGTTAAAGGAGTTCATCATCACCAAGCCCTTATTCTATGAAATGTTAAAGGGATTTATCTAAGAAAAAAATAAAAAGTATGAACAGTAAAATGACAGCAAGCTCACATTAACAACCACACCTAAAACAAAAAAAAAGCAAACTAAGCAAACAGCTAGAACAGGAACAGAACCACAGAAATGGAGATCACATGGACAGTTATCAACAGAGGAGTGGAAAAGGGACAGAGGGGGAAAAGGTACAAAGAATAAGTAGCATGGATGGTAGGTAGAAAATAGACAGGGGGAGGATAAGAACAGTATAGGAAATGTAGAAGCCAAAGAACTTGTATGTATGACCCAAGGACATGAACTAAAGTGGGGGAATGCAGGTGGGAGGGCGCATGCAGGGCAGAGGGGAATAAAGGAGGGAAAATGGGACAACTGTAATAGCATAATCAATAAAACATATTTTTAAAAATGAACAAAAAAGAAAGAAAATGGAGCTGAAATCCTAGCTATTATTTTGATTCTTCAACAATTTTCAGGTGATTCTAAAACTTACAACCAAAATTACATACATAGGATATCGGCTTTCAACACTGCTAGTTGACATTTTTATGGAAGGTCTAACCAGAAAAATTAGGCAAGAAAAATAAATAAAAGGTATTCAAATTGAAAAGTAAAAGTACCTCTATTCACAGATGACATGATCAGATATATGGAAAATCCTAAAGAATCCATAAGAATGCTATCAGAAATAATAATTAGGGACTTTAGGCCAAGATGGAGATGTAGGTAGATACACTTTGCCTCATCCCACAACCAAAAGGAAAACAACAAATTTAAAAACAAAAACAACTGGAACTTCTAGAAAATCAAACTGTGTGGAAGTCCAACAACCAAGGAGTTAAAGAAGAAACATTCATCCAGACCGGTAGGAGGGGAGGAGACAGGCAGCTGGGGCAGAGAGGATGCGCAGCAAGGTGGCAGCTGGCAGACTGGGTGGGTGAGGCAGCAGCTGGCTAACCAAGTATCTGCACATTCACATGCAGATAAATCAGGAGGAATAACTGGGGAGTGAGACAAACTTTATAACGCAGGGTTCCATCGCAGGGAAATAAAGCCTCAAAACCTCTAGCTTTAAACACTGGTGGCTGTTGCAACAGTGGGAGAAACTGCCAGTCTTACAGAACAGTCCACTGGAAGGGCCCTCATACCATATTAACAAATTAATTTAAAATGGGTTAACAATCATTTTGACTGAAAACATAAAATGCTGGGGAGAAAACATAGGGGTAAATCATGACTTGGGATATGGCAATGGATTTGTCTTAGATATTACACCAAAAGCATGACCAATTAAAGAAGAAATAGATAAAATGACTTCATCAAAATTTAAAATGACTGTTGATCAAAGGACATTATCAAGAAAGTAAAAAGACACCTACAGAATGGAAGAATATATTTGCACATCATATTTCTAATGGGAATGTAGTATTCAGAATACATAAAGAATTCTTACAATTCAACAAGACAAGCAAATTCAAAAATGGGTTTGGAGCCCTTATGCACTGAGGTGGGATTATAAAATGGTGTAAATGCTATGGAAAACAGTATGGAATTTCCTCAAAAAATTAAAAATAGAACTACCACATGATCCAGCAATCCTGTCTCTGGTTAAATAGTCAAAAGAATTGAAAGCAGGGTCTTAAAGAGATATATGCACACCGATGTTCATAGCAGCATTATTCACAATAGCTAAAAGTCGGAAGCAACCCAAATGTTTATCAACAGATGAACAGATAAAGAAGATGTGGTATATAGATACAATGAAATATTATTCAGACTGACAAAGGAAGGAAATCCTGTCACATGCTAAAACATGGATGAACCTTAAGGACATTATGCTAAGTAAAATAAGTCACAAAATGACAACTACTGTATATAGGATTCCACTTATAGGAAGTACCTTAAGTGGTTAAATTCATATAAAGAAAAAGCATAACAATGGTCACCAGGGACTGGAACAGGAGGGGAAAGGGAGTTGGTGTACAATGGGTGTAGAGGTCTAGTTTTACAAGATAGAAAATGTTCTGGAGATATGTTTCACAACAGTGTGAATATGCTTAACACTACTGAACTGTATACATTCTTAAAAATGGTTAAGATAGCAAACAATGCGTTTACAATAATTTAAAAGTTCATAAAGAAACCTGAGCTATAGTCTTGGACTTTATGTTGGCCTCCCGTTAACTCACTACAACTACTTCAATAAAAATAAATAGAGCTAAAAAAATGGACAAAGGACTTGAATATATTTCTCAAAGAAAAGAAATGGCCAATAAGTACTTAAAATGATGCTCAGCATCACTAGGGGGATGCAAATCAAAACCACAATGAGGTACCACTTCACACTCACTAGGATGGCTATAATTTTTTTTAAAAAAGAAAGAGAATAAACTAACAAGTGTTGAGGAGGATGTCGAGAAATTGGAACACTCATACATTGCTGGTGGGAATATAATATAGTTCAGCTACTGTGAAAATAACTAGGCAGTTCCTCCAGGGGTTAAACACAGAATTACCATATGACTGACTCAGCAATTCCCGTCCAAGGTATATATCCCAAAGAATTGAAAAGAGGTACTCAAACATATGAGCAGTATTCACAATAGCCAAAAGTTGGAAACAGCCCAAAAGTCCATCAATGGATGAATGGATAAAAAAAAAAAAAAAAAAAAAAATTGTGGTCCATATATAGGGGATTTTGTTCAGTCATAAAAAGAATGAAGTATTGATGCATGCTACAACATAGATAAACTTCGAAAACATTAGAAGCCAGACATAAAGGTCACGTATTGAGTAATTCCTACATGAAATGTAAGGAATAACTAAATCATAGAGGCAGAACACAGATTGTGGTTGCCAGTGGCTGATGAAAGAAGGGAATGGGAAGCAGCTGCTTAACTGGTACAGGGTTTCATTTGGGCATGATGAAAATGTTCTGGAACTGGACAGAGGTGGTGGGGACACAACACTGTGAATACACTAAATGCCACTGAATTTTTCACTTAAAAATGATTTTTGTGTCAATTTCACAATAAAAATTATATACACAGGTTTTAAATGCATTATTTCACCAATATCCTATATATTAATGGCAGATGATCCAACAGGATTTAGTGGAATCTTTCAACTTTGAATGTGAAGCAGGCCTAAATGCAAAACGTTGTGATACAGTGGAAGATGGGATATAACAATCTTGGAAAGTAAAAATTATTCAGATCACCTGGGTTCTCATTCTGTTTTCTCAGAAATGTTCAGGAGGACTGTCAAATGAACTGTATCTTTCCCACATCTTTCTGTACTATTAAGAGTTGCACCATTGCTGATTCTAGAGTACAGTAATACATTTCATTTATTCTCCCTCTGATGGCTAGCACCGTTCTATACTACACTCTAGTAGACTAATACATACCAGAGCTAGGGTTATACTCATTTAAAAATATTTACCGAGCACATACTTATGTGCCATGCACTTTGCTGTGTCCTGGTATACATACCATGATAAAGGTAAGACATAAGCCCTGGCTTAATTTTTCATCTAGCAGAGGAGACAGACCATAAACAACTAATTTATGTATCATGATTACTCCTATACAGGAAAACAGTGCTCTACCAGAGAATGAGAGGGACACTATTTGAGACAGTGTGGTCAGGAAAGACTTCTGTTAGGAGGAACATCTAATCCTAAAGACCTTCATGGCATTAACCAATGGCAGTAAGTGAGTTTGGGACTGTGGAAAGCTTGTAATGCCGGGATAAGGAATTTGGCAAGTATTTAAGTGAAAATAAATGGTTCGTATCCAGCAAAGTGGTGATGTAATTTTGCGTTCTAAAAAGATCGCAAAAGCAAGACAAAACAAGACTACTTAGTGGGCACTAATGGTGGCCTGGACTTTGGGTGATTGTGATTACTGGCTGGCGAGACGGTGGCTGAGAGTGTCACTCTGTGATAGTGCAACAATGGTTACAGAGTTGCTGGAGGGCAAACTGATGATCGAGTATTTAAGGAGAAAACAAATAAGGGCTGTCGGAGCGTCTTGCAGGGAACGGCCGGAACTAGGGCAAGGTAAGCTCCCCAACCAGAAGTCTTCCGAGTCCGAGGTAAAAGAGAACCCAGAAGAGCTCCACTCTGGTCCCGCCCTCCTTGTTTGGAAGCAGTGTCCGAAACAGAGTTGGGGCCCTGACCTAGCCAACAGTAATGCGGAAAAGATGAGGCAAAGGAGAGTCAAACCTTGAGGACTAAACCAGCCGCCGCGCTAAACCTCGGCCACCACGCGTGTAGCTAGGACTGCCGAGTGCACGTTCCGACTTCCGACTAATCCCGCCCTCGGAAGTGCCGTCTACACAAGATCACTTCCGCTACCCGGTCTTTGCTATCTCGCGAGAACTGTAAGTGACTATGTGATCTGAACTAAGCGGAAGCCAGCCCTCTTTTTCGTGGCGCCTGGGAGGCGGTCGGCCGCTTCAAGATGAAGGTAGGAAGGGATCTCAGTTCTGGGTTAGGCTTGGGGAACGGGAATCGAACCCTAGTACACCGCGTTGCCGCAGTTATAGGTCTCCAAAACCCTGACTCTAGGTAGAGAAGGCTCTGAAGTAAGAAAAAGCTCTTGCTTTTGGAGCTAGAGCTCATTGAGAGAGCGGATGGTGAGCGATTGCGGCTGGAGGTGGGCTGGCCCGGGAGCGCAATGGTGGCGGCGACCTTGGGCCTAGCCGGGGCAGTTGCGGCCCTGCCGTAGTTTGGGCTCTTTACTCCCAGAGGATGAGCGGCGGCGGAGCACCCTTTGCCCCCCGAGCCATTCTTCAAGGTCTAATTAATAAAAGTCCTATTTTTAACTCGGTGCTTGTTGCGTGTTATTACGCACGCACGTGTTTTACGGTGAATAACATTGATATCAAACTTTCCACAGATTGTGTGGAGGGTGAGATGAAGACTTTTTGCGATACCTTTCTTCGTAGGTGGTTTTGCAGTTTTCATAAAAATTTCTCCCCCCACCCCCGTCTTAATCCTTAGCTGAACATCTCTTTCCCAGCCACTGGCTGTCAGAAACTCATTGAAGTGGATGATGAACGCAAACTTCGTACTTTTTATGAGAAGCGTATGGCCACAGAAGTTGCTGCTGACGCTCTAGGTGAAGAGTGGAAGGTAAAAGTTGACTACCGAATTGAATTATTGTAGGTATTTAAGAGAGGTAGTTAACGCCATTGGTGATTAGTATGTGTAATGGGTTTCAAACTCCGGGTTCTGTCTGCTGATCTTTGGTAAGTTACTTGCAGATGTCATCCTGTAAGGTAGAGCTGTCACCTGGCAGGGTTTCATTGAGAAAACAAGTATTTGCTTAGCCAGCCAAAAGTTTCCAAAGGGTATCATTAAAAGTGTCAGGAAGGGATGTTTCTGGTTTATTTGCTGTTTGTTGATACTAATATTGCCCTGGTATTGTTATATGTCTAGTAAAACATAGGTTAGAAATATGTCTTGACTGAAAGGAATTTGCTAATTGAACTTGGCAAATTGGAAATGTAGACAAAACTGAGTGGCTGGAGAAAAGTTTATGTTGAGAAGTTTCAAATTGTACTTTAAAATCTATCATTGTATTGCCTACAGGGTTATGTGGTTCGAATCAGTGGTGGGAACGACAAACAAGGTTTCCCCATGAAGCAGGGTGTCCTGACCCATGGCCGTGTCCGCCTGTTGCTGAGCAAGGGGCATTCCTGTTACAGACCAAGGAGGACTGGAGAGCGAAAGCGCAAATCAGTTCGGGGTTGCATTGTGGATGCCAATCTCAGTGTTCTCAACTTGGTCATTGTAAAAAAAGGTGAAGCTTGTGTTCTTGAGTTCAGTTATGACTGACATCGACTTAAAACTGTCCAAATGCGTTTTCATTTGCCATAGTTTGACCAATGGAATTGGTTTGTTTTTACTATTGTGTAAACAATTTAGGATTCTTTGTAAGGAAGTTGAATTAAAATGTCTTTGTTCACATCTTTTAGGGGAGAAAGATATTCCTGGTCTCACTGACACTACTGTGCCTCGTCGCCTGGGGCCCAAAAGAGCCAGCAGAATCCGCAAACTTTTCAACCTCTCTAAGGAAGATGATGTCCGCCAGTATGTTGTGAGAAAGCCCCTAACCAAGGAAGGTAAGGGAGATTATGAAATTGAAGGCTTGCTTACGTTTCAGTAATCTGTCACTAGTGTTTTGAGTGCTCGTTGGAAAATAAAATCTGTGCCCACAATTTACCTGGAGGCTTTAGGAAATATTGAAGAGGGTCAAGATAAGCAGTTGGCATTAATTATCATTGCATCCAATGCCTTTGATCTGGAGTGCTACAATGGTGGGTGGTTTGGGGGTTTTTTTGTTTGTTTTTAAATTTTCCTGTTAGTCATTGATGTGTAAGTTTATCCAAAGGTAACTTATTCCTGTTAGTCATTGATGTGTAAGTTTATCCAAAGGTAACTTACCAGACAATAAATTCATTGTTCTTGGATTAAGAGTTGGAAGAATGACAGAAAATTCTGTGGCTATGATTGAATGCGCTATCACTCCCACACATTTTGCTCTTTCATATCAGGGGTTCTAATTTTTGTTTTACAAAAGAGATACATGCTTTTATCAACTTTAACTTCTGATCCTCATTTTCTTCATCAGTGGGATGTGGATAACAATAGTAAGAATTGTGAAAATTAGAAGTTGGAAAAGACTGTATTCAGAATACTAGGGAATGGATGTTATCACCAGAGCAGTTTGTTGCTGCAATGCTTTGTAACGTTAATATTTCTGTAGTGACATGTATGAATATTTAAATTCAATGGAATAAGTAGCATGTTAGTTCAGGTTGGGCTTTCCTGGCAAATCTGAGGGGGAAAAGTGGTTGGGTTTCGGTTTTCGTGTAGTTTTAGCTTCATGAAACTTACACTTTAAAAAAGTCTGCAGGAGTTTCCCATAATCACACCTTTGGAAATACCATCAGGGTTAGTGCTAGTTGGCAAGTGTTTTTAAGATGATTGTGTCTTTATATTAAATCATCTCACTTTTAGCAGAACTTGAACAGTTGAGCCTGGGTAATTTATTACTTCCACAAGGTGTCCACAACTAAAATGATTCTAACTGAAGATACTTGTGCTCTAAAGCAGATCTGTAATCCTTAGGATAGTGAATTATAAATCAGACTAAACAAAGATATTCTGTGAAGAACATGATGCACATTCTAATGTTAATGGTTTAGTTTCTTGGATTGGCAGGAAAGTGTAGATTCAAGCTAAATGGGACTTTAAAGCATGGTGGGATGGTGACAGGGATAGTGCTTTACTACGTAGTTTTCAGATTGCTAAAATAATGCTCATGTGTCTTATGGTACAAAGATATTTCATAACCTAATTGTGGAAAGGAAATCAGTGAATAGGAAAAAAAGTTTGGAGCATGACTTCATTATTAAGAAAGGTAACCTAGCCCTGGCTGGTGTAGCTCAGTGGATTGAGCACGGGCCTGCGAACCAGAGGATCGTGGTTCGATTCCCAGTCAGGGCACATGCCTGGGTTGCAGGCCAGTTCCCAGCATGGGACACACAAGAGGCAACCATACAGTGATATTTCTCTCCCTCTCTCCTACCCTTCCCCTCTAAAGATAAATAAATAAAAATCTTTAAAAAAAAAAAATGTATTTAAAAAGAAAGGTAACCTAAATTTATGTATGATTTTGAGCTTGACCAAACTAGTTTTGATCCAAACGAGGCATGACTTAAATGAGCTGTCTTATTGGACGCGTGGATTAGGAAAACACTGGCAACTAATAAGTAAAGTTAGCCTGGTCCTTTTTTATAAGGGCTTATTTTTCCGTATCCTATCTTATATTTTGTTGACAGTCAAGTTTGATTTAAAAGATCTCATACAAATAAGTTTTTGTGGATACTACTAATTCAAGTCTAAGTCTGTTTCTAAAGTTTTTAAAATGTAGATGTGGATCCTAGTGAACCAAAGATATTGAGAAGTGATCAAGCCATTATCTAAATTTTTAGGTAAGAAACCTAGAACCAAAGCACCTAAGATTCAGCGTCTTGTTACTCCACGTGTCCTGCAACACAAACGTCGGCGTATTGCTTTGAAGAAGCAACGTACTAAGAAAAATAAGGAGGAGGCTGCAGAGTATGCTAAACTTTTGGCTAAGAGGATGAAGGTGGGTTTAAGATGATTGGGGGCAAGGGGGAGGAGTCAGGACTCACCTCAGGTTTGCATTTTTAACACTGATTTTTGTTTTGTTTAGGAGGCCAAAGAAAAACGCCAGGAACAAATTGCCAAGAGACGTAGGCTGTCCTCTCTGAGAGCTTCTACCTCTAAGTCTGAGTCCAGCCAAAAATGAGGTCTTCTAAGAGTAACAAATAAATAAGGATAAACATTAAATCTCCTTTACTGACTTTTCATTGATGATACAATTTAGATAAGGAAGAGAGAGACATATTTTGATGAAGGGGGAGAGACTGGGGTGAGAGAAATGGGGATATGTGTAAAGCAATCTAACGATACATAAAAGTTGAAGGTGAGCCCTGGCTTGAGCCCCACCAGCCAGGGCTCACCTTCAAGCCTTGCTACCTGTGAACTGAAAGGTCACCAGTTTGATTCCAGGTCAGGGTACATGTCAGGGCTGTGCAAGAGGGCAACCGATTGATGTATCTCTCCCTCTCCCCATCTCATAAATATTTTTAAGAAATGATAATCCTTCAACTTCAGAGACCAGGCCCATACTGTGATAATAGAAGAGATGTCCAGGATAGGGTTTCTCTTCTGGGTAGCTCAGGAAAATACGCAGCATAAGGCATGGACCAATTTTCAGTAAATAAATGAGTAGAACCATTAATTTTTTTAAATACTTTATTTTGAGGCATACTTTTTTTTCTTACATCTATGCACAATACATGGAAAGTGCCCTTATGAAGATGGGCATCTGTCGTGTGATAAAGAAAACTTGTTAAAAGCAGTTAATGGATACCATTTTGAGATAGTTCACAAAGCTTTTAAAACCAGTGCAAATTTACTACATTAATAGAAAGCTTTTCAACTCCAGTGAATTGTTCATGCTTTTATTCTATTTCATACTCTGAAAAGGAGTTGACTACTTGTTCAAACATTTGTATCAATGAAGGGTGCACAAAGAGAAAGTATATCTTTTCTGATGTGCCATATCTAATCTCTGATAATTACAGTTAAGACTCTCCTTTGCAGGGCAGAAGGGTCTTAAAAGAAGGCACATTAGGCTTTCAGGGTGAGGGAAAAGGGCTCCTTATTGCTGAAATACATTTCAAGCACAGGTGAGTAAAATTTTCAAATAAGTTCCCATGTGAGGCAAATAATCCAGTTCCTGGACTACACTGTGAGAAGCAAGATCTTAGACAATAGGAGTTCCCCATTGTTCTTAATGGGTGGTGTTGGTTACATAACATGAAACGTCTTAATTGGCAACTAACGATGTAAAAGTTGAACTTTAGAAGCAAAAGGGGAAATGCAGCAGTTTTAAAGAACCCAAAATAAAAAGGACTTACTATAGTTATAGGGGCAACTTAAAGCCAAAAGGCAAGTCTGGTGTGTATAGCCTAGAATTCTTTACTAACCAGTATGTACATGGATGATTCAATACACAAAATATGAACCACGCTATCCTGATTTTGAGTGCACTCCCTAAAGTGGAAGATACAGCTTGCCTAGACTATTCTAGCTCATGAATTCTGGCAGATTTAAGATTGAGATGTTAGAAAATGTCTGAAGTGTTAAGATTACAAACATGTTCAATCTTGTATTACTACTAGGTACCAAGAATGAAAAAGGGCAACAACTGAACAACCCAAATAATGGGAGATTTAGGTTCATTATTAACCATACAGGATGCTATAATCTAAAAAACATAGCTAAAGTTAAATTAGTTATACCGTTTTCGAATCCAAAAACAGTATAAAGTTTTAGGCTAAATCTGGACTAATTTGAAAGATTGCTTTCAGAAGTTACCATGGTATGTTTCATACAGTGCTACAACTCATTCTAGACATTTCTATGTCTTGTAGATTCAAATGATTTGAGATCTGGTTTTCTGGTGTAAGTTTTTAGTGGTACCCTTTCTGTGGTAGGTGCTAGAAAAGGCCTTTGAATAATTCTAACACAAATCAGCTTGTGTTTTCTAAATGACTAGTAGTTGCAGGTTTCCAATATATAATGGCTGTAATTTAGAATGTTACAAGAAGTTATCAGAAAATTTATTATTAGATACAATACAGCCAAATTATCTTTAAAATGTTTAAGGAGATCTTCATTACAGTTTTTTTTTTCTAAGTGGGAATTTAAGGCTGCAGAGAAGAAATGGAAAAACTGTTGGAATTACAAAGATCGCAAAGGTTCAAGTTTACATATTTCAGGAGGCTTAAAAATGTAACAAGCACAGCAAACAATTTTTCTTTTCATTCAACCTCCATCTTTATATGCAAGAGTAATTACAAACTTTCTGTTGGGGCAATTAAGTGTTAAATATTAAAACCAGTACCAAGTCTTAACGCTGCAAAAATATATACTCCGAGATAGTGCAAAAGATCCGTTTTTAAGGTAATGAGAATTGAACATAATTTCTGACAAGTTCACTTAGCACTTTCACAGTAAATGGAAACTAGAATTCTGCATAGGTCAGATTAACCCTGAAATATTCAAATAATGGTACAGTAATGATGTAAAAGATTACACCAAGTGGAAGGGAGATTTGTGCTGTTAACTACCAGTACATTTTTGTATCCACTGATTTAGTCATGTGCATAATTACTATAAAAGCACCCACACAATGAATGACTGGCTTTTTAAGCCATGCGGAGTTAAGGCAACCTTATTGTTCCTAGAGGTGTTTTCAACAAAAGCCATGATAACTGACAGGCATGTGAGGTCATGATTTTCTTAAGCCTACTGGCAACAAGCTCAATAGCTTTAAAGTGTTAAGACTTAATTGATTTATCCTAAAAAAGTTATTTACAAATGCACAAATAAGCATACAAATCTATTATACTATACAAGAATAAAACTGCAGTGCAAGTTTATCCCACAGGTTTTTAAAAGTGACCAAGAGCAACTGTTTACTGTGCCTGAACAATTTCAGGTCCAAAGGTAATATATACAAGCATTTTAAGCATGTTCTGAGTTTGTGAATTATGAAGCCAATTTAATTTAAACTGACTGACTTATTTATTCCAATTTTAAAGATGTTGCATATTAACATGGTATTGGGAAGATGGAAGTAACTGGATATTCAAAATACAATCCATTAAAGAAGAAAATACAAAATATGAAGGGTAAAGATACATATTAAGTCAGGCAAGGCAGCTGCCACCAGACTTTAAGATAATTTTGAGATTAATGACTACAGATGAGTTTAGTAGTCACTTAATAGACCCCTTTCAGAATTGCAACAATCTACAAATTTTAATAAATATAATATGGCTGCATATACACATACCTACACAGCCACACATATGTACACACATATACAAAACGTTGCCTTTATAATTGAGATACTTGTATTGGGGTTAGGCAAGTTTACATTAATTTGCTGTTCCCCAAACCCAATTAGCTTCAAATATAAACAAAACACCAAGGATGAATGTAGTTTCTCATGATCAAACTACTATAAACATTGAGAAATCCAAACAGTTTTCAGCAGATAAGCCATTCAGAAGTTGGAAATTTTCAACATCAATAAACCCTGTGGAATTTTAATGGCATTTTCCCATTATGAGATGATTCAGTATGAATTAAACTTCATCATACATTGTCTCAAGAGTTACTTCATTTCAGTTTTCACCAATTCTTAACATTTGAAACAAACCTTGAATGCTTCCAGGCTGAATCTATTCCGCCAGTTTTGTGTGTCAGAAATCTAGTGAATCCCTAGTTTAAATGAGAGGTGTTCCAAAACACTTCCTGCACCATTCCACACTGACACTTGGTGGAACATCAATTTTCTGCAACTTTCCAAGGATGTCTGAAGGTAGACTATTGTATGCAAGTTCATATTCATTATCAAAAGCCTCTGAAAGACATTTTCAAAAATGCAGTTGGAATTTGTTAAAGGAAAAGAGTCATGTATTTAAAAATGGTGGTCAAATCATACACATACACACACACGTGTGTGTGTGTGTGTGTGTGTGTGTGTGTGTGTATAAACTGCATATTCGAAAGTAGAAATCTTTCTGAAGACAAGTGGAATATTTACCCATACCAGTTACAGTTTTTAAAATTACTTTAGAAAACAAAATTACATGAGAAAATAAAAGGTAAAATTACATTAGAAAATAAAACACAAGAAAACAGAAAATAATCCCTAATTAACCAACTTACCAATATCAATATTCTCTCTTCCAAGAGACACTAATGATAAGAAGAGGATTTCTCTGTATAAACTCCTATAAAATAAATATTTTGAAAGTTAATGGACAAAGAATACAAAAGTAAACACATCAAGGTATTTTTAAATGGTAAAAAAAAGAAAAAGATTAAGTTTGTGGTCTAGCGAACAGTAATATACCTATGTCAATGTCCCGGTTTTGATATGTACTACAGTTACATGAGATGTCACCTTTGGGGGAAGCTGGGTGAAGGCTACACTGAACTCTAACTATTTTTGCAGCTACTTCCTGTGAGTATCTATTTTAAATTAAAAGTCAATGGGCATAAAACTTCACACCAGAAACAATTAAAAATAGTTTATTGGTTTACTTTAACTTATCATTTTTAACAACATTACTGTTCACAAAAGGAGATTCTTCTCTCATCTTTTGCCACTTGAGAAGTAAGAAATTAATTTCTAAGTTAGGAGTCTAAAACCCTTGGACACAAACAGTGTGAAAGGTGGTGTGGTCTCTCTACTATCTAATCCAAAAATAAAAGATAAATACTTTTAATTGGTTTGTGGACATAAAAAAGTCACAAATGAAATCTTAAAAATGAGCTTTCATGGCTCAGCTGTTAAACTGGTTTCTGAGGAGTTAGAACAAAAAATTGGAGAGTAATGCTGATTTTGATGATGCTCCATGTAGCTTTTCCAAAGCTTCCACTGCAAAATAAACATCCCTGAAGTAAAGAAAAGGTGCATGGGTATGACAGGGCCTGAGCAAGTAGAATATATGTACAACATCGACGTTATCAAATTCACAGAGGGTTTCCAGTGAATAGCAGTAATGTTTCCTGAAGATTCGATACACTTTAGACACGAATGAATTACCTCTGCAAATTTAACCTATTCCCTCCAGAGAGGCACTTCTATTTTATTTCTGCTCAAGTACGAATCTATGCATTTTGGTAGCACTTTTTAAAATAATAAGATATTCTACAGTGGGTATGTGCTTCTTTTACAACTAGAGATATTTTTAATAGTTTTAAAAAACATGATATTGTTTTGAGTAGCAAACACTGAATTATTACCTTTGTCTTTTCTTGTCTGGCTTCATTTGCTGTGAAAGCAGGTTGATGGGTTTAAGAACATCATTACGTTGAATACTCTGCTTGATGGTTTCTACTAAAGTGCTTGTTGCTTGTTGTTCTTCTGACAGGACAGACAATTTCTTTTCAGAATCTAATAATAAAAACACAGTAATTAAGAATATGTTTATCCACTCTAATTATTAAAGAAGTATTTCTCCAGAGTTGTAGGATTTTCTAATTTTCTATTGAACGTTGCTCCCCAGCCACCTTTCTAGTAAAGTTATGTGGCAATGTGACCAGCAAAAACAGTTTTCCTTTTTTCTTCACATAGGAGAGACCCATCCCTTTACCCTTTCCCTGAACTTAGGGCTTCCTGTTTGAGGCTGGGGTAGGATAACTTGTACTCCAGCAGTCATCTTGTGACCACTAAGCAACCGTTACTGATGGAAAAGCAGACACCACAGAAAGAGCCTGGGCCCCTGGTGACAAGCAGTTGCCTACCAGTCCTGGAGTGTCTATTCCATAATTTTTTTAATATGAGAGGATAATCTTTAAGTTTCTGTTATTTTTCTATTACATACAGCAGAATATAATCCTAACTGATAAAGGCTAATTCTAGAATTAAGAACAAACATTTAGATTTCATAGGTTACAAAAGTACTTCAGTGGTAAAATGGAATTCAATCATACTAGCATAAAAAATACACAAAGTCAACAATGTGCGCTTGACCCAGAAAAAAGAAAACTTGAATACCACAACAAATTCCAGCAACCATACAATTTTATTCATACCCACATTAGTTGAGATAGGAATACATATCCAGTAACTCCCCAGTCCAGCCTGATTCTAAGTGCCTGTTATAAAGTAAGCTGTTGCATTTTTCATACAATATAGTCCCTTAATAAAGGCAACTAGTAATACTTCATTTGTATTCAACCAAATAATTAGCAAAATTCTGTTACAAGAGGAAATATTGGCTGCTATACACTTTGATCCTAGTTCTTCTACTTTGCTTAATGATTACCCTGCTACAGTTTTGATTTTCATGCTATGTTGTGATTTTGCAGCCTAACCCAAATATATAACTTCCCTGTTTCTCCTTTAATTCAATTTTTAAAATAACACTTTTACTGAGATATAATTCCCAAACCATTCAATTCGCCCATTTAAACTGTACAAAACAGTGATTTTTAATATATTCTGTAAGTTGACTGACCATCCCAATCAACTTGTTACAACCAAAAGAAACACCTACCTATTAGTAGTCACTGTTCTACCTTCATAATCCACAGCCCTAGGTAATCACTACCTTCAGTAGCTACAGATTTGCCTCTTACAGATATTTTGTAAAAAATTGAATCACACTTTCTGTGCTCTTTTGTAATTGGCTGCTTCTGCAATGTTTTAAAATTGTTCCATGCTGTAGCGTGTATCAGCATTATATTTACGACAAGTAATATTTCATTGTATGGGCATACCAACTTTATCCATTCATCAGCCAATAGACATTTAGGTGTTTTCCTGTTGGCTATTAAGAAAAATGCAGCTAAGAACTAAGTTTTTATGTGGACATAGGATTTTGCTTGGGTATATACCTAAGACAAGCTGCTGTGTCACATGGTAACCACTACTTTGAGGAACTCTGAAACTGTTTCCCAGAGCAGCTGCACTATTTTTTATTCCAATCCACAGTGTATGAGGGTTCCAATTTCTTTATATCCTCACCAACACTTGTTAGTGTCTATCTTTTTGATTACAGCCAATGTAGTGAGTGTGAAGTGGTATCTCTTTGTGGTTTTGATTTCCATGTCCTTGACATCTAGTGATATTGAGCATCTTTTCATTTGCTTTTAGCCATTTGTACATCTGTTTTTGGAGAACTGTCAGATCCTACAATGGTCTGAAATATGTCTACCCAAAATTCACATGCTGAAAACGTAATGCCCAATGTGATGGTACTATGAGATGAGGCCTTTGGGAGGTATAAAGTCATGAGAGCAGAATCCTCATGAACAGATTAATGCCCTTTAAAAACAAAACAAAACAAAACAAAAACAAAAAAACATCAAAGACACCCCTCACCCCTCCAGCCATGTGAGGCTACAATGAGAAGTCTGAAATTGGAAGAGGGCCCTTAACTGACCATGCTAGTGCCCTTCATCTTGGACTTCCAGCCTCCAAAACTGTAAGAAATAAATGTTTTTTATAAGCGATGCTACCCAGTCTGTGGTATTTTGTTATTGCATGCTGAATGGACTAAGATCCTTTGCTCATTTTTAAATGAGTTATTTGTCTTTTATTACTGAGTTGTCAGAGTTCATCATACAGTCTCTTGAGCTATATTATTTGCAAATCTCTTCCCCTATTCTCTTCTCTGGGTTGACATTTCACTTTTTTGATGGTTTATTTTTCAGCAGCTTTTGATTCTGATTAAGTCCAATTTATCTTTTTTAAATGTTGTTGCTTGTGCTTTTGTTGGTATTGTATCTAAGAAGACCATGAAGATTTACTCCTATGTTTTCTTCTAAGAGTGCTACAGTTTTAGCTCTTATAGTTAGGTCTATGATCCATTTTGAGTCCATTTTTATGTATGATTTGAGAAACCAATCCAACTTTTTTTGACTGTTGCTCCCATTGCCCCAGCACCATTTGTTCCAGTCCCGTGGTCTTGGAATTCTTGTTGAAAGGCAACTGACTATACATGTAAGGGTTTATTTTTGGAAACTCAACTCTATTCCACTGACCTGTATTATATTGCCATCTTAACAATATTAACTTTTCTAAACATGGGATTTCTTTCCATTTACTTAGGTCTTCTTTAATTTCTTTCAACAATGACTTTAGTTTTACAGTATGTTTTGTACTTCTTTTAATGAATTCATTCCTATGAATTTTATTTTTTATTGAATTTATATAGGTTTCAGGGTTACAATTCTATAATACATCATCTGTATGTTGTATTGTGTGTTCACCACCCCAAGTCAAGTCTCTTTTGATCACCATTTATTCCCTTTACCTTCCTTTTCCCTCCTACCCCTCTTCCCTCTGATAATCTGCATACTGTTGTGTCTATGAGATTTTTTTTTTTTTTGGTAGGGGGAGGGTGCTTAACTCCTTCACCCTGTGAATTTTATTCTTTAAGCTATTATAAATGTAATTATTCTCCTAACTTCATTTCTGGATTATTTATTGAAAGTGTATATAAATACAGTTGATTTCTGTATGTTGATATTATACCCAGCAACTCTGCTGACTTACTACGTTTTGTATTTGTGTGCATGTATTCCTTAGGATTTTCTATATTAAGATCACGTAATCTACGAATAGAGACAGTTTTACTTCTTCCTTTACAATTTGGATATATTTTAATTTCTTGTCTAACTGCTCTAGCCAGAACCTCCAGTACATAATGTTGAAAAGAATGATAAAAACAGACACCCTTGTCTTGTTCCTGTACTTAGGAGAAAATATTGTCTTCTACGATTAAGAAAGCTGTGGGTTTTCAAGATGCTCACAAACAAATTGAGGAAGTTCCTCCCTATTTCTAGCTTGAGTGTTTTTAACAAAGGGTGATGAATTTCATCAAATGCTTTAGCTATGCCTACTGAGATGATCATGTACATTGTCTTTTATTATGTTGATATGGTATACTGCATTGATTTTCAAATGTGAAACTAACATAGTATTCCTGAGATAAATTGAATTGCACTTGGTCATGGTTGTACAATCTTTTCTCTACATTATTGGATTTAATTTGCTAGTATTATATTTTGTTGAGAATTTTTATGTCCATATTCATTAAGTGATACAGATTTGTAGTCTTCTTTTCCCATGGATGTCTTTGGTTTTTACATCAGGGTAATACTGACCTTCTCACCACAAGCTCTTACTGTATCCAAGAGTATTCTCAGGCTTGAAATTCTCCATACTCTGTCCCAAATGCAAACATTTCCTTTGGAGAGAATTTCAGAGCTTTCTATTCTTATGACCTGCCTCTCCTCCTGGGCAAAATCTCTGAGCCACTGCTGTGAAGCTGGGGCTCAGAACACTGGCCCTTCTCTTGGAATGACACTCCTGCTTTGTTAACAGGGTGCTGGGTGGGAGCAGTAGCCTCTGTCTTTTCAGCTTGCCTTTTTTTGGCATAAAACTGCTGCCCTGTAAGCAAGATGCAGTAAGAACAATTGGTACCTCAACACTCCTGGCTCACCAACTAAGGTAGAATGGCTTCCCAAAGAATGGGGCTGGATGGAGGAAATGAGCCTCCACCTCCCCTGGAATTCACCTCTGAGGTAACAGAGTTGAGAGGATATGAAGGTTGGCAGATTGTAGATGCTACAGCCCAGGACAGGGAGCTGGCAGGAGTAGGGAGGTAGGAGCATTGAGTTCTAATTCAAGTGCCACAGAGTCACATGATTTTACTGAAATTTAGTGTATTTTCCTCAATAAATATTTGTTTATTTGCTCTATAACCTGAGACATTTTTTTCTTTAATAATTTTCACCAATTATGGTTGTTTTGCTGAGAAGTGGGTGGTGCAACTTCTCATACTGCCATTCCAGAAGTCATCACTCAATTTCTTTTTAAAAAGATGTTATTTATTTATTCATTTTGAGACAGAGGATAATGGAAGTAGAAAGAGAGAGATAAACATCAATGTGTGGTTGCCTCTCACACATCCCCTACTGGGGACCTGGCCCACAAGCTAGGCATGTGCCTTGACCAGGAACTGGGAAACGAATGGGCTTTGGCTCACAGGCCGGCACTCAATCCACTGAGCCACACCAGCCAAGGCTACTTCTTATATGTCTTTTATTCTTATTTATATGCCAATTCTTCATATAAAGCAGCCAATCAAGGAAAGGAACAAGGCCATTCTTAAGGGCTCTTAATTTTATCCCACCAAAAATTATAGAACATTTTGAATCATATGTCTATTTCATGATATGTGTGGAGAGAGATGATTTCATCTTAAAAAGCCAACTTCATTCTAAAACTAATCTGCCTGTACCCCTTCCCTTCTTCCCTCACAGGCTCTGGAATGTTCGTGAAGGCTTCAGGGTAATCACGAACTATCATTAATCCTTCATTCACCACATAGCCCTTCCTTCCAGGCAAGGTGCCCTCAGCATTACCTATTTTTTAACTCGCATGGCATGAGAGCTTCAGTATCTAGTCCCTTTGTTCCCCTCAATCACCCCTGCAATTCCTTTGGAGTATGCAGGTTTATGTCTTAGTCAGGTATAAAACTGGTAGTCTGTGGGTGAATGGTAAGAGGATCCCTTTTTCTGTCCTGCTGCTGCCCAGGATTGCTTTTTGTAAGTAAATTCCCTATTAAACCAATAAGTTGAACTTGTCTGCATTATATTTTGGCCTCTTGACTCCTTCAGCATTTGGGGGCTTTGCATACATGGCCCTTTCACTAAACACAAGACATGCAGAAAACAACTGAAGAAATGGCATCTCTAATTGGATTATTTTCTAGCATAAATTTCAAAGGTACTCTGTTCCTGCCTAAAAACCATTTAAAATCAGAACTGGGAAAACGACAACAAAAAAAAAGATAAGAAAAACATTTATTTAACCACAATTTTGTGACTGGCATATTTCAAGGGAAAACACTAGATTTTTTTTTTCTTCCAACAATTGCGAAATAGTGATAGACTGTTGAAAGCACAAAACAATAAAAAACTAGTGAACTTTTCCCTTTATCTTTTGAGTAGCCACTGTTAATAGCTTGGAATATATGGTTTTACATCTTTTTCTTTGCATATATTAAAAACATATACTTTTTTTTCTATTTTTATCCTACAAAAAAGGAAGAAGACCAAATACTGTTATGCAACCTGCCTTTTTTTCACTGAATGTGGATGTGTGTATGGGCATACATCCTTTCATACCTCCACATACAAATGACTCTCGTTCTTTTTCGTGGCTACCAACATTTTATAGTGTGAACTTTTCACAATTCTCCTGTTAGGTCTTAACATTTTGCATCATTATAAACAATTCTGAAGTAAACATCATTGTACAGACAGTTTTGTACACTGTATTTCTATAGAAGACAGTTGTCTTACTATGCTTACTGAGTTAAAGGGTAGCCACAGATTAAATTGAGATAACGTTTGCCATACTGTTCTCCACAACTGAATATTTTACACTTCTAACAGTACAAAAGTATTCGTTTCCTCCATATCTTCAATGATATTGAATGTTATGGTTAAAATTTTTTGCCATCCTGATGTATATAATTTTATATTTTCTTTTTTAAAAAGTTATATATCACTAAATAATAATGAGATTGAGCATTTTTTCATACTTGTTTTATGAGTGAATTATGTCCCCCTCAAATTAATGTATTAAAACTCTAACCCCTGATGTGACTATATTTGAAGATCTGTTCTTTAAAGAGGTAATTAAAGTTAAAAAGGTCAGGACTTCCAGACAAGATGGAGGCGTAGGCAGACACACTGTGCCTCCTATTACAACCAAAATTGAGGACAACAAATATTTAGAAACAAGAAAACAATCAGAACTTATAGAAAATTGAACTGTACGGAAGTCCAACAACCATTCATCCAGACCGGTAAGAGGGGCGGAGTCGCGGCAGGAAAAAGTGGAGGTGCGGTCCCGGGAACGCAAGCAGCAACGGCTGGCAGTTCCCAGGTGCACAGGCGGCAGCTGGCAGACCCCAGGCACAGACGGGCAACTGTGCAGACCCAGTGAGGCCGCACAAGGCGGCTGGCTGACCAGGGGGTCCCACATTTCCGCGCGCAGATGGTCCAGGCAGAGGGGAAGTGGCGGAAGGGACTGAATCCAGGAGAGAGCGGAGCAGGCGCCATTGTTCCCTCTCAGACCCCGCCCCCACATACAGCGTCACAACCCAGTGACTGGGCTGCCCCACACCGGGGAGTGCCTGAGGCTCCACGCCTCATTACGTAATATCCGCGACCAGACTAAAACCAAAACAAAACTAAAAATGGCTCAAACCGGAGAACCAATCAAAGCTGCAGAGCCAATTCCTCTAAGCCGTGAAGAGATAGCCAACCTATCAGATGCACAGTTCAAAGCACTGGTAATCAAAATGCTCACAGAACTGGTTGATTTTGCTCACAAATTAGATGAACAAATGCAGGCTACAATACGTGAAATGAAGGAAGACCCATGGGGAACCAATAAAAATGGGAGGAAAACTGGGACTCAAATCAATGGAGTGGACCAGAAGGAAGAAAGAAACAACCAAACAGAAAACAAGGAAGAAACAAGAATTCAAAAAAATGAGGAGAGGCTTAGGAACCTCTGGGACATCGTTAAACGTCCCAACATCCGAATTATAGGGGTCCCAGAAGGGGAAGAAGAAGAGCAACAAGTGGAAAACTTATTTCAACAAATAATAAAGGAGAACTTCCCCAATCTGGCAAAGGAAATAGACTTCCAGGAAGTCCAGGAAGCTCAGAGAGTCCCAAAGAAGTTGGACCCAAGGAGGAACACACCAAGGCACATCGTAATTACATTAGCCAAGATTAAAATGAAGCAGAGAACTCTAGAAGCAGCAAGGGATAAGGGGACAGTCACCTACAAAGGACTTCCCATCAGACTGTCATCTGATTTCTCAAAAAACCTTGCAGGCAAGAAGGGCCTGGAAAGTATTCCAAGTCATGAAAGGCAAGGACCTACATCCAAGATTGCTCTATCCAGCAAAGCTGTCATTTAGAATGGAAGGGAAGATAAAGTGCTTCTCAGATAAGGTCAAGTTCAAGGAGTTCATCATCACCAAGCCCTTATTATATGAAATGTTAAAGGGACTTATCTGAGAAAAAGAGGATAAAAATATGAATAGTAAAATGACAGCAAACTCAGTTATTAACAACCATATCTAAAACAAAAACAAAAACAAACTAAGCAAACAAGTAGAACAGGAACAGAACCACAGAAACAGAGATCACATGGAGGGTTAGCAACAAGGGAGTGGGAGGAGGAGAGAGGGAGAAAAGGTACAGAGAATAAGTAGCATAGACGGTGGGTAGAAAATAGACAAGGGAAGGGCAAGAATAGTTTGGGAAATGTAGAAGCTAAAGAATTTATGACACATGAACATGAACTAAAGGGGGGGGGGGAATGTGGGTGGGAGGGGTATGCAGGGTGGAGGGGAATGATGGGGGAGAAATGGGACAACTGTAATAGCATAATCAATAAAATATATTTTAAAAAAAAGTTAAAAGAGATCATTAGGGTGCGGCCCTAATCCAATATGACTGGTGTCCTTATAAGAAAAGGATACCAGGGTCCTGGCTGGTGTGGCTCAGTGGACTGAGTGCTGGGCTACGAACCAAAGAGCCACTGGTTTGATTCCCAGAGAGGGCACATACCTGGGTTGTGGGCCAGGTCCCCAGTAGGGGGTGTGTGAGAGGCAACAACAACACATCAATGTTTCTATCCCTCTCTTTCTCACTCCCTTCCCCACTGTCTATAATTAAATAAAATCTTTAAAAAAAATTAAACATCTTAAAAAAAGAGGATATCAGGGAAATGAAGGCGCACACAGGGAAAAGTCCATCTGCAAGCCAAGAAGAGAAGTCTCAGGAGAAACCACAACTGCCAACACCCTGATCTACAACTGTAAGAATTATCTGTTGTTTAAGCTACCCAGTCTGTGGTATTCTATTAAGGTAGCCCTAGCAAACTAATACAGTTTATATAAGCCATTTAATGTTTCTTCTATGATCTGCCTGTTGATATCATTTGCTCAATTATCTACTCAGTTGTTTGTGGTTTCTTATCGGCTCACAGGGCTTCTAAGCTGGATGATAACCCTTTAAACCCCTTGTAAAAATACATTCTAAATATATTTGAGCTAGAATCTTTGAGACTAGTTTTCATATAACTAAAACTATGGCCCTATACCTACACATCCAAATTACTGTTCCACTATATAGACTTTAGTCTTCAAATATCTAACCAAACTGGTATTTGACAGAAAATCACAAAACAATACTCTTCAACTCATGTGGAGACCTGACATAGTTAAATTGGTCAGTTACAACAGCAAATCAATTTGAACTAAAATAGAAATACTAAAAATACTAAAAATATCTACTGAAGAGATACTAAAAATTAATGAAAAAATTTAAAGTAACACAAAGAACTTATTTCTTTCTTCACATGAATTCTAGTCCATTTTTCTTTATTGCTAAACAGTACTATACTGTATGGATAGCTTCTACCACAATTTGCTTATTCACCTGTGGATAGATATTTGGGTTGTTTCCAGTTTGAGTATTTTATGTCTTTAATTCTATTTTACTTACTAAAATTCCTCCATGAGATATACAGAGGTTCTCCTGGTTCCTGATGAAGGTTGATGTTATCCCATAATAGCTGAATATACACAAGTTTGCTATCCTGAGACAGAGATGATAGAGGAAGCTAAAAAAGATTGATACAAAATATTAGTACCTCAACCATAATAATTACCAGGGGACCTAGCAAAATTCGATCAAATAAAACAGATGTTTTCCAAAACTCCAAACCTAAACTTCCGTGCAACAATTTTTATTTAAATCTGAAGATTTATGTTCTTATTATTTTCTGAATTGCAGGTTTCTCATTCTAAATTTCAAAGATTGGAATTACAACTTGGTAACTACCATAGTGGCTACATGAATGATTAACTGACATTACAATACTTTTTCAGGTAAAAGTAAGTAAGCGCAACAGTCTCTACCATCTTTTTTTTTAAAAAAAGATTTTATTTATTCATTTAGAGAGAGTGGAAGGGAGGGAGAAAGAGAGGGCGAAAAACATCAATGTGTGGTTGCCTCTCACAAGGCACCCCACTGGGGACCTGGCCTGCAACCCAGGCATGTGACCTGAGTGGGAATCAAACCGGCAACCCTTCGGTTCACAGCCCAAGCTCAATCCACTGAGCTACACCAGCCAGGGCAGTTTCTACTGTCTTGGTGTGCTAACTACTAATTAAAATAAATGAGTCAAAATGGAGTTTGTAATACTTTAAGATTTTGTTGGACCCCTAGTATATATTTGGAGTGTGGGGTACCTCTCAATATTCAGTATCAAAATGAAGGAACTCTAGGACCTCACTATTTCCAGTTGGAATAAGGGTTCCCAGCGCAAGTAGAGCAGGAGCTTTTACAGTAAGACAACTGAGGTGTGATTTTTAGCTCCCCATCATGTATTAGATATGTGGCCTTACAAAAATTACTTACCTTCTTTAACTTTTAATTATATCATCTAAAAAATAAGGATAATATGAGTCTTTTTTTCTTCTTTCAATTGTATTTTGTATTGGTTTCAAGTGTACAGAATATGAGACTTTTAAAAAACAGCTGTTGTGAAAATTTCAGCTGGGAATATGATAGTTTAAAATAAAAGCTACCTTTTCTACCTACATTTGCAACTAGAAATGACCATATAACATCAGGCCAAATAAATACATATGGAAATATGTGCAACTCCAGGAACTGTCCCTAAAGAAGAAGACATATTCTTTTCCATTTGTTTTCTCCTTACTCTTAAGTGGAATGTCGATGTGACAGCTTAGAAGTACAGTCAGCCATTCTGGTGTAGAACTTGGAAATGGAGGTCATGTACAGGTGACCAAAAAGATAGAAGCATTTCACATCCCTAACAGTACCATCCCTGGACTACCTATCCAAACTTTTAAGTGAGAAAAATAATCTACATCTTGTTAAGCCACAATTGTTCGTATTTTCTGTTACGTTAATCCTCATCCTAA
The DNA here is from genome assembly GCA_039655065.1 of Glossophaga mutica. NCBI lineage: Eukaryota > Metazoa > Chordata > Mammalia > Chiroptera > Phyllostomidae > Glossophaga > Glossophaga mutica. The sequence goes on along the minus strand of CM077305.1, from coordinate 140,335,300 downwards.
CCAACACCAACAGAAGTTGATACTGTACCTGTGTACCTCCATTACAATGTTCAGATGTGAGGATAAGTCCTGGCAAGTTACTAGGAAGGTCCAAACGTCTGAAATACCAAACGAGGTTCCAGAAAATGATTGGATGTTGATTGATGAAAGAGGATGTGTGAATCACCTGATCACCTTCATTTTCTAGCAAAGATTCAAGCTCTTTACGAAGCACTAGAGGACTCAAGTAGGGCACAGAAACAGGCGGAGGATTGGGTCTTTTTCCTAAAGGATCCTTAAAAAAAAAATATATATATATATAAATAGGTGTGAATATTATCCAATTAATTCTGTATGTTTTAGAAGTACTTCTCAATGAGATTATGCTTATCTATTCTTTCAAAATAGTTATTTCAAGTCTATGTCTACATGCAGAACACCTTAATGAAAACCTAAAAAAAAATACTTAATCATAATTACCTTAAAGTTAAGTAAGATAAAATTAATAATCCATATCATAGATACTATTATAAACATGATAGTTATTCTACTATGTTGCTAAAAACAATCGTCTCTGTAGGATTGATTTTTCCTTGCCAATTTTTAAAAAAATAAATTTGTGTGACTTTATCTTCCTCCCACAACTCTAAACAGATAGGGTAATTTTTTTTGTGTTAATATTCTCTGACTCCTTTTAAAATTATATCTAAGTCAGTTTTACATTTGATTACAATAAAAAAGTAAAGTAGTTAAAGAGCAGTTTTATAAATCAAACAAATTAATGAATAAAAAAAACAAGAGACACTGTAAGTTGTACATAATATAATCAGAAGAAAATGTTTATGACCAACTCAGTAATAAGTACCCCTAATAGCCAGTCTGCGATATCCAAATACTAGTTCCCTCTGAAAGGAGCAGTGTTTCTTAGAGAAATGGCTTATTCTACGTCTGGAAGAGGAAATAAAATAACATGAGCATGAAATATCTTGTCATATAAGAAAAAAGGAAACATCTAAAAAAATTTTAAAGGCTACCAGAGTCACAAAAAACAAAGCACTAGCTTGTAGAGAGCTCTAGCTGACCAAAGATGGGATGATGTAATTAACATCAATAAGAATAAAGACAGTGAGAGTAGACTCTGGAATTCCAGCCCAGATAGAGGCGTAGGAAGATGTACTGCACCTCCTCGCATAACCAAAAGGAGGACAATAACAAATTTAAAAACAAAAACCAGAGCTGCCAAAAAACTGAACTGTATGAAAGTCCAACAATCAAAGAGTTAAAGAAGAAAACATTCATCCAGACCTATAGAAGGGGCGAAAACAGGCAGCCAGAGCAGAGAGGACTCATGGCAAGGTGGTGGCTGATAGACTGGGCGGTCCCACATTTGCAAATGGATAAACCAGGAGGAACAATTGGAGTGAGACAGATTATGCAATCCAGGGTTCCAGCATAGGGAAATAAAGCCTCAACGCCTCTGACTATAAAAACCTGTGGGGTCTGCAACAGCGGGAGAGACTCCCAGCCTCACAGGAGAGTTCACTGGAGAGACACACAGAGTCCTAGAACATATACAAACCCACCCACCCAGGAATCAGCACCAGAAGGGCCCAATTTGCTTGTGGGTAGCAGAGGAAGTGACTGAAAGCTGACGAAGAGCCCAGCAAGTAGCATTGTTCCCTTTTGGACCCCTCCCCCACATACACTGCCAAAACTACATGGGTTGCCCCACCCTGGTAAATACCTAAGGCTCTGCCCCTTACTATGTAACAGGAGCACCAAAATAGCCCAACATGAAAACAAACAAACAAACAAAAAAAAAAAAAATGGCTCAAATGAAAGAACAGATCAAAACTCCAGAAAAAAAATCCAACTAAGCGATGAAGAGACAGTCAACCTATCAGATGAACAGTTGAAAACACTGGTGATTAGGATACTAACAGAAATGGTTGAGTATGGTTGCAAAATAGAGGAAAGAGTGAAGGCTATGCAAAGTGAAATAAAAGAAAATATACAGGGAACCAACAGTGAGAGGAAGGAAACCAGGACTCACCTCAACAGTTTGGACCAGAAGGAAGAAAGAAACATTCAACCAGAACGGAATGAAGAAACAAGAATCCAAAAAAAATGAGGAGAGGCTTAGGAACCTCTGGGACAAACTTTAAACATTCCAGCATCCAAATCATAGGGGTGCCAGGAGAAGGGGAAGAGCAAAAATGGAAAACTTATGTGACCAAATAATGAAGGAGAACTTACCCAATCCAGCAAAGGAAATAGACTTCCAGAAAGTCCAAGAAGCTCAGAGAGTCCTAAAGAAGTTGGACCCAAGGAGGAACACACCAATGCACATCATCATTAAGCTACCCAAGATTAAAGATAGGGAGAGAATCTTAAAAGCAGCAAGAAGAAAGGAGATAGTTACTTACAAAGGAGTTCCCATTAGACTACCAGCTGATTTCTCAAAAGAAACCTTACAGACAAGAAGGGGCTGGAAAGAAGTATTCCAAATCAAGAAAGGCAAGGACCTACATCCAAGATGACTCTATCCAGTAAAGTGATCATTTAGAATGGAAGGGCAGATAAAGTGATTCCCAGATAAAGTCAAGTTAAAGGAGTTCATCGTCACCAAGCTCTCATTATATGAAATATTAAAGGGACTTATCTAAGAAAAAGATCAAAAACTATGAAAAATAAAATGACAGCTCACAGCTATCAACAACTGAACCTAAAAAAAAAAAAAAAACTAAGCAAACAACTAGAACAGGAATGGAGATCACATAGAGGGTTATTAGCAGAGAGGAGGGGGCATGGGGGACAGATACAGGGAATAAGAAGCTTAAACAGTAGGTACAAAAAAGACAGAGGAAGGTTAATAGTACAGGAAATGGAGAAGCCAAAGAACTTTTATGTACAACCCATGGACATGAACTAAGCAGAGGTGGGGGCATATGGATGTAGGTCAGAGGGGGGTGTACATGGTAGAGGGGAATAAGGGGGGAAAATGAGATAACTGTAATAGCATAATCAATAAAATATATTTTAAAAAATGAATAAGGTCAGCAACGGATGTAAACATAAATGTTAAAAATCAATTTTTCATAATGATACCCTATTCTCCCAAATTAACTAATCACCTTGGAGAATATTAGGAACGCAACTTGTTATTCTGAAGATCGGTAAATAAAAGGGTGTGAGGGGGGAATCAAACATTTTCCTGCCTTTCTAACTTAAATTGCATCTTTACAAAACCAAACAGAAGACTTGGGGGAAGGTCTGCATAGATGTACTCCATATTATAAAGATAACAGCTTTAGACTATTACTATTTTATAAGCTCCACATGAATAATGTGATCTAGGCAACGAGGTATTTAGTAGATACTAACATCAAAAAGATAGTTCCTGTCTCCACTGCAGGAACATACTGCCACTGATGAAGTTGTCTTGTAAAAATAAACAAATGAACAACAAAATAAAACAAAACAAAAACTGAATCTGACCAAGTTTCTAGGTATAATTACCAATTTATATGGTTGGAATCAATAAATAAAGTGTAAAAGGAAAAAGGGAGAGTCTACAGATTAAAAAATGGATGAATCAATTGTAATGCACAGGCCTTATTTGATCCTGATTCCTCAAACTACAAAACAGACATACTTGACATTTTTGGGACAATTAGAAATTTGAACAAAAACTGGAAAATTTGAGTTTATTTATATTTCATGGTCTGATATTGGCATTGTATTTTTAAAAGAATCCTTATCTTTTAGGGACACAAACTGAAATATTTACAAACAGAATACATGATATTTGAAATTTCCTACAAAATAACCTGCAATGCAGTGAATGGGGGTATACATGAAAGAAGAATAGTCATAAGTTGAAAATTACTGGATCTAGACAACAGGCTGGAAGAATTCATTTTTGTTACTCCTCCATATATTTTTGTACATATTTGAAATTTTAAAAAGTTCTTAGTCTTTCATGACATTCAAATACATCTTCTACAGAAGAATTACATACTGTTCTAATAAACAGTTACATGAGCACACAGTGTAATTATAATGTTGTTACATACCACAACTTCCTGCAGACTGTTTGGAAGACTAACTGTTGAAATGCCATGAAATGGTCGCTGGGAAAAGTCAATATTTTGCAAAGGACCTCCAACACTGTGACTTCGAGTCAAAGATACATTCCGCTTTGATAAACTATTAGGCACAGGTGAAACTGTCGTAGTTTGAACATCTCCGCTGGCATTCTTTATTTCGTCACTTAAAAATGAAGAAGAAATGCTGGTTCTGTAAAACCATCTAGATCTGTAGAGCTAAAGTATTTTTACAATGAATTCTGAGTCTATTGAATATATGAGCAGTCAGTACTACCTTATAAGAATAAATTTTCTTCAGGCATTTTGTAAAACTGGTTGAAAGAGCAGGATTGAGTGCATGACTCTGGTGAAGTGGGAAGAGGACACATGGTAGATAACAGGTTCATTTTAAAAACATTAAGTGCCCATTCAATTGCTTTTTTCCAACATTATTTTATCTTTTTGAAATAAAATCACCTAGAAGTAACTATGCTGCATGCAAGTAATGTAGAATCATTGGCAAATTATTTCATCTCCACCAGGCTATGTGAGCCACCTAAGGATAGAGACCAGAACTTATTTACTTTTTTATGTTTAGTGTTTAGCATAATGTTTAACATACAAAAGTCTCTCAATAAATGTTTGATTCAACAAATATTTAAGAGTAAAGACAGTATGTCATTGGAAACTGCAATGACTACACTAAAGGGGAGAATACTTTTTCGCTGGTTGATAAGTTCATTTTGTGCAAGACTTTGTAAAACATTAAACAGAGTTTAAAAAAGTTGAATCATCAGATTCATTCATTAGATAGTTAAGATTAAATATTTTAAATGCTAGAACTTATGCCTATATGAGTCAAGTTATCTTTAAAGATGGAATTTTTACAAGGATATCCATTTATTACGAGAAGTTCTCTATAACCTATGGTACCTTGATTCAACTGCAGAGCTTGTTTCCTCAGTTATGGTCTGGTTTTGTTTTGGGAAATCCATAAAGTTGATCAAGTCAGGGTCTGCTGAACCGGATACGGGTTTGTGCTCTAAAGGTTCACTTGCCAATGGAATGCTGCCACTTTGTAAACTGTCACCAGAGGTACTTGGTTTCAGTAAAAAGCTAAAAAATACAGAGCAGTCCAAAGAATAAGTCTTAAAAAATCCTCAAGTCCTCTAAATTTCATATTTAGAATCAGTTTATGGTAAAGCAGTCATTAATGAATTATATAATGCATAGAAATACTGCCTGTTTCAGACACACGCACATGATCACTCATTCACACTGCTGCTTTCATTCTTTCCCTCCTGTCCTAAACTCTTCAAATGAAAGGTCTAGAGGTCATTATAGTTCAGTGTAAGATCCCTTCACTTTTTGAAAACCATTAAAGAAAGCTCTGAAGGATGAAAAAGCACAATATTTCACTGATTTTCCGAGTTACGAAAGAGAAGAAACAACAGCATTTTAATGTGTTATTAACCTTTCATTGTTTATAATACTTCTTTTTCCCCCTTATAAAATTCCATTTTGTTTCTGGTCATTTCCTCTCCCCTCTATTCATTCAGAGTTTTATTTTCCTCTTATCTCTCTCTCCTCCTTCTGGGTGGGAACAGTGGGAGGGTTGGTCCTTGCAAGGGACATTAAGAGAACTTTCTGAGGTAACAATAATGTTCTGCATCTTGTTATGTATCTTGACAAATGTTTGAATTTGCACAGATGTATGGATTCTCTATTTAAATGGTACGTTTAAGATCTGTGCATTTTATCGGGTACCAACTTTACCTCAAAAGAAAAAAATATGATAAACAAATATCGAACTCCAATAATTATATATGGGATGAAGTCTTTGGGGAAGAAATGTAGTAATGTCTACATCTACTTTATTTATGTATTTTCAATTACCAGTGCCTCAGATAAACCTCTTTGGTTACAATACTACCACTGTGCAAAGCTACATTTTACTTTAAATGAATAAAAATATAAGATGGATTGGTGGCTGGCTGGAGGGATAATTTGGTAACAAAGCAAGCACAGTAAAAAGTTAATTGTAGAATGTCAGTGTGAATATTTGGGTGCCACTGCAAAAAATATCTTTAAACGACTATAAGTTTGAAATTTTCCATACTGACATACTGTGAAGGAAAATCAATAATGCTCCTTTATACTCAATTAGAAAATATAAAATAAGACCCTTACCACAATAGCTTAAGAAACACAATTACTCAACAATAAAGTACAAGACTTACAGAGAATACTTTAAAAGTACATAAAAAAGATCTAAAAAATGAAGATATATACTACACTCACGACTAAGAGAATAATATTGAAAATATCCGTTTTCACTACATTAATCTATAAATCTCAATAAAAACTCCAGTTGAATTTTTAAGGAGCTTAAAAGTTATTCTGAAGTTCTCTATATACGTATCACATATATATATGTATACATAAAAATATATATACACATTTATAAACACACACACATATATATATATTTCTAATCCTCAACCAAAGGCATTTTTTTCATTGCTTTAAAGACAGAGGAAGGAAGAAAAGAAGAGAGAAACACTGACTGGTTGCCTTCTGTGCATGGCTGGACTGGGGACTGTCCATGTCTGGACCAAGGATCAAACCTGCAACCTAGGCGTGTGCTCTGACTGGGAATCGAACCTGCAACCTTTCAGCTACAGAGCAACACTTAAACCAACTGAGCCACACTGGCCAGGGTTCAAATTTTGTAATTTTTAAAGTAAGTAACTATAAGCTAAAAAAAAAAAAAAGATTCCATAAGGGGGTAACTTACAGATATAACAAAGAGTAATAAAAATAATGTGATATTGACAAAAAGAACAGGAGAACACAGAGTGAGGTGTTATAAGAATTTGAGGTGTACATGGGATGAAAGGCCTAAATATCAGAGGTAAAACATCAGAAGAACATTCAGGAGAAAAATTTTCATGTCCTACAGATGGGAACAACTTTTAAAACAAGACTTCAGAAGCACAAATCATAAGGTTTAAAGTTAATAGATGAAGACAGCAAAATTAATGATTTCTCTTCAGGGAGTTAATGTCAAGAATATTCAAGGCAGAGATTTAAAGAAAGCTTTATATAAAAATGGGCAAGGGATATACTGCATTTTGCTGCGCATGATGTGCAACTTTTTGCTCAAATTTTTGAGGGAAAAATAAGGATGTGCATTATATATGGGTAGTATTAATTCTGTATCTATATAATGTTTATAATTCTTTTACTTATGCTTATACATTAAAGAGTATAACTCTAGAAAGCAATAAAAATATCCATATGCAAAATAATATGCTGGCATACAATAATTGGTTTTGTTTCTAAATATAAATAAAAAATGAATTAAAAAACTAGCCGGCCAAGATGGAGGCGTAGGCGGACACGCTGTGCCTCCTCTCACAACCAAAATTAAGGACAACAAATATTTAGAAACAAGAAAACAACCAGAACTGAGAGAAAATTGAACTGTACAGAAGTCCAACAACCATTCATCCAGACCGGTAGGAGGGGTGGAGTCGCGGCGGGAGAAGGTGGAGGTGCGGACCCAGGAACACAAGCAGCAGCGGCTGGCAGTTCCCCGGTGCACAGGCGGCGGCTGGCAGTCCCTGGGCCCACAGGCAGCAGCTGGTGGACCCCGGGCACAGGGGGACAACTGTGCAGACCCAGTGAGGCCGCACAAGGCGGCTGGCTGACCGGGTGGTCCCATATTCGTGCGCGCAGACGGTCCAGGCAGAGGGGAAGTGGCGGAAGGGACTGAATCCAAGAGAGAGCGGAGCAGGCGCCATTGTTCCCTCTCAGACCCTGTCCCCACACACAGCGTCACAACCCAGCGACTGGGCTGCCCCCGCACTGGGAAGCGCCTGAGGCTCTACCCCTCACTACGTAACAGCACGCAAGCCAGCGCAGATAATCCAGGCGAAGGGGAAGCGGTGGAAGGGACCGGAGTCCAGGAGAGAGCAGAACAGGCGCCATTGTTCCCTCTCCGACCCCGAGCACACCTATAGCGTCACAACCCAGCGACTGGGCTGCCCCGCCCTGAGGAACACCTAAGGCTCCACCCCTTACTACGTAATAGCCGTGACCAGACTAAAACCAAAACAAAACAAAACAAAACAAAAAAACCACCAAAAATGGCTCAAACCGGAAAACAAATGAAAGCCCCAGAGCCAATTCCTCTAAGCCCTGAAGAGATAGCCAACCTATCAGATGCACAGTTCAAAGCACTGGTCATCAAAATGCTCACAGAATTGGTTGATTTTGCTCACAAATTAGATGAAAAAATGCAGGCTACAATACGTGAAATGAAGGAAGATGCATGGGGAACTGATAGAGATGGAAGGAAAACTGGGACTCAAATCAATGGAGTGGACCAGAAGGAAGAAACTAACAACCAAACAGAAAACAAGGAAGAAACAAGAATTCAAAAAAATGAGGAGAGGCTTAGGAACCTCCGGGACATCTTTAAACGTCCCAACATCCGAATTATAGGGGTCCCAGAAGGGGAAGAAGAAGAGCAACAAGTGGAAAACTTATTTGAACAAATAATAAAGGAGAACTTCCCCAATCTGGCAAAGGAAATAGACTACCAGGATGTCCAGGAAGCTCAGAGAGTCCCAAAGAAGCTGGACCCAAGGAGGAACACACCAAGGCACATCGTAATTACATTAGCCAAGATTAAAATGAAGCAGAGAATTCTAGAAGCAGCAAGGGATAAGGGGACAGTCACCTACAAAGGAGTTCCCATCAGACTGTCAGCTGATTTCTCAAGAGAGACCTTACGGGCAAGAAGGGGCTGGAAAGAAGTATTCCAAGTCATGAAAGTCAAGGACCTACAACCAAGATTGCTCTACCCAGCAAAACTGTCATTTAGAATGGAAGGGAAGATAAAGTGCTTCTCAGATAAGGTCAAGTTCAAGGAGTTTATCATCACCAAGCCCTTATTATATGAAATGTTAAAGGGACTTATCTAAGAAAATGAAGATAAAAAATATGACAGTGAAAAGACAGCAAACTCACAGCTATTAAGAGCCATACCTAAAACAAAAGCAAACTAAGCAAACAGCTAGAACAGGAACAGAACCACAGAAATGGAGATCATATGGAGGGTTAGCAACAGGGGCATGGGAGGAGGAGAGAGGGGGCAAAGGTACAGAGAATAAATAGCATAGACGGTGAGTAGAAAATAGACAGGGGGAGGGCAAGAATAGTGTGGGAAATGTAAAAGCTAAAGAACTTATGACACATGGACATGAACTAAAGGGGGGAATGTGGGTGGGAGAGGGTGTGTAGGGTGGAGGGGAATGATGGGGGAGAAATGGGACAACTGTAATAGCATAATCAATAAAATATATTTAAAAAAAAAAAACTAAAATGAAAGATTTATTTCCTGAAAGTCTGGGACAAAATGTGGGTGTGCATTATACACGGGAGCACACTATACACAGCAAAATATGGTAAATGGGCAATTCACAGAAAATTCTGGAAAAACAAATATAAGAAGAGATATACAAACTCTCTAGTGTTCAGAGAAATTCAAACAAAAATGAGATTCTGTATTATAGTCATTAGAATGCAAAAGTCAGAAAAATTATAATACCAAATGCTGGTAAGGAGGTACATAAATAAAAATTCTTAGACACTGGTAGTGGGAGTATAGCCATCTGGGAAGCAATCTTCCAGTATTTTTTGAAATTATGTAAGAAATAACCCAACGGTCTTACTCCTAAGCCTTACTTTGGGAAAACTACTTCACAAGTCCAGAAGTAAACATGTATTTTACAGTATGCACGGGGGTACCCCCAAAAATCAGAATTATCTTCTGGAGGGTGGATGTCTTATAGTACAGCCTTCCCCCACTAGGGGAGTGTTCTAGGAACCCATCTATATCAGTATATCAACTAGTAGTGTTGTGAGATGTCGTGTTTTGCTTCAGTGAATTTTTTTTGGAAGACTCATTCAATGCATTTGCCCATATCCTGATGGGTGACTTACCAGTGCAGCTACCCACACCACACTGAGGGTTCAGCAGTCTTTGACCAAAAAGCGGCATGACCCCCATGCCCCACCCTCCCTATTCACCTAGTTTTGCCCCCAGTTACTTTTTTGTTTCCTTGGATGAAAAAAGTCCCCAAAGGAAAACATTTTGCTAATATGGAAGAGTTGAAACAAAATATGGCAGAAGCACTAAAAGGCATCAAAATCGACAAGTTCAAAAAGTGTTTTGAGCAGTGGAAAAAATTTCTCGATAGGTGTATTGCATCGAATAGAGAGTACTTTGAAGGTGACTGAAATTTAAACATGTAAGAATAAATACACAATATTTTTATAAATGAATTCCATTTTTTGGGTCCCCCCTCATATTGTATCACTGAAATAGTATTTATTAACAACAAAGAACTGGAAGCAACTGAAGTATCCAACACTAGGATAATGGATAAGTAAAATGCGATATTAACTTCCTGCCAGAGAAAAGAAATAAACTAGATCCACATACAGCAATTCAGATTTTAAACTGAATGACAAAATAGAGATTTTCCACATCATTCCAATTATTCCAATTATATAAATTTAAAATACATAATCTTGCAAAACAACATGTTTTATAAGGATAGATATTCAAGGATATACCACAAACAGCACAATGCCTTTGTTGGATAATGCAATGAGAATGGGAATGAGCAGGTGGAGGAAGGTTATAAAAGAGGGCCCTTGCAGAAACCATTGATTCTATATCAAGAATCAGAGTTCATTCAGCTCCACATCTGAAGCTAAAAGGAAAAATAGAGAGAAACTCAAACAACTTTACATTTTTTTAAAAAAAGCTAAAACCAGACAATAATATGAAGTTCATTTGCTCCATAAAACAGAGTATTAATTATAATTACTTAGGTCAGCATAGCTACCAAATTCAATTATTTTCTTGATGACTGATTATAGATAAGTTAGTCTCCTTCCTATTGCTTAGAATTTGGTCATTTCACTGTACAGAGGACCACCAGTTAAGATGAAGAGATCAAGCAAGCCCCACCTTTTAGTTTATTTGTTTCCAAAAGATATAATTAAGGTCAAGAGGCAGAATGTTTACAATAATGCCTAACATAAGATTTTCAATTTTCTATAAAGTTTAGCTTCATGAATTAATTGCTACTGAAAATTATATGTTAAATAAAACGGAAAAGTAGTTTCCTACATTACCATTATTTTCTACTTAAATACTCATACTGAAAGTGATGGAGAGAAAGGTAAGGGACACCTGGAATATAACATGAATATTTCACTCTTCCCCCAGGAGTCATGCCATTGGGGGGCACTTACCTTTTAAGAGTTTTTACAATACTAACCTTGCAGAGCCTCTGAAATCTTTAAACTCTACATTGAGAAGAGGCAAGAAGTTGCTTTTACAAAATGGGCAAGTTGTATTCAAGTTTGAATCATCTGCTGTCCATCCAGCCATAATTTCTTCATCATAAACTAAAGCTCCACAAGCTGTGCACTGTGAACAACTTGACATCAAAACCTGAGTAGAAAAATGCAGGCACTGAAAACCTCTACAATGATAATCTTAACAGACCATTCTCTTAAGACACAGAATTTTATTTATTTTGTTGATCAAATTTGGGATTATAGTTCAATTGCTTTACAAATAAAACTACCAGTTTATTGCCTGCTTACATAAGATATCAAGCAAATTCAACAAAATGACTTACTATTCTGTCGACAAGTGTGTCATAGAATTCTGTTAAATGTCATTCTGAAATGAAAATACGTTCACAGCAACTTTATCATGAGCAGAAAAAGAGCTTTTACCTCCATTGCACAATTCTGATAGATGCTAGACATGCTGGTGTTTTGAGAAGAACCATGATCTGATTTTTCAAAGTCCTGCCCTTTTATGCCTCTTGGAAATGGAAGTTCACCTAGAGAAAAGTAACCATCATAACACATTACGAGAATGCTCTTATTCCTTGGAAATGCATACTTAAGCATTTAGGGGGGAAATTCAGGGAGAGGTCACCAAGTCTATTTATTTTCAAATGGCTCAGTATACAAGTGTATGTGCATTTATATGTATTTATTTATAAATACACACACACACACACACACACACACACACAGAAAGTTAACAACAGTTTAAATCTAGGTGGAGAATATATAATTGTTCACTATATGATTCTTTGAACTTCTCAAGAAATTTGAAATTCTTCACAATAGAAAGTTAGAGAAAATAGAGTTATAATTTTAAAAAGTAACACAGAGCTAAAGACATTTCAGTTGACACAGCCCAGGGACTCTCAAACCCTGGTGTGCACCTGATTCACCCAAAGAGCTGGTTAAAAAACATAAATTTCTAAGGCCCTATCCCACATAGTCTCAAAAATTTTAGCCTAGGACTTGGATATTTGTATATATTTTTAACCAAATTGCCCAGATGATTCTCACACACTAAAGTTTAAGAACTAAAAATAAAGTCATTAAGTAACTGTAGTACTTGGAGATCATATAAAAACAGTGACAGTATGATGTGGCTATATTAAAAATCTATCAGATCATCTCAACAAATGAGGCTTATTGTATGTGTGGTGGGAGAAGGGAGGTAAAGTCACATAAAACAGAAGAGAAGACAATCTTTCCCCATACCTGTTGAGTAATGTGATTTTCCTATATCTCCACTGCTGCTGCTACTGCCAAGGCTTGTGTTGCTCTGGGTAAGTTCACTAGGGACCAGCCCTGAGATACTTGTGTTAGGTGACATATTCTCTTCCAAAATATGGTCTTCAAGGCCAGCCGGGAAGCTGTAATCTCTATTAGTTTCCTCCTTCAATTGAAAAGAATAAAACCAGGCACGTATAAATAATACCTTTGACAACGAAAATATATTTACTCCACCTTTTTCAGAATTAAACTCCTCTATAACCTTTAAATAAATCATCACCTCCATATTTTTTAAAACAAAGAACTTCTATTATTTGTAATTGCCAAACAAACATTCAAGCGATGATCTATATAACATTACTTTAAGATTGTATGTTTGGGATATGAGGTGTCTCTCAATATTCAATATTATAAAATGAAGGAACTCGCCCTGGCTGGTATGGCTCAGTTGATTGAGCACTGGCCTTCAAACAGAAAGGTCGCTAGTGATTCTAGTCAGCGCACATGCCTGGGTTATAAGGCCAGTCCCCTGTTGGGGATATGAGAGAGGCAATGGATCAATGTTTCTCTTCCATCAATGTTTCTCTCCCTCTCTTTCTTCCTCCCTTGCCCTCTCTCTAAAAATAAATTAATTAAATCTTAAAAAAATAAAACAAAATAAAATGAAGGATCTCCAGGAGCTCACTGTCTCTAGTGGGACCAGAGATGGCAGCACAAGTAGAGTAGGAGCGTTAGAGTCCAATACAGCTGGGGTGTGATCTTCACTTCTGATCACCTTACCTGACTTTGCAAAAATTACTTCTCTAATGGGGACTTCCGGCCAAGATGGAGACATAGATGGACACATTGTGCCTCCTTGCACAATGAAAATTAAGGACAACAAAGATATAGAAACAAGACAACAACCAAAACTGATAGAAAAATTGAACTGTACAGAAGTCCAACAACCATTCATCCAGACCGGTAAGAGGGGCAGAGTCAGGGCAGGAAAAAGCGGAGGTTGGCAGATCCCAGGTGTGCAGGTGGCAGCTAGCAGACCCCGGGCACAGAGGGGCAATGGGCAGACCCAGTGAGGCCACGCAAGCTGGTTGGCTGACCAGGTGGTCCCACATTTGCGTGCAGATAATCCAGGCAAAGGGGAAGCAGCGGAAGGGACTGGAATCAGAGAGACAGCTGAGCAAGAGCCATCGTTCCCTCTCAGACCTCGCCCCCACATACAGCGTCGCTACCCATCAACTGGGCTGCCCCGCCCTGGGGAACACCTAAGGCTGCATCCCTCACTATGTAACAGCCATGACCAGACCAAATAAAATAAAATAAAATAAAAAACCCAAAAATGGCTCAAACAGGAGAACAGATCAAAGCCCCAGAGCCAATTCATCTAAGCAACCAAGAGATAGCCAACCTATCACCTGCACAGTTGAAAGCCTTGGTGATCAGGATGCTCACAGAATTGGTTGATTTTGCTCACAAATTAGATGAACAAATGAAGGCTACACTAAGTGAAATTAAGGAAAACGCACAGGGAACCAACAGAGATAGGAGGAAAACTGCGACTCAAATCACTGGAGTGGACCAGAAGGAAGAAAGAAACAACCGTTTAACAGAAAACAAGGAAGAAACAAGAATTCCAAAAAATGAGGAGAGGCTTAGGAACCTCCAGGACATCTTTAAACATCCGAACATCCAAATTATAGGGGTACCAGAAAGGGAAGAAGAAGAGCAACAAGTGAAGAACTTATCTGAACAAATAATAAAAGAGAACTTCCCCAGTCTGGCAAAGGAAATAGACTTCCAGGAAGCCAAGGAAGCTCAGAGAATCCCAAAGAAGTTGGACCCAAGGAGGAACACACCAAGGCACATCATAATTACATCAGCCAAGATTCAAATGAAAGAGAGAATTCTAGAAGCAGCAAGGAATAGGGCACAGTCACCTACAAAGGAGTTCCCATCAGACTGTCAGCTGATTTCTCAAAAGAAACCTTCCAGGCAAGAAGGGGCTGGAAAGAAGTATTTCAAGTCATGAAAGGCAAGGACCTACATCCAAGATTGCTCTATCCAGTGAAGCTTTCATTTAGAATGGAAGGGCAGATAAAGTGCTTCTCAGATAAGGTCAAGTTCAAGGAGTTCCTCATCACCAAGCCCTTATTATATGAAATGTTAAAGGGACTTACCTAAGAAAAAGAAGATAAAAAATATGACAGTGAAAAAACAGCAAACTCAAAGATATTAACAACCGCACCTAAAACAAAAGCAAACTAAGCAAACAGCTAGAACAGGAGGGATAGCAACAGGGGAGTGGGAGGAGGAAAGGCAGGAAAAGGTACAGAGAATAAGTAGCATAGACGGTAGCTAGAAAATAGACAGGGAGGGCAAGAATAGTGTGGGAAATGTAGAAGCCAAAGAACTTATGACACATGGACATGAACTAAAGGGGGGGAATGTGGGTGGGAGGGGGTGTGCAGGGTGGAGGGAGATGATGGGGGAGAAATGGGACAACTGTAATACCATAATCAATAAAATATATTTTAAAAATTACTTCTTTAACTTTTAATTATATCATCTGAGAAATATGGATACCATGAGTCCTTTAAAATGAGATTTTTGTGAGACTTTCAGCTGGGAATGTGATTGTTTGGAACAACCACCGACAACAACAGAGATAATAAAGAATGAATAAGTTCTGAACACTGTAGTTCTTGACTACCGTGACTGTTGATGCTTTAGTTTAAATTTAAAAATATTTCAATAAGTAGTTTCCTTTTGAATTTTTGCTTTAAAGAAGACTTGTGTCTTCTGTGTTATGAAATAGCATTAAATGATAAAAAATTTAAGTACAGCTATGCAAAACAGGAAGTAAGAGCACTTGAAATACCAACATCCACAGAGTACAATCAAAATCTTGATGTATAGCCTTCTAATCATTTAAAAATATTCATAATACATTTTTACAAAATAGGAATTGTTTTTTAACATATTCTTTTCATGTACTTTGACATTAAATCTTCTACATTGCTCTGACTGGTATGGCTCAGTTGATTGGGTGTTGTCCAGCAAAGCAAAAGGTCGCAGATTCAACATCTGGTCAGGGCACATGCCTGGGTTGCAGGTTTGGTCCCCAGTCAGGGCATGTTCAAGAGGCAACTAACCGATATTTCTCACATCAATGTTTCTCTCCCTCCCTTCTGCTCTCTCTACAAATAAATTAATTTTTAAAAATCTTCCATATTATTTATAACCCTCCATCCTAATTCAATTTACTTATGTATTATTACATATTTAGTAAATCCTCCATTGTGTACACATTCATAATGCTTTAAAGTTTACATGTTACACTGATGAATTCCTTTGAGCTATCTTTACCCATCCTAATTTTTTCCCTAGATTAAATTCTGCTTAATAATTATAAACATTTTATAGACTTTTTATTTATCTTTTCCTTTGAAAATATTAAGTATATTCTATTTGTTATTGCCAGGGTATCATGGCTATAGCAATGAAAAGAAAAGATTAAGATCTGTGACCACTTGGTATCTATAATCTTATATTCCAAGTCCAAGTTACTCCATATAAAGCTTAAAAAAAAACACTGTTAGATAAAATTTCAAATATAAAATGGCTCTTTTTTAAAAGAAGAATAAAACACCTGGAAATCTAACCAAGGATGTAAAAGACCTGTACTCAGAAAATTACAGGACGCTGAAGAAAACAAATTGAAGAAGGTGCAAATAAGTGGAAACATATATTGTGTTCATGGATAGGAAGAATTAACATCATTAAAATGTCCATACTACCCAAAGCAATCTATAGATTCAAGGCAATTCCTATCAGGATTCCAATTATGTATTTCACAAAACTAGAATATTTCAAAATTGATATGGAAACACAAAAGGCCCCACATAGCAACAGAGATCCTGAGAAAGAAGAACAAAGTTGGAGGAATCATGCTACCTAATATCAAGCTATACTATAAGGCATAGTAATCAAAACAGCATGGTACTGGCATTAAATAGAAACATAGATCAATGGGACTGAATAGAAAGACCAGAAATAAACCCAGACCTTTATAGTCAATTAATATTCGATAGAGGAAGCAAGCACATACAATGAGCTAAAGATAGATTATTCAATAAATGGTGTCGGCAAAATTAGACAGATATGTGCAGAAAAATGAAACTAGACTGCTTTCTTACACGACACAAAAATAATTTCAAAATGGACTAAAGACAAATATTAGACCCAAAACCATAAAAATTATAGAAGAAAACATAGGCATTAAAATTTCAGCTGTAGCTTATCACAATATTTTATCTAATATATCTCTCCCAACAAGAGAAGCAAAGGAAAAAATAAATGAGACTCCATCAAATTAGAAAGCTTTTGCACAGCAAAGGAGACCATCAACAAAATAAAAAGACAACCCACAGAATGGGAGAACATATTTGCCAATACATTTGATAAGGGGTTAATATCTAAAATTTATAAAGAACTTATAGAACTCAACATCAATAAAACAAACAACCCAATTAAAAAGTAGGCAAAGGACCTGAACAGACATTTTTCGAAGGAGGACATACAGATGGACAATAGACATATGAAAAGATGCTCAGCATCACCAATCATCTGAGAAATGCAAATTAAAACCACACTGATATATATCACCTCACATCTGTCAGAATGGGTATCATCAACAAACAAGTGCTGGTGAGGATGTGGAGAAAGGGGAACCCTTTTGCACTGTTGGTGGGAATGCAGATTGGTGCAGCCACTGTGAAAAGCAGTATGGAGATACCTCAAAAAATTAAAAATGGATATGCCTTTTCACCCAGCAATTCCACTTCTGAGAACATATCCTAAGAAACCCTAAATACTAATTTGAAAGAACATGAGCACCTCTATGTTCACTGCAGTGTTATTTACAATCACCAAGATATGAAAGCTGCCCAAGTGTCTATCAGTAGATGAGTGGATAAACAACTGCAGGATATTTACACAATGGAATATTACTCAGCCATAAAAAAGAAAAATTTTACCCTTTGCAACAATATGGATGGACCTGGAGAACATTATGCTAAGTGAAATAAGCCATTCAGAGAAAGGCAAATACCATATGATTTCACTCATATGTAAAATCTAATGAACAAACTGAACTAACAAGCAAAAGAGGGACAGACTCAAATAGAGAACAGGATAACAGCTATGGGAGTGGAGGTGAGGGGGTGGAGGAATTGAGCAGACAGGAAAAAGAACTCATGGAAATGGACAAAAGTGTGATGATTGTGGGGTGGGGCTGGGAGGTGGTTAAATGGTAATGCAAAAAAATATACCAATAAAAATTTTAAAAATTCTGTTAGGTAAAATTCAAATATATAATGACTCTTTAAAAAAATAATGCCAGTTTGAGGCATTTTTAAAGTTAGTTTATTTTTTCTTTCCTTAACTGACTGTGTAAGCTCTTTAAGTACAACATACAATTTGAATTATAATACTTACTGTACTTTTAATTCAATTGAGTTTGCCTATAGAATAAAATTTTCCTTCGAATGGTATATAAGTCCTATTTGTCTAGTTTTATTTCCTGTCTCTATTTATAACTTGTAGCAATCTGAAATTGATTATGTTATCTTAAAAATGCATATTTTAAGCCTTCATACTTTTCCCATTATTTTCTCTGATGCATTCTGCCATCTTACTACTTTAACCCAAAACTTTTGATTTATCCATCAAAAGCCAACTTAGATACTATCTGCTTTCCTCATTTGGACAGTCTCCACAGGAACCTTTTCTAAGATGTTGCCCCCTTCTTTGCTACCATGGTGGATAAGGGCATGGACTCTATAGCAAGTCCAGACTTCAAATTCCAGTTCTGCCACTCACTAGTTGTGTGACCTGGGGAAGTTAATTAATCTCTCTGAATCTCAGATACCTCATCTATAAAATGGGGATAACAACAGTACCAATCCATGGAATTGCTTCAAAAACTAAATAAATATATATGTGCACATATACATTCATATATAAAATAAATATATAACTTATGACAATACCTAAAACAGTGCTACAATAATAATAGTAAACATAGGTATCTATTTTTTCTAGTAAAGTAGTATAATTTTTTAAACACAATATAAAAATAATTTTTTAAAGATTTTTAAAATTTATTTTTATAGAGAGGGGAAGGGAGGGAAAAGGAGAGGGAGAGAAACATCAATGTGAGAAACATTGATCAGTGGCCTCTCGTATGCACCCTGACTGGAAACCCAACTAACAACCCAGGCTTGTGCCCTGACCAGGAATCAAACCAGCAACCTTTCTTCACTTTATGGGACAAAGCTGAACCAACTGAGCTATGCTGGTCAAGGCAATAGTTTAATTTCAATTAAAGTTTTTCTATAAAACAAATAAGCAAAATTTCCCTACTTATATTCATATGAAGATATATGATTTTCTTTACAATGATTTTTAAAATAATTACCATATTTTGTTATAGAGCATGAAATCCAGAGATCAAGTTCTAGAGTTGCTTCCCATATATTAACAAGATAACAAAGGTAAGGTTATTTAAAAGCTGAAGTGCCATGCAAATATAACATGTCACCATTATTAAATTGAAACATTAATCATTAGTGCTTTCAAAGAAATAAACTTAATGTGTTACCTTAGACTAATCTATGGACTTACAGTCCTGATATTCTATTTCTTCATTATTATTTTCCTTACATGTATGTTCCAGTTATTTCAAGAAAGAAATAAGGTATGTGTATTTTTAAAATATAAAAACCAAAGTTACTAGAAATCTCTAAATAATAACTTGCATACAAAAAAATGCTACAAACACTCCAATATGAGATAGACTACACACATAAAACATTCTTACCTCATCATCTGAGTAGTTGTAGGCAGACGCCATAGCTACCCACACCTTACTGGCGACTGTTGCTGCCTGTTTCATACCAGACTTCAGGACATCTATCCTGGGCCCTGAGAGTATGTTATCCAGCTTTAGCCCTGACAAAGAATTTACCACAGAGCCCAGTGAGCCATGAGGCGAAGAGCGCACCAGTGCTGATAAGGAACTTGAACGTTCTTTGTGACCTCGAGAGGGAGGGTGCTGCTTGAAGCGCCCAGTAAATGTTTTGGACCTCGACACTGCAGGGGAGCTCTTTTCATTTTCAGGACTTTCCTGCGCTGGTGGACTGTGATCTATAGGTAGGCTTGATCTCCTCTCTAAAGGATGTGTCAGTGGGGTAGTTCCAGACTCTCTGTTCCCCTCTCTGTGTAATTCCATACTAGAAGACTTACTACCCAGAGGACTCTTTAGGTTCATATAGTTTTCAATTTCATCAGCCAGATTACGTGCAATAACTGGAGAAAACAACTTATCCTCAGAATCAGAAGTTTTTTCTCCTATAAATTCAGTGGCTAAAAGAGACAAAGGATCTAGTCCAGTTTCAACATCTTCCCTCTCAACAGCTTTAGCAACACCACAGAAACTACTTCTTTTATTTATTAGATCTTTGGATCCTGCTTTCAAATCTCTGGGCTGATTACTGTTACTATCATCTTGTAGACTGTCATGTGTATCCTTTGTCAAAGTAGTTGCATCAGCACTGTCATCAACAACAGGTTCTAGGAGCTCTTGGCTTTCTTCAAGCATCTCTAACACTGAAGAAGATCTGTGCTCAGAACCCCAAGTGCTTTCAGACACACAAGTCCTAGGATCAGCTAGACGACAGCTAACACTCTCAAAGCTATGGGTTCTCGCAATATGAAGTGGAGAAGTCTTAGGACCCGTCAATGCTGCTGTGAGAATCTTGGCATCTGCTCCCATCATGATAGCTGCTTCACTTGAATTCAAATCCAAACTGCTCTTCTTAAGCAACATTCCTGCTCGACTTTCAGAACTAAAACTACAGCTCCTCTCTGGAAAATGTTTTTGTCTTTTTTCTCCTCTATCACCATTCTTGAGATTAGTAACTTCACCAAAGACTGCATCTTCAACTGGATCTTGAGCAGAAAATAGAACATTTGATGCACTACCTAAAAGGGAAAGTACAATATTAAAAATGAATGTTTTCTAAAGTAACTTTCATTAAAAAGTTTATTTTCTGATTTTTGAAAGTGACACATATTCTGCAAAAGATTCAGAAAGTTTAGAAGGTAAAAATAAGGTATACAGGAAAAAAAGAAGTACAAACAAAACTCCATTTAAGCCTACCTCCCAGAAATAATGTATAATCTGCCAAAATAGATCATGTAATATATGTTGTATATACCTGCATTGTTCATTAAAATATATCACATTTATTAATATATGTCTATACTTTATATTTCAAGGGTTTATATTCAATTTAAGAAATATATTCTGTATCAAAAACAGAACTAAGAAATAAACTCTTCTATCTTAGCTTTCACATATCCAGTTCAACAAGTATTTGTCAGGAATCTACTTTGCACAAAGCAAATTCATAATCATGGAGAAATTATATATTTGCTATAGCCAAAGTCTTACTGCTCCAAAGTAAAATAACTGCCCCAAGTAAAGAATCAAGAATACAGTGCTTAAAATTGGCCAACTCCAAGAAGGCTAATAAAATCTGAGTAGCTAAAAAGTGTTCAGATATATTCATTCCTTCAACAAATATCTGAATGTCTGCCAGCATCCACTACATGAGGTGCTAGAATACAATGGCAAATAAAGCAGACATGACCCCAGACCTCACAGGTCAGTATTGTTTGATCAAGTAGCATAAAATTATGCCAGTGGCTGTAGGAATATCCCACCCTGCAACTTTGGAGGAAGCAAGGGTGGGATATTCTTTTTTACTCTTTGCTACCCCGCAATATTTTCCACTTCAAAACCAAAAGCTATTTTCTATTTGAATCATTATCCAAACTGAAGTCTATCTATCCCTTCATATTTAGGATTCTCATGTTTGTTTTTTGTTGTTACTGCTTTTAAAAAATCTTTTATGGTGTCAGATCTTCATGTTCATTTTTTTTAAGGTTTTACTTATTCATTTTTAGAGAAAGGGGAAGGGAGAAAGAGAGGGAGAGAAATATTGATATGAGAGAGAAACGTCAATTACCATAGTTGCCTTGTAGAATGTGCACTTTTTTGCCCAAACTTTTGAGGGAAAATAAGGATGCACATTATACATGGGTATAATGATTATATACCATGGATATAATAATCCATGTATAATGCACACAAAAATGTGGGTGCGCGTTATCCATGGCAGAATACAGTACTTGCCTCTCGCATGCCCCCAACTTGGCCCACAATCCAGGCATGTTTCCTGCCCAGGAATGGAACCAGTAACCTTTCAATTTGCAAGATGTCACCCAACCCAATGAACTAGTCAGGGCTCTCATTTGTTTTTTAAAAAGCATAATGACCTAGGAATTTTGGAGGGGAAGTCTCTGATAATTTTTTAATCTTCCAAATTGATTTCAAGCTTCTTCTTAATCTTCCAAATTGGTACCAACTAATAATCATAATTACACCAATTAAACAGAACTAATAATAAGCACTTAGAGATATTTTTAAAGCTCTTAGGGGAATCATATTAGCCTATTTTATAAATTTGTACCTGCTTTGAAAACTTTTACCAATATTTAAGAAACAGATCTTTGCAAATTTACTGGTTCTCATAGCATTTCCAGGAATTTAGTGGCACGGTTAGTTCAATTTTAAAATAAATTTGACTGTTTGATGTATTGGCAAAAGCCCCATTACCTCCTCCTCCTTTCTTAACATACATCTTCCTAGATAAAGATGTAACGTGGAAAAAAGATGAGTAAAAAGGCAAGAAACTACACGAATCTCCAGACCATGTCCATTTCCGTATTCTGAGAAGATTCTAACCCTTTGATGAAGAAGACTCTGCCCTTCTCTTTTTTTAACCTGCTATCAACAGGTTGGAAAAATGGAATATAGAACATATATATCAATTATATTTGCTCAAAACACCTTGAGCTCCACTTTTTGTGCACTACCCCCACCAACAACAAAAAAAAACTGACATGGTATCACAATAAACACACATAAAAAAACTTTAGGAATAAGAAGTATTTCTACATTGATTTAAAAAGCTAGGAAAATTAAGTTCCATAAAGTCATACAAAAGATACACTTACAGATAAGAGAGTCGACTTTAGAGAAGTGAATTGTAGTTACTAACAAAGGGCACAAGATACAGGCTAATTTCATTGTCCTTTGAAACTATATACCCAGATGTACACCTTAAGAGTACTTGGGAGGTGTCCTGACTGGTGTGGTTCAGTTGGTTGGGCACTGTTCCACAAAGGGAAAAGTTGCCAGTTCGATTCCTGGTCAGGGCACATGCCTGGGTTGTGAGTTTGGTCCTCAGTTAGGGCATATTCACAAGGCAACCAATGGGTACTTCTCTCCCCCTCATTCTCTCTCCCTTCCCCTCTCTCTAAGCATAAAATAAATAAAATCTTCAAATTAAAAAAAAGAATACCTGGGAGGCTATAACATAACTGAAAAGTAGTAAACTCAAATTCATGGGACTCACACACAACAGTTATTCATTATAAATACCTAATTACAAATAAGAAGTAGCTCAGGGAACTTATAATAATTGGGCCAAAATTAAAGACCCACTGGTGTTTTGTGTAGAAAGTAAGTGATGTCAATCATTTTTTTCCATTTCTCTTCAGTGACATGAATTACCCTATCACACATAAGCGCTCTAAAATTCCGTCACATCACTGCATCTCTGTTCTTGATGAGTATAGGAGGCCCTAAAAAAACCTTATCAAAGACTTTTCCTCCAAATTTCCCACTTCGCTATGCTTTTTACAAAAAACAAATGAGAGCCCTTGCTGGTGGTCATCTCTCATTATCTATGGTCATCTCTCATTATCTACCATGAGAAAGTTGGACCAAACTGAGAACAGGCACTACAACAAGAAAAGGTAATCCAAATAATAACTGAACAGTCTAAATACGCCCTCTTTTTAAAAATTAAATCTCTTTAACAACTGTTTTAACTTCTTATTTAGTTCATTTATAGGATTTAAACTTACTTCTAGCTCTTCAGCATGTTCATTGTGCTTAGTCAATTACTGTAATGACAATTCAATGTCATTAAAGGCACATATGTATCTGCAGAAGTATGTGTATGCATGTGTGCATTTCTCACCCAAGGACATTTTTTTCATTGTTTGAAAAAAGAAACATCAATTGGTTGCTTCCCAGATGCGCCTGGACCAGGGATCAAACCCATAACCATGTACGTGCCCTGACTAGGAACTAAACCCTCAGCCTTTCGACGTACAGGACAATGCTTCAACCAACTGAGCCACAACAGCCAGGCTCTACAGAAGTATATATTAAATATTTAATAACCAATACATAAAGACTCACCAGTGCTACTTTTCCTGCCATTGACATCAAATATACCAGATGGAACTTTCACAATACTGCTACCCCATGCAGGAGGCTCAGTAGGACTCTGTGGCTCTCCACTATATTGCGAATGTTTAGCCACCATAGCAGACACATCACACACCTCTAAGAAGAAGGAAAAAAAAAAAAACATTTGAATGTTATCATTCCTACTTTTGCCAGTATTGAACAGAAATCATGTATTGATTTTACTATATTCTATGTGTGTAGTTTTCCCCTGATAAATACATAACTATTTTTATTGATTTATTATCTCAGTTACTTTATGCCATAAATGTTGCCAGTATTGACTGAAATAAAAGCTTTATTTTAATATTCAATAATCCTAACTTGAGCATTCCTGAATGAATAAATTAAAGAACTGGCCTTCAGTTGTACATCTCATCACTTGTCAAGTAGGAGATGGGCTTGCTTTTGCATAACTGGAGAATAAAATAAATGATTATCTCTGAAGAAAGTATACTTACATTTGTGTAAAAAGTTGGGGAGAATATCTTATCACCGTAAAGCCAAAACATTCCTCCATATTTCCATAAAATGATTACTACAAATCATTTCTACTTCAATGAGCCCCATTTAAAAAAACAAACAAACAGGAAACCACACAGACTCTATTCAATGAAAAACACTCACTTAGGTATTTGAAAGACTTCCAGTGAAAGAGCATTTTAAATAAAGGGGATACTAAAATAACAAGTTTGATGACTCAAAGTTTAGTCTTAGTTCTGTCATAAAGTAGCTATATAATTTTGGTACATAAATACTTTATGGTCATAGTTTCCTACAATATTGAGGGCTGACTTATAGAGTCTCTAAAGATCACTTACATTCTAAAATTCGGAGACTAACAAAATCTACCATATATAATGGTACATAGTATCTTATAAGCTCAGACCTTACAATTCTAAAAATTATCACTGAAATTATCAAACAACACTTTTAGTTAACAGAGGTATTTTTCTAAGTAAAGCTAGAAAGTATGTACTCAACCTTCTGTTTGCACTTTCGTTTTAATTATCAATTCTCTTGCTGCTTGTTCTTCAGTACCATGAATTTCTGCATCATCCTTTATTAGTTCATCTTTAGACCCATAGCCTTGGTCAGACTGACCACCTGTGAAAAACAATGCAGGCTTACATAGAAATGTTTTCAGAGTCAAGCTATAAAATTTCAAAAGAAAATTCCATTAACCTACACAACTTAGAGAAATGGAAGACAAGAGAGCTTACAAAGCACACAGGACATTTTAAAACAATAAGAAGCAAAGAACACTAGAAACAGGACCATCAAAGATGAAAAACCATTACATATTTGAAGGCACTGAACCTTGATTTCCTCATCTGTAAATTAATAGATTTGCACAAGGTATCTTCAAATTTTCTTTTGGAGGGTGTCTGCAGAATGCTAATCTTTGTGTAAGAAGAGGAAATAAAACAAATATACATGTCTGCTTACTTTTGCAAGAAGAAATGAAGGAATAATAAACCAGAAAACAAAACGGGTTACTTATAAGGCATGGGACAAAATAAAATGGAAGGGAAAGAAAGGAAACTTCTATAAATGGGGCTTATTATGTTATCTTTATTTTTGGAAATGTATTAACTTCTACATATTCATAAAATTAAATCAATAAAATGTGGATGGGGAGGGTACTAACTAAAATTGAATACAAACAGAAACAAATGAAAGCAACTGTACTTCATATTAATAAGAGAAACACACAGAAAGGATGGGGAGGAGTAATCCAAGTGACTTTGGAACACATTATTTTGAGTATATACCCTAAACCCAGGGTGGGGCGAGGAGGTTAGTAATAGTCAAATCTGAACTTATGAGGAGGTTTGTTTTTCATAGGGGAATGGTGTAGCAATTCTGAAATTATTTTACATGTGCTGTAGGACTGAGCAAACTAGTAAATGTGATGATGTTTTTAGAAGCCAAGATTCTTAATGTAGAAGAAAGATTAAAAAACAAAATGGAATGAAGGAAGGCAAAAAAACCCTGTAGGGTTGATTGGAATTAGAAGTATTTCTACAATATATATATACACATATTTTCCAGCTCTTCTGAAAAAGTCTAGAAGCAGTAACACCCTGGAGTGGTAAATACACCTACAGCCCAGATGTTGTTTTCTAAAATCTATTGCCCATTAAAAGGAACCTAGGATCTTTGAAGAAATGGCTGATTACAGAGCTCAGGCATGGAAGGTGTAAGAATAAGCTAGGAACATTTTACTGTTCAAGAAAGGAAGTGCTCAAAATCAAGATGGGACATGCTTAAAGTGTACACGATAGAATATCTACCATCTTACAAATGTGGAGGGAAGATAAAGTTGGCAAAACCACCACTTTATAACCATCACAGTAAAGACTGGTTCAGGCAATAATCATCAATGATGCTAAATTTAAAAGAGAAAGTGTAAGAAAGAGATATTATTACTTAGCCTAACAGTGTCTCCTAACAGATAGCTTATTATCTACAAGGGGGATAACAGTAACTAAGAGAAACCAAACACTAAGACCAGTGATTAAAATTAACATCACCAATGAGGGGCAGATAGACAGTGTGTGCCTCTGTGATGTGATCATCAGAAAGGATACAACATCACTTTTGTAGTAGAGCCATTGATGCATGACCTAATCTAACCGCAGGGACAAATCAGACAAGCTCCAACTGAGGAGCATTCCACAAAATAACTGGACTGAATTCTTCAAAAGGTTTGATGTAATGAAGGACAAAGAAAGGGTGAGGACCTGTGCCAGGTTAAAGGAGACAAAGAGAGGGAGTTGAAGTGCCACAAAGGACATTATAATAATTGACAAAATTGGAATGCAGAATATAGATTAAAGTAGTTTATCAATGTTTTCCTGAATTTGGTAACTATACTGTAGTTATGTAAAAGAAAATGCCACTAAAATATTAAGAGGTAACAGGGAAAGATGTAAGCAACCTGCTCTCACATGATTTAGAGAAAATAATAATGTGTCTATGTGTATAGAAAGAAAACAATAAAGCAAATGTAGCAAACTAAAAGTAGATGAATCTAAATAAAAGTTATTTAAGAATTCTCTACACTATTCTTGCAAGTTTGAAATTATTTCAAAATGAAGTTTTTGACTTTCAAAAGTCTATTTTAGCTTTAAACTTGCATAATTTAAAACCAAAACTAAGACCAGTTACTAGACAATTCTTTTATAAAGGACATCAATGAAAACATAAAATAGCTCGGGATGTGGGGGGTGATGGTTGGAGGTGGAAGGATTGAGCAAAAAAAAAAAAAAAAAAAAAAAAACTCCAAAACCTCATGATCACAGACACTGTGTGGTGATTGCTGGGAGTCGGGGAGTGGAGGTTTTTGGAAGAGGGTGTAAGGAAGATAAATGGTAATGAAAAAAAATACAATAAAAAATAAACTATTAAAAAAAGAAGAACTTAAAAAATACAGAGTGTTATACTTTCTACTACTACTTGTTACACTGTCACTCAAGTGTTGGGCTTGCCATATATGCAACAAAAGAACTAAACTTCTTTAAATGTGGCTATTTAGAATGACTAACTTCAGTCACATTTTTATTGGCCCCCTCAGAAAAGCTGCTGAAGCACTGTGGTGCCATGAAAGGACACTAGACTGGAAACAGAGTAAACTGATTAAACCCAGATATGATCCCAACAAGCTAAGTGACTTGGTATCAGGTACCAAGTGGAAAGATTCTACAAGATAATCATTAATGAAAAGAGTAACTTAAGTATCTGGGCTACAAGTCTCCAAAGGTATCAAATGACATCACAGAAACGCTACAGAGATATATAATCACTGTAAATTCAGTACTGGGGCTTCAACCATTTGAAATGCAACTGAAAAGATATATATGGAAAAGGGATCTGAAGTTTCTTCCCCAACTACTGGAATCTTTATGCCAATTACCCAGGATTACTAGGTCACTTTTTTTCTATTAAAGGATTAAAGGAGACAAGTTTAACAATCTAGAGGGACAGGGAGGATATTTATTATTGTTATTATTCCTGGTGAAATGGTTTCATGCCACAAAATTATTTTCTTGGTATTTCATAAGCGAAATCCAAAGCATTTCTAAGTATTAGGAAAAAATACAGGAGGAGATAAAATAAGGTGTCTTTAATATGACAGTGTAATAAAAATTCCTACTTGATGAAAGAAGGGAAATTCACAATCAGGATTGTAACTTAGCCTTATGTTGACTTTCAATGACTTACACATGCTTCTGTAATTATGGGGGTAGTTTTTATTATAAGAATTTAGATCAGTTTTAGCAAGCAAAAACCACCTCAACAGCTAGAACACTGAAATTTTTAATGCCTATAAAACTATTTGACACAATAGTACTATAAACAAATCTTAAAATAAGAATTACAGTAAAGCATAATATAGTTTCAAATAAGTTAACGAACATGCTTGCAAACTGATCATCAAATGTTAATTGAATTTTTCAGTAGTACATATATGATTACTCTTATCTGAAGGAGAAAAAGCCAAGAAAACTAAAATTGTTTTCCGCTAGTAACAAGACTTAAAATACAACAAAAGGTCTCTTCTCCCCCACCCTTGCACGTCAGCAAAAGTTAACCTAATAAATGGGAAATTACCTGAAGTGGTTAACATTCAAGGGTAGAATTAATGCACACGTGTATCCATAGCTTCACGTCATACAAGTCTGTCTGCACCCCCACACCATGACAGCCAAGGACAAATGCAGCACCAAGCAACAGCACAGAGCAAGAAGCAGAGCAACAAAGAGCAGAGAAAAGGAAACTTCAGTCATGGAGACAAGTTCATCAGATGAAGCACAGGAATTAGACTCCGAATTCTATTTAAAGAAAAGCCTGAGATATTAACAACAAAAAAGAAAAACAAACAAGAAGAAGGATGTGCAACACACATATATCTACTCAATGTGCTCCTTTTAATTATGCTTAATTCTACCTTCAGAGGACAGAGGTCATGTCCATAGCTTTGTATGTAAAAGTAGCTTCAGTAATTTCTCAGATTTTTTAAAGTGTCATTTAAGGTAATGACTATGCAAAGAGAATACTTTTTCTCATGGTGTGTAACTTATTTTCTTACCTCTTTAATATTCATAATCTCAAATCTTTAATAAATATTTCCCACTTAATGAAAGAGAAAAGATTTACATACAAGTTGTGTCACTAATATTTAAGTTCCTCAGCCCACATTCCCTAACAATGATATCATATACTTTCACAAATGAATGATGAATAAATACAAAGTTCCATGCTAGAGCCTTTTGCACAGCACTCCAAAGTTAACTACAGGAAATAAGGAGAAGTGAGCAGCAATCGAAGGTAAAATTTCTTCCTTTACTTATATATAGTATTTTTAAAGTATTCATATTGCACAAAGTTGAGGGGGATGTAAAATCTTTTTTAAAAAGGAAAGATTTAACGTGAGAAAATGAAGGGTTAGTAAAATACAGATTTAGTACCTGTGCTAGAGTGATTATCAATGGAGTCAAGCCTGATTAAATCTCTGACGAAGACTGTGTGCTCCCCATTGTTAGCATCATTAGAACTATCCACACTACCGTGGCTCACCGTGTCCCCATCACTTCCACCTGTGGCATTCTGAGGAGCTAAAGATAAGGATAACAGTAGTTCAATAATTCATGCACTGGTAATCTATGAAAGCAAACATCAGTGACCCACAGTTTATTTAAAGTTGTAGAATACTTTCTAAATATTTTGAGGGTGAAATTTTGGACTAAGGTATTATTGTCTTTAGCTGTATTTAAAAATATCAACCAGAATTTAAGTTTTCTACTTCATATCATTTAAATTCATATACCTATAAAGCTTATGGTTCAGCAAGAAAGTATCTTTCCGATCACATGCATTACCTGATATTGAGGAGACCTGGGACTTCTGCATGGTCTTTTTAAGTGGCTGTCTAAATTGTGCCAAGCCATGGACCACATTCCGTACCTTCGTCCATAAGAAGATGCCACTGCGGGTACTGCTAGGCCATGGGCTCTCCAAAACTACCTAAGGTAAAATAAAGGAAAAAGTAATGATTAGTACAAATGTTTGATTTTTAAAACTACACATGCATATATTTATATAATACATATATAAAGATTATAACACAAAACCTCTAAAAGAAGGTATAAAAAATTAATCAATCTTAATAAGCAGCAAATATTTCCCAATGTCAGTCCTTCTTACCTTATTATAATAACCATAAGTAATAGCATTTGGCTTTATGTTAGCAGTTTTCATTTCAAATAAGACTCTCACAGCTAAAACAGGATGACCCCAAAGTCCACAAAGCTGCATTACTACTCGATAGCACACCTAACAAAGAAATAACATCAAAGTATTAGTTAGCATATAGTCTATCTGTGACTGGTAGAGATTTTATTTTTAAAATTATGTTATTGACTACGTTATTACAGTTGTCCCAACTTTTCCCTGTTTGTCTCCCTCCAGCCAGCACTCCCCACCCCCTCAGGCAATATTCCACCACTGTTCGAATCTATGAGTCATTCGTATAACTTCCTTGGCTACTCCATTTTCTACACTGTACATCCCCATGGCTATTCTGTAACTACCTATTTGTACTTCTTAATCCCTTCACCTCTTCACCTATTTCCTTACACCCGCCTCCCATCTGGCAACCATCAAAATGCTCTCCGCATCCATAACTGTCTCTGTTCTTCTTGTTAGCTTAGTTTTTTTTTAGATTCAATTGTTGATAGATATGTATTTTTGCCATTTTATTATTCATAGTTTGGGCCTTTTTTCCTAAATAAGTCCCTTAAACATTTCATATAATAATGGTTTGGTGAAGATTAACTTCTTTAGTTTATTCTTGTCTGGGAAGCTCTTTATCCATCCATTGATTCCAAATGACAGCTTTGCTGGGTAGAGCAATCTTGGCTGTAGGTCTCTGCTTTTCATGACTTTGAATATTTCTTGTCAATACCTTCTAGCCTGCAAAGTTTGTTTTGAGAAATCAGCTGACAGTTTTATGGGAACTCTGCTGTAGGTAACTGTTTTTCTTTTGCCACTGTTAAGAGTCTCTCTTATCTTTAACCTTTGGCATTTATGCTGTGTCTTGGTGTGGTCCTCTTTGCATCCATCTCGTTTGCGACACTGTCATTCCTGCACTTGTATATCTATTTCCTTCACCAAATTAGGGGGGGGGGGGTTTATTTCAGTATTTTTTCAAATAGATTTCCAGTTTCTTGATCTTTCTCTTCTCCTTCTGGCATCCCTGTGATGCAAATATCGAAATGCTTGAAGTTGTCCAAGAGGCTGCTTAAACTTATCCTCATATTTTTTGGATTCTTTTTCCTTCTTGTTGTTCTTATTGGTTGTTTTTTGCTTCCTTATGTTCCGTATCATTGATTTGATTCTTGGCTTCATTCACTCTAATGTTGTTTCTCTGTAAATTGTTCTTCAATTAGTGTATCCTGTTTCTGACTGGATCTTTTTTATGATGTTGAGGTCCTCATTAACTTCCTTCAGTTTTCTTGTAACCAGTTTTAAACTCTGCATCTGATAGATTATCTCCATTTTGTTTAGCTCTTTTTCTGGAGTTTTGATCTGTTCTTTCATTTGAGCCATGTTTGTCTCCTCAGTTTGGCAGCCTCTCTGTCTTGGTAGTGTTGCCTAACGTAGTATCCTGTAGGGTCCAATGGCACAGCCACCCCTATAACCCAAGCTGGGTATTTGAGGTGTGCCCACCATATGGGCTGAGTATACCCTCTTTCATTGCTGCTGGCAGACCAATGGGAGGGATCTACCTAGCCAAGTCAGCTGCAATGATGGGGTGTGACCAATGACCAACCTCTGCCCTCCATGGAGGATCAACTGTGCCGGAGCAGGGTAGTATTACTCTGACATGGTCTATAGCTGTTCACTGGTGCACAGGCTTTGGGGTTTCCTGGGTGATGCAGGCCAAGGTCAGCTCCCACCTGTGTTTTGCCTGGGGCCACCCTGCATGACTCATAAAGAAATCTGAGATGGCTGCTATTTATGCTAGGCTTGGAGGTTCCCAGCACCAAGCTGGGAATCTAGACTGGCTGCTGTTAGTGCTGGACCTGGGGCCACTTAGCAAGAGGTATGGGAGCTGGGGGTTTGCTGAGGCTGGCTGTTGTTGTTTGATAGGATTTAGGAAATTGTGAAGCATGAGACAAGACCAGCTGTTTATATGGAAAAGTTACAGCTAACAGTTTGGGTGGGCCCATAAACTGGGTGGATCAGTCTCAGGGGATTTCCAGGGTAAGGCAAAGTTTTAGTCAGGTTAATGTGGTCTCAGATATGGCAACAGTCTGCTGACTCTGTGGCTCTGCGGTGGGGGAAGGACTCAGAAAATGAACAATGGCTTTTGCCCTCGTTTCTGTCTGGGAGAAAGCTGTTCCCCATCTCTTGCCTTGATGCCAGATACCTCAGTTCCTCCCTGTATACCCACTGGTGCCTTTCAAGCTGCTACCCGGGTGCTAAAGCTCAGAGGGAGTGAGTCTAAGTAAGTCTGCGTGTGGGTTCTTTAAGGTGAACTGCTTGGGACTCGAGCAGTTTTCCACTGACAATCCCTACTGATTTTTGCAGCCAGAAGTTATGTACTTATCTTCCTGGCACTGGAACCCTGCGCTAGGGGTTGGGACTCCTCACTACAGAGATATCTCTTCTGAATTTTTATCCACCACATGCAGATGTGGGACCAGCCTGTTCCACCTCTCCATTCCTGCTACCAGCACGGATGTAAGCAGTTTCTTTAATTCCGAAATTGTCAGATTTCCATTCAACTCAGCAATTTCTGATGGTTCAGAGTGATGGTTGTCCTATATTTTAGTTATAATTTTGATGTGGTTGTGTAAAGAGGTGAGCCGTGTTTACATATAACACCATCTTGACCAGAAGTCTTGTAGAGATTTTTAAATAATTTACCCAGTCCTTCTCAAAGTTATTAAGCACTATTTTTTCTTTCTTGTGGTTTGAGTCTTGTTAAATTACTTGTGAAACCTACTCATTAATGGAAGTACCAGCATTACTAACTACTGCACATAGCAGTTTGCCATTTGTTTCAATAACTAAATTTACATGAAGAGAATGACTATTACTCTCCATTATTTGAGAAATTCATTTGTAAAATCAAGCATGATTAAAACATCTCTCCTAAATCATGTTTTATATTCTATATCAAAGGAATTAGACAGAATTTTCCAAGTTCCTATATAACAAAAAAAGAATTTTTAAACCCATGTCTTTTAAAAGTATGTTAAAAAAAGTTAAAAACACTGTAATAGAATTAACAAAAGCTTTTCTGATATGCATTTATGAAGGGGAGCTATATTTGATAAGAGGACAAGTCAACTGGGTACTCCTAAAAGTCAGAATCTCACGTATTAGGTGATGAAAGAAAACATGAAGAATGAAACAGGAATTTCCATGATGTCTGGCTAAGAGGTGAGCCAGTGTATAGAAACAGAAACAGTATAGCCACAGACTTATTTATAACATATAAATAGTTTATTCTGAGAATAAGCACTGCTTGCATCAAGGAGCACTTAAGTAGTATTAAAAAGGTACAGAGAAGATCAGCACGGTCCCTGCATGAGGACGACATGCAAATTCATGAAGCAAATAAGGAAACATACATATAAAAGATACTCTTGTTGGAACTCATAAAATGTGTTCTGCTTGTGTCAGAGTTGCTTAACAACTGTATCATACAGCCAAGCTGCTCTTTCTACTAGGGTAAAGTATAAAGATATGAGGAAGGAACTTACATTCAAGGGAACAGAAGAAATGAAATGTGAAGAGATCTGAAGAGGCAGAGGATCATAAAGATGAGTACTATGAAGCTAGAAATGCAGAGTATAATTTAGGAGCAGGAGGAGGAACAGAACTGTTAGAGGATCTCTACAAAGGACCAGGTTAAAGATATTTTATGAAATTGCATAAATTAGGAACACCTGAAAGAACTAAATAAGATATATGAAGAAAAATGTGGGACAAGAGGGTACTTCAAATATCTGAAGAGTTGTCACATAAAAGAGGGAGTAAACAGTTTGTGCAACTCCAAAAACCAATAGGGAGGTGGAACTCAGCTCATCAGAAAACACACACACTTTATAACAATTACAGCCAATTCAAACATTACGAAGATCCCATGATACAAACTTTCTAGAGCATCTCAGCTTAAGGGTGAACTTATACTAAAATAACTTAAAGTCCTACTCAACTGTAAGAAAATCACTTTCTATATCAAATTGGGATTAATGTGAATTTTCTAAAATGATTCTAGATGATGAATTTATTATGAAGATTGCAGAGTGTTCCCCCAACCTTCCAGATTTACTTGTGTAAGAGCCAGGAACCAAAATAAATAGTAATAAAACCAGGGATGTATTTTCCAATTGCAATATTGTGTTGCAACAACATGATTTCTTTTGGATGTGTGGTAGATAAAAAATGGTGAAAAACTCTGCTACGCCTCATACTGAAAGGTCTATGTCCTTCTTCTTGAACTGAGTGGGGAGGGCTTAATTCTGCGACATGACTGACAGAATTCAGCTGAAGTGGCACTGCACCAGTTTCCAGGCTTCAGACTTAAGCAACTGCTAGTTTCTATGATACCTCCTCTCTCTCGAAACAAAAGCCCTTGGAGCTGTAAGCTGTACAAATACCACATGGAGAGGTCCTAAGACTACGTGGAGGGAGAGAGTCCAACCTGAGCCCAGCCTTCCAGTCAACCTTGCTAAGGTACCTGCCCTGCCTTTGAGTTAAACTATCTTGGACTCTCCAGATGAGATCAGGGAGCAACTGGTTATAATGCGTGATCCCAGTTAATGCAAAGTGGGGCAGAAAAATCAACGAGAATCTTTCCTAGATTCTCAGCAAATAATAAGACAATACAATGGCTGTATTAAGCCACAGAATTCTGGGGTGGTTTGTCATTCAACAATAACTGTTAGACTGATGAAACAATATAGAAATAACCATGACACGAATACTTCATTTTCATTAAAATTTAAATAAACAGTATTAAAAAACAAAATGCATTATGCATAATTTCAATTCAGACTAGGTGGCACATGCTATTTCAAGATCTTCTAAATTTTTATTTTTTTTTAATTTCTTAAAAAAGATTTTATTTTTTAAAGCATATTTTCTTGATTATGCTATTACAGTTGTGCCATTTTTTTCTCCCTTTTATTCCCCTCTGCCCTGCAACCCCCTTCCACAAGCATTCGCCCCCCCCCCTTAGTTCATGTCCATGGATCGTACATACAAGTTCTTTGACTTTTCTATTTCTTATACTATTCTTAACCTCCCCTGTCTATTTTTTATGTGTGTTTTACTTTTTTTTTTAATTAAGAAGAGGGAGAGAAATATCAATGTATGAGACATACTTATTCAGTTGCCTCTCACACCCCCGCAAACAGGAATCTGGCTCACAACCCACACATGTGCCCTAACTGGGAATGTAACTGGCAACATTTGGTTCACAGGCCAGTGGTCAATCCACTGAGCTACACTAGCCAGAGCCTTTTTTTTTTTTTTTAAGTATTTTATTGATTATGCTATTATAGTTGTCACATTTTTCTTCTCCCCTCTATTCCCCTCCACCCTGCAACACCCCCCCCCTTAGTTCATGTCCACGGGTCATATATTTAAGTTCTTTGGCTTCTCCATTTCCTATACTATTCTTAACCTCCTCTGTTATTTTGTACCTACTATTTATGCTTATTTCCTGTACCTTTCCCCCTTTTGCTTCTTCCCCCTCCTTGCAGATAACCCTCCAAGTGACCGCTATTTCTGTGATTCTGTTCCTGTTCTAGTTGTTTGCTTAGTTTGTTCTTATTTTTTGTATTTTTTTTTAGGTTCAGTTGTTGATAGTTGTGAGTTTATTCTCATTTTACTGTTCATAGTTTTGATTATCTTCTTTTTCTTAGATAAGTCTCTTTAACGTTTCATGTAATAAGGTCTTGGTCCTGATGACTTCCTTTAACTTGACCTTATTTGGGAAGCGCTTTATCTGCCCTTTCATTCTAAATGATAGCTTTGCTGGATAGAGTAATCTTGGATGTAGGTCTTTGCCTTTCAATTCAAATAACTTTGACTACTTCTTCCCAGCCCCATCTTGCCTATAAGGTTTCTTTTGAGAAATCAGCTGATGGTCTTCTGGGAACTCCTTTGTAGGTAACTGTCACCTTTTCTCTTGCTGCTTTTAAGTGTCTCTCCTTTTCTTTCATCTTGGGTAATGTAATTATGATGTATCTCGGTGTGTTCCTCCTTGGGTCCAACTTCTTTGGGACTCTCTGAGCTTCCTGGAAGTCTATTTCCTTTGCCAGATTGGGGAAGTTCTCCTTTATTATTTGTTCAAATAAGTTTTCAATTTCTTGCTCTTGCTCTTCTCCTTCTGGCACCCCTATGATTTGGATGTTGAAATGTTTAAAGTTTTCTCGGAGGTTCCTAAGCCTCTCTTCATTTTTTTTTTAAGTACTTTTTTTTTTCCTTTTAGATTTTATTTATTTATCTTTAGAGAGGAAGGGAAGGAGAGAGGGAGAGAAACATCAATGAGCGGTTGCCTCTTGTATGTCCCCTGCCGGGAACTGGCCTGGCAACCTAGGCATGTGCCCTGACTGGGAATCGAACCGCGATCCTTCGGTTCGCAGGCCCGCGCTCAATCCACTGAGCTACACCAGCCAGGGCTTCTCTTCATTTTTTTGAATTCTTCTTTCTTCATTCTGTTTTGGTTGAATGTTTAATTCTTCCTTCTGCCCAAAATTGTTGATTTGTGCCCCAGTTTCCTCCCCTTCACTGTTGGTTCCCTGTATATTTTTCTTTATTTCACTTTACATAGCCTTCACTTTTTCCTGTTTTGCAACCATGCTCAACCATTTCTGTGAGCATCCTGATTACCAGTGTTTTGAACTCAGCACCTGATAGGTTGGCTATCTCTTTGTCATTTAGTTTTAGTTTTGGAGTTTTGATCTGTTCTTTCATCCTCTGTCTTGATGCAGCTGTTACGTTGTAAGGGGTGGAGCCTTAGGTATTCACCAGGTCAGGGCAACCCATGTCACTGCACTGTGGTGCTATATGTGGTAGAAGGGTCAGAGAGGGAACACTGCCGCTTGCTTGGCTATCATCCGGCTTTCAGTCACTTCCCCTACTACCCACAAGTAAATTGGGACCTTTTGGTGCTGATTTGCAGGTGGGTGGGTTTGTGTATGTTCTAGGACCCTGTAGGTCTCTCCAATGAACTCTCCTGTGAGGCTGGGAGTTTCTCCCACCTCAGCAACCCCCACAGATTTTTTATAGCCAGAGGTTTTGTGTTTTTAGTTGCCCTTATTGGGATCCTGTGTTGTGCCGTCTGTCTCAAACCCAAGTTGTCCTTCCCGGTTTATCTGCACACAAATGTGGGACCGCCCTGTCCTCTAGCTGCTGCCTTGCCATGAGTCCTCTCTGCCCCAGCTGCCCATCTCTACCCGTTCCTACCAGTCTCAATGAATGTTTCTTTTTTCATTCCTTGGTTGTTGGACTTCCGTACAGTCTGATTTTCTGGATGTTCTCGTTATATTTTTCCTTTAAAATTTGTTATTGCCCTTCTGGTTGTGGAAGGAGGCAAAGTGTATCTACCTACACCTCCATCTTGGCTGGAAGTTCTAAGGTTTTATTTAAAAAATCTGGCTTATTACAACTTTTACAAACATAAAAGGTAGAACACAAAGCTGTCAAGTTAAAACATTAAGCATATAAAGGAAACATGGAACATGGACCTGAATATGAAACCACTTACTTTCTGGGTGACCTACATGTGTGTCAATTCATCTAAGTTTCAAACTTCTTTCTTTTTAAAATGTAGCTAATAAATGAACTACCTCACAGAGTTGCTAGGAAATAATGTACATAATGTTCTATTCTATGTATAATCAATAAACAGATACAGTGCACCAAATATACCTAGGAAATATGATTCTTAAATATTAAACAAACTTTTCTTTCTACCAGTAGTAGAAATGCAATTACTTTGGCACACTACAAATCTCTCAAGTTGTTAGATGTAGAAATAGAAGAAATTAACCTTGAATATTTAAACCTTTTATCATGGTGTTTATTGGGTAAATAGTCAGAAAAAGTTTCTTAGCTTACTAGTTCTAATTGCTGCATCCTAGAAAACAAGAGAATGTAATTATTTGTATCAGAAACTACCTTAGAATTTTATTATCTCTGGAGGAAAATAATTTTCAGGCAATTTGTGGTATGTCTCCTGAACTTACAACTTATCAAAGAAATAAATAAGTATTGTGCTTTCAATTTAGAGTACAGTAACATAATCAACATTCACTCTCTCTTACAGCATATACTCAAATACTTTATAAAAATTATCGGAATAATTTTTTAACACACTAAAATGGATGAGGTACAAAGCACTGACTCTGATCAAGTACAGTAATACCTTGGTACTTGTAGGCTCCGGAACTCATCAAACCTTGTACTCAGCACATTTTTGATGAGAAAAAGCGTTTCAGCACTTTCACTTGCTCGGGACGCCTCACACTTGCTAGAACTTGTATGAGTGTTGACACTACCCCTCAAGAAAAAATGCTTCATTGTTTGGTAGTAGTCTGTTTTGGCACTCATCACAAGTTCTGGAATGAATGAATGATGAGTACTGAGGTATCACTGTACTTTTAATTTCCAAATAGTTTTATAAACATCAGATGAGAGAAAAGGTAATCAAATATGAGAATGGATATTAGTGCTTGTTTTATATCTTATTTTCAAAGCTTTTACAATATACAGATAATACGTTAAAAAAAAGTGTTAGTGTACTCATAGCATTACCAAATTATTTTGTAAATGCTGTAGTAGTTTCAGATCTTTTTTAAAGAAAAAATTACAGTTATTGCTGAAGCCTATAATGTGCTCTTTTCAATCTCATTTGTTCTATTCTTGTATTCTTTCCTTCCCCCGACATCATTACTCTAAATTTTTATGTCAATTTCATTTTAAATTCTAATCTGATTCTATATATCATTTATAATTATTTTAACACTAAAAATAATTTCAAAGGGAAAAAACAGCAAAGAGACTAAATAAGTGACTCAGTTTCTTTAACCCTATCACTATCTCTTGGGATGGTTCTGAGTCTTACTAGAAGTAAGGTAAAACATTTAACACATCGTTCACTCAGTGCTTACTACCTATAAGCTAGGTACTATTTCAGGCATAGTATATTAACTGACTTAATTCTCAAGCTTATGAGAAAAGTACTACTATTATATACATCATTGGGGCAATTCTGTCCTCCAGGGGTCACCTGGCAATGTCTGGAGACAGTTTTGATTGCCATGGAAGTGGGGCTGCTACTGGCATCTAGTGGGTAGAGGCCAGTGATGCTGCTAAACATCCAACCATGTGCAGGACAGGCTCGGAGAGGCCCCCATAATAAAAAATTATGTAGGCCAGCCCTGGCTGGTGTAGCTCAGTGGA
Source organism: Glossophaga mutica (assembly GCA_039655065.1). Classification (NCBI taxonomy): domain Eukaryota; kingdom Metazoa; phylum Chordata; class Mammalia; order Chiroptera; family Phyllostomidae; genus Glossophaga; species Glossophaga mutica. The sequence goes on along the minus strand of CM077305.1, from coordinate 140,295,625 downwards.
TTGAGCGCGGGCCTGTGAACCAAAGGATCGCGGTTCGATTCCCAGTCAGGGCACATGCCTGGGTTGCAGGCCAGTTCCCAGCATGGGACACATAAGAGGCAACCATACATTGATATTTCTCTCCTTCTCCCTCTCTCCTACCCTTCCCCTCTAAAGATAAATAAATAAATAAATATTTAAAAAAAAAATTATGTAGGCCAAAATGTGAGTAGTGCTAAGATTGAGAAACTGGAATCTACACTTCAGATTTATAATCTGAAAAACAGTTTGGTTTTATAAGTCACCCTAGACATAGGTCCTATGTGGAAAGCCACTTACTAAAATCCTATTCCCTATTTGTTTCCTAACAAAGTTTTATCAAGAATAAAATAAAATAAATGTTATTTTCTATTTAACAAGGGGAAACAATCTGGTCTAAGTAAGAAGTCTCAGCTTCATTCCATAGTAGTAATCTTTAAAATAAACATATTTAAAAATAAAAAATAACAACTAGCTCTATGAAACAAAGTAAATGTTTTTACTTTTCCTGCTTAATGAAAATTCTTGAGGACACTTTGAAACAACTGAGACATAAATTTTCTTAAAAATACAAAAATAAAATTTATCTCAGTGACATTCTCAATGTGTTATACTTGCCTCATCTAGTGGATCCACATCTGTTTTCCTCATCTTGATAAGTACATCATATGCCTGCTGAAGTGCTCTGACCTTAGGATGAGAAACTCTAACATAGGCTGGGAGACAAATAAACCATAAACTGTAACAATGACTGAAGAGGCACTTGGCCCATTGTGGTGGGTTTGCATAACATCTCTTCGCCAACTTATGAGCTGTTTTTATTTCCTAGAAAGAGAATAAATAAAACATGGTATTTACAAAAATTCATTAGGATAGGGAAAGAGAGAAAAGAATTTAATGTAAAATTTGACTCTAAAGTCAAGCACTTCATAGTTTTACTTTTGTGTGTGGCTTCCTACTTAGTGCCACATGGTTCTTTCACATTCACCTACAGAAGCACTTTATACTGTACTGTAGCAAGCATGCACCTCCTAATAGACAAGAAATCCCTTCAAAGCAGAGATCACTTATATTTTTATAATATAATGACTAATTAGGTGCCCTTCAAATAGAAGGCACTAATATGTTTGATGGATGAAAGAGATTTAACCATTTACAACTTATGAGTTCTTCAATGTCATTCTTAAAAAGTGAGTCTCCTCACACTTTCCCCTGCTAAAAAGTTAAGATGCCTTGGCTATTTCCTGCCAAGATTTTCATTTCACCATCCCTCACTACTACAGTCTATGTTAATTCCTTCCTTCACTGACTGATTACATAAAGGGACCTACTCCTTTGAAGACAACACAGTCTGAAAAGATCATAGACCTTCCTACCTAATTGTTCAATAGTCATGTTTTCAACTTCTGATTTTCATTCTGATTTAGGTGGAAGAGAATAGGTATCAAAATCACCTGCTGAGCTTTATCAAACTATAGATACTCCCAGAAACTATAGAGCCTTCCAGATATGTTAAACTACTATTGTGTGCTTTGTACAAAAGATCCCTCTACTGGGATGTGTTCTAAATAAAAATATCCTGGTGTATTAATTTTTTGTGATCTATTTTTTTGTGAGACTTGAAGACAGAATTGAAAATACAGTTCCTTTCCTTTTCCAGCTAGCTTGGGAAAAAATGGTGATGAAAACGAGACTTAAATATTTAGTAACAAAATTCTCCCATTAAAAAAACTTGCCTTTAGTAAGCTAGCAGACAAAAATATTTCCCTTCAGATAACACTGAGAGAAATGTGTGCTGTATGTAATTAAGGAACACCTTGGGTTACCTCTCAGATTTGGGAGAGGTACATGAATTGGTAAAATCTGAACTAAGAATTTCATTCTGAAATTTTCTATGCTTTGTAGACCACCAAAATGTCAGTATATATCCAAAAGATGTTAAATTTTAACTCACACCTAACTATAGGTTAATTCTTTACACTTAAATCAGGTATGGTATTAAAGCTAGATGTCTAGGTGGTCCTAACATAACTCATTTGAACTTTCGTTATAATGTAATATTCAGTATAAAGTACATTTACATTAATCATGAGGGAAATGCAAATCAAAATCACAATGAGATACCTACCACTTCATACCCATTAGGATGCTATAATAAAAAAGATAATAACAAGAACTGACAAGGGTATAGTGAACCTGGAACACTCATACACTGCTGATAGGAACTACAAAATGGTGTAGCCACTCTGAAAAACAGTCTGACAGTTCCTCAAAAGGTTAAACAGAGTTACCATATGACATACCAATTCTATTTCTAGGTACATACCCAAGAGAAATGAAAACATACATCCACACAAACACTTGTACACAAATGTCCATAGCAGCACTAAGAATAATGGCCAAGCAGTAGGAACCACTCACATGTCCATGAACGGATAAATGTATAAATACAATGGAATATTAGTCAGCAATAAAAATAAGTGAAGTACTGATACATGTTGTAACATTCATGAACCTTAAAAACATTATTGTAAGTGAAAGAAGCCAGTCACAAAGGGCTATATGTTACACAATTCCATTTATATGAAATGCCCAGCATAGACAAAAACTATCAAGACAGAAAACAGACTAAGGGTTGCCTAGGGCTATGGAGGAAAAAACTGGGAGTTAATAGCTAAGGGGTGAGATGTTTTTTTAGGGATGACAAAAACGCTCTAAAGTTGATTATGGTGGTGGTTGCACAACCCTGTGGATATATGAAAAGCCATTGACTATACTTTAAATGGGTGAATTGTATGTATGTGAATTATATCTCAACAAAGTTATTTTTAAAGTATATTTGGTTCCCAAGGATTCTCCTAAAGCATAAACATAAGCATGCAAAAACTTCAGCCTCAATATTACAATATAAGTAGGGTTGCAAGAAATATAGTTCATCATCAACCATAGTGGGTCTTCCAATGGTTACGGTGGGTGAAAAATCTAAACTATGAGCTGCATATCACATATACATATTTTACATTTTAAATTAACATGTATTACATAAAGAATATCTGACCTGTTTAGTTCTCTTAGCCATGAGAGCTGGACTGTTTGTAATGCTATTCCCAGTAGGGTGTCTACTAAAACAAAGTTTCAACTCCTGTGGTCTGTCAAAAAGCTTAAGGTCCAGTCTTGGAAAGTATTTGTAACTAAAATAAAAAGCAAAAATAGAACTGCTGATTTAAAATACATTAACTCTTCACATTATTCCAGAATTTAGGTGAATATTTCTAAACCTTAATAGTACCCAATATTATTCCCCAAAACCCTTACATAGAAAATTTTCTTTTCAAAAATGTAAGATGATATAGTTATAAAATACATAGGCCACCTACACAGAATCTTTGGCTCCTCTCCGCCCTATTTATTTTCAACCAATCCCTAGAAAAGAGAAAACCCTGATATCTTACTTGATAGAGGAAGTAACCCTTATGAGAGAAACCATGTGTTCAACGATCATTTATATTTAAAAATAATATTTAGTATAATTTGTAACTTTGTTTTTCTTCATAAAAGTATTTTGCACTGATATCTAAAAGGAAAATTTTTCATAATATTTTTATTAAATGGGATATACAATAATTTAAGCAATTCTTTACTGTTGGACACTTTTAGGTTATTTCTGAATTTTTGCAATTAAATATCTTTGTACATATATCTTTATGAATACTTTTGCTTAATTTCTTAGGATAATACCCAATAACAGGTTTTGCTATGGTCAATATTTATCAAAAGAAACAAATTATAATCATACCAAATTATTTCCCCCCCAAAAAGCAATACTTGCAGCATACAATCTAACATATACTCTAGTAGCACATGATACTCAACATGATAGATTAAAAATGCTTCCGCCCTGACCAGTATGGCTCAGTTGGTTGTGCGCTGTCCCACAAAGAAAAAGGTCACTGACTTGATTCCTAGTCAGGGAACATGCCTGGGTTGCGGGTTTGGTCCTGGCTGGGGCACATGAGAGAGGCAAGAAATTGATGTTTCTTTTCCTGTCTTTCTCCTTCCCTTCCCCTCTCTCTAAAAATAAGTAATAAATAAAATCTTTTAAAAAATGCTTCTACTCATCATTTTGGTCTGCATTTCTTTGAATATTAGAAAAACTTAATATATTTTCATATTATTGACTATTGAGAATTCTTGGAAAATGCCTACTTAGTTCCTTTGGCCAATTTTCTTCTGGGTGATACTGCCTTTCCCTATTTATGTTATTTGTCAATACCTGGATACTAATGATTAAGCCAAAGTAAAAAAGAATTCTATAGTTAATATGGAATCAAAATGGTACTTAATTAAGACACTCAATCCCTATGGTATATATTCTTCATTCTTATGCAGTCCTTCTGAGATTATATATTAATTCTATATTTCCATATTTTTAGAAGACTTTATATTTCCTTTGCTGCATATATTCTTTTATGAATATAGCCTAAGAAATAACTGTGTATATACACAAAGATATAGAGAGCAAAGAACTACAAACAAATCCACAGGTGACTAGTGAAACAAATCACAATAAATATAGGCAATGTAGTCATTCAAAATGATATGGCACAAAAATATTTTTAACATGGACATATGTTTGGACCATTAAAGGCAAATACAGGTTACAAAGAATATGTACAGGATGAACTTATATTTGTTTTAAATAAATGCAAATTTATGCACAAAAAGACAGGAAAAATATACATACAATTGATAACAGACTAAGTACTGGTGCCACAATGATGTGCTAATTTTCTTTTTTCTGTTGTTTAATTCTCTAAGTCTATTAAACTTTGTACTATCATAATTACAACAATAACAATCAAATACATTTGATTTCTCAAAAAGATTCCCATCCAAATCCTATTCTTTACATTTATTTTAATAAAGAATGGTTCCTGGCCCTCTACTTTTAAGTCTACTCTGACATATTAAGCATGAGAACTTTAGTCTTTATATTAATAATGAAACCCGCAAAAGGGTGAAGGAACCACAAAAGTACATAAATTTTTTAAACATTAAAATATGGTTAAATGTTTAGGTGAAAAATAACCAACATCTGGCTTATCTTCTAAGGTTGTCCAATTCTTAATTTACATTACCCAGTGATATTGTAAAATAATTCATCTCTAATAGTTTCACTGAATAAATTTTGAAAATGACCTTCACAAATAATTAATATATGTATCTACTATTAATCAGAAACAATCAAAAGAAATTACTAAAGCTGTGCCCAAAGAGCTCCTTTTAAAAAATTCCTGCTACCTGTACTTTGGTGACAGGTCCTTTCCATCATCAGGAGGTGGCTCTGGTGGCATTATGAATACAGTGTGCTCACTTTTTTGTGAATCATCTAGCTCTATCAACTTGGTATCATCTGTTGAATCACAATCAACCTGAAAATAATTATTTTTTCCAGTTAATTTATATATAAGACCTAATCCTGAAATTTCAAAACTTAATTTTAAGAAAAAAATACCTTCTCTGTTTTCTCCATGCCTTTATCAGGAAACAACTAGAAAAGAAAAGAATTCTTAGTGGAAATGTCTACTGTGAATTTAATAGAGTTTACCTTAAACTCTTATATTAAAAAATACCCTTTTTATTTAATACTGGGCAGATACAAAACACTTCACAATATATTTTTGTGACCCTATATTATATTAGGCTAAAGTATAATATTTCTCTTATGGCTAGTAAAATAGAAAACAACTTATTCTGATTAATATTTTCATGAATCCTTCAAAAACAAAAGATGACTAATCACAAGGGAAATCTAACTTCTCAAATCAAGTTTCATTATTATTAAACCCCTGCATTAGTGATTGATATTATCTAAGCATCCCTCTAACTGGATAGTGTACTATCAATTTTATCAGTAAACTAATATGTTAAATAATTTCAATTGTATCCCTGAAGTTTGCGATCACACTGACAGAATAGGAGAAACATTAATCAAGTTTTCTAAGGCACATGAATCATTAGAAGCCCATAAAAAAATACAATGTCATAATATTATACCTTTTTTAATATAATCTCAAATTTTATATAACATATAGTTTGCAAAAATAATCAGCCTCAAGATCCACACAGCAAAAATAAAAATTCTATTAAAATTTTCTTTAAAAATCTAAGTCAGTCATCAATTGACTGTTAAGAATCAACTTGAACTTCCTTAGGATGGGTGAGTAAAGCTTTAAAATCTGACATATTTCCAAATATCTTCCATTAGGACAAAAGAGATATATTAGCGAAAGTATTTGGAAAGATATTAAAACAAAAGAACACAGGACTCCATTACCTATAAAACTAAACTTTTTAAATGAACTACTAAATCTTCTTACGTTATTCACATAAATTAAAAAATACAAGATTTAGGATGGTCAATGAAATGTTCTTAGTACTTAATAGTTACAAAAACAAATTGAGATTCAAAGAGAAAAATTACCTCTGTATGGTAGAAACTAGATACCACAAGGAAAGTGACTCACATCAAAATTAGGCACTTGCATGTACCTGTGAGCACACATGTCCACAGCCATGAGCTTGCGTACGCACGCACATCCACCCATATTGTCTCCCTCAGATCATTTGGGCTAATCATAATAATGATGATGATTACATGTACAAGAAGTCAAAAAACTATTAAAGTTTTTCCTTAACATTGATATATAGGACAAACTTTTACCTTTTCTATGCAGTCATCAAAAAATGCCAATCCAGTATCTTTATCACTTACAAAACTACATTCTTCAATGAATCGAATAAAAATCTGTGTTTTGGATAAAATGGTGTAGAATTTTGCATAGGCACGATCTCGACTTTTTAAAAATCCTAAAGAAAACAAGATTACAATTACATTCAAATTTTAAAGTGGAACTAGATGTTATATTAAACATTATTTTAAACTTCTACATGACATTATATTGTAGTCTCTTTATATATATCACTATAGAAGCTTCTAGTAACCATAACTGCTTCTGCCTGATTCAACCACAAAAATGCTTAACTTATACCATTAACCTTTTCACTGAAATCTGAATCTCTTATAAGAAACCTCCAGTGCTACAGCTCTCAAATAGAAATTTCTGATAGTCTGTATATTCTTGAGCAAGAAGTGTCAATGTCCTTCCTGTGTAATGCCACCAGACAATTATTTCTATGTAGTCTTGTAAAAGTTTCTGCCTACTGGAAGGTTCAAGCATCTGGTTATGTTACCCTTTCCCCTACCAACTGCAGTCATCTACTGACTTTAGGGACACTCCATACAATGAAGATCAGGGCACCTAATTCAAAGTCTTCCTCTAACTCCTACCATCATCATTCTTTAACACTCACCAGTCACAAACCATCCAACACTTTCAATGATCTGTGGTCTATTCTACCTCAACCACCAACTTCTACACAAAGTCACATATACACTCTCTCGACTGTTCTTGCTATCATTAAAAATAGCTCTGCCTCTCAAATACGTAATCTACATGTTATTCTCTGACCATTACCCTTATCTATCTGGTTTGCTTACTGAAGAACACCTACCAAGGCTCTTTTTTTTTCCTGTGGGGGCAACGAAAGCTAGACTCATTGAAATCTACAATCCATTTACCCTTTTCTACCTAAGAAATTCTACCTAAGCCCTCCTGTTTTCAGTTCTCTACCTATCTAATACTGATTCCTTGCCCATGCCCATCATTTCAATTACTTTCTTGTCAACACTGTCAATTCTTATGCTTTTTGCCTTTTTTGCCAAACCCACCTAGTATAACCTAGCCCTGGAGGAATACACTGCCTTCTTTCTCTGGATCTGCACCGGTGTGACTGAGCACAAGTTAAAAGGGAAAAAAGAAGTTCCACAATTTGGTGGATCAGAATCACTACTGTACCTTCATCCCTGACCAGCAACCCTTTACCCATGTTTTCACAGCTATTTCTGCTTTTTAAATGTTCTCCCTCCATGTTTTCTTCCCCCATCCGGAATGATCATACCTTATATTGCAGAGAAAATGAGAATCATTAAATGAGAACTACCTTTATTATTTCACTACAAAATGTATGACTCTTTCTGTAGCTATCATTCATTCCTTCCTTCTTTTCACAATGGATACGTCCAGTCCTCCTACCTAAGGCCAAGCCCACCACCTCAGCCTGGGATTCCAGCCCCTCAGTATTCTCAGAACAATTCTTCCTCTATTAGCTACTTATCAGCATACTGAAGTCCCTCTCATTAAAAACAACAACAACAACAAAAAGCCTTTCCTTAACAAATAATCAGATCCTCCCTTTTCGGCTATTTTCCTTCTCAATAAAGAGTATGACCATCAATTTGGTTGTTAAAGACAAAAATCTTAAAGTTGCTCTTGACATCTCCCTCTATCTTACATCCTGTATTCAATCACCATGTTTTATTCAATCCACCTCCTAAAAATCACTCTTCTATTCATACCACCACCAGCTAATCCAGGTCACTGATACTGGTCACTTGGACCAATGCATTAACCAACTTAATTAGTAGATCCACACTATAGGAGCCTCTAGTTCAATCTCTGCATTAGAAACTAAAGAGATTTAAAAATGTAAATCTGATCCTATTACCTCCTTAAATATCCTTCACTGGCTTCCACCTACTCTTAGAATAAAGACTAAAGTCCTTCACTGGTTCTAAAAGATCTCATATGGTCTGGCTCACACGCACCATTAGCAGCGTAGTTTTTGAGCCACTTTTTCCTCCAGCCTTTTTTGACACTTCTGGTATTCCACATACCATGGTCCTCATTCCATCCCAGTGAAACACTAGTTGAGAAAGGCTTACATAAAATAGAAATAGATTATTCTTGACAAGTAGTAAAGAAAAGGGTTTTTTTTCCTTCCTCTAATGGATATAGGCAATTATCAGCATAAGCTGCTGACACAATTAAATGAAAAGCAGCTGGGAAACCATAATGAATGAATGAGGCTGACAGTTAAACCCAGTGATCAATCTTAGGAGCACTAAAAATGGAACAGCCAGACATGTTATGTCCCTCAAAGTAGGAAGTAGTGAGCACCAAGTATTTTGGCATTACTTGACAAGAAAATTGAACCTGAATCTAATCAAGCTCTAGATCAGTATTGTTTAATTCAGTAACTACTACCCACACGTGGCAATTTAGCTCTTGACATGGGGCTGGTCCAAAGTAAGAAATGGTGTAACCATAAAATACATGCCAATTTCAAAGCCTTAGTACAAAAAAGGGAATGTAAAATATTTCATTAAATTAAAAAAATTTGAATGTGTTGAAATAATACTATTTTGGATATATTACATTGGAGAAAACACTATTAAAATGAAACAACATGGATGGATCTTGAGGGTATCATGCTAAATGCAGTAAGCCCAACAGAAAAGGACAAGAACTGGAATTTCACTCACATGTGGAACATAAAACAAAAATCAACATATGAACAAACAAAACAAACTCATAGATATAGACAACAGAATGGTGGTTACTATAGAGGAAGAGGAATGGAAGGAGGACAAAGAGGGTAAAGGGAGTCAAGTATATGGTGACGAAAAAAGACTCTGGGTGGTGAGCACACAACGGAGTATACAGATGTTGAATTACAAAGTTGTACCCTGAAACTTTTATAATGTTATTAACTAATGTTACTCCAATACATTTAATTAAAATAAAATTTAAAAAAATAAATTTCCCTATTGCTTACTTCCTTTTTTAACTGTGGTCACTAAAAATTCTAAATTATATATGTGGCTCACATTATATTTCTACTGGATGATTGGCTCTTGCTCCAACTACACATTTACAGGAAATACAGATGAAGGAAGAAATGTAAATAACACCATAAGGATACAAGCAGCCAAAAGCACAGATAAGCTCAGAAAATTATAAAGATAATTAACAAAACTTATGGGTGAAATGATGTCCTATTTGGGATTTAGAGAGAGAGAGAGAGAGAGAGAGAGACCATTCAAGATAGCTGAAACACAAATAGCAGAATATTGACTGCTACTACTGCTTAAGTTGGAAGATGGCTATATATATGATTTGATATATGTATATGAAAGTATTACCTAAGAAAAAGTTATCCCAAAACAGAGAGCTAATTCTTTCTCATTTTTCAGGCCAAAGCTTAATTGTTACTTCTTCAGGGAAACTTTCCCTGACCTAGCACTCGCATTGTAACCAATACTTTTCCTCTGCAACACACTTAGTAAAATGTAAATAGTATCTGTGTTATTCTGTCTAATGTCTGTATTCCCCATTAAACCAAATGTCATCTTGTTACCAACAAAATCCTTAGGCCTCAGACACTATAATTAAATATCTATCTTTCTAAATTCCATTAGTAATGCCTCCTGCCTACAGAGATGAATTAATGACCCACTACTGCTGATTAGAAAAATTCCATGTTCTTAGTCTGACATCTAAAACTACCCTTAACACTACCTGTAATCAGAGCTCTGATCTTATTTTCAGCCTCATCTTCCACAACACCTATTAAAATTGTTCACTTTGGTCAAATTGTATCATTAAATCTTTTTTCCCAAACATGCTGTTATGGGCTGATTATGTCCCCTCAAAATTCTCCTGTGGAAGTTTTAACCCCTAGAATTTCAGAATGTGACTGCATTTGCAGATAGGTCTTTAAAAAACAATTAAGTCAAAATGAAGTAGAGTGGACTCAAATCAAATGTGACTAGTATCCTTACAAAAAGGGGCAATTTGGACACAGAGAACGAAGACCATGTGAAGACGTAGGGAGAAGACAACCATCTAGAAGCCAAGGAGAGAGGCCTTTCAGCTACCTTGTAGAATTGTGAGAAAATAAATTTCTGTTGTTTAAGCAACCCAATCTATGGTACTGTGTTAAGGCAAACCTTGCAAACAAAGACACATACCTTGTTCTTTGTTTTTTTGAGGTTTCTTCCATTTTGTTATTACCACTAACAATAATAGCTGTTATCATGAATACTGAATATTGTAAAGTATTTTTGCTAGTTGCTCCACCTACATTTTCTCACTTAATCTTCACAATCATACATGATAGTAGGTAATATCCCATTTTATTAATGAGAAAACAGAATCCCAGAAATGTTTCATAAATAGCAAAGAAGAAATTCAAATTCAGATTTGCTTTTTAATGCCTATTGTTTTTAGAAAGCCTTTCCTCTTCATCTTCATTTATCTAAATTTTTCCAGGTCATGCTCTTCCAAAACGTATTCCAAAATATTCATTTGAAAGGATGTTTCTATTTTTCTGTATTTTTAGAGCTTCTCACTGAATTGTGTAAAATCTGTTTTCTTGAGTGACTGGTATACTTTAAAAAATTAGATTATTTTCCATTTAGTATCCCACAGAGCTAGATTTTATAGTTCTTTATATCCCTAGATAATAACAAGTTGGACTTGGAAAGCAATGGCTAAATATTTGAGAGAGAAGTTATTCTGAAGCAGAAATGATAAAAGACAAAAGGATTACTGGGAGAATACAGATTATTTTTAAAGTAACTGCTAGGTAAAAGTACAGAAATATAATATAATTTTTATATAAATATTAATGAATCTGTAAAGTTGCTACTAAATATATAACAGTAGCTGAATAACAAAAAGCTTTATAATTCCCTAAAATAACAAACACAAAAAACATGAGTATACTGTTTTCCCCTGGAAAAAACATATATTTTTTGAAAAATTTAAAAACCTGATGGCTTTATTCCAAAAACTAATTGTTAGGGAATATTTTTTAATTTTTTAAAATTTATTTTAATTGTTGTTCTTGTACAGTTTTCTGTCTTTTACTCCCATCCCAGAATTAGGGGATATTTTTAAGCAAGGTATATATAAATCCAAAGTTTGTGCAAAACTGAAGAAAATCTAGAGCAAATCAATCACATTCTAAGATAACTGACTAAGTAGTATTGTATATATAAGTAATGTCTTTGACTTTTTATAATTAAAGTCCTTTAGCTTTAGGTTTCTCAAGGAAAAAAATGCAGTATAAAAAATAAAAGAAATTCTGTTCATAGAGCCAGAATACAAATAGACAGAAGTTCATTATATTTTAATATAAAGTTCTAAAAATTTAGACAGATAATATTTCTCGGTAGCAATACCAAACAGAAAGTATTTTTCGTATCTATACAAAGTGATTGTATTTTCAATGTCACTCACCCTGTCGGTCAAATAATGAATCAGCAGCTGTGGCTTTATTTGAAGGAGCCTCTGTAATTGGTCTGAGATATGCTCTATATCCTTTTAAAATGGATGCCATAAAGCGCAAAAATGCCTCTTGAATTTCCATCTCAAGTTGAGTCATCTTTTTTTGCCAGGAGAAATCTGCTTCAATTGGAGTCATCTCAATTGCTGAGCCTTCTTGAGTTTTTCGGTGAACTGACAAAATAAGAGAAAATGACATTGATATATAATGTAATATACATAATGATTGAACAATTAAGGAAATTGTCAAAATAAAGCCTGTGACTTTCTGAAATTCTTCTCTCCGTTAATGTAATGGAATCATTAGGAAGAGCTACGAGAGATGATTAAGCAGACAGGTCACATACAACATACTTAAAAAGTTATGAACCACAATATTAATTTCTTGTTATTGGAATTTTGTAATGAGACTCCTTTTAAACAGAGCAAAATTGTGTTTAAATTTAAGAAGAATCTTCATCAAAATATTCCTTTTTCCTCACATTTACCTGAAGATAACTGGGGATACAATTTCTTCAATGTGCTAAGCAGATTTTTGCATGGTTTTTTGGGAAGCTGCTTCCAGTTCATGTTCTTCTTTTCGTCAGCTCTATAAAATAAAAGTATAACTAATAAAGTCTCTCATCTGTTTTTATGTCAAACTAAAAAAGTATATGGAAAGGATATCTTTACTGAAGCTATAACAATTGATACAGACAGCCTGAATAGGTTGTTTTCAAGGAACTTCTCTTTTCATTTCAATTATCTTGAGTCAAATTTAATCAATCACACTAATCCGTCAGCATAGATTTTCAATACTGGAGTTACGAATACAACACTGAAGCCTTGCCTCAAAAGTATTTTAGGATTATGATATTTAAAGTGTTGCCCTGACCAATATGGCTCAGTTGGCTGAACGTCACCCCACAAAGCAAAAGGTTGCTGGTTCAATTCCTGGTCAGGGCACATGCCTTGTTTGTGGGCCACTCCCTAGTTGGGGTGCGTGCAAGAGGCAACTGATCAATATTTCTCTCACACATGGATGTTTCTTTCCTTCTCTTTCTCACTCCCTTCCCCTCTCTCTATAAATAAAAAAGTAAACTCTTAAATAAAAGAGTGTCAAATTTAGACAAGATTTCAAATTTCCTATTAGAAGCAAATCTCAACAAATATCAGAGAGGCAGTTACATATAAAGCATATTCTGTCCACAATTCAACAGATTCAGCATTTAAGAAAAAAAAACTTGGAAGTTCCAAAGAACAGTTTTAAATAATGCACCAGTCAGTTAAATTATTTTAACAGAAAGAAGAAACATTTAACACTTCACAAAGATGAAAGCACTATGTACCAACTGTGGACTGTGCTCTACGTCAGGCTGATATCATTTATGAACATCCATGCAAGCATCTTAAATTCTTAAAAAATTTCATACATAAGTACATAAAAAAACAAAAGTAAGATGATGTTTATTTCAGGAATGTAGTTTGTTTACAAATAAATTACTTTATTTATTTACTTTTATTTTTTTATCCTCACCTGGGGACTTTTTCATTGCTTTTTAAGAGCAAGGAGGAAGGGAGAGAAGGAAACATCAATGCAAGAGAGAAGCATTGATTGGTTGCCTCCTGTATGCACAAGGACCAGGGGTTGTACAGAGAGCGTATGCACCAGGATTGGGTACTGAGAATTATGGATGGGGGATGGAGGATCAAACCTGCAACCTAGGAATTTGCTCTAACTGGGAATCAAATCCACAACCTTTTGGTTATGGGACAACACGCCAACCAACTGAGCCACACCAGCCACAGCACAACTAAATTACTTTATAATATAATATACCCACAAAAATCAAAGGTGAAAAACTTAATGCTCAATTCAATAGTTGTACAGAAGTGTTCAACTATTGAGTTGAAAATTCAACACTTATTTATGTTTTTAAATAATCTTAATCCAGAAGTAAAGAGAAAGTTCCTTAATTTATTATTAAGTAATCAAGACCCTAGAATGGGGCTAGGAAACTTTTGGGTCAGATAGTAAATATTTCATGGTTTGAAAACCATGGTGCCTATGTCACAACTACTCAAACATGCCACTAGCATGAAAGTAGCCTTGGACCAAATGCAAACAAATGAGCATGCCTATGTTCCAACAAAATTTTATTTATAAATGCAGTACTTGGGCTGGATGCCAATTCTTGCTTTAAAGAAATAATCATAATTAGGAACAAGACACGATATGGGCTATGACTACTATTCAACACTGAAGTAGGGTCTCAGCCAGAGAATTAAGACAAGAAATTTAAAAATAAGAATTGTAGATAACATGACTGTTTATAGCCAGAAAGTTGAAGATAATCTACAGACAAATTAAAATAAAAGAATTCAATTAAGTTGCTAGGCAGCTGACCACTACATAAAAATCAGTAATATTTTTATACTCCAGCAACTAACAAGTAGAAAATGTAATTTAAAATGCCATTTACAGCAGCAATAATAACTACCAGGCACTTAGGAATAAGTTTAACAAAAGATGTGCATGGTCTTTATCAAGAAAAGTACAAATTTATTGAAAATTTTAAGATTTATGAGGTAAAACACCACATTCATGGGTAGGGAGACTATGTCAAAAAGATGTCATTTGTTCCCAAATTAATCTATAAATTCAACAGAATTCTAACCAAAATCACAACATAATTTTGTGTGGAACTAACTTAAGCTTGTATTAAAATTTATATAGAAAAGCAAAGGACCAAATATATCACAATAATTTTTTTAAATGGGTAAAAGAACTCTTGCTATTATCACATCACATTTTTTTAACAATGTTATTGAGATATGATTCATATACCATACATTTCACCCACCTGAAATGGCCAATTTGATGGTTTTTAGTATAGACACAGAGTTGTATAAACACTGCCACCATCAGTTCTAGAATATCTGCATCACCCCATAAAGAAACCCTGCATCTTCTTAGTCATTAACTTCCAATTCTTCCATCATCCCATCTCAACCAACCACTAACCAGTTTTCTATGTCTATCAATTTGCCTTGAATATTTCATATAAATGTAATCATAAAAGGTCTTTTAGCATGATGTTTTCAAGAGTCATCCATGTTGTATACAATTTAATTTTAAAGTCATTAAGATAGTGTTATACTGGCAAGAGGCTAAAACAAAAGAACAGAATAATAAGCCTATATAGATAGATATACACACTAATATAGAATCTGATACATAATGATGTTGATACTGAAGACTAGTCGGAAGGAGATGAACTCTCTATTCAATAAATAGTGCTATGTGACAACTGTTTATCTGTGTGAAAAAAATAAATAAAATGGTATCTCTATGTCATACTATATACCAATATCAAACTTAGCTGAATTAAAGACCTACATGAGAAAGGCAGAACCTTACAACTTTAAGAACATCTGAGCAAGTATTTCATGACCTCAAGCAGAGGATTTTATATACAAGAACCAAAAACAACAATCCATATGAGAAACTGATAAATTTAATCAATTAAATAAATTGTTCATCAAAAAACATATTAAATAGAATGAAAAGACAAGTCAGTGTGGGAGAAGCTACTTGCAATGAACATAACAAACCAAGAACTAATTCCGGATTATGTAAAAACTACTTACACAAATCAAAAAAAAAAAGGATAAACAACTCAACAGGAAAATTCACCAAAAAATGGGAAAATTCAATTATTAGGAGAGAAAAACCAAAGGATAAAAAGAAAGTAAAATTTTCTATTTGTAACTAATTAGGCAAATGTGAAGTAAAGCCACAGTGAGATCTCATTACCATCAAATGAGCAAAAATTCTAAATTCTGACCATAACAAATATCGACAAAGATATGAAACAAACAGAACTCTCATTTGCTGCTGAAGAGGGAGTAAACTTGGAAGAGTAATGTGGCATTAGTAAAGCCTACCAATCAACATTGGCTCTTCAAGGTATATGCTTCAGAGTAGTTCTTGCCCAATATGAACAATAGTGATCAGAGCACCCTTGTTCACAATTGCAAAAATCTAGGTACAGTCATGGCATCATCCCCTACACCAAAAGACTGCAGGTTCAACTCCTAGTCAGGGCATACAGATAGGCTGTGGGTTCAGTCCTGGTCCAGGCATGTACAGGAGGCAACCGATCGATGTTTCTCTCTCACATCAATGTTTCTCTCTCCTTCCCCCACCCACCTCCCTTCTTCTCTCTCTAAAATAAACCTAGCCTCAGGTGAGAACTGAAAAAATAAATAGTAAGTTTTTTTTTAAAATCTAGGTACAATCTAAATATACATCAACATTGATAAAGCAGAAATTGAAATAGAGCTACATGTATCAACATGGATGAACCTCATAAAGAATGCCAAGTAAAAATGCAAGTCACAAAAAACTATACAAACATTAAAAAAATGTAAAGCATGCAAAACAAAATATTATTTAAAGTAATACATGTTTCCAAAAACACATGGAAATAACATCAAATTTAAGATGAGGCAAGACATGTTATAGAGGACTATCCAGGGGTTTCAGATTTATTGGTAATATTCCACTTTTTAACCTAAGTGATAGATAAATGGGAGTTATTTACATTATCCTCTATAATTCTTGGGTATGTAGAATACTTCATAATTCTTTAAGTAAAACTGAGCAAAGAATTCAAAGTTATTTTTGAAAACAATGTTGTTATTTTTAAGATTTCATTTATTTATTTTTAGAGAGAGGGGTAGGGAGGGAAATAGAGAGGGAGAGAAACATCAATGTGTGGTTGCCTCTTGCACGCCCCCTACTGAAGACCTGGCCCACAACCCAGGCATGTGCCCTGACTGGGAATTGAACCAGCAACCCTTTGGTTCCCAGGCCCACGCTCAATCCACTGAGCCACACCAGCCAGGGTAAAATAATGTTTTAATTTACAGAAATTTTATACAAGTTATTTAAAACTGGCAAAATTAAGAATCTCCATATTATTTTATTCCTAAGAGTAAGCAAATTAAGGTAAACATCTGAGTTACAACTTCCTAATCATTTCCAAAAGCATCCCAATGTACATCACCATTGCTGTACATTTCTGAAAAAGCAGAAATAACTGCTTTTCAGGGATAGCAGCTAAAAAACAATAAAAAATTGCTATAAGAAATATTTAGTGCATTCAAGAGGGTCATTCTTTCTAGGCTATAAGTAAATGCACATATATATAGTAAAGAGCTACTACAATTATGGTTTCAAAATACAATGGTAAATACATTTCAAAATTATTTTTAAAGTTAAAGCAAATGTTTTCTGTCTTCCTTAAATTATTCCTTTGGTTCACTTTGGGATACTTTCCAAACCAATTCCATCGCTGTGACCACTGAAGTCTCACCCAAAATTCTTATTCTTTTCATTTTATGCTAATCCCAAACAGTTCAGAATAACAGTATTCCAAGACCTGGAAGTTGGCACCAACAGGGAGAAATTTTCAACCCTGGCTGGTGTGGCTCAGCGGACTGAGTGACAGCCTGCAAACCAATGGGTCACTGGTTCGATTCTTGGCCTAGGTCATGTACCTGTATTGTAGATCAGGTCCCCAGTGTGCAAGAGGCAACCACATACCGATGTTTCTCTCCCTCTCTTTCTCCTTCCCTTTTCCTCTCCAAAAATAAATAAATAAATAAATAAATAAATAAATAAATAAATAAATAAATAAATAAATTTTAAGAGCTAAAACGAAAATAAATAAAAAAGAAATTTTCAATATTTACTACTCTTTTCCATTTAAGGGACTGGGGCAGTGTGGAGCAGTTTGTTTTTAAGCATCCACCAAAGCTGCTTTCTTAATTAATGTGGTATACTAATCTCTATAACCCGATTGCACCACTGCTGTATACATTCATCACCTCCAGTGAACACAAATTACAATTAATTTTTAACATCAATTTCTCTGCAAAAAAATACATCCTTATAAAATTCAAGTCTTGACAACTATAGAAATGACATAATATTACCCTATATTGTGACTAAACTCAAACAGGTAAACCCATTTTTTAAAAGCTTACATATGGATTTTGAATTAAACCTCGAAAGTATATCAACTCTTGAGCTCTGAAAGCACTGTTTAATCTTTTTTTAAATCCATATTCTCTTTTGACTAACATAAATACCTACTGCCTGCCATTAACATTAGTATCTAAATATAAACTATTTTAATGTCGTTGATGTTCTTTTCCCAACCATACAGCTCTGCAGGATTCAGATATTTGCTCTGGTTGAGATTCACTGAAGAAGACCTATTCACAATTTTTAAAAATAGCGTATTTCTAGATGCTTTCAATGAGCTGTAGGCGAATATGAGAAAATATAAATGGCAGAAACTATAAAAAGAATCAACTTACACATACAACATGTTTGTATCCAAGTCAATGCAGACAACATCTTGTGGTGGGTCATGAAGATCAAAATACCTTGAGTCAACTCCAACTATAAATGGTAACGGAGCACTAAGCACTGCCGCCAGCGAAAGGGGACAAAGGGGAATATATGGGCATTGCCACTGAAAGGGAAAGATCATCTAGGAAGAAAGTTTTTTAAAATTAGCCAAATTGAAATTTACAATAAAATTATATATTTAACTAATATAATATTACTGAAAAGGACCATTAAGAAGCATTTAAGTCTAATGTTTTTTAACTTCAATGTCATTCCAAAAACTAAATGATTATAAAACATTATTAAGTAATACTATGGCCAATGTAATTAAAATCTTTGAGCATGACAATGATCACAAGCACAATAAAAATGCTAACAGCTTTTTGCATGTTAATTCTTCTAATGTCTATACAAAACCTACATTCAGTTTTATGGAAAAATTCAAAGTATAGAATTGCCTAAAAAATTAAAAATAAACTCATGGTCTTTAAACCTCATTCATTTCATCTATCTCTTAAGTCTCAAAATAACTTTTGACTAAAATCCAACTAAGAGCACTAAGGAATCAAAAAAATTAAAATGATTCCCTCGAGAATGGTAATAGTTGATTAAAAATGTCAATAAAATATATTTCCTAACCACTCAAACAAACATAAAATGACTTCAGTGAGGCCTGACATCTTTAAAAAAATAGTGTCAATATAAAACATACACAAAAAATCTTTCCCATGTTTCCTTTATAAAGATCTACCTTAATTGTATCACATATGCTGATATTTAAGATAAAGTTAATTAAAAACTCAGATTAAATTTTAACAACTAGCTAATTAAATTTTTAATCACCAATGATCAAATTTTTCTTCTAGTATAAAAAGGCTTGCTGTCTTTCAAGGTCTAGTTTAATTCTTATCTCATCCATCATCACTCACCCCAAAGAACTGCCTATAACGTTTACTATCTCTGCCAGTTATTCCAGAAGGTCATTCAGAATTGGGATTTTATCTTCAGTCATTTACTTACTCATCAAATATGTGTCAAGCACAGTTCTAGATGATGGAGCATAACAGTGAATAAAACAAAGATCCCTACCCTCATGAGGTATATAGTCTAACATAAAAGTCAGCAAACTTTTTCTGTACAAGATAGGAAATGTTGTAGGACTTGGGAGGCTATTTGTCACAAATATTTTGTCTTCATGTACAAAAGCAGTCATTTTATGTAAATAAATGGCCCATTTCCAGTAAGACTTTTCAAAAACAGTTGGCAGGCAGGATTTGATTCGTGGGCCATAGTTTGCCAACATCTGGTCTAGCAGGAAGAAACAGAAAATAAACAGAAGACAAAATAAATGAAATATGTACCATGGCAGGAACTGCTAAGTGCTACAGAAACATGAAAAAGTAAAACCAAGTGAAGAGGATTAGAGTTCACAAAGAAGAGAGGGGAAACAAGCATTATTCAATAGGCCAAACAGGTCTACCTCCTTTAAAAAAGTGACAACTGAACAGAAACCTGAAGGAGGTGAGGAAGGGAGGGATTTAGCCAAGGGGATATCTAGAAGAGTGCTTCAAAGAGAAAGAACAGCCAGAGCAAAGGCCTTAAGGTAGGGGGCTTGCCTAATATGCTTCAGGGTTAGCAAGGAATCCAGTGTGACTGGAGGAGAGTGATCGAGGGAGAGAGTAGTAGAAAATGAGATCAGAGAACAGAGGGACAGAGTCACACAGGAAACTTGCAAGGACTACAGATTTCATTCAGTGAAAACTGTCTTCTGTTCAACATTACACCTGAAATTATGTAAAAAGTTTTATTATAAAACTATCTTGACAGCAAAATATGACACCCTTGTCTTCACCTTTAACTTTTATAGTGCAATCATAAACAGGGTCATTGTTACAAAAAATACTCATTGGTTTCATTAATTTTTTTCTACGGGGCTCCAATAATTCTTTGATATTCTTTGATACTCAAATCATTCTCCTTTTGAAGAATTTATCCTGTCACAATTCTTTTCAATTTTATCTTCTTCAAATTGCTTAACTGCCAAATCCTCACTTACTAGTGGTTTTACATGCAACTCAGGGAGCTCTCCACCAACAGTCACATAAATTCCATGCAATCTTGCATTTTTCATAAAATTTCCAATTTCATGTTGCAACTTTCCCACTTGTTCTTAAACTATACTGCTGAAATCAATCAAGAGACTGGGCCACAAAGATTCTGACAAAGGAGCATGGAACAACATTAATGTTTATAAAGGAGTATTTGAGTGGGAACTTTCTAAGACCAGTCAGTTCATTAACAAATATTTTCATACAACTGTGGTGAGCACTAAGGAATCAAGAAAAGAAAAGAAAATGATGCAGTTGAGAATGATAATAGTTGATTAAAAATTTCAACAAAAATAAATTTCCAAGCTACCGTGGTGGCTTGAAACATTAATATATATGTAATGAAGTTCTTTGCCTCACATAAACCACCTCACATGTTAACATTGTTTTCAGTTCTAGCAGCATTTCTCTGACCAGATTAAGTTCTTAGAGACATATCCCATTTGATGACTTAACAAGTACTTATTCAATGCTTACTCCAAGCTACTAAGTAAGCATTTGTACATTATCATATTTCAAAATCACTTAGAATTCCCTATATGTTACTGGCTCACAATGATTAAAAGTTAAAACTGGGAGAAAGTTAACTGTGTAATTTATTTCCATTAATATTAGGACAGATGAAATTGGCCAGAGCCTCTCATTTAATGCAATTAAGTTTCATTCACAAGTTGTATTATTCTGTAATCATATAGATTCTCTGAAGAACTCTAAAATAAGAAAAATTAGAATTTGAAAGTTTCTCCCAAATAAAAAAATTTCTCTTTGCCACTTTATTCTTTTTATGTTAAACTTATACTGGTAATTCCAAAGTTGCTTCCATTGAAGGAAATTTGCCTTTAGAGTAAAATTCTGTCAGTGACTCTGTACTAAAAGGAAAAATTCTATACTTACAGCTACAACAGCTTCAGCTACTCCAGTCAACACAGCTGGCCTAAGAGAATGCAGCAGAATCTTACTCTCAAGTAAAACAAAGAGCAGCAGTGTTGCACAATTCTCAGGACCCAGATTTATTAACAAGGTGCTAAAGTTGGCTCCGCTAGAAAAGGAGAAAAACAGAGATGATTATGAACTATTTTGCTAAAACATGTTAAGATTTGCTTATTAAATTATTTCCTAGATGCTAATAGTGTGAGAATCTAGTGTTGATTTCAAGTCCTGATTTAGTTATCACTGAAAAGTAGCAAATCTAATGAGAAAGTCTAACAGGGTGCCCAACCTTTTGGCATCTCTGCCACATACTGGAAGAAGAGTTGTCTTGGGCCACACACTGCAACACATAATCACACACACACAAAAAAAATCTCATAATGTTTTAAGTAAATTTACAATTTTGTGTTGGGCTGCATTCACAGCTGCCCTGGGATGCATGCAGGTGGACACCCCTGGAACAGAATGACTCAAACTCATCCCTTGGTAACGAAAGGGTATTTATCAGGAAAGATATTCCTGAAGATCAACCAACCACATGAGCAGAGCTCAAAAGAATGGAGGTAAGTTTGGGTGGGGACAGGGAGGAACATATATAAAGGTTTGTCAGGTTCCAGAAACTGAAATATACCTATGACTAAAGCCTATGTAAGGGAAGAGGTGAAAAAACCAAGAGATTATGCCAAAATAAAAATGACATAATTATGTTTGCATTCTCGAAAGAACACAATAGCTGGAATGTGAATAAAGAACTAAAAGAAGAAAAGAGCAAAAGGGTATCAATTAAAAGACATGTAAGTAGTCCAAGTGAGAGATCATACTAACCTGGACTAGTGATGCAGATAAGAGAAGCTAATAGATTTAAAACATTTTAGGAGGTTAAAATCAGTTCACCTTGAATATTTAGTTATGAACTGAATATGAGGAGGGTAGATAAAAGGAAGGTATTCCTTACATCTAATCTTGCAACTCTCTTAAGTATTCCATACTTTAAATGGCCCCACTATCCATCCAGCTATCAAAGTTAGAAATATTTAAGTCTGCTCTTACATCATTTGTAAAAATAGCACTTTCTTACCCTAACCCTTAAAATGTTTTAAAGTACTACTGTGCTCCAAATGAATAAATATATCATATTAGATAACATTATTTACCTTAGTGGTAAAGGTGTGGAAACTGGCTGTGATAATATGAGCGCATCATGGACTGATAACTTAAAGGAAAAAAGAAAGAAAAGATAAATTAACCAAGCCAATTTTGAAACCTAAAAATTTAGATCAAGGATAAAATAGAAAATACTGTGCAGACTAACAGTTTTGGAAACATGTATTAAGATATAAAACAATAGCTATATTCATTCAGAGGTAACTGTATTAATTCTTTTTAATTAAAGTGCTAATCCAATTGAATTTTGATTCAGTTAATTTTAACCAAAAAAATATATATATAGATATTTAAAAAGTATTAAATACCTTTCTAAAAGGTTTTATTTATTTATTTATAGAGTGAGGGGAAGGGAGAAAGACCGGAAGAGAAACATTGATATAAGAGGAAAACATCAACTGGTTGCCTCTCACATGTGCCCTGACCAGGATCAAACCAGTGACCTTTTGCTTTGAAAGAAGACACCCAACCAAGTTACACTGGCCATGGCTGAAATAATTGCTTTTTAAAAGCCTCAAATTTATTTACT
Source organism: Glossophaga mutica (assembly GCA_039655065.1). Taxonomy (NCBI): domain Eukaryota; kingdom Metazoa; phylum Chordata; class Mammalia; order Chiroptera; family Phyllostomidae; genus Glossophaga; species Glossophaga mutica. The sequence goes on along the minus strand of CM077305.1, from coordinate 140,272,222 downwards.
CTACACACTACTAAGCACTTGGAAGTTATTTAATACATATTAAAACTTGCCTAACTGAAGCACATTCAAAATTAACAATATTTGATTTAATGCCACCATATCACATATAATGATGATAACACCTTGGAAAAAATTTTAAATTGCTTGCCTCAATAGATCAATGCTACTCAAACTGCCAATCTGCAAACTGTTATGAGTCCAGGAAGAGGCAGTATGTAAATGGAGAGCACACCACTGGGAAGCTTTTATGGCAATCGGACATTGCTCACACCTCCCAGACACGATTGGTGAATTCATGTCTTTGGATGGGGTATAGACTTGTTCATGTCCATACAGATCGCACACAGTAAGTTCCATATGTCACAAGCTGTATACTTATATAGGTTTTCCACTGATTGGAAATACAAAGAAACTAGGCCTTTAACATAGTTTGAAGAGCAATAGTATAGACTATTTCACTTTCACCCTCTAACCATAACTCATTTCATATTTAATATTAGTCACTCCTATATTAAAAACATGCCCATAACATAATCCTGGGTTTTAAGTTATTAAAATCAGCTACACAAACACCATATATAGACCAATGTTGATAATGTCATGAACCAAGAATTATAATTATTCCAATTCTGTACACGCAAAATTAAAAAAATAAATAAAAACAGTACAAATGATATTCAGTGAAGATATAAAATGCAGGAAATTCAAGGACTTTATGAATGCATATTGCTCCACTCAAACCCAAAGAGCCACAGAACTCCCACTCTGCAATGATTATAATGAACATATGTAGGGCTCCCCTCAAATATATGCTTTCTGATTACCTGTACAAGGATTCTTGGTCTTTGTGATGAAGGAAAAGGGATGTTCTGCATAAAATGTGAAATGTGCCTGGAAAAAAATTTGTGAATAAAGATCAGAATTACTTTTCCAAAATGCTTCACAGATTTTAACAGATCTTAAGTATCATTATATGTCATCCCAAATATGACAAAGCCACTTACCTAAAACTTATCCTAAATAAATTTAGTGTAAAGAAATGTACTCATTCTACTAAACTTCTGAAATGCATTGTATGTCCTAATTAAAAGTCCATATTATTATTATACCCTATTATAATCAGAAAAATAAGAGTTAACATGAATACGGTTTTCATGAAAGAAGCAAATATTTATTGCCCTGGTTATCAGTGCCAAAATGGGGACCAACTAATTGTGATATAATATTGAAACTAATAATTAATTTAATTCTTTTACTATGACTTTGGGCAAACCACTTACCCCCTCTGTTTTTCTACTTATAAATTACGTTTCATAAGTTTCTCAAAGTTTTGAGATCTTAAAGGCTCTTATAATGTAAGTTTTTACTTCAACTGAGTTACTCGTTCAACTGAGAAAAAAAATCTATCCATACATTGATTTTATTTTCAAAAACTATTCATAAAAACTTACTTTTTCAAAAGTTACTAGCTTGTCACTCACATTAAATTTTAATTCGAACAATTTTAAGTTAACTTGGTAGCTGAAAGTTAAATGTAGAATTACACAGACCATTAGATTGGCATTCCAAGGGTATAACTTGAAAGTCAAAACCACATTTCTATACCAAATTGTGACAAGTTTATACACGTTACTTTATTATTTTTTAAAAGTGATTTTAAACAGCATTATTTTAAAACCTACAAATAATCACCCCCAACTTATCCACTAAACTAGTATGTTTTGCTGGTACTCTATATGCTATAATGTGAGATTTTTCAAATTATAAGGAAAATCTATGTTTACATATACTGTAATATTGTACATTTCTACCAAGCTCTTGACACCCCTTAGTTAGTTAGCAGGGTACATAAATTATTTACTATAATAAACAAAAGTCAGTGTGCCACTACAAGTCAAAGAAGTGTGGCTTTCAAAACACAGGGGCTCCACATATATTCTTCTTGCTTACAAAAGATTTCCATGACAAAGGGGATTATAAATCAAAGGGAAAACATTTAGAATTCTGTCAACGCTAAAACCAAAACCTCACTTTTAATATCAATTAACTCACTCTTATTAATTTCTAGATCACTTAGAAATATTTTATAGTTAGAATTTGGAATGGCACTTGTATAATTGGGTGTGTATGTGTGTGTGCATAAACAGCTATTTTTTCTCTTGGTATTAGAGAATGAATATGAAGAACACACACAATACAATGTGTCTAAGTTCCTTCCTTGGCTGAATTCTCAAAAGATTATTATTTGGTCATCCTTACCTACCACTCCTTAATTTTAAATTCACAGTCAATAATTCAGATGAAAAAGGGAGCAAGTAAAAAGTAGGGTGATGTGACTCTCCTTCCAACTTTGCTGCTTCAAGTCAAGTAAACAACAAAATAATATACAATATATATACTCAGTTTTTCCACCAGACATCTCTTTAATCATTATACATACTTTTCAATGGGAAGAGGATGTGGTCCAGACACAGAAAGTTTGTAGATAAACATGAGAAATTTTCTAAAAGCATCAAAAAAGGGCCAGTGTGAGAGTAAACAAATGCATTTGTTTGAATTGATGGATTTGGAAACCATTTTTCTCTCCACGGGTGTCAACAGGCCCAGCTGCATAAGCTGCTTCTCTGTTAGGAGTTCCGAAGAATAAGGCTCATAAAACTGGATGGCAGCTCCATATACCTGCAGAGCAACAGAATTCCATTGTAAGATTTGAGGATTTTTTGAAATTAATTTCTCTCTCTTATTCCACAAAAATATTTGCTTAAAATCCATGACAGATAAAAAAAGAAAAATGTAGACATTGCTGATAGGAATATAAAATGGTGTGGCTCCTATGGAAAAGTTTGGCAGCTCCACCAAAAGTTAAATAAAGAACTACCAGCTGATATACAGCGATTTTACTCTTAGGTATACAAGTACGAGGTGGGGACTGAAAGAAAAGGAACTTTTTTAAATAAAAAATTGCATTATTTATTCATACATTTTAAAACTTCAATCACCTTCAAAGTACTCTCCATTTGATGCAATCCATCTACTGAGAGGTTTTTTTCACAGCTCAAAACAGTTTTTGAACTCATTGATTTTGATGCCTTCTATTGCTTCTGGAGTTTTTTATCTCATCACTTCTACATAGACAAAACATTTCCCATTGAGGACTTTTCTCATCCGAGGAAACAAAAAAAGTCACTCAGGGCAAGATCGGGTGAATCCAGAGGGTGAGGCATGAAGGTCATGCCGTTTTTTTGGTCAAAAACTGATGAATACTCAGTGCAGTGTGGGTAGGTGCACTCATAAATCATTCCTCATGAAATGGGCAAGTGCACTGAAAGATTCTTCAAAAAAATTCACTGAAGCAGAACACAGTCTCTCACAATGACACTAACTGGTACACTGATACAGATGAGTTCCTAGAACACTCACCAAGCAGGGAAAGCCCTCTAGAAGATAATTATAGGATTTGTTTGGGTCCCCTCCACCACCACCACCATTTATTCCCTGCTTTTTGAAAGTTCATGTTATGCCACATCACTTTTACAAAAGACCTACATTAGCACCTGATTATGCTAACAGAAGTAAGTCCAAAGGGGGTTTTCACTTTTATAAAAAAGGGCAAATAGCAAAAATAGCATTCAGCATTTGTTTTGCAACCATTGTTATAGAGGCAGTATGGACCCCAGCAGTGAGAGTGGCATCACCAAACTCCTTCCCAGGGAACCACAGTCGGCACCCCCCCGTCATGCCCCCATACTTTAAATTGTGTCTGTGAGCATCTGTTCTTTATCTCGATTTATTTTGCATTTCTGTTAGCAAGATGTGTCTTATGGTATCAGAAAGATCTCATAAGGGTGCTTGTTATGCTTAGTATAAGGTGACATAATTAAGCATTTTGACTATGAACTAAATAAACACATCCTACATGTGTTGAACTTGCCTGGTCCACCATTTGTACTATCTACACAAAGAGAGAAAGAATCTTGAGAGCTGCCAAAATTACTATTGGTTCTGTTAGTAAAAGAGTGGTCTCCTTTAGCTGGCATCCAGTAACGGATAAAATGGAAAGTCTATTGTTTAAGTGGACTGATGGGTGTACAAAGCATGATGTGTATTTATCATACCATTTCTGCTTTTACTATATGTTAGTGTTACTTTAGGTTTCATGTGTTATTTAATATGGTTTGGTAGGTTGTTTTTGGACTCTGGGAGTGCTCAAAACATTTTCCTATATAAATTAATGGCAACTGTTTCTTTACTTTACACCATTTTGGCTTGCAAAAGATTTCATAGAAATGCTCTACTTTCAGAGAATAGGGGAAACCTGTATACCCAGAAGAATTCAAAACAATGACTCAAACATATATTTGTATACCAATGTTCATAACCACATCCTCATTAGGCAAAGGGTGGAAACAACCCAAATGTCCATCAACAGATGGATAAACAAAATGTGGTATATACAAGCAATGGAATATTACTCATCCTTTAAAAAATGCAATTCTGACAGATGCAGCAACATGGAGGAACCCTGAAAACATTACACTAAGTGAAATAAGCCACATACAAAAGGACAAATATTATATTATTTCATTTATGTGAGCTACCTAGAATAGGCAACTCTGTAGAGACAAAAAGTAAAATAGAGGTTACCAGGGACTTGGGATGGGGTGAGGGAAACTTCTGTTAGGGTAACAAAGAAGTTCTCAAACTGGATAGTAGGATATAAATCTTCCAACTATTTTGTTACATATATATCACATTAACCCTTGTCTTTATAGATATGACACTCCCACATAAAATTATTTCAAAGCGATCTCAGAGGTTTTTTAAATAAGCATATCAATGAGGCTTGTTGTTCTCTAGTGGTCAAATTTGTAACTCAAGAGTTTGAAGATCTTAAAATTTTCATTTATATTTAAATCTTTCAGATAAGAGAATAAATGATTATCAAGCTAAAGAGTTAGCTTAGTTGTCAGCAATCCATTTAATGTAGTTGGTCTTCATTCAGTAAGTATTCTACTATATTCAGTAAGTATTCTACTATATTCCACATACTGTGCTGGATCTTAAACTTCATTGTCTTTAATACAGTGGTTGTAAACTTGTAGCCTATATAATGAGGCCACAGATATATTTTGTTTGAGCCACAAGAGTCAGCTTTGGTTAGCTATAATTTTCAATAAAATTGCCTATTTTATCAAATTTCCTAAGAAAATTTTCAATTTCAAATTTCTACTCTATTAGTAGTTTTATTTTCTAATATTTATTTCTAATATCTTTTTTCAAAATATCACTCTATGTCATTATTACTGCTTTATATATGTTTTCAATTTCTGACTATTGCAAACAAAGCATATGCATGTTTTTCGAAGATGTATACACTCCTATCTCTTAGGATATGCTCAGGACTGTAACCACTGGATCACAGGGTAATTTCTTTTCCTTGCTGACAATGTAGAAGTTCTATATTTATTCTGGATACAAGACCTATTTTGAATCTATATCTCACACTATTTTCTCTCAACTTGGGACCTGCTTTTTCACTTTCTTCATGATATCTTTGAATGAATAGATATTCTTAACTCCAATGAGGTCTATTATTCATCTTTTCTCTACTGGCTACTGCTTTCTGAATGCTGTTTAAATTATCTTTGCTTACTCTCTCTATTTTAACATATTATGTTCCTTCTGACCCTCATTGTTGTTGTTGAAAAATTAGCCAATCTAATAGCTGTTCCTTTGAAAGTAAATGTCTATTCTTTTTGTTGATTTTTTTCTTGGTGTCCCTATATGAAAAGAGATGGTTTTGTGTTTTTACTTTTTTTCTACTGAAGTTTCAGAGTGTATCTTTAATCCAAAGACTCAATTTTTCACCAACCCTGAAAAACTCTCAACCAATTAACTCTTTATATGCTGCCACTCCCTTTTCTGGTCTCTCCTTCTGAAATCCATAAATATCTACTGGTCCTATGATTGTATCCTGTACAACATATTTCTAACTTCTTTTATGTTTTTCTGTGCTACATTTTAAGCGATCTCTTCCACTTCATTAATTCTCCTTTCATGCATGTCTTCTCTGTTGTTTAAACCACTTACTGAATTCAATTTTAAGAACCATATTTTTCACTTCTAGACATTTCTTTTCCAATCTGTCTATTCATTTTTCAAAATATGCTGTTCTTTCCTTGATGCTTTAAGCCCCTCTTTTAGATCTTGAATCATTTCAATTATATATTGAATCTATAATATCCTTCATATTGTTGTTATTCTTTCATTTCATTATCTTGAAGGTCTAATCCAGCTTTGAATTATGAGTCTTGTCAAGTCTTCCTATGGTTGCCATGTCTTCTAACTTTTACTATAATCTCATTTTAAGGCCTGAGTTTTGGGGGTGTCTCTCCCAAAAGACTTTATATTTGCTTCTATAGAAGCTTCAGGGTTATCAACATCCTGATACCAGTTTTCATGCTGACCTTTCACCTTGGGCATTATAGTATTTAAACCAAAATGTATTCTGTTCAAATAATTCTAACATTCAAATAAAACTTAGGCCATATTAATCATTCTACAGGATTAAAACGTGAACAAAATAGGTTAAATAAAAGAGGAAAAATATACCTTTTCAGCAGAAGAACCTGTCAGAACAAAAGTTGAAAAAACTGGAAGTGGGTATTTGGTTTGAGGATCCCAACACTCAATAGTAGCTCCCATAGGAAGGCAGAACAGAGGTACAGATTCTGAAAGTGGAAATGACTCATAATCATCTTCTGGATATCTAAAAATTAAACCTTTTGGAGAAAGGAGACAATGATAAATTTTTTTAAATAGGTACTTTTCCATATATTATATGTGATTAGTTACTAGGACACTTGAATGGCAAATTTCATGGAAATTATTTGTGTATAAAATTTTAAAATCAATTTTTCTTTTGCCATATCAGAAATTAAAATAAATAAACAAATTTGGCCCCTTTTTTAACCTATGGACTTTTAGTTACAAAATGTATTAAATATACTAGTTAAAATTCTACTTAACAGGATCACAAGTCTTAATGTACTTTCTTCTACACACTGCCAATATCTTACAGGAATGGTATAAATACACAGGAAAATTTACCATTTCAGTTAGACTTCCGTAAAAAATTCAAGGAAGGGACAAGTATTACGAAATAATACCAAGAAAACAGAAATTATCACAGATCCTAAACTCATCTTGAGAGAGAAGCAGTATAAAAGGCATGCAACATGATAAGTAAACGAGAAACCATTTATGACTGAGTAGAGAGTATGTGAGACCAAGTAAGTAGGTGTGTGGGGGGATATTCTGAGAAGCATAACAAAGCCCTTTCATAATAAGGTAGTTCCATGGCATTAGTTCCTTAGTCTATATGCAGACCACATCTAAGATAAACACTTAAAAATCAATAGCAGATATTTGAGTCCAAATTCAGTCTTCAAAACTCTGTATTCTAAATTGTATCATAAAAAAATACCTGAATACTTTCACAAAGCTCATTTCTGTTAGGTTCTTTTTTAATTGACACTTTCTCCCCACCAAAAAAAAAAAAATATTTCAATAAAATCGTATACAATCAACACATTACAGCAATATTAACAGTATCACATTTTAAAATGATACTAAATTTGTAATTTTTATATTATAAATTAAGTGGTTTAATTCATCAATATCACTGTCTCTATGACAGTTAACATTTTTCAGATATAAATTTGCCTTACTTCTTTGAAGTAAAACTTTATTCCAAAAATTTCTCATGATCAAAAAATATTTGACACTGCTTGTTTTCACAAAAAAAAGTATTCCAGTATTTCTCTTTTATTTACAACTGGAACATACCTGTATTTTCAGTTTTTATCCCACCATACCAGCGGGATGAAGAGGTCACACTTAAATCTTTACAGCCCTTGACACTTTACTGTGCAGTAAGTATGTGGCGATAGATTTCTCAAACACTTCATGGCAGAAAAGTTTCTCAGGCCCTCCTCTCCTCCATATAGCTGATTCTTTGCAACAAGGGAGAAGGGAAGCAAGTCCACCTTTCATGGCAAGTAACATGTGGTTTCAAATCAGACACACAGAGATAAGAGAAGGAAATATAAGAAGTAAAGATGCAGTTTGACACTTTCCTGACTGCCAAAATAAAAAAGATCACAGAGTGAGCAGTTTCCACTGAATTGTTAAATCTATTAGTGTAGACTAAAAGTCTGCATGTTTATTCCACAAATGGCTGCTTGGGATGGAGGTTTCGATTTAATTTACAGCACTTTTTGGGGGGAGGGGGAGGGGAAACAATATTAATATATCGTTATGTATAAAATGTATTTAAGAAAATTTACGCCTTTACATGCTGAAAATATAGATAATTTCATTTACAAATAGATCAATTCTGCAAAAAACATAAGGGAGCATACATTGCCTCTCCTAATGAAATGTTAATGTGCAATAATAACTATAGTAACAGATAATTTTTTTAAAAATTTACTTACCAGCTTTGTATGCTATTGAATCAGAAGCAGGCACAGACTTCTTATAACACAAAAACACACTGGAACCCCACTGTAAAATATAAATTAGGTTTAAAAAAAGACGAGAGAAAAAGTTTCATTTTGTTTAATGTTGTCTACAGGTTCTGATTATTTATTCAGGGAAGTCTGTTTAAAATACATATTTAGACTAAATACAAAACAGACTATACAGTATAAAACACAGCAAAACATCAAGTTGAGAACACCAGAAGAGTAAAATAACACTGCCACAAATATCAAACTGACATGAAGGCAGTTTCAAAAAGTTCAGAATTCTGTAATCATCTAGAACTGCCTGTATCTGAGAGACAGAACAAAGCAGAATGAACATTAGAGTTCAAACTGAGAGAACCCAGGGTCACCTGGGTGCTACAAAGTCATTACCTCCAGAGGCAAACCTGTGTTGACTAACAGCCATGGCTGCATTAGACATCTCAGGTGCTTATACCACATGTAAGCTAATACTAGTTTGATGTAAATATATTTTTCAAAATAAATCTAACTCAATAGCAAACTTTAGTCTCATGAAACTATAAATCAAATGTATATCTTTGATATTCTTCTTCATTGGAGCCCTTCTAAAAAATATGTAAATATTTAAAATAAATACATATAAGGGGGTCCCCAGCCAGTCTCCCTGCAGTTGTTCTAAGAAACACCACTGAAACCAAAAAACTAATAAAGCTGCTATATAATAGTGCAACAAAAGCAATATTAGCATGTACCCCCCGCCCCTGAAAAAATTCTGACTTTAAGTATCTATTTTCTGGATGAAATTATTCTAAGATATCAGGTAGGTAAGAATTTTTAAAATTATAATGCATCAAAAATTAGAGAGCTAAAGATAATAAAAATCATGAAAACATAAGCTGAGACTAAATTACATGCCTGATAATAAACAGGAATCCAAAAATTATCTTTTAAAAATATGAAACTTTATTCTTACCATTCCACAATTTAAGTTTTTGTCAACTTTGCAGAAGGTATGAGGAGGGGTTTCTCCTTTACTGGTTACAATAACACAAATATCTGTTACAGCCAAGGAATTCTGGGGTCGAATTAGAGGAGCCCTTCGATAAGTGATAAAGATTCTTTGTGAAGTAGTTGAACTATTGTTGACATTGGCACAGCGACCATAGGGTGTGGCTTGGATCACTTCACATCCTGGAATAAGCCTTTCTTTCCCTTCATATAGAACTCTGCAAGGCAAGGAGAGGAAAATAGGTAAGTAAACAAATTTCAGGTCACTGCTGGTTTTCTTCTTGACAAACAAACTGGGTCTCTATCTACTGTCTCCCAAATCTTAACTGCAAACCCAAACTAAAATTACTACTTTGGGAATTATAAATCTCTTTCCTATATTTGAACAGCTAGAATATAATTTTAAGAAGTGTAAACAGGATTGAAGAACTTGATTTTTTTGTTGCTTATTATAAGAAACATGAAACAAGAAAAGGGCAGTACCACAAACATGTTCAGGTCAATTCCTAGAGAACTCTAGGATCAGATACTTTCACAAAATATTTGTTCATAATTCCTGTTAAGATCTTGCCTTTAAAACTCCCTTATTTATTGGATGAGCTAATAAATAAAAAAGATATCTTATGGTTGTGGATAAGCAACTTAATACAGTAAGATGTCAGTGCTTCCCAAATAGATCTACAGAGTCAGTACAGTTCCTATTTAAACCCTAGTTGCCTTTTTTCTTGTAGAAACGGGCAACATGTCCTTTAAGTTCATGTGGGAATAGAAGGCATGTGGTATTATAAGAACAAATTTGGAATACTCACACGCCCCTATTTCAAAACTTATCTCCTATTACCTTTTTCATATGTTTGAAAAATTTCAAAAAACATAAGTGCTGGAGGAAAATACTAATTTAGAAGTCAATGAATCTGATAAATGGAGGAAGATAAGAACTTTGGACAGTAGTCTGTGATTCTTTTTATCTTAATATATCTGACATATCCTGTTAAATTATACTTTATGGAGTATTTAGTATTATGAGGGAATATCATATCTTACTTATTTTAACTAAATGTCTTTTCCAGAAAATAAAAACTATTTTTGTAAATACCTCAGTTTATATATCAGTCAAAAAGATCAAAAGTTGGACAATGGTGTTTCATATTTAAATGAAATGGATTACCTGTCTTATAGTGGCTAATAGGCTTTCCAAACCTCACCAATATGCTTAAGGGGGTACAGAGTAGAGGGGAGGGTCAGGTAAAAACATTTAGATCACCAAATATTGACAATTATTTCATCTGGAGAGAAATATTTACCACAATGATTAGCTCAGAGACAACCACATACTCTAGCAAACTTGGATCAGTAAACTACTATAACAGAAATTAGATGCCTTAGAGAACTGCAAAGTTATATATGAAAGAGCCACTTGCAACCTGAAAGCATCTAAGTATAATTATCTAAACCATTTTATTTTTAAGTTGTGCCACTCAACCACAAGAAACAATAATCTTTTGGAGATTCACATCTTTTCAATTATGAATGAATGGTGGGGGGTTGGGAAGAGGATGTGAAAAGATGGCTTTGAAAGGATGGCTAAGGGAACAGCGAAGGCTAGAACATAAGTCCCTGGCTGGTTTCCCTTCAACTGACATGGATATTATTTAAAAATTTACCCTACGGTCATCCTTCTATGGATATTACCTATTTTAAGACAACCATAGAGAAAATTTTTTAAAAACTGAAAGTAAATGCATGTCCTGTATCACTCCGCCTCAACCAATAATTTGTGTTCATACTCGTTTTAACCTCCTTTCCCCTTCTCAAAGGAAAAGCCCCTCCCATTAAAAGCTAATCCACTCACCTATGCTGTAGCTATTACCCCATTAATCTGTTTCACGATTTATTCTATCAAATATCTCCTCTTACTCCTACATTTCAGTTCTTCCTTCTCCATTGGTTTCTTTCCTTCAATATGAAGATGCTGCAAGTTATCCCCTGCGAGAAACCCTTGATTCTACATTTCCCTCATCTTCCAGGTATCCTAAAACATTGCTTCTGAGAGTTTTGTTAAAAAATGCAGATTCTGATTCAGTAAACCTGAGGCAGTGCCTGAGATTCTGAATATCTAACATGCTCCCAGGCACTATGGACAACATGGGTCCATGAACTACGCCTGGAATAGCAAGTCCCATTACTATCTCCTCTTTTCTTTAAAGATCAAGCTTTCCAAAAGAAGGCTCCATAACTCCAAGTGCCAATCATTTTTCAACTCTTTCTAACCTGGCTGCTGTAACCAATGATCCTATGAAGTTGTACAACCACCATCCTAACTGAACTAGGTTGACGGAAAATGACGGGGGCTAAACAGGGTGGATGATACTAAAGGAGTTAAATGATGCTGCTAAAAGTTCAAAGTAAGATAAGGACAAATAGTCATTTGGCTTTGGAAATTTAAACATAATGAGGGCCTTAGGATAATTTCACCACAGCTCTACTGCAATACTGGAGGAAGTGATGAATATGACATGTGGTGGTCAAATGTAGCAGATCACTACCTTAGTAGCTGAACTATCAACAGAACAGCCAGCAACCAACAGCTTAAAAAAAATTCAACAAACACGGAAATTTGTATATATAATGATACTAATGAATTAATCATTTTTTGAGATGTGATATAGTTACATTAAAAGGGAGAGATTCAACATAACAAAATCAGTTGAAATAACACATCACATTAATAGAATGAAGGAAAATCCATATTATCATCTCAATTACCAAAAAAAAGGCATTTGACAAAACCCAACACATTTTTATGTTAAAACTCTCATAAAAATCAGGAATAAAAGAACACAGGGAACCTTCCTTAACATGATAAATGACATTTATGAAAAACCCACAGCTAACATCATATGCTTTTATCACTGCTATTCAACACTGTACTCTAAGTTCTAGCCAGACCACTAAAACAATCAGTGTAGGGGGAGAAAAAAACAAACTATAATGAAAGGAATAAAATTATCTCTATTTGTAGAGGATACAATCTTCTTACTTTTAAAAATCTCCAGAAATCCCCTTGAAAGCTATTAGAGTTGATATGTTCAGCCAATTTGCAGGGTCCAACATTAATATATGAAGTTAAATTTCAGCTGTGTCAGCAATGAACAATCCAAAAAAACATATTAAGAAAAAAATCCCAGCCCTAGCTGGTGTAGCCCAGTGGATTGAGTGCGGGCTGAGAACCAAAGGGTCGCAGGTTCAATTCCCAGTCAGGGCACATGCCTGGGTTGTGGGCCAGGTCCCCAATGAGGGCCATGCAAGAGGCAACCACACATTGATGTTTCTCTCTCTCTCTCTCTCTCTTTCTCCCTCCCTTCCCATCTCTAAAAGTAAATAAAATCTTAAAAAAAAAAAAAAATCCCACTAATTGTGTAATAAAATACTTAGAAATAAAATTAATCAAGGAGGTGAAAGACTAAATGCCACAAAGCACTGCTGAAAGAAATTTAAAAACACTTAAATAAAAATAAAGACCTTTCATGTTCACAGGTTGGAAGATGATAATGTAAAGATGGCAATACTCCTCAAATAGATCTACAGATTAAATACAAAACCCCATTCAACAGCATGTTTTGCATATAAGGACAAGCTGATCCCAAATACTTTCCAAGATACTCTTAGGAACATGTAATATGTTTTTTCTAACTGATGATAATTGTAATAAGCAGAACAGGGTAACATATGACGTGTATATATGGAAAAATATTATGTATATTCTAAAATCACTTTTGGAAACAAGGCTTTTACAAAGAATGTTCATTAGCTGTGGACTAGATAATAAGTATCTCGTAACAACTACAGTTCTTCTAAACTATAAATACCCTCTTCCTCATGGCACTAAAAACCTCACAATACAATTATATTTTTTAAAGCAGAATGCTCCTTTGTTAAATATGTTCAGAAGTTTGATAAAACCCATCACATAACCCAAGGAGCTCCTTTAAAAAAAGCTTTTATTGTAGCTTCTTGTTTTTTTATGGTTAATTAATAAAATTATCTGGTAAGTACAACAGAAATAGAATCACATTTCAGGCTCTAAGGTCTTCAGTTCAATATTCTTTTGAAAGAAACTGATCTAATGATTCAAGCACTATGCAAAGAAATTCAGTAAGGGTGGATAGAGATATATAATATCTTATAATACTTAAACTTGAAGTAACAAAAATAGTAGAACTATCAAGGATTTCAAATTCCTATTCCCATGCACCTAAAATAATTTTTTTCCCCTTCACCATAACAAAAGAAAATAAGTCACAGTACCCAATGTCGGTAAGGGGTGGTTTATCTCTCCCTCTTTTATAACAGAGGAAAAGTTCTGGGCTTTTCAGACTCCCGTAGTTCAAGTTTGCTTGGAGAGCTGATGGAGTGGCTTCAACACAGGTGTAACCTTCAGGTACTGTTTCCCCAGCTGATTTGTTAATAACTGCAATGTCTATAATTGGAGCTTTAGGTCCAGTTGACTTAGTATCTAAACGATTTATTTCTTGATCCAACTGAGTAGATGTATCAGTGAGACCTGCCACAACGAAGTAGTCGGTCACTCTTGGACCTTTGTCTTCTATCATGGCGGCTATTATATTTCCTAGAAGAGAGAAAAAATCAATTAAGTAAAATACTTTATCCTAACTCACTAAAATTAAAATACTCCTGAGTTAACAGCACTCAACTAACACACTACCCAGTCGAGTTATAAGCAAAGGGCTGTCATTCTGTAGAAGCATGTGTTAGTATTATCTTGTGAGTTTTTACTTCCTACAACATATAAATTGGCAGCATCGCTGAATATGTAAGGCTACTATGATCCTTTCATATGCCTAAGCCTCTGTAAAAAATACTCAGACTATCAGAGACAAGTTACGGTGCATTCCTTCAAGCAAAATGCACTTGATGAACAATATTTATACCATTTAAAAAATCATTCTCTTTAAGTTACAGAATTCCTAGAGCTAAATTTTACATTTAAACAAATAATTCAGCACTCTTTCAGTCAAGATGGCAGTATAGGCAGACATGGCTTACCTCTTCACACAATGACATCAAAATTACAACTAAAATACACAACAATCATCACTCACGACCATCAGAAATAGAGTTAAATGGAAGTCTGACAACTACAGAATTAAAAAACCACATCCGTCCAGACTGCTAGGAGGTGCATAGATTTGGAACAGGCTGGTCCCTCATCCACGTGTAGAGGATAAATATTTGGGAGAAATATCTCCAGAGCAAGGAGTCCCAGGCCCACACTAGGCCCCCCAGCCCAGGGTTCCATTGCCATGAAGCTAAGAATCCACAACTTCTGGCTGAAAAAAAACCAACCCAGATTGAGTGGGTGGAAAAAACGGCTGGTGCCCGAAGCACTTCCTGTTAACCCACACATAGACTCACCTACTTACACTCACTCCCTCTGAGCTCCTGCACTGGGGTAGCAGCTTCAAAGGCACCAGTGGTATGCAGGGAGAAACTAAAGTGTCTGGCATCAAGGCAATCAGAGGCCACTGTCCCTTTTCTAAACCCTCCCCGAGAGAGCCCACAAGCTGGTGCCATATTTGAGACTCCATCAACCTGGCTAACACTATTTGACCTGCCTTGGAGATCCCTAGAGACTCTGACCCACACAACTTTCAGACCCAAGCTGCTTTTCCATATGAATGGCTGGTCTTGGCTCCTGCTTCACAACTTCCTAAATCCTATCAAACAAGCAACAGCTGGCCTCAGTGAGTCCCAGGCCTAGCACTACCAGCAGCCAGCCTAGATTAACAGTTTGGCCTTGCCTGGGAATCTCCAAGCCCAGCATAAGTAGCAGCCATCTCAGATTGCTTTACAGCTCAGTCAGGGTGGCCCTGGGCAAAACACAGGTGGAGGCTGACCTTTGCCTGCACCACCAGGGAAACTCAAGGGTCAGCACACCCAGTGGACAACTACAGACCGCAATGGAGCAACATCACCCTGACCCTGCACACCTGATCCTCTTTGGAGGGCAGAAGTTGGTGGTAAGTGGTCACAGCCAATCCTTGCAGCTGACTGGCTTGGGTAAATCCCTGCCATTGATCTGCCAATAGCAATCAAGGCTCAACTACAAGAGGAGGGTGTACTCAGCCCACACAAACAGCATACCTCCAATACCCAGCCTGGGTGATAGAGGAAGCTGTGCACTGATACCTACAGAAAACCTACTACATTGCGCCACACCACCAAGATATGGAGTCAAAATAGCTCTATCTAATACATAGAAACAAATACAAGCAGGCCACCAAAACGAGGAGACAAAGAAACATGACCCAAAGGAAAGGACAAAGCGAAACTCCAGTCCTGAGACTTCCGGTCAAGACAGAGGCATAGGTAGACACACTGTGCCTCCTCCCACAACCATAATTAAGAACAACAAAAATTGAGAAACAGAAAAACAACCAGAACTGACAGAAAATTGACCTGTACGGAAGTCCAACAACCATTCATCCAGACAAGTAAGGGGCGGAGTCCAGGGCCCGCGGAGAGGGGCCGCAGCAGGAAAAAGTGGTAGATAGCAGACCTTGGGCACGGGATAGCAGTGGGCAGACCCAGTGAGGCGAGCAAGGCGGCAGGCTGACCGCAGTCACACATTCGTGCACAGATAATCCAGGCGAAAATGGGGAACTAGAAAGACCTCGCAACACAGCATCCCAGCACTGGGAAATAAAACCTAAAACACCAATTGAAACACTTGTCAGGGTTGAGGTAGCAGGAGAGACTCCCAGCTCCACAGGAGAGTTCGATGGAGAGACCCACAGGGTCCTAGAGGTACACAAGTCCACCCACCCAGGAATCAGCAACAGAAGGGCCCAATTTGCTTGTGGGAAGAGGTGGAAGGGACTGAGATACGAGAGAGAGTGGAGCAAGTGCCATTGTTCCCTCTCGGACCTCCCCCCCACAAACAGCATCACAACCCAGCAATTGGGCTGTCCTGCCCTTGTGAACACCTAAGGCTCTGCCCCTCACTATGTAACAGGCGCTACCAGACCCCCCCCACAAAAAAAAAATGGCCCAAACAGAAGAACAGATCAAAGCCCCAGAGCAAATACATATAAGCGACCAAGAGATAGCCAACCTATCAGATGCACAGTTCAAAGACCCGGTGAACAGGATGCTCACAGAATTGGCTGATTTTGGTCGCAAATCAGGTGAACAAATGAAGGTTACACTAAGGGAAATGAAGGCAAATGCACAGGGAACCAATAGTGATGGGAGGAAAACTGGGACTCAAATCACTGGAGTGGACCAGACAGAGGAAAGAAACAACCAAACAGAAAAGAAGGAAGAAACAAGAATTCAAAAAAATGAGGAGAGGCTTAGGAACCTCCAGGACATCTTTAAACGTTCCAACATCCGAATTATAGGGGTACCAGAAGGGGAAGAGGAAGAACAACAAGTGGAAAACTTATTTCAACAAATAATAAAGGAGAACTTCTCCAATCTGGCAAAGGAAATAGACTTCCAGGAAGTCCAGGAAGCTCAGAGAGTCCCAAAGAAGGTGGACCCAAGGAGGAACACACCAAGGCACATCATAATTACATTAGCCAAGATTAAAATGAAGGAGAGAATTCCAGAAGCAGCAAGAGATAAGGGGACAGTCACCTACAAAGGAGTTCTCATCAGACTGTCAGCTGATTTCTCAAAAGAGACCTTCCAGGCAAGAAGGGGCTGAAAGAAGTATTCCAAGTCATGAAAGTCAAGGACCTCCATCCAAGATTACTCTATCCAGCAAAGCTGTCATTTAGAATGGAAGGGCAGATAAAGTGCTTCTCGGATAAGGTCAAGTTAAAGGAGTTCATCGTCACCAAGCCCTTATTATATGAAATGTTAAAGGGACTTATCTAAGAAAAAACATAAAAAATATGAACAGTAAAAAGAGAGCAAACTCACAGTTATTAACAACCACACCTAAAACAAAAGCAAACTAAGCAAACAGCTAGAACAGGAACAGAACCACAGAAATGGAAATCACATGGAGGGTTAGCAACAGGGGGAGTGGGAGGAGTAGAGAGGGGGAAAAGGTAGAGAATGAGTAGCATAGATGGTAGGTAGAAAATAGACAGGGGGAGGGCAAGAAGAGTATGGGAAATGTAGAAGCTAAAGAACTTATGACACATGGACGTGAACTAAAGGGGGGAATGTAGGTGGGAGGGGGTGTGCAAGGTGGAGGGCAATGAAGGGGGGAAATGGGACAACTGTAATAGCATAATCAATAAAATATATTAAAAAAAAAAAAACAACAAAAAACCCTCCAGTCCTAGCTGGTGTGGTTCAGTGGATTGAGCACCATTCTGCGAACCAAAGGGTTATGGGTTTGATTCCCAGTGAGGGCATACAGCTGGGTTGTAGGCCAGGTCCCCAATAGGAGGCACGCAAAAGGCAACCAACCATACATTGATGTTTCTATCCCTCTTTTTCTCCCTCCCTTCCACTCTATATAAAAATAAATAAATTCTTTTAAAACAAACAAACAAAAAAAAATCCAGAGAAAGAGCTAAACAAAATGGAGATAAGCAATCTATCAGAAGCAGAGTTCAGAACACTGGTTATAAGGATGCTCAAGGAACTTAGTGAGGACCTCAGCAGCATAAAAAAAAATCCAGTCAGAAACAAAGGATACACTAATTGAAATAAAGAACAATTTACAGGGAAACAACAGTAGAGTGGATGAAGCCAAGAATCAAATCAACGATATGGAACATAAGGAACCAAAAAACAACCAATCAAAACAAGAAGAAAAAAGAAACAAACAACAACAAACAAAATGAGGATAGTTTTAGCAGCCTCCGGGACAACTTCAAACATTGCAATATTCACATCATAGGGGTGCCAAAAGGAGAAGAGAAAGAGCAAGAAATTGGAAATCAATTTGAAAAATAAATGGAAAAAAAAAAACTTCCTTAATTTGGTGAAGGAAATAAACATGTAAGTTCAAGAAGCAAGAGGGTCCCAAATAAGATGGATGCAAAGAGGCCCACTCCAAGACACATCATAATTAAAATGCCAAAGATTAAAGATAAACAATCATAAAAACAGCAAGAGAAAAGCAGTTAGTTACCTATG
The DNA here is from genome assembly GCA_039655065.1 of Glossophaga mutica. Lineage (NCBI taxonomy): Eukaryota > Metazoa > Chordata > Mammalia > Chiroptera > Phyllostomidae > Glossophaga > Glossophaga mutica. The sequence goes on along the minus strand of CM077305.1, from coordinate 140,253,581 downwards.
AGGGAGTTCCCATAAGGCTGTCAGCTGATTCCTCAAAAGAAACTTTGCAGGCTAGAAGGTACTGGAAAGGAATATTCAAAGTCATGAAAAGCAGGGACCTACAGCCAAGACTGCTCTACCCAGCAAAGCTATCATTTAAAATCTGACAGATAAAGAGCTTCCCAGACAAGAAAAAAACTAAAGGAGTTCATCACCACCACCAAACCATTATTATATGAAATGTTAAAGGGACTTACTTAAGAAAAAGATCAAAACTATGAACAATAAAATGGCAAAAAATGCAAATCTATCAACAATTGAATCTAAAAAATAAACTAAGCAAACAAGAAGAACAGAGATAGAATCATCAACACAAAGAGTTGTTTTGATGGTTGCCAGATGGGAGGTGGGTATGGGGGAACGGGTGAAGAGGTGAAGGGATTAAGAAGTACAAATAGGTAATTACAGAATAGCCATGGGGATGTAAAGTACAGTGTAGAAAATGGAGTAGCCAAAAAACTTATATGTATGACCCATGGATGTGAACAACGGTGTGGGGATTGCCTGGGCAAGTAGGGAGTGCTGGGTGTAGAGGGGCAAAGAGGGAAAAATCAGGACAGCTGTAATAGCATAATCAACAAAATATAATAAAAGAAAGAAAAAACAAACACAGTTCATCATGGATTATTCAAAGTCTAACACACACAAAAAATGAAGGTAATTGTAATAAATATAATTAAACCAGTCTCTTAACAATTCCATTAGGAGTCTGTCTCTAATAGTTAAGAAATTTTATGTAAACACTGTGTAAACTACATTGAGGAATCATTAAGTATTTTGTATATAAATACCAGATAGAGCATAAAAAACTATAATTAAAGAAGACAACATTATATAAAACACACATTAAGAGACTTAGCCGTTACATAATAGAAACCTAGAGAATATGAACTTTGAGTCAAGATTTCTATTATCTTTAAATTCAATACCTCTAACAATAAAATTAAGCTTCTGAGTTTTAGATAGTTCCATAGATTTTTTTGTATTTTTCAAAAACAACTTCCTTGAGGTATAATTTATATACAACAATACACATATTTAAAGTTTACAGTTGATGGGGGACTCAACACTTGGAAAATTTTAGTTTCAGGTAATGATCAGTAAGACTAGTAGGTAATGCATGTGAAAAGCTATTGTTTCAGGAACTGCAGGTACGGCCGGCCCATCCTAACTCCAGGGACAGACAGACCACCACCCAGGGTGAGAATGCTTCAGTTTTTTAAATCTAATTTCCCCTGAATTCCAAACCCCTCACCACACATTGTTCTCTGATATAAAAAGGCTGGTTTGAAAGGAAATGTAGGACAGTCTGTTAGGATACAAACCCACCATCTTCCCAGCTAGCCGGCCATCTGAATAAAGTGTCCATAAAGATTCAATCCCTGTCTCTGCTTACTGGTTCTGGGAGGTGGCAGACAGCACAAATGCCAGCTTTTCTGGTTTCATATTCAGGTGACTCCGGTGGAACAGATTTTGGGACTCTCCGGTAAGTCTAGGTATTGGCAAGGAGTCTCGACTGCTGCCTGGACAGAGGGGCCCGGGGGAATGGATTTGGAGACTCCCTAGCAGCTGCCAAGTGATTTCCGTTGGGGATTCTCCTCCTCAGACTCTTGGCACTTCCTGTCATTTTTCACATTTGATTGAATCATTGCACTTTCTAGTTCAGATTACAATCCCAGAGAATGACTCTGGTTGTCAGTAATTTAAGGTGCTTTCTGGTTTACAGAGCTCTGTCTGGTAGAATGCGGGGCGGGGGGGACCACAATTCCAGAAAACAGCACTTTGGGGCAAGTTTTACCTAATTGGTCAATCTGTGCTTATAAACGTATGACTAAAAATAAAGTGGTTTTTATCGTAATACAGTTCGGCTTATGTATTGCATAATCAACTCAGGAGAGTGCTGGTCACTGAATGGGTCTTTAAATTACTGTATTATATACTATGACTAGAGTTGTTTTGTCAAAGATCAGGGAAGTGGGACAAAATACCTTACCTAGAAACTTTCATGAGTTTACATAATCAGGATGCAGGAATAAAAGGAAATAGATTAATGGTCCAGAGAAAGGGGAATTTGCCTGTGAAAGAAAATAGAAGCTCGGAAGAGAGAGCCCAGGAAGATCTAGATATTATGGCTGCTGTGAGCATGGTTGGGGTTCCCAAGGGCCCTCTGGCCCTAGATCTTCCTCCTTCCTCAGCTGAGGGAACTGGGGAAAGTGAGCCTGAACTGGTCTCGCCATCTGGAACCTGTCAGGGAACCAAATTCAGTGGAAGAAAAGCCCCTACCAGGGCAGAGCAATACCTTTTGCAAAAACTTGCAGTGGAAGTAGGGCCAGAGGGCCAGCCTGCTGGAAATTATGGACACATGCTCCATTTTCTACATCAGATCTGTTAAAACAGAAAATCTCTGGTATAAGAACCAGAGTACCGATATATCCCTTTAGAATGGATGAGGAGCGCACTCAGGTTTTTTGAGTGCCCTGTCTCTGCTTACTGACTCTGGTAGGTGACAGGCACCACAAATGCCAGCTTTTCCAGTTTCACCATTTGGTAAGTTTCCACAAATATATACACCTGCGAAATGACTAAATATATCCATCAACACCAAACTTCTCCTGTACTCCTTAATTATTCTAGCATTGACATATACGGAATCATTATAGTATGTATCCTTTTTCATCTAGCTTCTTTCACTCATCCTAATTATTTTGAGATAGATCCATGCTGTTGTATATATTAATAGTTCATTCCTTTTCATTGCTGAATAGTCCACTGTTGAATATGCCACAATATACTTATCCCTTCACCTATATAATAGACATTTGGATTACTTTCCATCTGGGGCTATTAAAGCTATCATGAACACCCATGTACAAGCCTTCTGAACATATGTTTTCCTTTACTGTAGGCAAATTTCTAAGACGTACTGGCTGGATCGCCTGGCTGGTGCATATAGTTCTAAAAAATTGCCAAATAGTTTTCTAGAGTGAGGCTACCATTTTGCATTCCTTCAAATAAGTATATGAGAGTTCCAGTTGTTCCACATCCTCTTGAAAACTCTATTAAGGTCAGTTACTTTTTTTTAAATCCTCACCTAAAGATATGTTTATTCATTGAGAAGAGAAAGGGAAAGAAACATCGATATGAGACACAAACATTGATAGGGTGCTTTCCATATGCACCTCAACTGGGGATTGGACTGGCAATCTAGGTATATGCCCTAACTAGGAATCGAACTTGCAACGTTTCGGTGTATGGAATAATGCTCCAAACCACTTAGACACCCAGCCAGGGTAAGATCAGACTTTTTAATTTAGACACTCTAATACATCTACAGTTATACTTAATTATAGTTTTAATTTGCATCTTTAGTGATGTGGGCCATCTTTTTATGTACTTATTTTCCATTCATATATATTTTCTTCAGTGAAGTTTCTGTTCAAATATTTTGCCTATGTTTTACTTGAGTTGTTAACTAATTATTAAGTTTTGAACATCATTATATATACTAGTGACAAGTCATATGCTAGGCATATGCTTTGCAAATATTTTCTACCAATCTGTGACTTATCTTTTTCTCTGAATAGTGCCTTTTGTAAAGAAGTTTTTATATTTAATAAGACCCATTTCTCAATTTCTTCTTTTATGGATCCTGTATGTGGTGTCATATTAAACAAATCATTGTCTAATCCAAGGTCACAAAGGTTTTCTCCCCCTGCTTCCATATACAAGTTTTTTCAATATATTTTATTGATTATGCTATTACAGTTGTCCCACGTTCCCCTTTCATTCCCCTCCACCCTGCATACCTCCTCCCATCCACATTCCCTTCCTTTAATTCACGTCCATGTGTCATAAGTTCTTTAGCTTCTACATTTCCCATACTATTCTTGCCCACCCCCTGTCTATTTTCTACCTACCATCTATGCTACTCATTCTCTACCTTTTCCCCCTCTCTACTCCTCCCACTCCCCCTGTTGCTAACCCTCCATGTGATTTCCATTTCTGTGGTTCTGTTCCTGTTCTAGCTGTTTGCTTAGTTTGCTTTTGTTTTAGGTGTGGTTGTTAATAACTGTGAGTTTGCTCTCTTTTTACTGTTCATATTTTTTATGTTTTTTCTTAGATAAGTCCCTTTAACATTTCATATAATAAGGGCTTGGTGATGATGAACTCCTTTAACTTGACCTTATCCGAGAAGCACTTTATCTGCCCTTCCATTCTAAATGACAGCTTTGCTGGATAGAGCAATCTTGGATGGAGGTCCTTGACTTTCATGACTTGGAATACTTCTTTCAGCCCCTTCTTGCCTGGAAGGTCTCTTTTGAGAAATCAGCTGACAGTCTGATGAGAACTCCTTTGTAGGTGACTGTCCCCTTATCTCTTGCTGCTTCTGGAATTCTCTCCTTCATTTTAATCTTGGCTAATGTAATTATGATGTGCCTTGGTGTGTTCCTCCTTGGGTCCACCTTCTTTGGGACTCTCTGAGCTTCCTGGATTTCCTGGAAGTCTATTTCCTTTGCCAGATTGGGGAAGTTCTCCTTTATTATTTGTTGAAATAAGTTTTCCACTTGTTGCTCTTCCTCTTCCCCTTCTGGTACCCCTATAATTCGGATGTTGGAACGTTTAAAGATGTCCTGGAGGTTCCTAAGCCTCTCCTCATTTTTTTGAATTCTTGTTTCTTCCTTCTTTTCTGTTTGGTTGTTTCTTTCCTCTGTCTGGTCCACTCCAGTGATTTGAGTCCCAGTTTTCCTCCCATCACTATTGGTTCCCTGTGCATTTGCCTTCATTTCCCTTAGTGTAGCCTTCATTTGTTCATCTGATTTGCGATCAAAATCAATCAATTCCGTGAGCATCCTGATCAGCAGGTCTTTGAACTGTGCATCTGATAGGTTGCTTTCTCTTGGTCGCTTATATGTATTTGCTCTGGGGCTTTGATCTGTTCTTCTGTTTGGGCCATTTTTTTTGTGGGGGGGCTCTGGTAGCGCCTGTTACATAGTGAGGGGCAGAGCCTTAGGTGTTCACCAGGGCGGGGCAGCCCAGTTGCTAGGTTGTGATGCTGTATGTGGATGTGGGTTCCAAGAGGGAACAATGGCACTTGCTCCACTCTCTCTCATATTTCAGTCCCTTCTGCCACTTCCCACAATCAAATTGGGACCTTCTGGTGCTGATTTCCATATGGGTGGGCTTATGTACATTCTAGGATCCTGTGGGTCTCTCTAATAAACTGTCCTGTGAAGCTGGGAGTCTCTCCTGGTACCTCAATCCCCACAAGTGTTTTCAATCGGTGTTTTCAGGTTTTATTTCCCAGCGCTGGGGCCCTGGGTTGCAAGGTCTGTCTCCCCGTTTTCACCTGGATTATCTGCGTGCAATTGTGGGACCACCTAGTCAGCCAGCCACCTTTCGGGGCCTCACTGGGTCTGCCCTTTGCCATCCCACGCCTGGTGTCCGCTAGCTGCTGTCTATGCACCTGGAGTCTGCTATCCGCCGCCTGTACACCCAGGGCTCCTGCATGCCCAGGTCCGCCGCCAGCCACTGCTTTTTCCTGCCGCAACTCTGTGCCTCTTACTAGTCTGGATGAATGGTTGTCAGACTTCCGTACAGTTCAATTTTCTGTTAGTTCAGATTGTTTTCTTGTTTCTAAATCTTTGTTGCCCTTAATTTTGGTTGTGTGAGGAGGCACAGTGTGTCCACCTATGCCTCCATCTTGGCCGGAAGTCTTTTTATAAAAGTTTTATAAATTTAGGTTTTACATTTAGGTCTATGACCCATTTTGAGTTACCATGTTTTGGCATGTATAACATACTTTTTTACCCAAATTTCTGAGGGAAAAATAAAGATGAACATTGTACATGGGTATAATGATTACATACCATGGGTTTAATAATTCCATGTATAATGTGCACAAAACCATGTGTGTGCATTATGCATGGGAGTGCATTATACACAGCAAAATACAGTAATTTTTGTATATGGTGTGAGGTATGAAACAAGATTCACTTTTTACACATAGATATCCAATTTTGTTTAGGGCCATTAGTTGAAAATACCACCTTCTCCCTACTGTACATCATCTCACCTAAAAGTGGAACCTAATCAACAAAACAAACAAGGAAAATATAACCAGAGACAATGAAATAAAGAACAAATTGATAGTAACTGGAGGGGAGGGAAATGGGGGTTAATGGGGGAGAGGGAAGGGTCATCAAGGAACTTGTATAAAGGACATGTGGACATCCCTGGCTGATGTGGCTCAGTGGACTGAGTGCCAGCCTGTCAACCAAAGGGTCGCTGGTTCAATTCCCAGTCGGGGCACATGCCTGGGTTGCGGGCCAGGTCCCCTGTAGGAGGCATGCAAGGGGCAACCACACATGGATGTTTCTCTCTCCCTTCCCCTCTCTCTAAAAATATATAAATAAAATCTTTTTTTAAAAAAAGACATATCTACATAGCCAAAGCAGGTAGGATCTAGGGTGGGAGGTGGGGATGGGAATCAGCACCAAAAGAGCCCAACTTGCTTGTGGGTGGTGGAGGAAGTTACTGAAAGTGCCAAAAGCCCAGAAAGCAGCATTGTTCCCTCTCTGACCCCTCCCCCACACAGAGTACCACAACTTAGCCACATGGGTTGCCCCACCCTGGCAAATACCTAAGGCTCTGCCCCTTACTACACAGCACCCGCTGAGACAAAAAATGGCCCAAATGAAAGAACAGATCAAAGCTCCAGAAAAAGTACAACTAAGCAATGAAGAGACAGCCAAACTATCAGATGCGTAGTTCAAAACACTGGCAATCAGATGCTCACAGAAATGGTTGACATTGATCACAAAATAGAGTAAAGAGTGAAGGCTATGAAAAGTGAATTAAAGGAAAATGCACAGGGAACCAACAGTGACAGGAAGGAAACTGGGACTCAAATCAACGGTATGGAGCAGAAGGAAGAAGTAAACATTCCATCGGAACAGAATGAAGAAACAAGAATTCAAAAATATGAGAAGAGGCTTAGGAACCTACGGGACAACTTTAAATATTCCAACAGCCAAATCATAGGGGTGCCAGAAGAAGAGGAGGAAGAGCAAGAAATTGAAAACTTATTTGAAGAAATAATGAAGGAGAACTTCCCTAATCTGACAAAGTAAATAGACTTCCAGGAAGCTGACGAAGCCCAGAGAGCCCCAAAGAAGAACACACCAAGGCATATCATCATTAAGCTACTTAAGATGAAAGACAAGGAATCTTAAAAGCAGCAAGAGAAAAGGAGACAGTTACCTACAGAGGAGGTCCCATAAGACTATCAGCTGATTTCTTAAAAGAAACCTTACAGGCAAGAAGGGGCTGGAAAGAAGTATTCAAAGTGATAAAATGCAAGGACCTACACATCCAAGATTATTCTATCCAGCAAAACTATAATTTAGAATGGAAAGGCAGATAAAGTGCTTCCCAGATAAGGTCAAGTTAAAGGAGGTCATCATCACCAAGACCTTATTATAAGAAATGTTAAAGGGACTTAGCAAAGGAAAAGAAGAAGATCAGAAAGTATGAAAGGTACAATGACAACAAACTCACAACTGTCAACAACTGAACCTAAAAAAACAAAAACAAACTAAGTAAATGACTAGAACAGGAACAGAATCACAGACACGGATATCACATGGAGGGTTATCAGTGGGGAGGGGACAGGAGAAAATGGGGGAAAAGGTACAGGGAATAAGAAGCATAAATAGTAGGTACAAAATAGACATGGGGAGGTTAAGAATGGTATGGGAAATGTAGAAGCCGAAGAACTTATATGTATGATTCATGGACATGAACTAAGGGGAGGGGGAAGCTGTGGAATAAAGGAGGGAAAAATGGGACAACTGTAATAGCATAATCAATAAATTTTTAAAAAATAAAAAAATCAATTTTCTGACAAACCCGGAAAAAACTTTTTAAATAAAATATTAATTTCCAATATGTGTGTTTATTTCTGGAGTCCCTATTCTGTTCCACTGATGTATTTGCCTATATGTCAGTACCACATGGTTTTGACAAATGTAGCTTTATAATAAATCTTGAAATCAGGCAGCATTAGTCTTCAATTCTGTTCTTTTCCAAAATCATTCTGAAAAAGGTTCTTTGCATTTTAATAAGTATTTTAGAATCAGCTTGTTAATTTCTTTAAAAAAAATGCCTACTGAGATTTTTCTTGCTGCCTTGCAACAAAACCTTTATTAACATTTTGAACATGTTCATCTATTACTGAAACTGGTAATTTCTAAACTTAAATTAGGGCAAATGGCTAGAATGCAGACTAGTGCCATCATTGGGTACTATGAATGCAAAACTAAAGAATTAACAGCCACTTTTTGGACAGAGGACCAGGTGCAGGGTGGACTTCTTCTAGATGCTGTAGATGGAAGAAGTGCAGCCATCTTCTAGCTGCTTGCCTGCAAAGATGAGCCTCTCCTGTTATGTCTGCATGGAGTGAGGGTGCAGAGGATGCCTTCCTTATCCTGGATCTTAGCTTTCATATTCTCAATGGTGTCACTGGGCTCCACCTCCAGGATGACAGTCTCACCAGTCAAGTTCTTCACAAAGATTTGCATTTTTGACTGGTTAGCGAATGCAAAAATACCACAAATCCAATCATGTTGAGTCACTTCAACAGCACACTGCTCTGGACAACACACTGCTGCTCTCATCAACACAGTGCTCTCAACAATGCCATTCACTTCTAAATTACCTAGTAAGATTTTTACTGGGACTGTGTTGAATCTGTAGGCCAACTTAAGGAGGGCTGACAACACCTAATCTTCTAACCTGAGAACAAGGTTTAGCTCTGCATTTATTTAGATTTTTTTTAATTTCTTTCATCAATATTTTACAGTTTACAACGTAACAATATAAAGTCTCTCACGTCTTTTGTAAGATTTGCCCTTAAATACTTAAATTTAGATGCTGCTGTAAATGACAGTGTTTCCTTTTACTAAATTTCCAATTGTTCACTGCTACTATACAGAAATACTATAATTGATTTTTATTTATTGACCTTATATAATGCAATTATGCCAAAGCTGCTTATGAGTTGGAGAGTTTTTTTGCAGGTTCCATCAAATTTTCTACACAGATAATATTTGTGAACAAGACAAATTTACTTCTTTATTTCCAATGTAGATGCCTTATATTTCATGGTCCTGCCTAGAATAGAACATCCAGTAAAGTGGTTTAAAAGAAATGATGACCCAAGAAAATATACAAATGACCAACAATCACATGAATAAATGCTCAACATCATTAGTCATAGAAACATTAGTCACAATAGCCAAAAGGTAGAAACAACCCAAGTATCCATCAAAAAACAAATAAATAAAACTCAGTATATGCATACAATGGAATATTATTCAGCCATAAGAAGGAATTAAATTTAATAAATGGTACATGAATGGACTTTGAAAACATTGTATTAAGTGAAGTAAGCCAGATAGACTTATTTGGAAAAAACATGATTCCACTTTATAGATACTCAGAGTAAAACAAAAATTACTAGGGGCTGGAAAAGGGGAAAATGAAGAATTACTGTTTAATGAGTACAGAGTTTATATTAACAATGATAAGAAACTTTTGGGTATAGACAATGGTAATGGTTACACAATGTTGTCAGTGTCTTTAATGCTACTGAATTGTACACTTACAAATAGTTAAAATGACATATATTACATATACACATTTTACCACAATAAAAAAAGAGAGAATACATCAATAATCATCTCTCCATATTAAACTTTTGGGTTCTATTAAGTTATAGAGTAAATTCCTGTAATCGGCTTCCTAATTCAGAGAATATAAAAGCCTGTGTAACAACTGTTATATGTTACCTTCTTGAATTTTGAAAAGAATACATACTTTATCATGATAACAATAATATATCTAGTGCCAGTGAATGTTATACTTGTATTTATTTATAGTGTTAAGAGTAAAGCTGTTGCAGCAAGGTTGTTTAAATATACATTTCCTTGATCACAAAAAGGGAGGAGGAGGATATGGAGAGTGGACATCTGTTTTGTTCCTTATCTTAGGGGAAAGAATTATTTCTTTTACCACTAAATATAACATTACTTGTAGGTTTTCCATACATGTTCTTTTTCAGGTTAAGGAAGTTCCTTTCTATTCCTGAGACTTTTATCAGGAACAGATTTTGGATTTTATCATACACTTTTTCTGCATCTATTGAAATCATGTGGTTTTTCTCTTTCCAGTTTTTAATATGGTGAATTACACTGATTATTTTTCAAATTAATAACCAATCTTGCATTCCTATGATAAGTCCCACTTGACCATGATATATTATCCTTTTTATATATTCTGGATTCTATTTGCTAAAATTCTGACTGAAATTTTATATTTTAATGAGGGACATTGATGTGTAGTTTTCTTTTCTTATAATGTCTATCTGGTTTTTGTAGAAAGTAATGTTAGCCCCACATGATGAGTAGAAAAGAACTTCCTCCTCTTTAATTCTCTGCAAGAGTTTGTATAGAACTGGTAATACCGTATTTTGCCATGTATAATGTGCTCCCCTGTATAAAGTGCACCCACGTTTTTGCCCCAAACATTCAGGGGAAAAAAATCTTTCATTTTAATTTTTTAATTATTTCTATTTAGACACTTCTTTATATTATAAGGGAATTTTAGAATTTATTTTTAATATATTATGACACAAGAAATTTTATGTAACAAATAATTACAAAACTGAAGAGCAGATACAAGGTAATTCAGGCACTACCTATGAATAATGTGCATCCTTATTTTCCCTTCAAAAGTGTGGGTAAAAAAGTACACATTATACATGGCAAAATATGGTATTTCTTCCTTAAATGTTTGATAGAATTCACCTGTGAAATCATCTGGGTTTGGAGTTTTCTTTTAAATCAATTCCTTTAAAGCAGAAGTGTCAAACTCATTTTCACTGGGGGCCACATGAGCCTCACGGTTGCCTTCAAAGGGCCAAATGTGGAGCTCCTTGCCCCTAGTTAAGTAGTAGTTACATTTATACAGTCCTAAAGTTACACTCAGCCCTTTGAAGGCAACCGCGAGGCTGATGTGGCCCCTGGTGAAAATGAGTTTGACACCGCTGCTTTAAAGCCTTACTCAACTACTTTTTTTTTTTAAGTATTTGTTATTGATTATGCTATTACAGTTTTCCCAATTTTTCCCCCTTTACCTCACCTCCGCCCTGCCCCCTCAACCCTCCAGCATTCCCCATCCCTTACTTCATGTCCATGGGTTGTACGTGTAAGTTCTTTGAGTCCTCTGTTTCCTATACCATTTTTGACCTCTCCCCATCTATTTAATGCCTACCAATTATGCTTCTTCCCTGTACCGCCCCCGCATGCCACCCTTCTCCCTCCCCACTGCAAACCCTCCATGTGATCTCCATTTCTCTGATTCTGTTCCTGTTCTAGCTGTTCGCTTAGTTTTGTTTTTGTCATTTTTCTTTTCTTTTAGGTTCATTTTTTGATAGTTGTGACTTTGTTGTCATTTTACTGTTCATATTTTTTTTAATTTATTATTTATTTATCTTTTAGAGGGGAAGGGTAGGAGAGAAGGAGAGGGAGAGAAATATCAATGTACGGTTGCCTCTCGTGTGTCCCCTGCCGGGAACTGGCCCGCAACCCAGGCATGTGCCCTGACTGGGAATCGAACCGTGATCCTTTGGTTCGCAGGCCCGCATTCAATCCACTGAGCTACACCAGCCAGGGCTACTGTTCATATTTTTTTATCATCTTTTTCTTAGTTAAGTCCCTTTAACATTTCTTATAATAAGGGCTTGGTGGTGATGAACTCCTTTAACTTGACCTTATCTGGGAAGCACTTTATCTGCCCTTCCATTTTAAATGATAGCTTTGCTGGATAGAGCAATCTTGGATGTAGGTCCATGACTTTCATGATTTCAAATACTTCTTTCCAGCCCCTTCTTGCCTATAAGGTTTCTTTTAAGAAATCAGCCGATAGTCTTATGGGACCTCCTCTGTAGGTAACTGTCTCCTTTTCTCTTGCTGCTTTTAAGATTCTCTCCTTATCTTTCATCTTGGGTAGTTTAATGATGATGTGCCTTGGTGTGTTCCTCTTTGGGTCCAACTTCTTTGGGACTCTGAGGTTCCTGGACTTCCCGGAAATCTATTTCCTTTGCCAGATTGGGGAAGTTTCCCTTCATTATTTTTTCAAATAAGTTTTCAATTTCTTGCTGCTGTTGTTCTCCTTCTGGCACCCCTATAATTTGGATATTGGAACATTTCACGTTGTCCCAGAGGTTCCTAAGCCTCTCTTCACTGACCTGAATTCTTGTTTCTTCATTCTGTTCCAGTGGATGTTTACTTTTCCCTTATGTTCCAAATTGTTGCTTTGAGTCCTGGTTTCCTACCTCTCACTGTTGGTTCCCGAATATTCTGCTTTATTGAACTTTGGGTATCCTTCATTTATCTTTTTAATTTTTCGACGAAGCTCAGTCAGTTCTGTGAATATTTTGATTGCCAGGGCTTTAAATTCTCCATCAGATAGATTGGGTATCTCCTCATCACTTAGTTCCCTTTCTGAAGTTTTGCTCTGTTCTTTCATTTGGGACATATTTCTTTGTCTTGGTGCACCTGATAGGCTGTAAGGGGGCGGGGCCTTAGGTATCCACCAGGGCAGGGCAACCCTCTTTTCTGCCCTGCAGCACTGCATGTGGGGGAGGTGCCAGAGAGAACAGTGCAGCTTGCCTGCTCCTCTCTAGCTCCCTTTCCAACAGACTCTCATGTGAGACTGGGAGTTTGTCCCACCAAGGTAACACCCGCCATAGTACTCAATCAACTCTGAGTCTCAGTTTCCTGTTCAGCCAGCCCCGCCTGCCCTGTCCTCAGCCTCCCCACAGTTTTTCTGAGCCAATCCCACACGCACGGCTTCACTGAAGGTTCTTACAAATGTGATTGTTCTGGCTGATTTTTTCTTTAATTTCTTGTCAAGAGTTCCATGCAGTTTGATTTTCTGGCGCTTCTGTTTGTTTATTGATTTTAGATTGGTTGTTATCCTCCTTTTGGTTGTGCGAGGAGCAAAGGGTTTTTACCTGTGCCTCCATCTTGGCAAAAACTAGATTCCCTACTCAACTTCTTCTTGAGAAAATTCTCATATTTTGTGTCTTAGTCCATTCAGGCTGCTATACCAGAATACCATAGACTGGGTGGTTTATAAACAGCAGAAATTTATTTCCCACAGTTCTGGAAGCTGGGAAGTCTAAGATCAAGGCACTGGCAGATTCAGTGCCTGGTGAGGGCTAGCTTCCTTGTTCACAGAAGGCTTTCTTTTTGCGGTGACATCACATGGCAGAAGAGAGCCAAGGATCTCTCTGGGTCTCTTATAGAAAGGCACTAATCCCATTCATGAGGGTTTCAACCTCATGACTAAATCACCTTCCAAAGTCCCACCTCTAAAAACCATCCTATTTGGGATTAGGTTTCAAGATTAAAAACTTGAGAGGAGGGGACAAAAATATTCAGTCTATAGTATCTTTCAATTTGTCCATTTCATCTAAGTTGTCAAATTTACTGGCATAAAGTGGTTTATAATATTCCCTTATTATCCTTTTACTATCAGTAGACTTTGTAGTGATGTCATCCATCTCATTTCTAATTAATAACTTTAGTAATTTGTGTCTTCTCTCTTTTTTTTTCCTTATCAGCCTGGCTAGAAATTTGTCAACTTTATTGCTCTTCTCTAAGAAACAGTTTTCAGTTTCTCTTTTTCACTATTGCTTTTCTGTAGTATCACACTGTATTACTTTCTACTTTGATCTTTATTATTTCCTTTCCTCTGCTTATGAAAATTTTAATTTGCTCTTTTTTTCCTAGTGTCTTAACCTAGAAGCTGAGGTCCTTAATTTGAGATCTTTCTTCTTTTCTAACATAGGTATTTAGTGCTATGAACCCCTCCCCAGGCAATTTTTAGTGGCATCCCACAAACTTGGTATGTTGTATTCTCTTTTTATTTGGTTCAAAATATTTTTTAATTTCCCTTAAAATACTTTTTCTTTGACCAATGACTATTTAAAAGTATGTTCTTCAGGTTACAAGAATCTTGGTTACTGCTTCTAACTTGATTACACTGTGGTCAGAAAATATATTGTGGATTAGTATTCTTTTCCATTTATTGACACTTATTTTATGTCTAAGAACACGGTCTAGCTTGATAAATATAACATGTGCTCTTCAGCAGAATGTGTGATCTGTTGCTGTTGAACAGAGGACTCTACAAACGTCAATCAAGTCAAGTAGGTTCATAGCGTTGTTTCAAGTCTACCTTATCCTTGCTGATTTTCTATCCTCTTAGTCTATCAATTATTAAGAACGGCACTGAAATCTCTGGCTATAATTGTATATTTTCCTATTTCTCCTTTCAGTTCTATCAGATTTTGCTTCATGTATTTTGAAGCTCTGGTATTAAGGACATAAAGATTTAAAATTATGTCTTTTTGATTAGTTGGCATCTTTATTATTATGAAATGAACTTCTTTATCTCTGGCAAATATTATTCTGTCTTAACAAGAGCTTTTGAAAAGAATTAAAATATTCATAAAACCTTAGGTATATAGTTTAAAAATTAAATTACCTTTTCCCACTGTAGCTGAGATAATCTTTAGAATCAATTTCCTTTCAACTTACTGTTTAGAATGGCACACATTTTAATAAATAAACACTGCTGACATCAACAAAATGTTATCATCTTCAATATACAAGGCTAAATGTAGCTGACGCAATTCCTCACTGTAACAAAAATACTTTTTTAAAGCTTCAAAAATATCTGTGTGTTCCCTGGTGTTCCAAATTATGCAGAATGAATGATGAGGTCTGTTTAAACCACAAAGGAACTATAGTTTTAACAAAGTTACTTGCTACATTTAAGCAATTTAAAATAAATCCTTCCCGATTCCATTTAGAAAGCATTAACAACATCAGTTATGCTGCCTGGGTCATGAAACCACGAAACTGAAAATATTAAGTCATTTCAGGTAAGATCAGTTCCTTTTTCAGAACACGAAACAGTGTAATTCTCTACTATTGCACCTGACACTGAAAGTTTTGTAAAGAAGGGGGGTTGTGAAGGAGGGTTGCAAACACAAATGCCTAAAGGGGTCAGGCAGGAGATGACTCTTGGAAACCGGAGAACGCAGGCAACTACTACCAGTCAGATCCCTCCAATTGTTGCCAAATGGACTTAGCAAAGCCAGAACTTCCTTTTTGCCTTTGTAAGAGAAACCAGAAATCAGGATTTCTATGTAAATCTCCAAGTTTTAAAATATCAGCAACTAATTCAAAATTCTTAAACACTAGTAAGATCAAACAAAACACAAGCACCATATATTCACTCTAAAGGTTAAGTCTAGAAAACAACAATGTCTAAATTCCATTAAAAAAATTGACCTGGTTATAAATACCTAACTTCACACATTAAAGATATGTGAGCCAATGTACCAAAATGTATATCAAACTGGTAATATAACCATGTAAAAGAGAATGAAAGGAGAAGTAATCCAAGTAACTTTTGAACAATTTACTTTTAACAAGAACTGAAAAGAAATCTTGTACTTTACTGAGAAGGCTTGCTTTTTACAGTGGTATGGTTATAGGAATTCTAAAATTATTCTGTATGTATTCTATGATGGAACAATTGTTGGAAACCAGAGTTCTTGTTCTGAGAAAAGGGAGGTATACATATGGAATGGGAGAAAGCAAGTAAAATCTATATATTACAATGGAATTAGAGGTATCAGTATGAACTTACAGCTTCAAAATACATATGCATACTAAATGCAATGTGGATCATAGAACAGAAAAGCACAATGATGTGAAAACTAGTGAAATTTAAATAAAATCTAGATTTTAATGAATACCAATGTAATAATATTGATGCCCTAGTTTTGACAAATGTACTATGGTAACACAAACATTAACCAGGAAGGAAGAAGTCTGTAGTGCCTTTTCACCATTTTTGTATACAAAAAATAATTCAAAAATAAAATATTTTAAATGTGTATCAACATTATTCATAACAGCCAAAAAGTGGAAATAGCCCAAATGTCCATCAACTGATGAAGAGATAAACAGCTTTTCTACACACACCCAGGCCCAGTACAGGAAGTCACAAGCTGTGAATCACTGATAGCACCAAACAGATTGACCAAGGCCACTCACGAGGAGCATCTGACAAAGGTCTGAATCCGTGTCTTTGCAGACCTACCTAATACATAAAAACCAATACAAAGCAGCAGCCAATATGGGAAAACAAAGAAGAAGACCCCAAATGAAAAAACAACAGAATTCTCCAGAAGAAGAGCAAGATGAAATGAAGGCAAGCAATTTATCAGATACAGAGATTAATGATTATAAGGATACTCAACAGCATGAAAAAAGACACAGAAATCAAAAAAGAACCAGTCAAAAATAAAGAATGTAACATCTGAAATAATACACTGGAATAATAAACAGTCAGTTAGATGAACCAGAAGATCAAATCAGTGATTTGGAAGACAAGGTAGAAAAAAGCACCCCAGGAGAGCAGCAAAAAGAAAAAAGAATTTTAAAAAATGAGGAGAGCTTAGGAAGTATTTTGGATAATGTGAAGAATAACAACATCCGCATCATGGGAACACCAAGGGAAGAGAGAGAGGAAGGGATCGAGAACCTATTTGAAGAAATGACTGAAAACTTCCCTAATCTAGTGAAGGAAAAAGACACACAAATCCAGGAAGCTCAGAGAGTCTCAAACAACTTGGAACCAAATAGGCCTACACAGAGACATATCATAATTAAATTGGCAAGGCTTAAAGACAAGGAGAGAATCCTAAAAGCCCCAAGAGAAAAGCAGGCAGTTACATACAAAGGAACACTCATTAGACTATCCTCTGATTTCCCAACAGAGACGTTTCAGGCCAGATGGCAATGACATGAAATATTCAAGGTGATGAAAAATAAAGACCTAAAACCAAAGCTACTTTACCCAGCAAGGCTATCATTTAAAATCAAAGGAGAAATAAGGAGCTTTCCAAACAAGAAATAGCTAGAGGAGTTTGTTAACACCAAACCTGTACTGCAACAAATGTTAAAGGCCTTGCTTGAAAAAGAAGGAGGAGGAAAGGAAAACAGTTTAACGATAAAATGGCACTAAGTACATATCTATCAATAATCACCTTAAATGAATGGCTTAAATGCTCAACCAAAAGACACAGGAGAGCTGAATGGATAAGAAAACAAGACCCATACACATGTGGCCTCCAAGAGACCCATCTCAGATCAAAAGATACACACAGACTAAAGGCAAAGGGATGGAAAAAGATTTTCATGCAAATGGAAAGAAGAAAAACGCTGGGGTAGCAGTACTTATAGCTGACAAAATAGATTTTAAAACCAAGGCTATGGTAAGAGACAAAGGAGGACACTACATAATGATAAAGAGAACAATCCAACAAGAGTATATCCTAGTATAACCCTAGTAAACATTTACACACCGAACATGGGAGCACCTAAACATATGAAACCAATTTTCATGGACATAAAGGGAGACATCAACAAAAATACAGTCATAGTCAGGGATTTTAACACCCCATTGACTTCAATGTATAGATCTTCCAGACAGAAAATTAACAAGGAGACAGTGACCTTAAATGACACACTACTTGAAACAGATTTAATTGATATCTTCAGAGCATTTCACACCAAAACAGAAGAATATACATACTTTTTAAATGCATGTGGAATGTTTTCTAGGATTGACCACATGTTAGGACACAAAACAAGTCTCAATAAATTTAAGAAGATTGAAATCATGCCAAAAATCTTCTCTGATCTCCATGCTATGAAACTAGAAATCAGTTACAAGAACACTGAAAAACATGCAAGAACATGGAAACTAAATAACATGTTATTAAACAATGAATAGGTCAATGAGAGAAAGGAAGAAATCAAAAGATACCTTGAAACAAATGAAAATGAGGACAAAACCATCCAAAATCTGTGGGACACAGGAAAAGCAATCCTAACAGGGAAATTCACAGTACTGCCAGCTGATCTCAAAAAAAAAAAAAAAAAAACAAGAAAAAGCTCAAATTAGTAATCTAATTTTATACTTAAAGGAACCTGAAAAACAAAACCAAAGCCCAAAGTGAGTAAAAGGAAGGAAATAATAAAGATCAGAGCAAAAATAAATGAAATAGAGTCTAAAAACAAAAGATCAATCAATCCAAGAGCTCGTTCTTTGGAAAAATAAACAAGATTGACAAACCTTTAAGAAAAAAGGAGAGAGGACACAAATAAATAAAATTGGAAATAAAATAGGAGAAATAACAACTGACACCAAAGAAAATACACCAAAGAAAACACTATGCACAACGACATGCCAATAAACTGGACAACCTGGATGAAATGAATAAATTCCTAGAAACATACAATCTTCCAAAACTAAACAGGAAGAATCAGAAAATCTAGACAGATTACACTGAGTGAAATTGACACAGTAATCAAAAAACTCCCAACAAATAAAAGCCCTGGACTGGATGGCTTCACAGAAAAAGTTTACCAAACATTCCGAGAAGAACCTAACACCTCTCCTTCTCAAATTATTTCAAAAAATTCAAAAGGAGGGAAGGCTCTCAAACTCAATTTTATGAGGCCAGCATTTTCCTTATTCCAAAACCAGATAAAGACACTACAAAGAAAAGTATATGACAATATCCCTGGTGAACACAACACTAACATCCTCAACAAAATATTAGCAAAATAAATACAGCAATGCATCAAAAAGATCATACACCATGATGAAGTGGGATTTATTCCATGAATGCAAGGTTGGTATAACATTTCCAAATCAATAAATGTAATTCATCACATAAAAAAAATGAAGGACAAAAACCACATGATCTTATCAATAGATGCAGAAAAAAGCATTTGATAAAATCTAGCACCCATTTATGATAAAAACTCTCAGCAAAGTGGGATCAGAGGGAACACACCTAAATATAATAAAGGTCATATATGACAAACCCTCTCCCAGCATCATACTCAATAGGCAACATCTACAACCATTCATCTTAAGATAGGAAACAAGACAGGGATGTCCACTTTCATCTCTCTTATTCAACATAGTACTGGAAGTCCTAGCCACAGCAAAAGACAAGGAGAAGAAATAAAAGGCATCCAAATTGGAAAGTAAGAAGTAAAATTGTCATTATTTCTAGATGATATGATATTGTTCCTAGAGAACCCCAAAGATTCCACCAAGAAACTACCAGAACTGATAAATGAATTCAGCAAAGTAGCAGGATACAAAATTAATATCCAGAAATCAGTTGCATTATTACATACCAATAATGAGCTAACAGAAAGGGATATTAAGAAAATAATCCCATTCACAATGGCTTCAAAAAGAATAAAATACCTAGGAATAAACCTAACCAATGATGTAAAAGACCTGTACTCAGAAAATTATAAGACACTGAAGAAACTGAAGAAGATACAAGTAAGTGGAAGCACATACCATGTTCATGGATAGGAAGAATTCGTATCATTAAAATGTCCATACTACCCAAAGTCTTCTATAGATTCAATGCAATTCCTATCAAGATTCCAATGACATATTTCACAGAACTAGAACAAATATTTCAAAAATTTATATGGAACCACAGAAGGCCCCACACAGCAACAGTGATCCTGAGAAAGAACAAAGTTGGAGGAATCATGCCACCCAGTATCAGCTATAATAGTAATCAAAACAGCATGGTACTGGCATGAAAAGATGCATAGATCAGTGGAAGAGAATTGAGAGCCCAGAAATAAACCCACATCTTTATACTAAATTAATATTTGAGAGAAAGCAAGCACATACAATGAGCTAAAGATAGTTTATTTGATAAATGGTGTTGGTAAAAGTAGACAGATACATGCAGAAAAATAAAACTAGACCGCCTTCTTACACCACAAGAGTAAATTCAAAATGGATTAAAGACAAATATTAGACCTGAAACCATAAAAAATCCTAGAAGAAAAAATAGGCATTAAAATCTCAGACACAGCTTGTAGCAATATTTTATCTACTATATCTCCCCAGGCAAGGGAAACAAAAGAAAAAATAAACAACTGGAACTCCATCAAATTAGAAAGTTTCTGCACGGCAGAAAGGAGACCATCAACAAAAGAAAAAGACAACCCACAGAATGGGAGAACATATTTGCCAATACATCTGATAAAGTGTTAATATCTAAAATTTATAAAGAAATTACAAAATTCAACACCAAAAACACGAACAACCCAATTTAAAAATGGGCAGAGGACCTGGATAGAAACTTCTCCAAAGAGGACATATAAATAGCCAGCAGACATATGAAGATGCTCAACATCACTAATCATCGGAGAAATGCAAATTAAAACCACACTGATATATCACCTGTCAGAACCGCTATCATCAATAAATCAACAAATAACAAATGCTGGTGAAAATGTGGAGAAAGGGGAACCCTTTTGCACTGTTGGTGGGAATGCAGACTGCTGCAGCCACTATGGAAAGCAGTATGGAGATGCCTCAAAAAATTAAAAATGGATATGCCTATTGACCCAGCAATCCCACTTCTGGGAACATATTCTAAGAAACCCTAAATACTAATTTGAAAGAACATAAGCACCCCTATGTTCACTGCAGTGTTATTTACAATCACCAAGATATGAAAGCAGCCCAAGTGTCCATCAGTAGATGAGTGGATTAAACAACTATGGGTCATTTACAGAATAGAATACTACTCAGCCATAAAAAAAGAAGAAGAAGAAAATTTTACCCTGTACAGCAGTATGGATGGACCTGGAGAACATTATGCTAAGTGAAATAAGCCAGTCAGAGAAAGATAAATACCATATGATTTCACTCATATGTGGAATCTAATGAACAAACTGAAATAACAAGGAAAACAGACATAGACACATAGAGAGCAGGATAACAGCTAAGGAGGGGAGGAGAAGTTAGGGAGTAGAGGGATTCAGCAGAAAGGAAGAAGGACTCATGGACATGGACAACAGTGTGGTGATTGTTGGTGGAAGGGAGTATCAGAGGACTAAGAAAAAGAAATAAATAAAATGCAGCACATCCATACAATGGACTGTCACTCAGCAATGAGAAGGAATTAAGCACTGTTACATGCTACAAGATGGACAGAGCCTGAAAATATGCTAAGTGGAAGACGTTAGTCACAAAGACCAAATATGGTATGTTTCTGTTGATATGAAATATTCAAAATAGACAATCCTACAGAAAGAGAAAGTAAATTGATGGCTGCCTCAAGTTAGAGGGTTAGGGGTTGAGAATGACTGCTAATGGGTATAGGGTTTTTCTTTTTTTGGAGTGATGAAGATGTTCTAACATGAATCGTGGTGATGGCTGAGCAATCTGTGACTATGCTAAAAACCAATGAATTGTATACTATAAATCTGATTGTGTGGTATGTGACTTATGTCTCAAATAAAGCTGTTAAAATGTACATGTATCTCCTCTTTCTCTCCACTAAAAATAAAATCCAGAAGCAGTGTCACCCCACAAGCAAAAACATACACAGCACCTACATTTTTGTTTCTCAAAATCATTCCCCACCAAAGAATACTAGAGCTCCTTGGAGAAATGACCAATTTCAAAGCTGCGCAAGAAGAGTACAAGATATATCTAACACAAAGCAAGGGAGGTGGGGATGGCTGGGGTGAGGAGGTGAATGGTGGGGGATAAATGCAGACAACTGTAATTGAACAACAATACAATAATTTTTAAAAAAATAAATCAACTAATTGAACTAAAAAAAAAGATATACCTAGAACATTTTATATGCAAGGGAGAAAACAAAATAAAACCGTTGCTCAAAGACTAATGAGGTCCCTAGAAAAATACACAGGAACTAGCTTGAAGAGTCTCCCATCAGCCAAACTGTGAACAATTTCAGTATCAAAATGAATGACAATAATAAAGTATATAACACATTGATTTTTTAAAGCCTTGTATCCTTACTGATATTTTATAATATAAGTGTACAATATAATATAAGTGAATGAAGGGTAGGGAAGTAAAAGAATGTTCTTCACAATATAATGCCAACTAATAAATCTAGAAGGAATAATAAAAACCATATTACAATCATCACAGTATTCAGATTCAGGAAAGAATTATGCTAAAACCACTGAGTACAATGCTGTCAGAAATAGACATTTATACAATCTCAAGACTCTTTCTCCCAGAGTTGCTATAATTAAGAAGAAATAAAGTGTATCACTAGAGAAATCTGGTGGCCACCACTTTAACCAAGTAATCAAAGTATCACTAATAATTGGTCAAACTGACATTACACAGCTTCTGATGTGACATATTAAGAAGGGCACCACATTAGTTATGGAGCATTCCTGACAAAAATGCATAGCCTTAATATAATCATGAAAGATTAGATAGACAAGCTCAAACTAAAAAGTAGAATTCTTTAGAAAAAAAGTCAGTATCATGAAAAAGAGAAAAAAGTCAAACGTACTATTCTAGATTGAATATTAAAATCCGAGAATCAAAAAAAGTGACAACACAAAGATAACAGGAAAATCTCTAAACACTTGGAAACTGAACACACTCCTAAGTAACTTATAGTTCAAGAGGAAATTTAATGGAATTACAAAATATTGTGAGTTGAACAAAAAAGAAAGGACAACATATCAAAATTTGTGGAATGGAATTCAGTTAAAGCAGTACTTACAGGGAAATACATAGCATTAAGCACTTAGTGGAGGGAAGAAAGGACAAGGTCTCAAATTAATAACCTAAGCTTCAATCTTAAGCAGACAGAAAATAAAAACACCAAAATAAACCCAAAGAAAGCAGAAGAAAGAAAATAATAAAGATAGAAGAAAAAGAAATAGAGGAAAGGAAGAAATAAAACTGCTCCTGTTTGCTGACCGAACTTGTCTACATAGAAATTCCAAGTAATCTTACCAAATAAATGATAACTAAATATAATCAATGATACAAGAATTAGTCAGGAAACAGAAAAACAAAAATAAAACGTTGTAAGGTATAGCACTGGAAAAATTTTAATGCAAACTATATGTCAGATATTTTTGTAACAAAGTTAATTTTCCTAATGTGATCATTGTATTGTGTAAGACAATGTCCTTGTTCTTCAGAAATGCTGAACTTAATTTTCAAATGGTTTAACCGAAGAATAACAATATGCATAGAGAATGCTAATGTGTGAAAATGCTCATCAGTAAATCTAAGTGAGGGGTATATTAGAAGCTCATTATAATATTCTTACAACTTTTCTGAAAATTTTTTTTTCTAAATAAAGAGTTTTGTTTTAAAAAAAGCAGTTCCTGTCTTTTGAGATTTCAACAAAAGTATAGGGGGAAATGGAGAGTTAGAAAAGATAAGAAAATATAGAGAGGAATAACACTGGTTTCAATTCAAGTAGTAGGAAGGAAGCATAATTGTTAATCTGAAAAGTCCCAATTGATTGGGTAAAAGAACACCTCACAAGTTTCTGAAACTCAGCTATCTGGCAACCTCACCAATTCATATGCACACCACGAGCCAGCCATGAAGAGTTACAATAGATATCACAAAGCAGGCAAACATATATACTTTATAGATTTCAGTTTCCTATTCATAGTCTACTTAGTGTTTACAAGAAATTCTATGAAGATTGAGTGCTAAACACATAGCAGAAGCAGTAACAAGTTAGCAAGCAAGATAAACACACTGTCAGATTAAAAAGATTAGGCTGTCTTCCAGCCAAGATGGAGGCATAGATGGACACATCGTGCCTCCTCGCACAACCAAAATTAAGGACAACGAAGATTTAGAAACAAGAAAACAACAAGAACTGATAGAAAACTGAACTGTACGGAAATCAAACAACCATTCATCCAGACCGATAAGAGGGGTGGAGTCACAGCAGGAAAAAGTGGAAGTTGGAGGACCCGGGCACGCAGGCAGCAGCGACTGGCAGACCCCAGGCGCACAGGCAGTGGCCAGTGGACCCCGGGCACAGAGTGGCAATGGGCAGACCCAGTGAGGCCCCACAAGGCAGCTGGCTGACCAGGGAGTCCCACATTCATGCACAGATAATCCAGGCGAAGGGGAAGTGGCAGAGGGGACTGGAATCTGAGAGAGAGCAGAGCAAGAGCCATTGTTCCCTCTTAGACCCCACCCCCACATACAGTGCCACAACCCAGCAACTAGGCTGCCCCACCCTGTGGAACACCTAAGGCTCCACCCCTCCCTACGTAACAGCTGCAACCAGACAAAAACAAAAAACAAAAACAAAAGCAAAAATGGCTCAAACAGGAGAACAAATCCAAGCCCCAGAGCCAATTCCTCTAAGCGACAAAGAGATAGCCAACCTATCAGATGCACAGTTCAAAGCACTGGTCATCAGGATGTTCACAGAATTGGTTGATTTTGGTCGCAAATTAGATGAACAAATGAAGGCTACACTAAGTGAAATGAAGGAAAACGTGTAGAGAACCAATAGAGATGGGAGGAAAACTGGGACTCAAATCAATGGAGTGGACCAGAAGGAAGAAAGAAACAACCAAACAGAAAACAAGGAAGGAACAAGGATTCAAAAAAATGAGGAGAGGCTTAGGAACCTCTGGGACATCTTTAAACGTTCCAACATCCAAATTATAGGGGTACCAGAAGGGGAAGGGGAAGAGCAACAAGTGGAAAACTTATTTGAACAAGTAATAAAGGAGAACTTCCCCAATCTGGCAAAGGAAATAGACTTCCAGGAAGTCCAGGAAGCTCAGAGAGTCCCAAAGAAGTTGGATCCAAGGAGGAACACACCCAGGCACATCATAATTACATTAGCCAAGATTCAAATGAAGGAGAGAATTCTAGAAGCTGCAAGGAATAAGGGGACAGTCACCTACAAAGGAGTTCCCATCAGACTGTCAGCTGATTTCTCAAAAGAGACCTTAACAGGCAAGAAGGGGCTGGAAAGAAGTATTCCAAGTCATGAAAGGCAAGGACCTACATTCAAGATTGCTCTATCCAGCAAAGCTTTCATTTAGAATGGAAGGGCAGATAAAGTGCTTCTCAGATAAGGTCAAGTTCAAGGAGTTCATCATCACCAAGCCCTTATTATATGAAATGTTAAAGGGACTTACCTAGGAAAAAGAAGATAAAAAAATATGACAGTAAAAAGACAGCAAACTCACTGATATTAACAACCTCACCTAAAACAGAAGCAAACTAAGCAAACAGCTAGAACAGGAACAGAACCACAGAAATGGAGATCACATGGAGGGATAGCAACAGGACAGTGGGAGGAGGAGAGAAGAGGAAAAGGTACACAGAATAAGTAGCATAGTCAGTAGGTAGAAAATAGGGTGAAGGCAAGAATAGTGTGGGAAATGTAGAAGCTAAAGAACTTATGACACATGGACATGAACTAAAGGGGGGAATGTGGGTGGGAGGGGGTGTGCAGGGTGGAGGGGAATGATGGGGGAGAAACGGGACAACTGTAATAGCATAATCAATAAAATATATTAAAAAAAGAAAAAAGATTAGGCTGTCAAAGAATGAAGAGATATTTTATAAAATAGAAAGTAACCTAAAGGCACAGTTAACTTGATCCCTAACTCTATGAGTAAAGAGCCCCAAACATCTCAAATATACCTGGGCATCAAGTGCTTTACAAATGCTCTACAAAATAAGTTTATAATCATGTCATCTACTTATGAATGAAAGAT
Organism: Glossophaga mutica; assembly: GCA_039655065.1. NCBI lineage: Eukaryota > Metazoa > Chordata > Mammalia > Chiroptera > Phyllostomidae > Glossophaga > Glossophaga mutica. The sequence continues at coordinate 140,227,782 of CM077305.1, read as the reverse complement.
TAACTTACTGAATAATTTTTCTCACTTTTATCATATACTAAAATTTTATATAATCCTATAAAATCTAACCTCTAGTTTGTTTCATTAGACAATTTCCAAGATAGTACCGCCCCCATAGTTAATTATAATTGTTCCCTCTGTTTTTTGACCTGGTAGATAAACTCCCTCTTGGCTCTTTTTCAATCCTTTTCAGGCTTATTCATTCATGCTCATCAAGTTTCAGAGGGAAAAACAAAATTGAGATATTTGTTTGGGACTGCACTAAAACACACATTATTTAAGGAGAACAAGGATCTTTACAACATTAGGTTCTCCAGTCAATAGTATGGTATGTCTCTCCATTTTATTCAAGTCTTCAAAAAAAAAAAAAAAAAAAAAAGCCTTTAAGTAAAGTGTCATCATGACTTTCTTCACCCAGATCCTGTACACTGGTGGGTTTTTTTTTTTTTCTATTATTCTTAAGTATCTTACAGTTTTGTGGCTAAGAGGAGGGAGCTCTTATGTTTGCTAAATAATCATTGCTGATATATCAATAACCTATGACTGAACCTCACTGTTTGAAATGCTGGCAATTTAAAGCAATGAAAATACCAAATGTCTGTCTTTATGAAGCTTACTTTATAAGTTGGAAAATAATCAGTAAACAAGTGTAGACTTGTAAATAAATAATTTTACAAAGCATAAGTGCTAGGAATAAAAACAGAATAGAGGGAAAGTAATAATAGAAGGGCTTATTTTTATAGTGCAATCAGGGAAGACCTCTTTGAAGAAGGAAGAGCAGAAGTCTAAGTGTTAAGAAAGAGTAAACCATATGATAGAGATCATTCCAAGCAAGAAGAAAATAAAAAATAAAAGCATTAAGACAAGTAAATAACTTGATCTTTGAGGTAAAGCAAAAAGGCAGTATTGGAGCTTTTTTGCTTACGGGAGTATTGGAAGATGAGGTCAATAAAGGAGGATAACATACAGGACCTTTTAGGCCAAGATAAGGTCTTTGGGTTTTATTCTAAATGTGATGGGAAGGTACCAGTGGTTTCTAGATGACAGTGATACATTACTATTCGTGTCTTTTAAAGAATTACACACTGCTATAAACAAACTAGAAGGAGAGAAGAGCAGAAGCAGGGAGAGCAATTTGAAGGCAACTGCAATAGTCCAGAAGAGAGATAATAATGGCTTATATTAGGACAAAGAAGTGGAGTAACAATAAATAGTAATATTTGGGATATAGTTAAAGGTAAAACTGATGATGATGGAGTGGAGGTATGAAGAGAAAAAGTGGATAAATGGAGCTGACATATACTGAGGTGGTCATGCCTGAGGAAAGAGTAGGTTTAAAAAAAATGCCAAAAATTCTGTTTTGGACAAGTTAAGTTTGAGATACCTACTAAAACATTTAAGTGGAGCAGTCAGTCCAATACAGTGTGCAATTTTATAAAAATATCAAAACTGAAGTCAACAGCAAATTAATGATACTTGTGACCTTGGAATTAGAGGAGATATCCTAAAAAGTGACAAATACTAATAAAGAAAATATATAACTCTTAAGCCTAAGGTGTTTCACCTTTAGGAGGAAAGAGAAGCTAGAAACAAGACTGACAAGCAAGTGCCATATATCAGAAAAAATCAGATGGTATAGTATCCAGAAAACCAATGAAGTTAAAAAAAAAAAAAGGGGGGGGGATGATCATTCAGCTATGTTGAATACTGATGAGAGGCACCGTAACTTTAAGACAGAATAATGACAAGAGTGGGGTCATTTAGACGACAGGGGTGGAGAGGAACCACCCTAAAGTGAGTTAAAGAGAAAATACAAAGAAAGAAAAAATGAGTATAAGCAATTCTTTTTGACAAACTTTGCTATAAAAGAGAAAGAAAGGTAAGTGTGTATGTGTGTGAGAGAGAGAGAAAATGAAGCTGGTACAGCATATTCATATGCTTAAAAATGATTCAGCAGGAAAGAAAGATCATGCAGGGGAGAAAAAGGATGACTCCAGAAGCAAAATCCTTAAATAGACAAGAGGCCACAGCACAGATGGAGGGGCCAACATATATGTGGCTAAGAGTAAGGAAGGGAAAGATTAAATAGACTTACTAGTAATGAACGTGCAAGAGCAAAATGACTAGACAATGCTGATCTGAGGGCACGTTTACATTTGTGAACATAAATTTTTAAATATATATGCATACATATTTATATATACACATACATATGACAAACCAATAAAATAAGAATTTCTGAGGATGGCACATCTCTATCAATGTTTTTTAAGGTGCCCAGTTAATTGTAACATACAGTCAGATTAAGAACCAATTGCCTTGTGTGTGATCATGGAAGTACACAGCTGAAGCAGGTTGGAAAAGAAACCTGAAACCTGCAGATTCAAGAACTTCTGATGAAGTTTTCATCTATTAGCCCAAATATAAATAAAAGCATGAACTATGTTAAAAATATTTTACATGCATTAACTCATTTCATATCATAACAGCTCAACATTTTTAACGATGAGAAAGTATGGTGGAGAACAATGTACTGAATTCAGAGTCCTGGGTTATACACAAAGTAGTATAGGATTGTTTGAAGATGGACTGTGGTAAGTTAAATATTATAAACCCTAAGGAAACTACTTTAAAAAACAGATATATGTCTAATAAACCAATGTGGAGATAAATGAAATACTAAAACATTCACAATCCAGAAAGGAACAAAGAACTTACAGGATAAATTAAAAACAAAGAGCAAGATAACAGATTCAAACCCAACCACACAGATAATTTCACTAAATTTAAGAGGCCTACAATGACAAATGAAGACATATAAAAACTTATATACAACACTTCTCCAAGGAGGACATACAGAGGATCCAGAGACACATGAAAAGATGCTCGATATCTCTAGCTATCAGAGAGATGCAAATTAAAATTACAATGAGATACCACCTGACACCAGTCAGAATGGCCTTCATAAACAAAGCAACAAACAGCAAGTGTTGGAGAGGTTGTGGAGAAAAGGGGACCCTAGTGCACTGTTGGTGGGATTGCAGATTGGTACAACCACTATGGAAAACAGTATGAAATTTTCTAAGAAAACTAAAAATGGACATACCTTTTGACCCAGCAATTCCACTGCTTGGATTATATCCTAAGAACCCTGAAACACCAATCCAAAAGAACCTATGCACCCCTATGTTCATAGCAGCACAATTTACAATAGCCAAGTGCTGGAAGCAACCTAGGTGCCCATCAGTTAATGAATGGATCAAAAAACTGTGGTACATTTACACAATGGAATTCTATGCAGCAGAAAGAAAGAAGGAGCTCCTACCCTTTGCGACAGCATGGAAGGAATTGGAGAGTACCATGCTAAGCGAAATAACCCAGGCAGTGAAAGACAAATACCATATGATCTCACCTTTAACAGGAACCTAATCAACAAAACAAACAAACAAGCATAATATAAACAAATTCACTGAATTTGAGAACAGTCTGACAGCGACCAGAGGAGGAGGGGAGGGAATTTCGGGGGAAAAGGGGAACGGTTTAGAGCAACAAGTATAAAGGACTCATGGACAAAAACTATGGGGGGTGGAAATGGGAGGAAGGTGGGGAGGGCTGGGGTGGTGGGCTGGGGACGGGGTAAAAGACAGAAAACTGTACAATATCAACAGTTAAAAAATACTGATTAAAAAATAATAAAAAAATAAAATTAAATTAAATTAAAAAAACTTAAATACAAATATTCACAATAGCACTACTCAAAATAGCCAAAATACAGAAACATTTCAATGTCCATCAAGTCATGAATTAATTTTTAAAAATGTAACATATTCCCATGCAATGTAAATTACCTGGCCACAAAAAGGAAATAAATAGTACTATTAATACTAGTTATAATATAGATAAACACAGGAAGCATAATGCTAAGTGAAAGAAGTCACACAGAAAAATCACATATTGTTGTATCATTGCATTTATAGGAATTATGCATAATAAACAAATATACAGACCAGTGGTTGCCAGGGGCTGGAGAGTGGAAATGAAGAGTATCATCTGCTTAAAGGGAAAGGGGTTTCATTTTGAGGCAATAAAAACATTCTGGATGCCCTGGCTGGTGTAGCTCAGTGGATTGAGCGCGGGCCTGTGAACCAAAGGATCGCGGTTCGATTCCCAGTCAGGGCACATGCCTGGGTTGCAGGCCAGTTCCCAGCATGGGATACATAAGAGGCAACCATACATTGATATTTCTCTCCTTCTCCCTCTCTCCTACCCTTCCCCTCTAAAAATAAATAAATAAATAAATATTTTTTTTTAAAAAACATTCTGGAACTAGCCAGTGGTGATAGCTGTATAACACTGTGAACACAATAAATGCCACTGAATTGTATATTTTTAAGTTGTTAAAATGGTGAATTTTATGTTATACAAATTTTTCCAATTTTTTAAAAATGTTTTATTTATTTTAGACAGAGGGGAAGGGAGGGAGAAAGAGAGGGAGAGAAACATCATTGTGTGGTTGCCTCTTGTGTGCCCCCTACTAGGGACCTGACCTGGCCCACAACCCAGGCATGAGCCCTGACTGGAAATCAAACTGGTGACCCTTTGGTTTGCAGGCTGGCACTCAATCCCCTGAGCCACACTAGCCACGGTTAAATTTTGCCAGTGCTTAAAATAAGAAATGAAGTACTGATACATACAATATGAATAAACGTCAAAAACATTATTGTAAATGAAAGAAGCCAGTCGTGAAAAAGAACATGTTATATAATTTCATTTATATGAAATGTCCAGAATAGGCAAATCTATGGAGGCAGAAAACAGATTGGTGGTTGCCTAGGGCTGGGGTGGGAAAGACAGGATTAGAGACTGCTAATGGACACAAGATTTCCTTCTGGAGTTATGAAAATGTTCTAAATAAGGTTACACTGATGATTGTAAAACTATAAATATACTAAAAACCACTAAACTACATCCTTTAAAGGGGTAAATTATATGGTGTATAACTTATATCTCCATAGAGCTGATTTTAAAAGAGAAAGTTTTGCCCTGACCAGGTAGCTCAGTTGATTGGAGCATCATCCCTTACACTGAAAAGGTTGTGGGTTTGATTCCCTTTTGGGGCACATACCTAGGTTACAGATTGAATCCTTGTTTGGGCATATATGGGAGGTAACCAGTCAATGTTTCTCTCTCTCTCCCCCCACCTTCCTCTCTAAAAATCAATACACATATTTTTTTAAGAAAGAAATCTTAAGTGGTCTGAACATTCCTACTAAAAAAATTGTTAGACTGAATTAAAAATAAGACAACTTTAAGCTAGCTATAGGAAACATGTTTTAATTATAAAAACGCAAATGCATTAAAAGTAAAAGGATGACTGACCTTTAAAAAAATGAGCAAAGGTAGTTCAGTGGAGAAAGGGCAGTCTTTCAACACATAGTGGTGGCAAAACTGGATGTCCACATGCAAAAAAATGAATTTAGATGGTGACCTTATACCTTCTACAAAAGGTAATTCAAAACCGATCATAGACCAAAATATACAATAGTATAAAACTTCAAGAAGAAAATATAGAAGAAAATTTATGTGATACTTGGTTTGGTGATGAATTTTTAGATACAACACAAAAAGCATATTCCATGAAAGAAAAAAATGATGAGGTAGACTTTGTTCAAAACTTCTATTCTATGAAAAGCAATGTTAAACGAATGAAAAGACAAGCCACGAAGTGCGAGAAAAATATTTGCAAAACATTTGATAAAGAACTGGTATCCAGAATATACAAAAAACTCTTGGAACTCAACAGTTAGAAAACAACGCAATTAAGAAATGGGCAAAGATCTGAGCATATATATACCTTCCCAAAGAAAATATACATATTGCAAATACATGTGAAAAAATACCCTCATTAGTCATTACAAAAATGCAAGTTGAAATGAGATACCAATACACACCTATTATAATGGCTAAAATTATTTTTTAAACCCCCAATACTAAATGCTGATGAGGAAGCAAAACAGGAACTTTCAGATTCATTGCACATGGGAATGCAAAAGGGAACAGCCACTTTGGAAGACAGTTTGACAGTTTCTTACAAAGCTAAATATGAGCTTTACTATGTGATCCAGCAATCATGTTCCTAGGTATTTAACCAACTGATTTGAAAGCACCGTCCATACAGTGATTAACAGGAAAGCAAGGTGGGGGCAAGGAAGAAGATGGTAAAAGAGGGATAAATGGTGATAGAAAGAGATTTGACTTGGGATAGTAAACCACAATACAATACACAAATGATGTATTATACAATTGTATACCTGAAACAGGTATGTAATTTTATTAACCAATGTCACACTAATTCAATAAAAAATACATGTATAATTCAGAAAAGTAAAATAAATTTAAAAATTAAAATTAAAAAATAAAAACATGCCCATGCAAAACCTACACACAATATTTATAGTAGCTTGACTCATACTCACTAATAACTGAAAGCAAGAAAGACATTCTTCACCCTGACTGAAGTGGCTCAGTGGGTTGGGCATTGTCCCATAAACTGAAAGGTTGCTGGTTCAATTCTAGGTTAGCTGGGCCACACATGGGCATGTGTAGTTGGAGGTATGCAAGAAGCAACTGATCAGTGTTTCTCTGGCACACTGATGTTTCTCACCCTATCTTTGTCCCTCCATTCCCCTCTCTATAAAAATAAATAAATAAAATCTTTTTAAAAAAAGACATTCTTCAACAGGTAAATGAATATACTGTGATACACCAAAATAGATTCAGTAATTTTTTTTTAAAAAGAGCCCTGGCAAGGGCATGAGAACCAAAGGGTTGCTGGTTCAATTCCCAGCCAGGGCACATGCCTGGGTTGCGGGCCAGGTCCCCACGGTGGGGCACACAAGAGGCAACCACACATTGATGTTTCTCTCCTTCTCTTCCTCCTTCCCTTCCCCCTCTCTAAAAATAAATAAATAAAATCTTTAAAAAATTAAAGTTATCAAGCCACAAAAAAATGTGAAGAAACCTTAAATGTACATTACAAAGTAAAACAAACAGCCAGTCTGAAAAGGTTACATATACATGATTCGATTCATATGACATTTTTGAAAGGGAAAAACTACAGAAAAAGTAAAAACACATCAGTTGTTTCCACTATTTTGTGATGAGGTAGAGAGTGTTGAAGACTTGAAGTACATGGAATTTTTTATAGAGGAAAAACTATTCTGTCTGATACTGTAACAGTGTATACATAACTTTATGCATTTGTCAAAATTCACAGAACTTTACAGCACAGAGAGTGACCTTTACTGTGTGCAAAATTAAAAAAAATAAACAAACATTGCAGTGGTCAAGGTATCCCCTGAAGGAATGTGCAGTCAGTCAAAAGAATGTAATTATTACAAATGTGTGTAACAATCTCACTGAAGGTGGTGAGAAGGGAAAGATGCTGACCAAAGTAACTTTACAAGGGAGTGGAGTCTATAAAATTAAAGTCAAAGGAACTGTAAAGAGGCACTCTAGCTGATAAAACTGTTTCCCACAAGGGTCTGAGTTAACAATTCCAGCACTGCTACATATGTATACTGGGATTAAAAATTGATGATGAATGGTGAGATCCAGATTTCCTACTGCCAGAGTAGGAATTTACAGATAAACAAGAGGACAAGGCTAGGGTGATTCATGTAGTAATAGATTAAAGTTGGAAACTCAGTACAAATTCATATTTAGCTTAATATAAATACAGACATTACAAATAGAAAGCTTTTGACTTCTGGTCAAGACAGTGGCATAGACAGACATGGTTCACCTCTTTACACAACCACAACAAAATAACAACTAAAATATAGAACAACCATTGCTCAGAACCAACAGAAACTGAGTTGAATGGAAGTCTGACAAACCATGCAATTAAAAAAACCACAACCATCCACACTAGCAAGGGGAGCACGGATGCTGAACAGGCTGGTCCCACATCCACGGGTGATGGATAACAATTCAGGAGGGATATCAGGAGCAAGGAGTTCCAGACCCACACCAGGCCCCCCAGTACAGGGTTCCTGTGCTGGGAAGATAAGTCCCCACAACTTCTGACTGCAAAAAATTAAGGGGAATTGAGTTGGTGGAAGAAACTGCTAGAGCCCCAAGTAGTTCCTCTTAAAGAACCCACACATAGACTCACCTACTAACACTCACTCCCTCCCAGCCCCAGCACTGGGGCAGCCGCTTGAGGGGTACCAGTGGTATGCATGGGGAGGCTCAGGCATCTGGCATGGAGGCAATCAGAGGCTAATGTCTCGTTCCTGGGCCCTCACCCTACAGAGTCAGCAGACTGGTGCAGTATCTAAGACTCCACCAACCTGGCTAACACTGTTTGACCAGCCCTGGAGATCCCCAGACACATTGCCCCACACAATTTACAGGCCCACCCAAGCTGCTTTTCCATATGAACAGCTGGTCTTGTCTCCTGCTTCACAACTTCCTAACTCCTCTCCAACAAGTAGCAGCTGGCCTCAGTGAGCCCCAGGTCTGGCATTAGCAGCCTAGATTCACAGCTTGACTTTGCCTGGGAATCTCCAGGCCCAGCACAAGTTAGCAGCCATCTCAGTCTGCTTTACGGCTCAGGGAGGGTGGCCCAGGGCAAACACAGGTCGGGGCTGATGTTGGCCTGCACCATCCGGGAAACCCCAAGGTCAGTGCGCCCAGTGGACAACTATAGACCACACTGGAGCAACACCACCCTGATCGTGCATAGCTGATCCTCCATGGAGGGTACGGAGTGGTAGTAAGTGGTCACAGCCAATCTTTGCAACTGATTGGCCTGGGTAAATATCTGCCACTGATCTGACAACAGCAACCAATGCTCAACTACAAGATAGTGTGCTCAGCCCACACAAAGAGCACACCCGAATACCCAGCTTGAGTGATATAGGAGGTTGTGCCACTGGACCCTACAGGACACCTACATTAGGCCACACTGCTAAGACACAGAGTCAAAGCAGTTCTACCTAATACATAGAAACAAACACAGGAAGGCTGCCGAAACAAGGAGACAAACATGGCCCAAATGCAAGGACAGATCAAAACTCCAGAAAAAGAGCTAATCGAAATGGAGATAAGCAATCTATCAGACCCAGAGTTCAAAACACTGGTTATGAGGATGCTCAAGGAACTTAGTGAGGACCTCAACAGCATAAAAAAGATCAGAAATGAAGGATACACTAACTGAAATGAAGAACAATTTACAGGGAAACCACAGTACAGTGGATAAAGCCAAGAATCAAATCAATGATTTGGAATATAAGGGAGCAAAAAACAACCAATCAGAAAAACAAGAAGAAAAGAAAATCCAAAAATACAAGGACAGTGTAAGCAGCTCTGGGACAACTTTAAGCAATCTTACATTCGCTTCATAGGGGAGCCAGAAGGACAAGAGAAAGAACAAGAAACTAGAAATCTATTTGAAAAAATAGTAACAGAAAACTTCCCTAATTTGGTGAAGGTAATAGACATCCAAATCCAGGAGGCACAGAGAGTCCCAAACAAGATGGGACACAAAAAGGCCCATCCCAAGACACATCATAATTAAAATGCCAAAGGTTAAAGTAAAGATAAAGAGATGGGAGGGAAGGATGTATGAGAATGGGTGAGAGGTGAGGGGATTAAGAAGTACAAATAGTTACAGAATAGCCATGAAGATGTAAAGTACATTATAGGAAAAGGAGTAGCCAAAAAACTTACGCGCATGACCCGTGGACATGAACAAAGGGTAAGGGACTGCCTGACAGAGTGGGGAGTTTCGGTGGAGGGGAGCTAAAGGGGAAAAAAATCAGGACAACTGTAACGGCATAATCAATAAAACATCATTTAAAACAAAACAATTAACCCCAGTCAAAAAAATTAAGATTTATAGACATGTATATAATTAATATACACAAGTATATTTCTTTGTTCAATCAGCTGAGAAACCCTAGAAGCAATGACACTCCAGTAGAGTAGCAATCAGCATACCTAACACACAGATTTTGGTTTCTAACACCATTCTCCATAAAAGGAATTAAGGCTTCCTAAAGAAATGGGTGATTGATTATAGGACTGGGAGAGGAAGTATACAAAATGAGTGTGGAGCATTTTTTTTTTTTTTTAGTACCAGAAAGTAAGTACTCAAAAAATAAGCAAACAGTCATTGGCCAGGCAAATCAGGTTCATTCTGAGACCAGAGCACATACAAGAAACTAATGAATGCATAAGTAAGTGGAACAACAAATTTCAATCTTTCTCTTTCCCTCTTTCGCTCTCCAATCCCCCTCCCTCCCTCTCTCCAAAATCAATCAACAAATTCATTTAAAAAATAAGCAAACAAACCAAACCAACAGATACCTGATGGGTATCTGTTAAAGAAATACAGGTACCAAATGAACAAGCTCTCAATAGCCAAAGCTGGAATAATTTAAGTAAAGTGGTACTGGATTATAACCCAAAGTATAAAATAAATATCCATAAGCCCATACTAATAAAAATCAATGATATTAATAAATTAATAAATAAGGAAAAGAAACAAATTTCTCATGCAAAATAATTACAAATAATTTATGCAGATACTCTGCCTTCAAAAAATGACTAACTTTACTGCTTAAGTGTGGGAAGAGCTTAGTGACTTCCTTCCAAAGAATACAGAATGGAAAGGACAAAGAAGGGACTACTACTACAGTGGAGAAACATGGCAAACACTACCTCAGCCAGGTAATCAAGATCACTATCAAAGTCATATATCATGTTGACAGTATGTACCCTGGATATAACGTGATGAAAATGGCACTTAACCTCTGTGATTTTCCTCACAAAAACCCATAACCTCAGTCTAATCCTAAGAAAAATATCACAAAAATTCTAATACAGGAAGGGATATCCTACAAAATGCCTGACCAATACTCCTCAAAACTGTCATGGTCATCAAAAATAAGGAAAGAGAAGTTGGCATACCCAATAGCAGCCTAAGAAGAAGACATGACAACTAAATGTAATGTCATATCTGGATGGGATCCTGGAACAGGAAAAAAAAAGACATTAGGTGAAAAACCAGAGAAATCTGAATAAACTATAGACTTTAGTTAATAATAATACATCAATATTGGTTCATTAATTAGTATGGTAACAAATAAACCATACTAATGTAAGATGTTAAAACTAGAAGAAACTAGGTCTGGCTTATAAGGAACTCTGTAAAATCTTAATGTTTCTGTATATCCAAAACTGTTCTAAAAATATAGTCTATTTTCAAAAAGGTACAAGGACTGAAAAAGATATAACATGCAAATTTTAATCATAAGAAAGCTCAACTGGCCACATTAGTAACAGGCAAAGGAAGACTTCAGAGCAGGATAGAAAGAAACATTTCAGCCCTGGCTGGTGTAGCTCAGTGGATAGAGTGCTGGCCTGTGAACCAAAGGGTTGCTGGTTTGATTCCCAGTCAGGGCATATGCCTGGGTTGGGGGCCAGGACCCCAGTGTGGTCCACATGAGAGGCAACCACACATTGACATTTCTCTCCCTCTCTTTAAATAAATAAATAAATAACATCTTTTTAAAAAAGAAACATTTCAAGCCCTGGCTGGTGTAGCTCAGTGGATTGAGCGCGGGCCTGCGAACCGAACGATCGCGGTTCGATTCCCAGTCAGGGCACATGCCTGGGTTGCCAGGCCAGTTCCCGGCAGGGGACATACAAGAGGCAACCACACATTGATGTTTCTCTCCCTCTCTCCTTCCCTTCCTCTCTAAAGATAAATAAATAAAATCTAAAAGGAAAAAAAAAAGTACTTAAAAAAAATCTTTAAAAAAAAAAGAAAGAAAAGAAACATTTCATAATAACAATAAAATAGTCTATCAAGATATAACAATATTAAACATGTATATAGCTAACGAGCGTCAAAGTCTATAAAGCAAAAACTGACAAAATTAAAAGACAAAATAAACAGATCTACAATTAAAGAGAGTTCAACAGTCCTCACTCAGTAATTCATAGAACAAATACACAAAAAATCAGTTAGGATACATAAAATTTGAAGAACACTATCAACTAACTAAGCATATTGAAATTTATAGAACACTCCACTAAACAATAGCAAAATAGCTCTTTTAAAGTGCACATAGAAAATCACCAAGATATACTATATGCTGGCCCATAAAACAAGCCTGGATAAATTTAAAAGAATATAAATCATATAGGATATGTTTTCTGGCCAAAATAGAATTAAATTTAGAATCAGTAATAGAAAAATAGCTTATAAAATCCCCAAGTATTTAAAAATCAAACGACACTCTTCTAAATAATCCATAGATCAAAGAAATCACGAGAGAAATCAGAAAATATTTTGAACTTAATGAAAAAAACATAAATCAACTTGTGAGCTATAGCTAAAGCAGTGTTTATAAGAAAATCTATAGCTTAAGCACTTATATCAGAAAAGAAACTAGTTTTTAATCAGTGATTTAAGTGTCCACCTTAAGATGCTAAAAAAGAAAAAAGTATTAAACCAAGAGTAAGTAGAGGGAAAAAATTAAAAGCATAAATAAATAAAATTTAAAATGAAGAGAAATAGCAATGGAAATCAATATTTCTAAGTCAAGATAAAAGCAAGAGGGAGGAATTACTAATATGAGGGATGATAGAAGGTAGTTGTTACAGATAGATTCTTTAGACACTAAAAATATAACAAGGTTATGAACACTTCCACGCCAATAAATTCAACAACTCAGAAGCAAATCTAAAGATTGCCAGTAACCATAAAAATAAGAAACAAGGAAGGATTCTTTCCTATAACCTCACTCAGAGGGAGCATGTACCTGCTGACACCTTGATTTCACACTTCTAGCTTCCAGCAATGTAACAGAACACATTTCTGTAAATTTAAACCACATGGTTTGAGGTGATTTAAGGCAAGCCTAGGGAAGCTTTGTGAATAATATTTTTTAAATATTTTGGATGCAATGGCATAAAAATGTATTAAATTTAATGCCACTTGCTACTTCTTAGTGTGGGGCTACTAGAAAACTTACATATATTGCTTAACATTGTATTTCTAATGAATAGCACCAATCTAGTGGCAATAAGGTAAGAAAAAAGAAAAGGTATACTGATTGGAAATGAAGAAGCCAGTTCGTCTTTTTCTGTAGACATTATGATTGTGCATGAAGAAAATCCTAAGAAATCTACATAAAAGCTATCAGAATTAAAAAATGAATTTAGTAAGGTAACAGAATACAAAGTCAATATACAAAAGAATCAACTATTTTATAACTTATTAACTGAAAAAAAATTTAAATATAGTATCACTTACAAAAGACCATATCAAAAAACATGAAATACTTAGTGATAAATTAAGTAAAATATGTACAGGGCCTATAAAATGAAAATATTGCAGAAAAAACTAAAAAGAAAACAAATAAATGGAGAGATAAGCAATTTTAAAGTATCAGAACACTAAGCATCATTCAGATGTCAACTTTCCTCATAGTTTTTTTTTTTGGTAGAAATTGACAAGCTCATTTGACAATTTATATGAAAATGTTATAGATCTAAAATAATCAAAGCAACTTTGAAGAAAAAGACAATATTGAAGGATAAACACTTCCTAATTCTAAGACTTGCTATGTAGTAATGAAGACAAGATAATATTGGTATAAAGATAAAGATATAAACTAATGAAAAGAGAGAGAGACCAAAATAGACCCATACGAAGAAAAAAATAAAAAGGAATGAGCTTGCATATGACTTCCAAACTAGTAAGAGGAGGGCAAAGGAGGGGGACAGAGGAAGAAAAGGAGGAAGGGAGAAGTTCTACAGAAGAAAATAAAAAGGTGCTATAATAATTATCTCCCTATTCAGATAGGGTGATCAGGAGAAACCTCTCAGAAAATGTAACATGTAAATGGAATAGCATATACAAAGGCTCTAAGGGAAAGAACCTGATACTAGGCTGGTATAACAGATGCACAATAGACAAGAAAAAGATAGGCTAAAGAGACAGGGCTTTCAAATCAGAGAAAAATGTTTGTATTATATAATAGTTTTCAATTCTATCCACTTTTTCATCCATCCCTACCACTGCTTCTCAATCCTCACCTAGATGCCTTCAAGCTGTTCTTTCAATCTATCTTTCACAATAGATCCAAAGATATCTAACGGCTTAAAATCATTAAATGGCTCCGTTCCTCACAATGCATGATCTTAAATTTCTTATTTGACTCTTTAACACCCTTCATGACATAGCTTACTCCCCATTTGCTTCCAAACTACCTGTGCCAAACACTAAATTACTTGCATTTAAATATTGGGTTGGCCAAAAAGTCTGGTTTTTTTCCATAAAATAAAAGACACTTTTCATTTTCACAAATAATTTTATTGATTTGTACACTGTGAGTACGTCAGCTACCAACTGCGTGGTAGAACACTGATTGTTTTCAATTAATGTCTCAATTTGATCGCTAACAACTTCAACCCACCCTGGTCTACCCCACCCTGGAGCATTCATTATCCAGCGAGAAATCTTCAGCACGAAACTTCGCAAACCACCTTGGACCCATTTCACCAGTCACAGCACCTTCTCCATACACTGCACAAATTATTTTTTTTTTTGCATTTCATTTGTGTTTTTACCTGTCTTGAAATAATAAAGCATAATATGCCAAAAATGTTGCAAATTTTCTTCCACTTTCAATATTAAAATGGCTACACAAAAATTCACCAATTTTTGATAAGTTTTTCTAATGATTGCTGGTATGACAGTTATCAAAATACAATCCAACAAAATTGTTTCAAATGAAGTTCAAGACTACGAAGCACTACTAGAGCCATCTTAGAGGAAAAAAAAAACTTTTTGGCCAATCCAATAAAATCCATCATTCTTTCATTACTTGGTACCTTTTAACATCATTCTTCGAGTTTTAAATCAAATGTTTCCTATGTACGTCACCTCTAATTGACATAATTAGGTACTTCACTCTTCTCATGGCATCACTTGCTCTATTCTAGATTTGTTAGGTTGTAGTTATGGTACTTACTTATAAGACTTTATTATACTAGACTTTAATATTCAGACTGTATGTAATTCATCTTTTTATCCCTAGCAGGTTAGTATCCATTTAATAATTTTTACATAACTAAAAAGATATTCACAACTCTTATGATACTATATTTAGGCATCACTAAATTAAGACATAAAGAAACTGCTAAATACACAATTTAAAAAAATCAAGATTCAAGGAATACGCCCTGGCTGGTGTAGCTCAGTGGATTGAGCGCGGGCCTGCGAACCAAAGGATCGCGGTTCGATTCCCAGTCAGGGCACATGCCTGGGTTGCCAGGCCGGTTCCCGGCAGGGGACATACAAGAGGCAACCGCACATTGATGTTTCTCTCCCTCTCTCCTTCCCTTCCCCTCTAAAGATAAATAAATAAATAAATAATAAAAATAAATAAATAAATAAATTTTAAAGAAAGATACTCTTTAAAAAAAAAGATTCAAGGAATACTTTAAAATATTTCATACTTCTATAAAAATCCTGTAAAAAGACTTTTCTGTAAATCAAAAGATTATAAATCCAGATTTGTAAATGTAAGGCCTGATTGAAAAAAGGTACACTTAGAAACACATGCCCCACAATAGTTTTTTTTACCATTGATATGTTTAATCTTTTTCTTTTTTAAAATATATTTTATTGATCATGCTATTACAGTTGTCCCATTTCTCCCCCATCACTCCCCTCCACCGCGCACACCCCCTCCCACCCACATTCCTCCCCTTTAGTTCATGTCCATGTGTCATAAGTTCTTTAGCTTCTACATTTCCCACACTATTCTTGCCCTCCCACCGTCTATGGCACTTATTCTGTGTACCTTTTCTCCCTCTCTCCTGCTCCGACGCCCCTGTTGCTAACCCTCCATATGATCTCCATTTCTGTGGTTCTCTTCCTCTTCTAGCTGTTGGCTTAGTTTGCTTTTGTTTTAGATGTGGTTCTTAATAGCTGTGAGTTTGTCATCTTTTTACTGTCATATTTTTTATCTTCTTTTTCCTAGGTTAAGTCCCTTTAACATTTCATATAATAAGGGCTTGGTGATGAGGAACTCCTTGAACTTGACCTTATCTGAGAAGCACTTTATCTTCCCTTCCATTCTAAATGACAGCTTCACTGGATAGAGTAGTCTTGGATGTAAGTCCTTGACTTTCATGACTTGGAATACTTCTTTCCAGCCCCTTCTTGCCTGTTAAGGTCTCTTTTGAGAAATCAGCTGACAGTCTGATGGGAACTCCTTTGTAGGTGACTGTCCCCTTATCCCTTGCAGCTTCTAGAATTCTCCTTCATCTGAATCTTGGCAAATGTAATTATGATGTGCCTGGGTGTGTTCCTCCTTGGGTCCACCTTCTTTGGGACTCTCTGAGCTTCCTGGACTTCCTGGAAGTCTATTTCCTTTGCCAGATTGGGGAAGTTCTCCTTTATTATTTGTTCAAGTAAGTTTTCCACTTGTTGCTCTTCCTCTTCCCCTTCTGGTACCCCTATAATTCGGATGTTGGGACATTTAAAGATGTCCTGGAGGTTCCTAAGCCTCTCCTCATTTTTTTTTGAATTCTTGTTTCTTCCTTCTTTTCTGTTTGGTAGTTTCTTTCTTCCTTCTGGTCCACTCCATTGATTTGAGTCCCAGTTTTCCTCCCATCTCGATTGGTTCCCTGTGCATTTTCCTTCAATTCACTTATTGTAGCCTTCATTTGTTCCTGTAATTTGTGAGCAAAATCAACCAATTCTGTGGGCATCCCGATCACCAGGGGTTTGAACTGTGCTTGTGATAGGTTGGCTATCTCTTCATCATTTAGATAAATTGGCTCTTGGGCTTTGATTTGTTCTCCCGTTTGAGCCATTTAGGTGTTCCCCCCCCCCAGTCTGGTCGCAGTTGTTATCTAGTGAGGGGTGGAGCCTTAGGTGTTCCCCAGGGCAGGGCAGCCCAGTTGCTGGGTAGTGATGCTGTATGTGGGGGTGGGGTCCACGAGGGAACAATGGCACTTGCTTCACACTCTCGGATTCCAGTTCCTTTCACTGCTTCCCCTTCGCCTGGATTATCTGCACGCAAATGTGGGACCACCTGATCAGCCAGCCACCTTGCTCGGCCTCACTGGGTCTCCACCATTGCCACCCCGGGCCTGGGGTCCGCTAGCAGCCGCCTGCACAACTGGGATCTGCCAGCCGCGGCTGCCTGTGCACCTGGGTTGCCAACCTCCACTTTTTCCTGCCCTGACTCCGCCCCTCTTACCGGTCTGGATGAATGGTTGTTGGACTTCCGTACAGTTCAATTTTTCTATCGGTTCTGGTTGTTTTCTTGTTTCTAAATCTTTGTTGTCTTTAATTTTCGTTGTGCAAGGAGGCACGGTGTGTCCACCTATGCCTCCATCTTGGCCAGAAGTCATGCCCCACAATATTACAGTAAGAATTAAGAATTCTTAGAGGAGCCAGGGCTGGGAAGCTCAGTTGGTCAGAGCATTGTCCCCAAACACCATGGTTGCAGGTTTGATCCCTGGTCAGGGCACCTGTAAGAATCAACCAATGGGTACTTGAACAACAATAAAAAAAAAATAAAAAAAGAATCAACCAATGAATGCATAGTTGGAATGACAAATCAATGTTTCTCTCTTTCTCTTTCTCAAATCAATGAATTAAAAATATCTTGTAAGAATATTACTTATTATATTGTATAAGTAAAATTCATAGACACAGAAACTTGTAGCAAGTCAGTAAGAGGGAGAATTATGAATTTATATTTTGATTCCTACTCGATGGATTCAACTCAATACATACATGTACAGTTTTCCACCTTGCTTTTTAATTGTTCTCAATTAAATACTGTAATATAAGAGTCCTAATGACCCACTGCAAAGGAAGTAGTTCAAAAAATATTTACTTTTTCAAAGGTAAAGGATTAAGAAGTACAAATTGATAATCACAAAATAGTCATGGGGATGTAAAGTACAGCATATGGTAGATATTGGGTTGGCCAAAATGTCCATTACTTTTTTTTCTGTACAATGGCTCTAGTAGTGCCTGTCTTTAACTTCACTCAAAACAATTTTGTTAGATTGTAGTATAACAGCTGTCATATCAGCGTGCATTTAGTAAAAACTTACCAAAATGGGTGAATTTTTGTGTAGCCATTTTAATATTGAAAATGAAAGAAAACACACATTTTCAGTATATTATGCTTTATTATTTGAAGAAAGGTAAAAACACAACTGAAACACATAAAGGATTTGTGCGGTATATGGAGAAGGTGCTGTGACTGATCAACAGTGTCAAAAGTGGTTTGCGAAGTTTCTTGGTATTACTGACATTTTGGCCAAATAATTCTTTCCTGTAGGGCTGTCTTATACATTGGAAGATGTTCAGCAGCAGCCCTGGCCTCTGCCCACTAGAAGCCAACAGTGGGAGATAGTCAACACACTCAAAATATCCAAATCAATAAAGCTATTGGTGAAAATGAAAAATGTGTCTTTTACTTTACAGAAAAAAAATGTAACATACTTTTTGCCTAACCCAATATATAGTCCATAATATTGTAATAATTATGTATGGTGCCAAAGGGTTATGGAAATATTGGGGGAACATATTGTAAAGTATATGATTGTCTAACCACTATATTGTACATGTGAAACTAATACAAAACAATATGTAAACTGTAACTGAAAAATTTAAACAGAGTATTTTACCAAAAAAAAATACTTTTTATTTTTTTTAATCCTCACTTGAGAACTTTTTTTTTCATTGCTTTTAGAGTGAGAGGAAAGGAGAGAAGAAGGGAGAAAGAGAAACACTGATGCCAGAGAGAAGCAACCATGGTTGCCTCCCATTGGCACCCAGACGTGGGATCATATGGGGTACATATAAGCCTGGACCAGGATCTGAGATCAAATCCTCAATCTAGTTATGTGCCCCAACCTGGAATCGAACCCACGAACTTTCGGTTACTGGATTATGCTCCAACCAACGAAGCCACACCAGTCAGTGCCAAAAAAAAAAAAAAAAAAAAAAAAACCCTTTTTCAAAGATTTAAAAAGAAATTTGTCTTGGACCATATGTTAGCAAAGCAATTTCATTATAGCATTAATTTAAAAGTAAAAAAAGTGGAATTACTAAAATGTCAAAAAACAGGAAAAGGTTAAACAAACTATACAGTAAAACTATTACAAAACCATAAGAGTAATATGAAGCACCAAGCAAAACATGTTACGTTTAAAAAGATAATTATATAAATATTAACAATAGAATTATAAACAAGTATAGATATAACTAGTATATTATACCAATTAATATATTATGCAAGTATACTATTATGCTGCATACCTGAAACTAATACATTAAAAAAAGAAAAACAATATTTTAAAATATATATTATACAAGTATAATAGTATTAAAGTACAAAAAATGTAAATGTACAGTAAGAGAATTAATTTTTTTAATTTCCTTTAATTATGTTATATTCTTTTACAATAAAAAGATTTTCAAATACCACATTTGGCTCTATTACTCCTATTTACATAAGTTCTACATACACATATAAGTAGAAAAAATTTAAGTTTATAAACTACCTAAAATTGCCCCACAAAAATACTGTGTTAAATTTCAAGTAATAATGCCAAAGACCTACTGGTTCACACCAGCTGAACTATTTACAACTCTTTCTCCAAATTTTAACACTTACAAAGCTTTTAAGAGTCAAACTTATAAAGGGATCTCCAATTCCAACAAAACATCCCATTATTACAAGTCTGTCAAACTGACAACCTGAAAGAGATGCAAATTGTAGCACCAGTATAGAGAAGATAAAATTTTAATCCATGTATTGCTATGAAAGCTTATTTGCCCTGACCATCTAAGTTTCAGTAAACATTATATTGGAAATTTAAATCAGAAAGACCAAATGAAACAACCTATCTCTGTGACTCAGCAGCTTTTTTTTTTTACTTTACAACCTGTGCTTAAGTTGCAAGGATAAGATTGAAACCTAACTTTCAAACTGAGCGTCAAAGTCAATGTGAAATCATTATCTGTCTGGGCAAAAAACTCCAATGAAAACACAAAATGCTTTGGTCTTTAACTGGCAGATATAGAAGGAGCAACGGTGCCTTGTTGGGTTATTATTTACCATACAAAAGCCCTTATGTATAGCTACAAATTAGCTCTTATTGCAGATACTTAACATGTTTCTTTATAGAGAATACCTCAAACAAATAACTTCCAGGTCTGGCACCATGAATTGTTACAGTCTACACATCACTGGAGTTCCTTGTAATTTAAAACATTTGGGTTTTAAGAACAATCTCCACACATCAACTCTACTGCCGATTTCTTCAGCTGAAGCTCAAGTTTATACTACAAAATACTATATTTACTCTCAACAACAGAATGCACAAATTTACAAATTATTGAAGTGTAAAATATTCCAAAATACAACTTCAACATTTTATCATAGATTTTCTACTATCCAAATTAACCAGTCTAAACAGTAGTACACTTAGTGAGGTACTATGGTCAAACTCAAATGACATTATCAGTTCCCTAAAATCAGTAATGCAAAAGTTCAGATCCCTAATCCACAATGTCCACAGGACACCAATGAGGGGAAAGTGTATACTGAGTTTGCCATTACTAGAAAAACAAGTCAAAGCAACCTATGTAAGGCTTCCGCACGAATACAAATTGAAGTTCATTTCTGAGTTTGTTGTCCCACACCAGAAAGGCAGTTTACTAACTTTTTCAAAAACCAAGAAAATAAAATAATAGGTGGGTTTTCTTCCTGTTTATATTGATCAATAACTGGTATTAAGGCTCAGAGATATTTTCCTTTTGTAACTATTTTTGCTCCTTTATCACGTGTACACAGAAAATTGCTCGGCATTTCAGACAGTTGCTTAATGCACGTGATCACCTCAAATCAAATATTTGAAAAATTAGCGCCTTAGCACAAATATTCTCCCCTATCTTACAATACTACACCTTTCAACTTCTAAACAGGAGACCGAAAGCGAAGACCTACTTCTCGTGTAAATTGGAGCCTCAGGAGACCGCCTTAACACTGGTTTGCACACAAGCAGGCAACTTCAATTAAGTAGTCGACTTTCCAGACTACAAGGCCTAACAAATCTGAGAAAAACACAGAATGAGGGCTCCTTACTGAAGATGACACTTTCCCTCACATTTGCACAAGTAACTGCGGTAATTGCCCTAAATTTTGCCATGTGAAACAAACAC
Source organism: Glossophaga mutica (assembly GCA_039655065.1). Classification (NCBI taxonomy): domain Eukaryota; kingdom Metazoa; phylum Chordata; class Mammalia; order Chiroptera; family Phyllostomidae; genus Glossophaga; species Glossophaga mutica. The sequence continues at coordinate 140,206,499 of CM077305.1, read as the reverse complement.
ATAATGGGGGGGGTACTATTTAAAAACTGGGTCATTCCTTATTCTGATGAGGCACGGTCTTCGGGAGGGAAAGGTCCATGCAGCAGAAAAAGGGAGACAAAACGACAGCATCCTCGACACAGAAAAGTTACAGCTCTTTACAAGAGTCAGCACTAGGCGCTCATTAGTTCATTTTGTGTTTAGTCACTTAGAATTGCACGGGACCTGCCTTCCTTAAAGACATCCCCAACAAAGAAGTCCTGAGGAACGACTAAGGCAAGGCAGAGGAGGAAATGCTCTCAATTCACCTGTGACACCTGCCCAAGCAGCCAATTCTCCCCCGCTGTGACCCGCGATCCCAGTGGAGAATCCCTAGCTCCACGCCCTCAGAAACTGCCCCACGCCCGCCCTTTCCCCATCTTGCCCCCATCTAGACAGCAGTCGCCCCGGTAGTCCCCAGGGCCCAGACTCCTCGCGCTTCCACGCAAGTAATTCTCAGGAACCCGGCGGCGCGGAGAGGCCCTCCCTGGCACAGCCTCTCCCCATCACGCCCCGCAGGCTCCGGGGACTCCCTGCCCCCGGAAGCCCCGAAGAAACTAGGCCGGGAATGCCATCCCCAGCCACTCTCCGCCAGCTCGGGCACCCCATCCAGGTAGGCCTTCGGAACTCCCCACCTCCGAGTTGCTACCTGCCCAGTGCCCTCCCCGCTCGGGAGCAAGGGCCCGGAGGGGGCGCACACAGGGATCCTCCGCAAAAGGCCCTTCGCAGCCGACTCACCTGCCGCCTGCTCCTCCTTCAGCGCCACCCAGACACAGCCCCTTTCTGGGGCATGAAAGCGCCGGCTTCGCGGTCTAGGCGCCCTGGGTAGGGCCGGGCAGGGCCGGGCGGGGACGTGCTCTCGCGGCCGCCGCCGCCGCTGTTGCCGCCACGGCCCTATCTGCGCCTGCGCCGCCTCGGAGGCGAGGTGTGGAGGGGCACCGCTTGCAGCAAGGGGTAACGGCCGAGAGCGCGGACCCGCGCTGGCGCCTCTTCTCACAGGAGCCCAGCCGTACGGGCGGCGGGTCGCCTAGGAGCCGCCTGAGGCACGGATGTCCAGACAGCTGACGGCCATGTTTCTGTTCCCTTTTCCTTTTTTTTCCCCTCTCCTTCCGCCCCTTTTCACAGAACAGCACTTTCCTACCCTCCTCCCTGTCCTTTTCCTACTGCGGAGGCGGGTGGAAAAGGGCGTGGGGGAGGGGTGGGACGGGGAGGATGCGGGGGCGGGGCAGCGCTCGAGCCCCGCCCCCGGGGAGGGCCGAGGCCCAGCAGCCACAGCTCCACCTTCTCGCCCTCCGCGACCCCCGCGTACGCGGGTCACCAGCTTGGTCAGCTAGCGAGCCCCTACTCCGCCTCTGAGTTGCGGGGCAGTAGCAGAAACTGGGGAGGAGAAAGGGCCCAGGGCGCTGCCTTGCACTCCTTCCTTCTGGGCCCAGACTCACCTTGTGCTGTAGGTTCATTGCTTTGGCCTCAGGCAGGTGGCTGCTGCTTCTCGGATCTTTTAAAGGTGGGGAAAGTGGCACCGAATCGCTCAAAGTCACTGAGGAGAATGCAAGGAGGATGCAGGTCTCTGGACAAGAAGATTCCTTCCCAGGGTGGGAGTTAGAATTTCCACACATGACTATGGGCCTCCGAGGCCGGAGAGAAGCCCGCCGGCTGGTGCTTCCCGGCTGCAGCGCTGGGTGAGAGCCCTTGGCCGCGCTCTACGTCACCAGCTCCGCCGAGATTTCAGAAAGGGAACTCCGAATGTGGAAATCGCTTATTTAAATAATCAGTGCTCTCCTGCCTCCTAAGTAAGTGTAGCTTCCTTATCCACGCGAATTAAGGCAAGGTCCTTTTGCCTTAATGCAGCCTTGCGAGATATTTTTGACGTTTTGAATTTATAGTGAGAAAAAATAACAATAGTTATTCGATGAGAAGCAAATGGTTTGAAACAAATTAGGCAAATTGTTACCTCCTGCCCCTCCGCCGCCCCCAACAATTTGGGCGGATGACTTCACAGATTCCCGGGCAAGTCAAAATAGGATCTGGTAAGATTTGTGCACATTTAATGAGTACTCACATATAATGACAATTTTCCTAAGAATCACTCTCTCAATCTGTGTTTTTGACAAGAAGTATGAAGTCCGATCTGGTTGATGTGGCTGAGTGGGTTGAGTGCCGGCTTTTGAACTGAAATGTTGTTGATTCAATTCCCAGTCAGGGCAAATACCTGGGTTGCAGGCCAGGTGCTCTGTTGGGAGCCTTGTGAGAGGCAACAGGTATCTCTCACAGATTTTTCTCTCCTCTTTCTCCCTCTATTCCCCTCTCTCTAAAATAAATAAATAAAATCTTTAAAAAAGAAAAATATGAAATCAGACCTTGGTTGGGAGGGCCCTGTTAATTTACTTCTGAAGTTTCTTACATATATGGATAATTTGAATTTTGTAGCCAACAGCAGAAACTATTTTCCTAACCACATTAGCAGTATGAATCAATTGAGTAGAATTGCACAGCAATAGAAATACAGCTTATTTAATAATACTTTAGAGTTAGTTTGAGCCCATTAGAAACCAAACTTTGACATTGATAATGTAAACAGAAGCTTAATGCTTAGAAATGCAGCTTCTGACTTCTTGTCCTTCCTTTCTCAAGGTCAAATTATTTAATAGTTTAAAATATTTAGCCCTGGCTGGTGTGGCTCAGTGGATTGATCACTGAGCATGGCCAGTTCAATTCCCAGTCAGGGCACGTGCCTGGGTTGTGGGCCAGGTCCCCAGTTGGTGGCCTGCCATAGGCACCCTATTGGTGTTTCTCTCCCACATTGATGTTTCTCTCCTCCTCTTCCTCCCTCCCTTCCCCTCTCTCATTTAATATAGCCCTGGCTCAGTTGGTTGGAGCATCATCTGGTAGACAGTCACAGCAAGGGTTCCATTCCTGGTCAGAACACATACCCAGGTTGTGGGTGGGTGTGTAGACAATGCAGCCAATAGATGTTTCTCTCTTTCCCTCTCTCTCCTGCTCCCTGTCCATCTACCTCTCTCCCTCTCCCCCTCCCTTCTCCTCCAGGCTCCCTCTTCCTCTCACTTTAAGAGTAATGAAAAAATGTCCTCAGGTGAGGATAAAAAAAATTTAAATAAATAAAAACACCCCTGACTGGTGTGGCCCAATGGATTGAGTGTCAGCCTGTGAACCAAAAGGTCGCTGGTTCCATTCCCAATCAGGGAACATGCCTGGATTGCAGGCCAGGTCCCCAGCTGGGGACATGCAAGAGGCAATCGATGAAACTTCCAGCCAAGATGGAGGCGTAGGTAGACCCACTATGCCTCCTCACACAACCAAAATTAAGGACAACAAAGATTTAGAAATAAGAAAACAACCAGAACTTATAGAAAATTGAACTGTACAGAAGTCCAACAACCATTCATCCAGATCAGTAAGAGGGGCGGAGTCGAAGCAGGAAAAAGTGGAGGTGCGGACCCGGGAATGCAAGCAGCAGCGGCTGGCAGTTCCCAAGTGCACAGGTGGCGGCGGGCTGTCCCCGGGCCCACAGGCAGCAGCTGGCGGACCCCGGGCACAGGGGGCCAACTGTGCAGACCCAGTGAGGCGGCACAAGGCAGCTGGCTGACCAGGTGGTCCCACATTCCCATGCGCAGATAATCCAGGCGAAGGGGAAGCGGCAGAAGGGACCGGAGTCCAGGAGAGAGCGAAACAGGCGCCATTCTTCCCTCTTAGACCCCGCCCCCCACCTATAGCGTCACAACCCAGTGACTGGGCTGCCCCGCCCTGAGGAACACCTAAGGCTCCACCCCTCACTACGTAATAGCCCCAACCAGACTAAAACCAAACCAAAACAAAAAAACCCCACTAAAAATGGCTCAAACCAGAGAAGAAATCAAAGATCCAGAGCCAATTCCTCTAAGCCATGAAGAGATAGCCAACCTATCAGATGCACAGTTCAAAGCACTGGTCATCGAAATGCTCACAGAATTGGTTGATTTTGCTCACAAATTAGATGAAAAAATGCAGGCTACAATACGTGAAATGAAGGAAGACCCATGGGGAACCAATAAAAATGGGAGGAAAACTGGGACTCAAATCAATGGAGTGGACCAGAAGAAAGAAACTAACAACCAAACAGAAAACGAGGAAGAAACAAGAATTAAAAAAAATGAGGAGAGGCTTAAGAAACTCCAGGACATCATTAAACATCCCAACATCCGAATTATAGGGGTTCCAGAAGGGGAAGAAGAAGAGCAACAAGTGGAAAACTTATTTGAACAAATAATAAAGGAGAACTTCCCCAATCTGGCAAAGGAAACAGACTACCAGGACGTCCAGGAAGCTCAGAATCCCAAAGAAGTTGGACCCAAGGAGGAACACACCAAGGCACATCATAATTACATTAGCTAAGATTAAAATGAAGCAGAGAATTCTAGAAGGAGCAAGGGATAAGGGGACAGTCACCTACAAAGGAGTTCCCATCAGACTATCACCTGATTTCTCAAAAGAGACCTTACAGCAAGAAGGGGCTGGAAAGAAATATTTGAAATCTTGAAAAGCAGAGACCTACATCCAAAATTGCTCTTTCCAGCAAAACTGTCATTTAGAATGGAAGGACAGATAAAGCGCTTCTCAGATAAGGTCAAGTTCAAGGAGTTCCTCATCACCAAGCCCTTATTATATGAAATGTTAAAGGGACTTATCTAAGAAAAAGAAGATAAAAAAATATGACAGTGAAATGACAGCAAACTCACAGCTATTAAGAACCACACCTAAAACAAAAGCAAACTAAGCCAACAGCTAGAACAGGAAGAGAACCACAGAAATGGAGATCATATGGAGGGTTAGCAACAGGGGCATGGGAGGAGGAGAGGGGGGAAAAGGTATAGAGAATGAGTAGCATAGATAGTGGGTAGAAAATAGACAGGGGGAGGGCAAGAATAGTATGGGAAATGTAGAAGCTTAAGAACTTATGACAGATGGACATGAACTAAAGCGGCGAGTGTGTGTGGGAGAGGGTGTGCAGGGTGGAGGGGAATGATGGGGGAGAAATGGGACAACTGTAATAGCATAATCAATAAAATATATTTAAAAAAACAAACAAAAAAAAAGAGGCAATCGATGGATGTATCTCTCACACACTGATGTTTCTTTCCCTCTCTTCCTCTCTCCCATCCCCTCTCTTTAAAAGTAAACAAAATCTTTTAAATAAATAAAAACATTTAATATAGACAAAAAATTTTAATGGGTACATTTTATTAACACTCATAGATTGAGAGTTTTTTCCTCTTTTCCTGGCTTTTTTGCCCACAGAAATGAATGTGAAGAAGCCAGTATATCTCTTACATTTGATGGGTTTTTCTTAATTGGTAATGTGGGATTTAAGAATTTCTTTAATTAGCTTCACTATTTTACTGTCGTATAGATATACCATAAATTTTCATTGCCTTTTTCCAGCCAAAATTTCATAGAATGAACTTGTGCAATATGGTTTGGGCCTAATTTTTTGTCTTAAGGCAGCTATTCTTAGGTTTGAAAGCCCTTGATTCAGTAGCCTTCTCAACTGCACTCTTATGGACCCAGGACTAAAATAAATTCATTTTAATTTTTTAAATCTATTTTTTTAATTTTTTTATTTATTTATCTTTAGAGGGGAAGGGTAGGAGAAAGGGAGAGGGAGAGAAATATCAATGTAGGGTTGTCTCTCGTGTGTCCCCTGCTGGGAACTGGCCTGCAACCCAGGCATGTGCCCTGACTGGGAATCGAACCGCGATCCTCTGGTTCGCAGGCCCGCGCTCAATCCACTGAGCTACACCAGCCAGGGCTCATTTTAATTTTTAACATATAAATATTTGTCTAAAAAGTGGGAGGGAAGCTGGAGAGCCCAATAACAACGTAATTGTCATAATCGCTACAGTATCACAGTTTCAGGTGAGCCTGTATAGTTACAAGAAAGAAGAATCATTTGACCTTTTTCAAAAGAGAATATAGACATCTGATTGGGTATGGTCAGTACACATTTCCGTGGAGTAGCAGTGGAAAAGAATTGAATGGAAATACTGGAATTTTTGTTAAAATGAGATTTTTCGATGCCATCTTCAATGCTGCAGCATGCTGCATTATTTTCATCTTACTCTCTTCAAAACCTTCTAAACATTGCTTTTCACAGAAATATTCAAAGACCTTTATACTTCTTTTTGTCTGTTTTGTTCAACCCCATGTGTAATGTCAGTATTATATATGCCTCCAGCAGTTTAATCTAATTATTGTAATTATTTTTATAATTTCTTAATGTCTGAATTTCATACTATATTGTAAGCCCTGTGAAAGCAGGATTGACATATGTCACATATGTGTATTCACATGTCTTGTTTCTCTTCCAGGTCCCTAGTACCTAGCAGAATAACCAATATATAATAGGCTCTTAGAAAATAATATGAGTGACTGAAATCCCCTGGTCCGTTTATCCCCTGCTTTCTTCTACTCTGTCCTTAGGCAAGTTACTTAATTCTCCTCATCTGTAAAGTGGGTAGAATGATATTTATAAGAACTAAAATCATTTATTCATTTATAATAAGGTATAGCCATCAAAAGACTAGTTCAGTAATCAATAAAGTACTTAGCATGTGATGGACAGCCTCTCATTGTAGTTTACAATGATCCCTCCCTCCTGGTTTACGTCCTTGTGCAATCCCCTTCCACTCAGTGTGGGGTAGACTTATTAACTGGTTTCTAACATAAGGAATACATCAAAAGTGATGAGATTTCTCTATCAAGATAAGGTTATTAAAAAAAGACTATGGCTCCAGTCTTGGATTCTCTCTCTTATCCTCTTGGATTGCTCACTCTAGGAGAAGTCAGCTACCATGTTATCCAGAACCCTATAAGTCAATTCAGAATTAGATCCTAGCCAAGTTGAGCCTTGTGATGACTACAGCCAAACACCTCAATTGCAGCCTCCTCACAAACTCTGAGCCAGAATCACCCAGCTAAGCTGCTCCTGGATTCTTTATTCACAGAAACTATGAGATAATAATTTTTTCTGTTTCCAGCTACAGAATTTTGTGGTCATATTTTACACAGCAATAGGTAACTATAATACCTGGAGGACAGCAAGTGCTCATTGATGGTAGCTCTTCCTTTACTGAATATGACTAGGTTTAGCATATGATACTTCATATCCTATAATGCTGAATTTAATGATAGTGTTTACAATTACAATGAGAGAAGGTATCCAGGAAAAGACTGGCTTTACCTGATCTGTCACTTATAGACTACCTTTGCTCCAAGAGAATTCATTAAAATGTGTTTCACATGATGTCTAAGATTTGCTTGAAAATAATACGGTGGGAAGGTGAGCAAGTCAAGGTTTAGGTAAAACACAATTGGGTGAAGCCCTGGCCAGGTTGCTCAGTTGGTTAGAGTGTTGTCCTGGATATGCCAAGGTTGCAGGTTTAATCCCCAGTCAGGACACATACAAGAATCAACCAATGAATGTATAAATAAGTGAAAAAGACAAATTGATGTTTCTCTGCCTCTCTTTCTTTCTCTCTCTTCCTCTCTCTCTCTCTCTAAAATCAATAAATAAAAAAATTTTAACTGAAAAAGCCATAATTGGATATATGTTGAAGTAGAGTGATTGGTACTTCAGAGTTTCTTATGTTGTTCCATACCTTTCATACCTTTAAAGGTTTTTGCACAATAAATAATTGTTTTAAGTATTTCATGGAATCATAAATTTGGAGGTGAATGGACTCTTTACAGATCATCTATTCTAATTATTTCATTTGATAGATGAGGAATTTAAAATCTAGTAAAATTTATTGACTCACCTAGAATCTCCCAGTCTCAGTTTTGGTGATATCATAGTTGACTATTGAGAAACTACTTAAATTCACAGCTCTTTTATATTCCCAAACAGACTAACTTGCTCTAGATTTCCTAAGATAGCTTCCACGACATGAAAATCTGAGTCTGCTCTTCATTTCCACATGTTGTAGACTAGCAGTTTATCTGGTTCCAGCCCTTCACTCATCAATTTTTGAAAACAGGGTTTGGAGGCCTGGTACTTCACACCTGTGGGTGCTCTTAGTTATATTTGTAGATAGAGTTTTAAGTAATATTGACATCAACAAACCCTAAGTCTTCCTTATTCATATATCTGAAGGACCTAGTTTGTTTTACTCTCCACAGGGAGCATTACAACATTCTCCTCTTTGTGCTTCACTCCCCGATATCTTATCTGGCTGGGCTCTCTATCACACCATTATTAGAATGGGATCTTATAGAGTCTTCTGAAGTTACTCAGCACATTCTTTATCAGCTGTCTTTTTTGAGACTATAGTCCAAATATGGCTGAATTAGGAGTAGAAAGGACTGACACAAAGCTCTTGGTTTTGAGTCAAAGGAGAGTTAAGTGATCCTGAGAAAAATGTCCTAACAAATCATAAAGAAGCATGGGGATTATCAGAAGGAGAAAAACAGAAAGGAATAATGGGTAGAGCACCTGAACAGGAAAATACTCTATATGAATATGAGAAACAAGACCTGTTACCTGTGACTGGCTTTTATGGGCTCCCTATGGTATTTTAAGTGGAGAGCATAGTCCTCTACCTTCAGCCTTTCCCCACTATCGGGGATCAGTGACTGTGCTAACTTGAACACCATTTTAGCACCAAACAACTCCAAATATGGCCATTTTGACCGGCACTTATCCATATCCATCCATCTAGATATGTTCCTAGTTTTCCAATTCACAGAAATGCTGCAGTTTTGACTAGTACCTACTTCCCTCATACTCCTTTTTGTGTACTTCAGCTTTGGTATTCCCACATCATAGGAAATCATCCTGACCGTAGATCAAGAAATACATACATCCTTTATTCCAAAGATTAATTTTTTAAAACATTGATTAAAAACACAATAAAAACCAAGAAACTATAAGCATAAATGAAAATAGTAATATAACAAACTCTTTTCTATCCATCACCTAGTTTTAACTCATAATCTTGTTTCATGTAACCCCAAACCTACTTCCCCACTCCTCCCCAAGTATTTTCAAGCAAATGCTGACATTTCATTTCATCTATAAATATTTCAGCATGTATAAGGTAAGGACTTTAAAAAAAACACAAGGCCATTCTCACCATATAAAGATTATTTTAATTAATATTTTATTAAATATTTCTTATTAAAAATATTTTTAATTTATTTTTAGACAGAGGGGAAAGGAGGGAGAAAGAGAGGGAGAGAAACATCAATGTGGGGTTGCCTCTTGTGTGCCCCCCAAGTGGGGACTAGGCCCACAACGGGGGCATGTGCCCTGACCGTGACTCAAACCAGGGACCTTTTGGTTCAAAGGCTGGCACTCAATTCACTAAGCCACACCAGCCAGGGCAGTATTTGTTAATGAAAAAGAACCTAGAGCCTGGCTGGTGTGAGTCAGTGGATTGAGTGCCAGCCTGCAAACCAAAAGGTCACCGGTTCAATTCCCAGTTAGGGCACATGCCTGGGTTGCAGGCCAGGTCCTCAGTAGGGGGCATGTGAGAGGCAGACACACATGATGTGTCTCCCTCTCTTTCTCCTTCCTTTCCCCTCTCTAAAAATAAATAAAATCTGTTTTAAAGAATCTCAAAAGTAATACTCAATTTCCAGCTTATATTCAATCTGAGTTCAATAGGCTAGGTATTGTTTTACATGCCCTGGCCCAAAAAAAAAAAAAAAAGAAGGAGAAGAATTTTGATCTGATGCTGATAACACTTTAATATCTATTCAGAATTTCCTGTATTTTATAGTTTCACACAGAAAAGGATAAATGAACTAAATACTGGAAACTGTCTCTAAAAAGTATCAATAGAAAACAATGAGCCCTGGCTGGTGTAGCTCAGTGGATTGAGCGTGGGCCTGCAAACCAAAGGATTGCGGTTCGATTCCCAGTCAGGGCACATGCCTGGGTTGCAGGCCAGTTCCCAGTAGGGGACACACGAGAGGCAACCATACATTGATATTTCTCTCCCTCTCTCCTACCCTTCCCCTCTAAAGATAAATAAATAAAAATCTTAAAAAATAAAATAAAATAAATTCTTTAAAAAAAAAAGAAAACAATGATTTCAACCCATTTTTGTTGTTCCAGGTTTAACCTCTTCTTTATCCTTAAATGATGTTGTTCATCTCAGTGGTGTTTATGCTATCCATGTGTGTTGTTCACTTACAAATTTACCTTTCTGCTCCAAATTTCCTTAAGCTATTGCTTCAATTATCAAACTACATCCAGTGCCTGAATGGCGTCTCACACGTCACATGTTAAAAACACAACTCAATTCCCTCCCTGCATTGCATCTCCCAAAACAACTATTTGTTTTTAGGCTACTTCATTTCATTGCATGGAGCCACTATCTCTTCTCTCTTGCCAAATGATGTTCTCCCCAAAGGTGTGTCATGAAATGGGGGTTAGGGGGGACATCATTTGGCAAGATAGAGGAGAAATGGAGAAGGAGACAACAATGGGAGAATTGCCCAGCACTTTCAGAGACCACTGCCAGAGAGCACGTAAGGGCCACTGCCTACAGATCATAGATTGCCATTCATCAGTGTACAACATGAAGTCTTGTGAAATGAAGTGAAATAGTCACCTTAGCTGTCTGGTCGTTGAGGGGTCTTTCTATTGAAAGCAGCTTGCACTTAGTTGTGGCTCTTCACCAAAAGAATGTAAGCCTGTGTCCTGAGACTTGAACACTTAACCACATTCTCCATATAAACAATTGCCCCTTCTTAATTTTCCAGGATATAGGCCAGGGGTCCTTGATACCCAGAGAGGCAGTGGTGGTTCAGAAGGGAAAGCCTTAGCACTAACACTTGGGTGGACTGGGCAGAAGTGAAACCACTGCCTTATGGAAAAATATGTGTTAGATAAGCTATGTTCAGACATGACTCATAGAGCTATTGGCTATGAGTTCAATGTTACTAAATCAATGATATATGTTAAATAACATGTCTAAACAAAGGTACACATAAAAGGTTGTGTTGATCAGTTGTCACAAATGCAAACATAGGCTGTCATGAAGCTAAACCTTTATTTTCCCTAGGTGCAATGGTTTAGTGTTGCTAATTCAATGTTCCCTGTCTCCCCTATTTAAAACAGCATTCACATGATATAATTTTGCCCTGTTTTAAAATTTCCCCGTAGTCTAGTCACTGGCATTTGCTATTTATATGTTTACTATTGATCTCCCCTACCAACATAGAAGCTCCATAAGGGCAAGAACCTTATTTTATTCACTACTGTTTCACTGGTACTGAAACAGTAGTACTAGTCGGCAAATAAATGTTGGTGAATCAAACAAATAGTTAAGCAGCACTTTTAGGAGTCTGTCCTTCTTACCAATTTTCAGTGTTCATGTTTCTGGTCATCGTTGCATCCCTGGGATTTCTTTTTTTTTCTTTTTATTGATTTTTTTTGAGAGAGAGAGAGACATCAGTTTGTTGTTCTACTTATACATGTACTCATTCATTGCTTCTTGTATGTACCCTGACCTGAGATCAAACCACAACCTTGATATATTTGGGACAATGTTCTAACAAACTGAGCTGACTGGCAAGGACTCCGTTCTTGGATTTCTAAATCCTAGAACCAGTAAATCCCAGCTGGCCCCATGTCTCCAACCCTGCAGGTAGGCCTGTGCATACCTGGAATCTTTGGGACCTTATCTGTATTTTTTCCTTGTGTAATCTGTGTAAGAAAGTTCTTTGAGTTGAATCCAGAGCATTAAATACAATTGTAAACAATTCTATGATAACAATAACCATTAACTGATTAATGCCTAAAAGATAATAAGTTTTACAATTTTTCTCTCACTGACTTAACACGTTAATTTTCAAATTAATGGTTTATTTACTGATGCCTGCTGCCTTCATTAAGAATTATTAGGGACTTCCTGCCAAGATGGAGGCGTAGGTGCACACACTGTGCCTCCTCTCACAACCAAAATTAAGGACAACAAAGATTTAGAAACAAGAAAACAACCTGAACTGATAGAAAATTGAAACTGTATGGAAGTCCAACAACCATTCATCCAGACCAATAAGAGGGGCGGAGTTGCAGCAGGAAAAAGTGGAGGTGCGGACCCGGGAATGCAGGCAGCAGTGGCTGGCGGTTCCCAAGTGTACAGGTGGAAGGCAGACCCCAGGCCCACAGGCAGTGGCTGGTGGACCCTGAGCATAGGGTGGCAACTGCAGACCCAGTGAGGCCGAGCAAGGCTACTGGCTGACCAGGTGGTTCCACATTCCCATGCGCAGATAATCCAGGGGAACGGGAAGAGGCGGAGGGAACTGGAATCCAGGAGAGAGCAGAGCAGGCGCCATTGTTTCCTCTCGGACCCTGCCCTCACATACAGCGTCACAACCCAGCAACTGGGCTGCCCTGCCCTGGGGAACACCTAAGGTTCCACCCCTCACTACATAACATCCGCAACCAGACCAAAAACAAAACAAAACAAAACAAAAACCCACCAAAAATGGCTCAAACCAGAGAACAAATGAAAGTTCCAGAGCCAATTTCTCTAAGCCATGAAGAGATAGCCAACCTATCAGATGCATAGTTCAAAGCCCTGGTTATCAGGATGCTCACAGAATTGATTGATTTTGCTCACAAATTAGATGAACAAATGAAGGCTACAATATGTGAAATGAAGGAAGATGCATGGGGAACCAATAGAAATGGGAGGAAAACTGGGACTCAAATCAATGGAGAGGATCAGAAGGAAGAAAGAAACAATCAAACAGAAAACAAGGAAGAAACAAGAATTCAAAAAAAAATAAGGAGAGGCTTAGGAACCTCCAGGACATCTTCAAACGTCCCAACATCCGAATTATAGGAGTACCAGATGGGGAAGAAGAAGAGCAACAAGTGGAAAATTTATTTGAACAAGTAATAAAGGAGAACTTCCCCAATCTGGCAAAGGAAATAGACTTCCAGGAAGTCCAGGAAGCTCAGAGAGTCCCAAAGAAGTTGGATCCAAGGAGGAACACACCAAGGCACATCATAATCACATTAGCCAAGGTTAAAATGAAGCAGAGAATTCTAGAAGCAGCAAGAGATAAGGGGACAGTCACCTACAAAGGAGATCCCATCAGACTGTCAGCTGATTTCTCAAAAGAGACCTTACACGTAAGAAGGGGCTAGAAAGAAGTATTTGAAGTCTTGAAAGGCAGGGACCTACATCCAAAATTGCTCTAGCCAGCAAAGCTTTCATTTAGAATGGAAGGGCAGATAAAGTGCTTCTCAGATAAGGTCAAGTTCAAGGAGTTCCTCATCACCAAGCCCTTATTATATGAAATGTTAAAGGGACTTATCTAAGAAAAAGAAGATAAAAATATGACAGTGAAAAGACAGCAAACTCACAGTTATTAACAACCACACCTAAAACAAAAGCAAACAGCTAGAACAGGAACAGAACCACAGAAATGGAGATCACATGGAGGGTTAGCAACAGGGGAGTGGGAGGAGGAGAGAGGCGGAAAAGGTACAGAGAATAAGTAGCATAGATGGTGGGTAGAAAATAGACAGGGGGAGGGCAAGAATAGTGTGGGAAATGTAGAAGCTAAAGAACTTATGACACAGGGACATGAACTGAAGGGGGGGAATGTGGGTGGGAGGGGGTGTGCAGGGTGGAGGGGAATGATGGGGGAGAAATGGGACAACTGTAATAGCATAATCAATAAAATATATTAAAAAAGAAAAAAATTATTAGGACTTTTGGCCAAGATGAAGGCATAGATAGATACACTTTGCCTCCTTGCACAACCAAAAGAAGAACAACAACAAAATTGAAAACAAAAAATAATCATGACCCTCAGAAAACTAAACTGTATGGAAGTCTGACAACCAAGTAGTTAAAAAAGAAACATTCATCCAGACCAGTAGGAGGGGTGGAGACAGGCAGCCAGGGTGGAGAGAACTCGAGGCAAGGTGGCAGCTGGAGGACCAGGGCAGGCAAGGTGGTGGCTGGAGGACTGGACATTCCCACATTTGTGTGTGCAGATAAACCAGGGGGAGCAACAGGGAAGCGAGACAGACTGCGCAACCCAGGGTTATAGCATGGGGAAATAAAGCCTCAAAACCTCTGAATGAAAAACCTGTGGGGGTTGTAGCAGTGGGAGGAACTCCCAGCTTCATGGGAGAGTTTGTTGGAGAGACCCACAGGGTCCTAAAACATACACAAACCCACCCACCTGGGAGTCAGCACCAGAAGAGCCCAATTTGCTTGTGGGTAGCAGAGGAAGTGGCTGAAAACCAGCAGAGAGCCCAGCATGCAGCATTGTTCTTTCTCTAACCCCTCCCCTACATACAGTGCCACAACACAGTGAAGTGGGTTGTTCCACCCTGGCAAATACCTGAGGCTTCACCCCTTAATACCTAACAGACATACCAAGGGGGGAAAAAGTCTAAATGAAAGAAAAGATCAAAGTTCTAGAAAAAATACAGCTAAACAATGAAGAGATAGCCAACCTATCAGCAGCACAGTTCAAAACACTGGTAATCAGGATGCTCACAGAATTGGTTGAGTATGGTCACAAAATAGAGGAAAGAGTGAAGGCTATGCAAAGTGAAATAAAAGAAAATATACAAGGAACCAACAGTGACAGGAAGGAAACCCAGACTCAAATCAATGGTTTGGTCCTGAAGGAAGAAATAAACATTCAACCAAAACAGAATGAAAAAACAAGAATTCAAAAAAATGAGAAGAGGCTTAGGAACCTCCGTGACAACTTTAAACAATCCAATATCTGAATCATAGGGGTGCCTGAAGGAGAAGAGAAAGAGCAAGAAATTGAAAACTTATTTGAAAAAACAATGAAGGAAAACTTTCCCAATCTGGCAAAGGAAATAGACATCCAGGAGCTCAGAGAGTCCCAAAGAAGTTGGACCCAAAGAAGAACACACCAAGGCACATCATAATTACATTAGCCAAGATTAAAATGAAGGAGAGAATCCTAGAAGCAGCAAGGGATAAGGGGACAGTCACCTACAAAGGAGATCCCATCAGACTGTCAGCTGATTTCTCAAAAGAGACCTTACATGCAAGAAGGGGCTGAAAGAAGTATTCCAAGTCATGAAAGGCAGAGACCTACATCTAAGATTACTCTATCCAGCAAAGCTGTCATTTAGAATAGAAGGGCAGATAAAGTGCTTCCCAGACAAGGTCAAGTTAAAGGAGTCCATCATCACCAAGCCCTTATTATATGAAATGTTAAAGGTACTTATCTAAGAAGAAGAAGCAGATCAAAACCATGAACAGTAAAATGACAACAAACTCACAACTATCAACCACCGAATCTAAAAAACAAAAACTAAAACTAAGTAAGGAAACAACTGGAACAGGAACAGATTCACAGAAATGGAGATCACATGGAGGGTTATCAGCCAGGAGGGGTAGGAGGGAGAATGGGGGGAAAGGTATAGGGAATAAGAAGCATAATTGGTAGACATAAAATAGACAGAGGGAGGTTAAAAATAGTATAGGAAATGGAGAAACCAAGTAACTTATGTGTATGACCCATGAACATGAACTAGGGGGGTGGAATGCTGGTGGAAGGGAGGAGAGTGAGAAAGCAGAGGAAAAAATGGGACAACTATATTAGCATAATCAATAAAATATACTTAAAAATTTAAAAATATCATTTTTTGTAATTTATATAACAAATGAATATTCATTAATGCTGACAAATGTGTTTTTTACATATAAGAGAATCCTCAATTTGTTCTGATTACAGATCATTGATTTTTAAGCCTAGTCATATAGTACATGCAAACTGCTATCCAACAGAAACCAAAAACCTAATACCGTCAACAGTATTATAACATAGCTTTTTGCCTTTAGGGTATTATACCTAAAGCACCTTCGATAACACTATTATAATTTATTTTATATGGATTTATATATCTCTCAATGTTTTGGTGTTTAAAGTTACTCTTCTCTTGCAGGTTCTTATTGTTAGTTCCAGATATATATATATATTTTTAATATATATATTTTTTGTTTTTAGAAAGAAGGGAAGGAGAAGGAGAGGGAGAGAAATATCGACATGGATCGGCTGCTTCTTGCACACCCTCAACCAGGGATCTGGCCTGACAAGCCAGGCATGTACCCTGACTAGGAATCGAACCAGTGACCTTTTGGTTGGCAGGCTGGCACTCAATCCACTGAGCCACACCAGCCAGGGCCAGATTATATTTTTTTAAGATTTAATTTATTTTTAGAGAGAGGAGAAGGGAGGGAGAAAGAGAGGGAGAGAAACATCCATGTATGGTTGCCTTTCACAGGCCCCCGACTTGGGACCAGGCCCGAAACCCAGGCTTGTGGCCTAACTGGGAATCGACCAGCAGCCCTTTGGTTTGCAGGCCCACACTCAGTCCACCGAGCTACACCAGCCAGAGCCAGATTATAAAATACAGACAAAAAATTATAACATGCATGATAGATTCTATAATTTAAATTTTTCTCTAAGTTGATTTCAGTTAGTCTAAAAAGTGTTTTTCCTACCAAGTAAATTGCAAGTAATATGCTGAATAAATTTCATTTAATAGTTAACTAAAGATTCAAAAGTAGGAGAGGGACCAAAAAAAACCCCCAAATTATCTTCCAGAGGATGGGCCCCTTGTAGTATAGGCTTCCCCCACTAGGTGAGTGTTCTCGGAATCCATCTGTATCAGTGTACCAGTTGGGTTGTGAAACGCTGCATTTGGCTTCAGGGAATTTTTTGAAGACTCTTTCAATGCATTTGCCTGTTTCATGATGGGTGACTTACAAGTACACCTGTCCACACTGTGCTGAGGATCCAGCAGTTTTTGACCAAAAACCAGCATGACCCTCGTGCTTCACCCTTCCTATTCACCTGATCTCACCCTGAGCAATGTTTTATTTTTGTTTCCCCAAATGAAAAAAGTCCTCATAGGGAAACATTTTGCTGATGTGGAAGAGGTGAAACAAACAAACAAACAAAAAAAAAGTAGAAGAAGCACTAAAATGCATCACAATTAAAAAAAAAAGCTCAAAAACTGTTTTGAACAGTGGCAAAAAACATCTCATAGGTGCATTACATCAAATGAAGAAATCTTTGAGGGTAACTGAAGTTTAAACATGTAATAATAAATACAAGTCTTTTTATAAACATGTAAGAATAAATACAAGTTTTTTATAAATAAATCCAATATATCCCCAAACAATATATATATATATATATGTATGTATGTGTGTGTGTATGTATATATATATATAGTTTGTACAGGAAAAAGTCCAGCCATTGTTAATATAACAAGAATAGTTTTCACCACATCAGTGTAATCTGGCAGCTAAGGAGAGTGGACTAGAATGCACATGTGTGAACAAATGTGACTTCACTGTACTAGTCAGTAGGGTTGGCAGATGCCATTCAGTAAGCACGTGAACTCTGTGGCTGTCACATTCAAAACAACTGAACCAGTAGAACAACGAATCTGCATCAAATTTTGCATGAAGCTCGAACATTCCTCTGCAGAAACTATTTGGATGATTCAAAAGGCCATGGCTATGGGTAACTGGAGACTGACTGCTTTATCATGACAATACACCTACTCATGCTTCACGTCTCATATAGTTTTTTTGCAAAACATCGAATCACCCAGGTGACTCAGCTCCCCTATAGCCCGGATTTGGCGCCCTGTGACTTTGGCTTTTTCCAAAACTAAAATCACCTTTGAAAGGGAAGAGGTTTCAGACCACGATGAGATTCAGGAAAATACAACAGGGAAACTGATGGTGATTGGGAGAACTGTGTGAGGTCCCAAGATGCCTGCTTTGAAGGGGCCTGAGGCATCATTGTTCAATGTACAATGTTTCCTGTATCTTCTTCAATAAATGTCTCTATTTTTCATAGTATGTGGCTGTACACGTTATAAATATATAAATAAATAATTTATAATAAGATAGTGTTGGAAAAGATGGATTTTTATTGTTTTGTGACTCGTACCACAGCAAAATAAATTGTAATTGATTAGAGTTGTAAATGTCAAAAAGTAAAGCTATAAAAATGCTAAAATAAAATTTAAAAAATAATGATATAATCTTGGCACAAGAAAGATTTTTCTATGTTTGATACCAAAGGTAAAATTTATACAGGAAAAGATATGACTATGCAAAAATTAAAATGTGTTTCATTTTTTATTGATTAGCACCATAATCATTATGAATTCATTATACATTAATATAAAAACATCAAACAATACAGTTATATAAAAAATAACTTGTCTCCTTATTTTCTTCAATTTCACACTTCATAGGTAACTATTTCTAATAATTTATTCATATATTTCTAGACCTTTTCCAGTACATATGTACACATATAGTGCGTGTACCTCAATATATAACCTTTTCAAAACAAGAATCATTCTAAGTGATTTTTTTGCACCTAGCTTTTCTCCCTCAACAGTAAATCATGGACATTTTTCCTTTTCAGTACATATAGAGCTACTTTACTTTTTTTAACATTAGTCTTGTATATTCTATTACATGATAGAACTATAATACATTTAGTCAGTCACTTATCTATGAATATTTTAGATTTTTCCAGCTTGAGAGACTTTATTACGGTGAAAGTTATAATAATTATATGAAGGTTTACTACTAGTAATATATATAAATGGCTCTTTCAAATCAATAATAAAAACACAAACAGCATATTTACATAAGAAATGACATAAATGATATTTACTTGGGAAAAATGGACAATAACAGGAAAGACAGCTTGGATGAAGTACAAATAAATATATGCAAATATTTAGCCAATAAATACATGCATTTATATTAATAGAGATTAAAAAACAAAACAATGAGATCTGCCTTTCACCCAGCAGATCAGCAAAGAGAGGTAAAAAAAAAAAAGAATGACAGAAAGAGGAAGTTTTGGTGTTGCAGAATAAAAGCACTTTTATAAACTAAGCTAGAATAGTTAATTCATGTGTACTTTCTGCAGTACAGTATGTTTATTAAATGCCATGAAACGATGCATAGCTTTTTTAAAAAGATTGTGTTAGCCCTGGCTGGTGTGGCTTAGTGAATAGAGTGCTGGCCTGTAAACCAAAGAGTCACCAGTTTGATTCCCAGTCAGGGCACATGCCTGTGTTTTGGGCCAGGCCCCCAGTGAGGGGGCACACAGAGGCAACCACACATTGATGTTTCTCTCCCTCTCTCTCTCCCTCCCTTCCCCTCTCTCTAAAACTAAATAGTAATACAATCTTTAAAAAAATAAAATAATAATAAAGATGCTATTACTATTTAGTTTTAGAGAGAGGGAAAGGGAGGGAGAAAGAAAGGGAGAGAAACATTAATGTGTGAGACATACATTGATCAGTTGCCTTTTGCATGCCCCATGCTGGGGGCCTGGCCCCCCGAAACTCAAGCATGTGCCCTGACCAAAAATCAAACTGGCAACCTCTCAGTTCACAGGCCAGTGTCCAACCACTGAACCACATCAGCCAGGGCTATGCATAGCTTTTTATCCAATGAATTCCTCTATAAAAATTTTAACTAAAACACATGTAAGATTACATCTTAGTTAATTTTTAGTTAAGATCATTTCGGGATTGTTTAAATCCTATAAAATATTTGCACACCATCTTTCTGTGGTGGCTTGTCTGTGGTGGATGTTTTCAGAGCAGCAGACCTGCAAACTGTGCACTCCACACAGTCTCCTGTGAAAGCCTGAGCTAGCTGGGTAGCTTTCTTCCTTTGTCTCATAACAATGTCCACCAACAGGAATACTAATTCACCAACTACTCACTTTAACAGATGCAAGAATAAGGCAAAAGACAGTTTAGACATGAGGTGGTGCCGAATACAAGTTAAGCTGGAGCTGAGAAGAGCTAGGAATGACCAGATGCTGAAAAGGAGAAATGTAAACTCATTTCCTCATGATGCTACTTATCTACTGAAGAGAAAGGGGAAACAAACAAATAAGCAAACAAAAACAAACAAACAAGCAAACAAAAAACTAACCCACAACAACTAGGGCATTGTAAATTGGTCTGTTGAGGACATTGTCAGAGGCATAAATAGCAACAACTTGGAAAGCCAGCTCCAAGCTACACAAGCTATTAGGGAACTACTTTCTAGGGAAAAAACAGCCACCCATAGGCAACATAAGCTAG
Source organism: Glossophaga mutica (assembly GCA_039655065.1). Classification (NCBI taxonomy): domain Eukaryota; kingdom Metazoa; phylum Chordata; class Mammalia; order Chiroptera; family Phyllostomidae; genus Glossophaga; species Glossophaga mutica. The sequence goes on along the minus strand of CM077305.1, from coordinate 140,186,320 downwards.
GCTGGTTTGATTCCAAAATCTGTATCCTTCTTGGGCAGAACTGATTGTAGTTTCATTTGGTTTGAGTCTGCCTGAGCCCTCACTAACTTTGCTTCCTGGACATCAGAACAGAACGAGGCTGTAATAGATGCAGGTGTTATCCCGGGATTCATTTCTCTGTTGACATCTCCCCATGCTCATATCAATGAACAAGCCATATGGGCTCTGCTGGTGATGGTTCAGTTTTCCAAGACTTGATTATCACATGTGGTGCAGTTGACCCACTTTTGGCTCTACGTGCAATTCTGGATATATCATCTTTAGCATGTGGTTACTTACGTAATCTTACCTGGACACATTCAACCTTTGTTGCAACAAGAAATGTGCAACCCTGTTAGATACTATGGAACAAATTCTTCCTACTTACTTTATTGATGGTCCAAATGAACAGATTGAAATGGTCATGAAAACAGGAGTTGTACCCCAACTTGTGAAGTTCTTAGGAGCTACTGAATTGCCAGTTGTGACTCCTGTGCTAAAAGCCATAAGAAATATTGTTACTGGGACAAATGAACAGATGTGGAAGCATTTGCTGTTTTTCTAAGCCTGCTAAAGAACTCCAGAAGGAAACTATGTAGACAATGTGAAACATCACAGCTGGCTGCCAGGACCCTATGCAGAAACTTGTGAATCATGGATTAGTCTCATTCCTCACTGGCCATCTTTCTAAGGCAGGCTTTAAGATTCAAAACAAAGCTGCATGGGCTGTGTGACCAACTACACAAGTGGTGGAACAGTTGCAGAGATTGTATATCTTGTTCATTGTGACATACTAGAACCATTGATGAATCTCTTAACTGTGAAAGATGTCAGAATTATTTGGTTATTCTGATGCCATTTCAAATATCTTTCAGGCTGCTGAGAGGTGAAACTGAGAAACTTAGTATAATGATTGAAGAATGTGGAGGTTTGGACAAAACTGAAGCTCTACAAAACCACGAAAATGAGTCTGTATACAAAACTTTAAGAGAAAGATCAAAATGTGCCAGAAACTACCTCTGAAGACTATTCTAAGTTCATGATGGCACTCCTGGGAACTTTACTGCGGAATAAAGTTGTTTGTTGTGTACTATGCTTGGTATAAGTTTGTCTTACTGTTTTTCTGCTAAGAACTCTCTTTAAATGTGGTTGGTTATTGTAGCAATTTTATAAGGGGACAGTCACCTACAAGGGAGTTCCCATCAGACTGTCAGCTGATTTCTCAAAAGAGACCTTACAGGCAAGAAGGGGCTGGAAAGAAATATTTGAAATCTTGAAAAGCAGGGACCTACATCCAAAATTGCTCTATCCAGCAAAGCTGTCATTTAGAATGGATGGACAGATAAAGTACTTCTCAGATAAGGTCAAGTTCAAGGAGTTCATCATCACCAAGCCCTTATTATATGAAATGTTAAAGGGACTTATCTAAGAAAAAGAAGATAAAAATATGGCAGTGAAAAAACAGCAAACTCACAGCTATTAAGAACCACACCTAAAACATAAGCAAACAGCTAGAACAGGAACAGAACCACAGAAATGGAGATCACATGGAGGGTTAACAACAGGGGTGTGGGAGGAGGAGAGAGGGGGAAAAGGTACAGAGAATGAGTAGCATATATAGTGGGTAGAAAATAGACAGGGGGAGGGCAAGAATAGTATGGGAAATGTAGAAGCTAAAGAACTTATGACAGATGGACATGAACTAAAGGGGGGAATGTGGGTGGGAGGGGGTGTGCAGGGTGGAGGGGAATGATGGGGGAGAAACAGGACAACTGTAATAGCATAATCAATAAAATATATTTAAAAAAAAAACTATACAGGAACAGTTCCAAACTGTATATGCTGTCTGAAGCTTGACCTCTCTCAATGTGTTTCTTATTTCTATGTTGAATTTCACATCTTGCAGTGGCCTGTATAAAGATTAAATTCGGCCCTTAAAAAACAAAATAGTAGCCGTGGCTGCTGTGGCTCAGTGGATGGAATGCTGGCCTTCAAAACAAAGGGTCGCTGGGTCGCTTCCCAGTCAAGGCACATGCCTGGCTTGCAGTCCAGGTACCCAGTTGCGGGCATGCAAGAGGTAACCACACACTGATGTTTCTCTCCCTCTCTTTCTCCTTCTCTTCCCCACTTTCTAAAAATTAAATAAATAAAATCTTAAGAAAATAGCAAATATTTAACAACTGAATTTTAGGACATCTATGAGATGGACTACTATGCATCATATTAAGATTGATGTTGAAAGTACTTTTTATGTGGTTAAGTGCAGGCTAAAAAATGATGTGCACAGATTATTGCTTTTTAAATTACTGTGACTATTCATATGCCTACATATATTTGTAGGAAAATACTGCCACTAGGATTGGTGAGATAATGGAGGCTTTATTTTCTACAATTTGCTTAATTGTATTTCCAATGAACACATAGTACAATAATCTAATAAAAGCTTTTATAAAATGTTTAATAAAGAGTGTGCATTGATGTAAGTTTAAAAATAAGTCAATGTATCAGAAATAGACTGTGAAGGAAACAAAAGCAAACAGGAAAGCTGGATTGCTCCTGGTAATGAAGCTTTGCTCTCTGTTTAGGAAAACAGCAAATGGCCCCCTGTGGATTGGAGCTTTCTGTGTCAATAAAAGGATGTGTCTTTGTGACTATCATTTTTTTCTTTATTCTTAAGCCAAGTGGAAAGAGAACAAAGCAGTTAGAAGAAACTGATAAGGACCTTTAACAGATCTGAGAGTTGGGGGCAGGGGAACTAAGAAAACTAAACCTCAGTTAACTCTTCAAATAATTTTTTGTACCAAGAACAGTCTAGACTTGATGAAGCTAGAGAGAAACCTCATTGAGCACTTATTACCAGAGGAGTTTTGAGACTAGATTGGCCTGAAGTGTGGGGACCATCTTGGCAGAAGTTCTTTTATAAAACTTACATTTAGGATTGATTACAAAGAAGCCTTCCTACTCGGCATGGGCATAAAACCAAAATGTGATATATTTTGAAATGTGGTAAAGTATTATATTTTAACCTGTGTGGATGTTTTCAATAAAATTTTTTCCTGATAGACTTTTTATCTAAATATAGTGTTTAGCAATAGCCCTATATATATTTTTATATTGGAGAGAAGAGGAATGTAAAAATATGTTAACCTACCTCTTGATTAACCATTCCTGCTCCTGAAGTCCAGTTGTTTGGACAACATGACCCTAATGAAGATAATACCAAACATAATTTTTAAAAATATTTTATTTATTTTTAGAGGGAGTGGAAGGGAGGGAAAAAGAGAGGGAGAGAGAAACATCAATGTGTGGTTGCCTCTCGTGTGTGCCCCCTACTGGGGACTTGGCCTGCAACCCAGGCATGTGCCCTGACTGGGAATCAAACTGGGGAACCTTTGATTCGCAGGCTGACACTCAACCCACTGAGCCACATCAGCCAGGGTGCACCTAACAACATTTATAGCTATTAAACCCAAAGGAATAAACAATGACCAGGAGGCTGAATTTGAAATCTAAAGCTGTAGTGAAACATCAAACCCAGCAAAACTATTAAGCCCATGTAATGACTTCTGTAAGATTGGGCTATTATTTTTAGATTTTGGGCAATAGCTTGTTATAGCATACAAATGATAATTCTTTGATAAATCTACAAGTGTTGACCTTTTAAATGAGTCACACAATCTTTTCTACCTAAAGACATCACAACTGAAAACATTCTCAGGACCCCCTCTCAATATAACAATTTAAACAAATGTAAGGTATATTAATTTATTTGCTTAGTATTGTTTGCTAAATGCCTATACTGGCTGATTTAATCCATAACATACTATATATAATCAGGATTCAAGGTTGTCTGCCAGATAATGAACCTTTGGCTTCATGAAGGACAAATTGACCTCATCCTCCTCGACGCTCACCAGATCCACTCATGTAGGTGACTGTTCATATTTTTACCCCTCTTTAGAAAAATGTATAGAAGCTTACTCTTTGATACCAGTTCTCCTGTACTTTCTTTGTATTCTAAATCTTACTGGTGGCCTTTTCTGCCGTGACACTGATTTGTGAACTTAGCTTTGGATTCTGATTTTAGTTTATTTAGTTTCTCATATTTTGGGTTCTGTCTTTCACATCTTTCTTAGCTTTTTTCTATCCTGAGCTTTTGCCTCAGTTAAAATTCCTGAACTTGACACCCCCCCAAGCTCCACCCACACACCTCTTAAACTGAGATATTATTTCTTATGTGCTAGAGACTGAAACCCCCAGTGAAATATTTCCTTAGCTAGGAAAGCATCTTTCTTAGTCTCTCGGTAGTATCTTTAGATATTATCTGTTCTGAGGTGGAGGGTCCTCACGTACAAACCAAAAGGTGTCAATTCAAAAAAAAACATTGTGCAAGAGTTATCTGTTTTTACAGGCTTTCCCCCCAAGAGCACAAGAAGAACCTGCTAGTCCAGTTGCCATCACTCAGTCAGAAAAGACATCCATATGATACACATTAGAGACCTGTCTTTCATTTAATGCTCATCTCCTCATTTACTGCCTAGATACAGACACCATTGCCTCAATAGTTTTCTGGTTCATGGATAGTTTGTTAGAATAAACTACTTTTCTTATACCTTAGTTCTGTTCTGATGCTATTTCACTGTTAAAATCCTTCTGATTCTGTCACCACCCATCGGTCCAGGTAAATTTATGTCTGTGAATATGCGAATGCATGAGGTATCAGGCATATGCTTACTTAGCGTGAATTTAGCTGAATACCCTCATCTTATAGTGAGTATATGAATTTGATGCCAATCTGTTTGAATTATAATGTTCAATTATTTACACCCACATCATGGCCTGAGAGTTGTTTGGGTTACTTAATAACTGAATATGAGAGTATCACTATAATGCTATGTTTTAGAATGCAAATGCTTTGTTGGGTACAATTTGAGAAGACCTTAACCCCAATAAGTTTCCCATCAGCCTGCCACAATGCCTGAAGTTCCATTATTAGGGATTCATAAATTTGTGTCTTCAAAGGAATTCAAGAAACATAATAAAATGTTTTAGTGTGTGAGCATGAGTGTGCACATGGGTGTATGCTCCTGTGTATTTAAAAATGTTAACAATTATGTGGAGGTAGTGGGATTTTTGTTTTCTTTATATTTCCATACTTTTCAAAAATTCCTGCAATGAATACATACACTTTTATTATCAGGGAAAAGTGCTATAAAAATTTTTATACGCCCAAGAATAATAAAAGCTAAAACTATTGTCAGCAGGTAGCACCTTATTGAATATGTATTTTTTAAACCTTTTACATTAACGCCAGGTAACTAGAAGCCAAAATCCTTTCAAAATATGTATAAGATCACCAAAGGAAATAAATGTTAATGTTCTTGTTCTTAAGCAGAACACACCTTACGATAACACATGTTCACATAACACATTCTTTTTTATGTATCAAATGTTACACTAAAATAAACTTTTAAGATTTTAGTTATTTATTTTTAGAGAGAGGGGAAGGGAGGGAGAAAGAGAGGGGAGGAACATCAACGTGTGCGAGAAACATAAATTGGTTGTTTCCTGCATGCACCCCAACCGGGGACCAGGCATGCAACCCAGGCATGTGCCCTGACCAGGAATGGAACCGGTGACCCTTCGCTTTGCAGGATGACCCTCAACAAACTAAGCTATGAGCTTAGTTGGTTTTAAATATTTTTTAAATTGAAGTCCTGGTGCTCCTCTTTCTGATGCCATCTTGGTTCTGCATTCCCTGCACAAAATGCCAGGTGAAGCCACAGAAACCCTTCCTCCTGCAGAGCAGGAGTTGCCACAGCTCCAGGCTGAGATATTGTCTGGAAAGGAATCTGACAGTGATGAATCACTACCAGGCGACCACACAACAACCCCAGCTGACAGCAGCAGCTAAAATTGATGCAGAATCAGTCAGTAAAGCAAAACAGAGCCCAGTGAAAAGAAGGCATGGGAGGCTACATCCAAACAGGGTCTTTGACAGGTTACAGGGGTTACTAGGGTCACTATCAGGAAATCTAAGAATATCCTCTTTGTCATCACAAAACCAGATGTCTACAAGAGTCCAGCTTCAGATGCCTGCATAGTTTTGTGGGAAGCCAGGATCGAGGATTTATCTCAGGAAGCACAGCCAGTAGATCCTGAGAAATTGAAAGTTCAAGGTGAAGCTGTCTCCAACATTCAAGAAAACACACAGACTCCAACTGTACAAGAAGAGGGTGAAGGGAAATAGGTTGATGAAGCAGATGTGGAAGTTAAGGACTTAACAACTGGTTATGTCACAGGCAAATGTGTCCAGAGCAAAGGCAGTCTGAGTCCTAAAGAACAACAGCAATGATACTATAAGGCTATTATGGAATTAACAACATAACCACCTAAAAACAAGGAGCTTTGTTGGTGTTTCAGAAGCAAAACTATAGCCCTGACTGGTGTGGCTCAGTGGATTGAGCACTGACCTGGGAACTGAAGGGCTGCTGGTTTGATTCCCAGTCTAGGGCATATGCCTGGGTTGCAGACCAGGTCCCAGTGGTGGGCTTCTCTCTCCCTCCCTTCCTTTCTCTAAAATAAATAAACAAATTTTGTTTAAAAAAAAAAGAAAGTAACTTCAGCTAACTGCACTATTTCTAATATTAACAAAGTTATGACTTCTATGACTTCTTGTGGAATGAAAAAAAAAAAAATCCTGAGGGAATTGTAGCCAAGATGAAGGAGTAGGTAGAAATGCTTCACTTCCTAGCACAACCAAAAGATGGTTAACAACCAATTTAAAAGCAAAAAACAACCAGAACTACCTGAATGATTGCCTGCATAGGAAGTCTGACAACCAAGGAGATAAAGAAATGTTCATCCAGACTGGTACGAGGGGGCTGGTAGGAGAGGTGGAAACAGCAGCCAGGGTGGTGGACCATGCAGGTGAGGCAGTGGCTGGCAGACCATTCAGTCCCACATTTGTGCACCAATAGCCAAGAATAACAACTATAGAGCGAGACAGACCACGAAATCCAGGGTTTCAGCATGGGAAACTAAAGACTTGAAACTCCCAGTCTCACAGGAGAGTCCATTGGAGAGGCCCATGGGGTCCTAGAACGTACACAAACCCATGCATCTGCTAATCAACACCGGAAAGGACACAATCTGCTTGTGGGAAGTGAGGGAAGTGACAGAAATAGGGGCAAGAGCCGAGCAAGTGCGATTGTTCCCTACCTGATCCCTCTCCCCATACAGCACTACAACATAACAAAGCAGGTTGCCCCACCCTTGGCAATACCTAAGGTTCTGCCCCTTACAATAGGTACACTGAGGCAAAGAGATATGGCACAATGAAAGAACAATTCAAAACTCCAGAAAAACAACTAAGCAACGAGGAGATAGACAACCTATCTGATGCAGAGTTCAAAACACTGATAATCAGGATGCTCACAGAAATGATTGAGTTCAGTCTCAAAATGAAAGAAGAAATGAAGGCTATACAAAGTGAAATAAAGAAAAATGTGCAGGGAACCAACAGTGAAGGGAAGGAAACCAGGACTCAAATCAATGGTTTGGACCAGGAAGGAAGAAGCAAACATTCAACCAGAACAGAATAGAGAAACACGAATTCAAAAAAATGAGGAGAGATTTAGGAACCTCCAAGACAACTTTAAACATTCCAACATCCGAATTATAGGGGTACCAGAAGGGGAAGAGGAAGAGCAACAAGTGGAAAACTTATTTGAACAAATAATAAAGGAAAACTTCCCCAATCTGGCAAAGGAAGTAGACTTCCAGGAAGTCCAGGAAGCTCAGAGAGTCCCAAAGAAATTGGACCCAAGGAGGAACACACCAAGATATAAGTTACCCAAGATTAAAGATAAAGAGAGAATCTTAAAAGGAGAAAGAGGAAAGGAGACAGTTACCTACAAAGGAGTTCCCATTAGATTATCAGCTGATTTCTCAAAAGACACCTTGCAGGCAAGAAGGAGCTGGAAAGAAGTATTCAAAGCCATGAAAGGTAAGGACCTACAGCCAAGATTACTCTATCCAGCAAAGCCATCATTTAGAATGGAAGGACAGATAAAGTGCTTCCCAGATAAGGTAAAGTTAAAGGAGTTCATCATCACCAAGCCCTTATTCTATGAAATGTTAAGGGGACGTATCTAAGAAAAAGAAGATCAAAACTATGAACAGTGAAATGACAACAAACTTACAACTATCAACTACTGAACCTAAAACAAAAACAAAAACAAACTAAGCAAACAGAACAGGAACAGAATCACAGAAATGGAGATCACATGAAGGGTTATCAATGGGGATAAAGGTACAGGGAGTAAGAAGCATAACTGCTAAGTACAAAATAGACAGGGGGATGTTAAGAATTATATAGGAAATGGAGAAGCCAAAGAACTCATATGTACAATCCATGGACGTGAACTAAGCGGGGGGGGGGGGGGGGGGGGGGATGGGCTGGAGGGTGGTGGGGTACAAGAATGAGGGAGATAAAGGGGATAAAGAAATTGGGGCAACTATAGTAGCATAATCAATAAAATATACTTTAAAAATCCTGAAAAGGCAAAAAATAAACTTATTTTCCTAATATTGCCCAGACCTTCTGTGGCAGGATTCAGGCAGAGGACCATTTTTATGGACAATGTAAGTCACATTTCTAAAAGTATGCCAGAAACAAAGATGAGTAAGACAGACCCATTTTAGGTTAAAGTTTACCCCATTTTTATGGTATAATTTAAACAATTGAGATTTAACTTAAAACAATTAAATTATAATGGTAAGCATTATGTGTATCTACTCACATCAGCTTCAAGATCCTTTTCAATGTCAGGTAAATTCAACCTTGATTTCATGGGTGCCCAGGGATTAAAGAAAGGTAGGTTTCTCTATTCCATTTTTAGGTATATTTATGAATAACTGACTTCTCTTCCTTTCACTTATTCATTCGTACATTTACTCAAATATAGGGTGGGGCAAAAGTAGGTTTACAATTTTTTATATGGCAAATAGTACAATAATTAACAATAATATGAGAGTAAACTGTGTTTTGCATACTCGGAAATGTAAGCCTACTTTTGCCCTACCTTGTATTTCCTAAGCAATGTTCTAGGCATATACTAAATTTATGAGAGGTATGTTATAGTGAACAAACCAGACCATGGGCTCTCCCCTCATGGAGCTTATAGTCTGGTGTGCTCCTGTTGTGGATGAAAAAAGGAGTCCTAGGGAAAGTAACCTCACTTGGTGATCTGATTATAAATTCCTAGCTGGGCAGGGTCTGGTGGGTACTCCTGCCTCAGGCATGTCCTGGTAACTTCTTTCTAATTCTTTGCTCTCTGAAGGCATTCAGCTTCTCAGCCAATCCTATCCTAGGCTGTTTATTATTGCCTCAGCCAACCTCTTCCTATGGCTTCTCCCTACTTCTTTCCAGTGATCTGATGAGATCTCTGTGTATCGTTGGTAATATGTAAAGCAGTGTGTTAGGTAAGTGTGAAATAGATATAGACCCAATCCTCATGGGTCTTACAGGGAAAATTTACTAGATAGTGTCAACAAAAATTCCTAAAAAGGAATATTAGAAAATAGAGAGCCTTTATTCAAGCGAACAGTTTGTAAACTGAGAAAACACAGCCTCTGGTGGAAACTGAAAGTACACTCCATAGAGACAAAGGAGAGAACAACTTTTTTACATAAAGTTCCCCACCCAGGTCCCCAGTTGATTCAACTTCATGCAAATGAGGTATCCAAATTCATTCAGTTCTCATTGGCCTGAATCATGCAGTTCTGATTGGTCGATATTATGAATTTTAATGAATTATTATATATCAGTTCTGATCAGTATAGATGCAAATGAGAATATAATTGTGCAGTTCTGATTGGAGGGGGAAGGTCTGTGCCCATTGATGGAAAGATGAAACCAGGGCTTTCCCCTCCAGTGGATGACTCAGACTTAATAACCAACGAGGGCAGAGTATGGGAAGCCTGGAGTTTAGTCTGAGGTTCTTCCTGGGAGTCCCTGTCAGCAAATGACCAATAGACTTTTATTATTTTTAAAACTTGTACCCTCAGTTGACCATGGGGAGTTCATCTCACTGATTAATTCCTTCTCAGGATTCACATGAAATGAATCTTTCATCTCGGGGTCTGCATTAGTGAGAATGCTAGAACTCATCTTCTTTCCACTGACTAGTCTTTCCCCTTCCTCAATTTTATTGAGATATAATGGACATACATCACTCTAAGTTTGAGGTATACAGCATAATGGTTTGACATATATACTGTGAAATTATTATTGCAGTAAATTTAGTCAGCATCCATCACTCTTATAGCTATAGTAAAAAGAGAAAGAAAAAAAAATTTCCCCTTGTGAAATGGGAACTCTTTGGATTGATTAATCTTATATCATCTTTACCTAAAATATACCAAGATTATTTAGAATTAATATGTGCTTATACTGACTTTTCCCAGGCTTGAAGGATGATCTTAATCATTTCTAGCATGAAGTTCAGTTTTTTAACTTTTAGCCTTTTCTTTATTAAGATTGGTTCTGGCTGGGTAGCTTGGTTGGTTGGGCCCTGTACACCAAGGTTTTGGGTTCCATCTCCAGCCAAGGCACATACAAGAAGCAACAAGTAAATGCGTGAGTGAGTGGCTGGACCAGCAGATAGTGTTTTTCTCTCCCCGCTTCCCCTGCCTTTCTCTCTCTCTCTAAAATCAATAAATAAAATTTAAACAAAAAGATTAATCAAACTCAGACACAATTGGTTGAGTGCTCAGGAGTTTTCCCTATCACTAGGTATAGCCAGCATGGTTATCTTTGTGAAGCTATACCCCAACTTCAATGCAAAATCACCAGGGATCTTGTTAAAATGCAGATTGTGATTCAACAGTTGCAGGTTGGTCCTGAGATTTATTTCTAGTATACTATCTAGTGCTGTTCGTTCCATTGGTCCATGGATCCTGCTTTTTGTACCAAAGAAAGCACGTATTTAGAAAGTAAATCTGCTGTCTCCCTCAGGTCTTTGTGTGAGGGTTGCCTCTTCCTGTACTGGCAGCACCTTAGCCAGCACAGTCTCTGCTCCACCCACCCGTTCTTCGATTGGTTTCTAGTTCTTAGGACTTTAAGTGTTAGGACCCACAGCTGTCTCACATGCGGCCAGTTCTTAGTCTCAATAGAAACTCTTTGTTCTGTTTCTCCTTGAGGTGCTGCGTCCCTGGACGGAAGTTTTGTATTGCCCCCTACCCCCTTTCTCTTCCTAGGATACCAAATCCTTTGTTTGTGTTTATGGTCCATTAACTACCTTTATCTAAGAGATAAGAAAGATCAATGGAAACCAGCTGCCCTTTGCTCAGACTATTTCATTGACTTTGATATAAGCCTTTCCCCTATTCTCTATTTTCATTCACAGTTTGCTGTTTATTTTACAGGTTTGGAAAAGGTGGTTGGTTATAGCTTAAGGCTTGTTTTGATCTCTGAATTCCTTAAGCTCTGGGGTGATTGATAAACATTTTAGAAGCCAGTTGCTACTGAGTTTTGTATTAGCTGTTTTCAGGCCACATAATTATAGACTTTGAGAATAGGAAGGGGCTTTCAATAGTTTTATTTTAACCCTTCGTCTGGCAGATGGAAAACAGAAGCCCCTGGAATTTCTGTACTTTGCCAAAGACAGTGGCTGAGTTACCACACCTTTAAATTTTGTTTCAGGAAACACTAAGGAGATGCTTTGATCTGACGGGATTGAGTCATTTTTGTTTGGAAGATTAGAGGCAAAGGCTTCCTTCCTCCCATACCTCAACCAAAGGAGTTCCATTTATGTAACACTATTTTCATCTGTTCCACATGCTAGAATTTCAATTTAGATCTTATTTGAAAAATGAGTTTTATATCTACAAAAAAATTGTTTAAATCATTTCACCATGCTGCCTGCAAATTAATCTTCCTTCCATATCTGTAGTTTAAGAGAGTCGTATTTTTCTGTTCTCATTTTACCTATAGAGTTTGAGCCAGAGCTAAAATTCTACATCTGTAGAAAAGCTAAGGAAAGGAAATCTGACACTGAGAACATTTATATGTAATATTTAAATACTCCTTAATAATGGAATTTTTTAACTCTTTAAAACAGATTTTATTTACTTATTTGAGAGGGGAGAGAGGGAGAAAAGATGAGAACCAAAGATGTGTAAGAAAAACATTCATTAGTTGGCTCCCCTCTGCATCTTGAACCAGGGACTGAACCTGCAACCCAACCATGTCCCCCAACCCGAATCCTTCAGTTTGCCAGAGGGCCCCCAACTGAGCCACACAGTCGGGGTTGTTATTTACCAGTAAGTTTAAATCCTGGAGGGGTACAGCATTACACGGATTCTGTTTACGCTGGCCTTAGCAGGAAGATCGCTTCAGAATTTAGCACAAACCATGCCACTGTTTCCGTGAGCATGAGTTACCTTTCCCAGATTACTCTGGTTTTGTTTGGTTTACCACCAGGAGTCACCGTGTTGTTCTTTGCTTTGTACACATAGCACATCTCTTTCCTAGATAGAATTCAGTTTCATCTCGAGCATAAACACATTCAATTTTAAGAAGAGCTGTGTGCTTCCTCCGGTTCCAGAGATCCCGTTTATAGCCATCAAAAATGGCCTTGGACCACAGCCTTCTAGACATATTTGTTGTTGCGGAAGTTCTGTTCCTGGCAGGCACCACAGGCTTCAAGATGGCGAAAAAGAAGAAAAATGGAATTTTATATTAGACACTAACACATGCTATAAAAATATAAATTTTATACTTAGAAAGATAGAACTTGCATTGTTCCGTCCAATCTCTGTTATATTTTTACGACACATTTCCTACCCTTACATTGAAAATGATGCGTAGTCACTGAGTGATTTTCACCCAAATCTTGGTAAACTTAACAGCTTCATTGAGATACAATTCACATACCACATGTGATGGTTAATTTCATGAGTCTGTTTGACTGGGCTAAAGGCTGCCCGGATAGCTGGAAAAACATTATTTCTGGATGTATTAGTGAGATTATTTCTGAAAGAGATTAGCATTTGATTCAGTAGATAGAGAAAAGAAAGCCTGCCCTCAATGTGGGTGGGCATCATCCAGTCCACTGAGGGCTGGACCAGAACGTAAAGAGGAAGAAAGGTAGAATTTCCGGAACTTCTCTTGAACTGGAATGTCCAGACTAGGAGTTACACCATCAGCTTCCCTGATTCTCAGGCCTTCACACTCAGACTGAATTATACCACTTGTTCTCCTGGTTCTCCAGTTTGCAGACAGCAGATTGTGACACTTCTCAGCCCCCATAACCATGTGAGCCAATTCTTCTAATAAACTTTCTCTTGTAAATATCTTCATATATACCCTATTGGTTCTGTTTACCTGGAGAATCCTGACTAATACACCATATAACTCACTAATTTGAAGTGTAGAATTTATGGCTTCTAGTGTCTTCACAGAGTTCTGCAATCATCATCACCTCTAATTCCAGAACATTTTCGTCACCCCAAAAAAGAAACCCCGTATCCATTAGCAGTCACTCTGCATTCCCCATCCCCCAATTGCTAACAACCACTAATCTATTTTCCACCTCTGTGGATTGCCTATTCTTGATATTTAATATAAATGGAATTATACAATATGTGGCTGTTTTGTCTAGCTTTTTTTCTCTCGCGTGTTTTCAAGGTTCATCCACATTGTAGCATGTATCCACGCTTCATTCCTTTTTATAGCTGACTATACCGCCTTTTGTTTATCTGTTGACAGACACTTGAGTTGTTTCCATCTTTCGGCTATTGTGAGTAATACTGCTATGAACAATGGCATACAAGTATATGAGTTCCAATTTTTCCACGTTTCCATCACATATCTAGGATATGTAAAGAATTCCCATATCAAACATGAGTTAAAAATATTTTCTCCTATTCTGTGGTTTGTCTTTTCACTTTCTTTGGAAGCAAAAAAGCTATACATTTATCTATATACTAATGTATCTATTTCTTCTTTAGCTGCTTGTGCTTTTGGTGTCATATCTAAAAAAACCCCATCTAATCCAAGATCCTAAAAATTTACACCTGTATTTTCTCCTAAGAATGTTATGTTTTAGCTTTTACATTCAGGTCTATGGTCCATTTTGAGTAAATTATTATGTATAGTGTGAGGCAGCGGTCCAACTTTATTCTTTTGTGTGTGACATACATTTGTCCCAATACCATTTATTGGAAAGACTCCTTTGTCTCCCCTGAATTGACTGGCATCCTGGTCAAAAATCAATTTACTGTAAGTGTAAGGGTTTGTTTCTGGACTGTCAATTTTATTTTAGTGAACTATCTGTCTATCTTTATGCCATTGTGAGTAATACTGCTATGAACAATGGCATACAAGTATATGATTATTACACCTTTGTATAAATTTTCAAAATGAGGATGTGTCATCCAATTTTCTTCTTTTTCCAGGTTGTTTCAGCTATTCTGAATCCCTTGCATTTCATATTTTTAGAATCAGCTTTTGCAGGTTGATTTTTTTTTTTAAAAGACAGTTGGGATTTTGATAGGGTTCTATTGAATGTTTGGATCAGTTTGGGGAACAAATACTGCTATCTTAAGAACATTGTCTTTCAATCCATAAACATGGGATATCTTTCCATAAATAGTTTGTTTTTCTGACCCGTTTGAGCAGTACCTTCTTTTTGCTTTGAATACCTGTTTGTCTTCAGAAAGGAGGTCACATGCTGACTCTTGAAGCATTACTGAGCTGCAGGTAAAGCTTCAATCAGTCATCTAAACTAGAGACTTTGAAGCCATCTCAGAGGGTGGCCTCTCTCATATCCCTGTTATCTAATTGGTTGCCCAGGCTTGCAGTCATACTTCAAGAATATCTCTTCTTCTGTCTCTTCTACATCCTTACGTATTTATCCTCTTGCACCTGTTCTATATAGCATTTGTCTATTTGGTTTCTATCTTTCCTCTGCAGCTATCTCCAAAATTATATTTTATCTATCACATTTTATCTTTGTTGAAAAACCTTTAATTGCTCCCAGTGATTATAGGATGAAATCCAAACTCCTTTGTTCTTTGTAAAAGCCCTTCATTACCTTACTTACTCTAGCACTCCTTCCCAGCATCAGCTTCTTTCTCCTTGTACCCAACAGTCTAAATGTGTTGCACTTCTACTTCTTTCTAACCCCTTCCTTGTATAATAATCTTGACATCCTTCGAGATTCAACTTAGTGTCCTAGCTGGTGTGGCTCATTTGATTGGAGCATCATCTGTAACCAAAAGATTGCAGGTTCAGTTCTTGGTCAGGGCACATACCTGGGTTGTGGGTTCAACCTCAGGTCCTGGTGCATAAGATCCCAGTCCAGGCATGCACAGGAGGCAACCAATCAATGCTTCACTCTCACATGGGTGTTTCTCCCCCGCCCCCTCCTCTCTCCCTTCCTCTCTCTCTACAAGCAATGAAAAATAATGTCCTTGGATGAGAATAAAAAGAAAATCCAACTTAGATGTCCTCTCTGATATTGTCCCTGGCGGTAACACATAGACTTAATAACTTGTTTCTCTGTAACTATAGCAGTGCCTAGGAATGTCCAACGTGATCCTTGATAGATACAGAAACTAAAAATTAGGCATTTTTTTTCTTCTCACCCTTTTAACTGTGTATGTGTGTATGTAAGCTTTTTAATGCAAAGACAAAACAATGAAATGGTTACTAACACAGCTAACTGAGCCAAACTGCATGGGCTTAAATCCTGACTCTGCCACCTTCCAGCTGTTTTTGATTTAGACAAGTTACCTGACCATTGTGCACCTCAGTTTTCCCATCAATAAAGTGGATATTGTCCTAATTTACCTATTGCTGTATAACAAACCACTCTAAAACTTGGTGGCTTAATGCATCATTATTTTCCTCCAATAAGTTGGGGAGGAAAGTTCTGGGGGATAACTGAGCTCAGCTGAGTTATCATTTGGAATGTCTCATATGGTTGCAATCTTATGGTGACTGTGGCTGGACTTATCTGTATGCTTCTTCACTAAAGTAGCTCATACCTGGGCTAGTAGTAGGTGTGTAATAACTGGGGCTGCTCAGGTATTTCTCTCTTCGTGTGTTCAACTTGAGTTTGTTCACTTGGCATCTGGCTTACCCCAGAGAAAAACATTTAATAATATAACCTCAGAGGTCCCAGAGTGTCATTCCTACTGTATTCTATTAACCAAACAAGTCACTAAGGTCAGGTCAGCTTCAAGGGATGAGGAATTAGACCTCTTGATAGGAGTCATGTAAAAGAATTTGCAGCCATTTTTAATCCACCTTGGGTATAATCATACTACCTAACTGGAGGTTGTGGGAATTAATTAATTTAATATTTGTAAGTACTTAGAACAATGCTTGGTACTTAGTTATGCCATATAGTCTTAACTTTTATTATGAACATAAATGTAATTTATGGAAACAATATATTTGGATTTATACTCCATTTTTCTTTATAATGGAGAACATGACACTTGATGACTGCTTTCTAGCATCATTTACCAACTTTTTAAAATTCAGCATTAGTGTTTTTCTGAACCCATTACTCTATGAATTCCTCAATGTCAGGGACTTTGTAAAAGTTTGTCTTTATAGTCCAGTGCCTTATAGAGTGCCTAGCACATGGTAATTGCTCATGATTTTATTTGTTTATTTAATAAATGGGTACAAAGAACGAATGGAATAGGATGACACTGCCTGGAACCAGCAGGATTCCCAGGACACAGACGTTTCAGTGCTAAACCAAGAAATTCTCAGGCAAACCAGGATGAATTGGTCACTTCAAGAGTAAATGAATTAATGTCTTTTCCAAAGGAGACTAAAGTTGAAACATAAATGTGAGATAATGTTCCTAGGCCAGCCCACCAAAGTTTGGCAAACTCATAACTCTTGTTAAAACATTTTTATACCTTGGAGTTGTTTGCCTGTTTGTTATTTTTGTTTGTTTGTTTTTGTTCTTTCTTTAAATGAAAACTCACTTGAGCACAACACACAAAAAACAGACAGACTGGACCCTTATTGATGTGCAGGAGGTGGCCTCTGGAGTTTTGGCCTTCTCCCTCCTGCCCTCTCACCCTTTAGAAGCCCGTAAAGCATCTCTGAAAAATCCTAGGGCATTACCTTGAAAGTCACTGATGTAGTAAATCATAGCCTCAGGGCCCCTTGAAGTCCTAGAAATCTTACCTTTTGGCTACCCTTAATCCGATATTCTACAGCCTGGAGCTTCCTTCTGGCATGAGTAGTAGTGTTACAGAACAGGGGACCTGGCCCTGAGTGAGTCTGCACAGGGCCAGCCTGTAGAGTATGGGCTCTTGACTTCACATAGGAAAGATTTCACATCACGAGTCCAGGTGACTATGAGGGTATGTTTATTAAAGCTGGGGACAGTGAAAGAAGGAAGGGCTCAGCCAAGAAGAAGCAACAGGAGATTTCAGGCTGAGCTGTCTTAGCTCACTGAGAAGTCAGAGAAAAGGGGTCCTTGGGGACAGGGTTGGGGGAATAGCCTAGGATGAGCTGCCCCCCTGGTTGCAAGTATTATGGGGACCCTTAGAGTTTAGAAGATGCCTGCCTGTAGGGAAAAGTGAGGAAAAAAGAGGGAAAAGGGAATGACGTGGGCTGTTCCCCAGAGAGCAAGAGCCCTGGGTCCTTTATTTTGAGGCTTTTATCTCTCATTTGCAGGCTGGAATCTTAGAGGAGGTCTCAGGGGAGGGTTTCAGCAGAATAGTCATCAGCTTTTCCAGGTGTGCTCCTTCAGGGTCATGGTCTCCACTGATTGGTCAGTACCAGGACAGCGAGGTCGTTAGTCATGGCAGTTAGTCCTGGCTTCACCCACCTGGTTTTGCTGCTTTTCTGGGCCTGGAGTTGAAGTAGAACTGAAGCTTAGATGTTATCTCTAGGGATGTGGCCTTTTGCATCTGGTTGTAAATTGCTTGACCATTTTATTCAGCTATTTGTCTCATTTTCCCTATTCCACTTGTCCTGGCTTACTGGCCTGTCTCAATAAGATCTGGGTAAGGCAGGTGGACAGCTTCAGGGCAACAGAGGGTTGGAGGGAGAAATTTAAAGCAAAAGAAAAGGAGCTGCACCAGATGTTAGAGGCTACTCCAGAAATAGAAACAGGGGCTTTTATGTAAAGAAAGCAGTATCAGCACCAGGAGAGCTCAGGGGCCAGAGGAGTGAAGCAGAAGCAGCCACTTGTTTGCACGTCTTCTGCAAGTCAGGAACTAATTGACTTTATGAATATTGTATCATTCCTACTATTTAAGGCAAAAAGCTCTTGTTATGTCTTAAGATCCTTATACATGTGAATAATCTCTGTCACAGTAATTTAACTTCTAATAATTTTCACTAAGGGGAAAGTCAGAAATGTGTGTAAAGATATACGAGGTCTGTCCAGAAAAAGTCCAACCAGTGTTAATATAGTGAAACCAGTTTGTGCCACATTGATGTAATCTGGCAGCCACAGAAAGTGGACTGGAATGTGCATGTGTGAACAATGACAACATCACTCTGCTAGTCAGCGGTGTCGGTGGATGTTGCTGAGTGAGCATGTGTACTGTGTAGTCATTGCACTCAAAATGACTGAGTAAGTAGAGCAACAAATCTGCATCAATTTTTGCATTAAGCTTGAACGTTACTCCATGGAAACTATTTGGATGCTCAGAATGCCACAGCTATGGGCAACTGGAGGTTGACCATTTCATCATGGCAATGCATCTGCTCATGAATCACATCTCATGCAGAGTGTTTCTGGAAAACACCAAATCACTTGGGTAACTCAGCCCCACTATAGCTCAGATTTGGCACCCTGCGACTTCTGGCTTTTCCCAAAACTAAAAAGAAAGGGGAGAGTTTCAGACTGTCAATGAGATTCAGGAAAATACAGTGGGGCACTTGATGGTGATGGGGAGAACTGTGTGAGACCCCAAGGTGTCTACTTTAAAGCGGACTGAGGCATCATTGTCCTGTATACAATATTTCTTGTATCTTGTATCTTCTTCAATAAAATATCTCCATTTTTCATATTACATGGCTGGTTACCTTCTGGGCAGACCTCACATACAAGGAAAAACAACAGATATATAGGGAAATTCATTGCAGTTTTGTAATAGTAAAGTTCTCCAAGAGAAAGTTATACTTGAGCTGAACCATAGAGAGTGACTAGAAATTAACCAGGGTTATTGGTCAGGAAACAGAAAGAGGAGAAGGTGTTCCAGCTATGGGAAACAGCATGTACCAAAGTACAGAGAGGTGCCAGTATGGTGCGTTGGGAAATTATAAAAAACTGGGCATAATTGGAACCAAGGATATACTGTGAATGGGGATCAGGGGGCAGGGACATGGCTGGAAAGGAGGAAAAGGTCAGAGGCAGGACACTATTTAATTCCTGTTATAAAAATCACAATAATTTTACTCTGAGTAAAAAACACATTCTTTAGGTTAGCACGTATACACAGATGAGAAATCTAATCCTGCTTGCAGGAAATTCAAACCAAGGGAAGTAGTGAACTACACTTGAGTTTAAATGTTACTTGAAACAATAAAATAAGGAAGATTAACGAGTCATGCTACTTTGATGTCAGATGTGATCATCTCTTATGTATTATAGATTGGTGAAAGTTCAAGGACTGGTTATCTTTATAAAAATATTACTCTTCTCTTTGCAAGGTCATCACAATGGTCCCAGAGTTATTTAGGTAACAAGTTTTTTTTGTCTCACACAGAAAGTTATATTTTTAGCCAAGCTGATTGTAAAAAAAGTTTTTTGTATTGTTAATGGACTTACGTCTGTTTGCATAATAAAAATTGCTCCCCAGTTTACCATTATCACATTGACTTGGTCATTACCTGCTGTTGTTGCTACTTGCCTGTTTTTAAATCTCTCTTACAATTCCCTGTTTAGCTGTCCCCTATGTATGATTTTGTCACTTCTACTGCAGAAGGGAGATGTTTGTTTCACCTCTTCTTACAACCTAATTGTTCTCTGACCACAAAGACCAAGGCCAAAACAAAGTGCCACCATATTAATTCTATTTATTGCATGAACAAACACAAGGTCAATGGCAATACTTCCTCACAAGTGGAAGGTTATCAGACTCACCTGATAGGTGAGTTGAAACAATTGCATCTTAAAATGTCCTTTTATGATCCTCAAATATTTAAGAGTCCCATTAAATCTGAAGGAATAATTCATGGTGAAAGAAACAAGTGTCACAACTGGGAATCATAAGATTACAGAATTTTAGAGCTGCACGCTAGTGTGCAATTCAGAAGTTTTCCAGCTTTTTACAAATGAAGCAGCTGAAGCCCTTAGGAAGATAACATGGTGACTGTGTGACTTTGGGCAGTTAACTTATTTTCTCTTTGCTTTACTTTTCTTATCTATTAAATTGATCTTAGCAGTACCTATACCTCAGAAGGTAATTGTAAGTAATAAGTGAGATAATGCAATTGAAGAACTTATAGCAGTGCTTAGCCCAAATATATCATTCAATAAATGTTTGTTGTTATGAATATAGGGACAACAATGAGCAAGTGGTCCTGAATCTGCTGTTAATATGCTAAGAACTCGGAAAGGTCCTCAGTTTACCCAATCTGTGAAATGAGGTTGGACTAAGTTAGTGGTTTAAAGTGTACTGTCAAGCTCTCGGGCTCCCCTGAAGGACCACAGGAGGGCATGGGGGACCAGCAGGCAGGCAGCCAACACCAATCCACCTTCAAGCAAAGCTGTTTGGCTTTCATTTTACTTCTTATATTTTTGTTTGAATAAAAGGGTTCTGCTAAAAAAATAATAACAACAACATAACAAGATAGTCTCTAAAGTTCTTTCCACTCAAGACTCTGTAATTTCAGAATGATCATGCTGTGTTCCTCTGCTATTCTGGTTTCAAAATAAAGACAAGGGTATGAAGTGTTAAGGAGCACTGGCTGGTGTGGTCCAGTGGATTGAGTGCCAGCCTGAGAACTGAAAGGTTTCTGGTTTGATTTCCAGTCAGGGCACAAATCTGGGTTGCTGGCCAGGTTCCCAGTTGGGGGGCTGTGAGAGACAACCTATCATCAATGTTTCTCTCCCTCTCTGTCTCCCTCCCTCCCCCTCTATCTAAAAATAAAGGAATAAAGTCTTTTAGAAGAAAACAATACAGTGTTAAAAATAAGATCAACTTATAACTATAGGCACAGAGCCAAGACAACTCTAGTCTCCTGACAGTAAGGAAGACACATGATAATCTCTTGAGGTTAATGGGGAGGAGGTATGATTAATGCTCAGTAATGGTATTGCCCCCATAGGGAAACAAATCTTGCTTTTTTGCTTCTTAGCTTCCTCTTGGATTGTTTAAGGAGTGCATATTCTTTTGAACAGTGCTGAGGACTATCTACTCTATGATTATCACATTTATTACCCAATCCTTTCCTGGGAAATTGAAGATTCAAATCCTCAAACTGAATTATAGTTGTTGTTGTTTTTTAATGATTATGCTATTCTAATTGTTCCAATTTTTCTCCCCTTTCCCCCCTCTGCCCAGTACCCCACTTTCCTCTAGCAATTCCCCACCTCAATTCATGTCCATAGGTTGTGCATAAAAGTTCTTTGGCTTCTCCATTTCCTATACTTTTCTTAACATACTCCTGTCTATATTGTACCTACCAATTATGCTTCTTAATCCCTGTGCATTTTTCCCCATTATCCCCCCTCCCCCTGCCCACTAATAACCCTCCAAATGATTTCCATCTCCATGATTCTGTTCCTGTTCTAGTTGTTTGCTTGGTTTGTTTTTGTTTTTAGATTCAGTTGTTGATGGTTATGAGTTTGTTGTCATTTTAATGTTCATAGTTTTGATCTGCTTCTTTTTCTTAAATAATTCCCTTTAACATTTCATATAATAAGGGCTTGGCGATGGTGAACTCCTTTAGCTTTATCTTATCTGGGAAACACTTTATCAGCCCTGCCATTCTAAATGATAATTTTGCTGAATAGAGTAATCTTGGTCGTAGGTCCTTACTTGTCATCACTTTGAATACTTCTTTCCAGCCCCTTCTTGCCTGCAAAGTTTCTTTTGATAAATCAGCTGGTAGTCTTCTGAGAACTTCTTTGTAGGTAACTCTCTTCTTTTCTCTTGCTGCTGTTAAGATTTTCTCTCTGTTTTTAACTTTTAGCATCTTAGTTATGATGTGTCTTGTTGTGGTCCTCTTTGGGTCCAACTTATTTGGGACTCTCT
The DNA here is from genome assembly GCA_039655065.1 of Glossophaga mutica. NCBI lineage: Eukaryota > Metazoa > Chordata > Mammalia > Chiroptera > Phyllostomidae > Glossophaga > Glossophaga mutica. Next base: position 140,164,048 of record CM077305.1, on the reverse strand, counting down.
GTGATTCCTGGACTTGTATGTCTATTTCCTTTGCCAAATTAGGGAAGTTTTCTTTCATTGCTTTTTCAACTAAGTTTTTTATTTCTTGCTCTTCCTCTTTTCCTTCTGGCATCCCTATGATTTGGATGTTGTCACTTTTGGAGATGTCCTAGAGTCTTCTTATTCTCTCATTTTTTCTTTTTTTAAGATTTTATTTATTTTTAGACAGAGGGGAAGGGAGGGAGAAAGAGAGAGGGAAACATTAATATGCAGTTGCCTCTCATGCACCCTCTACTGGGGACCTGGCCTGCAACCCAGGCATGTGCCCTGATCTGGGAATCAAACCTGCGACCCTTTGGTTCACAGGCCAGCTCTCAATCCACTGAGTCACACAAGTTAGGGCCTCTACTCATTTTTTTAATTCATTTTTCTTCATTCAGTTCTGGTTGATTGTTTATTTCTTCCTTATGTTCCAAATCATTGATTTGAACCCCAGCTTCCTTCCCTTCATTGTTGGTTCCTTGTAGATTGTTCTTCATTTCACTTAGTGTAGACTTCATTTCTTCCCTTATGATTTTCCTGTATTCAATGAGTTCTCTCAGCATCCTTGTCACCAGTGTTTTCAATTTTGCATCTGATAGGTTGGCTATCTCTCTTTTGCCTTCTTCTTTTTCTGGGGTTTTGTTCTGTTCTTTCATTTGGGCAATATTTCTTTTTTATTTTATTTTTATTTTTGTTTATTTTTGTGGCTTTCTTAGAGGAAGGTGTGCAAAGTATGGGCCATATTACTTTGTCTCCTTGATTTGGCAGTGTCCCTGTGTTTGTTTCTGTGTATTAGGTAGAGCTGCTTTGACTCCCTGTCTTAGCATATCTGTGAAGTTATATGGAGTAGAGCCTTAAGTTTTCACCAGGGCCTGGCCACCTGCTTCATGGCTTTGTGGTTCTGTATGTATGGGAGGGGTTGAAGAGGGATCAATGCCACTGCCTGACTTGTGGAGGCTGGCTCAGGCACTCACCCTGATTCCAGTCACTTCACCCGCTTCCCATATGTGACTGGTGCCTCTCTAGATGCTGCTGCAGTGGTGTTTCCCAGAGTGGGTACATTTGTGTTCATTCTAGGACTTCATGGGCCCATTAAATGGACTCTCACAAGAGATCAGTAGTTTCTTCTGCTGCTCCAACCCCTACTGATTTTTACAGCCAGAAGTTATGAGGCTTTATATTACAGGTGCTTAAACCCTGGGCTTTGTGATCTGGCCTGGGGCTGGGATTGCACGCTCCCTCTGATTTATCCACCACATGTGAATGTGGGACCACCTATTCCAATGGGCAGCACCGCCTTGCCACCACATTGTGTCTGCTCCACCACGGCTCCCCATTTCTGTCCCTCCTCCCATCTAAACGAATATGGCTTCTTTTTAATTTTCTGGCAGTTCTGGGTTTTTTGTTTCGAGATTCGTTGTGATCTTTCTTACAGTTGTGCAAGGAGGTGAAGTGTGTTCACCTAGGCCTCCATCTTTACCAGAACTCTGAATTATAGTTTATTGAGAAAGAGGACCTTAAGGAGAAATTTCATTATCACTTCTACTCAGATTTATTTTTTAAATAAAAATTTTACAGCAGTTATTGCTGTATTACTGAGACATCTAGGTGAGGTTTGTTCATTTCAGATGCAACTCTTTGATATAGTTCTAATTTTCAGTGAAAACACCCCAGTTTCAAAGCTTTAATCAGAAAAAGAGGTTGTAAGTATGTCAAAATATTAATTAGTAAATTTTTAGCACACAGTAAGCTTATAGTATATTTTCTGTTGGGTTATTATAGTAGTCTTGTTTTCCTTGAATTTCACATTTTCCTAGGATAAATTTTTTTTGGTTTGAAAGTACTGTATCAGATTCCAGTATATAAATTTCAAACTGTTCTTTCTAACTTGCCCTTTCAAGTGTCTCTGAACTAATGTTTACATTATATGAAATAGTTTAAGGACATTGACTTTCATAAGACAAAAAATGTAACCCTAAGATATATGCAGCATTCTACCATGTAATTTTAAGTCTCACATAGAACACACCTAATTCAGACTTTTACAAGGCATTGCAGTCAACATAACAGATATAAATGTAAATGAAATAATATGCTTCTTTCTGCATTTTCATGAAGACTTTATTAAAGCCTAAATTTCATACTAATTATTCTTTTTTAATTTTATTTTTCAATATAAGTTTACATTCAATACTATTTTGTATTAGTTTCAGGTGTACAGAATAGTGGTTAGAGAATCATATACTTTACTAACTATTTTCCCCAATATTTCAAGTACCCACCTGGCACCATACATAGTTGTTACAATATTATTGACCATGTGCCCTATAATGTACTTTATATGCCCATGACTATTTTGTGACTACCAATTTGTATTTCTTAATTTATTCAATTTTTTTTCACCCTAGCCTCCTTACCTCCCTCCCCGCTGGCAACCATCAGTCTGATCTCTGTATCTATGAGTTCTATTTTTTTTTTTTTTAGAGAGGGGAAGGGAGGGAGAAAAAGGAGAGAAACATCAGTAGAAACATTGGTTGTCTCTCACATGCCCCCAAACAGGGACCTGGCCCGCAGCCCAGGGATGTGCCCCGACCAGGAATCAAACAGGTGACCTTTGGGTTTGCAGGCCTGCACTCAATCTACTGAGCCACACCAGCCAGGGCTTAATTTTGTTTGATCATTTATTTTGCTCTTTAGATTCCACATATAAGTGAAATCGTATGGAATTTGTCTTTCTCTGTCTTTGTCTGTCTTATTTCATTTAACATAGTACCCTTTAGATCCATATATGCTGACACGAATGTTAAGATTTAATTCTTTTTTTACGTCTCTATGTGGTACTATACATAATAAAATATTATATGTAATATATAATAAATATGTATTTATAATATACTTATATAATATAATTTATATTTCTATAAATTTTAATACATATAAATTATACATAAAATTTATATTATAAAATTTTAATTTATTTTATAAATCATATTTGATTTTATATAGTTTATAAAATATTTAATTTATATATTTATAAATTATGTATAGATTATAATATATAAAATTATTATATAATATATGCATGTAACTTATAATTTTATAATTTATATAAATTATATATGAATATATAGAATATATGATTATACATTATATGTTACATAAATATAACCATATACCATATATAATATATTATATTTATATAATTAATATAATATGTTATATTAATATAATTATAGTTATATGATTATACATAATGTATATAATATAATATATATTAAATATAATAAATAAGTTATATAAAAATTAAATAAATTATAAATATGATTATATTTATATGAGTATATATAATGTATATAATATAATGTTGTATTAAATATTATATTAAATATTTATATTGAAATATAATGTAATAAAATATTATATTATATATGTTTTTTTTTTTAAGAATTTATTTATTTATCTTTAGAGGGGAAGGGTAGGAGAGAGGGAGAGGGAGAGGGAGAGAAACATCAATGTACGGTTGCCTCTCGTGTGTCCCCTGCCGGGAACTGGCCTGCAACCCAGGCATGTGCCCTGACTGGGAATCGAACCGCGATACTCTGGTTCGCAGGCCCGTGCTCAATCCACTGAGCTACACCAGCCAGGGCTATATTATATATGTTATATAATCATATAAATATATAAGTATATATAAGTATATAACATAATATATAATATATAAATTTATGATATGTGAATAATAAATTATACAACTTATGATATAATTTATATATTTTATTTATCTATAAATATATAAAAATAAATTTATATTTTATTTATGCATAAATATATATTTATAAGTTATGAATTTATAATATATAAATCCATAAATTGTATATTATATGTATAGTTTATATAACTTGTATATGATGTATAATTTATACATAATTTATATATTTATATAATGTGTTTATTATATAATATTTTATATATTTATATAATATGAAATGACTATATAACATAATAAACATATAATATTTTATTATCTATGTGTACCATAGATTATTTATCCACTTATCTATCGATGGATACCTGGGTTGCTTCTGTATCTTGGCTATTGTAAATAACACTGCAATAAACATAGAGGTGTGCATATTCTTTCTAATTAGTGTTTTGGGTTTCTTCAGATACCCAGAAGTGGAATCACTGGGTCATGAAGCAGTTTCATTTTCAATTTTTTGAGGAACCTCCACACTGTTTTCCATAGTGGCTGCACCAATGTGTATTCTCACCAACAATGCAGGAGGGTTCCTTTTTTTTAACATCCTTGTCAACACTTGTCGTTTATGTATTTATTGATGATAGCCATTCTGACAGGTGTGAGGTGATATCTCATTCTGGTTTTAATTTGCATCTCTCTGATGATTAGTAACATTGAGCATTAGTAACATTAGTAACATTAGTAACATGAACACCTTTCATATGTCTATTGGCCAACTGTATGTCCTCTTTGGATAATCATGCTTACATATGCTGATTTTTTCAGTATGGTGGAAAGTATGGTATATACAATGAAAAGGAAATCTTTTGCCCAGCCATGACCCTTGTCTCCCAGTTCCCTTCCTGAGATGACTCCTAGTCCTAGTTATTTTATTTGTCCCTTCATATATATATAATATACACTTATGTATAAATGCATTTTATGAAATAAGAAAGCAAAACTTAAATATACATTTTTTAATTTAGTCCTAACAATTCTGTAAGGTAGGCAAAAGATGTTTCCTCCTTGATCACAGAAGGGAAAATGGAGGCTTAGAGAAGTTAGTTAATCATTACAACCGTTCTACAACTAATAAGTTGGTCACACCATCAGTTATGTCTTTATTAAGTGCTTCTTTCATCCAGGCATTGGGCTGAGGGGTAGAGACAGAACTTCCAGTCTAAATGCATTATACCTTGATGGTGTTTCTATTATGTGGAGTGACTCTTGAATGCTTCAGTTTAAAAGACAGTGTTTTAAAATTTGGGGAGGCTTTTTTATAATCTAAACATACAAGTTTAATAGAGAAAGCTTAATTCACAGTGTATAATATACCCAACATCATTCTTCAACAGCTGAGGACAGTATAAAAAGGTCCGCTTTTCTAACTAATGCATTTGCCTGCTTAGGCATCTAAGTTTTATTTTAAAGATTTCTTAGGAAACCCCCCAACTGTTACAAGGAAGTGTTGGTTTTGGTTTAATGTTTATGCTGCTAATGTATTCCACCCTTAAGCGATCTTAGTGACTAATAGAACTGGCACTAGTTCTCACTTACCAGACGTGAGTTTCACTTACCAGCCTGTTTTTTGTGCTTTCTGCTAACTTGCAGTAATAGACAAAACTAGACTGAAGAACTTCTTAAAATAAACAAAAATAGGCAATGATGCAGTTGCTCTTTAATTTCTAAATTAGCCCAGCCCAGTGGCCTCACCTAAAAGTCATATGGTCAGCCAGCCAGTCTTCTGTTCCCTAGCATTTAGAGGGCCCTCCCCTGCTGCCCACAGTGACTCACAGGGCAGCCGCAGATAACGGGAAGACCAGAGATCCATGTGACAAGCCACGTGCCTTCCCCAGAGCAAACAAAGCGGGTGGGGCTTCTCTTTGCACACTAAGAATGGAAAAAAAATGTTTCTGTGCTTCAGAGATTACTGAACACATTCTTTACAAAATGAATCCATTTCTTCCAGCAGGGATAATTTTCCCTAGTTGGGAAAGTAAAGCCATCAATTTTCAGTAGCCAACCTCTAGATGTCAAGAGACCACATATTTTCAAGGTTTCTTCTAGTTTTTCTTTTCCAGGTTTAAGTCATTTTTTTCCTCAAGTGTGGCCTAAGGACCACCTACATTAGAATCATAAAGGTTAAGGAATGATCGTCTCTGGAGAAGGACCCAGTAATCTGTGATTTTCACAAGCACTACAACTCCTTTTTTTATACAGAATTAACTCAGCTAACTCAGACTTCACAAGCCTTCATTGCTAACACCAAGGGAGACAGTCCTGGGGAAGAGGAATGTTGTTAATGCCTCCTCTCGTTCTCACCTCTCTATGCCCTCCTTGTCCAACCACTCAAAAAGTGCCATTTCTGAAGCTCTTGCATGATCACTGCAGAAGGAAATAGAGGAAAAACTAGGAGATCAGGAAAGAGCAATGTCCTCTGTTGATTGCACTGGTGTGGGACTGGATCCCCAGCCCATGCTGGGAAAATGAGAGGTTGGACTCCCAAGGTGGGCCACACAGAAAAAGGAGACAGGCCAAAGATGTGGTACATCAGATGCTTCATTAATATTGTTGTTGTGCCCACTTTTAACCAGAAGAAGGGCTCCAACGCCAATTCTTAAGTCCTTTGTAACCTTGGCTTTTTCTAAAAATGCCACTTAGGACAGTTTAAAAAAATTTTTCACGAATGCCTTAAAAATAGGCATTTCTAAAAGTACTGATTTGTAAAAGAAAGCAATAGACCAGAATGGTTAATAATTCACAAGGCTTATTAAAAATGCAAATGCCCCCTCTCCACTCTAATTCAGTAGGCATAGTGGGGCCTGGAAACCTGCATTTGTTAAGTCACCTAAAGTGACTCTAATGAAGACCGATCTGGGGCCATGTAGGACATCATTTGTTTAATATACTGGAGTCTGGAGAAAATGATAGATTGGGAGGAAGTACATGCAATGTCTACGACTCATAGATTTAATAGCTAGTATAGCATTTTTCAAAGTGTACTCTCTGGGCCTATGGAGTCTCCAAGAATTTTAAGGGGGTCTGCAAAATAAAAAATATTTTTATAATAACACAAAAATTTTATTTGCCTTTTTTAATGTGTAATTTTTGCACTCATTGTTCAAAATCAATGTTGGGTAAAATTGATAGGCTGAGTACTTAATGGGTAGGAGTGAAATAGAAAACATAGGAAGAGCCTAAGGGGAAGGAAAAATTGATTCTGGGTGTATTGATGTTGAGGTGCCTATGGGACATCCAGATGGAATTAGCACATGGACATTTATGGATTTGGAGCTCAGCAGAGTGATCTGAACTAGACATATACACAATCAATCTTACTTAGGCAAGGTGGGTAGGAATTATGCTTCTCTTTATATATGCCCTAATTCTCCAGGTTAGGTTAAATGTCTCCGAAATTCTCTTTTTGCTCAAGGATACACTTACCCATCTGTGTGACTTTAGGCAAGTTAAAAAAAAAGCCCTCCCTAGTTCTCAATTTTCTCCTCTATAAAATTAGGATAAGGGACCTTTATTATAGGATTGCTGTGACAACTAAAGGACTTAATGTGTGTTAAGTGCTAAGAATATAGCAAGCACTCAGTAAATATTAACTGTGTTTTGTAACTATGGCACCCATACTTCTCTTTGTAGCACTATCACAATTATTAGCATACAGTTACCAGATTATGCTCCATGAGAATTTGGGTCTGGATGCCTGCAGCATCCCTAGCACTAGTACATAATAATAGAGGCCTAATAAAAACTTATTCAATGAATCAATCAATACGTTTCCAAGGTGTGTGATTGTACTTTAGTAAAGTCCTCGCAATCTTTAAGTTGCCCTTGATTTAACCCAGATCAACGGGTTGAAGTGAGTTCACTGTGACTTCTTCGCTTTGTGTACTGTTGTGTTCCTCACAATCTCTCTGATTGTGCATGTACACAAGGGATCAATAGCAGCTTAGGGGTTGGTTTATTAAATGATGTGGATTGAACCTCATCTCCTGCCCCAACTTTGCCTGTTGTCAGATACAAAGCAAAGAGAAAAATTAGGGGAAAACTCTTAGGTTACAGAGACCAAATCTTTACCTGGATTTTTTGAAGCTTAACTTGTCATCCATAGGAATTTGGCTGTTTGTCTGTAAGTGGTCTGAAAAATCAAAAGCCTAGTAGTCAGTAACCAACTACTTCAGTACCTCAAATATTACAGACCGCATTAAATTCCATACATGCCCCATTTTGTGAATTAATAGGTATAATCAAAAGTGATGTCTTTCTCATCTTGGGCTTTGCAAATGGATGGGTAAATATTCACTATTCTCTTTGTTGTACCAAAATCATACTGTATCAGAGCACCAATAGTTCACTAACTATGTAACTTTGGATAAATCATTTCTATCTGGAAGTAAATTTCCTCATTGATAAAATGAATTACTTGGATTCTGGTCTAAGTTCTCTTCAAATTCTGACATCTTTTATCCCCTGTATCATTCAGTGCACAAGACCAAACAAATTAATTTTTGCTCAGTTTTACCTCTCTGCTCACAGGGAAAAAAGGTTTTGCTTTTCCATAAATCTGGAGGTAAATTTTTTAAATTGTGCTTACATGGCTACAAAGGACTTTTCCTTGAAAATAAAATACTAAAAATATAGACTTTTTTCTATTTGGCCATTAGGTGTCGCTAAACATCCAGGAAGTATAAGAAACCAGGCACGAAGTATAAAATTCTGGTTTGGTCCTCCAGCCCCTGCCATTTCCGCTGTCTGAATCTATGGTTTGCTTAGTCATGTATTGGTATTTGTGCATCAGTGTCTTGCTGTTTGTAGCCAGAAATTCCCTCAGCCACCAGAAAATGCATTTTCTTAATGTCTTCATTTTGCCATTTATTGAGCATTTGAAGTACTACACATACCAGGATCAAGGCACTCCACAGTAGAATTCCCATTCATCCTTTAAGACCTAGCTCACTCAAATGCACCTCCTCTGTGCAGCTTTGTCTCATCCTCCTTCCAAACCCAGAGCATTGTTGAAAACTGTCACAATACTTTCGTATTGTGTTTACATATTTACAAATCTCTCTCCCTAAATTCTAGAAAATATCTGGATTTCTCTCATAATAAGAGAAATTACACACTAAAACTACAAAGAGAAGTCATTTTCACTTAGTCATTTGGCAAAAATCCACAATTTTATATTTGGTTCAGGGTAACAGGAATTCTCATCCACTCTTGGGAGTATACAGTAGTTTATGCTTTCTGGAAAACAATTTGACAATACCTATCAGAATTTTAAACAGCAATTTTTCTTCTAGACATTTTAAAAAAGATAATATAGTACTTTCACACACAAATACCTGTGTAAAGAGATGTTCATGCAGAATTATTTGTGGTAAACAAACAAACAAACAAAAAGATTAGACATGACCTAAAAGACTGGTTAAATTGCAAATCTTACAGTGAATCACCAGAAGTTGTAATAGTCAACATTTATTGAGCACTTAATAATGGAGTTTCTTACCCTGGTTCGTGTGGCTCAGTAGATTGAGGGCTGGCCTGCAAACCAAAGGGTCACTGGTTCACTTGCCTTTCAGGGCTCATGCCTGGGTTGTGAGCCGATCCCTGTACGGGGGCATGTGAGAAGCAACCACCCTCCCCCATCCTTCTTCCTCTCTTTCTCTCAAAAAAAAAAAAAAAAAAAAAAAAAGTAAGGGAGTTTCTCATATACTGTTCATAAAAGCCCTGGGAAGTAGGCACTTACATTACAGATGAAACTGAGGCAGAGAGAAGTTAAATAATTTGTCCAAAGTGTTTGAAAGAACTAATATTTAAATATTCACTGTATGTATCTGGATTCATAATGGCCTGGTAACAGTGGCTGCATCTGGCTGCATCTGGCAGGAGAATTGGGACTGATGGTCAAGGGTAGAAGGAAAAGTTTCTTCCTATTCTATACCAGTGGTTCTTAGCCTTAGTTGCATATTAGAATTACATGAAAAACTTCAAAATAGTACTTTTGCCTGGGTTCACTTTGGGGTTGAATTAAATGAGAATCTCAGAGAGAAGGGACCAGGCACTGGACTGGCTTTTTCAAAGTTTCCCAAGTGATTCAAATGTGAAGTTAGCAGTAAGTACCACTTTCTATACCTTCTTGTACCACTTGAGAAAAAAAAATTTAACAATAGCAAATGTTACTTTAAAAAGAATCTCAAGGCCTGACCAGCATGGCTCAGTTGGTTGGGCATTGTTCCTTGAAGAGGAAGGTAGCTGGTTCAATTCCTGGTCAGGGCACATGCCTGGGTTACAGGTTCAGTCCCCAGTTGGGGTGCATAAGAGAGGCAACCGATAGATGTTTCTCTTACATTGATACTTCTCTCCCTCTCATTTTCCCTCCCTTTCTCTCTCTATAAAAGTAAATAAATAAATAAGAATCTCACAAAGGAGCATTGTGTCTATGCATAACACAGATCTCTGGAGAACAGAGTTTCCTTGTTGACAAATTTCTTTGTTGTGCTAAAAATTATCTCACTAAAAGTTGCTGTATTAGACTGGTTAATTTAGTAAAACGCAAACATTTAGGTTTTTGCCCCAAATCCTTAATATATACATTTCAGTTGACATATTACCCATGACCTGATAAAACCTTTGAGTTCTTTCTATTTCCTGTAATAATATAAAGAGTTTTCTGGCCTATATGTCCTTAATATAATAAAAAAAATTGTCAGCTATATCTGTTTCTTGTTAAAATAGTGGCCAACAAAATTATTTAAATATCTCTTATTTTTTATGTTCCTGGCATCTTCATTCCCCCCTCCTTCATTGTATCACTTCTACACAAAAGCATCTTTGTGTTCTCATAGTACAAAAGAGCTCTAAATCTAAGAGAAGTTAATAATTTACACATAAAGCACATTTGTAGGAGACCGTTCTGTGTGGTGTGGGCCCAGCTCCCACTTGGAGATGCACAGGACCCACACCCATGGATAGGTTCTCCTGTGGGTAATCAGGCCTGCAACATACCTAAGCTGCTTTGGGACTTGTTTTTGCGAAAACTCCCTCACCCTGAATTGGGACAGCAAGTGTTTACGGTAACTTCCTAAAATCCATGCTAAAACTCCCCAGTATGGAGTGTAACCAGTTGAACCACTTTTCCCTTTTCATTCAAAAATATCCTTCTTCTGTGATGTGATTAGCGGCATTATCTCCTTTGCTGTCTATAAAAAGTAACCACCTAAAGCGAACTGTGCATGGCAAATGAGGACCATAATGTAATGTGCTGAGAAACCTAATAAAGGCCTGTCACTGCAAGGGCCAAAGCTTTCGCTCCCCTTGAGAGAAAAACCGTGCTGTCCCTTTTCCTCCACCAGACTTGGTAGTCCATGTGAATGTCTCATTTCATCCAAAACGATGCGGACACTGTGGGCTGGCGTCTGCATCACACATTCAGAAATGAGTTAAGTTCATCAGGAACAATTCTGTCCTCTCTTTTATTGACATATAGTGGCTAGAGATGGGCTTTCCAAAAAACTCCAGTGAAGGCTTTCCTACAGGTAAAGAAGTAGGACACACACCATGATACCCAGAGGAAAAGTTCACATCTGTCAATGATTTACAGATCCTAGGTTTATGAACTGATAAGACTTGGGATGAGGAAGAATAACAGTAGCATGAACGAATTTTTTGCACACTTGAGCAGGGGAAAGGGAAAGCTGGCATGGGAGAGGAGGGATGGTGCAAAGTAGGACAGCTGGCAGGTGGGTTATCAAAGGCCCACTTACACCATCCCACAGGGGTCTTTTTGATCATTAAATTGGCATCTTCTAAAGTATTTCTTTCTCCCCTTTGAAGAAAAAGGAAATGTCCTGGTATTCGCCACTTCTGACCCCCTTCTTTCTTCAGAATGCTGCTGTTTATACTTGTGACATTTATCAAAATCATTTTATTGGTTGTGCATTTTACAACCTGCATGGGAAACTGAGACACATTTGGACACTTTCCTATGAAGTGTTCCAGCCTAACACCTATTTCTGTGCAGAACCTTGAGTGTAACCATGGTTTCATGGTGAACTTTGGTTTTATCAAAAGAAGACTAAATTTCAACATTGCAGTTTTTGTTTGGCCATAAATGGATTGCTGAATATTTGTTCTAATTTTTACAGGTTAAAAAAGCCCTTCAGCAAAAGGCTCTCATTTGCCTCTCACATGGTTGATTCCAGAAAATAAGAAACACAGTAACATCTTGAATATTCCTCACTTCCTCAGCATTGAACTTAAAATAATAGTGGACTAAAATAAAAATAGAATTCTTTTAAAAAACCTGAGATGCTAAGTTAACAGGGAACACATAACTAATTTATTTTATGTCACCAAAGCAGCTAAACATTTATTTAATAAAGTTATTTAATACTTGGCATCTTGTTTAATTTTCCTCCTGATTTATAGTTAATATATTTTGATACTATGTATCCTATGTGCAGGCACTTTATACTTCACCTCATTTAAGCTTACCTCTGGCTTCCCACTGGTATCCCTTCTTCCTGCCCTTTTTCTTTTGTAGCTCACACGTTGCCTCTGGCTCCTACTCTTTTCCTCTGTTATTTACTCTGCTCCCATTACTTTTCTCTCAGCTTAATCTCTCTGTCCTTGGCAAATCTTTTTAAATGTTTTTCTGTGATTCCCTGCCTCCATCCTTTTTTTTCTATTCCTGCCTTTGAAACCGGAAAAACCGGCCTTAGTGCTGCCTGTCACCTAGCAGACCCAGTAAGCAAAGACCGGGGTTGAATCTTTATAGGAGCTTCATTCAGATGGTCAGGGACCTGAGAAAATGGGGGTTTGTACCCTAACGGATTGTCCTGTATTCCACTTTAAACTTACCCTTTTTATAAACAGAAGAAAAGTATAAGTAAGAGGTTTGGAATTCAGGGAAAAAATTGATAAGATAAAAGTTGCAGCATTCTTTCATCTGTGTCCTGGGTGGTGGACATCTCACCCTGGAGCACAATGGCTCAGATACCATCCTGATTGCGTGCAGTCCTCCTGAGGCACAAAGGTGGAACTGCTTATGGTCTCCTGGAGTCAGGGTGGGTCATACCTTCAGTTCCTGAAACAATTGCTTTTTACAGGTATTGACTACTAAGCTTATTAGCTATTATCTGAAACTAAAATTTTTCCAACATTTGAGTCCCCCATCACCTTCTGTGTGTGTTGACCAATGTGAAGAAAATCTAGAGGAAAATCACAAAATATTTTCTTAAAATACTGTTAGACTCTAGCTGCCATTGAAGGGGACCAAACTTTTGCCACCCTGAAGTTGCCTTCTGGGATTTTGATTTCAAGTGATTATTAAGAAACAAAAGAAGGAAACTTTGACCCTCCTCCTTCCTGCCTAAGAGATTCAGATGGACAGGCCTACTCCAAGAAGACAATTTTAGGATGTTGCCTTAGCCCACTTTGAATTAACTATGGTAAATAGGAGGGCTACAGTTAGAGAGGGCCCATTAGCTCAGTTCCTCATGTCCCATTGTTTCTGAGTTGCTTAGCAAGAATTTTCCTGCCATGCGTGTTCTGTTCTTCCTCAATTACCTGTTGCCAACATAAGTGACATTCAAATTGTAGAAGGCTAGTTTTATGAGTAATTAAAACTGTCAGACCTCCAAACAAACGACCCATTCATAGAAGTCATAGGACCATAGAGGAGGAAGTTTGGTAAGGTCTTCTAGGTTTGAAACAAAGGAGAACTAACAGAACCTCAAGGATATGGCCTCAGCAACCCTAAGAAATGAGAAACATTGACACAACAATACTAAGGAACTAGACGTTTCCAAGGTAAAATCAGGACACAAGCCAGGACTTACGTTTCCAAGGTAAAATTAGGACACAAGCCAGGACCCTTGTGTACCCTAGCAATAACTGCAACTTCTGCTTCTGTAAACTGCTTGCTTGCTAATCATGCATAAAAGGAGCTCAGTACAAGTGCAGGGCGTGACTCCCATTTGTATCTCCTGCTTAGGCAGTCGGGAGTTCGCCCCTGCGCAGGTTAATAAATCCCATCCTCACTTTCACCTGTCTCCAACTTGGTCATTTGTCTCGCAATCGGGATACAACAAAATCCGTAGAGAATTTTTTTGTGAGTTTATTTGAGCCAAACCAAGGACAATTGCCAGAAAGCAAAATCTTAATGGATTGAGAAACACCTCAGAAAATGTCAGTGTAGCACCTTATTTTATATATTACAATAAAAAAAAAGAGACATAACGGGGTACATGAAAATCTATTGGTGGTCAATTAGGGAGGCAAGAGAAAGTAAAGTGGGGAAACCAGTGGGACTGGATAAAAGGTAAAATGATAGACACATATTTCTTTTACAAAGTGGGTAAGGGATAGTTAACAGTCAACAATTAACAAGATAATAGAGCAACAAGTATAAAGGACTCATGGACAAAAACTATGGGGGGGTGGAAATGGGAGGAAGGTGGGGAGGGCTGGGGTGGTGGGCTGGGGTGGGGTAAAAGACAGAAAACTGTACAATATGAACAATTAAAAAATACTGATTAAAAAAAAAAAAGAACCACACCTAAAACAAAAGCAAACTAAGCAAACAGCTAGAACAGGAACAGAACCACAGAAATGGAGATCATATGGAGGGTTAGCAACAGGGGCGTGGGAGGAGGAGAGGGGGGGAAGGTACAGAGAATGAGTAGCATAGATAGTGGGTAGAAAATAGACAGGGGCAGGGGAAGAATAGTATGGGAAATGTAGAAGCTAAAGAACTTATGACACATGGACATGAACTAAAGCGGGGGAATGTGGGTGGGAGAGGGTGTGCAGGGTGGGGGGAATGATGGGAGAGAAATGGGACAACTGTAATAGCATAATCAATAAAATATATTAAAAAAAAAACAATTAACAAGATAAAACAACCTTGAGGGGATTTGTGGTCTCAGCTCTGGTGCTTGCGCCCAAGGGTTTCAGAAAAAGGAAAGTTACCTTGACATTCCAAAGGTATGTCATCATAGATGCAAAAAGACAATAGATGGGCTCAGTTAGGGTAGAGATTGACCTTTACTAGGGAAAAATACTGGCCTAGGACCTGATGACCCATCATGACCTGCTTTTAGTTAATAAGTTTTAATTTCAGACCTTCCTTTGTGGTTACTTCGGGTCTCTGCGTTTGTAAGGGTGCCTGCCTCACAGGCCTCCCCTGAGTTTGTCAGGTTAATATGTGGCCCCTCTTCTTCCACAACTGTAAGTCACCCATTCTCACTTCAGAAGTTTAATACCCCTTCTCCCTGTTTTTTCCTTTGTCCAAAACATTATATATATTCAGTGTTGCCTCATTGTCTTTGGAAATTTCCATTCATATGTGTTTTCCCATGTACATGTATTAAAATTTGATTTCCTCCTATTAATGATTATTAGCTCATCTAGAAGAAATTTGAAGGTGAGAAAGAAGTATTAATTATTTTGCTTATTTTTTTCATCATTTAAAATGTTTTAGCTATTCTGGTGGGTGTGTGGTGGTATCTTATTTGGTTTTAGGATGCATTTCCTGCATCACTAATGATTTAGATGATCTTTTCTTATGCTGCTGGCCACTCATCTTCTTTTGTGAGATGTCTATTCAGATTTTTTGCCAATTTTTAAAAATGAGTTGTTTGTCTTTTTACTGTTGTGGGAATTCTATATACATCAGAGATACCAGAGCTTTATCATATATGGCAATGTAAGAAACATCCAAACCTATAAGAACTTTTATCAGTTTATTTTAGCCAAGGTGATGACAATTGCCAGGAAGCAAAATCTCAACCAATTGAGAAGATGCTCCTGAAAATGGCAGTTTTATCATTAATTTTATACATCAGAATCAAAGGGGAACACTACGGGAGTTACATGAAATTCGTTGGTGATAGATATGGGAGGCAGGAGAAACACATGGAGTGGGGAGGGGAAATCTCTAGGATTGGATAAAAAGTAAAATGAATAGACCTGTACTTAACTTCTTTTACATAGGAGGGTATAGGATAGGTAAGAGTTAAAAATTAAAGCAGTAACATTACCAATGAGGGGTTCTATGGTTTCCTGCTTTGGTGGGAGATTGCGCCCTGAGGGATCTGGAACAAGGAAATTATCCTGACATTCCAAAAACATGTTATCACAGATTCAAAAACACAACAGACAGCCTCAGTTAAGGTAAAGACTGACCTTTGTCAAGAAAGATATCATCCTAGAACCTGACTACCTACTATGACTCGATTTTAGCTAGAAAGTTTTTTTTAAATTGATTTTAGAGAGAGAAGGAGGAAGGAAGAGAGAGAAAGAGAGAAATATCAATTTTCTGTTGTTACTGTACAGTCACTTGGGGTTCTGCTGCTTGCCACCAATAAACTCCAGAGGCAGAGGTTTGGTGAAAAAGGAAGGGGCTGTTTATTTAAAAGCTATACAACTTTGGGCCCTTCTCCTTTGAGAGATTGGCCACCTTTCCTCCCCAAGCAGATCATGTCTTGGTAGACTTATTCTCATCTGTGAAGGGTGGGGTCTCTGCGGATGGAGCACCCCCACAATAGAGTTGTGAGAAGCTTAGAAATAAAGGTCTCTTTTGAATAAACAAATAAATAAATAAATAAACAAATAAAAGCTATACAATTTTGAAAGAATAATGGGCTTCTGCCTCAAAGCTTATTTCCTTTAAAATACCCAAGAGAAAATAACCCCTCCACACCTGGCCAGCTCAGTTCAAGGATGCACCCGGAATCCCTTCCCCCATTTAAAAATATTGTCCTTTGTGATATGCACGTGGCTGCAGCATGATTATCCAGGTGGCTTCGAAGGTTCTTGGTCACAGTTCAACTTCTTGCACCTCTCACAAGTCTGTGTGCACCTGGTCAGGCAGGACCATGCAGCACAGCATGCTGCCTTGGCTTTCTGTGTGGGAGGGATGTGGTGTGGCTTAGAGCCTGGCCACAGGATCTCCAGAGCCTGCGAACTCTGGCCCCTGACCCCCTGGCCCCAGGCCACAAGGGGAAGGAAAGAAAAAGGGCTGCATTTCTGCACATTCCCCACTTTTAAAGTCCCATCCCAAAATCCCATGCAAGGCAGGAGTTTTCAGCCTGTCCACCAATTCTGGCTTACATCCACCACACTTGTCAGCCCACAGAGCATCATTGCATGGGGTGGGGCATCACCTTATAACATTTATAGTGTGACATTTTCAGCCACCCAGCCTGCACACACTTTGTGCAAGTAGTGTTCCAAGGTAACACCTGTGTTGGTTGTGCACTATTGTCTGTGGAAATGGAAGCGGAAGGTGCTGAGCTGCTCTGTTGCTAGAGCTGCACTAGCTTGTTCTGTGTAGCTTCTGGCTGGCTCCTCTGACAGCCCCTCCCTTCTTGGGGGTGAGGGGAGAAGCCTCTCCTGCTAGATCAGGGTGCCCCTGGATTGGGGTCTCCCCTGCTCCCCAGTGATTTGGTCAGACCCTTCTGTTATAGTTCCACTTATTTATGCATTCAAACCCACATCCTTGATGTATCAGGGTGATACTCTAACCAACTGAGCTACCCAACCAGAGCTAGCTAGAAAATTTTAATTCCAGGTCATCTTGTGTGGTTGCTTTAGGTCTCGAGTTTGTAAGGCAACCATGCAGGCCTCCCCCATGCTTGTCAGGTTTAGCATGTGGTCCCTTTTTTGTCCACATATATATGCTTTGTTAATATATTTTCCTGTGAGTGGCTTGCTTCTTCATTTCCTTAAGGGTGACATTTGATGATCAGAAGTTTTTAATTTTGATAAAATCTACTTTATCAGTTTTTCTTTTGTAGTCATTGTGTCTTATCTAAGAAACCTTTGCCTAATCCTAAATCATCCAGATATTTTTGTTGGGGACCACTTTGTGTGGTATCAGAGACTGTAGCCCCACACAAGCTAGACCTCAAAAGAGACTTGACTGGAAAACTGGGAATGCAGGAGGCAGGCATGACCTGATGCTAGCACCGAGGGTTCCCGTGGGAAATCAGGCCTGAAGAATGCATTATACCCTTTGAAGCTTGCTTTGCTTTGTATAGCCCTGTTGGTATAAACCAGATGTTTAAGATCAAAGCATAAGTGAGTGAATTCCTAATCTCATGAACCACGCCTTAAGGACCCTCTGGCGTCAGCATGTCTAACAGACCCTGACCTGAGGCAGATCTCTGTGTTTCTTCAATTGTTATCTATAGATAATATCTGTTTTCTGTAACTATAGCCCTTTGGCATTGATTGGGGAGCTATGCATGTATGCTGTATACCCCTGCATATACCAATCTCAATAAAAGCCATTTCAGAGAAGCGCTCAGGACATTCTCCACTAAAGGGAATCACTAGCCCCTTTTCCCCAGACAGATAGTGTCTGGTCCAACTCATTTCATCGGTGACTGGGAGGACTCCGTGGGACAGGGTTCTCCTCATATTTTCATATGTTTTCCTCTAAAAGCTTTATGGTGTTAGCTTTTACATTTAGGTTTGTGATTCATCTCAAAATACTTTTTGTGCATATTGTGAACTAATGGTTAGGATTCATTTGTTTCTATATGAATATTTCGTTTTTAGCATAATTTATTGAAATGGCTTTCCTTTACTCATTGGATTGTTTTGGTGCAGTTTTTTGAGAATTTAAAAGCTGTATGAGGATGAGTGGTTTGCATTTTTAAATTATCTTTTTGTTTTTAATTTTATCATGTTATGACCTGTGGATCTGGTTTATATAATATTGGATATTTTGTTTTGGAGCACCTTCTTTTTGGCTTAGCACATTGTCAGTTTTATTAAATGATCCTCATGTGCCTAAACAATATGGTTTTTCTCTGTCAGTTGCAGGGTTCTATATTGACCATTTGAGGAAGAGTTTTGTGTTGTACAAATGTCATACTGTTAAAAAAATGTTTTCGGGTGGAACAGAAGGCGCCATCATGAGAGTCAACATCTGCTACAACAAAGAACATAAGATTCAGCGTAGGCAGCCCAAGAGCCAGGACATCTACCTGAGGCTGTTGGTCAAGCTATGAAGGTTCCTTGCCAGACAGACCAACTCCACCTTCAACCAAGCAGTGCTGAAGAGGCTGTTCATGAGCCATACCAATCAGCCACCTCTGTCCCTTTTCTGGATGATCTGGAAGATGAAGCTTCCTGGCTTTGAGGGCAAAACTGCAGTGTTTGTGGGGACTGTAACTGATGACTTGCGTGTCCAGGAGGTGCCCAAGCTGAAGATACGTGCGCTTCGTATGAGCAGCCGTGCCTGGAGCCACATCCTCAAGCTGGGGGGCAAGATCCTCACCTTCCACCAGCTGGCCCTGGACTCTCTCAAGGGCAGTGGCACCATCTTGCTTTCTGGTCCTTGCAAGGGTTGAGAGGTGTACAAGCATTTAGACAAGGCCCCAGGGACCCCTCACAGCCACACCAAACCCTATGTGTTATCCAAGAGCAGAAGTTCGAGCATGCAAGAGGCTGGCCGGCCAGCCGTGGCTACAAAAATTAACCGCAGATCCTATCTTGTTATTAAAAAGATTTTGTATGCTGAAAAAAATGTTTTTGGCTTGAATTCTCATTTTTTTCGAGATATGTATTACAGTCTCCTAGGTTGGCATGCTTGTGGAATAGCAAGGAGTCCAGTGTGTTTCAAAGGCAGTAAGGAGGCAAGGAATAGGAGTTGAGATCGAAGAAGCAGTAGGGTCCTAGGTGGGTATCTCAGTTGGTTAGAGCATCCTCTTGATATTCTAAAGTTATAGGTTCAATCTTGGGTTAGCGCACATACAGGAATCAACCAGTGAATGCATGGATGGGGGGAACAATAGATCAGTGTTTCTCTCAGTTGTCTCTCCCCTCTTCTCTATCTCTTTCTCTAAAATTAATAAATAAATTTTAAACTGATAAGAACAGATACTGCACTTGATCTTAGCCAAAAGGCTGAAAAGTGACCTAAATTAATAAATAAATTTTTAAAAAGATGCAATAGGGCCAGATCATGCCAGATCTTGGCTTTGATTTTACTCTGAGTTGAGCCAGTTTTGAAGGGGATTACACTAGTGCCGTGTTGAGATTAAAAAAGGGGATGTAGTCTCTGGCTGGTGTGTCTCAGTGGATTGAGCACCTGCCTGAGGACTGAAAGGTTGCTGGTTCGACTCCCAGTCAGGGCACATGCCTGGGTTACGGGCCAGGTTCCCAGTTGGGGTTGTGCAAGAAGCGACCCATCAATATTTCCCTCCCTTTCTTTCTCTACCCCCTCTAAAAATAAGTAAATAAAATATTTTTTATAAAAGGGGGTGTAGTGGTAGGGGTTCCCTAAGAGACTAGCTAAGAAATTATTGTAGAAGGACAGTCAATAGAAGATAATGTTTGGACCTAGTGGTATGGGAGGAAGAGATAAGAAGGGTTTCTGAATTCTGGGTATGTTGAATATTTTGAAGATAATGCCAGCAGATTTTGTTAACAGTTTATAAGTGTAGGGTCTGAGAGAAAGAGAGGATTCAGGTATGACACCAAGATTTTTAACCGAAGCTGTTAGAAGAAAGTAGTTACTGAGTGGGGGCTGCGTGTGTATATATATATCTGTGAGCTCTATACCATCATAGTCAGTATCTTCTGTTTCTTTGCTTCCTCACAATAGTGCCTTTATGGTTGAAATTCCAACAAATCTAATAATGTTAACATCTAACATGTATCTAGTATTTACATGTCAGGTATGCTACAACTGATGTAAATGTAAATTTATTCCTCTACTGTAAATTTTAATCATTTAAAACCTACCTGATAGGCCCTACTGTTGCCCCCATTTATACATAGGGATGCTGAGTCCTATAGAAGTTAGATAACTTGTTCAGGTTTACATAGCTAGTAAAAAGGAAAGCTGGAAATTTTTTTTCTTGTTTCTCCAGATGTATGGCTCTTTACTTTTAAAACGGTTGCCTTAACTTTTGAACAGGTGAAAGAGTCATGTAGTTTAAAATTGAAAAATCTTAAAGTTTTTTTCAACATTTTATTCCTCAATCATCCACTTCCCCTCCTCCAGGCAATCAATCTTATTAGTTTCTTTGATATGCTTATGGAGATATTTTACTTTCTAAACAAGCAGATACAAAATAGAAAATATCCTCCCTCCTCCCCCCCCCCCACAAAGGGTAACATACTTTATACACTGCTCTGTAACTTTTCTACTTGGATAGCTTTCCACATAGTCATACCATAATTTACTTAATTAGTTCCCTATTGATAGACAGTATATTTCCAGTTATTACAAACAGTGCCACAGTGAATTGCTTTATACATATGCCATTTTGCAAAGTTGAAAGCTGGTTATTAAAATAAAGATCTGTCTCACTTAGCTAGTTTCCAGGCCACATTGCCTCCCCTTATGTTGTTGATTCTTTTTAGAGGATGATTCTTCTTAACTCTTCTCTGGTTTATGAGAATACTTTATGTCTTAACCCCTGTGATATTTAGCTTCCAGCCCCAGGAGTAGTCACTCCTGAACACCTCTTAAATTCATAAACACTCAGTACCCTCACGGGGTCTTCTCTGGGAATCTCTTCCACACTCACATGACCCTGATGACAGTGTAGAAAAGGGGAATGATAAACTCAGTGTGCTTCAGAAAGGTTTTCTTTGCTTATTAGCTTAAAGCAAATGTACTTTGGGAAATAACCCAGAGGGTGAAAGTGTATAGGGCCAATGGAAAACCTTTTTCTAAAGTGAGATGATGATCTGACTGCTGCCAAGACTGATTGCACACTTGCGTCTTAAGCAATATATCACCACACCATGCATGACACAACACTCATCACTTTTGTCTTGCACAACTTTGCATTGTGTGTGGGACTAGATTTGAGCCATTTCCTGTTAAATTTTACCTCTAGGTTGTTGTGCTGGTCCTGTGATAAGGCAAATGAGTAATACAGCAACTCTAACTAGCTCTGAACTTTGGTCTATTTTGTGTTGCAATGATGCATACTCCTTGGTGAACTTTCACCTAGATATCTGATTCCCAGAAATTATTTCAGTAAAAGCACTTTGAGTGGATTTAATAATCCTTTTTTAATCTATTGCCATTTGAGATATCTAAATAATATGTAAATATTACTAGCACATACATTTAAAGTTAAAACCACTCTTCCATCTCAACTATAGAAAATGGCACTTGTCCATGCTCTGGTAATAGTAATGATTAATACTTATTGAGTTCCTACTATAAGCTAGGTATTGTATTAACCACTATTAACCACTATGCCATGAACTTTTTAGAACACAAAGCCCTCCATCTATTTTACTGCTACTGCCCTTTCCTATCTTCCTTCCCTTCTTGTCTTATTGTCCTACCTGTAACAACCTCTGCCCTCTACTGTCTTAGGCAAACCCTGGCAAAGCCAAACTGGAGAACGAGCTGTCAGAACACTGTAATCCAATTCAATGTGGTACCAGAATGTCATAATTTTCTGATCAGGAAATGGTAATATTACCAGTGGCTTCGTAATAGTTAAGAACATTTTAGTGAGTGCCATAGGCCTTGTGTATAGGCCAAAATGTTGTTAAGGGAAGTCAGTACACATCCTAGAACTGGTTTGTGATCTAGGGAGGGTCCAAGAATCACCCATGACCCTTGATGTGAGGTAGGGGTAGAGCAGCTATAGAACACTTGTTTTTCCATGCCTGGCTTCCTAGAGATTTCAGACTTCTTCGGGGTTTCCCTGGGAGCCAAACAAAACTAGTCTTTCTTCTTTTCAAAATAGCTGTCCCATCCTGAGAATTTCTTGAATTCCTCTTTGATCTCTCTCCAATTCATCCTCCACACTGCTGCCAGAGACTATGTAATCCCAGTGTAAACTTGTCTAAGGATTCTGCAACATCACTTTCTCAATAAAGTTTAAACTCCTGAGTTCATCACACCAAGCCTTGATGATCTGGTCTCTGCCTGCTTGTCTGACACACCCTCACTTACACTTTTCATTTCACTCCCTTCCAAAAGTGCAGTGGCTCACCTTGGTCCTAGCTCACCCCCTTAGCAAGCTTTTCAAGGACCTCTCAGACCTACCTTTTTATCCTCATCCCCTACCAATTTTAAATGTACCCTCTGCCCCAGCCTCCCTAGACTAAGCTTTCTGCAAGTACATCATGCACTTTGTTGATAAGGTTCACTTGCCCAGTTTTCACGTGAAAACCCTGCTCCAAAGCCACCTCCTTTATGAGAGCTTCCTTGTAGCACTGCCCCCGACCCTCCCCCCATCATTTGAATGAGGTGCACCTTCAGCTATGTCTTTAGGGCATGATTCTGTTCCGATAACACTGCATCTTCAATGTAGTACATTTAGTTGTTTACAATCTATTTTTCCTTGAGATTGGTGGCTAACACTGTATCTATTTCATTTCTATATCCCTTTGCAGATTCTACTAAAGTACCTGGCACATAAATAGTGTTCATTGGAAATGCCTGAATAACCTATTTCTCATGCAAAAAAGAAATACCAGGCAACAGTTGCTAAATCATTTGTGTATGAGGTAAGTCAAAGCAAGAGGTGATACTACTCTTTTCAATTTAATAAATGAAGTTATAGCTTTCAGATGTGGTTGAAAGAATCTAGAATGGCACCATCCAATATGGTAACCATAGCAACTGTGGTTATTTAAGTTTATATTAACTTAAAAAATTGCCCTGGCCAGGTAGCTCAGTTGGTTAGAGTATTGTACCCATACTCCAAAGTTGACAGTTTGATTCTGACTCAGGGCACATACAAGAATCAACCAATGAATACATAAAAAAGTAGAACAACAAATAGGTGTTTCTCTCCCTCTCTTACAAATCAACTAATAAATACAAATAAATATATATATAATTAAAAATTATTTAAAATTCCATTTTCTAGTCACATTATCCACACTTGCAGTGTTCAATAGCCACAAGTGGCTAGAGGCTAATGAACAGATAGCACAGATGTAGAACATTCCTGTCATCGCAAAAATTCTATTGGATAGCATTGATCTAGAGAGATTATTGGTACAGATCAGTGGAGTTAAAATAAAGTTTATATGAGGTCTGTCTGGAAAAAGTCCAGCCATTGTTAATATAACAAGGACAGTTTGTGCCACACTGTTGTAACCTGGTAGCCAGGGAGAGTGGACTGGAATGCGCATGTGCGAACAATGATGACTTCACTATACTAGTCAGTGGGGGCGGTAGATGCCATTGAGTGAGCATGTGTTCTGTGTGGCCATCACATTCAAAATGACTGAGCAAGTAGAGTAATGAATCTGCATCAGATTTTGTGTTAGGTATGAATATTCTTTATGGAAACTATTCGGATCATTCAGAAGGCCACAGCTTTGGGCAACTGGAAATTGGCAGCTTCATCACGACAATGTGCCCTCTTGTGCATCATGCACGTCTTGTACAGAGTTTTTTGGGGAAACATCAAATCACCCAGGTGTCTCCTCCCCACAACAGCTCAGATTTGGTGCCCAGCTGTTGGGAACCACCCTGCCTGGTTTCAGAAGCTATAATCCCCTGTGGCTAAAGCTGAGTAAAAAGATCTTGGGACCATAAGCCACTGAGGAGACAAAGCTTATCTCCCTGGCAGTAGCATCACCTCTGCCCACTTTACTTTACCCTGCCTGGCCCCCAGTGCATGATTGTTTGGTCAATGATGGGTAAGATTCCTCAAGGGAGGGACGACTGAAGACAGGTATGGTCATGAAGGGCCCTCAGGGAAGGACTTGGGGGGCTATAGAAACAGGGGGTGATGGACCCTTGCCCCTCAGCTTTGACATAACCTGAGTTCTCACTCTGTCTGCTAGAAGTCTCCTAATCTCTTGGCTGCCTTACTTCCCCTGCCTGATTTAAGCCTGAAAGAAAGAATGCATAAAATCCTATGAAACCTACTTTGCTAATACCCTCAATTTAAATGATAAGGGTCCAAGCATGAAGTGAGTTTGTTCCCCAAAGTTTGATGACCTTTTAGCTATCTGACGCTGACTCAGAATAAGCCCTCAGAGTTCTTTGAATGTTATCTATTGTTTAATCATTTCTGCTGAACAATGATTAATGAGCTTTACGTATATACCCTATATTCCTATACAAATTAAACCCAATAAAAGACCATTGAGGAACAGGTTCCTGGCCTTTCTCCTTTGAGAGATGGCTACCTTTCCTCCCCAAGCAGATCACGCCTTGGTAGGCTTATTCTCATCTGTGGCGGCCAGGGGAGGAGGGGGCCCTGTGGGTGGAGCCCCACCCCCCACACCCAGCAACTTCTAGCTTTTCCCAAAACTAAAATCACCTTTGGAAGGGAAGAGATTTCAGACCATAGATGAGATTCAGGAAAATACAACAGGGCAGTTAATGATGACTAGGAGAACTATGTGAAGTTCCAAGGTGCCTACTTTAAAGGGGACTGAGGTGTCATTTTCCTATGTATAGTGATTCTTATATCTTATATCTTCATCAATAAATGTCTCTATTTTTCACATTACATGGCTGGATACCTTCTGGACAGACTTCATATACCATTAAGAAACCATTTTTGTGAGCACATGAGGATAACACTGAAAATGATATCATCTTGAAGAATGTCTGTGGACGCTTTACAATTGGAATATTTAACACTTGGTCCATGACCCAGGTTTACAGTGGAGAAGGAAGGGGGAAAAGAGAAGAAAAGAAAACACTTTAGAAATTGCTTTGAGGAAAATTTCAGCAATCAAAACCTTAAAAGTAACAATTGTCAAAAGCAGATCTCTGTATGCTGTCTGCAAGAGTAAAAAGTAGGCTGGACTGTAAAAGGGTGTATTTTCATTTGTGAGTTTGTATTGTAATCTTCCTGACTTGTATGTCAACTTAAAAAGTAGGATACGCCTTAAAATAAGAGAAGAAATTTACCATGTTTTCAGACATTTGATAAACACATCATTATGCACATTTCTTCTTAGAGAAGAATTTACGTTTTAAGAATGTGTTAATGGCCTCAAAAACACTGCTTTGAAAAAGGTAAGGAGAGATGTATACAGGGACATTATATGCAGTGAAAAGCAAGAGGATATGTATCTGTATCATTTAACCTGGATTCCTAAGATGAAAACTTTTCAAGTCTTTTGGAGGAGAGAAAAATATCTTAGAATGTTTGATTAAAAATACAAGATCTTTCAATATTTCATATTTTAGTGCCAATGAGAGTTGCTACTTTTCCCAGTGATTTCTCCTCACTCATTCAGACTGCTCTCCAAATCTAGGTATTCCTTGTGGTTTCTCAGACCCTCTTTTCTTTTGGCCTCCCTCCTTGGTCTCTAGCCATATCACACAACTGCTAATTCCAATCATCCCCTCCAAGGTAATGACTACTGAGTCAACTTTCCCCACGCTGAATATAGGGGCAATATGTGCAGGTCAGTACAACTGGTCTGAGGACCATCTTTGAGCGGCCAGGCTCTAAGTGAGAGGCTGACCAACCTTTTCTGTAAAGGGCCAGACAATAAATATTTTCAATTTTGTGGGCCATTCAGTCTCTCTCCCAGTTACTCAGCTCCATCAATGTGGCCTGAGAGCAGCCACAGCCAATATGTCATTGAACGGGTATGGTTGTGTTCAAGTAGGATTTAATCTGCGAAACTAGGTGGCAGGCAGGATTTAGTTACAGTTTGCTGACTCCTGTTGATCACTGACTTTCAAGCAAGAAGGCCCTTTAGAGTTCAGTTGGTGAGAAAGAAAGTACTCAGTTCTTCCCTCCCTCTCATTCTGATCAGAGCAATTTAACTTTAATCCATTTCGTTCATATAGTTGAGTGAGATTTTATTTGCACAAATGGGCACAAAGTTTGAAAATGTCTCATCTACATGTTTTCTGAATTTTTTTCTAGGTATGACTCTGTCATCTTCCTCAATCTAATCACTGTCTGCTTTGATCCATCTCCTCTGCCAAAGAAGGAAGACAATTGCCCATTTCTAATCATACCACTTCACAAACTTCAGTGATTCCCATGAGCCATTCCTTAGTCTGCCTCCTTAACCTCACCCAACTGGCATCTAACACACCATCTATGAGCCACGTAGGACTTTATGTATGACACTCCTCAAAGACGCTTTTACCTCTGTCTTTCTGTATGTTCTCCCCTTGACCAGGATGTCCTCTACCTCCTACCCGACCCTTCCACATGGTGATATCCTCAAATGCTACTTGCTATGTGAAATCATCTGTGATTTCAATACCCAGAAGCAGTCGCCTCTCTGTTCCCATGTTCTTTTTTCATGGAGCTTTTATGTGCACAGATCCCAGCACCCCAGCTCCCCAGCTAGATAACGTTCTTTGTGGGCATGAAATCACATTTTCCAGATCTTTCTACCCACCATACTCACAGCTCAGTACCAAATCCATAACAGTCATTTGAGCTCTTTATTTGGATAGGAAGAGGGCGTATCCTGGCAGAGTGCATTCTACTTGCCTAAATACATCTTCACCTACCTGCCATCTTCGCACTTCTCCCTTTCCCACTCCTGCTGAAGGCCACAGTTAGAATGCACAGGTGATTTCCATTGTTTTGAAAAGCTAAGAGTACCTGGTTAATGTTTGAGACCTGAGAGAATAAAATTCAGGTAAACTTGCAGTGAAAGCAACATGAGAAAGGGATTGAGAGGGAAAGACAAATCTAGAAGCCTCAAATGCCAGGCAGACATAGGCCTCTGGCCTAGGTGGGCAAGGTCCAGGCTGGGGCATTTGCCAGGGTTTTGAGAGACAATGTCATGCTGTGGGAAGAGAACAGCAGGCCTTGGAGAGGGACATACCTATGCTTAAAATTCACAGTTCTTCAAATTTGAGTGTGTATATAACCCTCTGAGCCTCATCTGCACATTAAGAATAAATATAGCTTTTGAAATTTTCTAAGGGTTAGAAATGCCTCTGGTGCAGAGGAGGGGCTCAACAAGTGGTATCATAAGTTGTAAAGATGGGGGAGTGAAGAAGCAAAGGAGACCTAAGAAATAAAATGATGAAAAGGTAATCCTTGAGATAAATGTCATTAATTGTGCTTGCTTTTTTTTTTTTTTTTTTTTTTTTTTTTACCACCTGGGATTTATCCAGCTAATGTCATTGGCCTCTTTTTAAACCATGACTGAAATGAGAGTGTGGTGGTCTGGCATATGCACAGAAAATCACCTGAGGACCTATTAAAATGCAGATTCTCATTCAGTGGGTCTGGGTGGACCCGAAGATGGACATCTGTGATGTCATGCTGCTGATCTGTGAGGCTGATGTTGCTGGTCCATGGACCACACTGAGAGTAGCAAGGTGTTTGTCCATGTAGGCTGAGGTAAAGAAGATGGATGCGCTTGCTGGACTGTCTGGTCTGCTTCTCCCACATGCCTAAAAATCCCCGAGCTTTCGAGGAGAATGAAATCAGCTACGGGAAGCTAAATAAAGTCTGTCAGGGAAAGCAGCACCAGGTGGGGTAACAGGGTCAAAGGGCAGGGAATTTACAAGTAAAAAAGACCAATTGAATTCTCTGAGGCTTACCTGCAGACCATATTTGGACACAAGAAACTGGATTTAAATATTTCTCAGGGAACTTGCGTATGGCTCATGGTTAGCAAAGAAGTCAATGTCCAGTTTCATAAAGCGGTGCATCATGGGGCTGACCAACCCAGCATCAAACAGCTGGCTCTGTCTACTTGAGGACATTTTAGGTATGAGACAAAGGTTCTGTAGATTCATCTTCTGCTGTTCAGATAGGGCTGGGCCCAGGAAGTAACTCAGTTGGGAAGCCCAGAAGAATGAGGGGTTCAGAGGCAGACTGGAGGTCTGGTCCACTGCTGCAGGCTTGCATTAACAGAGACAGACACAAATAGGGAGTGAAGAACTACACCTCATGACTTGGGCATAGTCCTGTGTAAATAATGGATTACGTATTCCATGCTTTATAATTTACAAAGTATCCATTAAACATTGCCTTTTTTTAGCCACACACCTGCCCTAGAAGGTAAGTGGGCATGGATTTTGTCCATTTTATTGTCCATTTTATTTATCTCATGGAAACTAAGTGGTTGCCATGAGATGTGCCTTTCAGATATCCTTCCAACTGCATGAAGCAGTTGACAGAGTTCTGTAAGCCCTGAAGTCCATCGATGTGCTCCAGCTGAGGCCATGCTAGCCAGTGGCGGAGTATAGCAGGGATATTAAGGCAGGCCCATTCTTTGGAGACATAGGACTCCTCTGATGGCTTGAGAGTACACTACAACCTAACAAGCTTCTGTCCAACCTTCCTCGCTTCCCTGTCTTCTTCACTCCTGAGGAGGCCTGCATCACAGTCTGATGGCTTTCCCAGCCTCTCCTGGCTCTGTCCCATTTCCCCTTAGAGGCATTTCCTGCAAGTTAGATACTGTTTTTGGCATAAAACATAGATCTGGGTGATTCCAGGCTGTGCTTCTAATTAATGCTCTTTATTGTCTTTCTTTTCATGAACTTCAGCTTGAGTCTTCAGATGGCCACATCCTTTTTCCTACCAGCTTGTTATCATTTTTAATACTTTATTATTTAAAAATACTTATGTATATGTGATTATGTCTGGCATTTAAATGAAAATTATCTTGTTGAAAATGTAATTGTGTTTTATTAAATTAAGCAAATTTATAAGAGTTCACAAAGCTTGTTGTTGAGTTTATATGCAGACTCGGAGACCTCTGTTTTATTGTTGTTCTTTGTTTAATAATTTGTCCTCTACTGTTCTTCAATTCCACTTTTCACTGTTCTCATTAATTGGGGTTTATAATTATGCTGGTCAGCCTAGAGACTCCAGGAATTTATATAGGCCAGAGAACTAACATTTGCAGGTAGCCCTTCTGGTCTGGCAGGGAATATCAAAAGCCACAAATGCTAGTCTGAGGAGGAAGCTGTTTAAGTCTGTTGAATGGGTGTCACCAGGAGAATGGGGACATTGTAAGCTGTGAGCAGGACACCATTTACCATGAAGATGAGGAGGAGACAGAGGAATCAGCAGGCTCTTCTAAGTCCTTCCTGGAACTGGCTGGCAGCAATCTGGCTGGCTATTTGCTGAGTTTCCAGGACTCCATCTGGAGTTCATTCTGCATAATCAGAATATTTCATCAGAACAATTAGGTCTTAGTTCCTAAAGTGTGCTTGGCTAAGAAAGAAAGCAGGAACAGCCACAGGGGTCAGTATTCTAGGAGTGGGTGAGTCTGAAGTGATAAGTGGGAGAAGAGCTACAGAGTAAGGACAGTGGACAGGAAGCAACTAGAATAAGCTGAGTCTTGTGGAAGCAACCCTCCTTAGCAGCAGACTGGATCATAATGGTGTCTTTTTTTTTTTTTAAGATTTATTCATTTTTTTAATTTATTTTTTTCCATTACCATTTATCACCTTTATACTCCCTCCTCCTTCCCGAATCACCACACGGTTGTCCATGTCCATTAGTCCTTTTTCCTTTTTGCTGGATCTCTCCGCTCCTTAGCCCCACCCCTATTGCTGTCATCCTGCTCTCCATCTATGAGTCTGTCTTTATTTTGCTTATTAGTTCAATTTGTTCATTAGATTCTACGTATGAGTGACATCATATGGCATTTGTCTTTCTCTGACTGGCTTATTTCACTTACCATGATGTTCTCCAGATCCACCCATGCTGTTGCAAAGGGTAAAACTTCCTTCTTTTTTGTGGCTGAGTAGTATTCCATTGTACAAATGTCCCATAGTTGTATTGTCTCATAACAATGTTTATATTCTGCTCTTCTGTCCCTATGGTGACAGGAAGTATGGTTGGAGAGTGGGAGGGAACCAAAGCCAGAGCCCAAAAGAAAGAGAAACCTCAAGCAACAGTACTTGATTTGGTGAAGACTGTCTTTAAAGAACTATGCATATAAGCAGAATGATGATTAGCAGGAACATGTGTGCACACACATGGGGATGGGGGGAGGTAGAGAGGAAGAAGGAACAATACCACCTTGCCCCTTTACAACAGTCAAATCCTCAGATGTTAACTATATTTTGAGCTCTTCGAGAGAAGGAGTCATGAATTTTTCTCTCTGTTGTGTCCCAGTGTTTCCCAGCACAGAGCTGCTGTCATGGCAGGGCCTACCTGAATACAGAGTCTTGTTCTTTGGGTGTCAAAGAAAATGGGTTCTTGGCTTCCTGACAATATGCACTGTGCTAAATGACTTGCATCCCCATGAGCTCAAAAGTTCCCCACCACACCTATAACATTCTTCCTTCATACATTTAAAAAACATATTTTAAAAATTTATTTTAGAGAGAGGGAAGGGGGTTGGGAGAGAGAGAGAGAAACATTGACTTCCTGTTCCACCCGTCCATTGATTCACTGGTTGATTCTTGTACATGCCCTGACTGGGGATCAAACTTGCAACCTTGGCTTATGGGGGAAATGCTCTAACCAACTGAGCTATCCAACCAGGGCCTTCCTCCGCATATTTGAAGAGCTCTCTCTAACAGTTCAGTTCTACCAGATGTCTTTGACTAAGCATGAGGTTTGTTGTTGCCAACAGTCAATACTAGATTAAACTCCTATTGATGGGTGACTCAAATCTTGGAAAAATTTTAGTTTCAGGTAATAGCTAATAAGCTTAGTAATCAATGTCTATAGAAAGCTATTGTTTCAGGAACTGAAGATATGACCCACCTTGACTCCAGAAGACCTGAAGCAGTTCCACCTTTGTGCCTTAGGAGAGCTGCAAGAAATCAGGATGGTGTTTGAGCTATTGTGCTCCAGGGTGAGATGTTCACCACCCAGGACACAGATGAAAGAATGCTGCAACTTTTTATCTTATTAATTTTCCCCCTGAATTCCTTATCTACACTTTTCTTCTCTTTATAATAAGTATCCATTTAAAGTGGAATACAAGATGCTCTGTTAGGGTACAAACCTATACTTTCTCAGATCACCGACTACCTCAATAAATCGCCCGCAAAGATTCAATCCCTGTCTCTGATTATTAGGCCTGGTAGGTGACAGGCAGCAGGAATGCTGGCTTTTCCAGTTTCACTATGGCCATTAGCCACTTTCTGAGAGTACTGGGGAATCAGCTGTAAACCAGAGATGTAGGGTGGAGTATGAGGATAGCTAGTTGGAGGTGGTGGTAAGCAAGGACCTGAAGGGAAACTGCTCATTCTGATGCGTGAAGATAGTGCCAGCAGACCCAAGTGAATGAGCAACAGAAACAGGAAGCCCAGGGGACTTCTACTTTTCCCAAGATGTATATCTACACAATTTTCTACCTATTCAGAGGATTAGTAAGGAGCTGCCAGATTTTCTCAGGGACTCTCACAACTGCTTGGAGATTATATTGGTGATTCTTAAAGATAGACAGGAAGGCATATCACAAGAAAGTCTGGCATGAGGCTAATGATGGCAATACGTGATCCATTGCTAAGTGATTTGCAAGCTGACTTTTGTATATTAACCTTGAATCCTTTGTGGGGAAGAGACAAACTTTCCGCTGCCCTTAAAGTTCTTTTAGCTATTCTGATAGTCAAATAGAGGTGAGACAGAGTAGAGAGAAAGAAAAAAATAATAAATTTAATACATACATATGTATGAGAATATCACATACACGACAGAGTCAGAGATCCCACATGCACAAAAGTTGAGAGTTGAATTATGTTCTGAGCTAGGGAAGTAACGTGCCTTGGGGGCTTCAGAGGGTCATTGCAGAATGGTAAGAAGAGCAGATGTTTGGTAGATCGAAGTTTGCCTTGCCTTATAAGCGGGTCAAAGATAGATTGTCACTGATAATCTTTTATTACGGGCAAGGCCCCTAAATGAAGTTCTTCTAGATAGTTAGAGAAGGAGCAAAAGTTTCTCTTGAGCCTGAAGCTCAAATTGGCCTTAACTCAAAACAATCCGCATACTACAGAAGCACATCTTGGGGTGACTAGATATGGTCCCCCACAGCTGTAATAATCTTTGGAATAATAGCTTATTAGTTCCTTGTTTTGATGATTCTTTTGGATCTTCTGTAAGGACTATCATGTCATCAGTAAACAAAGAAAATTTTCTTTCTTTCTTTCTAAACTGTATACTTTTTATTTCCTTTTCTTGTCTCATTGCATTAGCTAAAGCTCCCAGTACAAAGTCAAAAGAGACTGGTGAGAGGGGATATCCTTACTATGTATCTGATCTTAGTAGGTAATGCTTTTTGTTTTTAAATTTTCTGTTATGCTTTCTGCTTCTAAAAGTAGAAATACTGGCTCATTAAACATTTGCAAATCTTTTAAGAGATACATAAAAGAAAAGTGGAAGCTTTTTACAATGTGTGCCTGCATACCCCAAATTGCTATTACCAGATGGTATACTTTGTGATTTTGAAGCAGATTGTGTCTTTTACTTTTGTTTTCTCTTAAAGATTTTATTTAAGTTTTAGAGAGAGGGAA
This sequence comes from Glossophaga mutica, assembly GCA_039655065.1. Classification (NCBI taxonomy): domain Eukaryota; kingdom Metazoa; phylum Chordata; class Mammalia; order Chiroptera; family Phyllostomidae; genus Glossophaga; species Glossophaga mutica. The sequence goes on along the minus strand of CM077305.1, from coordinate 140,130,899 downwards.
AAGGAGGGAGAAAGAGAGGCAGAGAAACACCGATGTGTGAGAGAAACATTGATCACTTGCCTCTCACACACCCACAACCGAAGACCTGGCCCACAACCCAAGCATGTGCTCTGACCAGGAATCAAACTGGTGACCTTTCAGTTGTCAGGCCAGCACTCAACTGACTGAGCCACACCATCAAAGGTGCAGATTGTGTCTTAACACACAATATCTCTGACTCCCTGAAAAATTGTACCAAAAATTGGGATTCCTTGGCAGTTGAGACTATATGTACCAAGTTGTGTCTATATTGTGTATAAAGGAGAAGGAGAAAGAGACAGAATGAATATGAAATCATCCCTGCTTCATTTCTGGGAAATGTTCTTCTGTTCTTGATTTTTATCTTTCATAGGAAATTGTGTTATGAATTAGGTAGTTAGATACTTTTATAAATGGGAAAATGTTAAAATTTAATTCAATCCCAGAATGTTCTTATCAAATTATCCAAGAAATTATAAATTAAAATAAAGGACTTGTTATGAGCGAATGAGAGATGAGTTACATATGAGCTCATCTGTTGGAGAGCTGTCAAGAACATGGTGGCTTAGGTACGGTGTCTGTCCAAGGATCTCTGTAGGTCTTTTTTTTTTTTTTTTTCTTTCTTTTTTTATTTATTTTTTTAATATATTTTATTGATTATGCTATTAGTTGTCCCATTTATCCCCCATCATTCCCCCCCACCCTGCACACCCTCTCCCACGCACATTCCCCCCTTTAGTTCATGTCCATGTGTTGTAAGTTCTTTAGCTTCTACATTTCCCACACTATTCTTGCCCTCCCCCTGTCTATTTTCTACCCACCATCTATGCTACTTATTCTCTTTACCTTTCCCCCTCTCTCCTCCTCCCCCGCCCCTGTTGCTAACCCTCCATATGATCTCCATTTCTGTGGTTCTGTTCCTGTTCTAGCTGTTGGCTTAGTTTGCTTTTGTTTTAGGTGTGGTTCTTAATAGCTGTGAGTTTGCTGTCTTTTCACTGTCATATTTTTATCTTCTTTTTCTTAGATAAGTCCCTTTAACATTTCATATAATAAAAGCTGGGTGATGATGAACTCCTTCAACTTGACCTTATCTGAGAAGCGCTTTATCTGTCCATCCATTCTAAATGACAGCTTTGCTGGATAGAGCAATTTTGGATGTAGGTCCCTGCTTTTCAAGATTTCAAATATTTCTTTCCAGCCCCTTCTTGCCTGGAAGGTCTCTTTTGAGAAATCGGCTGACAGTCTGATGGGAACTCCTTTGTAGGTGACTGTCCCCTTATTCCTTGCTGTTTCTAGAATTTTCTCCTTCATTTTAATCTTGGGTAATGTAATTATGATGTGCCTTGGTGTGTTCCTCCTTGGGTCCAACTTCTTTGGGACTCTCTGAGCTTCCTGGACATCCTGGTAGTCTACTTCCTTTGCCAGATTGGGGAAGTTCTCCTTTATTATTTGTTCCAATAAGTTTTCCACTTGTTGCTCTTCTTCTTCCCCTTCTGGTACCCCTATAATTTGGATGTTGGGACGTTTAACGATGTCCCGGAGGTTCCTAAGCTTCTCCTCATTTTTCTGAATTCTTGTTTCTTCCTCGTTTTCTGTTTGGTTGTTAGTTTCTTCTTTCTGGTCCACTCCATTGATTTGAGTCCCAGTTTTCCTTCCATCTCTATCAGTGCCCCATGCATCTTCCTTCATCTCACGTATTGTAGCCTGCATTTTTTCATCTAGTTTGTGAGCAAAATCAACCAATTCTGTGAGCATTTTGATGACCAGTGCTTTGAACTGTGCATCTGATAGGTTAGCTATCTCTTCACTGCTTAGAGGAATTGGCTCTGGGGCTTTTATTTGTTTTCCGGTTTGAGCCATTTTTGGTGGGTTTTTTGTTGTTGTTGTTTTGGTTTTAGTCTGGTCGCAGCTATTACGTATGAGGGGTGGAGCCTTAGGTGTTCCTCAGGGTGGGGCAGCCCAGTCGCCGGGTTGTGACGCTATAGGTGGGGGTGGGGTCTGAGAGGGAACAATGGTGCCTGTTCCGCTCTCTCCTGGACTCCGGCCCTTTCCGCTGCTTCCCCTTCACCTGGATTATCTGCACACGTGCTCGTGCTGTTCCTAGTGAAGAGTGGAGCCTCTGACGCTCCCCAGTGCGGGGCAGCCCAGTCGCTGGGTTGTGATGCTTTAGGTGGGGGCGGGGTCTGAGAAGGAAGAATGGCGCCTGCTCCGCTCTCTCCTGGATTCAGTCCCTTCCGCCACTTCCCCTCTGCCTGGACCGTCTGCTAGCGCGAATGTGGGACCACCTGGTCAGCCAGCCACCTTGCGCGGCCTCACTGGGTCTGCACAGTTGCCCCCCTGTGATCGGGGTCCGCCAGCTGCTGCCTGTGGGCCCGGGGACCGCCAGCCACCGCCTGTGCACCTGGGAACTGCCTGTAGATGCTGTTTACGTTCCCCGGTCCGCACCTCCACCTTCTCCTGCCGCGACTCCGCCCCTCTTACCGGTCTGGATGAATGGTTGTTGGACTTCCGTACAGTTCAATTTTCTATGAGTTCTGGTTGTTTTCTTGTTTCTAAATATTTGTTGTCCTTAATTTTGGTTGTTAGAGGAGGCACAGCGTGTCTGCCTACGCCTCCATCTTGGCCGGAAGTCTCTGTAGGTCTTATGAGTACATGAAGAAAAGGATCTCTGTAGGTCTTATGAGTCCATGTCTTAGAGGTGCAGGAAGGATATCCTAGGATGGTAGGTAGCCTGAGAATTCCATTTGCAAATGGATTTTTGGAAACATGAAATTTAAACTTAGACCACCTCATGGAAGTGAAACCGTCTGCCTTTGGGGATGTACCACCCATCAAACAATGTCAGTGATTGGTGCTGCCTAGTAGGAGATGTGTGTTACTTGGAGAACACAATTGTAGAGGCCCAGCAGGTGACTAGGAATGGGTCCTGTGATACTGTAGCTGACTTTGCTCAGTTTATGGTCCCACACCCCCACCCACACTTTTCCAAAACATTTGAGAGACTATGTCTTGGCTCATCAATTAGAATTGCAATTTCGAGACACTCTAACTAGCTATCTCCAAGCCGCTGTGGGGTTTCCTGACTTGGGTATATGTGTGAAAGGCCACAGTTGGATTTTTCTAGAACAAGTGAGCTGCATCCAGTTACTGGCTTTTTTTGTAGTCAAGCTTTGAAGCAGAATTTAGCAATCGTTAGTGACTTCCCTGGCTAGTTGTTTAGTTTTTTAACATTAATTACAATCTAATAAAAATCTTCATAAAAATTTTTTTATTCTGTCACAAGTAGTATATGTTTACTTTAAAGAATAGCCAATAAGAAAAAATGAGCTATTGTATAATTCTTCTATGATAACTCTGATTAACATTGTTGTGTGTTTCCTTTTAAAATCACCATACTTAAATAAGCTTTAATAAATAGATTTTTTTAGTTATATGAGAAAGTTTTTTTCTTTTATTTCAACTTAGGGATAGCTATTATGATGTTTCTTTCTTTTTTTTAAGATTTTATTTACTTATTTTTAAAGAGAGGGGAAGGGAGGGAGAAAGAAAGGGAGAGAAACATTAATGTGTGGTTGCTTCTCACGTGGCTCCCACTAAGGACCTGGCCTACAACCCAGGCATGTGTCCTGACTGGGAACTGAAGTGACGAGCCTTTGGTTCACAGGCCGGTGCTCAATCCACTGAGCCACACCAGCCAGAGCATTTTGTTTCTTTACAGAAAGATTTTCTTTGTATCTTTCAAAAACATTTGACCACAAATTATTTTTATTCAATCCTAATGGCAACCTTGGAGGTTTCAGGTATCTGTATCCTTATCTGCTGGATGAAGACACTGAGAGCTATAAGATTTCTTTATGAAAGTATAAAAATGCATTCTACTAACTATGGGTTGAGAAGCAGAGAATAAATTAGTTTGCTCTGGTTGTTTAAATACACATTCTATCAAATGGCATACTTATACTTTTGAAAGAAGACTATGTTTTAAGACTATGTTTTAAAAAGAGTTTTATATTGATCCACAGAACAAAGTCCTTGGACCTTGATTAATGTTGCTTTAGTTTGATCCTTAAATGGGCTATAATATTTCTAGCCAAACCTGGTTGTTCAAATACCAACCCGGTTGTTTCTGCGTTCCCTCCTTGAGTGTTTGTCTTATGTCTTTAGCGATCTATTCCAATAGTCGCATTGCTTAGACTGAAGCCATGTGGATGACTGGGTTAACAAGCAACCTGGTCTGCTTCTGTCACATGTCTGAACACTCTCCAGTTTTCAACAAGAATGAGATCAATTGCAGAATATTTAATATTTATGATATATTTAGTGAAAAGTAAGCTACAGAATATTATCAATAATATAAAACCAGTTTTATAAAAATATAAGATTAGATAGGTACCCCCTGGCTGGGTAGCTTAGTTGGTTAGAGCATTGTCCCAATACACCAAACTTTTGGGTTCGATCTCTGGTCAGGGCACATAGAAGAATCAACCAGTGAATGCATAAATAAGTGGAACAACAAATCCGTTTTTCTCTCTCTCCCTCCCTTCCTCTCTGTAAAAAAAAAAAAAAAAAAATTAATAAATAAAGATTAGGTAGGTACACTTTATTAGAAAAATATGAGAATGGTATAATATAAAATATCAATAGTATAGAGTTATTGATTATAATAATTATGAATTTTTCACACCATGAATAATATATTAATTTTTTAATTTATTGATTATAGAGAGAGGAGGTGTGAGAGAGAGAAACATTAATTTGTGGTTCCACTTATTTATGCATCCATTGGTTGATTCTCAGTTGATTCTCATATGTGTCCTGACCAAGGATGGAATCCATAGCCTTGGCGCATTGGGATGACACTCTAATCAACTGAGCTACCCTGCCAGGACCAAAAACAAAATGATACTATAATAAAGAAAATTCCATTTATTTCTAACTTCTTCTCCCTCCCATTGCCTTTCCTTCTTATCTAAAAGTTTCATCAAACTAAGTGCTATGTGGTTTCCTCTCAACACTGAGAGGATGATTTTTGGAAGCAAAAATTATGTAAGAAGAGTATAGTGTGAGGAGGAATGAAAAACCAGCATGTATTGTATCTATGACATTCAATTTAATCCAGTTCTATATTATCTAGGTACATGTGGATTTACTTATGTCTATATTTCCAAGATTATATCTTGTGACCTGTAAGGCCAGCCTGAAGCTTGTTAATGCAGGGAGGGGGCAGTGTTTTTGAGTCCATATTCCATTACCTCCCTATTAGTTATATCTGATCAGAATCTAAGTGATCATTGTAAATGGGGGGCAGTAGCTAGCTGATCTGCATTTTAATTTCAGAGAAATGGTCTTTCTTTTCAGACAGCAGAGTGGTTTTATTTATTTTTTCATGCTTCAAACTACTTTTTATTTGCAACTACATGATTTCACACAATTCTTCTAAACAACAACGACAAAAATATATTTCCTTGTATATCAATAACTTACATATTCTTTATAAAGTCAATGCTTAAAAGTGCTAGAACAGACTGTCCACTCTTACAGTGTTCTCATATACAACAGAGTTGATACACAACATGTAAATACTCAAGTCCAAAATTTAAAACTCAGGCACTTGACTAACCTTAATAAAGTTTCTCAAACTATATCAATATATCTAAAGTGAACATGTGACCCTGGCTGGTGTGGCTCAGTGGACTGGGCACTGTACTGTGAACTGAAAGGTGGCCAATTCAATTCCTGGTCAGGTCACATGCCTGAGTTGCAGGCCAGGTCTCTGGTTGGGGGTGTGTGAGAGGCAATGAATTGTTGTTTCTCTCACCTACACACTGATGTTTCTCTCCCTCTCTTTCTCCCTCTCTTTGAAAATAAATAAATAAAATAAATAAAAAATAAAGTGCATATATATTTTAAGAAAGATTATTCTTAATAACTTCTTTATAAAAAAATGTCTGATGGTTTGACCCATCCAACTTGACTATCATGGGTAGAAACTTGTAACTTTTAACATGTAGTCAGACTTATTCTACCTTCTCTCAGCACCAACAAAATCCAAAGCAGCTAGTGAGGTGTTAACATGTGAGGATTAATCCAATGATTCCGGTCACACTGCATTCCAGGAGGAGGTACCCATGCTACTGGAACTGGGACTTACGGTTTATTCTTACCTTCCCTGACTTGGATGACCAAATGGAACAGAATGAGGTGAGTGACTCTGCTGGCCATTCCCTCGGTACATTCCTGGCCTTGTCTGGGCAAAGGGTGCCACACTGGAAGAGTTGGGAATGTGAGTTCTGAAATCTGATACACAGGGCTTGGAATTGCGGTCACTGAAAAGGTTTCACTTTTGCTTCGTTACTTGTGTCTACATCTGAAGAAGAGAATCCCGAACGATAATCTGAGGTAACCTTGTCAAGGGCCCTGGTAACTTTCGTAGAGATCTTGTCCTTGTTCTCATGCTCATTTCCAAAGCTAGCAACAATGAATGCATTGCATTTTTAAAAATTTTTATTGAATTTATTGGGGTGATATTGGTTAATAAAATTATATAGATTTCAAGCGTACAATTCTATATATAGTACATCATCTGTATAGTATACTGTCTGTTCACCACCCAGTGTCATCTCCTGCTATCACCATTTATCTCCTCTTTCCCTTTTTCTACCCTCTCCACTTCCTTTTCTCTGTAGTAATCATGGTAATCACCACGCTGTTGTCTGTGTCTATGAAGTTTTTTTTGTTTTGTTTTTGCTTAATCCCTTCACCTTGTTTTTCTCTCTGTACCAGCATACCCCACATGGGCCCACCCACAGAATGAGTTCCTGTGGCAAGTACAGGTCACTGTACAAGACGCATCTCTTCTCACAGTGCTTTCAAGATGTCAGGATCAACTCTGAAACTTACTGACACAAATGCACCTGTAGGCCTGTCCTTTCAATGGTTTTTCAGGATACCAGTGATTTTTAGATTTTTCTTGAAGTATTAGCATTAATTTCTCAGCAAACCTCTTAATTGCTTCTTTTTTTAACTTAATCATGTTTTTGAATAAGCTTTGTGAAAAGGAAGATGATGGCAGCAGTTTCACTCATCTTTCTGCTGCCACTTCCCTGGTGTTGTAAATGGGGTGTCCTGGCCATCTCCAGGCAAGGAACCAAGAGTGTTGCCTCAGGGGGCCAGCGCTCATTGGCAAGGAGCACAGCGAGCCTCGTCCGGCTCCTGCAGCTCCTGCATCTCAGAATGGCTTAAGTTTGCTAAAGCCAAACATGAAAATTCCTGCAGCCTTGGAAAAGTGACATCGTTTGCACAGATGCCATTCTTACAAGAATAACTCTGTGTCACATATTTTTATTTTTTCCATTTCAGTGTTCTAACATTTAAAGATCATCAAATACAGATATATTTGTTTATTCTTTTTTTTAGATATGTTAAAAAGATATTAGGATTACTCAATACCAGTATCATTTTAGATCAACTCTGAATTCTTGATAAATTTCTTAATATTTATAGTAGGGTGGGTCTTCATGTCCGCTGAAGTTTGGATCATGATATATCCCTCTGTCTTAGTGAAGCTTTTAGGATTTTTAAAAATAAGCTTTTAGGATTTTTAAAAATAAAATATCAAGGATAAATAAAACAGCATTAAAATGAAAAGAGAACCAATTATATGGGAAAACATATTTGCCAATGATACCTCAGACAAGGGTTTGATTTCCCAAATATATAAAGAACTCACACGACTCCACTCCAGGAAGGTAAACAACCCCATTAAAAAATGGGCAAAAGACTTGAACAGACACTTCTCCAAGGAGGACATACACGGGGCCCAGAGACACATGAAAAGATGCTCAGCATCACTAGCCATTAGAGAGATGTAAATTAAAACCACAATGAGATACCACCTCACACCAGTGAGAACGGCCATCATAAACAAATCAACAAACAACAAGTGTTGGAGAGGATGGTGGAGAAAGGGGAACCTTAGTGCACTGTTGGTGGGAATTCAAACTGGGGCAGTCACTGTGGAAAATAGTATGGACTTTCCTCAAAAAAAACTTCAAATGGAACTACCTTTTGACCTGGTAATTACATTGCTGGGATTACATCCTAAGAACACTCAAACACCAATCCAAAAGAACCTACGCACCCCAATGTTCATAGCAGCACAATTTTACAATAGTCAAGTGCTAGAAGCAACCTAAGTGCCCATCAGTAAATGAGTGGAAAAAACAATGGTACATTTACACAATGGAATACTATGCAGCAGAGAGAAAGGAGGAGCTCCTACCCTTTGTGACAGCATGGATGGAGCTGGAGAGCATTATGCTAAGAGAAATAAGCCATGAGGAGAGGGACAAATACCATATGATCTCACCTTTAACTGGAACCTAATCAACAAAAGAAAAAAGCAAGCAAAATATAACCAGAGACATTGAAATTAAGAACAATCTGACAGTAACCAGAGGGGAGTTGGGAGGGGATGATGGGGGAAGGGTTTTCAGGAACAACTACAAAGGACACATGGACAAAACCAAGGTGGGTGGTGGCTGGGGTGGGGGCAGTGGTGGGGGGTAAATGCAGACAACTGTAATTGAACAACACTAAAATAATTTAAAAAAAATAAAATATTAAAACAAATGTGGGACTTTGATTAAGTGGCTCAGAGAAAAGAAATGACTCATAGTGGGATGAAAAAATTATCCTGACTTTGAGGGTTTCATTCTATAGCTTGGAGAGTGGGATGATTCTGGAAATGGCCCTGGGACTGGTTGGTAAAGCCATGTTTCCCCAACTCCCTCAGTTGTTTGCTGAATCAGTAGGGACTGCTAGTTTGGCCTTGTCATAAGCCAGCCTAGGAAAAGAATCTTTGCCAAATCCATTTCCAGAGCTGCAACGTGGATGTTGACAGTGAATGTGACAGTTAAGTCATCTTAAAACTTTTGGCTCAGTCATCTTTTCAAAATTAACATACTTAAACAAAACCAATAACACATCTCTCCCACCTTGCTCTTGACCAATAAGAGGACTCAGAGAAATAGAAGAATCAGGCATCTTCACAAAATGAAGCCAGGCCAAATGGATGGGTTCTGAGGGTGGCTGCCCACAGCTCTTGCCTCTGGCAAAAACTGCTGAAGCAGCCATCTGAAGAGAAGGCGCTTGGCTGAGGATCTGTGTCCCAGGCCGTTTTCATCACACAGAAGCACATAGCAACTCACAGGGCTATGTCATCACTAGTGTTGTCATCTGGGCTTCCTGGCCCCAAATAAAAATGACCTGACTCTGATTCTTCATTGTTGAGAAAGAGCACAAAAAAGAAATAAACATGTTATCCACAGTCTTTGGGAACTGATCAAACCTGGGGACTGACACATAGGTAGCATATAAGAGGGGTGCGTGTGATGGAGGGGTGCAGTTTGGGCAGACTTTCTTAACTTCACATAGCCTTGTTCCCCACCTACCAAGCATAATTTCTTCCTGTTCCCCTAAGGAAATACCCCTCACCTTTATTTTTTATTTCTTTCTTACTACTTCACTGCTCCTTGCTCTTTATTTTAACATCCATTCAACAAACATTTGCTAGGGACCTTTACACAATTATCCTTTAGAGGTGGCATGATATAGCTGAAAGAACATTGTTTTCAAAGGTTCTATCATGTACAAACTGGGTAACCTTGGAGGAGAGATTTTGAGTCAGAGCACAGAATAAGAATAGCACATTTTTTCTACTTTACATGAGAATATATTTTGTAAATTACTTTTAAAAATGTTTAAATTAACCTCTAAATGCCCCCAGGAGAGCGGAGTTGATAAACTAGTCTTTAGCATTCTGGTTTGAATTTGTTTATAAAGCACATATGAATTTTTAGTTTAGAGCACAGGCTTGTTAGGATTTGAGTGTGTTAGGGAGGATGTTGCAGCAGGGAAACTCAAGCATGCAAAAAACATCAATGCACCTGGGTAAAGGAGGGTTCTCCAAGGAGGAGCAAAGGGGCTGAAAGAGTACGTCAAGGGGCCTCAGATAATACTTTGTCCACTTTGATTTTTCTGTGGTCAGGCCCTGATTGTCAGTGACCTGGATACACAGTGGACTGTGGCCTCCAGGCAGAGCTGCTTAGGCTACCCAGGACAAAGGCCATTCATCCTGCCAAGCAAACAGCTGTGCTGTACCAACTCCAAAATCATTCCTTCTTGGGGTTCTTAGGCCTTGAGGTTGGGAATCGGTTCTCTGGGGCACGCCAGTAAGCTTGAGTTGGAGTTTAAATTGATAAATATATGTTATAAAGGGCAATTCTTTATGGCAAAATGATTTGATGAGACTGGTTTATCACTGAGTTGTATTTTCATACGCATTGTGGGAAGTCTATGGAGTCAGGCACCTCAGGTTCTGGCTTCAACTCTGCCAGGTTGTAGTGCCTTAGGACAGTGATTTTCAACCTTTTTCATCTCACGGCATACATATACTGATCATGGAATTCTGGAGCACATCAAAAATATATTTTTTGCTGATCTGACAAAAAAGTTATAATTTTGAATCATTCACACCACATGGCTATTGTTGTATTAGCTGTTGTCATTTTTTTATTTGACAGTCTAAGGGAAAAGAGGTCAGGGCCCCTGACTAAATAGTCAGGTATTTGCATGTTTTGAAAATTCTTGGGGCGCACAGCTGTGCCTACCAGGGAACGCCAGTTGAAAATTGCTGCCTTAGGTAAATCACTCAGCTGCTTTGTTCCTCAGAAAAGTCTGGTGAATGTGGTCCTTTCTTAAAGTGTAATTCTTAGTTTACTTGCATCAGAATGTCCTTGGGTCATTTTAAACATTCCTACCTATTTCCTAAATCAGGTGAATCCATCTCTGGGGATGAGGCCCCAGAATCTATATTTTAATAAGGGTCCCAGGCCATTACCATGCACACAGAGACCCATGGGATGGGACCATCAACAGGATCTCTTCCTACTCTAAAGTTATGTTAATTCTGATCATTTATTTTTCCGTGAACAAAGCAAAATTAATCAGAGAAAGAAAATGACATTTGCTAATAACCTACTATTTATGTGGTGCTGTGTTTTGGGCCTTTTACAGATTATCTTATTTTTCTGCATAATAAACATTTGAGGCAAATATTATTATTACCACCCTAGTATGCATAGATTCAAAGTTGGGACTCTGTACAAGCTTCTAATTATAGAATGAATAAGTTGGGGATGTAATGTATAACATGGTGACTAGAGTTAACAATATTATATTGTACGTTTGAAAGTTGCTGTGAGTAGATTTTAAAAGTTCTCATCACAAACACACACACAAAGTGTAGCATGTGAGGTGATGGATGCCTTAACTAACCTTGTTGTGATACTCCTTTTTCAGTATATACATGTGTAAGATCTCTATGTTGTACAGCTTAAACTTACACAATGTCCTATGTCTATTGTATCTCAATAATGCTGGAAACAAAAACGATACTCTGGTTTCTCTTCAGATCGTATAAATCTTTCGCCTTTTACAAAAACGTTGGGACTCTGATTTCAAAGTCATTCACTGTGCCATGTTACAGTGAGAAACTACAAAAGAGCTTATAGTAATTTATAAGCTCCAGTGTTTATAGGAAGGATATTGTGTAGCTATAAACAAAGTAAGGCATTGTTATTTTGTGAAATAAGATAATATAGTGGAAAGGATCCCTAGATATCACCTATCTCCTTTATCTTACAGGCACTGATGCCTATGAGAGTCAAGTGTATTTATTACTTAAGAGCATACACCAAATAGAGATGTACAGCATAGAATGTAGAGCTGGACATGCCTGGTTTGAGGCCCAGTTCTACCAGTTACCATTTTGTGACCATAGGGCTGAGGAAGGAAGACCTTATGGAGATGAAGAGCTGAGTCATACAGAGTGAGTAGAATTTTCCAGATGGTGTAGGGGTACAGAACAGGCCTTCCCAAAATGCACCACTTTGGCATATGAATTATTTTGAGTAGATGGCAGACTCATGAGAAACTTTACCTCTCCCTTAAAGAATTTAAATTAGGGGCCTTGCCCATAGCGTTGTCACTGGAAATAACTTTTTATAACTTATTTGTAGAGCAGGGCAAACTTCTAATTTCTAAACATCTGCTTCTCTTATCACCCTGCAATGACCCTTTGAAGCCCCCAAGGCACCTTAGCTCATTCTTATCTCAGAATGCCATATATACCTCATTTTAACTTTCTGTCCCTGAATCTCTCAAGTGTGTGGGGTCTCTTACTTGTTCCTATATGTGGGGTTCCTGTTCATATGTATGTAATTAAATTTGGTCATTTTCTGTTGTTAATGTGTCTCATGTCTATTTAATTAGTAGACCAGCTGAAAGAACCTGGAAGGTAGAGGTAAGTTTCTTCCACCCCCCACAGTGGGCAGGCATTCCAGACAGAGGAAATGAGGGTATGTCCAAAGAGAGAGCTATGAGAGGGACAGAGCCCTTCATGGAGGAGTGGATGCAGGTGCATGTAGCTGGAGCACATAGTGCTTATGGGGGAGGGAAGTAAAGATAGGGGTGTTGGAGGAAGGAGGAGTCGTCCTGCCTCTCGGAGAGACAACTTCATTGCTGGATTTGTTTTCCTTGCTATTTTACTATCACTTGGTATCAATAATATACTCAAAGAGGTGGGACTGATGTTGCTTAAGGATTGGGTGTCATTCTGCAAACCAGAAGTTTGCGAGTTTGATTCCCATTTAGGTCTCATGCCTGGGCTGTGGGCCAGATCCCTAGTTGTGGGTGTGTGAGAGGCAACCAATCAATGTTTCTCTCGAATGTTGATTTTTCTATACCTCTGTTTCTCTGTTCCTTACTTTCTCTCTAAATATAAGTAAATAAAATCTTTAAATATATAAACCAAAATAAGGTTGAGTTGCTACAAACTCTAGGAAATGTGTCTTTGTCAGCAGGGTCTCCCATACTTTGCAGTCTAAGAAGGAAGACCAGGCAGGGCCTGGGTTTTTGATGGTCCCTTGGAGCCCCTTCTACTTTTCCTGTGAGCTATGTTCTCTGCAGCCCAATGTCCAGCAAGGCTGTCTTGGGCCAAAAAGCTCTGGGTATGATTAGAAAATATTAATAATAGCTATCATTTCTATGTACCTGTCATTATTCTAACTGTTGAATGTACTGATTTATTTAATCTCCACAAAAACCTTATGAAGTAAGCACCACCATATTTTTCTTTTCTCAACTTTTCAAAAGTTTTTTTTAAAAGAAGTATAGCATACATACAAAAAACTATCTGTAAGTGTACAGTTTAATAAATTTTCACATATAAAACTAGCACTCAAAACAAGAGAAAGACAATTACCAGCACTTAAAAGTCCCCTCAAGGCCCTCTATAGTCACTAGTCTTCCCCAGTCCCCAAAGCAGGGGTCCCCTCACCTCCTGGCCTTGGACTTGTACTGATCTGGGCCTGTTGGGAATTGAGCTGCACAGTTGGGAAGTGAGCTGGAATGTAATGCCCTTGAATTATCCTGAAGCCATCTGCCCCACCTGGGCCCATGGAAAAATTGTCTTCCATGAAAACTGCCCCTGGTGCCAAAAAGGTTGGGGACTGCTGCCCCAAAGCAACTACTATCTTTACTTCTGAGGGCAGAGCTTAGTTTGCTTGTCTCATACAATATTATTTATATACAGCTTTTTTCACTTATATTTCATTGCATGTAGTTATAGGTTCATTCTCTTATTGCTATGTAATATCCTCAATCTTTTATTTTGAAATATTTTAAGCCCCAGAAAAGTTGAAAAACTAGTACAATGAACACCCAAATATCCTTTACCAAGAACATGAAGGAATACTATTACCGTATTTTGCTGTGTATAATGTGCACTTTTTGTCCAAATTTTTTAGGGAAAAATAAGGATGCGAATTATGTGGGTAGTGATTCTGTATCTATGTAAGTGTTTTTAATTCTTTTATTTGTTTGCTTATGTGTTAAGAGCATAAATCTAGAAAGCAATATTGATATCTGAATGCAAAATAATACCCTGGAATATGACACTTGGTTTTGTTTCTAAATGTAAATAAATAAGTAATTGAATTAAAAATTAAAATGTAAGATTTTTTTCCTGAAAGTTTGGGCCAAAACTGTGGGTGTGCATTATACACAGCAAAATACAGTACATATTTTTATTTTATAGATGAGGGAACTAAGGCAAATAGAATTAGATAACCAGACCTGGTCATGCCTTTGGAATGTAGTCAGCCTAGCTCCTGCTAAGTCAGTCATAAAACTGTAGGTAAGTCCTGTGACTTTTCTGAGGCTGTTTCTTCATTGTTAAGATGGAGCGATAACCACCATTTCATTGAGCTTCCAGGCTGTTGTGAGGCTCACACCTGAGGAACATGCGAAAATATTTTGTGAAGAGTAAAAAGTGGGGGTACCTAAAAGAGGTACTGTTAAAAATGCAGGTTCACTTGGGCTTCACCCCTGTAGACCCTGATTCAGTACATCTGGGATAGAAAGCAGAATGTTTAACAAATGTATAAAGGACTTGTGGACAAAGTGAAAAGGGGGTGGGATTGAGGGTAGGAGGTGGAGGTTGGGGTACGAGAGTGGTGGAGGGAAATGGAGACAACTGTACTTGAACAACAATAAAAAACAAAAACAACAACAAAAACAAGCAAACAAAAAACATGCTTGGTGACTCTGATGGACTAGTTCCCCTACCAAACTATGAAAACACACTTCTGTAAAACAATGGTTCTCTAAAGGGTATCAAAATAACCTAGAGGATTTAGGTATTATTCTTGCCACTAGATCTACCTTCTCAGACTCAGGAAGACAAGAGTTGCATGTGACAAATTTGGGGCTTCATCCTCTGTGAGATTAGAGAATCTCTCCTCAATATTAGTTCCTAGAGCCTTCTTCTTAACAGATGTAAGTAATAGAAAAAGAAAAGGAAGTTGCTTATCCCTAAAGAGGACAAATGACTCACAGGTTTTTTTGTTTTTTTTTTTTTTAAAGGGGAAAGATGGAGGCATTTGTAGGCAAAAGGGCAAGTATTCTATTGCAAAATAAGAGGTCAGATTAGTGAAAAGTAAAAAAAAAAAAAATCATTAGTCAAAATTCTGCACATTCCTGTGTCATAGAGCCGAAGTTAATGATAGACACACCAAATACCTGCTTAGAGTACCAACAAAGCTAGAACGCCAAACACGAAAGAAAAAAAGTAATAATTTGATTGCTTAAAGCATTGAGGCTGTCAACGTGGTGGGGGGAACATTTCTGGGCTTCCTAACATTTATAGTTTAGCATTGTATTTTATCTTGAATTACATGGGCGGGGTCGGGGTAGTGAGAAATGCCATAACTGTTTTTCCTTGCTGAGGGCTTGTAGATTGTAGATGTATTCAGTCGTGTATAAGGAACACATTTTTAATGATTCAGTTTAGAGCTTTAAATATGACAAACAGTATCCAGGTGCATGGAATATTAGTTAAGTAATTGAGGAGAATGCCTCTGAGGGCTTTTCACAGTGACACACAAAAACAGTTGCCCTGCCTGGGCGCCTCCCCTAGCTCCGCGTTCTGGAGGCGGAGGGCCTGGCGACCACCTCCAGCGCCAGGGAGACGCCCGGGAGGCGGAGGCCCGCGGGCCAGTCAAGTGGAGATTCCCCCGCCACTCATTCGGGGAGAAGTCCCCCGAACACCTACTCAGCTCCGGGCGGTTGCTCAGCCTGTTTGCTAAAAAAATCAGGTCGAAGTTGAGAATTCTACACAAGAAAAAAACAAAAACAAAAAACTGTGACTCAGATGTTGGTTTCTTTTAAAATAAACTAATGCATAGCCCACGACTTAAAAAAAAAATTAGTCATCTCGCATAATAAGCATAGGCAGCTGTCAGCCCGGAGTATATCGCGGAGAAAAAAAGGGGGTACCGACACAAGGTATTCAGGGCCCCTTTCAGACATTCCGATTCAACTTTAAAATAGCAATATAGATGAAGAATAGACTTCAAAGTCAAAACAGCAGTGAAACAAGTCTCTATAGGTTAGAATTTTACAAAACTTTACTAGTTATTTGATAAAAAATAAGTCTAAAATCATTGTTTCCATTTTTTAAAACAGTTCTATTTTGAGGACTAATTAATGGTTTTGAGCGATTCCACACCGCCGTTTGCAGAAACCCCAGCGCGTGCCTGGGCGCCGGCCTCACTTTTGCCGCAGGCTTCCCGGGATCCCAAACTCAGGCAGAGCCCCCAAGTAGGGCAGAACAAGCCTCCCCCACACAACCGGTCGCGGCAGGGGGAAGGTGTCAGCGGTAACTTCCGGCCGTGCGCGCAGGTCCCCGGCCGCCGTCACGTGTTGTGAGGGGCGGCGCGGGGCGGGGCGGGCCGGAGTATTAAGCCAGATCCGCCGGCCTTGCTCTTCGAACCCGGTAGGTGCTGCGGAAGCCGGGCGTGCGGGACTCGCCTGATCTTCGCCTCTGGGCTGCGGTCGGTCGGTGAGTACGCGCCCTCTCTGTGCCCAGCGAGCTGGCCCGAGTCCCCCGCGGGGCTCTGGGCTGGACGGCGTGGGGTGGAGGCTGGTGGGGTGTGCCCGTCTCCGTGCCCTGCTGGGAAGGGGCGGTCCTGGGCCTGCGCCTTCGACACTTGCTTTTGGTAGTTGAGTCTTCTTTTCTGCAAGCTGCTCTAGCGCCGTTGTAGCTTCTTGGCTTGGTTGCGGGGCAACATTTTTCATTTGTCCCGAAAGAACGTGATTTAAAAGCAAATGCGTTAGAATATCGTCTTAACGCAGAATTTTACGGGGTACGCGGTGACAGCAGAGCAGTCGATGCTAGCGCCTGACTTCCCCTTCAGCGTCGTTCTCACTCATTTCTTGTAGAAGTGGGACCCTTCGTGGCCAGACAGTGAACTGATTGGCCCAGAAGTACTGGCCCTGGGCCTGCGCTCGTTCTTGTTAACTTCCCGGCTTTGTTGTCAGCAGTGAGACAATTTTGTGTTGGTGTGGGTCATTGGGAACACGAAATTTACATTTGAAGCCGTCCTGAAATGAAATAAATGTTTCTCAATTCCTGGGAGCATCTCCTTCCTTCTATGCTTAATCACCATCAAACTAGTTTCTTTGACCTGGAAGAAATAAGCCCCTCCCCGCCCCTCCCCCGCTACGTGCTTCAGCTCCGTCAACCTGACTGTCCAAGATGTCTTCTGCGTGAAATCTCTCTTTAGTTTTAACATGGGTTTTAACTTGGTTAGCATTTTTGCGAACAGATGTTCCCTTCAAAAGACGTTTCTAGTATCCTGGTGAAGAAACAAAAGTATCAGCAACTCTGCTTTTCCCTGCAGTTTTCTCTTGAAAGTTTACACAGGAGCTCTGAAACTTTGCCTGAGGTGTTCGCCCAGCGGAGAGGTCTCAGAGCTGGAGGGTGGGAAAAAGTGCAGAATACTACACTTACATCATCTTGAATTTTAATCTACTTGAAATTAGCATTTGCTCGGGTTGGGGAATGAATCTGAAAGTCTGATTGTAGTGTTCTGAAATAAATTTCTCTTCCACAGCTTGCTTTCTCCACAAAGAAAAATGGTATCTGCTGCAGTTGATCCACAGCCGGTATGAATTTTAAATAGCTGTTTCTTAATTCCTTTCCTTCCCCAAGTGTTTCAAGAAGTTAATTCCCTCTCCTTCATGGTTGCAGAGTGTGGTGACTAGGGTCGCCAACCTACCCTTGGTAAGCTCCACATATGACCTCATCTCCTCGGCTTATGTCACCACAAAGGATCAGTATCCTTACTTGAAGTCTGTGTGTGAGATCGCAGAGAAGGGTGTGAAGACCATCACATCGGTGGCTGTGATGAGCGCTCTGCCCATCATCCAGAAGCTAGAGCCACAAAGTGAGTTCTGATTCCCTGTCAAGATTTAATTCAAGGGACCTGTTACAGGAGTGAGCCTGGAACTGGTTTGAATATGGTGAATGCCAGCCTAGTGCCCTGAGCATACAGTAGCAGCATCAGGGTATCTTCACCCTCTCCTGAGGCGTATACTGCCTTTGTCTAGAAACTGCTGGGTGACCCTCGTTGTTATAGAAGGCCTGCTTCATAGCAATGGTAGATATTCATGATAACTTCTTAAAAATCCTCCACGGATGCTTCTATGTTGGCATCTGAAGTCACAAGGAGAGGCAATGTATAAACTGAAAGACTTCTTTGGGACCGCACAGTGTACATGAACTGCTTTAAAAATAAATGATAACATCTTATTGAGAGAGATGTAATTAACACACCATACAATTCACACACTTAATGTGTACAAGTCACTCATTTTTTAAGTATATTCAGAGGTGTGCAGGTATCGCCGCAATCAATTTTAAAACATTATCACCCTAAAAAGGAACATCATACCAGTTTCTGTTTGGATGATGAGAAAGTTCTGGGAATGAGATGGGTGATAGTTGCACAACATACGAGTACTTCATTCCTTTTTACTGTGGAATAAGATTCCATTGTGTGGTTAGATCATATTTATTTACTCCTCAGTTTGACATTTGGGTGCTTTATGGTGATAAGAATAATGAGTGATACTGTGAGTATTTGTATGTAAGTTTTTGTTTGGACACATGTTCTAAGTTCTTGGGTATATACTAGGAGTGGAATTGCTGGGTCATAAAATTACTGTTTCAGCTTTTGAGGAATTACTAGACTGTTTCCCAAAGTTGCTTATCATTTTACATTCCCACCAGCAGTGTATCAAGGTTTTCTGTCTGAGCCCTTTTGAATGAAGGTTTAACTCAATCCCCTAAATGGTTAAGTCATGGACTTTCTGGAGTAAAAGGAACCTTTAGAGAGCAGTTTTCTAGCTCTGCTACTTCTCGGATGAATTTAGGACTAGTGCTTGGCTTGGTCATCATTAGGGGGAAGCTTGGACTAAAATCTAGGCCTTGTTAGGGAGATTCATGGTGCTGTTAGCATAACCGTTTCCTGATGCCACATATTGAATTAAGTTTTGGTAGGGGTTGAACTAGCACAGAAATGCTAATTTTGAGAGTTCTCAGATAACCTTATTCCCTGAATGAGGGTTCAGGTGAAGCCTGGCTTCTCTTCCCATTAAGTTTAGGAGCCAATGGATGAGGAAGAAGCTTCTTGGCCAGCTTCCTACCTGGCTTGTCACTCCTTCTGCCTGCTGCACCCCCATCTCCTTATTTCCTTGTCAGAAGAAAGTTACCAGCAATCTGCTGAGCCTCTTCCTGTTTGAGCTAGAGAAACTAGGCAATGCACAGTGTAATAATTGAAGGTCAGCGTTCTTGCTGCTTTTTATAACTAAATATTTAAGGTATGATAATATGTATTCATCCTATACCTACACTGTTAACATTTTCCCCATTTGTGATTCTTCTAGTTGCTATTGCCAATACCTATGCCTGTATGGGACTGGACAGGATTGAGGAGAAACTGCCTATTCTGAATCAGCCAACAAATCAGGTGAGCTTGGGACAAGAAGGCTGAGGCCTTCCCATCTCATGTATTTTCATGTTCTGTCTGTTTAGCCTAGCTGGTTCTCATGTGGTTGGTGTTTGGTAAATGCAGAGATGACATCCAGAACCTTTCTTACTTGGTGTCTGAGAGCACATCCAGTAAGATGAAGGAACAGAGTCTGCCTGTAACATCTTGATAGATTTTATATGTTTACCTCATTTGTTATTCCAACAACCTTTGAATGGTGGCAGGTATGGCAAATATACCTGATGAGGCTCATCAGTTCTTAGCGACTTGCCTAAGACCTAAAGCTGGAGAGTGAAAGGGACCAATTCTTTCTTTAACTCTTCAACTATGCTGCCTTAGTTAAGATTTTCAGTATGTACTATGCCCTTGTTTCTCTCCAGCCAAGTGATCTATTTTTCTACTTGTAGGTTGTTGCCAACGCCAAAGGTGCTGTGACTGGGGCGAAAGATGCTGTGACGACGACTGTGACTGGAGCCAAGGATTCTGTGGCCAGCACGATCACTGGGGTGGTGGACAAGACCAAGGGAGCAGTGACTGGCAGTGTGGAGAAGACCAAGTCTGTGGTCAGTGACAGTATTAACACAGTCATGGGGAGTCGGATGATGCAGCTGGTGAGCAGTGGAGTAGAAAATGCGCTCACCACATCAGAGCTGCTGGTAGACCAGTACCTCCCTCTCACTGAGGAAGAACTAGGTAAGTAGATTTTTGTCTTGAAATAGTGTTGCATATCTTAAGTCAGTCTTTTAAATTATATGCCAAAAAATTCACCTTTTACATACTGAAGATGCAGTTTATCCATCATTTCAGCCATCATCTCAGTCGAGTTTTGAAACATTTCTATCACCCTAAAAGATCCTTCATGCCTGAATATCCATTATCTTCCTCAGACAACCACTAACCTTTCTGTCTTCATTGATTTCCTTTCTTAAAGCAGTCTTAAGTTTCACAATGAATTGTACATGGTAGGTATTGAAATTTTAGGAGAAATTAGCCTAGAGAAATATTTTCTACAAATAGATAGTCTTTAATGGGGTGCTTTGCAGAATCATTGAACATTTAGTGGCTACTATATGCCAGGTACTGTGTTGTTGCTCAAGAAGCTTGTTCTAGTGGGATGAGATGTATGTAGATAAATGTATGAGATGCAATGATAAGTTCTGGGTAGTCAAGCCCAACAGTGGACATGAGCTATCTTGGGAGAATGAGTCTACAATTGCTAGGTGGGTTAATAGAATCAACAAAATCAAGATCCAGATTAGAGTCCAGGCCTTGTCACGTACAGCTTTGATCCCTTATGGTTTTTGTTCCTTCTTTCTAACTTCAGAAAAAGAAGCAAAAAAAGTTGAAGGATTTGATACTATTCAGAAGCCAAGTTATTATATTAGGCTGGGATCTCTGTCTACCAAGCTCCGCTCACGTGCCTACCAGCAGGCTCTCAGCAGGGTGAAAGAAGCTAAGCAAAAAAGCCAAGAGACCATTTCTCAGCTCCATTCCACTGTTAAACTGGTGAGTAGAAGTTCATTTATCTCAAGGGATGAAAGTAAATGTATAATCACGAGATTCAAGAACTTTTAATTTTAACTTATGAACAACCCAATAGAAAAATGGGTGAAGAGTATACAGACAACTCACAGAAAAGGAAGTATAAGTAGCTGAAATATATGAAGTTTTGTTGATCTTACTCTGAGGGGTCAAATTACAGTGACCCTCTCTTCCTAACACACTGGCAAAGTGTAGATGCTGTGGGCAATGGTATAGAGAAAAAGGTGTACTTGTGGACTTCTGGAGGATTTGAGGGATGGTTCTAGGGAAATTATAAACATACCTGTGCCTCAGCACTTACTTTCAGAAATTTTTCCCACAGGTATGTATGTTTGTTTAGAGTTGCAAAAGACTATAAACAATGCATGCCAGCTAATAGGCAACTAATTAAATTGTTACATCACAAGGTTATTGTGTGGCTGTTCAAGATTGCCAAGTTACAGAACAGTATATACTGTACTGCCATTCTTGGAAGGAAAAATGGGCAGCTGCCACAGGGAAGAGGAAGTTTGAGTTCCTTTCTCTTTTGTATTTTTTTCTTATATTTTATGCTGGAGGTAAATTGGAGGTGAATTTGGAGACAGTGGTTTATAGTTAGAGGCAGCAAAGAACTATGATTACTTGATAATAACAATGATGGCAGGGATTGCTGTCCTTCAGCTCTTACGGATATTCTTGGTTTTTATGTTGTGTGATTTTCATCATAGATCTGAGAACAGGCTGACACAAATGTCTGACCAATTCCTTTGTGTTATTTCAATGTGGTCTAGATCGAATTTGCCAGGGAGAATGTGCATAGTGCCAACCAGAGAATTCAGGATGCTCAGGACAAGCTCTATCTGTCCTGGGTGGAGTGGAAGAGAAGTGTTGGCTACGATGATACTGATGAGTCCCACTGTGCTGAGGTAAGATGAATGGGACGTAGTCAGCCACGACAGTTCCTGAAGAGGTTCTACCAGACTTATTTCAGTGTTCCCATTATTCCTTAGAATACTATTCTCCAGCAAAAGTTCGAACAGAAAAGCAAAGTTATGTGACAGAAAAGCCGAACAGTGCAGTAACTTTGATAACCTACAGATATGCATATTGCCCCTAAGGTATATACAGCTAAATGAGAAACATGGGCCTTGCCCTCAGTACAGACTAACAGCAGATACAGGCATTTTTACTGTTGTGTCTTTTGACAGCATAAAACAGGGGCTCTGAGACAGTATTGGAAAAGTACCTAACTTAGTCTTGGAGTGAGGGTGGGTGAGTCAGGTGACTTCCTGGAAGAGGTGTTAAGGTGGGACTGAATGGGAGAATAAACTAGGTGAAAGGGCAGTAAGGGGACTAATGTTCCAGATAGGAGAAATAGCATGTTGTAGTCCTCAAAAGCAGCTCTTTAGGTTCCAGAAGCTAGTATGCATATCTCTGAAATGTGAATAAAAATACTGCTGCTACACTTATGATTGTGATGAGAATTTTTAAAAAATTGAAGAATCCACATAAGTGGTGAACACATAACTGGCATACTGTAATTGAACTAATTCATGCATAGCGTTGTTGGGTTCACTGCTAATTTTGAATTTGTTTTATTTTTAGCACATTGAGTCACGTACTCTTGCTATTGCCCGAAACCTGACTCAGCAGCTGCAGACCACGTGCTCCACTCTCCTGTCTAACATCCAAGGGTTACCACAAAATATCCAAGATCAGGCCAGTCACTTGGGGGTGATGGCTGGAGATATCTACTCAGTGTTCCGCAATGCGGCGTCCTTTAAAGAAGTGTCTGATGGCTTCCTCACTTCTAGCAAGGGACAGCTGCAGAAAATGAAAGAGTCTTTAGATGATGTGATGGATTATCTTGTTAACAACACACCCCTCAACTGGCTGGTAGGTCCCTTTTATCCTCAGATAACAGAGTCTCAGAAAACTCAGGATCGAGGTGCAGAGAAGGGCACAACTAGCCAGAAGGCCCAGCAACCTGAGTATAAAACACATTAATCCTGACCCTGTCACCAGTGAATGGTGCAGCCAGCCAGATGACACTTTCTGTTATATTAAAATTAACCCACTAGACAACTCTGAATTGGGGAAACAGCTAGCTAGAAAAAGGTCCCTTCATTATAGTCATTTCCAACTGGCTTAAGATCTTTAAAGTTTCTGGCATTAGCAGATGAGCTCTTTTGCTTACCTGGCTGGTCCGAAAAGAATGATAGACTGGTCAGAGCCTAGTCAGAGGTCACAAAAACTTCATTGCATTTACAGTCTCATTCTGTTGCCACTGTTGCTGTCTGTTTGCATTGAATAAAAACACCTTCATGTGGGCTGTTGTACGAAGTGGATCTGCTCCAGTTTGGTCTGAGCAGGCCTCATCACTGGTTTGTCACATGCTGCATTCTTATACAATTTTAGGGCTTTTTGTTTTTGTTTTATTTTGTTTTGTTTTTTTACAGGAATGCCCCCTGTGAGTTCAATAAAATTCACTACAGAATAGATCTGTTTTATGCTATGTGTTTCATGTGCTTTGTGTGTTGCTTTCTTTGAGCTGCTTGGCCTGCATGACAGGGTTGTTAATAGACACACATGAATTCCAATGGCCTATTAGAGGGAATTTGGCACTGTAATAACATTGGAAGACTAATGTCAAAAATGGAATGTGTGATGACAGATTTTAAACAAGTGAAAAGCTAATGTGCATATAAGAATTTTATTGGGTGACAGTTGCCTTCATTTGCCCATTTAATGGACCCCTTGAGATGGTTTTTAAGCCGGTAGAAGGACCTCCTCGTGACTGACTGCCTTGCTGAAAAGGAACCAAAGCTGAAAATAGGCAAGTGAGTGACTGTTTGCATCAGTCTCACATATAGGCAGCAGGCATTTCTCGCCAATGGGCCATTTAAACTGACCCCTGGAGTGAGATTGTTTAACGTCCAATTTAAGCTGGACTAACAGTTGTCACTAACTTTCCAAGAAGGTCACTAACAGTTGTTGGTAAGAAAGGCTCAGGGTGTCCAACCTTTTGGTGTCTCTGGGCCACATTGGAAGAAGTTGTCTTGGGCCACACATTAAATACATTGTGGCATGTAGTCACACAAAAAATCTCATGTTAAGTAAATTTACAATTTTGCGTTGGGTCAAATTCATAACCATCCTGGGCTACAGCTTGGACACCCCTTAGATCATGTGAGAGTAATCAGAAGTAAAAAGATTTTGGACCTCTGTAGAAAAGGGCTCATCTTAACTCTTGCCTAGGGTGTTCAGATTTCTAGTCCCTTCAATGTTGATCAGCTACTTAGGAAATACAAATCTTACAGAAAGGCTGCAGGAGGCCAAACTGTTTCCAAAAAAGTCATAGAATTTGTGAGCTAGAACTACATACCCCTGCCTGTCTTGCTGTAAGGTTAGCAAGACTGCCCTTCAATAGAACCAAAGTCAAAATCAAATTTGTCTCTGTATCTCGGTGCACCTCTTCCCATGAAAACAAGGAAGCAGCACAAAACTTTACATGCACTGGTGTGAATGAGTCTATCAAAACTGAGTTATAAAGCTAAATTTGTTTCCCCTTGAGGTAACACCAGGAATCAGTAAACAGGTGAGTTGAATTGAAGGGTAGGGTCTAGATTCTTGAAGCTAAGGAGCTCCTGGTTTCTAGGAAGGTGGGACTGTCATGATTTATGGGCTTCAGGAATAGTGACTGGCATTTTCTAGAACCTCTAAATTTTAGTTTAAATTGAACATGACCTTGCCCCTCTTTGCCTCAAAACTCCAAGGCTGGCATTTTTGTGGTTTAGTCTAATTGATTGAAAAATTCATATGCTATAGCTTTCTTATCTGAACATAATCTTTTGCATTTTCCCATCATACGAGTTATAGTGCCAACTGAATTGTTTGTGAAAAGGAGGCATTTCAAAGCTGTTCTTTATGAGCAAGACAATATGAAGGAGACCTCTTAGCTTCTAGAAGAATACCACTAGCCCTTGCTTTTTGTCATGAGCTATGCACACTTGTGGTTTTGGCTTTGTGTCTCAAGTCTGACTGTGCCTCAGTGTATTTCATTCTGTTGTAGACATGTCTCAAAATTTCTGGTGTTCTTGCATCTTAAACTTTATTGTATAAACTGGCAGTTTTAGTTTAACAGACTTTTCCCCAAGGAGGACAGTTCTTTTGAGGGGAAAAAAGCTAGGCTTACCACAGTAACTATGGCAGATTTTTAAAGATTTAGCAGCATGAAGCCTGTCATGGTGTGCCTGAATGTTCAAGGATGTGTTTTCCTTTGCATGTAATCATAATACGGACTTAATGGTTTATTCTGGATTTAAAAAAAAAAAAAAGGAACATTTATATCTTAGCCTTAGTTTTCCATCTGTCATAAAATTAGTGATGCCTCAACAGATGGAAGTGAAGTATCTGAAGATGGGCTGTCTTTTTCTGTTTTTGCATGAGTGACAAGGGGACACTGTCTGTGGGACAGTGGCATGTAATTTGCTAGTTCAGGTGTGAGCATATACTCTAAGATCATGATTAGTAAAATATTTTCACTTTGCTAAGGCATTATAGGTATTGGAAAACTAAAAACATTAAAAGGGAAAAAACTAAAATTTGGTTTGCCTGAAATACCTATTTTAGAGTATCATTTAGCTCATGGAGGTGGTAGTGAGGGAAGGAGGAACAAGGAGCAGGGTAGATATTTGTGTGTATATCTGTCAGGTGTGGACGGATGGAAAGGAGGGTCTCTTGCCAGCCGCATACACTTGGACTGGGGCCTCATGGACTTGGACTAGGTCAGCTGGGCCTTGTCCTGATCCAGTTTCAGGAGTGACCCAGCACTGAGGCCTGCATGGGTGTCAGTCTTGTGAAATGTCCCTGCTGTATAAGCCAAAGTATTTATAGCTTGTGCCAAAGTATTTATAGCTTGTACCTTTTTTTAAAGATTTTATTTATTTATTTAGAGAGGGAGAGACATTGAGACATTGATGTGTGAGAGATACATCGATTGGTTGCCCCCAACTGGGGACCTGGCCTGCAAACCCAGGCATGTGCCCTGACTGGGAATCAAATCGGTGACCTTTTGGTTCACAGGCTGGCACTCAAGATCCACTGAGCTACACCAGCCAGGACTATAGCTTGTATCTGAAAGGACAACACCTTCATGCTATAGGTGTCCACATTCTCAACTGTTATCCTATAATATTTCCACAGTAACCATTTGGTAAGGAAAAGATACTGCATCATCCCATTGTTGAGTATCTTAAGTTTCGAGTCTGACCCGTAGTGGCCCACTTCATCTGAATGATGGAGACCCTAGAAAGGTAATAGCATCAAATTGTTCAAAGAGAAGAATAAGTGTCTTCAGGCTTAAGGTCAGCGTAAGCCAAGGACATGTTTTACGGTGTCTTCCCTATGCTCCTTGCTTACCTTTTGAGATTCCAATGCCACGGTCCCATGTGTTAGAAGTTACTGATTCCTGGAAGAAATGGTGTCAACTGGACCATCACTGGGATAGGCCCAGGTCATATTTCTGGGGCTGGTGAGGGGTGAAGCCTTCTCGATCACCATCCAGGTGAGGCTGAGCTCAGCTGAGAGGCAGGGGCAGGCTACTCAGGTGGAAAAGGCCGAAAAGGAAAATCACACCCTCAGTTGGTGCTGAGGTGTTGAGAAGCAGGCAGCTTACTGAGTTTGTGAGGTAGCTGGATAATACAATACATCTTACGATTGTCGGTAAGATGAGTAAGTGAAATGATAGGAAGGCAGTATGAAAGGCAGATGTTTGGAGGAGGTGGGACAGAGTTGCTTGGGATTCTTTCATGCTTAATTTGCTTAACTGGGGCTTACAGATTAGAGAGAAATGGATTATAATATAATGAAAGGCTTTGAATCTCACAGGGGAGACTAGCCTTGATGTAGAATGGACCTTTTAAGTTACCTGTCCTGGTACTGTTTTTATGAAAGTGCTATTTGAGAGAGCCATATAAAAGATATTAAAGCCATGTCATAACATGTACCTTTCGAGCTAACACTGACAAAATCTATTAATAATTGGTGCACTTATTGGTTAGAGACAATGTGAATAGGTAGTTACATTATTTTATGTACTGCATTAAAAATGATTTGATTCAATACCTGAGTTCCTAATAGTATAAGGCATGAACTCTGCCCTGCTGAGAATGTAAACACCAGAAACTGTCCTCAAGAGACTTATTAAAGTCTTAGGGGACTTAGGGGGAAGCTCGTTGATGAATATTCAGGTAATATACTGGCATTATTTGTCCATCGCCTTTAATGGCCCCAGGTTGCTAATTTTTAAATTTCCTACCTTTATTACAAAGTTAACCTGCAAAATGTTATCTCAATATAAGTCTGTACAGAGCAACCATTTGAATTTTAAGTTTTATTGACCAAAGTGAAAGAGAACACTCTTCTTACGTTGTATCTCTTCTTAAGAAAATAGTAAAGAGTGTTACATTTTACAAAAGTGATGAATAGATTAAATTGTACTTCTGTGTAAGTATCAGTGATGAAAAACAGTTACCATTTAAATTGTTTTGATTTCTCTTGAGTATATACTTAGGAGTGGAATTGCTCATGGGTTATATGGTCACTATGTTTATCTGAGGAACTGCAAGACTGTTTTCCAAAGTGGCTGCAGCATTTACATTCCCACCACCAGGGTATGAAGGTTCTGATTTCTTTGTATCTTCACCAACACCTACTATTTAACTTTGTGATTCTAGCTAACCATTTAAATTATAAATGAGTAAGTGTTGATGTTGAATAGTGTGAATGAAGCACTTTTTCTTTTTCATTGTCTACTTTATATAGGTTAGAGTAAAGGAAAACTCAGCTAAGGAGGTAGCTCATGTATTTATCAGATTGACTCCCTTATATAAAGTGGCCCAAGTAAGCTCTCAGCATGGATAAAACCACATTATCTTCCCCTGCCCTTTCTGTCTATGCCAAGAATTAACTGGGAAGACTGATAAAATGCAGATTCCTTGGTTCTACCACCTGGGAATCTGTTTAGTAGGTCTGGAGGTAGTACCAGGCATTTGCACTTTTAAAAATCAATACCTCCCGCGCCTGCCCCCCCGCCCCCAAATCATCGTAGTGATTCTACTGCAGGTGATCCACTACCCACACTTTGAGAAGCAAAGGAAATAGGAAACAAATGATATTAACTTGAAACAAAAATAAGTATAGGTTACCTGTAGTCCCTTCTCTCCAAACAAGACCCTCAATGTGGGCTCCATAAATGTCTTATTTTAAGAAGAACTACTAGTGATGTATCTGCTTAAAGGAATCAGATACAAAGGAATTAGCGTTGATTAGTTGAATGTTGTACAATGAGTACCAAGAATCACTTCAATTTTGTTGTGATAAGTGCCAACCTGTTTCATAGGCTCAGAGTTCTAATGACTTGCACTGCTTCTTAGTTTAGGACAAAACATTGTACAGGAGGGTCTTCCTACTATAGGGCATGAGGTGTGCCCCACGCAAGCTGTATCAGATTGTTCAGGTAAAGGGTAAAGAGAGTAAAGCAGAACCAAAATGCTACAGACCCTGTAACCTGCAAGCACATAATCAAGCTGAGTACGCAACCTGTTTCGGATGGGAAGAGATTTCTGTTAAACTCTCAATAGGGTTGGTCTTACGTATTTGGTGTTAGAGCTAATCATTACCTCTTGCATTATCCTTTTATGGCCTTCTATGTAGGAATTACTTTTATATGAACAAACTAAAATTTTAGATTTTCTTTTCACTTCATTATTTCCTCAGTAATTATTCTCTACTTCAGAATAAATCAATTGTCCTGATTTTGTGTCATTTTTACCAGCATTGCATGCACACTTACCTTTACTAGTGAATTAAATTCCCACAGATGGTGTTTTTTATTTCCACAGTAGCCTCTTCTATCCAGGACCCCAGGCCACCACTAGCCTTCCTTTATGCAAATTAGAAAATGGTGCCTTATCCTCAACATGTATAGTGCCACCTTCTGGAAAGTTGTGACAAATATTCGAATCGATGAAGTCTGTGACAGGAAAGGTGCATACTGTGGTTGTTTGTTGAACAACCTACAAATGTACACAGGGTCCAGGGAACCCTAGCATGGTCACTTGGTTTTCTCGAAAAGACTGTATTGCTGCCTTCTCATCCTTTTCAGGGAGGGACTATGGTTAACTCATGAGTTTCAAAGTAAGCATCAGATCCTGAGTTTGGCCTCCATCACTGACAGGCATTCACTGCTCTTAGAGACTTCTATACTCTTTTTGACACTGTTCAGGATAATGAAAAAGAGATTTACCTTATAAATCTGTGGATTGAATTCTGCCACATTTCTAAAAGCCCCGTGAAGGTTGTCAGGTACAACCATTACATTTTAAACTCACATTGGAAACTTGATAGACTGTGGGTACCTCCTAGCTTCTCGGTCCTCCCCCAATTCCTTCACAGCCCTGATTCATATGGTCCTCCTAAATCACCTCAGAGACTAGAGGTTCTTTTTGGGCTGGTGGTGGTGATGGAAACTTTTCTCCTAAAACTCAGAGTATGAAATTTCCAATCTTTGCAAAGGACTCTATTTTAGGCTTATAGGTGACTTCGAAGGTTTTTGTGTGTGGTGCTATTTAAAGGACTAATGAGAAAAGCTACTGTTTGTTGAGCACCTTTTATAAGCTAGGTTCATACTACCTTTATTCTTCACCTGCAACCCAATCAATTTGGTATTTTCCTCACTTGACAGGTGAGGAAAGAAGTAGAAAAGAGATTCATGGCAGGATGGGGATTTAGCCCAGTGTCTTACTGCTGTCAAAATGTGTGTGTTTTATCTGTTCTGGCATTCTAGGCCTCTGCTATAAGAAAGCTGTAGCTTGTTTTCTTGCTTGGGGCCTAGAAAATCCCTCCACCTATATCTTCTTGTGGTGTAGCTTCCTGGTCCATTTTTACATTTATTAAAAACAAATAAAGTGATATTGGATGTTAAAGTGTACACTAACTAGGAATAGTTCAGGATAGAAAGCTAAGCACAGTATGCTTTTAACCTAAAAAGTATAAAATTTCAATTGTTGATTTGTCTGGCTGATGCTCTGAGTCCATTTGTATAAATATTGCTGTTTTTTGTGGATGTCAGGTTGTATATTATTTTTGCAAAGTGAATACTTATGAGTAGCTTTAGAATGCAGTTTGATCTCCCCAAACTGAAAGCCTCAGGAACAAATGGTGGAAGTTTGTGCCTCAAACCAGGAAGTTCTCTGAGCACCTGGTTCTTGGGGAAAAGTGCAATGAAGGCCACAAACAGTTGGGTGAGGGAGCCTGATGACCAAAGCAAGATTTTTCTTGTTTGTTATTTTAAACAATATTTTAATAAATTGTGGTGAATATGCACAGTATCAAATTTACCATTTGAGCCATTTTTAAGTGTACAATTCAGTGGTATTAAATACATTGACAATGTTGCACAGCCATCACCACTGTCCATCCCCAGAACTTTATCCTTATCCCAAGCAATAAACTCTGTCCCCATTAAACAATAACTTCTCATTTCCCCTCCCCCTCTGTTTTTTTGACAGATTTTTTTTTTTTTTTTTAGTTTCTTTTGTCTCTATTAAGTAATCAGGTAATTTTTCCCCCTTAGCTATCAAGGCTCCACCCTTTAGTAATTTATTATCCCTTACTAATTTTCTGCTTCTAATCTGCTTTTGGCTAAGAAACATTACTTAGCTTGTCAAAATTGTATGTGAATTAAGAATTAATAGAACTTCTTATCCCTAAAAGCCTTTCCAATGAAGAGAAGAGCTATGACTTTGATGGCTATTTCAACCAGTAAAAGACCTTTTGCTTCCTAGACAGTTCCTAGACACTTCCTGAAGGGTTTACATTATTGGAAGTCAGACTTACGAAAAAGTGGAACATTGTTTTTTTTGTTTTTTTTTTTTAAATAACTATTCTAGGAAAGAGAGGAAGGAGGGAGGGAAGGAAAAAAGTAGGAAAAGATTGAATTCATTCTAATCAGAAGTTCTGTTATTTCATTCATTCAACCCAATAGCTGTTATGCATTGTTGTTTTTAAGAGAATAATAGATTAATAGATAGAAAAATAACAAGAAATGCCTTATATCTTGTATTTTCAAATAAGCTTTCATTTAATAAGTCCACCACTAGTCAGACTAGTGTCTTTAAAGAGAAGTTTCCTTAGTGCTTTTATGATATGAGTGAATTTGGGGAATAAGGGTATAAAACACCTTGTCAGAAGGCACAGCTATAGACAAAGTAAGGTTCACCCACAAGCAGTAAGTAATGTCTCCATGAGCTCACCTGAAACTTCCAGCTTACTTTATTAGTGTTTGTTTTAATATCTGAGATTCTTCTTTTACAGGTATTTGACTTCACTGTCATAGACTTGACATCTGAGACTGATGAAATCCCAGATATTATAGCTTTGGAAGAAGAGGATGAATCAGATCATTCACATGCTAATAACCCTGAGTCTGCTCAGTGTGAAATGTTGAAAAACTAACAAGAAAACACTTCTTTGGCTGAACACAAAAGTTTTGTCACATTAAACTCTATATTTGCTCATATATTATGCCTGTGGCTTTGGGGATTAGTCTGTTTTTAATACAATCTTTCAAAGTTTAATCATTGATATGCCTATAATAAAAATTGGTCTATATAATCTTGAATCATTGTGCATGTGTTTGTACTAATATAGTGAACGAGTATGTGTTGTTTTGCCTCCCAGAATTCATTTCTGCTTCTTCTGGTAACAGAACCTTCATGTGTTTTTTGGGGAAGAGTGTCTCAGTGGGTTTGCTGCTCAAGGTTCTTTTGCTTTCCTGTAGCGTAGGGGTGGGCGTATGACTAAAAAGAGATCAACTGGGAGGAAGCATATCGTAATGGGTAAAGGTTTTGACTTTGGGGTCTAATCTTGGCTCTGCTACTTATTAGCTGTGTGACCATAAACAAGTTACTTAATTTTTGTGTGCCTCAATTTCCTCATCTATAAAATGGGGATAATAGTAGGTTTATCATGAAGAATCAATGAATTAACATTTGTAGAAACCTTAGAGCAATACCTGACACAGAGCAGCATTACCAAAGTATTAGTTAAGTACATTAATGGTCAACCCAGTAGTGATAAGCATCCCTAGTGTCCAGATTGTAATTTTGAAATACTTTTCCCACTAAAAGAAACTAGGTCTTCTTGGAGAAATAGCTGACTCTAGGTCTGAGGAAATGTACAAAATGAGCTTTGAACTACTCGCTATTCCTGATAGCAAGGAAGCTAATTTGAAGAGGTTCTCATTGACCGAAGATGGGCAATTTTGAACTTCAATAAAGATAATAGTCTCAATAGATTAAGCTCCATGAAATGTGAGCCCCATCAAATATTCAAATATATCATTACATATATAAGAAATCTAATTGGTCACCTTCAGAAGATGATAGTAAACTAATTCTTTATCTTGAAAACTGGTAAATAAAGGGAAAGAATTTAGCCTTCCTTATATCTTTAGCACCGCCTAAACAAATAGTAAAGGAGGGGAAACTTCTGTCATAAAAGTATTTCCACTAACAAGTGAAAAATAAATGATGCCTTACTTAATTTGAGCTGCTGTAACAAATTGCCTCAGACAGAGTGGTTTAAACAACAAGCATTTGCTTCTCATAGTCCTGGTTTGAGGTCAGGGTGCCAGCTTGGTTGAGTTTTGGTGAGAGTCCCCTCCCAGGGTGCAGAAAATCAACTTCTCTTTGTATCCTTACTTGGTGGAAGAGCAGAGAAGTGAAGGATACACCCTTGTGACTCTTATGAGGGTATAAGCCCATTAATGAGGGTTCCACCCTTATAACCTCATCTAATCCTGATTATCTCCCACAGACCCTACCTTCTAATACCATCACATTGAGGAGTAGGGTTTAACATATAAATTTTGGGAGTAGGCACAAGCATGCAGTCCACAACAAATGACAAATTAGAATTTCAGCATTTTTGCAATTCCCACCGAATTAATGGATCTAGGTATTTAGTATTAATGTCTGTCAAAGGCATGAACAGAGATATTATGTTCTGCCTGAAGAAGAGCATACACCAACCATCATCTAGTCTTTTAAAAATTTTTTTAAAATAGATTCATTGGGATTACATTGGTTAATAAGGTTTATGTAGGTTTCAAGTGCATAATTCTATGATACATGATCTGTATATTGCAATGTGTACCTACCACCCAAAGTTGAATCATCTTCTGTTGCCATATATTTGACACTCTCTTTACCCTTTACTACTCCCTCACCTTCCTTCCCCCTGGTAATCACCATACTGTTGTCTATGAGTTTTTGTTTCTTTTTCTTGTTTGTTCATTTGTTACTTTCGCTTTTATATTTCACATATGAGTGAATAATATGATTTTTAACTTTTTCTGACTGACTTATTTGGCTTAGCATGATATTCTCAAGGTCCATCCATGTTGTTGCAAATGGCAGTATTTCATCTTTTCTTACGGCTGAGTGGTATTCCATTGTATATTTGTACCACATCTTCTTTATCAAATTATCTATAGAAGAACAATTCAGTTGTTTCCATGTTTTGGCCTTGTGAATAATGAATGTAGGGGTGCATACATTTTTGTTAAGTAAATGTTTTCAAATTTTCACTTTATACTCTGAAGAGGAGTTGCTGGGTCATATGGTAACTTTAGTCTTAATTTTTTGAGAAACCTCCATACTGTTTTCCATAGTGGCTGTACCAGTTTACATTCCCACCAACAGTGAATGAGGGTTCCTTTTTCTCCACAATCTCTCCAACACTTGTTTTTATTTGTCTTGTTGATAATCGCCATTCTAATGATGTGAGGTGGTATCTCACTGTAGTTTTGAATGGCATTTCCCTAATAGCTAGTGAAGTTGAGTATATCTTTTCATATATCTGTTGACCATTTGTATGTCTTCTTGAGTGAAGTATCTATTTAGGTACCCTGACCAATTTTTAAATAGGATTATTTATTTGTTTGGTGTTTAGTTCCATGAATTCTTTATATATTTTGGATATTAACTCTTTGTTGGAGGTGTTGTTTGCAAATATTTTATCCCATTTTGTTGGTTGCCTTTTTGTTTTCTTGGTAGTTTCATTTGCTGCACAGAAACTTTTTAGTGTGATACAATCCCATATATTTATTTTTGCCTTTACTTCTTTTGCCTTTGGGGTCAAATTCATAAAATCTTCTCTAAGACCATGGTCCTTAAGCTTAGTACCTATGCCTTCTTCTATGTAATTTACTGTTTCAGACCTTATATTTAGGTCTTTGATTCATTTTGAGTTAATTTTTGTACATAGGGCCCGACTGTAATCTAGTTTCATTATTTTACATGTGACTTTCCAATTTTTCCAGCACCATTTATCGAAGAGGCTTTCTTTTCTCCATTGTACATTTTTAGCTCCTTTGTTAGAAACTTTTTGCCCATATACATGTGGGTTTATTTCTGGGCTCTCAGTTCTGTTCCATTGGACTGTGTGTCTGTTTTTCTGCCAATACTATGCTGTTTTGATTATCATCACTTTGTAGTATAATGTGAAATCAGGGAGTGTGATACTTCCAGCTTCATTCTTTTTTCTCAGAATTGCTTTGGCTATTCAGGGTCTTTTGTGGTTTCATACAAATCTGATGGATTTTTTGTTCTATTTCTTTAAAAAATGTCATTGGGCTCTGGCTGGTGTGGCACAGTGGATTGAGTGCAGGCCTGTGAACCAGGGAGTCATTGGTTCGATTCCGAGTCAGGGCACATGCCTGGGTTGTGGGTCGGGTCCCCAGTGGGGGCCAGGTAGGAGGTAACCATGTACTGATGTTTCTCTCCCTCTCTTTCTCCATCCCTTCTCCTCTGTCTGGGAATAAATAAAATAAAATCTTAAAAAAAAATAAAAAAAAATGTTATTGGGATTTTGGTGGGGATTGCGCCATCACCTACTCATGCCTGAGTCAGATCAATCCTCTAGATGGGGTGCCAATTTGAAAAATTCTGAGGACACAGAGAGTGGAAAACATTGAACTTTACTGTGAGGATGCTAACAGTGAAACCTAGGCTATGGGAAATTATTCTGGTGAAATAGCCCCAGGTGTTCAACAGATAAATTTTAAGAAAAAAAAAAAAAAGAGGAGGGATGGAAGAAATCCTGTATATTGAATTATATTATTTTAAAAAATCCTGGGAAAGAAAAAAAAGCCAAGATGAATATAAAAAGAGCAAGACTAAATTATAGTGCGTAGGGAAGCATACTTGGATGGGAAAACTACAGGAAAACAAAATTAAGTCATTACTATAAAACTGACAATAGTGGTTACTTTTTGGCAAAGGGAGAGTGGCTGGCATTTAATTTTGTCAACATAAGAAATGTCTGATTTTGGAGAGAATTTTTAAAATTATTTGAGACAAATTGATGACATTGCTAGAATGCAAGATCTCAAAAGCTCAGGAGAATGACAGTTTTGCTGTTTCTTTTATACATCTGGAACATAAGGAACATTACATGAAGGTGGGAGAAAGCAAGGCAGGAAAATTTCTATAATTGGATTATGGGATAGTTAATAAGATTATGTGCTGTCTTGAGGGCAGTTAAAATTTATGATGGGTCTATAAAAGTGGCATTTCAAAAGCATGTTAACCTAGATGCACAAAGACAATGGACAGGGTCTGCTTAAGGCAGAGATAATCTTTTACTAGGGAAGTTATAGGCCTGAGTGAGGTGTGACTACCCACCATGATGGGCCCAGTTAGGAATTTATGAGCCCCCTTTTCATCCACAATTTTTTGTCCTGGGTGTTAGTTACAAGAACATTCACCTGTACTAATATATTACTCTATTTAAA
The DNA here is from genome assembly GCA_039655065.1 of Glossophaga mutica. Taxonomy (NCBI): domain Eukaryota; kingdom Metazoa; phylum Chordata; class Mammalia; order Chiroptera; family Phyllostomidae; genus Glossophaga; species Glossophaga mutica. Next base: position 140,095,046 of record CM077305.1, on the reverse strand, counting down.
AGGAGCAATTGGACTATCTGGTATATGAATCTTGAGTGGAGTGGCACATGGGCCTACCATTCTCTGAGAACATTCTCTGGTCTTTCCATTCTTTATGCTACTCAATATCCACCTAATAAAACTCCATCAAAGTCAGTTTTGCTGCTTGCCTCCAAAGAATGTTAATTGATACAAGTGGCCTTGGCACGTTACCATTAGCCTTGAGATGGGTATAGATAACTTCTTTCTTTATGATGGATGATATAGCATGTTTGTATACTGATGAGAAGAATTGATGCAGGACAGAGTAGAGGACCAATGCTGGAGTAAACTCCTTGAGTAAGAGAAAAGGCATATATCTATCAAATAAGTGAAAGTACTGATCTTATGTAGTGTGGGAGACCCTTCTGCATGGCATGGGCCCAGCTCCCACTCTGAGATGCACAGGACCCATGCCCACAGATAGGTTCTCTCGTGGGAAATCAGGTTTGCAATGTGCCTAAGCCGCTTTGAGTCTTGCTTTTGCTAAAACTCCCTCACCCTGAATTGAGATAGCAAGTGCTTATTTTAACTTTCTAAAATCCATACTAAAACTCCCCAGTATGGAGTGTAACCCACTCAACCACTTTTCCCTTTTTTATTTGCTAATATCCTTCTTCTGTGATGTGATTAGTGGCATTGGCTCCTTTGTTGTCTGTAAAAGGTAACCCCCTAAAGCAAACCTGTGCATAGTAAATGAGGACCATCATGTAATGTGACCAGAAACAAAATAAAGGCCTGTCATGGTGGAGTCCATGGCTTTTGCTCCCTTTGAGAGAAAAGCCATGCTGTCCTTTTTCCTCTCCTGGACTCGGTAGTCCGTGTGAATGTCTCATTTCATCCATAATGACTTGGACGCTGCGGGCAGATGTAGGCATCAATGTAGGCATGCCTTTATTCACCCAGATTAACAAGAGACGACGAACACTATAAGGAAAAAAGATTTAGGCAGTTTGGTAAACTGTTGATAGAAATTATCTTTCAGAAACATCTATTAACTAAAGACAAAGGACCTTTTTGAGAGTGAGGAGGGAAAAGTAGGTATTGGAAGTTTAGGAGAGGGAAGAAGATAGTATACTCTTGTGGAGAGGAGATTTGGGAAAAATACTAGTAAGGTGGAGTGGGCCTAAGAGCCCACTTGAGTTGTTAGGAATTTTTAGTAACACCAGGCATCATAATTGTTTAGCTACTAAGCTGCAGGTGTAGAATAGGCTGAGAACTGGCTTTAATAGGAATTTGGGTTCTGTGAGATAAATTTAGTAAAGAGAGAAAGGGGCTGGGGAGTTGAGAAGGTCAAGAAACTAAGAGGCCAAGATATTGGAAAGGTCACCTACATGGATATTTAAAAAAAAATATTTTATTTATTTATTTTTAGGGAGAGGGGAAGGGAGGAAGAAAGAGGGAGAGAAATATCAATGGGTTGCCTTCTGCACACACAACTGAGGACCTGGACGGCAGGTAACCCAGGCAACCCAGGTACCTGCCCGGACTGGTATGGAGCTGGAGACATTTTCCTTTGAGGGATTACTCTCAACCAACTGAGCTATGCCAGTCAGAGGACCTACATGGATATTGTGTTTATGAAAAATTATCCTGGGGTAATGTTGGAGGGACAGAATTAAGAGCTAAATCTTCTCAGAATGAAGTCCAGCAACCCAGAGATCTTATACATGATTTCCACAAGGAAGAACTGTGGTGGATGATAGCCTAAACTTCAAAGGAGCTAGTCGTTTTACTGAGGCAATTAAGTGCCAGGGGTGGCAATAAGAAATAAGACACCCACCTCATTTTCAAGCCCTGTTGTATATGGGGTGTGGGAGAGAAAACAGTCATTAACTGAGAAGGCTACAGGGGTAACTGTATGCGTAGGGGAGAGCCAGATTTCTTAGAGCAAGAAAGTGAAAGAAGTATTCAGCATTTGATACACATGTCTACTACACGGAGCCACAGTTCCGCATCTACAGCTTTTATCTGACGTAATCAGTCTGTAGGAACTAAAGGAACCCCACAGACTTCAGCTCTAAAAGCGCGAAACGACGAACCGCTTAAGATACCGCTTGCTAATACGCTAGCGCAACAAAGTTCGCAGGCTAGCAAGGCGCTGTGGTCTTTGTAGTTTTTCGGATGGGCACGACGGGGAGGGACGGAAGAAGAGCGCATTGCATGGCGGGAGTTATAGTCCGCCAGGCAATTCCCTCCTTCTCCGGAAGTCAGGCGGCGCGCACAAAGCGCTCTGCTGGAAGCGCGGGAGTCTCGGTTTGTGGTGGCTTAGGCAGCTGTGCTGTACTACTGTTAGAAGCTCTGTTTCCCTGAGACTTTACCGCCTTTCGAGGCGAAATGGCTCCGGGCTAGAGAGGTGTAGGCAGTGATAATGCGGGTGCTGCTGCGACCGCGACCTCAGGCTGCCTGTAGGGAAGGAGCCTGAGAGCTCTCGGAGTCGTTTGGGCCTTTGCTTTCTTCCTGTGCAGGGACGCTGCCTAACTGCGAAGATGAGCTTGTCCTGGGTCACCGCTTTCGAGAAAGAGCATCTTTGGATGTATCTGCAGACCCTCGGCTTCGAGCCAGGCCCAGCCATTACTGCCTGCGGAAAGATCGTGTCACACACGCACCTTGGAGTGTAAGGAGGCTGGGGATTGCGGGGCGGGGGAGTCTGACCCTGGACTTGCCAGGATAACCCGCCCTTTCGCGGACCTTGGAAGTTTGGGAATCCAGGCACTGGCGGTAAAGCCTCTCCTCCCGGTGGCTGCCAGGCTGGTGGCAGAGACTGTCAATTACCGCACTGTACACGGGGGTGGAATCTGCATTTGGGGCGAAACTGGAGGGGCAGCATAGTACTGCTTTGTTGGTAAAGCTGAGTGGTCTGTGAAATCGAAGCAGGTACCGGAGGGAAGTGAGAACAATCAGTATATCCACACGCCTTTACGCTCAAGGGATCTTTTCAAGCTGGTTGCTCTTTAATTTATAATTTTAACTTTTTGAATTAGCAAACTGAAGCGTCCCACACTTAGCAAAAAGGGTATTAAGAAGGTTATTCAGATGAAAAATAAAAGCCCCTTCCCTACTTTACTACTAATGGTTATGATCATAAATCTAAATATTTTGTTTATATTTCTATGCCTTAACTTACCAACTTTAGACATATCTTAATTTCCCACTATAGGCCAAGAAAAAGTTGGGGTACATTGTCTACCTCCTGTTCTCAAATCTTCTTGACTTAATTATGTTATTTCAGTTCCAGTGGCGGTGTTTTAGTATGTGTTTAGACCTCCATTTCTTGATATATCAATCTCAAAAATGTCTCTTCATTCCCCACCAAGTAATTATACTAGGAAGGTAGCTATTATTTATAAGATAATTACGCTTAAACTCACTTACACTTCTCTACATACCTCCCCCTCGACATTTTTCAGCTGTATTATAACTGTCAACTGTCAAGGTTTAGAGATGTAATTAAGTTTTGTTTGGTAACTACTTTAGAAGTCATTATTATTTACATGTAGAATGCTTTGTCTAGGAGTCTGTCATAAAAATTGACAATAGTGGGTAGCATTTATCAGTTATGATTATGTATTAATTAGTACTCCACTTACCTCACATGATTTGATGCCCCCCAGCAATCTTGTTTTCTCTGTACTGTCAAAGCAGCTTAAACCTCCTGCCCTTCGCTAAGAATTGCCACTGCATCCTTCTCTCTGGTGTTCTAGCAGTTGTAGTTTGCTCTGCTCTGGTTTGTTCAATTGTAATCTGCTTTTTGTCTTTGAAAAATTAGTAACATCTATCTGTCAAATTCTGGTCCAGTGATGGCAGGTTTTTTTTTCTTTTTTCAACACTCATTGATTTTTTTTCCATCCTCTAAGTCTTTAATTTCAGCAGATTGTTTGGAAACAGATGTGCCCTTTGAGATGCTTTAAGCATGATTGTGGTATCAAATTTACTTTGAAAAATATTTTTATTTTTTATTCATTTATGTTCACATATGGTAAAATTTATTCTTTTTGGCGTGCAGTTTTGTGAGCTTTTATGAGCATGTAGTTGTGTAACCACTTTTCTTTTAAACATATGCTTACCTTATGATCTAGCAATTTCATTCCTACATATTTGTCCAAAAGATTAGCATTTTGAAAAATCATTGTGGTTACATTATAGAGAATGAATTAGAGGGGGACTCAGGGCATTAGAGTTAGGTGAGCCTAATCTGAGGTGGCAGTAGGAGTGGAAAGAAAAGGTCATTCATTTGTTTATTCAACAAATAAATATTAGTTGAATACCGTATTTGACCTGGGAATACAGTAGTGAACAGAATAGACATAGACTTTTACCTTACAGAGTTTTAGTCTAGTGGATGAACAGCTATCTTTAACAGATATCTTATTAAAAATTGAAATAGGCGTCAAAGAAGAAACGGTATACTGTGTGAAAAAAATAACAAGTTTGTAAGATGATAAGTAAGATTTGTGTTTGTTGGGGAATAGAAATATTCTAAAGACAAAGATTTCTTTGACATGGAGAAGCATGGAAACTTTCGAAAAACTTTTTTGGTAGATTTCAAAATTAATTTATTTGTAATTATAGTTGACATATAGTATTAAATGAGTTTTAGGTGTACAACCTAGTTATTCAACATTTATATAACTTACAAATTGATTAACACAGTAAGTCTAGTAACCTGTCACTGTACATAGTTACAGCATGGGGACTTTAGCATTTAGTGTCTATTTTTTAAAATCTCAAGATAGTAGCTTTATGTGTTCATAGAAGGAATACTCACATCTACTTGTTATGTATGCCAGTGATGCACACCCCTGTTTTTAATTGCTTAACTCCTAATCTAGTTTCTTTTTAGAATCTGGGAACAAGAAATTACCCAAGTGAGATATTCCTTCAGATCATTGTTGAAAATGTATGAAACATGAAAATATCCCAGATCTCTTTTTTAAATGTTAAAACTATTTTATAATAGTGCATAGAGAGAATCCCCGTAGGTGCATTTTATGTTCTAATGAGTTTTTGTTTTCCTCTTCGTTATGTCTTCAGTTTCTTCTGAGACCTTTTTTTTATAGTTACTTGGTTGTGTTGCTTTTAACTTCTTTTGATATTCCAGTTGTACCCATGCAAGTGACTTTTTTTTTCTTTTTGCAAATGACCTTTTAAAACTAGGATAATGGGGGAGCACTCATAATTTTTTTTATCTGATAACTTCCACAGGTTCTTTTCCTTCTTGAGTGTAAATATAACTTCTATTGGGATATATGTTCTGTTTTTATCCCTTTCTTGCTTATCCAGAGATGTTAAATTGCTTTTGTTCATTTTTCATACTACTGCACTTCACTGCCAGGCCTTGAGAATGGCGACACCAAGTTTGACTTATTTTGCTTTGGGAATTACCAAGGCAAATCCATGCAGCAGAGTGTAGTGTCTGAGGTGGATTATCCCTATCAGTAGGTTGCTGACCTAGGTGAAGTTCAGACCTGGCCAGATAGGTTAGATAGTTGGAGCACTGTCCCAGATACACCAACGTTGTGGGTTCAATCCCTGGTCAGGGCACATACAGGAATCAACCAATGAATATGTCAATAAGTGGAACAACAAATCAATGTCTCTCTCTCTCTCTCTCTCTCTCCCTCCCTCCCTCTCTCCCCCTCCCCCCTACCCTCTCTTGGTCTTTTCCCTCTCCCTCTCTCCCCTTTCCTCTCTCTCTCTAAAATCAATCAATAAAAAAATAAAATAAACCCCTCTTTTTCCTGATTCTGGCAGTCCCCAAAGCCTGAAGTACCCATTTTCCCATTTCCTACTAGATAACTTCACATCCCTGGGGTCCTGGCAGGGTTGTGAGGAGGGAACATGGAGCATAGAGCGATGGCTGGTGACCCTGGCCTAGAGGCTGCCTTTTTATAGCCGTGTGATGACATTTCTTAAAAGGTTTAGGGTTTTTTTTTAATACTTTTCTTTTTTTCTTTTAGATTTTGTCTTGATTAGTTAGGGAAATCAGACAATAAAAACTTATTATAAGGATGGTTCTAGGAATCAAATGTAATAGTAAAGACCCTAGACGTGGGTCAGATGACATTTTAAATCACTGCTTTTCCATTCCTGGTTATGTAATTTTGGGCAAATTATCTAATCTCTCTAAAATTTAAATTCCTTCATCTGAGTAATGAGGATAATCGAGCCACGTTCTACTATCATTAGGATTAAATAAAATAATCCATGTTAAAGCAGCTAGCATAGCACTTAACCTCATATGATCATTGTAACAATTAGATGAGTTACTGCCTATAAAAGGCTTAAATTAATAATTGGAAGCAATAAACTCAATAAATATTGGGTATTTTCACTATCAGAAATGTTGATGGGTATCATCATCTTCATATCATTGGCCATGCATGGTATTCTCTCACCTAATTAAACCTTTTTTTTGCTGTTGAATGTTCTCACTATAATAAAGCAAGTTCTACCAGTTTTCTTCTATTTGATCTGTATTTTCAGAATCAGAAATAAAACTTGTTTTTCTTGGTTGTAGAAATGTACATGAATGAGAAGAATTAATTTGACTTGACCTCTTGAAGAGAATGAAAAATATTAATTTGCGTCAAACTCATATACAGCTTTTGATGATATTTAGTTTTATTGTATTTTTTTGTTGTTTCCTGCTTCTGTTTCTTTTTAAACCATTAGAAACATGTTCGACAAGCTGAATCGTGATGCCTTTCAGATAGTTTCTTACTTCTTGTTTCAAACGTTGGACCAGTCTCTCACCAAAGAAGTTTTCAAGTGAGTAAAAATTATTTAATTTTATTTTTAACTAGTCACTCTCAAATTTGAAAAGAGACTATACCTTGATATGAGCTAGAATTTCAACTTTGGCCTTTCAGTATTATTTTGAGTGGGTGTCACAAACATCAGGCTTGAGTCTTACAAATTTAGTGCTTAACCTTTATAAATTGGAGTGATATTTCCTTGGTACTCACCTTAAAATCATTGTATACTCCTTAGGTAAGTTAGATTTTGTTTTATAATATTAGTTCCTAACATTTTCATAGTCTTAATTAATAGGCAAAACAATTAAATGGTACCAATTTATCTCAACACATAACTTTGCTTTACTTCTTTTCTTGTAGGCACTATTATATTTGTTTTGTCCATTTTTACTTTCTAGGTCTCTGCAAATCCTTATTTTTTGTTAATGATATGTATATTAAAGTGTCAAGTGCTGTAGGCAAAAATCATTTCTATTAAGTTTAACCTACTATTATGTACTGTTGACTCTTAAATAGTTAAAGGAGATAATGTGAATACCCACTAGCCTTGGTTCCAAGTTTTTTTGCATGTGATTTGGGTTTCTTCTGTCAAAGTATTCAGATTTGTTTTAATATTTATATTGGGCCATCATCCTCTTAATATATAAAAGCAACAAATAAGTACATTGTTTAGGGCATTGTATTTTTGATAATTTTTTCTTAATATTATATTTTGCTTTTAGTTCAAGTTATGAATGATTGGGAGAACATGTGTATTTGAAACATTTTTTTGGAAATTCCTATCATTATGGTATAGGGCTTCCTTTGCTCAAATAAAAGTAGATTTTCTGTCCTCCCCACCCCATTTATAAACAAAATATAACTTTTTAAAAAATATATAACTCTTTTTAAACAATTCAGAAAATACAGAAAAATGTAAAGAAGGATGTAGAAATCATTCCTAAACCCATCAGCCAGAGAATATTGCTGTTGATATTCTAGCCTTTCAGTCTTCTTTTGCTATGCATAATTAATTTTTTCTATTAATATAGAATGTATGATATGCTTTAGAAATATAAAAAATATGGGGCCCTAAACAGATTCCTCAGGATGAAAATTTAGATAAAACTGATCATTAGAGGAAAGCAATAGGTAAATTTTAAAGTCTTATTGTAAACTAAAGTTGAGGCAAAGCTTTTCTTTTTTAAAATTTTATATCTTTATCCATAAAACAGTAGAACCCACCGACTATGATATAGGTTATCTTTAGGAGTCAAAAGCTCTCATGCCATTTCTAATGGGCTCTTCATGTGTTTGTCTCTTTTCTTCCCCAGGCTTAACATACTAATTTATTTATACCATCTTTATGTGTTAGTCCAGTGAATCCATTGAGAGTATTCTCATCTTTACCTGATTTTTAGTAATTTTATTTATTATTTTTAATTTTTTAATAAAGATTTTATTTATTTGTTTTTAGAGAGATGGGAAGGGAGGGAGAAAGAGAGGGAGAGAAACATCAATGTGTGATAGATACATCAATTGCCTCTCGCACACCTCCAACCAGGACCCGGCCGGCAACCTAGGACTGTGCCCTGACTGGGAATCCAGCCGGTGACCCTTTGGTTTGTAGGCTGGCACTCAGTCTACTCAGTCACACCAGCCAGGGCAGTAATTTTAGTAATAATTAACTCTTGCATTTAATGTACATATTCAGTGGTTATTTACATGAAACTGAACTTACCCTATAGATATTTATAAAGAAAAAGACCCAATTTCTCACAGGTTGGTATCTCGTATTAGCTGAAATCTATGCATGTCTGCTTTCATTCATTAAAGCATTATTGTATATAGTATAGGAGATAAATTTGATGTTTTTAAATTTTTGCTGAGTTTGTTTTTTAGTCATAATTTTAATGTTTTTATTTTTGTTTTTAAGACTTTGTTGGCCTCCATTTGACCAAAAAAGTGATACCGAGTTCCGGAAACATTGCTTTGAATGGTTAAAAAAAATTTCTGTAAGTATTCTCTTTCTGGAAAAGGAAAACTTAGGGAGGTTAAAAATTACATTAATTGTTTTTCTAGTTTTTTTGAGGTACAATTGTATATTAATTTTTTAAAGGTGAACTATTTTTAATGCTTTTATGCAAATGGTATAAGCAAGGAAATATTAATTAGAATAATACTTTTTATGTTTTTGGAATGGGATTCTGTATATTTCTAGAACACCAACTTCGCTGGCTAGGTGCATTGGAAATAGGTTTTTGAGTCCCTTGGAGTTTCTATCACAATTTTTATTTAAAGAAAACTTTTGACTACAGATTATTTTAGCTTCTGTCCCCAAATAGTATCAATAATTGTGGCTTTGTATTGTAATTACTTTTTTGTGATCAAGTTCTCCAAGAATATAGAAAGTGTGATGTAAATATAAAGGTTATTGTTGATAAGATCTTTCAGAATTGTTTATTTCTCTTTCCATAGGCTGAATGTGGAAGTAGCTTTCCTCAAGTTGTTGGTTCACTATTTCTTTCTCCTGGTGGTCCTAAATTTATTCATTTGATGTATCATTTTGCAAGATTTGTTGCAATAAAATATATAAAAACCCATTCTAAAGGTAAGTTAAGCTTATAGTAAGAATCTTTTTTAGTTTTGTTTCTTAAATATTATTATTCACAGTTTGCAAGTCATCAGGAGATTTTAATAAAGCAAGAAGATAAAATTATTAAGTAACCTCAAAAGGCAAATAGTTAATATTCTATTGTACTAGAACTATAGTTTGAAACTCTGTCATAATGAGCATAAGTAACAAGTCAAATTATTTTATTATGTTAAATATTTTAGGCTCTGTAGACCACACAGGGTCTCTGTCACGTATACCTCCGTGTGTGTATGTGTGTTTAAATATAACCTTTAAAAATGGAGAAAGTTGAGCCCTGGCTGGTGTAGCTCAGTGGATTGAGCGCAGGCCTGCGAACCAGAGGATCGCGGTTCGATTCCCAGTCAGGGCACATGCCTGGGTTGCAGGCCAGTTCCCAGCAGGGGACACATGAGAGGCAACCCTACATTGATATTTCTCTCCCTCTCCCTCTCTTCTACCCTTCCCCTCTAAAGATAAATAAATAAAAAAAATCTTAAAAAAAAAAATGTAGAAAGTATTTCTAGCTTGCTGACCTCCGAAAATTGGCCAATGGGACAGATTAGACTTGCTGATTATAGTTTGCCTCTAATATATTGTATGCAATGTTGTATTGAATTTTTTTGAGATTTATTTTGGCTACTCGTTGTGTGGGAACTTTTTGTTACAAATTGCTGTTTTAAAGGGATTTGATCTATTAATTTATAGAAACAAAATACACGTTGGATATTTAAGCTAAGAATTAAAAGAGTGCTATTTGTAGCTCATTAAATATGCTGTTCTGTTTAATTGATTTATGCTCAAAAACATGGACAGGAAAATACAGAAAAGTTGATGCAATTAAACCACACCCATCTTCCAATTTCTAGAGACAACTATTAACTGACATTTTGGTTTATTTTTCTCAGGTTTTCTTTTTTTTTCTTTTCTTTTTTTTTTTTTTGGTGTACATTTATATTTATATGTTTAATTACTTTGAATGGATAACATTTTTTATGATTCAAAAAATCAAAAGGTTAAAAGTCTGTCTTCTACCTCTATTCTTTACTTAGTTTCCCTTCTTCGAAGCAACCAATGTAATCAGTAATAAAAGCATATATGTATGTATCATTTTTCTTTTTTAATGTAAAAAATTTTTTAAATTTTTTATTTTATTTTATTTTTTTAATATATGTTATTGATTATGCTATTACAGTTGTCCTATTTTTCCCCCATCATTCCCCTCACCCTGCACACCCCCTCCCACCCACATTCCCCCCTTTAGTTCATGTCCATGTGTCATAAGTTCTTTAGCTCCTACTTTTCCCATACTATTCTTGCCCTCCCCTTGTCTATTTTCTACCCACCGTCTATGCTACTTATTCTCTGTACCTTTTCCCCCTCTCTCCTCCTCCTACTCCCCTGTTGCTAACCCTCCATGTGATCTCCATTTCTGTGTTTCTGTTCCTGTTCTAGCTGTTTGCTTAGTTTGTTTATGTTTTAGGTGTGGTTGTTAATATCTGTAAGTTTACTGTCTTTTTACTGTCCTATTTTTTATCTTCTTTTTCTTAGATAAGTCCCTTTAACATTTCATATAGTAAGGGCTTGGTGATGATGAACTCCTTGAACTTGATCTTATCTGAGAAGCACTTTACCTTCCCTTCCATTCTAAATGAAAGTTTTGCTGCATAGAGCAATCTTGGATGTAGGTCCTTGACTTTCATGACTTGGAATACTTCTTTCCAGCCCCTTCTTGCCTGGAAGGTCTCTTTTGAGAAATCAGCTGACAGTCTGATGGGAACTCCTTTGTAGGTGACTGTCCCCTTATCCCTTGCTGCTTCTAGAATCCTCTCCTTCATTTTAATCTTGGCTACTGTAATTATGATGTGCCTTGGTGTGTTCCTCCTTGGGTCCAACTTCTTTGGGACTGTCTGAGCTTCCTGGACTTCCTGGAAGTCTATTTCCTTTGCCAGATTGGGGAAGTTCTCCTTTATTATTTGTTCAAATAAGTTTTCCACTTGTTGCTCTTCTTCTTCCCCTTGTGGTACACCTAATTCGGATGTTGGGACATTTAAAGATGTCCTGGAGGTTCCTAAGCCTCTCCTCATTTTTTGGAATTCTTGTTTCTTCCTTGTTTTCTGTTTGGTTGTTTGTTTCTTCCTTCTGGTCCACTCCATTGATTTGAGTCCCAGTTTTCCTCCCATCTCTATTGGTTGGTTCCCTGTACGTTTTCCTTCATTTCACTTAGTGTAGCCTTCATTTGTTCATCTAATTTGTGAGCAAAATCAACCAATTCTGTGAGCATCCTGATCACCGTGGCTTTGAACTGTGCATTGGATAGGATGGCTGTCTCTTCAACGCTTAGATGAATTGGCTCTGGGGCTTTGATTTGTTCTTTGGTTTGGGCCTTTTTTTTTTTTTGGTCTGGTTGCAGCTGTTATGTAGTGAGGGGTGGAACCTTAGGTGTTCCCCAGGGCGGGGCAGCCCAGTCACTGGGTAGTGACACTGTATGTGGGGGTGGGGTCCAAGAGGGAAAAATGGCGCTTGCTCTGCTCTCACTCGGATTCCAGTCCCTTTCCCCGCTTCCCCTTCGCCTGGATTATCTGTGCGCAAATGTGGGACCACCTCATCAGCCAGCCACCTTGCTCGGCCTCGTTGGGTCTGCACAGTTGCCACCCTGTGCCCAGGGTCCGCTAGCTGCCACTTGTGCACCTGGGGCCTGCTAGCCACTGCCCGTATGCCTGGGAACTGCCAGCTGCTGCTGCCTGGGTTCCTGGGTCCACACCTCCACTTTTTCCTGCCGGGACTCTGCCCCTCTTACCGGTCTGGATGAATGGTTGTTGGACATCAGTACAGTTCAGTTTTCCATCAGTTCTGGTTGTTTTCTTGTTTCTAAATATTTGTTACCCTCAATTGTGGTTGTGAGAGGAGGTACAGTGTATCCACCTATACCTCCATCTTGGCCGGAAGTCTAGTTTATTTTTTTAAAAGATTTTATTTATTTACTTTTAGAGAGAGGAGAAGGGAGGGAAAAAGAGAGGGAAATATCAATGTGTGGTTGCCTCTTGTGTGCCCCCTACTGGTGATGTGGCCTGCAATCAAGGCACGATTGATCCCCTGACTGGGAATTGAACTGGCAACCCTTTGGTTTGCAGGGCAGTACTCAATCCACTGAGCCCCACCAACCAGGATTATTTTTTTATGTTACGATTTAATCCTTATTGTATTTAAAAAAATTTTTTTTACATGTTCTTTTGTTTAAAAAACCGTAAATGGTAATGTACATCTGGTTTTGAATCTTGTGTTTTTCATTTAACATTACATAATGGAGATCATCGTGTATCAGTTTGTAGAGCTTCCTTATTCTCCTTCTGTCTCTTTAGAACTGCATATTTGAATGGATGTGTCATAATATATATAACATGTCTTCTGCTGACTGATCTTTGGCTTTTCCCCCTAATTCTTTGCTATAAAAACAATGCTACAGTGAGAAACTACACATACAGTGTGGGGCAAAAGTAGATTTACAGTTGTTTGTATGGAAAATAATGCAATAATAAATAATAATACAAGAATAAATTATTTCACATATAACTGCAAACCTACTTTTGCCCTACCCTGTATATCATTTTGTGTATGTTCAAATAAATATACATACACACATACATACACACTGTGTGTGTGTGTGTGTGTGTGTGTGTGTGTGTGTAATTCCTGGAAGATGATTTCTTGGTCAAAGAAATTGTGAATTTGTAATTTGCTCTTATTGCCAAATTATTTTCTGTGGAAATTGAACAATTTATACTTGTATTGTCAGTATATGGAGACTGTCTATTTTCCCAAAGTCTCACTGACGTTATGTGTGATCAAACATTTTTATCTTTACAGTCTGATAATTAAAGTGGAATCTCAGGGCAGTTTTAATTTGTATTTCTCTCATTATGTATTTAGTTAGATTGAAAACTGTTGAAGTATTTAAGAATAATTTATATATTTTTTACTCTATGTCAATATGCTTTCTCCATTTTTCTCTTTAGCTATTTTCTTTTTCATTTGTAGGAGCTTTTATTTGTTATCCCTTCTCTGTAATGTGACATGTAAACATTTTTCTAGTTTATCTTTTATGCACAGTTTTTTAAAAACATATACTTTTTCTTTATAGGTATTTGCATATTTTTAAATTTAATGTAACATAAGCATTTTACTAGTTTTTTATTACTAGGTGATCTACTGCGATTGCATGCAACCCAAACTATTTTATATGAAATATGTGTGCTTGAATTTAGCAAAAGTTTATTGTCTATAAGGCTTCTAAGCATGGGTTGTCCTATTTCTTTTCTTTTTTAAGATTTTATTTATTTTTAGAGAGTGGGGGAGGGAGGGGGAAAGAGAGTGAGAGAAACATCCATTGGTTGACTCTCTCATACCCGCAACTGGGGACCCAATCTGCAACCCAGGCATGTGCCCTGATGGGGAATCTAACTGGTGACCTTTCCATTTGCAGACCGGTGCTCAGTCCACTAAGCCACACCAGCCAGGGCTCTATTGTCTTATTTCTGATTTAAAACAATTCCAGTCAACATTTTGAGTCTGTACACGACTTTTACATTCAGTGAACTCATCCCATGCTGAATATTTAGAAATTGTGGTGGTTTCTTTGGACTTAATTCTAGGACCTGGAATAGTAATGTTAAAGTGCAGGGTGGAGTCCCTGTTTTCCAGAATATTTATCTTTATTGTACTGAGCCATCTTAAAGTAGGATTTATTGCATTTATTACAGGTAAAAAACCTGGACTCTGAAACGTTTGGGTGGATTGTTCTTAGGGTCTGCTCTGCATAGTCAAGAATTACTTGAGCAACGGAGACTGGTTTTTGGTTGTCCTATCCTATTCTTACTAGCAAGAAAAATAAGCTGATGGCACCAATAGAGGTGATGTGGTATCACCTCATCACTTACAGTATATTTTCTTCTTTGTTATTAAAAGATCTTAAGAATTTGCTCATGTAAAAATGGAGACAACTATACTTGAACAACAATAAAAAATGTGAAAGAAAGAGAATTTGCTCATGTATGATAGTGTGTTCATGGATATAGCAACCTGTGATAAGAATTACTATTTTGGGCAGATGTACTCTAAAAGGTTTTAATTATGTAAAACAACTCAACTTCAGATACCCTTTTCAAGTTGCCTACTTTAAAAATAGGTTATTCTTGCTTTTGATGAAATTAGTTTTATCTTTTTGTGTATGTGGCATGCCGTCTTTTAAAGAGTTGTTAGTTAATGAGGTTGTTAATCTCTTTAAAAATTAATAATAAATAATAAAATCCAACATTTTAAATGTTTATTAGTTTGTAAGCCTAAGTTTTCTATGATCTTGTGTCCCATGTAGGCTCATCCAAACATTTTGCAGAGACATTTAATGAAAAGCCACAAGATTTGCATAAGTGCATCGCCAGGTCTCATGTAGCACGTAACAGATTTTTACAAATTTTACAAAGAGAAGATTTTGTTTTACAAAAGTATCAGGAAATTTCACAGTAAGTAGTAGTTTGATAGTTGGAAAAATGAAAATTCCTTTCTTTTTGTACAAATGTCATCAATATACCTTCAGTGGTAATAAACTGTGCTTAACTCAAAACTCCCTTGCTGTTATCTTTCAATTTTAAAGCCAGATAACTTCTGAATAAAATGTTTTAAACTTTAGTTATACGGTAAATGAAAGTTTAGAGGAAAGGAAAGGATCACTTTAAATTTTTAATTTCTTAGGAGATTTTTCTTTTTTTTTAACATGGAAGTATATTTTCAGGCTGTATAGTATTCCTTTTGTATCTTTTTAAAAAAAGATTTTATTTATTCATTTTTAGAGAGGGGAAGGGAGGGAGAAAGAGAGGGAGAGAAACATCCATGTGTGGTTGCCTCTTACACGCCCCCTACTGGGGACCTGGCCTGTAACCCAGGCATGTGCCCTGACTGGGAATTGAACAGGTGACTCTTTGGTTTGCCGGCCCTCGCTCAATCCACTGAGCTACGTGAGCCAGGGCTGAGTCACGTCTGTGTGCCAGTACTGTTAGGCACTAGTCCTACAGTATTAAACAAGATAGGCAAGGTTCTTAATTTCAAAAACTGTGTGTCTAATTTTTTTAAAAGATTTTATTTTATTTATTTTTAGAGAGAAGGAAGGGAGGGAAAAAGAGAGGGAGAGACATCAATGTGTGGTTGCCTCTCATGTGTCCCCTACTGGGGACCTGGCCTGCAACCTAGGCATGTGCCCTGACTGGGAATTGAACCAGTAACCCTTTGGTTCGCAGGCCCGCGCTCAATCCACCAGTCAGGGCTAATTTTTTAAAATTATTAACAACTCTAGTAAGGTAACTTTTTAAATACTGCGTTATGTATTATAAAAGACAATTCTTTTATGTTACTTTAAAACTGTAATGTTGCATGACTGTCTTAGATAACATTGAAATTTATTCCCAAGGTATGTAAAACAAAGATAACAGAGTAACTAACCTCTAACATTTTTACCTGAAGTCAGAGAGTATATGAGCCAAGAAATCCTTAGTCCACCTCAATAGCAGCCTGTATGTTAAATTTTGTAACTCTAAAAGGAAATGTAGAGTACTTCAGCTAGCTGCTGGGTGTATTTAAATGAGTAGTTCTCAGAGGCCTTGAGCAAATATATGAAAGGGGGAAAATATTAAAGTAATTGTACTTTAATTGTAATGGAATTACAGGTGGTCCCTGACTTGCAATGCTTAGACCTAAGATTTTTTGACTTTATGTTGTGTGAAAGCCATACACATTCACTAGAAACTGTACTTCAGATTTTGAATTTTGATCTTTTCCTAGGCTGATGATATGTTGGTATGGTACTCTCTCATAATGCTGGGCAGTGGCAGTGAGCTGCAGTTCCTAGCCAGGCACATGATCGTAAGGGTAAACAGCTGAGACCCTGCAGTGTACTGTGTTGCCAGCATTTTTTGGGTCTTGTGTTTTATGTTTTAGCATCTGATCATGTCTACAAAATGTCCATCTGTATCTCTTGAATCTGATGAGAAGGGTAAGGCAGTTTACTTTTGAGATAAAACTCAAGATAGTTGCCCAAGTGCTAATGTAGTGTTCTGAGCACATTTAAGGTAGGCTAGCTTAAGTTATGATGTTCAGCAGGTTAGGTCAGTGATTTTCAACCATTTTCATCTCGTCACAAACATAAATTAATTACTAAAATTTGGTGGCACATCAGAACATAAATTTTTCCCCTATCTGAGAAAAAATAGGTATAATTTTAATTCATTCACACCAGATGGGTATTATTGTGTTGGCTGTTGTTATTTTTTAATTTGACAGTCTAGGGGAGAATTAGTCAGTGCTGCCTGACTAAATAGTCAGGTATTGCATGTTTTAAAAATTCTTGTGGACTCCCGGCCAAGATGGAGGCATAGGTGGACCCACTGTGCCTCTTTGCACAACCAAAATTAAGGACAACAAAGATTTAGAAACAAAATATCCAGAACTGATAGAAAATTGAACTGTACGGAAGTCCAACAACCATTTACCCAGACCGGTAAGAGGGGCGGAGTCGTGGCAGGAAAAAGTGGAGGTTGGTGGACCCGGGCATGCAGGCAGCAGCGGCTAGCAGACTCCAGGTGCACAAGCGGCAGCTAGCGGACCTTGGGCACAGGGTGGCAATGGTGAAGACCTAGTGAGCCCCCGCAAGGCGGCTGGCTGACCTGGCAGTCCCACATTCCCGGGCAGATAATCTAGGCAAAGGGGAAGCGGTGGAGGGGACTGGAATCTGAGAGTGCGGAGCAAGCACCATTGTACCCTCTTGGGCCCCGCCCCCACATACAGCGTCACTGCCTAGCAACTGGGCTGCTCTGCCCTGGGGAACACCTAAGGCTCTGCCTTCACTACATAACAGCCGTGATCAGACTGAAAAAAAACCCCAAAATGGCTCAAACGGGAGAACACATCAAAGCCCCAGAGCCAATTCATCTAAACGTTGAAGAGATAGCCATCCTATCAGATGCACAGTTCAAAGCCCTGGTGATCAGGATGCTCACAGAATTGGTTGATTTTGCTCACAAATTAGATGAACAAATGAAGGCTACACTAAGTGAAATGAAGGAAAACGTACAGGGAACCAATAGAGATGGGAGGAAAACTGGGACTCAAATCAATGGAGTGGACCAGAAGGAAGAAACAAACATCCAATCAGAAAAGAAGGAAGAAACAAGAATTCCAAAAAATGAGGAGAGGCTTAGGAACCTCCAGGACATCTTTAAACGTCCCAACATCCGAATTATAGGTGTACCACAAGGGGAAGAAGAAGAGCAACAAGTGGAAAACTTATTTGAACAAATAATAAAGGAGAACTTCCCCAATCTGGCAAAGGAAATAGACTTCCAGGAAGTCCAGGAAGCTCAGACAGTCCCAAAGAAGTTGGACCCAAGGAGGAACACACCAAGGCACATCATAATTACATTAGCCAAGGTTCAAATGAAGGAGAGAATTCTAGAAGCAGCAAGGGATAAGGGGACAGTCACCTACAAAGGAGTTTCCATCAGACTGTCAGCTGATTTCTCAAAAGAGACCTTACAGGGAAGAAGGGGGTGGAAAGAAGTATTTGAAGTCTTGAAAGGCAGGCACCTACATCCAAAATTGCTCTATCCAGCAAAGCTTTCATTTAGAATGGAAGGGAAGATAAAGTGCTTCTCAGATAAGGTCAAGTTGAAGGAGTTCCTCATCACCAAGCCCTCATTATATGAAATGTTAAAGGGACTTATCTAAGAAAAAGAAGATAAAACTATGACAGTGAAAAGACAGCAAACTCACAGCTATTAACAACCACACCTAAAACATAAACAAACTAAGCAAACAGCTAGAACAGGAACAGAAACACAGAAATGGAGATCACATAGAGGGTTAGCAACAGGGGCGTAGGAGGAGGAGAGGGGGGAAAGGTACAGAGAATCAGTAGCATAGACGGTGGGTAGAAAATAGACAAGGGGAGGGCAAGAATAGTGTGGGAAAAGTAGAAGCTAAAGAACTTATGACACATGGACATGAACTAAAGGGGGGAATGTGGGTGGGAGGAGGTGTGCAGGGTGAGGGGAATGATGGGAAAATGGGACAACTGAAATAGCATAATCAATAAAATATTTTTTAAAAAAAGAAAAAAAACATTAAAAAACACAGTATTCCAAAATAGGACTTTCTGAGTTAAAAAAAAAAATTCTTGTGGCACACTGGTTAATAAAATGAATTTTTGATTTATGATATTTGAAACTTGTGATGGGTTTGTTGGGATGTGTAACCCCACATAAGTTGAGGAGCATCTGTAAATTTGTCATTTTGTGTCTTTTCTTTCAGAGTATCAGTTAAAGAAGTACAAAGTTTGAGATCAGAATGTATAGGACAGCAAAACCAAATAGAAAAGTAAGTTCCTTTTAGAGCTGAAAGTTGCCTTACATGTTAGCTCCTGTATTTTACAGGCAAGGAAACTGACAGTCCCAGAAACATAAGTAATATATCAATAGTTAGATGATGATAGGTATAGAATATAATTCTGATTCCTAATCCAGTTCTAATAAATTATTGCCTTGAGCTAGAATTTTATTTTTGTTTTAATTGGAATGGTTGTTAGTGGCTGGGTTTGCAGATTAATTAGCTCTTTGTATGGTAAATTATATGATTTTTAAAATGACTAATGAGATTATTTAATTTTAACTAGAATGGAACCTTATGATGACCAAGATGATATACAAGAGAAAATTCAAAAGGTGAGACAGCTTTTGAAGAGAGAAATGTAATCATTCTTTCTTTTTTTTCTTTTTTTTGATAATCTTGCTTTTGTGATAGGCAATGTTTGCTTACTTAATTGGACTATCTTTGTTACTTTTTTTAGCACTTTTACTTTCTTTTTACTCATTATCTAAGTGTTATATATTTAAAGGTATCAAAATGGTGCCTCTCAAATGTTTGAATATGATGGGGAAAATTAGTATATAATTTATAAGACTAACTGTATACAAAAGCAGCTTTAAATGTGTTTAATTTAGTCTTTCATGACAGCAAGAAAAGTTCATTTTTATTGTAGTTTTGTAGTATTAATTTATCAAAATAAAATATGTTAACTGAAGGAAGATGGTAAGTATGGAAGAAAAATGAAAAGTTAAATTGAGGCTGGCTTGGTAGTAGAGTATCTGGCGGACATAAATGGTCTGAGGCTTTCAGAGGTTGGCTTTGATGTGGGTAGAAGTGTTTTCTTAGGCCTCCTTTGTGTTTAGATCAGGGGTCCCCAACCCCCAGGCCCCTTCTGGTCCCTGGTGCTAAAATAGTTGGGGCCCACTGGTTTAGATGACATGTCTCTCAAGCTCTTTGTTCTGATCCTGTGATTACCATGCTGCTCTGGGTATTAATTTGGCTTCTCAGGCACTTTGTCACTAGGAAAGGTGAGTGCTGTCCTCAGGAAGTAATCATTCATCTCAGTGAATGTTACATCAGGAATCTTTTGTGTTCAGGCATTCTTCTAGATAGTAGAACAGTGAAAAAAATGGCAGTCATTTTTTTCATGAAGCTTCCAGTTTAGTGAATGTAAATATTACCAAGTGCAGTATTTTTTATTGTAAATCTAATAGGTTGGTATGAAACCTATTAAAGTTTTCATAGCAATCTCTTCTGAGTTCAGTTAATGTTGTTCAGTTTCAACTTTGAGCCATCGATAAGATAAAATTTCTAGACTGGATCTTAGTAAGTACACCAAGGAAATGCCATTGTATTAAACCTCTAGCCCAGGGGTGTCAAACTCATTTTCACCGGGGGCTGAATCAGCCTCTGGCTGCTTTCAAAGGGCTGAATGTAAGTTCAGCTACTTAACAGTTAAGGAGTAGTTACATTTATACAGTCCTAAAATTATATTTGGCCCTTTCAAGGCAACCAGAAGCTGATGTGGCTGGCCCCCAGCGAAAATCAGTTTGACACCCCTGTTTTAGAGTATTAAAATACAGCTAGTTAATCTTTTCACCAGAAATCATTCCAGGCATACTTCATTTGTTCTTGGAAGTGAGCATATATTTGTGTTGTACATTTCTTTAATGTATGTACAGATTGCGTATAGACTTTAATGTTTTGTTTGTTTCTGTTTTCAAAGGTTCGGTCTTTGTGGGGCGCAGTGAATGAAACACTCCTGTTTTTGGAAGAAGAGAGAGAAGTTGTTAGTTCAGTCCTTAGTCTTGTTAACCAATATACTTTAGATGGAACTAATGTTACTATCAATGTTCCAAGGCTCTTACTTGACAAAATTGAGAAACAAATTTGTCAGGTAAGCATTTGATATTAAAGAAGCTTTTGAGAAAACTCCCTTTATGGAATTATTTTATGTATTACATGTTTTTCTTGCAGTTTTTTTCTACTGTTTTCAGAATTTATTATTGAGTATATGTAGTAAAATTTTCATAAAGAGCAGTATGGTAAAGAAAGCTGTGCATCTTTATGGCCATCAACTTTTATTAGTTGTCTGTACCTTGAATTGGTGTTACATCATATATAGAGTAGGGAGTAGGAAGTTA
The DNA here is from genome assembly GCA_039655065.1 of Glossophaga mutica. NCBI lineage: Eukaryota > Metazoa > Chordata > Mammalia > Chiroptera > Phyllostomidae > Glossophaga > Glossophaga mutica. The sequence continues at coordinate 140,074,107 of CM077305.1, read as the reverse complement.
CTTAGGAAGATGATATGGTACTTAGTTCTTTATAAATTCTCAAGTATAGCAACAATGATCTGATTGCTAAATCTCTTTTTTTATTTTAATTGATTTTTAGAGACAGAGGAAGGGAGGGAGAGAGAGAAAGAAATATCAGTTTGTTGTTCCACTTATTTTATGTATTCATTGGTTGATTCTTGTATACATCCTGACTGAGGATTGAACCTCCAACTTTGGTGTTATTGGGTTGATGCTCTAACCAACTGAGCAACCTGGCCAGGGCCATAAATATCTTCTTAAAAACTCTCTATTCTCTCTGATTTCTCTTTCATCTTGATGCTATGAATATTTGAAATCATTTCTTTATTTAGCTTTTGTGACATCAATGTCTCTCTTCTGTGGTTTTTCAGATTGCTGTTCTTAGTTTTTCCACTGATTTCTTTTTCTCTGCCTGACTTTTAAATGAAAATGTTCCCACAGTTCCTTTAATGTCCCCTTTTCTTTCCCACATTACAAATACATATATATTTTCTTAACCAGTTCCATGGCTTCATCAGCTTCCTATACATTAACATTCTTGAATTGGTATTTCCAGTCTCTCTCTTTTAACCCAAACTATATCCAATTATTTTCATCTGGATAGCCTACATTTCTGTCCCCCCCCCCCTTTTTTTTTTTTTTTGGTAACATATTTATTAAGCATCTCTATATGCCAAGTATTGGTTATAGTACAGGGAATACAAAGATAAAATATTGTTGTGACCCTGAGGAGCTTTGACTTTCATAGGTAACATGACAAGTATTTCAAATTCAGATGACATAAAAACTAAGATCTGTCAACTCAAGAGTCCGGGCTTTGGCCAGGTAGCTTAGTTGGTTAGTGATGTCCCAATATGCCAAGGTTGCTGGTTTGATCCCAAGTCAGGGTACATACAAGAAGCAACCAATGAATGCATAAATAAGTGGAACAACAAACCATTTCTTTCTCCTTTCTTCTCTCAAACATTACTAAATAAAATTAAAAACAGAAAGAGTCCTAGAGGGACCAGGCAGGTAATGTGTATAAGTAAAGTTTGCTAATTGTTTGTGACAATTGGGAAAAAGTAGGAAGTGATAAGGTTTCTGGAGAAATAGTAATTTTTATGTAAAATCGATGATTAAAAATATTGGCAACTAATACAAATGATTTTAAAACACTAGGACTGTGCAGGCTAAAAAACATGTCTAAGTTTGGATTCAGCCTGTAGGTGCCATCAATTTGCACCTTTTGTTAAAACATGAATTCATACTCATTTTTCCAAATCTGCTCTTTCTCAGTCTTTATTTTGCTTCCATATATTTGCATTTCTTTTATTCTAGTTTTCAGCTTTTTTTTTTGTAAATTCTTTTTTTTTTTTTTTTTTTAAGATTTTATTTCTTTACTTTAGAGAGATGGAAAGAAGGGAGAAAGAGAGGGAAAGAAATATCTATGTGTAAGACATAAATAGATTGGTTGCCTCACACACCCCCAACTAGGGACCTGGCTAGCAATCCAGGCATGTGCCCTGACTGGGAATCAAACTGGTGATCTCTTTGTTCACAGACGGGCACTAGTTTTCAACTTTACATAACAAAAAATGAAGCATGGCCTGTTAATTCTTCCATAACAGTTTTCTTTGGACCCAAATTATTTACATAGTGTTATGGGGGAGGGGTAGAAATCTAACTTTTTCATTCTTCTTTAAGATAACCTTTTTATATAATAGTAAAACATATAAATATATTTATATAGCACTTTACTATCTTAAGAACTTAGAGTTCACCACTTTATTTTTTTTCTTCTGAATCCTTAGTTGCACATAGGAAATGTTTATGAGGCTGGGAAATTGAACCTATTAACCGTTATTCAGTTATTAAACGAAGTCTTGAAAGTAATGAAATATGAATGTTGTCAGGCTGACCAAGCAAGACTAACTATAGACCTTCACTTCCTTGAAAAAGAGACCAAATTTCAGAGACAAAGATTATTGGATCTGAAGCATATAAGGTACTAGTAAGATTCTCTGTTATTTTATTGGGTGAGGAGTTAGGATGGTTTTAAAAGTTCTCAGTACAACGTGTTTTGTTAACAACTCTTGCTTTGACAAATCAGTGTGAAAATTTTACTAGTGGTCAAAAACCTTTTGTCATCAACTCTCAGAGAGGGACATGAAGTAGAAAGGAAAATTAATGTAGTTTTCTTTTTGTCTGGAATATATTATTTGCCCCGAGTGATAATTCTTTATGAAATAATTTCAGCTTTTCTATACCTTTTCTTTGGTGGGGTCTACTAATAAAACTAGGGCTCAGACAAGTTTTTTGTTTATGCAGTGACCAAGAAGGACAGGCTCGCCTTTAGGACTGGATAGGGCTTGGGACTAGAATATTGACTTGAGTTCAGAACCAGGAAAAAGTTGTACTTTAAAGATAAATGGAACAATAGATGTATGGTTACTTTCTGGTCTTAAAAGGAAAAAAAAGTATTTTAGGTTCTCAGTATTTATTGTGAGAGTTTATTCAATTTATATGTGCTGCATTGGTTGAACTTTTAGTTATATTTTCTTTCTTTATAAACTTCTTAAAGTTTACTCAGTACTTTTGTGTATTCATCTTTTGAATAAAGTTATTTTAATGCTATTATAGGCACAAATTAAAAGAAGATCTTACAACTATAACACATTCTATTGTTGAAAAACAAGGAGAATGGCATAAAAAGTGGGAAGAATTTCTTGGTCTGTCTCCTTTCAGTCTAATTAAAGGTTGGACTCCAGTAAGTAATATAGACTTGCCTTTTGCCTTTTTTAAAAAATATTTTTAGTTTTCAGTTACAGTTGACATATAACATTACATTAGTTTCAGGTGTACAACATAGTGTTTAGACATATGTATAACTTATGAGGTGATCACCCGATAAATCTAGTACCCATCTGACACTGTACATAGTTGCTACAATATTATCGACTATATTTCTATGCCAGTGATTTTCAACTAGTGTACCACAAGAATTTTTAGAACATGCAAATACCTGACTATTTACTTGGGGGCACTGACCTCTTTTCTCTTAGACTGTTACATAAAAAAATGGCAACGGCCAACACAACAATAGCTGTCTGGTGTTAATGAATCAAAATTTGTAACTACCAATTTGTACTTAATTTCTTTCTCTTGTTTACCCATTCCCTAGCCCCTTCCTGTCTGGTAATTATCAAAATGTTCTCTGTTTTTGTTTATTTTGTTTTTCATATTCCACATGTAAGTGAAATCAGTGGCATTTGTCTTTCTCTGTATGACTTCTTTCACTTAGCACAATACTCTCTAGGTCTACCCATGTTGTTGCAGATGGTAAGATTTCATTCCTTTCTAAGCTGAGTTATATTCCATTGTATATATATGCCATTTCTTTAACTATTCATCTATTGATGGACATTGAGGTTGGTTCCATATCTTAGCTATTGTAAATAATGCTGCAGTGAATATATGGATGCATATGCTTTTTTTGAATTAGAGTTTTGGGTTTCTTTGGACAAAGAAAGTGGAATTGCTGGTTTCTTCTTTTGTTATAGCCTTTGTTTTAAAGTCTGTTTTGTCTGATACAAGTATTGCTATCCCAGCTTTTTTTTTTTTTTGTTTCTATTTTCGTGAAGTATGAAAATATTTCCCTTTATTTTCATCCCTTTACTTTCAGTCTGTGTGTGTCTTTCAATCTGAAGTGAGTCTCTTATGGGCAGCATACGTAAGGGTCTTTTTTTTTCTTACCCATTTAACTACATTGTGTCTTTTGATTGGAGCATTTAATCCATTTACATTTAAAGTAATTATTGATAGGTATGTAGTTATTGCCATTTTATTACTCACATTTTTAATTGTTTCTTCTTTTTCTTCTTGTTAAAGAAGTCCCTCTAACATTTCTTGTAATACTGTTTGATTGGTGGGGATGAACTCCTTTAGCCTTTTCTTGTGTGGGATTGACTTGCTTTTTGGAGATTAGTTTAATATAAGGCAGTTTCTTGATTTATCATGTTATTAACGACATAGAAATGCTATGTGTTTGTCATTTTTGCATTTGAGCCTAAAGTTCAAATGTTTAGTTTCTGTAATTCTTCTAAATACATGTAAAAAATGGGATATTCCTCTTTATGTTAGGTACTATTATGTTTGAGATATAGTTGAAGGACAAAGTAGTTCTCTTGTTTCTAATACTGTACTCCTTGTTTTAAAAATAATTATAGGATCATTTATATGCACCATAATTCTGTCTTTGTTGGAATCATCCATTCATAGATTAACTTAGTATTGTTATGTGGTAGTGAGTAAAATATGTATATTTCAAAATTTTGCATTCTCTGTTTTAAGGCTGTGGATCTTTTACCACCTATGTCTCCTCTTTCGTTTGATCCTGCCTCAGAAGAAGTATATGCAGGAAGTATTCTTTTGCAGTACCCTGCTTCACTTCCAGGTTGGTTATTTTTTTCTCTTAAACTCCCTCTCATCAATATTTCTCACTATGGTAACTGTTCCTTTACATTCTTTTTTCCCCCAGTTATTTTCTGTTGTGGTGAAATGCACATCATTTCACTGTTGTAAAGTGTACATTTCAGTGGCATATTCTAAATTCACAAAGTTGTGTAACCATCACCACTGCCCAGTTCCAGAGTATTTTCATTACCTTAAAAGAAACCCTGTATCCATTAAAAGTCACTTCCCATGTCCACCTCTTCCAGTCCTGACAACCACTAATGTACTTTGTGTCTCTATGCATTTGCTTATTCTGGATATGTTGTGTAAATGGAGTCATATAGTATGAGGCTTTTTGTGTTTGCCTTCTCTCACTTGTATAGTTTTCTACTTTGCACAGTGTCATTGTTGTTATTTTTTAATCCTCACTTGAGGATGTGTTTTACTGATTTTAGGGAGAGAGGAAGGGAAAGAGAGACGCACACAGACATTGATGTGAGAGAGAAACATCGATCAGTTGGCTTCTGTATGCATCTGGACTTAGAATTAAACCTAAAACCTAGGTATGTGCCCTGACTGGGGGTCAAACCTATAACCTTTTGGTGCATGGGATGATGCTCCAACCAGCTGAGCCACCTGGTCAGGCATGCACAATGTGTTCAAGGTTCATCCAGGTTGTAGCATGTATCAATACTTCATTACTTTTTATGAATACATTCTATTGTATGATCAAACCATATTTTCTTTATCAGTTTTTTCTTTGATGGAAATTTGGGTTGTTTCACCATTCGGCTATTATGAGTAATACTGCTATAAACATTCATTTAGCTCTGGCTGGCGTAGCTTAGTGGATTGAGCTCAAGCTGTGAACCAAAGGGCTGCCGGTTGATTCCTAGTCAGGGTACATGTCTGGGTTGTAGGCCAGGTCCCTAGTAGGAGCCGTGCAGGAGGCAACCATACATTGATATTTCTCTCCCTCTCTCCTTCCCTTCCCCTCCCTCTAAAAATGAATAAATAAAATATTTAAACATTCATTTACAAGTTTTTTTTTGTAGAGGCCCAGAAATTTTTAATGTGAAAGAATGGTACAGTAATTACCTGAATATTTACGACCTGTTTCAACATTTAATGTTTGCCCTATTTGCTTTAAAGGCATATAGTTGTATTTTTGCTAAACCAACTATATTCTAGACATTGAAATGCCTCACTCTGTAAGTTTTTTAGCATGCTTTCCCATAAAAATGACATTTCTCTTTGTGACTACCATACTAATATCACACCTAAAATACAATTCTATATCTTTAACCATTATCACACTTACAAATTACTTTCTCTATAATATCCACTTTATATTCAGTTTCCCCAGTTGCCCAGTAATGTGCAAAAGAAATTATTAGGTTTAGTCAATGTAATATGGATAGGCATCAGAATAAGTGAATAAAAAATGTAGGAATAATACAGCCAAGATGGGACATGATTAGTGTAGGTCATAGTTGAGTTCAGGCAGGCCAGAAGTCATGGCAGGATTTACAAAGAAAAGGGTGAACACAACTGAAATAGGTGATTGTATTGGGAGTCAGGTATGTGGGGAGGACTCTGGTGGGGAAAGATCATAGACCACAGAGCAAGGCTAAGAATAGATGCTAGCAGAGAAGTAGAACATTTTCATTGCATGGTTTGATGGAGGAAAAAGACCTTAGGTAGGAGATTGCTTTTGATGATAGATTTACTTTGAAAGCTCTTGGTTGGCATATTTGGTTAGCACTGTGTTCTCACTTTAGCTTAGTAAGGGCCTTTTGTGTTCTTGTCTGACTTAATTTAGTTCCTGTGAACCATGAAATTGTCCTCTTGTCCATTCAGAGGGCATATTTGCATCTGCTTAAGAAGTCAGTTGGACTTTTTAGAGGTGTTCAGATAAGTTCTTTGGGGGTAACCCTCTCATCCAACATTGCACAGTTTGACTCTTGGGATTCTTTTTATTTCCCTAAGCTGGGGGACCTTAATATTTTTTTATACTTTTTGTAGAGAAACAACTTTTTGCTTCCTCTTACACTTTATATGTTAATTCTTACTTGAAGTAATTTTCTCTTAAATTGTTTTTTAAAATTACATTTCAGAATATTTTTAAAAGTACAGGGAATAATATAAATACCTGCTTACTGAATACTCTTTTGACAAATCTTTGTAATATTAGGTTGTCCAAAACATTTGTTTGTTATTTGCCATAGGATAGCTCTAGTAGTGCTTAGTTTAGTTGTCTTTAACTTCATTCAAAACAATTTTGTTAGATTGTATCATGACAGTGTCATATCAGTGTGTATTTTAAAAAAACTTACCACCCTGGGTGGTGTAGCTGAGTAGATTGAGCCCTGGCTGCGAACCAAAGGGTCACCAGTTTGATTCCTAGGCAGGGCACATGCCTGGGTTGTGGACCAAGTCCCCACTGAGGGCCATGTGAGAAGCAACCACACATAGATGTTTCCCTCCCTCCCTCTCTCTCTAAAAATAAATAAATAAAATCTTAAAAAAAAAATAACAAAGACCCATTTAAGCCACTTGAACTCAGACTTTAACACCCTGTATATATTTAAAAATAAAAATAAAGGAAAAAAAACAACTTACCAAATTGGTGAACTTTTGTGTAACCATTTTAATATTGAAGATGGAAGAAAATATGCGATGTTTTTGACATATTATACTTATTTTTTCAAGAAAGGTAAAAAGGCAACTGGAATACAAAAAAGTTTGTGCAGTGTGTGGAGAAGGTACTGTGACTGACTGAACATGTCAGAAGTGGTTTGTGAAGTTTGATGCTGGAGATTTCTCGCTGGACAATGCTCCATGGTTGGGTAGGCCAACTGAAGTTGATAGAGATCAAATTGAGACATTGAGAACAGTCCGTGTTCTACCACACGAGTAATAGCTGACATACTCAAAATATCTACATCGATAAAGTTATTGGTGAAAATGAAAAATGTATCTTTTATTTTACAGAAAAAACCATATGGACTTTTTGGCCAGTCCAATATTTGCTGTAGCTTTTTAAAAAAAACATACAAATGTGGTTAACTGATGCAGACACTGGCCAGCAGTGTCCGTGTCATTATGGATGAAATAAAACATTCACACAGACTATCGAGTCCAGTGAAGCAAAAAGGACAGCATGGCTTTTCTTTCAAGGGGAGCAAAAGCCTGTGGCCTCTGCCATGACAGGCCTTTATTTTGTCTCTGGCCACATTACATGAAGGTCCTCATTTACTATGCATAGGTTTGCTATAGGTGGTTACCTTTTACAGACAACAAAGGAGCCAATGCCGCTAATCACATCACAGAAGAAGGATATTAGTGAATGAAAAGAGAAAAGGGGTTGAGCCAGTTACACTGCTCCTTGCAAGGTTTAGCATGGATTTTAGGAAGTTACAATAAGCACTTGCTATCCCAATCCAGGTTGAGGGAGTTTCAGCAAAAGCAAGACTCAAAGCGGCTTAGGTATATTGCAAACCTGATTTCCCCTGAGAGAACCTATCTGTGGGTGTGGGTCCTGTGCATCTCCGAGTGGGAGCTGGGCCCACACCATGCAGAAGGGTCTCCCACATCTTCCCCTTTGGTTTTTAATTAGGACCGCTATGATCCCACAAAGCTTGCTGCCTGCTGGTCTCCCACACGACCCTGGGAAAATAATTTGCAAAGACATCAAAGTACATAGAGCATTATTATAATCAGTAAGCAACCAGTGGTTCCAAAGACCCACATTCTCAGATTAAGCCCAATCAATCATTGTCAAGCAGTAATGGTCAAATAGATAGCATTCAAAACACTCTGAGGGCCTATTTTGAGTCAGGGTCAAATAGCTAAAGGCCATAAAATTCTGGGGAAACCAACTTATTTCAGGCTTGGACCCTTATCATTTAAATTGAGGGAACTAGCAAAGTAAGTTTCACAGGATTTTATGCATTCTTTCTTCGGCCTGATTGCCCCAGGGAACCTGCCCTTTCTAGCACAGGGCTGCACCCACCTCCAGCATTGTTTCAGGCTTAGGTGGAGCAGGGGAAGGCAGGCAGCCAAGAGATTAGGAGACTTCTTGCAGGCAGAATGAGGACTCAGGCTATGTCAGGATAGCTGAGGGGCGAGGGTCCATCACCCCCTTTTTCTATAGTCCCCCCAAGTTCTTCCCTAAAGGCCTCCTGCGTGATCATACCTGTCTTTGGTGACCCCTCCCTTGAGGGATCTTACCCATCATTGGCTAACGGACCAAACACTGGGGGCCAGGTAGGGTGAAGTAAAGTGGGCAGAGGCGGTGCTCCTGCTAGGAATATAAGCTTTGTTTCCTTAGTGGCTCAGGTCCTCATGGCAGAACACACCCAGATGAAGCAGGTCCCTTGGGCTCTTAGTCTTGGGGGGGTTACAGCCACTGAAACCAGGCAGGGCGGTTCCCATCTAATCTCCCAGCTTTTTCGTTTGTAAATGCTATTGTAGCCGTTAAGCCTGTGAAACCTACTATTTGCTGTTCTCGAATGCAATCTTAAGAAAACAGCCTCTATATATATCATAAAGCACAAATAAGGATTAAGACAAGGGGGCATCCAAGGGCTGCTGGGACCCAAACTTGTAAATTCAGTCCATTGAAACAATTTTTAGGGTTCAACCGTTGAACATTATGGGGAATCGAGGGGTTGTTGTTGCTCTCTGCAGGAGGTGCCTGAGCCTCAGCCCCTGTCATTGGAACAGACCCCATCCTCCTCCATTGGCAGACCCAGGCTGGTGAGTGATGGTGTGAGTGTCTGTTTTCCTTCTCGTTGTTCAGGGTCAGCTGGGTCATCTGGTTTGTCAGTTGATCGGTTCTTGGCTCCAGGTAGCAGAGCTTGACGTCTATCCTGCTCATGATAAGGCTTTACTCTTTTGGCTGGCAGCCAGACAGGACCTGTAGGGATGGAAACAGACACACACCCTCTTCTCCGAGTTAAGATATCCACAGGGCCCTGCCAAGAGCCATCTCCCAGTGAATCTCTATATAAAACCTGAGGATAAGATGACTTTGGCTCCTTCTGAAAATGTTTCTCATTTGGAATACAAAGTGATTCATCACAATTTAGAAAATTATAGGTAAACAGGACTAACAATCAAATTTTGGGGGGAAGGAATCACAACTCCGCCTTTTCCCATGTTTTAAGAAGATTTTTTAAAATATAACGAGCCTGTTCTACAGATTGTGTGACTGGTGGGAATGTAAGATATTCCTGCTTTATGTTGGATATTCCAACGCTGAAGAAAAACCTGAGTAGAATGGGCAAGATATACAGGGCCATTATCAGTTTTAGTTTGCCAAGGCCGTCCTAAATGACTAAAGGCCTCAAGCCAGAGGGCTTATATATTTTTAGCAGATTCTCCTGTAGATGGGGTGCCTCGCTAAGGGCTTGGCAATCCGGACATTCTTTAATAATTTGCTTAGCTTGGAAAGATAGGCCCCCTGCTGTTTCCACAAGCTGCATTGTGCTCACAATTTTCGAGGAAAGTGGGAAAGATGGGAGGTGGGGGTGCTCTGAAAAAATATGTTTTAGACAAAAAATGGTTGTGCGCCAAGAGCCTTTTGTGACTCGATTGACTAACAGTTCCCTTTGGGAGAATAGCCAGTTCTTCCCTAAGGAAATGATCAGTGTTTACAGGTACTGAGTTAAAAAATGGTACTTGGTCTTCCATGGAGAAGGGCTAGTTCCCCCCTGTAGACAATATACCTATATTTCATTTTTACAATAAAGGTCATGGCTCTGGCATAAACAAGGAGGATTCTTAATTTTTTTTTTTAACATGTCATACCCACTACCCCACTTACAGCATGCTTTAGATTGACAAATTTATGAACACATTCGCAACTTTCAGAAACAGTTTTTTCTCTACCGGCAAATACATTTACTTTTTTAAAAAATGGCCACAACCACGCCAGTGTGTCTGGGGCTACACCTGGTGCCAGGTGTTTCCCCCAGCGGGCACTGGGGAGAGGGAAATGAGGGAAACCAATCTCCCCTCTGAGCCACTCCCAGCATAGAGACCCAGCCCCCATTCAACTCACCGAGAGCCTGCACGCCCAGGCCCGCATTGCTGCTGCGCTCACCCTGAGGGCCATGAGACTCACAGCAGCTGCCAAAAGTCCCTTATGTGGGAGATGTTCAACAGCCCCCTAACTGCTGAACTAGCTTAAAACGTTGCTCTTGTTCTTTACAGAGCTCGTTCCCTGTGGTTGATGATTTGCAGAAACCTTCAAAAAATTTTTTAACAAATAAAAACCTTTTTCTGGAATTCCTCCCACCGCAAGCACGGTGATTGCAAGACCAGTTTTGATTTTGCTTTTTCTCCACATGCACCTTTAAATCCTTATGCCAGCGGATGGAGGGAAAAGCAAAACTAAATGGGCTGCAAGAGGTGGCTTAAAAGAAATAATTTGCTGAGATGCCTGTAAACTGTTCTGTAACTGGTTGATGTTTTTAAAGCTGATTAAAGGGAAAATCTTTGCTCTTTCTCCCAAGCCTAGACCTTGGTTGAGGTGGCCTCCTGGCAAAAGCTTGGGAGAGGGAGCAAAGCTTCTGCTTACTAAAGAAGGTAGAGTTGCAAAGCGGTCGTAAGAGAGAGCGACCTAGTTAGAAAATCCCTTTCTTCTGAATCCAACACACCCCACAACATTCCTAAAAAGCACTCAGGGTTGTCGGCCCTTACCTGGGCTGATGCATGCGTACTCCCACCAAGTTGGTGTGTTGTCCATAATGACAATGGCTTGTGGCCTCTGCGTTCCTGTTTGTGGGCTCCAGCTGATGCAGATAGCAGCCCCCACTGTCCACATCATTATGGATGAAATGAGACATACACACGGACTACCGAGTCCAGTGGAGCAAAAAGGACAGCATGGCTTTTCTTTCAAGGGGAGCAAAAGCCTGTGGCCTCCGCCATGACAGGCCTTTATTTTGTCTCTGGCCACATTACATGAAGGTCCTTATTTACTATGCACCGGTTTGCTACAGGGGGTTACCTTTTATAGACAACAAAGGAGCCAATGCTGCTAATCACATCACAGAAGAAGGATATTAGTGAATGAAAAGAGAAAAGGGGTTGAACCAGTTACACTGCTCCTTGCAAGGTTTAGCATGGATTTTAGGAAGTTACAATAAGCACTTGCTATCCCAATCCAGGTTGAGGGAGTTTCAGCAAAAGCAAGACTCAAAGCGGCTTAGGTATATTGCAAACCTGATTTCCCCTGAGAGAACCTATCTGTGGGTGTGGGTCCTGTGCATCTCCGAGTGGGAGCTGGGCCCACTCCACACAGAAGGGTCTCCCACAGTTAACCCTTGGGTAACTGCGTTTCCTGGACCCCATTCTTCTTGAATTTGCAGAGGTAGCCACTATCCTGAATCTTAGTCTATTCTGATGTATGTTTATAAAAGTAATTTTACTTTACGTAGGGACCTAATAATACACGGTGTTGTTTTGCCATTCTAAAGATGATGAATAAGATTTTTCTTATCCTCAGAAATGTCCTTTGTAAATGTTTATTTTTGAACCAGGATCCAGGGAGGGGTCACTCATTCCATTTGGGTGTTTTTGTCTACCTAACTTTTATTCTAGAATGATGCCCCTACTCTTAAAAAAAAAAAAATTGATAGAAATTTTTAACAATCATTGTTTTTAATGGTCATTGTGTATTTAGATTTACCAACACTTTACTAAGTTTTTTTTGATCCATATTACTTCTTTTGTTCTACTTTTTTCTTGAGAAGTATATCTTTTAGTGTTGGACTCTAAACAGTAAAATTTCTTAGTTTTTCTTTTTAAAAAATATGTTTTATTTATTGATTTTGGAGAGAGAGAGAGAAAGAAACATTGTTTTGCTGTTCCACTTATTTATGTGTTCATGGGTTGATTCTTATATGTGCCCTGATCAGAGACTGAACTCTCAACCTTGACATATTGGGATGACACTTTAACCAACTGAACTACCTGGCCAGGGCCTAAAATTAAAATCTTAGTCTTTCTGGGAAGATGTCTTTTATTTTCACTTACTCCTGAATGAGAGTTGGAATGAATATAGGATTTTAGGTAGACAGTTATTTTTCCTTAGGACTTTGATGATATGATCTCATTGCTTTCTACCTTTTATTGTTTCTGAGACATTTGATCCTGGTCTAATTGCCATTGATTTATAGGTAGTTAATTTTTGATGTATGGTTGCTTTTAAGACTATTTACTTTTGTCTTATCGGGTTCATTGAGGTGTGTGTGTCTAAATGTAAATTTGTATTTTGCCTGTTTGGGACTTATGTGTACTTACTTAATGTGAGGGCTCATATCTTTAGTTCTGAAAACTTATTCACTAATATCGTTCTAATATTGCTCCTTTAATTCTTTTGACCCTTTCCTTTTGTAAGTCCTATTGCTGGGACTTCTAATTCTGTCCTTCATATATCTTTTTTTAAATATATTTTATTGATTATGTTATTACAGTTGTCCCATTTCTCCCCCTTTATTCCCTTCCGCCCTGCACACCCCCTCCCACCTACATTCCCCACCTTTAGTACAATGTCCATGGGTTGTACATGTAAATTCTTTGGCTTCTCCATTTCCTATACTATTCTTAACCTTTCTCTGTCTATTTTTACCTACCATTTATGCTACTTATTCCCTGTACCTTTTCCTCCTCTCTCCCACTTGCATTCCCCCACTGATAACCCTTTGTGTGATTGCCATTTCTTTGATTCTGTTCCTGTACTAGTTGGTTGCTTAATTTGTTTTTGTATTTTTTTAGGTTTGTTTGTTAATAGTTGTGAGTTTGTTGTCATTTTACTGTTCATATTTGTGATTATCTTTTTCTTAGATAAGTCCCTTTAACATTTCATATAATGAGGATTTGGTGATGATGAACTCCTTTACTTGACCTTATCTGGGAAGCACTTTATCTGCCCTTCCATTCTAAATGATAGCTTTGCTGGATAGAGTAATCTTGGATATAGGTCCTTGCCTTTCATGACTTTGAATACTTCTTTCCAGCCACTTCTTTCCTGCAGGATTTCTTTTGAGAAATCAGCTGATTTCTCAAAAGAAATCAGCTGAAACTCCTTTGTCTCCTTTTCTCTTGCTGCTTTTAAGATTCTCTCCTTATCTTTAATCCTGGGTAATGTAATTATGATGTGCTCTTCCTCTTCTTCTGGTACCCCTATGATTTGGATGTTGGAACGTTTAAAGTTGTCACGGAGTTTCCTGAGCCTCTTCTTATAGTTTTGAATTCTTGTTTCTTCATTCTGTTCTGGTTGAATGTTTATTTCTTCCTTTTGGTCTAAATCATTGATTTTAGTCCTGGTTTCCTTCTTGTCACTCTTGGTCCCCTATATATTTTCCTTTATTTCACTTCTCATAGCCTTCATTTATTCCTCTATTTTGCCACCATTCTCAACCAATTCTGTGAGCATCCTGATTTCCAGTGTTTTGAACTGTGCAGCAGATAGGTTGGCTATCTCTTTGTTGCTTAGTTGTATTTTTTCTGGAGCTTTGATCTGTTCTTTCATTTGGGCCATTTTGTGGTCTTGGCTCACTTGTTATGTAGTGTCAGGCCTTAGGTATTTGCCAGGGCGGAACAGTCCACCTGGCTGTGTTGTGGCTGTATGTGGGGGAGGGGTCCAAGAGGGAATAGTGCTGCTTGTTCAGCTCTCTGCCGGCTTTCAGTCCCTTCTGCTGCTACCCATAAGCAAATTTGGCCCATATGGTGCTGATTCCCAGGTGGGTGGGTTTGTGTATGTTCTGGGACCCTGTGGGTCTCTCCAACGAATTCTCCTGTGAGCCTGGGAGTTTCTCCTGCCGCCTCAACCCTCACTGGTTTTTTCAGTCAGAGGTTTTGAGGCTTTATTTCCTCATGCTGGAACCCTGAGTTGCATGGTCTGTCTCACTCCCCAGTTGTTCTCCTGGTTTCTCCGCATGCAAACATGGGGCTGCTGGGTCTGCCAGCTGCTGCCTTGCCATGAGTCCTCTCTGCCTGGCTGCCCATCTTTGCCTGGCTGTCCATCTCTGCCCCTTCTACCGGTCTGGATGAATGTTTCTTCTTTAGCTCCTTGGTTGTTGGACTTCCATACAGTTTGATTTTTTTTTTTCAGTTCTGGTTGGTTTTTGTTTTTAAATTTGTTGTTGTTCTTCTTATGGTTGTGTGAGGAGGCACAGTGTGTCTATGTCTACTAATGCCTCCATCTTGACCAGAAGTCTGTCCTTCATATATCTTAATGTAACCTCTTTGTAACTCTGGGTTGCATTATGGGTATTTTGGATCTCTCTTATGGTTCAGAAATTGGGGTATTTCTTTAGTCAGGTTTAATTTTCTTTTTGATCTGTCTGTTTAGTATTTAGTTTTCATGAATGTACTTAGCATTTCCTTTTTTTGCCAAAACTGCCTGCTTTTCATGTTGTCATTGTATTTTATTATGGCTCCTTTTTTTTTCCTGGTCATTTAAAATACACTGATTTTGCCCTGCTCAGGTAGTTCAGTTGATTAGAGCAGTGTCCTGATACACCAAGGTTGAGGGTTTAATGTCTGGTCTGGGCACATACAGTAAATCCACCAATTAATGCATGAATAAGTGGAACAACAAATCGATGTTTCTCTCTCATTCTTTCTCTCTCCCTCCCTCTTTCTCAAATCAGTAAATAATAATTTTAAAAAGTTCTGATTTTATCCTTGTCAGTTTTTGTAATCTCTGTTTCAGGTACTTCTGCTCCTGTATTCTCAGTCTGCCGATTTTTATGGTGGTTTTCTTCCTATTGATTATTATCTCAGTGTCAGTGGGTCTCCCCACCTCTGGAGGAGTCACGTGGGACCTGAATTGTAGAAGGCTCTCTACAGGGTGGCTAAGGGTCCCAGGTGTTTTCTTTGAGCTAGACCAGTTAGCACCTTCAGTTTGGGATTCCTACAAGTAGCCAGTATGTTTGGAAGTCACACCTCCTTTTGAGTAGGCTAGGTTTTAAATTTCCTTCCCTCTCTCCATTCCTCTTCCCTTTCCCACTCTTCTGGGACTCCAGATAGACAGCAAGCTTCTCTGATACTGCCCCGTTCCAGTTGGCAGAGTTTTTATAATCCCCTTTTTAGGGGCTGAGCAGCCTTTACAGTGTGCTGCCTTATGGCACTCTTTCAGATCCCACCCAGCCTGAGTGACCTGAGATGATGTTTCTTCTTACCAAGTAGGCTTTAAAGTCGCCAGTGGTCAGCCCCGGGAGCCTGCCTCATTGAGCCTTCATTTCTCAGTGTGAGCATACCATGCTGATCATGCTTTCTGTCTTTGGTTCTGGCATGTGATGTTTTTGTTTTTCTTCAGGACATTCCTTTTTTCCCCTTATGTTTTATTTAGCAGTTGTAGTGTATTTATGGTAGGAGTCAGTGTCTGCTTCATCTTGGTTTGCTTTGTAGTGGTGAGTTCAGTTTTGTTTTTCCCCCTTAATGCCCTATTATGTCTGTCCCCTCCTTTGCTATCTCACATCTTAAGGGCTGTAGGTTAGTTTTTGTCATTTGTTGTCTATAGTTGTGTTCTGACTAGCACTACTCTGCCTCCAGTGTTCTATTCCATATTACAGTGGCTCTCAGTGGTCTTTCTGTAGTGTAAATATGATCCTTATCATCTCTAAGTATAATACATGTCAGTGTACTCACCCTCCTATCACCTGTCACCTTTCAGGAAAAAAAGAAAGAAAAAAGCTCTGGGTGCCTTTTTACTTAGCAACTTCTACCTTACATACTTTTTTATGTACTAGAACACATATGTGTCAACTCTTCCTACCACCATCAGATGGTGTTTACAGTTGGTGCATAATCATTTTAGTTTATGGTTGTCTACTAAGTTTGTGATATATTTGTATTTTTTGGAATATTTTTTGACTATTTTATAAATCTCAGTAATTCCATCATAATTAATAGCAGCAAAAGCGTAGTATTCAAAATGTTATAAAGTAGCATACCATTATGATGGATTAAAAGGAAAACTATATAGTGTACATTGGCTTCTTATATAGTAATACTTTGGACACATGTATAAATGGTCTTTTAGAAGCTCACATGTTGAAAAAAGAGGAGCCCCTGGAATATTATCCTATGTAATCTAGCAATGGCTTTCCTCATCAGTTTCATCTCATACCATGCTTACACTAGATGATACTGTATGCTCCTGCATATACCAGACTTGTTTCTTATTCTCTTAATATTTTCATGCCTTCTTCATGTTTCCCTAGTCTGGGTCAGATGCTTTTCTGCCTCATTGCATTCTGTATATACCAATGTCATAATACTGTAGCAATATACAATAATTATGTACTCACCAATAGTCTTTTTTTTTTAAAGATTTTATTTATTTATTTTTAGAGATAGGGAAGGGAGGGAGAAAGAGAGGGAGAGAAACATCAGTGTGTGGTTGCCTGTCACACACCCTCTACTGGGGACTTGGCCTGCAACCCAGGCACGTGCCCTGACTGAGAATTGAACTGGTGACTTGCAGGCTGGTGCTCAATCCACTGAGCCACAACAGTCAGGGTGTCACCAGTAGTTTTTTCTACACTAACTCCTTGTAGGCAGGTCTCCATCTTTCCTCCCTTGTTAATACAGTAGTGGCACATATTTCTTCAATGATATGTTGAAGAATAAATACCTAGGTTGACTAATGTCATAGATGGTGGGCTGGAATATGCCAAGAACAATATTATCTTTTTGGTTTTGCTGGTTTATGTGGTAATTGCATGATCTGTGTACTTAAACATGAAGCATGGCTATATAATGCTGGAGAAATATGGACTGTCCCGTTTGGAAACAGTATGAACTATCAATCTTTTAAGAAAGGCTATTAATAGGTATTCTTTGTTACTATCCTGCCTACCACTTTATACTTAACAATTGAATAATTGTCTTTTCCTATTAGCATTTATATTATTTTTATTTTTGTGTTTTCTACTGTTTAGAAGTTGTAGACGTTCAAGAGATTCCTGAATATTAGAATATAAAAACATAATTAAAGAGTAATTAATTTTTCTATTCCTTTAGATACACCTAAGCAGCAAAACCAGGAAAACGATTGCAGAAGAGCCAGTAATGTATTGGAAACTGGATATGATTTAACTAACAGGTAAAACAGAACTGGTTTTCATATTGATTTTTTCTTTTTATTGTTTTTAGTCCCATCTTTAGCCAGTTTCCATGCTTTTCTACTGTGGAATAGTCCAGAATTTTCTTCTCTGAATCAGTATTTTTCCACTGCACATCTATATTTTCAGGAGAGTCAACATTTCTGATACATGGACATTTTTTTCCTTCTTTTCTATGTCAAAATGTTGGGATTCATGGGAATCATCTAATTTTTGAAGAAAAAACATATGGAAATCTTCCAACACAAGTTTGGGGATTTTTGTCTTTTTGTATCTGTAAGTTTATTTGAAACCACTTGTAGCTAGTGACTAAATCCAAGAGTAGGGACCTTTGAGATTATCTACTTGGTAGTTTCCGGCCTGTATTCTGTCTGCAGCGTCCTCTGGTTCTGTGGATTAAACCTAATTCAGCCTGGTGGCAGTCCATCCTTTCCCACTTCAACCTGAGCAGCTTGCTCTTTTATCTGTATTATACATTGGGGTTTTTGCTTGCTATTTGATAAAATGAGTTCCATTCTTTATAAAAAATGAAGGCCTCCTGATTCAATCAAATCCTAGAATTTAACATGCGAAAAAATGGAACTATTTAATTTGTTACAACTTCCTTCAGAAGTATTCTTATTTTCTTTATTGCCTGTTTTCTCTGTTATCCCATTTTGGCTCTTGAAACTGATGCTGGATTATATAAGCAAAAATCTTTGCACTAAATATATGTAATCCACTTAGGGAATATAGTTGTTTTTTTAATCAAAATCTAGTGTTACTAAGTAGCAATCAAATACAGATATACTAAACATATTTTTTTTATTATTTATATTTTTTCTGATTACCCTTTGCTCTAAATAGGTGTTTTTCAGTCCAGATTGCCCCATAGATGAGACGCAGATATGGAAACAACAATTCTTAGGAAAATTTTAAAAGGAAATTCTAAATTTCAAATGAATTGAAGCCCTCTTTATTATACTCTAAATTATACAATTTACTTAGTAAATTGAAACACCATAACAAGGGTCAAACTTATACAGTAGTTCCCCCTTATTGGCAGTTTCAGTTACCTGCAATAATGTTCCAAAAATATCAAATGGAAAATTCCAGAAATAAATAATTCATAATTTAAAATTGTTTACCATTTTGAGTAGTGAGATGAAATCTAGGGTTGTTCTGCTCTGTCTCTCCTGGGATGTGAATTGGCCCTTCATCCAGTATATTCATGCTGTATATGCTGCTCAGCCATTGGTAGCTATCTTGGATATCAGGTCAACTGTTGTGGTATCACAGTTCTTATATTCAAATGACCCTTATTTTACTTAATAATGGCCCCAAAGTGCAAGAATAGTTATGCTGGCAATTTGGATATGTGGAAGCTGTCATGTGCTTCCTTTAAGTGAAAAGATGTGTGTGTGTGTGTGTGTATGAATAAAACATAGTATGTACATGTACTATGTTTTATAAACATAGTATTTACATACGTGTATATACTATGTTTTATAAACATAGTATTTACATACTTGTATATAAAACATAGTATGTACAGGGTTCAGGTCTATCTGTAGGTTCAGGCATCCACTGGGGGTCTTTGCATTCCCCGTGGATAAGGTGGGGATACTACTGTATGTGACATTGAACTGTTGGTGGTTTCTTCTGCAGTAATATTCTGGTTCACAGGAGGTCAGGACTACTTGTGGAAGAATTGTATTTTTATTCTTAGGTCTGGGTGTGATGTTGATTTTGAGTACATAAAGAAACATAATGAAATTCTCTGTGAAGACCTTTTATTGAAGAAAGAGTAAACTTGTTGGGCTTGTGCATTTTACCCCCTTATTACAATTGTTCTTAAAGCATGCTAGTGGAGAGGAGTTGTGCTTCCCAATTTTAATCATGTTTTTGGTTTATCTTCCCATGGGAGAGCACATTAAATATTTTGATTAAAGTCTGTCCCTGAACTAAGGTTAATGGAATTAGTTGATTAGTTTGTAAGTCAGATTTTATTTATGAACTCCATTGAACCTCAAGATTCTTTCCAAAGTAGAATTTTGTACCAAGATGTACTATCAGAACTCTGCAGGAGCCAGACATAGCCTCCCTACCCCTAATTTAATTCAAATCAATTCTCTTAATATGGGAAAAAGAAATTGTATTAAATATATTTTTGATTCCCACATTTGTCCTCTTCCAAGTACCTGGATCTTCTAGTTATCTGTAGATACTTTCATTATAGGTTGGGATTTTGAAAGGAGGTAGGGGAAGGCTTTTGGTGATGAGGGATAAATGCTTAATGGGATATAAAAGAATATTACTGCTTGATAGCAGAAGATAGTATTGTTATTGGGATGTGGAAATACACTTGTTCCTCAGAATTCTTTACTATAAATGGTATTTTGTAATAAAACATTTAATTAGTAATGTGTAATATGGGTAGACTGTCCTTAAAGTAATACCTTTTTTTGCATGTAGTTCAGCTATTATACTAAATATTTTATTGGTATCATATCAATATCAATGTAGTTGATTGGGAAATTAAGATGTGGGTATGGTCAATACAACTGTTCAATTAAAAATCTGAAATGAGTGTAGTTTTTAGAATAAGTGTGTTATTAGCCCTTTTGCATGGAGTTGTCATTCACAGGTACTAAAATATAGTGTTCTCCCTAAATCTCATGGCTGGTTTTATTCAGTGATCTGATGGAGGCTTCACCATACTTAAAACCAGAATTCAGTGACTGATGATGCCTTTGCTGTATACTCTGTGGACACTAACTTTCTTAGCCCTGGTTTTTGGAAGGGAGGGTTCTATGATATTTCTAGTGGTTGTGATGCAATTCTTTTTAGACTTTTAACCTCTACAGTTTCTTCTTTACTGCTTTTCAAAGATAGGGCAGTATAATCTTGCATGACTGTCAACTAAACATCCTTAGTCTTAGAAATTGAATTTCATACTCTGGCTAGTGTGGCTCAGTTGGTTTGGTGTGTTGTCCTGTAGACCCAAAGGCTGTGGGTTCGATCTTCAGTCAGGGCAAGCACGGGAGGCAGGGAGGCAGCCGATTGATGTTTTTCACATTGGTGTTTCTTTCTCTCTCACCCTTTCCCTTCCTCTTTTGCTAAAAGCAATGGAAAAATGTCTTCAGGTGAAGATAAAAAAAAACTCAAGGAACTTGAATTCTATGAATTCCAATATTATAGCTTTCTCTTTTTATAATTCTTTATTATTTCTGTTAATTTTAGAGATACTGTAATGAGAGCAAATGAAAATGAAAACGTAATAGCTAAAATTTCTAAGAAATCCGTTGTCAGATTATTTCAAGTTCTTTTTTTAGGCTTTCCTTACAGTCATAAATTTAGTTCTAATCAAAGCATGCATATGGTCTTATATTCTAAAGCACAAAATTTTAGCATAAATGCAGGGTTTTTTTTTAGCACGTATATATGTTTACTTAACATTATATTACCAATTTTCACTTATAATGGCTTTGTAACATTTTATTATTTTTAGACTTTTGTTCTCAAAAATTTTTAGTACTATAAAAAGCATGCCACATTTTTTTTTTCCCTTTTGGAAGTGCTCTTTCCTTAGGATAAATTCTTACAATGGGATCAATACCCTTTTTTTAAAAAAATTTAAATTATTTTATTGTTGTTGTTGAATTACAGTTGTCTGCATCCCCCTCCCCGCCCCCTTCCACTGCCTCCCACCCCAGCCAAACCCACCTCCCTCCCTTGCTTCCACCCTCCCTCTTGGTTTTGTCCATGTGTCCTTTATAGTAGTTCCTGAAAACCCTTCTCCCCATAGTCCCCTCCTCCCCTGGCTATTGTTAGATTGTTCTTAATTTCAATGTCTCTGGTTATATTTTGTTTACTTTTTTTCTTTTGTTGATCATGTTCCAGTTAAAGGTGAGATCATATGGTATTTGTCCCTCACTGCCTGGCTTATTTCACTTAGCATAATGCTCTTCAGTCCCATCCATGCTGTTGTAACACCCTTTGATCTGTTATAGTGCTAGAATTTCATGGGCCTCAGTTTTAGCATGGCAAGTAGATAACCATGCTAAAATACTGTAAGTACTGAGCCAGGACTGCTTTAAAGTTGTGTTAGATGGAGATATCAGTGTTAATTGCATGTTATCGATTCAGAAATGATAGAGAAGATACAGAATAGATTTCCATTTTTCTCTATCATGAGGCTCTGCACGAATGATTGAAATAGAAAAATTTGATGGCATTTGTAGAACCTCATCCTCAAGTGACATTCATCGATGATTAGTCAGTCTGTCGATCAGTTACACATATGTATTGCACTACCAAGTACCAGGTACTGTGTAGCTCCTGGGAATAGCCTTTGTAAAGATGTAGTCTTTTCTTTAAGGAGCCTCACCCTCTTGTGATGGCATCTTAGTTGCCTTGGTGCATAGATTGCTGGCTCTGTTTCACAGGGCTTTTGATCATTTTAATGTTGAGAGTTTTTTTTTTAATTAAGATAAAATTGCATTAGATAGTTAATTTTTTGTATTTGCTATCTAAATTATATCCTGTTGAGGTAAAGCTGAACCTTGAGCAATTTCAGTGATTTTGAATTGTTTGGAAGGTAGATAATTCCAAGAAGAGCATATTTGAAAAAGTTTGAAAAAAGCATATTTGCTATTTTACAAAATATTTGCAAAGCCATTTTTATACTCTGGCTACGAACAGAAAGTAAAGCAGTGACATGGCTGATGTTGAAAAGTGATGTCTGGTAATCCTATCTTTCATTTAACCTAGAATAGAAGAACTTTTGACCACAAGCAAACCTAGTCCATGATTGAATTTGAAAAAATGTTTTTTCAAAATGAAGATAAATGGTTAAAGTTACCATTGCTTTAAAGGTTCAGAAATTTAATGACTTATTTTACAATTATAATGAAAAGGTGCATTAGTTTTTTATGTTTATTTAAGGGGTAAGAGAATCTAAGAGATTAAGGAATACTGTGTATAGAATGCAGCAAATTGAAATTGAATAACCTTATTGTAAGTGTAATGTATTTGCTGTAGAGCAAAATTCAGTGTAAGAGATACTGATTTTAGACATGGAATATCAAGAGAGTGTTAAAGGAAAGTCTCTGCTACAATGAAATTCTGTGATCTGAAGACTGAGGACATTATAATAATGCTATTCTAATTAATTGAATTTCCTATTTGTTCTTGCCCTATACTCAAGTTTTGCAGTGTTCATCTAGTCATTTAACCCTTGTAAAAAAATGCTGTTGACTTAAAATATATAGTAGGTAAGACAAATATTCATAATTTGGGAGGCTGATACACAAATTGGGCTGGAGTGCTGCTCTAATTGTCACTGTACCTCCCTATAGTAAACTGCCTTTTGATGACCGGGACGAATTGAGTGAAATCGTAACGGACAGATACGGGGCAGACAGGTTTTTTTAGAATATTCAGATACATAAAGTGAATGGAACTCATTCCTACTCCTAACGTGGATTTGTTACCTTTTTTCCTTTTAGCCCTGCTTCTTTCCTATTGCAGCCAGTTTCATCATCAGATAGAAACAATGTTACAGTATTTGAAAAGGTATATTTAAAAACAATTTTTCATTAATTCTGATCATACTAACTTATAAAATATTATTTATTTTTGTTGATACCCCAATTAAATTAAAATTTTATTTTCACATTTCCCACTGTTTGCACATTATATACTGTTTCTGTTCACACCTTCTCTGTTGCTTCTAAATGGGAATATTGGAATTATTTAATTGTATCACTGAATATATAATTTCACAGTAATGTTAATAAACTTTTATAGATTCATGATAACTCAAGAACCTCTAATGAAAGTCAAGCATGATTATTAAGGTTTTAACATTATATGTCTATTTTTTCAGGATGTGAAGATGAGAACATCTAGTGAGAAAAATGAATTGATTTCTAAGAAAACACCAGAGTATGAAGGGGAAGATGTTCCATCATCAAATGTTGCAAAGAATACAGAGAGCAGTGCATTTGGAGAGCCTCTGCCTGTTAAAAAAATTGATCCATTCCAAAAAGAACAAGATCATCTGGCAGAAGAGGTTAGAAAAAGATTGTAACAAGTATATTGAAATATCTATTATTTTCTCTATAGCTTTGTGATTAAAATGGAAATACAGTAAATTATTGATTTACTGGGGGAAATTTGGTAAAGGAGGTCACAGATAATCAAAATTGTGGTTAAAGCAAAAATGGTGCTCCCCAAAAGTAGAAATATTTCACTAGAAATATCAATTTATTCAGTTAAGATTACATCCATGGTTTAGAATTCATGTCCCATCCTGTAAATATCCAAAGCTATAAAAACGCATGTATGATATTTTTTGAGTTAACCATTATATCTCAGTTGTTGGGAAAGTATACCCAATGGTTATACTCTATTAAAATACTCCATGAGTATTGTCTGTTGCTTAGCTGAGCATCCTCTTTTTTTGAGTATTAGAACAAAATTGCAATATCATATTATCACTGAGTGAAGGATTTTGTCCTGCTTTCTAAGTATTTAAAAGATAATTAAGTGCATCATTGGTTTTGATCTAGGTTTTCCTACTGCTGTTCTACTTTTTATTGGCAAGTGACCACGTACTGCCACTACTGCTCAGTATTGTTACAGAACTCAGTTTATACAGATTAAATGCTGAAGCCCTTCTCTAATTTTATTTTTATTAGTTTCCCACAATGTCCCTTAGCTACTCTATTCCTGAGAGACTGAAAGAAAAATTTGGTTTAGTACATATTGCTTCGGGTATTGGAGTTCCCTCCTTTATCTCAATTCTGATCAAAGTAAATGAATATTATTCAAATAAGAGACCTGGATGTCAGACATTTTTCTTGTTTGTAACATGAGGAGATTGGAGCAGTTTTATGGTTGTTAAATGTTTTAGAAGATTTTATTTATTTACTTTTAGAGAGAGGGGAAGGGAGAGAGAAAGAGAGGCAGAGAAATATTAGTGCGGGAGAGAAACATTGATCATTTTCCTTTTGCATGCTCACAACTGGGAACCTGGCCTGCAACCTAGGCCTATGCCTTGACTGGGAATTGAACCAGCAACCTTTCGGTTCACGGCCTGGTGCACAATCCACTGAGCTACACCAGATAGGGCTCTAAATATTTTTAAATCTCTGAAGTTAGATTGTTTTCTTTGTTATTTGATTACAATAAAGAAAGGATGGTCAGTCTTTTTTTTTCTTTCTTGATATGGAAGGAAAGGCACATTTTCTGGTTAAAAGAATTTATAGTAGTAGTAGAAAGGGATGGGAAGAAAGAGGAGAGTCCTAAAATCTCATAAAGCTCTGAAAAATAAAGTGAAATGAATCTTATTAATAGTGTTTGTGACCAGCACTATTTAGTGTTTGAGTTCCAAAAAGCCATCTGTCTTCATGGGGGAGGGTAAATGCAGGTCAATTTGATTATGGTTGTTGTAAATTTATTTTTTAGGGACTTCTAGGGGTAGATATTTTAATTTGCATATTTTTGTTTTTTTTTCTTGTTTTATTCACTTTTAATTAATATGGAAGGCTATTTTCATATTCTATACTTTATTTTCTTGATTTTAGAGTGTATCTATGCCTTATTCACTAATTCGTATTTGATAATGAGGTTTCTGGCAAAGAAATATGTTGTCAGAATGTATTCTTTTTATTAATAGAAGTGTTACTGTCCAAATGGTGTATAATTAAGAATCTGCTTACTTTGAAACCAGTCATTTCAGCAGATACAGAGTTGTCAAGCTCAGTGGTGTGGCAGATAGTTTAGTTTTAGGTCACTGTGTAGTCAGAACTCCAAATCTTCCTAAGTATAATGATTCTTATCTTTTCTCTACTTTGTGATGGGATATCCATTTAAGATAAGGAAGGAAATAGTTTTGTGTTTGATTTCACCTTAAAGGATTGTGCCTAGTCTGTGAGTATCTGGGAGATACACTGTTGAGCTTACTTTTGTGTCATCTGCAAAGAGAAAGGCTGCTGACTGGGAAGTGCTTTCTGTTAATATCAGGGCTTTTGTTGCATTATTAACGGTGGGCTTAATTTCTGAGTAATTTTTGCTTTACTTTTTCTTTCCTGTTTTAGGTTGCAAGGACAGTTTTATCTGATTCACCACAGCCCTCTATGGGAAAAGAAGTAAAATTAGAGGAACTAATTGACTCTTTAGTTTCTAACCCATTCTTAACAAGGAATCAAATTCCCCGAACTCCAGAAAAGCTGAGTAAGTTAATAATGCTTTCTATCACTTGTTTTCTTTCTTAGACATTACTATTATTAGAACCACAGTCTGATAAATCTTCTGGAAGCTTGCTTTAAAACTCTTTTTATATCTTCAAGTTTAGTGGCAAAGGCTCTTTATTTGTTTTGCTATAAGGGACTTTTATTGAAATATTATATGGGGGTACTCTCACTTCTATGGCACGCCTCTTCACCAGTATTATTTTGCCCTGATAGTATACAGTTGTGTTTTTTGTCTTACTAGATTTTTCCTGGAAAATATTTTAGTTGATCACTTTAAAAAAATTCTCTGCCTCTACATCTGATCTGTGATCAACATTTGTAGCGTATAGAGGCTGTGATCTCTCAGTTAACAATCAGCAGCAGCAGCCAAAATCTGTGTGTTCAGAGATCTTTTCTACCCCTCCTAAGCTAGCTAGAATGCTCAGTACTTTTTTCTTATAATGTATAATTTGTGTCGGTAAAGTTCTGATGCTGTCCTTAGGTAGGCGTATAGTCCTGGCTGAGTGATTCAATATAATTTCCGTTTTGCTGCTAGAAATGATATAATCAAATTTAAATTGATTTAATTCAGGTGGAACCTAGCCACAGCCTGATGATGGTTGGCAGATGACAGCCTATGAACCAAATATGGCCTGCCCTGTGTCTTTTTGTAAATAAAGTTGTAACGAACATAACCTTGCTCATTTGTCAACATATTGTTTATGGATACTTTCATATCTTCATGCTACGATGGCAGAATTGAATAGTTGCCACAGACCTCATGGCTTGCAAAGTGTAAAATATTACTATTTGGTCCTTTACAGAAAAAGTTTGCTGAGCCCTGGCCAAAATATCTTTTTTTTAAGATCTTATTTATTTATTTTCAGAGAGAGGGGAAGGGACAGAGAACAAGAGGGAGAGAAACATTGAAGTGTGAGAGATACATCAATAGGTTGCTTCTCCCATGCCCTCAACTGGGGACCTGGCCCATAACCTAGGCATATACACTGACTGGGAATCGAACCAGCAACCTTTGAGTTCTCAGGCTGGCACTCAATCCACTGAGCCACACCAGCCAGCGCTTTTTTTGTAAATTAATTAATTTATTTTTAAAGAGGGGAGGGAGGGGAGAAAGAGAGGGAGAAAAACATTGATGTGTGGTTGCTTCTTGTGCTCCCTATTGGGGACCTGTCCAGTAACCTAGGCATGTATCCTAGACTGGGAATCGAACCTGCAACCCTTTGGTTTGTAGGCTGGCACTCATTCCACTGAGCCATACCAACCATGGCAATATCGTTTTTTTTTTTTTAAAGATTTTCTTCATTAATTTTTTTACAGAGAGGAGAAGGGAAGGAGGGAGGGAGAGAGAGAGAGGGAGAGGGAGAGGGAGAGGGAGACATCCATGCATGAGAGAAACACTGATCGGGTTGCCTTGCCTCTCACATGCCCCTGCCCAGACACCTGGCCTTCAGCCCAAGCTTGTGCCCTGACCAGGAATCAAACCGGGGACATTTTGGTTTGCGGGATGCCGCCCAACCCACTGAGCCACACCAGTCAGGACCAAATGTCTTTTTAATATGTATATTTGTATGTGCACGTGCACATTGCAGGAACAGCTTTGTTATTGGGTTGGCCAAAAAGTCTGTTTAGTTTTTTTCATAAAATAAATGACACATTCTTCATTTTCATCAATAGCATTATTGATTTGGATATTTTGAATATGTTGGCTATCCCCTGCTATTGGCTTCTAGTGGGTAGAGGCCATGGGTGCTGCTAAACATCTTGCAATGCATAAAAGACAGACCTCCAGCAAAGAATTATTTGGCCAAAATGTCAATAGTACCAAGAAACTTTGCAAACCACTTTTGACGTGTCCAATCAGTCACAGCACAAATCTTTTTTTGCATTTCAGTTGTGTTTTTATCTTTCTTTTTTTTTTTAAAGATTTTTTTTTTTTTTTTTTTTTGTCTTTAGAGGGGTAGGAGAGAGGGAGAGGGAGCGAAATATCAATGTACGGTTGCCTCTCGTGTGTCCCCTGCTGGGAACTGGCCTGCAACCCAGGCATGTGCCCTGACTGGGAATCGAACCGCGATCGTCTGATTCGCAGGCCTGCGCTCAATCCACTGAGCTACACCAGCCAGGGGCTTATCTTTCTTTTTTTTTTAAAAAAAAATATTTATTTTAGCAAAGGGAGGGGAGGGAAACAAAGAGGGAGAGAAACATCAATGTATGGTTGCCTCTCATGCGCCCCCCACAGGGACTGGGCCTTGCAACCCAGGTGTGTGCCCTAGACTGGGAATCGAACTGGTGATCCTTTGATTAACAGGCTGGCACTCAATCCACTGAGCCACACCAGCTAGGGCATGTTTTGACCTTTCTTGAAGTAATAAAGTATAAGTCAAAAATGTTGCATATTTTCTTCCATCTTCAACATTAAAATGGCTACACAGATATTCACTGATTTTGTTAAGGGTTTTTAGATATATGCTGCTATGATAGTTGTCACAATACAGTCTCATAACATTGTTTTGAATGAAGTTAAAGACAACTACACTACTGGAGCAGTCATATGGGAAAATAAATGAATTTTTTGGCCAACCCAGTATTTGTGAGTAGTCAGTTGGAGATGGAATCCTTTGATGTTTTGGGCTTTGCTAAGTTGTGGAACCTTGTCATCTATCTACCATATCTATGGGACATATACTTAGTAGTTTTATCTTGACCACTAAAAATGAAATGCTTAATTGAATGCTATGTTTGGGAGAATTAGTAAATTGTGTTTTCCCACTTTATTTAATTAGTCAGTGATATTAGGAGCTCATGGAGAAAAGCTGTTGAAATGGAAGATAAACGAAGTACAGAACCAATTCAAATGGATACTGAACATAAAGAAGGTTTGCCAGAATCCATCCCTGTGCATAATCAAAGTGAATTTAGCATGGCCAGTTGTTTCTCAACAACCTCTGTATCTGATTATAGCCATTCTTATTTGCCTGAAGAAAAAGTTGTTTCAGATTGTCTCAAGTGTGTGCCTCAGAAACATGTGGTGACCAGTCACATAGGTGAATCAACAACACAATATCAGTCAGATATGTTAAATAAGAAAACATTTTGCAAGCAAGATTTGGAGTGTGTGACTTTACAGAACAGGCTTCTAGAAACTCACCAAACAGAGACCTTCTCCCCTGCTGTAAGCAATAGGAGAGACGTGATAGGTAGGAATGAAGGAGGTGAGTATATTAAAATATCAGACTACTCTGATATGCCTTCTAGGCATAAAAGTATATTATGGAACTCTTTTCAAATATCAAGTGGAATTAGTTCCAGCAGTTTTAAGGATATTGACTGTAGTATATTACATGAAACGCTTCCAGAAGAAGTTGGTCACTTAAGTCTTAATAGCTCCAGTAGTACAGAGGCCAATTTTAAACAGGAACTAATTAGCCCAGTGCACAGTGGCATTTTCCCAGAAGACGTGGGAGAAAGACAGACGCCTCCAAAATCAGACTCCAGTTTACAAGCTATTTATAGTAGGTATGAGGCTCTGAAAAAATCTCTTACCAAGAAAGGGGAAGAAACTTACCTCTCTCATTCTGAAACACCTGAAAGGCACAAACCAGAATTGAGCCCTATGCCTCAAAACATGCAAACAGATGATATGCTTAACTTTTTGGACACTCAGGATTTGCACACTGATTATACAAAATCATCTTTACGCATGTCCCTTGGTGAAAGAAAACAGTCTCTTTCACCACTAATTAAGTTTTCTCCAGTGGAACAAAGATCAAGGACCACGATACCATTAGGAGAACTTCTACCTAATTTAAAAGGTAAGATTAAATAGACCTGTGCATGTTAATTTGGTGAAGTTTTCTCTCAACTTTTCATTAAAACAGTACACAATGAATGCTATGTAATATTTGTTAATGTGATAAAATATGTTCCTTATTCTTTCAGCTAGTATAGGAAGAGTGTACCAATCACCATTGGTGGGTACTTTCAGAATCTCTAGTGATATGTATATAGTTTACAGTTGCTGTGGGACAGGACTAGAAAATAAAACCAAAAGCCTGGAACCTACTGCTTTTTGTATTACACTAAATACAAACTAGTGAAAGCAAATTTTATCAAAATCGTCCATCTGACTCAAAAAGAAACAAACAAAAACAAAAAACAAAAGAAATCTTGGTTAGCAGAAGATGGTTCTAAAAAAGTTGAGAAACCCTATACTAAATATCATTTTTGTAATACTATAGTATTTGTAATCTGTTTTGAAATGAATTTGGTGGGAGTAGGGTGATAAAACAAGTTAGGTTAGTGTATTAGTTTCCTAGGGCTGCTATAACAAAGTCTAACAAACTGGGTGGCTTAAAACAGATTTATTGTTTCGTCTGAAGCCACCAGAAGATCCTTCTTGCCTCTGGTAGCCCCCAAGTTGTCTGACTTGTGGCAGCATAACTGTATACTCTCTTTGCCTCAGTCTTCATATGCGTTCTCCCCTGTGTACCTGTGCACTTTCTTATGGGGACACCAGCCATGTAGATTAAGGGCCCACCCTTAATCTAGAATGACCTCACTTTAACTGATGATATCTGCAATAACCCTATTTCCCTAAGGCCATGTCCTGGGGTTAAAACTTCAAATCTGTATGGGGACACAGTTTAACTCATTAATAGTCAGTATTAAATGATTGTTGAATTATTAAAGTTGGATGATGGATACATTGGGTTTATCATAATTTTTTTCACTTTTATATATGTTTCAAATTTTTCATAATAGTTGAAAAAAATGTTCTTAAAGCATGTTAGTAGAACAGTTGTAGATCTGGTAATATTCATTATATGTCACTGATTTTCCCATGATTTTTAAACACTGTTATATTGAAGAGTATTTTAAAAGGGATACATTGACATTCTTTGGGGACCCAGGAAACTTGGAATGTATTTATAAAAAGTTACTTATTCTTACATGTTTAAACTTCAGTCACCATCAGAGTACTCTCCATTTGATGCAGTACACCAAGGGTGTCAAACTCATTTTCACTGGAGCCCACATCAGCCTCACGGTTGCCTTCAAAGGGCTGAAATAATTTTAGGACTGTATAAATGTAACTACTCCTTAACTGTTAAATTACATTCACCTATTGAGACATTTTTTTCACTGCTCACAACAGTTTTTTGTACTCGTTGATTTTGATGCCTTTTAGTGCTCCTGCTGTTTTTTGTTTCACTTCTTCCACATCAGCAAGATGTTTCCTTTTGAGGACTTTTTTAATCTGGTGGAACAAAAAAATGTTGCTCATTTGAGATTGGTGAATAATTAGGGCGAGGCATGAGGGGGTCATGCTGTTTTTGGTCAAAAACTGCTGAACACTCACTGTGGCATGGGCGGCTGCACTTGTAAATCACCCATCATGAAATGGGCAGATGCGCTGAAAGAGTCTGCAAGAAAAATTCAGTGAAGCCCAATGCTGCCTCTCATAGCAGTGCCAGCTGGTACACTGATACAGGTGGGTTCCTAGAACATTCCCCTAGTGGGGGAAGCCTGTACTACAATGGGCCTGCCCTCCAGAAGATAATTCCGGGTTTTTTGGTCCCTTTTCTGGAGCTATCTCAGTGAGAATAATGGTAATTTTATCACAGTTAAATATCAGTATGTGAACTTTTTACTTAAGAAGACTGAATTTATTTGCTACTATTTGGAATCTGTTCTGATTTTTTTTGTAATGTTTGCTTATTTTTTCTTTTTTAAAATCAATATTGCAGAAGAAGAAATCTTGAGTAAGAGCCTGGATGCAAAAGAATCTCCATCTGACTTGAAGAGATGAAGCAGTAGCCTAGTTAATTATGATGCACATTTCAATCGAAGAAAGTTGATTTAAAAACTGACTTATAGTTTAAATACACACTGGAAGTGTAACTCTTTTTCAAGTCTAAAAAGTCTTAAATAATTCCTTTTAGCCTCTTCTTATGTTTTTAGGTAAGGAGAGTGTGTTTGTATTTTCCCTTTGTATGGATATGGGGTTGAGATGTGAAGAATTTGGAAAGTAAACATCAAGTTATGTAAAGCCATTTTGATTTCTTGAAAAATCTTGTAAACATTAAGAAAACTGCAAAGTAGTAGTTTAACTTATTATGCTATAATTTCAGTTAATATAAGGATGAGTAGTTTTTGATGTATTTTTAGTAAGTGGTTAACATAATAGCCATTGAATATACTGATCTTTCATTTTAGGGAATATACAACTTTTATTGTTTCTCAGTGGAACATTCTGGTATTGACCACTCCCTCCTCTCCCCCCGCAAAAGTGAAAACAGTAGCGCCTTGAAATGTGTAGTCAAAAGTACAAAATTTTGGTTTGGAAAGATCTAAGCAGGCTTAATGATGGATTATTCAAGTAGGTTGGTTCTGAAAAATGATGTTTGATGGAATAAAGTGCATGGGATAAGTGAAGACCTGGGCAGACTGAATTTAGTGAAAAGGAAAAAGATGGAAGAAGATGACTAGACACTTAAGGAATGTTACCAAACTAAATCCATTCAGTGGGTTGTATAGCAGACTTATATTTAGTCTAATTTAGACTTTGAGAATTTAATTTAACCCCAGTTTTATATTTTAACAGAAAAGAATGTAAATGAGAATTATATGTGTGTTGTTGTGTTTTTTTTGGGGGGGAGGGCACTGTTTGGTGGCAAAGGAGTTAATTTTGATTACATTACTTTCTTCCTCAAAAAATCACTAGTTCACCACAGCCTGCAGAATAGTCAGAATAACTTGAGAAAATTGCTTTTGGGCTTAAATAACTTGTTCAATGTCACACAGCTAAGTCAGTGGTGAAGCTAGGACTTGACCTTATTTTCCTTCCTTAATAAACCACAAAACCCCCTAGAAATAACTAAAAGGCCAGGACAATAGGACATGGCTGCAGGAGGGGAGTCAGAAGGGAGGCCTCTTGTACATTATCCTTCTTCACTCAGCCATTGCTTCTGGCCAAGGAAAGGGCTTGTCTCTAGCATCCAAGTGAGGACATGCCATGGCCCTGTATGAACTAGGAGGTGTGAGCACACGCTGGAAGGTGATAGCATCTATGTGCACCTCTATCTTGCCCCAACTCTTAACTATCAAAAACCTTGTCCATTTGTCAAGGAGAGGAGAAAAAGGAGAGGAGAGGAGAAAAAGGAAGGGGAGAGTTCTGGAAGGGGATAGGGTTAATAGTTAACTTTCTTTGCTCATTTTGGGTTATTGGTTCCATCCGAGTTTGAAGGCCAGTCTTGTGAGAAAAGGCAGCAGGAAAAACATTTGTAGTGGAAAAGAAGGGAAGGGAAAAGCTTCTCCCAAGGTGCTCTATTCTTTTTCTAGTTAATACAGCAAACAAGGAACTCTGCAGGTATACTGTAAAACTCTTCTCTAGTCTGTCTTAAGAAAACTCAGTATTTGTAAGTCCAGAATAAACATTAGGGAGTATGTAGGGCCATCATTAGCGTCTACAAAGTCCTGGAGCCATTCCTAGTCAATATGTATAGTTTCATTTAATTATAACTTAAGATAGTGGTTATTACACCTATTTTACAGATGATCTGAAGCTGGGGAGCTTAAGTAACTTGTCTAAGGTGGACTCAAGGAATCACCTGGGATACATCTTAAAAAAATGTAGATTCTATAGGTCTAAAATGGGGATTAGGAATCTGCATTTTAAATATGCTTCCTTGGTAATTATCAGACTCAATGAAAAGCCTAAGAACCATTGCTAGGGAATATTCACACATTTAGCTCTAGGGTACCTTAAAAAGCAGGTACATTAAGTGCATATATACTACTTAAGATTGTCAACTGTCTGATTAGGAAGCTCAAGCTAACCAGTAAGTATGGGAGGCTCAACAGATCAAAATGTGTTTAGACATTACAAATTTACAGTAACCATATCCTTGTTAGGTGAGTCATACCTGCCATAGGGGGAGTTTTTGCCAGTTTCTCGTCCTTTGCATGTTGGTACTCTGAACAAAAATATCTCAAGCTTATCACTTTCTCCTAAACCATTTTGATTACGCTTACTGTTTAGTCTTCCCTATCCAATACTGCCTGCATAGCTTCTTTTTAAGTGTCTGCTCTATATTACTTCTTTCCATTAACTCTGCTGCTAATTCCAGAATAGAGTTCAAGTATAAAAGTATATTAAGTCTGCCTGCGAAGATTCCTCTATTTCCCTCCCACCATGATCTCCATCTTTTTACTGAAATGCTTTGGTGAGAGTGGGTCTTTAGGATCTTAATTCACAATTCTGAAGTGGGAATACTTTGCAATAATATATTAGCTTATCACAATTTTAGCTGGTCTAAAGGACTCAGAACAAATCACTTCTACCTTGAAGTCTTAATTTCCCCTTTCCATGTCCTTGGGCCTAACCCTTCTCTGAAATCTATGGTTTCTTAATTTTTTTCATTTAGTATTTTTAATTTATTTTATACTTTTTCATGGCTGTATGTGTGGCATGTGTGTCTACACATATACTCCAAGGCAGGGGTCCCCAATGCCCCCAGCTGTGGACTGCAGTCTGTGGCCTATTAGGAACTGGGCAGCAAGCAAAGGTTGCCCGAGTATCTGCCTCCTATCTCCCTCACCCGCCTTCCACAAAACTGGTCTGTGGTGCCGAGAAAGTTGGGGACCACTGCTCCGAGGCAAATATTGAAACATTGGAATTGTTTTCTGTCCCTCTTCTGTGATGGAATTAATGGTAAAGAGGGCTACTTGATTGTGGTAAAATGTACTTTTTCTCATTACATTCATAGATTACACAGAATGTACCTTGTTTTACTCACTATTCATAAAGTGTAAACTAGCTACTATGTCAACTTGAAACTTCAGATAATGCTAAAATGTCTTAATTATTTTAAATGTTTAAAGAGGTAGCAAGGCCCTGGTCAACTGAGGTAACTTGGTCAGTGATGTCTGATAGCTAAGGTTGTGGGTGTGATCCCATCGGGGCAACATACAAGTATCAGTCAATGAATGCACAAATAATTGGAACACAAATCAATGTTTCTCTATTTTCCTCTCCCTCTCTAAACATCAGTTTTAAAAAATTTAAAAAGGACAAGCATGTAATGTTAAATGAAACAGGAATATTTGAGATTAAAGAAAAACATCTGGGGTTAATTTAACCAAAAACAACAAATATTTTGAGACCATTCTTAATGCGTTCCTTAACCATGATCTATTAAGTCAATTTTATCTAAAGCAAAAATAGGAATTCTTGAGGCCTGTATAAAAGGAAATCCTGTTTTTCCTGAGTATACAAAAAAATTAAATGTTTAAGGACATTTTCCTCAATGTAAGGAGAGTATTTGCTAAAGTAAAACACTTTCACATTAAGTTGCAGATATATAGTTGCTCTTTTTCCTTATGCACTGTGAAGTCTACACACCTAAATTTAACATTTGTTTTATAAGGGACTATTTGTAATTATGTTCTACATACTCGAGTCTTGAATAAACATTCAACATTATACCACCTAGCTCTGGAATGTCCTATTTATCAAAAAACCATACCCTGCAAATCAAAATAATTACATATATAGTTATATCAGCAACTTGATCAACAGAAATTTGTGAGATTCAGTGATCCAGACAGAGCATTTTGTTACTGCCATTTTAATTACTAGTCACAAAATGTGATATTTTAAAAAAGACATCTGTACCTTCAGGTTTTTCATCTGGAGTCTTTATACTTATTGCCACAGGCTCCAGTTAGATCAATTTAATGATTTGTATTTGGTTAGCTTCTTGCTCTTCAAGGTTAGGGACCTTGTCATGCGTAGCTTTTGCTGTAAAGGGTTTAAAAAAATGTTTATAAAGCCTTAGAAATTCTAGTCTTACTGCTTATATTTAATCTGTGTAGAGAGCTAATGTTTCATTTGTAAAAGGTAAGGAGTTGATCAGAGGTTTCTTGAATCTAAAATACGTAGATTGCACTTAAAAGCAATCTTTAAGGCAGTTGGAAAGGGGCATTTTGGGTCTTTTTTTCTTATTTCCCTATACCACATTGCCAATCCAAATTAGGAATCATAGAATCCTTCTCCCAAAGTAGATAATCTAAGAATCTGATTCAATATTATCCAATATCCAGACAAATACAGATGGGAAAATGATCTTGCACAAAGTGAATGAAATGCTATTAAAGTCCTTTAACTTCTTGGTCTTCAGTTTCCTCCATCTGTAAAATTAGGGGAATTATATAAATAATGTATACCTAAAAAGCTGGGATTTTTATGGTTAACTTTTCTGTCAGTGAAGTAGTGGGATGTAATAGGAAAGGGGGAAGTTCTGTAATCATATTGCCTAGGTTCAGCTGTATTAGGTCATACCAGTTTCCTCATCTATTAAGAGATAAAAGTAATTTGCCTCATATGTTGTGAGGCTTAATAAGAAAATGGACATCAAATATTTAAGAATACCTGGCATTTAATAAGGGTTCAAATATTTACCTAGTCTCCATGTTCAGTAATTCTGGAATGTGGGGGAGAGAATGCTTCAGTAGGTGGTATTGACAGCTGACACTACCAAATATGTGCCAGGCACCATTCTAAATGTTTTCCATGTTTTAATCGAATCCTTTTAACCATCCTATGTTGTAGTGCTATTATCCACCTTTTATAAAAGGGGGAAAAAACCTGAAATTACCTTGCTCAGTTCATAGAGCTAGTTAAGTGAAGGGATTAGAGTAGAGAAACTCGGCTCTGGTGGTCAGCATAGCTCCACAGCCAATACTCATAACCACTCTGTTACGCTGCTGTGAACATCCCCTAAGGTGCTGGGGGTTACCTCTGGTGGTCAGCGTAGCTCCACAGCCAATACTCATAACCACTCTGTTACGCTGCTGTGAACATCCCCTAAGGTGCTGGGGGTTACCTCTGGTGGTCAGCGTAGCTCCACAGCCAAAACTCGTAACCACTCTGTTACGCTGCTGTGAACATCCCTAAGGTGCTGGGGGTTACAATCACATAATCAAATTAACCAGTTAAGAAATTCTTGTGGGCAATCAGAATCTTTAGATTTACATATTAACCACCTGCAAATTACTTAAAATAAGACCATATTTTAAATTGCAAACAGCAAATGTTTATTCATGATTGAAGCCAGGAAGATTTTATAAATGCATTTTAATACCTTGCTGATAAAATAGTAACATTCCATCTTTGCAATCTTGTAAGGAATACAGGAAGATATTGCAAAGGCTTTTGTGTATATCTATTATAACCAGGTAATAACACACACACATACACACACCCCACCTACTTTAGTGTTTAACCACACCAACTTTTCAGAAAGGCCATCTTGAAGCTCTACTAGATAGCTGAGTAAATAGCGTCCAAGGTTTCAAAGAAAGGGAAATAGGGAAGAAAGGGATGAAGTAGTAAGCAGCACACATTTCAAAGCCCACTTTTAAGCACACGACAATAATGAATACTAAAAGGATGCGGGGAGGGGGGTGCAGGGTAGTGGAAAAGGCAATTAAGCACTTTCAGAAAGCATTTGGCAATATTTAACGCATAAGGAGGCTGTGCTTGGGACCATCCACTCTCTCCAGCTTCTCAAAGTGTTTCCTGGCATTGCGAATGTTGATCAGAGTAGCTGCAGACGGGATCGACGGATCCGACATAACCACCATCACGTACGTGTTTGATGTGAAGATGTCGATGAAAGCAGCGAAGTTAGAATTCCTAACTTCCATGCTCTGGAAAGAGGCAGCCAATTTACTGCAGCTCAGCTTGAACTGCTTAATGATGTTGCTGATCTTCTCAAATCGGTGGACATCGCGCTGCTCTTTGCATTGGTAATGGGAGATGACCAAGAAAGTAGCTCTCTCGAACAGCAGAACTTCATCGGCCTCGATAATTTGGGCAAAATTCCTTAGGTTCATCTCCAGCTGCTGGACGTTGGGAATCAGCTGATAGACAATACTGGACCAGGCTTTGTAGAGGGTTTCATCCCAGATGGATGTTCGAAAACAAGCGCACTCCAGTGGGCGAGACAAACGCCTCAGGTCTTCCTCTCGCTCTTTAAAAATCAGGTCACGCTGGTCCTCCTGAACCAGATCCATTTTGTGCACCAGGCAGAAGATTTTGGCATCAGGAGAGTTCTGGAGGATGGCCTCCAGACACGACTGGTAATAATGCATGTCCTTTTCCAGTTCGCGGCTCTCCACGTCAAACACGTAAATCAGCACCTCGACATTACGGAAGATGTTGTCTCGCTGGCTGGTGAAGTAATTTTCCATGAAGGTGTCCTGACCGCCACAGTCCCACAGGTTCAGCACCAGGTTGCCCAGAAATCGGACGTGGGAGTGCTCCACATCAATGGTGGCACCCAGGCGCCGGGTGTCGCGAGCAATATAATTTGCAAAGATAATCGACCTCATGCTGGTCTTTCCCGACCCGCTCTTTCCCATCAACAGCACCTTTTTCTTCATGGCTGTATTTGGCATCACCCGCCGGAGCCGCCGCGGACTGGGCCTCAAGGCGCGGCCTAACTGCAGGGCAGAGGGAAGGAGTGGCTGGGCGTTGCGGGGCCTCCGCAGGCTGGGCCGCGCAGCTGTGCCGCTGGGGAAGCCGAAAGAGCGAGCTCAGGCCTGGCAAGGCCGCAAGGCCGCGGTGGACCGAGCTCTGCCTCACAGGAGAGCACCCCGAAGCAAACGGCTGCAATACCTCCGCCGCACAGCTCGCCTTCCGGTGAAGTGAATCGCCGCGGCCCCTCTGCCACCCACTTCCGGCGGCGATCTCGCGAGAACACTCAGGCTGGCGGTCACTGCCTAATGAACCTTGATAAGTGCTTTTTTAATCAAACTGAGCAGGGGCCACCCGAACGAGAAAAGTGGAAGGGGACCCCAGGATTTTGGTGTTCTGTTTCAGATCTGGGTTTAGGGTTGCAAAGCTGTACATGTGGTCTCTTGGGAGAATGCTGCCGCCTCGCGGCCAAAAAAATAAAAACCGACAACTAGTTTTAAGGGCGCGGTGAGCTTGGTTGTTTTAGGCCAGGGCGGGACTTAGGTGAAG
Organism: Glossophaga mutica; assembly: GCA_039655065.1. Taxonomy (NCBI): domain Eukaryota; kingdom Metazoa; phylum Chordata; class Mammalia; order Chiroptera; family Phyllostomidae; genus Glossophaga; species Glossophaga mutica. Next base: position 140,035,240 of record CM077305.1, on the reverse strand, counting down.
AGGAGGAAAATACTTCTCCGCCTAAGGCGGCCTCTCCAGATTCCCTGGTTTACTGAGTACGAGGGCAGGGCAAATGACAACTGTACAAATGAGGAAAGTGAGACTTCGAGAGGTTAAGGGATGGGCCCAGAGCTATCATGTTTCATGGGAATAAGTTACTACTGAGCAACATGCTAACTCCCAGTTAGTGCTTTTTTTCTATTTGGAAGTTCCTTTCTCACACCTGCTTTGTTGGTAATCCCAAACTTTAGAATTTATAATCAGCGTTCCAGAGCTCGAGGAAACTGTAATATGGAACCCGTGCATTAACTAAATCCTCACAATGACCCTATGAATAAATAACCCGACTTTAAAGTGAGTAAATCGAAGCTTATAGGGGGTTAAGTAACGCTGCCAAGTTACACATCTATTAAATGGTGAAATGCAATTTTATTTTAAAATATAAATAGTATATCTTTAAGATGTACAACATGATTTGATAATACACAATGAAATAATTACTACATACAAGCTAATGAATATATCTCATATAGTTACTTATTTCTTTCTGTGCTGTGAAATCCACTCTTAGAAAATTCAATACAATATTAACTATAGTCATCATGCTGTAAGTTACATTTCTAGACTTATCCATCCTACATAACCTCACCTTGTATCCTTTGACCAGTATCTACCCATTTCCCCCACCACTCTGACCCTGGTTCATCATTCTACTCTCAGCTACTATACATTAATTAAAAAAAAAAAAAAGATTCTAGCATAATCTCATTTAAATATATTCCTAATTGTTTTATTCTTTTTGATGCTATCGTAAATGGGATTGTGTTCTTGAGTCTTTTTAGACAGATAATTGTTGGTATATAGAAGCACAACTGATTTTTGTATGTTGATTTTTGTATCCTGAAATATTACTGAATTTATTCTAACAGTTTTTTTGGGGTGGTAGGGTGTTAGGGTTTTATACATACAGGAACATGTAATCTGCAAGCAGTGATAATTTTACTTTTTTAATTCTAATTTGGATGCCTTTTATTCTTTTGGTCTGATTTCTTTTGCTAGTACTTCCAGTACTACGTAGAATGGAAGTGGCAAGAATTGGATCTCAGAGAAACGCTTTTCATTTTTTCCCCATTGATGTTAGCTATGGCTTTTCATAAATGCCCTATTTTGTGTTGAGGAAATTTCCTTTGATACCTATTTTGTTGAGAGTTTTATCATGAATGGATGTTGAACTTTGTCAAATGCCTTTTCTATATCTATTGAGGTGATTCTGTGGTTTTTATCTTTTATTTCTGTTATTGTGCTGTATTGCATTGATTGATTTGCATATATTAAAACTATTGCATTTCAGGGGTAAATTATAGTTGGTTATGGTGTATAACCTTTTTGATGTGTTGTTAAACTTGGTATAATAAAATACTAGCAAATCAAATTTAACAACATTACAGATATTGGCATATAATTTTTCCTTCCTTCCTTCCTTCCTTCCTTCCTTCCTTCCTTCCTTCCTTCCTCCCACTCTCACTCCTCTCTTTCCTTCTCTCTCTCTTTTTTGTGTTATCTGGCTTTGGTATCAAGATGATACTGGCTGCATAAAGTAAGTTTGAAACAGTCCTTCAAGCAACCTTTATTCCCACTGATGCTGCCAATTCATAAATATTTTGGAGGTTCTGTGGTAAATATGATGCTCTTTCTGGTTTTCCCTACTGCTGGCTCAGGATTCAGCTTTCTTGTGTCAGATAAGTCAGGATTCAGCTTTCTTGTGTCAGATAAGTCAGATAACTTCAAATTTGATGTTATTATCTTATATCCTATCTTTGTCCTTTAACTTTCAGCCCATTCTCTCATTTTAGTGGAATTTTGTAGAGAGAAAGATAAATCCATGTGTTCAATTTACCATCTTATTTGGAAATGAAAGAAAAGTTGACTGAAATTATTCAAAACTAATAATATTTGATAATGATACCAAGAGGGGCTTTTTGCAGGTTTTTTTTTTTTTACTTAAAAAAACTTTATTGAGGTATAATTTACATACTATAAAATCCATCCATTGTATGTAAGTGCATATACCATCACCACAGCTCAGTTCTAGAGCATTTCTGCTACCCCTAAAAGTTCCCTCGCCTTTGTTTGCCATCAAGCTCTGCTCCCACTCTGAGACCCAGGCAAGCCACTGTTCTACTTTCTATCAGTTTGCCTTCTTTAGAAATTTCATGTAAGTGGAATCATACGGTATATAGCTTTTTGTATTTTTTTCCTTTCTCTTACCCTATGATTTTTGAGGTTCATCCATACTGTAACGTATTAATACTCAAATTATTTTGTTTTTTGCTGAATAGTGTTCCATTGTTTGAATATACACTACTATATTTTGTTTGTTCATTCACCAGTTGATGGAAATTGGAGTTGTTTCCCATTTTTAAGCTATTAGGAGTAATGCTTCTATGAAGTGTTCGTATGAAAGTTTTTGTGTGGACAGATGTTTTCGTATCTTTTGGGTAAATGGTTATGAGTGGAATTCCTGGGTTACCTGGTAAGAATATGTTTAACTTTTTAAGAAACTGTCAACTGTTTTCTAAAGTGGCTGTACCATTTTACACTCTTATCAGAAATGTACGAGAGTTCTACTTTTTTCACATCCTTGGCAATAATGTTGAATTATAGCCATTCTAATGGATATGAAGTGGAGTCTCATGATGGTTATAATTTACATATCCTTAATGATTATTGATGCCGTGCATTGTGTTGGGGCTCCTGAAGACCACCCCCAAGCTCAGTGATTTGTTAGGAAGACTTGGAGAACTCAGCATGTAGTCATACTCATGGCTTTGATTTAATACAGTGAGAGGACCCTTAGCAAAAGCAGCAAGGGGAAGACACAAATGGGGTGAAGTCTGGAGGAAACCAGGCATAGGTTTCCAAAAGTCCTTTCTCAGTGAAGTCACAAAGGACATGTTTAATTCTTCTAGCAATGAGTTGTGACAACACATGTGGAATATCTCCAAGGACATCTCATTAGGGACTCATGGCCCAGGCTTTATATTGGGGGTCAGTCATATAGGCACCATTTACCTAGCATGCACCAAAATCCCAGGTTCTCAAAAGGAAAGCACGTGTTCCGTATAAACCACATTGCTTTAACTGTTATGGCACAGTGAGCAATTATTTTCAGAGAATGGTGGAAGCTCTCCGCAAATCCAAATTCTTAGCCCAGGGCAATCCTTGCAAGCAGGACTGTCCAAGGATAGCAGTTTCAGGCTTGCTGTGTTAACTCTTTTCTGCACAAGCATCTTTTCATTTGCTTATTGGCATTTATTGATTTTCTTTGGTGAAATCTCTTAAAATCTCTTGCTCTTTTTAAATTTGGTTGTATTATGAGTTGTAAGAATTGTTTGTATATTCTGGATACAAGTTATTAGATAAGCAATTTGCAAGTATTTCTTCCAGTCTGTACGTATCTTTTCATTCTCTTAACACAGTCTTTTGAAGAGTAAATTTTTTATGAAGTCTGCTATGTTGTTTCTTTAGTTTTATGGGTCATGGTTTTGGAGTATATTTAATGTATTTGCCTAACCGAAGGTCACAAAGATTTAGTTATTTGCTTTCTTCTAAATGTTTTGTAGTTTTAGAGTTTACATTTAAGTATATGATGTGTTTTTGAGTTAATTTTTGTATGAGGTGATGTCAGGGTACAAGTTTTCTCTTTCCCTGTGTGGCAGACCCTTCTGCATGGCATGGGCCCAGCTCCCACTCGGAGATGCACAGGACCCATGCCCACAGATAGATTCTCTCCTGGGTAATCAGATTTGCAGAATACCTAAGCTGTTTTGAGTCTTGCTTCCTGCTGAAAACTCCCTCACCCTGCAAATGCTTGTTGTAACTTTCTAAAATCCATGCTAAACCTTGTAGGGATCAGTGTAACCAGCTCAACCACTTTTGCCTTTTCATTTGCTAATATCCTTCTTCTGTGATGTGATTAGGGGCATTGGCTCCTTTTGTTGTAACGGATAGTGAATAAGGACCATCTTGTAATGTGAGGAGATATAGAATAAAGGCCTGTCATGATGGAGGCTGTGGCTTTTGCTCCCCTTGAGAGAAAAGCCATGTTGTCGTCCTTTTTCCTCCACTGGACTCGGTAGTTCGTGTGTATGTTTTATTTCATCCATAATGACGTGGACACTACTAGCTGGTGTCCGCATCATCCTGGCATATGGATGTTCAATCATCTCACCATCACTTGTTGAAAAGACCATTCTTTCCTCATTGAGTGGCCTCGTCACCGTTCTTGGAAATCAATGGACTGTAACTGTGAGAGTTTGATTATGGGCTGTCCATTCTGTTCCTTAATCTATATACATATATATCTTTCCTTATTCAGTATTAACACTGTCTTGATTACTTTAGCTATAATTTTGATAATGTGTAGAAATTGGGTGGTTTAAGTCCTCTTTGTTGTTCTTGTTTTTTAAAAAAGGTTTTATTTATTTATAGAGAGAAAGAAAGGGAGGGAGGAAGAGAGGGAGAGAAACATCAGTGTGAGAGAGAAACATCGTACATGTCACAGTCAGGGACCAAACCTGCAACCCAGGTATGTGCTCTAACCAGGAATGGAACAGGTGACCTGTCACTTTGTGGGATGATGCCCAACCAACTGAGCCCCACTGGTTAGGGCTCTCTGTGTTCTTTTTCAGAATTATATAGCTATTCTAGGTTCTTTGACTCTATATAAATTTTTAGGATCAGCATGCCAATTTCTATAAAAACAGTTTGCTGGGATTTTGATAGGGATTGCATCAAATCTGTAAATCAATTTGGGGAGAATTGCTTTCTTAACAATATTGCATATTTTAATCAATGCACATGATATATCTCTCAATTCATTTAGATCTTAATTTCTCTCAGCAGTGCTTTGTAGCTTTCACTATAAAAGTCTTACACTTATAGGGTTAAATTTATTTCCATGTGTTTTATTCATTTTGATGCCATTGTGAATCAAATTGTTTCATTAATATAACTTTTAGATTCTTATTTGCTAGTATCTAGAAATTCAGTTGATTTTTGTCATTGAGCTTGTCTACTGCAGCCTTGCTTAACTTTCTTCCTTTTTCTAGTAGTTTTTTAAAAAATAGAGTTCTTAGGATTTTCTACATATAAGATCATATCATCTGCAAATTCAGTTTTATTTTTTCCTTTCCAATCTGGATGACTTAAATTTTTTCTCTTTTATTCCACTGGTGATAACCTGCAGCAGGCTGTTGAATAGAAGTGGTGAGAACAAACGTTTTGTCTAGTTCCTTACATCAGGGGAGAAACGTTCAGTCTTACCACTAAACATGATGCCCATCACAGCTTTATTGTAAATGCCCTTTTTTAGGTTGAGGAAATCCCCTTCTTTTCTTGATTTCTTGAGGATTTTTATCAAGAATGAGTATTGGATTGTGTCAAATGACTTTTCTGTATCTACTGAGAAGATGAAATACTTGTTGTCCTTTATTCTGTTGGTGTGATGTATCACATTAATTGATTTTCCAAAGTCAAAAAACCCTGTATTCCTGGAATAAACTCCTTGGTCATGTTATGTAATCTTTATATGTTGCTGGTTTCAATTTGCTGATATTTCAGGAAGTTTTTTGCCTTTATGTTCATGAGAGATATTGTAGTTTTTGTGTGACAATTTTGTCTGGTTTTAAAATTCATTCTGGCCTCACAGAATGAGTTCAGAAATATTTCTTCCTTCTCTATTTTCTAAAAGAGTATGTGTAGGATTGGTATTATTTATTCCTCAAATATTGAAAATAATTTACCGTATTCCTTATTTTTCCTTCTTCATGCTTACAGTAGTTTATAGTGATACACTTGGGCAATATTTTGGTCATCTGCTTCTCTCTGTAGATTAAGTTCAATGAGGGCCCTGTCCTTGTCTCCATAATTCAGTACCCTGGGTCACCTTAGGGGACTGGTAAGTGTTTGTGGAATAAATCAATGGTCGAATGGTAGAGGTCCAGTATGTGTGTTATGGTGGGCTAGTTGTCTACAGGTGCTGATGTTTAGCAATCTAAAATAGTTAGGGATGCTAAAAAGACAATGCTTTGCTAAAGTGCTTTGTGCTCAGAGGAGTAACTATAGATTTTAAACAATGTTCTACTAAGAGATTTTTCAGATAGTTTATAGCAGTGAGCTTGTGGTTAGGTGGATTATAAGGCCACGGAATAAAAACTGTGTAGCTTTAGACTATCAATTTAATGAAAATATTTTTGGGAAACTATTAAATAAAGATGACCACATTGAGAAGTGAATGTAAAATTTTAAGATAAAATACCATTTGTAGTGGTCTCTAAGATCTGCAGCTTACCTAATACTTTTTCTTTGCTCTTTTCTTGGGTGGAAAAGTTTGAAAAGAAAGAGCTAGGTAAGTTTGACTCCCAGCTCTAGTACTTCTTAGCTGTATCATCTTGAGTGAGTTTACTTCCTAACTTCAGTGTTCTGATTTCCCGGAAGTTCTGGTTGCTTTTTGTTTTTAAACCATCTGTTATCCTTCTTTTTGGTTGTTTGCGAAAGTGAAATGTATCTACCTATGCCTCCATCTTGGCTGGAAGACCAGAGTTAGGTGTTTAAATGAGTCAGAGTTGGCTGGAACTAACCAAACATGGGCAGTAAGTATAATAAGTGTGGCAGGGGGTAGGTTTTCCTGCCCAGCACCAGCTCTACAGAAATACCCATGTTGAGGCTGCTTTATTCACACCAGCTTTCTCTTTCAAGATCTCCACCCTCTGTTGAGGGGAGGGATGGAAGAAGTTGGGAGTGCATGGGTTGTTGGACAAGGCTGGTATCCACAAGGACAGTTTGACTGGGGGGTGGTTCTCATCAAAGTCTGGGGGCATGGGAAGGACATACTTCTTCTGGAAGATGCATGGAGAATGTTTAGTCAGCTGCCAAGAGAAGGCAATGTTCAGTGCTATAGTTACAATGGAAGGGTCGCATGATTGATGCTCCCTGTCAATGGCAAGGGATGGCATTCAGGCTTTGCCTTGCCTTCGCTAGCTCCCACCTCACCATCTTATCCTGCCCCCCCAAGTTCCCATCCTCCCCTTTAGAACCCTGACGTCCTACCAGGAAGGCAAGGAGTAGCTTTGCCCTCCACTGCTCTTAAGAACAATCAGAACAACTGCGGGTCCACTTCCCTCTGATTCACCTTTGTGACTTTCTAGAGCTGGGGTTGGCAAACTTTCTCCATAAAAATCATATAGTAAATATTTTAGCTTTTGAAAGCCAAGAGCACAATTAGGAATATTTCCACCAATTCTTGACAAGATTCAACACTTTATAGACACTGAAATTTGAATTTTATTATTTTCTCTTAATTTTTTTCAACCATTAATAAATGTAAAAACCATTCCTGGCTTGCTGGCCAAACCAAAATGGGTGGTCAGCTGAATCTGGCCTGCTGGCAATAGTTTGCTGACCTCTTTTCTGAAGCTTCTCATGGAAGAAAAAATAACAAACGCTGAGTATTAAGTGTCGCGAAGTCTAATAATCCTCTGACTGACATACTGATTCATTAAAACTCATGGAAAGAGTTAGGAAGCATGGGAAATAAAAACAAACCTAAGGATGACCAATACTTTCAGCCCCATTTCCCATAATCAGGAAGTCAAAATGTGTGGTTCACACAACCTACCAGAGCAGTGTCTCCCGCGCTTGCTTCATGAGCAGAGTCACCTGACTTCTTGAAACTAGGGTCCGGACTAGAGATTCTTTTAAGCAGGAGGCTTCTGGGTGGGATCTGCAATGGTTCTCAGGATTAGGTAAACTGAAAAACTATATTAGTGGAAGGCTCTTTAGAGAGGCAATAAATAAATAAATAAATAAATAAATAAATAAATAAATAGAAAATAAATCTCTAAAGCTGTGCTTCTTAACGTGTGGTTTTTGACGCAGATACACAAATTCTCTGCCTATGCCAGACCTACTGAATCAGAAACCCCAGGAGTGAGACCTGGCCATCTTGTTTTTATCAAGCCAGGTGATTCTGATGCACACTAAAACTTAATCACTGTCCTACAGCATCATTGCTAGCACCTGGAGAAGTGACTTGAGTACGCACCTGAGCAGTAAAGACCTAGGTGCCCTGAAACTGGTTTGTTCTCAAGAGTGCAGGGCCTGTAGTCCAAAGCACTGACTTCTGCAGAAAGATCTGGAAATGGTATTTAAGGCCAGCCAGGAAGTCAAGGGATGCTTTCCTACAAGAAGGGGCGCCATGGATCCTAGAGATAGAAAACAGCCGCCTAATGTGGCGGCAGCCCTTTTGCACAGGTGATCATGGCATTTGCTGATGTGCTCACTCACGAGCTTTACAAGATCGTCATGTCCACCTTTCTTCGGTTTCTCCAAGTTCTAATGGGGAATCTTTGTCCTGGGCACTGGACAAAGGGGAGGCGCTGGGAGCTTTCTGACCTCACACGTGGCCCCTGTGACATCATGACCACCAGAGGCGCACCTCCTGGCTCTAGTGACGTCACAGAGGCCCCTCGGGTCCGCGTGCAGCGTGGCTTCCAAGGCTGGGCTGGCTGCTCCAGGTGCGCAGCTGGGCCTGCAGAAGCCGGTGTGGCAACGTGCAGGGGAAGCTCACCAGGCTGGCGCGCCATCCATGCTCAGTGCTTCTCTCGCTCAAGGCCAGCTCAAGAAAGGGAACAGACAGCCGGACTTTGCTAAAGAGCTGCTTAAATTTTCTTGGAGTAAATACTCAGAACGTTTGCTAAGGCCCTCAAGACTTGGTGCGCCGCCAGCGAGGCGGTTGGGGTCTGCGAGGCGGCGACACGGGGGATGCTCTGCCCCAACAGTCAGGACTCCGGATGGCCCCGGCAAAGAGGAAGTGCATCTGCGACTTGTGCTCCTGCGGGTAAGGCAGAGGACCCAGGAGTCCGGTTTTCCGACTCCGAAAGCTAGTCTGAGCTCTAATCCCGTGCTGCTGCATTAGGCAACATCACGATGGATTCGTCTGCTTGTCAACCTTTCTTAGGGTGCAGTGTTGTCAGCCAGAATTCTGGTTTAATTAGTCCGGTGAAGGTGGCTGTCAGGCCTTTCCCATTGTTCCTTCACTTCAGAGCTGCAGGGAGGTTGCAAATGGGTACAGTCCCCTCCCTGAAGCCCCAAAAGTATCAGGCAAGGATAGAAAACCCCTGACCAGCTTGGGACCAGGCTTGCTGCTTTTGTTGGACTTCTTTTGGAAGGGAATGGGATGGGAAAGAGGAGTCCTAACAGTTTCTCACTCAGAAATTATTGCTCCTTTGTCAGAGAAGTGTAGGTATTTGTAAAACTTATTTCCAGGCTGGTGTGGAGTTGAATACGAGAAAGGAAAGGACATTATTTTTGCACTTTCTTGTCCTGGCTCTGCTAGGTGTCTCTCCTAGCTGACTGACCCCAAGGACCATGCCTGAGTGAAGCTTGGTAACAGCAGGTGGTCCCAGGGACAAATCTGTTGCTTTCATCACAGTTCTGTAGCTGACTCCTCCCTGTGTCTCACAGTGTCTGAGGTGCTCTCCCCACCTGCTTCCCAGGACATCTGGGGAGCTGCAGGGCTGGGGGGCAGCACAGGAGCCTCAGATGAGAGAGTGGGCTCTGGGCTCAGCTCCACTGGGTTGTTTTTAACTGTGGGATCTTGGGAAGGCAACTGAACTCTCCAGGCTTCTCTAAGCATTATATGAGATAATGTGTGTGGGATTGTACTTAATATATGTTAGCATCTTAAAATATGCAAAAAGTGCCCTGGCTGGTGTAGCCCAGTGGATAGAGCACAGGCCTTCGAACCAAGGCATTGCTGGTTTGATTCCCAGTCAGGGCACATGCCTGGGTTGCGGGCCAGGTCCCCAGTATGGGGTGTGCTAGAGGCAACCATACATTGATGTTTCACTCCCTCTCTTTCTCCCTCCCTTCCCCATCTCTCTGAAATAAATAAATAAAATCTTTAAAAAGTATATGCAAAAAGTATGTGCCAACTTCCGTATGCTACATGAATATAAAAAAATTGCACCAGTAGTTAGGAGAATGAAAGGGCATTCTAAACACTGGGTTAGAAGCTACACATTTTTGGCAGCAATGGATGGTTCTCAGCCCTGGCTGCTCAAGAGAGTCACCCGGGATGCTTTAAAACAGTATCTCTTGCCCAAGCACTTTAATCATCTTCTCTGAAGGTGGGGCCAACCAGCAGTCTTTAAGTGATTCTGACCATTTTCTAGGATTGGGAACCACTGAACTAGCTCACGGTACAAGTATGGGTCTTGCTTTTACGTTTTGTTAGGTGGGACCAGAGCAGCATTTTAGTCTAAGGGCAGTTTTCCTCATGAGGGAGGCAAAACCTCTAAGACTCGCCCTCCTCTGGGGCCCTTTCTATCAGTCATCTCCTGCCTCCTCCTGAGGTACCGAGGAGGGAGGGAAGCGTGTATCTCAGGCTCTTATCTCCCTCTTCATGTTCCTCCTAAGACTTTATTTGAACAAAAAGTTCCTTAGCCCTGGCTGTTGTGGCTCACTGGATTGAGTGCCTGCCTGCAAACCAAAACGTTGCCGGTTCCATTCCCAGTTAGGCTGGGTCACGGGCCAGGTCCCCACGTGGAGGCATACAAGAGGCAACTGATCAACATATTTCTCATATGTTTGAGATTTCTCTCCCACTTTCTCTCTCCCTTCTCTCTCTAAAAATAAATAAATAAAAATATAAAAGATAAAAGTTTTTAGTGTTATTTCCACTTTAATTTTTTTGTCTGAAATTATAATATTCCTCTTTAATTTCGAAAATTTTGTTGTTGTTAGTGGAGAGGCTTCGGATGCACAGAGAGCTGGCAGCAGCTGTGAGAGGCTCTGGGAACCATAGAGCTCCTGAACAAGTTCTTATTTGTGGCCACAAGATGGCAGGCTTTCCCTAACCAATTCTCTTAAATCAGACTAGCCTAAACGGAAAAAGAAAAAACAAAACAAAACAAAACAAAACAAAACACCCCCTTGGAATTCTGGGTTTTCCTTTAGTTTAATTTTTTATAGCGTTACCTTATTAAGTTTTCTAAAATGAGCAAATAGTCAGAGTTTAGGGTCCAGAAGAACTCAGGAAGTGGTATACTTTCAGGAGTAGATCACAGATTACAAAGTGAAGGTGTTTCAGATATCTAAATCTAAAGATTTCAACCACTCATAAAACTTTTTAATGAGCTTTGCTGGTTAAAAAAAAAAACCAGATGGTTTTTACTGTATCATGTTCAAGGCTCTCCCTCCACAATGACACTCCACTTGACAATCAAAATCTGGCACTTGAAATTGTTACCAAAAAATGTTATAATATTCTCTTTTCAATACAATCAGAGCCAATAAGCAAAATATTCATGAGCTGTAGAAATATGGTGAAGTGAGCAGTTTTTAAAAATCAAACTCTATCACTTAATTATCTTGATCTACATTGGGGGGTTTGGGATGACCCTACTTTTGTATGTGAGGATAATGTTTCCAATTATATCTGAATACCCCCAGAATTTTCTATTATGGAAAAATGCTACCCTTCACAGTTTTCAGTATTAAACCACCTTACATTTCTGTAGTGTCTTGAAAAATTTAAAAGCACTTTCTCACATATTATTATCTTACTGGGGGGTCCCTCAACATGGAAAGCATTGCTTAGTTTGGAAATTTGATTCCTTAATCTTAGCCTCCATTTTTCCCCAGGGATGTTTTTTGTTTACTGAGCTGTTCTTGTCCCAGATTACTAAATTTGAAACGGGGAGAAGGTTTGTGGGAGAGCTGTAGATAAAGCAAAATGTTAATTAGCTTTTTAAAGCTAAGAGGGATCTTAGTGGTCTTCAGCTCTCCAGACGCTCTGCTGGATATTACAATCTGTAGTCTGTGGTCTGTTTTCCAGTCACACTGGGCTATTTTTGACTACAGATTACAATATGAAGGTTCCTGTCCAATCGATAAATAGTATCTGATATAAAAAAAGGAGGAGGGGAGGGTATAATTCTAAAAACCTTTTAGTAAGGTGATATAAGTGGCAAATGTCTCTCCTGAGATTAAAATGCAGTAACACTCCCTTTTTTCTGAAATTCTGGTTAAAAAAATGTAGTTAATCAAGGGAATGATATAGCTTACTTTTATATCTGATTATATTATGGCTTGCAGTGCAGTGTTTTAAAGACTTTCTGCAATCTTGCAGGAAATTCCAGAACTGGCTAATGTATCATGAAATATTTATGTAGCATTGGTAGTATGTGCAGCATTTCATAAAAAAGGTAGTCCCATGGAGGACTTGCAAATTGCTGAAAAGGATGTGGATTTGGCCCCTTCACAGTGCTTGGGGAGGAAGGTGATCTCAGGGGCAGCCGTGTATCTGCAACTTAAATCAGTTCTGTTAACCAGGGAGGAACTTGTTATTTTAATTTTGGAAAATATTTTCTTCACATTGATGGAAATTTCCTTAACCTTAGATTTTATTTTCTTAGAGTCTCTGTTACAAATTAAGAGGAAGGGAAAAAATCAAGGAATTGGTTTGATATTACATGTTTCAAGAAGAATTCTTGTTTTTAATTTAAATAAAATTGACTTCATAAATTCTGATTAAGAAAAAAAAAACAACAGCTTTTAATAGATGCTTGCTGGTGACTTTTTATCTTTAGATTCCAGATAGAGAAACCAAGGGAAAGAAAGAAATCCCTTTCTGTGGCAGACCCTTCTGCGTGGCATGGGCCCAGCTCCCTTTCGGAGATGCACAGGACCCACACCCACAGATAGGTTCTCTCCTGGGAAATCAGATTTGCTATATACCTAGGTTGCTTTGAGCCTTGCTTTTACTGTAACTTCCTGAAATCTATGCTAAACCTTGCAGGGACCAGTGTAACTGGGCTCAACCACTTTTGCCTTTTCATTTGCTAATATCCTTCTTCTGTGATGTGATTAGGGTCAGTGGCTCCTTTTGTTGTAACCAGGCATAGTGAGTGAGGACCATCTTGTAATGTGAAGAGAGATAGAATAAAGGCCTGTCATGGCAGAGGCCGCAGCTTTTGCTCCCCTTGAGAGAAAAGCCATGATGTCCTTTTTCTTCCACTGGACTCGGTAGTCCGTGTGTATGTTTTATTTCATCCATAATGACACGGACACTGCTAGCCGGTGTCTGCATCACCTTTCACTTTAACATTGAATTATATTTGTTGTAGAACTTAGGCACTTTCCATGTTGTTACATTATATGCTCTTTAAAAATTATGGCATTTTTGTGATATCAGAATCAATATTTAATTGTTCATATACCTTTCATCTTACAAAATGGGTGTGTTAGTGTGTATAATTAAATTTTAGATACTATGAAATTACAGAGTACAACCTGGTAGCAATTAAAATTGCAGTAGTTAAAATGATGTACTCTTTTTCTTTTTTTTTTTAAGAGAGCTGATCGGGTGTGGGGTGCTGGGGAGGGAAGAAGAAAGAGAGGGAGAGAAACATTGATGTGAAAGAGAAACAACCTAGGCATGTGTCCCAACCAGAAATTGAACTGGTGCCTGGTGACCTTTTGGTTTGTGGGATGATGCCCAACCAACTGAGCCACCCCAGCCAGGGTGATCTACTCAATCTTATAGTCTACAAATCAGTTTAGAGTACCCCTGCTCTAATTCCATCTTGTTTGTGAAGTTTTAAACATCATTCCCTCCATCAATATTAAAATATTTTAGCCCTGGCTGGTGTGGATCAGTGGACTGAGTACCTGCCTGCAAACTGGGAGGTCACTGGTTCGATTCCCCGTCAGGGCACGTGCCTGGCTTGTGGACCATGTCCCCAGTTGGGGGCATAAAAGAGGCAACCAAGTGATCAGTGTATCTCTCATGCATCGATGTTTCTCTTCTTTTTCTCCCTCCCTCCTCAACTCTTTAAAAATAAATAAATAAAACCTTTAAAAAATAAAATATTTTAGATGGCCTTCAGGTAATTTATAGTTTACCTGGGTAGGTGATATACCTCAAGAGGGAAAAATACTACGCTTCACCTGAATGAGAGCAATAGAATAAGTGATGTGGATTTCAGAGGTGGGAGTGACCGCTGTAGGAGAGGACACGATGTGCTCAGGGTGATCAGAAGAGTGAGTGCAGAGTCGGACTGCTGGGGGTCAGGCCCTGGCTCTACCACTTTTTAACTATTCTAGCTTGTGCAAAGAGACAGATAATAGCCTATTCTTCGGGTAGGATTAGCGGTGAGAGGAGCACAGGCCTGGCGTTTAGTGGTGAGCTCTGAAGGAAAAGGTTATGCTGGGGCAGGGTTGCCCATACCAGCTAGAGAGGCCTGTGGTTTTCGAGACACAGAAACACCCTGTCCACATGAGTGCTTGAGCCTGAAGAGGAAGTTCTCGCCAGAAGCTCTGTGGAGGCAGCCTGCATGGGGCCCAAAAATGCCTCCAAACATAAACTTCGAATTTGAGCAGGCGAATAAGATAGATAAAACAGTCTTCTCCCCGACAGAAGTACGTATTCAAAAGAGCAGCATTTCTCTCTCTCTCACTTTTTTTGCTGTTAAAATAAATTCACAATATCTGAATTAGGCCAACTTTAAGTCTGTTAGTCAATTAGAACTGAATGGATTTGTAGTTAGCCGATATTCCCGTAAACGTATCTCATTTTTATTGTACTCTTGTCATTTTTTTTCTTACTTTTTCAACAAATAATTTACTGATGATTTGCCACAAGAGGAAGCTGACTATAGGAGTCTACGATTCTGGGGCCAGACCACCAGGGTTCGAATCCCAGCTTTTCCACCCTCCAGGTGTGTCATGGTAAACCATTTCACAGTAGAGTCTACTTCTGTGTGCTCAGTGTTCTTACCTGTAAAATGGACATAATAATAGAACCCAGCTCACAGGGTTGTCATAAGGATTGGGTCAGTATTAAGTAAGCCAGTAGAATAATGCCTGGCCTACATGGTGAGATTAGATAAGTGTTAATGAATAAATAAAATACAAAGATGCCAGTGTGTTCTAGGCAGTGAGGCCCTAGGAGGAGTGAACAAGGCCTCTGCTCTCATGAAGAGCTTGCACTCTAGGGAAGAGTATTAAGTGGGAGGTAATGAAAATGCTCTGCAGAGATTAAAACAGGGTGAGGTGCTTAAGTGCTTGGCGGACTTGATTAAATTTGGAAGATAGGGCTGGCCTGTAAAGAAAATCTGCTCTTCACACAACTGGGAGGCCCTCTGCCCTCTCAGAGCCATCGACACTTGAGTCCAGCCATGATTATAGTTCTCAAGTTCACACTGACATTAACAAATGCTAAGGTTAAGTTTTGGTTCAGTTTAGAGCTTTCCAGGTCTCACACAATGACCTGGGGATAATCCAGGCGTCCTCCCTGCCCTTTGTACTCTGACTTTCTGTTTGAGCATCTCTTCACTGGCTCATTCAAAGTAAATTTGAAATGTCTATGATTGTTTCTCTAAAAGGAAAGGACAGTTTCTAAATAGCTGTCAAGTTAACCACTTAGCCAAATATATCCTTATATTTTGGATATCCTGAATATCCAAAAGTCCCTCATTTTAATGTTAACAAACTGAGTTTACGATGTAAGGAATAAGTTAAATTTCTGCCTGTGCTGGTCAGTAACTTACTTTTAGAAACATTATCCTTTATGTGATGATTATTTTTAAAAGTCAAAACTTTTCCCCTTAACTTTTCATTTTCTCTTTCAAGTACGATGTTCTCCAAATAAAGTCTATATACTATCTGTGAACATGAGCTCAAAATAAAAAGAAAAGAATTAATTGAATACCTTGTTCCTCTATTCTGCTTCCAATGGGTAATGTCAGAGAAAGATCTTGGGACAGTGAGTTAGTATGTTTCAATTTAGTTCTGGTTTTGAGTAATTATAAGCTTTGTGAACTTGTTCAGGTTTTTAAATTACTCTGGACTTTAAAAAAATCAGTAATCATGACTCTTTTTGGTTTGTCTTTGTTTTGTTTTTTGATGATGGCTATTCTGACAGGCATGAGGTGATTTCTCATTGTGGTGTGGATTTCTGTTTCCCTGATGACTAGTGACATTGAATATTTTTTCACATACTGTGTCCATACAAGTCCTTGGCCCATTTTTAAAACCAGGCTATTATTTTTGCTATGGAACTGTATGAAATCCTTATGTATTTTGTAGATTAACCTCTTATCAGGTATACAATTTGCAAATATATTCTCCTATTCCGTAGTGCGAGGGCCCCTGTCCTGGGCGCCAGATGTGGGGGGCTCTGCCCGCAGAGCCCCATCCCTCCATCACGGATGAAAATAAAAGCTACCAAGACATGATCTGCTTGGGGAGGAGAGGTGGCCAAACTCTCAGAGGAGAATGACCCAGAGCCACTTCCTCACTAGGCTTTTATTAGGTTCCAATACACAGGAATACAGGTTTAACATGTCAAAGAAATCTGAGGGCTTAATCTGAGCCAGTGTTTGTTAGGAAAGGGAGTTGCCAAACTTTGGGAGATATACTGATTTCCTCCTGGGACACATCACCTAAGGGAGAGCACTCTTAGCAAAGCAGGTTTCACAGGACTTTAGGAATTCTTTCTTATGCCCGATCACCCAGGGAGCCGTCCTGGCCGGTACAGGGCTGCACCACTCGCTCCCACAGTTTCAGGCTTTAAGCCGATTAGGAAGCAGGAGACATCTCCCAGACGGAAATGAGGACTTGGGCTATGTCAGAATAGCCAGGGGGCGAGGGTCCATCACATCCTGTTTGCTGCAGCCCCTCGAGTCCTTCCATGAGGCCTCCCAAGTGGTTGTGTCTGGCTTAGGTTGCCTCTCCCATGAGGAGTCTTACCCGTCATTGACTGCCAACCAAGCATTGGGGCCAGAGATGGATGAGGCAGAAGCAGCACTCCTGCCAGGGAGATAGCTTTGTGTCCTTAGTAGCTCATGTCCTCTTGACAGAACAGACCCAGATGAAGTGGGTCCCTTGGGCTCTTACACAGCCCACCATGGGGTGAGGGTTACAACTCCTGAAACCAGGCTGAATGGTCCACAACACCGTAGGTTGCCTTTTTACACTTTTAGTGGGAATGCGAAATGGTGCAGCCACTATAGAAAATAGTATGGTGGTTTCTCAAAAAATTAGAGCCCTGGCTGGGAGGCTCAGTTGGTTAGAGCATGATCCCATATATCAAAAGGTTATGGGTGAGACTTCCGGCCAAGAGGGAGGTGTAGGTAGACACACCGTGCCTCCTCACACAACCAAAATAAGGACAAGAAAAATTTAGAAACAAAAAACAACCAGAACTGACAGAAAAATTGAACTGTGTGGAAGTCTGACAACCAAGAAGTTAAAATAGAAACATTCATCCAGACAGGTACTAGGGGCAGAGTCAGGCAGCCAGATGGACAGGGGTCAGAGCCAAAAAAAAAAAAAGTGGTGGCTTGTGGACCCCGGGTGGGCAAGGCACCCTTGCGGATGGATCCCTGGTACGCAGGCAGTGGCTGGCAGACTCGGTGAGGTGCACAAGGCAGCTGGCTGAGCCAGTCCTACATTTGTGTGCAGATAAACCAGGCGAAACTGGGGAGCAAGACAAACTGCGCAACCCAGGGCCCCAGCACAGGGAAATAAAAGCCTAAAAACACCAAGTGAAAACACCTGTGGGGGTTGAGGCAGTGGAAGAGACTCCCAGCCTCACAGGAGAGTTTGTTAGAGAGATCCACAAGGTCCTAGAATTTGTACAAGCCCACCCACCTAGGAATCAGCACCAGACAGGCCCAATTTGCTTGTGGGAAGTGGCGGAAGGGACTGAAATCCTATAAAGAGCGGAGCAAGCGCCAGTGTTCCCTCTCTGACCCCTCCCCCACAAATGGCATTACAACCCAGTGATGTAGGTTGTCCTGCCCTGGTGAACACCTAAGGCTCCGCCCCTCACTACATAACAGGTGTGACCAGATGCCCCCGTCCCCAAAATGGCTCAAATGGAAGAACAGATCAAAGCCCCAGAGCCAATACATCTAAGCGACGAAGAGATAGCCAACCTATCAGATGCACAGTTCAAAGCCCTGGTGATCAGGATGCTCACAGAATTGGTTGATTTTGCTCACAAATTAGATGAACAAATGAAGGCTATGCTAAGCGAAATGAAGGAAAATGCATAGGGAACCACTAGAGATGGGAGGAAAACTAGGACTCAAATCAATGGAATGGACCAGAAGGAAGAAAGAAACAACCAAACAAAAAACAAGGAAGAAACAAGAATTCCAAAAAATGAGGAGAGGCTTAGAAACCTCCAGGATGTCTTTAAACGTTCCAACATCCAAATTATAGGGATATCAGAAGGGGAAGAGGAAGAGCAACAAGTGGAAAACTTATTTGAAGCAATAAAGGATAACTTCCCCAATCTGGCAAAGGAAATAGACTTCCAGGAAGTCCAGGAATCTCAGAGAGTCCCAAAGAAGTTGGATCCAAAGAGGAACTCACCAAGGCACGTCATAATTACATTAGCCAAGATTCAAATGAAGGAGAGAATTCTAGAAGCAGCAAGGGATAAGGGGAAAGTCACCTACAAAGGAGTTCCCATCAGACTGTCAGCTGATTTCTCAAAAGAGACCTTCCAGGCAAGAAGGGGCTGAAAGAAGTATTCCAAGTCATGAAAGTCAAGGATCTCCATCCAAGATTGCTCTATCCAGCAAAGCTTTTATTTAGAATGGAAGGGCAGATAAAGTGCTTCTCGGATAAGGTCAAGTTAAAGGAGTTCATCATCACCAAGCCCTTATTATATGAAATGTTAAAGGGACATATCTAAGAAAAAGAAGATAAAAAATATGAACGGTAAAATGACAGCAAAATCACAGTTATTAACAACCACACCTAAAACAAAAGCAAAAACAAACTAGGCAAACAACTAGAACAAGAACAGAACCACAGAAATGAAGATCACAGGGAAGATTAGTAACGGGAGTGGGAGGAGGAGAGAGGGGGAAAAGGTACAGAGAATAAGTAGCATAGATGGTAGGTAGAAAATAGACAGGGGGGGGGCAAGAATTGTGTGGGAAATGTAGAAGCTAAAGAACTTTTGACACATGGACATGAACTAAAGGGGGGAATGTGGGTGGGAGAGGGTGTGCAGAGTGGAGGGGAATGAAGGGGGAAAATGGGACAACTGTAATAGCATAATCAATAACATATTTTTTTAAAAAAAGTTATGGGTTTGATCCCCAGTCAGGGCACATACCTAGGTTGGGGCTTTGATCCCTGGCCGGGACACTTACAAAAGGCAACCAAGCTATGTTTCTTACTCTCTCTCTCAAAAGAAAAAAAAAAAAAAATCAATAAATATATCCTTAAGTGAGGATTAAAATAAATAGAACTACCATGTGATCTAACAATTCCAGTCCTTGGTATTTATACAGACGATTGATCTCAGAATCTCAAAGAGATATTAACATTCCATGTTCATGGTAGCACTATTTACAGTAGCTAAAATGTGGAAGAAACCTAAGTGTCTCATTGATGGATGAGAAAAGAAAATGTGGTATATGCATACAGTGGATACTATTCAGTTTTAAAAGGAAGGAAATTCTGCAATATATGACAACATGGATGAGCCTTAGGTAAAATAAACCAGCCACAGAAAGACAAATAGTGCATGAGTCTACTTACCTGAATTATTCAAGATAGATTCACAGAATCAGAGAGTGGAATGGGGGCTTGTCAGGGACTGAGGGTAGGGGGACATGGGGAGTAATTAATCAACAAGCATGAAGTTTCAGTTGTACAAGGTGAATAAGTTCTAGAGAGCTGCAGTACAACATTGTGCCTATAGTCAATAATATTGTATTGTGCATTGAAAATTTTAAAAGGGTAGATCTCATGTTGTATTCTTGTAAACATAAAATTAAAGTTAAAAATGAATGATCATCAGATGATGAGGAAGCCCATATCCTCTATGATGGTGTTTTCCTAGGCCCAGAGCATTTTCACCTCAGGCTTCTGAAGGTGTCTGCAGAGGTCTTCTGCAGCCTCTGCTGGTGACCTTCGAGAAGTGAGGGGAAAGTGGAGAAGTGTCACAGAGCTGAAGATGGACAGATGTTCTTCTGACTTTTCAGAGAGTTGTTGAATGGCCAGTTAGGATGAATGAATGTCTTTTTGAGGCCTCACGGATTCTTGGGGGTATGTCTGGTCCAATTTCCTCTCAGCACTCTGACTTCCTCTGCACATTGGCTATGCATGGCTGCCCCAGCCCTAGCTTATCCCCCTTCTCATTTCTGGTACCCAGAGTCATTGGAAGGCAGCTATGCTCACCACTATACCACCAACGCTGCATCAGAGAGAGTCATTGGGATTAAGTGCACTATTTCCACTTTTCAAGGAGAAGAGGACCTGGTTGGGACAGTCTATGATGTGGTTCCTCTGGCTTCCAGCGTCCTTCCCTGTGGTCCAGGCAGCTGAGTCCTGGGGCTGTGGGGTTGCACAGTATAAACTGGGCATCTGCAGAAGGGGCTTGCTTTGTGTAACGGGTGTATGCAGGAAAAAATGATTAGAAGAGGAACTGATTTGTCTCTTCAGGACTCTTGCCAAAATATCCTTGTAGATAAAGTTGGTGAAAGATGGATTAGAGGATAGCATATTTAGGTAGTACCCTGCCCATTGAACAAGAAGGCCCATAGAGTGTCATTTGATGGCTTTTTGCTGGCTTGGAAAAATATCACTAGCACTGTGTCATAGGGCTCCATCATTAGCCTTGTCTTGTTCAAGATTTTTATCAAAAGTTGGATGAAGACATAGAAGTCACCCTTATCAAATGTACTGAAAACACAGGGAAGAAAATAGCAAGAATGATAGATGATAGTATTAAGATTCAAAGTTATCTTGACAGTCTGGAATGCTGGGCCCCAAACCAATCTGAAACCTAAGAGTAAACATGAAGTTCTACATTTGGAATGAAAAATCAATTATACATATTCATAATGGGAGAGGTTTTTCTTGGCCATAGTTTGTGAAAAAGTCTTTGGGTTTTACTTAGCCACAGTTTCATATGATCTGATGATATGATGTGGCTGCTAAGAAGCATTAAGTTAGTTTCAGGCTGAGTGGAAGGAGGGTGTCCAGGTCAATGATATAATTACTTCATTGGATTTTGGCTTGGTCAGACCACAAACTGAAGGATGCTTTCCATTTAGAAACTTCATTTTTAAAGGATACCAGCAAATGACCAGGAGGGCCGAGTTATAGGAAATGCATTCTGGAAGCTAGAGAACTTGGTAAGATCAGGGGATAAACAGTCAATTAGTATTTGAAAGTCTGTATTCTGCAGAGGAGGGTCTGTATATGTTCCTGGTGGTTTAGAAGGTAGAACTAAGACTGCCGAAGGTCACTTCATGAAAACTGATTTTGAGTTGATATAAATAAAGAAGAATTTTGTAGCAGTTAGGACCACAGAGACTTGAAGTGGACTACTTCTGGTCCTTGAGCTGGGTGTGTGCCTGCCAGGATGCTGTGGAGAAGGATTCCTGCATTGGACAGGATGTTTGACAAAGTGATCTCTAGGGTCCCTTTCAACAATGAAAACCCAGATTTCTGGAAAAGGGGAAGAACATTTATTTTAACGTGATGATTGTACTTGAAAGACTACTACAGAGTAAAGAACTATGGGTACATGTGATATGAAGATAAGTTGAGACCCATATGTGCTTGAAAAACTAAGGAAATTAAGGGGGGTCTTAAGGCATTTATATTTAACAACAACAACAACAACAACAAAAGCCCACATGCAGACTTCAGCCTCCTTTCTTTATCCACCATTCCTACGGAACCTGCTTTTCACTTGGTGTCTCTGCTTGTCTGAGAGCCCTTTGATATCGTTTGGTTGGTGTATTAAAAAGTATCTGTTGCTTCCATGACTTTTCCTGATTATTTCTACATGGAGCAGGTCATGTTCAGGAGGCTTTTTTGGGCTAGTTTGGGACTCTAACCACCATGTGAAGCAATGCTTTTGTGGGAAATATATTTCAAGCTTCTAACAACCAGTGTATGGACTTTTGAAACATTCATTGCAAAGCTGGAATATTTCTCTATTTCCTTATGATGTCCCACTTCACACCACCTCTGAACCTTTTCTAAACTGAGCTCTGTCTGGGCTTGGAAGCCCCCTTTGCTCCTTGTTGTCAACCATGGCAGTTCCTAAAATTGACACTTCAATGAATCAAGTGCTCTCATTTCTCTTACATCGCTCTATCTAAAAATGGATTTTTTACTAAGGTTCTTTCTTCCCCGAAAGGAATTAGAAGACTCTTAAAAAACTTCAGGTAGTGCAATACAATAAGAAAGAAAAACATGGTAAAATATTGGGTTGGCCAAAAAGTCCATTTAGTATTTTCCATAAAATAAAAGACACATTTTTCATTTTCACTAATAACTTTGTTGACTTGAATATTTTGAGTATATCAGCTATCTCCCGCTCTTGTCTTCTAGTGGGTAGAGGCCAGGGGTACTGCTAAACATCTTCAAATGCATTAAGACAGCCCCACAGCAAATAATTATTTGGCCAAAATGTCATTAGTACCAGTAAACTTTGCAAACCACTTTTGATACATTTAATCAGTCACAACACCTTCTCCATACACTGCACAAATCTATTTTTGTGTTTCAGTTGCATTTTTACCTTTCTTGAAACAATAAAGCATAATATGCCAAAAATGTGTGTTTTCTTCCATCTTTAATATTAAAATGGCTGGTCAAAAATTTGCCGATTTTGATGTTTTTTTTTTTTTTTTAAATGCATGTTGATATGATATGGCAGCTGTCACAATACAACTTAACAACATTGTTTCGAATGAAGTTAAAGACAACTAAGCGCTACTAGAGCCATTTTACGGAAAAAAAGTAACAAACTTTTTGATCAACCCAATAGTTCCATGTCTTCTATCCCAACATTGCACTGTGTGCCTGCTCTCTGAGTCACCATCTTGTGGGATCTTGTTTTGCCATCTTTGGTTTCTCAACATCTAATTCCTGTATAAGGAGGTGTAGGAACTAGGTGTAGGAACTAAGTGTAGATAATTTGAAATGATGATGTTGGTACGAAGGAAGCTCCTACAATGGTTGTATTATTCAGAATTCTTGGTTGAAGCAGCTGAAATGGACATTGCTTGGTTTAAGGAGGTTTAAACAAATGAAAAGTTACAGGGTCCAAATCACTTTCAAGAGACCACCTGGTGAGGATGCTGCTGATGCAGCCCTTGCGAGTGAGCATTCTGCAATTGTAACGACTGCCACTGGACACAGCCCTGGCCCTGCTGATGTGCCAGCCTGTGAAATGAATTCTTCACTGTCCCCACTTTTAACTTTTTTGCATCATTTATTCCACATTAAAATGTTCAGATGGAGCTTCTGAGTGACCAGGCCTGGATCACATGCTCAGACCTCCTTGTGGAATTAGGTATTGGGAGGGGTGTCTTACTCTTTGGTTTCTATAGTGGGAGGTGGATACTGCCTCTCACAAAATGAATATGGTTGGGAATTACCGAAATAAGGGAAGGGCTTCACATGTTAGGCAGCTAAAAAAGAAAATGGCCCTGACTGCTGTGGCTCAGTGGACTGAGTGCTGGCCTGCAAACCAAATGGTCGCTGGTTTGATTCCCAGTCAGGGCACATCCCTGGGTTGCAGGCCAGGTCCCTGATAGGGGGCATGCTAGAGGCAACCACACATTGATTTCTCTCCCTCTCTTTCTCCCTCCCCTGCCCTCTCTCTAAAAGTAAATAAATAAAATCTTAAAAAAGAAAATGGGTAAAAATTTATTTTTAAATTTCTTCATTAACTTATGAAAATAAAAGGCTGAACTCAGATTAGAGCATGGCCTTTCAGCTGTGGCACATACTGATGTTTTTGTTGTTGGGTCCTGTCCCCACATGCCTGTCCTGTACATTGTAAGATGCTTAGCAACATTCCTGGCTTCTGACCACTAGATGCTGGGGGCACCCACACAGTTGTGATGGTAAAAAATATTTCCAGATATTGCCAAATGTTCCCTGGGGGGCAAACTTGTCCCAGTTGAGAATCACTGGGCTAGAGGCCTTCTCGAATCATGGATTGTGATTTCTCCTTTCCCATGATGGTGCCCTTCCCCTGTTCCTTGAGGGTCTGAAATTCCAGTGTTCTCAAACATAGGTGTACTTAGGAATTAACTGGAGAACTATTTGAAAGATACAAACTCTTGGGCCCTGTCTCCATGCAGTTTGACTCTGTGGGTCTGAGGTCCAGAAATCTGCAAATTTTAACAACCCTGGTGATTCTGATACAGGTGGGCTATGGACCACACCTTAAGAGATCCATAGCTACTTCATTGAGTATCGACCTCAAAAACAAAAGGCGTGTGTTTCTTCAATGGAAAGAGACATAATTTTCAGGCTTTTAAACCTTTCCAATTGTTGATTAAAAGGAAGGCAGGTAAAGATGTAGTATGTTCTTAAGAGTTTTTTGGCGAGGGTTGTTTGGAACCGGCCTCGGCATGTGATGCCAGTGCTCATTGCCCCGGTCTCCATCAGCAAGAAGTGTCTTCTGTTTTGAGCTCTGACATGCCTCTCATTCTCCTTGGAAAAGCACCTTTCACTCCCTTGCCCCAAGTATTGGTTGAAACTTGCAGGGGTGTTTTAATTCTTTCCAGTTCTTGCTGGTCTGCTTTGTGGTCTTGTGCACTGACTCCCTAGCCCCCACAGGAGCAGGGAATGTCTCTTAGCATCACGGGCTTCACTTCCCCCAAGGAGCCTCCATGCTGGGAGATCCTGCATTCCAACTGCGTGTGGGGCAAAGGATACATCTGCTAATACCTGCGACAAAGCTGTTGCTCCCACAATGCTCTTTTCTCAGAAAGCCTTAAATCCAAGCAAGAAGATTCCACTGAGTGACACAGCATCTTGTAGTTTTCTACCATGTTTGGAGGGCTTACTGGAACTACTTCGTTCTGCTTTCACTCTTGCTCTAGTTGGGACTACTCACAATGTTATTTCCAACAGCATTTAAAAAAAAAAAACTCAAGAGTCTGTGGCTTTGATTTAAAACCTTTGGTAGTTAGCCATTGATCAGTGGGCAAAATTCATACTTATTTGAGTCCCCACACTACCTTTGCAGCTATTCCCTATCATGTGCCCTGTATTCCAGGCTCCCCAAACCATTGGGGCACCCTGTACACTAGTTGCTGTCCGTATGCTAACTGTACTAACACCCTGTATTCCAGACTCACCAGACTGTTCCACAGGCTAATATGCAATATCCAGTTCACCAACTGGGTGCCTGCCAAGTATTTTGTTGAAAAAAAAAAATGGAACTGGTTTCTAATATTATACAACATCTGTTTTTAAAAAGCATGGGCTTCCAGTTTCTTTTTTTTAAATATATTTTATTGATTATGCTATTACAGTTGTCCCATTTCCCCCCCATCATTCCCCTCCACCCTGCACACCCTCTCCCACCCACATTCCCCCCTTTAGTTCATGTCCATGTGTCATAAGTTCTTTAGCTTCTACATTTCCCACACCATTCTTGCCCTCCCCTCGTCTATTTTCTACCCATCATCTATGCTACTTATTCTCTGTACCTTTTCCCCCTCTCTCCTCCTCCCATTCCCCTGTTGCTAACCCTCCATGTGATCTCCATTTCTGTGGTTCTGCTCCTGTTCTAGTTGCTTGCTTAGTTTGCTTTTGTTTTAAGTGTGGTTGTTAATATCTGTGAGTTTGCTGTCTTTTTACCATTCATATTTTTTATCTTCTTTTTCTTAGATAAGTCCCTTTAACATTTCATATAATAAGGGCTTGGTGATGATGAACTCCTTGAACTTGACCTTATCTGAGAAGCACTTTATCTTTCCTTCGATTCTAAATGAAAGCTTTGCTGCATAGAGCAATCTTGGATGTAGGTCCTTGCCTTTCATGACTTGGAATACCCCTTTCCAGCCCCTTCTTGCCTGTAAGGTCTCTTTGGAGAAATCAGCTGACAGTCTGATGGGAACTCCTTTGTAGGTGACTGTCCCCTTATCCCTTGCTGCTTCTAGAATTCTCTCCTTCATTTGAATCTTGGCTAATGTAATTATGATGTACCTTGGTGTGTTCCTCCTTGGGTCTAACTTCTTTGGGATTCTCTGAGCTTCCCGGACTTCCTGCAAGTCTATTTCCTTTGCCAGATTGGGGAAGTTCCCTTTATTATTTGTTCAAATAAGTTTTCCACTTGGTGCTCTTCCTCTTCCCCTTCTGGTATCCCTATAATTCGGATGTTGGGACATTTAAAGATATCCTGGAGGTTTCTAAGCCTCTCCTCATTTTTTGGAATTCTTGTTTCTTCCTTGTTTTCTGTTTGGTTGTTTCTTTCTTCCTTCTGGTCCACTCCATTGATTTGAGTCCCAGTTTTCCTCCCATCACTATTGGTTCTCTGTGCATTTTCCTTCATTTCACTTAGTGTAGCCTTCATTTGTTCATCTAACTTGTGAGCAAAATCAACCAATTCTGTGAGCATCCAGATCACAAGGGCTTTGAACCGTGCATCTGATAGGCTGGCTATCTCTTGGTTGCTTAGATGAATTGGCTCTGGGGCTTTCATCTGTTCTCCCGTTTGAGCCATTTTTGGGTTTTTTGTTTGTTTTTGGTCTGGTGGTGGCAGTCACATAATGAGGTTACATAATAAGTCCCAGTTTCTTTTTAAAATTCAAAAGATCTTCCAGCCAAGATGGAGGCATAGGTGGACACACTGTGCCTCCTTGCACAACCAAAATTAAGGACAACAAAGATTAAGAGAACAACCTGAACTGATAGAAAATTGAACTGTATGAAAGTCCAACAACCATTCATCCAGACCGGTAAGAGGGGTGGATTGCGGCAGGAGAAAGTAGAGGTTGGCGGACCCGGGTGCACAGGCGGCAGCTAGCAGACCCTGGGCATGAGGTGGCAATGGTGAAGACCCAGTGAGCCCGCACAAGGTGGCTGGCTGACTAGGTGGTCCCACATTCGAGTGCAGATAATCCAGGTGAAGGGGAAGTGGCTGAAGGGACTGGAATCTGAGAGAGAGTGGAGCAAGTGCCATTGTTCCTTTTGGGATCCCACCCCCACATACAGCATCACTATCCAGTGACTGGGCTGCCCCACCCTGGGGAACAGCTAAGGCTCCACCCCTCATTACGTAACTGCCAGGACCAGATTAAAAAAAAAAACAAAAAACAAAAAACCCCAAAACGGCTCAAACGGGAGAACAGATGAAAGCCCCAGAGCCAATTCATCTAAGCAACCAAGAGATAGCCAGCCTATCAGATGCATAGTTCAAAGCCCTGGTGATCAGGATGCTCACAGAATTGGTTGATTTTGCTCACAAATCAGATGAACAAATGCAGGCTACAAGAAGTGAAATGAAGGAAAACGCACAGGGAACCAATCGAGATAGGAGGAAAACTGGGACTCAAATCAATCTGATGTTCTCAAATCAGAAAGAAGAAAGAAACAACCAAACAGAAAAGAAGGAAGAAACAAGGATTCAAAAAATTGAGGAGAGGCTTAGGAACCTCCAGGACATCTTTAAACATCCCAACATCCAAATTATAGGGGTCCCAGAAGGGGAAGAGGAAGAGCACCAAGTGGAAAACTTATTTGAACAAATAATAAAGGAGAACTTCCCCAATCTGGCAAAGGAAATAGACTACCAGGAAGTCCAGGACATCAAGGGAAATGTAGAAGCTAAAGAACTTATGACACATGGACATGAACTAAAGTGGGTGGGAGGGGGTGTGCAGGGTGGAGGGAAATGATGGGGGAGAAATGGGACAACTGTAATAACACAATCAATAAAATATTTAAAAAAATAAAAAAAAGTCAAAAGATGTTACAGTACTGTGGCCACGTTTCCAAATGGTAAACAGCAGGTCTTGCCCCAAGGTGGGGCATGTTCTCTTCATAGTGAGCTTGGAGGAAGGTAAGGGGAAATACTGTGAATCTTTACCTTTCTGTTTCCCACAAGAGGGCATTAGAATTTCTCTAAAAGTAAAATTTGGGACTGGAGTTGCAAAAGCTGCTAGCTTGACTTTACTATCCAGTAAAAAAAGTCATTTTGGCACCCACCTGTTTTGTGTGCTGAATGGGTGTCTAGCATGTTTTGTGCTATTATTAGTCACACTTTCTCAGAAACTCCTTTCATTTGGCCTGGTTCCCTCCATGATCTTAATTCAATTCACTGAGAGCCAATTTGAAGGAAACTAATGGAAGTGGGCCTCCAGGTAGCTTTGGGAGTCACCTTAGACTGGGATGGAGGGTATGGAAACTTGTTGGGAGTCCTGATGAGGCAGTCCTGTTTCCATCGGGAATTGCCTGATCAGCAGAGACAGCCTCACAGCCTAGTATTCCTTGGTGGTGCTTCTTGCTGGCACAGAATCTTGCTTTTCATCAGCACCCTGCGAGGAGAGCAGTCGCCCACCTGCCCCTACTGGCATGCCGTAACACTAACTGGGCCAGCAGAGACGGGTGTGTTGACCAAAATGCCTGTTTATTAGTTTAGAATGAGACATATCTGCAGAGGTGGCCTAGAAACTAATTTTTTCTGGCTATCGTGTACTTTCCTTTAAGAAAAGTGAAAAACAACTCAAAATATAGTTTTCTGTTTACTTGTCTGAGTTCTGAGCAGGAGAAATCTGCACATAAGGAGATCCCGCTGTGATCCTCTCACACCCACTCAGCAGGAAGCGATGGGTGGGCGGAGCACCTCTGCCAGGCTTCCTGTGGGATCTGTGCTGTGGGCGTCTTGCTGTATTTGCCTCTCAGGCTCTGTCTGGGCACCCCTCTCCTCCATGGTCCATGCCAGATTTACAGGTCAACAGCAAATGTTACCGATTGGATTATAAATGTGTAGCATTTTTCATTTTAGGTCCTGTTTATGTCTTATCTGTTACAGATGATTTTAATTCTTTAGGCACAAGGATTTGGAAGGATTAGGGGTGAGTTCCTTTAGCACCTCTAAGTGCCTAAAGAGATCTCAAAGGTTTAAGAAAATAAAATGAGCTCTTATCGCCCATACGTTGACTAAATATATGATAAGTGAAAACAAAGCTTCCAAATATTACTTTCTCTATTGGTTTTTGTCTCTTTGCTTGCCTTTGGTTAAAACAAAGCAATTCATCTTTGCCTCATTTTTTCTCTTTCAAAATTTTTTTAAATTATATTTTATTGATTATGCTATTACAGTTGTCCCAATTTCCCCCCTTTGCTTCCCTCCACCCAGCACCCCCACTCCCTTAGGCAATCCCATATCATTGTTCATATCCATGAGTCATGAGTATAAGTTCTTTGGCTTCTCCATTTCCTGTACTGTACATATCCCCATGGCTATTCTGTAACTACCTATTGGTACTTCTTAATCCCTTCACCTCTTTACCTGTTCCCCCTGACACCCCATCCCATGCGGAAACCATCAAAAACCTCTCTGTATCCATGATTCTGTCTCTGTTCTTTTTGTTTGCTTAGTTTGTTTTTTAGGTTCAATTGCTGATAAATATTTATTGCCATTTTATTGTTTATAGTTTCGATCTTTTTCTTAAGTAAGGCCCTTTAACATTTCATATACTAATGGTTTGGTGATGATGAATTTCTTTAGTTTTTTCTTAGCTGGGAAGCTCTTTATCTGCCTTTTGATTCTAAGTGATGTTTTTGCTGAGTAGAGCAATTTTGGCTGTAGGTCCCTACTTTTGAAGACTTTGAATATTTCTTGCCAGTGTCTTCTAGCCTGAAAAGTTTCTTTTGAGAAATCAGCTGTCAGTTTTATGGGAACGCCCCTGTAGGTAACTAACTGCTTTTCTCTTGCTGCCCTTAAGATTCTTTATCTTTAACCTTTGGCTTTTTAATTATTATGTGTCTTGGAGTGGGCCTCTGTGCATCTATCTTGTTTGGGACTCTCTGCTTCCTGGACTTGCATGTCTATTTCCTTCACCAAATTAGGGAAGTTTTTTAAAATTATTTTTTCAACTAGATTTCCAATTTCTTGCTCTTTCTGTTCTCCTTCCGGCACCCCTATGATGTGAATGTTGGAATGTTTGAGGTTGTTCCAGAGGCTGCTTACACTATCCTCCTTTTTTTGGCTTCTTTTTTCTTCTCATTGTTGTGATTGGTTGATTTTGCCTCTCTATGTTCCAAATCATTGATTTGATTCTTGGCCCTATCTACTCTACTGTTGTTTCCCTGTAATTCTCCTTTATTTCAATTAGTATATCCTTTGTTTCTGAATGGATCTTTTTTTATGCTGCTGAGGTCCTCACTAAGTTCCTTGAGCATCCTCATAACCAGCGTTTTGAACTCTGCATTTGATAGATTGCTTATCTTCATTTTCTTTAGTTCTTTTTCTGGAGTTTTGATCTGTTCTTTGTTCAGGCCATGTTTCTTTGTCTCCTCATTTTGGCAGTCTCCCTGTGTTTGTTTTTGTGCATTAGGTAGAGCTGCTGCTATGACTCCCTATCTTGGTAGCATGGCCTAATGTAGTAGGTGTCCTGTAAGGTATAATGGCACAGGGTACCCTATCACCCAAGCTGGGTACTTGAGGTGTACCCTTTGTGTGGGCTGAGTACACCCTCTTCTTGTAGTTGAGCCATGATTGCTCTTGGCAGGTCAATTGAAGGGATTTACCCAGGCCAGTCAGCTATAAGGACTGACTGTGACCACTTACCACCAACCTCCACCCTCTGTGGAAGATAAGCTGTGCAGGGGCAGGATGGTGGTGCTCTGATGTGGTCAGTAGCTGTTCACTCAGTACACAGCCTCTGGGGTTTCCTGGATGGTCCAGGCCAAGGTCAGCCCCTACTTATGTTCTGTTTAGGGTCACCCTGCCTGAGCTATAAAGCAATCCGAGATGGCTGCTACTTGTGCTGGGCTTGGAGATTCCAAGGTGAAGCCAATCTGTGAATCTAGGCTGGATGCTGCTAGTGCTATGCCCGGGGCCACTCAGCCAGAGGTACTGAGACTGGGGCTCACTGAGTCTGGCTGCTGCTTGTTTGATGGGATTTAGGAAGTCTCGAAGCATGAGCCAAGACCAGTTATTCATATGGAAAAGTCATGGTTAACAACTTGGGTGATCCTGTAAGTTGGGTGGGACAGAGTCTCAGGGGTTCTCTAGGGTGGAGCAAACAATGTTAGCCAGCTTGATGGAGTCTCAGATATGGCACCCACCTGCCGGCTCTGTGGCTCTGTGGGGGGAGGGCTCAGAAAAGGGACACGGGCCTCTGTCCACCTTTCTGTCTGGGAGGAGAAGTTCCCCCAGTTCCTGCCTTGATGTCAGATACTTCACTTCCATCCTGTATTCTACTGGTGCCTTTCAAGCTGCTACCCTGGTGCTGAGCTCAGAGGAATCGAAAATCTGAGTAAGTTTATCTCTGGGTTCTTTAAGGGGACCTGCTTGGGAGTCCAGAAGTTTCTCCTACTGACTCAATCTCCACTGGCTTTTGCTGTCAGAAGTTATGTACTTATCATCCTGGTACTGGAACCCTGTGCTAGGGGACCTGGTGTGGAGCTAGGATGCCACATTCCCGAGATATTCTTCTCAAATTTTTATCCACTTCATGTGGATGTGGGACCAGCCTGTTTTGCATCTCCGCCTCTCCTGCCAGTCTGGATAGATGTGGTTTCTTTAATTCCGTAGTTGTCTGACTTCCATTCAACTCAATTTCTGATTGTTCTGAGTGATGGTTGCTCTATATTTTAATTGTAATTTTGATGTGGTTGTCTTTCATTTTTTTATGCATCTTTGATGATGGTAGGATTTGAAATGGTTTAATAAGAATGTGGAAATGTGGAAAAAAGAGGAAGAGAAAGAGCATCAGTGTAACCTATATGATCTTATTAATTAATGTCACTGTAATAAATTTAATTAAAAAATAAAATTAAAAAAATAAACTGGCTTTGGTTGTTAAAAATCTTTTTTCTTCCCCTTCAGTTTGGGTTGAACAACCTATTGTTATTCCATTAAGTAAAGCTAATACTGAATTAAATATATATACTTACAAGCTTATGAATCTTACTTAAAAAAAAAAGGTCTTATTTATTTTTAGAGAGAGGGGAATGGAGGGAGAAAAAGAGGGAGAGAAACATCAATGTGTGGTTGTCTCTCATGTGCCATCTACCGGAGACCTGGCCCACAACTCAGGCATGCGACCTGACTGGGAATTGAACTGGTGACTCTTTGGCTCACAGGCCAGCACTCAATCCACTGAGCCACACCAGCCAGGGCTGAATCTTACTTTTGACCTTAGTTTCCACTAATTTGCCTACAGACAGGAATTATGTTGACCCAGGTGTGGGACTTAACAATCTAAGACTTAGCTCTGAGTAGAACACAGAAACATGAGTGCTTATTAGGGAAAGTTTTTGGTAGTTTTTATTCACGTACATAATTTAGTTGAGGGGGGACCTCCCTGGCCTCCAGGGCGTATGCCCTTCAGTCGTGTTTTGTTGTTAGAATCACCCATGAACCTGGGGTTCCCAAATGCAAAGGGAGGAAGTGAGACTTGGCTGTGTGGTGACATTGTGGTGGTGCTCACCCTGCCTCTCCCAGTGGGAGGAGTGGCAATGAGCTCCAGTGCCTCATCAGGTGGTGAATATTATTTAGTACTGAAGTCCAGTCAACATGGTATTTAATTGTTTTTTTAATGCCCTGACCTTTGCTTAGGTTTTATAGTGCATTAGGGTAAGTAGAAGATTTCGTTCCTATTTTTAAGGAGTTTAAAGTCTGTGGAATTGGAACATGTGCATACCACAGATAACACAGAATACTGCAGTGTTGTAGTGCGGTGGTAAGGTTAAATGACACTCTGGGGTTAGACAGGCCTGCATTTTTTTAACCTTTCTGAGCTTTAGTTCCTTAATATATAAGATGAGAATATTGTAAAGATGGTATGAAATAATGTATATAGAGTACCTAGCCTTGAGCCTCCTATATGGTTAAATACTCAGTGTTTGGTAGATAATCATAGTAACTGGGTCTTATAAAGTGTTCCTTTGTATAGTTTTATTGAGAAAGGGTGTCCTATCCCACTGCTCATGTTATTTTCTTTGAAAGACTGTCTCTTAAAATACTATTATATACTTTTTTGATTTCTTTCATAAACTTTTTTCCCTGATAAGAGAAATATGGACCCATTGATCCAGTTCTTTTAAAAATCAATGTGCCTGCTGGTAACTGCTTTTTTTGTACCCCTATTATTTACAGGCTGCTTCTATTCTGGAGAATCAGCTAACCAAGCAGTATATTGGGTTGGCCAAAAAGTTCATTTAGTTTTTCTGTATGATGGCTCTAGTAATGCTTAATTGTCCTTAAGTTTGTTCAAAACCAGTTTTGTTATATTGTAGTATGACAGCTGTAATATCAGTGTGCATTTTATTTGTTTTGTTTTTTAATTGTATTTTTTCTATTACCATTTATTTTTTTCTATTACCCTCCCTACCACAATCACCACACTGTTGTCCATGTCAATGAGTCTTTTGTCCTTTTTGCTCAGTCCCTCCATCCCCTAATCCCATCCCCTTAGCTGTCATCCTGTTCTCTATCTATGAGTCTGTCTCTATTTTGTGTGTTAGTTCAGTTTGTTCATTAGATTCTACATATGAGTGAAAATCATATGGTATTTGTCTTTTTCTGACTGACTGATTTCACTTAGCATAATGTTCCCCAGGTCTATGGCCATATCACCTGATCTTGTCAGTGTGCATTAAAAAAACTTTTCAAAATTGGTGAATTTTTGTGCAGCCATTTTAATATTGAAGATGGGAGAAAACACACATTTTCAGTGTATTATGCTTTATTATTTCAAGAAAGATGAACACTCAACTGCAACACAAAAAATGATTTGTGCAGTGTATGAAAAAGGTGACTCATCGAATGTGTCAAAAGTGGTTTGTGAAATTTCTTGGTACTTTTGACATTCTGGCCAAATAATTCTTTGCTGTGGGTCTGTCTTATGCATTGCAAGATGTTTAGCAGCACCCATGGCCTCTACCCACTAGAAGCCAATAGCAGGGGATAGCCGACATACTCAAAATATCCAAATCAATATTATTGGTGAAAATGAAAAGCATGTCTTATATTCTATGGAAAAAACTAAATGGACTTTTTGGCCAATCCAATATGTAAAGGAATAAAGGGCATGAAGGAGAACTAATAAATAAGGCCTCTGGGACAACTTCAGTGTCTCGGGTGCTCAGAATCCTTTTGCTCCCACCTTGTTGGCCATGTTAAGGACTGGGGTTTCTAGAAGTGTGGAACCTGGCTAAATGGGGTGTTTGTTTAGTAGGACCAGGGTGTAGAGAAACAGCGAGTAGCTCTGGGTCACCTTTATTTTCCATTAGAAGTGAGCTCGATGGAAAGACAAACTCATGTGTAGGTAGGAAATGTGGGTTCCAGCCTTCATACTGAGGCCATGACCGTGTGTCAGGGCTGCCGGAGCAGGTCTTCACTTATGGCAACAGTTTGGACCCTCCTGGGAAGACTGAGGTAAAGAATGAGTGAAAATGAACTTATTAGGTCTCAACTTAATATAAGTTGTTTTAAAATGAAAATGTTTATTTGTAAAAAAATAAAAACCAACAAAATGCTTTAAGGGACTTTGTCTCTTTAGAGAGTGACTGTTCCCTTTCGAGGTGATGGAAATTGCATGCGTGAAGGAAAATCTGACTGGCTGTGGTAATGAAAGAGTGTAAAAGTCAGGATTTCTCACAGCTGTTTTCGTAGGCAGAGTGCTTCCACTTGGGGAATAACACCACAAAAAAATCTCAATTTTCCCTGATGTTTGTTCCATTTCATTCTGTGTATTCCTCTCACAGATTTAAATACCAAATTGCTTCTATTACTTCACAGTTTCCACCTATGGTCTCAGGAGTTTGCACAGAGCCAAATAGCATCTGCAGCCCCCACCCGCTTTGCCACATTCTAAAACTGGGGGTTTCTTTTTGAGCTGTGTATATCATCATCACTATATCTCTGGGTATTCCTAGTTGAGTTTTTAGTTTCAACTGAAGCTGTAATCTCAGAAGTGGTGGCGTTCCCCATGCTTAAAAACCAAACGTATCTTGGAGAGTTTTCTACTGTGACAGTTTGGGGTGACTTAATATTGAAACTCTTTTTACCTTTCTCATTTCTTCTGGGATTTATTTTCTTCATTTTTAAGTTTGGCAGATTTTTTTGCATGTAAAGATTATTTTTCCCATAGATACAGAAAATTGTTTTCACAACAATCTTGTCAGCATCAGTGTTTAATTCTCTGAACACAGAGAAGGAAAATTACAGGCAATAAAGATAGATTTAATTCTGTCTGCCAGTGCTGTGTGGTTAAAATGAAGTGTCTCTGTGTATTTGAAGGAAAATATGGATTTTTGTTTGAAAATAAGAGTTTACTCCATGTATGAATGAGTTTGGCCATTTTGACTAAATTGATCGATCAGTTAGCTGGATGGTGAATTGCTTTCAATTTGGGGATTGATAAATTTTGGGTGCCGTGATCAGCACTTGTCTAGCTTAGTTGCTAAGTTGTATGCATTTTTGCCAGAGAACTGGCCTGTCCTTGAAAAAAGTCCCCTGCAGTGGCTGGAGTACCCTTCCCTCTCCCTTCTAATTTCTTCCCTGCTGACCCTCTGACAGAGTGGACAGGCTGAGTGGGGTTGGAATGACAGCCTTGAAAAGAGGTGAAAGGTCAGTGTGGTGGCTGCTGAGAGGTCAGATATAAGACCCAAGAAAATTTCTCCCAGCTCCTTGCCTTGGTCCTTGCATCTCTTCTGCTTGCTGGCTCTCCATGTTCCCATCTCTCAAGAGTTCAGTGTCCCGTGGTTGGCCAAAGACCCCCATTCCTGCCTGCCCCTTGTGTCCTAGGCTTCAAGATTACTCCCAACTTCAGAATTCCCTTTTGCTGTTTGAAAATTGTATGTTAGTTGTCTGATGACTGATTCAGTTGTATTCCCAGTCACTAGAACAATGGCATGTATTAGGCTCTCAATAAACATTTTTTTTCTAAATTTTTCTCTTAAATTAGATGTGTACCATTGTCAAACATTTGAATGCATAAATGAGCGCTTATTTTAGTCTATTAATGGAAAGAAATCTGACCAAACTAAT
This sequence comes from Glossophaga mutica, assembly GCA_039655065.1. NCBI lineage: Eukaryota > Metazoa > Chordata > Mammalia > Chiroptera > Phyllostomidae > Glossophaga > Glossophaga mutica. The sequence continues at coordinate 139,999,161 of CM077305.1, read as the reverse complement.
CCATATTAATATACAAATGACTTCCTGAAATCTTTCATCAATATTATTTCAAACTGTTACAGGAATTTTAGGCTCAACTTTGCAGCATTTGACCATTAATTTATTATGTTTATTTTAGCCAGAAAAACATTTTAAAGGAAATACAAGTTCATGGTTAAAAATTTCATATAGTCCTCTAGTACCCTTTAGCAAAGCCAACTACTGTTTCAGATTTCTTATGTATCTTTTCTGAGAGTTTCTATAAATATGCAAGCATATGTTTACATATTGGAGCAAACTTTCATAATATGAGACATAATATGACTGTTTTATCATCTGTTGTTACTGTAAGGCCCTGACCAAATGGCCACCTGTCTCTTCCCCCTTAGCTGTCTCCAAATAGGCCATGTATTTGTCTTAAAAATCTCATTCAGAATTGTGTGTTTTTAGATTAACTTTATCATTTATTTCTTTTCTTTTTTTTAAAATATATTTTATTGATTATGCTATTACAGTTGTCCCATTTCTCCCCCATCATTCCCCTCCACCCCACCCACCCTCTCCCACCCACATTCCCCCCTTTAGTTCATGTCCATGGGTCATAAGTTTTCCAGCTTCTACATTTCCCATACTATTCTTGCCCTCCCCCTGTCTATTTTTTTCCCATTATCTATGCTACTCATTCTCTGTACCTTTTCCCCCTCTCTCCTCCTCCCACGCCCCTGTTGCTAACCCTCCATATGATCTCCATTTCTGTGGTTCTGTTCCTATTCTAGCTGTTTGCTTAGTTTGCTTTTGTTTTAGGTGTGGTTCTTGATAGCTATGAGTTTGTTGTCTTTTCACTGTCATAGTTTTATCTTCTTTTTCTTAGATAAGTCCCTTTAACATTTCATATAATAAGGGCTTGGTGATGATGAACTCCTTGAATTTGACCTTATCTGAGAAGCACTTTATCTTTCCTTCGATTCTAAATGAAAGCTTTGCTGCATAGAGCAATCTTGGATGTAGGTCCTTGCCTTTCATGACTTGGAATACCCCTTTCCAGCCCCTTCTTGCCTGTAAGGTCTCTTTGGAGAAATCAGCTGACAGTCTGATGGGAACTCCCTTGTAGGTGACTGTCCCCTTATCCCTTGCTGCTTCTAGAATTCTCTGCTTCATTTTCATCTTGGCTAATGTAATTACAATGTGCCTTGGTGTGTTCCTCCTCGAGTCCAACTTCTTTGGGACTCTCTGAGCTTCCTGGACGTCCTGGTAGTCTATTTCCTTTGCCAGATTGGGGAAGTTCTCCTTTATTATTTGTTCAAATAAGTTTTCCACTCGTTGCTTTTCTTCTTCCCCTTCTGGGACCCCTATAATTCGGATGTTGGGACGTTTAAAGATGTCCCGGAGGTTCCTAAGCCTCTCCTCATTTTTTTGAATTCTTGTTTCTTCCTCGTCTTCTGTTTGGTTGTTAGTTTCTTCCTTCTGGTCCACTCCATTGATTTGAGTCCCAGTTTTCCTTCCATCTCTATCAGTTCCCCATGCATCTTCCTTCATCTCACGGATTGTAGCCTGCATTTTTTCATCTAGTTTGTGAGCAAAATCAACCAATTCTGTGAGCATTTTGATGACCAGTGCTTTGAACTGTGCATCTGACAGGTTGGCTATCTCTTCACTGCTTAGAGGAATTGGCTCCGGGGCTTTTATTTGTTTTCCGGTTTGAGCCATTTTTGGTGGTTTTTTTTTTTTTTGTTGTTGTTGTTTTGGTTTTAGTCTGGTTGCGGCTATTACGTAGTGAGGGGGGTGGAGCCTTAGGTGTTCCTCAGGGCAGGGCAGCCCAGTCGCTGGGTTGTGACGCTATAGGTGGGGGCGGGGTCTGAGAAGGAGCAATGGCGCCTGCTCCGCTCTCTCCAGGACTCCGGCCCTTTCCGCTGCTTCCCCTTCACCTGGATTATCTGCACATGCGCGCGTGCTGTTACGTAGTGAAGAGTGGAGCCTCTGGCGCTCCCCAGTGCGGGGCAGCCCAGTCGCTGGGTTGTGACGCTGTATGTGGGGGTGGGGCCTGAGAGGGAGCAATGGCGCCTGCTCCGCTCTCTCCTGGATTCAGTCCCCTCCGCCACTTCCCCTCCGCCTGGACCGTCTGCTCGCTCGAATGTGAGACCACCTGGTCAGTCAGCCAGCCACCTTGTGCGGCCTCACTGGGTCTGCACAGTTGCCCCCTGTCCCCGGGGTCCGCCAGCTGCTGCCTGTAGGCCCGGGGACCGCCAGCCGCCGCCTGTGCACCTGGGAACTGCCAGCTGCTGCTGCTTGTGTTCCTGGGTCCGCACCTCCACTTTCTCCTGCCGCGACTCCGCCCCTCTTACCGGTCTGGATGAATGGTTGTTGGACTTCCGTACAGTTCAGTTTTCTATAAGTTCTGGTTGTTTTCTTGTTTCTAAATATTTGTTGTCCTTAATTTTGGTTGTGAGAGGAGGCACAGTGTGTCTGCCTACGCCTCCATCTTGGCCGGTTATCATTTATTTCTTTACACCACTGTAGTACTGGGGTGGCCAAAAAGTCCATTTGGTTTTTTGTGAGATGGCTCTAGTAGCACTTAGTTGTCTTTAACCTCATTTGAAACAACTTTGTCAGCTCTTATAGTGACAGCTGTCATATCAGCATACATTAAAAAATCTTATCAAAATTGGTGTGCCCATTTTAATATTGAAGATGGAAGAAAATATGCAATATTTTTGGAATATTATGCCTTATCTCATGAAAGGTAAAATGCAACTGAAATGCAAAAAAATATTTGTGCAGTGTTTGGAGAAGGTGCTGTGACTGATTGAACGTGTCAGAAGTGGTTTGTGAAGTTTCCTGCTACAGATTTCTCGCTGGAAAATGCTTCATGGTTGGGTAGAACAGTTGAAGTTGACAACGATCAAAGTGAGACATTAATTAAGAACAATGAATATTCTACCAAAATATCCAAATCAATGAAGTTATTGCTGAAAATGAAAAATGTGTCTTTTATTTTACAAAATAATCTAAACAGGCTTTTTGACTAACCCAATATTTGGGATAAAGTTTGACTGCATGTGTCAGAAAACCTAAAATAACAGTGGTTTACACAAGATAAATTTTTTTCCCTTCACTTAAAGAAGTCCAGGGATGATAGGGCAGCTTACAACGTCAGGGACCAGGCTCTTTCTTTCTGTCTTGCCCTTTCTAGTGCTTTGCCTTATGATCCATGATGGCTGTTTAACCTCCAGTCATTGCATTCACTTTCTAGGCAGCAGGAATGAGTAGTCTGTCTACCCTTCCACATCATGTACCCCCTTTATGGAGACCTCACAGAGGTATCATCCAAGACTTTCTGGCTGGCCCATTGTTCTAAATATTGGAGATTCTGTTGTTGGGGAAGAAGGGGAATATATACATCGGGGTAGGTAGTTAGTGTTTTCTCCGACAGTCAGCTCTTCAAATATGGAACCTCCCCCTCCCTGACCAATTTCTTTTTTATTTTTTCTTTTTATTTTTTAAATATATTTTATTGATTATGCTATTACAGTTGTCCCATTTCTTCCCCCATCATTCCCCTCCACCCTGCACACCCTCTCCCACCCACATTCCCCCCTTTAGTTCATGTCCATGTGTCATAAGTTCTTTAGCTTCTACATTTCCCACATTATTCTTGCCCTCCCCCTGTCTATTTTCTACCCACCATCTATGCTACTTATTCTCTGTACCTTTCCCCCGCCTCCTCCTCCCATGCCCCTGTTACTAATCCTTCATATGATCTCCATTTCTGTGGTTCTGTTCCTGTTCTAGCTGTTTGCTTAGTTTGCTTTTGTTTTAGATGTGGTTCTTAATAGCTGTGAGTTTGCTGTCTTTTCACTGTCCTATTTTTGATCTTCTTTTTCTTAGATAAGTCCCTTTAACATTTCATATAATAAGGGCTTGGTGATGATGAACTCCTTTAACTTGACCTTATCTGAGAAGCGTTTTATCTGTCCTCCCATTCTAAATGAAAGCTTTGCTGGATAGAGCAATTTTGGATGTAGGTCCTTGCTTTTCAAAATTTCAAATATTTCTTTCTAGCCCCTTCTTGCCTGTAAGTTCTCTTTTGAGAAATCAGCTGACAGTCGGATGAGAACTCCTTTGTAGGTGACTTTCCCCTTATCTCTTGCTGCTTCTAGAATTCTCTGCTTCATTTTCATCTTGGCTAATGTAATTACAATGTGCCTTGGTGTGTTCCTCCTTGGGTCCAACTTCTTTGGGACTCTCTGAGCTTCCTGGACGTCCTGGTAGTCTATTTCCTTAGCCAGATTGGGGAAATTCTCCTTTATTATTTGTTCAAATAAGTTTTCCACTTGTTGCTCTTCTTCCTCCCCTTTTGGTACCCCTATAATTCGGATGTTGGGACGTTTAATGATGTCCCGGAGGTTCCTAAGCCTCTCCTCATTTTTTTGAATTCTTGTTTCTTCCTCGTTTTCTGTTTGGTTGTTAGTTTCTTCCTTCTGGTCCACTCCATTGACCTGAGTCCAAGTTTTCCTTCCATCTCTATCAGTTCCCCATGCGTCTTCCTGCATTTTTTTCATCTAATTTGTGAGCAAAATCAACCAATTCTGTGAGCATTTTGATGACCAGTGCTTTGAACTGTGCATCTGATAGGTTGGCTATCTCTTGGTCGCTTAGAGGAATTGGCTCTGGGGATTTGATTTGTTTTCCGGTTTGAGCCATTTTTGGTGGTTTTTTTGTTTTGTTTTGTTTTGGCTTTAGTCTGGTCACTGGTATTACGTAGTGAGGGGTGGAGCCTTAGGTGTTCCTCAGGGCGGGGCAGCCTAGTCGCTGGGTTGTGACGTTATAGGTGGGGGCGGGGTCTGAGAGGGAAGAATGGCACCTGCTCTGCTCTCTCCTGGACTCTGGTCCCTTCCGCCACTTCGCCTCTGCCTGGACCGTCTGCGCTCTCAAATGTGGGACCACCTGGTCAGCCAGCCACCTTGTGTGGCCTCACTGGGACTGCACAGTTGCCCCCCTGTGCCCGAGGTTCGCCAGCCACTACCTGTGCACCTGGGAACTACCAGCCGCTGCTGCTTGCGTTCCTGGGTCTGCACCTCCACTTTTTCCTGCCTCAACTCCGCCCCTCTTACCGGTCTGAATGAATGGTTGTTGGACTTCCGTATAGTTCAATTTTCTATAAGTTCTGGTTGTTTTCTTGTTTCTAAATATTTGTTGCCCTTAATTTTGGTTGTAAGAGGAGGCACAGTGTGTCTGCCTACGCCTCCATCTTGGCCGGAAGTCCCCCTGACCAATTTCTTATTCACCATCAGCTTTCAAAATAACTTTCTGCTCCTTTTAGAAATACTTGATTTGATTTGTGAGCCAAATTTGACCCAAGGGCTGTAGTTTGCTGACTACTAATATCGATGATTGTAGAAATGATAAGCTCTATGAGAAGAAAATGTTTTGTTGTTCTAAATAGAAATTGATCAATTATGATAAGACTCTGGAATGGGACAGAGGGTAGGAGCATCTAAAAATGTTTAGAGGAATTGATTAAGTTTTGAGGCCACATATACTAAGATGCTTAAAAATATATCACTAGATTAAGAAAATACCCATTTTTTTGAGTGGTATCTTTTTTTTTTGCAGTAGTTTTTAATTTTCTTTTTTTTTTAAATTTTAATTGTTGTTCAAATACAATTTTCTGTCTTTTACTCCCATCCCAGCCCAATGTTTTTGCTTTTTAAGGTGATAAAATTTAACATAAAACTTACTATTTTAAATAGTTTTTAAATGTACAGTTAGTGGCATTAAGTACATTCACAATCTGTGCAACTATTACCATTATCCATTTCCAGACCATTTTCATATCCTAAACAGAAACTCTGTACCCACTGAACGCTACCTCCTTTATCTCCTCCCCACTCCTAGCCCCTGATAACCTCTATTCTATTTTCTGTCAATTAAATTGGCCTATTCTAGGTATTATATAAATGAAACCATACAATATTTGTCTTTTTAAATCTAGGTTGTTTCACTAAGCATAATGTCATCAAGGTTCATCCATGTTGTTACATGTACCAAAATTTCATTTGTTTTTAAGGCTGAATAATATGCTATTTTATGGACATACCACAGTTTGTTTATCCATCTTTTGATGGACATTAGGTTGTTTCTACCTTTTGCCTATTGTGAACAATGCTGATATATACATTGGTGTGCAAGAATCTGCATCCCTGTTCAATATTTTTTGTGTGTATATCCAGAAGTAGAATCACTGAAGCATATGGTAAGTCTGTGCTTAACTTTTAAGGAACTACCATACAATTTTCCTCAGAGGCTGCAACATTTTACACTTCCACTAGCAGTAAACAAAGATTCTAATTTCTCTATCTCCTCGCCACTACTTGTTATTTAAAAAAACTGTTTTTGATAATAACCATCTAATGGCTGTGAATGTTTTCTCATTACAGATTAGGTTTGCATTTCCTTAATTACTAGCGATGTTGATTATCTTTTCACGTGCTTAGTGGACATTTGTATATCTCCTTTGCACAAAATCTATTATTGTCCTTTGCTCATTTTTAAATTGGTTTTTTAATTGTTGAGTTATAGGAATTCTTCTTTCCCCCTTTTTTAAAAATTTTAATTGTTGTTCAAGTACAGTTTTCTGTCTTTTACTCCCACCCCAGCCCACCACCCCAGCCCTCCCCACGTCCCTCCCATTTCCACCCCCCATAGTTTTTGTCCATGAGTCCTTTATACTTGTTCCTGTAAACCCTTCCCCTTTTCCCCTAAAATTCCCTCCCCTCGCCCCTCTGGTGACTGTCAGCCTGTTCCCAATTTCAGTGTCTTTGGTTATATTATGCTTGTTTGTTTGTTTTCTTGATTAGGTTCCTGTTAAAGGTGAGATCATATGGTATTTGTCTTTCATTGCCTGGCTTATTTCGCTTAGCATGATGCTCTCAAGTTCCATCCATGCTGTCGCAAAGGGTAGGAGCTCCTTCTTTCTTTCTGCTGCATAGAATTCCATTGTGTAAATGTACCACAGTTTTTTGATCCATTCATTAACTGATGGGCACCTAGGTTGCTTCCAACACTTGGCTATTGTAAGTTGTGCTGCTGTGAACATAGGGGTGCATAGGTTCTTTTGGATTGGTGTTTCAGGGTTCTTAGGATATAATCCTAGCAGTGGAATTGCTGGGTCAAAAGGTAGATCCATTTTTAGTTTTCTTAGAAAATTCCATACTGTTTTCCATTGTGGTTGTACCAGACTGCACTCCCACCAACAGTGCACTAGAGTCCCCTTTTCTCCACAACCTCTCCAGCACTTGCTGTTTGTTGCTTTGTTTGAGGGCCATTCTGACTGGTGTGAAGTGGTATCTCATTGTGGTTTTAATTTGCATCTCTCTGATAGCTAGCGATATCGAGCATCTTTTCATGTGTCTCTGGATCCTTTGTATGTCCTCCTTGGAGAAGTGTCTGCCCAAGTCCTTTGCCCATTTTTTAATTGGGTTGCTTGTCTTAGAGTGGAGTTGTGTAAGTTCTTTATATATTTTGGAGATTAAACCCTTGTCTGAGGTGGAATTCTTTATATATTCTGGATATAAGTTGCTTACCAGAGATATTTGATTTGCAAATATTTTCTCCCTTTTTGTAGGTTGTTTCTTGACTCTTTCCATAGTACACATAGTTTGACGCACAAAAGTTTCAATTATGATGAAGTCTATTTATCCGTTTTCATTATTCTTTTGTTGCTTATGTTTTTAGTTTCATAATCAAGGAATCATTGCCAAATCCAGTGTTATAAAGCTTTCCCCCTATGTTTCCTTCTAAGGGTTTTGTAGCTTTTGTTCTTACATTCAGGTCTTTATTTTATTTTGAGTTAATTTTTATATATGGTATAGGGTAAGGGTACAACTTCATTCTTTTGCACATGGATATCCAGTTTTTCCAGCACCGTTCATTGAAAAGACTGTGCCAATGGTCTTGACACCCTTTAAAAAAAAACCATTATACTATGTATGTGATGGTTTAGTTCTGAGCTTCCTATTGTAGTCAATTGCTCTCTGTATCTGTTCTTATGCCAATATCACTGTCTAGATTCCTGTAGCTTTGTTGTAAGTTTTGAAATCAGGAATTGTGAACCTTCCAACTTGTCTGTCTTTTTGGAGTCCCTTAAGATTCCATATGAATATCATAATGGGTTTTTCTATTTCTGCAAAAAAATGCCAGGGATTTTGATAGGGATTGCTTTGAATCTGTAGATTGCTTTGAGTAGTATTGGTATCTTATTAATACTAAGTCTTTTAATTCACAAACATGCAAATATTTTTCCATTTATTTGTGTTGTCTTTAGTTTCTTTCAGAAAATTGTTTAGTTTTTAGTGTAGAAGTCTTTCGCTGACTTGGTCAAATTTATTCCAAAGCATTTTATTTTTTTTGGAAGCTGTTGTAAGTGGGATAGGTTTTTAAAATTTTCTTTTGGATTTTTCATTGTTAGTGTACAGAAATTCAACTAATTTTTACATATTGATTTTGCACCCTGCAATGGTACTGAGTTTATTAGCAATAACAGTTAAATTTTTTTTAGAGTTTTCACATATGAGGTTATTATTTGCAAACAGATATAATTTTGCCTTTTTCTTCCCAATTTGGGTACCTTTTGTTATTTTTTTTCTCAACTAATTTATCTGTCTAGGACTTCCAATATTGGGTTGGCCAAAAAGTCAGTATGGTATTTTTCTATCAACTTCAACTGGTCTACCTGACCATGGAGCATCATTCAGCAAGAAATCTCCAGCATGAAACTTTGCAAACCACTTTTGACATGTTCCATCCGTCACAGCACCTTCCCTATACACTGCACATCTTTTTTTGCATTTCAGTTGCGTTTTTACCTTTCTTCAAATAACAAAGTATAATATAGTGACAATGTTGCATATTTTCTTCCATCTTCAATATTAAAATGGCTACACTGAAATTCACCAATTTTGATGTTTTTAAAAAAATGCACACTGATATGACAGCTGTCACATTACAATCTAACAAAATTGTATCAAATGAGGTTAAAGACAACGAAGTGCTACTAGAGCCATCTTACAGAAAAAAACAAACCAACTTTTTGGCCAACCCAATACGGTATGGAATCGAAGTGGTGAAAGACGTCTTTGTCTTTCCCTGCTTTTAGGAGTAAAGCTTTCAGTTTTTCGCCATTGAGTATGAGGTTAACTGTGCGTTTTTCATATATAGCTTTATTATGGTGTGAAGTTTCCTTTTATTACTAGTTTGAGTGTTTTTTTTTTAAACCAAGAAAGGATGTTGAAATTTGTTAAATGCCTCTGTAGAGATGCATATTAAAGAATACAGTGAGGGGGGGGGGGAAATGCTGACAACTGTAATTGAACAACAATAAAGTAATTAAAAAAAAGAATATAGGGGTGCTTTCTGAAGTTTACTTTAAAGTACTTCAGCAAAGATAAGGAGTTTAATGAAGCAAATGTGGCAAAATCTGGATAATTGTGGAGAATGGGTGATGCTTCGGGATTAACTATTATTTCTGCTTTTGGGTATGTTTGGATATTCAGATTATTAAAATTTAAAGGAAAAACTTTCATTAAAATACTCATTTAATCATTCAGACATTATCATTTGAATGTTTTTATTTATTAAAATAACATTCTGATTTTAAACTCATTATCTTTTAAATTACTTTTACTATTGTCTCTTAGTTTTAGGCAATATTGTGATTTTTTTGGAACACCAAATTATGTTATGCTTTTGCTTTTTCCTAAGAAAAAGTATTTGTTCATGTTGTTTCTGTATGTGAGAGTCTCTCACTCTTGACGAAAGTGCTCTTGTCACTTCTAGAAGTTGGTAAAATTGATGCTCGTGAGTTCTTGGGTGTTTCATATGAACGTGCAGTAGTTTCTAAACTTGAATTCCTGGGGTGGGGGGCTTTGAGAAAAGTGTAGAACTGTTGACAGATTCATCAGGCCTGGGGGAGCACTTGGTCCCCAGAAAGGACTGGGATGCAGCCAGGTTTGGGCATCACTAAATATAAGCAAAACTTCAGAAAGGGCATGGGAGCAACATCCCTTTGTGTGCCTGCCTACCAGCCTGCAGAGCATCCTGTTTTAGTGGAGGGAGAGCAGGACTTGAAATCAGAAGTTTCAGTCCAGTTAGTAGACCTAGAGGACCTTGGTTATGCAGGTAACTTCACCCTTGGAAAAATAGGAGACTGAACTCTACCACCAGTGAGCTTCCTGAATGAATTAGTTATCCCATGCTGAGATTTTGGGAGACAGACATTGATCGCCAGAAGTGTCAGGATTAATGTGGAATAATCCTGTACACCAAAGGAGAATATACTTGTGCATCTGTATTAGGTTGATTAAATTTTTAGTCAAATTGCTCAAGGAAAATAACTATAAATTCCCAAAGGTTATTTTTTTTGTGGGGGGTGGGGCAGAGAGTGGAGGAGAAGCTTACTTTGTTAGTTTATTTTTATACGTATTTATTTAAATCAGCATAAGTAGTAGAAACATGGCATTCTATAGTTACTGTCTACATTTCAAAAAAGAAAAACTCAGTCTCGGATGGTCTAGTGGAACCACAACTTTGACATATTTAATAAAATTAAGCATTGTACAATGCACTTTTCTTTTGAGGCCTTTAAGAATGTTTGAATATGCCTTTTTAGCCTACCCAAGCCAAACTGGGACATCAGAAAGATGCTGGCAGCCTGTCGGATCCTGAGGCTCCCAGGCCCTGAGATTAGTCCCAGATCACATTCAGGGGTTAGTGCGCAACTGCTAGCAGATTCCAGTCTTCTAAAAATCCAGGATTCGGAGGGGAGTGGATCTGTGAGACTTTGGGGCCACCCTTTCTTTTACAGATGACAGAACTGAGGCCCCGAAAGGGACCGCCTAGCCAGAGCCAGAGCCCTTGTGCTGAGCCCAGGCTCTGTTAGGATGGCAGCACCTTCAAAACACAGAACATACTTCCCTGCCGGAAGCCACATCTTTCAGTGGTGACACCCATCGGAGGCCCCTGTGGTCTTTTGCTTGTTTTGGAGAGATGCAGCGTGACTGCTTTTGTTGTTACAGCACTGGGTGGTCTGCCAGTGAGCACGTAGTATAAATAACAACTAATAAATAATTTTACAGCAGAGGTCCTAAATCTTTCCAGATAGTGCACTGGTGCGTGGCTGTCAAATGCCAGACAGAGCCTAAGAAAACAGTAACTTTAACCCGTCCATCTTTTATGTGCGTGGCACACTGTTGTCATAAAATTTTCCGAGGTTTTAACAGCTTAAGGGAAAAAATGTACACATGAGAACACACGTACACAAACACACCCACGTATGCAGAGCTGTCCCGTCCGACTGCATGACGACTTCTCTTTGTAGACATAGTCTATTTTATTATATCTTTCTGAATTTTTCTTCCACTTGTAAGCTCTTTTATTTTCTATTGTGGTAAGTTTGATATTTTTGAAATAAAATTCCTTTCTTTTTTGCATGCTGAACTATACTTTTGTGCTTGTTTTAGTGTCAGAAATGATAAGGCAAATTGGTTTTGCTCACTTGGTAGTTTTTTTTACCTCCTGAGAGCCACACTCCTGACTCCTGTGCTGTCTCAGACCCTTGGGTTTCCAGCTGAGTTGGGGTTAGGATTCTGGCCTTGTCTCCCTCCCTGAAATGTCCCAAGCTTCAGCTTGTTCACCTGCAAATTGGGAGTAATAATATCTATTGCACAGGGTTATTTTAAGGGTTGAGAGTGGTGGCTTCCACAAGAGTCCCCAGTACAGATCCTCATATAGAGCTCTCGGTAGGTGTTGGTTTTCTTTGCCTTCTGTCTTTACGTCTCGTAACCCCTTCTGTTGAAATTGTGCCGACAGCAAAGCCTGTTCTCTCCTGCAGTCATCCTGAGTTGGAATAAAAGACACACTGTTCTGTACTTTCATAGTGAACTTACTTTGCACCTCTCCCGTACAGTCTTCAATGTGATGCCTTTCTCTGGGGTGACTACAGGGGACCTGCCTCTGCACCGGTCACCCTCTATCTGGGCCAAGCCACTGCACAGAAGCTGTCTGACAGGCTGTGGCTGACTGAGTCCTGCATTTCTTCTGGGACGTTAGTGTATATGTGATCACAAACAAGCCCTCAGCAGATGTGGGGCAGTTTCTAAAACAAATCAGAATGGTGCTCACGAGGTGCATGCTGCCTTCCACATCCTTGCTGCTTCTAGGGGCCTGTTCCTCTCTAGGCCCTCTCACTTGGAGAGAGGGGGTCAGGTTTATGGAGCACTGGTTAATCAGAGCCAGGCTGTCTGCTTAATAGCTGTGTGCTCTGGGTGGAATTGTGGCACCAGAAGTCATTGAAGTCCTAACCTCCAGCACCTCAGAATGTGACCTTTTTTGGAAATAGAGTCTTTAGAGAGGTCATCAAGGTCACATTGAGGTCATTAGGGTGGGCCCTAATCTAATATGACTGGTATCCTCATTAAAAGGAGAAATTTGGACACAGAAGCAGATGTATAGAGGGAAGGTGAGGTGTAGGGGCGGAGAGAACATCTACAAGCCAATGAACAGATGCCTGAGGCTACTAGGAGCTGGGAGAGAGGAGTGACACAGGTTCTTCCTCACGGCTTTCAGAAGGAACCTACCCTGCCAATGCCTCGATTTGGGGCTTCTAGCCTCTAGAACTATGAGAGAATCTGTTTGTGTCATTTAAGTGACCCAGTGTGTGATACTGTGTTATGGCAGCCTCAGGAAGCTAATACACTATGTAAAGCAGGCATGTTTAATTCTTTTCAGCTTTATTTTCTTTTCTACAGAATGGGATGATGTGATAAATCATACCTACCTTATAGGGTTCTTCTGAGGATTAAATAGTGCCTGGCATCCTGGGAAGGTCTTTATTAATGGTGTCCCTTTACCGTTATTCCATAGACTCTGGGCCCTCCCCAGCCCTGGACCACTTTTAGTCTTAGCAGCGCCTTGTTGCATTTCTCCAGAAACTGTTCAGTCAGTTTCTAGTTTTAGTAATCATTCAATCTAGAAGCCTTAGTGTAAAGCAAATCCTATTTTGTCATGGGAACCTAGCTGAATAGGGGTTTCATTTCCTGCCCAAGCACTCAATGACACACAACCTGCAAAATCACCCATCCTTACAGGTTAGGATGTGTCCACAGGCTGAGGCTTTCCTGCCCTCCAGTAACCATTTTAACTGGGAGCCTTTGTTATTTATGATACCCTTTAAGTACCCATTGATTTCCTGACTTTTAAAAGCCTGTCATCATAGGCTATAGGAAGTAGGGCCTGGTTTCTTTGGTAGTCATTAGGAGAAAGATTAAAATCTATGAGTTTAAAATCTATGCATCCTTCTTGGAATGTGGGAGGTGGATGGCCTCTGGAGTCAGATGTGGACTTCACTCTGACACTGGTAGTTGTGTGGCCTTGGACCAGTTATTTAATCTTTCTGAGCATTTGCTTTCTTCTCTGTAACACTAAAGTGATGATACCTGCCTAGGTGGCTGTTTTAAGATTTAAGTAAGATAATATAGGTAAAGAAACAACTTTTCCATGTGATACTCAGAAAACATTCCTTTCCTCTCTCATCCCTCCCATTCCTCAACTGTTACAGTCAACAGCTCAGCTGTTGGCCACTCAGGCATGATGTGGAGGGTCCTTTGGGACAGGTAAGAGCTTACTGTGCCCCTCAAGATGTCCTTGTAGAGCGCGGCCCACCGGCTACATGCTGAGGAACTTTGAGTGACAGTTCAGATTCAAAACTTTGTTTCAGCACAGTCTGAAGTGAATCTGATATTCTATGTATAGTCTTTTGGTAATTTTATAACTTCTGAGCTGTTTATTTTTTAAGAGGTCTGAAGTACCAAACATTTGAAGGCTGAGGTATGAGACGTGTGCGTGTGTGTGTACACAGGATGGCTGAAAAAGTGAAATTTCCTATAGCTAGGGTTCTTCAATTATGAGTTGGTCATCTCTATAAATTCAATGTATATTTTTGAAGTTCTCTAAGATAAATCTGGATTAATAACTATGGCTCTCTAAGCACTTAGGGTTCAGTTAACATAACCTAAAAATCTCTAAATTCTTTATAAACATCAATGCAGACTGTATTAATACCCATGAAAAACAGGCTTTCAGTTTGGGCTTAATTGAATTAGTCATTTGGTATTGGATGAGGAGTCTGCTCCAGTTTCACTTAAAGAGCAGTAGGGCGGGGAAAGACAGAGGCATAGAATGTTATGTTTCAGCGTCATTTTATTTGTTTTATTACTTTTCTGGTCTCAAAGCCATTCTTAGATGATTCCATCAAAAGGGGGTGGGATATTTGCCATTTTTCATGAAAGTAACGGCAGATGTTTGGGGTGAGAGATTATTCACACCTTATTATAATCAGGATAACCTCATCCTATAACTACTTTTTGTGTACTAGAAGCCAAACGACCTTACTTTTTTTTAAAAATAAAAAACTTATAAATTCCATAGGGGTGAGTTCAAAACAGAAAATTTCCCAAGATTTCATACCCTATTTTGATTAATAATTATTTTCACAAACTGGGTTTAGGTAGGACCCTGGTTTGAGTGGCTATATGATCTGGAAACCAGTGTGAAGTGAATCATCATCAAACGAATCATAGTTCACCATAGGAGTCTAGTTTTAATTAGGAATTTTATTCCTGACAAAGTGCTTAGCATCTTATAAATCTTAAATATGGCCATTAATATGTTAGGAAAGTAAATATCCAGCAATATATGTCATGTAATAACTGAAATGATAGCATTATACTCCTAGTTACATAGAATGGGCCTGCATATAGTATGTACATTGATTATACAAAGGCCCTAGTGCTTTATAAAATATACATTCAGCACATAAAATGCATAGCTCTGCCATGATTTAATATCTATGAAAGATTTAACAAACTATAGAGTGCTATACAGATGTAAGCTAAAATTTTATTATCCTTGTGCTTATAGCCTAACATAATACACGTGCAATAAGACATTCCTAGATGTCTATAGTTAGCAGTATTTTTGCTTTCATTAGAATTTAGGAGTTTGGGTGACTCATGAGCTAGGATAGGTAGAGAAGTTTGAATGGATGCTATTTTGGGGGTTAATACTTCTTTGTGCTTATATACTTTATTTCAAAATGTTTTTACATGTGTTTTGGGATGTAATCCTCATTATCTCCTTTAAGACACTATTATCCCCATTTTGAAGAAGAGGGAGGACACTGATGCGCACAGAAGATAAATGGTGACTTCAGAGCCACTTTGTCACTAGGAAGCTGCAAAACTCAAACTAAAGCCTGTTATTTCTAACTCCTCATTCTGTGCTCTTTTAGGTGCCTTATAAGAATCTGGCATCTTCCCCTGTAATAAACAGATGCTACCAACATGATTTCATGGATCTTTGAGCAGTGTTTAAGTCTTCCTCACAGAAGACTCCCACTGTGAGAGTTCAAGAGGAGAGAATCTTCTTGAGTCTTTGCTCTTTCTTCACTGCCCCCACCCCCAATAGCATTACTGAACACAGGCAGTCCCAATAGGCTGGACAACCTGAGGAGGTCACATGGATAGGGGCAAGTAGGGTCACCTGTCTGCCTTCATGTATTAGGTAATACTAGCCAATGCTGCAGTAACAAAAGCCCCTCAAGTATCATTAGTTATAACAAAGATTTTTCAATCGGATACAGTCAGAGACTCTTCTTTGTGCAGTGACCGAAGGACAGGGCTGCTGCCATCATGTAAGTCCATCGTCTTGGAGTAGCTGTTTTCCAGGGATGAGCAAGAGGGGGAAAAACATGTTTCTGCCCCTGAGTTAAGGAGCGCAATGTGTGGTCTCATGTTCACGTGTTCTCTGTGCTGAGGTTATTGGCTTCTGCAGCAACAGAACCACGACACTGTCTTCATTAACATCCTGGTTAGTCACCTGACCTGACCATACCTGACAATCATCTTGATGGTTTTTTGTTTGTTTATTAAACATGTGTGGAGTGCTTGTGTGCAAGGCATTGGGTTGGAAAGTTGATTCAAAGCAGCAATTTATTCCAAAGACTCACCTGAATTGTGTTTCACCCAGTTATTGTAACTTGCATCAGGGCCATTGTTGGTCCAGATGGAGCCTTTGCGCACAATGGAAACAGGCACCCCTTCCTCAATGCATTTCACTCCATCTCTCAGAAAATTGTCATGCTGAGCTTCTTAGAACAATTTCCTCCATTCCTGTGTCATGAAAAATTGTCCAAATAAGTACGCAAATTGACAATTCCCTGTTACGTATCACCCTGTCTCCCTCGTGCAGTACACAGCCTGCACAACCATATGTGGCAGCTTGTTCCCCTTGCTTCCTACTGTCGAATCTTTCTGAAGTTCTTCAGCTATTCCCAGATAGCAGTCTTAACAATCTTTGTAAATGTGGTGGGGTATTCTTTTTTTTTGGAATGGTGGTTTCAGTTCTGTTAGGCCACAGGAAAAAGTGTCACTTCTTTTCATAAGGTCAAATTTCTGTGCTATTTTCTGAGGCGGATATCATCAATCTTTAGTCTGATTTGTTTTAAAATTATATATATCTTCATCCATTGTTGCCATCTCTATTCTTTGACTATTTGTTACATTTTGAAAATATGGAGTTGCCCTGGTACAAAAGTTCCTTTATTCAAAAACTTTACTCAAATAGCACCTTAATGGAATATCCTCAGAGTGATAAATTCATGCCCAGAGGCTAACAATTATTGCAATTATTAGGAAAATAGGTTTTCTGTTTGCCAGCATTTGCAACAAGCCAATCCAAGAAGCAATGCTATTGTTCATTAAATGAACAAATGAATGGATACATTGTGAAGGACAGTTAGTCTTAACTATAAACCAATTGCTTTAAATGAAAATTTAAAGCAATTATTAACAAATGAAAATTTGTTTAATAATTGCATGTTATCACAGGAGGACCCAAACCTAGAAAAGCCCATTACTGTTTCTTTGAGTTAGGGAGTCTTGCTAAAATCGAAGGAGCAATCATGTGTGAAGAAGGATAGTATGTTTAAAAAAACTCCAGGACTGGTCTAATTGCACTTTGATTGCTGTCTCTAGGGAGTAATTCTTATTCCTTGGTAGGAAACCACGAGCAAGTCTGACCGTTTGGTTTTGTGAAAATAAACTTAGTTTAATTTATTGACACATTATACATACCTGCCAAATTTTCTTATGCTTTTTCCCTGACATGTGTCTTGCCTGATGGAGTCACTGTAATGCAGCCTATATGTTTTTAAAGAAATTATGTTTTGTTAAGGAATGTATCAAAATTGTTAAACCACGTTGCACCTTGTTCTCATTAGTCTTTGGAATGCAGCTGCCGGAATAGAAAGGGCAAGGGAGACAGAGACGGAGAGTGGTGGTTATGAATACTCTCACCTTCTCTCCTTCTAGGAGGCCTCTGGGTTCTATTTTGAGCTGCAGGGTCTCAGTC
Organism: Glossophaga mutica; assembly: GCA_039655065.1. Taxonomy (NCBI): domain Eukaryota; kingdom Metazoa; phylum Chordata; class Mammalia; order Chiroptera; family Phyllostomidae; genus Glossophaga; species Glossophaga mutica. The sequence goes on along the minus strand of CM077305.1, from coordinate 139,981,719 downwards.
AGTGTTCAGGCAACTGTGCCAGGAGGTGCAGTAGGGGGTCCCTGTAACCCAAGTCCATTGCTGCTCTGTTTAGCTGACAAGCCAAGTAACAAAATGAATCTCATCTCTGTGCAATCCAGCTACAGTCGCCCTACTGTATGTAGTTAAATTTCACCGGGTCTCCGTTGGAAATACCTGCTAAAGGCCTGCCTGAGTTTTAGCAAGTATTTCCAGTGGAGACCTGGATGTTGAAAATTTCATTAACAGCAGTGAACACTGAAGAGTGTGCAGATGTTCTAAGTCCTGACAATTCTATCTGCTAACATCTCTTGTCAGTTCCTGCTCTCTAATCCTGACACCCCTGCCTGCTTCTGGGTCCCATGGATCTTGCCTGAACTGGTACAGTAGCTTAACAGACCTCCCTGCTCTTTTCAGTACTCCCTTCACATTGTGGCCAGAGTGATCTTTTAAAGATGCTTGGCCTTTTCTGCTCCCTGCTCGGAGCTCATCTAGGGTTCCCCATCACCTACAGCATAACATCACAACCCTTTGTGTGTCGTTGAAGGCCTTTCAAAGTCTGGCCACTACCTCCTTGTCCAGCCTACTTTCCCAATACTTCTTGTCTGCAATTTCATGTTCCAGGAATAAAGGACCATTTGTGATTTTGGAAATATACCTTGCTCTGTCATACCTCTCTCTGCACCTTTGTTGTTTTTCTTTCTTCCTTGGAGTCTTCCTTGCTAATGATCCATCTCTCTGAATGCTGCCTCATCTTTGAAGCCCTCCCTAATTTCCTCTGCTGATTTAGGTGCTCAGAGTTCTGGGCTCTCACTGAGCTTTATGTAAATACAGCCATCAAAGCAGTTAGTAGCATAAATACTTGTTGGTCTTGATGGGACTCTGAGCTCCTGAGTTCAAGGACTATAGCTTTTAATTTGGATCTCCATAAGGGATCGCAAACTTGGTGTATAGAAGTTCAGTGAATGAATTAAGGAAAGGCTGCCAAATGAATCTTCAAAAGCTGTTCTTTTAGATATCTCAAAATCCAGCAAGTTAAAGTAAGAGAATGAAATGGCTTTGGTGAGAAAGTTCAGGTGTCTCAGTGAAATTCAGCCAGACTGCCTTGTCTATCTTTGTGCTTGTTGCTGTCTCTCCCATGCTGATGTTAAATACAAAGCCACTGAAGGAAGGCTCTGCTGTGGGTCACCCCCACTGCCCTGGTGACTCTGCCAGAAGTCAGCCAGCACCACAGGATGGTTCAGGAGCGCTCACCGTTGGGGCTTCCATCTTGTGTGTTTCAGTGTACTTTGGATTGGTTTTCCCAGCTCCTGGCTTCTTTGGATGTCCTATCTGGGGAGAGGCATTTATATTATTATTGAGTAAAAATTGCTGTGGGCCCTGGCTGGTGTGGTTTACTGGATTGAGTGCTGGCCTGAGAACCAAAGGGTCACTGGTCCCATTCCTAGTCAGGGTACATGCCTGTGTTGCAGGCCAGGTCCCCAGTAGGGGGCGTGTGAGAGGCAACCACACCTCGATGTTTCTCTCCCTCTCTTTCTCCCTCCCCCTCTGTCTAAAAATAAATAATTAAAATCTTTAAAAAAATTACTGTGGAATTCTAAGGCATGTGACATCTCAATCCCCCGGGCTCCATTTGGTAGTAAGATATTTTCTTGTTTTTGTCCTTCACACTAAAGGCTTCACCTTTTTTTTTTTTTTTTTTAAGATTTTATTTATTTTTAGAGAGAGGGCAAGGGAGGGAGAAAGAGGGAGAGAAACATCAATGTGTGGTTGATTCTCATGTGCCCCCTACTGGGGAACTGGCCCACAACCCAGGCATGTCCATGACTGGGAATCAAACTGGCGACCCTATGGTTTGCAGGCTGGTACTCAATGCACTGAGCCACACCAGCTGGGGCTACAGGCTTCACCTTTTTCTACATTTGGGGGCAACTTTGTCTTCATTACTTGTGCATCTTCATATTGTGGTGTCTGTTCAGTTTGGGCTGAGCTGGGCAGAGGAGGCTCTATGTCCCCAACATGCAGGCTGCTGTTGTGAATGAGGTTCTTCATTCCTCAGAGTGCTACCCTGCCTTCCTGCTAGTGAGGAAACAGGGTGATGCGTGAAAGGGGGCTGTCATGGGCACCACTCCTCCTTTGCCTCGTGTAGCAGGGAGTGTCTCCTGTCATGGGGTTTCCTCCTTCCCTGGTGACAAATTCTAGCTCTCCCAGCCATCCGGAGTCAAACGCCTCTAAACTTCATGAGTGTGTTAAATGTTGAGGAAAAAGTTTTCAGAGTTGTGCTCAATTAGAATCCAGATTCTGGCATTTTACTATAGTACTTTGGCCAAGTTGATGATCCTCCTTTTATTTTTTTATACTTACAAAATAGGGCCCACACTCCTTGTGGGTTGCTGTGAGGATTAAATGTCATACAGCATTTGGTAGAGCTTCGGATACACACTGGGAGCTCAGGAGCAAGTATTCCCATTTGTGAATATCTGTTGTGTGTGTTTTTTTTAATTTTTCTCACTTTATTTTTAAAATATATTTTATTGATTATGCTATTACAGTTGTCCCATTTCTCCCCCTTCATTCCCCTCCATCCTGCACACACCCTCCCACCCACATTCTCCCACTTTAGTTCATGTCCATGTGTCATAAGTTCTTTAGCTTCTACATTTCTCACACTATTCTTGCCCTCCCCCTGTCTATTTTCTACCCACCGTCTATGCTACTTATTCTCTGTACCTTTTCCTCCTCTCTCCTCCTCCCACTCCCCTATTGCTGCCCCTCCATATGATCTCCATTTCTGTGTTTCTGTTCCTGTTCTAGTTGTTTGCTTAGTTTGCTTTTGTTTTAGGTGTGGTTGTTAATATCTGTGAGTTCGCTGTCTTTTTACTGTCATACTTTTTTATCTTCTTTTCCTTAGGTAAGTCCCTTTAACATTTCATATAATAAGGGCTTGGTGATGATGAACTCCTTTAATGTGACCTTATCTGAGAAGCGCTTTATCTTCCCTTCCATTCTAAATGAAAGGTTTACTGGATAGAGCAATCTTGTATGTAGGTCCTTGCCTTTCAAGACTTCAAATACTTCTTTCCAGCCCCTTCTTGCCTGTAAGTTCTCTTTTGAAAAATCAGCTGACAGTCTGATGGGAACTCCTTTGTAGGTGACTGTCCCCTTATCCCTTGCTGCTTCTAGAATTCTCTCCTTCATTTGAATCTTGGCTAATGTAATTACAATGTGCCTTGGCATGTTCCTCCTTGGGTCCAATTTCTTTGGGACTTTCTGAGCTTTCTGGATTTCCTGGAAGTCTATTTCCTTTGCCAGATTGGGGAAGTTCCCTTTATTATTTGTTCAAATAAGTTTTCCACTTGGTGCTCTTCCTCTTCCCCTTCTGGTATCCCTATAATTCAGATGTTGGAACATTTAAAGATATTCTGGAGGTTCCTAAGCCTCTCCTCATTTTTTGGAATTCTTGTTTCTTCCTTGTTTTCTGTTAAACGGTTGTTTCTTTCTTCCTTCTGGTCCACTCCAGTGATTTGAGTCCCAGTTTTCCTCCCATCACTATTGGTTCTCTATGCATTTTCCTTCATTTCACTTAGTGTAGCCTTCATTTGTTCATCTAATTTGTGAGCAAAATCAATCAATTCTATGAGCATCCTGGTCACCTGTGCTTTGAACTGTGCATCTGATAGGTTGGCTGTCTCTTCGTGACTTAGAGGAATTGTCTCTGGAGCTTTGATGTGTTCTCCGGTTTGAGCCATTTTTTTTTTTCCTTTGGTCTGGTTATGGCTGTTACGTATTAGGGGCGGAGCCTTAGGTGTTCCCCAGGGCAGGGCAGCCCAGTCTCTTGATTGTGATGTTGTATGTGGGGGCGGGGTCTGAGAGGGAACAATGGCGCTTGCTCTGCTTTCTCTTGGATTCAAGCTCCTTCTGCTGCTTCCCCTTTGCCTGGATTATCTGTGCATGAATGTGGACCACCTGGTCAGCCAGCCACCTTGTGTGGCCTCACTGGGTCTCTGCACAGTTGCCACCCCGAGCCTGGGGTCTGCTAGCTGCTGCTGCCTGCGCATCCAGGTCTGAACCTCCCCTTTTTCCTGCTGGGACTCCGCCCCTCTTACCGGTCTGGATGAATGGTTTTGGACTTCCGTACAGTTCAGTTTTCTATCAGTTCCAATTGTTTTATTGTTTCTAAATTTTTGTTGTCCTTAATTTTGGTTGTGAGAGGAGGCACAGTGTGTCCACCTATGCCTTCATCTTGGCTGGAAGTCCTGAATTTCTGTTTTAACAAAACATTTGAGAAATACAAGGAGGTACAGAAAAAGAATGGGTATTTGTTTTTACCTGCTGGTTTAGTGAAGTGACCAAAATTACTGGATCATGCAGACACAGAGAGGGCTCCAGACTGTGTGAGAAGCTCTAGTCTGGCTCCTTATCCAGAAAATCTGCTCAGGGGCCCCCTCTGGGATGGGGTTGGAGGGGGCAGGGTGCCTGAGCTCTAGTCCTGTATGACACCTTATATTAGTCACTTGCTCTGTTTGCCTCAGTGTCCAGACTTGGGAGAAATTGGTGTGGACCAGCCTTGCTTACCTCTAGCAATGTAGTTGTGCAATTGTTGTGAAAATACTACAAGGTATTTTATGACTGAGAATGGGAGTAAATGGGGATTGTCTTTTCCTCTTTCCCTTCTTTCCATTAGCAAGCTGTTTAATTAACATCATCACAAAGAACCTTGAAGCACAGAGGAGAAGCATTTCTGTTAAAGTGATTTCTTGTAGGTGTCATTATATCTGTTTCCAGAGGTTCTTAGGAAAGTCTTTGAAGTTGTTTTAACATTTTACACCTGCTCTGCTGTCAGGTGTTGAGGTAGCAGCTGGTCCGATTTGAATTTCACGAGTCCATGAGTCAATTTATTCCTTAGCTCTTAAATAATGCTCTCCAGGATAACTACATTTTAAAGGTGAAAATCTCTTGACTGTGTTAAAAATGCAGGTGGACAAGACTGGAAAATAATAGATCAAAATGCTAAATGATGGGTGCGTAAGAGAGTTCTGAGTTTTTTTTTCCCCTTTTTTAAAAAAATATATTTTATTGATTATGCTATCACAGTTGTCCCATTTTTTCTCCCCTTTATTCTCCTCTGCCCTCTACCCTCCCACCATCATTCTCCCACCTTAGTTCATGTCTATGGGTCATCTATATAAGTTTTTTGGCTTCTCCATTTCCCATACAATCTTGATTTCCCCCTGTCTATTTTGTACCTACCATTTGTGCTTCTTATTCCCTGTACCTCTTCTCTCATTTTTGTCCCTCTTCCCACCCACGGCTGATAACCCTCCAAGTTATCTCTATTTTTGTGAATCTGTTCCTGCTCTAGTTGTTTGCTTAGTTCATTTTTGTTTTTTTAGGTTTGTTGATAGTTGTGAGTTTGTTGTCATTTTACTGTTCCTACTTTTGATCTTCTTTTCATTAGATAAGTCCCTTTAATGTTTCATATAATAAGAGCTTGGTGATGATGAGCCTTAACTCGACCTTATCTGGGAAGCACTTTATCTGCCTTTCCATTCTAAATGATAGTTTTGCTGGATAGAGTAATCTTGGATGTAGGTCTTTGCCTTTTATGACTTTGAATATGGCTGTCCAGCCCTTTCTTGCCTGCAAGGTTTTTTTTGAGAAATCAGCTGATAGTCTTCTGGGAACTCCTTTCTAGGTAACGGTCTCCTTTTCTCTTGCTGCTTCTAAGATTCTCTTCTTATCTTTAACATTGGCTAATGTAATTATGATGTGCCTTGGTGTGTTCCCCCTTGGGTCCAACTTCTTTGGGACTCTCTGAGCTTCCTGGACTTCCTGAAAGTCTATTTCCTTTCCTTTCCTTAAAGCCAGACTGGGGGAAGTTCTCTTTAATTATTTGTTCAAATAAATGTTTAATTTCTTGCTCTTTCTCTTCTTCTTTTGGCACCCCTATGATTCAGGTGTTGGAATGTTTAAAGTTTGTCCCGGAGGTTCCTGAGCCTCTCCTCATTTTTTTGAATTTTGTTTCTTCATTCTGTTCTGGTTGAATGTTTATTCGTTCCTTCTGCTCCACACTGTTGATTTGAGTTCCAGTTTCTTTCCCTTCACTGTTGGTTCCCTGTATGGTTTCCTTTATTTTACTTTTCATAGCCTTAACTTTTTCCTTTATTTTGCGACCATATTCAAACATTTCTGTGAGTAGGCTGATTACTAGTGTTTTGAACTGTGCATCTGATAGGTTGGCTATCTCTTCATTGCTTAGTTTTATTTTTTTCTGGAGCTTTGATCTGTTATTTTATTTAGGCCATTGTTTTTTGTCTTTTTGTATCTTTATGTAGTAAGGGACTGAGCCTTAGATATTTTCCAGGGTGGGGCAACTCGTGGTCACTGCGTTGTGGCTCTGTCTTTGGGGGAGTGGTCAGAGAGGGAACAATGCTGCTTGCTCAGCTTTTGGCTGGCTCTCAGTAATTTCATCCATTACCTACAAGCAAATTGGGCCCTTCTGGTGCTGATTCCCCAGGTGGGTGGTTTTGTGTATGTTCTAGGACCCTGTGAGTCTCTTCAACGAACTCTCCTGTGAGGCTGTGAGTTTCTTCCACTGCCACAATCCACATGAGTTTTTTCAGTCAGAAGTTTAGAGGCTTTATTTCCCCATGTTGGAACCCTGGGTTGCATGGTCTATCTCAGTCCCCAGTTGTTCCTCTTGGTTTATCCACACACAAATGTGGAACCGCCTGCTCTGCCAGCCACCATTTTGCCTGGTCCATCAGCCGCTGCCTTGCCTCGAGTTCTCTCTGCACCGGCTGCCCATCTCTGTCCCTCCTACCAGTATGGATGAATGTTTTTTCCTTAACTCGTTGGTTGTCGGACTTCCATACAATTCGATTTTCTGGCAGTGCTGGTGATTTTTGTTTTTAAATTTGTTGTCCTTCTTTCGGTTGTGTGAGGAGGCAAAGTGTATGCACTTATGCCTACAGTATGGCCAGAAGTCCTATTTTTTTCCTTTTTACCCTTTGGTACTTTCAACAACGGGTTTTGCTTTTGGAATAAAAAAATATATGTGCCTCCTCCCACAAACCAAATGTAGTGCTATTATTTAATATTAGAAAAAAGTACAGATTTAAAAAGTTTGTTACACTAGTCTTCCTTATTTTGCTTACCCGCATCTGGAAAAGTCCCCAAAAGCAAGCTTGGCTCATCCAGGATGAGGTACTTACCTTGAGCTCCAGCTTACCCTCCTCCCTCTTCTTCAGCTGCTCAGAGCTAGGGGAGTGGAGACAGGACTCCTCTTCTGACAAGACCTTCCTTTAGTGAGCTCACATACAGTTTCCGTGAGTCTGGAGGATTAATGAGCTGCTAAAACTCAACTTCTTCATCCCCTGAAGCTTCCTTTCAAACTACAGATTCCAAATACGACCTACCACAGCCATGCATCCCCTCCCACTATACTTGTAATTTGTATGCTTAAACACACACTCCCAAGCAGTGCCTCAGTTCCTACTATTGATTCTGAGAGTTTTAACCAAAATGTGCCAGAAAACAGCTTTACAAATGAGCTCAGTAACCTCAAAGCATGAAAATGACTCTACAATAGCACAGTTTTCAGGACTGCTGGTAAATTAAACTTTGTAATTATTCTAATTTGTCAATCCTAAAGTGTAAACACATGAGCCAAATAGAAAGTTAAAAAAACTGAAATCCTCTTTCTTTTTGGTCAAGCAAAGTCCCTTTCTATTCCATTTCAGGGAGCTTTTCTCTGGTGTGGAATTTTCGTTGTTTTCATTCCACTGATATAGTCTATCACTGAGTCCTGATGAAATGTCTTTTAACTTTTCACTTTCTTTGTTCCATCCCCTATTGTAGACCTTCATCTAATGACCAGACAATTGTAATCAGTCTCCCCACTTCTAGGCTCTGATTATGTCAGTCTCTTAAACTAAAACCTTAATTGTGCTCCCAAATGCTTTCAGTGAACTAAGCAGATAAATCAGCCCTTCCCAGTGCAATTTCCAGCCTCATGCATACCCCCAGGCCGAGTGCTCTAGCCAAAAGAGGTATGAAGCAGGTGGAAAACACAAGGCTTGAGGGCCAAATATGGCCCTCCACCTCGTTTTATTCAGCCTGGTATCTTGTTTCTACCTGGTGGAAGCACCGAGCTCCTTGCTCCTAGTTAAGGAGTACATTCATGCAGTTACATTTATACAGTCCTGAAGTTACATTCAGCCCTTTGAAGGCAACCACGAGGCTGATGTGGCTCCTCGTGAAAATGAGTTTGACACCCCTGGTATAGACCATCCCACAAAGTACCCTGTGCCTTCTCCTTCCTAAGCCTTTGCTCATATCTTTCTCTTCAGACACCCCCTTCACCTTTGTCCACTCATCCCTGACATGCAGGAGCCTGCCCTTTCTCAGCTCTGATGCTATTTCCTTATGAAGTCTGAATATATTACATACCTTCCTATCCTATCCCCATGTGAAAACAAGTGCATCCTTATTTTCTTCCTCTAAGGTACATTTGTGTGCTATGAAATGCTTCCTCTCTTGTTTTGACAAAACATTTGAGAAATACAAGGAGGCACACAAAGAGAAAGTGGATATTTGTTTAGTAGTATATTAATATATTTAGTAGTTTTAGTAGTATATTAAACAATTTGTATATTAACCTGCTTTATTCACTGGAAGATCCATTGGGTGGGGTCCAAGACTATGATAGTCTTTTGGGTCTCTCCGCTGTCTAGCCCCCTGCCTTGAAACCTGTATTTGTTGAATGTAGTGGAACAGTGGGATTCAAAAATGAAGCATCTAGAATAGGTTTAAGAATACACTAATTTTTCTTACTTTCATTCATGATGAATGAAAAGGAAAAATTGTATGCTATTCCATTTTAGTGGAATGCTGTGAAATGATAGTGTTTTGCACTACTTAAGTTGCTAAGACCTGGAAGTCTTTCTTATTTTCCAACTCAAGTAGACTTTCTTTAAGAAGAGAGTAATTTTGGCTCCATGACAAAGAGGAAGCATGAAGAGAGAGGGAGGTGTAAGAATTTTGCTTTTGGCCCAACATGGAGTCAGATCTTAAGTCCTGAGCAAATTTAACCTCTCTGATAGAAGCTCACATTCTTCATCTGCAAAATGTTGACAATGTCTGTATAAGCTATTGTGCCGATTGTAGGAAAATGGGTTGGAAGCATCTAGAATAGTACCTGGCACACAATAGGCATGCCAAAAGTACAATAATGGGTTATTATTTTCATAGTCATTGCACGTGGCTCAGTTAGAAGGTGGGGCATCTGTAAGTGCAGCTGCAGACTGAAATCAAAGGTTGCAAAAGCTCACCTTGCACAATGGCTTTATTAAGCAGAGGATTTCTTGATAGCTGACCCTGAAAATGGAGCTGGAGCTTCGCAGAAAGGGCCAGGTGTGCTGGGCCAGACCATGCTAGGCATCTCCTCCTCAGCAGGCAAGCTGTTTGGGTCAGAACAAGCAGATGTTTGGCTTTCTGGGATGAGAAAGCAGGATGGGGGTCTCATTTGTTCTTTCACAGTATGAGGCTGTGAAATACAACAGCATGAAAGTCTGGGCTCTGGGACTGTGCTGATGAGCTCTCGCATGTGCATGGCTGAAAATCAGAGCTTTAAAAAGTCATCACCCTCATGGCATCTCCATTTTGGAGGCAGGGGTGATGAGAAAGAAAGGACCAGAGAAGAGAATGGATCAGTTGGGTAACTGGTGGTTGAATTCCTGTCATCTATTAGGCACTGCTTTTGGGTGCTGGGGACAGTGGTGGAAGTGGTAGTACAGATTACAAAGGTAATAAGATATAGATAGTCTCACCTGAGTCTGTGTTTTTTTCTTTTTGGGTTTTGAGTCCTGGACTCTTTTTGAAAATATGATAAAAGGAAAATGTGTACATACACACATTATTTTATATACAATTCCCAAAGGCTCATGGATCCCCTGAAGTTCACTTAAGTACCCTAAGTTAAGAACCTTTATTTAGTAATTACAGTCTAGTGGAAAACATTAGCACATTGGATTTAGAAATATCTGATTCAGGTTTGTGTCCCAGTCCTTACCAGATATATATCTCCCTGAATGAATGAAGAATGATCTTAGATAACTTACCTTGCTAGGTCTCAGACACTTCATGGAGATGAGGATAATAGCAGCAGCATCTTAAAGGGCTGTCGGGAAAAGAAGTTAATAAGCAGAAAAGCTCTTAGCTCTATACCTGGCATGTGGTAAATAATCAATAAATGGTAACAATTATTATTAGTGAGCTTGCTATGAGGGAGCAATGGAAGTATAGCATGAAGTTAATTCCTATTAGCATCTGGGAAGAAAGTATGAACCACAGTTTTCATTTGAGGTCTCGTATCTAAAGAATTGTGAAAAACAACATGGTGGAGTTTTCCATCCATATACACAACAAATTTATGGTAATTGTCTCATGCCTGTTTCTAAAAGAAGGCAACCCAACAGCATTCCACTGGGGGTTTTAGTAGTTACATATTTTATGGAGAAGATCTCATTGGAAGGAGTAAATCTTTCTCAGTGGTTGCTAAATACTAACAGTTATAATCATGAGTAGTAATGAAGAAAAAGGAGGCTGTGATGATAACAGTTATGAGTTATTGAGGGAGTGCCAGGTGCTAGGCATTGTGCTATGTGCTTTACACAGGGGTGGGCAAAAGTAAGTTAGTAATAATAATGTTAAATACAATAATTAATAACTTATAATGCATGAATAAACTGTTTTGTGTGCTCACAGCTATAATGCTACTTTTGCCCACCCTGTATTTCTGTGGGTATTTTGTTGTCCTCTCTGGTGAAGCTTGATCGCTTAAAAGAGCAGAAGTCCAAAAGATAAAGGACTTCCACCAGCTGTGTTGGAGGTCTGCAGGCTGTGTGTGTGTGTCTCCTTGAGTATACTCACTGGTGAGCAAAAACAGCTTCTTATCAGCTTTCACTCTTTTGACTGCTTTCTAAGCCTTATGTTTCACATTTTGGAATGTGCCTGTTGAAAAACAAAGGTTTATCATGCAGCAAGTTGGATTACAACCACAAGATTCAGAAAAGGGTTTCTGAGCTCGGGGGAAAGTTACAATTAACTTCGTAAAGAGCCCAGATGAAAGTCTTTCCCATCGTTACAATCAAAGACACTTTAGGCCACTCTTCCCCCAAAGGAATTGTTGCTTTTTATGACACGTTTTAAAGTTTTATTTCAAAAACAGTCAGCATCTTAAAGCACAGGGTGTATGCTCCCCAGGCCTTCACTCACAATATGTTTTCGGTTTTCTCAATCATATTACCATGTTTTTGGATGTGATGTTGCTACCTCCCCAGATCCACACACGGAAGGATTTAGCCTGACTTTCCTGAGCTCATAGCAAGAACTTTCTCCCAAACCTCTTTGCTTTTTTCTTCTGAGAGGAGGGTTCAGAGTCAGCATTGTGGTGTTAGAAGAGATTCTCTTTTTCAATCAAGGCCACCGAGGCTGAGAGAAGAGATGAAACCCAGCTCTTTCCTTCTTTTCCTTACTCCCCTCCCCCCCCCTCCCCTCTCCTTTCACTGTACCCAGTACTTAGCTATTCCTCAAACTTAAGAAACCAGTTTCTGGCCCCCTATTCTGGTTTGGAATGCTTCCTAACTCTGCCATATGTCTGTGTGTACACATGGGTATATCTGTGTGTGTGTCTTAACTTATGTTCTCAAATGTCATTTGTCTTTTTCATGATGTAGAGACTGTGGCTAATTGCCTTTTAATGATAATCTTTCACTGAGTACCTAAATGCTGGAGGAAATGACTAATAGCCTGATAGCACCTAGGGTGTTACAGAACTGCTGTGGTCACTTTGCACCTGTGTTTGAAGGAATTTCAAGGTCAGTGAACATACTCACATCTCTCTTGGTTGCTTGCTTTACTCCCACTTCAGCCCTGTCTCCTGGGTCTCACTGTCACCTGAGCACTACTGTCAGCTTATGTTGGCTGCTGGATTTCATTGTTTGAAGAGCACTTCAAATGCTTTCTCTACCATAATATGCCTCAGAAAGGAATGGACAAAGCTTGAAGTTTCACCCAGTTCTGACTTTGCTGGGATGTGCAACCCTTCTCACTGGTCACTGTGCCTGCAGCCTGTCCCTTGATCAGTCTTCACTGCTACCCTGCTTCAGCTTTGTTATGTGCAGAACCAGTCTTACTGGCCACCTGTTGAAAACCCTGCAGCCTCCCATCGCCTAGAGTAAGGATGGCAAATGGTTCTTTTTTAGGTGCCAATTCCAGGTGATTAGTGGTGGCCGCCTAAAGTGTGGGCTGTCTGAAGGGTAATAATGTGCTGTGATTTGCGATGTCTGACATGTGTGGGGAAAGGCAGTGGGAGCAGATGTGCCATATCATCCCTAGCCAAGAGGACAAGGTGTGAAGTTCTAAGCATGGCACATGAGACACTTTCTGGTTTCTGCCTACCTGTCCAGAATCATTTATCACTTCCCAGTCTGCATCCTCCCTCCATGCCCTGCTTCCCCAACACCCTCACCATCCATCACACCAACGTGACTTTGCCTCTGTTGAACTTCTACCTGAAGTCCCTTGTCTCTTGTTTCTGCATTGCCGCCTCATCCTTCAACATCGGATTCAAGTATTAATACCTTTGAAGCCTCCACAAATTTTTGCCCCTTAGCCAGACCTCACAAAATCATTTCCTTCTTTCTCTAGTTTTGCATTGCATTCTGTATATATATATATAGTAATATTGACACATTATATTATAATCATTTAATCGTATGTCTGCTCTCCTACTAGACTACTTGATAGAAAAGTCCATATTGACTGAGATCCTTCAACATTGTAAACACACTGCAAGGCACTGCCCATCCAGGAAGCCCAGTGAGTAGAAGGAGGGTCGGGTTTTGAAGCTGACTTTCTGATCTTTACCAGTGGAGAAGATATGCCATTTCTCTGAGTCTCAGGCTATTCATATTGTAAGTTGGGAATCATAATGCTTATGCCAGATTGTTGCATGGTTCAGAAATAGTATTTCTAAAATGTTAGCATATTCTTTAATAAATGGAAACTATTATTATTGGTTATCTGGTTTATCTTTATACTAATTTTGTGAGGTGCAGTAAGAGTTAATTTTTTTTAATGTTGCAACTGAGCCTCAAATTACTTCCTTAGAGTCATATATCAAATAAATTACTGAGTTAGAATTTAAACTCAGGTATGTGTGACTTTGGGGCCTGTATCTTCTTACTTATGTGCTTTTTACAAAAAATAGTAGTGGTCTCAAACCTACCAAAAAGCTGTAAAAACAGTACAAAAAAATTCTGTATCCCTTTCACCTTACCCAGATTTTTCCAGTTGTTAATATTTTACCTCAATTTTTGGCCACCCTCCTTTTCTCTCTGTACATGCATGTGGACACATAGACAACACATACATTTTTCTTACATGATGACTCATCACCCCTAATCCCACTTCTTATGTTATCATTGTGCAACCATCCCAACCGGGGCATCAGTACTGATCTGACAATACTCACTGTATAATCCACACACCCCACTCAGATTTCTCCAACTGCTCTAACAATGTCTCTTTTTCCCTTCTGGTTCACAATCCTATCTAGGAAACAGTATTACCTTTGGTAACCACATTTTATCAGTATCCTTTAATCTGGAATGGTTCCTCAGTCTTTTCCCAGTGTCTCATGTCCTTCACAGGCTTTTCATTCTGTAGGACCACCTTCCACCTATGTTCAGCCAGTGTTTCCTTGTGATCAGCTCAGGCCATGCAGTGTTGGGAGGAAACCGCAGAAAGGATGCTGTGCTCCTCTTGGTGCATTAGATCAAGAGGCACATGATGATGATGACCCATCACATCACTGGTGCTGTTAACCTTGCTCATTCCATCAAGTTGGGATCTGCCTGGTGTCTCCAGTGTAAAGCCACGATTTTTCCTTTTTATTTGACTAACATGGGGGATATATTCTCATATTATATGAATATCCTGTTCCTTATCAAAACACTACTTTTCAGCCTTAGTATCCATTGTCAACTCCCACCTGCATCCATCACCACCATGGTTGCTAAATAGTGATGATCTATTTCCACCATTTCTTCTATGTCTTTTACTTGGCTTTCTATGGTAAGAAAGAGCATTCCTTCTCTTCCATTCATGTATTTATTTATTTTATTTCATTATGGAATCTTGGTTCTATTTTATTCAGTGGATTTTAACCTGATACTATCATTATTTTAACACCCAAACTCTTCCCAGTTTGAGCTCCTGCATGCTGGCTTTTATGTCCTCTTGACATTTAACCATCATTTATGAAGCATTTCCTTGCTTTCTGACACAGATGTTCTATGCTCGTCTTGTATTTTCCCTACTCCAACCCTGAAATCAAACATTCAAACAGCTCTGGTTCTGGTTAGTGAAGGATGATATTGAGAAACCAAGGACTGATTGCTCACTGTTGCTCCTGTAAATCCACATCTATGCCTGTGTAGAAATACACACATACACAAGGGTGGGCAAAAGTAGGTTTACAGTTGTTCAAATGGAAAAAGACATATAGGTTATGATCATTACAATAGCTTTACTGACTCAAAAGGATGTCACAATGGCACAGTAAACCTACTTTTGCTTATCCCTGTATTTGTGTATGTGTATGTATATATCACACAGAAATATAGAGAAAATAAGTATTTCCGTATCGGAATATATATTGACGGCCTATCAGTATGTATCAATACTTCCAATTACAACTCAAGACCTCAGAGGTCTTTTTAGCTACCTCTTCATGTTTGGAAATTTTTTCTCAAAGTGACAAACCTGGCAGCTTTTATTTTCAATGTACTTACTTATTTGTTCATTGTAACCAGTCTTAACTGTTCTGGCTGCCTCTTCTGTCTGCTTTCTTTATACCTCCAACCCCTTCCTGTCTGCTTTCTTGACAGTCACACAACCACCAATGTCTTTATAAGGCAGAAGGATTCTTCCCGCTCCCTTCTCACATTCTTGAATGCTGAGCAGTCAATGTCAGGAAGTGAAGACGGGAAGAAATAGGTACCATATTTTTCAGACTATAAGATGTACTTTTTTTAAAAAAACACATTTTTTTCTTCAAAAATTTTCCCCCTCTAAAACCTAGTTGTGTCTGGGATCCACACCATAAGACACATGTAGGTTTTAGAGGAGGAAAATAGGAAAAAAAAAATTGAAGCAAAAAATGTGGTTTAAAAAAAAGGTTGTCTTAGTCTGAAAAATATGGTATATGCCTTTAGACAGGGAATATGTACTTTTGCCCACTCTAAACCTAACACCTGATGTGGTATGTGGCAATTGGGGATTTGTTAATGCAGTGTGAATGAATGAATAAATGGGCAAACGAACAAATTAATGAGTGAACAAACTTGTACTGTTATTGTGTGTTGCTTAATTTATTAATGTTATGTTGGGATTATCAGAGGATAAGAGTAGAATAGATACAATCAAAGCATCTTCTCTATCCAGGAAGATTTCTGTTTCTTTTCAGTTTTACAAGCAGCTTGGAATACTATAGAGAAAAGGTACCAGACTTGGGAATACCTGCTCAAGCAGCTGGAGGAACTGAATGAAATTGATCTGGAGTGATTGACAGATGAGGCTGTCTGCTTGTCTGTATCTCGAACAGCACCAGGCACATAAGGACCCTTTATGCAGGTGTGATGATGAGAATAAGTGCAAGGCACAGTCTAAATTTTGGTTGCCTCGTTTTGTTTGAGGTATCTCTGTGTGTGTGTGTGGGGGGGGGGTGGAGAGAGAGAGAGAGGGAGAAAGGGAGAGAGGGAGAGGGAGAGACCACGTGCTAATATAAGGCAGCACTCCAGAATAGTTAGTTCCCAGTCACCTACGTATTTTCTTAAAGTCCATTTGGATTCCAGCATTCCACAACATCCTTGTCCAACTCTAGTGGGATGTGTACTGTGTTGGCACAGAGGCACTAGTCTAAAGGTGCTAGTGCTTTAAAATCAATGATTCCACTCTAATAGTATGCAGCTGTAAATAAGCATGCATAATGTTAGTTTTGTGGATACTTAGAACCTGTTTTCATCTTGTTGGAGTTTTTGCTAACCCTTACCATGGCAACTACCTGTACTATTATGACAATACATAAAAATGCCTTATTGTGTTAGAATCATTTGGAGAACAGATTCTGCTGGGTGGCCACTCCAGCTACTTCTCAATCCCTATCTGTCTTGCCTGTTGCCCACTGTGGTGACTAAAGAAGCCAGACTCTTGACTTCACAGCTTCCTTTGCAGCCAGGGCTGGCTTTATGATGTGATTCATCAGTGAGAGGGCTTATGGGAAGTGGTTTTCACTTTTTCTTTGTCTAGTTGTGGAGTGTAGGATTCCTAGTACCCAGGACTGCCGATGGTCTATTGAGGAACTTTGCCTCCCTGATTCAGGGTTGGAAATGGTCTCTGCCTTAGAT
Organism: Glossophaga mutica; assembly: GCA_039655065.1. Lineage (NCBI taxonomy): Eukaryota > Metazoa > Chordata > Mammalia > Chiroptera > Phyllostomidae > Glossophaga > Glossophaga mutica. Next base: position 139,965,250 of record CM077305.1, on the reverse strand, counting down.
CCTGAAGGACTGGAGGCTTAGTGTTGCGCATCAAGAGGAGAAAAGAAATAGGGGAGAAGCAAAGGGGAGAGAATGAGGAAAGAGATGGAATTTGGTCAAAGCTGGGGGATTCTTATCCTTGACATCTCAGGCTGCTCAGAGGTTCAGAAACTAAGGCTGCAGTCCACTCCCTCGTGAAAGCTCTTGTGAGCTTTTTGCAACTGAGCTGTTCCTGGACAGTTCTTTGCAGCCCCTGACTTTCCACAGTATGACTGACAACCTTAGGTTTTGAGTCTTTAGTATACGTTCTGGTTACTGTGAAGGCTGAGATAATACACATAAAGAGTTAACTGTGGGTGGGACATAGTCAGTACTCAATAACTATTAACTATTCATATGGCTATCTTTGAGAGTGTACAACAGGGGTGTGAAACTTACTTTCACCAGGGGCCACACCAGCCTCACGGTTGCCTTCAAAGGGCCGAAATAATTTTAGAACTGTATAAATGTAACTACTCCTTAACTGTTAAGGAGTTGAAATTACATTCGGCCCTTTGAAGTCAACTGCGAGGCTGATGTAGCCCCTGGTGCAAATGAGTTTGACACCTCTGGTATGCAAATCTATTGGTGTACAAATTTTATACCTTTATGAACAAAAGGCAAAGGACCCACAGAGAACAGTTTTCAGCCAGTCCAATACAAATGTATGGTATTTGTTTATTCACTGATTTGAGGAGAGAGAAAGAAGAGGGTTAATTTATGAAGATTATAGAGGACCAAGAATCTTATTGTTGTGGATTTTTTTTGTAAAGAAGTTTTCTTTTCTACCAGAAATCAAGAATAGAGTTAACACCCATCGTGTGTGTATATCTGCCTGTTCTCTGCTAACACCTCCTCATTCCCTAGACCTTTGCCAGCATCTGGGAGGTCTAGTAAGAATGCTCTTTAAATCCTCTGCATTCTTCCAGAAGCCCAAGGGGTTTAACAAGTTCTGATTTTAGCTAAAACATATGAACCCCAAAAAAGTACACTTTCTGTAACTTGGTTCTTTATGCCAGAAATCTTTGTGTGTTTGACAAGTAAAGAAGCAAAACCTGGATCTTTTGTTAGTGGTTATTAGGCAATCAATATAAAGCGAGATACTTGTTCAGAGATAAGAAAATTGTATTGCCTTTAACATTATATAATGTATTTTATTGAATGAGTGGGTTTCAAGTTACTATCAGTAAACCATAATTTCTACAGATAAGACTACATTAAAAGTATAGTTGGAAAGAGGTAATTTAAATTTTTTAAGTTAATCATCTGATGAGAAATAGAGAACAATTATTAATGAATCAGAGACCACTTTGATATACTGAATTAGGGACACCTAATTTGATATACTGAATTAGGGACAGCATTGTGAAGTGATTTCATTTCAGCTGCTCAGTTGTAATAATTAAACTTGAAATGTAGCCTTCTGTTTTTTGGGGGAGGGAGAAAGGGGGTGTCCTGTAACAGTGACATCAGCTCATAAGAATCAACTGCTTGTTTAAAATATTTATAGTACACAAAGGAATACATTTAGTGCAATAGGCCATTTTTCTAAAATCATTCCACTCATTGTGTAAATTACTTTTCTTTCACTTTAATGACATTATAGGAGATTTGGCTCAAATTTTGAATAGCTCGGTAGAGGCAGAGAAAAAAAATGTGGATTAACACTGGAACAATCTTTTTTGATGGAGATGATAACAGTTGTTGAAATTCGAGTACTGGTTGAAATTCCAGCAAAGGTTTCAGTGAGGAACTGAAGCAAGCACCGAGGGCCTTAGGGAGTAGTATTTGGTTTATGACAGTAAAGCTCCCAGTAGCTTATGAGCGAGGTGGGGAGAAAATTCTCACTGTTTGAGTTAGGCACTGGCTACTAGACTTAGAGCTTCTGTCTGTACATCTTGTGCTGTTACTTGTTCCTGAGAAGGACAAAAGTGCTCCTTTCTCTGGCTAGTCAGGTGGGAAATGGTATTGGGTAGGAGGGCTGGGGCAGATCACATTGGAGCCAGGGGAGAGTTAATGGGAGCTATTTTCTCTCCATTATCCACAGCATGAGACAGGTTCATATTTAGAGAAGGAAAGGCCCCCAGAAATTTTGACATAGAACTTAGCATTGAAAATCTGACATGGAGGCTAAAATACCTCGGTACCAAGTTTTGGGGCTTAAGGCAATGGGACCTCTAGAAATGCTGTGAAATGTCTCATAATTCACATTAGTTCATAAGACACTTGGCAGCTCCCAGGCATTTCAGTAACTCCGTAGTGGACATAAGCATGACCATATCCAAGAGATGGGCTGTTAGGACACTGGGGCACTTTTCTGAGGAAGGCAGAGTGCAGCTGTGCCTGGAGTGCTTCTTGCTCTTTGGACCTTTGGCTCTGTGCGAGCTGTCACCATGCACCCGCTGCCACTCAAGGCAGAAATCCAGGGCCGTGGTGGATGCACAAGCTGACAGGTTTGGGTAGGGAGTGCACCTCAGCTGATGGCCAGTGTTTTATTTATAGATACACTCAGGACTTCCAGTTCTTTTCCTAAACTTGAAGCAAAGAGTGGAGGAGTTGTCTTTTATGAACTACTGCTTGGGGTAATCTGACAGCTCATAGATGACAGCTCAGGGTAAACTTAGCCAGTCCCTGATTATTCCCAAGAAAGAGGCTGTGCAAACACGGTCCTTCATTGTTATTTATGCAAAATGAGGAACAAGGCATGTGTGGAGGGAGAAATTATGAAACGAATACATGTTGAGTGGTTGATATCAGCTGGCTGGTGGAAATTAACCTGGTATATGGCATAATTGTTGTCTTTCTACCTTAATTAATTATCTGACATATTTAATGTGTCGAAACATCAAGCCAGACATCTGGGGTTTAATGGATGGTGGCATTTATCCAACTGTTTACTCCCCTTGCTTTCCAAGTAAGATCCATGCTTATTGGGTTCTGTTTATTCTTAAATGTGGTAGGTCAGAGGGCACACACTCCAACTCCAAGCTCTGTGATTGTGCAAAGAGAAGTGTCTCATATTCTGAGTAATCAACGTGCATTTTCCTTGGAAAGGAATTTGATAGGATGAAAAGAGCAACTCAAGGAGTCAGCAAAACTGGCACTCCTCCTGGTTTTACCCACTGATTGTTCTGCGGGATTGAGTGAGCCTTGAACCCCCTGGCCTTGCTCTCTCTTCTGGGATATTGGTGGGAAGTTAATAATTTCTGCCCTGGGTAGCTCTTCAGGCTGCAGGAAGAATAACATGAGACCATATGGGAAAGCCCTGTAAACTGCACATGTTTTACAAATTGTTCATCTAGCCATCCAAAAACATTTTAGTAAACATGTAAGTGTTGCAGACATTGTGCTTTGCTGGTTTTCTAGTAGCGAACAAGATACCCCTCCCACCCCTTCCAAGGATCCTAGTCTGGGCAACACATAAACAAACATTTTAAAAAGTATTGTGGGATAAAACAAAAACCAAAAAATATATTGTGGGCTAAGGACTGTGATAAGAGTAATCATGGACTGTTATGCAAGCAACCTGGTCTTGGGTATGGGGTGAGTTGGGTAGGTCAAGGAGTTAGTGCTTTAAGATAAAGATTAAATGGGCTTTGGTTGTTTTTTGCGATGCTTGGAAGAGAGCCTTGGGAAGATTTGTTTAGCACAGCTGTTGGGTTTTATCTGAAATTCACAGGGTACTTACTAGATTTCTTGAGAAGCGAATGAAACTCTAGTTAAGCATGGGAGCTTGCTGCTTTTTGGCTGGAGGACACTAAAAGGCCATGTGGGAACTAGCCCAGTGCAGCTGACACAAACTTCAGCATGTGAGAAGAGAATCTTCCTCTGGTTGTTGGCTCTGCACTTATCATCAGCTTAAATCAAAATCTTGTTTTGTCCCAGGTGGTTGGACTAAAGCCGTATTAGCCTCGAGGGAACTCTTGCTTAAGCAGATGCACACTTGTTTCATGTGGGTCCTACCTCTTACACATTTGTTTTAATATTTCTCTAATTAAAAAAATTTAAATCTGCAAAAAAAAAAAAATAGAGTGATGAATCCTTATGTATACATCTCCCAGCATCAATAATTATCAAGATTTTGCCAAATTTGGTTCATCCATCGATTCCAGACATCATCTCATTTCATCCCTATGTACTTCATTATGCTTCTTAAAAGTATGTAATTTTCTTACCTAACCACAAAGCTATAATTGGGGATTTTTGGAATCTTTTACTTGTTCTTTTTTCTCCCCAACATTTTATTATGACAAAGTTCAAGCATACAACAAAGTTGAAAGAATGTTAAAGTGAATAGCTGTCAAGCCACTGCCTGGATCCTATCATTAACATAGACACATCTCTCCAGCTATTCATCCCATCATCCATCCATCCATCTTTTTAATGTTTTTTTTTGAAGTAAAGCACTATCAGTAATTTTTTTCCCTATGTAGTTCAGCATTCATATCATTAAAAACAGTTTGATATTGGATACTCATTTCTTCTTTTGAGGTAAAGTTACAATGAAATGAAAAAAATCTTGAGGTATTTTTGCTCAGTTTTTGAGAAATTCATGTGTCTGTGTAACCTAAATCCCTGTCAGAATATAGAACCACACTAGCACCCCAGAAGGTTCCTGCACTCTCTTTCCCAATCCCCTTCTCTTTCTCCCAGCATTAACTACTGATCTGATTTTTTTCCACTGAAGATTAGTTTCTTCTGTTTTAGAGTTTTCTATAATTAGAATCATAAAGTATGCACTTTTTTTGATTGATTCTTCTTTCACTCAGCAAAATATTCTTGAGATTTATCCATGCTTTTGTGCATCTGGTGTTGTATGGCTGCAAGTAGTTCTTTTTTGTTGCCAAGTAATATTCCATTGAATGATTATACTACAGTTTATTCTTCTGTTGATGGGTTTTGGGTTATGTAAATAAACTTCAATGTTTATTCTTGTTCAACTCCTTTTTAATGAATGTATGGTGTTTTAATTTCTTTTGGATAAATTCCTAGAAATGGAATTGCTGGGCTAGGAGGTAGCCTAGCATGTGGCAACTGCCATATCCAGGGGTGGCAAGAGTAGATTTACAGTCGTTTGCATGGGAAAGACATACAGGTTATGATTATTATAATAGCTTTATTAACTTTTGTGTACTCACAACTGTAAACCTACTTTTGCCCATTCCTGCATTTTGTCAAATTGCTTTGGGTCATTTTATGTTTCTACTAACAGTGAATGACAATTTCAGATATTCCTGTTTGCCAACACTAGGTTTTGTCAGTGTTTTTAGCTTTAGCTATTGAGGTGTATGTGTAGTGGTATTTCATTGTGTTTTTTTTTTTTTAAATATATTTTATTAATTATGCTATTACAGTTGTCCCGTTTCTCCCCCATCATTCCCCCCACCCTGCACACCCTCTCCCACCCACATCCCCCCCTTTAGTTCCTGTCCATGTGTCATAAATTCTTTAGCTTCTACATTTCCCATACTATTCTTGCCCTCCCCCTGTCTACTTTCTACCCACTATCTATGCTACTCATTCTCTGTATTTTTTCCCCCTCTCTCCTCCTCCCATGCCCCTGTTGCTAACCCTCCATATGATCTCCATTTCTGTGGTTCTGTTCCTGTTCTAGCTGTTTGCTTAGTTTGCTTTTGTTTTAGGTGTGGTTCTTAATAGCTGTGAGTTTGCTGTCTTTCCATTGTCATATTTTTGATCTTCTTTTTCTTAGATAAGTCCCTTTAACATTTCATATAATAAGAGCTTGGTCATGATGAACTCCTTGAACTTGACCTTATCTGAGAAGCGCTGTATCTGTCCTTCCATTCTAAATGACAGCCTTGCTGGAAAGAGCAATTTTGGATGTAAGTCCCTGCTTTCCAGGATTTCAAATATTTCTTTCCAGCCCCTTCTCGCCTGTAAGGTCTCTTTTGAGAAATCAGCTGACAGTCTGATGGGAACTCCTTTGTAGGTGACTGTCCCCTTATCCCTTGCTGCTTCTAGAATTCTCTGCTTCATTTGAATCTTGACTAATGTAATTATGATTTGTCTTGATGTGTTCCTCCTTGGGCCCAACTTCTTTGAGACTCTCTGAGCTTCCTGGACTTCCTGGAAGTCTATTTTCTTTGCCAGATTGGGGAAGTTCTCCTTTATTATTTGTTCCAATAAGTTTTCTACTTGTTGCTCTTCTTCTTCCCCTTCTGGGACCCCTATAATTCGGATGTTGGGACGTTTAACAATGTCCCGGAGGTTCCTAAGCCTCTCCTCATTTTTTTGAATTCTTGTTTCTTCCTTGTTTTCTGTTTGGTTGTTAATTTCTTCCTTCTGGTCCACTCCATTGATTTGAGTCCCAGTTTTCCTTCCATCTCTATCGGTTCCCCACGCGTCTTCCTTCATTTCACGTATTGTAGCCTGCATTTTCTCATCTAATTTATGAGCAAAATCAACCAATTCTGTGAGCATTTTGATGACCAGTGCTTTGAACTGTGCATCTGATAGGTTGGCTATCTCTTCATAGCTTAGAGGAATTGACTCTGGGGTTTTCATTTTTTCTCCAGTTTGAGCCATTTTTGGTGGGGTTTTTTTGTTTTGTTTTGTTTTGGTTTTAGTCTGGTCGAGGCTATTAGGTATGAGGGATGGAGCCTTAGGTGTTCCTCAGGGCGGGGCAGCCCAGTCGCTGGGTTGTGACGCTGTAGGTGGGGGCGGGGTCTTAGAGGGAAGAATGGCGCTTGTTTCACTCTCTCCTGGACTCCGGTCCCTTCCGCTGCTTCCCCTTCGCCTGGATTATCTGCGCACACGTGTGTGCTGTTACGTAGTGAGGAGTGGCGCCTCAGGCACTCCCCAGTGCGGGGCAGCCCAGTCGCTGGGTTGTGACGCTGTATGTGGGGGCGGGGTCTGAGAGGGAACAATGGCGCCTGCTCCGCTCTCTCCTGGATTCCGTCCCTTCCGCCACTTCCCCTCTGCCTGGACCGTCTGCGAGCACGAATGTAGGACCACCTGGTCAGCCAGCTGCCTTGTGTGGCCTCACTGGGTCTGCACAGTTGCCCCCCTGTGCCCGGGGTCCGCCAGCTGCCGCCTGTGGGTCCGAGGACCGCCAGCCACTGCCTGTGCACCTGGGAACTGCCAGCCGCTCCTGCTTGCGTTCCTGGGTCCGCACCTCCACTTTTTCCTACCGCGACTCCGCCCCTCTTACCGGTCTGGATGAATGGTTGTTGGACTTCTGTACAGTTCAATTTTCTATAAGTTCTGATTGTTTTCTTGTTTCTAAATATTTGTTGTCCTTAATTTTGGTTGTGAGAGGAGGCACAGTGTGTCCGCCTATGCCTCCATCTTGGCCGGAAGTCCTCATTGTGGTTTAAACTTGCATTTCTCTGATAATGCATGATGTTAAGCACTTTTGTACATGTTATTGTCCATTTGTATATCTGTTTGTGATATGTCTGTTCAAATCTTTTGTTACTTATTTTTTTTCTTTTTAGTTTTGAATTATGGATGAAATTTATCCTCGGTACTAGTGCTTTGCTAGATATCTATCTTGCAAAAAATGTGTGGCTTATTTATTTTCTTTTTTCCTTTTTAATTTTTAATTATATTTTATTGATTATGCTATCACAGTTGTCCCATTTCTCCCCCATCATTCCCCTCCACCCTGCATACCCCCTCCCACCCACATTCTCCCACTTTAGTTCATGTCCATGTGTCATAAGTTCTTTAGCTTCTACATTTCCCACACTATTCTTGCCCTCCCCCTGTCTATTTTCTACCCACCATCTATGCTACTTATTCTCTGTACCTTTTCCCCTCTCTCCTCCTCCCACTCCCCTGTTGCTAACCCTCCATGTGATCTCCATTTCTTGTTTCTGTTCCTGTTCTAGTTGTTTGCTTAGTTTGCTTTTGTTTTAAGTGTGGTTGTTAATATCTGTGAGTTTGCTGTCTTTTTACTGTTCATATTTTTATCTTCTTTTTTTTAGGTAAGTCCCTTTAACATTTCATATAATAAGGGCTTGGTGATGATGAACTCCTTTAATGTGACCTTATCTGAGAAGCGCTTTATCTTCCCTTCCATTCTAAATGAAAGGTTTACTGGATAGAGCAATCTTGGATGTAGGTCCTTGACTTTCATCACTTGGAATACCTCTTTCCAGCCCCTTCTTGCCTGAAAGGTCTCTTTGGAGAAATCAGCTGACAGTCTGATGGGAACTCCTTTGTAGGTGACTGTCCCCTTATCCCTTGCTGCTTCTAGAATTCTCTCCTTCATTTGAATCTTGGCTAATGGAATTACGATGTGCCTTGGCATGTTCCTCCTTGAGTCCAACTTCTTTGGGACTCTCTGAGCTTCCTGGACTTCCTGGAAGTCTTTCCTTTGCCAGATTGGGGAAGTCCTCCTTTATTATTTGTTCAAATAAGTTTTCCACTTGTTGCTCTTCTTCTTCCCCTTCTGGTACCCCTATAATTCGGCTGTTGGAATGCTTAAAGATGTCCTGGAGGTTCCTAAGCCTCTCCTCATTTTTTTGAATGCTTGTTTCTTCATTCTTTTCTGATTGGATGTTTGTTTCTTCCTTCTGGTCCACTCCATTGATTTGAGTCCCAGTTTTCTTTTCATCTCTATTGGTTCCCTGTGCGTTTTCCTTCATTTCACTTAGCATAGCCTTCATTTGTTCATCTAATTTGTGAGCAAAATCAACCAATTCTGTGAGCATCCTGATCACCAGGGCTTTGAACTGTGCATCTGATAGGCTGGCTATCTCTTTTTTTGCTTAGAGGAATTGGCTCTTGGGCTTTGATTTGTTGTCCTGTTTGAGCTTTTTTTTTTTTTTTTTTGTTCTGGTTGTGGCTGTTACGTATGAGGGGTAGAGCCTTAGGTGTTCCCCAGGGCGGGGCAGCCCAGTCCCTGGGTAGTGATGTTGTATGTGGGGGTGGGGTCTGAGAGGGAAAAATGGCACTTGCTCTGCTCTCTCTCAGATTCCAGTCCCTTCTGCCACTTCCACTTCACCTGGATTATCTGTGCATGAATGTGGGACCACCTGGTCAGCCAGCCACCATGCATGGCCTCACTGGGTCTGCACCATTGCCTCCCTGTGCTCAGGGTCCACTAGCCACTGCCTGTACACCTGGCATCTGCTAGCTGCTGCTGCGTGTGCTCCCAGGTCCACCAACCTCCACTTTTTCCTGCTGCAACTCCGCCCCTCTTACCAGTCTGGATGAATGGTTGTTGGACTTCCATACAGTTTAATTTTCTATGAGTTCTGGTTGTTTTCTTGTTTCTAAATCTTTGTTGTCCTTAATTTTGGTTGTGTGAGGAGGCATAGTGGGTCTACCTATGCCTCCATCTTGGCTGGAAGTTTTCTGGGTTTTCTTTTTAAGCAGCTTGTAAGTGTGCTGCTGGACTAGGCCACAATAAACAGAACTTGCCCATGTGTGATTCTGCCCCTGTTCTTGCATGCTTTCAGCAATCATAGATTGAGTGTCCATCATGTGCCATGCATGAAACAATGGTATTCAAGACCCATCTTCAGGAAGTCAAACTGTACAGGGCAGTACAAGCATGTGTGGTGTGAATAGGGAAGAGCAGAGTGAACATGACCTTATCTGGCAGTCCAGAAAGGCCTCCTTGAAGGAAGTGACAGAGGTTGTGTAGGAATAGGGTTCTGGGGAGAATGTTGCCAGGGCCTGGGTGAAGGAGGGAGGAGACATGCACAGTTAGAACAGCCCAGAGTGGTGCCTGCTTTCCCCCTCAGGATTAATTCTTTAAAAGTTGGAAAGAAAAGGTGCCCTGGTGACTGTATGTTTCTTTCTGAGTGTCTCTTAAAGATGCAGCAGGGCTATTGCCAAAAGGCCTACCCTGTATCTCCTTGACTAGTTGTACTTTCTTGAAGAGGTTTCTCCAATTAATTAAATACTTTATTCACAGAAGAAAGATTTCTTCCTTTCACCTGCCAAGGAGGTACCCATGAGGAGCTCTCTGAAAGCCCTGAACATATTCTTTGCTGCTCTCTTCAGGCCCTCAGTTTCTCCAAGGACCACTGCCTCTCCTCACTTCCCTCCTGCCCACTCCTCCTGCCCACTCAGCCTGAGAGCTGCAAGTGCCAAAAGAGCTGCTCTCCATAGTACTTGGCATTCTGCAAGTCTCTTAGCTTCTCATTCTGCTGAACCACAGTGCCTTTCCTCAGAGCTGAACATTTCTAGACAGTCCTCAAATTGGGCCATATGGGGCTTTTTGGGCCTTCTTTTCTTATTGCCTCATCTTGATTGATTAGCCATGTCTGTCAAGGGTGCCAGATTCTCTAACCATGTTCTTATTTGTTTCTCTGCTCAGCAACTTTCCATATTTTTATGGTTTTGTGTTATTGTAAATGATTTTCAAGTGTGCGATTCCTATAAGTTGACATTTTCAATAGAGTGTACATATTTCTCCCAGAATTCCTTCCTTCCTTTGCTTCTTTTTTGTTGACTGATTCATTCATGTATTTATCACCCATCCTCATTTTTCTAACCTAACATCCTTGACAGACGTGGCTAATCAATCAAGATGATCTTTCTCACTAAACTTGCTTAGACCTATGAATTTTTTCACTGTGACCACTTCCCCCTGCCATCCCAGGGCAGCCACTGCTAGTTGGTATATCAGTTGCATCTATTTGTCATATTAGTACCAGATAGTCTTAAAGGTTGCTTGTTCTCTTCACACATTTAAAGACCCTTCTTTCTGTGACCCAGGATCTGGTAGATCTGGTCCCCTGAAGGATTAGTCCCCACCAAAGGTTCTAGTTTATAATTCCTGCCTAGTTTCCTAGCACCATGGGCAGAATATAAGCTGGAGTATTCTTACTGTCTGATTTTTTAAAGCTCTATGTAGAAGAGATAGATAGGAGGTACAAGTTGCCTTGTCCCAAGATTGGCATTAGATAGATCTGTGTATGTTCAAAAAAGGTCTTAATTTGCAGTTCATAAAAACCTTTTCACTTGTCCCTTTACCTCTGGGTATATTATAAATATACAAGGACAAATTCTAGTAAATACATTTTTTAAAGATTTTATTTACTTATTTTTAGAGAGATGAGGGGAGAAAGAGAGGGAGAGAAACATTGATGTGTGAGAGATACATCAATAGGTTGCTTCTAACATGTCCCCAGCTGAGGACCCAGTCCACAACCCAGGCATGTGCCCTGACTGGGGATTGAACCAGTGGCCTTTTGGTTTGCAGACCAGTGCTCAATCCATTGAGCCACACCAACCAGGGCCAAATTCTAGTAAATATTAAGAAATTTTATAAACCTCTGGTGGTACACATGTACTTCAGAAAAAGCATTGGCTTTACCCATCCCGGAGGCTGACTGGTTTGGCTGTGTGAGCTGTTCAGGAAGAAGGCCATTCCAGAGACGTGGCTCCTCCACTGGGTAGACCCTGCCTTTGGCATCTTTGTGTTCCTCCAGATACCCTGGAAGGGTTTTAAACTATTGGCTTGGAATGATGGCCTTTAGGACTTGAGACCTGGTGATCCTTGGCACCTTTCTCTTTTCTAGACCAAGAGTGCATTTTATGCTCATTTCCTCTCTCACACAGTAGCTATGACAGACCACAGGCTTCCAATTATTAGGAAAAAGGAAAAGCAGGCTGCAAATCCTTGAAGAGTCTGAACTTTGAGTTTTAAATTGGATTGTTAATGGAAGTCAATTATGTGGGAGGTGATGTGGGACCTGGGGTGAGCGCCGCTGGCCAGCTGTGTGGCTTTGGGCAGTAACTCTCATCTCTTGATCTCAGTGTCCACATCTGTGTGATGAAGCTGCAGGGCAGGCTGATCTCCAGGGACCTTCTAGATTCAGCATTCCATATTCTTTGTTTTCCTGGTTGTTGCTATGATTAATTTATCTAATGATACTCTCTTGTTTAGACAGTGAACAGAGTTCTGTAGAAAGATCAGAGTTTTAAAGAGCCTTTGGAGTTGTGTGTATTTGTTGGTCTATATTAGAATAGTTGCAGGGTCTGCAAGAAAGCAGACAGTGCCTTGCCTTGGAAGACTCTGAGTGTAGCTAAGGGGATGAGGAAGAGGCCAGCCTAAGAACTGCCAATTAACTGACTGCCCTTAGGTTTATCAAAGCAGGCAGGAAACAGAGGTGTGTGGTACAGTCCAGCATCCTATCAAGCCACACAGTATACAGCCATGAAAACAGCACAGGCTTTGGAATCAGGCAGAAGACCCAGGCTCTAGTCCTACTTTCACCATCCTCTGCTTGCGTGACCTGGGGCGAGATTATCTCTCCCAAACCTCAGTTTTCATGTTTGTAAATGAAATAAAAATGATGCTTCCTTCATAGCATTGCTGTGAATATTAGAGTGGACAATATATAAAAATCTTAGCCTGTGTGGTGTATAGTAATTTATCAATAAACATAGTATTTTAATTACAGGGTGCTTGCCTTGGACTGGGCAAGGCATTTTAATCTTCTGTGTCTGATTTAATCCACATAAGAATACTAAAGTCAGACTTCCGGCCAAGATGGAAGCGTAGGTGGACACACTGTGCCTCCTCACACAACCAAAATTAAGGACAACAAATATTTAGAAACAAGAAAACAACCAGAACTCATAGAAAATTGAACTGTATGGAAGTCCAACAACCATTCATCCAGACCGGTAAGAGGGGTGGGGTCGAGGCAGGAAAAAGTGGAGGTGCGGACCCGGGAACGCAAGCAGCAGCGGCTGGCAGTTCCCAGGTGCACAGGCGGTGATTGGCGGTCCCTAGACCCACAGGCAGCAGCTGGTGGACCCCGGGCACAGGGGGGCAACTGCGCAGACCCAGTGAGGCCGCACAAGGCGGTTGGCTGACCAGGTGGTCCCACATTCGAGAGCGCAGACGGTCCAGGCAAAGGGGAAGTGGCGGAAGGGACTGGAGTTCAGGAGAGAGCGGAGCAGGCGCCATTGTTCCCTCTCAGACCCTGCCCCCACCTATAGCGTCACAACCCAGCGACTGGGCTGCCCCGCCCTGAGGAACACCTAAGGCTCCACCCCTCACTACATAATAGCCACTAACACCAAAACCAAACAAACAAACAAACAAAAAAAAAACCCCACCAAAAATGGGTCAAAACCAGAGAAAAAATGAAAACCCCGGAGTCAATTCCTCTAAGCTGTGAAGAGATAGCCAACCTATCAGATGCACAGTTCAAAGCACTGGTTATCAAAATGCTCACAGAATTGGTTGATTTTGCTCACAAATTAGATGAAAAAATGCAGGCTACAATACGTGAAATGAAGGAAGACGCATGGGGAACTGATAGAGATGGAAGGAAAACTGGGACTCAAATCAATGGAGTGGACCAGAAGGAAGAAACTAACAACCAAACAGAAAATGGGGAAGAAACAATTCAAAAAAATGAGGAGAGGCTTAGGAACCTCTGGGACATCGTTAAGCATCCCAACATCCGAATTATAGAGGTCCCAGAAGGGGAAGAAGAAGAGCAACAAGTAGAAAACTTATTTGAACAAATAATAAAAGAGAACTTCCCCAATCTGGCAAAGGAAATAGACTACCAGGACATCCAGGACGCTCAGAGAGTCCCAAAGAAGTTGGACCCAAGGAGGAACACACCAAGGCACATCATAATTACATTAGCCAAGATTCAAATGAAGGAGAGAACTCTAGAAGCAGCAAGGGATAAGGGGACAGTCACCTACAAAGGAGTTCCCATCAGACTGTCAGCTGATTTCTCCAAAGAGACCTTCCAGGCAAGAAGGGGCTGGAAAGAAATATTTGAAGTCTTAAAAAGCAGGGACCTATATCCAAAATTGCTCTATCCAGCAAAGCTGTCATTTAGAATGGAAGGACAGATAAAATGCTTCTCAGATAAGGTCAAGTTAAAGGAGTTCATCATCACCAAGCCCTTATTATATGAAATGTTAAAGGGACTTATCTAAGAAAAAGAAGATCAAAAATATGACAGTGAAGAGACAGCAAACTCACAGCTATTAAGAACCACATCTAAAACAAAAGCAAACTAAGCAAACAGCTAGAACAGGAACAGAACCACAGAAATGGAGATCATATGGAGGGTTAGCAACAGGGGTGTGGGAGGAGGAGAGAGGCGGAAAAGTTACAGAGAATGAGTAGCATAGATGGTGGGTAGAAAATAGACAAGGGGAGGGCAAGAATAGTATGGGAAATGTAGAAGCTAAAGAACTTATGACACATGGACATGAACTAAAGGGGGGAATGTGTGTGGGAGGGGGTGTGCAGGGTGGAGGGGAATGATGGGGGAGAAATGGGACAACTGTAATAGCATAATCAATAAAATATATTAAAAAAATACTAAAGTCGTAGAAGTTGTTACCGAGATATTCCAGAGGAGAAAATTAAAGTTCAGGAGACTTGAGTAACTAATTTTCTCTACATTACACATGCAGTTAGTGGCAGAACATTAGTTAGCTTCTTTGGGGGTGGGGCAATGGCGGCGACAGCGGTGTTGACAGAGATGGCATTCAAAATGGACCTTGAAGAGAGGGAAGCACTTTGGAAAAGTGAAAGTGGCAGGAAAGAGAAATTCCAGGCAGCAGTACAGGTGCATAAAGCGGAAGCTCAGCTCTGTGGAGGGAAGAGACTGTGGAAAACTTCAGTAATTTTTAATATTTTTTAATGCTTCTGATTTTGTCACATGAAGGCAGGTCAGAGAGTTCAAGAAAGAGATAAGTACCATATTAGTCAATAAAAGTATCTCTAAGCATGTTTGTCTTTCTGCCACTTGCAGAGAAAACTTTCAGCACTTAAGTGCTTGCAGTTCTTTTGTCTGTACCTTCAAATTCTAATGCTGTACTTTCCAAAAGGGAAGCCACAATCACCTGTGGCTGCTGAACACTTGGAATGTGCTCGTTGCGATTGAGATGTGTTGTTAACGTAAACACATAGTAGAATTTGAAGACATACTAAGGAAGTAAAATCCTCTATATTTTTATATTTGATTTCATGTTGACATGATCACATTTTGAAAATATTGGGTTAAAACCAAAATATTAAAATTAATTTTACCCACTTCTTTTTACCTTTTTAATGTGGTTGCTAGGAAATTTAACATGACATAGGTAGCTCTTATTCATGGCTTGTGTTCTTTTTCTGTTGGGTGGTAATAGTCTATAGGTACTTGTTATATCCTTAAAGTTCTGCCATGCATTTTAGTGTTACCTGAGTCATAGATAGCTTTAGGCTAGGTGCATGTAAGGAAAGATACCTGGTCATTCAGATGTGATAGAGAGCTGGGTTCTGACCATGACTAGGTCATGTATATTGTTCTCTGAGCTTCAGATTTTTCATCTGCATAGTGGTGACATGGGATTTGATATTCTCCTGGCCCCTTAATTTTAAAATTCTATGATTCTAGCTTAGAGTCAACGATTTTTCTTTTTCTGGGTTCTATTGAGAGGACTCTCCTACTCCCTCTACCATATATCAGAAAACATCAAGATTATTGCCTTTTGCTTGTGGTTCTTTAGTAAAGCTTGGGGTGGAAAGACTTCAGAGAGTTCTGATAGATTAACGCACCTTCTTCCTCCCCTTTCTCTGCTGCCCATTGGCTCTATCTAGGTGTGTTTGACTGTGCTCCTGAGCAAGGTGACCAAGGCAGCTCCTAAAATGACACACCTATTAGAGAGCTTGAAGTGACCTCATTTCTTTGGTTCATGACTGTCAAGACTACTTTTTTATTATTATTTTTTAAAGATTGTATTTAGTTTTAGAGAGAGGGGAAGGGAAGGAGAGTGAGAGGGAAACATCAATGTGTGGTTGCCTCTTGCGTGTCCCCTACTGGGGACCTGGTTCACAACTCAGGCATGTGCCCCAACTGGGAATCAAACCAGTGACCCTTTGGTTCACAGGCTGGCACTCAGTCTACTGAGCTGCACCAGCCAGGGTGAGTCTACTTTTAAACACCCAAGTATGGTGATTCCATAAACTTTCTTTAGGCACTATCTAGATCCATAAAAAACTGAGAATCTGTCTTTTCCCCTTTTGCTCCACTAATGTTAGAACAATTCATTTTCTTTGTAAGTATCTTTCTTTCAGTAGTTCATCTTCCTATACATCACCTAATTGTTCATCTACCTGTTAAATAAATATGTCAGGCATTGGGCTAGTTTCCAGAATAGACTTTGTCTTTATCCTTGAGAAACTCCTGGATAAAGACCAACAAGGAGAATCCATGGTCTTTGGTGACTCGGGAGGGATATTCAGTGTGTGTGGGTACAGGTAAGGAAAGCAGGTGGCCTCTTGAGCAAACTCAGGCAATGAAATATTTACTTTGAAATCAGAGTTTTGATATTTCAAAGTAAGACAAGGTTTTAGTTAACTAGCAACAAGTCAAATAAATAAAATCTCTATAAATATATATTAGATATAATTCCTTTTAATGGAACATCAATGTCTGGATGCAAGAGTTTTCTACACTAAAATCCTCTCTCATGATACCAATCACAATGTAGTATTTTGCCACGAAATTTATTTTTCTTTTGGAATAAGGCTTTACAGTATATTACAGTTTTAAAAAGTAACAATATAGAAAGGGGAGTTATATAAAGCAAAGTTTTACTGGCTTAAAAAACAAGGGCACTGGAGAGGAAAAATATTGCTATGTCTGTGAAGTCTGTTTTATTGTAAGTGCCTGAATCTGTTATTCTTAATAAAATCTTGACTTTTCTCTCAGAGAGTGTGGGTAAATATATCTGCAGAGATATTTTTGGAAGTCAACCCACTTCTTGGCTTTTGATTTGAGAATTGTAGGAGTCCTAAAATAATAGTGTACTAATTGGCCCAAATTGAAATCTTGGGTAATTGGATGGATTGCTAGCACAGAAAGGGTAATAATAGCCAATGTTTTTATACTGTAGGAGATGGTTATTTTGTTTACTATGAAACACAACAATTTACCTCAAGAACAGAATACAACACTCAACTTATGTTCCTATGATTAGGAGATAACTTTATTAAATATATACGACATAAATGTTCATTTTTGTGTATTAAATGCCAACAATGTGCATTTTAAAAATATGTTTTATTGGTTATGCTTTTACAGTTGTCCCATTTTTTTCTCCCCTTTATTCCCTTCCTATATGCACCACTCTCCCGCCGGCATTTCCCCACCTTAATTCATGTCTGTGGGTTGTACATATAAGTTCTTTGGGTTCTCCATTTACCATACTATTCTTAACTCCCCCCTGTGTATTTTGTACCTACAGTTTATGCTTCATATTCCCTGTACCTTTCCCCCATTCTCCTCCTCCCCACTGATAACCATCCATGTGATCTCTATTTCTGTGATTCTGTTCTTATTCTAGGTGTTTGCATAGTTTGCTTTTATTTTTGTTTTCCTTTAGTTTCATTTGTTGATAGTTGAATTTATTATCATTTTACTGTTCATATTTTTGAACCTTTTCTTAGATAAGTCCCTTTAACATTTCATATAATAATGGCTTTGTGGTGGTGAACTCATTTAACTTGACCTTATCTGGGAAGCACTTTATCTGCCCTTCTATTCTTAATGATAGCTTTGCTGGATAGAGTAATCTTGGATGTAGGTCCTTGACTTTCATGACTTGGAAAGTGTCTGTCCAGCTCCTTCTTGCCTGCAAGGTTGCTTTTGAGAAATCAGCTGATATTCTAATGGGAACTCCTTTGTGGGTAACTACCTCCTTTTCTCTGGCTACTTTTAAGATTCTCTCTTTCTCTTTCATCTTGAGTAATTTAATTATGATGTGCTCTAATGTGTGTTTCCTTGGGTCTGACTTTCCTGGACGTTCTGGAAGTCTGTTTCCTTTGACAGATTAGGGAAGTTCTCCTTCATTATGTTTTCAAATAAGTGTTTAATTTCTTGCTCTTTCTCTTCTCCTTCTGGCACCCCTATGATTCAGATGTTGGAATGTTTAAAGTTTGTCCCGGAGGTTCCTGAGCCTCTCCTCATTTTTTTTTGAATTTTGTTTCTTCATTCTGTTCTGGTTGAATGTTTATTTGTCCCTTCTGCTCCAAACTGTTGATTTGAGTCCCAGTTTCTTTCCCTTCACTGTTGGTTCCCTGTATGGTTTCCTTTACTTCACTTTTCCCTCTATTTTGTGACTATAGTCAACCATTTCTATGAGCATCCTGACCACCAGTGTTTTGAACTGTGTATCTGATAGGCTGGCTATCTCTTCATCACTTAGTTGTATTTTTTCTGGAGCTTTGATCTGTTATTTCATTTGGGCCATTGTTTTTCTTGTCTTTGTGTACCTGTTATGTAGTAAGGGGCAGAGCCTTAGGTATTTGCCAGTGTGGGGAATCCCACATTGTTGCCTTGTGGCTCTGTCTGTGTGGGAAGGGTCTGAGAGGGAGCAATGCTGCTTGCTTAGCTCTTCACCGGCATTCAGTCACTTCCCCCATTACCCACAAGCAAATTGGGCCCTTCTGGTGCTGATTCCCCGGGTGGGTGGTTTTGTGTACATTCTAGGACCCTGTGGGTCTCTCCAATGAACTCTCCTGTGAGGCTAGGAGTTTCTCCTGCTGCTTCAACCCCCACAGGTTTTTTCAATCAGAGTCATTGAAGCTTTATTTCCCCATGGTAGAACCCTGGGTTGCATGGTCTGTCTTGCTCTCCAGTTCTTTCTCCTGGTTTATTCACGTGCAAGTGTGGGACCGCCTGGTCCACCTGCTGCTGTCACTTGCCTGTTCATCCAGCCACTACCTTTCTTCAAGTCCTCACTGTCCTGGCTGCACATCTTCACCCTCCTATTAGTCTGGATGAATGTTTCTTCTTTAAGTCCTTGGTTGTTGAACTTCCATACAGTTTGGTTTTCTGGTAGTTCTGGTGATTTTTGCTTTTAAATTTGCTGTTGTTCTTCTTTTGCTTGTGTGAGGAGGCAAAGTGTATTTACCTATACCTCCATCTTGGCCAAAAGTCAACAATGTGCATTTTGAAAAAGAAAAGCTAAACTTTTACTGAGCACATTTAATACTGTGAAATTCAGATATTCATAGTATAAGGATAGAATATTTGTGGAGGATTTCCTTGTAATTTGGAAAACCTAAAATATTCATCATGAATCAATAACATAATTATATACTAACAAATAAAAAGTAAATGTGACAAGTTTATAACATCTTATAGATTTTCAAAACAGAAATCTACAAATAAGAAAGTAGAGATATCTATAAAGGTATGTGTTTATATGCAGTTGCATTCATATGAACAGTACAGCTATAGATCACCCTGTAGAACAATACAGGGTTGGAGAGTTGAAGAGAGGTACCTAGTAGCAACACTGAGGCAGCAACATTAATGTAGAGGGTTGAACTTATTAACAGAAGCAGCATGCTAAATACCTTTAGCGAGTGATGAATTTTCTGTATATTTGTTTCTCTTCTTCTTTATACACTGCCCCAGAATGCTGTTTATTTTAGTTTCTGTAATTAAAATCACTCCTTGATATACCCAGATTGGAAATCACTAATGGAGTTTTGATGATTTGCTGGTGTCTGATGACTAGAAGTGACCCAGTTGGTTTGTAAGGATTGTATGTGGACACAAATAATTGATGCTCTCCTTAGTTTTTGAGAGCTCCAATAGTTACACTTTGCCCAGCAATTAGTGGAGTGATAAGGTTCATTTATTACTAGCATGTAAAATGAAAAGCTCACTGTAAATTATAACTGCAATTTATTTATTTATTTATTTTCACCTGCATAATGAGGGACAGAGCTTAACATTCATTTATATACTCAGTCATTTATTCAATAAATGTTTACTGAATACCTACTGTGTGCAAGGCAGGATATAAGTTACTAGGGATAATAGCAGTGAACAAGACAGAGAAGGCCCTGAACTTGATAGATGAGGCAGACAATAAACAAATTTACCAACAAACAATTACCAATAACAGTTAAGTGCTGAGAAAGGCATATAGGTGGTGAGAGAAACTATGAGGGGATGGGGGTAGTGGGGTATATTTTAGTTATAAAATGATCAGCAGAAGTCTTTCTAAGGAGGCAGCAATTGAGGTGAGACCTGAAAGAATGAAGGAGCCACACATTCAATGTGAAAATGGTTTCCCACAGTCATTGGCATTTAGTATACCACTTGTGTGCAGGATGATATTCTGAATCGACCCAGAAACCAATGAGGAAAAACAGTAGCCTCACCCTAGAGCACAGCATGGAGCACCCAATTCAGTCAGGTGCTGAGTGATTGGGAGGTCTTGGGGAAGGGCCTGGGGCAGCTGGGTTGGTACTCAGAGGGTTCAGGGGCCACAGCCAGTTAACTATTATGGTAGGGAAGTATTTAAACAAGCAGTATACATGTGTAACAGCTGAACACCAGCTATGCTTGTGTGTAATTTTATGATCCAAGGAATTTTGACAACCAACTGCAGTTACAGATCATTTAAAAAATTCTGGCAATATTACTTAGTTCAATAGAGAAAAGGAAGAGTTACATTTCTGTTTTCAATGACTGCTGTCATGCCTTTATAGTCTGGGACACAAACTGGCTATATCTTCTCAAGAAGGTAACTGACCCAACTTCATGTTTTTATAGGCGGCATCATTGTCCACATCTCCCTACCAAGATTTTTGATAAAACTGAGAAACCATGTCTTCTCTCCGAATACACCGAGAACTACCCTCTCTACCACTCGTACCTGCCCAGAGAGTCCTTCAAGCCCAAGCTGGCATACCAGAAAGGGTCCATACCAATGGAAGGCCTGACCACATCAAGGTGAGGGCAGAGGTGTGAATATATATACGAACATAGAACATGAATGGAGTAATGTATGATACTAATGTACAACATTAATGTGATAATGTTTGACAATGAATTAATGTACACTATCAACGACTTAATGTTAATTTCCTATATCTCTGAAAGAAAATCCTGCATGTATTGGGTTGGCCAGAAAGTCTGTATGGTTTTTTTCTGTAAAATAAAAAACACATTTTCCACTTTCACCAATAACTTTATTGATTTGGATATATTGAGTATGTCAGCTATCTCCCACACGGTATAACATTGATCTCAGTTAATGTCTCAATTTGATCACTATCAACCTCAGTTGGTTTATCTGACTGTGGAGCATTATCCAGTGAGAAATCTCCAGCATGAAACTTCACAAACCACTTTTGACATGTTCAATCATTCACAGCACCTTCTCCATTCACTGTATAAATCTTTTTTTGAGTTTCAGTTGTGTTTTTACCTTTCTTGAAATAGTAAAGCATAATATGCTGAAAATGTTGCTTATCTTCTTCCATCTTCAGTATTAAAATGGCTACACAAAAATTCACTGATTTTGGTAAATTTTTTTAAATGCATGTTGATATGACAGCTGTCATAATACAATCTAACAAAATTGTTTTGGATGAAGTTAAAGACAACTAAGTGCTGCTAGAGCCATCTTACAGAAAAAAACAAATGAACTTTTTGGCGAACCCAAAATTAGCCTGTTCAAGTTTTTCCCAATCTCCTCTAAAGAAGGAGGATTCTTGTGTGTTGTTGGGGGTGGGGCATGGAGAAAAAAGTGGAGGGAAAGACTAAATTGATTTATAGGAAAAAGATTGGAATTTAAGTAAAATAATAAAGGGATAGGAACTAGGGGGCTGCTATTGAAAAAGGAGTTTTGGGCTTTGGTAGCTAAACTCCAGGTCAGCTTGGGTGGTAGTAGTGATGTTGGTAGTCATGAAAGAGAACTTAATGATAGAGCAAGAGTGGGCTTTTCGAAATTATGCTATCGATTTTGAATTGGGGTCCCCTTGAATGTTCTTCAAGAGTATGAAAAATAAATATTTCTTTTAAAATTATTCTTGTTTTATAAACTCTCATTTTTTAGATCTAATCTGTGCAGAGATTGAACCAACGGGCTCATTGTATTTGGGTCTCAGAGGTTATCTATACTGAGGGAGTAGGACAAAGTGATCAATCTCATGATTGTTCTGTGTGTTGCAAGGCTCTGACAGAACCTGCCATTGACAAATTCAGTTACCTCCAGATGGTAACTTGCATCTGGCGAGTCAGTGGAGTAGAATCATCTCTGAGTGCAGCTGGGAGGCCTTTCAGATTACGCAGCTTAGTCCCGAGATGAGACCTGAAAGATGGATGCATTCTTTGCCTGTGCCATTCCTCATTGTCTCAGGATTGCTGTGGAGTGGAGGTGAAATGGAACCAGCACAGTGCCCGCACATTACAGGTGCTCAAAACCTGGTAAATTTCCTCCCTGTGCCTCCTAACTTTGTGTTTTTGTAGGAAAGGTCCCAGATGTCCGACACCAAGCAGAACAGCTCTAATTCATTCTGTACCCAAATACCCCCAGGATAGGCCTGGAAACATTGTCTGTTGAGATTGTGGGTTGGAGGCATAGAGTTTCTACTAAAAGCTGCTATCTTTTGGATTCAAAGGAAGAAGTCTATGTTTCAGTTATAGGGCAGAAAAGACTGATCAGGGGAGATACAGGGGCAGGAATGAAGTCAAAGGATTCCTGAGCGTGGTGGGGACCACTGGATGGGAGGGAGTGGAGTGCCCTCTCTGATGCTTGACTTGAATCAGGTCACTTTTAGGCCAAGCAGTTCTCTTAAATGATTTGGTTTAAGCACAAATTTTCCAGGTCCTTTTTGAAAAAAAATTGTCATGTATGCAACCCATTTAAACCTCTGACTTATTAAACAATATGAATCTTGAAGTTTGGGCTTTATTTTACCAAGAAAAAAAAGCATTCTTAGTTTCTAAGAGTCTAAAGACCACAAGAAGAGATGTGGACCCTTCCAGAGCATTGCTTTCTTTGTTTTTTAAGAAACTTTGGTTAACACTAATGAAAAGTCCTTAGCATATGCATTAGATATTTAATTATTGGTAGTAAAGGATAAGATCTATGCTGAGGAATGGCTTGCAAACACCATGGTCAGCCTCTAGATACTGACTGGTCTTCTCATCCATTTCTCCCCAGTTCGCAGGAAATGAAGAGCACCTTGTGAATGTAAAGTATAGTACAGCTCCAGAGGTGGTCATATTAGGGATCTACTTCATGTCCTGGAGATAGAGAGAAGGGTGTTTGAGGGTGGGTGTTGAGGAATACTTTCTGTTTGGTGCCCCCAGACTCAGGAGAATGAGGGTAAACCCTCTCTGTGAGGCAGGAGCCCTGCTCCGGCACCTGACTCTGAGCCCCCAGATGAAGGTCTCACAGGTCCTTTTGCCTCTTGAAGGTATTCTGCCAAACAAAAATTTCCCCTCTCACTTGTCCTAAATTATCCTTGCCTCAGGTCACTTATAACAATAAACATATCACCCAGAAGTTCCCTCTGTCCTTGCCAGAGCCAGAGTAATAATAATCATTCATGTCAAGACATGGCCAAAGTGGAGGAATGCAGAAACAAAGAATTTCTAAAACAAGTTGTTACTGATCATAGGGGCCTTGAAAAGAAAAAGGGGTAGGATCAAGGTTACCCATGAGAAAGAAAGAAAGCAGAAATTCTTCTCTCCTGTTCTATATTTTCTTCCCCAGAAAGAGAACTAACAAAGAAATAATAAACAGAGGGCATCTCTCCTCTCCTCTGTATTTCAATTCAATCATTTCTCAGCCCTGCGCCTTTCATACTGGGTACTAGTGTTCATAGATCAGGAACAAAACTATCTCTCTATCAGGATGCTTTTCTTTTTGAGTTCCAGTGAGTTTTTATTGAGATAAATTAGAAGAAATCAAGATTTCATCAACCATCTTTTCTGAATCTTATAAATTCAGCAGAGATTCTGATTCACATATGTGTACATACGACAGAATTATGTCCTATCAAGAAATGTAGAGAAGCTGTTCTCTGAGTGCTCCACCAGAGGATTCTGGGGGAGGGGAGGGGTCAGCCCTGTGTCTGAACACCCCCGTGTCTGCACGGGTTGTTACTCCCCTGCCTTTAGGACCCTTATTACAAGAATGTCCCACCTATTTCCCTAACTAAAGGCTGATCTGGCTTGGTTTCTGAGATTGGACATGGGGCTGCCACCTGCTGCATGATAAAATCATGTGGCCCAAGGTTTGGCTGGATTACGTGATTAAGCCCAGACACAAAAAACACCTGGTTTCTGGAAAGGTTATCATGCCAGCATGAGGCATGATTACAGCTGCATACAACTCTTACTGATTGTAAATCTTGGGGATTTACAGCAGGTGCCATAAGGAGAATGCTTGTGATTTTCAGCCCTTCTTAGTATGAAGCTTTTTTGCAGCTTTTGGTAATTCTTTCACATAGGGTCTGCCTTTGGTTCAGATAGACCTGAGATCAGTTTATGAATAAGAGGTTTGTACTTCAAGCCTCATTTCCCCTTAGGCATGTCATTCTGTAAAACACTTGGGCCCCATTTTGTGACATTATTTATGTAAGCTAAACCAGATGCTTTAAGATGGGCAAAGTGGATAGCCTCACAGAAAATGAGGTGAGTCTTCAAGATGGTGCTGGACCTTTATTCCAAAGGAAGTGAGACCATGGCTAGGATAAATTGGAGATGCGCATGTGTGTGGGAAGATTGAATCAGGTTCAGACTTGATGGGTTTGGCTGAAGGGCAGAGGGGCAGCAAGCTGGCAGCAGAGATTTATCCATTTATTGAGGAGACTATTGGGTAAACTGAGGAGAGTAAGGGAGGCAAGAGCTAAAAGAGAAAGGGCATTTAGTAATCTCTTCAAAAGCCAGGAAAGAAGCAAGAAAATAGGTAGTGGACTTGAATATTTCCCTACCCATTGAATTTTATACATTTTCTTTTCAAATACTTAACTTGGCTTTCTATTCAGAGCTATACCCCAGGGGATACACTTACTCTCCTCTGTGTACTGGACCTGAGAATTAATGAAGACATGCAGAAATGGGTCTCAGCACTAGGCTTGCCTGAACAATTTTACTGCCTTTGATGCTGTGTGTCTTTGATTAAAGTTGGGGGCAATTTGCCCATTATTTCTTCAAGTATTTATTTTTTTTCTGTCTCTGTTCATTTCTTTCCCCCATTTTTTTTTTCTCTTTGTTCTTCAGAATGGATAGTTTCTATTCATCTATTTTCAAGTTTACTGAATCTTTCCTCCACCTCCATTTGAATATTAAGCCTATCCAGTGAATGTTTTATTTCAGATATTCTATATTTCAGTTTTAGAATATACATTTGGTTCTTTTTATTTCATTACTGTTTGTCTCTGTAGTTGCCTTTTGATTCATTATGATCTTATTTTTCTTTTTGTAATCAAATGTTGTCAAACAGCTGCTTTAATTCTAACATGTGAGCCTGATTGGGATTGATCTTCATGATTATCTTTTTCTTTCTTTAGAGTGGGTTACATTTGTATGTATGCCAAATAATTTTGGATTGATCCTGTATCTTGTTAATGTTCTATAATGGAGACTAAATTTTTCTATATTCCTCTGAAGAGTTTTTTTTAAAGATTATTTATTTATTTATTCATTCACTTATTTATTTTTAGAGACAGGGGAAGGGAGGGAGAAAGAGGAACATCGATATGAGAGAGAAACATCTATCAGTTGGTTACCTCTCATATATACCCCAACCTGGGACTAAACCCACAACCCAGGCATGTGCCCCGACTGGGAGTCCATCTGGCAACTTTTCTGTTTGCGGGATAATGCCCAACCAACTGAGCCATACTAGTCAGGGGCTGAAGAGTTCTTTTCTTTTTCTTTCTTCTTCCCTCCCATCCTTCCTTCCTTTCTGAGGAGCAGATAGGAGGTAACTTGATTGGACTGAAAATGCAAACTCTGTGTTTTGGGTAGCAGCTCAAATCTCAGTTCAGTTATTTACCTTTAGCATTGCTTCAAGGCTGACATGCATGTGAGGTCAGCCAGAGATTTGGGTCCAGTAGATAAAATTTCAGATCTCCTGTCTCTGATTCTCTCCTTTCCAGGATTACTTCTCCACTTTCTGGTACCTGTATTACCTCAAAATTTGGTCCTTTGGTTCTTCAGTCAAGAAAGGTAGAAGGTGTTGTAGTCACATTTTATCTGCCTTGCCTCACACATGCTGGAGGCCTTGAAACAAATGGGAAACTTACACAGAGGCTCACCCAGTGCCATTTCTTTCTTCCACTCATTGGTTCTGCTCCAGAATCTGCCTATCTTCGTTACTTTTTAGTTCTTACAGATAGTTGTTTTTATATTTTATCCAGAGTTTATATGAAGCAATAACACTTGTTGGCCTCAGGTCTAGTGATGATTGAGGACATGAGAGGTACTACGTAACTTGAATCCTGGAGGCAGGTACTTTGGATTCCTGTCTTTCATAGTGAAAATGAGGCCAGTGCTGGAGCTCAAAGGGAGTGAGTCTGAATAGATTTTATGGATCCTTGGAAGATTTGTGGATGGACTTCAGGATTCCTGTGAACTTTCTGGAATTGAATGATAATAACAGAAGAAGGTGAAGGAGGGAGTGGAAGCCACACAAACCTCAATCCAGGACCTATGTGGAAATACAACTAAATAGTGGAGAAGCTACCCAGTACAAACAACTGAAGAAGAGCAAGAGAGAATCCTCAAAAACTTGTACACATGGAAGAACCAGCTTCAACACAACCTGCCCTCACCAGCAGAACAAAATACAAGAGGAGATGGACAGAGTGACCCTCAGTTAACCACCTGGTGGGAAGAACCCACCAAAGAAAGACCCAACAACAATCAAAACCCAAAGACAAACACAGAGCCAACTTAAACAACAGCGCAAGACCAGTGAGTTTGGGAGATCAAGGAGACTGCACCACTGAATCTCATAGGTATTCTACCACAGAGGTTCACACCATAAACCCAGGGAACCAAAACAGATCAATTTAAGAAGCTGAGGATAACAAGAAGAGTCTCACAAACAATGGGAAGACAAAGAAACAATCCCCAAATGAAAGGAAAGGAGGAAGCCCCAGAAAGAATGCTAAATGAAACAGAGGCAACTCACCTATCAGATATTGAGTTCAAAGCAATGGTTGTCAGGAAGCTCAATGAGCTCACAATGAGCTACCAGAAACTACAGGGAAGCTATGATGAACTCACAGCAAACTATATCAACATGAAAAACGAAACAGAAACTATCAACAAGGGCCAAGAGGAAATGAAGAATACAATTTCTGAACTGAAGAACACAGTAGAAGGAATGAAAAGCAGAATTGATGAAGCAGAAGATTAGATCAGCGAGTTGGAGGACAAAGTAGAAAAAAATTCCCAGAAAGAGCAAGAAAAGGAAAAGAGGCTCAGAAAGAATGAAGAGGGATTAAGAGAAATACAAGACAGTATGAAACATAATAATACCCATATAATAGGGATAACAGAAAGAGAAGAAGAGCAGCAAGGGATAGAAAACTTATTTGAAAAAGTAATGATGGAAAACTTCCCTAATTTGAAGAGAGAAAAAGTCACACAAATCCAGGAAACACAGAGAGTCCCAATCAAGAGGAACCCAAACAGGCCCACTTCAAGACACATCATCATTAAAATGGCAAACTTCCAAGACAAAGAGAGAATCTTAAAGGCAGCAAGGGAGAAACAGAAAGTGACATACAAGGGAGCCTCGATAAGGTTAGCAGCTGACTTCTCAATGGAAATGCTCCAAGCCAGAAGAGAATGGCAAGAAATATTCCAAGTAATGAGAACCAGAGGCCTGCAACCAAGACTACTTTACCCAGCAAGGCTTTCAATCAAGATAGAAGGCCAAATAAGGAGCTTCCCAGACAAAAGAAGTCTACAAGAATACACCTCTACCAAACCAGATCTACAAGAGATACTAAAGGGACTGCTTTAAGAAAAGGAAGGAAAAGAGGGGGTAGAGAGAGAGAGAGAGAGAGAGAGACAGGTATGAAAATAGCAATGAATAAGTACCTATCAATAATAACCTTAAATGTAAATGGATTAAATTCTCCAATCAAAAAACATAGAATAGCTGAATGGATAAGAAAGCAGGACCCACATATATGCTGCCTACAAGAGACCCACCTCAGGAAAAAAGACCTAGACAGACTGAAATTGAAGGGCTGGAAACAAATTTTCCAAGCAAACAGACAGGGGAAAAAAAAAAGCCAGGGTAGCAATATTCATATCAGACAAAATAGACTTCAAAAGAAGGGCCATAAAGAGAGACCCAGAAGGTCACTTCATAATACTCAAGGGAAGAATCCACCAAGAGGACATAAACGTAAATATATATGCATCCAACATAGGAGCACCCAAATACATAAAGAAAGTCGTAGAGGACTTCAAGAAAGATATTGACAGCAACACAATTATAGTAGGGGATTTTAACACCCCACTGTCAAAAATGGACAGATCTTCCAAACAAAATATCAACAAAGATATTGTGGCATTGAATAATGCCCTAGATGAAATAGACTTAACTGATATATAGAGCCCTTCATCCCAAAGAAGCTAAATCAACATTCTTTTTAAATGCACATGGAACATTTTCAAAGATATACCACATGACACGACACAAAACAAGCCTCAACAAATTCAAGAAAATTGAAGTCATACCAAGCATTTTCTCTGACCACAAGGGACTGAAACTAGAAACCAACCCCAAAGAAAAAACCCCAAAATCATGTAGATTGAATAGCATGCTATTAAACAATGAATGGGTCAAGAATGAAATGAGAGTAGAAATCAAAAAGTTTCTAGAAACAAATGAAAATGAACTCACTATGACCCAAAACTTATTGGACACAGCGAAGGCAGTCCTCACAGGGAAGTTCATATCAATACAGGCCTACCAAAAAAAGATAGAAACATTTCAGACAAACAACCTAACCCTATGCCTACAAGAACTCAAGGAACAACAACAAAGACAGCCCAGAGCAAGTAGAAGGAAGGAAAGAACCAAGATCAGAGCAGAATTAAATGACATAGAGACTAAAAGCACAATTCTAAGGATCAATGGATCCAGGAGCTGGTTCTTTGAAAAGATAAACAAAATTGATAAGCCTTTAAGCAGGCTCATCAAGAAAAAAAGAGAGACGACCCAAATAAACACAATCAGAAATGAAAGAGGAGAGATTACAACTGATACCACAGAAATACAAAGGATTGTAAGAAATTACTATGAAGAACTGTATGCCAAGAAATTTGAAAACCCAGGTGAAATGGCCAAGTTTCTAAAAAAATATAACCTTCCAAAACTCAATGAAGAAGAAGCAGAAAGCCTGAACAGATGACTAACAGAAGATGAAACTGAAGCAGTAATCAAAAGCTCCTGACACGCAAAAGCCCTGGACCAGATGGTTTCACAGGAGAATTCTACAAAGCACTTAAGGAAGAGCTAACTCATATCCTTCACAGACTATTCAAAAAAATCCAAAACGATGGAAGACTCCCAAACTCTTTTTATGAAGCCACCATCATCCTAATCCCAAAACCAGATAAAGAGACAACAAAAAAAGAAAACTTCAGGCCAATATCGCTGATGAACATAGATGCTAAAATCCTCAACAAAATATTGGCAAACCATATCCAACAATACATTAAAAAGATCATACACCATGACCAAGTGGGATGCATTCCAGGGATGCAAGGATGGTACATTTATTCACAAATCAATAAATGTAATACATCACATAAACAAAAGCAAAGACAAAAATCACATAAATGTAATACATCACATAAACAAAAGCAAAGACAAAAATCACATGTTCATATCAATAGATGTGGAAAAAACATTTGATAAGGTACAACACTCGTTTATGATAAAAATGCTCAGCAAAGTGGGAATAGAGGGAGCATTCCTCAACATAATAAAGGCCATATATGAGAGACCTACAGCCAACATCATACCCAATGGGCAAAAACTAAAATCTTTTCCACTAAAGTCAGGAGCAATACAAGGTTGTCCACTTTCACCACTTCTATTCAACATGGTATTGGAAGTTTTAGCCACAGCAATGAGACAAGAAAAGGAAATAAAAGGCATCCAAATTGGAAAGGAGGAAACAAAACTGTCACTTTTTGCAGATGAAATGATAGTGTACATAGAAAATCCTATAGACTCGGCCAAAAAGCTGCTCAACCTAATAAATGGATTTGGCCAAACAGCCAGATACAAAGTCAATATCCAGAGATCAAAGGCATTTTTGTATACCAACAATGAACAGGAGAAGCAAAAATCAAGAAAAAAATCCCATTTGATATAGCAAAAAGAAAAATCAAATCTCTAGGAGTAAACCTAACCAAAGAGGTAAAAGACCTGTATGCAGAAAACTACACAACACGAAGAAAGAAATCAAGGAAGACACAAATGGAAACACATACCATATTCATGGATCCGAAGAATTAACATCATCAAAATGTCCATATTACTCGAAGCAATTTACAGATTCAATGCAATACCTATTAAAGTACCAATGGCATATTTCACAGACATAGAACAAACACTTCAAAAATTTATATGGATCCATACACAACCCCGAATAGCTGCAGCAATTTTGAGAAAGAAGAGAAAATTTGGAGGGATCACAATACCTGACACCAAACTGTATTCTAAGGCCAGTGTAATCAAAATTGCCTGGTACTGGCCTAAAAACAGGCACATAGACCAATGGAACAGAACAGAGGGTCCAGAAATAAACTCAAGTCTCCACAGTCAATTAATATTCGACAAAGGGGGCAGCAACATAAAATGGAGTAAAAATAGTCTCTTTAACAAGTGGTGTTGGGAGAACTGGACATCTACCTGCAAAAAAATGGAACTCGAGCACCAACTTACACCATACACAAAAATAAATTCACAGTGGATGAAAGATTTAAATATAAGCTGTGACAGCATTAAAGTCCTAGAGGAGAACATAGGCAGGAAAATCTCAGATATTTCATGCAGCAACATATTTATTGATATGTTCCCTAAAGAAGGGACATAAAGGAAAGAAAAAACAAATGGGATCTCATCAAAATGAAAAGCTTCTGCATGGCTAAAGAAAACAGTATTAAAATAAAAAGAGAACCAACTGTATGGAAAACATATTTGCCAATGATACCTCAGACAAGGGTTTAATCTCCAAAATATATAAAGAACTTACATGACTCTACTCTAAGAAGACAAGCAACCCAATTAAAAAATGGGCAAAGGACCTGAACAGACACTTCTCCAAGTAGCACATACAGAGGATCTAGAGACACATGAAAAGATGCTCAGTATCGCTAGCTATCAGAGAGATGTTAATTAAAAACACGATGAGATACCAGTTCACACCGGTCAGAATGGCCATCATAAACAAAGCAACAAACAACAAGTGTTGGAGAAGTTGTAGAGAAAAGGGGACCCTAGTGCACTGTTGGTGGGATTGCAGACTGGTACAGCCAGTATGGAACACAATATGGAAGTTCCTCAGAAAACTAAAAATAGAACTGCCTTTTGACCCAGCAATTTCACAGCTAGGATTATATCCGAAGAACCCTGAAACACCAATTCAAAAGAACCTATGCACCCCTATGTTCATAGCAGCACAATTTACAGTAGCTAAGTGTTGGAAGCAACCTAGGTGCCCATCAGTAAATGAATAGATCAGGAAACTATGGTACATTTACACAATGGAATTCTATGCAGCAGAAAGAAAGAAAGAGCTCCTACCCTTTGCAACAGCATGGATGGAACTGGAGAGCATCATGCTAAGTGAAACAAACCAGGCGGTGAAAGACAAATACCATATGAACTCACTTTTAACAGGAACCTAATCAACAAAATAAACAAAGAAGCAGAATGTAACCAAAGACACTGAAATAGAGAACAGGCTGACAGTCACCAGGGGGAAGAGGGGAGGGAAATTCAAAAGAAAAGGGGAAGGGTTTAGAGCAACAAGTATAAAGGACACATGGACAAAAACTAGCAGGGGTGGAAATGGGAGTGAGATGGGGAGGGCTGGGAGGTGTTGGGATGGGAGTAAAAGACAGAAAACTGTACTTGAACAACAGGTAAAATTAAAAAAAAAATAGAAAACTAGAAGGGCCCAGTCTGTTCTTATTAGGATCAGAGACATGGATCAAGTCCTTTGAATACATTTCTTACCCCAATGCACCTCAGTAGCCCTAATCCCAATATCAGTAATTTTTTTGACAGGCCATAAACTATTTTTATTTTTTAAAATATATTTTATCAATTACACTATTACAGTTGTCCCATTTCTCCCCCATCATTCCCCTCCACCCTGCACACCCCCTCCCACCCACATTGCCCCTTTAGTTCATGTCCATGTGTCATAAGTTCTTTAGCTTCTACTTTTCCCTATTCTTGCCCTCCCCCTGTCTATTTTCTACCCACCGTCTATGCTACTTATTCTCTGTACCTTTCCCCCTTTCTGCTCCTACCACTCCCCTGTTGCTAACCCTCCATGTGATCTCCTTTCTGTGTTTCTGTTCCTGTTCTAGCTGTTTGCTTAGTTTACTTTTGTTTTAGGTGTGGTTGTTAATATCTGTGAATTTGCTGTCTTTTTACTGTCATATTTTTTATCATCTTTTTCTTAGATAAGTCCCTTTAACATTTCATATAATAAGGGCTTGGTGATGATGAACTCCTTTAACTTGACCTTATCTGAGAAGAACTTTATCTTCCCTTCCATTCTAAATGACAGCTTTGTTGGATAGAACAATCTTGTATGTAGGTCCTTGACTTTCATGACTTGGAATACTTCTTTCCAGCCCCTTCTTGCCTGAAAGGTCTCTTTGGAGAAATCAGCTGACAGTCTGATGAGAACTCCTTTGTAGGTGACTGTCCCATTATCCCTTGCTGTTTCTAGAATTCTCTCCTTCATTTGAATCTTGGCTAATGTAATTATGATGTGCCTTGGCATGTTCCTCCTTGGGTCCCACTTCTTTGGGACTCTCTGAATTTCCTGGACTTCCTGCAAGTCTATTTCCTTTGCCAGGTCGGGGAAGTTCTCCTTTATTATTTGTTCAAATAAGTTTTCTACTTGTTGCTCTTCTTCTTCCCCTTCTGGTACCCCTATAATTCAGATGTTGGGACATTTAAAGATGTCCTGGAGGTTCCTAAGCCTCTCCTCATTTTTTTGAATTCTTGTTTCTTCATTCTTTTCTGACTGGATGCTTGTTTCTTCCTTCTGGTCCACTCCATTGATTTTCCCAGTTTTCCTCCCATCTCTATTGGTTTCCTGTGCATTGTCCTTCATTTCACTTATTGTAGCCTTCATTTGTTCATCTGATTTGTGAGCAAGATCAACCAATTCTGTGAGCATCCGGATCACTAGTGCTTTGAACTGCACATCTGATAGGTTGGCTATCTCTTTTTTGCTTAGATGAATTGTCTCTGGAGCTTTAATCTGTTCTCCCGTTTGAGTCATATTTTTTTTTTTTTGGTCTGGTCGCAGCTGTTAAGTAGTAAGGGGCAGAGCCTTAGGTGCTCTTCAGGGTGCGGCAGCCCGGTTGCTGGGTTGTGATGCTGTATGTGGGGGCAGGGTCCGAGGTGGAACAGTGGTGGTTGCTCTTCGCTCTCTTGGATTCCACTTCCTTCCTCTGCTTCCCCCAAGCAAATTGGGCCCTTATGGTGCTTATTTCCATGTGGGTGGACTTGTGTACGTTCTAGAACCTGTAGGTCTCTCCAACAAACTCTCCTGTGAGGCTGGGAGTCTCTCCCGGGACTTTAACCCCCACAAGTGTTTTCAATCGTGGTTTTAGGCTTTATTTCCCGGCCCTGGGGCTCTGGGTTGTGTAGCCTGTCTCACTGACAGTTTTGCCTGGTTTATCTGCATGCGAATGTGTGACAGCGGTCAGCCACCTTGCGCACCTTGCTGGGTCTGCTCGTTGCCTCCCTGCACCCAGTAACTGCCACCTGTGTACCTGGGATATGCCAGCCGCTTCCTGGACATCTGGGACCACTAGCCACTGCTTTTTCCTGCCGTGATCCCTCTCTACCAACCACCAACTCCACCCCTCTTACTGGTCTGGGTGAATCATTGTTGAACTTCTATACAATTCAATTTTCTATCTGTCCTGGTTGTTTTTTGGTTCTAAATTTTTGTTGTCCTTAATTTTGGTTGTGAAAGGAGGCACAACATGTCCACCTACACCTCCATCTTGGCTGGAAGTCTCAATTTGTTCTTAATTTCAATTTCTCTGGTTATGTTTTGCTTGCTTGTTTGTTTCGTTGAGTAGCATATTTACATATGGACAGAAAGAAGCCAGCAAGAGGAAAAGGTTAAATCACAGACCATGTGATGGTCCATTCTATGATGTTTCCAAGAAAGGAGGAAGGCATTTAGTGTATGGGTGAAGAGACTGGCTTTAGGTAAGAGGAGGGACACTTCTTCAAATGGATTCCATTTAATATGATAGATTGCTTGGGCACAATAACAAATTCTGAAATTTTCATAGATCAACATTAATAACAGTTTTTTTTTTAAAGTATTTTATCGCCCTGTTATTGCTGCGAAAATCTTCTTTTCCCTACTTCCCTGCTCCCAGAAGCTAGTTGGCTGTTATTTCTTCTTTCAAACACCTTTCTTTACCTTTGCCTAATGATTGGGAGTCGAGTTGTTACGACTTTCCCAGCAGGGCCCCTTTAACCTTTACTTAACTCAGAGTTTAGCTCCTGGCCTTCCATACTATATAACTTTTATAGCTCTGCATCTAAAAGAAACTTAACATCTTTGACCAATTTTTTCCCCTTGGTTCATAGCCACAATGGGCACAGGGTCTAGGAAATGTAACACAGAAAGAGAGGGGACTGCTCTTAAAAAAAAAAAGCTACTAAATTGGAGCAATTTCTGGGAAGGATAAAACAGACTTTTATTTGAACTTAAAGGCTGTAAGATTATGTGAGATTGGGGACGTGCAGTTGTGTTGTGGTTAATGACAGGTTTCAGTGAATGTTCCCAGCGTAAAAACATAATGAGGAAACATAAATTCTGATTAAATTCACTCTTAAGCTGCAGTCAATATTTTTTGGGTGGGGTATACATGAATTAAATTTAAAACTTTCCCCTCTTCAGAAATAGTTCATTTTCCCTCTCAAGATTGTTCTTCTTAGTTATAGCTGATTAGTGTATTCAATCACAGATGTACTTTCAGAAGGAACTTACATTTTGTACAGGAGAAGGAGATTCAATGAACAGTTTCTTTCCCTAAACATAGTGAGCAAGGATATTGCTGCATCAGCTTTTCTCTTTGAGTAACCAGCTTCAGGATAGTCCATGAACTGGTGAGTTTGGCTGTGGGCATTTTTCCGTTCATCTCCTGTAGAAACAGCAGGAGGCAGAGGAGTAAAGCACCCTGAAAATCTCAAAGAGCTTGGAGCCCTTGAAGAGCTTGGAGCCCTTGAAGAGCTTAGAGATACTGAAATTCTCACAGTATCTCTGAGGAGAAGTCAGATCCTGCACTAGGAGTAACAGCAAGGAGGATGTCATGACCTGTGCGTAGGGTCCTAGAGCATGGCAGTCCTGGAACTGGAGAGCACTCCTGACTGCTTTGGGGTTGGGGGGTTAGGAGGGGTACAAACTAGGGCATTGGGCCTTGTTTCTTACCACCTGCCCTTGGTATCTCCTGATCTTCATCTGTGGAAGAGCGCTGAACCCTTGGGTAGCTATGGATGAACATGGGTCTGTGTGGGGAGGTGTGGTCTCAGCTGCCTCCAATCCCCTCCCCACCCCTTTTGGGACTGAGGAGAGCTCCCCTGGCCTTGGGAGCACTCTCCGGAGAATATAGACTTCCTGATAAAAGCCATTTTCCAGTTAAACAGTTTTCAGACAAGGTTTTCTGGATATTTCCAACTCTCTGATACCTAGGACCTTCACTCCTGGTGTGCTGCTGAAATTGATTTAGTGCTAAGCAGATGCCGGCATGAGATATACCAAGAAGGGTGCAAGTGTGGAACTTACCCTTGGGTTCTTGTTTAGCCTGCTCCTTCCATAGCCCCAGTTGATACACAGTCAGCTCCTCTTGCTGTTTGCCAACATGGGGCCCTTGGGAAGGGAGTCCAGGCTGAAGACCTATAACTGTGGCCAAATACGTTTTTAAATCTACCCAGAGGGTGTTACTGGGAGTTCAATTGAAGCATCTCCTATTTCCTCCTTAGAGCCCTAGAGAAACTAATTCTCTTGCTTCCTAACTCCCTCCCCCTATCCCATGAAGCATTTTCAGACACTGGTTTGGGTTTATTGACAACCATGTATATAATTCATGCAAGACAGATTACAGTGGAGCATGTTACCTTTGCTAGTCAAGCGTGGCTCAGTAATGCTGCTCCAGATTTTGGCCGGGAAGTAGGTTTTATTGGTGTTTGGGCCTGATGTTTTCCTGTCCGGAAACCTCCCGCTCCC
This sequence comes from Glossophaga mutica, assembly GCA_039655065.1. Taxonomy (NCBI): domain Eukaryota; kingdom Metazoa; phylum Chordata; class Mammalia; order Chiroptera; family Phyllostomidae; genus Glossophaga; species Glossophaga mutica. The sequence continues at coordinate 139,928,982 of CM077305.1, read as the reverse complement.
TTGGCGAGGCTGTTTTGGCAAGCACCGTCAGGGAAAATCTACCTTCCCCTTGTCCAGTTTAATAAATGGGTTCCAGGCAAAACCAAGCTGTTGTGTAAAGGAGAAGCCCTGGGGGAAGTGTTTGCTTAAGAGAGTTTGCATCGAGAATTAGGAATTTCCCTGGTGGGGACTGACTGTCAGCTCAACCTGAGCCCTGGTGTCACCAAGGTGGTTCCTGGTGGTGGTGCCTTATTTTCTTGGCCTTTCTGACTGTGGGATGTTAGAGAAGAGAGTGCTTCCTGTTTAGTGAAGGCCATTGTGCTTTTTCTGTCCCATTTTTTCATACTCCCTGAAATAATGGGGACACTGATGCCAGAGAGCAGAGTAATAAATGTCTCATATCTCTACTTACTGTACTGTTCTGCCCTGCTGGGTTTCTGTGAGGTCGGGTAAAGGAAGGAGATAAATATTAGCAGGAGGAGCTATAGGAGCACAGAGACCGAAGTGGTGGTACCTGAAAAATAGAAGTTAGCCTTACAGTGAAGGGGTTGGTGGGGAAGGAAGGCAGAAAGAGCAGGCACCGAAGAGAGGCCTTCTCAGTGGTCCAGGGTGGTTGGACAGGGATGCGGGCAGGGGCGCTGGGGAAGTGGGAGATGTGGTTGATGAGTAGGGCAGGGGCAGTTTCTTCAAAGCTTATAAAACATGCTACAAAGTTGGTCCTTATCTGGAAGAGTTTTAAGCTGGGGGATGACATGATCTGATTTTCATTTTAAAGGGCTTATTCTGGCCACACTAAGGAGATTGCAGTAGAAGTGCCAGGACTGAAGTAGGAAGCCCAGGTGGTAGGCTGTCATATGATCCAGGTGAGAAGGAGTCAGGTCTGAACTGTGGAGGGGGCCTCCCCTGGTGAGTGATGGTCTGGAGCTGTGAGAGGGTGGATCCAGGATGGTGTCTGGGTGCCTGACTTAGGTGAGAAGGGGATAGTGGTGTCTTTCTCGAAAGTGAGAAACAGAGGAGGAAGAGCAGTTAGGAGAGTAGAAGATAACTTCTGTTTTTAAAAGTGTTGTTCAATTACAGTTGTCCCCATTTTTCCCACATTACTGTCCCCTACCCTGCCCACCCCCACCTTCCACCTTCAATCCCACCCACCCCTGCCGTTGTCTTTGTCCATGGGGCCTTTATACATATTCCTTGATTCGACTCTTCCCCTTTCTTCCCCTGTTATCACTCTGCCTCCTCCCCTCTGTTTGTTCTTATTTCCATGCCTCTGGTTCTACTTTGCTCACTTGCTTGTTTTGTTGATTAGGTTCTACTTATAGGTGAGATCGTATGGTATTTGTCTTTCACTACCTGGCTTATTTCACTTAGCATAATACTCTTCATTTGTGCTGTTGTGAAGGCTGGGAGTTCTTTCTTTCTGCTGTGTAGTATTCCATTGTGTAAATACACCACAGTTTTTGGATCCACTTATTTACTGATGGGCACTTAGGCTGTTTCCAGCACTTAGTTATTGTAAAATTGTGCTGCTATGAACATTGGGGTGTATAGGTTCTTTGGAATTGGTGTTTCATGATTCTTAGGGATAATCCCAGCAGAGAAATTGCCAGGCCAAAAGATAACTTCTTAGCAAACATTTGTAGAATTGGGTTGAGTGGAAACCATGAACCTCCTTCTGAGCCAGTGGCCCCAATGGCAGTGTTTATTTTTTGTTACAGGAGAGATTTTGGGCCTCACAAAGTGTTACCAGTGAAGGTCTACCAGCCTGACCACTTTGCCCCAAGTAAAGAGAATATGGATCTGCTCACGACGTATAAACAAGACTACAACCCCTATCATGTCTGTCGAGTGGACCCCATCAAACCTCGGGACAGTAAATATCCATGTGGTGACAAGATGGAGTGTCTGCCTACTTATAAAGGTAGGGGAGTGCTTGAGGGGCAGCTTGGGGGAGGATAGGCTGAGCTGGTGTGCAGGCCAGGGCATGTGTTTTCCATGCACACCTCCTTAGAGGAGGGGCAGGGAAACCTGCTTCCCGTGGGTCAAATCGGGCCTGCAGCCATTTTGTACAGCTGGAGAACTAAGAATGAATGATTAAAAAAATCGAAGGACTATTTCAGGACATGTGAAAATGATACAAAATTTTATGTTCAGTGTTCATTAGCATTGGGTTGGCCAAAAAGTCTGTATGCTTTTTTCTGTAAAATAAAAGACACATTTTACATTTTCACTGATAACCTTATTGATTTGGATATTTTTGGTATTTTGGTTATCTCTTGCATAGTATAACACTGATTGTTCTCAATGTCTCAATTTGATTAACTTCAAATGGTCTACCCGACTATGGAGCATCATCCAGAGAGAAATCTCTAGCACAAAACTTTGCAAACCACTTTTGACAGGTTTGATTGGTCACAGAACCTTCTCCATACACAGCACAAATCTTTTTTTGCATTTCAGTTGCCTTTTTACCTTTCTTGAAACATTAGAGCACAATATGCTGAAAATGTTGTGCATTTTCTTCCATCTTCAATATTAAAATGGCTGTACAAAAATTCCCTAATTTTGATACATCTTTTTTTAAAGAAGCATACTGATATGACAGCTGTTATAATACAATCTAACACAATTGTTTCAAATAGAGTTAAAGACAACAAAGTACTACTAGAGCCATTGTGTGGAAAAAACTAGACAAACTTTTGGGCTGACCCAATGCATGTTGTTGGAACAGAGCCATACTTGTTCATTTACAGTGTTGTCTGTGGCTACCTTTGTTTTGTATGGCTTATAAGTCCTAAGACATTTAATATCTTCCCTTTTACAGAAAATATTTGCCAGCGCCTACTTTAGCTCGCTCTTGAAATCCTACATTGGGGAAGCATTTCTATTGAATAGTTGATTTACTCATCAATTTAAAAAATTATGGAAACATAGAAAAATGTACAAATCATAATTATACAGACCAATGAATTTTCAAAAACTATTTAACAAGTATTTTTTCTTAGTTATAATTTATTTTAAAATTTTATTTAATTTTATTTTTCAATTACAGTTAGCATTCAGCATTATTTTGTATTAGTTTCAGGTATGCCATATTGGTTAAACAATCATCTACTTTACAAAGTGTTCCTGCTGGTGTTTCTAGTACCCACCTGGGGCACCATACATAGTTATTACAATATTATTGACTATATTTCCTATTCTGTACTTTATATATCCCCATGACTGTTTTGTAACTACCAATTTGTACTTCTTAGTTCCTTCACCTTTTCACCCATTCTTCCAACTCCCCTCCCCTCTGGCAACCATAAGTCTGTTCTCTGTGTCTATGAATCTGTTTCAGTTTTGTTTATTTTGTTATTTAGATTGCAGATATAAATAAAATCATATGGTATTTATATTTTCTCTGACTGAATTATTTCACTTAGCATAATACTCTCTTGGTCCATCCATTCTGTCATAAATGGTAAGATTATTTCTTTTTTATGGCTGAATAATATTCCTTTGTATATATGTTCCACAACATTTTTATCCACTTCTCCATTGATGGGCACTGGGATTGCTTTCATAGCTTGGCTATTGTAAATAATGCTGCAATGAACATAGGGGTGCTTATGTTCTTTTGAATTAATGTTTTGAGTTTCTTCAGATATATACCCTGATGTGGAACCAATGGGTCTTAAGGCAGTTCTATTTTTAATTGTTTGAGAACCCTCCACACTGTTTTCTAGTGCCTGTACATTCTGCATTCCCACCAATTGTACAAAACGGTTCCCTTTTCTCCCTATCCTTGACAACACTGGTTTGTTGATTTATTGATGATAACCATTCTGATAGGCATGAAATGATATCTCATTGTGGTTTAAATTTGCATTTCACTAACAATTAGTGATGTTGAGCACCTTTTCATATGTCTGTCTCTTGGCCAACTGCATATCCTCTTTGGAGAAGTGTCTATTCCGGTCTTCTGCCCACTTTTTAACTGGATTGCTTTTTTTGGTTGTTGAGTTTTGTGAGTTCGTGATAGAGTTTGGATATTAACTCTTATTGGATGTATCACTGGCAAATATCCTCTCCCATTCAGTAGGTTGTTCTTTTTATTTTTTTGATGCTTTTCTTTGCTGCATACAGACCGATTAATTTTTGACTGAACGCATCAATGTAAGCAGCACCCAGATCAAGAAATAACATTGATAATCCCATCTAGTAATCCTCTCTGCCCAGGATACAACCATTATGCTGACTTGTAATGCCATAAATAGTTTTGACAGTTTTGAATTTATATAAATGGGGTCGATTCAATCTTTATTAAAAATCAACTACATACATCCCAGGCAAGACATTAGGAACTATGAAGGAAGTGTTGCGACCTCCTTTTTAGTTTAGTAAGAGATGCAGGATATGGAGTCATATGTGTGGTGCAAGCAATGTAGCAGTCACTCAATGGAGCAAAGTGACAGGCTGAGACCTTGGCAATGGAGGCCAAGTTTATCAGTAACTTTCCTGCTTATGGTACACCTAGTTTCCCTAGGAATACATGCCGAACCATTCATATAACATGTCTGTGGATCTCTAAATGACTGTGATAATAGTTGCTTTTATGTCATCAAGCCAAACAGGCAGGGGGAGCTGGGGAGGCTCGGGGGATGTAGAATTTTCCTTAAGCCCTTCCCTGAATACAAAGCCCTAAATCTATATTCAGAAAGACTTCACATGTGGCTGAGCTTCTCTGCTTCTCCTAGGAACTGGGACTCAGTGCCTCTTTGGCATTCTGGTCTCTATTCTTCTACTTTCTCATCATTGCTATTGTCCTCTTCCATTTTTCCATAGCTACCTCTCCCAAGCCACATTCTAGATATTGTCATACCCCAAAATGGTTATACTTTTGTGCACCCTAACATCCAGCTCTTCCTCTTGCTTTCTTGTCTGCTCTCATCCTGACAGTCCTTGGCCTCAGTAGGACCTCCAGTCCACTGCTTCAACCTTTCTTCTTAACTCCTGTGTCTGTTCTCCATGTGGCCTATTCCATGTTCTATTATTGTGGCCTATCTTTTTACACCCTCCCTTCTCTCCTTTTGTTACTTCTTCCCAGAAAAGCCCTAATCTAGCCTTCTCTGTGTTGACACCTGGGCATACATCTAAGCCTATCTCCTGTCTTGTCAGCTGTTGTTCATTTTCTACAGAAAGGAACTGGGAGGAGGTCTTTTGAAAATGGCAATCTGGTCTGACCTCTTCTATGCTTAAATGCCTTGAATAATTATTATGGTTCTTAGGATAAAATCCTAAATCTTTACCAATTTCTTGGATGCCTTGCAGATTCTGGTACCTCCTGCCACTGCCCCTCTGCTCTGCCAAGGGCTTTCTTTCAGTTCCTTTCCTCCATTTCTTTTCTGTCTCAGGGCATGTTGCACACACTGTCTCCTCTCTATAGAGCCCTCTTCTCTTGCCCAGTCTAGCGTTTGTCCTTCAGTGAGCAGCAGAATGTCATACCCTTCAAGGCCTTTCCAGACCTCCCCACATCACTGTGCCAGACTAGACACATCCTGTTATATGCTCTGAGAGTGTCATGTAATTCATTGCATAACGTATTCTTCCTTTCTTTCTTTTGCTTAACATTTATCTACTTGGCTGGATTGTAAGTTTCAAGAGGTCGAGGATTTATCTTTCCCTGCCAGTTACACCCAACAAGCAGGAACTGTAGTAGATGCTTTACAAAGGAGTCAGTAGTACCAGGTACCTGGTTGTGGTACTGTTGCCTCCAAAGGGCTCATTCTTCGTTTTCATCCAGTGTTTATTGGAAGGCAAAATGTGGGACACCATAGACACTGAACAGGCAGGAGGGAGACACAACGCTGGTGTGAGCAGGCACTTCCAGCTACAAACTCTCCTTTCCTCCCCACCTTTCCTAGGGCCCTCCTGTAATTATAAATTGGCACAGTGAGAGTTTCTTTAGAGCAACTGCATGCCCAGCTCAGTTACCATCCCCACCCTTCCCTAGGTGCAAGGAGGGGTCTGGGAGTGAGAAAGGCTCCTTCCTTACCTTAGGGGTTAGCAAGGATGCAGTGGTCCATTGTTGTTATTTGAAGACCGTCCTCCCTCTTCCAGCAAAATACTCAAAATAAACACACAGAAGCAAAAAAATATAATATATATACTTTAATCTCTTCCACCTCTAGCCCTTCCATATTCCTCACCTTTTCCAAACACTTACATCTGAAAGTCAGATCATAGTATTCCACTGCTGGAATGGAATTATGGCTGGTTTTTCCCTACTGATAAATTTAAAGTTGAGAAAACTCTATTTTCTTCTCCATTTTTCTTTAAATTTTGGCATCTGTTCACCTGCTTACGTGGAATTAATGAACAAATACTAGTCAAGTATTAACAGAACCAGGCATATTTAGGTAAAGGGAGAGGGTTTGTTCTGGCTACATATACACTTGGGTTGGATTTCATAGTTCTCCTCTGAAATTCAGATTTAAAAACAAGTCAGTATGTAGCCAAGGAAACATATATGTAGTTAGATTTGATCCATAGATGCCTTTTTTCAACCTATGTGTCTTAATAGTTTGTTTTGAAATAACATATATTTGCCATATTCTATTAATTTAAATGGTTTCTTTGTTCCTTTCCTCTCCTGTGATACATAATGGCTTCCAAAACTGGGCCATGAGTGGCCAAGTAAGTAGTCCCAGCATTTTGCACTGAGGATGATATTACAAAGGTCTCTTTACTGAGGAAAAGCATGAATGAGTGGTTCTGGACCATTGTTTACAAGGACTCCAGGTGACACAGTTTGGCATTGGACAAACATGAGTCTTCATCAGCCTATTACTCTGAGGGTCCCCTGGCCAAGAGCCCGAGTGAAGCTTGGGGAAGACCTGTTACATTTAGTCTGTCCTTACGTAAGTCCTGAGCAACCTTGTACCTGTAAAGGACCACACCTTGCCTTATCTCTTGGAGTATCACCTTTCAATTACTTGCCTCTTGTGGAAATTTGCTGCTTTAGTAAGATTTTTTCATAGCAACCTTATGGTTTTATGGCCGTACTTTGATTCTCCTTCTAAAAGGGGCAGTGAATATAACCAAAGACCAGGTTCATTAAATATGTGTATTTCAGTGGGTGCCATCTATATTATATCTATGTGCTCCACTTACTATGGTTCTACAGGAAAAATATGCACACTTTTCCCTTTCCACTCCTGTGGCCAGCACCTTTACTAGGGTCCAGAAAACCACCAGTAAAATATGCTGCAGCAGCATTTGGTTGTAATTTTGACATTTTCAAAACACTGTGCAATTGGAAAGATTGAGAGTGTAATTACTTGATGCTCAGCTTTAGGTTTAGCTAAGTTTTTTAAAAAGACACATTATTGAATGGAATCCCTTTTAAAGAGGTTCTTGCCAATTACCCACATGACACCCTGGCCCTGAAGGGCTTTACTGATGGTTTTCATGCTTATGAATAGTTTGTCATGTGGAATTCTGGGGTTTTCAGGGTCTTGTGGAGGGTTTTTTTTTTTTTTTTTTTAAATATATGCTGGGTGGAGGAAGCAAGAAATTTGGATAATAATGTTGTTTTAACTGTATTGTTGGTTATCAGAAATTGCATGAGGCAACTTTCAGCTTAGGAACCTGTTTTCTTATCACTTCATCCATCATAGAAGAGGGTCAGGAAAGTCCTATCCTTCCCACCCCCACAAACCTTGAGGCAGTGTGTAGGCATCTGCAGGTAGATAATCCCATTTCAGGGAGGCCTGAAGTCTGACGGGGAAACATGTGGTTTATATTCAGCAAGATGGTTCCCTCTGAGGCCCCCTAATGCTTTCAAGATGCTGATAGAGCCATTAATGGCTCTTGGAGAAAGATTAGATTTTCAATTAAAATGAAGCCAATTTAAAATAAATAGTTGGTAGTATTATTAGCCTAAAATAAACTTAAGAGTGTGCCTGGCAGGGGACGGGGCAAGGAACAGGGATGTCAGGACTTCCAGAGTAGTGAAGTGAGAGCTTGGCAACTTCTCTGCCCCAATGCAACAATAAAACTGGACAAAACAGTAAAAATCAACCATTTTAGGGCTCAGGAAATCAAAGGCATACAGCAAATTGAGAAGCATTTATTCAAGAAACACTACCAAACCATGGTTATGAACAGTGGGAGTTTGTGGTATCTTATCCTGGGGCTTCCATCACACCCCTCCCTTGCCCATTCCATCTGGGCAGGTGAGGCTGTGGAAACTGGCAGCTCTGCTGCCTGTGGGGGCTGACTTGATCTGGGTTAGAGTGCATACTCAGGGGCTTCAATAAAATCAATGACAATCTCAATGGTAAAATATCAGGAAAGACAACTTCTGCAGCTAGTCTGAGGTTGCACACCAGCCAGAAATTTAAGCTTATGCCTATTCCTGCTGGTCTGGAAGACAGCACATGTGGACAAGGTGCAGTGTACAGGCTGAAGAGAGAACACAGGACCTAGTTATTGCTCATCTTCCCTGGTTGAATATGGTACCTAGTGCAGGTACAAAGGTGACATGAGAAAGCCCAGGAAAAAATAAAAGCCAGGACAAATTTGTAAAGTGCCTGATCTATGACGGTGTTCCCCAACCCACACACACAGATCCATTAGCAAAAGGTGAAAGCCTTACAGGTTTAAGGTGCTTAAGCATAACTTCTGATCAACTAAACTATGCTGATACAGGATGACTCTTAGGAATTTAGGATTAATAATAAAAAATTTTAAAAAAGGAAGAAACCATACTGAGCAAAAATATCAGTCATCACACACTGCATGAGAGATAAAACTCTATAGAATTAGTGCAGGAAAGTCATTAAACACACAGCAAAAACAACTACCAGTGGGGAACCAGAATCCAGAGTTGCTGCAGCTAATTATCTAAAATGTGAGTTTTTAACAAAAAGTTATAAGGCATGAAAAAATAGAGAAGCATAATCTGTGAATAGGCAAAAAGGCAGTTGACAGCAACTATCTCTGAAAGGACCAAGATGTTAGACCTAGCAGACAAACATTTCAAAGTAGTTATTACAAATATGTTCAAAGAACAATAGGAAGCCATCTTTAAGAAATAAAGGAAAATTAGATAGTTGCCCATCAAATAGAGACTACTACTAAAGGGAAATCATTAAAAAATCAAATAAAAACCCTGGAGTTAAAAGGACAATAACCTAAATAAGAAGTTCATTAGAGGGGCTTAACATCAGATTTGAGCTGGCAGAAGAAAGAATCAGTGAAAATGGAGATTGATCAATAGATATTATCCAATCTGAACAGAAAAACATTAAAATGAATAGAAACTTAGAGACTTGTGGGATACCATCACTGTACCAATGTGCTCAGAAATCCTAGGAGGAAGAAGGGGTAGAAAAATATTTAATTTCTGAAATTCCTCAAATTTCATGAAAAATATTAATCTACATATCCAAGAGGCACAATAGAAATAGAATGAATACAAAGAGGTCCACATCTAGTCAAACTGTTAAAAGCCAAAGATTTAGAATGAAGCAAAAGAAAAACAACTTATTATATACAAGGAAACAACAATAACAACTAAGTTCTCATCAGAAACAATGAAGAAGCTAAGGCAGTGGGATGATGTTTGTAGTAATGAGAGAAAAAACCTGTCAACCAAGAATTCTATAACTAGTAAAACATTGTGCTTCAATAATTATGGGGAATAAAAACATTCCCAGATAGCCCTGGCTGGTGTAGCTCAGTGGATTGAGCGTGGGCTGTGAACGAAAGGGTTGCTGGTTCAATTCCTAGTCAGTACACATGCCTGGGTTGCGGGCCTGGTCCCCATTGGAGGGGATGTGAGAGGCAACCACACATTGATGTTTCTCTCCCTCTCTTTCTTCTTCCCTTCCCTGTCTCTAAAAATAAATAAAATATTAAAAAAAAAAAACCCAAACATTCCCAGATAAAGACTGCAAGCATTTCTAGCTAGCTGGTTCGCCTTACAAGAAATAGTAAAGGAAGTCCTTCAGGCTGAAAGAAAATAATATAGAATGGTAACACAAATCCACGGAAAGAAAGAGCACTGATAAAGGTACTAATGGAAGAAAATGTACATTTTCCCCTTAATTAACTTATAATTAAAGAACCAATAATTATAAAACAGGTTTATATCAAGAATGCAAGGTTGGTTTAACATCAGAAAGTCAATGTGATATGCCGCATTAATAAGGTAAAAGATGAAACTGCATGACTGATAGACACAGAGAGAGCGTTTGACAAGATCTGTATGCGTAAAAGCTCTTAACAAGCTCAGAATAGGAGGAAATTTTCTCAGCCTGATAAAAGTCTTCCCCCCAAAAATCTCCTATGGCTGAAATCATACTTAGTGTGGGAGGACTAAATGCATTTCCTCTGAGATTGGGAATAAGAGTAGGATGTCAACTATTACTACTTCCATTCAATACTGTATTGGAAGTTCCAGCTAGTGCAATGATGCAGGAAAAACAAACATATGTATCTAGATTAGAAAGGAAGAAGTAAAACTGACTTCATTCTCGGACAACATACTGTATTTTCCCATGTATAATGAACTCCCATATAATGCATGCTCATGTTTTGTGGGCATTATACACAGGTTTATTATATTCTTTATTATACCCATGGTATGTAATCATTATGCCCATGTATAATGCATGTCCTTATTTTTCCCTCAGAAATTTGGCCAAAAAAGTGCACATTGTACACTGCAAAATACGGTAATCCTGTATGCAAATAAAACTAAGGAATCCACAAAAAATACTTCTAGAGCTATAATACATGAATTATGCAAAGTGTCAGTACTGAAGAGAAATATGTAAAAAACATTGTATTTCTATATATTACCATTGACAATCTGAAAATGAAGTTAAGAAAACAGTTCTCTTTACAGTAACCTCAAAATGAGCAAAGTACTTGAGATAGTATTTTTTAAAAAAAGTACAAGACTTTTATACTGAAAACTACAAAACAGTGCTGAGAGAAATTAGTATCTAAGCAAATGGTAAGACAGTTCATGTTCATGGATTGGAAGTCAATACAGTTAAGTTGGGAGTTTCTTCAAATTGATGTATAGGTTCAGTGCTATTCCTATTAAAATCTCATTAGCTGTTTTTGCATAAATTGGCAAGGTGATCCTATGTTTTGTATATTAAATTCAAATAAACCAGAATAGATAAAAAATTGTCTTTTTGACACACAGTGCTTGGACAATTGCCTGTCCACGTGCAAAAAGATGAACTTAGACCTTTACCCCACACCATACTAAAAATTAACTCAAAAAGATGAGAGATATAAATTGAAGAGCTAAAACTATAAACCTTTTTGATGAAAAGGAAAAACATTGGACTTTATAAAAATTCAAAATCTTTTTTTTTAAAGATTTTATTTATTTATTTTTAGAGAGGGGAAAGGAGGGAGAAAGGGAGGGAGAGGAACATCAATGTGTGGTTGCCTCTCACGTGGCCCCCACTAGGGGCCTGGCCTGCAACCCAGGCATGTGCCCTGACTGGGAATCGAACCTGTGACCCTTCGGTTCACAGCCTGCGCTCAATCCACTGAGCTACGCCAGCCAGGGCAAAATTCAAAATCTTGATGCACTTCAAAAGACACCAGCAAGAAAATGAGAAGATATGTGATAGACTGGGGGGAAAAGCACATATCTGGTATATGTGTTGTATCCAGAATATGCAAATAACTATTATAACTCAATAATAAGATAATCAATTTAATTAAAAATGGTCAAATGATTTGAATAAATATAAAAAAAGAAATGTGAGTGGCTAATAAGCACATGCAGAGATATTATTGGTCATTAGGAAAATGTAAATTAAGCTACAATGAAATCCCATTAAATACTCACTGGAAGGTCTTTAATTAAAAAAACTGTTAAGTGTTGGTGAGGATGTAGAGAAATAAGTACCTTCATACATTGCTCGTGGGAATGTAAAATGCCATATTCACTTTGGAAAAGTTAGCAGTATGTTAAAGTTAAACATAGCTGTACCATATAATCTAGCAATTTTACTTCTCAGTCTCTATCCAAGAGAAATGAAGACATATGTCCACACAAAGACTTGTCCACAAATGGAGAATTTCATGACAGCCAAAAAATGGAAGCAACCCAAATGTCCATCAGTTGATAAATGGATAAACGAAATTTGTTTATATCCATATAATGTAGTACTATTGTACAACAGGGTTGAAACTCAAATACGTTATGCTAAGTGAAAGAAGCCAAATGCAAAATACTACATATTGTTTGATTGTATTTACATGAAAGATCCAGAAAAGGCACATTTATGGAGACGAAGAGAAAAGTAATAGTTGGCTGGAGATGAGAATGTAGAATGACTGCAGATGGGCTACACTGATATTTTTGGGGTGATGGAAATGTTCTATAACTGGATTTTGGTAATGGTTGTACAATTCTGTAAAAGTTACTAAATTGTGTATTCGTTTATATTATAAAGATTATATCTCAATAAAGCTGTTCAAAAAAAAATGTGCCTGTGGACTCCACTGGTGTTAGCTATATGTGCTCAAGAGAAGCTGCTTTTCTTCTAACCCTTTATGGAGCTGTAAGCTAGAGAATTCCCTGTGGATTCAGAGGGTCTATGAGAATTCCATATTGGCTACTTTATTATTTCTTTTCAAATTTATTCTGATATTTTTATCCTTCATCTTGTTTATGTGGTGTATTTCATTAATTGATTTAGGAACATAGAATCAACCTTACATCCCAGGAATAAATTCCACTTGATCATAGTGTATGATGTTTTTAGTGCATTGTTGAATTCAATTTGCTATTATTCGGTGAGGATTTTTGCATATATGTTCATCAGGAATATTGACATTTTTTTTTCCGTAATGTCTTTGTCTGGTTTTGGTATCGCGGTAATGCTGGCCTCATAGAATGAGTTAGGTAGTGTACCCTTCTCTTCAGTTATTTGAAATAGTTAGAGAAGAGTAAGTATCAATTCTTCTTTTCATACTTAGTAAAATTCACCTGTGAAGTCATCTGGACCAGGGAGGTTTTTGCTGGGAGGTTTTTGATTACTACTTCAATTTTGTTGGTAATTATCAGCCTGTTCAGATTTTGTTTCTCCCTGATTCTGGGTTGAAACATATGTTTCTGGGAATTTATCCATTTCTTCCAGGTCGTCTAATTTCTGTATAATTGTTTGTAGTATTTTCTTATAATCCTTTGTATTTTTGTGGTGTCAGTTGTCACTTTTCCTCTTTCATTTCATTCCTCTTTTATTTATTTAGTCCCTCTTTTGTTTTTTGAATTTGGCTAAGGGTTTATCAATTTTTTTTTACCTATTCAAAGAATGAGCTTTTGATTTCACTGATCTTATCTGTTGTTTTTATAGACTCTATTTCATTTATTTCCACTCTGATCTTTATTATTTATTTTGGGCTTGGTTTATTTTTCATTTTCTAGTTCTTTATGTGTAAGGTTAGAATGTTTACTTGAGATTTTTCTTGAGGAAGGCTTATATTGTTATGAATTTTCCTCCTAGAAATGCTTTGCATTTTCATTTTCATTTGCCTCAGGGTATCTTTTGATTTCTCCTTTGATTTCATTGTAAACCCATTCATTGTTAATAGCATGTTATTTAGCCTCTACATGTTTGTATGATTTTTCAGTTTTCTTCTTGTAAGTGATTTCTAGTTTCGAGCTTCAGAGAAGATGGTTGGTATGATTTCAATCTTCTTAAATTTATTGAAACTTGTTTCGTGGTCTGACATGTGGTCTATTCTGGAAAATGTTCCATGTGCACTTGAAAAGAATGCATATTCTGCTTTTTAGTGAAATGCCCTAAATATATCAATTAATAGCACCTGGTCTGATGTATCACTTAAGGCCATTCTTTCCTTGTTAATTTTCTGTCTGAATGATGTATCCATTGATGCCAATGGGGTGTTAAATTCCCCTATTATTGTATTACTGTCAATCTCTCCCTTTATGTTCACCAGTATTTGCTTTATAGATGCTCCTCCCTAGGGTGCATAGATGTTTATAAGAGTTAGAACCTCTTGTTGGATTGATCCTTTACTACTATGAAAAATTTTTTTTAGCTCTTTACAGCCTTTGTTTTAAAGTCTGTTTTCCTCTATATGTATTGCTACCACTGCTCTTTTTCATTTTCATTTGCATGAAATATCTTTTTCCATTCCTTGTCTTTCAGTCTGTGTGTATCTTTTGATCTAACATGCATCTCTTATAGGCAGTATTTGTATGGGTCTTGTGTTTTTATTCTATTCAGTCACCATGTGTGTTTTGATTGGCACATTTAGTCCATTTACATATAAAGTAATTATTTCTAGTTATGTAGTTATTGCCATTGTATTAATTCTTATAGTTTTTTGTAGTTCTAATCTGATTCTTATTTTCTTGCTCTTCTCTCATATATGTTGGTAAGTTTCTGTATTGTGTTTTGATTCCTTTCACTTTATTTCTTGTATATCTCTTATAGGTTTTTGGTTTCTGGTTACTATGTGCTTCCTAGGTACCAAGCTGTATTTATGGCAGTCTATTAAGTTTATATTCAAACACATTCTAAAATCACTATGATTTTTACTCATCCCCTCCACGTTTGTTTTTGTCATCATGTTTTACTTTTTTGTGTGTGCTCATGTAGATCCCTTATTTTAATTGTTGTAATTATACATGATCTTTCTACTTTTGCCTTCTAATCTTTGTTCCAGCTTTATAGTTTGTTGAACTGCTGCTTTTACTAAGTGATTGTCTTTGTCAATGATAAATTTTTTCTTTCCTATATTTCTTTAAACATATTTTTGATTTTTTCTGAAAGGAACCTCTTTAACAATTCTTGTAATATTGGTTTAGTGGTGATTAACTCCTTCACTTTATCTTGTCTGGGAAACTCACCCTCCTTCAATTCTAACTATAGACTTGCTGGATAGAGTAATTTTGGTTGTAGGTTTTTGTCTTTCATAATTTTGAACATTTTTTACAATTTCTTCTGGTCCGCAAAGTTTCTTTTGATGGGACCTCCCATATGTGTGAGTAACTTTTAAGATTTTCTATTTGTTTTTTACCTTTTGCCATGTTAGTTAAAATGTGTCTTGGTATGTACCTCTTTGGGATTCTCTGCACTTCCTGGGTTTGTATGTCTATTTCCTTTCACAGGTTAGGGCAGTTTTCTATCATTTCTTCAAATTGGTTTTCAATCACTTGCTCTATCTCCTTCTATTAACACTATAATACTAATGTTGGTGTACTTGATATTATCCCAGATGTCCTTTAATCTATTCTCATTTTTTTATTCCTTTTTCTTTTTTAATTGAATTTATTGGGGGTGACATTGGTTCACAAAACTATGCAGGTTGCAAGTGTACAACACAATAAAGCATCATCTGTACACTGCATTGTGTGCCCATGGCCCCAGCCTAAGTCTTTTACCATCCACATTCCCTCCACCCTTTGCCCACCTTCACTTACTCCCCACACCCTTTAGTCTGTGTCTATGTGTTATATATATATTTTTTTCTCAATCCTTTCACCTTCTTTCATCCAGTCTTCCACCCCAACCCTGACAGCTCAGTTCATATGTATCCATGACTCTGTTTCTATTTTCTTTGTCAGTTTATTTTGTTCATTGGATTCCACATGTAAGTGAGATCATATGATATGTGTCTTTCTATGATGATTCTTTTTTCTTAATGCTGTTCCAGTTGGGTGTTTTTCACTACCTTGTCTTTCAGATCACTGATTTGGTCCTTTGCTTTATCTAATCTGGTGTTGATTCCCTCTAGTATACTCTTCATTTCAGTTTTTGTATTCTTCATCTCTAACTAGTTCTTTTTTTATGGTTTCTCTCTGTTGAATTTCTCATTAAATTAATATTATATATTATTCCCTTAAGTTGATTGAACATTTTTATAACTAGTATTTTTGAACTCTGTATCTGGTAGACTGTTTGTCTCCAGTTCATTTAGTCCTTTTTTGTGGAGTTTTACTATTCTTTCACTTGGAACGTGTTTCTTTGTCTCCTCATTTGGCCGAATCCCTCTGTTTAGTTGTTCTCATATGATGGCTCAGTAGTGCTTAGCTGTCTTTAACTTCATTTGAAACAATTTTGTTAGATTGTAATGTGACACCTCTTATATCAGCATGCATTTAAAAAACATCAAAATTGGGGAATTTTTGTGTAGCCATTTTAATATTGAAGATGGAAGAAGATATGCAAGATTTTCAGCATATTATTATTTCAAGAAAGGTAAGAATGCAACTGAAACACACACAGAAATAGATTTGTAGAGTATATGGGGAAGGTGCTATGACTGATTGAATGTGTCAAAAGTGGTTTGTGAAGTTTCTTGGTAGTATTGACATTTTGGACAGATAATCTTTGCTGTGGGGCTTTCTTATGCATTGGAAGATATTTAGCAGCACCCCTGGCCTCTACCCACTAGAAGCCAATAGTGGGAAATAGCCAACATACTCAAAATATCGAAATGAATAGTTATTGTTGAAAATAAAAAAATATGTCCTTTATTTTATAGAAAAAACTAAACAGACTTTTTGGCCAACACAGTATTAGGCAGAGCTGCTACGTCTCCCAGAGTTGACAGAGTGGCCTTATGTAGTTGGTGTCCTGTTGGCCCAGTGGTCCAGTCTCCCTGTTTGCCTGAGTCTGATGCTCCAGGATGTTTTCCCTGTGGGTTGTGCATGCCCTCCTGGTGTGGTTGAGCTTTGATTGCTTTTGGTACATCAGTGGGTGGGATTGTTCTCAGGCTGAATGGCTGTGAGGGCTGACCATGAATATAGCAGATGAGCTGTTATATAGAGGCTGATCTCACAGAGTGGGAGTCGCTTCAGCAGGCTAGTCTGCCCTTCAAGCATGCCATTTGTGGAGCTTACTGGGTGGTGTTCTGGTTTGGTCTGAGCCTGGCCATTGGGTGTGTTGGTTCTGTAGCCTCTTGGGAGGGACTCTGGGGTATGTCAAGTATAGCTGCTGCTTGTGCTGCCTAGTGGGAACTACAAAGTGATCTGTGGTTGGTTGCTGCTTTTGATGGGCTTATGGGCACTTGTGAGAAGCTATGCTGTGAACTGAGGCCTGCTGCCACTATTGCTGGGCTTGGGACAGTTCGTGGGTATCATGATGTGAGTTGAGGTCAGCTGCTACTTATATCGGACTTTTGGCCCCTTACTTGATGCTATATTCCAAGTCAACACCAGCCTCAGCAATATGCCAGGCTTGGGAGTTACAATGCAAATTGAGACTAGTTACTGCTTATGCTAAGTTTAGGGCCATTTAGTAAGTGGTACAGGGAATACTGAGGCCAGCCACTGCTTGTTTTGGGTTTGTGGGTCTTTGAGAAATTTTAGAAAAGTTCGCAACAAGAGCTGAGCCAGGTCACTTATGTGAAGCAGCCACTTGAAAAGGTTTAGCTGGGCACACAAGTTGGGTGGGGTGGGGTTTCAGGGAATCATCAGGGTGGAGTGAATGTTGATAGCCCGGTTATGGACAGCTCAGATTTGGTGTCCTCCTGCACCAGCTGGCTAAATGGGAGGACTAATCAACAAAGCAACAGTGGTGCCTTCACACTTTTGTCCCCAGAGAGAGCTGTCTTGTCTCTTGCCCCTCCATTTCTCACCCTGAAGTTAGGCAATTCAGTTCTTCTTCCCTGGCATATTTTAGCTGCTTATCCTGTGCTGGAGACCAGAGTGTATGAATTTGTAAGCTGTGAATCTGTGCTCAGCCCTAAAGAGGAACACCTGAGACTCCTGCAGTTCTATGTCTCATTTGGATGCAATCCCTGCTGATTTTTAAAACCAGATGTTATAGGGATGCCTCTCCCTGGCACTGGACCCCTGGGTTGGGGAGCCCAGCATGGGACTAGGATCCCTCACTCCTCAGGGGAGGACCTCTGAAGCTGAGATATTTCTGCCCTTTCTTAATTGCCACACTGTGGGTATGGAACCTGTCTGTTCTGTGTCTTTGCCCCTGCTACCAGTCTCATCATGACTTCTTTATATTCTGAGTTATTGAACTTCTGTTCAGCTAGTCTTCAGGTGGATCTCAATGATGGTCATTCTATAATTGAGTTGTAATTTTAATTGGTTGTGGGAAGACGCAAGCACAGTGTTTACCTATGTCACCATCTTGGCTAGAAATCCCATATTGGCTATTTTAGATCTGGAGATGGACATTGAGAGGCTCAGTGGAGACAATGTAGAACTTGGATTTGAACCAAGTATTATGGAAACAATGACAGCAGTCCCACAGCAGAAGTTCCTTTTAGACAAACATCCCCTAAATATAGCTGGCCAATCCTTTTCATTCTTTAAACATTTTGACATTCTTCTCTTCCTGAAAATCTCCCCTGATTATTCATTAGCAGTCTTTTTCTTTCTTTCTTTAATCCTCACTCTATTTAGAAATGTAATGGTCCTAACTGTGACAGACGCTGTCAGAAGAGCATGGCTTTTCAATCAACTATGTGGTTTAAATTCCAACTTTTAACTTACCAGCCATGTGACTTATGGTCAAGTATCTTAGTCTCTTTGAGCCTTGCTTTTGGAAATCTGTGCAATGGAGACAGTTGTATCCATTATAAAGGGTTATTGTAAAGATGAAACAAAACTGTTTGAAAAGCCCCGAGTATATTTGATTGGCACATAATATTCCTTACTTGTCTACTTCTAGCCATGTGACCTTGTGTAAGTTCCCTACTCTTTCTGTGCCTCTCTTTCTGTAAAATGGGCGTATTGATGATACCCACCTCCTTAGGGCTGTTTGACGGTTAAAAGAGTTAACACCGAAAGCATTTAGAAAACTGCCTATCACATAATAAGGTCAATACAAAAGGCAGCTGCTATTATTCTATCACTAGCCAATACAATGCCCTTATTCCCCTGGAGCAGTCTGTTTGATTTATGTGGATTAGATGTGTGGGTTATAGGGACGCAATAGCAGTCTTCCCAGGGGCACCAGGGTTGGTCTGGCTGGCAGCCCATTAGTGGTGGATTGTGAATCCCCTCTCTCACTGTAGCACATGCATCTTCCAGTCACTCTGTGTTGATTCAGAGAGGGCACCTTCCCCACAGAGGAATGGAACTGTTCTTGGACAAGGCTAAGTCAGTGGTGCGACAGCCCTACTGGAATTGGTTCCCTGGATCTTATGGCTGTGGACCCTCTAAAATCCCCATGTGCAGCATTGTAGGGTGTGATAAGGTTCCTATAATTTTTTTTCTCTCCTGCACAGTAACTCTCAGATACCATAAAGTTGAAACACCAAGCCCTTATTAAAGTGATGGCAAGGATCCACTCTGTTTTTCCTTTGTCCAAGGAACATCTCACTGGAGACTGGCTTAGGGCTTTGAAGGCCCCTTGGAATACATGCATGTTGAGTGAATTGATTTATCAGTAAATACCACTTCTGTTTGTTTTCAGCTGATTATTTACCCTGGAACCAACCAAGACGAGAGCTACTTCGTCCAGAACACAACTACTGGCCAGAATCAACTAGGTTTGATAGTAGAACTACACACCAGGATGATTACTCTGCGAAGGGCCTTGTGAGCACCATGAGCTGTAAGCCTCCAGTCATGCCCAAGGTCTGTAACATCCCCCTGGAGGATCTGACTAACTACAAAATGAGCTACGTAGCCCACCCTATGGAGAAGCGCTTTGTGCATGAGGCGGAGAAGTTTAGAGCCTGTGAAATACCCTTTGAGAGCCTCACCACTCACAAACAGTCCTACCGGGGCCTGAAGGGAGAGCCAGCCAAGATCTTGAAACCTCCAGCCAGAGCTTGTGGGCTAGACACACCTTTCTCTAACACCACGGAGTTTCAAGATAAGTTCCAAGCTTGGCCGACACCCCAGGTGTTCTCCAAACCTCCTGTCTCCTACGTACCTCCTGAAGAAAAGATGGACCTTCTGACAACAGTACAGTCCCATTACACGTACCCTAAGGGTGCTCCAGCTCAGTCCTGCCGACCAGTGCTTTGTGTCAAGAAGGGTGGCCGCTTCGAAAGCTCCACCACCACCAAGGATGATTACAAGCAGTGGGCCAGCATGCGCACAGAGCCAGTCAAGCCCGTTCCCCAGCTGAACCGTCCCACTGAGCCCTTGGACTGCCTGACCACCACTAGGGCCCACTATGTACCCCACCCACCCATTAATACTAAAAGCTGTAAGCCCTCCTGGTCTGGTCCCCGAGCAAATATCCCTGTGGAGGGCCAGACCACATACACCATCAGCTTTACTCCCAAGGAAATGGGGAGGTGCCTGGCTTCATACCCTGAGCCTCCTGGCTACATCTTTGAAGAAACAGATGCTTCGGGGCACAGGATATACAGGCCGATTTCTCAGACATGCTCTCGGCGGAACAGCCCTCTTTCTGCAGGTGATTCGGAAAACCCCAACCAGCAGGAGTTGGCAGTGTCGACCTGATTTTGAAAAAAATTATTTAGAAATTGCACAATACTTTTCAAAGCAGATGATTGAAAGTTACTCATTAGACAGAAAAGAATTCCCCAAATAGGGAAAAAAATATCTTCATCATCATTTCCAGGACACTTAAATAAAATGAGAATCACTTGACTCAAGGAAAATGACATTTAGTCACTGGCTAATTACTCCTTAGCCCTCTGCTGTCTTCCCCTTTTGGGTCCCTTACCTTGTGCTCATGGAATCAAAGCTGGTCTCTATGAGGTTTTCTCTGAATCAGATGTATGTTATTTATTTAATCACTGTACAAAGTCACATTGTGATTAACCCTTGCCAAAGATGAAGCACCAAAAAATAAAATTTATTTTGGGTGGGAGTGAATGTGCGGGTCTGTGCCTTTACCCACCATGCGCTGTCTGTGCATAGAGCAGGCTGTGTTCCTTGGGACCTTTGGAGAGATTTCAGGTTCAAGCCCCCGGCCCCACCTGTTGCGTTCCAGTCCTGGTGGCAGTGCCTTGTGTCCAGTCTGAAGTCTTGTTTCAGGTTCTTTCTTTCTAGGGCTTCTTCACAGGGTGTCTTTCTACCTCTTTACATTGTGACCTACCAGCAAGAACAGTGCTGTCTGATGGTGCCTGGGTCCCTCTGATGACAGGAGATAGCAATCCCATGGGAGCATGGATTGCCAGACCGCTCCCACCTCTACACCAGTGCAGGTTGTGGTTCCAGAGGGAAGAGGGGGATGAAGGAACCCTGACAACCATGCATTCAACCACGGCAGCCCCTGGCCTGTGAGTTCTAAATAGTCAGGGCCTAGAAAAAATGGCCCCATGCTGGGCTAGTTCCTGAGAAGGCTGGACCTTCTTGCCCTAAAATAGTAACTCTGGCCAGATCTGTGACAAAGCTTGAGGTTAGTAGTCAGCTGGACCCTGCCCTGGAGAAAGGGTGGGAGATTTCTCTTTTGGGTCTAAGGTTTTGCCAAGTTTGATTATAAAGCTAAGCAATTTGGAGATTATTTTAAGTTGAGAAAAATTGAAGAAGCACTTTGTTGAAGAGGGCCCAATGCTGGGGTCATGATCTGGGTGAGCTTCTCAGAGCTGGATGCAGATGGGCATACTACCTCTCTCTTGAGTCCATAGAACTTAAAATATATTCCATGTTCTCAGAGAACTTGGAAGCACAATGCAGGGAAGAGAAAATTTCAGCTCAAGTCCAGAGATGCGAACTTAGGTTCAACGCCTGGTTTGCGGGTGAGAACCCTGAATCCATAGCCAGGCTCAGGCTTCCCACAGCTCTTACCCATCCGGCCCAGACTGCTCAGGTCCCTGCCCCTCTTGGTCTCACCATGAGGTTAGTTTGCATCATTGGGTTGGGATTTATATCACTTAATCATCTTTTTGGTTAGACAGGGTCTGGATACCTTCCCTTATGGGGTAGAGAGGGTCAGGGAGATTATGCATAATGGCCAAGGCCACAGAGATTGGAGCCACAAGGCCAAGATAGGAACCTAGGTCTTCTGATTCAAGATCCAGTGCTTTTCCCACAACAGCAGACAGCTCTGTCTGCTGTGTCTCAGAGACCGGGCGCCACAAGCCACATCAAACCACATTCCCTCTATTTGAAGTCCTTCCTGGAGTCTCTTAAGCTAACAGGTCACTAAGGACGGTAGGTTTTATTATTTCATCATTTTTTACAAATCAAAGAAAATTTGCACTTGAAAAGCCAAATAGCGCCAAAATACTTATAAAAAATTCAGCAATCTCTTATTCCCCAGGCCCTTGGCCACCCCCATTATCACTTCCCCAGAGAACAATTTTAATTTGCTCTGTTTCTGCTAATGTTCCCTTTCATATTCCCAAATAATGTACCTGTACTGCTGTCTGTTGACTCACCGATTTTAGTCACAGTCTATTTTGGTTCTGTTATACTTCCTGTACCCTCTACCTTCTTTTCAAAATGTTTATATGACAATATGTAAAACATTTTTTTTTGTTGACAATACTTGTTTATGTCAAGACTAGTAAGCTTTTCTAATGTTTCTGATGAGCATAAAGGGAAGAAGATGAAGAAGGATGGAGAACCTTCCTGAGTAAGGAGCACTGAGCCCTCTTAGTGTGAGTAGTATCCTTTGACCCCTTCCTTTGTGACACGTAAGGTCACCTCCATGGTGACCCCAGGCTAGATGAGCTCTACAGGGCATCCCTGGCCCTTCCCACTTCTGGGCTTCAGGAGCCAGCTGTCTTCCCACAATCTGTCCTGTTTTGATCTTGAATTAAAATATCTTTATTATAGTAAAAGTGATTAATACAAGTAAAAAATGAAGAAAATATATAAAAAGGACACAACTAGCTATTTTTTCTTTTTATTTTTTAATATATTTTATTGATTATGCTATTACAGCTGTCCCATTTGTCCCCTATCATTCCCCTCCACACCCTCTCCCACCCACTTTCCCCCTTTAGTTCATGTTCACGTGTCATAAGTTCTTTAGCTTCTACATTTCCCACACTATTCTTGCCACACTATTCTACATTTCCCACACTATTCTTGCCCTCCACCTCTATTTTCTACCCAGTATTTTCTACCCTCTCTATTTTCTACCCCCTCTATTTTCTACCCCCTCTATTTTCTACCCACTGCCTATGCTACTTGTTCTCTGTACCTTTTCCCTGTCTCTCCTCCTCCCACTCCCCTGTTGATAACCCTCCATATGATCTCCATTTCTGTGTTTCTGTTCCTGTTCTAGTTGTTGGCTTAGTTTGCTTTTGTTTTAGGTGTGGTTGTTAATATCTGTGAGTTTGCTGTCTTTTTACTGTCATATTTTTTATCTTCTTTTTCTTAGATAAGTCCCTTTAACATTTCATATAATAAGGGCTTGGTGATGAGGAACTCCTTGAACTTGACCTTACCTGAGAAGCACTTTATCTTCCCTTCCATTCTAAATGACAGCTTCTCTGGATAGAGCAATCTTGGATGTAGGTCCTTGACTTTCATGACTTGGAATACTTCTTTCTAGCCCCTTCTTGCCTGTAGGGTCTCTTTTGAGAAATCAGCTGACAGTCTGATGGGAACTCCTTTGTAGGTGACTGTCCCCTTATCCCTTGCAGCTTCTAGAATTCTCTCCTTCGTTTGAATCTTGGCTAATGGAATTATGATGTGCCTTGGTGTGTTCCTCCTTGGGTCCAACTTCTTTGGGACTCTCTGAGCTACCTAGACTTCTTGGAAGTCTATTTCCTTTGCCAGGTTGGGGAAGTTCTCCTTTATTATTTGTTCAAACAAGTTTTCCACTTGTTGCTCTTCCTCTTCCCCTTCTGTTACCCCTATAATTTGGATGTTGGGATATTTAAAGATGTCCTGGAGGTTCCTAAGCCTCTCCTCATTTTTTTGAATCCTTGTTTCTTCATTCTTTTCTGTTTGTTTCTTTCTTCCTTCTGGTCCACTCCATTGATTTGAGTCCCAGTTTTCCTCCCATCACTATTGGTTCTCTGTGCATTTTCCTTCATTTCACTTATTGTAGCCTTCATTTGTTCATCTAATTTGCAACCAAAATAAATTCTGTGAGTATCCTGATCACCAGGGCTTTGAACTGTGCATCTGATAGGTTGGCTATATCTTGGTTGCTTAGATGAATTGGCTCTGGGGCTTTGATCTGTTCTCCCGTTTGAGCCATTTTTTTTTTTTTGGTGGGGGGAGGGTCTGGTTGCGGCTGTTAAGTAGAAGGGGCAGAGCCTTAGGTGTTCCCCAGGGCAGGGCAGCCCAGTTGCTGGGTTGTGATGCTGTATGTGGGGGCAGGGTCCAAGAGGGAACAATGGCTCTTGCTCTGCACTCTCTCGGATTCCAGTCCCTTCCTTCACTTTTTCCCAAGCAAATTGGGCCCTTCTGGTGCTGATTTTCATGTGGGTGGGCTTGTGTACATTCTAGGACCCTGTGGGTCTCTCCAACAAACTCTCCTGTGAGGCTGGGAGTCTCTCCTGACACTTCAACCCCCACACATGTTTTCAATCAGTGCTTTTAGGCTTTATTTTTTGGCACTGGGGCCCTGCATTGAGCAGTCTGTCTCGCTGCCCATTTTCATCTGGTTTATCTGCGCACAAATGTGTGACCACAGTCAGCTGCCTTGTGCGCCTTGCTTGGTCTGCTTGTTGCCTCCTTGCGCCTGGTAACCACTGCCTGTGTGCCTGGGGTGTGCCAACTTCTGCCTGCGTGTCCGGGACCACTAGCCACTGCTTTTTCTTGCCGTGATCCCTCTCCACCAACCACCAACTCTGCCCCTTTTACTGGTCTGGGTGAATCGTTGGACTTCTATACAATTCAATTTTCTATCTGTCCTGATTGTTTTTTTGGTTCTAAATTTTTGTTGTCCTTAATTTTGGTTGTGAGAGGAGGCACAGTGTGTCCACCTACACCTCCATTTTAGCCAGAAGTCCCAGACACAAGTAGCTATTATGGGAAATAGTGGAACACAGTGGCTGAGATCATACAGGGAGACTGTCTGGCAGATGTGGGCTTGTATGTTGGCCTTTGCTATGGGACCTTGGTCAAATTATTTAGCATATAGACACTAGCAATACTGGCTACATGATTTTGTTGTTTGGATTGAATGATAGAGTATATGTCAATCACTTACCCCTGGCTCATGGTTAACTCTCATTAAATGTAGGATGATGGTGATGATGATGATGAAGATGGCTGCTAAGTTCTGCCTTGTTGAATCTACATATGATTTACAAGCATGCAGGTAAGGATAGTTGCTTGTAATTTATATTTTATGTACTTCACAAGGTAACATATTTATTATTTTTTCCACACAGTTAAGTTTTAGTTCTGAGTCAAAGCTGCTAACTGCCCACCCTGGAAATGTCATTTTACGAGGTACTTGGGTTGAGGGGAAGGAAAGAGAAGCTGGGTGGAGCAGATGGGGTTTTGGTTTCCTTCCCTTGTTCTGTCATAGCAGCAGCTTGCTAATCAATTCTGTGTATTGGGCTTCCACATAAGAGTTGGTTGGAAAAGGGGTCTGCTCTGTTAAAATGCTCTAGCACCTGATATGATCCTGTTCCATAAGCCATGATGACAAAAGACCTCAAACACACTGTCTTCTTTTGAAAATATGCACACATGATTTATGTCATATTTTTTATTTGTGAGATGAAGTGGAAGCTTTGTCACCTGCCACAGCCCAGGGTTCTCAAGGCTTTAGGCATGTTATAAAAGAAAACTATTAGAGACCAAAAACAGGACACAAAAGGAAAATTGCATCTAAGCAGGGAACCTGTTCTAGTTCAGAATCCATATGCTCTGTGGATGAGGTTCTTGGAGAAGAAAAGAGATAAGGGCTTTGAAAGCTCCAAAGTGACAGACTAGTCTGTCAGAGGGAAGCAGAGTTTCCAAGTGAGGCTGTTGGGCTGGAGATGGTGGGATTAGTTGGCATGGAAGCTCTGGGCTGGTGGCACGTGGTCTGCTGGTTTGGGACATGGTGCCAGGGGGTGGCATCTGGGATGAGGTCCCATTCCCTGTGATGGTATCTCCCTGCTTGTGCTGTGCACAGGGCAGAGTCCGCATGTTAGCAAGGTTGGTGGCCAGGCCGGGTCTTATTCTTTGGTTTCATTACAGTGGGGCCACCTGCGTGGGTGAAGACCATGGCACATCACTCTCTTTTTGGTGATCAGGAACCCATCTTTAGTTTGTCCTCCAATTGAGGTATAATTATAGCATCAAGAACAGCTTGAAGGATTCTCCATTCTACTACTCATTGTGTTTTCACAAGGGTTAATGTCTTTAAGGATGAGCCCCTTTCTGGCTTGGCTCTAAGACCTTCTGCCAGATAATAGCTGGAGGGTGGGGAAGGTGGGGCCCAGTGTTAGTGATTCTTTTTAGCAATCCCCAGTTTTTGCACCATTTGTCACTCTGCTTTCTATGGTACCTATGTTTCAGATCCAGAACCTCTGCTGGGTTCTGCCTGGCAGACCTGTTCCTGACGAACTCCAGCATCCTTGCTGTATTTTTGTTCCAGGCTGTGGCTTCCCCTCTACACTTGTCCATCATTGTCCCACCATCTGCTGTGCTTCTCCTTCAAAATTCTTGAAAACACTTGTCCATCAATGATCCTTCTTCTAGTTTACTCTGGCATTTTGTCATTAGTCACTTATTAGAGCTTAATGGCATACGTGAGGGAGTAGGAAGGAGATAAGCACAAGGATGCAGCCTACCACTTGACCTGGGATATAGCCAGCTTCAGGTGAAGAAGCACTAATGGGATTTCATTAGCATCTTCTCAAGTGGAATGTCCACCTGGAGGGTGACTTTTTCCTCTGACTGGAAAGAAAGGCAAACCTAGACCATGCAGAATAAGTATGAGGCCAACCAGTGTATGCGGGTGAAGAGAGCCTGAACCCCAGGCTGTACAGATAGCACCAGCCAGGGATCTCCCAACTCTATCCTTGGGCCCACCCATCCTTCCTTCTACCCTGCTCAGACATCACCCATGATTTCATGGAGGAGGGTCTAGGGGTTCAGAGACAGCCCTCCACTGAGCAGAGACCACAGTCCAGTTGCGACATCAGAGCAGCCGTCCTGGTCAGGGCCTGTGCTGGGGTGGCCAGGGGTGCAAGCACTCCCTGCTATGTGTCATGGTGTTGCTTCCATGTGGTGTCCTCCAAATACTTTTTAATTGTAGTCTCATTGCTCTAAACATGTTTGCAGTAATGTACATAGTTGGAATATCTGTCCTCCCCACCCCAGGGTTCTGTCTCTAAAGCAGGAGTGAAGCAAACAGCTCAAGGCAATGGGATCAGCACAACAAAATCTTTCCAAAACGATGCACCTTTTTAGGATCTTGTGATTCAGGGCATAAAGATGAATTCTGAGGGATCCATT
This sequence comes from Glossophaga mutica, assembly GCA_039655065.1. Lineage (NCBI taxonomy): Eukaryota > Metazoa > Chordata > Mammalia > Chiroptera > Phyllostomidae > Glossophaga > Glossophaga mutica. The sequence continues at coordinate 139,901,699 of CM077305.1, read as the reverse complement.
TCCTCTAAAAGTGCTTTTCAGCCATGCAGTTGTCAAGAGGAAGTAGGTGGGGCAGTAGGGGGTGTGCACAGGTCCCAGTTGCAGATTAAATGACCCCCTGGCTTCTTGGGCCTGCCCCTGCCGTCACCCAGGCCCACATCTGGTCGGCAGGCCTCGCAGTGGGAAGACAGAGGCCCTTCTGAGTATAAGTGCTGGGGGTGGAGGGCAGGCAGGGGTGTTTTCTTTGGCAGGGCAGGCTCAGAATTTCCACATGGCTGGCTGAGCAGGTGCTTGGCTCCTCCCTACTTTTGGGGTGCAATGGGACCTAGGAGGGTGTAACCCTTCCAGAACATGTGCTCTGGATTCTGGAAAACACATCAAGGCAATGCTATCCTGGACTCCTCTTTAAGCCATACTTCTGGGCCCCAGGTGCCCCAGTCCCTGTTTTTGGATCCTTGGACGCCAACATAAGGAGTCCTGATGGCTTGTGAGTGTGGCAACAAACCCAGCCTGATGCTAACCAAAAGGGTGCAGGAACTTGTTACTCCTGTGATTGAATCTAACACTGATTTTTCTTGGGCTTTTACTGCCCAGACCAGTCAGCCAGGCTGCCTGCCTGCCTACTTCACCCTGCCTGTCTACTCAGGGCCACAGGTGTTGCTTCAATGATAAGGGGAAGCTTGATTACTTCACTGTTGTCCCAAATCCCCATCCATTTCATGGTATAGGATCATTAAACAGGGGAGTATACAAATACCCTTTAAACAGGCAAGCAGCTACTTGAGGGTTACAGCAGACAAAATGCCTGAAAAATGACTGCGATTTGACATCTATGCCAGTGAATGACTTATAAACTAAGAAATTGAATTTTTTGGACTGTAGGTTCTCCTGGGTTTTAAAAAAAACCCAATGCTTTTCATTTTAAAGTTTCTAAGCAAAGCTCAGTGCTTACTATCAACTTGGAGTGGCTCTTTTCTTGGCTAAGTATTGCAACACCTCCCATATTTGAAGGTCAGTTATTTGGAAACTTCAGCTGTCCAAAACCAAGGCAAGAACCTGGAAATAAGCAGCCTTTAAATTGCCAAAATCATTGACATGCATCTCATGTATAGAAACTTAGGTACTTTACTCAGTGCTCACCCCCTACCCTGGCGCTGTCTCTGAACATATTGGCCCCTCTCCACCACATTTTTTAAAAAAACACACAGTTCCAGTGAATGTCTATTATCTGGTTTACTAGCCCACAGAAGAGTAGGAGGGGCTGCTGTTAGTAGCAGACACATTTAAAACAAAAAGGAGTGACAGCTGATAGCTTGGCAGTAGGATAGAGGGCCCCCAAATTAAAACAAATACAGAACTTAAAAGTATGGCAGCTCAGGAATTATGATCCCAATGTAATAAAAAAGTAAGAATACACACACACATACACACACACACACGTGAGTGTGCATGCACATGCACGCATTTTTTATTAAGACTGAAAAATATGCCATGGCTTGTGCTCATGATCTCAATTTAGTAAAAAGAATAAAAATTATATACACATTTTTAAAGTCTGGACAAATACATCAACAGTGTTGGATAAATGAATTCCCACTTGTCTCATTTATCTCTAATAATAAGAGAATGGGGATTTGGAACATTTTAATATGAAGTTAACCTATAGGTAATATGTGTTAACCTTTCCCAAAGTGTTTTCTGTGCTATACCAGCCCTGTGAAACAGTCTTCAAAAAATTCATTGGACACATAAGTTTGGGAAAGGCTGCATGCCATATCCTCCTGTTGGAGATTCATAATACATGTTAACATTTTGAGGGCTCTTTGAAACCCTATAGTAAAGGCACTTTGTATAACCCATTGTATGACTGCATCCTTGCAATTACAACTTGTTCAAGCAAAAGAAGGAATTTGTTTAGGCAATTGAAGAATCTAAGGTTTGTGGGCTTTAGGCATAGCTGGATCCAGGGGCCTGAATGCTGTGATGGGGGATTAATCTTTGATTTTTTGGCTTTATTTTCTTCTGCATTGCCTTCTTAGGCAGACCTTTTCCATGTGATAGTTTTTGGCAAGTCTGAGCTTGAAACATCCTATTAACTAAAGGGCTTCTCCTTTCTAGTGGTTCTAGCAAAAATCCCTGAATTGGGTCTCTGAATTTGCTTGGATTGGGTTTTGTGCTCATCCCTGACCTGCTCACTGTGGCCAAGGAGATAGACAATGTGCATTTCCAGGCCTCAGTGGAGGTCCACCCCTGGCCAGAGCAGTGTGTATGTTGGGGTCAATCCCATGTGAACTACATGAACTGTGGGAGGACTGGGGTGGGTAGATCTCTACAGGAAAACTGAGGTGTAGTTACTGGGCAGGGAGGGATGAATGCTGAGCAGGCAGAAACAACAGTTTCCAACTCTGACAATAGAGCCCTTTTATTGTGTAAAACCTATTGGAACACATTTGGAGAAATACTGCCAAGTGCTCGTCATACATTTTTTCAAATAAGTTTAGAATACAATAAAAGACATGCATGCAAACATGTGGTTGAACTTTTCTTTGGTGATTTAGAAACCTCAGTTCATCCTGTAGTCCCTCAGGGTGGACTCCGTTGAAACATCCTGGTCACTGATGGTTGAGATTGTTTGACTTCTTGATAAATAGGAGGTTATGAGACAGCCAGAGCGCAGGGCACAGGGAGCCTGGGAAAATTCATTGACTGGACAGTAGACAAAGGTGTATAGTGTAGTGTTCTGTCAAGTTTTGACCTCACCAGCACATGTCACTTCACTTGATTCATAGACAACCCTCTCTGGGTTGTTATTTTCCTGTCTGGGTTGGGAATTGAAGCTCAGAGAGGTTAAGCAACTTGGCAAATTCTTCACAGGCTTGCTCAGGGCTTACCTTGAGTATCTTCATTCCAATGGGGAGGGCCTGTGCAGGTGAGGACATTCAGCTCGGGAGCAAATGGTCGGTCCATGGACCACATCTGCTCTGTGCCCTGGCACTGTGATATGCTGAACACCAGCAATGGGACAGAGCTACCTGGATGACTGAAAAACTTCATCATTGTTCATATGACCTCAGCCAAGTCATTCCCTGGTCCTTTCATTGTCACTTAAAAAATGATGGTGAATTGGGGGAAGCAAACCAAGCCCATGACACACTTCATCACACACTCCTTGCCTTGATCATTAAACATTTCCTAGAGTTGCTCACCTGGTAACTAAGTGTTCGTAATGTGTCCACTGTCTTTCAAGGGATTTGTAATGAGTCCAACCCTGGCCATCACAAAGACCTGGAGGAGGGCTGTTTATGTCATCTTAAAGAAGGAGGCAAGTTTCCCAGGCATGCTTTCTGGTCTAAATCATGACTGTTCAATCTCTCAGGTCCTCCTAAGCATTCTGTTTAAACAAACAGTATTTGTGTTTGGCAGGAGGACCATTCCCCACTGTCTGCTTTCTCTTCACTTACCTAAAACTGCACATTTAATTTCTGTTTACACATATATAAACCATGTTTTTAGGAGCAACCTGGGAAATCCTCAGTTGGAGATGGATTTTGCCTTTGGAAAACACAGAGGTGAGTGACATCTGTATATTGTGTTATCAGAAGCGTGACATGTGGTTGATTGGGACCAGGTGCTTCACAGACTCCATCTGAGTGAAGTTGTAAACCTCTAGTTGACAGGCAAGGTGACAGCCCAGTTCTTGTTAGGAAAGGCTTGATTAGCAATATCTATTTTCCACTTTAGGGGTGGTTAAAAAACAGTTGAAAACCTTGTACTATGACTACAAAGCTGAGGTTTGGCCAAAGATAACACTCTCTGATTAACTCATATACATTTGACTTGTAAGTGGACAGGATGGGTATGTGGGGGCAGACAAATATTTTAGGTTAAACTTAGGAAATTGATAACATTCACTAGGGACTTCTGGTTAAGATGGTGGCATAGGCAGACATGCTTCACTTCCTTGCTTACAACCATAAGAAGGATCACAACTAGTTCTGGCCAAGATGGAAGAGTAGGTAGACACACTGTGCCTCCTCCCACAACCAAAAGGACAACAACAAATTTAAAAACAAAAGACAACCAGAACTGACAGAAAAATCAAACTGTACGAAAGTCCAACAACCAAGGAGTTAAGAAACACCCAGATGGGTAGGAGGGGAGGAGATGGGCAGGCAGGCAGAGAGGACTCACAGGTAGGTGGCAGCTGGAGGACTGGGAGACCCACATCTGTGAGTGGATAAACTGGGAGGAACAAGTGGGGAGCAAGACAAGACCACACAACCCAGGGTCCTAGCGGGGATATAAAGCCTCAAACCTCTGACCGAAAACACCTGTGGGGGTTGAGCAGTGTCAGGAGAAACCCCCAGCCTCACAGGAGAGTTCATTGGAGAGACCCACAGGGTCCTAGAACATACAAAACCCCGCCCACCTGGGAATCAGCACCAGAAGGGCCCACTTTGCTTGCGAGGGAAGTAACTGATAACCAGCAGAGAGCAGAGCAAACAGCACTGTTCCCTATTGGACCCCTCCCCCACATACAGTGTCACAACTCAGTGATGTGGGTTGCCCCACCCTGGTGAACACCTAAGGCTCTGCCCCTTACTATGTAACAGGTACACAAAGACAAAAAAAAATGGCCCAAATGAAAGAACAGACCAAAGCTCCAGACAAAATACAACTAAGTGGTGAAGAGATAGCCAACCTATCAGTTGCACAGTTCAAAACTCTGGTTATCAGGATGCTCCAGGAACTCTCTGTGTACTTCAACAGCATAAAAAAGACCCAGGCAACAATGAAGGTTGCATTATGTGAAATAAGGAAAAATCTACAGGGAACCAACAGTGATAGGAAAGAAACCAGGACTCAGATTAAGGGTTTGGAGCAGAAGGAAGAAAGAAACATTCAACCAGAACAGAAAGAAGAAACAAGAATTTTTTAAAAAATGTGAGGCTTAGGAACCTCCAGGACATCTTTAAATGTTCCAATATCCAAATCCAAATAGGGGTGCGAGAAGGAGAAGAGGAAGAGCAAGAAATTGAACACGTATTTGAACAAATAATGAAGGAGAACTTCTCCAATCTGGCAAAGGAACATTTTCAGGGAGTACAGGAAGCTCAGAGAGTCCCAAAGAAGTTGGACCAAAGGAAACACACACCAAGGCACATCACAATTACATTACCCAAGATGAAAGAGAAGGAGAGAATCTTAAAAGCAGCAAGAGAAAAGGAGACAATTACCTACAAAGGAGTTCCCATTAGACTATCAGCTGATTTCTCAAAAGAAACCTTGTAGGCAAGAAGGGGCTGGAAAGTATTACAGGTCATAAAAGGCAAGGACATACATCCAAGATTACTCTATCCAGCAAAGCTATCATTTAGAATAGAAGGGCAGATAAAGTGCTTCCCAGATAAAGTCAAGTTAAAGAAGTTCATCATCACCAAGCCCTTATTATATGAAATGTTAAATGGACCTATCTAAGAAAAAGAAGATCAAAGATATGAACATTAAAATGACAGCAAGCTCACAGATATTAACAACCAAACCTAAAACAAAAACAAAAAGTAAGCAAACAACTAGAACAGGAACAGAATCACAGAAATGGAGACCATGTGGAGGGTTATCAGTGAGGAAATGGGAGGGGGAGAAAGGGAGTAAAGGTACAGAGAATAAGTGGCATAAATGGTAGGTAGAAAGTAGACAGGGGGAGGTTAAGGATAGTATAGGAAATGTAGAAACCAAAGAACTTATATGTACAGCCCATGGACATGAACTAAAGAGCGGGGGCATGCAGGTGAGGGGCAGTGTGCAGGGTGGAGGGGAATAAAGGGGAGGAAATAAGATAATTGTAATAGCATAATCAATAAAATATATTTAAAAAAGGATCACAACTAACCTCAAAACAGAAAACACTCAGAACTTCCAGAAAATTGTACTGAATGGGAGTTCGACAACCAAAGATTTAAAGAAGCCATATTCATCCAGATGGGTAGGAGAGATGGAGCTGGAAAGACGGTGGAAAGGACACAGTGTGGTGGTGGCAAGGCGCTGGTGGTGAGGTGGTGGCATTGGCATCTACCAGAATGGGAGTCCCACATTCATGTGTGGTGGATAAAAATTGGGAAGGACAACTGAGGAGCAAGTGATCTGAGCCCCAGGGTTCCAGCGCCAGTAAAATAAAGCCTCAAAACTTCTGGCTATAAAAACCAGTGGGGTTTGGGGTGCTGGAAGAACTTGCTGGTCTGTCAGGAGAGTCTATTTAAAGGGCTCACACAGTCCTAGAACATACACCAAACCACCCACTCTGGGAACCAACACCAGGGAAACAGCTAGAAGGGCACCAATTGCATATGGGAAATGGGTAAAGTGACTGGAAGTGGGGTGAGTGCCAAGCAAGCCTCCAGCAGCCAGGCAGTGGCATTGTCTGCTCTCTGATCCCTCCCCCATATACAGAGCCACAAAGCAGTGAAGCAGATTGCCCTACCCTGGTGAATACCCAAGGCTCTGCCCCATACAACTTAACAGGTGAGCTAAGACCCCTAGGGAGTCAAAGCAGTTCTACCTAATACACAGAAACAAACACAGGGAGGCTGCCAAATCAAGGATACAAATATAGCCCAAGTAAAAGAACAGAACAAAACCCCAGAAAAAGAACTAAATAAAATGAAGATAGCCAACCCAGCAGATGCAGGGTTCAAAACACTGGTGATAAGGATGCTCAGAGAAGTCACTGAGTATGGCAAAAGCATAAGGGGAAAAATGGAGACTACATTAAGTGAAATAAAGAAAAATCCACAGAGAAACGACAGTGAAAGGAAGGAGGCCAGGGTTCAAATCAACAATCTGGAACATAAGGAAGAAATAAACAGTCAAACAGAATGAAGAAACAAGAATTCAAAAACACAAAACAAAAACAACTGAAGAGAATATACGAAGACTCTGGGACATCTCCAAAAGTGCCAACACCTGAATCATAGGGATTCCAGAAAAAGAAGAAGAGAAAGAAATTGAAAGCATTTGAAAAGATAATGAAAGAAAACTTCCCTAATTTGGCAAAGGAAATAAACATACAAGTCCAGGAAGCACAGAGAGTCCCAAACAAGTTGGACCCAAAGAGGACTACACCAAAGCACATCCTAATTAAAATGCCAAAGATTAAAGACAGAGAATCTTAAAAGCAGCAAGAGAAAACCAGAGACTTACCTACAAAGGAGTTCCCATAAGATTATTAGCTGATTTCTCAAAATCTTGTAGCCAAAAGGGGCTAGAAAGAAGTATTCAAAGTGATAAAAAGCAAGGACCTACAACCAAGATTACTCTATCCAGCAAAGCTATCATTTAGAATGGAAGGACAGATAAAGTGCTTCCTAGATAAGGTAAAGCTAAAAGAGTTCATCATTACCAAGCCATTATTGTATGAAATGTTAAAGGGACTTATTTAAAGAAAAAGATGATCAAAAACACAAACAGTAAAATGACAACAAACACAACTATCAACAACCGAACCTAAAAAAATAAAAAGTAAGCAAACAACTAGAACAGGAACCGAATCACAGAGATGGAGATCATTTGGAGGGTTATCAGTGGAGAGGGTGGAGGGGGATAATGGAGAAAATGTTCAGGGATTAAGAAGCATAATTGGTAGGTACAAAACAGACCAAGAGATGTTAAGAATAGTATAGGAAATGGAGAAGACAAAGAACTTATATGCATGATCCATGGACATGAACTAAGGAGGGGGAATGATGGGTGTGGGGGTACTGGGTGGAGGGGGAAATGGAGAGAAATTGGGACAACTGGAATAGCATGATCAACAAAATATCCTTTAAAAAATTAATTGGGTATTTATTGGGTTGGCCAAAGAAGTCTGCTTAGTTTTTTTTCTATAAAATAGAAGACATTTTTCATTTTCACCAGTTACTTTATTGATTTGGCTATTTTGAGTATGTTGGCAATCTCCCTTGTGGTGTACATTGATTGTTCTCAGTTAATGTCTCAATTTGATTGTCATCAACTTCAACTGGTCTACCTGACCATGGAGCATTGTCCAGTGAGAAATCTCCAGCACACAACTTTGCAAACCACTTTTGACTCATTTGCTTAGTCATGGCATTTTCTCAATACACTGCACAAATCTTTTTTTGAGTTTCAGTTGTGTTTTCACCTTTATTGAAATAATGAAACAAAATAGGTCAAAAATGTTGCTTATTTTCTTCCATTTTCAGTATGGCCACATGAACTTCTCCAATTTTGATGTTTTTTTTTTTTTTTTTGTTTGTTTGTTTTTTTAATACATGCTGATATGGCAGCTGTCACAATACAATCTAACAAAATTGTTCTGAATGAAGTTAAAGACAACTAAGTGCTACCAGAGCCATCTTATGGGGAAAAAAACACAAAATTTTTGGCCAACCCCATAGTTCTTTACCGTTTGCTTCACGGTTTGTATTAACACCAATATTTTCCTGATTGGCAGTATGTGACATGGGTCGGTAACCTTCCCTGATTTAACTCATGTTCAATGCATTCTGAACCTGAATCCTGAAGTCTTTAAATCATAACTGGTTCATTGAATATAATAAGGGATAGAGAGACGAAAGCAAGATGTCACCTTATTTTGTTTCCTAATTTATCCCTCTGTGGTTTAATTCACCAAACAGTTTTCACCAGGTTATTCTCCAAGAGTTTCATCCTTCTCTCTACCCAAGGTTTCTCTATCCTTTGTGGATGAATTTGCCTATTTTGGAGAGCCCCACAGATGGATTAGTGAGATCTAACTTGTCTAATTTTAGCCAATAAAATTGGATTATTTCTTTTGAGTTTATTTGCAGGATAATACCTGAGGTGAGTGGATAATAGCATGCTGTTTATGAGCAAAAGTATCACCTGGTAAGTGAAATAGCCTTATTTTTAGCTTTTACTTCACTTGTATATTTGTTCATGAGTGAAAATTTCTCAATATTTTTAAGTAAATTAAAGGAAATAGCACTTCTGTGTACATTTGGGTATTTTGTATTGAGACTAGACTGTACATTTGGATCATAAGGTAACGTCTGTCTTTGGAGGCATTTCTGGAAGTTTGCCAGTATTTTGCTGAGTCTTTGACTTGGCGACATGGACTGATCTGTTTTCTTCCAAAATACGGAGCTTGGTTCCCTGATGTCTCTATTGTTTATGCTATTGTCATAGTAGTGAACTTTCAAGGCATGACTGCTGTCCTTCTCAATCAAAAATGGAAACACGGGGAATCTTCCAATGTTGATGGTAGGAAGTAACGTGATATTTCTGCCAGCTCTGTCCTTCATCTCCTCATCTCTCTAAGGTTACTTGGATGATGATAATAGCAATTAGCATTCAGTGAGTGCTTCAGTGATATGCCAGACACCCTTATATTTCCTCGACATGAAGTAACAGTTTGTTCACAACAGCCCTATCCTATGAAGTATCCTCTTTTAAAGGTGAAGAAGCTGAGGCATAAATGACCTTTGGTGATCGTTGACCATTCTAGTCTTAGAGGACTCACAGATTTCTTGGGCTCATCTTGCCGAAGTCCTGGAAACATCTGAGGCCAAGCAGAGGACTCTAGTGTGAGCAGTTATGAGCCCAGGACTAGCCTGTGGTTAGTATCCCAAACTTTCACGTTGTGGTTGGTGGTACCTGGGTAGGACTCTGTCACTCCCTGCTCTGCTGTCATTTTGGCTGGAGAATTTTCCATATGATCTGCTTGAGCCGTTCCCACCATTTAGCCTTCCTGGAATTTGGATCTGGAATCAGACTCATTCTCCTCCACTGGAGTTTCTGTAGTGCTTTGGTTGCTGGTATGTGTTTATAGTTCTAGCATTGGCTTTTTCTTTAAAGCAAAACTTAAAATGCCTTAGGAAATAATTAGAACTTCAAGAGGAGCTTTCTGGAATATTTTTATACTGCTCAACAGGGTATGATGTGCTGAGGTCAGTTGCTGGGAAACAGGCCAGAGGGTGGCATTCAGGCTGGGGGTCCCTGGGTGCATCTCCCACAATGGTGCACGCATGGCCATCACCTGGGCCTGGAAACATGCTGCCCTTTTACCAGAGCCTGTTTATGAAGAACCCTGTATTATGCTTCTTTTTTCAAAAAACACTTCCTGCAGTGACTTTATTTAAAAATAAGGAGTCAGGAGCCCAAGAATGCCAAAATTGATTTTAGGGGATGAGAAAATGAGCAGTCCAGTAAAATGTACTATTGTCATCTCTACCAATCTGCAAGCAGTAGGGAAGAGTGGGGGCACATGCCAAAGTGACCATGCATGGTTGGCTCTTGCTCGGAGGAGCTGGAGATAGCATAGTGGATAAGAGCAAGGCTCTGGCTAAACAGCCAGACTACTCCAGTTTGAATCCAGTCCACCAGCTGGGTGACTTTGGTCTTCTCTGGACTTTTCTCTATTTATGTATCTACCCATATGTAAATGGGATAATCATGGGGTTGATGTGAGGATGAAATGTAGCAGTGATTTACAAATGTTAGTCCCTGCCAATAGCGCACATCCACAACTTCAGCACACGGCTACTTCACAGTGCTCACTTTCAGGCATGCGTTCCAAACCCGATTCCTTAAATCTTTAAATCCAGGAAGCCTGGAGTGAGACTCCTCCTGCACCCAAGTCTGCATCTGCCTAAATGTGCCTGTGCTTGCTTTTCTTCCTAAAGGTACTGTGGCTCCCATCTTCCCGCTACATAGGGTCATACATAAGACAACTGTCAAAGGGCAGCACTAAGTCAGAATATGTGCACACCTACAACTGTAGCTCCTCTGGGCCCCTCCAGGCATGGGCCCCTTGCCCCCATGTGAAGCTGAAAACTGCAATTCTTCCTCTTTGGCCAAATACACATAAGTGGCCAGGGACCACCCTTCCCCCTGCACAAAACAGGATGGGACGGCTGAGCTTAAGAGAGAGTCAGACAACACGATTTAAATAAATAAGCTGTATTATCTGTACAAAAAATATAAATACAGTTTTGTGTTTTAGAGGAGGAAGTGCCTCCTTCCACATTATTCAGCAGCCCTAATAATCTTGGGGTGCTGCTGAGTCACAATTCACAGAACAAACAGTAAATGAACATTCATCTCACGCAAGGAGCATGCGGCTTCCTATCCCAAACCCAGGTCCTTCAAGCTTGATCTGAAACCCACTTTCGAAGGGTCTAACCTGGCACATGGCAGAGATGGTGGACACCTGCTTTGTAGGAAATGTGAATATTGGCCACTGATTTTCAATAGCTATTGAACTAGAAATAATCAGCCACATTTCTAGTAGCATAGAATTTGTCTTTCTTCATTCCATGTGTAACCACTGTGTCACAAATGAATTCCCTCTTATTGCCCCACCATCCCATGTTAGTTTGTACAATGTATTCTGTACACAGTGAATGGATCCAGAATTAAAATCAGGTTCTATTAAAAATAGGAACAATACAATAATCACCACTGAGTTTACAGGAACACAACTGCAGAAAGTTACTAGAATGTCCCCCCAATACTATGTTTTCTGGATGACAATGTACAATTATTAATATTGCACTTTTTTATACAAGAAATCCTAATAAATATTCACAAAAGATATACAGACATAGAAAACATTCTCTTTTATTTTAAATAAACATTACACTGATTTTTTAGTAACATGATTCCTTAGAGCCCATTTTTGTGCTGAGGAGGAAAGAAGCTCGCCTCGTGGTCCACAGCTCACCTGGGGAGGGCGCAGCGCAACGTCTCTCCCACTCAGCTCTTCCCTCCAGGCTGGCTGGAAATGTGTCGTGGTGTCAGTCTCGGCCCCAGAGGGAGTGGTGCTTCATAGGTGTGGTATGTGGGGGGGGTGCTTCACCTGGAGGGTCAGTGGCTCTGGCCGCCTTGCCCTGCCATGACTATTAAACTGTGGCCGTTCAGGGAGAGGTGGCCAAAATCACTTGTCCAAAACCACTTGCTGAGTGAGTCATTTGCCAAATCATCCAGTCTGGTATATGTTGATGTCTAGTCGTTCATTGTGTCGGGGGAATGGGTTGAAAAGCCTTTGAGGGCGGTCCTGGAAACTTTAGTTATCCTTCGGCTTTGCCACCACACCCCATCACCCTGTCCCATCGCCCTGCCCCAGCCTGCTCTATAGATAGGAGGGCAACTCTCTCTGTGAAAGCCCGCTGTCCACCTCATGCTCTGGCCAGCTCTGGAATGGAGTGGTCACTATGACCTGATGGATGCTCTCTGGCTAGCTGATTAATGAATTGGTTTTTGAAGACTGACTCTAGTCCCTGGCTCCTTAAGTGGGGCAGCATAGGCCATCCAGGCAGGAAACCCAGCCTATTCATGTTCAGAATGCCCTGGCTCACATTAGCAGTGAGTTCCAGGCTGGGGGACTCTAGATGTAGGTAAAGAGATGCCAGGGGTAGTTCTGCCGTGGGTGTAGAGGCAGAAAGTTCACTGAGACAGTGTGGGGAGCAGGGACTCCTCTCCGCCCCATGGAGGGTAAGTCTCTCACTAAAGCCTGAGCCTCTGTGAGGGCGGCAGAGCTCTGAGCATCCCCGCCCAAGCCTGCAGAGTGCCACGCACACAGGCAGGGTTCAGAGCCCTTCTGCGAGCCTCCTGCCTGCTCGTTCCTCCCCTGTCTCACTCTACTGCCCCACTGAGGATCATGCACAGGCTTCTTTTTGCTTCTGTCCTCACTACTTCATTCTCTGCACTGTGCGCTTTAGGTCTACTTGGATTGTCTCCTCCTTTACTCCTACGTGTCCAAGTATTGAGTTCTCGTTGCTCTGTATCCCCCACCAGCAGAGCTGGGTTCTAAGCCGGGTTCTGCCTCAGCATTGTATCCCCCCTCCCAGCTTGCCCTTCCCAAGGCTAAGGGGTAAAGGCAGAGGAGGAGACAGGGACAGCACATTCCTGTGTTAACAGTGCACCACCGGGAAAGACCCAGTTGCTTGTCCAACATCTGGACTGATGCTTTGCAAACCATCTGGGACCCTGCCCTCCTGCCTGCTGGGAGCTCTGGCTCCCTGCTGTCCCCAGGGGCTGTGCCTGCCTTTTCCTAGGTCTCTTCAAGACCTATGTTTGGGAGGAAGCCAGCTTTGCAGGGAAGCCCCTGCTGTCTGGCCTGGTCAGCTCTGCAACCTCCTTTAGACCTCTGTCCTTGTCCTTTCCCAACATCCTGTCCTCCATCTAACTGAAAGAGAAGGCATGCTGAGGTCCTCATGTCTGGGGGTGTGCTGAGGGCAGGGGTTGGATGAGGGTGTGTGGCTGGGGGCAGGGATGGGGAAATAAATAAATAAAACGAAGAAAGCTTAAGTTCTGTTCAAGGTGGTTGCGTGAGTCCTTTGTGCGGCCAGGGTGGAGTTCTTCCCTGTGCCCTGTCTTCACGCTTTGCCACAGGTTCCACAGCAGCGAGACTTGAACTGGCTGAGTTGGCAGAGTTTGAGCTGTTTCACCTTCTCGCAGTACCTGGTGGTATCCCTGCACTCCACTGGGAAAGAAGGGTGGGGTGGGGGAAGGGGACAGAAAGGCAACATGAAACAGAGGCTGTGGGCACCTGGTCTGCCCTGTCCAGATTCCTGTCCTGAAGGGGCCACTGCTGTCCAGCTCTTCTGGGCTGACCTTGCTCCAGCAGGCCTCAAGCACTTGCCCCAGGCAGCCAACAAGCTACAGCTGCTACTGAATGGCAATGGTGACTACTTGGGGCCTTGCCCTAAGGCTGCTCTGATATTTTTCTGATAGTTCCCTCCCCCCCTGAGGGTGCCTGTCATTTCCCTCTGTAGGACTGCCTCATGTCCTAGGCAAGCTTGCCTTCTCACGTGGTATTTTAGTTAAGTGACTTTCCTCCTTGAGATGGTTCCCAGAAAGACTAGAATTTGTTCCACATCGAGGTAGCATGTTAGTGAGGCCCTAGTTGATGGCCACATCCACCGAGTGAGAGCTTTCCTTTCCTGGGGAAGCTTCATTTTCTTGTATTCTCCACCTAAGCCTCTCTACACCTTCCCCTCCCCAGGCCTTACCAGAAGACCACAGCATTCTAGTTCGGTATTGGCAAAGGCTGGATGGCTCCCTCACTATCGGTGCTGGTCTGGGTTGTGGACACCTCTGACTGACATAATGAGTCTGCTACTTTCATTGAACATTGGTACTGAGTGTGAACTTCTACCACAAAGATGGGTCAGCACCACTCAGGAGGACAAAGACCACCCCTCCCAGTGTAGAGAGAGCAACCAGAACTGTGCGCCTCCGGGGCACCTGCCTCAGCCCTGGGACTCTGATGCTTAGTGAGGCCCTGTCGGGGGAAAAGAGCGCTGCAACAAGTAAAAATTTCCTGTGGTTTGCCTCATGCTTTGCCTTCCTGTGGGGAAGCACCCCCAATTTGTTTTGGGTCCAGAGGAAGAAAAAAGTAGATCCCTATCCGACAGGGATATAAATGCTGGTGTTAGGCTGCGGAGGATCAGACCTTAGGGAGGAAGGTGTGAAGGAGTGTCAGTCTCAAGGGCAGGGTGCAGTCTGGTCGGTGCCATGGGGAAGGGGAGGAGGGAGGTCGTCAGCAGGTCCTTATTCTGTGAGAAGCAGAGCTGTGATGGGTGCAGGGCCTGTTAAGCAGAAGGCACTCTGCATGCTGCTTTACTGGGAACAGTGCTTTCTCTGTAGCAGCCTGCCCTGCAAAGAGCCGCTGCTTAGTTGTTACCTGTGGACACCAGCCAAATGACTGCCAGTGAGCTGGAGGCTGATTTCATCTGGCACTTGGCCAACAGCACCTGGCGTGCTCTCAGGGCCAGGAGGGAGCCTTTAGGGCACACCCAGCCATCTTTTGTGACCTAAATATGTGTACACACATCCTTGCACACACCCATGCACCATGAAAATACCTAACTCTAGCCCTAGCTCTCAATTTTTGGGAAGCCTGACCCAACGCCCTCTGTTCAGGCTTGGGCCCAGGGACTATTCTCTGCACCTGATGTCCTGTGGGGAATTTGCAGAAGGCTCTTTGGGATTGGGACATACTGTTTTCACACGGGGTGATGTTGCAGCGCTGCCAGTTGGCAGGCCGGGGCCCCCAGGAGCACAGGTGCTCAGGCACTGCCTTGTTGGTGCGGGCATGCACACACTCCACACGCCGGGATTGGAAGCCATAGTTGCCGCAGGTCGCCGTGCACAGGGTCCACAGGCTGACTCTCCAGTGTACGCTGCAGGCTTCTGACCAGCAGTTCTGGGTGCTCACAGGCCTGTAGGAGGAGGGTGGCAGGGTTAAAGTCTGCCTCTGTGGGGGCTGGAGCCAGACATGGTGGGGGGCAGATGTGAAAACCATGCTGCAAAACCAGTAGTTACGGGTAACTCAAGACCTTCCTTCCAGTGCTGCCAGACCTGCATTCTTAAAGGCTGTAACATCTCAGAGGGCCACTTCCTCTAACTGGCACTCCGCTTGTCTCTACAATGTCTGCCTCACTGCAAGACCTGAGAGTGAGCTCTACCCAGAGTGTGGATTGGCAGAAGCAGAGCCTGGAGCTAGTCTCAGGGGCTGGAGCCTTAGATGAGGTGGTGGGCCTTCACCCCAGGGGAACACCTACAAGGAGGCAGGATAGGAAATGGGGGCTAGATAGGGACAATAGGTAGAGACAGAGAGACAAAGGCCCTCATGGCAACATAACTTCTAGAGGGAGGTCAACAAGAGTGAGGGGCTGTTGGAGCCCTTAAGGTCTGGTGGTCCCTTTGTGGACCTGACCTTTTGCTCATCCTGGGGCTAGTTTGGGTCTTGTGGTATCAGGCTTCCTTCAGAGGAATCTGTGTACTGTTCATTTCCAAGAAAGAAAAGCCCAGCCTGGCCCATGTGGCAAGCACAAGGAGGCCAGTGGCCTAGGGAGAACTGAGGTGAAAGGAAGGGCATGTGAACTCTGGGGCTGTGTGAGATTGGAGGACAAACATTTGTTCTTTCTATCATCTTTCCATGCTATTGATGCAGGGGCTGGGGAAAGGAGGCCCATGGTTTTTTCTTACCTTGGAAGGGCGCTGCACTGCTCTGACGGCAAGGCGATGCCATCCAGTGTCTGGCAGAAGACTTGTCTGTGTTGCACAGCTAGGCGAGGCCCGATGCAAGGCCCGTTGCACTGGGAAAGAGAAAAACGTGACACATGCACCTGTAATGTTGGCCAAGTCAAGGGGGAGGCGGCAGTCCTCAGGCTGCATGGGACACAAGTTCAGGGTCTTGTGTGAGGCTTTCAGATCATTCATCATGCCTATATTGGGGCCAACTAAAAATGTTCACTGGAATGTTTTCTTTGTGCCACAGTAGAATGGTCAGCTTTCCTGTGGTCTGAGCATTCTGCTGAAAAATGGCGGACAGTAATGTGGAGCCAGTCAGAGAATGTCAGCCCCTCCCAGATGATACATTTGAAGTATTTCTTGGCATAATGTGCTGGTAACTTTTAGAAGTAAAGATCTTTAAAGAAGCCCCTCAGTCCCTCTTTCAGTCTAAAGAGTAATTTGGGGACTTCTGGCCAAGATGGAGGCGTAGGTGGACACACTGTGCCTCCTCTCACAACCAAAATTAAGGACAACAAATATTTAGAAACAAGAAAACAAGCAGAACTTATAGAAAATTGAACTGTACGGAAGTCCAACAACCATTCATCCAGACCGGTAAGAGGGGTGGAGTCGAGGCAGGAAAAAGTGGAGGTGCGGACCCAGGAACGCAAGCAGCAGCGGCTGGCAGTTCCCAGGTGCACAGGTGGCAGCTGAAAGACCCCAGGCACAGGGGGGCAACTGTCCAGACCCAGTGAGGCCGCACAAGGCGGCTGGCTGACCAGGTGGTCCCACATTTGCGTGTGCAGACGGTCCAGGCAGAGGGGAAGTGGTGGAAGGAACTGAATCCAGGAGAGAGCGGAGCAGGCGCCATTTGTTCCCTCTTAGACCCCGCCCCCACATACAGCGTCACAACCCAGCCACTGGGCTGCCCCACACTGGGGAGCGCCTGAGGCTCCACTCCTCACTACGTAACAGCACGCACCCGTGCGCAGATAATCCAGGTGAAGGGGAAGCGGCGGAAGGGAGCAGAGTCCAGGAGAGAGTGGAACAGGCGCCATTGCTCCCTCTCAGACCCCGCCCCCACCTATAGTGTCACAACCCAGCGACTGGGCTGCCCCACCCTGAGGAACACCTAAGGCTCCACCCCTCACTACATAATAGCCTCGACCAGACTAAAACCAAAACAAAACAAACAAAAAAAAACCCCCCACCAAAAATGGCTCAAACTGGAGAACAAATGAAATCCCCAGAGCCAATTCCTCTAAGCTATGAAGAGATAGCCAACCTATCAGATGCACAGTTCAAAGCACTGGTCATCAAGATGCTCACAGAATTGGTTGATTTTGCTCACAAATTAGATGAAAAAATGCAGGCTATAATACGTGAAATGAAGGAAGGCGCATGGGGAACCGATAGAGATGGAAGGAAAACTGAGACTCAAATCAATGGAGTGGACCAGAAGGAAGAAACTAACAACCAAACAGAAAACGAGGAAGAAACAAGAATTCAAATAAACGAGGAGAGGCTTAGGAACCTCCGGGACATCGTTAAGCGTCCCAACATCCGAATTATAGGGGTCCCAGAAGGGGAAGAAGAAGAGCAACAAGTGGAAAACTTATTTGAACAAATAATAAAAGAGAACTTCCCCAATCTGGCAAAGGAAATAGACTTCCAAGAAGTCCAGGAAGCTCAGAGTCCCAAAGAAATTGGACCTAAGGAGGAACACACCAAGGCACATCATAATTACATTACCCAAGATTAAAATGAAGCAGAGAACTCTAGAAGCAGCAAGGGATAAGGGGACAGTCACCTACAAAGGAGTTCCCATCAGACTGTCAGCTGATTTCTCCAAAGAGACCTTCCAGGCAAGAAGGGGCTGGAAAGAAATATTTGAAATCTTGAAAAGCAGGGACCTATATCCAAAATTGCTCTATCCAACAAAGCTGTCATTTAAAATGGAAGGGCAGATAAAGCACTCCTCAGATAAGGTCAAGTTCAAGGAGTTCCTCATCACCAAGCCCTTATTATATGAAATGTTAAAGGGACTTATCTAAGAAAAAGAAGATCAAAAATATGACAGTGAAAAGACAGCAAACTCATAGCTATTAACAACCACACCTAAAACAAAAGCAAACTAAGCAAACAGCTAGAACAGGAACAGAGCCACAGAAATGGAGATCATATGGAGGGTTAGCAACAGGGGAGTGGGAGGAGGAGAGAGGGGGAAAATGTACAGAGAATAAGCAGCATAGACGGTAGGTAGAAAATAGACAGGGGGAGGGCAAGAATAGTGTGGGAAATGTAGAAGCTAAAGAACTTATGACACATGGACTTAAACTAAAGGGGGGCAATGTGGGTGGGAGGGGGTGTGCAGGGTGGAGGGGAATTATGGGGGAGAAATGGGACAACTGTAATAGCATAATCAATAAAATATATTTAAAAAAGAGAGTAATTTGGTTTATTGTTTTCTTGCTAAATTCCTTCAAGTAACCAGGTCCATTACTTCTTTCCTTCCTTTGGCTTCATTTTCTCAAGGTTAAATCCAGGAGGGTTGAACAAAAGCAGACTTGAGTATGTATAGTTAATCCCTGCTTATATTCTCTTGATATGTGCTCATAGAGATGGTGGTTAAGCTTTTCCTAGAGTTGGCAGGGCCAGAGTCCAGTGTCTGTAAAACAGAAAAGCAGCTGACCCATAGCTGACATCTGCTATTTGAGTAAGAGAATAGATATCCCTTGGAGGTCACTTTCGAATAAAACGTCCTTAACTTGGGGGTCATTGGACTTCCTAGGAAAACACAGGGGAGCTGTAAACCCTTAAAATTATAAGCAGAAGTCTTGTGTTTATTGACATTTTTCTAGCAAGAGGCTCTAGCTTTTATCAGATGTTCAAAGGATTTCAAAGGTTAAGGACCCCTGAAGGGAAGGATTTTAGGTAAAGGTTGTCTCTTAGGTCAGTCAACTATGGCCAAAGCCAGTTCCTGCTCCTTCTGCTACAGCTCAGTATACCAGAGTCTCGTCTGTTTTTCTGATCAAGTGATGCTAGAAGGTGTGAACTCAGACTGTAAAGAAATGGGCTCTGAAGGGTCCAGTGTCATATTGTTCACAAAGACACAGGAGGGTTAGGGGAAATATAAAAATGTCCCTTGACACCAATAACTGGGAGTTTTGAAAAAATGTGATTCAATAGATACATAATTTGTTAAAATTCATAATTTGAACTTTTAATGTGTACAATTCAGTGGCATTAAGTACATTCATATTGTTGTACACCATTAAATTTATTCATCCCTAGAACTTTTTCATCATTTCTATCTAAACTCTGTACCAATGAAACACTAACTCTCCATTACCCTTCTCCAAGTTCCTGGTAACTTGTCTTCTACTTTCGGTTTCCATGACTTTGACTACTCTAGTTACCTCATTTAAATGGAATCATACAGTATTTGACCTTTTGTGTCTGGCTTTTTTCACTTAAATTAATGTTTTCAAGGTTCATCCATGTTTTAGCACACATCGAATTTCTTTTTTTAAAGACTGGATAATATACTATTGTAAGTATATACCACATTTTGTTTATCCAGCCATCTCTCCATGGACATGTGAGTTTTTTTCACATTTTGGATATTGCGAATATGCTACCATGAATATTAGTGTACAAATAGCTTTTCAAATTTCTGCTTTCAGTTCTGCATGTATACTAGAAGTAGAATTGCTGGATTTTAAGGTAATTCTATGTTTGATTTTTTGAGGAACCTCCATATTATTTTCCACGGCAGTTGTTCCATTTCATAATCTCACCAACAGTGCATAACGGTTCCAATTTCTGTACATCTTGGTCAACGCTTGCTATTTTCTGTTTCTTTGATAATAACAATCCTAAAGATGATAAGTGGTTTGCGTTTCCCTAATTACTAGTGGTGTTCAACATCTTTTCATTTGTATAATGACTGTTTGTATATCTTGTTTACAGAAATGTCTATTCAAGTCTTTGTGTTTTCTTGTTGAGTTGTGGTTGTCTTTAAGAGAATATGATATTAATCTTTCATCAGCTTTATGATTTACAAATATAGGTGACCCTGGAACAACACAAGTTTGAACTGTGCTAGTCCATTTATATGCAGATTTTCTCAATAAATACCTGCACTATTTTTGATCTGTGGTTGAGAGCTACACCAGTTTATATAGGGCACTTGAGCATCTGCAGATTTTGGTAGCTGCGGGAAGAGGGGAGTGGAAGGGCTGTCCTGGAACCAATACCCTGTATATACTGAGGGACAACTTAAGTTTTGGGGGAGACAAAAGTTATAGATTTTTGACTGTGTGGGGAGTCAGCACTCCTTACCCTGGCATTATTCAAGGGTCAACTGAATTTTCTCTCATTCTATGTGTTGCCTTTTAAAAAATTCCATTGATAGTACCCTTTGATGAAAAAAAGCTTTTAAATTTGATAATAATATCCACTTCATATAATTTTCCTTTCGTTGCCTTTGCTTTTGGTGTCAGATCCAAGAAATCATTGCCAATCTGTTATTATGAAACTTCTCCCCTCCCTGTATTCTTCTAAGAGTTTTATACTTTTAACTCTTATGTTTAAGTCTTTGATTCATTTTGTATATGGTATAAGTATGGATCCAAGTTTATTCTCTTGCATCTGGATATACAATTTTCCCACTACCATTTGTTGAAAAGACTGTCCTTTTTCCATTGAATGATCTTGGCACACTTCTTCTGACCATATATGAAGACTTTGTTTCTGGGCTCTCTATTCTATTCCATTGCTTTGGTCTATATATCTGTCTCTATGCCAGCACTATACTGTTTTCTTTTCAGATTTTATTTATTTAATAGAGAGGGGAAAGAAGGGAGATAAAGAGGGAGAGAAACATCAATTGATTGCTTTTCACATGCATCCTGACTAGGGACCAAACCCATAACTGAGGCATGTTCCCTGACCAGGAATCAAATTGGCAACCTTTTGCTTTGTGGGACGATGTCCAACCAACTGAGCCACATGGGTCAGGGCAGCAGTATACTATTCTAATTACTAGTAACTTTGAAATCAGGAGGTGTGAGACCTTCAACTTTGTTCTGCTTTCCAAGATTGTTTTGGCCATTTGGAATCCTTTAAGATTTTATATGAATTACAGGATGGATTTTTCTATTTCTGCAAATAAAGTCATTGGGATTTTAACAGGAAGTGTATTGAATCTGTTGATTAATTTGAGCACTGATGACATCTTAACATTGTTTTCCAACCCATGAATACAAGATGTCTTTTTATGTACTTGTGTCTTCTTTAGCTTCTTTTATCAATGTTTTATAATTTTTAGTGTACAAGTCTTTTGCATTCTTAGTTAAGTCTATTAATATTTATTATTTTTGGTGCTATTATAAATTGCTTAATTTTTTTTCAGGTTGCTCATCATTTGTTTATAAAAATCCAATTGTATCCTGCAACTTTGTTGAATTTGTTTATTAATTCTAAGACTTTTTTTGTTACTAGGACTTTTGGGGCTTTTATATGTGAGATCATATCATCTAAAAACAGAGATAATTTTACTTCTTCCTGTCCAACTTGGATGGCCTGACTTTTCTTTTTCTTGCCTAATGCTCTGAACTTCCAATACTATGTTGAATGGAAGTAGCGGACATTGTGTTCTTGTCTTGTTCTTCATCTTAGGGGAAAAGTTTTCTGTCTTCACGATTGAGTATGTTGTTAGCTGTAGGTTTTCATAAATGGTTTTTGTTATTTTGAGGTGGTTTCTTTCTGTTCTTAGTTTCTTAAATGTTTTTTTACCATGAGAGGGTGTTGAATTTTGTCCAATGATTTTCCTGTATCAATTGAGATGACCATGAGTTTTCTCTTTATTCTGCTAATGTGCAATATTACAGTGATTGATATTCATACATTGAACCATCCTTACATTCCAAGAATAAATCCTGTTTGTTCTTGATGTATAATCCTTTTTGTATGCTGCTAAATTTGGTTTGATTGTATTTTGTTGAGGATTTCTGCATCAATGATTAGAAGGGACTATTAGTCTTTAGTTTTCTTGTACTTCCTTTGTCTGATTTTAGTATCAGGGTAATGCTGGCCTCATAGAATGAGTTAGTAAGTATTAGGGTTCCCTCCCTTCAATTTTTAGGAAGAGTTTGAGAAGAATTGGTGTAAATTCTGTAAGTATTGTGTAGAATTCATCAGTGAGTCCATCTCACTCAGGGCTTTTCTCTATTGAGAGGTCTTTGATTACTGATTCATTCTGTTTACTAGTTATAGATATATTTATTTTTTATTTTTTCATGATTCAGTCTAGGTGGGTTATGTGATTCTAGGAATTTTTCCAGTACATCTAGGTTATCCAATTTATTGTTGTATAATTGCTCATAGTACTCTCATAGAATCATTTTTATTTCCGTAAAATGAATAATGTTGCCAATTTCATTTCAGATTTAAATAATTTGAGTCTCCTCTTTTTAGTTAACATAGCTCAAATTTGCTCTACTTTATATCTTTTGGAAGAACTAAAACTTTTAGTTTCATTGATTTTTCTCTAGTGCTACTCTTTTTTATTTTACTTTTCTCCACCCTATTTTTTATTTCCTTCCACCTTAGATCATAAATTTAGGTTGTTGATGCGAGGTCTTTCTTTTTTAATGTAGTTATTTACAACTATACATTTTCTTTTTAGTACTGTCTTACCTGCATCCCATGTTTCACTTGTCTTAAGGCATTTTCTAATTTCCTTTGTGATTTCTTTTAAATGAAAATGGAAATACAAGTACAACATAATAAAAGTTACTGGATATGGCAAAATAAATCCTAAGAGGCAAATTCACAGCAATAAATGCCTATATTAAGAACCAAGAAAAATTTCAAACAACCTAGCTTACATCCTAATGAACTATACAAAGAACACATGAAACTCAGTAGAAGGAAGGAAATAAAGACCAGAGCAGAAATGTATGAAATAGAGACTAAAAAGACAATAGAAAAGATCAATGAAACTAAGGGCTAGTTCTTTGACAAGAGAAACAAAATGGACAAATCTTTAGCTAGACTCACAAAGAAAAAAGAGAACTCAGTTAAAATCAGATATGAAAGAAAAGACGTTACAACTGATACCAAAGAAATACAAAGGATCATAAAAGATTACTATGAACAATTATATTCAATAGGATAACCTAGAAGAAATGAATAAATTCTTAGAAATGTAACATATCAAGACTGAATCATGAATGGAAAATCTAACAGACTGATAACTAGTAAGGAGATTGAATCAGTAATTTAAAACCTCTCAGCAAACAAAAGTATGGAACCAGATGGCTTCACTGGGGAATTCTATCACCAAACATTTTTAAAGAGTTAATACCAATTCTTTTGAAACTCTTCCAAAAAAAAAAAAAAAAAAAAAAAAAAAGAAGAGGAGGGAGAGCTTCCAAACTCATTTTACTAGGCCAGCATTACCCTGACACCAAAACTAGACAAAGACACTACAAGAAAAGAAGATTTCAGGCCAATATTCCTGATGAACATTGACGCAGATATCCTCAACAAAATACATTCAAACCTCGGTTCTCATTGGCTTCAGAACTCGTCAAACCCTGTAATCATTGCCTTTTTAAGAGAAAAAAATGTTTCAGCACTCAGCGCTTGCTCAGGACTCATTGCACTTGCTAGAATTTGTGTGAATCATGACACCACTAGAGAAAAATGCTTCATCACTTGTTGCTTGCTCAGTACTTGTAAGTTTTGGCACTTGTCATGAGTTCTAGGATAAATTAATGACGAGTACTGAGGTACCACTGTATTAGGAAACTTAATTCAACAATATATTAAAAGGATCATTCATCATGACCAAGTGGGAATTATTCCAGGATGTCAGGATGTTTTAAAATCCATATATCTATCAATGCGATACATCACAGTAACAAAAGGAAGGATGTAGAAAAAGTATTTGACAAATACAACATACATTTATGATAAATTCAACATACATTTATGATAAAAAACTCTCACATGGCAAGCCCACAGTTAACGTCATACTCAACAGTGAAAAGCTGAAAGCTGATCTTACAGGAATTGGAGAAGGATACCCACTCTCTTCACTTACAATTGCATCAAAAGGGATAAAATACTTAGAAATAAATTTAATGAAAGACATATACACTGAAAACTCTAAGACATTAGTGAAAGAAATGAAAGAAAACACAAGTATTTTTTATTGTTGTTCAAGTACAGTTGTCGCCATTTCTCCCCCACCACTTCCCCCCACCTCATTTATCCCCTCCTCCCACCCTCAAGAAAACCCAAATATTGTATGAAAAGATATTTCATGCTCATGGATTTGAAGAAATAATGTGATTTTTAAAAAATAAAATGTACTGTCCAAAGCAATCTACAGATTTACTGTGATCCTTTCCAAAATTCCAATTTTCTTTTCTTTTTTTATTGTTGAAATAGAACAAACAATCCTAAAATTTGTATGGAACTACAAGAAACCCAAATAACCAAAGCAATCTTGAGAAAAAAGAAAGATGGAGCAAACACTCCCTTATTTCAAACTATATTACAAAGCTATTGTAATCAACAAAATATGGTACTGGCATAAAAACAGACACATAATAGAGAACCCAGAAATAAACCCACAAATGTGGCCAATTTACAACAAATGAACCAAGAATATACAATGGGGAAATGACAGTCTCTTCAATAAATGGTGCTAGGAAAACTGGACAGCCACATGCAAAAAATGAAACTAGACTATCTTACACAACAAAAATTAACACAAAATGGGTAAAAGACTTGAACATAAGACCCCAAACCATAAAACTCTTAGATGAAGACATAGGCGATATGTCCTTAACTTCAGTTCTGGCAATAATTTTTTGAATCTGACACCCAAAGCAAAGACAGTAGACAAAAGTGAGTAAGTGGGACTACGTAAAACAAAAAATCTGCAAATGAAACCATCAAAAGTCAAAAATTCAACCTATTGAATGAGCGAAAATAATTGCAAATCCTATACCTGATAAGGGATTAATACCCAAAATATATAAAGAACTCATATAAGTCAAGAGCAAAGAATGAAAAAAAACCCCAACTATTTAAAAAGGGGTAGAGGATTTGAGTAGACATTTGTTCAAAAGAAGACTTACAGATGGCTAACAGGTACATGAAACAGAGCTCAACATCACTAATAATCAAGGAAAGGCAAATCAAATGCACAATGAACTAGCGCCTCACACCTGTTACCAGACGAGATAAATGTTGGTGAGGATGTGTAGAAAAGGGAACCCTTGTGCACTGTTGGTGGGAATGTAAATTGATATAGTGACTATGGAGAGCAGTTTGAAGGTTTCTCAAAAAAAAAAAATTGAAAATAGAGCTATATGATCTAGCAATTCCACTTCTGGGTTTTTATCTGAAAAAACTGAGAGCATTAATTCAAAAAGATATATGCACTACCATATTCATTGCAGCATTATTTACAATATCCAAGATACGGAAACAAGCTAAGTGTCCATTAGTGGATTAAATGGATAAAGAAAATGTCATACACACAAATATTACTCAGCCATAAAGTAGAAAGACACCTTGCCATTTGCAACATGTATGGATCTTGAGGGAATTATGCTAAGTGAAATAAGCCAGATGGAGACAGACAAATACTGTATGATCTCACTTACATGTGGAATCTAAAACAAAACACACTTGAAAAACAGATTGGCGGTTTCCAGAGGTAGGAGTGAGCATGAGCAAAATCAGAGAAGGGGGCCGAAAGTTATGTGTCCAGTAAGAAAGTCGGGGAGGTGTAATGTACAGCTTGGTGACTATAGTTAATAATATTATATTGTATATTTGAAAGTTGCTTAGGGTAGATCTTAAAAATTCCCAGAAGAAAAAATATTTTTTTAATAAATACATATGATGACACATGATAACTAGTCTTGCTGTGGTGATTATTTCACAATGTATGCAAACATTGAATCATTATGTAGTACACCTGAATCTAATATAATGTTATGTCAGTTATACCTCAATAGAATAATCAGCAGCCAAACTCTGCTTCAGACCTGCCATATCAGACTTAGCATGTTTAACAAGATGCACAGGTGATTTACATCAAAGCTTGAGACATACTTGCTTAGAGGATTCTACAAGAAATAAAACAGCAATGAGAGTGTTTGATGGGAAAGACCTGTTTTCTTCTCTTCTAGGAAAAATAATTACCAAGAATGTTCGATGTGCACTCTCTGTCCCCTTGATTGACCTCAATGATACAGTGCAGAAATTTCTCCCATGCGTAGCCAGATCTGTTCCCAATTGTAATTTCACAAGCTGCCAATAAGTTGAGGCCTAAAAGCAGAGCTGCCTAAATGAGAGGTATCAGAAGTGGACTTTTCCAGGTAAGAGAAAGATGATATCCCCAAGGTGTAGGAACAAGGGGGAACTCATGCCTCTTTTATTATGAAGCACATACATTAGGTCACTGGAAATAAGCGGGGGGTGGGGGGGGGGTTGGTAGAGGTGCCAGAAAGGAGCTTTTAGCTGAATGTGTTAATAGGCCAGTATTGAGCATTGTCCCCTAACTCACCTGGGACACAAATGGCTTATGTATTACAAGCATATTCTGTGGCCACATTTCCCCAAATAACATTTGATCTTCATTAGAGATGGCAGTATATTTTTCATTTTATAAAGATTTTATTTTTATTATATTTTATTGTTATGCTATTACAGTTGTCCCAATTTTTCCCTCTTTGACTGCAACCACCCGGCACCTACCACTCCCTTAGGCAATCCCGACACCATTATTCATGTCCATGGGTCATGGGTATAAGTTTTTGGCTGCTCCATTTTCTATACTGGACTTTACATATCCATGGCTATTCTGTAACAACCAATTTGTACTTAATCCTCTCACTTCTTCATCCATTTCCCTACACCTCCTCCCATCTGGATCTTTTTTTTTATGCTGTTGAGGTACTTACAAAGATCCTTGAGCATCCTTCTAACCAGTGTTTTGAACTCTGCATCTGATAGATTGCTTATCTCCATTTTGTTTAATCCCTTTTCTGGAGTTTTGATCTGTTCTTTCATTTGGGCCATATTTCTTTGTCTCCTCATTTTGGCAGCCTCCTGTGTTTGTTTCTTTGTATTAGGTAGAGCTTCTATGACTCCCTGTCTTGGTAGCATAGCCTAATGTAGTAGGTGTCTCATAGGGTATAGTGGCACAGCCTCCCCTATTACCCAAGGTGGCTACTCAATGTGCACCCTTCATGTGGGCTGAGTACACCTTCCTCCTGTAGTTGAACCTTGATTGCTGTTGGCAAGTCAATGGGAAGGATTTACTCAGGCTATTTAGCTGCAAGGACTGGCTGTGATCACTGACCACCAATCTCTGCCCACTGTGGAGGATCAGCTGTGCAGGGGCAGGATACTGGTGCTCTGATATGGTCAGTAGCTGTCCAATGGGTGTGCAGGCTCTGGAGTTTCCTGGGTGGTACAGGCCAAGGTCAGCCTCTACCTCTGTTTTGTTCAGGGCCACACTGCCTGAGCTATAAAGCAACCTGAGATGGCTGCTACTTGTGCTGGGCTTGGAGATTCCCAGGTAAAGTCAAGCTGTGAATGTAGGCTGGCTGTTGTTAGTGCTGGGGAGGGGCCACTTATCAAGAGGTATGGGGCTGGAGGCTCACTGAGGCTGGCCGTTGCTTGTTTGAGAAGATTTAGGAAGTTGTGAAGCATGAGCCAAGACCAGCCATTCATATGGAAAAGGCACTCACTGTTAACAGCTTGAGTGGGCCCATAAGTCAGGTGGACAGAGTCTCAGGAGATCTCCAGGGCTGGACAAACTGTGTTAGCCAGGTTGATGGAGTCTCAGATATGGAATCCCTGCTCCCAGCTCTGTGGCTCTGTGGAGGGGAGGGCTCAGAAAAGGGAAAATGGCCTCTGTCGACCTTTCTGTCTGGGAGAAGCTATCCCTTAGCTCCTGCCTTGATGCCAGACCCTGAAATTTTTCCCTGTATGCCACTGGTGCCAGAGCTCAGAGGTAGTGAGGTTGAGTAAGTCTGTGTGTGGGTTCTTTAAGAGGAACTTCTTGGGACCCCAAAAGTTTCTTCCACCAATTCAATCCCTACTGATTTTTGCAGTCAGAAGTTATGGGGACTTAGCTTCCTGGCTCTGGGACCCTGGGCTGGGGCTCTTTCCTCACAAAATATCCCTCCCAAATTTTTATCCAACACACATGGGTGTGGGACAGCTTCTTCCGTGTCTATACCTCTTCTACCAGTCTGGATGGATGTAGTTTCTTTAATTACGTAGTTGTCAGACTTCCATTCAATTCTGTTTCTGATGGTTCTGGGTGATGGTTGTTTATAGTTTAGTTGTAATGTTGTTGGTGGTTGTGTAAGAAGGTGAGCTGTGTTTACTTATGCCTCCATCTTGACTAATAGTCTCATCCGTGTGCATTAATCAGATACAATTCCAGGTGATCTTCAAAGGACACACCTCAGGGTGGCGATGGAGGGATATGAATGCAGCCAGGTGTAGATAGCCAGTTTCAACAAGTTTTTAGTTGCTAACTGCCCAAAAGCATTCAGTCCCATTAGTTCATATAGGAACACAAAAAATTAAGAGCCTTATGGTTGTTTTAGGTTGTCCCAGCTGGCCAACCTTAAAGGTATGTTTCAGACACTAACCAATCAGAAACTATACCTGAGCAATCATCATGATCATGCTAACAAGTAGCCCCAGCTGCTGACTAACCACAGTAATTGTTACCACAGTGGTGGGTATTCTAGCTGATTATCAGTCCTGGAAGAGAGTCCTTAGATGCTTAGTAGGTCTCCAAGTAGGTTTTGAACACAGTACGTACATTCTGAAACATTCTACCAGGTTGAAGATGGTGGCATAGGTAGACAATGACCTCACTCCCTCACAAGAACACATTGAATATGAGTTCCACTCAGGTTCTCTCTCAGACATGCAGGGTGCTACAGTGTGTCCACAGCCACCTGCCTTGCAAGGAGATGCAGCAGAAATAGGAGGGCACGATAGCATGCATACTAGAGGCCCCTGTACCCAGAGATTGATCCAGCCTGTACAGCAGGATAATGCTTTACACACCTGTTGGACTACACAAGCACACAGGACTCCTCCCAGAGAGAGAATGTAGGGCTAGAAAAACGCAGGGTTACACTGTCCAGAGAAAGTGCAGAGATAAAGGGGTGCTGCTGTGTGCTCACATGAGGTTGCCCTCCCAGGGAGTGTGGAGCCAGCAAAATGCTGTGGTATCCACATGCAGGATTGCCTCATCCAGAAAAAGTGCAGAGATAGTGTGGCACTGCTGCACACACATGTGGGACTACCTCACCTGAAGAAAGTCCAGAGCTAGCAAAACTTTGTGGTATCCACATGCAAGGCTGCTGTGTGCAGTGAATTGGGAGCTTGTGTGTGTGCATGCAGGGCTGCCATGCTGTGAGAGAGTGTAGAACTAGCAAAATACAGCTGTGTGCATATACATGACATTCCATCCGGAGAAAGGGTGCAGTGAGTAGATTATTGAGAGGCAAGCATACAGAGCAACCCTGCCCAGACCCTGCTCTGGCAACAGATAATTAAAGCAACAGGGAACACTAAACATGCACTATACAGCCCCCTTTATATCAGGCAACCCCCACCCAGATTATAAGGCAAGGGAGTGTACACATACTAGGCTTCCTGGAACCTACTCCTTCAGGCCAGAGGACACACCCGGCACCATGTGCACCTTCCCTGACTAAAACTGGCCTGCCAAAACTGTTTGACACACATCTACACAGAAACTACTTTTTCAAGACTGGGAGACATAGCTATCCCATCCAACTCATTGGAACAAATACAGAAAGTCAAACAAAATGGGGAGACAAGAATATTCCCCAAATGCAGGAACTTAAAAAAAAACAACCCAGAGAAACTCCCCAATGAACCAAAGATAAGTAATTTGCTTGATAAACAATTCAAAGAAAAATGATCATAAGGATGCTCAACAAACTTGAGAGTAGAATAGAGTAACTCAGAGAATACTTCAACAAAGAAATAGAAAGTGCAAACAAGAACTAATCAGAGATGAATACAAAAACTGAAGTGAAGAATACATTAAAAGGAATTGACAACAGATTGTCTTAGAAGACAGAATAGTTGTTATCGCCCAATCAGAAAAGAAAAATAAAAAATATTTATTAGGATAGTATAAAAGATCTCTGGGATAACATTAAGTGCCCTAACTAGTATGGTAGGAATCCAGAAGGAGAAGAGAGAGAGAGAAAAGGGCAGAAGGAATATTTGAGGAAATAATGGCTGAAAACTTTCCTATTTTGGGGAAGTGAACAGACATCCAGGTCCAGGAAGCACAGAGAGTTCCAAACAAGATGAACCCAAAGAGACCTACACCAAGACATATTAAAATGGCATTTAATTAAAATGGCAAAAGTTAAAGAGACTATCTTAAAAGCAGCAAGAATGAAACAAATCACATACAAGGGATAACCCATAAGACTATCAGCTGATTTTTCAGAAGCAACTTTACAGGCCAGAAGGGAGTGGCAGGAAATATTTAAAGTGCTAAAAGAAAGGACTTGACAGTCTAGAACACTATATCCAGCAAGGTGTTCATTCAGAATTGAAGGAAAGATAGTTTCCCAGACATGGAAAAACTAAAGGAGTTCACAACCACTAAACCAGCCTTATAAGAAATGTTACAGGGTCTTCTTTAGGTAGAAAATGCCGTAACCAGAAATAAGAAAACACAGAAAATAAAAAAAAAAAAAATCTCACCGGTAAAGGCAAATATACAATAATCACAGTGAATCAACCACTTAAAGAGCTGCTATGAAGGTTAAAAGATAATAGTAGCAAAATTAACTATAAATATAATAAATAATTAGGGGATACACAAAACAAAAATTTAAACATAATGTCAAAAATAAAGAATGGAGAAGGTGCAAAAATGTAGTACTTTTACAATGCAATTGAACTTCAGTTCCTATCAGCTTAAAATAGACAACTATAGATATGGATGGATGGATGTATAAACCTCATAGTAACCATAAACCAAACCCCCCAAAATACACAAAAAATGAAGAGAATGAAATTAAATCAAAATCCTAAAGAAAACCAACAAATCCAAAGGAATGAAATCAAGAGCAGAGGAAAGGAACAGAGAAAAACCACCAAAAAACAATTAACAAATGGCAATAAGCACGTACCTATCAATTAAATGTAAATAGACTAAATGATCCAATTGAAGGACACAGGGTGGCAGAATAGATAGAAAAAAATGACCCATACACATGCTGCCTACAAGAGACTCACTTTAGAATCCAACCCACAGCACATGGGCTGCATGTGACCCAAGATGGCTATGAGTGTAGCCCAACACAAAATCATAAATTTACTTAAAACATTATGAGATTTTTTTGTTTTTGTTAGTGTTTGTGTATTTAATGTATGGCCCAAGACAACTCTTCTTCCAGTGTGTCCCAGAGGTGCCAAAAATTTGGACACTCCTGCTTTAGATAGAAAGACACACATAGGCTAAAAGTGAAAGGATGGGAAAAGATATTCTGTGCAAGTAGAAGTGAAAAGAAAGCTGGGGTAGCAGCCCTCACGTGGGGTAGCTCGAGACATGGCTGCTTCCACCATCTGTGATGAGGGCTGGCTAGGGGGACCCTGGCCAGAGGGACCCCTGTATATTGTTTTGGGAATGGATTGTAACTCCCACCTTATCTTCTTTTGGGAGAAGCTTCTGGTCCTGTGACTGCTTCTTGACCATTTTTTCTGCACATACACACTGAGGTAATGCAGTTTAGTCATGCATAGTACATATGGTTCCTTTGTCTGCGACCCCTTATAAAGAACCTCGGACTGCAGCAGGGGCAGCTTCTCTCTCACTGACCTGCCACCGCCAGGACACTCTCCTGTAATGTGAGTAATAAATGGCATGTCCACAATGGCTGGTCAAAAGGCGTTTTTTCCCCCCGGAATATCATGAACACTTACGCAGCTCCCTGGTTTGGGGCTCCAGTGCTACAACTCATATCAGACAAAATAGACTTTAGAACAAAGAACATAAAATGAAACAAAGATGAATTACTCAAGTTTAAAGGAGTCAATTCAAGAAGAGGATGTAATACTCACAAATATCTACACACCCAACACAGGAGCACCCAATTATATAAAGCAAATGTTAATGGACATAAAGGCAGAAATTAACAGTAGTACAAGATAGTTGGGGACTTTACTATTCCACTTTAATGGATAGATCATTCAGACAGAAAATTAATAAGAAAATAATGACTGTAAAATGTCACATTAGCCCAATTTGACTTAATGGACATTTACAGAGCATTTCATCCCCAAAGTGCAGACTACACATTTTTCTCAGTGCACGTGGAACATTTTCCAGGATAGATCACAAACTAGGTACCTCCTACTGTGGCAGGGTCAGCACCTTTAGGTTTACCTTTTAAAGAAAATCCTCTCACCTGGCCCCAGCTGGAGAAGGCCCACTCCACACAGAGCTGTTGGTTACAGGCCTGGGTGTCCACTGGCCGTTTGGCAAGCTGTGTGCACATGTCATTGGAGACAGGAGTGGAGATCCCAGAGGCTTTCAGTTTCTGGCAGGTCACCCTACGGGTCTGGATGCCTCCCCCACAGCTCCGGGTACAGGCAGACCAGGAGGTCACCATCCACCTGTGGAGAGAAGAGGAGTCAGGGCAGCTATGAAGGGGCAGCCTTGGGGAAAGGAATGATGCTGTGTGCTCTCAGAACAAGAGTCCCACCTGTCGTGCTGTGCCCACCACACAGCTGCTAATTTGGGGGCCATGGCCCTTTTTACAGTGTATACTTGGAGTGATAGGCTGAAAATGCCACCGCTCCCATGCCCAGAATAAACCTATGCCAAATCCCTGGAACCTGTGAATGTTACTTTATTTGGACAAAAGATCACTGCAGACATAATTAGGGATTTTGAGATGAGATTATCCTACATTATCTGGATAGGTCTTAAATGTCACCACAAGTATCCTTATAAGGGAAAGGCAGAGGGCGATTCCACACCAAAGAGGAGGAGACAGTGTGACCACAGAGGCAGAGGATGGAGTGATGTGGTCACAAGCCAGGGGAGGACCAGAGGCATCCAAAGCTGCAAGGGCCATGGGACAGATTCTCCCCAGAGCCTTTGGAGGGGGCGCATCCCTGCTGACACCTTGATTCTGAACTTCTGGGCTTCCAAACAGTGAGAGAAGAAATTTCTGTTGTTTTAAGCCACCATGTTTGTGGTCATTTGTTACAGCAGTCACAGGAAACAAATATCCTTTGGAAATGAACTAAAAAGGTACATCTTGAAAGAGTATCCTGAAGGTCAGTTGTTTCAGCTTGACCCTAGCCCCCAAAGCTGTGAGCTTGCAGATGGAACACTGTAGGGGAAACAGTCTTGAACTAGATACACTGCACTGCAGTTCTGGTACTTGCTAATGGCACCTGAGTGTGTGGCAGAGGAGAGGCGATTTCCTAGGGAAGTCAGGTCCAACTCTGTGTCACCTCCTGACCTAGGAGGCAATCTGTATCTCACTTAAGCCAACATTTAGTCTGCTAGTACTCATTGTATTTTCTATGTCTCCTTAACCCATGTCTCATTTGATTTTGTTTAATTCCTCAGGCACAGGCAAAGTCCCTTCCAGCTTTCTGGAACTACTTCCCATCTTTGTGAGTCACAGGCCGTAGGTCTTATACCTCTTAGAGGCCTGAAAGTAGAAGTAGTTCTCAGAACGCTAGGATCCAACTACAAACCGGATCCTTGGAAGTAACACTGACCAAGATAGTGACAAATGGCTTTTCTCAGAGAGCTAAGGTGTCACCTAGGAAACTCTGAAATCCTTGGTCCATATACAAACACGTAGGGGTTCTCTTGGCATGTTTATACTTTGGGACAATTCTCAGAGGGGAAGGGAAGAGGGAAAGCTTGGGGAAAATAGTGAGAAAAGACAGTGCTTTCTAGCCATTTCACTCAATCTAGGGGAAAAACATCATTTACTGGCTTTATTGCCTGGGAGAAAACTTATCAATAAATGGAATGGTCCTATCTGGGTCAAAACAAAACTGCCCACAGCTATTCAAGAAGATGACTAGGGCCATGCTTTTCAGCAGCAAAGGAGGCTGCCAAAGTGCCTAAGGCATGGAAACCAGTCAAAGGTGAACCTGTGGCTACTTCCTAGTCCCGGAGTGTCACATCTGGCTCTCAGGAGAGGCAAGTAGCAGAGGTGGAGCAAATCCCTGCTGCATCTGGATCTGTGGCTTGTTTAGTTTGGTGGAACTTCCCTGCTCCGTTTGCCCTGAGAGAGGACTGCATGCAGAATTCCAACCCACAACGGTGGAACCACTTAGGAAGCAGGCAGGAGGTGTTTGAAAGCTCCTAGGGGCGCTGAAACTCAAGCAGACACAGCCATTATTTCATTTGCAGAAGTAGATGAGGCTGATTGATTCTGACCATCACCCCAGCAAATCAAAAAGTCCCTGGCATGTCCAAGACCTCTTCTTCACTTCACACAGCTTGGCAAGGGCAGTCTTCCAGTCTCTCATATCCCTGGTGAATGTCAGGACTGCATTTCAATCAACTTTTATTTCCAAATATACATTTCAGCAATTTTTCAGGAGCTAGGGTGAGGGGTTTGAGAGAGGAGGGGTATGGGCTATGTTACAGTTCAGGAAGGGTATAAAAGGACATTAATCATTCTGTGGAAACCTTCCCGTCAGCAAGTCAAACTGCTGATATTAATGAGTGTGTTTCATATTTCATTGAGTCTCTCCTGGTTTCAGCTGCTCCTTATGACTCAGTTGGCAAAACACAAAGTAGTTGCCCAAGTGGTGTGTGAAAGTCCTATGGATAGGGTAGTAAAGGGGCATTTCAGGGACCAGCCAAGTGCCACCCCCCCCCCCCCCCCCAGGCTCAGAGCGCTATGCTGGTGCCAACTCTAAGCCTATCCATTATCACTTTAGCTACTGACGGAAGACTGCAGTGGGCATGCTCGGTGGGACTCAGCTTCTCAGAGCTTGGGGAAGTCATGAGAAGCAGAGACTGTGGGTGTCATCTGGGGTCTATAACATACTCAAATGCAGGGAGTATATATGCAGCATTGAGGCAACTAC
Organism: Glossophaga mutica; assembly: GCA_039655065.1. Taxonomy (NCBI): domain Eukaryota; kingdom Metazoa; phylum Chordata; class Mammalia; order Chiroptera; family Phyllostomidae; genus Glossophaga; species Glossophaga mutica. The sequence continues at coordinate 139,866,512 of CM077305.1, read as the reverse complement.
AGGAAATGAAGACTTACTTCAGCTTTAGCAGGATGCTACCCTTTGTAGAAAAGAGGAGGATAAGATTTCTTTAACTAAACTGAAGTACTGATTAGCACAGGTATTTTAAGTTAGAAGAAAGGGGAACGGTTGGGGTAGAGGCCAACAATTCTCATCCCCTCAGCACTTCAACTGCAAATACATTTCTTCTTCTATAGACCATTTCTTTGCAGGATGGGAGCTATCTCTTGCCAGTGCCTGGGATGTTCCTGCTCCCTGAACAGAGCCTTTCAGGCACTTGGGATGCTGGGAAAGCCCTTAACTTGCTGAGTTGAGGAAACAACAGGGCTGAGGGAGGAGGCTCTTTCTGAGGGATGATTTCTGCATGGTGCAGAGTCCTGACAAACCTGTGCCTGTAGGAAAGAACAGCTCCTTGAGGCAGGCCCTCTCCCCTGCACTTGAAGTCTCTCCCTGTGTAGTGCTGGTCAAGGAAGGGCTGGTCACCAACTTGGCTAAAAGTTAGGGTGTGTACAGGGGGTTGGGGAGGCCTGAGCCAGCCTCTGCCACACTCACCGAGAAGGGCAGTCTCTCCGGTTGCAGGGGATGGGATTCACAGCAGGGCGAACTTTCCCTGCACAGTGAGCAGGGCTAACCTCTGTGCTGTTTAGGAGACACCTCAGGCGGGGCTGCTGAATGCCCCTGTTACCACAGGAGGCTGAGCAGGTTGCCAGTCTGTCCACCGACCACCAGTAATCTGTCATAGAAGGAGGATCAGAGGTGAAAAGCAGAAAGTATTATTGCCCATGCTGTATATTTCTTCTGAGCCGGGCAGTTGGGGGCGGGGGGTGGTATTATGAATGAGCCTCTGCCCCTCAGTGGGCTCTATTCCCAGTTTATCTAGGCAAGTTATGTGGCCTCCAGAGCCCCCAGTTGGCTCTTCCATAAAATGAGCACGATAGCCCTTACATCAACAAGTTATCGTGAGGCCTGACTATAATGAAAGTAAAGAGCCTAGCTCAGTGCCTGGCACAGAGAGTACTTAACCAGAGGCTATAGCTCTTATTAGTTTTAAGCATACTTTCTATAGTGCTTTTTTTTCCTTCAGACTGGCTCACCAGAAAGTGACTTTTTTCCTTAACAAAGAAATATAAAAATATCAGAGATACTTAACAATCATATTTAAAGGTGCAGATTCAAGTTTGACCTTGTAGATGTTATAAAAAACCAGCCTAACCCTGGCTGGGTGGCTCAGTTGGTTAGAATGTCATCCCATACAACAAAAAGTTGTGAGTTTGATTCCTGGTTGGGACACATGCCTAGGTTATGGGTTTGATCCCTGGCCGGGGTGTGTAAGGGAGGTGACTGATGTTTCTCTCTCTCTCTCAAATCAATAAAAACATATCCTCAGGTGAGGATTAAAAAGAAAAATAAGAAGAAAGCCAGTCTATCCAGAGAGAACTCAATTACATAAGGCACTGATGTCAGGAAGTAAGGCAACTTCTTTGGATTTTCTATTTGGGGCTCTGGGACTCACTCATTGGTAGGAAAGCTCTTAAAATAACTTTGGATCAATAAACCATGAGTGCCTATTTCCAAAGTTGTGTGTTACAAATTTTGCAGATAGGCACTGGTTTTCAGCAGAGAATGGCTGGCTGGCAAGAAAATGGAATATTTGCTTTCCTGTTTGGAAAACCAAATGGCAGGGAAGGATGTTTAAGGGAGAAACTCCATTTTTCAGAGGTCGCCCTTTTCATGGGCTATCTTGGCACAAAAGGCAGTCCCTTCCCATGGAATCCTCCATTTAGAATACACAGTAGAATTTTGCTTTCCCTGAAGTGGCACCGATAGGCCACAGGTACAGTGGGCCTATGGAAAACCCAAAAGCCTTATTTAGTTTCTATAACAAGGCCAGTTTTGGCTCCTTTACCACTGTTTTGGGTTTATTCGTAACTTTCTCGGTGCAGCAAATGCCAGGCCCTGGCCAAGGGCTTTCAACCCACTGGTTTTTCTGGAGGTTTAATGCACCAGCCACACAGGATTCTCAGTCTGTTCTTTAACAGGGCTGCAGGAAAGGGGTCTGGAAAGCACTCGGCATGTGGCTGCCATTGAAGAGTCTTTCTGGGGATAGGCAGGTGTGGGTACCAGCCCTGACTCTCCAGGGCAGGAGGCAAAAACCAAAGGGTTCCAATTATGACTTATTTTGGAACCGAACCAACAGAGAAAATTTGCATGTTTTTTAATAGGCTACTTTACATGCATGAGTGTGTGTGTGTTCTTTACCAGTTAACCCAGCATAAGGGAACACAGTGGACTTTGCTATGTGGGGGTGTTTCCTTGGTCCCGAGCAGCAGCAACATGATGAGCAGAAGGGCCCTCTTAGGAAAGCAGCACTGACTTTTCCAGGTTCTGCTGGGGTGGGGCCTGGAGGCTCTTCTGAAGGGCCTCCTTGTATGGAAACATGGTCCAGCTTCAGTTTTCATGCTCTGGGAACCACCGGAGATCAGAAATCATTTGGTCTACTAGAGAATCAGATTTTTAGGATGACTCACTTGCTTAAGAAATAAGCCCAGCACCCAAAGCCCAAAGGGTTTCTCACCTTGGATGACAAGAGAGGCCTTCTGCATGAGCTCTCCTGCCTCATTCTGAGCAAGGCAGCTGAATTCTCCTTGAGACTCGCCACTTAGGTTTGCAACCTGGAGAATCTGTCCGGCAGCCAAGATATGATGTGACAATCCGGTGACAGTGGCAACTGACCGACCATCATGGAACCAGGTGATATTGGGGGTAGGTTGACCTTTGATGGGGCAGCCTAGAAGGAGAGGAGAGGAGAGCTAAGCCATTGGTAAAGCCAAAAGGATACAACCCCGAGGAGTTGTGTTAGTGGCTACGTGGCTCTAGAGGCCGTGCATATGGTATGGCCTTCCTCATGGCATTTTCCTTATGCTTGCATTCCCAAGCAAACATGTTTTTATACTCTTGGATTCTGGGAGGGTGACTATTATTCATTCAATTAAGTAAAAATTCTTGGAGGACACAAAGTGCCTATTTCTATCTATATCCCATTTTTATCTTAAAGAATGAAGCAATTAATATCCACTCACTGAATTTTTTGGAGTTAATTATTTCCTACAGTAATTGTATAATGAAAGAAATCATTTCTTCAAAGCATTGAGGAAAAATATGTACTATGTAGTGATAGTTAAGAATCAAACCTTAATTGGTAAAAGTCTAATATCTGCCTTCATTTTACTCTTTAAATGATTTTCAAGCCAAAAATTTTTAACAGAGACTAGGAAAGTAATTTTAAATACTCATCTCATTTCTCTATAAGTCAAGAGCCTTGGCTTTCAGGTAGCTCTCACCAAGCCTACACTGGACATGGATGATATTACACTTATTTACACAGTCATTGAACATATTTTGATGCATTAAAATTCCCCAATATTTATGTGAGATATTGTATCTACTAAAGACTTTGTAGCAGAGAATTATTAAAGTAACCTGATTGCAGTTGTAAGAGAAAGATCACTTCCTCTAAATTCAGGGTATTTGCTGAATTTGCCGTTGTGTTCCCAGCAACTTGGCTTCCACTGAAAATTTACTTGGAAGTTTAAAATGCATGAGAAATCATTAAAAATTAAAAGTACTGGCAGCTTTTCTTCAGGTTAGTTAAAAAATCCATTTGGTGACTATTGTTCTGGGGACAGTTAGGATAGTTAAGACTATCTTTCCTTTTGCAAAGAAATACCTAGTGATATGATAAAAAAAAGTGCACTAATAAACTGTGATGTAAAGCAGAAAATTATGAGACCTATGAGACACATGAGTGACCACCTGCATGGATGTGTGTGCCAATGGATCTGTAAAGAGAAGGGATTTTCCAGTGTTGGGCTGTTTTCTATTCTGGGGCAGCACTGTTAGAATTGGTAGAGGATGCTGAGTTAAGAGAGCAAAGGCCCTTAGAGGTCACCCACCCCACTGACAGACGAGGAAAATGGGGGTCTGAGATGTTAAGAGACCTTCCCAAGATCAAGGAATAGGCCTTCGGATTCCTTGCCTTGTGTTCTCATCTCCATATCTACCATATTTTTTCAGACTATAAGACACACCCCCCAATTTGGGAAGAAGATTAATGTGCGTCTTATAGTTCAAATGTAGCTTACCTGGCTCACTGTGCTGGGGGGGGTGGCAGTGGAGTGAGGTCACAAGTTATTAAATATCTTACCACATTTTTTACTTCAAATTTTTATTCCTATTTTCCTTCTCTAAAACCTAGGTGCGTGTTATGGTCCGGTGTGTCTTATATTCCCAAAAATACAGTACTAACTTGTTCAGCTGGGCACCAGCGATTTACCTGGCACCCTGTTACCTATGTCCTTTGTCTACCCACTCCTTTCATCTCTTTGCCCTTTCTTTTTTATATTTTCATTGTAACTGTGTAGGTTGAAGGGGTTGGAATAGACAACTTTGAAAAAGAGCCCTGGAGAAATAATGCTAAAATCTGTGTAGGAAGCTCAGTGTGGGATGTAGTGTTACAGGATCCAATTCTTCACTCTTCCCTGTATCAACTCACTTTGTCATGCAACTTTGCAGTGCCCTCCCATGATGTGTGGGCAGTACTTCCACACCCCCTTCCTGACTTTGGGATTGGCCATGTAATTACTTTGGTCAATAAAATGAGTTAGATGCTACAATAAAAATGAACAATTTGAAAAGGGAATTAAGAAAACAATTCTATTTATAATAGCATCAAAAAGAATATAATACTTAAGAATAGACTTCCGGCCAAGATGGAGGCATAGGTGGACACACTGTGCCTCCTCTCACAACCAAAATTAAGGACAACAAATATTTAGAAATAAGAAAACAAGCAGAACTTATAGAAAATTGAACTGTATGGAAGTCCAACAACCATTCATCCAGACTGGTAAGAGGGGTGGAGTCGAGGCAGGAAAAAGTGGAGGTGTGGACCCGGGCATGCAGGCAGCAGCGGCTGGCAGTTCCCAGGCATGCAAGCAGTGGCTAGCAGACCCCAGGTGCACAGGCGGTGGCTAGCGGACCCCGGGAATGGGGTGGCAACTGTGCAGACCCAGTGAGGTCGAGCAAGGCGTCTGGCTGACCCGGTGGTCCCACATTCGGGCACAGATAATCCAGGCAAAGGGGAAGCGGCAGAAGAGACTGGAATTCCAGAGAGAGTAGAGCAAGCACCATTGTTCCCTCTCAGACCCTGCCCCCACATACAGCATCACATCTCAGCTATTGGGCTGCCCAGCACTGGGGAATACCTAAGGCTCCACCCCTCATATGTAACAGTCATAACCAGACCTCCCCCCCCCCCCAAAAAAAAACCAAAACCAAAAACAAAAAAAAACCCCTCCAAAAATGGCTCAAACCAGAGAGCAAATCAAAGCTCCAGAGCCAATTCCTCTAAGCGACCAAGGGATAACCAACCTATCAGATGCACAGTTCAAAGCCCTGGTGATCAGGATGCTCACAGAATTGGTTGATTTTGCTCACAAATTAGATGAAAAGATGCAGGCTACAGTACGTGAAATGAAGGAAAATGCATGTGGAATCAAAAGTGATAGAAAGAAAACTGGGACTCAGATCAATGGAGTGGACCAGAAGGAAGAAAGAAACAACCAAACAGAAAACAAGGAAGAAACAAGAATTCAAAAAAAATGAGGAGAGGTGTGGTTCTTAATAGCTATGAGTTTGCTGTCTTTTCACTGTCATATTTTTGATCTTCTTTTTCTTAGATAAGTCCCTTTAACAAAAGAAAACTAAGCAAACAGCTAGAACAGGAACAGAACCACAGAAATGGAGATCATATGGAGGGTTAGCAACAGGGAAGTGGGAGGAGGAGAGAGGGGGAAAAGGTACAGAGAACGAGTAGCATAGATAGTGGGTAGAAAATAGACAGGGGGAGGGCAAGAATAGTATGGGAAATGTAGAAGCTAAAGAACTTATGACACATGGACATGAACTAAGGGGGGAATGTGGGTGGGAGAGGGTGTGCAGGGTGGGGGGGATGATTGGGGAGAAATGGGACAACTGTAATAGCATAATCAATAAAATATATTTAAAAAAATGAGGAGAGGCTTAGGAACCTCCAGGACATCTTTAAACATCCCAACATCCGAATTATAGGGGTACCAGAAGGGGAAGAAGAGCAAGTGGAAAAGTTATTTGAACAAATAATAAAGGAGAACTTCCCCAATCTGGCAAAGGAAATAGACTTCCAAGAAGTCCAGGAAGCTCCGAGAGTCCCAAAGAAGTTGGACCCAAGGAGAAACACACCAAGGCACATCATAATTACATTAGCCAAGATTCAAATGAAGGAGAGAATTCTAGAAGCAGCAAGGGGTAAGGGGACAGTCACCTACAAGGGAGATCCCATCAGACTGTCAGCTGATTTCTCAAAAAAGACGTTCCAGGCAAGAAGGGGCTGGAAAGAAGTATTTGAAGTCTTGAAAGGCAAGGACCTACATCCAAAATTGCTCTATCCAGCAAAGCTGTCATTTAGAATGGAAGGGAAGATAAAGTGCTTCCCAGATAAGGTCAAGTTCAAGGATTCATCATCACCAAGCCCTTATTATATAACATTATAGGAAATGTTAAAGGGACTTATCTAAGAAAAAGAAGATCAAAAATATGACAGTGAAAAGACAGCACAGATATTAACTACCACACCTAAAACAAAAGCAAACAACTAGAACAGGAAAAGAACCACAGAAATGGAGATCAAATGGAGGGTTAACAACAGGGGAGCGGGAGGAGGAGAGAGGGGGAAAAGGTACAGAGAATGAGTAGCATAGATAGTGGGTAGAAAATAGACAGGGGGAGGGCAAGAATAGTGTGGGAAATGTAGAAGCTAAAGAACTTATGACACATGGACATAAACTAAAGGGGGGGAATGTGGGTGGGAAGGGGTGTGCAGGGTGGAGGGGATTGATGGGGGAGAAATGGGACAACTGTAATAGCATAATCAATAAAATATATTAAAAAATAAAAATAAAAAATAAAAATACTTATAAGAATAAACTAAGGGGTGAAAGACTTGTTATTTTGAAAATTAGAAAACATTGCTAGAAGAAATTAAAACAAATAAATGAGAGGATATCTCATGTTCATGGATTGTTAAGATTTAGTATTGGTAAGATGACAATAGTCCCCAAAGTGAACTAAAGGTTCAACACAATGCCTATCAAAATCCCAATGATGTTTTTTTGCAGAAATAGAAAAATCTCTTTTAAAATTTAGATGGAATTTCAGGACATCCTATATAGTCAAAACAATCTTGTACAAGAACAAAGTTGAAGATTTCATACTTACTCTTTTTATAACTTTTAAAGCTACAGTAATTGAAGGAGTATGGTACTGGCATAAAGATAGACAGTTTAAACCAATGGGATAGACAGAAATACCAGAAATAAACTCTTGCATATATGGTCAAATGACTTTCAACATGGGTGCCAAGAACATTCAATGGGGAAAGGACAGTCTTTTCTACAAATGATGCTAAGAAAACTGGATATCCACATGCAAAAAACATTGTTGAATCCTTACCTTATGCCACATATAAAAATTAATTGAAAATGGGTCAAAAATCTAAACCTAACAGTTGAAAGTATAAAAATCTTAGGAGAAAACATAGGGGAAAACTGTGGTATTGGATTTAGCAAAGATTTCTTGGATATGAAGCTAAAAGAACAGACAACAAAATAAAGATTAGATAAACTGGAGATCATAAAAATGGAAAGCTTTCATGCAAAGGACACTATCAGTGGATTGAGAAGGCAACCCACAGAATGGGAGAATTGTTGTGGACCGTTCAGCCTGGTTTCAGGAGTTGTAACCCTCACCCCATGGTGGGCTGTGTAAGAGCCCAAGGGACCCACTTCATCTGGGTCTGTTCTGTCACAAGGATGTGACCTACTAAGGAGACAAAGCTTATTTCCCTAGCAGGAGCACTGCTTCTGCCTTACCCATCTCTGGCCCCATTGCTTGGTTGGCAGTCAATGACGGGTAAGACTCCTCATGGGAGGGGCAACCTAAGCCAGACGCAACCACTTGGGAGGCCTCATGGAAGGACTTGGGGGGGTTGCAGCAAAGAGGATGTGATGGACCCTCGCCCCCCGGCTATTCTGACATAGCCCGAGTCTTCATTTCCATCTGGGAGATGTTTCCTGCTTCCTAATTGCCTTAAAGCCTGAAACTGTGGGGGTGAGCGGTGCAGCCCTGTGCTGGCCAGGATGGCTCCCTGGGTGATTGGGCATAAGAAAGAATTCCTAAAGTCCTGTGAAACCTGCTTTGCTAAGAGTGCTCTCCCTTAGGTGATAAGTGTCCCAGGAGGAAATGAGCATGTCTCCCAAAGTCTGGCAACCCCCTTTCCTGACAAACACTGGCTCAGATTAAGCCCTCAGATTGCTTTGAAATGTTAACCATTGTTTGAACCTTGTCGCCTGACATACCTGTATTCCCGTGTATTTGAGCCCAATAAAAGCCTAGTGAGGATGGGGCTCTGGGTCATTCTCCTCTGAGAGTTTGACCCCTTTCCTCCCCAAGCAGAAGATGTCTTGGTAGTTTTTATCTTCATCCGTGACGGAGGGATGGGGCTCTGCGGGTGGAGCCCCCCCACAGAGAATATGTTTGTAAATTGTAGATCTGATAAGTGATTAATATTGAGAATATATAAAGAATTCCTACAACAACAATCACAAGCCACCAAATAAAAAAATAGGCACACCTGAATAGTCATTTCTCTGAAGATATACAAATGGCCAATAAGCACGTGAAAAGGTGCTCAACATCAGTAATTATTATAGAAATCAGGGTGGTTATTAGAGAAAAATGTCCAATAGCAGAAAATAAAAAGTTTTGGTAAAGATGTGGAGAAATTAGAACCCTTGAACATTGCTGGTTGGAATGTAAAATGCTGCAGCCACTCTGGAAATGATATGACAGTGCCTCAATACATTAAATATAGGACTACGATATGATTCAGTAATCTCACTTTTGGATGTGCCAAAAGAATTGAAAGCAGGGATCTGAGTAGGTATTTTTACACTAATGTTCATAGCAGCAATATTAATGATAGCCAAAAGGTGAAACAATGCAAATGATCCCCAGTGAATAGATAAACAATGTGCTGACACAGGTGACAACACAGATGAACCCTTAAAACATTATATGAAAGAAGCCAGACACAAAAGGACAAATATTGTATGATTCCACTTATATGAGGTACACAGTGTAGTCGAATTCAGATTTGTGATTGCCAGGGGCTGGGCCTAGGGGAAGTGGGGAACTATTATTTAATGGGCACAGAGTTTCAGTTTGGGATGATGAAAAAGTTGTGGAGATGTGGAGCATGATGGTTGTACAACAATATGAATGTATTGGATGGCATTCAACAGTGTACTTCAATATAGTAAAATAGTGACTTTTATGCTGTGCGGATTTTACTACGATAAAAGAAGTGAGGGAGATGTGCTGGTGTACCAGCTCCAAACCTGAGTCTACCAGGGGTGTCCGACCTTTTGGCATCTCTTGGCCACAGTGGAAGAACAAGAGTTGTCTTGGGCCACACATGAAATATATTGCAACAAGTAGTCACACAAAAATCATATAATGTTTAAAGTAAATTTACAATTTTGTGCTGGGCTGCATTCATAGCCATCCTGGGCTGCATGAGGCCTGTGGGCTGCAGGTTGGAGACCCCCTGCAAGAGACCTTGTGAGTTTTTGCTTGCGTTCTTGTGCCTTTGCCATTGCCAACAGAAGAACATCCTTGGACTGGCCTGCTGACCCCCAGAGGAAGATGAGAAAAACATGGAGAGTGGTCTGATCACCCTAGCCAAACCCAGCTTACATAAGCTGAACTAAATAAGATTAGTAAGAATAAATGACTGTTATTTTAGGCCACTGAGTCTTTTTCTTTTTAAATGCAGCTTCTTCTTCTTTTTTTAAAAATGCTTCTCCTTCTCTTTCATTACTTTCTCCTTCTTCATGGTAATAGCTAACTGATATACTTAGGGAGAAAGTAATCCTTCTAGTTCTTCTTGGTCCACAGACCCAAGCTCTGGGCAGACCCTGAGTGCTGACCCAGCTATTACCTGACCTGTATCTTATTTGGGTACACAGGAGGAGTGGGCTTTCCACATCCAATACCACTCAGTGGTAGTAGGCATCTATATGCCATGGGCTCCATTGTGGTGTCATCGCATTCCTATCATGCAACAGTGGTGGGAGTGGTCTTGGGAGAGGTGCTTGTGGAGAGGTGCAATGTAGTTAGACAGACATGAACAGAGCAAGAACAATGGGCCAGGTACAGGTTACCAGGGTGGAAAGGCCCGGGTGCCTAGCAATGGACAAAACTGGGAAAACAAGGACCTTGCCCCCAGGGTTACTTTTTCTCCTTTGGCATATCACTGGTCATGTGGTTTACATCCCATGATCTTTCATATCACTGGTCATGCAGTTTGGACCCTCCCTGACCTTTCCTGTCCTGGCATGTCACAAGTTGTGTAGTAGATTCCCTTAGAGGAGGAACAAAGGGCAGGGTAATAGCCTCATAGGACCTCCATACAAGCCCTTGCATGATCACTCCCTTAAGCATTAACTTGTAGGGATAGCATCTAGGCCTCAGTAGTGTTTCAGCATGAGCCCAAAAAAAAGCAGTGAAACCAGACAAGTGATGCCACAGCTGACCTCAGGACCAGCTGTGATGACTAATGAATCCCTGCCCTGTTGCCAGCCAATCAGTGGAGACCACAAACCTGAAAGGAACACACCTGGAAAGCTGCTGAATATTCTATTAAGACCCTTAAAAGCCCTTAGTACTCAGTGGGCTCCTCCTCTGAGGAGCATGCACACATGCTAGCCCCTTTCCCCTCCCCCCCACCTTCCCCCAGGTGCATTTTCCTCATCTCTTTCTTTCTCCTAAATTCCAAGGGCCTTTTTTTGCCTTTGTAACTTGTTTCCTGAACCCATTTCTTCTACAGCTCACTTCACCTACCTTTGACTTTCTAAATAAACTTTTGCATACATTAGGTTGGCCAAAAAGTCCAATTGTTTTTTTCTGCAAAATAAAAAAACACACGTTTCCATCTTCAGTAATAACTTTATTGATTTAGATATTTTGAGTATGTCGCTATTTTCTGTGTGGTGGAACATTGATTATTCTCAATTAATGTTTCAATTTTATCACTATACACTTCAACCGGGTCTACTGGACCATGGAGCATTGTCCAGCCAGAAATCTCTAGCATGAAACTTTGCAAACCACTTTTGACATGTTCAATCAGTCACAGCACCTCCTCTATACACTGCACAAATCCTTTTTGTATTTTAGTTGTATTTTTTGAAGTAATAAGGCATAATATGCCAAAAAAAGTTCCCTATATTCTTCCATTTTTAATATTAAAATGGCTACACAGAACTTCCAGTCCACATGATGGTGTAGGTAAACACAGCTTACCTCCTTGCACAACCACATAAAATTACAACTAAAATATAGAACAAACATCACTCAGAACCTTCAGAAATAGAGTCAAATGGAAGTCTGACAACTATAGAATTAAAGACCCATATCCATCCAGACTAGTAGGAGGGGCACAGACACAGAATGGGCGGGTCCCACATACATGTGTAGTGGATAAAAATTTGGGAAGGATAACTCAGAAGTGAGGAGTCTCAGCCCCATAGCAGCCCCCACAGAAGCTCCCCCACCCCAGCTCAGAGTTCCAGTGCCAGGAAGAATAGTCCCCAAAACAATTGGCTGCAAAAACCAGTGGGGATTGAGTCAGTGGTAAAAACTTCTGAAGCCCCAAGCAGTTTCACTTAATGAACCCACATGTGGACTCACCTCTGAGCTCCAGCACTGGGGGAGCAGCTAGGTAGTGGTATACCAGGAGAAACTCAGGTATCTGCCATCAAGACAAGCAGAGGCCATTATCCCTTTCCTAAACCCTCCCATCACCGAGCCAGCAAGCTGGTGCCATATCTGAGTATCCATCGACCTGGCTAACACTGATTACCCTGCCTTGGAAATCCCTAGAGATTCTGCCCTACCCAATTTATGGGCCACCCAAGCTGTTTTTCCATATGAAGGGCTGGTCTTGGCTCAGACTTTACAACTCCCGAAATCCTATCAAATAAGCAACAGCTGGTCTTAGTGAGCTCCGGGCCTGGCACTAGCAGCAGCCAGCATAAATTCACAGCTTGGATTCACCTGGGAAATTCCAAGCCTAGCAAAAGTAGCAGCCACCTCAGATTGCTTTATAGTATAGGCAGGGTGGCCCCAGACAAAACACAGTTGGGGGCTGACCTTGGCCTGCACCATCTGGGAAACCTCAGAGCCTGCACACCAAGTAGACAATTACAGAACACATCAGAGCACCACTGCCCTTCCCCTGCACAGCTGATCCACAGAGTGTGGAGGTTGGTGATAAGAGGTCAGAGCCGATCTTGGCAGCTGACAGGCCTGGGTAAATCCCTCCCATTGATTTGCTCACAGCAACCAATGCTCAACTACAAGAGGAGGGTGTACTCAGCCCATATGAAGGGTGCACCTTGAGTATCCAGCTTGGGTGAAAGGGAAGGCTGTGGTACTAGACCCTATAGGACATCTACTACATTAGGCCATGGTACCAAGGCATGGAGTCAAAGCAGCTCTACCTAATACATAGAAATAAACACAGGAGGATGCCAAAGTAAGGAGACAAGGAAACATGGCACAAATGAAAGAACACAACAAAACTTCAGAAAAATAGCTAAATGGAATGGAGATAAGCAATCTATCAGATGCAGAGTTCAAAACACTGCTTAGAAGAATGCTTAAGAAACTTAGTGAGGATCTCATAAAAAAGGTCCAGTCAGAAATGAAAGCTACACTAATTGTAATAAAGAACAATTTACAGTGCAACAGCAATAGAGTAGATGACACTCAGAATCAGATCAATGATTTGGAACATACGGAAGCACAAAACAACCAATGAGAACACCAAGGAAAAAAAGGATCCAAAAAAAGGAGGATAGTGTAAGCAGCCTCTGTGACAACCTCAAACTTTCCAATATTCACATCATAGGGGTGCCAGAAGGAGAACAGAAAGAGCAAGAAATTGGAAATCTATTTGAAAAAATAATGAGAGAAAACTTCCCTAATTTGGTGAAGGAAATGGACATGCACATCCAGGAAGCACTGGGAGTCCCAAACAAGATAGATGCAAAGAGGCCCACTCTAAAACACATCATAATTAAAATGCCAAAGGTTAAGGATAAAGAGAGAATCTTGGGGAGGGATGGGGCTGGGATGGAAGTAAAAGACAAAAAACTGTACAAGAACAACAATTAAAAAAAAATAAAGAGAGACTCTTAAAAGTAGCAAGAGAAAAGCAGTTAGTTACCTACAGGGGTGTTCCCATAAGACTGTCAGCTGATTTCTCAAGAGAAACATTGCAGGCTAGAAGGGATTGTCAAGAAATATTGAAAGTCATGAAAAGCAGAGACCTATATCCAAGATTGCTATACCCAGCAAAAATATCATTTAGAATTGAAGGGCACATAAAGAGCTTCCCAGACAAGAAAAAAACTAAGTTCATCATCACTAAGCCATTAGTATATGAAATGTTAAAGGGTCTTATTTAAGAAGAATGGATCAAATTATGGACAATAAAATCAGAAAAAAAAATACATATCTATCAACAATTGAATCTGAAAAACAAAGCAAACAAGAAGAACAGAGACAGAATTGTGGGTAAGGAGAGCATTCTGATGGTTGCCAGAAGGAAGGGTGGGGGGGGAGAATAGGTGAAGAGGTGAGGGGATTAAGAAGTACAAATATTTAGAGCAACAAGTATAAAGGACACATGAACAAAAATTAGGGGTGAGCGGAAATGGGAGGGAGGCGGGGAGGGCTGGGAAGGTGGGCTGGGATGGGAGTAAAATACAGAAAACTGTACAAGAACAATGATTAAAATAAAAATAAAAAATAAATAAAAAAAATAAAAATGTAAAAAAACCAACAAAAACAAACAAACAAAAGAAGTACAAATAGTAGTTACAGAATAGCCATGGGGATGTAAAGTATGGTATAGGAAATGGAGTAGCCAAAGAACTTATACACAAGACTCATGGACATGAATGATGGTGGGGGTATTGCCTGAGATGTTGGGGGTGCTGGGTGGAAGGGGGTGCTGGGTGGAAGGAGATAAATCAGGATAACTGTAATAGCATAATCAATAAAATATAATTTTACACAAAAAGAATGGCAACACCAAATATTGGTGAGGTTGTGGAGCACGTGAAATGCTTACCTTTCACTGGTCAGAATGTGAAATGGTACAATTGCTTTGGAATGCAGTCTGGCCATTAAAATTAAACATATACCTTCCCTGTGACCCAGCAAGGCCACTCCTAGGTATTTACCCAAGGAAAATAAAAACATGTGTTGACAAAATAAATTACAAGAATGGTTATAGCAACATTATTCATAATAGCCAAAAACTGGAAACAGCCCATATATCCATCAACAGAATGGATAAACTGGCATACAATGAGCTGCTACTCAACAAGAAGAAGGAACAAACTACCAGATGTCGGATGAATCTCAAAACAATGTTGAGTAAAAGAGGCTCTACACAAGGAGAACATACCATATGAATGCTTTTACATGACCCTTTATAAAAAAAAATCCATAGTAGAAAAACCCCAGAATGGGAAATGTAAAGTTACGGTAATTTTCTCTTATTTTGATATGCAATGGTGAGGGGATTGCCTGAGGGAGTGGGGTGTGTCTCATGAAGGGAGAGCACAGAGGAAATGTCAGAACAACTGTAACAGCATAATCAATAAAATAAAACAGCTACATAAAAATTCACCAATTTTGGCTTCAGTGATGTGGCTCAGTGAATTGAGTGCTGGCCTGTGAACCAAAGGGTTGCCAGTTCGATTTCCAGTCAGGGCATATGTCTGAGTTGCAGACCAGGTCCCTGGTCGGGGGTGTGCAAGAAGCAACCACACACTGATGTTTCTCTCCCTCTCTTTCTCCCTCCCTTTCTCTCTCTCTAAAAAATAAAATAAAATAAACTCTTTTAAAAACATCACCAATT
This sequence comes from Glossophaga mutica, assembly GCA_039655065.1. Classification (NCBI taxonomy): domain Eukaryota; kingdom Metazoa; phylum Chordata; class Mammalia; order Chiroptera; family Phyllostomidae; genus Glossophaga; species Glossophaga mutica. Next base: position 139,851,421 of record CM077305.1, on the reverse strand, counting down.
TTGATAAGTTTTTAAAAAAATGCATGCTGATGTGAGAGATGTCACAATACAATCTAACAAAATTGTTTCAAATGAAGTAAAAGACAACTAAGCACTACTAGAGCCATCTTATGAAAGAAAACAAAAACAAATGAACTTTTGGCCAACCCAATAGTCTGAGTCTTGGCTCTGAATTCTTTCCTAGCCAGAACTCAAGTACCAAGGTTGCTGAACCAAGGTCCATCTTGCCCCACTCGTCTAACACCTGGTGCTGTTCTTATTGCCAATAAAGAAATCAATTCATTGGGGATCTCCCTGGGGTTGACAGTACTCATCTTCTGCAACCTCAAATGAGTCTGGGGTTAGATGGAGTTTTCGGTGTTTAATAATAGGCAGGAAAACTGTACATTTATTTAGGCAAATAGCATGCTTTAAAAGTGAAGCCTGAAATAAGTATGGCTTTTCAGACTACTGAAACAGCACATGTGTTGTCTCCCAAACACATTGGCTTTGAAAAAGAAAGGTGCCTACACTGTTGAGATGCTGGCTCCATAAATCGTTCTGGTTAGCAAGTGTGGATAGAGCTCTGGTGAAGCTGACTAAATTCTAACCTGACATGTAATAACTTTCCTATTCCTAAGGAAACAGCAGATATTTGGCCAGGGAATCTCTCATATTTACCCCTAGTCTTCATCTTTCCAACTCTTTTAGGATTCATTTAGGAAAGAATATTTAGGCAGAAAAAGGAGTGGTGGCAGCCTCAGGCTGTTTTCTGTGGTTGATAAAGTTACTTATCTGGGAGCCAGAAATATTAGTCAACTAAATAAGGTATGCATTTGCATAACAATTATATTCAAAATCCTCCCTCCTTTTTGGAATTATTTTTTAAAATATATTTTATATAAAATAAAATAAATATATAAAATGTTATACAAAATAAATTTATATAATATATAAAATATAAAAATTATATTTTTAAAATATATATTTTATTGGTTATGCTATAACAGTTGTCACATTCCCCCCATTGTTTCCTTCTGCCTTGCACCCCCTCTCTCACCCACATTTCCCTCCCCCACCTCAGTTTATGTCCACGGTTTGTACATATAGGTTCTTTGGCTTCCCTATTTCCTATATATTCTTAACCTCCCCCTGTTTATTTTGTACCAACCATTTATGCTTCTTATTCCCTGTACCTTTTTCCCCCATTCTCCACTGATAATCCTCCATGTGATCTCCATTTCTGTGATTCTGTTCCTGTTGTAGTTTGCTTAGTTTGTTTTTGTTTCCAGGTTCAGTTGTTGATAGTTGTAAGTTTGTTGTCATTTTACTGTTTGTTATTGTTTTCTTTTTTTATTGTTGTTCAAGTACAGTTGTCTCCATTTCCTCCCCACTACTACCCTACCCCAGCCATCCCCACTTCCCACCCTGAATCCTATGCCCCTTTGGTTTTGTCCATGTGTTCTTTATAGATGCTCCTGAAAACCCTTCCCTCTCCCACATCCCCTCTTGTTACTGTCAGTTTGTTCTTAATTTCAGTGTCTCTGGTTATATTTTGCTTGCTTGTTTGTTTTGCTGATTAGGTTCCACTTACAGGTGAGATCATATGGTATTTGTCTTTCACCACCGGGCTTATTTCCCGTAGCATAATGCTCTCCAGTTCCATCCACACTATTGTGAAGGGTAGGAGGTCCTTCTCTCTTTCTGCTGTGTAGTATTGCATCGTGTAAATGTACTGTACTTTTTTGATCCATTCATTTACTAATGGGCACTTAGGTTGCTTCCAGCACTTGGCTATTATAAATTGTGCTGCTATGAACATTGGGGTGCATAGGTTCTTATGAATTGGTGTTTCAGTGTACTTAGGGTATATATAATTCCAGCAATGGAATTGCCAGGTCAAAAGGCAGTTCCATTTGAAGTTTTTTGAGGAAATTCCATACTGTTTTCCACAGTGGCTGGCCCAGTTTGAATTCCCACCAACAGTGCACTAAGGTTCCCTTTTTTCCACATCCTCTCCAACACTTGTTGTTTGTTGATTTGTTTATGATGGCCATTCTCACTGGTGTGAAGTGGTATCTTCACATGGTTTTGATTTACATCTCTCTGATGGCTGGTGATGCTGAGCATCTTTTCATATGTCTTTGGGCCCTCTGTATGTCCTCCTTGGAGAAATGTCTGCTCAGATCTTTTGCCCATTTTTTGGGTTGTTTGTCTTCCTGGAGTGGAGTTGTGAGAGTTCTTTATATACTTTGGAGATCAAACCCTTGTCTGAGGTATCATTGGCAAATATGTTTTCTCATACAGTTGGTTCTGTTTTCATTTTAATGCTGTTTTCTTTAGCCATGCAGAAGCTTTTTATTTTGATGAAGTCTCATTTATTTATTTTTTTCTTTATGTCCCTTGCTCTAGGGGACATATCATCAAAAATATTGCTGGGTGGAATATCTGAAATTTTCTTGCCTATGTTCTCCTCTTGGACTTTAATGGCATCATGATTTATATTTAAGTCTTTTATCCACTTTGAGTTTATTTTTGTGTATGGTGTAAGTTGGTGGTCAAGTTTCATTTTTTTTGCATGTAGCTGTCCAGCTCTCCCAAGAACATTTGTTGAAGAGGCTATTTTTACTCCATTTTATTCTGCTGCCCCCTTTGTTGAATATTAATTGACCATAGAGACTTGGGTTTATTTCCAGGCTTTCTAATCTCTTCCATTGGTCTGTGTGTCTGTTCTTACCCCAGTACCAGGCTGTTTGGAGTACAGTGACCTTGTAATACAGTTTAATCAGGTATTGTGATCCCTCTTACTTTGTTTTTCTTTCTCAAAATTGCTGTGGCTATTTCGGGTCATTTATGGTTTCATATAAATTTCTGAAATGTTTGTTTTATATCTGTGAAATATGTCATTGATACTTTAATAGGGATTTCATTGAATCTATAAACTGCTTCGGGTAGTAGGGACATTCTGATGATGTTAATTCTTCCAATCCATGAACATGGTACTTGCTTCCATTTCTTTGTGCCTTCCTTAATTTCTTTCTTCACTGTTGTGTAGTTTTCTGAGTACGAGTCTTTTACCTCCTTGGTTAGGAGTTATATTCCTCCTACATTTATTCCTTGGTACTTTATTCTTCTTGTTGCTATATCAAATGGTATTTTTTCCTGATTTCTGTTTGCGATATTTCGTTGTTGGTGTACAGATTGCCTTTAATTTCTGAATATTGACTTTGTATCCTGTAATTTTGCCAAATTCATTTATTAGGTCGAGCTGTTTTTAGGTGGAGTCTATAGGATTTTCTATGTACACTATCATGTCATCTGCAAACAATGACAATTTTGCTTCCTCCTTTCAAATTTGGATGCCTTTTATTTCTTTTTCTTGTCTGATTGCTGTGGCTAGGACTTCCAATACTATGTTGAATAGAAGTGGTGAAAGTGGACACCCTTGTCTTGTACCTGATCTTAGTGGGAAAGATTTTAGTTTTTGCCCATTGAGTATGATGTTGACTGTAGGTTTCTCATATATGGTATATGGCTTTAATTATATTGAGGAATGCTTCTTCTATTCCCACTTTGCTGAGTATTTTTACCATAAATGGGTGCTGTACCTTATGAAATGCTTTTTCTGCATCCATTGCTATGCTCATGTGATTTTTGTCTTTCGTTTTGTTTATGTGATGTATTATGTTTATTGATTTGCGAATATTGTACCATCCTTGCATGCCTGGGATGAATCCCACTTGGTCATGCTGTGTGATCTTTTTAATGTATTGCTGGATGTGGTTTGCCGATCTTTTGTTGAGAATTTTAGTGTCTATATTCATCAGCAATATTGGCCTGAAGTTTTCTTTCTTTGTTGTGTCTTTTTAGGTTTTGGGATTAGGATGATGCTGGCTTCATAAAAAGAGTTTGGGAGTCTTCCATCTTCTTGGATTTTTGGAATGATCTGTGAAGGATAGGGGTTAGCTCTTCCTTAAATGTTTTGTAAAAATTCTCCTGTGAAACTGTCCAGTCTAGGGTTTTTGTGTGCTGGGAGTTTTTTGATTACTGCTTCAATTTCATCTGCTGTTATTGGTCTGTTCAGGCTTTCTGCTTCTTCTTCATTGAGTTTTGGAAGGTTATATTTTTCTAGAAACTTGTCAATTTCACCTGGGTTTTCAAATTTCTTGACAGACAGTTCTTCATAGTAATTTCTTACAATCCTTTGTATTTCTGTGGTGTCAGTTGTAATCTCTCCTCTTTCATTCTGATTGTGTTTATTTGAGTCCTCTCTGTTTTTTTCTTGATGGGGCTGCTTAAAGGCTTGTCAATTTTGTTTATCTTTTTAAGGAACCAGCTCCTGGATTCATTGATCCTTAGAATCATGCTTTTAGTGTCTATGTCATTTAATTCTTCTCCGATCTTGGTTCTTTCCTTCCTTCTACTTGCTCTGGGCTGTCTTTGTTGTTGTTCCTCAAGTTCTTGTAGGCATAGGGTTAGGTTGTTTGTTTGAAATGTTTCTATCTTTTCTAGGTAGGCCTGTATTGCTATGAACTTCCCTCTCAGGACTACCTTCACTGTGTCCCATAAGTTGTGGGTTGCTGTGAGTTCATTTTCATTTGTTTCCAGAAACTTTTTGATTTCTAGAAGAGAAAGAAAAGAGACCTTTCTCTAAAAAAGTTTTTTTTCTACCTTGTCCTCCAGCTTGCTGATTCAATCCTCTGCTTCATCTAGCCTGTTTTTGATTCCTTCAGTTATGTTCTTCAGTTTAGAAATTGTATTCTTCATTTCCTCTTAACCCTTGTTGATAGTTTCTCTTTACCTTTTCATGTTCATATAGTTTTCAGTGAGTTCATTGTAGTTTCCCTGTAGTTTTTGTTAATTCTCAGTGATCTCATTGAGCCTCCTTATAACCACTGCTTTGAACTCAATATCTGATAGTTGACTTGCCTCTGTTTCATTTAGCATTCTTTCTGAGGCTTCCTCCTTTCCTTTCATTTGGGGTTTGTTTCTTTGTCTTCCCATTGTTTGTGGGACTCTTGTTGTTAGCCTCTGATTCTTAAATTGATCTGTTCTGACCTGAGTTTGTGGTGTGAACTTCTGTGGTAGGAGACCTGTGAGATTCAATGGTGCAGTCTCCTTGATTTTTTGAATTTGCTACTCTTGGGACGTCATTTGTTGGCTCTCTGGATGTGTTTGGGTTTTGACTGTTGCTGGGTCATTCTTTAGTGGGTCATTCCCTCCAGCTGCTTGACTGAGGGTCACTCTATCCACCATGTCTTGTATGCTCTTGTGCAAGTGCAGACAGGTTGTATCACAGCTGGCTCTTCTGTCTGTCCAAGGTTATAAGGCTTCTCTCTTGCTATAGTTCAGTTGTTTGTTTTAGGTTATTTGTCCACAATTTATTTGTAATTCCAGATTAGTCCTGGGAGGTTTGTGTGGCTTCCACTCACTCCTCTGCCATCTTGCTACTCCCAGCGCTTCATGGAGCTATTCTGGGCTGAGATTCATGGACCCTGCAGTGGTGGTGAACCAGAGCCAGAACTTGAACCTGAGTTGTACCCTGAGCCTGAACTGATAGCAGCTGATGCAGCCAAGGCTTCTATGGAAGATCCTGGGGAGGAGGAGGCAGCTATGATAACCGCGATGGAGGAGCTACTGTTTGTGTTTTTGATCTTCTTTTTTTCTTAGATAAGTCCCTTTAACATTTCATATAATAAGGGCTTGGTGATGATGAATTCCTTTAACTTGATCTTATCTGGGAAGCACTTTATCTGATCTCCCATTCTAAATGATAGCTTTGCTGGATAGAGTAATTTTGGATATAGGTTCTTGCCTTTTCCAGCCCCTTCTTAACTGTGAGGTTTCTTTTGAGAAATCAGCTGATAGTCTAATGGGAACTCCTTTGTAGGTAACTCTGTTCTTTCCTCTTTCTGCTTTTAAGATTCTCTGTTGTCTTTAATCTTGGCTAATGTAATTATGATGTGCCTTGGTTTGTGTTTCCTTGGGTCGTGTTTCCTTGGGTCCAACTTCTTTGGGACTCTCTGAGTTTCCTGGACTTCCTGGAAGTCTATTTCCTTTGTCAGATTGAGGAAATTCTCCATTATATTTTCAAATAAGTTTTCCGTTTCTTGCTCTTCCTCTTTTCCTTCTAGAGAACCTATGATTTGGATGTTGGAATGTTTAGTGTTGTCCTGGAGGTTCCTAAGCCTCTCCTTATTTTTTTTGGAATTCTTGTTTTTCATGGTGTTCTAACGGAATGTTTATTTGTTCCTTCTGCTCCGAATAGTTGATTTGAGTTCTGGTTTCCTTCTCTTCACTGTTGGTTTCCTGTACATTTCTCTTCATTTCACTTTTCATAGCCTTTACTTTTTCCTCTATTTTGTGACCATACTCAACTATTTCTGTGAGCATCCTGATTAGCAGTATTTTGAAATCTGCATCTGATAGGTTGGCTATCTCTTCCTTGCTTAGTTGTATTTTTGGAGCTTTGATCTGTTCTTTCATTAGGGATGTATTTTTTTTTTTTTTGTCTCAGTGCTGCTGTTACATTGGGCATGGCAGAGCCTTAGGTATTGGACAGGGCTAGGCAACCCACATTGCTGTGTTGTTGTGCTGTATGTGGGGGAGTGGTCTGCAAAGGAACAATGCTGCTTCCTTGGCTCTTGGCTGACTTTCAGTCACTTCCCTTGCTACCCACAAGCAAATTGGGCCCTTCTGGTGCTTATTCCTGGGTGGGTGGTTTTGTGTACATTCTAGAACCCTGTGTGTCTCTCCAATGAACTCTCCTGTGAGGCTGGGAGTTTCTCTCACCACCGCAACCCCTACAATTTTTTTACCACTAGAGGTTTTGAGCCTTTATCTCCCTACCCTGGAACCCTGCGTTGTGTGCTCTGTCTCACTCCTCAGCTGTTCTTCCTGGTTTATCTGCACATAAATGTAGGACCACTAGTCCTCAGGCTGCCCACTTGCCTGTTCTGGTCCACCAGTCACCACCTCACCTGCCTGATCCTCCAGCTGCTGCCTTGCCCTCTGTCCTCTCTGCCCTGGCTGCCTTTCTCTGCCCCTCCTACCAGTCTGAATGAAAGTTTTTTTTTTTTTTTAACTCCTTGGTTGTCAGACTTCCATATAGTTTGATTTTCTTGCAGTTTTGGTTATTTTTTGTTTTTAAATTTTGTTGTTGTCCTTCTTTTGGTTGTGTGAGAAGGCAAAGTGTATCTACCTATGCCTCCATCTTGGCCAGAAGTCCCTTTTTGGAATTAGAGGCCACTGTGAGCAGCCAGGATACCTCTCTTGTTCCACCTGGATACTGGGTCTTGGACAGGTTACCATACATTAGCCTAGTGCTCCTAGTGGGGATGAGTTTGAGGCAGGGGACCTTCTCAGGACAGGCATGAAGGCTTCTGTGATGTGGAGTTCTTGAAATTCATCTTGAGGAAGACCTGTGAGGAGCAGTAACTATGGCAGATGTCTGAGAGCCTGCCTTTGTAGTAATGCCTCTCACTCTGAAATCTATCAAGGTGAAAATCAGCTTTGTAGAAAGTTTTAGAAAGGAATGCAAATTAGTTACTTTCAAATGCAGCTACACAGATTCATGATACTTAACTATAACTCTAAATTTTGATGGGGTCCTCTGGCTTCAGTTTTCTAATCTCTAAATAAGAGCTTTTGACTTAATGATTTTCAAATTAATGTTCCCTGAAACCTTAGGGTTCTTTAGAGGTACCTAGGGATGTATCTTGAGAGTGATTTTGTATAGATGGGGCTTTGGGGCATCTATCCATATTTTAATCACAGCAGTATTAATGTATTTTGTAGTGTATAATGCACACTTTTTTGCCAAAAATTTTGAGGGAAAAATAAGGGTGCATATTATATATGGGTATAATGACATACCATGAGTATAGTAATGCCATGTATAATGTGCACAAAGACATGGGTGTGCATTATTCATGGGAAAATAGGGTAGATATTGGGCATCTACATAAGAAGATTCAACCATTAGTAATAAATTAGATAATCTTTTTTTTTAAATTTTTTCCTTTTAGATTTTATTTATTTATCTTCAGAGGGGAAGGGAAGGAGAGAGGGAGAGAAACATCAATGTGCAGTTGCCTCTTGTATGTCCCCTGCCGGGAACTGGCCTGGCAACCCAGGCATGTGCCCTGACTGGGAATCGAACTGTGATCCTTCGGTTCGCAGGCCCGCGCTCAATCCACTGAGCTACACCAGCCAGGGCTAAATTAGATAATCTTTAAGGTGCTTTTATGTTCCAAGATTTCTCAATATCATCTCAAACCCATCTTCTTTCCTCCTTCATGCAGCCAAGGGCAAAGACTTATGTTCAATCTATACTGCTCAGATCAGTGTATAGTGAAATTGAGCAATGTCAATAAAGGGCTCATGGAAGAGATAGTATATATGGAGGTTACTTAGGATTAAGATAAGGAGAGACTAGGGATGCAGAGTAGGAAGGGGAGGGCAATCTAGCAGTAGTGTAAGCAAAGGTGCAAAGATGAGAAGAGTATTGGTGTAACTGGGAGGAGAAAAGGTTAGTTGACTGGAATGTGGAAACACAGACGTGGCTGGCATGGTGGGAAGGAGTTGCAACGGGAAGGGTCTTGAAGGCCAGAATATGGTCTTTTGGGAGCATCTGAAGAGGGGGAGTGATATAATCTAGATGGGCTTTAAATGGATAATTAAGGTGATTATTTACAAAATGCACTGGGCTGAGAGAAAGGAGAAGCTAGGATATGAGTTCTGATGTGGCAAGACTTGAGACATATTTGCAAAGGTAGCTCTGACAGGATGTGAGGAGGAGAGTGGTGGAAATAAAGAGGAGAAGCTAAAGATACTGGAACACTAGAGGGACTATTAATGGATATAGGTAGTTAGGAGAAGTTATTCCTTATCCCCATCCTTGAAGACAGATAAGTTTTGTTTTAAGCATATTGATTTTAAAGGTTGTTATGGAAAACCAGGATGTAAAATCCATTGACATGATAAAGATAAAAGTGGAAGTCAAAGATAAGAGGTAAAGACATAGATTTTTGGGACCCAGTCACATATATGTGTGCAGATAAAATCTTCAATGAGGAGAGATCAGGCCTCCCGACAAATCAATGGGACAACTCTGAAATTTGATAAGTGAAAAAGGAAGAAGAGGTAGTAAAGAAATCTGAGAAGAAGCAGTCTGAAAGATGGGAAGAAAATCAGACTATGTAATATCATGGAGATACAGAAAGGATGTTGATTAAGAAACCTGTTGTAAGCATATAAGTGATTAATAAGAACTTGTGAAATGAATGAGTGGTTTCATTAGTTTATGAAAAAAAACTTATCAAACAACCCCCCCCTTTTCACATTGTAAAATTCATTAAAACTCATGTTTGAATGGTTAATAATCCTAAGTTAATGAAATTGGAAATGTAAGTGTTTGTATAATCAGAACACTCCATCTAATGCTTTGCACACCTATTTCTTTGTTTAATTCAAAAGAGAACTTATCTCTGGGTCTTGTGTCTTCAGAAGTGGACTAACAACTGGGTTATTAAGAAGATAAAGAATTACAAAGGAGGGAGAATGGGAATGCTTGAAGTGTTGCAAAACAGGAAGAGAGTACATCTGTTTTAATTTTAATTGTTGTTCTTGTACAGTTTTCTGTCTTTTACTCCCATCCCAGCCCACCGCCCCAGCCCTCCCGACCTCCCTCCCATTTCCACCCTCCCCAGTTTTTGTCCATGTGTCCTTTATACTTGTTGCTCTAAACCCTTCCCCTTTTCTCCTGAAATTCCCTCCTCTCTCCCCTCTGGTGATTGTCAGCTTGTTCTCAATTTCAGTGTCTTTGGTTATATTATGCTTGTTTGTTTGTTTTGTTGATTAGAGTAGATCTTGACCAGACAATTCATAAAACAATTTGACTGCTGATTCTAGCTTCTAGTAATGGTAAATAACTTGTTTGGATTGTTCTTCCTGAGATAACAATCACAAAATATAAACAAATGAACAAAAACACATGAAACAACAACTTTGAAAGCACTGAGGAGTGACAAAAAGCAGTGGCAGAAACAGGAGGGAGAGCTTATTCAAGAAAAACCCAGGTGCAACAGGTGTGATTTTCCAGTTTGTGGCTTTCTGCCTGAAAAAACTGCTCAATTCCCACATGGCTCAAAGCTGGGAAACTTAGAGCTTTATTGATTTGAGATGCCAGAGGACAGAGTCTGAGAGCTTTTAGAACAGCCTTAAAGTTAAGGGGAAAAATCCTGGTAGATTCAAAGAGGTGATAAAGTTAAAAATATGCACAAATATTGCACAAATTCTTAATAGGCAGAACCTGGGGAACCCAGCAAAAGATCAGCAGCTAGAGGCTGAATTAGAGTAGAAGTTCAGTTTGTGTCCATTCAAGGGAAGACAAGAGGTTGGAATTTTAGTCTAATCAAGTTACCCACTGGTAGGAGCAAAAATACTCTTCAGAGGAACATGACAGAATCCAGAGTCTCTACAATATATCATTTGTAATGTTCAGAATAAAAAAAAAAAAAAAAGCACTAGACAAGACAAAATGTAACCTATACTCAAGAGAAACAGCAGTCAATAGAAACCAATCCTGAGATGACACAAATGCTATAGTGAGTGGACAGTAACTTTAAAGCAGCTATTATAAACATGCAGGAACAGAAAGAAAAATATGCTCATAATAAATGAACACATGGAATATCTCAGTGGTGAAGTTGAAAGAATATAACAAATTCTAAAGCTGAAATGTACAAAAATGAAATGAAAAATTTATTAGATGAACGTAATAAAAATTGGAGACAGCAGGAGAAAATGTCAGTAATCTTGAAGATAGTTAAGCAGAAATTACCCAATATGAAGAACAGAGGGGAAAAGATTAAAGGAAAATAAACAGTTTCATGGATCTCTAGGAAAATATTAAAATATTAGAAAATATTAAAATAATTAAAGTCTCAGAAGGAAAGAAGAAAATGAGACAAAAAATATTGGAAGAAATAAAACTACCGAATCTCTCATTTTTTTGAAAAACTAAAGCTCCAAGAAGATTAACAAACTACCTAGGTATGTTAGAGTCAAACTGTTGAACTTAATTAAAAAAGAAACAACACACCTCAAAAGCCATGATGGAGCAACAAGGCTGGATTTCTTCTCCTGCCTTATTAACTAGAAAACTAGACAAAAATGTATGAAATGACTGTTCAGACACTGGGTGACAGACCATAGAGGACAGTGATGTCTGAAATAAGAGAAACATTAGGTGAGCCCTGCAAATTCCCTGGCTTCCTGCCTGAAGTCACGTTCTTCACTGTGAAGTACAGAGGGTATGTTAGTTTCTTAAGGTCAATAACAAAGTACCACAAAATTACTTGATAAGCCAAGAAGCAGGAACATGTGACTGATAACCAAGACAAAAATTAGTCAATGGAAACATCAAAAATTGACAGGGATGATGGAATTAGTAGACAAGGGCATTAAAACAGGATATTAAAAATATGGTAAGTATTTAAGGGAAAATATGCACATAGTGAGGAAGGAAATGGAAATTATAAAAAGGATCAAATAAACTGCTAGAAGTAAAGCATATTTTATGAAATAAAAAAATCATGGGATAGAATTGATAGAAGGCTTAATACTATAGGAAAAAGATTTTTGAAATTGAAAGTCTAGTAAAGAAATTATCCAAAGTGAAACGAGAGAGAAAAAAGACTGAAAAAAATAATCAAGTGGTCAAACACATGTTAGATAAGGATATAATCGCATGGGTACATCTGTTAAAAGTCTATGGTTGAGAGTTGTACATTTTGATGTATGCAAATTTTACCTGAAACAATTATTAGTAGGGAGGAGGTGGAGAGTAGGTAGAAGTACTAATAAAGTAGAAATGGCAGAATGGTTTTTATTGAAGCTGGGAGATGAGTATGTGAGGGTTTATTGTGCTGTTATGTATACTTCATACATATATGGAGTTTTTTATAATCAAAAGGAAGAAATGTATTTGCATTTTCCAATCACTGATCATCATGAATGACTGGGTGTCCAAACAATTGCTTTTTACATATTCTGCTTATTCAGCTCTATGCTTCTTTAAAAAAATATGTTTCAACAACAAAAAAATTTGTTGATGTTCCAACCTGCTATTTGCAGATGTTTTCTCGAATATTTTATAATCTGCCCAACTTAAAAATTCTTGCTGGCCTTCATTCAGCTCTGTGGAAGTCGAAGATCACTTTATTTATACTTCTGTCACCTTTGATTCCAACAACTTTAGTTTGGTTGCTCTGTATGGCAGAAGCTGCTAGTTGTCCCCTCATATCCATGCTTTCCTTCTTATAGTAAAATAACCACTGAATGTCAGTTAGGTGGATAGCTGCCTGGAATGGAGACATTTCCCATATGCCCTTGTAATAAGGTGTGGGCCATATGATTACATTCAATGAAATGAGAGGGAATGTCATGTGTATGCATCCCGGGACATGTCTTTCACAGAAAAGAACTTGCTCTTGCCCCTTCCTCCATCCTGCTATTGAGAATGTATGTAGAGCAAACCATCCTGGCTTAGGTGGATCAGGGTAATACTCTGGGATTTCAGAACAATAGGAGTTTAGAAATTTTTTGCCTGGGTCCCTAGATAGCAGTAGGTTGTCTGACCATGCCTGGACCATCTTTCTCTGGACTGCTGTGGGAGACAGGAACGTACTCCAGTCTTGTTGACTGTTATTTTAGGTGTTTGTTAGAGGTTCCTGAATGTATATTCTAACTATGACAATCCAATATTGTTTCCATACGGAGGCAGTGTGCATCTGCTAAATAGGTTATTGTATTTCCCTTCTCATGTGAATGGTGACCATAGAGGATGTATAAGTGTGACTGGTCATTTGGATTGGAAATACTCTAGGAAAGTCTACTTTCCACAATAAAAGAAAAGACCAAAATAAACTAATTATAATTAGGTAAATGAACAAGATTACCAGTCATCTCCTTTTTCTCTCATCAATGTATCTTTCAATGCTTTTTAACTGAGTACATAGCTTTTTCTCCTGAAAGGTTTACTCTGTACTCAAAATTGGTATCCTCCTCAGCATATGGAGTGCAGGCCGCTGTGCGTTTATGTAGATGTTTATGTGCATGTCTCTATTCGTACACAGTGGTCTCTGAGGTTTGCCAACAGCAATAGTCAAAATAAGGAATCTAACATGAATTCCCACTGTGCATGTTCTCAGTGAATAATTATCCACGTTTCCCTGCTAATGAGAAAACCTGGCTTGTAACAGGGGCTCCTTCCTGTCACGGACATTTCTCATTTGTTAAAGTAAAAGAAATATCAATCATGTCTGGAAGGTGAGCAATCTCTGAGTGTGCCATGTTCAAGGACACCAAAAACCATGTGCTAATGTATTCCATGCCTCAAGAGAGGCCAAATAATGAACGCCTCCCCTGGCCCTTTGCTTCATTGAGGACGTTAACAGTATTTTATGCAGCGGCTAGCATCTCTTTTTCTGTTTCCCTCCCAGCTAGGTGAATGTTGACCAGTTCTATCCATGCAACCCCAAGGCCCAGCCCAGGAAATGGTCAGTCAGCAGGGAACGACAGTACTGTCTCTCTCAGCTCTCGGTTATTACAGGTCTTGAGTTGGTTAGGTGGCTGAGGAGGAAGCAGTGCTCAGGAAGGTTGCTTAGTTAATGGGAGTTCTGGCAGCAAAAGCCTCTCTTTATCAACCCTTCTAACCAGTGAAAGAAAATATTGCCTTTAGGCTTCCATTCCTAGGTCCACTGTGGCTCTAAATTGAGCCAAAGCCAGGTGTGATTCACATATGTGTGAGGGTTTTCCTCCTAGTTCCACTTAATTTTTTTTTTGAAAAGCCACATTAACTGGAGAGTGGTAAAAGTTTAGAATGGAGGAGATATGTACAATAAGAAAAATAAATTATATGTGAAATTGTATCCTCTGGGAGTCAGTTTAGCTATAACCTGCCACCAGTTGACACCCCTGATTAAGTCAAATCGACCTCACTGACTTTCTTCACTTTTGTCTCCTATTTCATGTTGGTTTCTGTAACTGAAATAGCATCACTCAGGGAAACAGCCTGAGTTCAACAGGTAAGGGAAATCAGGAGTAGAAAACGGGGAGGTCTGGTGCCCTGGCTTCTATACCCTCTGTGGTAGAGGCTGGCTCACTTTATCAAGAGAGGGCAGGTTGCCTCTGAGGCACCAGCCTAGAAAGAAGCTCTGAACTCATCATGATGATTACTCAATGAATATGAAGGGCTGAAAATCAGCAGGACTTCTGGTCTGCTAAGAGATGGACAAACAGCTTGATTTGTGGGCTTCCTGATAGGATAGATCAAGCCAACTCAGGCATTCATTAGCTGCTTGCCCCTTGAGTGAGCCACACATCCAGAGTTCACTTTCATGAGTTCTTAGCCTTAATGAGCGGAAGGCAAGAGTTCAGAGTGCATATTCCCCCTCCTCTCCTTCCCTTCCAGTCAAATTGCTCGGAAAAAGGCAGCTGAGATTGGTAAGTGGAGTATACAAAGCAAAAATGTAAATGGATTGAAAGAGGTTCCCAAGCAACGATGGTTTGAAAATGGGGAAACATAATCCGAAAGGGGAGGAGAAAAAAGTAGTGTGCTGAGGGTTTTCACTGCTATCTAAAGCTGTGGCAGATTAGGACGTGCTGTGTAAAAATATTAAAGACGTGGCATTATTACTTCATGAGCTGGCTCCGGGCCTGTCAGCATTTCCATTAGAATCCCGTACTTTTCACAGAGTAAAAACTTACTATAAAAATGATGTGTGCTGGGATGAAATTTGGCACTTGGTGGAGTCAGTCTGGGAGTCCTTTCCTTAATTTAATTTTACACAACTGGAAAACACTCAGCCATTTAAAATTTATGGATGGATCTCCATTCTGTGCCTAGTATATGGTGTGTATGGGCCTCACTCTAAGGCCGTGGGGTGACTGGATAGAATCAGGGAAACTGCATTTTCTGGCTCCTTCTCCTCTTAGGTTTGGTGTCTCCTTGGGTGACAGAGATGGTCTCTAAAGCAGCATTGAATGAGTGAGAACTGGCACCAGGCAGCAGGCTTGAGAGGTGTGATTAATTCACATCGAAAAAAACTCAGTTCCTTACTCCTCATTTGTCAGCTGGCCCCCAGAAGGCTGCGGGAGAAGACAAGCAACTTTGACTTTCACTCCGATTTCTGGGACCTCCCAAAAAGCTGGTCAAATAACCAGGCCAACACTATTCCCATATACATTTGCCCAAAGAAAACTAACTTTAAAACATTCCTGGAAAAAAGGAACTATAACAAGCCCATTTTCCATTCCCCAAATGTCTTTTTACCCCTAGGGCAAGCTCTGGGTTTCCATTGGCAGGGGGTTTGCTAATGTCTCCATGCTCCTGGGCATCTGGTGGAAGAACTTGATATATTTCTCAGCATGAAAACAGCTCCATCCAGACTTATGACTTGATTAAGGCCTTGCCTTCTCCAAAATGAGTTGGTTATGGCTTGGTTACTGCCCTTACCTCTACCCTTGGGTACCTGGTTATTCTCTTACAGGTAAGAAGGTGAGAGGCCACTGATGATGCCCATGTGTATGCAATGCTGGCTGTGAACATAAGACTGCAATGTCGAAGTTAGCATTGGCGGTGCTGACCCCCATGCTTATCCAGGGTTAACTGGGCCGCCTGAGGTAGGGGGAGAGGGGCCTGAGGAAATTGTTCTGATTTCTTTATGTTCACAGTAGTGTTGATTGGGATGGAAGCTATCTCAAGTGGATAATACACAGAGTTCCCATGTGTCCTTCTCTGCCAGCAGGCTCTTGGCATTAAACACACCTTTAAAAACACATCAGCATTTTTTTAAAGTTTCAGATTTCTGGGTTTATAAGTCCCTGGTTGACTCTCCCCTCAGGCTGCTGGCAGGTGCTACCTGGCCTGCAGGAGGGAAGACTGGGCTGACCCCAGAGGAGGCCTGGCTGCAGGCGGCCTGGAGCTGAGAAGGGCTTTTGATCCACTGATGAGATGGACTTTTAATGAACTCCAGCATGAGGATCACACTTAGGCCATACCATACTTTTGGAGGTTTCAAGTCAGAAATTCCCTCTGTGTGTATGTTTATCGATTATAGCCACTGACTCTAGATTCTGTAAGGAATGAGACTGATGTTTCTTTCACATTTGGTGCAAAGTGAAACAATATTTCAGGACTTTCAAGAAGTACTCTGTAATAATCAAGGTGCAACTGCTGTAGAAGGAAACCACAGTTTTAGAGTAAAACCATGGACTCTGTGCATATTCTCTTCCCTTGAGTAATAATAGAGCCGTTCTCACCCCTCACTCCAGCCAATGGAAAGGAAGAGAGAAAATATCCACGTTAGGTTGGGGGAAAAAACCAAAGCCAGCAGCAGCTCAGAGCCAACATGCCTTCGTGAACTTAACCTAGGTTTGGCTCTGTTTATGGGCCAAAGCCTTTGCAAAAGAAATAAAAACCCCCACAGGAAAAAAAAAAAAAGAGCCTTTGCTCACAGCCCTGTACACACCCCATTTCAGTTCTCTTCTGCTGAACCAAAGCCACAGAACAGCAGTGGATATGAAGAATGGCTAATATTCATAGCAGGTATCCTGAGAGGCCTCACTGGGGCACGCCGCAGAGTTCAGCAGTGAGTCACAGGAAGGAGCAACTGCTGACGAGGAGTTCCAGAGTGAGCGGTAGGGGTGGAGCTGGGGGTGATGAGGGGGAGCACGAAGACCTTCCCTGAATTTATTATTCCCATATAAGTCTCCTGGGTCTTGAGGTTCTAGAAACTTCTCAACAAAGTAAAGAAAATAATAAACAATGTGAGTGAAGGGAATAAGGGGGAGAGTGCAGCAGGCAAACTGAAGGTGGGATATGAGCCATGTGGAAGGAGAATGAGGAGTGGAAAGAGGTGGTGGTAGTGAGTGTAAGGATGCTGCTAGCTAACTTCTGCTTGGGTAATAATGTATTCTGGCAGGCGCGATGGTCTGGCCTCTGGCAGCCAAGCCCGAAGAGTGTGTGGTCTGCGAAGGGCCCATAAATAGAGATGTCCTGTGAAGAGGAGGACAGAAACTTACAGCTGTGACTGGAAAAGCCACTGTAGCAATGTGCGTTTGAAGGAGAGTAGCTGTCCTAATGCCTGCTCTTTATCTTGCAACATACATTTTTTTTTGTCCTGATTTTTTTGGCTCTTAATCCTCCTTGAGTTTGGTTCCCAGATCTGCCTTGGTTCTATATTTCAGAGGCTTTCTTGGGGCATTTGGTGGGCTCCCTGAAGGCTTAGGGAGAGGTAGTAGGTTCAGATCTCTAGGGCCAATGCTGACCTTTGAAAAAGAATCGCCTGGACTTAGAGGCCCTAAAACCAATGCTGTCTCCAAGTGAGGCAGAGCACAGGGCATATTCTGCTGGGAACGGATAACTTCTTGATCAAATTCCTTGTTTTGAGGATTCCCCAAAGCACTGACATCACTGAAGGTAGGAGGTCCAGAATGGAAAATGCATTCCGAAACAGGGGACATTTACCTAATCTCTGTATAACAGACAGAAGTGAGAATTGTCTCCCCAAAGAGATATGGAAAGCATAAAGGTCCGGGCTTGGGCAGAGCGAGGCCACTCAGGATGGGGAGGGAAGGATTATGCCTGTTGTCCAGTAACCTCTTCGCTAACCCATACTCCACTTTAAAATATGCAGTTAGCATTCACCAGAATTTTGCTCCCAGATCTTCCTAAAGACTAAAGGTGAGACATCTCAGAAAACAGAAGGCAACATTTTCTTACAGCAATGAGATTTGTTTTCACTAAAATTCACTTTTGGATTATGATTATTTTGGGTTGGGGGAACGTGCATAGAAAGTATTTACAGTAAGTACTCATATATTGCTGTTTGACTCTTCCCTTTGTCAAAATAACTTCTTAAAAACTAAGCAGTAGAAAGATTTTTGTCACTGTTGGTAAGAAAGCTTAGAGCAGGAGTTGGCAAATTTTTTAAAAAGTCTGCATAGCAACTATTTTAAACTTTGTAGGTCACGTGGTCACTGTCACAAGTACTCAACCCTGCCATTGTAACAGGAAAGCAGCCACTGGACCATACATAAATGAAATGGAGATGAAGTGGGTGTGGCTGTGCCCGAGGAAAATCTTACAAACAGGTGGTCATCCAGACTTGACCTCAGATATAACCCCTGGTCTGGGGTGTGAGATCATTAGGGTCTCTGTACACTGAGAACATACACTGTAGTAAAACTACTAAGTGCCTGTGCAAATTTATTTTTACACCCAAAGACAACTGCTGTTTTTATAAAATGACTTCAATACATTCTTTGCCAATTAATAGGCTCAAATTGTTATTTAAAAAAACACCAATACATGTTCAACATGTATTGTTGAATACAGGTTAGACATTCAGGAAAATACAAAAATAAAATAATCCTGACCACTACAAATGTTGTTTCTTCCAATCACACAGATGCACATATACTGCTGGATAGATTGATAAATCTTGGATAGTCTCCTCATCAAGATGTATATAGCCCTTTTAAATTGTTGCTTAAGATTTTTTATATGAATATCAGAGCTTTTGTTTAATCAGTTCTCTAGATAATTACATTGTTTTCAATTTTTCACTAATTAAACCATGGTATGGTGACTTTCTTAGTATATACATCTCTGTATCCAAACATCTCTTTAGCCTACATTACTGAGGTGGCATTAAGATTGCTTAGAAATATTGGTATACATTGTCCAATTGCCCTCCAGAAATGTTATAGTAATTTATGTTTTGGGCAGCAATGCACGATAGTACGTGTTAATCAATTCTTGGATATTTTGGTTGATAGGCAGAATAAACTCCCCCAATAATATCCACATCCTAATCTCTGAAATCTACAACTATGTTACCTTACAGGGCAAGAGAGACTTTGCAGGTATGATTATGAAAGAATGTTGGGATGGGAGATTATCTTGAATTATACAGGTAGGCTCAGTGCAATCACAAAGGTCCTTATGATAGAAGGACAGAGGGTCAGGGTGAGAGTCAGAGTCCCTGGCCACTTAAGATTTAATGTTGTAAACAAGTATCTTGCCTATATCTAGGGCAGTAATCAGGGGCCTGCCTGGCAAGAGATCCTTTTCCTTCCAACACAAAGTACAAAGGCTGGGCGCTGCCCAGCACCCACTCCTTTTTTTTTTTTTTTTTACCTATCTCGCCCTTTAGCTTGTAGCCTGGAAGCAATTGATTTCTGTTTAGAAATTTGGATACCACCAATTCCTCTCTTTTTCCCTTTCCTTTTTAAAATAATTCAGTCCAAAAGCCATTCTGTGAGGCCAAAGAAGGCAGTGTTGGTAGGAAGAAGCGGGGTGTCATGGTAAATGAGAATGGGGCATTGAGCCTGAACAGGGTGAAGAGGGGTCGTGGTGATGATCCAGTGAAGGTTGTCAGAACCCGAATGGGATGAGGACTAAATCCATATGGGCTTTGAGGCAGTGGTTATAGAAGATTGCTTATATAGAGATGGCTTTATTAATTAAGTAGATATATTAAAGATAGCAGACAGCAGAGAGTTACAAATACTGAAAGGGTGAAAAATAGAATAAATCTTGTGTTCAGTAAGAACTGGAAACACAAGAAAGGACTCCTGGGTCCCAATATATAGATAAATTTAGAAATGTAGCAAGTGTGTTTGCATGTTTGTATATGCATATATATATATATATATATATATATATATATATACATACATATATATATGCGTGTGTGTACACACACACATATACAGATATCTCTAGTTCTGTGCACTGAGAGAGCCTCACAGTGGTGAACTCCAATACCAATGAACAGACCTGACATTGAGATCTTGGTTACTAAATACTATTTGTTAATTCCGAAGCAGGTAAAGGTCAAGATGAGCCTGAAATATCTTGTGGCAGAAAATAATGAAGTTCTCAAAGAATGATATGGACATTTAGGGGTACAGGTTTCATCTTAAAGGGGTCTCATTGGCTAAAACTGGGAAATATTTTTTACATCAAAATAAAAAAGGAGAACAATAGATTATAGACCACTGAATCATACAGGAATCCACAAGACCATGAAGATATAAATAAACAAATGAATAATTTGAAAATTCAATGAGGAATGAGATATATATCATAGTCTCAAAGCACCTCTTTATAAAATACTTATTACAAGGGGAAAAATATCGTTACAATAGAGAAGTTTGGCAGATATCACTGGAATTGGCATCGATTGTAATGGTACAATGGAAAGCATGGCCATGTGATCGGGTGCAATATGGATGCTTCTGCCAAAGATGCACTAACTTGAATCTGATCATGAGGGAGTATGAGACAAATCCAAATTGAGGGGCATATTTTAAAACAACAGGCCCATAATGTTCAAATTGTTAAGGTCATTTATGAAAGTCAAGGGAAATCCGAGGAATGGTTCCAGATTGAAGAAGACCTAAGAGACATGACAACTAAATACAACGTATAATTTGAGACTGCATTCTTTTGCTATTAAGGACATTATTGGGACAACTGGCAAAGCTTGAAGGAAATATACACTGGGTGATAGGGTATCAAGTTGTCAACTCAGTCTCAGATGGATCAGGTAGAAACTTTTCTTTAAGCTTCCAACTTTTTTGTATAATTGAGATTACTTCAAAATAAAAGTATGGTAAAGAAAAAATAGATTCTTATACCAAATCAAGAAATAAAACAATACGTGAAAGGAGAGAGAAAAACTGCTCTATCCACCAAGACCTCAGTATTTGGAGAACTGGAGAGCTGAGAAACATGAGCAACCAAAGTGGGTTTTGTTTTTAAGATCTGAGGAGAAATCATCAGCTTTTGAATGAAATAAAGTCATTGTGTTATAAACTTTGAGTTATCTGTAGTATTTAAAGAATAGAGAAGCCATTTTCAGAGACATTGGGTAGAGGAAGGAAGAAAAATTCTTCCAAAGTCATGGAACAGAATGAGGTTTTTTGGTTTACTAAATATAAAAAGCTTACAATTAAGCTCTGTAAAGATGGCTCAACAAAAGTCTTGTTTGTTTTACTTTATCTTCAATTTAACTTTTCATTATATTTTTTTCCTCTGCAACCTACACCAATCTAGAAATACTTTCAGTGTGCTTAGCAGAAAAGTCTGTAGCACAGTCTCAAGGCCCTCTTCTGTCTCTCTGACATGCATTTCTGAATCAACTGTGATGAGTCAGTCTCTGAGCCATGGCTTTGAGCAAAGATCTGAGATGCCACAAAAAGTTCATTAAGGTTGAGAGCAGCGGGATTACAAGGAGAATAATGAAGAGGAGGTGCAATCTTTATTGTGCATGTAGGAACACTGTGGTCATTTTCTTCTGGGCCTTCATTCTTTTTCTGGGCTTAGGAAGCTGGCAGGACAACAGACACGCAGGCCTATGCTGGCTTATCTCTCCTGATACCACTTCAAAGAGTTACACATTAGACACAACGGTCCCTGCCGCGTTTCAGAAAGAACCTTGAGTGAATTTTTGGTCTTATCTCCTTGGTAACAAAGGTACAGGGAGTTCATTATTTCTGAGCAGATAACTGCCAACAGAGAAATGGAGAATTTCATAACTATAATGAATTTTCACATAAAAGATTTTTGACAGAATGATATTTTTGGAATGAAACTTGTCTTTCTACATACCTTTCAGAGATAAAGTAGTAAAGGTGAAGGATAAAAGAGTTTGAACTTTTAAACAGATATAAACATATTACTAGGTTCTATTTCCAGAATTACAGTACAAGTATCATCATCATCATTTAAAAAAAAAAATTGACCTAACCTACCTCTGGCCCAATCTACTTTCCAAGATTTGCTTTGATAGGCTCTAGTGGATAGGGAACAGCCAATGGACAAAATCCTTTTTAACTGTATAGGTTTTCAGAGTGTGTAAATCTTTTCTATTTTCAGCAATGTTTCCTGCAACTGTACTAGCATGGCGATGTCCTGGCAAGCTGTCTCTCCCCAAATATTCACAGAAACATTTAAATGAAAATAAAACCCAACTACAGCAGTGAATTCCTTATTGTGATTTTAAGGGCACTGAAATGTGATTCTGGCTTATTCCTCTGCTCTCCTTTCTACCAGCAAAGTGAGGGCGTTCCCCAAGCTATTAACCCTGTTTCTGTGGACTGTGCGATGGTCAAGATACCATGGAGTTCTTGGCACGTAGTGAAGGTACAAGAAATATTTGTGGAATTGAACTAGGTGTTCAGTTTAGATGTTATTCATTTATTCTTGAGTAATATAGACACATGACTCAAAATCTAAATAGTAATAAAAGGAATTCTGTGAAGTTCTTATACCTCTTTCCCTCAAACACCTGATTCCTCTCCTTCCTGACAACTTTTTTTTTTTTTTTTTTTTTTTTTTTGTATATCTGGAGGGTAGTTTTTGGACATAAAAAAGAAATTCAAGCTGACACCCCAAAGAACACCATACCTTCCATTTTTTTCCTCTTCAAGAGTGAAATATAGTTCAGTGGTCTGCTTTTTACCTCTGGGGGCCTTCAGGTCTAAGGAATCCCAAAAGTTCTAATGTCAATAATGCCAAAACCCCCGGGAACAAGGAGAGGAATTTAAGATAGTGTGTGTGTGTGTGTGTGTGTGTGTGTGTGTGTGTGTGTGTTGTGGGACTGTCTTCAAAACTCTTATCCAGGAGACAAAAAGGCAAAAAGGTATAATAAAGATGAAGCTGGCTAGCAATTCTCCTGCTCCACAAAAAGAAAGAACTGGAGGTAATTATGGTAAGAGGTTAAACAAACTTTCCATAATATCTGCCAAACTCAACTTCTCCAAAACACAGAAGGTATATAACACATGAAAAGGTGAAAGACTGCAAACCTCCACAAGTGGTAACAGGTAACTGATTTGAGACAAGACCTTGCCTGAATTTTGATTCCAACATTTATTTGTACAAGAAACTGAGTCCAGGAATGTGGACTCCATAGGTCAAGTACTGGATGGAGAACAGGACTTGTCCTTGCCACATTCCTCCCTGTCTCCCATGGAGGGGGTGTCTGATTCACACCTGTGTTCCTTTCTTGGCCTGTCTAATCCCATATATCCTTGTTGGTGCTGCTTTGGTCCCATTTTCCCAACATGTCTACTCAGATGCTGGAGTTCTCTGTGTTCTATGAATGAGACTCTCCAGGACAGTCAGGGCCCTCCCCAAAGGTTCCTTCAAAAAACAATAATGCAATCCGTATTACAGTGTGTGACAAATAGGAACAAGTAGGGGCACTGCTCTCATCTAGAAAGGGGCTTTACGAAAGGTCCAGAATCTCTCCTGAAACTCTGCCTTCCCCTGGGGGTCCCAGACGTCCTACCCTGCAGCCACCCTTGCTTTTGACCCCAAGAGTTTACAAAATGCTTTTATATTTTACTGTCATTTGATTCTAAAATCAGTCCTCAGAGATAGGTTATTAACTCATTTCACTCATGAGAAAGGAAGACTCAGGAAGGCTATGAGACATGACCACAGTTCAACTTCTGTTTCAAAGTTCACATTTTTTCATCCTTTGGGTTCAGTAATGAGCATAAGCCCTTTCCTTTTTCTTCCTTAATTTATATAATATCAGCTAAAATTTCTAAAGATAACTTGACTAAGAAGAATGTTAAATTAACTAGCAAATATGTAACAAAAATATAAACAGCATGAAGTTGGCAAGTTGATAAAAAGGTGAGTTGAGGGAAGTTCAAATCTACCTTCTTTATCCCTGTATCCAGGACCTGGTTCCCAACAGTATTCTTTATTTTTTCCAGCTTTACTGAGACACATAACATTGTGAAAGTTTAAGGTGTGCATGTGTTGACTTGATGTACTTATATATTGCAAAATGATTACTATTATAGTGTTAGCTAATACCTCCCTCACATCACATAATTGCCATTTATTTTTTGTGACAGGAACATTTAAGATCTATATCCTTAGTAACTTCCAAGTATATAATACAGTACCCAAGGGCATTCTTAAGTTTTCCTGCTTCCTACACTTTAAGAATGGGAGAGTTGGGGCAAGAGCATATACTACCAAGATAAAAATGACTAACATTAACTGAGCACTTACTACGTGCCAAGGCACCATTCTAAGCACTTTGCATATATTACTTCATGTATTTCTTTCAAAATCCCTGAAGGTACATGCAGTTATTGTCTCTATTTTACAGTCAAAGGCAGAGAGAATTTCCAGAACTTGCCCAAGGTCATGTGGCTGTTAGCATGTGGCAAAGCCAGGCATTCTGGCTCTAGATACTACATTTCCATAATGCTATGAAAGCCCTAATGTGCATGGGAAGGGGCCCAATAGACAACCTGAAACTTAGAAGGAGAGATGGGAATAGAATTTCAGGAGAGAACTGAAACCCCTGCGACTGTGATCTTTTGTTATTAATTCAGTCCTCTCTTTAACTTCCCTCCTCAAGTACGTAGACTGCTTTCTCACTTCTGTGTTGATGTTTGTAACAAGATAAAATGTTCCTTGATGTCAGAGGACATGCCTCTTCTCTGTTCCTACCCAGAACATGGCATAGAGTGAACCATTCAATAAGGTACTCATATCCTGGATGATTTTTCAGTTGGTAATTCATATTTATTGTGGCACAAGTTTTGATCCTATCGGGAAGGACTTACAGCAAATCGGAGTGAAGAACAGAATGAATTTCTTGGTTTGTAGATTCGACAGGGTAGTAAGAAATAGAGGCAAGAAATTTACATATATTAGCATCCACTTTGTACCAAATACTAAACAGGGCACATTGTTTATGATATCTTTTTTTTCATGCAAGGGTTAGATCTATATTATCTATGTATATGTGCGTATATATACATAAAACTCTGGTGTGATTTTTGCATATATACAATGAGTATAGCAGTATATGCATGATTTATAGTGGCACAGGCATCGCTATAGACTTATGCTGTAATTGGTATGGTGACCAATGGCCTTGTGGTGGTTTTCTTTTTCTTTTAGTTATATCTTATTGATTTTACGATTACAGTTGTCCTAACTTTTCACCCTTTGCCCCTCTTGACCCAGCAACCCTCACTCCCTCAGGCAATCCCCCTACCATTGTTCATGTCCTTGGATCATGCATATAAGTTCTTCGGCTACTTCATTTCTTATACTGTACTTTACATCTCTATGGCAATTCTTTAGCTACCTATTTGTACTTCTTAATCCTCTTATCCATTCATCCATATACCTCTCCCATCTGGCAACCATTAAAATGCCCTCTGTATCCCTCTGTCTCTGTTCTTTTTGTTTGCTTAGTTTGCTTTTTGGATTCAATTATGGATAGATATGTATTTATTGCCCTTTTATTGTTCATATTTTTGATTTTCTTCTTTTTCTTAAATAAGTCCCTTTTACATTTCATATAATAATGGTTTGGGCCCTGGTTGGTGTAGCTCAGTGAATTGAGTGTTGGCCTGTGAACCAAAGCATTGCTGGTTTGATTCCTAGCCAGGGCACATGCCTGGGTTGCAGGCTATGTCCCCAGTAGGGGGTGCACTAGAGACAATGACACGTTGATGTTTCACTCCCCTTCTTTCTCCCTACCTTCCCTTCTCGCTAAAAATAAATAATATCTTTTAAAAAATAATGGTTTGACAATGATGAACTCCTTTAGCTTTTTCTTGTCTGCCCTTTGATTCTAAATGATATCTTTTCTGGGTATAGCCATCTTGGCTGTAGGTCCCTGCTTTCCATGACTTTGAATATTTCTTGCCAGTCCCTTCTAGCCTTCAAAGTTTCTCTTGAGAAATCAGCTGACAGTCTTATGGGAACTCCCCTGTAGGTAACTAGCTACTTTTCTCTTGCTGCCTTTAAGATTCTCTCTTTATCTTTAACCTTTGGCATTTTAATTACGATGTGTCTTGGAGTGGGCCTCTGTCTTGTTGGGAACTCTCTGTGCTTCCTGGACGTGCATGTCTATTTCCTTCACTAAATTAGGGAAGTTTTTTAAATTATTTTTTCAATTAGATTTCCAATTTCTTGGTCTTTCTGTTCTCCTTCTGGCACCCCTATGATGTGAATGTTGGAATGTTTGAGGTTGTCCCAGAGGCTGCTTACACTATCCTCTTCTTTTGGATTCTTTTTTCTGCTTGTTGTTGTGATTGGCTGTTTTTTGTGTCCTTAGATTCCAAATCATTGATTTGATTTTCAGCTTTATCTATTCTACTGCTGTTTCTCTATAAATTGTTTTTTTTTTTTTTTTAATTTCAGTTAGTGTACCCTTCATTTCTGACTGGATCTTTTTTATGCTGCTGAGGTCCTCACTAAGATTCTTGAGCATCCTTATAACCAATGTCTTGAACTCTGCATCTGATAGATTTCTTATCTCCATTTTGTTTAGTTCTTTTTCTGGAGTTTTGATCTGTTCTTTCATTTGGACCATGTTTCTTTGTCTCCTCATTTTGGCAGCCTCCCTCTGTTTGTTTCTATGTATTAGGTAGAGCTGCTATGACCTCCTGTCTTGGTGGTGTGGCCTAATGTAGTAGGTGTCCTGTAGGATCCACTGGCACAGCCTCTCATTTCACCCAAGCTGGGTCTTTGTGGTTCACCCTTCATGTGGGCTGAATACACCCTCCTCTTTTGTTGAAGCTTGAATGCTGTTGGCAGGTCAATGGGAGAGATTTACCCAGGCCAGTCAGCTGCAAGGACTGGCTGTGACCACTTACTACCAACTTCTGCCATCTGTGAAAGATCAGCTGTGCAGGGGCAGGGCAGTGGTACTCTGACTTAGTCTGTAGCTATCCACTGGGTGTACTGACCCTGGGATTTTTAGGGTGGTGAAGGGCAAGGTCAGCCCCCACCTGTGTTCTGCTCAGGGATACCTACCTGAACTATAAAGCAATCTGAGCTGGCTGCTACTTCTGCTGGGCTTGGAAGTTCCCAGGTGAAGCCAAGCTGTGAACCTAAGCTGGCTGCTGCCATATGGGCCTGGGGTCACTTAGCTAGAGGTACAGGGGCTGGGAGTTCACTGAGGCTAGCTGTGGCTTGTTTGAGAGGATTTACAAAGTTGTGGAGCATGAGCCAAGACCAGTCATTCACATGGAAAAGCCACTGTCAACAGCTTGGGTGGGCCCTCAAGATAGGTGGGATGGAGCCTCACGGGATCTCTAGAGGGGGACAAATAATGTTAGCCAGGCTGATGGAGTCTTAGATATGGTACCCACATGCCTGCTCTGTGGCTTTATAGGGGGAGAGTTCAGGAGAGGGATGATAGCCTCTGCCTTCCTTGCTGTCTGGGAGAAAGCTGTCCCCTCAGCCTTGAATTGACACTAGACACTTCAGTTCCTCCACATATGCCACTGGTGCTTTTCAAGCTGATACCCTAATGTTGGAAGTAAGAAGGATTGAGTCTGAGTAAGTTAATGTGTGAGTTCTTTAAGAGGAACTCTTGGGACTCCTGAACTTTTTTTTACTGACTCAACCCCCACTGACTTTTGCAGCCAGATGTTATGGCTTCTTTTTGGCACTGGAACCCAGTACTGAGGGGCCTGGTGTTGGGTTTAGACACTTTGCTCCTGAGATATTCCTCCCAAATTTTTATCTACCACATGTGGTATGGGACTAGCCTATTCTGTGTCTCTGCCCCTCCTACCAGTCTGGATGGATGTGGTTTCTTTAGTTCCACAGTTGTCAGACTTCCACTCAACTCAATTTCTGACAGGTCTGACTGATGGCTATTCTATAGCTTAGTTGTATTTTTGATGTGGTTGTGTAAGGAGGTGAACTGTGTTTACCTATGCTGCCATCTTGACTGGAAGTCCACATATGATACCATATTTAACCCTTAGTATAATACTTTGTTGAGATGGGCACTATTACTATGGTCTGAATGTTAGTATCTCCCCCAACCCACCTACCAAATCCATATGTTGAAATCCTAATGCCAAATGTGATGGTATTAGGACATGGGGCCTTGGGAGGCCCTTAGGTCATAAGGGTGGAACCTTCACGAGTAGGTTAATACTCTTATAAAAGAACCCCCCCCCAAAAAAAAACAAAAACAAAAACCCCTAGCCCTTCTCACCTTGTGAGAACACAGCAAGAAGGGGTTGGCTACAAGTGAGGAAGAGGGCCTTCATGAAACTGCAACCATGCTGCTGCCTCCAGTACTATGAGAATAACATTTCTGTTGTTTATAAGCTACTCACTCTGTGGCATTTATTATATCAGCCTGAACAGACTAAAACAATTATTTACAAATGATGAAACAGATGCTGAGTATGTAGAAACAGATCTGAGGTACCTCGCTCCTCTCTATTCTACAAAGTGGTCACGATTCTTTCTTTCCTTCTGTCATCTGCCTCTGGGCCCTGGGACTTTGTCACACTGCCTCTGGGGCCACACAGACACAAAGAGGTGCAGAACCAGACTGGGTAGTTTCAAGAGCTGATGCAGGATTAAGGAAGGATTTATTAGGGAAAGTGTAGAGTTCCTCATTTTCCCACTGATGGACTTTCAATACCTGTCTGTTTCAGGGGCATCCAACTCATTCATGTCATTCCTCTTAGACATGGTGTGGAGGAAACGCGGGCCTGGGAATTGTGTCTTGGTGCCAGCAAAATGCAGGGGCAAGTGTCAGTGAGTTTCTCAAGGTCTCCCTTTCCTGACCATTTGAAGGCTTAAAATAAGCCTGTGCCTGGATGCTTGCTGTGGTTTGGAACAGTGGCTAAGCAGGGAGATTTACTACCTTGCTTTCTGTGTCCAACTATTTTAAGTGTCACTTATGCTGTAATGTTTTTTTAAATTTATGGATGTTCACTCTTCAAAGAACCTCTTTACTCCTTCCTGTGGCTTTCTCGTAAATGCCCTCTGAAATACTGACTTAGTTTTACACTGTATGTACTATAGAGCTTCCTGAAGTCCCTTTGGGGTCTCTGTTCTTTACTTTGAATTTTATGTAAAAATAGACAAAAGTGCATAAACATGTGCCAAAAACCCCCACAAAATGTTGATCTTTCTTCTTAATAGCAAAGTTTATTCTCTTTGAGGACAAAAATACAGGAAATCAAGAGCATTTTCCTTGTGATATAAAACTTCAGGTGCCCAATATAAATGAGGAAACAGAGGCCAACTGATGGTTCTTTGAAAAGGGTCAGGATAATTTCCTCTTCTTTCACCTCCTTATCAAGTATGCTGGCCCTCTCCTACACTTTTTTCCCCTTTCCTGTGCATCACTTTCCTTGCCACACCTGCAATTTCTCATGGGATGGGCCACCATTGTGGACTAATTTTTACCTAACCTTTGACCATCAGAACTTGTTGTTCTCACAGCTATCTTTAGAGAGGAAGTTCTGATGATCTCAGTCTTCCTAATTATCATATTAAAAGTGACTTCCCAGCAGATGTGGCCTAAGTTACTCACTGACTATTGCTGAGTGAATTTCCTCATACTGGGTTCAGGAAGTGTCTGATCTAGCCTGTATCAGAAGAATAAGGAAGTGTACAGGGTGGGGTGATGCTGGAAGTACGTATGAAAGATGATAAAGCTACAATTATAATAGACATAAAAGATGGAAATGACTCAAGAGGACTTCCAAGCCGAGGGCCGATTACCTAGTCTTGTTTCAAATCACCTGAGAATATTTATACAGCCTCTGTTCTTCTCAGGACCTAGAATCTAGCTGGGAGACATGACAGTGATGGGAAATATCACTAATGTTACAGGTGTGGTAGGTGAAGTGTCATATTAGTGGTCTACAGCAGGGTTTGACAGACTATGGCCTGAATGCCAAATCTGACCCTGTGTTTTTTAAAAATATTTTATTTCTTTATTTTTAGAGAGAGGGGAAGGGAAGGAGAAAGAGAGGGGGAGAAACATCAATGTGTGGTTGTCTCTCACATGGCCCCCACTGGGGATCTGGCCTACAACCCAGGCATATGCCCTGACTGGGAATCGAACCGCAACCCTTTGGTTCACAGCCTGCGCTCAATCCACTGAGCTACACCAGCCAGGGCTGACCCTGTTTTTATAAATAAAGCTTTATCAGACCACAGCCACATCCATTTATTTATTGTCTATGCCTGCTTTACAACTGTAGAGTGAAGCAGTTGCAACAGAGATTTTATGGCCCTCAACACTAAAGTGTTTCATACCTCAGCTTTTACAGACAAAGTGTGTTCAACCCTGATCTAGAGTGGGTGCCTTCTGGGTGCTGTAGGGAGAGATCACTCCAGGCTGGAACACTGCAAGAGGGCTTCACATAAGGGCTTAAACTATGTCTCAAAGACTTCCAGGGTTTGCCTAGAGAGGATGGTGTGGGAGAGGGTATTCCAGGCAAGGAAGGCTCAAGACCATGGCAATTACCAGGGAAAAGTTTGACAGGAACAGAGAGATTATTTGAATAGGAATAAGATGGAAAGATGTATGTACAGGCTAGGTCTGAATAGCAACAAGCCTTGAATGCCAGGATAAAATACTCTAAGTGATGAAACACATTTTTCCCATACAAGTCTCTACATAGGTAGTAGGGACTTTTCAAGTCCGTTTGAGCTCTAAGAATCAATTTTTTAAAAGTACTGATGCCTATTCCCATTCCCAGAGAGTCTTTCTTAATTGGTCTCAAGAGGGTCATTAAATTTTGTTTGTTTGTGAAAAACTTCTCCAATGACTCTATTTTGCATTTGGGAACCTCTTCCAAGGAGGAGGAAATAGCCAGGAATGTGCCTGCAAAAGCCAAGATCAGGGCCGGGTAAATGTAGCAGGTGCCCAACACATGTGAATCAAATTAAATCAGCAATATTGGCTTGTTCCAGAGCCAGCCTGATAAGCCTCCGTTTTACTAGAGTCAGTTATATCGCATTCACTTGGCCACATGGTTACCAATAAAAGAAATCACTTCTGCCCGCCCTGGACTAATCTTGGAAAAGCCCATGATGCTCAATACAATATTGAGTCTGTTCATACATTTGGGCATTTATAGAGTTTTCTTTCAGTGTTATTTTACCATGACCATTTACAAGGCCTCACACAATGTGCCCCTGGCCTTGTTACCTCTCTGATCTTCTCATCCACATACAACCCAGGTGACTCCCCTCCTGCCACTGCACTGGTCTCTTGTTCTTTGAACACACGAGGCATGTTCCTGTCTTAAGGACTCCACACAGGCTTTTCCTCTTCCCCAGATGCTCTTCTCTTCCCGTCTCCAATCATGTGCAAGGCTCAGTAGCTCACAGTCAGGTCTTTACTCAAGGATTACCTTCTCACTGAGCCCTCTCCTGACCATCTATATAATTTAAAATCGCATCCTCTTTCTCACATAGGTACTTGAATGCCAGGCTAAAATACTCTAAGCACTTATTACCTTTCAACATACCATGAGATTTACTTTGTTATGCTTATTTTCTATTTCCCACATTACAATGTAAGCTGTATGAGAGAAGGGATTTTATCTTTCATTCTCTTCTGTATCTGCAGTGCCCTCAATGGTGACTGGTACATAGAAGGAACTCAAAAAGTATGTCTATTATACAAATGCTGAGAATGCTTTTACTGGTTCTTCAAGACTGAGCTCGAACAGTTCCTCTGTAAACCCTCCCTGATTCTGCCTTTGGCAAAGAAAGGAGTTCTCCCTCCTTTGTTCGCTTTGGCTTCTTTTGAAACTGTTCAGTGCTTTCTCATGCATTATTGACTTTTCTTTCTCCCCTACTGCTTCTGACCTCCACCAAGTCTGGGAGAGGGCATAGGACCTGGCATCTAGACTGAACAGGTCTATGTTCAGGAAATGAGCCAGAACTTCGCAACACAAGCTGTGGACTAGTCTTTTCCTCATAACCACACTTTCTGTATTGCACACCTATGTAGTACTCCCTTTTATTCTAATGACTTGAGTGGTCTGAAATGGTTCATTAGTATGTAGAAGGTACAAGAATTTCAATGAGAAAAGCCTAAAAAAATTTGATGCTTTTGAAAACCTTTTGTTTATGTGGATTAACTTTCTCTTCCCTCATTAATCTATTTACCAAGTCCTGTTGAGGTTACTTCCTACATAACCCTGAATTTATTCACTTCTTTTCATCATCTTCTGCTCTCTAGTTTAAGCCGCAGGTAAGTACTTTTACCTGGAATACTACAAACATTCCTAAATGGTACACTCTATCTAGTCTCATCCCCTGGAACCTACTCTCTACATAGCAGCCACAATGAGCTTTTATTTTTTTTATTTTTATTTATTTTTTATCCTCACTGAGGATATTTTTTTCATTGCTTTTAGAGAGAGGAAGGGAGGGAGAGAAACTGATGTGAGAGAGAAACATCGATAAGCCACCCTCACCAAACCTTCAGCCTAGGTATGTGCCCCAGCCAGAAATTGAACCTGCAACCCTTTGGTTATGGGATGATGCTCCCACCAACTGAGCCACACAGGCCAGGGTGAGCCACAACAAGCTTTTAAAATCACAAATCAGTGCTTGCTTTGGCAGCACATGTACTAAAATTGGGATGATACAAAGAAAATTAGCATGACCCCTGCACAAGGATAACACGCAAATTTGTGAAGTGTTCCTTATTTTTAAAAAATTAAAAAATAAAATCATTAAACAATAAAATAGAATTTAAGAAATGTAAATAAAAATAAAAAAAAATCACAAGTCAGATGATGTCTCTTCCCTGCTTTAAACCATTCAGCTTTTGCATTGCACAGCACAAAGTGAGAAAGTCTTACCTTGGCGTACAGAGTGCCAGCAATTTGCTCCCACTTTTCTCTTCAACCTCATCTTAGGCCACTTTCCCCTTGGTTATCACCTCTGCTGGTTCTCCTGCCCGGAACACCTTCTTTTCAGTTGGATAACCTCCCTTCACTTTCCCAATCTCAGCTCAAATAGCCTTCTCCTCAGAGAAACCCTGTCTAAAGCTCATACCAGGAGTGCTATCCTATCTCATGTTCCCACAGCATCCATTTCTTCCTCTTTTTACCACTGCTCTCTTGTTTGAATTACTTTCTCCACCAGACTCAAGTGGCCCTACTAGAATTCAGACTGCACAAGGGCAGGTACATTAATCTGTTTTGTTCATGCCTGTCTCCTCAGTATCTAGAGAACAGCGTCTACTGCACAGTAAATGTGCCATGATTTTTTTTCTTGAATGAATGAATTAGGCTTATCTATCTTATTTCCTGTGTATCTCTGGACCTAGGACGGTGCCTGGCACATAATAGGCACTCAACAAATTCTTATTGAATGAGGAAATCAATCTTTGATATTGCCTTCTTAGGCCCTTTACCAAGGCTTTCAGCTTTGAACATTAATATTTATTCAGTGGCTTTCTCATATACTCTCCTACCTTGAGGAGTTTATATCCTCGTATGTGAATAATGATTGTAAGCTCCACCTGAGCTTCCAGCCATAGCTCCCTCATCAGTGTGATATGATTTGTAACTTCAGCATTGGAGAAAGAAATAAATTTTCGCCCTTTAGTATGAGATTTTCAGTCAGCAAAACCACTGGTGCTCTTAGCAGAGATATCTGGAACTGGATCTCATGCCAGCC
The DNA here is from genome assembly GCA_039655065.1 of Glossophaga mutica. Classification (NCBI taxonomy): domain Eukaryota; kingdom Metazoa; phylum Chordata; class Mammalia; order Chiroptera; family Phyllostomidae; genus Glossophaga; species Glossophaga mutica. The sequence continues at coordinate 139,817,904 of CM077305.1, read as the reverse complement.
AGGCTCTGCAATTCTCAGCATTTTCAATAAGCAGAGAAGAATATGTGGAAGCTGCTTGTCTCAGGTGGTTGGAAGGAAAATGCCACTGCCTGACCGTGGGCCTTGGCCTCACTGCCTGCCTTCTCCAGGGCTGGAAGGGCTCCGAGAAGTGGCATTGTAACACAGGCAGGGCCCTGGGGAGCGTGTTGATGCTGCTGAGATGCTGCTGTGTGTGTTGGCTATGACCCTCGAGTCCCTGACTAGGGAGAGGGGTCAAGCACAATGACTTCTTTCATGGAAAAACTTGACTCTGCAAACTCAGGTTTGAAGGCTTGAATCTCTCTCCTCTTGGCAAATTACAAGCCATGAGAAAGGCTGTGCTGTTTGGCTCTCTGAGGGTTAGTATGACATGGCAGGAGTCCCTCTGGCAGAGATGTTATGAGGAGTCCCTCTGACTGAGGCATTGGCACTTGCTCCCTCACAAAGGAGAGTTTGTGACTAATTATAGGGGGTAGAATAAACCTTATGTATATATTCTGTAAAACATTCTGATGGGGCCTGGGCCTAAACAGGAGAGAAAAGGCTTCTTAAGCCCCATATTTGGTTACTGGAGGCACTTGAAGTCATCTAATTCTGACAAAAATCCATGACCTTTACAATATAGATTTTCTCTTTTTCCCAACCTTCCTAAGAAAGATCTCTATTTTTTTCAGGCTTTTTTACTTTATGAAGAAAGCCTAATCTAGTGATGGGATAAAGGGCAGAGCGACACAGTGAAAAGTGTGCCGTTGCTCAGATACAGGAGATGTGTGATCACCGCCACAGACCTTGGTATCCTTTCCACATAATGAGGGGGATGGACTAATCAGTGGTTGGCAAACCTTTTTTGTAAAGGACCAAAAGGAAATATTTAAGTCTCGTGGGCCAAATGGTTTCTGTTGCAAGCGCTCAACTCTACCATTATGGTGTGAAAGAAGCCATAGACAGTACATAGGTAAACGAATGGGTGTGGCTACATGCCAATAAAACTTTACATAAAAAAAACAGATAGTGAACTAGATTTTGTCTGTGTGTCTTTGTTTGCCAACTTGGGAAACATTCTCTCTTAAAAGCACCTATGTACTAATTCTAGAACATGATTATCAAGACTAGAGAACAATTACAAAAAACAATGAGAAAATAATTAATTAAATGGCAAAAAGCACATACTTATCAATAATTACTTTACATGTAAATAGGGCAAATGCTCCAAGCAGAAGACATAAGGTGGCTGAAGGTATATATAAAGACAAGGCCTGTACATATGCTGTCTAGAAGAGACCCACTTCAAATGGGAAGACACACAGATAAAAAGTAAGGGGATAGTAAAAGATATCTCATCCAAATGGAAAGGGAACAAAGTTAGGGTTGCAATACTTATATCAAACAAAATATACTTTCTAAACAAAGGCTGTCATAGAAGATAAAAAGGGCATTTTCATCATATAAAGGGATCGGGTCCATGAGAAGATACACTCTTGTAAACATTTATGGACCCAATTTAGGACCACCTAAATACATAAAGCAGATATACGAAAGGAGAGATCAACAATAATACAGTCATAGTCGGGGACTTGAACCCCACACTGACATCAACGGATACATCATCCAGACAGAAAGTCAATTAAGGACACAGTGGCCTTAAATAACACATTAGACCGAATACATTCATTTGCTATTTTTAACCAAAAGCATCAGAATATACATTCTTTTCACCCAGGGGCATCAGAATATACATGTATCATATATACAGCATATATCAGAATATCTGTTCCACTGCAAACAGAATATTTTCCAAAATGGACTACATATTAGGCCACAGAACAAGTCTCAATAAATTTAAGAAGACTGAAATAGTAACAAACATATTCTTGGATCATAATGGTATGAAACTAGAAATCATTTACAAGAAGAAAACCGAAAAACACACAAACACTAAAGGCTGAATAACATGCTACTAAACAATGAATGGGTTAACAGTGAGGTCAAGGAAGAAATCAAAAGTGCCTTGAGACAAATGAAAATGAAAATACCATGACCCCAAATCTATGAGACACAACCAAAAATAAGAAAAATCTCAAATAAACAGTCTAACCTTATACCTAAAAGAGCTAGTAAAACAAGAACAAAGCCCCAGGTGAGTAGAAGAAAGAGTCTAAAAGTTCAACATTAGAGAGAAGGTTGAATGAGAATGGCACCTCCTATCAGTGCAGCCATTGAAAATAAAGCTGTAGAAGAATATTGAGAGGCATGGAAAGATGACTGTTATATACCATTCAGTGAAAAAAGTTACAAGCAGTACATAGAGTATGAATTCATTTTAGACAAAAGATATGTATTATGTGTATATTGGGGAAAAGATGTCAGCACTGGTTTCCTATGAGCTAGGTAATTATAGATAATTCATTTTCTTCTTTTTGCTTTTATTCTTAATTATTCCACAATGAGTCTGTATACTCCTATAATAAAAAACTCCAATAAAAATTATTCTTCAAAATATATCAAAGGTAGGACCCTATAAATGATACTGTGAGAGCTATCAGTCTTGGGTCTCAGAAGGCTGCGAAAAGGTATAGGTACTCCAGGAAGACATGAGCTATAGTTGTTCTAAAAATGGAGCCCTGCAACCAGACCTGGACCTGGACCAGTAAGGATGGGGGCATGAGCCTTGCCCTCCAGAACAGCTGGCACAGTTTAAGCCTCCCTGCAGAAAGGACAGTTGTAAAACAAGGACAAAAAATTAGTACCTGTCTTGCCTAGGATAATAGATCCAGTTAGGTTGGGTTTACTTTGCTTGACCAAGTCTCCACTGGGCATTTCCATGTCCATGTCATATAGCAAAGAGTGTATGAGCAACAAGGGACCCTCTAGTCCCTGGTCTTCATTTACTGTTATGAAAAGTGAGGTCCAGATGGGCCCAGGCATGTGTTGCTCAACCTTCCTTCTTGAAAGTTGCAGCAGTGGCTTAACATGACATATCAATGCTGAAGTGTCTGGTAACTAAAATAACCCTTTCTGGCATAGACTCACTACTGGGAACTCAACACATGAGCTTTAATGGGGGAGAGTTAGATCTGCTATATGGCTTTTAAAAATCTGAATCTCCCATTCTCCCTTCCCCCAATGAAAATGAGAATCAAGGTCCATGAATTATTGTTTCTGTGCCACAGAACCATGATGTTCTCTGAATCTGCTGCAGCCAACCTACCTTGTAGATGGGAGAAATACATACAGAGGAATCTCACATCCTCTGGCTACAACAGTGTGGGCAAATAACTTTCCTCCTATCTACCAAATGTCACCATACGTGCTGGGAATGCTAAAATATATCCCAAGGCAGTGCCTGAACTAAGTGCAAAAGAATGTCATGGTTGATCAGGGGATGTCTTGGCTGTGGATGGGTCAGTTAGCAGGATCTTTGCCACCTATTTGCACCCTTGTCTAGAATATCTGTTTCCCTCAAAATAGGGTCTCTTCATTAAATCTCTCTCACTCTTGATTACTCTTACAGAATATTAGAGTAATTCTATAAATATTACTTTTACTGCATCATTCTTCTACTTAAAAACACTCTAAAGGTCTGTCTTCATGTCCCACATAGTAAATCTACTTCCTTAGTCTAATAATCAAAGTCATCCACAATTTGACACCATTTAGTATCAGCAACCATACACAGAATCACCTCCCTGACCCATTTCTTGTACCCAGAGCACACACTCTGGTCTAAAAGGGCCACCAATAGCAGCAGAGATGGGGGCTGGTCCAAATGGGAGCAACTAAATTAAGAGATCAGGATGAGTCAATAGTTGGGAGTTTTGAGATGGAGGAGGGTATCAGAAATCTTGGGGTAAGGGACCAAGCCAAATTTGAGTGGACAAGCTCTAGTTGAGCCTTGTTCATTTTCTAAAAATCCTCACTGAGGATATATTTGTTGATTTTAGAGAGAGAGGAAGGGAGAGAGAAAGAAAGAGAGAGAGATTAGAAATACCGATATGAGAGAGAAAAACATTGATGTGAATGAAAAACACTGATCAGTGGCCTTCTGTACAAACCTGCAACCTAGGCATCTGCCCTGAGAATTGAATCCCCGACCTTTTGGTATATGGGATGATGCTCCAACCAACTGAGTAAAATAAGAAAGTTTACAATGTAGACATTTAATTGTCTACAGTGTAGACTAGTAATAATATTATTCTACAATGTAGAATAATAATAACAACAGCAACAACAACAATAACAATAATAAGTCAAAGAAAATAAGCATTTTAAAACTTCTAATGAATTCTGATCAACATGATATGGAAGAACTCAATACCAAGCTATATCAGTTATAGGAAACAGAATGAGGCTACTTGTTACTGTATTTGTGTCTTATTTTTACCCAGATCAAAAATAGAGAAATCAAAAGCTTTCCGTATATGCCCATATACTAGGAATATTCTTTGCTAATTTTAGATGATAATGAAAACTGAAGCTACTCTTTCTGTGCTGTAACCCTAAAGATACCAGACCCCATGGTCATGTTGATAAGTCATCGGCAGTATGAATGGGAACTCATTGGCCTGCTGGTCATCGTGAGTTGGTGGGAAGAAGAGTATAGAAACTTTAACTTTGAGCCGAAGGAGTAATTCTAGCTGCCATTAGCAATATTTGGGATCACATAGAGTTAGCATAAAGATTTTCTCCATCTGTAGGCCTGTTTTTTTTTTTTTTAAGGCCTTTGAAGGCAGAAGTATTCTTCTCCACCTTTAATATCTCTGGAGATCACTGGAAATGCAGAGGTTTCTCTGGCATCTTCATGATACAGGTGTGAAAGACCCGGGAGTTGGATGCCCTTACACAGCTCTCTACTACCAGAGGCCACCAGCCATGCAGCATTAACTTGGCGAAGGTCCCAATGACAGATGCCAGGGAAGTTATACCTGGTGAAGTTATTTAAACATTTGATTTGCCGATTCTGTCAGAATTGAGTTAGGCCCTACTGATAGAAGGCTAGCTTAAACAGAATATATCAGGTTTTGGGGGATGTTGATATTTCATCTTTCTCTTTGAAAGCTGATTACAGTTCTAGTTTAGTTGGAAGTCAGCGGGGAATACTGCAGTATGGTTGGCAAGAAGAGAGAAGATACAGGAGCTGCTCTTTACTCATCATTCAGTGAATCAAACTGATTTAGAGGATCTGGACTGTGGAATCAGCCCAAGAGGATTCAGAAAGGAGCAACATTGGAATCTAGAGAAGCTAGAGTCCTGCCTAAGAAATGTATTCACCTCATATGTAAAGTCAGTCAAGTTTCTACTGGTGAGTGTGGATTCTGTAGGCAATTTAGTGATTTCCTGTTGGCCACCCCCCACTGCTGCCTCTTTCCCACCTGCAAGCAGTCACCCATCCATAAATCCTGTCTAGCCCTGGATTTCTGCCCAATGTTCCAGAGGGTTGGACTCACCAAGGAGAGCAGAATTCCCATGATCCACGACCAGCTGTGTTCCCAGAGGAGATGTCAGCACTGAAGGAAGGTTCCGTCCAGTGGCTGAAAGCAAGGCTCTGATATCTTCCAACTGTGTGGGGACTTGGGGGGGATCTGTGAGAAGGCAGATGGTCAGTCATGTAGGTTAAAGTGTAAAGGCTCTATCAAGGGGAGAATGAGAGGTAAGGATGCATGTAAGTGTGTCTTCTGTTATGCAGGCATCACTGTTGTTTCCTCTTAACATTTTTTTTTCTATAGAGAAGGTGTACCTATGAAATTGAGTCTCAATTTTAAACTTAACATTTGATGCCTGAATCAATAAGGTCAGTAATAAGAATCAGGCAAGTAGATTTCAGGAGCTCCTTACTAATACCACTTTATATCACAATACCCATGGGTCCCTATAAATGTGTAGGCACATTAGACTATATTATAAAGACTATATATATTTAGAAAGCTAACATTTCTTAAGCATGTACTAAATGTGACGTCTTGTGCTAAATAGTGTTTCTTTTTTTTAATTTATAACTTTAAAACTCCTTTAGATGGAGGCACTTTATTATTGTCCACACAGATAGGAATACACCACAGGAATTTTTATTTAAATGGAGCCTATGAGTGACTTTTTCTATGAGGAAAAAGGTCCATTTATGATGTTGATAATTTAATTTGTGGTGTGAATTTTTCGTGCTCAGTAGGACAAATAAGCAGGATAGGGATGATTTGCTATTTAAAGTCCAATAAGGAGTCAGGGCTAAAGTCACCAGGGGTCACAGTTAACCAGAGCCAAAGTGACACAATGGGAAATATAGTGGCTTGCTTGTCTTCCAGCCTCTCCTGATGCACTGCAGTTCAACTCCCAAGGCCGACTCCCACCTTTCCCTCTAGAGCCCTTGTTGGAGCAGAAGAAGAAACAGGAGTGTTGTTTTGAAACTGATGGTCATTTCAACAGTGTTCAGTGAGGGCCTACTATTTGCTTGTCACCTCATTTGGTACTTGTTAGGTATGACAAATAAGTCATGATGGTGCCAGAGTCTACTTCAGAAACATACTTCTGCAAAAGACCATTGTGTACAGAAAACAATGATGAACTTGATATGCATATGGGGTCTGGACTAAATAATGCTCCTTTTTTATTACAAAATCATAAGCATGTAAATCTGTAATATAACAATATCATACTCAAGCACATCATATGATATTTTAGGTGAAATGTTCAAATTAAAACTATAAATTATTATACCCATATTATTACCCTACAACCACACTCAAGCAAGCCTGACTTCTGCCAGACCCTGTATATAATTTATATATATAAATTAAAAATTACAAAGATATTATATATTAGATATAAATAACTTAAACATTCTTTGTATGGTATAGGGGAAAAACATCATGTTTGGATTCCAGAATTCTCAGTTTGAGCAGTGACTCTGTCATTCACTGACTTGGGCACTTAGTCCTTCTGAGCCTTAGTTTCCTCATCTATAAAATGGAACCTCATCATATCCAAGATTTCTTTCTACTCTAGAACACCATGGTTTTAGGAATTAACGGTGGCAGTTTACTCAAACCTAGACTTTCCTCATCTCATCCTTTTAAATATTCCCTTAAGAGCACTGAAATTGAATATTGAAGCAAACTGAATTCCCTCCATACTTCAATTGAATATTTCTTTAAGAATATTAAAACTCAGGAAGACTTTGCTTATTTACTAAAAGTTAAAAGGGTTATGTTATGTCCCATCTCCAAAGCCATCAGGTCTCTTTGGAAACAAATGTTGGCACCTTCTAATGTCCTCACTGCTTCTATCATATTTTTCTTTTTTGGTGCATGGACATTTGATCTTCCTAGATAAACTGTAAATTCTCCAAGGACAGAGGTCACCTCTTATATTTATCCTGCATGGAACTTAGAGGCAACATTTCATGAATATGCATGCAGTGGCTATATGAATAAATGAATACAATTCCACCTCATTACACTTCAAGTCTCCATGCTACCGGTTAAGTCATGGAACTTGGCATAAAACCTCAGCTTTATACACAGAATCCCTGATTTAAAAATTAAGCCATATTTTTGGCTGATAAAGAAAGAAGACACTACTTCTGTGTTCATAAACTACCTATGAAACTAACAAACTTTGATTAATAAACCATGACTTCTGATCAAGAAAAGCCCTAAACTTAAGAATCTAAATAGTGATATTTTTTTCTTATCAAGCTTGATGAAAATGGGAGACATTACAGTCTTCAAGCCCCATGTTCACAGTCACACCAAATTAGAGTTGAAATGCGGCAAGAACTGGCTCCCAGAACATGCACACTCCATTGGCAAAGCTGCAGTAGTAGCTACACATCCTAGGCTTTCATCTCTGTTAGCAGAGGCAACAAGGTAGGGTTATTAGCAGGGGGAACCCCACAGTAAGCACCATAACTCAGTGTGGGATAACAGTCTCTGGACTTCTGGCCCCAGGCTAGCAGCTCAGCTGATGAAACCCAACACAAAACAAATGACATCCTTCACTGCCTTGATTTGCTGTGACTTCCTACGATGACTGTAGGTTTATGCAGCCACTGGTGAGATGAAAACCCACTTGGGCCTGTCTGAAATCTGAGTTGGCAGGGGCCAGAGATCCTATGCTTTGGTATACCATCAATTTGGGGTGTGAAAATACAAGTATAGTTTAATTGTTTCCCCCTGAGGAAGTCATGGTGTGTAATTAGTCATATTTTTCATATTTTCTTTTTTCTTAGAATTATAGCTTTCTCACCAAGAGAAAGTGCCCTAAAAATTGCCTTAAAAAAACCAAGACAAAAACAACCTTTTTAAAATTTATTCCACCAGCTTCCAGACTCTGTGGGGAAGAGAAACAGAGTGTCCTTAGTCCAAGGGATAAGGGGTTGTAGCTTACAACATGGCTGCGTCCAGCACTGGGCCACAGCAAGTGTTGGATGGTATCTAAGCAACTGTTATTTTTAATACCTTTTTCATGCCCAGAACTGTGATAGACTCTTTAGTCAGGGGTTCTTTTTTTTTTTTTTTTTTGAAGATAGGAACTTTTTTTTAAAAAATATTTTATTTATTTATCTTTAGAGGGGAAGGGAAGGAGAGAGGGAGAGAAACATCAATGTGCGGTTGCCTCTTGTATGTCCCCTGCCGGGAACTGGCCTGGCAACCCAGGCATGTGCCCTGACTGGGAATCGAACCGCGATCCTTTGGTTCGCAGGCCCGTGCTCAATCCACTGAGCTACACCAGCCAGGGCTTAGTCAGGGGTTCTTATGTTTGGGGATACTATAGTCTGAATGTCTGTGGCTCCTCAATTTCATATGGTGAAATCCTAACCTCCCCAAGGTGATATTGGATTGTGGAGACTTTGGGAGGTGATTATGTTATAAGGGGATTAGTGCCCTTATAAAACAGACCCCAGAGAGTTAGCTTATCCCTCTGTCAAATGAGGACATAGCAAGAAGCCAGCAGTCTGTAGCCCAGAAGAGGCTTTTACCAGAACCTGACCATACTGGCACCCTGATCCTGGATTTCCATCCTCTAGAAGTTTAAGAACTAAATTTCTGTTGTTTTTAAGTTACCCAGTTTGTGGCATTTTGTTACAGTGGTCTGAATGGTGTAAGATAGGAGTGTACCTGTGTGGATTTCATGTAGACTAGCCTATGAACTTTCTCAAGTTACATGAAAAATGTTGCATGAATGAATTTTTCTGGAGGGAGTAACCTATAGTTTCCATCTGATCCTCAAAGAAGTCCTTAACACAGGAGTTCAGAATAACTGCTGTATGTTACCTTTATTTGACATGCTCCCCCTACCCTCTTCACCCATGTGGGCAACCCCTGTTTCGCAGGTTTTCACACAGAGACCAGCATCTAAACTTAGCAAGGTTAAGTAACTTGCTCAACATCATCCAGTAAGTAAGCAGTAGAGCCAGGGTTCAAGCTCATGTCTGCCTGGCCCCACAGTCTGTATTCTCTCTATTGGAAGGCCCTAGGGTGGGGAGAAGACAAGGGATATTGATTTTACCTTTGTGTACTTAACTGGGTCAGGGAAAAGAGGAAGTGGAGGGTAGTTAGTCACCCCCAGTGGAGTCCACTGGGGGGCAACCACCCTCGAGGTGTTTACCTAGGATCAGGAGCTGAGTGCTCTCAGTCAGCTCTCCGTGCACGTTGGCTGCCCTGCAGGAGTAGAGGCCCTGATCCGAGGGGGACACGTCTGTGAGCAGCAAGGATCCCTCGTGCACATGGTGAGGGGAGCCCAGTTTACTTTTATTCCTGAACCAAGTGACTTCAGCTTCAGGCACACCTAGGAAAAAAAAAATAAACTCATCAGCCAAACAGGTTCAGGTACTCTGGAGCCATTTACAACCTCTTTGCAGGCACTCCCTCAGTCAGCATCTGTTGTCACCCTTTGGCCAGACTACATAATGCCTCAGACCTCTCAGTTGTCTGGAGACCTTTTGACTTTTCAAACTTACACTTATGAGGCAGGAAGAGGGAGGCCAGTTAAAGGAAGACGAGGCACGAAGCTGGCCAAGGGCGCCTCCAAGGTAGAAGACAAAGATATTTTGGAGAAAACGTATTATAAAAATGTAAGAACCAAACCTATATCTACCAGTGAATATGAATGATCAACAACTACATGAAACAAAGTGTTGAGTAAGAAAAGTTGGACACAGAAGAGTATATACTGTATGATTTCCTTTCTGTAAGTAAATAACAAAAACTGGTCACATTGATCTAGTTGTTAGTAGTCAGGGTGATGGTTTGTGTGAGGGTGGGACGAATGGGGAGGGGCTGTGACTGAGACAAGGACAAAGGGTTTGGTTGCTGGTAATGCTCTGGTTTTTGACCTGGGGGCTGGTTTGGTGAGTTTGGCAGCTTCATATGTGCACTTTTCTGTCAAGATACTACGTATTAGCAAAAAGTGAAAAGCCACAAAATGTTAATACATTCATGAGCCAGACAAAGGAAAGCCGCCACCAGAGCTGAGACTATATGTAGAAAACAGGGCCGTATTTTTGAAGCCTATGTATTTTCTTTTCTTTTTTTTTTATTTTTTAAAGATTTTTTTTTATTTATTTATCTTTAGAGGGGAAGGGTAGAAGAGAGGGAGAGGGAGAGAAATATCAATGTACGGTTGCCTTTCGTGTGTCCCCTGCTGGGAACTGGCCTGCAACCCAGGCATGTGCCCTGACTGGGAATCGAACCGCGATCCTCTGGTTCGCAGGCCTGCGCTCAATCCACTGAGCTACACCAGCCAGGGCGAAGCCTATGTATTTTCTTAGAACAAATGAACATGGAACTATAGTATCATTAACGCCAAAGAAAAAGAAAGATGACAAGAAAGTACTCTGCTCTCTCCTCAGTCTGTGTTTACTGTCTGTGAGAAAGAGCCAGGGAGGATGTGTGCATATGAGTCGGGATTGCATACCTGATTTTGGAAGTGAGGCTCTGTCTTCTAGGGGTGTTATAAACTGAATGCTTGTGTTCCCACGAATGGATATGTTGAAGCTCTAACCCCAGCATAATGGTATTTGGAGATGGGGACTTTGAAGGTATTTAGGTTTAGAAGAGGTCAGGATGGGCAGAGGGTGGTCCTCATGCTGAAATTAGAGCCCTGATAAAAGACCAGGGAGCCAGTACTCTCTACCAGGTGAGGGCACAGCAAGAAGATAGCTGTCTGCAAGCCAGGAAGAGGGTTTTCACCAGGAACTGAATGGATCAGCACTTTGATCTAGGAATTTTCAGCCTTCAGAACTATGAGAAGTAACCTGTTATTTAAGCCACCTAGTCTGTGGTACTTTGTAATAAACAGCAACCTGAATAGACTAAGACCAGGGACAGTCTTAATTCATCAGGAAGTTTCCTTGCAGTTGACATGCTGATTAGCGGGCCCCAGTTTAACACAAGCCTTCTGCCATAATCTGTACAGGAGGCTCCCTAGCAGTCTGAGCACCGATTTGGGAGACAGAAAGTCTGTGGCATTAATTCACAGATCTCCAGGGAACAGAAAGCTACATCCCTCGCAAGCCCCCGCCTGCTGACTGAGCTCAGAAAGTTTACTCATAGAATTCTTGGGCATATATTCAGAATATATTTGGAATGTCAAATCCTGGTAAACAGGGGCAAACCAGGAAGGGTCAAAGAGCCAGACCTTTTGCCCTGTGCTTTCCCTGAGTTGGGATTGGATTTTGTCCTTAGTGGGCAGCCTACTGTTTAGGATACAGACACTTGTCCTCGAATCTGATGAAAACATTTACCCTCAGTGTAGTCTGTGACACCCAGCTGAAGAGCCCTGTTACAGCCCTGGTGCATTTTCTGTTCCCGAACTCTGGGTGGAGGAAGTGAGATGGGGTGGGAAGGTGATCTCACACTCTCTTGCTAATGAGGAGCTGCCTTGTGTGAACTCACTGGTGTTCCAGGTGCTCTGCTGCCTCAGGTGGGGTTTTCCAGGCCTGGAGTGGTGGCCTAAGGTAGGTGGCCACAGTGTTCAGCCAATCTGTCAGCCCTCTCTCCCTGTTATGGGGAACATAAAAGTAGATGCTCTGGTCTAATCTTGTTTCATATTACCCACAATTCAGTGTGAATCCCTACGGACCTGCATGCTGACTGGAAGAAGGAGGCAGGACTGAAGAGGGAGAGTGGAGACTTGGATGCTGAACCCCTGATCCATCAGGGAGAGGCACACAGGTGTTACTTGATGCTCAAGTGCATGAGAGGGGCCAGGAAAGCATCATCTCTAAATACACCTGGACAAAAGATGCAGGTATTTTTAACTGCAGCACCACTAGGGAGAGCAAGAACATCACCATGCCTGGCCATACCAGGGTGAACTTTGAACCTTGAGCTCAGTTTTTACATATTAAAAAAAATGCACAACATTCAGGAGAGAGCCTCTGAAAGTAAGTTGGAGAAAACACTGTCAGTCATTTCTGTCCTCAACAAAAAATGAGGTCCCACAAACCATTTTCTATACGCATTTCCCTCACAATGAATTTCTCGCATGTAGCATGTTGCTGGCACCTTCCCTTGAGGAGGGCTGTGGGCAGCACACGACTCCAATGGGAACCAAAGCTTTCAGGAACAGGAAGCAGAGTAAGAGAAGTGGATTAAAGGAATTTCACTTCCTCCCACAGAAGCACGATGACTAAGTGGATGGGGGAGCAAACATTCTATCTCCGTGACTGTGCCATCGGGGAGATGAGCTGTGGCATGTGTGTTTCCAGAGCCAACACTTGTGGGCTCTCTGCGTGCAGCATGGGCAGCTCTTGCAGCGAGGAGCCCCGTGGCTCACCAACGTGTCCTTCTCTGCTCAGCACCCGAGCTCCTGCAGGGCAGCCAGAGGAGGAAAGAGGAAATGAGAGGGGAAATGGTGAGAAAGAGGAGGAAGTAGGAGAGGGAGAGAACCCTAGGATGGAGACAGACCTGGGAGCCATTGCTCACTTCCCAAGGAAGGGGTGTAAGCCTCCTCCCTTCCCTTCCTCACTCTGCCTCCTGCCCTCATGAAACTGGGTCTGTGCCTAAAAGCGCTGAATTCCTCAGGTTCATGGGAAAGATGGTGATGCTCAGGAAAGCAAAGGGTAGCAGGAAGTAACCTTCGGTCTCTGTAACACTGGAGCTACAGAAGTGGCAGCAGTGCCAAGGGAAGAGAAATTATGTAGGAATCATTCTATTATGTTTATTAGCAAATCTCTGTCAGGGTCAGTCAAGCAGGTACCTGTGTCCTGAGCTTACTGATGGACGTGTCATCACTGATGCCACATTTTGGGGGCTTCCTATCTGAGAATATGGGTCTTAGGCAGAGAATAGCACAAAAAAGATGCTTTAAAATGACAGCCAGTCATTCCATGACTGGCTCTGACATATCACAAATATAGTAACAATAAGGGAAGAGGGGAAAAAAGCAAAGCATCATAGTTATTTTTTTTCTCTCAAGAAGACACAATGATGCTTTAGAAAAATCCACTAGGTCTCAGTGTGCCAGAGTCCCTTAAAAAAGGTTCTACAGGCTGACAGTGACTGGAGGGGAAACGGGAGGGAATTTCAGGGGAAAAGGGGAAGGGTTTGCAGGAACAAGTATAAAGGACACATGGACAATAACCAGGGGGTGTGTGCAAATGGAAGGTGTTGTGGACCGTTCAGCCTGGTTTCAGGAGTTGTAACCCTCACCCCATGGTGGGCTGTGTAAGAGCCCAAGGGACCCACTTCATCTGGGTCTGTTCTGTCAAGAGGACGTGACCTGCTAAGGAGACAAAACACCTCCCTGGTAGGAGCACTGCTTCTGCCTCATCCATCTCTGGCCCCAATGCTTGGTTGGCAGTCAATGACGGGTAAGACTCCTCATGGGAGGGGCAACCTAAGCCAGACACAACCACTTGGGAGGCCTCATGGAAGGACTCGAGGGGGTTGCAGCAAAGAGGATGTGATGGACCCTTGCCCCCCGGCTATTCTGACATAGCCCGAGTCCTCATTTCCATCTGGGAGATGTCTCCTGCTTCCTAATTGCCTTAAAGCCTGAAACTGTGGGGGCAAGCGGTGCAGCCCTCTGCTGGCCAGGACGGCTCCCTGGGTGATCGGGCATAAGAAAGAATTCCTAAAGTCCTGTGAAACCTGCTTTGCTAAGAGTGCTCTTACTTAGGTGATAAGTGTCCAAGGAGGAAATGAGTATGTGTCCCAAAGTTTGGCAACCCCCTTTCCTGACACACACTGGCTCAGATTAAGCCCTCAGATTTCTTTGACATGTTAAACCTGTATTCCGGTGTATTGGAACCCAATAAAAGCCTAGTGAGGAAGGGGCTCTGGGTCATTTTCCTCTGAGAGTTTGACCCCTTTCCTCCCCAAGCAGTCATATCTTGGTAGTTTTTATTTTCATCCATGATGGAGGGATGGGGCTCTGCGGGCGGAGCCCCCCCCGCCCCCGCATCTGGTGCCCAGGACAGGGGCCCCCGCAGGAAGGGAGGTGGAGAGGGCTGGGGGGCTGTTGGCTGGGATGGGGGTAAAAGGCAGAAAACTTTACTTCAACAACAATCAAAATAAAAATTAAAAAAAGAGAAAGAAATCAATTCAAGCATTTTAAAAAAAGGTTCTAGAGACATATGCTTAATACTGACATTCAGAACATCTAGCACCAGGAGTGCACTGAGCGCAGGAGCTTTGCAAAAATATCCTGAACATGTTAGAGGGAGAAAGAACATTTAATGGAAGCTAAATATTTCATAAACATCATCACATTTTTACAAAAATCTAATGAGGACTATTATTGACCCCATTTTACAGATGAGAAAAGTGGGGCTGAGAGAGATTAAAAAAAGCTGCCTAAAGTCATATTAGTTTGGATCCCTGAATGATTATATGGTGACAGGGCCCCTGTGCCCCATCCCAACTCAGCCCCCAGCCAATCAGTGACCTGCAAATGGCAGGGTGGGGATCTAAACTCCTACATTTGATGCCACAGATCTCCATCTTAACAGGCATATAATCCTCAATTAACATTGTTGATAGATTCAGAGATTTGAAGCTAAAAAAAGTATAACAAAACCAACTTTACTATAAGCTAATTGATACAAACAAGAGGAGTCCCTAAGGCATCTCATCAGCATTAGAATGCAACCATGTTGAATGAAATGACATTATTCGAGGTCCCGCTGTACTCAATATTGTTTGCCGTTGTACTAGACTGACTCCCGAGAGAGGATCTGAATTTGCTGCACTATTATTTTTGGTGTCAAATCCTTAAGTACTTTCTTTTTTTTTTTTAATATATTTTATTGATTATGCTATTACAGTTGTCCCATTTCCCCCCCTTCATTCCCCTCCACCCTGCACACCCCCTCCCACCCACATTCCCCCCTTTAGTTCATGTCCATGTGTCATAAGTTCTTTAGCTTCTACATTTCCCACACTATTCTTGCCCTCCCCCTATTTTCTACCCACTATCTATGCTACTTATTCTCTGTACCTTTCCCCCCCTCTCCTCCTCCCATGCCCCTGTTACTAATCCTTCATATGATCTCCATTTCTGTGGTTCTGTTCCTGTTCTAGCTGTTTGCTTAGTTTGCTTTTGTTTTAGGTATGGTTCTTAATAGCTGTGAGTTTGCTGTCTTTTCATTGTCCTATTTTTATTTTCTTTTTCTTAGATAAGTCCCTTTAACATTTCGTATAATAAGGGCTTGGTGATGATGAACTCCTTGAACTTGACCTTATCTGAGAAGCTCTTTATCTGTCCATCCATTCTAAATGACAGCTTTGCTGGATAGAGCAATTTTGGATGTAGGTCCCTGCTTTTCAAGATTTCAAATATTTCTTTCCAGCCCCTTCTTGCCTGGAAGGTCTCTTTTGAGAAATCAGCTGACAGTCTGATGGGAACTCCTTTGTAGGTGACTGTCCCCTTTTCCCTTGCTGCTTCTAGAATTCTCTCCTTCATTTGAATCTTGGCTAATGTAATTACAATGTGCCTTGGGGTGTTCCTCCTTGGGTCCAACTTCTTTGGGACTCTCTGAGCTTCCTGGACGTCCTGGAAGTCTATTTCCTTTGCCAGATTGGAGAAGTTCTCCTTTATTATTTGTTCAAATAAGTTTTCCACTTGTTGCTCTTCTTCTTCCCCTTCTGGGACCCCTGTAATTCGGATGTTGGGACGTTTAACGATGTCCTGGAGGTTCCTAAGCCTCTCCTCCTTTTTTTGAATTCTTGTTTCTTCCTCGTTTTCTATTTGGTTGTTAGTTTCTTCCTTCTGGTCCACTTCATTGATTTGAGTCCCAGTTTTCCTTCCATCTCTATCAGTTCCCCATGCATCTTCCTTCATTTCACGTATTGTAGCCTGCATTTTTTCATCTAATTTGTGAGCAAAATCAACCAATTCTGTGAGCATTTTGATGACCAGTGCTTTGAACTGTGCATCTGATAGGTTGGCTATCTTTTCACTGCTTAGAGGAATTGGCTCTGGGGTTTTGATTGGTTCTCCGGTTTGAGCCATTTTTGGTGGGTTTTTTGTTTTGTTTTGTTTTGGTTTTAGTCTGGTCGCGGCTATTATGTATGAGGGGTGGAGCCTTAGGTGTTCCTTAGGGCGGGGCAGCCCAGTCGCTGGGATGTGACGCTTTAGGTGGGGGCGGGGTCCAAGAGGGAACAATGGTGCCTGTTCCACTCTCTCCTGGACTCCAGTCCTTTCCGCCGCTTCCCCTTCACCTGGATTATCTGCGCACGCGTGCGTGCTGTTACATAGTGAGGAGTGGAGCCCCTGGTGCTCCTCAGTGTGGGGCAGCCCAGTCGCTGGGTTGTGACGCTATAGGTGGGGGCGGGGTCTGAGAGGGAACAATGGTGCCTGCTCCGCTCTCTCCTGGATTCAGTCCCTTCTGCCACTTCCCCTCTGCCTGGACCGTCTGCGCGTGCGAATGTGGGACCACCTGGTCAGCCAGCATCCCTGTGCGGCCTCACTGGGTCTGCACAGTTGCCCCCCTGTGCCTGGGGTCCGCCAGCTGCTGCCTGTGGGCCCAGGGACCACCAGCCACTACCTGTGCACCTGGGAACTGCCAGTCGCTGCTGTTTGCGCTCCCGCACCTCCACCTTCTCCCTCCGCGACTCCGCTCCTCCTACTGGTCTGGATGAATGGTTGTTGGACTTCCGTAAAGTTCAATTTTCTATAAGTTCTGGTTGTTTTCTTGTTTCTAAATATTTGTTGTCCTTAATTTTAGTTGTGAGAGGAGGCACAGTGTGTCCGCCTACGCCTCCATCTTGGCCGCCAAATCCTTAAGTACTTTCTACTTTCAGAATTAACCTTTCTACTATAACTATAATACCAAGGTATTAAGGAGGGAGTTTTCTCGAATCGATGTGTGTTGGCTTTGTTAGTTCTCTTCTGTTGAGAAGCTTGGTCAGGTTGTGGGTGATTTTTTTCTAGCCTATTGTGATGTGACAGCATATTCTACAGAAAGAAATGTCTGAAAAGTGACAGAAAATACACTCAACCACCAAACAATGTCCACAGCTATGTTGTTGACAAGTTACTTGGTTAGGCTTCATACTCTGGACTCTCTGGTATAATTTGTGTCTAAAAAAGGGAAGGAACATAATCTACCTTTTTCCTCTTGGTGGCAAGAGGAAAATTACTTTTTCCTCTTGGTGGCATATCTTATCAACAATACTATGCTCTTCCTGTTGCTTAAAAGAATGATTGAATGAGTCTGGTCCAAATGGGTTGTAATTTGATATGATTCTAAGGATTAGTGTATTTAATCCCCACTGAGCTGCCAAGTAGGGTGATGTTATAATATTCTTTTTTAAAACCCACACAGGATATTCTTAACTGCACTACTTGTTATGTTTGGAAAGCTGCTTGCACCATGGCAGCCTGTCGGCATCTCAAGGTGGGCATCCACAGAAAGAGGTACCTTGGCATGCTAAGTGTGATGGTCTGGTACAAGAAAAGGAAAGGATACAGTAACGTAAATGTCAGCCTGGGCAAGTCTAAAAAAGAAAGGGAGCCTGGAAAGGAGGTTTTCACCCTCCACATTTCTCCATACTGACTGTCACTGACAGCTAGCTGTTCATAGGACCTATAATCTTCTACCCAGCTAGGTGACACTACCCAGCATCCCTTGTATTTGTGAGTGGCCATGTGACTAGGCCATGTGACTAGGCAATATGAAAAGCAGTGATGTGTGCTACTTCCAGGTGTGGCCCTTAAACCCCCTCCCCCCTAACCATCCTGTACATGTGTTTTCCCTTCTTCTGGTTGAGAGCACAGAGATAACCACCAGGGAGACCTTGTAAGGCAAGTGTTTGAGATAACAGTGCCGCCAGCATTCTGTGACCCTAAATGACTGTGGGGCACATCCTTGCTGGCTGATCAGGCATACTCTTTGGACCCTTAAGTAGGCAAAAATATACTTCTATTGAATTGCAGTCATTGTACCTTTGAGGGTCTACTTGTTACCAGAGTCTAGCTTTCCTTGATATACTGCCCATCATCGACTCCTCAGCTAGTTATTTCTATATCGCTATTCCTGAAAATTTTATCTCCTAAGTCTTTTAAAAGCTTCCCTTGCTCTTAGGACAAAATCTAAAATTGCACCATAATCTATGAGAGTGTGTAAGATCTAGCTCCTGGATACTCCCTGGCATCCTCCAGCCACATGCCGTGATACTTCCTTCTCTGTCTTCTGTACCACAGCTAGAGCAACCTTATTTCACTCCTTCAGATGTAGCATGCTCTTTTTGCCTCAGGCCCTTTGCACATTCTGTTCACAATGACTGAAACACTCCCTCCTCCCCCAACTTTTCATCTTCCACTCAGTTTCCTGAACTCCCAAACTGGCTCTCAAACAGAGAACCAGTAAGGAGGGGTGGTTTATACAAAACGATGAATTGGATCATTTCTCAAGAAAAAGCCTCATCATACTCATTGCTTAAAGATTTTTATATTTAAAGGTTGGCAAGAATTTGTGAGGCTGCATTTTACAAGTTGAAAGCATATGCATGCAAAAGCTATTTAATGAAAAACTACTAACAAGTCAAACATGTAAGGACATGAGTTATTCTATGTAAACTATGCAATATTCTTAAAATAGACTATTCTATAGTCATTAAAATTATGTAATAAGAGAGCCATAAGAGCCACTTGTAGTGGCAAAGTAATGGTAGTTCCTGTAGTTCCTTCCATCATTTAGCATTACAGCTGTCAGCATTTTGACTGGAGACTCAGTTTAAGGACATTTTCTTTGTTTGGTAAATTCACAGAACAACTATGTGATCAAAATGGGGAGTGGAGGCCTGGGTGAAAAAGGCGAAGGGATTAAAAAGTACAAACTGGTAGTCACAAAATAGTCATAGGGATGTACAACACAGGGAATATAGTCAATAACATTTTAATAACTATGTATGGTGCCAGGTGGGTACTTGAAATATCTGGGGGACCACTTTGTAAAATATAGGATTGTCTAACCACTATGCTGTACACCTGAAACTAATACAAAATAATATTAAAAGTCAACTATAATTGAAAAATTAAAAAATAGCAGGCTCTTTCCCACCCACTTTGAAAAAAAAAAGTCTTATTTAATATAAGGTATAATGGCAGAAATACACAGATTTATTTTAGTTAACCATGATTAATAGAAATGGTTTTATGAATAAAAATAAAGAATTTAATGTGCATGGCCAGGCACAAACTGGACAGGACAACCTATAATCTCATTATAAGTTTACAAAGAGTCAGTCTCTGGATGAAGCTGGGAAGACAGGGCCCTCGGTGACAAGGAGGAGTTGGCCCAAGCCGTTTTTAGTGTCCTGGGCTCCCCAGGATAAGTGCTTCCCCACCTGAATTGTGGGTCCCTCAATTTTCTTCAAGTGCCCAATTCCTTGTTTTGGTGCCTTTTGCTCCCTATTCTTTTCCTCCTACTGATCCCAAATCTTAAGAGAAGACCCAACATGGCCCAATATATCTCCAGGTGGTGTTCCATCTCTAAGGACCATGTTCACAGTAATCATATGGGGAGTGATGGTTCTATACAAAGGGTCCCACTTGCATCATCAGTCCCTGCATGAACCAACAGCTAAATCATGGGAAGCCCCATCAAGGGTTTTATCTTGTTCCCCATGTGGGAGTACTGGGCCTGGGATTTGGTTCTAGAAGATTTCACTGATGAGTTTAGGTGTATAGACCAAGGGAAGCTTTACAAAAAGGAAATTAATGTACAGTGAAAGAGATGGATTTATGTTTCTAGTTTCCTGGAGCTATCAGAACATTTCCTGCCTGTCCACTCTGCAGATCAGGCATGACTGGGCAGCCTGGGTTGGGGTGCACCACAGTAGGGGACATCTGATGTGGACAGCAATCAGGGGACCACAGCTGGGCCCTGGCACAAGATCTGTTCATTTCTTCATTGCATCATGGAAGTGAAAACTCTTAAGAGTAGACAGCAAAAGCTCTGGTCCACAGGAAGGGGGAAATAGCAGCTAGGCTTTGTCTGTTGGTGTTTTTGTTTTTCAGTTGAAGGAATTGCAAATACCTTTACACAGAGCATACTAGCACACTCTATTGTCCACTACTCCTCCCGATCCCTGTGACTTTCTGGTCCCTATAGGCCTTGAGTTCGCAAAGCCAACCCAAGGGCAATGCCTATCTACAACTTCTAACAGCACTGGCCATTTTCTTTAATGCCTCCTGCTCCCTTCTGATGTGAATAAGCTTCAGGTTCCTGTCAGTCTTACCTCTGCCACCAACCCCTTACCTGTCCACCACCACTGCTCTGAGTTCAGGCCCCACCACCTGTCCTCGAAACTACCATGATGGCTCCTTAACTGGCCTCCCTGTTCTAGTACTTCTTTTCTTCAATCCACTTTATGCACTGCTGGCAGCTTACTCCTCTGGAATTATGGTTCCCAAATGTCACTCTCTTTCTGCCTTGGTCTAAACTCCTTGGCTAAGCATTCAAGGTCTCCTACAGTGGAGTTGCAACCCACCTTACTAAAGATTAAACCCCTCCATATCACTTTGGCTCTCTGGGCTCTGGTCAGACCAAAGCACACACTGCTGCTCTGTGATAGTCCTGGAGCTTCCCTACTTCCATGAATGCTCTCACATGCTTTTCTCCACTTGGAACACTCTTTGCCCCACCTTTGCATGTTCACATTCTATGAATATGCAAGGATGAGCTAAAAGCCACTGATTTTTATCTCATCTGTTCAAGATTAATTATTCTGAATTAATCTTTCCTCCTCTAAACTTCTGTTGCAATTTGCAGTTTCAGAGTGACTGAGGTTTATGCCTTTCCCACTATTCCTGAATGCCTGAGAACAGAATTGATATTTATCTTGGTATCTCCATCTTAGCACAGGGCTCCATTAATATATGAACAAATGAATGAACACATAAATGAATTTCTCACCTGCAACTTGGCAGTTAATGGTCACATTCACCCCCCGCACTGTTTTGATGGTGCTTCCTACATCCAAGGTGACGGCGGGCTCCTTGGTGTTGATCACAGTTGTTCGTGATGTTTTCACTAATGGCTTTCCTGAAGATGAGAAGAAATGTGAAATTTTACTATGTACAGTGGCTGTGGACTTGAGGCATTCCCTTGAATCATGGGATGATGAACAATGAACAACTGGTATACCCAGCCTTATTCCACTAACCATGTTTTCCTTTGAAGAAGTTGTAACTACACAATATAAAAACCATCCACTCACCCACCTTTCTACTTACCACAGAACTGTCAGGGGGGAAAAAACAAGGATTGAAGAATATGAGGATAGAGGATGGTATCAACAACTTGGATTATTTGTACATTTTATCATTAAATTAACAAATAACCCTATACATTCCATTTTTAAGAGCTTATTTTTTAAAGTTAAGCTTTGTACTTTGAGATAATTATAGATTCACATGCAGTTGTAAGACCTAACACAGAATTCCTATGTACCTTCTACCCAGGTTCCCCCAGTGGTAATGTCTTATAAAACTAGAGTATAACATCATAATGAGGACATTGACACTGATCAAATTAAGTGAAAGAATAATTCCAGCACCACAAGGATCCCGCCTGCTGCCCCTAACTACTCCACCTTCATCTTTGGCAACCATTTAATCTGGCCTCCAGTTCTATAATTTTGTTATGCCAACAATGTTATATAAATGCAATCAAATAGTATGTAATCTTTTTTGATTTTTTTTAAATTTAGAAAAGTTCTTTGGAGATCCTCCCAGGTCTCATATGGTACCATGGTTGTGTATATCAATAGTTTGTTCCCTCTTATTGCTGTGTAGTGTTCCATGGTATGGATGTACCACAAGTTTTTTTAGCCAGTGACTTGTTGAAAGACATCTGAGTTGTCCAGATTCTGGCTATTCAAATAAAGCTTCTATGAGCATCGCTGTACCAATTTTTGTGAACATAGGTATTAATTTCTCTGGGATAAATGCCTAGAACTGTAATTACTAAGTCATATGGTAGTTACATGTTTAGTTTTTAAAGAAACCACTAAACTGTTTTCTGGAGTGGCTGTATCATTTCACATCCCCTTCAGTAATATATGATCCAGCTCTTCTGCATACTTATTAGCATTTGGTGTTGTCTGTACTTTTAATTTTATCCCTCCTGATAGGTGTGTAGTGAAATCTCACTGTGGTTTTAATTTGCATTTCCCTACTGGCTAATGATGTTGAATGTATTTTGATGTGCTTATTTGTCATCCTTATATCTTCCTTGGTAAAATGTCTCTTCATGTCCTTTGATCATTTTCTAATTAGGTTATTTTTTACTATTGAGTTTTGAGAGTTCTTAATATTCTAGATACTAGTACTTTCTTTGATATGAGGTTTGCAAAGATTTTCTCCCAGCCTGTGGCCTTTCTTTTCATTTTCTTAACAGGATCTTTCAAAGGGCAAAAGTTTCTAACTGTGATAAAGTCTAATTTATCACATTTTCCTTTAT
This sequence comes from Glossophaga mutica, assembly GCA_039655065.1. Classification (NCBI taxonomy): domain Eukaryota; kingdom Metazoa; phylum Chordata; class Mammalia; order Chiroptera; family Phyllostomidae; genus Glossophaga; species Glossophaga mutica. The sequence goes on along the minus strand of CM077305.1, from coordinate 139,794,980 downwards.
GGAACATGCCTTTGATATTAAGTTTTACAACTATTTACCTAGATGTAGATGCTAAGATTTTTTTCTAAAAGTTTCATAGTTTTACAGATTACATTTAAGTCTGTGACACATTTTGCATTTATTTTTGTATAAGGTGAGATACTTAGGTCACTGTTCATTTGTTTTTTGCCTATGGATGGCCAATTGCTCCATCACCATTTACTTATTTATTTTTTTAAGCTATATGTATGCTTGTGGTTTAAAGATTAAAAGAAAATTTTAATTGAATTTATTGGGGTGACATTGGTTAATAAAATTATGTAGGTTTCAGATGTATAATTCTATAATATATCATCTGTACATTGTATTGTGTGTTCACCACCCAAAGTCAAATCTCCTTTGTCACCATGTGTTGAACAAGCTATCTTTCTTTTACCGAATTGCTTTGCATCTTTGTCAAAATCGGTTGGATGTATTTTTGTGGATCTATTTCTGTGTTCTCTCTCCTGTTGCATTGATCTATGTGTCTCTTTCAATACCACATGATCTTAATTATTATAACTATACAATTAATCTTGAAATTGGGTAGGCTGATTATCCTTACTTTATAATTTTTTGATATTCTATTATCTTTCCCTTTCCACATAAATTTTAAATTAATCTTCTCTATAACTATAAAATCTTGCTGGGATTTTGACAGGAATTACATTAAACCTGTATATCAACTTGGTGAGAACTGACGTCTTTACTGTGTTGAGTCTTCCAACCAATGAACCCTGTCTATCTCTCTGTTTATTTATAACTTCTTTAATTTCTTTCACCAGAGTTTTGTAGTTTCTAGCATATAAATCTTGTACATATTTTGTTAGGTTTATACCTAATTATTTTGTATTTTTTGAGGTATGATAAATGATACTGTATTTTCAATTTCAGTATTCATGTTTTCATTGCTAGTATATGGAAACAGTTAATTTTTGTATGTTTTGTGACATTGCTAAACTCACATACTAGTTTTAGGACTTTTTTTGGTAGATCCTGGTATTTTTTAAGTAGGCAATCATTTCATCTGCAAATAGTTTTATTTCTTCCTATCTGATCTGTATTCCTTTTATTTCCTTTTCTTGCATTATTTCACTAGATAGAACTTCCAGCACCATGTGGGATATGAGTGGTGAAAGTGGGATTTTGGTATGATGAGTGATTTTCAATTGAAATCTGGACATTTTCATATTATGTTATGCAACACTGGATCTTATTTAAACCTTCTGTTTTAGCTGGCTTTCTCTGAAACCACTCAAGTCGGGTGGGGGCAGGGAGGTGCCACGTCACTTCTATCCAGTGAAGGTAGAAGTCCAGGTTCTACACTTGGCCTGCTTTGTCAGCTACATCAGGGATGTGCATTACTGCTGGGCAAGAGTGGGGCTTCTGGCTTCCCACACGGTCTCCACTGACACCACTTTGGGAGGGCCCTTGTTACTGCTGGGTGGTAGGAAAAGTCCTGCAGGAGGGCTTCTTTAACCCCACCCCAGGTAAGAGGGTAAGGAGGGCCCCGCAGGGTGGAACTCCAGGCTGCCTGTGTGGTCTGTCCTTGGAGGGGGGGGGAGATAAAATCTGTCTTCTCTGAGGTGGCATCCATGGGTTTGCCAGGAAGCTCATATGAGTACGACAGGGTGGAGCCTAGGCCCTCCACGCAGCCCTTGTTGGTGTGGGTGACAGCGGACTACGGTGTTTTCTGTGGTGTTTGGAGTAGAGTGGTATTTTCCAAAAGTTTTCTGTCTTGCTAGGCTACCTCTTTCCTGGTCCTTTCGCTCCAAAGAGCTGGTTTTACTTTTTTTTTTTGTTTGTTTTTTTCCTGTTCCTATTTCATTTCCTGGCAGCTGGCTTCTTCAGCTCCAAAGTTCGGATGCAGGAGGCAAAAAGAAATCTGAAGGAAGTCACAATTGTGTTGTTCCTTAGTTCTCAAGGTGTCTAGCTAGTCTGCTTTCTCTTCCCACTCTTCAATTTTCATAAGTTTATTTTATACATAAGGTCCATGGATTTCTGTTGTATTTAGCAGGAGGAGTAGAAAAAAGTATATCCATGCCATCTTTCTGGAAGTGGGAATTCTGTGTATGTTACATTTCAATAGGCCTTTATCAGCTGCAGATAAAAATCTTGTACTTCATGTACACAACCACATAATCCAATGAAAAATTCATTTATTGAGCAGCTTGAGGAAATAAGGGTCCACATGAGATCATTTTCCTATACCTAAAGCTTAATATTTTTTGTGAGTCAAATGGATTTAATTTTGTTTCAATCCTTTTACAGGCAGGACATTTTCCAATGGTATTTGTTCTTCTGTACCTTCATTAACTGTGAAGAAACCCATAATTCAACAATGCCCTTTGGAGTCTTATAACTGCTTTTTATACTTTTTGTTTTCCCCATCATCTTTTTACCCTTTATTCCTGCTTGCACGGTCACACAGCCTCATATTTGAAGCTGTCCCTCTTTTTTTCTCTCCTACTTTTAAAAAAATGGTGAAAGCATTTATTATCTCACAAAATGTCCTTTGAGAGGTGGAGCAGGCTCCAGGCTCACAGTGGGGTGACGTGGCCTTAGGGATCCAGGTTCCTGCTGTGACTTGTCAGTGGGTCCTAAGGCTCATCCTAAGGTGCATGGTTGCCAGAAGACTTCAGTGTAACCCAGGCTTCAGCTCCCAGACTCGGGACACTAAAACTTTAACTCCTTGTAGTGTAGCTTGGGGTAGAGAGATTTCCCAGGCTACACTACAAGGAGTAGTGTAGCAACCATAGAAATTTCCAAGTTGTAGTTAGTTGTTTTATTTATTTGTTCTCGAGTTCCCCACTATGATCACCTTAAGGGATGTAAAATGATTGGCACCTAATACAGAGTCAGAAGTACTAAGGTCATTATTAGAGATGATAGCCAAATATTTCTAAATTTCCTTTCCTCTGGACACAGAACTTTTTGGTTAAGTAGAGTGATCTGACTAAAAGTTTTGGCCAGTGAGTTTGCTGCACGAATAAATGGTTGCAAGTCTTCTATATGAATTATGAGGTGGGGTTATTTACTGTTTAGGGTCTGAAAAAGGAATTGGCCATATGAGAAAACACAGAGGCCAGAAATGACCACTGTGGGAAATATGATGGGCAGTGTATGTGAACATAAAGATGGATGGATGAGTCTGTTTAATTGTACAGTGGAACACTGGATGTGCATCTGTTGGCCTTTTGAGGTTGATAGTTTTCTGGATCCTTGACTTGGTACCTGGGAACTTGGCCATGGACATTGGTCAGAACCTACTAATCTCTACTCACATGCCTTGTCTTTCATTTTTTCCAGGTTTGCAGTAAGCATTGGCTACTGGGTAACTCTTGCATCCAGCATCTTGTGAAACTGCCTAAAGGGATGAAGGCCCCTGAAACGCTGGCCAGATGGCTCAGTTGGCTGGAGCATCATCCCGTACACCAAAAGACTGTGGGTTCAATTCTCTGTCAGGGCCCATACCTAGGTTGTGGATTCTATTCCCAGTTGGGGTGCATATGGGAGGCAACTGATAGATTTTCTCTCTCTCTTTCTCGCCCTCCTCCTCTCTGAAATCAATAAACATATCCTCAGATGGAGATTAATAAAGAAGAAGAGGGCCCTTGAAATAAACAGAGGCAAGTGACTGTCTTTCTCCCTACATCTGCTCATCAGCTGAGCAGCCTGAAGTTTTAGGGATTCATTCTTAAAAAGAGTTCCAGTATGCATTCTCTCCAGTAGTTTGTGAGAGTGCTTATTTCCCAACATCCTTACCAACACAGTGTATTATGAAACTTTTTATTTTTAATTAATTTATTTTTATTTTTATTTTTATTTTTTCCCTTTCCCCTTTTAACTTGTCTTTAGGCACAGAATATTAAACTCATTAATACTATGCTTAAGGGAAGAAATTTGAGTGAGGTTTGGAGGAGCTCACCTGTGAACATACGCATTGGCTCTCTATATCTATTTTGACTGTTTTGTGGTCTTCCCCTTATTTCACTTACATTCCATATACTTGAGGTTATGTATGACCTTATGTGAAGATGAATGGTTTTGCATTAGGATGGTTCCTGAGAATAATGCAGGGTGATAATGTGAGAATCCATCTGGAATGACAGTGAATTAATATTGGCATGTTTACCTTACCTCTCTACCCATAAGAAGCTCCCCAGCTCTAACTTGTTACCTCCTGTTAGACCCTAACGCTAGGCAGCCTGCAACGAAACCTGGCTGGACTGTAGCAGACCCTAACTGGCCTCCCCACTTCTACTCTTCTTCCACCATGGTCTCTTCTCAAGACAGACAGAGTGATCTTTCTAAAACTGAATCAGATCATAGAATTCCCCTGCTTGAATTATCCAGAGCTTTTTCATTGCAATTAGCACACTGTCTCAAGCTCCTCTTCATAACCGAACATTCCCTACCCGTTCAGGCCCAGCTCTGTACCTCCCCAGCACCTCGAGGCCACAGTCCCAGCAACCACTGTGCTTCAGCCACACAGTCCATCTGTCTCATCTTCCAGAACATCAGCACATTTGTCCTTGCTGTGCCCTTTCCCTGACACCATCCACCTACAGACATCTGCACAGCTCTGTTCCTTTGGTCTTTCATGTCTCTGTGCAAATACCACCTCCTAAGGGGGACTTTCCTAACCACCCCATCTAAAACATGCACCCTTTTACTCCCCTGCCAGTCATCACCAATTTTATAAGCACTAGAACTATCTCTGCCTCCTGCCCCTCACCATGCATGTAACCTCCATAAAAGCAGGCATCACATCTTTCTCCTTCACTTCTTTCGTCCTATCACTTAATCCTGGCACACAAAAGGTTCTCAATAAATATCCAGTTAATGACTGTATGTGTGCATATGGTATGCTCTGTGCATCATCTGATTTTTTTCATAACAACTCTGAGAGGCAGGCAATGACTTTTTGTCTTTTATATAGAAAGGGCTCAGAAAGGCCCATGGTTTGTCCAAGGCCAGAGCGGGCAAACAAGTGTAGGCTTGAATGAGACCCCAGAACTTTGACCTAAAGTCCAGTGCTTATAATTGAGGATCCCAAATCCATGTCTGTGGACAGGCTGCGTCAGAACTCCCAGAGCACTTGTTAAAAACATAATCTGTTCTGTTATAATATAATAGTTGCCTCACAATGTAATAAAAACAATGGTGCCAATGGGGAGAAGCAGGTTAGGGACCAGAGGGTTTCAGGCTCACAATTATTGAGTTATATTTCCTATAGGAATTTTAATAATAAAGGTGGTTTTTATAGCTGCAAGTGTATAGCTATAAAATTCAAATGTCACTGAATTAAATCCAGCACTTAATTAATTACATTGAGCTTTAGCTGAAAAGTAATGGACTCTTGTCCTGTCACTGGAGGGGCTGCTGTGAGCACAGGCTACTTTATGTTCTTACCTTCATGATCCATTGTTCAGACAAAGCACAAAGTTATTCAAGTATTTAGAATTCATAGAAATTTATAATGGAAACAGTGTTTCATAATCAATTGACCCTCTCACATTTATTAGAAAAAGCTTGTATATATTATTGAGTCCCACTCTAGACCTATTAAAGCTGAATCTCAGGTGGTATGATGGAAGCTGTAATCTCTGTTTTTAACGAGTTCCTGGGTGATTTTGATAAGCGGCCAGGTTTGAAAATCAATGGATTGTATTGTTTTAGTTTTTCTTGACCCGGTTTCTCTGATTCCTGGTGAGAGTTGAGGAGATTTCTTTTGCGAGACTACTAGTTCTCTACTAGAAAATTTCAATTTGGAACTCTCATTTAGTGGCCAACTAAAAACAACAGCAGCAAAAATAAGCCCATTTGAGATCACCTTTATAGTCACCTAATGAGTACTGCTGGGTAATGCCATGCCTGTGTTTGTGTTCAATTATAATCAGATTAACTAGTATTACTTTAACAATAGAAGTTAACTAAAAAGAAAAAGTAGAGGTGCAGAGAGGGAGTGAAGTGATAAACAGTATGTTTGTGCTAAGAGACTGCTAAACAAAGGTCTTGGTACACCCCACCAAAAAGGCTTTCACATGTGACAAAGCAGAAAAAAGTGCCGGTTGTGCAAGGCTACGGTCACAGAGCCCCTGCGAGCGGCACCTCCATCATCAGGTAGGTATGCATTGCCAGCAGCCATTCCATTTCTGCAAACCAGCCTGAGCCCGCAAATTGAATTCATTTATGAAAATTGACAGGATCTGTAGATTACTCTTTCAGTTAATCTGTAAATCTGTGTTATAGTGGAATGAAAGCTATACACAGAAGATTATCCCTAATTTTACATCTGTATAAATTCAAGGAAAACAAGGAAATGGAAACAAAGGCAAGCTTTTCAATTTATTGGGCTTGATAGGAGGAATCAAACTGTCCCAGGGAGTCAGACTCGGAAATGGAAGTATTAAGAGAATCGTTTTTGTTCAGTTTCTTCAGACCTCTTGGCTTTTGGATTCTGGTTCCAAAAGAAGTAACATGGAACAGGGGAAATAGAGCCTCACTAGTAAGCAAGGGTGATCCTTGTACAAGGTGCAAACCTGAGAAGTAGCTAAAATATGAGTCTCAGTTATCCAGTGATGTGAAGACATGTCATCCTGTGGTGGCCTCACAGCAGAGGCATTGAGTCCACCAGGCATGCCCTGATCAGGCAGGGACAGATGAGCAGCCCCTGGAGCAAATGTGCAGAAACACATTCCTGTGTATAGTCTGGGCTCTGGCTCACACTCCTTTCCCTTAAGTGTGACTCTGGGTAAAACCAAAGTCCAAGGGGAAATAATCTGAACCTAAGTGCTTGTACAGTATCTCTGGCCCAGTGTGAAGGTGGCTGAGAGCGGAGCCAGAGGAGACTGAAGGTTTGTTTTTTTGAGCGCAGCCAAGAACAGACAGCATTAGGAGTAGCTTTTTCTTAGGGTCCAAGTCCAGGCCTCTGCTGATAGAAACTTTGTTTTCAACAGCATGGTGCCTTCCATTTTAGAAGCCATGCCAGAGACTGATTTGCTGTTAACCAAACCCTTTTCTTCTTCTTCCTGGGCCCACGGCTGGGGTGTTTCCCAGCCCCTTTGCTCAGAGGTGGGAAAGGCACTGCATTCCTGCAGATGGAATGTGTGCAGAAATGAAGTGTGCCGCTTGATCTGAACCACAAAAACCGGCTGTGCAATAATTTTAGGCTTTGTGCGAGGAAGAAATTATCTATCATATTTTAGCCATCTTATATTTATTATTTTCCTTGTTACAGTAGTTATCTAATGATAATTAATCCTGGTTTAATGAATATTTGCTTACTTATTGAAGGAATAAGTGAAATGGGTCTTCTTTTAATTCTCCTAACAAGTCACAAACATCCAGTGAAGTGGTTCTTCACTGTCCTTACCATCAAAAATGAATCGAACCTAATCGACAAAAAAACAGCGAGCAAAATAGAACCAGAGACATGGAAATAAAGAACAAACTGACAGTGACCAGAGGGGTGGGGGGAGTGGGGTAGCAGGGGAAAGAAGGGGAAGGGTCAATTCAAGGAACATGTACACGCGTACAAAGGACCCATGGACAAAGACAACAGGGTTGCGGGGAGGATTGAATGTGAGAGGTGGGGAGTGGGCAGGGCAGGGGAGAGTTATGGGTGAAATATGGCAACAACTTTAACTGAACAGTAGAAAAATTAAAAAAAAAAAGAATCGTATTTCAAAAGTTTCAGGTTCCCACTGCTCAGCTAGAGGCGATCCAGGCCAGGGAGTGTGCGTGTGTGCTCGTACTGCAGGGGGACTAGGGGACTTGTTGGAGATGCCCGGGCCCTGGGCAGTGGCAGACACAAGGACTGCAGCAGGCAGGCCTGGAGATGACTGAGGGCTCCAGAAGGAATCAATAAACGGCAAATTGGTTGAGGTTGTGACCCAAATCTCAATTTAAGAGAAAGGTGAATAAGATAGTGATGTTCACTAATTAAAATATTTGACTATACAGCAATGAGGTGCTAGAGATTTCACAAACTTTCCTAACCTAAAACTAAGCAATTGTATAAATCAAGATTTAATTGTATATATTGTATAAATTTATAAAATGGTATAAATCCAGATTTAATCAATGGATAATGCTCTGTAATCAATAAGAATATCAAAGCAATGCCTTAAGAAATGTTAGCTTCTGCTTACAATATAATTAATTAATTGGGATAGGTTCCTCATAAGGGCCACTGGAATTAAATCTGTGAAAACTCCATGAAAGGAGATTTCCCAGGTGAAGAATTTAAAACCTCGCAAATTAAATTTAAGGAACCATGATCATTGTAACCCTATGAAACACTTATCAATAATAACTACATCTTATATAACTGAGTCACTAATGATGGATACTGTTACCTTTCTTGCTGGCCAGAAACTTTTCGGGATCTGGCTACCTGGCGATTTCAACAAGAGTGGCTTTGTTACAGATAATAGTCATATTAAAATGCATAATTTTTTAAAAGTCTGGTTCTCTTTCCAAATGCCTTTCCCATTTTGTAGCTCAGAAATTTTAACTCCATCCTGTCCTGCTTGCTCTCTCGCAAGGTCTCCTTCATGTCCACCACTTGCCTCCTGAGTCAGCCTTGGCCTGTCAGTCAGCTGTGAATGCTCTGTGCTCTTTCTCTCCACTAGTCTGCTGAGAACTTTTCCTCTCATCAGTTATTTTTCTGAAGATGTTGCAAAAGCTGTGCTTTGCCATCTAGTCATCTATTCTCCCAAATATAAAGGAAGTAAATTTGCAAATGCTAAAGTTTCAGGTAAGGGGAGATGATGGCTGTGGGTCATGTGTACGTAAGAGGTTGTAGAACTCAGGTTGCAGCAGACCCCAGTGGGCATCCATGTACAACCCTGTGTGTACAGTATGGACATGGATTTGCACTTCTGAATCTGCTTCTAAATTTTGCGATGAGGCAAATACTTTCCCTAGAATCTTATTTATTTTATTATAATAATAATCTCCCTTTTTTTAGTAATAGTAAAGATAAATATTTTTCTCCTATCTAAATCACCATATGGTTTTTAGTTAGTGTAATCTAGTAAAATAGATTGTTATTATGCTTTGAGTAACACTGACTATATCTGGGAAATGAGAAGTAATACATGAGCAGAGAATACAGAAAATGTAAGATTTAACCTGAGGCTACTTTTCCAGTTTATATTCAGAGCACAACCATATAAAGCCTGAAAAGAATGATTAAAATGTAACCTAGTTGGGCTCACTTAAAAATGGAGAGATTAAAAAAAACGTGTGTGTGTATGTTTGGGTTTCACTTACTTGGTCTATCAACATTAGATTTGTTTTTTTTTTTTTTTTTGGCAACAGTCAGATGAAAATGAGCTGTGCTTGTCAGGCAGGGTGTGTGGTTCATGGAACTCCAGAGAGGTCTACACCTCAATCCCTGGAACCTGTGACTATGTTGGACTACATGGCAAAAGGGAACTAAGGTTGCAGATGGAATTAAGATAGCTAATGAGCTGCTTTTAAAATAAAGTAATTATCCTAAATTATCTATGTGGGCCTAGTTTAATCACATAAGCTCTTTTTAAAAATAAAAAAAATTATTTCAAGCTCTTAAAATCAGAGGACAGAGACAGAAGAGTTTGTCAGACAGGCAACCTGAGAAGGACTCTGCCCACCCCTGCCAGCTTTGAAGATGGAGGAAAAGGACCAAGAGCTCAGGAAAGCCGTGGTCTCTAGAAGCTGGGAATGACACTCAGGTTACAGCCAGAAAGAAAACAGGGACTGTAGTCCTAGGTCACAAGGAGCTAAATTCTGCCTACAACCCCAATGAGCAGGAAAAGCATTCTCTTCTAGCTAGGGCTTTCGGAAAGGCATGTAGCCCGTTAAAATCTTGATCTTTTCCTGGTGAGACTGTGCTGGGCTTCTGACCCACAGAACTGAAAGATAATATATTCGTGTTGTTTTAACAATCTGAACTTTTGGTAATTTGTTATAGCAGCAATAAAAAACTAATGCACAGGCCTTATGCCCTTTCTACATCACCAAAGTTGTCACTACAGCAAAGAAGACATATACGTGAGTAGTAAGCACATGGGAAAATGTTGGACATCATTAAGCCATTAAGGAAACATACTGTATTTTTTCGGACTATAAGACGCACTCCCTCCCACCCCAAAATTTGGGAGGAATAATGGTTGTTAATGCTGCTGTTAAGCATCTATATTTACATTTACATTGGTGAAATATTATGCTATTAAATACTTTACCACATTTTTTGCTTCAAAAATTTTTTTCCTATTTTCCTCTAAAACCTAGGTGCGTCTTATGGTCTGGAAAAATACGGTAAATTAGTCACAATGAACTCTCACTTCACATCCCTGAGGATGGACAGAAAGAAAACAGCAACAAATGTTGATGGAATATAGAGAAACTGGAACCCTCATACGTTCCTGGTAGAAATGTAAAATAGTGTGGCCACATTGGAATGTAATTGGCAGTTTCTCAAAAAGTTAAACATAAATGTGTCACATGAATCAGCAGTTCCACTTTTATGCATATACACCCAAGAGAAATAAAAACATATGTCCACATAATAATTTTCCCATGAGTACTAATTGCAGCATTATTCCTAACATCCAAAAAGTGGAAACAACCCACATGCCCTTCATCTGATGAACAATGAATATAATGGGGCATATTCACATAATGGATTATTATTCCACCATGAACAGTAATGTAGCACACATGCTATACAATACAGATGAACCTTGAAAACACTGTGCTAAGTGAAAGAAAGCAGTAACAAAGGCCCATGTATTATATGATGAATAGTCAGAGCTATGGAGATGTAGTATATTAGTGGCAGCCTACCTACGGCTGGTGGGAGTGGGGGTGGGGTGGGGAGTGATGGCTAAGGAGTGTGGAGTTTATTTATGGGAAAATAGAAATGCTCTAAAATTAAGTATGGTGATGGATGCACAAGTTGCATGTACTTAAAGCCATTGAATTGTATAGTGTATGAACTATACTTCAATAAAGTTTCTTTTTGAACCATCACCTTAGGTTGTAGTGATTGGCATACAACTTAAAAAATTTGCTTAAAAAATCATGGAATTGCACACTTAAATTGGTTAATTTTATGGTATGTAAATTATTCCTCAATAAAACGTGAAGAATAGTTTTAATCTGATTTAACCTTTCTTGATGATTCAGGGTCAATGCTGTGACTACTCATTAATTGTCTTGCACAAAAATTGAGAAGGAATTGGAATTTCTTTGCCCTTGTGATTCAGGTTGTCGGTGCACCTGCAGTATTTATATTGCAGGGCCGTTAGTACCATGGAGGCGGGTAGGGCTTAGACTGCCCTTCTCTGAACATTCCCAGGCTGCATGGCTTCCCTCTTCTGCATCCATTTTCTCAAGATAATTTTTGCCAGTGGCACATGTCAGTTTACTCAGGTTATCTCTTTTAATTATTCAGTTGAAGTCGATTATTCTTCAAGAGACTAAGGCAGCAAGCAGTGCTGTTACAACTTCTTTTGCATGTTCTGCTGCAGAGTTTTGGACAAGAGACCCTGCACCTAGCACAGCTGTGAGATGCCACAGCCTCTCCTAAAAGCAATTAACCGAGGATGTGGCATGTCCCACTTGCTCTCCAACCACTCAAGTTTCCCTCATTCCATTGGATAGCTGTGGGATTTGCTCTTTCAGAATTTGAGATGAGTTAGCTTGGGCCATTTGTTTTTCCTGTTTGTTTCCTGTAGTCTACTGAGAAATAGAGTAAGTTGGATCTTCTTGCTATAATTTTACCCATTTAATCTAACTTCTGTAACAGCCAAGAGTCCTTAGTGGGCATGCTACACATGTGTACATATTGAGGAAAACTTAAGGGCCTTGGTACTCAGTATTCTAGCAGATAATGAGGTCCCTTGATGGCAGCTTGAATCAGTCAATGGCCATTAATTACCCTGTTATTCAGAGTACCATTAGGAACACAGCCAAACTTGTCTGCCTTTGCCTCTGATCTAGCGCACTGGAATAAACCTTCCTCTGTCAGCCTCTGCCACCGATGACAAGGCCCTCTCTGAGCCAAATGCTCTGTGAAGCCAAATCTTCCTTGGTTAACAGAATTGCTGGAAGAAAAAAATCCAGAAATGCCAATTTGAAATGACTTACATTATAAATAGCTTACAAACCTTCTTGTCTTTTATTGCAGCTACTAAATCATGGTGGGGAAGGGAAGGGAAAAAAAAAAAGAATTTCAAAACCAACTACCATTTATTTTATTTTCCCAGAGAGGTTTCTGTGATCTCTTTATTAGACACAATATGTGTCAGCTATTCAACTCATAAAAAACCAGAAAAACATGCCAAGAAAGGAGAAATATTTTCTGTTTCTCCCTTCCTGTGAAAACTTTGAATGAGCTCATCTGTGTTCTCTCCTTTCAATGGAAGAGATGTTCATCCCTCAGCCCTTATCTTCTTCTCATTTTCCATTGATGATGTCAGGCAGGGCTTATAGTATCTATTTTGTGATCTTATAAAATCAATGACAACCGAAAACATTTCCCTTCTGGCCATGACTTCATCAGTGGTCCACACCTGGACAGGCCTCATCTGCATTGGTAAGTAGAGCTAAACTCCACTGATCCAGACTGAAGCAATTTACCAGGAAACTACTGCTTTCCTTCAAAATGCTGCCCACACCATTCAGATTTGGAAGATTTCTGAGCAACCTGGCCAAGTGCTGAATTGGACTAGTCAAGGTGGCTCTCCGATCTTTGTACCTATCTGTCTACGCATCAGAGGCTCTCCTCTACTGAGTGCTGTTCTTGTCTGAACGCAGAGTAATCACTACTTCAAAATGTTAGAGAGTGACATTTTGGTGACATTCTTATACTCCCCCCTCCACTGAACTGTATGTTACTCTCATCTACATCCTGAGCGGTGAAATAGGTACCCAATTAAGTCAATTTAGGACAGAAAGGAATTTTGTGCCACTGGGTCTACGTGGCTTTGAGTTCCAGGAACCAGGGAGGTAGAAAGGGAAACATCGCCATCTCTGTGCTGAGAGACACTTGCCAAATGACACTCCCCAAGTATTCTCAAAGCTCTGTGACTTAAAAGATGAAATCAATACATAATGGATGAGTTTGGGGAGAAGCAAAAGACACAAAAGACAAACTTTTACAGGCCCCAAGAAAGCAGAGAAAGGAAAGCTTGACTGTATTGGTAAATTTAAAACTAAACATGTTTACATGTTTAAATATTGTACAAATTGGAGACAGAGTAGCAATAGACCTACAATGCATCTGAGAGGCAGACGTGGCAACACTCACTCAATTCAGAAGATGAGGCAATTTGATGGGAGAGGTCTAGCTGTGGACCAGGGAGAGTTCATCAGGCCTCCCTTCCTGTGGTCCATGTGAAATACACTTTATCACTAGTGACCTCTCTTGCTGGAACCAATTTTCAGATGACTAACTTAGTCTTTCCAGTTGACACTGAGACCTGGAGACATTGAGACACAGAGAGGTGCTCTATAAAGGGTTTATGAACATTCTGGTTTCTGAAAAAGAATCTTCCTCACTATAAAATTACTTTGGCTTTGTTTTGTGCATTATTCTCACAATAATAGTAGCTGATAAATATTCATTCAGTGCTTGCTATATGCCCAGCACAATTATAAGTATTTTACATGATGAATGTATTTAATCTCCACAAGAACCCTCTGAGTCAAGCACTATTATTGTCACCATTTTACGAATAAAGGAGCTGAGTCAGAGAGTATAAGGAAGTTGCTCAGGGTTATATACCTAGGAAGTGACACAGCCAGGATTCACATCTAGAACACAAGGCTCCAGAGCCTGCAGGTTTAACTGCCATGCTATGCCTGTGCTTGTGAATTATTATAACAAGTTTTCCTGCATCTGGGCAACTCAGGTGCATTGGCAAGACCAAAGCCCATACATTCCTTACGAATCATGGGAGCACTTGAGCACTTTGAGCCTCAAAGCATTTTTCCCCTTTTGGCCTATATTCATGCTGAACTGAAGGTAAAAAACCTCTGCAATATCTTTAAAAGCACAGAAGCACTGAGATTTACCATAAGGAATTGATTGCAAGTGAACAGAATCAGCTCCTAAGTTCATACTTGAAAAATTTCAGTGTGAAGACTTATAGTGAAAAATACATGGAAGTAAAGTTGGGCTAATGTTTTACACATTTTAGAATTGCTTTCAGGATGTGTTTCATTTTAGAAAAGCTAGAGAAAAGACAGAAAACATTTACTGAGTGTGAACTATGTGCCTGGTATTGGGCTAAGTGCTTTTTCATGAATGCAATCTTCCTTGATCTCACAATGATCCATTAAAATATTATTAATTTCATTTTTGTGGTGAGAACAAAGACTCAGTGAGGTTTTACACTTTGTTTGTGATTACACAGCTAATAAGCAGGATAACTAGTAAGCAAACTTAGTAATGCCCAATTCCCCAATCCGCACCCCCAATTTAGGTTACAGCTTACACAGTGCCATGCAGGATCTTGATGTAGCCATTTGAAGGAAGTTGTAACCTCTTGATTCTAGGTAGCGATGAATGCACCTATTGCCTTCACTAGCCTCTAAACATTATGGAACACAAAACTCACACCTTACTTATTGCTACGTGTCAACAATACTTGGCAAAGGGTAAGCTCAAAACAGTAGCTGGTGAGTACCTTAACGCTATGAATGTGGATATTGACATAGGGATAGATGATAATTCCAGGTAAATACACAAATACAATCTTAAGGCAATGTATACATTTGAGCCTTAATTTTTAGAAGGATTATTTGGCAGATTTGTCAGTGGACCTGAACAAACCCTACCACTGAAGCACAGGACAAAGCTCCTTAAGCTCTGGGTGTGGTGTTTTGTGATCTACCTCACCAGGCAGCTCCCCCTACCCCCCTTCTCTGGTGCCTCTCTGGCTGCTGTCTCTCTTTCCTGGCTTTGAACCTTTTGGCAGCCTCCAATAGCTCCTCTTCAAAGAGCCGAAGACAAGCCTGATATTTCAATTGCCTTGCTTAATTCCAGACAGGTTTCCATTAATCATATTAAATTCAGGTGAACAAAGGGTATTTAGTTTGTGACAGAGCTGAATGATATCTGGATAAATATAAACAAGAGACTTAATTCTGTAAGAGCCACTATTTGCCTGGAACTGGAGAAATGTCAGCAGTGTCCCTGCTAAGGGAGGCTGGAGGGTGGAAGGCAGAAGAGAGTTAACAACGCTGGTGCTGAGCATCTGGACTCTGTATTAAGAAGGGGAATAGAGCTTATGACTGGAATACATTAGGAGAAAGGCAAATGTTCTATTCACAAAAAAATAGGCATTAATAATATCAGTCTTTAATCCACCCCAGGGCTCCTTAGCTTGCCTTATTCATTGTTGACTTTCATCTTCTCTGTAAAGTCTCCTGCTAAAGGTCCCTTCTCAGATCAGCTTTAGGTCACAGGGGCATAAATACAGTTGCTAAACAGATATGCAAGGGAGTAGCATGTGTGACTGGAAAACAATGTGACAACATAATCCCAGCATGGACTGATGAGGTCATTGTGGGGTGACGTTGGCTTTTCTAGCATCTACTGAATCATCCGATGGGAGTAACAATCAAAAAGAATAAATACAAACACATGCAACATAGCCCCACAAAGCTGCTTGGCCCAGATCTGAGGAAAAGGATCCTATTTTGGTAGGATCAGTGGGGAAATGGAGGGAACAATGAGCTAGGAGTTAGTGGACCTTAGTTTGCTTCTCTTCCCCACTAGCTGAGCAGCTGTGTGACCCCAGGATGACTGAGTTCTGAGAAATAAGGGCACTGGTACAACTGGTATGTATCTAAGGTCTCTTTTCAATTTCAAAGGCGAGGATTTGTAAGAAAGTTTTTATAAAAGTGCTGTACTATAAGACCATGACCTTGGGAGACATTGTAATCTGAATTTTAATTTTTTTAAGTCATCATGTATAGAATGTTTCACCTAGTATCAATGGGAAAAGGCAAACCATTGGCAGGTGCATTAGAACAAGAGGTTGAAGTAAAACAGAGTCAGAGAGAACACTGTGGCTTCAAACCATGACCACAGAATTCCAGTTCCCTGTGGGTGTTAAAGTCTTCTTTGCAATGAGTGTAACAAGGAGAAATGACAGGGTCCCCAAAGAGCACTCAATAATTTTACGTCATGATTACGTTTCCCAACATGCCACTTGTACATATCTCCTTTTCTGATGTTCTTTCTGTCTGGAGTATTTCCCCCATCTCTGCTTATCAAAATGCCACTCATCCCAACTCTAAGATCTCCCAGATGGAATAAAATATCCTTGCACACTTTTTGGTTATCACTCAGAGCACTTATTTTATTCTACCTCATACTACACATCACCTCCACTTAATTATAATTACAGATTATAAGCTTCCTTAAGGCAGGTTATGAATCTCATTTATCAGTGTGTTCCTGGGCCTCCTTGGCATATTGTAGGCATCTACCCAATGACGGTTTCTAAATTGAAATGAACAGGGCTTTTCATGTTACCTGCTAATGTGACGGCAATGGAGACAGAGTCATATCCCAAGGCATTTGTGGCGTTACAAGTGTAGAAACCCACATCAGCTTCCACTGGTGCCAGTATCTGTAAGGAATCATCTGGTTGTAGAAGAATCCTGGAACAACAGAACAAAAATTTTGGTCATGTCAGTTGAGTCCTTCTTGGCAATTGATGTTGATTAAGCAGGAAGGAACCCAAGGGATATTCAGAATCCTGTTTTAACAACAGGGACAAACCAGCCATGATGTCACTCAGGAGCCCTGACTCTCTTGCCACTGTGCTTGGTGTGATTCTGGTAGCAACCTCAGATAAGGAGGTTTTTGATTGCTTACACTGCTTGTTGATTACTTGACCTAAATGCTACCGGCTGGAGCAGA
Source organism: Glossophaga mutica (assembly GCA_039655065.1). Taxonomy (NCBI): domain Eukaryota; kingdom Metazoa; phylum Chordata; class Mammalia; order Chiroptera; family Phyllostomidae; genus Glossophaga; species Glossophaga mutica. The sequence goes on along the minus strand of CM077305.1, from coordinate 139,778,029 downwards.
CAGCCTAAGTGCACTGAATACATAGAACACATACCTCAGGGGGAGAGCAGGAGAGGATGAATGGTGCAGATGGATCTGGGGGAATCCTTATGAAGGGAGAAACAGGTTATAAAGGAGGAATGGGACTTGGTTGTGTAGAGGAAAGTAAGCAGAGCTTTCAGATATGAAGAAAGGCATCTGTTGAGGCATGGAGGAGGGAAGATAGTAAGCCAGAAATCAATTATCAATAGGAGAAACTTGATGCACATATTTGAAGGCAATTGTATGTGTATTTACCTCTCAATTCCAGGTAGTCATATGTACATCTACTGTCTTCATTATTCTGCAAACATTATGGGGCACGAAACTCAGTTCTTATTTACTATTGTAGTTTCCACCATACTTGGCAGAGGGCCCTTGTGTAGAGAAGGTGCCCAATTGAATGAAGGCAAAGCCTGTCCTTCAGGGCCATGTAGAGACTATTGTAGAATAATCACTAGTTTAGACACTTTTCTTTACTTGAAAAGAATGATAAGAATCAAACTGTGGGTGCCTACACAAAGAACTTCAAAACTGACTCCAAACTCAGTTTATTGTTTTTTCTTCTCTCAATTTAGGCCACTTATAAGAACTACCTGCTACATCATGGCAGTAGGCAGATTAGTGACTAAGGATGACTTGAAGCTGATGTCTTGGTGACTTGGTGAGGCTAATGATAACTGGAATGTGTTTGTGGAGGTGAGAATCCAGGAGGGCAGTGGGGGAGGACAGGGTGGGAAGCTCGGAGATCCAATGCTCAGACTTGGAAGGGTTTTAGGTAGGTAAATCATTCAATAGCAAAGAAATGGTTTAGAGTTGGTTTTTGGATTCTTATAGTCAGTCATTTCTTTTTTTTTTTTAAAGATTTTTTTTATTTATTTATCTTTAGAGGGGAAGGGTAGAAGAGAGGGAGAGGGAGAGAAATATCAATGTAGGGTTGCCTCTTGTGTGTCCCCTGCTGGGAGCTGGCCTGCAACCCAGGCATGTGCCCTGACTGGGAATCGAACCGCGATCCTCTGATTCGCAGGCCCGCGCTCAATCCACTGAGCTATACCAGCCAGGGCATAGTCAGTCATTTCTTTGTGATTATTTCCAACTCCCTAGTTTCAAAAGGCCCAAAGATGTAGTCCCTTTGTGTCATATTAATACCCATTCTTAGAAGACAACCAGGTAGCAGGGGTTATTTTTCAGGAAAGGGGAAAAAAACCCATAAAAATGTCAGGAGAGCTCACAAGACTTGGTGATAAAATTAAGACCACAGGTCAGCTCTTTTGCTTTAGCAACACATTCTCCCCACTATACAATTCTTTTCTTTCTTCACTATTTCTCCAGACTCTATGGCCTTTGCAGTTCATCACTGCCTCTAGTCAGCTCTTAATTATTCTGAGGTGGGTGAGGAGTCTGGCAATGAATCAGGCCCCCTGAATGCTGCTTTTGGCCTTGGGCCTACTGCATTGCTTATTCTTTTTTCTTTTTTTTTTAGAATGTATGAAATATTTTAATTCATTGCTTATTCTTACCTCCTGTCAGAGGAAAGGCAGGAAAGAAAAAGAAAGGCTTACACCAATTAATCTTTAATCTAGTTACATATGGGCAGTTGTAATAAAAAAAAAAATGAGGAAGGAAATAGAAATCCTTAGCCAAAGGGAAGTTTCTGGATGGTTTGTGTTTGATTCAGTGCCATTCCAGACCATCACTGCTATTGCTGGGGACAGTCAAACTTTTGTGTCATTAAACCAGAGCTGAAACTTAGTGAAGGATGACAGAGAGGCTATGAGAGATTGTGACAGAACTTGTCCACTCATTCAATCATTCATCCATCAGATATTGGGTGTTTTCTCTTAAACTCAAACAGTTACATGTTAGTTTGTTAGCTTACTTCCAAGGAATAAAAAAAGAAAGATGGCTATACAATTTGCTTATCTTTGGTAAGCCATATGATAATTAAGTAATAATATTACTATTTTCTAAAGGAATCTTAATAGATATAATAATCATTACCGAATCTCTGCAGATATACAGGATGTTTTAGATTTGAAAAATTACAAATTGACTTTATGATTTAAATCTTTACGATGTCCTAGGATCATGTATGCCTCCATAACAATTTCCAAATAAAAATAAGGAAAGCAGGCTTAATCAGATTTCAGTGAAACTGCCCTGGCTGGAATGGCTCAGTTGGTTGGAGTGTCCTCCTGTAGACCAAAAGGTCATGGGTTTAATTCCTGGTCAGGGCACATACCCAGGTTGTGGATTCCATCCCTGGCTGTGGTGAATACAAGAAGGCAACCAATCAATGTTTTTCCCCCCTCTCTCTCTCCCTTTTTTTCTATCTAAAAGCAATAAAAAGTGTACTTGAGAGAGGATAAAAATATTCAATTTCAATAGAACTAACTACTCAGAATGACTGGACTTAGTTGGTCATTTTTCAGTTTACCAAACTAAAAAGGCATGGATTAAACTTTGCTAAATTCTAAAGTCCGCTGGGACTGTTGCCTTCCTAAAACCGGCACTCTTTCTCTCTTCTCTACAGAAAGATTTCTTGAATTAAACATTCAGAGCAGGAGGCTAGAAGACAGATCTACTGAACTTTGTTTTGGTCCTGTTATGATTTAAGTAATCACCATTAGCAAATCCCTTCACCTCCCTGCCTTTCAGTTTATCAACTTCTAAAACTGAGTTGAAGTATGTTTTTCTACCTAGCAGAGGAAACTCTTAAAATGAGGTTCATAAGGTACTTTTAGACCATCTTTTGGTATTTCAATGACCCATTGATAATGTTGGGCACTCTGAATGGAGAATTAAATGTGAGGAAGTGGGGAGAGGGAATGAGAAAATTATGAGGAAGGAAGCAAGAGGAGCACATGATATTGACCAATTTCCCTCCAGATAATTCACTAGATCCTCATATTCAGATCATGTTTTTCCCCCACAGAATTACTGTACTTGCCTGATCTCATGCAGAGGATGTAAACCCCAATGCCCCACTGAGCCTGAACCAATTATTTCTTTAGGTGGGCATTAGCTTTGGTGGCTATGTGAATTTCTCCAGACACTGGTGCTACTGAGTGAGCCACAGTGCTTTCTGCCTGTCTAAAGCCTGGAGAAGGATGCTCACAAAGTTGGTGAAGAGCTGGGAGGAGATCCACCAACCAGGTACAAAGCTATTAGAAACTGAATTAGGATGGGAATAGCAGAAATGGAATAGAACCTGGATCTTGAGAACCAGCATTTGTATATTCTTTTATTCCACAAACTGTCTACACAAAGATAAAATAGCTCAAGTATCTGCCTTTATAAAAAAGTTTTAAAAATTGTCTTAAGACAAAATCTACGTAGGACAGAATCTAAATTTGTCATGTAATGCATGTACTTATAAATTATTTGCATTCATAAAACTGAACTCTTTAGCTCAAGAGCCCATAGTTATTTGATGGTAGAGACAGGATTTGAAATAAGGTTTCTTGAGCCAGCACGTTCCCCCAATCTATCATGTCATTAATATGCCCATGAACTTGGGAGAGGGGGTTTAGAGACTGCCACTAGTGAGAGCCATAGTTCTGGGGAGGGTATCCACGCAGGACTTCCTAGGAAGCATGATAAGGCAAAGAAAAGGGTTTGCCAGGGAGACTGAGGTTTGCCATAGGCTCTTTATCTAGCCTGGCAACTAGGGAGAAGGGTTCCTGGTAAAACAAAACAAAACAAAACAAAACAAAACAAAACAAAACAAAACAAAACACATTCCCTTTGTACTTCAGGCATGTACACTATTAATTTAACTTAATTTTTTGTTAGTAGCTGATTTCTGTCAACTTGCATTTAGGTTTCAAGTTTGACAGGACTGTTTTAGAATGCACAGATGCAGAAACATAGTGTTGCTTTCCAAGCAAAACCAGAAAGATTTCTCTGGGGTGTTTTTGGAATTTAAGGAATCAGAGGACTGGGGGGACATGAAATGGGACACAATTAAAACCTACATAGCAAATGGTACTGTGCTCATATTAGGTATATTAATACTCTCCACTTTCCTCTCATACCCATGCCATACTTTCCTTTGGGTTTACTGAGCTAGAACTTAATGCTAAATTTCTTTCTTTGGTCATACTTTTCACCTGAAAATAAAGAAGCAGTTTTGCTTTTCTGGTGGCTTTTACTTGTGGGCTTCTAAGCCTGTTTTCTCAAGGACTCTACCAATTAAGTAAAGAGCAGTTGAGAGAATACAAAGAATTGTTTTAGTTAGATAAGTAAAGCTCTCATCATCCACATGAGTAGAATATGGGCAAAGTGCTTATGGTCCAGTCCTACCAAATACAAGCTTCTTGAGATAAAGTTATCTCCTCTTCACTTGCAATGTACAATGAGAAAGTACTCTTATTTGAAAATAAAGAAGCTCTGGGTGTAAGTTTCTAGCAATTACATGACTGGGGTGGCATCATGATGCCTTTCGAATCCTTGGCTCAACTGTGACCATCACTGTCTTACGCAGGCCCACCTCTCAGAGTGACCTCCATAACCAACCATGGAAGCTGCCGTGGAGGGGAAGCCTTCCTGATGTCATTCAGGAGACATGAAGTCATGGGGAGTCTTGGGTGAGCCTTTCAACCCTGTGAGCCTCTAAGTCCCTTCTGCAAATTTAGGATAATACTGATCTCAGAGAGTTCTTATGGAGATCAAATAAAGGAGTAAATTGACCCATTCTCACTATTTTCTAAGTAAAAAGGCTTAAATGTCAAATGCATCTAAAAATTAATATATATCTAGTTTTAATGGTATACATGGTAGTAACCTTTGTTACCATCTTGGAACTCCTTGAACTTTCCAGTTGTCAGAGGAATTTTCAAGCTCTGGACACAGAAATACCCATCTGCTACATGAGTCGTGATGTTGTACCACGACAGGCCTCTGACCCTAACAAGCAAGCATTCTTATGTGCATTTTAGGCCTCAACACAGGATTGGAAGCTGGAAAACAGATACACCCTTTCTCTCTGTAACAGTATCTTCCTCATCTGTTCAAACTTACTTGTCCCACATCCCAACACAAACTTCTCTCTCTAGTCAACATGGCCTTTTTGACTCTTCTTGTCATTAGTCTGGGGCAGAATTCATGCTCTTTCTCCTCCTGTCTATCCTTTCAAATGTTCCCCATCCCTTAAGAATGGATTCAAATTCTCCTTCCTGGGTTACCTCAGTCCAGAAGAGTCCCTCCCATTTCCGATCTGGCAGAGTTGTTCTGAGTTGTACTACAAAGCCCTCCCCATTCTCTAACGTCTCATTTCTTTCTTTATTTTTTTTATTTTTAATCAGTATTTTTTAATTGTTGATATTGTACAGATTTCTGTCTTTTACTCTGCCCCCAGCCCACCACCCCAGCCTTCCCCACCTTCCTCCCATTTCCACCCCCCATAGTTTTTGTCCATGAGTCCTTTATACTTGATGCTCTAAACCGTTCCCCTTTTCCCCTGAAATTCCCTCCCCTCCCCCTCTGGTCACTGTCAGACTGTTCTCAAATTCAGTGAATTTGTTTATATTATGCTTGTTTGTTTGTTTTGTTGATTAGGTTCCTGTTAAAGGTGAGCTCATATGGTATTTGTCTTTCACTGCCTGGCTTATTTCGCTTAGCATAATGCTCTCCAATTCCATCCATGCTGTTGCAAAGGGTAGGAGCTCCTTCTTTCTTTCTGCTGCATAGAATTCCATTGTGTAAATGTACCACAGTTTTTTGATCCATTCATTAACTGATGGGCACCTAGGTTGCTTCCAGCACTTGCCTATTGTAAATTGTGCTGCTATGAACATAGGGGTGCATAGGTTCTTTTGGATTGGTGTTTCAGGGTTCTTAGGATATAGTTAGATTGTAAACTAAATGCTTAAGGGACTGGAATTCTTTTACTTCTTTCATAGTTCCCTCTTCAGTATTCAGCAAAATGCTGGCATGCTGAGTAAATTCTTCATGAACACTTGTTTAGTTACCTTCAGAATAATAGAACTGAAAATAATCATACTGACAATGCAGCACACTGGTTAATAGCACAGACTGAAGGGCCGTATGGCTGATTTCCAGCCCCAGCTGCAACACTTTGTAGTTGGGCATGTACCATATTTTGCCATGTAGAATGCACACTGTTTGCCCCAAATTTTTGAGGAAAAAATAAGGATGTGCATTATACATGGATAGTACTAATTCCATATCAATATAAATGTTTTTAATGCTTTTATTTGTGCTTATGCATTAGAAATGTAACTCTAGAAAGCAATATGATATCCATATGTTCAAAAATAAATGCTGAAATTCCTTTATAATACAAAAACAAGTATGTAAATATAAATAAATAAAAATCGAATTAAAAAGTTAAAATGCGAGATTTTTTCCTGAAAGTTCAGACCAAAAATGTGGGTGAACATTATACATGGCAAAATACAGTAATTTATGTAGGTTCTCAGTCGCACAGTTTCCCCTTTTATAGAAGGTGGAAAATTACAGCACCTTTCTAGGGTTGTTGTAAATATTCGGCATGAGCGCAGGTGTCCTAAGAACATAGGAAAGTGCCTGAGCTGTGGTAAAAAGTTGTGCAGGTGTAGGTTATTATTATTCTGCCATTGACGACGCCGTCAGCATCATCATTCACTCTTCATGTCTGAGCCTATGTATTCCGCATGTTGTGAGACACCATGTTGGCATAGGTAATGACTGAGGAGTGTAGAGGTTTCAAGGAAGAAAGTCAGTCACAGGTATGGAGAGGGAGCAAGGGGTCTGCTGTGTGAGGAAGCGGGGAGCGAGCAGTGCACCGACCTCCCCGCTGCACTGGGAGCGGAAAAGGGGGTGGAGGGCTGCAGCCACAAGGCTCACTGACTGGCTTCTACTCTTGACTCAGGAATCTCTAAACAAGGAGAACTATTTATTTCCATAACTGTGTTAACACTATTAGCCAGATCCTGGAATGTGAGAACACTTAAGAAAGAAAAGCCAGGATCCTGTAATTGCAAATGTACGTAAATAAGAGAAAAAATAAGAGTTGGAAAAAGGTAGGCTTAGAAGCAAAGAAGCAAACTTAAGGGAGGCTGTGCAAAGAACATGAACTCCAAACTCGTAGGAGCAGCTGTTGAGGACTTTTCTCTACCATGAAATACAGATTTTTTCTTCTTTAGGGATTCCTTAGATAAGGATAATGAAATCTGCTACAAAGGAAGAACAGGCACCAATATTTGTTAGACAAGTATATAAGCTATATATAATTTTATTCTATCATATTACCGGATTGACATTATTCTCCCATCTTAGAGAGAAAAAAAGCAGCTCAGAGAAGTAACTTGTTCAGCTAGTGCACAAGGAGGAAACAGGAATGGGGAATGACCTATGACCTTTTAAAAAACTGATTATATTCAGGCATCCATTGGAGCCTAATAGGAAGGCATGTGGCTTGGCTTCATTTTGGTGGGGTCGATTTGTGCCAAGGTTTGTAGTTACTCGGGGAAATGGACAATCACTAACAAGAATATTTTAGATTTTAAAGAACTTGAGGTTGAAGAGAAAAAATTGCTATGAGAAGAACTTTTCTATGAGCAAAATTTTTTTTCTGAAACTAAAAATTATAGTAGCCCAGAGACTTGCAAGAGAGAACTTTCTTTTGTACAGATATTTTGGGGAACAGATTTAAGGTTCATGAAGAGTTTCATATCACCGTTTGGCTAAGGCGACTTTTCAAAACTTTTGCTGTTTTTAATGTAATTGCCAACTAAAAGTTATTTAATACTGGAAGCTTCATGATTGCTCCAGGTGGAAGTATAGAAAATATTTTTGGAATGGGAAAGGCCACCTGACCACACATTCTTAACCCTGTCCTAATACTTCTTGCCAAACCGTTCAGTTTCATTCTGTTCAGAACTTCGTGAAGCCTTGCATTTGCTAATATGGGCAGTTTTATCTGCTCACTGGGTAGTTCATTTCAAACTACAAACCTCTGCATAAAATGACTCTGACTTGGGACAGGGATCATCAAATTCCAGTCAGCTGTCAGCAGCGTTTGCAAATAAAGTTTTATTGGAACACTGCCACACCAGTTTCGGTATTTTCTATGGCTGCTTTCACACTTCAGTGGCAGAGCTGAGTTGTTGAGACAGAGTTAGGACGACCTAAAAAGCCTCAAGTGTTTACTTTCTGGCCTTTTACAAGAAGAATTTGCTGTCCCTGACCTAGAACATGGAGGAATTTTCCCTTGTGGTTTGTTTCAGTGCTTTCCTCATTTATGACAAAAATGTTAATTACTTTTTAGGAACCCTGCCATTTGCTCAGACCATTTTTCTAGCAAGAAGAAGTTAACTGCTCTGGGGACATTTTGAGGCCTCCTAGGCTTTCAGAGAATAGACACTGACTGACTCGAAGTTCCACCTGTGCTGCCTGATTGACGCTATTGTCTCATGTCCTCTGATGCTCTCTGCTGCCGGATGAATGCTGGTCATTCTGTGACCTTTGCATTCACCGACCCCTGGCCTGACCACCTCCTCTTGCTGAGGTTTATGTATTCACTGGGATGGTGTCCTTTCTTTTCTCACTGGCTATTCTTACACTTTTCAGCTGGGAAAACATTTGTCATCCCCATTTCCTTTAGCTCTATAATGGAAACAAGCCAAACCAAATTGAAACTGGTTTCTTCTTCATTCCCTATATGCCCTGCCTCCAGGATTTATATTATCTGCAAACTTGGAAACTGCATTTCATGTGCTTATGACTTATACATCTAGCATCATTCACAACTGTGGTGCTGAAATTGACCCTGGAGGCAATTTGCATCTGATGCTCTCTTCCAGTCTGAGGAGTTTCCATCTATGGATACCCTGTTGCCCAAGCCTTCCAAACACTCCTTAATACATCTCCCATTCAACACCACTTTGGAACGTTGTCCAAAGCTTTCTGGAAAGCATAAACATTTAAAACATACAGATTTCTTTCTTACCAGATCTGACATGAGCAAAAACTGTCAGTAGAATATAAGCATCCTCTCCTATGGCCTGTATTTAGGCTGATAATTCTCCATCACACTGTGTTTTCCAAGATAACTTTGTATTTCAACTCTTGGAACAACTGCCTAGATGCTCCTCAAAATAAGAATAAAAGCTCCTTATTTTGTGATGTGCTGGAAGGCACTGTGATATATTGGCCCTATATCCACTGACAACAACATAGATACTGATAAATGAATGTCCACTGTGAACCTGGCAGTTTACAGACATATCTGTTCTTCATATCCTTGCTCGTCTGCAGGGCAGGTATGATCATTTCAACTGGAATTTGAGCCTCAGGTGCTCTGATTCTGGCCTTACTGTCCTTCTACCACTATTAGCTGTCCTCTATGCTAACTGATGTACCATTAGATCATTCCTCCTGACCAACTGGGTGTTCGGAAATTATCAGCATGAATCTGGCAGACCCAGATAGGAAAGGGCTTAGGGATCACAAGGTAGAAACTTTTGGGAGGAAAGGATCAAACTTCTTTCAGCTTTCCTTTCCAATTTGTAATTCATGTCTAGTGCCAATTTTGGGGAATCTGGCTTTTCTTTTCTACAATGAGGTCAGCAGTGTCCTTACAAGTATTGTTCCTGGAGTTGGATTCAGATCTAGGAACACTGTACATACAGGGTAGGCAAAGTAGATTTACTGTTGCGAGTACATGAAACAGTTTATTCTTGCATTAATATTTATTAATTGTTGTATTATGTTCCATACAAACAACTGCACACCTGCTTTCACCCCACCTTGTGCATTTGTCTGTATTATGTGAGCCTCCTGGTATGAGAAATGGGGAAGACTCACTTCATAGATTCTTTGGCTAGTGTTGCCCTCTGTCCAAATGCAAATGGGTGTTACCTTTTGCCTGAGTCTGAACTCAAAATGTGGTAGAGAGTAGGATGACCCAGTGATTAAGTGTTCAGTGTTTACACAGCGTAACTGAAAAGCAAGGAACAGTTTGTTTCATTTTGCTTGTGGTCTAGGGCTGTAAACATGCACATACTCACACACACCAGCACAGGCTGTCAACACTGTAAACATACACAGTAAGAGACACAAAAACAGATGCAACAATCATAATGTTTACTGAGTGCCTACTATGTGCCTAGGGCTGTGCATACTTATAGCTGGGTATGTAGATGTAAAGGTACAGTGCCCAATAGAAGAAAAGGCTCTCCCTCAAACAGATGTGCCAAAATAAAAACAAAAGCCTCATAGATGGAGGCCAGCTGGCCAGAAAATGGAATGTTAATTTATGCTGGTCTAGCTGACCCCAATGGCTTCTTTTAAAAACAATGGCAAGTCCATGTGTTCAACTGAAGTTAAAAATCAATAAAAAGAAATAGTCCTTAGAGCCAGACTGTTTTGGGTTCAAATCCCAACTCTAGTACTTATGATACTACTTATGAAGTGAACCTAGCATCTCTGTGCTTCTATTTCTTTCTTTTTTTTTTTGTCATGATTTTTCCCACTTTGGCACCCTCCACCCAGCACTGCCTGCTGCCTCAGGCAATCCCCCCACCATTGTTCATAAGTTCTTCAGCTACTCCCTTTCCTATACTGTACTGTACATCCCCATGGCTGTTCTGTAACTATCTATTCATACTTCTTTTTTTTAAAATTTATTTTAATTGTTGTTCTTGCACAGTTTTCTGTCTTTTACTCCCATCCCAGCTCACCGGCCCAGCCCTCCCCACCTCCCTCCCATTTCCACCCCCCATAGTTTTTGGCCATGTGTCTTTTATACTTGTTGCTCTAAACCCTTCCCCCTTTCCCCTGAAATTTCCTCCCCTTTCCCCTCTGGTGACTGTCAGCCTGTTCTCAATTTCAGTGTCTTTGGTTATATTTTGCTTGTTTGTTTGTTTTGTTGATTAGGTTCCTGTTAAAGGTGAGCTCATATGGTATTTGTCTTTCACCACCGGGCTCATTTCCCTTAGCATGATGCTCTCCAGTTCCATCCATGCTGTTGCAAAGGGTAGGAGCTCTTCTTTCTTTCTGCTGCATAGAATTCCATTATGTAAATGTGCCATAGTTTCTTGATCCATTCATTTACTGATGGGCACCTACGTTGCTTCCAACACTTGGCTATTGTAAATTGTGCTGCTATGAACATTGGGGTGCATAGGTTCTTTTGAATTGGTGTTTCAGGGTTCTTAGGATATAATCCTAGCAGTGGAATTGCTGGGTCAAAAGGCAGATCCATTTTTAGTTTTCTTAGAAAATTTCATACTGTTTTCCATAGTGGTTGTACCAGTCTGCAATCCCACCAACAGTGCACTAGGGTTCCCTTTTCTCTGCAACCTCTCCAACACTTGCTGTTTGTTGCTTAGTTTATGATGGCCATTCTGACCAGTGTGAAGTGGTATCTCACTGTGGTTTTAATTTGCATTTCTCTGATAGCTAGTGATATTGAGCATCTTTTCATGTGTCTCTGGATCCTCTGTATGTTGTTCTTGGAGAAGTGTCTGTTCAAGTCCTTTGCCCATTTTTTAACTGGGTTGCTTGTATTTTTAGAGTGGAGTCATGTAAGTTCTTTACATATTTTGGAGACTAAACCCTTGTCTGAGGTATCATTGGCAAATATGTTTTCCCATACAGTCGGTTCTCTTTTTATTTTAATACTGTTTTTTTTTTTTAGCTGTACAGAAGCTTTTTATTTTGATGAAATCTCATTTGTTTATTCTTTCCTTTATGTCCCTTGCTTTAGGGGACATATCAATAAAAATGTTGCTGCATGAAATATCTGATATTTTCCTGCCTATGTTCTCCTCTAGGACTTTAATGGTGTCATGGCTTATATTGAAATCTTTTATCCATCTTGAATTTATTTTTGTGTATGGTGTACGTTGGTGCTCAAGTTTCATTTTTTTGCACATAGCTGTCCAGTTCTCCCAACACCACTTGTTGAAGAGGCTATTTTTACACCATTTTATGTTGCTGCCCCCTTTGTCGAATATTAATTGACCGTAGAGACTTGGGTTTATTTCTGGGCTCTCTGTTCTATTCCACTGGTCCATGTGCCTGTTTTTTGCCAGTACCAGGCTATTTTGATTACAGTGGCCTTAGAATACAGTTTGGTAACAGGTATTGTGATTCCTCCTACTTTGCTCTTCTTTCTCAAAATTGCTGCCGCTATTTGGGGTTGTTTATGGCTCCATATAAATTTTTGAAGTGTTTATTCTATGTTTGTGAAATATGTCATTGGTACTTTAATAGGTATTGCATTAAATTTGTAAATTGCTTTGGGTAGTATGGACATTTTGATGATGTTGATTCTTCTGATCCATGAGCACGGTATATGTTTCCATTTGTTTGTGTCTTCCTTGATTTCTTTCTTCAGTATTGTGTAGTTTTCTGTATACAGGTCTTTTACCTCCTTGGTTAGGTTTATTCCTAGGTATTTTATTTTTCTTTTTGCTATATCAAATGGTTTTTTTTTTTTTCTTGATTTCTGCTTCTTCTGTTTCATTGTTGGTATACAAAACTACCTTTGATTTCTGTATATTGACTTTGTATCTGGCTGTTTGGCCAAATCCATTTATTAGGTTGAGCAGCTTTTTGGTGGAGTCTGTAAGATTTTCTATGTACACTATCATGTCATATGCAAACAATGATAGTTTTGTTTCCTCCTTTCCGATTTGGATGCCTTTTATTTCCTTTTCTTGTCTAGTCACTGTGGCTAAGACTTCCAATACTCTATTGAATACAAGTGGTGAAAGTGGACAACTCTGTACTAAAATCTTTTCCTGATCTTAGTGGAAAAGATTTTAGTTTTTGCCCATTGGGTATGATGTTGGCTGTAGGTATCTCATATATGGCCTTTATTATGTTGAGGAATGTTCCCTCTATTCCCACTTTGCTGAGTGTTTTTATCATAAATGGGTGTTGTACCTTATCAAATGCTTTTTCCACATCTATTGATATGATCATGTGATTTTGGTCTTTGCTTTTGTTTATGTGATGAATTACATTTACTGATTTGTGAATATTGAACCATCCTTGCATCCCTGGGATGAATCCTACTTGGTTATGGTGTATGATCTTTTTAATGTATTGTTGGATGCGGTTTGGCAATATTTTGTTGAGGATTTTAGTGTCTATGTTCATCAGTGATATTGGCCTGAAGTTTTCTTTCTTTGTTGTGTCTTTATCTGGTTCTGGGATTAGGATGATGCTGGCTTCATAAAAAGAGTTTGGGAGTCTTCCATCATTTTGGATTTGTTTGAATAGTCTGTGAAGGATAGGGGTTAGCTCTTCCTTAAATGTTTTGTAGAATTCTCCTGTGAAACCATATGGTCCAGGGCTTTTGCGTGTCGGGAGTTTTTGATTAGTGCTTCAATTTCATCTGCTGTTATTGGTCTGTTCAGGCTTTCTGCTTCCTCATTGAGTTTTGGAAGATTATATTTTTCTAGAAACCTGTTCATTTCACCTAGGTTTTCAAATTTCTTGGCATATGCTTCTTCATAGTAATTTCTTACAATCCTTTGTATTTCTGTGGTGTCAGTTGTAATCTCTCCTCTTTCATTCTGATTATGTTTATTTGAGTCCTCTCTCTTTTTTTCTTGATGAACCTACTTAAAGGCTTGTCGATTTTGTTTATCTTTTCAAGGAACCAGCTCCTGGATTCATTGATCCTTAGAATCATGCTTTTAGTGTCTATGTCATTTAATTCTGCTCCAATCTGGGTTATTTCCTTCCTTCTACTTGCTCTGGGCTGTCTTTGTTGTTGTTCCTCAAGTTCTTGTAGGTGTAGGGTTAGGTTGTTTCTTTGAAATGTTTCTATCTTTTTTAGGTAGGCCTGCATTGCTATGAACTTCCCTCTCAGGACTACCTTCACTGTGTCCCATAAGTTTTGGGTCATTGTGAGTTCATTTTTATTTGTTTCCAGAATCTTTTTGATTTCTTCCCTAATATCATTCTTGACCCATTCATTGTTTAATAGCATGCTATTCAATCTACATGATTTTGGGGTTTTTTCTTTGGGGTTGGTTTCTAGTTTCAGTCTCTTGTGGTCAGAGAAAATGCTTGATATGATTTCAATTTTCTTGAATTTGTTGAGGCTTGTTTTGTGTCCTATCATGTGGTCTATCTTAGAAAATGTTCCATGTGCATTTGAAAAGAATATGTATTTAGTTTCTTTGGGATGAAGGGCTCTCTCTATATATCAGTTAAGTCCATTTCCTCTAGAGTGTTGTCAATGCCACAATGTCTTTGTTGATATTTTGTTTGGAAGATCTGTCCATTTTTGACAGTGGGATGTTAAAATTTCTTACTACAATTGTGTTGCTGTCAATATCTTTCTTGAAGTCCTCTAAGATTTTCTCGATGTATTTAGGTGCTCCTATGTTGGGTGCATATATATTTACAATGTTTATGTGTTCTTGGTGGATTCTTCCCTTGAGTATTATGAAGTGACCTGCTGGGTCTCTCTTTATGGCTTTTCTTTTGAAGTCTATTTTGTTTGATATGAGTATTGCTACCCTGGCTTTTTTTTTTTTTTTCCCTCCTGTCCATTTGCTTGGAAAAATTTTTTCCAGCACTTCACTTCGAGTCTGTGTAGGTCTTTTGTCCTGAGGTGGGTCTCTTCTAGGCAGCATATGTGTGGGTCATGCTTTCTTATCCATTCAACTATTCTATGTTTTTTGATTGGAGCATTTAATCCATTTACATTTAAGTTTGTTATTGATAGGTACTTATTCATTGGTATTTTCATACCTGTGTTCCTCTCTCTCCCTCTCTCTCTCTCTCTCTCTCTCTCTCTCTCTCTCCACCCCCCCCTTCCTTCCTTTCCTTAAAGCAGTCCCTTTAGTATCTCTTGTAGATCTGGGTTGGTAGAGGTGTATTCTTGTAGACTTCTTTTGTCTGGGAAGCTCCTTATTTGGCCTTCTACCTTGATTGAAAGCCTTGCTTGCTAAAGTAGTCTTGGTTGCAGGCCTCTGGTTCTCATTACTTGGAATATTTCTTGCCATTCTCTTTTGGTTTAAAGTTTTTCCATTGAGAAGTCAGCTGCTAACCTTATTTGGGCTCCCTTGTATGTTACTTCCTTTTTCTTCCTTACTGCCTTTAAGATTCTCTCTTTATCTTGGAATTTTGCCATTTTAATTATGATGTGTCTTGAAGTGGGCTTGTTTGGGTTCCTCTTGATTGGGACTCTCTGTATTTCCTGGATTTGTGTGACTTTTTCTCTCATCAAATTAGGGGAGTTTTCCATCGTTACTTGTTCAAATAGGTTTTCTATCCCTTGCTCTTCTTCTTCTCCTCGTGGTATCCCTATTATACAGATATTATTACATTTCATATTGTCTTGCATTTCTCTTAATCCCTCTTCATTCCTTCTGAGCCTCTTTTCCTTTTCTTGCTCTTTCTGGGAATTTTTTTCTACTTTGTCCTCCAACTTGCTGATCTGATCTTCTGCTTCATCAATTCTGCTTTTATTCCTTCTACTGTGTTCTTCAGTTCAGAAATTGTATTCTTCATTTCCTCTTGGCCCTTGTTGATAGTTTGTATTTCCTTTTTCATGTTGATAGTGTTTGCAGTGAGTTCATCATAGCTTCCCTATAGTTTCTGGTAGCTCACTGAGAGCTCATGGATCTTCCTGACAACCATTGCTTTGAACTCAATATCTGATAGTTGAGTTGTCTCTGTTTCATTTAGCATTCTTTCTGGGGCTTCTTCCTTTCCTTTCATTTGGGGATTGTTTCTTTGTCTTCCCATTGTTTGTGAGACTCTTCTTGTTATCCTCAGCTTCTTAAATTGATCTGTTTTGGTTCCCTGGGTTTATGGTGTGAACTTCTGTGGTAGAATACCTGTGAGATTCAGTGGTGCAGACTCCTTTGGGTATCCTGGTGTTCACAGCTTCCACTGTCTCAGCTGTTGGGCTGCCTCCTCTTTGGATCTAACTCTGGTTTTTTCACAGTTCTAGTTTTTTTTTTTTGTCTCGCTCATGGGTATTTAAAAAGAGAAAAGAAAAAAATGAGAAAAGAAAAAAAGAGGAAGTAGGAAGAGATAAAATTGGAAAGAAAGGAAGAAGGGATAAAACAAGAAAGAAGTAAAGAGAAGGAAAAAGAATTGAGGGATAAGAAAGATAAAAATAATAAAAATATATATTTAAAAATATAATTTTAAAAACCCCCCAAAACCAAAACCAAACAAACAAACAAAAAAACCTCTTGCTGTTTTCAAACTGGCCAAACTGGTTTTTCTGGTCTTGCTGGCTGCAAGGAGCTGAGGGGTGACTGGTATCGCTTTTCTCCCTGTTCAGTACTCAGTCAGCTCTGGGCTACTTTCCTCAGTTCTAGCCCTGCACTCTCCCCAGAGCTAGCAGGCACCTCTCTGCGCAGAGCCTTGGGCATGGTTTCTGAGCCTCCTGTGGAGCGTGGGCTTTCCTGAGTTTAGGGTTGTGAGCTTGGATAACCTACGGATCAAGCACTCCCCAGGTTTATGGGTGTGAGCTCCGGGTGTCCTATGGGGCGCGTGCGCCAATCGGAGTTTATGGGTGTGGGTTCCATGGGTTTCCTGCATTGCACGCACTCACCCTAGGTTCATGAGTGTGAGCTCTGGGTCTTCCACAAAGCCTCCTCCTCTGGTTGTAGGCACCTCCAGTTGTATGGGAGCCTCTGGTCACTCGGGGGCCTCTGGTCATACGGGCGACTCTGGTCGCTCGGGCTTGTGCACTCCTTCCAGGGCTATGAGTGGGTGCTCACAGCTCCTGTGTGTTTGCCACTCAGATCTTAACTCCTCTCTGTGGGACTTCAAGCAACCAGGTCTCTTCCAGTGCTGCTCAAACCTTGTTTGGCTGGGGAGGGAGCGGTTCCCTCCCTAGAGCCCTGTGGCAGACCTGGCGAGCACTGGGCCCAAGGTTTCCACCGCCATGGTCTTTGTGCTGATCCCTGGGCCCTTATTTGCCTGAAGTACTCTCCTTACCATCTGGTTTTTCAATGTCCATTACAATTTTTGATCTCCTATTTTCATACATGCTGTGGTACTGTTGGCTGTTTGCTCTGTTCCTCCATAGATCAGCTAGGCTTTTCTCCTGTGTGTAGGGGTAAGTGGAATCTGCTCCCTCCTACCATGCCACCATCTTTAGAATCTCTATTTCTTTTTTAAAATTTAATCTTTATTGTATTATTTTTTCCATTAGCATTTAGCCCCCTCATACCCCCCTCCCCACAGCAACCACCACTCGCTTCAATTTCAACATTTGTAAAATTGGTATAGTAACCTCAAAGGGTTATTGTAAGAATACATGAACACCTGTAAAACAATTAGGACAGTACCTAGCTCAAAGCAAGGGCTTGTTAAATGTTAGTGATGATTATAATGATTTCTCCATTGGCCTGATGTGATGGGAGAAAGGATGCTCTCAGGTATTTACTCTCTGCACTTATTCACCCCAAAGCAGTGCTTTTCAAATTGTACAGCTGTGAGTCACAGATCCTCAGAGTTTCCTGACCCTTCACTAGAGGAGAACACTTGCGCCAGGCAGAGAGGTTGAGCTGGCAGTGGGGGCCACTCTGGAACTCTGCCACAATTGCATGTTGAATAGAACTCCAGATTACATGAACTCCAGATTACATGAAACAATGCAAACTACATTCTCCAGCAATTAGGAAACCTCCCTCCTCATTACAGGGATCCATCATTTGTCTGTTCCTCTATTCACTAGTTCACATTTGTTGAGTGTCTATTATGTTCTTGAAATTGTAGATAAAACAAGACTTTCTTAAACTGTCCTTGAGGAAGATTAACATAATGCAGATGGTAATGTGGAAAAACATCTAGCTAATTGTAATACACAGTGCTAGGTCTGAGATAGAGTACTATGCACGGGATACTATATAGGTGGTGGAGGGGGTCATCTGACCCACCTTCCTGTAAGGAATGGTAGAATTAGGCAGACAAAGGGGGTCAGAAGGCTCCAGGCAAATTTGTAAACAGCAAGTAATTGGGTACTACTGAAGGGCAGAGCTCAGTAGGGTGAGGTGGGGGCATGTTGAGATATGAAGTGACAGAGGTAGGCAGATGTCAGGTGTTCTGTATCATTCTAAGGCAGTTGGAACTTATCCTCATGTGATGGCAAAGCCATTAAAAGAATTTTAAGCCTGACTACTCCATGGACAGTTTTTCTAGAAAGACACTTTTGCAGTAGATGTCAAATGATCTAGAGCAGGAATCAGTAAATCTTTTCTGTAACTGGACAGATTGTAAATATTTTAGGCTTTGAGGGCCACCTATGGTGGTCTCTGTTGTATAGTCTATTTTTGTTTGTTTGTCTGTTTTTAAAATTGTAAAATTTATTCTTTTAATAACACGTAAGTAACCTGGCTGCAAGTCCCAGCTATAACACCTAGTAAGTGTGAAACCTTGAGTAAGTTAACAATTTCAATGGCTCTTGGGCTCAATTTCAATGGCTCTTTAAATAACTCTTTAAAAGCCATTCTTAATAACCCTTTAAAAAGTGCAAAAGCCACTGGTCATAATTAGCCAATCCCTGGTCTAGAGAAGTCAAAAGAAAATTAGGAGGCTGTTGTAATCCTCTAGAGCTGACACAGCTAAACCAAAGTAAGGCAGTGAGAACAGAGAAAAGTGAAGGGATATAAGAACCACAGAGAAGCTAGAACAGATTAGAAATATTTTGGCTCAGGAAGCTGGATGGATGGGGTTTACTTTACTGAGACAGGGTTTTAGGAGTTTAGTTTTAGATACAGTGAGTTGACCATTTGTGGAGCATGTGGGTTGGGATATCCAGTAGATAGTTTTGCATCTGAATTAGAAGAGAGACTTGGTGTGGTGCTCGATATATAAGAATCAATGGCACATGGGGGAAAGTTTGGGCCACAGGAATCATTATTGTGTTTAGAGGGAGACTCCTAAGCAGGTAGATAAGAGTTGGGTGGAGGAAGAGAAACTCACAAAGGTGACTGAGAAAAAATATCCAGAGAAGTAGGAAGCAAACCAAGTGTGCGTAGTGTCTAAAGTGGTGAAAACTTGTTTTTAGGAAGAAGTGCTTAGCCTCTATAGAATGCTGCTGACAGACCAGATTAGATAAGGAATATTTTGAGAGAAAACTTGCTTTTTTTAACAAACAAGAAATAACGTTTTTTGGGGGGAGGGGGTGAGGAGCCTCTTCCCAAGAGAAGTGTATGTTGCGTGCAGCCTTGGACTAGAAGTGGGCAAACAGAAGCCAATTTTATTGTACACTGAGTGGAAATGTTAAGTAGGACTTTACAAAATTCATAAGTAAGAACCTTGGTGGAGGGTACCCAAGATGGCCTTCTACATGTAAAATATTTCTAGGGTATAAGTTGGCTGCTTTAGGGCTGTAAGAATAATATTCTAAACCACTCAGGCACCGTTAATGCACCAGGCCCATGAAGTGAGGCTAGAACACTTCTCTTTCAATGGGCATCTACCAACTCTTTTAAAATAACTAATAACAAGTGTATAATTCTACTCTGAGGTTCACCTTCCTCCCTTTTTCTTTCTCAGCACTTTAAAAAAATTTTCATTTTAATTGTTGTTCATGTATAGTTTTCTGTCTTTTACTCCCATCCCAGCCCACCCCTCAGCCCTCCCCACCTCCCTCCCATTTCCACCCCCCTAGTTTTTTCTCAGCACTTCTTAAAGGTGGTCCTTGAACCTCAGGTCTCAGAATCACCGGCCATGCTTGTTAAAGTGCAAATCATGGGGCTCTGCTACAGAAAGAATTTCTGGGGTGAGGCAGGATGGAGGAATCAGCATTTCTAACATTTCCTCGTAATGCTGAATTTGAGAACCCCTCCCCTATTCACTTTTAAAAGTTTAAAGAGAAGTATTCTGCCCATTGGAGTTTAATACGAACTTGGGGCCTAGGTGATTTTATCCTCCACCAGCACTTGAGTGTCTCAGTTTCTGACGGGAGTGATCTTGCCTTATTTATCACCTCACTGTCTGGTGCCTCTCATGCTATCTAACACTCAGCAGGTATTTGTGGAGTTGAAGGGATGGTTGCAAAGAGCCGCCCCCAACCCGCTTCCACTCGTGCTCCTCTACACTCGCCACAAAATAGCCAGCGTGAGTCTATAAAAATGGCAATTAGGTTGTTTAATTTCTTGTTTAACGGCCTCCAAAATGTCCCTTTAGGGGATTTTGGTACTAATAAAGTACCAAGTAGGATTTATTTGGTACTCAGAATAAATCCTAAATCCTACCTCGACCTATCTTTCTGGTTCGGGTTGTTTAGCATATCCATGAATACACTGCAAAGTCCTTCCGACCAACAGCCAGCTGGATCTTGCAGACTCTTATCTTAAGTAAAAAGATACATTTGGGTACTAAGCAAAAACAGACTAACTGTACTACAAACTGGGCATTTCAGCACTTCCCTGTTTGAAAACAAACGAACATTTCTGAACCACTGCTGAGCACAGTAATGATGACAAGCAATGAAACCTGACACAGGAGAGGTCACAACAGCCCATGGCAGAGCTGTCCCAGCAGCAGCTCTGAGCCTCGTGCATGTTCTGTGCAGTTTCATTCCCTTTCTTTTCTCAAAAAGTACTTCGGAAACTGCATAGAAACTAAACTCCAGCCATATTTCTTACTCGTTATTTAAGTAAAATGGAAAAATTATGATGTCAAAGATCAGAAACGAAAATCTGTTATTTTCCTCTACCTCGTGCCATTAACCTGCATTAAAAAGCTCTGTCAAGGACAGATCTAGAAAAAATCTTGACAATGGAAGATACTGTAAAAGTCTATTTGGCCATGCCCCTCGTGTGCTTTCCTTCCTGATGCTGCTCCGCACTCCTGCTCCCACCAGTGACCCAGTGACTGAAGAGGCAGAATTTGCCCTCTGCTATCCTAGGCCTAACACTTTCAGTACCTTTCCCACCTGGCTGACCTGGGTCTTTCTTTAGCAAGATACCGCTGAAGCTTTTTTTATCTGAAAGTCTTTACAGTTAGACTCACAATGCCTGTTAAAGTGAAAATTAAAAGACAAAATAGTGTTTCTAAGTCCTATTTCAAGAATTATTGGTATTCCTGAGATTCCTGGGCCAAAAAATTTTTCATTGATCAAAGAATTACTTGGAAAATACTCATACTATATTGTCTACCTGGAAAGTCATGACATGTTGGAATGCTTGAAGAATTAAAAGAGGGAAAAACCAAAATAATTTTCAATTGGGGGCTAGTTAAATGCATTTAAGAACAGTAATCACCTGTTTAAAAAAGATGATATAAATTTCTACATACTCTTCTGAAATGTTTCTTCTGACATGTTGGTGCATACAATTAGATCAAATTTCTAAGCATGAGTAATAGTCCATTAAAGACCCCCAAATTTTATATGTGTATGTTTTGTAATAAATAATATAATGAAACATATAAAAATTCCAAAAGGATGTATACCAAATTATTAAGACTGACAGCCTCTGGGGAACAGGATTGGGGGCTGAGGGAGACTTGCATTTTTACTTTATAGATTTAGGTATTATTTGCATTGTTTTACAGCCCTTTTATTACTTTTATAATAAAAAGCACTATATTGAAAAGAGAAGTAAAGCCCAGCAGTAAATACATCTATTCAGCTTTAAGCGAGCACGTCCTGAACTCACGTGATCAATGAGCCCGTTTTGTGACGCACCCAGAAACAACTCGTGCAGCAAATTTTGAAGTTCCTGCACTCCAGGCTCTCCTCGCCCCCTGTCAGCTTGTGGGTTTTCACCTTCTGTGACCTTCTGCAAGTGAGTGAAGGAGGTGGTGGAAAGGACTTCAGAGGTGATCTGGGACAACCCCGCTCACTTTTGAAACACCAGGACTGTGGTCATAGAGAGAAGGGCCTTGGCAAGATCAGCCTGAAGCCATCAGTCCTCATCTAGCTCCTTCCAGAGCTTCTCTCTGGTCAGCAGATGACTTACGATGGGCCATGACTTTTGGATTTCATTAAAAACTCATTAAATTAAAAAAAATCATTAAAAATTCTGCAGCGCTCAAGGGAATTGTCAGGACTTCTGTCAGCCCTGGCCTCAACATGCTCCCTGCAGTTCCAGGCACAGGACAGGGGACTCTGAAGGACCCACTCCTTCTTCCTAATGGCCTGTCTTGTTCTATAGCTTTCTAACAGGAGGTAGGTGCTATTCAAAGGAAAGGACCCTGGAAACAGAGGACAGAAATCAGCAAGGGTCTTGAGGAAACTTGGGATCTCTGGTGAAGTACTACTGATACATAAAAGTATAAATGTACTCATTCGCTCAAACAGCATGGGCTTGGGTTGGGCAGAACTGGCTTTGAATCTGACCTCTTGATTCTGCCTTTCACTAGTTTATCTAATATTGTCAAGTTTCTTAACTCCAGGGGCTTCCGTTTCCCCATCTCTGAAGTAGGGATAACAGCTTATATCTCACACAGACATTAACTAAGATGATGGCTATGAAAGTTGCTAACTCGTGAAGCACAGTGTATGTATCAATATTTAGTCAAGAAATGTTAATTCTCACCTTTTCCCTCACACAGCCAGTCACTACTCCCTTCAATCCTAACGGTAGCAAACCTGAGCAATAAGCCCAGGGGATGAATAAAATGGTACCTACACTTGAGAAACTGGCTTGCTGGTGGAGGACATGACATGATTTGGGCAAGATGGGTGCACTGATAGAGGTGAGTTCCAGTGCACACCCACCTGAGCACCAGGGCACCACTCTCAGCCAGCCCCCATCATCCTGGGGGCCTGACACTGGAGCTGCCTCTCAGTGTCCCAGTGGCCTCAAGGGAATCTACTGCAACTTTAGCTTGTCCCACAAATTTGTTATACAGACCTTTGGAAAGAATTGCAGGGATCATAGCAGTTAAGCTGATCACGGAAAGTACAAGCTGGGGAAGACCCAGCTGCAAGCAGTGGTGATATTAGGAGCATAAGCTCTCCAACATGCTGCCTGCATTCCTGCCTTGTCTCCTGTGCTTCTGTGTGGGTCCACCATCTGTGCCTCAGCTTTCTTATCAGCTTTCTTATCACTTGCTCCATAGGCTTTTTAAGAAAATATTAAATGAGAATGTCTCTGCAACACTGAGCACAGTGATCTGGTATATAGTAAGAACACATAGAAAAACACTTGACATTGTTATTAAAGCTATTTGTAAATACTAAGGCTGAGAGGCAATATTGACAAATTAAAGGCACAAAAATGCAGTCAGGATGGACGTCACTTTTGTTCACCAAATCACTACTCTTTGGAATCATATAAACTTGATATCAAACCCTTGGTCAGGCTCTTACTAATGTGATCTTGGGCAAGTCGCTGTATTTTGATTTTCTATGCAAAACCAGAGGATAATGTATGTCGATCTCGCAGATTGTTGAAATAACAAATGCAGTTACATAGAAATAAACCTCGCACATTGCTTGGCACCATAAATCCTGGCTTCTTTCCTTCTTCACCTAAAGCTAGCAAACCAGAGAAGAGGGTAGCCAAACAATACTGTTTAGAAGTCTATTTAATGAAAAGAGCATTCTGTATGGATTCAGAGATAATAAAAAGTTGAAATGAGGACTCTGAACTGGAGGACCTTAAAGGCTCCTCTCCCATCCATAGTCTATGGTTCTTCAAGTAATTATCTATTTTACTTTTGTCATATATCTTGGCTCTACCAGCTAATAAATATGATCTTTGGCAGGTTGCTTGATTTTGTGTTCTCTTTTGTAAAGTGTGGATAAAAATTGTACCCACTGCTCAGGGCTACTGTTAAAATTCAGTGAGATGGGGCACATAAAGAGTTCACACTTGTGTGGCAAGTAGTCACTACTTAATTAATGCTAGCTATAACTATTGTTGTCACGGCCGCTGTAAAGATTAAAAGAGACAATGTACGTAGAAAGCATGGCAGAGTGCTTGGCACATGGTATTCAAAGATATTATTATCATCACTTCTAACACTGCTCTTGATCTTGCATCACCAATGGCTATGGCTCAAGGAAACCAATAACTAATACATGCTGTCATCCCATCAAAAACAGAGACACCAAGAGGTATCAAGATATTAATCATAGGTCCGACGGGAATAAAAGCTTTCTGGAACAAATAGCCTTGTCCAACCTGGACAGAGCACAGGCTCACCCACGAGGAGCAGCAAGTGCTGGCTGCACTCCCCCCAGCCCTGGAGACCACACACATGAAGACAAGGTCTGGATGTATGATATTGGGTTGGCCAAAAAGTTTGTTATGTTTTTCCCCCATATGATGGCTCCAGTAGTGCTAAGTTGTCTTTAACTACATTTGAAACAATTTTGTTAGATTGAGAGTTGTCATATCAGCATGCATTTTTTTAAAAAGATCAAAACTGGTGAATTTTTGTGCAGCCATTTTAATATTGAAGATGGAAGAAGATAAGCTACATTTTTGGTGTGTTATGCTTTATTATTTCAAGAAAGGTAAAAACACAACTGAAATGCAAAAAAAGATTTGTGCAGTATATGGAGAAGGTGCTGTGACTGTTTGAACATGTAAAAAGTGGTTTGTGAGATTTCTTGGTACTATTGGCAGTTTGGCCAAATAATTCTTTGGTGTGGGGCTCTCTTATGCATTGGAAGATGTTTAGCAGCACCCCTGGCCTCTACCCACTAGACGCCAATAGTGGGAGATAGCCAACATACTCAAACTAACCAAATCAATAAAGTTATTGGTGAAAATGAAAAAGTGTCTTTTACTTCACAGAAAAAATGTAACAGACTTTTTGGCCAACCTAATAGTTCATCTCACAAGGTGGCGATGTAAGAATGCCTTGTCCTGAAACTATCGCTTTCTACCAAAAGTTCAAAGCTATCCAATGAGTATCTCATTAATCTTTGGGATCCTACAGGGATCAGGGTGGGTAGGCATTGTTGCTATTACCTTATAAAGATGGGACTGTACAGTTTAGAGAAATTAAATACCTGTCTTTGCTCCAACAGTCTATCATTGCAGATAGAGGGCTTGAAACCCAGGATGCGATCTCTGAGCCCAGGCTCTAAGTTCTACCCTCAGAAACACCTTGAAAGACGAGTGACTAAGGTGCCTCAGAAAGATGTGGCCCTTTTCCCTCTTTCTTTTCTAGGCCAGGTAACTGCAAGGCTCACCTGTCACTGAACTGAACCTCTTCTCCGTTCCTGGCCCAGCTGATGGTAGGTCGAGGATTGCCTATGGCTTCACAGTGCAGAAGCACACTCAGTGTCCCACTGGCTAGGGCCACAGTCTGCCCAAGATGGGTGACCACTTCTGAGGCAGAGAGCTGCTGGGCGGCTGAGATCTTCCGTAAGATGGTGGGCTTGCGGTGTGGCCGGCGGGAGCCTCCCCCTGCCTCTCCAGAGGAGGAGGACCGAAGCATGCTGGTGAAGCTGGACACAGGTTTTTGAGGTGGGATGGCCACGGGGGGAATTCTCTGCTCAGACGGCTTGAGGAGTGTGTCCTGGTGCTCAACATGGCTACGGAAGATCTCCTGGGCCAGCTGGGCCACCAGGTGCTTGCTGTAGACATCGCGAAGCTCATCTGGCTGCTGGGAGAGGTTCCGGAGGATGTCATCCAGGCGCTGCTGCTCAGTCACAATGGTGAAGGGCAGGTGCAGGAGGGCCTGCTCATTTGGATCCTCTTCTGAGGACGTGTTCCTTTCTGTAGAGTCCTGGACCTCCCAGGAGGCCAGGAGCTCTCCAGGCCAGCCCCCCTGCTCTAGCAGCCTAGAGACAAGGTCGTCATAGTGGCTCCCTGGGTCAGCAGTGAGGCCCCGCTTCTCAGCCTTGCTGCCATTAGAGAAGATTCCGTTCTGGTGTTTGTGGGTCTGCAGGGCCTCTTTGGGGTTGGCCTTCCTCACCCGGAGGGCCTCTTCCTCGTTCCTCAGACTTGTGGGCCGGGCCACAAGCTTCTGGTTGCCTCCAATGAGCTTAATCACAAACTGCTCCCGGGCTGGTCCTGCAGAGCAGGTGTAGATACCTGCATCAGAGGGCTTGAGGCGGTGGATCTTTAAGTAGCCAAAAGGGGCCACGGTGACATGGGCAGAGCTGATGAGGTGCTGGCCGTCTTTCTCCCAGGTGATGAGGGGCTTGCGGAAGCGCCGTGTGGGGCACCGGAGTACCACAGCAGTCTTGGGGAGCAGGTATGCGAACCCACCCACAATGAAGTGCAGCTTCCTCTGCCTGCGGGTCTGGATGTATATCTTCCTTGCGGCCTCAATGTGTGGGCTGTGCTTTGTGGATGGCCGCCCAGGCCCTGGAATGAAAGGGAAGACAGACGGACAGATGGAGAGAAGAGAAAAATAAGAGTGAGATGCAGCAACAAGAAAGAAGGAAAAAGAGAGGGGGAAGAGAACAGAAAGAGAGATGAAGGGGCAGAAGAGGGGAAGAAAGTGCTTCAGAGTTGATTGTGGCCGGGCCTGCATTGACCTCCTGCGTTTTCCCGGAGGAGCTGGCTACCAGCTATGGACCATCAAGGTGCTGCCACAATCCCAAACTGGAGTACAACCTGCTTTCACCCTGCTGGCTCTTTCTGCCCCTAAGAAGCTGAGATGCAGGGTTGTGGATGAAGTGAGGTCCCTGGGGAAAGGCAGTTCTTCTCATTAAAAGGACTTAAAAAAATCAGCATCGTAAAGAAGAAGCAGAGGACAAAGGGAAGGAGATGTCTGCCCTTCAATGTTCGTCCTTTGCATCTGCAGAGCACCAGGGCCCTGGTTACACTGGGGAGGAGAGCCCAGAAGTGTTACAATTCTTGGGATTAAAATGAGAGAGAACAAATCTGTTTAGAGGAGTTTAAAACCCCAGAGTGGATAAAATTAGACTTCATTAGTAATATGCTGCCTCCAGCTTCCAGATCTCCGTATGCCAGCAAATGAACTTTGCTCTCCCTCTCGCAAATTATTTCTCCAGGAGAAAAGAGAATTTCACCTGGTCACATGTAAATAAGATTCCTTTTCCATCTCCAGCTGAGCTCACCAGCCTGCTGCCCTCCAGGGCCCAACAATCTCCCACTGGCCTGGGTTTAGGGAAGGTTCCTGTGCAGCTACGCCTGCTTCCATGGGGCTTCATCTCCCCATCCCAAAAGCTCTAGGGTACTCACTTGCACAGGTTGCCAGCATACATGGCCTAATTGATGAAGAGAAGGGCAGGGGCAGGCACAGGGAGGAATTGACAATAATTGAGACCCCGGTTTTCAGCACCTTCCTGCAAATGGCACTTCGAGTCTGGGTGCCTTCGCCGCAGGTCGTCGAACACTGATGGGGAAGAAAGGCCAAGTGCATGTAAGTGCAAGACACTATAGGCTAATGGGCTTTTGTATGAGTTCTCAAAATCACCAAAATATGAGAAAAGTTGTATGAAAAAGTATAGACATGTGGAAAGACATGTCTATAATGTGGCCACATTCTACTCTAAGGTTTCCTGTAGATATTTTTACTGGTTTCACTTATATGGCCTAGGCTCTAGAGCACAGAGTTGAAGAGTCCTGTGTTCACATGTAGTTCAATATTTCAGCACTTGGCAAGTTACTTAAACTCTCTGAGGCTATTTTCACTTCGTGTGCTTATTTTGCAAGGTTGGGAATTAAATGAGATAATATGTTTTAAATGTCACACACAGAAATGACACTCAGTGCTAATTTTTCCCCTTTTTTCACAAATAAAACATTTTAATGTCAAGCATCAGATAACTGTACATATCTATTTCATCTGTGGCAGGGTGTTAGATACTACAGAAAAAAATGTGCAAGGTAGTTCCTTATGTTAAGGAGCTGTTATTAAATGAAGGGAAAAATTCCAAGTGCATTATTTAAATGAAAGAGTATATTAGGAAAATGGAAATCAAAACCATGAGATACCACTTCATATTTATCAGAATGGCCATAATAAAAAAGACAGATAATAATAAGTATTGAAGAGGATGTAGAAAAAATTAGAGCCTGCATATATTGCTGGTAGAAACATAAATAGTACAGACCACTTGAAAAACAGTTAATTATTTCTTAAAAAGTTAAATATAAATTTACCATCAGACCCAGCGATTTCACTCCTAGTAGCTACGCAAGAGAAATAACATAGATCCACACAAAGACTTGTATGTGAGTATTCATAACAGGCAAAAAAGGGAAAATAGCTCAAATGTCCATTCATTGGTAAGTGGATAAACAAAATGTGGTATATCTATACAATGGAATGTCATTCTATTATAAAAAGGAATCTAGTTCTATGTGCTACAACATGAATAAACCTTGGAAACATTATGCTAAATTAAATTTTATAGTTTCAAATTATACTTCAGTGAAGCTGTTTAAAGAGTTAAATAGTAATAAAAATTTTAGTAAACATACAAAACTAAAAGGCAAGTGAAGTTTTATAAAATGAATACTAACAGCTGTTGAATGCTTCTGGTACACTTGGGATTTCCTACCTCGGGCTTGAAGATGGGTGGAGTCTGGATGGGTGTAGAGGACCAGGAATAAGCATGAGAGTCAGGGAAACATCCAGAACAAAGAACAGTTCAGTGCAGAAGCCCAAGGCAGGTTTGGGGGCAGAGCTAAACCTCTCAGAGCAAAAGGATCACATCGAGAGTGTCAGGAGTTCAAGAGGTAGTTTGGGGCAGACATTGGTTATTTTTAATTTTCAGACAGGAGGTTTGGAATTGGTCCATAAAGCAATGAGGAGCCATTGAAGGGAGGAGTGAAATGATGAAAGAGGTGTTTTGAGAAGGTTAATCTGGCAACAGTGTCTGGAGGGATGGGAGGAGGAGATGGATGGCAGGTAGGGCTATCAGTTAAGGAGGCTGCCACAGTAGTCCAGGCTTGAGATGATAAAGGCCTGAACTGGGGTCATGGCAGTGTGCCATGTTAACTTGAAAAATGACAGTAACCCCCCCCCCAAATATTACCTTTTCAAGTATTATACGCTAGCCTGTTGAAACAAACTATTCCATGCAAAGTTCTATGATACAAACTACCCTAAAAGACATTTAAGACACAAAAAACAGGGATGAGAGTCAAACCCATTGGTGTTGTTCCCTAATGATCATAGACTCCAGACCCACTGGCCCTGATTTTATTGTAGATGACAGCACAAATCCAGGGGTCAGGCGGGAGGGAGGTAAAGAGCCTGGGCTTTTTGAAAGCATCGTCATGTTAGTGCTGCTAAGTAGAAAAATAGGAAAATAGACCACATGTCAGGAGATTCATTTATAATTTTGTTCAAGTCTAGATCTTTCTCTGGGCTCAACTTCCACATTTCTAAAATAGGGAAACAAAGCGAGAGCAGGGATTTTCAAACCATGTTCCATAACCATGTTGAAGAAGTGATTCAGGGGCTTTTCAGGGGAGCTGGAGATTCAACCATTGGAAATCTGGGACCTTCCTACCCACACTTCAACCAAAACAACTTTGATTTGATATGCTTGAGAGTTTTGGCTTCATAGTAACATGTCAACCTAAAACAAAGTTCTGTGACTTTAATTTTTAAAAGAACAACTAGGCCATAGGATCTTCCAAGTTCCCTCTAGCTTCAAAATTTACTACTAGGATTTAATTTCTTTTATTTTTTTTTCTTTGGCAAGGGGAAACTTCCCTAAATATACGACTTAAAATATTTACTAGCCAACTCTTTCAGGAGATGGAAGGGTTTCTTTTAAATTAAAATAATGTAAGGTCTTTTGAGTGTCTTATTCTCAGAATAGAATCTGAGAGTAATTTTATTTGAAGTGTC
Source organism: Glossophaga mutica (assembly GCA_039655065.1). Taxonomy (NCBI): domain Eukaryota; kingdom Metazoa; phylum Chordata; class Mammalia; order Chiroptera; family Phyllostomidae; genus Glossophaga; species Glossophaga mutica. Next base: position 139,748,323 of record CM077305.1, on the reverse strand, counting down.
TAAACCTTTGGCTTAACTCTGTCTCTGAGGGATTCTGTGCAGTAACCATGAGACTGAGCCAGATAGTGGAGGATAAAACCGCTCGTAGATCATCCAGGTCTTCCTTTCTCCAAGGGGTCTTGTGGGGGGTGTGGAATGCATGTCTTATCTCAGCCACAGGGCCCAGAGAAGGGGTGTTGGGATGAAAGGGCCAACTGGAGCCTCTGAACCTCTGCAGGGTCACTCTTGTACAGCACCAGTATGAGTTTCATCCTACCGAATCGGTGATACTACTTCCCGTCATTCTCAGCTCCTCCTCAGTGTTTGGAATTTCCACTCATCAGCCCAGATAACTCAAAACATAATAACATTCCTTGGGTAAGGATTAACTATTCCTAGTTTCCCAAATGCAACTTCCTTCTCTTAGGAAGACTGGCAAAAGCTGGGGCGGTCTCCACCATGACCCTGCTTCCAGCCAGTTAAGGTAAGTCTTCCTTTTATTACCTCTTCCTCACAAGGAGCAGGGATGGAAGAGAATCATAATAATTATGGTTAACTTTTACTAGGCATAAAGTACTTTATATGCATCATTTAATTTAAACCTCCTGATAACCATCAAGGTAGATATTATTATTATCTCAAAAAGGTCAAGTAACTAGGCCAACAGGAATAGGAATGATTGAGAGGTTATATTAGAAACTTCATACACTGCTGGTGGGAATGCAAAATAGTACAACCAGTAAGTACAGGAGCAGAGTCAGCATTAGAACCTAAGTTTCCCTGTCAGTCTCAACTCTTCACCAGACATGGCACCATACTAAGGGTCTGTTTTACTTAATGGGTCCCAAGGGACCTCATTTCAGCAGTCTCCTTTCCTGAGTGCCTAACCGTAAGCGTCCATCCTTCAAATCTGCAGGCCAAAAACAACTTTTTCTCAATTGTGTCCCACATGCTCAGAGATGACAAAGTCCAGGAATAGGGGAGGACAATTACAATCACACAGGCAGCATCCCACTCACGGCAGACTACCACTGGTGGATGTGGGAAAGCAATGCTTTTTGCAATACACCCTGGGAGGGGGGTCTTCATTTAGAGCCCCTTACTTGGCAAATACGTGTGAGCTCTATCCTGCACTGCTACATTTGTTATGCTTTCTTCATATATAATGCCTTACCCCAAATCAACATTCCATGGAAAAATCGTCACTGCTACGTTCATATGTGCACACGTGCACACACACACACACACACACACACACTCATTCTACATGCTTTTTTTTTAATCCTGTTTCTGAAAAATGACATTTACTCTTCTGAGGCATTTGGGGTGAGATACCACTAGAAGGCAATTTTACCGCTAAATTATAAAACCTACCATATGATATTACCTATAAATGGAACCTAATCAACAAAACAAACAAGAAAGCAAAACACAACCAGAGACATTGAAATTCAGAACAAACTGACAGTAACCAGAGGAGAGGTGGGAGGGGATAATGGATGGGGGGGAAAGGGGAGGGTTTTCTGGAACATGTACAAAGGACACACAGACAAAACCAAAGAGGGGTAGGATGAAGGGTGGGGATGGCTGGGGTGGGGGGGAGTGGTGGGGGTAAAGGGAGACAACTGTACTTGAACAACAATTAAATAATAAAAAATAAAAATAAAAAATAAAACCTATGAGAATGTAAGTTAATTCTCAATTGCAATGCCCTTAGCAGGCCCATCTGATGGAACTCCTCTAAATATGGCACAAGAATTCTAAGAACCTATTTTGATAGAGCTGGCATCTTAATTTTCAGAGGCAGCTTCCCCCTCCGTGGAAGCAAGTGTCTTGTGTTGTATTTCAACCAGCAGTAGTTCATTCTGTGAGCTGTATATCAAACAAAGAAGGCAATGGAATCAGCAAAGCCAGTTCAAATGCTGCCATATGCTAGGGAGGGTATTGAATCTGGTTTTGACACATCACTCCAGGCCTAGTGATTTTGTTCTTGGCTAAACTGGCTTGTGAGGCAATAATTGGGGATGAGGGGAGACTTCTCTATGGAAGACATGTAGGCATGTTGTAGGCAATTAAAAGAAGTGTAGGGGCTGAAAATTAATCAACTGAAGCTTGATGTAAATGAATGAACTGATGCTAGTGTTAGAATAGGAAGATTGAGACAAATAGGTAGTTGGGGGATACATCCCTAATTATGAGGCCATCGTGAATGCTGATGCAATCATCTCCCTACATGCAAGACAAGAGGGGAAATCAAGCTCTCTTGCTGGGAAGTTGTTGAAGTTTTGGAGCCAGAAAACTGACAGTAAAGAGGCAAGATTTCCTTGGCCTTCTTTTCCTCATAAGTCATGTTCCTTATTGTCCAGTAACTTGGAAGAGAAGAACTTGAGAGGCTTGGCCCTTACTGAGTAGAGACTAGAAACATCTGGGAATAAGAGATTCTGGGAGGTCAGGAAGGCACATGTGGAGATACAGGGAGAAGAACCCTGTGTTCTGAGAAGAATCCTGGGCCCAAACAGCACAAGCAAGGCCTGGTTTTGTTCCACGAGGAGCCTGTTTACAATCACATGCTTCAGATTGCTGAATAAGGGCTGGCTGCTTAACTTGTGTCCCTTCAGCCTAATTAAAAGTTAGTCACATGGCATGGTATAAATGGTTACAAAAATACTGCTCCATAAAGTTAGGAGGATTATTTCATTTTGTTCTTGCCTTCTGTATGTATCCATTTAGGGTGCCTTCTTTTCATCTTTATTTATGTCTCTTTTATTAATTCCTCCTAAGGACTATACATACCTCTGTCCATTCAGAGAGAAACCACTCACTGGGACAGTCATCTTTCTTGCAGGCTTGCTGGGAGGCCAGTTTTGGGGCTGAACAGAAGGTCTCAGGAAGCTCCAGGAAGCTGCCATCAGCCATGCGCTGCTTGCAAAGAACCTCACGTTTCTGAACACCCCCTCCGCAGGTCCTGGAACACTGGGGAAGGAAGGAAAGTCAACCCAACCTGTTTAAGTGCCAATTTTTACCTTCACATTCACGAGTAAAGAGCAAAAAAAGGAGAAGAAAAAAAAAAAACCCAGAAAAAAGAAAAACCAGGAACAAGCCCAAAGGATTTTGCTTTTTCTCCTTGAAATAAATTTTGTATCAAGACCTACTACACCCCCCTTTCTTAATCTCAAGTATTTAACTAGAGTGTCCAGGATTTCAAGAGCATTTAAATCTTAGAAAGTTCCTTCTAAATGATGATTTGCAGCCACGCAAGACAACTGGTTTAAAAGGTTAGTATAATAGAGTGCTAAACATATTTACGATCCAGTGAAAATAATCTGTGTTGCTTCCTGAGTGAACAAGAGAGAGCCCCTGCCATCGGTGTAAGTCTGGAGGAGTCAACCTGCAGAGAAGGCAGCCCTCTCTAAGTGTAAACGCCCTAAACTACCACATTGGAGGGGCATTAAATATGAGCCTGGTTTTCTGAAGAACTCCTCTGGAACACTTTTCTTACAGAATTTGTGATTTCTTAGGGCAGTGGGAGCAAGAGCCACTGAAATTTGGGATATAAGAAAAATAGCCATATTTCAGTGGCTTTCAGCAGGATCCCAAACACACTGTCTACTTGTAACTTAATAGTTATAATCCACTTGCACAAGGAGGGAGAGGGGCCTGCAGCAGCACAGAGTGCTGGCTGTTGTTACAAGTATTTGCCCCCTCCATTACAATAGCAAAGAGGCCTTAGATTTTTAGTTGGGCACATGACTTTTTAGTCTATAGACCAGATTTGCCCAGCTCCCTTGAAGGTAGAAATGCCCAGGTGACCAAGTGCTGTGCCTGCTGCAGCAATGGCTTCTTAGAAGAGATTTTTTTTTTTTTTAAAATAAAATACTTAGGTCTCACATTTAATTGGAAATTTAATTTTTAAATCAGAAGCTCTGGGAGATGGGTTACATACATCAGTTTTCTAAATTAAAAAAAAAAAAGAATTCTCCCAGGGAATTCTGAAACCAGGGTTGAGAACCACCTTTCAAAGAATGTTCCTCTACCATGTCCAATGGGAATGAGATAAACATAGAGGAGACATCCTGGGACCCAGAGAGGCCTCTGTCAGGACCACTGGTTGTTTGGACCCCACTGAAGAAAAAGTGCCCTTTATTTGCAGTTGTGAATGGCTTGGGATCACAGAGCTACTGAGTAACAAAGTTAGAGAAGCTATCAACTTAGTCTTGTTAGGTCTTTTAATCTTATACCTTTCAAACCATTCAAGGCAATGGTGAACAACCTTCATTTGCATTTATTTATTTATTTATTCCTTTTTATTGAATTTCTTGGGGTGACACTGGTTAACAAAATTATACAGGTCTCAAGTTAGGACTTTACACCAAGATGGAAGCATAGGTAGACAAACTGTGCCTCCTCACACAACCAAAAGAAGGACAATAAGAAATTTAAAATGAAAAAAACAACCCAAACTGAATGAAAATCAAACTGTATGGAAGTCTGACAACCAAGCAGTTAAAGAAGAAACATTCATCCAGACCTGTAGGAGGGGTGGAGACAGGCAGCCGGGCAGAAAGGACTCAGGGCAAGGCAGTGGCTGGTGAAGTGGGCAGTACCACATTTGCATGCAGATAAACCAGGAGGAACAACTGGGGAGCGAGACAAACTGCACAACCCAGGATTCCAGTGTGAGAAAATAAAGCCTCAAAACCTCCGACTGAAAAAGCCTATGGGGGTTGAGGAGGCAGGAGAAACTCCCAGCCTCATAGGAGAATTTGTTAGAGAGACCCACAGGGCCCTAAAATGTACACGAACTTGATAGTCCCACAACAATATCAAGGCTCCACCCCTTATTATGTAACAGGTGTGCTGAGACAAAAAAAATATGGCCCAAATGAAAGAACAGATCAAATCTCCAAAAGCAGAACTAAACGATGAAGAGATAGTCAACCTATCAGATGCAGAGTTCAAAACACTGGTAATGAGGATGCTCACAGAATTGGTTGTGTATGGTTGCAAAATAGAGGAATAAGTGAAGGCTATGCAAAGTGAAATAGAGAAAAACATACAGGGAACCAACAGTGAAGGGATGGAAACTGGGACTCATTAATGATGTGGACCAGAAGGAAGAAATAAACATGGAACCAGAATAGAATGAAGAAACAAAATTCAAAAACATGAGGAGAGGCTTAGGAACCTTTGGGACAAACTTTAAATGTTCCAACATCTGAATCATAGGGGTGCTAGAAGGAGAAGAGAAAGAGCAAGAAATGGAAAACTTATTTGAAAACAGAATGAAGGAGAACTTCCCTAATCTGCCAAAGGAAATAGACTTCCAGGAAGTCCAGGAAGCTCAGAGAGTCCCAAACAAGTTGGACCCAAGGAAGCACACACCAAGACACATCATAATTACATTAGCCAAGATGAAAGCTAAGGAGAGAATCTTAAAAGCAGCAAGAGAAAAAGAGACAGTTAACTACAAAGGAGTTCCCATAAGACTATCAGCTGACTTCTTAAAAGAAACCTTGCAGGCAAGAAGGGGCTGGACAGCCATATTCAAAGTCATGAAAGGCAAGGACCTACATCCAAGATTACTCTATCCAGCATAGCTATCATTTAGAATGAGAGGGCAGATAAAGTGCTTCCCAGATAAGGTCAAGTTAAAGGAGTTCATCATCACCAAGGTCTCATTATTTGAAATGTTAAAGGGACTTATCTAAGAAAAAGAAGATCAAAACTATGAACAGTAAAATGACAATACACTCACAACTATCAACAACTGAACTTAAAAAAAAGAAAAACAAAAACAAACTAAGCAAACAATAGAACAGGGACAGAATCACAGAAATGGCGGTCACAGGGAGGGTTATCAGCAGGGGAGGGGTGGGAAAGGGGGAAAAGTACAGGGAATAAGTAGAATAAACAGTAGGTAGAAAATAGACAGGGGGAGGGTAAGAATAGTATAGGAAATGTAGAAGCCAAAGAACTTATATGTAGGACCCATGGACACAAACTAAGGGGGAGTAGGGTGAATACGGGTGGGAGGGGGTGTGCAGGGCAGAGAGGAATAAAGGGCAGGAATGGGACAACTGTAATAATTAATAAAATATATTAAAAACCAAAACAAAATTATACAGGTTTTGGGTGCACAATTCTATAACACATCATCTGTACACTGTAATGTGTGCTCACCACCCCAAGTCAAATCTCTGTCCATCACCATTTATTGCCACTATACCCTTTTACACCTCCCCTACTCCCCTTCTCCCCAGCAATTACCTTGTATGTGTCCGTGAGTTTTTTCCTTTTTCTTTTTTGTTCAATCCCTCTGCCCCATTTGCATTTTAAGTTAAAAAATTTTGAAATGAAAATAACCTTATTGAATCTCATGGGGGGAAAATGTATTTTTCTTATAGCTGGATTCAACTACTTACTCACTAAATAAAAGAAGGCTTTGAGGTGGAACCACCCTATGGGGTAGGTCTTGTCCCTATTTTATAGATGAAGAAGCTGAGGCTAGACAGGTGAAGTTCCTGAATTAGGGTCCCATGCCAAGCATGTTCTCTGGGCAGGGATGGTGGACATAGCTGAAGAATGAGCCCAAACTTGGTTTCTCTTTCTGTGCTTGTAGGAACTGCTCTTTGCTTGCAACGGAGGGTACTCTGACTGCTGCTTCATGCTGAGGGCCCCAGGCCTTGTGAGCCCTAAGCCTGCAAAGAGCCCAGTCTCCCTCACACCCCCACTGAAGGGGCAGTGCTTTGAAATACCATATGATCTCACCTTTAACAGGAACCTAATCAACAAAACAAACGAACAAGCAAAATATAACCAATGACACTGAAATTGAGAACAGGCTGACAGTCACCAGAGGGGAGAGGGGAGAGGGAAGGGAATTTCAGGGGGAAAAGGGGAAGGGTTTATAGGAACAAGTATAAAGGACACATGGACAAAAACTAGGGGGGGTGGAAATGGGAGGGAGGAGGGGAGGGCTGGGGCGGTGGGCTGGGATGGGAGTAAAAGACAGAAAACTGTACAAGAGCAACAATTAAAAAAAAAAAAGAAATTCAATCCTCAGCCTCCACTCTGTGACTGTCCCTGACCGGTAGGAGCCAGCCCATGATCCAGGTTGGGGGCCAACATTCTAAAATGACTTATCTGCATTGTGGAGGCCCTGGAAATGTCTATTCCCTAGACCCTTTGATTTCTGTGCTGAAAGTCTGCATTTGAACGTTGCTTCCAGGCTGTACCAAAAGCCAGGTGGGTGGGTAGACTGCATGCAGTGCTCTACAGCCAATTGTTTCTCATCACAGATTCAAATAGTTTCCAAAGATTTGCCTAGCATGTCATTTAGCCTTAATTAAGGAGAAATCTATAGCTTTGAAGCTAATGCTTCAAGCTTGGAGTGGCCCAGGCTTTTGGCTTCTCTGTCTGTCTCACTTTGGTGGTTCCCTGGCCTTTCTATTTATCAGAGATGCAAACTTTTATTTTAGTTCTTGTTTAGCAGTAGTTCAATAAACTCCTAAAGAATCTGATCTTGAATGCATTTGCACCCACACTGTTCTGCACAGTGCGTTCTGTGAATGTAAACCCTCAATAAGTATTTGTGGGATTGAATTGAAGTTGTGGGTTGGAGGAAATTTAAATTATCAGCTAAGAGTTCCATTTACTTAGAATAACCCTTCTTGTTATTAAGGACAACTAAGGTTTTACATTTGGCTTTACAGTCTGTTGCATGATTTCTTAAGTTCAGCTTTTTCTTATTTCTGTCAAATTCTTACTCCTAACCAACCAGTTATTCTATTATCAGAGTCATTATAACCTTCATTGTTCAGCCCACCTTTAGAAGTCTTCTATAACTAGACAACAAACCATGCGGATTACTGATTCCTAAGGATTCGCTGAACTCAGGGGTTGTGTTCTACATGATTCTTTTCATTCCATGAATTATTAAATTACTTTCATGAGCTTAATGTAATTTCATTCAAATCATTATTGTCTGAAGAAGAAGTTTTATACTGACGAATTGAAAAATTTAAACCTCAAGCTCTGATCTCTCCCGTATCCATACTAAATATGTCCACTTAAATGCAAATAGGCATCTTGACCTAAACATGTCTAAAATGGAACTTATGATTCTGTCCCTCCAATATCACCTCAAATCTGCTCTCTCCTCAGTCTCCCCCACTCATTTAATGGTGCTATATTCAAGACAAGAACTTAGAAGTTCTTGATTTTTCTTTTTTTTCTCACCCCCTCCGCCCTGATGCCCAATCCATGAGGAATACTTTCAGATATGCCTCTAAAATAAGGAAGATTTTCTCCACAATAACTAATAAATTGGGATACCATCATTTCTTTCCTAGCCCTACTAGTAAGCTTCCTAATGGGTCTTTCAGTTTCCAGTTTTTCCAGTTAGCTCCTTGCATAATATAGACAGCATACTCAATTTGAAGAGAGCTCCTCTCTCTCTCTGATGGTCTTCTGAAAACCCCATCGGCTGAACACAACTAGAAGCCAGAGGGGAGAGTCCACCTAGGTCAGCCTCCTGGACACAGGTGAAAAAGACAGAGAAGGGATCTAGAGAAACAATGGAAGATATTGAGCATATCTTATTTCCTATAGTCTATTCTCCACATGTTAGCAAGAGTGATGTTTTTGAAGCATAAATCATATTTCATAATCCCCCTCCTTAAAAACTCCAATGGCTTCCCCTAGTGATTAGAATAACATTTTACTCCTCTAACCCTACCCTGCAAAGCCCTACATATTCCGGTCTCTGCTCTGATGGACCTTTAAGACTAACTCAAATCCTTCCAACTTCATCACTCACTCCACACAAAGTTATTAAATACCAGTCATGTACCAAGCATGGTTCTAGGTTCTAGCAGTGAACAAGAAGCCTCACACACCTCTCCAATTTTGTCTCTTGCAATTCTTCTTCTTCTCTGGTGTTGTTATTGCTCCAATGTCAAGCTTGTTTCTCCCACTGGACCTTCACACTTGCTTTTCTCTCTAATTGGACTGTTCTTCTCTTACATCTCCATGTAGCTGAGAATTTCTGATCATTCAGGTTCAATTCCATTCTCTCATGCTTGGAGAGACCACCCCTAAACCCCTGCCTAGAGTAGCTAAAGCAGTCTCTATCCTGTTTACCTTATTTTATTTTTAAAATAGTTCTTTCAAGTAGCTGTCATCTCTTTCAGAAGTTATAATCTACTAGCTCTATGAAGGATGCAATTTTGCTTCTCTTATAGCTCATATTAATGTTTAAGAATAACATTCAAAACTTTTCCCCAGTACAATATTGTTACATCTTTAATAAGAAACCTTAAGATTAGATGACTTCATCTCTCATTTTTTTAATCGACATCCCTTCTCATTTTTTCTCTTTAAAGTTAATGATTTGTTTGTTTCCCAGTAAAGAAGTGGTCAGGATATGAGCTAAACCGTAGAATGACATTTCATAACAGATGCTGGAAGTATGTGATATTTCAGAATGATCCATAAATATGTACACTCTAGTGAAAATGCAGGGTATTTTTCTATGACAGAACTAATGACTGGTTCATAAAATCATTATCCCCTAAACCTCAAAATGACATCAAACCACTTTTCTTCTAATCCTTTGATTATAACTCATAGTAAATTCCCCATGGGTCCTACTGAGTTTGTTAGGCATAAAGAACATGCTCTTGAAGTTTCTGTTACCTGTGACTGACTTTTGAGACACTTCACTAGTGATGTCAGATTTGTACTAGTACAGATCCCTTCAGTGCTTGATGGCTAAAAGTTTCTGTTTCTAAATAGCTTCTGAGGCACATGGGCTTCTATTCAATTTGAATAAATGCTCCAAAAATAAACAAGTAGTTGAATAAAAACAGCTCTCAAGTTCAAGCTGTCAGTTAGAGCCTTTTAACAAATGTGGCAATAGGGAAAGATTGAGGTTATTATTTTCTCTTTCAAATTGAGGAAGTAGATGATGAAAATAATTGGTCTTTCTACAAGGGTAGAGATGTAATAAAATTGTGTTATAGAGTGTGACCACTCACTTAAAATAACATAGTTGGGTTATTGACTTGCAGATAGGATCTGATTTAAGGGACAGACCTTCAGATAATTCCTCGAAACTGTACAAAAGTCTGTGACAATATGATGACAAAACAGCTGCCAGAAAGTAAAACAAAACAAAACAAAACAAAAACTAAAAACCAGTCTATTTGAAGTTTGATCTACAGTAGTCTCCTTTTATCTGTGGTTCCATTTTCCATAGATTCAGTTACCCACTGAAATGGTCCAAAAATATCAAATGGAAAATTCCAGAAATAAACAATCCATAAGTTTTAAATTTTCTGCTATTCTGAGTAGAATAATACAATCTTGCACATCCCACTTTGTCCTGCTTAGGATGTAAATCATCCCTTTGTCCTGTCTCTTTGTGATGTATAAGCTCCTTGCCCATTAGTCAGTTAGTAGCATCTGGGTCATCAAATTCACTGTGGTGGTGTTACAGCACTTGTGTTCAAGTAATCCTTGTTTTACTTAATGCCAAAGAGAGGCTGTAAAGTGCTTCCTTTTAGTCAAAAGGTGGGACCAATACAAGGAGATGTGTTGAGAGACAGAGGGAGAGGAAGAGAGAGAGGAAGAGAGGAAGTTATTCACATAACTTTTCTTATAGTATATTATTATAATTGTCCTGTTTTAACATTAGTTATTGCTAATATCTTAATGTGCCTAATTTATAAATTAAACATTATCATAGGTATGTGTGTACAGGAAAAAACATAGTGTATATATGAGGGGGGACCCCCCCAAAAAACTGGAATTATCTTCTGACGGTGGGACCCTTGTACTACAGGCTTCTACCACTAGTGAGGGTTCTGGAAACCCATCTATATCAGTGTACCAGCTGGCATTGCGGCGAAAGGCTGCGTTCGGCTTTAGTGAACTTTTTTTTGAAGACTCCTTCAATGCATTTGCCCATTTCATGATGGGTGATTTATGGGTGCACCTGCCCACGCTGCACTGGGTGTTCAGCAGTTTCTGACCAAAAATGGCATGACCCCATGCCCCACCTTCTCTATTTATTGGATCTTGCCCCAAGTGACACTTTTTTGTTTGTTTGTTTTGTTTCCCTGGATGAAAAAAATTCCTCAAAGGGAAACATGTTGCTGATGTGGAAGAGGTGAAACAAAAAATGGCAGAAGCACTAAAAGGCATCAAAATCGATGAGTTCAAAAACTGTTTTGAGCAGTGGAAAAAAATGTCTCAATAGGTATATTGCATCAAATGGAGAGTGCTTTGAAGGTGACTGAAGTTTAAACATAAGTTAAGATACACAATATTCTATAAATAAATTCCCTTTTTGGGGTGCCCCCTTGTATAGTTCAGCACTATCTGCAGTTTCAGGATCTACTGTGGGTCTTGAAACCTATCCCCTGCTAATGAGGGGGGCTACTATACACAAGAAGCCCTTAGGAAATCCTCAGCATCTGGAACTTCTCAGACTCATTCCCTGCCAACTTGCCACGGACCAGGGCTTTAGCTACAGTGTGCAATTTACCTGTCTCTGGGCACACAGATGTCTTCTCTGCTCAGGACTTCACTCCATGAGCAATGCCGTGCATTTCTTTGTCCATCTAGAAACTCCTAAGGCATCCTTGAAGGCCTAACTCAAAGGCTGCTTCTTCAGGATTGCCTCAGAGCCTGTGCCTCATGGAAAATGAGGACCTGGAAGGGCACTGCCTCTCTCTTGTTAGGACTAGTCCTTTGTGTCCTGCTATCTTCCTCTGCCTCCCTGCAGGCACGCAGACTTAGGCATCTTTTGAAGAAAGGGAATGTATTAATCTTTCTATTCCCCAGTGTTTTGTATAGATTCTGCCAAAGAGCATTCACTTCATAAATGTTTGTTGAATTGATGATTGGATTAATAAAAGAGCCCCAAATCCAGATGTTTAAAAGATGTAAAACAAACATCCAGATGATGGGCTGAACACCCACCTTTTATTGAGCTGTTTTATCATTAGCCAGATCCTACTTCTGAGCAAGTCAGCAGAGGGTTTCAGCTGGGGCAGCATGTGCTCCCTTGGGTGCCCTGACCCTCCAGGTGTGGTAGACAACTTCCTAGCTGAGTTAACATTCTCAGGAGTATTGGTCAGTGTTTCTTGAAAGCCTGTCTCATCTTTGCTCAAAAAGTTTCCCTGGTGTGTTTATACAGTGGTGGGCAAAAGTAGGTGTACACTTATGAGTACTGAAAATACAGTTTATTCTCGGATTGGTATTTATTGTTGTATTATTTTCCATACAAACAACTATAAACCTACTTTTGGCCCACCCTGTAGTGGTAAAAAGGTGTTTTTAGATGTTTTGTATTGTAGAAGATGAAATTTCTAGTTAATAAATATTCCGAGGTCTGTGAGGACTTTGTGGACCTGTTGAGAGGCCCTGGTCTGGGCGGCAGCTCTGCAGTGAGAGGCAGACTACAAAGAAGAACAAATTTTTAAAGAAACAGCAAGAGAAATTTAATAAAAATAAATGAAAAAGTTTGCCTTTATAAATTATTTAAAATAATATTGTGGTATATAAAAGTAGATCTCTGGTAAGGGGTATTATTTTTAAATATATGCCATAAACAGAATAAATAACAAAAAATAGTATTATATTGCTTATCCTAGCTGCCATACATGTTCATTATATAAGGTCATGGATTCATTAGTTTTATAAGTAAAGTAAAAAATATACAATAAGGAGGGTGCTTAAAAGTTATGATTCCATACAAAAATACAATGGCTCAAGGGATTTGTATTTTTAAAGCTTTTCCTGTGATCATCACATTAATAAATTCTTCTCATATTGACACTTTTGGTTTCATCTTGGTAGTTTAATTTACTGAGAGCCAAATTCATTTCCTTGATACCTCAAGTCATACTATTGAGCCCAACACAAAGGGATATTTACGTTCTCTTTCTAAGGTCAACTTTGAGGTTTTAACATAATGCACGCTTGCCTATAGCTTCTAACTCATTTCATTCATTTTTTCATTCACTCATTCATTCTTTCATTAAACATTTTATTGGGTGCTAGCTGAGTGCCAGGCACCCTATTAGGTGCTGGGGATCTAAGATGATTAATAAATGGTTACTATGTCTCAGGTATTTTCAATCCAGTTAGGGAGAAACGATTACTCTAAATGAAGTCTCTATAGAAAAGTTGGGGAAGGCCCTCCAGAGGAGGCTGGCCAGGGAGATAAGGAGTGCTACCAGAGTCAGGTTACGTGCTCACAGACCCAGGGCATGGAGGACATGCCATGTTAAATAACTCTGAGGGGTCCTGAGAAGGTGGAGCATAGGTTTCACAGCGAAGGGCATTTGGGAAATGAGGCTGAGAAGGCAGACGAGAGGCAGACTATGAAGGGTCTTGGACATAATCTCAAGACTGTGGAGCATCATTAAGAGTTTTGAAGCAGTGGGTAACATGATCTAATTTGTAGAAAATGACTCAGGCAGCAAAGGCCAATGGGTTCCAAAGACAACTGCCCTTTGAGATGTTAATAGTTTGTATTGTGGAGAAAAGCCTTCCGGGTCAAGTAAGTCTAAATAACACCACCCACGCTACACCTATTTGGGGGTTCTCAGCACATATTAATATTTTAAAGACTCAACAGAGGGCCTGTAGTCAGGAACCATCGATACCAGGTTGGGAAACACTGGATGAGGGTGAAGCCAAGACAACACAGGGAGACCAAGTAAAAAGGCTGTTTGCAGTGGTTTGGTTAGTTGCAAGGAATAGAACCAACCCAGCAGGAGAAGAATTGGTGAAGAAGAGAACAGTTGTGGTTGGGGAGGTATAGGAGGTGGAATCCACAGGATCTGGGGTGACTGAGTGTGAAGGACAAACAAGGCGGCCAGGGCTCTGGTTAGCAGCTACAGAACAGGCAGATGGTGCTGTCACCCGAACCACAGGATCAATGAAGGGGGAGGGGTCTGCTGGGGAAGGTGGCAGGTAGGCATGTTACCAAGCGTGCTGTTAGACCTTTGGAATTTGAGGTAACTCTCTCTTAGCACTTGAGGCTGAGAGGTTCGAACAGCAGTTAGAGGCAGTGCTTGGTATGTAACAGAAGTGGAAACTGAGCCAGAACAAATCAGGGCCCAGAGACACAAAGAAAATGAGGACTGAATTTCACTAAGCAAAACTAAAAATGGGAATAAAATTTCTAGCCCAAAATTTTGTGGGTTAGAATGTCCTCGATCATCTAATTTCTTCAACTTGGAAGTACAAGGGCCGTAGAGTGTATCTTCTGGGTTTAAAATTCTTGTTACTAGGTGAAGCATGGGGTTGCACACCCACTAAAATTCAGAGCAATTGTTACAAAAAGCTTCCTACTAATAAAAGCAAAAGCACTGCCTATGTGAAATTTGACTTCTGATCTCTGTTTTCCTTACATTTATTGTTGATTCTAAAGGTAGGATGAGGTGCCCACTTTCTTATGAAATATACTACTAAAACTGAGATAAACATTCTAAGAGATGGTTTTTTTCCCCTTTCCTGATACAGTATTTTAAATAAATGTGGTCTCTATCTTGTGAGGATTTGTATTTTAGTCACTGGAATATAACAAAAGTGATGGCTAAATTGACTCCTTCTGCCAAAATTCACTTCTCTAATCTAGACCAAAGTTATTCTTTTCTATGTGTGTGTTTAAATCTAGAAAATGAAGGTATTGATACTTAAGCATCTATAATTGTCATTAAATTCTCTTTTTTCTTAATATTACCAGTAGGGACTTTTCTCTCATACATCTTTTTATGCAGTTGAACTACAGTCATTTTGAATTATAACTCTGATTTTAAAAAATGAGGTATATAGGGAAATGGCTGCGTAACCACAGTTTTAAGCAAGGATGAAAATAGTGGCTGCGATGAACATTTCAGTCTCTGCACAGATGTGTGCAGTATGTATGTACAGTTGGGTGCACATCATCTTGAGCATAAGACACATGCAATATAGAGAAATATAAATTATGTTTCAGAGTAGACTCTCTAATTCTTTCGGTTTAACTCATCTATCACCTTTCTCCTTTTCCTCATTTCTGTTAAGATTTTTAGAATAAAAATGAATACAGAAAGATTGATTGCATACCAAGCTCATAGACAATGATGAGGAATGTGATGGTAGAAGACAGATTTTGAATCTCAAGTACCTTGTGCTATTAGAGATTGATGCTTAGTCAGCCCACAATATAGCAGCTTGTAGAGGCAGAGTTGTGACCTCAAAGATATCTACAAATCAGTCCTTGAAACCTTTGAGTATGCTACCTCATGTGGCAAACGGAACTTTGCAGATGTGATTAAGTGAAGCAGTTAGATGGGGAGATGAACTGGATTATCCATGTGGGCTTGATATAATTACAGTGGGCCTTATTAGAGGGAGGCAGGAAGATCAGGGAGAGGATGTAAGGACAGAATAATCAGAGGTTGAAGTGAAGCACTTTGAAGGGGCCATGAGCCAAGAAAACAAGGAGTCTCCAGAAACTGGAAGAGGCAAGGTAACAGATTCTCCCCTAGAATCTCCAGAAGGAATTCAGGCCTGCTAATAAACGTCTTGATTTTAGCCAAGTGAGACTGATTTCAGACTTGTGACCTCCAGAGCTATAAGGGAGTAAATTTGTGTTGTTTTAAGTCACTTTCTGTGTGGTATTTTGTTACAGCAGCAATAGGAAACTAATACGCAGATTAACTGCCCTGGACATAGGCAGCAAATACTTTATTTTATGTAAACGGGTTTATTTTGGAACTGGTATCGGATTTCCTCACAATTTAATGCTTTAGAGCAAATAGTAAACAGGTCTTGGAAAGCCACATTGTATAGGAAACCCTTCAGAAAGGGTTTTGAAGCATGCAGCCCCCCTGTTTTGTTCACTGACTATGTGATCCAGGGAAAGCACAAGCTCTCTGAGCCTTTCCTCACAGGGTTGCTGTGGAGACTGTAAGAGAAAATGAAAGAGTGGTAGAATGCGTTCTACCACATGAAGTATAAATTCAGCCTCTCGGTGCTTCAGGTTCCTCATCAGTAAAATGGGATGACTGTAGGAACTATCCCACTAAGGATAGTGCTTGGTACATAGCGAGTGCTGGTCTTTTTAAAAAGAAGAAGCTCCTGAAATGAAGCAGGTGCCCAACAAATGGACTGGCAGTCTTGCCATGTACCTTTTCAGCACCACTCTGTATGCTTTCTATACCTGCAGTGAGGGATATGGGGTCTCACCAAAACTTTTGGTATCTGCCATCATTGACCTGATGGTCTAACTCAGAAGTCACAGGGAAGCACCTGTGCAGGTATGGTGGTAGATGACTGTTAAATGAGCAGCACTGATCATGAATAGCATATGACTTCTGTGTGGGAGGATAGTAGAGGAGGACTCCTGGCAGAAGTGATAGGATTCCTGCCCAACTTTGACAGGCAGAGGGGAGGGGAACTGTGTGTGGGAGAAGTGAGACTGGAGATGGGCAGGGGCAGATTGCAGGGGGATGAAGGCCTGACTAACCCCTGGGTTTTATTACATGGCAATAGAGAATCACTGAAATAAATCCTAGGAAAAGACTGTCATGATCAAGTTGTGTTAGACTGAATTTTGACATATATAAAGTGGTTCCCAATTATGGTGTTGTGACACACCAGTGTGAGAGGGTCCCTTGTAAGGTGTATGCGATACGTTAACATAGAGCCAACATCAAAGTTAATGATGATGATGTGTGTGTATTTAAAAAATTAGAGAAGACTCAGGAGACTAATGCACTAAATATGTGTTTCAAAAGAAAACTGAATAAACAACAAGATATTGAAGCTAAATGGGTAAAGATAAATATTTAATGAGTCCTTCAACAAAACCAGAGATAAAAACCAAGGGACATAATACTAACAGGCAGAACTGAAATAAAGAAGACCCTCTGAAAACCAAGTCTAGAATTAGATTTCTGCTTCATATCTGCCTAATTGTTTCTAAAATAAAGTTTTAACATAAGTACTTGGACTTCATGCTAAGCCCCTCCAGACCTGCAGAATGTGTAAATATTGGCTATTTGCCATTTGTCAGGCAAATGCTCTACAAAGTACAGAGAAGGTTGTATTCTTAGCAGGCAAATGATTAAACTTAATTATGCCTTCCCCCCTAAAAGAAAAGCATATTGCATGAAGTCAGTGTAACCCAGTGTTCAGACAGCAAAGAGGGGGAGTTTCTGCCTTCGAGTGGGCTGAAGTCCACCATCTCCGGGGTAATCAGATCTTCTTGAAATAAAGCATTTGGTCCCCATTCTCCTTTTCTTTCACATGAAAAAAGACTGAACACTGGGTGTTGAAGGATTAGAGAAGTCAGCACATCCTCTGCTAGGTCCAAGCAGCTAAATGGAAAAGATCCTGTGAGTACACAGCAGGTCTCCTTGTCTCAGCAGGATTGCCAAGAGCACCAGGGCTCACCAGATGGGTGAACTGATCAACAGCTGGTGTCCTAACTAAGTACTTTCCTAAGGCAACAGTCAGTCAGCCTGGAGACACATGTTACTCCTGACTTAGTCCATGTAGTATAAACAATGGCTTCCTTTCTTTTAATAAGTGGTAGTAATAGCTGGTTTTGCTTAACAAAACTTAACCAAAGAAGTAGGATTCTAGAAAATAATGTAAGGAAAAGAGTCTATTGTTTCCACTAGGTTCAGAGAGATTCCTGGAAGTGACCAAGGATCCTTTAAACAGACCCTATGCTCCAAATGTTTAACAGGACATTCCCACCCCGCCAGAGCATAGAATCTCTGGTGGCTTTCACTTTCTGTGTTCTTTATTTCTTGTTATGTTTTAATATTTTCCACAATTATTATGTATTGAGTATGAAATAAGATATTTTTAAAGGTCCTAATAAAAGTGTAGTCAGTGGCTCATTGGATGAATGTTAAAGGGCTGTTTATTAGTTTCCTGATTTGAAAACTGTACTTATACAAGCATACCTTAGAGATATTGCAGATTTCATTCCAGATCACCACAATAAAGCAAGTTGTAATATTTTTGCTGGTGGAGGGTCTTGCCTTCAATTTGTTTTTAAAAAAAGAAGAACAAAACCAAAAAGTACACTATCTATGAAATGCAATGAAACAAGTTGTACCTGTACCCAACTTATCCCAAAGGCTTCTGCCTAATGGAAGGAAATGAAATGTTTTAAAAATAAATACATGTCTTAACAGGCCCAAGATAGATGGAAAGTGGAAGAATAATTAAATCTTTAGAAATCCACTCTTTTTAATAGGGAGACTGGACACGGAGGTGGTGGTGGTAGCAAAAGACCAACAAAGATCCTGCATGTGTAAGTGCTCTAAAAACTTACAGAGCACCAAAGGTTACTGCCATTATTCTGCCGCACACGTAGCTATTGAAAAGAGGTTGGGGTTTCACGCACCCTTACTGCTAGGTCAGCGTGACCTATAACCACATAACAGAGCAGTAAGACATAAAGTCAGAGTTTTCAAGGCTTGTGGGCAGTATTCTTGATTTATTTATTCATTTTGTCATTCAATAAACATTCTATCCAGAACTTACTATGCACTTAATGGCAAAACAAGCTAGTAATACAGGGACTTAATAGTATCACCAGTGGAGGTTGATTTGGGCTGATTCTCCATCTCGTCTGAGGGTTGGATGGGTTATTGGTGCAGTCTTAGGCCATGGATTCACTCTGGTTAAAGGCAAAAGTATAAATACACTAGAAACCAGGAGACCTGGGTTCTAGACCAGGCTTTGTGATCTTGAGGAAGGCCATGTCTAGGCCACAGTTACCTCATCTGTAAAACGAAAAGGCTCATCACAGTCCCTGAGGCCCCTTCAGTCATGGCGGTCTCCAACAAAAGGGTATGGTGGGAAGGATCACGTAAACCTGGCTTGATGGTCAACCCTAAATTCGTTAGCTGTGAGAACCTCACTTTCCTCAAACCTCAAAATGAAGATAATGAAATCTGCTTTTCACTGAATTCTAAGGATTGCTGTGAGGATTCAATGAGGTGTGTAATATATATTTCTTTTTTAAAAAAATCCTCACCCAAGAATATGTTTATTGATTTTTTTTTTAAGATTTATTTATTTATTTATTTATCTTTAGAGGGGAAGGGTAGGAGAGAGGGAGAGGGAGAGAAATATCAATGTACGGTTGCCTCTCATGCGTCCCCTACTGGGAACTGGCCTGCAACCCAGGCATGTGCCCTGACTGGGAATTGAACCGCGATCCTCTGGTTCGCAGGCCCGCGCTCAATCCACTGAGCTACACCAGCCAGGGCTGTTTATTGATTTTTTTAAGAGGGAGAGGAAGGGAGAGGGAGAGAGAGAGAGAGAGAGACACTGATGTGGAAGAGAAACATTGATTGGTTGTCTCCCATATGCACCCTGACAGGGGATCAAACCCAAAACCTAGGTATGTGCCCTGACCAGGAATCAAACTGTAACATTTTTTGGTACATGGATGACACTCCAATCAACTGGGCCACCTGGCCAGGGCTGTACTATATATTTCTTAATAGAATGCTGTTACATAGGTGTTCAAAATATATAACATCCTCCTGACTTCCATAAACCATTACACGATAGCATGGAATTTATGAACTTAGCCATAGACATTTAAGCTCTAAAAGAAAATATATAGTCAATGTCTGTTTCCAGATGCTTTCCATTTTAGCATTTTGCTCACTCATTAGTATTTGATTTTTTGAGCACTTTGCTAAATCACAGGCCGGACAAGGGTTGGGAGCAGGCAAGGGCTCTGGTACCTGATTGTGAAATGCACAGAGGGTGTGTGGGAATGGCAGCAGGAAGGAAGGGGATGTGAGCCGCGGTCCTCTATCCTTGTCGGTTGGATAACCACATAATTTATCATTCTAATTGGGACACTTTTGAGAGTAAAACACTGCTTCAGTGAAACTGGGATAAATGTCCTCCTCACATTTCAGGCTTACTTTTTGTAACCTTTGATGCCACTTAAAGGTCCTGGGGCTGGAGCTATGTATGATGTCCCATTGGGGAGGAAATTGCAAAATAAGATTCTACCCAAAGAATCTAAAATTCTTCTGCATTTTTAAAGGCATAAACATTATTTAAGTTTGATAAATATAATTTTAGATAAGATACTATCATAAAATAATTTGGCTTCTATTATTATGTGTGCTTTAGCTCTGCCCTTGCAGGGTGAAAGCAGCCATAGACAATACATGGGAAAGAATGGTGTCGCTGTGTCCCAATAAGACTTCAGTTACAGTACCTGGCCGTGAGCTGGATCCGGCTTTGGGCTGCAGTTGCCAACCCTTGCTTTACAACAATACTTCCCAGACTTTTGGAATTCGTACATCCAGGAAAATAATAAAAAAGTCTGGAATAAACTCAAGATTTATAAATTTTTATTTTACTAAGTAATTAGGTTAAAAAAGGGAAAAAATCATTGCTTAGTACCTTTATCTCTTAGAATTTTAATTAGCAAAAGACTAGATGGCACAAATTCAGAACAAATTTAGCTTTATAAAAAACCTACCACATTGTCCTTATTTCTAAATTTTTTTTTTATGAGCCTGATGAATTTTGTCACGAATAGGCTCAGGTTACTAGATGGTTCATTTGAGTTGCTTGTGGAGGTTACATAGCATGGCACAGTAGAAAAAACATGGTGTATAATTAAAACATCTGGATTTGAATGAGGTGGGGGAGTACTAAGAAGGAAAAATGAACTGAACTTAAACATTGCTTTAAGGGGACAAAACTACTTGGAGAGAGTGTCCCCTGTTCTGAATCACTGATGCAAAAGCAAACTCCAATGCTGAGCAACCTCAGAACTCACCGGCTGCCACTGCGCAGGGTACCAGGCTGGGGGGCAGTTGAAACGGTTACAAGCTTGCACTGTGCTGGGCTTCTGCTGGCGACACAGATCATCAGCCAGGATCACTGTTTCATTCGTCTCTCTGGAGCGTATTTGGGAGCAGAAGACATCTCTGGTCTGCAGGCCAACCCCACAGGTGAGACTGCATGGACTCCAGTTGCCAATTTCCCACCTGGGAAGA
The DNA here is from genome assembly GCA_039655065.1 of Glossophaga mutica. NCBI lineage: Eukaryota > Metazoa > Chordata > Mammalia > Chiroptera > Phyllostomidae > Glossophaga > Glossophaga mutica. The sequence continues at coordinate 139,727,285 of CM077305.1, read as the reverse complement.
AATCAGAGAAGAAAGAGGACACCCTGAGCACCTGTGCAGAGAACATTTCCCATGATATGAAATGTTCTGGAGTAAAAACACCTACCTGGGAATGTGGGAAGTTCCAGTATAAGATTGGCTAGGAATTCTATCCCAAGCTTCAAATCTACCCTTTCCCTTTATGCCCTAACATTTATTTCAGATAAGACAAAGGAGGTGATATAATAGAGCGTCCAATTTTTACCCACAAAATCATCAAGAATGGTCACAATCATGTTTATTTTGATGGAACACAAACTTCATCAGAAAAGAGGGTGTGCTAGGTAGAACATGTAATGGCCTTGGCCACCACTTATCAAATAGTGGGTTTAGAAGAAGCCTTTCCGCTCACCTCTCCAGCCACCATTCTTAGCAAGACTGAACAAAGTTGTGCTTGCTTTTTTTTTTTTTTTTTTTTTTTGGCTTCAAAGTGAAAGGTCATTGGCTCCAACTCCTTTCAAACTTCCATGATAGCATAGAAACATTTCTGTCCTATGTATAAATCTCATCGCTGTCCAGGATTGGAGAATGTAACAAAAGTAAAGGTTCCTAAATAGATCAATCAGCTTGAGGGAAAATAAGTGGAGAGAACTGCTCATTATCTGGAAGTGGAAGTCAAATAACGACAGATGAGTTGAGTGCATAAACTGGCCATTCCAAATGGCCCAGTCTTGAGAAGTACATTTATAGTCAGCTAAGGGCCTATAAAAACATTCCCACTGTATTTCCCTGTTGCTGCAGCCTCCTAAATGGAAATGATAAGGAAAAAGCTCTGTTGCTTGGGTTCTGAGTCAGAAGCGTTCTTTAATGATCAGTTTTAGAAAGTTCTGTTTACAATGCCAGGCAGAAAGAGTCTACAAATAAGACTTAGCCAAGATAATCATCACAAGTAGATTCTTCAGTAGTTAGGCCCCCTACCTTCCACAGCCAGCTCTGAAAATTGGTTAATTTTTTTTTTTGTCAGACTATAAAACTGAGTGTATACTCAACCTTTTCCTGACACTCTGATACATAGCTACCTTTCTAATCCCTATTTCCACAACCTCCTTCCATCCACACTATGTTTAAGCTGTGTTTGTAGTGAACTATTCTGTAATTCTCAAATCATGCCCACCCCTGGTTTTCCAGCTCTGTCTTTACTCAAGTCGTTACTCCTTATTTGGAGTAATTTTTGTCTTTTCCTTGCCCCTCAAAATTATTCCATTTATATATATCCAAATTTGATCCATATTTTAAGGATTATATTTATAATTGCAGCAGACATTTATCATTTTCTCAATTATATTACAATTATTCTGCCTGTTAAGAGCCATATAGAAGAGTGCACCTCTTAAAGGCAAGGTCTATGTTTGGGTCAGTTTTGTATCTCTCATAGGGTTCATCTTAGCACCTTCTAAATAGTTAATGTATGTGGTTAACTATTTCCTGATAAATTAGCAAATGGAAGGGACCTGTCATCATAGTGGGTCCTTTATACATGTTATGTCATTAACTACCTCCATGACAACATGAGACTGGTCTACTGATTTTCCACATTACAGCTGGGCAAGAAGCTGACTTGCCCAAATACCCACAATGAGTAATTAGTGAATTAGTCATTGAACCCAGGATTCATACTGGGGTGTGTCTGGCTCCAAAGTCTTTGTGCTTTCTATTGTACCATGCTGTCTCTTGAAAATACCTTGGAAATCGCCCTATCAACATTCACAAAATTTTAACTCAATAGAAGACGTGAAGGTGAATTGAATATATTTCTTTTAGATCCTGTATGAATTTCTATAAACTCACTTTTAAATCTCTAGTATGGGTTAAGCCCAAGCTTAAAATGCCATGGGGTTATTGGTTTTAACTATATCCATAAATTCTTGGTCACTCCTCCCTTCTAAAGATGGAGTCTTGAGTCAGGGCTGAACTTAGTGGCTCACTTGTAATGAAAAGAATGAGGCAGAGGTGATGCTATGTGATTTCCAAGGCTCAATGATAAAAAGAATATAGTTTCCACTTCTCTCTCTCTTTGACTTCTTATTCTGGGGGAAGTCACTTTGACTGCTCACCTGACAATGATAATGTCGTAAGGATACTTAATGTTGCATGGAAAATCCACATGCGAAGGAACTGAGGCTGATCACCAACAGTGAGCACCATCTTTCCAGTTATGTGGGTGGACTACCTCCAAAGTACATCTGCTGGGCCCACTCTAGCCTTCAGATGACTCCAGCCTCATGAGACAGCCAGAACTGCTTTGCAAGCTGCTCCCAAATTCTTAAACTATGAGAGGTAACAAATGTTTACTTTTGTTGTGAGCCACCAGTTTTGGGGAAATTTATTATGCAAAAGTAGACAAAAAATACAAGAATATACTCTCCTTCTAAAGTATGTACATGCTCACCAAAAGACATGTACAAAAATATCCATCCAAAGCAGCACTCTACATACCCCATCAGGGAATAGCACAAATGTCGATCAACAATGAAACGGATAAAAAATTATGATATGTTTCCACAACACTATAAAACAATAAGAATAAACTATAACAACAACCAACATTGATGAATCTCGCAAACATAAAATTGAGTAAAAGAAGCCACAAAGGCAAAAAGTCATACTGTGCTTTCATTGATATAAAGCTCAAAACCCAAAATTCAGCTATGGTGTTAGAGATCAGGATGGTGGTCCCCCTTGGTGGGCAGTAACTAGATGAGAGGCACAGGAGGAAGTTTCTGGGATGAAGTCTTGATTGGGGTGCTGGATCTGGGTTCCCTTTGTGAAAAATCACCAAGCTATACACATAGAATTTGTCCACATTTCTCTATACTTGTTACACTTCAAAAGAGGGTGTTTTTTTCCTACTTCTAAGTGAAGTACTAAATGTTGTGGATGGAAAACCAGATCTAACCACTATGCCCAATGCTATGAACCCTCTGCGTATGCCCACATAGTGAATGCTGTCCCAAGGTTAAAATGTGTCCCACTCAAGGGTCTACACTCTGTTGTCCCCACCCTGCCCCCACCTTCGGAAAATTCAGCCACCGGGACCTTGAAGCAGAGGCATTTTGCCAGCTGTGAGACCACTTCAACACTTGCCAAACAGACATAGCTGCCTACCCACGATAAAAGTACATTACATTCTCAAGGGAAGAGGTCAGCAGAAGCTGTCTAAGTAGGAAACACTTTGCCGATTCTAGGTTGAAAGTATTTTTTTTACTCTTATTTTATTTTCAATTACAGTTTACATTCAATATTATGTTGTATTAGTTTCAGGTGTAAGGCATAGGGATTAGAGAATCATATACTTTACAAAGTGTTCCCCTTGATGTTTCCAGTACCCATCTTGCACCATCCATAGTTGGGGTTGAATTAACTTAGGCAAAAAAGGGAAAGCAGAGACTCCCCCCACCACTTCCCCCTGTATCGAGCCTGCATATGTGAGCCTTGGGCTTCCCTGAAAATTGTGCCTTTGGCTGTTTGCGGGGACAGGACTGAAGCCCAGGGGGAGCCAGCCTGAGTGGGCAAGACTGGCCATGGCTGGTAGCCGTGAGACCCTCACAGGCCTTCCCTGGGATTCTGGGGCCTGGCTGCCACGTCAGCCCAGTGTCAAGGAGGATAGGAGCTCTGCTCTGGGCTTGAGAGGTGAGGGCATTAGTGTTTCTTCCCCAGCTTTGCCTGCTTGACTTTTACTCATCTTTTCATCATCATTGAAAATGCTACTTCCTCAGGGAGGAGGCCTTCAGCTGGGGAAAATCCTCCTTAATTTTATGGTCCCATTAATACTTTCCCATTTGGAAATTCTCAACAAACCATGTTATTATTTTATTTTTCTTTATTTTTATTGTGGTAAGAACACTTAACACAAAATCTACCCTTCACAAAAATTTAAGTTTACTATAATATAGCATTGTTGACTATAGTTACAATGTTGTACAGCAGATCTCTAGAGCTTATTCGCCTTGTACAACTGAAACTTCATGCGTGTTGATTAGTAACTCCTTATTTTCCCTTGCCCCAACCCCTGGCAACCACCATTCCACCCTCTGAGTCTATGAATTTGACTGTTTTATGTACCTACTGTAAGTGGAATCATGCAGTATCTGTTCTTCTGTGACTGGCTTATCTCACTTAAGTTGCAAATTTACTTTGTGTTTAAGGCTGAATAATATTCCATTGTATGTATATACCACATTTCCTTTATCCACTCATCTGTCTATGGGCTTTTAGGTTATTTCCAGGTCTTCTTATTGTGAATAGTGAGTGCTACAGTAAATATGATCATGCTCATATCTCTTCAAGGTCCTGACTTCATTTTTCTTAGATAAATACGCAGAAGTGGGATTCCTAGAAAATTTGGCGACTCTATTCTTAATTTTATGAGGAACTACCTGAGAAACCATACTATTTTTCATAATGGCTACATCATGTTGCATTTCTAAAAACTGTGTTTTGTGGGTTGTCTTTTTATTTTTTATTTATTTTTTTGCTATTGAGTTGTAGGAATTCCTTATATCTTTTAGGGATTAACCCCTTATCAGATAGATGGTTTGCCTTTTCATTCTGGTGGCTGTTTCCTTTGCTGTGCTCAATGTATGGTAATCTACACCCTGATGACAGCAGGAGGCTGTGGCTATTCTTGTTTACCATGTGTCATGGGTTGACATTTATTCCCCCACCGGAGTCCTAACACCAGTACTTCAGAATGCGACCTTATTTGGAAGTAGGGTCACTGCAGATGTAATCACTTAAACTGAGGTCATACTAGTAGGACGGGTCCTTACTCCAATATGACTGTAGTCCTCACAAGGTGGGAGGGAAACACCAGGCAGAACACCATGTAATGGCAGAGACAGAGGTTGCAGTGATGTGTCTGTAAGCCAAGGAATGTCAAGGGTTGTCGGCAGAAACTGGAAGCCAGAAGAGGCGAGGAGGAATTCTTCTTCACAGGTTTCAAAGGGAGCATGGCTCTGCTGACACTTTGACGTCAAGCTTGATTTTTGCCTCTAGAACTGTAGAGGATACATTTCTGTTGTTTTAAACCACCCTATTTGTGGTACTTTGTTACAGCAGTGCCAGGAAACCAACACACCCCTGTAACCTCAGTGCCGATCACGGCACCTCGAACATAGCTGGTGCTCCGTAAGTACGAGGTGACTCAGACTGAGTGGAACCCCACCGAACTGTGCCTTTGGATTCGTCACTTGGCCAATCAACCATCTCAATTGTGAATACTAAAGAACTGCCACCACCACTTTCAAAGACCCAGAAGCTCTGAATGCCACAAGGTTTTCTTCAGTGTGGTGTAAACGACTTCGAGACAACACTGGACCCGAAGTGACATCGTGCGGTTATAGGTCACGTCCCAATTGATGTAAATATTTACACATTTTACTACAACAATATTAGCCTGTTGGATTATGACATCCCCTTCCCTCTCCTCCTCACCCTGTGAACTAACTAGGGGTGTTATACAATTTATGTCTTAGTAATCTGAACATATTCTTAAAATACCAAAGTCCCGAATTCCAAAACGCATGTGCCACAGTGATTTTGGCTAAAGGATCATGGCCCTGTATAAGGAGGATGGTAAACATGATCACAGTGGTTTCTTTTGGCCTCCAGGCTTCAGGTGTTTAGCTTTACGATTAGGCCCTTGGCCAAAATGTCAGGGAGACTCTGGTTCCCTCGGAATTCGCTTTCTATACTGTTTTGTTTCCTCTCAGCCCGTCTTCTGCACATTCCTGTCTCTTTTGTCAAAACCTGCTTTCAGGGAATGCTCTTTGAGCTGACAGGTCAGAGCTGAGGCTTTGTAGCTTCAGGCTGAACCCTGGCCAGGTCCTGAGTGACTGACTCTGGATCCCTGGCAGGCAGGAGACAGAGGGTTGCCTCCCACCCTCAAGGCCAGAATTAATCTCTTTGCCCTTTGCCCAGCATCAGGTATACTTGAGTTGGCTTATCATTAAAACTGGATTTTAGGTTTTAGCCTTGATTTCCCCAATTCCCTGAGGGTGCTGGAGTTCTGCCCAAAGCCCAGCCTATTAGATTGTCACCCTGTCACTCTGTCTGGATCTGGCCAGCCCCTGGCCTTGGGCTTGGCAGAGACCCTTAGCCTTGAGCTCTATATGCTATAATGTGACAGCAACTTAGCTTACATCACACATTATTGCTAATAAAAATAGTAGTTCTGACATTTCCACAAGCTTACAATGAGCCAGATACTTTGCTAATTGCTTTATGTGCACTGTCTTCTGTAATCCTCTCTACACCCCTGGGAAACAGATACTAATATTATTTGCATTTTAATAACAAGGAGCTAATGCCTGGAGAAGTTAAATGATTAATTAGTCACGGCCCAGAATGCCTGCTGCCAAAACTCACACAGATGTCAATTCCGCTGGCATCCCATCCAAGCCTACTAAGACTTGGATGCATGGGCGCTGAGAATGGGGCTGCTCCCTATCACAGAGGCCAGCACTGTGGGTTTATAACCCCCAGCTCAGCATCCCTGAGTTCCAGAAGAACTCAGGGCTGAGTTCACACAAGGTGTGCGATATGTATTTGCATCAGCCCTATGAAGAAGGCACTGTTAAGCTCCCTCCTTTTCTTTTATCCCATGCAAGGACATATTTTTCATTGCTTTTAGAGAGACAGGAAGGGAGAGAGGAAGGGAGAGAGAGAAACATTGATTGGTTGCCTCCTGACTGCGCCTGGATTGGGTATCATAGGTGCCTTCCCAGGAACAGAACCAACAATGTAGGTATGTGCCCTGACCGGGAATTGAACCTGCAACGTTTTGGCTATGGGATGACATTCCAACCAACTGAGCCACGCCAGCCAGGGCAAGTTCCCCCATTTTAAAGGGTGACAAAATAGAGGCTCCCAGAGGCCAATCAGCTTGTCCAAATCACACAACTAGTAAACATGAGAATCGGGATTCCAACTCAGGTGGTCTGGCTCCTACATGCCTAATTATGTTATCTTGCTTCATAGGGTCAGGATGGTGGATACAGCAGTACAAAGTATATCTGAGAGGCACATTCTAGGACTCTGGTCCTTACAACTTCAGAAAATGACAAATGACAAATAGACAGCTCTGTTCTGACATAATAGAAACAAACACACTGATGCCATCCAAGGTTAGAAATACACTTGGAGTTATTTCAGTAAAGTAGCAGTGGTACTTCACAGTCCAAGGGGCAAAGGCAGAGTATGGTTCCCCTCCAAGCACAGGTTTGTTTTTGCAAAGGTGGCCATCAGAGATAATGTGGTCAATCAAGAACTCATGGTGGTTGGCACTTCATAGCAGGTTGTGCTTGTATTAGCTACATGTAAGGAGAAATTTTTGCCTTCCTTTGGCTGAGGGCTTGGTATGTGAGTTGCCAAGGTTCTTCTCCCCTGCTCTTTCAGAGAAGGTAATGGCCTGTTGTCTCTGGTAACTCACTGCTTGTTGCTGAAATAAATGTACGTAATTTCTAAAGGCAGATTCTTCCTACCCCAAGATATTTGCCCTAAGAACCTTCTCCTACCCTGGTTTTTGCAGCAAAGTATGACTTGTTTCTTTACTCAAAATTTTAAAATGGAGTTTTCGTTGGGAGGCAAAATACCACTGTAAATTTCAGTTATTTGTTAGAAGCGTGCTTTAAAAACTTGTGTGTAATCCTCCAACTTGGCATTTCTGCCCAACATTTCTATCCCATGATTTTTTCAAGTCCCCCAAAGATATCTGTTTCCTTTAGAATGCCTCTGAGGTCAGGAGGTAGATAGCAATCAGGCAACAATCAATCAGACACCGTGGAGCACAGCCAGCTCTGGGAAGCCTGAGGCAGGGCATCTGGGACACTGTCTAGGATTCGGTTCCACGTTAAGGTTTTTGGACTGTTGCTAGTAGCTCCCAATTTATCTCTACATCTCCAAGTTTCCAATTTTACCCATGGCCTGAAGCTTGCAAAATGCAAATCTGGTCATTTTACTTCCTCTGATTACAAACCCCATTGGACTCCAAGCTGAGTTTTCAGGAGGGTGAGGACCAGTATGCCTGGGGTCCAGATTTGGTCCAGGGCACCCACTGGGGGTGAGGGGGCTCTGCATGGCGGCAGCTGATCTTTCTCATTTGCTTTTCTTCCCTTCCCTTTCCTTCCTCCTTCCTCTTTGTAGACTAAACTGTAGCTTGAGCCTCAATGGGCAACAGTCCATGGATGTGACAAGGCTCAGCATAGGGCCAGGGTAGCCAGGAATCAAACATTCAGGGAGGATTAAACAAATATAAATATATGAAGAATAATGAGAATCAGATTTCTTACTGTCAGAAAGTGGAATTGGATTGGTAGAAAGTAGTGTGAACTTGTGTTTTCTTCTTTTAATTTTTCAATTACAATTGACATTAAATATTATTTTTATTAGTTTCATGTGTATAGCATAGTGGTTAGACATTTATAAAATTTATGAAGTGATCCCCCTAAGAAGCCTAGTACCCACCTGGCACCATACATGTTGTTGACTATATTCCTTATGCTGTACTTTACATCCCCATGACTATTTTTTAGCTACCAATTTGTACTTCTTAATCCCTTCACCTTTTTCACTCAGCCCTTCAACCTCCCTCCCATATGCCAACCATCAGTTTGTTCCCTGTTCTGAGTCTGCTTCTGTTTTGTTTGTTCATTTACTTTGTTCCTTAGATTCCACATATACGTGAAGTCACTCATTGTCTTTTCTGTCTGGCTTATTTCACTTAGCATAATACCCTCTGTGTATATCTATGTGTCGCCAATGGTAGGATTTCATTCTTTTTTTATGTCTGAGCAACATTTCATTGTGTATACATACCTCATGTTCTTTATCCAATTACCTATTAATGGGCACTTAGGTTGCTTTCATATCTTATCCATTGTAAAAAATGCTGCAGTGAACATAGGGGTGCATATATCTTTTCAAATTAGTGTTTTGAATTCCTTCAAATGTATTTCTAGAGGTGGAATTGCTGAGTCATAAGGTAGTTTTATTTTTTGAGGAAACTCCACACTGTTTTTCACAGTGGCTGCATTAATCTGCAGTCCCACAAACAGTGCATGAGGGTCCCCTTTTCTTCACATCCTCACTAGCACTTGTTGTTTGTTGATTTATTGATGGTAGCCATTCTGACAGGCATAAGGTGATACCTCATTGTAGTTTTAGTTTGCATTTCTCTGTGAATTCCTGGTTTTTAATAGACAGACAGATACCTAGATAGACATACGTATATCAACAGATATAAATGGCTGTATACAAATAAACATATATATGTACATGATTTCCTAGCTTTCTCTGCTGAGAGGCCTAGAAGCAATAGTACCAAGCATATCAAGTACCCAGATCTTGAATTCTAAATATCATTCTCCACGAAGGAACCAGTTCTTGTAGAAATGGCTCCAACAAGGGCTGGAAAAATGAAAAACAAGCCTGGAACATCTTGTACAAAAAAAGTAGGAACTGCTCAAAGAATAACGAGGTGTGTGTTAAAAGGACACTAGGGCCAGTTCAAAGGCACTCCCGCTGGCCACATCTGGGACAATTTGCTAGTGATGGATTTTAACTCTGAGGAAAATAGAAATGCATAAATAAATAAGAAGAGAGATCTCTGCCCTATAGTAGCATGCCTATTAATAATCTAGAAGGAATGACAGAATTTAGAAAGTCACTATTTGTCAACCATAGTAATAAAAATTGATTCAGGCAAGGATCATCAGTGAATGCAAACACTAGGTCAAAGTTTGATGAGGAATAGGGTATTTACTTAGTTTCATATTATCTTCCCATAAAATACTTATCTGTTACTTACTATTAGTAAGTGCAACATATTCAATAATTTTACAGTGGAAAACCTGGCTGACATCTCTTTAACCAAGTAAGAAGAGTTAACGTCATCAGTAGCAAATGGAATACAACGTCATTCATTGTCTCCTGACACACACGTTAAAAGAGTATATCAATACTAAACCTCTGCTGTATTTCTGTCAAAAACTCAAAACTCATGAGGAAACATTAAACAAACCCAAACTGAATGACATTTTACAAAGTAACTGATCTATATTCTTCAAAACTGTCCAGGATATGAAAGACAAGAAAAGACTGCCGGATTGAAGGAATCTAAAAAGAAATGACAACCAAATCTTGGCCCTCCAAAGGACATTGTCAGGACAATTGGCAACATTTGAACAGAGTCTGTGGTTGAGATGGTGATACTGATTTAATATCATCTCTTGATTTTAATCATTAGACTGTGGTTATTTATGACAGCATCCTCATACTTAGGAAATGCACACTGAAGTGTTATGATGCAATAGGCTATCTCCTGACGTTATTCTCAGATGGTCCCCAAATGGCCCTGGCTGGTGAGGCTCAGTGGATTGAGCACTGGCCTGCAAACCAAAGGGTTACCAGTTTGATTCCTAGTCAGGGCACATGCCTGGGTTGTGGGCCAGGTCCCCGGAGAGAGGCAACCACACATTGATGTTTCACTCCCTCTTCTTCTCCCTCCCTTCCCCTCTGTCTAAAAATAAAAAATCTTCAAAAAGAGATCCCCAGACATTAACAACTATAAATTTAAAGGATGGTATAAAGGAGCTCTGTGTATTACTTTTGCAGCTATTTAAAATCTGAAATTATTTCAAAATAAAGGTTATGAAAAAACATCTATTGGCTCCCAGCAACCCACAGGCCAAGGTTCAAATCCTTGGCTGGCCTGTAATGTGCTTCACAAGGAAGTTTGAATTTATCTTTCTGGTTTAATCTCAGGTCACCCATATACTCAACTTGGCTGAGTACCCAGCAGAAGAGTATCCCACTTCTCTGGCTGGCAAACTCCTCTACCTCTCAGGCTGGATCCTAAACATCCCCCTTCTCTCTGAGTACTTTTCTGATTCCCTCCCATCAGGTGGAGCTAGACCTTTCTCTCTGTAGCACGCCACTGTCTCCTTCCTTTTCTTCCCCCAGGTTCGCCTTCATTACACTGTAGTTATTGGTCTACTGTCTGTCTCTCTCACTAAACTCTGCATTCCACAAGGGCAGCAAAGGATCTGACCTATTCATCCTCCTATTTCCAGCACCTACTCCAGTGCCTGGCCCCTCACAGATGCTCTGGGTGGCACTGTGACATCATGTGGAAGACCCTGCGCTCTGGAATTAGATTATCTGTGAATGACCTGTGCTCTGCCACTCTCTAATTGCATAATCTGGGCAAGTTACTTAATAATTTATTTACATTTAAAGTGGGAATAATAGCAATACCCACTTCAAAGGGCTGTTATGAGGTTCAAGTGAGAACATCTAGGTCAAGGGCTTAAGCATAGTGCCTGGCACAAATTAAGGTCTATATAACATTAGCTAATATGAACTGTTATTACTGGGTACTCAGTAAATATTTGTTAAATGCATGGATGTTACTATGAGGACTGAGATTAGATGAAAAGGGTGAGAATTCTTCTTGTTCTGAGTCAGACAAAGTAGCCATAGCTTTTGGATCCTGGGAGAAAGAACATCTGTGGCATGCCCACATTAACTTACCATTTAAACATTCGCTGCTAAGCACTATGACAGATATACAAGTAACCAATGAGCGCTGAGAATTTCAGAAGCAGGCAGTGTGCTCACAACCACCTGCACTGATGTGACTGAGCGCAGTGCACAAAGACTGTTTATTTATCTTTCTGATCCATTTGCTTTAAGCCTACTTCCTTCACAGAACATGTCAAAGAGCAGAATGGCAAAGAAACTAGGCTTAGTTGTACAGAATATCTTCTGCCCTCCCTCCCTCATAGCTGCCCCCGCTTCTTTGTGACACCTTACTGCCACAGAGAAATACCCAGGTGCCTGTTTACTTACCGGCAGCTTCATTTAATTAGAATGTTCAAATTCTGGCTCCTATTTTCTAATCACCCCATCTTCTAGATGACAGTCTATTAAAATGACATAGAATACCCACTGGCTATTATAATTCAGATACGAACATCCTGTTAGTAGGGTAGATGATATGCAAAATCACTTTTGCCCTTAGGAGGTCAAGATTTTAGTTGACTTGCCTAGACTTATAGGTGAAAATTTCTTGTTAAAAATAGTTGCAGGTTTTTTCTCCTTATGGTCAAGATCATTGAAGAAATCATTTAGATCATAAATCTCTGTCATCTGTTGTTTTTCTCCAACACCATTTTTTTTGTTTTTATTCCAGTTTTCCTCCACTTGATCTTAACTGACTAGCATTCTCACACCAATGGTCTTCCACTAAATGAACTTCTTCCCTTTTCCAGAATCAACTTCCTCAAACAGAGTAAGCTTCCGCCAAGCTCAGCCACTGTTGGCTTCCCAACACACCATTTCCCTTTTCCACGTCTGTGAATTTGCTTCCAACTTTTCCTGCCTGGAATGCTCTTCACGTTCCTACCTCAGGGTCTGATTCAAGCCTTCTTCTTCTATGAAGGTTTCCCTCACATCTAACCCACATCAACTACACCCTCTTGTCATTCTATTGGGTTTACTGTCATTGGATCTTATTTGTATTCTACATCACTGACCACATAGCTGTTCTAAGCCAAGATTAGGGTATCTTAGATGTGAGAGAGAAACATCAATTGGTTTTCTTCCACACATGCCCTGACTCAGGATTGAACACACAACTTGGGTATGTGCCCTGACCTGGAATTGAACCCGCAAACTTTTTGGTGTATGAGATGATGACCAACCAACTGAGCCATTCTGTTAGGGTGGGATCAAATTTTAAAAAGAAATTGTTTGGCATCCATCAAATCAAGCCATTAAAATCTCCATCTATTTGTTGATTTGCAGGTGGCATTCCTCACAAACCCTATAAGCCTAAGAATTTCTCTTTGTTATGGGTTGATAATGTCCTCCCAGAAAGATGTGTTGTAGCCCAAACAGATCCGATTCTGTTATCTCCTGCAAGATAACTGTTTTGCAGCCTTGTAGACTTAACTTCTCCATACACCTGTGTATTTAGCCACTCATATAGTTATATGTGCCCACAACCATGCATTCGTTTGTCGAAAATTTACTATACACCAAGTATTATACTGAATGATGGGGACCCAGAGATTTTTAAGAAAAATTCTTGATTGTAAGGGCCTTCAGAGAAAACTACAAGACACTGTAGTAAGTGTCATTCATTTATTTATTCATTCGATTAGTGTTTACTGAGCACTTTTTGTGGCCAGGCTCTGTGTGAAGGACGAAGAGAGTAGTAAATGAGACAGATATGAACCCCATTCCTTACAGTTTAGTCTACGGGATAGATGAGCATGAGGTGTTAGGGAAAGCCTTAAAACATAGACCATGAGACAAGAGGAAGGAGATGCAGTCATGGAAGGCTTTCTGGAGTTGGTAACGTCTGGTCTGAGTCCTGAAGGGTGACTAAGAGGTGGCAAGGCAGAGAAAGAAGCAAAGAGAAGGTATCAGGCAGAGTAAAGTATAAGAAAGCAAGAGGCATTTGGGGAATTCTAATTTATCTATTTCCATGCTTGAAACTGGAAAGAATATTGAGTAGAAAGTGTAGTAAGACCTTGGAAAATTCTGGTTCTCATTCCTCTCTGTTTTCTTTAATGTAGTTATGGGTGGGTAAGGGAGCCTTGGAAACAGGGGCACTGTGGGTTGTCAAAGCACTAATGACAAAGGTCACTTAAGCTTAGTACAGTTCAAACTCATAGGCCCTAGGACACTGCTGAGTGGCACTCCTCTCATCAGGTGAGGGCTGAATGCTTAGCATGTTCCCATTCTGTCCATCACAAGGGGTGCTGGGCTTTGGTGAGAATTCCAATAGGCCCATGGCAAAGGGAGACACAATGCTTCAAGTGGGTCTTCTACTATGTTTAATCAGACCATACATTCAATCCAAACCTGGCTTGGCAGAGGAAAACAAAAGACAGAGCTGTTTCTCTTAGAGAGATCTCCCTGTCTTAGTCTCAAGAGTTTGATATGTGGTATCAGCGGAGGGAGAAGCTAGCTATTGATGTAGGGTGTGATTCATCCACCAGTGCCCGGACATGCACGCACACACGCCTGCTCTTCACAGACCAGGAGTCTATTCACCCAGATGTTCTATCCACGGGACATGGAGAGCGGCAGCCCAGTACTCTCCAGTCCTGAGGGTGTTTGCTTGAGGAGTAAGAGTGAGGCCTTGCACAAATGTTTTCATATTTGACTACATAAAAATGACCTAAAATTATTTTTCAAATTAGGTTCAAAGATCTCTTTAATGTTTTACTCTTTGATGTTTTGTTATCTCAGGGTGAGTTAGGGGATTATTGCCAGGCTAAAGTCTGAATAAATTTAAACCTTCATATTAGCATTTATATTGGCTTATTAAATCTCTCATTCGCTTTTGATTATCCATGATGCTCATTTATTGCTAGCACTTTTAACCCTGGAACACTATTTTAAGCACAGTTGGATCTGAATAGTAATGATGAAGCGCTCTAAATCCCTGAGTCGTGTTCCTCAAGCAGGAGACACATGAGCATGACATTGAAGAGTCAGACTGACCCAAAACTTGGATTCCTACAGACCAGGACTGGAATCTGCTCCCGGAATCTACTCCCACCTGTGTTTTATAACCTTGGGGAAGTTACCTACTTTGAATGTCAACTTCTTTATTTATAAAATGGGACAATTACAGTAATAGCTTCCAACAGTTACTTGATGCTTGTTAAATTACAATACCTTACGAGGTATTGTAAGAACTTGGTATGTACTAATTCATTTAATTCTCATGCCATCCTAAGGTAGAGATACTATTATTATGCCATTTTACATATGGGTTAACTGGAGTAATGTGACTAAGGTCACACAGTGAGTCAGTAAGAGACCCAGAATTCAATCCTAAGTGGTCTGCCTCCAGAATTCTTAACTGTGTTCTTACCTGCTAGCTTCTAGCTTCTAACCTATGTTCTGGGAGCAAAATATCATATGGTAGTTGCCATCATTATCATTGCTGTCATTGTTGTTATATGATTTCTCGTACACAAGAGAGGCCAACAGAAAGCATGGGTCCCTGGGGTTCCTTTCTCCCTATTTGTGGTTTCTTGGAATTACTGCTATGATTATACCAAAACTAGGGGAACTCTTTTGCTATTCCATTTTGCTTGTTTTATCTTATAGTTACAATAATGAGCAGTTTAGCTTCATGTAGCCCAGCATTCTCCAGGCCACAAAAAACTTCCTAGCTGCCCACTTATCCTCAGAGTACATCATCCTTTTTCCAGTTAGCCACCCAGAAATAGTGCGGCAACACAGTAACTTACTGGTAATTCTGAACAAGAACCATGGAATCCGTATGACTTCCAAAAAACTGTGGAGATGGTTTCTACCCCATGCCACATGGAGGTCAGCTGAATTTCTAATTCTTGACTATCATTTATTCACAGTAAATTACTAGAAAAATTCTCATGCTCCATGAATGCATCCATTTTGCATCTTTCCCTTTCATATCCCACTTGACCTCCTACCCTCCACTCTTCACTCTTAAAGAGTAAGACATGCTCTTCTCATTGATCCACATGCATATCTTTGGAAAGGATAAACTGTTTCTACCTGAGGTAACTGGTATCTTACCAGCTGTACATAAAATACTCAATTCATTTGTATAGTGATAATGAGGTATAGAGAAAGTTATAAAAACTTCTTTCAGTATTTTGGTAAGAAAATTCTTTCTTATCCTAGTTAAGAGTATATTATGTCTACTTTGACCACTGGGTCCCCTATCCTGTCACCTGATTCCAGCTCTTTAGCATGGGAAAACTTTGATACAGAGTGTATTCTTCAATAACCAGGCACACATGTAAGTGCCTGATGTATATTAACTCATTAATCTACACAGAACTCTTATGAGGAAAATATTATTCAATCTCTATCTTACAGATAAGGAACCAAGGATAAAGGGGGGTTAAGTAACTTGCTCAAGGACATGCATTTGATAAATGGCGGAGCGGGGATTTCAACTCAGGAACTCTGGCTCCAGATCCCACAATCTGATTCATCATACAAGGTCCAGGAGTCTACCTGTTTATGATACATACTGAAGCTGAGAAACATTACTTACTAGGCTTTTAGTTTGAGCTCTGCTAGCCATGGTTCCTTGGGCAAGTCACTTAATAACCTTTGGCCTCTCTTTCTTCACAGATAAAATGAGAGAATTAGACAAAGTTACATCCTGGGATTCTACAACCACAGTCATTGAGGGAGATTCATGAACTGATGTTTTAGAATCCAGGCAAGTCAGTCAGCCAAACTCCTTGCCACTCCCTGGCTTTTTAGAGTGTAAAGAATAAATCCCTATGATCTTTTGTTGTTCATAGCACTATCAATACATCTGGTAGTAAATTAATAGTGCTGATAGAGCTGATAGGGAAGTGATGAGGATTTGGCATCCAAGTTCTTCATGTAACCACGATCTCTCAAGCACCAGAAGTGAATGAATCCAGCTTGCAGTAACTGGCTGGCAAAATTGTTGCTCACAACAAACACAGATTCCCAATGCTACTTGAGGACTGTGGACTCTAGGTGAAGTCTCTTGATCCATCAGCATTATCTTTCAATGGGCACAAGCATGGGGATTTGGAGTGGAAATCACCTTGTGCTTCACCTTTTTAATTAACTTTTCAGGTAGAGAGAGTTCTCTTGAACATATAGGTGCATTTGATGTTCAGAAAATTCATCTGCTTCAGGCAATAGTCTGTCTATAGAGGAGGGTTTGGGGGTCCCAAATGTGATAAGTAACACACAAACAATTATGGAACTGTAATCAGTGTTGGGATAGGCTTACATTTAGAGATTATCTACATTCAGAAAGACAATGGAAGGGCATTTTTACAGAGCTGAGGATGAAAAGATGCAGAAAGACTTCACAATTAAGTACCTAAGACTAACACAACTACTATTCTATATGCCAAGAGAAAGGAATACAATCAATGGGCCTACTTTCTAGACCCAGATAGATACACAGCTGCAGCAAGACCATGTGTGATGAAAAGCAGTCTACTTCTTGCCAACCTTGTTCTGCAGAACTGCCCTCTTGGAGGAGTTAAATATGCAAGGGTGAGCTGGAAAACAGCAAGTTTCTTTTCTAGATCAAGGGAAGGTCAATCCCGCCCACATGTGGTTTCACTTCACTCCACCATGGGTCAGTTATATCGTCAACCTCCATTAAATGAAAGATAAAGTGCATGACAGTGCCCATTTTCACATAAGGTGTTTCTAGGTGTCCCTGGGATGCGCCTCTGGAAGGGCTATGGAAGTGCCTAGCAGGTGACATAGAATAAAGAGGAGAGGAATGGAAGCTTTTCTGGCCCCTAAACTGTCATCTTACTGTCTCCCCTCAGTTGCAAACAAACAGCCTACCACTAGTGCCAAAAAAAGCCACAAAAGCAAGGTTGACAGTGGGGTGCACCTTGTGAGGAAGATCTGGCTCCACTATCAGCCTCTCCCCACATCATAATTCTGGCATTATTTTCCTCACAAAAAGAGCATTGATAAATGGTATCTGTCTAGTTGTGGTGGATTCTACATCAATAAATACCTTGCTTATAACAGTTTCCTTCTGTGATTTTCCAGAGCTTGAGAAGCTTAAAACCATATAAGCTCTGGGCATCACAATCTTTAATTTTGCAGGCTTGCTATTCTGGGAAAGGAGCTGGGGCAGGAAAAGTGTCTCAGATGGGTGGGGCTGCAGTGGGCAATAGACCACCCATGGAAAAAATATATAAATAATATATAAAATATAAAATACACATATATAAAATTTCAGAAACTTTCCCCAGTAAATGCATTCCTGAACCATAAACTTTATCTTCTATCATTAATAACTTTAATTTATTTCTCAAAGAGCATCCTGGATATATTCAGTAATGACCTACAGAATCCTCCCACACACTTTGACTTTAAGAAAGAAGATACTCATGTTGGACATGTGGGGCTTTTACTAAGGCCAGAGTATAAATTTCCATTTCGTTTACTCCTTAAACTTCAAAACAACTTGCGTGTCCATGTCCAAGCTGAGATTTCTCTGTAATGTTGCTTTCCCTGTGTGTGTTAAGCAAATCTTCCGATGATGTCTGCACAACAAGCAAGTATTTGGAAGATCGATTAGAGAGGGGGGCCCTACAAACCAACCCTCCGAAGTATTTCATGTGGCAAGAGATGAAGCAATAGCTTAAAAGGAGAAATGAAGAGAAAGTAATAATCCAATATCTTGTATTTACAAACCACCAAGTTTCACAGAACTCAGAGACCCTCACAAAACTGCTTAAGAGTTGTTGACCCTAAGTTTGCAGATGAGGGAAATGGCAGGACATTGGGAATGTATGAGCCAAGTGGTCCTTCTGTTTTCTATAGTTCTCCGTCATTGCCTGAAGATGCAACACAACACATTGCCCTATATTCCATGTCCCTCTTTAATTTCCTAAGCCATCAGAGCTGCCTGTGAGCAGCATGGTCCACTGGAAAGGACAGGGAAGTTACAGATGAATGATCAGACTTCAGATTTCAGTATAACCCCTAGGGACAGAGATCCAATATATCTGGTAGTAAATTAATCTGACCCATTTAAAATGGTTGTCACAATTGTTATTGGATTACATGCTTATGGGACATAAATGTATCAGCTCCCCAGAAATTAATTAAGAGAAACCAGAGATACTCTTATAATACAGGGGAGTCAAGCATTTTCAGGTTCATCAGACTGAGAAGGGACAGAAGGCAGGACACAAACTTGCCCCAAGGGCTTTCGAAATACTTGGATTGAGACCTTGGGAGGAATTAGTGAATAGTAGCATGTTTGACTAGAATTTTAGGGAAAAATACTTTGACATCTATAGTAACAAGAGACTCAGCTCAGTAATCACCTTCTCTGGGTCCCCTTCCCTCATCTGGATTAGGTGACTCATCTCCGTGTTCCCAGAAGACAGTCATTCATATCCACTATGGCCATTTTGACTGTGCATTGTGCCAATCTGTTTGTGTACTAGATTTGTTTCTCCGGAGCCTAAAACACAGCAAGAATTTGACAAATGTTTGCTAAGCTGAGCTGGATCTTCCCTTAAGCAGTAGAAAATGCCGCCGTGCCCCCCCTGGCTCTGCTGGGGGCTGGCACTTACAGAAGGAGATAATTAGGGGCCAGGCATCCTTGGCTGGGACTGGCTGCCCCTTTTCTCTGTAACGGAGCTTGTCTCTCCTCCCCTCAGGAAAAAAGGCGAGAGCTGCAGCTGCCTCAGTGTACATAGATCATCCACACCCTCAACCCAGGCACAGCTTTTTAAAGGTTTCTTTTTTTGAAATCACACAAAAATCACAGCTAATACCTGTTACTGTTTACTGATTACCTAATATGTACTAGGTAATATGCCAAGCACTTAAGAGACATACCCTCACAAGAATTATCAGTGTTAAAGATGAAGAAACTGAAGCTCTGAAAAGTTAACCATCTCCCCAAGACCAACAAGGAAGCTGTATGAACTGGGTTTTACCCCAGGTTTGTATGACTGCCAAGCCCATGCTCTTAAGGCTGGAACGAAGGACTGGGGATCAGTCATGTATACCTTAGTGTGAACTTGCTTAGGTACTTTCATTTTCCTAATTCTTAATTGAGTTGAACTGAATAAATGGGGGATAGGTGGGAGAAAAAGGGTTGAAAGAGTTTGGGTCCTGCACAAGTGGTAGAAAGGGCCATCTGGGAATTTGGGTAGTCAGAGGGAGAGGTGACTAGGATTCAGTCTCTGGGGGACAGAGAGGAGGGGTACCAGGAGAGTTAGAAAATAGTGTGGCACAATAAAGAAGGCAGTGGCCCAGGGTTGCACGGGGGAGGCTGGGGAAAGAGAAGTATGTATGTGTATGTGTGTGTGGGAGAAGTGGCGTTTGTGATTTACAACGCAAACAGGTCATCAGCTAAGCAAAAACTAAGCCACTGGTTGTTCGTAGTGGAAACGACGCAAAGCTCCAGTACAACCACCACTGCCTTCCAGATTCATAAGCCCGGGCTGCATCTCTCTGGATGACTGAGTATTTCATGTTTTCTTAGGAACTGAGTGCTTTGCCTAATGACTCAGTATTGGGTTTTAGGACATTCACTTAGGTCTGTTCAGTTTCTCTTTTAGCACGGTTCATTTCCTGTATGTTTGGCTTTGCCCTGAAAGGTGTGCACTTAAATGATATTTTCACTATCCCTTAAGCACTAGCTTTTTACCCAGAGTCTAGAGCTACTCTTGGCAACCGAGGGTATGAAATGAAGCTTATCTGATAGAGATTAAAAAAAGAAGAGCCTGTTAACCTGTGTGTGATTTTCACTAGGTTGTTCGCTACTACGAGAATAAGAGGACTATTCTTTTCACTGTGGTAATCCCCGTGCCTCGAGTTTGGTGCCTAGAATAGGACAGGGGATGCAGAGAGGAAGGGATGGAAGAAGGGAGGGAGGACCCATAAATACATCAACAGAGGCAAAGACAGAAACACAAACTCTTTAGTAACAACTTTGCAAGTAACCATACCTAATTCCAAATCTGCATCTGCCACTGGATAATTACACGATCCCCTTAAAGATTCTGTTTCCTCAGCTATAAAGTTAGGATAGGAATAGTAAATCCTCATAAACTGTGGGGAAGATTAAACAGAATACTGTATGTAAAGTAACTGGCATGTTGGAAGTTCCCAATAAATTGAAGCTGTTAGGGAAACCCTACCTTGCTCAAAGATGGCCTGCAAAGGTTAGCAGGAGTGTGGGTGCAGGATGCCCTAGAGTTTATCTGCACCTGGGTTGGATTTTCCTTCTTTCCTTCTTTCCTTTTCTCCTCTCTTGCACAAGTATTTGAGGAGACAACTGGCTAGGAATAACATTTTTTACATAAGCTTTCTGATTTCTTCCTGACGTATCGCAGGCTTTTCCGACCACCACGACACAGCTGTTCTCTTTGCGGGCTCACACCTCACTTGCCCATAGGCCTCACTTCCTTCAGTCACATCACACAGGATATTAACTTTCTAGGAATATTTGGACTTTGTCTCCCCTGATCCCACTTCATCATCCCATTACTGTTCTTAAAAAAAAACACACACACACCTTATTGGATTAGGTGTTAAAGTCAAACAGAGTGTCCCAACAACAGCTACCTTTCACAGGCTTGCTGGGATCCAAGGGAAGCAGCTGCTCTGCTTCCTGTGCTAGAACGGCCTCAGGGGTCCGGCAGGCTGGACAGGACTCTGGCTCAAAGCTAGGTTCTGTCCACAGCCTCCCCTTTACTCCATTCCCACACAAGCTGGTCATGAAAACTTAGGAATGAGCTGCAATGACTATGAAATAAATATGAAGGTCTTCTTCTATCATGTGGTTTCCTGCCTCGTGAACTCAGAGGGATGGCAGACCCCTCTTGTCTTGAGCAGCTACTGTATGAGGTAGGAAGTGGTTCAGAGTTTTACTTCACATGATCATCCTTATAACTCCCCTGTGTGGTTCCAACAATTGTCTTTGTTCTACAGTTGAGGACAGCAGAGTCCTACAGAGGCTAAAGTAGCTAGCCTAAGGCCACAAAGCGATTGGGAGAGCCACTATCTGTTTGACTTCAAAATCCATGATTCCTCCCTTATTCTAGGCAGTGTCCCTATTCTTGGTGGGGAATGTTTAGCTTCGAGATTGCCAAGCCCCCCTTAGGTTCTTGTTGTGAATTTGCCCCATTCCCAAGTGCCGCCAAGATTCCTATTAGGAAAAATATGGTGTCTCAGCTCAAAAAAATGTGTTAAGATGATAATGACCTACCTCTCCCAGAGGCATGCACACCATCAAAGTAAACAGTGGCTTTAGTATCTAACACCACTGCTAACAGTGAACTGTCCAGCTCTGCGCCTGGGATAGAGGGTCCCATTTGGCTGTTTGAGTCACATGAACAGCTACATGTAGCCAGTGGGGAAAGGTGGTTATGTTTTACCCACTCAGGAACCAGAGTCAACAGCTGGACATTTCAGAGAACGTGCCACCTGCAGCTGTTTTCGCAGACAGGCTCTGGCCTGTGTCCGCGTCTGTCCAGGCCTCACGGACAGTTGCTCCCCAAGTGAAATCAGGAGCCCAATGAGAAAGCAGAGTGCATCTGGTGTGTCTGGGAGCTCTGTTAATCTAGCGGTAATCATTTGAGTCTTCATTGTGCCATTAACACAGCCCCCAAAGTGTCCTGCAGCTCTGATAAAGATAATTGGACAAAATGATGCAAAATAAAAAAAAAATAGTAAGGACAAGAATAAAGGGAGAATGCTGATTCACCACAGGAAAGGCAGCAGTTGGCTGGGCTCTGCTTTCTGACAAATCTTTCTGTCACTGTGGCAGATAACCTGAGAACTGCCTGACCTCAGGCTGGCGCCATGACAGGAATAATATTTTCAGAAGGATGAACTGCTTCTCAACTGTATCCTCAGGTTATTGGGCACAAAGTAGAGCATTTCCTTTTTCACTCCCTCACTTTATGCTGCCTAAATATCTCCTTTTTTTCCCCCATCTCTTTCTCAAGTCTTTTTCCCCCTTCTTTGTTTTCCAAGTTTAAGGCACTCAGCAACATAGCAGTTTCCTCACACTAAGTCCCAGAAAAGCTCTTCTCAAATTGCGCACGAGGCCTTCTTTCACAGTTTCCAAACAAGTCACTGGGTACACTTAGGCAGCAATAATTTTCATCTCAAAGCTTTCGCCAAGCCATTGTTTGCCCTTAACTCATTACTTCAGGACTTCTGAAACACTGGATTATAGGGAAAGTTAAAAAAAAAAAGTAGAAAAGATTTACTTTGGGAGTCTCCACTCCATTTCTGTTGATTGATTTGTAAGCTGGAAGGTTTTTGAACTGTAAAATGCCAATGTTTCCTCATGATATCCACAGCAGAAAGCTATCTGGTGGGGATATTTCCATCCCGGTGGTGCTCACGGTGATGGCATTGATGAGTGGTACAGATGTGTCAGCTCTGGGAGCAGGGAAGATCTCAGGAGGTGGTTTAGTTCAATAACTGTCTTTAGAAGGGCAGCACTTAAAGTATCCATGATTAAAAAAAAAGTAATGGCTTCTCCAGGACCATTCCCAAAACCCTGATTCAGGGAACAAAGTGGGCTTGTTTATCAGTGAATCCCCAGCACAATGCTTGGCAATGAAGTAGGCATTCAATAAATATTTGTTCAATGGAGGCTGAATGAAGAGAAATTCCAGTATTAAAGACACTATAAAATTCTAAATCGAGAGATACGGAACATTCTGTATCTTTTTACATGTTGACAAGACTATTAAGGTATTATAAATACGTTCATCATTTCAATGTTTTACCATCCTTGCTGCCTGAATGCTCTTGCCTAATTCTTACGAAAATGTAAGTCTTGTTCCCTGTAGACTTCTCATGGCTTCTTAATTTATAGTTAAAACCAGTTCCTATTTTGTGACTAATAGAAGTGCTTTGTCTTCAGGACTTAAATCTGACTCAAGCTATTTTTCTAATGGAATTTACTTTTTCTTTTCCTCTTGAAAAGCTTCGGCTCTGTAGATAATTGTCATTACCTTCAAAGAATCACAGAATATTAGAGCTGGAAAGGCCTCGGGGATCATCCAGCTGCACCTCTCATTACTTCCTTCATGATACCCTCCTTGGGGCTCCCTTCTCCTGCCAGGTGGACAGACTGAGTCCACAGCACACTGGGTTGATTGTCGGAGCACACAAAATGCTAGCATACCTAGGGCAAGAGTCATTACTAATGTCAATGAAAATATAATGGTGAACATCGCACAGAGCACACATTCATTTGTGACTCTACGTGAGAAAAAGCGTGGATGCCTACAGTATGAGAGTTAGAGACCATTACCACTGTAGCTCCGTCGGATGAGCGGCCAAAGGCAACATTCTCCAAGGAAATCTGCTTTTCCACATCCCTGTTTAACTCCTTTCAATGGTTGTCATTGACTGAAGGACATGAAGTCCAAACAACTGAATTTAACACACTGGGCTACCCCTGATCTGGCCCCTGCCCACCCTCTGACACAAGCTTCCATTTCTTGTCCTTTCCTTTGTGTTCATGCTTTTCCATTCTCCTCCAATGGCGGTCCTCTCCCTTCTTCACCCAGGTAACCCCTGCTTCTGCCTTTTTTTTTTTTTTTTTAATTGTTGATCCTGTACAGTTTTCTGTCTTTTATTCTCACCCCAACCTACCACCCCAGCCCTCCCCACCTCCCTCCCATTTCCACCCCCCTATAGTTTTTGTCCATGTGTCCTTTACACTTGTTCCTGTAAATCCTTCCCCCTTTCCCCTAAAATTCCCTCCCCTCTCCCCTCTGGTGACTTTCAGCCTGTTCTCAATTTCAGTGTCTTTGGTTATATTTTGCTTGTTTGTTTGTTTTGTTGATTAGCTTCCTGTTAAAGGTGAGATCATTCAGCACAGGCATCACCTCCTCCAGGAAGCCTTCCCTCAGCCTCACAATCCCACAGAGTCCCAAACTCGCCTTGTTTACAGCAGTTACTGTTTTGAAATCTTCCTCCTCCTGTTAACTGCAAACTCCTTTAGAACAGGGTTTTGTCTTCTAAGCACATCAGAGAACCGAATACAAGCAGATGGTGTACATGAAAATGCCCAGTGCATTTTTACTTTTTACTGAATGGAGATGTAAAACACTTTCTGCCATATTTTTTCTGCAGGAGTTCAACTTTAGTCAATGGACTGTGTAAGGGCTTTCCCAGGGTTCAGGCAGCATTATGTGATAGGCTGTGGGTCCTTACATAGGTGTAACAAACCAGGAAAGCTTCCCTCTCAGGACTTAATTGAATGGATTTGCCTCAAGGCTGATGTTTCTACCTTTTTACAACAAGTCATTTATGCTTTCAGGTGACATGATGGGAAGGTAGATCCAGTCCTTTGATTTTTACCCCAGATTCGTGCAACAGCTGAATCTGTGCCTGCAAAGTGGTGTCTAATATTATCAAAGCTCTTTCCCTTCTTCCCCCCATTATTTCTCTCCCTCTTATCCCACTGGTTGCTGTCAGTTTGTTCTTAATTTCAGTGTCTCTGGTTATATTTTGCTTGCTTGTTTGTTTTGTTGATTAGGTTCCACTTTCATGCCAGGTGGAATGAATCAGAAAAAAATATTATCAAAGCTCACTTCACAGAGGTTTGAGTTGATATAACAGATGATGTGTAACCGGGGAAAAGGCTGTCTTTAGGAGAAATGAAGATTTAAGCCTTGAGGCAAGTATACATGTGACGTTTACCCTTGTTGATGTCAAAATGCTGCTGGGGACAATTCTGATCACTGGGCCAACACATTCCTGGGTAGAGAAACAACAGAGGCTGCCACTGGGCCAATCAGGTCCAAGAGGTAAGAAACAGGTCTTGGCAGGTTCCTCTGTTGTAACTTGTCCATTTATAGAAGAAAGAGAGAGGCAGTGTAATTATGTATCTGGATTTACCAAAAAGAATGACTGTAGTAATAGTATTAGTTCTCCAAAGGCGCCTGAGTATGGCCTCCAAATCTGGACTCAATTTCTATGGACGCCAGTGAGCTTTGGTGTGCTTTGCTTTTAGCACTTAAAAGTTAGTATGGACAGAGCCAAAAGGCAGCATATGGAAACTTTGGAAACACAGCAGAAGATAAACCAATATTTAGAGAGCATGTTGAAACAGTAACCTTAAAATAAGTTGTCAAAGGGCAAGATGCCTGCAAAGCTTTGAAAGCTCCAACAAATAAATTAAAAAGTGGTTGTATAAAAAGGCAGCACCTTCTGCTCTAGCCATCTTAGGTTAATATTAAAAAATGGAAATTGGAAATCATTTGGTGCTAGTACGCATGGCTTTTGTTAGTGTACAATAAAATAGGCATTCTGAAGTTTGCTTTTAAAGAGGAGAAACTCTGTGACCTTTAAGATGATTTTCTTAACTCTCTCCTCTCAAATTGGGATTCTCAAACTTCTTTTATAGTTCTTGCTGGTTCTAGGAACCACCCTAGGTCTGAGAAAAGAGCCTGGGGTTGGGGCAGGGGGCAGAAACCAAGTACTGTTCCTGGAATTATGAGCTTCCCCTCCCCTTCACTGTTTATCTGTTTTGCACCACTCAGCTGTTCTCTGTTGCAGAGAAATAAAAGTTTAGTTTAAAAAGTATGTTAGAACAAAGCTGCAGAAATTGCCTGGAATTTCCTTCATTTTCAGCCATCTGGCTTTCATTGCTTACTTCTTTCCCCTCCTCCAGGTACGTTTACCAAATCTTTTCAACACACACTGGCCAAGCTATCAAATGCTTATAATTAATAACAGTCATGCTCCCTTTTTTTTTCTTTTAAGGTAGTGGTTTCTGGCTTTCCTTGGGCTGCTCATGTCATTGCTACTATAAACCAGGGAGATGTTCAGTGAAGCTGTAGTTGAATAAGAGAGAAAAATCTAATCAAATTTAAGTCCTGAACGCAAAACATTGTTTTATTTAAAAATAACTCCCCTTCACCATGAAATGAAAGGGAAGGAGGAGAAAATTTTTTTGGGGGGGCGCCTACTATCATCCTCTTTTAGAGAAGAAGAATCTGAAGGCCCAAAAAGGTACATGACCTCTTGAAGATCACATAGCTAAATGGGACAGAGCAGAATTTGAACATAGGTATAAATCTATCTGATGGTTCTTATTTTGGTGGTCTTAGGGATGGGAAGGATGTTTAGCACATATTAATTAAGTGAAAAATCAAGTTGCCAAACAAGATGTAAATATGATCCCCATTTTTAAAAGGGAAGAAAACCTTATATATTTGCATATGTTCGTGTATGTATATAAACTACTAGAATAAAGGTCTGGAAAGGCACCAACCCACTGACAGTGGTTCTCTCTGGGCAGAAGACGGGAGTGGAGCTGTAGAGCATGGTGCCTTTCTTTCTTGATTGCATCTGCTAGGCTTGATTTAAAGGATGAGAATATTCATGCAGTGCTTGTATAGTTA
Source organism: Glossophaga mutica (assembly GCA_039655065.1). Lineage (NCBI taxonomy): Eukaryota > Metazoa > Chordata > Mammalia > Chiroptera > Phyllostomidae > Glossophaga > Glossophaga mutica. The sequence continues at coordinate 139,700,328 of CM077305.1, read as the reverse complement.
CGATACTACTCAGAAAGCTTCCTCATCGAGAGCAGGAGGCTGACCTCTTTCTTAATGACTGTTCTTAGCTCCTTTTTGAATATTTCTCCCATAAGCTGGTCTAACCCACCAGTGAAGATTGGCAGGGTGGTGAGGCTTCCAGACACAAATTACTCAGATGGTGGTAGAGATGCCTACGCTTATTTTTCTTCCTTGTAATGATAACTTCTTTGCTATCCACTTTGATGCAAAATTCTCACTGTCTGCTCACAAGCAAAAATAATCCTGATTTCTTCTGGCCAATTGTTAGGCCAGGTTGTTAAAGGATTAACACCTGTCCTCATGATTCATACCTCCTTCCATCTCCCGCAACGAGCAAACCCCTTTCTGGACAAGGCTAACAATTTATTCGACAATCATGTCTATGCCCCCTGTATTACAGCTTGCCTTCCTGTTCTTATTTTGAGGATACTTTGCCATATGTGACTGATAATGACTGATAACATAAAGGGTTACTTATCCTAAGGATATTCATATTTTAAAAAAGCTTCAACTTAAGGAAAGGACTCTAGCATTTCAGGACCATCTGGTAGGTGAGAGGGAAGGGGTCAGGGGGACTGAGAGCATTCAGCACTAGGGTCCTCCCAGCTGTCATGAATAATAATAGGGTCTAAACACTACTGCTGATAAGTTTGGCCCTAGTCCTTCATACTCATCTGTTCAGTACACACTAAACAAGACCCTGCTATGTGTTGGACATCGGACTAGGCACTGGCCATAGGGAGAGAAGACATAAAGCTGACAGCAAGGACTTTAAAATCTAGTTCTCTTCAGTTGATAACTAGTATTTTTTTAAAGTGCCTTTAAAAATGCAGGCAGTTCTTGCTCATGAACATATACACACATATATGGGAACACAGATGGGAACAATAGGACAGTCTCTCTAGCTTCAGAATACGCCCTTCCTGCTGTGAATAGCTAGTGTGAGAACATATCTGCGTAGACGTGGTGAAAGCTGGACATGTGCTTCTGATCCCAGCCCTGCCATTCACACAGAGTGAGTCAGCACAAGGGACGTGGAATGCTAGAAAGACCGCCGGCATAGGCCATGCCCTGGGGCCTGTGGTATTCACCCAGTGATCCGAGAACTCTGGCCACATATAAGAGGAGAAGCGGCTCCCCAACTGGTGTTCAGTAGAACTCACACAGAACTCACCTCCGCCCAGGGAAGCTACATAACTAGTGGCCTCCTGTCAGAGACATATAAGCCCAGGGACCAAGACCTGAAACATCATCTCCGGATGTCCCATGAAAAATGCTGTTTTTTGAACACATGGACATCAGCACAGACCAAGAGCCCAGTGTATAGAAACTTGTGGCTGAGCAGAGAACACCCTAAAGCGTGCAGGAAACATTGATCCATGCACAATAAGAATTTCTGTGAATTAAAAATTTAAATTCTCCCACCTAAACAGAGGGTGCATGAGAAAATACTATCACACTATTACACCCCTACCAAAAACACACCTTCTCTTTCTTATACATTTTACACCAACCTTTACAAAGGATATATTTTCCTCCTTGATACCATAGTGAAATATTCCACAGGACTTCACCTCCATACATTTCTCATTTTTAAGATGAAAATCTGCTGTGGCTCTTTGGCAGAGTGAAGAGAGCTAGTCATAGCGACCCACTGTACATGTGCCCACTTTGCTGTTTTAATTAGCATCAACCTACAAATGTGCATATGTGTATGGTTGGCCCAAGAAATCCTTGGCTGCACCCAGTAAGGGAGGTCTTGCCTGTCAGTCTGACAACTGGCTAGGGCAAAATCAAAGCAGTGAGTGTCTCTGCAGCAATGAAACAAAATTAAGCATTAACAAGAGTCCTTGCCCAGGGTCAATATAAACATCATAGAGTAAATTAAATTCATCCAGCTTAGCCATTGTCAATACTCTGACGCTGAGAAGTAACATCTTGGGTCCTATTCCTTCTGCTGTCCCAGGAAGGGAGGGGTTTAGTGGCTGCAAACCCCAGAAGATTTTGAGCCAGTCCCAGGTACTGACTCCTCGTCGTTGCCTCCACTCGTCCTAGCATTTGGATGTCATTACAACACTAGAATGTGGTTAGGAAGGCTCTTATGTTGGTCTGTTTTTAAAGTAATAGTAAATAAGCAGACAGAAATGACATCCATTATCAGTACAATAAAGCAGCAGTAGAAGGCCTCATTCTTCTGTCTGTAGAAGAATCAGGAAAATGAAGAGTCAGGGGATATTTAAACAGGATGTGGTGACCTCAGATCATTCTGCAGATGTGGAAATACAAAGGGCAGGCACCTTGCCCAATGCCACACAGCTAGTGGTGACCGACTAGAACGGGAAGCCGGGCCTCTTAGCCAAGGCCCTAGCAGGCTGTCTATGCTGCAACCACTCACCTTCTTTCTCTACAGGGGCAACACTGTCAAAAAGAAGGGGTTTGTACCCCTTGACCACATAATTGGGTCTTAGGTTCACCCTATGTTGAATAGTACAATAAGGACAGAAATGTAAATCAGGTCGGACAGAAACAGAAAAGAGGTTTCTCAGCATTCCATGCACTGGGTCTAGCTTTTCTGGGTCCAGCCCTTTTCTCTGTTTTACTGGCTGCCATTATCATGGGTGGGGTGCTGCTCCAAGCAGTGGCTGACTAACTTTCTGGTTCCTTTGGAGAATATGGCACCGGTGGCCCTCCTCACTTCTGCCTTTGAAAGCGAAGCTAGGACCACCATTCAGATCAATATATGGAACAACTCGGGTGACTAGAGCAGAAGTGTCACTGTAAGATTACACTCTGATCTTATTGGAGGAGGCTTGTAATCTGTCCCTCTAAATTGCAAAGAAAGGCATCTAGTTGGCTGAGAAATATATAAGACAAGCAACATCAGCTTGACCTGCAAATTAGTGTTAATTCCTGAAGGCATCACTGGCTTCTTACAGGATACTTTGTAGAAACAGAAGAGATACCATTCAGAAATAGCATTCATTCCCCTTCACATCTAAGATATGACCTTGCCTGGAAACATTCTTCATTCCATTAGTTGACTTGGAAGTCTGGCTTTGGTTCTTTAAACATCTCCCTTTGAAACCAGAATTGTAGATGAGATGGTTTAGCTTCTACAGAGATTTGCTCCAAAGAAGTGTCTGAAGGCAAATCTCTCAAGACACCATAAAATTGTGTGGACTGAAAGAGTGATTGGATTGGTTAGCTAAGACTCAGGGTTGGGTAATAATGAGACCCAGGCAGGGCTGAACAATAAAACGCTCTAACTGATTTTACGCACGTGAAATGACACCCTCCACCCCCGGCCCCAGCCCAGAGAATGCTATAATGAATCTGTGTGCTTTGCATACAGGTTTACAGTAGATCGATTATACCACCCAGATGCCCCATAAGCCAGTCTGTTCCTATGCTGTGAGGGCTTTGGGCACAGGCTACAGGGTGGCAGAGACCATGAAGTCTGTGGTCAGTTCATACTCCCTCTGGAGAAAGCAACGTGGCACGTGCACATACCGGCCATGTTATGAGACTCGCTTCAGTGCACAGAGCCTTCTGGACCCTGAGCATGGCCATTGGGCTGGAATTCCAAAACCCTGGTTTCAATTAAATTTAAGTGGATTTGACTCAAAGTTTGAACTGATGCTAATTGGTTTTCAAAACACTGCGTAACAATAAGCGTTCTGGTCTTGCCCATGGGCAGGCGCACCCAGCTCCGAACACGCTCCTGGGGAGCAGGGCAGGCAACATGCCTGTTACCTTGATGGGCAGGGATCCAAACTGCAGGTTTTCAGGAACTCTGGGGGCCGGCGGCTGGTCACGCACAGGTTCTCATCAGCAGGCTCCCGCGTCTGTTTGTTCAGGCAGCTCACCACAGCCTCCTGGACACCTGCATGCAAATCACACTGTCAGGCCAGAGTGGGCGTGTGAGGGGTGATGAAGTGTAGACAAGGCAGCTAGTGGGAGGTCTTCGGGATCAGTAGGACTCTCACTGCATATCAGAGACAGCAGTTTGCAGCCCAGGACTGCCCAGCTCATCGAACATTGCTTGAACTGGGGTAAAGCGTGCCTCTTGAAGAGCACAACTTCCCTTGAGAGGACAGGCTGCTACCAGAACTGTTGAAATGCTTTAAAAAAAATGCCACCAAGTCTATAGCTGCCAATGCTGACATGCGATAATTTAATGCAGAAGGAGAGCAGGGTGACAAAAAAAATGGTCCAAAGATCTTCACATGTTACATTTTAATCAATGGGAGATTGTTGTATTTGGAAGGGAGGCCAAGAGCTGTGTCTGAATATTCAACAATCTGTACATTGCTGTTCTTCTGGGGCCTTGCATCCAGGACTCCCATTCTGGTTGGTTTCCTTTTGATTTGGGTTCATTTCTTTAGTGACCTCAGGCAGTTCTTTTAGAAAAAAGAGAACAAGATGCATAATGACCACATAATAACAACGGCAGACAATCTTTTTCTACATCCCTGCACACAATGTTGCCACTGACATCTGCATGCCCCTGACTCAGAGCTGGGAAAAGAGGAGTTGGAGCCGTGATGGGCACAGGTGACTCAACAGGCCTTCTGGGGTGGTGGGCAGGATCCACTGTGGAGTCTTTCATGGAGCAAGGGAGCATTTAACTGGGTAAGGAAATGACCAGACTTTTCATTCTGGTTCCCAGGGTCGTGATAGTCAAAATCCACAGGTTGCACATTATTGCCAGGTGTAAGGCTAAGAGCTTGGCACACACCATTCAATCTTCTCAACAACTCCATGAGGAAAGTATTATATTTACCCTTGGTTTACAGCTAAGAAAATGGAAGCTTAGAAGGCTGCAAAGACTTGCTAAGGTCACTTGAACAAACAGTGAAGCAGTGCCTTAACCCTGGGGCTTTAATGGCTGACAGAGTAAACATTTAAAAATACGAAGAGGCTGTCACATCTGTTGGAGATCTGCAGGAATAGCCTAGACATTTGTCAGGAGTCATTTCAGCAGAGTTCAACTTAAGGAACAGGCGAGACAGAACATTCTTGGTAACATGTTTTCAGTCATACATAGCTATGTATACAAAGATCTGTACATCTAAAGATACCAATCTGTAGTTAAATATTTGTATAGTTACAGCAGAGTATGTGGCAATCCATATAATTAGTTTTACATATAAATACACATATATTTTCTTATTTTTATTCTCTGCATTGCTTTGCAATTAGTACCTGATATAGTACAACTGACCCATCACTTCTCACTTCTTAGCCCTGTTGCTTCCCTCCTCCTACCTACCCTATGTTTCTCCAAGAAGTTATCACCCTAATCAACAGGCTAATGCTTCCTAAGATGATGCAATACTGGCTTAGGTCACTCAGCAAGACCATCAGTCAAAAAGTGACATTTGAAAGCCAGAATCCATATCACCTTTCTTTCTTCCTAGTTAGTCTCATAAATCAAACATTAAAAAAATTCAGTCACAATATTTACCCTGTGGCCATGAGTATAAATTTTCTTTTTTCTAAGCTTTTTATGAACTTTAAAATTTCATTTAAATATATCATGGCCAGTTAAGAGTGGAGAATTTGGGATTCATAGGAGACATTCAGGCCCCTCTGTCATATTCTGTAATGCTGACTACAGGGTGTTTCTCTTGGTTCCAGCTGGGATAAGCCCTTTGAAATTCATGGTATGATGAGATAGCAAAACACTTCATAAGAAATGGTTGATATCATCACTGATCCTTCCCACTGGAATAGTCTGGCATTACTAAGATGATGACCACAAGGCACTGGGTGAGGCTAACTATTCCATGCAGAATCTAGAGCTGTGGTTATATTAAGAAGTACACTAAGAAATGAAGTTTTCAATCCATTCACCTATGGTGTAATATTTAAGAGATACTAAATGGTGCTCTACAATAAAATATGTTTTGGCTTTGGCTATTTGAGCTATACACACGTTATCATTTGCCTCACTTGAAAATATTTCAGGTATGTGTGTTGGGGGGTGCATGTGGAAAGTCACCTATTTTCACTTTGTGAACTCCTTGTTTATAGAACTAAGACTTCAAGGAATGGGTGTAGCAAGGGTTAACATTAATAATCTTCTTTCTTGGATATGTAGAACACAAATTTACATTAAACTAAAACATTAATAATAGCTCAAGATCCATCAGACTGTCAGCCGATTTCTCTAAAGAGACCTTGCAGGCAAGAAGGGGCTGGAAAGAAGTGTTCCAAGTCATGAAAGGCAAGGACCTACATCCAAGATTGCTCTATGCAGCAAAGCTGTCATTTAGAATGGAAGATAAAGTGCTTCTCAGATAAGGTCAAGTTCAAGGAGTTCATCATCACTAAGCCCTTATTATATGAAATGTTAAAGGGACTTATCTTAGAAAAAGAAGATAAAAAATGTATAGTAAAATGACAGCAAACTCACAATTATTAACAACCACACCTAAAACAGAAGCAAACTCAGCAAACAACTAGAACAGAAACAGAACCACAGAAATGGAGATCACATGGAGGGTTAGCAACAGGGGAGTGGGAGGAGGAGAGAGGGGGAAAAGGTACAGAGAATAAGTAGCATAGACGGTGGGTAGAAAATGGACAGGGGGAGGGCAAGAATAGTGTGGGAAATGTAGAAGCTAAAGAACTTATGACACATGGACATGAACTAAAGGGGGGGAATGTGGGTGGGAGGGGGTGTGTAGGGTGGAGGGGAATGACGGGGGAGAAATGGGACAACTGTAATAGCATAATCAATAAAATATATTTTAAAAAATCACCTTCAGTGTGGTTAAGTACTGAGATTAAGCAGCATTTCAGTTACTCAATTTTAAGTTAGTATATTATAAAACAGTATACTAGGCTCCCTTAACACTATGAGTTAAATGTCTATTGCCAGAGGGGCCAGTTGTCTCAGCATTTTTAGGTGGGGCTTGGGGTGGGGGGTGAGACAAAGGACAGAGCTCTGTCATAATTAGGTATCTGGGACCAGCCCTGTGGTCAACACAATACATTTTTGTGGCCTGACAAATGAAATGCCTAAAGGGCAGGGCATTCTAAGCATAGTGTGCAGTTCAGGCTAGGGGGAGGTGGGAGTGGGATGCCTGGAGGAAGGGATGTGGAGCGAGGGAGCTGCCTTGGAATGGGGAGTGTGGGAAGTTGGAGGAGGGAGGAAATGTGAGGACTTCACCTGCAAGTTCATAGTCCACTTGGCCCAGGGGAGCGAGGCCAGGAAGTGAGAAGTTAGCTCATCCAGTCTGTGCTCTTTCCAAACAGGCTAATGTACGCACTTAGAAGGACATTCTAAACCAACACAGAACATATGTTTAAGTACAGCACTTCACGATTTTGAGTTTTCCTTTCTTGATAGAAGCAAAAAGAGAGAGTAGTCATAAGGAAAATGGAATAACAGGTACAAGAATTCTTCATTCTTGCTGAAGTAAATTTCCAGTTTTCCCTCAGCTAGAGTTTAATATTGATTTTATCATCTAGGAGTTCAATGTCATAAAGTTGTTCAGTTCAAAACTGCTCTCCTTAGCCCAGAAATAAACCCAAGTCTCTACAGTCAATTAATATTCGACAAAGGGGGCAGCAACATAAAATGGAGCAAAAATAGCCTCTTCAGTAAGTGGTGCTGGGAGAACTGGACAGCTACATGCAAAAAAATGAAACTTGAGCACCAACTTACACCATACACAAAAATAAATTCAAGGTGGATAAAAGATTTAAATATAAGCCATGACACCATTAAAATTCTAGAGGATAATATAGGCAGGAAAATCTCAGATATTTCACGCAGCAATATTTTCACTGATACGTCCCCTAGAGCAAGGGACATAAAGGAAAGAATAAACAAATGGGATCTCATCAAAATAAAAAGCTTCTGCACAGCTAAAGAAAACAGTATTAAAATAAAAAGAGAACCAACTGTATGGGAAAACATATTTGGAAATGATACCTCAGACAAGGGATTAATCTCCAAAATATATAAAGAACTTACAAGACTCTACTCTAAGAAGACAAGCAACCCAATTAAAAAATGGGCAAAGGATTTGAACAGACACTTGTCCAAGGAGGACATACAGAGGATCCAGAGACACATGAAAAGATGCTCGATATCTCTAGCTATCAGAGAGATGCAAATTAAAACTACAATGAGATACCACTTGACACCAGTCAGAATGGCCTTCATAAACAAAGCAACAAACAGCAAGTGTTGGAGAGGTTGTGGAGAAAAGGGGACCCTAGTGCACTGTTGGTGGGATTGCAGATTGGTACAACCACTATGGAAAACAGTATGGAATTTTCTAAGAAAACTAAAAATGGACATACCTTTTGACCCAGCAATTCCACTGCTTGGATTATATCCTAAGAATCCTGAAACACCAATCCAAAAGAATCTATGCACCCCTATGTTCATAGCAGCACAATTTACAATAGCCAAGTGCTGGAAGCAACCTAGGTGCCCATCAGTTAATGAATGGATCAAAAAACTGTGGTACATTTACACAATGGAATTCTATGCAGCAGAAAGAAAGAAGGAGCTCCTACCCTTTGCGACAGCATGGAAGGAATTGGAGAGTATCATGCTAAGCGAAATAAGCCAGGCAGTGAAAGACAAATACCATATGATCTCACCTTTAACAGGAAGCTAATCAACAAAACAAACAAACAAGCATAATATAAACAAAGACACTGAATTTGAGAACAGTCTGACAGTGTCCAGAGTGGGAGGGGAGGGAATTTCAGGGGAAAAGGGGAACGGTTTAGAGCAACAAGTATAAAGGACTCATGGACAAAAACTATGGGGGATGGAAATGGGAGGAAGGTGGGGAGGGCTGGGGTGGTGGGCTGGGGCGGGGTAAAAGACAGAAAACTGTATAATATCAACAATTAAAAAATACTGATTTAAAAAAAATAAAATAAAAAATGGGGGGAAAAAAAAACAAACTGCTCTCCTTGACCACACCTATCAGTGCACAGAAGGGAAACTAAAATGTAACGAAGGTGAGAGTAGGACACAGGACACAGATACAAACAGGTTAGGCTCACTGTCAATCTTCCAGAACATGAGATTTTCATCATTGATCTCTGTCAGGATGGCACCATGGTTCCATGATATTAGATGGCAGTTTGAGGAACTGTAGTCACCAGCTACAGCCTAAACTACTAACAAGTTCCTTCTGGTTGCTACCTCTATTAGGTGAAAGGTTACTTTTGTAACCTATCCAATTTCATCTCTTGAGATTACAAAAACAATAAATTTAGCCTGACCAGCCTTATAATCCAAAATTGATTTAAAATCTATCTGTTAATCTTGCACATTTTGGTAACCTTCAGCAAGAATGACTAAAAATATATCGAATGTGGGGGTGTATTTTGGTGAAAGATCAAAGTTGATAACACAGTAAAATATTACTGCCAAACACTGACTTCAAAATATACATGTCCCATGTGACAAAATAATTTTTTAGTGCATATGGGCATCATATGGACCCATATATCCCAAGAATATTTTCACCACTTTGGAATTTTCAACTCTAACATTTTAGGTGTAAATATATGACCTTGGCACAGGGACATTCACTGTAGGTAAGTATGCACAGTTGTTGACAGTTAAGACCTAAAACATTTCAGCAACTTTATCCTGCCCTGGATATAAAGGATGTGCAATCTATGTGTACAAAGATACTCAGTTCCTATGTGCAGAGATCAATTGTTTTTCAAACATCCAGATCTTATTTCTAAATCAATATCTCCTGAAAACATTTTAAATGAAACACATTCTATGTACTCTATACTTTGAATTTTATACCCCTGGTTGATCAGCAGAATGGTTAGACCCTTAAAGATAAAGGTATCTGCTTATTTATATACTCCATTACTGCATCTATTTTTTCCATCTGTTCCTAAAGTTCCAGGCTTGACTTATAACTGTGAACCATAACTGAGAGGCCCTAAGTAATCTTTTTTCAAAGCACATTTGTTTTAGACTAGAGATAATGATCATTCAATTCAGGTGATCACAGAAATTGGAGATAAACACACACCGTCTGAACTCTTGAGTCATTTGTTTTATTGGAAAGAAGCAACTGCAGCCACCAGCTGTGGCCTTTCCACGTGACCTCAGGGCTCCTGCCTGGGCTCAGAGACCACCACAGCTTTTTTTAACACTTCTCTCTCATCAAGCATGTATGAAAAGGTGTCCTCAGTGTGAGTGTAGAACACCATAGGAACATAGATTAGCTGGGTTCCAGGAAACTCTTACTGCATCAGATGGAAAAATTTAGGTTTTAAAAGAACAGGGCTCTCCACTAGACCTCTTAAGAATTTCATGGTTTGAAACTGGAAAACTTAGAAATAAACAAGAACCTCGAGGTCAAAACTATTAAACGCTTACTAAAAGACCTGATGGAGAAAATTGACTCTTTGTTAGTACTTGTTGCACTGTCTATTCCTTTTCAACTCCACAGGAACCATTTGAGCACATTTATCCCTACATTTTCAATAATGACAAACAAGGCCTGGCTGGCGTAGCTCAGTGGATTGAGCGCGGGCTGCGAACCAAAGGGTCGCAGGTTCGATTCCCAGTCAGGGCACATGCCTGGGTTGCAGGCCCAGCCCCTAGTGGGGGCCACATGAGAGGCAACCACATATTGATCTTTCTCTCCCTCTCTTTCTCCCTCCCTTCCCCTCTCTAAAAATAAATAAATAAAATCTTAAAAAAAAAAATAATGACAAACAATGCCTTTTAAAAAGAGTTTTCTAAAACAGCTTGGGGAAGTAATTTTAATATGTATATATTTTTTATATCACTTGAGTAGGACACTTTGCCAGGAATGTGGACCCTTACTGCGCCTGAAGGGGCGCTATAGCCAGTGAGGGGGTTTGGGAGGACATCAGCCAGTGTTTCCTCCCCTATCAGAACCTCACTGGGGAGTGTGTACACATGAGGGCAGTGACCACACGACCTAATGAATTTTCTACAGTGGAAGGAAGATTGTCATCTTGAAGGCTTAATTGTGGATTTAAATGCCTTTCTCTCCCTCTACAGTCTCATTCAGATTCCACCTGCAGTACAGAATCACTGGCTCTGTTTGATGACCATGGAATACACCTATGAGAACCAGGTCAAAATATATGGAACATTTAACAGGAGCTAAACAACATTCACAATGAGAGAGCTTCAGAAATTCTCTAGGTCTCTAGACAGAAATAAATAAACCACAAGCCTAGTCCCAGCTGTCACTCACTAGTTGTGTGATCTTGAACAAGTCACTCGGCTTCCTTGTATCTTAGTTTTCTTATCTGTAAAATAGCGGTGGGGTCAGACTTAAATCCTTAAGCTCCTTTCCAGATCCAGGTAACCACAGTGTTAATGGTCCTTTACACACATTTTCCCTTTGTAAATAGATATCACTTCGGGAAATCAGCTGAGTAAATCAGTGGGACTATAACTTATTCTAGGGAATAGCAGAGTTTTTGCCACCTTTGGTTCTGGCTTGTTCCACATGCACAGGCAAGGGCATGGATAAATAAAATTGAACGTTGGGGGCATGGCCAGGTCAGTGTCAACTGTGTTTCTCGGTCAGAAACACCAGGATACACTGCAAAACACCGGAATCACAACTGAAAGTAAAAGAATCAGTTGTGTTGGCCACTCACAGCTGACAGTCTGAGAGCTGCTCAAGCCCCAGGAGAAATACATCTGTGTTTCATTCAGTATGCTTTACATTTAGAAAGGCTTCCTCCCCTCCTACCCCCACTTATCATTCTTGGACAAGAGGCAGTCACATGACACAGTTGCACACAAGGAGAGAGGATGCAGAAAAAGGACAAGAAGATGGCGGGGATCCGAGTCAGATTCCCCCTTCTTACCTCCTCCACATGACTCAGAGCACTTGGTGAAGCCCTCATACTCCCAGTCATACAGCTCATCAAAATCCTGCAGGCCACCGAGGAGGCCATCTGTCTGTCCTGGGTTAAACTCAGGAACTTCCCCGTTGCATGGTCCTGCATAACAGGCTCGCTGGGATGCTGGCTTGGGTCCTTCACATTCATCAACAGGCAGGTCAGCCACGGACTGAGAGAAGGACAGGAGCACCTGGCACTTGACTATTCGCACCTGGGTCCCCACACCACAGGTAACCGTGCAGGCCGACCAGGCCTCAGGGATGAACCTGCAGTCGGCAAGCAAACAAGAGGACAGAATGAGAAGCCCCAGGTAGGAGAGCCTGGGCATGGTGAGGGGCCACATCCCACCTGCAGTCATGGCCCAGTGCTGTCCCAGGGTGTGCTCAGGGCTCCACCACCTTGTCCTGTAATGGGCGCTTCAGTTTAGTTCATAAGCTCATTTGCCACTGTTTCTGGATTGGTTTCTTCCAGTGTCGTAGGAACTCTCAGCCTCTCAGCTGTAAGACATTCCAGCCCCAGACCACCTGCTTTCCCTCTGCTCTGCACCCACAGTGGTAGCTCTTCAGAGCAGGGAACTGGTGGTTTCCTTCCTCTCTCTCTCTCTCTCTCTCTCTCTCTCTCTCTCTCTCTCTCTCTCTCTCTCTCTCTCTCTCTCTCTCTCTCTCTCTCTCCCCCCCCCCCAGCACTTGTGCCTGCTGTAAAATGCTGGCTATTCTTACAGCAGACTAATACTGATACTAAAAACTATAACAAAACAAACCCTTAGAGATATTTAAGGAAGTATTTTTTTTTTTAGTCTGGATCTCATATTCTGTAACTTTTGTTGCTTTTCTGCACAATGTGCTGCCCAAGATTTATTTATATGTAGAAAGAGTTTTGTTTTCGGTTGTTGTTGGTTTCTTTTTTTTTTTTTAAGTTTCCACGAATGAAGCAAAGTCTTATTCCTCACACATTCTTTGAATTAGTCTGGACTACAGTTCTTTTTATATCATCGCAAAAAATCTGTGCTACAGAGTTAAGTCTGCAGGCATGTGACAGTAAAGGAAAAGCTGTGCATTCACATAACTTTATCCAATAGCCTCCACTCCCCAGCCCCCGAGAAAAAAGTCACAATAGTAAGAACTTAGTTTTTCTCTAAGTTTTTCTAGAATGTAGAATAATATCCAAATTTTTTTAAAGGCTTTTCCCCCCTCCCACTAATCAACAATGGCCATAACAGCAATGACCTTGAGGAGGCCTAGGGCAAAAAGCCCAGAGGGAACCACTAACATTTTCAAAAAGTTAGTAAAATAAACTGGAGATGGACTAAAAATTTTTTATTTTTCCATGATCCTACTGCTTTCTCACAGAGAGTCGTGCTAAGGAGGAATGCAAACCTGGCTCTTTAACCTTGACTTTGGCAGAAAACGAAAGAACTGATAACATGGTTATAGCATTAAATTCTAGCAAGTGCAAATGGTTCATAGCTAGTTTAGGGAGATTGAAATTCTAACAGCAAACCAATCGCAGTTTTCAAACTGGAAGGAACAAAGCAAGATGTTGCCGGGGGCCTGAGCCTGGGCTGTGTGTGGAGTAGGAGGTCTGGTGTGGGGTCTGAGGCATGGAAGGAGTCCCTTCAGGGAAGGTCTGACATTTGTTACCCTTGAGGAGCTGTCCTCTTGGAGAGATTGAAAGTCATATACAATCTTGTCAGGAAGGTGGGTGAGGGAGGAAGGGCCACCCAGGATTATTCCCAAGAAATTCTTATCACAATGTTACCTCCCTCTCTTGTTTTTGAATTCTTGACTTCATCTTCTGGCACCTAGAGAAGGTGGAAAGGTTTTTGGGGAAAACAGTATCCTAAAAGATTTAAAAAGTCTCTGTCTCTTTAAATAATGCTACCTATAAGAACTTTATAGAAAGGTGGAACCAAAATCTGCAGTTAAAATAATCTTAGCGCTCTTCTTATACATGCATATATTATGTCTCACTCCTGGAACAAGAATCACAACAAACACACAAACACTGAATTTCACAATCCAGGTGTAGACATAAAGGAAAATGCAAAATGAATGCAAAATACTAAACTATTCTTATATAAGAAAAACTCAAAAGCAAGTGATACATGTGCCAAGTTGACCATAATGTGATGAATAATGCTTCTTTAATAATGTGCTGAATTTTGTTTTCAGATACAAAAAGATGACAAGCTCTCAAAAAGAACTTCACCCTCTTAGCTGTCCCTGTGTGGTAAGGATTATTGTTCTGTCACCTACCACAGTCCTCCTCAGTGACCATTATGAAAGGACAAGGGTCAGCTAGCTTTTTCTGCAAAGGGCCAGATAGAAAATATTTTAGAATTTGTGGACCATGTTTGTAAGTCTTTGTTGCATCTACTCAACTCTGCCAACATAGTGTAAAAGCGGCCATAGACAATATGTAAACAGATTGATTTAGCTGTGTTCCAATAAAACCTTATTTATAAGAACTGGGGTTGGTGGTGGGAAGGGTGGTGGAAGGGCCTGGATTTGGCCTGTGGGCTATAGTTTAGCAACTCCTGCTATAGAACATTTAGTGAAGATGCCAAACACACTGAGATTCATAAATAATCTCCAAACTTATTCTGTGTTACTTTCCATCTTTGCCCACATATAGAAGCTTATAGGAATGACAAGTCGCTAAACTGATCTACATTTTATCTTCCAGAGTGAGTCCCAGATAAATTCTAGAATATAAATGAACAAACTAAACATTCAGCTCTCCTTGCCTATAATGGGAATCACTTTGCATTTGATCTCTTTCCAGGACCAAGAAGATATACCAAAAGTCCTCAAAGTAGAAAGGGCATGCTACTGAAGCCCCATGAACTTGATATAATGGTTGAAATGTTTATTTTAAAGCATCTAAATGAAAAATGAAAGTGAGTATGCATATATGTGTGTGTGCATTTTTGACTATCTGATCATTCAGGGTTAATAGCAAAAACAATAAACATCTACTTTATGTCTCCCAAGTGAAAGTCTTATCAAATGTCAAGTAGCCTTGCTGGCTTATCTCCCAACCCTCCACCCTAAGGTCTTCATCAAGCTCACACCAATTAAAAACAACTTGGCTTTTAAGCGGTGCTGTCTACTAGCAATCATCTTAATTTTTCTAGTGCACACACTGTATGATATGATATACTGTTTCTCATTGAAGGCACAATATTATATTTCAAAAGATAAATACATAATAGTGCAAATGGCCAAATGAATAATAACTTTTTCACATGAAACTTTCTCCCACACCCTGAAATCTCCTAACTCTGTATTTACCATCTTGAGCTTTCTGGCCACAAATGGGAGGAAACAAGGTCAGGGAGAGGCCAGGCAAGTGAGCTAGGAGGGTTGAGTGTGATCTTTTGATGACTCAATTTGAACAGTACTTGCTGAGTTAGAACCTTTAACGTGGGATCTTTAAAATGAAGTCAATAGGCATTTAAAAAATTGTTTTAATATACAAATGTACAATGAAAAAGCTGTTATTGAAGTTTAATTTGGGTAATTAAAATTTTTTTTGTTAGTAGCACTATTGTGGAATGAATAAAAAATGGCTACAGAAGTGAGTTCTTTAAAAAATAGGCTTAAACTTCGGAAAGGACTGATATGATTTCTGCATTTAATCTTTTTATGTCTAGGAAATTAAAAAAAATCCTAGCAAATAAATGATTTATGCTTTTGTGTAGCCTTTGATTTCTAAGTTTAATTATTCATTTTATTAACAAAAAGTTTAATTAGTTGTTACCATTGCCCTTTACACAAAATAGAAAACAGTGATAATGAAATTCACTTGTAAAACTCTAAATGGTTTAGTTTCTTAGTGGCTATTATGGAGTCAGAAGCATGGGCTAAAATAATAAAAATAATCATTTTTTAAAATACAGAGTCTGGCACAAATAACACCCCTTTTTTTAATCATAAAATCTTTTATTACAAAATCATAGGCATGTAAATCTGTAATATAACAATATCACACACAAGCACACCATATGACATTTTAGGTGAAATGTTCAAATTAAAACTATAAATTATCGCACCCATATTATTACCCTCCCAACGACACTCAAGCAGGCCTTACTTCTGCTGGACCCTGTGTAATGTTAACAGAACCAATTTACTGTCGGTTAATTAGTCTCATGTCACTGCGAATCTGAGCCGGAGTTAGGCTCCGATTTTAATGCACCATCACATGGTCTATAACTATGATACTTAACTTTTCCTTGTCTCCCCTTACTTCCCTCTCCCCTCCTTTCTTACATACATATTTGTTTAAAAAATCATTGGGATTATTCAAAATAAGAGTAGCTTTTATAGGTTTGTTATTTTGAAGCTGTTACTAGCTTCACCTCATGCTCTGATTTCAAAAATGCAAATTGAAACTTGCAAAAAATTAATTAGGGATACTTAATTTTGGTTTAGTTTTCAATCTTATTACATTTGAATTACAAGTCAACAGAGGTTGTAGATTTTTTCTCTTTCCTTTGGCATGTTTGTGTGTGAAAGTGGTGGCATTCTATCAGAGTGAGAAGAGAGGAGGAAATAAACTGAATAGTGTAGTTATAAAACAATAAACAGCTACAGTAGGGCTGCAGCATACAAAAGTGGTACACAGAAATCTGTTGTGTTCTTATATACTAACAATGACATTTAAGAAAGAGAAATGAAGAAGACAATCCCATTTACAATTACATCAAAAAAGATAAAAGGCATTGGAACAAACTTCACAAATGAAGTGAAGGACCTATGCATTGAAAACGAGACGCTGTTAAAAAATTGAAGAGAGCACAAAGAAATGGAAAGATATTCTGTTATAGATCGGAAGAATAAACATTGTTAAAATGTCCATATTACCTGAAGCAATCTACAGATTCAATGCAATCCCTATCAAATCCCAATGGCCTTTGTCACAGAAATGTTGTAGAATAAAAGATCCTCACATTTGTATGGGACCACAGAAGACCGCAAATAACCAAAGGAATCCTGAGAAAGAGGGCAAAGCCAAAGGTATCACACTCCTTGACTTCAAACTATACTGCAAGGCTACAATAGTCAAAGCAGTATAGAATTGTCAGTAAAACAGACACACAGACCAATGGAACAGATCTGAGAGCCCAGAAATAAACCTACACATATTATATATGGACAACTAATTTTCAACAAAGGAGTCAAAAATGTAACGGAGAAAGAAAAGTCTCTCAATAGTGCTGTTGGGAACACTGGAAAGTCACATGTAAAAGAGTAAAACTAGACTGCTATCTGACACCATACACAAAAATTAACTCAAAATGGATTAAAGATTTGAATATAAGACCTAAAACAATAAAATCCATGGAAAAAAACATAGGCAGTAAACTTATGGACCTCGGTCTCAGATGGGTTTTTATGAACTGGATCCCAAAGGCAAGGGAAGTAAAGTGAAAAATGAATATTACCGTATCAAACAAAAAAGTTTCTACACAGCAAAACAAACCATCAACATAACAAAAAGGCAACCAACAGAATGGGAGAAGATATTTGCAAATGAGGCTTCTGATAAGGGGCTCATATCTAAAATAAATTATAAATTCAAAAACAAAAACAAATACTTTGTTTACGAATGGTCAGAGGACTTTGAATAGACACTTTCCATATAAGAGAAATGCAAATCCAAACCACAATGAGATACCACCTCACACCTGTTAGAATGGCTGTTATCAATAAGACAGGAAAGGACAAGTGCTGGAGAGGATGTGGAGAAAAGGGAACCTTTGCACACCATCGGTGGGAATGGAATGTGAATTGGTACAGCCCCTATGGAAAACAGTATGGAAGTTCCTCAAAAAATAAAAAGAGGAACTATAAAATGACCCATCAATCCTTCTGGGTATCTACCTGAAAGATATAAAAATACTTTTATGCATAAAATATATATATGCTCCCAAGTTCACTTCAGCATTATTCACAATAGCCAAGAAGTGGAAACAACCTAATTGTCCTTCAGTGGATGACTGGGTAAAGAAGATGTGGTGCATACATGCAATAGAATATTACTTAGCTATAACAAAGAAATAACTGCCATTTGCTACAACATGGATGGATATTGAGAGAGTCGTGCTAAGTAAAATAACTCAGACAGAAAAGGACAAGAAGTGTATGATTTCACTCATATATGAGATATTAAACAAAAAGCACCAAATGAACAAAGAAAACAAATCACGGACACAGACAACAATACAGTGGTTACAGAGGGGAGAGAGATTGGCTGGGGTTGGGGAGGGTTTGCTCGGAGGACAAAGAGGGTAAAAGGACTCAAATATGTAGTCATAGGAGACAATGGAGTATACAGATAGTTATACTATAAAGCTTTACAACTGAAATTCATATACTGTTGTCAGCCAATGTTACCTCAATAAATTTAATAAAAAGATAAAGTTCTCTCAAAGTTTCAATGAGTCAGACTACTGGCTCTTTTAAGAGCTAGGTGCTCTAATTTGATTCTCTGTTAAACTCTTCTTGCAGTTGTGACCTAGCTGTGTCTGATATGGGTCCAGATAAGATATTAGAAAGACTCTTACTAAAGGAGGGACCCTGTTGACCAACAGAATGGTGTCATTCTTTAACAGTAAGAGAAAAGCCAAGAGGACGGTAGCTAATAATCAGTTTCTAAGAGTGCCGGCCCCACGTGGTCTGCTATTCCCAACAAATGCAGCCCTCACCACCCTTGCTCCCAGTGGTACCCAGCAGGATGGACCACACCTTTCTTCTTGAATTACTTCCCCATCTTGATTTACATGACACCAGACTCTCCTGGTTTTCTTTTCTGGTCACTTCCTTATCAGTCTCCTTTTCTAGATCCTTCTCCTCTCTTCAAACTACATATTGCAGTGCCCTAGGCTCAGTTTTGTGCTTTCTTTTCATGGGTTCACCAGTGATTCTTGGTTTCAAATACCACCAATGTGAAGGTAACTTCTAAGTATAGTCAGCTCTCAGAATCCACGGATTCCGTGCCCATGGATTTAACCAACTGTGGATATAAAATATTTGAAAAACATTGTTAAGTTTTGCTGACATGTACTATGTAGTTAGGCCTATGATGGTTATTTGTGTACTAAACATGTACAAGACTTTTTCTTGTCATCATTCCCTAAGCATAACTATTTACATAACATTTACATTGTATTAGATGTAATATGTAATCTAGAGATTATTTACAGGATACAGGAGGATGTGGGTAGGTTACATGCAAATACTATGTCATTTTATGTAGGGAACTTAAACATTTACAGATTTTGGTATCTGTGAGGAGTACTAGAGCCAGTTCCCTGTGGACACTGAGGGACAACTCTATTTAATCTCCCATCTAGACCTTTAATCTGAGCTTCACACCCAAGCAGTATTTTTGTTGTTGTCAAAATTTGGGCTAGGAAGGTATTTTACTTTTTGAAAAGAGTAAACACTAATCTAATATAATTAATCTAGTTATCAAAACTTTATATAGTGCTTCTTATGTGCCAAGCACTATTTTAAGTGCTTGAGATAAAAAGTTGTTAAATCTTAACAACATGATAAGAACTATTATTATCTCCATGTCATGTATAGTTGAGGAAAGTGAAGTATAAGGCAGTCACACAACTAGTAAGGTTTTATGCTCTTAACCTCTGCTTGACATTTTTACTTCAATATTTCAAAGGTATCTTCAACTTAAAATGTCCAAAATTTAACTTTTTTCCCCACAGTACAAAGCCTATTATGTAAACTTTTTTAAAATATATTTTATTGATTATGCTATTACAGTTGTCTCATTTCTCCCCCATCATTCCCCTCCACCCTGCACACTCTCTCCCACCCACATTCCCCACTTTAGTTCATGTCCATGTGGCATAAGTTCTTTAGTTTCTACATTTCCTACGCTATTCTTGCCCTCCCCCTGTCTATTTTCTACCCACCATCTATGCTACTTATTCTCTGTACCTTTTCCCCCTTCTCCTCCTCCCACGCCCCTGTTGCTAACCCTCCATATGATCTCCATTTCTGTGGTTCTGTTCCTGTTCTAGCTGTTTGCTTAGTTTGCTTTTGTTTTAGATGTGGTTCTTAATAGCTGTGAGTTTGCTGTCTCTTCACTGTCATATTTTTGATCTTCTTTTTCTTAGATAAGTCCCTTTAACATTTCATATAATAAGGGCTTGGTGATGAGGAACTCCTTGAACTTGACCTTATCTGAGAAGCACTTTATCTGTCCATCCATTCTAAATGACAGCTTTGCTGGATAGAGCAATCTTGGATGTAGGTCCCTGCTTTTCAAGATTTCAAATATTTCTTTCCAGCCCCTTCTTGCCTGAAAGGTCTCTTTGGAGAAATCAGCTGACAGTCTGATGGGAACTCCTTTGTAGGTGACTGTCCCCTTATCCCTGGCTGCTTCTAGAATTCTCTCCTTCATTTGAATCTTGGCTAATGTAATTACGATGTGCCTTGGTGTGTTCCTCCTTGGATCCAACTTCTTTGGGACTCTCTGAGCTTCCTGGACTTCCTGAAAGTCTATTTCCTTTGCCAGATTGGGGAAGTTCTCCTTTATTATTTGTTCAAAGAAGTTTTCCACTTGTTGCTCTTCTTCTTCCCCTTCTGGGACCCCTATAATTCGGATGTTGAGATGTTTAATGACGTCCCGGAGGTTCCTAAGATGTTTAATGACGTCCCGGAGGTTCCTAAGCCTCTCCTCATTTTTTTGAATTCTTGTTTCTTCCTCGTTTTCTATTTGGTTGTTAGTTTCTTCCTTCTGGTCCACTCCATTGATTTGAGTCCCAGTTTTCCTTCCATCTCTATCGGTTCCCCATGCGTCTTCCTTCATTTCATGTATTGTAGCCTGCATTTTTTCATCTAATTTGTGAGCAAAATCAACCAATTCTGTGAGCATTTCGATGACCAGTGCTTTGAATAGTGCATCTGATAGGTTTGCTATCTCTTCACGGCTTAGAGGAATTGGCTCTGGGGCTTTCATTTCTTCTCCGGTGTGAGCCATTTTTGGTGGGGTTTTTTTTTTTTTTTGGTTTGTTTGTTTGTTTTGTTTTGGTTTTAGTCTGGTCGCGGCTATTACATATGAGGGGTGGAGCCTCAGGCGCTCCCCAGTGTGGGGCAGCCCAGTCGCTGGATTATGACGCTATAGGTGGGGGCGGGGTCCGAGAAGGAAGAATGGCGCCTGCTCCACTCTCTCCTGGACTCCGTCCCTTCCGCCGCTTCCCCTTCGCCTGGACCGTCTGTGGTCGAGAATGTGGGGCCACCTGGTCAGCCAGCCGCCTTGTGCGGCCTCACTGGGTCTGCACAGTTGCCCCCCTGTGCCCAGGGTCTGCCAGCCGCCTCCTGTGCACCTGGGAACTGCCAGCCGCTGCTGCTTGCGTTCCTGGGTCCACACCTCCACTTTTTCCTACCGCGACTCCGCCCCTCTTACCAGTCTGGATGAATGGTTGTTGGACTTCCGTACAGTTCAATTTACTATAAGTTCTGGTTGTTTTCTTGTTTCTAAATATTTGTTGTCCTTAATTTTGGTTGTGAGAGGAGGCACAGTGTGTCCGTCCGCCTACGCCTCCATCTTGGCCAGAAGTCCTATCCAAAATTTAACTCTTGATTCCCTCCTCAGTATTTTATTTCATCACAGCACATTATTCTACTGGCCATCCAATTGCTCAGGTAGAAAATTAGAAGTTATTCTTAACCCCTCATTTTCCCTGACTGCTCACTTCTAAAAGATTCCCAAATTCTATCAATTCTCCCTCAAAAATGTATCGGAAATTCATTTACTTTTCTCCATCTCCACTACCATCACATTGATACAAAAATAATAACGGCTAATACTTACTGATGTGTTTTAAGCACTTTGAATATATTAATTTATTGTACTGTAGTTAGGAATGAGTACTGTCCGAAATATTGTGAAATGGGCAGAAGAGATTACTGATTGTCCTTCACAATGGAAGGTTGGCATTGCCCAGCAGACTTTCAGGCCTTGTCTCACTCGATGGAAGTGGAGTCTTTGTCTTTGGCTAGTCTATTTTGCAACTCCATAAAGAAGTTTCCTTGTAGAGGGACAGTGATGATACAAATGTTTCTTGTCAATAGTGATGAAATATTGCTTCTGTCCATGCCAATGGAGATGATTTTGCATGGTAGAAAATATAGACTTTTCTAAATACAATTCTCCTTTGCACTACTTTTAACATCTAACTGGGTCCCTCAATAATTTATGAATTAAATAAAACTTTTGATGTGTGCTCACTTTACATTTATATGAGTCTTGATGTTACCTTTTGAAATTTATTTTTTTAATTTTTTCAGTTACAGTTTATATCCAGTATTATTTTGTATTAGTTTCAGGTGCACAGCATAGTGTTTAGACAACCCTATACTTTACAAAGTGTTCTCCCTGGTAAATTCCAGTACCCACCCGCACCATCCATAGTTATTACATTGTTACTGACTGTATTTCCTATGCTGGCAAATGTTAATAGTACTATTTCCACCCCAATTTCTACATGATAAAATTGAAACCCACAAATTTCCAAGGTCACACAGGCAAAGTCAAGATTCAGACTGTGGAGACTCTGGAATCCATGCTCTCCACCCCCTCACCGTCCTGGCTCTCAGACTGCCACATGTGCTATGATCCTTGAAGTTAATCTCTCTCCTGGACTAACATATAGCTGCTGGTCAGTTTTCTTTCTCTGTTAGCCCTTTCCAATACATTCTTCAGGTTGTAGTCAGGGGGTTCTTAAAATGTAAAGCTTTTACTTGTTTACTACAGCCAGAAAAAAGCCAAACTCCTTACCAAGGTAAAATTATGCCATTCTCCATCTCCATCTCCCATTCCTACTCCAGTCCCTAACCCCAGACACTCCAGTCTTCCTCCGCCTCCTTAAATGTGTCTCATTCTCTTCTGACTCAAGATGTTGGCATGTGTGGGTCCCTCTTCTCCCACCTCTCAGCTTGGGCTAATTCTCACTTGTCCTTCAGGTCTTAGCTGACATGTGCCTTCTCAAAAAAACTTCCCTGGCCCTAAGAGCCACTGGGGCCCCTGTCAGACTCTGACAGTACCTCTTAATTTTCTCATAGCTGCTATCAGGCTTTGAGAACCGTGTGAATCTTTCCGTAATAACTGTCTCCCTCACTAGACCAAACCTCTTTGAAGACAAAACTTCACATAATACTTAATAAACCCTTTCCCCCCAAATAGATAAATAGGAGGGGAAAAGTTAATATTATCAGTGGCTGGTATGGGGCTTCTTCTTGAGCTCAAAGACTGAAAGTAAGCTAGCTAAGGAGGCAATGGCTTTGAAACTCCAAGAAGTTAAATCATGCCTCTCAGTTCTGAGCTTTGGCATGAAAAAACAAACCCCTTTTCCTGTTGTATGAAATTCTTTGTGACAAAATTTAGTAACTGTGTGGTGGACTTAATTTGTTTTATATTTCTTATAGCTGTATTCAGGCAGATGTGCTGGCCTCATTTCATTTTGATGGGATGTTGGATTATCATGTAGCTTAGGGTGAGTTTAAATACTGTGTCCATCACACTTCAACTTAATATTAATAAAAATGATATTTTCTAAAAGAAAAGGATTTTTGGACAACTTTGAGCCAGAGGCTGCCTTCAGTAATTTATACATGACTCTGTTCTAGCATTGCCTCATCATACCAGCAGCTACCCAACAGCGAAGGCTCTGGAGCATTTGGAATTTTCTCTAGGTTTGAGACACCCAAGGAGAGTTCTTTTTCTATTTGCTGTTTAAAACTCAATATACACAGAGTTTTGGGAAAAAGAGAAATCACTAATGGTATGTAGCAGATACAAATGTAGCCAAATTACTCTCTTCACAAGAGAAAAATGGGAATATACACTTGTTTCAGTTCATCTTCCTCTCCTATTGCTTTTCCAGCCTATATGAACAAAACATTATTTAAGTTTGATTCCTTGAGGCTAGTATGATCATTTAAAAAGCCACATACCAGGGACTAAAATGCCATTATAGCTGGCAATTCTATTAGTACATTTGTAGCCTTAAACTTAATATAAGGCTTGTATTAAGGCTTGATAAAAGAATGTAGTTTACTTTTTAATTTTTTTTTCAATTACAGTTTACATTCAGTATTATTTTGAATTAGTTTTAGGTGTATATTGTAGTGATATTTTCAGTACCCAACTGGCATCATACACAGTTATTCCATATTATAATATTATTGACTATATTTCCTATGTTGTATATTACATCCCCATGACTGCTTTGTAACTACCAATTTGTACTTCTCAATCTCTTCACCTTTTTCACCCAGACCCCCAAATCTCTCCCCTCTGAGAACCACCAATCTTTTCTTTGTATATTTGAGTCCTTTTCTGTTTTTCGTTTATATTATTTAGATTCCACATTTAAGTGAAATCATATTGTATTTGTCTTTTCTCTGAATGACTTATTTCAGTTAGCATAATACCCTCTAGATCCATCCACGCTGTTGCAATGGTAAGATTTCATTCCTTTTTATGGCTAATATTCCATTGTATATGTGCACCACTGCTTTTTTATCCACTTGCCTACTGATGGGTACTTGGGTTGCCTCCATAGCGTGGCTACTGTAAATAATGCTGCAATGAGTATAGGGGTGCATCTGTTCTTTTGAATTAGTGTTTCAGTTTATGTCAAATAAATTCCCAGAAGCAGACTCACTGAGTCATACGGCAGTTCCACTTTTAATTTTTTGAGGAAACTCCATGCTGTTTTCCACAGTGGTTGCACCAGTCTGCATTCCCACCAGTTTATAAGCGTTCCCTTTTTTCACATCTTTGCCCACACTTGTTGTTTGCTGATTTGCTTATGATGGCCATTATGACAGGTGTGACATGATATCTCACTGTGGTTTCAATTTGCATCTGTCTGATGATTAGTGACGTTGAGCATTTTTTCATATGTTTATTTGCTATCTGTATACCCTCTTTGGAGAAGTGTCTATTCAGGTCCTTTGCCCATTTTTAATTAGATTGTTTGCTTTTTTTTTGATATAGATTTGTATGAGTTCTTTACAAATTTTGGATACCAACCCCTCATCAGATGTATCAGTAGTGAATATATTCTCCCATTCAGTGGGTTGTCTTTTCATTTTGTCGATGGTGTCCTTTGCTGTGTAAAACTTTTTAGTTTGATGTAGTCCCGTTTGTTCCTTTTTTTCTTTGTTTCCCTTGCCCTAGAGAATATATCAGAAAAAAATATTGCTTCAAGAAATGTCTGAGATTTTACTGGCTATGTTTTCTTCTAGGATTTTTATGGTACTGAGTCTTACATTTAAATCTTTAATCCATTTTGAGATTATTCTTTTTTTAAAATATATTTTATTGATTATGCTATTACAGTTATCCCAATTCTCCCCATCATTCCCTTCCACCCTGTACACCCCATCCCACTCACATTCCCCGCCTTTAGTTCATGTCCATGTGTCATAAGTTCTTTAGCTTCTACATTTCCCACACTATTCTTGCCCTCCCCCTGTCTATTTTCTACCCACCATCTATGCTACTTATTCTCTGTACCTTTCCCCCTCTCTCCTCCTCCCACTCCCCTGTTGCTAACCCTCCATGTGATCTCCATTTCTGTGGTTCTGTTCCTGTTCTAGTTGTTGGCTTAGTTTGCTTTTGTTTTAGATGTGGTTGTTAATAGCTGTGAGATTGCTGTCTTTTCACTGTCATATTTTTATCTTCTTTTTCTTAGGTAAGTCCCTTTAACATTTCATATAATAAGAGCTTGGTGATGATGAACTCCTTGAACTTGACCTTATCTGAGAAGCACTTTATCTTCCTTTCCATTCTAAATGACAGCTTTGCTGGATAGAGCAATCTTGGATGTAGGTCCCTGCTTTTCAAGACTTCAAATACTTCTTTCCAGCCCCTTCTTGCCTGGAAGGTCTCTTTGGAGAAATCAGCTGACAGTCTGATGGGAACTCCTTTGTAGGTGACTGTCCCCTTATCCCTTGATGCTTCCAGAATTCTCTCCTTCATTTGAATCTTGGGTACTGTAATTATGATGTGCCTTGGTGTGTTCCTCCTTGGGTCCAACTTCTTTGGGACTCTCTGAGCTTCCTGGACTTCCTGGTAGTCTATTTCCTTTGTCAGATTGGGGAAGTTCTCCTTTATTATTTGTTCAAATAAGTTTTCCACTTGTTGTTCTTCCTCTTCCCCTTCTGGTACCCCTATAATTCGGATGTTGGGACGTTTAAAGATGTCCCGGAGGTTCCTAAGCCTCTCCTCATTTTTTTGAATTCTTGTTTCTTCCTTGTTTTCTGTTTGGTTGTTTCTTTCTTCCTTCTGGTCCACTCCATTGATTTGAGTCCCAGTTTTCCTTCCATCTCTATTGGTTCCCCATGCGTCTTCCTTCATTTCACATATTGTAGCCTGCATTTTTCATCTAATTTGTGAGCAAAATCAACCAATTCTGTGAGTATCCTGATCACCAGGGCTTTGATCTGTGCATCTGATAGGTTGGCTATCTTTGTGGCTTAGAGGAATTGGCTCTGGGGCTTTCATTTGTTTTCCAGTTTGAGCCATTTTTGGTGTTCTTTTTTGTTTTGTTTTGTTTTGTTTTGGTTTTGGTCTGGTTTCAGCTGTTACGTAGCGAGGGGTGGAGCCTTAGGTATTCCTCAGTGCGCGGCAGCCCATTCGCTGAGTTGTGACACTGTATGTGGGGGCAGGGTCTGAGACCGAACAATAGCGCCTGCTCCGCTCTCTGCTGGATTCCAATTCCTTCTGCTGCTTCCCCCTCACCTGGATTATCTGCACGCACGAATGTGGGACCACCTGGTCAGCCAGCTGTGCTGTGCAGCCTCACTGGGTCTGCACAGTTGCCACCCTGTGCCCGGGGTCTGCCAGCTGCTGCCTGTGCACCTAGGAACTGCCAGTTGCAGCTGCCTGCGTTCCCCGGTCCGCACCTCCACTTTTTCCTGCTGTGACTCCGCCCCTCTTACCAGTCTGGATGAATAGTTGTTGGATTTCCGTACAGTTCAATTTATTATCAGTCTGGTTGTTTTCTTGTTTCTAAATATTTGTTGTCCTTAATTTTGGTTGCGAGAGGAGGCACAGTGTGTCCACCTACGCTTCCATCTTGGCCGGAAGTCAGATTATTCTTTATATGGTCTCAGAAGGTGGTCTAGTTTCATTTTTTGCATGTATCTGTCTGGATTAACCAACACCATTTACTGAACAGACTCTTCATGCTATTGTATGTTCTTGCCACTTTTGTCAAATATAATTAACCATATAGGTGTCGGTTTATTTCTGGGCTCTCTATTCTGTTCCATTGATCTGTATGTCTGTTTTTATGCCAGCACCATGGTCTTTTGATTACTATGGACTTGTAGTTGATATCAGGAAGCGTGATTCCTCCAACCTTGTTCTTTCTTCTCAAGATTGCTGTGGCTATTCAGGGCCTTTTGCAGTTTCATATAAGTTTTTGGATTATTTGACCTAGTTCTGTGAAATATGCCTTTGGTATTTTGATAAAAATTGCACTGAATCTATAGATTGTGTTGGGTAGTATACACATTTTAGCAATGGTAATTCTTGCCCTGGCTTGTGTGGTTCAGTTAGTTGGAGCACTGTCCTTTGACCAAAATGTTGCGGGTTCAATTCCTGGTCAAGTCATATACCTAGGGTGCAAGTTCCATCCCAGGTCCAGATACATACAGTACTCAGTCCACATGTCTATGGGAGGCAACCAATTCATGTACCCCTTTCGCATCAATGTTTCTCTCTCCCTCCCTTTACCCCTCTCTAAAAAGCAATGAAAAAAAATGTCGAGTAGGATAAAAAAATTTTCCAAAGAAACACTGTTAATTCTTCCTATCCATGAGCATGGTATAGGCTTCTATTTATTTATATCTTCTATTTATTTCTTCAGTGTCATATAGTTTTCTGAGTACAGGTTTTTTACCTCTTTGGTTAAATTTATTCCTAGGTATTATTTTAATGGAATTATGAATAGAATTGTTTTTTAAACATTTTTATTTATGTTTTTTAACTTTATTTTTATTGTTCACGCTATTACAGATGCACTCATTTTCTCCACTTTTCCCACCTCCACCCAGACCGTGGCCCCCTTCCCTCAAGCCATGATCACACTGTTATTCTTTGGTTAATATATGTTCTTTGGTTAATCCCTCTTAGTTTCTGTTTCTTTTTTAAACAATATATTTTATTGATTATGCTATTACAGTTGTCCCATTTCCCCCCTTTATTCCCCTACACCCTGCACCCTTTCTCCCACCTGCATTCCTCCCCACCCTTAGTTCATGTCCATGAGTCATACATGTAAGTTCTTTGGCTTCTACATATCCTCAATTATTATTATCCTCCCCCTGTCTATTTTGTATCTACTATTTATGCTTCTTATTCCCTGTACCTTTTCCCCCATTCTCCCCCCTCCCCCTCCCTGCTTATCAACATCCATTTCTGTGATCTCCATTTCTGTGATTCTGTTCTTGTTCTAGTTGTTTGCTTTTGTATTTTTAGGTTAAGTTCTTGATAGTTGTGAGTTTGTTGTCCTTTCATAGTTTTTGATCTTTTCTTTAGATAAGTCCTTTTAACATTTCATATTATAAGAGCTTGGTGATGACAAACTTCTTTAACTTGACCTTATCTGGGAAACACTTTATCTGCCCTTCCATTCTGAATGACAGCTTCACTGGATAGAGCAATCTTGGATGTAGGTCCCTGCCTTTCATGACTTGGAATGCTTCTTTCCAGCCCCTTCTTGCCTGCAAGGTTTCTTTTGAGAAATCAGCTGATAGTCTTATGGGAACTCCTTTGTAGGTAACTGTCTCTTTTTCTCTTGCTGCTTTTAAGATTCTCTCCTTATCATTCATCTTGGGTAATGTAATTATGATGTGTCTTGGTGTGTGGTTCCTTAGGTCCAACTTCTTTGGGACTCTCTGAGCTTCCTGGACTTCCTGGAAGTCTATTTCCTTTGGCAGACTGGGGAAGTTTTCCTTCATTATTTGTTCAAATAAGTTTCCATTTCTTGCTCTTTCTCTTCTCCTTCTGGCACCCCTATGATTTGGATGTTGGAATTTTTAAAGTTGTCCTAGAGGTTCCTAAGCCTTTCCTCATTTTTTTGAATTCTTGTTTCATTATTCTGTTCTGGTTGAATTTTTATTTCTTCCTTCTGGTCCAAACCATTGATTTGAGTCTTGGTTTCCTTCTTGTCACTGTTGGTTCTTTGTGCATTTTCCTTTATTTCACTTTGCATAGTCTTCACTTTTCCTCTATTTTGCAACTATATTCAACCATTTCCGTGAGCATCCTGATCACCAGATCACCAGTGTTTTCAACTGTGCATCTGATAGGTTGGCTATGTTTTCATCGCTTAGTTGTATATTTTCTGGAGTTTAGGTCTGTTCTTTCATTTGGGCCATATTTTTTTTTCTTTGTGTACCTGTTATGTAGTAAGGGGTGGAACCTTAGGTATTTGCCAAGGCAGGGCAACCCACATTGCTGTGTTGTGGTGCTGTATGTAGGGAGGGGTCCAAAAGGGAACAAGGCCACTTGCTGGGCTCTTGCGGGCTTTCAGTGACTTCCCCTGCTACCCATAAGCAAATTGGGCCCTTCTGATGTTGATTCCCAGGTGGGTGGGTTTGTGTATGTTCTAGGACCCTGTGGGTCCCTCCAACAAACACTTCTCTGAGGCTGAAAGTTTCTCCCGCTGCCACAATCGCCACAGGTTTCTTGAGTCAGAGGTATTGAGGCTTTAATTCCCCATGCTGGAACCCCAGGTTGCACAATCTGTCTCACTACCCAGTTGCTCCTCCTGGTTTATCTGCATGCAAATGTGGGACCACCTGGTCTGTGAGCTGTCACCTTATCCGCCCCAGTCCTCCAGCCTCCACCCTGCTACAAGTCCTCTTCACCCCGGCTGTCCATCTCTGCTCCTCCTACCAGTCTGGATGATGTTTCTTCTTTAACTCCTTGGTTGTCAGACTTCCATACAGTTTGATTTTCTGGAAGTTCTAGTTGTTTTTTGTTTTTAAATTTGTTGTCCTTTTTTCAGCTGTGCGAGGGGGGACAGTATATGTACCTACTCCTTCATGTTGGTTGGAAATCTCAGTTTCCATTTCTGATAGTTCGTTAGTGGTGTATAAAAATGAAACTGATTTCTGGGTATTTATTTTGTTTACTGCTACTTTAGTGAATTCATTGATCAGTTCTAATAGTGTTTTAGTGGAATCTTTAGGGTTCTCTATATACAGTATCATGACATGTGCACATAAAGACTGTTTTACTTTTCCTTTCTAATTTGAATGCCTTTTATTTCTTCTTCTTGTCTG
Source organism: Glossophaga mutica (assembly GCA_039655065.1). Classification (NCBI taxonomy): domain Eukaryota; kingdom Metazoa; phylum Chordata; class Mammalia; order Chiroptera; family Phyllostomidae; genus Glossophaga; species Glossophaga mutica. The sequence goes on along the minus strand of CM077305.1, from coordinate 139,670,068 downwards.
ATTAATGTGGCTAGGACTTCCAGTACTATGTTGAGTAAGTATGGTGAAAGTGGACATCCATCCCTGTCTTGTTCCTGATCTTAAGAGAAATGCTTTTAGTTTTTTCTCATTGAGAATGATGTTAGCTGTCAATTCTCATATATAGCCTTTATTATGTTGTACATGTTCCCTTTATTTTCACTTTGCTGAGGGTTTTTATGATAAATAGGTGCTGGATTTTATCAAATACTTTGTAGCTATTGATATGATTTTTATCTTTCAGTTTTTTAATGTGGTATATAATTTTAATTGATTGTGGATATTGTACCAACCTTTCATCCCAGGAATAAATCTCACTTGATCATGTTGTGTGATCTTTTTAATGTTTTGCTGGATTAAGTTTGCTAATATTTTGTTGAGGAATTTTGATCTATGTTCATCAGGGATATTGGCCTATAATTTTTTTCTTGGTAGTATATCTATCTGGTTTTGGAATTGGGATACTGCTGGCCTCATAAAATGAGCTTGAGAGTCTTCCCTTTTCTTGAATTTTTTTGAATAGTTTGAGAAGGATAGTTGTTAATTCTTTTTGAATGTTGGTAAAATTTATCCGTGAATCCATCTGGTCCAGGACTTTTGTCTGTTGGAAGTTTTTTGATTACTGATTCAATTTCATTAGTTTGAATGGGTCTGTTCAGATTTTCTGTTTCTTCTTGACTTGTTTTTGAGACAACGTATGTTTTTAGGAATTTATCAGTTTTTTCCAGATTGTCCAATTTGTTAGCAGTTGTTCATAATATTTTCTTAAAATCCTTTGTGTTTCTGTGGTGTCAGTTTTTTACTTCCCCTCTTTTAGTTCTCATTTTATTTATTTGGGTCCTGTCTCTTTTTCTTTCTTGGTGGGTCTAATTAGAGGTTTGTCAATCTTGATTATCTTTTCAAAGAACCAGCTCTTGGTTTCACTGATCTTTTGTACTGTTTTTTTTTTTTTTTTTAAGGACTCTATTTCATTTATTTCTACTATGATCTTTATTATTTCCTTTTTTCTACTCACTTTGGGCCTCATTTGTTATTTCCTTTCTAGATCCTTTAAGTGTAAGGTTAGATTATTTATTTGAGTTTTTGTTGTTTTTTGAGTTAGGCCTGTAATGCCATGAATTTCCCTCTTAGGACTGCTTCCATTGTGTCCCAAAGATTTTGGGTTGTGTGTTCTCATTTTCATTTGTTTCAAGGTATCTTTTGATTTCTTTCTTGCTCTCATTGTTAACCTACTCATCATTTAGTAACGTGTTATATAACCTACATGTGTTTGTGTGTTTTTCAGTTTTATTTTTTCCCCTGTGATTGATTTCTAGTTTCATGCCATTATAATCAGAAAAGATGCTTGATATAATTTCCATCTTCTTAAATGTATTGAGACTTTGTGTTCTAACATGTGTCTATTCCAGAAAATATTCCATGTGCACTTGAAAAGAATGTATATTTGCTGCTTTGGGGTGAAATGCTCTGAAGATACCAATTGAATTGATCTGATTTAAGGTGTCATTTAAGGCCACTGTTTCCTGGTTGATTTTCTGTCTAGAAGATCCATTGATGTCAATAAGGTATTAAAATCCCTTACTATGACTGTATAACTGTTGATATACATATCCATTTATGCCCATCAAAATTTACTTTATGTATTTAAGTGCTCCTATGTTGGGCACATAGATGTTGACAAGGGTTATATCCTCTTACTGGATTGAGCCCTTTATTGTTATGTAGCGTTCTTTGTTTGTTATTATAACCTTTGTTTTAAAGTCTATTTTTTTCTGACATAAGTATTGCTACCCCAGCTTTTCCCCCCTTTCCATTTGCATGTCTGTGTGTGTCTTTTGTTCTATATTGGGTCTCTTGTAGACAGCATATATATGGGTTTTGTTTTCTTATCCATTCAGCTATTTAATGACTTTTGATTGGAGTATTTAAGACATTTACATTTAAAGTCAGTATTGATAGGTATGTATTTGTTGCCATTTTATTCTTTATAACTATATTCCTATTTTTTCTTCCTTCTTCTTAAAGAAGACCCTTTCTTTAAGAAGAAGAAAGGACATTTCTTGTAATACTGGTTTGGTAGCAATGAATTCCTTTAGTTTTCTCTTGTCTGGGAAGCTCTTCTCCTTCAATTTATTCATTTTCTTTTTAAAAAGTATTCGTTTATGCTATTACAGTTGTTCCACTTTTCCCTCCTTTATCCCCTCCACCCTATCCCTAACCAGCACTGAGCCAGGGGGCAGGTCAGCAAAAGGCTCAAGGAACCCCAAGATCTGCCCTAGCCTGCTTCTGTTTGCTGGCTGCCTTTTGGGCTCAGTCACTGAAAGAGTCTCTGGTGATGCTAAAGTTGCTCAATGAGGTAGGCTCTCAGTGAGTCACCAGGTAGAGGCAAGTGGTGTTCACCGGACTGATACAGGTTCAAACTCACTGCCACTCAGCAAAAGTCCTAGGGTATATCAAAGCTAACTGCCACTCATCAGGTATCCACATACTTTGTGGTGGTATGGGGTCTCAGAGGGTTGTCAGGGTGAGGCCAGCAGCGTTTATCAGGTCCAAACAGACCAAGATTTGGCTGTGTGAAGGAAAGGCTCTGCATCAGTTGGGTGTGTGAGGAATAAATGGCCCTGTTCTAAAGCCACACAACTCAGTCTGTCCTGGATTCCGTCCAGACCTCCTGGTAGGTCTGAGCTCAACTGGGCAGGGCTACCATACATCCATAGGGTGGAGCTAGCTAGATTATCATCAGTGAGGGGTAGGCACTGGTCAGGGTCACAGAAAAATGGGGGTGGATTGCCCCTGCCCCAGAACCACACACCTCAGTCACTGACACCCCCTTAGTCTGCCTGGATTTATACACCTAGAGCCCAGGCAGCTGACTCCTCAGTTGGGTGTGAGCTTCCCAGGGTTTGAAGCACAGAGAGTCTGTGGGTGGGGCTATTGCATCCCCCCAGGCTGATGCTGTAAGGAGGGGAATGCTCTGCTCAAGAAAGATAGTGTCTGTGGTGTGGGAGAGGGAGTCAGCACAGGGACCTGGGTAGCTGTCCCTTCAGCTCTCTCCCTGGAGTCACAAACCCCAGTCTCTCCTCACACAACTCTAGTCCACTCTGCCCTCCCTCCGTCAGAGCCCAGGGTGAGTGCCTGTGAATGAAATTTTGTATGCTGGCCCTTTAACAGGGTGCCTGCTTCTCTCTGGCAGACAGAACCCCCACTGATTTTCAGTGTGTATGTTATGTGGGCACCTCTTCCCTGTGCCGGTGCTCTGCACTGGGGATCCCAGTGTGGAGTTGAGACCTCTTGCTCCTCAGGGAGAATATTTGTAGTTGAGATATCCCTCAAAATTCTTAGCTGTCACTTGTGGGAGCAGGGCCAGTCCTTTTTGCATCTCAGCCCTTCTTACCAGTCTCAGTGTGGCTTCTTCTATAAATCCTTGGTTGTAAGACTTCTGTTCAGCTAGTCTTCAGTTGGTTATGTAGGCTGATTGTTCCATATTTTAGTTGTAATTCCAGTTTAATCCTGGGAGGAGGTGAGGGTAATGTCCACCTACTCCACCACCACCATCTTCTAAACCCATAATGTAGTTATTTAAGGCACATCATTTCCCCTGACTTTGATAAAAATCTAAAACATTATAAACAATACTTTTCATGAACCATTTCTTCTTGGCATGAAGTGAAATTGTTTATTTTGCAATTTCATGAGGGGTCCTTTCTGTTAATTCAACAAGTTTGGCAAAAGCTTTGCAATGAAAAGTTCAGTTCATTAAAAATGACCTTATGGACGTAACATGTATTGGTGGTGACAGGGTCCATACTTTACTTTGGCACACAAGGATCCCATTAATTTGTCTTGGTCATTCTTTAGGGCTAAGCTGAGCAATAGTTCAGATTTAGCTTTCTGAAAGTAGCTAAAGAATGAGCAATAAGTGGAGACAGTAGGAGGGGCTGACAAATTTAGAACTTCTTGGTTTGCATTAAAGGCTTTTCCAATGACTATATAAAAATGGCTCTGTCTGCTCTCTTGGGCTTTTGACTGATTTTTCTGTCTTCGTGCATGCTGGGAGTAACCTGTGGGGATCATCTGTATTTAACTCAGAGTTGAGAGGATGCCTTTCCAGTCAAGCATTTTCTAAACTTTCCATATTAATGTCTGTAGTTACCTATAGATCCAATTTTATTTTAATGAAGTCAACGAACCTTTGTCCCTTAGAAGAAACTATGGGCTAAATTCAAAGTATGATGCTTAAAAGTGTCTCTTTAAAGACCCTCAGAAGTATAGAAGAAAAGCAAGGTGGTGGTATTAGCTGGGGAACCACTAAATAAATTTTGGGTTAAATTGATTGTACCTCTCTCTCACATGCCATTACATACAACATGTGTGGAGAAGATATGTCTACTTTGACTTCATCATTTGTAATTGGTGATTATCACACATTTTTACTGCCTTAAAAGTTCTCTAAGAAGATGATGCTGGAAAGAGCTCAATCATAAACACAGTTAACACATATAAGAGAGCTTCCTGCATGCCAGACATTTTACATATATTAATTTAATTCTCACACTAAGCCTAACATGAAGGCACTATTATTATGCTCATTTCACAAATGAGGAAACTGCAGTCTACAGGGTTAAATGACTTGCTCAGGGTCCCCTGTTGTTAGTGGGGCATTTGAGGTTAATGCCCAGGCAGTGTGTCACTGAAGCCCACACTTTTTTTCAAGCAAATGATTTATTTATTCATAAAATAATTTATGAAGAAAATTATTATATATCTGAATGTTTTCTATATATTACATAAGCTCTTTTTAAAATTTTTTATTAAATTTGTTAAGGTGATATTAGGCTTAAAGTACATGGTTCTATGATACATCATCTGCATATTGCATTATATGGTGATGGCAGGAATGAGTGACTGTGGGTGGCGGGGCCCCCACTTTCACCATTGCGCTCACTGCTGCTCTGCATGCAAGTGTGATCTACAATTAAACTGTGTGTCACTTTGATCCCGGTAGGGCTGTATCCTTGTTTGAGCACACAAATACACAGACTCATCCCTCACCAACTCACAGAGTTGGCAGCTGGCTGTATCTGAAAAAAAAATTCAAATTTTAGGAAAGTATCCATGATCCACAGATAGGTAGGAATCACTGAGGTACGTATATTGATACAAAACATCTCATCATTTACCATGTAAAAGATCCAATAAAATTTCCTCAACTGCCAGATTTGGAATCAAAGTCACATTCCAATAAATTCTATCATAATCTGCTGAACATCAGCTCACATGAATATCTCTCCTAAGCCCTTTCAGTGCATATTACATCCTTCTGTCATTTATTTCTCATATGTGTGAATTACCATGTTCTAGCTTAACTATCCTTATATTTTAGCTCAGAAGGACATATTGTAATGAAGATAATTTGAAAATTCAATCAATAATTTTTCTACATTCTTTTTTGAATCAATAACATGATCATGCTGTGCATACCCAAACATCAAATGGCACTTCATAAAAACAACTGGGTCATTTGTTCAACCTGTAGATAATTGGCCAACACTCAACACTTTGGTCAGAATCCTATCATTCTGTGGGTAAGAATGGACTCCAGTTTCTTGAGGACAAGGACTATTGAGTTTATTTTTATAGTATCTGCACTTGGCAGAAAGCATGGCAGAGGGCAGGTGACATATGAGCAAATTTGGCTTCTTTCATTAGGAGGTGTGAACAATTAGCAGGTCCAGTGCCTCTCTTGAGTTATCTAAAACACATTATCAGCCAGAGAACTTGTACTAAGCATTGTACTGTTGCACAGGATATACTGGATGAGAATGACTTGAGTAGATGAGGAGGAGGCCAGTAAGAGGGAATTGGAAGTGAGAGAGGTCACAATGATTGCGGGTGTAAAGGCTGATTTATCCTGGCCAGTGGGAGGCTTCAGTTCTGCCATGTGCCAGTCCTCAAATAAAATGCTTTTGTGTGCTTTTATCTTATAAGTCTAATGCTCAACTCTGTTCTTCTTGAACATCCTTTATATTGATCTAATGATCTGCAAATAGTGTTTAAATTTCTTGATCTTAGGTGAGATGACTCTTGATTCTTAAAAATATATATGTATATATACATACATATACATACACATACACATGAGATATTCCTTTTATTTCCTGTGGCCTGAAATACACAAAGAGAATGTAATTTGGACACCTTGTATTGAGGGTATAAACAACAAAACTATCTGATCCATTACTGTTGTTTGATTCCCTAAGTATTCTTTGAGGGAAAAACATGTCATATAATTAACATTTCTAGCCACTTAAAAAAAAATATGAATCCACATTCTCAAGCACTTAGTTAAGGCATCCACATTCTCAGACAACTTACTAGATATGGATGTAAACTAATGTAAACATATTCTTAAATATTCTATATCTACATACTATTTCCAACAAGGTAAACAAGGTATTTAATGACTATAGGATCACCGTGGTGACTTGTATTGACTTTTCTTTCTGTACCTAATTCCTTGTGGGTTCTGTTCACACAGATCCATGACAGGAATTTCCCTTTGCTTCTTACTGAATCAGCCCCATCACTGAGCTGATGCCATCTGGCATCCAGATTTACTGCTGCTTTCTGCCTGCTTGCTTTCCTCCTCCTTCTTCCCTTTTGAAATGGTTTACACCATGGTTATTTACAGCAACATGTCTAAGGCCTGAGGATTGTGTTGAAGCACGAAATGTTTTCTTAACCCTGTAATAAGATTGTTAACTGAAAATTGAATAAGGTAACTCAAGATATCTTAAATGCAACGTCAAGGCACAGAGGACCACCCAATCCCACCTTTGAGAGGGTGGCACCATTAAGGCTCTCCACCTGTGTGCCAGGGTTTGGTGGAGGGATGCTTGGTTAAAATGGCTCTGCAGTCATGCAGTGCCCAAAGGAATCACCTGTTGCTTGTTCAGAGCCATCCAAGCAGAACTCCCAGCAACTGAAATAAGTCTGGGAAGAACCTTGCTTCCCTAGAAGCCCAATGAGTCTCAGTCCTCCCTTCCTCTCCCTGGGTGACCTCACTGGCAGAGCAGAAAGCCTGGAAAGAGAGGGGCAGAGCAGCTGGGGCATGCAGGCCACGCCTTTTCTTTACGCCTACCTCTCTTAACAGATTACACTTTCTAGGGCATTGGGTAGCCTTTTAGTGGCCTGAAGAATTAAGGAAATGAATAATTTCCTTTCTATTCCAAGTTAGATCAGGCTTTTGGAGAAGACCAGTTTATTTACTTCTTATACAGCAATAGTAGATGAGCTGTCTTTACATGTCCTAGGGGTCATCAAAGTATCACTTTTGCTCAAAAAATTAAGCAAAGTGTTGATAATATTCTTGAGGTGGTCAGGATATTTACACATACATCTCAACAAAGATTGAAAGTAAGGAAAAAAGAGGAGATTGGAAATCAGGTTGATAATTTCTTTAGCATCTACCTGATTAATAAATTCTTCTACCACATTGTAGTTCTGATCCTTCACCAAATAAAAATAAAATTTTGAGGGCTTAAAAAATACCTAGAAAGCAACTCCCATACATTTGTCAGTGGGAACAGTCAACTGGACTCATTCCGGCATTTAAAGGACTCGTTCTAACCTCACAACACTCTCATCAGCTGGAGGCAAATTCAGAAAGACAGAGATCAAATAACAGCAGAAGAGAATTCCATTAGTAGTTTTCCATCTCCCACTTTGTGGTGCTAGCATGGCATGCTCTTTCCTTCAGAAAAATGCAACTCTCCAGAATCTGATTATTTTTAGTAATATATCTCTAATCATAATTCTTTCTGAGTGAATTGGATAGTAGGGATTTCTATGGATTCCTCAACTGACATCCTTGGAAGCAAGTTGACTTTATTTATTTAGAAGATCATCTGTGCTTAATCAACTTTATTGGCTAAAGCCCCACATTGCGTAGGCTTGGTTTGGGTTAGATCCTGTTCAGTGGAGAGAGACAAAAATCCTTACTTCAACACTTCTTGTGATGGGTGTCAGGAAAACCTGGTAGAAACATGTGCCTGAATCAAGATAAACCATGGCTGCCAGTAAAAAATCAGTTTAGAGGGTATGAGTCCCACAGATGGGTTAGGAAATCAATTTTTATATCAAGAAAATATATTCATCACTATATTCCTGCCTGGGTATCACATAAATCAAATAAATCATAAATAAACCAGTTTGTTGTGAGAAAAAGCAACCAATTTCTAAAAGACTTTCCGAATGAAGCTGCAGGTTTATATAATGAATCTCAAAGTATTAAGTACATTACCATAAGGTGACCCAATCTCGATACTTGCCCCAGCCATTTGGAGATGATGTCTATATTTGTATCTTCTTTATAGCACTTAGTTTAGTGAAACAATACTACCAGTACATACTTCTGTACTAAAACCTTTAGTTATTTCTTGGCAGTTCAGTTTTTGGTCTTTAATATCATGGTTTTCTTCTAAACATATCTTATAGTGGTTGCTATCCAACATATTTTTGGCCAGAGTGCTAACCAGTTATTTTTTTCGTTTGGGGGTTACCAAAAATTTCTAATATTCAATAATAGTATCTCCATATGCTAAAAACTTTAAGCTCCTGATTTCCTATCTTATTTAATGAGACAGGCTAGTGATAATGCTTTTATTTTAAATAGGAGGAAATAAATGATATCTGTTTCACTAGACAACTCTCCATCTTATCTGGAGCCAAAGTGAGAGATAATAGCTCTGGGCCACTGTCCCTGCTTCTCTGAAGCAGTTCGGAAGTGACAGCCACCACTCCTAAACATGACCATTTAATTCAAGCAACATGAGTCACTCTGGTGGGGGAAGAAAAGGCTTGCTGACAGTATATCATTTTTTCATTATATTATGGAGAATAATTATAGGTTGCTACATACATTTAGAAACTAGTCTATGTGGTTTTTTTTTAAAAAGAAAGAATTAAGACCATGCAAAATTATGTTTTTTAAATTCAAAATCAATAAAAAATATAATATGACATGTAGGACTTTGCTAGGGTTCAGTGCACTAAACATGTAAAGTGTATTAAAATGTGGAAACCATATACCTTTCATTACCTTATGCTAAAGCTGTCATTTATTTCATTTTGGTATAAAGGTAATTGTTCTGAGCATAATAGCATACATTTCCTTTACCTAGCACCAGCGCTCCAATTACAATCTACTTCAGTTCAGATTAATCATGTCAAGATGGCCATTCCATTACACCAAGAGTAAAATTTAATAATCTAATACATGGCTATAGTTTCAGTGGCTGAAAGTATGTGTTTAACTACTTTAGGAATTTTATTAAGATTAAAGTTAAACATAATGTACTTTAATCAGACTTTTACTGGAAAATACTCATTACCAAATATGGTTGACCATGGTCTATGTAATGTTCCTGCAGAAGCATTAAACTTCACTTACAGCTTTCATTTGAGGGGCATCTAATAATGGGAAAGACGTTTGTTGATGTAAGATGTTTTAATTTTAACTTTGTTGTATTATTTCACATTGGTCAAAATACAATAGGGTTATGTTTTAGACCAAACAACAAAATGTAGTGTACGGGGGAGCAGAGTCAATTTAGGTAAAATAATACATATTAGGTTTTAAACATATAAAGAGTAGCTAGCTCCAGTTACATGGCATCTTTCTGTGTCCTGACTGGGACCTTAGTGGGTTAATGAGTTAATGCCCGTCGGATGCCCGTCGGATACGCCTACTCCCTCTCCAGCAGCAAGAAGGCCTGTCAAGCCAGGCACTGGCAGGAGAGAAGTTTTATGCCTTCATATATTCATGTGAAGGTGGCACTGCGATCTTTAACCACTGCCTTTCATCCAACGTTCTGCAATGGTTACTTATTTATTCTCAAAGGCTTTTCTCACAGAAGTAGAAAAAGGTGCCGGTGTAACTTTATAGTACAGAAATAATCTATGTTTTGTTTCTTGTCCTGTTAAGTATGAAATGTGTTAGCCAATGTATGAGCCGTTTTTCTGTGAAGCCAAGTGACTGAATACTGTTTCTTTATAAATGAGCTTTGGTCATTGTACCTAGCTGTATTTTGGATTTCTTTTTCGATTCTTGTTGATTATGGTGTGACTCAGGAACATGATTTGTGTTCTGGCAAACCATTCAACATTTAGATTCAAATAGGATGAATCAGAGAAAATTGTAAATTGCTTTTGAATATCTAGATTATATTGTTAATTTATATCTCAAAATTTAGACAATGGATTAAAGTTGGAAACCGTTTCATATCTTACACGCTACGTTTTGAGCTCCTGGAGGGTGGGTCACGTGTCACAGGCACCAACACACAGAATGGAGCCTAGTACTGATAGTAAATAAATTAATCTAGAAAATAAGTGAAACTGCTTTGCTCATAAATAAAATTCACCAATAAGTGCATTCCCTTATTTTTAAAAATGATGTAACAGAGACACCTATCAGTGTTTTTCAGTAGAATCAACATAGAATTATTGATTGATCAGTCAATTAATCTATGTTTGTTCCTTCTTATGAAGCATCTGGAAAATCTGTGCCTAGTGGTGTTACAAATTTCACAGCCTTGATAAAACTGAGCATGTATGAAACCATGATCAAGTCAGGCAAAGACCTGGTATCTACCTGATACCAATTCCAGTAGGAAATTTTGCCCTCAGATACATTTTACTTACCCTTTTACTTTTGTGAGTGGCTACATTGACAAGCTGAGAGATAAGGAGCGTGAAAAGGTGCCCAGACTTTTACACCAAATCTATGTCATCATCAGATGCATCCTGGGCCTTCTCACCTTTGGCCTCTTGGAAAAGAGGACATCAGCTTTTGGAGAATAGAGTAGGCATACACTTTCATTTTCTTACTTAAAAACTGAAAAGTGTTTGGAGAGCAGCAGTCATGTTTGAGAAGCACTTTGAAACTTTTAAATCCCCAATGTGACAGTCCCAAAGCCTCATTTCACCCTTGGTAAGGGGACTGTGCTTAGTTCAGAACCTATGAAAGCCACAACCAGTGAGACACTGCTTTCTTTAAACCAATCAGCCTCAAAAGAGAAACAACTTGTGGTTTTAAAACTTACGAGGGCTCCTCTGACACAGAAGCTCCTTCTTCTAGCTCTTGAGCTTGTTTGTACCGTGGACCCCTGGCCTCTACTGGAATTTTCTCTGAGAATTAAATGCATGCACATAAAGGAGAAGAGGTTAGAACCAATTTGGGATTGCAGGGAAATTCTCCCCCACACCCTCACCAGCTCTTGATTCTGCGTTACCTATAAGCTATGTTGATAACTGCAAATGATAACTTTTTAGGTAAATTTCTGCCTCTGATGATAACTATATCAAGAATATGAAGAATGAGATTTTAACATGTTTAATAATACTGGTTCCCCTTTATTATGCTGAAGAGCAAGAAAAGGTCTTTTTATTATGAAAGCCATAACTCTGGGAGCACTGGCTCGATATGTCATCAAGTACCTATTCATTATTTCCTGTTAAAAAGATAGAGCAATGTTTACCTTTTAAAACAAACACAAAGTACAATAAGTTATACTGTGATACTTTCATAAGTTCCAACTTGTTTTTCCTTTGACTTTTGGCTGAGTGTGATCCATGCCATATTGTCAAAAACAAACAAATCTGCCACTCTGATATTTACAAAACATTGCTTTAGATATCTGATTCATTCACTATACCACCCCAAGTCTCACTGACAATTGGAATATGAGCAACTGAAGGTTCATAACCCATAATTTGACTTGTTTCACCTATTTATGTAGCTTTGGCCAAACGATTCAGAACAAGCTTCCTAACTACTTCCTGGGAAAAAAATTGTGGAGGAGAAAAAGAAAGAGGCAGATTATAACTGCTCCTACAGAATTAACTGCCAAGATTTCCATTCTGACATATTTTATTAGGGTCATTTGCAGGCATATTTGCTTTATAGTATAAGCCAGTGAAGCTCTATCACCATTTTATAACGTGTAATTGCAAAGATGAAAGAGATATGTCTATGTATGCATACACCATAGGGTTATACGGCATTTTAATGATGTTTAAGTAGAGCCAGACTCACTACTTGGTTGTGAAAATTCAGATTTTATTTTTGATAGTTAACCACAAACTGCTTTTCTTTTTCTGAAGTGGTTTGATAAAGACAGAACTAATGAATAATTGACTATTTTAAGTTAGGGGGATCACTTATGTCTTCTCTGTGCAGCAATTGTTTATAGTCAGAAAACAAAGCGGGTGCGAAATATAAAACTGCCAAAGCCAAAAATATTCGCTAACATTTAGATACGGCAACACAGTACCCGCAGACATCCTTTTAGAACTAGTCCACCTCTCCCAATTCCTCGACTCAATGGCGCCACTGCTGACAACATGAGCCATCTCTGTCTTTTAGTAGCACAGTGCTCAGCTTGGCACTGAGAATAGGCTTGTAATACTTGACTGTCTGTTTGAACGGAATCCTGTCAGATGTACCAGTGGCCACTTCCTCCCATATTTGAGGATGCTAATGATAGTCCAGATGACATTTAGATATAATATAGTAAGAAAACTTATTATATGCTAGGCACTTTATTTGCATTATATCTCATTTAATCTTTACATGATCTCTGAGGGAGTTACTGTTATTATTCCCATTTTACAGATGAGGAAAGTGAGGACTAGAGAGATATATAACACATTAAAATTAACCAGGATTTTTGGTATGCCCTTTTTTTTACGTCATTAATTTAGATTTCAAAATGCCATTCACTCCCGCCAAGGGCACACTACAGTATAATAAAAAGCCATATTGTGGCTGATTTTTGGAGAAATTTAATGGCTTAAGAAAATAAGTTAAGAAGCAAATAGGAATCACAGTGAATATTAAAAATAGGAGGAAGCTTGTAATAAAAGTACTTCTGAATGGTTTGTAACTTTGGAATTTTCTACTTCATTGACATAGACTCTAACAATTTTAGCAGAGAAATGGGGTTAGTATTTATGCTAATCTGAGAGACATAGCATAATTAAAATAAATCTTGCTCACTAATCAGAACTTCTCTAAAGTCTATTTTTAAAAATTATTCACAGTATCTATTAAATTCTAATTTATTTCAATGCTTCATTTGAAATTATGCTTCTGGAATCCAGTCTCATAATATTGTTCTAATTTTCAGTATAAGCAGCAATGGCTTTCTGGTTCATCAGTTTGCAGTATGAGGCTTCCCAATGTATTTCATATTTAGCAGAGCAGACACTTTTGGAGTCACTGCATTGTTTTTAACAGCAAGAAATGCGTATAGTAAATCACACATACATATTCAATACTTCTACAGTATCTCTGTAATATCTCCTTTCATGCAGATATATCTGATATTTTTCAGCAGCAGTCTTTAAACAACTTTATAACTCAGGAGAGCATCATATAAATATGTAGTGCTTTATAACAATTTGCAAGCAAACCTATTTGAAAGATTTAAAGCAAAGTTAAGTCCATTTAGTAGAGTCTAAGTTACAAAGAAAAGTCACTAAGAACACGTGGGATACTTAAAATTTTTCTAAGGAGTTAAAACAGCACTCGAGTACACATAATAAAAAGCCTGATAACAGAGCACCTGCCAAGTTACCTTTGGGCTTATAGCAGGGGGTGGGTACAATGCATTCCTCTTTTATGTGGGGCTTGGTTTTAGGGCTGCAGCCTCCTGTGTGCATTCCTCGATGGTTGATGCAGAGAACCACACGATACCTGAGGCCCTGGCCACACGTCACCGTGCACTAGAAGGGGAACAAAAGAGAGAGGAAACTCACAGGCAAAGCTTTGCTTACTCTTCTTCATTTCCCACCTGAGACTTTTTGAGGGGTTGCTTTTATGTAAAAGGACTCCTGATGGATTCATACCACTTCTTCCCCATCATGGGATCTTATTCTACTTGGCTATTTAGGGTGCAGCTTGGCTGAAAATTAAATCACTTCTGATTTCTCAGTTTTGGATTACACAATCAGTGTTTCTTCAGCACCCATGATATGCAAAGTCCCAAACCAAGCAGCAAAAAGAAGAAACGAAACGAAACTGGAGAGTGAGCTGAATTTTGATGACCAACACTACATTTTAATATTATTAAGTCACTTTGCTAATGATTGCTGCCACATAGCCACATAGCCACATAGCTAAAGTGAAAATTCTCTTGCCATCTCTGTGGCTGAGGACATAATGTTTTATCTTCTCATCTGCCTATTCCTTTGCTATTTCAAAACTTTTTGCACTGGCAGGCAGAAGATCCGAAATCAAAATCATTTTATGTTTAAGCTGCGTTAGCTCCCCTAACGTCTAGAATGTATTAGTTTTAGTTATTTTACTTCATCCCATTCTAATTATTCTGTGGTTTCATTACATCTGTTTTTTCAGTGAACAGTATACATAGCTTTAATTTTAATCCACTCAGACCCATTTTGCATATAGAGAAAGAATCAGGAATAAAAAAATGAAACCAAACTTTTGGTTTATGGAGCTGTATCACCAGAGCACTTTTCACAGATTCAGGATTGTCATTTGGCCTCAACTACTCCTGACAGACACGGGCCTCCCCTTGTCCTTGAGGGAACGTGGGGATGCTAGAGGCTTCTTGAGGAAACTTAAAGAAAGATGTGGATGTAGGTTTACTCAGACGTTTGGCCATGCTGGCTGTGGGACATGTCTACTCCAGGAGCTAAACTGGTAGACTTCTAGGCACCTCCAGAGGCGAAGCAGGGAGCTGCACAGGACAGCTGGTGGGGGCATGATGATGAGAGGAGGAGTGGACTTATTATCCTAAGGAACAAAGGAAGATGGCACAGTTACCGGAGACCACTCCTGCGCCAGCCATTTAGGGCAGTCAAAAATGTTGCAGGGCTGCATGATGGGTGTCTTCGGGGTGTACATGCATTTCCACTCTTCCACGGAGGTGACATGCCCCTGGATGTCCTCCTCCACGCAGGAAACTGACCGGCTCTGGATGCCCCCCCCACATGAGGAGGAGCACGCAGTCCATGGGGTGGCATCCCACCTACAGAAGCAAGGGGAGTTATCAGGGCAGACATGCATGTTGCCAAACCTCCTTAGTGACCTTTCCAAACCAACCCCTTCCCAGTGCCTATTGGGGCCATCAGATTCTGAGAGGCTATTGTCCAGAGAGCTAAACATCATCTATTGCCTGAAACCTGATCAGTAAGAGAGAAGGAGTCAGTGTTGGCAAAAGTGCTCTGGAAACCTTGAAGCTCTACACAAATGTAAGAAGTTACTGTTTTGAGAGCTGTCCACAAAGATATCTGTGCTGTCTCTAACTTACTCAAAAGAAGGCTGTTCAATCCCTCTTCCTCTAGTTTTAATAGACATGCTTTGTGTGTGTATATATATTATGTTTTATAAATATATATTCTGCATATATGATATTACATATATACTTTTTATGAAACCATTAAATATGTCAAGACTAAAACTGGTTAGTCAGTTAACACTAATCATTTGCACCTGGGCTGATACTTTTTATTTTTAATGCAATACTTTATTACTTAGTTTCTGGATACTTTTGCTTCTACAATCATCAGCTTTGGGACTACGTGGATTCAGCACAATTCTGCAGTTCAAACCATGCCATTGTTACACTAAGGAACAAACATGTTAATACAGACATGTTGAGGGACTTTATCAGTTAGCATTCCCCCAGTAAAGAACTCCTGGAATTGTGAAGAAGTTTGGTTTTGGTTGGAAGGCTAATGGCCTTGGAATCCAGAAATATAGCTAAGAGAGAAAATAACAATATTATCAATAACATTTAAGGGAATCCTGTTGATCTTTTCAGACCTCCACATAGCTCTGAAGCATTTGGGAGCAGATGCAAAGAGGTATCTTTGCCTGACTCTTTTCTCTCCTCCCACAGATTCAGTGAATGTAGAATTTTATAAAATAGAAACGCTGGAAATGAGCTTGTCTTTCTTGCATATATTCTGTTTGTTGATGAGGATCGCTGAAGAAGTTTAAGATTTCTCTTAGAATTAGGAGGGATCATTTTAATGACAGAAAAAGTCGATCACCAGGTCGATCTACTTGAGTAGTTAAATTTAAAAATATTGCACAGGTGTACCATGGAGACAGTAATTCTTTTGTACATATGATTTCACGTACATTGCGATCCCAACTTGTCTCGTGCATGAGACTGTATAATGTGTGCTTCACGGTTTGAGAATTTTCCTTCACACTTTCTTTGTACTGCTTCAGTCTAGGCAACGACTGTTATCTCCACTGCCAACAACCTAAACTTGTTGCCAAACACAATGTTTCCCTATGCATATTTCCCCAGGAGACACAAAAGAAAACATTATTATGGGGAAACTGAGGCCCTCTGTTTAGCCCTTAGGAAACTTTCTGATCCCTTTCAAGAGAAAGAAGCAGCTCTGTGGAGTGTTTCTCTTCCAGAAAGGTAAGATCAGTTCTCATTTGTCTCCACAAACCTCTGGAGAGCTTCCCTCTGGAGGTGGAAAACAGTTCTAATTCAGACTGAAACTGGGCTGAATATGTAAATACATACTTGCCTTGGATTTGACCTGACAGTGAAGTGGAAATATGTTTCTGAATGTACTTTAATCTCTTAGAACATTAAGATGCCATAAAAAGAGCACATTTTTAATTGGTACTTTAACATCACTAAACTTGACCTTTCCAAAGAGTGATTAATTTTTGTCTCACTCTTGGGCCTGACCCACGTGTCATTTCATAAACAGTAATAAGTATGCTTTTTCATGCCAGTAATCACAGAAAGACAAATGATGCTAATATTATTCAAAGAATTTATAGTATGGTAACAGCATGCAACTATGGTTCTGTATGTAAAAAATCATCACATCAATCCTTGCACAATAATAGGGTTCTGAGGACTTTCAAAGCAAAGCATGTCTGGGAGCTTTACAGAAAGTGTAATGGAAGATGAGAGAGGGCACCAGTTAGGATATCTTTATACAGGGATCAGGTAAGTGCTTGGATTAAAAAAAAGCATAGCTAAGAATCTTTTCCTGGAAGAATAAGAAATGAATTCATATATCATATATTTTAACTCCTTTGGCTTTTAATTTTTAAACACACAGTGAGTTTAGTTTAAGAAATTCTTGCCCTGGCCAGGTGGCTCAGTTTGTTGGAGTGTCATCCTGTATATCAAAAGGTTGTGGGTTTGATTCCTGATTTGAGCACATATATAGGTTGTGGGTTCAATCCCCATCAGGGTACATATGGGAGGCAATGATTGATGTTTCTCTCTCACATTGATGTTTCTCTCTCTCTCTTGCCCCTTCTCTCTCTCTCTATTAAAAAAAAATCAATAAATATGTCCTCAGGTGAGGATAAAAATACTAAAAATTACTAAAAAAGAAATTCTCAAAATTTAGAATGATGTGAAAAAGCTGCATGTATTAATTATGAATTAAAGATTACTTATCAGATTACATTCTTATATTGTGTTCAGAAGATGTTACAGTCAAAATGGAAAGCAAGAAAAAAAATCTAAAATTCATTAATTATGCTTTGTATCAACACTGTGGCCTTAAGTTCATTTAAATAATTTCAATAACTAAGGCTTTCTGCTTAGATCAGCAGTAGCTGCCATTTGAGAACCATTTTTGAGGCTCAATTCTTCTAATAAAAGAAAAACACATTTGACCTGGCTGGTGTGGCTCAGTGGATTGAGTGCCGGCTTGTGAACCCAAAGGTCACTAGTTTGATTCCCAATCAGGTCTGGGTTGTAGGCCAGGTCCCCAGTAGGGGACACACAAGAGGGAACTACACATGGATGTTTCTCTCCCTATTTTTCTCCTTCCCTTCCCCTCTCCCTAAAAATAAATAAATAAAATCTTAAAAAAACAAAATAAAACATATTTGTTGAAGTAGCTTCTATGAAGAAGAATAACCTTAGAATCAGTTTAGTAACGGAAGTGCAAGGAGTGAGAAATATATAGCTATTTGCTAGTTATCCTTTCCCACTGTAATGTACGGCCAGGCCAGTGTGCGCACAGGACAGGTACAATCGGACACGAAGGAGGCCTGTTTCAATCTGTTGTTGAGAATACTGGCTTCAGGCATTTGGGGGAAAGCTGAATACAGAGGAAATCAAGTTTCACCTAAGACAGGCA
Organism: Glossophaga mutica; assembly: GCA_039655065.1. NCBI lineage: Eukaryota > Metazoa > Chordata > Mammalia > Chiroptera > Phyllostomidae > Glossophaga > Glossophaga mutica. Next base: position 139,651,882 of record CM077305.1, on the reverse strand, counting down.
TTAGTTATACCACAGAAATACGAACGAAAGAGATCATAGATATTCAAGAAATTTAAAAGTAGCACTACAGGAAGAACATAAACTTGATGTTGCCTACCCTGACACCCAGCTTTGCCTTTCTTTATCTTGATACTTATTTTGTAGATACAGAAATTGAAATCAAATGACATTGTGGCTCAGTTAAATTATCTTTTTGTATTTCCATTCCATTATTTTTTTCAAGAAGAAGAGTTTACTATGTAAGTTTGGTTCTGGATCACACCAGCAAATTGATACATCAGTAGCATTCCACAGTCATTTACCATTATCAGTACAATTGTAGGAAAGTGGGAGAGCACTGACCACTGAGGTAAACTTTTAGTGGAAGAACTTAAAAGCAAACAAGTGTATATAGTATAAAGGCCCCTCTCTACACCTACCATTAGAATGGTGAAAAGGGAGTTCCCTGTCAATCACTGGAAGTATTTAAGTAGAGATGGAATGAAAACTTGCTCTAGTGTACTTGTATACAGGTTATACAAATATCTATATGTGTGTGTATACATGTACGGACACATGCACATTAAATATACATATATGCACATTTGTATAAACACACGTGTACATACGTATGGGTGTGATTGGGGGAAGGAATGGGAGAATGGAGCATCACTGGGGAGCTGCGCTACATGACCTCAATGCCTGTATTTGGATTCTAATGCATCAAATATTGAGATTTTCAATTAAATTTTGCTTTACTTCAGAGTTTAGAATAAAATTACTTTCTGAGCTTTGTTTAGTTTGAGGTTGAGCAAACTATTGTGGATTATTTTCAACTATTGTGTTTGCAATCTGATTTAAACCCCAGGTTCTAAATAGCAGCTGACTCTCTGAAGTCCTGGGGAGTCCAGAGAATAGAGCGAAGGTGTCTCTCGGCACAGTGGTTATTTCAGACCCAATTCTAATTTCTTCTTTCTGGGGAGCTGTTTCCCGTGTGGCTGACAATACTTTCTGTGGCTAGCATATTTTTCAGCTTCTCCAGACTTCTTATAAATATATTAATAAAGGAAACAAGTTATTTTAAAAGAATTTTCATTATTTTTTTTCTAGTTTTAAACAACACTGTACTTAAAAAAAAACACAGCATGGAATCTTAAGATGTTTTGGAAAAAAGTTCCCCCAAATGTTTTGAACAATAGGATATAAAAAAACCTCCTTTTTTGTACTTAAATTTCTTTGGAACAAAAGGAGAATATCTCAAGACTCTATTCAGAGTAATAGCACATCTGGAATTCCACATTTATGGTATTGCGATAATACTTCGGGCAGTGTTTGTTTAACAGTTACCAATTGTGCTTTAATGACTAGGGTCCAATTGCAGAGGAAACATAGAAAAGGACAAAGAGAGTGAAAGAAAGACATAACATAAACCCATACACTGTATCTAATCAGAATGAATTGCTGTGTCCACTCTAATGTAATATGATCCAATCTTAAAATGTTTTTTGAATGACAAGCTTCCAGTCTGAGCAGGCCAGTATTATTGAAAAGCAGAGCTCAGGGTAGACTGCAAAATATACTATCTACTGTCTTATTTTTACAGAAAAACATAAAATCTCTATGCACATACAAAAGAAGCAAGAGACTGATTGACTACTTCTAGCATCAGGATGATTGGTTTACGTACCGAGGAAGGGGATGGTAGAGGTCATAAGGCATGATCTGCTTGTATCCGTCACTGTTAGGAACAATAATGCCAACCCTCTGAGTAGAAGGTACACACAATAAAATAAACACTAAATAATCACATTATACACATTTTTTTAGACAAATGTAAAACAACATTAATACATTATCTCCGAAAACAACACAAAAACAGTTCAACATCTTTATGCTAGCATATGGTTTAGGATGGGGCAAGTTCTTTGAAAGGGCACCATTTACTATAATTAGTTCTCTGATCCAAGCAGGAAATACCATTGGAAAGGGTGATGGCAAGAAAACTTGGCACCTCATCATTAACTATGATAAAATAAGCTTGTAAATGTTCTTTAATCCTCAAATTATATATCCTATGAGGTCATTATTATCATCATTATTAATGTTACTTCCAGATGCTCACCAAGCAATTACAGTTACTGTATCCCTTCTGATGAAAGAGAGAGCTATATATATATAAGCAAGTACCTGGGAATTGAGAATGCTATATAACGTGCTACATAACCTAGCAAATAGGTTTCATCTCTTGGCAGATCTAAAGATTTTAATATCTGGGAAGCAGCCATTTGATTACTTTACAAAGGGAAGGGGAACTGGTGAATATAGTAGGCAACTATCCACAAAAGCAAGATCCCCACCAAAATAAAGGTAGGACAATTAAAATGAGACAAGTATGAAAGCTCTTTTTTTGTGGTCTATACCATGTGACATAGTGTTAACTACTATTACAGGGGTGGTTGTGATCGTCACGACTATTGTTGGTATAACCAGTAGCCCGGGAAACCTGCACAATTTAGAGATCAAAACTAAAGAAGCTATCAGAAATGACATGATAGATTGCATGAATAATGGGTTCACAAGAAATGATTTTATAGGTTGTGTGGAAGGTAGCAGAGGCCTTCAGGACTCCAAGGAACTACACTAGCCTACCTCACTGAATTCAACTAAAGTCTCGAATTGGCAAGACTTTCTTATTCCTGAGTCTCCTGGCTTGTGGAAGATTTATGACTCATGGGGCTTAGATAAAAAGGTTAGTACAACAGACCCTCCATCAAGAATGGGACACAGAGCTCAATACACAGTCATCACCCTGCGACAGACCATGGTATCAGGGGAGCAGCAGGAGCTTAATGTGCAAATGACAAATAACAGCAAGTCCCTCTTCTGAATCCTGAAGGAACTCATGTATTCTATACGTATTCCTGGATGGATGAGTATATATCTAGGCATGTATATCCAATATAAATGTTTATATTTATATTAAATAAATAAAACTTTTGTTTTGATCCTATCCTCTAACATAGAATGATGTAGTTTTTTTCACTTCCATTTATTTTTAGAGAGAGGGGAAGGGAGGGAGAAAGAGAAGGAGAGAAACATCAACAGGAGACAGAAACACTGATCGGTTGTCTCTTGCATGCTGCCCTGACTAGGCACCGAGCCCACAACCCAGGCATGTGCCCTGACTGGGAATCCAACTGGCTGTGCAGGATGATGCCCAACCAACTGAGCCACACTGGTCAGGGCTGATGTAGTATGTTTTCAAAAAATATATACAGCTTATAAACCTAAGTTTGTGGGTAGAAAAAGTGAACTGGCTATACTGTGGATCAGAAAGAAAAAAAATAGCACTAAATGGCAATCTTGAGGACCTGCAGATCATAGGAGAAAAGGAAATGCTAAAGAGGGTAGTTCCTGTCCTGGCTGGTGTGGCTCAGTTGGTTAAAGTGTCATCCCGTAAACCCAAAGGTCAAGGGTTTGATTCCAGTCAGGGCACATGTCTAGGTTGCTTGTTTGGTCCCCAGTCAGGGTGCACAGGAGAGGCAGCTGATCAATTTTTCTCTCTCACATCGATATTCTCTCTCTCTCAGTCTCCCCACCTTCTGTTTGAAATCAGTGAGCATGTCTTTGGGTGAGAATTAAAAAAAAAAAAAGAAGAAGAAGGTAATTCCTAAAGAAACTGCTGAAAGGTAAGGAGGTACTAGAAAGAAATTAAATTTGAAAGAAAGTGGGAAACAAAACTATGACTATAGATTTCTGTTCCCAGGAGGGACAACTACTGGGGTACTAATTTACTTATTTATCTTATGTGACTACATTTTCTATGTATGAACTGAGTTTTTGTACTCATTTGTATGACTCAATTTTTATGCTGTGTGTATGTGTATGACCCTTAAGTAACAGTGTTCATGAGACTAACTATTGTCTTTTGAGGAAGCTAAAAATCTCACAGCTTTAAGAATGGAACGAATACCAAAATTAAACTTTTCTCCCCCTATTTCCAACTTAGAGAAATTTCCTGTTTTTTTTCTATCTTCTAATAGACAAGATATCAGATGGGAAATGCTAATCCTATCTGCTATCAGAATCATGTGATGTCTTTATAACAATTCTCACATCCAATAACTAAAGAAATTTTCTTTCTAAAAGAACTGTATTTTAATGAATTCCAACCTTCCAAAGTTCTTCTAATAACTTGGGACATAATCTACTAGTAGTTAATTAGGAAGTAAATTAAATTGACTTTGCAGTTACGTTTTAGCTAACCCTAGTATGCCTACATCAACTTTGAAATGCAGAAATGCGTATTGTTGCCTTCTCTTCTGAAAAAATTTATAGCTATAATTTGTCATTTTCAATATTAGCATGAACTGTTGCAGATCTTTGCCAACTGATTTATCAGCTGATGATATTTAAAATGGAGGCAGTCATACTGAAGAAGACGGGCTAGAAAAGAAAAGGGAATAAAAAGGCTAATGCATACAATTCAAGATGTTGGGCTTTGCTTTCAACTGATTTAGAAATTACGTTTTTGTTTAAACAAGGAGCTTTAAACCTGGGTTCAGCAAAACTATAGCTATATTTGTCTTTCTATGGCATGGGTCATAGTGAAGACTCATAAAGTGACTCTATGGCACCTGTAAAAACAGAAAGATATCAAAACAATGGTGCTCTGTCCAGTCCTATTCATGCATATTCTTGTGCATGGGCTCTGCTCTCTCCTGGGGTTCATGCCGTGACCCTGGCCTTTCACCATACTGTCACAGAAAGCCAGGCAATGTTGCCCAAACTTAACCTTCTATTGCCTGCCTTTAAGACACTGTTCTTTTATCTTAGGCAAAGTGTACACAGGGAAGCATGATGAAAAAGAATGTCATTCAGGGACTTTAAGAAGTTCTTCCCATGTTTAACCCTTGATTTGTATGTATATGCACATGTGTGTATTCTTACATGTGCCTGAATGTGTGGGGAGTGGTAAATGAGGCAAAAATGATTTAAAAAGCAGTTATAAAGGGAAGACGTAAGAAACAGTGGTTTGGAGCTAAAACTGCTCCTCCATTGCCTTAACTATTCTGACTACTCATGCACTTTTTACACCGGGGAGCAAACTGACTCCCTTCAAGTCCCCAATGTCAGGGGCTGTAGTGGGAAGAAGAGAAGATGACGATGAACGGTCGTTCTCCACTCATGCAGTGTCAGTGGGAGAAAGACACCGCACTGGTCCTCTCAGAGCACACACCTTGCTGAACTGTCCAGTGGCAGGAGAGTGCTTCAGTTCTCATAGGCTCATGTAGTGAAATATTAGGCAGCATATAAACCTGAAGCCTTTTGAACCATTTTCAAAGACATGGAAAATGTTCAAATGTAATGTTGATTTTAAAAAATTAGATATAAAATAGAATGCACATATCCCATCATATGTTCATATACTCCCTGTATCCTTTCCATTAAATCTGTGCGTGTGTGTGTGTGTTTGTATCACACATGTGTATAAACAGATATATTGGGAAAAGGCCAAAAACGGTGCTTACTTCCTGATATTTAAATTATTGGTGGTTTCCTCTTCTTTTCTAAAATGTTTCTGTTTTCTAACTTTTGCATAATGTACAGTCACAGGAATTAGAATATTCATATAAAATAAAAATCCAACTTGGAGAGAGTATAAGATAGGGATATTTGGAAATATTAAATATGAGAGTCTGTCAACTCAAATTCCATGTGTCACTTAAAGATTATTGAGTCTTTGTCCTCAAATCATCTCAGAAGCTACTTTAGAACAATATCTCCAACTTTAAAAGTCAAGCCCTGTGCAGGCTGACACCACTCAGCTATGTAATTTACATACAGTGATAAATCTCTCTCTCCAAGAAAAATCCCACTATAGCTAACTATGTGGATGCCTAATTTGTGGGGTTCTTTTTATACTGGGAATGAACCACAAAGACTCCCTTTCCTGGTTTCAGCTGTCCCTTTTAGTGACTTTCTCAGGACCACTTGCCTTTTCTCCAGGGCTGCAAAGCCTCATGTCCGACTTCCTGGCAGCTGGATGTGCTCCAGGTTTGTCCAGCTCAGAGTGTCCAGACAGCTCATTGTCTCCCTCTGCAAACTGCTTCTTCTGTGGTCAGTTTTACCGTTCCGGGCACTGCCATCCTCCCACCCACAAGCTAGATACCGTGGGACATCTTAGCTTTTTCTCTTCCCTGTGTTCTCTAGAGGCACTTGGTTCTTCCAGCTGCAATATCTGCCAAGTACTGCACCTTGCGACCTAATTTTGGGCCCTTTTGCAGCCATCTCCCAACAGGTCCCCTGCCTGCAGGCTTTCCTTCCTCCAATCCAGGCTGCTCTTTGCTGTGATAGCAACTGATGCCTTACTTCCCAACCTACAAGTCCTCAGTGGCTCTATAACACCCAGCAAAACTTCTTAGTCAAGTGCTCCCTCCTCTAAGCCTGTCCTTATTTTCCCTCTCAGCATCTACCCAGATACTCCCTCTTCCCCTTGCAAACATCCATAGCACTAACTCTTCTCAGCACTTTTAACTCTGTACTGACTTCTAATTGTGAATAAGTTTTCTTTAAACACCAAGCGACAGAATCCATATTGGTTCTTTACCGTATTTCTTGACACATTGCTCTTCACAGAGGCATTCATTAAAGTCATGCCATTGGTGTGCAGACTCAAAGCAAGCAGTACAACCACCATCCAGATTTAAAGCAAACAAACAAAAACAAAGTTAAACAAACTCCCAAACTGCACCTCACTATGCACATCTTTAGTCCCCCTGCTTGCCTTGCGCTAGCTCTGACGTGTGTGTGAGGGAGGGCAGTTCGGCAGTTTAGGAAGGCAGCCCTGGCAGGCAGAGGTGGTTGGCTCATGTGAGGCAGAAAAAGGACAGATTAATGGCAGCTGTGCTTCTAGTGTGTTTGGCTTCACTCTGCATCTCTTCCACTGGATATCTCCCAGAAATAGCCATGACGGCTTTGTAAAATTCATCTCTTCCCCTTCTGTCTCATGTGTCTTTCAGATCCAGTGCTTTCTGGTAACCGTACAACCCAACTTCTCCAGGGCAGTATGGCGACTCAGACTCTAGTTGAGTCTTTGCCTTTCCTGTGGTACCAAGTACTGAACTTGGCATGGGTTAGGTACACAATTAAAAAATGAGTGAAACTGTGGGCAGTGGAAGCAGTTCTGGTACTGAAGAGAGTAGTTCATCTTCTTTTGACAACTACGGGGCAATAGAAACCATCCTCTTCCTAAGCAGCAGTTTAGAAAGGGGGAAGAGAAAACTAATGAAAAGTTGGAAGAGACACAGGCATTTGCTTTTTCATGAGTGGCAGAGCACAAAGGCTCATGGGGTAATGAGGAAAAGGAGCTAATGAGGAGTTGGGAGATCAGTTCTCCCATCTGCCAGTCTTCTATTGTGTGACCTTGAGTGCAGTACTTATGCATCAGGACTTATGCTTTGGTCTTCTGCAAAATCCAAGCATTGGACAAAATCAGGAGCTTTAAGGTAAAGTAAGAACTGGTGCCTGGAAAGCCATTTCATGGAGCTCTGTCACACCTGCCCCCTTCCTAGCTGCTGCTGAGGGCAGAACTTGGAGCTCCGTGCACCACAGGTTGAAAACCACTGACGTAGGTGGTCATCTAGAAAGCTCTCTGACTCTAACATTTGGTGACTTGATGAAACACAGTAAGCTTCCCTATTATTTAAAGAGCCAAGGTGGGAGCCAGTAAATGAGGAAATATTCTGTAAGTAAGTCACATTTTTTTTTAAAACCATAGTACTTACTAGGCAACTATGATAAATTCATTTATCTTTTGAAACCAGACTAAAACAACCCTGCTTCATTGTCTAGGGTTCAAAAATGTTTTTTGAGACCTATATTTATTTTTTGCTACAAAGCAACTACTGGAGAATTTTTGATCATTTGACCCAAAATATTAAAATACCCTCACATCTATATTTTTGTAGTTAAACATTCTTAATATTAATGAATGTACTTTCTGAACTGCTTTTAAATAAGTGGGACTAATGTACCCTTGGGCTTTGTTTATCTCTTCCTGTACTGTCCCAAGGGATTTGGTCATTGCTTGGTTGGAGTAAACATCAGTATTTATGATTATATGAAAGGGGCTTGCTTAACCTGAGTGTGGGGTCAATTCAAAGATCAGTGGCACCAACTTTGCAGTGATATAGTTGGTAGCTCTGTGCTGGCCCAGGGTGTCTAAGTTGGATTTAAACCAGATCTCACAGGTTGCGGAAGGCATCATGAATGACAAAGGTACCTGTAGCACGTGGTGGCACAAATGCCACAGCAGGGATCAGGTTACTTGCATTCATGTAATAGTGTCAGAGATGCTTTGAAATTGGGAGCACTCAGGTCCACGAGCCGGCTTTCTTTTGCCCACCGTAACTTGGAGCAGGTCACTTACCCTCTTTGGGCTTCAGTTTTTTCACCTGTAAATATAGATGATGGTCTCTGTCCTGCTAACATCCTAGGGATCATAAAACTGAATTGAGATAATGGATGTGAAAGCCTGTATAAGCTTCAAATAAAAGTAACATTGGAAAAGTCATTTTGCAGGTTTGGCTCTAAGTTAAGAATAATAGCTGACTTTTGTTGAGTGTTTGCCACCTTGCTAAAGCTTTACGTACATTATCTCACTTAATTTTCATAGCTACTCTCTGACTCATTTTATAGATGGAAAAACTCAAGCCTAGAGATGTTAAGTAAAGAAGTTACTTAGCTAGAAAAGTCAAACTGATAGATTGAAGTTAAAAATGAGGATGATGATAATATCTGTTCTATTAACTCACATGTTCATTAAAAGAATTGCACAAATAATTATACTTAACAATTTTAAATGTAATATAACAAGTGATTACTATTATTAGTGATGAGCTGCCTTGGTAGAAGAACTGAATTTTCCCAATAACTGAGTTGTAGCCAATTGTCTGATAACGTATGGCAGGTCCCCATACTTGGGAAGCACATGACCGTGCACTCTAAGAGGCCCCAGGACTCATCTTTGTTTATCTCAATACCGATAATGCAGGAAAGGAGAAATGAGGTTTTGTGGTGATCTTTCTTATTGCTTACTCATTAGCTACTCAAAGCAGTATATTTAACTGAGGTTGATCACTCACCTATTTTAATAATACACAGAAGCTTCTGTGATTAGGAAAAGACTGTATTGTATTTTAACTGAAAACCATATTCTAGAGCTTACATCGAGTTCTCCTGTTTTGGAGAGGACATGGCATAGACCTCATGTGAATTACATGACAATGTCTCACAGCTGATTTAGGGGGATATTAGACAAGTGCACACTGGGATTTCAGGAGATGCTAATTTTCTTAATTTTTCATGGTATTATATGTATTTTGAAAATCTGATAAGTGGTATTTACTTTCATAAAGATATTTCCTAGGGATTTCTGTCTCTTATTATAAAAATAAGAATTAAAGAACTACCTTTTTAGACCCATAGGTAATTCTAGAGTTTTACCTTTTCCTTTCATGGAGGAGAAAACTGACTTCTGCAGCTTAGAAGTTTCTCTGAGGTAACATTAATATTATCATAATCATGATCCTAGTCGTAATAGCTGCAGCAATGAACATTTATTGAGTGCTTATCATGTGCCAGGCCCTCTGCTGAGCTCTTTAAATGTTTTGTGCCATTTATTCCACATGACAACTCTATGAGGTAAGAACTGTTATTATCCTCAGTTTATAGGATGAAAAAACTGAGGCTTAGTGTGAAAAGCAATTTGCCAAAGGCTGTTCAACTAGTCAGTGGCAGAGCCAGGATCCCAAGCCAGGCTGCTCTACTCCAAGGCTCCCCTCCTACCCACCAGGCTGCCTCACTATTGGACTAGTTAGGCACCTAGTGAATGTGACCAGGTTTTTGTTGATCTGTGCCCACTACCCATACTGCCTCTCCTGATGCAGATGATTTCTTTGAAGTTGCATTAGGATTCATTTCTGAGATTTTGTCTATGATTTGGTCCCTGGCCAGGATGACTTATACAATTTTCTGTCAAATTAAATATAGCTGGACGAAATAAATCCATTGGAACTCCCAAAGCACTGCCATGTGGGGCATACAAGTGTGGGCATTTGCTTAGGACTGTAGTTCTGAGTTCCTTGAGGGCAGGAGGAACCTGGAGGCAGTTTCTGCTAGAAACAGGTTTGTTTGCTAATGACTGACACCGTGATAGTGGATGAATGAGAGCTTTTCTCACTTATCCAACCCTTGCTAATTTAGGCCCCCTTCAGAAAAAAATCTTAAAAGGTGGTTCTCTGGTCTTCTCATGAACAATGTCTGCACCATTAGCCCTGGGGCAACCTCAACAGTCTTACCAGCCTCTGTGACTGAGATGTGTAAGGCCAAATGGAGCCACTCTGAAAATGCAAGGTGCTTACTAGCTTACCTACAACTATGTCTTTTTAGTTGTTTTTGAGCCAAAGGCATGCATTTTGAGACTTTTTGGCCACATGATGGAATTTACCCTTCACCCAAGAGGCAAAAATTATACAAACAATTGCACAAAACAGCAGGCACTGCATTAAAAAATGTCCCCAGTGTAAGACAGAGCTATGACTATAGCATGGCAAGCACAAGAAGAAAATAATATATTTGATTAGATTTCAAGTGTCTTAGCTACTTGGGAAAGGGCTCCTACTATAGTATTAAATTAATGAAGCAGAAAACAAGTTAAACATGCTGTAGATCCCAGACCCACAGGGGTGGGGCATGCCTCTGGGCGTCTGGGAGTGCCCAAGTCGGCATGCCACCGGAATACATGCTACACTGTGTAGACAGATCATATGATGGGATTCATGATGTCATAGCTCCAAGTCAACAGTGAAAACATTCTTAGTTTTAGCTAAAAGCCAATAAACTTTAACTTCACTTTCTCTTCTCATTATAAGCATTAAATTTTGGTTTCTTTTTTGAGACCTTTTTGGCTAGGAAACAAAGTGTTTTATCACTTCATAAAAATGAGTTGCCTAAATGATACCAGCAAAGAGGAACAGAGCTCCCTGGGGTGGAACTACTGGCTGCCAGGTAGGCTCAATTGTTGGTCTTGTAGTGGAAGGGACTCAAATTCCTACCTTAGCAAATTGTCACCTCACTACCTGTCATGGACATGCAAGCTCACTTTAGAGGAGCAGAAACCAAGAACACTAAGTCACTGAATTCCAAGTGTCTATTGTACAGTGTGGTTTCATCTGTGTCATGAGCTACAGACAGTATAAAAATACAGCAAAAGCCTTAACAGAGTTATCTGTGAGCACTGGAGATTATCAGTGAGTTTTACTGTTTTCAACATAGCTTTTTAAAAACACATCAATATTTCTAAGTTAACATTAAGAATCAGAAAAAAGCCATAAAAACATACACATTATTTTGAAAAGAATAGGCTAGATAGATGCCAATGATCTTTTTAGCTCTGAGAACCTCTAAATGAACCCATCCACAACCATGGAGGCCAGTGGATGTTGTTGGCGAGTGAAGGAGTAATTGATGTCATTCATTAGTTCAAATATATAACACTTACCTATTTTAGAGCAAATTAATGACAACAGCGAGGCTATTTGGTAAATAGAAAAACTGGATATCAAGGATTATGGTTAATAATTGTCATGTCCAGTTTGTTTTGGTTTTAGACATCTAGTAATGAAAAAGCCTCATTATCCCAGAGAAGGAGTTGTTAATGGTAATAGTTTTCACAGCTCATCTTGCAACCTTAGGACACTTAATTTTTAATTAAACTGATGTAATTGAAGAACTTAACAATGAGGGCAAAAAGTACTTACTTCGGTAGTAAAACATTTTTACAGTTGTTACAACAATTTTTAAAACTTAGCTCAAATAAGTTAACACTAGTTTGACATGTTTGAATCATTTCGTGAGTTGTTGTTTAGGTAGTTCAAAATATATAAAATGAAATTTAACAGAGCAACTCTGTGGAACAACAGCTTCTGGAGGCACAGTTTGAAAACCACTAATTTAATGCAACAAACAATCTTCTTACTCCCATTTCGTGGGGGAGAGAAATGAGGCCGAGAAGGGTAAAATAATAAACCCAGGGTTACAAACTTAATTATTTAGTGAACTTTTTGTGGTCCGTGGTCCTTCCAATCTTGACAGGAAATAAACATGGCTATCTGAATGACATCTGTTCTCAAATAATATGTAATAGGCCCAAAGTCCTAGTCTAGTACATGTAAAGTGAACAAATATCTCATTGGCTAGGTAAAACAAATTTCTTTCGAAATTCAAATATATGTGACTTTATTTGTACTAAGATTGTCTATGTTTTCCCTTTAGGGGGCTTCTAATTTTGGACATGAAGGCACTGATTTAATATCATTTGGCCACTCCTGATTTTACTATTAGTTAAATCTGTAGTTAGCAAACAGTTCCTCGCAGGCTTGATTCTGCTATGTCTGATTAGAGGGCAGACCTACTTATTCTACAGCCTATTTATCTTCTTTTCTCAGACTATCACTTCTTATTTTCTCTTTGAATTCAGAAAGGCTGCTTTGATGGCAGGCATGCAAATGAGTTTCACAGCAATCTTGAAGCATCCTAACCTTTAGCGTAGCATATCTACATTTTTTAAAGCAGATTTCTCTCAAACTTGGCCTACTGCTACGTAATAACCTTTACAGCTTTGTTTAATTACATGCCATATAAAAAAGCAGCTTCCTGACATGTGCCTCTAACTTATTTTCTTTTTCTTTCTCTTTTTTAAACAGCCACCTGGCCCAACATTTATACATGTGCCATATTAGATGTTTTAAAATAACAGAGGATGCAGAAAAAACACACATTTCACAGGCAAACTTCTTTCAATGGAGAATGGCCTTTTGCTTTTGGATAAAAGAAATAGGCCACAAATATTATTCCAACAGAGAATATAGGTAAAAATCAAAAGCCAGAAAAATTGCATAATTTTTTTCTGATTATAAACATTTTCTTAAGATGGCTAACATAATGTTTTTATTTTACAACTGTCTTCCATGGTCATCTCTTTGTTGAAATTTGTTTTTTCCAATGGTGAAAAGCTTTATACAGTTATGGGAGTGAATCTCTCATTTCTCCTAGAAACACACACACATTTTTATGGAAGTGTGTATAAGACTTTCAAAGTCTCTCTATGGTGAGCCGACCTGTCTGAGTTGGGTTAATTACGCTTTTCATGCACCAGTCTTTCTGGTATAGATATACATAAAGATGTATAATAGGTGGAATAATTTTAAACTAGGGTTGAATTGCATTAGGGGTGATTATCTTGGCTAATAATACTTCGTACCTTAATATTTCCAAAATAAAGACATCCAAGCAAACTTCTGATACCTCATTCAATTTTTATACCATATATAATTTTTAATACATAATTTTCTGGTGTCATATGACCTGAATTATATAACTATAAAATATCTATTCTTTCTGTTTCTTGCATAAAAACCTGTCATTCTGAGTTCATATTCATGACATAGGTATATGAAATAGACAATTTGACCTCACACGTAGAATTTGGAATTCATTAGTGTGAGGCAGAGAGAGTACAAGTAAACTTTAAAAAGCAGAAAGCAAAACCTATATTTGCAATGTAGTTCAAAGATAGAACGATTTTCATCCACATTGCTCATGTAGTATTAACTATTCCAAGTTTTGTTTTATACATATGCATTTGGTAAACCATGCTTTAAAAAAATAACATTGAAGTGTTTCTCAGAAATCGAAGGAGCTTGGGAAAGAATTCTTTGTCTTTTGGTTTTCATGATCAGTTTTGTAGAAGTACTTTTTTATATCTTCTCTCATATATGGGGGATGAGTAAGCTGAAGAAGAGATTTACCAGGAAGTGTTGCAACTACAGAGGCAAATATTACATCCATGACAAGACTCTTGACTGGTACCACTATGACTATGCATCTGAGATATTTCATTTGTCAGTCTGATGCTTGATCCTGCAAATAATTGAGGGCCAATTATGGTTTCCAAAAAGCAAACAATATGTGAAAGTATCAAGTGTCTCTTCAAAGCTCCTAATGAAAAAGGCCTTAAAATTTTTTGACTGTTGGAAATGAGTCCTGCCTTCTCTTTAACAAACTTCTCTGAGTTTGTTCTAATGTAGAACTGTTCTAAGACTGACTTTGATTCTAGTTAAACAGTATGGAAAATGGGTCAGCTGTGACTCTGAATGGATCTGCAGTGATCATGTCACCAATTAGGTGACTGAGTTGAAATGGAAAGAATCCTGAGAACATTGTGCCACCACATTTGTAAGGTTCATTGGCCTGGACATTGTTAAGGAGAGAAACAAGTAACCACAATGAAAAAAAATCAGGAGAGAAGATGACTGAGAGTGCTTTACTTGCACCTTTACAGATGGAGAATCTGTATACTGTGGGATGGCATCAGACAGCCACAAGAACAAGGAGCATGGGTACTAATAACACATGGTTAGGAATGGATACTAGACAACAACATTTATTTACTTTTAATGAAAAATTAATTTAAGAAGCTTATTTGAAATTTATTTGTTTACGTTTATAATAGATGAACTGGTAAATCTAACTGACCTGGCTGGGCAAGGATCCAAGTTGCACTCCTGAAGTTTGGGCTTGGGTTTAATGTTCTCTGGGTAGTAGTGACAGTATTGATCAGCAACCACACGGTTGCTCCGCAGATCATAACACTCAGCCGATGTCAGCTGGTAACCTGCAGTATCAAAGCATACAGGTGAGTTTAAAGGCACATGTCAATATAATATATTTCTTTATGTCTTTTTGTCCATCTCACGTTAAGGAAATTCTTCCCCAGTGTGCCAGTTATTTTGAGGACAAAAGACATAAATGGAAGGCTCGTTGATGTTTATAGGCCTCAAATACTGTGTTTTCCCTCTTGAGTCATACTATAGAGCTGGAACTACATAGGGCATAACTAGCTTCTAAGAGACTGTCATAAGAACTATTCTTATTAACTTGTTTTGTAAAATCTAAAAGTCTAACACAGATTCTGTATCCCAAAGAGATCATCAGTATTTATTTACTGATTCTTTCATGCAGGGATGCAAAATCGACTCTTCTGTACACAGGGCACGAGAAAGAAAAACTCATAAATAAGTAAGTAAGTAAATAATAAAGATCCCAGTGCTGCTCCCCTTGGTCAATGGGGACAATGGAATATAGTGCAGGATCAGGTCCTGTCAGCTGCCTGACATTATTTTTGCCAAAATTCAACCTGGACAGGGTTAAACTGAATGAATGGATGATTAAAACCTTAACAGTAGCCATCATGAACCCCAAAGTTTCCTACCAATTAAAACAAACAAACAAACAAACAAAAAGAAAGAACTCTCCAACTGTGTAATTTCTGCCTTACCCCAAATCCTTTGTCATTTCTCTTTAAGTTTTTAGCCACTATTTCTTAGTTGCCATCCATAAATTTCCGCTTTTTAGAAAATCCTCTTGGAAAAAAAAAGTGGTGCTGAATAATACTTAATTTTATTTATAATCTGTTTTACCTTTTTTACCTGCCTCTTTCTTGTCTAGTGGATTTCTGGTGGGATGCTGATGAGGACTTAGATTCTTGGGGTGAAAAATAAATGTGCATAGAAAATTTTTATAAAAATTAGACTTTTTGTATCATTCTAACCCTAACTAACACCAAAATATATACCCTCTAGCAGGTGGTTGAATATTGTTATTGCTAAATATGTGTTAGAAAGGTAGATTTAGAGTATTTAAAAGTCTTGCAAAAAATTTTAGGAAATCAGCAGGAGGTTTATAAACCAGATTTACTGGCTTGAGGCTGTTTTCTCAGACCACCCACAAAAATTAAATGTTCATTAAAGACCTAAAAAAAGATCTTTAACAATTTTACTGTAAAGATGAAAAACACAAAAAGTTAATGGGTAAGAACATATGTTGCATTTAATTTTTTGCTTTACAAGAAAATCAAAGAGCAAAATGATATTTTATGTAAGTAAATATAGCTTTAATTTTCAGTTACTTTATAATCAAAAGCCAGTAAGTTCATGATAAGCTAACGATTTTATAATTTTCCATGAAATAATTTATACTCAGGAACAGAATTTTTCATGTAATAAAATGTGAGCACAAGCAATAAATTATAAATTAGAGATTGTGATTTTTAAAGATCATAATTTATCAGCAAAAAGTGTTGCTTTGAAGCTATTCTAGAGGATATGACATTAAAGTTTAGAACAAATATTCAATAAATGACCCCAAATGGTCAGATAATTGTGTTTTCTAAAGTTTCACAAGGTATTTTGCATTTAGTGAAATGGTCAACCAGTTGAATCTGGAACCAGAAACATTAAAGGGAATTTAGAGATCATTTCTTGAGTAGTTTTAAACTGTGGTCCATGAAGGCTGGGTTCCATATCCCATACATCTTCATTCTGAGCAGGATGTATTCCTTTTATCTGGGCTTCCAAGGAAGTTTTTTTTTTGTTGTTGTTGTTGTTTTTATTTTTTTTAAGAAAGGGTTTCATAGTTCAAAACATTGGAGAACCACTGATGGTTCTACTTCTTCCCTTAGATGTGAAGCAAATTAAGGCCCAAGGGGGTGGGATGTTCAGGAATCTAACATGAATTGCCTTATTATATATCAATCCATTGTCAAGGTTACTGAAATACATTCCAACAGCAGCTGTGTGGAAAACTGGCATCGTGGGCTTATTGTTGAATTGCTACTTCTCTCAAAACATGGTTTCACATAAAAAGGAAAGAATAAAAATATGTTTTCTCTGATTTCTTCCTTTGAAACCACTTCCTACGATACTCATTCATAGGTGACTCAAAATAACATATTCCTATATAATACATAAACACAATTGGCAATTCACTCTTACACAAAGTGATTTTCAATTCAAGGCATATGGAGCAACTGTAAACACTATTTTATTGAAATGCTTAAGATGTTGAATAGTTATTTAATAATCAAGTTAAAAGCACTTGATCTATTTTTGATTAATTGCTTTTAAGCTAAAATCCAACACTGCTGTATAGAACCTCATGTTCGGTGGTCTGTTCACATTATGTGGATGCAGACTACACAGCCAACGAGGAATCACAGGTGTTCTTCACTGTTTTACAAGAATTAGTAGGTAATCATTTGTCTTCATTTTGAGGTACCATCCTTCTTTTCTCTTGTCAAAATATAATCTAGTGAGACCTATGTGGATTAGTTACTTAAAGCCAGACAATTAACAGGCTTCCATGAAGCTGGAGCCAGAATTTATTTGATGTGCCCATTTTTAAAGGAATATACATACAATTTTATATCCAATAAATTACCAAAACTTAAAAAGTGATAATCCATAAGTACTGGCTCAGTTGGAAATAAAACTAAAATATTCATAGACTGCTTATCACACTTCTGGAACAATCTTTGGTAATATATGCCAATAGCCACAAAAATTCTGAAACTCACTCTTAAGAATTTATTTTTGAGGAAATAATTTCAAAGGAGAAAAATACTTAGGTATTAAGTTATTCATTACATTACAATAGAGAATTTTAAATGAACTAAATTATCATCTATAGGGATATGGCTAAATAAATTATGAAATAATTCAAAGAAATTATTATGTAACCTTTATGATTATGAAGAACAGAAAATGGGGGGGGGCTTTGTACAGTAGCACAAAATGTTGCTCATATCACAGATGTGATGGAGCAGAGGCAGAAATTCATTTGGTGACTTCTCAAAAGAGAGATGTTTTTATGAATAAATAAGGCAAATGGCACTCCTTTTACTGCTTGGATGATGAGGTAGAGCTGAAAAATAACTGAGCCTAAGTCTATAGCAGAGTGATTTGCCCCCCTCATAATAAAGTACTTCCTTTAATTAAATTAATCTCTGGTCCTTTTTGGACCCATCATGCTATATGATAGACCACATCCTCTTCACTTGACTCTTGAACAAGTAAGTTCACTTCAACCAGATAAGTAGTTTATTGCAGACCATGCTCTTGCCAAGCTGTAATATTTCTTGTCCTGTCTTTTCATGGAATCAAGGAAAGGAGTAAAGACTGTTGCCTCTAATGGGAGTCCATAGAGCCAGAAAATATTTATGGTGCATCTAGACTGATGTATGTGCCTTATAGAAGAGCTTGAGGATTTGGCCCCATTCGAAGAATCTGATCCACCACAGCACTAAATTTCTTCTATGCTGAAGTGACTCTACCCTTATAATAGCCAAGGCTTCCCTCATAGAAGACAGCAGTTCCTAGGCTAAGTGAACAACACTGTTACCTCCTCCACAGGTTGCTGAGCAAGGAAAGAAATCCGTCTCCCTCCATCGGTGGATGATAGGCTGGTAGAAGATGAACTGGACTGTGCTGTTAGCAGATCCTGAGTTGCGGATCTGTAGGAGACAACAGCAAAATAGAGGAACTAGTGAGACAGAGAGGTGCTTTCTGGGTCCCTAGCAACTTTGAACAAGAAAGTGTGGTAGCACTGATGGTCTTCGGCTGTGTGAAGGACGCTTTGGGAGAGAAGTGGCAATAGCCACATCACCCATCTTACCGTTTCACCAGAGAATGCTCATTGCATGAACTGTAGCCATCATCACCTTCCTAGTTCTGTTGTGGTTCCAGTACAGTCTTATCCCAAGCCACTGGGTCCCTCGCCCCCTTTTGTTTCCATCTTCTCTGGTAGAACAGGTAAAATTATGTGGATTTTAAAATGTAGGATCAGAAATGGACAATTTGTTCTAAAATTTTTTTTAATGCTATATGCTGTGAAAAATGAAAGATACTGTCTCTGGTTAAAAACAGTAAGAGTTAAAGAATTAAGTAGCTCTGCTCACTCAGAGACATACATGGAGTTTCCTAACAACTTGATGATTTCTATAGTTTAATGTGCAAAGTTACCAACTCAAATATTGCTGAAATGCAATTTCTGGGCTCAAGCCCGGAGATCCAGGCAGTTCCAATGTAGATAGTCCCAGAACCAAACTTTGAAAAACACCAACTTACTGTATGAAATAAAATACATCAAATAAAACATGTGCTTATGGAAATTATAACTCCTTTGGTTTTTTTTTTTTAAAGAGAGGAGGTGAGGCACTAATTCTTTAATGGTTCTTAAAAGTACAACATTGAGAGAACATAAACTGAAAGAAGAAAAATGTACCGAAGAGGAACAATGCCTTGATCTCATGAAGACAGACTGACATGGGATGCAACATTTAGACAGTTGGGTAAGGGCAAAGCAGGCACTATTTATTGCACTAAAGGAAGGTCCTTGGAAAGTTAAGAGGACCACCTCTTACTCCAACTCTGTTACAGGAACGAGAGGAGTGTCATCAGCTGAATCATGTGGTCAAAGCCTTTATTAATGTTTTCAGGCCTTACCACTGTCCCAACTTCCCTTTATCTAGGGGAAAGGGATAGATTCAGCCTTCAGACTTTTTGAAAAGAGATAGCCTTATTTTTCTGTTGCTGAATTTAACAAGTGGATTGAACACCTAGGAATGTACAGGATAACAGGAACACTGAAAAAAACAGGGAGTAGATCCTAACCCCTAGATGGTATTTAAAGTTTTGATGAGAGTATGGAAATGTTCCTCAGAAAATCTGGAAAAGCTGGGAAGGAGAAAGAAGAAAGAGAGAAAAAACGATAGAATATCTCATATTATGCTGGGGTTCTGACCCATGGTGCATCCAGGTCTTTCCTAATTAGAATAAACAGTGATACAATTCCCTACTTTAAAGCAAAAACAGCTGAAGCAATACAGTGTCTTTCACAAAAGGGAAGCATGGTCTACAGATGAATATTTTTCAGTCCAGTGTGTCAGATACAGGATATCTAATTGCTTGCTTAGGGATGTAGTATTAATCACATTCTTTGGAAAGTTTTTTTTTTTTTAAGCTTATAAAGTCTATAGCTCTCCAGGGATGTGTGGTTATCATGCTGGAAAGCTATTAGAAGAAGGCTCTCATTTGAACAAAAACCGCATGAAAAATAAAAAGGCCAGGAAATTTGTTTAGATCCTGAAAGATGAATTGTTTAGCAGGGGTACTTTTGGGATGCTAAAAATTAAAGTAAGTCCTAGGAAAGTTGGGGGGTGGGGACCAAAATGAGCAGGGTATAACACCAAAGTGCTTGCAGATACCTGGGTTCAGAATACTAGTACAGTATTTGGGCTGATCTTTTGAGCTGGTTAAAGAGGCAAAAAGATAGAGCAAGTCTTCTTTCAGCTCCATGTTGGTTACTAGTAAAAGCACCTCATGAATGACAAGAAGATCTGGTGTCAAGAAAGAGGGTAACTAAACACGATGTTGCAGGAAAAAGAAAAAAAGAACAAGTATCTTAGAAAGAATATTGTTCTTAATGAATTCAATACAAGTGATGTACAATGACAATAAATGCTGAGACTGTATGTTTAGATTAGAAAAGAAATAGATAACTGGATTAAACTCCTAGGATGTAGAGGATAACAGGAACACTGAAGAAATGGGGAACAGGTCCCAGCCCCCAGACTGGTACTATGTTCCCACAGGTAACATTCCTGCTTCTCCTTCTCTGTCACCATCTTCTTTCCTTAATAACAGCTGCACCAATCCCAGTAATCAGCACTAAACACATTCCTACCTGGTGCAGGGTACATTTTATTTATATTAAATCTAAATACTACTTCATATTATCTTCCATGTTTGCATTACAATGAGAGAAACGAGGCTCAGAGAGGTTAAATGTGGTAGTCAGGGCTCCACAGCTGGGGTAAAAACGGTCGGGATTTGAATGCAGATGTGCCTGGCTCTGAAGCTGCCATTCTTCTCATGGTACCAAACTGTCTTTGTCAGTGGTGTGAAGATACAGGCATTTATCTTTAGCAGTATCCTTGTACCTCTCTTCTCAGTATGTTAATTTTTCATTTTAATGTTGAAAAAACATTTAAAAATAAAAAGAAGAGGCTAACCTACATCTAACTTAGATGGCCTAATTATTGTTTACACAGATGAGCCACAATTAATTCAGGTTTTATTAATTCTGGGATGCTGAGACCATTGTTATCATTAGCTTTGAAGCTTCATGAACCTTAAATACTTAAATATCAATCAGGTCCTAGTGTGAAAGCTTCAGTTTGACAGATTAGAATTTTGTTTAAAGTACATCTGGCATATGTAATTTTGATCTCCGTAAGTTAATAAGCAAAAAGAATGTTCTGAGCCAAGCTTTTCTTCCTGTAATTAAAATGATTCAGTGTTTCTAATTCAATTTAATCACCTGTCACACTGAAAGTGAAGGAGACAAAAAGCGGTCACTTTCCATAGAGAGTGACTGCGCTGTCGTAAATAGCACTGCAGGGCAGTATATGTGTGTATATGGGTAACGGCCTTTAAGGCCATGTAAAATCAAAGGAATTAAGGAGAAATTTCAAATACACAACGGATATCAAGAACAAAAAACTCTCTCAGATGAAGCACTAATAAACGCTATACCTTTTTCTTCTTATCTGGGAAAAGGGTCAACTGTGAACCTTGGAATGTTCTTCAACTAGGTTCCTTTCTCCCCCTGATGTAGAAATTGTTCCTCTAGAAGGGTGGGCAGGGGGGCTGGTACTCAGAGACCATCCCACTCCCCAGTGGCTGCAGCTGAGTTGCTGCTCTGGCCTGAGGAGGACAGAGGGGAGCTGGGGGCTGCCCTGCCCCCGAGAGCCTCCAAGCTGGACTCACAACGTTATTCAACTTGGACACACTGGCTTCAGGGCTGCCAGCAATGTCATGACCAGGTTGCACTTGAAAATCATAGAAATCAATCAATATGCCTGCTCAGAAGGGAATAAAATAGAAAACAGGTGAATCTATTTATTAAATGTCTCGGTCTACTATGTTAAATTTGGGGCTGTTCTGGTTTTTGGGGGTGATTGTGAATCCTCAAGGAACTGTAAAAACATTTTAAAGTGCTTTTATGAGCTTTCAAAATAGGCAGCAACAATAAGGTCTTCCTTAGAGCAGTTAAATATTTACAAATATTAATGTTGATGTAATTATCATTTCTCCTCCATATTCCAAAAGCTCCAGGAAAAAAGGGACCATTTATCTTGCTCACCACTCTTTCTTCAGCATCATCTACAATGTTTGGCACCTAATAAGAGTTCAAACAATTGCTGAATGAACGCATGAATGAATGCACAAATGTATTATATAATATAATGATCATGACCCTTTCAAATACTATTTGTGACAAATTCTTAGAATAGTTTTCATCTTTTTATATATATCTACCAGTTTTCTTGAAGATGTTATTGATCATTTCCTGTTGATAAAATTAATAATGCTAATACAATGTTGCTAAAGTTCATGAAAAGAAGCAGTACTGTTATAACCCTTACCCAACTGCACTTCCCACCCGCCTTTGATCGTATAGTAGTACAGGAGAGTGGAAAGGGCTTGTAAAATTGCTAGTTACTACTGGAATGAAACATAAATTCAACCATTCCACTGTTTGAAATACCTGATACTTTCAACAGTTGGAAATAGTGAGATTATGAATTATTCAGTAAAAATAATGATAACAAATTGTTAACATGTAACTTTACATTTATACTTTTATAGGGTTTTCTAGTCCTTCTAGAATTCCAGACATTGATATTGGGAGATACAGCAGTTCAGCCCCTCAGCCCCTGGCTCAGGGTGGCATGAGAGATGTCGGTTATGGTTTTACTGCCCACAGCCCTTGAGTAGGGCAGTAGGCCAGAGATGCCTCTCTGGCAACAATGGGTATAATGCTGGCTAAGGAACAAAAACATGGAAGAGTATGTTACGAAGGAGGTGCTGAGAGGCTGAGCAGGCTTGAGTCTGCTGGAAGGGTGACCTCGGTACCAGAGGGAAAAGGAGGGCAGATAACAAATGACGAGAGTGGAGCCAAGGGGGCTAGAATTGGGCAAAGGTCTGACACTCTCAGCATCGGTTCTCTGATTCTGCATCTTAAAGCTAGCTGTGCCACCGGTAAGATAAGTGGTGTAGGGGCACAGAAGGAGCTGCCCCAAGACGTTTCTCTGTGGTATATGGATTATTTTGAACTAAAGGCAACTGAGACCTTGCAAGCTCAAGAGATACTCCTGTGCCTTGCCGCAATTACTTCAAAAAGTTTAAATTAAAGGCTATGCCCATAATAAGAGATCAAAGATAACCTTTTGACCTATCTATATAGCAGGAAAAACTATGAGTTACTGAACATCTGCTCTTCTTTTCATCCTGAAATGACTGCGTTCCTCTCTAAAGCCCCAGGATGCCTTATCTGGTCCTTAGTTCACAATGCCATGTATACCTCATTTTAACTTCCTGTCTCTGAACTGCTCATGTGTGTGGGGCCTCAGGCTCTCTCATGTATGTCATGTTCCCATGTGTACATATGTAATTAAACTTGGCTATTTTCTCTTATCTGCCTCATGCAGATTTAACTATCAGAGCAGCTGACAAAAACTAGGAGGGTAGAGGAAAGTTTCTCCCTCCCCCACATAAGAAACCCAATTAGAAATTCAGTATATTGTAATGAACTCAGTCCTAAATTCTTGCACTCTATCAGCATAAAGAAGCATATTTACTGAGGGACTCACTACCTGTAAAAGTTGGGTAAGAAAAAGAATCACTGTGTATTACATGCTTCTTTTATTTTCTACAGTAATTTCAACTTTTCCTCTCAAGAATGTTGGCCTTACAATGGTTTTTCCTTTGCACGAGCATGGGTTACTGGTACAATGTGGCTGGGAGGGAGGGCAAAACCAACCTGGCCAGAAATGTTTGCCAAAGCTCAGCCTCCAGTGGGGAAAAGAATTGATTGTTTGAATCCTACCCAAAATTCATGGCTGCCCAAGTCTCACAAAGGCTTTCTTAATCATATTAGTCTGTAGCAAGTATCTGTAGATTTTACTCTGTCCATTTTATTTTAGTACTGCATAATATGCATCACTATTTCAACATTCCCTATCCAGCATGTTATCTCTCAAATGGCATTATAATCTAGGAAAAGGCAGGTACTATTACTGGGTGTAGAATTATGTACAGGGTTACGCTCAAGAATGTCCAGAAAGAAATGTGAAGGCATCGTATTTGCCTAGCACTCTAAGTGAGGCAAATGGAAACCATGGCATTTCTATTCCTGAGACTACTCAGACAAGCTATGTATGCAACAATTACAAAGATGCCAATCTTTCTAGCCAAATTCCCCAACTATAAAAATGTAATGTATTTAGTAAATTATCCTCTGTAGGAAATAACTCCTCTCCAGTTATCTATGCCTGAATTGTGAGTCCATGTTCTTAGCTCTAAGTATGCTTATTGTTTACTATTCTGAGTATTTCTGCTACGTTGGAGGCTTAGGTACTCTCATTAGTCACTTCTCTATCTACCTGATATGGCTTTCTTCTTAAATTTAAACATGGGCACACCTGGCTGGCGTAGCTCAGTGGATTGAGCGCAGGCTGTGAACCAAAGGGTCGTAGGTTCAATTCCCAGTCAGGGCACATGCCTGGGTTGCAGGCCAGGCCCCTAGTGGGGGCACATGAGAGGCAACCACACATTGATGTTTCTCTCCCTCTCTTTCTCTTTCCCTTCCCCTCTCTAAAAAAAAATAAAATAAATAAATAAAATCTTAAAAAAAAAATTTAAACATGGGCACAAACTGAACATATATAAATATATCCAAGTAGCTTGCACAAGCAGAGCTAAGTTGGAAGTATTTTTTTAGTGTACATTTTTAATTGTTCAAGTACAATTGTCTCAATTTTCCCACTACCACTTTCCCCTCTCCCACCCATCCCCACCTGCCACTCTCAATCCTACATCCCCTTTGGCTTTGTCCATGGGTCCTTTATACATGTTGCTTGAAGAGCTTTCCCCTCTTTCTTTCATTATCTCCCTCCTTCCTCCTCTCTGGTATAAACCATAACTGGAAAGACCCTCTTCTATAATGACTGGGAAAGTCATTATCTTCTATTGGGCCAGCAGCTTCACAAAAGATGCAATTGGCATGGTAGGAGGAAGGTGATACTAAGCCAGGCAGTCATTCAGTCAATAGCCAATTGCCCCTTACAATGAATGTGATGACAGATGTCACAGCCAGTCCGCTTTCACATCCATTTGCCTTACACCTGCCAAATTGTTCCTGGATATACAATTTGTAAATGGACCATCTTCAGAGAAGCTGCATTTTGCTCTTGAGTAGACAGAGTATTGTGATAAATTGGATCAGAAGTTAAAGCATTTCAAAAAGATGGAAAGGAAGTGATTTGCATCTATCTGCTTTTATACAAGGTCTGTCCAGAAGGTATCCAGCCATGTAATATGAAAAATAGAAACATTTATCAAAGATACAAGATATAAGAAACATTGTACATAGGACAATGATGCTTCAGTCCCCTTCCAAGTAGGCATCTTGGGAGCTTATACAGTTCTCCCAATTGCCATAAGCTGCCCTGTTGTATTTTCCTGAATCTCATCAGTGGTCTCTGAGATCTCGTCCCTTTCAAAGGTGATTTTAGTTTTGGAAAAAGCCAGAAGTTGCAGGGCACCAAAGCTGTGCTGTAGTGTGTGTGCAGTGGGGAGTGATTTAATGTTTCACCAAAAACTCTGCAGAAGACATGACACATGAGCAGGTGCATTGTTGTGATGAAGCTGCCAATCAGTAGTTGCCCATAGCTGTGGCCTTCTGAATCTTCAGATAGTTTCTGCAGAGGAAGGTTCAAACTTCATGCAAAATTTGATGCAGATTCATTGCTCTACTCACTCAGTCATTTTGAATGCAATGGCCACACAGTACACATGCTCACTCAACAGCATCTACTGACCCCACTGACTAGTACAGTGAAGTCACCATTGTTCACACATGCACATTCCAGTCCACCTCATTGGCTGCCAGGTTACACTGATGTTGTACAAACCATTCTTGTTATGTTAACAATGGCTGGACTTTTTTTGGACAGATCTCTTATACACCATCTGACTTAATTCTTCACAAAGACTATGGGGGAGTAATTTATTATCATTTTTTCAAATGACTAAACAGGTTCAGTGAGCTGAAACAATGTACTAGAGGTTACGTTTCCAGTAAGCAAGAGAGTACACCAAACACTAAAGAGCTTGAAGTGCTTTGTACCACTCTATGTTAGCATTGCCAAAAATGTTTGTACAGCCAATGAATAAAGTTTAAATTTTTGTTAAGGCATGCTTCCCTAGGAAGCAAGATAATAATTTAGTCTGGTTTTAACTTTTAAAGGAGACTTCAAAACATAACTTTGGAACCAATGGCAGTATATACAGATTCTCACTGTGAAAAAATTTTCCTTTCATGAAAAAAATGGGTTTTCCCTTTTAAATAAACAAAAATTGTATTTTGGCAATAAAATTTCATGAAGATGTTGATAAATAACCATTTCCATTTTGATTCCTATGTATCTTATTCAAAAAGGAAGTGATTGCTTAAATTAATATATTATGCAAAAGAGGCTACACTTTGAATGATGTTGAAAATTAATTACAAACTATGGGTATAATGTTCAAGCACCTAAGTTATAAAAGACAATAAAGAAATCAAATGGTAATCTTTTATTTTCAGTTATTTCCTAAGGAAAATTAGGGAAGAAAAAGTTGCTTCATTATGAATCACTGGGAAAAAGGTAATTTTCTCCTTATCTTCTTAAACTATCTGACTCATTTTTAAGAGTGAATAAACTGATTTTAAAAAGAGAACAGGCTGACAGTGACCAGAGGACAAAGGGGAGGGAATTTCAGGGGAAAAGGGGAAGGGTTTACAGGAACAAGTATAAAGGACACATGGACAAAAACTAGGGGGGGTGGAAATGGGAGGGAGGTGGGAAGGGCTGGGGGGGTGCTCAGCTGGAAGTAAAAGACAGAAAACTGTACTTGAACAACAATTAAAATAAAATAAAATTTTTTAAAAATTATATAATAATTTTAGAATAATTTTACATTTATTTGATCCTGATATTTTCTAATGAAACCTTATTTTCTCTCAGCTGCAATCTGAAACTAGGTTGTTAAATAGGACACATAATACAAAAATCACTAAAATGATAGTTAGCTTGTTTCTAAATGAAAATAGTTATAGGTGGCAGGCATCTGAAAGTATCAGAACCTTCTTTAAAGCCCATCTTTAAAAAATATGTGTGTTACATGTAGAAGAAAAAAATAGTCCTAGAAGCAACAGAGGATACTGAAGAGAGTTCTGGGCCAAAAATAAAGAGTGTGGTTTGGGTCCTGGTTCGTCATCAGGATGAGCTTGTTCCCATCACTCAACTACCCTAACTTCCCTAAATTAGCTCAGTTTCCTTGCAGGTAACATGAAGATGTCAGCATCTGTCCTACTTCAGCAATTGCCTTGTGGCTAAAGTTCATTATTCATCTAACACTTAGTAGTGTCTGTTGTGTTTTCTTAAGAAGAAATGAAGACAAATATGATTCTGTCCCTGCCCTCATGGGACACACAGTAGGAAGGCATAATGTAAAGAAGAATGTTGGGCTGAGCTACAGAATGCTTTTGGGTAGAGAAAATCCTGAAGAACGATGATAAGTTAGTGAAGTGAATGGAAGAAGAAAAGATAAGAGCATTGCAAACAGAGGGCATGGCATGCAAAGGTAATTAGCTATGGGATTGCAAGATGTGGGATCTGTGAGCCATTCAGGTGATTGAAACAGGAGAGGAAATGTCAAAGGTGAAGTTGGAAGGGTAGACAAAATCCAGATTACTGAGGGCAATGCATGCTGTGCTACGGATCTGCATTTTAACCCCAGAGCAATGGGAGGAGATGAGGAGTAATGCAGCATTATGAAGAGAGGAGTTCTGGTTTTAGAAAACTTATTCTGAGGGCAAAGTGGGCAATGGATCAGAGGCTGGGAAACTAATTGAGTTGATGGCATTAGTTCAGGTGAGAAATGCAAAGGACTAAAAGATGAAGAAGAAAGAATAGTTTTAAAAGATGATATAGAGGTAGAACTGACAAAGTTTAATGTCTAATGAGGGATGTACAGGAGATGGGGAAATTGGTGTGAATCAGAGTTTTCTAACTTGGCAGGGTAAACAGTGTATTATTTCACAAGATATGAAAGAAAATAAAGTAGGTAGATAGAAAGAAAGAGAGAAAGAAAGAAAGAAAGAAAGAAAGAAAGAAAGAAAGAAAGAGAAAGAGAGAAAGAAAGAAAGAGAAAGAAGAAAGAAAGGAAGGAAGGAAGGAAGGAAGGAAGGAAGAAAAGTAGATGTTTGGGGAGAGACAGGTCCAGTTTTGGATATGTTGAGCTCATTGTGTCTGTGGAACATCCAAGTGGTGATGTGTAGAAGGCAGCTGGATATATGAAATGCATTCAACACTGCAGTGATCTATTCAAATGTGAATAATATTGCTTGAATCCAATTCTATATTATCAGTATGTATATTAGCTCTTGCAAGGCCCCTAGTGCACTAGGGAAATTAATATGAATGGTTTGTTCAGTAGTATGCGAAGGGCTTCAGAACATAAAGACATATTTTGATTTTTTACTGCGCAGGCATACCACATTATATTGTGCTTTGCTTCATTTTGCTTCACAGGTGTTGTGCTTTTTACAAATTGAGGCAAGACCCTCCACCAGCAAAAGGATTACAACTTGCTTTATTGCGATGCTTATTGTGGTGGTCTGTATCCAAAACAGCAATATCTCCGAGGTATGCCTTTGTTTGTTTAACTGAAATTACTTAACTACCTACAGCATCATCTCTATTGTGAGCTATCTCTGATGGTTTATAGCTTTTTGCTCATGTTCATGTGGCTGGCAGGTGGACTGGATTAAAAAAACTACCACGCAGATGGAGACAGAACAGTACTCTGGAACCCTTCTTCCATCCTACCTCACTGCCTATCACATTTTCCTATATGCATTCTTACTTCAAGCTGCTATGGGGTCATCAAGCCTTAGCTTAAATCAAATGTCCTCTGGCTTCAGGTCCCATGATGAAAAATTTATGGAGTCCTGGACACATTACAAGTTTTACAGCTTTACAGCTGAAATCCTTCAGGTCCTTCTGACCTACTGAGGGAAAAAATATGTTTTATTTTATTGTGATTCCCAAATGTTCTTCTAGTGTGTATATTTTTTTCCTACAGAATATGTATATTGCTTCCAGCAATGTGTTTTATATTACCTTGAAGAGTAAGGGAAGCTCTGATAGAAGGAAACAACTTTGTCTTGTTGCCAGTACAAGAGAAAACAGAACTTGAATTGGAAGGAAGCATGACCAAGTCAATGGATCATTAGTTTGTCTTTCTCTTTGACTGAGGACACCTTATATGAGCCAGTGACTGCATCCTAACTTGTTTGAAAAAAAGTTTATATCATATATAACTAATGATATGTTGGCTTTGTGTTTGGGGTCCTTTTATTAAATTAAATACACACACAATTAGGATTTTTCCTAGGACCTTAAAAAAAAATCATGTGTTCTTGTAAAGTCTGGGATGTAGCTCAACACCCTTGAATTAAACATGTCTTGGATAATAGGCTTTCCAAATCTATGTCAAAACTTAAAGTCTTTCTCTTTAGGAGAAATAAATACCACTAATTTGGAGGTGGCTTGAAAACAAGATAACTCAATGGGCTTACCTTAACAATGAAATCTGCTGTGAGTGGTCCAACCATTTTCAAGATCTCTTTGTCTGGAAATTTCTGGAAGTCCACACTAGAATTGTCCACAAGAAAGATGCCTGTAGAGCTGAGACTGTTTTCCCCTTTAGCCCCCTGGAGGGTTTTGGTTTCCAGATCTATATAATCAAACACATGGAGAGAAGAGAAAGATGTTCACAGAACTAGGACAGACCACGTGCAAGTACTTTTCATGGAACAGAGTCTAGAACTATATAAGTAAGGGAGAAGAATCATTCTTTATACGTGACACAATTAAAATTATGATGTAAACAAAATGCATAGGCACTTTGGATCACATAGGAGTTTATACTGTGAATAAAATTGTTTTAGAATTTACCATCCAAACATTGAAACCTCCCTGTCAAAGAATCTTTGTTTCCCTGGACCACCTTATCACAATCCTGTTCCTTTGACTAAACCTTTCATACCCATTTCACTGACTTCAGTGTTTATGATCCTTGGCCTAGAATACCCTACACTTTTCTTTTTGCTCTGTGAGATCCAGGGTGCAGGTGTGAATTTCCTTAGCACCTATGTGACTTTATATTTATGCATTACCTTGTATTTATTTACACTTCCTGGTTACTTATTACCTGTGTGCTACTGTTAAAAATGAAGTATAGTGATTTAAGGACAGGGAACTAACTAACTGTCCTTTTCAGTTCTCTTTCACTTTAAAATCATTTTTGGTACTTCATTCAGTATTGTGTACATATATGATATTTCATAAGAGCTTAAGACAGAAAGAAGAACTTCTGATTCCTGGAACATTCCAATCTGAATTTGGCCAATGACAAAGCCTGTGAAGCATCTTTTATTGTAGGAAATTAAAGTGCTGGGAAGATGGCAATTATGATGTGTATTTCAGAGCATGTGAATTTTTCATGTGATAGAGAGGTAGTATAGAATAACTGCCCACTCCATAAAGGAAGGTAGATAGATTTCACCTATCTACCTTCATTCCCTGCTTCTGGTCCAACATGGAATGGACCAGAATAACTCCATAAAGGAAGCCCTTGATTTTGGTGAGGGTCTTTAGAAGAAAGATGGGGAGGCTGGGTGAAGCCCTAGGTCTTCCTTCCTACATTCAGTTAGACTGACTCCCCTCTTATATGTTTTACAGATTGGGGTTCTGTGGTTAGGGATAATTTTAAGGTCCCTGGAGGTACTAAAATGACTCAAGTATTTGTAATAAATTATTCTAGATATTGTCTAAATCAAGTTCTCTATGACAAAGAATAGCAACAGGTGGAAATATTGGTGTTTAATTAAGTGCTCGTGACCCTCAGGTGAAGTCTGCGTAGCCCTTCTGTGGGAGTAGGTCAAGCTTCCTTCCCATCTCCCAGACCCATGGGGACCTCACAGAAGAGCACAAGGCACACTAAGGAAATATCTGAGTGTGTGAACCAGTTGTTGTCATCAGAAGAACATAACAGCCCTGAATTTCCTTCCTCTAGGCTTCATTCTTTTGGCTCCCTTACATGTATTTACAAGAATTTGTGGAGATCTCTCCAGAATATAAGTTAATTTAGCTTTGGAAAAATCTTGGAGATCTAAGTCTAACCTGTGCATGTGATTCAATTTTATCACCAGGTCCCCCAGGTGTCTGTCTCAAGGTGCTTCTGATTGAAGGTGAGCTGCACCAGACCAAATAGTCTTGTTCTGGTTTGGCCCTAACTATTTAGGGTCCATTCCACATTGGACCAGAAGCAGGGAATGAAGGGCAAAAGGGCTGCAAGAGAAATGAGGCACCATTTACTCGCACACTTATTTTGAAACTTATTATAAAAACAAAACAAAAACTTCTTTAGGTATATATATGGTATGAATAATATGTCTGTTGGGGGGAAAAGCAGATGCCAGTTTGCTTTTCATCATCTATGAGTACCATTTGCAATTTTACAAATCCTTGGGACAATTAATCCAAAGAAGGCCAACTAAGAAACTTGTCAGCTTCTTAGTGGTCACATAATTAAAAAGTCTGAGAAGCTAATACATTTATAAAGTGATTTTCCCTCATATCTATCTATATTCGTTTGGGTTCTTTCTTTTGTGATGAGGAGTCACTCCTCAACCTGGCAATGGTCTTGGTCAGATGTTTCATTGTAGCCTGCCCCTGTTTTTGAGTGGGGTTGTTACACCAGCAGTTACCAAGGTCCAGTTCTCAAGAGGAAAAGCGAATCACTTAAATGGTAATAGTGTACACACATATATCATCCTTTGACATGTGAATACTATATTTGGGGGGTTGTTCAGGGCCAGAAAAGAACTTGGATCCATATAAGGTGTCTTATCAGCATCTTTTGGCTTTGCCTGAACTGTACCTTACTTATTCCTTTACTTCACACGACCCTTCAAACCCCACCTCTCCCGTGAAATGTATTTATTTTTATTTTTAGAAAGACTATAGTAGGCTATCTGAACTTTCCCAGGCTGTAATCTGTCTTCATCTTGTTTGTCTTTCTGAAATGATTTCAGTCATAATCCAATTTCCAAAAGATAGTGCTTGCTACCTAAACTGGTTTCTTAGGTATGTGTGGGAGGAAAAATAAAAAAAGAGCAAAAGATGATAAATAGCTTTGGAGGAATCTACGAACAATCACAGAGATGCTCGAGAGAATAGTCACAGAAATGCTCAAGGGATCAACTGAAGTGAAATCATTCAGGGAAACTGACCATTGCAGGAAATACTGGCATATCCTCTCCTACCTCCTCTCTGGTTCATAGCCCATAATTTTTTGTTTATCATTTACAGGCCTATGTCTCAGCAGCACTAAATGGTATTTTTTTTTTAAAAAAAGATGTGGCTGTATACTGCTGGCTTGTAGAAACTCTGGTGGGGGCATGCTACCATTTGATCTTCAGGTTATGATCACCCCTTTAGTGATCCTGAATCCAAGAGTTATCTTCAAGATATTAGTACCATATATTATCTTTAATATATAGGATGCTTAATTATACCAAAATGGTTTTCTTTAAATGCCACAGGGTTAAAGTTGTTTGGCATTTCTATATGATCCTCTGAATTGATAAAGTAAGGAAATATGAAAGTAGGCAGAATAAAAGAAAAAGGAAGGAGAGGGAGGAAAGGTCGGAAGGAAGAAAAAATGAGAGGTGAGGCAAGAAAAAGACTGAGTTTGATTGGAAAGGAAGAAGTGAGAAATAATATTCACAAAAGCATAAACATGTGCTTAATTCATGAACAATCTATAGGGAGCATCTATTTTGTGTTTTTTTTTTCAGGATGACTGTGGTTAGAGATAATTACCACAGAGTTTTTTGCTATCTCATCAGGCAACCAAAAAATAAACAGAAGCATTCAAAATATCATATTATGATGGTATGGAAAGATTTGTACTTCTGTATTTTAATCTATTCTGGGAGCAAAAAGTAAATAAATAATAATGCCCCAAATTCCCAATATCCAAAGGAAAACAACCAAGTTTACTTACACAAGTGATCAGTTCCTCTTAAGAAAAGGCGAACCTGTCTGCTTCCATAGGGAATAGCAACCACAGTGTCATCCACTAGAGAGAAACAAAGCAAAGTCTTAAAAGCACATAGTTTGATACAAAATTACTGATTTTCTCCTCTGAAGGCACTGACTTACATACCACCCCTCACCCTGCAAAATGACATTTTTTTAATTTTTTTTTATTGTTGTTTAATTAGAGTTGTCCTCATCCCTCCCCCATTACTCTCCCAGGTCCTACCCACCTCCCCCTCTCACATTCAATCCTCTCCCCGCTCCCCCATTGTCTTTGTCCATGAGTCCTTTATACATGCTGCTTGACTTGACCCTTCTCCTTCTTTCTCCTGTTATCCCCCTCCCCTCTGGTCACCATCAGTTTGTTCTTTATTGGCATGATTCTGGTTCTATTTTGCTCACTTGTTTGTTTTGTTGATTAGGTTCCACTTATAGGTAAGATCACATGGTATTTGTCTTTCACTGCCTGGCTTATTTCACTTAACATAATGCTTTCCAGTTCCATCCACACTGTCGCAAATGGTAGGAATTCCTTCTTTTTTTTCTGCTGCATAGTATTCCATTGTGTTAATGTACCACAGTTTTTTAGTCCACTCATTTACTGATGGGCACTTAGGCTGTTTTCAGCACTTGGCTATTGTAAATTGTGCTGCTATGAATATTTGGGTGCATGGGTTCTTTTGAATTGGTATTTCAGGACAATTTTGTCTTTAGGTCTTTAAAATGAGAACAGCAATATTTAGGCATCAAAATATTTACTTTCCTCAAAATAAAATATGCCCAAAGAGCTGGTCACTAGCTAGCTCATGAGGGATCTGATCTTTAAAAAATATGTGAATTTCAATATATGAAAAAAATGGATTTGCAAGTTTTCATTTCCGATTTCAAGTCCTGGACTTATATTGCCACATTTCTCTAAATTAGAGCAATTGTGTTACATTACAAAAGGAAATTCTAATCTTCCAAGGATGACTTTATTATATCAAAGTCTGGATTTCTTTCTAGCAAAGTAACTGTCTTGGACAAAAAGGACAGAAAAAAACAGGAGAAATAAATATTTGTTTACATTCTTTAAGCCCCTCTAGAGCAAAAATCTTGTCTTCCAGTTCTTCAATATCCTTTAGTCTATCTGCATTAAATACTACGTATAGTGAGTGTCCCATAAACGGTTATTTATATCCTCCCAATGCTGTCTGTTTTGAAAAAATATGGCTGAATCACAGATGATTTATAAATGGATTACTTTCTACTGTGCTTGAAATTGAGCCTAAACTCATTGGAAGCAGTCCCAAAACCTACATTGAAAACATTGGAGGTATATTGCACGTGCCCCAAACACATCACTGACATTTAGCACTTCATTTGCGACAACAGTGCCTAATACTTACATGGCACTGAAGAGTTTCACTTTCACCTAAATCATACTATTTATTCCTTCACTCAAAACTCGTTAATATAGGGAAGGAATTTGCCACCATCTCCACTTTATGAAGAAATGAAGTCTTTGAGAAGCATAATGAGTGGGCCAAGGTCAAAGAACAGAAGACAAGTGATAGCAGGTATTTTAAACTCACCAGCATATTCAGGAGCTTTGAGGGATCCCCTGTTTCTCAAATATCTTTTCAATATTGTACATTATCATCCTATCACTGAAAAAATTTAGTTTAAATAAAAGACTCTCAAAAGGCAGCCAATTTCTCTGAATTTCAATATATGATCTTAACTTTGGGTGAATTTAATTTCAATAAACGAATATCAGAAGTTCTCTAACTTCCCTGATCCTTAGTTATTCTGTTTGTAAATGGGAAAAAACACTTCATGATATCGCTGTGAAGAGATATAGGTATGGCTATAGATACAGATATAGAGATGTACCGCCTGGAACATAGTGTTTGGTAAATATTATTTTCTTCCCTCTGTTTCAAATCTCTTTAGAAACAAAGACTATTTATTTTTATGATTTTTTTAACACCTCAAGACCCCTCCCACATAGCCAGCTGAATGAGAAAGAAGAATCACATGCCCTCAATTTCTTCCCCAAAGAGGTTACATTTACCAAGTTCTCTAAAATATTGAATATTCTACTCACACTACAACCTTCTAGTTGTTTTTAATGTCATACATTGTTAAAGAAAAGGCTGAATTTCAGATAGCTAAGAGTTTGTGGCTTGTGAGAACATAATACGTAAGGGGAATATAGAAAAGGGACAAAGAATATTCAGACTGGGCCCACAGACCTCTAATGGCCTCGCATAAAGACATGAATGTTTAAGTTTACAAAAGTAACTCGAAGCAGTTAAAACAATGGGATTTCTAGAAATAGAAAGTCTTTGTTTATCCACAGGTCAAATAAAGTGCAAGCAAAAAAAGGACTGCTTTCTCTTAGGTCTGCAATGCTCGGCCGGCAGTCTTCTGACCCACACACTGCTCAGGCGGTCTCCCTCTTGTTCTGCTAAGTGACTCACATTCCACATGCTGGGGCACTGATCTAGCTTTTGGCTGATGCAGTAACCTTTGCATGCTCCCCGAGGAAGATGCAGAGGAACCGCCCAGGTTGTTGAGGAAAGAGGGTGGGTTGGAGAGAGTAGAACTGGCAAGAATGGCATGTCTCCTGATGCCCCTGTGCCTTTGCCTGGTCAAAGAGAAACATGGAGCAAAGTGAGCTGGTGTAAACTTGAACCACCAGCAGCACACAGCAACAGAGGTAGGATAGTCACGGCCTATTCTTCTGTGGCTCTGTAAAGGGCTAACAGACAACTGGCAGGTCACCAGGCAACCAGCCAATTCATTCCTTTATTCCACAAATGTTTTTGAATGTCTCCTAGTGTCAGGTTCCATAGGAGGTACTAGAGATTCAGTGACAAACAAGACAAAGCAACGGCCCTACAGATGGCCCTGAAAAAGGGACCTACAATTAAAAGTGTTGAAAATATCACATATTATTCCCTGTTCATGGAAATTCCCAAAGCACATTATTTAGTTTCTTAGAAGCCCTAAACCAAAGAAACCCACTTTACTCTATTTAATCCAGTGTGTCTCCAATGTGTTCATGCAGGGGAAACTTTTCTTAGGTATCATCTGTTAACACCAGCTGATACATCTCAGAATACACTTTAATATATGATGCTTATAATTTGACAAAAAGCAAGGTGGAAAAAAATTAATTTCATTTTCTGCATGTTGATAAAAAGCCAGTCTTTGAGCTGTATATGTATTAGAAATTGTTTCATTTGATGATAAACTCTCAATGACTAGGGATGGGTTGGGGATTCTTCTATTTGGAAACTACATTTGTGCACAGTGAGGTATTTAAGACATCCGAGAATGTGCAAGCAGTCTGGTTTCATCACTTGCTCCTCAGTAATTAATTCGGTGGGTATGGCTGGCAAGGCAGGTGGCCACGTCCTCTCCCACTGTGCTGCACAACCTTCCGGGACCCTTTTCCCACAAAGGCACACTACTCTATGATCAAGAGCATCCGTCCTCATCTATTCTGACTTTCTTGACACAACCACCATGCCAATCTTCAAGAGATATTTCCAGGTTATTTATCAACAATTCTAAAAGACCTGCTTCAGAGATTAGGTAACCTCTTTCTCCATTAAAATGACAAAGTTTCCATTTGAAGGTTTCAATTTATGGGAATCATAAATCTTGTTATTTCACATATGTGGGTTGCAAATTCCCTTTTTCAAGAAAATTGTTCTCAAGGATTATACCTACAGGATTTTGTCAAAAAAAAAAAGTCTGCAGTCCACACTCTCTCTCTCTACACACACACATATAAACATATACATATACATATATAAATATACATCCCACATCTTTCTATAGAGCATTTTAGATTCACTTTTTAATCTTGTCATATGTGAATTTATCTGTGATTCATTGCTGTATCAGAGAAAGGTGAGAATAATAATGATAAATTTTGAAAAGACAGGGTTTTGTATTCTAATACCTTAACTTATTTTTAGACTTGTTGATAAGTTCATGTTTTTAAAATCTCTTTTGCTCTAAGACTTTGGGGCTGGTACTTTAATATATGATGCTTATAATTTGACAAGTCTTATCATTAGCATTATTTTTTTTTAATGAAAGAGCCATTTTTAATGCAATTGGCTACATATAAAAATAGTCCACTAATCTTGAGGAGGTTTTAATGGTATATTTCAAAATCTTCATGGCAACTTTATTACTCTTAAAATATATCCAATAAAATAAGATGAGCCCTTCCAACCTCCCCTCCCCCCAGTTTATCAGTGATTGCACAAAGAAGGATATATACCGAATAGGTCTAATAAGATGCACCCCCCCAACCCCAGGCCCCCATTTTGTGTAGATCAAAAACTCTGGAGCCATCCTTGACTTCATGCTTGTACTCAATCAATTTGAAAGTCCTACTGTCACTAGAATCAAAAAGTCATATTTCACTGATTCTACCATATTTCACATTTTAAAATATATGAAATCAGAATGCATCTTTCAATCACTCATGCCTTATATTCTTTCTCACCAAGGCAGTAACCCTGCCATAGTTACCTTTGTCTGCACAGGCACTAACATCAAAACACCCAGTATCAAACTTGCAAAATTGGTATCAGTGGGGGCTTGGAAGAAAATTCTAAGATAATAGTAGAGCATGTAATTTAACCTCTGGGAATCGAATTGTTATGAGGGCTGTAGGGAGATGTGTGAAAGAAGTGCTAAAGAACATCAAAGTGGGAGTCAAAAGCTGGCTAGGTCTATGTAATTGGAACTCTGAATTAAGGGACTAGCACCAAGACTTCTGCTTCCTGCCAAGATGGAGTAATAGGGCCCAGGCTTAATCTCTTGCCTCAAACAAACAAAAGGTCAGGAAAAAAATATGAAGCCATGGCTTTCAAGACACAGGATATCAAGCAAAGAAGGTCAGTGATCCTCGAGAGTCAGGAAACAAAGTTGGTATACCTTAACATTGCTTCAGTTTACTGCCTCAAAAGACTCTCCAGGCTGTGGCTCAAAAAGTGGGACCTTTCTGGGTTCCATAGTTCAACAAGATCAAGGTGGCTAGAGTTAGAAGAAGGACAGATTACCAGAGAGAGAAAACTGCACAAACAGACAACTCTAGAAATTTGAGTGCCTCTGTAACAGGGTGCATCTGAAGAACTTGGCTGGTGTTTTAATAATGTTAAAATGCTGCACCTGCGCTGGGAGCCAGAGAGATAGGCGTGACTCTAACCCATGATGTATTGTAGCCAGAGGGGCTTCCTGTACCTGTGAGAGCAGCTTGGAGCTGGCTTCTGCGACAGGGGGCCACACCTGCCCGGACAAACTACGGCAGCCAAGAAAGGTGGAAAATATGGGAGTGCTAGCATGTCTAGCCAATTGTGGGAAGATTTGGAAATGAGGTTACAGAGAAGGTTCCAGGCTGGGATTTAATCGAAAAGGCAGGCAGCCATGTGGGACAGTAGACAATGTGGGACAATGGGAGACAATGCAGGACCTGAAGGGACCATGTAGGGAAAAAGAGGGGTGAAAGGACTCTCACTGGCTGCCCATGAGGAGGTGCCACATGGTTTTGGATTAAGAACTGGAGATTGCAGTGATACAGCTGATGGTGTTGGGAACCACGGGAGAACTGTCCAGTCCAGCAGGGATTACTGAGAGGAACTGGGGGAAGTGAGCTGTGGATTTCTGTTTTTTTTTTTTCTTCTGGAGGGCAGTACTTCTGACTGGCACGCTCTGAGACTGGCCTGACTGGGAAAAGGTGGGAAGTCAGGACTGTGTGTTTGTGGGTGTATCTTTGTTTCTAAATGGGTAAGATTTAACAGCAGCATTCAGTCATTATTCTAAACCTGTATAACTTTTAATTAAATCATTCCTTTCCTTTTTACTAAATGCTGGCATTGAGAGCCACAGTGAATTTGGTGGTGGGCATAAAGACTCTAGAGTAACAAAAGACCCCAGGGTGGGGGACCGTTCCTGTAACACTTCCTTCAGATATCCAGCAGCATACTCGTACCAGTCAATCAGTACATGTATTTGAAGAAGCTACCTGAGGCTAGGAAAAGAACCACATCACATGAAAGGATTATAGGGGTGAGTATCTGCCATGCATACAGGACCTGAATAATACCTTACCCCACCAGCCAGGCTGGAAAACTTCCTGTCATTGGACATGCAGTGCTCAGAAGGGTCTTGACTTAGCAGCAAGGCCCATTTAGCACTAGCCCAAACATGGCTGTTGTCCCTGCCACCAAATTTTAAGATCCAAAAGGATCAAACTGATTTTAGGTAACTTTACTGCTTCCAGAACAAAATTCAAGAATATTTATGGGAATACAAAAATATCTAGCATCCAGCAAAATAAATTTTACAACATCTGGAGCCAGGTCAAAAACTACCAGGCAGGCAAATTATATTATACAATCTCTTTCAGTAAATAAAAAAGGAAGAATCACATTCCAATTCATTGTATGAGGCCAACAATGCACTTACATGAAAACCAAAGACAGTATAAGCACAGGATACTAGAGACAACTATCTCTCATAAACATAGATGTAAAAAACCCTCAAACAAAATGCTAGAAATCAAGTTCAAGAATATATGTTGTTGTGGACCGTTCAACCTGGTCTCAGGAGTTGTAACCCTCACCTCATGGTGGGCTGTGTAAGAGCCCAAGGGACCCACTTCATCTGGGTCTGTTCTGTCAAGAGGATGTGAGCTACTAAGGAGATAAAGCTTATCTCCCTGGCAGGAGCGCCGCTTCTGCCTCATCCATCTCTGGCCCCAGTGCTTAGTCGGTTAGTCAATGACTGGTAAGACTCCTCATGGGAGGGGCAACCTAAGCCAGACACGACCACTTGGGAGGCCATTATGGAAGGACTTGGGGGACTGCAGCAAAGAGGGGGTGATGGACACTCGTCCCCCGGCTATTCTGACATAGCCCGAGTCCCCATTTCCATCTGGGAGATGTCTTCCTTATCTCTTGCTTCCTGGGCCTAATTGGCTTAAAGCCTAAATCTATGAGGGTGAGCAGTGCAGCCCTGTGCTGGCCAGAATGGTTCCCCCGGAGAATTTGAGAATTCATAAAGTCCTGTGAAACCTGCTTTGTTTGCTAAGAGTGCTCTCGTTTAAATAATAAGGGTCAGAGGAGAAAATGGGTATATCTCCCAAAATTTTGCAACCCCCTTTCCTGACAGACACTGACTCAGATTAAGCTCTCAGATTTCTTTGAAATGTTAACCATTGTTTGATCCTTGCGGCCTGACATACCTGTATTCCGATGTACTGGAACCCAATAAAAGCCCAGTGAGGAAGGGGCTCTAGGTCATTCTCCTTTGAGAGTTTGACCACCTCTGCTCCCCAAGCAGATCATATCTTGGTAGTTTTATTTTCATCCGTGATGGACAGGGGCCTCTGCAGGTGGAGCCCCCCCACAATATGTAAAGAATATAATACACCATGATCAAGTAGAATTTACTCCCAGAATGTAAGGCCATTTGAAATCAATATCATCCATCACAAAAGTCTTAGCAAAACCACATGATTGTATCAATTGAGATATAAAAAGCATTTGACAAAATTCAGCATCCATTTATGATACTATTGCTCAGCAAATTAACAATGGATGAGAACTTCCTTAAGGTGATAGAGTATCTGCAAAAAAAAAACAACCTATAGTGAACATCATACTCTATAAAGAAAAATTGAATGCTTTTCCCCTTAAGAATGAAAACAAGGCAAGGATATCCACTCTTACTTCTGTTCAACATTGTATTTGACATCCTTGCCAGTGAAGTAAGGCCGTAAAAATAACAAGTGATTTATAAATTGAAAAAAGAAAAGAAGTAAAATCATTCTGATTTGTAAATAACATGATTGTTTATGTAGAAAATCTAAAACCTCACAGAACTAATAAATGCGTTTGGCAATTTTGCAAAATATGTGGCCAAGAATAAACTAGCAATTCCAAAAAACTGAAATAAAAATACAATGTCATTTGAAAGAGATAAAATCCAATTAAAACATATAGGGTATGTATGCTTAAAACCAAAAAGAATTTTTCCCTCCACAACCTTGCAGCACCTGTTGTTTGTTGATATATTAATGATGGTCATTCTGACTGGTGTGAAATGGTATCTCATAGTGGTTTTAATTTGCATTTCTGTAATGGCTAGTGATGTTGGGCATCTTCTTATATGTCTATGGGCTCTCTGTATGTCCTCCTTGGAGAAGTGTTTGTTCAGGTTCATTGCCCATTTTTTCATTGGATTATTTGTGTTTCTGGTGTGGAGTTGTGTGAGTTCTTTGTATATTTTGGAAATCAAACCCTTCTCCAAGGCATCATTGGCAAATATGTTTTCCTGTGCAGTTGTTTCCCTTTCTGTTAGTACACTGTTGGTGGGAGTGCAGACTGGTGCAGTGACTGTGGAAAACAGTATGGAATTTCCTCAAAAAACTAAAGATGGAACTGCCTTTCAATCCAGTGATCCCACTGCTGGGAGACTGAATCACCAAATCAAAAGACCCTATACACCCCTGTGTTCAGAGCAGCACAATTTACAATAGCCCAGTGCTGGAAATAGCCTAAATGCCCATCAGTAAATGAGGGGATTAAACGACTGTGGTAGATTTACACGATGGAATACTATGCAGCAGAGAGAAAGAAGAAACCCCTTCCTTTCACAATAGCATGGATGGAACTGGAGAGCATTATGCTAAGTGAAATAAGGCAGGTGGTGAAAGACAAATACAATAGGGTCTCACCTGTAATTGGAACCTAATCAACAAAACAAGTGAGCAAAATATAACTAGAGACTTGGAAATAAAGAACAAACTGACCATGACCAGAGGAGAGCGGGGAGGGGGATAATGGGGGAAGGAAGGGGAAGGGGAAAGCAAAGGAACACAAATAGAGGACTCATGGGCATGGACAGTGTAGGGACTGACTGTGGGAGTTGGGGGGCCTAGGGTAGAAGAGAGCAATGAGAAAAAAGGCGAGACAACTATAACTGAACAATAAATAAAAAATGAAAAATATAAAAAACCAAAACTAATATAGACAGATGAAAGAAACTGAAGACCTAAATAAATGCAGACACATGACATGTTTGTAGGTTGAATAACTTATTAGAGATGTCAATTTCCCCCAAATCAACCTGTAGAATTATAATAATTTTGATCAAAATCCCAGCAAGACTTTGGGTACATATGAAAAAACAAATTTTAAAACACGTGGAAAGGCAAAGAACTTAAAATAGAATAGCCAAAATGAGTTTGAAAAGAAGGATAAAGTTGGAGAAATCAAGGTACCTGATTTTAAGATTAACTTTACAGCTGAGTAACAAAGACAATGTGGTATGGACGGTGAGAGATCAGAATGGACTCCAGAAACAGTCCCACACAGAAATGGCCAATGAATTTTTGACATTTTTAAAGGCAATTCAAGGGAGGAAAGTTTATCTTTTCAACAAATAAAACTGAAAAAATTGGACATCCTTATAAAAAATTAACCTAGATATACAAAAATTAACTCAAAATGGGTCATAGGTCTAAAGGTAAAATGTAGAACTCCAACACTTTAAAAAGAAAATATAGGAGAAAACTTCATGACCTGGGGTTAGGCAAGGAGGTCTTAGACCTCCACAATCCACAAAAGAAAAAAAAAGATAAACTGTTCTTTATCAAAATGAAAAGTTTTGGATCTGTGAAAGATAATATTAAGACATTTTGAAAAAAAGCATTTTAAAAGTTACCTACTGAGAGGAAATTTTTTCAAATCATGTAATTGACAAAGGACTTGCTCCCGGAATATATCAAGAACTCTCAAAACTCCACAGTAGGAAACCTAATAACCATTTTTTAAAATGGGCACAAGACTTGAACTAACATTACCCCCAAAAGGAAATAAACACACATATGATGGGCAAAATAATCCCCACCTCCTTCCTCCTGCTAAAGATGTCCCCCAGACCTACGAATATGTTGTATTACCCTAGCTTATTGGGACAGACCCTGTGTAGTCATAAGCATCCTTCAAATTGGAAGAGGGAGGTAGAAGAGGTTAGAGTCCCAGATATCTGGAGATGCTATGCTGCTGGGCTTTGAATCTATGCCAGGCAAAGAAGATAGCCTCCAGAAGCTGGACAATCAAAATAAAAGAAAATAAATTATTCCCCAAAGCTTCCAGGAGGAACATAGCTCTACTATCACCTTGATTTTAGCTCGATGAGACCTATTTTAGACTTGTGACCCTCCAGAACTATAAAATAAGTGTGTTGCCTTAAGCCACTAGGTTTGTGGTAATTTGTTACAGGAGCAACTGGAATACAACATGAAAAGAGGTTCAATATCATTATCCATTGGAAACAGGCAAATTAAAGCAAGGATGAGATACCACTACACACCAATGAGAATGTCTTAAGTAAAAATCTACTGACAATATGAAGTGATGGTAGGAGTGCCGAATAACTGAAACTCTCAGACTTGCTGGTGGAAATGCAAAAGAGTAAGACACTCGGAAAAACA
The DNA here is from genome assembly GCA_039655065.1 of Glossophaga mutica. Taxonomy (NCBI): domain Eukaryota; kingdom Metazoa; phylum Chordata; class Mammalia; order Chiroptera; family Phyllostomidae; genus Glossophaga; species Glossophaga mutica. Next base: position 139,608,215 of record CM077305.1, on the reverse strand, counting down.
GCCTGGCCTGTTCTTGAAATGCTAAATATACACCTACTATATAATCCAGCCATTCTAATCTCAGAATTACCCAGGAGAAATGAAAACATTTGTCTGTATAAAGACATGAATGTTCATTTCAACTTTACTTGCAAGAGCCACAAAGTAGAGACACCCCAACTATCTATCAACAGGTGGATGAATAAACAAACTGTGGTATGTCCATAAAGTGGAATTATTCCAGTAATAGAACACTGATACATGCTACAATATTAATGAATCTCAAAATAATTATGCTGAATGAAAAAAAAAACAGATGGAAAAGAGTAATACCTTATAAATCCGTTTATATAAAATTCTAGAAAATGCAGTCTAATCTATAGTGACAGAAACAGAGCAGCAGGGAACAGAAGGAAAGGATTACAAGAGGAAGGAGAAAACTTTTCAGGTGATGGGTATGTTCATGATCTTGACCATGGTGATGGTTTCACAAGTGTATGTATATGTTAAAACTTACTAAACTGTACACTTTAAATATCCAGCTTATGCCATATCATTTATATCTCAACAGAGCTGTTACAAAAGAGCCCAATACCAATGGATTTATTTCTCTTGAAAAACACTGTATCACAAGTACTCTGATGACATGTGGAAATAGAACGAATCCAAAATGATTAAGAAGAATTAAAGTTTGAGAAAAAGTTTCATTTTATTAATCAGTTTCTTTCAGTTTTATTTTCCTTTTCTGGATGTGTAAGAGTAATGCAGTATAGGATAAAAATATATCTATGTCTAAAATAGATCTATTAATAGCTATCAAGTAAAAGCCCTGAGTAGTCAGAAGGCATTGCGTCATAGTTTAATTTCAGTGGCAGCTTCTCTATCTTTCTCGTTCTCTCTCTCTTAGTGGGTTTATAAAATAATAGTACATCTTTCAGCCAATGATGTCTTAGAGTCAAAGACATGTAGGACATCCCAGATTGGATCTTCTCATCACCTTCAGGGCTACTACCATGGCCCAACCCTTCTCATCCCTGCCCTGGCTTAGTGTAATAGCCTCCTGACTGCTTTTCTTAGTTTCACAGTTGGACCCTTATGATCTGTTCTCAGCATAGTAAATAGAGTGATTCTTTTAAAAAGTAAATCAAATCAGGTAATTTCCCTGTGCAAAATTCTCCTGTGACTTATCTCATTGAGATTAGAAGCCAAAATCCTTACAAAATCCTGCAATGTCTGTGCCATTCTTCACCACATGCCAGCTTCTTTGCTTTCCAACAAGTATGTTAAGAATGCATCTACCTCAGGGTTTTTGCACCTGCTGATCTTGATGTCTGAAATTCTCTCACCCTGACTTTTGTATGGTGTACCACCTGTAACTCCTTAGGTCATTGTTCAAATGTCATTCTATAAGTGAATCTTTCTTTATAACCTATTTACCATTGCAATTCCCTTCCAACACCCTTGGCTAGCAGGCCAATCTCTGGTTCTTCTTCCCTACCTTACTTTTCTCCAGTCTCCTTTGCTGCCTTACTTTTCTCCTATCACCGTATGACACACATATATTTTATTTAGTTGTTTGTTTTGTCCTTTTATCTGTCTTTCCCTCACGCCAGTATGTAACCCCCATGAGAACAATGGATTTTTATCTGGTTTGCTCTTTCCTATGTCCCCAGTACCTAAAACAGCTCCTTAACACATAGCACACACCCAAGACATATTTGTTGTTGAATAAATGAGTGAATTGCTGCTGAATAAATGAATGGATGAATGAGTAGCTTGTAGTACAACCTGAAGTTCAAGGTAGAAATTTCTTTAAAATTTTGTGTTTTCTTTAAAGTATTCATATGTATTATTCACTTTATATATATGTATATCTATGTTTTATTATGAACATATTTTATCTCAAAATCTTTGAGGCAGAATGATAGTCCGGGAACATGTCTATCCATAGTCCTTATAAATCAGCGTATGCCACAGACTGAGAAGCAAAGACAAGCATTAAGAACTTCATTTTATCTTGATATAAATTCATTTGTCCAGCTCTTGCCACTCAAGAGAGGTGGAGAGAGAGCTTTAGGATTCCCAAGAGATTTCAAAACATGCAGATACATATAAGAGGTTTGCAAAGCTGGAGACACCGAATTGATAGCAAATAGGCTGGCTCTACAGCTGAGTAGGTCTCTATAGACTTAGAAAACACATAATATGGTACAAGCCAATAAAATTTTGGGGGAAATGAGTCTTTAATACCAAGAATCAAAAGTTGGTTAATGTTAGCTAAATTCGATTATTTGATATTGGGTTGGGGAAGTAGAAATGAAGTGAGCAGGGGAAAATGGGAACAGTGAGTGCTATTGGTGGACAGCTTTTTGTTTTAAAAAGGGCAAAAGGGCCAGACTGAGCTCTTTTTCTGTTGTCTGTATTTGTATTAGGCAAAAATAATGTCTTTTAATACAAAGATGGTCTCTTTTTTACTTGACAATAAATGGCAGCCATTTGATAAGTTCCTCCTACTCTCCTTTCCTTCTGGCACTTTCCAGCATGGTCTTTCTCCACTTTCCTGTTTTTTCTTTGTTCCCCCACGCCTTGATAACATAAGAAAAAAAAGTTGGACATAAGTTTAGAAGAAAATGAGTTCAATGTGGAGATTCTGAGTGCTAGGAGTTCGAAAGAGCATGTGGCTGGCTCGCAGTCCTTTTGGCAGAGCCTGGGGGGAGACCTGGCAGAAGTCCTCCAGGCCTTCACGGGTGGAGGGCTGCACACCTGGCCCGTACACTGGGCCCTGCAGAGCAGCCTAATCTTCCCAGCCTGTGGGTCACCCCACAGTCTGTAAATTTGGGTGGAAGTTTCTTCTGGGGTGGAGAAAATATAAACGAGACAGTTTGTTCAGCATCTGCTATAGATTGTGGTGAGGTGCATGCATATGCTGGGCTTTATTGATATAAATCATTTTGTCATGAGGCATCATCAGCACTAAGGTAAACGAATCGATTGCATTTTGTCATTATGGAAAATCATCAGGTTGTGTGTTCTATAATTTACCCACTGTCGGTTTTGAATAGAGCACTTTGCACTGAGGTATTTATCATATTTGCAGACCCTGAGATGACTTATGACTCTCAATTTACTCCAGCTTGTTCCTTCATAGTTTCTCCACCTTTCCTCCAGTGATTCAGGCCCCACAGGTCCCTGGGTCACCCTCCAACAGGAGGGTAAGAGGAATAACTATCTGAGCAGTATGTTCAGGCTCCTCTATGAATGAGAACCGGAATGGGGGTGGGGGGTGGTCGGATGCGAGAAGGAATAAAGGAAAAACATGCCCTCAGAAGGTGTGATACAGCAGGTACTGCACACATGCCTGCCATCTTTTTGCGACTAATGGAAAATTCTAGATTCCTAGAGAAGAGCACTTACTCAGTTATGTGACACAAATAAGTAAATGAAAATTAACCCTTCCAGTATTCCTTAAAGAGTTCTAAAAAAGTGACCTAAATATAACATTTTTCACATATATCCCACCATGATTTTAGAGATTTACAAAAGAATTATGTCTTTTCTGGTTTCCATTGTCTAAATTCTTTAATTTTTCATCTTATGGAAAACACTACTGACACATGACCAAAGAAAAAAATCTTGCGTGAGTGTACTATATCAATGTCTGACTTACCTCATCGTTCATTCTCTTTGCCAGAGTATTTAAAAAATTTTTTTCTCATAATCCCATTTTTCACTGCCTGCAGGGGTGTCAGAATGTGGAGAGTCCCCGAATGTGGCACCTCCAATGTTTTGTTTATTTAAAAGGTCCTCGCCTTTTCTCCTGCCACCTCTTTTCCCCTAGAGCCTAGTTCTTTAGGCTAGTTGCCTTTTCGTGACTTCTTGGAATAGTTCTGTAGTACACGCCGCCTTTCTTCTTGACCTGTAAGTCCATTTAAAGCCACAAACCTCTCATATGTCCATTGTTTTCCTTCATCTACTCACCAAATGCAGTGCACAAACTATATTCAGTAAAGACATTCATTCTCATTGTCCAAGGCAGAGGAGACTCAATCAAGGATCTATTGAAGGATTCTGGATTTTGGCAAAATCTGGAGACAGTATGCCAAGTAAGGTCAAATTACTCTAAAAATGCATGTCCTTAGGCACAAGGGCTGTCTTAGTTCTGTCTGCATACGCTGAGGCACCCAGCACAGAGACTGTCACAGGGAACAACGTGTTGTTAAGTGAACTAGCTTGACGTGTGACTCCACTGTTGGGTTAGGGATTATGAGGACCCAGCTAGGCAGGTATCTGAGCTACCTTGCCTTGATCCATCTAGCTGCCTTACAAATATTCCACCATGGATGGAATTGTGGGAGAGTTCAGAGGAATGAATATGTGCTTAGGCTCTGGAATCAAACTCCGGGCTTACATCTTGAGTCTGCTGCTTTCTAGTTGTAGGACTCTGAGCAAGTCTAAGACTCAGTTATCTCATTGTATCGTGGAGATAAACTGGACCTTGCTAAAAAAAGATTGGTATAAGGATTAAATGAGATGATCATGTACAGTTTCCAGCACATACATAAACATAGCAAGCATACATTTATTGTGCTGGTGTAGCACAAAAAGTCACTGAATGGCTTCACGAAATCACTGCCTGATGTTAATTGGGAAAAAAACCTGTGACCAGCACTGATCCAAGGTCAGTTTGTATAATGAAGACCACACAATTTCACCACAGTCAGAGTGAATTTGCTCTGATCTGCCCAGGCTCCCTGCTGTATCCCACCATGCACATCTGACTGTGTGTGAGGTAACAGCTGGGATGCAGTCTGTCCTTATGCTGGGAAACAAGCTCATGCCTGCATGTAGACCCATGTCTCGTTTACTCCTAATGTGCGTCAAAAGGAAAGGTTTCCTCTTTGGGTTTGCAATAGGTGACCTGATTTGCCCCACCTAAACTAATCCACAAAGCAGGGTCGTGAATCTTTCCACAATATTTTCAGGTTTGTGTTCATTTTGGTGAAAGTATCATTCACTAGTGCTGAGGGGAGCTAAGCACAGGTGGGAGGGAAAGGAGACAAGTCAAAAGGCCCAAAGATCGCCCCGTCTCTGTGGTGTCTTACATTTGGTTGCGGAGAGCTGGGATTTATACTGCCCTCGGACCAGCCTGCAGGTGGACCCATCTCCATTGCAAACTCCACAGTTATCTTCCTTGGCGATGCTCCCAAGCTGGTGATCACAGCCAACAATCTAGAAAGAGAGAAAGATGTGTAATTCAACCAGGTCTCTGCTGCTGGACCACAGATCCCCGCATCATCCTTGAAGAGGAATAAAACATGTTTCTCATAAAGGGGACTGAATTTAGCTGGATCAAGCTGAAGAAAAGAAACAGGATGGATAAAGATGTTTTATAGTTCAAAAACAAACAAACAAACAAACAAACAAACAAACAGAAAGATAGTTGGGATGGGGGAGGGAGGGCGGGGAAGGAGAGAAACAGGAAGGGTGAGAAGGTGGAGAGGAAGATCTTGCACTGTTGATAGTGTAGAACCTTAATTCAGCAATAATTCCCACTGTTAATAGTTATGATTCACCCAAATCATACACACACAAATACAACCATGAGATAACTGTTACAGGAAAAACTTAATGAATGATCTCCATGTCTCATATGTTCCTTAGAATGTAAGACGCATAGGGGTAGGAGTTTTGTATACTGGGTTCCGTGATGTATGCCAAGCAACTAGAACGGTGCCCGGCAAATTGTAAGACTTAATAAATATTTGCTGAAAGGTAATGAAAATACTTCTTTTTCTAGCTACAAGAAGAGAAACAGAATCACACAATCAGCTGAAAGAAACGAGGTTGCCGTACACGTGTGCAGTGGACGAGGCGGGCTGAGACAGAGGGCAGCAGAGATACCCAACACTGAGAGCCTGCTACGTGCCTGCACTGTCCCAGGCACAATGCATGTAGCTCATTAATTCAAAAGTCATGTAAGACAGCCCCATTTTATAGGTGAGGTCATGAAGGCTGCTAAGGTCACTTAGTTGTCTTGCCAAGGTCACTTAGTTAATTAATAAGCAGCCACGTTCTAAATGCATCTAACAAAATATTTACAGTTAGTCCAAGTCAGGCTTAACAAAATCACAAGCATTTATTGAGTATATGGGCAAAATCATTTGTATTTTTACTCTTTCCTTTCCAATGTTCAAGTTAAAAAAAAAGATTCAAATCCAAACTCTACCATTGTGTCTCTCTAGTTCTCATTCAATCTGGTATAAAATACTTATTCCACTCCCAACCTATTTCAACTACTGTCTTTGATGAAATAAAGTGGAACTATAATGACATTTAAAGGGGCTTATCTCCACAAGGTATCCACAATTTGTCCTTTTAAAAATCTAGTTGTTAATATGACCTTTCTTTGAGGCCTGATTTTTCCTTTCTATACCTTTAATTAGTAATTGCAAGCACACGTTTAGACAAAGGCTAGAAAAATACAATTATTTAACATTGTGTTTAAATGTACTATGTTTTAAAAAGTGTTAATGTGTATTTTTTTCATTAAAAGCACATAGGCTTTTTAAAATAGCCTGACAAAACTCCCACTCCTTCAACAGTTGTACCTTTTTTGAAACGTGAAGATGTCATTTAGAAAACACAGTGCCCGGCTCTTAGGTTGGGAGCAAAGGCAAGCTAACTTCATCTGGAAAGGTTCACTGTGGCGAAGCAGCAACGCCCCTCAGCAGGTTCAGAGGCTACAGTGAGGCCATGTCAGAATTCAACCAACACTCATCCATGCAGAGCCAAGCGCATGCTGGTTTAAGACTTCTTTGATGTTCTATACGACTGTAATAAAGTTATTTTCGAAAAGAACCCACACCTGAGCTGAACGAATTCTGTACTCACTCTTACGTCCTGATCACAGTGTGAAATGGGAGTGCAGAAGTAATCTGCTTACAAAAAATCATTTAATTACTCAGCCAACAATGATCCAAGGTCTGCTACGGGCCAGGCACCGTGCAAAGAACAAAATCCAACGGTGGGTGTAAGCACACAGAGGCCCACCCTCCTGAGTCTAGTGCCAGAGGGCCATTATCACTCCAATCATCAAACGCAATAAATGTAAAATGATAGTCATTATACAAGCTATAAAACAGGATACATGGTAGTCCGAGAGCATAAAATATAGAGAATTTGATCTGGTTTCGGAGGATATCTAGCCAGAGAAGAGATCCATAAGGAAGCGTCTCTAGAGCTGAGATGTGAATAAGGACTCAGAGGTAACGAGGCAAAGGGGAGGTGTTGCTGGGAGGTTTAGAGCATATTTTAGTCTTGCCTAGATCCTAGCTAATTAGAAAGTAAGCCAAAAGCAAAGTTGGCAAAGGAAAAAAAAATCACAACAAAATATTTGCAAATTAAATCATCTGAGTGCCTTAGTAGGGTCGAATCCTTGGAGGACACATGACAATGTTAATTTAGGCAGAAATCAAAGAATCTTTGACTCTGCTGCTGTTGTTTGGATTTGGAAAGAGATGAACTTAATCTTACAAGATTCTCATCCCTGTGGCAGGACAAGATGGGCAGTGGGCATGGGAAAACACTCTCAGGTGTCTCAAAGCTAAGTAGGTTTATTTTTTAAATTAAAGAAATTTCAGGTTTCTCAAAAGGTTTAAGTTTTTCTGGAAGGTTTTTAATTGGTTCCAATGTCTCTAAAGGAGCCAAAAAGAAGATAATCATGAAAACCTCTCTAATCCCAAAGATTTCTTGTGCTTCTAAAGCCATTTTAAGAACAGAACAATCCAGCTTCACAGATCCAAAGTATCAGTCATGTTAGGGATAGCTAAATAGAAGGTGACATATTTTAAGGCTAACTCGGGCAGACCACCAACAGACCATGAATGCAGGCTTGTGGACCCCAGGATATGAACCAAATCAGTTCTAACTGGGCTTTGTTTAACTTCAGAATTGAAAAGACAAACATCACCCTGACACAATTCCTTCCCCCCCATATCAATTCCTTTGGAGGATGCCAGAAATTTCTCACTCAATTACTTTTAAATTGTGGAATACTTTATCATCAGATAAAATGTTCTTATTTAGGTCCAAGTGGAAAATTATTTGCAGTTATATCAGAAACATTATTGTTGACATAACTTAATCTTTTGTTTTTTAATAACTGTTAGAATAATTAAAAACTAGTTGAATTTATTTTAACAGCCATCATTAATATCAGAAAAAAATAGGAATACAGAACTGGGCTTAATCAGCAGGTATAATGTCAGACCCTCTGTGCCTCTGCACATGCTAATACTCTTGCCTGGAAATAATTCTTTATTGGCAAACTCCTATCTCTTTATTTGGCAAACTTCCCCAATTCTGCATTTGGCAAACTCCTATTCATCCTTCAAACCCAAAATCATCTCAAAAAAGTATTTTCCAGATTCCAGAGTTAACTGTTGTACTGCTTCATGCTTCCTTAGCCTTTTGCTCGTAACTCCATGTGGGAGGGATAACAGTTGCTACACAGTACCCATCTTCCTTATTTTTCTCAGTAACAAAGCTTCAATTTTATTTTGGGTGGTGATATATCCAGTTAAAAGAATATATTGCTCGTTGGCTATGTGATGAAGTTGTAATTAGTGAAATAAGAATAGAAGTATGTGGGATTCCTGGGAAGACAACTTACACAAGTCGACTTAGCTGGGGAAGGTCCCTTCTGTCTTTTGCCTGATTGCCTTCCTCCCTCCCTGCCGCCCTCCCTGCCTCCCTACTTCCCTCCTTTCCTGTCTTCCTTCCTTCCTTCCTGATGACTCCGGTTGCTGTCTGGAAGAATGAGACAATCCTGAAACTGGAACCTTGCTTTAGGGTAGGCAGAGCAGAAAGAGACAGAGCCTCGTCCTAGAACCCTTCTTGGACTGATCATATCTTTCCTTGACTTTTGTGAGAGTAAATTCTGTAAGCCAGTATTCTTTGGGGGTTTCTTTTATATCTTCTCAATTCAAATAGTTATATAACTTATACGGAGTTTAATCTATTAAGATGTCTGTCTCCACACGAGATTGTGGGCTATTGGAGAGCCCCTGTTGAATTAATGTTTGTTATTTCTGCCACTTATCAGTCTGACATTTGAAATGCACAGTGAATGTTGTTGAATCAGTGGAACACATAACACCAAACATAATAATTTGCTAATAATTTTGGTGTAGGCTACAGAGAGGCAACCTGAGATTGCAATCATTGATGACACACATGTATACGAAATGTGCATGTTGTGTGTTTATGTGTTTGCTTGTATCTGTGTATACAAAGAAACAGATATACCATTAAGGACAACTAGAGACCAAACTTGACTCTCTGTCCTGATGCATGAACAAGAATTACTGTGAAGAGCCCTGGCTGGTGTGGCTCAGTGGACTGAGTGCTGGCCTGCAAACCAAAGGGTCACTGGTTTGATTCCCAGTCAGGCAGGACATATGCCTGGGTTGCAGGCCAGATCCCCAGTAGGGGCTGCATGAGAGGCAACCACACATTGATGTTTCTCTACTTCTCTTTCTCCCTCCCTTCCCTTCTAAAAGTAAATAAATAAAGTCTTAAAAAAAAAGCCTTACTGTGAAGAGGTACACTTTTTAAGAGACTATTTCCCAAGCACCTACGCTCGTTACTAGTGAAATGTCATGGAAGGCAATGTTCAGGTCACTGAGTTCCCAGACCCACCCCATTCTGGACCAAACATTAAAGTGAGATAATGACCACTCATAACTTTGGCAATTGCATAGAATTCTTTTGTAAAGAATGGAAAACTAACTGGATATTTTGGATATGGATATTTTGGCCTAATGCAGCTTATTAGTATTCTGCTATTAGGTGACAGCTCGATATTGTGGTCTAACCCCTTCTACACCCATTTAAGATGATTGCGCAGCATTGTTTTCCTTCCTGCTTTCCTTTCCTCCTTCCTTCAAAAAAGTTTTTGTCTCTGGTGACATAACATGTGAGAAACTCCAAGATGTTTTTATGGTTTAAACACCCTTAGCAAGGACATCAACTTTTGCTTTTCTATCTTAAATATATGTCTTTTGCATATGTATTTGCACACAGACATGCGCTCTTCTGTCTTTTGAGCAGAACACACACACTTAGCAGTGCTTATTTTCCTTCATTCTTCTTCAGGGTTTACTATATATAGGGGGAAAAGCCTCTCTCCAAACAGAAAAGTAGGACTATCACATCCAGTCCAAGTTGGCTCACAGACGTTTAGCATGTCGTGCAGATTTTAGGCATCAGGCCTGCAGTATGTGCTGATAGGGGTTTCTTCCTTCACTTTACACAGCTGATAGCAAGTGAACAGGCAGGACACAAGACTGAAACTCTCTAGACACTGAAATATGTATAATAAGATGTCTTCACTAGGAGCCACAGGAGAAGAAAAGATCATCACATAAACAATTTGGAGAATGTAAATACACACAGTCCGTAAGCAGATACCATGCCCCAGACTGACATGCTTAGGTAGGTTCACACTGGCCACATTTCAAATGGTTTCCCATAAGAACCTCAATTTCTAGCATTAAATACTGAGCCAGTGATGTCAAGCTTTTCTTGGTCCAACACCATGAGGTAACAAATTTTTAAATCCCTTTATTTTCAGCACTGGGAAAGACAAATATGGAAAACTAAACTTTGCAAATCTGATCACAGCTGGTCTTATTTATAATTATTTAATTCAGATAGAACTTTATGGGGAAGAGTGTGCTTTTACACACATTATAACTCACTATTTTTGTTAACAGAGAAGGTAGTATATCTCTAACATTATCTTCAAAAGATTTAGATATTGATTGATTGGCTTATGCCTTGCCTTATTATAAGAAGATTTCTTACATATACATATGATGCAACATGATGTAATTCTTGAATGAAATGGAAAAATGGGGAAAAGAGAATAATGATGGTAAGAAAGATGAAGAAAGCCATAAATGAGACAACTGCATAGAATGCACACTGTAAGGTCCTATACATTTGCTAGAGGGGGTCACATAGGTGGTTGTGAGCTTCCTAGAAACGAGAACATCAGGAGTTACAAGGCTGGCAGCACCTACCAGATCTTTTAGAAAATGTACTTGGATAGGGTAATGCATTCCTTGTAGTAGATGTGCATTAAATATTTATGTAATTAATGAATGACAAATCGGCTCAGGAGAACTGAGAGTACTGGAGTCCTGGATATATGTGTGCTGTGAGTGTCCTGAAAGAGTGTCACGTAACAATGTCCCAACAACATCTGAGCAAATAAGTACAAGGATTTTTAAATAACTTGTTTTTCAATAACCTTTGATGAACCCTAATGGTCAGGGAACACTGGGTAAAAGCAAATTTAAGAAGCCAAAGCAAATCATCCAGGCACAGAGTGTGGTGATGGGCTGATTTTAAAAAAGGATAGATGTTACAGTACTTAGAGCTGGGCTGGCAAAAACATGTCCCCTATGCAGCTGCTTCTCCTGGCAGGATCCACAGCAGACATTGCTAATCAAGGGCAGCACTCCTTGCCACTGAGACTTCATGTGGTCCCAGATCCTCCACTACATGTGTCCTTGAAGCCAAATCCAATAGATGACAGCTATCAAGCAAGGAGACTAAACCAATATGCCATCCCAGAGTCAGAGAAATGAGTTGGCTGACTATCTTTTAGGCAATTCTCCAATATTTCTCTTAAGTTTAACATTCTCTTAAGATATGAATGATTCAAGTACAGATTATAACACTGTGGTTTAGAGAAGGTAAATGACTTACCTAAGGTTACATAGCTGGTAACTAACACAATCAAAATACTAACTTGGGATTCCTAAGTATAGTAGGATGCCTATGAACGGTGAAAACACACTATTTATTATGGCAATTTATTATGTATTTATTATGGCAATGGTGAACAGTGATAACAAGGTTGAATATTTCTATCCAGATCACTACCACTAGAGGTAGACTTATACCCAGCGATGAATAGATGGCTTCGTGTGTTCAATATGATGTGGAAACACATCTAGGAAGTAAATGGGAAGATACCACCCCGCATCTATACCTCTGCTCCACACCTCCCTGATTATCCCCTCCCCCACCCTCACAAACATACACATATACGTAAGCTACGCCTCTCATGGTTTGCTGTGGAAGCCTAAGTTTCCTCCTTTACAGACTTGTTTCTTTTCAAACATGGTTTTCAATATGAGGAAACAAGATCCCGGGTCATTCACAAAGGTGCTAATAGTGGTCCATGAGCTATGTTTAGTATTTCCAAAAGCCTAATGGAAATATATTTATCAGCAATAAAACCACATAAGGTCACCAAAACACCAACCATCTCATCATACAAATAAGCTGAATCCTAATATTTATTGTTTAATTCTTAATTGTACTCAGGACTTCAAGTCATAAAATGGGAAAGCAAATTATTACTTAATACATTCAGTGTTATGAGTGAATGGAAACTTCCAAAACATAAGGCCCACAGGAACAAAATAATAAAGCACTTCTTTGTCTGAAAAAGTTGCAAACCACTGCTGTAGTCCTTGGTTTGTTGTTCAAATACCTTTGGGAGGATTAACACATGAAGCTGTTGATTATACAATACTGAAATTAAATCAAATCAAGTGAACATGAGGCATTGTGCTGGCTATTACGGTGCTGTGGGGAATACACATAAGTAGTAGTGGGCATGATCCCAATCGAGGGTGAATGGGCTTGAGCAGATCACTCCCTCAAAATAGGTGGGAATAGAAAGGGAGTAAATTCTCCGTGACTAAAGGTCAAAATGGCATGGAGGAGGAGAAAGCAGAGGGAAAAGCCACCTGCAGAAGGGAAAATAAAGAAGTGTTTGCCAAGCACTTCCTGTATTTGGGTACAATGCATATCTTCTCAATTAATTCTTATAACATCCCTGAAAATTAGCTACAATTATGTCTACTTCACAAAAATAAAATGGAAGCTCAGAAAGGCTTATCAAGCTGCCCAAGATCACATTACCAGGATTTGGTGATGCTGGAGTTGCAATTTGGGCTATGGCACAGTTGAGTGATCTCTTAATCCTATGACGTATTATGTTTCTTTTGGGGGTTACGGGGCAGTGAAGAGACAAGAAGGAAGAGGATGAACATGCTTCTGTCAGCCATACCTTGTTGCCAAAAGCAACAGCAGTCTCACAGTTCCAGGTACTAAGATTGAGCACCAGGAAAAAAGTGGGATCTTTGCATTTAGGATCTTTGAAAGTATGTCCTCATAGACAGGCTTTTTATTTTCTTTTTTTAGGAAGAAGTGAATGTATTTAAAAAACTAGTTACTTTTGTTCAATAGGTACACACATGCCACAGGGAAATTCTGGTAAACACCCACAATTATTAGACTAGATGATGAGCTGTAGCTCTGTTATAGTGTAATACACTGCAACATGAAAAAAATTTATGTGAAAGCATCAACTCCTTTTCCTTGAGGCAAAGATTTTCCAAAGGAATGCTCCCTGTATATGGCCTTCCCTCCACCGATGGTTTACCCAACCCTGGGAGTACTGCTCAGTTTCCTTCTGGATCCACCGGAGTCCTTGCAGTGGCCCACAAGGACCTAAATCACTTAACTGAATTACCTCTCTGACCTCATCTCCCTCTGGCTCACTCTCCTTGCTGTCTTCAAACAAGCACCTTCTTGTCTCAGAACAGCACAGCTGTTACCTCTGACTGAAACATTCTTCCTTAGACACCTCTATAGCAGATTTAAGTCTTTGGCAAACTTTCATCTCCTCAATAAGGCCTACTTAGTCCAAACTATTTAAAGCTGATTCCCTCCCCAGATTCAAGTTCTCTTGCCCTGTCCCATTTTGTCCTATTATTCTGTGATGCTTACTTTATACTACAATAAAATTTACCTATTTATTAAGTTTGATGTTTATTTTTGATCTCCTAATAGAACATAATACCATAAAGTATCTAAAAACAAATAACTAGTAAAAATTTGTTGAATGAATGAATGAAGTATAGTTACCTCCACCTAATCTGCTGCTTCACTTTCTGCAGTTTTAGTTACTCACAGTCAACTGTGGCCTGAAAATATTGAATGGAAAATTCCAGAAATAAACAATTCATAAGTTTGAAATGGCCTGCTGTTCTGAGTTGTGTGATGAAATCTCCCGCCGTCCTGCTTTGTCCCACCTGAGACATTAGTCATCCCTTTGTCCAGCATCTCCATGCTATAAAACGCTCCCTCCCCATTAGCCAGCTCGGCCATCAGATACTGTCCAGATATCACAGTGCTCATGTTCAAGTAACACTTGTCGTACTTAATAGTGGCCCCAAAGTGCAATGTTGGCAATTCAGAAGTGCCAAACAGAAGCCATGAAGTGCTGTATTTAAGACCAAAGATGAATATTATCAAGTTAATAAGGAAAGAAAAAAATCATAGGCTGAAGTTGTTATGATCTAGGGTAAGAATGAGTCTTTTATTCATGAAAGCATGAAGAAGGAAAGAGAAATTTGTGCTAGTTTTGCTGTTGCAACTCGAACTGCAAAAATTATGGCCCTAGTGTGTGATAAGTGCTCAGTTAAGATGGAAAAGGCAGCAAATTTGGAGGGTGGGGGAGACATGCTCCTGTTGATGACAACATGTTGCACCAGAAAGCGTTGAGCTTATGTGAAGATTTCAACAAGGGGTCCCTTGAAATAAGTGACCACATTCACATATCTTTCATTACAGTATATTTTATAATTATTATATTTTATTATTATTTACTTTTGTTAACTTACTACTGTGCCTAATTTATAAATTAAACCTCATCACAGGTATGTATATATAGGAAAAAACATAGCACATATAGGGTTCTGAACATTCTGAGGTTTTTGCCATCCACTGGGGGGTCTTAGAACATATCCCTTGTGGATAAGGGGGGCCCACTGTATAGGCATGGCTACAAATGATTTATTATGATTTATCATGATCTCAAAAAATTTTCCTCTTTGTCCCAACCTAAAACATAACAGCTTCCACCACTTAAACTCTCTGCCACTAGTTCCAAACACCAAAAAACAGCTCTCTGTGAAACAAACAAAAAAATCTCTGAGTGAATCAGTTTTTAGCACTGTAATCTGAGAGTTTAATTTCTACTTGTCACTTTGCCTGCTATGTCTCTAGTCCTTCATCCATTACTCCAGAATTGCCTTAGGGTACAAATGCTTATTATTTCCAAGCAAGTCTCCCTCTGACCTCTTTTCCACTAGGCACAGTGCTCTGGGCATCACGCCCTCACTCTGACACCAACTCTGGACCTGGAAACTTACTTTATACTTGATCTCCTTACTGCCTGATTCTTGGCTCTTCCTAAGGGATTTTAGTTGGACAGCCCCCTGGCCTGACTCTTCCCATTACTCTGTGTGAGCTTTAGCTCTTTGGGTCATCTGGCTGGACTAGAGCCATGGTCTTTCTCCATACCTAACCTACCTACCCCTACCCCCACCATAGGGACTTTAACCACTTCTGTGGTTAGTCTATAGAAGGACCTGGTTCCATAGGAATGAGATTTTACCAGGTGCTTTTTAGAAGGGGACCATTTCTATCTTCCTTATTGTTTGAGCTAGATATAATTTCTTGTGCTCCTCATTAGCTTGCTTATCCTGCAGTTCTAGAGATGCTGAGGGATCACCACTGCTTTTGTGGTGCTTATCTCTTTATACTATATAGTAAATGGGAGAAGAGGGAAATGCCAATGTTAGGGGTATAAGACTGCTGCTAGAAACAGCAGTGAACTTATTTGATTGCAAATGTATTTAAGAGTTTTTCCAATGCTGCCTTTCTGGAAATCAAGAATCTGATCTATTTAATAGCTGGATAAAGACCCTAAAAGGGAAAAGGAGAATGGCTAAGTCTTATTTCTAATTCGCATATTAAATTTCTTAGGTGCTACTAGTCTGATTTATTTTGCTCCTTTCTTATTTATTTCAGGGTCTGTTTTTAGTTAAATGTATTTGTCTGGTAGTCTTCAGCAGAAATCCTAAGAATTAACTTCATATAGAAATGTGTGCGTACAGACACTAGAATCCATTCTCAGCATATTGTCAGGAGACTTTTCTTTAACAAGCTGTCTTCTCCCTTCCCTGCTTCCAAAATTAGGGTGTCTGGAGAATGTGAAACAAAATTATACAAAGGCTTGACCTCTGCCCTTGCTTCTGTCTCTCAGACTATGAAGTACCCAAGAGGGAAAGTGTTGAACTTGGCCTTACTTCACATGGCATTAACTGTAATTCTTTGTGAATTGTGGTGACATCATGGTGTACTTTGACATCACTGCTCAGACTCCCTTCTGCTGCTGGGCATACAGTGCATCGTTTTTGTTCAAACACAAGAGTCCTTTGTTGAGAAGAAAGGATGGCAGCTGGTCTTCTGCCCGTGTGCAAACGTGGACTGCACGGAATGTGTCTGCTCGGTAAGTCACCACAAAGTAGCCATTCTGCTACTACGATGGCTAGAACTCATTCACACGCATAGCTCTGGAAAACTTTGTAAAACTTACATCTAAAGAGTTCAAAATTCAGATATGGGCCATAAGTCAGCAAATTTCTGGCATAGTAAAGCTCTCATTTACCTGTCTGAACATGTTATCTGAAGTCAATATTCCAGAAGCAGTAGCATGCTGGCTGTATGTGAGTGTCAAGCTACAGGTGAAGAAAAAGCAAAGTAAAGAGGGATGCATCTGTCTCCCAGGCCCTTCTCCTCTCACTGTAAGTGTCCAAGCATTTTGGATCACCAAACCAGGAGGACTTCTGCCTCTCAAGTCAATTCCTGGCTATTTCCCCAAACCTACTACTTTATACTTTGCTATTTTTATACAAAGATATTGGTGCTATTATGCTTCTGACTCAAAGTCAGTCAAAGATGTCCTCAGCTGATGTATTTCTTCGCTTTTCCTGAGTTCGTTCCTGCCATTTCTGTCTCAGAGTACAGTCTGAGAAAACCACTCAAAAGAGTTTTTGCAAAAATATCATCTGTAAAATAACTTCAAACTTCTGTTCCATGTGGCCCTAATGCCTGCCCAAGGTAGAAAATTTTCAGATTAGTTTAAGAAATGAAATGTTTAATATTATTCCCAGAGGTATAAATCATATTATAAAACATGTGGGTAGGATAGTAAACATCTTTTATTGAAAAAAATTTTTTTTCACTCTGTCACAGAATAAATAGAGGCAGATATGATCCTGTGTTCTACCATGAGCCTTATCTTTGTTAAAAGTATATTTTTCTCCCTCTGGAAATGTTACACTTAAGACCAACTGGACCATAATGTCCTACCTCAGCCTTTTATCATGTGTTCACTTCCCTGGCCACTTCTCAACCTAGGGCATCATTGCTTATACCAAGAATCTACCTGTTGTAGAGCCCTAGGCCATGAAAGAGGCAGCGGAACACTGTGGGCTGAGCACACAACTCAACCCGGATGTGATGATTTATTACCATTTGCTTGAATACCTCACACACTGTCAGTATGAGATTCAGTTCTCATGAGTTACAAGAGGATAATCAGATCTACTTTATGTACTCTTGTAAGAATTTGATTTGGTATCTTACATGAGTATTAAAAAGTCTAGTACAGGGCCTAGCATATAACAACCATGACCACATATCCTGGAATTTCTGGGACAATGCTATTTTCAAATCTGCTTCTCAGTCCTCACAACAGTCAGGCCATATGGGCTGATTACTTCAGGGGAGGGGTGGGGTATGTGTTCATTGTGCAAATAGGAGGTATTGGCTCCTAAATGTGAAAATGTATCTGAATCTGTAAAGGATACCTCAGTGATCTGAGCATGTAGAGGCTTGTCTCACAGCTCCAGGTACAGGCTCAAGTTTGCAAAAGCTCAGATCTACTCCAATTCCTCTGGATTTGACAACAGCAAACACAAAGTAAAAATAGACTGTAGAAAAAAAATAGACTCCTTTAGAAGAAATGGAGCTTCACTGGAGAACAGTTTTTAACTTCCCTCTATCCTGCTAAAGTAGCCATTGAAATAGAGGTACACCTGCTTTGCTCTTTGGGAAATGACAGCTGAGAGTTTCTAAAGATTCCGCTAGATATGAAAAAAACCACTCTGAAATCATTATGTTGTAGTAAATCATCTCCTCTGCAGTCCACTCAAATGAGAGAGGAATGCTTAGGATTCTTAAAATATCATTCTTTAGCTCTCCAATTCTAGACCACTAATCTAGAGTTAATCTGCGCCACTTTCAAATATGTACATGCTAGTAAAAAATCTCTAAATATATTTATCAACACAAGATAAAGATTTCTCAAAGTCATTCCCCTAATGCCTGAAATATGAGAAAAGATATGTTTTCCAGGGCTGGAGCAAGAACTTGGGGTCCTGTTTTCACCGTGGGAGCCTGTACCCCTATGAATGTGTTAACATTAACAGTTGAATTTAATGAAATAAACACTCAGGAAATCCATCTTTGTTAGAATATTCAAAGTTTATTTATTTTAATGGGGAGGAGACCTTGAATCTGAATGCGTAAGACCAAAACCAATCAGTTAATTTTTTTTTTTTTAAGAGGAGAAGTAACCTTGCTGAAACTGGGAATTCGAATTGCTTATTAATCAGAATTTGCAATAAACCAGTCAAAGCAGTCACGAAGTCCTAAGAGAAAAGTGGACTGGATGATTTTTAACGGGCCAAAAATGTCCTAAACCAGATGCTGGATCTGGTGACTGCACTGGGCTGGAAGAAGGCTGACGCCCATCATCTTGGCCACCCTTTCAGTCTCTAGGCTTGTGCCTGCAGGGCAATCAGTTGCATTTTGCTGAATCACTGCAGTACTGACAGTGGCAAAATGAACTGCTGCTTCTTTCATTTTAGACAACAACACATTCACTTAAAGGCCCCAAGATAAAAAGAAATGACTGCATGCATTTTTCCCATTCAGAAAGATGAGAAAATTCCACTAGTCACCCACTGACATAGTCAAAAATGAATTCTTATTCTTTCCTATTGTAGTCCTAGTTTAAATTCAGCTGAAACTATAACTTTCAAAGCTAAAAAAATTTCAATACTCAGTATATGTCTAATTTGGGAATAAAATTAACATTTAAATTTAGAAATATTTTAAAATTCAGATTTTTGTGATAGTTATAATTGGATTTTAGTCAGTTTTCTAAAACTACCTAAAAAGAGTTAAGATGGAAGGCTGATCTCTGTGCTACCTTCTGATCTCTCGTCAGGTACCCACGTTACCTGCTTCAGTGCCCTCGCCTGAATACTTCCTGGTGGACCGTTGGCAAAGAAGAGAAGAAATTTTTATGGCTGATGCAACAATCATAACTTGGCCATACTAAACTAAGTAACATTTCTTTTGCATGTAGTCTGTACAAGGCACGTAATATGAGATAAGAGGTTTATTTTTTTAAACTATGTAATGTGTCCTTATCAATATAGATTTAGATTTTATGTAAGTCTAAACAGAAAAGTTCTCAATTTTACAAGATTGGGTCTATCAACACTGTATTTGCTAGAAAGCAAAACAAAAAAACAGGATTTAATGATGCGGACACTGGCTAGCAGTGTCCGAGTCATTATGGATGAAATAAAACATATACATGGACTACCGAGTCTGGTGGAGGAAAAAGGACGACAGCGTGGCTTTTCTCTCAAGGGGAGCAAAATCCTCGGCCTCCTCCATGGCAGGCCTTTATTCTGTATCTCCTCACATTACAAGATGGTCCTCATTTACTATCCCCTGTTACAACAAAGGAGCCAATGCCCCTAATCACATCACAGAAGAAGGATATTAGCAAATGAAAAGGCAAAAGTGGTTGAGCCAGTTACACTGGTCCCTGCAAGGTTTAGCATGGATTTTAGGAAGTTACAACAAACATTTGCAGGGTGAGGGAGTTTTCAGCAAGAAGCAAGATTCAAAACAGCTTAGGTATATTGCAAATCTGATTACCCACCAGAGAACCTATCTGTGGGTGTGGGTCCTGTGCGTCTCTGAGTGGGAGCTGGGCCCACACCATGCAGAAGGGTCTGCCACAATTTAACCCTTGATTTTAAGGTTTTTAAGTGCTGTCCTTTCAAATGGATTCTTCACATGGTTTTGACCTAGTCTTCATGCCATTCTTTTCCACATTAAAATTCCACTATTTGAAGTCAATTATTTTCTCTAGGTGCAGGTGTGTTGCAAGGAATCTCTTATTAGGGTATATATCAAAGAGAAGATGAAAACATCTGTTAGTGCCGACATGAGAATTTTGATGAACATAGTGCTCTCCACATATCTGTGTATTGAGTTCTCAGGTGATTTTCAACCATGATTTAGTTATTCCTAATAAATGCATCAAGCAAGGACACATAAATTTTTCTAAGATAAGAGTCATTTCTCACTTCAGCAAGGTGTAGTCTTCCCCACTGAAGTCCACGAAGCCTCCTGTTTTGTGGCTAGTGAATGACAGCTGCACTGAATCGGCAGAAGATGTAAAGTAAATACTCTTAGCCATACTCTGAAGGGTGGGGAATTTTATTAGGAAATTACAGACTGTGGCAATGGACAGTTCTCACTTACCAAGTGTGATATCGAAAGGAGGCAACAATAAGTAGTGAAGAGGAAAGGAATTGCAGTTCTTGTGAAGCACATTCTATGCGCCAAGTACTGTTAGTGATTTGCAGAGTTCGTGAAGCCTGAACACACACTCACTGCACAGATGACAACACCAAAGCAACTTCCTATGTCACCTACTTAAAAAATGACAGAATTGGAATTCCAGCCTTTTCCTGGTATGTTGTCATCCTTATTACTCCGAATCGCCTAAGGTACCTGGGGACTTTGAAGTCAACAGCGTGTGTGTTCAGAAGAGTGGAGTTGCGCCACATGTATGTAGCAGGCACTCACCTGAGAGCACACTGTTGTAAGAAATAGTTCTGGAGGGAATATTTGTACCACTCAGCTTCAAAACCTGGCCCAACATACCTCAATAATGTTCTCACTGTTTGTTAGTACCCAACTAAGCACACTCTAGAGAGAAAGATGCTCCTGAAACAGTTTCTTTTTTTTTTTTTTTTAGTATTGCTTTCTTTTTTTTTTTTAATATTTTATTTATTTATTTTTATTATTTATTTTTAGAGGGGAAGGGAAGGAGAGAGGGAGAGAAACATCAATGTGCGGTTGCCTCTTGTATGTCCCCTGCCGGGAACTGGCCTGGCAACCCAGGCATGTGCCCTGACTGGGAATCGAACCGCGATCCTTTGGTTCGCAGGCCCGCGCTCAATCCACTGAGCTACACCAGCCAGGGCTTGAAACAGTTTCTTGAGAGACAAGAACTTCCAAAAAAGACTCCAACCCTTTTTCTAATAGTATGAAAATAAGCCCCTGCAAATTTATTTTCAATGCTTGTCTGTAGCGTGGCTTCCGCACTAAGTTAGTTATTACCTTAAGCAGAGGGAAAAACATCTCCAGTAGCAATTGGCAAGACTAAGGAGAAGGGAGGAGGGAGGAGTGAGGAGTGAGGAGTGAGAAAATGGAAACAAAGTGAACTCGGCCTAAGCGCAGTTCACATCTGGGCAGCCTGACCCAGCAGAGACCTTACAAACCCTGCCAACCGCCAGGGATTGTGACCTCCATGTGAACTTTTGATTTGTACCACGCAGCATCAGGAAGGAGAAGAAAACCCAGAATAAGATACTGTCGGTTCCATTGCATACCACCCTGACTTAATCATATGGTTCTTACAAATAGTACCTGCCTCTGCTTCTTCCACCCTGCCTGGGTCAAGGGCCAGGGCAAGCGACAATAAGAGTGTAGACCAATATCAAAGGACCTTTACACCCACCTCTGACTCTGTCAAAGGTAAAAGAAACACATTTGGAAAGCATGCGAACAGAGTATTTTCACATTAGTTTTTATTTGAGAAACTCATATTATTCTAAACAGCAGGAAAACTCGCAGCTTTGGCTCCAAAAATTGTTCAAGGGACAGTAGCAGGAGTGATGCAAATGCAACACAGGACCATGGGAAGAGTTACCGAGGAGCTCGTAGTCTATGGCCACACCATCCTGAACGCGCCCTATCTTGTCTGAGTAGCTCGTATCCCTGAAGGTGCAATTCTGTCTCCAGCCTGAACCAAAAGCCGTCTACCCACCCATCTCTGTTCAAATTTCCTAGAGTGAATGCAGAATTCTATGCTGAATGTAATCACACATTGCTTTACAATGGGTATACTGTCAAGGTTACATTCCGGCACCGAGTGTTTTTTTGAGAGTTCCACAAGTGATAACTTCTTTTGCAATGGAATTAGAACTTTTAGACATAATTGCTTTTTCAACTACAATACTACAATGCTGGCCATTGGTTCTAATGTGCTATTAAGGGGGAAAAAAGCTGTGTTTTATAAGTAGTCATTTAAATTGCAGATGTGGATTTGGCCTGCCAAACAAGTACTTGCCATCACAAATCAATACCCAAACACAGAGCAGACAGCCACTCTCTGAAACACCTCATTGCTATGCGAAGAAGCATAGCTATACTTTTCTTTCTTTCCCGCAGACAGCATCTCACTACTTTCATGGTCATTCTCTGAGGTTCGGAGCTGCAAGAGGAGAAAAGGTAGGAAAGAATACAAACTAGAGGAATTCATGTCCAAACATTTGTAAATTGCTGAAAAAATTTCAGCATCATGATCTCCACCACAATGATCAAGTCTTTTACTCAACATCCTTCATGTGGATGGCATTGTACTGGCTGATAGAGGGCAAAAGACTGAGTGAAGAAGCCACAGCCAGGCTGTGGAGGGCATTGTAAGCATGGGTGTAAGAGGAGGAGGCAGAGCTTGTGAGCAAGAAAAAGGGTGCAGCTGCCGTGGAGAGCTATAGGGAGATTCCTCAAAAAATGAAACCGAGAATTATCATATGATCCAGAAATTCTAGTTCTGGCTATATATCTAAAAGGATTGAATTCGAGGACTTGAACAAATATTTGTAGGTCCTTGTTCATACTAGCATTATTCGCAATAGACAACTCAAGTGTCCATCAACAGATGAATAAATACAATGTGTTTCATACCGTTAAATTAAACAAGGAGGCCATTAGACTGATGTAGCTCTCATGCAATGTGGCCCTATGTAAGCAAACGAGAATCCAAACCCGTAAACGCCTCAAGGTTACAAAATTAAAACATTAAGGACAACCAATTACAAACAACCAGCTAGGCTTTAAGCTATTGCCAATCAAATAATCTCCTTTTTTTTTTTTTTGCTTCTGCACTCACTCTAAATAAGTCTTTCCCCTGGCCTCTTGGTAGAGCTCTCCTAATTACTTCTGGTTTGATGCTGCTCTGTTGTAGTCGACAGATGCTCAAATAAACTCTTAAAATTTGTAGTATGCCTCAGTTTATCTCAATAGGTCCTACAAGGGAATATTATTCAATCTATAAAAAGGAATGGAATTCTGATGCATAATGCGACAGGCATAGACCTTAAACACATTATGCTAAGTGAAATAAATGAGCCACAAAAGGACAATTATTGTGTGACTCCAGTTATATAAGGTACTTAAAATAGTCAAATTCATAGAGACAGAACGTAGAAAAATGGTTACCAGGGGCTTAGAGAAGGCAGGACTTGGGAGCTACTTTTTAATGAGTGTATTTCCATTTAGTTCTGGCGAATGATGGTGATGCTTACATATTCACATACATGTTCTTAATGTCAGTAAACTATAGAGCTACAAATGGTTAAAATGCTGATTTTTATGTTATGTATATTTTACCACAACATAAAAAAATAGGAGGTAGAAAAGCAACAGGAAGATATTAACACATAGATGGAACTGGATAAAGAAATACATAAGTAAATGTATGCTTTGATGTCTGTTTTTTGTTGTTGAGGAACTTGTCATGATGTCATTATTCCAACACCAGCTGGCCCTAAGGCCTCCTTCTATCTGGACATGGGTGAAGCACCTTGCATTTGTACTTCATGTTCTTCCACTAAGCAAGTGTTACAAGCATTACAACCATACCGCATTGCATCGTGTAGTGTAGTGTGGTACAGTATAGAACAGTGTAGTATAGAATAGTGTGGTAAAGCATGGCATAGCATTGCGTAACACCTTTGGAGCCAGATGGGTCAGAATTTGAATGCAAGCTCTGTTACTGCATGACATTGCCCATGAAACCCCGTCCCTGGATGCCTTGGTTTCTTCTTCTGTAACATAGTACCAAGCACACCTCCAAATGTGAGCATTCATTGTAAGATGTAATATTCTGAGAGTTTACTAATGGGAGCAGCTACTACTACTCTAATTATAATAACAAGTGCAACTGTGGAAGTTAAAGAAATAAAAAATAAAAAAGGAAGTGGATGCTAAACTGTACTTGAACAACAATAAAAAATTATTTTCTGCTGTTCTTAAAAACTCAAAAGTGGAATTCTTATTTTACATAAAAATTGTTATTCATTATTCAAATGACTTAATTGCCCTTTCAGAAGTTGCCCACTGATCTAAAATAAGAGGGAAACATGAGATTATTCAGATAGTTATCAAAAATTCAAAGAGAATTCACCATCACAATCACATTGGTTGCATTCTTAGTCAACCTTCCATTCCTGCCACTTCCCACCGTCTGAACTAGTTATCTCCACATGTTGCGTACTTCTCCGTGAGGAAGAAAAGTCTTGACAGACTAGATATAATAGTGGATTATCTATTGGGACATACTCCTTTATCAATATGAACTAAGAATTGTCTATCTCCATTTGCTTGAATAGGAGAATGAAAGGGTCTTATGGACTAGATTTAGGGTAGAGATGCGTTGAATTCCTCATCAGCCTGGGGAGGGTTGATGGAGGAGGTGAGATGTGAGCTGTCCACTAAAAACTGGCAGCAACACTTTGGAACAATAAAGGCAGGCTGCCAAGTCACCCCAAATCGGAAGCAGACTAGGAGATTGGCTGGGGGCTTAAATCCAGGTGGGCACTGATTTCAGAGCTAGTACTGTGCTGGACACATTCCTCTGGCTTGCAAAGCAGAAGCTTCTTTCTTACGGCCCCACAAAAATCTTGCTGGAATCCATTCAGACATTGTTTGGACCCTAGTGAACTTTTGGCTGAAGAAGAGAGGAGGCTCATGCTCACAGCAGAAAGTTCATCTTGTCCTAGTACAAAAAAGATTTTAGTATGAACCAAGACAGAGGTTTTTCATGGCTTGTCTATCAGTATTAACTTCTGAACATTTCCAGGCCACAAGATTCACCCACCGAAGGATGAATGATGCTGCTCACTGTCCAGGGAAGAGAAGAACTACTCAAGATGTAAACACTTTTTCATAGACAGCAGGCAGTATCATATCCATTTATTAACCAGGAAGACATTTCTTAACCATGAGCCCATGCTGCACTACCTTGCTACAACTATTAATAATCATGAAGAGAGTAGGACTTTAATGCAACTTACAAACATTGTCATTATAAATTATTTCCCATTGCAGGAAAAGGTCTGGGATATTTCTCAGGCTGAACCTCTAAACAACTGAAATTCTGGGCTTTTAAAAGTTCAAAATGCCTCTGTCAAATAATTTTCCTATATTTCATGGAAACTACACACACTGAATAAACTCTACTTTTACAAACACTAAAGGCCTGATTTTGAAATAAATATACAAGAAAACAAAAAATTGCAAACCTGTCATCATACTCATAGTCCTGTACAGCAGCCCAAAGTCACCCCAGTAGCCATGACCGTGTGTGTTGCTCCACCCCCTGGCCATGGTGAATGGGTTCAACAGTAGAGACACCTAGACTAAGCCAGATTGTCCTCCCTGGGATCTGAAAACTGCCTGGAGATGGAGGGAGACAGAACAGGTTGGAGCAGAGTTATCTTTGAAGATCTAGGCACATCTGTAGCGGAGGAGGACCTCAAAGCTGCCCTTGTTCCTATGACTCCTGAAGCCTGGCCCATTAGCGTGTTCCTTGATTCTAGTCACCCAATAAGTGTTTTCTAAACAAATAGTTGAGGTTCCCATCATTGGTTCCTATCCTTTCACTAATCTTCCCTTTTTAACTTTTGTTGAACAAGTACATTTCTATTACTTGCAACCAAAAGAATCTTAGCATATGGCATACGTATTTTGCTAGGAGGAGCATTTATTTTCCTACCCTAAAACAAAATGTGTAGAAGATTTTGTTACTCTTTGTATTCCCAGCACTTTTTAAAGGAGATGGAAAAAAACGAAGGATTTAGTTTAAGGTTTTGAGGAGTCCAGAAGAAAAGGAACAGAAGTGAAGGAGGTAATGCCAAAAGAATCCAACAGTAAATCTACAATATTCTGGATTTGAAAAGCACTAGGCTTGAAAGATAGTACAAGGCTGGGATCAAGGGAAAAAAATGATAACATAAATAAAATATATAATTTCAAGAATAAGAAATTTCATTTTTTCCCTTTTACAATAACCATCTGCACACAGGTCAAGATTTTATATTTTCACATATTAAGATTTTTAAAATTTGAGTAGTTATTCCTTATCTAATATTCATTCATATGATTTTATTTATTTATTTATTTATTATCATGTTGCTCTTGGTAGGAACATTTTTCAGGTTTATTAAATAAAATATTATTCCCTATTGCTTTGGAATTTTACCTTTTTCATACAGTAAAGGATTATTTATCCTCTGGTTTGATTCTGAGCTATCATTAGTCTCACTATTATTACACCTGCAATATGCTGTTTCAATTATTGAACTCTATTCATTTTTCAACCTGGTTTTAGAAGACTTTAATGTTGATTCTAGCTGACATAGAACAACATTTCACCAGTGTTCCTTTTACCCAGGAAAATGGCTATATGCATCAGTAACTAGAGCAGGTCCTCACCTGGAAGATAAGACAGAGTAGAAGAAGCCTCACCAATGATAATCAAACTTCTCCCTTCTCCTCTTTCTGATAGAAACTGAAAAACCAGTGGCCAATAGGGCCCCTGATTTTTGGCATTTCATCATAGATTCTTGTAGGCCTAAGATTCAGGGAGCTTACTTGGGAGGAGGTATGATTCTGAGGGGCAATATGAATAAAATGAAAAGTATAAGCTTTAGAGTCAGATGGATCTGGAGTTCAATTCCTGACTCAGCCACATACAAGATATATGACTTTGGGCAAGCAAATTTAACTTTGGGTTGTGGATGAGGTTCCTGCGAGGTTTAAAAGGTCTGTCAAGTACCTGGCATGGTTAGCATTCAATATATAAGGTGTGTCCAGCCATGTAATATAAAAAAGAGACGTTTCTTGAAGAAGATACAAGGTACAGGAAACATTGTACATAGGAAAATGACACCTCAGTCCCTTTCAAAGTAGGTACCTTGGGATCTCACACAATTTTCCCAGTTACCATCAGCTGCTCTATGATATTTTCCTGAATCTCACTGATGGTCTAAAGTCTCTTCTGTTTCAAAGGTGACTTTAGTTTTGGGAGAAGCCAGAAGTCACAGGGCTCCAAATCTGGGCTGTAGGAGAGGCTTAATCACCTGAGTGATTTGATGTTTTGCCAAAAAAACTCTGCACAAGACATGATGCATAGTGGGTACATCATCATGGTGAAGCTGCCCGTCACCAGTTGCCCATAGCTGCAGCCTTCTGAATCATCAGAATAGTTTCCATGGAGAAATGTTCAAGCTTAATGAAAAATTTGATGCAGATTTCTTGCTCTACCTGCTCAGTCATTTTGAACATGATGGCCATGCAGTACACATGCTCACTCAACGGTGTCTACCGCCCCTGCTGACTAGTACAGTGAAGTCATCATTGTTCACACATGAACATCCCAGTCCATTCTCCTTAGCTGACAGGTTATATTGATGTTGCACAAACCATTCTCACTATATTAACAATAGCTGGACTTTTCCTGGGCAGACCTTGTATGAGGTGTATTACTTTATTGTTCTTATCATTACCATGATGATAACTTTAACTCTTTTTTTTTTCCTCTGAGGAATCACCTAGCCTATATATCCTTTGGGGAAGGGTCAGAAATGCAAAGAGCTACAGAATCCAGACTGTGTAGGTAATGATATGGGCTTGAAAGTGTTCATACCATCTCAAGGCCACAGTGACTATTCAACTTTATCAAATGACTGCTGTGTTGAAGTATAGACCAAATGTTTCAGATCTGAGTTTTTAAAGGATATGTTATGAATCTGGATTTTTACTGGAAATATTATTTTTAAATACTGGCAACTGATTCAAATTTTTACAAAACCATACTATGTGTACCAAACAAAAGTGTCAGTGGGATACAGTTGGCTAAAGAATTGCTAGTTTGCAACCTCTGCTTTAGAGCCATGAAACATATCTGGAGCAAAACCTTTTAAAAAAATAAAAACAGGAAAAAAAAACCCTCTACTCTGAATTATGGAGAGAAAACTTGAAGAACAGTTGGGAAAAATATAGAAGGCTAGACCTATGTAGTCTTGATGGAGCCATTCTACATATACATTGCCTATGAGGGTATGTTTTAAATGAGCATAAAATTATTTTTGTGAACTAAAATCAGAAGCCTAAAGAGACTCAGTGCTCCTCTGCCCTACCCCTTCTAAAAACTCACTGCTTCTGCACACACCACATATGCTGACCCAGGACATATCCTGGGGAAGGAAAACACAGGTGCCAGAAGAGCTGTACCTGTTTCACCACCAAGTGTATCCACCTTAACTAGCCAGATTACATTCTTCACCCAGGTAAAGTACGTAAATCCTTGACAACTCTATTCAGAAAAAGAGAAAACAAACTTTCATCCCAAGCTAGACCACATAAAATGAAGAGTGAAAATGGCTGCACAGACGTTATATCATGTCGTTCAATAAAAGACTGTTGTGTGGATGGATGAATCAACAAATTAACATATCTTTCTGTCAACCAACAGCAATACTGAGCTTTCTGCCTGAGAAACTGAGAGTCACCCAATGGGAAGAATTCCTCCCCACCAGCAGAACCTAGGGGACAGAAAGAAGGACAGTAGTCAAATACAGTTGACAACTTGAGAAAACAAAACACTGTCCATGTTCTTTCATTTTAATGTGACTGGCCACTTATTCCAGTCTTCCCTATGCTGTTCCCCTTCCCCTGAAATATCTGCTTCTTTAAATCACCTGTCTCCACTGGGAAAGAAATCAAGCTGGTATCCAAGTGCAGTCATAAACCTAAATGCACGTGGGCTAGCCAGCCACCCGTTCCTGGCCTCAGCTTACAGGTGCAGTAGGTTTGCGCTTGGCATTTCTGCAGGAATGAAAGTGGTGTATATTAAGTTTTTTAGAATGTTTATTGTTGGCAAGGTTTTCCACTTGTATTTTCTTTTATAGTACAACTGTTTTTAAGTGAATGGAATGCTCTGTGATAATTTAGCCTCAAGGGAGGGGATTTTAGCTCAGGGACTAAAATGCACTTAGAAATAATGAAAGAGACTAACAAAATGAATAAATAATACTAATCAAAAGAAAATACTTTAAACTCCTCTTACAGGTTCTTAAAAACACACATACAAAAAGCATTTGCACTTAGTACAGATTAGAGTACAGGACTTGGAGCCAGAAAACAGAGTTTGGGTTTTTTTTGGCTCTGCTGCTTGCTAATTGAGACACCTTGAGTATACGCTCCTATGCTCAGTGTCTTCAGAAATACAATGAGAAGACTCAGCTGGTAATCTCCAAGGTTCCTTTTGAAGACATTATTTTATGATTAGCTTTGAAAGGAGGTTCAAAATATCTCCTGAGGTCTCTGAATTTGTCTTGGCCTCCCTGTTCTGTCTCAGATTCTTAAGTGTCCTCTTGGATCACAAGTAATCAGCCCGCAGCAAAAATACTTTGTTCCTTCTTGATTTGAGCTCCTCAGGGAAGTCTAACCAAAAGGCAATAGGAAGGACAGGTGGGGTTTATATTATACTAATTTTAGGTGCGTGGGTAGATTTTCTTGATGCTGGCAAGCAGCTCTCCCTCAGCGTGTTCTAGGCAAGTCTTTGGCAAACATGAGTGTGTTAAAAGTTGGGTAAAAGTATGTTCATGGCTCAAAAGCTGGAAGGTAACTGATGCTTTAAATTGTTTTCATTAAGGATTTGACAATTAAATAGCTACAACATTGAAAAATATGATTGCTTTACCTAATTTGTTATTTCCTTGGAAATATGCTAATCAGTCAATGTATAAATACTTACTAATTATTTTTCATACTTGGACTTGATTTTTAACATTTTAAAACAATTATGTGAAGTGTCTTAAGATACCCAATTTGAAAAAAGTTTCCTCAATTCTACTTTATTTTAATTGAATTATGGTATTTTTTTTTTTAACCTAAAGCAAAGTTTCAAATCTTTCAAATTTTGGATACATTTCAAGTTTCTGGGAACACTAGCATTTTATGGCCCAAAACGTGATAACCATGGTAACTATGGAGTGAGTTGAACTAATTAAAAACACATCTGAAGATCACCCAGTTTAACCAGGAAACATCCTGTAGGTGTAAACAATGTCCAGATCCATTGTCTAACATACAGTTAGGAAAGGAACTACATCACAGTGGAATCCTGATGGATATTTATGGCCTTTGGAAACTTACTTTGCATTTTTTTAGTTTAATCCCAGGAAGGATCTAATGGCTTCAGCAATGAGAGTTCGTGCAGAGAACCTGGTTCATACACTGAGCAAACCAACAGTTATCTTGATGGAGAGGCTTCTAGGTTGATCTGTGCCATCTTCCATGGTAAGTGAAGAATTACAAATTGGTAGTCACACAATAGTCCCAGGGAAAGTAAAGTGCAGCATAGGGAATATAGTCAATAATATTGTAATAAGTATGTATGGCGTCAGATGGGTACTTGAAATTTTGGGAGACCACTTTGTAAAGTATAGGATTGTCTAACCACTATCCTGTACACCTGGAATAATACAAAATAATAGTGAATGTAAACTTTAATTGAAAAATAAAATAAAAAAATGTAGACAGCAGTAGATCCCAACTTCTAAATTATTTCTGGCCTATTATCATAAAACAACAACAAAATAATTAAACTCACATAAATGGACTTTGTTTCATAGCTTGAAGGAAATGAGAAGAAGTCCCAAATAGATTAAAAGACAAAAAAGACATTTAGGATAAATCATTTGTCTGATTTAGAGAGGGCTCGATCATCAAGAGACAAAAATAGTCAGCAGAGAGACGTATTGGTTCGTTGATGCATACATGAAACAGTCTGATGTGCAACTCAATGTAAAGAAACTACAGACAAGGAAAATGTGGCCTCTGCCAGTCAAGACATCTCAGACAAATGGGTTAGGTAGGTGGTCATGAAAATTAATTAAGACATAGGAAACAAGAGAGAAACAGGTGCAAGAGATGGGAACGAGTATTACTTCCTCTGGGGAGTTTCATTGAAAAACTGCATTCCGGGAAAGAGGGTGATCCGAGAGCTGGACAGGAAAGACTTCCAACCCCCAGAACTGAATCACAGTGCTCCTCTTCCCCGCTCCAGCTGTGCCCTGTACTTAGAGTTGCATTCCTAGTATTTAGCATAATCCCTAGCAATAAATGCTCAATAAACATTTGTTGAATGAATGAATCTACAGTACTTCATCTCCCTAAACCTTACTTTCTTCCACTATAAAAATATTAACAACCTCTCATGTATTCATGTCAGGATTAAAGAAGATAACATAGGTAAAATGTTTACATAGCATAGTTCCTAGCACATAAGTGCTCAATAAAGATCAGATATTATTATTAATATTAGGCATGTTTACCTCTATTTTTATAAATGAGGAAAATGAGGCTTAAAGAACCAAACAGTCCATGATCACACAGATGGTAAGTTTAGAAGTCAGATTTCAAACTGAGTCCAAAACTCAAGGTCCTTTTCCATCTCATGATGCTACTGATTATATGTAGTTATTTGTATCTGAGCCTCATCTCACTAAGACTGTAAGCTTCTGGAAGACAGGATCATCACATTGACTTTCATATCGCCATAGAGCCTAATTCATAACCACATGGCAACCCTATTTTAAAACCTGACTGAAACTATCTAGGCCTCAAATATCTCAAATGTAAAATGAAAGGATTAAACTGCAAGATTTCAAATTCCCTTCTCAGTCTCAAAACAGTCTTCTGTGAAATCACTCAATGAATGAAGTACAGAGTTAATATATATAATGCTTTAGGAATTTAATATAGTATGGAAAAGACCTCTCAAATCCAAACTTATTTTCCTTAAATAAAAAAAGGAGAGATGTTCAACTTGCAGTCCGTTATCACTATCCATTCATTCCACATGTATTCAGTAAAGATCCATTGTGTATCAGTTTCTAAATCACTTTTAACATATGCAAATACTTAGGGTCAGAAATGACTTAGTAGAACATGGTGAATAAAGAGGTCACTCACCTAAACTAATGGGTCAGTCACAGTAACTTTGTCAAAGAGTACTCTCAGAGCTAAAACAGTCTTTAGATTTAGTACAGAGACTTTGTATTTCATTTAAAAAACAACTTTCTTGAGATAATTCATATCCTATAAAATATGCCTATTTAAAGTAGATAATTCATTGTCTATATTAATAGAATTATGTATATTCTATTAATTGTGTATAATTCATTAAGTATATTAATAGAATTGTGAAGTCATCACCAAAATCTGTTTAGAGCATTTTTGTCAGCCCCCAAAGAAACCTCATGCTCACTAGCAGTCACTCCTCATTCCACTCTAACCCCCAGCCCTAGGCAACCATTCACTTACTTTTTGTCTCTACAAAATAGCCTATTCTGGACATTTTATATAAATGAAATAATAGAATATGTGGCCTGTTGTGACTGGCTTCTCTCCCTTGGCATACTCTTTTAAAGATTCATTCGTGTGTCAGTTCTTCATTCCTTTTTTATTGTGGAATAATATTTCATAGTATGGACAGTCCACATTTTATTTATCCATTTGTCAGTTGATAAACATTTGGGTTATTTCTACCTTTTGGCTGTTATGAGTAGCCAAACATTAATGCCTGGACACAAGTTTTTTGGGGGAGGGTGGGAACATATGCTTTCATTTCTCTTGGGTATAAACCCAGGAGTGGAATTGCTGGTACACAGGGTGACTATGTTGAGCATTTTGGGAAACTGCCAGAATATTTTCCAAAGCAGCTGCAGCATTCTGCACATTATGAGAGAGAGAGAGAGAGAGAGAGAGAGAGAGAGAGAGAGAGAGAGAGAGAGAGAGAGAGAATGAATGACTATTTGGTGTTAATGTTGTAGCAATTTTCATGCAGTCATCTCACAGATAATAAGGTGATTCTCTAAAGTTAGAAATAGTAAATGAGGGAAAAATTGAGCATATTTTTCTCCAGTTATTATGCTCCTTGAGGTAAGGACTTGAGTCCTCTGTTCACTGCTATATACCCCAGGGGATAACCTAGTGACCAATAATGAGCATTAAATATTTGCTGAGTGAATAAAGAGCCCCCAAAAGTCACTGTGCTGTAAAGGGTAAACTTTGCCCCAAGACATGTCTGGCCTTTGCCCTTGACTCCTGGGAGGTAACTCTGAGCACTTGTAAATAATTTCCTGACCAATAAGAGCGTCTTTGTTTGTCTGAGGGCCTTAGGCCATGTCAGATAGTCTACTAACAATATGTTTTATGCTGAAGTCTTCCGGAGCAATCTTTAGGGAGGATGGACACTAAGGTTGGCCATGTAGGCAATCAACTATGCCTATGTGATTGAGCCTCAACAAAAACTCTGGATGCCAAGATGTGGGTCAGTTTCCCTGGTTAGCAATACTCCATACATATTTTCACACATTGCTTCTGGGAAAAGCTAAGTGCAATCCACACAACTCTACAGGTAGACGACAGCTGGAAGGTCAGCACTTGAATTCTCCTGGACCCCGCTCTATGCATCTTCTTTTGGCTGATTTTAATTAGTATCTTTTTGCTGCAATAAACTGTAACCGTGAGTATAAAAGTGAGTCCTTCTAGTGAGTTATCAAACCTGAGAAACCTTGGAGCTCCTGAACTACTAGAAACTACTACTAGAACTACTAGTATGAGAAGTGAGGATGGTTTGGGTGATCTCAAAGTTTGTAGTTACTAACAATGTCAAACATTCTTAAAGATGATTAAGTAAAATTAGCACATTCAGTATTTCTCCAAACAAATGGCCTACAGAATCATTCATCATACAAGGAATCATAGAGTAAATCAAGAAAGTTGTTGAATCTTGATAGAGATTTCATTTAATGAAATGTGAAAATCTTCACCCACAGAGTTCCTTTCCTGAGCTACTTATACTTTTATTAACTACTCATATTTGTATTCACAAAGAGGTGTTGTGTTACTGATATGTATGCTTCATCATTAACATATTTTTTTTCCCAGAGGAAAGGGTGACATATAATAAAAACTATAAAATTTGAATTGTAGCTGTGCCCCTCTCTAGTTGTAGGGCCTTCTGTGATCCTCCGTCTCCTCATTTATAAAGTGGAAATGATAAAGATACCCCCAAAGGATTGGCACAAGAAGTCCATGATGATATGCATAGTGCCCTCCGCAAACTATGCAGCATGAAAACTAATAAAATTCAAAAAAATTTCTAAATTAGATTCACTCTGCTTTTATATACTTTACTGAATTTCTTTGGGAAAAGAAAATCAATGATTTTGTCCATTCCAACCCATGATTGCTTTCAAAAAATAAATTAGTGTAACTTTCAAAAAAGTTTTTCTATGAGAGGTATAGAAAAAAGGTCTCCCGCTGAAAAGCAGAGAAAGAAATAAAAATAAAAATTCCAGTGTTGCAGCATGAGCAAAAAGGTGGGGAGAGAGTCCCTGTGGAATGACATTTTGTAGATCTCTTAGCTATTCAAAGAGAGAGGGTACCTCAAAGAATTTTAAACTATACAGTTTTTCCTAAAAGTAACAAACATTTCAGTTGGCTTGTTATCTAACGGGTACATGGTCTTAGAAAAGATTAACCTGAAAAATATTAATCATACATAAGTAGGCCTGTGACTACACAAATTTAATGGAAACACACCTTTCAGTTCAGAAGACAGATACAAGGAGGAAGAAGGGATACAAATGCACTGAGTGGCAGTCAGTGGTACAGCGCACATACCTTATCTTCTCATCCCTCACCCTTCCCCCAATCCAGTGTCGGACCCTTTGCCTACGTTCTGCATCCCAAGGAACGGTAGCACCATACTTTGCTTAAACTAGAAACCTGGGCATCATTTTTACCTTCCTCTTCTACTACATTTAAGCAATAACCAAATCCACAGATTTCATACCTTGATTTGTCTGCAAATCTCTCCTTTTCATTCCACTCCCAGTTTTGCCGCTTTCTAATCCATTGTCCTCATTACAGAGTACTTTTCTAAATTAAGTATCTTAGTTTATTGTTCATCTGCTTGAATTACTTCAACAGCACTCTTTTGCCCTCAATATTCCAAGTCCCCAACACTCTTAATATAACTTACATGTCTTCTCATAACACGGGCCCTGACAGCCTCTTTAACCCACTATCTCTTCACTCTCTCTCTTCGAATCCAGGCACAATTAGGTTTCACCAGCTATCTCTTCCTCCGAACGTTTTTGATCCCATGTCTTAGTTCAACAGTCCTATGATTTACCACAGTCTAAATATCTCCCACGGTGACTCCCACACACTACTCAAAAATATATTTATACGCATATGTGTGTGTGTGTGTGTGTGTGTGTTTGTATTATCTGCAAATAAACAGGGATATATGCTTATTGTGGATTGAATCATGTCTCCCAGAAAGGTACACTGAAGTTCTAACCCACTGTACCTGTGAATGTGATCTTATTTGGAAGGGTCTTTGTAGACATAATCAAGTTAAGATGAGGTCATACTCAATTAGGATGGGCTCCAATCCAGTATCCCTGTTGTTCTTGTAAGAAGAGAAGAGACACTGGGAGGAAAATGTCATGTAAAGACATAGCGACGCACAGACACAGAGGGAAGCTGGTCACGTGAGGGTGAAAGCAGAGACTGATCCTTCCAACTAGAAGCTAAAAAGAGGCAAAGAAAGTTTGTACCAGGAGCCTCAGAGGAAGCCTGGCTCTGATGACACACTGATTTTGGACATCCATTCTCCGGAACTGTGAGAGAATACATTTCTCTTGTTTAGAGCCATCCAGTAAAGAAATCACCTGTAAAGTAATTTGGGCTTTCTTTACCCTGAAAAAAAGACTGCAGTTGGAATGATTCAAGCAGATAAAAATAAAGTAAACCTGTATTTTAGAAAAAGCACACTGTTTACAGTAAGGAGAATATAGCACAGTGACTACAGTGTGTACTGTAGTGTTTCAGGTGAGAGGAATGTAGCATAGGGAAGATAGTATACTTTCCTGTATACTTGTTGTATCTTTCATCAAAGTGTAAGTTCTGGGAGGGTAGACACTGTGCATTTTCCTGTCCATTCAAGTATTTTCAGTATCTAGTACACCACTGCTAAAAGCTAAGTAACTCTTTGTTAAGTGCACGAATGAATGAATTTTTGACCAATAACCCTAGTAAATGTATCATCCCTGAGGGATCCTATTCAACTTTGTATCCTCAGTACCCAATACATAGCAGATTGTTGAAAGAACAAATAAACAATGTTTAGAAACTAAGTAATTTGCCAAAATTCAACTGTAAAGTATTAATAGTTCATTTCATCTTTACTTTATCCTGGAAAGAGGAGAAAAAAGACGGTGCATTAACTCTTATAAGCAACATATGCTTCCATGTGGAATTAGATTACAAAACACAGAAGGAAAAATGGCTGACTCCTTGTTTCTGACATCACCACCTTTAGAATAACTGGTAGACATTTGATACCGGTGACTTAGGTCACAGACAGAGATGGAGAAATAATTATTCCATTCAGTTCATTTCAAACTACTCACCACAGGAATTATTAAAAATGGAAAGACCTTCTTTGGTTCATTTTAATGTTGCCACAGTATTAATATCCAAACTCTGTGATGCAATTTGTTGCTTATTTTTTATTGTATTATTCATTTAAAACAATATTATGTAAAGAATTACTGGAAAGGAAGTCTCTTTTTCCTTTCTGAAATGTCTTATTTTCTGAAATAGCAGTAAGTATTGTTAAAAATACATAGATTCATCACAAAAGATGTGGTTTATAATTGTTCTTGGTCTTTTTCATCACCATATTAGGTATCAGTTGATGAATTTCATTAAGTATAAAAATAAAACACACTTTTCTGTATTTGATTTCAAAATAACCTCAGAATTACTTTTATCAGCAGCACATGTTCTACCTGTAAATTTATGCTACTCTTTTTATATATATTTAAAAGGGAAACCAGCTTTGTGCTTTACAACAAATATAAATGGGGCAATTTGGGTAATCAAAATAAATGAATAACAGCAGTACTAATAGAGCTGATCCTACTTGTGATGGTTCATTAACTCTACAGGATGCAATTCACTACCCTGGATCAGGGGTTAATAGTGGTACATCATGGAGCTCTTAGCAGAAGAAGGTTTCAATAGGAAATTAACAGAAGGTCTGTTCATTCAGTGAGAAGTCAGTATCCCCTTTTGAATGTATAACCACATTGAGCCACATACTCAAAAAGGCCATGAAGAGAAAAAGCCAAAGAAAAGCAATAATTTGGGTATTACTAGTGTTGTGTACTAGTAAACCTAGTAAGCACTTTAATACATTTGATTACTTAATTTAATCATCACATCAATCCTATCAAGTAGTTAAAAATATTAACCTAATTTTTCAGATGAGGAAAGTAAGGTTTAGGAACTTGCTCAAAGTCACATGACAAAGAGCAGTGGAGTTTGGATTCCAATGAGTAGCAGGACTCCAGAGCTTTTGCTCCTAACTAGTCATACTGTGACAAACTGCCTCCCTGGCGCTGCCTTGTTGCCGGCCTCACCTAGGCTGGATAATGATGAACAAATAAAAATCGCCATTTAGTCCGAGTTACCAAAGGTGGGGAGAGATACAGCACCCTCTGGGGTCAATGATCAGATTCCAAGAGGGAAAGAAAGGACAGAATGTTGTAGGAAAAGATATATTCACCAAACCTTTTGTTTTCATATATAAATGACAGAGTTAAATCTGGGCAAAAATATTGTCCCATGGGTGATGCTGAAGAAATAACATAGGGGGCATAGTTAGAAAGGGTGGATAAACATTGACATTCTCTGACCTCTAGCCTGTCATTAACTAGCTGTAAGTTCCTAGGGGAAATGGCGAAACCTAAGGCAGCAATATTCCTCGTGGCTGGACCAGATACGCTGGTCCGTGAAACACTAGTAGTGACAATTTCTGTGCTCTGGAGGAAAAAAGTAAAGTAAGTACAGGGTAGCAACAGTCCCATTAAGCAAGCTGAATCCAATTTAGAGAATTGTCCTTTATTCTTAAAATCAGGTTTTTATTTCTTCCTTGTTAATATTTCAGTAACAAAATGATGATGGTGAAAGTCCATGGTAGAAGGTTTTTAAAAAATTTTTCATTGTCGTTACTTACTTTACCTCATTCCACAAACTTTTTTGAATTGTTACAGGGTTATGAAATCCCACACAGGGAACCACTACTTTAATATATTTTGGAAGTCAAAATGTTCAGGCTTTTTTACATGACCACAACACTTTACAGTTTTTTAAGCATTTTCATATGATTTTCTCTCTTGCTGCTCTACAGTTTATGAGGCAATCTCATTTTTCACAGGTTGAAAAACAGAATGTAGGATGGTTAAGTAACTTGCTCAAGATTACAGATCATTAAAGAGCAGCCAGATTCCAATATGTATCATTTGAGTTCAGATACTATCTGCCTTTTAATCTGTAAGTGGTTCATAATCATAAGGAGAGTGTTCTCAAAACACAGAACTAATAAATCTGATATCTCGGGGCTGAGGGGCAAGAGTTTTATCTTTTGAGAATTCTCCAGGTGATTCTGGTATACAGACATGTTTGGAGACCACTGTTCAACACCAAACAGTACCTGCCTCTGTCCACCCAGACTCACTGGAAGAAATAAAAGCTTTGGAGTCACACAGAACTGGGTATCTCTGGGCAAGTCTTATAATCTGCCCAAGCCTCAGTTCTTCATCTGTGAAATGAAGATAATGCTGCCCAATAAGTTGTAAGTATTAGAAAAAGTATACGTAAAGGGCCTACATATGGTAGTCACTGAAAACTGCTATGTTGTCCCAACAAACAAAAGCCCAGGGCCAGAAAGCTTCACTAGTGAATTCTACAGACTTTTAAAGGAGAATTAATGCCTACTTTTTCCAACTCTTCCATAAAAGAGTTAAGAGGGAATACTTCCAAACTCATTCTATAAGGCAAGGTTACTCTGATATCCAAACCAGACAAAAATGCTACAAGAAAAGAAAATTATGGGTCAATACCTCTGACAAACATGCAAAAATGCTCAGTAAAATAGTAAACTGAATTTAACAACACATTGAAAGCATCATATACCATGGTCAAGTTGGATTTATTCCAGAGATGCAGAGATGGTTCAATATCCACAAGTCAGTCAATATGCTACCCCACGTTAATAGAATGAAAGATAAAAATCATATGATCATCTCAATAGATGCAGATGAAGCATTTACAAAATTCAGCATTCATTTATGATAAAAATGTTCAACCACGTGGGTAAAGAGGGAACATACCTCAACATAATAAAGGCCATCTATGGCAAGCCCACAGCTAATGTCATACTCAGTAGTGAAAAGCTGAAAGCATTTCTGCTAATATCAGGAATTGGACAAGGATGCATGTTCTTGCCTCCTTTATTCAGCACATTACTGGAAGTCCTACCCAAATCAATTAGTCAAGAAAAAGAAATAAAAGGTATCCAAATCTAAAAGAAAGAAGTAAAACTATCATTATTTTCAGATAACATATTATATATAGAAAATGCTGAAGACTCCAACAAAAAACTGTTAGAACTAATAAATTCAATAAAGTTGCAGAATACAAAATCAATACAGAAAAATCTTCTGAATTTCTATATGCTAATAACAAACTATCATAGAAAGTAAGAAAATAATCTCATTTATTATACAATTGCATTAAAAAGAATAAAATACCTAGAAATACCCAAGGAGGTGAAAAATCTGTACACTGAAAACTGTAAGGCCTTACTAAAAGTATCCGAAGAAGGCACACAGTGATGGAGAGATATTTTGTGCTTATGGATTGGAAGAATTAATGTTGTTAAAATGTTTATACTATGCAAAGTGATCCATAGATTCAATGCAATCCCTATCAAAATTCCAGTGGAATTTTTCACAAAAATAGAACAAGCAATCATAAAATTTGTATGGAACCAGAAAAAATACTGAAGAGTCAAAGCAATCTTGAGAAAGAAGAACAAAACTTCTTTGTTGAAGGTACCACCCTCCTTGATTTCAAGCTATACTACAAAGCAATAGTAATACAAAGTATGTTATTGGCATAAAAACAGAATAGAGAGTACACAAATAAGCCCACATGAACATGGTCAATTACCGTAATTTACAACAAAGGAGCCAAGAATATACAGTGCACAGAGGACAGACTCTTCAATAAATGGGGTTGGAAACTGGACAGCCACGTGTAAAAGAATGACATTGGACCTGTATCTTACACCATATTCAAGAGTAAACCCAAAATGGATTAAAGACTTGAATGTAAGACTTAAAACCATTATACCCCTAGAAGAAAATATAGAGGGAAAGCTCCTTAACATTGTTTTTTGTGATGGTTTTTTGGATTTGACACCAAAAGCAAAAGCAATGAAAGCAAAAATAACAAGTGGGGCTATATCAAAATACAAAGCTTTGGCACAGCAAAGGAAAATATAAACAAAATGAAAAGGCAACCTACAGAATGGGAGAAAATATTTGCAGATCATATATTTGATAAGGGGTTAATAGTCAAAATTTATCAAGAATTCATATAACTCAATAGCAAAGAAAACAATCTGATTGGACATATTTCTAAAGAAGACATGCAAATGGAAAACATACATGAAAGATGCTTGACATCACTAATCATGAGGGAAATGCAAATCAAAACTACAGTGAGATGTCAATCACCTCATTGTGTTAGAATGGCTATAAATAAAATGAGAAGTGTTGGTGAGGATGTGGAGAAAAGGGGACATTTGAGCACTGTTTGTGGGATGTAAATCAATGCAGTCACTGTGAAAGCAGTGTGGAGGCTGATAAAGGTGGGGAGTGGTGGCGGGTGGAGTGGGAAAAATGAGTGAAGATGGCTTAAAGTTACAAACTTCCAGTTATAAAACAAGTTCTGGGATGTAGTGTATAGAATGATGATTATAGTTAACAATACTTTATTGTATTTTAAAAGTTGCTAAGGAAGTATATCTTCAAAGTTCTCATCACAACAACAAATTTTCTATGTGTGGTGATGAATTAATTAGATGTGGCAATCATTTTGCAAAATATACAGATATGGAATCATTATGTTGTATACTTGAAACTAATATGTTTTATGTCAGTAAAAATGGAACCTATTTTGCTGCCTAGTATGATTCTCTAATACTACTGAATAATAATAAAGTCTATATTATAAATAGCGATGAGTCTAGAATGTTCCTTCACAAGCACCTTCACAACAAATACAGATAATACATTCATTCATGACCCTGGGATGGTCTCCGGGTCTCAATTTCTTCCTCTGTGAAATAGCTGTGTCTGTTTATTGCTAAAGTATCTCCTGGCTCGAAAGTCTAGGGCTCCGTAGTTTTGGTTGAGTTAAAAGCCCAATTTTGAAATAGTGGTTCTTAGTCGAGTATTAAACATGTATATTGAAATAATTGGTGCTTATAACTAACAGATCTCCATAATTATGCTGTCATTTTCTATCAAGGTCAGACTATGTCCAAAGCTAAATGTTTGCTTCTTTATAGTATATAATTTTATCTGCTTAGCCTCAAAAATATTTGAAGCAATATTCAAATGCAGAAATGTATGATACCTAATGCCCCTGAAGTACTCATAACACTCAGGGATATCTGCTTCCAGATTTTGGTCTATGTGTTGTTACACATACACACGCAGTCTACCATGGTACTCTTCATGTGCCACTATCAAATGCCGACAGACCAACTGTATACTTCCCATAAGCTTCATCTGTGCTGATTCACGACTGTGTTCAGCCACTTACTGATTATAAAAAATGTGTTATATACTCCTTCAAAAAATACAGAATGCAACTTATAAAAAATTATAATAAGACTAAAATAAAGCCAGAGAAGGAACTAAGGATCCCCAACAATAGGGTAGAAATGGAAGAGATGGGAAAATAGAACAGGGGAGTTTTTTTCAGGAAACTAGGAAAGCTATTTATAAAAACTGCACGTTTAAGCTAGCATTATGATCTTTTTGGCAGTTTAAGAATATGAAAATATGGCTTTTTCTTAATATTTCTTACCAAAGATGGAACATACTAATTGCTAATATACAGATAAAACTTAAATATAGAAAGTTTTCTAAGAATAAAATGTATGCATTTAAACCCTTTTGGGGTAGTAGTGAGTGTTCTTCTTTTGGTGACTGACTTCACTCTTGTCCTTCTGAAAAAGTGTGTGCTGAAGTAGTCCACCTTCATCCCACTCTCATCTTGCCATTTTCTGTTCCTTCCCTTGTTTTATAAAATTGAAGTAGGTTTTAATAAGGAAAACACAAGGCTATTATGGTAATAGGAGCAAGGATTAAAAATTATTCCCGTTATCCATTCATATTAACAGGTTGTTTTTGATCCCCCTGAGCATGATTAATTTTATTGATTTCTTTCTACCCTCTGCTTCAGTTATAATCAAACTGAAAACTCTCCCCTGGTTTCAGACCTAGTTTCCTTTCTGCTCCTGCTGTCCCTGCCCTGGCGAGGGCTCATGGTTGCCTCCACCTTGGCTGCTCTGAGAGCCTCCTTCTCACTGGTCCCTTTGTCTCCAGGGCCCTCCACCTAAGGCATCCTATAAATGCAGCTATATTAATTTTTCTACAGCAGATCTATGATTATGTCTTTTCTCCCCTAAAACTCCTTCCCGGCCACTCACTTTATGAGAGTCCTGTGTGCCATTCAAGCTTCTGTGATTTTCTCATGAACCTGCTCTTGTCACTGTGCACTTGGGAGTACCCTGCTCTCCAGCCCAACTGCTTGTTAGTGACTAAGTTGCATCTGAGTTTTTCATCTCCTTTACCATACTGTTGCCTCTAATAAGACAGATACATGAAGATAATAATAATAACCACATATCATTTCTATGTACAATAGGCCACAACTCTTTGCAGTTATTGTAGAGTTTACATTGGCCACTAAATCTCACAAGTCATCCATAAGAATCTAACTTAAGGAGGCATGCTTGTACTTATAACCAAAAATCCAGCACTGTCATTTCATATTTAATATATATAAAATTTATTCTTTTGCTGCTGATATAGGATTTCCTTCTAGTTGCCAAGGTACAGGAGGCCAGCTGGCAGGGTTAGACTAAGGGAAAAAACAGGCCACGTTGAACTCCCATGCAACAGAAACAAATGAAACCAAATTTGCTGGTCTGTCTTGTTTGTTTTGGTTCATTCGTCTCAATGTAGCATATAGTACAAATAACTTTAAAGTAGATATCAGGATACCTGGAATTTAGTCCCATTTCTGCCACACCCAACCATATAACTTCCAGAAAAATCATACAACTTCTCTGTCCTCATTTTTTTCACATACAAAATGGAAATCTGTCTTGCTTTATTCAAACAGTACACATGCATAAAGAATTATCATTATTTTATTTGCCATTCCCTACAACATACTCCCTTTTCTGTGTCTATTTGCTTTTCAATTCTCTGTGATGCCCAAAGCTTTTAAAGAGTCCATGATTCCATTTAAAGGCCACCGAGAGTCCTAGAGAAGGAAGCAAACACCAAATGTCACAAATAATGTTCAAATATATTGCTTTTAGATTGGATCATCTCTAAGGCCTTCTTAGCTTTAAAATAGTAAGGAAAAAGGACTCATGGACAACAGTGTGGTGATTGCTGGGGGGAGAGGAGTATAAGGGGACTAAATGGTAATAGAAAAAATACAGTAAAGATTAAATAAAAAATAATAAGATTCTAAATTCAAATTTATATCTGAAATTCACATATTTTATATGTAAAGAAAACTTTAGATATGTAAACATCATCCCC
This sequence comes from Glossophaga mutica, assembly GCA_039655065.1. Taxonomy (NCBI): domain Eukaryota; kingdom Metazoa; phylum Chordata; class Mammalia; order Chiroptera; family Phyllostomidae; genus Glossophaga; species Glossophaga mutica. The sequence goes on along the minus strand of CM077305.1, from coordinate 139,564,014 downwards.
ATCCTCCTAACTGAGAAGTGTTTGGACATGACAAAATTTCCCTGTCTCATGATTCTGGACCTCATGAAGGTTGAGAATGTCTCCTCCCTCTTGACATAAAACCTTGCAGGACATATCACATCTCTTGTAGTACTTCACACTACAGTTATTTCTTTTATATCTGAATACAGATTTGTTTTAAATAAACATGTGAATTGGAAGCAAATCACTGAGACATATTGTATGTTAATTCTTATATTGTTAGTAGTGATATTAGAGATTCTGAAGGAAGAAAACTTCCCACCAATGTTTTCTTGGGAAGGAGATGCAAAGATTCTTAAAATGTCTACCTTATGAGATATAAAAGTATATGGCGAAGTATATATAGTACACAGGAAATTACAGCAACTGCTTGCTTCAAAACCTAGGCTGGTCATCCTAATGGAAATAAGCCAGTCAGAGAAAGAAAAATACCCTATGATCTCACTTATATGTGGAATCTAATGAGCAAGATAAATTGACAAACAAAATAGAATTAGAGGGATGTATACATGGAACAGACGGACGGATCTCAGAGGGGAGGGGAGGGGGGACTGGATAAAAGGAGGTGAAGACTATTAGCCAAAGAATGTACATGCATAGCCCATGGACACAGACAATACTGTGGTGAAGACCGGGGTGGGGCTGGCAGGGGGTGAGCAAAGGGGGTGTAAAATGGGGGTCACCTGTAGAGGTGTTGACAATAAAAAATAGAATTTAAAATCAAGACGGCAAACATATTAACTGTCCTTCCCCTTACTAACTCCCCTCCCAAAGTACACAATAATAGATACCAGAAATTAAACTTCTTTGCTGTCCTATTTTAAATGTTTACTGGCTGGAATCTGATCTCGCTGACACTACTGTGTCATTCAGGACAGTCTGTATGAACTTTCGACAAAATTACAGATATGATAAAGAAACAGGTTTCTCCACAGTGTGGAGATTTTAATGTCAATCTCATCTGACTCAAAGTAATTGAAAGCTCTAAGTAAATGAAAATAGATGCTTCCAAATGCACATACACACAGACATAAAACCCATTTCAGGGACAACCAAGGTAGAGATAATTTCAGAGTATAGTCCAAAAAATGATATACAATTTTCAAGGATTTTTATTCTTCCATAGTTGATGAGGCTCAAGGATAGAAAAAAAAAAGCTCTAGCCTATTTTTCTCGAACACAAAATATAACACTTGTAGTTTTAACTGCAATTAAACCTCAATGTTAAAATCTGTCATTATTTATGAGCACAATAAAAAGCAGCACTGAGTGATTCAGACAGCAGAATGATAGAAAAGGTATTTATAGAAAGACACTAAAACCTTCTGGAAAAACAGAATGAAAAGAAGCCAGTACTCACCTGGCATAAACCACTGATGCACATATCCAAAGAGTCTGTGTTGCAACGAGTCCCGTCTAAGACCTTTGGTGCGAGTTCAACAACCAGGGTTGTTCCTTTGGCCTGGCACTTGAGGGAACATGGGTTCTCGGGGTCATTAGACACAGGAAGCCATTCGTAAAACTGGTCGTGGTGCTTGACATCATTATGAGCTGAGCATTGTTGAGCTCGGAAATCACCTGCCTCCGGTGGGCAGTCCTGGAGAAGACAGTGGGGAGGGACAAACACAGGTTGAGAAGAGCAGGTACGTGGCCTTTCAAGGTCTTAGAAAACAAAGCAAATATCCTGGTCATTACACATGGACTTTCCCATGTCATCTAATGAGAGGTCGTATGATTATTTGGTCCTCAGAATGAATACATTTGAGAAAGTAATCACCTTGAAATGTATTTTCTGAAAGATGTTTAATGGTCCCTGGGTTCCTCCACATTGGAATATCATTTTTATCTCCTTATAACTTAAATAGAACTTAGTAAAATCAGAGGATTAGTTGATAGCATCTCTGTTGATGACAATATTTTAGCTAGCAACAGCAAAAAATCATGATGATTTCATTTCAAAAAATTTTTGTGAGGTTGTTCATGAGTTTGTTTGGTTTTTTTTTTTAAACTTAGGCTGCACAGTATCTAGAATTAAACACAGGGAACAAAAAAAGAGAAAACAGCATTTATACGTGAATTCCTTTAGCTTAAGGCAGCATGGCGGAGGGGAACGGGGAATGGGATGGTGCAGATGCCCTCCTCAGATGGGGGCGTGGCCGCACTGCGGAGGGTCTCTCTGAGCCTAGGTTTCCTATGTCTAGAGCAGAGGTGATAATAACATCCAGCTCTCAAGGTCTCAAAGTGAGAATTTCATGAACTTTTGTCAGGCAAATACTGACACAAGGAACACAGTACCTGGTAGATATTACAATTTAATGAAGCCACTGAAGAAGAAGAGTTGGAGAATAAGATTTTCTGAATTTGAATTTTAAATAATGTTGGCAGAGACCAGTGGAAAAGAAGAATGTGTTTTAAATCTACCTTTTATAAAGGGCATTTTGAAATGTAAAACTGTGCCTAACATGGCTATTATCTAATGAATGATAAGCTTCAGCGAAAGCACATGTGACTTAACTTTGAAAAGGAAAATCTTGCCTGTCCCTTGTACAGGATTTTTGATAAGTCTATTTTTCTCACCATGTGTTCAGATTAGGATGTACTACACAGAATATTCATTTGTGGAAAGCATTTTATTATAGTTTTTACCTCAAATAAAGAATTAGCATATGGCCTTTAGCAATTCTTGGTTACTATCATTTTTGAGAGCTCTCTTATACAAATTTTCTTGTTCTGAAAAATCTCTTCACATTTAAGTAAGCATTCTGAGAATAGTACTACTCTATTTTATAAAATGGAATTCCTGACAGCTTTATCACATTTTAGTGGTACATAAGTAGCATATAAGGCTCTAGTAGTTGGGAAGGATAATTTTCTCAAGAAGATGAGCTATAAAAAAAATAAATACTTATTTAGAATGAACACAAATAGGTCCCAAATACAACTATAAACTCTCAAAGGCATTTTATTGTTAGTATTCTGTAAGTTCTTAGAGTTAATACATAGTACTAAAAGAATAATTTTTATAACCTAGATATAGATATGTACATAGATATAGGTACCCAACAAGTTTATGTGATTTTGAAGATTGTGAGAAAAAGTAAAATTAAAATACATTACTTATTAATTTCTTAAATAATAAGTTACACACTACAATTTTTAAAAAGAATAATAAATATGTGTTATACTTTGTTGTGATATTTACTTGCTTATTGTGAGAAATAAAACAAAAACCACAGCCTATGAAACTATCCTATGAATCAGAAAACGTAAATTCTGAGACAGACAACACAACTATGAACTTAAATACTTTAATACCAGCTGCTTTCAAACCATGTGTTCCAACATAAAAGTACAAACATTTAACATTAACTCCTGGATTTATGTTCCAAAAACAAGAATGCAACTTTCCTAGGTGGCAAATTTTATCAGTCTCTGCCTAGACCTCACTTACTAACTTCCGTCCTAAAATAACCCTATGACTACCACAGCCCTCAAACCCTACCCATTCTCTTCCCTAAATTCCCCCATCTGAGACTCTACAGAGACGTCAAGATGCTGCTCCCCCTTGTTTAGCTACTTTAACAAAGCCAGCTTCACACAGCCAGCAAGTTTCCCCGCGGGCCATTGCACAGAGAGAGCTTCCACAGTGAACTGAGAGCTTTATTAATAATGTGTATCAATAAGGTGTAGTCAGTTGTATATTACCCTTCATCACAAGAGTCACCTGATTACTCAGTAGTAAAGAAGAAAGATTGAAGTGGACTCAGTAAAACATAACATTGAACAAATCATATAGAGTGGTCTCAATTACCCTCTCATAATTACCTTTACCTTCTTTACTATAAATATGTGAACCAACTACAGGGAATTCCAGGGTTAGGCTGAATTGCCTCTGCATTAAAGCAATATGGATAATATATAATTAAGAGAGGTCTTAGTATGCATCAGAGGTAATGTCCTGCATTTATCCAATTCGAAGAAAACAGTGTCGATTACATTTTTAACTTGTTACATCACCTAAGTGCAGACGAACTCCCAGAGTCTCTTATGAGTCCTTTCTGTTCAATAAAATATGACAAGTCTTTCCATCATTACTAAAATACATGAGACTCAAAGGTAAAATCAGTAAAAACTGAAGTTAAATATTTGAACTTTTAGGTTTTCTTTTCTGTGACAAAAGCAGTAAACTTATTTAAACACATCACAGAGAACAGCAAGCAGACTGTTCCTGCTCCAAATTCACCTGTATCTATTAGCTATAAGAACACCTGTTATAGGTTTTATGAACTTTCAAAACTGGACATTTATCTCTGAGAATAACTTTTGTGAATACTTTTACTCACTTGTATCACTACTGTCTTTCCTTCCATCCGTATTTTTATAGGGGTGGGGAACTATAGTTTGCTAATTTGAGAATATACTTAAAACCTGGAGTTCTGAGTCAGAAACTGAACTTGAACCTTTTTAAAATTTGAGTTTATTTATACTTGGCAAAATGCAACTTCCTGTTTTAAGAAAAAGGACTTACGAAGACTTATAAAACAGGTTTAGAAAGCTTCTTGGACATCAAATGGCTCTTACAAAATAATATTTTGATGATTTAAGTGTAAATGAATTAGAAACATATGAATCAAATTTCCCTTAAAATACACGTTTAAAAATTAAGGAAAGAGGATTTGGCAAAGGTTTCTTTTTTGATGAATCCAAAACATCTCAAGCATAGTTCAAGACACTCACCAAACTCCTGGTGCATCTGGGATCACCCAGCTGCAGGGGTGGAAACTCAAGCAAAGTCATCACAGACTCTTGTCCAGCATGCATCAAAATAATAACTACAACAGAAAAACTCCTATTTGTATGGAGATTCACCATGTACAAAGTTTTTAATGATAATTTTGTCCATGAAACCACTATGCTTCCTGATCCTCCTAAGTCATATTTAGAAAATGATGTCCTAACTGCTTTGAAGAATTTTTTGCATCTTGTCCTGGCATCCTCAAAACATCAGCTTCAGGAGAGATGATTTATGATACCATGTCATCAGTTCTGACCAAGACAGGTGGTATTCCTTAGGGTATATCAAATGCAGAATGAACCAAACACATTTCTTCCCCACCGCCCACTCCTCACAAGACTCTGGCAGAAAACACGCTGTGGGAAGAATGCACTGGAATAAAGATCCCAACTTCCAGCCTCTCATACATCTCCAGATACACCATCCAGCAGAAATAGAGCGAGAGAGCAAAAAATGTTTATTGGCCTTCTGTCTATTTCCACCTAATAATTATAGCTTTGTGGATTGAGAACTCTGTGTCAGGCCACTGAGCCAGGACTTTACACTCTGAAAAAATATATATTTTATTTAAACTAGTCATATGATTCCATTACTTACTGTATTTAGCCATTTAACGCAATATTTTTATTTCCAATTTTCAAGAATTCTATCCTAACAGTGTCAGAGTATCTTCTTTAAAAACACAAAAATAAAATCTGATCTTTTATATCTCTTATTATAATTCATAAAATCTGTGGAGTCCTGCCATATATGAGTCCAATTCAAAATATTTTCTGGTTAATCAACTTGCCAGTGGGAAAGATAAGATGGATCCCAGATGTCCCCTGATGATGACAGGTGGATCAGATTACACTGTGGGACAAAAGGGGACTCACTGGGTGAAATGTAGATTATATCTCAGCAGCTGAAGTGGCAGCATCTGAAAGGCCTTCAAAATGGTTTTGAAAAAATATACAGAATATAAATTCAGGGTCAGAAGAACATTACTTTTTATTTTTGCTCTTTTTGAAGAAGTCATTCTCCTTCCTGAGGTACGTCTCTCTGTTTTACCTTTACTCTTAAAAATTCACTAGTTAGCCTTTTCTACTAATTTTGCTGTTCAGTTGAAATTATTACGAGTGCCTTAGTATAAATGTCATATTCTGGTTCTACAGTTTTATTTGTGGGGTAGCTATTAATACCTGATAGTATTAGGAAAACATTGGAAATTATATACTAGGAGACCACATGTAGTAATTGAAGAATCTATCCTGCTCCCTGCATTTACCCATCTCGCCACTGTTCTAAATTCTGTCTCCTCAATCCTGCCCTTATCGGTCACCCTCCACAAGAGTTACTGTGCAAAAAACAGAATTGTTTAGTAAGGCACCTACTCCATCCTCCAGCAATCTGGATTGTCAGTTTATGATGTAAATATATTAGAAATTTATCAGCTTCTGGTTACTTTAAAAAATCTTATTGGTTCTAAGTTTTACCCTCAAAACATTAGAAATTCTCTGTACTGATGATCACATAAGAAAAGATTACCATAAAAGGTTCCTATATGATAAATGGCTGAAGGCTCTGGGAAACAGACCCCCTAAAGCTCTCAAATCTCTTAGCACACTTGAATTTAAAAGGCAGGCTGCCTCTTTTATATGTTTTGGCCTTTATTACTTGTCTTTCTGCTTCTTTTATTCAAAGTTAAGGTGAAACCATTGAACCGTAAATACTCACTGATGTAATTTTTGTTCTCAGAAACATAATCAATGTTTCAGTTTCTATTTCCAACTCAGACCCTCTCTCCTGAACTCCAGATTCATATATACAACTGCTTCCTTACCATCTGGATACCTAAGACACCACAAACTCAACATTTCCAAACCTGAACCCCTGTTCCTCCCCCTCCCCCAAATATGTTCCCACTGCAGCCTTCCCCATCACTGCCAATGTCAACTCCATCCTTTCAGGCCCCAAATCTTAAAGCAGTAGTCCTCACACTTAAGTGTGCATCCGAATCATCTGAGGGCCTGTTACAATTCAAGATTGCCGGGGCCCTGCTCTCTCATTCCCAATTCAGTAGATCTAGACTGAGATTCAAGAATTTGCACTTATAACAAGTTCCCAGACAATGCTGATGTTGCTGGTTTGGTGGCCATGCTTTGAGAACCACTGCTATAGAATGATCTTTGCCTCCTACATTCAATCCATCAGGAAAGGCTGACTCTACATACAAAAGTATGCAGAATCTGACCATAGTCTAGTCCAAGCCACCATCATGTCTTGCCTGCATTATTACAAGTACCCTTTCTGATCTTCCTTCTTCTGCTCTTGTTCTTTCACAGACTTCTGTCAACAAAGCAGCCACACTGATCTTATTAGAGCATAAAGCAGATCTTGTCACCTTTCTGCTTTAACTCTGCAATGGCTTCCCACTTCGCTCAGATTAAAAGCAAAATCCTCATCTCAAATAGAGAGGCAAAGACCTGGCTCCATTCTCTCCTAGTCTCTTCCTTCTTCAGTTGGCTTCAGCCACACTGGATTCCCAACTACCTCTTGAAGACTCCAGGAAGACACTTACTTTGGGACACATGCATTAGTAATCCCTCCTGCTCAGAATTTTCTTTGCCCAGATTCCAAGTGGTGGATGACCTCACCTCTATCAAGTCTTTGCTCAAATACACCTTCTCACTGAGACCTACTCTGACTTCCCTGTGTGCCACTGTAACACCACTCCCACTATGAATTCTGTTTCATCCTTTCGGCTGCCCCCCCCCCGCCCCCGTAACACTTAATCACCTTCAACTACATCATATAACTTACTGTTTATACTTTTATTTTTTCATCTCCTGTCTTCTTCACTAAAGCATAAGCTCCAGGAGGACAAGGATCTATAATTGTTTGGCTTGCTGCTATATACAAGTACTCCAATATTTATTTTTGAAAACAAACAACTAACACATTGAATAAATGAAACAGAAGTCATGTTTTCATTGTATAAACTCCAATTCTGTTTTCTTGAATTTTGCAGGAAATCTGAATCTTCACAGCTTTCTAAGCAAGAAATCTTAGAAAATCTTAATGGGATATCTAATTTGTTTCTTTTTCTAAAATACAGATTTACAAGAATACTTTTCATTTCATTGAGTAGGGATTCTTGCCTACTTTCTCAATAGGCAGATTGATATTTTCTTTTTCATGTAAACAAATTTAACAGGGGAATATTAATAAATATAAAATATGCTGAAATAATTTATTATTCAACAAATATCCAGACATTCATAAATTTTATATAACACCCAGTGCATACATGCACTATAAAGCACTAATGTTAAACTATCAAGCTTTATCCCCCAAATTTTGGCCACCTGCTTATACTAACATCAATATCATCATCATCATTAAAAGCATTTATTTGTGCAAGACTGCTAGCTGCTATGAAAATGAAATTAAACATAGTCCCGGCCCTGTCTAGACAGTCTATGTGTAGACAACTCTATTATATTTCAAGAGCATAATATTTAAATCTCTAACACATCACTGTAAGTGCAAAGAACAAAAAGCGGGGTCGATTTGGAGGGTGGTGCCAGTCATTCTTGGCTCGTCATCCTCCTTTTTGATGGGATCAGTTTATGTAGCATTAACCATGAAGCTGGTTGTTGGAACAGTTAGTTGTTGGGACACTTCATTTTCACATATACAAGATATATTAAAGAATCCTTCTTTTTGTTTCCTTTTTTTGCTGGTATAATAGATTCACAGATTTTCTTTACTTTCCTTTTAAATGGTCAATACTTTTGGAAAATAACATGTTTAAGGGAAATAAGTGTCCATTAAAATTAATCAGTAATCATTTTAACACTTTCCTATGGATCAGGCTTGTGTTCAATGAAGTAACATCTTTACAGATTTGTGACCCTGTAAAATCATATGAAACTCTTCTGTTTATTCAACTTCGGGTGTGTCCTCCTCTGTGCCAACTAAGTGAACCCTGGTAACAGGTATATGAAACAGCTCCAAACCATCCCGATGTGTTTATTCAGGTCCAGACGTAAGAGATTCAAAATGTATGATGTAATAAATCATTAACCCCACCTTCCTTACCTGATAAGCTTGTTATCTGAAAATAAATGCTCTGCCTGGCTAGTTTTTAACACATCCAGGCATCTGAAAGCTGGCCTAAGTAAAAACATTTAAACACTTAGTTTAAGAGTTCATTTATCTGCAGTGGGTAGCTGTTATTTCATTTTTTTTCTCCTTTGAACAATGTAGATGTTTGGAATCTAATTCCCCAGAGGAATTTGTAGGACTGGTTGAAGTTTGTCATGTTAGACTCTTACATTCTCCCAATTTTGAAAACATTCATTCCTTGAGGCCTTTTATTATTTTTAGTTTCTTTCCTCGAATTAGCTACAATTTAGCAGTATCTTTTCTGAAATCAGCATTTCTGACTTTTCACTATATTTTTTGTCTAGTCCAAAATAAATGTCCAGCCATTTCCCCAAATTAGCATATTTAAAGTGGTAATTGGTAGTCCTTTTTGAAGCATGGCATACAATTTCATTTTATAAGCACACAATTATGTGCTTTGTTTGTTCGTTTTCAGACTGCATTTCCCAAAATAATGGTGGTGAAGAGCCAGGAAAGAGGAAGGGCTAGTATAGGAGAAATATTTTAGCACATTAATTCTTAAACTGTTACCATTGCTTAGGTCTGTTGCATAACAAGTTCATTATATTTCTATTTATAAGTGGGAAAGGGTAATAAAGCTTGACATATTACAAAGGAACAAATATGCGGACTGAAGTTGTCTCCTGAAACATGTGGTGCTCACTTAGAGGAAAATGGACAGAGACACTGTCTAGAACAATTCAAAGGTAAATACCATGTCAAATGATTCAAAGAGGACCCTAGCCTTCGCTCTTCACCTTCTCTCCCTGTTAGTGTACAACCAACTGTCCGACGCTGGCTGAAGGCTTAACTCCATTTTTGGCTTTCCTTGTATCCTGACAGCTGTTTGTTTTCCTGGCACTGTATCTAATTACTGTTCCTTTTCGGAGGCATGGAATACAGTCCCATGAATGACTTCAAATACATCTGAGCATTCTTTTGATAAGTTCTTTTGATCTTATAAGGTTCACATATAAGGTTCATCCCAGTTAGTGCCTCCTGCATAGCAGAGGTCAGGCTTGTACTTGAATTGATTATCCAGGCAGTTCACTGAAGAATGATAGCAGGGCTGAAAGCACTCTGCACTGGGAGAGGGCACCAGGGTCAATGGGTGAAGAAGGAAGACATCTATTCTTCAATCAATGGAATGGAATCGAGCCTCCTCTCAGGATTCTGGATGGGGGACCCTGACCACTAACGTAAATCATCCTGGCAATATTCACGATGCTCTCGTGTCACAGTTTCCAAAGAGAGAAAACAAGGTGTTCTCAGACTGTCCATAGTATCAGTGAAGATTAGCTGGGTCTTTCCCTATAGACTTTGGAATGAGAGGAAAGAGATAGGGGTTACTGTGGATAAAAGGTATGAAAGTTTAATGACCCTCTCTCTTCCTTACCTAGTCACTTTTCAACTTCTAGATCAGAATTCCGATTCCAACAACCAACTTCACAGTTAATACTATATAAACTGATTCTGTAAAAGAAGTATCCTCAGGTTTCTGGAAGCTTCATCATGGGTATGGCTGTGAAACTTTCCAAAGCAAACATCAGAACTCATACTTGATAAATTAGAGTATACATATGGTAACAGCGGGATAATATTTAAAAACCAGATTATTTTAGAAAAATTTGATAGCCATGGAACCAGAACAAAGCAGCAAGTAAAACAAAGAAGCAGTGGAGGGAGTTTCTCCTCCAACAGGTCCAGGCAGTGGACCTGTGTGGAAGGGAGACCTTCCATGGTTGTTGTAGGGAAGAGTAGAAGCTTCCCTTACACAACCAGAGAAAGGAGTCCGCCCTTCCTTTCACTCAGGGTCCTCTCGCTGAGCAGGACCTAGAAATCATTTGCTATCTTTTCCCAGCTCCCTTTTTAAATTTCTTCTTTTCCCCCTTTCTCCTTCCTCAGGGCATAAAACCTACATGATGTCCCTAATCATACCTCTGCTTTCTCTTTCCATGTTCCTAACCTCCTCCTAACCCTGCACAAGGAGATGGGTCCATTTCCACCAGCTTTCAGCTTACAGCCATACATTAGACTGCTGGGTACTACTTTTCGGACAACGGTGAAAGAAGTCAACTCCTAAAAAGAGAAAAAAGACCTCTCTAGGGCCTCAATAGTCATCCTGACCTAAAGGTGTCTGGCATTGTTATGTGATGGCTCTGCGGACAAATGGGATATAAGTTAATATAAGGGAAATGTTTAAATCAGTACTGGCACATAGTAAACACTCAATAAATGTGAGGTATTACTATTATTACCAATGCCACAGAGGGGCTAGCTGGAGTTACACCACTCTAGGGGCCTTCAGAGGAATCTGAGACTGCACTTGTTTCATTTAGTTCTCTCTTTCCCACTGCCTTGCTGCCTCTAGAAGTACTTTATTTAGTTGTTTGAACATAATTTTAATTAAAGTGACTTATATGAATGTCTTAACATATGAGTCTAATCAAACAATATCATGTGCCAAATTTACTAGGTTATAAGTTTAATGGATGACAACACTCAACTTAGTTCATATGTGCTCATACTTCTTAGTTTGTTGATCTTGGACCATGGACACATTTTAAGAAACCAAAAAAAGAATTAGAGAAATTTATCTTCTGACCCCTAAAAGCAAGTGTTTTCAGGTTGTCTTTTGCAACTTAAAGCACAGCCTCTGAGCAACAGCCTCATCCTGAGGAGTGGTTTGGTCCAAAGTTGCTTTTCCCTTCGTCTTCCAGTAAAACCTCCACTCCCTTCAATGGGCTGCACAAGGTGAGAGGAAAGAGGAAAGCAAACGGATAGAGCCTATCTACAACAAGTTTTGAATGGCTGACAATGTCTTCTACTTAATCACTCTCATTAACTTGTAATTACATATGTTCAAAAACAGAGACACATTTGCCAAACACTAGGCAATAGTGTGAAGTCAGATATACTCCCTGCCTTCATGATGTTCTCAACTTAAAGGGGGTAGATAGGTATTGAGGCCATTCTATTCTAATGATGGGATTACAGGAAGAAAGGAAGACAATTCAAAATTGGAGGATAATTTTTCAACAGAGGTGACCTCACTTCCTATTTTGTCTCTCTTTACAGCTGAATCTAAACAAAGTGCAATAGTAAAGGAAAAGGGCTGCCAAAACTGTTTCTCACCCTGAGTGTCACACCTGTTGTAGAGCCATGTCACACTGTTTTCTCTCTTCTGTATGGTGTGGCAATGTAAGAAATACCTCAGCAGGTCTCTGTGGGGAGCTGACCTGTTTTTGCCTGTTCTGTTTCCTCAGTTCTCCCCACTTCTCCCAACCCATCACACTTTACATCACAGTATTTGCTGTTCTGTCAATGCCTCACTCCTCCGGCTGACATTATCCCAAATGTCCTCCCTGTATTCACCTGGCTGAATCCTTAATGCTTGGGTATCACTTCCTGTCTTCTTTGCAGACAACTTCCTATCCTCAGCCTGCGTGAGGCAACTCCCTTGAGGTGCATAGCGCCCTGTATATACTTTCATCCTTGGACTCACCATACAGTATAGTGTTGTTGGTTTTTCTGTGTTTCCTCCAAAATGAGGAAAACATGGAGGTTGGTGTCATGTAAGGGCCTAGTATAAGTTTGAATTGATACTAAATAGATATCTGTTAAGTATACAATTAAGTATACAATTGATACTAACTAGATATCTGTTAAGAAATACTGATAAATTAAGGGACCTTCATATGCAACAAGATGTAGGACCAGATACGTTTAAAAAGCTTCCCACTACAGAATATCTGAAAATCCTACATTGAACTAAAAGTAAAAATAAAAATTTAAAAGATTGTTGCATGCACAGCTGATCTGGCAAGAATCTTTCCTCAGAGACAAGAACAATGAGAAAGCATAAATCCAGAAAGGAAATTGATAGATCTCCTAGAGGGATCTGCTGGTTCCTAGTGGTTCAGAGCTTTCCATTTTTACTGCCCATAAGATCAGGGAACAAGAAGGAAAATCTATAAACTGCAAGTTTTGAACAAGGATTAAGATCCCCTCGAAGTATCTAGACCCTAAGGTAAACCCTTAGAGAAAGTAAAGCAGGAAGAAAAAAAGTAATTAGCTAGTGGAAAAGGCCAAAAAATGGAGCCAGAAAAAAGATGAGTGGTTTCTGTGAGGTGGAGGTAGGAATAGGTGGAGCACAGAGGGTTTTCAGGCAGTGGAACTATCGTACTCTGTATATTACCTTAATGGTGGATACAATACCATTATACACTTGTCCAAACCCAGAGAATATGCAACACTAATGGTGAACGCTAATGTAAGCTATGGACTTTAGGTGATAACGACGTGTCAATGTAAGCCTACTGATTGTAATACATGTACTGCTCTGGTGGGGAAAGCCGTGCATGCGGTGGACATGGGGCATATGAAACAATCTCTGAAGCTGCTAAAAATGGAGTTTATTTAAAAAATAAAATAGGACAATATCAACAAAATAACACCCACTCCACTTCATAGAGAGAAATAATAAGGAAATATGCCTATCTCGGTTGGGCTATGGGTGAAGGATGGGGAAAGAAATCTCCTTCAGAATTCTTAACAGGACTCGTGGGAGTTTCAGACACAATTCACAGAATGTGAACAGTAGAAAATCTAGTTTAAAATAGTCTTGATTAGTACAGTTCACTACCATATCCCAACACAATCTTCCTCAGAGGCAAATGCAAATTCCCCCAGGAAGTGCACATGAAGTAAGTGCCTGAAGTAAACTCAGGCTCAAGGAACTCTCTCTTAAATTCCAATAATCATAAAAGTACATAGAAATATCATGAAGCATATGAGGAAACAATATAGAATGAAAAAGAGACAGCAAAAACAAAATCAGCCCTACATAAAATTCATATAGTGAAACTGTCAGACACAGAAAACAAAAAAAGAAAATTGATGTGCTTAAGGATTTTTTAAAAAGGATGTTGAAAGTATAATAATGTCTATTTAAAAAACTCAAATAGAACTTACATAAATAAAATACAAATGTCTTTAGAAACTAGGTAAAATAAAAAGCATATTAGGCACAATGGGAGAGACAAATTGTTAAATGGAAAGAAGTGTTGAAGAAATTATTTAAAATACAGGAGGGTGAGAAAAAGCTATAGAAAATATGAAGAACAGAATGAATACATGGATTATATAGAGAAAAATAATTTTCCAAAAATAACTAAAAATACTATATCCCTAGAGTCAGAAAGTCAAATGAAAGTCAAACAGGATAAATAAGTGATTTGTTCTATACAGATCATAGATAACTGTAGAATGCCAGTGATAAAGACAAAATCATAAAGGAAAAGATAAAGCACAATTAGAATGACAGCTGACATCTCAATGGCAATAACAGAAATTGGAAGTCAATGAACGGTTATCTTTAAAGTGTTGAGAGAGGGTAACTGTCACTCTAGATTTTCTTCCACACTAAAACTAACTTTTAAGAGAAACAAATACAGATATTTTACAAAAATAATAAACCAAGAACACTTATTTCCATTGAATTCTCACTAGAAGAACTTCTAATAGATGTATTCTAGATAGGGGGGAAAAGTACCTTGAAGAAAATCTATGATTTAAGAGAGAATGTGGATAAAAAATGGAATATTTTCAGGTCTCTCTAAATAAAAAATGATCATATACAGTATCTAATCTTTGGGATTAGTAAACATGAACTTACTATATAAAGCACTGACTATATAAAATATCTGATCTTCAAGGTTAATAAAAACAGAGCTAAAGCACTTGACTGCAAAAGCACATATGAGTGAAGGAAGGTAATGATAACTAAAGAGTTCTCAGAGGTTTGACTTCTTTCATAGACAAGCACAGATACTACTAAATAGACTTTAAGTATGCAATTGAAATTTAAAGTAAACATTAAAATAATATAAATAATGTATAACTTTAACACGAGGAGAGGACAAAATGTAATAAGAAAGTAAGAACCTCAGTAGTTCAAAGAAGTCAAGAAAGGAAAAAAGAAACACTAGAAAAGCAGGACAAATAATTACAGTGAATGCAACTGAGGTGAGCAAAGTCAAGGTTATCAGGTTGCAATTAAAAATGTTTGTATTAGATACTCCTAAATTTAAGAAAAAGGTTGAAAGTAAAAGAACAGAAGATGTATAAAACAAATCTAACCAAATAAAAGGTGAATTAGCAATATTAATATCAGATCAAACAGATGTTAAGGCAAAAAGCTATTGATAAAGATGGTCACTACATTATAAATAAAGGTTAAATCCCTAGGAAGATAAGACTATTTAAAAATATATATCTATCTAATAAGACAGGTTCAAATAGTTCAACAGACCACAAAGCAAAATTGGCATATTGACCAATAAAGTATATTTTTAAATCCTTTTGTCAAGTAGGTTAAAAAAATCATTGAAGAAGAAGAAGGCTAGACAAACACATTTTAACTGCCTGCTATACTCATGCTCTCTCCAGGAACACATTAAGATATTAGGTTGTAAAGAAAATGTCAACAAACTTCAAAAAATAGAATGAAAACTCATTTTTAATAAACCACAATACAATTGTTAGAGATTAATAAAGAAAAATCATTTTAAAACTGCTATATATTTTGATGTTTATAAACAGACTTGTAAATAATTTATGACTTGATGAAATCATAATGAAAATTTTAGAATACCTAGGACTAAATGATAATAAAAATTCTCTTTATCAGATTATGGGAATCAAGCAGAGTTGTACTTAGTTTAACATTTATACATCTCACAAAGCATTCAAACCAAGACCTTACATAGAGAGATTCATAACCTATCAGTAAAAAGCTGAGATCAACAAAAACTAAAAGTACATGATATATGTGCAAGCAAAAAAGCTAAATCTTAACATAGTAAGCCTCAAACCTAAGAAATTAGAAAAAAGTACAATTAAATAAATCTGAAGAAAGTAGACAAAAGAAAATAATACAAGTGTCAATGAAACAGAAAATACAGAAACCATAGACTCAACAAAGCCAAAAGTTGGTTACTTGAAAGACTATTAAAATAAACTTCTGACAGCCCTGGCTGGTGTGGCTCAGTGGATTGAGCGCCAGCCTGCAAACCAAAAGGTCACAGGTTCTATTCCCAGTCAGGGCACATGCCTGGATTGCAGGTCAGGTTCCCAGCTGGGGGTGTGCGAGAGGCAACAAGCTGATGTTTCTCTCACACATCTGATGTTTCTCACCCTCTCTTTCTCCTTCCCTTCCCCTCTCTCTCTCTAAAATAAAATCTTTAAAATAAATAAAATAAACTTCTGACAAACTTTGTTGAATTATAATATTAAGCAAAAAGAAATCCCAAACAAACACTATTAATGATGCAAAAGGGAGACAGCTGCAGGTTACAGCCAGAGATGGAAAGATAGTAAAAGAAAAGTATGACCTGCTTTAAGACAACAAATTAGAAAACAGTGTTAGGAACAACTATTCAAGAGAAAATAAACAACCATTCAAGAAGAAACGGAAGTAACAACAATGAAAGTAAATATGTACATAGACTTGACTATTTAGCAGGCATTGTCTTAAAGTTTACATATATTAACTAATTTAAACACCCCTGTGCTCCATTTTACAGATGAGAAAACTGAGGCACAGTGAGGTTAAATGACTTTTACAGAGTCAAAGTTGAGGTTGACCCTGAATAGTTTGGCTCTGTAGTTGTCCACTATGCTGTTCTTTGTATACATAGTCCTTTAAAATACCCAATCAGTAGTTAAAAATCTTCCCATGAAGAAAAAAAACTTGCTCATGATTTTATAAGCAAAGTCCACTAAATAATACCAAGTACCGTCTAAAATAAACCCAAACACTAGAAAAAGAAAATACTGCCCAATTCATTCTATTAAAACCAGATAAAGATTGTAAAAGAATGAAAATTACTCATCAACACAGATGCAAAGTCCTAAACAAAATAGTAAACCAAAACCAGATGTATGCAAAAATATAATATATATGACCAAGCTGGGTATATTCCAAGAGTGCACCAGCAAAATTAGACAAAAATTAAAAAGTCGTATACCAGCAAGCATTGGTAAGGATATGACACAAAGAGAACAGATATAATTCTGGTGGAAGTGTGAATTGAAACGCTCACTGTAGAAAATTTTGGTATTATCTTGTAAAGTTTGAATACACACTATTTTGCATTTTCTATTTACTATCCTATTTCTTTGTTCTCTAACTTCTAGTAAATTGATGATTGTCTTTACTTTCTAGTATTTCCTCTGCTAGTTTGAAAAGTGTAGATTGTATTTTTATTCTTTTAATGGATACTTTAAATTTTAAAAATATTTTTTTTAATTTTCTAAAAATCTCACTTTATAACCTGTCCTCTTCCCAAATACACCATGGATCTTAATACATTTAAAACATTAAAATGCTATTAATGTAATACATTAAATAAAAATAAAGCTATGGTTAATAGTTGGTTTACTCACTATTTGTTTTCCATTGCTGCCTTAAATTACCACAAACTGAGGTGCTAAATTGATGATCTCACATTTCTCTGAGACAGAAAGAAGTCCAGATACACTGTAGCTCAACTAGGTCCTTTGCTTAGCACTTCCTTCACAAGGCCAGCCAAAATCAAGGAGTTAGAAGGGCTAGGTTGCTTTCTGGAGTCAGGAGATGAACTCAGGCTCATTTGGGTTGTTGGTCAAACTCAGTTTGGCGGGTTGTAGGGTGATGTCCTCTTTTCCTTGCTGGCTGTTAGCTGGAGACCACCATGTTCATAGAGGCCTCTCTGGTCCTCACCCATGGCTCCTTCAGTCTTGGAGCCAGAAATAGTGCATGAAAGTTTTCTTGTGCTTGGATGCTTGGAGACTCTCTAACTTCTTTTACATCTTTTCTGTCTCCAGCTGCAGAAAGGTCTCTGCTTTTAAGACATTGCATGATTAGATAAGGCCCACCTGGGTAGTCCAGGGTTTCCTGTTTTAAGTTCTATAACCTAATAGTTTTGTGATTATCTCCAGGTGGTTCACACAGCTCCCAGTTCAGAATCAGATTACTATACTGTTATTTTTATTTTAATTCATAAGGAGGAAATTGCAAGTCCATCTGGTCATAATGTGCTATGTCTACCAGCCTTTCTAGGCCCATTGTTTAAGATGAAGCTGTCATCCCAGCAGAATGGTCTTTATTAAAACAACAACGACAACAACCTTCAGCATCTCTCCTCACAGAGAGCCCCATCCAAGTCCCTGACATGGAGTTCTCTACCCGGCTCCAGTGCCCCTACGTTTAGTGCTCATTATCCCAGAGGAGCTGGCCTGCTGCTAAGTTTTGCTTACTTCTAATCATGGAGCCCCCAAACTTGTGATATCTGTGCTGCACACCACCTTACATTTATGCTCTGTTTTTGGTCCATGAACATTTTAATCTTGCTTTTGAACTTGGCTATGTCATTAGTTAGGGTTTTTTTTTTTTTTTTGCTTTCACTTAAAAATTTTTTTTATTGTTGTTCAGTTACAGTTGTCCCCATTTTCCTCCCATTACTTTCCCCTGCCCTACCCAGCCCCCACCTCCCACATTCAATCCTTCCCCTGACTTATTGTTTTTGTCCATGGGTCCTTCATACACGTACCTTGACTTGACCTTTCCCTTTCTTTCCCCCATTATCCCTCCTCCCCTCCAGTCACTGTCAGTTTGTGCTTTATTTCCATGTCTCTGGTTCTGTTTTGCTCCTGGCAATTAACATTGTATAAAATGTGTGTGTGTGTGTGTGTGTGTGTGTGTGTGTGTGTGTGTGTGTGTGTGTGAGAGTGTGGTGGACCGTCCAGCCTGGTTTCAGGGGTTGTAACCCTCAGCCCATGGTGGGCTGTGTAAGAGCCCAAGGGACCCACTTCATCTGGGTCTGTTCTGTCAAGAGGATGTGAACTACTAAGGAGACAAAGCTTATCTCCCTGACAGGAGCGCTGCTTCTGCCTCACCCATCTCTGGCCCCAATGCTTGGTTGGCAGTCAATGACCGGTAAGACTCCTTATGGGAGGGGCAACCTAAGCCAGACACGACCACTTGGGAGGCCTCATGGAAGGACTCGGGGGGCTGCAGCGAAGAGGATGTGATGGACCCTCATTCCCCAGCTATTCTGACATAGCCCGAGTCCTCATTTCCGTCTGGGAGATGTCTCCTGCTTCCTAATCGGCTTAAAGCCTGAAACTATGAGGGCAAGAGGTGCAGCCCTGTGCCGGCCAGGACGGTTCCCTGGGTGATCGGGCATAAGAAAGAATTCCTAAAGTCCTGTGAAACCTGCTTTGCTAAGAGTGCACTCATTTAAATGATAAGGGTCCCAGGAGGAAATGAGTATGTCTCCCAAAGTTTGGCAACCCCCTTTCCTGACAGACACTGACTCAGATTAAGCCCTCAGATTTCTTTGAAATGTTAACCATTGTTTGATCCTTGCCGCCTGACATACCTGTATTCCTGTGTATTTGAGCCCAATAAAAGCCTAGTGAGGAAGGGGCTCTGGGTCATTCTCCTCTGAGAGTTTGACCACCTTTCCTCCCCAAGCAGATCATGTCTTGGTAGTTTTTATTTTCATCCATGACGGAGGGATGGGGCTCTGCGGGGGACAGAGCCCCCCCACATCTGGTGCTCAGGATAGGAGCCCCCGAATATATATATATATATATATATATATATATATATATATATATATATATGATGAAGAATTTTCTTCCCTAGAAATAATCAGGCAGAAACTACAAGACCTCTTAGGAGGGATAAGATAAAGAGGGGTTTTCAAACCTTTTTTATTGCAGAACTATTTTCCCCCCAAATATTGTTAAATGGGTGCTCATTAACAAAGCAGAGAAAGCAGAGCTGTTCTGGGTGAAACAGTGATGGTGCACCTGGAGTTCTGGCTGCTTAGCCTTCGCCACTCAGTGATGATGTCAAGGTGGCTTCACAGAAAGGAGTTTGATAATCATTTTTCAGACTAAGTCCTATAAGGATTGAGAGGTTTGTCTGAAATACTTTTAATATCTTAAAAAATTCAAAGTAAACCATTCCTAGCAACATTTTAAATGAAGAAAAATAAAAATCAACACATCATAAGTTACACGTGAAATGGAGATGTCATTTAGAACCTGCTGTTTGGGTAGGGGAGCTTTGTAGCGAACATACGGCTGGAGAAAAGTGTGATGGTGCATTATATCAATATAGCACTGGTGTTGAATGACTTTTGAAGCATATTTGCTCAGTGAAGATTCAGAGGAAAAGAAACCTAAATAATGTCCTTTATCCTTCTTCCTATAATGATCATATTTCACTCAAAACACTAAACTGAATTTGAAACCCAAACTAAATATACTCTGAGCCATGTGTAGCTTCTGCTCATAGTAAAATTATAAAGAAAAATATAGCCAAACCTCAAAGATAACCTCTTTAAATTTTACAGTCTTCTTCGGAAAGTAAGAAAATGTTTAAAATGCAAAGAAAAACACACAAAGAACAAGATTCCTAGAAGTGAGTTAACTAATTAAATAATGGCCCAAGCTCATAGGACTCAGCACAAAGGACTGTGAGTGATTTCTCAGAGGGAAAGGCATATGAATTTCTGTCACTGAGTTTCAACACATCTTGGTGTTAATTGGACAATTTGGTGCTGCTTATCATTTCTAGCTGCATGGAAACGAGGCTGAGCGTAGACAAGTATTTTCACGTTAGCAGCCTGTGCGTGGCAGCTCGTTTGGTTTCATTCCAAGGGGCACTCTGCCAAGGGAAGAGCTGCGGCAGGAATTTCTTTCGAAGTCACTGTCAAATCCCTGCTTCAAGCTTCTTTCTGGGTCACTAGAGGCCAACATATATCTTATGCAATTCAGAAATGAGGACTTGGGAAAATAGCGTTTGAGGACTATTGACTCAGTAAATTTGTATCTTCATGACAGTGGAGAAGCTCAAAGGGGGGCGGAATTGGGGATGTTTTCAGCAAGGATTCTTGGATTTGCCTTTTCTGTGATATTTAAATTATACAATTAAAATTCTCAGCAATTCATGTACTACTAGCCTTTAAAAATTATAATTGCTACAGTAAACTCATTGGACTACCTCTTTTCTTTAAAAAAGCGTATGTTGTAAAGATCTTTGAGTCTTCACCTTTTTGTATCTCAGTTTTATTATTTGCTAAAGGGGTTAGATAATCTATAACCCTCTTATGTTATGGAGAAATGAGCATAGGTTTTAGGTATTATACAAGCTTAGCAACACCACTCTTCAGCTGCTTAACCTAAATAAAGTATTTCATCTCTTTCAATGTATAAATTTCTTTATCTTTAAAATCAGGGTAATACTCACTTTTCAAGGTGATTGTAAGAAATCAAATGAATTAGGGACTTAAGTCATTACCACCATGCCTGGCACATGACATACTCAAAATATACTAGTTCCTTTTTATTCTAATATTCTTTGAGTCTATGACTTTGCCAGGCTCCCTTTGAGGTCTATATGGTCAGTGTTCCAGTCATTTTCAATAGGAAAGATTGTAGTACACAGAGGTTAAAGCTTTTTGCCTAAGGCACAGGTGGCAAACACAAAATCCTCAGGCTGAATCCGGCCACACCTTGTTTTATCTAGCCCAGCACTGTGTTTCTACCCGGCACCGAGCTCCTTGCCCCTAGTTAAGGAGCAGTTACATTTATACAGTCCTAAAATTACATTCCGCCCTTCGAAGGCAAGCTCGAGTCTGATGTGGCCCCCGGTGAAAATGAGTTTGACATCCCTAGTCTCAGGTCAAGGAGATACCTGGGAGATGTGGCTTATCTCAGCTTTTCTCAATCTAAAAGTCCCAACACTCTAGAAAATGATAGACTCATTCTTAATCCTCTTCATCAGTTGAATCAATGAAGGATTTTTTTTCTTTAAAAATCTGTCAAGCCAGTACTGTGTCATTAATAACAAGATATACTCACTAAAGGTCTAGTTGAACTTTTTCTTCCGAGTTTTGAAACAGCAATGATCATGACAACAACATTAAAGGAAACGAACTCTGGGTTGACCAAGTTGGCATTCCTGTTCATAGTAACAGCCTTAGGAAAGCAAGGCTAGACGTTAGCTATCAACCGACAGGAAAAGAACACAGCTGTCGAGTGAGGCAATTTGCTTTTTCTTTTGCCCTTTTATCTTCCTTTTTTAAAAAAAACATATATCTTATTGATTATGCTATTACAGTTGTCCCATTTTCCCCCTTCATTCCCCTCCACCCTGAACACCCTCTCCCACCCACAGTACCCACTTTAGTTCATGTCCATGTGTCATAAGTTCTTTAGGTTCTATATTTCCCATACTATTCTTGCCCTCCCCCTGTCTATTTTCTACCCACCATCTATGCTACTTGTTTGCTGTACCTTTTTCCTCCCACTCGCCTGTTGATAACCCTCCATATGATCTCCATTTCTGTGGTTCTGTTCCTGTTCTAGTTGTTGGCTTACTTTGTTTTTGTTTTTGTTTTACGTGTGGTTGTTAATAACTGTGAGCTTACTGTCATTTTACTGTACATGTTTTTTAATCTTCTTTTTCTTAGGTAAGTCCCTTTAATATTTCATATAATAAGGGCTTGGTGATGATGAACTCCTTGAACTTGACCTTATCTGAGAAGCACTTTAGCTTCCCTTCCATTCTAAATGACAGCTTTGCTGGATAGAGCAATCTTGGATGTAGGTCCTTGCCTTTCATGACTTGGAATACTTTCCAGGCCCTTCTTGCCTGCAAGGTTTTTTGAGAAATCAGATGACAGAGTGATGGGAAGTCCTTTGTAGGTTACAGTCTCCTTATCTCTTGCTGCTTCTAGGATTCTCTCCTTCATTTTAATCTTGGGTAATGCAATTATGATGTGCCTTGGTCTGTTTCTCCTTGGGTCCAACTTGTTTGAGACTCTCTGAGCTTCCTGGACTTCCTAGAAGTCTATTTCCTTTGCCAGATTGGAGAAGTTCTCCTTTATTATTTGTTCAAATAAGTTTTCCACTTGTTGCTCTTCCTCTTTCCTTTCAGTACCCCTGTAATTTCAGATGTTGGAATGTTTAAAGATGTCCTGGAGGTTCCTAAGCCTCTCATTTTTTTGAATTCTTGTTTCTTCATTCTTTTCTGTTTGTTTGTTTGTTTCTTCCTTCTGGTCCACTCCATTGGTTTGAGTCCCAGTTTTCTTCCTATCACTATTGGTTCCCTGTGCGTTTTCCTTTATTTCACTTAACGTAGCCTTCATTTTTTCATCTAATTTGTGACCAAATTCAGCCAATTCTGTGAGCATCCTGACCACAGTGCTTTGAACTGTGAATCTGATAGGTTGGCTATCTCTTTGTCACTTAGTTGTATTTATTCTGCAGCTTTGATCTGTTCTGTTTGGGCCTTTTTTTTTTTTTTGTCTTGTAGCACCTGTTACATATGAGGGGTGGAGCATTAGGTGTTCACTAGGGTGGGGCAACCCATGCCGTAGGATTGTGATGCTGTTTGTGGGGGAGGGGCCAGAGAGGGAACAATGGTGCTTGCTCTACTCTCTCTTGGATTTCAGTCCCTTCTACTGCTTCCCACAAGCAAATTGGGCCCTTCTGATGCTGATTGCCAGGTGGGTAGGCTTGTGCACATTCTAGGACCTTGTGGATCTGTCCAATGAACTCTCCTGTGAGTCTGTGAGTCTCTTCCGCTGCCTCAACCCCCACAGGTGTTTTCAATTGGTGTTTTTAGGCTTTTAGTTCCCTGTGATGGGGCCCTGGGTTGCACGGTGTATTGCTCTCCAGTTTCACCTGGTTTATCTGCGCGCAAATGTGGGTCTGACAGCCTCCTTGTGCGCCGTGCCCAACCACAGTCCACTGCCTCTCTGGGTCTGCCAGCTGCCACCCTGCACCTGGGGCTTGTCAGCTGCTGCCTGCGCGCCTGGTGCCACTGCTTTTTTTGCCTTGACCCCTCTCTGCCCAGTCGCCCAACTCTGCCCCTCCTACTGGTCTGGATGAATGTGTCTATTTTAACTCCTTGGTTGTTGGACTTCCATACAGTTCAGTTTTCTGCAAGTTCTGATTGTTATTTTGTTTCTAAATTGTTGTTGTCCTTATTTTGGTTGTGCAAGGAGGCACAGTGTGTCTACCTATGCCTCCATCTTGGCCGGAAGTAGCCGCAATTTGTTTTCTTATCGGTCAAAATCTTGTGTACTGATTCCTGTAAAGGAATACTGTAAAGTGAGTATTAACTCTTGCCTTCCCTTCGTGACTGAGGAAACTGAGGCTCTCAGAGGTTAGGTTGCCCAACCACAAAGTGAGTGAGCAGCAGAGCCTGCAAGCCCGTGTCCTCTCCACAAAGTCATGTCCATGACACACTACCCCAAGAGAGTAAAAAGTTGAGGCAAAGGATAAGAAAGAGAGAACACATTAAGGAGAAAGGAAAAGTAGAGCGACTTAGGAGGGGTCCAATAAAGACATGTCAGAAAAAGCATTAAAACAGAAAAGAAATGTGTGCAGCAGTCAGAAAAAGGCCTAGGGGAGAAGAAAAGCAGAAGGGCCCAACCCACTGGGGAGGAAAAACCAAAAAAACTTGGCCAGCTGCCTGGCAGCAAGCACTGCAGAGAGATCTATATCCACCAGATCCACCAAATGAAGGAATCTGTGAATCATTAAAAAAATGTTTATTTCTTTATGCCACAAATGATAAAACAGTTAGTCATAAAATATGAGGGTTTTTGTTTTCCCAGAATAATTGCTGGAAATATTTTCAACCATCATTCTGAATGCTCAGTGTTTAACTATTAAAAAAGAAATAATGGATTTTGAACCAAAATCAACCTCCAGTTATTCACATGGCATGCTGTATACTTGCATTTAGAAATTAATTTATTTGCAAGATTGTTCAAGCTTAGTTAGCGTTAGCGCTATCATAGGTTAGAGAGGAACTGTGTCCTCAGAGAATCAATAAAAGTCATTTATCATTTCCTACTCCATAAAAATTATTTTCCTTTGTCATCTATTTTCAGCATGGATAAAAAGAACCATGGCCCAAGTCAGGGAAATTGGGATGCTTTTGAAAATGTGTTCCCTGAAGAACATCCTTTTATTACAGCAACAGCAATTCTTCTCAAAGCTGGAAGGGCAAAACACACTCACACAAACCACAAAGCCCTACAAGTAGTTAAGTCGCCATCCTACACTCGTTCTGGCTTTGTTATAAGTTAGACTCATTATGGGGGATATTGATTGGTCTCCTGGGACATGTTTCTGAGAATATATAGCCATTCTGACCAAAGGTTTGTCTGGCCAGAGTACAGTCAAGCTTTATAGCTGCCAGAGACCTAACTAAGGACTGGGCATTGCAAAGAAAGTCTGTTTTTCTATAGTTCATCCAAAGGAAGGGTCATTATAAGCCTGCACTTCTGCCAGAGATGAGGCCCAATGTTTTTGTTTCAAAATACCTGCAACCTGTTTTTTGGTAAAACAATCAGGAGAAGTACCCCATGATGCCACACAGTAAGGTTGACCTTCTAAAATTTAGTATCTAATTTCACTTTGTTTCAACTAGTGTATTCTCTTAGAAAGAGCATTTTGCCATAAATGGTGAAAATTGAAGAAAGGAACCAAGTTCGGTACCAGGCTGAGCATTCTTTATAGTTTTTCATCTGATCCTTGAAAAAGCCCTGTGAGTTCGTAATATTTTTTCAATTTATAAAATAAGTATTACTCAATGACTTGCATATATATATAATCACTGTGATTGGTGTGATGTGTGTCTTTCAAGGCTTGTGATATGTCACACAGCCAGACATGCTTCTTGTAAGGGTTCTTATAAACCTGACTAAGATAGTAAAGATATTACTCCACAACTTACTGTCCTTTTTGTACTTAATATGTCTTGAAGAACTTTATAGGTTATACATATAAATCCTTCTATTCTATTCTATTCTATTCTATCCTAGTCTATTCTATTTATGGGGGTGACGTTTGTTTGTAAGACTATGCATGTTTCAAGTATACTACTGAACAAAACATCATCTGCACAGTGCATCAGGCACCCATTGCCCCAGGCCTCTTTCTGTCCCCATTTTCCCCTCCTTTGCCCACCTCCACCCAGCCCCACCCCACTTTCCCTCTGGCCCTCACCACACTGCTTTCTGTGTCTATGGGTTATGCATATATGTTCTTTGGCTAGTCCTTTACCTTCTTTCATCCAGTCCTCCTCCTCCTTAATTTTTTTAATGACTGTAGAGTGTTCCATGGTATGGACATACCACAGTTTATTTAACTGCCTCCCCCATTTGTTTTCAATTTTCAAACTACTATAAACATCAAATAAACAAACATTCTTTGTACATATATAAAGGTATTTTTACAGGTGAGAAAGTTGAGCTTGAGAGAGGTTAATAAATTTTGCTTAGAAGCACATAATTACTAAGTGGCAGTCCCAGGACTCAGAATAGCCTATGTTCCTTCTTCTATACAATAATGCCATCAGTCTTCAGTGTCCAGGATTGAAAATGAGGAGTGGGTTCCTTAAACCACTCTCCCTCCCACCCATATGTCTTGATGGCCTCTCAGAGACTGCCCACATACATGTACAATCTGAAGGAGAGAAGAGCCTGGCCTCAATCAACTTTGTTACTAGTGACTGTATGAGGGGGGAACCCCCCAAAATGGAACTGTCTTCTGGAGGGTGGGCCCCTTGTAGCACAGGCTTTCCCTGCTAGATGCATGTTCTAGGAACCCAGCTGTATCAGTGTACCAGCTTATATTGTTGTGAGAGGCTGCGTTCAGCTTCAGTGAATTTTTTTTGAAGGCTCTTTCAATGTGTTTGCCCATTTCATGACAGGTGACTTACGAGCACACCAGCTCACACCCTGCAGAGTGCTCAGCAATTTTTTACCAAAAACAGCATGACCCCGTACCCCACCCTCCCTATTCACCTGATCTTGCCTTGAACGACTTTTTTGTTTGTTTATTGTTTCCCCGGATGAAAAAAGTCCTCAGAGAGAAACGTTTTGCTGATGTGGAAGAAGTGAAAAAAGAAAAAAAAGCAGCATAAACACTAAAAGGCATCAAAATCAACAGGTTCAAAAACTGTTTTGAGCAGTGAAAAAAAATCATCTCGATAGGTGTATTGCATCAAATGGAGAGTACTTTGAAGGTGACTGAGGTTTAAACATGTAAAAATAAATACATATTTTTTATAAATAAATTCAGTTTTTTGGGGTTCCCTCTCATACATGAAAGTGCAAATGAAGTCTTAATAAAGTTATATGGACAAATACCATATGATCTCACCTTTAACAGGAACCTAATCAGCAAAACAAACAAACAAGCATAATATAAACAAAGACACTGAATTTGAGAACAGTCTGACAGTGACCAGAGGGGTAGGGGAGGGAATTTCAGGGGAAAAGGGGAAGGGTTTAGAGCAACAAGTATAAAGGACACATGGATAAAAACTATGGGGGGTGGAAATGGGAGGAAGGTGGGGAGGGCTGGGCCGGTGGGCTGGGGACGGACTTGGGCAGACACCTCTCCAAGGAGGACATACAGAGGATCCAGAGACACATGAAAAGATGCTCGATATCGCTAGCTATCAGAGAGATGCAAATTAAAACCACAATGAGATACCACTTGACACCAGTCAGAATGGCCCTCATAAACAAAGCAACAAACAGCAAGTGTTGGAGAGGTTGTGGAGAAAAGGGGACACTACTGCACTGCTGGTGGGAGTGCAGACTGGTACAACCACTATGGAAAACAGTATGGAATTTTCTAAAAAAACTAAAAATGGATATACCTTTTGACCCAGCAATTCCATTGCTAGGACTATATCCTAAGAACCCTGAAACACCAATCCAAAAGAAACTATGCATCCCTATGTTTATAGCAGCACAATTTACAATAGCCAAGTGTTGGAAGCAACCTAGATGCCCATCAGCAAATGAATGGATCAAAAAACTGTGGTACATTTATACAATGGAATTCTATGCAGCAGAAAGAAAGAAGGAGCTCATACCCTATGCAACAGCATGGATGGAACTTGAGAGCATCATGCTAAGCGAAGTAAGCCAGGCAGTGAAAGATAAATACCATATGATCTCACCTTTAACAGGAACCTAATCAACAAAACAAACAAACAAGCATAATATAACCAAAGACATGGAAATTGGGAACATGCTGAAAGTCACCAGAGGGGAGAGGGGAGGGAATTTCAGGGGAAAAGGGGAAGGATTTACAGGAACAAGTATAAAGGACACATGGACAAAAACTATGGCGGGGGGGTGGGAATGGGAGGGAGGTGGGGAGGGTTGGGGTGGCGGGTTCGGGTGAGAATAAAAGACAGAAAACTGTACAAGATCAACAATGAAAATAAAAATTAAAAAAACAAAACAAAAAAAAAAGACAGAAAACTGTACAATATCAACAATTAAAAAAATACTGATTAAAAAAAAAAGTTACATGGAAAAGACATGTCCTACCAGATGTTAAAATGAGAGCACTCTCTTTCTCAGTGAAAATTAAAGTATAAGGAGAATTCATGTTTTTCAGATTGACGGCCCAATAAAGAGATAGGCATGGGTGGCTCTGGCAAGAAGCACATTGCTTGGGTCCACTGATGGAGAGCTGAATCAGCCTTGGGGAGACACACCCAGGCTGCCCAGGCTGTCCTCAGAAAGCCCTCTTTAGTAAGTGGGGGATTTTGAACAGTTATTAAGAAAAAATCATCATCTTTCCCTCAGATTATTTTTCCCATTTAAGAGATGTCCTACTTGAGGTTAAGAAATCCCTCTCCTGCCTTTTGCACATTTCACTCTGGAAATGAGAGAAGAGAAATGCACAGACATGGGCATAGGAGTGCCTGCTTCCTGTCAGCCTCTGTTCTTGCAAACGATGCCCACCACCCTTCGTGAGAGGCTGAGAAAGCCCCTTACAAAGTGACATTTGGGGTTAGGTTCATATTTTTTTTGCACAAGTAAATGCTTCTTTCCCTAAAATATACCTTACACTGCACTTCATGAAATGACCCACCAGGGCCTAAAGTAAGCCAGGCTACTTCATGGCCTTAGTCTTCACACATGCTAAGAGGACCCAATGTGACCTCAGAGAGAATTCCTGACCACCCCATATAGAGCAATTTCACCCACATTGCTTTCTATCCCATTTCCCTGCCTTATTTCTTTCAGAATCCTTCAGTACTTGAAATTGTCACACTTTTCTTTATTCACTTATTATTTGCCTTTTGCCATGAGAATATAAGCTTCTTGAGACCAGGACATTCTCTTTCTCTGTCACAATTTTATGTTAGTGCTTAGAAAAAGTACCTGGTACATAGTAGGTTTAAATAGAAACTGATGAATGAATGCCATTTCTATTTTTCACAACACTCTCAATGTAGCCTGGGAAAAAAATTTCTATCATCTTGAAAGGCTTTGCTCAAATGCTTCCTCACCTAGGATGCCATTCATTCTTTCATTCATCATGTGTGTTGAATGTTTACCCCATGAGGAGTTTACCAAACTTCATCTGTTCACAGCCCCTTTAATGTCTCAGTCGTTTTTCTTATGGTGGCCCTTGATCTACCAGTTCCACTTAGCAAGTAGTTAGGTCCAAACAACTTAATAGGCATTTGTTTTCTAACAACTTAGCAGCAATGTGAAAGAAAAATACATATAACTTAAAAGAAGAATAAAATTTTATTTTATTCATAAATAATCATCTTTACTCACCAAGAGGTCCACACAACTTCTTAAAGCCTGAAGTCAAATTGGACAATGACACCCTTACTTCCTGTCCCATACTGGTTTCCTCAGAGCACTTGCTTTTTTATCAAAGCAAACCCAAGTTTATAAAGATGTCACAGAAAGACATACAGCATGATGTAGGAGCTAACAGAGTGCCCAACGAATGCAAGTATTGTATTTGCTGTGACTATTAAAACATCCCACAGTTGCCACATGTGTTTGTTGTGTTTCCCGGGATGCGGTTTCAGAAGCACAGCGTTAGACTCTTCATCTTAGTCAGCAGGGGTACTGTGGTGAGAGAATCAGACATGGTCCTTCCATAACCTCTTAGGACTCTGCGCTCACCTCCACCCTGTGTTCACCACATTTTAATTAATTATGTGATGTATATTTGTATTTTCTACTAGACTTTCATTTCCCTGGGGAATGGTACCCTGATCTCTTATTAATAGAAGCAGCTCCTCACATCTCTAAAGCACAATAAGAGCTGAGTGCTCAGTAAGTGCTGCTTGTTAAATAACTGAGAAATTAAACAAGAGAATGAATAAGTGAGCAAATAAATAGCCCTCACAAGGAGCACCATGGCTTATTTTCAGCTACTACAGTGATTTTCAACCTTTTTCATCCCATGACACACATAAACTAATTACTAGAATTATGTGTCATACCAAAATATATACTTTTTACCAATATGACAAAAAATAAGTAGAATTTTTAATCATTCACACTGGATGGCTATTGCTGTGTAGGCTGCTGTCATTTTTTTATTTGACAATGTTAAGGGAAAGAGGTCAGTGCCCCTTACTAAATAGGCAGGTGGTGGAAGTTTTAAAAAGTCTTATGGCACACCAGCTGAACATCGCTCATCTAGAGGGACAGACTGAAGATATGTGGAGGCAAGTGTATGCTTGATGCCAAAGGAGGTTGTGGGTGACAAGAAGAAGAGGAATCTTGATAAAGGAAAAGGACATACAAGTCCTCTTTATTCTTAGAAAGCAAGACACAAACTGAGAAAGAAATGGCAAGGGTATAGAGAGATTTCTGAAGGAGAGAAAAGCTGAGACTGCGCATTAAGAACAGGCTCAAGATTTTCTGTAGAAAAATTTTCTGAGTCATCTGCTGAAAGTGAAGGAAGGGAGCTGGACTTGGGAAAGTGAACATGGAGGCCTAGAAGAGCCACTGAGGAAACTGAGTGGAAACAAAGTATGACAATTTTAGAGTAGCCGAGAGGACTTGACTGAGGTTACGAGCTTAAGTTGACTGAGTTCATGGTCAGCAGCAGTTAGGACTTAGTCTGGTCATTCCTGCCCTGAAGCAGTAATAGATAAAATAGATACAGGAGGGACCTATGGTCAGAATACAGATAAGCAAACCTAAAATGAATGAAAGTATACATTTTTAAGCACCTGACCAGGGAGAATATAAGGAACTAGAAGGCCTAATCACTGGAAATAAGAGTAATTTGTTCAATGGAAAATTTTGCCATTTTAGAGTTCATTTCTCTATTTCCATCTAGGACACTAGGTATCAGGTAACATGGCATATCATTGCTTTCACCACACACACACACACCCATACAACCCTCACTCAACTGTAGCTGATTAAAAGGATCACATTGTTTAGATTTTTTTTAATTAAAAAATGTCTGGGGTGGTGGGCTGGGATGGGAGTAAAAGACAGAAAACTGTATAAGAACAACAATTAAAATAAAATTTAAAAAATGGTATTGAACAAATTTGTTTCATAAATGTTATAAAAATCTTTTTGATTGAAATATACTTTAGCTTGTTGGTTTTCTTTACTATCTCTTTTATTGGAATGATATCATATATTAGTTTAAAAAGACACCATGATGTTATCAAAGAATCTTTTTAACTTTATCCTTTTCTTTTGAGCTTTTGGAATAGCAGAAGGATCTAAGTTATCCTAAGTAGACGAATGCCTAAACCATCATGAGCAGATGTCTGCCCTCCCTTTCCTTAAAGCTCTTCAGAAACAGCCCACAATTTCCTTGCCATCATTATGAGCGTTTTCACAGATAAATGCAGGCTGAGCCTCTGACCTAATATGACTTAAAACCCATGGCATTACACAAGCCAGCTCTTCATGGCTTGTAGAATCAAACTGACACTGAGTTTTTCTTTCTTTCTTTTTTTATGATAAACTAGAGGCTTCAAGTAATTTGAAGCTTTTTTTTTCCCCTCTGGCTTTTGGCCATGGCAGAAGCAATATCGCCAAAAACACAAATAAAAAAATCTCATAAGAAAGGATTTTTTCATAGTCACATTCCAATTTTTCAAACTAAGAAGTTCCAAAATATTCACTTCAATATTCCGATTTTAGATACTGGTTTTGAATAAACTTAAGGGTCTTTTGCTAGCTAAGCCTCCAGGGCCACTCCATAATCCCTGGACAGCTTCCTGGGCTCTTCTAAACCGCATCTCCCAAAGATTCACAGTTTTTCAATGAGACTGTAGAGCTACTATTTGTATAACATTTCAGGGGGCTCTTTTTCACCAAGGCCAAGGAGAACACATCTCATTTTCCCAGTTTTCCTGGCTTGCCTGAAAAATTAGTTCATAGGTTTTAAGGTTTTATCGTTTATCACTCTACAGAGTGTATCAATAGAAGAACATTAAAGTTTCCATAATATTTGCATAATTCTTATAGCTAGAATACTTTCTTATACTATTTCTAGCTGGTCCAAGTAGATATTTTCATTCTTAAGGACATAGTTCATCTAACATTTCCTTATTTACACTCCTTACTTTTTTTTTTTCAGGAAAGTTGCAAGTTTCTCTCTTTCTGGAAGGAAAGACTATACATACTGTTAGGAGAAGCAATACATGTGAACTGGCAAACCAATCAGGTGAGTCAGTTAGGGATCAGAGATCTTCCCTGGGGCCCCTGAGAATGCTCTCCTTAGGGCACATCTTCATGTTTGAAATCTCTAACCTGAACCCCTTGATCTTAATTAGGCATTTTAAATTGACTTCCAAACTGCTTAAACTAATGCTGTTACTCATACACTTTTTTTGTTTGTTTGTTTTGTTTTTGGTCACTATCCTTAATCTTGACAAGATTTGAGATTCAGGAGACAGTCATCATAATAAGCAACATGATAGGCCAAGGTGCCTGTGGTAGCTGAGTGTGCTCTTAGGTTCTTTATTAAGATTGTATTGCTGCCAATGTTTTCCTCTAGGACTTTTATAGTGTCACAATTTATATTTAAGTCTTTTATCCACCTTGAATTTATTTTTGTGTATGGTGTAAGTTGGTGATTGAGTTTCATTTTTTTTGCATGTAGCTGTCCAGATCTTCCAACACCATTTGTTGAAGAGGCCAGTTTTACTCTATTTTGTGCTTCTTCCCCCTTTGTCAAATATTAATGGACTGTAGAGACTTAGGTTTATTTCTGGGCTCTCTGTTCTGTTCCATTGGTCTGTGTGTCTGTTTTTATCTGTTTTCAGGCTGTTCTGATTACGGTGGCTTTGTAATACAGTTTGATATCAAGTATTGTGATTCCTCCTGCTTTGTTCTTCTTTCTCAAAATTGCTGCAGCTATTTGGGCCATTTATACTTCCACATAAATGAAAAGATGCTCAGCATCACTAGCCATCAGAGAGATACAAATTAAAACAACAATGAGATACCACCTCACACCGGTCAGAATGGCCATCATAAACAAATCAACAAACAAGTGTTGGAGAGGATGCAGAGAAAAGGAAACCCTGGTGCATTGTTGGTGGGAATGCAGACTGGTGCAGCCACTGTGGAAAATGGTGTGGAATTTCCTCAGAAAACTAAAAATGGAACTGCTTCTTGACCCAGCAATTCTGCTGCTGAGATTATATCCTAAGAACCCTGAAACACCAATCCAAAGGAACCTATGCATCCCAATGATCAGAGCAGCACAATGTACAATAGCCAAGTGCTGGAAGCAACCTAAGGGCCCATCAGTAAATGAATGGATCAAAAAACTATGGGACATTTACACAATGGAATTCTATACAGCAGAGAGAAAGAAGGAGCTCTGACCCTTTGTAGACAGCATGGATGGAACTGGAGAGCATTATGCTAAGTGAAATAAGCCAGGTGTCGAGGGACAAATACCATACGATCTCACCTTTAACTGAAACGTAATTAACAAAAGAAAAAAGCAAACAAAATATAACCAGAGACACTGAAATTAAGAACAATCTAACAATAGCCAGAGGGGAGGGGGGATAGTGGGGAGAAGGGTTTTCAGGAACTACTATACAGGACACGTGGACAAAACCAGCGGGGAGGGAGGAAACAAGGGAGGGAGATGGGTTTGGCTGGGATGGGGAGAGTGGTGGGGAGAAAATGCAGACAACTGTAATTGAACAACAATAAAGTAATAATAAATAAAAAAGATTATATTGCTCCACTGCAAAACGTTACTGTTCTTAAAAAAAAAAAACAAAAAACAGCTGGCCAGATTTCTATTTTTCTTCTAGAACTCCAAGGGAGATGAGTGGGCAAGGGATTTCTGTCTACTAAGGAATGGTTGAAACAACTAAAAATGTTTTAGCACATGGAGGCAAAAGATTCTGCATTCATTTCAAAAACAATTGAGCATAAGAATTGTTCTCAGTACTGGGACAGACTGGTGAGGACCTAGTTTTCCTGAAGCTTTCATTCTAGTAGAGGAAACTAGATTATGAACTAATATGCAAAGAAATTATTTATAATATATTTATATCTATATACATCAGGTAGTGATCAGTGCTCTGCAGAGAATTGGGTGATTAGTGGCTACTTTGACAAGGATGGTCTGGGAAATCCACTTGTGAAGTGACATTTGAATGACAGGAAGGAACCAGCTCTGTGAATATCACAGGACAATCAAACCAGAGAGAAGGAACAGCTGGAGAAGGCTCTGATCTGTGAAGGAAATTGGTGTATTCAAAGAAAAATAAAGCCCAGTATGTCTAGGGTATAGTGTGCAAGTGGAAGGGTATTGGAAGATAAGAAAATACGCAGCCGAAGGTAGAAGGAGCTAGATCATGCATGCAGACATCGTAGAGTGGTACAGTTTAAATGCAAAGAGAAATTACTGGAGGACTTTCAGGAGGAGAGAAGAGAGCTGTACTCACTATTACAAAAGATAGGCTTGTCTGCAGTGATGCTCTGCAGATGGGTGGCAAAGAAGGGAGTGGAAGCAGAGATGCCAGTTAGGAGGCTGTAACAGTAGTTCAGGTGGGTACTAATTGTTGCTGGGACTAGAGTGGCACTGGTGAGAAGATTGGAGATGTGTTTTAGAAGTACGATAGCTTTTCCTAAGCCACTTTGCTTCATCCTCAATTTGATACAATTTACTTTTATGGTCTCTAGCATTGTTATTATGAAATGTTTTAGGCTGCAGCATTCCAACAAGAGACAAAGGCAGCAGACAGATGCTCAGAGATGACAGAATGATCCTGGACAAGTTTATAATTCTTTGGAGGGGGGCTCAATTTATATACCCAGACTATGAGAGGGTGAACTGAATGATTCAAAGGTCCTTTCCAGCTCTAAAATTCCGTAATTCTTCACAAGTATTACATCTAGGCTATATAGGATTTGGATCTGAACACAGACCAATGAAGATATCTATGATGGGTTAGTAACTGGCAATACTTAGTGAAAAGATTTGCCATCAGCAATAGAATCAGAGTGAAGACAGCCAATGTGGATAGTAGAAGTGAAGTTCCCATCCTTGCTACAGACCTTGACCATTCACTTAAATCAGAAATTCTCATCATTAAGGTTGTAAAAGTTTATGGCTTCATAGAGTTCATCACATTGTTCTTCATGGTTGATACAAGATAGATTCCTATTTGACTCCTATATCCATTTTTTTTTCTCATAGGGCCTTCGTACAGCATAAAGTCAGGGAAAAGTTATGCTTTATTTCAAGAGTCAAATAGTAACACATGGGAGGAGTGAACATTCTGCTACAGACTTTCTTTGGTCTGAACTTGAAAACACACACTCACACAAAGCTGCTGGAACAACATTTAGACCAGTGAAAATACCCCTGCTGTCTAGTGTGATGCCATAGTAAATAATAACAACTGCAGGAGTCAGTCAGGGAGCCTGAATGCTGGGCCTTTTTCCAACCAAGAGCCACATCTATGATCAGAGGAAGGATAACTTTCCCATAATCAAGTCCTTATTCTAGTAGTTCAGTGATTTTCAACCAGTATGCTGTAGCACACTGGTTAGTGTGTGCAATACCTGACTATGTACTCAGGGGCATGGACCTCTTTTCCCTTAAATTGTCAAATAAAAAAAAATGGCAACAGCCAACACAACAATAGTCATTCAGTGTGAATGAATCAGAATTATACCTATTTTTTTTTGTCAGCATGACAAAAAATATACTTTTTAGTGTGCTGCAGATTTTAGTAATTAGTTTTTGTGTGCCATGGGATGAAAAAGATTGCAAATTGCTGCTCTAGATCAACTCAACTCTCAACAGTCTCTCATTGTAAACAAACAGCTTACCCATCCTTCTGTGACCCCACAAGTGATGAGATTTCTCTGTTAATACTTCATAAGAATAGTTTATACCCATTGACTCCATCTTCTCATGAATATATTTCTTTAATCCCTTGCAATCATGATTTTGTTCCTAATATACTGTAAAACTACTCCCCCATTGGCCCTTTTTTGTACTTAAACTTCTTTGCAATGTTTATCCTATTGAGTATCTTAAGTAATTCTCTCTTACTTCTTTTGTTACTTCTATCATGGTGACTTTGATGGTCTACCTGACACTATGCTCCCTTTCTCCCTGAATGCAGACATTCACCAGAGTTTTGAGATTCTGTTCTGTCATCATTCTATACATCCTACCAAACAAACAGCTACCAAACCTTCAAATTCTGCATTTACTGTGGGTTACTATGGATTGAGCGCTGATCTCTTTCCTCAGATGAAACACTCATTGTCTAGTTGAATATATCATGTATAAGTCTAGCCTGCAAGTCTAACTCAGTGGTATCCCTAAGTCAAATTTATTATTTTCTTCTTCCAAATATCCTCCCAACTTTCTTGCATTTGATAATGACATTTGACATTCTCCCCAAAAGTAAATAGTCTTTTTGCATTTGGCAAATATCTTCTGTATGCTTACTATATCTAAGTCAATAGTTCTAGGCATTGGGGATACAGGAGTGGACAAGATGGATGAGGCTCCTGTCCTCGTGAAATTTACATTCTAGACTGGAAAAACAGAAAACAAATAAGTAATTATATTGTATAAATTTGGTAGAGGTACATGCTATAAGAAGAGTAAAATGTGATTGATAGACTTGGAAGTGTGGTATTCGAATCTATTCATGATGTAATCTCAAAACATCTTTCAATTCTTCTATACTGCTAAGCACAATCCATTCAAATTAGTGTTCAGTACACAACTTAAATATTCCTGTCTCCAAAGTTGCTCACTATGTCTCTTACATTTGGACTGGCTGTCATCCCCTCCCTCCCAATCTGAGAAAATCAATAAATGTGATATACCACATAAACAAAATTAAGGATAAAAACCTTGTTGTAATAAAAATAGATGCAGAAAAAGTGTTTGATAAAATTTAGCAACAATTTATGACATAAATGTTCAGGAAAATGGGGAAAGAGGGAACATACCTCAACAAAATAAAGGCCATATGTGACAAAACCCCTAGTTAACATCATACTTAATGGCTAAAAACTTCAAGCATTTCCCTTAAGATAAGGAACCATACAGGGATATCCACTTTCACCACTGTTATTCAACGTAGTATTGGAAGTCCTTGCCACAGCAATCAGACAAGAAGAAGAAATAAAGTCATGTAAATTGGAAAGGAAGAAGTAAAGCTGTCATTATTTGCAGATGACATAATACTGCACATAGAAAACTAAAGATTCTAGTAGATTCTTTTAGAATTCTTTTAGTTTTAAAAGAAAACTAAAGATTCTTTTTTCTACCAAAAGACTACTAGAACTGATAAATGAATTTAGTAAGGTAGCAGGATACAAAATAAATATCCAGAAATCAGTTGCATTTTATACACTAATGATAAACTATCAGAAAGAGAAACTAAGAAAACAATAGCATTCACAATTGCTTCAAAAGTATTAAAAATTCTAGGAATATTTTTCTTTTTTTTTTTTTATTGTTGTTCAAGTACAGTAGTCTCCATTTTCCCTCCACCACTCCCCTCTACCCCAGCCATCCCCACCTCCTACCCTTGATCCTAGCTCCCTTTGGCTTTGTCCATGCATCCTTTTTACATGTTTCTTGATGAACCTAGGAATAAATTTAACCAAGGATGTAAAAGACTTGTGCTCAGAAAATTATAGGACACTGAAGAAAAAAATTGAAGAAGATACAAATAATTAGAAGCATATACCATGATCATGGATAGGAACAATTACCATCGTTAAGATGTCCTTGCTACCAAGCCCTAGCTGGGGTGGCTCAGTGGATGGAACACCGGCCTGCAAACTGAAAGGTGAGTGGTTTGATTCCTGATTGGGGATGTGTGAGAGGCAAATGACCAATGTTTCTCTCACACATTCATGTTTCTGTCCCTCTTTCTGCCTCCCTTCCACTCTCTCTAAAAGTATATAAATAAAATCTTTTTTTTAAAAAGCCCATACTGCCTAAAGCAATCTATACATTCAATATAATTCCTATGAAGATACCAAAGTGTATTTCACAGAGCTAAGAAAAATGTATTATGTATATGAAACCACAAAAGACTCCAAATAGCCACAGCAATCTTGAGAAAGAACAAAGCTGGAGGATTTATACTACCTAATATCAAACCATACTACAAGGCCATAGTAATCAAAAGAGCATGGTACTGGCATAAAAACAGACATATCCATCAATGACACCGAAGAAAGAGCCCCAAAATAAATTCTTGTCTTTATAGTCAATTAATATTTGACAAAGGAGGCAAGAACACACAATGGGGTAAAGACAGTTTATTCAATAAATGGTGGTGGGAAAATTAGACCATACAGGGAAAGAAAAGAAAGAAAGAAAGAAAGAAAGAAAGAAAGAAGGAAGGAAGGAAGGAAGGAAGGAAGGAAGGAAGGAAGGAAGGAAAGGAAGGAAGGAAGGAAGAAAGGAAGGAAGGAAGAAAGAACTAAACCATCTTCTTACACCATACACAATAATAAAGTCAAAATGAATTAAAGACTGACTTCCGGCCAAGGTGGAGGAGTAGGTGAACACACTGTGCCTCCTCTCACAACCAAAATTAAGGACAACAAATATTTAGAAATAAGAAAACAACCAGAACTGATAGAAAATTGAACTGTATGGAAGTCCAACAAACATTCATCCAGACTGGTAAGAGGGGAGGAGTTGTGGCAGGAAAAAGTGGAGGTAAGGACCCTGGCACACAGGCAGTAGCAGCTGGCAGTTCCCAGGCATGCAGGTGGCGGCTAGCAGATCCCAGGTGCACAGGCAGCGGCTAGCAGACCCCAGGCACAGGGTGGCAAGTGTGCAGACCCAGTGAGGCCGCGCAAGGTGGCTGGCTGACCAGGTGGTCCCACATTCGTGCACAAATAATCCAGGTGAAGGGGAAGTGGTGGAAGGGACTGGAATCCAAGAGAGAGCAGAGCAAGTGCCATTGTTCCTTCTCAGACAGCATCACAACTCAGTGACTGGGCTGCTCTGCACTGGGGAACACCTAAGGCTCCACCCCTCACTACGTAACAGACAGGACCAGACCAAAAAAACAAAAACCAAAACAAACAAACAAAAAAACACCAAAAATGGCTCAAACCGGAGAACAAATGAAAGCCCCAGAGCCAATTCCTCTAAGTGACAAAGAGACAGCCAACCTATCAGATGCACAGTTCAAAGCCCTGGTGACCAAGATGCTCACAGAATTGGTTGATTTTGCTCACAAATTAGATGAAAAAAATGTAGGCTACAATACATGAAATGAAGGAAAACACATGGGGAACCAATAGTGATGAGAGGAAAACTGGGACTCAAATCAATGGAGTGGACCAGAAGGAAAAAAGAAACAAACAAACAGAAAACAAGGAAGAAACAAGAATTCAAAAAAATGAGGAGAGGCTTAGGAACCTCCTGGACATCTTTAAACATCCCAACATCCGAATTATAGGGGTACCAGAAGGGGAAGAGGAAGAGCAATAAGTGGAAAACTTATTTGACCAAACAATAAAGGAGAACTTCCCCAATCTGGCAAAGGAAATAGACTTCTAGGAAGTCCAGGAAGCTCAGAGAGTCCCAAAGAAGTTGGACCCAAAAAGGAACACGCCAAGGCACATCGTGATTACATTAGCCAACGTTAAAATAAAGGAGACAATTCTAGAAGCAGCAAAGGATAAGGGGACAGTCACCTACAAAGGAGTTCCCATCAGACTGTCAGCTGATTTCTCAAAAGAGACCTTACAGGCAAGAAGGGGCTGGAAAGAAGTATTTGAAGTCTTGAAAGACAAGGACCTACATACAAAATTGCTCTATCCAGCAAAGCTTCCATTTGGAATGGAAGGGAAGATAAAGTGCTTCTCAGATAAGGTCAAGTTTAAGGAGTTCATCATCACCATGCCCTTATTATATGAAATGTTAAAGGGACTTATCTAAGAAAAAGAAGATAAAAAATAGGACAGTAAAAAGACAGCAAACTCACAGCTATTAACAACCACACCTAAAACAAAAGCAAACAACTAGAACAGGAACAGAACCACAGAAATGGAGATCAAATGGAGGGTTAACAACAGGGGAGTGGGAGGAGGAGAGAGGGGGAAAAGGTACAGAGAATAAGTAGTATAGATGGTGGGTAGAAAATCGACAGGGGGAGGGCAAGAATAGTGTGGGAAATGTAGAAGCTAAAGAACTTATGACACATGGACATGAACTAAAGGGAGGGAATGTGGGTGAGAGTAGGTGCGCAGGGTGGAGGGGAATGATAGGGGAGAAATGGGACAACTGCAATAGCATAATCAATAAAATATATATATTAAAAAAACGAAAAAATAAATTAAAGACTTAAATATTAGATTCAAAACCATAAAAATCCTAGAAGAAAATATAAGCAGTAAAATCTCGAACTTTTCTTATAGCAGTATTTTTTCTGATATATCTCCTTGTGCAAGTGTAAAAAAGGAAAAAATGAACTACATGAAAAGTTTATTTTGCACAGCAAAGGAAAATAAGTGGTTAATACCCAAAATTTATGAAGAATTCACAGAATTCAACACCAAAAAAAAGCCCCAAATACACAACAACAATAACAACAACAACAACAACAACAACAAAAATAATCCAAAGAAAAATTGGGCAACGGACCTGAAAAGACACTTCTCCAAAGAGGACATACAGATGGCTAATAGGTATATGAAAAGATGTTCAACATCACTAATCATCAGAGAAATGCAAATTAAAGCCACAATGAGATAGCACCTCACACCTGTCAGAACAGCCATTGTTAATAAATCAACAAACAACAAGTGTTGGTGAGGATGTGGAGAAAAGGAATCCTTCATTGCACTATTGGTGGGAATACAGACTGGTGCAGTCACTGCGGAAAACAGTACAGAATTTCCTAAAAAAACTAAAGATGGGACTGTCTTATGACCCAGTGATTCCATTTCTGGGAATTTATCTGAAGAAACCTGAAAAACTAGTTTGAAAGAATATATGCATCCCTGTGCTCACTGAAACATTCTTTATAATAGCCGTCGAAGGTTGGGGCAATTGGGATGGGTAGAGGGATAGAGCAAAAAAATAAATAAATGAACTCATGGACATAGACAAAGTGTGGTAATTGCCAGGGGGCGAGAGGTGGAAGAGAGTATAAGGGGGATAAATAGTGATGGACAGAGACTAGACATGGGGTGGTGAGCACACAATACAGTGCACAGATGATGTGCTGTAGAGTGTGCACATGAATCCTGTAAAATGTGTTAATGTGTGCCATCCCAATAAATTCAATAAAAAGGAAACAAAAGGATCAAAAATAATAAAAAGTAACAAATATACCAAAACAATCAAAAATACATTATTACAATCATATAACCTCAAAACTTACCACATTACTGCATGTTCTATAGCGAATATTTCTTCCCTCACAGCTCCTAGGTGACAAAAAGAAAAAAAGAAACACCTCATTAATACTAATGAAAGGCTCAATAGTTGAACTGTTTTCTTATAAAAAGAATTTTCTCTTAATACTCATATAACAGCCTTTTTTCTGCATATTCTTAAAAGAGTTACTATCAAATACTAAATTTTTTTTACTTTTTATTTATTTTTTTAAGTCAGTATTTTTTAATTGTTGATATTGTACAGTTTTCTGTCTTTTACCCCACCCCAGCCCACCACCCCAGCCCTCCCCACCTTCCTCCCATTTCCACCCCCCATAGTTTTTGTCAAATACTAAATTGAGCAGATCTAAAGTTGTACACATAAATTATTTCATGAAGATTGAAATTAAGCATTTATTTTGCTTCAAAAGTTGTCAAAATAAGTACTTATAGTTAGTTCTTATTTAACCAAATATAAAAATCCAAGGTTTTTTGAAATTTTAATATTAAGTGAATCCTGTTTCAATTATTTCTGGTATAAAACTGGAGATATTTTATAGAAAAAAGATCATGAGTATGATAAAAATTGGACTTAATATTCGATGTCTTATAAAATTACAAAATGGATATAAAAGGTCATGATTCTTAAAGAATTATTTTTATTTCTAAGATACCTGTTCTGTATCTATAGAACATGTTCTATAAAATTGTAGAAATTTTAGAAAGGATAGACTACAAGAAAGAAAAAAATCCCTCATAGTTATCTCATCTAAAGATAATCACTATTACTTTCATTTATTGATTTCTCTCCAGTGTGGAAAAAAGTCACATTATTTATACAATTTTGTAGCTTGTTTTATTTTACTTATAATTTTTAAAGGTATTTTCCTACACTATTACATACCTTTACTATTAACATTTTTAGAGTTAACTAATATTCCATCAAACAATACAATTTGTATAATCATCCTTCTATTACTTATTTAAGTAATTTCCAATTTGAAGTTTGATAAATGAGAGTGTAATGAACCATATCCATGCAATTGCTTTATCCAAATTTCTGACTATGTCTTTAGGATAGATAAATTTTTAGAAGAATGTTGGACTAGAGGGAATGAACCTTTATAAGCTCTTGATAAATTACATTCCACAAAATTTCTACCATTACATACTCCCACCAGCAATACATGGGAGTTT
The DNA here is from genome assembly GCA_039655065.1 of Glossophaga mutica. Taxonomy (NCBI): domain Eukaryota; kingdom Metazoa; phylum Chordata; class Mammalia; order Chiroptera; family Phyllostomidae; genus Glossophaga; species Glossophaga mutica. The sequence goes on along the minus strand of CM077305.1, from coordinate 139,521,099 downwards.
TCATTTCACCGAAGTCTTGTGAACAAAAACAATCAATTTTTGATTAAACATTCAGTGATGACACAAGAACAGCAGTACTCTGCTCTTTTCAAAATAAGTCACTTTGACTTAAATATTAGACTCCAAATCAAAAATTCTAGAAGAAAATAGAGGCAGTAAAGTCTCAGACATTTCTCGTAGTAATATTTTTTTTCTGATATATCTCCTTGGGCAACAGTAACAAAAGAAAAAGTGAACTACATCAAAATAAAACATTTTTGCACAGCAAAGGAAACCATCAACAAAATGAAAAGACAACCCTCTAAATGGGAGAATATATTCAGCAATGACACATCTGATAAGTGGTTAATATCCAAAATTTATAAAGAACTCATACAACCAAACACCAAAACACCAAACAATCCAATTAGAACATAGGCAAAGGACCTGAATAGATACTTCTCCAAAGAGAACATATAGATGGTCAATAGACATATGAGAAGATGTTCCAGATCAGTACGCATAAGAGAAATGCAAATTAAAACCACAATGAGATATCATCTCACGCCTGTCCAAATGGCTCACAACAATAAATCAAGAAATAAGTGTTTGTAAGGATGTGGAGAAAGGGGAACTCTTATACACTGTTGGTGGGAATACAGATCGGTACATTCAATGTGGAAGGCACTATGAAGTTACCTCGAAAAATTAAAAATGAAACTACCTTATGATCCAGCAATCCTACTTCTGGGAATACATCCTGAGAAACCCAAAACACTAATTCGAAAGAACATAAGCACCCCTATGTCCATTGCAGCATTATTTACAATAGCTAAGCTGTGGAAGCAGCCCAAGCGTCTGTTGCTAGATGAGTGGATAAAAAGCTGTGGTCCATTTACATAGTGGAATACTATTTGGCCACAGAAAAGAAGGAAACCACCCTTTGCAACAGCATAGATGGACCTGGAAAGCATTATGCTAAGTGAAATTAGACAGTCAGAGAAAGACAAGTACCGTATGATCTCACTTGCATGTGTAATCTAATGAACAAAATAAGCTAACAAGCAAAACAGAAAGACTCATGGATATAGAGAACAGACTGACAGCTATCAGAGGGGAGAGGGTTGGGGTGTTGGGTGATAAAGATAAAGGGTTAAGAAAAATAAAAACCTCAAAGACACTGACAACAGTATGGTGATTACCAGAGGAAAAGGGCAGTAGGGGGAGGTAGAACAGGGTATGGGGGGCATAAATGATGATGGAAGGAAACGACTTTGGGTGATGAACACACAATATAAATACACAAATGATGTATTGTAGGATTGTATACCTGAAACTCATATAATTTTATTAACCAATGTCACCTCAATACATTAAATAAAAAATAAATAAATAAATTACACTTTAAAAAAACAAGTAAAATACAATACAAAATTCTGAGAGAATGATTATACTAATAACTAATAGTTATGGAGTTTAAGGTACATTTAAGGTTTGTTGTATTGTATTTACTTATTTAATAATCTCAGCAACCCTGGGAGACAGGGTACTATCATTATGCCCATTTTACAAGTAAGAAAACCGAAGCCTAGGGAGGTTGTGCAACTTGTCAAAATCACACAACTATTAAGTAATGGAGCTAAGATTTGAAACCAGACCACCTGGGTTCAGTGCTTACACTCATAACCATGATGATTTACTGCCTCCTAATTCACTTGCTTATTTACGATATGTTCATTGAGCTCTCTTTACGTGCTTAGCAATGCATTTACTTCTGGGAATGAGTATGACTTAGTTTTTGCTGTTAAGAAAGTCACTCAATTATATTCAGTGAAAGAAATGCTAGATAGGGACTTCCGGCCAAGATGGAGGCGTGGGTGGACACACTGTGCCTCCTCTCACAGCCAAAATTGGGGACAACAAATATTTAGAAACAAGAAAACAACCAGAACTTATAGAAAATTGAACTGTACGGAAGTCCAACAACCATTCATCCGGACCGGTAAGAGGGGCGGAGTCGCGGTGAGAAAGGGTGGAGGTGCGGACCCAGGAGCGCAAGTGGCAGCGGCTTGCAGTTCCCAGGTGCACGGGTGGTGGCTGGCGGTCCTCTGGCCCATGGGCGGCAGCTGGCGGACCCCGGGCACAGGGGGGCAACTGTGCGGGCCCGGTGAGGACGCACAAGGCGGCTGGCTGACCGGAGGGGTCCCACATTCGCGCACGCGGACGGTCCAGGCAGCGGGGAGGTGGCGGAATGGACTGGATCCGGGAGAGAGCGGAGCAGGCTCCATTGTTCCCTCTCAGGCCCCGCCCCCACATACAGTGTCACAACCCAGCGACTGGGCGGCCCCACACTGGGGAGCGCCTGAGGCTCCACCCCTCACTACGTAACAGCACGCGCATGTGCGCAGATAATCCAGGTGAAGGGGAAGCGGCAAAAGGGACCGGAGTCCAGAAGAGAGCGGAACAGGCGCCATTCTTCCCTCTTGGACCCCGCCCCCACCTATAGCGTCACAACCCAGCGACTGGGCTGCCCCGCCCTGAGGAACACCTAAGGCTCCACTCCTCATACGTAATAGCCTCAACCAGACTAAAACCAAACCAAAACAAAACAAAAAACCCCACCAAAAATGGATCAAACCAGAGGAAAAATGAAAACCCTGGAGTCAATTCCTCTAAGCAACGAAGAGATAGCCAACCTATCAGATGCACAGTTCAAAGCACTGGTCATCAAAATGCTCACAGAATTGGTTGATTTTGCTCACAAATTAGATGAGAAAATGCAGGCTACAATACGTGAAATGAAGGAAGACGCATGGGGAACCGATAGAGATGGAAGGAAAACTGGGACTCAAATCAATGGAGTGGACCAGAAGGAAGAAATTAACAACCAAACAGAAAACGAGGAAGAAACAAGAATTCAAAAAAATGAGGAGAGGCTTAGGAACCTCCAGGACATCGTTAAACGTCCCAACATCCGAATTACAGGGGTCCCAGAAGGGGGAGAAGAAGAGCAACAAGTGGAAAACTTATTTGAACAAATAATAAAGGAGAACTTCCCCAATCTGGCAAAGGAAATAGACTACCAGGACGTCCAGGAAGCTCAGAGAGTCCCAAAGAAGTTGGGCCCAAGGAGGGACACACCAAAGCACATCGTAATTACATTAGCCAAGATTAAAATGAAGCAGAGAATTCTAGAAGCAGCAAGGGATAAGGGGACAGTCACCTACAAAGGAGTTCCCATCAGACTGTCAGCTGATTTCTCAAAAGAGACCTTACAGGCAAGAAGGGGCTGGAAAGAAATACTTGAAATCTCAAAAAGCAGGCAGGGACCTACATCCAAGATTGCTCTATCCAGCAAAGCTGTCATTTAGAATGGAAGGACAGATAAAGCGCTTCTCAGATAAGGTCAAGTTCAAGGAGTTCATCATCACCAAGCTCTTATTATATGAAATGTTAAAGGGACTTATCTAAGAAAAAGAAGATCAAAAATATGACAATGAAAAGACAGCAAAATCACAGCTATTAAGAACCACACCTAAAACAAAAGCAAACTAAGCAAACAGCTAGAACAGGAACAGAACCACAGAAATGGAGATCATATGGAGGGTTAGCAACAGGGGCGTGGGAGGAGGAGAGGGGGGGAAGGTACAGAGAATGAGTAGCATAGATAGTGGGTAGAAAATAGACAGGGGCAGGGTAAGAATAGTATGGGAAATGTAGAAGCTAAAGAACTTATGACACATGGACATGAACTAAGGGGGGAATGTGGGTGGGAGAGGGTGTGCAGGGTGGGGGGAATGATGGGGGAGAAACGGGACAACTGTAATAGCATAATCAATAAAATAGATTTAAAAAAAAAAGAAATGCTAGATAGATTTTGTGCTAGGTGTTGAGAATGTTATCAAAATGAATATGTTGTTTAAAAAAACAATTGCAGAAAAAAACTATCTTAAGGAGATAGAAAGGTCCTATGCTGAGATATTTGACCATGACGAGATTGACTGTATTAATATACATTAACCATGAAATGTAGCAAAGCAAACAATCATAGAAAAGAGAAGAATGACAGTACATGGTTATCAGTGCCCAGCCCAGAAGTGTCCCAGGTAAAGGACTAATAAACTTGAAGTCCTCCAGGTCCCACTGGTGAGGCTTTTGCCCCAACAATGTAGAGATGTCTCACACTAACCAAAATGATGCCAATGAACATTCTGCTCATCCCAGAAATACCCCTCATTAGGATGCCATATGGACCAACCATCTTGCCAAGAGTGATCTGGTTTTTCATGACTGCTAAGAGATTCATGTCTTGGTCATGCTGACATGAATATTCTGGTCCATGTGACAGATAGTTCTATTATTAGCTGAAAAATATTAGTTTCTGAGTCTGAAAAGATTCAAGGTAGGTTGTAGCCTACCAGTTGATGGTACACAAGGTAATGAATTCTGCAACCCAGGGGCCTTTAATAGTGTACCACTTAGACATCAGCGTTGGCAAAATGTGGTATGTTTCTCAATTTTGAAATTCCAAGTGCATATGTGACATAGTGTAGTGGATTAGAGTACATAGTTTGAAACTAGAATTTTCTTTCTGCAATCCTGACTTTATTCCTCTGTTTTTATATGTCATTTTGTCATCTGTAAAATGGGACAGTATTACTTATCTTCTAGGATTATTAGTTAATATTGGATTGGCCAAAACGTTTGTTCAGTTTTTCTCTGTAAGATGGCTCTAGTGGTGCTTAGTTGTCTTTAACATCATTTGAAACAATTATGGTAGACTGTATTGTGACAGCTGTCATATCAGCCGGCATTTAAAAAAACATCAAATTGGTGAATTTTTTAAAGCCATTATAATATTGAAGATGGAAGAAAGTAAGCAACATTTTCATGATGTTATGCTTTATTATTTCAAGAAAGGTAAAAATACAACGGAAATGCAAAAATACTATTTGTACAGTGTATGGAAAAGGTACTGTGACTGATGGAACATGTCAAGAATGGTTTGTGAAGTTTTGTGCTGGAGATTTCTCACTGGATGATGCTCCATCATTGGGTAGACCAGTTGAAGTTGAGTGATTAAATCGAGACATTAATTGAGAACCATCAATGTTATAGCACACAGGAGACAGCCAACATACTCAAAATGTCCAAATCAAGCCTTGAAAATCATTTGCACCAGCTTGGTTATTATGTCCATAACTTGATGTTTTGGTTCCTCATAAGTTAAGTGAAAAAAATCTTGACAATATTTCTGTATGTGATTCTCTACTGACATGTAATGAAAATGTTCCATTTTTAAAACAAATTGTGACAGGCAACGAAAAGTGGATACTTTACAATAATGTGGAATGGACGAGATTGTGGGACAAGCAAAACGAACAACCACCAACCACACCAAGGGCTGGTCTTCATCCAAAGAAGGTGATGTGTATATGGTGGGACTGGAAGGGAGTCCTCTATTATGAGCTCCTTCCAGAAAACCAAATGATTAATACCAACAAATACTGCTCCCAATTAGACCAACTGAAAGCAACACTCAATGAAAAGCATCCAGAATTAGTCAATAGAAAACGCATAATCTTCCATCAGGATAATGCAAGACTGTAGGTTTCTTTGATGACCAGGCCAAACCATTACAGCTGGGCTGGGAAGTTCTGATTCATCTGCCATATTCACCAGACATTGCACCTTTGGATCTCCATTTATTTTGGTCTTTACAAAATTCTCTTAATGGAAAAAATGTTAATTCCCTGGAAGACTGCAAAAGGCACTTGGAATAGTTCTTTGCTCAGAAAGATAAAGCATTTTGGGAAAATGGAATTATGAAGTTGTCTGAAAAATGGCAGAAGGTAATGAAACAAAATCATGAATACATTGTTCAATAAAGTTATTGGTGAAAATGAAAAATGTCTTTCTACTAAAACATCAAATGAAGTTTTTAGCCAATCCAATATTTATGACATACTCCCAACAGTGCCTAGCACATAGTAAGCATTGTATAGATGCTTGATATTAATTAAATGCATAATAGATGTACCAATATAATAGATACTGAAGGGAGTGAAGAATATTTGGACAGGAAATTGTAAACAGAGTCCCAGAGGCATAAAACAATATGGTATATATGCAAATTTTCAAGCAGTCTTTTTTTTTTTTTTTTGAATTTTGGGTTTATGTGAGGAATTGTAGGAGATGGGGTAAATACCTTCTAAATTTGAACTTGGCAATAGACAAAGAGAACCCAGTGAAGGTTTTAAAACAGAGAAGATACAATGATGACTTCTTGCTTTTAAGAAGTGAACTATGGTGTTAATCATTAAAATCACTGCATTTCATCTCCTTTTACTTTCTTTTTCTAACCTTATCCCTCTAAAAGAAAGAATAGAAAGAAATCTGAATTTGGAATTTGGAGATCTGGGTGCTAGACTTTGCTCTTCTCCTTGAATATGCCTTTTGCCTTCTCAGGAGGGTCTTAGATTTTTCATCAGTCAAATGGCTATTGGAATGGCAGTGTATAAGGTTATGGTCGCAGCTGAGATAATTTACAAAAGCTCCATCCATGGGTCTAGGGGTATGTGGACAGAGATTTTTTTTTTTACTAAAACCAAAAATAATACAAAAACCTCAAAAGCAGAAAAATGTTTGCATCAATAATTTAAATGTGCTGTTGCCAAATATTTTAAATTATAAATTCCTACACATGTTTGAAAAGCTCCCTTAGATAATAGGAGATGTAAGCATACAGTTTAAAATATTAAAATTAAATGCTTTAGTAAAAATAAAAGAAGCAAAGAGAAACACTTGTTGCAATTTCCAAAGACTGTCTTGTAATTGTCTAACACCTAATACTAATTTGCCAATAATTTAATTCTGTCCCTGAATTAATTCTTTCATTTGCTAGATTGTATTACTTAGTGGGAGCTTATGCAGTTTAATTGACTGAAATATCATATTGAAGTGCTTGAGTTTGGAAAGATTCTCATTAATTGAAAGACATTATCAAGTTGTGGTAATAGTAAGATCAGCCTTTACTTTGTATCATGTGTCTGCTGTAGATACATGGCTCAGTATTAACTATTTTGTGTACATTATTGCTCATCTTCCAACAACTCTGCAAGTTTTTATTATTCCCACTCAATAAATGAGAAAACTGAGGCTGAGAAAAATTAGGAGGCTTAATACCATACACACATAAAAGAGAGAACTACAGATAGAAACACAGGTTTGTCTAACTCCAAAGCATATAAAACAATAATAGAAATAAAGAAACAAGATATGCTTAAAATGTGTAAAATACTAACACTAGATTAAACCTGGGAGGTTGAGCAGAGAGTGGGCCTGGGGGTTCACTGCACTTTATTATCACTACATCAATACATCAGCTGCTTCTTGGTCCTGGTAAATCCACTTCTGGTAAGTAAAGGATACCTAGACAGACACTGTACACTTGGACCATCTCCAAGAGAACCACACTTGTCAGTGAAATGTGATGTGAAAGAACTTCAGGGGAGAGAAGATTGTATTTTTTAAAAGTTCAAATTTATTAAATACGATTATAAATTTTACTTAAGAAATGAAGTGACTCTTCTACCACAAGAATTTTAATTCTTGCCAAGTGTGAATTTCTTCATCCAAGGCATTTATCTAAGCACAAAAGCCTCATCTGAGAATTAAGCAGTAAAATATATTTTCTTTTTCTTCTTTTTCTTTTTAAAATAGTTCATAATATAAAACAGCTGAATAGTTTCCTTCACATTTAAACAAAATGAAATTGGCCTCTGAGAATTAAAGCAAACATTAGAAATTTTAGTCCAACTGGTTTCTAAGGAACGTTATAGACCTCATGGTCTATAACAGAGAATTTAAGTCAATGTATCCTCTCAATGAAAACTCTAAAATAGTTACAGCACTGTGTTTAGAGAGTTAAGCACTATATCAATTAATGACTCAGAAACTGGTTCAAGTATGAAAGAAAAAGGTATAAATAAAAATATATTCCAAACCAAATTGTACAAAAAGTTCCTTATTTTTTTCAGCACTTTACCCCTAGCCAGTCACTTATTAATTTTGACTAATTCCATCTCTCAGAAATGGAAATCACCTCAATCAAAAGTTATTTGTGAATAATCCAGACTTTAATTCACTCTTAATAAGATCACCATAGGCTTGAGGCATGTTGTATTGGTCTCTCAACACGTAACAAGCTATCCAAACTCTTCCAATACCTAAGTCCTGATATTATCTTAGTTTCAATTATCATAATTTAACAACGTGAGAAGAGATGAATTGTCATGGAAAATTAATAGCTCTCTTTTCAGGCTTTAGCAATTTGTTGGCTTCATCACCACCCTCGGACCCCTACTTATATTTTACATCTTTAAAAGAGCAGAGCATAATATATTTATTTTTTTAATTAAGAATAAAAGATTCTGGTAAACTAACATCAGTTTTTACCTTAAAATTCTCCTCATCTCACGCCTAAGAAAATACCCTTCTGGTAACATATCTAGATTCATCCTTGATGTCAATGAACAATTTCAAGAAAATCTGATAACTGTGGCTCTAAAACTCCAGTTTTTAAGGACAACCGCACTTGTATTAGTCTCAGGAAGCTTTGCCTTTCATTTCCAAACAAACAAAGAGTCCAGCTAAGTAAGAACAAGTTTTTGTATTTCTCTGAATATCTCCTATTTTTAAATATAAACTCATGGGCAAAGAATTCTAAAATAGAACAGTTCATCTGCTTATAAATCTCCCTTCTTTTAGTCATCCAAAAGCAAACTGAATTCTTTATAAGAGAGCAGACATAAAATCACATCAACAATTCCAGCCAGAAGGACCCTGGGTCCTTCAGAATAGGGACTAAAATGACCATGAATTAGACAAGACAAGTGGATTTATAGCCACGGCCAGGCTTTTGTGCAGTATTGGAGCACAGTTTTCCTCCCTCACTGCAAATGCACACTTCAGTGCTCGCTGCAGTTATCTAGTAGGAGGACATCCCCAACGAGCCAGGTAAACATTCTATGTTTCCGGGGCTTTTTACAAAGACCTCTAGAGGAATAACAGATTCTGAGAAAACCTGAGAGAACCAAATGCCAATGCATTGTCGGGGTGCTTTTCATTTCCAACAGACACATTATTGTGAGAGGTTCTTTCGGGAAACACTTGATACCAAACAGCTTCACCATCAACAAGGAAGTTATCTAAACCTCCGGACCCTGTGTGTAAAGCCATCCTCAGGTGCTCACTGTCCTCATTCATGGGTCAAAGTGAATGCTGAAAACCTAGGGGCGAGAAACGGAGTCCACGCATACCAGGTGGTGAGTGGTGGTCTTGCCTTGCACGTGGAGACGAAAGGAGTTAGATGACATGCCACCCCTGTGGGCTCCGCAAGTGCCGCGTTATCATCTTTCTCCTAGCTCTCTGTTTTACTTCTGTGCTCAGAAAGTCATTCTTTAATTCTCTGCATTTTACTCCATGTTTAAAATAGTTACTCTTTAATTCTAATTTAGTGTGTCTTTCATGAGAATCAAACAAGCCTTGTTCACTTGGAAACTTTACTTGCATGGTACTTGTTCCTAACAAGAGAAGTCAATTCAGTTCTGTCCCTTCATCAAAAAGCATCTATGTAAACTGTATGGTTACCAGGGGTGAAAGGGTGGGAAGAATCCGGAAATGTTTAAAGGTATAAACTTGCAATTAGTAGATAAGTCCTGAAGATCTAATGCATAGCATAGTAATTATAGATAACAATACTGTATACTATAAACTTCAAAGTTACTATGAGACTAGGTCTTAATTGTTCCTTACACAAAAATAGAAATAATAATGGCATGACGTGATGGAGATGTTAGCTAACACTACAGTGTCATCACAGTGCGATATACAAATGTATCAAATCAACATGTTTTACAGCTGAAACTTACACAATGTTACATGTCAATTATATTTCAATAAAAATGTATCTACGGATAACCATATTTGTTTTGTGTATTTATTATATACTATATCTCTACATAACTGGAGATGTTTAAGTATGCATTAACTTTATTAACATTAATAGATTTGAAGTTTTTTTCAAAAAGCCTTTAATGAGAGTACATTTACTCTGGGCAGTGACTTTCAATCCTCCTTCCCCCTTCCACCCCTCAACAGAGCCAAGTGCTCCCATATAAGCACCATTCTTCGACAGTAAAAAATGGGCTTACAAGACTCTCCATAACAAGTAATGTTTAATCTGGTAACACTTGCCTGTGAAAAGGTGTCTTTGACTTTCTTTGTGGCAAACTTCACAGTTTTTCCCATTTGAACTTAAACCTCCTTCATTAGTCAGAGCCACCGAAATTCTAGGAATAATGCATCCCCAGCATATACAACCACCAGTGGAAAAGCACCTTTGTAGTAAGGAAGAGACAGAGGCTTTGCTGCTATGGGACTTCAGATGCATACATAAACAATATCTCTCCTCTTTAAATAATTAGTCAAAAGGTCCCCGAATCCCAAGCAGGATGCCCATTCCTTTTGCACGGGCTCTTCTGCACGTGATGCATCACGTGGCTCAGATTAGTGCTGAGGGAGAGATTTATTTTTTTTCTGGGTAATAGATATACAAGCCAAACTATTATGACAACTTGATAAATGTAGCTTTTGAAAATGCTTTCTGTTGTAATAATACAACAAACAACAAGGAGGCATGCTGCCAGGCATCATCCATCAGTAGGTGAGCTGCCTGGGAACAGACATAGCCCTGGTGTCACACTAGGTTTTCTCAGTCTGCCAGAGGCCCTACCGTGGCTGAGGCAGCCGAGAGGCAGAGTGGTGGGGGGAGAGCGAGAGAGTTAAAGCTGAATTTTCAAAGCAATTTTAAAGAGAATACGAGTTAGTGGAGGCACACATTGAAAAACAATGCTGTAAGTTGAGGCCTTGACTTAAAAGAGTTTTTTTGGCACAGGTAACATATTTTTGTAACCTCGGTTTTATAATTCAACACCTCTGCTCTATACTAATCTCTCATTATAAAAACATTTTGAATGCTGTCCCAGCTTGGAGACTCTTATTTATGTATACAGAGAGAGTTCCTAAAGCTTAATGTGCAGACTAAATTCAATATTAATGGAAACGATGTAGGTTTAGGGAAAACATTCTAAGATGACATCTCTTCTGGTTGTTTGATCTTCTCTCGACCAAAGGTAACTAAAGAGGTAACTAAAGAAAGCCTCTCTGTACTTTTACAGATTCTTTTGCATCAGCTAAGGTAAATTAAAATTTAGACCTATGTAAGGATATTACAGACTGAATTTTGGAGTTTGTCCTATGAGTTTCAAATTGGTTTATTTGCTATTCTGAGTGTTTGGTGTGTTCTAAATTACAACTAGAAAACTCGCTGCCAACTTTTTTCCCTCCAAACAAGTATGATTTTACATATCTCTGCCTGCTCTTCAAAGACAGACATGCTACAACAAAGCATCACGTTCTCACAAATATGGACTGAGCAAAATGAGGACTATGCTCACGGAATCAAAAAAGAAAAAAGCAAGAACAATGACATTGTAAACCATCATAATCACGCCCAGCATTTAATAAGCCAGACTCTTTTCTGGGAGTACTGCTCAAAAAATCTAGTGAGGCAATGTATAGTACGCAGTCTGAAAGAGAAAATGAATCCCTGTGCAGGCTTTTCTGGTGAGTAAGTTTTTGCATAATGCTTTCTGATTTACAGTCACTTAGCACATTTACTGAGCATCAGATCTGAACCAGTACTAAGCAAGGCATTGTGAAAAACACAAAATGACTTTCCGGACCCTTATCAAAGTTAAAATTTAGTTGAAAAAAGAAACCCACATGGATCCAAAAAACACACACAACAGTATAAAACATAGTTTCCTAATGGACATGGTCTGGGCACTAAACAGGGGGAACTGGATGAAGGGGCAGGTGGATAAGAAGGAAGTAACTGATGAAGTGATATCTTAGGTGGAGCATCCCGTGCAGGCCATATGAGCCCCGAGAGTGTGATAGAAGAAAGCAGATTCAAGAAACAGCTTCCCTTCCCTTCTTACTCCCATTTCCCAAAGTACTACAGTAGGTTCCTGGCCCTAATACTCAATTCAACCAATTCACTCAACACTGCCTGGGTACCTATTATATGCAAGGTGGGGAGATATAAAAAAAAAAAGCAAGATAAAACCTGGGTCCTCAGTGCTGATAGTCTAATGGGGGCCAGTGTCCTGTAAATAACTATAACACAAGCGAGACTATGTAAACATGATTAAAAGTGGTGTGGATAAAATGTCTTATAAATGCAGCGAAGTGACATTAAGGACACCTGCTGGAAGCAACTTTAACATTTAGGATTTGACAGGCTGATGTTGGCAGCGAGAGACATTGTAGGCAGAGGGCTCACGAGAAGAGGCACAGAGTCAGCCAAGAGCCCAGTGCTTTGACAAACCACAACACAGTCCCATAGCTATCCAGGACTCTTTTCATTTTTAGAAAACATTTTTTTCTTTCATGTGAGGTTTATTTCACTCAGCAAAATGTGTGTGAATACAAAAAAGATGAGTTTTAAAATTCAGCTTGGGCCAAACTGTATAAACATGTCTTCATCACCCTTCTCATGCCATCTGATGTGGACACAACTATAGTTTATTTTTTTTAATTTTTTGAAAAATTTCAATTACAGAACACTATCCAATTAGCTTCACAAATGACACACCCACAGGGTGGTCTCGCAGGCAGGCACCAGAGCCCCTCCTCAGGGGGTTCTGCTCTGTGGGATTGGCCTCTGCACGGCAGCTCATCAGCTGTGCTCACGGCCAGTCCTCACAGACAGTCAGCCTGAGGGGCAATCCCACCCAGTTTTGGGCCAACAGCAGCCAAGGCCCAGCTACAACAGGAGGGTGTACACAGCCCACACAAGAAATTCCTGGAGCACCCTGCTCATGTGACCAGGGAGACTGTGCCACTGGGCCCCACAGGACACCTATTGTATAAGGCCATCCTGCCAGGACTGGGTGGTTATTAGAAAACATATTTTTCTTTCTTTATTTGCTTTTCTTTCCTACAGTCTTTGTGTTTGATCTTTGACCTTCAGTACCCAGCAAAGTGCCTGGCTCACTGTTAGGACTCCACAATCATTTACTGAGAACAGAAGAAAAGGAAGGAAGCAAGGGAGAGAGAAAAGGAAAGAAGGAAGGGTCAAAAGAAGAGGGAAGCAGTAGAACAGAAGGAAATGCTATAAGAATAATTTCAGGCCACAAAGAATTGCTAGTCTCAAATTCGTTCTAATTTCTGAGCCCTGAAACTGGATTAAAATCCTTCTATAATAAACCAAAGATGAAAAGTTTAAAATGAAACTAAATAGCTACCAAAGGAGAGAAACTTTGGCTCTTTTCTGTGAACGTGTTTATTTTCACATATTTACTCAAAATTGTATTTGTCACTGCACTGCACTTGGTCCCTCTGAAAGATGGTGAGAGGTGGGGGCAGGGGACTTGCTGCCTTTGGCTTGAGATCCACTAGCAGGAAGGACATGCACTTTATAATACATACACACATGCCATAAGGTTTGCAAATGATCTTACATATGCTCAGTAGCCAAAAGAGAAAAAGAATGAGAATAAAAACAAATGTGTTTTAGCAACATCAATTCCAACTTTTCCATCTTCCCCATGAGGAAAATGTATATTATGAAACTCTAGGACTCTCACAACCTCACCCCATACAACCCTGGAGCTGGGAATTTATGAATTATTTTGGCTAGAGACAAAAGTTCTTCAATCCACCCATATTGTCCAGATGTCCGTTGCAAAATGGGAGCCTGGAGAATCTCATTTTTCTTTGAAAACCATTCATATTAAGAGTAACTTTTGCTCCTCTTCCTATCTAACAGCAGAATGGGCTTTGAATGCATTTGTACAGGAGAAAGATGCTCTCTCTCTCAGGGTCACACATTCCATTTTAGAGTTGAAGGGCACCTTCCATGTTTGTTCAATATAAGCCTTTATTGAACACCTATTCTGTTCTAGGCACTGCCCACTTGAGATCACAGATGAGCAAACTGAATCCCAGAGAATCTAAAACCCAATTCATTGTTACAAAGTTAGGAAATGGGGTGGGGGCAAGATTCAAACTTAGTAATTTGATAAATAATAAAAGAGATAATACATAAAATAGGAAAAAGCTTCTCAGACCTCTCTCAGAGGCAATGAAACACACCGTTAGCTAGCTTCCGAAACAGTGACTCTTTTCCATGAGGAAAGAACCTCTTTCCTGACCACTGGATCCTACACCAAAGCCCAGAGGAAGGGATTGGCTCTGCAGCTATTCGAGATTGGTACAGGTAGTCACAGGCTTTGGCTGATAATCACACACAAATATGATGGTACTTAGCATTCTATACTTAATCTTTCTGCCTCCAGGTAAAGTATCCACACCCTATTATATGCAATTCAGGTATCCTTCTTTTTTTTTAGCTCTTAATAAGTAGTGTCCCTTATTTATAATTTCAATCTCTTTCGCTCTCTCTCTCTCTCTCTCCCCCCTCGCCCTCCACACACCACTTCACACCTCAGTGGTTGAAACCAAGCAAAACAGTTAGGGTTGGATAAAGACTTCTTCTCTATTATATGAATTGGGCCAAACAGAGAAAATAACAGAATTCAAGTACTATTAGTAAGATTTTCTTTTTCTAGAGGGACAAGGATAATGACAGATGCTGACCTAAAGGTGGAAAGTTAAACTCCACTCTCTGGATATGAAATTGAATGAATTTGAAGGGAGGTGGATATCACAGAATTTGCATAAAACATCTCAGATACTGGGCATCAACTTAATCATTTACTAACAACATGGAGGCTTACAGAGTCATATACAGGGGTGGGGAAAGTAGGTTTACAGTTGTAGTACAAACAATACAATAATTAGTAAATAAATAATAATACAACAATAAACTCTGTGTTCCTCATACTCACAACTATAAATTTGCTTTTGCCTTCCCCTGTTTATAGGCTTGATAACAGAATGGAAGAAAATTTTAGAAGTCACTTATTCCATTTGCCAATTTGGGTAGGACTGACCTTGATTAATACTAGACAACTGGATAACAACTCAGAAAAGTTACTGCCCTGGCTCCCAGTAGTGCAGGGGTGATCTGCACTTCTACATCCTGACACACTGGTGTCCATGATACAGATCATCTTATGTAGAAGTGTAAGTGAGAAATTTAAACATAGAGAGGTTTTTAATCAGAAAATACCTTCTTTTCTTCATTATCCCAACCTCTACATTTCCAGAGAAATAGAGACAAGCCTCAACATTTTGTACATTCTCAAGAGCAGAAGATTGCCTTTTGGTCTTTTTATCCTTAGATAACTAGCAACCTGCCTAATACATAGTTGATGTTCAATAAATATTTATTAAATGCAAAAACAAAAATTGAGAAAATTCAGTCTTGAAAAGCTATGTGTTTCTAAGAATTTATCAATTTTTTCTAGGTGATCCAATTTGTTAGCATATAATTGCTATAACAGTCCTTTGTAATCTTTCTAATTTCTGAGTTATTCGTTGTAATGTTTCATCTTACAGTTTGGATTTTATTAATTTGCATCTCTTCTCTTTTTTCCTTAGGCTAGCCAGGGGTTTGTTAATTTTGTTTATCTTTTCAACTACCCTACCCCCAATTCTAGTGTAGTTGATTAAAAGCATTTTTTTAAATCTGTATTTGATTTCTGCTCTAATTTTTATTATTTCCTTCCATATCTTAACTCTGGGATTTGTTTGTTCTTCTTTTCCTAGTTCAGACCAATAACAGTAACAACAAGAAAATTGAAGCAGTAATCAAAACCCACCACCAACAAAAAGCTAGGACCTAATGGCTTCACTGATAAATCTACTAAATATTAAAAAATACCAATATTTCTTAAACCCTTTTAAAAATACAAAAAGAGGAAACACTTCCAAAATAATTTTATGAGACCAGTTTCACTCTGATACCAAAGTCAGACAAAGACACCATGAGATAAGAAAACTGTAGGCCAATATCCCTAAAGAACACGGATGCAAAAAACTTTCATAAAATCCTAGCAAACTGAATTCAACAACACATTTATAGAATTATACACCATGACCAAACAGGATTTGTCCCAGTGATGCAAGGACAATATAGCATATGCAAATCAGTCAATATGTTACACCACATTAGCAGACTGAAAGATAAAAAACGCTTGATTGTCTCACTCAATTCAGAAAAAGCAGTTGACAAAATTCAACATCCATTTATGACTAAAAAAATAAACACTCAACAACATAAGTATAAAAGGAACCTAGCTCAACACAATAAAGTCCAGATGTGAAAAGTCCACAGCTAACATCATAATCATTGGGGGGGGGGGGGAGGGAAATGAAAGCTTTTCTCTAATATCCATCACAAGAAAAGGCCCAATACCAGTACTTCTATTTAACATAGTACCAGAAAATTACACAAGAAAAAGAATTAAATGCTATAAAAATTGAAAAGAAAAAAATAAAATGATCTCTGCAGGTGACAAGATCATATGTAAAAAACCATAGTAACTCAACAACAACAATAACAGGACTTCTGGCTAAGATAGAGGTGTAGGTGGACACACTGTGCCTCCTTGCACCAAGATTAAGGACAACAAAAATTCAGAAACAAAGAAACAGTTAGATCGGACAGAAAATCTAACTGTAAGGAAGTTCAACAACCATTCATCCTGACCAGTAGGAGGGGCAGAGTCGGTGGCCAGCAGAGAAGGATCGCAGCAGGAGAAAGCAGTGGTTGTTGGTCCAGAGTGCGTAGGCGGCGGCTGGAAGACCACGGGCGTGAAGGTGGTGGATGGCAGACCTCAGGGCATGCAGGCAGTGGCTAGCTGACTGCTGACACTCATTCACATGCAGATAAACCAGGCAAAAACGGGGAGACAGACCATGCAACCCTGGGCCCCAGCACTGGGAAATAAAGCCTAAAAGCACCAGTTGAAAACACTTGTGGGGGTTGAGGTCCCAGGAGAGACTCACGGCATCACAGGAGAGTACGTTGGAGAGACCCATAAGATCCTAGAGTGTACACAGGCCCACCTACCTGGTAGGCAGCACCAGAAGGGCCCAATTTGCTTGTGGGAAATGGCCAAAGGGACTGAAATATGAGAGAAAGCAGAGCAAGCACCATTGTTCCCTCTCTGACCCCACCCCCACATACAATGTCACAACGCAGCGACTGGGTTGCCTGGCCCTGGGGAACACCTAAGGCTCCGCCCCTCATACGTAACAGGTGCAACCAGACCAAATATATATATATATATATATATATATTTATATGGCTCAAGCGGAAGAACACATCAAAGCCCCAGAGCCAATACTCCCAAGTGATCAAGAGATAGCCAACCTATCAGATGCACAGTTCAAAACACTGGTGATCAGGATGCTCACAGAATTGGTTGATTTTGGTTGCAAATTAGATGAACAAATGGAGGCTACGCTAAGTTAAATGAAGGAAAATGCACAGGGAAGCAACAGGGATAGGAAGAAAACTGGGACTCAAATCAATGGAGTGGACCAGAAGGAAAAAAGAAACAAACAAACAGAAAAGAATGAAGAAAAACAAATTAAAAAAACTGAGGAGAGGCTTAGGAACCTCCAGGACATCTTTAAACATTCCAACATCTGAATTATAGGGGTACGAGAAGGGGAAGAGGAAGAGCAACAAGTGGAAAACTTATTTGAACAAATAATAAAGGAGAACTTCCCCAATCTGGCAAAGGAAGTAGACTTCCAAGAAGTCCAGGAAGCTCAGAGAGTCCCAAAGAAGTTGGACCCAAGGAGGGACACACCAACGCACATCATAATTACATTAGCCAAGATTAAAATGAAGCAGAGAATTCTAGAAGCAGCAAGGGATAAGGGGACAGTCACCTACAAAGGAATTCCCATCAGACTGTCAGCTGATTTCTCAAAAGAGACCTTCCAGGCAAGAAGGGGCTGGAAAGAAGTATTCCAAGTCATGAAAGGCAAGGACCTATATCCAAGATTGCTCTATCCAGCAAAGCTTTCATTTAGAATGGAAGGGAAGATAAAGTGCTTCTCAGATAAGGTCAAGTTAAAGGAGCTCATCATCACCAAGCCCTTATTACATGAAATGTTAAAGGGACTTATCTAAGAAAAAGAAGCTCAAAAATATGAACAGTAAAAAGACAGCGAACTCACAGATATTAACAACCACATCTAAAACAAAGCAAACTAAGCCAACAACTAGAACAGGAACGGAAACTCAGAAATGGAGATCATATGGAGGGTTAGCAACAGGGGAGTGGGAGGAGGAGATGGGGGGGAAAAGGTACAGAGAATAAGTAGCATAGATGGTAGGTAGAAAATAGACAAGGGGAGGGCAAGAATGGTGTGGGAAACGTAGAAGCTAAAGAACTTATGATACATGGACATGAACTGAAGCGGGGGAATGTGGGTGGGAGGGGGTGTGCAGGGTGGAGGGGAATGAAGGGGACAACTGTAATAGCATAATTGATAAAATAGAATAAATTTTTTTAAAAAATAACAAAACACTTGTTAGAACTAATAAATGAATTCAGTAAAGTTGCTGGATAAAAAATTAACATATGTTTTTTTTACATACTAACAACAAAGTACCTGAAAAGGATATCAAAAAAGCAATCTCATTTATAATTGCATCAAAAAATTAAATACTTAGTAATAAACTTAACCATTGAGGTAGAAGATATATTATACCCTGAAAACTATAAAACATTAATGAAGGAAATTAAGGAAGATACAGATAGATAGAAATAGATATCATGTTCATGGATTGGAAGAGTTAATATTGTTAAAATGTCCATACTTTCAAAGCGATCTACAGATTCAATGTACTTTTTATCAAAAATACCAATGACATTATGTACAGAATAGAAAAAAATAATCCTAAAATTCATTCAGAATTTCAAAAGATCCTAAATAGCCAAACCAATCCTGAGGAAGAAGAATAAAACTGGAGGCATCACACTTCCTGATTGCAAAAGATACAAAGACATAGTATTAAAACAGCATGGTACTGCATAAAAACAGACATACAGATCAATGGAGCAGAATAGAGAATCCAGAAATATGGTTAGGTTAACTAATATGTAACTGTTAACTAACCTTTGAAAAGGGTGTCAAAAATTTGTAATGCAAAAGGATAGCCTCTTCAATAAAGATATCAGGAAAACCAGATATTCACATGAGAAGAATGAAATTGGGCCCTTATCTCACATCAAATACAAACAAACATGAACTAAAAATTAATGAAAGATTAACTGGACATAGTATATGCTTCCACTTATTTGTTTTTTTCTCAATTTCTTTTTTCAATGTCCTATAGTTTTCTGAGTACAGGTCATTTACCTCCTTGGTTAAATCTACTGCTCATACCTTATTTTTTGTTGTTATTGTTGCAATAGTAGATGAAACTGTTTTCTCAGTTTCTTTTTTAGATAGTTTATTATTGGTGTATAAAAATGCCACTGATTTCTGAATATTAATTTTGTATCCTGTTACTTTGCTGAATTCATTTATTAGATCTAGTAGTTTTTTTAGTGGAATGTTTAGGGTTTTCTATGTACAATATCATGTCATCTGCAAATAATGACAACTTTACTTATTCTTTTCCAATTTAGTGCCCTTTATTTCCTCTTCTTGTGTGATTGCTGTGGCTAGGACTTCCAGGAATACTGGTGCAGCCACTGTGGAAAACAGTATGGAGTTTCCTCAAAACATTAAAAACGAAACTGTTTTTTGATGTAGTAGTCCACTTCTGGGAATATATCCTAAGAATCCCAAAACACTAATCCAAAAGAATATATACCCCTATGTTCATAGCAGCATTATTTACAATAACCAAGGTGTGGAAACAGCCTAAGTGTCCATCAGTAGATGAATGTATAAAAAAGCTGTGGTACATTAACACAATGGAATAATACATGACTATAAGACAAGAAGGAACTTTTACTTTTTGTGACAGCATGGATAGACCTGGAGATTATTATGCTAAGTGAAACAAGACAGTCAGAGAAAGAAAAATACCATATGATCTCATTTATATGTGGAATCTAATGAACAAAATTGATAAACAAAGTAGAAACAGAGGTGTGCATACATGGAACAGACTGACAGCTGTCAAAGGGGTGGAGGTACAGAATGAAAGAAGGAAAAGAGGTTGCCAAAGAACATATATGCATACCCCATGGACATGGACAACAGTGTGGTGATGGCCAGAGGGAAGTGGGGTGGGGGCTGGGAGGAGGTGGGAAAATGGGGGGAAATGGGGACATCCCTAACAGTGTAATAATAAAAATAATGAAAAAAAGATTAAATGGAAGAGCTGAAGCTGTGAAACTACCAGAAGGAAACATGGAAAAAACTTCTTGGCATTGGTTTTGGCAATGTTTTTTTTTTTTGGTCATTACACTAAAAGCATAGGCAGAAAAGTACAACAGGAAATATTTGCAGAGTGAAAAGACAACTTATATAATGGAAGAAAATATTTGTAAGCCATACAGCTGATAAGGGCTTAATATCCAAAATATAAAAGAAACTCCTATAACTCAATAGTTGAGTTTTCAATGGTTGAAAACTCAAATATTCCAATTAAAAAAGGCTAAGGGCCTGACTAGATATTTCCCAAATGTGACATACGGATGACCAACACTGCAGCATTATTCATAATTGCCAAGACATGGAAACAACCTAAATGCACCTTGATGACAAATGAGTGAATAAAGAATAGATGGTATGGGGGAGGACAGGGGGAGAGATAGAGAGAAATGGAATATTATTTAGTCTTAACAAAAAAAGAAAATACTGCCATTTGTGACATCATGAAGGAACCTGGACAACATTATGCTAAATGAAATAAGCCAGGCACAAAAAGACAAATGCAGCATAATCTCATTTGTATGAAGAATCTAAAGTTGTGAAACTCATAGAAGCAGAAAGTGGAATGGTGGTTTGTCAGGAGCAGAGGAGAGGGGAAATGAGGAGATGCTGGTGAAAGGGGTACCAAGTTTCAGTTGTGTAAGATGAAAGAGTTCTGGATGTCTAATACATAGCCTAGTGACAATAGTTAACAACACTATTGTATACTTGAAATTTGCTAAGAAAATAGATTTTAAATTAAATCTTTTCATTACACACTCAAACACAGAAACTATGCAGAGAGGATAAATTATTTAGTTTGATCATGGTGATCTTTTCATAATGTACACACATATCAAAACATCAAGTTATATGCCCTATATATAATTTTTACATTTCCAAGATATCCCAATAAGCAGTAAAAGAAAAAAACCTCAAAAATTTGGAGAAATAAAAACTTCAGAAAGCAATTGAACTAACCAAATAAGGAATTTTTAAGTAAACAGAAAAAGACAGCCAAGAGTTACAAATTCCCAATATGACCACTAAAGATTATGGACACCAAACATACTTTTCAACCATCTTTCATTCCAATACACAGGTTCATTGGATAAACCAAGCCATAAATTGGTTGCAAACATTCAGTCATTGGCCTTAGTGGATTCTTCTCCTTGAAAGGAGATTAGATCTTGGAACAAAATATTCCTCTAAGATATATGACCTGGAATATTAGAAGTCTCTCTAATACATTTAGACTAGGCTTTGACCCAAAAAGTAAAAGGAAGGCAACCGCGAACTCTCAAACATAAATCCCAAAATGTGAACTCTCTTTTAACACAATGAAAAGACCACCTCATATAAAAGACATGAGTAGCTAGACCCACTCTGAACTTGTATATCCTTCCTTTAGACAAAAACTCAAACATTTCCAAGGAAAACAAGGCTGATAACATGCAATACTAGATGAAGAAAAACAGATAAATCTTGCTTTGGGGCTCACTTGAACTGGAAGTTCTAAAATGTCTTAAAACTAGTTCTGTGAGCCTTAATTAGATGTTATGATAGAGATGAGATAATTTTAAAAGAAAAAAATGTTTGTTTAATAAGCTGAATCTTAACATTAAAATTTTTTCTTTTGGTATTTATTATTATATGGTTTAGAAATTAATTGCTAACTAAAGTTTATGTTAGTGTTAAGTATTAATATTTTTGCAGGAGAAAAATCGTGTGCAATAAAAAAAAATCAGCTATTTTAGCTCACTTTCCCTTAGCTCCATTATTATGAAATGAGATGGTTAAAATGATCTTCCTTACCCCTGTGCAATGAAACTCCTTAAGGTTATTTTAATTTTTCTGTGTTTATATCAACACCACTGTGGCAGCCATATCCCTTTGGAATAATATCGTAATCTTACTTTATTAAGGCACCTTCATAATATAATCAATTTATCTTTGTTTACCTAATAATTATATTCAATTCAAAAAATTTTATTTAATTCAAAACTTTATGAAGTGCTTTCATTTTTTCTAGGTAGGTTGTTTTTTTGCTATTTGGATATATGTAAATTTGACAAGCCCTTCATTTAATCCATTGGGATTTAACAAAATATTTATATTTTTAATGTACTAATTAATCTATTAATCCATACTATTAACTAACCTTCAGATTAATTTGGCATTTCAGAAAGCAGAAAATCTTCTTTAGCCACCAATGCAATGGCCGACATGACATTTAAGAGCCTCCAGCGATCTGACCCACTGCCGTTTCAGATAAGCAGCAGTTTCTCCTTTTGACCTCGGTCTTGGCATAGCCCTACAACAGTGGCACATGTCACATTAAAACACACTGCTCTTAAGTGCCTTATGCATCTGGAACTCCTTATGGGCAAAAATAAATTAACTGTTGGAGACAAACCTAGAGCTCTCAGAGACAGATCTTTAGTATCAATTTTTAAAAAATATTGTTAAGTAATTTAGGCTGGAAAAGGATTGTTTCCACTAAAAAACACACACTAGATAGGTCAACTAGAAATCTTAATTTGCTAAAACCATTATTTTAGAATATTTAGTGGCAAAGGCGAAGAGCTGGAAAGAAAAGCAGTTTTTCAGGTAGTGGGTACATTATTTAATTCACTTGAGATAAAGGACCATCATAAAGTACATGTGGGTATAGTCTGTTTTCTATCTGGGAAAAAATAAAAGCAGACATTACATACCACTTAGTGATACGAGATTAGCAATAGTTGCATTAGCAAATTAAAAAATGGGCAAAGGATTTGAACAGACACTTCTCCAAGGAGGACATACAGAGGATCCAGAGACACATGAAAAGATGCTCGATATCGCTAGCTATCAGAGAGATGCAAATTAAAACCACAATGAGATACCACTTGACACCAGTCAGAATGGCCTTCATAAACAAAGCAACAAACAGCAAGTGTTGGAGAGGTTGTGGAGAAAAGGGGACCCTAGTGCACTGTTGGTGGGATTGCAGATTGGTACAACCACTATGGAAAACAGTATGGAATTTTCTAAGAAAACTAAAAATGGACATACCTTTTGACCCAGCAATTCCACTGCTTGGATTATATCCTAAGAATCCTGAAACACCAATCCAAAAGAATCTATGCACCCCTATGTTCATAGCAGCACAATTTACAATAGCCAAGTGCTGGAAGCAACCTAGGTGCCCATCAGTTAATGAATGGATCAAAAAACTGTGGTACATTTACACAATGGAATTCTATGCAGCAGAAAGAAAGAAGGAGCTCCTACCCTTTGCGACAGCATGGAAGGAATTGGAGAGTATCATGCTAAGCGAAATAAGCCAGGCAGTGAAAGACAAATACCATATGATCTCACCTTTAACAGGAAGCTAATCAACAAAACAAACAAACAAGCATAATATAAACAAAGACACTGAATTTGAGAACAGTCTGACAGTGTCCAGAGTGGGAGGGGAGGGAATTTCAGGGGAAAAGGGGAATGGTTTAGAGCAACAAGTATAAAGGACTCATGGACAAAAACTATGGGGGGTGGAAATGGGAGGAAAGTGGGGAGGGCTGGGGTGGTGGGCTGGGGCGGGGTAAAAGACAGAAAACTGTACAATATCAACAATTAAAAAATACTGATTTAAAAAAAATAAAATAAAAAATGGAAAAAAAATAGTTGCATTAGCAGAGTTATGCAATAAAATATAATGTTACAGAAGTTAGTAAACATTATAGAAAAAAAGATTGTACAGTGCCTTCCTTCAGTGCTCAAACCAAGATTGTAGGTAAAGACAATTATTGATGCTCCAATACCAGAAATTGGGAAAATCAAACACTGCTTACTTTCTGTGAACCTCAGAAAAAAAGGACGGGGAGAAGCCAAGGAAAGAGTTCTGCTCAGTAGCTCCCTGGATCAGTGTGTTTTCCCCAGCATCCAGCACGGCCTGCTGAGAGTGAAGGATTTAACATCTAATGCTTGTCTGTATTTTTGCTTTGCTTTGCCTCCACTGTTTTTCAATCCTTGGATCCATCAAACAATCAGTCAGAGAAGATGTTCTCTACTCAGGTTAACCAAGCCTCTTTACAAGCTCCTAATCCATCAGGAAACATAACTAACTGCAGAAGTTAAGTAGTTATCTCTTCAATCAAACGTGGGCATTTTAGCTCTCTTTACAGTTCTGTCATGTTGGAAATAGAATAATTATTAGCTGATAGACTTAAAAATATCAGACCTAAATGTGTCCTAAGACAGCATATGACCAGAGCTAAGAAATTGGTCTGGCAGGTTCACTCAGCAGGTGAATAGGGTTTATCTGGGCCAAATTTGAATGCTTGCTATTAGAGTACCACACACACATCCTGGTCACCTGCGAGGTTCTAAGGACACACATGTTCATAGCCTCTGATCTGTCCCAAGAGCATAAGGTGACTGAATTGAATTCAGATACCTAAATCTGCAGTTCAGAGATGAGGAGGAACCCATTAAGTTCAGTAGTCATTAAAAATAAGTAAGAAAGCTATAGAAGACCATTGACGGTAGATTGCAAAAATGATGCCCGTTCTTCACCCTCCCTACATGGCATGCTTTTCTATGTAACAGTTTTGCTTTCCCACTTTGACTCTAGGGTTGGCCAAGTGACTTACTTTGGCCAATGTGCATTTTTACAAAATCATAACAGGATTATTTATCTGTGTCCCAGAATATGTTTTGGCACCCATCTTCAACAGGGGTTGTGTTGTGAGGTCAGTGTATGCTCAGCTGTACTATTCTGGGTCTCTTGAGACAAATGACATATACCATATTTTGCCATGTATAATGTACACTTTTGCCCAAATTTTTGAGGGAAAAATTAGGATGTGCATTATACAGGGGTATAATAATCCTGTGTATAATGCGCACAAAAATGTGGGTGTGCATTATACATGACAAAATATGGTATTTTAGTTCAGTTATTCAGTCTCTTCTTCTTTTTTTAATCCTCACCAGAGGATATGTGTATTGATTTCTAGAGAGAGAGGATAGAAAGCAGGGGAAGAGAGAAAAAGAGAGAGAAACATCAATGGATCAGTCACCTCCCCAAGTGCCCTGACTGGGGATTGAACTCACAACTCAGGTATGTGCCCTGAATGACCAGGATTGAACCCACAACCTTCTGGTATAAAGGATGATGCTCCAACCAACTGAGCCACCTGGCCAGGGCTCAGTGTGTTGTCTTAATTCTTCTTTATGTTCTCACTGGATTTGGAAATGCCCTCTGTTTGGAGGCTTCCCTCCTTCATTAAGTCCCTAAAGAAATAGGTGGTCCGCCCCTCTCCCCACCTTTCAGCTTTCTTTTCAGCCCAATATGTGTATACTAAATGTATATGAAAGTCAATCAGGGACATGTATTCTATACATTTATACTTTTAGATTCATATACTATTTTGCATTCATTATAAGTAGATGAAAACTGATATCTTCTATAGTATTGTAATAAAATCTTAACAACTGGAATCTTAATTTGCCATGTCACAAAAATGGTATTTTTAAATTTCACACAACATCAATATTTGGTAAAATGCTGAATGACAGAATTTTACTTGTGATATTAATTTATTCCTTAAGTGGCTTCTCAGTCTCTCACTCAATAAAAGTTTCTCACAATGTAACATTCATATCACTGAGCCAACATGAAGGTTCCCATGCATTTCTTACTAGTTTTGTGAGACACATGTTTTGGCTCATCCCTAAAGAACACTCAAGCATGCTAATTTAAGAAAACTGCATAATAGGAACATTCCAGTTTTGTACATTTTGGCTTTACTGATGTGTGTTTATTATCAGTTATGCTTCAGAGTGCTATCACCACGTAGCACCATGTAATGTAGATTTAGGAAGTTTGTGATGTTCAAGATTAAGAGAACACAGGTGAAACATAAAAGTGAAAGGCCTATTCCTCCTTATCAGCTCAGGGATCTGGTTTGATATGAAGTTGGCTTCCAAAGATGATAAACTTGAATACAATCCAATAGACCCTTCCTCAGTGCAGACCCAAACACTGCAATAGCTAAACACCAGAATCACTCTGGTTTCTTGCAAGATATGCCCTCTGTCCATTTCCCTGGGGTATGCCATTTCCATTGAGACCTGTGTCTGGAACCAGAATGGCCTGTAGTTATCAATGAATTCAGTGAAGAAAGATCTACTGAGCTCCTAGTATCTGTCAGACTCTGTGCAGGCCCTGGGGATACAGAAGGCATAAGACTCAGACCCTCATTTCAAGAAATTGTCACCTTTATTAGAATAAATTGACATTTTCCTGAATGTACATTTCACCACTTTCTGCTCTTTATGAAAATTCTATAAGAATCAGAGGTGTATCTTGTTTCCTTGTTTCTCTTCATGTTTTATAATATGTAATAATTTTAACCAAACCTTTTACTTGTAAGGTCAAATAAAATCTTTTATTAAAAATATTACTTGGGGACTTCCAGCCAAGATGGAGGCATAGGTAGATACACTTTGCCTCTTTACACAACCAAAAGAAGGACAACAACAAATTTAAAAACAGAAAACAACCAAACCTTCCAGAAAACTGAACTGCATGGAAGTCCAACAGCCAAGGAATTAAAGAAGAAACATTCATCCAGACTGGTAGGAGGGGTAGAGAGGACTCCCAGCAAGCTGGTGGCTGGAGGACCAGGGTAGGCAAGGGGGCAGCTGGAGAACCAGGTGAGGCAGTGGCTGGCAGACTGGGCAGTCCCACATTTGCATGTGAATAAACCAAGAGGAACAACTGGCAAGTGGCACAGACTGCACAACCCAGGGTTTCAGTGTGAGGAAATAAAGCCTCAAAACCTGTGACTGAAAAATCCTGTGGTGGTTGAGGCAGCAAGAGAAACTCCCAGCCTCACAGGAGAGTTCCTTGGAGAGACCCACAGGATCCTAGAACAGACACAAACCCACCCACCTGGGAATCACCACCAGAATGGCCCAATTTGCCCATGGGTATTGGGGTAGTGACTGAAAGCCAACTGAGAGCTGGACAAGCAGCATTGTTACCTCTCTGACCTCTCCTCCACATACAGCACCACAACACAGCGACCTGGGTGGCTTTGCCCTGGTGAACACCTAAGGCTCCACCCCTTACTACATAACAGGCTTGCTGAGACAAAAAAGTATGGTCCAAATGAAAGAACAGATCAAAGCTCCAGAAAAAATACAACTAAGCAACAAAGAGATAGCCAAACTATCAGATGCACAGTTCAAAACACTGGTAATCAGGATGCTCACAGAAATGGTTGAGTATGGTTGCAAAATAGAGGAAAAAGTAAAGGTTATGAAAAGTGAAATAAAGGAAATGTTCAGGGAACCAACAGTGACAAGAAGGAAACTGTGACTCAAATCAATGGTTTGGACCAGAAGGAAGAAATAAACATTCAACCAGAACAGAATGAAGAAACAAGAATTCAAAAAAATGAGGAAAGGCTTAGGAACCTCTGTGCCAACTTTAAATGTTCCAACATCCGAATCATAAGGGTGCCAGAAGGAGAAGAGGGAGAGCAAGAAATTAAAAACTTATTTGAAAACATAATGAGGGAGAACTTCCCTAATCTGGCAAAGGGAAATAGACTTCCAGGAAGTCCAGGAAGCTCAGAGAGTCCCAAAAAAGTTGGACCCAAGGAAGCACACATCAAGGCACATCATCATAATTATATTACACAAGATTAAAGATAAGGAGAGAATCTTAAAAGCAGCAAGAGGAAAGAAAACAGTTACCTACAAAGGAGTGCCCATAAGACTATCAGATGATTTCTCAAAAGAAATCTTGCAGACAAGAAGAGACTGGAAAGAAGTCATGAAAGGCAAGGACCTACATCCAAGATTACTCTATCCAGCAAAGCTTTCATTTAGAATGGAAGGGTAGATAAAGTGCTCCCAGATAAGGTCAAGTTAAAGGAGTTCATCATCACCAAGCCTTCATTATATGAAATGCTAAAGGATCTAAGAAAAAGAAGATAAAAAATATGAACAGTAAAATGACAACAAACTCACAACTATCAGCAACTGAACCTAAAAACACAAAAACAAAGTAAGCAAACATCTAGAACAGGAACAGAATCACATAAATGGAGATAACATGGAGGGTTATAAGCAAGGAGGGGGAGGAGAAGGGGGAAAGTTACAGGGAATAAGAAGCATAAATGGCAGGTACAAAATAGATAGTGGGAGGTTAAGAATAGTATGGGGAATGGAGAAGCCAAAGAACTTATATGTACAACGCAAGGACATGAACTAAGGTGGGGGAATATTGGTGGGAGTTGGGGTACAGGGCAGAGGGGAATAAAGGGAAGAAAAAATGGGACAAGTGTAATAGCATAATCAATAAAATATATTTAAAAAACAAAAAGTATAACCCAGGTACTTAATTTTTACAGTTTGGAAAAAAAAAATCTAGTCATAAATCACACAACTGAAGAAGTGGTTATGAATTACTATTGTAAGTAAAGACTTTCCATTCTGACACCTTAGGCCTTTCCCCTTCAACTTGGAAACCATTCACCACTCTTTCACCTTCGTCATTACTCTTACTATTCATGCACTGATTCCCACTCCATGTCTTCTCTTCAAAATCTTCTTATAGTTAGAATTCATCCTTCATTAAAATAAATAACCTTAGGGACCTTTTGGCCATTACAACAGCTGAAAAATGAAACTAATATACCAATCATTTGCAAAGGTCTTGGTAACATTGGAATTCAACATAAACAATATGCTATTAATGCTCATATTATTGTTATTGTCATCATAATTGTTAAGACAGTGCAAAAAGTGTATTATGTAGCTAAGGCTTAATTTCTATTCATAAGTTCTCCTTCCAGTGCTAACATGAACCATAACAAAATTTGCTTTTTAAAAGGGATAAATTCAATATTGCTTATTATAGAAGAGTATAAAATACCTATCTGGAGATACACATATTTAATTATTTGTACCTTCCTTTCTTTCCTTCATCTGGATTTGTATGCAAGAAAATGCTCTGCATAATCCCAACTATGAGAGCGGGTCTTGAACCTGCTATGTGTGGGCCTTACAAAAGCCCCCGATAGGTACAGGACTTACCTGCTGCTGAGACAGCGTCTTAGTGAGTAGGAGGCCCCTCCACCACAGGTGCGTGAACACTCACTCCATGGGCCCCAGGCGTCCCACAAGCTGTCCCTGTCCTCCTCAGAGCGTGTTGTCCTGGAGCTCTGTGAGAAACAAGAGGATGGTCAGTATCATGTCCCCAGTGAACCTTGAAACACACATCCTAAAATGTTGATGGCCTGTATGTTTGTACATGGTGGGCTTTGGGGGAATGAAAGCGCTTACCAGATTCTTTCTAATTTAATAATGTATATATGTGTGGGGAGAAGAATGTTTAAGCTCAAGGACCCTGGGCCACGACTGACGGTGGCAAGGGATTGCACCAGTACAGCAAATGGGAAAGGGGCCAAGGAGGGAATCTGGATTGGTGGAAGGTAAATTGCAATGAAGTCACCATATTTTCTAGAGTTCATGAGTCTACTCTTCATCTCTGTGAAGGAAGAAGCTGCCCTCAGAGATGTTTCTTTTCTGAGAAAATTGACACATGCTTACCAGCCTGGCTTTCTAGAACAACAGTTTATGCAACTGACAATTTTTTAATCCTCACCTGAGGATATGTTTATTGATTTGAGAGAGAGAGGGAAGGAAAAGGAGAGAGAGGGAGAGGGAGAAATATCAACGTGAAAGTAAAACATCCATCAGTTGCTTCTTGCGCCTGTCCACAAATGGGGACCGAACTTATAACCTAGGTATGTGCCCTGACTGGGAAAGGAATCCCACAACCTTTTGGTGTATGGGACAATGTTCCAACAAAATAAGCCCCCCAGCCAGGGCACAATTGACAATTTTTTAAATGAAGCAACATCATTCCCAGTTTTCAGGTTTGTTCATTAGAATAACTGCATGAAGTAACTTTAGTAGATATCAACTTTAGACAGATTGACATACTTATTATTGACAGGCTTCAGAGTGAAAATCGCGTCTGCTGTGAGGAAAGTTGTTGCTTACAGGCCTAATCTGCACTTCATACTCTCGCATGGAAGAGCCAAAGAAAAACTTTGTGCCACAGTTAATAGAACAGGCTTTGGAATAAGAAACTATCTGGCTTGGGTATGGATTCTGTTTGTTACTATGTATCCTTGAACAATCACCTTAATACCACCTTACACTTCAATTTCTCTTTCTATGAAATGGAGATAATGTTATAATTACACTACCTCATGTGCACACACATACATACATACCATATAGAAGGATTAGCTAAATGCGCTTGGCCTAGAACGAGTTCCAGGGTAAAACAATAATAGATATTATCTATAATGACTATGTTGTTATAAATTGAGAATTTGTCATATATGTATTTACATAGTTATACTTGTCTGCTGGGCTGTAAAAACAAAATACCAGACTTGTAGCTTAAAAACAACAGAAATTAATTTTCTCACAGTTCTCGGTGCCAGAAGTTCAAGATTAGGGTGCCATCATGGTTAGTCCCTGGTGAGACCTCTCCCCCGGGGGCTGCAGATGGCCACCTTCTCACTGTGTGCTCACACGATCTCCACTTTGAGTTAGCATGAAAGAGGGGGAGCAAACACTGGTGTCTCTTCTGATAAGGGCACTAATCCCATCACAAGGGCCCCACCCTCAGGACCTCATCTAAACCAAATTACCTCTCAAAAGCTCCATCTCCAAATATTATCATATTGATAATTAGGACTTCAACATATGAATGAGATGGGGAAAGGGGGACACAATTCACCCACAGCAACAGTTCTACAAATAGCTAATGTAAATTGTGGCTAAATTATTTTACTGAATAAGCCAAATGTGATATCTAAACATTAAAGGTGGTATCCTCTCATGCCAACCAAAGACATACATATGACAGGTAGTAAAATCCCAAAACTAATAATGTTTGTAAAAATCAAACCATTAAGAAAATGTGCATGCTAGGCAATACAACAATTTCATGTTCAGTTTTTTCCCTGAAGAGAGAGCGTGGGCAATATGGGACCCTGGGAAAGAATGAGACAGGGAGCGACGGAAGGGTTGCCTCTCACAAAACATGTGGAAACTTGCAATGATGTAAGGCAAGTCACCAGCATATAGAAGGCTCACAAACAGTAGCTCTTACTGGCATTTTTAAATTACTTTCTCATGCCCAACCTAGTCACACTTAGGGTCACATCATTCAAGCAGAAGAGACCTCTGGAAAAGAAAATAACACACTCTTGTCCCCAGGAAACTATTTCTTTTGCACTAATAGGTTCTTTTTAAAAAAAAAAAATTTAAAGATTTTTATTTATTTATTTTTAGAGAGAGGGGAAGGGAAGGAGAGAGGGAGAAAGTTCAACGTGTGTTTGCTTCTTGAGTGCACCCTGCTGGGAACCTGGCCTGCAACCCAGGCATGGGCCCTGACTGGGGATTGAACTGGCGACCCTTTGGTCTGCAGTCCAGCACTCAATTCACTGAGCCACACCAGCCAGGGACAATAGATTCTTTATAAATCAATTGCTATTGGGCTTTACAAATCAGTTGTTAAACTGATGAATTCTTTGAAGTTTTAAAACTGGTACAAGTTAAGTCAGAAACCTGGCCTCAGAGTGCTGTATCAAGGTCGGCTAATTGGTGCATGCTGTATTGAGATTCTTCAGTCATTTGAAAGGGCAGTGGGATAGATAGTGGTTGAGAGCAGGAAGAGTGGGCCTACTCAGCCTGGGGTGGAATATTGACTTCTGAGTAAAACAGTAATAAATATTATCTCATGTAGAGATCTCTTTATAATTCAGGGTTTTTTTTTCTTGAAATGGGGATAATAATGATGCCAACATCACTGAGACATTATGAGTATTAAAATAGTTAATATATAAAAAGCATATAAGATGTAAACAACCCAAATGTCCATGGGTGGGTAAATGAATAAACGAACTGTGGCATATACATATAAAAGAATATTATTCAGCCTTAAAAAGGAAGGAAATTCTTACACATGCTCCAACATGATTGAAGTTTTGAGGACATTATGCTAAGTGAAGTAGCCCTGACACAAAAGGACAAAGATTGGATGATTCCAGTTGTATGAGGTACCTAGAGCAGTCAACTTCAGAGACAGGAAGTAGAATGGTGGTTGCTAGGGGCTGGAGAAAGGGAGGAAAGGGGATGGATACACAAGAGTTTCAGTTCGAGAAGATGAAAATAATTCTGGACACAGAAGGGCTTGGTGGTTGCACAAAATGTGAATGTACTTAATGCCACTGAACTACACACTGTGTAAGCATTGGCTATAGTTATTATTAACATTATTATTTAACTAATTATTTTTTAACTTTAGTTTTATTGTTGACGCCATTACAAATGTCCCCATTTTCCTCCCCTTTGCCCACTTCCACCCAGCCCCCACCCCACTTCTCTCTGGCCATCACCCCACTGTTGTCTGTGTCTATGGGTTATGTGTATATGATCTTTCACTAACCCCTTCATCTCCTTTCACCTAATCCTTCCTCTCCCATCCCTTCTGACAGCTATTAGTCTGCTCCACGTGTCCATGCCCCTGTTTCTATTTTGTCAACTTATTTTGTTCATTAGATTCCACATATAAGTGAGATCATATGGTATTTGTCTTTCTTGGATTGGCTTATTTCACTTAGCATAATAATTTTCAGGTGCATTCTGCAATTGCAAAAGGTAAGATTTCCCTCCTCTTCATGGCCATGTGGTATTCCTTTGTATAAATATGCCACAGCTTTTTTTTATCCACTCATCTACTGATAAGCTCTTGGGTTATTTCCAGATCTTGGCTATTGTAAATACTGCTGCAATGAACATAGGGGTGCATATATTCTTTTGAATTGGTGTTTCTGAATTTTTAGGATATATTACCAGAAGTAGGATCACTGGGTCAAAGGCCGTTTCATTTTAAAATTTTTGCAGAAACTCCACACTGGCTGCAGCAGTCTGCCTTCCCACTAGTAGTGTTCTAAGTTCCCTCTTCTCCACATCCTCACCAGCATTTGTTGTGTGTTGATTTACTGATGATAGCCTTCCTGGTGGGTGCGAGATGATACTTCATTTTGGTTTTTATTTGCATCTCTCTGATGATTAGTGACATTGGACATCTTTCTATACGTCTATGGGCCATCTGTATGTCCTCTTTGGAGAAGTGTGTATTCAGGTCCTTTGCTCATTTTTCAACTGGAATGTTTGTCTTCCTGGTGTTGAATTGTATAAATTTCTTATATATTTTGGAAATTAATCCCTTATCAGATGTATCATTGGCAAATATATGCTATCCCATTCAGAGGATTCCCTTTTCATTTTTTGATGGTTTCCTTATTAACATAATTTATAAACATATATGGGCTTTGAATGGTTCCAGGAGATATAGTGGAAAGGTGCAAATGTTTTTTTTCTGCCTGCTGAGTTCAGTTGAGACACTGAACTCTTACGGTATCACCTCCCTGCAAACACTGGCTTTTCCTCAGCAGAATCTCCCAGGAATCTGGCACATTGGTTGGCCTGGTAACAAGACCTGCCAGTAGGTTGAGGTGGCATTCAATGGGTAACAGAAATACATGGGTTATTGCAAAGTCTGTCCTTTTTAAAGGAAGTATTTATTGAGTTTTTAGGATTAATAAAATCAATCTCTAATCATGGCAACGTGGGGCACTCTATTTCTGGAGCTTAATTAAATAGTCAGACAAAAACAAAAGCTCTTTGCCATTGAAGTATACCAAATCTCTTTTCCATACACCCATTAAATCATTCCCCAGATATTAAAAAAGTTTATAGTCCATCTCCTGACTCCCTTTCTGTTAGTGCTGTGTGATTGGAAGATGGTTTTGCTGAGTGAGTACTTGCCTGACACAGTACCTATTTGTGACAAACATACCTTGTAAAATACAATTTCCTTCATTTTATTACATTAAATATGACTGAGCCCTGGCTGGTGTGGCTCAGTGGATTGAGTGCCAGCCTGTGAATCAAAGGGTCACTGCCAGTTCGATTCTCGGTCAGGGTATAAGCCTGCCTTGCGGGCCAGGTCCCTGGTTGGGGGCATGTGAGACGCAACCACACACTGATGTTTCTCTCCCTCACTTTCTCCCTCCCTTCCCCTCTCTCTAAAAGTAAATAAATAAGTAAAATGTTAAAAAAATTAAATATGACTGAGATGAAGACGAACATCACAAATGCAAAAATCTGTGAATTAAAATGAACAAGATGAGTAATACTGTCCAATTGCTACAAGTGCAAAAAAAAAAAACAAATCCCACATGAGGCACTCACATACGAGCCCATTTACATGTGAGACAAGAACACCAGAAGGCAAAATCCTTGGGAGGTTTCTCTCTGACTGCTCTGCAGATAAGATACTTAGAAAAAATGTATAATTGAGATTTTGTTTTTCTAGAGAACCAAATTGTTTCAAACTCTCTGCTAAAGTTGCTTGAAATCTTTCATGCTTCTTGTTCCAAGAGGCACTAAAATGGCTAAGGTGAGATGTCACTGCCTAAACATCTCACCTCATCACAAGTTACAAATTTCAGCTCCACTAGACATATCAAATGCCCACATTTCTCTGAAAGAGATTACACAGTAACCAGAAATGAGTCATGGACCTATTTCCCAAACTGGAACAAACAATTCATTCTAACTAAATCTATGGTTAATGTCAGAGAAAGTAAAGTGATTTTCCTCCTCTGTGAGTGTGCCAGATTTTTACATCTATAACCCAGGATGACATTTCAGTAATGCCTTTCAGGTCACTGAAGACCTAAAAGTATTTGCTTATTATGGTTTTTAAGAGGGCCTTTGATAAAAACAATGTTTGTGCCTGGGCCAGGTGGAACACACTCATCCTCATTCTACAGTAGCATTTTTTAAAAGCGTAAACTCTTAATTGCGTCTAGCAAGAGAAACTGAGGCAGAAGAAAATAAATGAATAATGAGTTGTCTAAAAGCAGTGATGATTCCTTTTGAATCCAAAATTCTAAGGTTTTCTAAAAGAAACATCCAAGGCAATGTTTCTCTATTTAATTTCCATCACATAAACGTAATATTCTAAGCTCAATATCTCAGAAACAAAGTCACAGGTGCTATAAGGTGATTAAGAAATCATCCCAGACTTGCTGCCAAGATGGAGGCATAGATGGACACACTGTGCCTCCTCTCACAACCAAAATTAAGGACAACAAATATTAAGAAATAAGAAAACAACCAGAACTGATAGAAAATTGAACTGTACGGAAGTCCAACAACCATTCATCCAGACCGGTAAGAGGGGCAGAGTCGCGGCAGGAAAAAGTGGAGGTGCAGATCTGGGTATGCAGGCAGCAGCAGCTAGCAGTTCCCAGGTGCACAGGCAGCGGCTAGTGGACCCCAGGCACGGGGTGGCAACTGTGTACACCCAGTGAGGCTGCCCAAGGTGGCTGGCTGACCAGGTGGTCCCACATTCGCACTCGCAGACGATCCAGGCAAAGGGAAAGTGGTGGAAGGGACTGAATCCAGGAGAGAGTGGAGCAGGTGCCATTGTTCCCTCTCAGACCCCGCCCCCACATACAGCATCACAACTCAGTGACTAGGCTGCCCCGAACTGGGGAACACCTAAGGCTCCTCCACCACTCACTACATAATAACCATGACCAGACCAAAAAAAACCCCAAAAAACCAAACACCAAAAATGGCTCAAACCGGAGAACAAATAAAAGCCCCAGAGCCAATTCCTCTAAGCGACCAAGAGATGGCCAACCTACTGGATGCACAGTTCAAAGCCCTGGTGATCAGGATGCTCACAGAATTAGTTGATTTTGCTCACAAATTAGACAAAAAAAAATGTAGGCTACAATATGTGAAATGAAGGAAAACACATGGGGAACCAATAGTGATGGGAAGAAAACTGGGACTCGAATCAATGGTTTGAACCAGAAGGAAGAAACAAACAACCAAACAGAAAACAAGGAAGAAACAAGAATTCAAAAAAATGAGGAGAGGCTTAGGAACCTCCAGGACATCTTTAAACATTCCAACATCCTAATTATAGGGGTACCAGAAGGGGAAGAGGAAGAGCAACAAGTGGAAAACTTATTTGAACAAACAATAAAGGAGAACTTCCCCAATCTGGCAAAGGAAATAGACTTCTAGGAAGTCCAGGAAGCTCAGAGAGTCCCAAAGAAGTTGGACCCAAGGAGGAACACACCAAGGCACATCATAATTACATTAGCCAAGATTAAAATGAAGCAGAGAATTCTAGAAGCAGCAAGGGATAAGGGGACAGTCACCTACAAAGGAGTTCCCATCAGACTGTCATCTGATTTCTCAAAAGAGACCTTCCAGGCAAGAATGGGCTGGAGGAATATTTAAAGTCTTGAAAAGCAGGGACCTACATCCAAAATTGCTCTATCCAGCAAAGCTTCCATTTGGAATGGAAGGGAAGATAAAGCGCTTCTCAGATAAGGTCAAGTTTAAGGAGTTCATCATCGCCAAACCCTTATTATATGAAATGTTAAAGGGACTTATCTAAGAAAAAGAAGATCAAAAATAAGACAGTGAAAAGACAGCAAACTCACAGCTATTAAGAACCACACCTAAAACAAAAGCAAACAGCTAGAACAGGAACAGAACCACAGAAATGGAGATCACATGGAGGGTTAGCAACAGGGGAGTGGGAGGAGGAGAGAGGGGGGGAAAAGGTACAGAGAATAAGTAGCATAGACGGTGGGTAGAAAATAGACATGGGGAGGGCAAGAATAGTATGGGAAATGTAGAAGCTAAAGAACTTATGACACATGGACATGAACTAAAGGGGGGAATGTAGGTGGGAGAGGGTGTGCAGGGTGGAAGGGAATGATGGGGGAGAAATGGGACAACTGTAATAGCATAATCAATAAAATATATTAAAAAAAGAGATCATCCCAGACCCCACTCCTGGCAATTCCAGTGACAGTGTCAGGGGAGGTGATGGTCCTGACCTATTAATTGACCAAGAACAAAAAGTATCCATAAAATTCTGTATGTAAGCCAATGTTTCATCAGCAGGAGGCATATCAGAAAAGGTCAAAACTGCATTTGACATTAAACTTGAGGGAAGAGTCCATTATAAACCCCATTCTTAATGTAGCACTTAATTTACTTCACAGCCATTGGATGGGTTAACTCATTGAGCCAGCACATCAGAAATCCAGCGAACACTGCGAAGAAAATAAGGCCTGAGTCTTGGTTCTAAAATCCTATTAAAATTTAATTGAATACTATCCTTGAGTTACTCAATTTAGAAAAAGTCTAGCTATTTCTAGATCTTTAGTGCCACATGATGACCTTTGAATGTGGCACTGATGATAACTTCTAAATCAACTATTTGTTAAAAACTTCTCGGTCAACTCCCAGTTCCATCTATCCATTGCTCCTGGTCAGGTAAGATTCTCTCTGTACCTTAATCAATGCCAATTGCATGCAATATACAAGCATGCCTTATTTTATTGCACTGTGCTTTATTGCACTCCATGGATGTTTTTGTTTTATTTTTGCAAATTAAGGAAAAGATTCTCCACCAGCAAAAAGATTATGACTCACTTCATTGCCATACCTTCTTCATTGAGATGGTCTGGAACTGAACCCGCAATATCTTTGAGGTATGCCATAGACTGTGGCCACAGATCTTTAAATACCTCCTAGGAATATTAAAAGAGGATTAAAAGAACTTCTCTAAATCCATCAACCTCAGAATGGTGTCATTTTCTCACCATTACTGGCTTATCTAAACATGGTTTTCATCTGATAGTTTTGTGGTTGATTTCAGAGCCAAACGTAGCAACTAAGTCTCAGATGATCAGCTTTAAGCCTGACAGCTACAAGCAGTTAAACACTTTGAGTAATCACGAGAAGCAATGGTTTGCCTGCACCTCACTGCCCAGCAGACACTTAACCTTAGAATGACCTCCTATGAACCACATCATCCAGAAACCACTTTCACTGGAACCTGGACAGGTTATCAAGGACTTGTGAAAGAGGTTGTAGAGTTAAGGACAAATTAGCAATAAAGAGACTCTAGAGTTATATTCCCCCACCCCCCCATCTCTCTCTCTCACACACACACACACACACACAGAGCACTTGGAAAATATTTTTTCCAAATGTTGTAACAAGAGGTCAAGCTACATAGAAGTAAATGAACATGAAAATAGGTGCTGAGGAAATGGATGATAGGTTTTGTAAAATTGAAATCATACAACACATGAAGTTATATTATAAGCAAAGTGTTTTTCAGACATCAATAGATCCTCAAAGGTAGCAAAATGGGTTATGGGAAGAAGCAAAGAACGGTTCTTACTGTTTCAAGATCAGCAAGAAGGCACCTGAGTCTCTGGCTTTTCTCTTCTCCCAGACAGACAGCATTTAACCTAAGCCATCTGGAGCTGTGCATGTGACAGCATGAAATGGATGTCACACGCTTCTAAATTAAAAAGAGAGGCAAGTTCTCCAGTGATGAGAGAACCGTGTTTCCTGCGGTGTGCCCATGCAAAGTGGAGAAATCTATTCACAGAAACATCCTGTCCATAGAGCAAGCTTTGGAAATGAATTTGCAGATTCCATTTGTTGCTCCCCTACACACATCAGGTCTCTATAAATCTTATCTATATCTTTGGCTTCTTTAACAACTTGGAATACTGGTTCTGCTGCCAACTATACGTAGTAGGGGTTGTGATTCCCTGCTCCTGAGAGCTTACAGACGTTAAGCAGGACCTGGGCTCTTGTAAAAGTCCATTAGCTTTTGATGTACTTTCTGGAAGAGCAGAGTATATGGATACTGAGGCATGAGCCTTCCCAGATATTTGCTGCTGGCTTTGCTGAGGAAATTCGGATCATCTGGTTCTTATCACAGCTGCACTGCTGGGGGATATGATGAACTGCCAGTGACACAGTGCACGATCTTTCAGAGGCCACTGCCTGAAGCCTGTCCCTTGCTACTGAGGAGAAAAGTCAATCCCATAACACGGTGTAAAAGCTCTCTGGGCACAGAAGGCCTCTGGGTACCTGTCTTCCTTTCCCTTTCACTGTGCCTGCACACACACACACACGCACACACGAGCACACCCTTTCACATTCCTGTCTGGGCACCTAATTAATGGGCACCTAAACCTGGAGGGCTGGTGATGAGGGAAAAATTCTGGAATTTACTAAGTACCCATGCACCAGGAAGTATGTAGAATTTATACGAATTATCATATCTAATATTCACAAGGTCAAGTTAGAACTTTCCCCCCTATTTTACATACAACAGAAGTTGAATGTCCTCTATCATGGTGCAGGAGGAAGAGCACAGACGTGGGAGTCAGACAGACTTACTAGTCATATACCAGTAAACTAGACTTAGGCACATTGTTAGGTCTCTTTGAGCTAGTTTCTTCATCTGTAAAATGGGAACATTGATACTTCTCTTACTAGGGTGATTGTGAAGATTAATTGAGAGAATACATGTAAAGTACCTGGTATAGTTTCCAATGTATTAGTTATTCTCTCTCTCCCCTCATGCCACAAACGCACCCCACCCCCAACCTGTCACACAGTTGGTACCTGATGGAGTCAGGGTTTCTACCTATATTTGACAATCCTTTATGCTGCCTACCTTCAAATTTTGACTTTCCTTTCCTTTCCATTTTAAACAGAACCTGATTTTTAAAAATAGAACAACAACTAATGTTGCTGCTTTTTCTTTAAAAAATTACTCTGTTTAGAATTTTTTTTTCCCAATCTAGGAGTAACAACTTGGACATGGGATTAACACAGCTTCATAACTTTTTAGGAAACAAAAACTTGACTCTGCTCAATATCAAATGCATCAGTAAGATTTTCGTTTCAGAACTATAACTTGATTTTTTTTTCTGTATTCTATCCACAGACAAGCCTGGATTATAGCTCATCAAGGGAACTGCTGAGAAACCTCTGGGAATTTTAGAGAGCTCCACCAGAACATAATTTCTCAGCCAGATGAATTAAAATCAATAATTGCTGATATGAGCAAAGATTAGTATTCAGGAAAACTGCAACTGGTCATGGGATATTTTGAGTCAGCTTATCTCAAGGAAAGGCATAGTAAAATATTCTATCACTGTCAGTTTCCATTACTTTAAAAGCATAAACTTAGCAAATAGGAATACTCTATTTTGTTATAATACTAATAGAATATTAATATAAATGTCACTATGCATTTTTTCTGATACAGGTTTCAAACTCCAAGTTTGGATGAAAACACATATATACACACATACATACATATACAGCTAGGGGTATATATTACAGACTATCATCTATCATCTATCTTTCCATCTATCTACCCACCTAGTGTAGAAGTTTTAGAGATTTTATACTAGAAATAGCTTGTCAGCCTGGTTTTTCTTTTTCACTACAATAATTTGCTTTATAATAACAACAATAACAGCCAAGCTCATAAACCTTGGGGCTGCTCAATTAGAAGGCTGAAACCAGTGATTCCATTTCTTTCACAAAGAAAGATTGTATAACAGGAGAATTCTACCCTGTAGCAAGATGTAGTACAGAATAAATGAAATTTAGAACAAAACTTTGTCACTATTCAGGATTGTCATTGTGTGTAAAAATTATCTTCCCAATTGGATCGCAAACTGTGAGGGAAGGGATGGTATTTTCTATTCATGAGCTCCTTACAGTTACCATTGCAATAATTCCTGTGCATATCATTAAAAAGAAAATGAAGATATTTCATTAAAAAGAAAATGAAGACAAATACAGGGTGGGGCACAGTTGTGAGTATGCAAAATATAGTGTATTCTTGTATTGTTCTTTATTACTTATTGTATTATTTTCCATACTAACAACTGTAAACCTACTTTTGTCCCACCCTGTATATACCAGATAGTGAAATGCTTTGGAAGTTTGTCATTTGTTTCTCAAAAACATATCTAGGGCATGGAATAAGCATGGGGGTATGGTAAGGTGGGGGAGGCAAAGAAAGAGGAAGAGAGGGCAGGGCGAGAGGGAGATTTAGTTATTCAAAATTTCCAAGTAGTTTCAAGTTCTGAGACCTTTTTCTCCAGTTCTATAATAATATGTATCACCTCCCTTCTTATTAGGTGATAAATTTTGTCAAAAAACAGTAGTTCTCTCAATTACTATATCGCTATCTTGAGTAGATAACATTTCCCTCTAGTTCAAACCTGTAGCTGATGCTGTAGGCAGCATCTTGACAATTGAAACAGTTGTACAGGTTTTGCCTTTTGGCAGGAAATCATTTTAAGGGCCTGCTTATGGTCTTAATATTTTCCCATCATCAATGTAAAGCAAACCAACCAAGAGTCCCAGTAACCCAGAAGCATCATACTTGATTAGTGTAGACTCATGCTGATAATCAACAGATTTCTTTAGCATCCATACCCCGCTAGATGCTCGGGGGCAGGAAGCCTTGTAAGGCACAGATGGCAACCAGAAAGTTGACTTGCTGCTTTGCAATGATTGTCTCCCATCCAGATTTACCATTTTGAACAGCTCCTTCTTTGATTTGAAGTGTCTACTGGTAATTGCCTATCAGCTCCAGAGCTCACTACCCACTAGCATTCTGCCTTTTAGCTGGGAGAAGGACCTGTTTGTTGCTTTCTCATGAATAATGAGGTCTAATACCTCAATCCTTACCTTTCTGCTTATGTTCACTCCCTTGAGTGCAGCCTGATGCAACAACACTGTTTAGAGGATTTATGGGTTTTTGTATTTTGTATTGATTATGCTATTAGTTTTCCAAATTTTTTATAATTTAATGGGGGAAATAAGATAAAGATAAACAATAACAAAATATTTGACTGCTCAACATCCTCTACCCTTCATCACACATGAAGTCTTATCAATTCCATTTCGAAATGCTTCCATCTTCTATTCGCACTCTCTCCATCCCTACTTTCACTGCCTTAGTTCTAAGTTCTAGGATTTCATGCCTGGCATTTTGCAGTAGGCCTTTCATCGGATTTCTCTTCTTTCTTTCTTTCTTTTTTTAACCTGCAGCCTCTCCTCCCACCAGCGCATTTTCCACATTGCTGCCAGTTATCTTCTAGAATACAGAGCTAAACTGTTTACTCCCTAACAGACTCTCTACGGTTCCACTTCCTATAGCTGGTAGTACCTGGTAATGGATTCCAGATGGGCTACGAGGACTCAGAAACTGCATGCAACATTTGGGCTTATGTGTGTTATTATCATACTTCTGGAAAGAGGATTCATAGCTTTTGTCAGATTCTTCAGAAATGATTAAGAACCGCTGGGTACAGGATAAAGTCCATATTATCAGTGTGTCATACAACACCCTTCCTAACATTCTAGACTAATTTCTGCTGCTGCTGATCATGCACGTCCCCTACACTCCAGTGACTGGGTACTGCTCAGTAAAACAGGCTGCATGACACTGTTCCTGATTCTGCTATTGCCTAGATTTCCCTCCTCTCCATCATCCATATGTTTTACTTTCTTTGCCTTGTGTACTCCTGCTTCTGCTTTAAAATACAACTCCAAAGTCATCGAGTGAAACATTCCCTGATCTCCAGGTAGAATCAATCACTGCCTCCTGTGTATTTTGAGTATATCGCTAGGATTTTATACACATGGCTGTTTTAGAATTGGTTGGTCACTGTACTGAAGTTGCTTGTTTGCACATCTATCCCAGGAGTGGACTATGTGTTTCTTAGGGGCCATGACAAAGATGTACTCAGGGCCTTGTAGAACACCGGATATGTACTTGGTCTCAGTGCATATTCACTGAATAAATAATTAACACAAGGCAGGCTAGGGCGAGTTGTAGCTGAGTATCTAATTCATAATGGCTGTCAGCTGTCACTCTCGAGAGTTCATATACATTCAGATTCTCTAAAGACAGGAAGGGAAATAAAAAGATGCAGATGAGTTCTGGCCAAGACGGAGGTGTAGGTAGAAACCCTTCATGTCCTCCCACAACCAAAAGGAGGATAACGACCAGACTAAAATCAATAAACAACCAAAAACACCAGAAAATCAAACTGCATGGAACTCCAACAACCAAGGAATTAAAGAAAAAATCAACCAGAACAACCAGACCAGTAAGTTGGACCTTAAGGGCTGACTCAGAAAACCCTCAGTGAGGTGGCTGAGGGGAGGGGCTTGACTGCTGAGCTTGGTGGGCTGTGCAGGGAGGGGCTGACTTAAGGGGAAAATTGAGACTCAGAGCTGACTATGGGTTAAGGCTGGGGTTGCCACGGTGGGAGTTTCTCCTGGTCTGACACGAGAGTTAGCTGAACAGTGCACTAGAGACGAGCAGGCAAGCTGCACTGTTCCCTCTCTGGCCCCTCACACACAGGCAGCACCGCAAGCAAAGCAAGGAGGGTTGCCCTGCCCTGGTGAATACCTAAGGCCCCACCCCTTACAATTTATCAGCTGTACCCAGACAAAGAAATATGGCCCAAATGAAAGAACACAGCAAAACCTCAGAACTAAGCAATGAGGAGATTGCCAACCCATCTGATGGAAAATTTAAAGTCCTGGTAATCAAAATGCTCACAGAACTGATTGAGCTTGGGCTTGGTCAAAAAAATGAAAGAACAAATGAAAGATACCCAAAGTGAAATAAAGCAAAATATTCAGGGAACCAACAGTGACAGGAAGGAAACCAGGACTCAAAGCGATGATTCAGAATGAAAGGAAGAAACAAACATCAAACCGGATCAGAATGAAGAAACGAGAATCCAAAAAAAATGAAGAGAGGCTGAGGATTCTGTGGGATACCCTGAA
This sequence comes from Glossophaga mutica, assembly GCA_039655065.1. Classification (NCBI taxonomy): domain Eukaryota; kingdom Metazoa; phylum Chordata; class Mammalia; order Chiroptera; family Phyllostomidae; genus Glossophaga; species Glossophaga mutica. Next base: position 139,476,864 of record CM077305.1, on the reverse strand, counting down.
ACATTCCAATATCCGAATTATAGGAGTGCAGGAAGGACAAGAACAAGAGCAAGAAATTGAAAACTTATTTGAACAAACAATGAAGGAAAACTTCCCCAAGCTGGTGGAGGAAATAGACTTTCAGAAAGTCCAGGAAGCCCAGAGAGTCCCAAAGATGTTGGACCCAAAGAGGAACACACCAAGGCACATCATCATTAAGTTACCCAAGATTAAAGACAAAGAGTAAATTCTAAAAGAAGCAAGAGAAAAGAAGACAGTCACCTACAAAGAAGTTCCCATTAGATTATCAGGTGATTTCTCAAAACAAACCTTGCAAGCAAGAAGGGGCTGGAAAGAAGTATTTGAAATCATGAAAGTCAAGGACCTACATCCAATATTAATCTATCCAGCAAAGCATTCATTTGTAATGAAAGGTCAGATAAAGTGTTTCCCAGATAAGGTCAAGTTAAAGGAGTTCATCATCACCAAGCCCTTATTCTATGAAATGTTAAAGGGACTTATCTAAGAAAAAGAAGATAAAAAATACGAACAGTAAAATGACAGAAAACTCACAACTATCAACAAATGAACCTAAAAGAAAAAGAAAAACAATGAAAAGAAAAACTAAGCAAACAACCAGAACAGGAGCAGAATCAGAGAAATGGAGATCACAGGGAAGGATTTCAGTGGGGAGAGGGAAGGGAGGAATAGAGGGGGAAAGGTACAGGGAAGAAGAAGCATAATTAGTAGGCATAAAATAGACAGGGAGAGATAAAAAATGGTATAGGAAACAGAGGACTCAAAGAATTTATATGTACAACCCATGGACAGGAACTAAGCGGGAGGAATGCAGGAGGGTTGGGGGTGAAGGGGGGATAGAAAGGGGAAAAACTGGGAAAACTGTAATAGCATAATCAATAAAAATACTCTTAAAAAGCTGTAGATAAGCAAGGGACTAGAAGAGAAAAAAATCAGACACATAAAATAAAAATATCGGATTTCTGCTTATTCACATGTTGTTTTATTCCAACTTTAAATTTGCCCAAATATTTAAAGCTGAAAGATGATTCTTAACCTGTCACATCTTGCCTTAATCTAGACTAACCCAAGTGCTAGATGTCTATCTGCCAAAGAGCCCTCAGCACTGAGTAAACAATAGTCCTTCTGCAACTCTTGGGAAGCATGCTTTGTGAAGATGCGTGTGTTGAGATTAGGAGGGAATGAAGATAGGCTGGTGAGGGAGCCCGGACTTAAAGGCATAGGCCACTACCAATAAAAAGGTGAAGAATATTTATCCAATCATACTTCTATGAATGCAAAAATATGTACAGGACAGATAAGCATAGATCACAGGAAAATTTAATGTTGAGCAGAATTAATTAGGAGAAAAATGCCTTGATACAAGCAAGTTTTGATACAGGTTTGAAAGTAAGTATTCTGGACTAGGTAGGATATATTTTCATTAGATTCTACATTAAAATAAATCTGAAAAATCAAATCATAGTGTTCTGACGTTTAAAAGAATTAACAGAGGCAAATACTGACACAAGCCCAGAAGATAGGGATAATGTGATGTTCAGCTTTACACCCCTAACGTCTAACAAAGGGCTTGATACAGAGATCATTGTTCAGTGAATGTTCAGTGTTTAACTGATTTTTTTTTTGTATTTTTACTTTTAAAATGTTTCAGAGAATGGACATGGATCACACTGATGGCAAAAATTTCTAAAAAGTGGCACAGGCTGGGGATCAGGACTTGGCCATTACGGAACTTTAGGCCACTTAGTTCTCTGTGCCTCAGCTCAGCCACTTCTACAGGAAAGAACTGTGGCCTGATCTTTTCCTAAGGTATCTTTAGCCAGAAAAGTGTCTACGGCTGGACTCTAAATTACCTTATTTCATTAGCATATTACCACATCAATTTCTAATCTGTAAAATGAGAAATGAACATTTGCTTGATTTAACTCATAGGGTTGCTGTAATGATTATTTTAAAAATAAAAGTGCTGAAATATGAAAGGACTAACCAGTACAATTGCTAAATGAAATTCAAGTAGACACGATCCTATTGCTTCAGCTCTAAGAATTATTTAATTAAAAAGTAATTCTTGAAACAAAGTATCTCTAATGAGACTCCTTTTCTTTATCAATACAATTGCCAGCATCCACAAACTGTCAAATCCTAGGGACTACTGAATAAAAAAAGAAATGCTAAATTATACTCTGTATTTTTTATTGATACACGTGTACTATTTGATTCTTTGAAAATCAGTGACTATGTATAAGCAGAAGTTTACTAAATGATAAATAAAAATTCTCTTTACGTTATGGTTTTCAATTTCTATTTGGCTTATTTCCTATCCAAGTGTTCATAAAGAATATTTTTGTCTTATGATGTTTCTACTCATAGGTATATCAATAATTTTCATGAGATCATTTCTTTTGTAGCAAAACAGAAACTCTGCTATTATGGTTCTTTATTGGTAAAGCTTATAGTGGTTATTGTTAAAAACATTCAGATTTCCAGATATATTTTCAAACTATTACATCCTTTGTCAGTAGCAATTGAGGGCCAGTTGCTTTGGTAGTGTTGTAACTACAGAGATCAGGGTAAGAATTCTGTAAATTATTTTTTATTCCACAAATAAAACAGCCTACATTTTTTCTTTACTATTGTGCAGCATAGATCGTAGTGTAAGTTCCTTATTTTAAAACACTGCATGAAAGACTCTGGTTTTCTAAAACAACTGGTCTTTCTCGGCAAGTTATAATTTTTCATCATTACCGTAAATAGTACAGATCTACGTGTACTGAGATGGGAAATAATATTGGTGATTAGACACTTATAAACCAGTCAAGTTCATGAAAAATATTTATACTTTTGACCTTGCTAAATTTCCTGTACTGTTATTATTTAAAATCATAATTGAAAAATATCATTCAGTATTTTACATTTTGGAAGTAATACCATCTTCCATTCATTTGTAAATTAAAAGACACTGTCAAGGAGCCATTAGCGAAACCACTTATTAAGTGTTCATTAGCATGCAAAATATAATTATTTCTTGTGATTTTTGTGGGCCCTTCTCTGACCCTCAGTGCTTGACAAAGTAGAGGCAAATACTGTTTCTCTCAGAATTAATAAAACTTAATTTTTGCTTTCAATGTGCAAGCATTTTGAGTCTGTCACCTTTCGGTTTTAGCAAGAAAGAAATCTTTTTTTCTTCCAGAATCACTTAATATTATTTAATGGTAGAAATAATATTTCTGTGCGTCGAATCAACCATGTTTTACAATGGTAAAAGTAATTTGACTGATGTTTAAATTAATGAAATAATCACTGACATGCTTCACGAATGAATTCAAATGAATCTTGGCCACAGACATTATCAGGACTGCGGAGGCTCGCCACAGGCGTCTCTTTTCCAGCCTGTTTTGTAATAAGCAGAGAAAGCGAAGGTGCTAAATCATGGTTTACTGCTCCATTTGCCTCACAGCCCTCTGTCTCGGGTGCTGGGCCTCAGAAATCAATTTCACACACGGCTGCTATCAGCATTCTTTGAGCTGTCGAGAAGAAAGCACTTTCTCCTCTTTTTATTAAGACCAAGGCCACTTTTATCTCACAGCTCCCACTCTGTGCTTTCCTGCCTTTACTTTCCACTGTGTCAGTGGTGAGAGTTACTCTGTCTCCTGCCTCCTTCCCTTTCACTTCTAAACTTCTCGAAAGGCTGATCCACATCCACTGCACCCACTTCCTCAATGCCCCCAAATTCCTCAACGCTTTGCAATCCGGCTTCTGCCCTACCACTTGAGTGACACAGCTCCTCTGAAATTCATCAGGACCCTGGAATTCACCACATCCTATGACCTTTCTTCGGGCCTTGCTGTGGGATATGCTGCCCTGGCTCCGCTGGCTGTGACTACTACTGGCCTGTTCCGCCTTGGGTTACTCATCCTGACTAGTAAGTTCTGGAATCTCCAAACTCTGTCCTTGGGTTCCTGCTCCTCTCTAGTGTCCTGTTTTCTTACATACTTCTCCTTCACTTGATCTCTTCTCTTTGTAGATGATAGACAAAAATACCAATCTCCACTCCAATCTCCAGGCTTCCATTTCCACTCACCTGAGTGGCTTGTTTTAGTTCCCTCAACTCAACATGTCTGAGACCAAACTCAGTGTTTGGGTCCCCAACCCTTTACCAGTCCTTCCTTTGGCATAGTTATATAAACATTTCTAGAAAACGTTTCCCCTCCCTCCAACCATTCTGTCCTCCACCTCACCCCATACCATCCATCCACATGCACATACCCAGACCTGTACTAGATACTCTATTTTACTTCTGCAATGTTTTTCTTTTCTGTTCCCTCTTTTCCATCCCATCTGCTGCCCTAAATAGAACTTAGCGTCACCTACATGATACAAAACTGGTGGCCCCTGAGCTTCCAGTTCTGGCCAGGTCAGTTCCTCTGTAGCTCAGCTCTCAGTGCCTCCGAACAGCTGTAAATAAGGTTGGGCTGGCACCCTGGGATAGGGCCTTGAGCTCCAGCTGAGGGGCTAGTCCTCGAGTAGGCTGATAGCTGAAGCCAAAGAAGGCTTTGGAGCAGGGCATGATACAATTCGAATTTTACAGTTTTCAAAGTATTTGCACACATTCATTTGATCCTCATAATATCCCTATGAGACACAGCACGTTTATGGGCACTTCAGAAAAAAGGGACCAGTAAGCACTGTGGCTGTAAAAAGGACAAGAGAAAAATTGGTCTTGCAACCACTTCCCCAACAGATAAGAGGAGTTTAGTCTCTTTATGACTAATTAAGTCAGTGGAATAAGGATGGATAAGAGTAAGTCACTCATCTGGATGGGAATTAAACACACCTGTCTTAGGAAAACAGGAGGAAATAAGACCAAATATTTAATCTGACACAATCACCACCCAAAAAAAGAAAATAAAAGATTAGAGGACTGGTATATGCAGAAGACTGGACATCTACAGAGTATCTGTTTTGTTTTATTTTGTTTCTTCAAATCAGGCTCAGAGAGGTTCTAATTCCTATCTTGTAGAAAATGTGCATGGCTCCTATTTGTCAATAAAAAGTTCATACATTTAAATGCCTGGTAGATTATACCTCAGATTACATTACATACTATTAACTGGAAGAGTTCCAGGGTGCTTTGTGAACGCTACCTAACCAATGATATAATCCTCTTCACATTACGCATTATAACCCTCCCTCTCTTTTCTCTCTGTCTCTCTGTCTCTCTCTCACATACACACACTTAAAATTTAGAAAGCACATTAATATCAATATATGAGTATTGGAACTGGTATAGTAATATTTCTATTTTAAGGAAAAAGGATTCCTTTTGTTGCTGTTGAGGTGAGAAGTGTTATATAAATCATCTCCAAAGATGAGACAAATCCCTAACAGGCTGAGGTGTTTAGGATCTTTTAAATAGTCAGTTAAATCAGTTCTTATCAACTGTGGCTACGTTCTCAAATTACCTGGGAAGTCAAGGAAAATCGCCAATGTTGGGCCTCTTGTGAGAGGGAGGTTGGTGGCTGCCCAGACATTTTCAGTGCCAAGTTCTAAAAGGTGATTTTGATGCAGAGGACAGTTATAATCCCGAAGTAGACAATGGTTATGAGTAAATTCACTGGATGATTTTCTAAAACCAGCCTTTATCTGTTTCAGAATCCCTGATTTCAATGGCTCTGGACCCGCCCTACCGCCACCCAAATTAAAAGGAAATCCCAGTTTTTCTCCCAGCCCTTTTCTTTGAGATTTTGCATGGGAGACTTCAGTGACCAAAGCTATCAGCTGTCTTGAATCTGGGAAAAGATAACAGATTGGTTTCTGGGAATGAGATAGAGGAATTTAGGCTGTCGGAGGGGAGTAATAACTGTTGATGTTTATTGGGCACTTGCTACGTGTGTGAGCTATTGTGTTAAGTATGTTGCATGACTCGTTTTATTAAATTTCACAATAATCCTTTGAGGTAGATGCTATTATTGGTCCCTGGTTTGCAGACAAGGAAACTGAGACACGGAAAGTTTACACTGCAGGAGCCAGGATTTGAGTCCAGGCAGTCTGGCTCAAGAGTTCCTACTCTTAACAACCACACCAGGAACGTTCTCAACCTGGTGTATATCAGAATCACCTGGAGAGGCAATAAAATACACAGGGACCCAGGCTTGTTGACGTAGGAGGAGCCTGGACCTTTATAATTTTAACAAGTTCTCAGATGATCCTGATACTGACCAAAAATAGGGAACTACTGCATTACACTACACAGGATGAGCACAGGTTTATAGTTGTTTGTATGGAAAATAATACTATGAATAAATAATAATACAAAAATAAACTCTGTTTTGTGAACTCACAACTGTAAACTTACTTTTGCCAACCCCTGTAGTGCTTATAAATATGAAAGCTGTACACACACACACACACACACACACACACACACACACATTAAGAAAGGAAGTCCTAGACAAGCAGGATTTGACCTGGGTAGGGCACAGACCAGACAGAAGGCAAGTAAGCTCAGTGTACAAACTTGCAATGCTGCAGGTAGGCAAACAAAGGCAGAAACTATTTGCATCAGCGAATGGTGAATGGATGGAAGGAGGGAGGAGATAAGTCCATAAATCATGTTTCTGCAGCTGAATCTCAAGCTTACCCGTGCTCTCATTGGTCAGCTATGGAAAAGACCCTGACGGTATTTCGTAGAATCCAAGATGCCATAGAATGAAGTCACATTATTTTATGTACCATGAAGAATAACAAAAGCCACCCATTAAACTGCAACCTGCTATCAATTATAAGATGCATCCAAGTTTCTAAAATAAGAAAAAAATTGTGTATCTTAGGGTCGATGAAATACGGTACAAGCAGTGAACTCTAATGAACTTGGTTCTGAAACTGTGGAAATCACTCAGCAGTTTGGGGAGGCTCCTGCTGACAGAGTCCAAATAACACAGTTCCAACAACATGGAAAAAAAAGTCTGTACTGCATATTTTAATATGATTTGTTTGCTAAGAAAATTGAATACACGTACACTAAAAACAGAGGAATTTATGCCGCCCTTTAGGTTTTGGTACTCAGATTTCTTATCTGTGAAATGGGTTGCGGTAAGGCTTATCTGAGCTAACATCAATAAATAAATAGCTCAGTACTTGGCACGTAGGAGGAGACTGAAAATCACAGTTTTTCCCCCCTTCACTGAGTCTGAAGAGATTTTTATGTTCTGTGCAGTCAGTTTGGGGGAAGAAGGAAGGAAAGTGGTAGGTGTCCAAAATTAGAATGAAAGTCAGAAGGACCATATGATTTCAAACATAAATACCTGTTTGATGCTGTTCCAAAGCAAACGTACTTTATGAGGTGAGGCCAAGCTATAATCAATTTTGTACTAATGCTGAGTAAAGAGCTACGTGCACACTGGAGACTACTCATAATTAGGAGATGAAGAAATTATATACCCGCAGGATTCCAATGTCTGATTAAAAATCTGATGCCTTAGCATTTGGATTCATAAAGAAAAAAATTAAATGTTTTAAAATGTAACATTTAAGTCATACTTTCTTTAATAAAACTTGCGGGTTATTTTGGGGGTCACATTATATTTTTAATATAAAATAATAAATTTATGAATTTTCGATATGGCTTGATTACTTCTGAAGACCACAGTTAATATTTGGTCAGGGCAGATAACTTAAATTTAGGCCCTTAATGCTGCGTCTTTTATCGGAGTTTCAGCTGCTTTCAAAGGGAAGTTCACATGTGGAGCCCACATTAGATAAGGTGGAGCCCTGCGAGAATTAGGGCAGATATTTGCTGGCTTCCCATGGAAAGATTTCGAACTGTGACACGAATCTGAAGAACTGACTAGGGCACTGTTGGGTGAGAAAACAGATAGACAAATAAATAACCACAGGAAAATGCTGCACTCTCTGTTACAATGATTGCCGCAGATCCAGAAATGACTCCATGTGATGGGCTTTGCGTTACATGAAGGTGGTAAAGCTCTGAAAAAGCACAAGCAGACCCATTTGAAATAGCCACTATAGGTTAAGTCACACAGCGTGGCAATCTCTTTAGAAGGGTTGGGCCTTTATTAACTCTTTCCTAGAGAGTGACAGAAAGTTCTTAACTTTTAAGGATATTGATAAATGTGCTGCTCCAGAAGGCCTGCCATAATGGGGGTGGGGGGACAGGGGGAATTCTCTAACTGTAGGTCACAATTTTGAGCAAGGGGGCCTTCAATAAAAGTATTCACTTGATCACACGTTTATTCAGCAAACATCTGAACACCCACTCAGTGCAAGGCTGCAGGCTGTATGCTAAGCAGTAGGACCTAAAGAGCCCAGCACACAGCCAGTGTGCTAAGAGTCTCTGAGGCTGCAAGATGTAACATGAAGGAATTTTTCCTGCAAAGAACTTTGTATCCATATATATGGATGCTCTGCCTTCATGGCATCTCACCAGGAGAGGAGCAATAATCTTCTAACTGGCCTTCTAGGCTTGGGCCTCTCCACTCCATGTGGTCACCATAGCAGTCTTTCTAAAACACAGACTCGGGTTAAAGCCCCTGGGCATGGCATGCAAGGCTCCTGCCAATGGGAGTTACTCAGTGCTCTGTGAACTTACCTTCCTTTCCTTCCTCTGGGCCTCTGCCCACGCAGGTGCCTCTGCCAGGAAGGCCCCCTTTCCCTCTCTTGTCTGCCTGGTGAACTTCCATTGATCCTGTAAGGCTCGCTGTAGATGTCCCTACTTTCATGTTACCTTCAGTGACCCACCTCAAAGCTAAGCTATTCTGCGCCTAGCCCAGAGCTTGAGACTCTGCAGACAATAAAAGCTAGCTTCCCTCACCTGGGACATTCCTTGTGCTCCTGCACACCTTATTTCCTCCACTCAGCCTCCGTCTGTATTACCTTTTAGAACTTTGTTTGGAATCTATGAGTTTCCTGGGTGGTATGACTGTGTTTTGCCTAGCTTTGTGTTCTAATGTAAGTGTCTGGCACAGAGCAGACCAGTCCATGACAAAGTTTTCACCGACACAAAGAGGAAATAAAGAAAAAAAATAAGGAAACAGGTTAATTTTTCATAAAGCTAGATGTGTTGAGTTAGATTTTCTTCTGAAACTACATTCTTGAAACTTTTGGCTTACTCATATAACCTTGCATTTGCAGCAGTGAAACAAAATGGCAGAGTTGGGAACCAGAATTGACCTCTGCCTGAGTTCGAATCTGCACTCTGCCACTGTTACCTGACCGACCTGAAACATGTGATATAACCGCTCTGTGCTTCAGTTTCCTCATCTGTACAATGAGGAAAATAATTGTAACTACTCCATAGGGTTGTTTTGAGAATAAGATAATTTGATATATGTAGAGTGCATCTCACATTGAAGCAAACACCCTCTATAGCATTAACTATTATTTCATTCATAAAAGTATGTTGAGAGAAGTTTGTCTTATTGCCTTAACAGTAGAAAAATTAGAAATTTTGTATGCTTTCCATAGTTCCTACCTACTTGCAAACATATCTTTATTTACTTTTGCAATATTAATTGTCTATGAAATCCAAAAGACTGGGAATCACTGCTTTCAGTTATCTAGAACTCTAAGGTGAACATAAACCACTAAATGGGTTGCTCAAAAATCAAGATCCTGGAGTCAATAGCCAAATCGTCTCCCTGATATGAGTCCCAGCAATACTTGAACTGAACTTAGCAAGGTGGGACTTCTGGGGGGTAGGAGTGCCTGCTGGGGTTAAGGCAGGTTGGGGCTGGCAACAGAGACATGGCAGAGGTGTCAAAAAACCAGAGCCCCTCCTAGCAGAGAGCTGAGAACATGCTGATGCTCATCAGGATGATGCTCAAAGAACTGTAAAGGTCCTACCTACTAACGGTTTCTATGGAGCTAGCTAAGCCTTTTAAGGAAAACCCTACCTTCACCAGTGTTCTATATGCCACTGAGGCCTTTTTTTCTCTTGAACGAGGGGCTGGTTTAAAGATTTCACTACTTAAGCATAGTTCTGAATGGAAAAGACAGGTGTTTATGTATCAAATAAACACAGAGACAAAGTAATATGTTCATTAAGCTTAGCTTTTAGTATTACTAAAAAAGAGGATTCCAGGAAAAAAAAAATAGCATAACTCGAGTGACCTTAAACATAAATCTCTAGAGTTTTTCTAACGCATTCTTTCTTGAATCACTATAAATAATGAATTATATGTCTATTTCTTTAGGCAGAGACCCCCTTACATCAGCAATAGTTAAGTACACAGTTTGAAGAAAATAATATCATGACAGCAACATGAAACCAATGGAACGTACTATCCAATTAATTCCCGTCTCCTCCTTACCTCCCTGTCCCAAGTGCTTTCTGATATTAAAGGTAGAAAAGACCCATCTTTAGAACCATGTCTGTTTTATTCAACACAGTATACCCAGTACTTAGCACAGTGCCTCATACATAGCAGGCTCTCAATAAATATGTTATTTTGCACAGGTGGAGGGAAGTGAACACTTCCCGGAGACCCGTTTTGTGCAATTCCTGCATGAAGTTATTGTCACACATATGGGCTGGCTAAAAAGTTTATTTAGTTTTTAAATTTTTTGTAAAATAAGAGACACATTATTCATTTTCACCAATAACTTTATTGATTTGGATATTTTGAGTATGTTGGCTATCTCCCAGTATCGACTTCTAGTGGGTAGAGGCCAGGGCTGCTGCTAAACATCTTTCAATGCATAAAACAGCCCCACAGCAAAGAATTATTTGGCCAAAATGTCAACAGAACCAAGAAACTTCGCAAACCACTTTTGACACATTTGATCAGTCACAGCACCTTCTTCAGATACTGCACAAATCATTTTTTTGTGTTTCAATTGTATTTTTACCTCTCTTGAAATATTAAAGTACAAACACCAAAATGTTGTGTATTTTCTTTCACCTTTAATGTTAAAATGGCTGCACAAAAATTCACCAATTTTGTTTTTTTTTTAATGCATAACGATATGACAGCTGTCGCAGTACAATCTAACAGAATCGTTTCACATGATATTAGAGACAACTAAGTACTACTAGAGCCATCGTACGGTAAAAACTAAATGAACCTTTTGGTCAACCCAATACATCACCAAAAATTTTTGTAATTTTCATTAATATGGAAAGCATGAGAAATGAGGCTTATTGATATGACACAAGTCTAGCGTGAAAGACAAGCTTTACAGTGTTCAGTCTCCCGTTCCTGCCTGGTCTCCCTGAGGTTTGTAAGCCAACGTTGTCCCTGAGTTCTAACTCAAGATGATTTTTCGTCAGCTTCGTTGGTCCCTTGGTTGCTTTCACATGTGGCATTTCAACATTTCAACCTTTTTCCACCAAGGCTGGCTCTCTTGGCTCTTACACAAAGGGCCTTAGAGTCTGCACAGTATAATAGAGAATAAACTCTTTCTCACAGGAGTATGGACTCAAAGGAGAGAGATCCAGCTTCCAGGATTGGGATCCTATTTTTTAGGTGTTCCTGGCAAATATGTCTCAAGTCTCTTTGCATTCATTTATATTTTAAATTCAGTTATCTGCAAATTTAAATGGCTGGAAGAGGCATTAATTTACTTATTCAATTTTTTGCCTGGTGCTGGAGATATAAAGATATCCAAGACAAAATAAAACCAAACTCCTGCCTTCAAAGCTATCACAGTTCATTGAGGTCTCATTTTATGCTACCTCAAAAATTCCTTTTAATTTTAAAACATTACAAATCTATATCCTGGGATCCCAAATGTCAATTAAACTAACAGTAACGGTAATTTCAAGCCATGTTTGTTATGTCAGACCAGCAACGAGCCCCAAAGTAAGAGTGTGTGGCACATAAGGGAAATTATATTGGCTCTCAATGACCAATGGTTATAAATAACAACTATAATGAAAAAACAGACTGCTTCTAAAATCTTTCCTTTAAATCTCACTTCAGCACCTGAACAGTAGGAGTGCTTATTGTTTCCATGACCCTTATTTTCAGTTCTGGTTCTGTTGGTGAAGTACAATATTGAACAATATTCTGGCAGACTTCAAATGGTGACTGAGATTATAGGCGGCAACGCAGGCTGAGAAACCGGACACCCTACCGCACCTTACTACGGGAACAAAGTAAGGTGTATTTATTTTATTGTACAGTTTGAATTGATTATAGGTTGCTCCTAATTTCCTGTCTCATTTCTTCAGGGCTCTTGGAATTTCTGCCAGGATGTCTTAGGTTATCACACTCCTTCCCTCCTTTGTCCCAGCATTTATGCCAACAGACTGAATTGACTTAGAGAAAGTCCCCGGACAAAAATCGACGGGGAAAATACCCAAAGCTTTAGCTGAAGAATGGCAGAAGCTTTGGAAAAAATCTGAAAAAGCAATGAAGATGAAAATGGAAACTCTGTGAAAATTAATGTAGTGTAGAATTGGCGAACATACCACTTATTTCTTTAAACAAATAGAAGAAAGAACCCGCTTATGAGGTGCACCCAAATAATTCACAGGTGGTGAAACTATTAGAGTCCTGCAATTTCTTGCCTCAGAAGTGGAATAAATCTCCTGTATTAAAAATGGCGTATGCTCATACGTGTGATTTTTCTACTATTTCCTTTCCCTCCACTATCCCCCTTTCCATGGACAAGGCCTTGTGGGTTTTATTGTAATTCATTAATTTTTAATAAGAACTTTAGAGAAAAGTCTAGGGAGGAAGGGAGATGCAACCTACTATAGGAATCATGCTTGCAGAAATATAATCCCAAATGGAATATTCTTGTTTTTTTCCACGGCTCAGTTATTACAAAGCAAGAACAGTGTAGTGGAAACCACCTTAGATTGAAGCTTGCCAGTGTGGTGCTCCACTGAGAAGGGGGCGGAGGGGGACTCCCTAGGTATTGGTCACACACAATAAATAGCAATTCTCACAATGATAAGAATTTGCCTTGAGATAATTTTTCCTAAATAATTTATCTTAACTAAGAAATTATTCTAGTGTGTTATGTTGCACAAATTGGTATTCTGAACTATGGAAACTGGGAAAAAATTTAATGTTTGACATCAGATACTGACAGATAATATCCACAAAAATAACACATTAATAATCTGTGGGAAGCCATAATTCACATTTACACATAGATAAGAGAATTAAACAGCTAGAATCTGCACTGGTGCAGACAGTTACTGGAAGAGCCGTTTTGTTGAACAATTGAAAATAGTAGCCATCACAGAACTATTCTTTTCAGAATAGTTTTCTGAAACATCTAAAAAATAATTCTGAAACCACAGTGTGCAATTAACCACCAAGCTCCTCATTGTAAAGACTGTGTCTTAATCTGCCTTCCATGGATCCCAGCTTTGTGTTGGGTACACAGCTGGTGATAGATAAATGCTTTTTCCGTGAATTAAAGTAATCACTTGAAGTTTTGTAGTACTTGGAAGTTTACAAAACACTTAGACACCGAATGCTGCATTTGCCTCTCATGGCATCCCGGAGGGTCAGGTGCGATGAGTGACTGTGCATGGCTGTGGAAACAGAAGTGGGAGTGAGTTATGTGACTGGGCCATGACCGCAGGGCTGGACTCAGTGCTATAGCCCAGATGGTTACACATTAAAACTAGTGCCACTTTCATGACCTCCTAGACAAATGTATCAAAGACAGTTTGAGACTAGGTATACTCAAGAAGTGCATTTTACTTCATATGCTACGGTGTGAAACATTTGTCTTCTTTGGTTGTCGGAGTCTGCTTCCCTCTCTGTCACTTGTTCACTCCTTTAGTTTCTGCTCTCTGTCTCTGGAACTGCATGGGTGTTGTGCCTCATTGTCTGTGTCTTGGTATTTTTTTTCTTTGCCTGCCCCTTAGGTCTGTATGTTTCTGTGTCCTTGACCAGGTTGGTGGTATGTCCTGCTCTGTTCCAGGAGATTAGACTCTAACTGTTCACCACAGTCCTGCCTCTCTTGGTTCCTTTCCTCATTTCTTACTGCTCCACTCATTCCTGGATCTTATGTTTTAAAACAAATGGATGTGAACCCATTTTCCTATTTTTCCTGCAGTACTGGCACATACCGGCAAGTACTTAGCATGTTCTAGGTCTGGGATAAGTTGCAAACCATAAAGGTTAAACCACCATTATGATAACATGGCATCTTCTTATTTCAATTTTCCCATATAATAAGTGGGAAGTAGTATCAATACTTTATCGGTGAGTACTAGCATGCTTGTTATCTAAATTGGAAGCATATGTTATTTGAAAAGGTTTGCAGTTTAACAAATAACACCTCCCTGCAAGTTTCAGTGTTTTAGCACAACAAAGGTTGATTTCTTGCTCATGGTAAAACGCATGTTCACAGATGTAACTCTGCAAGAGCTGCAGTGTGGGGCTCTGCTCCATGTAGTCATTCAGGAACCAAGGCCTTCCATTTGGCGACTTTGCCATTCCCTAAGGTCTTGAAGTTCTCTATCAGATTCTCTGAATCCAGCAGGCAGAAAAAGAGAGGGTGCTTTGTGTCCAGAGGATTACGTGAGAGACATCAGGCCTAGAAGTGCAACGTTTCACTTCTCCCTATAATTCATTGACTAGGACTCTCTCATATTGCTGCATCTGCTCACAGGGAAGCCTGGTAAATATCATTTACCTTGGGTTCTGAGTACTAAAAAGAAATGAGTTTTTGTGATTCCACCGCACTATCTCTGATAAAATGAGAGTTTATAACTACCTTCCAGTTCTATAAAACTGTGGCTAATGTAAATATCATTTTTTTTCTTGAGGACCCATTTTATAAAAGAAAAAATAGTTGAGAATTAAATAAATTTAAAAATATACGAAATGTGAAAAGTTCATTCTAATTAACAACATCAGAAGGGATTGTTGTTCAGTTGCTGTTCATTGTGTGGATGGATATGTTTGAGAGAGAGAGAAACAAAGTAGCTGTCTTCTCTTTGAAACTTATTAGGATTATTGACTTTGTCTTATCAACATGAGAGTTAGTGAAATGCCTCATATGTGAAATACATGTTCACATTTTCCCTTGTTACATGTACTTTATCTTCTCTTTCCCTTCTCTTGCCAAGTTATTCTTATTCATCCATTTATTCATTCATTAAAAAATATTGAGATCTAGTTACCAGATATTCTGAGGGGAGTGGGAGGAACAAGTCATTCCTTCTGTTGTCACCCCCAACTTTGTGGGGTAGACAGACATGTAAGTACAGTCTGAGAAGCACAGCGACAGAGATAATTGCAAAGAAGCACAAGGATTGGATGAAGTTACAATTGAAAATATTATAGAGAATATAACTAAGTACTTATACTTCTTAAAAACAATTATTAAATGCTAACTACATGCAGCTATATGTTACTGGTGGAATTTGGGGTGGGGTAGTCAAACAGAAATTACAGTATTTCTTTTAATGAAGGTTAAATAATTAACAAGATAAGATATATTTCCATGACTGAAATAAAGGTCATTGATAATATAGGAAAACATTCTAACTGATTAATAAATACTGAGCTTCTGGAAATACAACAAATAAAAAGTCAGAGGTCATTGTTGGCTTCAGGCTGCTACCATTGGGGCATATTTGTGACATGGCCAGAAAACCTCTACTTGCCCTACATGCTGGGTACTCCAGTTAGCAAAGTCCCTGGGAGGGGAAATTAGAACAGTTAAGCTTTATTTATTGTAGGTTTTAATCTTGACGGTGGGGAATTCGGGAGATACAGTCATTTATTTTTGAGCTCATGGAAAGAAGGGGTTGATAGCAACAACTTCCCCCAGTTAGCAGGCAGGCTCCCTACACAGCTGTGCTGGCCTATTTCAGTTAGGATCCTTTAGGACTGATGTCACCCCTGGTATGCCAGTCCTACATTGCTCACGAGCCAGTACAGCCAATCAAGCCCAAATTCAACCACATGGTATGGTCGTTATGATGTAGACAGAAAATGACATGAACTTGTCTCATTCTGGTAAAAACACAAAGTTTGAAGCCAGCTCTCTAGAAGAAGAGAGTTAGTAAAAATGAAGACTGTAAAACTTAGACACATTTTCCTGTGATTATCTCAATTGAAGATGAGTCAAGGAGTGCTCCCACTCCCCACCCCCCAAAAAAGAAAGAAAAAAGTAAAAAAAAAGGCTATACTTTTTACACCATGGAGAGGTCACTTTTGAGTCACCTGGCTTATGAGAGCACAAGATCCAGTAGAATATGCATAATGAAGGAAGGGTAGAATGGAACTTAAATAATTAGGTGTGAGAAACTTAGACCTGGAACCTGAAATAGACAAATTTAAAGCAGAGCTGTCACTTGACCAGAGAAACCAGACTTACTATGTGAAGTTAGAAAACACCAAATACATGGAGAATTAGAGAACTGTGTGATTGTCTCCATAAGTTCTTTCTTCTCTTAATTTAGTTCACAAACAGTTATGGTACCTGTGTATAAGAGACATTCTACTAGGTGTTGCTGAAAATGCAGAAATTTACAGGAAACTAGGAACTTTTTCCTGAAAAAGTTTTAAATTATATTTTGATTAAGTCATAATAAAGGGGAGAACCAAAACACCAGATCACATCTCATCCAAACATAAACCCTGTGCAAAGTGCAAAAAGATAACAGGGTTAAAAAAAATTAATACAGTCCTGGCTGATGTGGCTCAGTGGATTGAGTGCTGGCCTGCAAACCAGAGGGATGTGGGTTCGATTCCCAGTCGGCAAAAGCCTGGGTTGCATGGGGAGAGGCAACCGTACATTGATGTTTCCCTCCCTCTCTTTAAAAACGAAAAGAAAAAAAATGAGTACAAAGTACAGAGGTTAACCACACTTCACTGATTAAAATTACACAAATCAAATCTCCTTTAATGTAGTTATAAGGATATAAGAATGAACTTTGTGCAACTACTAAGTCTGAGTAACAGCTTACCCCATGATATGCTACAGAACTATTTTCTGGTTTATTAACATATTGATAAAAATGAATCAACATGTATTAGCACTCATTGAAATGCACAAATGCATCCATATATTCATTCTCTCACTCTCTCTGAAAAGTCTTCAATATCCATGTAGTCTTTCAAGGAAAAAAAATTCCTAATGTAACAGGATTCTTTTGTAGTTCACTAGTGACCACTATTGGACATACTTCTCTCAACTTATATAAAGCAATAGCACTGGCTCACATGAAAATAATAACGGAGGCCAGATAATGGTCCTGAACAGACTGAAACACTAAAAACAGGAGCCTGAGAAAACAAAAATGCAGCTGACCATGTCTAGACAAGAAACTGCACAAAAGTATGAAGAAAATAATGTTAAAAGAAATGCCTCACTATGTTTTGCAGATTTATGTAAAGGGATCCTTAAGTTTGATTTAAAGACAATCTAGGCATGACAATAAACAAAAGATGCAGAATGAACACTTAGAGAAAGGTGCTTGTGCATACACGCACGCGCATACACACATGCACACAGGCAAACACTCACTCTCATTGGGGCAGGCCACAGTCTGCTGTAAATAAGGGATTTAACATTCATTCCACAGGCTAATGGTGCTACTCTCCATCCAAGACAGATCCACTTAGATAATAGTGGAGGAGATTGCCAGAGTGACTGAACGGAATGGGCTATTGTGTTTGACTAGTTTCCATGTATAAATTAGTGCAGAGAAGAAAAAGAAATTCAACAGAAAAACACATGTACTTTATTATAATTCCAAGTGTTACTCTTGCAACTTCCACAATAGCAGGAGAAAGAGCTTAAAACCACTTAAAAGAAACAAAAAGCAAATGCAAATTTGATGAAATGCCTTTCTGACAAGAAGTGATTTGACTTTAAATTTGGATGGACACATGTGTCAATGGCTGGTCATGGTTTCTGCAACATTCCTTTTGAGCTAAACAATTGGGACAAAAAAGGGAGAATGAAAAAGGGAAGCGGGGTGGGAAGATGTGGAAAGTGGGGTTATGTAGCTTGATTTGACCTGAATATCAGGGTCAAAATCTCTTGATCAGTAGCACTGTCCTAGGTGTCCAGAATAAAAACAAAGTCTCTGATGTGAGCTTTGCATAAAAATATGGGTGGTAGCTTAAAGCAGATACAAAAGACAAAGGGACACCATTTTTCTCAGGAATAATGCTCCAAATAAAAAGGACTTTGGTGAAGAACACTTGATATTTGTACACACTCTCGAACCAAGTCAGATACAGATGATTCAGCTGTCAGTGATATGAAAGTTGTTTTGAAGTTGCAACTGGCTTGTCATTAAACAAACAGGATGTTTTCCAGTTAAATTAAAGAGATCTTTCAAAATTGCTTAAATTAATTACAGAAGTAGACAGACTCTTATAATGTGTAAAAGAATTAGAGAAAAAACAAGCCAACCAGTTCAATTTCTCTATCTAGACTGAAGGTTCAAGGGTGGGAGAAGAGACAGAGAGAAGGAGGGAGAGAGAAGCATTGATACAAGAGAAAAACATCAGTTAGTTGCCTGTTGTAGGCTCCCAGACCAGGGATCGAACCCGCAACCTAGGGATGTGCGCTGACCAGAAATTGAAGCCACAGCCTTTCCGTGTACAGGATGACACTCCAATCAACTGAGCCGCCCTGGCCAAGGCACATTTTAGTTTTAAGTCAACTACTGAACAGACTAAAGGTCACTTTCTCTTAGGCCAATAATTTAATTTTGGCTACAAAGCTAAAGTGGCAGTTAATGAGCAAGTGTAACAATTACCTATAATATGTACACATCTTTAAGGACCAAGATGATGCAAAAAGCCTCAATATCTCACAGTCTACATTCCAACCTATGCCATTACTTCCATCATGGCGAAATATTTTATAATCATGGTGCAAAGCAGACAAGTTATTTTCTCTCCATTATGTGTTTGATTTTGGGGCTCAAATATAAGCTTAGTATTTCCTTATCTGTAAAATGGGTTTAAAAATGTCTTACTTGCAAGGGTATTGTGTGGATGATTTATAACGCTTTTCAAACAACTGGTCTCGTGTTTGGTCCTTCCGGACACCCAGCACATGGCAGGTCTTATTGGTGCTGTTATCATTCTGCACAGGACTGGTATCTTGGCTCTCCCCAATTAGTTCTCTTACTTTTCTGGCATAACACAACCCTCAGAATCCCTGTTCATCTAAATACTGGCATGAAACAAACCTGGGTTTGATTTCATTTTATCCTCAATACCATCATTGTAATTTAAACAAAATATGTTTCATGTTTTAAATCTGAAATGTCTCATTATGTGCTCAAACACACATATGAAGAGTCAGCGTATCAAAGAGGGGGGCAATGCATTTACCAAATGGGTAGCAACACAACCTACTCCCGAACGGCAGAGTTTTTCCAAAGTAAAATGAGATCATACTTCATATGGAAGATACCAGAAAAGTAACGTGTACTGGTAATTTGCTTTATGATACAATTAGATGGGAAAATAACACACAGTTTTTTTTTTTTAAATCATAAAGAAAAAAAGACGAGGCAACCTAATGGTCTGTATATAAGTAACACGTCCCATATGGAAAAAATGAGGCACCTTTCATAAATTGCTTGCTTCAGTAGTCATAAAGCACACCTAAACATTCTACTTTTTATATTCCTCTGAGCAACTAAAACTCACAGTCCATTCATGCCTAAAATTCAGTTTGCCTTTAAATTTTCAAGAAAACTTAAAAATACATTTCTATATTTACAGCATTTGCAATGTAGCATTATGATTTCTTGGCTACAATGATGCAAGTAAGTGGAAATGTATAAAATAGTTAATCACTGTCTGATTACTCTATCTGATGAATCTTCCTGGAGTTTTTCAATTTGCACCAAATGACTTACTTCCCTTCTTCATAATTATAGCGTAGATCAAATTTGCCAGAGTGTAATCAGAACAAAACATTCCTTCACTATTGACGAATCAATGCAACCTGTATATTTGTTGCCTCTTTACCTTGCCCCCTTCTTGCCTTGTTGCCTTCCGAGGAAGTGCTGGCATGCTGCGAATGTGACAGGGAGAGCTACGATCACGTTTGTTTGGAATCAGCCTGTGCAAGTTTTGGAATCAAACCTTCAGATGAGGTTTACTAAGCTGCCTGCCCAGAACACTCTGGTTTAAAAAATGTGCATTGCTATTAATATTTTGAGTGTAGATTTTTTTGGACAGTAAATGTTCATTTTCTGCCCATAAAACCAAGTATGAGTCACAATGGAACATTTACTTTGAGTCAAAAATGCAGTGTGTGCTGATGTTCAAGAGCAGAGCATCTTATCACTGTGACTATGGAAAGCAGCCATACAGAAAGTCAGCATTTTCTTCTTCTTCAAAAGCAGATCTGAGATCAAAGACCATAATCCTCAATTCATAAATACCAGCATTAACTTGTATCCATAGATGACTTGCAGTAATTATGAGCTATAATCCGGGTTGGCTGCAAAGAGGCTCTCATTCCCTCTTTTACCTGGTTCTGTAGCACATGTTCACAGAGGGAGAAGAATTCTTAAAAGGCGATGGGGGAAAGCCCCTCACAGCCCATCCTTCAGCAAATTCCAGGAATCACAGTGGGTGAGTTTGATTTGAGGATGCCTGTCATCCAAATGCCAAGCATACACACCACCATTTATACAGTCCCCAGCTCAGAAACTCTGTGCAGTCTATCCCAAAGTTCATGTCTCGATACTATTATAGACTTCTAACTAATCCCACAAAGTCTGGCAGACTTCATTTTGCTTGGGAAGTTAGGATTAAAGTTCTGAAAGAATTTTTTTAATCATGTAGGCTTATTTTACCTGGAGTTTGAAGATAAAGATATACCCCACACACATACACAGCACCCCAACTGCACCCAGATTAAATGGCAATAGCAATGTATAGAAAGGAAAAGGCATTTACCAGGAGCAGGAAAGCCAGAAAGAGGAGCGGTGTGCCAGGAGTTGCCCGACGGCAGCATTCCATGCTTGGATCCTTGCCGGAATCCGAATCGGACACTGAATAAACTGCTAAGTGCTCCTCTGCCTGCTGTCACATCCAGTCCTGGTGCTAACACTCCAGCCCTGCCTATCAGCTTCCATCAGCCCCGCTCACATTTCCTGACTAGGGGTGGGTGGGTAGGTGGATGGGTGGGGGGTAAGCTGAATGGAATCTCTCTCGGAGCAGGCAGCCAGCCAATCAGGCTCCTGCTAATCAGACATGCTGAATAACAAAGCCAGGGGGACAGAGAAAGTGTAACAGTGCGAGCAAAAAAAAAAAAAAGGGGGGGGGAGGACGAAAAAGAAAGGAGACCAGAGCACGCAGCAGAACGAGAAGAGAAATGCGAAAGATGCAGAATTGCACGAGATGAAGCCAAGCCCTGTGCTATTAACCAACCTGGTTAGTTCTTTGTGAGATCCTTCTCTTTGCCATTTACGTGTGCTGATGCCTGTTGCTTTGTAAAGTACAGTAGCTCCCTGTGACCGTGTATTGTTCCATTCAGGAGAGAAACTTAATCCCTGTCAATATATAACATATGCCATAAAGGGAAAGAATCACAGACAAAACCTGACTTAATGTGCCCTTTAAATGTGTTCTGTACAACTGCTTTATTCCTGTTCCATAAAGTTGCTCTTTATTTTCCCCCTTGACTTGGAAAAGGGATACTATATAAATTTTTGAAAGTTACTAAACCTGAATAGTGGCATAAGTTACTTTGTATATTAATGGCTTGATCTATAAGAAAGGGAAGTCGATTCTTTCTAAAGTGGCAATTTAAAACATCCAAGGTTTACTAAAGCTAAATACACAATTAGACATTTAGATCCACTAGTTTTAAAAGAAGCCCTTAACAAAGAGTTAAGGGATGAGTGGCACTGAAAATTGGGGTTGAGGAACAGCCTGGTTTTGACACACTGCCAACTCTCAAGTATCTGCTTTAGCGAGGGGAGAGAAAAAAAAGGGTGAATTAAATCCTCAGTTAATCCCCAAACCTTTTAACTGACAGTTTCAGCCTCCTTCTTCAGGTCCTTTATCAGAGCTGCTACAGGGCAGCAGAAAAGGCTGAAGTGATTTTTACCTCCGTTTTCCTTCCACTGCTGCCAGAGCGCTGGATGCAAAGATGACCTTCCAGGTCCAGCCCAGCCCTGGAGGAAGTGCTAATGAGCAGTGAAATGATGACAAGGCCAAGAGAAGGTTAGGAAGCTTCTGAGTCAGGTTAACCCACCAGCAAGCAAAAATTTCATTCTACCAGAGGAGGATTTAATTCCAGTATTAGAAAAGTGTCAAGTGTCCAACAAATACGTCTTTCTCCTTATCCGCTAAGGAAATCATTGAGTTTTTGAAAGAATGAAACAGCAAACTTGGTCTTACATTTCCATAGGTATGCCACCAGGAAGTTTTTCCTTTACAGGTCTCCTGATAGCCGAGAAACCGATATGGTTGAGGTAGAAGACACTTAGAATTAATGTTCTTTCCTTTCATTAAAAAATACCAACAAGAGGCACAGAACACACAAATATGGAAAACCTGATGAAGCTGTAAAGGCGTGTGAATACAGGCAGGTCTGGCTATGTATGTATCCGGAGTGCTCCTTCTCAAAAAGGTGAGGAAAAGCAGGTTGTTCAACTTCAGGTTACTTTCCGCATGTGGCGTAGCAATTAAAGACAGAAGAGCTTTAAAATTCCCATTTTAAACCTGTGAGGAAAGTCAAGAGCATACAAGGATCCAGCTTTTGCTCACCTAGAAAAGTAGATAGTACAAATCCATAACAGAAGGCCTGTTCTTAAAGCATGCATTTTTCTTTCACAGAGATTCTTTTAATAAATCTCTCCAAAACTACCTAATGCTCATAAGCTAAAGAGTGTTGATGATTATCTGTGAAAATGCTTGACTGATGTTATCTGAAATCTTTATCATATTAAAAAATGAATTGATTGAAATAAACCCTTGTTTACGTTATATATCTCCCTTTTACACATTAGAGCTTTCTGCTACAGATTTTTTCCCTTTTATCAGAGTCATTAACTAAAGAGTTCCAACTAGTTTTGTAAAAACATGGAATATTTAATCTAACACCGCTTTCTCCTTCCACTCACATAAATTTCATTCGTTAGGTAGGTCAAAAAGGAAGAACAGATGCTGGAGAAGCAGTAATGGTAAAAATCGTGATGACACAATACCATTTGTAGAAAACTAGGGGAAAAGGGTTGGTAAGAGGATAACTGGCAGCCACTTGTATGGTAGTCTAGGTTCCTTCCTGCTTTGGAAACAAATGCTGTCTAGATTCTGCCTTGGAGCTTTGAGCACACGTCAATGTATAGCAAGATGGTCACCTCAAGCTACTGACTGGTACAATATTGTTAAGTTAAGCTCTAAGTCACTTGTTGAATGCCTGGAGGATGCTCACTGCAGTGTCTCATGCTTCCGGTCCCTATGCTGATAGCATTTCCTTTCTTGCAGGGGATGCCCCGGGGAGCGAGGAAAGGCAGTGACACAGTCAAACATTACACCCTGCAGGGCAAACCCACACTCACTGCAACTTCAGAAATAGGAGAGCAAGGTCAAGTGGGGTTAGGGTGATTGAGGCAAAATTTGGGGATGAGCTAATTTTCATAACTAGCAAAATTTATATGATATAGCTTTAAAGTTTACAAAATTTTACATCCATAATCTCATTTGACCTTGTGAGTACTCTGTAAAGCTGGTTAAGTAGCTCACCCCATTTTAGCTATGTGAAAACTGAGGCTCAGAGAAATGCAGTGACTTGCCTCAGGCACCACTGGCTAGAACTGGCTTTTCAACGAGGTCTTCTGACTTTGACTCACTCTTGTCTCATATCTATACACACATACACACATATATTCCTCTGTATATATGTGTGCACACACACACACATTCAGATGTTGGTAGTGGTGTCATGGTGGTTAAAGGGGAAGTTTATTATGAAGCAAAAGAGCAGGAGGCAGGCTACCCAGGTTTTATTATGGGTATATGTTACGTCACAGTAGAAAGTATCTTATATTAGGATATGGCTTCTCTATTGTTCTCTAAATAGGATATGTTTCCTATTTTCGTCATTTCTAAAACCTTTATCAGTGCCAAGGACAAATAATATCAAACTCTAGGTAATCTAGATCCATACTAACAGCAACCTGGGAAAAGCCTCTTAGGGCATCTGAGCAGGGCATTGGCCGGATTCCTTTTTTCCTCTTCAGGTATCTAAATTAAAGCTGTCTGCCAGTGTCTGAGCAGCAGCAGCAGCAGCTGCTGCTGCTGCTGCAACCCCGGCTGCTGTAATACTGGTTACCGGCTCCCTGCACAATATATTAGGTGAAATAAAAGCAGAAGCAAGAGTGTCAGGGCTGTCTGAAGCATCATTCCAAACAGTATGGATTTAACAATACTTAATTTAAAAAACACCAGCTTGGACAGGAGCAAGCTGTTAACATTCAGTGTACTTTATGGCAGGAAAGAGTGAGCTAAACTCTTGGAATTTCTCTCCCTGGGGAGAGTAGGTTACAGTGTTCACGATGGAGCCACCTGTCTCTTCCTGCGGTTGGACCTTTTTGCGTGGCCCTCCAGTTGAACTGGGGTCGAAAGGGCAGATGGTCTCCTGAAAATAACTCAGGGGTGGGGGGTGTTGACTAGCTTTGGGTAGGGCCTCTGCTCCCCCCTGAAAGAGGTGGTTATGGTGGTGCCTGGGCCTTACTATCCTCACTGGCGTATGTGGAAGTTGTGTGATTTCCCTGGCTAATTCTGAAAATTAAAGGGAGGAAGAATGGTGTGAGAATGAATAATATAAAACTACAGGAAGCCGACTGCTAGTCGGGACCAGAGCTGGAATCTGAGCAGGTGCCTAGCTCTCTAATTCACTCAATACCTATGTAACATCTCAGTGATTGGAGTGTTTGCTAAAATTTTCAAATCATCTTTCACACCTAACCTAATGTGATGTGAACAGAAACTCTATAGGGTAGAGAGTAATCTTTATTCTCATTTTACTGATGAGGAAACTAGTGCTTTTTTAAATAAGCAGGTTCAGCAAAGTTACTTATTAGCAGGTGAAAAAATTGGAGCCATATCTAAAGTGGTTTGACTTTTCCCTGTACAACTCTCTGAGAAGTTAATGAAAATAGCTACATTTACTGAGTCTCTCAATGACTGAGTCTTATATTTATTATTTCTTTTAATCCTTACAACAACCCTACAGAGTAGGTACACTTATTATCCTCATATGGATGTTATTTACAACAGATCCACCATCAACATTCATACCAAACAGCGCCTTCCTGAAACAGAGAGGCCAGAAACTGGGGAACTACATTTCCCAGACTACCTTGCAGCTAGGGTACTAGACATAAGTTAGATTTGGCCACTCAGAAATACTCCCATAAGATTTGGAAGGTGGAAGTGAGGCAGAGATCACACTTTGCTGTTTGTGCTTATAAAAATAACTATAAAGAACAATATGGTTTGTCAGCAGTCATGCTAGCCAGTCACTACCTTTGTAGGTGTCAAGAGGTAGACTTGGGGAATGCAGTTGACTGGATGGGTCAGAGAATGTGGGCATGGTTCTTACAGCCCTTACAATTCCATTCAGCAGGTGACTTCCTGGTTATGAGAGAGGCAGCAGCTCCTGTGGTAAGCTGTTGCTGTAGAGTAGCGTGGGAGTCTTCAGAAAGCTCAAACTAGAGACTTTTTCCTTTGGTGATTCCAATGTTCTGTTAGTTAATTAATAGCCTACGATATAACACCTTTTGCTTAGATAAATTCTGTTCTCTGCAACAGAATCTTTGACTGACATATCCTCTTTAACAGGAGAGAAAACTGAGGCCCAGAGATTTAAATAAATTGCCTAAGGTCACACACCCAGAGAGGGGAAAGGCCAAGATCTGAACCTAGACCATCTGTGTTCCTAGCTATTATGCTACACTGCCTCTTTGTAGAACAAAGGGCCACGGGAATTTAAAGAAGGGAGAGGTCGTTGCCAGTTTGAGGACTCAGTGAGGAGTACCCAAGGGGAAGAAATAGAAATTGAAAAAGACCTTGATATACACAGAGTCTTTTAGGAGATGAAGAGAAAAGGAGAAAGACTGCAGGTGAGTAAAACAAAGTAAGCAGAGAGAAAGCAGGAATATTTGAGACCTAAGCTTTTACTTACCCTGACCCATACTATGTTAGGCTGTTTAAGGAGGGAAAAGCATGTTTTTAAATTCTTTGTCCCACTGTCTCCCTTTCCCTACAAAGTATCTAGCACTGCACGTTCCATATGGAAGGAATGCAACAAATTTTAAATTTTGATTTGATTTGATTTTTGTCTAGGTGCTCAAAACACTAAGAACCTCAACTCACATTATTTCCTAGTGCCTGCAATGCTTAATTCAAGACTTCTCACACTGTAGATACTTGGTTGGAATCTGTGATGCTGGCTGATAGCAGAGAATAATTCTGAAGGCTGCTTGGTGTAGCGCAAAGAACCCAGATTTTGGAGCCAGTCAGTTCAAATCCTAGCTGTTCCACTGATTATCGGAAAAACTTTAAGGGAAATTACATTGCTGGAAGGCTCTGAGCCCAGTCTTTTGCTTGTTTTGTTTTTGTTATAAACTGTTAAATGATGAGAATAACGCTTAACACCAGAGAGCTGGTATGGGCAATGTAGCTCAGAGCTTGATACAAAGTAAGAGATCAATAAATCATTATCACGATAGACAGTGGGTATGTGAGTGTGTACTATACTCATCTTTCAACATCTCTGTGTGCTTGAAAATCCTAATAAAACATTGGAAAATTCATTGCCATAATTTAGATGGTAATTGTAGGACTTTTTCTTCCCCCAAGCAAACAAACACATAACAGAAACCTGAACTGCACTGAGATTATAGAATTGTTCACCAGCCCCAAACCAGAGGTCCATCTCCAGTTTTCTACATTGCGGCTGTTATGTTACAGATCTCAGAAGTTTCTTATTGAATTGCACCCAACAAACACTTATAGAGCACCTACTGTGTGCAAGGCATGAAAAGGAGAAAATTCTGGCAACAGATAAACTGCATTTTGTAGACATTTTGACATAGAGAGACAACAATTTAATCGCTGAGGTTTGAATTATGGTTGCAATATTCATATATTAAACCCAAATGGAATATATAAATCCAAGGCCCTTGATTCTTAGTTGAGTACTATTTCCATGACATCAGCCTCTACAGATAAAATAATTATACCAGAGCCAGACAATAAGGTGAAGGGGTGTTAACAGATTTATAGACAATACAGAGAGAGTGGGATTAAAATGCAAAAGCCAAATTCCTCAGCTTGGCATTCAAGGACCTCCCCGATCTGCCTTCAGTCCCAGGATAAAGAAAGGCATGCTCCAGTCCAATCGAAATACCTGATGTTGCCCCAGTACTCCAAGTCCCCCACTTCCCTACATCCGTTCACTGTGTCACTTCTGCCTGCAAGGGCCTCCCTGCCATCTCTGCCTTACTAAAATCCACTTTAACCTTCAAAGTGTAGCTCTAATGTCGGTTCTTCCACAAAGCCTTGTACATAATTGATATTAAATAGATACTTGTTAAATTAACATATGAGTTAATGGGCATATGCTATGTCTACAGATATGGCAGCAGGGGAAAAAAAGCAAGAGAAAAAAAGCAAGCAAAAGAAAACATGGCCTCTGAAAACTAAGGCAAAATGTGAGTTGAAATTGGAATAAAATTTGAATTTTTAAATAGCACGTAAACCATGGAAAATCAGAGTTCTCTTACTTTAAAACAAAATATATCATTGTGAGCATGCAATTTTATTCCTGTTATGTGCTGATTATATTTGCTAATACCAGCTGGATGAATAGATTCCCTGTTAAGTTAGAAAGGTAATCTCATATCACAATTCTAAATACTATAAAAAAATCAAAAACTGTCAAATAATAAAATCCTGAAAAAAAAACCCCTGCAACTAAAAATAATTTATAGTATAGTATAGCTTTTTTTTTTTTTTAAGTTCATAAAAGGACATAGAGTTTGTGGGTAAAACTGGATGTTTTATCTTTTCTACTTGAACATGTAGTGGGCTTTTCTTTTGAAAAGAATTCATGAAGAAATTTTTGATATTGGTAAGTATGGCAAAAGGGAAAATTTATATAGAATAAAAACACAAAGGATTAAATATAAGCCAACAACAACAAAAACTTTACCAGTATGCAGGTATCCTGAGGGAGAAACGTGAAGTATAATTGCAAGAACTAGGTAAAAGAATCCAGAGATTTATTTTTTTACACATACATTTCCTGGAAATTAAAATCAAATATTGGTTTCACAGCACAGAAACTGGTAGTTATAGAAAGCATAGGGTTTCTAGGATAAAGAGAAGAACCCCTGGCCCTCAGATGTGATTATAGGGTCAGAGCCAATCACAAAAGCCTTTTGGGAGCAGCTGGATGGGATACAAGTCCTTGCCTTGAGGTTTCTTGCATTTAAGTCCATCAAGCTAAGTTTGCTGTGTGTCACCTGAGCATACTTCTAGGCTGAATACCAGTGGAGGCATGTCAGCAGTGTGCTAAGTCCAAGGCATGTGACTATGATGGTTTTCTCATGATCTTTGTTAGAGAGTTATACCTGGGTCCAAATAATCACACAGACCTAGCATTTGGTGCCTGTGTTTGATTACAAATCTTTCCTCTGCACCTCCCCATCTCTCTCTGTTTGCTCCCCTCACTTTTCTATCACTTGGACCGAGAAAGAAATGGTCTTGTCAGCCTCAAAATGGCCTTGTACATAGAATGCTTACTATAATCATATGCATTTACTTTTGCTCTTAACAGCTTGGTTTTTAAACCTATGTTTGCATTTTAAAAGGAAAAAAAGTTTGAAAAACACACCTGTGCCAGAAATATTAACTGTCCCCCCAAATCTATCATTCATTCTTTTCTTTTTCTTTTTCTTTTTCTTTTCTTTTTCTTTTTTTTGCTTTGGTAACATACATACATGGCCACCCACAGAGGGACATTTTCTAGCCTCTCTTGCAGCTATGTGTGATGACCACGTGACAATTTTCCTTAAAGGAGATTTAAGTGATGGTATAGGTGCAATTTCAAGAAATGTCCTTAAAGAAAAGAACATGTCTTGCTTCACTCTTTCCTCCTTTCTGTGATTAGAACGATAATGTGAAGCCTGGAGCAGCCAAATTTTACCATGAACTAACATCGAATTGGATTTATATACCAGAGAAAGTGCCTTCGCTGTATGGCACTCTGGTATATCACGATGTTCCTGGACTACCTGCCTCCAGACTTTTACGAGAGACAGGTGTTTAATATAACATATATGTTTTAACATAATATATGGGTGGCCAGACTGAGCAAAACTATTAAATAGGCAAGCTACATGTTCCTCTAACAACGTCAGACCATTAGAAAGCTATAAGACTGGCACATTTCAAACTGACCTCTTGGAGAATTCCCTTAACATATCTATGAATAAACATTATGTCCCTGGCTTTGAGTAATGGCCAACATAGAAATGCATGCATGTGAAATACTTTTGAGATACTGTGAAATTATCTAGAATAATTTTGTTTATGTAAATCATTTATTTAAGAATCGCTATGGCAAATTCTCAGGACATAATAATCAAATACAAAAAGTATGTCTTTGACAGGCTGGTAAGTTTTGTCTTTTATAGAAGGAGAGCTATAGATTTCCCTGAGTCTCCACTTTGCTTTGGCTACTAGGAAGCTCAGAGCAAAAGTCTGTGCTAAATGGCTAAAATTCTCTCAGTCTGTGGCTTTAAAAAATTTCCACACTACATAATAAAGGCCATATATGAGAGACCTACAGCCAACAGCATACTCAATGGGCAAAAATTGAAATCTTTCCCACTAAGATCAGGAACAAGACAAGGCTGTCCACTTTCACCACTTCTATTCAATATAGTATTGGAAGTCTTAGCCACAGCAATTAGACAAGAAAAGGAAATAAAAGGCATCCAAATTGGAAAGGAGGAAACAAAACTATCATTGTTTGCAGATGACATGATAGTGTACATAGAAAATCCTATAGACTCGGCCAAAAAGCTGCTTGACATAATAAATGAATTTGGCCAAACAGCCGGATATAAAGTCAATATCCAAAAATCAAAGGCATTTTTGTGTACCAACAGTGAAACAGCAGAAGCAGAAATCAAGAAAAAAATCCCATCCGATATAGCAAAAAGAAAAATAAAATACCTAGGAATAAACCTAACCAAGGAGGTAAAAGACCTGTATACAGAAAACTACACAACACTGAAGAAAGAAATCAAGGAAGACACAAACAAATGGAAGCATATACCATGTTCATGGATCGGAAGGATTAATATCATCAAAATGTCCATATTACCCAAAGCAATTTACAGATTCAATGCAATACCTATTAAAGTTCCAATGGCATATTTCACAGACATAGAACAAACACTTCAAAAATTTATATGGAATCATAAACGACCTCGGATAGCAGCAGCAATTTTGAGAAAGAAGAGAAAAGTAGGAGGGATCACAATACCTGATACCAAACTGTATTACAAAGCCACTGTAATCAAAACAGCCTGGTACTGGCACAAGAACAAACACATGGACCAGTGGAATAGAACAGAGAGCCCAGAAATAAACCCAAGTCTCTACAGTCAATTAATATTTGACAAAGGGGGCAGCAACATAAAATGGGGCAAAAATAGCCTCTTCAACAAGTGGTGCTGGGAGAACTGGACAGCTACATGCAAGAAAATGAAACTCGAGCACCAACTTACACCATACACAAAAATAAATTCAAGGTGGATAAAAGATTTAAATATAAGCCATGACACCATTAAAATTCTAGAAAATAACATAGGCAGGAAAATATCAGATATTTCATGCAGCAACATTTTTACTGATACGTCCCCTAGAGCAAGTGACATAAAGGAAAGAATAAACAAATGGGATCTCATCAAAATAAAAAGCTTCTGCACAGCTAAAGAAAACAGTATTAAAATAAAAAGAGAACCAACTGTATGGGAAAACATATTTGACAATGATACCTCAGACAAGGGATTAATCTCCAAAATATATAAAGAACTTACAAGACTCTACTCTAAGAAGACAAGCAACCCAATTAAAAAATGGGCAAAGGATTTGAACAGACACTTCTCCAAGGAGGACATGAAGAGGATCCAGAAACACATGAAAAGATGCTCAGTATTGCAAGCTATCAGAGAGATGCAAATTAAAACTACAATGAGATACCACTTGACACCAGTCAGAATGGCCTTCATAAACAAAGCAACAAACAGCAAGTGTTGGAGAGGTTGTGGAGAAAAGGGGACCCTAGTGCACTGTTGGTGGGATTGCAGATTGGTACAACCACTATGGAAAACAGTATGGAATTTTCTAAGAAAACTAAAAATGGACATACCTTTTGACCCAGCAATTCCACTGCTTGGATTATATCCTAAGAACCCTGAAACACCAATCCAAAAGAACCTATGCACCCCTATGTTCATAGCAGCACAATTTACAATAGCCAAGTGCTGGAAGCAACCTAGGTGCCCATCAGTTAATGAATGGATCAAAAAACTGTGGTACATTTACACAATGGAATTCTATGCAGCAGAAAGAAAGAAGGAGCTCCTACCCTTTGCGACAGCATGGAAGGAATTGGAGAGTATCATGCTAAGCGAAATAAACCAGGCAGTGAAAGACAAATACCATATGATCTCACCTTTAACAGGAAGCTAATCAACAAAACAAAGAAATAAGCATAATATAAACAAAGACACTGAATTTGAGAACAATCTGACAGTGACCAGAGGAGGAGGGGAGGGAATTTCAGGGGAAAAGTGGAACGGTTTAGAGCAATAAGTATAAAGGACTCATGGACAAAAACTATGGGGGGTGGAAATGGGAGGAAGGTGGGGAGGGCTGGGGTGGTGGGCTAGGGCGGGGTAAAAGACAGAAAACTGTACAATATCAACAATTAAAAAATACTGATTAAAAAAAGGGGAATTGTTTTAAAAAATATTGTTTTAGTGAGAAATAAATATAATCATGACAAATTAAAAAAATTTTTTCCACACTCTTTCTTTCTTGATTTTCACATTCTTTTAATTCATGTAGGTGGTTCAGTTGTTTTTTCACTGCAATTTTACTCTAAACAACATTTAATATGTTTGGATGAAGGTAGGGTATAAAATATTGTAACTGTAAAAAGGGACCTGACTATGAGGCACTCTGAAGAAGATGGAAAAAAGAGTGATTTCATGCTGATGAAAACACTATTTTTCTTTACCATTATTGTAATTAAACTCATTTTTGTTGCTGTCACAATTTATTAAACTTTCCAAGCCTAGACTATCCTTGCTAAGGGTAGGATATCCTTTAGGTGTTTGAAGAAACTTTAAAATTATTGAAGAAAAGGTATTCAAACTGGATTATTCTTTCTTAAATGTCCAATCTATATATGTGAAAACTTAATCCAGAGAAATACTTCTCTAATAATTGCTTTCCTGTTGAGTAGGGTGGCATTGTTGACATAACATGGTAAAAGTTGTGCTTGCTTTGTTTATTTTTAACTTGTAAGAAATTTAGTAATCTGACATGGCAGCGTACCCATTATCACACTGAGTCCCACAGTTATTTGGCACAAGGATTACGAGTTCACATCAAGGGGTTTCATTGGGATTGCTTTTACACAGGTGAATTACTTTTTATTTTATGTTCTTTTTCACTTCCTTAAACTTTTGTATTGTAGAAATATACAGCACATAAAATCTTACCATTTTATCTATTGTAAGTGTACAGTTCTGTGGCATTAAGCACATTCAAATTATTGTGCAACTGTCACCACCATGCAACTCCAGAATTTTTAAAAATTCCCCAACTGAAATTGTGTGCACATTAAACATTCACCCCTCATTGCCCTTCTCTCCCTAATCCCATTCATACAGAAAAATTAGTTCTCTTGTAATCAAATTTAAATCCTGAGTACAATCATACAATAATACTATAATTACATTTGTATAGGCTCCATTAATCAAATTTCTAATTTACCTTCAGTGATTTTCACTTCAAGCTACTATTTCAGATGATGTATGTGGAGGGAGGTTGGAGGTATCCTGAGTCACCTGATTTACAGGACAATGTACTGTTTCCATTCGATTCTGGCTGACTCACTCACTCAGAACCTCTAGTTATTGAAGCTTAGAGTCAGGAGGGCACTCTTGCTGTACACTGTACAAATACATTACTTATCTCAAGAAGACTGGGAAAGGGAGTTAATGAATCAACTACAAATCATTACTACCATAAAAAAAGAGAATAGTAACACACTACTCAAATGTTAGACTGGAAGCCTTGAAGGTGGTTTCTACGTCTTGTCTGTTCATTCCCAACCATTGGCATGGTTACCTGGCACACAACATTAGCTGAAAGTATGAATTTAAAAAAAAGCACAAGCTTGATTCCTTAAAAAGTTAAACATAGAATTACCATATAATCCAACAATTCTACTTCTGGATATATACCAAAAGAAATGAAAACAGAGACTCGGACTGATATTTGGATGCCCACGTTCACAGCAGCATTATTCATAATAACCAAAACATAGAAGCAACCCAAGTGCCTGTTGATGGATGAATGGATAAACAAAATGTGGTATTTAAACACAATGGAATATTATTTAGCCTTAAAAGGGAAAGAAATTCTAACATATCATGGATGAACACTGGAGACTTCATGACTCTACTTATATAAGTAAGGTACCTGGAGCAGTGGAGGGCATAGAGACAAAGTAGAATAGTGGTTACTGGAGCTGGTGGGAGAGGGGGACTGAGGGGTGAATGTTTAATGTGCACACAATTTCAGTTGGGGAATTTTTAAAAATTCTGGAGTTGCATGGTGGTGACAGTTGCACAATAATTTGAATGTGCTTAATGCCACAGAACTGTACACTTACAATAGATAAAATGGTAAGATTTTAAGTGCTGTATATTTCTACAATACAAAAGTTTAAGGAAGTGAAAAAGAACATAAAATAAAAAGTAATTCACCTGTGTAAAAGCAATCCCAATGAAACCCCTTGATGTGAACTCGTAATCCTTGTGCCAAATAACTGCGGGACTCAGTGTGATAGTGGGTACGCTGCCATGTCAGATTACTAAATTTCTTACAAGTTAAAAATAAACAAAGCAAGCACAACTTTTACCATGTTATGTCAATAATGCCACCCTACTCAACAGGAAAGTAATTATTAGAGAAGTATTTCTCTGGATTAAGTTTTCACATATGTAGATTCTATGTCTTTCTCCCAACTAATATGTAAATGAGACCATTCTCCCAGGGGCTTTGCACTAGCTCTTTCTG
Source organism: Glossophaga mutica (assembly GCA_039655065.1). Lineage (NCBI taxonomy): Eukaryota > Metazoa > Chordata > Mammalia > Chiroptera > Phyllostomidae > Glossophaga > Glossophaga mutica. The sequence continues at coordinate 139,442,521 of CM077305.1, read as the reverse complement.
CTGCCCTGCAGGCGCTTCCTCTCCTGGTTCTAGTGATCACAGCACAACAGTTCTTCATGTCTCATCGTAGGAGTTCCTCGGAGATGCCTTGTAGATCTGTCAATCTAAATTCACCTTTCCTGTTGTTTGTTTTCAATGACTTCTTGTACAGGACGTATCAAAACTCATAGTTGTGAGTCATTTGTAATTGTCTTTACATTCGTGTGATTGCATATTCAACGTCTCCCTCATTAGTCTCTGAGCTCTGTGTGGGCGGGAACTTCTCCAGTTTTGTTAACTACTGTATCCAATATCTAGCACAAGATCTAAGCTCATAGTGCATGCTCAATAAATACTTGTTAAATTAGTAAATTAATTTTTAAAAACAAGTCTTCAAAGACATTGGTAACAGTCAATTTCTTAAGCTAGGTAAAGGATAATAGTCATTTTGTTATTTTTAAAATACTTTATATAGATTCACACATATATAAATTATATCATGTATACATTAAACACAGAGAGACCTTATATCTATCTATCTATCTATCTATCTATCTATCTATAAATAATATTTGTATTTATTTCCCAACTGGACCAGGGAAGTCAAATGTCATTTCCTTATGTCTAATTCCTTTCCTGCCTGCTTCCTCAAAGACCAGTATTGGTTCAATATTTTGTTCTATTTCTCCCTTCTCTCATTCCAAAAGTCTGTATTAGGTAAGGCAAGTACTGGTAGTTTATTGCTTTACAAGTAAATGCAATTTCATTTCTTTTTAAAATTTTACTCTGAGATACCAGTTTAATAATGAAAGAAGTTGGATAGATTAAATAAAAATGCAAGGGAAATTTATCTACATCTGCTTTACATATGAACAAAAGTGATGTACTTAATGTGTTTATATGTAATGATTTAAAAACCATAATGATGTAATTTGCTTACCAAATTAAAGAGATGATGATGCACACAAAATTCTTATCAACAATGATACACTTGGATATATGTTAAAATCTGATATATAATAAAATTTGTTACTGATGTTTATCTTTATAGTCATGTATTATATTTCTTAGATTTATATTGCTTATTCTTTAATTACTCAGCTTTCTTGGATTTAGAATATTCTCTTTAAAGATGAGGTGTGAAAAAATAATCAATACTTTCTTTAAAAGTTACACGTATTAAAAATTTGACTGAAGACATGTATTTACTTCTTCTTACAAAACGACAGTGTTTTGATGTTTTTAAATGGTCAGTGTTACCACAGGACAGTATAATATTTTTATGAACAACCAATAAAAGTAATCTGTGGTGCCATTTGTCTAAGGATTCTATAGCTATTTCCCCTTCTGTTGACAGGGTGATTTCTGTTGAAATGTGAGTTTGCTCATCACAGACAGAGGCAGCATACACTGCATATATTATAGTAGAATAGGTCATTGGGTGGACTTCAGGGTGTTAGTTGGAGGCTACTTGTGTGTGACCCAATGTAGTCTTTTCATGGGTCTATTCAAGGAAGAACTCACTTGTGTAAAGAATGAAGTCATGAAAAGAAGCTGGGGGTAGCGATAGTGCCCCAGTGTAAAAACCTGCCTGTACACCTAGTAAAATTTGGAAATTGAATTCACTCTGCTTCAAATTTCACTTTCCCCGCTATTAAATCAGAGTACGACACAGGCATCACAAAATCTGCCATAAATAATTCTTGAAAACCGTCTGCTTCACTTTGAGTGCTCTGGACTCTGTCCAGACATAAAACCTGGATCTACTTTTACTGCTAAAGAGGATGGTCTCCCCATGGTTAGAGCTGAAGAAGCTGAAATTGAAAAGGAGCCTGCTGTTCAAACAGTTGCTCTGCACGTGGCATCATACACAGCAAACAAACAGGGGGTTCACCGTGGAGCTAGGCAAGCCCTTGAAAATCTTGACAAGATTTACAAATAAGATATGGTATTTATTTATTATTTTAAAACTTTCCATTGTTCTTTCCTTGGTAATGTAATATGATATACACTTTTGCCAAGAATAGGGTGTGGTTGCTCCACAGCTTAGCCCCTCATGAAATGTCATGCCTAAGACTTGAGTCAGAACATCAAAACAATGCAGTTCTGGAAGGAGAGTGCCAACAGTTTTTCCACTTCTGCTAGACTCAACTCCACTCAAGATGGGACTCTTAGTAGGTTTTGTCATTACTGTGTCTAGCCATGACACTGAAAATATTATCAGTAAATCCTGAATTTTAAACTTGCTTGCTCCCTCATTCTGAGTATATCTTCCTTCCCTGCAGCCTGCCTTCCTCCCACATTCCTTCTATCCTTCTTTTCCCTCCCCATGTCTAGAAAACTCCAGTATCTAGAGTAATGTTTGTTAGGTATTCAAGAACTATTTACCTAATGAATGAATAAAATAACTAGTGAGATATAGGATGCTGAGTGTAACAGGACCTCAAATCAAAAGATCTAGGTCCCTGCCAAGAAACTAGAACTCAGAGTGGTAGATCAAATATGCCTAAGAAAACACCAATAAAGTCTGACCGTGAAATATACATTGTTTATGATGTATTATTTCCTGGATAACATAATTTGTAATATAAAAAACAAGTATTTTGTATTTCACTATAATATAAGCTGCTTGAGAGCAGATACTAGGTTCTCAAATTATATTTGTTGAATGTCTGAATAATGGAAAACCCATGCCTACAGAAGTATTTTCTCAAGCAGATGTGTGGGTCATAAGTATAAAGCTTCCACAACTTAGTTATTATGGCAACTTCTAAAAAAAGAGCTAAGATACCACACTCTCCCCTTTTAAATACTTGAAACAATATTTCCAGTACTTTCTACACTACTAAGAAATCTTTAGTTCTGTGTTATTTCTTAAAACATAAAAGTTCTGTTTGTTTAACGTGTATCTGCTCATGGCAGCAAATACTGTTTTTTAAAAATATTGCTGATAAGGGGACAAACACACACTCTGAACTCCTCCCAACGTGCATGGGAATATTTTTGTCATCAAATCAAAAGGCTGAACTAGATTTGCTAAAGTTTCTTCTGGCTCTAAAATTGTATGACTCTGGCTTTAAAAAAATCTATCCATGGGGAAGCACTGTCTTTGTAACTCAGAATTTTCATTGTCACCAGACAGAGACTTTTCACTGACTCAGCATATTCTGGATTGAATGTTGTTCACAGTGTATTAAGCCTGGATAAAGTCTTTTTCTTTTAATGATGTTATGGAAATCTTGTGTGATAAGCCATGAAAAGCCTATCATGAAACATAGCTGAGTTTGGGGATTCGTGTCCCAATGAGGGAAGACACCAAATGTCATGGAAGGTCAGGGAAAACTAGATAAAGTGCTCAGATCAAACATTTGCTATTTTGTGAAATAGTTATAGCATTATTTTCAACTGTGGGTAGTCATCCGCTAACAGCTCATGAGGTCAATTTAGTGCATAACAACCAACACTAAAAACAAAAGGAAAAAAGAAATTGTTCACAATAGAAGAGAAAATATCGAGTGTATCCCATATAGTAAGGGCAAATATTGTTTGACAAAAGTTTTATTTCAAGAGTGAGTGGGTGTGTGTGTTTCAGCGTAGGTATATGCATACTTGTTCACCATGAACAATGTATTTCTTTCTGTGGGACACATTCAAAAAAGTTTGAAAACTATTGGTTTAAATGAAAACAGCCTTTCAAAATCCCTTTCAATCTACAATTATTTCTATGAAATCCTGCAGCTGTCATGGGCATCCTATACAATTGAAGAAAAGAGGCAGGGTGTGAGTGGGAAGGTTTCTCTCTTTAAAGGGAAGCAGCACCAAAGTCACCCAGTGATTTTGATCATCAGAAGCCAAGGTCATGAGTCCAACATCTTCTATCTAATGGATCTGATTGGAGACACAGGCACATCCCTTGTTCTGTCCCTGATGGGGAGTAGATGTCAGCTACACCTAAGTATGATTGTGCCTGAGCTAAGACAGAATGACAGCCAGCCGAGGGATTTACCAAAAAATATTGAAGCATAATATGCACACAGAAAAGTGCAACTAGGTATTCTTTTCCTGTTCTGAGAGGACTGTAGCTTTCTTTCTCTAACTCCTCTTCCTCCTTTGGCATCCTGTCTAAAGGATTTCTGTGTTTGTCCTGTGTTAATTTCTATCTAAGGGGTTTCTCAGAACCCACAGTGGCCTCTGGGGTACAGAGAGGGATATTCTAGAAGTGGAAACACCTTATATAAAAGTTCCTCTTTTCTTCTTGGATTATGTCTATAAAACTTTTCCCCCCTGTAATTTGATTTTACTTAAACTGATGAGTCAGTATTCCAATCTTCTTTTATTTATAAAAATATTTTTTTTTGGTGTTTTTAAAAGTAAAACCTCAAAGTTAGTTCAATAACTGGACAATTCACAGCACTTTAACATAAGTAATTATGTGCATAGAATTCACAGGAAAAAATAAAATTTTTTTGTAAGGACATGGGGTTTAAAGATTTTGAAATCTGATAAATGAGAGATGAGACAGTTTCTTTTAAAACACACATACAAATATATTATGTGTGCTGAGGGCTGGCATATGTCAGGAACTATCCTAAATGCTATAGGAAAGAATGAGACAGGCAGATAAGATCTCTGATTTTGTGGTGCTTTCTCTAGTCAGGGAGGAAGGTATGAAGAAAAATCAAATGGATAAATAAACAGGGAAATTTAAGAGAGTAGTAAGTATTCTGACAAAAACAGGAGTGACCTCATGGTCTAGTTGGGGTACAAACTGTGATTGGGGTAGTTACTGAAGGGTGACCTTTGAAACAGTATTTCAAAAAACAAAAAGAAAAGCCCAGAGTTTCCAGGGAGATTAAAACAAGTAGGTGTTGTCTGTGTCTATGAGTTCTTTTTTCCTTTGCTTAATCCCTTCACCTGTTTCACCCAGCTCACCCCTGCTCCCAAACTTCCACCCCACAGCTGTCAGTCTGTTCTCTGTATCTATGAGTCTGTTTCTATTTCATTTGTTTATTTTGTTCATTAGATTCCACGTATAAGTAAAATCATATGGTATTTGTCTTTCTCTGACTGGCTTATTTCACTTAGCATAATGCTCTCCAGGTCCATCCATGCTGCCACCAAAAGTAAGATTACTAGAGGGAAAGGAGGGTGTGGGTAGTTTGAAGAGAGTAAAGAGGTAAGTGGTGATGGAAGGAAACTGGGGGTGGTGAACGCACAATATGACATACAGATGATGTATTATAGAACTCCACATGTGAAACCTACATGATTTTATAACCAATGTAACCCCAGCAAATTCAATGAAAATACTAAGAAATTAAAAAACTAAATAGGCATAAGCACTGGTATTTACTTAGCTGTTATTTAAAAATCTCCTGACTTCAAAAGAAAATGAAATAGAGATCTGTTAACTGAAGAAATAGAAATCCATGTAAGTCAAAGTTTGTTTCCAGTGGATCCATTAAGTACTAAGTACTTAAGTACTAAGGGAAGGGCCTTCACTTACTGTGGTACAGGCTGTAAAGGATGACCCTAGAGCTCTGAAAAGGGCCTGTGTAAATGGTGCAGCTTGCAACCTTGACATTCCAGGTATCCCGAAAGGAAAATCTGGTAGACCAAGCATTCAAGAACACCAGTGATAAAATCTGGTGGGCTAAGCATTCAAGAGTATCTGTGATAAAATTTGATAGACCAAGCATTCACCAGCACCAGTGATACCATTTGCAGCATCTTGCTCACTCAGGATTTCCAATATGGCAGAGAAAGGGTAGAATAGTGGGTTGCAAAGTCTTCTTAAGCACTAAGGCCAATTTGGTGAACCTTTGCTATAGTTTAAGGAATAATTATAGGCTCAGTAATCTCAGAGGACAATGAAAAACTTGAAGACTATTCAGAGAAAGTCAACAAAGATGATTAAGAATTCAATAATGGGGCCTCTGAGAAAAGGTATAGCCAAACTAGAATTACTTAGCTGGAATTATTTATCTTGGTGAGGACACATCCAAGGTATGGCTTAATACAGCCTTCACAAATACGAAAGCTAATGGTGACTAAGTGTTCTTTATGACCTCCATGAAGAGAATAAGTTGAAATGAGAGGGCTTTTAGTTAGAGATAAGAATTTTTGGTTTATAAAATACCCAAAACAATGTAAGTTACCTAGTAAGCATTTTGGGTCTCCTTCTTTAAACTTTACAATAGGGGCTACTAACTTAAGGTCTCTGAACCCCATCCATATGGATGAATTTGGTAATTCTTGCCAAGTTCAATGTAAAATTTTGTGGGTATATGTATACACATGTAATTTTTTTTTCTAGGAAGAAGACTGGCAGCTTTTATTAGATTGGGTCCATGCCTAAAAATGTTTTAAAATCACTGCTTTTAAGAAACCAATTGTATTCTCATCTGTTTGGATCAGTTGAAGAACACTTTGGTTTGAAGAAGAAGAATGAACTAGAAGCCCTTTTTAGTTTGCCTAACATCTTATACGTTACTTAGGAGACTTTGACACCTGCATACATGGCTGCTGTAAAGATTAAATATATATATTTAATATATATATGAAGTTTAATGTTTGGTTATTTAAAAAATTACCTCTAAGTGAAGAATGCATTTATGAATACACACACACACACACACACACACACACACATTCTTGTCATAAAACCAGAGGATAAGTGGTACTCCTTGGGAATAGTACCAGTTGCAAATATGTTTGCAGCATATGAGCAAACGGGAGAAAGGTATTCTGTGGAATATTTAAAACATATGGTTTTTGTTTGTATTTCTTCCAAATATTTGAGAAAAGTGAACAACTTGTACCTGTATACAATCGTGACTATGAATGCACTATTCTTTTTTAACAAAAAATGTATTTATAAGCAAGCAGTAAAACACTGAAAGAAATCATAATGTTAATAAGTAGAGGGCTATCAGGTTCCATATTAAATTTCTCTTACCCAAAGCTTACTTTGCAAAGAACAGTAATTTTAACTTGATGAATTAAACAGTTTTCAATATAGTATATATTTCAGAGATCCACAGGAAGTGATGTAATAAAAATCCTAATCAATTGGCATATAGATAATATCCGCACATATCCACCCCCTCCCTATGAATTGTGCAAACAGAAAAAATTGTAGCATTAGTGAAACAGGTGAAACCCAAATTCTTCTTTGTTCTTACTTCCATAGTTTAATTAGTAATAAAAGGTAAAAAGTTTATGAAGCCTAAAAACTCATGTGTATTTTTTTAGTAAATATGTTTGATTTTGCATAAATTTGCAAACATTCTTCTTATTTGCTCACCAGTAATCACTTTATTTTTGTATACAATAATTCCTTTACAAAACACAATAGAATCTTAAATTCTCATTAGTTCTGGTTCCATTATAATGAAGGAAGGGGAATAGACAAACTAGTAGCAAAACAGAACCAGAAATAATGAGAAGTAAAATGAAATTACAACTCTGTTCTCTGGTTTCTTGGTCTGTGGCACAAAATGCCAGCCTCAGTCGACAGACTAATAACTGAGGGGTAGGTGCATGTTCTTGCAGCATATCTGAGACATTAGCATGAAATCTTTGGTCTCTATTCTTTTGAGATTTGAAGAATTGCATGCAATGAAAGAATGATTTCAGATACAGTAAATTAATAACACATGGAGCTGAAAATTTTAAGGTTTCATTTCTGGGGTGGCTAGATAAACAAATTTATTTACACAAAAGCTGTTTCAGTCACACAAATTCTAAGCTAGTACGTACCCAAGTGGCAAAAGCTTTCCTGAAAGTTGCTCAAATAATGGTTTCAGTAGCATAATTCCTCTTTTTTACTCACTCACATCACCATCTCATAGGTACACAGCATTATTAAGGCTGGTAAAGCTGTATTTCATTTTACAGGTGTAAAGTCAAGTGGAAATTACAGACTAAAATCAACTCTGAATTGATGATGAACTGGTTAAAAAATATATAAAGAGTAGGGCAAAGGTAGGTTTACAGTTGTGAATACCCAAAACACAGAGTTTATTCTTGTATTATTATTATATTATTTTTCATATGAATAACTATAAATCTACTTTTGCCCCACCCTGTGTATGTGTGTACACACACACACACATACACACATATGAAAACACAGACAATATGTATACTTATATATATGTTTCTCTTCTCTCTTTTCTGTCTTTACACACACACACACACACACAACACAGCAGGTTATTATATGGGGTTCTTTTACCATAAAAATCAATGCACAGTGTGATCTTCATATTGAGGTATGCATATGCATGAGGGTACTCAAAGCCTTTCCAGGGAATATGCAAACATGATTGTTTTAAGGGGGAGAATATTCTCAACCATATTTACTTTTTTCTAAAACTGAACTGTAGAAAATGCCCATGCATTTGTGGTGTTTTGATGGCCTCTTATCCTAGTTCCCCTTTCTAAAGCATGTTCTTTAACTTTTCAAATGCACTCAAAACTTACATGGTGTATAACCCTATGGTATAAAACTAGGGGACCAAACAAAAGAACGATTCAAAATATGGGTTTCAGTGAAGCTTCCTTTGATTAAGCCACCATAAAACCTCTACTAGCATTGCTATCTTTCCCTGTTTTATGTTATTTTCTGTAAAGACAAAGCGTGGCTTTAGAAATGGATATTTTGGTCTATGTAAAGCTGTTCTGAGTCTAGATGTACTGAGAGCGGGCAATGGGAGTGATGATAATTTGCATTAAGCCATTATTGCCTCTTCCATTCTCCAGCTATGGTCAAAGACCGAATCAGTTCCTAGGGCATACGGCAAGAGCAACAGAGTTCAGTAAGAAATATTAAAGGGCATCAATTTATTTTATCCAGCTCATAGAAAGTTCTTTATGGTATGTATGTGTGCATGTATCTATGTATGTATGAATGTATAAATAAATGAATGAATATATGTATTAATATGTCTTTTAGAATTAAAAAGTGATACAGTTTAGATGTTGTAGAGTATATCCCTGTTTCCTTTAAAAAATGATGTCAGGCCTTTTCTGACTTATATTACTGACTAAATTATATGGCAAATATTTTTCTGTTGGTTGAGTTAACAATCTGCATCTATAAAATATTCTGTTTTTGTGTTTTTTTTAACTTCACATTTATTGAGGTTTAACTTATATACATTTTAGATATACAATTCTAAGTATTTTGACAAATATATACAGTTATGTTATCACCATACAAACTGGATTTATAGAATTATTTTCATCATCCTATCAAGTTCCCTTGTTGTCCGTTCGTAATTAATCCTCTTCTCACTTTTTATCACTGAATATCCATTGTATGAATGTACCATAATTTGTTTATCTGTACCCTGGCTGATGGTCATTTGGGTTGTTTCCAGTTTTTGATGATTATGAATAAAGGTGTTACAAACACTCTTGTACATAAAATTGCCTGAATATATATTTTCATTTCTCTTATAAGTACCTAGGAATGGGATTGTTAGGTTTTATGGTAAATATATTATGACTATAACATTAGCAACTGCCAAACTATTTTCCAAACTGCCTGTCCCATTTTGCATTTTTACAACAGCATAAAAGAATGTGTTTCTCAGCATCCACGTCAGCACTTGGTATTGTCAGTTTTTAAAATGTTAGTCATTCTACTGGGTATGAAGTAATATATCATTACAGTTTTCATATGCACTTCCCTAATGACTAATCTTGTTGAACGTATTTTCATGTGACAATTTGCCACTTGTATCTATTCTCTGGTGAAGTGTCTGTTTAGATACTTTGTCCCATTTATGAGTAATTTATTTTCTTATTACTGAGCTGTGAGGGGTCCTTACATATTTTGGACACAGGACCTTTATCAGATATGCATTTTGCCATTACAAGATTTTGACAAAAGTATATTTAAAACATAGGATGTTGATGATAACATTTTATCAAAATACATTGTGTTGAAAAAGGTGTATTAACTTAACTATATTCCAAGTTTCCTAAATTTTCCCAAATAAGTAAAATTTTCCTGAGTAAGTTAAATGAGGTACCAACAAGAGAAAGAGCAACAGGTATAACTAACAGATATTTACTATGTTTTGGTGAAGCAGAAACAGGGAAAATAAATGGCTCTAGTGACTGTGTTACAAAGCATTTTGCTGGCTAAGCTATTTCTATTCTCTTTTTTTTAAAGATATAGTTGAGTTGTTAGCTGATAAACTATTAAATATAATTTTTGATGGTTAATCACACAGTGATTTTTGGCATATAACTCAGAAGGAGTTCGAAGAATTGAGTTACACTATTTTAAAACTACTTGCCTTAACCCACAAATTCATTTCTTTTATGTAATCACCATTTTTTAGCACTTAAATGAGTAAATGTGAAATTAGAAATAGGGTTTATGAGTAACCCTGTCACATTCTGGCAATAAATGATGCTATCCATGATAGATGGACTACTTGGGGTTAAAAAGTACCCTATGTTTTATTTAGAGAAATACTTTCAGTGAAGTGTGTTACTTATCAAAATTTGTATTATTTGTGTTAACGTCAGTGTACTGGTAGCAACTGAAATAATATCATCACACAGGAAAACTTCTTTTTCAAACCTTAGACATGTGAACATAAAAAATTTAATAAAAATTAAATTTTATAAACATACCTCTTTTTTACAAAAATATGATTGTTGGTGATCATACTTTTGGTTCTTTTTTATTTGGTTCTTTTCTTTCAGAAAAGAATCAGATGTATTAAGATAACACAATATATTATATTGTATTAATAATACAATGTATTAAGAAAATTATATTTATTTTAAATATAATACAACATAAAATATATTAAGATAACACAAGTTGAAAGAAAAAAGAGAATGGAATAAATGTCCAGTATATGTTTGAGTGGATAATTATGAATCTCTAATTGGTGTAGTATAAAGATTCCAGTAGAAACATCTAGAATTGTCATTATTTAGAATTCTCCAGATATTACATGCTTTGCAACTATTTCAATTTATGATGACAAATTTTAAATATTAACTTAAAATATGCCTATTGTAGACAATTTTTCTAAATTCTTTTAAGACATTGAAAAGAAAAAATTTTGAAACATAGGTCATGACCTTTATAATTTCTTCCCCTTTCTTCCTGGCAGTTGTGACATATGGCCCTGGTCTCGTTGTTCTAGTTTTGAAGCTTCTCAGTTTGTAATTACAATAGCAATAATCTTCCCGGGACACTGAGTAGATGACTCGCTCACCCAGTGCCCTGTGTCCTTCCCACGTTGGCTGGCAGCAAAGCCTCAGCTGTCTGTGCCAAACTTCTTTCTCCAGAGCTCAGCCTTGACATTCTTCCTGAGCAGCTCAACAAAAGCATTATAATGGAACAAAGCACCCGGAGTGACTCTTTACTGGGCATTCAGAAATTTATAAAAGGATTTATTATTAAGGCTTGGGGTTTTGTTTATTAATTGATTTTTATTCTCTTTTGTTTTCTGGTCAAATTCTGCGTGTGTTGTGTGTGTGTGTGCGTGAGAGAGTGAGTGAGAGAGAGAGAGAGAGAGAGAGAGAGAGAGAGAGAGAGAGATTGTTTTGTTGGAGTCCTGAAAAGCTTTTTTTCCAAAATTTTCAAAGCTTTGGACTAAAACCCATAAATAAAACTGAATCGCTCACATCCCACAAATGCACAACCATGTGTACTCGACACCAGCATTTTTTTATACTTCAAAGTTTGGGCTCTTCTACATTGGACGAGCTCCTGCCATTGGTCCCCTGCCCCCAGGACATGCATGTAGAGAAAGGAAGCAATCTCCTTTGGAAGAGAGGTGTGTTGGACCCCTTGGACGAAGGTGCTCTATTTCAAGAAAGAATGAACAGAAAGACATTCAGAGAGGGTCTAGCAAAGCACTTCATGAGGGTACATCTACCCTGTGACTTGTGAAGCACCCCCAAATACACTTAACGTGGTAGGACATTTTGTTTCCCATCAGGTGAAACAAACACCTGATTTCTCTATTGATCCTCAGGACAATGCCTTTGCTTTCTTTCCCTCCTTGATACTATTTCCCCCCTTTTTTAAATATTGAACTGAGGTCCATATGGCGTCTCTGTCCTCCCTTCCTTCCCATGGGGTTGGCACTCATTTTCCCCATTATTTCAATGAGTAATGACACCAATCCTACCAGGGCTTTACACTTTCCCCTTTCTACAAAATAAAGAAGAACCAACCCAAATATGCTGCAACAGTCAGCTTCAGGGATTGTGACTAATTTCTAAGCTCTCTCTGTGCTCTGTAGTAGAATTCTGGCTGTCATTAGACACTTGGCTTTTTTTCTCAGAGACCTTGAGCAAACTTTATTTACAGTGCACACTGACTTCTATTACTACATAATACAGAAAATATTTGCTTCATTATGAAGCCAACTGAATATTTATTTTGATTTTTGTTACTTGTGGTAAACAGAGTTCAAAACACTCTACTACCATTGTTCCAAACTAGTCAAAAACTATGTAAACTATCAGCATAGTGATTGTGTGGCCCAGATCTTGTGATTGCCTCACCTCCTTTTCCAGCAAAAAGAAATTTTTTTTAAGTTCATGTCCATTTAAAATTTTAAAGCAACTTTTCCCCCTCAGGACTGTCTTTCATCCATTCTGGTGATTGCCTTCTATGGGAAGTCATTTCACAATGAAGTCTTTTCAAGGTACTTTTGCAACTAAACCTTTTCTTTGGATAAAGTCCAAAGTAGGTCTAATTCTGCTCTAAGGCAAGCAGTATTGCCCCAAACATCAAGAGTGCTCTTTTTTAGCTGACATGGGTAAGAACATGTGTTTTAGAAATGTGTTTGCACCCAGATGTATTTTATCTATATTTAGATATATAAAACTGGCTTTGCTGATTACATTTAGTTCCAGAACCAACCTGCCTTGTATACTCAAATTTGCTCTAAAAGATTGTCCAGACTTAAAATGGACCTGCTTGGCCTCCTCTATGGTGTAGCTTATGCATGTGCATTTTATGAAACCATGTCAGTCCAGGCTGTCTGTGTCTGTATCCTTGCTCTTCAACATTTTGTGATTAATACTTTCTGTAGTTTGGTAGACTTTTGATTGATTTTAAATCTCACCATAAACCCCATATCAGTTTTTTTTTTTTTTAAGACAAATCAATCCTGAGTAGCAGAACATCTTTAAATGCTGAGAAAATCATGGATGCCAGCACAAATCCAGATTAATATTTATGTCAACATCCCCACCCCTCACCCCCTTCAGCCTCTGGACATATCTTCCCACTGAGAATTTGGGAGTGAGATTTAGTTTCTGTCCTAGACTTAAGACTACAACTGCAGTCTGGAACTTCAATCCTAACAGACCACTTTTAGTTGCTTTTTTCTTTCTCTGCTTTAAAGGACATTTATAACTCATTGGCCTTCCTGCTAGAGCTGCTCATACAACTGAGCTAATTTGAGTGTTGTATAGTAGGAGAAAAAAAATTAGGGGCTTTGAGATCAGATGTGATCTACCATTCCCCTGGTTGAAGCTTTTGTGTAAGTTACTAATTTTCCCAAACCACAGTTTCTTCTACAAAATAAGGAAAATAATATCTATATCATAAAGTAACTAACAGAATTAAATGTAATAATGTCTAAAAGTACTTGACACAGTATTGGGTGCATAGTAAGCATTTTATTATTATTCTTACTTAGTACATTCATTGTCCTGATTGTTTTGATAAAAGTAGTATTTAATGCAGGTTTTGAAAAGTATTGGACTTTTCATATAAATGCAAATAGTGGTCAATCAAAATTGTTTTATTTTGTTTTATTGCTTTGTTTTATTAAAATTCAACTGAAGCAAAAAAATTCAAAATGTCTCCAATCAAGTAGGGCATCTGATACTTCTGATATTTTGTACGAGTCTGAGTTAGTATATTTCTTTGGTATCATGCAGTAACCTGTTTGTTAATAGCAAACCTCTTAATTCTTCAGTTTCCCCATCAATAAAATGACATGACAAAACAACTTTGAAACCAACGAATAAAGTAATACCAACATTACTGTTAACTGTCCATTATGTAAATAATGGATGTTGGTGAACCATTTTAGATCTACTGTGATTCAAAGATGTACACCCAAGGACATCTTTTTTATATTTAGAAATGTAGAAGAATGAAGACTTGATTTTATCAAGTCTAAACTTCAACTTATTTTTGCATATTGCATGGTCAAAGCACTCATTATCAGTAATTTTAATTGTTTTTCCTGAGGAGAAAAGACAAATCTAATGCTTAATGGTAGTGACCCACTGGTGAGCTTTGGAAACAAAGTTTATATGTTTGGGTACCATCAAATTGAGCCAGTGAATAAAGAATGTATTTATCAACTATCAGAACCATCCTATAAGAATTTTAATCTTGAGAACAAACTATTCCCCACCAAGGAAAATGAGTACATACATTTATTTTATTGAAGAATAGCACAGTTTTTAATAACTTGAACTTTGGAATCCAACTGAATGGGTTTTAATCCTGAATCCACAACAGTCTATCTGACCTTAGGCAAATTATCTACCTAAACTCTCTGAATCAGTTTCCTCACCCGTCAGATGAGGTTAATCATAGTACCTACCCTGCTGGATTATAGAGAGAAAATTAAATCAGAAGACATGTAAGGGAAGTGGAAAAGTGACAGGCACAAAGAAATGACTCAATAATATTAGCAGTTGTTGATTATATATGCAATAATATTGTTGATCATATTTAGTAATATTAGCAGTTGATATTATTAGTCCCTTGGTAAATTTCAGAGTTTTATTTTTAGTTGGTAGGAGGAAAGACATTAAATATTGCATTTTGCATTTGGATGAAAATTTAAGGACATTTGTCTATCCTCATGCCTGTGTATATCTTTTGGCTGTCACTCAGAGACCTATATCTGTTTTTCATTATAACCTATATCTGTTCTTCTTTCCTCAAATATTTAAAGGAAGCAAACTATAACCCTGGCCTCAGGGAGTGAATATTCTTTCAATAGAGAAAAGGCATAGACAGGTAAAATTCTGGGAATCTGCTTGAAGACTAATCCTCAAAGCTTGCATAAAAAAAAAAGATTCTATTACTTTATGTTTAGAGAGGGAGAGATGTATGGATGTGATAGAGAAACATTGATTGGTCGCCCTGACTGGGGGATCGAACCCTCAATCCAGGCATGTGCAATTCACCTGGTGACCTGTTGCTTTGCAGGATTATGCCCAACCAACTGAGCCACACCAGCCAGGGCTCAAAGCTTGTTTTTTTTTTGTTTTTGGTTTTTTTAATCCTTTAAGGCTAAAGTTCAAAATAGTGAACATTGGTAGATTTTTACATATACATAATATTTTTCCTTTTGTTTTCATTAATTTTTTTTTGTTTTGTTTGCACTTATATCAATGTTGGAGGATCATGGATTTTGGAATCAGAAATAACTGAGTTCAAATCCACTTCCATCATTTAGTAGCTGCATGAACTTGGGCAAGTTCATTAGTCTCTGTGTGTTCTAATTTTTTCATCTACAAAAGAGAAATATTACCTGTTAACTCAAAAAAACCAATGTGAGGGTTAAATGGAATGGCATTTGTGAAGCACTCAGCACAGTAACTGACCCTTAGTAGGTTCTCAGTAATTTTCCTTCTTGTATTAACTGCATAACCAAGAAAATAAGGATTATAAGAATTCTCTAAAACCAAGAAGCCATGCTCATATATGATTGATACCATGGTAACCTCCTACAAGCTTTTCTTAATCCATTTTATCCTCAAGTAGAATGGTTTCTGGATATACCCACATAAGAATATCATTTCTACAGAAGAGGTCACCCAATTTTTCTTCTTACCTAAATTTGAAACTATACCTCTGACATTAGAACACAAAATGACCTCTATTTCACAACCATTTATTTCTAAGCCACCATCCACTAGTGAGGGGAAAAAAAGTTTGCTACTTTATATTTCAGAGCCATTTCTACTTGTGGCATATAGAGACAATGTATTCAAATGAATATTGGCAATGTTTAAAAATCTATATAGAGAAAAATTCCTAGCTTTTTCCCCCCTAACATAGTAGTTTGGGTCACAAATATATAGCAGATCTATTTGTACCTCATCAAGAAACTCAAAATCAGTACACAACTAGATTGGGGGGAACAAAACAAAACTTCAAATTAACTGGAACTTTGATTTACCCCAAACTGATAAGTTACTTTTCTTTCCCACAGTCTTCAGTTATCATCTGCTTACTAACATTCCCTCGAGTCCACCTTCCAACTCCGAGTTCTATACCTAGAACTTCCATGGCTGAATAGCAGAACAGAAAACCCTGGGAAGAATAGCTCATTGGCTTTGGCTTCAATCTACTTCTAAGAAGGCTCAGTGTTCTTCTGCAGATAAGTCTTTAACATTTATCCAGGCACTGGTATTCATTATACACCGAAGAGAAAGACAAAAGAAATATATCCTCAGATAGATCATAAAAAGTTTTCAGCTCATCAGTGACTTCCTATGAGGTCATCAGCAACAGGAAAGCTAGAACAGTTAATTTAAGCTCCACAAAAACTGAAGATGAAATTACAAGTTCAGTATTGACTTAGTTATGTGGCCTAGTGTGTAGAGCAGAGCTGACTTTAATATATGTTTCCTTATCCCTATAAAATACATCAAAGACCAGAGTTTCAAAGCCCTGCATAGCTGGCTATTTGCAAAAAGGTATATCCAGGCCCCCAAAGCCTTCATTTTAAGCAGATGGCTGCGTCAATGGCAAGGTTAGAAATTGCGAGCACAGGCTTGTAAAGACACTGTTAAACACCAGCCTGACTATGGGGGGGCTGGCATGGAGGCAGCCAGAAACACTACTCCGTTCTATAAAACCAGGTACTCTGGCTGACTTGCAGCAGATAGGAGAAGGCCTTGTAGAAACACAATTCCTATTTGTTTTTCCCTGGCTGGGAGGCAGCCTCAACGAAATGATTGGCGTGCCACTAGGGGCACTCTCTTGTATTACCAAGTTTACAGTGATGGCAAAGCCACCTGTCAAGGAGCTCCATCTTATTAAAAAGTTTAAAGAGAACAGAATGAAGTGTCAGGTTCCTCTCCTTATCTTAGCAGCTGGAGGTAAATTATTAAACCCGTTTTGGAATTGTGCAGTTAAGCTCCTCCTCTGAGACTGTAAAAACAAATATCTAGCAACTTTCAGAGATTTAATATCTATTAAAGGAAAAGACAACTAAACTGAGGATTTTCCCTCCTTTTCGGAGAGTACAAAGCATACATCCAACCGAGCTGCTAATGTCTGCCGTCATTTGAAAATACAGTGTCTCCCAACTTTGAACTTTAATAACTCTCTTTGAAAATCTCCATGGCAGAGATGACTTAAACCTTTAATAAACACTTGGCAAAATTTCAGAGAATGGCAAATTATATTTGTTTTCTCTCTCTTCTACTTTCCTCAAACTTTGGAAATCATACTGTAGAAGACTGAAGCTTAAATTCTGCTATGAAGATTTAAAATACACATTTATCACATATCCTAACAGGTGTAACAGTCCCTGTAAAATTTAAAGCAACAAACAAACAAGCAAAATATAACCAAAGCATTGAAACTGAGAACAAGGCTGACAGTGACCAGAGGGGAGAGGGGAGGGAATTTCAGGGGAAAAGGGGAAGGGTTTAGAGCAACAAGTATAAAGGGCACATGGACAGAAACTAGGGGGGATGGAAATAGGAAGGAGGTGGGGAGGGCTGGGGCGGTGGGCTGGGATGGGAGTAAAAGACAGAAAACTGTACAAGAACAACAATAAAAATAAAAATAAAAATAAAAAAGCAGCTCTTGGATAAAATGCTTATTTTAGAAAAGGCTCTAGCTATGCCTTCAAAAGATATTGTGTGTCCTATGTATGAAGAGTGTTTAAAAAAGGGATATTTTTAATACCCAAGGCCACAAGAAAAGCCAGCACCTTTTTTCCTATAGCAAATATTTTATTCACAATTGGTGTATATATTAACATAATGTTCATTATTGTCCAGCCATTCCAAAGTAGCTATTTACTGGAATAGATTTTGATTGGTTATCAGAATTTGTTATTATATGTTTTTTGCCTAGTAAATTTTCGTATACTTGAGCAGTACAAAAATCTTGGTGAAAAATTGAACTGAGAACCTTTTGTTTCAGGTAACATAGCTTAAAGCTCTATGTTCAGCCATTTGGAGAAATTGTGTTTCAAATGTTATTCCTCCCAGGCTGAGATCATTACACTCCAAGCCTCATGAGACATGCATATCTGAAGTTTTTAAAAAAATCTTCTTAGCATCTCCTATTAAAGAAAAAATGATTTCTTTTATAAACTAAGCAGGTCTTTGAAGAGGCATCATGCCATTCTTCATCTTCTGACATTACACATGAGGCTTTAGATTTGTTTTTATTTTGTGTAGTGAATTCTTTTCCAGTCCTTGGTGAATTTTCCAGATCTTCCTTTCTATCCCCAACAAAAAGAAAACATGGAATCTGAAATCCTGTCTTATTTTAAAACTGATTAGGAATAAGATGTGTATAGCAGCCTTGTGAGTAAGAACTAATATTCACCACTTGAATCCCTTGCTAGTCTGGATTTCCCCACAGAACAGTTTAACTGTTAGAGGAATGAATGTACCAGTATTTTCTTTTCTTTAAAAAAATTGAGACATAATTCACATATATAAAATTCATTCTTTGAAAGTATATAATTCAGTAGTTCTTATTATGTTCACAATGTTGTACATCTATCACTACCATTTAATTCCAGAATATTTCCATCACCCCAAAAAGAAACCCCATACATGGGAGCAGTCACTCCCCATTCCTCCCTCCCTCACCTCACCCCTGACAGTCATTAATCTGCCTTTGTCTCTACAAAGTAGATTTGCCTACTATGGACATTAAATATAAATGGAATCATATAATATGTTGACTTTTATGTCTGGCTTCATTCACTTAGCATAGTGTTTTCAGGGTTCATCCATATTGTAGCATAATCAGTACCTCATCCTTTTTATGGCTCAATAGTATTCCAACACTTCCTTTAGTAATTGCCCATGAGTAGCTAATCTGGGTCTTTGAATTTCTTCAAGGAGAATATTAAAACTACATGCTAAAATATTAATAGTTCAATCAAATTAATTTTGAAGTTAAAAATTACTAGTATTCTAGTAAATTAAAAAAACAAATTTTCTTTTAATTTCATTTTCTCAATAATGATCAAAAAACCCACAAAACTTTTCACTGGAAAAATCTCCAAAACATGATAACTTCTTCAAGGTGGTATGCATAATATTAAATTTTAAGCATTTTCAAGGTAGGTCTAATTATAAAATAAGTAAGAAACATTTGACTTTGAATTAAAGACATATATTTGGGAGAGTTCTGGACAAGATGGAGGCATAGGTAGATATGCTCTGCCTCCTTAGGCAATCACAAGAAGAATTACGACTAATCTCAAAACAAAAACCACACAGAACTGCCAGAAAAATCAAACCAGATGGAAATCTAAAAACCAACAATTTAAAGAAGCCATATGCACCCAGTGGATAGAGGGACAGAGTCATGGAGTCCAGGCAGAGAGGACACAGTGTGGCATGGAGAGGTGGTAGTGGCAGAATGGGGTCCCATATTCACATGTGGTAGAAAAAATTGGGAGGGATATCATGGGAGTGAGTGATCCCAGCCCCAGGCCAGATGACACAGAGCTCCAGTACCAGGAAAACAAAACCTCTTAACTTCTGGCTATGAAAACCAGTGGGGGTTGGGATAGTGGAAGAAACTGCCAGTTTCTCAGGAGAGTCCATTTCTAAGGGCCTACATGGACTTAGAAGTATGCAAATTCACCCACTCTGGGAACCACCAGCAGGGCAACAGTTAGAAGGGTGCCAGTCGTATATGGGAAGTGGAGAAGTGAGTGGAAATGGGCCAAGTGCTGGACAGATCTTCAGAAGTCAGGTAGGGGCATTGTCCCTTCTCCAACCCCTCCCACCACACACAGCCACAAATAGTGAAGCAGGTTGCTCCATCCTGGTAAATACCTAAGGTTCCATCTTATATAAGTTAACATGTGAGTTGAGACAGGGAGTCAAAGCAGTTCTACGTAATTCACAGAAACAAACACAGGGAGGCTACCAAATTGAAGAGACAAAGAAACATGGCCCAAATGAAATAACAGAACAAAACCCCAGAAAAACAAGTAAATGACATGGAGAGAGACAAACTATCAGATGCAGAGTTCAAAGCACTGGTGATTAGGATGCTCAGAGAACTCAATGAGTATTGCAAAACCATAAGGGAAGAAATGAAGGTTACACTAAGTGAAATAAAAAGAAATCCACAGGGAACCAAGAGTGAAGGTTAGGAAGCTGGAATTCAAATCAACAATTTGGAATATAAGAAAGGAAGAAATAAACATTTAATCAGAACAGAAAGAAGAAACAAGAATTCAAAAAAAAAAAAAAGAGTAGAGTACAAGAAGACTCTGAGACATCTCCAAAAGTGCCAACATCCAAATCATAGGGATGCCAGGAGGAGAAGAGAAAGAGCAAGGAATTTAAAACTTATTTGAAAAAATAATGAAAGAAAACTTCCCTAATTTGGTGATGGAAATTGATATACAAGTCTAGGAAGCACAGAGAGTCCCAAACAGGATGGATGCAAAGAGGACCACATCAAGACACATTATAATTAAAATGCCTAAGGTTAAAGATAAAGAGAGAATCTTAAAATCAGCAAGAGAAAAGCAGTTAGTTACCTACAGGGGAGTTCCCATAAGACTGTTCACTGATTTCTCAAAAGAGACTTTGCGGACTAGAAAGGACTGGAAAGAAATATTTAAAGTCATGAAAAGCAGGGGCCAACAGCCAAGACTGCACTACCTAGAAAAGATATCATTTAGAATTGAAGGGCAGATAAAAAGCTTTCCAGACAAGAAAAAAACTGAAGTAGTTCATCATCATCAAACCATTACTATATGAACTGTTAAAGGGACTTATTTAAGAAAAAAAGATCAAAACTATGAACATTAAAATGACAACAAACTCACAACTATCAACAACTGAATCTAAAAAAATAAAATAGAAACAAACTAAGCAAACAACAAGAGGAGGAACAGATTCATAGATATGGAGATCATGTGGAAAGTTATCAGCTGGGATGAAGAAGGGGAAGATTCAAGGAAATGGTGCTGGGAATAAGAAGCATAATTGGTAGGTACAAAATAAGGGGAAGTTAAGAATAGTATAGGAAACAGAGAAGCCAAACAACTTATATGCATGACCCATGGATATGAACTAAGGGGGGAGAATGCTGGTGAGAAGGGGGTACTGGGCAGAGAAAGAGGGGCACAGGGAGCAAAGGTGGGGCAACTGTAATAGCATAATCGATAAAATGTACTTTAAAAAAGACATGTATTTTTGAAACAGTCTATTGTTTACTAACATAAAGTATCATTTTTATTCATCCCCAAAATTTAGCCTAAGATATTTTTCATGAGGTAAATCCATTAAACTTATCCCTCTAGCCTAATTCTCAGTGTGGTTTCTGGTCCATCGTAGGTGTTTGTTGAATGAATGGATGTACATATTGATCAATGGATGGATAATGATTTAGAAATCACATTATAGCCTCTCCTAACACTAAGTAATCTTTAGCGGTGATATGAATACATTCTTTCATGGTCTGAAATATTTTTTAAGTAATACTATATACAAAATATGAAGCTAAGGGGTATACAGGGAAAATATACTCATGCTAACTCTTGTATGTTTTCTGAAGGCAGGACCCAAATATTTATCAGAGACAGTTATATAAATTATATATGTAAAATATGTATAAAAACTTTTATAATAAGAGTAACATGTATATGTGTTTGTTCTTTAATGAGAGAGGAAAATGCAAACATGTTTTAAGAAGGCAGTAAGTGCCAGGCACTGGGAATATGAAAAGTGTTAAATGCTGGGTATATAGAAAGAATAAGATATGCTCTCTGTCCCTCTTTGAGGGGGAAAGAGTTCTGTCATAAGACATGTTCCTCTGATTGGTGGAGGAATGATGTCAGAATCATATGGAAGTTGGCTGGTGGATACCCAATTTCCCCAACCCTTGCTATACACAAGGTGTGCTAATGCATTTGTGGCTGACCAGCTGTGGAGGATGGCAGGTCTGTGCCAAACACCGTTCTACCCATCTTCTTCCTCTCAGCTACCAGGCCACGTGCTCTGCTGGAAAGTGACTGGTGCTGGTTTTCTGATCTGGCTGTCTTTTGCCTTTTCCCCATTACTCAGCAGCCTCAACTCTTCCACATTTCCCCTTCTATTAAGCTTTTACTTCATGTTTTAAAAGTAAAGTTCTATATTGCTGGTAGTATTTGTTAGGAATCTAGCATACCTTTGGAATGGTGCTAGTGTTTTTATAGGTTTGTTATTGTTTTTGTGGGTGTTCTGCTCACACAGTTTCCTTAGGCATTGAGTGGCTTGCCCTGATCAAATTTTCTTATAAATCGTGTTCATTTTAGAGTATGTTTCCCAGGATGCAAGATTTTTCAGACAGGCCTATCACTCTGTAGGAGAATTGCCTGTAAGTGTCAGAGCATAACAACAAATATGATGGGAATTATATATAGAATATTATAAACAGAGAATTCTGAGGATGATCAGCGGTGGTTAGCTAGCCAATGCTACAATGAAGATCTCTCAGGATTTGAGGGAAGATTTATAATGGAATACAAATAGCATGTTGCGGGATGGTAAGAAGCAGCATACTGTAATGATTAAAAGTCTTGGCTCAAACCACATTGGGGGTCAGAGGGTGGACCACTTTCTTATTATATAACATTGGGTATACAGATTCTCCTCTTTACATCCCATTTCATTATCTATCAAATTATAGTCCTATAGGTTATTCACGAAGATGAAATGAGATAATAATGTAAAGTGCTTCGTATCTTGCTTGGCCTTCTTCAGTGAGTACTGATTAAGTGCCTGGGAGCCAAGCACTGCTTGAGAGTCTGAGAATATACAGCTTCGAACAAAGTACAATGTAGGTATTCAATTTTCTAAAACGTTAGCTCTTAGAATGGTGTTTCTCATTTTCTTATACCCGCCATATATTTCTAAAAACTGAGTTTCTTCAATAAGAAATAACGATGAGCAAATTTAGTCATTAGGAAATTGCATTCTCTACTGCCTTGCTGGAATAGATCATTAAAGAAAGTGAAGACAGGCCCCAGGAGTGACCATGTTGCCTAAAGCACACAGACTTTGCCATTGCTGGATGGGGTGGCTGGTCATGACCTAGTGAGGAAGACACTATGTTTCTTAAGATGCTTTCACAATGCAATGCCCATGGAGCTTCTAAAAGAAACTTTGCAACAAAACAATATGGATTCATTTAAAAACAAGAAAGAAGAAAAAGACCTGCCAAATCCCATCATGTACAGCTGGGGAGTGTGTGTAGAAGGGGGAAGGAGGCACAAGGGCTGGGGGTGAGGGGGCAGGGAGCTCTGGAGGCTTTGTAGCTACTGGGGTACCCTGGGTCAGCACACTTGGTGAAATGCACAAATCAGATTCAGAATGCCAAAGCGGGGGAGGGAGGGGGCAGTCTGGGAGAGGGGCGCCCGTACTCTTTCTGCGTTGGGCTTGTCTGTTTAGGTAAGCTGAGCGCAGGGTCCTCGCTGGCTGCCGAGGAGCTGGCGCCGGGCACAGGACTCTCAGCCAACAACAGCAAATGGTGGCGGCTAGGAGGAAGCCTGCGGTGCTGCAGCCCCCTCTAGGGTAACATTCAGGAGCTCGAGAAGAAAGCAAATGCAAGAGGGCAGCTGAGAAGGGACAGGGCTTGAAACCCGAGCGACGACTTGGGGCTGAGTGAGAGGAGGAAGAAGCCAGCCAGCTGTGGTTCCAGAATGCTGCTGTCAGGTCTTGCTGACACCAAAGCAAAAACATCCCTCACCACCTGAGGAGCTGGGAGGCTGAGTTCAGCTCTCCATGGGGGTGGCTACCCTGGCGGGGTTGGGTTCCTTGCAAAGGATCAAAAGGGGAGCTTGCTACTCTTAAAGCAAAAGTTGTCACGCACTTTTCAGAGAGGGGTTTGTTTTCACCAGAAGTTATTTTTCGAAAGTAACAAAGTTTGGAGTGAGAGTGTCTTTATTTTTCCTATCATTCTCCCCTTCCCTTCCCTTCCCTTCCCTTCCCTTCCCTTCCCTTCCCTTCCCTTCCCTTCCCTTCCCTTCCCTTCCCTTCCCTTCCCTTCCCTTCCCTTCCCTTCCCTTCCCCTTCCCTTCCCTTCCCTTCCCCTTCCCTTCCCCTTCCCTTCCCCTTCCCTTCCCCTTTCCTTCCCCTTCCCTTTCCCCTTCCTATCCTTTTCTTTTTCTTTTCTTTCTCCCTCCCTCCACCCCTCTCCCTTCCTCCTTTTTCCTCCACCCATGATTAAGACCAGAAATGTGCAATGAATGCTTTCCTGTCACACAAGGCCAATGAAGAGAATTTATATTCTGCCAAATGTTATCTGGCATGATGTGGAGAATAAACAAGACACAGCATACCATCACCAGCCACATAGTAGCAAGAGTGTCACTACCCTTCACTGTCTTGGGGTAACCTTGCTCCTCTTCTTCCCACCCCAGCTTGAAGGCAGGCAGGGATTAGGAGGCAGAGATGAGTAAGTGCCCAGGAATAGCACTAGGTCTTGGCACTGTGTGTGTATCAATGTTAACAGCTGGGTGTATAAATCATGCTCAATAAGGATTTAGTGGCAACATTCGGTCTCAGATTAACCCAGCCAGCAGGCAGACACTGTCTTCTTGCTAAGGCTGGGCAGCTCTAAAGGTCGCATGACCCCCTGGGATTAATGCTGGCATTTAATGAAATACCTTGCTTATCACTGTTCTGGGCCAAGGGCTTTATTTCTGACTGAGAAGAAATCCCTTCTAAATATGTGATCTAGTGTTGTGAGTTGCTTTCCTAAACTCTCAGAAATTATCTTAAATCAGGCTCTAGAGAGCTAGTTAGCTACAAACAGTTTTCAAGAATTTAGAAGGGGATGAAGAAGACGGAGAGGGCAGATCAGGAAAGGACTTTTGTGACATGCTAAGAAGTTCAGGCTTGACTCTATAGCAGTGAAAAGGCAGTTAAAGGAATTTAAACTTTGTACAAAACAGAGTAATAGAATGTGGGCTGTCATAACTGCAAAAAAGAGGTCCCCTTGGGAGAAATAGGAGGGAGAAATGAGGGTCTGAACTAAAGAATGAGCAGCAGAAATTGAAAGATGCAAGAGCTATTAATGTGGTAAAATTTACAGGACATGGTGACTTTATGGAAATGGGATGTGAGGAGAAGGAGAACATTTCTGGCTCCTGAATCCTAGCTGTGTGGATGCTACTGCCATTAAAAAAAGATGAGGGAATTAAGAAGTAGGTTTTCAAGGGGATTGGAGTGAAGGTAGTGAGTTCATTTTTGATGTGCAGAGTGTGAGGTCCCCATAATAGCCAATGCCACCCAGTGGGAACCCCTCAGCCACAGGGAATTGTTCTGCCCAAGATTACAACCCTCCCAGATGGTGGCCCACAGCCAGTGACTGGCTGAGACCCAGATACAAAGGCGTGCTCCACGGTTTCAATTTGGTGCAACTCTGAAGGGTTATTTCAGCTCTAGAGCTCCCCTAGGCTCAGCGACAGCCTCACTGTGAGTCAGCTTTTCCCTTCACTTGCTCCTTCCTTCCTTCCTTCCTTCCTTCCTTCCTTCCTTCCTTCCTTCCTGGTGTATCTCCCAAGGGTACATCCCAACAAACCTTCATCAGGCAATTCTCAACCCAGTCTGTTTCCAGGGAATACTGTATGGAAGGTATAGTTGGAGGAAAAGGATTCCATGAGGATGGCTAAGAAAACAGGAAAGATGTGGTTGTGAAAACTAGTGGAAGAGGAGTTTCTGGGAACAGGCAGGAGTCAATAGTATCAAATACCACAAAGAGGTACATTAGAAAAAAAGGGCCAAAAAGTGTGCACTGAACAACCAAAAAATAGGCCATGGGCAACGATGGCAGGAGTAGTTTAAAGGAATGATAGCATATAACACAGCAATGGGTTGAAGACCTACTGCGCAACATGGGGAAGTGCAGAGAGTCAGTACACACTATTGTTTGAAGAAGCTTGTTAGTGCACATAGAGGGAGAGACAAGGTTGTGGAAGTTAAAGAATGCTACAAGATCAAGGTCCCCCCAAACAGAAAAAAAAAACTGGGCTGAATGGAAATAGCTAATGGAAAGAAAGACGATGCTGTTACTGGGGAAAGAGCAGAACCTTAAAGGAGTGATGTACTTGAGGAGGAGGGGTAGGATGGGATCCAGGGCCAAATTGTTCCCTGGCTGCAGGAAGCTGTGGAAGAGAATGAAGAGGTGGCTATGGCTGTATGCCATCTCCTACATCATCATACCCTTAATCCCTCCCCTTAGTGCTTAAGGTCCTGCACAATCTTCTTCAACCTCCATTTCTTATTTCCCATGAATCGCCTTCAGTCTTGCAATCTTCAACCAGGCCAATGCAAACCCTCCAAGGTTCACCAAATTCTGTTACCACTGAACATTGTTCTTGCCATTTCCTTAGCCTGCTCTTCTGGATTTACCCATAATTACCTGCTTTTAAATTTCTACCTATTCTTTAAAGGAGAAGGTCAAATGTTATCTAACACATTCCTCTTTTCTCTCTGTCCTGGCCTCATGGACCTTTTCTCAAGTCGAAAGTGACTTCCACCTCCAAGTAACATACTCCCCCTCAGAACGCCTTCCTGGACTTCAATTCTTCTAGCTAACCAAATCGATCAGATCTCTCATTCTCAAGTCCTCTTACACATTCTCATAGTAGTGCTTTCCTTTATAGCACATACTACAATGGCAGTTATGTATTTCTGCTAATATTTGATTAAGTCTGGTGTTCTCATTAGACCATAAATTTGCAAGGTCAGGGACTTACCATCAAGTAGTACCTGGCACATTTTTTTTTTTTTTTTTTTTGGTTTGGATAAATAAATGAACGCCTGCTACAGTCTACCTTAGAGGTATTTTAAAGACTAAATAAATTATATTAGGACAGAGAGTATGCATTTTCATCTTTTTATTTCCTAAATATCTAGTGCAGGTCCCCATACGTGGCAGACCCTTCTGTGTGGCATGGGCCCAGCTCCCACTCAGAGATGCACAGGACCCATGCCCACAGATAGGTTCTCTCATGGGAAATCAGGTTTGCAATATACCTAAGCCACTTTTTGCTGAATACTCCCTCACCCTGCAAATGCTTACTGTGACTTCCTAAAATCCATGCTAAACTTTACAGGGACCAGTGTAACCTGCTCAACCACTTTTGCCTTTTCATTTGCTAATATCCTTCTTCTGTGATAGGACTAGGGGCATTGGCTCCTTTTGTTGTAACTGGGGCATAGTGAGTGAGGATCATCTTATAATGAGAGGAGATATTAGAATAAAGGCCTGTCATGGCAGAGGCCGTGGCTTTTGCTGCCCTTGAGAGAAAAGTCACACTGTTGTCCTTTTTCCTCCACCAGACTCGGTAGTCTGTGTGTATGTTTTTATTTCATCCATAATGATGCAGACACTGCTAGCCAGTGTCTGCATCAGCTGGCGCCCTGGAACAGGGACCCAGAGGCCATGAGCCATCATCATTATGGACAACATACCAACTTGGTGGGAATACGCGTGCATCAGCCTAGGTAAGGGCTGATGACCTTACCTAGGAATGCTGTAGGGTGTGTTCGATTCAGAGGAATAGGATTTTCTTCCTAGGTCCCTCTCTCTTGCGACTGCTTTGCAACTCTACCTTCTTTAGTAAGCAGAAGCTTTGCTCCCTCTCCCAGGCTTTTGCTGGGAGGTGACCTCAACCAAGGTCTAGGCTTGGGAGAAAGAGCAAAGATTTTCCCTTTAATCAGCTTTAAAAACATCAACCAGTTACAGGACAGTTTACAGGCGTTTCAGCAAATTCTTTCTTTTAAGCCGCATCTTTTGGCCCATTAAAAAAATTTCTTTGAAGGTTTTTGCACTTCCTCAACCATGAGGAACAGGCTCTCTAAGAATAAGAGCAATGTTTTAGGTTCAGCAGCATCTTGAGGCTGCTGATTTTCTCCCAGATAAGGGATCTTTACATTTTGAAAGTATGGAAGGGAAGGGACAGCAGCTAACTGCTGTTAGCTAACGACATGCGTTGAGGCTAACCGCAGCTAAACTCCCTAGTGGTTTGAGCCAGCTGCAGTTAGCCTCAACGCACGCGGCCTGGGGCGGCGTGGGGTTCTGCAGCACCCCACCCCTTGGGGCCGGCTGGCACTGAGGCCACATCGCAGGCACACCACTATGCCCCAGGGACACGTGCCCCCGGCGGTGACCCGAGGGACACTGCGGCAGCACTCGCCACCGGCCACACCTGCCACTGGGTGGGTCTCTTTGCCCAGCGGAGCAGCTGCGCAGAGAAGAGATTTGTTTCCCTCGCCTCTTTCTCTCCCTGGTCCAGTGTGCGCTAGGGGAGACCTTCCCCGCGCCTGGACACAGCAGTGCACTCGAGACCATTAAAAAAAAAAGTAGTAAATGTATTTGCCAGTAGAGAAAAAACTGTTTCTGGGAGTTGTGAATGTGTTCATAAATTTGTCAATCTAAAGCATGCTTTAAGTGGGATAGGGGGTGCCACGTGTTAAAAAATATTAAAAATCCTCCTGGTTAATTCCAGAGCCGTGACCTTTATTGTAAAAATGAAATATAGGTATATTGTCTTCCGTGTAAGACTAGCCCTTTTCCACAGAAGACAAAGTACCATTTTTTTAACTCAGTACCTGTAAAACACTGAGTGTTTCCTTGGGTAAGAACTGGCTATTCTCCCGAAGGAAACGGTTAATCAGTCAAGTCACAGAAGGCCCTTGGCGCACAACCATTTTTTTGTCTGAAACATATTTTTTCAGAGCACCACCCCCCCTCCCATCTTTCCCACTTTCCTTGAAAACTGTGAATGCATTGCAGCTTGCAGAAAGAGCAAGGGGCCTGTCTTTCCAAGCTAACCTGAAAATATACAAGCTCTCTAGCTTGAGGCCTTTAGTCATTTAGGATGGCCTCAAAAAATTAAAACTGATAATGGCCCTGTATATCTTGCCCATTCTACTCAGGTTTTTCTTCAGCATTGGAATATTCAACATAAAGCAGGAATATCTTACAATCCAACCGGTCAGACAATTTGTAGAACAGGCTTGTCATATTTTTAAAAAACCTTCTTTTTTTTTTTTTTTAAATATTTTATTTATTTATTTATTTATTTATTTATTTATTTATTTATCTTTAGCGGGGAAGGGAAGGAGAGAGGGAGAGAAACATCAATGTGCGGTTGCCTCTTGTATGTCCCCTGCCGGGAACTGGCCTGGCAACCCAGGCATGTGCCCTGACTGGGAATCGAACCTCGATCCTTTGGTTCGCAGGCCCGCGCTCAATCCACTGAGCTACACCAGCCAGGGCTAAAAAACCTTCTTAAAAAATAGAAATAAGGGGGAGTCATGAGTCCTTTCCCCCAAAATTTGATTATGTTAGCCATGTTTACCTATAATTTTCTAAATTGTGATGAATCACTTTGTATTCCAATTGAGAAACATTTTCAGAAGAAGGAGCCAAAGTCATCTTATCCTCAGGTTTTATATAGAGATTCACTGGGAGATGGCTCTTGGCAGGGCCCTGTAGGTCGCTTAACTTGGGGAAGAGGGCGTGTGTGTTTCCATCCCTACAGGTCCTGCCTGGCTGCCAGCCAAAAGAGTAAAGCCTTATCGTGAGTTGAATAGACGCCAAGCTCTGCTACCTGGAGCTGAGAACCAATAGACTGACAGACCAGATGGCCCAGCTGACCCTGAACAACCAGAAGGAAAACAGACATTTACACCGTCACTCACTGGCCTGGGTCTGCCAATGGAGGAGGATGGGGTCTGCCCCAATGACAGGGGCTGAGGCTCAGGCACCTCCTGCAGAGAGCAACAACAACCCCTTGGTGCCCCATAAAGTCCAATGGTTGAACCCTAAAAACTGTTTCAATGTACTGAACTTACAAGTTTGGGTCCTAGCAGCCCTTGGATCCATCCCCCTTTGTCTTAATCCTTATTTGTGCTTTATGATATATAAAAGGTGTTTTTTTTTTAAGAATGGGTTAGGGAACAGCAGACAGTAAGTTTCACAGGTTTAACAGCTACAGTAGCATTTACAAACAAAAAAGCTGGGAGATTAGATGTTGGGAACTGCCCTGCCTGGTTTCAGAGGCTGTAGCCCCTCATGGCTGGGCTGAGTGAGAGCCCAAGGGACCCATTTCTTCTGGGTCTGTTCTGCCAAGAGGACCTGAGCCACTGAGGAGACAAAGCTTATCTCCCTGGCAGGAGCACTGCTTCTGTTTCATCCATATCTGGCCTCCAATGCTTGGTCAGTTAGCCAATGATGGGTAAGATTCCCTCAAGGGAGGGGTCACCTAAGATAGGCATAACCACGTGGAAGGCCCTCAAGGAAGGACTCAGGGGGCCACAGCAAAGAGAGGGTGATGGACCTTTGTCCCCTGGCTATCCGGACACAGCCTGAGCCCTCATTCTGTGAGAACAAGAAAGCTCCACTTAAGCCTGAAACAATGCTGGAGGTGGGTGCGGCCCTGTGCTGGAAAGGGCAGGTTCCCTGGGGCAATCAGGCGTAAGAAAGAAAGCATAAAATCCTATGAAACCTACTTTGCTGATACTCTCAATTTAAATGATAAGGGTCCAAGCCTGAAATAAGTTTGTTTTCCCAGAATTTTATGGCCCTTTAGCTATTTGACCCTGACTCAAAACAGGCCCTCAGAGTTCTTTGAATGTTATCTATTTGACCATTACTGCCTGACAATGATTGATTGGACTTAATCTGAGAACTTGGATCTTTGGAACCACTGGTTGCTTACTGATTATAATAATGTTCTATGTATTTGCAAATTATTTTCCGAGGGTTGTGTGGGAGACCAGCAAACAGCAAGTTTTGTGGGATCATAGCGGTTCTATTAAAACAAAATGGGGGAGATGTGGCAGACCCTTCTGTGTGGCGTGGGCCCAGCCCCCACTCAGAGATGCACAGGACCCATGCCCACAGATAGGTTCTCTCATGGGAAATCAGGTTTGCAATATACCTAAGCTGCTTTTTGCTGAATACTCCCTCACCCTGCAAATGCTTACTGTGACTTCCTAAAATCCATGCTAAACCTTACAGGGACCAGTGTAACCTACTCAACCACTTTTGCCTTTTCATTTGCTAATATCCATCTTCTGTGATGTGATTAGGGGCATTGGCTCCTTTGTTGTAACCCAGGCATAGTGAGTGAGGACCATCTTGTAATGTGAGGAAATATAGAATAAAGGCCTGTCATGGCAGAGGCTGTGGCTTTTGCTCCCCTTGAGAGAAAAGTCACGCTGTTGTCCTTTTTCCTCCACCAGACTCGGTAGTCTGTGTGTATGTTTTTATTTCATCCATAATGACGTGGACACTGCTAGCCGGTTTCTGCATCACCCATACATAGTAGGTAGTCAGTATACCGTAGCTGAGTGAGCAATCAACAGTTTTTAAACTATACTTGAAAATCGTCACTGGACCATGTGATCATGGGGCTGACTGGTACCGGGGACAGCTGTGCCAGGATATTGGAGAAACCTGCAAGACTCTTTCATGCATCCATACATTCCAAAACATGTCTTTAGCGTCTGTCATGCACCAGAAGTTGTTCCAGGTTCTGGGGATACAGTGACGAGCCCCTGTCTTCATGGAGTTTCCAGTCTAGTCATGAACTGTGATGCCAATCCAAGAATCTTGCAAATGTATGAAAAATTCCAATGTGATAATGATTATGAGGACACATAGAGCTGAGTACTGAATGGAGTGATGACAACACACCAAGGCAAGGGACAAAGTGAGATGGAAGAGACAGGTAGGACCAGACCTTGCAGGGCCAGAGGGTCATGTTAAAAATACAGATTTGGTCCTATTAGCAAAGGGAAGTCATTTGAGTCAGGGTGGAAGTGATATTAACCAACTACATTTCTAAACTATCACTGTCTTCAGAGAAGGGAATGGATTGGAAATGAGACACCTCCCTCACAGAATTTTGACCACTCCCTAATCTACAGAAACTTCCCAGCCACTCTTAATATATCACTCTATTTTTTTAATAAAACCTTTGAATATTAAAAATATTCAAATTATTTTGTTTTTTTTCTAATTTTGTATTCTTACCTGCCCCACCTTTCTCCTCTAGTAGACTGTAGGCTCCATGAAGACCAGAAACTTTGTTTATCCTGTTCTTTACTATTGATTACATAGGATGGTTCCTGGAACATAAGGATGTCCATAAACTTTTGCCAACATTGACTTTTAGTTCTATTGCTGGGAGGCGAGACAGAAGGAATATGTACTCAGGCTTCTGGGACTACTCCCATTTCTTCTTGACCATCTTAGCATAGTCTCCTGGTTTTTCCATAAAAATGGGCTTATAGGATCTTACCCAAAGCTCTTGTGACACTAAACTTTTTTAAACAAGGGGAGTTTGCAAACCTCTTAATAGCTTTGTCTTTGTGGAAATAATAGTGGGGCTAAGTATAAATTTACCATTTCTCTGTGATTACTCTTTTTAAGCTACCAAAGTGATTACCAACTACCTTTCCTGAGTTGGAAAAGTTACATAAAGGTTTAGTGTTTCTTTGCCAGACAACTTACCATAACCAATCTGTGTGAAACACTAAAATTTATAATTCTAACAGGTCTTTGTATGGTAGAAAGATATGAGGACTGCAATGAACAGTCCTGACACAGCAAAACATGATGTGGACATGTTTCATGTTGAACCCAGCGGGAAGTCTGTGTTCTACATGTTAGGACACACACAAGCTATGGTCCAGGTCTGCTCAAGTTTTATGAGTTATTCTGTTGCAACTTGAAATATTTGAAAGTTCTCCTCCTCTACTAATAAATGTGTAGTTTAGATTCAAGCCAGTATTCAGGCTTAATTAGCTTTCTGTGAAAAAACTGAGTTTTCTGTTCAGATCTGTGGGATTAATATAAAATTGGTTATAAAATCATGGCTTCCTTTTCAAATTGGGACTTTAATTTGCCCTGTACGATAGTTACCCAGTTTCTTCTGAGGTGCGTCACCATCTGTACACACACCCAGACCAGGGCTATTAAAAGTGATTTGGCTTCCCCAATTTCAGCACCATCAGCAAAGTTCAAAATGGTTTTTTTTTTTTGTTTTTTTGTTTTGTAATGGCAGTATTAAATTAAATCAATTCATTGCTGTCCTTGATAAATGCCAGTAATTTAGATTTTAATCCAGGGGTAAAATTCTCCAGTTTAGTCCAAAGGAAATAAAGAAAAATTATCTTATGTTTCATTTCATAAAGGTCTTTGTCCTATTAGGGGAATAAATATACACCAACACTATATTGATTAGAATGGGCCTCCAATAGAGTCCATATTAAGAACCAATTTATGGTCATTAAAATTATTCCCAACCTTTCAGTGATGAAGTCATACAAATGGAGTTTTTGTTTTTGCTGTTTAGTGACAGCATGGTGAGGGTATATAGGGGCCTGCTCAACTAGTCTCATTTTGTATGTTTCATGCTTTCCTCTTCTTAAAAATAATTAACAGGAGGTTTGTCATTTCAAAAAAATCTAGCCAAAATTATTTTTCAAGATTTAAAATATTTATGTGTAAAAAACAAAAATGTTTTTATTCTAATCCTACTGATCACTAAATGGTATTGCATATTTTGAGTAAATCCAAACAAAAACAGCTTTCCAGTATGGTTAAGGTTTCAGGTGCTAAGTCAAAACTGGAAACGAAGAAGGTAGAGACATACGCTGGTATCTGAAGACACTAAGCCTCACAACTAAAGATGCTGGTATTAGTTTCAACTCATAAAAAACTGTGATGTCGAAGATGGTGCAGATGATAAGCATTATCAGGGAAGTAAAATAAGGCACTCTTTCTCGTGTTGCTTGAGCAATTTCATATACATATAATTGTTAGTGTCACCACATGTTTTGAGAAAGGAATAAGAGCAGTGGAAGACTCTAAGAAAAGCTTTAGAATCAGAGTTAGCCTTGAGGACACAGTAACAGCTAGCTTCCCATCCAGACTTAATATATGTGAGGGCCTTTGAGAGCTTGTAGAAAAATAAAGTACTGATCAGTAGCACCCAGCATGGCTCCATTAAGGACAAGCAATATTGAACCAATCTTCTGTCTTTTACCTCAGCCATACTAGGTAGACTGATAGAGCAAAGGCCCGATATAATCATGACCCCTGACATTTGTGTAGCTAAGACTTAGTAATTTATAGACTATCTGTATGTATATTATTATATTTGCACTTTAACAATAGTTGTATAAGTATCAAGGAAGGTACTAATAATTCCCATTTAAAAACCAAGTGGAAACAAAGACTAAAAATGGTTATCTGAAGCCCATAGCAAGCAAGTACTAGAATCAAGTCTACTCAATCTAGTGCCTGTTTTCACTCTTCACTGTGCTTGATTTTAGCAAAACATTTGATAATATTTGGTAATGTTCAATGGGCAAGAGAGATTCTGGTTAACACATAAGAGGTCAAAAACCTATATATTCAATGTAACAAACATTTATTGAGCAGTTACTATGTATTGGGCTCTCTGCTGGATCTAGTAAAACTAGTAAATCAATATCAGTATAGAGAGAGATATGAAAGACTGGGTCATCTTTGGCATTGTCATTAACACTTTGAAGATTTTTTAAAAATGTAACCTGTGGTTAGTACTCAGCTGTGATGAACAGATAAAAAAGATTTTGATCAACTAGAACAGACTGAAGTTAATGAGCTGGCCTCTATAAGCATGTCAGATTCCTAATTTAGGTTAAGTGGAAAAATGTATCACCCAATATGGAATGGGAAAGAGACCAGTGTTTTACTATTCATTATTCATGTGGAAGTGCTGTGGAGTTTTAGTTTTCTATAAATTCAGTATAAGTCAGGGTCATGTGACTGGTGGAAAAACTTTGCAATTATATGCCATGTGAATAAAAACAAAACTCCAGCTTATAAACACATTAGTTCTGCTGTATCTGTACTTATTTATCACTTCTTAGTGCTGTGTTCAGATCTAGGGGTAACATTTTCAGCATGTTGATAATCTACTCACTTGGATGGGTAAGGGCTGGTCGTGGGAATAAAAGATGGGCTAGTAAGCTGAAGCAGAGAATAAATACTTCAGGGTAGCTGAGAACTTTTCTTCATCAAGGTAGAAGAAGGTGAAGACTTGTCCTTTATGGCTCCAAGTAGCAGAAATAAGACTAATGGGTGGAAATTTAAGAAAATCATAGTTGAGCTCTATTTTAGGGAGAATGTGTGAACATTGGGGGATGGTTTTTCTCTAAAAGTGGTGTGTTTCCCATCCCTGGAAACGTTCAGGCAGAGGCAAGATGATCATCTGCCAAGAAATGTGGCAGAGAGGATTCCAGCTTCAAGTGGGAGTTTGGACTAACGACCTCTAACATTGCTTCCAACTCTAAGATTTGGAGTTTTTAGAACAGTGTCTTATACACAAATTCTTATACCCTGTGAAATTTGTTCCAAATTGCAGGAATCTGGGTCTCCAAATATCTCAGAGGATGTTCATAATGATCTTTGAATGAACACATCCAAGCTTAGTCCAGAAGAGACTTGTGAATAATGAGCCACATTGATACACTTTTGGCTTCTTCCACAAATGGGATATTTTATGGGATCTGCCTCTGACAGAGCCAGACTCTTGAAAGTCATCTAAGCAGCACTCCTTTGTGTTTGTATTCTAAACTTACAAATTTAATATTTCAACAAATAAAAACACCTCTGGGACATTTCTAAACCTGAGTTGGTACCTTAAGTCTGTCTTGATTAAAATCTATTGGGCAGAGGAAAGCAAAGGGGGAAACTTGGGACAACTGTAACAATAATAAAATATTTATTTTAAAAAAGAAATCTACTTCTTTTATATTGTCCAGTAGATGACTAGGACCCAGTGGCAACAGGTAGGACAGGTTTGTACACCTATTCAAGTACATGGTAAAATGGTTCTGCATCTCTGGCCCACCCCATCTGGCATTCAATGATTAGTGCACCCACCTGAACAGTTTGATAGCATTTCCCCACCATCTCTGCGGGGACCTAAAATATGTAAATGTCACATGATGCATTCAGCCTGTTGTTTTATGTCTGTATAGATAATTTATAGCTAGGTCACCATAGGATTAACCATTTTAACTCACCTTCTTCCCCAACTCAAAGTACTTATAAATATTGGTTAGTGGTACAAGTGACATCAACTTTTTGCTTCTCTTATTCGAGTTCATTCAACAAACATTTATTTTCCTTTTTGAGATGTACACTTTTCCTTTCAGCTGGAGGGCTGTGCACGTGGTCCAAGGAGTTTCTGGGAACTAGAGCAGCTGAAAGAGGATGGACTGGCCTTGCCTCAGTGTTCCTTTTAGTTGGCAGAGCTGCTTTTAGTTTTGAGATGCTTACAGGTCAGGGAAACAGTGGAGGTAAGACTGGAATGAGACCACAGGCATCATATTAAGTTCATTTAAATGTCTATATCTAGGTAATTCTGCAGTGAAAATGGAGGCATAGGTGGATACACTGTGCCTCCTCCCACAACCAAAATTAAGGACAACAAGGATTTAGAAACAAGAAAATAACCACCAGAACTGAGAGAAAATTGAACTGTACGGAGGTCCAACAACCATTCATCCAGACCGGTAAGAGGGGCAGAGTTGCAGCAGGAGGAAGTGGAGGTTGGCGGACCTGCTGTGTGCAGGCAGCTGCAGGTTGACCCAGACTGGCAGGCGGTAGCTAGCAGGCCCCAGGCACACAGGCAGCAGCTAGTGGACCCCAGGCACAAGGCGGCTGGCTGACCAGGCAGTCCCACATTCATGTGCAGATAATCTAGGTGAAAATGGGGAACAAGATAGAACTCCCAAACCAGGGCCCCAGTGCCAGGAAATAAAACCTAAAAACACCAAGACCCCGCCCTCCCATACAGCGTCACAACCCAGTGACTGGGCTGCCCTACCCTGGGGAACACCTAAGGTTCCACTCCTCATACTTAGCAGCTGCAACCAGACACCCCCCCCACCCAACAAATGGCTCAAACGGGAGAACAGATCAAAGCCCCAGAGCCAATTTATCTAAGCGACAAAGAGACAGCCAACCTATCAGATGCACAGTTCAAAGCACTGGTGATCAGGATGCTCACAGAATTGGCTGATTTTGCTCACCAATTAGATGAACAAATGAAGGCTATGCTAAGTGAAATGAAGGAAAATGCACAGGGAACCAATAGAGATGGGAGGAAAACTGGGACTCAAATCAATGGACCAGAAGGAAGAAACTAACAACCAAACAGAAAACGAGGAAGAAACAAGAATTCCAAAAAATGAGGAGAGGCTTAGGAACCTCCAGGACATCTTTAAACGTTCCAACATCCGAATTATAGGAATACCAGAAGGGGAAGAGGAAGAGCAACATGTGGAAAACTTATTTGAACAGACAATAAAGGAGAACTTCCCCAATCTGGCAAAGGAAATAGACTTCCAGAAAGTCCAGGAAGCTCAGAGAGTCCAAAGAAGTTGGACCCAAGGAGGAATACACCAAAGCACATCATAATTACATTAGCCAAGATGAAAATGAAGGAGAGAATTCTAGAAGCAGCAAGTGATAAGGGGACAGTCACCTACAAAGGAGTTCCCATCAGACTGTCAGCTGATTTCTCAAAAGAGACCTTCCAGGCAAGAAGGGGCTGGAAAGAAGTATTCCAAGTCATGAAAGGCAAGGACCTACATCCAAAATTGCTCTATCCAGCGAAACTGTCATTTAGAATGGAAGGGCAGATAAAGTGCTTCTCAGATAAGGTCAAGTTAAAGGAGTTCATCATCACCGAGCCCTTATTATATGAAATGTTAAAGGGACTTATCTAAGAAAAAGAAGATAAAAAATAGGACAGTAAAAAGACAGCAAACTCAGATATTAACAGCCATACCTAAAACAAAAGCATACTAAGCAAACAACTAGAACAGTAACAGAAACAAAAATAGAGATCATATGGAGGGTTAGCAACAGGAGAGTGGGAGGAGGAGAGAGAGGGAAAAGGTACAAAGAATAAGTAGCATAGATGGTGGGTAGAAAATAGACAGGGGGAGAGCAAATGTGAGAAATGTAGAAGCTAAAGAACTTATGACACATGGAGGAAGGAAGATGGGGTGGACTAGAAGGGAGCAGATTCCACTTCCCCCTACACATGGGTGAAAAACCTGGCTGATCTACAGAGGAACAGAGCAATCAAACAACAGTAACAGCATATTTGAAAATAGGAGATAGAATTGTAGCGGACATTGAAAAACCAGATGGTAAGGAGAGTACTTCAGAACAATAAGAGCCCAGGGATCAGCGTGGAGACCAGGGCAGCTGAGGCCCTGGCCCAGCACTTGCCAGGCCTGCCACAGGGCTATAGGGAGAGAGCCGGGTCAACCACTTGCTCCCTGGCCTAACAAGGTTTTAGCAGCACCAGGAGAGACCTGGTTGCTTGAAGTCTCACAGAGAGGAGTTAAGGTCTGTGTGGTAAACACGCGGGGGATGTGAGCATTCACGTGTAGCCATGGGAGGAATGCACACCAGAGCTTGTGCGACCATAGGCACCCGCACATGACCACAGACAGCTGTGCGACCATAGCTGCCCATGTGCGATGGCAGACTGCTGCGCAAACATAGGCGCCTGTGCACCAACAGAGACGGCTGTGTGACCGGAGGTGCCCATGCATGACCGGAGACCTATAGCTCACGCCAGGAACCCAGGGAATGCGAGCGATATGTGGGAGAACCAGAGCTCATGCATGTGAACCCAGGGAGTACACATGATCCATGGGAAAAACGGAGCTCACTTCCATGAAATTAGGGTGAGTGCAAGCAGAGCAGGAAATCTGGAACCAACACCCATAAATTTGGGGTCGATGCATGCCCCGTAGGACACCCAAGCTCACACCCATAAACTTGGGAAAATGCAAGCTCCCCAGGAAACTCAGAACCCACACCCGAGGCACTGTGCAGAGAAGCGCCGGGATAGCGCTGGGGATAGTAGCCCAAAGATGACTGAGTGATGAACAGGAAGAAAAGCTATACCATCACCCCTTGGCTGTTGTAGCCAGCATGACCAGAAAAACTGGCTTGGCAAGTTTGAAAACAGCAAGAGATTTTTTGTTTTTGTTTTGTTGTTGTTTTTAAATAATTTTATTATTTTTTTTATTATTTTTAACCTTTTTACCCCTCAATTCCTTTTGCTTCTCTTTACTTCTTGTTTTATTCCTTCTTCCTTTCTTTCCAATTTTATCTCTTCTTCCTTCCTCTTTTGTCTTCTTTTTCCATTTTCCCCCCTCTTTTCTGTTTTTAAATACCCAGGAGTGAGACAAAACAAACAAACAAACAAACAAACAAACCTGGAACTGTGAAAACACCAGAGTTGGTTCCAAACAGGGGGCATCCCAACAGATGAGACAGTGGAAGCTGTGAACACCAGAATACCCAAAGGAGACTGCACCACTGAAACTCACAGGTATTTTACAACAGAAGTTAACCCCAGAAACCCAGGAAGCCAGAACAGATCAATTTAAGAAGCTGAGGCTAACAAGAAGAGTCTCACAAACAATGGGAAGACAAAGAAACAATCTCCAAATGAAAGGCCCAGAACAATCTTCCAAATGAAGCCCCAGAAACAATGCTAAATGAAATGGCAACTCAACTATCAGATATTGAGTTCAAAGCAATGGTTGTCAGGAAGATCCATGAGCTCTCAATGAGCTACCAGAAACTACAGGAAAACTACAATGTAAAACTTCTTTTACATCAAGATGAAAAAGAAAATAGAAACTATCAACAAGGGCCAAGAGGAAATGAAGAATACAATTTCTGGACTGAAGAACACAGTAGAAGGAATGAAAAGCAGAACAGATGAAGCAGAAGATTGGATCAGCGAGTTGGAGAACAAAATAGAAAAAAAACACCAGAAGGAGCAAGAAAAGGAAAAGAGGCTCAGAAAAAATGAAGAGGGATTAAAAGAAATGCAAGACAATATGAAACATAATGATACCCATATAATAGGAATACTAGATGGAGAAGAAGAGCAAGGGATAGAAAACATATTTGAAAAATTAATGATGGAAAACTTCCCTAATTTGATGAGAGAAAAAGTCACACAAATCCAGGAAACACAGAGAGTCCCAATCAAGAGGAACCCAAAGAGGCCCACTTCAAGACACATCATAATTAAAACGGCAAAATTCCAAGACAAAGAGAGAATCTTAAAGGCAGGAAGGGAGAAAAAGGAAGTAACATACAAGGGAGCCCCAATAAGGTTAGCAGCTGATTTCTCAATGGAAACGCCCCAAGCCAGAAGAGAATGGCAAGAAATATTCCAAGTAATGAGAACAACAGGCCTGCAACCAAGACAACTTTACCCAGCAAGGCTTTCAATCAAGAGAGAAGTCCAAATAAGGAGTTTCCCAGACAAAAGAAGTCTAAAAGAATATACCTCTACCAAACCAGTTCTGCAAGAGATACTAAAGGGACTGCTTTAAGGAAAGGAAGGAAAAGAGAGAGAGAGACAGAGGAACACAGGTACAAAAATGGCAATGAATAAGTACCTACCAATAACAAACTTAAACGTAAATGGATTAAATGCTCCAATCAAAAGACAGAATAGCTAAATGGATAAGAAAGCATGACCCACACATATGCTGCCTACAAGAGACCTACCTCAGGACAAAAGACCTACACAGACTCAAAGTGAGGGGCTGGAAACAAATTTTCCAAGCAAATGGACAGGGAAAAAAAGCTGGGGTAGCAATACTCATATCAGACAAAATAAACTTCAAAAGAAGAGCCACAGAGAGAAACCCAGAAGGTCACTTCATAATACAGAAGGGAAGAATTCACCAAGAAGACATAAACATTGGAAATATATATGCACCCAACATAGGAGCACCTAAATACATCAAGAAAATCTTAGAGGCCTTCAAGAAAGATATTGACAGCAACACAATTATAGTCGGGGATTTTAACACCCCACTGTCAAAAATGGACAGATCTTCCAAACAAAATATCAACAAAGATATTGTGGCATTGAACAACACTCTAGATGAAATGGACTTAACTGATATACATAGAGCCCTTCATCCCAAA
This sequence comes from Glossophaga mutica, assembly GCA_039655065.1. Taxonomy (NCBI): domain Eukaryota; kingdom Metazoa; phylum Chordata; class Mammalia; order Chiroptera; family Phyllostomidae; genus Glossophaga; species Glossophaga mutica. The sequence goes on along the minus strand of CM077305.1, from coordinate 139,401,246 downwards.
GAAACTAAATACACATTTTTTTCAAATGCACATGGAACATTTTCAAAGATAGACCACATGATAGGACACAAAACAAGCCTCAACAAATTCAAGAAAATTGAAATCATACCGAACATTTTCTCTAACCACAAGGGACTGAACCTAGAAACCAACCCCAAGGGGAAAAACCCAAAACCCTCAAAATCATGGAGATTGAATAGCATGCTATTAAACAATGAATGGGTCAAGAATGAAATTAGGAAGGAAATCAAAAAGTTTCTGGAAACAAATGAAAATGAACTCACAACAACCCAAAACTTATGGGACACAGCGAAGGCAGTCCTCAAAGAGAAGTTCATAGCAATACAGGCCTACCTACAAAAGATAGCAACATTTCAAACAAACAACTTAACCCTACGCCTACAAGAACTCAAGGAACAACAACAAAGACAGCCCAGAGTAAGTAGAAGGAAGGAAATAACCAAGATCAAAGGAGAATTAAATGACATAGAAACTAAAAGCATGATTCTAAGGATCAATGAATCCAGGAGCTGGTTCTTTGAAAAGATAAACAAAATCAACAAGCCTTTAAGCAGGCTTATCAAGAAAAAAAGAGAGATGGCCCAAATAAACACAATCAGAAATGAAATAGGAGAGATTACAACTGACACCATAGAAATACAAAGGATTCTAAGAAATTACTATGAAGAACTGTATGCCAAGAAATTTGAAAACCTGGATGAAATGGACAAGTTTCTATAAAAATCTAATCTTCCAAAACTCAATGAAGAAGCAGAAAGCCTGAACCAACCAATAACAACAGATGAAACTGAAGCAGTAATCAAAAACTCCCAACACACAAAAGCCCTGGACCAGATGGTTTCACAGGAGAATTCTACAAAGCATTTAAGGAAGAGCTAACCCCTACCCTTCACAGACTATTCAAACAAATCCAAAATGATGGAAGACTCCCAAACTCTTTTTATGAAGCCAGCATCATCCTAATCCCAAAACCAGATAAAGACACAACAAAGAAAGAAAACTTCAGGCCAATATCACTGATGAACATAAACGCTAAAATCCTCAACAAAATATTGGCAAACTGCATCCAACAATACATTAAAAAGATCATACACCATGACCAAGTGGGATTCATCCAGGGATGCAATGATGGTTCAACATTCACAAATCAGTAAATGTAATACATCATATAAACAAAAGCAAAGACCAAAATCACATGATCATATCAATGGATGTGGAAAAAGCTTTTGATAAGGTACAGCACCCATTTATGATAAAAACACTCAGCAAAGTGGGAATAGAGGGAGCATTCCTCAACATAATAAAGGCCATATATGAGATACCTACAGCCAACATCATACTCAATGGGCAAAAACTAAAATCTTTTCCACTAAGATCAGGAACAAGACAAGATTGTCCACTTTCACCACTTCTATTCAATATAGTATTGGAAGTCTTAGCCACAGCGATGAGACAAGAAAAGGAAATAAAAGGCATCCAAATTGGAAAGGAGGAAACAAAACTATCATTGTTTGCAGATGACATGATAGTGTACATAGAAAATCCTATAGACTCCGCCAAAAAGCTGCTCAACCTAATAAATAAATTTGGCCAAATAGCCAGATACAAAGTCAATAAACAGCAATCAAAGGTAGTTTTGTATACCAACAATGAAACAGCAGAAGCAGAAATCAAGAAAAAAATCCCATTCGATATAGCAAAAAGAAAAAAAAAACCTAGGAATAAACCTAACCAAGGAGGTAAAAGACCTGTATACAGAAAACTACACAACACTGAAGAAAGAAATCAAGGAAGACACAAACAAATGGAAACATATATCGTGTCCATGAATCAGAAGAATTAACATCATTGAAATGTCCATCCTACCCAAAGCAATTTACAGATTCAATGCAATACCTATGAAAATACCAATGGCATATTTCACAGACATAGAACAAACACTTCAAAAATTTATATGGAACCATAAATTACCTCGAATAGCTACAGCAACTTTGAGAAAGAAGAGCAAAGTAGGAGGGCTCACAATACCTGTGATACCAAACTGTTTTACAAGGCCACTGTAATCAAAACAGCATGGTACTGTCATAAAAACAGGCACATGGACCAGTGGAATAGAACAGAGAGCCCAGAAATAAACCCAAGTTTCTACGGTCAATTAATATTTGACAAAGGAGGCAGCAACATAAAATGGAGTAAAAATAGCCTCTTCAACAAGTGGTGTTGGGAGAACTGGACAGCTACGTGCAAAAAAATGAAACTTGAGCACCAACTTACACCATACACAAAAAATAAATTCAAGGTGGATAAAAGATTTAAATATAAGCCGTGACACTATTAAAGTCCTAGAGGAGAACATAGGCAGGAGAATCTCAGATATTTCATCCAGCAACATTTTTACCAATATGTCCCCTAAAGCAGGGAACATAAAGGAAAGAATAAACAAATTGGATCTCATCAAAACAAAAAGCTTCTTCACAGCCAAAGAAAACAGTATTAAAATAAAAAGAGAACCAACTGTATGGGAAAACATATTTGCCAATGATACCTCTGACAAGGGTTTAATCTCCAAAATATATAAAGAACTTACACAACTCCACTCTAAGAAGACAAGCAACCCAATTGAAAAATGGGCAAATGACTTGAACAGACACTTCTCCAAGGGAGGACATACAGAGGATCCAGAGACACATGAAAAGATGCTCAGTATCAAAAGCTATCAGAGAGATGCAAATTAAAACCACGATAAGATACCACTTCACACTGGTCAGAATGGCCATCATAAACAAAGCAACAACCAACAAGTGTTGGAGAGGTTGTGGAGAAAAGGAGACCCTAGTGCACTGTTGGTGGGATTGCAGACTGGTACAGCCACTATGGAAAGCAGTATGAAATATTCTAAGAAAGCTAAAAATGGACTTCCGACCAAGATGGAGGCGTAGGCGGACACACTGTGCCTCCTCTCACAACCAAAATTAAGGACAACAAATATTTAGAAGCAAGAAAACAACCAGAACTGATAGAAAATTAAACTGTACGGAAGTCCAACAACCATTCATCCAGACCAGTAAGAGGGGCGGAGTCGCGGCAGGAAAAAGTGGAGGTGCAGACCTAGGAACGCAAGCAGCAGTGACTGGCAGTTCCCAGGTGCACAGGTGGTGGCTGGCGGACCCCAGGCACAGGGGGGCAATTGTGCAGACCCAGTGAGTCCACACAAGGCGGCTGGCTGACCAGGTGGTTCCACATTCGCAAGCGCAGACGGTCCAGGCAGAGGGGAAGTGGCGGAAGGGACTGAATCCAGGAGAGAGCGAAGCAGGCGCCATTGTTCCCTCTCAGACCCCGCCCCCACATACAGCGTCACAACCCAGCGACTGGGCTGCCTCTCCTGAGGAACACCTAAGGCTCCACCCCTCATACGTAATAGCTGCGACCAGACTAAAACCAAACCAAAACAAAACAAAAAAACCCACCAAAAATGGCTCAAACTGGAGAACAAATAAATGCTCCAGAGCCAATTCATCTAAGCTGTGAAGAGATAGCCAACCTATCAGATGCACAGTTCAAAGCACTGGTCATCAAAATGCTCACAGAATTGGTTGATTTTGCTCACAAATTAGATGAAAAAATGCAGGCTACAATACATGAAATGAAGGAAGATGCATGGGGAACCGATAGAGATGGAAGGAAAACTGGGACTCAAATCAATGGAGTGGACCAGAAGGAAGAAATTAACAACCAAACAGAAAACGAGGAAGAAATAAGAATTCAAAAAAATGAGGAGAGGCTTAGGAGGGACATTGTTAAACGTCCCAACATCCAAATTATAGGGGTCCCAGAAGGGGGAGAAGAAGAGCAACAAGTGGAAAACTTATTTGAACAAATAATAAAGGAGAACTTCCCCAATCTGGCAAAGGAAATAGACTTCCAGGATGTCTGGGAAGCTCAGAGAGTCCCAAAGAAGTTGGACCCAAGGAGGAACACATCAAGGCACATCATAATTACATTAGCCAAGATGAAAATGAAGCAGAGAATTCTAGAAGCAGCAAGGGATAAGGGGAGAGTCACCTACAAAGGAGTTCCCATCAGACTGTCAGCTGATTTCTCCAAAGAGACCTTCCAGGCAAGAAGGGGCTGGAAAGAAATATTTGAAATCTTGAAAAGCAGGGACCTACATCCAAAATTGCTCTATCCAGCAAAGCTGTCATTTAGAATGGAAGGACAGATAAAGCGCTTCTCAGATAAGGTCAAGTTCAAGGAGTTCATCATCACCAAGCTCTTATTATATGAAATGTTAAAGGGACTTATCTAAGAAAAAGAATATCACAAATAGGACAGTGAAAAGACAGCGAACTCACAGCTATTAAGAACCACACCTAAAACAAAAGCAAACTAAGCAAACAGCTAGAACAGGAACAGAACTACAGAAATGGAGATCATATGGAGGGTTAGCAACAGGGGTGTGGGAGGAGGAGAGGGGGAAAGGTACAGAGAATAAGTAGCATAGATGGTGGGTAGAAAATAGACAGGGGAGGGCAAGAATAGTGTGGGAAATGTAGAAGCTAAAGAACTTATGACACATGGACATAAAGTAAATATGGGTGGGAGAGGGTGTGCAGGGTGGAGGGGAATGATGGGGGAGAAATGGGACAACTGTAATAGCATAATCAATAAAATATATTTAAAAAAATAAATAAAACGGTTATATAGTCAAACCTGTTAAAAAAAAAACAAAAAAAAACCTAAAAATGGATCTACCTTTTGACTCAGCAATTCCACTGCTAGAATTACATACTACGAACCCTGAAACACAAATCCGAAAGAACCTATGCACCCCAATGTTCATAGCAGCACAATTTACAATAGCCATGTGTTGGAAGCAATCTAGATGCCCATCAGTAAATGAATGGATGAAGAAACTATGGTACATTTACACAATGGAGTTCTATGCAGCAGAAAGAAAGAAGGAGCTCCTACCCTTCGCAACAGCATAGATGGAACTGGAGAGCATCATGCTAAGCGAAACAAGCCAGGTGGTGAAAGACAAATACCATATGATCTCACCTTTAACAGGAACCTAATCAACGAAACAAACAAACAAGCATAATATAACCAAAGACACTGAAATTAAGAGCAGGCTGACAGTCACCAGAGGGGAGAGGGGAAGGAATTTTAGGGGGAAAGGGGAAGGGTTTAGAACAACAAGTATAAAAGACACATGGACAAAAACTAGGGGGGGTGGAAATGAGATGGAGGTGGGGAGGGCTGGAGTGGGAGTAAAAGACAGAAAACTGTACAAGAACAACAATTAAAATAAAAAAAGAATTTAAAAAAAGAACTTACGACACATGGACATGAATTAAAGGGGGGATTGTGGGTGGGAGGGGGTGTACAGGGTGGAGGGGAATGATGGGGGAGAAATGGGATAACTGTAATAGCATAATCAATAAAATATAAGTAAAAAAATTAAAAAGTCTATATCTAAATTATGTTTTAGTTTTTTTTTTTACACATAGCTAGAATGTTTTCAAAGTCTATATAAACACACACCAAAGAAGATTTTGGGGGATATTTTTCTGGATTGGCAACTTCTAGTACAAACAATCCAAAGAATAAGAAATACTGAACTTAGCATCAGAGGAAAACTCAGGTAAATATACAGTGGGAATCCACTGTGTTTCACAGAAAAACAGCACTATGGATTAAGTCTTGGAATAACACATGCTTAAAATACATTAAAATCTTGCAGTTTAGAGTGTTGTCTACAGACAGGTCACAGGGGCCAATCACCTAGATTTTTAAGAATACAGAATCTCAGCCCCCACTCCAGACTTTCCAAACTGGTATGCACATTTTCATGATACCCAGGTGATTCCTATGTACATAAAATTTTAAGAAGCCTTGCTTGAAAATTTACTACAATCAGATCGAGAGAATTAAAATGAAATGAAATTTCATTCAATAAAAACTAACAAAGAAACAAACTTTGTGTTTGAAAACAGGAACAGAACTTTTAGACTTCCTCCCTCTAATGTGGATTGATGAATTAGTAAGAGAATTACTTATGCCTAATGAATAAAATTAATGAGGTCCTGCATTTTAAATTAATGTTAATCTTTTTTCCAGGATACAGAGAATCCTGAAAGCATTGTTCTGGGTGATTCGACTTTAATTTAATTAGTGACTAAAGAAGCAAAAGAGTCAAACTTTCAGTTTAACTTAAAAACATTCCTTTAACCTTTTAGATTTTTCTGCTAATATACAAATACATCAGCTACATTAGGATCCCAACGCCAAAACCCAAAGCACATTTTAGGGTATGTTGTGAGAAGTCCCTCTTTTTCTTCACCACACAGAGCTCTTTTGCAATCACAATAAGGTTTTGCAAAAGCATGGGGTAAAAGCTATAAAAGTTATGAAGTCATATTTAGATTGACTAAGAGGTTATGATTTCCAAGTAAATCATAAAAAAAAGTAATGTTTCCAAAAATAGTATAGCTGATGGAGTGGCAAAGAATATGCCATTATAAAATTCAAAATTTACAGATGCAAATACACATGTGTGTATGTATATTTACGTACATATGTAAACTCTAAAAATATTATGAACTAATGAAAATAGCAATTTGTGGTGGAGTTTACAAAAATGCTATAATTCAGACACACACCATTAAAGAACTCATTGATAATCATTGGAACTTTCAGCTGACTCTTGCTCTTACTCTGACTGCAGTTGACTCCAGGGGGATGTTTATATACTGATGATTTCAGTGAGGAACAGCAAAAGCTAAGCTGCTCATTTTTTGAACTCTGAGAATTGTGCTTTGAATTAAAGAAGATTTATGGAGGGAGCAATGGCCTTTTATGGATTACACACTAAAAATCAAAATGAGTAAAAAAGAAGACATTTAAAAGAACTAAAGCTTTTTACTTATGCACATTAAAGAAAAATAAGTGGAAATGGTAAAAAATCATGAATATCACCTCATATTTATACACAGTACATTTTACTTTCTGTTTACACACTACTGTTTGTGCTCTGACTTTGTCTTGCAATTGTATTTGTATGATTTTTTTCTTTTGCAAATGAGAAATCCTTACAGTCTTTGGGGATCTGTTACATACTTTTATATATTTTCTTTAGTGCCAAGTACAATGCCAGGTAGAAAACAGATGTCATAAAAGCCTGTTGTATTTTGTGGAAAAAATTATATAATGATATAAAACCGCTTTCCCGTGCTTGGATGACTGTAAGATGTTGAAAACAAAAGGTGACCCTGAAGAAATGGTATAGTTTGGTGGGGACAGGTAGGAGCAGAAGGGCAGCAAAGTGCCTGACAGCTCCTGCAACGTCAGACATCAAAGACTGGGACAGGGCAGGAGATGGACGAGGGACTCTGCACTCCGCCACGTACTAAGGTTTATTAAGTGCCAGCCACATCCACTTGGACACAGACATGAGGAATGAGTGGGGACTGAGAGGGTTTCATCTCGGAATTCATCTGGAAGAGCATAGCAGGCCCCGAGTGGAGAAACAACTTTTAGACACAAGCCTACACAAAACTTTTTAGCTAACTGAAACGTTTAGGAAAACATAACCTGGAAGGCCTATTTAGAGCTCTTGAAGCTTCAAGCCTCATGGCAGGTCCTGGGCTTCTGCCTGAGCATGAACATGTCTTGAGATTTTAACAGAACAAGAGAAGAATGTGGGCAAAGCCAGTTAGCTACTCCAGTTTAATTGCACTAAAATAAGCAAGTTTCTAAGACAACAGGCAAAAAATTGTGGAGATTTTTGAAATCACATTTCTGTTTGCTGTATACTGTTTTATTTAACCTTCTATTATTTAATAGCTGTTTATGGTAACTGTTATTATTTACCTTGTTATAAAAGTAACCTGCCTAATATTTTAGCAACATCCTTTTATATACTCTCTGGATAACTTGTTTTTGCTACATATTAAATTGCTTTCCTCCCAAAATATAGGAACTACCTCTAGAATGGCCCATGGAAATATCTACTGAAAGCATATTTAACTGAGTATATCCCTATTCAGCAATTCAGCAACTCAACTGATACAATCTAAACTGAAATGTTATGAACCAAAACTGATAATCACCCAATCCATTCTCAAGTAATCAAGAACTGTGTGCATTGGGGTTTAGTTGGATTTATTTAATTGCAAGTTTTCCTAATATGCTTCAGAATAAGTCTTAGATGACTAGACTAGCCGGTGGAAGAAAGCCTTTTGAGAACAATAATAGTGGACACATCAATATAGCTGTTTTGCTTAAAGTCCTCCAAGAGAGTTATAATTTCAGTGCTAGGCCTCGTATCAGTTATGTCTATCAAGCACTAAAGATGTTTCTAAGGTACCACAGTTCTCCAAGACTGGTAAGAAGACCTTTCATTGTGCTGACCTGATTCATTAAGGAATAGCCTCCTTGAAAAAAGTAAAGAGAAAAACTGTTCTCTGTTTCCACTTGGTTAGGCTCTGGTGTTGCCCATACAGATGAATAGCACAGATCAGAAGAAAGTGTGCAGGCTCTAGATTTGGACCTGAGTATGAATCCAGCTAGTCAAGTGACCTTGGGCAAGTAGAAATGTTTCTGGGCCTCTGTTTCCTTACAGGAGACAGCATAACTTTGTGACTGAGTGTGGCTCAGAGCTCTGTACCTCCACTAAGTAACTCTGTGACACTTGGCTGGTTACCTAAACTCTCAACATTTTTTCAGAGGCAAAAGAAAAATATCTTTAAAATACTTAGCAAAACTTCTAACTATAGTAAGCAATCAACAGACAGTAGCTCTTATTAGTAGATAATTTTACAATTACAGTTGTCAACAGGAAGTCAAGAAGCTGAGTCCCCAAATGCAGAATAAACATTGAGTACCTTATACCTCTTTGCCCCTGCTCTTTTCTTATACATAGGGAATTATTAACCAATCTAACTTAAGGAACGTTAATATCAACCCCTTATCAGGTGTATCATTGGTGAATATATTCTTCCATTCAGTGGGTTGTCCTTTTATTTTGTTGATGGTTTCCTTTGCTGTGCAAAAACTTTTTAGTTTGATGTAGTCTCATTTGTTTATTTGTTTTTCATTTCCCCTGCCCAAGGAGATACATCATAAAAGATATTGCTACAAGAAATGTGTAAGATTTACTGCCTATGTTTTCTACTAGGATTTTTATGGTTTTGAGTCTAACATTTAAATATTTAGTACATTTTGAGTTTAATCTTGTGTATGGTATAAGAAGATAGTCTAGTTTCATTTTTTTTGCATGTATTTGTTCAATTCCCCCAATACCATTTACTTAACACAGGATCTTTATCCCATTGAATGTTCTTTCCTCCTTTACCCAAAATTTATAAAACACTTATACAACCCAACACCAAAAACCCCCCAAAAATCCCTGTTAAAAAATGGGCAAAGTACATGACTAGATAACTTCTCCAAAGAGGGCAGACATACAGACGGCCAACAGACATATGAAAAGATGCTCAATGTTACTAATCATCAGTGAAATCTAAATTAAAACCTCATCAAGACACCATTTCACACCTGTTAGAATGGCTATCATCAATAAATAAACAAACAACAAGTGTTGGTGAGGATGTGGAGAAAAAGGAACACTTGTGCACTATTGGTAGGAATGTAAACTGGTGTAGCCAGTGTAGAAAGCTGTATGGAGATACCTCCAAAAATTAAAAATGGAACTGCCTTGCGACCCAGCAATTCCACTTCTGGGAGTTTAACTGAAGAAAACCAAAACACTAATTTGAAAAGATACATGCACTCCTGTGTTCGTTGCAGTGTTACTTACAATAGCCAAGACTTGGAAGTAGCCCAAGTGTCCATCAGTAGATGAATGGATAAAAAAGTTGTGGTACATTTACACAATGGAATACTACTTGGCTTTAAAAAAGAAGGAAGTCTTACCCTTTGTAACAGCCTGGATGGACCTGCAGAACATTATGCTAAGCAAGATAAGCCAGTCAGAAAGAGAAGTACCATATGATTTCACTCATATGTGGAATCTAATGAACAAAATAAACTAACAAACAAAATAGAAACAAACTCAGATACAGTGAACAGACTAACAGCTATCAGAGAGGGTGGTTTGAGATGCTGGGTGAAAAAGGTGAAAAAAAAAAAAGCCTCCAAGACAGACAATAGTATGGTGATTACTAGAGGGGTACAGAGGGAGGTTGAAAAGGGTGATAGGGGGATAAGTGGTGATAAAAGGATACTTGACTTGGGTGGTGAACACACAATATGATATACAAATAATGTATTACAGAATTTTATACCTGATACCTACATAATTTTATAAACCAATGTCATCTTAATAAAATCAATAAAAATTATAAAAAATAACTTAATGGAAGTTGAAAATTCAGGTATTACTTTAGGGAGGTCAAATAACCTGTATGAGAAATGGAAAGTTTCTATCCAGTAAGTTTTCTTCTATTCTAGTTCTCTACTGTCTTGGATCATGAAGAGTTCCTGGGTATATCATAGCCAGTGAGGGGACCACCCCTGCCACCTATGGGCTTTTGTTCTTAACCAAGTAGTACCATGAATTAGGCTATCTTATCTGATCTATCTATGATTCTCAGAACTTTAGGGGTCAGTACCCCTCCACCAAAGCATTCTAATTAGGATTTCTGTAGCCACACCTTTGATGGACTACACTCAGTCTACTGGGGGAAAATACTCACACCCCCACACTCAACAGTGAAGCTCATGCTATCTCAGATGAGAAACAATTTTTCTGGGAAATTTTTGTGATAGCCTCCTCTTCCAGTACTAATCATTTTTCTCCCACTCCTTTTCATTTAGAATCTATCAATAATAGAGTCTTAAATTTACACAGAAATATTGCTATAAAACTAAGAACCACACTCAACCATTGTCAGGACCATAGTGAAGTAAGAATCTGGCTTTTTTCCCCTTCTGCAAATTATCTTAGGCATTGGATGCTCTCTTAGATATTATGACAATGTTCGGGGACTAATAAACTTTTGGAGCTTGGGTAAGAGTCTATTTTTGGGAAGGGTACTGGCAAAAGAGAACTCTTAGGGTAGCAAATTTGGTTAAGAAAGGGCAGTGATAAGATCAAATGCATGCATTTTTGCCCAGGTTATTCTACTCCAGTATGGAAACTCCTTTAGCTCTAATCATTTTATAATTCCTTTGTTAGGTAAGAGAGGGTGAGAGAGAGAGCAAGCAAGCACAAACATGAACCCCTAAAGTAAAAATGTAAAGCAGCTATTATCAGTTCCCAGTTTCAGCCCCCATCTCTCCTCTTAGCACTTTTTAATTTGTATTCATTTTTTCATTTATAATTTTTGTATTTTAGTTTTTAGATCTAAGTGCGGTTGACACACAATATTATATTAGTTATATTAGTTTCAGGTGTACAGTATAGTGATTTTTGTAGGTTGCAGTTCCTTTTCTAATATTATTGTCTGCCTCAGCCTTACTTTCAGGTAGTTGCCAACTAATATCCAAACTATGGTGGTCAACCAAATATTTTCTGAAGGGATATTTGAATAAGAGTTCATCTGAAGGTTAAGCCATAATTTTTGAATGGTGGGGAATGATGGAGTTTCAAATGTCATGACAGTGTGAAAGAATATGGTGGGCCAGAAAGTGATGGCACCAGAATACTTCACAAACCTCCAGACTCTGCTTGAAAATGAGGACAGCCCTGACTGCACATGCAAATGGGCAGGTGTGCCTAAATGGTTCAAGAAAAACTGCCTCGAGAAAGACAATCTAAAAGTATCTCTTTCTAGACCATAACTGAGTGAATCATCTTAGTTCTTTGTACTAAACAGGACAATCCTCCCTTCATATAGACTTGGTGATCTGGTTCTTTCATTTCATTTTCTGCTTTAAGGCTTGCTATTCAATACTATTAAATGCCATCATTTCTGTGCAAATCTTCACAAAGAATTACCTACTATACAGTAATTGTTTCATTGTTTTCTTGTGAGCTCATGAAGTTATTTCTTGGTCATGGTAGTGTATGCTCATTGTTGTCCCACTAGACAGTTAATGCTCTCCTGGAGACTACCAGATTCATCTTTCCAGTCCCTCAGCCTAGCACAGCCCTTAGCCCTGGGTATTCCTTTAATGTGTCACTGGGCATTGCATGAATTTTCTCATAGCAGGAGTTCAACAGGGCAATTGTTCTCACCCTCACTTTCTTGTGCTTTGATTGGCTGAATGTCTCAGAAATGGAAGGTCATTAATAGCTCAGTTTCTTGTTTACTCCCTCACCATTAAGCAAGGCCATATCTAAAACATGCCAGACTGAGGGACATTGATCTTATTTTAGAAGACATGCAGAGATACCAGTGAAGTAATAATTTGTTTGAGGTTAAATTTAGCAATTCATTGACTGAGGACTTCCAATGTTCTCATGTGGAGCTACATTTTTGCCCTTTACTCAGAAGCATTATCAACATACCAAACTGTACCCGTTAGCCTGTGGGATAAAAACTTGGAGGATAAATGCTCTGAAAGGATATGTTTATCTTAACCTTATCCTAGAAAAATGAAGATATGAGATTTAAGATTGAAGATATGTACATTTTAAATGTTCAAATTCTTTTAAAAGGTCATGGAAACCATCAGATCTTTGTCTCTACATGGTAAACAAGACACGGATTTCTTGCTCATTCTGCAAGAAGATTTGGTTTCAGCATCTAATCTTCAATGATTCAGCTTACAAATGTGCCTTTCCCTTTCTCTGACCTCCAAAAGCACACCCCTGTGCTTCTCATAAGGCATAACACCACTTCTACTTTGTTTTTTCAATGTTTCTTACTACACAGCAGAAAGAAAGAAGGAACTCCTACCCTTTGCAACAGCATGGATGAAATTGGAGAATATTATGCTAAGAGAAATAAGCCAGGCAGTGAAAGACAAGTACCATATAATCTCACCTATGAGTGGAACATAATCAACAAAACAAAGAAGTGAACAAAATAAAACCAGAAATATGGAAATAAAGAACAAACTGTCAGTGACCAGAAGGGACGGGGAAGGGGAAATAACAGGGGAAAAAAGAGGAAGAGTCAAGTCAAGGAACATGTATAAAGGATCCAAGGACAAAGAAAATGGGGGTGGGGTAGGACTGAATGTGGGAGGTGGGGGATAGGTAGGACAGGGGAAAGTAATTGGCGGGGGGGGGGGGATGAAGATAACTGTAATTGAACAACAATTAAAAAATAAAAATAAATAAATATTTCTTATCTTGGTAGTTACAGCTGTATTGTCCTCAAGGAACTGTATCCCCCTAAGTGCCTAGTACAGGGACTTACCTCTAACAGGTTTTCAGTTAAAGTGTGTCGAATGAAAAAATGATGTATTTGCAGATGTTACTTTGTCTCTCTCAAGAAATGTCAAAGAAAGAGGGAGATCGAGTGTATGTGTTCACATGTGTAATTATTAATGGGACAGGAGTAAGGATCTATGGGTGTCAATCAGACCAGCGACCACATAGAGGGTAATCAATTCTTTGTTGGCAGCTGTTAAAATGCACATTTCCTGCACAGGTGACCTACACCGTACAACAAGTTAAAAGCCTTCTTTTCTAAGTTCTGGTTAATTTATGATTTTCCCCATTATTATCTAAAACATATACGGAAAGAAAATCCAGTTTAAATTGTCTGGAAAGTAATTTCTCTCCCTGAAGCAATAAACCATTTTTAGGCTCAAAGCCAGGTTAGTTTCCACACATGTAATTCCTTGGGGCCCTCAGGTCACAAGCAAAAGGACTTGGAAATTTTAATTAAAGAGATTTCCAGGAAGGGGAAAGAAATTGGCCACCACAAGAAGCAGTGTTTGTATGCACAGGACACACCAAAGTGTAGTAGGCACTAGTGGGATCTTCCAGAAGATTCTACCATTAGCACTATTTAATAACTCAGTACTCTTGTCAACCCTGAGAAATAAATATTAGGGGCAAGGTATTTCATTTGGTCTCTCAATAGCATTTAAATACTATCTGTTCTGTGAAAACACTGGCAAAGGTGTTAGGGATCAAGTCTTCATCTACAAGGAGATTATCTTTAGGGAAGGGAAGATAGGTTAGAAAGCAACCATTACTGAATGATGCAATAGGGCTGTGAGAGAGGCCATGCCAGATGCTACTGGAACAGAGAGGAAGAAGGATCCACATCCTTTGATGCGGATCAAAGGGGACACCTCAGTGGTATCTCTCATGAAGACCAGACAAAGAAAGACATTCTTTGTAGTCAGGCAAAATGGGAAATGGCACCAAGGAGCAAGGGGACACACTGCACGTGAGGTCCAGGTAGCTGGAGTAACTGGCACACAGCATACATGTGGCTGAGAGGTGAGGTTCAGGGAAGCAGGGGCAAGATCACGGCTTATCTTATTAAATAGAGGGATGATAAAGAAACCACAAAAATACCGCAGGAAGGATGTGTCTGAATGCCATAGAAAATGGCTCAACATTATTCAGAGAGAAGTGAATGTATATTTCCTGACCTAGAAGAAGGGGATACAATGATATGTGTGAAGAACTCACAGAAGATTCTAGATGATCAGGTCAGAGAGACAGAGAGAAACTGTTTTGATGGGACTGAAAATTTTAGGGACCTCACAAAAACTCAGAAGATGGCAAATATCCCAAAAACACTTTTCAGTGCTTAAGGTTACTTGTGTGTGTATAAGATTTCATTCAATAGCCAGAATATACTGCACTTTTAACTAAAAAATCCACCAGGGAGAGTTTATAGGAGACCAGGGAGAAATGAAATGGAGATGAGCCGGATGCAGTTATAAGTTGTTGATTTTATGACACTGTTTAACAGATTTAGGCAGTATAACATTTAAATGGCTACCGTTATTATGGTTGGTTCTGTATCACAAAGCTATCACCATTTCTAGTATTCAGCTAATTAATACTAAAATTACCCTGCTAGTATTATGTAATGAATTTGAATGAAAGGAACACCTTGCAAATATTACACTCTTAAATCCTTTTATAATAATCTACTTCCATAATAAAGTAGGATCCCATTGGTAAATAGAGTACTGCATTCACCTGTGCAATACTTGTAATAACCATCATTTATCAAACACTTATTTGATTATACACTTCACTTGTATTATTGCCACATTCTTATAAGTTACTATCATTTGACTCTTGAAGGTGAGAAAACCAGCTCTAAAAGGTTAAGAAAATTGTCCAATATCGCACAGCTAGTAAGTGGTAGAGCCAGGATTCGAAGCTAGGACTGCTAAGTTCATGCTCTTTCTGTTATCAATGGCAATCTGTGCTCATAATATTAAATATGTCTAAATAAAAAGCTACAGCCACGTTTCCCATGCAGCCCAGCTGAAAGGTGGTTGGGAATTGGTGCAGGGGCAGGGAAGGGCCTCAGTGATGTGTGACCACTCTGCATTTCCTCTTCCAGGTGTGTGTCCATTTGTTAAACTTCAGCTACACCTCTGCTAAAAAGGTCCCAGTATCCAGTCTATCCTCTTCCTCAACTTCTGCTTACCCCTCCATTCTCACTTCCTGGGTCCATTCTTTCTCCCTTGATCTAAGCAGACATTGATGATGTCCAGTGCATTTTCTTATGGAACCCAGACACAACCTCAAATTTTCTCTCAACCCAGAGCTCCAGGAAGTCATTACCACTTAAGAGTTGGCATTCAAGATGAGATCTTGCTTTTTTCTGCATCTAGTCCTTTCTTTTGAAGCACCTTAAGGAATGCTCCATTATAAGTGACTGAAAAAGTTTTCATTCCCCCACTCATTCCGCAAACTGTAAAGAATTTCTGTGTACTGAGTGCTGAATGCAACGTCCTCTCTCTTAAACCCTTTCCCACTCAATATGTCCACTGCTATCAATGATACCAGCAAAGAGCAAGGAAAAAATACACACCAAATAGCACAGGTGAGTGCATGCTCTCCCCAGGGCCTCCCTAGTTTCTTGTAGAGGCTTGTCCAAAATTGGGAGGTCCTTCCAGCCTGAGAGAAAGAAGTAACCCACCAAGTCAGAGGAACTCAGAGCTATTGGCTTGCTGCCCTTCTTACCTAGGCTTATAGAGAGGCCAGGTCAGCACACACGAGTCCACCCTCTCACTATGTACATGATTTTTACCCAGCCTAAATACTCCCATTGCTAATCCTGAGACTACAGTGGTCTAGTCATGGTCAATAAACTAATCTACTTTAAGTCCTCATCACTGCACATGGATAACTGTAATGGAATCTCCTCTCCACCTCATCCTATAATTGTCATAGCTTAGACACTCAATATTTATTAAATGAATGAACATATGGATATATAGTCAGATGATTAGTCTTAAAGCACCACCTCTGTAATAGCAAGTTCCTTGCCCTCAAACTAAGGATTTTCTAGCAATGAGTCTAAATTTTATCACTTGGAACTTAAGCTTCAAAAATCTTGATCTTGCTTACTCACATATTCCACCTTCTGTTTCTCCTCAGGTCTCAGTTGCATTGAGGACAGTTTCTTTACTATCTTCCCTACCTCCCTTTCCTGCTCTCTGCACCTCCAACCACACATGTTCGCAGGCACCCCACTACCAACGACACACACCTTGGGAAATTCTATAGGTACCTTTCTGCATGCTACATCTGATCCATTTATTTGGGGAGGGAAATAAAAGTGTTATTGTATCATTCTTGAAATCATGCATATATCTTATAGTAAGCATAGCTGTGGTATTAGTCTTATTTTTTAAAACAGCTTTATTGTGGTATGTGGCATTATACATTGTTAAAATGTACAGTTTGCTAAATATTTTTGCAATTGTTGTGTATATATAAGCAAAGGTGTTTGTAATATATTATTGCATTATTAGATTATAAAATAACCTATACTTAATAATCCCATTTATTTTGTAAAAATTGTACCTACACATAGGGAAACTCAATTAATAGTATTTGTTTCACAGGCAACTGATGCTTTATGTTTTGAATTTTGGTTCTTTCTGTATTTCATTTTGGATCTTTCTATCTTTAATTGACTAATCTTTTATTCTGCAATACATAATCTGTTACCATCTGGGGATTTTATATCTTGAATGTTATAGTTTTTATCTTTAGAAGTTTAGTTCCTTTTAAATATTTTCTGTGTCTCTGTTTTACTTTTTGAACACAGGGGATAAAATTATAACTCTCTTAATGTCTTTGTTTGCTAGTTCTATCATCTGTGTCAATTGTCTGTTAGTTTTGATTGATGGATTTTGCTTTCCTTTTATGAGTTACATTTTCCTTCTTCCTTCCACACCTGCTAATTTTTTATTAGATACCAGACATTTTGAATTTTACTTTTGGGGGTACTCGAAATGTTTGTATTTATGCAAACATTCTTAGGCTTTGTTCTGACTTTAAGATACTTGGAAATTATTTGCTGCTTCTGGGTCTTGCTTTTAAGATATAAGAACAAGAGCTCTATAGCCACTAGGGCCAGCCATTCTCCATTACTGAAGCAAGGCCTTTCTAGCATTCTATCCAAACCCCTGCAAATTGTGAGGGTTTTCCATTTGGCTTGTGGGACTAACCACCTGGCACATGTAAGTGCCAGGTATTCTTTCTAATTCTTTCAGGGAGTTCTTTTCCCTGCCAGTGACTGGTTTTCTCACATGCACGCATTCATCATTACTCTGCTAGGTACACATCGAGGACCCCCTGCAAGTCTCTGGAGTTCTTTCTCTATGTAGTTTTATCCTCATTGATACTCTGTCCAGTGAACTCACTCTTGGCCTTCCCAGTTGAAAGGTCATCTCAAAGGACTTGCCAGGTTTTGCCCAGGTTCCTCCTCCCTGCACCACAGTCTGGAAATTGTCTCAAGGAGGTAGCTGGATCAAACTCAGAGAAACCTAATTTGTTTACCATCTTTGAGAGTTCAATGTCCTTCATTATCTGCTATCTAGTCTTGAAAAGAGTTGTTTCATATATTTTATATGTTTTGGGGTTCTTTCAGGCATGAGAGTAAATCAGCTTCTGTCACTTCATCTTGGCCAGAAGTAGAAGCCCTTATTTCTTTTTAAAAATGATTAATAGAAGCTGCTTATGTTAAAGAAATATATTAAAAATCAATGTATTACCTGGACATAATAAAGAAATTTCTCATTTTATTGAAAAGTTATGTTTTGACTACACTTAACTCTTTAGAACCAATCAATAGGGAGAATATGCTATATATTCCAGATGTCGATAAATGCATGAATCAGCATATTTTATGTGACATCTAAGATTTAGTTTCTTTGAAGTATAAAGTTCTTTCAAAGAAATAGAATTTGAAATTGATGAGGTGACAGAATTTTATGATACAAGCTTTAGAGACTTTATTGAACTTACACTTGAATAGTCAAGTGCAGAGAGAATATGTTTTGTAAAACCAATTAAAAATACCAACTGTACTCACATCTCACTGCTCTGATCAACTAGCAACTCTTCCTACTTTTTAGCCACTAACTGTAATGCTCCAACATTTCAGATTCTGTAATCTTACAAAAAAAAAAAAATTGGTAGCTTAGAGAGAATCTTGCCATTTTTTAAAAACCAGTATCTGAGAAACAAAAAGTTTGGCCAGGATATCATGCTGTGGCCAATCTTCTATTTTAAAGCTCTGTTGGAAATCCCATAAACATGTCTTGAATGATTCTGCCATGATGGAAAGCAAGAACATGGGACAGGCTGTTTTGTGAGGAAAGAGACTTTACAATCAATACTTTGAAGCCACAACATTTCAATAATAAAAGGGGATGAAGAATTAGACTCTGGGGTAATTGAAACTTTTTCTTCCATCTTTTCCTCACTTGGAAAAAAGAATCTTGAGTCAATATATTGTGACCAGATGTGTTGAGATAATTCTTTCAATAGAAAAAAATCTAAAATGCTATAAAAAACATTAAAAGTCATACTTCTTTTCTTTAAATCACTGTTGAGCTGTTGGTAAACTAAGTATTTTAAAAAATGGAATTAGTAGATAAACATGTTTACACAAAGAAACTATCATCCTGAGGTTTGCAAAGTACTCCAAATACTTAAGGAATGAATAATTTCACTTACAAATTATTTTACTGTATAGAAACAGAGAAATTACTCCTTAAATTTTCTGTGTAGCTACTAAAATACTAATACAACAAAACAATGTAGTGTGTATGTCTGTATAAAAGACCAAATTCACACTTTGAAAATAGATATGTAAAACTCATATTCAAAATATTAATGAATCTTAGCCAATGAAGGAACTAGAGTTTCTTGGAGAAATAGCTAATCTCATATCTAGTGAAGGAAATAAGTAAGCTTAGCTTGGGAACTCTTGTGTCAGAAAGTGAGGAGGCTTTTAAAGATAAATAAAAGCATATCAAAAAAAGATAAAGCATAAAATGTAAAGGGGCTCCCTCTGGCCTAATTTGGGAAAATTCGAGAATACAAACAATAACCATATTGGACTGAAACACTGCAAGAATATGAAATCCAGAGGTCCATAATGACACTGAAAACACCAAAACAAAAACAAAACCACCCCATCAATCATCGGCAGTGGTTGTTAAGACCGAAATTCAAAGTCTAAACATTGATAGAGGTAAGAAATCCTGACTTTTCTTTATGATTTCTAAAATGTTGATAAGAAAAAATTCTATGAAAAAGACTTTAGTTAACACATGAAAAAATAATAATAGAAACAAATCATCATTATTTTACAAATTTACAACTCCTAATGAAAAAATACGTATGAATAATAATCATGGATGAATGTCTGTTATCAATACTTTGTTATAATGTATGTCCTGGTCAGTATAATTTGAAAAGAGCCAAAGAAGTAAGATAGAAGAATTGGAAAGAAACAAATTCTCATTATACACATGTGTAAGTTATCACTGTCTGCTTAGACGAATTGGCTACCACAGGTACAGAGAGTACAGGAAATAAAATATTTGGATCAGGAATATTGCAAAAATTGGTAATAAAAGTTTTAACTATATCATAAATATCTTCTGATTAATGTTTGATGACCAAAAATGGAAGCATTTGATGAGACTTAAAATTTTTAAATTAGGTTTGTGGGATCTTTGGCAAATTCCTCATTTCTCAAGCTCTCAGTTTTCTCAACTATAAAACAAATTTATGGATTGCCTGATAATTAGGATTCCTTATAGTTCTAACTTCATATGGTTTTAGTTCATTAGAAGAGCAATTAAAATGTATGCTTTTTTAACCAGTATCTTAGAAATAGAAAACTTAGAACTCCTATAAAAAGTGTTTTATCACTCGCTTAAACTTATTATATGTGATTTTTTAAATTATGTTTTACAGTTGAAAGGCTTAGATCCAGTTTGCACAATCAGTTATAAGCTTATCGTGATGGAATGTATGTCTTCCAAATCCTTGTTTCCTCTTACACCTAGTCAATTGCCCAATAGCATGCAATGCCCCAAAATTGTCTGTTACAATAAAATAAGGAAGTTTTGTGGATAGCAGTAGTATTAGAAAATTGAAAGATTAAAACATGAGGTTGCCTAAATAGGAAAAAAATAAACACAATTATGTTTCAATATCTGCTTTTATCATTGTTTTCAGTGTCTGCCTCCTCCATTAGACTGTCAGTTCTAACATGGCAGGAACCACAGCTACCTTGCCCAGATTGTATCACTAGGGCCTAGTGTAGTGACAGACGTATAATAGTTGCTCAATTTACTTCTTAAATGAAGGGATGTATAGCTTTTCATCCCAGCTTAAGAAAATTACTCATGTTTCTAGAATTTATTTTTTAGCCATATCCTACAATAAGTGTACTCACATTTTAATTGATAAAACCACCAATCAAAATTCTAAATTATGTAGATATATATGCTATATACATGCAAAACAATAATGACAAAAAAGTTTCAGTCTTTTGAGTCTGAATTAAAATGTTCCCTACAGACAGAAAATGTTCTGTCGTCCCTAGTTACAACTCTACGCAGCTCTTGCCTAGTTGCTGGAAAGGAGACAACATTTCCTAACACCTTTGACCTTCTCATTCTTCTCGAACAATGGCCCCGTCCTTCTCTTCCTCTTCTGAGCCAATGAAGGGCAAATACTTACTATTTTCAGACCTCCTATTCATACCTCAAAACATGGCATTAGTGCTTTCACATCTATCTCTTCATTGATCTTCACTAAGAATTTTTAATGATCTCTGGGATTTTTTAATCCAGTAGATACCTTTGTCCATTGTATATGACATTGTTACCACACTTTCTTAAAATTATCTCCTCCATTAATTTAAAAATCTTCCTTTCCTCTAGTTTTCCACATACTTCTCTGGCTGCTACTCCTTCTCATTCATGGGTTTCTCATCTTTCATCTGCCTGAACCCATCCTTAGCTCTCATCTCCTCTCATGCTGTCATGGATTCATTTGTTTCCTATAAGATGAGAACTCCTAAATCTGTCTTTCCAGCTCAGCTCTTTCCCTTCAGCTCCAGATTATAGATGTGCCGGGCTCCCTCATGCCTTTGTGTCTGCACACGGTTTTCTCCCTGGATCAATTCCCAATGTTTGCTCATTTGGCAACATTTTACTCAATCCTCAAATTAGCCCAAATGCTTTTGTCCTCTGTGAAATTCTCTTCCCCACTCCCCAAGGCAGGTTTGAATTATTTCTCCGCTCTTCTTTTACTTTGTATACAGTTTAATTAAAGCAATTGTCTCCTTGTTTAAATGTTTGAATATGGCTTCTACTGGATGACAAAGAATCATAGAGATCGGTTTCAATTCCCATTTTTATAGTTCCAGTATCTAGATGAAAACTTGATACATATTAGGAACTCAATAAGCATGCTTGTTGGGTAAATAGAAAATATTTTGTTTTTGTTTCAAGTCTTCTTTTTCCCTTTGCTTCTCAAATTCAATTCTCACAGCTTCCCTGAGAAGTAGCCATTATTATTATGACCCCTGTTTCACAAATATGAAGAAAACAAAACTTTCCCATTAGTGTGCATTGACCAAACGGCAGGCTAAGGCCATGGACCCAGACCTTCACTCTGTATCTCTAGGGTTCTAGTGCCTGTATCAGGACACAGTGCAATGGAGCATCTCAAGTACAATACAACAGATACCGACGTTAACAATTTCACATTGTTTGGAAGAGTGAAGGCAATCACAGTGGCTTTTCGTTGAGGATGGAAATGTTCCTTGGGACAATGAGCCATTTCACTTTCACTCCCATGAGCAAACTCTCTGAATGGGACATTCTCCACCTAGGCTGTGCGATTCCTCTCTTCAACGAGCTATCAGGAATGGAAAATGGGATTTCTCTTTAACCCAAACCTCCACGAGTTGGTGAAGAAAAGAAGTGTTTGAGGGAATATCTGAAACATGATTGGGTTGTTCTCAATTTGGGTGTCTTGCCAATTTGATAACAGATACATAATTTTTTCAAGACTTAACATTCCCCATAAGGGCTAGACAACCAGGTTTAAAGATATATGATAAATTATTTGGGTAACTTTTCTGTAACTTTTTCTGCTTACAATTCTTTAGAGAAAGTGAAAATGTCTTCAACAAGTTATTTTTCAGAAAGTAGAGCCAAACCCAGCTATTCAGGGCCATGGAATTATCGGGCAGGAGGAATACCCACAAGATTATATTAATGGACACAAATGCTACTTTGCCTCTTTCTCTCTAAGTCTCCTTTATCTAAACATAATACACTAATACACTATTTTGAAAAAATTTAGCCACTGCTGGAAAAGCTCTTCAAAGCAACTCATTCTATTATACCAGTTTTAAATCAAATTGAGCCATATGTAACTTTTTTCACCATGCTGCTATTTTCTAAGAAGAATCCTTCCTCTCTCCCCTCAGCTTTTCCTTAGCCTGACTGGCATTTGCAATCCAAGCACACAGAGTGGTCCAAAGCCAAAACCGTAAAGTTAATCCTGGAATTTAAGCTGTACGTGTTCATGGAGGTTTGGAAAAGTGTCCCTGCCATCTGCTGCCTGGCCTTCCTGTGTCATTGTCAACATCTTCCATGGCCACCCTTTCCTGAACTCCAAAGTGTGGAGATGGCTGGGATGCTGCCTATGCAAGCAGACGGAGACCAACGGGGGGCATGCTGAGGGCGAGAAGCGAGTGCCGAAGGGCAGTGAATCAGAAGTGTTTAGTGTACGTGATACAACTGGGAAATCAAGCAATAGTTTTGCCCTCAGATAAAAAAAAATAATTCGGTCACTGTTTGAATACAGTTGAAAGTGTAAAGGATCATAAGAAAAAGATGAAACTATGCAAGTTGAGTCTTAAATCTTTCATCTTGAGGCTGAAAGGAGGGAAACACTAGAGGCACTTAGGGGCTGGAGGGGAAATCAAGCTCTGGAAATAAAGAGATAGGGAGGATTCAGGAAATTCTAGATAAGAAAGTAGCTGGCAAGACTTGATGGCACACTAAATCCAGGGGCCAAAGGGAAAGTGGGGCATATATGAATCAAAGAAGATGGGAGTGGGGTATGTAGAGCAATTGGAGACAATATGGAAAAGAGAGAAATGGAATAAATAGGTGAAAAATGGTTTTCCATTCTAGGGAGGCAGGAATGCTGAGAACACCTAGTTTGTTCAGCTTCTGTAATGGGAGACTTCGCAACTCTCAGTGGTGGCACCTAGAAATCCTGCTGATGAGTAAATGGAAATTTACTCTTATTTCCTCTACTAGGCGCAAGTCCAGGATCCTGACAGGAGAAATGACGAGAGGGGAGAACAACTGATTAAGATACTCAGTCTATTTGTTGAAAGGTGATTAGGTGGGTTGACAGAAATGAAGCTGCAGAGGAAAACCTGGGTGCATTCATCATCTGGCCATTCAGAAAGAGGTCAAGATCAGCAGGGTGCCTCCTCCGAGGCTGGCAGGGGCCTGGTGCACAAAACCCTGATACGATTTAGACCTGGGTTCCTGTGGGTTCAAAGCAGCTAGAAACACATTAAATTTGCCTTCTTTGCGCTACAGGAGAATGAGGCTTTTTTAGATTCAAATATTCACAAAGTCCCTCACAACTGTTAACTGCAATGGTCATACTTCATTGTTTGGTAGTACGAGGGGAACAGACTTTGAAGTACTCAAGAGTTAATCATACCAAGTAAAAAATGGAGGATAAGGGAAAAAAATAAAATGTTTCTATAAAATAATAATTACTTAAAAAAAGCATAACCTTATCTCAGGTACTCAAAATAAAAGTTACTTGACTTAGATCGAGAGAAACTAGACCGTGGTGGAGGAGAATAATATTCTTGAAAGAAGTTCCTATGAGAAAAGACTGAATAAAATAACCTCACCCTTATGAAAATTATATGACATGATTTTATTATAACCCATAAAATGATGGAACAGAAGGCCATAACCTCATCATTATTTCTCTCTATTGATCTTTTCATGGGGAGCTACATTTGAGAAATTCCTTGGAAGTTTATTTTTACATGAAGGGCTTACATATTACAACCATCCTCACTTGCCCCCTCCAACAAAACCCCAAACCACTCCAAGTTAATACATGTAAAAAATACATGTAGAAAATAAAAGCATTCATTAAAAATCTTTTTGAGTAGCCTAATAAATGTCCTTAAAGAAAGAAGGTAAAGAAAGAAAATTGTCAGAAGCAACACAAAGGTCAGACTGAGCCAGCGGACACGGGTGGAGGAGACAGTGTGGCAGAGAGAGACAAACCGCACCTCCTGCAGACCTCCACGTTCAGTTAGTCAAGGCTGCGAGACTACGAACGTCGTTAATTCATTAACTGGTTATTCACCAACCAGGTATTGAACACATTTTGGGATAGCTTCTGTGCGTGAGGCTTTGCTAAAGTGCTACCGTGAAGGAGAGAAAGTAAGCAAGGCCCCCTTCCTCGAGGAGCAGCTCAAAGTGAGGGGTTTGGAGGTTGCCACTCATCCTGAAAAGTAAAAAGCTGAGCAAACTGAACCAATCAACAACTTTTCTTAGATCTGTAAGAGAAGTGCGGTCACAGGGCAAATGGTGTCCCCCAAATTAGACAGACAGGCAGGGGCTCCTGGGAGTCAGAGCTCAGTGGGACAGGAATCCACGAGCAGACACCCATGAGCACCAGAACCAGGGTAGGATGGACTAAACTGCAACTGAAGACTTGCTAGAGGCTCCGTGCGAACAGTTCCAGGAAGACGTAGTCACAGGGTGGTCCCCACACTTTTGTGAGTTTTACCTCCAGAAACTTATTTTGGTTCTCATAATGAATAGCAAAGAAAAAATCTTCTCATGCTTCTGGAGGTGGAAGAAAAAAAGAAACCATATAAAAATATACCAGAGCATTCTGTTTTTAACAAAATCTGCCCTCAGGAGAAACTGCTGGGGTTATACCAGAGCTAACTGACCCAGAGGAAGAAAAATACCATCCTCCAGCCCACTCTAGCCAGCCTACCCCATGAAATGGAGGGCTGAGAAGCATGTGTGGAGTTCAGGGTTCAGAGGCTCTGGCTCACCAGAAGACTGAGACCCAATTATAGGACTATTGAATGTTTCATCTCCCCTATATCTTACTATCGCATCTCCAGAAGCCTATTTGCAGCGGTCCCCTTTACTCAGTACATCATATCTACCTTCTAATAAAGAATTACAAGGCATACTAAAAGGGAAAAAACACAGTTTGGAGACCAGATATTCAGAGATACTGGAATTACCAGACCACGAAGTTCAAACGACCATGATTAATGTGCTAAGTAACGAATGGCAGAAAGGTGTTTTGGGGGCATAGCCAACAGATGCAAAGACCTAAGGGCGAGAAGGAGCATGACATTCAGTCATGGACTGAAAGGTGTTAAGAGTGGCTTGAGAAAGCTGATAAGCAAGGACTAAAAGATTTAAACTTCATCCTGAGGAACTCTAAACAGAGGAAGGACAAGAAGAGATTAGTGATTTAGAGGTAATTTAGGTACTGATTTTAAAAGATTTAGACCAGAAATGAGGGAGGTACAATTAGGAAAAGAGTGGCCATTTAGAGGCTGATGCCTTCACCCACCATGAAGTGAGGGCCACATTGATGACAGTCGTGGTGAGATGGAGAGGAGTGGAGGGACTGGGAGATATTCAAGCTTAGGACTGATAAATTTCATTGAGCAATTAAATGAGGACAACATAGAAATCAAGTTCAAGGGGCATATCTTTGTCCTTGGGAAGCTGGCAGGGGAAATACATAGTAGTATTTACTGTGAAAATAAAGAGTGAAGCAAAAGTAGATCTGGAATAAGGATGGCTTCAGACAAGTGGGTCTTCTGAATGGTTTCACGCAAAGCTCAAAGGAGGAGGAGGAGGATCTGGGTGGAGGCAAAGATCTGGGAAATGGTCCACATGAGTGAGAAGAAAATAATTTTTCACTTATCACCAGATAACTTATAGTAATACTGCTTTCACTTAAAGGTAACCAACTCTGAAAAATGAGAAATTCTATATTGCATATGCTCATTTAAAATTTAAATACTTACTTGTAGTAGAAATGCCAGTTATGGATCCTGCTGGCCCCCTAAATCTTTCTGTCTTTCTTTAAAGGGAAGCCCCTTAGAAGCACATCTGATGTTCCTCTCCCTGAACACATTATCCCAAAGTGGTGTATTTGTGAGAATTTTGAAGGTGATATATCAATATTCTGAGAAAGAATTGATTGTGATAGAAAGACTAAGAGAAACATAGTAATCAAGAGGTAGGTAGCATTCCTTTATTTTTTAAAATATTTTATTTATTTATTTTTAGAGAGGAGGGAAGGGAGGGAGAAAAAGAGGAAGAGAAACATCAATTGGCTGCCTCTTGAATGTGTCCCAGTTGAGGACTGAACCTGTAACCCAGGCATGTGCCCGGACCAGGAATTGAGCTTGCAACCTTTCCCTTCACAGAACAATGCCCAACCAACAGAGCCACACCAGTCAGGGCAGGTAGCATTCCTTTAAATGTGCTCTAGCCACCACTAACCAAGAGTGGTGGGTCTCACCACTCAGCAGGCCTACTTCCTTGACTCACATTCCTGATGCCAGAATCTGGCGATGCCTTGGGACAGTCCCATTCAAAACATGTGATGCTGTTCCCCATTCTTCTCTGCCCTGTCATAGGCGACTGTTCTAGGTATTGGTACTTAAACCAAAAGCAACCACTTCTAGAGGGAAAAGAAGCAAGCAGTGAAAGATTAAGTTGAAGGGCTACAGGAAAAGAAGTTTAGAAGTAGAACTGGGCTTCATGGGAGTCAGCAGAAACTGTTAAGAGGAAGGCATGCAATAGAAAAAAAGGTATAGTTGGGTAGAATAAACCTAAGTCAGTTAGAAACAAGAGAAAAATAAAACTCAGAGGTGGAAAGCTAATGAAATTTAAGCTTCAGACTCTTCAACTGCTGAGCCCCTTCCAAGATCCTGGGAGGGGCCCTACCAATGTGTTCATATGAGTTTAGGTTTTACAAAAAATTACAGAAATAAAATATTCAAACCACAGTTGGTTAAGCCTGCTGCCTCTCTCCACTTCAATTTCCCCTTTATTATACTTGTCTCTGGTCAAGTTTCACTGGAGTGATCAAGAGCATTTTTGAGACTCAGCTAAGGGGAAGTTGAAATTAAGGTAGATTTAGTTTGTACTTAGTGAGGTGTATTTATGTTGTTTATAGTTCCTTTATTGCTAGCTGCCTTGGCATACGAGCAGCTTCCAGGAATACTCTGACTACCCACTGTATTGACTCACCCAGCATCATGACGCCAAAGTGCAAGGCCAGAGGTCCCACTGGGATTTAGTCTGATGTAAGAAGCACTTAACACCAGAAGTATGTGAATAATGAGTAGAAACAAGGCTTGGAATGTATGCAACCAGAAACTTGTTTGTGGAAAATTCTTCTATTCATTAGACATATAAAAATTTTAAGCTAAGAATTTAGTTTTCATTGACACTAAGTCAAAATGAAAATTCACTCCTGTTAGAAATATATTCTATATACAATTATAAATACATCATATATTTTTATGGGAAGTACAAAATAGACTTTATTTGAATTCCTCTGCCTGGACGGCACAATGCTGTAGCAAGTATTCTGCAGGAGCATAATGTGAAAGAAGCTTGATAAAGGTTTTCCAAATTTGACAACTACCCCAAAAGCTTCCATGGTATCACCACTACTGAGAAGTGAAGTTAAAAGAAGCTTTTTAAAAATATCAATAAAAATTGTTCTGACTAACCACACTGGGAAAAAGACTAAATTTTGTCCCTATGCTTGCTATAAAAAATATTACCAACTTGTTGAAATACAATAGGGTGATCAAAGAATATATAGTTCACACATTTAGGAAAAAGTCTTAGAGAAGTATGTCAATAAATAATGAAACTATTATTTCTTTGTCATAAAAATATCATAACTTCAAGGCCTTTCTAAGATGGAGTTGCTAGGGTTAGATTTAAGTAAAAGAACATAGTGGAAAACACCATCTTGAGCACCAATAGCTAAAAAATACATTCCCAAGTAAAGCATTGTTATTGATCACTCCTCACTTATACTGCCAGAGTAACTAATCAGGTTTTTCGGTTGTCGTTATTGTGGTTGTTACTACATGAACAGAGACACTTCTCTGCTTATTAAAGAGTTTATTTTAAGAACATGTGGACTGCAACCAACTCTAGGAATCTGTCAGGAACTAAGACACTCCTAAAAAAACCTTGGGATCTCTGGCTTGGAGCAAGCCATCTCTATGACTATGACTTATTTACATTTTATTTTTTATGTTTTTCTATAGTCTCTGATAATAAATTACATTATTTTTTAGTTATGGAATAGTAATTCTAAAATGGAAACTTAACCATATTAGATCAATTGTAAGTGGAGAGCAGAACTAGACTGTCCTTCAATCCTGAAGTTTATGAACTATCTCAGGGCAAAGGAAAGAATGTTCTGCTTTCTTTAGTTCTTGTTCTACAAATGTTTGACACTTGACACCAAATGGAGGTAGTTCCTCCCACAATCTTATAGGTTGAATCTTATAGGTTCCCCAGCAGCCTGGAACATACTAGATCCACCTCTGTTACTCTGAGAGAGAATAGCTGTCTAGCACACAAGTGATACAGAGAGAATGAGTGTTGAATTGAATTTCCTTATCATGACATTTCTCCAACATATTATCTTAAGATTCTGGCCTTGGCAATGACCATCATTTTGTCATCTTAGAATTTAACATTCACTCTGTCTCTTGAATCTTACTCTTTAGCATCTAACACAATGCCTGGCATATAACCGACACTCATTAATATTTGTTGAATGAAGGAATAAACTCTTTATTGATGAAGGGGATTTGATTTCTTCATCCCTACAGCACATCCGATTAGATCACTCTCTTACCTAAAACCCTTCCGTAGCTTCCCATTAAAACAGCCCATAAGGTCCCACCCATTCTGCATTCTGTCTGCCTCTCTAATCATTGCTAACAGAATCAAAATGAGTAACTGTTCCCTAGAATCTTAAGTGCAAAGGAGAATAGATTTTATATGAAAGGCATGGTTTCTTGGTAATGGCTGTGAAAAGCTGACTAGGTTTCCACACTGCCAGGCTGCTTAGAGCATTTAGTTCTCAAATGTGTGTTGTGACTTTTTAAGAGAGGAACAGAGTGTGCAGAGTTTTCCAGACTTAATTAACGTTAATCACTAGACTAATGTTCTGTAGTAGAAACAACTGATCTAAATCAGATCTGCATATAACTG
This sequence comes from Glossophaga mutica, assembly GCA_039655065.1. Taxonomy (NCBI): domain Eukaryota; kingdom Metazoa; phylum Chordata; class Mammalia; order Chiroptera; family Phyllostomidae; genus Glossophaga; species Glossophaga mutica. Next base: position 139,371,489 of record CM077305.1, on the reverse strand, counting down.
GTACCTAATGAATATAGCTTTCAGGTCATTTTTAGTGTAAAGAAAAAGATCATTTTAAATTATTTTAAGTCCATATGGTCTCATACTTCTATTTTGTCATTCTGACATTACTTTTTTTTCTAACACCATGAGAGGATATATGAGTCAGTGACCAAGTAATTCCACTGCATATATGTCACAAGAAGAATCAGGGTATTTCTTGAGAGCCAACCATGCAATGAGAATGTGAAGTATGATCCCACTTAATTTGAGAAATTTAGTAAGATGATAGTCTACTGTGTATCTGGTGGAAAGAGAATGCTACAAACCAATACCATAAAGCCAGCTGTAAAACTGAATATATTTTCAGTGTCATTTTACATCTGACAATTACATTTTGATATACCCTTCTTTGAGCAAGACAACACTGTATTGCTCTGAGGGTATTTAAAGTATATACACCTCATCATGGACATTAGCCTCTAAATTGTTCTGTCTTTGTGGAAGATGGGAGAAAACATCAAGTTGAACCCAGAGAGGTTTATCCAGTGATAAACGACATTGAGATATCTGGAAATGCAGTTTGGAGAACAATGAGGTATAGATATAGGTGCTTCCCAAACTTCTTAGAAGATAAGAAAATATAGGAAAATCTATAAATAATACCACTCTCTAAACAATTTAAATTAATTCCTTTCACTGATTTTAAAGCAAACTTCTAAAATATATTTTAACATGTTTGAAACTTAGATATGTCTTATCCAATAGCAACTTACAATCATTTTGTGAATTCAGGCAGCAAACCTGTGTTTGTACTGGATTTTAGTTCAAATAATCGTGGGGGAATTTTTTTTCTTTTTCCATTCAGTGCTAATATTGAGAAATGCAAGCTTTTTGGCTGTTCTTTCTTATATGGTGGTTTTGTTTGTTTGTTTGTCTTTTCATTTACTCATACAGTAAGGATGTAGCCCTCATGTATAATAAATTCTTAGATTACTAGATTCTCTTAGATTACTATATTTTATTATTATTAGATTCTTGTTTTGAGCTTTTATTTTTTTTGGTTGCATATAAAATAAAAGTGTAACTTTCATCAAAGCATTATGGATTATATCCATGATTTCATCATGGATATAATACTTAAAAAAGTGCAAAGAATTTTCCCCTTTCTTGTCCTGGAAACAGTAATACCAAAGGCAGGATTTCCTTTTGGGATGATGATATCATATTGTAAGGAAGCAAGATACTCTCAACTCAGGCCAAATCCATAATTTAACTTTGTAGACCATTGGCAAATCATTTAAGAACAACATTTGTGCATACGAGGGGAGAAATAAACATTGTATAAGAAATTTAAACAAACCTAGACCCAGTGATAATGTTAATTTATTCAAATGGATTGAAAATTAAGAGATCCCAAGATCACAGTGAATGACATGGCCAAAAGATAAAAATTATTATCAGGGATTCTGTTAGAATTTACAAGAGCTAGATCAATATTAAGATACAAATAGTCATAGCTACATATACAGTAATACATGCATTTCTTAAAACTCCTCTTTAGAAATACACTGAGTTCTTTTTTTTTACAGTTTTTTTAAATTTTTTTAATCAGTATTTTTTAATTGTTGATATTGTACAGTTTTCTGTCTTTTACCCCGCCCCAGCCCACCACCCCAGCCCTCCCCACCTTCCTCCCATTTCCACCCCCCATAGTTTTTGTCCATGAGTCCTTTATACTTGTTGCTCTAAACCGTTCCCCTTTTCCCCTGAAATTCCCTCCCCTCCCCCTCTGGACACTGTCAGACTGTTCTCAAATTCAGTGTCTTTGTTTATGAGTTCTGATGCTTATAATTTGAATGACAAAGGAATCTAAATGAAGATTTGAAAAATGTGAGTGATTAAAATCTGTCCAATTAATATCATTATGGCAGGAAGAAGGAGTCAAGATGGTGGAGTACGATGATCCTGAGTTCATCTTCTCCTATGGACACACCAAAGCTACAACTAAATATAGAGCAATTATTACTAAGAATGACCTGAAGACTAGCTGAACAGACTTTCTAAAACCAAGGATATAAAGAAAAAGTCACATTGAGACGGTTCGCTGGGTTAGAAACATGGCCTAGTCAGGACCCATACCCCTTGTGTGGTAATCCACAAGAGGAGGTGTTATAAAAACCATGGGGGTCCCCTGTAAGGAGTGAGGAGTTCAAGCCCCACACCAGACTCACTAGCCCAGGACACCTGCACTGGGGAGAGGAGCCCTATGAGAGGAACTCAGTGTATTTCTAAAGAGGAGTTTTAAGAAATACATCTGGCTCTGCAAACCAGTGGGGCTTATGTCTAAGAGCTGAAGGGCTATAGAAAACTGAGACTCCTAAAGGACTTGCCCAGATTCACTTGCTTTGAGTTCTAGTGCAGAGGCAGCAGTTTGAAAAGCACCTGGGTTATACGTTACACTGATTTAATTGAACACAAGTGCCAAAAGGCATCCAAATTGGAAAGGAAGAAGTAAAACTGTTTATTTGTAGATGATACAATACTACATATGGAAAACCCTAGAAACTTCACCAAAAATACTATTAAAAGTAATACATTCAGTTACAAGGTATAAAATTAATATATAGGATTTGTGGTGTTTCTGTGCAGTAACAATGAACTATAAAGCAGAGAAATTAAAAAAACCATCTCATTTACAATTGCATTAGAATGTATAAAATACCTAGGAATCAATTTAACCAAGGAAATGAAATACCTGAACTCTGAAAGCTATAAGAACCTGATAAAATAAGAACCTTATTCTTATTAGACAAGACACAATAAATGAAGTGGTACACTTTGTTCATGGATTAGAAGAATTAACATAATTAAAATAACCATACTATCCAAAGCAATCTACAGAATCAATGCAACCTCTATGAAAATACCAATGGCATTTTTCACAGAACTAGAACAAATAATCTTAAAATTTATGTGCAACCACAAGAGACCCCAGATAGCCAAAGCAATATGGAGAAAGAAGAACAAAGTTGGAGGTAGTATGCTCTTTGATTTCCAACTACATTACAAAGCTATAAAATCAAAATAGTATGGCATTGGAATAAAAACAGACACATAGATCAATGGAACAGTACACAAAGCCCAGCAATTGACACACAATTACATGGTAAATTAAATGATGACAAAAAGAGCAGAAATATACAATGGGAAAAAGATGGTCTCTTTAATAAGTGGTGTTGGGAACACTGGGCAGATATATGCAAAAAAAATGAAGCTGGACCACTTTCTTACTCAAATATGCAAAAATAAATTCAAAATGGATTAAAGATTTAAATGTATGATCTGAAACCATAAAGCACCTAGAAGAAAACATGGGCCATGAACTTTTTGACATTGGTCTTACTAATACTCTTTTTGGATATATCTCCTCAGGCAAGGGCAGCAAAAGCAAAATAAGTAAATGGGAATACATCAAACTAAAAATTTTCAGAGTGAAGAAAGCCATCAACAAAACAAAAAGGCATCAGCAAAACCGAATAGCAGAAGATATTTGCAAATGATATACAAGGGTTTAATATCCAAAATATATTTAAAAACTATACAACTCAACATAAAACAAAACAAATTGATTAAAAGATGGTCAGAGGTTCTAAATAGACATTTCTCCATTGGCCATACAGATGGCCAATAGACACATTGAAAGATGCTCAACATCACTGTCATCAGAAAAATGTAAATCAAACCTACAATGGGATACCACCTCACACCTTTCAGAATGCTAGTATCAAAAAAGACAACAAATAACAAGTGTTGGTGAGCATGTGAATGAATAAAAGGGAGCACTTGTGCACTGTTGGGGGAATTTAAATTGATACAGCCACTATGGAAAACATCATGGAGCTTCTTCAAAAATTTAAAAATAGAACTACCATAAGCAAAATCTTAAAAGTATGTTATTCTCCATACTTCCTCATTTCACTGGCATAGAAATTCAGAAAGGAATCTGAAGAGGAGTTGAGTTATCAATGACTTCTTACTGATCCTGCGGTGCACTGGGAGTGTGTCCTTATTGAAAGTTCCTGGGGTTTTCACTATGCCAGATCACAAAGGGCTTCAACTTGTAGCCTACAACATTGACCCTAAGCAAGACTCTTATCCTGTTCTTAAGGGCCTTGAAATCTGTCATGAACTTGGCCTCATTATGGATGAAATTCCTTTCAGGTATGTATTTCCAGAATAGACGAGTTTCATCCATATTGAATACTTGCTCTGGAGTAATTTTCCTCCACAATCAGCTTATCTAGAGTTTCCAAAAATTCTTCAGCTGCCTTCACATCAGAACTTGCAGACTCGCCCCTCACTTTCACATTAGGTAATGAAAAATGATTCTTGACTCATTTAAACCACCCAGACCTAGTAGTAAATTCAATATCATAGTTAGGTCCAGCCTTTTCTTTCAACAATTTAGACAAACTTTTTGCTTTGGCCATGATCATCATGGTGCTGAGACAGATATGCTTCTATGTCTGGTCTTCAATTCAGGTCATTAGAAGTTTCTCCTTGTCTGATATAGGTTCTTCTCAAATTTTTGTTACTCTCAGTACCTTCAATGAAGCAGATCTTTTAACAAACCCTGTCAGTGTGTTCTCGCTTTTCAAGATCATAGCTATGGAACGGGACATGCCTGACTGGCAGGCAATTACTATCACTAATTTTCTACCTTCATAGTCCTTAGCACTTTTAATTTTGTTTCCAGGCCCATCACTTGATGTGGCCTCTTTCTGGCCAGATTAGCAGTGGATTTTGTATGCTTAAGGGCTGTGATGAACAAAACAATGTGAGATGAAATCAAACACAAGAGAAAATGATGTAATCAAGAGATGCAGTAAACATGTGATGTATGAGGTTGCTGTTGGCACAACACCACCTAGTGTTTTATGGCAAACTTTTTAATAAGTAAAAAGAGTATAATCTAAAATAACAATAAAAGTATAGTATAGAAAATACATAAACCAGTAACATAGTTGTTCATGATCAATTATTAGTTTTATTTACACAAGCATCATGGCAAATATGTGAATAATGCATTGTGCTATGACATCATGATGGCTATGATGTCACTTGGCAATTGACTTTTTTAGCTCTGATATAACCTTATGGGACCACCATTGTATTCACAGTCCATCGTTGACCATAATGTTGTTATGCAGAGCATGACTGCATTTGCACTGAACAATGTTAACGTAAAACTAAAAACTTCAGCACTAGAGCTTTAGATTTTAAGGGGTGACAGTGAATTTCCTCTATCTAAACCAGAATCTAATTTTATGTTGGGTTAGTCCAGGTCCTAACCTGACATTCCAGGATTCAGTCAACCTCTTGGCTAATTCCATATTGAGCTAAATTCTCTCAGCCATAGGAATCAACTGTCTTAGCATTACCTGAGACTCTGCAAGGGCAGAAACACCTGGGAAGCAGGACAACAGCTTAATGAACATGATAATAGCGTTTTCAGGACTGGACAAATAACAATACTGCCTGACGCATGGATTAGAGCAGATGACCTATGAACGACCTCCTCAGAGGAAAGATCCAGCTTTAGGAATTCTCAGCCTCCAGTCTAGATCAAATGCTGATTAGTAACAAAGGTTTCCTTCTAGAGAAAGGCCACTATGAAAGGAAGTCACTTCAGCAACATCTGGAGAGCAGAAGACAACATATTGGCATCTTGCATTTTCTCTTTCATGTACACAGCACCTCCTCAGAGAACTGGCACATTTGTAAATTTTAGTGTAGCTTCTAGCATATCATGCATCCAACAGGCATCTGTGTCACAGACCCTAAGAAACTAAAATGTGGTCCACTTCAACCAGGCTGGATTAAGACAAGTTAAACTGCCCTTCCCACCATTGCTCAGTTCCTGGTACACAGCCTCAGAGTTCTTTGCTTGTTTGCCCTTGAGAAATGCAAGTCTGGATGAATCCGATTTGGGATGTCATTTGGTCTAGGGCTATTACTGAAAGCCCAGAATTGATCCTGCATTGATTCTCCCACCATCTACTTATTTAATTTTGCCAAATGCTCTGTTAAAAAGTGGGCCCATTTCCATTATGTCGCTTAAAGTGCAAATTGCAAAAGTCTTCCTTTGGAGAAGGAATAAGTATAGTCCACTAGTCCCATTACTTCAATGACGTCATTCCTCAATGGATAAGATTTCTGAATAAAGCGTGGGGATTAAATTCTATCCTGAATGCTATACACTTCAGGTCAAGATCTGGCCTAGCAAGAGCCAATACTCACATTTTTCATTTTTATTTTATCTTTAGTGGAAAAAGGAGGGTTTAAAGCCACTGCTTGTTGAACATATACTTTGTTTCTTTAAAACCTAAGTAAAATTCAGTCTGGTTTCTGTAGAGTACTACCCTGAAATGCATTTTACAAAACTTGCTGTTGCATTTCCATGCCATAATGCAGGAGAGCTGGAACAATACTCACATACCTGGAAATGGATAAAGCAGGAGTAGGGGAGGGTGGTAGTAAGAGAAAACTCGGAGAGACCCACCCTGAAAAATGCACTATTTACCAAGTTGGGGCATCAAATCTTAGGCTAGGTAATAAGAAATTACTTAAAACCAAGATTTCCAAAAGTCTTCATGAGTTACTCTTTCTGACAAGTACTGAGTCTATAACACTTTATAAAACAACCAACGTCAACAGACACAGGACCACATCTTTTCAGTTTGTAGATATTTTCCCACAGCCCTATTTATAACTTAACATAATGGGAAGTTCTCTCTTGGCAAAAAAGCTGATTAAGTGTTCCATTTAATAGTGTAATGCAAAGAATTCTTTCTTTTGCTTCAGACCTGCTGTTCTCATATTGTCTCATGCTGTCTAGAAAAGACTTGGTAATTATTTTCTAGGTTGGTATGTCTTTGTGATTAATGTAATCTGGAGATATAGAAGGATTAAATCCATGTTGAAGTTCTAATCAACTTTCCTTTACCTCTTTACCATTATTTTAGCCTGTTGGCTTTGTAACTTGAGAATATAAAATGAACTTTCTGTAGTAAGTTTACAGCAGAATAGTTTATAGCACCCCCCCACACACATATACATACATGTAGAATGAGCAGCTTCATTTATATTTCTATCTTTTTTATCTGGTTGCACATTTCTAATGTCACAGATATTATAGCCCTTCAATAAGTAACATCTGAGAAGCAAAACGGAACTTCCTGAGGCATGGGACTGAAAAAGAATTCTGTGTATAGATTCAGCTATTGGAGTCAAGGATCTTAACTTCGAGCATATAAACTTTAAAAGCCTTTTGCTCCTTTTAGCACTCAGTTTGCAGATTTAAAATGCAACACCAGATGATTTTTTATTGTTCAGTGGTCCATCCAATTGTTTCACTTTCTTCTTTAAAAAAAATTCTTTGTCCTAGCAGTACTTTCAAAGCTGAAGAAATAGCCTCTCTATACATGGCTGCTCTGTTCCCCTCCCTGATCGTTGCCTTTCAGTGAACTAACTTTTTCACCCATTTGACCAGACAGCCACTAATTAAGGAACTAAATGTCACCTGCAATTTCTTCAGCTGGAAAAAACAAACCAGAAACCGGATTAAAGCTGGCTGCTACATTAGGATATTTATCTGTTTACCCAACAGTAGTCAGACGTAGGGTCAGTTTATCTGACAGCTTAGCAATATCACAAGGGAACCCAGTTTCTTTTTGTCTATCTACATGGTTGGTTTGATTCTAAGTGGTAAGATTCTTTCAAAGTAGTAAGATGGCCGCTAGGAACATCGGGGCATTTAACAAGAGAGAGAGGCTGTCTCTCTCTCTTGTTAAGTGTTTTTCTTTTAGAAATAATAAACTGCCATTTCCAGAAGCCCCTAGAAAATTTTTCTTGATGTCTTTTTGACCCAAATTGGCCTAGACATTTCCACCTCTAACCAAACACAGGCAAAAGGTTAAGAGAATACTGTGGTGAAATGGGTGCCCGGAGTCAACCTCAGCATCCACCACATTGTCTTCTCTATTATCTTTACTAAGTTTGAATGGTGCAAAATAGAAGAAGAAACAAAACCCAGACAACTATCTACAAGATTAAACATCCCAGTTTGCCCAGAACTGAGGGGTTCCCCAAGATGTGAAATTCTTAATGCTACAAGTGGGTGACTCCTGAGGAAGCCAAGCCAAGGAGGTGGCTCACCCTATTACTTCTTCAGATGCCCTTTAATCCCTACCAGGTTCAAGCTATAGTGACCAGTCCTGAACAAGTGGAGAAAATAATATATCCACAGGTGATTAAGTGGCATGCAAAAGTAACAGTACTTTTTAATGTTCATCTTATAATTCCAGTAAAAAATAAAAAGCATACTCTATGTGTGTATAATCTGTAATAATAGTTATATTATGGATGTATATCACAGATTCATAGACTTTGTAACTTGGAGTAACCTTTAAAGATGCCTTGTTTAATTTCTCACTCATTCATTCATTTATTCATTCTTTCATTCAACAAACTGAGTGGAATACTCAAAGCAAAACCCAGTTTACAAGTAGACTGTAAGTACTCTAAGTGTCCTTTGAATGTGACAAGTGCTCAGTAAATATTGTCCTGAGCTGAGAAGTCAAATGTAAAAATAAGCCATCTTCTCGCCACAAGTAACTTACAAACCAGTCCCGATTGTAGCCTAAGATGGACAGGAAAGATTTTTTTCTTTTATTCAATTGGAAAAGTATTGAACGTGGTTTTCTAGTGGAAAAAGGAAGGCATTAGACACTAAAATGCAGATAAGTGAAAAAAAGGAAAGAAGGCTGGTATTTCTCACTTGGCTTTATGAATAAGAGGATTCTTTCTTGTATAAAGTTATAGTGCCCTTTAAGGTTAAAAATGTAAAAATGAATTGTTTTGTATCATTCTACAAATGAGATGATTGCTTACTTCAATTAGTCCACTATTTTTTTTTGAGGTTAAGTTGTAATTTTATTTTAACATGTAAACACAAATAACCTGGAGCAGAAGCTCAGCATACAGATACCAGTGAAGTTTCGAAACTAGTGAATAGCAGAGATGAAGATAATGGCTATGAGCATGAAAAACTGTTGTTAGAATATCAAGCGAAATGAAGGAAACTGAAACAAACAGGTTTTCAGGGCATTCCAGGCCAAGTCAAGGTGTAGGGTTAAGTGAAGCAGTGCTTGTTTGAGAGCAGGCACTAAGATGCCATTGTCTGCCATTGTCTGCATGCTAAGTTCTGAACCGCAGAAGGCTTTTAAACAACCCACTTCACTTGTTTTATTTCAGTACCACAATTTATGAACTGCGTGCTACTAATAGCAACATGTTGACAGTGTTGTGCAGATCAACTGTTTTCACCCACACAGTATTATTTTGGTCCTTGAAACGACCCTGCAAGGTAGTGGAACCAATGTTACTAATTATATTTTTATCAGATAAAGAAACTGAGACTCAAAATGTAAGTAACTCGTCCAAGGTAAGCTAGGAAGTAGCTGATTCAGAATTTAAACCAAAATCGTCCCAGATTTTAGTCACTATTTTTTCTGCTAAACCATACTCCTAATTAAATGTTCTGCTTAAAAACTAAAGAAAATTATTTTTTAAAACACAAATATATTCCCAAACATTGATTTGGGAAGAGGCATAAAGTATTAAATGTGCAAATAATACCTGTGCCAATGAATATGATGATCAGAGAAGCTCATATGTCAATTATTTATATCTGACTTGTTTTTATCCTCACTCAAGGACATTGTATCTTCATTGCTTTTAGAGAGAGAGGAAGGGAGAAAGAGAAACATCATGCAGGAGAGAAGCATCAGCTGGTTACCTCCATATGCTCTTGGGCTGGGGATTGAACCTGCAACCTAGGCATGTGCCCTGACTGGGAATTGAACCTGCAACTTTTGGTTATTAGACGATGCTCCAACCAATTGAGCCACACTGGCCAGGGTTATCTGACTTTTTAATATAATTAGATTGGAGGAAATTTCTGAACATTCTCATCCAAACCATCCCAGGGTAACTGTCCTTTCTGCAAATCTGAGAAAATCCTGTTAATATTAAACTTTGGGTAGGAATTAAAATATTTCTAAGAAAATATTTTTACTTTTGCTAAAGAAATAGAGCTGGAGTTAAAACTTCTTGAAGACATTGTGCACCTCTCTGAAAAAGGGCCATCAAGTCACAGTTTCTAGTAAAACTGGACAGTTCCAGCATGCACATGATGAAGTGCTTTCTGTTTGTCTTATAGGGGCGCCTCAGTTAAGGTCTCATTAATCACAACAGCAACACATAAAAGAAATATCTTGTTAGAGGTGCCCAGCTTCTTCATCCAAGTACCAATAAAATGTTAACACTGAATCATGCAAATATAGTGACCAAGGACAATTTCTCATAGGGTCTTAAAAATGCCATATTCAGGATCTCTTAAAAAAAAATGACCAACTATATTTTATAACATTTTGCTTAGTGCTAATTATTTAAAATAATTAGAATGATAGCGTTATAGAGTAAATAAATACAATGTAATTTATAAAATTTAGCAAATGTGGCAAAAAAATTCATTTGCAATAAAAATGTATTCTTTGGCATTTTTGATAAGAATTATATTGAAAAGGCTTTTTGACCCAGCAATTCCACTGCTTGGATTATATCCTAAGAATCCTGAAACACCAATCCAAAAGAATCTATGCACCCCTATGTTCATAGCAGCACAATTTACAATAGCCAAGTGCTGGAAGCAACCTAGGTGCCCATCAGTTAATGAATGGATCAAAAAACTGTGGTACATTTACACAATGGAATTCTATGCAGTAGAAAGAAAGAAGGAGCTCCTACCCTTTGCGACAGCATGGAAGGAATTGGAGAGTATCATGCTAAGCGAAATAAGCCAGGCAGTGAAAGACAAATACCATATGATCTCACCTTTAACAGGAAGCTAATCAACAAAACAAACAAGCATAATATAAACAAAGACACTGAATTTGAGAACAGTCTGACAGTGTCCAGAGTGGGAGGGGAGGGAATTTCAGGGGAAAAGGGGAACGGTTTAGAGCAACAAGTATAAAGGACTCATGGACAAAAACTATGGGGGGGTGGAAATGGGAGGAAGGTGGGGAGGGCTGGGGTGGTGGGCTAGGGCGGGGTAAAAGACAGAAAACTGTACAATATCAACAATTAAAAAATACTGATAAAAAAATAAATAAATAAAATCTGAACAGGCAAAGAAAGCAGATTTTTAAATACCAGAGCTTCGGCAGAGAAAGATATCAAACAAGAGACTAATTATCAAAAGTCCACATCATGTTTCAGATCCAACAGAATAAATGAGAGTCTCATCCCCTGGCATGGGCATGGCTTTGCTGTTGTTAATTAGCAAGGGTGTGGATGATGATGAAAGACCCAACTCTCACGACTGCCAGGAAGAAGGGCTCATGTGGATCACTCACTTCACAGGGAAAGCAATCAGCAATGTTTTCACTAGATGACCCAGGCATCTAGCCTATAATTAACAACCATAAACAAATTAACACCTCCAGTTACCTCAGCCTATGTTATGCAGCCCTGTTTATCTTGCAGAAGGCCCTGGGACAGGCTTACTTACATAGTAAAGGTTCACGTTCTGTGGGTGCTTCAACTGTGAGTTCTTTGAAGTTTTTCTATGTTTATCTGTGTGCTAAAGTGAGTGTCAAGTTGCTTCCTGAGAAAATGTTGGTCCTGAATACAGGCATCTTGGTTTCCTTCGTGGGGAAGTGAGGAAGACTTCTCAGGCGTTCTTGCTGGGAGTTTGTCAACACTTCTGAGAGGATATTGGCCAGACCCAATGCAGTTGATTGTTACAGCATGTGGTTCTGCACTATCACTAAGAGGGAGGACTAGCTGCACTCCAGATGCTTACCAGGGTAAGGAATGTCATGCTTACTGTAATACGGTACATACGCAAATGCTGACGAAGAGAAATGACATTTAGGTTGCATGAAGAATAGTTAAAAAAATTCAGATCACTTTAAAACTCAATACCATGAACTATCTTTGCTGATTTACGATGGTACTTGTCTACACTGAAAACGCCTGTGCATCTCATCACGGAATTGACTGTGCTTGTTGTCAAGACTATTGTGCCCTGCATTTCAGGCTTCATGATTGCCCACAGGGAAAATTACTTTTTGGTCTCCGTGCCAGAAGAGGTATGCTTCTCTTGAGCAATTTTTTAAAAATCTCTTGGACATTATGAATCATATAACTATAGGCCCTCCCCACTTTATGTTAGCTGCTAAGAAGCAGAGGGCCACATTTGTGCCCCACATCCAATAAATATCCAAGAGCTCGTGGCAGAAATTCTGCTAAATTCTGGTTTAAATTAAATACATTTTTGTGAATTTTTAACTTACCTAAATTTCACTATCTACTTATTTATATTGTATTGTATTTTGCTGCACATATTCCTCTATATTCTTTTTAAAAAGCTCTTTCTAGAACAGTGCAAGCTATGCATGCACATGAAAGTCAGAGCTATTGCTGTGGAGAAGCAACTTGTGCCTTTCAGTGGGGATCTTTAGCTATATCTGTTTGTAAATATGTGCTCTTAAAAATCAATCATATAAGGTTATAATTTCAATCATTTTCTACTTAGAGCATTTACCTGTTATTCTCACATTAACACGGTGTTCATCTATATCTGTATTTACCAAGTACTCACCAAGAATTAATTCCTATGTTCAAAAGTTAATATATTGATGAGGAGAATGTATAATATAAAATCTTTCTTCTACGAGGGCTTGCCAAAGTTTTATTGCTACATGGTGCATATGAATCTCCCAGACTTAGGATGTAAGACACAAGTGGAGTCGTAAAAATTGTAGAGCTTAAGATTCCTAACAAGAACTATAGTACAAACTGGCCAAAATGATTGTCGAAATTATTGTCACAATTGAAATGTAGTGTAGCTATTTTGACAGAAGAAAAAACTGAGCAGTTTCATTTCATACTTTAGTATAGTTGGTTCATTTCTAGAAATATACTTGATGCTTAATGCAAATTTTTAATTTTGTGACTAGATTACAACTGGATTATGTAAATTACTCAGAAGATGCATAGAGAGCAATTCCTGGAATAATTTATCGACATGGCCAATATATAGCCCTGAAGAGGTCTTTCTACTTAGCAAGTAGGCCAACAATAAAAAAGAAGCTTTGTTCAATTTCTTAAAAAAAAGGAGGAGGAGGAGGAAGAGGAGGAGCAGCAGTAGTCTAGTGTAAAAAGAAATCTAAGGTCTTTGTATTGCTTGGGCAAAGTGTCAAACTATTAATTAATTTAACTTATTGAAATCAAATGTAGGTGTTAAAATTTAATGTTACTCAACAAAAAAATTGAACTAGAAAATTTAAATTCTAAACCAATGGGAGGGAAGAGAAGAGTAAAAGTGCTGAAAAATAAAAGGCTGAAAACAAAAAGGCTGAAGCAACAAAGGTAGCACATCGAAAACTCTATTAGAGATAAAGCACAAATTAAGAATGTAAAATATATACAAATAAGTCATTAACAAAAATAAATGAAAAAAGACTAAACTTATTAAGTGGACAGATATTATTAAATTAGATAAAAACAAAATTCTAATATCTTTTTATAAGAAACACAGAATACTCAAGGACATAGAAAGATTGAAAGTAGAGAGATGAAAAGCTAGCTGGCAAGTATTATCCAAAATAACTTAGGCCTAATTATGATAAACATTAGATAAAATAAAGCAAAGAGCATTCATTGATAGGCATGAAGAGGATCATTACATATAAAAAAGAGTACAAGTTCTTCAGCAGAAAGATATAACAATTCTTAATGCATGTGTACTTAATAATAGAGCCACAAAATATATAAAGCAGGAGTTTTCATAATTGTTAGAAATTGAGAATTTTAGGAGAAAATTAAAAATATGTCATTAACTGATAAATCAAACTAAAAGAGTAGAAGAGGCCATGTGTGAACAACCAATTCACACCCCTGCAACCAACTTCTAGACTGTTAACAGATGCTTTTCAAGACTACATTGAACAGTTACAAAAATAACCATGAAATAAGGGTCAAAGAAAATCTAAAGAATTATTACGACAGATAATGTTCTCTCACAATAATTCAATTAAATCACAAATCAATAAAAACATAATAAAAAACACACATTGACATTTAAAAACTTCATTAGCAATGTTTACAACCAACACAACACTGGAAATAGCCCAAATACTTGTCAATGGGAGAACTGATAAATCACTAACATATTCATACATTCAAATACTATACAGCAATTAAAATAAGTGGACTAAAATTATATGTGTCAACATGGACAAATATCAAAAATAAAATTTTAAGAGGGAAAAAAGCAAGTTGTATAATATAATGTACTAAGTGAACCACTTTATTTACTTTTTTTTTATATTGGAAAATTCTTTAAAAATTTTTTTATTGTATCTTTCCATCACCATTTATTTCCCTTATACTTCCCTCCCCACCACAATCACCACACTGCTATCCACGTCCATGAGTTCTTTTTCCTCTTTGCTCAATCCCTTCCCCCACCCTCCCCACTTAACTGCCATCCTGCTCTATCTATGAGTCAGTCAGTATTTTGCTTGTTAGTTCAGTTTGTTCATTAGATTCCACATATGAGTGAAACCATATGGTATTTGTCTTTCTCTGACTGGCTTATTTCACTTAGTGTAATTTTCTCCAGGTACATCCATGCTGTTGCAAGGGATAAAATTTTCTTCTTTTTTACAGCCAAAGAGTATTCCATTGTGTAAATGTCCCATAGTTGTTTTTCCCACTCATCTACTGATGGACACTTGGGCTGCTTCCATATCTTGTGATTGTAAATAATGCTGCAATGAACATAGGGGTGCTTATGATCTTTCAAATTAGTGTTTTGGGTTTCTTTAGATATATTCCCAGAAGTGGGATCACTGGGTCAAAAGGCAGATCCATTTTTAATTTTTTTGAGATATCTTCATATTGCTTTCCACAGTGGTTGTACCGATTTACATTCCCACCAACCCCCACAGGGTTCCCTTTTCTCCACATCCTCACCAGCACTTATTGTTTGTTCATTTATTGATGACAGGTATTCTGATAGGTGTGAGGTGATATCTCATTGTGGTTTTAATTTACATTTCTCTGATGACTAGTGATGTTGAGCATCTTTTCATATGTCTATTGGCCATCTGTATGTATATACAATGGGCTAAAGATAGCTTATTCAATAAATGTTGTTGGGAAAATTGGACAGACACATGCAGAAAAATGAAACTAGACCATCTTCTTACACCACACACAAGATTAAATTAAAAATGGGTTAAAGACTTAAATATTAGACCCCAAATCATAAAAATTCTGGAAGATAACATAGGTAGTAGAATCTCAGACGTTGCTCATAGCAATATTTTATCTGATATACCTTCCCAGGCAAGGGAAACAAAAGAAAAAAGAAACAAATGAGACTACATTAAACTGAAAAGTTTTTGCATGGCAAAGAAAACCATCAACAAAATAAAAAGACAACCCACAGAATGGGAGAACATGTTCTCTGATATATCTGATAAGGGGTTGATATCCAAAATTTATAAAGAACTTACAAAACTCAATACCCAAACAAATGAACAAACAAACAAATGATCCAATTAAAAATGGGCAAAGAACCTGAATGAAACACTTCAAATAAAATTTAAAATTCAATATACTATATATGATTTACAGATGTCTACAAGTTGAGTAATAATTTATTAGAAACATGGGTGAGAATAGCCCAAGTGAGGAAGAAAGGGTAATGTGATATAGGAGGGCTGTACAGGCAGCTTCAATGGTAACAGTGCTATATATCTTTAAAAATATATCTCCAAGAAATATGACAAAATATTAAGGCTGAAGAAACTTGGTAGTGGGCACAGAGGTATGTGGCCATTATACTATTTATTTATATTACATTAGCTCTATACATTTTACATGTTTACAATATTTCAAAAATTATTTTTTATGTTAGTGTCAATCTTTAAAGGGTTTTCTTTCTACATGTTACATTCACAATATAAAATATTTAACAGGTTCTATGTAAACACACAAAAATGAGATCCCACTGTATATTTTGGTTTTAGAAAATTATTTCTTCACTTAATGATATTTCCTGGACATCCTTTCCACATCAATAAATATACATCTCCCACATCATTTATAAGACCTTGGATGTGTGCTGACACATTGTTTTTTTGGATATCTTGACTTTTGTCCATGGAAGCACAGAAACTTCGGGCAACCATGCAATGAAAGGGATTTGGGGCTTAGAAAGCAGGAAGGTAAGTATTTAAGAACATTATTTTTTAAAAATTCAGCTCAAGAATAAGTGAGAAAGATTATTGAAAATAAATGTAAAATAACAAAGAAATCCTGTAAAGTCAGTTTAAAGGGTCCTAAAATGAATAAAAGGGAAATATCAAAGGAAATACAATGATGGCATGCAGAGTACACTATCATTCAATGTTAAACACCACAAAGCGAAGAAGAAATGTTGAATTAGATCAGATTATGAATTAGGTATATAAGAAGTAAGAGCCAATTCAGATAAAGTTAGGCAAAATTACTGAAAGAGCTCAGATAAACATGTAGCCACCATAAAAACCAAAAGAGAAAAGAGAGACCCTTTATTAAATAAAAATTTTTTAATATTCTTTGAAAGAAGAAAAATATTTTAAAATTTGTCATGAACATGTCTGATAGCAAATTTGTAGGGAGGGACACTGCTGCCTCAGAACAGAGATAGAATTCTGAACCCTAGTATCCCAGAACCTTTATTGTGATATAGTCCCTAATTATTCCTGGCTCCAGTAATTACCTCACCACTAACCATCATAGCTGAGAAATCATAGAAGGCTAAAAAGTTGAACCGTATCAAATTGAAGATTCAACACTCAGCAATGTGTCATTTTGTTGGTGTTATTGTGAAATGGCAGAACTAGTGATCATCTTCCATGAACCAACAGTGTTATTTTCAATGTTGTTTAAAATAATATTTTCAGCACTCTTTTTCACACAATTATTTTAGAAAGTGAATCCTAAAAGAAGACTATTCCTACAACATAGAGAAGAGTACTTAGAATTGAAATAATATTTTGCTGATTTAAAAATATAATAGTTAAGCACAGATATTATAAATTAATGGTTTTCAGACACTTGTTTTATTATATATTCCTTGACTTCACTGGCACTTATGTGCTGCTATAAAATTATTATTATCATTTCAGCCTGGAATAAAGAGGATGCAGGTGAGGGGAAAGCTACTTGAGGAACAGGAATGAGTAAATGACATTCTCACATCATTTAAAACAAATCCTGCCACCAATTGCCTATAACGCCCTTCCTGCACCATGTGTTGCTAGTTTGGGACTATAAATGTGACAAGCATAAAGTGAAATGTCAGCCAAATACTACTGGAGTCAGGAAAACCACTATTCATCATATATCAAGGATTTAAAAATTAATTTTGTGCTTTTTAAAAGACTGAAATTTTTAAGGTGGATAATTATTCTTTTCATACTTGAAGTTAAAACTTAACATTTATTTTACAGCTAACATTACTAAATCACAGCTAACATTACTAAAAGCTTTTGAGACTCCTGTATGTAAGAGGTATGTATGTAAAAGGAAAGGCTGAAAAGAAGCTTCATTATTTATTATTAAATATTATTCAAATAAAACATTTGAACATTTCAAAAAATTGACTGTACTAATGCATTATTCAAAATAAATTCAAGAAGTAACATAAAAGTAAAGTAAAATCTTTTAAACCCATAGAAAGACATTTCCTCATTATTTACAGAGGAGACACTTGATTCATTTCCCCACAGAATGAGTCATACCATCCCTACCCTCAATTGATGTCTGGCAACCCTACATCTTGGAGGCGAATGTGGGAATCTGGATAGATGATAAAGCCAGAGGCCAGGGAATTGCCCAAGAAATGCTGGCAAGAGGTCAATTTTGAGGAAGCATTTAAGTGGAAAATTTGTTGGATCATATTTTCTATGGTGGGTAAAGAGGAGAATAGCCCAGAATCTCAATAAGATCATCATTTAAATGACCTGCCCCTTCCAACTTTTGCCTTCAACCTGTCCCCATCTGAATGTATGCTCCTAGAGGGCAGGATCTGTGTCTGTATCCCCTGGTCTGGCACAATAGGGGGGCTTCCGTGAATGTTTGTTACTGAGTAGACAAAAAAGGGGGGGTGTGGGGTGGGGGATAAAAGCCCAAAGCAAGATTTAGATGTGAATACAGGGGATTCTTGGTAAGATGTTTACAAAGAGTGCATGGGGAGAAAGGGAGAGGCAGAGAAGATGAGGAGAGAGTAATGAGATCCAGGAGATGTGTAAGCAGAAACAGAAGTCAGCCAGCAGAACAATGGAGGACAACATTCCAAGAGTAAAGAAATAATCAGTAGTGACAAACTGAGCAGAAATGTCAAGAAGAGGGAGAAGTGAAAAAATAGTCCATTGGGTTTGACCAGTTGGACATCAGATATCCAAGCAGTTTAGGGGATATCAAGAGCGCTCATGAGATTACAGAGGCTGGAGGAAGGAACCACGTAGCAGTGTTAGAAACTCACTCCCAAAGGCAGGAGGGAGTTTGGGGGCGGAGTCAAATCTCTTCATCTAAGACTTCCTGGGGAGATGGGATAAAGAGAGAGGAGGGCACTGAAGGAAGAAGGAGCTAACAATTGTTGATTATCATTTACCAGGATCAGGTACCAAGCACTTGGTAAGGCAAAGCCTCAGTACTCAAAGTCTGGTCCACTGAGCAGCGGCATCCCCATTACCTGGCAACTTGGTAGAAATGTGGAATCTGAAGTGTGATCTAGAGATCTAGGCCTACTGAATCAGAATCTGCATCTAACCAGACCCCAGGTGATTCATGAGCACACTGAAGTTTGAGGAACACAGGAATGTAATTGTCTTTATTCTTTTGTAGCTGAACTCGGCAGCATTATAAGCCCTCAATTTCTGTCTGGCAGAAATGATAACTATTTTACATGTATCATTTTCACTTGGCACAGTGTTTTTCAGTTTAAAAAGGTCTTTCTGGGAACAAATATTTGGTTAATTCAAGGTTTCACCTCAGTTAAATGGGACAGTCAATCAGGGTAGTTCTATCATCTTAAAGTCTCACGTTTGTTATTTATTGCTCAGTGAAAAATGAGCCTGAAACTCAGTGGCTTAAAAGAACTATCACTTTTTAATAATTTCTGATGATTGTGAGTCAACTGGACAGTTCTAACCCAGACTAGCTTAACTGAACTCTGTGGTCAGCTGATATGTATGGCCGGAGAAATACTTCTCTCTCCTGGGCCTAGCTCTTGCAATTGAAAGACACAATTTCAGGGCCTTCCTCATGTTCTCAAAGTAAAAACAAAACAAAACAAAACCAAGCAAGCAAGCTGCCTTTAGAGTGAGGGAAAGACAATGGATACAAGAAAGTATGGAAGTATGGGAGAACATCAACATTTTAATATTTAAAAATATCCCCAAACATTTGTAAAGTAACATAAATTATTTAATACTCACACACTCTCCAAAAAACTCTCCAACCCTGTAACATAGGTATTACAGATTAGGTAAGTTCATCTCAGTGAAGTTAAGTACCTTCCCACAGAGTCAATATGTACACAAGGGGACCAGAAGCAAAACCTAGTTGAGATTTCCCTTTCTACTGCATTTAAGAAAATATCTAAGGATAAAACACAAAGATTATAATTGTGCTTTTACCCTCAGCTATGTTCTATTGCTTGATTTTCTTAAGTACATACCCACTGCAATCTCACATGCTCCCTGCCTGTTATTTGCCATCCTTCTATTTGGTATTTGAAAACCATCCTGTAGAAATCTATCCTATAAAGAGGTCTTGCCTATTAGAGCTGTGTGGTAATGAGCATTGTTCATTGTAACTTAGAACTTCATTAGTGGAGATCTCTACCCACTTGGTGTTCAGCAGAGCTGAGAGGTAATTTCAAGGAAACCACAAGAAGAGCACTGTGATGTTGTTCATAATCCAGTCTCACCCATATTCAGGTTATATGCAGAAGCAGTATCTCCTTCCTGTCATTAACATGTCCCTAAACAGGCTCTGGGTTTTATGGCTTCTTTGTGTGTCTTTGGAGATACTGACCTTTCTTTCCTTTCTGTACTGTAAGATTCCATGTGCCTATAGAGGTTCTCCAAAACAAACATTCCTCCCACTCTTCCCAATCTAAAACAGTTTTTTGCTATTAAAAAAAGAAGAAGAAAAAGCCAATTACCACAGTTGAAAGGGAAAGTAGCTAAATTTAGACACAAGTTTTGGAGTCATCTTGCCCGCCAGGATTCTGGCATAATTAAAGTTTCCAAACAATTCTGAATTAGTCACATGTGGTAAGACTGAGCTATGTGGCAGGATTTGTGGCAACTGGTAATATGAGCATCACTGGAGTTTACAGCAGGGAGACATCTTCTCCACTAGTTTCTTAAAGACTTAACAGACTCTGAATTTGAGCTACTCTTTAGTATTTTCCAGCCTAGAAAACACAGTCATGGAAAGTTCTTAGTTTTAAAAGCCAGTCCTTTTCCAAGTCACTTTGTAAGGAGGAGCAAACTACTTGCCACCTGTCACATTTGTCTGGCAGCAGGCTGAGAATCTACACAATCATTGCCCGAATCTGGTTTATCACCTTTATACGCCAGCAATCATTGGAAAAGCAGAAGCCCTCAGGAAGGAGCCAAGATATAGCACAGGAAAAATATTTCATTGAGCTGTCTAGAAATAGTATTTTACAGGATATGGGAGGGAAAAAGGAAACATCTAAAACCCACTACATTTTAAATAAAAGGTGCAAACATTGATGTCTTTTCTTTTCTTTCATTCTTTGGCTGTCTTTAAAAAGATCCTTACTGATTGTGGAGAAATACTTCACCAGAAGAATGGGAAGAGAGTCAAAGTCAAATTCTCTCCTCCCTTACTCTCAATAAGTTCTCCGTGATACACTTGTACAATTATATATTTTTTAAAATGACCTGTTTTCTTTCCCTTCTTTATAGAGCCAATGATACCATAGCCCTTCATCAAGTTTAAGTTCCAGATTTCTGTATACATTTCATTAAAAGAAACTTCTCATTCTTTGTGAAGGAGAAGAACATTTTTTTCTTCCCCACATGATGCCTTCTGCCCTATTTTCACTGTCACCCAGCAAAGTGGGATTGCATCACATGGAGAGACAGCATGGGGTGAAGGAGTCAGAATGTTCTGGATTCAAATAAGGCTGTATTCCAGGTAAGCATGTGACTTTAGGCAAGAACCTTAACTTTTCCAAGCCTTGGCTTTATAATTTATAACATAGAACTAATGACATCTGCCTCAAAATTTGCTTTAAAAAGTAAACAAAAGATATCTAGAATAGTACCTGGCACAAAGAAGGCACTCGATATTTTGTAGCTATTTTTAATTAAAAAACAGACATAAAAAGCTATTAATTTTTCATATCAGGAACAAAATAAATCTTTAAACTTGAGGGTAAAGATGAATGGATGAACAAAAATAACAATTTATTGATTAGCCTAAACATGTGTTCTATCCTGTTCACATATTAAAACCATTTATATGAAGTAGATCGAATTTACCTTTGGTCAGCAGATGACCTGAAGGCCAAACTCTAGAAAATGATTAACTACTTTAATCTTAGTGTAATCGTTCATTATTTAGGCTAAACATATGAACATTATCATTTCACTTAAATGATCTCCACCCATTCAAGTGTATTCCACTTACATAATTTCAGCCAGGTGGAGAACTGAACAGTCTAGAGAAAATTAAACAAATACTCAAATGTGCCTGCACATTTTGTGGGACAAAGGAGCTGGACTAGCAAGAACCACATGCTATCTACATGGATTTTCCCTCAAGTCTGATGGGGATGTCTATAACTGCTTCAGAGTCAAAGTTGTGCTTGGTGGAAATAACCAGCTTGTCTCACTCTTTTGTAACAGCTCAGGCTGTATTTGTTTGTGGTATGTGTTCACCTGAAGCACTGTAATAAGTGAGGAAAAGAGGATGAATAGTAATGGAGGTGAATTTAGCCTTAATGAGAAAAGCATGAGAATTCTTTTTGTTTTTAGATGAAGAGCTAATAGAGAAAATGTGAACCTTCCAAATTGGCTGAGTCATTTGGAAGTTTAATCATGAAAATGTAGACTTTCTTCCTTTCCCAAGTTTTTCATTAAACTCTTCTTTGTCTAATGTAAAAAGTAGCAACATTTTATGTTCTTTTCCCAGAAGGGATAACCAGAAAAGTAAAATCAGCAGTTAAAAAATTATTTATAATTCAAAAATAACTATTAGGATTATTGGTGGAGAGTAAGAATATAAAACCCAAATTTGCTTTATAACATCCGTTTAAAGCACACATATTCCTTAACTTTCTCATTCCCTTATTTTCCTAATATAAGTTTTTATTTCTACTTTTATCTCATCTCTTTTACTCATTTTAATTCTGAATCTATTTATTTATTTATTTTTATCTTCACCTGAGAACATCGTTATTTTTTTTCATTTTTTTTTAGAGCAGGGGTGTCAAACTCATTTTCACCGGGGGCCACATCAGCCTCATGGTTGCCTTCAAAGGGCTGAATGTAATTTCAACTCCTTAACAGTTAAGGAGTAGTTACATTTAGTCCTGGGGATGTAAAGTGCAGCATAAGGGTATATACTCAATAACAGTGCAATAATTATGTGTAGTGCCAGGTTGGTAGTGGAAATATTGGGGGAACACTTTTTAGAGTATATGACTATCTAACCACCATGCTGTATACTTGAAACTAATATAAAATAATATTGAATGTAAATGGTAATTGAAAATTAAATTTTTACAAAGTGTTTTTAAAAAGTAAGAAAAGGGGAACAGGAGATAGCAAGGATAAAAGAAGAATGAGAAAGTAGGAAACAGTCAACATGTCTTATTTTAACAGTCCCTGGGTACTCCCCATACTTAGCTATCCCATTCAGTATGTGCTTTATTTCTTTATGCCCGTGGAATGGGAAAATGAAAAGGGGGACCTAAATGAAAGCACTTAATCCCTAAAAGAATGATGGGATAAAGGAAATGCCCAAGAATGCAAGTATGGGAAATGTTGCTCATTTCCCAGTTTTCTCATTCACAATCACCAGGCCTTGTCTTTTTTGTTCTATGACACACTTTATGTTTTTCCTGCCTTATCCCATATTCATAATTTTCTATGTTCTTATCTTCCTAGCCCTTATAATTCAATGTTTCCCTTTTCTTATTTCTGAGCTTTCAAGGCAGCCTTTATATTCTTGGGCAGCTCCATCAGCTTCCTCTTCCATGCTCTCTATGGCTGTTCTTCAATTCATCCACATCAATGTTCTCACCCCAGTGATCAACATCTTTACTCTCTAGGAAGACCCTGCCTCTAACATCACAGAAAAAACTAGAGGCATTGGTCACCAGCTCCCTCAAGTTATCAGCCCCCTCATGAGTAGCTGCTACCTCAATTCTTTTCTTTTGTCTCAGAAGATCAAGTGTTCTGCACCCAAAGCTAATTCCTTCACCTGCACTCTCAATCCTATTTTTTTCCAAGGACTCTGCTCCATCAATTATTTTTACCCGCTACTGCTGTGTTGATCCTACTAGCCTTTGTGATGAAAAAAAAAATATTGCTATGGACTTGTTGAGGATGACCTGACCTGAAAGGAAGGAAAAGGAAAGGACTTAATGAAAAGATGTGAAGGTTATACACATAATAAAGAACTTGAGTGGGATACAGGGGAGATAAAGGGAGGAACAGTCCTAAGAGAAAAAGTAAAGGAGGAGGGAAGTTTTTTCTAATGAGGATGGGCAGTGAGTAATGAGATAGTATCAGGGGACTGATATGGATCTGCTTTAACATCACAGAAAAGATGTCAGTAAAGACACATGTTTTTCTTTTGGATGTGCTTCTTTTTCTGCAACATAAAACAATTTGTTGGAGTGTGAGATGTGGCTTCCATGAAGTTATACTCTTGTATCTCCCCATCTTTAAAATACAAGCAAAAACAAACAAAATTTAGAAAGCTACCTTGATCCTATATTCCTCTCTGGCTATACTGCCAAAATTCTGGAAAGATTTCCTTACTCAAGGTCTCTACTTGCACATCCTTATTATATTTTTGAAAAAACAGCTCAAAACAGTCACTTCTTACTGAGTGTTTACTACATTCCTGATACCTGAGCTTCATAAACATTATTTTTTAATCCTCAAATCAAAATCCTTGCATTTTTTATTTGGTTAAAGATTCATTTCCTAGGCAAAAAGACAGAAGTCAAAGCAGGTCCCTTCTCTCTTAATTTAGTGGCCTCACATCTATATGGCAGATTCAGCAGATATGCCTATACAAAAGCAAACTTTTCTTTTTTAATTATATTTTATTGATTATGCTATTGCAGTTGCCCCCGTTTGCTCTCCGCCACCCAGCACCACCCCCCCACTCCCTTAGGCAATCCCCAAACCTTTGTATGTGTCCCTGGGTCATGCATATAAGTTCTTTGGCTACTCTATTTCCTATCCCATACTTTATATTCAAATGGCTATTCTGTAACTACCTATTTGTACTTCTTAATCCCCTAACCTCTTCACTCATTCTTTCCCAAACCCTTCCTAGCTAGCAACCATCAATACCCTTTCCATATCTATGATTCTGTCATTGTTCTTGTTTGCTTAGTTTGGTTTTTAGATTCAATTGTTGATAGATATGTATTTATTGCCATTTTATTGTTCATAGTTTTGATCTTCTTCTATTTCTTGAATAAGTCTCTTTACCATTTCATCTAATAATGGTTCGGTGATGACGAAGTCCTCTAGTTTTTTATTGTCTGGGAAGCTTTTATCTGCCCTTCAATTCTAAATGATATCTTTGCTGGGTAGAGCACTCTTAGCTGTAGGTCCCTGCTTTTCATGACTGAATATTCCTTGCCAATCCCTTCTAGCCTGCAAAGTGTTTTTTTTTGTTGTTGTTGTTTTGTTTTTGTTTTTAGAAATCAGCTAAGTCTTATGGGAACTGCCCTGTAGGTAACTGCTTTTCTCTTGCTGCTTTTAAGATTCTGTCTTTATCTTTAACCTTTGGCATTTTAATTTGATGTGTCTTGGAATGGGCCTATTTGCATCCATCTTGTTTGGGACTCTCTGTGCTTCCTCAAGTTGCATGTCTATTTCCTTCACCAAATTAGGAAAGCTTTCTTTCATCATTTTTTAAAAATAGATTTCCAATTTCTTGATCTTTCCCTTCTCCTTCCAGCACCCCTATGGTGAGAATGTTGGAATACTTGAAGTTATCTCAGAGGCTCCTTACATTATCCTCATTTTTTTTTTGTTTTTGCTTTTTGCTTCATTATGTTCTGAATCATTGATTTGATTCTTGGCTTCTTTATTTCAATTAGTGTATCCTTATTTCTGACTGAATCATTTTATGCTGTTGAGATCCTCTTAAATTCTTCAAGTATCCTTATAACCTGTGTTTTGAAGTCTGAATTTGATAGATTGCTTATCTCCATTTTGTTTAGTTCTTTTTCTGGAGTTTTGACCTGTTCTTTCATTTGAGCTGTGTTTCTTTGTATTTTCATTTTGGCAGCTTCCCTGTGTTTGTTTCTATGTATTAGGTAGAGATGCTATGACTCCCAGTCTTGGTAGCATGGCCTAATGCAGTAGGTGTCCTGTAGGGCCCAGTGGCACAGCCTCCCCTATCACTCAAGCTGGGTACTTGAGATGTGCCCTCCATACAAAAGCAATCTTTGTTGTCTCCTTTCATCATTCTCATTCAGAAGACTGTAACCATGAAGAAACTTTATTTCTTTAAGCTGATCTTTTCTTCTCCTTTCCTTTTGATTCAAACTGGCCTTGTCTAGCCTAAGAGTGCAACTGACTCAGCCACTTCCCTTTCCCTTGCATATCCACTCCCCTCAGTCATTAAGTCCTCAGGACAGTGAAGTTCTGGTCAGCATCAAATAACCCTAGGAACAATGCCTCTCAATTTAGTCAAACAAAAGATAACCCTTAGGCCCCAGTTGTGTTTCAGCTCCAGACCCAGAAAAGGAGAATGAGCACATCAACCATCCCCTTGTGAAACCAGAGAGAGCAACACCACGGCTGACATCAAGGCCAGATGCAATGATCAACTACCCTTTACCCTAGCGTAAACCAATTAATGGAGACCATGACCCTAACTCCCTTAGTCACTATGATTAATAAATTTTCCCTTATATAACCCATCTCTGAGAAGTCACTGGGGAGTCAGGGGTTAGAACCATAGCTCAATTGTGACTCCAAGTCTGGCACCATTTGCTTAAATACACCTTAACTTTCTTTACTGCAAACCCCTGTTTGCATTTAATTGGGCTTTGATGTGAGCAGATTAATGAACCTCTTTAGTTTGATTACAAGAGAAAGAAAGAAGTTCCTTTCTCCTGCGAAAGATTCATGTTCTCACCACTTAGGGGATTCACTGCCGACTGAGTGCCACGATGCTAGTGGGGCACCCCAGCAGCCTTCGGGGTGCTAACAAATATCTTGTCCACCTTATCTCATGAGCACAGAGATGAAATTCTTGTCCACACACACCTCGGTTAGAACAGGGTTGGGAGTTATGCTGAGTTTAGATCTCCAAATTCTCCCTTGGTTCTAGAGGACCCCCTGTTGGCAGTGTGGAGGTGGCTGATAACAAACAATGGGAACCTGAGAATTAACTTGCAAAACTTCTGACCCTTCTGCTAATCCCACAAAGAGAGAGCTAAACCACTTTGCACTTAGATATTATTTTGGGAAGAAAAGGAGAGACTATATGAAAGTTGTAAACTGAAAGGAGATGACTAGGGTACTACAAGGCACACATAAAATTCCAGAAGAGTGGAGGATTTATTGTCAAAATTAAATAAGTTCATAAAACAATGCTAAATTTTCTTTGCATGTATATGCTAGGTTAAAATGCAGATCCCACAGAAAAATGGAAAGCTCTTTGGCCAGTGGTTAGCCTAGACCCAATTCTCAATAAATGGCAGCTGAGACAGTTAATCCAAAATTCATTTTGTGACACAATAAATAATGATCAATTTGGGGGATATGAGAGGCTCAACTAAAGGTAATTGAATCCTAGAGTAGGCTAGGGAGGGATTCTAGAAATCCAATGTAATGCTCTAATTTTAGACATCACACACAACAACAATTTCAGAAGACAAAGGATTCCATGAGGGTCATGCTGACAGCCTTCAGGCTATTCCTGACTGCTAGGTCCACTCTAACTTTAGAAGCCACCACATGCCCCAGCAGTATCTTATTTATAATATACCTCCAGCCCAAGCATTATGAATAAGCAAGTGATATGGTTCTGTAGTTTTCTGCTTTGTACCGTTTTCTTATTTTTCTGTGGTTATAGTTTTCTTGGTTATTTGTTCTGTATTTCAATGTGGAATCAGGAAGTGGTTGTATGTACAGAAAGCATATATTTTAGAGAGCTCCACATGTAATCAAACCCTTCAGAACTATATTATATCTATAATAGATGGGAGCAAGCCTTCCATTGAAAGCCAAACCAAAAAACCTTGATAATAGTGCTTAGTGATTGTGTTTTTATAGTGTTGGTGAACATACTTAAACGTAGGAAAATGAGACTTGTGAAATTTGGAATTTGAATGTGTGGTAATGGAAAGAGCTCTGGACTAGGGAATCTGAAGACCTCAGTTCAAGTTCACTACCATGACTTTGAGCCAGCCTATATCACCTCTTTCTCCCTGAGTTTTTTGTAAGCCATAAAATATAGCTAATTCCTGCCTTACTTCTCATAAGATAATCATGGCAATCAAATGAGATACTTTAATGGGCTTTATAAATGACAAAGAGCTATTTACACATGCAATATTATTATCCCAAAAGAGTCTGAGCCATGGCATGCTATTTATCCTTCTTATTATCCATTACTATTCTTCCCCTTGCCTCTTCTCTCTCTTTTGAACTGCAGTAATGACACTTAGTAATTTTCTTGCTGGCACTGCTTAGTCCTGAGAGCTGCCATTTCTAAGTCAGTTTCCAGGTTATTTTATTTAGTGCAGTACCTCTTGTTTTAAATGCTGTACGGCAGACAAATCTTATTTTGCTACTTCTAAATTCCCAACTTTTGCTCCCTAAATCGGTCATAGGGCAAGTGCAGTTAAAAGATTTGTTAATGATTTTTAAGTTGCTTTGTTGTCCAGGCCTATTCTTGCATTCATTAAAAGTTCCCATTGTCAGTAACGTATAACTAATTTTGCCTATTTTAGAATTACCTGTAACCTCATTCCCTATGTGGAACCTGATAGTGAGAATAGGTCACACACGTCCAGAAATTAGAGCTAAATCCAGAGCCCTGGTGGCGAAGGAACTTAGCTTTATTTATATAACCTATCTATCCTTCCAATTCTGGGTTTTGTCAAAACTGCGGCTGGCTCCAGAAAGAGATTATAAACTGGAATGAGATTTGCCTTTCACATCTTAATGCACACATGTATTTGTGATTGTGAGATACATTTCCAAAATTCAGGACATCACACAAAAAGGTGACAAATTTTAGATGTATTTCATGATTCTAAAACCCTATTTGTTATAATTTTATTACCCTGTTGTGTTTAATAATGTATGTTCAAAGAACTACATAAACCTTTTACAACAATAAAACTATTATGCTTTAGCAAACATATATTTATAAAGCAAATAAAAATACCCAGTAAACCTAAGAGTAACAATTCAGATAATATCATATTCCATTAAAAAGAAAAATCTCCCTCTTGTGCCTAGTGTGTTCTTAATGTCTGGCAATATATGCAGTTTGCAACTTGATATAAGTTTCAGATGCACTCCACCCTTATTAAAATACCAGCTTCAGTAAAAAGACACTTGTTTTATAATCATAAAGTATTATTCTAATGATGGAATGCATGATAGCTATGCTGAGTATTGCATCAAAAAGCAAACCTAAATCAAGATCTTTGACCAAGGTCTGTGTAGATAATGCATATAAACATATATGGCTCAAAATACAAAGCATCAGAACATGAATAAAATTTCTATGTATGAATCTGTCTTTATTTTACTTGTTAGTTCAGTTTGTTCATTAGATTCCACATATGAGTAAAATCATATGGTATTTGTCTTTCTCTGACTGGCTTATTTCACTTAGCATAAAGCTCTAGGTGTAGGGGAGGTTAGGGAGGGGAGGGACTGAACCAAAAAATAAAAAGACTCATGGACATGGACAACAGTATGGTGGTTGTGGGAAACAAGGAATAGGTGGAGGTGAAAAGGGTACAAGGGAGATAAATGATAATGAAAAAAATACAATAAAATTTTTAAAAATTAAAAATAATTCCATGAGCACTGCAAAGCCAAGGGCCTTACTTTATCCAAGAAATGTATTGCTGAAAGCAAGAAATTATTTTCCGAATTTAGATATGATATTACCCAAGTACAACAAATATAAAAATAATTAGGTATGAAGGCAACCAGGAAATCCTATAAAAAGCCTTTGCTCTCTTAAGCAATGGCTTCAGTGCAGCATCTGTACTAACCAGACCATGTACCTACGTCATATACCATATACTAATCTTGTGACTTGACATAGTAAGTTGGGGCCACTGTACCTCAGTAAATAAAACAAAGAATATTGAATTTCTATTGTGAACCTTATCAAAATT
The DNA here is from genome assembly GCA_039655065.1 of Glossophaga mutica. Lineage (NCBI taxonomy): Eukaryota > Metazoa > Chordata > Mammalia > Chiroptera > Phyllostomidae > Glossophaga > Glossophaga mutica. The sequence goes on along the minus strand of CM077305.1, from coordinate 139,341,710 downwards.
GGCATAAGCTGTTATCATCTACTGAGCTCCTTGCATGCTGTACTAAATGCTTTACATGGGTTATGTCATTTAATACAATAATACTGTGACATAAATACAATTATTATATCAATTTCACAGTTGAGAAAACTGAGTTTTAGTGGGGTCAGTTACCTTGCTCAAGATCTCACGAATAGTAAATAGCATTGAGAATTCAGAACTATTTCTAAAATGTGAACTCTCTTTTAAAAAATATTAAACTTAGAAATTACCTCTTCTACAGAAACTACAGTTAATTTATCCATTTCTAAATTACCCTATGACATTACACAGTTTTAGTCCCTCTCATAATCATATTCAGAACTTTTTTCCAGCTGAAGAACAGTAACTCTGGAATGGAATCATTGTTTGGGGTACAAAGTTGGTTGAGATGTAAAGTACAACTAACAGTTTGAACTGTTAATGAAATATTGTTTTGGGGTTTTTCTATAAAATTTTGGGCCAAATTGTAGCATGGTAAGGTCTGAGTACTAATAATTTTTCATTCTACTTGAAGTCTATAATTTTACTATATATGTATGACATGAATGTTACCAAAATACCATGCAACATGGGCTTATACATTGATAGGTAGTAGAATCAAACATATTTATCATTAAGAATTTCTCTGTCCATCCAGAGACGTGGCCTTAGCTCAGAAGGTGGCACGTGGATGTAAAGAGAAGAGACAAACTTGGAGGCAGCCAGTTCTGCAGTCTGATCCTGTCTAAGATTGGAGTGCACCATCTAAGAGTAGTAAAACACTGGGTAGATCTCTTTGCCTCTCTGAGTCTCAATTTCCTCTTGTATAAAATGCTGACAATAAAATATGCCTAAATAAACATAGAAAAATGGTCACACTGCCATATATGTCATACCTATGCAACAACTATAAGTTCCACTGCCCTTTCTCCAAGTCATGGTCTGCAGGTATCTCTGCAAGGACATATTCTAGTACCACAGCGCAGCATGGGATTAGGAGGCCCTTTCCATCTTGTCACCATTGAGAGTAGTGCCATGGTACAGCACTGTTCAATGACATGCACTCACGGTGACTATCCTGTGGTGTAAATAAAAGATTAACTAATGTTTAATATCTACGAACAGGAATGCATGTGATACATTGTAGAAAAACCACCTCATCTTCTTTTTAATGCCCACTTGCCTCTCCATCCATTCAGCCATCAATCCACTCACCCTGTGGCTAGATTCAAAACCTCGCTCTCACACTAAACTTGCACCTTTGTCTCTGAAAGTGTTTCACTCTTCATGCTTACATTTTTGTAACCATTCAAAGTGGTAATAATAATAGTGCCCAACTCCGAGGGTTATTTTGAGAATTAAGAATTAATATATGTAAAGTGCTGAGAACAATTGTGATTGGTACCTTGTAACTGTTCATCAACTTATTAATGTTTGAAAGTATTATTATCAGCGATTAAGAAGTAGACTCAGTTATTACGACTTTCCCAAAGTTTCACTGCTAACAAATGGCAGCTCTAGGGACCCAGTAGGTTTTTTTTATGCCATCTCCTTGAAAAAAACAAAAAAACAAAAAACAAAACCTCAACTATTATTTAAAGGATTCAGTTATCCAAAAATACTTTAATTCCAATAACTAAATCATTGTGGTTCGTTGTAAGTAGATAAGCATGAACTTCATGCATTCCTGGGAACTATCTCTTTTAAACAAAACCCTATGTTTGTATGTTATAACTCAATTATTATATCCCAATTTTTGGGGTGTTACCTTTTCAGTTTGGTAGAAGTTTTTAAATGAGATTACATTGGTAGGTAAAAAGATTTTTCTGAGTAGAATAAATAGAGGGTTAAAGAGGAAAATGTCGAAAACCAAAGGCTGCTCACCTAAGGAAGTGTCATCACTTCAATACTCAGGGGATCCAGGGACAGAAATGCCTTCATCCACACTTGAATCGGACAAAGAAATAAGAGTTACTTGTTGATTTTCCTATTTTTTTCTCTACTCTCAATGGTTGTTGATTTAAAAGACACTATCCATCAATTTAAACATAGAGGGTTTTTTGTTTTCACTTTTTGAGGAAAGGTACTATGCCACAATTAATGTGCATGCTAATTATGCAGTGCCACTAACTTTCTGAAGAGTTATAATATGAGGAACCTGTGTCTCAGAGATGAGGAAACAGTACATAATGAAACCTGGAATGTGCATATTATAGAATTATAGCACATAGGATTACTGAGGGGAGAGAACAGAAATAAGATGTAAAAAGAATGGAAACATGGTGGAATAGGGGACCATAGTGATGCCTTCAGTCGTGTGCATATAACTAGCTGATAAAAGTTCAATTTTTCCTGTCATGAAAAAGTTATGCAAATGAACAAATACAAAACACAAATCCCTATGAGTTTGAATTCCTTGTTTCTTGTTTGGTTGTATTCAAAGCAACGTCACTCTGGCATCCAAAAAATAAATAAAGAATATATTACATCATTATTATTTTCCAAGAAAATGCCAAAAAGAAATTATCCTCAAAATACCTGGGAATATTCTAAGTCAAATCCTGTTTCCTCTCTCTCAAAGTCTTTTTACCTTTTTCACTTGAAGATCCTCAAATTCTTCCTCAAAATCTTGATTCTCTTGGCTTTTTCTTCTAATTGCTATTTGAATTTGCTTATTATTTGGAAATTACCACAAATCCAAAGAATGTATACAATGCACATGTATGATTTGAATAAATGAACACCTCTGTACCTCCACTCAGACTTACAGGTTTTTCCAAGATTTTCTTCCACTGCACTAAATTTTGTATTAATGAATTCATTGCCTTTTTTCACATACATATGAGTGCATTCCTAAGTAATATCCTGCTTTTTGAAATTTACATGAATAGAAACATGCTTGATCCAGTTTTCTGTGACTTGCCTTTTCTCTTTAATGTTTTTGATATATAACCATGTTGATAAGTGTAATTACAACATAATTCATTCATTTTAGGGGATTTTATGGTATTTCATTGAATAAATATGCCCCACTTTACTTATCTCATTTACTGTTACTGGAAAATTTAGGTTGATTCCAGTTTAAACCTATTAAAGAAATAGCTGCTATTAATATTCTTGTATACCCATGCTGGGGGTGTATGCCAGTGCCACTCTAGAGTACATATCTGGGCCAGAGAGTCTGGGCAGGTTACTCTGCCTCTGATAATTTTCATTATCTGTAGGTTTTTAGGGTCTGTTAACATAGTTTATTGTCTTTGCTTATCATGCTTCATGGACACAGACATGGTTTTAGAGAACTTTGACTGTGAACTCATATTCCTTGTAGTTTTCTCTTTAGGAATTCTTTAAGGTCAGAGATTGACTTTATTATTTGGGAGATAATTTGGGTTTGCTCCTACCCTGGGGCATTATCAGCAGAGACCCACTTTAAATTGTTATATGAGTTTTTATTTGGGATCCCCTATTAGTGTTTGTAAGTGGATATTTTTTAGAGAATTATTTTCACCCATTTAATTCAGAATTGAGGTAAAGACAAGGAGAATTAAGGTATCTCTCTACCACGTGGTTTCTTCCACTTAGGGTACTGTCATTTGGTGGGTGGCACTTTCCTGGATTTGTGAAGGAGACCCCACTTCCCCCTCTGTCCCTTCCCTGGCCCTCTCAGTCTGTGTGTCGCCTCGCAGTACATACATGACATCAGAACTTGGCAGGTGGCTCCAGCCTATGCTTTCCTCTCTGGACTGAAACTTTCTCTTCACTTTTAGCCTCTAAGAACTTCTTTAAATTCCAGCTCAGATACACTTTAAAATTGTAATTTTAGTATTTTAGTATATTGGGCATCCTACTAGGGTGTCTAAACCACCGTGCTGTTGGAAACTACAGTTCTTCTTCTATTTTTGGTGGTTTTAATTCTGCTTTTCCTCTATCTGTGGTTCCCAGAAGACACATCTGCACTGTCCTTATGTTGCTTTTTACATTTCTTCACTTCTTCCTTTAAGTTTTCCATCTCATTTGCTCTTGAACCCATGCAGCTAGGTATTACTTGGAGGTGTAACATGTTACAAAATTGGAGTTATCAACTCTGATTTTCTCCCTTTTCAAGCATTAATCAGGAGAATGTGGTCACATATTTCCTTACCTATAGTGCAGGCTTGCCACAAGTGCCATAGTAAAATTTTAAAGATCCTCTGCTGTTAATTGCAGCTGTATGCCAAGTTCTATGTTAATAGGTTCCTAGGCATTCCTTACTGAAAATATGAGGCATTATCTATTCCTATTTTACAAATGAACAAACCAAATGACAAAAACTTAAGTAATTTGATTTAAAATCACACAGCTTGGGAGAAGCAAATCAAAAGTGGATGTTAATTTGATTTCTAAGCCCAGGTTCTTTCTATGCTGCCTTCAAACAAAAATTAATTAATCCCTGTATATGTTGGTTGGCTTCTAACAGGCAAATAAGAAATTGGGTTGCCTACAAAACTGAGTTTATGATCATTTACTTAGGAGAGACCTCAGAAGAATCACAGCAGCTTTGGCCAACAACTTGTGGCAGGGTGCCTGAGGAGTGAGTTGGTGGGAGTGGTATGATTTCCTTAGTCAAAACCTCATCTAGACAGGAAGATGCTGACTTTTCTAAAGAAAATGGTTAGAGCTCCCATTCAACCAACTGCCCTGGGATATTTTTGATGGCATATTCCCACCATCAGTTGTTTTGTCTCCAATATCGCTTTCAGGTGGGAGGCTGAAGAGAGGAAGTTCTGTTATCGACCTATCCACCATTGGCTAGCATGAGTGCTTTTGTTCTTAATTAGAAGGACAATCTGTTTAATATCCATGCCATAGCTTCTTGAAATAAGTTGAAATGTCAACATCGTGTTTAGTTTGGTTATTTTCCTTTAGCTACTTGGTTGGAGTTCTTTGCTCAGATTTACCAACATTTTGGTGGGTTTTATTTGTTTAAGTTTTAATTAGTTATAATGCAGTAAGTAGGGGCTATTTTAGGTTACATCCAAAAATGAACAAACTCTAGTTCCAGCATTTTGGTAAATTTGGCAACTGATGCAGGACGCACTTGGATAGGGAAATATTTTATCAACTCCCAGGATTTATCAACTCTGGGATTTTATCAACTCCTGGATATTTTATCGACTCCTGGATTTACCTTGCTGCTCAAACCTAACTAATGAATGACATTGGAAGAACTCTAATAGCTCAGTCTCTGGTTATGGCTAATAATTATTGTTCAGGAATCTAATTATTTAATTTTCTACATATTGAACTTGCCAGTAAAATGCCAACTCTTAAGTACTAGAACACAAAGCAAGGAACATTTTGCTGTTCAGCATACTTCTGTCCAAATAATTAAAACAAATCCAAGTTGAATATATGGAATGTAAGAAGAGTGGACCATGGAAAGAAAAAGTTAATTGCTAGAATTTTCATTTCCTGAGTTGGCCTATGTTCAATCAAACAATTATTGTGCATTACTGCAATAGTAGAAATATTTGAGATTTCTAGAGATTCATAATGTATTTGTTCCAACTTATTAGGCACCTCATCAAGTCTGTAAATTTTTCCCCCAACTACATTCAAAACTGATTTTCATCCTTCCTTTGTTCCAGGGTTATGTGAGCAGAACATTTGCCTGGATCTTAACTCACCTGTGCCAATTATAGGTAGGAGAGAATCTATGTGCCCATCATCGTCGGAATTATTAAAATCTTCTGTTTGAATGAAGACTCTCGGAGTAAGGAATTTCAAATTCTAAGTACAGTTGACATCCTGGACCTACTTACCCCTAGATTCTTTGTGCTTGACAACACTTCTACCCCTTTCCTTTTCATTTATAACACAACCTTGACCTAAGAGAATTGTTCCCTCTAGGCAGAAGAAGTATTTTATTCTCCCCTTCGGCCCCAAACAGAGGGCCTCTCCTAAGCAAGGATTGAAAATTGTGCCAAATTGCACATAATTGTGCATGATGAATCTGTAATGCAGTCTAAAACTTGCTGGAAACTCAGCTGAGACCACCAAAATCATTTAGTTGGGTTTGGTTGGAGGCCAATCCTTTATTCACTAAGCTACAAAGTCTCTGGAGCTTTTATTTGCTCTCACACACACACACACACAAATCTGAGTCCAGCACTAGAATCTTTCTCTGCACGAAAACTAAATCAGTTTGATGTTGCTTTTCAGAATTATGCTGCTTGAGGTACGCTAGGGGATTAAAAATTGGATATAAAGAAGTGGCTTTGGAGTCTAACACAAACAATTCTAGATGCTGAAAAATTAAATTTCCCTTATTATTTGCTTCAAGGAGCAACACATCATTAAGTTCAAAGTCATTTAAATGGAAGAACCTAAAATATCCCCACCCCAAAGCCTACAACCACAAAAACATTTATGAAAAATAACTTCTAATTTTAAAAGGAATTATGTGAATATTACATGTAATGTTCAGTGAAAAAACTTCTAGGAAAAAATTGGGAGGTTGGGGTGGGTAGGGTTGGGGAAAGTGGTGGTGGGAAAATGGAGGCAACTGTACTTAAACAACAGTAAAAAAAAAAAAGTTAAAAAAAAAAAAGAAGTACACATTGGTAATTACCGATAGTTAAAAAATTGAGAATATATCAAGTTAAAAAACAAATGGAAATCCACCAACATTTTAATAGTGGTTATTTTGGAAGTGAACTGATTATAGATGATTTCTCTGTTCTTTTCTCTATTTTCCAAATTTTCACAAGTGACCTTAATATTCTTTATAACAGAAGAATACATTTATTGGAAAAGAACCCTAGCTATTTTACAGATGGTTTCGTTTCTTCTCATGCCATTCACATGCTGCTGTAAAATGTAAACCTGTCGACAGTATGACTTGTGTAGGCCACTAAATCCAGGGGAAAAACAATACCATCTTGTGCTGTATGAAACTCCTGCATTCCAAAGGGCAAAAACACACTGAATAAGCTTAATTTTATAATTCCCATCACTATCTTTCTAAGGTACATTTCTGATCAATTGTTAACTCCTCCAATTTACTCAGATTAAGATTGATTTATTTCATTGGTGGCACAGAAAGCAGAATATGGAAATTTTAAAAGTAGATGTTGTCGTTTCTTGTCCTTTTTTCCAAGAGCAAATAAAAAGTTTAGGATTATGTCCAAGACTTGCCAGTCACAGAGTATAGAAAGTGGAACCCATTTCCTACCACTCAGATCCACATATTAATCAATGGGCATTAGTGTGACTTTTCCATGTTAGATTTTTCAAAACATATTCATGAGGTGCAGTGTTTCTGAATAGCAGTGCTGTTGACATTTGGATGGGACGATTGTTTGCTTCACGGGACTGCCCTACTGCTAGTGCTGAGTGTTCCTGCTGCTACCCGCTAAATGACCAGTAATGCCTTCTCCCCAGCCACTAAATTAATCAGGATATTTCCACTCATTTTAAAGTTGCCTCTCTTTGCCTATTATTAATATAAAGTGTCTCACTTATTTACCCCAAAACATGAAATATTGATAGTTAGTGTCAACATCATTAGTTCCACCTCACAGAAGAAGAAACTGAAGACCAGCAAGTTTAATCATCTTGCTCAGAATCTTATATGTAGGAAGTGAACCAGGCTGGAACCCAGGTTTCTGAATTCCTACGACCCACTACATAGAAACTACAATAGGAATATTAAAATGGACTTCTTATTTCTTCAACATGCTTTTGTGTATCTCCTAGATTAGACATCTTCAAGTTACTATTATTTCAACCTTGTTTAAATTCAATGCACTTCAGTCTGGAGTTAAAACCATGGAGTGAGCTAAGCAGAGGGCAGAGCACATCCTAGGAAAGCTACACCAGACGCGTGAGCCATCCCTGGATATGGAGGGCCTAGGAAACCACAGTCCATCTTCCCCTCACTGCGAATAATAGCAACAATAAAAGTTAGTATTTATTTGAGCACTGATCAATAGCTAGATGCTCTCCTAGATGCTTTTATCTCTAACCCTCACAATAATTCTAGAGGATTAATATTATTATGTTGATTGCTTTAAAGATGAGAAAGCCGAGGCTTAGAGAGGTGCCTTTTTCAATTGGGCCACAGTGTATCCAGTGTCAAAGTAGGGTGTGTATAGAGGATGTGGGACTATGTTAACACTGCTGGCTGGGGACTCTGGATATATTGCCAACACTTAAATGAGGAATACTCTTAAAATAGTTAAAATAGTATAAATTATGCTTAATTCATGTCATACCTACATGATTGGAATAGCTAAAGTCACCACAAATACCAAAAAAGACCTGAAAACACAATACTGGTGTACAAGAAAGCAAAGTATGCTGTCACCTCCCAGATGAAAAGCTGTGAACAGTGGCAAGGACTCTGATTCAAATATCTTTTCTGGAGTTAAATGCCATCATTAGTATGATCTTCTGTGTTAAACACTGTCCTACTTACTCTTTGTTGTCCATGAATGTAGAAGTATCTCTGGGAAAAGAAGCACAAATGTCAAGCCATAAATCACCAGTGAATGATTTAATCACATGACTTTTCATCAAAGATTATGGGAGGCCAAATATTCTTAGGTCAGCATTGGATTCTGGGTGCAGAGGAATGGAAGAGGTGGGCGATGAGGGAATCAAAAAGAGCTCAGAAGGAGGAAAGGGGACATAAAAAACCCCTTAACAGCTCAGCCAGGCCCAGCCTTATTTTCGTACTAGAAAAGTCACTACATCTCAATGTGTGCATGGATATGGGTATGCATTCCATATAATTGTATACAGTTATTGTAAAAATGAAATAGTGATTGGGTTGAGTTTACCATTTTATATTGAATAAAAGGTCATACAAATTTAATATATCCCCCCGCCTCTGAATATTTGCTTTAGACAATTACAACAATCTGTACTATTCAGCATGTGATATTGGTAAGCAAATTCTTAATGGTCCTGATTGAAAACATGTTCACACAAAAACTTGTACATGAATGTTCATGGCAGCATTTTTCATAATAGTCAAGACATAGGAACAAATCAAATGTCCATCAAATAATGACTGGAAAAGCAAATGCGGTATATGCGTACAATGGAATATTCAGGCATGAAAAGGAATGAAGTACTGACATATGGATGAACATTGACATTATCATGCTAAGTGAAAGAAGATAGATACTAAAGTCCATATATTATATGACTCTATTTATATTAAGTGTTCAGAACAGACCAGCCCATAGAGACAGGCTACTAATAGTAGATTAAGGGTGGGGAGGGAAGGAATTGAGAGTAACTACTTAATAGTCATGAAGTTTCTTTTTGGGGTGATAAAAACATTCCAGAATTAATTAGTGGTGATAGTTATACAACCTAGAGAATATATTAAAAACCACTGGATTTCATAGTTTAAAATGGCAAGTTTTGTTATGTGAACTTTATAAAAATCATGAAAAAATATTTTTATTGCTTCAAATTTTCCCACAGCAGGAACAAAGAAGAGAAAATAATTGAAGTCAACTATCATTTCTTTCATATTTTACTCTTCAATACATGGGAAAAATATTTCCAAGGTTAAGTAGCATTCATTAAGCTCTTTTGTATGTGAGGCACTGTAATGTACCTAATATGTTTCTCATTTAATTCCTACAACCACTCTAAATGTGCTATTGGTAACATCACTATACAGATGAAAAAATTTTAACTGATGTGACCAAGGTTATCTGTCTAGTAAGTGGCAGAGCCAGGATTTGAACTATTTAGGTCTACTTGGTCCAAAGCTTAATGCCCTCGTTAACTATTGAATAAGGAAAACAGGGTGAGAGGGAGCTTTAGACTGAGCAACAATGATGGAAAATATGTTCTCTCTGGAGTCCAATAGATTGGGGTTGGGGAAGGAGGGGACTGGGGAGGATTTATGGTCTGAATGGTAGCAGTGTCATTCTAGTAGAGTAATAAACTTAGAGATGAAGGTTGCAAGATTGTAATGACAATTCTTCTTCATTTTTATGTTTTCTTATTCTGTGTTCCGGGAAAACAAGTAGATTGTATATTCTATCTCTAGTTGGCAATACTTACATTTTGAGCTTTTGTCATCACATTTGACTACACTTAAGAACATGTGCATAACTAGAGGATAAAAGGCAAATGAAGAAAGAGAATTAGGTTCAGATTCTGAAATATTATCCTTATGGGAACTTGAAGTAGTGAAAAGACCCAGCAATGTCCCAGGATACCTCAAAGAACTCTAGAAAGCATTTGAGGTACTCTCTGATCTAGAACCACCTCCCTCTGGTAATCCCTGGGGCATGGGACTCAATCCTTGTCCTTTTTCCAATTTTCTGCTGAAGTAAAATGGAATATGTTAATAATGCTTATACCAAAGGGATTACCAGTTGTCAGATCTCAACATATTTTTAATTAAAGCCCTTAATCAAAACTTCCAGTTTTCTCAGCAGGATTCATCTGATTTAATTGAAAAAAAAATCTTTGTTTTTTGTGGCCCTACTTAGATTTTCAATCAAAAGCCTCCAAAAATGAGCTTTCTCATTAGGGTATGTACTCCAGGTTTTCTTTTTTAAAATGCACTCCCTTACCCATTTCAGACACTCAATAAATTTCTTAATTTGGTTGACATGTTTGCAGGCTTGAGAAATGGGGCAATGACAAATTTAAGATTGCTCTGCTTTGGGAATGGCATTTGATAAATATTCAAAGATCTCTATGTGAACAATACTAAGAAATTGTTGCAGGAATCACTAGGGCAAACTGCACTCTGAGTGGCAGGTTTTTTAATTCAAAGTACATCTCAGATGTCTGCAATGTGTGTACTATATGAAAATTTTCTGTTTTGTGGAACATGAATAAATGGGCCACAGATCTTTCTCTCTCTATTAGGCCAATTAGTAGCTTGTACTAAGTTCTTTATCTATTTAGACCCACTCTTGTCACTTTATCTGTCTGTAGATGGAGCTTATTCCTTACCTCCTAACTTTAATATGTGTCAGTTTTATTGATTCATTTAACACCTTCTGGAAAGTAGTATTAATAAGCACAGAAGATTTTTTAATGGGAAATATGCAATGAGTAGATGCATGAGATTTTAGATAATAGATTTTTTTTAGTGGGAACCATTACTTAATGTAGTTAGGGAAAGTAAAAGAAATTAAGTTTAATCCAAACAACACTTTTGAATTCTGGTGCTACAAGGTGAGCCAACAGTGGAAACTCTAACATTTACTGAGTAAGCTAAGAAAATGTTCCCCTTCTTAAAATATTTGTAGATTTATCTAAAGTAAAATAGATTTTTAGATACTGTATACATATCTTATCAGTGTCTTTTCTTAACTACAGAAATATATCAAAATAGCTTTTGAAGCATACTCGCAATTACATTTGAAAAGGGGTTTTATGATTTGGAGAACCTTTCTTGCTATGGAATGACAACTGAGAGGGGCAGGGGCAGGGGCAGGTGGACAAAGGGGGAAAACGTGGAGACAACTATATAGCATAAACAATAAAAAATAAAGAAAATTTGCTTCAAATAACTGAATTTTAGTTCATATTTATGGCGCCACCTGAGAAAGATGGCAAAATGCTGCCATACTACAAATAGACAGCAGTTCCAAAGAGGTGAAAGAGCAGGATTTAGGGGTCTCTTCAGGGGGCGTCTTCTAGGCCAAGGCTCTAAACCAGGTATTTCCAAACCTGGTCTTCCTGAAGCTTTGTGGAGCTCGGCATGGAGAAGGGAGCAATAACAATGCTCTTTGACTCTTTCCCTCATCTATTTGTAACTTGTAATCATATTAGACACATGCCACTTTCTACTTTCTACATCTGCATTGCCTCCTCTTTGCAATCACTTTTTATCCTCCATATTTGTCTTCAAAAATGGACACAGGAATAGTGAAATGTTGAATATTATAATACAATAATACTCTCATTGTGTTAGGAGAAATGAATTCTCATTTAAAATAGAAAGAAGTAACTGTTCATCACAGCAGCAAAGTTTCTGAACTATCTTTCGATCTGAAGATATAAACTTTCTTATGGAATATGTGTTTTGCCATCATTAAAGAATGTGTCTAACAAGTTAACCAAATGTGTATTAAACTACTAGAGATATAAAGATGTATGCATAGTAATACTTATTTATATTATCAAAACCTTTATATCTAAAAGTATATTAGTAAATAATTATCTAATTAAAATGTGGTACATTCATAGAAGGAAACACTACACAACTAATTTTTTTAAAGGCAGAGTTTCTTTTTTCCTTTTTTTAAAAAAGATTTTATTTGTTTATTTTTAGACAGAGGAGAAGAGAGAGAGAGAGAGAGAGAGAGAGAGAGAGAGAGAGAAACATCAATGTGTGGTTACCTCTTGTGCATCCCTGTTGGGGACCTGGCCGGCAACCAGGCATCTTCCCTGACTGGGAATCAAACCAGTGACCCTTTTGTTCACAGGCTCATGCTCAATCCACTGAGCCACACCAGTCAGGGCTATAGAATCATTTTAAAAGGTGATATGCATATTTATTTATAATAGGAACAGATGTACATGATATATTGTGAAGGAGAATTATGCAGAATATTATCCTATTTTAGCAAAAAGAGAAAATCAATATTTATAGGTATATGCATGTACAGAAAATATTCTGGAAAGACATACATACATTAAACTATTAACAGTGATATCCGTTTTTCATGAGGTTAGATTATGACTATTTTTCAATACTTCTTTATATTTGACTACATCTTTTAAGTTTTTCTACAATGGGCAATATTACTTTTATAATCAGGAAAAATAATAGGGCTGTTTTTATTTTGGAGGAAAAGGAGATTGAATTTTACACACACACACACACACACACACACACACACAAAGATGGCATCCACTGGTTTATGCTTTACAACCTGTGAAAACAAAAGCTATGACTGTGACTGTCTATTGCCCCCTGGTGGAGTAAAGTAAGAATTTTATGGGCATCCTTTCTAGGTAAATCCAACCCATGAAATATTTAAACCTAAAGTCAGATAAATGATAGCTTTATGACCAAAAGCATGCATGCCCATTTTTATCCTAACCTAATTTACTGTATTATGTCAAGAAACATCCCTTTATCCTTAGTGAACATTTATGAATATTCATGAATTTACCATACATTTACGTAAAGCTATCAACCCTGTTCACTTGGGGGTAAATTCCTACAGCAAGTGTGTTAGGCCTTCATGTCTACTCCAGATTTGGTCACTGAAGAGAAAGTACACTTAAGTCCAGGTTTAAGGTATATATTACATTAGTGTAAATGAGTTCAAAAAAAGTAAATACTTGGAATCATGTTTGGTACATAGCAACACCATATAAGTATTAACTATTTTACTACTTCTACTCTTTTTATCTCTGTGATAAAGAAGCACTGAAAAGGATATCCATGAGATAATATAACGGTATCTCTCTGTCCCCCTATATAAGCATGCCTGACATTTTGTGGTTGAGATGGCCACACGGAGTGAAGTACTGCTACATCAGAGGAACCCAGAACAGAGGACTTACTTTTCTGGGAGTGCCTGGTGGCCACTTCATGCTAACACTTAAGGGTTAAATCTACTACCATACAAGAAATACTAGCTTGTCATATTTTATTTCTCCCCACATTAAGGACCTATTGTGTGATTGGTCATAGACTTTAAATATATGTATTTGCTAATATATATGTTAAATGCCTCTGGAAAACATTCACAAGAAATAAGATATCCAACGAAGGTTCCAAATTGCTAGGGAAGTTAGGTGACCGAGGGATAAGGGTGAAACCTGACTTATTTTTTTCTGTATACCCTTTTTTAACTTTTGTTTATTTACCCTGTGTATTTATGACTGATCAAAAATAAAATAAATGTTTTCATGGTTTTCTATGGGAACAAATAGAAATTGCTTAATATGAAGTACACTTTTAGATACAGATGGTGAATAGAATAATCTATTACCCAAGGACAAAGGCAAAGGGGCTTGAACACTTGCACATAAAATTACCCTAAGAACTGGGATACAAAGAAAATTTAAATATAATCCCTGACCAAAGAAACTGGCAGTCCAGAGAGCAGGCAGACACTGTAACAATATATACCATGTGACAAGGCCTATAATGGGATGTTAGAGTGGTACGGATGAGGAGCCACCTGACTTAGCACCTGGATGCTGCTCTCTGGATATTAATCTGTGACATGGGTAGACAGAAGAAAGAACAATATCCTTATAGAGTATTTATAAACAATTTCAGAATCTTATAGTATGTACCTTTTGAGCCATTTCTCCCACCTAGTAAAACCTGCAATCTCATAAAGTCCACTGTAATTTCCTCTTCCAATCATCTCTTACAATTTTAAAAGAATGTGGTTAGCACCAATCTCTATACTATGCTATTTGTTTCTCTAAAGATGCACTACAGACAACAACATAGGACATATAACTATTTTAAAATAAGAATAAAAAGAATAAATCCATTTTATATATTTTGAACTTGAGATTTAAAGAAAATGTTGGGTCTTGTTTTATTTTTGTTTTGTTTTGTTTTAATCCATTCAGCCACTTTACATTTTTTGATTGGGAAGTTTAATCCATTTACATCTAGAGTCACTAGTGATAAGGTTACACTCTAACAAATGGTTCTGGGAAAACTAAATATCTACATGCAAGCGAATGAAATTGGATCTTTTCCTTATACCATACATAAAAATCCACTAAAAATGGATTAGAGATTTAAACATAGGACCTGAAAATATAAAACTCCCAGGAAAAAAGATAAGGGGAAAAGCCTCATGGCATTGATATTCACAATGATTTTATGATATGACACCAAAAGCACAAGTAATCAATCAAGCCTTAGTAAGTGGGAATATATCAAACTAAAAAGCTGTGGCACTGTATGGGGAACAATCAACAGAGTGTCAAGTCCACCTGTGGAACAGAAGAAAATATTTGCAAACCACACATCTGATAAAAAGTTAATTTTCTTTTTATCAGATAAAAAGAAAATTAACTTGATAATTATTTGATAAATAAAATTATTTGACAAAAAGAAAATTATTTGATATATAGCAAATTTAATAGCAAATAACTAATAACCAAATTTTAAAAATGGGCTAAGGTCTTGAATAGGAACTTCTGTAAATAAGGCATACATATGGGCAACTGGTATATGAAAAGATGCTCAGTGTCACTAATGATCATAAATATAAATCAGAACCACAATGATATATCACCACACACCTGTCAGGATGGCTATTGTAAAAAAATGTTTTTTAAATGACAAGTTCTGGCTATGATATGCAGAAATTAGAACCCTTGCTTACTGTTGGTAGGAATGCAAAATGGTGCAGAGACTATGGAAAACTGTATAGATGTGACTAAAAAAAATGAAAAATAAATTTCCATGTGATGAAGCAATCCCACTTCTGGGTATTTGTCTAAAAGAATGAAAATCAAGATCTCGAAGAGATATTAACACTCCCATATTCATCCATGTTCATTGTAGCACTATCGAAACAACTGATGTGGAAACAACTCAGAGATGCATCAGTGAATGAGAGAATAAAGAAAACATGGTACACACATATAATGGAATATTTACTATTAGCTTCAAAAAGAAGGACCTTCTGCAATATGCAACACCATAGGTGAAATGTGAGGACAGGATGCTAAGTGAAATAAGCTAGTCACAGAAAGACAAGTACTGAATGAGTTGGCTTACATGAAATACCTAAAACGGCCAAATTCATACAATCAAAGAGTGGAATGGTGGTTATCAGGGGCTAGGGTGGGGGCCTGAGGGTGGGAGAAAATGAGGAGTTACTAACCAATGAGTATAAAGTTTCAGTTAAGCAAGATGAATAAATTCCAGAGATCTGCTGTACGACATTGCACCTATAGATGACAACAATGTATTGCACATTGTGTATGTAAAAATTTAAGAGGTAGATCTTACCTTAAGTGTTCTCACTAAAATAATAAACAAAAAGATATTGTTAAACCCTAGCAAGTTAAACCCTAGGACAAGAAATTTGTCCATTATTTTTCACAATTCTCGCAGATGCTACAAATACAGGATAATTATAACTGAACGACTACATAATCCCTCATATTTGAAACCATTGTCTATGACCCTTAACTACCAAGTGAAATAAAAAAGCATATACAAATTTCTTTCTTTAAAAATAATCTAATTTTCTTGTGACAAAGATACCCTATCCCCATTGGTTGCTTCACAGAATGTGCTGTTAGGAAGATCAGCACACATATTTTTAAAGGACAATAAATATAGCAAATATTCCTCTTCAGAAGCTTTGACTGAGTCACAGGTTAACCCAGTATGCCCATCGGAAGTCTAGAACTAGAAAGAGCTGACAAAGAGAAGGTCAAGTTTCAGCTTTCTGGGAGGTCTGACCTCCCAGACCTCTTTCCCCTTTAGGTCTAACCTTATTAAGTATTTATTATTATGTTTTACAGCTATAATGGGGAGCAGGCATTATTAAGTGCACCTTCTCTCATAAAATCTCTCAATACTCATAGAGTCAAACAATGATAAAAAAGTTTTTATTTTTGTGTTTCTCAACTGGTCAAAGATATGACTAATCATACCTTGCAAGTGAATCATTAAAACTTTAAGAAAACTATCACCGTGCGGCTTAAACACCTTTGGCAAATTGTTTTTAAAAATAAATAAAAGTGGTTTGGACCACACACAGATTTTTCTTTTTTGGTCTTTCATCCTGAAAGTTATTTTTCTCTTCTTTCAAGGAACCTGAACTGCTTTAAATCTTCTTCTGCCAGATGATGTAGTGTCTTGCATCACCTTATTAATCTCGATACAAGCATTCATTTCAAACCAGAAAATCTGCATTTAAGCAGGATACTTATTATTTAATGTCTTTTTACAATTTTAGTTATTTCAAGGCAATGAGTTTATAAATGGATTAATAAGTCTCATCCCATGGATGTGAGATATGACTTATTTCTCCATTGCTAAAAGTCACATATAAGCAAACATCATGTCATATATCAATGTATGTAATAGTGTTTTGCCAATTCTCCTCAGACAAAATTCTATGAAGTTTTCGCCACCTTTTCTCCTTATAGAAAAATTTGAGAATATCACAGACTACATTTTTGCCTGGAGACTAGTAAAGTTTTCCTGCCAATTCCATAAAAGAGCGAGGTGGAAAACTGTTCTTTCCAATTCACTTGTGTCTTTAATATAATGTGAGGTCTCTGTCTGGCTGAAGCAAAAATGTATACCCTCTTCAGGTGAAGGGAAAGTGGAAATTCCAGAATTTGCCATTTTGTTATGATGATTTCCAGTGTGAGATAATTAACGCCAAAACAAACTCTCCAGAGTTTTCTCTATTCCTACAAACCCATATGTGTAATCAAGAACACTCCCAACTTTCCATTCTGGCAAACGTCTTGTATTTCTAGACTTAAACTCCTGGGTTTTCGAAGAAAACACTTTTCTCCCTGCTCCTCTCCTTTCTTACTATTCAGCCCATTCACCGGGACATTTCTTTCAGGCCTCGGGGACAGGATGGGGGACAAAGGGGAAGGACTGTCCTCACATTTCCCGATAGAGTTTCTTTCTGCTTTCTGGTCTTTTCCATGGAGGCCAATTCCTCAAAGCATATAATTTCTTTTATTTCTTTTCTTTCCTTCTTTCTTCCTTTGCCCTTTTCAGCAGCAGGTCCTTCCATACACTGTTCAGGCACCTGGAAGAATAAAGCCATTGTTCCAAGGCTCACAGCCCTGCTTCTACTGCACACGTCTGGTCCACAGCAGTGGCATGAACGGCATTGTGTGGTTCTCACACACCTGGGGACCAGGTGGGGATGTATCAAAATAAACTAGGAGAGGAGAGTGTGTGACGGACCATTTGCCACACTAGTTTAAAACTTTGCAAATGTGCTCTTTCAATTCTTTGAGGGCATTTTTCCATTTCTGGTCGTGCTGGGGCCCGGGTTGCTGCAGGCTAACACCCACGTTGTACTTTTCTGTCTTCAGAGGTCCAAGCTCATAGAGAGTTCAAAAGCTTCTCTCAGGCTAAATTTGGGTCCAGCATCCTCCTGAAAGCTCAATGCACCAAGGAGCTTGTAGGCAGCAATTCTCTGAGTTAAGTCAACCCAGTGAATGTTCTTGGTCTGCAGGAGTGTATATAGGGCCTGTGCCCTAGGGCAGGCTGACCCAGGAACAACTTTACCATGAATGTATTCCATCCTGAAGGAATTATGTAAATGTGTTTTGCTAAGTTTAATTTTCTAAAGCCAATAGAGGAAGCTAGAAAAGCATACTACATAGTCACTACCTGCACTTTCCACCAAAGCGAAGCCTCCTTTGAGGACCTCTTAGACACCAGGTAACTGCATGTACACCTTATTAAAACAGTACCTTGAAGGTCACCATTGTCATTTAACAAAATAGGTAACCAAGGCTCAGCAAGGTCAAGGGTGCAAGTTTAGCCTTCTAGAAAGACACAGAGATGGGACTTGAATACACAGATTCTGACATCTAAACTTATGCTTTTTCTTACAAGCTATATCTACATATATATTCTAGGCAGTCATTTGAATAAATATATAAAGTTGTGATGGGCAAGGTGTGGCTGTCCAAGTTCACCACTCTTTGCGATATGGTCTCATCATTTTTCAAGGTGCCTGTGGAGAGAAGAGTGGTGACTGTTTGTGGCTTGTTTACTTGGGACAGTTATTGAAGAGCAGTCAATGTGGAGCTTAAGAGGGCTGACTCCAGAGACAGACTTCCTGCATTCAAACCCTGCCTCTGCCGCTGGTAAATGTAGGATTTGGCAAATTATTTAAACTCTCTGTGCTGGGCTTTCCTCAACTGTGAAAAATAGGTGCCACAGTAGTTTATACCTCATAAGGTCATACAGAGGATTAAATGAGATAATATCTGTACAGATTAATAGAATGACTGGGAAACAATGTGTGCTTATTAAGATGGTTATTATTTTATAGAGCTGTTATAGTACATACAGCTATAATATGTTTTATATAGCTATAAAATAATTTTTTTACAGTAATGGAATTTAAAATGTCCTTTTACATTTATACAGAGTAGCTTCAATGGAGAGAAGACAAAGACACGGGTTCTCATGTTGGCTTTGCACCTTCTGGGCCATATGATGCCAGGTGAGGCAGCCTGCTCTATCTCAGCTTTTTCATGAAAGCAGTCATCAGTTAGACTTGGTACCACTTCCAAATTTTTCTAAAGATTTTCAGTTTAATGTGTTTGCGACCTATAGAATTTAATTACTATGTAGGAAGCATTATACTTTACATTCATTTGCTCACTTAAATGTTACAAAAGATTCCCATTTAATAGGTGACAAGAGTGAGGTTTAGAAATATTAAGCCACTTGCCTGCCATCCTAAGTTCCCAAGTGTCCATGCTGGACGCTGGGTTTAGGCCACACTGACTCCGTTTGCTGCCCCGATCACTGTGCCCTACTCTGGAGCTGTTTCGCCAGGGACCCGCTTAATAAAAAATAATTCCAATGGTCTCTGTTTTAACCATCCAAGAGAGTAAAACTCCATTATAAATAGAAAATACTAGATCAGTTCTCTATTAGCAACAATGGCCATTTTCACTCCTAACAAGATTAATAAGTGTGAGAAGCTCAATTTAAATCTACAATTGGCCAGAGATTAAACTCACACCGGTCTGTTTTGGAAGGAAGCTTTTAAAAGGCCAGAATTCAACTTTTCAAGTTAACGGGATTCAAGCTTTCAATGCTTTCCTTTCTCCTTCCCTTTAACTAAATTCAACTTTGTATTTTTCATCTTGTTTTTGGAGTCTTTCCAGGTCACCTCTGTTAAGAAACACAAGGCCCTTGGCACTGAGCTTTTGGGAACGTGCCCACATCTGCCTCTGAATGTCTGCCTGCCTACCTTTGATGCTGTGTTCAACACCTAGCTTAAAACAAAGCAGGGTTTGAAACAAAAAGCTACTCAGAGTACAATAAGCCCAGCTCACTAATCAGTGGCCCCAGTGATAAATATCATGAGCAAAAAGACCTGAAAATCCCCAAATCGCTTAATATTTCAAGGAAGGGCAACCGATTTTCATCTAGGGAAGAAAAAAGAACAGCGCTACAAAACAGAGGAAGAAAAGAATAAATGATGGTGACAGCTCTGCTGATTCACTGTTTTTTTTTTTTTTTTTAATAATTCTGAAACATTCCAACTGTGTCAGTGTCATGTGGATCCTTCCCAGAGCCAAAGGGACTTTGTTCCTGTGTGACTATGTAGTTTTATTTATAATAAGGTTTTCATTTTGACATGATATCCCGATTTAAAATGTGAAATTCTTCTTCACATTAGTTCCTTAAAATCAAACATGTCATTCATCTTGGTGGTCCCAGTCAAGTGCCCTGGAATTCTCATCCCCGTGTTCAATAGCTACTCATCCATCCATATGGTAACAATATCACTGTGACCGAATTCCTGCTACCAGAGACCTCAAATAGTTCATTTTCAGCCCCACACCCAGGAACAGTTTCTTTTTCCTAAGAAGTAAATTTTAATCTCTACATTATCAGGAGAGACTAAAAGTGATCTTAGCTAATGTAGTATGTTATTATACAGAATGTACGCTGTTGCCTTGGAAGGGGGGTTGGGGGGAGACAAAAGAGCTTAGAGTGTGTTTCTGTTTCAAATCAGCTGACTCTCCACAAACTTAGAGGAACTGAATCAAAAGAATCACTGCTGCTGAAAAACAGGCTTCTCCAGCAGGGGCTCTGTGTGTTTGCCTCTGAACAATAGCTTTCTTATTCTAGAAACCTGAAGGGAGATGTCTGAGAGAAAAAGCTGCTTCTATTGGGAATGACTGGAAGTATAAGAATGTGTTGGGGTCCGTGTTCTGACGGATCGTCTCAGGCCCCGGGCTCTGTCAGTATTAGGTTGAGCCCTTGAAGTAGCAGGGTGTGGTTGTGGTTAAAGACTCAGGTAGGAATCAGGTAGCCTCAGTTGTTTTCCAGTTCTCTTGTTAATTAACTAGATGACTTCAAGATAATCTAAAGCTTTCTGGGTTTCAGTTTCCTCACTCATAAAGGAGAGGCTCCAAATAGCCAAAATCTAACGTCACATTCACTTCTAAAGTTTTTGCTAGATGCAGTTTAATAAAGCAGAATTTTTCTACACTCTTAGGGAAATCAGAGAGAATAACAGTATTATTATTTCCTAAAAGCTATCTGTTCTGAACATCTGCTAGAGTGTCCTATGTGATCTCTAATCCCCTAGTAATCCTCTGAGGTAGATACAGTTCCCATTGTATAGACGAGAAAACTCTAACTTTCCTAGAGTCACCCAGCTAGTAAGTGGCAGGCCTGGAATGTGAACCCAAACTGTCGAATGGCAAAGCCCAAGTCCTTTGGCTGCCAGACAGTGGTCACTGTCCAACTCTGCTCTAAGAGGGGCACTGTCAGGGTACTGATAATGCTGACATTGGCCATGCTGGGTCCCCAGTGGGCTGGCCATATACAATGTCCAGGAATATGAAAACCAAAAGTGAAAACGAACTCATCTATAAAGTGGGGTAATGATTGGATGACCTCTTTAAAAGTAGTAGTTCATATCTGTGAAGTATTTAGACCAGTATATGGCATATGGTAATAATGCAGATGTGTTTATCAAATTAGATCAATAAGTAAGGAGCAGAAGGCTAACATATGTGTAGTCTTAAAGAGTCAGAGGGGAGATACAGGTTGGAGGGGACTGGAAGTTGGGTGGGTGCAAGAACAGGGCAGGACAAGACATGTACAATAGGAACAAAACGGAGGACCAGCCCAACTGCCATTGAGTGGTCTGAAGTCCCTGACTTCACTTGGTTTTGCTGGGCAGGTGGTACTGTTGGGTCTCCTTGCTTTTCTCCTCACCACTGATATGGGGTCTCATGTTCCACTTGGATTTATAGATGGTAAGGGGCCAATTCTGCATGCATCCAGTATGGAAGCAGCTTTCTCTCACCTCTGAGATACACACTCACTAACTTGTGTGTCTTCCTTATTTAAGCAGTGGTCATCATGTCATATGGCCTGTGAATATTCTTGACAGGGACTCAGATCCATATGGAAACCTAGGTCAGTCAAACTTGTACATGAGGAAAGTCCAGGACTATCTTTGGATGATGAGACTAAACCTCTGGGGATGGGAAAAGAATGTCTGAATCACCTGGCCACTCTCACTATGTCTTTCAGAAGCCAGGACCATGGCTTTGAGCTGAGTGGAGACATGTTCTCCAGGCCTTCAAAGAGGCCTTCCAGAAGAAGACTCTGTCTACAGAGCTTCCTCCTCAACACCCTGGATTCTGAACTCAGATCAAGTCTTGGATGTTAGTTTTCAAGTATGTGGTGTGCTCAGACTTGGCACCTGCTGCTATTGGTGCAGTTCCCATCCCTACCTCACTGCTGTTAATTTCCCCAGCCTTATGAATCCACTTTCATCTCCCCTGGCTTTTACCTTGCTATTCCTACATCAGTGTTAATGGCCAAAGGAAAGTCTGGGGTTCGGCATTCCTCATTCCTCATCACCCCAAGTACTCAGCATTGGTCCCCTCATGTCAAATGCCAAAGTTTATGCCATCATTAACATCAACAAAACCTCTTTGTGACTCTCACATGTGCTTCGTGCATTTAAAAAAAGGCTTGATATTTAAAAGACATATACAGCCTGACTGCTGTGGCTCAGTTGGTGGGGTATCATCCTGCAAAGTGAAAGGTCATCAGTTCAACTCCCAGTCAGGTCACATGCCTGGGTTGAAGGTACAGTCCCCAGTCGGGGCACGTATGAGAGGCAACCAACCGATGTTTCTCTCTCGTACAGGTGTTACTCTCTCTCTCTTTCTCCCTCACTCCCCCTCTTTGTAAAAATAAATAAATAAAATCTTTTAAAAAAGACATATACAGATTGGTCCAGAAGATATTAATAGAAATAATTAAAATGTTATAAAACAGTAAAAGTCAGGAAAAGTTAGATTACGTCTTTGAAGGTTTGAAGGTTATTATAAGAAGGACACAGGGAACACATGAGAAATAAATCATTATAGTCTCATATATTTTATTTGAACAAAGGAAATTCAGTATTTTGAGGAAAATTCCTAAATTTTATTAAGACATTTTCTACTCTCATATCAAAGACAGTGGGTTCTAGGTTGCATAGGCACTATTAAAGGCTGTTAGTTAATGTTTCCTTGAAATACATGATGTAATTCTAGGCAGAAGGTGATGATTTAGTACTCTCTACTGGAGATGAAGAAATAAAGTTGGATTCCAGACTGGCCTCAATAGAGGCTTCCATACAGGGAATTATGGACCTTGTTTCCCCAAAGAGCAGCCAAGCTCATCATATCCTTCAGAGGTAAAGCTGTTTTAGTAATAGATTGAGCTTGAAGTACCTGAATTAGAGTCAAGGTCTTAATAAGTGAAATTTTTCAAGCACAAATGCATAAAGATCCTGGGTCAGATCAAATGCATTACAGTTTATTACATCTTTTAAGACAAATTTGAAGACGCTTAAGGATCTTAGATGGTGTTACCTATTCGCTACTGTACAGAGCTTTGAAATAAAATTTCATCTCCTCATTCTTTACCCAAACTGTTTACCTGTGCCCTAGACATGTGAGAAGGTAAAAATACAAGGGAGGATTTAGAACTAAGAATGATTTTAGTTCAACTGCACAGACTATCAGTGACACAAATATATTCTCTGGGAGTAATCAATCAGGATTACATATTTTCTTGGTTTACCCAGGGAGGCTGATT
Organism: Glossophaga mutica; assembly: GCA_039655065.1. Lineage (NCBI taxonomy): Eukaryota > Metazoa > Chordata > Mammalia > Chiroptera > Phyllostomidae > Glossophaga > Glossophaga mutica. The sequence goes on along the minus strand of CM077305.1, from coordinate 139,317,898 downwards.
TTAAGCCAATTTGGCTCCTGCTGGACGAATGCTTGTAACTGATACTCACTTCATTGATCACTGCTGGGGTTCAGGTAGAGGAGCAGGAAACGTCATTTCTAGATATTAGCATGAAAAGGAGAGAAGGAGAGAAAGGAAGGAGGGCAAAGAAATAAAAGCTTAGGATCAAGTTTGAAAAATGAAAGGAGCAGAAACATTATTTAAAAATTTATATGGGGGAAACTTTCTTAGAAAAGAACTGAAATCCGTGAGACCTACAAATCCATCGACCCAGCTGATGTACATATTAAAGTAAAAATTTTTTTGAGAAAGAATGAAAAACGTTGTTCATTCTAATAAGAATTTTGCTCACTTCCATTAAACTGTAAGTGTAGCTTACTATCTCTGCTCCAGTGACCATATTATAGAAAATAATTGAAATGCTAGGAAGAAGCTGAGAGATCAGAAGTGTGGAATGTAATCTTCCTTGAGTGCAATTCTTTTTAAACTTGTGATAGGGAAAGATGTTAATCCTCAGTTGATAACTGGATACACTACTGGGGGTAGAAAATCCTGAAACAGTGGCTCCTCCTCTCAGGCTCAGCCTTCTTAGACCTGGATTTTTTTGCCAGTGGAAATGGGGCTTTTTCTCAGAGTCTCAAGGAAAGCATTTCAGAAGACTCATCCATTGGAGGATGAGGTCTGGTGGTAAGAGAGAGAGTGTGTGTGTGTGTGTGTGTGTGTGTGTGTGTGTGTGTGTGTGTAAACAGAAGACTGTTTCCAGTTTCCCAATGTCTCATCTCCGACCATCCCACCATGGAAAAAGATCAACCTTCTCTTCATCAGACCCAGAAATAGGGCCAGTGTCCAGACATTTTTTTTCCATTGGTTCATTCCAGTCCAGTCTTTTTCACCATCCAGCTGGCTTAGTCTGTATGTCTGGCTGTGCTCTGGATAGCTCTGTGCCCAGGCCCACATGGTCTGCCATGGGCGCCAGGTAGCTGCTAGGGCCACATGGCTGCTATTGAGAGAGAGAGAGAGAGAGAGAGAGAGAGAGAGAGAGAGAGCGAGCGCACAAGAGCACACTTCTTTGTTAAGCTGGGGTTATATTATCTCAGTCTTGGGAAGGACCAGATGCTTCTTCAAACTAACCAATTAATTTCCCAATCTTTCACAGGCTTGCATTAGGTCCTTCCCCTAACCAATCCATTTCCTAGATCAATTGGGGTCCTGTGGCCCTTATGAAATTTGATCATTTCCCCAGGCTAGAGAGACTGGCCTTTATGATCGCCACCTTGACTCTCACTGTGCATACTTGATAGAAGTACCTCCACCTGTGCCATCTTAGCTTTTACTGGCCATGCACCCAGCAGAGGAATTTCTCCTGCTGTTTTGTTCCTCCCCTAGTAATGGTCCTTCCTGCCTACTTTAGAAGATTAGGTCCCAAGGGTGGAGAATGCTCTGGAGACCCACTATAACTTCCTAGTGAAGAAGGACCAGTATTGGATTTGAATTCCCAGTTTATTAGGCTTCTTAATGTTTGATTCCCTTTGCTCCCTTCCTGTATTAATATCTAGCTAACTTTACTAATAAAGGATTGAGACTATTTTAAGTATTTTAACTTAAAACAGATGACGGCTCAGGAAAAACAATACCAGTACACACATTTTCAGAGGTCTTAACATCTCCAAACATGCACAACCACTTGGGCAAGAGAACAGTTAGTCGGGACTGGCAGTGTTTGCCACTTCCTTAACTCACAAAACCATAGTCAGGTTTGTTAAAGGTTAAAGGATAACAGCTTAAAGTATATAAAATAATTTAATAAGTTAAAAAGTTATGATATTGACTAATATAAATATTTAAGTTAAAGAGATATAGCTAAAAGGAAATAAGCTGCAAAAACAAGTGCCCCCTGCCTGGGTCCCTTTTACCGTACAATTCCAATTCTCCTCTGCTGTTCCCATAGTCCTAATGGTCACTACCATTTGAGGTAATATTTATGAATAGTGTCTGAAACTTACAATATAAAAGTCATGAGGTAAGAGTTAAGCATATGAAAATATGTTTTTCATAACAAACACAGTGTTATGAAAAAATGTTCAAAGGAAGATCAAAGAAAAAAATCCTAATTTCTCCAAGTTGTAATTAGCTTATAATTTTACTGGGCCTATGCCTTATCTTCTCCCTTGTTTCCTTTGGGGACTACACTATGTGTACACACTGGGATAAGATGTTTTTTGTTTTTTTCCCCTCTGCAACTAGTTTATTTAGATTTGACCAAGACTAGGTAGACAGACACACAGAAAGAAACACATTTGGTTTGTTTCTTCAACAATTACTTATTCTTGTAGTACTGAGAAACAAGCCTGCCCTCAAGAACTGGAAGAGTCTAGAGATTCATGAAATATGGCATATTAACAAAACACTAAAGAATAGAGATTTGTAGGGTGAAAGAAGAAATCTCTTAAATTTTGGGAAAATGCTGCACAAAAGTTAAACTTAAGGAATATAGATGTTTGTTATTATTATTACAATCATAATAATAATTGTACAACTGTATAATATATAATGAGCTATTTAAATTCCTTACTCTTAAAATGAACTAGAATTAAACTGAAACTTGTATTGCCTATCATTTTCTAGATGTTCAATATTTTCAATTCTACTTTTTCTTTTTTAAATATATTACATAATTTATTTTTTAATTTATTTTTTATTGCTGTTCAAGTACAGCTGTCTGTCTTTTTCCTCACTACTCGCCACATCCACAGCCATCCCCTCTCCCTCCCCTGGTTTTGTCCATGTGTCCTTTAGAGTTCTTCCTGTAAACCTTTCACCCATTCCCCCTCATTATCCACTCCCACCTCCCCCCTGGTTACTGTCAGGAAGAAGACTTTCATAGCAATGAAGGGAATGAAAGTAAAATTGGGCACAGGCAGCAAGGGGGAAAGTATGGCAGCATAGAATTTTACTTACTTCATTATTTTATATACAATATGTATTTCACACTAAAGAGTTCAGTACAGAGAGTACATGGCATCACATGGTTCTATGCTCCATAAATATTAACTGAATCAAAATGGACTTTAACTAAGTATATACTTTACCTAATAACCGCTTAGTATCGATGTTTTTTTCATTCACCACAACACTTTACTTTCATGTACACTTAGTTAAGCTATTTTTCCCTTTCTGTATTAGTGTATCTTGTTCTATATCTACAAAATCAGTGGGGAAACACTTATTCATTAAAGTCTATTAAACTACAGAATAAAATTATGCAAAACTATAATAGGTTCAGGGTTATTTGGTGATGTGATAGATGACAGGTTTAACTGACATAATTTCTAAAATAATGAGAGAAAATATAAAATGTTATTTAGTTTATATTATTTAACTAAGTAATTATTAAATATATAAATCATTTGTTTAAACATAATTCCAAGATACAAGAAGTCAAAAGGTTTATGGAGATTTTGGAAGGCCAAGAAATGCTCTCCAAAGGAAGTCCTTTGGACTCTGGAGCCTGTAGGATGAATAAGAGTTTAGAAGATAAAAAAGATGGGGAAGAGTGTTGCAGGGGCAAAGGGAACAGCATAAGCAAAAGTCCAGATGGAGAAACAGAATGTGACCTCCAAGGATGGAAAACTTGTTGGTATCACTGGACCACAGAGCTTGAGAGAAGAGTATTGAGGATGAAAGTGGAGAGATGAGCAGAGAGCAACTCATGAGAAGCTTTGCAAATCATGTAAGGAATCTGGGCTTATTCCATAGGACAATTTGGAGCTGCTAAAATGTTTGAAATAGGAACTGAAATGCTCTATTTTGTATTTCAGAGAGACTATCCTGGTTGCAGTGCTGGAATGGACCCTAAGCACACCACACTGGTTAGGAGACTGTAGTAGTCAGCCAGCTGAGAGATGGTGGGAGTCTGGCCTGGGGTAATGACAGCAGAGGTGGTAGGTATGGAGGAAAGTGAACAGATTTGAAAGACAGGTAATTAGACATGATAGAACTCACTAAATAGTAGGGTTATAGCAAACGTGAAGAGGAAGAAGATTTAAAAAGGTATGAGAAGACTGTGATTTCAGCTTGGGATGTGTGCATGTGATGTAGACGTAGAACTGTGAGTCAGCAGGACATATGTTTGGATTAATAATTCAGGATCAATATCTAGGTTAAATGTATAGATTCAAAAATAATAAGTACCTCGGTGATAATTGAACCTTTATAAAATTGACACAAGGAAAGTGTAGAGTAAGAGGAGAAGTTAGTCTCAAACAGAATCTAAGAAACTCTTCCAGAATGGGCAAAGAAGTTACTGCCAATAACATGAGAAGAATGCAACCAGGAAGCCAGAATAAAATCAAGAAATCAGTGCTGTTGGGAAGCATAGAACTCCCATTTACTTGTCTATCCTCCAAGGTCACTGATATATTTCAAGAAGGAAGTGATCAGCCACATGAAGGGAAGATGAGTAACATTAGCATTGACATGCCCACTGGGTAAATCGACCAGGAGCACTGCTACCCTGGCTAGGGGATTTCAGCAATGCGGGAGAAGGAAAATCCCGGTTTCAAAGGGTTGATTACTGCCAGGAAGTGGGGTAGTGAATACAGTAGGTGAAGACAATTCCCTAAAAATTTCTGATTGTGATGGCCAGACTCTGGGCCATACGTGAGGTGAAAAAAGGAATGGCTTTTTAAACCAACAGAGAGTCTTGAACATCTTTAAATGCTGATGAGAAGGAGCCAGCAGAGAGTAGAGATTTAGGTAGAAGAAAAAATGCATAATCAGTTACATGAGGCCTGTGAGGAGGCAGGAAGGAATTGAGTTCTGGGTGGAACTAGAAAGCCAGGTGGTGACAGGAGGGAGGACACAGGCTGGAGAGTAGCCGGGGTGAACGCTCATGGAGGAAACCTGTGGGATGGTGGCGAGAAACCAGGGGGTTTATGGCTGATGGTTATTTTCTCTATGCTAACAGTGAGCTAGATGAGTTGGGGGTCGATAGTTTGAAGAGATCAGAAAAAGAACAAAATATTCACTGTGGAACCCCAGGGAGAGAAAGCCAACTATGGAAAATGACAGAGTCAGTAGGTAGCATCAAGGGTCCAGTTGACCATGCACTTATAGTGATTATAGTTGTATGATTATTGCCATTGGGACTCAGTATCCTGAATAATCTTTCTTCTTGTGCTCCTTCACCTTTATCCTACTCCCAAAACCATATCAGGAGTTGCCCACCCCCACACTTAGAGCTTCTAGAGCCCAGCCCAGGTGGAGTCTACCTTTCCATTTGGCTGGGAAGGAGTTTGGCCACTGCCCAATGTTCAATAATGTACTCAACACTTCTACCATTCTTTGTGATTATGTTTTCAGATGTCTCTTTAAGATACTATAGTCAAATAAAACCACCCAAAGGGAAGTTATTCTATGAACTGCAGCACTGTGATTAGCACCATACTAAAACTATTTGCTAAGTATATTCATTCTATAAAGCAGTTTCTAAACTTTGGCTCATAGTATGGTAGTTAAGAGTGAAGCAGACTCTAAAATTTGCTGGACTGGGTCTAAATTCTGATTTTGCTACTTTATAGCAGTGTGACCTTGGATTAACTATATAAACTCACTGTGTTTCAGTTTCCTCATGTGTAAAATGAGGACACTAACAGAAGAGAAATAATGGGGATAACCTCTACGTTGACTCATAAAATAAAAGCATAAAAATAATGGGTTTGAAATACAGTGCCTGGCATAAAGTGAGATTTACATAAGTGGTGGTGTTATCAACGTTATTAGAGTTTCTGTTGCTTCTACACATTTCCAACAAGATGAGCATCTCTATAAACACAATCTTCTATTTATTTATGTTTTTAATTAATTAATTGATTGATTGATTTTTTGGGGGGGAGGGGAGGAAAAAGAGAGGAAGAGAAACATCAATGTATGGTCACCTTTCACATGCCCCCTACTGGGGACCTGGCCTGCAACCCAGACACGTGCCCTGACTGGGAATTGAACTGGTGACCCTTTGGTTCACAGGCCAGCTCTCAATCCACTGAGCAACACCAGCCAGGGCTTCTATTTATTTATGAATAGACAAAGCTAGAAATCTAAAATTAGTCCAATATTTGCATTAACTTGCAAGTCTGGTCAAATCACTTCAACTATCTATAAAAAGATCTTGAGCTGCATTAAAAATTAAAAGTTCGATAATATAAAAGATGGTATCATCTGCAGAATTTGGTATAAACCACATGGTTCCACTTTTAAATATTTAGCCATGCAGATAATTTCTTAAATTTTGTAGTGTTTTTTTTCCTGACCATTCTAGAGCCATTTTATTACACTTTAAAAAAATTGAAATATCGAAGTATGTTTCTTGAGTAACTTCAGTTATCCAGACCATTTGTTTTCCATTTCAGCTTAGGTCTAGTTATGTGTACAAGGCTGACAGTTCTTTGAGCAGAAAAACTGTTGCTGTGGTTAAAAAGAAAAAAGGTGAAATTATGACTTCCTCCTAAAAGCAAAATGTTTAAACATCTTGATTAATCCTTATAAGCTGCTTAAAATTTTCTATTGCCTGTCTTACAAAATAAAACAATCTCTCTCCAAAGGCAACTCTAAATTCTTTCCCAGATCCAGCCACCCAGAACACAAATTCTTTAGGAATCTTACTAGAATTTATTTAAACCCTATAGCATAAATTTTGGTATAAGGTTTAGGTAAATTACTAAATTCCAGTTAATTATGGTTTGTAAGATGTAATAAACTTGAACCTATTTATCATATGAGACTGTGTCTTAGAGACTTCATATAGTCTCCCATTAATGCTAGGTTGATTAGTCTCTATTATTGACCACATATCTATAGTCAATTTAGTCATTTTTACAGGTGGTAAAATCAGGGGACCAGAATTTTCTTTTTGTGGAAAAATTTCTGTAACTTCCCAAACTTATTCAGGCAAATCTTCCAGTCAACTATTTCATTACTCTACAAAAGTCTGAAGGTGCAGGAGTTTCCATAAGGCTATCAGGTGATTTCTCAAAAGAAATCTTATAGGCAAGAAGTGACTGAAAAGAAGTATTCAAAGTCATGAAAGTCAAGGACCAACATCCAAGATTACTCTAACCAGCAAAGTTGTCATTTAGAATGGAAGGGCAGATGAAGTGCTTCCCAGATAAGGTCAAGTTAAAGGAGTCCATCATCACCAAACCCTTATTATATGAAATGTTAAAGGGACTTATCCAAGAGAAAGGAGAAGATCAAAAATATGAACAGTAAATTGACAACAAACTCACAACTATCGACAACAGAATGTAAAAGACAAAAACAAAAACAAACTAAACAAACAATTAGAACATGAACAGAATCACAGAAATGGAGATCACATGGAGGCTTATCATTGGGGAGGGGGAGGAATTGGGGGGAAGGTACAGGGAATAAGAAGCATAATTTGTAGGTACAAAATAGACAGGAGGAGGTTAAGAATAGTATAGGAAATGGAGAAGCCAAAGAACTTATATGTACAACCCATGGACATGAACTAAGAGAGGGGGGAATGCTGGAGGGAGGGAGGTTCAGGGTGGAAGGAGAGAAAGGGGAAGAAAAAAATGAGACAACTATAATAGTATAATCAATCAAATATACTCTAAAAAATATGAAGGTACAAACAATCTTTTAAAACATCTCAGTACATCTAAATACTTTGAAAGTCTAATAGCATTGATGTACTTTTAATACCACCTCATAGAAGTATGGCATCAATGGTTCAGATTTTTATTTTTGAAGGTTTGTTTTTGGAATACCTGGTTCTAAAATGGGAAAGGTATGAGGTTATTTAACAGTGATAGTGAACTGGGAGATTCTTTTGAACTAGGTTTTACAATGTATGAAGGGTCCAGAATCTGTTCTTTTTATCACAGGGTCATCTGTCCTCAGAAAATTTGGTTACAGTAACCAAACCTGTGCAACACTTTTGTACAGATTACAACGTGTGGTAACTCCACTATGAGGACTGGAATATATTGCATTCTCAGTTCGGAACTAATTAGTAACCACGAGGTGCTCAGGAAATATAGAACTAGGGTAAAGTGGGTTGAATATCTGCTTAGAATATTCTCACTGTGCTGTAGTAACCAATAACACAACAATTTCATGAATATGTTCAATACAAAAATATATATAAATATGTACCCCATTTCTCATTAGAACCACAGCTTCATAATAATTTTTTTTTCTTCTGCGAGTCTGTTATGGGAATCAGCTCTTGACAGATTTTCAAAATGTGTTATAGAAACTTCAGGTTACTGAGGATTTAAGTTATCTTTTCAGCCTAAGATCTTTAAGATTTAAGTTATCTTTTCAGATCTAAGATCTTTTATTATGTATTATATTTAAGTAATTTTGTAAAATCTATAGATGGTGTTACATGCATGAGGATTTGCCTTGGCTAATAGAAAATATTCTAAATAAAGGATTGGAGAAGAGAACACTTAGCAGTGGTAGGTTTAATAACAACAAAACAAAAAATAAAAGAGCAAAGTAATATAATTCTATTGGACTTGTGTTTTTTCAAGCCCTAGACTTGTAACTCAAATTGATAACAGACTCTGTTTGTTAAAGATTATTCTGAACACAATGTGAATTTAGAAGAAATGCTGAAATTAGCTAGATAAACTGGTTTACTTAGAAAATGATTTGTAAATATATTAAATGTTAAAAAAAACAAACAAAATGTTGACTAGATATTTACTGCTATTAGGACTAAGAACTTCAAAGTTACAAACTAGCCAATGATACAGGGTAAAATTTCAGAATTAAAGTAGAAACAGCATCACTTTAAACAGGCAGAATAGAAACAAATTTTTGTATGTGGGGAGTAGGGGCAGGTAGGGTGGATGAGAGTAATGGGGGGAAATGGGGACAACTGTAAATGAACAATAAAAACTTTTTTTAAAGAAATAAAATGTTCATTATTTGAACATGCAAGGACAAATTCTGTCCATGTGTGTGTATGCATCTGCGCAAGTATTTGTTAAGGAGGTAATACCTCACAGCACCCCTGTCTTGAGGGTTCCCAGCAGAAGGACACATGGAGCCTAAATCAGGGGTTTACAACACAAACTTAGACAAGAAATGCAATGGCACTTCTGGGACCAGAGGCAGATACATTCCCCTCCCTTTAACATATTTCGTTTCATTAAATGCTCACTAACACTCTAAGAAGTCAGTATCATTATTCCCTTTTACAATGATTTAAGAGCTTAAGCAAATGTGTACAAGGATTCAAGGAATAATAGGTAGCAGAGCTGGATATGAGAACCTAGGTTGGTTTCATTTCAAGGCACAGAAATCTCCATTCTACTATAATGTCTTCCCTGGGTTGGTTATGAAGCTAATTGATGGTCAGAGTTAAGGCCTCCAATCTAGGATCTGCACACAGTCTACATATCCTACTGCCTTGCCCTGGTCTAACTGAACTAGCTGGAGTCTCAAAGGTATGAATTAAGAATGTCACCTATTATATTGAAATCAACAATGCCTCTAAACAGTCACAGTAAAATTACCCAAATAAGAAATTTTTTGAATACCAGGCTAACCTCTGTCTCTTTGCATGAATTTTCATCTTTCCTTTTTTCTTATAATGAAGGGTACATATAATGGAAATTTCCAAGGACCTTTCCTGGACAAATACTGTACTTAGTTATAGAGACTAAGTTAGAATATTTGGCTCATGTTTCTTTATCTTTTCTCTCTACTATCATTTGATCAAGTTTGTTGCATGCCTAATTTGGAAAGCTGTCTCAAATTGTTTTTGCAAAAATGGCATGCTATAAACAGATGACAACATTTTTAAAAATCACACCTGAAGCTAATTATAACCCTTAGTAACCAGATCCCTTACTTGCTAGATAATTTGTGATGTAAATTTCCTGGCATCCTATCCATTCATGTACAAGTGTAATTATAGTCTCAGGTGAAAAAAAGAAGGGAAGATAGGTGAAAATAATGTTTTATTGAGGCTCCTGCTAGGTGCCAGCTGTGGCTGGGTGCTTCATCTATACAGGGTCTGGCAGAAGGAAGGCTTGCTTGAGTGTGGTTGGTAGGGCACATGAATGTCTCACATGAGGTGGACAGCAATGTGAACATTGCACCTAAAATGTCACATGGTGTGCTTGAGTGTGATATTGTTATGTTACAGAATTACATGCTTATGATTTTGTAATAAAAGATTTTGTAATAAAAAGGGGCATTATTTGTGCCAGAACCTGTGTAATCTCATTTTATTCCTCACATTCTCACAGATGACGAAAGAAACTCAGATACTCATTAAACTCGTGCAGCTCAGATGTGCCAGCAATGGGATTTTTAATTCAGGTATGTCTGGTTCTTAAGCTTATGCTCCTTTCACTATGCCAGCAGCTTCCTGTCTCAGTGAGCTCAGGCATTTCCATGTGCTGTATGATGTCATGAGTGTACAATGTCTTATAGCTTTGCTACAGAAATAACTATAGAAGATCTAATTTGTAATAATTTTGTGTAGTCCTCAGCAAACTCTGCTCTTGCTGTGCGAGGCCTATTGTAAAAAGTCTAGCTATTGTTAATATAATGAGAACAGTTTCTGTGGCATCGATGTAACCTGGCAGCCAAGGAGAGTGGGCTGGAATGTGCATCTGTGAACAATGACGACTTCCGTGTGCTAGTCAGTGGGGGTGGTAGATGCCATTGAGTGAGCATGTGTACTGTGTGGCCATCACATTCAAAATGACTGAGTGAGCAGAGCTTGTAATCTGCATCAAATTTTGCACTAAGCTAGAACAGTCCTCCATGGAAACTATCTGGATGATTCAGCTACGGGTGACTGGTGATTGATAGCTTCATCACGACAATACACCTGCTTGTGCATTACATCCTGCGCAGAGCTTTTTGGTGAAACATCAAATCCCTAAGGTGATTCAACCTCCCTATGGTGCAGATTTGGCACCCTGTGACTTCTGGCTTTTCCCCAAACTAAAATCACCTTTGAAAGGGCAGAGATTTCAGACCATCGATGAGACTCAGGAAAATACAACAGGGCAGCTGATGGTGATTGGGAGAACTGTGTGAGGTCCCAAGGTGCTGGTTTTCAAGAGAACTGAGGCATCATTCCTGTGTACAATATTTCTGGTACCTTGTGTCTTCTTCAATCAATGTCTCTATCTTTTATATAACATGGCTGGATACCTTCTGGATTTACCTCATATGTCCATATTGCAGCAAATTTTTTAAAAAGATAAATTGGACTGGCACTTATAAAAAAGATAGCAAGACAAAGAAAAACTCAAAATATGTGATAATATGGGGCACACAGTTTTTACTGCCACTTGTTTATGGAGATCTTCAGAATAAGCATTTCTCTTTAGAAAGAACACACTCATCCATAAACATAAAAAAATGAAAACTTTATAGGGCTCCCAACCTTCCCCCCAAATATTGTGTAAAGTGTATGTTTACACCTACATAGGACACATGTGCTGGAGAAGAGCCAGTCAAGAGTATAAAAGTACAGTGAGGAGTGTGCCTTTTGTAGTTATATAATACATTGACTTTGGGCTTGTGCTGGAGGAATTGTTCCTTGCCTCCAGCTCCTGAATTTACTACAGCTGCCAAACACTTCCAAAACCTCTCAGTCTCAATCTAAGGCCTGGAGAAATTCCACAGCACTGGGAGATCAAGTTTCGCATCAATATTTTGGTGGGCCCTTTGCCCATGCCTTATCAAGGAAAAATATAATTATAGGCGCGACTGCAGCAAGCTGATTCTATAATATTCTCCCCTCCTGTCTCAGCTGCTAAAATATAATGTAATAAAAGTGATATAAGATACTTCATCTGCCCTTTCCATAATTCTATTTTCATTTCAGTTCCATTGCTGGGTTGAGGAAGACTCCAGGCCATGCCAGAGCTACTGATGCTTAGTTCCTAAAACTAGCGTCTGATTTAGGAAAGTTGTAGCTTAAAATAGAACTTGTGAGGGACAAAAAAACTGATGGCAGTGGGGAAGAAAATTTGGCATCTTGTGGCAAATGGGACTTTCTTGGTTTTCTTTCTAGGACTGCTTTAATGGGTAGTTCAACTTCTACATCAGAGATAAGTTAGCATAGGGGCCTCAATAATTCATTCATATTATTTATGGGTCCATAATGTGGTGCCTTATAACACCAAGCAATGGTTCAGAACTAAGTCCTGTCATTCATTTAGATAGAGCTATACCAACCTTTTACCTATGGCAGATCCAGAGAAAGCCATTATTTGATCTGTGGTACCTTAGAAACCATAAGCTAACACAATGGGGTTAACTGTTACTTATACAGAGTCATTATTTCATTTTTATTTTTTCAGTCTTGTTGAGATATAATTGACATGTAACCTTGTGTGAGTTTAAAGTATACAATGTGATGACTTGATACACATAGAGACTGCAAAATGATTACCACAATAAGGTGAGTTAACATGTCCATCATCAGAATCATAATCGGAAAACACAGACTTTCTATGGCTGCTCACAGGTTATAGGCCCAAGTCCAGGTACTTCAGTATAGCATCAAAGACATTTCTACCATCTTGCTTCACCCCAGCACACCTCCTTATTCTCATCTCTCATTCCTCCCCATGAATATTTTGCTCTATGTAGCCACATTCCTTCTTGTGGTCCCTTCAAATAACTCCTATCTTCTTATAGCTTTATCATGCTGTTTACTCACCATGCTGTTTACTCTATATCTGATGTACCTCTCCTCCATTTTCTGCCTGTGAACATGTTCCACCAAAGCCAACACATAACTAGGCCCTGACTATGCCATCCCCTACCCAGGCTGAACTAATTAGGGTTGACTACTGAACAACAGTGGGTTAGGGGTACAGACCACCCATGAAATAGAAAATCCATGTATAATTTAAGTTGGCCCTATGCATACGTGGTTTCCCGACCGCAGATAAAAAACACTCTATTTCTTCCTTCTGTTCATAATCACCTGCCTATTCCCCCTACTTCCCCTTCCTCATTTACATGAACACCTTTGGTCAAAACCATGTTTATCCATCTGTGTATGCTAAACATCTAGAACAGTCACTGGCATGTAACTAACTATTCAATAAATGTTGGTGCTCAATAAATGTTGGTTAATTGACAATTTTATGAATTTACTTTTAGCAAGGTCATGCAGTTCTTAAAATAAAGTCCCTAAAAATGCATGCTAGTGCTACAGCTAAGGGTTGTATTTCTTTATAACTGGAGCTCAGCTTGTCTGTAGGGAGTCACTAGATGCTGGATTTGGCAGAAAGAATTCAGATGCCCGTTTCACCACTTTCTACTGTGTGAATTTGGGATAACATCATACCTGTCTATAAAATGGAAATAATATTTGCCTTGTAGGAATATTGTAGTGATAAAATACCTGGCATACACTAAGTGTTCAACAAATGAACCAACTGTATTTATTCCTGGGGATAATAATATCAGGTCTCCACACCCACACAGAAAATAGGACCCCACGGGGATGGGATGAGAGACATTGGTTTTTATTGTAAAAAAACAAGAAAGCTACCAATGGAGTATAGAATACTGGCTGGGAAGACACACCTTGACTGTGGAGCAGTAGTGGATGACTCTAAGGCCAAGGGATGGCTAAGTAGATGCAGAGAGTGGTAGGACCATGGGGAAGGGAGGGAAGAAAAGAAGAAGGAGGCCTAGGAAAGCTAAGAGTCCTAATACCTAACTCCTGAATAGCTCAAGAGTCTGAGAATAGCAGCCAGCATTCACTGAAGATTGAACTATATCAGGTAGTTTACAAACTCACCCTTGTTTTGGACCATTCAGCCTGGTTTCAGGAGTTGTAACCCTCACCCCATGGTGGGCTGTGTAAGAGCCCAAGGGACCCACTTCATCTGGGTCTGCTCTGTCACAAGGACGTGACCTACTAAGGAGACAAAGCTTATTTCCCTGGCAGGAGCACTGCTTCTGCCTCATCCATCTCTGGCCCCATTGCTTGGTTGGCAGTCAATGACGGGTAAGACTCCTCATGGGAGGGGCAACCTAAGCCAGACGCGACCACTTGGGAGGCCTCATGGAAGGACTTGGGGGGGGGGTTGCAGCAAAGAGGATGTGATGGACCCTCGCCCCCCGCCTATTCTGACATAGCCCGAGTCCTCATTTCCATCTAGGAGATGTCTTCTGCTTCCTAATTGCCTTAAAGCCTGAAACTGTGGGGGTGAGCGGTGCAGCCCTGTGCTGGCCAGGATGGCTCCCTGGGTGATTGGGCACAAGAAAGAATTCCTAAAGTCCTGTGAAACCTGCTTTACTAAGAGTGCTCTTCCTTAGGTGATAAGTGTCCCAGGAGGAAATGAGTATGTCTCCCAAAGTTTGGCAACCCCCTTTCCTGACAAACACTGGCTCGGATTAAGCCCTCAGATTTCTTTAACATGTTAAACTTATATTCCGGTGTATTTGAGCCCAATAAAAGCCTAGTGAGGATGGGGCTCTGGGTCATTCTCCTCTGAGAGTTTGACCCCTTTCCTCCCCAAGCAGAAAATGTCTTGGTAGTTTTTATTTTCATCCGTGATGGAGGGATGGTGCTCTGCAGGCGGAGCCCCCCCACATCTGGCACCCAGGACAGGGGCCCCTGCACACCCTGGTCCTCAAAAATACTTGCAAAGCAGGTATGATTTTCTCCCTCTTAGAGATGAAGAAGTCGAGGCTCAAGGAAGTTGGTAACTTGCCTAAGAAGACATTGCTAGCATGTGGTATTGTCTGAATCAAACTCAGATGTCATTCTCTGAAAAGCCATGCCCCTTGTGCCCCACCAGACTGCCTCCTAATGCTGCTGAAACATTCCATTGCTCCAGCTGCCATCACTATCTATTTCTGGTAACTGAGCAAATGACTGCATAGTTTTTCTGAGTTAAGTTTTTATACTTAAAGGGGGGGTGGGTTATGTATATTAAGTGCCATTTCATCATGAGAAAGGCCAGGCTAGTTACAAATGAGAAGACAGGCCTCAGTAATTTTCAGTAATTAAGAGCCTAGGAATTACATGTGACATACATGAATATTCACTAAGACACATTTATATATTGATATCACTAAACTCTAAACTTTAAGATGACATGGTTTGAGCCTGTCTGCTCCCTACTATGTACCCTCTGCCCAGCACTTGCCTTGGCAAACAGAAAGCAAAGAACAGAAGGCTTCTAAATTAATGCATATATATAAATACATATATATGAAAATGAATAAATGAATTAATGATTAACATATTCAAAAGAAAGGCACAAAGCTTTGGCTCAGGCCAGAGCTCTTGGGATTATGACTGAAAGGCTGTTGTGGACACTGACAGGCCTGTTGGAATGAGGAGTTTTAAGCACTGCCTTGTTTTGAGTACTGTTCAGCTTCTTATGAGGAACAAATAAATTAATCCTTAGGTGACAGTTACCTTATAACATTTAAAAGTATAAATTCAACATACTTGCAGCAGACACATTTGAGGGGACTGCATGGGCCACACTCCATTCTCTGGGAACCGGTTTTTCCTGCACTCCCAATACATTTTCTTCCCTTTGTATCCATGAGATTTCTCTTGATACATTAATACTTGAGCGAGTTTGAGGAGTTTCTATGACTTTCAAGGAGCTTTAACAATAGTCCAGGCTAAAATACAGTGTAGGACATAGCTATCGGAGGGAACAGAGGAGGGACTGAAAGTCTGAGGGCATCTGCTGACTGGGGATGCACTGCAGTTTCTGGGGCATCTCCGTGTTCTGTATCCTTCAGCATCCAGTAACTCTTTCTGGAGTTGTTCCTTTAATGGCTGACTTAATCCTGGTACACCTTTCCAGAAAATTTACAGTTACAGAAATTATTCATCATCTATGTGTTTGTCTAGCCAGTGATAGTATGTCTATCACGATTTTAGGCACAAATGATACTAAGACAAGATATGGTACAGTGTAGGGGTTAGTTAACACATGAGCTTTTGAAGCAGATGGCCTTTTTTCCTATCTCATGTCTGCCACATACACCTTCTGAGTATGTTCCTCATGCCTCAGTTTTCTCATCTATAAATATGGGGTAATACTTACGTTATTAGGTTACTAGAACTGAATGAGTTAATATATGGAAAGAACTTGAAATTTAAAATATTTGGTATTAGTAAGAGCTTAATAACAGTTGATTATTGTTAAGTCACAATTCAGGTCCTCAGGGTCATAGAGTAAAGAGAGATGAAGTAGGAAAAGAACTGATTAAAATACGTTGGGATCAGAGTTATAGGTAGCTTCGGTGGTTAAGCACATGTATTCACAAAAGAGCTGTAGCTCATTATAGCCTGCTGAGAGCACGCGTGTGCTTTCCACAGGAGTGGAAACTAGCACATCGGTGAACTGGCTGAACTGACACCCAAACAGGCACTTGTTAAAAACAAGAGTCAATTCTTCCTAGATATTCAGTTTCCTTCTCAAATTTTACAGGAGCATCTTAATCAGTGATGACCTTTTGCACATTTGTTGATCTGGAACACCGTTTTTACAGATGTGTCCTGTTATTTGAGCCTCACACTGTTACTTCATTCAAGATCTCCAGTGTGTATATTTTGTCTTTATAACTAGATTCAAAGTTACTTTAAAACAGGAAGATCATCTTAAAAATACTTGTTGAGTGACTGTTTGAAAAGTCAACCTGATCAGATTAGTAAGAAATTATATATATTTTATCACATACTTTTCTAATTGCATTGCATTTATTTGAACTAAAAATATACCTCTTTTTCTTGTTTTCTAATTGCAGGGTCAGAACTTTTTATAATGATTTTAACATTAGTCCAAAGGTACTCATACCAACAGACTAGAATACATTTGCCTAACAAAATGAAAAATAAAATAGCAAGGATAGGAAGATGAAGTGTAATTGTTGCCTATCTCTGCTTTGTTCTGTGGCTTTGCAAACCCCACACCAGTTGGCTCTTTAGTGTGTGCATCTATAAAAAACAGAAAGACAACTTCTTACATATACCTTACTTTCCATAGGTAAGGGGGAAGTTCTTACATAGGTTGATTACTTTCAATTCTGCTGAGGAAAGAGCCCAAACTCCCTGCTTTGGGTTAGTTAGTCAGTTTCTAAACCCCTAAAGTGAAAAGAGAAAGTATGCCCACAGGATCTGACTTTACATGGGGTCATTACTGGGCCTCTTTGGTTCACTGTTTGGAACAGGTCATTCAAGTCAAGAACAACACAACCACACTATGACATCATGCTTAACACCCATAAGTCTAATTGTATTAATGTTTCAGTCGACTTTGTACAATGCAATACCAGAAGAGCAAAGGTTTTTGCCCAGTCAGTTATAACAGAAACAGGAGTGTCACTGTTTAGAAAGAAGCTTCATATAATTAAAAATGATCTACTGTGGAACTCAGTAAAAATGGAGGATCAGTATCAATTTGAAGTTGTTACCAGCTTTACTAAGTTTTTTCTACACTCCAAACCAAATAAAAATTCCTTATTTACTAAATATCTTAAATATATAATTTCGTTTATTCACTTTTCTCATTTGTATTGGCTAAAATAGGGCTTTTGGTAAAAATTAACTAATCTCAATATTTTGTTCAAGACTGACTTTGCATTTAAATCCAACTGCAAGCAACAGGTCATATTTCACTTAAATAATGACAGGTAGCTCTATATATTAGAGACACGCTTACAAAAACATTGCACATTAGGAAAAATGCATTCTAGAAATAATGAACCACTATAAACAGGTCAAGTATTTTGAAAGTGGAGCACTAATCAATCTACAAAAGAGCCTCCATAGCCTTTACTTATTTACTACCAATGTGGAAGGGGTAAGTGGATCCACGTAGGGCCAATGTGTGAAGACGCATTACACACCGGAGAATGTTTTGACAGTCTAATGTTTTTAAACCAGTTTTTGATTAATGTGTAAGATTCTTGATTTATATGAAATATCCAATGTATAATAAAATATATTTTGTTAGAGTTAGTAAAATTCAAAGCATACTATGAACTTTTAATTATTTAGCAACCAGTCTTAAATTGTTGCCTTAGTTTTTTTGAGGTAGAAAATTACATACAGTAAAAATGCTCACACCTTTAGTGTATAATTTGTTAAGTTCTGATAAAAGAATACACCAATAGAAACATCATGATTAATACAAACATTTCCATCTCCCCAGAAAAGTCCCCTGTGCCTCCTTCCAGTTAAGCCCTCCTCTTAGAGATAACTACTGTTCTAATTTCTATTATGGTAGATAGATTTGCCTATTCTTGTACATCATAGCAGATACTATTTTGTGTCTGACTTCTTTCACTCAAAATAATGCTGAGGTTCATCCATACTGTTGTATGTAACATTGCTTCATTTCTAAAAAAGATTTTATTTATTTATTTTTAGAGTGAGGGAAAGGGAAGGAAAAAGAGAAGGAGAAAAATATCAATGTGTGGTTGCCTCTCACATGCCCCCTACTGGGGACCTGGCCTGCAACCCAGACATGTGCCCTGACTGGGAATCAAACTGGTGACCCTTTGGTTTGCAGGCCAGCACTCAATCCACTGAGCCACTCCAGCCAGGGCTAATATTTGTCTTTTTAAAATTGTTAAGTAGTATTTTATAGTATGAATGTATCGCAATTTGGTTATCCATTCTACTGTTGATGGACATTTGAAAGGATTCCATGTTAGTGAGCTTGAGGAAAACTGGTAGGAATATTCTTGTGCATATCTTTTTGTGGATATTATAATTTCTCTTGGGTAAATACAAATAAGTAGCATCACTGGGTCATAGAGTAGGAATGTGTTTGATTTTATAAAAAACTGCCAATCTTTTTTAAAGTGGTTGTACTCATTTACAGTCATTATTAAAAGATGATGATTCTGGTTGCTCCACATTCTTGTCAACTGTTGTTGTCTAAGTCTTTAATTTTATCCATCTGACTAAGTATGTAGTGTTGGGAATAGCCCTGCCTGGTTTCAGGAGCTGTAAACCCCCCATGGCTAAGGGTGAGTGAGTGGCCTTCGGACTGTGAGCCACTAAGGAGACAAAGCTTATCTCCCTGGCAGGAGCACCACCTCTGCTTCATCCATAACTGGCCCCCAATGCTTGGTCGGTTAGCCAATGATGCGTAAGGTCTCCTCAAGGGAGGGGTTGCCTAAGACAGGCACCATCATGTGGAAGGCCCCCAAGAAAGGACTTGGGGGAGCTACAGCAAAAGGGGGTGATGGACCCTCCCCCCTCCACTATCCTGACATAGCCTGAGTCCTCAGTCCTTCTGGGAGAAATTTCCTTATCTCTCTCTTTTTTTTTAATTTAATACATTTCCATTGTCCCATTTCTCCCCCATCATTCCCCTCCACCCTGCACACCCTCTCCCACCCACATTCCCCCCCTTTAGTTCATGTCCATGTGTCATAAGTTCTTTAGCTTCTACATTTCCCGCATTATTCTTGCCCTCCCCCTGTCTATTTTCTACCCACCATCTATGCTACTTATTCTCTGTACCTTTTCCCCCTCTCTCCTCCTTCCACTCCCCTGTTGCTAACCCTCCATGTGATCTCCATTTCTGTGGTTCTGTTCCTGTTCTAGTTGTTTGCTTTTGTTTTAGGTGTGGTTGTTAATAGCTGTGAGTTTGCTGTCTTTTCACTGTCCTATTTTTTATCTTCTTTTTCTTATGTAAGTCCCTTTAACATTTCATATAATAAGGGTGATGATGAACTCCTTGAACTTGACCTTATCTGAGAAGCACTTTATCTTCCCTTCCATTCTAAATGACAGCTTATCTTTTGGCTGCCTTGTTGACTCTGCTCCACTTATGCCTGAAACAATGACAGAGGGCAGTACAGTTCTGTGCTGTATAGGGCAGGCTTCCCAGGTGATCATGCCTAAGAAAGAATACATAAAATCCTGTGAAACCTGCTTTGCTGAGAGTGCTCTCAACTAAATGATAAGGATCCGAGCAGGAAATGAGTTTGTTTCCAAAAGTTTTGTGGCCATTTAGCTAACAAACCCTGACTCAGAATAAGCCCTTAGAGTTCTTTGTATGTTATCTACTGTTTGATCCTTGCTGCCTGACAAGGATTGATGAGCTTTACCTGTATTCCCACGTGAAAAGAACCTAAGAAAAGCCATTGAGGAAGGGGCTCTTGGCCCTTCTCCTTTGAGAGATTGGCCACCTCTCCTCCCCAAGCAGATCATGTCTTGGTAGACTTATTCTCATCTGTGGCGGATGGGTGAGGTCCTGCAGGCAGAGCCCCCCCACAATGTAGTATATTTTATTATGGTTGTAATTTGCATTTCCCTCAAGAATAATAATGTTGAGACCTTTTTTTGTGTTTACTGGCCATTTGTATGTCTTCCTTTGTGATGTTCCAGTTCAAGTCTTTTTGTCCACTTAAAAAAACTGGAGTGCCTCTTTGTTACTGAATTGTGGAAGAATTTTTTATATTCTGGACATCAGGCTTTTGTTAGATGTGTATCACAAATATTTCCTCCTGGTGTGTGGCTTGCTTTTACATTTTCTTAATGGTGTCTTTTGATGAGGATGAAATCAAAACTTTGATAAAATATCATTCATTCTTTCTTTTTACATGTAATATTGTTCATGTCCCCCTAAGAAATCTTTGCCTACTCCAGGTGATAAAGACATTCAAGATTTTCTGCATGTCCTTAATAGAAGCCTTATATGTTTAGCTTGTAAAGTTGCCTATTATCAATTTTTGAATTAAGTTTTGTGTATAGTATGAGGTAGTAATCCAGGTTCATTTTTTTCCGTGTGTTTCTCTCAGTGTTCTCTAGCACACCTTTTAAAAAGACTTTCCACTGCATTGACTTGGCAGTTTTGTCAAAGCCAGTTATGCGTAGGTCTATCTCTGGTCTCAATTCTGTTTCATTAATCTATTTGCATATCTTTATACCATTACCACACTGTCTTTATTACTCTGGCCTATTATAAATCTTGAAATCATGTAGTAAGAGTCCTATTTAATCTCGTTCTTCCTTTTCAAATTCTTTTGCCTTTTCTGGGCCCTTTGCAATTGTATAAAAATTTCAGAATCAGCTTGTCAATATCTACAAATAAGCCTACTGCAATTTTAAGTGGGATTGCATTGAATCTACAGGATTGGGCGAAAGTAGGTGTATAGTTGCTTGTATGGGAAATGAATACTATAATTAATAAATAAGAATACAAGAATAAACTGTGTTTTGCATAGTCAGACTGTAAACCTCCTTTTGCCCCACCCTGCATAAATCAATTTGGGGAGAGTTGGCATCTTTAACAATTTTGAGTCTTCCAATCCATGTACATGGCATGTCTTTTCATTTATTTAGGCCTTATTTGATTTCTCTGAGTAAAACGTGTAGTTTTAAGTATACAGGATTTATACATATTTTGTTAAATGTATCTCTTATGTAGTTCATATGTTTAATGCTATTATACACATTATTATTTTAATTTACCTTTTTTGTTGCTGGGATATAGAAATTATGCTAATTTTAGGTTTCCTACAGATGCCCTTCTCTCTGTAATTTGCTGAAACTTGTTTATCCTAAATGGGGCTGTATTCTGTCAAATGCTTTTTATGAATCAATTCTGCCAATTGTATAATTTTTCTCTTTTATTCTATGATTTTGGTGTATTATATTGATTTACTTTAAATGTCTTGCATTACTTCGATAAATTTATCTGCTAATATTGCATTAATCTTTCTGTTAGTTGATCAATTTGATATGCTAATTTATTGCTAGGGAATTTTGCATTGATATTTAGGAGATGTATTTATCTGCAATTTCCTTATATCATTTATTACACTGGTCTCAAAGGAAAAAGGACTCATGGACATGGACAATAGTGTGGTGATTGCTGGGGACTAAATGGTGATAGAAAAAAGTATAATAAAGATTACATATTCAAGAAAATAAATTTATGCTGCTCTCAAAACAAATTGGGATGTACTCTCTCTTCTATTTCCTGAAGAATTTTTTGTAATGTTAATATTTTTGAATCTTGTATATCCTTCTTAATTTGTGGGGAGGTCTATATATTTGACTTAAAAAAATAGTTGTTGGGATCTATATAACTATCATTGAGAGAGTCTGCTGTTATCAGAACTGAAGCTTCTGCTTTCTCTAGTCTTAGTTTTAAAGTTAGAGAAATAGTACTGCTATAGTCATAGTAGTGATAATGCGATGATTACTTTATATTTTAAATAAATTCATTCCAAAGACCAATATACTGAAATGGAAGAAATAGAAAATACAAATAGAATTGAATGGGGAATTTCCAAGTGATTAAGAATAGAAAGGGCTTAAATCCCAGCTCCATCATTATTGTGTATGGACATACATAAGTAATGTGCACATTACTTATTGTCACTGATGCTCAGTTTCTTTATTTGTAAAGTGTCAATAAATATAGTTATTGATATGCATTAAATAAAATTATACTTGTAAAAGCATTCAGCATAAAGCTTGACATATAATATCCTTTATATAAACATTGGCTGAACCTGAATCAGTTTCAAAACTATGGCTTAAAAAAATTTAAAAAAACAAAACAAAACAATCTTGTCTATGGGGAACATGGCCGCTAGAGAATCTCTAGAATAAGAATCTCTGGATCACTTTTTCAAACCACACATTCCCCTTGGAAAGCTGATACACCACTGTAGGGAAGAGGAACCAGCCATCCTTCTAGCCTCCGTTTAGGAGCCAGCAGTTCATATAAACTAGGAATGTGTAGTGGGATGCTAAAAGTGTTTTTAGGCAGTCATTCTTCAATGTTTCTCAAATTCAAAGTATATGAAGACCAGCTACAGGTCTGGTGGCGCCACAGATGTTTGGGACTGATTCCGAGGTTCTGATTCAGTAGGTCTGATGTGGTGCCCAGTAATTTGCATTTTGAACAGGTTCCCAGGTGAAGCTGATATTGCTAGTCCAGGTATGGCCCACCCTTTGAGCACTAAACTCTTAAAACTTCAGAATGAAAATAGGTGTGTCCATCCATAAAGCATACTTTGGGGCCACAAAAGTATTGCTAGGTATGGATGAACTATGACCTGGTGTAGCAGTAATAATGTTGAAGAACATAAAGTGAATTCACCAATGCAAATGAGCATAACATAAATACTACTAACCTTGACCAAATCTCTTACTACATGTTTTGTGCTGTGAGAGATGTTTTACATCTATCATCTCATTTCAACAGGACAACTACCTCATAAGGTGTCTATTTTACATGGAAGGAAACAGAGTCTAAACAAGGCTAAATGACAAATCCAATGTCCAGGGCTTTTAAGTGGCAGAGCCAGGTCTGCCCTCTGCTCTACTGCAGGAGGCATCATAAGAAAATAACATTTCTGCTCATTCTTTCCAAAGCTGACTAAGTCCTATTATCCTGGCACTGAGATGCAGAGGAAATTCAGACCTGGGGTCTGTTCCCAAGAAGTTTGCTTTCTCACGGGGGAAGCTGGTAAGTCCACAGTGATTACAAAGGTTGTGCCAGCTGTTCTGAAGGAATCGCTGACTCTGCAGAGGAGGAGACCTGCTGCATATGCCCTCCCTGGGGGCGGACGTGTAAGGGAGGGCTTTCCAAGGAGGGGATCAGGCCGGGTGTTGCAGTAATTAGTCTGGGAAAGCAGGGAACTCACAGCCTTCTAATAGGCTTTCAGCCAAACCCTGGCTACACAGGAGAAATTCCTGGGGGGCTTTTAAAAAAATACAGATGGTGGTGCTTTCCTTGACCGGTTGACTCAGAATCTCCTGGAATATGACAGAGAAATCAGTACTTTTAAAAACTTTCCCAAGTGATTCTAACATGCATCCGAAGTTGAGAACCATTACTCTGTATCAGGGGTGTCAACATTTTGCCATCTCTGTGCCACACTGGAAGAAGAAAGGTTGTCTTGGGCTGCACATTAATTTTTTTGTGACATAAAATCACAAAAAATCTCAATGTTAAGTAAATTTACAATTTTGTGTTGGGCTGCATTCACAGCTGCCCTGGGGTGCGTGTGGCCCACGGGCCACAGGTTGGACATGCCTGCTCTAAATGATTGCTACAGTAAGTTATTAGACATAAGGATCACGTAATTCACCTGGGGTGAGTTAACATTATTTCCCAAATTTCCCTTGTGACTGGAATCCCTAGACACTTTGGGGAAAACAAAGAGAAAAACACCTGCGGGCCCCTCCCCCAAAGATTCTGTTTTGGTAGGTCAGGTAAATTTGGGATACAAGATACGTGAGTCTCAAAGTGTTGTTCAGAAATGCATCAGCATTACCTGAGAACTTGTTAAAAAAGCGAATTCTTGGGCCCCACCCCAGACCCACTGAATCAGAAGTTCTGGGAGTGTGGCCCAGCAATCTGTGTTTTACAAAGTCCCATGTGATTCTGACGCACAGCAGAAATGCGAGAACCCCAGGTTAGGGAGCTATGTCAGGTCAAAGGCATGGGGTCAATCTGCATAAAACAAGATCCTTCACTGTGTCTGCTGCTACAGGCTATGTTCTTAATCCAGGTTTTTGGTCAAAGGCAGCCTGAATGAATCAGTGACCTTTTTTACTACTCTAAAGAACAGAAGTGCATGCTTTGGTGGGTGGTGGCCAGAAGCAGCACATCACTCATATAAATAACTTTAAGAACACTCTTTTTGCTAGAGACGAAGCTATTAGAGGACTGAAATTTCCTTGCAAAATTTGTATGTGCGGCACTTTTAAGGAACTTCAAGACAGTGGGGGAGACTACAGTGTAGGAGGGGCAGACAAGAGTCAACACATTTGAATCCTGTTTCCAAACTGAGGGTGAAAAATTTTTTCCCAGATTACATATTTGGGGGATTTGCACAGAAGCCTTATGTTACTCCAGGAATGTTTAAAGTACCCAGAGGGAACATCTTGGCATGGCATTTTATGTTATTCATCTGGCTACCTCAGGTGAAGCCATGTGCACACTCGAAGCCACTGGCAGGCAGCAGGAATTCAGGTTCAAGTCCAAGGCCAGTGCATGAGGCCACCACTTTGCATCCATTTCCTGTGACTCCTGCCCTCATTTTAGTTTTTCTCCTTTTTAAATCTGCTTACGTGCAATGGTGTGGCAGTTTAATACCCACCCAACAGAAGATATGAAATCAGCTCATGGACTTTGCTCAAGCACATGCCAGGTTGAACACTGTCGAGCTTTTAGACACACCATATGGTTTTAATTTCATCTACAGAAAGTCATCATCAATCCTGTCCTCCAGAGACTAAAGTGGTCAACACTTCCTGGAACCACCTATAGGTTAAAGTTCAAATTCCTAAGTTTGTCCTTCAGGACCCTTCAGATGGGAGCTAAACTGTATCACCAACCTCATCTTCAGCACTTCCCTCATTTACACTAAACTGCCACCCTCTGAACACTGCACAAATCTCATTCTACCAGAACGTGAGCTTCATGGAACTAGGGCTTGGCTTCAGTTGCTGTTTTCTATTAGAGCAGTCAATAAATATGTAGTTCTCTGTGCCTTTCCGCATTCAGTTCTGTCCCTGGAATGTACTCTGCTCACACGCCCACTTGGCAAAATGTCTTCTTGGCCTTGAGGTCATGTTTCTAGCCTGCTGTAGGCAGAGGGAGCTCTTTACTGAGCTGTATTATATGTACTCACATTGTAACCTCCCCCATGGGACTGTGAGGGTCTGAGGACAGGGACCAACTCTTTGTTAATACAGTGCCATCAGTGAATGATTCCAGCATGGGATCCCACTAGGAATCTAGGTCTGTGGTCTTTTGGGACTTCAGGAGAATTCTTTTTATTTATTTATTTTTTAATATATTTTATTGATTATGCTATTACAGTTGTCCCATTTCTCCCCCATCATTCCCCCCACCCTGCACACCCCCTCCCACCCACATTCCCCCCTTTAGTTCATATCCATGTGTCATAAGTTCTTTAGCTTCTACATTTCCCACACTATTCTTGCCCTCCCCCTGTCTATTTTCTACCCACTATCTATGCTACTCATTCTCTGTACCTTTCCCCCCTCTCCTCCTCCCACACCCCTGTTGCTAACCCTCCATATGATCTCCATTTCTGTGATTCTGTTCCTGTTCTAGCTGTTTGCTTAGTTTGCTTTTGTTTTAGGTGTGGTTCTTAATAGCTGTGAGTTTGCTGTCTTTTCATTGTCATATTTTTTATCTTCTTTGGCCCGATCTCGTCTGATCTCGGAAGCTAAGCAGGGTTGGGCCTGGTTAGTACTTGGATGGGAGAATTCTTAACTGGCTATAGTGTTCAGTGATTCTGAGCTGGGGAGACCCTGAAGGTTCAGATCGATGCAATAAATGCGTGGGAGCTGAGTTCGGTCTGAACCGAGGGGAAAGCCAGGAACTACTGCTTTGAAAGCATCCGCTGTTTCCAGGCATAGTGACAGCTACAGTACTTGTTATCCTGTGTAACTTGATGGTCTGAATCAGTAAACATGCTAACATGCTGGTTGATTCTGCCAGCTCTGAAAAAAAGAATAATAAAACTGTACCATTCTGGAAGATTATAATTTTATACTATACATTTTATTATGTATGAAAGAGAAATATTTTCCTGAATCTTTCCTATAAAGGTAATTTAAAGCTTCACTAATTTAGACTCATCAGAAAGTCATTTTAAATTAATGCAAATACAACTTACAAAATATTTCTAAAATCCATATAAGTAATAGAGAGAAGACTATTTTGGAATTATACTATTTATTTAAAAAAAGATTTATAATTAGCATACTGAAGAGTCCTCAAAGACAAAAGTTTAGGCCCTGTATTACCAAGCTTACCTATATTAGCAACGCCAAATGTGTTTGGAAGTAGTTTGTTCTCTTGCTATAGGTAAACAGTCTGCTTGTATATATATTTTTTAATTGTGGGTTTTTAGAAAAAAAGTCCATTGCTTTGCTGATAGCAAAGGAAATTTGAGCTCGTAGCCTTTGGGAAGGATTATTAATTCGGAATTTCAGTTGAGGTAGCGCTGTTTCAATAGCACGGGGCAGACAACCCTGGGCACAGGACGGAGGAAATAAGACATCTCCTATGTTCAGGGCGAATAAGGCTTTCTATTTTAAAAATGATGTTTTTACAAAACTCTGCTCCTCCAGGCCCCTTGGGACAAGCTGGAGATAGGGGTGAGAGTGGGAGAAGTGGGCCAACAACCAGACTCCCTTCTTCCCCCTATCACTTCAGAGAACCCTAGGTTCACATTCCTGTACAAACACACTGGGTTCCATGTGAGCACGATTGTGAACAAAGTGTTCTATAATGGGGGGAAAGCTGGAAAGCCAGTTTTACAACACTGACAGATACATAGCAGATATCTAGACAGAAAAATAAAAATATTAAACTGATTTATAAATAGACCCTGAAAGATTTACATCTCCCACAGGTCAAGGTTAAAAGCATTTTATTGGTGTGAGCAATGTGACTGTCTCACGGGGTGAAGAGCTGTGGGGAACGCGCAGCCACCTCCCCATGGGTCCCCCCCAGAAGGCCCACAGAGGAAGGAAGAATTGAGAGGCTGTAGGCTGAGAGGAAGGCAGTTTAGCCCGGGGGTGGGGAGAAGGAGGAAGCCCCAGACAAAATTGCAAATGGATTCCATGATTATTAAAAAGTAAAGTCTTGCTGCTAAATTCATTAATGGTCATAAATACATCACAACTCTCCTCATTAGACAGGATCGATCCTTCTTTATATTCTTTGGTATCATCACTGTCAGCTATTTCACACCCTCACTTGACTCTCTTGAGTTCTCTTCCTCTCCTGACATTTCCTCTCCTTGTCATTCACTTAAGTCCCATAGGGCTCCCTTGCACCCTCAGCTGGACATTCTAGGAAGTACAAAGAGGTACTTACATGTAAAACCTACCCCTGGTGACTCTGTTAACCACATTAGCTGCAGAAACCTGGCTTGGGCCTGAGGGCTGAACTGAGCAGAGCAAACCACTACTGTTTATACTGCAAAGAGGAACAGCCAATGCTCACAGGTCACAGTGGACCACCCCGGACCGATGAGGCTCTGGGGGAGCTTATTAGTGAAAGAAGGTCTATATCATTCCCCGGCAGAGGCTAGACTACAAGAGAAGCTCTGCCTCCTGAGTGGAGTGGATGTTTGGGAAAAGATCTCTAAGGTAAACAATCCAACTTAAGGTGGGCAACTTGGCAACTTCCTCAAAAGAAGAAATGGGCATATTTTGTATCTTTGTACATGCACATTCCTTGACTGTTTCTTGGTTCCTTCAAATGCCGAACCTGGTAGTCAATAAATGTTTTATAACTTCCTTTAAATAAGTGCCTATTGTCTACCCAGGTCATGCAAGACACTTCCCATACTCTATCCTTTTTACTTGTCTGAAGATATTTGGTGAATGGGGAAGACAAAAGTTTCTATGTATCTTTCCTTCTGTAGCCAATCGCCCTTATTAATTCAACTTTCTGTCTTGGAAAAGGTATTCAGAGAACTTCATGCCCAAGATACCTCATTAACCTGGATCTCTCTCCTTCACATACACAACACACACTCAATTACAAAAGTGAGAACCAAAATACAAAAGCATCTGGCAAGCTTTTAAAGTTAAAAATTAAATTGTCTTGTTCCCAAGAGCATTTTCCTATTATAAACCTTCCAAGCATAGGGCTAAAAGATGCTTAAAAAATGGAGCCATCATTAATTAGTAGTAAGAAACTTGACACAAAGGCATTAAAAGGCAATGTGAATAAACAGTTTATTAGGGTATTATATATGCAGTTAACTCTTAGCAGACTCAAGCAAGAAAAAGGGTTTAAATCATATTAAAATCAAGCAGTGAACATTTATAGTGTACCTGCTATATGCCTAGCACTCTGTTTAGTACCAGCATTAAGGAGTCAGGACCTTTAAATACTTTCCTGTTTTGCTGCAGAGGAAAGACCTAAACATATGGAAAAAGGAGAAATAGTTCCTTATTCATATACTTAAAAAGGAAACTCAGATGACAAAGGGCTAAGTGGTATGGCTTTCAACTTTCGTCCAGCCCAGCATATTAGAGGAACATGAAATATTTTATCAATAACAGTGACAGTGCCTGAAGACGGCAGGACCCTGATGGGGTGGGGTGGAGAGAAATCTCCTGGGAGAGTATTAATATCTCATTCAGGTAGCGTTATAACTTTAAAATGCTCCACGGGTGACCAGAGAGCCCCCACAGCGGGAGGAGCTCCCTCTGCCTTTGCCCAGACTCCGCCACGGACATGCAGGATCACTGGAACGGCTGAGGTACCACGGGATCTCAGAAAATGGAAAGGTCTCATAATATCAAAAATTTGGATAAACTTTAACGAATGGGACTTCTATGAAACTTTCAGAGATGGTACAGCCTTACCTCTTTGGAAATGAATACCATCATCCATATTTTTCCTTTGGAATATAATCTGAGGACTCACGATCATATATATGAAGTTCAGGGGACTTGCCAATAGCACAGGACGAGAATCATTTTTTCAGATATGTGGAATATACAGCAGTTAATATTGAAATTATATTTATAAGAATAACATATGCATAGCATTTAAAAAGACAAAAGGTGCTCAGAGACGTAACCAAAACCAAAAGTCTGTAGCAGATAGTTCCCTTTCATCCTCTACTCTCCTCAAATAACGCAAACACTTTTGTTTAGCAAATTCTTCTGATATTTTCTCTATTTTTAAAAAATTATATGTGTTTTGCTATCTCCAGAGTCATCAACTTAATATAATATATTGGCTTCTGATATGTTAGATGAGGAGTTTCTACTTCCTTCTTCTTTTTATACTAATAAACTGTATTTCATCAATTGTAAGTGCACTGTTTTAAACATTTTAATATCTCTGAAACTGATATGCATTTTATAATGAACGTGTGTCATTTTTTCAGACATAAAATAATAGTAAATTTTGCAAGGTGTATTGGATTGATGAAATAATTTTTGATGGAATCCATATTCAGTACTTTTTTATTATAATTACATAAATAGTATTTGCTATGAAGCTAAGTGGTGACCTGATTATATTTTTCTCCTTTAACTCTTTCCTCCACTGCATAATTGCTCATCTTTCTTTTTGCTCATTTTAACCTACATCTAATTCATCCCAAACATCTGCAAAATGCCTATCAATATAATTTCCTATATGGTTCCAAACTTTCAGGTAACCTTTAGTTTAATTTTTGTAAGCTTCCCTCTGGAACCCTTCATATCTGCTCCACTCTAGGCTGGGTGTTCTAGGCTTACTATTCTTCTCTCATCCTGGGACTTCTCTTTGACTTGGTCTTTAAAACTTTCTTTCCTTTCTCTGGTATTGGGTCATCTGCTCACTGGATCTCATGTTGTGTGTGTGTGTGTGTGTGTGTGTAGTATACATTAATAGCTTCCTTAGAAATCATTTTCATTTAGAACTTTGAAAGCACTGTTCTGCTGCCTTCTAGTTTCTAATATTGCTAATAAGAAGTCTGAGGTAATTCTGATTCCCAGGTTTCTGAAATACTTTGGAATTATTCCAATCTCCCTGTTATTTTGAAATACCACCAGATAGAGTGCTTTGGTGTGGATTTCTTTTTCATTTCATGGGTTCCAGATTTCTATTACTTTCAGACTGTTTTTGGCCTGGGTCTGTGTCCACAGACCTGTTTTTGTAGCTTCTGGCCAGTCATCTGTGAACCTTGGAGATGCTCACACCTGAGCTCTGCTACATCACCCAGGTTTGGCAGCCTCAGCATTCAGCCAATTTTGATGCAAGCTAAGAATTCCAGGTTTGAAAATAATGAGTTTATACCATGGCCCCATGATTTTTCTTTTCCAAAGAGAATATGAATATGGAAATAGTCAGAAATAAACCAGTGTTCTGTCCTGAAATCCCTCTTTTCATCTATGGAGTTCAGAATTTCATAATAATAAAGACTATTAGTACCTTTAATATTATTAATACCTTTTCTACTCAGCAGCATTAATTTCCATTCTAAATGATGACAGTAGTTATTTTATAGTATTCCCTTAAAATCTAACTAATTTTAGACATCAATTATCAAACAATTTTATTCAAAAGTCATTTTCTCTACCAATGGAGAAGACATAGATATTGCTGGAAAAGAAGATCAAACTTATATAGTTAGAAGCTACATAAAGACACAGAATAGCATGGTGGTTCAGAAGCCAGGCATTCTAGTTAAATCTCCTGGATTTGAGTTCTGGTTTTCACACTTACTAGTTGCAGGATCTCATGAAACTTACCTAGCTCCTCTAAGCCTCAGTTTCCTCATCTGTCAAACAGTGATAATAATAATACTTCTATCATGCAATGATTGTGAGGACTAAATGAGGTCCGCATGCACAAATGTCAGCTATCACTGCTGTCCTTAGCCGACACTTGATAACTATATGACTGAGCAAATTGCTCACCCCTTGTTTTTTTTAATTTGGAAAATGAGAATAGTTAGAGTGCTTGCTTCGTATGGTGATTTTGAAGTCAAACGTTTAAATGATCATAAAGCACTTGCTCACTGACTGCACTTTTATTAAGCACTTAATAAAAGTTAGTTAGGTACACACGCACACACGCACACACGTCACTCCTTAGTCAAGTGTTTTGAGCTGACCTACCCGGCTCAAGATTGTCAATGCCATGTGTCCCATGGTTATTGGCTTCAAAGCATCTCCACCCTTCTTTTATTTTAGATAAGACCCCTTTTTGTAATCTAACCTTTTTCTTGTGTCCCTTTTAATTAAAAAATAAGAATCTGTTTCTCTTGATGACTCATGAACCATGTTTCTTTATTTTTACAGTTTTTGTATTTGACCTTTTTGGTGATTGGTCTCTCCTTTCCTGCATGTAATTAATGGTTGTTCTCTACACCCTTACTTCAATTTCAGCCTCTTGAGAGTTTGCTTTTTATTCTAATCACCACTCTTACTCCACTTGCTAAATCCTCTCTGCTCACTCCCCTGGGAATATGTCCTAGCACAGAGACCCTGTCCCTGGTTGTAGCAGACTCCAATTGAGAAACAATGGGTTAGCTGAATGGAGACTAATTCAAACCTGCAGGTCCGTTTTTATGATGCTACTTTATCATCCCATGTTATAGAAAAAGGTAAAATAGTAAGTGGGACTGATGATAAATGATGCCAATAAAACAATAACATCAAGTCCCCTGCTCCAAAAGGATACCAAATGATCTCCCAAAGGCTTTCACTGAGGTTCAAAGAGTTGCCATTTCTGAAATACTAGGTACAATATTTTTAACAGAATAAATAGAGCCCAAGAGATAGTAAGTCACTTAAACACTTCTCTCCTTTCCCCTTCAGTTAAGAGGAGCCAACTTAATATATTTTTCTTCCAATTGAGCCCAGAGGACCCTATTCACTACTGGGGGGCTGTAAAAGGTATTTGGGAATCTAACCAAGAGCAAAAGACAGATGGCAGTTTCCACGGCAATCACAGGTTCATCTTAGGGATGCTTATTACACTCCTGCCCTTTTTCCAGAGCCTTTTGACACACATCCCTTTTGAATTTGACCCCTTTAATTTTCATGTGGCAACTTGCAGCTCATGATGCCTTGGGGCTAGTTATAATAAGTTCATGTTTGAGATTATACATCTGATATTTATAAAAATACAAATGCTCCAGAACTTTCTTCAGGCAGGAAATGACAAATCCTTGGTAAGCTATTTTCAGGACTTAAGAAAGAAAGAAAAAAAAAAGAAAGAAAAGAAAGGGGAAAAAAGCTGGTGATGAACTAACCATTGAGAGTAAAATGATGTTTTCTTACTTTATATTGAAACCAGTCCCTCCTAACAAAAATGCCAAAAGCCATTATCTATACAATTTAATACTGTGTAGTAAGTTCTCGGCAGTCCCCAATAATCTGCAGCATTATATGCTGCTGCACCAGACAGGACATGAGATAATACGGGCTGACTTAATTAGACTTGGTGATGCCAGCAAATTGTGACTCTGTAAGTCCAACTTCCTTATTTCTTAATGAATTCCAGTTGGAAAATATGATCTCAGGTGATAACATTTCCTTAACTTTTATGTGTACCGTATCTCCTTGTGTTATAGCAGAGACTGGGACTGGTGGTGCTGGTGCTGGTGGCCATGGTGGCCATGGTGGCCAGTGGCAGTTCTGGTATGTTTTCTTTTAAAAAGTACTCAACTATAGTGTTTGCCAGAAAGCATTGTTTAAGCCTCTGAGATGCAAAGTTCCCCAAAGCAATGGTGCATTTTAGTGTTAAAAGTACAGATTCTTAATCACATCTACCTTTGTAAGAGTGAGAGCAACAAAGGTGAAGCTTCAGTGTGATGTCTTGGTCAAGGATCGTCTACTGCAAAATGCCCAGTCTTGGCTTTGTGAAGCCAAGCTATTCAAAACCAACTATTCCTGCAAAAGATTTTAAGTTGATAAAGCATATGACTAAGAACTACAACTCCTTGTGGTATTGCTTTTCTAAAAATTCACACTTAATTCTTTTTTCTTTATTTTTTGAAGATTTCAAATATATAGAAAAGCTGAAAGAATGAAACAGTATATTAAGATTTTTGCCGTATGTACTTTATCGATATGTACAGGGTGGGATAATAATGGGTTTACATTTACAAGTACACAAAACAGAGTTTATTCTTTTATTATTTATTAACTATTGCATTATTTCCATACAAACAACTGTAAACCTACTTTTGCCCATCCCGTATCTGCTTCCATGTATTGAACATATACCAAATATATAAACACACATATTTATTATAAAATATATTAACTACCATTGTCACACTTAAGGCAATAATGATAATATCCTAATATTGACTAATATCTAGCCATATTAAAATTTTCATAATTGTTATCCAAATATTTGTTTGTTTATAGTTTATTTATGTGAACCAGAATCCAATCAAAGTTCATATTGGGTGTTTGAGTGTTATGTTTCTATAGTTTCTTCTGATTTAGAACAGTCCTCACAGATATTTTATTTGTTTGGTTTTTAGAGATCTTCACTTTCTCAAGATAGCAAAGTAGTCTTTTAGAATGTTTCACATTTTGAATTTGTGTGATTGTTTCCTTCAAATAAATACCCTTCAACTTTTT
This sequence comes from Glossophaga mutica, assembly GCA_039655065.1. Classification (NCBI taxonomy): domain Eukaryota; kingdom Metazoa; phylum Chordata; class Mammalia; order Chiroptera; family Phyllostomidae; genus Glossophaga; species Glossophaga mutica. The sequence goes on along the minus strand of CM077305.1, from coordinate 139,283,766 downwards.
TATTTTCTGAATTTTCTGTCGGCTAGGCATTAGGTCTAAAGGCTTGTTTAGATATAAATAAACATTTTTGGCTGGGATTCCTCACTGGTTATGCAATAGTCTTTATACAGCATTATTATCAGAAGACACATAATACCAGGTTGAATTACTATTAGTGGTGCTAAATTTAATCATTTATTTAAGTGATAAATGACATATATTCCTATGATAAATATATTTTCTCCTTTTTACTACATTAAAAATTTGTATCTATTTTGATGTTAATATATTGCATATAAGTTACTATAGATTCATATTGCTCAAGAATTTTTCAATTCAGATCTGTGAATGAGCTTGGAGGATGTACGTGAACTCTTTAAAATTGCTTGTAAAATGTTATGTGTATATATGCTTATGCCTAGAGAAGATAAAATTCATGCAGTTTACAAAGGGGATGAAGACACAAAGTAACTGAAGAACAACTAAGTCAAAGTCTTCGATGTTGAGTGATATTTTTATGCCATTCATTTTTCCCTCTCTTTACTGTGGCAACTTAATGATCCCTACACTGGGACCTTTCAATAAATCTAATGATTTACTGATGTGGACTGATGGCCAAATTAATGAACTCCTCACTCTTGGACTATAAAGCTACATGACCCGTTCTTACTGTGATCATGATATATAGCATAGCATATTGGTTGACATTTTATAAAGTCATTTAAAAAGCTTTATTGAAACAAATATGATGCACGTGTATCAAGGGGAGTTAGGGTATGTGAGTGAATGAGAGGAGGGCAGTGGGAGGGGGAGAGTCAGCCAAATATTGTGATCTAAAGCTGATCTTGGCACTGAGCAGGGGAAGGGAGAAGTAAAGAGGGCAGAAGAAGGGGTAAAAGGGAGAAGGGGATTCCCCAAAGAACACTTGCTTAGCTTCATCCTGTCATTAGTCTTCCATTGGGTCTTATTTATCCTGTGACTTCATTCTGTGAAGTTCTGTTCTACGAATGTGGGGAAAGGAGGTGCAGAGCTCAACTCAGATGCCCCTCTGGATATCAGTGACTATTCCTGGGAGGTTTCACTAGAAAGGCCTCACACATTCACATGGCTTCCTCCCTTCCCAGTAAGTCCAATGAGCCAACCCTCCCAACAGTTGCCGCCAGGCAGAGCCACCACAAGACTATGAGGTTCCTTTGCACAAATACGGAGAAAGGCAACCCATCAGAGCAAATGAACTGGACAAAAGTGCACACCCTGGGCAGACAGTCCCACTGGCTCCCAGCGTGGCCACCGCAGCCTAGCAAGATCTTGGCTCTCCGCTTGTTGGTGGTGGGTTACCACTACTGTTATTTTCAACATCCCCCAAAAAGAAAAAGAGCACAATAAGTAGATTCAGGGAAAAAATTCAATGAAGAGGTTCCCTTTCCTTCTGTTTTCAATATTAGAGGAAACCTGAAGAATCCAAGTTTATAAACATACTCTTGCTAAGTATCCCACTCCACTAATAAAATGGATTCTTTTTGAACTTTCAGAAAAAAACACTGCACATCAACCTGGGAATCAGACGATTTTTGGCGTGAAATTTCAGGCTGGCAATTACAGGAATTTCATTCATATTGGTTCATTTATCCCCAATAATGCCTCTGTGTTTTATAATGAAAACCTCAGCACAGGAACTCCTCCTAAATCCATGCAGCTGGATGACAACTTAGATTCATTGTTCTGAGTCTGGTAACTGATTTTTCCTGTTAGCTTTAAGGAACTATTTTTCCCATTATTTCAAGTTTAGTACAGTTTAATATGGCTATTACAATATATCACCTCCTCTTCCACTCCACCCCAACCCATTTTGGAGCCGATTGGAAGCACCTTATTCCTTTTTTAGTACTTGAAAATCCTTCAGCTATATAGTCTATATAAGTAACTCATGCAGTGTCTAGAACTAAGACCCACCCTCTGGGCAGAAGGTAATTCATCTTGACAATAACTAGTTAAGCAGAAGTTTATTTCCCTCCCTGTATGAACCAGAGCCCATATTACAATCTTATACAGGGGGAGAGAAACCAAATACCACACGAGGTTCTCAGTATCTGATTTTCCCCAGATTCTTCATTTGCTCACTCTGGCACCACCTGAGAAAAACGGTGAGGTCAGCAGAGCTCATGTTGTTAGCCACAAAGCCCTTTACGTATATCTTTCAGTGCTTCCCTCTGAGCCAGGAACCTGGGGCCCCAGTGCACGGTGCTGGCCCAGGCAACCCTCCTTTTAAGATGATGACTGCCTGTCTGGTAAATTAACATTTTACAAGTTAACTGGTCCCTAGTTATTAAATGCGTCTGCTTCCACTGTGGCAGACACTGTAGGCATTCTAGATTAGGAAACTATAAACTACAATCTCTGGACTAATTCCAGCTTGCAGCTTGACTTTTTAAAAATAAAGTTTTATTGGAACACCCATTTGTTTACAAACTGTTTGGGCTGCTTTCATACTACAATGATGGGAATGAGTAGCTGTGTCAGAGATATCATGTGGCTTGTAAAACCCAAAATATCTACTCTCTGGCCCTTTACAGAAAAAAAAAACAAAACAAGAAAAAAACAAAAAACAAAAAACAAAAACCCTGCGAGTTGTAATCCGAACAACTTCTCTTCCTTTTTTGTGTGCCCTAGCCATCTGGCATTTTGATGCTTGTAGCTGATTCCATCCTCACTGGTACATCCTGCCCACTAATATATCTGCGTACCACCTGTTATATCTCAACTCAAAGGAGTGATTCCAGTGGTAGAAACTGTAGATATCCTTGCAGGCTGGTGTGGTAATATGACTATAATAACCTGCCCACTTCCTGAACACGCTGTCCTGTGAACCTAGCCACCATGGGTGTGGTCTGGTCCTAGTTTCTGGGTGTCATTTGCATCCACAGAGAATAAGAATCCACAGGATAGTTACATCCCGTTTTCATCTTTCTTCAGAATGGTAAAGTGGCAAAAAAAATGGCTCTGGGGTCATAATGACCTGAATTCTGTTCCAGACTCTATAATTTTCTTGCTGTGTGACCTTTATTTAGTTAGTAACCTCTCTGGGCCTCAGTTTGTTCATCCCTAAAGAAAGTGCTTAGCACGTAGTTATGGCATGTTTGAGAAAGGATGAGAGAAAGGATGATGGCACTTTCTTTATAGAGTTTCTGAAAGATAAAAATAAACTAAATTAGAAGGGAATGTCTGGCGTTTATTATTCTCTCAATAAATATACTTTCTCTTTCCAGCTTGTTCTGTCCCAATCCTGACACTTCCAGTTCCTCAACAACCATGACTGGCCTTGAATCGCTAAGACTTGCCAGCCACCATGGTTTCCTGTTACCTGCTTTGCTTACCATTTGATTGTCCTACTACGCACCCTGCTTTTTTCAGGGAACTCTAGCCCCCAAAAAGGCAAGCTAGGCTAGATCTCTACTGATTACCTGCTGTTCACCTGCTCTAACCCTGCCCAAGGTCTGAACTTGGTTTGATCTTTTAAGTTAATGGTTCTTGGGGAGATACTAAAGCTTCTTTTGAGACTGCTTATCTAAATCTTGATCTTTGTTTGTATCAATATCCCATATCAAGTGACCAGTTCCTGCCTTGGATAATGTTCCAATGCCTGAGACTGGCCTGGCACAAGCAGACCAAGCCCCGCTTCTTAGTCTCAGCCCTACTGTTCTCTCTTTTTTTTTCTTGTATAATTTTTTAAATATATTTTATTGATTATGCTATTACAGTTGTCCCATTTCTCCCCCATCATTCCCCTCCACCCTGCACACCCCCTCCCACCCACATTCCCCCCCTTTAGTTCATGTCCATGTGTCATAAGTTCTTTAGCTTCTACATTTCCCACACTATTCTTGCCCTCCCCCTGTCTATTTTCTACCCACCATCTATGCTACTTATTCTCTCTTCTATTTGTTCCAGTTTCCCTGGCCCACAACTTACCTCTCCTAGTCCTTAATACTACTTTATGCATGTGATTCTTGAAATATGGATGCAAGTTCTTATGTGATCAATACTTATTGGGTGTAAAGAGTAAAGGTACATCTTGTGTGAAGGCACAGAGTTTCTGCTGAAAAGTCAAGTTATTCTTAGTATCTAGAGGTATGGGTATTACTTTAATGAGATTCCCTCAGAGATGAAGTGCCTGTGTGTCAGAGGATGGGGGAGGTTGTCTTTTGGACTTGACTGTACCAGTAGCGAGTATCCAGCAGACAGATACTCAGTTGTGAGGATGAAGACAGGAAACAGGGGGTCCACATAAGCTGCTTGTGAAATGGTTTGAGCTCATTGGTGCTATAGGAGATATTTCAAGATAGTTAGTTGTTAAGGACAGTCCCTAGGAGCCATATTGGCTGCTGTCTCTTCACCTAAAACAGTGACTGGCATACTGTAGGTGCTTAGTAAATATTTGCCGAGTAAATATATGATGACAGCATAAGGGCCTCTGGTTTGTAAACTGGGTTCTGTTGGCTGAGGAACCACTTGATATTGAAACATCTAGAGTTATTCAGATATAAATGAAGTCAGTTTTAATTTTCTAGTAACCACTACCCGTGGGTGTAGTGCTTTATTCTGGTTATTAGAATTTAGGCTCATTCATTTTAGCACTTGAGACTCATTTAGTTCTAAGATCTGTTCTCCTATTTCTACCTTCCCCTATAGCTCAGCTCGATGACTGAAGTAAATTTGATTTCTCACTCAATTCACAAATCAGCTTACAACCCGAGACCCATACCACTATGTACGATAGAGTATGAAGAAGGGATAACACTGCTTGTTGTGGCTTGGTTGTCATCATTTCTGAATCTAATACTGAATGACATAGGTTTTAGTTGTGTGGCTGGCTTCTGAATCCTGGCTCTTTTATGGGGCGCGTGTGTTGGTTTTGAAGATCTTCTTTTGGCTTTGTGCTCCACAGCCCCTGTACGAGAAATCCATCTTAGGCTTTATCTCTTCCTTACCCTGTCCCAAGACTCAACAAGGCAGGCGAAAGAGATTCTTGCAAGATGGTTCAACCCCACCCATCTTCTTTGGTATCCATATGATCTATGGTGAACGTACGCAGCCTCAACATATCAAGTGGGGAGATCGCAGGCCTCCTCTTGGCTATTGCTTATTACAACTTTGCCATCTTGTTCTTGAAACTATATCCACACCCCCCACAGCACCAGACAAAGCCAGTCCTCTGGCACAGAATCTCAAAAAAGAGACCAACTCTAGTCCCTGACACAATAGGCAAACCAAGCAGATATTCTATTTAAATATTTAATAAGATTTAATAACCACAAGGTACATAATAGAACTGGTGAAGTCGCCATTTTCATTATACAATAAATCAAGTTCATTATAGAAAATAAATATGAAATACAGATAAAATACCACAGCAAAATAGCAACATGTGATTATCCGTAAGCTTGGTATCTAGAATAACCTTTGATATATGTTCTTCCAGGTTTTTTCCAATGTTATCTATATGAACTTTAAAAAATCGGAGAGTGCTACAATTATTTTGTTACATTTCATTGTTCTCTGCTTTGCTTGTACAATAATATACATCTACTACTCCAATACCATTACTTACACTGACAGCATGATATTTTATTACATAGATACACTGGAAACCCAATTGTTGGATGTTGTGTTTCTTCCAATTTCCCACTACTCCAAATAGTGAATATATACGTATTTATAATTTGGGATACATTTTTAATTATTCTTTAGGATAATTCCTGGAAGTAGAACAGATAGATCAAATGGTATTTACAACCTAAAAGTTAGATCAAAGGATATATATATATATATATATATATATATAATTTTAAGGCTATATCCAAAAAACTTCACAAAGTTTGTCAAAGTCGTGTACAGTATTACTGTTTACCTGCATTCTCACATAGCAGTAGGTATATTTTTTTCTTTTTTTTTCCCTGTGTAATACTATCTGATAATATCAAGGAAAGGATAAAATTGTCTAACTTTACTTCCTTTATAGAATAAATGTCCAGCCTCTGGGAACAGGCAGTGCAATAAAGCTGGGCAATTTCTCTCAGTGGAAAACAAGTATGCAATTGGATGAAATTATTCAAAACAACCATTTCAGGGGTAGGAAATAGCCAAAAGCTGGCAACAGTTTGTTAAGTGTTTACTCATGAAAACCTGCTACTGTATTTGATTAAGAACTATGAATTTGTAGCCTCCTTACTTGAAAGTGTTCCCATACCCTTCAAGGTTAAGTGGTTAAAAAGCCACACCTTTACTAGTTGAAGATGATGGACTCGAGTTGGAAAAGATGACAGACCAGCTAGAAATTTAAGAGAAAGGGGATTTTAAAAGCAGGAGAGCTATTGAAGTGCTGTGATGATGCATTCTCCACACATACGTGGCTGACTGCTAAGCTATACATGCCTGACAAAAGTTAAAATCCTGGGAACACATAAGAATATGCTGTGCCATTGAGTTTGTCCCCAACCCACCTGCAGCTTAATAACAGGAATACAAACTTTACTGTCCTGTGTGAGCATAACCTTTGCCCAATTATTTCTGGGTGACCACTAAATCACACAGGTGCAAGGGAGATGCTTAGGAAATCATGCTAAAAAAGAAGTATAAAAAAAGAAACTGAGCAGAGATATCAACAACTGTACACCATGTGGGAGACACATTTCATTTCAGACATATGTCAGTCTAGAAAATTTAATTACCTACCAAGCAAAGTAAAACTACCCATCACCTCCATCCTCCAAATACAAAATAGAATTCCAAATTGCTACAGCATGTCATATACAATGTCTACATTCCAACCAAAAATTACTAGATATTCTAAGAAAACATAAAGAATAATTCATACTCATGTGGGGGAATCTCTCAATAGAAACTGACTCCAAATTGGTCTATATATTGGATTTAGCAAAAACCTTAAAGCAGCTATTATAAATATGTCCAAAGACTTGAAGAAAAATATACTCAAAGAATTAAAGAAAAATATGCTATTACTAAGCAACCACAAAGAGTGCCAACAAAGAAATAGAAATTATAAAAATAATCTAATAGAAACTTTAAACTTGAACCTAAATGGGCTAAACAATAGATTTGAGAAAAAATAACTATCAGTAAACTTGAAGACACAGCAATAGGAAGTATTCAACTCGAAGAACACAGGTGAAATATTAAAGAAAACTGAACATAGACTTGAGGTATTCCAACATGCACGTCATTGGAATCTCAAAAGGAGAAGAGATATAAAAAGGGGCAGAAAAATATTTGATGAAATGTCTAAAGGTTATCAAATATGTTATAAAGTATTAACTAAGATTAAATTAACTAATTAAATCAACTATGTTAATTAACTAATTAAATAATATCAGTTAATTGGTTAAATCAATATTAACTGAGATGCCTAACAGTCCCCAAGAAGAGCAAATCAAACAGAAAACACGGTTGGACATCTGAAGGCAAAATTCTGAAAGTAAAAATTATAACACAGTTCTTACAAGCACGTAGGGAAGAATAATACATTATATAAAAGAAACAGTGACATAACTAAAGCTCACTCTTCATCAGACATAACAGTGGCCAGAGACAGTAGCATTACATAGTCAAATTGCTTAAGAATAAGGTAACTGTCAACCAGGAATTCTACAATATATTCATTAAATCCATCCTACAAAGAGGAAGGTGAAATACAGACATTTTGAGATAAGAGAATTTGTTACCTATGCTATGAGAAATGTTGAAGGAATTTTTCAAAATGGAAGGGAGTGTCAACAAATTGTTACTTAGAGTCACGGGTAAGAAGGAAGAGCATCAGAAATGGCATGTGTGCGGGTGTGTGTACACATGTATATGTATATAAATACATATACAGAATGCTTATTTTAATTACTTTAAAATGTGTTACTGTTTAATAATTGTAGTCTATTGTTGGGTTATTACTTATATAGAAGTAATAAAATAACAAATACAATACAAAGTGAGGGAAGAGCTATATTGAGCCATAGTTCATGTATTTTAGCAGAAGTCAGTTAACTTCAACTAAAGATGTAAATTGTAATCTCTAGAGCAACTACAAAAACTAAATCAAAGAACTAAAAATATTTGTTTAACAGAAAACAATTATATAAAGCAGGAACAGGACAATAAAAGAGATTATCAAAATGTCAGACAACTCTAATCATACCAATAATAACATAAAAATGTGAATTGACTAAACATTCCAGCCAAAAAAACAGATATTATTAGAATGGATTTTTATAAAGCAAGATCCTAGTATATAAGTTGTCTAAAACATACTTTATTTTTTTTACTATTTTTTAAATTTTATTTTAATTGTTGTTCCTGTACAGTTTTCCGTTTTTTACGCCCATCCCAGCCCACCACCCCAGTCCTCCCCACCTCCCTCCCATTTCCATCCCCCCTAGTATTTGTCCATGTGTCTTTTATACTTGTTGCTCTAAACCCTTCCCCTTTTCCCCTGAAATTCCCTCCCCTCGCCCCTCTGGTGTCTGTCAGCCTGTTCTCAATTTCAGTATCTTTGGTTATATTTTGCTTGTTTGTTTTGTTGATTAGGTTCCTGTAAAACATACTTTAAATATAAAAAAGACACATTTTAAGTAAAAGTGTGGGGAAATATACCATGTAAAAGATAAGCACAAGATAGCTGGAGAGGCTGTCTTAATATCAGACAAAATAAACTTTAAGACAAAAAATATTGCTAGCGAAAAAAGGAATATTTTATGATAATAAAAGTGCCAATTAAACATATACTAATTATAAGTGTATAGCCACCTATGTACCTAAAAAAAAGAGCTTCAAAACAAATAAAGCAAAAATCAAATTGAAAATGAAAATAGATAAGTCAGCTACTATAGCTGAATATTTCAAGCCTCTATAAGCAATTGTTAGAACAAGCAGACAGAGAGTCAATAAAACTACAGAAGACTTTAAAACTCTATAAACCACTTAACCTAATTGACATCTGTAGAAAACTTCAGGTAACAACAAATAGATATTCTTTTGAAATGGACATGGGACATTCATCATATGCTAGGTCATAAAGTAAGCCTGAATATATTTAAAACAGATGAAATTAAGTTATCTAATCACAATAGATTTCAATTAGAAATAAATCTGGGAAATTTCCATGTATTCCACCAATTCAAACTAACCCATGGGGAAAAGAAGAAATAAGAAAATTATTAAATTGACAGAATATAAAACAGCAAATCAGATTTGTGGTATTTATTCAGCAAAAACAGTGTCTATGAGGAAATATATTGCTTAAATGCTTCTACTAGAAAATCTTAAGGAATCCAACATAAACTCACTAGAACTATCAAGTGAATTTAGCAAGGTAACAGGATACAAGATTGATAAACAAGTCAATTGTATTTTTACCCAGTAGGAAAGATCAATCTGATAATAAAATTTAAAAATCCATTCATAACACCATCAAACAAAAAACTTAGGAAGAAATAACAAATGATGCATAAGCTCTGAACACTGAAATCTACTAATCATTGATGAGATAAATTAAAGACCTGAGTAAATAAAAGTTATACCATGTTCATGGATTGGAAGACTCAATATTGTTCAATTCTTGACAAACTGATCAACAGATACAATTTTAATCCCAGTTAGAATTCCAAGATGCTTTCATTTTCTTTTTGTAGGAATAGATGACTTCACTAAAATTTATATGGAAATTCAGAAGATAAGATTAGCCAAGATAATATTTAAAAAGAACAGAGACACTACCTGATTTAAAGATTTATTATAAAATTTCTATAATCAAGTCAGTGTGGCTTTATAATAAGGACTTATATATAGATCAGTGAAATAAAAGTTAAAGTAAAAAATAGATGCAGGCTGACTTGCTATATCAAATTTTTGTTGAGAAAGATGCCAAGGTAATTAAATGTTGGTAGGGCAGTCTTTTCAATTAATGCTCTTGAACTAACTGTATGTTCATATGAGGGAAAAAAGTAAACTCCAATCCTTACCTCACACCATGAACATTAACTTGAAATGGAACAGGGACCCAAACCTAACAGCTAAAACCATAAAACTTCTAAAAGAAAACATAGGAAAAATCGTAGAGACCTTGAGTTATGAAAAGCCTTCTTAGGAGAGAAATATAAATGAAACATGAAAGAAAAATATTTATATTCTGAATTTCAAATTTTAAAAATTTTGCCAATCAGAAAATACCATTAATATATAGAAAGACAAACCACATTTTGGGAGAAAACACCTCCTAAACATATATCTGATGGAGAATTCTTTTCCAAAATATACACCTCAATAACAAAAACACAAATACTCAATATAAAAGGGAGGGAATAGATTTGAAAAAAACAACTCACCCAAGAAAATATATGAGTGGCAAATAAGCACAAGAATATATCAGTATATACTCAGTAGAGCAACTCAAAGTAAAAGACTGTTAGTGAGCATGTGGAGAAATTGAAATTCTCACACATTGTTGGTAAAAAAGTAAAATGGCACACCCAACTTGGAACACAGTTAACAGTTACATATAAAGTTAAACACAAACTTATCGTAAAACCCAGCAATCCTATTCCTAGGAATTTATCCAAGAAAAATGAAAACATTCCCACATAAAGACCTACATGATTATATGTACAGAAATGTTATTAATAATAGTCCCTAACTGGAAACAGTGTCAAATGTCCATGACTCATGAGTGGACTAGCAAATCCTGGTATATCCACACCATGGAATACCACTCAGCAATAAAAGATAGACTACTGATACTTGCAAGAACATGAATGACCGTGAAAAATATCATGCTATGTGAAAGTCAGATATAGGTAGAAAAATTTATATATCAGTTGATTCTATTTATTTAAAATTCTAAGTTCTATAACAGGCAAATCTACAGTGAAAGAAGGAAGATCAGTGGTTGCCTGGGGTAGGGCTGGGGCCAGGGGTGGGAAACAATGGCCAAGTGGAACAAGAAAAGTTTTTATGGTGATAGAATTGTTCTGAAATTTGGTTGCGGTCAGTGGTAGTTGAATGACTATATACATTTACCAAAACTCATAGAACTATACTTAAAATGGGTTAACTTTATTGTATGTAAGTTATACATCAATAAACTTGTAAATGGCTATGAAAGTATGCAGGAATACTATGAAGAACAGTCTTCATAACTAGCTAGAAAGTAATGTACACAATAATGGGAATAAGTGACTAAGCTTTATCTCACCCTCATTTCTTTGCTTTTAACTTCATTATTAGAGGCAATGACTAAGAGGTCTTTTGAAATTAGTTTTTGCCCTTCTGTAAAACATTCCAACTGAAGAGTATTGGTTTCTTTATATAAAGTACAAAATACAAATTCTGCCCAGATGGACAAAAGATGTATTGTCTTCAAACCACTGAGTTGGCTCTCTTCTACTTAACTTTTTCTTCAAATATCCAGGTTTAAAAGCAACCAGATGAAGTTTTAGGGAATTTTGTAAAAGGAGGGGAAAAAAGAAGACAACAATGAAGAAATAATGAAAACAACTTTTGCTCATGGGAGGAAACTTTCTGTGCCAACTTTTAGTTCAGAATGATCTTTTATTGGCCAAATTCCAAATTCCTTAAAGTACAGGCTTATAATGGAAGTACTGACACAGTCACGAATGTAGCGCTGAAAACAAGATGATAGAATAAATGGTGGGTAAATCCACTTACTATCCTTATGAGAGTCTCCTTCCTTCACAACAATTCAACTCACTTTAGTTTTTGTTGTTATTGCAGAATTACACTAGAAAAGTGGCTGAAAATGACATCTTTTCCAAACTCTGTTTTTATGCACTCAGTATGTAATAAAAATTAACCTTGGGCCTAAAATTTTTCGGACTTTTTTCTCTCTACATTGGCATAATTTTTTTTTACATCAAGTACAAACTTTCTTTTCATTTTGCTCCATTTATGGTGTCCTATTAAAAAACTCAAGCATTGCAGAATTTTTTTAAACTACTAGTTCCTTTCATGAAGATATCATCAATTTCTATAACTGAAAAGAATCTAGTTGCATAACTTACTTATTTGTGGGAAAGAAATATTAGCTTGGTTTGCACATGTGTGCTTTTGTGCTCTTTATTTCATGCTATACGAAAAATTGGACAACTAAACGATGCTGCATTATTACCATATGTTAAACTGAAGCTTAATGTGTGAAAGGAAAGAACACTAGATATGTACATTTTTTAAAATGTCTCAAATAAACCATGTCTACAGATAGGGTTAATGAGTCAAGGTTTTCCATAACTACTTGAAATAATTGGCCTAAAATGCATGAAAGAGAATCCATTGTTCTTACTTTTGCAATACAAGTACAAGATGCCTTAAACCCTTCACTCAAAGATTCTCTTCCATGGCTTCATCTTAGGCTCACCCTCCATATTATTTAAGCCTAAATGTAAAATTGACTTTCAAATTGTGATTGTATGTGTGCACACAAGGGACATGGCTTACAGTGTTGGGAGAAGCACACCCGAGAATTTCCTGAATTTAATGCATATAAAAATCTCTAAGGATCTTTCTGCACAGTTGACAATGATTAAGATTTGGTATGATAAATATAGACATTTGATACTCAACCGTGGAGAACTGATCACTCAGAATTGGGTAACAGGATGTGGAGCCTTCACATTACATTTTGTCCATTGAAATCTAGGTCCCATCTAAGGAACTGATGGGGTTTACCACATGGCTGGCACTGTGGGTGGAATGAATCTGGTTTCAACTTTCAGGTAGGATCAATGCATAAAACTTACCATCCTAATGCTACTGCAATTGACACTCTCACTGGTAGGATAAGATTGATGCCAAGAACTAAATTAGCTAAAAATATGCTCTCCAATTTGTAAGATGACTATAACCAGGGGGCCTTAATAACCAAAATTACTGGTGATGCCCACACTACTCCTGGACAATTTTCTACTTCTCTACTTAAGAATAAACGTCTTAATCTTTGTGGGAAACTAAAAGGATCAGTAACTACTACATCCCTTCTGGGACATAAAACAAACAGTGTTCTACAATGGAGGTCAATATTACAGTGAGGGATATGTCCTGGAACCATCTCCCCCTCTGCAACCATCTTGCTATAAATAAAAGCAGAAATGTGTCTGTCTATTTCCAGTATCTTAATTTATTTTTTAAAACAACTTATCACTCCTTTCCATTAGCTTACAATTTACAAAAATAATACCTTTAGTCATTAAAAATAATGTAAGAAATGTTCTTACTAGGCAGCATATGAGGCAGAACAATGACTTACACAGATTTTAATTGCTGTGAGCTCAAAGAAAAGAATGATCTTATTAGTGATAAGGGAAAGCTTCATGGAGGAGATGAGAATTGAATGGGCAAGAGAACAAGTAGGTTAAAGCAAGATGAGCATCTAGAATGGCCTTAAAGATTTCTAGGGAAACCATTGTCTGGGAAGGGGCAGATAGGAATGGGTCAGCATTCATGGAACGTGTATGCTTTCTCCATCTATAAGTCCTGCAGTTTTGATATGACTCTCAACAGATGCCTTCATTTGTACAAATCCTAACCTTTTAGCGTAAGTAGAGGATAGGAACAAATTTGCCATTTTACAATGACATTTTCTGGGGACGTTTTTATTTATCTCATTATTTGTTAAAGTGGTAGTAGATGTTGGAACAGATATGACTCCCTCAAATTCATTAACGCAATAAACATTTGTGTCTTGTTTATGATATAGACTAATGTAGATGCTCCCAGTTTGGTGCTCTTCTCTCACCCACCACATGGGCATTTTGAAACTTGGGCACTATCCCCTTTTAGGACCCCTCCCCTTCTTAGGGTCTTGAAGTCTTCCTCATTTAGAACAGGGAAAGAGACCATGGAAAAGTCTGACTCTTCAACACTTAACAAAATGACAGGTGTCACTTCCACTTATATTTCCTTTCAGCAGAACCAGTCACAATGTCATAATCAGATGCAAGGAAGTTGGGAAATGTGGCCCCTGGGAGGACAGACAGTGGCCTCCCCGTGACAGCTCCATATTGTGGAAGGGGAATGCTAAACTCTGATTGTCAGCTACTTGTCCCTGTTGCCTCTCTAAAAAGTATACATGTTTTAGGTCATTACAGTAACAACCTTATATTTTAGGATAAAAGGCCCAACAAGGCAATAATTCAAATGGATCATGATAGAAATATTAAGAAGGCATACCTAGGAGTCAATCATTCTTAGATTAATACTCATTCCTTAGCTCGCATTCATTCCATTCAATTATCACCCTATGAAGATCTTATCAAAGATTTAGTTAAGCAACAAAGGCTTTCTGGCTCTAGGAAAGAATAATAAGATAATTCTCTCTGTGTGGATTTTATTATTTCGGATGAACTGTCCCATTTAAAGTCCCTCTGGCTTCTTATGGGAAGGAGTCTTGTGTAGACAGCACAGGAATATAAACCTCTCAAAAGCTGCTGTTCCAAAATCGAGACTTCACTGTCGAACTAGTGTGAGAAAGCAGGATATATTTAGATAAGCAGTGTGAATACACAAATAAAAAAAGATGAAGATGAAGTGGAAACAATCTCTTCTCAAATTTTCTCACTTTGGTTTGTGGTAGTACTTACATTTGTTTCAAGTTCTGGGGAAGGTTTAGGGTTTGACTTTGAACATCACCCAAAAAAAACTGCAGGGGCTTACCCACACTCTTTTCCAAGGAAATGGCCCTTTATGGTTTACCACGTTCTCGAACAGCTCAATTATAAAATGAAAAGAGACATTTTTCAAAACCAATTAGTGACCAAGATGATTATGCTCTAATTGTTTCTATTTTTAAAGGAAAATTATTGCCAAGTTTATCAATAATGAGACCTCATTTATCTGTTCTTAGAAAACCATAATATAGTCTCCTTTTGGTGTTTTTTTTTACTGGAATTTAATTGTCAGGTATTTTTATTTGATGTTTTATGTACTTTCATAGAACTCCAAGTTTCAAGTTTTTTGGAAGGACCTATAGAGAGGGTCTCAAGAAATCCATGCAGTGGGATTCTACGGTTTCATTCCTTGGTTTGGTACATGGTTTTTGAGCTCTTATGACATAGAGACTCTATGCTCAGGTCTTTGAAAGATACAAAACTGAATTCCTTCTCTCAAGTAATTTATAATATATCTGGAGAGGGATGATATTTATAGGAATAACTGTAAAGCAAATTTTACAAATTTTGTTTGGCATAATATCCTATCGCATTACCTCATTCTGTAGAATATTTTTCACAGCACAAGAAAGATGATTTATCGTTGTTATATAAATGTTGACCTAAAACATTTTAACATATATCTGGTTTTCCTTTTTTCCTGTATCTATGTAATAATATAGATAGTCCAGAATATATACAATGCTTTCTATAGAATCTCAGAACTATAAGAAATATTATAGCCTTTTTAGGTGGAAAATCTTCTGGCTATGGGGCCTTTGGACATTTAAGATGGTACTGTAAGTTTTGCTTGTTAAGGGATAGGTATCCATTTTGACAGTTTAACATTCAATTTTATATACCACTGAGGAAAAAGAACACGAGAAAATATCCAGTGAACTATCACCAAATTGCCTCGTTTTACAATGTCAAGAATAGACAAAAGGTCTAATTAGCAGAGGAATCAACGTGTGCTATTTATAAAGAACCGTGTGCTATTTATAAAGAACCAAGTTCAGCTTTCTTTCTTTTGAAGTACACACTGAGAAAGAGCTGGTCTGTCAGCTGAAAAGGTATTCGCTGATTTAGAGAAGACTCAACTGCCCTTCTATCTTCCCTTTTCTCACTGGCCAACCCACAGTCCTAGAAGAAAGGAGAACACATTCCCCAGGGCCCAGGGAAGTGAATGGAGGCATTGTTAACCCAGACAGGAGAAGAATGCTTTACACGTGTACCACTCCTTCTCAATGTCCCCTCCTCCTTCTGCCCCAAAATATTTTAAATGACTAATATCTTACCAAATGACATAAGAAAGCAATTCTAAAATCCTGTCTTGTGTATTTTTGTGGAGTTGCTGTGATTTTGACGTTTAAAACTGATTATTTAAATCAAAGTAGAAACTAGCAAGAAGGGAAAAAGTCAATAATCTTTAGATTAATGTATAACAAAAAAGTTATTTTCTTCATGAAGTATGTTCTTATAATCAATATAGGTATCATTCCCTCCAACCCTAAACTCTTAAATATCAGTGACAGGAAGTAAGAGATGTTAAAATAAACATAGTGACCAAATACATCTAGTAAACTACATTGTAAATGTTGAGCAGAACATTCGGCTTCCAAAGTTTATGCTAAGATATATAATTTAGTGGGAAAAGTTACGCCAACAGAAGGTTCACATCTTTTGGGCTTTCTTATTAACAAAAACATCTCTCTCCTATTTAAATAAATTTCAGTTTTCAGCACAATGCATAAATCTTTAAAATCTGCACATTTGTTTGTAAAATATAATTTAGAAATTGGTTAATTTAAATGTTTAAAAATAAAAGTGATTCCAGAATTTACTTTGTGAGGAATGAACAAAATTATGAGAAAGCAGAACTCAGGGTAAAAGACTTCTAAGGAACCTTATTCAAAGAGGAATGAATGTACCAAAGACATCACAAGAAATATCTTGGCTTCTGGATTCAGTGTCTTACTTTTCCAGAATTAATTTTTTTTAAACGGAAGGTAGATAGCTTTTATCTAAAAAAGACAATTAAAATTCATAATTTAATTTCCTACTACTATTCTAAATTTCTTAAAAAAGATGGTTTAGGAATTGAGTTCTTTACCTTTATTACATTTGTAGATTGAATTCTGTCTATCCCTTCTTCAGTTTTCCTAGAGCGCTTGCCCCTTAACTAGGAACTCCTGTGGACCTGAATACAAAGACAGGTTCATTTCTGTAAGCCATGCGCTGAAGCATGGTAATGCACAAATTTTACATTTCCTGCCATTTGTCCTCTCTTCTGGTGGCAAGACAAACATGTTTCTGATAACTTTCTGAATATGAAACAACCTGAATTCAATTTGACCACTTGTTAGACTCAGGTCTTCTGTTTACCAGCTCTCTCACCTGTAAGAACTATTAAAGATAAAAGCTCAAAACATTACCTTTAAAATGCCATCTGGAACTGAGCTTGGCTGATACTCATACTATGAGGTAAGAAATCACTGCATGACTGAATATATTGCCTCTAAAAATAGTCCCCAGATGACACTGCACCTAACATGGCCTTGGGAGCCCAGACATGATTCAAAATAACTCCAATGCACTTGGGAAACAAGTATTATAATATAAAGTGACATCACAAGGTCCTGCAGGGAAGGCCAGCTAGATGCCATTGCAATTTTTTTGATGAAGCATGTAGAAGTCAGACCAATGGAAGTAGTGGCAAGATACCATAACCTGCAGTCCATCTCGTATGTGAGCAAGTTCATTTCTGATATGCAAAGTGTCTGCAGGTGAGGAACTGGGAAAAATTAGAGGCAATCCAACAATTCTGATGGTGAGGACCCAGGGGCAATCTTCTCAAGGATCCTGTGCCTAGAGTGTGATAGCAATGAGGTAAGCTCAAGCTTAATCAACTGTATTTAACTTACCCAGAGAAAGGTTTAAGAAAAAAAGTGGGGGGGACCTGAAACAGATACTTCTCCAAGGAGGACATACAGAGGGTCCAGAGACAAATGAAGGATGCTCATCATCACTAGTCATCAGAGAGATGCAAATTAAAACTACAATGTCGTACCACTTCACACCCGTCAGAATGGCCATCATAAACAAATCAACAAAGAACAAGTGCTGGCAAAGTTGTGGAGAAAAGGGAACCCTAGTGCACTGTTGGTGGGAATGCAGACTGGTGCAGCCACTGTGGAAAACAGTATGGAATTCCCTCAGAAAGCTAAAAATGGAACTGCCTTTTGATCCAGTGATTCCAATGCTGGGATTATACCCTAAGAATCCTGAAACACTGATTCAAAAGAACCTATGCACCCCAATATTCACAGCAGCACAATTTACAATAGCCAAGTGCTGGAAGCAACCTAAGTGCCCATCAGTAAATGAGTGGATCAAAAAACTATGGTACATTTATACAATGGAATTCTATGCAGCAGAAAGAAAGAAGGAGCTCCTACCCTTCGCGACAGCATGGATGGAACTGGAGAGCATCATGCTAAGCAAAATAAGCCAGGTGGTGAAAGACAAATACCATATGATTTCACCTTTAACAGGAACCTTATCAACAAAACAAACAAGCAAGCATAATATAAACAAAGACACTGAAATTGAGAACAGACTGACAGTCACCAGAGGGGAGAGGGGAGGGAATTTCAGGGGAAAAAGGGAAGGGTTTAGAACAACAAGTATAAAGGACACATGGACAAAAACTAGGGGGGGTGGAAATGGGAGGGAGGTGGGGAGGGCTGGGGCGGTGGGCTGAGATGGGAGTAAAAAAACAGAAAACTGTACAAGAACAACAATTAAAATAAAAATTAAAAAAAAAAAACCTGTGGTACATTTTCACAATGGAATACTATGCAGCAGAAAGAAAGAAGAAGCTTCTACCCTTTGTGACAGCATGGATGAAACTGGAGAGCATTATGCTAAATGAAATAAGCCAGGCAGTAAAAGAGAAATACTATATGATCTCACCTATAAGTGGAAACTAATCACCAAAACAGACAAGCAAGCAAAATATAACCAGAGACATTGAAATAAAGAACAAATGGACAGTAACCAGAGGGGAGGTGGGAGGGAGTGATGGAGGAAAATATGGGAAGGTCCATCAAGGAACATGTATAAAGGATATATGGACAAAGTCAAAGTGGGTAGGACTGAGGGTGGGGCAGGGGAAAGTAGTGGCAGAAAAATGGAGGCAACTGTACTTGAACAACAATCAAAATTTTAAAAAAAGAAGAAAAAAGGAACCAGTGATGTGCAACATAGATATGAAAAATTCTAAAGAGTCAGAGGTTGGTCATGTTTACTCAATCACGGCCAATGGAGTTAATAATCACTTTGGCCCCTGAAGAGAGACCTTCACCACAGTAGAGAAGATGGAAGCAAGTTGTCCTCCCTGAGGGTGACTCCTTAGGGAGAATGGATTCTTCCCTCCTGGCTTCTTATTTTATAAAAATTCAGCAAACTCTGGTTCTAATTTCAGCATTCTCAGGGGAAGAGTAACTGACACTTACTTGGTAGTTTCTATGACACCAGGAACTTATGAAGTGTCAGGTTTATTTTAAAATTTATTTTGAATAGATAGTCACATTGATCTTTGTCTCCTTAAATCAGTTTGGTTAGTAAATCTTACTCAGTTCTCTTGGACGATTGAATTGGATTACCAGACACAATTGTTTTGGACCAAGGACCAGACCGTGGTCCATGGTGACTTCACTAAGGTTAAACCTATCCTCTCTCATAACATCCTTCCCACCAAACCACAGTTTAACTTGGTAACAGTTGTGCTAGCAAAGAAATACAAATGAGAAAAAAAATTAATGCTTTCTAGGCAGAAGGTGAGATAATTAAAAGCACACAATTAGAGAGCAGTGGCTCCTGCTCTCCTTATCAATTATGTTTCTGGGATATCAATGCCTAATATAACAGTGCAATTAGCTAGGCTGTTCTATTTTTAATTTGAATGTTTTTAATGATAAAATGAGTACCTTGTTTTTACTTTAAATTTTAATTAGGTTTATTTTAAATTTAAATTTGTTCCCTTCAATGTCAAATAAAGGGTCCGGCACAAATAATGCCACTTTTTATTACATAAAAATCTTTTATTACAAAACCATAAGCATGTAATTCTGTAACATAACAATATCACACTCAAGCACACCATATGACATTTTAGGTGAAATGTTCAAATTGCTGTCCATCTTGTGAGAGACATTCATGTACCCTACCAACCACATTCAATCAGGCATTAACTTCTGCTGGACCCTGTGTATTGCTCTAAAAATATAGTGGACTTCCTAGTGTCCTTGCTGGTAGCAACGAGGTCTCACCTTCACAGTATGAGTTTTCATTCTGGTTGATGGTGATGGTTCAGGTAACATGATTGGTCCTGTTCTGTGTCTGAAAACTTCTAATAATAAGTTACAACTTAACTTAGTTTTTCCATAATTACATATTTTTAAACATTTAAGTGGCCTCCCTCCTTTTAGAATTGTGCACCATATATGTGAAAAAATTCTATATTAGACTATTTTAAAAGGCATTTTTGCAAAAGTTTCTCAATGTTCATATAAATACAATAGCTAGCATATTATTTTTGTTTTATAAATGAATGGTAAAAACTCATTTTAGCAGAATGATAAATGAATTTACTATGCTTACAGAGTGTACAAAATTATGTTGAATATTTTACTAAAGCTTAGTTATTCAATCATTTAATAAATATTTACTAAGAACCTATTAATACCAGGGAACAAAATAGATAAACATCCCTGGCTTCATGTAGTGGGTGAGACAAAAATGAGTAATTAAAATAAATAACATGCTAGTAATAAGTATTCCAGAGAAGAAATGAATGAAATGAATCATGAAGAGGGATAGAGAGCTTTGCACTGGGCGCAGTGTTAAAATTCAGATGAGATGATCAAGGCAGTTCTCCAAGGTGGGGCTTGAGTAAAGGCTTACGTGCACTATGACAGTAAGAAATGCAGACAGCTGGCAGCAGAGCATCCAGGAGGAAGGAGTGGCAAGGGGAAAGGCCCTGAGGTAGGACGTACCTGACATGCTCAAGGAGCAGGAGGAGGCCAGTGAGTCTGGAGCCTAAGTCCATGTGTTTCAACCTGGGTTCCTTGACACTTAGAATTCTAAAGTGCCTTTTGTTAGCACTTTTACTAAAGGATTATTAGAAAATACTACAACTGTTGTTACCACTAATATCAGCATAAACATTTGTGAGAACTTGCTATCAACCAGGCATTATGCTAAGTATTACTTTGCCTTATTTAATCTGTATTACTAGTATCAAAACATACTATTATTATAGTCATTTAACAGATAGATAAACAAAGGCTAGACAAAGTATTGTCAACTCACTTGCCCAAGGTCACACAGTGAGTAGTGGGGCCAGAATTTAAACGTGGGCAGTCTGAATCTGAATCCAGAGCCTCAAATTTGAATTAATATCCTATACTTAGGGGGGGCATGTGTGTACTAAACAGAGGTTTCAAAGTTTATCTACTTCGACCTTTGTATGCCAAGGTCAATTTTGGTATCTATGTTTGCTAATCATCATGAAATAAGCTGTTATAAACATTAAGTCAATTGTCCATCAATGGATAAAGAAAATGTGGTTTATACATACAATGGAATATGATTCAACCTTTAAAAAGAAGGAAATTCTGCAATATTCAACTTTGAGGACACTATGCTAACTGAAATAAGAAAGTCAGAGAAAGATAAAAGCTGTATGATTTCACTTACAAGGGATCTAAAATAGTTAAAATCAAAGAACCGAAGAGTAGAATGGTGGTTGCTAGGGATCAGGAAAGGGAAGATTGATGGGTTACTAATTAATAGGCATAAAGTTTCAGGTATGCAAAATAAATTCCAAACATCTGCTGAACATTGCACCTATAGTTAACAATATTGTATGTAGACAAATTATCTGTCAAAAGGGTCAATCTCATGTTAAATGCTCTTACGACAAGATACATTTTTTAAAAGTTAGTAAAATTTTTTATTTGAAATAAAAAATATTATTAACATTTAAAAAAAAATCCCAAAACATTATCACTTACTTTAGAAATGGAAATTCCCCATGCCAGTCAATCACCTCATTTCTACTGTCCACCATCTCATTCCTGTTGGTTAAGAAATTGGGAATGTTCACTTCCTCAGGCTCCTTGGGAAGGGGATTTCTTAGGCAACTCTCCTGGCTTTCGACTTCTTACTCCACATCCCATTTGTGGATGGCACTTCCCACCACTACAGTTTCTCCTTCTGGATAACACACATCTGTCACTGAAGGCTGCCCTATATTGGAGCAAGGAATTTAGACTTAGGTAGAAATCAAAGTATTTTAATGAGGACTGGTAGATGATCAGATGTTTTAGAAGGGTAACTCTAGAGACAAGGTGGAAGATGAACTTGAATCTGAAGAGAATGGAGCTTAGTGATCAATTTAGAGAAATCTCAGGCAAGCAATAATGAGATCCTGAAACATAGGTGGGGGAACTTTGGGCTGCTGTAACAAAATACCAGACTGGGAGGCTTTAACAACAGGTATTTATTTTGTCACAGTTCTGGGGGCTAGAAGTCCATGATCAAGGTGCCAGCAAATTTGGTTTCTGGTGAGAGCTCTCTTCCTGGTTTGCAGGCAGCTACCACCTCACTGTGTGCTCACATAGAATTTCCTCCACATGTGCAAGGGGAGAGAGACAGAGACAGAGCGGGGGAAGTGCAAATGAGTGGATGAGCTCTCTGATGTTTCTTCTTATAAAGGTACTAATCCTATTGGATCAGAGACTTACCTTGTAACCTAATTAATCTTAATTATTTCCTTACAGGTCTCATCTCCAAAGACAGCCACACTGAGGTTAGGACTCCAACATATGAAGTGAGTGGAAGGCACAACCATTCATTCCATAATAGTAACTGAAAATTTGGTTCCAGAATTTGAGTTCAGGTTGGAATGTGGGATGCCAACGTATCCATGGGAACTGAGCCAGTTACAGTGGATGTGATCACTGAAAGCCATTGTAGAGAGAGTAGAGCTGATACAATCTACACCTCAGGTGACACCACTGTTGAAGAAGCGTATGGAGGAAGCAGCAGGAGCCAGTAAATTAGATTAAGGAAAAAATTAAAAAACCCAGAGAGGTGAAGGTATGATCAGGATAGAGGGATGCTAAGACATTCAAGGAGAGGATGGTTGGAGACTGAATGATGTTAAAACTCCTCCTTTGAGTAGAATGTGCGCTGAGAAGTGGCCATTCAATCTGGCACCAAGTGAGTCATTAGTAACCCATGTCCTCTTCAGCACAGTGTGTGCTGTCGTGTGGCTCTGGTTTCTTTCCTGAGAAGTCATTTACTGAGCTATTCCTGACCCAACCAGTGAGCTGGGGGCACTGATAAAAAAGGTAAATAGCATTAGCCTTCAAAGGTCTTAATAGTGAAACACCTTCTTTTTTGATGTCAGAAAGCTCTGAGCTCGCATCTGTGGGTGCTGCCGCAGTACTTGGACCCAGGCTCTTTGGTTTCACTAGCCTGGCACAGCCTAACTCATTAATCAGATGTATAACAGGCTGTGACTAATATTTCACTTCCTAGTTCCAAGTTTTGCTCTTAACCTGCTCAAATAAAATGTTCTTTCAGTATGGATCCCAGGTGTACCCAGGTAGAAAGCATTCTCTCTATAGTCACCTGAATATTCCAGATGGTCTCTAGCTCTCCTAGCTGCAGAACTTGGCCAGAACCAGTTTGCCTTCTGATCCTACAAACCTTGATGAGCTCCTCTGGGCTTGCTTTCTCCATGTGAAATATTTTTGGTGGATTTGTTATTTGTGCATCAATGTGGTGCTCTTGTAGGTGTCAAATGAGAATCTCTGGTTTATATCAAAGCATCCCTTTCTCCCCTGGTTTTCAGACTCCCTACTAACTAACCCTCTTCCCTAAGCTCCCGTATTTCATCACATAAATCGTCACCTTCAAGAGTAAAAAGAAATTCACTGGCAGTCTACTCATTAAATGTGTTTTGTAGAATATGCTTTCTTTGGCCAACACAGTACTGTACATTTTTTAAAAATTAGTTTCTAACATTTAAAAGTTGAGATAGTTTTACATAAAAATCTAATTTCCATGTTCTTTTGACAAAATCAGATAATCTGACTACACTGTGTCTGCAATCCTGCCCGACAAGTATTAGTTAGAGCTGTGGGCACCGCACCCTTTGCAAGGATCATAGGTGCTCTAGTTTGCCACAGTCTGCACCACTCCCTAACATTAGGCTCACAGCTACTTTATACTCCACCAGCTACTACTCCCATGTGGTTCTTACTGAGCTCTTAAAATATTTGGATTTGTGACCCTCATTCTGGGAAGATCCATCCAAAATGACATTGTAGTGTTTGCTAGACTTTATCTATCATGCAACACATTGGTCAAATTCTTACTTTTTATAAATTCTGGCATGTCTAAAACTACCACATGTATTGTAATGGTATCTTTCAAGCCAAGAGGAAGAGTCACATATTTTTCTGAGGATGAGTTTCAGAGGTTTATGTTAGAGACTCATGAATCCATGTTTTTTCCATGGAGCACTCACATTTACCCATGAAGGGCAAGCTGTTCTTTTATTACCCTAAGAATGGTAGTTTTTTCATGCTCTGAGTTCCATTCCTGATTGAGAGTGCTTCCAGAAAACCTGTTTTGCTTTCGGTAAATGTGGTAAATGTGTGTTCTGTTTGGACTGCAGTATAGGCCCTTGGAGAGCTGGGATAGCCGCTAGTCAAACTGTGCTACGTATTGATGAATGGCAGACTCTGGGCTACAGCATTGTTAATCTAGCACCTTCCACTGACAAAGGTTAGGAGACTGTTCCACCCTAAGTCTCCCCAGAACCAAATATTTACTTGAAAAACATATGTGCCAGTTTCTAGAGTAAATAAAGACAGGGAGATGGGGCCGAGGCTGAAAGGTCTGAGACTTAGAATCCACATGGTGTGTTCCTAGATGTGTCTCTAGCTTCCTCAGGGATTGCAGGAAAATCGCTTAACTTACAAATTGCACAATCATGCTCAATCTTTGCAAAGCCTTAGACGTGGCATGATGCAAAGGGAATCCCATGACATTCTAAGGATCTTAAAATCTGCCAAGCAGAATGAAGCACAAAAGACTTCTCTCTCAAGCAACCACAGTCAATTTTCCTGAAGGAATTCAAGATAAGGTTTGACATCCATCCTGTGGCCAAATAAATGGGCTTCCCCTCCTCCCGTGTTACTGGACAGGCTGCCACTGTTGTCTCACTTTCTATTCTAGTCAAATGTCAGCTCTCTCTGTCTTCTCCCCCTCCTCCCTTATTTAATAAGAAACACATTCTCTTTCCTTAGGAGACACACACACACACACACACACACACACACACACACACAAAAGGAAGAAGGAAAGAAAAAAAACAAAGAGATTTAAGTAGAACAGCAGAATCTCTACCTACATACAACTTGCTAAATATATAGAGCTGAAAATAGCCAGAGCTGAGAGAAAGGAAAAAAAGAAGAGTGTTTTAACAGTAAAGTAAAACCACAACTAATGACTTCAGGAGACAGGAGCTAGGTGGACAAGCAAAGCATTACAGTTTTAAATATATGGGGTTTGGCTTCACCTCCCCAGTAAGTGGCCTGGCACCAATTCAAATAGGCTGGTCTGGCACGCTAGTGCCTCTGAGAGGGACCACACTGGCGGATGGAAACGACCACAAAAGCCACAGAGAAAGTACAGGCTTCCAAAGGCAACAAGGAAGCAACCAGACTGGCAGCAAAAGCAATGCCAAGGCCCCAGCATCAGCGGGGAGGGGCCAGCCTAGCCAAGTTGGATTTTCTCTCTCCTTAAGCTGGGATGAGCAGCAGGCAGCCCAACTGGTTGGGGGATGGGTTCTAAGAGAGGAGGCAGCGTGGAGGGTCCTGGACCCAAGGAGCCTCAGAGCTGATGGCAAAGCAGAGAGTGCCACAATGGAAAAGAGGGACTTCTTCTCTCAGGGCGCCATATCACCAAAAAGCTGAGAGAGTCATGTTTGTGGAATATTTCTGTGTACTAAAAAGAAGGCAATAATCTTTATGGGCTTCTACCTCTGGAAAACATTTTGCTATACAAACAGTTGTTGTTGTTTTTTTTTTTTTTAATGCCATTGAAGACTGCCAAATGATTTGATACTTGAAACATTTTTGCTTTGTGCTGCATGAAAGAGTCAGGAATCTAGTTCAGTGGGTGGAAGACTCAGCAGGGGGCTGTAATTGGCCAGTCACCATTTTTAGCATCTGTGGTAGTGTCTGCACAATGCCAGCATTGCTCACTGGAAAGCCAAAATGGAAGGAAAGCTTTTCCCAAGGCTGAACAATACATAATAGCGTGACTATTTGCCCTGAGTTGGCTGATTCCTTTGATAGCCTAATTGCCAGCCTCAGTGTTCTCAATTTTAAAATATGGATAAAAACTTATATCCAAGATTTCCAGAGGGGGTAGTATGAACAAATTATTTCTAACTCCTTGAATGAGTTAAAAATGCCAAGTAGCTATCAAGGATATCTGTCCTCTCATAATCATGGATTTGATATATTAATTGTTCTACTTTCCTTTTTTTTTTTTTTTTTACCAAAGTAGACCAGCATGAATAATAATAGTAATAATTTTGTCACCTCACATATTATCTTATTTCATTGAACAAAACCACACTAGATCCCTTTTACTAAGACAACTAGACTTGGGCACATTTGGGAGTGAGAACAGGTGTGGCAGCTGAAAGCCTGTGGGTGGAAGAAGGTGTGATAGAGGAGGACTTGAGGAGGTGTGATAGAGAGGGTAGGGCTGTGCTCGCTTGGGGTCCCGGTCCCTCCTTACTGGAGCACACTGAATTCGTGGTGTTAGCTGAGGATTTGAAATAGAGATGGGTAGCAGGCAGTTTGGCTACTTGGCTTCATATTCTAGCAAGGTTTGGGTTGGGACTATGACTTTGGCAGGCATATGGATAGTATTTTAAGCCATGTGAGGGGATAAAATTGCCTCTGAAGTAAATATAGAGAGAAGAGGAAATAATATTGAGCCAGGAGAAATGTGGAAAAACCAAAGCCAGCAATGAAGACAAGAGGAAAGATAGGAGGCTCATAATAAGCCAAGAACAAGGAATATTTCAAAAAGGGAGTTATCAACTATGCTGAGCGTTCTCGGCAGTTTTGATAAGGACTGAGAAGGCTTCGCTGTACTTGGTGAGGTGAAGGTCGCTGCCAACTTGGGCAACAGGAATTCCATTGGATGATCAGGGGAGAAACCAGATTAGAATAGATTAAGGGCTACTGAAAAATTAAGCAAGTGTGGATGGCAACTGAAGATGCCTAGTGGTGAAGGGAAGAAGATGAGAGAATGAGGCCAGTGGGGATGAGGAAAGATTTGCAGGCTTTTGCTATTTCATTCATTTGAGACGGCAACCTTAGTCCACTTAGTGCTGTGAAGAATCCAGGAGCCAGGAGAAACTGATGATGTGGGAGAGATTCACTGGGGGCCCAAGGTCCTATGGAGGGTCAGTGGAGATCCAGGCCACACAGAGGGATTTTCTATTTGCCAGGCGTGACCTCTGGATGGCAAGAGGCAAGAATGGGCAGATGAAGGGAAGAGAAGAGAACACCGGGAGAGCTGCAGATGAAAAGCTTATTTGGCAAATTTCTCCCTGCATTTCCCAATCCCGTTCTTCTGCTTGGATACTGGAATGGGACCACCTCCTCCTCAGTGTTCTGTTATGTCTCTAGCTAAATTTCTTTCTATCTTACAGATAATTACTCATTTACCTTATTTTGCATAAGAGCATACTGCCTTGCCTTTCTATTTAATTTTTTCCTAGGTACAGATTATGCTTGGGAAAGGAACTCCTTGCTTTTCTAACAAATTGTGGTAAAATATATGCAATATAAAATTTACTATTTTAACAATTTTTAAGTATATAATTCAATGACATTTATATTCATTCACAGTATTATGCAACCATAGCCATTATCTATTTCCAAAAGTTTTCACCACCCAAAGCAGAAACTCTGTGCCTATTAAACAATAACTACCTTTGCCCCTCTCCCCCAGCCCTAGCAGCCTCTGTTCTACTTCCTGTCCCCCAGAATCTGGCTGCTCTAGGTAGCTCATATAAGTGGAATCATATACTATTTGTTCTTTCAGATCAACTTTATTTTACTTAGCATAATATTTTCAAATTTTATCCATGTTTTAGCACATGTCACAATTTTATTCCTTTTACCATCAAATAATATCTCCTGTGGGCATATACATTTTGTTTATTTATCTGTTGATGCCTCCACCTCTTGGCTATTGTGAACATGGATGTGGAAGTATCTGACTGAATCCCTGTTTTAGGTTCTGTGGGTATATACCTAGGAGGGGAACAGCTGGATCCTATGGTGATCCTGTTTAACATTTTAAGAAACCGTTAAACTATTTTCCACAGTAGCTGCATCACTTTATGTTCCCACCAGCAATGCATGACTGGCCCAGTTTCTGCACATCCTCACCAAAACTTATTTTGTTATCACTATTGTATATTGTTATTTTGGGAAATAGCTACAGTAATGAGTGTGAAGTGGCATCTCACTGTGGTTTTGATTTTCATCTCTCTAATGACTGACTAATCACACTGAGCATCTTTTCACATGCTTATTGCCCATTTGCATATCTTTTCTTTGGAAAGTTGTCTACTCACATCCATTGCCCATGTTTCAATTGAGTTGTTTTCTGGTGAAACTCCTTGCCTTTTGCATTACCTTTTTGTCACCACTTCATTCCATAGCAAGGTGCTCTTGATAAATGAGAGAATTAAAAATTGATTTTCCCAAGATGTTAAGAAAAAATTCATATAGTCAGAAAAGCCAAAACAACCACAGAAATAGAGATCACACAGAGGGTTAGCAAGAGGGGAGTGGGAGGAGGAGAGAGGGGGAAAAGGTACAGAGAATAAGTAGCATAGATGGTGGGTAGGAAATAGACAGGGGGAGGGCAAGAAGAGTGTGGGAAATGTAGAAGCAAAAGAACTTGTATGTATGACATATGGACATGAACTAAAGGGGGGGGAATGTGGGTGGGAGGGGATGTGCAGGGTGGAGGGGAATGATGGGGCAGAAATGGGACAACTGTAATAGCATAATCAAGAAAATATATACATATGTATTTTTTCAATGTTTGTTTTTATTATTTTATTATTTATTATTTATTATTTTTTCTTTAATTGTTGTTCCTGTACAGTTTTATATTTTTTAAAAAATTTGAATTTAAAAAAATTAAAAATAAATAAAAAAAGTTGAAACAATTACATTGTGGACATCACTATACCTAACACCTAGTTACTATACTTAATACATTATTACATTTGACTTATCTCATACCTACCCATAATCTACCCAATCTTCTATCAATAAAGCTTATTTTGTGGGTACATTTCAAAATAAGTTGCAGATATCAAGAAATATTTTTTTAAGTACTTTTTTTTTTCCTTTTAGATTTTATTTATTTATCTTTAGAGAGGAAGGGAAGGAGAGAGGGAGAGAAACATCAATGTGCGGTTGCCTCTTGTATGTCCCCTGCCGGGAACTGGCCTGGCAACCCAGGCATGTGCCCTGACTGGGAATCGAACCGTGATCCTTCGGTTCGCAGGCCCACGCTCAATCCACTGAGCTACACCAGCCAGGGCAAGAAATATTTTTAATGAATAAAAATGCTGTCTCATACAATGTAAAGTAAGGTTGGGACAGGGACAGCTGTCTCTGGGCACTTTTGCAGGTATTAGCATGAGAGCAGAAGTGGGCTAAAAGTCAGTGGGAGGTTACTCCTTTACTTTGGGCATGGCTTAATGGAATTTCTCAGTGAGATGAATCAAAGAAAATATTCCCAGGGAACAGGCAGTGCTGGCAGGGACATGTCACCATCACAGTCCCTGGGCTATATATTCCTGCGGTTCCTGGGCAGCATCGCTGCCCATCTGCACATGGAAGTAATGAGTCCTGTGGCCATAAGTGAAACTGCCTGAGGCCGGTAGCTTTCAGAATCGGCTCTCGGCCTCCCTGAACCTCCTCTCCCACTGTACCAACTCTCCGGTCTTCCCCACTGGGTTAACTCCTTGGAAGTCAGGGGCCATGTTCTCTTCATTTCTATGCCCACCTCATTTTTATTATTACATCATTCACCACCTAGAACAGGGGTCCCCTATGAACTTTTGGAAGTTCCCCCGAGCACCTCTATATTCCACCCTTAGGGCCCATTTGACTTTACACTCGGCTTCCTTTCTTGTCCATATCCTACATCTGCGGAACTCCTAGAAAACCTGTCAAGATCTCAAGGGCTAAAGTCCTTCCTTCTTGTTACAACTAATCTCTTGCCTCTGTATAACCTTCCATCTTTATCAAACTCCTCACGCTCAGCGAAATCTCCCAGCTTGCATGACACATTCTGACTTTGTCCCAGCTCAATGAAAACCATCCTGAAGGCCATTTATGAGCTGTCACGGAAACTGGAAAAGGCTGGATGGGGATAGGACCTTCAATACAAAGATGCAGAATATAGACTATGTTAGAGAAGTATAGTGTCACCAGGGAAAATTTAATAAATGAAATCTTATGATAAGAGCAAGAGAAATCATACTGTCCGGCTGGAAGAGCATTTTGGCACAGGGAAAAGGAAGAAGGCCAAAGAGAATGTTACAGTTATCCGGAGTCGAAAAATCAAGAGGAACCTTTGATGAAGCAAAAGTCAGTGGCATCTGAGAAACAAGTCCACACACAGATATAGAAACAGATTATAATCTCTCTTCAATTTTGTTGTCAAAGACTCACAGGTCCTTTGACAAACACGATGCAAGGTCAGGCTTTCTGAAGGCCCACTGAAGATCAGAAAAGAGTCAGACAGTGAGAGATGGTGGGCAGGGGGACAGTGGGATTTTGACAGAATAATGAATTACACCCAAATAAATAAGATTTAATAACAATGCAAAAAGACAAAGTCTTCATCTTTACCTGTCTTTGGATTTGCAAACGTAGATATTTCCTTCAGTGAGGAAACCATGGTATTTATGATTGGTTCATATTTCACACCCTTATTCATACATATCCTGTAATGTAAAAGGTCTATTTCTTATTACATAGGAAATGCTAAATGCACTGGGGATTCTCAGAAAAGCTCAAAGCTTTGCTCGAAGCTATCATAAGAGGTCGGTCACAGGAGTACTGCCTAAAACACAAAGCCTTCTTTCTGACTCTGCAAAAATTAAGTACTGACATGTGAAACCTGCTGAGAGTTTCATCTGTTTTTACTCTGAAAGCCTCATTCTTTTTGTCTAAGTATGTGCATACACACATCAGGCTGTAAGCTTAAAAACACTAACTCCGACTGGTACGACAAAGGGTAAAGAGTGTAGCAGCGCCCCCTGGTGTTCACTGAGTCCAGTTACAGTCTACAATGTGCAGTTAGATGGTACTTCTCAGTTTCATCGCTAGACTGCCTGAGCACCAAACCACCAAAAGCTTGGTCTTGTTAACATTACAATTCCAAAGCAAACTTCACACAAGATGAAGTTTTATTCAAAGAAAAAGTGAACACGAGTCAGAAATATGAATTGCAAGTTAAACACTTTAATTAGTAATGCTCTATAGCAATGATGATCAATGCAATGTCACTTGCAGACACAGTAAGGTTAAACTTGGGATACAGGAACAACATATACCTATATATACCTCGGGTAAACATGAGTTTGCTTTTAGAAATTGGGCTCCTGGTGCCAGGAGAGGGCAAGTGAATTTAATTCTTGCTCTAAGCAATGTAATAAATTCAGTTTTTTGTATTGGAGTTCAATTTATTAAAGAGTCAGTAGTAGGTCCAATCAAACCTTCTCCTTCTTTTCACATAGGTACTAACATCATATCTTATAAGTGGATTGTTTTTATTATTTTAAAATAGTTATCCTCTTTTTGTTGTTGTTCTAAGTACAGTGTTCTCCATGGATTGTTTTCATTTTTCAAATAAGGCATGCTGCTAGGTTGTAAAATGTTGCTCTCACATTTTTTTTCTTCCTGTATTTTGTCCTTATTGCAAGTCCGTAATCAGAGTGTCAAGTGTAGGTCTGTAACTCAATTTCCTCCCCTATAAAATAGGGTAGATAATAAGTTTTGGTGAGGATGTGCAGAAACTGGGCCAGTCATGCATTGCTGGTGGGAACATAAAGTGATGCAGCTACTGTGGAAAATAGTTTAACGGTTTCTTAAAATGTTAAACAGGATCACCATAGGATCCAGCTGTTCCCCTCCTAGGTATATACCCACAGAACCTAAAACAGGGATTCAGTCAGATACTTCCACATCCATGTTCACAACAGCCAAAAGGTGGAGGCATCAACAGATAAATAAACAAAATGTATATGCGTACAGGAGATATTATTTGATGGTAAAAGGAGTAAAATTGTGACGTGCTAAAACATGGATAAAATTTGAAAATATTATGCTAAGTAAAATAAAGTTGATCTGAAAGAACAGATAGTATATGATTCCACTTATATGAGCTACCTAGAGCAGCCAGATTCTGGGAGGCAGGAAGTAGAATGGACTTTACTAGGGCTGGGGAAGGGGGAGAAAGGGAGTTATAGTTACTTTATATATATAAATAATTTGTTTTTCATTTTTTTAGAGAGAGGGGAAAATTAGTTGCAGATATTAAGAAATTTCTAATGAATAAAAAGTGCTCTCTCCTAAATTGTATGAGTAAGGTTGGGATGGGTATGGCTGCCTCTGGGACATCTTTGGCAGATACAGTATAAGAGCAGAAGCAGGTTAAGACACTAGCGAATAAAGCATACTACCTCTCAATGAATGTTAGCCCTCAAATAATGATAATCATTATGAGGAGGAGGAGGATGAATGTGATGATGACTTACATATTATCCACCACAAATTTTTACAGAGATTATCTTATAACAAACCAGTGATGGAGGTATTACTATCTACCCCAGTTTATGGGGAACAGAGTTCAGTCTAAGGCTGTATAGCTCACAGAGGTTGCTGAGATAAGATTCAAACCCAGAGAGTCTGACTCTAGAGCTGAATCACTTTGGGATATGCTGTCTCTCAAAGGCAATGAACGACATAGAGTCTACAGGGAAAGGCTACACAGATCAGTAAGCACCTGAACTGACACACAATGTTGTTAACAAGGACCCCAGATACAGATGGTGATGTGTTTGAAAAGCTGTATATGAACATTAGCCTAGGAAAAGAGGTGCCATTTTGTACCCTGGCACTTGCCTCATCCACCACCTAGGAATCCAGCGGCAGCCCTTCCTCTAACGCTCTGTTGAAGGTGAGATTCCAGTGGAGTGGTAACTTAGGCGGAGATTTCTGTGGAAATTTGGGGGCTGCTTCTACCAGCTAGCATTTTTAAAGCATAACATCAGGTTAATGTGAAAGTCCTGAACAGCAGTTCTGGCTAGAAACAAGGGGCCAGCTGGATCCTCGTTGAGAAGACTGGAGCCCTAACTACAGAGAAGCTTGAAAGCCTCTGCAAATAGGCAGTTTCTCTGGATTTGCCACAGAACAGCCAGAGATAGTGGTCCCGATCATTGAGAATATTCCTGATTTCTCTTTGTATGCCAGTTCTATTCTTAGAAGTTAGAGAGCAATCAATGTAAATTCCTATAGTACTAGAGAAAGTGAGAGCTCTAGCTCTTATTCCAGAAAAAAAGGCCTAGCTTTTAATATTATCAGTTAGTTTTGATAACTGATAAAATTGGACAGTTAGTTTTATTTTAAAAACATTATTATAATTGGACAGTTAGTTTTATTTCAAAATACATTATTATTTTTATTACTAAACTAATACATGGTCATTGTTGTCAGTAAAAGCATCAAAAGATGTACGGATAAAGGGGAAGTGAGTCATCTTCATTGACCCAGAGTCCCCATTACTCCCTGAGATAACCAATGGAAACATCTGATGTCTATCTCCCCCTCTTTCTCCAGACCAGGCAGCCATACACAGACATGTGCAAATTCTCATGTTTGGAAAATGAAGCATACTATATGTATTGTTCTACAACTTGCTTTTCTCACCCATCACTACATCATGAGCATCTTTCCAAGTTAACAGATATCAATCAAATATATGTTTTAAATAGCTGCACACATTCCATAGTATGGGCATATGCCATAAGTAATTCCAATATTTCTCTGTTGGTGAAAATTGGTTGTGTTTCCAGGTTATAGTCCTGGAAGACACTGAGGCAACTGACCTGTACCATACAGCTCTACCCACTGGTGCTGCTTTCCAGAGATTCTACAAAGTCAGACAGCTTAGTTGAAGCATATGTATATTTTAAATTTTACTTGATAGTGCATGGTGACTCAAAAGCGATTACAACTGGATTTCCAACCAGGAATGTATAAGACTTCCAATTTCTGAATATCCTTGCTAGTAGTGGATAATTTTACTCTTTAAGTTTTATCAATGTGACAGACTTTAAAATACCTCATTTCTTATTTAATTTCCTTTTCTTCTACAATGTTAAGCATGTTCACATCTATGGGCTACTTGGATTCTGCATCCATATTCTTTGCCTACTCTTCTATTGTCTCATATATATTTTTAATTTTAGAAATTCTTTTAATATAAGGGGTATTAGCCCTTTTTCTTTCATATGCATTGAAACTTTTCTCCCAGTGTTTCATTTGTCTATTTTTCTTCTTATAATATATTTCCATATAATATAAAATTCACACAGTCTATTTTTTTTGGCTTTATTGTTTCCTGACTTTCTAGGAAAAATTTCTAACATTTAAATTATTTCACATTGTATAATTATACCTTTAATTTACCGTGAATTTGTCTTGTGCAATGGATTGACATTCAGCCTTTGCTTTCTCCGATGCTGCACACGTGGTTATGTCAGCGATGGTGCCATGGCATCCAAGTTCATCTAGTTGAACCAAACATTTCACACCGAGCCAACATACCATCTTTGTCAAGTGTGGTTTCTCACATGTGTTTGTGTCCATTTCTGGACATTTACTATATTGTATTAACATCTCTGTTTATGCCCGCACCAAGTCTATTTGGTTTTTAGTAGCTACATAGAAACATTTGATGTCCAGTGAGATACGTTCCTTCATACTACTTTCCTTCCATCATTTTCTTGGTTCTTCTCACACCCTTTTTGGGGAGGTTGGGGAACACGGATGTGAGAAACATAGATTGGTTGCCTCTCATATGCACCCTAACTGGTGATCAAACCTGCAACCTAGGTATGTGCCCTGGCTGGAGATCGACCCGAAACCTTTGGTGCATGGGACAATGCTCCATCCTACCAAACCCCTCAGCCAGGGCTGCACCCTTCTTATTTTATGCTAGTCTTGAAATCATTTACCTACCTGCTTCCTACAAACAAAACAAAACCCCAGGTGATGTTCTACTAGAAAATAAATTTGATTTAAACAATAATTTTAAATGGACAAGCACGTATAATAATCTCCTGCCATTTAGAAACATGGCATTGTTAGTAACCTATGATTTCTGTCTGGAAAACTGTGAGATTTTTTGAAATTAATTTTTTTTTGAGATTTATTTCTTAATGCTCCATGGAGTTTGGAAAGTAACTGGCAAATGTTGAAACACTCCTTCCTTCAGGATTCAAAAAACTTTTCTAGTCTAGATGTTCAACATGTTCTTCAGCCCAGGAAAATTTTTTCTATTATTAATTATTTTTTGCCTCTGTCCCCCATTTTTTGTTCCAGAATTTCTATTATTGCGTGTTATGTCTCTTAGATATGTCCTCCAAGTTTCCTACTTGTTTCCTCATGACTTCATCCTTTTTAGGCCTTCACTCCATATTGAGGGATTTCCGCCTCTTGATCATCTACATCACAAACTCCATTCTCTGCAATAACCAACCTCCTAATAATCAGGTTACTTGTTTGTTTTAAAGTTTAATTTTGATACCTTGATTACATCTTCCTGACAGTTCTCTGCTCTTTGTTGTTGTTGTTATTGTTGTTGTTGTTATTATTGTTAAGGTTCTCTCCTATTTGTCCCATCAGTTCTATTTCACTGAGACTTGCAGTTCTAAGGTGGGCACTCACTGTCAAGATTGTATTTCTCTTTTGTGAGTTTTCATTTTTCTCTCCTGACCAGGTTTTGTGCTCCTTTAGCTCTTGCAGGGCTCAAGTTTTTGGTCTCCTGAGCCACGGCAAACCAGCCAGAGCTGGAAGACCAATAGTTTCTTCTCCTACTGCCTGTCAGTGAATCGGTTCACAAACAGTTAGTCCTCTGAGGAACACGAAGAACTGCCCCTCTAGTCCCCAGGCTCCCCAGGGCAGGCAGCTCACTCTCCATCAGAAAGACCTGGGCGTGCTTCTCTCTTCCAGTGGTGTTACCTCTGGTGTTGACAGCACAGAAGTGCCTTCCCAGGCCACGGGGAGCAACTGCATAGATGAGGATCCTTCTCAAAGTGAG
The DNA here is from genome assembly GCA_039655065.1 of Glossophaga mutica. NCBI lineage: Eukaryota > Metazoa > Chordata > Mammalia > Chiroptera > Phyllostomidae > Glossophaga > Glossophaga mutica. The sequence continues at coordinate 139,247,539 of CM077305.1, read as the reverse complement.
AGAATTCTCAGGCTCCGTGGGGCCCAGAAGGTAGTTTCTAAGGCTGGTCTTTGTTTTGTCTTGGGAGAGGATGCTCTTTTCTTCTGCATCAGTTTTCTAAGTGCTCACTAGGCATTAGGAACAACCATGTTGCTGCTATACCTGCTTAGTCCCAGCAGATCCCAAGAAAGCCAAGCCCTCATAAGTGCCCGGCAGCCCCTCCTGCAGAGCGAGGCAGGGAGGGGCATTCAATCATTTTCTCACCTGCCCCATTACTGCGATTGAGCAGAGCAGATGGGAGCACTTGTGCTACTTGTCAGATGGTTATCTTCCAGTTATAGAGAAACGGAATGATAATTTACACAGGCTAAGCTGTAACATTTTTCTACGACATGATTATTTCATACTTTTATACAAATGGATAGGAGATCGGATACTAAGTGTTCAATGTAGATACATCTGGGTACACCGTTTTATTTGTAAGAAGTATATATTTTTGAGAAGCCTCACAATACATGAGTCTGTCAGAGTCTATGTCAGGGATTCCAAATAGCTCAGCAACTGCCCCTGAGAGACTCCCAGCCATGACCATGAATTACATCCTCACTACTCGCTGAGGCTAGGCCAACCTCTCGGCCTGAACTATTCCTTCCAAAGAATATTTCAGTCTAATAGTTTCTGAGGCATGCATTTTGGTTTTGGCTTTTGGTTAAGGGTAACATGAGGAGCCTTGAGACCTATACATCCTTAGGGTTTTCAAGAAATATCATGTTCGATTACTCTTGATTCACAGTGCCTTAGCAATACCACATAAGAATTTCCAGTAAATATAAAATCTTCTAACTAGGCATGAAACATTAGCAGTAGGCCAAAGTAGCCTAATTTTTTTTTTCTGGAAACTTTGTCTTCTTAAAAGAAAATCTAAAACAAATATTAAAAAATGCTAAGATTTGTTAAATAGGGATAGACAGATTGGTGCTTGTAATGTTCCTGTCTATATTATTCTGTAGGTTTAATGTATGTTGTGTTCAGTTTAAAAGACTGTTATTGACAGAAGTGGTATTATTCTGCAGACTTATGTAATAAGCTGAGGATCAAACAATTAAAAATACATTTATACATTTATAAGCTGTTAATTTGTACTGAGCAAAGGTCAGAATGTGCATTTTTGATTTGAGCAAACAAGGATATTTTCAGTGTCCTACCTACACTCTATCATTTCTGTTTTCTTCTTTTGACTCGCCCTGCTTACCTCAGGATTAATGAAGCAACCATTTAGTTAGCTTCCTGGTTGGGTGTCTGAAGGCGAAGCAGGTAAAGGAGGCTCTCCACCAGATAGACAGGCCCCTCCAGGGGCCCAAGCACTCTGCTCCATATAGACCCCAAGGCTCCTCTGAGTAGTTCATTATCCCTCAGTCCATATTGAGATTATGCCAATAGTGATGGTATAAATGTGTACTGTAAGACCGTGTAGATCACGGTGACACATTCATGATTTTTCCTTGCTGTATCACGTAGTGCTTTATTTTCTTTGTTCAAAAGATGACAATTACACAACCATGTAGGGAAAAAATATATATGTGTAACACATTCATAACCTGTTTTTCAATGACAAAGAGAGTGACAGAGAAACAGGAGAGAAGAGGGAGCGGGAAGGGAGAGAGAACATGAACTTGAATCTCTGTAATGACAAGGGGCACACTGATCCAAGCAGGGTTAGGAGACCCCCTACTGGAGTAGGTTTGCTCAGGAACCTAATGGAATGGTGAAGGAGTCCAGGCCCTGCAGCTGCTCTGAAACCTTCTGATTCTGATATTTACATCCTACTGGTTCACTTTCTTTCCTTCCCTTTAATTAGAGGGAATTGCCATGTTTTCTTTTTTATACTAAAGGTCATTGTCAGACAGTCAGGCCTTTCCTTAAAGTTCAGATTTAGCATTTCTGAATATAAGACAGAACAGTGTTTGGGAACTGCCTGCAGGCTTCCGGATACGTGTTGGCTTACTGGTCCCAACGCAGCCATCTGGAACAGCCATCGTGGAAGCTAAGCCTTTCTATCCAACATAGTCCATGGTCCTGCACCAGTGACATCCTGATGCCACCTTCAGAAAGAAGGGGCAGCTACATGCTGGCCTCTGCCTCTCAGACCTTGCAATGGTAGCTTTCATGTGGTGCTGCTGCTCATGGTGAGTGGTGTGGGTACTTGGATTCGCTACTCTTGAAAACACTGACATTGCAGCATCTCGAGATTTTCAAAGTTGCATCCCTTGGATTTTCTATTCAATTAAACTGAGGCTTACATGCAGGAGCATCTTACTTGTAGCCAGAAAGCACCCACCCATGGTATAAATGAGAAACCTTTGAAATAATCCAACTATAAGAAACTCACCTGTGGAACATCTCCCACTGTCTATGGACAAGAAAAATAAAATCACTACCTAGTCTGACAGGTCAAGCCATCCTTCTGCACTAAACCTTCCTCTTTTAGCATAAAATACAAATCTTTTACCAATTCGGCAAGTCCTACACTTATGGTTTCAGCCACCATTCGCCGTACACTCTGCACCTCACTTGTTCGATTTCCATTTTAGCACTTCCCACCAAACAAGTGTTAGTTGTGCATTGTTTTTACCAGTCCTTTCCCCCACCGTGAAGTCCACATGAGAGAGAACTCGGAGAGGACTCCTGTGCTCCCAACACCTAGGGCATTAGCACTCTGTATATATTTGCTGAACAAATGAATGAAATACGGATAAATAAATAGACTTTTCTTCCTGTTTCCTCAAAACTCAGGTAAATAGTATAATTATTATATTCTGCTTCCCATTAGAGCACCGTAAAGCATTTTATAAATGTCATAGGTAAGTAACTACCTTAGCTAAACATGCTACAGTTGATACTACTAGTTACTATTAATATCACAACATGGGATAACTGACATTATACCTTGTCACTTGTGAAGAAAAGCTACACAATGTGTCTCATGCCTGTGATGCTCTCCATTCCTTACACTTGTCAACATGCTGTTCTTGAGCTCTTCTTTGTCAGGTGTCTCTTTGAGAATCTGATTAAATCTACAGGATTCTATACTCAGAAAAATACATGCATACCTACTTCTCTAGAACACGTGTGGGTTCATGAACTCTCCTAAGCCCACCCATAGCTTAGGCAGGAAGTTTCTGTTATGGAGCTTTAGAAAGAACTGTGTATGTATGCACGCTCTGGCCGAGGTATCAGAAAGTCATCTTCCACAACCTTATATATTCATTACACTGAATCTACTGAATTACTCATTCCCTTTCTGGAGGGTTTGTTTTGTCCTGATGCGGCTGATGATGGTGGCCATGGTGTTGGTGGTGGTGCGTGCGTGTGTGTGTGTGTGTGTGTGTGTGTTCCCAGTAGGATTCACATACCTAAACGTATGGGAAAGTGGTGGGGGCCTTGGATTGCATGGCGGTTATGTCACTGCAGCCATCAGACTGCAGGCCAGTAATACCTCTCTGATCACTTTCCTTACCTTTAAAAATAGGAAAATAACATATACACTAGGGCACTGTTACAAGAAAAAAAGAAGACAGGTAAAGTCACCTCGGTACTGCATACTTGGTGTAGCTAAACACTCAACGAAAGATAACTATTACTATCCTTGCTTAGATACCACTTTTCTTTTTCTGATGTTCCCATCTCCCTCCTCTCTGGGAACTCAGGCCAACCTACCAGGTGAACCTGTTTTAAAAGTCCTTCTGTGTTTCTGTGTAGTGATACACATTGACCTTTCAGTGTGCCCTTTTCTCTATGATTTTTCTAAAAATGGAACTAATTCAGAATTTATTGCAGTTCGCAAAGAATGAAAGATTAAATCAATGTTGCATTACATGGAGAAATTAACCCAATTATCCTTCGAAATGGCAATATATTTGTCACATAACATCAGTATCATTAAATAAGAGTAGAAATTACATTACCTTAAACATACACCAGATGGCTCTAGGGTGACATGGTTATTAAAAAAAATTAAAGTCTTGATTGTTTATAGCTTCCCCAAGGGCAAAATTATCTAATCTGTGCCTGTGACTTAACCCCAGCAACCAACTGAGGGACACAGGATTGAAATATAGTTTAATTTATGGTACTCCCAACAATTTGCCATTCTTTTCAAAACACAACTCTGGGTTATTAGTCTAAACAGATTTGAAGATGTCAACATAAAACAAAAAGATGGTGACACCCAGGTTTCTAAGGTGAGTGTTAATTGATGTCAAAGCACAAGAAAGAAATAAAATTTTGTTTGCAGATGCTCAATTGAAAGTTTAAAAACTCAGAATGATAAATTATGCAGCTACTCAAAATGTGGCCTCAGAAAGAACTTTAGGCCAGGTTTTTTTCTTCATTTTGTTATTCATTCACTAAACACACACACACACACACACACACACACATATATATGTATATATATATGTATAAATTGTATATTTGGATATTTAAAAATGTTGTGCTCTTCTTTGTGCCAGACACTGTTCTAGGTCCTGCAGATTCAGTGGAGAGCAGACAGACAGATATGCTCTGTCCTTGGGGAGCTGATGTTCGTGCCCCTGCATGGGAGGGCTAGGAGGGGCGGTAGTAGTGAGAGAAAATGAAGGTTTTGTTTTTTATTTCACTTAATGAATTTTTTTTCCCTTAATCTGACTTACAATCATATATAAATATATGTCTGCAACAAAATAAGCAAATTAATTAAGACATGATTAATTTATCATTCTTCCTTTAAAATTCAACCAATCAACCAAAGATTTGGCAAGTTACCTTGTAAAAATTCTCTGTCCTAAGTTCTCTGAAACCCATAAAATGATCGCCTACTGAATTTCTTTAATCTTCCAGCAAAAAGGTTGGTTCTGCAGCATTCCTGAGCCTGAGATTTTGGAATCAGTGCTTGGGATCAATTTTGTTTCTTGACTCTCAAAAGTCAAATGAGCTGCTTCTGTGGTCACTATAGCAATTCTAAAGCAAATGGTTACTCAGATACCACAGCTGAGTCTGTGAGGCCCTACGTACTTCTCCCCCCACCACCCCCGACTTCCTTAGGGGGACACCATTATGTCTTGACCCTTTTTTTCACATCCCCATAATTCCTGGACTCCTAGTTCTGAACTCTCGCTTCTGTGTTAACGCAGAGTGCCTTTGGCTGTGTGATACTCTAGACTTGCATTGCCCAGCGAGGCTGTCATAAGCCACATGTGGCTGCGGAGCATTTGAGATGAGACCAGTCCAAATGGGGATGTGCTGTTAAGCATAACATACACGCTGGGTTTCTAAGCCTTACTATGACAAAGGAGAATATAAAATATCTCATTAATATGTTTTTATATTGCTTAAATGCCAAAATAATATTTTTAAAACTAGGTTAAATAAAACCTACTATTAAAATTCATTTCACTTGTTTCTTTTTACTTTTTAAAAACATATCAACTAGAAAATTTTAAATTACATATGTGGCTTGCATTATATTTCCATTGGACAGCTCTGCATAGATCCCCTTAACGACATGTTGGATTTCAGTTTTCCATATGGTTTAAGGCTGTGTGCTTCCCTGGTAGGAACTCCCCGATCCAACTCCTGCCGTTCACCCAACCTCAACTTTTCACTCCCACCTTGATGGTCAGGCTGTTTGCCAGACACAAGTTCTGTTTCAGATGTTCTAGATGAAATGCAAATACAAAGCAAAACACAGCATTATTTTATAATAGTTGTCTGTGACAGTTCGGTCCAATGCCGTCACACAATGCACTGTGCAAGACGCCACACGCACCACAAGGAAACTAGACCCGTACGGGTGCGGCTCCTGCCTGCATTGCGCTCACAGCCGAGTGGAAGGGGAACGGCAAGTGGGCAAAGCCAGGAGAGAGCAGGGAGGCGGGCTTCACCGGAGGGAGCTGGTGACCTTACTGTTACACATCACCCTGTCATCCCCTCTACTTGTTTTTATCAGAAAGTCATAATGTACCACAGGGATTTAGAGGTGAGAGAAAACCCAGGTCAGTGAGGAAATCAGGAGGTCTCCAGAAAGAGATAGTAAAGGAGTTCATGCTTAGAAGTTGAGGTGAAGGAGGAGGCGGGGCGGTGTGGGGAGTATTTGGGAAAGAACAAGTAATGGAGTTTGGCTGGAGAGACAGACGGAGGGTTGGGACATAAGAATGCAAGAACACTAGATCCCCACCTGAGGGGTTTTATTTAATGTGCTCGGCACTGGTGAACCATCAGCTCTATGCTTTAAAGAGGATAATCAATAATATTGTATGAATGAAGTTAAATGAGGGAGAGGCCAGAAGTGAGGGGACCGGTAGGGAATTCCTGGAAGAGTCTGTGCCAGAGAGACTGTCATTCTCCTTTTGTACTCCTGGTACACATCACCAGCTGGTCACCACATTCTCCCCTGAAAGCCACCTCTGAATTTCTCTCAACACAGTGTTGCAAAAGGCTATGAACACAAGGAAGTTGCTTTTCTAACTTTCAGTTATCGAAAGTATTAGAACCCCTCCCTAGAGTGGTATCAACACTCACAAAGGAGGAAAAATGTAAAATCATCTTCAAGGTTGCATGTAATCATCTGGCAGCCCACTGGAGAGAGGGACTAGGACTGTCCCAAGCACTCACACCTGCTGGACTGGGATGATAATGGTGCCACTGATCAAAACAGAAAACCGCAGGAAGACTGCAGTCTTCCCTTAAAGAATTTGACTTAGGCATGTTGTATATGAATTGATGGTGGATAATTTAGGGAGAAAATTCCAGGAAACCTTGGGATATGCACCTGGAGCTGCGGAAAGTGGATGGTCAGAAGGCCTTGATGGGAAAGTTGTCTACTCAAAAGTCATAGCTGCTAAAGACACGGGCTGACATTGAACTGAAGGGGAAGGTCTGAGGAGAGAATTTAGAGCATGTCTACATGTTCATGGCCAGCTGAAGGAGTGGAGGTAATATATGTATGATAACGGAGGCCCCAAGAGAACAGAGCTCTTGAAGAGCCTTAGAGACTGAGAGGGGAGAATTTTAAGATGAATGCAGTGCTTTGTTTCAAAGGCCAAGGTGGCTAGGGGTGATAAGAAGAAAATCCTATTTGTTCATTGGAAATCACTGGTAATCTCTGAGAGAGTCCTCAGAGTTAGAGATGGTGGGAATGTAAGGAAGTCTACAATACAGTGACTATTAAAGGCACAAAAGCAGTGAGCATAGGAAAGGACAAGAAAAGAAGTATTATTTTTTAAAAAAATTATAGGAAAAACTACATTTTGGCTTTTTTTAGGCAACAGAAAACTTGAAATGGGTATATTGATAGGCTAAAAGGAAGTCTTTGCTGTGAAGAACAGGATTAATGCTAAGCAGGAGACGGTGTCATCAACAGAGCAAAACTCAGGACATTTAAGAGAATGTGATCAAGGGCACAAGTGGGGTGAACCTGGGGGAGGCCAGAAGGTGGACCCTCTGAGCAAGTCATAAAGGAAGAAAAGGGGACTAATGACACAGGAATATTTAACAACTTGGGGAAGGTGAATAACTTGTCATCAGTCTTTGCTTAAGTTTGGGAGACAAGATTCGAGTTTGGACCTCCCTGGCTCTAAAACCCAGACTCATGGCCATTACCTTAAGTCCTCAGGGGTCTGAACTGTATTCCCCTGTCACAGAGCCCGGCAGACAGAAATGAATGTTTGCTGAGTATATGAATTAATGAATGACCAAGTCAGTGACTATCCGTTAATATTGTGCAATACTTTAGATGTAGAAGCTACAGGAAAATGGGCAACATACTCATTAATCACTGGAAATACCATTTTCTGATGGTTTTTCATTTTGGCCACACAAAATGCTGGCCATCAACTCTGGCTCAAGGCCCCAGGCCTACTCAGGCTACCAGGCGGCAAGACCTGACCCAACACATGACGGCTGGTCAGCCATCATCCTGAACGCAGCTGAGTCACAGGACTGTCTGGTGAACAAAAGCATGTGGCTTCACGCAGGCTTCCAAGTGAGGCAAAAAGGCAGACTAGTTTAATGAATTTTTAAAGAATGAACATGATATAGAAGTACTGTCTACAATACTAAATGATAATTTAGACTGAAAAAGAGCTCAATTCAACATGTCTATCCTTCGCCACTGTATTTACTTCGCCAGCTTGTTTCAAGCAGAATCAGTAACTACCCACGTCTTCATGCCAACGAAACTGTTATATAGCTCTCAGAGGGAGGGTGGTGAAAATAAAGATTTATGGCTTAAAAAATGTTTTAAATACTGCTCAATGAAAATATTACAGAATAATGAATTCTCTTCCACTCTTCTCCCAAACATTTTCTATTTACAAACACCATTGGAACAAAATATTATTTTATTCATAGTGAAAACAAAACTTATTGGCAGTAAAAACATTATGTAGAAGCTATCCTATTAAACATGAGTAAGGCAAATTATTTGCAATAATTTTATAGATAAAAACAGATAAGTTTATATGGAGCCAATTCTGTTGCTCCGCAATGTACTTTGAATTTAATATCTTGATGTTTTTATCTCTTTTAACAAAGCATTTGTCTCTTTGGATGAAATGTGTCTCATCAACCACGCCTGGTCCCTATCTCACTTGCTATAAGAAAGTGGGTTGGAAGAATCCTCACCAACACTAATAACTTACTCTAAACTAGTTTACTGATGTCCACTAGAATTGTTGCATTTTTAATGTATACTGAAAAGAAAACTTTTGGGAATGACTCTTGTTGCAGACCGTTCAGCCTGGTTTCAGGAGTTGTAACCCTCACCCCATGGTGGGCTGTGTAAGAGCCCAAAGGACCCACTTCATCTGGGTCTGTTCTGTCACAAGGACGTGACCTACTAAGGAGACAAAGCTTATCTCCCTGGCAGGAGTGCTGCTTCTGCCTCATCCATCTCTGGCCCCAATGCTTGGTTGGTAGTCAATGCCGGGTAAGACTCCTCATGGGAGGGGCAACCTAAGCCAGACACAATCACTTGGGAGGCCCTCATGGAAGGACTCAGGGTGGGGGGTGCTACAACAAAGAGGATGTGATGGACCCTCGCCCCCCGGCTATTCTGACATAGCCCGAGTCCTCATTTCTGTCTGGGAGATGTCTTCTGCTTCCTAATAGGCTTAAAGCCTGAAACTATGAGGGCAAGAGGTGCAGCCCTGTGCCGGCCAGGACGGTTCCCTGGGTGATCGGGCATAAGAAAGAATTCCTGAAGTCCTGTGAAACCTGCTTTGATAAGAGTGCACTCAATAAAATGATAAGTGTCCCAGGAGGAAATGAGTATGTCTCTCAAAGTTTGGCAACCCCCTTTCCTGACAGACACTGACTCAGATTAAGCCCTCAGATTTCTTTGAAATGTTAACCATTGTTCGATCTTTGCCACCTGACATACCTGTATTCCTGTGTATTTGAGCCCAATAAAAGCCTAGTGAGGATGGGGCTCTGGGTCACTCTCCTCTGAGAGTTTGACCACCTTTCCTCCCCAAGCAGATCATGTCCTGGTAGTTTTTATTTTCAACAGTGACGGAGGGATGGGACTCTGCGGGCAGAGCCCACCCCCCATCTGGCACCCAGGACAGGGGCTCCCGCAGACTCCAATGGAAATAACTCTGATACCTAACTTGGGGAGATAATAGAAAAGAGAGTCCATATCTGGTTCTCTTAAAATCTTACTATTGGGATCATCACTTAACTCCATTAGGGTTTAAGGCAGCCTTCACCAACTCTATCGTAACTGCTTGGCTTCCCTGGAGAACTCATCTATAATGTTAAAAAAACATTAACATTATTATCAAGTTATGATCAATGTTCTGTTTCCCTAAATTCAATCAGAACATTCCTCTATGTCTCCTTTATGTTAGAATATTGACATTTATTTTTATCTGAAGTAATTATCTCTATTGAGAATTAAAATGTCAGTTGTGGGGGAGGCAGAATGGGTAAAGGGACTCAGATGTGCGGTGAATAATGAAAACTAGACTTGTGGGTAAGCATACTATAGTGCTTACAGGTATCGAGTTATAATGCTGCAGACCTGTGACTTATATAATGTTATAAGCCATTATTACCTCAATTTTAAAAAGTCAAATGTGTTAAAGTTTCAATGAATTAGAAAACTAAACTCACCCAAAGTGTTCCTTAATCATCTCATACTATGTGACAAGCTCCAAAACACAAACCAGTTATCAGGGAACAATACTGATAAACATGATTTTTCTGGAACAAATATTTTCCATCACTTGATGTAATCACAACTTCTCTCCAGATCCTTGCTTTCTCACTGAACACATCCAGCCTTGGTAATCTCAAGACAATCATTACAGGGTTTTCTGCTCCTCTTTTTCCTGTTTCACTAAACTGGAGAGTCATATCATTGGTTTTCTTTTACTCCTCCCCTTCTTTTTCTACAATATTAGAGAAGGGATGGGAAAGAAAAGTATCAATTTTTTGGTACCTATCACAAGTCAAACACTGTGCTGACAAATCTCAGCTAAGATTCCTAATAATCCTATTCCATCCACATTTTACAGATGGAAAAATACACCCAGAGAGATTAACAGCTAACATGCAGAGGCAAGATTGGCACCCCAGTATGACTCCAAAGCCCAGCGCCTTCCACTTCACTCTGCTGCTGTACTAAGGGTTATGTTTCAAAGTGCACTTCCTCCCCCCCAGGGTGCTGTGTTGTGAATGAGTCACTTCCTTACTGCCAACAATAGAGGATGGAGTCACTAAGTGTAATGACTGGGTCCTAATTCTTTTCCTTCCCCATTGCAGTTACCCCATTTCAAAATTATATGTGAAACTATTGAATACCTCAGAGAATTCACACACAATCTTAAAAACTCATTCATTTAACATCTCTTTTTAAAAACCAGTGTGAAACTTATCCCCATGGAGGGCTACAGTCACCATCTCCTAGACTTCTGAATCTAAATCAGAACTGTAGATGAAAAGCTACTTTCTTCAGAGAAATAATTTAGAATCTAGAGAAAAAGTAAATTCTTCAGGGTAGGTGGCTGAAGCTCCTTCCTCTGGCCTCTAGAGGGCAGTACAGTGTGAGCAATGCTCCAATCCTACATTCTAACCACTTCTCACACTTGCTTTAGTTAGTGTGCCTGGCTCACAGCCTAGAGCAGAAAAGGTTCGAGGAATGAATGAGGGAAGGAAAAAAAAACTGTAACTTTGGCAGAACAATTACATTTAATCTTGCTTTATCTTAACCAAAGGATGAATCAAATACAAGTAAAATAAAAAATATTCATAAAGGAAGAAAATAGTATACCACTAAGTACCGATGCTCTATGTAAAGTGGAATAAATAAGTTATTGGAATCTTTATAGACGCTTTAAAGAAGTTATATAGAATCTTTTCAAATGCAGCAGGATACAACAACAACACAGATTTAGTGGATTACTTAGGTTTTTCTAATATCCGCATTTCATTTATATGATGTTGAAGAAATAAATCAAGTACACATATCTCATGAGGTGGTCTGTATTAGGTTTCAGTACCGGAGGATATTTTAGATTTATTAGATTTATATAGTGATTTTCCTTGAAGAGCTAAAAGTGCTTTCTTTACCCATAACATTTATATAAAGAACACCAAACATTTCCCAAAATGCCAAAAGCAACTCAGGTAAACAGCAGAGCCCAGAATATGAGAACAGTGAGAAAATACAAAGAGAAATGTGGATTCAAATAGATCTAAAAAAGGCACCGTGGAGTCAATCAACCCTTTCTGCACAGAGTGCCCCCATGTCTGTGAACACATGGTCACGGTGTCACTCCTGAGCTAGTGAACAGATACTCCAAGCTGGATGACCCTTCTCAAATATGCAGTGATACAAGAAAAATGCTGTAATTCCAGGGAAGTAAACAGGCAGGTGGCCCACTGCCTATATTCAAGGGCTCAGGGTCTGCCATGCAGGATACACCTTCCGACCCCTGACATCATTTTGGAAATCTGAGGAGTACAAAGTCAAAGATGAACATAAAGTGATATTTGTTTATTATCTGGCCCTGCTTCCACCTGGATGTACTGAAATGTTACTAACTATTTTTTTAGGCAGTTAAAAATGTATAGGCAAGAGTCAGCCTCTGGAAGAAAGATGAACTGTGTGAAGATTCTACCCCTCACATTGGAATAAAATAGGAAAATTTTAACAACATGTAATTAGTTCTGTAATTGTAGATGCATGTAAATCTGGAAGTTTTCTGAACCATATCCTTTATGACTATTTAAGATAAGAGATTTATTACATTATGGGAAACTAAATAGCAATGGAATGTCAAGAATATTGATTATTTGTATTGCATTTTCCAAAAGAATATATATAAATGAGCTGTGTTTATCTTCACGGTCCTGTGAAAATATATCAAAACTTTAATTCTTGTGCTGCTGAGATAAATTAAATTAATAGATCTGATCTTGGCTGTATGAATAGGTATTGAATTTAGTAGAGAGACTTGTAGCGTCTTATCTCTTTTAGAAACCTAAAAATAACAACTGGATGGAATTTCTCCCCAAGCCTGATGAAAAGTGCAAACACATTTTCCATAGTTACCACAGGAAAGGGAAGTAGGTCTTCATGTTGCTAAGGATGAAATAGCATTGATGTGAACAGTATGAGCCTTTTTATTCAGAGACATTCAGCTGATTCCTGGAATCTGGCATGTATAGAAGTAGCTAGGCATAAGACTTTCAAAACACTACTGATTAATTTGGGGTGAAGGTACTGATTGCTTGGAATTTAAATAGAAGGGCAACAATCACTAGAGGTAGGGGGCTTCTAAAAAATCAGTTACTTTAGAATCTAAAGAGAGATGTGAATGAGACTTCCAAAAGTGGAAGATCAGCAAAACTATACCTCCTCCATGAATGTACATTTTTGGTTACTTTTTAGCAATGTGCCCATGAATAAGGAATGCTAAAAGGAAAGGAACAGAGAACTAAAGGCTTAGACTCCCCCCAAAGACAGGGAGAAATTCCCAGCAGGAGGGTGGTCAAGTCTTCAGGACATTCAGGTTGGCCTTTCCACCGTCTCCTCGGTTCTGCTGAGTGCGGTGCAGTGGAGGAGGCAGAAGGAGGGGTCAGCCCCACCCTTGCAAGACCAGCATCGAGCCCCTCTGCCCGGAGCTGACAGCTGTGCTATTGGGTAAGAGTTTTTCCTCACATGCAAACTGGAGATATTAATGCCACCTAGGCACTTATTCCAAGGTAAGCCCTTAGCCCAATGTCTGGTACTTGACAAATACTCAATATTCTGTTAATTATTAGAGCTACGTAGGTGCAATATGTCAGCTCCAGAAGCACATGAAGAAAATTCAAGACAATGAAAATATTCCCTATCAGAGGGAGGTAGTAACTCAACAGTGGAGAAACCTGGAGAATAGTACCTCAGCCACATGGTCAGGATGAATGTAATCAGTGGTAATTCTTGCTGATAGCAGGTCCTGATCCGATGTGATGAAGGGGACACTTTCCTCTGTGGTCTTCTTCCAAGAACCCCAATGCTGGACAAACCCAAACTGCATAAATTCTATGGAATACCTGACTATTCACCTCAAAGCAATTAAGGTCATTAAAAAAAAAAAACACCCCAAGGAAAATCTGAGAACCTGTCTCAGACAAAGGAACTTAAGGAAAGAGGATGTTTAAATATAATGTAGTATCCTAGCTGAGATTCTGAACCAGAAAATATATATATATATTAGAAGAAAACTACTAAAATTTCAATAAGTTTAAAATTTAACAATAATAAACAACTGTTGCGGACCGTTCAGCCTGGTTTCAGGAGTTGTAACCCTCACCCCATGGTGGGCTGTGTAAGAGCCTAGGGACCTACTTCATCTGGGTCTGTTCTGTCACAAGGATGTGACCTACTAAGGAGACAAAGCTTATTTCCCTGGCAGGAGCACTGCTTTTGCCTCATCCATCTCTGGCCCCATTGCTTGGTTGGCAGTCAATGACGGGTAAGACTCCTCATGGGAGGGGCAACCTAAGCCAGACGCAACCACTTGGGAGGCCTCATGGAAGGACTCAGGGGGGTTGCAGCAAAGAGGGTGTGATGGACCCTCACCCCCCAGCTATTCTGACATAGCCCGAGTCCTCATTTCCGTCTGGGAGATGTCTCCTGCTTCCTAATTGCCTTAAAGCCTGAAACTGTGGGGGTGAGTGGTGCAGCCCTGTCCTGGCCAGGACGGCTCCCTGGGTGATCGGGCATAAGAAAGAATTCCTAAAGTCCTGTGAAACCTGCTTTGCTAAAAGTGCTCTCCCTTAGGTGATAAGTGTCCCAGGAGGAAATGAGTATGTCTCCCAAAGTCTGGCAACCCCCTTTCCTGACAAACACTGGCTCAGATTAAGCCCTCAGATTGCTTTGAAATGTTAACCATTATTTGATCCTTGTCACCTGACATACCTGTATTCCTGTGTATTTGAGCCCAATAAAAGTCTAGTGAAGATAGGGCTCTAGGTCATTCTCCTCTGAGAGTTTGACCCCTTTCCTCCCCAAGCAGAAGATGTCTTGGTAGTTTTTATTTTCATCCATGACGGAGCTATGGGGCTCTGTGGGCGGAGCCCCCCCCACATCTGGCACCCAGGACAGGGTCCCCCGCAAACAACCAACGTTGGTTCCTGATTTGTGACAAATGCACCAGAGAAATGGAAGATGGTAACCACAGGGCAATCTGGGTGTGTGGTACATTAAAGCTGCGTATTAACTTTGCAACATTTTCATAAATGTAAAACTGTTCTAAAATAAAACATTTATTTTAAAGTAGGCCCCATGAAAAACATGGTGCTCAATCTATTGTGGCAACATAGTTAACACCTGTAATAGAAGATCAGGCAGTGCAGTGACAGAACTGCCTGAGGACAAATCTGTTTCTAAGTCTCATCCACAGACATTTTACAATTTGCTGTATTAAATGAATAAGTACACTGACTGCTATATTCTTAAATACTCCTAAAGCATGGTTAGTTAAATGCCCATCTAGCGAATGCTAGTTCAATAAAATGTTAATCAAACAAAAACCTGCCAATCTTGATGGGTGGAAACGGTGGATTTTGGAGCCAAGCAAACTGGGCTCCAAGCGTTGGCCCTGGCACTCACACTGTCTCATTCAGGACAAGTTAAGTCAACCACTCTGATTTTCGTTTCTCTGTCTATTAAACAGGTTTACTTATCTGTCAAGGTTCTGAGGAGCATTACATGACATACCCTCAGTATCCAGCATTGCAGACACTCAAGAAATGTCAGTTTCCTCCCTTTCTACTTCTATTTTCAGCTGCTACCATCCAATCGCCACTCTGACATCTCCGCTTGGATGTGTTCCACATATCTCATATTTAACAGGTTTCAAACTAAGCTCCTGATTCATCTTACACCTCCTCACACACTCCTTCTCCTGCCAACACATTTTTCTCCTAGATTTCCCCAATTCAGTAAATGGACCATCAGCCCACCAGCCACCCAGATGCTCCTGCCAGCAATGTAGGAGTGACTATCCTTGACTCCGTCCTTTTTCTCCCTCTCGCTCTCCACCATCCAATCCATCAGCAAGCCTCGTCCTTTTTAATCTGGGAGATATTTCTCAGACCTGCCCACTTCTCTCCATCTGCCTTGCCACCAGACTATTCCAGGGATTTAGTGCCTTTGCAGGATTCATTTCCATTTCTGCCTCCCACAGTCAGTTTCCCAGATACTGACCAGAGTATAGCTTTAAAAACATTCACCAGGACACATTTTTTCCACACTTAACAGATTTCAAGGACTTCTCATTACTTTTGGAATGAAGTCAGATCCCAGCATCCTGGCGTACCACCCTTCCTCTAACCAGCCTTTGGGGCCACAGGGACCTTCCTCAGTCGCCAGGGCCCTTCCCTCTGTTGGGAGTGCTATTATCCCCCCCAGCACTTCCCACAACCGACTGCTCCCAGCCTTTAGGGAGCCACAACTTCTCTCGTCGCCCCTCCTAATAAGATTTCCAAGGCCCACTTTTTCTTCTTTCATTGTTCAGTGTTCATTTTTCTGATAACAGTTTACAAATTTTATAATGCTTTATCTTTTTTTTTTTTTGCTGTCAGTCTGACTTCACAATTTTGTGAGCTTCTAAAAAAAAGAAAATAGTCTTTTAATTCACTGAGACAGGCCTAGAAAACTGCCTGGTATACAGTAGGTGCCAATTTATTAAATAATTGAGTCAGTAAGTAAGATACCTTTCAGTTCTCCTGAAAAGCATCATAAAAAGGTGGACTCATAGAATGATCCCAATTTTATGTAAATAAATCATATGATACATATAAATAAAAAGACAAAATTTAATAAAATTTTTATGGTGATTAATTTTAGTGATATAATTTTTTATATTTTTGTGCTCTTCAATTTCTGTACCATGAATGAGTAAATGCCTTGATGATAGGAAACATTTTTTATCTTACACTAAAATATAGAATAATTAATTCATGATCAAAAGTATAAGGTGTGTTCTGGGTAAGTGAAAACCTTTTTGTGTGTGCTGGCTTCTAAGGAGGGTCTTGTTATTTTATTCTGTAAAATACATGGTTTCTGAAGTCTGAAGTTATTGTTTGAATTTCAGCACCAACCAGCTCTGTGTTTGACAAGCAGAATCCTTGCAGAGTTTCCTTGGATGTGAAGTAGAGATGACAACAATAATGCTTGCCATATCTTTGTCTTTTGTGAATTATAAAATACCATAAAATTTAGTTGTTACAATCCTTTTTTAGTCTAGTATGTATGCTACCAAAATCTTCCA
This sequence comes from Glossophaga mutica, assembly GCA_039655065.1. Lineage (NCBI taxonomy): Eukaryota > Metazoa > Chordata > Mammalia > Chiroptera > Phyllostomidae > Glossophaga > Glossophaga mutica. The sequence continues at coordinate 139,230,755 of CM077305.1, read as the reverse complement.
GAAGAGATGAAACATATTCTCTATATAAAATATATTAATATGCTGAAATATTAAGAAAGAAGTTTCTCTCTGTAACTGGAGGAGCTATTTCATCAGTTAGTACCATACACTTGAGCAAAATGTTCTTTCTCCAAATAAATAATAATGATGCTGCTGTCACGAAGATTCAGAGAGAAAGATAGGTTTGCTGCCCCAAAAATTTTATTTGGCAAAATGATTCAGAGTAGAAATAAAATGAATATGAATGAGTCAAACCCTAGAGGTCTGACTACAAATATCTATTCTGTCTAATTCATTCATTCAATCAACAAATATTTAGTAAGTTTCAACTATGTACTAGGCACTTTTCTGAGCCCTACAAATATAGCAGTTTTAAAAAATGTACAAACATTATACTTCCATTGGGTAAACAAGGTAACTGAGTAAATTATACAGAAGTGATAAACAGAGAAATATAAAACAACAAAAGGAGACAGAGAGTTCCAGCCCAGGATAAGAAGCTGCAATTTAAATATGGTAGTCAGAGAGGGTCTTACCAAAAAGGTGACTTACCAAAGAAGATCTGAATTGGGTAAGGGGGGCAAACTACGTGGCTACCTGGGGAAGAGTAGTCCAAGTAGAGGGAACAGCAAGTATAAAAGAAGAGGCAGGTGCATTAGAAAAATATCGAAGGAATCAGTTGGGTAGAACTGAGTGAGCTGAGGAAGAATGGGAGGAAAAAAAAGTCAGAGAGAAAACAGGAAACCAGCCCCTCTATGGCCCTATCACTGCTGTTCCAACCTTGGATTCTACTTTAAGTGAAACAGAGAAACAGAAAGTGACACTATCTGTCTTGTGTTTTGACAACAGCTCTCTGTCACATTCCGCCGCTGTGCAGAGAACAAGCTTTGGAGACAAAGGTGAGGGTAGAAACATGGAAACCAGTTAGGAGGCTACTGCCTTCTGACAGAGATGATGTTGGCTTAGACCAGAGTGGTAGTGGTGTGGGTAAAGGTGGCAAGATTTAGGATATATTTTGAAGGTAGAACCAACAGGATTTGCTGTAGGCCTGGCTAAGAAGAGTCAAAGATGATTTGAAGATTTTAGGCCTAAGGAACTGGAGGAAGTAGCCACAAATCGACATGGAGAGAAGGCCTAGAGTTTGGTTTGTTTGGAGATCCCGTGGAGATAAGCAGGTAGGTAGGCAGGTGTGTACCCTAGCCTGGAGTTCAGGGGAGAGATCCAGAGCAGAGAGGCGTTTTAGGAGTCCCAGTGTATAGATCATATTTTGAGCCCCAGGAATGGCTGAGATCCCAAAGGCATGAATGTAGATAAAGAAATAATCCAAGTTCTGAGCCCTGGATATGAGAAGGAAAAAGCAAAAGAAAATTTGAAGGAGCAGACACAGGTAGGAGAAAATCCATAAGAATGCGTCATTCTAGAAGCCAAGTGTGAAAGGATTCCAAGGAGGAAGGGTTATTGGTCACCTGGTCAAAGGGTACTTCCAGGTCACAGAATACACAAACCTAAAAGTGACTGTCAGGTCTAACAGCATGGGGGATCATTGGTGACTTCGCAAGGACAGTTGCAGTGGATTGGTGGGCGTGAAACACTGACTAAAATGAGATGAGAGAAAGGGGAGAGTAGAAATGGAAATAGTGAGGACAGAACATGTTTGGAAGGTTTGATATCAAAGGACACAGAGAAGCGGACAGTGGATGGAATGAACAATGGTAGTTTCCAAGTAGTTCCCTTGATGGAAAGCAGCAAAACCGTCTGGAGGTTATGAAAGACATCAAGGAAGGTAGAGCTGGTGATGGGAAGTCTGGTGGGAGAAAGCTCTGCCCAGATGAGGAGTATGAGAAAGGAAGTGGTACATTAAGCAGAGAGCTACTTAAACAAATTGATAAATGGTGTCCTGTTGAATAAGAAAATGCCCCAAAGGAGGAGCGTATTAGACACAAATCTGTATTCCAGATTAATGAATTTCATCAACATACAAAAATCAATTGATGTGACATACCACATTAACAGAATGAAAAAATAAAAACCACATAATCATCCCAATAGATGCAGAGAAAGCAATTGACAAAATTCACCACCCTTTCATCATAAAAACTCTCAACAAACTAGCAATAGAAGGAAGTTACCTCAGTGGATTAGTAAATTTCAGCCTTTCAACTCTCATTTAATACAAAATATACCCCCAGTCCCTTGTGGGTAACTAGTTCTAATTTTAACATCTATTGCCTAAAAATTTATGACAAAAGGCTATCCTGAGTTCAGTAATCCTTTTACTTGAATTTTGTGTTTTACTAATCACAATACTGCTGCAAGAAAAGTAGTCTGTATGCATTTGAGACATCCTGTATTATTTTTTCAGTCTACAGATAACATTTGGTATGCATATGGCTCTAAGGATCCCACTTGCAATAACTGCTCATAGATGTCAAGAAGGTAGATTTCATAGTACATCACCTCTCTTCATTCTCATTTGTATGTTCATATATTCCTCTCATATTAATATTTACTGAACACCCATTACCATTACGTGCCAGGACTCTATCTGCCTCCATTTTCTTCCTTGGATTTTACATTCAGCCATGTGAGGGGAGTTTCCCAAGTATGATGTTATCTCTCTGGCTTCCAGAACTTTACTCACATTCTTCCTTGGCCCAAGGGGCCCTTTCTCCACTCTTCTCCCAGTCAGCTTCCAGCTGTCATCTTGGACTCTATGAAAACATCACTAACTCTGGAAAGTTTCATCTAAGATGACAGAACTTGTCCTTGGCATGGAGAAGAAGAACAGGGGTGCAAGCCAACATTAGGCACTGGTCCCCATCATTTCTCCTTCCCAAGCAAGGCCCTGGCTCCTCTATCCTCCTGTGCCCACAATCAATCTTTCTAGAGTTTGAGATCCAGAGTGCATTGAATCTTAATGTCTGCAATAATTTCCAAAGATGGATGACAATGCAGAACATTATAAGCACTTTAGGATAAATATAAAGCAGAGGATGAGGTTAAAAGGTTCAAACTTCTAGTTACAAAGTAAATAAGTGTTAAGGATGTAATGTGTATCACAGTGACTATAGTTAACAATACTGTACTGTATATTTGAAATTGCTAAGAGAGTAAATCTTGAAAGTAACTATAGGTGATGACTATTAACTAGACTTATTGTGGTGACCAAGATACACAAAAAATGAATCATTATGTTGTACACCTGAAACTAATAATGTTATATATCAACTATATCTCAAAAATAAATTTATAAAGCAGGTGCGGGCTTACGGAAAGCTTGAGGGGAGCTGACATTTGTCTAGGAAATGGACACCTGTCTGTGCTGTGGAGTGAGAATATAACTTACTGTGGGAATAGAAGAGATGGAGTAATCCGCTGCCTGGGGTGTCAGAGGAGGATTTAAAGAAACTTTCAAGCTAAGTCTTTAATAGGCAGCAAAGGACTTGAAGAGTATTTGTGGTGTAAATTCCTGCATGAAAAGGACACAGAGGTTTGGAGATACAGGCATATCTGCTGCCCATTCAGGGGACAGAGGCCACCTTGTATAGAGTCAGGCCTGATAACATAAGCAAGGTATGGGCTTAACAATAACTTGGAACACAGCTTGTTTCCAGCGTAAGGACCATCTCCAACCAAACGAATAAGACGGGCTTACTGTGGTGAGTTTAAAAGCTATAAAAACATGAGAGGAACATCCTAAACATTCCTCCCCTATAGCATTGTCACATGATCTTCTAATAATTTATTATCCACTTTCTTGTCCTGCTGCTCCTGTCGAGAAACCATGGAGAGCCAGAAGGCTGTCTGTTTCTCTGGGACTCCAGCATCTCGCGTAGAGCCTGGCACATAGTAGGCATTCAATAAATAATTGCTGAGTTAAAAAATTGAGGACAGTGAAGAATATATATGATTTACTATAGATACAAAACAGATAAGAGATTAGGGAAGATGAGGGGAAAACAGCCATTTGTGCTTTGAAGTATGAGTACAGCTTTTTTAAGAAAAAATTGACAGGCTATGTCTGGATTTGCCTTCCAGGTAAAGAGAATGACAGTGATGAAAACAAGTGTGCAGGAAAGGCTTGTAAAGAACAGTGAGAAATTTAATCGGGTTTGAATTTAACACAGAAGTAGAGATGCATCATAACTTTCATGGACCCTTGGTACTTTCATATTTGTGAACCCCTTCCTCTATTAAAGCATATTAAAATTATATTTTATAACTGTGCAGGTATAAAGCTAAATACCTTCAGGCTAGATTCATAATCATTCATTATTATAATTGTATTCATTTTTCTTCTGATTTTAAAATTAAAATAAAAATATTTTCATAAACTCTTAAAGATAGCTTACACCCGAGGCACTGTGCTATCATACGTGGTGGATAAGTTGGCCCTCCGGGTAAATACATCAGGAGAAGATAAACCTGGAGAGACAGTGGAAGGCAGACTGGTCCCTGCCACGCTAAGGTCTAAAGGAGGCAGGTACAGGATTCTCTGGGAGGAGTGACATGATCAGAGCCATGAGAAGGAAGGATGGAAATGAAAATATCAAGAAAGAAATGGGAGGTTCTGGAAACAAAACAACTAACTAGATAGGATTCCAACCATCAGCAAAAATGTAAAAGACCCTTCATGGGCAGATGGTATGAAACGAAATGGCTGAACAGAAGAGTTATGAAGGAGATATACTCTGAGCGAGCAGAAGCCTGGCTGGATGAGGAGAAGGCTGAAGGTCAGAAAATAACTATAATTTAAACCTGGGCGACCAAAAGAACAGCAAGGTCAGGAGAGGAAAGACAAGAGGATGAGTGGGTTTGAGGGATCTGCTATGATGCAGGGTATAAATTTATTTCCAAAATCGAAAACACTATTAATTTATGTTGCCTTGAAAAAACCACTCTTATATCAATAGTAAAAACACCTGTCAACTTCTATTCACTGTTTGCATGTGTCCACAGAGAGAAAGAATAAAGGAAAAGAGTATTTTTTTCCTTCAAACTATTTTGTTTATTTTTTAATTTTAATTGTTGCTCAAGTACAGTTTTCTGCCCTTTACCCCCATCCCAGCCTACCACCCCAGCCCTCCCCACCTCCCTCCCGTCTCCACACCCACCTTGTTATTGTCCATGTGTCCTTTATACTAGTTCCTGCAAACCCTTTGCCCCTTTTCCTGAAATTTCCCTCCTCTCCCCTCTGGTCACTATCAGCTTGTTCTCAATTCTGTGTCTTTGGTTATATTTTGCTTGTTTGTTTGTTTTGTTGATTAGATTCCTGTTAAAGGTGAGATCATATGGAAAACAGTGTGGAATTTTCTCAGAAAACTAAAAATGGATTTGCCTTTTGACCCAGCAATTCCACTGCTAGAATTATATCCTAAGAAGCCTGGAGCACCAATCCAAAAGAACCTATGCACCCCTATGTTTATAGCAGCACAATTTACAATAGCCAAGTGCTGGAGGCAACCTAGGTGCCCATCAGTAAATGAATGGATCAAGAAACTATGATACATTTACACAATGGAATTCTATGCAGCAGAAAGAAAGAAGGAGCTCCTACCCTTTGTAACAGCATGGATGGAACTGGAGAGCATTATGTGAAGTGAAATAAGCCAGGCAGTGAAAGACAAATACCATATGAGCTCACCTTTAACAGGAATCTAATCAATAGTATGCTTTTAAAAAAATGAAAATGATACTCTTTTTAGCTCTCTGTTGCTATTTTGACCTCTCTTTCACTCTCTTTATAAAATGCAGGTACCACTAAAGAAAACATAGGTATATGCCTACCATATATCAACTTTTACTCTCAAAACATAAAATTTACTGTTAAATCAGCCTCTACTTACCTGGGATAATAACTAGATGCAGAGAGAAAAAGAATGGAGATGGATCAGACATAAACAGAACTGAAATATATTCCTTCAATTCACAAATACATACTTTAACATATAACTCACACAAAAATAACTGTCTAGGGATTTTAGTTAAACTATGCAGGCATAATTATTCCATAAATGATCATACTTAACTTTAACTACCTTGGAGCCAAATTCAACAGTTTTTCCTCATTAATTATTCTCAGCATTACTAAAAGCGTTTCTGAACAAGGTAATCTTTCTACCAATCTCATATTATAGAAACTCAGTAATTAGAATAATTGAGGATCATCTGAATGGGTCATAGTTCAGCAAGTTTTAACATTTTAGGAAAATGTGATTTTATTGCTTTCAAATACAAAGAATAATTTAAATCATGCTCACAAGTAATTGCCGAGAAGGTTGTTTAACAAAGATATCTAAGGGATAAATATGTACCACTTTCAAACACCAAGTTTTACAAATGCTCACTTACAGCATTTATTTGTATTATGAAGGCATTTGTTAGGACAAGGCAAATTTTGCCTAGCATAATGACTTATAAATAATGACCTTATAATAGGATCTCCACAGTTGAGGTTTCATTTTATGTCTATGTTTCTGTTAAATTACATTAACAATCTGAGTTACAAAATGTCCTTTGCTTTTCAACCAGGTGTACAGCAATTTCGTGTCTCATTTTTTGGGGAAGGTATTTTAGGCCACATTCACCATGTGGACTAGCTCAAAAGGCTTCTGTGACTCAAAATGCAGAAAGTCCATGGATTTACCCTTCCCACAAAGAGTATTAACTTTTAACTGCTTTTACTTCTAACAAGCTTCTTTACCAGGTTTCCCATACAGAGCAGCTGAGAAGCGGCAAATCAGTAGTTTATAGGAACTGTTTTATGTATTTGTATAAAAATTGGACTTTAGAGAAAGTTTTGTGCATGCAGATATTCATAATGAGGTTTTTACAATAGTAAAAAATTGGGGGGAAATTCAACAAAAAGAAAATGGAAAATAAATTATGGAACCCCAATATAACAAATGCTATGTGTTTATTAAAATAATTATTATATGGTAATAGTCTTATGTCACATATTGTTATATTTTTAAAAAGTAGGAAAAAGGTGATCAATGTGGTAACATTTCAACTATATTCAGTGTCCAACGGTAGGAATGTGACCATGTACAATGAGAAAAATGTATATGCAAATGAGGCAGTAATTGGAGCAGCGACCACTTGTATCCTAGGTAGCCTACCTCATGGGAAGATCTGGGAAGTTTATGTGCACTACAAAGAATGCTGTGAGGAAGCTGGAAAATTTGAATTAAATATAAAAAGCACTTTTGACTTGCCAGCGCACGAGTCTACTATTGACTTAATTATTTTTCCACTAACTTATACATTTTATGATGATTACTTTCTGGAAAGAACCATGGCTTCAGAAAGGAGAGAAGTTCCATCTTCTGGTGTCTCATGTTAGTTGACAGGACTCTGAGTGATGTCTTCAGTCTGCTGGGAAAAGTGCTCTCCCTTCCTGTCACTTCCCAAAAGGTCAATGACATGCAGATGGGGCACACATAAACCAAAAGGCCAGAGGAAGTCATCAGGGTGTAAATGACACTTCTCACTGGGAGATGGGATTTCAAGTGCAACCTATTTGCTTTTTTTCAAAATAATCAAAATAGTTACAGAAAGAAACTATTAAATGTTAATAAAATAAATGAAATTATTTTGTTAACTGAATATATATGCTAGATTAATAGATAAAAGGATAAAATATCATAAAGATATCAATTACCCACCTATTAAGTGATAAAGCCCATCCTATGCTAATTCCAGCAGGGTTTTTATGAAACTTGAAAAGCCATATCTAATCCATTCTCAGCAGTAAAGAGATGAGACAAGTAGAAGAAATAATACAGCATGACTTAATAAACCTAGAGCAATCTAAACAATGTAAATCTGGTATGAGTACAAACTAATAGCATAATGCAACTAAACAGAAAATATGCATATGGAACTGATTTTTGACAGATGTAGAATTTCATATCAATGTGGACAAGAAGATAGAAAAGTTGGTAATGTATCTTACAAGAGGTAAAATTAAATATTTATATTAAACTGTTCATTAAGTAAATTCTAGATTAATTGAACATTAAAATGTAAAAATAACTACTTCAAAGTTTTAGAAGAAAATACAGAATTATTTATGAACCAAAATAAAGATGGGTTTTTGGAAATAAGACATAAAAGCATAAAACATAATAGAAATGAATGAAAATTGAGTCCATTAAATTTAGAAATATTTGTATAACCAAATGCTACAAAGACAAAAGGAAATAAGCCATAGCCTAAAAGAACTATCTTGTATGGACAAAATGATTAGAGTCCAGAAAACATAAAGAGTAGATGCAAATCACTAAGATAAAGACAACCAACATAATTTAAAAAACAGGCAAAGGGTACAAACAAGCAATCAAAAACATTAATGAAAATGGTCATAAAGATTCCTGACATCATTTGGAAACAAAGAAAGTCTTTATAGCTTCACTTTTCATTTCATATCATTTTGTAACATTTGAACCTTTTTGAAAAACTGAAAGAATGATTAATTTTATCATAAAATTTAGGAAGTTGTACCCTGGCTGGTGTAGCTCAGTGGACTGAGCGCAGGCCTGCAAACCAAAGGATCGCGGTTCTATTTCCAGTCAGGGCACATGCCTGGGTTGTAGGCCAGTTCCCAACATGGGACACATGAGAGGCAACCATACATTGATATTTCTCTCCCTCTCCCTCTCTCCTGCCCTTCCCCTCTAAAGGTAAATAAATAAAAATCTTTAAAAAGTTTTTTAAAACTTTAGCAAGTTGTCAACATATTTGTGACAGAAAAATGCTTCCAAAAATATTAGCAGCCAAGACGTGGGGAGGTTAGAGAGCGAAGGGACTGAGCAAACAGGAAAAAGGACTCATGGACATGGACACCAGTGGCTGATTGTGGTGCGGATGGAGCATAAGGGGACTAAATAGTAATGGGAAAATTACAATAAAATTAAAAAAAATTAGCAGCTAAATAGCATGGACTTAATATCCAAAATCACATGAAATATTTCTTTCAATGGTGATTCTGGATAAATTCTGCATGCGGATATAAAAAAAGTACTGATATTTGGGAGGATTTTTTGTATTTTCTATAGAATTTGGTATGTCAAAAAATGAGAGTAAATACTTCTTTTTTAGATAAGAGATAGATTTTCAGCCTTTGATTCAGTTTATGAACAGGACTATTTATAAGATGGCTGTAGCTGGAGACATTAAAGAAAAAAGCATTATTTTCCACTTATACTAAGGTAGCATTTTGAAAATGTCAGGAAAGAGATGAGATTAAACTTTCTTAATTTTTATATTTCTTCAAAATATATTCCTTTGCCCACTTCAATAATAATAGCTGACTGGGACTTAACTTGTTGGTCGCTGAAAGAATGTCAAATTCTAGCCATTAGCAATTTTGATTCCCTGAAGTTGAGGGTCTCCCCATGCTTCTCAGCACTGCATGTCCTTAGGTTACAGGAAAGAAAACTCTCCTGTGTCTACAGCAAAGTGAAGCCTTTTCCGTGGTGAAGAATTCAGCCATCAGCCACACTTTCTGGAAATCTCACTTTTTCTAGTGAAGCCAGCATCCATCTTGGCTAAGACCACGGTGCACCATGACCTAAGGGTCAGGTGCAGATGATTAGGCAAGAGAGCAAGACTTGAATGCACAGGACCCCAAATGACCTTTTAGACTCACCGGTCTTGTCCACACGGGTCCTTAGAGATAAGTGATGGTAAGAAGTAGGGAGATTGGAGATCAACTAAGTCTTTTGAAATGAGCAAGCCATGGGATCCTTCACTGGTTCCCCAAAACAGGAAAGAAAATATAAGATCCCAAGACTTTTACAGTGAGACAAGGTAAGGGGAAGTGAGGGTGGTAACGCTTCCTTAGAACCCGTAGAAGCGTTTGCCGGTGAGCACTCCCTCGCGACAACAATGGTGGTGTCATGGAAGTGAGACACGTGCACATCAGGGAGCTACTCTGAGCTTCAGCTTCCTCCTCTAAGCATCACGGCGCTGTTATGAAAAACAAATGGTGCACAGATATAAAATATGAAAGCACTGTAATAGCTCTCGGGACTGTGGAGCTCTATGACTAACTTTGTAATTTTAAAAAATCATCAAGGTAACAAGAATGCCTCAGGGAAGATATACTGGCCACTTCCCTCCTCCGTTAGGACCCAGATTAAATGCCGTTTCCCAGGAGAGTATCCCCTGATCACCTACCTGAAGTAAATTCTGCTATTCTCTACCTGCCCTTTTGTTTGTTTTTTCTCCAAACCCTATCTTAACACTCAGCAATCTGATGAGATGCTGCTACAGCACTCCTATTTTACAGGTGAGAAAACTGCATCCAAGGAAAGCTCAGGCCACACACCTCGGGAGGGATGAAGCCAGGATCTGAAGCCAGCCAGCCTGGCTCCAGCACCCTTGCTCAAAATCCCATGCTATACAACATGATCTAGAATGTGAATAAAAAACTGAAATGAACAAAAACAAAAATGTTAATATCTGGACTCATCATTCACCAAGAGGGTGGGGTAGAAGAGAGTGAAGGGAACAGGAAGAGAATTATGAAATGCTTGTGTTCTTGGAGAAAAAAAAAGAACTTTTAAAAGGGAGGGCACCCAGGATTTGGCCCCTGAGGGGGTAAACAGTGGGTTGTCGCTGCCTGCCGCAGTCGGTCTGGGGCAGCGCTGGCTTGTCCGGGCTCACTGTCTTGGCTTTCGAGTCTTAACTGTCAGAGTGAACCCTCTGTTGCTGCCAACCTTCTAATCTGCATGGTGTTTGCTCCTCTTCTGCCTACGCTAATACCTTCTCCTAGTAATACTCTGGATGTGTTTCTTTCAGAGGCATCCAACACAAACGTAAAAGAATTAGTTGCGATGAAAACTGCCCACCCAATCAACAATTATAACCTGGCAAAGTTTCTATCTCCAGCCCTACCTGCCAGTTACTTAAAAGAAAATACTGTACGACTACACCTCATGCTGTGTTCCTGGCTCAGATTGAAGTCAACCTTTTCTTCAAAAGAGGACACGCCTAAGGGTGTGTAAGGAATTCTGAGAAGGAACAACCAAAGTTGGATCTCATTTTTTCACTTAGTACAAGCCTAGTATTTTTCTCTATGCAGTGGCATTGAGTATCCTTTTACCAAAAAGATAAACCTTGGTTCAAGTAATCAATTGAATATGTGGTGAAAAATGTATTTAAATATAAATTAGAGTGTGTTACCCAGAGTACTGTTTTCATGACGGGAGCTATCACAGAACTCTGTCGGAGAGTTTTTCCTAGTGTTTATGGAGGTTTGAGGTCCTCACTCTGTTCCCATTACAGACTCTCGTACTCAGGAAGAAGAGCAGTCACAAGCCTGAACACCCAGTGAACTGACAAAACTGGCGAGTGGCCTCTCTCATTCTCGAGACAGCTCTCCCAGGTAGACAGCTGTGAATCAGAACTCCCTGTGGGGACAGCAGGTGCAGGTGCCCCCGCCTCGGGCCACGCCCGGGAACTCTCTCTGCAGGTCAGCATTTGCAAGAGCAGGAACAAAGGCATACCTGGGGCTCTCACACCACAAATCTAAGTAGTTTGAAGGTTATAAGTCAAGCTACTAAACTGTTAAAAAAAATTGCCTGCCTTCTCACCTTAATGATGAACCTCCATGACAACAAAATTTAAAAAGGTGTAAAGCTATGATTTTATTTCAGTGAATTATAGTAAGTGAACATCAAAGATGACTAATGTTAATTATAATTGTGAATGCCTCAGGCTTCTGTTGATAGGCCAGCAATGTTTAGATGACTCATAAAATAAATACATACTTAATTTATAGATATTATATGTTTATTTCATAAAATTTAATTTTCCTTGCCTTAATTTTTGTCAATTAATTATGTTATTATAGTTAAGATTTTTGCACAGATATTCTTATATTGACAGTAATGCCAAATTAGATCATCTTTCTTGAGTCATCATAGTTCTTATATTTTTGTCATTAGTTTTAATTTAGATAAACTTCCTTTTGCTGCGGCAATATAACTTTTAGAATTATTAACAAAATTCTTAAAGTAAAACAATTTTTCAAATGATCTATTAGTTTTATGTATTACTGTAATGTTCAAACAATGTAATGGAATCATATATGATAATTTTTATTTGTGTAGAACAGCAATATTTTAATTTCATAATTCAAACCACCACCTCATGTTCAACTTCCACTGTTTCTTAAAGTAATATCTAGATCTATAAAGCATTTAGGATTTCTTCTTTCAAATTTTTAATGGGCCATTATGAAGAAAATAAAAAATATCAGTATGCTGCTGGATTTGTTAAAATCTTCTTTCAGTGATGACTACTGCTTGATCTATGGTAGCCAGAAAAAGCATCTACAGAAATCAGTCTCAGGATTACACACATGTAAATCCGCTCCTTTACAGTGTCAATGACATTGTTGGAATGACACTTTTGTTGTTTCCTAGTTTCTTTTTACTTAGTAAACGCATTTTTCTAACATGTCTTAAAATATTTAAGTCCTTTATCAAATGAAGACTCAAACTTTGACATTAATGGGTTATTATGGAATAAAAGTTGTGCAGACATTATTAATAGCAAGCAACAGTTCACACCAAATGTCCACAGGTAGTAAAAATTCAAAATTAATTTCTGCAAAAGATCATGATTGACTCTTCATTCATGGACTTTTGTGATGGCACAGAACTGATGTAGTGTGTTTTCCCTAAATTTAACCTAGATATTTAAATAACACTGAGTTGCACTGCCAGACATTGGGTGCCTAAAAATGGCTAGAAAGTCACCTTGGGTATGTATTTCATCAAGATGTTCTATATTTGCACAGATCAAAAAAAGATGATATATAATATGAGTTTTTCCCAAGATTATCATCACTATGAGCACATTATAAGATACAACTGCCAATAACAAATACCCCAAGTAATGTCAAATAAGTTACTTGAAAATACATTGTGTTTAATTTTGAATATATTTTATGATAATATGTAATACAACTGTGGCTCATCATTAATTTCATTTTTAAAATTTAACATCTACTTTTCTAATAATTATCTTTTTGGTCTTTCTTTTTATTTTTAATTGAAGTTTTTTAGAGAGACACACAGAGAGAGAGAAATAGTGACGTGAGAAAGAAACATCAGTCAATTGCCTCCCACATGTGCTCCAACTGGGATGGAACCCGCAACCTAGGCATATGCCCTGACCAGGAATGGAACCTGACGCATTTTGGTGCATAGGACAAAGCTCCAACCAACCAGGCCACCTGACCAGGGCTTAACATCTACTTTGTAAATGATTTGGGGTTGACTGATGGACATAATAGAGGAAATTAGTTGTTATAAAAAGAAAAAGGAAATATGGATTGATAATTTGACCATGAAAAATTAGCCTGTAGATCAGTAAGAGCTAACTATGTGTCTTATAATATTGTTTAAATATTTTAAATAAATTAAAAATTTAAAATTCCAGTTAAATTTCCTTGGACCCAGATTCTATCTTTTAGTTCTGTTGAGTACAACCTCCTCTAATCTTGGTGTTCCTTTGTGTTTTCTTTAAAACTTCTAAGTTCCTGTGGACATAATAAAGCTTGTTTTTCTCATTACAATTCCAAAAAAGTGAAAATAATACCCTCAATTTCTAGTTGTACATATGAAGTAGCAGAAAATTAGAAGATATCTTTACGTTTTATTGTCAAATCACTGGATCCAAGAGTTCAAGCCGGAATTTCCTTTCGAGCATCTTGTCAAAGCAAAAGCTGCCCCTCCTGTAGAGTTCTGAGGGAAAATAACACTAGAGGGCGCCAGCAATTCGCAATTTAAAGGTTTATCATCCATTGTTTTAGCTGACAGACATCAACTCTATCTAATTCAGATCCTGATGACGTCCCTTACCACCAGAGCTCCAGTGAAACAAGCCCATGAACCTATATAAGTATGTCTCTTTTTTCCTGAACCCAAAAGGAGAGAAAACCAGAATCTCACTGGCTCTAGTAGTCTATCATCCAACTAGGTGAAAAAGATAGTAGATTCCAAGAAGAGCAAAGGGACAATAACAGAGCCTGTAGTTTACACTTTCTTTCGTTCAGTCATGCAGATAAGATAATTTTTGATGTGGTGAGGGAGGGAGTGAGAAAGAGAGACACACAGAGAGAGAATTATTGCCAAAATGCCAAACACTCATTTACCTTTAAAAACATTTGCAAATGTCAAGTACTGCATTATTTAAAGTCAGGCTGAGTTGATGTTTCAAAGTACTGTTAGCATACATAGAGAAAATTCCATGATAATAAGATCTCTAAGGGCAGGTAATTTGCATTTAGGATCATGAGCTGCAAATTCTTTTTTTTTTTTAAAAAGGCAAAATTGAAATATGACTTTCAGATGTCATTCCTTCTGAATCTTTCTAGTGTTATGGCTGATGTAAAACTTTTTTTAACATTGAAGCCTGTCTCAGCTGGTCTCAGCATTTGTGGGCTGCCTGAGGGGGCAGCGTCCACACCACAAATGTGAAGCTTGCTCTAGAGCCAGAAGAAGTCTTCCCTTTGGGTGGAAGACAACTCATGTTAACTATGTGTTACAGAAAATGCATAGATAGGACCTCTTGAGCTTTTGATATGCACACATTTTTAAAAGAAGTAATGCCAATTTGTATGTGTACTGCAATTGCATATAAAATTGCAAGGGGAAGGTTAGACTGAGTGATTACAGTAACAACTTTTTAAACTACACTTCAGCCTGATCAATCCAATCTTCTTCAGATCAGAAGGATGAACCTGATGTTTGAGAAAATCGATAGGTGAAAAAATATTACTTCTATAACTTCGTTGGCCAACATGAGTTAATCATCAATACTCTTGTCAAATAGGATCTCTGCTAAGTTTAAAATCTTGGTTAATCTGGGAATTTAGTCACCTCACACAAGAAACACTGGTCCAGGTGGTCAAATCAAAAGTCTCAAAACATAGAAATGTTGTCATATATGTAAAAGGGGAAGTTTAACATTATTAATGTTTCTTTACCTTTGCCCTAATCCTTACTTTCTGCCCGACATTAGATTGATATGGTCTGTGTATCATTCATCCAATCACTCAACAATGCTCCCTGTTAGGAGGTGAACAGTAGCCCAGCCCACTTCTACCTCTTTTTTTTTCTTTTAGCTCCCACATCTACTTTCAAAAATAAAGAAATAAGAATAATGTCAAAATTGTGGCATATTTTAAGTCTTTACATTTCATAAATTAAAAGTGTAAAAACACAATACAATTGTGCTGTGTGTGGGAAAATTACAGAATATAAAAAAAAAATTAACATAAAGTGCCCTAAAAGGCCGTGTGACCTAGTAAAAGGCACAGATCTACAGTTACTTAGTTAACACCGTTCAGTTCTCCTGGAGTATCTCTGAGGCTGTGTATGGAACTCAGTAGTTAATTACGAGGTCACCCTTTGAGCTGGTGAGGGCTGGGCCAGAGGACGTTCATCCCGCCCCTCTGCTGCAGCATTGGCAGATGGGTCTGATTCTTGTCCTCAGAAATTTTGAACTATTAGCAGGAAGACAACTTGCCCACAGACATCTAAGGTAGAAGATTAAGGTGGCTCTGATGCTCTATTACAACAGGGCAGAAGGAGCATTCAAGAGGGAGCTGATGTCCTGCGGGGAGAGTCACCTGAGCTGGAACTTGAAGGGGGAAGTAGAAGCTGTCCTCTGGGATGACAGGTGGAGAGGGCCCAGGAGACCAGAAGGGCACATCCACACACACAGGCATTTGAATACACACAGGCTACTGGGGAACGGACGTTAAAGTTAAGAGAGTGTCTTTTAGCACCGAGGTTACATTTTTGGTCTTGGTGCAGGACTGTGATGTGTACCTGAAGGCTGGGTTTGGCAGCCCAGCCTGGACACTGGCAGGTAAGGAATCAGAAGATTCTCAGTCTCTGAACCAGTGGGCAGAGTTCAAATGCGACCCTAGAGTGCTTTTTGTTTTGTTTGCCATTTTTTAAAAAGATAAGAAAATAAAATTTTTGTTTTAGAACAGTGGTGTTCAAAATTTAAATGACTGCCCATTTGGTTTATGAAATCATTTTGGAGGTCTTCAAATTGGCATTTTTACAATGAAATATAATGGGGGGAAAACAAAATAGAAAGACACTATCTGAGACTATGTCACATACGAAGGACGTTATTTTGTGAAATATCTATTGCAGTTTGTGTGAGGGGGGCATTTTCCCCACCGCCAAAACGCAACCTGGCACGTGTCCTCTGTAGTTCCCACCAAAACCACCAGCTAACAAAATGAACTAATTATCCCTTTTATGTCACTCAAATAGAGCAAAGAGGAAGTAATAGAGTGAAAAATCAGTACTATCCAGCAAAAAGCAATTGGAAGTGTGTTTAAATGAACAAGGATATCTTTCAATAAAAAATTACATCGGCAAAGCTAAAATTTGCATTTCTTAAAGATCACCAACCTATTATATTAATTAGAATGGCTAAGATAATTAAATTGAATTCAGGAGGTTTATTTAGATGCAACAATTAGGTCAACCAGGGCTGCTCTACAGCTTTATAAAATTAAGCTTCATCTACTAAATCTGGACACAGAGTTGGAGCAGAGTTTGGTTTTGGTTCCACGGTCTAAATATTTATAACAGGTCTCAAATGAGCATTCACATACCTCTGAGTAATAGATGGTGATTCAATAACAAAAGGCATTATACTACACATTCCAGCAGTGACATACAATGCATAAATGTGACATATTCAGCAGAACGAAAGTGAAGATTCTAATGATGATATAATGCATGATAATAAACCCAAGTGGTTTCTTTCAGTCATCACAATCACGTCTGTCTGGCATGAATTTTATATGCATTTTTATCTCAAAGATTTTGTTCAATTGTAAGAAAATGTAACAAGCATTCTAAAAAGGCAAAGAAAAGGAACTTGTGCAATGTTCCTAAAAGTTTACACAGTGCAGATCTGAATTTGCAACATACACAGGCACACACATCTTGGCATAACATAAACCTAAATTGTAAGTAGTAAGTAATACTTGATACAGCATGTCACAATTCACAAAACATCTTCGAGTACATTGTCTTCCTAACAACCCTAACAATCCATCCACTGTTACCATTCCCATTTTATAGATAATAAAATCAAAATTAGAAGTCTGGTTTGAGGCCACAGAACTGAAAAGAGGCAAAATTAAACACAGTCAAGTTCTTCCGTTTCCAATTTTCATGTTTGATTCTCAAATACAATTCACCCAGGTAAAACAAAAATTATTGTGATATGGTATTCATTATTGCAATGAAAACAATTCACACAGCCTGGATAAAGTCCCAGCTCCACCACTTAGTAGCTGTGTGATCTTAGCCAAGTTATTTGACATCTCTGTGCCTCTTATACCAGCTATGCACTGGGGATACTAATTATCACCTATCTCATAGCATTGCCATAAGAAGTTAAAGATTTGTGAAGCACTTAAAACAGTGTCTGTCAGTTAGTGAAATAAATAAATAAAAGTAAAATTCTTCAAATTTCAGCTTAGCACCCTCAGGCCTGGTTGATGGCCTGGTCACTCGCTTGTGGCCACCCATCTGATGACTCATGCGCTGCAGGGCACAACCCCCACACATCAATAGGACAGAGCTTCCAGCATCCATACCCACACTGTCCTAGGGAATCCTGCCCCCAGGGGTTGGGGAACACCCTCCTCTACGTTTCATCAAGCAATTTCATGGGATCCTACCCCAGGATACAGAGCAACTGTGTCCATTGGACACACAGGCTATGTCTCTTCTCGCCTGGCATAATAGTTATATATTATATTTCAAGAAGCAACATTCTTTTATATTTCAGTTTGTTGTGAATAACAGCAGCTACTACTTATTGAGCACCTACTATGTGCAAAACCCTGTGCTATGTTCATCGATTTTTATATTCCTCACAAAGTATATACTTCATTACCTCTATTTAAGAAGTGAGATTCTGAAGTTACTTTATCCAGAGACACAGAGCAAGTGGTAAAAGCAATATTCAAATCATTCACAGGTGCTGTCTGATTCCAAAACTTAGGCTCATGACAACACACATTGCTTCTTCCCAGGGCCCATTAATGCAATGCTTGTTTATCCTATCTTGTTTTATTCTAAAACAAAGCCAAATTTATCTTGGTTTTGTTTTACTCTATATTGTTTCAAAGCAAACTGAGAGCTCTTAAACAAATATGTAAACTAAATTTAAAATTTTTAAGGGCATGAAAATAGGAAAGAAGAAGCAGAATTTTGGCCAGATAAAAAGTTACCCTAAGAAACACATGGTATAAGGGATGTAAAATGACTAGCACAGGACCATGAATTCAAATTCTCGTCAGCATTCAAATATTTAACTTCTTATCCTGTACTGGGGGAGAATCATGCAAAATTAAGGTTATGCACAGCCCCAAGGTGATATATGTTTAGGCACGTACTAATTACTGTTGCATAGAGTGGTATTGAACTATTAAAAACCACCATTAATTAGCAAAAAAAAAAAAAAAAAAAAAAAAACAAACAAAACAAAACGCTGAATTCTAATCTCAATTTGGCCAGTACCTAGCTAGGTAATTTTAGGCAGTTATTGAACTTAAGGTTTAATTTATTTCACCTAATATTTATTTCACATAGTGATTGAGCATTAAATGAGATACCATATTGTAAAGTACACTGTCTAATAAATAACATGATAAAAACTCAGTATTTGATAGTTATTGTTATCATGATAATTCTTGCAATTTCTTATTCCATCTTCTCTTTCCTTCTTATTCCTCTCTTCCTTCTCCTATCTTCTTCCTTTCCCTTCCAGGCTAGTCACCTAAAAGATTGATTTCAACTCCATCCAAGTGAAGAGATTTCTAAATACTTTAGGGACAAACTTTAAAATACTATCTAAGACGGCCAAATACTATCTAAGGAAAAGTTGGGGTAAAAATATGTAATTATGGCTTTTTTAAAAAAGGAATTCATATTCTTAACAAAGAGTGGGCAAATATATATATATATATATTAACATCTAAAATAAAGAAATAAGAGAATGGATAAACCGATGTAAAAGGAGACCCTGGGGAACAGATCCTTCTGACAACACAATATGGTGGATGCAAGGCTAAGTCTTCACAGAATGTTTCTGGAGCATGGAGATGAGAGGGACGATAGAAAGTTATAAGGAAATAAAATAATTTGAACTCAGTGAAGTCAAAAGAGCACAAAGAAGATTTTTACTGAGAACTTCATTAAAGAGAAGTGGATTGAGAAGGGAGGGAAGGAAACATAGAGGAGGAAAAAGAGCAACACAGGACGCATGACTAGCAAACACACGCCTGGACTCCCACCCAGCTCCCTTGGCTCCGTGTCAATCGCACCTACAGCTTTTAGAAAGTAAATTGCATAGTGTGCACGCAAATGCCATGAACCAAAGAAGACAGAGGTCAAAGACAGAAAGTGTATGCAGACAAACACCTTCCTCGACAGATGTTCCAACTTTTGGCTTCTGCACTGGAAAGGTGATCTTTAGGAAACACTAAGATATTACAAAACTAATGCTGGGATATTCTCAAGTAAAAATTTGAGAACCTGGCTTTTGTGAAGAAGCCTCATGATCCCAAATCTCTTGAGACTATGGTTTAAGAAGTAAATGCCAGTATGTACTTGCTCCAGAAAATGTGAGTGAATTCATGAGAGAAGAGAACAGTGTATAGAGAGAGTACAGGCTTTGGAACCAGAGAGACCTGGGTTTGTTTTTTCCCTGTGGGACCATGACCCCTCTATGCCTCAGATTTCTTGAGGTTGACATAAGAATTAAGCCCAGAAATGGTAAATCATTTAATAGAGATGAAATGTAAGAGACACTAGAACATTTTATTGAGGCTAACTCAAAACAGAAAGGGAGGACGTAAATCCATTATTGTATTTATTTAAAAATAACAATAAAAGATAAGTTTGTTTTGAAAATACAAATTCTGGGAACTGTAAAATCATATCCTAAGAAGTTACTGTGTATTTTGTTTTTCACTTTTTTTAGTTCTGAGATCAATTAAACTGGTAAATCGTATTTCTAAGAGCATTACAGTATATATAATTATAACTAATGCTTATAGTCTCTTGATGGCTTTTTAATTGCTTTAAAAGAATAAAATCAGTGTTTATATACCACCCTAGGCAATAATTCTGTCAGATCTCATTAACAAAACAGGCCTGAGCTTGATCTTTCCTTGGAAGAGAGCCCTGTGACGAGAGGCAAGGCGGGTCCACAACTCATGTCAGTGTCTCCACTGTGGATTCGGATCCACTCTCTTCAGCCTGTGGGAATCTTACAAAAGATGATTCTGGCATGACTGTGCTTGTAGCATTTTGACTGTTGTAATGCTCATTTCCAACCTCAGCCCAAATCACACTCATTGCTCTTCACCAGTGCCATAATGTACATCGGATAAAAATGAACAGAGATGTTCTCATAAACTTGTTCTAGAACAAACAAGCTTGAACAGATGGTACCTCTAAAGTTTTCTGTTGACTGTTGTCCAGGGCAATCAGACTCCTGGCTTGAGCCATCATTCATTTTACTACAGCCCATCCAAGGGTGTACATCCTTTTGGCGTCTCTGTGCCACAGTTGTCTTGGGCCACACATTGAATTCATTGTGACACATAATCACACAAAAAAATCTCCTAATGTTTTAAGTAAATTTATGATTTTGTGTTGGGCTGCATTCAGAGCCATCCTGGGTTACATGTGGCCTGCAGGCTGCAGGTTGGACACCCCTGCTAGATTCTCTTTCTCTTGTAAATTTCTGGGTGAATCCAAATACATCAGGCAATGCAATCTAAGGTTCCTGGCAAATCAATCCTTAGATACTCAGATGGGTCTACCAGGAAGCAGTATGGTATGATGGTGAACAGAAAGGCTTGATAGTCTTGCAGATCTCTATACATCTACTTGCTGTGCACAGGAGTCACTGGACTTCTCAATTTTCTCAAGTTTATATTGTACCCATCACACAGGACTGTTTAAAGAATACATGAGAAAATTCCAAAGAATAGTTGGCCTGCAGTAAACACTAAATAGTATTATTAATATTGCTATGTGTTCTATTAAAATAACATGACATGATAGTTAATGCCCATCCCAAGAGGGCAGGATTTTAGTTTCTCCTGCTTACATCTACAGAATCCTCCAGTAAGTCACACTGCTTCTCTCTCCCTCCTGTCAGAATCAATTCTCACCCTGGCTGGTGTAGCTCAGTGGACTGAGCGCGGGCCTGTGAACTAAAGGATCACGGTTCAATTCCCAGTCAGGGCACATGCCTAGGTTGCAGGACAGTTCCCAAGACAGTTCTCAGCAGGGGACCCACGAAAAGCAACCATACATTGATATTTCTCTCCATCTCTCCTTCCCTTCCCCTCTAAAGATAAATAAATAAAATTAAAAAAAAAAAGAATCAATTCTCAGTGTCTCTTTGGCTAACGTGGCAACCTTGGAGGACACAGAGGTCTTATTTTCCCTCTACAGTATTTCTAAACTGTAAATATAAGACACTGTCTCCTTTTAGGTCAGATTCTTTCACTGACAATGTTTGGGAAGTTTGAGCCAGATCTGAGTCACCTCTGATCCTGTGGCCTACAGAACTTCATCCTTATTTCCTCCAGACTTACCTTTCAGAATGGTCTTTTCCTGTTGATTCTTTATTATTTCATGTTTTTCTATTTTAGTATATGTCAACTTGTGAGCCTCCTCAAATTGTTTGTGAATATATACGTCTGTGAAAAAGTACGTAATTTGATACGTTTTATTTTCTTGAGGGCTCAGCTCTTAGACATTATGTTTTAGGGATCCCAATGCTTAAATTTCTGTTCCAATCTAGTATTTATCCTGAGTCTATGCTTTTTTGTACAATTGTCTGCCTGCCTTTCCATATCACTGTAGGGTAAGTGGAGGCAGTGGGACTTGCCTACCTAGGTGTCTGGGTAACTACAGGAAACAGTTTGCCATAACCTTGAATGGGCCTGATAAGTAGTGTTCTCATAGCCTTAAGACTGAGTCTGATAAAGTGTTCCCAGAGCCTTGAGTGGCCTCTTATGCATAGTAAGAAGCTCTGTTGCATAAGATCTGTTGGCATCCTCCCGGTTTTGTCTCTAGTGTTTAAAGGGGTAGGGACTCCATGCTGGGTGCCACACAGAGGGGACAGGTGACATGCGGAGACATGCAGAGATATGCTGGGGGGGGGAGCACATGGCTTACAGCGTGCACGGCTCACTCACCCATGAATTAAGGCATGTTGAGCATCCCCATGGCTTCATGAATATTCTTCCATCTGCCCAAATATCATGAACCTATTAGGTCTTGAGTGGTTGCAACACAATTACCCAAACTCCTTACTTAAATAGACCCTATGTTCTTTAATTATCATTCAATAGATATACTATGTATGTCTTTATCAAGCCAACTTGTCCATCTTTAAAGGGACTTGGCGAGGGCACCAACAGCATTACTTAATACAGGTTGGAATTCATGTCTGGCAAGAAGAACTGGCAGGCAAATCCAGTGTCTTCCCCATTCTCTTGGCATCATTAGAGGCACCTGAGCTGAGGTGCATCTGGATGCATTATGGTGCCATGTTTCAGGAGGGGCCCTCAAGCTGAGTCCACTGTCCTCTTTCCATAGGACAAGGATCAGTATGGCCTTTTGAAATTCAGGGACTTCTTTGGAACCAAAGTCTGAGCTTAGATATAACCTGGTCAGGGGAAAGCTGACCAATGGCGACCTCAGCTATCCCAGAGCTCTGTGTACTATGAGAATTGAGTTTGTGTATAACTACTCCTGCTGGGAGGCAGCAACCTCAGTTCCATTTAGCTAATTTGTAGGCATTATAGAAAGAGCTCTTGGGGTCATTTACCTGACAACTTGCTTATTTCACTCATCCATCCATTCATCCATCCACTTAACCCATTCAATAGGAGACAGAATATCTACTCTGTGCCCAGCACTTGAGCCAAAACCAGATAAAACATAATCCTGGCCTCCAAGGAATGCATTCAGCCTTGAGGAGAGAAACATATATGCAAATGAATAAGGGACAGAAGTTATAAGTGCTAGGATAGGGTGTATTTAGGGTGCAGTGAAGACATAGAGGAGGGCCCACCCATTCCAGTGGGAGTCAGGAAAGCCTTAGTCTGCCTCTTAATGAAAAAGGTAGTATCTACAGGCTGCACATGAAGAGGAGTTTGGAAGACAGAATATTCTGGTGGGCAGATGGGTCTAAAGCAATATATAAAGTACAATGATGAGGCCATCTTGAAAGATAGTTAAAATATTTTAGGGATCATCATTTGTAGGACTGGACTCTGGCTCCACTGAAGACTGAGTGGATGTATTGAAAGGGTATTAACATTAACTGAGTTCTGTATGAAGTCATAAACATCACTCCAAATACTGGGTATTTAACATGCATTATCTTTAAACCAATTCAATGAGTTTTACACAGCTTTATCTTTTTTTGTTCTTTTGAAATTCAGAAACCTATTGAAATTTCTCTTGGTCAAACAGCTTTAACATGTTAGAAGCAGAATTTTAATCCAGTTCTAGTTGAATCTACATTCATGGTTTTCCTCTATAACTTCATGTTTGTCTGGGAAACACGTGGATTTTTATTTATTTCTTTATAATCCACTTTGTTTCATCCATCGTAACAATTACTGAAAACTACCCAACAATCACAATCATTGTCCTGACAATATGGCTGCAGCAAATCATACTGAATGATTTTCTTATAAAATATTCTTAGAAAGTATATCAATTTAATGTGTGAGATTTTAAAAAAAGGCAAAATTTACTTTGGTAAATTAATACATGTCAGGTATTCCTAGGCAATTCTTTTAGATTTTTCACAATAAATTCTCAAAGCAAGGTAGTTGTAAGTATATTATTATTCCTGTTTCACAGATGGAGAAACTAAGGATTATTAAGTTTGACAACATTTCCCAAGGCATAGAAGCAATAAGTTGCAAAGCCAGAATTCAAGTTAAGGTCTTCAAGATCCCAAACCCCATACAGTTGCATATTACATTATAAGAATAAGACTGGGGCGGAGCAAATTGTTCTTCTTCCTATTAGATTAATTTTATATATACAGAGCCCTAGGCTAGTCCCTTGAATTATTGCTCTCATCTCAATTTAAAAAGATGAAAAGTTTTTAAGTCCACAGCCCTTTCTAAGGATGTGATATTGTATATTCTCTAATAGGGAAGGTGGGGCAGAGAAAAAGGGAGGAATGTCCTTCCCTCACTTTTAGGAAACTTCCAAAAATGTCTAGCAAAATCCAAGTTGACTCTTGCTATTAATAAGAGACTATCAAGAGAATAAATGAAAGCAGTTAAAAAGTGAATGATGATGAAAGCAACTTAGCATAACAAAGCATGTTCCCCTTAATCAGCGATAACTCAATATCATCCAACACAGTAGACACACTGGAAGGTACATAGCTAAATCATCAAATTTATTGCTCAGGGAAATTCCCAAATGATTATGCAGTCAAGCATTTCCTTAACAAAGCCAATGTGCTGAATTCATTTCTGGACCAAATTTTACTCTCTGTGGGAAATCAATTTCTTTCCTCAAATTCCAAAACACTGTTTGATGAACTGTCTATGCTTTCAGTTAAAAAAAAAAAAAAGACATCTTAAGTTATAGTATATCAAGCAACAGAGATGAAATTTCAGAGGGACACAATCAGGAATTTTTCCAGATTAAATATTTCGTAATTTGGTCAAGTTCCTCAGTGTTGAAAAATATCAGCAGAGGTGAAGACTAAAACTCTAGCATCAGACATGGCATAGGTTCTAATTCATGCAAAGTATGGGGTTCTGAGGGCCACAGTGTTTATTTCTAGAGAATAAGAGAAGTGTATTGAAAGAAGACATCATGACTGCTCCTCCTTAATTAGCTCTTCTATTTTATGTACCTTTCTATTCTATTGTTAGGATCACATGAAGAAGTGGGAAAAGAGATATCTGAACATTTTTATATACATTAAACCTATTAATTTTCAACTTAAATATAACTCATTTGGAAACTGTGCCCTGAAGCAGTACTGCATTAATTTACATTTAATTATATGCTGCAGTGTTTACCTGAAGAGCATGAGAGAGGGAGAGAATATTACCTGAGTGAACAATTATTGTAGCCTATCATTCAAAGTCAAGTGATGTGTACGATAAGCCATCTTCGCTTCCTTTAAGTTAAATAATAGCTCAGACCAAGAAAGGCAGATGGGCTTATTCTCCTTGGTATAACTTTTGGTATATTTGATTATTACTTCTCAGGATAGATAACTTCTCAGCATAAAATTAACATTCATTAAAATATATACACACTAACCAATATTTCACTGACCTCTATGAACTTTTTAAGAGGAGTAATTAAAGAGATCTCGACTGTTGAAGAAACTGAAGTTAAACATACAGTAATGTTTTGTAAAAATATTTAAGAAAACCATCTCAGAACCACTCACGTGGATATTTTCTACAGTCTCAGAGTTCTGCATCCCTGTCCTACCAGGTTGCTTTTCCTAAAATTTTATCAAGAAATTCCCAAAGAGGCCCATCTGCTCAGTTTGGTTGGCTTCAATAGCCAGGTTTCTATACTTGAGCTTGCGTACATCTATTCCATTAACATCTCTGAGTTTAGTTTCTCAGAACTCTAACTTCACAAACTTTTCTTTTATGATAAAGCAAAGAATAAAATCACACACATGTACACGCACACCTGAAATGCAAATAAACTTGTTATTTCCTAAAATATTTCTTAAATTATTCATATCCATAGTTCATCTACTTCCCAAGCTGCCTGAATTTATCTGAGCTGGCTTGAAAGGGGGTGTGTGGAAAGAGGAGTGCAAATCCGGAGAGCTCTCTGACTTCACACAAGATGCAACTGGACTGAAGGTCTATGCTGCAGAGGAAAGGCATAGTCCCTGAGATCTGAGTTTTGTTCCGAAACTTGCACCCAGGGCATGTTACATTCAATGCCCCAAAATGCACAAACTTACTTGACTGGTCCTAAATAGAAAATGAAAAGTTATATATGAATTATTTTTTCTCCTAAGGTTCAAAAACATGCTTTTAACTTTTATGGGAAAATGTGAATCAGCTAAAGTTGTTTCCAAGAATAAAGACAGACATACACGGAAAAAATCACCCTGTATAGACATTCAATTAAAAATCTGTTAAACATCTTAACAAATCAACATATGACTTCCATTTCTGTAAAGTAGATAGAAATAACTTAAAAGGGTATTGAAATAAACAAGTTTTCAAGTGTGAAGCTAAAGTCTCATGCCCATTACAAATAAGGCTTACGGCTCAGGGCATTTGCTTGTACATAAATTATCTTACGGTGATGGATTTTAAACTATCAAACAAAGATCAACAAGTACCAGCTCTTTTGAGATTGTAAAGCCAAAGTAAACACCACTGAGACAAATGTCTCCATGAGAATGAATCCTTATTTCTTCCGAACCATTTTTAAACTTTCAGACATGTGCTTAGAAATAGCATGAGACTTGGAATTAGAAAACTTGTGTTTGTTCCCAGTCCTGCCCTTTGACCCTGGTTCCTCATCCCTAAAATGCAGCTATGAAGACCTGTTGCTGAGGTTGTCAGGAGGACAAAATGAAATCATGAGACCGACATCGCCTGGCACACAGCCTGGGGCACAGAAGCCCTTCCCAGGGGCAATCTTGATCCTGAGCACCATAGACAAGGCAGTGTGGGAACTGAACAGAGACCTCTGACTCAAGCTTGAATGTTGTCTGTTCCAATCACAGAAAGGACTAGACACAGGTTACTGGTGGGTAGAACCACTTCCATAGTGAAGAACTGGTAAACTCCAGTATTTTGACTATGTATTTCACTCCTAGACTGATACCCATGGCTAAACACCCTCCCTTCAAAAATAAACAACAGTAATATAAATAATAACAGGTGACTTTTATTGAGCACTTACTATATGCCAAGCACTGTATTAAGGGTTTGTATGTGTTATTTAATTTAATCCTTGCAATTTACAGGTACTGTTGTTAAACAAGGACTAACTGCTTACTAGTCTTCCATGCATCCTAAAATTGGACACTGTAAAGAAGAAGCAATGCCATTTTTTGGTGAAGTCAGTAGCTCCTGAGAAAATTAAGCTCATATGTCAATCACTCCTTAGTGTCAAGCATTAATCTAATAACACCCCTACTAAGGGAGTCATAAGAAACTTGGACTTGGCAGGGAGTAAACACAATACAACTTGGGAATTTGGGTGTAAGGGAAGTATGAGTGGGCAGTGTAGGATGAGGGGTGGAGGAGGGGGGAAGAGGGAAAGTGGAGGGCAAGGGAAGCATGGTTTTCTTTTGCCATTTTGGCTCAGATGCCAGGGTTCTAGTCCTACCAACATCGTTTTTGTACACTGCCAGGGCTGATGGAAAAGCATGGAGAAAGAAAAACAGAGAGGGCAACCTCTGCAGCAGGGATAGCAACATTATTGCTCTCCAGGAATCTCTCATTCCCTTGAACTCATGCTTCCCACCCCTTCAGCATGACCCATCCACTTGGGTTGGGGGATGGGGCTAGGTGGAGTGAGAGCAAAACATGTCAACATTATTACTGGCCCCAAAAGATGGACTAGATATGCGTGGGGTCAGAGGGAGAGAACAGTGCCTTAGGGGGTATGCTTGTTGCTGTTGTTAAATTTCTATTTGGTTCATCTCCCACTGTAACACCCACTCACTCCCTTGCCAACACTTTAAATCACTTGCCTAGTGTGATTTATTTTCTGCCCTTAAATCTGTTCCAATTTCTTATTTTAAAATTATTGTCTGACTCTTCCACTCTTTTTCTACCAGGATGTGTGTGTGTATGTGTGTGTGTGTGTGTGTGTGTGTGTGTGTTCCCCGTTTTGGCCTAAGTGGGAATCTATGGTCAAACGAATGGTTATCTTTTTTCTTCCCATTCACCTCACTTCTTAGCAACTTATTTTTTTCTAATTACAATTTCACTATTGCTCTAACTATTTTCTTCACTAGATTTAGCAATCACATTTTTCTCCTAGCCAAATCCAATGGCTATAATTATGGTGGCTAGTAGGCTATACACTTATTGCTATGGATCATACTAGCCAGTATACCAGTGTACCAGTATATAACCATTGAATACTATTAAAAACAGTGTATTCAGTAAAGAGGACACAGCAACAAATACTCAGGCATATGCTCCATTCTTACATTAATAAGATGATAAAAGTTAAGTGAGTGCAAACAATTTTAATACAAGGACTGAAACAGAATGAGCTTGGGAGCAAAGAAGATGGGATGTTAGTCCTTCCCCCAAAATCCTATAGGGTGATGGCACAGAGTGAGCTGCTTCCAGAATCCCATCCCAGGTCTCCCCAGACAATGGTAGGGAACTTGTGAAAGCTGCTGTGCAAGAGGACTGTCCAAATAGATAGGCCTGCTCCTTCTCCTTTGAGGTGTGTGATCAATTGTGATTCTGTTGTTCCTTCTATTTCTCCAGCAACTCTTCAGTTATGTTGGCCCCTCTCCCTTTTAGTTCCTCACATTTATATTTGGACATTATAGCAATATCTGAAACCTAACAGGTAAAAAGAACAGGAGTGGAGTGTAGGAAATGGAGAAATGCTCCGTTTCAGGCAAGTAAGGTTTTCCCAGAAGCTCCACTGCCAGCACAGGCGCTGTTACCTCTCCTGCAACTGTTCCTAACTACTCCTTCCACCTGCACGTTCAGTGCCACCAGTCCCTTTGCTTTGTCTGCCATGCATTGTTTCCACAGAGTGGGGCAAAAGTAGGTTTACAGTTTTGAGTATGCAAAACAGAGTTTATTCTTCTCTCATTTATTAATTATTGTAGTATTTTCCATACAAACAACTGTAAACCTCCTCTTGCCAACCCTGCATATGATCCTTCCCCACTATCCTAACCCACTCAGGATTGAGTCACTAGCAATTCCTAGTCACCTCACAGTCTAGCTTAACCTCAGAACTCACCCTTAAAAGGCCATTTTGAAGGCCTAAGACCATTCTCACCTTAACTTGAGAAATCTACAGTGACCGGTAAGGTTCAAATACAATCTTATTGTTAGTTTGCATCTGCTGGGAACATGCTCTGAGAGGAATAGAAAACCTGAACAACAGTAGCTTTATTTATTTTGCCCAACAAAATCCTTGGAAAAGGCAGTCCAGTTCTGGTACAATGACTCAGTGGCCACTGACCCTACTCTTACTACAATTTCTTCAGCACATCTGGTCTATATATTCTTTATATGGTTTATTTCCCTAGCTATATAATTTTCATGTATATTATAGAAAACATTAAAATAGGAATTATAGAAATCAGGAATAATCTACTTTTATAGTTTGTGCTTAGTACAATGCTCAATAAATGTATATTGAATGAATAAAACTCTTAGAAATGGAGTCATATAAACTAAGCTGGTCAAGCTTTGCCTCCTTTATTTAAAATCCTGAAATGAGTATTTTTATTTGTTTCCATATTTTCTTCTGTATCAAGTCTTCAAAACAGTACTCTAAATATTTCCTTACGCTTGTAAAAATGTAGCAATGCACATTTGTAATCCATAACTTATACCAGGAAAGGAATATAGAAATGTCTTCTCCAGTCACCATAGGTCATTGTCATTTACCATGGAAGAGCACTGAAGAATATTATAGTTTCCAAAATTGTATTTCTTTCTCCAAAATCCTTATGAAAATTAAATGGTAAAAGGGTTCAGCAAACTTAATACTCTACACAACATTAGATTCATATGACAGCAAGAATTTCTATGCATCCCCCCACTGACATGTTCAAGTTGTATTACATTTGATCTGTTAATAATCATAATTCAGATAGTCAACTTGATGTTATTTCTTTGGTGCATTTGAAGAAACTGAAATATAAACAGTTCTTGCCCAGATCAGAGAGCAACTCAGTTTAGAATTTAGTCTCTTTGCGTTGCTCCAAGTGGTACCGTCAAGCAAATCAAATCTGAAGAAACAGGGTTATAGGAATAGCGTCATTGATTTATTAAAATATAGAAGGATGATATGCAATAGAATAAATCATGATAAGAGTAGAAAGGGTAGCAATCAAGAATCCAAGTATTCCTATTAAAATAAACAGAATTAATTAATATTAAGCATGAAGACAGCAATAAAACAAAATGACCATTAAAAATACACCATTTTTTGGTGTATTTAGTCTTTTCAGGAAAGACTAAACTATCAACATCAAACATCATGATTTCAACACTCAGTTTACTTCATTACAAGTATATCTTAATTGCATTTATCATAGGGTCCACTATGCAATTATGATTAAAATAATAATAAACTTTCAATTGCAAGATCCTAAGAATCCTCTTTATTACTTTCTTCTTTCAAAGCCTCCCTTGAAATGGTATATTATAACCTCAAGAAATGGAAAGAGAATATGAGCATAATAAAATATGTCAGGAAACAGAGTAAGACAAGGCTCTGGAATAATAATCTTCACAAAGCCCTCTAAGAATTGATGCCAGTTACCACAGTTATTTGCAGTCTGGAGTGACATCTTAATAAGCAGTCCTGGAAATTCATGGAGGCTGGGTCTTTGGGCTGGCAAGTGTCTTTTCAGCTGGTAATTAGGTTCAAAATAGAAGCCTTCCTGCAGAGCCATTAAGGAGCTTTCTTTGAGCTCCAGGTCCCAGGTAACAGTCCTCTTTCTCTGGGTTGTGGGCCAAACCTGCCAGACTCCCTCATGAGGTTTGTGCCTCTGGGGATGGAATGAAAATAGTGGTCTTGTACTAATGCACCCTGTTGCTAAGAGAAACCACCATTCTCCCAGCGGGCTTGTTTGGGGCTCCTATCAAAGAAGTCTCCAGCAGAGGAGTAGGGACTCTGCAGTTCCAAGGCGTATCAACAGAAGCTCCTACTAGCAATTTTCAGAGGGTTCATGGAAGGGAGGGACAAGTGAATTTCTTTTTCTTCTCACCATCATCTGTCAGACCAGATGACTGCCTGGCGGGCAGCCACCCAGGCAAACCATTAGGGCCTGTTCATAAGCATTCCTCACTGAACCCAGTCCCCAACTGGCACCTTCCAGCAGAAATATATGACCTAAATATTTCTTTTGGCATCCTCCCCTGTTCCCTTTACCACTGTAAAAACGATTATAAGAGGATAATTTTCATCTGCTTATTTGTAACATCATCCCAGATTTCATGTGGAAATTTGGATTATTTTGACACCTGCAGGCAGGTTAATGAGAAAATGGGAAGGCTCATTTGCCCTAGGGGTGTGTTAGACCAAACCCCACTACTCTGGAATGGCAAAGACATAACGCCACCTCGTGGTAGGTTATCAGAACTGTTTTTTCCAGTCTTGTCAAGAAATGTATGAACACTGATGAGAAGTATCAGCAGTTTGTTTAAACCAAAGAGATGGGTTGGGAAAACCAAATAAAGTAAGCTTAATTTAAAAATTAACATGCAATAAAAATTTTTATGGCCAAATTTCAAATGACAATTGTAATTCCTCATCAGGACCCCCACAATTTATTTAATGAGGTCAAATCTAAGAAAGCTGTTGCTATACTCAGGGCCAGAAATGGATTCTCAGTTTGTAAATAGCTGAATTTTCTCCCTGTTTGCAAACAATCATTAAAAGCCAGGCTTGAAATCTGGTTGAAATAGCTACTCTAGTTAACAAAATAAAGGATAAAATTTAGGCAAGCATAACAACAGCTCTCTGTTTAAAGTGGGAGAGTGTGCTGGTCACAATGACAGTTCCTAATCTCCCTCACTGAAAAGTGACTTCCATGGAATAAAGTCAGCTTAGACGGATTTTCCATTTAAATGGTCAAGGATTAGAAGGAGTTGGTTGGACAAGCGTAACTCATTCATATAACATTCCTCTTAAAATACACACACACATCATGATATCCTTATGAAAATAAGCTGTCTTCTTAGTCACTGGAATTTGAAAGCCAAAGCTGACACTAAACCATTGTGATTAATATATGACATAGTTGGAAGACTATGCTGCCCTTCGTTCCCCTGAATTTCTGAGCTTCTGTGACTGTTGTATCACGTTATGCAATTTGCAGGGCTCTGAGCCCCTCAGAGGTTACTTACACAAAAACATACATTTCATTTGAAACCTGACCAGGCTCATTCCTGTTCTAGATAGATGCATTATGACAACCTTTAATTGGGCAAACTGCCAAAATGCAGCCAGTTTAACAGGCCCGCTTAAATGTGACACATAGACTAATATGCTTATTTGACTTACTTGTTGAGAATGATTTATTGAATAATACTTGATAGAGAAAGAGTACAAAACCTTTCAAGGGGCAGTTCTCAGAGAGTTGAAAAGTCCACAAAACTAGCCTCCATATAAAAAAGAAAGAAACTTGAGAAGTTAAGAAAAAAAACAACTTAGCTTGCCAAACGGTTCTATAAAGGAGTAAAAGCCATGGCTACTTCAGGGAGCCAAA
Organism: Glossophaga mutica; assembly: GCA_039655065.1. Lineage (NCBI taxonomy): Eukaryota > Metazoa > Chordata > Mammalia > Chiroptera > Phyllostomidae > Glossophaga > Glossophaga mutica. The sequence continues at coordinate 139,198,205 of CM077305.1, read as the reverse complement.
GGAGTTAATTCCTAACAAAAATTAGTTTATATCAGGCTTTTACTCTGTACAGTTGCAGCAACTTGTGTGCACACGGAGTGAGACAGGTATACATATTTTGAACTATGGCATATCCATTAGGTTTTTTTTATTGATTTATAAAGTAAAACTTGGGAAAAACAGGCACTCAAGCCTGCCCTCTGGAGTAGTATAAAGACTTCTTAGTTTCAGGACCTGGCTTGATATAAAAACATGTATTTGGTTGGCATCTGAGAAAAATCGCATATGATAAAAGACAGAAAACTGTACATGAACAATTAAAATAAAAATTTTAAAAAATAAATAAAAAATCGTATATAGACATCACCTGGTCTACTATAGGGCAAACTTAGATCAACTGGGAAGTTTGCTGCTGTGTGAATTACAATGGCAAAATTTACTTAATAATTATGCTTTGTTAATTAATAAAGTTATATCAAATTAGATTTCAATATAGCCATTCACAGCCATTTCAAGAGCAGTTTCCTCTAGGATCTCAATTAGAACAATGTTCTCATGCCCCCCATACCCCATCTCTGTTGGAGGCAACACAGAGCTCAGCCTGGAACTGTGGAGTGGAACTAATTCCTTCCTCTTAACGCCTGTCTCCAATTAGCTGGTGGGAAATAGAAATTATTTGCTTAAGAGACAGCTTTTCCCACTTATTCAAGCCTATTACCATTCTCATCCAAGCATCACTCAGCCACTAATTGTCTTGGGAAGCTGTTCTGTGCAGTGTCAAGAGAACAGAGTTGCCAACATCATAACCTAAGCAAGTTATTTAACCTTCTTGCACCTCAGTTTCCTCACTTGTCAAATAGGGATCGTTTCTGTTTCACACTCTTACTACAAATGTTAAATTTTAAAAAAATGTGCCATTAACACTTAGGGCTGACTGGCTCATAACAGTGTTCAATGAATTAATCTTTATCATGTAATGGGCAAATAAACAGACAAACAATTACCAAACAAGGAAATAAGGAAACAATAAAGTGTATGTGCAAGATAGAGTGAAAGTACCAAGGAGGGTTAAGCCTCACATCACCTCTACAACATCCCTGGCGGTGCATCACCAGAATCCATTAGCGTAGCTTTGGCAAAAAAGACCTTACTACCTCATAGGCCAGCTCTAATTATTTCACTATTTTGCTTAAAAATCAATTGTAAATTTCTCTAAAAGTTGACTTTCATTGACCTTTACCCTTTCATCCTCCCTTTTCATTCAGTAAAGTCAAATTCCTTTACATTACAGCTATTTGGTAGACAGTTACCATGTTCCCAGATATCTTCTCATGGAAGTTCACTTGTATAGCTTATGTTTTCATGTGTCTGTGAGAAAACATCAGTGAGAAGCCAAACAAAAAGACTCTGCAGACTTCACGTTCCTAAGAACTTTTAAATTCTACAACAAATTGAATGCCAGTGCCAACCAAGTCCTGACAACTGCTCCTTGTCCAGGGTGAAGGAAGCTGATGGACGTTGGCTCAGCAGTGAAGAGTAACACTGTCAATTAGAGACTTTTACTTGAGGGGTGGGGGTATAGAGGTGGTGAGAGTGCCAACTATTTACCATCCCTGTTAAATAGCCTGTGAGTTCTCCTAGGTCATTTTTCCCTCAAAGATATGGGGATTGTATTGTGTCCATCCTGTGTTACCTTGCACCTTGCTGCTAGAATCAATGAATGAATGGCTTTATAATACATTTTACACACTCCCCAGTACCCACCCAAACCTCATGTTCTGATAGTTCAGTAACATAAGCAATGGATATCACAGAAAGTGTATGAAATTTTAAAACTTTATGTACAGGATAAAGATACAATATTATAATTATACACAATATATTCTTATTTCCTTCATAATGACAAATAAATAATATCTGAGTTAGCAAATGAGGTCTATGTCACAGTGAGAATGACTGCTCCTTTTCTTTCTTTTTCCCCATCCATCTTTTTTTCTTATTATTATTTAAACCCTTTAAATCTTTAAATAAATAAGTTAAAGAATGAATAATGTCCACTATGAACATATGGACAGGTTGTGTTTAAGCTTTTGTTCTTTGTTTAAAGTCGAATGCAGTTTTTCATGGAGTAACAATATTTTAAACAGGAGTTAGCTTCAAGACTCCAGGCACAAGAAAAACAAACAAACAAACATGTTTTTGCATCTACTATGAGGAATGGACTCCACTAAGAAGAGTTACTAGAAAGTAGATGATGACCAGGGCTTCCTTGTTTACGTAGACTTCGATGTGAAAAAGAAGTTAGGCTGCTGAGTTGCTGCATCATTCCAAATGGGAGCCAGTAACTGGGGACATGACATCATAGTTGCTGATGAAAAGGTAGGATAGTGACTCAGAAATACCTTGGCTCTCAAGAGATACCTACTGCTGCTTCTGGGTAAGCAGTATCTTTCCATCAAAATATTATAGAGGTAGATATGGGATTTAGAGGTAAAAGTCTTTGGTTTCAGTTCTGGTTCCACCATTCACCAGCTATGGGACACTGGACAACTCTGTCCTTCAATGATCAATAATGTGGGAGCGGGGATGTACTGCACAGCAATGAGAAGGCACTGCTGACACATGCTTGATGCCTACCTCTCAGGAGGACCAGGAAGATAATGTAATTGCATGCAAGGAAAAGTGATTTATAAATTGTGACATGAAATCCCAAATCCAAATCACATAAAGAGAATCATATGGACCTCATAAACATGTTAGATAGCTATATTTTTTATCAGCACCAGTCACAAAAAATATTGCAAAAATTTGTTCCTGTAAATGGGTCTATCAAAGGAATTGATAGTACATAGTCTGCTTTTATAGTGAGAAATATTATTTCCATTTTACAATGGGTAAAACAAAGTCTTGGGCAAGTGATGTAACTATGACTAGTATGTGCTTGAACTAGAACTAAACAATAGGGCTTCAAATTTCTGCAGCATCCAGGGCATTTCCAATATTTACTCATATAACCCCTTCCTACTCTAAACCTCATGAGATGCAGAGAAGACCATGAAAAAGAAAACTTAAGCATATTTATATGGTTATAAGCTATTCTTTATTTCCAATTCCAGGTGCCTTTCCTGCTCAGAAGCAGAGGCTGAGCTGTTCATGGAAGTAAATTATACTTGAATTTTCAGTGTAAGTATTTATTTATAACTGAAATTCTCACTTCAGATACTACAAGCATTCTGACATTATGAGAAAGGCATGTATAACCTTTGATCATAAATATTTAGCTATTCTATGATCCCTTTGAATTAATTACAGGATAAATACTAAATTCTCAATTCTAAGAAGCAAGGTCAAGCATGTCTAATGCTAACTTGATAATTATGAATTTTTTCAGTTGTATTACATAGGTCTCTCCCTTCTAGCACAGAATGTACTTTGCCTGATATATCCACTGTTTGTGGACTCAGTCATAATTATGAACACCATTTTATTGTTCCACTATGCTTTGAGGGGTTATACTGGTATATGAGGCTACTAGTGTCTATCCTGAATTGGTTTAGACAGCCATATGATTTTTTTTGAACTCACATATTCTGTTTTTATAACATCGCTATCTCCTTTTCAGTATCTTCTCTTATTGCCATCAATACCTGATTCAAGTGGCAATAGCGCTCTTTTATACTTTAAGAAACCAATGTATTAATTATTTATGCTTTATAATAAATTACCACAAACTAAAAGTCTAAAAACCAATGTACATTTATTACTGCACAGTTTCTATGGGCCTGGGGGTCTCAGTACACCTATCTGGGTCTTCTGAAAGGCAGCAGAGTGCCAGCCAGGGCTGGGTTCTCACCGGTGGCTCATTTAGGGAAGGGTACACTTATGAGATTATAGGTTGTTAGCAGAATTTATTTCCTGTGTCTTTAAGACTCAGTAGTCTGTCTTTCAAAGCCAACAGGAAGGAAAACAGACTCTCAAGTAAGTTTCCTAGCAAGATGGAGTCTAACATAATGAAATTACAGGAATGACACCCATTCACTTTTACCATATTCTATTGGTTAGAAGAAAGTCATAGGTTCTGCCCAAAATTTAAGCCCATAAACACCAGAGGGTGGGGACTTGGGGGACTAACTTACAATCTGTCAGCCATACCAGCTAATCCACTTAGAACTGAATGACAGAGTAATAAACCCAGAACAAGAGACCAAGGGACCTTTGCGAGTTTACTGTAACTATTTTTATGACTTCCATTTTAATCACTTTCTGAACTTGGGCCATGTTCTGGATAGTTCAAGCTATTGGATATGTGATGTTTAAATATATGGATGAGTTTCAAGCCAGAGGTTGCAACTTTCAAGGCATAAAAATGCCTCCTCTTTTCATTTGTCTCTAGATGGGTTGTGAAAATGCTGGTCAACTCGCTGTCATTCCTACATTAAAATAGTTGGTTTTTAAGCAGATTGAGTTTGTCTCTGCCTACTGCTCCATAACTAAAGGCTGCCTAACCCCTGGGTTAGTTTAGGACTAAGCATTTATGTGGGGAAATTCTCATGATGATATGTAAAGGTGGGCATCTTCCTTCTTCTCTGACTCCTGGAGAAGAAGCAGCTTTATCCTCTTAAGCCATGTGCTGTTGGTTAACTGCATATAGAATATTTTGATACTGATGTATTTTTAAAAATCTTTGTAAAAGTTCTTCATAGGGAATACTTCTACAATCCTAGGTAAACTTGAACAAAATGGGTATGTCCTTCACCATATCCACTGGTCTGTGAGGTGAGGTAGAGGTTGTAGGCATCATGTTTAGTGTGCTTAACTACTTGAGACCGAAGTTGCGATTAGAATTTAAACTCTTTTTGAGCAGTTATTTGGAGAACAAGAAATATATGCAGCAAGTGGAATGAACTTTGGAATTCATTCAAAGAAAACCAAATGCTTGTCACTTCTGTCAGCATTTCTTACATTTAGGAATTGTTGTTTGGATGATGAAATAATGAAATAATCTCTCCCTCCTTTAGACAGCACTGGGAAATAAGGCGACAGGGAGAGTTTATTCTATGATCAGATCTTACCTGAAAAACAATAGCTCTTATTTTAAATCACACTTAAAATGTTTTTGCCCTAGTAATGGTATTTAATTACCTTGTACTTGTTACAACTATGTAAAATTTATTTCTGTAGTGCAGATTAAAAATAATTAAAAATTTAGCAGTGCACGAATTTTCAAAACTGCAACTTAAACACTGAAATTATGCCCAAGGTCACCCAATCTGTAAAGAAAGGCTGGATTATTCATTTCTGTATAATTTACTGAATGTAGCACATAAATTAGTATGGTGGAGTAATTATTTGAGATATTAACTGATTTTTTTTTCATTTACTCCATAAGACATGGAATTCACTATTAACCACAAGTGAGGGATTCTCAGACCAGGCCAGAGAACAAAGAAGTGGAATTACTGAGTTCTAAATTCAAATGCTGAAAAGCTTAAAAATGAATTCTTTGAAAGCAGAGATGATACGTCACACCATTTTTCCCCATGCACATTTCTCCTAACCACTTCCATGTTATAAGAACCTACAGAAGCTGAGGCCATAGAGTATGGAGAGGATTCAAGATAGACATGTCTAGAAACTGTATACCCCTCTCACCCACCAGAAAGGGTCTTGCTTGGGGGAAAAGGGAAGTATAAACCCCTACTTTAAGTTTTATGTTTTGGGATCATAGAGAAGAAAAGACATTGCCTACTTTGTCTTAGTGGAAGGGGAAATCAAGCTTCAGAGATAAGTCATTTATGGTGCCCCAGTGGCATGACACATGGATGTAGCATGAAAGAGACTCCAAACTCACATGCCCACACCCTCAGTTCTGGTTTCCCTTGGCTTGAGATAGTCCATGGATTCTAGAGTGACTCAGGAATTATCAAAGAAAGAAAAAATGATGACCTGTCTGCCAAAATGTGCATTGCTGATAATGCTTGATCAGATGGATGAGGCCTGGACAGTTCCCACCAGGAATCTGATGCGTGAGGCTGTTCCTTGGCAGGTAGGTGGTAACAAGGATCCAGAGCTCTGTTATCATTGGCAGGAAGTCCAAGCTGCCGTTTCCTTCACCCCAAGTTTCCTTTTGAGTGACCATAAACCTTGTTTATGCCAAGAATGAGTGGGATCAGTCACATCTTGAGAGGCCGGGTTAGAATCACACACCTTTCCCCTCTTCTCTCTGGTGGCATTTACGTATGCTTCCCAGACAAGTGGCCGGGGTGGAGGTGCTGGTGAGGAGCATCTACAACTGTCAAACAATCTTGAATCCAAATAACTAATGCATGAAATTTACCTGGAAGGAACTAAAGTAACTTCCTGCATCAGGACAAAAGGGACAGGGGGCGGGGTGAAAGAGAAATTATATTTGATTAAAAAGGCACCGAAGTCACTCTTTTGACCACCTAAGTGTGTGACTGTGACATTTATATCCATCATATTTATGTCTGAGTTGGAAAAACTATAAATTCTGAAACACAAATTTTTAAAAATACTTTTTGAAGTGTACACTAACAGTCAGTCCTATCTCTCTGGAGATAATGGATATTCATAAAACTTTACGAAGCCAGGTAGATTCTTACGATCTTCCCATTAAAACCAGCCTTTGATTTCATCTCTTTTGGAGACCATGTGTTCCTCTGTGTGATTTTTTGGCCTTGCAATGAAAAGATTTGGACAATTTTTGCCCCAATATTCACCCTGCCATAGTCACAGAGTAGGTAAAAGGATGGTACAGAATCAGGCATGCTATGAGTACACAAAAACATCCTATTTTCATGGGTACAAAGCAGAACTTGCTTAAAGAGGAAATTCAGGCAAATCCTATGAGTGTAAATTTCTCCAGGTTCCACTGTGTTGCACAAATCACGTACACTGATCACATGCAGAATGCTCATGTATGCACATTGTGAAAGTGAATATTTCTGCTCTAAGGTATGACTGCAGAGCTTTGAATTGCCTTGAAAAATAAACTCTTCAGATTCACATGTATTGTTTAATTATAACAATGAGAGTACCATAAACATCTATACCCCTAAATGATTGAAAACTGCAAACAACCTCAGTCCAGTTTTTCAAAAGATGCTACGCCTGTCAAAAGCAAGCCATACACTTGCTAGGACCATATGGGATCATCTGGGAGGAAAATGAAAGAAATTTGTCTTATTGCATCACATTAAGTTTGAAAAAGAAAATATGTGCTTTAAATATCTAGATAAAAGTAAGCTTAATAAAGCAGGTTGCCTCCTTCAGCTGTGTGTGTGTATTTGTGTGTGTGTGTGTGCACGTGTGCACGCGTACATGGCCTGATGATTGACATTATGTTTTCAATTAGTCCATGAAAACGTTTTAGTGTGAATGAATGAGGCAATGTGGGAACAGATGTCCAGTCCTACTCCATAACATCACTTGAATAACTATAATCAAACAATTCTAAATTTACATGTTATAAAAATCACAAAATTGCCCTGGCTGGTGTGGCTCAGTGGATTGAGTGCTGGCCTGCAAACCAAAATGCTGCTGGTTCAATTCCCAGTCAGGGCACATGCCTGGGCACAGGCCAGGTCCCCAGTAGGGGGTGTGTGAGAGGCAACCACATATTGATGCTTCTTTCCCTTGCTCCCTCTCTTCCCCTCCCTCTAAAAAAATAAATGAATAAAATATTTTTAAAAATTTAAAAAAATCACAAAATCCATAAAAGATGACTATTTCTTCCCAACCAGAGAGGTCACTTTTGATAGTAAGTCTGTAAGTGTAGTGAGCAGCTAGGAGCATGGACTGTGTGGCCATACCGTTGGATTTACAGCCAAGCTCCACTGCTTACAAAGGGCGTGACCTTCACAAGTTAACTAAACAATCTGTGCCTCAGTTTTCTCATAAAATTATCTTGATATTATCTGAAGTGTTTGCTATTATAATTTTCATCTAGGCAACCAATTTAGTAGATGGTAAATGTTTGCTGCTCTTGTACTCATGCCTCGCTGCCACCACCAGCTGCTCCCCAGCCCAACCCGTTATCATGCACTCATTCCCTTTATACTCCAGCATCAGCAGAGAGCATGGCTGGGACAGTTCTCCTCATAGGAGGCAACCACTGAAATATGTCATGACAACCTTCACTCTTCCTTTTAAGCTACCCTCCTTACATTTGTGGGAATAAAGGAAAGATTTTTGCATCCTGTCCTCTTCTGTTAGATTGAAACTTCATAGACTACAGAGTTGTTTTCTCTAAATTGAAATGTAATTCATATACCATAAAATTCACCCTTTTATAGTATGCACTTCAATGGTTCACAGTATATTGTACAACTATCACCACTATTTAATTCTAGAACCTCTCCATCACCCCCCAACAATCTTCAAACCACTGGAAAATGAATTTTGTATTCAGCATACAAACTTGAGATTTAGTTCAATTATGGTTATTAGCATGGATGAGACTGTTAGCTGCTCACTCCAAAATTTATTCCCCTTTCTCCCTTAAACTAGGTATGTGGCTGCCCAAGATAAAAACTGCATGGTCCAGGTACCCCTGAACCCAGACATGGCTATCTAACTAAGGTCTTACCAATGAACTATTAAAAGATATACCGAGTGATCACTGCCAGGAAAGCTCCACGAGCCAGTTGATATTTGCTTTTTTCTTCCTTACCCCTTTACTGTTTGTCCCTCCCTCCACCCACTGCTGAGAACATAGGCTGTCATGGCTGGAGTTCTGGTGGCCACTCTGGATCACAAGATGCCCTTGAGAATGGCATCAGAGGCTAGAATGAATTAGGAGAAAATTAGAATGAGCCCGGGTCCCTAGAACTTTTCATCATACTGGCCCTGAAATTTCTGTCTCTGGAAAACATCTTCTACATAGTAGAAAAACAAAAAAATCTGTGTTTACGTCATCATCTGGTGAGGTTTCAGTCCCACAAAATGGTCTTAATACTAACTGGCATAACCTTTTAGCCATACTCCCATCAGTGCTTTACATTTCGAGTTACCAAGAAAGTAGAGTACTTGAAAAGCCAAGACCAGTATTTTTTCCTCTCTTTAAGAATTATACCAAATTGTAGTTCATCACAGAATACCATAGTTTTCAGCAATTTATGTAACTTGGTTTCTTACATATATTCTCTACACACTCACTCATGAAAACCTATCATCCCCATAGAAACTTGGGACACTTCCTTATGGGGCAACTGGCCATACTTTGAAACCAATCTACTAACTTGTAATTTCAAATTGATGACAAGCAGCCAGGTAAACATATATATCAACACTTAAATCTATGGAAGATGAATGGAGTGCACAAAGCAGTAACTCATATAGGAATCTAACTGCAAACTAAAATAAGGCCCACCTGAAGTGTGTTCAGCAGCTCCTTTGAACCTGCTTCATATGTAATCAATTTCAACCTTCTAGAAAGAAAGAAAGAAAGAAAGAGAAAAGAGAAGGAAAGAAAGATTTCTGAAGAATTTTCTATTAAAAGAATGAGCTATCCTAAAAAGGATACTTGTAATCTAAATCCTCTGCCATACCCTGCTAAGCTTACATAAAAACAAAAATATTTCAACAGTGAGAATTAAAATGTTCATATTCTAAACTCCTAGAGAGCAAAGATATCACTCATCTGCATATCCTCAGTTACTAGCTAGACTAGTGTGTTGAATATAGTAGGTGCTTAGTAAATTGTTGCTGAGACAAATCAGTATTCTTTAAATGTTTTAAATTTAAGTAAAAAATTAAGTTTTTAAATAAAAACTTAAAAACATTTTAAGTAAAGTGAAAAATTTAAGTAAAAATTAGTTGTCTGATCTTGGGAAAATAACTTATCTTTTCTATCTCTTCATTTGTTAGCAGGGGACATCATCCTCTTTCTAGGATTAATGAGATATGTATGCAAATAGCTTAGCAGCACCTGGCACAGAAGAGTTAGACAATGAATGAAATTGCTATTCTTGTTAAAATTGTTGGTATTATTATTATTATTATTATTACTATTATTGCTCTGCTTAAGAGTCTATGCTGTACATTGGGAAAACAAAGTATAATAAAATAGGTTTTGCTTGAAAATATCCAGGGAAGATGGTGTATATGCATAAAAAGATAAACAAAGATGAAAAGTATAAGAGATGCCACAACAATTGCACAACATTCTTAGAACAAGACCCCAGAATGAATTCTTTGTCTGAATTTTTGGACTGCCTGTCCCCCACTGCAGCTCCACCCATACTCTTACTTGCCTTGTTCCCTCTTCTTGGTTCCTCCACCATATTCCACCCTCTGATATCTCACAATTTTCTACTTCTTTTCCCGGACATTCTCTAATATTCCACTCTTGGCTGATCACCCCTGAAGATTAAGAGCCTACTGTTGGGCTGTCTGCATCTGTGGAGGGTCTTCTGGGCAGCAGAAGAAGGCAGGACACTGGCCAGTTCCCTGAGCAAAGCCAGTGTCTGCTACAGGAGTTCAGAGAGACAAGCTCACCTGCAGGACCAACCTGAGGGCAGCTTCGTGGGACTTGAGTAGGGTTAATAAACGGAGGTTTAGAGAAGAGAAAAGGAAGACATATGCCAGGCAGAAGAGGCCCTGTGACTCGGTAATTTCATATGAGAACAAAGTGTAGTCTCAGCAAGCGGGAATGAAGAAGGTCTAAGTGGATGTCTGAAACAAGGTTAGAGTTAAGTAGGGGCCAGATTAAGGGGTTCTGACAGTAAACTGTTTGAGAGATGTGAATTTCCAGAAACACCTAATTGGATTTGACATACAAGTACTCATTGTAGGAAGGGCAAAGTGGAGGAGCTTTAGGAACATTGTGTTGGCACAGGTCCATATGGAATGAATGGGCAGCCAATCGATGTTTGTGGAGAATTGAAAAGGAAGGTGAGTCATAATTGGTTTTAACAAAAATATAACTTGAATAGAAATCAAAAAGGTTAATCAAATAGTAACTCTAAGGAATTTGAGTTTCTGTTAGATATCTAATTTAAGGCAGTATTCTAGGACTGTAAGATCATCCAGAATGTGTTTATTGTAAAGGTTAGGAAAACCAGATTCAGACAATTGTATGACTGGCCTGAAATCTCACAGCCAGGTGGAGACACAGCCCCCACCTGACAGCACCACTCTCCTCGGGTTTTAGGCTCTGCAGATGACCCTTTCACACCCAATCCCGCATTTCTAGTTTTGGTAAAACAATTTAATTATAGATAGAGATACTTTCTCTTAGCAAAAGTTACATATGTATATTTAACTAATCCAGATATTTATTCTTTCTTTTTAAATAGTCATTTCCTTCGTTTTTTTTATGATTTCACTTATGTGTGAATTCTTTTTTATTTTAATTGTTGTTCAACTACAGTTTTCTGCCTTTCACCCCCATCCTAGCCCACCCCCACAGTTCTTCCCACCTCCCTCCTGTTTTCAACCCACTCCTTGTCATTGTCCATGTGTACTTTATACTTGTTCCTGCAAACCCTTCCCCTTTTCCCCTGAAATTCCCTCCCCACTCCCCTCTGGTCACTGTCAGCCTGTTCTCAATTTCAGTGTCATTGGTTATATTATGCTTGTTTGTTTGTTTTGTTGATAAGGTTCCTGTTAAAGGTGAGATCATATGGTATTTGTCTTTCACCACCTGGCTTGTTTCGCTTAGCATAATGCTCTCCAGTTCCATCTATGCTGTTGCAAAGGGTAGGAGCTCCTTCTTTCTTTCTGCTGCATAGAATTCCATTGTGTAAATGTATCATAGTTTTCCGATCCATTCATTTAATGATGGGCACCTAGGTTGCTTCCAGCACTTGGCTATTGTAAATTGTGCTGCTATGAACATTGGGGTGCATAGGTTCTTATGGAGTGGTGTTTCAGGGTTCTTAGGATATAGTCCCAGCAGTGGAATTGCTGGGTCAAAAGGAAAATCCATTTTTAGTTTTCTTAGAAAATTCCATACTGCTTTCCATTGTGGTTGTACCAGTCTGCAATCCCACCAACAGTGCACCAGGGTTCCCTTTTCTCCACAACCTCTCCAACACTTCTTGTTGTTCTTTGTTGAAGTTAAAATCAAGCTTAATAAAATAACAGAAAGGAATACTAAAGTGTGCTACTTTTCAAAACTTTCCATTGGTGATAATGCTATAACTTTTTAAATTGAACCAAAATAGAATATTCTTCTTCTTACTTACAAGTTCCTATTAACAAAGTTCACATACATACAGAATTTTAAAATCAACATTTAGAGATTATATCTACTCAATAATATTATGCTAGTAAATAAAATCTTTTTAATGTTTTGCTTCAATTAGCCAACCCAATTATAATCTCAGTTTAGAGGCCTAAATTTCTACCTACTCTTAAATAGCACCTATTCTAAAAATATATATATCCATATTAGAAGATTAAAGAAATAAACTCTAAGAGGATGTGCTGCCTCAAAGGGACATTTTACCCATGCCTACAACCCATAATACCTTCTTACATTTTCTTAAAATTCAGGCGCCCAAAGTCAGGTGCCAAATGGCCTTGGCTAGTAGCTGGAGTTGTCAGCAACCACTTCTCTCTAGCCACCTTCAACTGCTGATGGACAGCACCTCCATGCACAGCTAAGCCTCAAATGGCCTATTAAACATAAGTGTTTAAACTCCTCACAAAGGCTGATCATTTCAGCTCTGTCTTGTAAACAACTAAGGGACTCCTTTGAAAGTTGTTTTTCCATGAGATGAATTAGTTCTTTATATTAAGGACATTTAGTACAAGCAAGCAATAAGTTATTCTTTGAAGCCCCAAATGATTTTCCGAGGGTAATTTTTTGGACTTTTTATCAAAGTACAATATGTATAGAGAAAGGTGCATGAATCTTAAATCATAGTCTCTAGAGTTAGTTTATGCTTATTAGGAAAGTTTGAAAGTTAAGCAGCAAATAGTCAGCTCCTCACATTTATAACTTTTACTTAAGATATTCCACATTTATTTTGAAGTATGCTAGTTTACCTTAGGATAACTATAAGTGGAGACTGTCTCAGGAATTTAAATGGTAACTTAAAGGGACAGAGTTGGAGTTCCTGCCTAGGGAGAATTTGTTTAGTACTAAAATTTCACCATCACTGACAAAGTTCTCTTTGGGCAGGACCTCACAATGGGAAACCTGAAAATTTGCTCAAAAAGAGTCTGAAAATTCAATGTGTTTATTCATTTATTTCTAACTGATGTTAAGTTTTTAACAGTTATTTGTTTTAAGAGATTGTTTGACCTTAAAAATCTGCTTGCATGAGTGCTGGGAGTTTTAGTGCTTCACATTTTATTACTTCCAGTGTTGTTTAGAGAATTAATCTTGATATCTGTTTGCTATTTGGAGGAAACAACAGAATCCTAGCAAATAGTGAATGTCTCATAAACAACAGATAGCAATTGTATAAGCTGTAAGGAAATTAGAACTTGATAAAGAAAAAATTTTCCTCTTAAAGGATAGTGGTTTTCTTAGTAAATTCCAAAAGGTCAAGTGTAAAAAAGTAGTCCCTCTCCTTAAATACTGAGATTCATCATCCTGACATTATTTACTAGAGTTGCAGTTCATGAACTGATAGGAGGCCTTGTGATCATGTGTTCTGGTGTCAGACATTTGACTACTCCTTAACGATTCTGTGAGGCAAAAATGTGAAGAGGGTATGTATTAAATCTTGGGCACTGAGTGTTGTCACTCTATGCCAGTTCAACCACTACTAATAAAAGTAGCATTTATTTTGTGCTGATTATTTGCCAGACGTTAACCTGAAAGTTTTTCTGTGCATGTATTTAAGAATATTGCAATCATAAAAAAAATCAGTAAATAATAAACTTTTCTGTGTGACTAGTTATTTAAACTATTAACATTTAACTGTATACTGAAAAAAAAATACTATAGATATGGTTAGAGTGTACTATGTACATCTCCCCAATCCAATTTCCCTACTCCTCTGTCTGTTCATTGGGTAGCCAATATTAAAAAGTTGGAACATGTTTTTCCTACCTATTTCTATGTTTAGTCATTTTCTCTAATCTATCTACAAATAAGTATATAATATTAAAATTGATACAAATTTGCTATATTATAAAATGGTATCATTTTCACCTCAAAATTATATTTTTGAGATATATCTATATGAATGCATATAGATATAGTTATTTAATTGCTTCTATAATATTTTATTATATGAATAAACCACAAGTTCATCCATTTACCTTCTAATGGATAGTTACGGTTTTCTCTCAATTTGAGGCTGCAAAATTTAATCCTTCATTGAATATATACATATGGGTAAGTGTTTCTCTAGCGTATGTTCCTGAAGTGAGATTGGTGGGATTTAGGACAGGTACATATGAATTCAGCTTTTTAGACATTGGCAAGTTGTTCTTTAAAGTGGTTATACCCATTTGTACTAAACAGCAACACAGAAGTGTCTCTCATTATCTTTCTCCCTAACACTTGCCTTTGTCAGTTCTAATTTTTAGCCAGATGGTCATTCAATGCCATATCTTTAGTATTTTAATTCATAAATCCCTGATGACTAGTAAGGTTAATTAACCTTTAATTAGTCTTAGCCTTCTATTTCTGATGGCCCATTTTCCCCCCCACTGGGCTGTTTGTCTTTTTAAACATAATTTCTAGGGCCTCTTTAAATAGTATAGAATATTTCCCTATTTATACATTGCAAATAATGTTTCCCAGCTGTGTCTTATATTTTTACATGGAATTTTTAGACATTAAATGTTTAATAACATATTAAAAATTTCATATAATTTAAAGAATCAATATTTTCCTTTACAAGTTGGACTCTTTATGTCTTAAGAAAACCTTCCCCACTCAGGGTGTAAACAGTCTTCTACATTTTCTTCTATAAGTTTTAAAGTCATCCATTCACATAAAAGTTTTCAATTCATCTAGAATTTCTTTTTTCTTTATAGTGACCATTTACTAATATATCCTTTCCCAACTGTTTGTAACACTATTTTGTCATATGTCAAGTTCTTTTTTGTGTGGTTTTTTATAGGTTCTTTATTCATCTATATTGGTCTATTTGTCTATATTCTAAAATCATATTGCTTAATTCTTGTAGTTTTGCAATAAATCTTTATTGGTAGAGCACATCTCCATCTCTTTTCTCTTTCAAAATTATTTTGCTTATATGGATATGCGGACTAATTTGTGGGAATGTTGGCATCTTTATGAAATTATGATTTCCCATTCATGAACACTGTCTGTCTCATCACTTAAGTCATTTTTATTGCTTTAGTCAAGATTTATCATTTTGCCCTGAGATCTTTGTTGAGTTATTCATTGATACTGCATTAAGATTTTGTACCTCTTTCAGACCTACATTCTTATAGTTTTGTTATAATCATGAGTGAGATCTTTCAAAAATTGTATTTCCAATTGATTATTAGTACAATTGATTATTATTACAAATGGAGCTATCACAGCCTATTTTGGGCTGTTTTGAGAAATCTGTATAAATCCTTTAGTAAGTTCTTGGTGCACATTAGGCCTGCTCCAAGCTTTCTCTGTCCTTTCCACAGACATGTAGTAATAATGTAGAGTTTTACTTTAAAATGCCAAAAGATAATCAGAAAATCTAAACTTATATAAAATATTTATATGCCAAAGTATTTTAACAAATAGTTTGTGGCTGGTAAAGTTGTAATACATTATTAGACAAATCTTACAAACACAAGCGAGTAAAGACATTTAAAAATCCTCACAGAGTAACAGACATATTATATATACTTGGTAGGGTGCACTGATTTTTTTATTTGTGATATCATATTATATAACTGAAGTAGCAAATGTACAAGAAACCAAATCTAGTTTTTTTGTTTCAGTGTGTTTTCCCAAGGAGGAATTTTGGAAGCCAATTCAAGTTATAAATGTGCCACAAAAATCAAAGACTAAATTGCAATGTACTTCACTTTCAAAATATCTGGCTCCTTCATTACCTGCAGCACATTTTTTTTTCAGTTAAAGTCAGTTAATAAAAATGTGGTGGTCACTAATCAATAAAGGCTTATGAAGCTCTCAGTGGCTTGGAGCATGTGTGCTTTTGCAATTAAAAGTTAATTCCTTCTCTCTTTATTCTACCAACATGAAAAACAATCAGATCCAACTTTTGTTCGGGAAAGGGTAATTCTGACAACAGTGTGCTGAGTGAATTCAGCTGAGAAGTTGCTAATGAGAGAGCAACAAGGTCAGTCATTCTTCAGCAACATAAATGTTCTCGACACACCGCTACTTCCGTGTATGCCCACTACATACTCCAATATAGTAGCCAACACAGAAGTATAATTAAGCTAATTAAGTTATTATCTTCAGGTGTTATCAGTTATATTCTAACGTTTTCTTTCCCTTGGCAGGGTTTGGGGGGAGGTTAATGAATACCTGGAAAACATATGGAAATAGTTACATTCCATTTTACCAAAGTGTATGTGTGTTGATTGAACTAATTTTTTAGTTCATAGAAATAATACTTGCCCCTAACTGCCCCCGCCCCTACAAGACTAAGGGAGAAAAAAAAATCAAGTGAAAGCACAATCTTTCTTAACAAATTGCATGTTTTGTTTTAGTTGAACTTCACAGAATTACTGGCTTGACCTCTAGGACAAACTCTTATCTTTTCATATACAACCTTTAAAGACAGGCATTTCTGAGGATGCAAGCTTGAAAGCTCACCTCAATGCCACAAAAGGCACCTCTATTTTACCAGTCAGTGAAAGGACCACTCTACCCCCAATTGGAATAAATATTTAAATAACTTTTCTACCAAAGTACCATAGTGCCTTAAATAACTGCTTTGTGAACCACAAAGCTACTGACAAATGAAGTTTGTGCTAATTACATACTGAAGAAAATCCCATTCTGTAATGAATTTTATGTTAATTATTACCCTGATTTTGTATCTGGCTGACAACCAAAAACAACGTGATCTGTTTCTTGACTGTTCCAAAAATGAATAACAGCTTTTGACAAACATCCTATTTCTGTGAACAATGCAAATCATATACATGCAGAGTGTCAGGCAATGATTAGAAGTTCAGTTGCCTGCTGTGGATTCTAGACAAATGGCTCCCTTAGATTGCTATTCACAGTGTGGAGAATGAATGGAATTAGCCCTCTGAGAGGAAGCTAACGAGAAAGTTTCTCTAATGCAATGTAAAAGTTAATTTTGTGCCAAAAGGCCCTAATTAAGAAAGAGCTGAAGAAATGTCACTTAAAGGTCAAAAATGACCCCAAACCCCCAAAATTAAACTTTTAGGAGAGTTTCACAAATAAGTTAGGCTGTTCTGTTTTTCAAAAATTATTTGAAACAGTATAAAGAAGAAAAATTAAAGACCTAAAAGAAGGTTAATAATTTTACCCAGAAATGTGACAAAAATGTTTCCTATAGTTGATGCTACTTCTGTCCAAAATGTAGAATGTATTGGTGGCAAATTTGTTACTTCTGCAACTATAAATTTCCAGTAGGCAAACAGCCCCAAATTTACATGCTTTACTATAAACCTGACTTGAAAGGACATCCTGGAGATAATCCCCAATATTCTGTCCTCCCAAGTCATTCATACCATTTTAACAATAATATTTTGCATTAGAAGGGTTTTCACATTTATAAATTCCTTTTCATGCATAGCATGTGATGCAGTTTTTACATTGTTTTCGATCTAAAATACCAACAACAGAGCAACAGAGAGTAGTCATGGTGGGTTTCCTTCACCAACAAATATGTAACACAGCTGAGCATCTATTATGTTAAAGGGCAGGACTAGCTGCTAGCAAGGTGAAAATCAACATGGGTCCCTACCTCACGGAGCAGAGCTACTAATCCAGTAGGAGAGGCAAAAGAATTGCATGAATGTTTAGGATACTAGAGAGGACTTACTTGAAAGCAGATAGAACTGTGCAAACAGATTATGTTGCTCAACTATTTTTCCTCTCTCCACCACCTGCACTTGCCAAGTGGTGTGTGTGACCTATACCAGGAAGGGTTCTTGATGATTCTCCCATTCTGCTCAAGAGCCTTCTCCCAATAGAGCAGAAACTCATAAATAAGGGGCGCAAAAGGAATTTCCATTTTTCTGGCTATTAATGCAAGTAACAACTCATATTTAAATTCTTTCCCTTAGACAAATACAGAGATGATGGTGATTCATCTTTCAAAGTCTATTTAAAAAAATAAAGTTACACTTTAAAAGTTTTCTATCCTCTGGCCCAAATGAAGTGCTCAGATAGAGAGACACACCCACCACAGAAATTGTTAGAATTTCACAAGCATACTAGGAGGATAAATTAGCTTCTGGTATTCAGGAAGCTTTGATCTCCGCCCCCCTCACATTATCTACTATCACCCCAGTTCTGACTGTGTTGGTAGGTAATTCCTCTTTCAGGTTTAATGCTTCTACCCTTTCCATGCCTTATGACCTCAGAAGGTTTCAGGAAATTCAGCAGCATGCAGTTTTTACTATGATGTAAATCAATGTAGTACCATGTCATAACACCATTCGTGACACCCTTCAATGCTTGCCAAATGACAAAAATTGTTTTTTAGTGGCACCACTATAACAATTCCATTATGTTCATAATTAGTTCATATTATTCAATTTCCTTCATGGTGTAAATTATGTAATAATTAGACTTGCTTATGAAGTTTGAATGTAGTATCCACATAGCAGCACTTTCCAGAACTTTGAATAAACCAAATCCAAAATGAACTGACATAGTTCGGATTTTGTACAACATCAAATGGGAAAAAATTAAAATATAACTACAAAATACTGTTCACAGAAAGGAGTCATAAAACTTAGGTGGCAATGTGTGTATACCATGGTAAATCACACAAGAAAAGCCTCGAACAAACAACAGTTTAAAAGGTAGGCTCTGCATTTTCAGAGTTTACTGAGGAAAATACACACACATACATACACACACCATATGAAAATTAATTATAATGCCCTTGGGAACCTTCGCCACTGTTCCTGCTCATCCTGGGCACAGGCTCAGAGAAAGATGTGAATGTCCATCACAGAGAAGATGGGAATGACAAAAACAGTAAGAGGTGGTCTGTGCATGGCTGAGAAAGCTAATTTACTCAGTGTCTGTAAGAGAAGTTTATGAGACAAATATGCAAAAGCCACTTGAGAGAGGACTATAAAGAAGCAAAGTAGAGGAGGTATAAATACAGACACATATGTGTTTGCTTTGAAGTTATTCTAAGGCAGTCTTTTCTGTGGTCCTACCATTTCATGGTTGGACAAGTAATCCACTTTCTTGTGAATACACGTCCTCTAATTACAGTGTGAGTACTTCTGAGCACGAGGTCATCACCATGAAGAGCCACATGTAGAACTTTCAGACATTACCACCAATCTGATTCTCACAATAAAGTACAAATTACAAGTCACAGTTTGATTTGCAAGTAACAGGGAATTGCATCTTGACCTCTCTAGTCAATGATACTGCTTGTTTTTATTTGTGAGCTCGTTTTTCTAGTTTTCCCCTCAAAACCACTGCCAGAGAAACAAACTTTCATAAACTAAATATGACTAACACTTTGAAGTAAAAATATCCACAAAGAGGCCAGGATTGGAAGATGGTTGAATTTCCACTGACCCATAAAACAATTTTGGGTTTGCATACAAATCTCGTTCTTTCTTCACTCATTTAAATCATTACCATTTCATGTTTAGACTCACAGGCAAAACATCAGTTATTTTAATGTGAATCCTCCACATACTGCCCCAAACAAACTTTAATGCTTGGGGAGGTTGTTTGAAGCTCGCCAGACACAGGAAAAGTCAGAAAGGTGCGCACGTACAGTCTGCTTACTACCTTATCACTTTGCTTCCCCCTCCTCACAGATATGAGGTAATACCATCCAGACCTCTTCAGAATTGCTCAAAACAACCATCACCACAAGTCAGAATTAGCAATTCAACTTTTGTGTTTCTAAGAATAAAAAGAAGAGACACTGTACCGGGTCTTCAGTTTTGTGACTATTCAAGAGCTCAGACAGGAAATCTTCATAAGAGTTCTCTCTTCGAACCAGTGGAAATTCCCTCAGGAAAACACGCTCTTCATTTTGGTCTCCGAGTACCTAGAGAGATAAAATAGCTGAGTTAAGCCTTCAGACAGAGACTGGAGGGAGGGGGCACTAAGGAATTAATGTCTCAGACTTGGAGAAACTTCTTGGATTCATTTCAAGTCTGATTAGGGCAATCAAAAACAATGTGTTCAAATACATATTAATGTGAGAGGCACTAAAATATTCTGACATGTGGCTATGCTTTGGTTGAATGCCAGGAAAGTCCCCTGCTAAGCTGGTGCCTCTTAATTGACTGGTGCACATGTCAAAATTTGGTGATTATAAGTTATCTTTGCGGCCAGGTCCAGTATGGTCAGACTCCTAGACTCATTCCACTGAGCTATCTATCCATAGGAATGTATCACACAGGGGTCTTGGGTTCACAGGGATCTATCCCTAGTCCTATAGATACGATTTCCATAGATCTGAGCATCTGGTGGATCCCAATGTCCTACTACTTATCAAGAATAGGCTACCTGGGATGGGGAGCTGGCCTGAGTCCAGAACTGACTTCCTGGGTTATTCAAGTGCATTAGAACCACATGCACTTTAGCTACTCTGAGGGACATATTGGAGAACTTTATCTAGAGCTTATCACATACAGGTTCTTTACACTTGTTATCTTGCACCAGCCCCAGGAAGTGTCTATTGTTAGCCACACTTTACAAATTAGGAACTGGAGGCACAAAGGGTTTCAGGAATTTGCCAAGTTAGTAAGTGTTGAAATCAGCACTCAAATACAGGTCTGACTCTAAAACCCTTTCCTTTTCATTATATCATTTTGCTACTGAACTACTCAAACCTCCTCTGGTGAAGGAGAAACTATTAGTAACTCCCATAAATTCAGGACCTAATCAGTTCACCCAGACTTCCTGTTACCTTTCTGAGCTTCGGTGTACTCATAAAATAGGAATGATACCAGCATTATTGGATTACTGAGAAAAACAGAGATAACATATGTAAAATACTTAGTGCCTCACTTGCATGTAGTAAGTATTCAATAAATAATAGCCAGCATTAACAAAAGCACATTTTGCTTAGGAAAAATCTAAGCTTTTAACACATATGAAATTCTTTGACCATATTTATATCTGTAATGGATATTACAAATAGGTATTATATTACCTTCACATTATCTTTATATTGTTTTAATTTTCAAGTTTTATACATTTTTAATTTTATACTTTTTATGGTATTGGTAACATAAGTAATGACTGTGTGGGTGTTCATCACATTAATTTATACCATTAATTCATAATAATTAAATTATTTTAAACCCTAAATCTTTTGTAAAGGATCATAATTTTCTTTAATTCATAAGTAAACGGCCTCTGTTGATATACAGTATAGTTAGTATCATTGTGATAGACAGAATCTTGGGCCCCTTTACTCCCTATTATCATATTGGTGAATTTATTGCCTAACATGGCAAAAGGGACTCTGCAGATGTAAATACATTTACTTAATTATTGACTTCAAGGTAGGGTATCTTGGGTTATCCAGATGAGCCCAATGTAATCACATGTGGCCTTAAAAGCAGAAATTTCAATGGGGTAAGGGCAGAAGAGGAAGTCAGAGAGATTCAAAGAATGAGAAAGACTTGACCCACCACATCATTGGCTTGCAGATAGAGGGGTCACTTGGGACATGTGAGAGGAAATGAGGTCTGCCAACAAGTGAGTTTATTGTTTTCTAAAGGACTAACATATGGTGATTGCTATTGAATCTCACATTTTATGAATCATTTCTCCAAAAATCACAGTGGTGGTTGGTCACCTTTAGTCATCCAATGCCAGAATTCTTAAAAGCTAAAGTCTGAAAAGTAGGCTAAAAAACTTAGGCTCATTTTCTTTGTGAAAACTTTTGTGCCTGTGGAAAACTTGTTTTGTTGAACTGATTAGAGAAATAGACAAAAATGATTCAAATCTCTTCCAGAAGAGACAGTAAGATGTCAAATATAAGGAGCGAATGCTCAGTAACCCTCACAACAATGAAGGATAATCAGCACTTTGTCTGTTTGGTTTGCACTTTAATTCTCAATCATACTGTGTATTTGTTTTAAAAAATTTCTGCCTGTTTGTTTTTCCCAAGAATGTTGACATTTTATAAGGTCCACAATTCTCACCAAATGCTTGATTTATCAAATACCTTTATGTAATATCAAGGCAGAAGGTTTTAATTAAACTAAATTCAATTTAATCCTGAGAACAGATAAGAATGTGCAAGTTAGATGAATGTAAGTATGATCATTTTACCCCTCTGGACATCTTGTGCATATCTGTTTCTCATTTAATTTCTATCCATGAACACTATTACTAATTAGGCCATTTAAAATACCCAAATTACTTTGTTCACTATTAAGTTAGTTTTGAATATCTGTATCTATAATTTTGTGTGTTTTAGAAACACTTATAATGAAGGAGAGATGTCAAAATACATAAATATATAAAATATTTGTTATATATTTAAAATTATTATTTAAGTTCATAGTAGTACATTTACTCATTCATTCTTTTATTCAGTACTATGTATAGATATTTACTGAAGTCCTATCAATTGTCAGGAGCTTCAGTATAGGACATATTTCTAGATGCTCACCGAAAGCCATAGTTTTCTTATCATCTTTGGTATACACCTAGAGTAAGTGCATTTCCAAGCCTCCTTTCCAGTTAAGGTGTTCAAGACTGAGTGTTAGCTGGTGGAAGTAAGGTGTGCTGCTACCAGGCCTGGCCCATAGCAATCTCCCACATCCCCGCCCCCATGCTCTGTTGCCCCCAGGTCTGTTTGGATGGAGATAGCATCAGGGGAATCCAGGAATCAGTTGTGAAAGGTGGAAGAGGCTCCACTAGCTTGGCTCCCTGAATAATTGCATATGGGAAGGCCACCCCATGATCTATTCACTTACCTAATACTGTTAAGTGATGAAGAAGTAACGGTCTACTGTGTTTGAACCATTATCTATTTTAGAGACTGTTTGTTATGGTTAAACTGCTCTAATTAATACAATGAAACAATCTAGGTGAGCACAGAATGCTACAGGAATACAGAGCAAGGGTAATTATCTCTCCCAGGAAGGATTATGAAAGGCTTTAAAGTGGGGTTAAAGCAAGAGTGGGCTTTACCATCTGGACAAGAGGAGCAGGAGTAAGGAAGGGAAGATTGCTGTTCCAGGGAGAGGTTAACAGCCTGGGCAAAGGCATGGAGGCTGGAGACATCTTGCTTTGTTTGGTGTGTTTCAGTTAGTCTATAGTGGCAAGAGTGTGGAGTTCATGAGAACTAGTGATGGGAACTGAATTTGTATAGTGAGCAGAGACCAGATTATGAACCATGGTCAATGAAAGACTTAAGTCAGAGTCCTTCTTGGATTTGTGACTTTGGAAGGGTACTCTGGTGGTTCTGAGGAGGTGACACTGGAGATGATGTGACCGGTTTTCAGATCACTGCAATTATTCAGATGAAAACTTATGAAAACCCAAGGGGCACAGGGAAGGGAAGGATCATAAGATATGGTGGCCAACTGAATGCAGGGCCAAGTCTCAGTTTATGTCTATATTTTCTGCCTGGATTTGAGTAGAAGAGCAGAGTGAACAGTAGCACATTCCACAAAACAGGAAATATAGGAGGAGGGCCAAGTATGTGGGTTAGATGAGGAATTTGGTTCCAGAGAAGTGGAGTCCAAAGTGCCTTCGGCAGAGAAAGGTGAGTTTCAAGCACAAAAAAGACTCCTATCAAGATGACGGGTAAGTGTTAACATCACATGGGAAGTACATGACACTTGGAATGAGTACATTTGCTAAGAGAAAGAAAGAAGATCGAGAAGATATGAGAGCCCTGGGGAGCACGGATACTGAACACACAGCATGGATCCATCGCTAATGGCCTATTCACGCAGACAGAAAATATTAACAAGAAGAACCCAGACTTACACTGATTTTCATCATTCTTAGTCCTCTTTTTATTATTTTCCTATGAAAATACATTTATGACAGCATATATCAAATTTATTCCAGGCAATTAGTTACTTGAAGACAGATAGCATGGCTCATGGGGCTATCTAACATCAGCCTCTGAATTCAACTAAATTTTGACTAAAACTTGAAAAATTCCAGTATAACTTAGATTTTAAAAATTCTATTTCCCCTGGTCAGACCAGGTTTTCTGACTTTGGTTTGAAAAACCTGGCTACTTTACATTTGATATGTCAAAACTCCCCTTGCAGTTATATGGTAGTTAGTATAGCACACAAATGAATCAAAACCGGAATTCCATCATTGTATCTTATGGTTCGGTGGTGTTAGTTTTCCATATAGAAAAGCAGAACTATGAGAAGTGGTGGGATTTTGTACATGGCCAGTGGCTACGTCAGTGACTATAAACAATGTCTCTTAAAAACTCAAAGTCTCCGCTGAATTCAAACCCAAATATTCTCTCGTAGGAATAGAGCAAGAAACAAGTAATCATTACCAAGACACCTATCTACTCCTGTAGGATTTCTGCACTCTGAAGTCCTGCTCACCAGGAATCATGAAAACTGACATGTGCTAGAATTTGTACCCTGTGATGAAGCTAGCTTCTCCAATTAAAGTCTGATTTCCTGCTTCAACCAGTGACTCCTTGTTTTGATCATTGGCACATCAAAGTACCCCTTAGAGAACCCAAGAATGTAGAAATACCCAATCTCAGAATAGAATCTTGAGAACTCCAGAAGGCATGGAAGCAATTTATTGTTGCGGTACATGTTCTCTTTAAAAGGACCGAGCAATCAGACATATAGAAATTTTGGAGAAGGATGTAGGTAAATACAGGAAACAAGGGAATCTTTCAAGTAACTCTCTATTCTCTACCCCATTAGCAGGGAAAGTTAGTTTAAAACTAAAGCAAAACAAAAGCCACCGAATGATAAGAAAAGCTTTTGCTTTGGGAGACAGTCACAACCTCAAACTATGACTACAATACAGTCTCCTCTTCTACTTTACACTTGCTCCGTCATGACTGGGCACCAACTGTTCCCTCATTGATTTGACTTTGAGTGGCTTCAGAGAACACTGGTTAGAATTTGGATTCATCAACTTGCAATGAACTTGTTTGATGAAAGAAGGAGAAAAATGCCCCGTCAGAATTTCCTACTTCTTATGAGCTTG
This sequence comes from Glossophaga mutica, assembly GCA_039655065.1. NCBI lineage: Eukaryota > Metazoa > Chordata > Mammalia > Chiroptera > Phyllostomidae > Glossophaga > Glossophaga mutica. Next base: position 139,172,959 of record CM077305.1, on the reverse strand, counting down.
CTCTATGATGCGTGACTAGAATTTGGAAAGTTCAAATGCAAAGCAACTAGTTCATATTTTGGAATCCCTACTATCATTAAGGAAGAGTCATAATTTCTAGAGAAATTGTAATGCTGCTGATGGTTGTGGATTATGGCTGGTGCTTTCCAGCAGCTGTAATGTTCATATAACTCTGGATGAGGCGGCCATTTACTGCCAGGCTGGGTGAAAGGGCTGTAGAAATAATAGAAGCTTAAACAAACATGCCCTCAAATTATCAGTTCATTGTTCTTCATTCTTCATTTAGTTTTTCTATGAAAACTGAAATGTAGCCAAGCTTAGGTCCCTGGGGTAGGACTTAGGTTTCGATATTACTTAACAAAGTATAGTGCTGAAAACCACATCGTTAATTTTTTTCCTGCCAAAAGACTTTGAAAGGTATATTTATGCCTATATTTTGGTTCATAGTTTACTAAGAATTAAGATTGTAAAACTGTAATGCTCATGAGATTAGAAAAAATAAACAATTTAAATAACTGGCACTGCGTTACCTGAATATACACCTACATTTAAGAACCAGTAGAAGTGAAATGATTGATGTCAGAGTTATGAGTTCATGGGGACAATCAAATGTTTATTGAATAAATAACTGAACAGAAAGTTTTCTTGGAGCCAAAAAAATCTCTAGCTTCAGTTCTGAGAATTGCTACTACGCAATGAGGGGAAATGATGAGAACTCATATGGGATCGAAGAGCTCAAATGTAGCCCTGTCATTCAATATCATTACCTTCAGACCCTAAAAATCAAAGTGACACAGAGACTAAGGGAAGGAGAGAAAATCTGTTTCCAATGTGAAACTATAAGTAACTTCTGGTTTGAAGGAAATTGAGCCAAAGTATCAACATGGCATCACTAGCCCTTAAAGTAGATATACTAAGCCAAAAATGAGAATAGTCCCAAAAGAAAATTTTTAAAAATCATCTAAATTTCTTTAAAAATAGATTCTAAATAAAAATAATAAATACAGATATTTTAAACTTTATTAAATGTCCTGATGTTTGGTCCAACAATTGATTTTGCCCAATATTAGTAAATTACACTTGGCAATAAAAAAAGGTCCCTGATTTTTGGAAGGAAAATAATCCTGGTATGGCTATTCTAATGAACCCAAGCACTATGAGAAAACAAAAACCCAGTCTACTCTCAGTGTCCTCCTTCCCATTAACTCTTCATTTCTGATGTAGAAATGGAATATTCTAATGTAGTGAGATGGGAAACAAGTGAACAGTATTTCAGTTGTAAATTGAAAGGCAAAAACTATGAGCACATAATCTTATCAAAGAAATTTCATTATAATGTAGAAAAAAGGTATTTCAGAGGTTTATGAAAATAAGTGCCAAAATATTTATAAATGTCTCTAAATTCACAGTCACTAGTCAGAAGAGGCTCAATCAGCTTATCATGTGTGAGACTCAGCAAATCGGTCTGCACATATTGACAAATTTATAGAGAGCTAGGAGGCAGATTTTCTGTATAAACTGCTTTCAATGTTGAAAGAACCCACTTAGACTATCTGCTTATCTTTGAAAGTATTTTTGGTTGTTGTATTGGTGAGTGACTAAATCTTTTTAGATTTAGAGAGTCTGTAATGCCAATATACCTATCCATACCTGCGGCTTCAGCAGGCTTGATTGGGAAGATAACAAGATTCTTGAAGTAGCTTCATGTGTCCCCAACTAATAGCTGCCAACTATGCAAGCCGATTAGCAGTGTTATTCTCCCCGAAGGAAAGTCTAAATATGATCCCCCAGAAAATCGGTGAGGGTTGTTAATAAAAACATTCTTATAACCATATTTAAGCCACTGATGTTTATATACCTGATGTTTGGAGCTTGAAAACATTTCAGTATTCTTTCTCTTCTTCAACCAACCTTAATTACTATTTCTAAGGATTGTAAAGATAATTGCTAAAAGGCTGGAGCAGAAAGAACTGAGATGGAACACGCTGGTCCGAAATGTTCAGCTGGGCCTCATAACTCTTGGTACAGATGTTCCTGCTTAGTTCAGGTCTGATTTTGAGAAACAGCTATAATATGGTTTGAGGCAAGGTGACCAGATGTAACTGAATTTAAAGATCTGTCCCAGAATGTCAATGAAAAGAAACTCCATTACCCTAGCAAAAAAAAGAAAAAAGAAAAAAGAAAAAGAAACCCTTTAAGAGGGCAGAGGAGGAGTCATGCTTAAAAAATATCTACTTTATCTTTAAATTTATCTTTAAAGTAGATTAACAGCTACCTGGACAAGAAAAAGATTCTTTAAAAACTAATGAAAATGAAAGAAAATAAAAAAACGTGCGGAGTTTACCCTCACAATGTATAAATTAGCAAGAGGAATTCCATCAGAGTGTAAGTATTGTGTATAATGTGGGCTTGATCTATAGATAAGCTGTAGCATTTCCATAATGTGTCATAAACACAGCCAATGAAGTGACAGTGTGAGGTAGAACTTCAGAGACCATCCTGACCAAGCTCTGGTATTTTCTGATGAGAGAACAAAATACGCCTTCCTAGGCATAGGGTAGAGAAAACATGTGGGTTTTAAGACATCTCCCTACATGACAAAACAGCCAACGAACTCAAGTAAAGCAGCAACTTTCCCAAACTATATAGCCAATTCTCTTCTTTGTCTTCCTCAAATATTTTAAGGCACATTTTACACCATTCCTATTAAAAGGGGAATAGAGTTGTAAAGACACTCGGTTTCAGAAAGCCACTGACAGTTGTGATTCAGATCTACATGTAGACAAAGGAAGAATATATGAAACAGAAAACATGGAATCCTTTGTGCTCTGCTCCTAGATGGATGAGCTCATTATTGTCACATGTTCTAATGACAAGGAGAAACAGAAATGGTCTTTAAATTGCTTGCATGTGCACACACTTTAAATCCTACATGAAACACTCATTAATGTCAAAAATTAAGGGACAGTTAGGAAATTTTAAGGTGAAGAAAAAATGGAAGAAGGACATGAAGTTGTCCAGGTACACATGCAGTGGTAGAAATCAACCTTTTTTGATTGCATAGTTGGCAAATGTTTGCATAGATCAGTATTATTATCTAAGCTTTTCTAAAGTGAGTTACTTAACTAAGAAGAATTGGAAGTCAGGATACCTCTCATATTCTGCATTAGAATGAAAATTAATTAGGGCAGCAGCCTTTTTCATCATCCTTGCTTAATATACATTAGCTCCATAAAGATGTACCACCAAGATCTCCTGCTACAGGGAGCTTAACCAACTGATGGGCCACCCAGTCCCATGATGCCAAAGAAACAGGACACCATTAGGGCATTTCTCTCCTCTCTCTACATTGACATCTCAGTTAATTTTTTACAGTACTGGGGTTCCCCAGTACTGTGATCAGAAATGGTGTCTGAGAGACAGCTCTGAATATGCTCCCTTGATTCTCACCAAGATCGTCCATACCTAGACCTAAATTCACCCCTATTCTAGCATGCTTCTTCATCCCAACACTGCAGTGCAGATGTACGTCACACACTCACTCTCTTCAGTTGGCCCAGTGGTTTTAATCACATGCAAAAGAGTCAAGGTAATAAATTATATAATTTCATGGGCAAGTTAGCAAGTTAACTTTTATTATTTCACAAACTCTAGAAGTTTCTCTTCTTTGTGGCTAGAGCTTACCAACATAGGCCAATATTTTAAACAACAAAAAAATAACAGAATAGTTTGGACCCATGCAAAATTACTGCCCCTTTAAAAAATATCCAAAGTACAATTCTATAGCTTAGCTAGTGCTTTAATAAGATCAGCAGTGGAACTCAGATGTACGTGAACTCACCATGCCTGTGCCCCCAGCACACACACCCTATGGCTTCATCTCTGTCAAGTGCAAACATAAAAACTGGGGAGAAATGTAGTCAGTATTTAAATTTCATATGTAACTTAAAGAATTTCAAATATTTACTCAGTATTTCAAGAAAATGCCCAAGAAGTGGGGAGGTTTATACTTAATGCATAGCTAGCATTCTTAAATGTCCACTCTTTCCTCCTCACCCATTACGGTCATTCTCAATGTACTTCATACAGAGGGTAGCTGGTTCTTCAAGACTTTTTTTGTCTCTCAACTCCCAGTTATTTCTCAAATTTGGCCCAAGTGTTTCTTGGGGAAAGAAAAGTAGAATGCTGAATATATTTGTGTTTTATTACTTTGTCATTCCTTTATATTAATAACCTGTTCCTGTTAAAGAAGCATGATCTTATAAAAGAACTTTATAGGTGCACATGTGTACATGTATATCAGCGTATGAATGTATACATACACTGATACAGTGTGTAAGTGTTTGTATGAGTAGTGGAAATCCCAAGGTGACCTTAAATTGTGAGAACTAGGCATGTCTGATAGGTGATGGGTCTATTTGCATGAGGGGAAAAGGGACCCTTTTGGACTAGAACCTATGTCTAGTCCCAGAACCTTGGATATCAAACAAAAAAAGAGCAATTCTACCTCAGCATAGTGGTTATTATTCAGATTACAGCTAGTGGGAGATTCTTTAAGTTAAGAAAACGGTATGTGCTAAAACCCCCTCTAACAGAGCATGAAAACCTGCTTTTCCGTTTCACCAGGTAGAAGCTCTAACCCTCACCTTTAAGTAGTGAAATATCAGGCATAGACCAGCAATAGTGCCCAGCGCCCAGCTAAAGAGGCTACATGAAGCAACCAAATAGAGAATCTACATGAAGTTGGAAAAGTCCTAAGACGTTATGCAGAGAGATTCAGGTGTCCCAGTGTCCCAACTAGGCCCAGTCTTCTAGCTGCCATTGCTAAGGTATTGGTTATGTGACTATACTGTCTTGGACATTCTAGTCCAATTAAGCTCCCAGACAAGTGCAATCTCAGCTGATGTCACATGGAGTAGGAAAATCATCCAGTTAAGCTCCATCCACAAAATTCTGAGAAGTAATAATAACATAGTTATTTTTAATCATTAAGTTTTAGGTTAGTTTATTACAATAGCAATGGGTAACTGAAGTACTGTGGTAGCATAGGTTGAAAGGAGAAGGGGAAAATTCACCTTCACAGCCTATATTTGCTTCCAGAAGCATACAAATGGGGAGGGCTCTTTTTAGGTTGGCCATCCTGTTGAAAAATGGAATTTTAAGATCATCATAGGTGTTAATCTCCAAATAACAATCCCTGGGGAAAAATAACGATCTTTTAGTTGGCCCCTTTAATTCTGTGTCTCAGGCTATAAATTTCAAGATTACCTGCTGACAGAATTTTCTTGTATGCTTCATTAATTTTATGTGTAGGGTAGATAACATAAAAATCAGATAACGATGTTGCCATATCACCGATGGTGTGTTTATTAATATCTTCTTCCTCAATAGAAATAACTCTCGTTCCCGTAAAAAGCTTTAGTGCTATATCCTTCTATTCTCTTCTTCACTGTGTTTTTCCACATATAATTTTATAGTTACAAAATGACATAAATTGATTACTACTTGGTATAGTTACAAACGCGGAGACTTTATTTTTCATTCCATATTTTAAAAGTCCTCAAAGGCCATTGTCCTTCTACAAACCCTTTGGCAGTTAATACTTTGACAGTACTATCTGTGTCTTTGTTTTTCCCTTATTCTTCCCTATATTTAACCAAGTACTTTTCAGCCTAAAAATATCACCATTTAACCCCATGGATCAGGACCACCTCTGTTTTACTTTCCACTATATCCTGAAATCCTAGCCATGCCTGGCACAGGATTGAGTTCTATAAATATCTGAGTAGTAAATTAATGAAGGCCTTTTTTTTTCACTTATTAATTTCAGAATTTTTAGATCTAGAAAGAAGCTTAGAAATCATCCAATCTTTCCCCCTCTGGAGCCCATAGAGAAGCAGACTGACTTTCCCAAGAACATATATCTAATAAGTGTCAAAGCCCAGACTAAAATAGACTTCTGGGTGTTAGTCTTGCATCCTCTCCACCTCATGGCTCCACTGTCCTTTTCCTTGTTTGGGTCATCTCCCTATATGTTGGCAAGTGACAGCATCATGTGGAATCAAAACTGACTGCAAGCGCAATGAACCAGCAGTAAAATGTGGCTAATTTAATTGTGGGCTGCAATTAAAAATACAGTACAGGAAACAAAACATATGATAACTTCTTCTGAATGCTCAACAGACCATAAACAGGGGGTACAGAGTTAATTTCTAGATGCCAAATTTAAGAGGACAACTGACAAACCAACAATTCCTAAAGAAAGAATACATAATGATTACTATCTGGAAAACATATGACAATCAGATGAATTAATTAAGAGCATTTTGCCTGACAAAGGGAAAGAAGATTTGAGAGCTGTCTTCAAGTACTTGAAAGGTGGCTCTGAGACAGGAAACTTACTTGCCTTGGTCTAGTTCCCCTTGCTCCCTTCCTGTGGTCATCTCCTTCCCACCCACTTGCTCCTTACATCCTGACTTCTGGATTTTCTGCTCTCTCCAAGCTTACCAGCACTGCTCTTTCACCCACTTTTCCTTAGTCTTCATCCCTTATGATGATGTGTTCTCTTTGAAAGTCTCTTCCTTTGGTTTCTATAATAATTGGATTTTAACTCGCTGGTCATTCCTTTATTTTCTCATTTAGTTTCTCATTTTGTGCCTCCCACCCAGTAACCATAGGTGACCCCAGGGTTCTGTCTGTCAACATCTTATCTTCCCTCTTTTGTTTCTTGCCCTGGCATTCTGGTTAGGTCTCAGACAGTCAGCCATCACTTCTGGACAAATGATCTCAAACCCATATATAGAACCATGGCTGTTACATAGAATGTTCTGCACTTCCTGCATCTATACTTTGCCATGCCCTCTACTTGGAATGTCCTCCTTCCATCTCCTTGTACTAAAATTGCATCAGGACTTCTGGCCAAGATGGAGGTGTAGGCGGACACACTGTGCCTCCTCTCACAACCAAAATTAAGGACAACAAATATTTAGAAGCAAGAAAACAACCAGAGCTAATAGAAAATTGAACTGTACAAAGGTCCAACAATCATTCATCCAGACCAGTAAGAGGGGCAGAGTCGCAGCAGGAAAAAGTGGAGGTGCGGACCCGGGAACACAAGCAGCAGTGGCAGGCAGTTCCCAGATGTACAGGCGGTGGCTGGCGGTCCCTGGGCCCACTGGAGGCAGCTGGCAGACCCTGGGCACAGGGTGGCAACTGTGCCGACCCAGTGAGGCCGCACAAGGCGGCTGGCTGACCAGGTGGTCCCACATTCACGCTCGCAGACGGTCCAGGCAAAGGGGAAGTGGCGGAAGGGACTGAATCCAGGAGAGAGTGGAGCAGGCGCCATTCTTCCCTCTCAGACCCCACCCCCACCTATAGCATCACAACTCAGCGACTGGGCTGCCCCGCCCTGAGGAACACCTAAGGCTCCACCCCTCATACGTAATAGCCATGACCAGACTGAAAGTAAAACAAAACAAGAAAAACTCACCAAAAATGGCTCAAACCAGAGAGCAAATGAAAGCCCCAGAGCGAATTCCTCTAAGCCGTGAAGAGATAGCCAACCTATCAGATGCACAGTTCAAAGCACTGGTCATCAAGATGCTCACAGAATTGGTTGATTTTGCTCACAAATTAGATGAAAAAATGCAGGCTACAATACATGAAATGAAGGAAGACACATGGGGAACCAATAGAGATGGGAGGAAAACTGGGACTCAAATCAATGGAGTGTACCAGAAGGAAGAAACAACCAACCAAACAGAAAACAAGGAAGAAACAAGAATTCCAAAAAATAAGGAGAGGCTTAGGAACCTCCAGGACATCTTGAAACGTCCCAACATCCGAATTATAGGGGTACCAGAAGGGGAAGAAGAAGAGCAACAAGTGGAAAACTTATTTGAACAAATAACAAAGGAGAACTTCCCCCATCTGGCAAAGAAAATAGACTACCAGGATGTCCAGGAAGCTCAGAGAGTCCCAAAGAAGTTGGACCCAAGGAGGAACACACCAAGGCACATCATAATTACATTAGCCAAGATTAAAATGAAGCAGAGAATTCTAGAAGCAGCAAGGGATAAGGGGACAGTCACCTACAAAGGAGTTCCCATCAGACTGTCAGCTGATTTCTCAAAAGAGACCTTACAGGCAAGAAGGGGCTGGAAAGAAATATTTGAAGTCTTGAAAGGCAGGGACATACATCCAAAATTGCTCTATCCAATGAAGCTGTCATTTAGAATGGAAGGGAAGATAAAGTGCTTCTCAGATAAGGTCAAGTTCAAGGAGTTCATCATCACCAAGCCCTTATTATATGAAATGTTAAAGGGACTTATCTAAGAAAAAGAAGATAAAAAATATGACAGTGAAAAGACAGCAAACTCACAGTTATTAAGAACCACACCTAAAACAAAAGCAAACTAAGCGAACAACTAGAACAGGAACAGAATCACAGAAATGGAAATCAGATGGAGGGTTAGCAACAGTGGGGTGGTAGGAGGAGAGAGGGGGAAAAGGTACAGAGAATAAGTAGCATAGATGGTGGGTAGAAAATAGACAGGGGGAGGGCAAGAATAGTGTGGGAAGTGTAGAAGCTAAAGAACTTATGACACAAGGACATGAACTAAAGGGGGGGATGTGGGTGGGAGAGGGTGTGCAGGGTGGAGGGGAATGATGGGGGAGAAATGGGACAACTGTAATAGCATAATCAATAAAATATATTTAAAAAATTGCATCAATCCTTAAAGACTTCTTTTACACATCCTCCCCATCCCCTCTAAGTACCTATTATCCCACTAAATCCACAGAGGTCCTGTTCCTGTAGTTGAGATATGGAATAATGAGACATTAATGTCTTAGTTTAACCCTTCTGCTCTGTGATTTGGGTAAATTACTTAAACTTGGACTTAGGTCCTTCATGTGTAAATGGGGGAGAACATTACTACTTATTTTACAGAGTTGTGATTATTATCTGGACTAACATAGGAAATGTAATTTGTAGACTATAAATTGCTATACAAAGCTTGGTATTATCATTACTGCAAGGGTTTTTTTTTTGTTTTGGGTTTTGTTTTGTTTTTTTGTTTTTTTGACAATATGAGCTAGCAGAGTATGTCCAGTCAAATAAATTAACATTTTCATCTTGACTGACTCACTTGGCTGGAAAAACATGTCAACATTCCAATATAAACACAATTGGGGAGGAGATGCAGGAGACACATGTCATAATTTATTGAGATATGAGTCCTGGCACCTCATTTTCAAACAAAAACAGTGTATTATTACTTCTGAAATGGCATGCATTTTCATCTCTCTGTGGTCATTTGGGAACTTGTCTTACATCCTTTACTGGGCTGTAAAGATATTAAGGTCAAGAATCCTGACCTATTGATGGCATGCAAGTCCAAGAGCAATACCTTAAACTTGCACAATGTTTATTGAGTTGAATGAAAATAAATTTGGCACATCTAGTTTTAGGGAAATGAAATTCAGCCATAATTTACCCTGATAAAACAGATTTTTCATACAATTAAATATGGTGTCTTGAGCATAGAGTTGACTACTTGGTAAGTTACAAAGACTCACACTGTAAGCATCCACAAAGGAGCTAAAGAAAGCATCTAGGTGAATTCTGAGAGTTTCATTCTGCAAACCTGTGGATTAATTAGCAGAAATGTATGCTACTATTCCTGCCATCATTCCCTACCTCCTCTATAATAGTAGGCATAGATGTTTAGCAATGGGTGGCAACATTTACTTCCCCTACACCACCAATGTGCAAAGGTCTTCTAGTTTGTTCTCAGCATCTTTGGAGTACATTCTAGTTCCTAGGCATCTAAATAATGACCTCTTTGATCATGCATTCGTATTGCACATGATGGATAATTCACATACACTTGAATCTACTTATTTATTAAATACATGGACTTGGTAATGCAGATACTACTATAATACATTTTCCATACTCAAAGAATCTGAGTTGAGTGATTTAATGCTGGCTCCCAAACCTGTATCTCATTTTCTCTCCTCTGGGACTCCCATTTCTACTAGTCACTGCCCCTTCTATGTGAATGTCATTGTCTCCTATTACTCAGAAAAAAATTAAATCCCTTAGATGTGAATACTCTAAAGTGACTGCATTCCCAAAATTGCATGTCCCTATCTCCTTGCCCCTGTTGGTCTCATTCATTAGCATGTCTTTCCTACTGGCGAAGAAGACTCTCTTCCACCTATACTCTGAGTTCCAACCTTTGGAGTCCCTGTAGGGATTGTATTCCATTAGTTGTTACTCTCTCCTCTCCCCTGTTCCACACATATTTTCATTATTTATCTCCAATTGACTCTTTCCTCTCTGTGTTCAGAGATATTTATTATGTCTCTTCCTGATTGCCAAATTCTGATACTGCTGTCTTGTGAATGGCTTTCCCTGGTTGGTGTCTCCACCCCCAGGTTTGGCTACCTGTCCCCTCGACTACCACAGCACTCTTCTCAGTAGTCTCTATGTTTTTAATCTTATCTCTTCTTCAGTCCAACACCTGCAAGTCTGAGCATGTTTCTCTCTGGCATGACATGCTTCATAATTGCTTACCTTCTACCTATAGTTCTTCCCATTTTAATGTCAATCAGGGGTCTCATAATATAGGAGGTTTAGGAGGTCTGGGTTGGGGCCCAAGGTCCTGCATTTCTAACACATTATCTGATGATTTTAATTCTGTGGTCCTGAGACCACACTTTCAGCAGGTTTTATATATTATAACCCAACCTCCTTTTAAAGTCCCACAAAGCCTTTTTGTTTGTCCTGTAATGACTTCTTCAGCCTCTTCTCCAACCCCCTTCTTTGCTTTTAATGCTCCGGCAACAGTAAATGGCTTGGGGCTGTCCAAACACACCACGATCATCTGCTCCCCTATGCCTCTATAATGTGAGTTCCATCTGCTTTGCATGCCCACCTATAGAAGTCTATCGGTTAATTCCTACTCAGTTCAACTCCAACTTGGTAAATCTGTCTCCCCACCAGACCATGAGATCCTTGAGAGAGAAGTCTAGTTCATACGCAAGGATCTAACCTAGTAGAGTATCCTGGCCCAACAGCATGAGTCTCCAGCACTCAATCTATTTGTCTATAGCAGAAGCCTCCTAAAATTCCCATTGCTCCTTAAATGATTCTTAGTGGAGAATATGTTGGCTAATAATCATTTAAAAAGCTCCAATGAGATAAGTATAATTTTTTTTTCCTTTTAGAGGTTAAAACAAATTCTAAAGTGAGAGTAGATGAGGAAAAGATCTACAATATAAACACATACTGCACATAGAGTTAGATCCTATCTTATATTTAATAAATTGGAATTTAGACAACTTTATCACCAGTAAAAGTATTTTCATGTTTTTTCAAATTGCTTCACCAAACTCTTCATTTAAATGTGCCCCCTGAGTATATTACTAAATGTGTTAAATGTGTCACCCATTACAAAATGGATAATAATGAAGGATTAGCTAGTGAGTCAGTTGAAGGTTCTGCTTATTAATTGTTATAGCCTCATTGCCTGGAACCTACTCATCAACAGTTATCAATACCCAGGAAAAAGATGAAAAAGTAAATATTTATTTACTTATTAAAAATAAGATTCCTTAGAACTTCATGGCTTTCCTTTCTTGTCTTTCCTAGCAGAATTCATGGGTGCTTCCAACGTTTTGCTCACTCTTCATAAATGTTGCATATTTTAATTATGATTTTGCGGATTCCCATTTGACTTAACTTTAGTATCTGATCTTGACTTTAAGAGACATTTTTTGTTTTATAACTACCAAATAAATTCCTGAAGTCGGTTAATCATTTTTTTTTTCTGCTAGTGAAGTGTGGGTGACTGAATGTTAAGTAAACATTCTTTTTCAAATGCAAACTGAAAATAGGATGTTCCATTTGTTTACACTATGTAAACATGAAAAAATGTGACCTATTTTTCCCCTTTAGTTTCAAAAAGCCCACTCCCTTCATTTCCAAAACTATATTTTTTAGACTTAGAGTCTGTCAGGTTTGGTGTTGTTGAAAACATTTTATGTTTTGAAGGTTTTTAAGCCTTCATTGCATAGATGAAACAGGCTTTGTTTTTTTGCTACCTTATTTTATTTTAACAAATATTTATTTAGCTTCTTCTATGTTGTGAGAGCTAGGCCAGGTGCTAGAGGGAATGGACCATGATCTTCATAACCTTACAGTCTAGTAGAAGAAAAAAGAATAGTAGGTGACCATGGAAGGTAGGTGTGTAGTGGTACTTAATTGGTTTTCATTTGTATTTCCTTAAGGCAAGGTAATAATAACAAAATGCCCCAAAAAAGAAAGGAATGTTTGCTATATGGAGATGTGAGCACCATGCCTTAGATCTGTATAAAATAATGAATTAGAGTAATTTAAAGTATGGTGACATGTGCTCTGAGAACTGCCAACAACTCATGTTCATTTTCAGGCCTGCTCATGGGTATTCCTGGAGTCCAATCAATAAAAAGAACAGCCTCTAGACAAAACTTCAGTTGCTGTGGTCTTTTAGGACCACCTCAGGAATGGGTCATTCAACATATAGCAACTGAGTCTCCATTCTGTGTACAGGCTCTATGGAAACCCTTATTCCACTTGCTGGATGGCTGTGAAAATGAGACCTGTAAAAGGTCAACTACATCCATTTTGGGGAACCTTCACCAGTGTCAACAGGAGCTATGAAAAGGGGTTCACAACAATTATGTACATCCTACAATAATGCAGAGACTGGCTGCAACTTGGTCACAAGCAACAAGTGGATTGATGGAAACCAACACTATGCCCAGCAGGTGCTCCAAGATGAGCCAACCACCCCCTCATCACACTACCTACCATCTTTCTTGTTCTGATTACTGAACCTTTTTTTCCTCCTGATTAAATGAAATACTTTGCCATCTCTCTCTCTCTCTCTTTTTTTAATCAATCTCTAGCCATTATTTTTTTCAAGCTCATTTATTGGATTCCTAACTTACCAAAAATTGGTCTGAGTGTTGTACAATTAGAATCTTTTCAAGTCCTCACAAGTCAGCCAAAATATTTCAGTATTATTATTTCTGTTTTATAGTTGATGAAACTAACTTTCGGAAAGGTTATATACCTTGCATAACAGTATAACTGGATTTGATCCAGGAGTGTGTTTCCTTGAAATTAAGGCATGATATTCACTTAAATATTCCTGAGTATCTAAGTACCTGAAAACACTGCTAGAAGCTGCAAATAATTCAAGGCCAGATCCCTCTGCCCTCAAAGAATTCAAATCTATAGAGTGGGGAGGATAAGGAATTGTTACCAATTTGTTTTGTATTTGTACTAAATCACCATTAGAAGCTACATATTAAATTTCATTTTAAATAATATGTGAAGACATTCTTACAAGTTGTTTTCAATAATATAGAAGCATATAGAGAGTATAAAATGAAAGTCTCCTAAAGACCTGAATCCTATATCTTCATTATAAGAGCACACTATCACATTCACTGAAGACTAAAATGTTCAACAAATATTTTTGAACACATGCTTTGCAGGTAGCATGTAATCAAAAATACTTGTTCTCAATGTAATGTATCCACCATTATAATTTTATATAGAATACGCCACCCTAAAGTATCCCCTATGCTTCACCTATTCAACCTTCCCTCCTCCTCCAACCTAGTAAACACTGGTTTGCCTACCAATTTTTATAGTTTTATCTTTTGGAGAATGGCATAGGCATAAAATTGGAATCATACAATATTTAGCCTTTTCAGATTGGCTCTCTTTCACTTACCAATATGCATTTAAGAGTCATCAATATTTTTGCATAGCTTAAAAGCTCATTTTTTATTGTTGAATAATGTTTTCCATTCACCTATTGAAGGACTTAGCAGTTGCTCCAAGTTTTTAATAATTATGAGTAAAGCTGCTATAAAGATTCACCTATAGGTTTTTGTGTGGACACAAATTTTTAGATTGGTTGGGTAAATATCTAGGAGTATGATCACTGGATCATACAGTAAGACTGTTTAGTTTTGTAACAAACTACCAGTCTTTCAAAATTGCTGTTAATATTTGCATTCCTACTAGCATAGAATGAGACTTCCTGTTGATCTGTGTGCTCCTCAAGAGTCGTTATTGTCAGATTTCTGGATTTCAGTCATTTTAATAGGTGTGTAGTGGTAACTTGTTAGTTTTAATTTGCATGTCTCCAGTGACAAATAATGTTGAACATCTTTTCATATGCTTATTTTCCATTTGTATATTTTTTCTGTGAGTTGTCTGTTCAGATCTTTTGACTCATTTATTTGTTTTCTTATTGTTGAGTTTTAAGTACTCTTTGCATATTTTAGGTTTAAGCCCTCCACCAAATGTGTGGTTTGAAACTATTTTTTCTTAGTGTTTGGCTAGCTTTTAGATTCACTTAGCAGTGTATTTTACAGAGCTGAAGTTTTTATTTCAATAAAGTCCAGCCCATCAATATTTTCTTTTATGGACTATGCTTTTCTGTTATGTATAATAAGTTTATCACCAAACACAGTTTTAAGCTAGAGGTTTATAGGCCTTCATTTTATATTTAGGTCTATGGTCCCTTTTAGAGTTAATTTTTGTGATTTCAAAAATTAACTCCGTGTCTGGGTTCACTTGCTGCGTATGGACATATAATTGTACCGGCTCCATAACTGTGCCATTATAGTGTCAGTAAAATGAACAGTTCGTTGTAGGTTATATGTGGTTACTAATGGATTCATAAATAAAACCAACATAATGATTAAAATGCCATTGAGTTTGCAAAGCACAAGGAGACATTAACATGAGCCATTTACAAAGAAACTGAGGCACAGTAAATATAGCTTTACTAAAGTCAGTCATACATCATCCTCAAAAAAACTGAAAAAATGATGGCAGTAACTCTGGATAATACATAGTATCTGTGGACTATTTTTCAAGAAGGCTCAGCTCTTTTTTCTTTTTTTTTTTAATGAAGATATGGGCAATTAGAGATGAAAGCTACAGAGTGATGAGGACAACAGTATTTTATTTATTTTTATTTTTTAAATATTTTATTATATTATTTTTTTAGAGAGGGGAAGGGAAGGAGAAAGAGAGGGAGAGAAACATCAATGTGTAGTTGCCTCTCATGCGCCCCAAACCAGGAATGTAGCCTGCAGCCCACGCATGTGCCCTGACCAGGAATCAAACGAGCGACCCTTTGCTTCACAGGCCTATGCTCAGTCCACTGAGCTATACCAGCCAGGCTTGTAGAGCAGCTCTTTTGTTACTACTACACTTTATGGTTTTGTTTGGCTTCTAGAGTCTTTTTTTTTTTTTTTTTCATCTTCAATAAGCCACCTTTAACATACACATACCACTGCAAGTTGTTTTGCCTCTCTGGTTGTTAGAATAATCAGGATATACCTACATAACTTAGCACTGTAAACCCTTTGCTAGAATGAGGCTCATGTTCTCCCTAACTCGAAGGGCAACTCTCACAGCCTCTGTTGGGACACATCCTTGCTACCAATGAGGGTGTTTCCTCATGAGGCAGCCTACTGACCTGACAGCTCCAAATATTGGGGGGGGGGGAATATTATGTTCATTATTGTGCTAAGTCAGAGTTCATCTCCATGTAATGCCACCAAAATCCCATTGTTTTTAAAGACAGTGTCATCCTCAGGCCTGGTATCTTGGAAGGAGCACTGACTAAATGAAAGATACTGAGGTACCAGTCTAAGCTGGGTGATTCTGTGACAGGCATTTTATCCTCATCAATCTTAACTTATTTAAGACAAAGTTTTCAAATTCTCTGCTTCTGAAGTAGCTAATCCATTTGCAAGAATTAGCTTTAAATCAACTAAAAGTTAAGGAAATAATGCAAAAGCACCTGGGGAGTACAGAAACAGCCAGAAGGATGAAAATGACATTAAAATAGGAGAGAGAGGGTTTAAGTAGCCAACTTTGCCTAAGTTCAGCCATAAAGAGATATATGCAATATTATGACATGCTAAGTCGCTTCCACAGCCTTTACAGAAAGGCCATTGTCAAAATTTGTCTTTGTAGTAAGTTTTAGTTCTCAAAAGCAGCAAGAATTCTATTCTTCATCTGCTTACAAGATAATAAGAAATTGCCACAAAACACAGATCTAAATAGCACTGTCTTTCCCCAGGGAATGTGTTACTCAGTTGTTAAATGTTCCCACCAGAAACCTTTTTGAAAGTCCTGAAACATATTTCATCTACCCTCTCCTCATTTTCCTACAGAAACAAAATTAATTGTTCCCTCAATGGCAGTTCCCTTACTTCTTTTAAAACTTTGTGAAGGAAATGTGGCTTTGTGCAGATTATTTTCATTCCTCTAACATCTATAATGAAAGAGTCTGTTTAATGTATTCATTGAAAGAATTATTTAAGCTCCAGTTCAGCCCTTCATTATTGCTAGGGATAAAAGAAACAAAAGGTGATTTGCACTTGAGAATTTGCAGCATGAAGTGTCTGTTAAACAGAACCAGCAGCAACCATCCTCTTGAGCAGGCACCAGGCAGGAACGGGACCTTTCTGTAAAGCATGCACACGCCTACACTTGACCTGTGGGTTCTGACAAGGGAGAAGGCCAATATGATTCCATAGGCCAGGGTGACAAAACCCTAGCTTGAAAAAACACAAAAGCACACAACAGCTCCAAGATTCGCTGCTAAGCAACATTATCCTGCTTCCCCAGCCCTTAACACACATCACCATAAAAAATAGAGTGAAATGGAAGTTACTGAGTGTGGGAAAAGAAGATGTACTCAGGATGGAGAGAAGCTGCAAACCTGCTCTTTAAAATCCTTCAGTTAGAACCAATTGACCCGAGCAAGCCCATAATTGCTAAATGAAGGAGAAGGGAACTTGCTCCCAAGGCCCCAAGGGGTTCCTCTGAGTGAACCCTGTAGATGAAGACAGACAGCAATCTTGAGTATTAAAATAATGAGTGTGAACTTGTGGCTCTGGCTCCATTCTCCTAGATGGCAGCAGAGAAGGAATGCTGGTTAAACCCTCTGATGATCAGTTTGATTGACCACATCAATTCTACTTTATCAAGGCTCAATGCTACCCAAAGTTGAAGTGAAACTGCCATGTGTAGACCATAATCATCCTCATCCCAGCCAGCATTGACTGAGATCTGCTGGATTCCAGAACCCAGTCTAATGCTTCATGGACCTTACTCGTTTCATATTCAAAATTGTACCAGAAATAAGCATTACTCATAAATTAGAAAATTGATGCTCAGAAAGTTTAGGGTAAGGCCTAGTTAGGGCAGGATTTGAACTCATGCATAACTATTGCATGAATGCGGGGGACCCTGTCCTGGGTGCCAGATGAGGGGGACCCTGTCCTGGGCGCCAGATGTGGGGGGGCTCCGCCCGCAGAGCCCCATCCTTCCATCACGGATGAAAATAAAAACTACCAAGACATGACTTCTTGGGGAGGAAAGGGGTCAAACTCTCAGAGGAGAATGACCCAGAGCCCCTTCCTCACTAGGCTTTTATTGGGCTCAGATACACGGGAATACAGGTATGTCAGGCGACAAGGATCAAACAATGGTTAACATTTCAAAGCAATCTGAGGGCTTAATCTGAGCCAGTGTTTGTCAGGAAAGGGGGGTTGCCAGACTTTGGGAGACATGCTCATTTCCTCCAGGGACACTTGTCACCTCAGGAAGAGCACTCTTAGCAAAGCAGGTTTCACAGGACTTTAGGAATTCTTTCTTATGTCCGGATCACCCAGGGAGCCGTCTTGGCTAGGACAGGGCTGCACCACTCACCCCCACAGTTTCAGGCTTTAAGGCAATTAGGAAGCAGGAGACATCTCCCAGATGGAAATGAGGACTCGGGCTATGTCAGAATAGCTGGGGGGCGAGGGTCCATCACATCCTCTTTGCTGCAACCCCCCCGAGTCCTTCCATGAGGCCTCCCAAGTGGTCGCATCTGGCTTAGGTTGCCCCTCCCATGAAGAGTCTTACCCGTCATTGACTGCCAACCAAGCACTGGGGCCAGAGATGGATGAGGCAGAAGCAGTGCTCCTGCCAGGGAAATAAGCTTTGTCTCCTTAGTAGGTCACATCCTTGTGACAGAACAGACCCAGATGAAGTGGGTCCCTTGGGCTCTTACACAGCCCACCATGGGGTAAGGGTTACAACTCCTGAAACCAGGCTGAATGGTCCGCAACACATGAACACCTGGCCTTGGTCACTTGTTAAGAAGGTGATTTTGTGATGTGGCTTTGTTGTGGTTTCCTGAAAAGGCTATGTGGTTTCCTTTTTAGACATGCAGTACAGTGTCATAGGTAAGTTCATAGATTCTAAACTTCCTTGTTTCAATACCTAACTCCACCTCTTGCTAGCTGAGGAACTTTGCCTAGTTGCTTATCTTCTTTGTGCCTCAGTTTCCTCAGCTGCAAGCTGCACCTACTTCATAAGTTGTACATGAGACTGCAATGAATGACTGCAATAAATTTGAAGCTATTAGATGGGCACTTGGCATGTAGAAGGCACTCGTGAAGTGTTTCTTCTTATTGTTTACTTTATACAAGTCTCATGAAGAAGGGATATGTCATAGCAAAACAGAGAAAATCACTCCTGGTGCTCAGGGCTTTTTGAGACAGAAGCATAATGTATTACCAAAAAAAGGCACAGATTTCATAGAGAACGTTGGAAAATACCAGCATCAGCTTTGAGATCTGTTGTGTCATTGTTTTGAAGGTCTGACAGTCTACAGCTTGTGGACACAGCCAATCAATTTGGAGCCAGTCAATTGTCTTACCAATTTATTTATGTTGTTGTTAAAACATCTGTTAGTCAAGAATTATTATACAAGAGTTAGGGAAGAGTTCCTGAACACAAGAGGGTAAGTAACTTACTTAGGCATTAAATGGATAGTTAGACTAAACACAACCCATAATTCCCAATGCTTAATCACTCCTCTTCCTCTTGAGTCATGCTTCTCTTTTGACCATATTCCAGCTATGTTTAAGAACAGCCAGTCAGTCACACATCAAACTGGTGGGGGGTGGGGGGGGGTGGAAAATTTTTCATAAAAATACACCTGTTGAGTCAAGGTGAACCAAAAGCAGCTTTCATGATAGTTTGTTATTTATTTATCTTAATCAAGATAAACATACATGCAGCCTCACAAGTATTACAAGTTTGGCTTTAACAAAGTACTTGTTCTTCCCATCATCTCCCCCTGCTTCAACTGCACCCTCCCCCAAAAAATTGTGATTAAGAATGCTTACACAGAAAATGCCATAGACTCCACCAAAAAACTAGTTAACCTAATAAGTGAATTTGGCAAAACAGCAGGATACAAAGTCAATATTCAGATATCAAAGGCATTTTTGTATACCAACAATGAAATATCAAAAATGGAAATCAGGAAAAAATATTCCATTTATAGGGACAAATAGCAACAAGAAAAATAATGTATGTAGGAATAAACCTAACCAAGGAGGTAAAAGACCTATTCTCAGAAAACTACATAACACTGAAAAAATTAAGGAAGTCAGACAAAAATGGAAGCATATACTGTGTTTATGGATTGGAAGAATTAACATCATCAAAATATCCATACTACCCAAAGCAATTAATAGATTCAATGCAATCCCAATTAAAATAACAATGACACATTTCACAGATGTAGAAAAAACACTTCAAAAATTTATATGGAACCATGAATGACTCCAAATAGCTGCAGCAATTTTGAGAAAGAAGAACAAAGTAGGAGGGATCATAATACCTGATATCAAACTATATTACAAGGTCATGGTAATCAAAAGAGTCTGGAACTGGCATAAGAATAGACACATAGACCAATGGAACAGAATAGATAGCCCAGAAATAAACCCATGCCTCTATGGTCAATTAATATTTGACAAAGGGGGCAGAAGCATAAACTGGAGTAAAAATAGTCTCTTCAACAAATGGTGTTGGGATATCTGGACAGCTACATGCAAAAAAATGAAACTTGATCACCAATTTACACCATTCACAAAAATATATTCACAATATATTAATTAAATATTAGTCACAATGCCATAAATGTTGGAAACCGCCCTGCCTGGTTTCAAGAGTTGTAAGCCCCGCCATGGCTAAGGCTGAGTGAGTGACCTTCAGTCTGTAAGCCACTAAGGAGACAAAGCATTTCCCTGGCAGGAGTGCCACTTCTGCTTCATCCATATCTGGCCCCCAGTGCTTAGTCAGTTAGCCAATGATGGGTAGGATTCCCTCAAGGGAGGGATCACCTAAGACAGGCATAATCACATGGAAGGCCCTCAAGGAAGGACTCGGGGGGCCACAGCAAAAGCGGGTGATGGACCCTCGCTCCCCGGCTATCCTGACATAGCCTGAATCCTCAGTCCATCTGGGACAAGTTTCCTTATCTCTTGGCTGCATAGCTGACTCTGCTCCACTTAAGCCTGAAACAATGACAGAGGGTGGTGCAGTGCTGTGCAGGATAGGGCGGGTTCCCTGGGTGATCAGGCCTAAGAAAGAATACATAAAGTCCTGTGAAAGGTGCTTTGCTGAGAGTGCTCTCATTTAAATGATAAGGGTCTGAGCAGGAAATGAGTTTGTCTCCCAAAGTTTTATAGCCCTTTTGCTGACAGACCCTGACTCAGATTAAGCCCTCAGAGTTCTTGGCATGTTATCTATTGTTTGATCCTTGCCACCTGACAATGATTGATAAGCTTTACCTGTATTCCTGTGTAAAACGAACCTAATAAAAGCCATTGAGGAAGGGGCTCTTGGCCCTTCTTCTTTGAGAGATCGGACACCTCTCCTCCCCAAGCAGATCATATCTTGGTAGTCTTATTCTCATCCATGGTGGATGGGGGGCTCTGTGGGCGGAGCGCCCCCCCACATAAAAGTCCTAGTGGAGAACATAGGCAGGAAAATCTCAGATATTCCACACAGCAATATTTTCACTGATATATCCCCTAGAGCAAGGGACATAAAGGAAAGAATAAACAAATGGAACTTCATCAAAATAAAAAGCTTCTGCATGGCTAAAGAAAACACCAGCAAAATGAAAGTGAACCAACCATAGGGGGAAATATACTTGCCAATGATACCTTGGACAAGGCTTTGATCTCCAAAATATATAAAGAACCCACATGACTCTACACCAGGAAGACAAACAACCCAATTAAAAAATGGGCAAAGGACCTGAACAGACACTTCTCCAAGGAGGACATGCAAAGGGTTCAGAGACATATGAAGGATGCTCAGCATCACTAGTCATCAGAGAGATGCAAAATAAAACTACAATGTGATACCACTTCATACCTGTCAGAATGGCCATCATAAACAAATCAACAAACAATAAGTGATGGTAAGGTTGTGGAGAAAAGGGAATCCTAGTACACTGTTGGTGGGAATGCAGACTGGTGCAGCCACTATGGAAAACAGTGTGGAATTTCCTCAGAAAACTAAAAATGGAACCAGCTTTTGATCCAGCAATTCCACTGCTGGGATTATACTCTAAGAATCCTGAAACACCAATTCAAAAGAACCTATGCACCCCAATGTTCATAGCAGCGCAATTTACAATAGCCAAGTGCTGGAAGCAACGTAGGTGCCCATCAGTAAATAAGTGAATCAAAAAACTAGTAAATTTACACAATGGAATACTACACAGCATAAAGAAAAAAGGAGCTCCTATCCTTCTTGACAGCATGGATAGATCTGTAGAGCATTATGCTAAATGAAATAACCGAGTCGGTGAAAGACAAATACCATATAATGTTGCCTATAAGTGGAACCTAATCACCAAAACAAACAAGCAATCAAATTATATCCAGAGACATTGAAATAAAGAACAAACGGACAGTAACCAGAGCGAAGGGAGGAGGGGGATAAAGGAGGGAAAAGAGAGGAAGGAATGTGTATAAAGGACCCTTAGACAAAGCAAAGGAAAGTAGGATCGAGGGTGGGAGGTAGGGATAGGTGGGGCATGGGAAAGTGGTGGGGGGGGGAGTGAAGACGACTGTACTTGAACAACAATAAAAAAACTAAAAATATAAATTCTTTTACTGGCAAAAAAAATAAAAATAAAAATTAAAAAAAAAAAAAAAAGGAATGCTTGCACAGAACCAGTCTGGAGGATCCAATCTCCTTCTCTAGGTTATATAGAGAACCATTACAGGGAAAATGAACTAGGATTACACCATTTGTTAACACACCTGCTCATGGAAAAGCTGGTTGTGTCAGCAGCAAGTGGAACAGAAAACAACTCTAGCATTCTATGGGGATGAGGGCTGGACTGTGTCATAAGAGAACACCATAATCCTAGCTTCAGTCTGCAAGACAGAGAAGAGTTACACCTCTAGGCCGGCCATCCCAAGATTTCATCATGGATTTGCTGTACCCCTGCCATGATAGAATGGGCTCACTGTGCCCCAATTGTTTATACAAACAATGTGATTTATGCTGAATACTTGCTTTCCTTCTGGGACTTTGGAATTCTGGTATGTGCTAGGCAGAGGGAGCCTACATGACCAGCACTCAGTAAAAACTCTTTGGCGCTGAGTATCTAGTGGGCTTCCCTGGCAGATGACATTTCACATTTTCACTACTTGTTGCTGTACAAATTCAGCTCATCATGTGTGACTCCATTGGGATAGAGGACCCTCAGAAGCTTGCTCCTGGCTTCCTCTGGACTTTGCCACATACACCTTTTCTCCTTTTTAATTTTACTTGTACTACATTTGTGGGTATGATCAAATACTGAGTTCTGTGAGTTCTAGCAAATCATCAAATTTAAGAGTGGTCTTGGGAAGTCCTAATACATAGATAAAGAAAATAACTTTTTTAAAATCTTAGAAACTTTTCCTGAGTCATCTGTGTTCCTCTTTGGCCTTAGCACATTTACTTTGTATTTTGGTCATTTTTGTCCAAGTCTAACTTCCCTATGAGGTTGTTAATTCCTTAAGAGTGGGCTGTGTCACTAAGTCCAATGCCTTATACAAAGAATATACCTATTAAAAGTTGGCACATGAATAGGTGAATGTCACTTAGATATTTATCGCAGTTATAATCCCTCATTCAAAATATTGTACACTTTTATTTGATCTGTTTGAATGTGAGATAATTAGCAGCCCCTAAACTTTCAGAACCTAAAAATTCCATAAGTCTCTGGAGACAGAGGAAAATACAAACTTTCATGATTGGCTGAAGAGCATAAGAAACCAATACGAAAGAATCATATTTCAGTTTGGAGGAATAAATGCAGGATATATTTTTCAAATTTTCTAATGTAGAATTCAAATTTAAACTTCAGTCCAATCTCAGTGGGTAAAAATTGTGATTTTCTGAGTAGAGCTGGTCTTAAGTCATGAAGTTTATATCATTAAGGTATTATCCACACAGCAATTATGTAAGATGACTATATTTATCATTTTTACAAAGCTTATGTAACATATACTCACTATCTATTAAATCATGACCTCCTGGTCATGCAAAACTGGACAGAATTTCTTTCCTTAGGAGGATTCTCACCTAACGGGACTGAACACTCTTCTCTGGATTTTCAAGAGGTTTATCAGAATTGGGAGATAAGCTGAAGGCAACAGAAGAAAGTTGGCTTAGCCTTTATTTGACTCTACTTTCTATTGCCAAGCTATGAAGCTTTCCTCCATCACAATGAAGACATTCTTGATGCTTTTAAGTCTTCTGACAAGTGATGTCATCAGTTTTGCTTTAAGAGCCAAGGGCTGTGTAGAATCAGCTTATGTGCCATAATGGGCCCTCTACTGCCTTGGGAGGGAAAAGAGAGACTAATACTAAGAGAACAGTCAACGGTTTCTGAACAGTGAACACAGAAACCCGCTTGACAGAAGTTTGCCCTTTCAACAATGCACTTAGAATGATACCATAAGGTCCAAGATTTGCTGGATCAAACAGTGAGTCAGTTGGTCACAAGACCATAAAATGTTAGGTTAGCTTATCTTGCCCTTGGTCTTCCAGGTGAGAGAAGAGATTGGATTCAGACAGGTGAGATAATTTCTCCCAAGGTCTCATGGTTTCTTAGTGACAGATATTGGAGTAGGGTCCGTGTCTCCAGATTCTCTGGCTTTCTAGTGCCCCTACATACCTGTACATGTACTCACACACATGTGCATACTTAACACAGTCTCAACAACACACACCCCATACTCAGGGGAGATATAAGAGGCTCATGGCTATGGTGCAAAACCATTTGAGGCAAAGCGTTAGGTCTAAATTTTGTCAATTTCACCACCCCAGACAAGATCACTTTAAACTAAATAATCTTATCAGAATGCTGGCACTCCAGCAGGAGTTAAGGAGGATGCTGCAAAAAGCACAACTCCACCCTCTTCTTTCCTCTGGGACTCCTAACTGGCTTGCTGTGTCTCTGCAGTGCTTCCTTTTTTCTTCCAGGTAATGTTGAAAACACCTAATCTGAGAACACTTGTTCTCAAAGTCAGTTTTCCATAGGTGGAACAGTACACCAGAAGCTATGGTCCACATTATTAGCCAGACACATGGTAGTACACCAGCTCCTTCATATACTGTAGTGCTGGAGGTTGCTAATTATATTAAAAATTGCAAATAACACAAACCAAAAGCCTCCTCACATGTATTATTCCCTAAATTTAACATGCCCTGCCTACAGAGCATTAGCTGCTAACTACATGGGAAAGAAATAATCAGGGCAGTATCCATCTAGAAAAAACACTTGGGGGGGGGGGTTTGTTGTTGTTGTTGTTTTTAAGAAAAACATAAACACGATCTGGTTTTACTTTAAGAAAGTTCTTAAACTATAATAATTAAAATTACACAAGTCCCCCCGATTTACAGAGCAATTTGACCCTTACCACATTTCATTTAATAGTTTTGACAATACTCCCATTAGGCAAGTGAGGTTCAGAAAATTTAAGTTGATTGCCTAGGAACATGCAGGCAGCAAGTAGCAGTACAGGGACCCAAGTCCTACTCTACTATTTCAAAACAGAGCCATAGGGTTTGCACATCAGAACTTCTGGATTTTTGGTCCAGCTGTCCACTTGGTGATCCTACCTCAAGAAATCCTCCATCCAACAAGAAAGACCCTCCCAGTCTCTATTCACTTGAGTGAGTCTCGGACCAAGAACACCTCTTTTGCCTGTTTCTCTCCCTATGTTTGGAAAAAGTTACTGCTCTCCACTAATGGAATTCTTAACACCCTAGAATAAAGTGCTTTAAAATGGGACTTCTGGTTACTAAAGGGTTTAATAAGTTTTGTTATTAAATAGATATTGAAACAAAATACAGAAATATATAACTATAGGCATTCCATCATTTCAGATGGGAATTCTTTATAATTATTTTTTCTTCCACAGGGTTTTATTTTATACATTGTTTTAGCTTTCTCCAAAGTCATTATATAAACCCCAGTGGAGAAATTTATCTATTGCAGAGCCATAAAGTGTTTTCTTAAAAATTCCATCACCCACTTTATTACTGGAAAGCAGCTACAGAAAGACTTACACATTAAGAGATTTAAGTTTGACCACTGGGACTAATGGAGCCTGGGCTTTCAATATTAATCTATCAGAAAATATCTAAAATTTTAAAAAATATCTCCATGTATTTTTAAAAGATGGTTATTAAAGGCCCAAGGCTTTCAGCATCCCAATTTAGCATGAATAAAATTATAAAAAACCACACTTCTTTCTATAATTATTATAATTACTTCTATAGTAAAATCATTTTTTTACTTGTCTTCAAACTCATATTAATTTATTTTCTATTTAAAATGATGGACTCTGACAATAAAATAGAAAAAATCTCCCTAGGTTTAGACCTAGTATCTCCAACAACAGGTCTTTCTCCCAGAAACCTGGGCTGAGTGTTGTCTGTGCCGATCCAGAAATCCCTGCCTCACCCTTGACTCCTACTTATTTTTTCCACTTCCTACCCCATCCAATTCATTTTCATTTTCTGCATACGTTGTTTCAGACTGTCACTTTAACCCTTGCCCTTCTCTCCACACTCGTCCATCCTGCCTCAGTTAGATCCTTACCGCCTTTTATCTTAACTACTGATTTGTCTCTCCTCCAGCCTCACCTCCTTTAAGCCATCCCACACTTGATCCACAGTGATTTTTCAAATGCTGCCATTCTTCTCCATAACGACATTTAAATATGCCAGTGTTTGGTGGCTAATACAAGTTCTCTCTTCTTGCCACAGCACACAGGGCAAACCACACTACAACTCCTAGCTGCTGCCCAAATATCGCAGCTTCCTGCTTGGAATGCCATCCATTCCTTCCCTTTTTTCCCTATAGAGAGACAGTGTAAAGTTTTACCTAAATCTTACCCATCCCTGCAAAGCCTTTGCTCACTTCCACACATACAGGCTGTCCTTCTCCTTGCTATTGTCTACCTCCATTAAAGCACTTTCCCTGTACACTCTGGTTCTCTGTTCACCAACCTGTCTCCCCTAACATACTATCATGTCAGGGGCTGTTTCCAGTATTCACTTTATATCTCTAATACTGACATACCTTTTGAATATAGTATTTTTAAAGAATACAGTTTCCTTGCCTAAAGGCACTTTGCTTCCATGTACTATCTAATCTGGAGCTTTCTGAATGCTGCGTTGATGGCCTATGTCCGAATTATCTGGGAGCAATTATGAAAATGATTCCCAAGGCATACATGTTACCTTTTTAATCAGACTCTCTAAGGGTATTCTTTGGAAATCTTCATTCTTAATAAGCTTCCCAAGTGATTCTGATGTAGCCTGGTTTGCAAACCACTGTACAACTTACTTGATTTGCTGAGTCCTATAAACTCTCCTACTACCTTCATCTACATCAGTACATGTTATATGACTGAGGGAAGTGGTATAGGGCATGGATAACAACAGGGTCCCCAACTTTCCAGCTGTGGACTGGTACTAGTCCAGGCCTGTTAGAAACCAGGCAGGAGGAGGGCTTGACTGTAATGTGCTTGAATCATCCCAAAGCCATCCCACACCCTTTGCCCTGCCCCAGTCCCTGGAAAAATGGTCTTCCATGAAATGGAACCCTGGTGTTAAAAAGGTTGGGGACTGCTGGTTTATGGAGTAAGACAGTTTGAATCTTGGCTCTGTGCATCCTAGCTATGTGATCCCGGGCAAATAAATGAACTAATCTGTGCCTTTGATTTTTTTTTTAGTTTTTAAAAGATTTTGTTCATTTATTTTTAGAGAGAGGGGAAAAGAGAGAGAAAGAAAGGGAGAGAAACATCAATGTGTGGTTGCCTCTTACTTGCCCCCTACTGGAGACCTGGCTGGCAACCCAGGCATATGCCCTGACTGGGAATCGAACCAGTGACCCTTTGGTTCATAAACTGGCACTCAATCCACTGAGGCACACCAGCCAGGGCTGATTCTTTATGTTAAATGAGAAAACTGCTGTCTCTCTCAGGGGACTTTTGGTGAGGGCACAGCCCTTAGTGTAGCATCTCCTGAACAGAGGGCACTGCTTATATGTGAACTGTGTTGACAATATTGGTCCCTCCTTTGGAGAGCAGCACTACATGTCTACAGTTAAAGAAAAAGATTGGAAATTGTAACAAAACAATACATCCTTTAACATTTTAATGGATAAACATAATGACCCTTTTCAAATGTATTATTTCATCATGGGATGTACTAATTTAGCACCAGGTGTGCCCACACTCACCCTCTTGCTGAGTGTCACTAGGTCTCCTCTTCTTGAGTGACTGAGGCTGCTGGTCTGCTGTTGGTTATATATGTATGAAAGGTCTCTCCGTATAAATGAAAGCCCTACATTCTTGGTGTGTAACCGATGTGGTAACAGTGCACCTTCTAGCTAGTAAGCACTGCCCTCCTTCCTTCCAGCAATACTGTTCACAGCACATAAAGTTTTTCAAAATCATGGAATTTTGAGTCACTGGTATTATGTTCCACAGTAGTTGCTTTCCTGACCGTCTCATTCTGTAACATTTTCTGTAAAATCTGACAAAGTTGTACATAATACAAGAGCTGGAAGTGACAAAGGCAGTGATGATACAGGTGAAAGAGGAAGACAAAGAAGGGGAGAGTGCAAAAAGGAGGGGAAGGAGGACCATATTGTCACCTGGCCCAGCTGCCACTATCCCCTGTCTGTGAACAAGAATCTCTGCATAGGGTACTGTTAGACTGCAGGTAAGCCAATTGAAAATGCATTAATAAGCTTTAGAGAGTCCACAAGACAAGTTGAAATGTAACAACCTGAATCAAACTGAAATACATCTTAAATTTTTGTAAGCAATGATTAAGTAGTTTGCCCCTAAGTGGAAAAAAAATATGAAGTCAGATACTGTTAATAAGCAATGCATTCTTTAAATTGTAGTCTATTATTTTAAACATGCACTATTCTGTTTTTAAATGTTTATTTTTAACCATCTTACTGATAGCTGATTTCTGATATTTGCTTGTACCTATTGTTTTAATAAGATTCTCACTAGTGGACACTGCCCTGCTTCCTTTCCTATAAAATAAAGTTCCTTAGAAAACAACATTTTTCAGAGGCACTTGACATTTTTAGTCTGTGGTATTATTATATTCTGCAATAGTTGCTTTCCTGATAGTCTTGTGAATCTTATTAAACACTGTATTTGTATTGAAGCTTATCCTAGAAAACTTGATCTGAATGTATAATATGTATGAAGTGCTCTATTATAATGATTCAGTTGTGACCTGTTTCCCTCCTGTACTGTTGTATTTTTATCAATGAATCAGAGTAGATTCCATATATGGCATTATCCATGCAGGCCAGTTGTTCATAATTAGCAGTACTGAAATATTCATTTAACCAGACAATAAACAGAGACAGAATGTGCCCCAGGTGAAAACCAGGTATTACCAGTGATGATAATAGGAAAGGCAAGAACAAATACCATTGTTTCCTCTGTCTGGTCATGACTTCTCTCTAAGTGAAAAGACTGGTGTAATTAACCAGACGAAATATTGGTGTGAGTTTATACTGATACAGCCTTCCCTACAGATTTTGGTGTAACTGTGGCATATTTAGTCTTTCTGGTTGTCCTTGACAAGTCTCCCTATGATGCCCTTGCTGTCATTGCTGAAAGAGGTGTCTGTCTCCACAACAAAACCTACCTACCATTCAGCTTCCTATTTTGAAGATCCAAGTATCATTTCTGATGCTGGGGCTTCATTTCTCTAGTGAATTCATGTCTTTGTATTCTATAATGGCTTCAGTAAATCTCAGGCAATTAATTACTTTAAGGAAAAAGCCACCAAACACATTGACAAGTTTTGAACACATTACATAGAACAGTACTTCTTTAGTGTCAAAAGTGTGCTTAAGTTGAACATCTAGTACTATGGGAAGAATCTGTAATGTCAAACAGTAGGATGACTACCACTTAACTCATCTCAACAAATTATATAACTGCACTTTTTACAGGGCTCTTCAAGACATCATACTTTTTCAGCCTCTTTCTTACAGCGAAGTCAATCTCTGCTCCCATCCCACCATTCATCAAAAAACAGAATTGAATCTAAAACCAAAATAGGATAATGACTATGCTCCCAAGACATCAACTTAATGATATTAATAATAAAATGATACCCATGACATGCAGCAACAACAAACTTGCCCCTGCAGATGTTCAAATAAGTAGCTGCACACTGGATGTCCTTGTCAATTCTTGCATTCAGAGCATCACACATCTTTACACTAAAAGCTCTCAGGTCATAGGTCTATTTCCTTTCCCTACAGTTACTTACTTCCATATGTGGAGTTCCTATTAAATGATCATTATTTCATTGTACCAAATTAGGCTTGCAAAGATATGATTCAATGGAAGTTTATTTCAAATAATGGCTTGCAAATGTAGGTTACTTAAAGAATTACATGTCCCATTTTCATTCCTTAATATTCAACAGTACAACATTGTTACTATTACTCAATATTCTCCTATCCCTTTCCAAGGTGCCACCCTACCCACAAATACCTTTTTCATTCATAGATGAGGACATCAGGCATTTGTTGAATAAGATCCAAAGAGATGCATTGTTTCATCATGATGAAGGCCAAGTTCTCAATTTCAGTTGACCATTAGAGTCATCTAAGGAATTACTTTTGTTTATTTGCTTCTTTTCTTCATATTATAGGTATCTCTTACCCTACTCCCATCAAATTCACCCCTCTGTAAGATGAAGTCACTCCACTAGGGAATGAAGTAGGGGTGTCTTGTTTGGTGGCAACAACATGATTGCAACAATGGACATTCTGTAATTTAGGGCTGGGAGGACACATAAGAAAAAAAATGCCTATTCCTTAGGAGATGAAAATGGGGACCAGAAATGATTCTAGGAATTTAGAAATCATCACTGAAGTTACAAAATGGAAGCCTAGAGTTGAGATGCTTCACTTTCCTCCTGAAGAACTGGCTATGATCACCTGATCTCTCTTCATTTTTATAAATGAAGAGGTGGAGATGAGCTGGCTCTCATAGGTTCACTCAGGTAAACTAGGCTTTTCAAAGCCTAGTTTATGTATTTATTTATTCAGGACTGATCATTCTAGACTAGCTAAGAACGTAAACTTGGGAAGGATGATAGAAAGAACGGATAAAAAGTTGACAATCACTATATAGAACACCCACCTCAGAGGCCACTGAAAGATAAGAAGGAATGAGAAGCCCTAGAGCACCTATGGATGGAAAATTAGCAGAGAGAACTTCAAGAAATGAGTGATCTTGGATGTTCAAAGTGAAAGCTCAGGAAGAACTTCCTGCCTCATTTCTACTACTCCTGCAGTCACTCAGTGGCCACCCACATCACATGACATTGACCTTCTCCAAGAAGCCTTCACAAAAGATGGCCACACCGCAGCTCAGGATTCCTCAGAACTCATACAAACTTTATATTCATAATGTTGCAGTCATGTTCTTGGAGATGTAAGTTTATTTAAAACAGTATTATTCAGAGACCATTTTCCCATAGAAATATTAGTATAATTTGGGTTTTGTTCCCAGAGAACCCCCAAATGACCACTATACCATAAAATGTGGGGAGAAAAATTGAAATAATTGACAAAAACTTTTAAAAATAACTTAGTCAAAATAAATAAGAGCCCAGAATTGCCAGATGTAAAGATTTATGCCTCAGGCGGGCCTGCGAACCAAACGATCCAGGTTCGATTCCCAGCCAGGGCACATGCCTGGGTTGCAGGCCAGTTCCCAGCAGGGGACACATGAGAGGCAACCATACATTGATATTTCTCTCCCTCTCTCTCTTTCCTACCCTTCTCCTCTAAAAATAAATAAATAAACAAATAAATGAAATATTTAAAAAAAAAAAAGATTTATGCCTCAGGTAGAGTGGTGTTGTGGAAAGAATATAGGATTTAGAGCCGAGGGGACCTTTCTTGAGGACAGCAGGGTGCCAGACTAACTCCCTTTGGAAGGCATTTTCTAATTCTATGATTGGCTACACCTTGGTGATATTGGTTTCTCTGGTTTCTTAACATGCTCATGAGACTTACAGGCTACCCGGGGTCTAGTGTCCTCACTAAAAGGCCCCATGATGAAGCTGAGGAAACCCATGAGCCAGGAATGGCAACTGCTTTTCAAGACAGTCCAGAAAAGTTGATGATGGATATGGAAGCTTCCCAACCATAGGGGGCCTGCCCTTGCTTGTGCTATCTCTGCTCACATTCTAAGGTTGTGGTAGAGAAACTCATTAGTCATGGTGTCTAAGGGAGGTGGAGAAGACTGGTGTCTATTGGAAGAAAAATGTTCCCTATGTGTCTGGAGGCAATGCTGGGTTTCATATCTTATTTACCAGTTTGCATTCCTGATTTCTCTGAACACTTTAATAATGTATTTTCTTGACCATCTAAAATGGTCACTTAACCAGTGTCCCTTAAAAACTTGATAGCTTCTCTCTGTAAACATAAATTGTTAAGCAGAAAAAAAGCATGTAATTAGATCTATGACAGTCTGGATCCTCGTTGGACAACTGAATGATGCTCTCTACCAGCCCGCCAGCCTGGTGGTTCCGCCCGGTAGGGCATGTATGTACATGTACACGATCTGTTAGGCTTTCATAAGAAGTGCAGCATGACAACCGGTTAAAACAATTAAGAAAATAAAAGCTGCAGAGTAAGAGAATGCACTAGCACTTGTTAAATATTTTCTGTTTGTTCTCTTTGAAAAACTTGTTTTCTCTATTTCAAAAATATGGCCAGAAAGCAGAAGCTGCCTGATGGCCATGATGCTTCCTGCTCTCCCAGAAGAGGTGATACAAGATGAAGATACACCAGATGAGGCAGAATGGGAGAAGCTATGCAGGTTACTCTGATGGTGAGAAGTTAGCAGGAGACTGTTAGTTCCACAGGAGGGTAGGGGGCTATGTTCCTCTCTCCGAGCCAGTGCCCTATGGTAGGATGAAGGTGCAAGCACTTTAAGTTCAGGGACACACCACCTTGTCAAAGTCCTCCAGCACATGGGACTTACAGAGGCCAATGTGGACCTGCAATGGGGTAACTCAGAGTAACGAGTATAGACAAGAAACAGTACCTGGAAGTGTCTCCTTAGATAAACATTCCTTTCCTCTATCTGTTTCCATGGGGAACAGGAAAGATTTCTAGACCTCAAATCAGCTCCTGCTGGCTGTCAACCACACACCAGACAATATCCCATGCTGGAACCATTTTACAGTTTGGATGCAAAATTTCAGGATCCCAGGGTTGAAAAGGAACTCACAGTCATCCATCCTTTCTTGTAAAAAGCTGGTGTTATATGCAGGACAGATGCTTTTCTGATTATTATATATTTAATATTCTGTTATTTTACTGTAAATATGATTAACTTAATAAAAATAAGAAAGTTTAAAAATGTAACCTTATATCTTCTTGCTTATGGGCCCAGCCCTTACTGATACACTGAGCCAAGCAAAAGACAAACACCAGCAGGAAAGGGATGAGATTAAAAAGATAATGAAGAAAGACATGCAGAAGAGAGAAGGTCTCTGTGGATGTTTTGAGTTTTTTTCAGGAAACTTTTATCCAGTCCCAGCTCTGCCCCAGAAAACCACATGACCCAGGACAACCCCTCCTTCTCTTTTGGCCTGCAATGTTCTCATCTGTCAAAGGGGTATAGTGCAGAAAGGCATCCAAATTCTCCTCTAGCTCTATCAGTCTGTGATTCTGATCAGTCTGACTTCTGTGCTAGCATGAACTTTGAGGACATAAGTTTGCAATCAAGAGGTGTTCAGGATTTCATAGTTTAACACCAGTAAGAAATACATTCAAAATAAAAAATACATTTATAGGTGAGCCTTTGTCTCCTTTAATCATAATATTATGCTAGGCTGACCAGAGTTTATTCTTCCTTGGATATAGATATAAAACAAATTATACCACTAGTAAAATAATGCATTATTAAAATAAGAAAATTTCTGTACATTATTTTGAAGGAAAAAAAAAAAACGATAGGGAGACACACCTATCATCCTAATGTGTTTGTGGTGTGTTTTGTAAAAACTTGTATAGATCATTTCTATGTTTTTATTGTAATGCATGTAAAATGTAGCTTTCTCTTTTGTAAAAATAAGTTATTTTGTACTTGGTATTTTAAAAAAGAATTTCCACAAAAGTCTTCTGTGATTACCTTTCTTCTGCTCTTGTTTGTCAAGGTTATGTATGTACTAGGGTTATCCTATAGCCTAAATACCTACTTTCTTAGTTATTTGCTAGGGCAATATAGGAAAGAGAGATTAAGATTTGAGGTTGGGGCAGGAAAATAGGGTGAAGGAGGGAGGAGAGTGATGGAGGGGGAAAGGAAAAGATTGAAACCCTTAATTTCTATTGACAGTTAAATTTCTGAATTTGTGGAATCCCAGTGATTCCTGATTTTATTAGAGATGTCGATTTATGTGTCACATTCAATATTTTAATGCAAATTCTACAACCTGAGTGTGTTTCTACCAACACAAAAGATATCCAGGAAAACTATCATTGGTGCTGTGTTTATAGATACAAATCCCATTACCCTTGGGGCCCATTAATAGCTTAACAGAAAATATAAAGCAATTTTCTGATTTTCCATGATCACATCCCACTAAAATCATAGCCTCATAGAGTTCTCTCAAAATTTAAACACTATTTGAGACTTTGTATACTTAGATGTCTTTCTACTTAATTAAACTTCTCCTAGGACACAAGCCACTTGAGAACTTTATGTACCTAGTCATTCTCATCCGATAGATCAAAAATTTACATCAGACTCAGCAATCATCAGACAATTTGTCAGCTCTTAACGAAAACATCTCAAATCTATCATCTACTTAAGCCCTAATCTAGCTGGGGATGCCTTTTCAAAACAAAGGTAAAGGTCCAATTCTACTATATTGAATTGTCACACTATTGCCATGGAAACATAAGGGAAACACACGTAAGGCTCCTGCTGTTTGGGCGGGGGGGAGAAAATGAAATGGTGGTGTGCTTAGAGTCTTTTCTTTAAACTGCACTTCTGAGACCATGGAGAGCTTCCTGGGAAACCTTCCTGTACTCTGTCTACAGCCAAACTGACAGGCACCTCTCCTTACTCCCCACGCAGTCACGACGAGGTCACTAACCTTCTCAGTGTTGACAGTGAAGACTCCTTAAAACAAGGATGACAAACTGTAAAAACTTTCCACATGCAGCATGCCAAACATCTAAGCTAGATGTATTCCTTTTCAAGCCCACCAACCTAGAAGAACATTTTGGCTTTGGTGGAAATGTTTGTATGCTCCTTCTATTAAAGTGTGTGTATTTTCATACACTCCACACACTCCATTTGTTAAAAAATCCCCCTCAATTTTTCTTCAATCTACTCCCACACCATTCACATACACCCACACCCAGTTCACATTGCTATTACATCAGAACATGTTGTCTCAGGAAAGAAGTACAGTACAATCCATCTGGTGGCCTAGATAGTGAATCACAGAGTGAAAGAAAATGGCTTTATCACCTGTTTCTTCCTGCTAGCTGCATAGGCTTCTCTTCAGGTCTAAATGGTCTGGCTGTTCCACAAGCTTTCCGACTAACTCACCCTGCCTGGCACAAAAACTGCCACAGCTGTGTCATGTGTCACATATTATTCACAATGATGGTTACGCACTGAAGAGCTGTCTTTACGACTCAGAGATGCTTCCCTGCTGGCTGCACTGCATTTCGGTGGACACACAGTTTAGAAGCTCTGCCTTGTCACTCCGCCTTCCCCACCCGGGTTGGCAAAAGCCAGTCGGGTTATGACCATGTATGCTGCTGATGATAAACTGAAATTGCTTATGTAGGAAACTCCCTCTCTCTTCTCACACTGTAACTATTTGTTGCAATCTGGGCTTTCAACACACTGTTTTTGCATTCACAGGCATCACCACAGACACATTTTTTAGAAGATTCAGAGATAACTAATTAAAATCCATGTTGAGTTGTTTGGATAACTGCTTAGTACTAGATTTACCCAAATCATTATTTCATCCAATCTTCTTCTTTCTATGTTATTCTGCCAAACTGCTGGTGCTTTTCATTTTCTAAAATATTATAATAACAGCTTGAAATTAAATAGTTTTTGTATCCCCAGGCTCAAAATGACATCGGTTGATTTCACTCCCCAAGCATTTTTTGAATACCTACTATAACAGGTGGGTACTCTGCTGTGTGTGGTGAACGCACCAACACATTGGGGAAACAGACTAGTGCACAGATGGCTACAATACAGAGTGATAAGGATGATGCCAAAGGAGCTTGGGAAGCATATAAAGAGGTACCAGGCTCCATACAGAAAGCTCACAAAGGACATCCAGGTGAAACCTGATTCTGGAACTAAATCTTAAAAGAACCTGGCTACAAACAGGTACAAGGGGTCAGAGGAGCAATAAGAGGGCACCATGGGAAAGATTCAGGGGTGCTTGATGTGGGCGGTGGTTGCATGAGTGTGTTCACTTTGCTTTGATTCATCACTGTTGTGACTTAGGTACTTTTCTGAAAGTATTTTACATTTAAGAAAAAAACAGTTTTAAAAGATCACTGGGGTATCTGCTGGAATTTAACATCGATAAGAACATTATGAGATAGTTATAATAATCCTTATTCTGTAGATGAGGAAACTGAGATTCACTTACCACTCAATGAATATTTTCTGGATGTGGGTGATATGTTGGGCTCTGTGATCATGCTAGACTTTTGGTGGTGAGCAATTCAGGCAAGGTTCCTGCTAGTGTAAGGTTCACACTCTAACTGCAGTTGAGTAATTTGTCCCATAAGGTCAAACTTTTCATAAAAGACTGAGCCAGATTCAAAACTAACTGTGCTAACTCTGCAGCCCCTGCTCTCTCTAGCAAACTGCACACAGCCAGATTTAGTCTTTTTTTTTTATAATCTGTGAAAGCCATTGAAGAGATTTCAGTGGCAGCAAAACATGATCACATCTAGAGTTTAGAATAACTGCTGGCAACAGTGTGGAGAAAATATTTAATACAGAAGAGCAGTTACATTTATGGACAATGGATTTTCAACAAAGGTACCAAGACAATTAAATGGGTTAATAACAGTCTTTTCAACAA
Organism: Glossophaga mutica; assembly: GCA_039655065.1. Classification (NCBI taxonomy): domain Eukaryota; kingdom Metazoa; phylum Chordata; class Mammalia; order Chiroptera; family Phyllostomidae; genus Glossophaga; species Glossophaga mutica. The sequence goes on along the minus strand of CM077305.1, from coordinate 139,136,349 downwards.
ATAATGTTGGGATAATTGGATATCCATATGCAAAAGCATGGACTTTGAAGCCTACCTTATCATATAGAAAATTTACCTCAAATAGATCAAAGAACTAAACTATAAAACTCTTAGAAGAAAACATGAGTAAATCTTCATGAGCTTTGATTAGGCAATGCTTTATTAGACATGACACCAAAAGCACAAGCAACAAAAGAAATAATAAATAAATTGCACTTCCATTTGATTTTTTAAAAATAAGAGATGGAACCTACTCTGATAATTTGCAACATTTTCCTCTCCAGGTAGTACCAAACTGGGTAATGAGTCTCTCCAACTCATTTGCAAGAAAGAAGAAAGTTCTATCTCCTGTCTGGAGTTCAACAGTGTTTTCAGCACTGGATACTAGAAATTACTTTTGATATACTCAAAGGAGAGAAGAGAGAGAGAGAGGACCAGAAAGCTATTTCAAAAAATTGAAATAATTAGGAAATGTTTGAACTTACTGAATTGCCTTTTGCACTGCAAAGGCATCAAGTGTGCACTACCTTAAAATGGTTTTCCATTTTTTTTCTCTGAAATAAGTTTAGAGGAATTCAAATAATTCCTTTTTTTCTTTTCCTTACTTGTTGTTCAAGTACAATTGTCTCCATTTCCCCCCTTTTAACCCCCGCCCTGCCCCAGCCATCCCCACCTTCCACCCTCAATCCTACCCTGCTTTGGCTTTGTCCATGTGTCCTTTACACATGTTCCTTGACAACCCTCCCCACTTTTCCCCTCATTATCCCCTCCCACCTCTCCTCTGGTCACTGTCAGTTTGTTCTTAATTTCAATCAAATAATTACTTTTTAAAGGTCCTGATTTTATATACTTGTGTGTATGTCACCCATATGCTATATTACATATATTAGGCATACGCATTTGACTTTATAAAAATTAAAAATGTTTAAAGGCCGCTCCACTATCAACATAAAAAGATACTCCACAGAATAGAAGAAAATACTTGCAAATCATACATCTGATAAGGGTCTAGTATCCATAATATAGTATAAAGAACAATTACAACTCAACAATAAAAACACAAATAAAATTCAGCAGGAAATTGGAATCGGTATTTTTCCAAAGAAAATATACAAACAGCCAGTAAGCACATGAAAAGATGCTCAACATTATTAGTCATTAGGAAAATGCAAACTAAACCACAATGAGATACCACATACCCAGTAGAATGGCTAAAATAAAAAAGACAGAAAATAACAAATCTTGGCAAGAACATGGGGAAATAGGAAACTTCATACTGCTGATGAGAACACAAAATTGTGCAATCACTTTGGAAAAACAATTTGGCAGTTTTTTAAAAAGTTAAACATGAAGTTTAACATAGAGTCCTTTTAAAGATGGAGTTGAATAGGACACAGTAATCATATTTGTAGGCATATGCATGAGAGAATTAAAAACCTAGGCTCATACCAAGACTTAGAAGTAAATGTTCATAGCATTATTTTTTATATAGCCAAAAAAGTAAAAATAACCTATATACCCACAAACTCATGAATGGATATACAAAATGTGGTCTATCCATACAATAGCATAGTATTTTTGCATACAAAAGGCTGAAGCACTGATACATGGTATAACTTGGATGAACTTGGAATTGCATCACACGAAGTGAAAGGAACCTGACACAAAAGACTGTATCACACGATTCTATTAAAATGAAATATCTAGAATAGGCAAAACCACAGAGACAGAAAACGGGTTACTGGTTACTTTGAACTAAGGAGTGGAGAAAATGGAGAACGACTGTTAATTGGTATGAAATTTCTTTTTGAAGTGAAGAAAATGTGAAGAGTTCTGAGAGTGGTGACGGTTGCAACAGCGTCTCAGAGGCAGGCAGGCAGTGTGCAAATAGCAAGAAATGGCCACCCAGAAACTCGTCAGTTTTAGAGATGAAAAGAAATACTATCATTTTAGGTTTTTCCTCATCTCAGGAGTCTTACACATTTCTTCTTGTATGACATGTGTATAGAGTGTACATGTCATCCATATGCTACACATGTATAGGAGGTACACCATAGAAAAAGACTGTAGGGAATAGAGACAGAAGTTATCTCTTTTTCAGTAGTTATCTTTCAGTGGGATTTCAAATAACTTTTATTTTCCTTATAGTTTTTTGGTACTTCTCATATGTTCTATAATGTGTTGTTATTCTTTTTGTAGTCAGAAAAAAAGACATCTTAATGATTTTTTTTGAACAAGCTGCAGGCTGCATAATTGCTTTTACTTCAAGGTTCCCTCTCTAGAGACAGATTCGAACTTACTGGTGGGTGGGCATTAATGCCAATGGCAACAAGACCAATACAAATTCATTAATACCACAAGAACCAATTAGTTTGGGTTTTTCGTCTACACAACTGGCATGGTGCTTCAAGCTGTCTTATAAAAATGGAGTAATTTCAAACACATTGCTGAATTTTATACACAGGCTTGCTCTTTGTGTAGAATTGTCTGTATTTGTTTTAGGCGAAGGGAAAAGAAAGTCTCTGATGACATTTTGAAAATACCAATTGATGATTTTCAAAACTATTTCTTTTTCCTAGAGCCAACTGTATTCTTTGGAAGTCTATTCCCATCTGCCATCAATAAAAAAAAAAAAAAAAAAAAAAACTTATCTCAAAACATGGTTGTTTGAAACGTCATTGCAGTACTCCACCTATTTTCTTGTGAAGGGGGAAAAAAAACCAAAAACAAAAAAACCCCAAAGCTTTGGTTGACTTCCATGTTCTGGAGGGCCAGACTGTATTTCTATATAGAGTGGATATAGCAAAAAACATGTAGGTTGAGGGGAAAGGAGAGAGAACAGAGAGCTTTAGTATCAAACATTAATTAAATAAGCAAATTTGTTAGCTCCATTCCATTATTAATTTTTAGGATGTATTAGGTTTTACGATTGAAAAAGTTTAAAGTATGTCCTGTACTGATGTTTCTCAAATGTAATGTGCATATCAGTCTTGTGGGACTTTGATTAAAATGTAAATTGAGTCAGTAAGTCTGGGCAGGACTAATATTCTGCATTTCTAGTATGTGTGAGTTGCATGTACACATACAATGTTATGCATATACAGACAAAATTGTAATGTTCAATGAAGAATACCTGGATTAAATATAAGTTTTGCCATTTTATTTCTAATGCAGACTATTCTATGGCTATAGCCCCACTAATAAAAAAAAAAAAGGAGATATAAATTCCTCTTAAAAAGTTAAACATGGCTGTGACAAACAGTCTCCAATGACCCCTGCCTCTGCTACCCTCCTGTGGTCCCCTGGCGTATGGTAGCAGGATTGGTACACAATCAATAGGAGGGAGCACAACTGCTGCCATGTCATTTCTACGATCAGGTTATAAAAGATATGGGGCTTCCACCTTGGGCACTCTTGCATGTTCTCTGGATCACCCACCCTGGGGGAAGCCAGCTGGCATGGTGCGAGCAGTCCAAGGGAGAGAGGCCTACATGGTGAGGAACTGAGATCTCCTGCCAACAGCCACATGAGTGAACTTGCAGGAAGATCCTTTAGCTAGTCAAGCTTTCAGACAACTATAGCCCCAGCCTACATCTCAGCTGCAACCTAGAGACACCTGATCCACAATCACCCAGCTACTGCTAGATTTTTCACCTTCAGAAACTTTAGGTTCATGAAAATGTGTTGTTTTAAGCTACCAAGTTGTGGGGTACGTACATGGCAATAACTAACAGACACATGGGCAAAAACGATATATAGAGTAATGAATCCACAGAAAATTGGTGTTTCTAAACTCACAGATTTTTAAATTAAAATCATCAAAAAGTGATTAGGAATTTTTTGACATCCTGTGGTTTAAAAAACATGCTATCTAATGGATGCTTTCTCAATCTCTGTCTGTCTCTGTCACTCACAGAGCAGTGTTGGAAGGAAGTGAGAGGGAAGCCAGGCCCTCCTCACACACACATGCCCTGAGTTACACACCTGGCAACGTTATCACTGTGCTTTTTCCCAGCTCAGCAGTCTGCCATTTCCCCTCGGGAAACTAGACTGTGACTTAAGGTAGTAGGAAGCACCACTCCAACTTATCTGTGAAATCGTGACAAGGAAGGAAAACCATCTTATGTTCAAGTCATCTAGAAAGGGAGCCCCAGATGGTGTAGCTCAGTGGATTGCACGCGGGCCTATGAAGCAAAGTGTCACTGGTTTGATTCCCAGTCAGGGCACGTGCCTGGGTTGCCAGCCAGGTCCTCAGTAGAGAGTGTGCAAGAGGCAACCACAAATTGGTGTTTCTCGCCCTCTCTTTTTCCTTCCCTTCCCCACTCTATAAAAATAAAATAATCTTTAAAAGTAAAATAAAGGTAAGAACTAATTCTTAGGTAGTAATAATAATGTTTACTGTACATCAAAAGTGAGAGCATTATTATGACAATATTTGTTCATTGGAATGATACCAACTGCTTAGCTAAGGTTTACTTAGTTTGCTGATCTCTTTTTATATATTAACTCAAGTCATTCTCACAAATTCATGAAGTAGTGGCAGTGGTCATTCCCATTTTATAGATGAAGAAACTGTGAGTTAAGTAACTTGCTCAAAGTCCCACCTCCAGTCAGGTGATGGGGCTGGTCTGGCTCCAGAGTCCAGCTCTCAATCCCTCTACACTGGCCCTCATTAATTCCAAATATACCTACTGCATTACCAACTATTGATTCAAAAACCAAGGTAAAGTCAAAGTGACATGCTTTCACTATTTACTCTCTTAGTTAGGAAATGTAGGGATTCTAGACATCTTGGGAATAGTGATGCTTTCAGATCAACTACAATTTTGAAGAAAGGCACAGGAGTTCAGAAGGGTTTATGAGCAATTGCCTTCACTCTGTGTCAAACTGACAGTGCAGATGACACTGAGGCTTTCTAAGTCCCACCTAGTCCTAAGTGCTGAGCATAGAAAGATAAACTCATCCCATCTGCGTTTTGTGACTTTAACAGTTGGCCATGCTGTTTCTATGTTTATCTTTGTTTTCTGCCTCTTAGTTCCAAAGTTTTCTCCCTCTCCCCCATTAAAGGTGACCTCAGACTGAAAGCTGGCTGGCTCACTTCACTAAGCATACCAGTCGGATCATGAATAATGACCGGGCACTTGCCTTCAGGGACGTTCCTAACAACAGGATTGAGTCCAGCTGCCATGTGTTGCCTAAACTGAACATTCAAACAAGGTGGAAAACACTAGATCTGTGTCCTTGGATACTGGTAGCTTCAAGAACTGTGTTTTGCTCAGCATCTTAAATCAAATAGAAGGAGGTTTTATCCTGGGTACTGTGTTTCCAGTGCATGTCTCCTTAGGTACGGTTAGAATCCTTTCACAGCCCATCTGTTCTTCAGTAAGAATCCCTGGGTGAACCGGAACTGTTGCCCGTCTCCTCTATTTCTGAATAGCAGCAATAGCTCTACTTTTATTTTATTCAAGAGGCAAACGATCCTTTTTGACTCTCAGAATAGAGAAGGACAATCTAGGAAACTCATGTGGTGATAGCAAACCCAGACCTACCTGCCAGATGTTTCTCTAAGAGTTTACTTTGGGGTTTTACATAATGATACATTTGTGATGTATTTAATTAAATTTGTGGATGCTATTTTAGGACTCTGTTGTAAATAAGTACATTAAATGGAAGTTTAAAGAATGTAAAGTTTTAAATAGTCAAGTCTTAAAGCAAAATGCATAGTTAGTACATATTTGGAACACTCGTGTGGCTCACCGTGGGGAAATGGAGAAGCAGGGTAGACAAGGATGGTTTCGTTAGAGAGGTCCAAAGTAATACACATTTTTTCAATTCATTCTTTCAGTGATTTACTCGGCAAGTATTTAGTGTGTATGTGCTACACGTCAGACTCTGCTCTAGACATTTAGGATGTTTCAGTGAACAAAGCAGATGGAGATCCCAGCCCCTGAGGAATTACACTCTAGTCAGAGAAGACAGATGCTAAATAATAAATGTAATAGGTAAATTCTACCATTGTTGGGTGACGAGTGCCATGGTGGAAAGGGGGGAAGGAGTCCTATTTTAAATAAGATGATCAGGGTGAGTGTCATTAGGAAAGTGACATTTCAGGTAAGATTTAAAAAAGGCTGAAGGAAGTTTCTGTAGGGATAGCTGAGGAAGAACTTTCAGTTGGTGAAAACAGCCAACACATGGCCCTAAGGCAGGAGTGTGCCTGATGTATGAGAACCAGCAATGAGCTAGAGTGGCTGGGGCGGGGGAGCAAGGGGGGCAGCAGTGCGAGAGCGGGTAACGGAGGCTGTTTAAAGGACTTCCACCTTCCCTCTGAAGTGGCCCTTACTATAGGGTTTTTAGAAAAGTATTCTTACTGGAGCACGTCAGCTGCTGTACAGAGATGGGGAAAAGCACAGGGACCATTAGCAGACTATTGGAGCAATCTAAAGTGGAGAAGATGATGGTTCAAAATGGGTAGTTTGCAAGGTAGAATAAGGATTGAGTAGGTGTTAGACTTTCTGAAAGTAGAGCCAGCATTCACTGCATTAGCTGATGGGTGTGATACAAAGAGAAATCAAGATGCCAATTAGGTATCTGAAGATGTTAGGCTTCAGCAATTTGGAGAGTGGAGTTTTCTTCCATTAAGATGGGGAAGGCTGCAGGTAGAAGGATGGTCATTTCAGACATTTTAAATTTGAAACATCAGTTAGAAGTCCAAGTGGAACTGAATAGATAGTTGGACACCAGAGACCAAAGAGAGAAGTCTGGACTGGAAATAGGGTATTTTAATAAAAATAGACTATTTTTTGGCCACTAGATAAGACATCCACATGAAAAGTGTAAGTCTCTTCCATGTGAGCCATATGACTCCTGGGGGAACCACAGTGGATGGAAAGAATTAATTGATAGAAAGACTTCATAATAAAGACTTCACATAAAGAGCATAGTTTCTAACCATGTGTCCATCAGATGGACAGATATTTGTGTGAAACAAAAACCTAGTAACCAATAGGCTTTATATCACAAACACAAATTTTGTTCAAAGTAATCAATATAACTGATGCAAATGTCGTGACTGTGCTCTAAAAGATGTATGTGGCAAGAGAAAAATGCTATGCAGAAGCAATTTAAATTTTTCCTCTCTCAATTTCTGCTTTTTACCATTTCTTGAAGTTACTGATTCTCTGAAGGCAATCTGGTAGAACTATGTAGTACATAAATGGTCCATAAATGTCTGTGTTCACAGTTTATGCAGTGGAAATTATTCCTATTTATAATCTTTCAACATGTGCTAGAGTGAAGATCGCAACTGCACAGAGAAGGAAGCCCCCACCCCCTACTAAGTAAGATTTTCAACGTCATGTCTCTGCTGTCTCCAACAGCACTGGTGTGATGTCGTAGATGGCTAACTCACAATACCAAAAAGCAGTTTTATAAGGCACAATGTAGTAAAAATAGAATCAAGGAGAAGCTACCATGTGTGAAAGTCATTCTGAGTACTGTTAGAGAAAATAGGTTTAGACTCTTGAAAGGAAAAGCTGTTTCCTTTGCTTTGAGGGGGAGCATGCCTAGGAGCCAAAAGCAGGGACTCTGCAGCCAGACTCCCTGAGTTTAAAGGCCAGCTCAGTGCCAGCTGTGTGACCATGAACAAGCTGCCTAACCTCCATGCCCTACCACCGTTGTCTGTAAAATGAGGATAACCACAGAACCTACCTCATAAGTGTTGTTGAGAATATTAAATGAAATAATATTGATAAAGTCATTTAAAAAGTTCCTGGAAAACAGTAAACCCTATAGAATTTTTGATAAATACGTAAGTAAAATGCTCATTTTTCTTTTTGAAAGTGTACCTCCTTCTGCTTACCTCTGCCATTGGTACATGTTTTTCATATTTTTTATAGCTTTTCAGAAACTGCCGGCAGCAGTTACATACTTCTGAGTTTTATTCCCATAATTGTAGACTCGTTCTTCTCTACAACTCATCTCTGAGGTAGTTTCTGAGGCATGCCGGTCCTCTGCCTGCCTTCCAGAAATTGCCTGCAGCACTCCTGGTGGGGTTCCAAGTTCCCCACAGTCGGCCAAGTAAGGTTTAGTGTTATTTTTCATCACCTTGACGTCAGTGAGAAATATCACTAAATTAATGCAAAAAAGATGTTCAATAGGATTTCATGAATAACTCAAAGCCCACTGCAAATACAGGATTGTCTGTGATGTTTTGAATTGATGGAAATCTGTCCAGGGATTTCCAGCAATTCATAAACCAATTTCAGCTGACCGATTTAAAGCTTCGTTTTGTAAAATCTGGCGAGTCAGAATGAAAGTGGAGTCTCTTCCAGGCAAACACCCCAAATTGATTCAATTATCATTGACAACTAATGAATTCACTGTAGGTATCAGCAAAAGTCCCTTACGGACAGAGCTGACCACAGCAGCTTACATCCAAACACTTCTGACTTACCTTCCAACATGACCGAGGAAAGAATTGTCTCCACCTCATTAGGCCTGCCTACACTGATTTCTAACTCCCTCAGTCCCTCCAGCCTTCACCACTGTCTTTGGACGTGCTTGACAAATGACATGTGCAAAAGTCATTCCACTTGTACTCTAAGCTTGAGAACTTTCTCCCACATGTTTCTTGTAGGCTGCCAATATCCATCAGCAAGGGATTTAACATGAATCTTCTTTGTATTCTTGATATTTTGAGTTCCAGAGTCTGATGTAACACTTTTATTTCTCCACATATGAGCAACATCAAATGCAAAAAGAGAGGGGTCTTCAAAATAATAATTTTAAGAATATTCTTTATGGGAGAATCTTCTTCAATTTTCATATTTAACTGTGTTTTTTCCTCAGGTTGTTCTTTTCTTTCACCTTCCTTCCTTCATTTTTAGCATTATCGCTGTTTAAGACTTGTTCATTCTGGTATCAGGGTAGGTAGCTCCAGCCTCCAGAAAGTTTGGCTCCCTTTTAATTTCCTCCTTCAATATCTGCAGCACAAACTTACCAAGGCAAACTCATTCTCTAGAATTGGATCCTTTAGGGAGAGTAATTCAGCTGAATGACCAACCTGCATAATTTCATTAAAACTGCTCTCAATGTTGACTTTTTTCCTTGTGAAATAAAATGCATATTTCTTAGCCTTCTTGCAACGTCATCTCTCAGTGGCATGTGACCTAAATAAAGCCTTCTCCTTTTTGAGCTCCTAAAATTCCACCTTTTCCCTCGTATTTCTCCTACCACTCTCAATTCTCCCTATTGGTCTTAATTGATCTCAGGCTCCTATTTCATTTCCTGTAGTTATGACACTTGTCTTTTCTTTCTCATTTCACTGAACTGAGCAATCCCAGCTCCATTACTCACTAGCTGTGTGACTTTGAGAAAGTTATTTAGTTTCTTTGTGCCTAAGTTTTCTCATCTACGAAGTGGAATAACAGTATTTACCTCATAAGGTTGTTCCATTAGATACTGAGTTAATATTTAGTATCTTAATCTTGAAGTATAATTATAAACAGTTAAGTAGAGCTATTTAATACTTAATATTGTCTTTAATATTAAGTATACTTAATTGTTGAACTTAATATTTATATATACTCAGATCAGTGATTGACATATAGTAAGCACTGTTAAAGTGTTTAATTTTTTTTCATTAAATCTCATGGCCTCAAATCATCACCCATGAACTGATGATTCTCCAGACCTACATTTTCAACCAAGATCTCTTTCTCTAGAACCTAGATATTCTTACCTGGAGGCTCCATAAATACTTTAAGATCCATTGGCTCTCATAATTGTATCTCCTTACCTGCTCTCAAGAATTGGCACCACCCAGCTGCCCATACTAGGACATAGTCCTTGGTTGTATTTTCTGTCTCAACATACATATCCCACCATCAATGCTGTTCATTCATTATCCTAGACTTATTTGGACTCCATCCTGGTATCTCCAATATTTCCTAATCCCATCTATCTTCCTCACTGCAAAGGAGAAAACTTAGAGTTTTCTTTCTAAGACTTCTTTCTAATCAGATATTGCACCCATGAAAATTCTTTCCTGATGCTCTACCTCCACCACTATCATTTTCCAGTGAGACCCCAAGTGTGTTAGACATGGTCTACCATGTCTTCCTGCTTGACCTATTTATTGTCCTTCATCTCTGTTTTTTCAACAAATCTTCACCTTCTACAATCCAACCATATCTAAATGACCTTTCTTTTCTCAAGTATGTCACAATTGCTCAGAATTCAGCCTTAGTACACATTACCCCATTTTCTAATCCCCATAATCTTCAAGCTAACTCTTTACCATCTTAGAGTTGTTTAGGGGATAAGCCCTGAACTGAACATTAGACCAAGAGTGATTTAACACCCTTTGAAAACCCTTAATTTTTCCTCTGTCAGAGAAGGATCATCAAGTCAACAAATTAATATTAAGCTCTTATGTGCCAGACCTGTGTTAGGGTCTAAGGATAGAATACTAAATAGATGGTACCCCTTCCTCTGTAAGGTTTGTACTGTAGGGGGAATGTTGACTTGTTGACTTTGAGCTAAGTCAACAAGTCAATAATAGTAAATTCCCGGCAAGTCTCTACCAAAAAAATAACCAGTCTGTCTGCGTTCTGCTACTACCTCTTCCTACTCTGCATACGTCTGTTACAGCTCATATCACTATACTGCCACTCCTGGTTTTCTGCGTGCTTTAGTTTAAGCTTGTGCCTAAAACCAATGATGGGACAAAGATTTGATTGCAGGTGGTTTATTTGGTGGATGATCTTAGGAAGCACAGATGAGGGGAATTAAGACAAGGGAAGAAGTACAATGAGGCTGTGTTAACAATAGATGGCTGCTACAGGCAACCCCCTGTGAATCTCTACGGGAAACTTTGTGGAACATATTTAGAATCATTAGACCAGATGGAATGAGAACTGATGCACCCCATCTCTATCAATCCAGTGTGGCCCCTTGGGTCACTGTATTTCCAGGTTGCACTTGCATGTGGGTCAATTCAGTGGGCCAAGGCAACAATGGTTGGGGCCTCAATAACATCTACTACGCTGTCCAGTTTCCCTACCAGCCTGAGCAGCAAAGGAACTATACGTTACCAGTCTCCCTGTTCAGAGGATTTATCGGCATGACTAGGGCAGTATCTGCTTAATAAGTGTATTGAATGAACAGACAAATCTCCACCATATCAACATGATAAAATAAGTACTTTCATCAGGTTTCTGTTGCTCTGTAACACTGAGGGCTAAGAGGGTACAGGAAAGTTTTCTTGGTGAAATATGAGATATGAAACTCATTGATTATATGCCTGAAAATATTTCTTTCTTTCTTTCTTTCTTTCTTTCTTTCTTTCTTTCTTTCTTTCTTTCTTTCTTTTCTTTCTTTCTAACCAGTGACCACTCTTACAGACTGAATATTTGTATACTGTCCCCCAATTGATATGTTGAAGCTCCAACACCCACCCTGCCCAAAGTGACTCTATTTGGAGAGAGTGCCTTTATGGAGGTAATTAAGGTTAAATGAGGTCATAAAGGTGGTGGGCTCTGATCCAAGAGAACTAGTGTCCTTATAAGACACCATGCCAGAGAGCTTGCATTCTCTCCACTGCATGAGGACACAGTGAGCAGGCAGATGTGTGCAAGCCAGGAAACATCCTCATTAGAGACCAATCCTGTCATAGCTTGAGTTCGGATTTTCCAGCCTCCAGAATTGTGAGGAATAAATTTCAGTTGTTTAAGCCACTAGTTTGGGGTATTTCAGTGTGGCAGCCTAGCCCAACTAAGACAATCACATTGAAAAGATTCCTGCTACTGGGTGAGGTGGGCTCACCAACGACATAAGGAAAGTTGTTAAATTTTATGCTGACTTGCCTAGAAAAACTCAGTTTTATTCTTCAGGTTTTTAAACCTATCTTGAAATCTTAAGGATAAATATTTGTTGACAATGATGGTGATGGGCTTTGCATGGTTTGCTTCCTTGGCATAAGTAACTTCCCATTTCATAGGCACATACAATAAGCACATAAAATAGTTAAAAAGGCTTCTTGAACATCAAATAACTCATACTAAACATACTGATGAGTTAAGTGTAAATAAATGAGAAACACATGGATAACATTTTCCTTAAAAACATAAAGCTTTTAGACATTAAGTGAAAAAGAGACTGACAAAACACATCTGGGGTTCTGCCCACTGCAAAATTATTTTTAGATTTGGATATTAAAGCACATTACAATTCAATGTGTCTAGCTTGAGTATAAGCTCTTGGTTTATAAAATAATGCTTATCACATAATGATAGGGAAGATAGTATTGATAGACAGTTATGAGAATTCAACCTTGACCTAGGAAAGAGAAAATTTCTCATTTAAAAGCAGAAAGGTCAATTTTCTTGATGTTATTTTTAGCCAGGGAAGCTTAAAGGAACATATTTTTGTACTTCACTCTGAAAAAATGAACGCATGGAAAGGCATCATTTTAGAGAATGAAATTGTTATTGTTGCTACCTTTTTCATATTATAGTCTAGAAGTAGATGAAAGGGGTATTTGCTTAATTTAAGTTTGTTAAACAAAGATGATAAAAAAAACAAAAACCTAAGTTTAACCACACCCCTAAGTCAACAACTGGTACACATTATTGGAGGGTTGTGTTGGTTAACTTGTCCTGCTCACGGGCATCCAGACTCACTTTGCTCCTTAACAATAACCTACGAGTGAACATAGCAAAGTGATATCGAAAGATAACTGGGATCTGGGACCTAGGTAAGTGGCTTTTGTGTAAACTGGTAGCTTTGCGAAAAGCATAAAGAGTCTAGTTCCATTTAGCCTAGAGACTCCTCAAGCCTGAGCTAAAAGCTCTGTAGTCAGCATAAAAAATATGGCCGCTGCCACAATTCCATCCCATCAGTGTTTCTCCTGCAAAAGAATGTCTGGCTCACATTTGGAGCCCTAAAATCTTCTGGGTTAGGATGTCCCAGCTGAAGTTGTGGCTGTTTGAAAAACAGTGCAAAGGAAGGAGGTCATCTATCTTGAAGCTTCATCCCTTGAACTGAGGATCTTGATTTTAATACTAGACCCTAGTGTCCTGGATTCTCAGAGGTTTTCTACATCTCCTTAGTCTAATAATACCTTCCCTACCTTCAGCATTTTTCTGGGCCCCAGTTCTCAGCACCAGTTCCTTCTTGAGAATCTTCTGACCAACCTGGAACCAATGTGAGTTGAAGAAGATTGAATGATCATGGATAAGTCTTCATTGGCCATGAGATGCCTGGAGCTGAGAACTAGATACTCTGTGGCCAACTGTCCTCAGATCCGGGTCAGAAACAAACAACAGATGCCTGTGGAAAATAGTCAAAGAAATAGAGCCCTCAGGCACCAAAGGGGAGAACACAATTCAAGGAAAACTCAGTAACTGAAAGTAGACTTTAGGGAAAGAGGAAAGTAAAGTGTTAATGAATAATCTGGAAGCCAGGGTTCATTGTCTGCCTTGACTGGCTGGGAGTGGGGAGCAGCTTAACCTCCTCCCTTGCCCATGTTTCTCCTTCTCTCTTCAAGATTATTCTCTACTCCTTTCATAAACCAAATTAATTTGCACAGAGTAGTGAAAGGTAAAACTGCTAATGAAAGAAAATATGATATCTGTCTGTCACTCTCTACTCTTTGGTTTTACGGGCAGGAGCAAACAGTAAGAAGTGTGACTGTAAATCTCTCCCACTGACATACTGGGGACTGTAGACACTGTGCAATTGCAAGAGCGGCACCATGCTGCTGACAGCTAAGAATTCTGGTGGGACCTGGGGTTCACAGTGCCTCAGAATTGGCTACATGTTTTTGGTGAAGGAGGGCAATAAGATTGTCCAGTATAAACTTCAGATGTATGTTTGTTTTACTGTTATCATCATGGATCTGTTTTGTCCCAGGACTCCAAGTTCTGAGACAAACACATCCTTTTATTCGGACCCTTTGAATTTTAAAGACCTGGTCAAGAGGCCACCTGGCTATGCTGCAAATTTACCCTCAGGAAGGAGGAAGTAGGAGTCCTACACTGGAGTTAGATGAAAGAAGGCAGGAGGATGGTTCATTACCTAAGGCACCTACATTCTTGAATGTCCCCAAATTGGCCAACCACATGATTCAAGGTAGAACTGCAGTCAACTGTGGCCTGAACTAATGCGCCCAGAGTCCCAACTCTTCCTGGATGACCTGCTGTGTAGGAGGAAACAACTGAGTGTTTCCAAGTGACCCCTAGCTGTGCTTAATCACTATGCAGCTACGGAATCACAGACCTCTTCCAATTAAAAAAAGAGAAAGAGAATATACAGGTACAAAACATCGGAATAAACATCTAAGAATATAAGAAAGAAAAGATTATAATAGGAATTTATTTCATCCAATAAACTTCAAAGTAAGTGAGGGATAAAAATGTGTCCAAAAATTTTTACTTTGTGTTTGACAAGTCCTAAACTTCTAAACTCTATATAGGCAATTGAGAAGAGACTTTCACGGTACATCCTCTTATGTCATTTTATGAAATTGATGGTGGGTTGTGAAGATTGCAGGATTGAGCACTGTCTATCAATTAATTATGGCCTCAAGCCCTGACTGTGTGTGGCTCGGTTGGGTGTCCTCCTGCAAAGCAAAAGGTCACCAGTTTGATTTCTGGTCAGGGCACACACCTGGGTTGGGGATTCAGTGCCCATGTGAGGGGCAACTGCCTGCTGTTTCTCTCACACATTGATGTTTCTCTCCCTCTCTTTCTCCTTTCCTTACTCTTCCTCTAAAATAAATAAATAAAATATTTTTAAAATAATAATTATGGCCTCGAACTTTTAATAATTCTCTACCACTGTCAGGGAAAACAATAAAAAGTACCCCCTTATCCACTTGCACACACCAATGCTTTCATGGGTAACTGCTGGTGAATTTAAACTGCAAATGCTTTCTTACAATTTTTGTTTTAATACTGAAAGAGTTTCGCTTCAAGAGACACGTCATTATATGAAAGAAAAATCTAGATAACCCTCTCATTCAAAGTCCATGACAGGAGATATTAAACAGCTCATCCCCACTTATCAATGTTCAAGTAGGTTTTAAGAATAAAATTAAAAATAGCTCTAAATATCTTTGATATTGAGGATTCATTTTTTTTTAAATAAATGCAAGAAACCAGAGTAGACTCCAGGGGCTCTACGACCTCCTACATACTAAACACAAACCAATATTTTTTATTTTCACATTCTCTATGACCTGGCCTCCAAAAATCTGTAAGATTACTCTTCTCAAATCTCATGCCTTCAAGAGTGAACATGAATACTTTTTGCACACTTCTCTCAAAGTTAAGATTTTGAGGCCTCAGAGGAATATAAACACCCCAAATTCTTTCTTCAAAAGTCTTTAGCTATGGAAATCCTTTGTTTTAGCCTAATAAAGATCAACTTTCTAAAATTACTAAGTATAAAGCCACTCCCTATGTATTTTAGAGACAGGGCTCTTTCAGGCATCAGTTTATTCTACTGTCCACCAGAGATTAGCAGTGGTTTGGTGGTAGGAAACCACACCAGAAGCTTGGTGCTCTGCGTATGAAGAGCTGGGCTAGGCACACTCACCCCATTTGATACCTGGTGGCAATCTTTCTTATCTGTACCAGGTTATATAATTGCCTTACCATTATTGTCATAAAGCATGCTACGGACTTCATATTCACATCGATAATTTCATGTTTTCGTGTAGGGGGTGGAAAAGCAGCACACGAACAAAGTCTAGACCTCATGAATTTGGTCTGAAGCTCAAGAAAATGGGTTTTTATATACTTTTTGCTTAAATTATTTTGAGTCTCCAAACTATTATTTCTTTTCTAGTCATTATTTTTTGATTCTATATTCTTCTCAAGTTCCAGAATTTGACTATAAAAATCACACTGTCCCAGAGTTTGGCTATAAAAATCATATTATTTTCATATCCATCCAGAACTTCAGTGCCTTTTTGTCCAAAGTTACTGCCATGTTCAGTGCCACAACAAAATACCAATCTCATTTAATAGTGTCTCCCACTGTGAATTTTCACTAGTAAGTTTTGTTTCAACGTGATGTATGCAAAGAAAATGCTTCCACTTGGAGGGTTAGAGGTCAATTCTCATACTAATATAATCCAAATCAGCATTTAGATCCTGGGAATTGCAAAATATATGTACATGGAGCCAATCAATGTAAAACTGTTAGACTAGGAGCCAGCAACTTGCAGATCATGAAGGGGAATAAAGAAGCATCATAGTACTATGTATGGATCAATTCTATCTCCACATCACAAGAGTAACTTACAAATATCTAATCACTTAGAACAGGTATGGCATTGCAGTTGTACAAGAATGATTAGATATGAGGTTAATAAAGGATAGAAGAGGCTGCCCACACATCTGACACAGAGCTGGGTGGGATGGCAAATGGGGAGTGGAGTTGAGGTGGTGGGAAGGAGGAGGCAGCAGCCAATCCCCATAAATGGTGCCTAAGTAGGACCTGGAGCCTAAATTCCAGGAGGATGGGTGAGTGCTGTGCTTCCATGGGCCTCTTCTTTAGGAAGCAAAGTATGTAAAGGTTGCCATAAAGGACAAACAAGTGAAATATATTTTATATATTATAGTGGAATAAAAATTGAGATGACTTGATTCCAGAAAGCTGAGTATTCAAATACATGGACACTAATCTGCAGAAACAGTGAGAACTTCAGAAAGCAATAAGGGGGAATATGCAGAGGGGAAGATGAGAGCAGCCACCCTAGGAAAGAAGACATCTGGTCTGCAACACAAAAATGTTGAAGTGAAAATAAAAAGAACAAACAGAAAGCCCCTGGAAATGGAGAGGGGGCAGTACCAGTGGGACACCTCAGCCTCCTCATAAGAGCTCCAGTAGCTCCTGCTATTGAAAACAAGGAAACATTCATGAACAGAGTTGAAGTTAAAGATTCCTGAAGAACTAAAACCACAGTGTGTTGATGACTGGGACTTAATCACCCAGCAGAAACAAATCTTTTATTTATTTATATTTTTCCCACCTGAGGATACATTTATTAATTTTAGAGAGAGAGAAATATCGATAAGTTGCCTCCCATGTGTGTTTCAACCAGTGACCAAACCCACAACCTAGGTATGTGCCTTGACTGGGGATTGAACTCACAGCCTTTTGGTGTACAAGGCAACACTCTAACCAACTGAACCACCCAGCCAGGGCAGAAAGAGCTCTTTTATCTTATTACCAAATGTGGATTCCATTCCGGAGGATTATGCAAATTACAAGAAATGTCCAGGAAACACAGACAATAAGGAGTACACTGTTAATGAAGTTGTGGTAGGAATAAAGGAATACTTCAATGTAATGTTAGGCACTGAGCTACTCTACAAATTTGGGAGACTGCAGTGTGCTGAAATTCTCACAGATCACCCTGATGCACTTGTGTTCCAGGTGTACCTTGTATGGAGCACCACATCTACTGGGATTATTGGTATGAATTGGAGCAGTGTTGGCCTATACACCTCTGGATGAGAAGAGACTGGCTTTATTACCAAATTGTCTCCACAATTTCCTAAAATACCTGGCCAAGAATTCTACAACTTTGTTTAATACCAGCGATTATGAAGTGTTTCCTCCTGAGTACCACCAGAGAGCTGTGTAAGGACGTACGTATACTTACGTTTGGATCTCTATAACAGATTTCTGTTCTTAGTCCTTCTCTTGTACAAATGATGTACTATGAAAATGTTAGTGTGTAACAGAATTGATGTTGGTTTTCTGCCTGATTTTAAATAAAGAAAATAAAGGGGGCTAATAGCTCTTTTCTTCTTTTCCTTTTTTTTTTTTCACTTCAAAGTTGCTACCAGCATATTAATGGACAATGGAGAGAGACACACTGCAGAGTGTTCTATTGCCTAGTTGACAAAGCTGGTTTTTGAATGCTGGTGGTTCTATTCCTTTGACAAAATGCTTGGATTCCTAGTGCCAAATGTTCAATTCATTGTATATAACTGATCACACTCATCCGTATGTACTCCTTTTTTAAAAAATTGGTGCTTAAAGTAAAGAGCTTAGCCTTTGCAGGTCATCCATGTTGTTCCTTAGGCATTTTATCTTTCCTCAGATTGCTGAAGAGTGGTGTCTTGTTCATGGCATTTGTATTTGTGCCTAATGAACATTTTAACATAAGAGACACAATGCATTGTGTAGCCAGAGCTTTCTGGAAAAGCCAACCTTTTAGGAGTTGTGTTTCAGATCCTCAATTTTTTCTTTATATTTCAAAAAAATAAAAGAAGAAATACACAAAAATAGTGAACAAATATAAAATTCTATTCTTAAGTCCCTGGGAGAAGTTGCATTAAAAAAATCCAAATCTAGGTAGTCTACAACTAATTCTTGCTAGTCAATCAAGAGAAATTGGTGAAATTTCTTCCTTTTAAAAAAATGGCCCTGATAGTATATGCTCTGTTTGATTATACTTGGATTGGATACCCAGGGCTATTCTTATTATCTAAACTTAGACCATTTTTCCTGTTGGCCAGAACCACATCCAAAAACTCAAATGTACAATTGTTGCTACTTGCAAGCTGCTCTGTTGCAAATAACTGAACAAGTGAAGGTGATGGTGGCATTTTCAAAGTCAAGAAGAGATTATGTGGATTCCATTTTAATTTGTCTACACTCTTTTTGATCACAGGTAATTATAAATTGGCTCTAGTTCAAAGACAGACAGAGATCTTAAGCTCATGCAGTCTTTACAAGATCCACAATAGTAGCCCTGCTTCTTTGGGCCTTTTCTCCTTAGCACAATGAATGTGCGCTAAGCAGAGTTGAAACTTGTCCTGAAAAACTCATGGCCTCAGGGGTTCCATTGAGAAATGCTGTGTGGGCAAACAAAGCTCTCTCTTTGCAGCTTTACAAATGATAGGTTTTCACTTTATAAGATGTTTTCACTGCCTTCTTAAAGCATCCGCTGATGCAAAACAGTGTGGGCCAGCAATTCCAGTCTAGCATTCTCTGAGAAAACAAATGGCTATTCATGTGAGACTCACTCTCTCTCTCCTAGTTAACTGCTTTCATTGAGGAGCCGGGAGAACTAGATGTGGAGCAAGAGGGCTCAAGTGAGATTCTAGCCATAAGTGGTGTGATTCCACTTCCCTTCAAGCACAACCCTGTCATCACTGGCCTGCCCATGGACAGACTAGATAGTTTAGAACAAGCACTGCAAGAATTTCCCAAGGAAAAAAGGAGGCAATGAGAGTTACTCTAGGAGTTCCAAGATAAATATCCGGATAGAGAATAAACCAAGAACCTCCTGAGCAATGTTACAGAATTGTGCATGAGTTGGTTATGGAAATGAGCATCCAAATGCTATACCAAACCTGACCTACAGGCAACTGGTTTGATGAGCTTCCCTAATTTTTAGAACCCTGACATTGTCCAGAGGGCCTGTGTTTTTGTTCTAATCTCCAGGGAGGATTACTTGACTAATTTGTCAGTGTAGTTTAAAGAAAATGACTATGTAGCATAAGACATCACTAACTTAAATAGAATTACATCTATGTATACATTCTACTAGAGTTGTATCTTTCTACAACATCTTCCCCATAGAAACAATCCATGTTCTTTATTACACTTGGCTTTATGGGTGAGGTATGCAAAGAACTATCTGGGAGTCCAGTTTACTTTCTGCTTTCTGATTTCTATGTGATGTCGCCTGTACAACAATATTCTCTCAAGCACCATATTTGTCTCTCTCAGTCAGAACACCACAAAATTAAGAAGATAATATCTTCTAAGATAAAAGGCTTAAAATGCTCTATCATCAACAGTAAGGTGATCTTAATTTTATAATATCAAATGAAATGTCAAAATGCATAGCTTGCAAGGCTGTGAAAATATGAACAGAGGTTCTCCTTTTCCTTCTTTTTTCAGACTGTTCCATTAAGACACTGTCAGTTTGAACAAGGGCAGCCAAGTCTTAATTATCCATAGTAATCGAGTCATAGCTAATTAACACTCACAGATCATAGACTCACAGAAAGTTAGAGCTAGACAGGAAGTCAGGGGACATTTAGGCCAATTCATATGTTTTGCAGGTGGGATAACCAAGGTCAGAGAGGTTAAGTGTCTTGAGCAAATTTACATATTTAATAAGGGGTAGAGCCTAGAATAGAACAGAGTTTCTGCCTTAGTTTACTTCTCTAATTTTACTCTCTCCCATTAATTATTTTTATAGGTTGTTCATTCAGTCATTCATTTTAGCATACAACCTTGCCCTCTTTCCCAAAAATAAAAGTTCTTAGGGGAATAGTTGCTGAGTAAACCCTAACACATCCTTTCAAGTCTAATTTGCCTTACTGTGCTCCTATTCTCCCTTTGTTTGAAGCATTACGTATGTGACTAAATAACAATGAGGCACAGGAGATTGAAAGCATGGGGTACTGGTGATTCACAAATGGGACATGCAAGGTGTGAATTATTAATTTCAGCAATTAAAGAGGCAGCCCAATACTGTGACTATGGTCACATGCAGGGTACAGGTGGTATTTGGAAGAGGGCAGATCAGGGAAAGAACCTAAATGGAGATGATAGAGAGTCCAGTCTCCTCAGCACTAAGGACTGTAGAATCAAGTCAAAGGCTTTGTTATTAAGATGGAGTTGCTCATCCCCGAATTTAACCTTCTATTTGACTGAAAAATTTGTCAGTGGAAGGGAAGTTTATATGAACTATGGAAAAAGAAAAAGGATAATTATAACACTGTTAATGGCACATTACATATGGACCAATGAGATCGCTGAAAGAAGAAGTAGTAATATGGGAATTGGGAAACATGGTCTGTCAAGAGCTGTGTGACATGCAAAGAGTGAATAATCTTCCTAGGTCTCAGTTTTCCCCAGAATGAAGACATTAAACAATTACTTCCCAAAACATATTTTAGTCAATGTAAGGTCCACAGGATCTTAATGTATATTGAATGTATGCACACACATGTGTTCATACATATCTATCTATACACACACATACAATCAAATAAGCTTGAGAAACTTTAGGTTATAAAAATCAAACTGGCTTCATCACTAGGAAAGTCCCAGTATTCAATATGTTAATAAGCATGAGCGTCTCCAAGATGAGGGGTGTAGTTTGCAGTAATTTCCCTCAGAAATTCTTATGCACAGACTACCTATGGGACTGGTTTCCATGCAACACTGGCCTAGAAGATATCTAATGTCCCTTCCAGCTCTTAAATTCTTAAATATGATTCCATGTAATGTAGGCTGAAGAATCCAAACTTCATTTCAAAAAAATGTCCACATCGCATACAACATTGCTCTTTTTATAGAGGGCACTTACATGTCACCATAAATCTACAATGATAAACATTTTATAGCTGATAAGCCTAAAATATGTAATTCTCCCACTTTAAAACTACTGATCAGGCAGAGAATATATCCCTGTAATACCTACTTTCCATGGTAATCTGAGAGTGATCTTGTATTCTGCTTTTAAGAAATTCATAATATTGCCCTAAGGGAGAAGGGGAAAACATTGAGCTCTATTCTCTTCCTTAGATTCTTTCTTAAAGTACATTCATGTTCTTGACATAAAAATCCTCAGAAAAGATTATCATCTCTGGAGAGAACATAGTTAAAGGCATCCAACTCTGACTTTTTAAATATATGTACCATGTAATGGGCTTAAAACGTCCTATGTGTTACCTCAAATTGTCCCCCAAATCATCAGTTAGCCTAGTCCTCAGCATGTAAAATATTTACAATGAAAAGCCCAGATGTATTTAATTTTCAATGGAAAAAAAGTATTTTCCTGACCTTTTCACAAACTAAATTGTTATACACTACTAAAGACCTCTTTATCCTGGAACTTTTTTGGCATCTCTACTTATTATGAAATGGCCCAGGAATATGTAGAAACAATTTCTCACTAAGCAGTCTGCTTTTCTGACAACAGACGTAAAAGTGACATATGTACATATGCATAGGGAGAAGAGAACATGAGTCAAGGGTATCAGTTCAGATTTAAAGAAAACAGCCAGCTTTGCTGCAGTCAAGTCCAAAGGTATCGTAAGGGAAAGCTCCTTACCTGCACTCTGCTCTCTGACCCACCCTTCACACAGAGTCATCTTCTAGCTCTGATCACATAAATCAATTATTTGAAATTTTTTGAAGGATTTCTTCTTCTACAAAATTAAGTACAGATTCCTCTACCTGCCATTCATCCCTCAATAATATAAATGTGCTTTCTAGGCTAGTTTTCACAAATTCTATATACATGGCAGGTAGCCATGTATATATGGCTAGCCATATGCTAGCCAAACTGGTCTGTTTGGTATTGACCAAGCATGCCCTATGCTTTCCTCTTTTGTACCTTTGCTCAAGCCAGTCTGTCTTGCTAGATAGGCTGCTCTATTCTTTATTCAGTCCCCATTTTCATATCATGCTGGTCAAAATCTTACTCATCATCTAAAACATTCCTCACTTATAACTCTTTTATTAACTGTTTCCTTCATGTAGATGTGACCACTAACTAACTGAACCAACATCCCTTTCCCACTTTGAATACTTTTTTGAAGCATTTATGATCTATTCTGTTTGTATATGATTTATAGGAAAAAGACCATGATATATCATGTCTTTATCTCAGGTACTTGGCATATAATATTTTCAGAAGTAAATTAATTTCAAGACTTCTGTATCAAATACAGTACATACATGCCTTGGCCAGGTGGCTCAGTTGGAGTGTCATCCTCTGTACCAAAAAGACTGTGGTTTGACTCTCTAAGGGCACCTACCTAGGTTGAAGGTTCGATCCCTGGTCGAGGCACGTACAAGAGGCACCTGATCAATGCCTCTCTCTCTCTCTCTCTCTCTCTCTCTCTCTCTCTCTCTCTCTCTCTCTCTCTCTCTCTCTCTCTCTCTCTCTGTGTGTGTGTGTGTGTGTGTGTGTGTGTGTGTCTCCCGCCCCCTCTCCTCCTTCCCTCTCTCTTCCCCTCTCTCTAAAATCAATAAAAACATGTATCAGTAAAAAGTAATTTAAAAATAAATAATGTACATCCACAAATACTTTAGGAAATCAGAGTATGTGAGAAGACCAGTTTAAGTTAGAAGGTAGCAAATTATACTTATAAGGATTTAGAATAGCATTTTTTCAAGGAGTTTTTTAGTATATTAAAAATAGACATTTTAGAAATCTATTAACACCTTTCCCAAAAAACACTCAATGAAAAATGCAAGATAAACATAAAAATACACTCCCACATATTTTGAGGTTAAATGAAAATTTCTGTCCTTTTCCTAAATACAGTAAGTTTTAAGTTTTGCTTATGTGCCTCTGACCTCTCTATTGCTGCTATCTAACCTATACACAGAAACAACCTTCTTAATAGGAATAAACAACAATGTGAGATAAGGACCCCCATTCTCAGATCTACAGTTAGGGCATATAGTCTTTCATACCAGCACAAGAACTAAAGGCCAGCTAGTTCTTCCTTTCGTCTTCTGATCAGGTGGAATCTCAACTATGGCTGCTTACTTGAATGTATTATATTAATTCATATATATATATATATATATATATATATATATATATAATATGTATTCATATATATAATTCACACACACACACACATATGTAATACCTATGTACCTTGCCTAATCTCTCTGCCATCTCTTAGACCTCCATCCACTGCCCTTAAATCCAAGTTCAGAGTGATTCTCCTTGCAAGGACCTATATGGGACCAGAAGAGAAACCCTGTAAAGGGGCTCAACCAGCAGATTTTGATGGGATTGTCCTACCTAGGGCAAGTGGTTTTCAAACTTTTCAAGAAACAGTCTACATTTCATGAATTTCTCTTTATTTGATTTTATTTTGAATCCATTATACATTTTTAAATTAAAGAACTGTGAATGAGTTCTAGAAAGATGGTGAAAATATATAGTGGTCTTAAAAGGCAATGAATCTAGATGGGAATAAATGGAAGGGAGGGAAAGAGAGGGAGGTTGGGGGAGGGTGAAAGAAGGAGGCTGGGAAGGAAAGAAAGAGGGAGAGAGGGAGGGAGAAATCACATAAAGAACATATACAACAAATGCAGGAGACAAGGAATCCTCATGAATCCGTGACTACAAGTGGATGACAAGATACCAATACTAAAACCTGGCATGGTATTAGTGTTTGTGTGGAGACAGCAGAGAAAAAATTGGGATATTTGAAATACAAGAGAAGAGAAAAATTCCAAACTATACAACAGATATTTACTATAAAAGATGACAGGTCAATTTGAGGACACAATCTGAAATTGACAAAGGTTTGGCTTATCCAAAATAAGTGAGTACGGAGGCCCATGGAAAAGTCTTAAGGGGGTGGTATAGCAGGTTGACCCCCGTCAACATTTAACACTCAGCCACCAGGACTACCTTCTAGACATCGCCCCACACTGAAAAGAAACTAATGGGAGTGGAACCAAAATTGAGAAGGAAAAGGAACACCAAAATGAAGAAAAGAGAAGGTACAGAAAAAGTGAAGGAGGGGAAGAGTCAGGAAATTTCAGAAATCAAGTTTCCAACTATTTTTCTTAGATTAAGCGTTTTTCAATATTTTTATTGTTCTTCTTAATTGTAGTAACTTTACCCTTTATATACTTTTCTTTTCATCCTTTTTTCAAAGGAAAAAACTCCCCTAAATTTCCTCACTCTTTCCTTTGTTTCTCATTTACCTTGTCTTTTTCCTTTTCTTACAGTCATATTTTAATTATCTTGGAATAAAACACTTTATTCAACTCTCCCATTCACATTAACTCCTCTTCTAAACTTGTCAAATAAGTATTTCACATCTGCTACTCTCACCTCCTATAATTACCAAGATCAGTGATTTTACTGAGGCCTAATTTTCCTAACCTGTTGTCTGTACTTTTAAATCATCTTGCCTTCTCTTTTTATTCAGTCTTCTCTTAACTTCCAGGGCACCATCCTATTTTTCTTCTTAACTTTAGGACTGCCTTCTTTCTTTCTCAAGCTTTCTTCTTCTTCTTTTGCCAAGAAGTGTAGATTTTCAGCAATTCCTGTTTTTGTCTTTTAAAAATATGTATTTATTTGCTTATTCTAGAGAGAGGGGAAGGGAGGGAGAAAGAGAGGGAGAGAAACTCCCATGTAAGAAAGAAACATTCATTGGTTGCCTGTCATTGTGCCCTGATGAGGGGACCAAACCTACAAACCAAATATGTGCCTTGGTCAGAATCGAACCAGTGACCTTTTGCTTTTCAGGATGCTCAACCAACTGAGCCATGCCAGCCAGGGCTGGACCTTTATTCCTTCTCTTCAATTGTTTCTTAGAGATTGTATCCATCCATCCATTCCAAGCATTTCAACCAATACCTCTATGTAAAAAACTCCCAGATCAGTTTACTAGTCCTGTCTTTTACATGTACTTTTGCCATATTTTTAAATAGCACATTAAAAAAGAAGAAGAAGCTGTTGGAAGTTAGAAAAACTACCTTGATGCTCCTTTTTTAAAAAAGATTTTATTTATTTACTTTTAGAGAAAGGGGAAGGGAAGGAGAAAGAGAGAACATCAATGTGTAGGTGCCTCTCATGCACCCCCTACTGGGAACCTGGCCCACATCCCAGGCATGTGCCCTGACTGGGAATCAAACCAGCAACTCTTTGGTTCACAGGTCTATCCTCAATCTACTGAGACACACCAGGGCCTTTGATGCTGCTTTTAAAAGTTTGGAGAAATAAATTTCACATGAAAATGAATACTATAAAAATATTGAGGTCAATCCATGCAAAGTTATTGAAAATAAAAATAAGGACAAAAGAACTGAATGACACTCCAACAAAAAATATATATATACCTGAGAGACATATCCCTAGAGCAGTTTAAAACTGTGACATCCTGTTTGACAAAGAAGGCTATATATTTAACTAGGCTGAAGCATGTTAAGAAAATTATATACTACACAAAGGTTAACATAAATCAGAATTAGAAAAACTCAAAATTACATCAGAAAAATTATAAATATGAGAAAAAATTTTCTCAGAAATGAAAATACATTAAAAGGAATACAAATATATGATTGCAAGAGATAAATGCCTTAATGTAAATGGAAGGTGAAAAGGAGGAAAGTTAAAAATAAACAGAGAAAGAAGAAAAATAAACAAGATTTGAGAAAAAGTGACAAATATTAATGATAGACCAGGGAAATCCAAAATGTAGATGAGTTCCTGATGAGAACAAGAGAACAGAAAATATACTAAAGTTATGCTTTAAAAAAATTATTCCTGAAATCAAAGGAAAATACAGAAGCTCTATATTGAAAGAATATATCCCATATTGGAGAATATCAAACTCCAGAATGAACATAACCAGGATATATACTTATAAAATTATTGGACTTTAAGTTAAAAATCCACTTGGCATCAAAGCAAAAACATCCAGTGACTTACATGGGAAAGGAAATTAAATTATCATGAGACCTTTTTCAAGAGAAAGACATTATGCCAGAAGAAAGTGGAGTAACATTTAAACACTCAAGGACAGAAAATATGAGCCTGGAATTTCATATCAAGCAAAACTGTCTTCCAAATATAAAGGACACACATGCACACAAAACTGTTGTGAAATGAATGAACTTCTACTTTCAGGTATGATGGAATAATGAATTAGTACTCCCACAATAAAGAATAAAATGGAAAAATGTATATAAGGCAACAATTTTCAGGCATTATCCAATGACAATGGACCCAGAATTGACCTGACTCTGTTTAGACATTTCTCAATTTCCTATTATAGTTCAGTGACCTAGAGTCCCAGCTGAGTACTGGGGTCCTGCAGAGACTGGAAGGTATGGATCAGAGTTCAGAGTAGGTGAATTGGCGGGGATCTGCAAGGCAGAAAACCAGAAAGAAGGGAGAGGCACAAAGATGGGGACCAAACTTCTGTAAATGTGGTGAATGTGTGTGGGGGTGGGGTGGGAAGGTGGTTCCTCTAGACTTCTTGGCCAAGAGCTAGACTGTGCATGTGTAGAGAGAAACTATATGAGGATTGCCTAGGAATGTATACCACAACAGATCACATGCTGAGTCCTAAAATGAGTCTTGATACATTTCTAATCACAACAGAATTAAATTAGAAATCAACAAAAATAAGATATCTAGAAAATGTTCAAATATCTGGGAATTAAATAACATACTTCTACCATAGGTTAAAAAGAATTCATAGAGGACATTTGAAAATATTCCAACATAAAGAAAATGGAAAATACCAAGACTTTTAAGACACAGCTAAAATGGCATGTAGAAAAATATATTATAAAACACTTATATTAGAAAAGCAAGTTTTAAGTTAATAATCTCCATGCTAACTTTTTAAGATACTACCTTAAAAAACTAGACAGTAAATTTCCCTTCCAGCCAAGATGGAGGCATAGGTGGACACACTGTTTCTCCTTGCACAATCAAAATTAAAGACAACAAAGATTTAGAAACAAGAAAACACAAAGAACTGATAGAAAATTGAACTGTACAGAAGTCCAACAACCATCCATCCAGACTGGTAAGAGGGGTGGAATCGCAGCAGGAAAAAGTGGAGGCGTGCAGACCCCGGTGCTCAGGTAGCTGCTGGTAGATCCCAGCATACATCTGGCAGCTAGCAGACCCCGGGCACCGGGTGGCAACAGACAGACCCAGTGAGTCTGCACGAGGTAGCTGGCTGACCAGGTGGTCTCACATTCATGCGCAGATAATCCAGGTGAAAATGGGGAGCGAGACAGACCTCACAACGCAGGGCCCCAGTGCAGGAAAATAAAACCTAAAAACATTGATTGAAAACACTTGTGGGGGTTGAGGTACAAGGTGAGACACCCAGCCTCACAGAAGAGTTCATTGGAGAGACCCACATGGTCCTAGAGCGTACACAAGCCCACCCACCCAGGAGGCAGCACGAGAAGGGCCCAATTTGTTTGGGGGAAGCAGAGGAAGGGAGTGGAATCCGAGAGCCCTCTCGGACCCCGCCCCCACATACCACATCACAACCCAGCAACTGGGCTGCCCGACCCTGGGGAATGTCTAAGCCTCCAACCCTCATGACCAACAGCTGTGACTGGACCAAAAAAGGAAAGAAAAAGCAAAAATGGCTCAAACAGGAGAACAGATCAAAGCCCCAGAGCCAATTCATCTAAGCAACCAAGAGATAGCCAACCTATCAGATGCACAGTTCAAAACACTCTTAATCAGGATGCTCACAGAATTGGTTGATTTTGCTCACAACTTAGATGAACAAATGAAGGCTACAATAAGTGAAATGAAGGAAAATGCACAGGGAACCAGTAGTGATGGGAGAAAAACTGGGACTCAAATCAATAGAATGGACCAGAAAGAAGAAACAAACGAACAGAAAAGAATGAAGAAACAAGAATTCAAAAAAATGAGGAGAGGCTTAGGAACCTCCAGGACATCTTTAAACATCCCAACATCCAAACTATAGGAGTATCAGAAGGGGAAGAGGAAGAGCAACAAGTGGAAAACTTATTTGAACAAATAATAAAGGAGAACTTCCCCATTCTGGCAAAGAAAATAGACTTCCAGAAGGTCCAGGAAGCTCAGAGAGTCCCAAAGAAGTTGGACCCAAGGAAGCACATAACAAGGCACATCATAATTACATTACCCAAGATTAAAATGAAGGAGAGAATCCTAGAAGCAGCAAGAGAAAATGAGAGCATTACCTACAAAGGAGTTCCCATGAGGCTGTCAGCTGATTTCTCAAAAGAAACCTTGCAGGCAAGAAGGGGCTGGAAAGAAGTATTTGAACTCATGAAAGGCAAGGACTTACATCCAAGATTACTCTATCCATCTGATAGCTAGCAATATCGAGCATCTTTTCATGTGTCTCTGGATCCTCTGTATGTCCTCCTTGGAGAAGTGTCTGCCCAAGTCCTTTGCCCATTTTTTAATTGGGTTGCTTGTCTTCTTAGAGTGGAGTCTTGTAAGTTCTTTTTATATTTTGGAGATTAAACCCTTATCTGAGGTATCATTTTCAAATATGTTTTCCCACACAGTCAGTTCTCTTTTTATTTTAATACTGTTTTCCTTGGCCATGCAGAAGCTTTTTATTTTGATGAGATCCCATTTGTTTATTCTTTCCTTTAAGTCCCTTGCTTTAGGGGATATATCTGTAAAAATGTCGCTGTGTGGAATATCTGAGATTTTCCTGCCTATGTTCTCCTCTAGGAATTTAATGGTGTTGGAAGCAACCTAGATGCCCATCAGTAAATGAATGGATCAAAAAACTGTGGTATATTTACATAATGGAATTCTATGCAGCAGAAAGAAAGAAGGAGCTCCTACCCTTTGCAACAGCATGGATGGAACTTGAGAGCATCATGATAAGCAAAATAAGCCAGGCAGTGAAAGACAAATACCATATGATCTCACCTTTAACAGGAATCTAATCAACAAAACAAACAAACAAACAAACAAGCATAATATAACCAAAGGCATTGAAATTGAGAACAGGCTGAAAGTCACCAGAGGGGAGAGGGGAGGGAATTTCAGGGGGAAAAGGGAAGGATTTACAGCAACAAATATAAAGGACACATGGACAAAAACTATGGGGGGTGGAAATGGGAGGGAGGTGGGGAGGGCTGGGGTAGTGGGTTGGGGTGAGAATAAAAGAAAACTGTACAAGATCAACAATTAAAATAAAAATTGAAAAAAAAAACAGTAAGAGAAATAAAAAAGATTATCCAGCAAAGCTATGATTTAGAATGGAAGGGCAGATAGAGTGTTTCTCAGATAAGGTCAAGTTCAAGGAGTTCATCATCACCAAGCCCTTATTATATGAAATGTTAAAGGGACTTATCTAAGAAAAAGAAGATAAAATATGACAGTAAAAAGACATCAAACTCACAGATATTAACAACCACACCTAAAACAAAAGCAAATAAACAAACAGCTAGAATAGGAACAGAACCACAGAAATGGAGATCATAAGGAGGGTTAGCAACAGGGGAGTGGGAGGGAGGGGGAAGGTACAGAGAATAAGTAACATAGACGGTGGGTAGGAAATAGACAGGGGGAGGGCAAAAATAGTGTGAGAAATGTAGAAGCTAAAGAACTTATGACACATGGACATGAACTAAAGGGGGGAATGTGGGTGGGAGGGGGTGTGCAGGGTGGAGGGGAATGATGGGGGAGAAATGGGACAACTGTAATAGCATAATCAATAAAATATATTAAAAAACAAAAACAAACAAAAAACTAGACAGTAAATTTAAACAGAAAAGTATGACAAACATAAAAAGGTAAACGTAATAAATATGAGAGCAGAATTCAGTACAAAGGAAAGCTCAATGGAGACATATAACAAAGGTGGATTATTTGAAAATGATAATAAAATTAATAAACCCTAGCGAGATTAATAAAAAAGAAAGAGAAAACACAAAATACTTAGAGGTAAGTAGAAACCCTATTTACTAAAGAAAATTGAATTAATAATCAAAGAGCTCCTCCCAAAAACTCTAGGTCCAGGTTATTTTCATAGTGAATTTGATAAAATATTTAAACTTTACATCAACTCTTCCAGAAAATAAAGAAGGACATGCATCCCAACCCAAATCCAAAAAGGACATTGCAAAGAAATGAAATTTACACACAAATATCTCTCCTGAACAACAATGCCAAAATTCTTTTAAAAAGTAGTAAATACAACTTCTGGCCAAGATGGAGGCATAAGTAGACACACTGTGCCTCCTTGCACAACCAAAACAAGGACAACAATTTAAAAACAAAAAAAAACCCAATCAGAACTGACAAAAAAAAAAATTTAAGGAAGGCACATACATCCAGACCAGCAGGAGGGCTGGACCCAGGCATGGAAGTGGCGGCTGGTGGACCCAGTGAGGTGGCAGATTGTGGAACTGGGCATGGTGCACAAGGTGGCTGGCAGACCAGGCAATCTCACATTCTCACGTAGCTAAACCAGGCAAAACTGGGTAGTGGGACAGACCATTCAACCCATGGCCCCAGCTTGGGGAAATAAAGCCTCAAAACACCAATTGAAAACACCTGTGGGGGTTGAGGTGCCAGGAGAAACCCCCAACCTCACAGGAGAGTTTGTTGGAGAGACCAACAGGGTCCTGCAATGTACACAAGCCCACCCACACGGGAATCAGCACCAGAAGGGCCCAGTTTGATTGTGGGAAGCAGCGGAAGTGACTGAAATCTGGCAGAGAGCTAAGCAAGTGCCACTGTTCCCTCCCTGACCCCTGACCCCCATACAACGTCACAAACCAGTGTGGGTTACCCCGCCCCAGTGAATACCTAAGGCTCTGCCCCTCACTACATAACAGGCACATCAAGACAACAAAAAATGGCCCAAACGAAAGAACAGATCAAAGCTCCAGAAAAAATACAACTAAGACAAAGAGGTAGCCAACCTATTAGATGCACAGTTCAAAACACTCTTAATCAGGATGCTCACAGAATTGGTTGAATTTGGTCACAAATTAGATGAAAAAATGAAGGCTATGCTAAGTGAAATAAAGGAAAATGTACAGGGAACCAATAGTGATGGGAAGGAAACTGGAACTCAGTGGAGTGGACCAGAAGGAAGAAAAAACATCCAATCATAAAAGAATGAAGAAACAATTCAAAAAAAATGTCCAGGACATTTTTAAACATTCCAACATTCAAATTATAAGGGTACCAGAAGGGGAAGGGGAAGAGCAACAAGTGGAAAACTTATTTGAACAAATAATAAAGGAGAACTTTCCCATTCTGGCAAAGGAAATAGACTTCCAGGAAGTCTAGGAAGCCCAGAGAGTCCCAAAGAAGTTGGACCCAAGAAAGAACACACCAAGGCACATCATAATTACATTAGCCAAGATTAAAATGAAGGGAAGAATTCTAGAAGCAGCTAGAGATAAGGGGACAGTCACTTACAAAGGAGTTCCCATGAGGCTGTCAGCTGATTTGTCAAAAGAAACCTTGCAGGCAAGAAGGGGCTAGAAAGAAGTATTCCAAGTTACGAAAGGCAAGGACCTACATCCAAGTTTTCTCTATCCAGCAAAGCTATGATTTAGAATGGAAGGGCAGATAGAGTGCTTCTCAGATAAGGTCAAGTTAAAGGAGTTCATCATCACCAAGCCCTTATTATATGAAATGTTAAAGGTAATTGATCTAAGAAAAAGAAGATAAAAAATATATACAGTAAAGGGGCAGCAAACTCACAATTATTAACAACCACACTTAAAACAAAAACAAAAGCAAACTAAGCAAACAGAACAGGAATGGAACCACAGAAATGGAGATCCCATGGAGGATTATCAACAGGGGAGTGGGAGGGAGAGAGAGGGGGAAAAGGTATGGAGAATAAGTAGCATAGATGGTAGGTAGAAAATTTACAGGGGAAGGGTAAGAATAGTATAAGAAATATAGAAGCCAAAGAACTTACATGTATGACCCATGGACATGAACTAAAGCGGGGGGAGGAATTTGTGTAGGAGGGGGTATGCAGGGTGGAGGGGAGTCAAGGGGGGAAAATGGGACAACTGTAATAGCATAATCAATTAAATATATTAAAATTAGTAAATACAATTTACTATATTATATAAAAATACATCACGACCAAATGAGGTTTGTCTCAGAAATGAACAAAAGCAAAGTAATTAAAAATTAATTTAGATAATTCACCATATTGAAATTCAATAAAGTGTTTTTAACAATTACAGAGATGAAAATGAAACAAAATTCAATGCCTCTTTTTGAAAAATATCCTAGCAAACTTGGAATAAATGATAACTTCCTGTAGCCTGATAAATCTCCAAAGAAACCAACTAATATTATACTCGATGAAATACTGCTTTCCCCTAAGATAAAGAACAAAGCAAGAATGATCTATTCTTCACATTAATATTCAACATTCTACTCTGGAGGTTCCAACCAAAGCGATAAGTCCAGATATAGAAATAAAAGGCTCATTTTTTTAAAAAAGACATTGTTAAACTGTCACTGTTTGCAGATAACATCATTGTTTGCATAAATAACAGCAAAGAAATCTATAAAAATAATTTGATTTAATAAGCTAATTCAGCAAAACTGCATCATACAAGGTCAATATACAGAAATCAGTTGCATGTCTCCAGACTAGCAACAACATCTGGAAAATTCAACTTAAAAGACAATATCACTTACAATAGCAGCAACAAAAATAAATAATCAGGAATAAATTTATCAAAAGATATCCAAGCACTTTACAATGAAAACTACAATATAATGCTACAATAAATTAAAGGTCTACTTTAAAAGATAGCTATATTACGCTCATGAATTGGAAGACTCAAAAGTGTTAAGATTTACTTTCCCTTTAAATTTATCAGTAGATTCAAACAATCCCAATTGTATTTTCAGCAGGACTTGCATAAACTGACAAGCTGATTCTAAACCTCATATGAAAATGCAAAGGACTTAAAGTAGTCAAAATAATCTTGACAAGGGAAGAACAAAGTTGGAGAAGTTATATTACCTTGTTTCAAGACTTACTATAAAATAATATTTACCAAGCCAGTTTGGTATTTGAATAAAGATGAACACAAATGTAAATAGAACAAAATGGACTTCAGGAATGACCCACACAATTTTTGACAAAGGCACTAATGTAATTCAATAAGAGATCAGATAATCTTTCCAATAAATCTAGTAAGAACTAGATATCAATCTGGAGAAGAATATAAACATTGACCTCTACCCTATATCCTATATTAAAACTTATTCAAAATGGATCACAGACCTAAATCTAAAAACTAAAATTCTAAAACTTATAGAAAAAGTATAAGAGAAATACTTTACTACCTGAAAGTATGCAGAGATTTCTCAGTAAACAAAAATGTACTAACCTTAAAAGAAAAAAAAAATACAAAAATATATTTGATGAAGGATGTATCCAGAATATGTAAAGAATTCTTACAAATCAATAATAGAAAAAAACTAAATTTTAAAAAGTCTGTAAAAGACTGATAAAAGAAGATATATGAATGAAGATATGAATGGCAAATAATCATGTGAAAAAATGCTCAACATCATTAATCAGGAAAATGCCAACTAAAATCACAATGAGATACCATAAAATTTGACTAGAATTTGAAAGAATTACCAATAAAGTGTTAGTAAGAATATGGAGCAAACTTTTATACATTTCTGGTAAGAATATAAAATGGCACACTCACTTTGAAAAGTGGTCTAGAAGTTTCTTATAAAGTTAAATACACTATTTTCATATGTCCCAGCAATTTTATTCCTAAGGATTTATCCAAGAGAAATGAAAATATGTGACTACCAAAATATTGTAAAGGTCATAGCAGTGTTACTCATAATAGCCAAAAATGAGAAAACACACATATATCTATCAACAAGTGAATGGATCAACTGTAATATATGCCTACAGTGGAATGTTACATAGCAATACCGATAGACATAGCTTCAAAAACGTTATGCTGTGCCAAAGAAGTCAGGCCCAAAAGAGTATACATATCACATGATTCCATTTTTATGCAATTCTAGAAAAGACAAATCTAATCTAGAATGACACAGCACATCAGTGTTTGCTTTATGTAGGGAAAGGAAACAGACTAGGAAGGTGAGCAAGGAAATATTTTTGATTATGGAAGTGCTATATAGCTTAAGAGTATATTTGATAGACAAGTAGATACATTTGTTAAAATTCATCACACTGCATACTTAACATGTGTGCCTTTAATTATATATACATTATATCCCAACAAAGCTGATTCATAAACAAGCTGAGTAAAAGAAGCTGACACACAGTAAGTATATACCATATTATTCCATTTATATACAGCTCTAAAACTGATAAAACTAATCTATAGTGATAGACATCTTATCAGGTATTATTTGGAGGAAGGGTAAAGGAAATTAGTTGGAAGAGGTACTTGGGAAGTTTCTAGAGTGACAAAGATGTTCTAACCCTGATTTGGTAGAGATTATATAATATATACATTTGTTAAAACCCATTAAAGTGAGTTCTTAATATGGAATTTTATAATACTTCAAAAAAAGATGATTAAAATTATCTTGGGAACTATTGTTCTCATGAGCAAGAGAAAAGACTCAAGTAAATAATACCAGAAATGAGAGAGAAAATATTATTACTGGTAACACAGAAATACAAAGGATCACAAGAAACTACTATGAACAATTAAACCCCAACAAACTGGATAACATAAATAAATGAATAAATTCCTAGAAACATACAACTTAACAAAAATAAACCACAAGGAAATAGAAAATATGAACAGACCATTATGAATAAGGAGATTAAATAAGTAATTACTACCCTCCAAGACAGAAAAGCTCTGGACCAGATGATTTCACTGGTGAGTTGTACCAAACATTTAATGGAAATTCTGAAACTCTTCCCCAAAACTGTAAAGGACAGAACAGTCCAAAACTCATTTTACAAGGCCAGCATTACCATGATAACAAAGCCAGATAAGTGCATTACAAGAAAAGAAAACTACAGGCCAACATTCCTAATGAATATAAATGCAAACAATGCTTGAAAGAATGCTACAAAATGCAGTTTAACAGCATATTAAAAGGATCATGCAGTATGATCAAGTGGGATTTATCCCTGGGATGCAAGGTTGATTCAACGTATGGAAATCAATGAATGTGATGCACCACATTAATAGAATAAAATATAAAAATCATATAATCATTTCACTAGTTGGAGAAAAACATTTAACAAATTCACCATCTTTTAATGATTAAAAATTCTCAACAAATTGGGAATAGAAGGAATATACCCAACATAATAAAGGTCATATATGGAAAAACCCACAGCTAACATCATACTCAATAGTAAAATATTGAAAGCTTCACCTCAAATGCTAGGAACAAGACAAGGAGGCCCTCTCTTGTCACAGTAATGGAAGTACTAGCCAGAGCAATTAGGCAAGAAAAAGAAATAAAAGGCATCCAAATAAAAAAGAAAGAAGTGAAACTGTCACTATTTTCAGATGGCATAAAAAAGACTCCACCAAAAAAAGTTTAAATTAATAAATTCATTAAAGTTTCAGGATTAAAAAATCAGTTGTGTTTCTATGGACTAATGACCAACTATCTTAAAAAACTAAGAAAACAATCCCATTTACAATATCATCAAAAAGAATAAAATACCGCCCTGGCTGGTGTAGCTCAGTGGATTGAGCGCGGGCCTGCGAACCGAAGGATCGTGGTTCAATTCCCAGTCAGGGCACATGCCTGGGTTGCCAGGCCAGTTCCTGGCAGGGGACATACAAGAGGCAACCGCACATTGATGTTTCTCTCCCTCTCTCCTTCCCTTCCCCTCTAAAGATAAATAAATAAATAAATAAATAACAATAAAAATAAATAAATAAATAAATAAATAAATAAAAAAGAATAAAATACCTAGAAATAAATTTAACTAAGGAGGTGAAAGACCTGTACAGTGGAAGCTATAAGACATTGATAGAAGAAATTGAAGAAGACACAAATAAGTGGAAATACCCTGTCCTTATACATTAAAAAATTAATATTATTAAAATGTCCATACAAGGGAAAGCCATCTATATATTCAATGTAATCTCTATTAAAATGCTAATGGCATTTTTCAAAGAAACAGAAAGCTAACCCCCAAATTAATATGGAATCACAAAAGACCCTGATTAGCCAAAGCAATCCTTAGAAAGAAAAACAAAGCTAGAGGCATCAGATTTCCTGATTTCAAAATATATTACAAGGCTATAGTAAGCAAAACAGTATGCCACTGGCATAAAAATAGATACATAAATCAATGGAACAGAACTGAGAGCCCACATATTTGATAGGAGAGCCAAGAATGCTCAAAGGCAAAACTGGATATTCACATGCAAAAGATTAAATTGGACCCCTAAATTACACCACTCACAAAAATTAACTTGAAATGGATCAGACTTAAAGGTAATACCTGAAACCATGATTCCTAGAAGGCAACTCTTCTAGTAGTAAAACTGTTTGACACAAATCTTGGAAATAAATTTTTTGCATATGAGCCTAAAAGCACATGCAACACAAGCTAAAATAAACAGGTGGGACTATATCAAACTTAAAATCTTCTGCATATTAAAGGAAACAATCAATGAAATGAAAAAGCAACCTATATAATGAGACAAAATATCAGAAAACAACATATCCGACAAAGGGGTTAATACCGAAATATACAAAAAACTTGTATAAATCGATAGCAAATTAATAATAATACTAACCCAACTAAAAGTATGTAAAGGACATAAATGGACATTTTTCCAAAAAAGATATACAAATAGCCAACAAATACATAAAAAAGTACTCAACATCACTAATCATGAGGGAAATGCAAATCAAAACAATAATAAGATGTCACTTCATACCTACTACAATGATTATTATCAAAAAGTCAGAGATAGCAAGTGTTGGTGAGGCTATGGAGAAAAGGAAACACTTGTGCACTGTTGGAGAGAATGTGAATTGCTGCCATGTCTATGGAACAGTATGGAAATTTCTCAACTAATGAAAAATATAACTACCATATGACCCAGAAATCCTACCTCTGGGTAAATAATTAAAGGAAATTAACTCTCTTGAAAAGATAGCCATATGCTCATGTTCACTGCAGCATTGTTTATAAAAGCCAAGACATGAAATAACCTAAGTGTTCATCAACAATGAATATACATATAAAGAACATGTGTTGTACAATATATATGCAATAGAATACTATTTAGCCATAAAAAGAAAAAAATCCTGCCATTTGTGACAGCATGAATGGACCACAAGGGCATTTTGCTGAGTGTGGTTAAGTCAAACAGAGAAAGACAAAAGTTTATATGATCTCACTAGTGTGTGGAATCTAAAATCCTCATGCACTGTTGGTGGGAACACAAATTGGTGCAGCCACTGTGGAAATTAGTATGGAGTTATGTATCAGTATGGAGTTATGGATCATTATGGAGTATGGAGAAATCAGTATGGAGTATGGACCCCAAAAACCTAAAAATGGAATGACCTTATAACCTAGTGATTCCACTTCTAGGGATACATCTGAAGAAATCCAAAACACTAATTCAAAAGAATATATACAGCCCTATGTTCATTGCAGAATTACTTACTTACAATAGCCAACATTTGGAAGCAGCCCAGGTGCCCGTCAGTAGATGAGTGGATAAAGAGGTGATGGTACATTTACTCAATGAAAAACTTTGTGGCCGTAAAAAAAGAAGGAAATTTTACCCTTTGCAATAGCATGGATGGACCTGAAGAGTATTATGCTAAGTAAAATAAGCCAGTCAGAAGTAGACAAGTACCATATGATTTCACTAATATGTGGAACCTAATGAACAAATTGAACTAAGAAGCAAAATAACAGACTCAAAGATAGAAAGCAGGTTGACAGCTGCCAGAGGGGAGGGGTATTGGGGAGCTGGTTGCAAAGGTGAAGGGATTAAGCAAAAAAAGAAAAAGAAAAGAAAAGAAAAGAAATCCTCATAGACACAGACAGCATATGGTAATTACCAGAGAGAAAGGGGGTGTGAAGAAAGTAGAAGAGGGTATACAGGGAATAAATGGTGATGGAAGGAGAGTTGACTTGGGGTGGTGAACACACAATACAATATACAGATGATTCATTATAGAATTATACACCTGAAACCTGTATAATTTTATTAACCAATGTCACCCCTATAAATTCAAATAAATAAATAAATAAATGGAACACTTCCCGCATCCCCAGTCTCCTCAGCAGTCAACAACAGCCAGCAATCCCCTCTCTCCCTCCTTCTGTTGATCAAATTTCTATTATTATTCTTATCTTGGACTTCATAGAGTATGTATTTTTTTGTGTCTATCTTCTTTTACTAAACATGTTTTGAGAATCATCCATGTTGTTGTGTGTACCAACAGTTCATTCCTTTTTATTGCTGAAGAATATTTAATTCTTCATTTTTGGATATACCCCAAAATGGACTGTCCATTCACATACTGATGGACATTTGTGTTGTTTCCAGTTTCTGGTTATTATAAAGTTGCTCTCGACATTCTCAAATATAAAAAATTAAAATTAAAAAATAAAATTCTGAGTAAATTCTGAGGATATAATATATAGTAGGGTAACTATAGTTAACAATACTGTATTATATACTTGAATATTCTATATTCTAAGAGAGTACATCTTAAATATTCTCACCACATACACACACACACACACACACACACACACAGAAAAGGTAATTACATGAGGTAATGGAGGATTTAACTAACCTTATGTGGTGATGATTTCACAATATATACATGTACCCATTAATCATATTGTACACTTTAAATTTATACAATCCTATATGTCAGTTATATTTCAATAACCTAGGAAAACATCAGGTGGACAAAAATAAAATGGATAGGTAAAAAGTGAAGAAGAAAGGAAGTAAGCAGAGAAGTATAAATCAGCTCACAGCTAAGCGGCTCTCCTTACAGTAGTGGGTTTGGTAGTCTGGCACATGGCAATGGAGTCAGATAATGCTGTTTTCTCAGTCTGTCAGCTACTAGCTGAGTGACCATAGATTAGAGATCTATTCTCTGTAGGCCTTAATTTTTCATCTGTAAAATCAAAATAAATTCTTTAAAGGGTTTTAAAAATGCATCCAAATTTTGTATCACAGTGAGTGGTATTTAATAGCCAAACAAAATGGTAATTATCACTCATAAATTTCCTGGCCTCCAGTTTCTAACTTCTGAAATGTACTGTGTACATTGTCCCATGAAAAACTACACTCTCATGATCCCCCAGTATCTGACAAAATAAAATACTATAATAACTTCCAAACCTGAGATTCCACCTGGGACCTTCTTACCTTTTCAACTACCCTTCATGTCCTATAATGACCTACCTCTTCTCCTTTCCTCTTGGAGTGGCCACATTGCACAGTGACCTTCACTTGTCTCTCCCTAGTGAATCCCATCATCACCTAGTCCCACTTTCTCCATTTAAAGCCTGGTTCAAATACCACTTTCTCACTGAAGAGTGATTCCTTTTTCTTCCAAGACCAAGCTCAAATATCACATCCTTTGCAAAATCTTATGATACCACTTCCAAGAATGGCTATAAGCTTTAGACACACTTGTTTTTTAGTCCCTATAGAATTTGATTAGATTTTTGTAAGTATATTTGTACTTTTCTTATATCTTCTTAGCCTACAGATATGGGGAGCAGAAACTTACAAAAATGAGACTAGATCTAATATAAAATTCATAAACCTAAAAGAATAAGTGAAACTGAATTAATCAATTGGAAACACTGACTTGTGTCATCTGAATTTGAATAGTACTTATAATCTTCAACTACTGGAGAGAACACAGAATATATTAGACTGAAAAGTTCACTTCAACTATAAATTTAAATTAGATATGTCAGTAAATTAGTTTAACCAGGAAAAGAGCTAACAATGAGATAACACAATATAAAAGATATACAACAAAGAATACAAAGAAACTTTTATGATTTTCAATCGGCTCCTTTGAAAAATACTACAAAATTTCTTCTTTACTATCTTTCTTCTAAATGGAATATTTTTTCCTTTGGCATTTACCAAGAAAAATCACTTACAGGAACTAATTTGTCTGTACTTGTCAGCTACTACCTATGAAATTCCATTGTGAATGGCATTAGCTGCCAACCTAGTCATTATTACCACAAGGACTCCATAAAGCCTGTCTCATTGGTCAGTCTTAAAAATGGCACAGCTACAAAACAATGTCAGTTATGATTCAGCCCTAATTTTCCCTGTCAACAGCCTTGTTCAACTTACCAGATATTCCTACTTGTTGCCAAGTCCATTTTGTAAACGAAATCTGCCTTTTGAAAATCACCATATGAATATGTCAACAGGTCATGAAATATTTTCATTACAAATCTTAAAGAAAAACTTAGCTCTAAAGAAACCATTTGGAAAATGTCTATTTCATTAAGTACAAGTGTGAAATCTTGATGGAAAACATTTATTTTGGCAACCTGCTATTCTGTTGGTGGCCCCAAAGTATCTTGACCAGACCATCTTTGTGGGAGGCGGACTGGGCGATTCTAGAGCAAATGAAAAATTCCTTATTAGGAGCCTGTTGGACCATAAGCATTGGGGAAAGACTGGGAAAATCCAGGATACAAATGCCAGGCATAAAGCTTGTTCTAAAAGCTCCTATGTCATTAGAATCATTTCTCAATTATCCATATTAAGGAAAATGTAGTTGTATGGACCAACAATAGCAGATAATCCCCAAATTATTTATGTTTGACTTTGGAACAAATATACACACATTTCCCCTATTCAGTTCTTGTTTAGGCCATTTTCTCTACCTGGGAAGATTTGCCACTATCTTCTGCCTGACAATGGCCACTCACCCTTTATGACCCAGTATGAATGTCACTTCCTCTCTGAAGCCTTCCCTGGCTTCTCCAGGGAGATAATCTCTCTCTTTCTTTCTTATCTTTTCACACAATATCTTCAAGGCTCATCCATGTTGTAGCCTGAGTCAGAATTTCCTTCCCTTTTAAGATTGAATAATATTCCAATGTTCGTTTATCCATTCATCCTTTGATGGACACTGATTTGATTTCACCTTTTGGCTGTTGTGAATAGTGCTGCCATAAATATGGGTGTACAAACATTTATTTGAATCCCTACTTTCAATTATTTTGAATATACATTCAGACAGATTGCTAGGTTAAATAGTAATTCTATATTTGTTTTTTTATAAACTGTCATACCATTTCCCAAAGCAGCTGTACCATTACATTACTTTATATTTTCTATCCCAAAATGTAAGTCTAAAACTACATAACAACACAGTTCTACATTTATTAATAAGGAAGTATGTTTTATTAAAAATGTGTAAAAATGTTTTTACTTGATTTATGTCTTTTATTAAATATTTTTATTGTTTTATTAAAGTTGTCCCAATTTTTCCCCCTTTAACCCTCTTTCCAGCCCACCCACCACCCCCACAGTCAATCCCTACACCATTGCCCTTGTCCATGGGTCATTCATACATGTTCCTTGACTAGTCCTTCCCCCTTCTTTACATCCTTATCTTCCTTCCCCCTCCACTCTGTTCACTGTCAGTCTGTTCCTTGTTTGCATGCCTCTGGTTCTATTCTGCTCGTTAGTTTATTTTGTTCATAGGTTCCTCTTACAGGTATTTATGTGACTTCAGGTTAATTTGTAGAACTCGCAACTTTCATATTTTTCCACTTTAACTAACCCATAATTCCTCATTAAAAATTAGCTAAACACATGGATATTTCCAATCCAAACACATGGATATTTCCAATCTATAGTTCATCAATTCAAGAATTATTCCATGCACAAACTTAATTGCTTTAAAAATATTTTAAGTTAAGAAAGTATATTTCTTCTATAACATATACCCACTGCTAAACATACTTTGCTAAAACTTTCCTGAAGAGTGTTTTGAGATGAAATTAAGCATAAAACAATTTATGGCCAAAAGCCTTTTGTTTTTTTTAACATATTCCAGGAGGGACTGAAGAGAGGATTATGACTAAAATGAACTATAGTGTGTGATGAGGAAAAAGCAAAATAATAAAGTTTACACAACAAAGTATTTAATTATAGGAGACCATTGTGCATGGCATGGGCCTAGCTCCCACTCGGAGATGCATAGGACCCATGCCCACGGATAGGTTCTCCTGTGGGGAATCAGGCCTGCATTGTAGCTAGGCCACTTTGAGACTTGCTTTTTGCTAAAACTCCCTCACCCTGACTTGAGGCAGCAACTGTAACTTCCTAAAGTCTGTGCTAAACCTTCCAAGGATAAGTGTAACCAGTTCAACAACTTTTCCCTTTGTATTTGCAAATATCCTTTTGTGTTGTGATTAGCAGTATCCTCTCCTTTGTTTTCTGTAAAAGGTAACCACCTAAAGCGAACCTGTGCATAGTAAATGAGGACTGTCCTCAATGTAATGTGCCCAGAAAAGCAATAAAAGCTTGTCAGGCAAGAACTGAGGTTTTTTCTCCTCTTGAGAGAGAAGCCACACCATTACTTTTCCTCCACAGGACTCGGTAGTCCATATGAATTTGTCTTGTCTCATCCACAATGTTGTGGACCCCATGAGCCAGGGTCCGCATCATCTAATCTAAATTAAGTGAGGCAAGAATTAAATATCTAATAACAAATTTAATTCAACCCCATAAGAATTTTGACTGGGTGATCATCATGGAGTTATATAACAAGCTAGTGTTTGAGTTTTCTTAAAATTGCAAGCAATCGGCAATTGTGAGACATCGAAAATCTTAAGTCTCAAATATAAATATTCAATGTTTTTGAAGTTTTCAATTTTTTACAGAAAGTATCATAAGCAGCATTTTAATCAACAATAGCTCTTCTTATTGTATAAAATCATTTTAAAGCTTTGTAAAATACTAATAAATCAATTCAGGAACATAGTTACCAATCACTTAAGATTGTATTTAATATGCTGTGCATCATAGTGTACAAGTTCTTATTTTAATATTTGATAATGTCTATATTTTTACAACAATAAATCAGAAGGTAGAAGACTGTAGTTATCATAGCCATGGAATTGAGAGAGGCAGTATTAGGGAGATTCTGATGTAACTTTTAATGAGATTTAGGGTTATGTGATGACTCTTAAAGAAATTGATTTTGGCTGTTTGGATTTTTTTATTCATTGTAAGTTCCTTTGTACCAACCACAGGCAATAGACTTCAACTGGTTGGTCACTGTGTTTCATTTAAGGTTAAGCTCTGTTCCTTCAAACTAATTGCAACTCCCAAATGCTTGCAGGCTTTCCTCTTCCCTGGGGAGATACACTTTTCCATCATTCTGTACCCCACATGATGCCTGCTTTAGTCAGTAACAAAGGCATACTCTGCCCACTCAACTCCACTTAGATAATCAATAGGCACATCAAACTTAATGTGCCTATAAAGGGAATTTCCCATCCTCCCCCCCCCCCCCACACACAAAATCTCACGTATTCTTCCTCCCTTTTGGTAAATGGTAGTTTGCTGAGAGCAAAAGCCTGGAGCCCTCCTTCACTCTATGCTTCCTCTCACACTTTACATCCAATCTCACAGCTGATCTCATTGAGTCTGCTTTCAAACCACACCCATAATCTAATCTGTTTTTACCACCTCCTCTCCTACTGCGCTGGTCTAAACTTCTGTCATCTCTTGCCTGAATTACACAAATAGCCTCCCAA
Organism: Glossophaga mutica; assembly: GCA_039655065.1. Lineage (NCBI taxonomy): Eukaryota > Metazoa > Chordata > Mammalia > Chiroptera > Phyllostomidae > Glossophaga > Glossophaga mutica. The sequence goes on along the minus strand of CM077305.1, from coordinate 139,092,055 downwards.
GTGCTGTCCCTGATCCTCCTGTAGTGACTTCTTTAAACAGCAGCCAGTGATTCCAAAGGCCAATCAACTACTGAACACATAGAGAATGCTTATGATATATCAGGGACTATACAAAGTATTTTACTTACGTTAACTCATTTCATTATCCCAACTCTATGAAAAAGGTTCTATCATCATCCCTGTTTGCAGAGAAGGCAACTGAGGTCAAGAAAGGTTGAGTATTGTGCCCCAGGTCACATAGCTAGTAAGTGGCAAAGTTGGGAATCAAACCCAGGCAGTCTGGGCATTAGTTCTTCTATTGTTTCCAGAGGGTTGTCATCTTATTCAGAGCAAAAACAAAGGTCCTATATAATCTGGCCCTCCCTTGACATATTTCCTATTAATTTCCTCTCATGGAATGGAATGAGAATGGGATAGCCCAGTCTCACCACCTCATTGCTCTTTCTCAAACGCACCAGCATGCTTCTGGCTTAGCATATGGGCAGGTGCTGTTTCCCCAGCTTTAAACACTCTTCCTTCAGACACTGCATGGTTTGCTCAAATACCAGAGTGTTAGTAGAGACTTAAGGAACTACCTGACTTACAACTTCGGTTCTCTTCTCCCTTTACTCCCCATTACCCTTGCCTGATTTATTTTTATCTTATCATCCCCTGACAAGATACATATTTTACTTGTGTATATTTCTGCCTTACCCCTTGATGATGTAAATTACATGATGGCAAAGATTCTTGTATTTTTTGTTCACTCCTGTATCTCCAACACCTAGAATAGTGTTTGGTACTTGGAAGGAAGAAAGAAAAGCAGAAGGAGGGAGAAAAGGAGAGTGAGATAAGTGAGTGAGGAAGACAGCTTGAGCTGTACATTATACTTCACTGATTTTCTTCATATCTTCAATGTGTTTATGAATTGAACATTAATGAGAAGCTAGGACCACATCACTGACTCCTGACCTGACTACGAAGAGCTGACCACACTCAACTAATCTGTGTGAGAAGTAGAGTTTCTGGATAAGTCTCAGCAAAGTGAGAACAGGTGAAACATAGTTCAGCATAATAAGGGCTATATATGACAAACCCAACACCAATATCACATTCACTAGGCAAAAACTAAGTGTCTTCCTTAAGATCAGGAATAAGACACAGATACCTGCTTTCACCATTCTTATTCAGCTACTACTGGAAGTTCAGGCCACAGCAATTGGACAAGCAAAAGCACTAAAAGGCATGTGAATTAGAAAGGAAGAAGTAAAGTTGTCATTATAGGCAAATGACATGATACCGTACATAGAAAACCCTAAAGGCTCCACCAAAAAAAAAACTACTACAATTGATAAATTAATTCAGTAAAGTAGCAGGATATGAAATTAATATTCAAAAATCAGTGGCATTTTAATATACCAATAATGAACTATCAGAAAGAGAAACTAAGAAAACAATCCCATTTACAATTGCAAAAAAAATAACAAGGTACTTAGGAATAAATTTAACCAAGTATGTAAAGAGTTATACTCAGAAAATTATAAAATATTAAAGAAAGAAACTGAGGAAGATACAAATAAGTGGAAGCACATGCTGTGTTTATGGATAGGAAAAAATAACATAATTAAAATATCCATACCACCCAAAGCAATCTATAGATAGATGCAACACAATTCCTATCAAGATACCAATGGCGTATTTCAGAGAACTAAAACAAATACTCCAAATATTTATATGAAATGACAAAAGACCCCAAATAGCCTCAGCAATCTTGAGAAAGAAGAACGCTGTCAGGTGGAGGTATAACTACCTCCTGATATCAAACTATACTACAAGGCTATTGTAATCAAAACAGACTAAAACTGGCATAAGAGCAGGTGTATAGATCAATGTAACAGAACAGAGATCCCAAAAATAAACCCATGCTTTTATGGTCAATTAATATTTGACAAAGAAGGCAAGGCATGCAATGGGGTAAAGATAGTCTATTCAATAAATGATGTTGAGAAAATTGGGTAAATATAAGCCAAAAAATAAAACTAGGCCATCACCTTATACCATACACAAGAATAAAGTCAAAATGAATTAAAGACTTAAATGTAACATTTGAAACCATAAAAATTCTAGAAGAAACATTAGGCAGTAAATTCCAAGACATTTCTCATACACACACACGCGCACGCACACGAAAAATTTTCTTACAAAAGAAGTCTTCTGTACAAAAGAAAAATAAACAAATAGAACTACATTAAACTGAAAAGTTTTTGCACAACAAAGGAAACCATAAATTGAATGGGAGAACATATTTGCTAATGATACACTGGATTAGGGGTTAATATCCAAAATTTATAAAGAATTTATACAACTCAACACAAAAAAAATCCAATAAAAAATGGGCAAAGAACCTGAATAGATACTTTTCCAAAGAGGACAACAATGGCCAATAGACATATGAAAAAATATTTAACATTACTATTCATAAGGGAAATGCAAATTAAAACCACAATGAGATATCACCTCACACTGGTAAGAATGGCTATTATCAATAAATCAACAAATAACAAATGTTGGCGAGGATGTATAGAAAAGAGAACATAGGTACACTGTTGGTGAGAGTGCAAACTGGTGCAACCACTGTGGAAAACAGTTTGGAGTTTCCTCAAAAAATTAAAAATGGAATTGCCTTATGATCCAACAATTCCACTTCTGAGACTATATCCAAAGAAACTTGAAACACTCATTCAAAAGACCATATTCATAGCAGAGGAATTTACAATAGCCAAGATTTGGAAGCAGTCTATGTGTTTATCAGGATATGAGTGGATTACACAATGGAATACTACTCAGTCATAAAAAGAAGGAAATCTTACCTTTCATGATGGCATGATGGACCTAGAAGGTATTAAGCTAAGTGAAATAAGCCACTCAGTGAAAGACAAATACCTTAAGATTTCACTCATATGTGAAATCCAATGAACAAAATAATCAAACAAAGTAGAAACAGACTCAGTGACACAGTGAACAGACTAACAGGTGTCCATGGTGGTGGGGGTGGGAGTGGGTGAAATATGGGAAGGGATTAAGCAAAACATAAAAACACCTCATAGATCCAGGCATCAATACAGTGATTACCAGAGAAAAGGGGGTGGGGCCCACTAGAAGAGTGTAAAGGGGAGATAAATGGCATAGAAGGAGAATAGAAAATAGGTGGTAGACACAATACAATGTACAGATGATGTATTATATAGTTGTACAGTTGAAGCCTATGTAATTTACCGATGTAAGCCCAGTAAATTCAATAAAATAACACAATAAGATATCACAGCACACCTGTCAGAATAGCTATCATCAATAAATCAACAAACAACAACAAAAGACTCCTGGGATTAGCAAAAGCAAGGTATTGGAATTTGCTCTGTGAAATGTTAGGGAAGCAGGGTGGGGGATACTCATGGAAAATGGAAGGAGAATGCCCTGGCTGGTGTAGCTCAGTGGATTGAGCGCGGGCCTGCGAACCGAAGGATCGAGGTTCGATTCCCAGTCAGGGCACATGCCTGGGTTGCCAGGCCAGTTCCCGGCAGGGGACATACAAGAGGCAACCGCACATTGATGTTTCTCTCCCTCTCTCCTTCCCTTCCTCTCTAAATATAAATAAATAAAATCTAAAAAAGGGGGGAAAAAAAGTACTTAAAAAAAATCTTAAAAAAAAAAAAAGAAAATGGGAGGAGAAAAGTCTTCTCCTTGAGAATCAGAAACAAGTATTTTTCCATGGTCAATATGTTAATTGGTATCCCTTAATTTTCAGAATGTTTTATTTCATTTTTACTGACTCCTACGCAGAATTCTCTGAGTACAGAGAATTCAGAATCACTGTCTAAAGCAGTGAACACTCCAAAAGGAGAATAAATGACCCAAATATTAGGGTTAGAGCAAGAATTTTGTATTGAGAGTGGGAGGAGAAGTTAACCTTAATGTCAGGAAAATATTTACAAGTTATTTCAAATATCCAGAAACATGGTTTCAAATGAATGTCTTATGGACAAGGTTATTCACACAATTCTAAATAGCAGGCACAAAACAGCAAATTGAGTCTCATAAAGAGCCCTGGTTGCACCAGGTTTAAAATGAGAATTCCAGATGACTGCAGGTCTGTCTTTCATATAACTCTTAAGTGCTGTGAGATTTTCAGAGCTTTACACAAGTGAGGATTTAAGCCTGAAATTACCTACAGCATTTGAACCAAGCCAAAGGCTAAATATCAACATTAAAACCAGACATAGATTTTTCTTGGGTGATGTATGCCCTAGTGAAGCTTATGGGCATTTTTATCCAGAAAAGCATAGTCTCGCTGGCACTGAAAAATATCCTAGCACAATAACTTTCATCTTCAATGACTTTAGAGAGTTTTAGAAGAGTATCTTAAGATATCTTCTCAGTGTCAGAGTTCTTGAGACTTAAAGTGACGCAAGGAAAATCTGCCTTTAAAGCACCTGAACCTACAGTTACCACTGTCTTTCCAATTCTTTTTTTGTATTGTTGCTCAAGTACGGTTGTCTCCATTTTCCCTCTGTCACTCCCCCCGAACCCAGCCATCCCCACCTCCCACCCTCGATCCTACCTCCACTTTGGCTTTGTCCATGTATCCTTTTTACGTGTTCCTTGACAACCCTTCCCGCTTTCTCTCCATCATCCCCTCACCTCACCCCTCTGGTTACTGTCTGTTTGTTCTTTATTTCAATGACTCTGGTTATATTTTGCTCACTTGTTTGTTTTATTGATTAGGTTCCACGTATAGGTGAGATCATATGGTATTTGTCTTTTTTATTATTATTTTTTTAATCAGTATTTTTTAATTGTTGATATTGTACAGTTTTCTGTCTTTTACCCTGCCCCCAGCCCACCACCCTAGCCCTCCCCACCTTCCTCCCATTTTCACCCCCCATAGTTTTTGTCCATGAGTCCTTTATACTTGTTGCTCTAAACCGTTCCCCTTTTCCCCTGAAATTCCCTCTTCTCCCCCTCTGGTCACTGTCAGACTGTTCTCAAATTCAGTGTCTTTGTTTATATTATGCTTGTTTGTTTGAGAACAGTCTGATGGTATTTGTCTTTCACGGCCTGGCTTATTTCACTTAGCATAATGCTTTCCAGATCCATCCATGTTGTCGTGAAGGATAGGAGGTCCTTCTTTCTTTTTGCTATATTGTATTCCATTTTGTAAATATACCATAGCTTTTTTGTTTGTTTGTTTTTGTTTTTATCCACTCGTTTACTAATGGGCACTTAGGTTGCTTCCAGCACTTGGCTATTATAAATTGCGCTGCTATGAACATTGGAGTGCATAGGTTCTTTTGACTTGGTGTTTCAGGATTCTTAGGGTATAGTCCCAGTAGTGGAATTGCTGGGTCAAAAGGCAGCTTCATTTTTAGTTTTCTGAGGAAATTCCATACTGCTTTCCATAGTGGCTGCACCAGTCTGCATTCCCACCAACAATGCACTAAGATTCTCTTTTCTCCACATCCTGTCCAACACTTGTTTGTTGATTTATGATGGCCATTCTGACTGGTGTGAAGTGGTATCTCATTGTGGTTTTAATTTGTATCTCTCTAATAGCTAGTGATGCTGAGCATCTTTTCATATGTCTCTGGACCCTCTGTATGTCCTCCTTGGAGATGTGTCTGTTCAGTTATTTGCCCATTTTTTAATTGGATGGTTTGTCTTCCTGCTGTGGAATCACATGAGTTCTTTACATATTTTGGAGATCAAAACCTTGTCCAAGGTATCATTTGCAAATATATTTTCCCACACAGTTGGTTCCCTTTTCATTTTGCTGATGTTTTATTTAGCCATGCAGAAGCTTTTTATTTTGATGAAGTTCCATTTGTTTATTCTTGCCTTTACGTCCCTTGCTCTAGGGGATATATCAATGAAAATATTGCTGCATGGAATATCTGGGATTTTCCTGCCTATGTTCTCCTCTAGGACTTTTATGGTGTTGTGACTTATATTTAAGTCTTTTATCCATCTTGAGTTTATCTTTGTGTATGGTGTAATTTGGTGGTCAAATTTTATTTTTTGCAGGTCTTTCAGATTCTCACAGGCTCCTCAGAATTTCATTGGTTCAGTGGTTCTAAGGACTTCATGTATTGAATAGTAGTTGAACTAAAAAATACAAAATTTCATATTTAGCCCCAAATCCCCTAGAAAAAAATTTTTTATTGGTCTCAAGTCTTATGTTACATATATTTATCTATATAAAACATGACTGTAATAAAAACATGCATTTAATTTCTCAATTTATTCAACCATTAACTAATAATATTTTGCTTAGTATTTGATTGTATCAGAGTCCAAGTTCCTGGCAATATAAGTTGTGACATTTTCATTTGCAAGTGGTTGCACTGGTTTTCACTCCTAATTATGGGCTTTTCTACTTTTGTTATCACAATTTTCCCATGTCCTTAGTCATTTAGGGATTTGTAGATAATGGGTATCTAGCACTCTTTCTTACTCCTTTAACCCCTTCTCCTCCCTTCTCTATCTCTTCCCTTTCTCCACTTTTTCTGCCACCCCTTCACCTTGGTTGGAAGAGGGACATTGGAAAAACAAGCCCAATATCTGCTTGAGCATACAGCAGGAGACCTTGTAGAGACAAGACGGAGGCACGGAGCTCTGTGAACAACTTTGAGGGGCATCTGCTCCGGGGAGGCTTAAAGAGCGGCCGGTGAAGCTGGTATGTGTCTTAGGTGTGCTTACAAAGCTGAAAATGGGGGGTTAATCTAGGTAAAGGGAATTAATCAAAATGCAAATCTCCACCGTGGTATGTATAAATTTTCTCTTTCTTCAAAACTTACAATGAGCACATATTCAGTTTTATCCTCTTTCTTCTTTATATATTATTTGACATAATATAGGTATTCCTGTGCCTTTATACAAGCCTACTGTCCTAAAAAACATGAATTCAATTTCAACATTAAATTAACTAAAATTGAAGATGTGCTTACTCACATTATGTTTTTGTTTCAGAATTCCCCAATGAATGTATTTTATTTTAAGAAAAGTCAAGCTGGAGCCATCTTGATATTCTTTTTTTTTAATATATTTTATTAATTATGCTATTACAGTTGTCCCATTTCTCCCCCATCATTCCCCTCCACCCTGCCCACCCCCTCCCACCCACATTCCCCACCTTTAGTTCATGTCCATGTGTCATAAGTTCTTGAATGTATTTTAAGAGTGATTTATATCATAAGACAGTAAAAGCAGTTTAACATATATTGTTATTCATTTTATAAACTTTACCAGGTGATAAACTCTTCAATAATCTTAATCTTGTACTTATGCAGTAAGTGCATCCAGAGTTTACCTAGAGTTTATCCATGACAATTATACCCTTGTATTTTCACAGATGTATAGTTTTTCTTCACTGAATTAGAATAATTGGTTAAAATATGCAGATACCACTTAAATAATGTTTCATAATTTTAAAATATGAGATGACTAAAATTACATAAAGATGCAAATAAACAAAAATCAGGAATTTTATTCTTGTTCTTCAGTTTGGGAGAGATAGGAACAAAATGGGAAAGTAATTTTCTCATTTTTTAATTCCACTTCTTCTTATTTTAGCTACCTTAAAAAGATGAGCTTGATCCAATAACAAATGCACTGGATCTAAGAAAATATGTAAAAATGTGTCATTCAGATATACTGATTTTAAGGAGTTTTGCTCTGATCCACCTGTATACAATTTTCATGAAGTCTTGTTAAATGTTTAACAGGACTACTGAGCACTATTGTGTGTGAGGTCAGTTGTGGCATGGTTAACTGTTCTTAAAGATTGGGAATGTTTTATAAAGTGAGAGTAATATAAGGCAGAAAAAAAATGGAAAGGAATTATTTATGCTACAAGCTGAAAAAAAGATATTCTTTTCACAATAAAGCATAAGTAAAAGTGGAAAAAACAGTAGTAAATATATTTTGGGGCATGCAGCCATGAGCACTAGAATGGCTAGCATCTCAGTACTCCTCAGAATTAGAAGAGTAGTTTCTACTCTGGGACCACACTAATTCTCTGCCCACTAATTCTGATAGACTAGACTTTCCAAAGTCCTTCATGCTCAGTTTCAAGCTGCAGAAATACGAACAAGTTGTTCAAAGTTTTCCTTTTTTCCATGAGAGTGGTTAAATTCAAGATATCAAGTAATCTATGTGTGCAAGGCACGAGATTTCTTTCTGTTTAAACATAGGTATTGTATCACCAGGTAAATCATTAATATAAAAAGTTTGATTCACAAATACATGAAATACAAATTTTTTTTATTTTTTAAAAAAATTTAAATAATATTTTTACATTTTTTTTATTGTTGTTCAAGTGCAGTTGTCTCCATTTTCACCCCACCACAGCCCCCTGACTCACCCATCCCTGCCTCCCTCCCTCAAACTTACCCCGTTTGGTTTTGTCCATGTGTCCTTTATACATGTTCCTTGATGCCCCTTCCCCTATTTTCCCCCATTACCCCCTTCCACTTCCCCTCCGGTTATTGTCAGTTTATTCTTTATTTCAGTGTTTCTGGTTCTGTTTTGCTCACTTGTTTGTTTTGTTGATTAGGTTTCACTTGTAGGTGAGATCACATGGTATTTGTCTTTCATTGCCTGGCTTATTTCACTTAGCATAATGCCCTCCAGTTCCATCATTAATAGGTATTTTTAAACTTCAGTTAAACATGTTTTAGGGCTAACAATATAAAGATATATATTTTTTCACTCAAAGACAAATTTTAATAATCCAGATGGGTATTGCTGGATCTAGAATCTAGAATGAAAGGTGACAGAATAGCCATGGAATGGAAATGGATGGCACACAACTTGGAACCAAAATATCCAGATTCAAGTGTAATCCCATCTTTTTAGTAAATCAGTTAATGCTTCAGCACCTTAATTTCCTAATTATAAAAAGGAGAAAATAAAGTCTAACACATAGGGTAGTTATTCCTACAAAATGATAACAAACTTGACTATGACAATGCTTTGTAGGCAGCTCTTTCAATGTAAGGTTTGGGCATTCAGGGCTAACTGACTTGTCCCAGATCACACACAGCCAGTTATTGGCAGGAACAGCATAATTTATAGTAATCTGGTTTCCTGGCTATATCCATGCCCTTTCTACTACAGTGGACCTTTCTCTCTTGTTTTGTATACTCATTGCACAATTTGTAATGCATGATGGCATCTTAAAATATTTCTCCAGAGGCATCTTGTTGGTATCTCCCTAGAACCTCTGTTTTCACTTCTGTCATTCCTCCCCTTCAGTCTTACAAAAGCCAATGCTCCTTTAAGCCTCACATCATGTAAACAGTGTACCCTCCACCCCATACTTCTTTGGTGTTTCTACCAACTTTGTGGCAACTACCTTTGTTCACTCAGGATGTTTACTTCTGATTCAGCCTTCCTATCTACTTCCAACACAGCAATCACATGACTGCAACAGTCTGAAGATGAGCCATCCATCACTCTGGCTTCTCATTACTTGACCTCCTTTTTCTCCATTCTGTCTCTGCCATGCCTCCTATGGTCATCTTTTGGCCTGTACCATAACAACAAACAATCTACTCTAACCACCACCTCCTCTCTAACTAGCTTATCTGGTCAAGTCCACCACAGTATTCTTCAACCTCCTTGTGACCTTTAATGCATTCATTTCCTCACATCCCAGAAGAATTCTCCTGTCTTCAATTATTCTTATTGTCCAGCTGGGATCCTAAGCTCCTCCATAAAGTCATCTCTTTGGAAACATCCAACTCTCATGTTCCTGTACTACTTGCCTACAAAATCTGGATGCTCTCCATCACGGTGAGCCTCAGTTACGTGCCAAGGCTCACTTAAAATGTTATACAAAGAGGTGAATATAAAGGATATAAAATTGGAACTTTAACGTGAGGTACAAGGAAATGATTGAACTGAAAATTCCAAAGTGAAGTGTTAACCAGAATGAAAGTTTTCAAAGAAAAGAGTGAAAGTGATTTCATGACATTTAAATACCCCACATCTCTGAAGGTGGTCATAAAAGACTGAGAATGCATTGTAAGGAGAGGACTTATTTGGTGGGAAATGCCGGAATGCTGACCCTAAACCCCACAGCAGAGCAAGGCATTCTAGGGATCTCTACAGCCTCGAGTTAGCACTGAAATCCCTCACCTTGAAACCACTGATCTTTTTACTGTCTTCATAGTTTTGGCTTTTACAGAATGTAGCCTTTTTAGATTGGCTTCTTTCACTTAGTAATATGCCTTTAAGGTTCCTCTAAGTCTTTCCATGGCTTGATAGCTCATTTCTTTTTGGTACTTAACAATATTCCATTGTCTGGATGCACCATAGTTTATCCACTTAGCTACTGAAGGCAAACACATTTAAAAAACCCTCCCTGGGTCCCTTATTACTTCTCAGCTACATTTTCTTCATTTCTTGGCTTTTCTTCATAATTCATCTTCTCACAAATGTGGATTTACTTGATGCATGTACTTCCCCATCTCCCATTTACTCCTCAGCCCCTCCCCTCTGGCTTCTGACCACCGTTCCCCTCTTTGAAACCTCTCAGCAAGGTCCCTGTGACTGACTTCATAATGTAAAATACAAGGGATTTTTTTCAGTCGTGGGACTCATTATCACAAGATTACCACTCCCTCTCTAATCGCAAAACACTTTCTACTCTTGACTTGCATGACACCACTCTCGTATACTTCTTCTCGCTCTCTGGCTGCTGCTTCTCAGTCTCCTTCGAAACCTCTTCCTCTTCTACTTGACCTAACATGGAAGAGTCCAAGGCTTGCCTCTGGGCCTTTGTATCTTTGTTCTTTGCCCTCTCTTCATCTCCATGGCTTTCAATGTCATCTGCATATTAATAACTACAACATTTATCCCAAATTTCTCCTGAAAAGTTCAGACTTTAATATGCAAAAGTCACTATATACCTCCATTTGGACAGTTCACGGGCATGTGAAATTCCACTTGTCCACGACAGACCACTGATTCTCCATCCTCCTTCTCCTCCTCCTAGACTGCTTCCCTTTCTCACTTTTCGTATCAGTAAATGTCTCCACCATTTAAATATCAGGAAACTGGGAGTCATTCTGTATTTCTCTCTTTTCTTCATCTCCCATAGCTAATCTATCAAATGCTTTACAAGTATATCTTTTTTATTAATATTTGTTTATTTCTCAATTATAATTGCTGTATAATATTATGTTAGTTTCGGGTATACAACATAGTAACTAGACATTTGTATAACCTATGGAGTGATCATCCCTATAAGTCTAGTACCCATCTGACACCATAGACACTTATAACATTATTGACTATATTCCTAATGCTGTACTTCACAGCCCATGATTACTTTTATAACTGGCAATTTGTACTTCCTAATCCATTCCCCTTTCCACCTAACCCCCTAGCCACTCATCACCATCAGTACTGTCATGGAATAGTTCACCTGGACTAGGGCAAAAGCTTCCTCACTACCCCCGTATTTTCTTCCTACTCTCTGCCAACTCACACTCCACCCGTTATCAAAAGTGATATTCAATAAAGTATATATTTCCAGCTGCTCACCACACACATAAAGGCTCTCAATTTACTCAACAAAATTCTGTCGCCCAGCAATCAACTTCACATCCTTGCTCATCTGATATAGCCATGCTGCCAACCTTAGTTGCCTGTACATGCCTCTCAGAGCCCTCAAAATGTCCCGCCCTCTCACTGGAACACATGTCAAAGCACTCATTTCCAAACACAGGCTACTTCCGATTCTTTTGCAAGACTCTGCCTAACTCTCAGCTCCTCAGAGAGGTCTTTCCTGATCACCACGTCTAGGCACTAATTTTTATCACTGTGTCCTCACCATTTCTGCCATAGTACTTACAACCACTTGTAACCATGCCTGCATTATCTTTTCCTACAAGCTTTAAGCCCTTTAAAGATATGGACTGTGTCAGTGTTGTTTACCTGTGTTCCCCCAATACCAGCCTATGGAAGGCTTTCAATCATATGTGCAGAATAATATATTAATCTGGTAGCCCATCAACATGCCATAGCCTAAATTTTATAAAATATCCCAGATATTTTCTACCTTAAGCAATGATTGCATTAGGACTCAGCCATCCACACAAAGAAAGGGGGGAAAATATAAATAAAAGGCCAAACCACAAGAATAGACTTTGTTTTGAAGGCATTTAAATAAAACCTAATAAAAGAGAAAAACTAATATCCTCATACTTGAGTTGGGGATTCAACTTGAGGTGATGTTTACATTGTGCAACATTTTTATTTGCTCATAACTTAGGTGAGTTTATTTGTGTAAACATCATACTATTTCTCTTGGAATTCAGATGGACTGAATGCCAATTTAGTTCTCTTTGGATTTAATTAATAGCTTAATCAATAAATATTCCATCAGTGTCTCTTGTATGCACAGGATACCCTCAGCAGGAACTTCCCATATTAGCTCAGCCCTCAGCTTGGAACCAACCGCCTCAAAGGCTGGGTCAGCACTGTAGAGCTGTGGGCTCCTGGTGGGTCACACAGGCCTCGCAGGTGGGCTCTCGGCCAAGGATGTTGCTCTCTCCCTACTCCATTTTCTGATACTGGCTATGGTTTTGCCTTTTCTTCCTTTAGATATGAAACTATTTTCCTTCTTAAATAATCAGTGCAGTCAGTTAGGGTATATGCCAAAAATGAATGATTTTGGTGGGCTATAAAGTAATATAATAGTTGACATTTATAAGATCTTTATATTGAAACTGACTTCTTCAAACTACACACATTAAACCAGTTTTATTATACAGTAATTAAACTACCCAGTTTGAGAAGGATGAGGTAGGGTAGCATGGGCCCCAAATCCTTAGTGGCTCCTATGCAGGTCAAACTATCATGGCTTTTTGCATCAAATAAAACTTTTGGACATTGATCTTGACCTCGGATTAGGTGTAGTTTTTTTTTTTTTTTTTAATGCATACAAGGGTACCAGACATACTTCTTCATGTTAGAAGAGTTTTATTTCATGTTTAGTAACGGCTATGGCAATATTTTCCTAAGAACAAGTAAGAAATGATACAAGCGTCAATTACTACCATAGTAAAGACATTAGTATCAGGGCTTAGAGGGAAGTACATTTTTGTCTCAGAACTTTTATAAAAGAAGGAAGTCAGGGAGGGAGGGAAACAAGGAATGTACATTCACTTCAAATAAATTTATCCTGCTAGGCTGAATAGTATCCCTCTCTGAAGATGGAGAACACAAAAAGGAGTCAACAAAATGGAGAAATAAATAAATTTGCCAAAACAAAATTATGACCAAAGTAAGAGGCCAAAGAAGACTTACAGACGAAGGAAGCTAATTGCCACTTTGAACCTTTCTTGTGAAAACACAGCAGACCCCTGGAGAACCAGAGGAATTTCTGAGTTTGTGCAATGCAAGCAGCGGAGCAGGAACCATCAGAGCCCAGGGATGAACTCCAGAGCCTGCCGGGTCAAGGGCAGTGCGAGAGACATGGCCTCGAAAAGGCCAACAGCACCCTTCCCCTACAACTGCTGGTGAGCACTCTCCTCTTTGTTTCCCTGCTTATGTCACATCTATTTTTAGGCATCGCCACCCCGAGCATCACATTCTCTGGCAGCCCATGGACATCCTAGATGGTGCTTCCTGCATTGTGTTTATAGTTTTATAAAAGGAAATGACCCTAGAAATTCCAGAAGATGCTTATTAACCCAAAAGGAAAGCCAAGGTGTCTCTCGACAGAACACATGTGGCATGGGTCAGCTGGTAGGCACCTGGGACCTGCACCAGAATGAGGGGAGTTCCATTTTAATCTCCTGACCCCAATGCTCAGGAAATTCTGAGATGCTCCAAGAAATGCGAAAGGAATCTAAAAACCTATACCAGTCACTAAAAAATAAATGAGCCTTCTTCCTCCTACACCCTCACCCCTTTTAATGTTAGAAATTAAGAGTTTTATGAGCCAGGCATGAAACAGGGTGGTGCTGCCTCCTCTGTAAAGCCACCTCTCAGAGCACTACTCTAAAACAGGGCTTGAGGCTTCTGATGGAGAATTCCTGGTCCCCAAATACAATGTGAAGTTAGAACTAAGACCACCTTATTTAGCAAATGACACAACAGACCCTAGGAGCTAAATGACTTCCTTAAGTTCATTCACTTAGTGGGAATCAGCACTGATTCTCTTTAGTTCCTTGCCAGGGCTTTTTCAAGTATACCGTGTTGTCTCTCATCTCTGTGCAGTCCCATGTGTATCAAAAATGCATGCATATTTTCAAAATACAACAGCAAAATTTAGTTATGGGTGAAGTATTCCTATTTTTTACTCAGGAAAAAGACAATTGTGTTCTTCAGAACCATGCTGCTTCTGGACAGGCAACACTCCGATTGCAAATACCACTCTGGCAGATAATTTCCTTTGCAAATGTACAAAATGCAAATGAAAAATACACACGAACCCATTAGATTTTAATAGCTCTACAAATATCACCTAGATTGGTGGATAAAGGAATTCTTTGAAAAGACCATGAGACCGAGTAGAAGGCAGCAAAACCAGTGGGGATGGCAACGTTCATCTCTCTGGGAGCCCACGGCACTGAGTTGCCCTTCTCCACACAACACACAAATGCAAGTTACGAATTGTTTGCCACAGACTTTGTGGGTTACCTTCAAGATGTTGAGGGTGAGTATATTTAATCCTTAAGTTCCAAGGAATCTGAGAATTTAGAACAAAAAACGTGGCAACAGGCAAGTTTTGCCTATCCCACGCCTCATAATGTAATGAACTTAAGTACACTTTACTGATGAAGATAACAGTGACTGTGATGACAAGTCTATTAATCTCCCCAGGGGGCAATGATCTACATATCACCTTCATTATCTCAGTTCCTAAGCAGGGAACAAACACTGAACTGAGCAGCACACAAAAATATCCTTTCTGTTGGCCCAAAGTTGCAAAGGGATAACAGATACATTTTGTCCTAGAAAGGAAAAATATTCCTTTGTCTTTAGAAAAGAGAAAGGATACTAAGCCAGAGGACTGAACTGGGGGACTGCTCAATTCATTACCCTTCTCAGCCCCCGGCAGGCACTGAAAATTGTCAGCCTAATAGCTACCAACCTTTCCAAGAGAAGTGGACTTTATACAATTGTCTGGATGAACATACGGGTAGTCTACAGTTTTTTTTTTTTTTCCTGGCTGAGCAATATTGACTCTGAGGGATCTACTTGATGGCCGATGTTTAAGGCATGCCATTTGTAAGGTGGAAAATAACATTCTCTACTTTAAAAACAAAAACAAAACACATTCTGGCTGAGTCACTGCGCACAGCTTTCACAGCATACGAGCGCACTGTGTCAGTTTGAAGAATGGGCCAAGATCTGTAGGACTTAGTTCCTCAAATACAAATGCAGGAACCTCTATAAAATTTGGGCAAATTATCTAACAGTGTAACACTCCAGGCTTGGGTTCTATTGCAACTCACATTTGAGGGTGACATTTATTGTATCCCTGTTGTTGCAAATTCAGCAAAGTGACTATCACATGAAATCATGCTTTGCACAACAGTAACTAAAAGCATAAAACCTACCAGTTGCCATTGAAAGAAATGAAAAATACTCAGGGAAGCCTTCACTGAGTCCTTTTTTTTTTTTGTTTTTTTAACTTTTGCAACTATCATTTCTCTGAACAACAAGAAAAAATGACAAAAACAGCACAAAAGTGAGATTCCCAAGGCCATGGCTTTTGGACCACCCAGAAAACACAAGCTTGGCAATGTGAGGGGCAATGTTCTCTCTCTCAGAGTTGTCAGAATAGCTAAGAGGCTTAGGAAGCTTCTGGCACTGTCAAGGACTTGGAACTGTTAAGACTGTTCCATATTAAAACCGAACTCAGAGGGTTTTTTGTTTGTTTGTTTCTTGGTTTTCTCAAACGGGGAAGTTGAGGACCATGTTCTAGCAAGGAGCACACAGGAACTGAAGCTGATGAGTCTCACTATTCAGCGCCATCACCAGATCTCCAGCACTGATTCCCGAGCTCCCCGAGTGAGTTATCCTAGAACACAGAGTATATCAAATAAGTCACTGGCTGCACTCTGAAGTGTGAGCACATGCTTACAACAGTTACCTACTTCTTCTGAGGAAACACTCAGATATGGAAAAACTTCTTGACAAAACTCCATTCACATGTTCATCTGTGCTCTGCTAAGTGAATGAATTAAATTAGAATGCATTTGACGAATTGTACCTGCCACTAGATTTATCCTACTGCTCTCTGAGTATGTTAGTATTCCCTACATTTTATCATATTCTAATAATTTACAAAGTACTTGTCATTTTTGAGAATTTATAAAAATAACGCTACCAATTACTTATATTTTATTTTTTTTTATTCTTTTTTTTTAATTTTATTTATTTATCTTTAGAGGGGAAGGGAAGGAGAGAGGGAGAGAAACATCAATGTGAGGTTGCCTCTTGTATGTCCCCTGCCGGGAACTGGCCTGCAACCCAGGCATGTGCCCTGACTGGGAATCGAACCGCGATCTTTCGGTTCGCAGGCCCGCGCTCAATCCACTGAGCTACACCAGCCAGGGCCAATTACTTATATTTTAAATGAATCCTGAACTACAGTTCACTGTCTTCATCATGGAGACATGTTGTATAAGGCAAGAATTTCTTTCATTCCAAGTGTCTGGACAGAATGAAAAGCACACAGACATACACACGCACATTTCTTTTTAACTGAATAAATTCTAAAGTACTCACATCTCTGGAGTGACCAAATTTTTAAATATTTTAGTCCTAAAAACATCAATAAGAAAAATATTATAGTTTCTATGTCCTGCTCACTTGTTTTCAGGGGATTATCATCAACTTGAGTACATACAATTCTCCATAAAGCCTCTACCTTAGAAAATGGACCTTAAAATCTTAAACCCTGACTACAATGTCCTGTCCATTCTGTTCTCTTCCTCTTTTATTCCAAACACACTGGGCCTTTTTTTTTTTTTTTTTTTTTTTTTTTTTGCATTGCTTTTAGAGAGAAAGGAATGGAGAGAGAGAAACATTGATGTCAGAGAGAAATATAGATTGGTTGCCTCCCATCATGTGCTTCTGGACAGAGAATCAAGCCTACAACCTTTCAGTTTGGGGGTGACCTTCCTACCAACTGAGCCACAATGGCCAAGGCTGAAAAGACTTCATCTTTGACCTCAGTAAGGTCTTTAGTCCCGTGGCCCCCTCACTTCTGTAATTGCATTGCTTTCCTTCTTGCCCTGTCTAGCTCAGGTGCTACAGCTCTGACATGACCTTCATCCTGAATCACCCTTTCTTCTCTGCCCCTGAACCTGGGCTATGAGTCCTATGAAGAAAGGCCCATCTCTGTATCTAATGTCACCACTGCACAAGAGTGTCTGATGCCCAGAGTGAGGGTGAGGTTCTTCTATTCTGCTCAGCAGCCCATCACACATCCCCACAAACATCCCATTCTCATTTTTTGCTATCTAGTCCTACCTTCACTCTTCATTTAGCTATAGTGAAATCCATTGCTTAATTTACAATAAGACCCCTTTCTCTCCTGAGGGGCTTTGCTTCATTATCCTCTCCCATGATTGGTCTTCAAATTCTCCTTCTCCACAGGCTCATTTAGTTCAGCTTAGAAAAATACTCAAATCTTTCTCTCCTTAAAAAAATAATAATAATGGCCAAAACACTTGCTCAAAGTTGTATCCTCCACCTTCTCCATTCTGTGATTTGTTATGCTTTCTTATTCCCTACCTCTCTCTTTTCCTCTCTTAATCTCAAATTCCCTCCCCAGCCAAAATTCTTGAAAAACTATGTGAGAGTCTATCATCTCTCTTCTGTTTCTTTTAATTTTTCAACCAACTGCAAGGCCCTGCTGTGCCTCTATGGAAGCATTTCTTATCAATAGCTTCCTAGATCAAGTCAGACGAGGCTTTCCAATCACTGGCCATTCTGTACAATGACTACATGTCCACTCCTTCTTGACACTCTCTCTTCCTTGGCTTTACTGGAACATGCTGTCCTACCCTGTCCTGTTCATGGCTCTCCTGGCATTTCACATGTTCATATTCTTCAGAATTCAGTTCTCATCCTCCGTCTCTCACTCCACACACTCTCCTTGGATCAGCCACTTATACTTTCAGTCTCATATGTAAGGTAAACGCCAATGATTTTGCTCAATGATTTACTCTAGATGTCAAATAGACATCTCCAATCAGTATTTCTAAACCTGAACTCCTCACCTTCCCCAAACTGGCTCTACTGACTTTCCTTATCACTGCAAATGGTACCACCTACGTCTCATTATTCAAAACCAGAAACCAAAGACTCAGCTGCAGACGCCTATGCTCTCCTTTCCCACATCTAATTACTCGCCAAATCTCAAGTTAATACACCTTTAAACAGCTTCCTCCTTCTGTTCCCCATCTTTTTATGGACTCTCTCTTCTTCACCGCCAATGCCACGGCTGTGGTTCAAAGCCTCCTGATCCTTCTCATGGAAAGATCTATGTCTGCATTCAGGTCATCTGCTCACTTCTGCCCAATACATCCTACACATAGGAACAAATTATAAAAATAAATCCAATAATATCACAATAGTGAGAAAAACATTTTAGTAACTGAAGGATAAAACTCAGATTAGGAGATAAAATTGTATTTCAGTGTTTTTAAAACTGTAAATTACGGCCCATTAGTACATTTTGAAATCAGTTTAATAGGTTTTAACCAGCATTAAAAGAATATGAAATAGGATAGAATAGACAATATCAGAGTGTATGGCAACACAGAAGGGTAAACTTGTGAACATTTTCAGTTTCTTCATGTTTCCGTGTATGTTCATGCTTGCGTACGGATGTATCTATATATCTAATAGGTCACAGTGTGGCAAAGAGCAAAAAAATTAATTCTAAGTCTACTGCTCTGCAGTAATCTGATTCATGAATCCTTCTCCAGCTTCATCTCCCACTGCTTTCCTTACTTCTTCCAAAACCTTGTATTCTAGACCAGGCAATTCCAACAGAAATATAATGCAAGCCACCAATGTGAGCCATATGTGCAATTTAAATTTTTCTACCAACCACATTTAAAAAAGTAAAACGAAATAGGTGAAATGAGTTTTAGTGACATATTTGAACTCAATATATCTAAAATATTATTATTTCAACATGTAATAAATTTAAAAAACTAGTGAAATATATTCTTTCTTGTACTAAGTCTTTGAAATCTGCATGTATGATACACTCAAAGCACATCCTAACTTGGATACCACATTTCAAGTGCTCACTGGCCACATGTGGTTAGAAACTGCTGCACTAATAGAGTGGTTCTAGACACGTAGTCACCCACTTAGCCAGTGCATTCTTCCCTGTCCCTTCACATCTGTGCACATGCTGCTCCTTAATGCCTGGAATCTCCTTCAATGTTGTTCCTTTGTTTTCAAATCCATCTGGTAGCTCCTACTCATCTTGTATATTTACCTCAAGGACCACATCCATGGGAAACGGCCCTGACCCAATGAGGCACTATCCTCTAGGACTTCAGAGCAAAATGCTCCTAAGGCACTAATGCTGCACTTCACTGCCATTGTCCTTTTACACGCTGCCTCGCCTACCTAGAGTCTGGGCCTCCGGAAGGCAGAGAGTGAATCTTACTTGTTTTATAAAAATCCTTAGAACTTAGCGCAGTTACTGCCACATAGAAGTTGTTTAGTGAAAACTTGTTAAATATTCTCAAATTTCTAGATTCACAACACTGAAAACTTACAGAAGGATCCAGGGGAAAACACAGTAAGCCATAGCTTGAATTGAGAGCCACAGTCTCCGGGACTGATATGTTTGTATTTCTACTTAATAAACCTGGGTTTCAGACCTCCTTTGTGGGCTTCACTATTTGGTTCTCCTTATGTTCTTCCTGATGGAAAGAGGTGCTCTCTTACTACAGTAGCAATTTCTGAGAGTCAGGTGGGCCAGCCCTTTACTGATTTAGAGGGTATCTTCTCCAGCGGCATATCCCACCACCATGCCTCACACACAGGACCTGACGTAACTAACCATTCTAGATGATGATTATTAACACCTCTAGAAAAAAACTCACACAGACTTCCTTTCAGATTAAAAAAAAAAAAAAAACATTAAAAAGCTTTTCTTACCTACCCTACATCCTTTGTGCTTCACTGTCAGCCCACCTCCTCCTGTTTGGACTCAGGAAAGCTACGGAGGAGCTTACCATGAGACTCTGAAAAAGAACCCTCTTATGCTTCAATAACAGCATTAAATCACTCTTAAGTCTTCTCCTCTCCAGGGTAAACAATCCAAATTTCTTTTGCCTTCCTCCATAGATCTTATTTTACAAGCTTTTAATCACCACGGTGGCACGCCTCCAGACTAGACTCTCCAAGTTCGGATGTCCTGCTGCTGCTGTAAAGCTTAGTGCTGCCGACAGCTCTGTGTGCTGAGTGCTACTCCAGCCTTACCGGGAGTAACATCCCCCTCACGTTGTGTAATGCCATCAAGAAAGCTTGGACTAGTATGAGGACAATTCTTAAAACCAGGATTTTTTTCTGTTTAGCCTAAATTGCCCACTGCTTAGGCTCACTAAAATGTGACGGTAATGGGATGGCAATGATTATGGTTTCCATGGAGATGCGTGGTATTTTATGCTGCCATTTTTCTCATCTGTTATTATGGCAAATGGCCATCTACTGGATGGCCAGCAGCACCAGCTGCTGTAATATCAGCTAATGTTTTTGAATGTTTACTGCATGCCAGGTACTATTCCACACATTTTATGTCACAGGTGGCAAACACAAGGCCCTCGGGCCGAATCCAGCCCTCCACCTTGTTTTATCCGGCCTGGCACCTTATTTCTACCCAGAAGCAGCGCTGAGCTCCTTGCCCCCAGTTAAGGAGTAGTGACATTTATACAGTCCTAAAATTACATTTGGCCCTTTGAAGGCAACCACGAGGCTGATGTGGCCCTCAGTGAAAATGGCTTTGACACCCCTGTTCTTTGTATTAACTCTTTAACAAATGAGGTAGACACTATTATTGTTGTTACCTTACCAATGAAAAAAATACCACAAAAAGACTGAGTAACTTGAGCAAAGTTACATGGTAATTAAGTGGTAGATCTGGGATTGGAATCCAAAGAGCCTGGTTTACTCAAAAACGCTTTGCTTTCGAATCTAGCAGCTTGTTCACTGAACCCACTGCTATGTATTTATCAGGGTCTCACAGCCAAATTTTTTTATTTCTAAATGCTATTGAAATTAAAGGAATAAACACCAACAAAATATGCCAACAAAACACCTACTAAGAATAGCAGTCACTAATTACCTAAAAATATAGACACTGCATTTCAGTAAAGAGCTACTCTTTTAATAATCATATGTACATATTATATAAAGATACCATATTTATTTTCAAAATGGAGTATAGATACATAAAATAATTAAGATAAAATCATTGTGTGTGTGTATCTTAAAGTTAATTAGAGTTAAGTAATCCTACCTTCTGAATATTAAATTTATGAACATTTGTACCTATCTGTCTCAATGCAACTCAGAACTAGTTATGTAATCATGCTAGCATCCCAGGAAATGGGAAAAATACATTCAGTAACTTCATTATTGCCACTTCCATTTCTATGCTGAAATCCTTACTTTATTATAAGCAGTGTTTCCCAAGATGTGGGATGCCTCACCACTGACAGTGCCCAGGATTTTAGGTACACTCATACTGTTTTGTGAGTATACAAGATGATCTGAAAGAACACTGTGGGACTTTATTAAGTAACATTACATAAGCTCACTTATTTTCTGTCTCTTTTGGTCATCCTGATTAAGTGAAGGTGAGTGAGTCATTCTGGTGGTCCTATTCTTTAACTTCTCAGACACTGGTAATCTTACATTGAACAGAGCGAACATTTCATTGTTTAATTTTTTTTTATTTTTAAAAAAGTACAGTGAACAGACCTCAAGCACAGAGACTTGGACAGATGACAGTACCTAGTAGAAATTAATAACATCGCTTTGTTTTCTTTGTGTGTATTTTTACAGTTACCTTTGATCTATGGCCTGTGGTGCTGACTTTCCATTTATAGTAGTGACATAAAGTTTACTTTTAAGTTAATTGATTTACAAAGTGATCTGATTTAATGAAATATATCAAAATTACAATGGTACATGAAAATGGCAATAATTATAAAGTGGGTATTCAAATGATTGAACTTTGAGAAGGGAACGATGAAGACCATGGTTAACCCACTGCAATTAAAGATGAAAACCTAAATCCTTAAAGACATACAGTCTCCTTACTCTGTGATTAGAATTCAGCAGAGATGGGAATGCGTCCCTCTGGGTAAGACATGAGTCAGAGCAGCATAGAGGGCCAGCCCTCGTGTTCTGGAGTTAACCACGAAAAAGGTTTCATAGGAATTTACTTTCCCAGCTGCAGAGAAGCTCTTGGAAGTTTGAAATTGTTTTTCCCCCAAGGTACTGAATTGCTTCAAGGATATTTACTAAAAAATCTTTATCATTATCAACCATCTCCTTATTCCCAGATTTATTCTGAACCCACCAAACAAAATTCATAGCAAGTAGTGTTTTATGAATCAACCTTTGAATACCAGTGTGATTCTGCTAGGAATGAGTAACAGTTCCATTTGATATTTTGTTCCAATGTCATGGCTCAAAGATATCTCCAGGAAGTATTAGCCTAACTAATGTCCACAAAGTTTTCAAATGTACATATATTTGAAATTATATATAATGTAGATATTTGAAAGTATATGTTATATATATACTTGAAATTACATGATCTAAAATTAAGCCCTTATAAACCTTAAAAAGGGCATGAACATGTAAATTTTAAAAATCCAATGAAATTTCACAGACATCTTGTCTGATCATTAATTTTAAGCAATGTATAATAATTTTTTATTGATCCATCTATTCATTCATGAATATTCACAGTATTATGAGGTTTATGCTAAAGGGCATATAAAAAGGGAAGAGAGTTCCTACTCTCAAAGACTTTGTATCTGTACCAATACACTGGATTCTTAAAAGTGAATATAGAAAGTATGGATCGAGAAGGTGGTAATAGAGGTATTATAAAATTGTACACCTGGAACCTATATAATTTTACTAATCAATGTCACTCCAATACATTTAATTTTTTTAAATAAAGGATTCTAACTCTGGAAATTAAAAAGAACTTTCACTTTATGCTTCTACAGATAACCTTTTAGAGTCAATTCTGATGAAATGGGCCTTCTAAATTGTGAACTCTAAAAGAAACATAAAGTTCATTTAAATATGACTCCTCAAATTCCATGTGTCCCTAGAATGCTACTGTAAACTTAAAACTGGATAGGCTGCGAACCATTTGGGATGGAGGAGATGAACATTTTGCAGATTTCTCCTGCATGTCCCTACAGGCTACATTGATCATTCCATTGCAACACACACAACGTCTTCTTTGCTCTTTTGAATTAAGAATCCCCTCCAGCTGCACATTCCCGAGGGGGGAAAGATTGAGACAGCTCAGTGCACTTCCTAGATCTACAGCTTGCTCATTTAGAAAGTGGGTTTCCATATGGAGTTACAGCAGGAGCATCTGCGCTTACCTATTTCTTTTTTTTATCCTTTAAAAAGGGGGAGGATTCATAAAAATATGCATGAGGCTGTAAATGAAAAGGCAGGAGGGAGGCAATGGAAGAATAAAATATGAGTCCTGGAGTTGTGCATTCTGAACCTGGACGGAAACTGGAGTCCTGGCTTTGGTGTGGAACATCCGCTCATGAAGGAGGTGCAGAGCCAAGCGTGGCTGCGACAGCAAGAGGCAGGCAGGAGCTGTGAGAAAATAGGGTGTTTTGTGATAGCCAAACCACTCAGCGCACAGACGTTATGCCTACGTGGATACTCAAAAGATGATTCTGGTTTACCTTTTCCAATTATGTACCCAAATGAACAAGATCAGGACATGCAGTTTGTGCGTACTACCCACAAGTTCTTCCCGTGGCAGAACGAAGGATTCCTGTCCTGTCCCGGGTGACAGCCCCTGCACTCTGTATGTCCCACTCCACGAGGCCCTGCCTCTGCACTGGCTTCTGCAACAAAAAAGAGCACTGAATTTTTCCTGGTGTGAACACTTTGTACCACTGTGGCCTCTTCAAGGACTGCAAAAATAGTTCACACACATGTTTAGATAAAAGAGAAAATAGATTTAAATTATTCATTTCAAAATATACTATTTTCCTCTTGGTTTCTAAAGGCAGCCTTTAGTTAACCATTTGAAAATAAAGTGGTAGACACACCATCCTATTTTTTTAAAAATATGAAATCTTATATAATAAGAATATAGTATGTTACTTGAATTTACTTAATAAAGTGAACTTTTCTTGGCATAATGTGCCATATAGTTTCTTGTTGACAACTTAAGAAGAAAATGATACTAAATTTAAGAAAATTAGCAAAATCAAAGAGGAAGTAATATTAACAAGTATCCATTAGTGGGATATTTCATCAAGGTATCTGGCCAGGAATCACAAGGAAAGCTTGAAAATTAATTTTTTTAAATACTAAATTTTTAAAAGCATAAAAACTGTTTTTAAGTGCCATCACTATACACCACAGATTGAGAGTAAAGTATAATTATTCAACTAGACACTCTAAATGTTTAGAATCTTGTATAATTTTTTAGATTCCAAATATTTATGTTGTGAATCTTCGTACAGACTGTTCAAAATAATCTCTTATTGTTCTTATTAAATTCTTATTTTCTTTTTTAACTCATTTACAATTAAGGGTAGATGGCTTAAGGCACATTAGGTTGTTTGTACATGGTAAACATTAAGTATTTGCAGACTAAAAGGACTGATTTAAGTGCAACTATTTAGATTTGATCAACTTCCCTCATTTTTATTTTTAGTCTACTATATTTATTATATATTGTGTCTATTATGTATTTATTCAATAGCATTAACAACAGCATCCCGGTACACACTATGATATTGTGTAAGCTTTTAAACAAATCTTCACCAAAGGATACATTTATTAATTTTAGAGAGGAGGGGTGAGGGGGGAGAGAGAGAGAGAGATAGCGACATGAGAGAGAATCATGTCATCGATCAGTTGACTCCCATACGCACCTTGACTGAGGAAACAGGGACTGAACCCACAACCTAGGTGTATGTGCCCTGACCAGGAACCCAGCCTGTGACCTTTTGGTGCACAGGACAATGCTCCATCCAACAGAGCCACACTGACCAGGGCTCTGCAAGCTATTTTAATGTTCAGCAATTGATCATTTAACCCAATGTTAAATTCTGATTTGCTTTTATCCTAAGAGACACATGCAATGAACATATCCTCTAACACTCATACACAAGTCAATTAAGACATTTTCATTCAGAAGAAAATGTTGTAAAACTGAAATGTTTCAGAAGAGGAGTCAGTTGGTTAACATATTCAGAAAATAAGGATGAAATACTATATGTTGCTCTAAATTACTAGTTTCTCTCTCCAGGGTTATCCAAACTTTTGATGTCTCTGGGTTACACTGGAAGAAGAGTTGTCTTGGGCCACACATTAAATACACAAACACTAACAAAAACAAAAAATCTCATGTTTTAAGTAAATTTACAATTTTGTGTTGGGCCATATTCACAGCCATCCTGGGCCTCATGTGGCCAGTAGGCTGTGGGTTGGACACCCCTATGAAGCCTGTCTTTGCCATGTCTCTTTGGGGAACCTATATGGTTCATAAAATGCCAATTCCTCCTGTTTTATAAATCCACCATCGAATATGAAGGTGTCCCAAAAGCAGTGAATAAAATTGCCGTGTGTTGCTTGTGGCTGGCCCTGACTCACTTCTCTGTTACATGTACTTCTCCATCTGGTCTCCTGGTAAATGACAAAGCAAATATGTGTAGCTTTTTACTGGTTCTCAGATTCTGTGCATGAATGATTGGCCATTTTTTCTAGAATACTGAAGATGTCACTTGATAATTCAAAGCATTTCTATTATCAGAGACTCTGAAACAGTTAATGCATTTTATCTATTGCATAGATTCAACTTGACTGACCAGAAACTGATCCCTTTGAAAAACAAAAAAGAATGATGTATAAGAGACTTAAAACTGCAACTTGTTTTCAAATGATATGACACCAACTTCAGACAAATTCATTTCAAAGAGTACTGAATGCATAGAGTCCAGTGCATACAGAACAATCCCAGCTTCTCTGGAGGCTCCTAACCTGATCCTCATGGAAGAAACAAGACTGGTTCACATGAAGCAGTCA
The DNA here is from genome assembly GCA_039655065.1 of Glossophaga mutica. NCBI lineage: Eukaryota > Metazoa > Chordata > Mammalia > Chiroptera > Phyllostomidae > Glossophaga > Glossophaga mutica. The sequence goes on along the minus strand of CM077305.1, from coordinate 139,065,709 downwards.
GAGCCCAGTTCCAGTCCATGTGCAAGGAAATAGCATGCTAATACTTTACATCTGCAGAGTACTTTGCAGGTTATGGGTCAATCTCAACAGATACTGTCTTTGTTTGATCTCCACAGCAATTCTGTGAGACAGTCAGGGAAAGGACCAGCGGCACTACTCTACACGGGAGTAAAAACTGAGGCTACCCTGATTTCTGGTGCAAGCAAAAGATCATAAAAAATTAAAAATTAACGGAAAACATATGAAAGCTACATGAAATAAAAACCATCCAACCTTAACCACCAAAGCATTTCACAAACACTTTAATATCCCTTCTTCTGCTTGTAAGTAGTTGATAGTTGCTACCACCAAAGATATTAAGTGACTAGCCTGATATCACACAATTAGCTAAGTGCAACTGTTTAGATTTGATCAAGACTTCCTATTATTAAGTCATCACTCTAATACTCCCACTCCCTTCCTCGGGAGGTACAGAATTTGGATTTTCTGAACAACAACAAGAAAAAAAGAAGATAATCACTCTTAGGATACCTTCAAGGCAAAAAGAATTGTTATTATGTTAATTATTATTAATTAGCTAGAATTCTGTTCTAGTTTGGTTTGTCATTTTCTTAGGTGACACAACAACTGCTTAACTTCAGTGGTAAAGAAATTTAAAGGCGAAAAACAATGACATGTTTTTCCATCACTGACATTTTCTAGTCCAGCAAGCGCAATCCAGAAAGTTAATAAATAAGGTAATATGTACATACACTAAATGTGTGAAAAGGCTAGCAGTGGGATTCTAAGCACATAAACAGAAGACCTCTGAAAGTTGGAAAGAAGGTGGTGAGAAGAATTAGTGAGTTAACCTAACTAAAATCAGGGTAGACACGTCAGAGCAAAAATAAAAAGAGATATTTGTAAGGAGGTAGAATATAATAAGAAATAAATAATAGGCATTTCTTGTTTCTTTAACAAATTTCTGCAGGCAGCTTACTAAAGTAGTTTTGTGGTTAGTCTCATCCAACTTATCAGAAGCTGAAGCTGGTACTGAGAATAATCACAGAGACTGTGACGCCCCAATGGATAGAAGCCCGATTCTTTTCCATTTTAGAAACAAAGAGAACAAAATATCACGGGTGGCTCAGTCCACGGGGTCATTTTAAAGACCGTACAGAGTTACACACAACAGCGACTGAACAGGCGTGCAACGAACATTTGCATGAAACCACAAATGGAAAGTCATTTGTAAACACAAATATTTGACGGTTAAAAAAAGGATTAAATACATACTCTTAAAAACAAAGTAAGGTATATGTTATTCTACCACTTGCATTTTACAAAATACACAGACATGCATGCACACCCTTGTCCATGGGGAGAGAGAGTGTGTGTGCGTGTGTGCGAGCGCGCGCGCGCGCGCGCGAGAGAGAGAGAGAGAGAGAGAGAGAGAGAGAGAGAGAGAGAGAGAGAGAGAATGAGAGAGAGAGAGAGAGAGAGAGAGAGAGAGAGAGAGAGAGAGAGAGAGAGAGCGAGCGAGCACACAACCAGCTCTGGAAAGATCCCAGTCAACAGTCAAATAACCATTTCCCAAATGCTAAACTGGGTGGCTGGGGGGCAACAGAAGAAAAGAAATACTCATATTATATATTATTTGAACCGCTTAAATTTGTGCTATGAGAGTGAATTAGCTAATCAATGAATAAAATCAAAGTTTTTTTTTTTAAAAAAAAAGATTTGTTAAGGACCTTCAGTTAGGAGAAAAAAAATGCACATAAAGAACTTAAAATGGTACCAAAGTAAGATTTATAATACGGGCTGAAAAATCTAGCCAAATTCTGTATTTTTATTTAATTCCAAACTGTAATGTTTCAAAATTTAATGAGGTGAGGTAGAAATTCACTTTTATAGCTTAGAAATTATAAAAACATGGGACACAAACATCTCTTGGTAAGATTTCACAAGGTCAAGAGAAATCGTTTAAGGGTAGACCTTGTGTGTATAGTCCTTGAACCTAACGTCGTGTGTGTGTGTGTGTGTGTGTGTGTGTGTGTGTGTGTGTGTGCGCGTGTATAAAAATCCACTTCTTTATTAGTGTCTGTAAGAAAAAATTTCATGTTCTGCTGAAGTCTATCAAAGCCATACCATAAATTACATGGTATGCAATGTACAAATATATCAAAATATTACCAGGCTTGCATGAATATTCATGCTTCTACATCACTATTATCTGCACTATGTTTAGAGCTAAAAATTTCATACACATGTTAAAATTTTACAAACTATATGATACAAAATTAGTACCATAAATGACTCAACCAAAACAAACAAAAAAAGATACTCAAGTTAGCTTCATTCTACAAACATTTGACAGACATCCTTAAGACACCAGCCACTGTCCCAACACTGAGAGGGGCAAAGGTGATGTGTGCTGGGTTTTGGTGAGGAGTGGACAGTCTAGTAGAAAAATTAACCTTGGGGAGACTAGATGGTGAGTGTTACATTTGCTATCAGGGTTTGTGTTTAGGATACCCTCCAAGAGAATGAAGCACAGAATTTAATGAAAAACTGGGGACGTTTGAGAAGGTCGCAAAGGAGGGCAAGATAATGAACAGGGCCAAAGCAGCAGAGGTTAATCTTAAATTAACATTAAACGCTGTCATTCCTTAGGCTTAAATGAGAACATGACTTTACCCCTGGCAAAGTTCATCCCAGAGCTAAAATGCAGGAATCTCCATGAGATGTCCCAGCATTGCAAGTTTTCAACTTGGAAGCTCATGTGGGGCTGGCAGAGTAATTTGTTAGAAACTTTAAACTGGCAGTTACATCTGCAGTTTTTTTTTGCTGAAATTGTTCTTGTAAAAGGTTTATGAGAGGCAAACATCCCTCTTTGGCTTATTCATAAACTAAAATGGTGCCGAAACACAATAGATGAACAGACAAAAATGTTTTCATACAGTCTCTGTGTGCATTCACAACACAAGGACAAAGCAAGTTCTCTGTTTTGGAAAGAATCAGTGAGACCCACTTCATGGGTCAAAGATGTGGGGTTTTACATAGTTTTCTTCATGTGAGCAGTGCCAGTATTTATACTGTATCAGTGAAAGGCCATTCATCCCCAAATACTCATTTATAGTTCTTTTTATATAAAAAAAATATGTTCACAACATTCATAATGTTGGAGTATTACATTCTGAAATGTAACAAATGGCATGCATACCAATGAGATGTGGTATTTTCTCTTCAATGGCTAATCTTATGATTGAACAATGACTGAAATAAATAGGGCCATTATACACTAAGCAAAGATTCCTAGGAAGGCAGTGTGCCCATTTGGTCGCTTTTCTTTGTAGAAATGTTATTTTCAGGCACCCAGAAGATAGATGCATCTGGCATCTAGAAATGGGAGGGTCTATCTCCCAATCTGTAATTAAGGTGATTGTAGTCAGACTGCTAATTGGGTAGAAACAAAAACGTTATTCTAAATTACTGTTCTAAACATGTCTGTATTCTTTCACCCATTCTTCCATTCATCTGTTCTAACCAACCATTGCTCCAGCTGTTCATTCTTCTACCCATCCATCCAGCATACATTTACTCAGGGACTCCTATGTACCATATTCTGTGCTGTATGCTAAAGATACAGTGGTGTGCAAGGAGTCAGGATTCTCGTGCTCATAATTTATAGCCGAGTGAGGGAAGCAACGAAAAACCACCACCCAGACAGTCGTCCTTCACAGTTGAGATAAATACTTTAGAGAAGAAATACTATAGGCAATAAAGATGGATAGTGTGGGAATCTAAACAAGACTAGAGTTTCAAAGAAAATGGCCTGCTTAAAATGATGATATTAAAATTGAATCCTCGGTAGTGAGGAAGAATTGGCAGATGAAGGGTGGCTGGGGAAATCATCAGGGACAAAAGGGACAACATCTGTGAAGGATCTGAGCTGACGTGGGACTTGGTGGGCTCAGCAGGTACCAGAGAATATGAGTAGTGGTGATGAGATGTGATTTTGAACCAGGATTAAATCACATAGGATCTATAGACCAGGGTCACAATCAGATTTTCATTTTAAAGATATTACTCAAACTGATCTGTCAGGAAATAAGGTGCTGAATTTGATTATATGATCTTCCCATTGTTTTTCATACCTCAGTCACAAATACCCTTCCGTTGGGGTAAGGAATTTGCAAATCTACCTGTAGCTGGCACTTACTGAGTCTTCACAGGCACATAAGGAATATGCTTCTTACAGTCACTCTGGGAGAGCAGAATAAGCTCTGCTCTTTTTTAATATATATGTATTACTTCATACATGATGTTTGTAAAACCAATTGTTATACTAACACCATATAACCAATTTCCAAAAAAATGACTTAGGGAAATAGTTAAGTCTCCTTTATGGTATTTCAAGAAGATTTTCCTTTATGGAGAGAAAAATCATCTGACCCAATACTGCACATTAGTTCCACACACAGGAAAATTAATTGGAGAAATGCAAAGTCTGTGGTCTGCAAGCTCTCAAAAATACTGCATTTCTAGAGAGGCCACTGCCTGCCTTCGATTAGGGGGGAAGGGGGTGGCTCTGCTCTAATGGATGTAAAAGTTCCCTTGCATAAGTAGTGTGAAGCCTCGCTGGTTGTTTTCAGATGCCCTTCAAAGCTGTTCATCATGAGATACTCCTGGTAGATGAGAAAGGGAATCATACATATTACAAAGTAATTGTGTGTCTAGGTCAGGCCCCAGACTTCAAGGAAGCACATATAGGGAGACAGAGGAAAAGTGGAGATGGGGGGAAACTAGAGAAAGGGCTGAGAAGTGAAGGCAGAAATGAGCAGAAACCCAGAGGTGGTTCCTCTGCGGGGTCTAGAGAACATGCTAGATGAAACACAGCAGGACCTTTCCCTGCTATAGATCTACCTGGAGGGTCTCAGAGATTAGACGTGTGTTTTTACACTTAAGATTCCTCCTCTTGGCCAGCTATCATGCTCTGAACTGCTTGCCATGTTGAGATTTGTAGTTTTCAACTATCTAAGTCTCTTTTTATTGCCTCTTCTTTCACTCCTTACCTCCCACAGAAATATACCTTGCCAGCAAATAACACAGCTCCCTGCGCATTGTTTATACTGAAAACGTGTGAGGAAGTGCCAGCAGGTCACCCTCAGAAGGTGGAATCACTCATCTGCTTTTCGCAGCCAGGCTGTGGGTAACATTAACTTCTGAGCTGCTGTAGGCAGCCCTGATGGAGCCAAACGAGCTCACGTCCCGGCCATCAAACACAGTGAACCCAAGTCCGCCTCCATATTCTCAACAGAAGACATTCACATTTCCTCACTAAAAATTCCATCTCCATAGCAACATTCCACAATGTTGAAAAAAATCTCTTATTCTTTTTTTTTTAGGTGTAAGACACTGCTTTATGATATTGATATTTTAGGGGGAGAGCAAAGGAGAAAAGAGGTTTGGTTTTTTTTTTTTCTTTTCTCTAGCTGAGAGAAAAAAAAGGTCATCCATCAATATTCAACAGTTCCTACGGCCCTGTTCCCCTTACAGGGTGAAATGTACAGCTGACCTGGGGACAGGGCTTTTGCCAGGCTTACCTGTCAATACCTCAGGCAGTAAAACTCTCAAAAACATGTATGTTGCTATAGTAGCAATTCAGATTACTGGATGTGTTTTTAAACTCTTTAGGAACTAAGCATAAAAAAGGAAAAAAAAAGACTATTAAAAAAGAACTAAACATGAATGCATAGGTATAATATCTGATTACTCTCACAAGGGCTTCAAGCTGATGTTTGAGTAACACACCCCGTCAGGATGGCAAAGAATAACTTGGGCTTGTAAAATCTGGGAAATTCAAAACCAAAGCCAGAGCTCCATTCTAATTCACCTCTTTATTCTTTTCTATCGTAAATAGTCTAAGCTGCTAGAGGCATGTGTGGATTCGCTGACTCCATGCACTGCATGCTCTAAGACACAACACCCCCACCATTAGGTGACATACCAGTGAAGCATCCATCTAGGATGCCTTGTGGTTGTAACTTTGAAAGACTGCAGAATTTTAGAAGGAACATTAGAAAAGCAAAACTCACTTTGGTCTTTGTACGTACATTAAGCATTTAATGTGTAGACATTCAAGTAGGTCTTTGGGGCTCATTTATAGTTTATAGAAGGGTTTTTAGATGAGCCTTTATAGTTTCTACAAGAAAAATGTTAATCCATGAAAGCACAATGAGATTGACCCTACTTTTACAAACTTCCTTTGACTGGGGTGTGGCCGCACTTAGCATGTGCAGGAAAGGTAATACAAGTACAATGATTATAAACAAATGCTTTGAAAACAGAGCCAATAAAAATGCCTGAGATGGTGAGGCCCAAAGCTTTATATTTTACAACTCTGTCTATAAGAATAGCTACATAACTGCTTTTATTAAACTAACTATAAATATGTGCTAAGAAGAACACTGTTACTACCTTAGGATTTTGGTTGACATATCAAAAGTCTTGTCATTTAATTCTTCTTTTTAGCAAAATGGCACAATAGAGACCATTCATAGGATAAACACGGCTGCATCTGAGCCCTGGGGCAGGGAGAGACAGGTTGCTCTAACGGACTCCATCCCACTGGGGCGTGGGGCTGTGGAGTTTCCCACGCCTGCAGTCCACTCTCTTCTCCCCTGCAGAGCTGCAGGGACCAGGCATGTGCCCTGATGCCAATATAAACATCCTTCAGAACTTTGTAGGAAGTTCCAAATAACAATTGAACGAGTGTAATTACTTTTCTTTTTTTTTTTTTGTATGTCAATTTTTTTAATCAGTATTTTTTAATTGTTGATATTGTACAGTTTTCTGTCTTTTACCCCGCCCCCAGCCCACCACCCCAGCCCTCCCCACCTTCCTCCCATTTCCACCCCCCATAGTTTTTGTCCATGAGTCCTTTATACTTGTTGCTCTAAACCTTTAACAGGAAGCTAATCAACAAAACAAACAAACAAGCGTAATTACTTTTCTTATGGAAGGACTTGGTTTAAAAAAAAAGAAAAAGCTTCCTTAAGTAAAAGGAAGCAAAAAACCCAACCAACCAATCAACCAACCTAATAAACAAACAAACAAACAAACAAAAAAAACAGAAAGGCTTCACATATTATAAAGCACCCCCTGCCATGACCACCAGGACAATTTCTACTTCTAATTTTATCCTCAATCCGCCAAGCATTCAGATACATATGGGACTATCTACATAACAAAAGGGGTTTTTAGAAATATTACCTATATGTATGCCACTCCAACTCTTCCACATAACAGCCAAAAGACTCTTGGTAAATCAAAACCCCCGTATCTGTATATTAGCTGAGACACCGCTCCTGCACGCCCAAGGTGGTTGGAATAATTCAATGAGAAAACATGTTTGCGTAGCATAATAATACCTAAAATGTAAGAAACACTCAATAAATACTAGTTCCTCTCCCCAACACACACACAACACATGTGTATGCAATAAAATGTGGAAGAATATAACCCAAAATATTAAAAGAGGATAACTCTTGGACATAGGATTGCACGTAATTCTATTCTTTGGGACTTCTCAGAGTTTCTCAATTGTCTACAATGTGTTTATGTGTTTTTTTATCTACATGTATACAAAGTACACATCTTGTGTAATAAAAATCTATATAAAAGACGTGGACATACAGTCGATATTGTAATAACTATGAATGGTGTCAGATGGGTACTAGACTTAATGGACTGATCACTTTGTAAGGCACGGGTGGCAAACATAAGGCCCGCAGGCCAAATTCCGACCTCCACCTTGTTTTATCAGCCCAGCATCTTGTCTCTACCCAGCAGCAGCACCAAGCTCTTGCTTAACCGTTAAGGAGTAGTTACATTTATACAGTCCTAAAATTACATTCAGCCCTTTGAAGGTGAGGCTGATGTGGCCCCCAGTGAAAATGAGTTTGACACCCCTGTCATAAGGCATATCAACATCTAATCACTATGTCATACATCTGAAACTAATATATGTCAACGGTAATTGAAAACTCTTTTAAAGAAAAAATAGTTCTATTATTAATGTCTGTGTCCTTTCGTATGTGGAGCTATACCTGCTACTTGTTTCAAGTAGCATGCCATTGTTCCACACTTTTAATACATCAGAACATTCTTCAAAATGTCAAAAATACTGAAGACTGTACACCAACAGTTTAAGAAAAAACAAACAGACACCTCCACTTCAAAAAATATTAACTGATAAATGTTAGGACTTAAAAGGTACAGACCAAAGTAACCAGGGTCTCGCCATGTTTTACCCCTGAAGCCTGCTCAGAGCCAGCACATTGTAAGTGCTCAGTAAATATTTGTTTAAAGAACTGATAAATGGATGCAGCATGAGAATGATGGATAATCATATTGGCTTCCATGGTTTCTGTTGTGTTTTGATTTTTCTTGTTGACAAAAAGACTTAGACAAGCAATGTTCAAAGAAATGTATTCAGAATGAGTCAAGAATGGTTGACAATTAAGGTGGAGTACATTATATGATTACTACCACATACAACTTTTCATGAAATCAGAAAATGCCCCATGTTTTTAAAAATTAAGATAGTGTCACATGAAACATACTGAACTAATTTCTTTATAATTTCTGGGAATGAATTTATCTCTTCACTGTGAAGGAGCATGAAAAGTTTTAATTCCCAAAAGGACTATTTTGAGAAGATAGAAGTGCCAATAGACGGAGCAGTGAAGTAGATGTCTCCTCCCTCTCCTGCCCTCTTTGTCTCATGGTAAGATCTAGGATAAAGGGGGAAGGGTTTTCAGAAACATGTATAAAGGACACATGGACAAAACCAAAGCGGGGTAGGATAAAGGATGGGAACTGGGGATGGCTGGGGTTGGGGGGAGTAGTGCAGAGAAAATGGAGACAACTGAACTTGAAAAAAAAAGAAAGTTTAAAAAAATGCAGAGCAAGGACTGTACTCATCAGGACAGTGCTCAGTGCAGGTGCAACTGCCCCCCCCCCACGAAGACCCTCCCCACGAAGGCGGGTCTGCACACTCAGGCAGCAAATCCACGAAGCACCATTTCCACTAAGAAATGCAAGAACAGAGTGGCATATGTGGTGTTTCCTTAGTTTTATAAGTTTTGAGTTTGAAGAAGTAGTACTAAGGCAAAAATCAAAGCAATAATGTTTTATTAAAGTTTACTCAAAAGACTGAAGAAACAGAAGGGATACTGCTTGCAGAAGGAAAATCCATTTCTCAATTAGATTCCCATGTTCAAACCTATCAGCTCCTTAAAAGGTAGCCACAACAGAGCTGTGAAGATTTTACTTTGATTTGTGCTAATTCTAATAGTTTTCAAAATATACAGAGGATTTCCTGCTCTAACTTCCAAAGAGACACCCACCACACTCCCTTGACATCAATACAAAACACGACTGGGTTAACTCTGAAACAACATAAAACAGATCCCTCAAAAGGTTAACTAAAACAAATAATGAGGAAAATGATAATGCTAGTTCAGTTTCTACTGTGAAAACTGCTTTGTATAATATCTTTAATCATCAGGACAACACAGCAAGGAGGCTTTACTGGTCTCGTGTTTCTCCTGAAGCAACAGAAGCACGGAGAATACATGTAGCCTCATCAGCATCACAGAGCTGTGAGCACAGAACGAGAATTGTAAGACTTAACCAGGCCTCTCTGATCCCAAATCTCTTAATACCAGCAAATCCGTCTGCACTTGGAGGCTTCTCACATACCAGATCCTCTGCATGGAACATTCTGCCTCCATCCTTCTCCTAGGCCAGTTCTTGTTCATTACAGTTCAGCTTCAACACCACTGCCTCAGAAGAGCTTTACCTGTCCACCCCACCTAAAGTGCCCCATTACTCTCTTGCTCAGCCTCTTGATCTTTTCCTTCAGGTTATTTACCTCAGTGCAAAATATGTATTTATTTGGGGGCTTATGTATTTAGTGCCTGCTTTCTGATCTAGACTGTAAGCTCCAGACAAGCAAGGACCATGTCTACAAAGATAATTGTTAAATATTTGTGACTGATTCAAAAACTGCAACCAATAAGCATAACAATGATTTTCAAAAGATGGAAGTAAAAAACTACTGACACTTGCTCTCTGCCTGTTGCACACACAGCAGCTCTACATTCATCTGTTTGCATATTGAAATACTTCGCAAGACGGTTAGACAAAGGGTTGTGAGAAGAAAAATCTGGGAATGCCTGTATTATTTTCTTTTTTGGCACAATTCCTGTGTACTTATTATTTTCCAATGCCTTACATTTTTAGTTGCTGCACTGAGGTCCAGTTAACATATTCACCACTTTAAATTGTGCAATTACTTTTTACTACATTCTCAGAATTGTGCAACAATCACTATGATCGATTTTAGAATATTTTTATCAACCACCCCCCCACACAAAAATTACCATTAGCAGTCACTCTGCAGTCCCCCTCTGCACTAGGCAACCACTAAACTACTTTGGGTCTCTATGGATTTGCCTATCCTATCAGACAATATGTGGTCTTTTGTAACTGGCATCTTTCACTTAGCATAATGGTGCTATTCTATATATTTTCCAAGATCAACAGACACAGATAACCAATGAGATATGAGAAAATCTGTTTAGCTCTCCTGAGTATCTGTGTAAGTGGACCAGATATAATAAGCAAATCAATAGGGAGAGAAACAGAATAGTTTTCTTAGAATATGGATGTAAATCAAATTCTGACAAAGTCACTCTTCTTTCCAAAAGCTTCAAAAGAAGAACCTTCTCTCACCTATTTTATTTCTGCCATACTATATTTATAGTGATTTGATAGGCATGTGCCACTTAAATAGAAATGCAAAAAATGAAATGCCTAACTATATTTGAAGAATGCCCACTTAACCCAGGATGTCCCTGTATAAAAAATTTAATATAAACTCTAAAGCACTGTCTATATCATTCCGTCTTTCTCACCCTCCAGAGAGAACCTAATTCTAAGCCTGAAGCCATGCAGCCCAATAGGACACCTGCCACTGAAATGGCCCCTTGAGATCTACCCCAGTCAGATGTTCCAAGTATTCTTTCCTTTTCCCTCATTAGTGACTCCTCCTATGTGGTCCATCAGCTTCCAGTCTAAAGTAACACAGTGAATGATGACCAGTCTTTATAGTCTGGATGTTTTAAGAATTAAGTGATTTCACTTATTAGAATGAATTCTAAAAGCACTAGTGTAAAGTTCCAGTGTGTCAAAAGGAAATGTCACATCACACTTGATGTGCAAGGGTCATTGTACCAACAAGGATTTCCTTGTTTTACTAAAGCAAGCTTTTGACATGGGAATGTGGCACCCCAGTCATTTTGCCACATTTGTGACACAGCCCTCACCTCTCACCTCCCCCTTACACTGAGGTGAGTCGAGTTCCCCACCTGAGCCACCTGTGGTCATGTCATTTTAGATGTTCCTGTGGGCCTAGGTAAGAGTCACACATCACAAAAAGTTTGCACCAATAAAATCAGTAAACAATAATATCAATTAAATCAGTAATATAAAACAAATAGCTTAAAAATATAACAAAAATTATAAAAAATAAAATGAGCCTGAAAATCCACACTAAAATAGATTTACAAAAGTCTAGACTTACAACAGCATTTCTTGGGCAACAATCTTATTTAGGGAAAACCTATTTCAAGTTCCAGTGTTATTTTACAGAGGGCTGATTTTTATGGAATAAGGAGATCCTTCCAATATGGAAGCAGCTGTACCAGTTTAGAGGTTTTTCATCTAAATTGATGCTGGAATCCTTTAGATAATAATGGAATTATCTTTCATTCTTCTTATATTGAAATTTTTATTAAAAAGTCACTTTTGGAAGGTGCCATTTACTGACTCCCAACCCAAGTTCTTAATAATTTGATACAAACATAAGAAAACTCAAGTAGTTTATGGGTCTCCATAACTGCTTTCAGAAAGGATTACCCACTTATCAGAAAATTTAAAAGTAACTTAAGGAAAGTGCCTTGACTGGTGTGGCTCAGTGGATTGAGTGCTGGCCTACAAACCAAAGGGTTGCTGGTTCGATTCCCAGTCAGGGCACATGTCTGGGTTGCAGGCCAGGTCCCCAGTTAGTGGCATGCAAGAGGCAACCTTACATTGGTGTTTCTCTCTTTCTCTCTCTCCCTCCCTTCCCCATTCTCTAAAATTAAATAAATAAAATTTAAAAAATAGTAAAGGTAAACTTAAGGAAAGTACTTGTTATATTAAAATCTACTAAGGAATGGTTAAGAGACCATGTCTTTCATTTTAAGAACTTAAACAGGATATTTTATATCTTCTGTATAATGAGATCTTAACATCAATTTAATTTGTACTCAATGCCATATTAGGTTGTGAGAAAGACTCAAACACTATCTAAACTTTTCCATGAGATGACTGAAACCATTAAATTTTGAGGGGAGTATATAAATATAGATAATGTATATCTGTTGCACTTCCTTTAGCTGCAACTGACAGAAGCTCCCAATTCACATGCCTTACAAAATAAAGACATTCTTTCCTAAAGAATAAGAAGTCTAAGAATCAGAGACTTCAAGTACAGGACAATCAGGACTCAACCTGGTTTCTTTCCAACTCTTGGCTCTGCCTTTCTCTATACTGTGGCTTTATCATCCCCACATGGTCCTAAAGTGGCTCTGTAATTCCAGTCATTATATCCACACATACTGATATCCAAAGAAAAAGAGGGGTTGTCCTCAACCTCTGTTACTTTTTAAGAGCAGTAAAATCTTTTCTAGAAAACTGCACACTTTCCATCTTATTGGCTAGAATTGTGACAAATTCCCATGATGAAAATGTTCACTAGTACAAGCTGAATCTTATCACAGGCCACTACCATTAATTTTAACCATATTTGGAAATAGGGTCCTGAAGATGTAATTAAGTTAAGGATCTTGAGACAAGATCATCCTGGATTTAGGTCGGGCCCTAAACTCAGTGATTCATGTCCTTAAGAGAACAATGAGGGGAAGCAGAGACTCCGAGAAGGTGAGGGAGGATGGAAGCAGAAAACGGAATGACACAGCTGCAAGCCAAGGAGCGCTGAAGATTGCCAGAAGCTACCAGAAGCTGGAAGGGAGATGTAGAATGCATACTTCTTCCAGAATGAACCAATCCTGCCAACAATTTGACCTTGGACTTCTGGACTCCTAAACCATCAGGGAATAAACTGCCATTATTTTAAGTCACCCAGTTCATGGTGCTCTGTTACAGCAACCCTAGCAAGCAAGTGACACACAGGACTGACCCTCTGGGGCTGGACTAGCCTTTCTGAAGAACATGCTGGCATGCAAGAGAGTAGATGTGTGAACAAAGCTGGTAAGGAAGGAGGTGGGCAACTAACAGTGTCTGTGATAGACACCTTCCTATTTTGCAAACAGGAATTTTCATCTAATACTCCTTTTTAAAATATTTTATTTTAATATAGTTGTAGATTTACAGAAAATTGTGAAGATAGTACAAAAAGTTCCCATATGCCCCATACTTAATTTCTCCTATTATTAACATCTTATGTTAATGCTACAACTAATGGGCCAATATTTATACAGTATTGTTATCTGATGTCCATAGTTTATTCAGATTTCCTTAGTTTTTACCTAATATCCTTTTTCTGTTCCAGTAAACAATAGTTATATTGGAAATCCACCCATTTTAAAATCTCTTTGTAAAATGAAGAGGCATAGCTATAAAAATTATCATGACATTTGTGTATTCATACATTTTTATATAAAAGAAACAGGCAGAATGGGATCACAAAAAGAATGTATATACTACAACTAAACAGAATGTGGGTAGATGTGAAAACAAACTTTTGTTCCAAGAATAACTCAAAGAGAAGAGCTTTAGTGCCCTGGAAAATACAATAATACAACAGAATAATCATTATTGGAGCAGTCACATTTCTAAATAAAAAAAATTCTATCAACTCTTCCAAGATAACGATGCTATGAGCATGATGTTTACTCCTTGTTCTCAAATGGAGCAATTCTGACAATCATGTGTTCAACACTCCGCTCCTCTTGTGACATATCCCTTGCTGATCTCATCTCCTCTAGGGGTTCAAGTTTGACCTCTGGTTAAGGACTCATGTCTTTATCTTCATTCCATATCCTGCACAGTCTTCCCACTGCCTGCTGGATGATTCCTCTTGAAAATCAACAATCTAAAAACTCAACTCACCTTTTTACCCAAATCAAGTAGAGAAGGGAAATACTTCCCTCAATGTTAGTATTGTAATATTGAACATTAGACCTCAAAGTTGTTTTTCATTCCCCTTTACCTTCATCCCACTTCTGATTACATACTGGTATGTAATTTTAAGTCTGTCGCTTCAGCTGGATTCAATTGGTAGATTCTCAAACACTTAGGAAAGTAACCCCATGGACCCACCTACGCCTTCAAGACATGAGCTAACCAATGCCCCCTGCTCAGAGGTCCAAGTTTCTACAACATAAGGCCAATTTTCTAATCTCCCAAATTTAATAATGCCAATCCTTTCCCTTTATTTCCAAAACCCCAGGGGTAGTAGCTGCTTGCTTCCTGCAGTCACTACCTTTTGATACCTTAAAGTAGGATGTCTCCACCTGACCACTATCAACATTTTGCCTGGATACCTGCATTTTGCCATGTATAATGATGTATAATGCACTCCCACATTTTTGGCACAACTGTTCAGGAAAAAAAATCCACTAATTTTTAAGTGTATTTATTTATTTATATTTAGATACTTGTTTTTTTTTTTTTGTATCATAAAGGAATTTTAGCATTAACTTTTGAACATACAGATGTCATTATCGCTTTCTAGACTTACACTTTTAATGTGTAATCATAAATAAAAGAATTAAATTCATTTACATAGATAAAGAATTTGTACTACCCATGTATCATGTACATCCTTATTTTCCCCTCAACAATTTGAGCAAAAAAGTGCACATTATACTTGGCAAAATATAGTACTTCTTTGATATTGAGGCTCGTTTTGTATATTTTAAGATGCGGAGCAGCATTCCCATCCTGTATCCCCTGGATACAAATAACTCTACTCCACAAATTCCTCATAACCTGGAAAACATGTCTGGTGGGGTGCAAAGTCATGCTGGGTAAAGAGCCACTATTTTAGACTTTTCTTTTTACCCGTTTTGTTGCCTGTGTAATAATTTTGTACCTACTTGACTCTTCTGTTATGAAATTCTCTCACTCAGGTAATTGGGGTAGTTTCAGCCTTATGGCTGTGCCCCCCCTCCAGTGTTCTATAATATGTCCTGCATTCGTCCCTGTATCTTTACTTTCACCCTTGCCAGTTGGACCTAATTGTCATGATTCTACGTAGTCAGCTCCTCAGCCTTTTTCCTGCCTTCCATTTCTGCAATCCATCTTAACCCCACAATACATCCCTCACCTAATTTTCATCCAGTTTTCTGTGATTTCTGACATTGTACAGAAGAAAATCCAACTTTTTAAACTTAGCTTTGAGAGAATCCCAAGAATCAAACAATTTCCCTATAGATGTTACTCTAGCTATGTATTCTTCAGCAAGTTGATTATCCTCTCTAAGGCTCAGTTTTCTCTAAGACAACTGCTAACTTGTAGATTGTAAGAATAGATATAGTGTAAGTAATGAAGCAGGTGCAGATCACAATGGTAGGTTCTATTGTTAGTTTTCATCATCATTTAAGTCAATAACTAAATGTAAAAATAGGGGTTCAATAAATTTTATTTCCCATGGCAGACACTACACTCCATTTTTTCTAGCACATAATTTTTAGCTGGGAGCATGATTACTCAGCTAAAAACTACATTTCCTAGCCTCCCTTGCAGCAAGATATAAGCATGTCACTAGGTATAACCAATGGGATAAAAATAAAAGTGATAGTGCAACTTTTGGGTCTAGTTCTTAGCAGGAAAAAGTTTGCTTGCCTTTTTCTTTCTTTTTGCAGATTGAAAAGGTGTGCAAGTGATGACCAGAATGAGAACAGCTGTCTTGAACCATTAGATGGAAGTCAATCCTTAAGGATTTTATTCGGTTAGCCAAAAAGTTCTTTTTTTCTGTAAGATGGCTGTAGTAGCACTTAGTTATCTTTAACTTCATTCAAAATAATTTTGTTAGATTGTATTGTGACAGCTGTCATATCAGTGCCTATTTAAGAAAAACTGACCAAAATTGGTGAATTTTTTGTGTAGTCATTTTAATATTGAAGATGGAAGAAAATATGTAACATTTTCAGGATATTATACCTCATTATTTAAAGAAAAGTAAAAATGCAATTGAAAACACACACAAACAATTTTTGCAGTATGTGCAGAAGGTATTGTGACTGATCAAATATGTCCAAAGTGGTTTGCGAAGTTTCATGTTTGAGATTTCTTGTTGGATAATGCTCCTTGGTCGGGTAGACCAGTTGAAGTTGATAACCATCAAACTGAGACATTAATTGAGAACAATCAATGTTATACCATGCAGGAGATAGCCAGTATACTCAAAGTATCCAAATTAATAGTTACTGGTGAAAATGAAAAATGTGTCTTTTATTTTATGGAAAAAACGAAATGAACTTTTGGCCAACTCGGTAGATCAACAAGATAGAAAGAGCTTGTGTCCCTCAGGATTGTGGGGCCACCACAGAAACCTGAAACCATCTAACTGACTATTATATAAGACATAAATAAATCAGTGTCTTATTTAAGCCACTATTATTTGAGTCTCTTCATTATAGCAGCCAACCCTGTATCTAGAATGTTTCCTTTATGATGTACACCACCCATGATTTAGCCTCAACTTGCCATTCCCTTAAAAATGTATTGTGGTTAGTTTTGTTTGATGGATTACACACTAAGAAAGAATTATCCAGGAATCATCACCAGGAACGAGATGATTCTCTCCACAATGGCTATTAGGTATTAGTACCCCCTTAATTACAAATGGCTTCCCCAATAACTCTATATTCCCTTTTTCTTTTTCTCTTCTCTTTAGCACACGGACTTTTTTGACTCTAAAATTGTTGATTGAGATGGAAGTGTTAACATGTTTGAACTTAGCTATATCGACATCACACAGAAAATAAGGGTTACAGCCAAGTGTGAGAACCTAGAGTAGCAAAGAACCATGCAACTTACAAATAAAAAAAGATTCAAGGTTTTGGGAAAAGGCAGATAGCCTGATCCATGCAAAATGAGGCCCACAATATATGAGGGTAAAATAGAGTTAAATTCACTCTAAAAAGCTACAACCTATCGCTACACGTGAGAATGTCTATGGAGGGGCAATGCTTTTGTATTTGGGCAATGAAATTCCCTCTGGACTTAACCATTCATCTATTTTAATAAGCATTCATTGATCATGAATGGGTATCTTTGTGGACCGACAAAGCAAAATGCCAAGTTTTTGTCAAAACCATCTCTACAGATTTTTCCTTTCTTGCTGAATTTGCCTAGAGTCAGCAAAAGAAGGCAAAAATCACTTTCTTTGTGCTAAGGCTTCAGAGCTATACTTATTGGTGCCCCTTTCACTTATGCCAACTCCAACTGCTGATTTAAGAAATACTTGACAAGTAGTAGAATAACCTACCATATCAGAATACATTTAGCAAGAGAATAGATCTTGCAATTCTCAAACTACATATGCTCAGTTGTGACACAGTCCAACTTTCTGGCAAGTGACACTTCCAACATGAAAAAAATATTAAATTCAGAGCAAATAAAGACTCACAGTACTTTAATGCCCTTTGAATACAACCTCCTGTCTTTGCTGATGAAGCCCACAGAGCCTCTGTGGCTGTAGGGACTTAACCTAAGGACTGCCGGCCAGCAGGAGGAAGAGCCCGCAGTGGAGCCCAGCATCCCATGTCACAGCAGAGCTCTTACCTCCACTCTCCTCTGCTTTACATCTGAGATCAAGAAAGAAACATAATGAGTAAAAATGAGTTGGAATTTTTCAAATTAGTCACAATTTGGCATTTGGAAAAAGAATAAAACTTTCTAATGTTCATAGTTGAGGAAAGCCGCACGTTGCACAAGGAAAGGCCTTGAAATGTGAGCCATCCGATCTCTTCCAGGCATAACTCTGCTAATAACTTTCTGCATTGACTTAGATCAATTCAAATAATGTAAAATGAAGGGATGGATTACTATTCTTAAAGGCCTTTTAACATGCTCTGGTTCTGTAATTCTAGAATTGGGAGAAAGAATCCTGAACACCCTGACTAGGTTTGCAGTTTGAATTCAAATTTACCCATCTTCCCTGCCTTCTAATCTTTCACTACTTGGTAACAAGATGCTAAAGAAAGAGGTAGAGAAATAAAAAAACTGATCCAATTAGCTGAATCAATGATCAATATTGTCTTCCACCTTAAACTCCCTGAACCAAAAACATAGATCAAAAGCATCGTCCTAACCCTCCAGCTCAGACCCTTCTCTTAAGGAAAACAACTACACCGTCCTACCACCTGGTTTATTACTTGTTTCAGAGAGAACAATAAAATTCCCTGCTTCTGGGTCTTTGCTGAATACCCTCTTCATTTCCATCAACTTAAGTCCTGTTATTTCCTTCAGGGCCCAACTTGAGCCCCATCTCCTCCATTAGCATCTGCCTCGTCCTTGCAATCTCATTTTTCTGAGGACCATCTGTTTGTTTGGTCCGTAGCCACTTGGCACTTGGTCTTGGTGAATGCCCTCTGTCCCAAGCTAGATCAAAGTCCACTCTTTACAGGAAATAACTTAGACCTATTTTTATACATCGTGCAATAGCCTACACATAGCAGGTGCCTAATAAATATTTGTTGTTGATCATGATGATAACAATGGTTCCCAAGGGTACCATTGAGTAATCCTTAAATCAAAGAAATAATAGGAAGTTACTGGGTGGGAGGAGGTGCATACATGAAGATAGGCATCACAGAGTTGTAAAAATTCACTAGAGACTGGAGGATGAAGGGGGATGAAGGAGGAAGATGAGCATTAGGTTACTTAGTATTGGTGTCAATAAACTGGTTCATCGCCATTAAATTACATTCCTTTCTTATCTACCATCCTAATGTATAATTCAGGATGATTAACTAAAATCTGGAATTATTCTTATATATCCAAATTATCTTTTGCTTGATTGAGCACAAGAGACAAAATAACTTGAATTGTCTAATTAGTCTAGAAAGTCTCTCTGGTTCTAAATATCCCCAAAGTCTATACATTTTTTTTAAAGGAGCCCAACTACTTTCCCAGGGTAATTATTTTTTTCCCATCTAATCAAAGTGTAACAACTTAAGAGTATTCTGACCTAGTAGTTCCCAATCCTGGTTGATAAAATAATCACCTTAGAAGCACTTAAAAACATACATGACTCCCACTGACGGAAGGTTAGACACAGTTTTCCTTGGAGGGCGAAGGCATCATGAACGCGTACTATGTGAAGTGTCCCAGGTAAGTGATGTATGACATGTTTGAAAAAGAATGGCCAATATGACAAGTTTCAGCCTCTCAAGTTTTCTAGATGGGAAAGTTCTTGTTTCATGACTTTCTTTTTTCCTGTTTTTGCCACAGAGAAGGAATTCTCACTTAATTACCCAGCTATGAACATTGGCTTCAGTCACTCCTTACCACAAAACAGTTACATGGGTGTCCTTTGAGGGGTTTTTTCCTGTTTCTCCCCCCCAGATTTTTAAAGCTAAGGAGAACTTGACCACCAAAAACTTGGAAAGATGTCACCTCATAATCTCATCCTTCTATACTACACATTAACCATAACTTAAATCAAGTTTTAAAGGGTCCCTCACTTGGCACATCTTTGGAAACTAAATAGGAGCTATAGCTCCAGCCTCTCATGAGTCCAATCTCTCTAAAACATAACTTGCAGAAAGAAATACAAACTAAATTAGTGCCATAACAATGAACCATTGGAGTTGTAACAGCTTTCTGCGATACTGATATAATCTTGACTAATACAGGCAGCAGAGAGTAGTAATGGAAAGAGGTGCTTTGTTATCAAGCAGATCTGGTTTCAGGTACCATGTATCTATGATGATCTTGAACAAATGACTTGACCTCTCAACCCTTCGTGTGTTGATTGAGAAAAGAGATCATGTTAACCCATTTCAGGGAGCTTTCATGAAGATCAATGAGCAGGTCTGTGAAAAGTTGCTGGCACCTAATGAATACTCAGTAAATGTTATCTTTTAGTTTTCTCTGTCTAAATTTATTGATTTTACTAAGTTTAATCAGAAAGAATTCTAATGTTTTTAGCATTTGCTATATTAAGCAATTTTCCTCAGATCAACAGAGATAGACTTTTGCCTCTGAGCTCTAACTATTTCTATGATTTATAACTTGTACATTACTTCATGGTTTAATTTATTTGGCACCTCCAATATTTATGGAAAAATAAATTCTGATTTCTTGCTATTTGTAAGTTAATAAAGTTTTTTTAGTAATTGGAATTCACTTAAAGCTTTAAAGGTAAAAAATTAGCATTTCATATATTAAATAATTTGATCAAGGCTATACCTAAACTGATTTTGAACAAATACTCAGTTTCAAAACAATTTCAATGTGATTATGAAAAAAGGTTGATTATGCCTAAAGTTGATATGCAAAAAGGTTCTTCAAAGTTCCTAATATACCTAGAATATGATTTATGGACAGCACAGAGAGAAAGTATGTAGTACCATGCTAAAAGGTTTTGTTCCGTTTTTATATTCAACATTAGTTGACTTTGTATACAAGTTTTTCTAACTCTGTATGTACACTAGATATATATTTTTTATGTTACAATTTTCATATCAATTGGTATACTAGAATAACTGGTAGAATATCAGCTTGTTTTGATGTGATTATAAATTAAATAAACACCCAGATAATTCCAAGTTATTTTTGCTCCATAGGCTTCTGATGTTGACAAGGCCATTTTGAGGAGGATTCAGTCCCCCACCCACATGTGTGACTCTACTACAGTGGGAAAAATCATCTCATCACTAAGTTTGTGTTTTTAACTGAATCTACATCAGTATTTACAATAGTGTCAAGTGTTTGATCTTCAAAGAATGAACTTCCAAATATTATCTCTATTCCACAAGTTAAATGAAAATAAACCATTACTGGAATTAGCTAAATTGATATTTTCCTATTTAAAGCAGCTGATGACATTGATATAAAATTTGCACCATTTAATATTTGCAAAATTCTTTTCTGGATGATGGAATTAACACTTTATCAACTCATTTTGCTTCACTTTTTGCACACAGAAATTTGAAATAAATGAGCTAAATTAATTCAGGAAAACAGCCATTTATTCCAAATGAAAGTGCAGACTTCACAGGATGATGATAAAAGCACTTCCCGCAGCTGTATGTGCTAAATCTTCTTAGCTAATAATTTCTGAAATAGCTTCCGATGCTCCTTCAGCAAATTTGTGTCTTTGGTTTTCACGTGGTTACTGAAATATCGCTACTGCTCCGTCAGTGGGCAGTACATGTCAATAAGAATTCCCCACATGTTTCCCATTCACTATCAATTGCTTGAGAAATTGACATTTTCATTACTCAAAACTCATCAGAGTCAAATGAGTTTATTGAAATATTTTTAATAAAAGTGTTGTAAAGCAACAGCAAAATGACAGCATCAACTGAACCTCAGACTTTTGGGTTATCTCATTGGACAGTCCTTTGACATCTACATAGAAATTACATTTTCAGGCTTTCATTAATCCAATCTCTCCAAAATTAATTTTCCATTTTACCTGGTTTCCACAAAGAAACACCAACAAAATAAGGTTGAAACAATGAGCCATTCAGGTTATAGGAACTTTCTCTGATTACTCTAAATAATTCTGACTACCTGGAAAAAGCAAACACTTAGGTACAGAGTTGTGTACAATAAATGACAAAATCACTCTAGCAGAAGCAGCATTCAGATTTCTCCCTGTATGCACTGTGAGAGGACTGCTCAACCTCTATTTTCTACACATATTTCATATACCCCTAATGTGTAATTTACTCTGTTTCTCACTGGCCTGAAAGTTTGTGCATTTTTGCATGCCTGGGCCACAGCCCAACTAGCTGGAAAACCAAGTGACCAACAGGGACAGTAGGTAGCATCAGGCATTTCTTCCATCACAGCGTAAGCAGAAGCCCTTAGCTGCCCCTACTTTCCTGTGTCCACGAGGGCTTGGTTTTCATCAGAGATCATTTTGTCATCGAAAGGGAAAGTTTACTTACCTTGCTTCTGAAAAGGGTTGGGAAAAAGAAGCAGGTCCGCATTGGTTTTCTTTCAGATTTTATCACAATTTAAAGGGAGAATTCTCTGCACTGTAAGTGCATCACATGCACTACTGAATGAGACTGTGGTAGAACTCAACCTGGTTTATGTTTAATATAACATTAATAACACTTAGTTAAAAAATAAAATAAACTCTGGATAAATGCTAAACTGAACAAAGTGCCAAGATTTAAGGCATAAATCAGGGGTTCCCTAGGGAAACAGGGAACATGGTAACTCTACCCTTTACATACATATTTTGTCATAGCGATATATAGCAGCATATGCCTACAGGGGGAATTGTCCATTTCCACGCGCCAAGAAGAGCGAAAAATCAGACTCTAACATCTGATTAGTTAGTTAAATATACAAACATCTTCAGAATCAACTTTCCTTCCCTAATCTTTACACTGACTCAGGAATAAAGTTATTTTTTAAATGGGCATCCTAAAATCTTAATTTTAACAAGACTATTTGACCTATCGCAGCAATTAAGAGAAATGGGATGAAATGATCAAGTTTTTTTTGGGGGTGTTTTTGTGTATGTGTCTCCATAGGGTTAACTGGACAGTTTTCCCAGTATAAATTTTTTAAATTCCCACCAGTAATAGCTTGGAAACTAAGCTAGCTCAATGTATTATAAGAAAAGTTCCTTCTGAGAAATGTTTGTTCTACAGAAAGAAACTCCATCCCATAACAAGAAAAGTTCATAAAATATAATACACTCTTGCTAATTCTTGAGCCCAGAGAAATTACTGGCAGACTCTATTGACTCACTATGATTCTTTGAGGGAGATATATTTTTTACATAACTTATAGGAAAACATTATTTGTCATTAAGAGAAAAATAAAATATAGTAATATCTCATTAATCTGTCAATACGAGGTTGCACATGGTGACATTTTTCAGAGAAACAATGTAACTACAGTGTGGGGCAAAAGTAGGTTTACAATTGTGAGTGCATGAACCACAGAGTTTATTCTTATATTATTTATTAATTTTTGTATTATTTTCCATATGAACAACTGTGAACCTTCTTTTGCCCCACCCTCTATATACCCAAATCTTTATCTCTTCATGGTATTACATTATAAAATAAATATACTAAACATAGTTCAGTCTTCTCTTAATGACATGAAAAAACCATTGTGTTGAATTTAGCAACACACTTTTCCTAGAATGGTGACCCAGACAATTTCGTGTCCTATTTTCTTCTGCAAAGTTCTTTCTCATCTGGTGGTAGCTTTCCCTTGTGGCAGTTCTCCCTGAGGCCTTGGGATTCCTAACAAACATCTGGTTAGGCTCTAGGGTTAGTGCTTTGTTATTCCTATGAAGAGAAGTTCCTGAATTTTATAGCAGGTGATCCCTCTACTCTTTAACTTATGTGTTCACAGCTTTGCCATTAGTCACAACCTGATCTTCTGCTCTGTGGGAAGTGATCAGTAAATTTTAACCAACGAACTCTCAATAACACTTTTATTCCTATGAAGAGGTAGAATTAACATGTATTCTGCACCTTGTTGTAAGGTGCTTTATGTGCCTTACTTAATCAATCCTATCCAAAACTCGATGTGAAAAGTTAGTGGTAGCTTTTAACATCAGAGGGCTAGGAACTAGTGGAGCTGGGGTTCAAACCCAAGGCCAATGCCAGACCCCATGCCAATTCTCTTTCCTTCAGGTCATGCTACTTCATGATTCAGCTGACTTCTCTATTCTCTGTCATCCCTCTACACCTCCTCCCTTTGAAATCCTGTAGGCAAGATATCAGATATAAAAGTGACAGGTTACTATAAAATATTAAATTGCCATTAGGTTGAAAGCTATTATGACTGCCAATGCATTTAATACTTTTGAAATCAGATGTATTTAAAAAAAAAAACCTCTTTCCAAGTTGATCTTTCAGGGAGATTAGGGCCTTCTTGATTTCCTAATTAATTGAAATGCTGGCAGGAATAGTTTTGGTTTTGATTTTGATTTTGGCTTTAGGGTACATGGAGAATGGACTATTCTAAGATACAATGGAACCTAGAAAAGGGCAACAGCTAAAAACACCACTTTGAAACGTCCCTAAGCTGCTGACCCATTAATAACCACCCTGAAATGAATAACCAAGGTTCACATGGGCAAGCAGCATGACCAGATAGTCTACCTGATGACAGAGGTGTGGCTGCCACATCCAGTGGTGGATAGGCACGATTAAGGTCATGATGGTGGCAACCCAGGAATTGGGTCAGGCAAGGTCACTGACGCCCAGGGACACTACCTCTTATTGGGCCAGATTTTGAATCACACTCTCTCGAGTTCCCTTTGATTTCATGTATCATGATCACTAAAATAAAAGATTGTCTTACTCTAAAATACTTTAGATTCTCTCTACATATGCCAGACTGGACAAATCCAGAAGCAGAGTCAGGGTTTTGAGGCCTGCTAGGGACATTCTCCTGGAGAACATGATTATTTTAATTGTGTACCATTTGTTTTGTTTCTGTAATAAATCTTCAGTTGCTATTTCTGCACATTCTATTTGGAGAGGACATATTTATCTTATGTGAAACAATTTTCCTTCAGTTAAGTAAGAAGTTATATCTGTGAGTTCCAGTTAAATAAATAAAAATATATGTCTTTAAAATTGTACATATCAGTATTTGAGTTGCAATAGGCTGGAATTCTTCACTTGTGCAGCCACCCTAAGTCTTACACAAATAAAATCTTTGGAATTCTACAAGAAGGCATTTAGATAACACCACCTATTTGCATATACTTCACAGTTTTGAAATATTTTAATAATCATTTAGTACTTCTTTAATTCTGTGCAGGAAGTAGTACATTTTAGAAAAGGAAGGAAAATTAAGAAGCTTTTAAGAAGTCAGGAAACATAATTTCTGTGATTGTCAGGAACAAGAGTTCCTCCACCTTAAACACTGATGTTTTTGCTCTACACAACTAAGCAGTCTCACTCAAAATAGGGCAGCCTGCCACAAACACCCAGATGACAATAAAGCTCTTGTGATGTTTTATCACCTAGATAGGAGTCTGTGGAAACTGACAGGTGTTAGAGATAGACCATGTATCAGACAGGCAAGGATCAAATTAAAGGCTGCACAAGTCTCACCTTGTATTCTTATTTTTCCCTTAGAAACAAGATTTACCCAACTCAGCGGCACTGAAGCTTGAATTTCAGTACAAACTGATTTAACACATCTTTCATCATTCACAGTGTAAATAGTTCCAAAAGGTGCAGCAGTCATAAAGGCCTCGAAATGAATTAACATTGTTAGAGATTATAATTGACCCTTAAACAACATGGGTTTGAACTTTGTGGGACCACTTATGTGCAGATTTTTTTTCAATTGACCCACTCAGCTGAAACATGATGTTCAAGGGTCATCCAGGGTTGGGCTAAGTTATATGCAGATTTTCCACTAGAAGAGCCGTTGATACCCCTATTGCCTGAGTTGTTCAAGGGTGACCTGTAGTTAACAAATCACCTAGGAAGACTCAAAAGGGATGGGACAGAGGAATAAGTTGTGAGGCTTTTATTGGCAGAGAGCACAAACTAGTAGTCAGATGAACAACCAATAACACCATGTAATGATGGGGGTTGAGTGCCCCTCCAGGAAATCAGAAAGTCAAAGAAAGATACTAATGTGTCCATAAGGGACTTCTAAAAGAAGAGAAAGGGTCTAAAAGGAAAGCAATAGAAAAAAGTTTGAAGCAACCTTCTACCCATGTCAATAATATGGTCTGCGCTTTGGCCTATGTACTGAATGCAGAATTTTAACACATAATTAATTAGAAAAGACCTATATCACAGTAAATCTTTACCAAGAAAGATATTTGATACCTCCTAAAACTATTTTCTTTGCCTTCCCAATGTGTGTCACTGAACTGATTACTCTTGAGAATAATGTTAAATTGTGCTATGCTGTTTTAAGCAAGATGTGAGTATTATTTAAACAACAAGCTGTTGGCTAATGCCAAAGCAAACATACCATATTCAGAATTGTAACTGCTCTGCAGCCACAAATGCTAAAAATAAAAATGTGATATTATACCTAGAATGACTTTGACCAAGTGCATGCTTCTTTACAAAGTATTTTTCCAATCTGCTGACAAGGAAGGTCAACTGGAAGATGTTCATACTCTAAAATGCATTCTATTACATGCAGTAATGCAATGTGTGTCCAGAGTCCACTGGCCTTTGGGAAAAGTGAAAACTCCTTAGAAGGGCTTAGAAAGACTCTCCAACTTCTTACCTGCTTCTCTTTCTAGCACCAGTCTTCCTTCCACTTTCTATAATCCAGCCATTTGTTTATTGCAATTCCTTGAACTAGTAATGTTTTAAACTATGCCTAGAATAGGTCTGCTCCTTCTAATGTCATTCTTTACTTAGTCAACTCCTAATCATTCTCAGGTCACGGCTTGGTCAACATTTGCTCAGGAATGTCTTCATTGACCTCCCATACAATGCCCCTTGGGTAGCTCAGTGTTCTCAGAGCAAAACATTCATCTCATTTCATTGTCATGTTGGTGTAGGTTTTTCTGACTAAATTGGAAGCTAGGCAAAGGCAGGGACCAAGTCTATTTTGTTTTCCACCATAGGTCCCCATAGTTAGCACAGTTCTTAGCATCTATGTGGCATGACAAAAATTATTTGTTGAACAGGTTAATTTCTTACTTAATTCAATATATGTATATTTACTGGGCACTTACTGGATGGCAGGCATCTATTCTAGATGCATCGTAATAACAAAACAGTCAATGACACCTATCCTCATGGAGCTTAGGTATTAGTGGGGAGAGCAGACAGTGAACATAATACACAAGTAAACTATAAGGAATATTACAAGGTGGGGAGCACTGTGGGGGGGAATAGAGAAGGGTGAGGGGGGACAGGAACGCCCAAGGAGAAAAGTTGTAATTTTAAGTAAGATGACCATGGCAAGCATCACTGAGAATGTGGCTCTTTGAACAAAGGTCTTTAGAGACTAACACTTTCAGAGCAGCACAGAATATGACTTTTGTGTCATTTTATAAGAATAAAATCAACAGAAGTCTTCAGGACAGCTCAAATGAATATAAAATAGGGAAAAATAGAAACAAAACCACATATGCAATCTTGGTAGCAATATTTCAAGTGTAAACTAATGTGGGCCTCAGCCAGGAGTGGGAGTGAAAACGAAGGCCTGAGAGACAGGGGGGAAACTACCAGGACTTGATTTGGATGAAGAAGAGGAGGAAATTGTCAAAGATGGTACTAAATTTTTGATAGAAGGTCACTTGAAGAATGATGGTTTGTTCATAGATGTGTAGAAGTCAAAAAGAAAAAACAGTTGAAGAGAAGGCAAAGAAAATAATGAGTTTATGTCTACCGTATTTTTCGGACTATAAGACGCACCCCCCCTCCCCCGCAATTTGGGAGGAATAATGGTTGTTAATGCAGCTGTTGAGTTCCATTTACATTTACATTGGTGAAATATTATATTATTTATGTTATTAAATATTTTACCACATTTTTGCTTCAAAATTTTTCTCCTATTTTCCTCCTCTAAAACCTAGGTGTGTCTTATGGTCCAAAAAATTCAGTATGAATGCCTAAGTGAAAATCCTGTTGATAAACCCCAAAGGATATTTCTATGAGCCAGGCAGAAATAGGGAACAGGAGCTTGTTACAAAATTGTGGGATTGAGATAAACATGTGGAAGTTATTGGTACAAAAGAAAAAGTTGAATCATGGGAGCATATGAAATGAACAGAAGAAAAAGAACAGAAAGAAGCAGCAGAAATAGATGGGAAGAAAATGCTGGAAGCACATTCACATTTAAATAATAGAGAAAGAAGGTGACAATGAAATCAGAGGCAGAATGGTCTGTAGAGATAGGAGTAGAATCAACATGGTGCTGTGCCAAAGAGCCAAGAAAGAAGAGTTTTAAGAAAGACAAAAAGTGGCTTAAGAGAGTCCAGTTTGGGGATGAGAAAGTCAAGAACAATGTTTAAAAACAGTAGTTTCAGTGGAGGCATGTGGCAGACATGGGAGTACAGGAGGGTCAGGAGGTAAGAAAGTGGAGTCTGTTTACTCCAGAGGATTGGTAGTCAAAGGGGTGAGAAATAAGAGTGTTAATTGAAAGTGTTAGGGATTCAAAGTTTCTATGGTTGTTTCAAGTTGGGAAAGAAAAATAAATGATAGAAATAAGAACACAATTGAAGAGAGAGACAAAATACTTGAGTGCTCTGGACCCTATAAAAGCTGTTATCTTTGATATCCAGCTTCTTACTCTGAGAGAGAAATGCAAGAAGTGAAAACATAGATAGAGCATGAACTGGACAAGAAAACTTTATGATAAGCTATGTGAAATTGAAATAAAGAAAATAACCAGTAAAAACATACTGAACCCACATACACTGTGTTACATGAAGGATATGGACATATGTAAAAGGTAGTCTCTCCCCTTAAAGGAACTTAAGCTAATAGGTGTAACAGGTTCAAATGAGAGATGCTCATTACAGTACAAAGTACAAAGATGGAACAAAGGTCAACAGAATAAGAGGTAACTGAGGACTAAATATGAAACTTGGTTGTCTCAGAGTTCAAACCTGGGACACCATGTTGAGAGGTTGTTTTCATTTCTGTTTCAGTAGGTGGTTAGTGTTAAGAGTCATACCTCTAGTCCTACATCCAGGAAACAGAAAGGAGAGAGGGGCCTTCCTTAAAATCTTTTTTCCCTTACATATGAAGCCAACTTTGGACAACTAAAGAAGTTTTGGAAAGAAGAGGAAACTGCTCAAAATTACATTTGCATCACTTATGAGTAAATGTCAGTAATTTCTTATTTTTAGCATGGTACCATATAAATGAATCTGCCTTGTTACCAAACCATGGCCTAGGTCATGAGAAGAGCATAGCTAACTTAATCTGAAAGAATATTATTCACTAATTTTGGAGGGGTCAAATGGAGAACTTATCATTAGCTATTAGGATCAGGAATAAGGAAACAATAATATTCATAGAATTTTAAAGCCTTGTTTTTCCTTTGTCTTCATTGTAACAAAATTACCTTGTTTTAATTACCATAGAAATCATAAAACAATTATCAAGACAAAGAACATTATCAACCCATTTTTACCAATAACAAATTAAGCAGTAAACTATCTTAAAGTATTTGATCAATTTAAGATGTAATCAGACAAAAACGATAATTTATTTTTAAAGATTTTATTTATTTAAAGAGAGGGGAAGGGAAGGAGAAACGGAAGGTGGGACACTTCAATGTGAGAGAGAAACATTGATTGGCTGCCTCTCCAATATTCCTTGCCCCCAACTGGGAATCAAACCAGTGACCTTTCACTTTGCAGTGACCCAACAAACTGAGCCACACCAGTCAGAGCACAAAATGATAATTTAAAACAGACAGGAAAGAAGGGAGGGGGGAAGACCTTTAAATAAAGGCTTACAAAGAAAAATCTATTTTAATTAAATATCTCAGTATTATAAAAAGTATTTTCCTTTTCTTTCTGAACATGACAGTTTAGTAACTTGAAATTCTTTAACAAGTAGATTTTATCAACTACTTTCTCCTGAAGTCTCTATATCACTACATGTTTGAGTGTTCAAATTGTTCAGCAAATTTCATGTTTGCTTTCATTGCAAATAATTAAAGTGGTCTTTGAAGACTAAGTGCACTTATTTGAAATTTTACATAAAAGTAAAAAACACATGCCCTGACTGGTGTGGCTCAGTTGATTGAGTCCCAGCCTGTGAACCAAATGGTCACTGGTTCGATTCCCAGCCAGGGCACATGTCTGGGTTGTGGGCCAAGTCCCCAGTATGGGGCACACAAGAGGCAATCACACATTGGTGTTTCCCTCTCTTCTCTCTCCCTTCCCTTCTCTAAAACTAAAAAATAAAATCTATAAATAAATAAATAAATAAATAAATAAATAACAGAAAAAGTACACAAGTGTTCTAAACTGAAATACTATGCACAGATGGCCACAAACCACCCAGCAGGAGAAAGTTTGGGAAGATGATTTTCCATACTACAACTCCATTCCCACCCAATGAAAATAAAATCCACAAGCCAATTGCCACCCTGGTTCCAAAAAGAATATAAATTTAAGTGTTAATGAGCCAGATACAGTGCATTTCCTGGAGATTAAGGGAAGTCTGGAAAAAGTAGAGGATCTTGGGATTCTTAACCACATATGGTCATTCATTCTGAGAAAATACACCACAAATTTTTCTTTCTTAATTATTCCACAAAAAACGTGATATTAACAAACTGCTCCTAAAATTACCTCCTAAATCAGTGTGGTCACAGTACCAGCAGCATCAACATCAGCTGAAGAGTTATTAGAAAAGCAAACTTTTGCTGTGGCCAGGTGGTTCAGTTAGTTGTGGCATTGTCCCCAAACACCAAAATGTTGTGGGTTCAATCCCTGGTCAGGGCACATACCTAAGATGTGGTTCAATTATGGGAGGCAACCGATCGATGTTTCTCTCTATTTCTATCTCTCCCTTCAACACACATCCTCTCCACCCTCCCCATCCCCCGTCTCTTCCTCTCTCTCTAAAATCAATAAAAACTTATTCTCTGGTAAGGATTTTCTTTTTTTCTTTTTTTTAATCAGTATTTTTTAATTGTTGATATTGTACAGTTTTCTGTCTTTTACCCCGCCCTCAGCCCACCACCCCAGCCCTCCCCACCTTCCTCCCATTTCCACCCCCCATAGTTTTTGTCCATGAGTCCTTTATACTTGTTGCTCTAAACCGTTCCCCTTTTCCCCCGAAATTCCCTCCCCTCCCACTCTGGACACTGTCAGACTGTTCTCAAATTCAGTGTCTTTGTTTATATTATGCTTGTTTGTTTGTTTTGTTGATTAGGTTCCTGTTAAAGGTGAGATCATATGGTATTTGTCTTTCACTGCCTGGCTTATTTTGCTTAGCATGATGCTCTCCAATTCCATCCATGCTGTTGCAAAAGGTACGAGCTCCTTCTTTCTTTCTGCTGCATAGAATTCCATTGTGTAAATGTACCACAGTTTTTTGATCCATTCATTTACTGATGGGCATCTAGGTTGCTTCCAACACTTGGCTATTGTAAATTGTGCTGCTACAAACATAGGGGTGCATAGGTAGAAAACTACACAACACTGAAGAAAGAAATCAAGGAAGACACAAACAAATGGAAGCATATACCGTGTTCATGGATCGGAAGAATTAATATCATCAAAATGTCCATACTACCCAAAGCAATTTACAGATTCAATGCAATACCTATTAAAGTTCCAATGGCATATTTCACAGGATTTTCTTAAAAATGCAAATTCTTGAGCTGTTCCCTAGATCTACTAAATCAGGCATTCTGGGAGTGGGACCCAGCAATGCACACTTTAACTACCGTCCATGGGATTTGAATGCACCCTGAAAATTGGGAGCCACTGTCCTAGGAAGACTGCTCACTTACACTCACAGTTAGTTATCCTGATGCAGAGGTCTAGAGATCCATGGATGTAAGAACTACTTTCAAGAAGCACACACTTTAGAATGACTTCCAAACCAATCATGTCACTGACTAAGTCACAGGAAAAGTTGTTAAGGACACAAGATCTAGACAGAGGGAAAGAGGACCAGAGAAGGGAAACAGAGGAATGGCAAGGAGGCTGGGGAGACTGTGAACTGATGACCTTGATCAATTTCTATCTCCCCAAGTCATGCAGTGGTCCCAGAACCAAAACAGTCAATTAGTAGATGCTTGATAAATATTTTCAGAGCAAATATGAATAGAGTAGACAATTTTAGTTCATGTTCACTGTAGGAAATATTTTAGCATGTGCATAAATCATGCTCTGTGCATATTTTGGTTATAAGGCCTATCAGCTTTTAAAAATTGCTTTTACATTATGGTGTCCCTTAGTAAATGAGTGTTTTTCTATGTGATGTAGTTGAAATTCATAAGCCTTGTATGACATACATAAAAATCAGATTCAGCACATATTCAGACTTCATCACATACACTTCTTCAACTAAAAAGTAACTAAGTTTCATTTATGCTACAATCTGGAGGAAGTGGGGCAAGGAGCAGGAAGTGTTGCAGGACTGAAGAATGCCCCAGGAGGCAAAGATGGTGGAGCTATCTGCCTGCCTCTGTTAAAGAGCAGAGCATCAGTGATCAGCAACGGGACTGCTAAAGGGAGGAAAACGCAGGATAAAAGCTCTTGCCTCCTACAGGGGCCTAAGTGCTGCATCCCTTCCAGCCAGCTAGCTGCTCAGACATCTATGGCTTCCTGAAGGTCACTCTGAGGCAGAGGTAGTACCCATATCCAAATTCAACCTCAGATAAGCTCAGATTCTTTCCTTCTAGTTAAGGTGGCCTTTCCTGCAGGGCCACAGAGAAGGTGCTGAAACAAACCTCTCTCTCTAAGATGGTGACTGGGGCAGCAAGGGTGGTTTAGACACATCCCAAACCCACTAAAACATAAGGAGAGCAAAATGAGAGGAAAGGGAGTACTCTGACTTCTGGGGGCTACATAGAATCCTGTCCTCTTTAATCCCCCCCCCCCAAAGCCTTTTATCACCAGTTTTATGGAGATGTAGGTCTAGGCCAAAAGCTTTCGTTATGAACATTCTTAAGAAACTTCCCTGATGGCCACCTCTGACCTGTTCATTAACTACCAGGCCAGTTCCTGATTACAGTTTGTCAGAAATGTTTATTATCTTCTTGTTCTGAGGAGACAGGAAAGATTAAGAATGTTCCAGCCTTGACATGAGGCTCCACATCTGCGATACGCTTAAAATAGTATATAAATGGCAGAATAATTTCCTGGCGCAGCTCAACTGACAATTAATGAGAAGACCCCCAGAGAGATTAAGAGATTCTACTTTCTTTTAAATAGAGTTATCTGAGAAGTTATACAACTAAAGGACGTTTTATCTATAATAAACGGTTATCAGAGCTTGCTAATAACTGTTTTCTGATGGCACCGAAAGTTTGCGTTGGTCCCACGGAACCATGACAACAATTGCTTGTTTTGTAAAGAAGGGATTTAAGGAGAGATATTTCAGTTCTAACCACACATGTAAATTCTGAAGCTGTTTCAATTAGTTAACTTAGCAGCATTTTACAAATGAAAAGTTAATCTCTAAGCAGACAAAACATTATAGGATGGTCCACTGGGAAAAATAGAGTTATATGAGTATTGACTTGGTAAGGAGTTTTCTTCTTTTTAAACAATTTCTTGCAAACCACATCTTAAGCATCACTACTACACAGGAAAAAAGATGAGGTGTTAAGATAGAAATTTACTGTGAACAAAGGAACACTTGCCAGAGAACTAAAACTGTGTATTTCCGATTTCAGAAAACTGACAATGTGAATCAAACCTATAGTCCAGACTCACTGGTTTACTTCTCAAACTTCCGTGTGTAGAACATCTGTTAAAGCACAGCTCACCAGCCCCAGCCCAGGGATCCCAATTTGTTACACCTGGTGGGGAGGGGTGGGTTCCAGAATTTGTATTTTTTGATAAACTCACAGGTGATATGGACACTCCTGATGTTTGTTCCCTGTTTTGAGCATCAAAGAACCTATCCCTGCTGACTAGGCATTTTGAGAAGACATGCTGTGGTCAAAGTTATACTGCCAGGAACATCTGTATCTCTCTAATATAATCATGACTTTGAAAAAGTGACAGCGCAAATGAGTTTCAAAGACACTGATGCTGTCTTTGCTCACTCTTTCACCAGTACCTGGTCAGCGTGCAAACACAATGTTGTCTCAGGAGCAACAGTGAACTGGATACACATTTCAAGTGCTCCGTTCTGTGTCCGTCAACACTTATTCTAAGGAATCCAGGAATGCGCACTGACAACTGACAGATGCCTTTAATATAACACAGAAGTTGGACAGGGACAGCCTCCCCTAGCGGAGAGTCATGTTCCCACTGATTCCCATCCAGGATCCAGCCACCCCCACCTCAACCTCTTCAGAAGAGAAGTAAATGGGAACTGTGTAACTATTTATTGAGCTGAGTCTACAAAATCTTGGACTCCTGGTAGCATTTTGTACAAATAAAAGGAAACACATAGAATGTGCAAAGTAAAATAGTATGGTTTGTTAAATTCTTCAAATCGAAGTTATCACCTAGCAGTTTATTGTAGCTCTGGAACCAAAGAGAATACATGTGTCCCTGGCATATTAATACCCGATAAACTGACTGAATTGTTTATATGCAATGGTACCATTGGAGATTTCTTAGTAAGAACTTGGTGACTCAACTTCATTTTCAAAAGATATTATTAGTTGGAGCCTCTGTGGGGCAGGGGCATGGGGGTAGTGAATCTAAGGAAAATCTCTGTATGTTCTGCTCAGTTTCGCTGTGAATCCAGACCTGCTCTAAAAAATAAAGTTTACAGTAAAATATTTTACAGATAGGAGTTTAAACACAAAAGTGATTAATGTTGTGACTTCCTTTTCTAAGCAAGTCAATAACTTACAACAATCATCTTTTAAATGTGCCAAAAAGTTACATAAATTGGTAATTTGAAGTCCACATCTTACTCATTATAATGTTTACAATGTTGTATAAACATTCAAGGGGGAGATGAGGGGAACACTCAGGTATAGGACTTATCCCTTTGTTTTAAGCTTTCTTGCTCTCATATGTTCTCCCTGAATTTTGAGGCCAAAGACTTGTTTCAGGAATCCTCAGGCTTCAGCAGACTGCCAGCCTGAACTTTCAGTAAATACTGAAAGAAAAAAAAAGGACCATTTTAATAATATCTGCTTGTACCCAGCACCACCTGGCAACAAAAGAAGTTCCCAGAAGGCAGCATCCTGCTTTCTAGGAATGCTCACAGTGACTTAGCCATGCATGTGTGCTCACATGCCCACATACAACACACATCAGCAAAGGGGCTCTTCACACTTGAGTGCCCTATTCATTCATTTAACAAACATGCATTCTCATCTCTCATCTACTTCAGTCTCTTGATGAGTTTTGTGATTCAACAATGTCAACTCTGGAGACGGACCGTCTGGGTTCAAATCTGAGCTCCACCCCTCGTTAGTGCTATGGCATTGGATAGGTTTCTATACCTAATATTTCTCCTATGAAACATGGATAATAATTGTACCTATCTGCATTAGTTATCTTCCAATATGTAACAAACTATTCCAAAATTTAGCAGTTAAAGAAAAACACTTATGATCACACAAGTTTCATTTTGTCAGCAATCCAGTTTCTATTAACTTAGCTTCTAGCTCATGGTCATTCAGCAGACAAGCAGCTGGCCTAGGCTACAGTCTCATTTGAAGGCTTCCCTGAGGGAGGGCAAGACCTGCTTCCAGACTCACTCACCTGGTTGTTGGCAGGCCGTGGCCCCTCTATGCAGGACTCCTTCACAATGGCTGGCTTTCCCCAGAACCAGTGATGCAAAAAAGAATAAGAAGAGAGCACCCAGGATAAAAGGAACAATTATCATAACCTCTAATTGCAAGTGACACCCCATCACTTCTGTGATATTCTATTTGTTAAAAATAAGTCACTAAATCTTGTTTACACTCAAGAACATGAATGCCAGTCTCCGGGACTATCTTAAAAGCTGCCTATCACAGCCTACTCTCTCACCCCCAATGATTCACGTCTTTTCCACATGGAAAGATATTCGTCCTTTTCCAAGGACCCCCAAAATGTCATCTAATGATGGCATCAACTCAAGTCCAGAATCTTGTCTAAATCAGGTCCAGGTGCAGATGGTTTTCTTCAGATATAGTTCCCGAGTACAGCTCTTCAAATGTAGATGCTAACCTCAAAAAACTAAAAAGTTTCCTCTCCATGCCCTCCAGAATGCAGTGGTGAGGCAAGCAGGGGATACCTAGCATACACATTCCTGTTCAAATGGGGATAACCGGGAGGTTTGGGGTGGGTAGGTCACTGGTCCATAGGAATTCTAAAATCTAGCCAGAAAACTGTTGAGAGTTCTGAGATTGGCTCTCAAGGCCTAAGAATAATTCTCCATGGCTCTCAGCTATGTCCTTCAGGCTTTTGGCTCTAGTCTCCAAGTCATCCTTCCTTTTATTAATGGAAAGTAGGATGTGTTTGCAGCTGAACATTTCACCCATCCTGATTCCTGCCAATAGGATTCTGAGGATTCAGACTTTTCTTCATCCTGCCTAGTCTCTCCTCCATTTAAGGTTTCATGTTTCTGCATATGTAACTGTTATAAGAACCTAGTGGGGCTCCCGTGAATCTGAGTTCACTCCATTAGACAAAAGTTACACCTACAAATCTCTTTCAAATGAGTCCCTCTCTATCCTTGTGCTCTTATTGAGATGGCTAAGAGACAACCGTACCTTAAACTTGCCAGAAGCCTTATTGTTTAATTAAAAGGATCTGTTAGGTACACCCTTACCTTCTTTAAACAGCCTTCTGTGCAGCTGAACAGTACACTGAGGCTCTGCTACAACTTCATAACTTTATGAGGCCTTAACAAAAGGTTACAGTCACATCCTCAGGTTCATCTTTAGACTATGTTTTTTGCTCTGTATTTGATCTTTGCTTAGAAGCCATTTCTTAATTTAAGCTTCTTCTGCCATTTAAAGAGATGGAGAATTTCCAAAACCATCAATCCCTAACTCCTTTTAATTTATCCCTCTATTTATTTCTCTCCTCTCATAGTTTACTGTTATCAAGAAAAAATGAGGCAGCATCTTCAACAGTTTGCTTATAAATCAGCCAGTTTATTACCCACATTTTTCTATTGTCCATGTAACTTCAGGCCAAGTTTTGTGAAACTTTCTGCTTCTAAATAACAAAGATCCCCAGTTCTCCAATATTCTTCACTTTTCTGCAAATTTTCACCCTCTGTGTCCTCAAAGTCCCATATTCTATGACGCATGTATTCAAGGTACTTTAAACTTTCATTAACATTCTCCTAAAAATCTTATATCTTTCCTAACTTCTGTCACTACCTAGTTCCACATTTTATGGATTTATTACAGCAATGCTCCCCCTTCTAGGTATGAGAATCCATATTTAACTACTGCTACCTAACAATTCGCCTCAAAGCTTAGTGATTTTAAACAACAAACATTTTATCTCAGTTTCTGTGAATCTGGTTGCAACCTAGCTAGCTACCTCTGGCTCAAGGTTTCTCATAAGGTTTCAGTCAAGATGCGATCTCATCTGAAGGCTCAAATGAGATGAGAGAGGGAGGGATTCGGTTCCTGGCTCACACAGAGGTTTGTCAAGCTTCAGTCCCTTACCACATGGCATCTATACATGGCATAGGGCTTCTCCCATAGTACACAATTAGAGAGAGAGGGAGGGGGAAAGGAAGAGGAAAGAAGGAAAGAGAGGAAGAAGGGGGAGAGAAGGAGGAGGCCAGATGAATGGCGGGAGAAAGGGGAATGGGGAAGAAAGAGAAGAAAGAAGGGAGAGCCCAAGAGAAAATCCAAGAAGGAAGCCACAGTCTTCTGTAATCTAATCTCAGTACAGGCATAGCTTCTTTCAATGAATTTCATGGATGCTGTAATTTTTATAAATTATAGGCAAGACTCTCCACCAGCAAAAAGATTATGATTTGCTTTATTGGGGTGGTCTGGAACCAAACCTGCAATGCAACATCCCATCATCATTTTCTACACATTCTTTATCCCATGCCATATTTCATTAGGAGAAAAATCCCTGTTCATTAGAAGGCAGTCCCTAAATACAGCCCTTAGTTAAGAGAAGGGATCACACTAAGGGCATGAATGCCAGAGGTAGGGATTATTGCAAACAGTCTTAAAGGTTGCTCGCCTACTACACTATCTCACAGAGTCTCTGTAAAGATTAATTGAGTTAAAACATGAAAAATGTTTAAGACAGTACTAGGAAGTACTCTATAAGTGGGCTCTTATCCATACTATGATGATGATGATGATGATGATGAAGCAGCTCATCTTAAGCAGGACTCAGCAAATTTATTCTGTAAAGGGCCAGTTAGTAAATATTTTAGGCTTTGCAGGCCACATACAGTCTGTTGCATATTCTTATTTGTGTGCCTGTTCTATTTAACAATGTTTTAAAAATATTAAATCCTTTATTAGCTTCAGGTATGTGCATAAAGAGGTCACCGGCTGTATTTAGCCCATGGGCCATAGTTTGCTAATTCCTAATATTAAGGCACAATTTTGAGGGCTACAGAGGGATTGGTATTACATAGCATGCGATTATGTTATACAGCATGCCATTACCTGTGCACTGATCTGACAGGTATAATGCTATTTAGCGAAGGAACATTACTTTACATGCCAGGGGAAGGCAGCCCAGCCAGTTCCTGTAAGGAATGCCACACTCTTTCCTTGCCAATACAGCCTTAATGGGAGCAAGTAAAGAAACAGAACCATATAAACTATAGTGGAATTTGGGAAGTTGGATATAATTACCTAAGTTGAAATTTAGCCAGCACAGGGAGTGGGGTGGAGGGGAATGTCATGTAACCTATTAGACTCAAGACAAAATTTGATCATGATTTCATATTCAATTATAAAAACAAGAATTCCAACAAAAAAGCTTTCAGCCCACATTATTAGACCTGCATGTGGCTTTGGTGCCAAATCCATGGGAAGAGTGAGAGGTACTGCAGGTAGGACTCTGTGAGTTGTGAGGTATTGAGCTCTAATTTCCTTGATAGTCTATCCGGTAAGGCCTCAATGTGATTTTTCCCAACTGGCTCTTCCAATTTTAGGGGATTATAAAATAAACTGTCAGCACTGAAACTAAGCAGGTGTTAAAAGCAGGGTCTAGAAAAGCAGGATACTCCCCCTGCTGGATTTAGGAACATGGCCACATGTTCAAAAACAAGGAAACTTACAGTTTCCACCTATCATTCAAAACCAGTATTAGGAACTCTGCATCTTTTAAACAATCACCACCACCTTATATCTCACAGGACTTTTAACTGCAAAGAGCAACATTAACAAGGTATTGGGTAAGAATAGCACTTTCAAATTGCAACTTGCTTTAATGGAGATGGAAAATAGGTTTTATCTTTTGTGCCAAGTGTGATCAATTGGTAGTCACCGCATAAGTCACAGTGTTATAAAAGTTTCCAAGTCCATGCTTGTGCTTAACCCAAAAAGGAGGATATATAGTACCAGGATCAATTTGTAACTTCTTCCAGGGGCATGGAATAAGGGTACACATGCCAGGTGTCTGCCATCCAACTAGCATGCAAAAGTGCAGTATTATTATTTCCTCCAACATATTTATATTTAATTTGCAGAAGAAAATTGTTATTGTTTCAATCAAAATTCTACTGCAAAGCCAGCTTTCACAGTTTGAGAATGCTGATTTTTAAATTTGACACACAATGCTGATCATTTAAACTCAGAGACCATGTTCTACTGGCCATCAACCAATCTAAAATTAAATTTAATGCCATAATTACCAACATAAATCACGAGGTACATTTTTTACATGGCACCTTTATGAGACATGGGATAATCATCTCAGGGAATCTTTAAAACCACAACTGTGTCTCTTCTGGAATAGTTTTATCCCAGAATTTTCATTCCAATTTATAATTACTTACTATGAGCTAAAAAAGAGTTGTAACGAGACTCAGGGGTAGGAAAGGAGATATAGCAGAAATACTGCACACATCAGAGTTTCCGGAGCTGTGTATCTTGCAAGGGTTGTTGAGGGCCATTATTTACCTACAGGATGCCTTGTTCCATGATTCTAAAAATCTCATGTGTTTAAGAGAGTTTATGCCAAGGCTATGCCATGCCAAGTAGACCATCCTGCAGAAGGAAGACTGATATTCAAAACTAACAAGAGTCACCTGTGTCTACTGACATCAAGAATAGGAGCTCACTGATGCAAAAGGTCAGGACAATGACAAGAACTCTTCTCAGTCCACCTAAGGTTCTGTGAGCCACCTTGGGACCTGGGTGCTCTGGCATTCACAGGGACATGAGTCCTGAGTTCAATGGTGAAAAACTTCATTCTATTTCTACTAGAGAGATGAAACAGCCATCAGAATGCATGGACATGCGCTGTGCCTCTTCTGACTCCTCTGTTTGGCCTATACCAGGAAAATTCCTGCCTATTCAAATCATTGAAGAATTTACTAGATTATAACAGTTATCAGATACCGTTTATGTGGCATATCAGGAAATGCAGAAAGGATTAGAGCTGTCATAGTAGCTAAAAAAAAAAAAAAAAAAAAAAAGCTAAGCTAAAATAGCTAATTATTCAGTCACTGTAGTTTTTTAAAGAGATTACGAGATTATGATGTTCTACAAAATATCTTAATCAGTGGTTGCAAGTGACAATGGTTCTCAATTTTGACCTCATATTAGAATCTCTTGTGGGGCTTTTGCAAAATACTGAGAAACATCCTGATGTTCTGACTGACTGGTCTGGGGAGGGATGCAGGCATTTTTATTCTGAAGTCCTAGGTGTTTCTAATAAGTAGCCTGGGTTGAGAAGCACCAGTCCTATGCCCTATGCTATGGGAAGATTCTCAGTCTGGCAGCCCTCAGCCCTTATCTTGCTTTACTACTTAAACAGTGCAGGATGTTAGAAATAGTAAACTTTCTGAGGCTGTTCTATCAGCCCTAAAATGGGAAGCATACCAATTTTGGGGTCATAGTGCGGTTCCTAGCAACAGCGCATGTTCGGTGAGTGACACATCCGTTGAACCACCAGAAGTTTGGAATAAATGGCACTATGTAACATGTGCTCTAGGATCCAAAGGCCTCTGCTCCACAGTTAATGTACAAGCTTTGGGGGACCTCAAGGTAGTAGCATAAATAGGGAAAAAAGAGGGCTATTAATGAAGCTAAAATGTAATTCAACTCATCAACATATGAAATGAGATCATCATTATCATGTAAATTTCCCACTTCCCTCTAGAAAACTCCTTAGGCTGTTCACCATCCTTTGGTTAGATCCCTCCCAGCAAAGAGAGTGAGACAACACCACAGACACATCTGGGTTCCAAGCCTGGCCACTCAGCTCGATGGCACATGTACTAGAGCATGCTGCTCCTTTTCTCCCAGTCCCAGCTCCTGAATTCTGCAAAACTCAGACATTAATACCTGCCCTCTGGGGATGTTGTGAGGATTAACTTAAATAATATTTCAACATACTTTCTGCAGCACAGTAAACATTAACTGTGTGCTACTTCTGTTTTTCTTTCCATTACCACCTACATACAGGCTGTTCCTATATCAATTTTATCTTGTTTTTCTTGATGCTCACTATACTTGGGTTTTATGCACTAAAAATGTTAACAGAGAAGGGAAGGTCCTACAGAGTGAGTGATTTTTCCACAAACTCCAAACACTGCTAGAAATGACTCTGAAACACGGAGAAAATGGTTCTGATGTGTCTGGGTACATCTGCTGACATCATTTTGGATGATTCGGCCCAAGCTGTCATCAGCCTCCACAGTCTCAGCCTCCCTGCTATTCCTCTGCAAGCAATTCCCACTGATCCAACATGATCCTCCAGCGTTAACAGTTTTTGCTTTAAAACCTACAGTTAAAAAGATATTGCATGTGGACATGACTGTGTTAACATCTCAGCCTGCAGTTTTCTGGGTCTTTCATGCATACACCCAACTTGCCTTAAAATCATTGAATTTTGAATGCATGAGGTATAAGTCCTCATTTTCACTAGTCTATTTTAATATTTTATAGTTGGAATAATTTTAGGTTCTGAGTTCTCTCACCAGAGGATTTAAATAGATACCCTTTAGAAAATTCTGTGAGTGAACAAGAACCACTGTTATGCTTATATTTCCTAGATAACCAGGACTTCCACTCCCACATTATGCCATGATAGGACTGTAAATCCATTCTGTGGGGTTACTGAAACAGTACTGAATTTTTCACATGACATTGGATTTCAGGTTCTGCATGTGATTTATTAGTACTACGTCTTGCCAGTTGAGTACTAGTTCTGCTTAGAAGTGGGTTCCTTGAATTGATTGGCAAGTGGTGGCAAACAGCTTTGTAGCCTCAAGTTCTTGGGTTCAGAAAAGGCAACAGCATAAGTAGAATGTAAAAAAAAAGTGTACTTAATTATTTTTTAGAATATGATCTTCAATTCCGTTTCACCAAATACCCTTGACCATGTCCTTGACTGATGGTAATCTGTGGGAGATGGCACAAGAAAACTTGCTAGAGGCATGAGTTTCAAATGCTTAAGGAACATGTCCTCAGTTTCTCTATTTTCCATAATTATAAACTGATGAAATGTGACCTTTCAAACTCTGGCTCCTAATTCCTAACCATTTTGCAAATGGAGAACTTTACCTGTTGAGTCCTAACTAGCAGCATCTTAGTAACTCTGTGCTCAAGTAGCAAGGTGAGTTCCCAAACTAGAAATGAATATGGTACTTTGTATAGCTATAATTAAATGCTTACCTTCCCAGTCTTATAATTAGAATAACAGAAGCATGGAATTTTGTCACGGTAAATGTTATGGATAGAATGTTTGTGCCCGCCCCCCACAAATTCATGTGATGAAATTTAACCCCCAATATAATGGTATTAGGAGATGGGGCCTCTAGACTATGGAAGGTGATTACTAGGCCTTGAGGGCAGAGCTGTCATGAATGTGATTAGTGCCCTTCTAAAAAATTTCCCAAAGAGCTTTCACACTCCTGATATGTGATGACACAACGAGAAGATGGCCGTCAATGAACCAGGTCCCTCACTGGATACCAAGTCTGCTGTGCTTTGAGCTTAGACTTCAAATCCTCCAAAACTGTGAGTAATAAGACTTTGCTTTTTAGGTTGCTCAGTCTGTGATATTTCTGTTATACCAGCCTGACACAGTAAGAGAAGTGAAGGAGGCACAATT
Source organism: Glossophaga mutica (assembly GCA_039655065.1). NCBI lineage: Eukaryota > Metazoa > Chordata > Mammalia > Chiroptera > Phyllostomidae > Glossophaga > Glossophaga mutica. The sequence continues at coordinate 139,022,565 of CM077305.1, read as the reverse complement.
TGGTTCAACTTAACGTTTCTCAGATGGGAAAATTAAAGTTAAGTGATATGATTAAAGACATAATTTCTTGTGCCACCAAAATAGGGACTGAAAACCAATCTTTTACTCAAGAATTTCCTCATTTAAGGTTTTAGAGTCCCTTTGTTTCTTGTGTATTTGGTTTGGTTTTCGAATTACTATGACAAAGATCTTTCCTTTAAAAAAACTTAGAAATCATGATGATCACTTAGTAAGTTATATAATATTTAATCAACGGGTTGTACACCAGAAACTAATATAATAGTCTACTGTAATTGAAAAATAAAAATGATTTAAATGTAATAAAAATAAACACAAAACTTTGTTGCTCTTAAATTTTACTTAACATTCAAAGTAAGACTGTAAACACACCCATCTATCATGATGCATAAATGTAAAATTATCAGTCATGGTCACTCTACACTCCGATGAACACATTGTTTGGAAATCTGATAACCTAATGACCATTTAAAAAAGCATCTGATCTGGAGTCAGATGACCTGGGCTAGAATCAAAGTCCCATCCATTGTTCATGGGGAGCCCATGAGCAGGTGCTTCCGTCTGAGGTTCAATTTCCTCAAAAGAACCACCCTGCTCTTCCTCATGGGCTTAGCCAAAGTTTAAAATGGTGTAATGTATGTGAAAATGCTTTTGCAAACTGCATATAAAGTGCTGTACATGTATCATTGTTATTTTAATTGTGACCATCACTGGCAATTATTACTTTGTTAATAGCATTACTTCTTTTCTTTCAGTAAGTACAATGCCAGCTGCTAAGGGGACAGGATGAATGGATTATGCAATAAAGCCCCTGAGAATCTAAGGGACACAGAAACAAGAAAATAGAAAATCACAAAGTAATATGTGCACAGACATGAGCTGGTGTTTGAGTAAATTGTGCTGGTGGTAGGGAGCTATCTTGGATTAAGATTAACTATCTTGCCTTCCGGGTCCTAACTGTAAAGAATCTTTTCTACAAATGCCATCTCTGAGTAACGTTATGTTATGCACATTAGGTTTCCTGTCATTCTCTTTTTCCTTTCTTTCCAGGCACAGAAAATACAAAGAGGAGCAAAAAAAACCCCCCAAAAACAAACAAAAAACCAAGCCCTTACTTCATGATATTTATTCAATGAACTGTGGAAGATGCTACAAAGATTCAAAGTATTCCATAGGACTCCCAATCTCTTGGGAATAGCCCACACCCCACATTTTCCCCCAGAATACCCACCACAGACATTTGTAAGGGTTCTAGCATCGGGTCTTCTACCACCTGTCTCAGCATCCCCCATGAATCCATGCCTATTCTCCTTCTCAGGCTTTTCAGTTCCTTAGCGGGAAAGCAAAGTTCACATATGAAACTTGGGCTCCACTATAAGCCCAACCCAGGGAAATGGGTGGAGGTAAGTCGATTCCACTGACATGGGCTTGCCTAAGAGCTGTTTCCAGACCTACAGCTAATGCTTCATGAGAGATTTCAGTGACTCAATTTGCTGATCACTTGCCTAGAGGCCATGACCTCAGTGTGTTTCTGGTTCCAAGTTCTGCAGATGTTCTTGATCCTGTTTGGAATGCACACACTAGAAACCCTGGAAAGCAGTGGCCTTTTCATAAGGCAGCTCTCACTTGGTGGTCATATGGGAGCCATCTGTGAGAAGGCACCACCCTGCACAAAGCCACCCACCTTAAGTACCACAAGAGCCCGCAGGTCAGAGATCTTGGGAGATCCTTGCACAGCGGGGTTCTCTTTGACAAGCCAAGGCAAGCTTCTGGGAACAAGGTCCCACAGAAAGCATCTGCTATGTGTGGACATCTGCCAGGGCAAACTTGTTTCTTTCTCTAGAAGACAACCTTCTTACTCTGATGGCTTAATCACAATGGGGATTCTGGATTTCTGAATGCTAACACTGGAGACATTTTCTCAAGAATGGCCCTTTTGTCTAAGAGGGAGCCCTCTGCCAAAGCTACATACCTAAATTTCTCTTCAATTGCTACCCCACCCTCATAATTCTAGGCTGCTTTCTCCAGATGACTCATGTGTTGTGTTGTGTCACGGAAAATACACTGGACTAGAAGTCAAGAGTCTGGCTTTTGTGTTATCTGTGTGAGCTTGGGCAAGTCACAGAATCCCCCCTGGCCTCAGGTTTCCCATCTGTAAAATGAAAGAGTTGGGCTCAGCAAACTTGATTATTCCTTTGAGCTATAAACACTGAATTTTCTATGCCTTTTGATTATGTCCCATATTTGACAGCATCAGTCATGTCCTGGACTCTGGCAAGTTCAGGATCTATGTAGCAAAACAGTCAAGAGAGGGAGAAGTCTGATTTCCAGAGCCAGTGACTTCATCTAGATTTGCCTTCTCTAATTGTGAGAATCCACGTTCAACAGTAAGGGCAGCTGTCTGTCATCTCCCATGCTTCTCACATGGGCATGGAAGTGATCTCTTCTCCCGTTTCGGGATGTAAGTATAGCATTCCTCATCCCTGGGTGTAGGGGTTATTTGCCCATGCCACTCTCTGACTCAATAAGAGTTTATTTAAATTTTGAACATTTTTCTGGTAAAATCCTTAGAGAATATATGAATGAGATGATTATATTGGAACAATTATTCAAACAAAAGTTCAGGTATTTATTATTTGTCATAAATGTAACCTCTCAAATTACCTTCAATTTAATTTCATGGTGAGAAAATATCTCTTCTGACTTGTTTTTTTGTCCCCAAACATTAATTCTAGGCTACTACAAATACTTGAGAACTTTTCAGTGCTTTTATGTCATTTTTGAATCATTTTTTCTCATTATCATTTTATGCATGTTTTTACTATTCATAAGATACCTGACACTATGGTATAAAAAAATCTTTACAGTTTTCATTTTGCACATGTTCCATGTCTTCAAGAGCTGACTAAAGAATTTATAAAATAATCGAAACAAATGTGATACACACAAAAGTTACCATATATCAAGATACAATGATCACATAAAATTCTTGAGCAAAATTAATTGTGCATTATTATGTATGACATATAAAGTTGAAAGAATTTCGGTACATTGCAAAGTGGTGTTTAGATTTGGTAATTATTCAGAGAATACCCTCAAGTCTAGGATTACGCTGACCAAACAGAACAAATGTAGACCTGGGAGTCCTATTTGGCTAGACTAGCTCTCCACCCACTCTAGTGGGGTACATGCATTTCCTGGGTTGAGAAAACAGAGAAGCAGCACTGAAGATATTCGGGGGTTTCCTCCCACAACATCCCATGGAAATGACACCTATCCTTAGCAAATTTAAATTTTGGCCTCATGGCCTCATTTACTGCAGTTTACTATTAATTGCTCCCAGTTTCAGTTCTGAGGGAAACCAGTACAGATCCTCACAATGTGAGTATTTTAAAGAGTTAGACAATTTGTTCTTTAATCCTTTGTTTGGATATGATTCTTTTCCATAAAATTACTTCCTTCAGGGTTTAAGGCTTTTATAAAAATCTCTCCAGATTTCAAAGCATATAATATGTAAATAATATCATACACGTATGTGCACACAGTGAGAAAACTTAACTTTCTGCTTATATGCTGTTATCCCCTTAGATTTCTGATGATTTTTCTACATAAGGCTCAGAGCTAATCACTAATACTTTACTGTAAGAATAAGCCTTAACAATTTTATTAATCCTGAGAGCTGCTTGAGCCTCATCTGAGAAACCTGGTAAACTGTGGGACAGAATTTAAAAACAAAAACAAAACAGGCCAGTGTACAGTGATTGGTGTCTAAATGATCCCATCGGGTACCTTAACCACGTATAGTGTCCATGATGGAATAAGACAATTATTCTTACTTTGAGTTTAAATTTCCCATATAATTGATGCACAGGTTGAAAGTTTCTTTTGAAGAATGTGAAGTTCAGAGCAAAAAAAAAAATGTTTATTAACTCTTTCTCTATTCCATTTTCTATATGTTCAGGGAAGGAAAATACTGCATTGGGTTGGCCAAAAAGTCCATATAGTTTTTTTCTGTAGAATAAAAGACACATTTTTCATTTTCACCAATAACTTCATTAATTTGGATAGTTTGAGTATGTTGGCTATCTCCTGCTATTGGCTTCTAATAGGTAGAGGCCAGAGGAGCTGCTAAATGTCTTCCAATGCACAAGACAGCCCCACAGCAAAGAATTATTTGGCCAAAATGTCAATAGAATCAAGAAACTTCACAAACCACTTTTGACACATTTTATCAGTCACAATTCCTTCTCCATACACTGCACAAATCTTTTTTTTTTTTTTTTTTTTTTTTTTGCATTTCAGTTGCATTTTTCCCTTACTTGAAATTAAAAAGCAACATATGGCAAAAATGTTGCTGATTTTCTTCCATCTTCAATATTAAAATGGCCACACAAAAATTCACCAATTTTGATAACTTTTTTTAAACAGACACTAATATGACAGCTGTCACAATGCAATCTAGCAAAGTCATTTCTAATGAAGTTAAAGAAAACTAAGCACTACTAGAACCACTGTACAGAAAAAAAAATTGGCCAGCTGAATATTTAAAGAAAATCGACATGCTTCTGTCCTGGCTGGTGTGGCTCAGTGGATTTAGCATCAGTCTGCAAATTAAAGGGTTGCCAATTTGATTCCCAGTCAGGGAACATGCCTGGGTTGCAGACCAGGTCCCTAGTACGGGTGCATGAGGGGCAACCACACATCAATGTTTCTCTTCCTCTTTTTCTCCCTCCCTTACCCTCTTCTCTAAAGATAAATGAATGAAATCTTTTTTAAAAATGACATGTTTCTGTTGAGTACCTATATTTTCAAGGCTGGATTTCAATAACAAACAAGATTATTTGGTGACCTTTTTGCCTTATGTACCTATGAGCCATTAAGTTAGAACATTTTATCTTGAATTTAAACCTGATCTTTCTTTTTTCAGTTTTGTTTTGTTTAGTTTTTATTATTGTTTAAGCTGTTACAGTTGTTCCTACTTTTCTCCCTTTCCTCTCTCACACCCAGTCCTACACTCTCCCACCCAAAGGCAATCTCCACATTGTTGTCTCTGTCCATGGTTGTGCATAAATATTCTTTGGTTAATCCCTACACCATCTTTCCTCCTGTACCCCAGCCCTTTCTGGCAGCTGTCAGTCTGTTCTATGTATCTAAGCTTGTGTTACTATCTTGTTCATTAGTTTATTATGTTCATCAGATTCCACACAGACAGATCATGTGGTATTTTTCTTTCACTGACTGGCTTAACTCACTTAGCGTAATTTTCTCCAGGTCCATCCATGCTGTTGCAAAATGTAAGAGTTTCTGCTTTTTTTCTACTGCAGCATAGTATTCCATTGTATAAATATACCACAGTTATTTTTATCCACTCATTTATTGATGGACACTTAGGCTGTTTCTAAATCTTGGATATTGTAAATAGTGCTGCTATAAACATAGGGGTGCATATATATTTTTTGTATCACTGTTTCAGGATCTTTGGGTATAATCTTGGAAGTGGAAATGCTGGGTCAAAAGGGAGTTCCATCTTTAATTTTTTAAAGGATACTCCATATTGTTTTGCACCAGTCTGCATTCCCACCAACAGTGCATAAGGGTTCCCTTTTCTCCACATCCTCACCAACACTTACTGATGGAACCACCTATCAAACCAAATTGTTGATTTATAGATGGTAGCAACTCTGACAGGTGTAAAGTGATGATATCTCATCGAGGTTTTAATTTGCATTACTCTGATGATTAGTGATGTTTGGCATTTTTCATATGTCTACAAGTCCTCTGTATGTCCTCTTTGGAGAAGTGTCTATTTAGGTCTTTTGACCATTTCTAAATTGGGTTGTTTGTCTTCCTGGCTCTGAGTTGTATTAGCTCTATGTATATTTTTTAGATTAGACCATTGTCAGATATATCAAGGCGAAAATGATTTTCCATACAGTAGTTTCCCTATTTGTCTTGCTGATGGTTTCTTTGGCTTTAAGAAAGCTTTTTAATTTGAAGTAGTTACATTTATTTACTTTCTGCTGTATTTCCAGTGCCTTAGGAGATATATCATCAAAGATACTTTTATGTTAAATATCTGAGATTTTACTCCCCATGTTTTCTTCTAGAATTTTTATGATTTCATGATTTACATCTAAGTCTTTTATTCATTATGAGTTTATTTTTGTGTACAATGTTAAGTTGGTGGTCTAGTTTCATTTTTTTTTTTTTACATATACCAGTTCAGTTTTCCCAAAACCACTTATTAAAGAGATTGTCTTTGCTCACTTGTATGCTCTTGCTACCTTTGCCAAATATCAATTGCTCATACAGATGTGGGTTTATTCCTGGTCTCTCTATTCTGTTCCATTAATCTATGTCTGTTCTTGTGCCAGTACCCAGGGATGCAAGGTTGGTATAATATTCATAAATCAATAAATGTAATTCATCACATAAAATGAAAGACAAAAATCACACAATCATATCAATAGATGCAGAAAAAGCATTTGATAAAATCCAGCACGCATTTATGATAAAATTCTTAGCAGAGTGGAAACAGAGGGATCATACATCAACATAATAAAGACCATTTATGAAAAACCTACAGCTATTATCATTCTCAATGGCAAAAAAATGAAAAGTGTTCCCCTCAAGATCAGGAAAAAGACAGGGATGTCCACTTTCACCACTCTTATTCAACATAGTTCTGGAAGTCCTAGCCACAGCAATCAAACAAGAAAAAGAAATAAAATGCATCTGAATTGGTAAGGAGGAAGTAAAACTCTTATTATTTGCAGATGGCATGATATTGTACATTGAAAACCCTATAGAACCCACCAAAAAACTATTAGACCTAATAGATGAATTTGGCAAAGCAGCAGGTTACAAAATTAATACCCAGAAATCAATGGCATTTATATACACCAATAATGAGCTATCGAAAAGAGAAACTAAGGAAACAATTCCATGTACTAACACAACAAAAAATAAGCTACCTAGGGATAAACTTAACCAAGGAAATAAAAGACCCATACTCAGAAAACTATAGGCTACTGAAGAAGGAAATCGAGGAAGATACAAATAAGTGGAAGCATATACTGTGTTCATGGATTGAAGAATCAACATCATTAAATGGCCATTCTACCCAAAGCAATCTATATATTCAATGCAATACCTATTAAAATACCAATGGCATATTTCACAGAACTAGAACAAGCACTGCAAAAATTTATATTGAACCAAAAAAGACCCAGAATAGCCATAGCAATCTTACAAAAGAACAAAGCTGGAGGTATCACAACTCCTGATATCAAACTACACTATAAGGCCACTGTAATAAAAACAGCCTGGTACTGGCACAAGAGCAGACATATAGAGCAATGGAATAAAATCAGCCTTGCACACTGCTGCTCAACCTTATTTCCTATACCACTAGCCTCAGTGGCTGCTAATAGAGTGTCAGCCACTTAGAAATCTAAAATTCATTCTCTGAATTGTTCTCATCAAATTCAACCATTAGACCTATAGTTGAATTTGATTTAAACTAAAGCAATGGTCTGAAAACCAGAGGCAAATATGTTTCTCATATCCATAATGATACTAAGTTCTTCACTATGAAGAAGCTCTTCTAATTCATTCAAACAGCAAATGGTAATTAAGTCATTACTAATTGACTCCTTGCAAGGCACTATGCAAAGTACTCAGAGTAAAACAGTGAGAGAGCTTACTCTCTGATGTGAGGCAGAGATGGTTAAATAAGTTTTTATAAGCAGTGTGTTAAGGTTTACATTAGATAGAGAAAGGACTGATAACTCAGCTTTGCAGAGTGCAGATAGAGAAACCTCCTGAGCCAGGTGATGAAAACACTGAGTTGTAAAGAAAGGTGAAGGGAAAAAGGGGAAAATGTTCTGGGCATCAATGCAAAGTAGAGGAGGAGAAAGAAAATGAGAGGAATGAATGAGAGAACTGCATGGGTGAACAGATCTGGTGATATGATGAGGGCAAGAGTGACTACATGAATGATGCTTTAATGACAACATACATGAAGCTGGAGTGTAGCTCTGCAGGGCTGAGTAAACAGCAAGAGACCCGAAGCTTATAGTAGCTGTTAGTGCTGCTGACCGACAGTCCCCCTCCCTCCCCATGGACACACAGCAGGGTTGTCTTCCTGGCTCTCCGTAGTTGGATGCAGCCACATGACTAGTTATGGCCATGAGTTGTGAGCTGAAGTGTCACTTCCAGGACAGAGCACTTAATTGCTGAGGTGTGACACTCCAGAGCTCCTTTTCTCTCTGATTGAACAATAAGTAATACTTGTGATGGAGGTGTCCAGGCAGCCTGAGTCCTGAGTGGACTACAATGAGCAAAAGCCCATTGCTAAGCTGAGTTGCTCTTGAGAGATAATTCATCTGTGTTGTGCTGAACTCCTGAGAGTGCAGGTTGTTGACACCATGGATTAACCAACAACCCAAATGAAACCTGTCCTAACATATTCAGGATGAGAGTGGCAAGAAATGCCCCTAGCCATGCTGAGGAGCATGTATCACATGCGGAGAGCATTGGAACCCTTTAAAATATTTTAAGGAAGGTTTTAATAAAATTTGCATGTTAACATTGATCACTCTGACAGCAAGGTCCAGAGTGGATTGGAGGGGGCAATATGAAAATCTCAAATTCCTGAATAGCATCTCTTCTAGACGTATTTTATTTCCCTTTCTTTTTTAAAAAATACTCACTGGAGGATATGTTTATTTATTTTAGAGAAAGAGAGGAAGGGGGAGAGAGGGAAAGCGGGGAGGGAGGGAAAGCGGGGAGGGAGGGCGAAAGAGAGAGAAACAAAAACATCAATGTGAGTGAGAAACATCGATTGATGCCCCGACCAGGGATCAAACCTACAACGTAGGTATGTGCCCTGACCTGGGACCTAACCCACAACCATTTGGTGTACAGAATGACCCTCCAACCAACTGAACCACCCGGCCAAGACCAGACCTATTTTCTAAGAGTTGACACAATAATAACTTGCCTCAGAAAACTTAAAAAGTGCTATGAAGATATCTAAGAATATTTTTAAATATGTTTAAAATCTCATGACTAACATAACCTATCCCACAATGAAATGAAATTACCAATACAGTTTTATCATATCTTCATAATCTTTCTGACAAGAGTAAAACATGCTTCTTTGAATTTTAAGCTAAAGAATGAGGCAAATTTCTTTGAAATCTGATTGCTTTTAGAGTCTATGTAAGATGGTCTGAGGCCAAATTATAATGGAAAGAGCAAGTAAATTGAGCCAGCATACTTCATAATTTTCCTTCATTAGCAAGTTTTGCAGGCTTCACTGAATTTAATGAAAGAAGTCCCATGTAAATCAACTCTATTTTCCCAAGGGGGAAATTTTTTTAAATTCTCTTGGACCTAAGTATGACTGAGTGTGTCAACATTCAAACATCAGAACATTTAGCTTAATTAAACTTCTCTCTGGTTCCCCCTTCACTTCTGTGAATGTGTTTAAGGCTTTAGGACCAAAATTCTCCCCATGGCTAGAGCTCCCTAGGCAGTGGCCATATGGGCTAACAGCATAAATCATAGACTCTGGGGCTTATCTCATCCACCTGCCTCATTTTACAAATGAGGTGACTGAGGTGACAAGTTTTACTGAACATCTTCAGGAAATCTGGAAGAAGAAATGTCTTAGCCTTTTTGACCTTACTCTGACATTAATACAGCATATACCATCAGTTTTTGCTTTTTACTACAGATCAGGTTAATGGATTTGATGATATGATACCTGGAAATGCAGAATTCTAAATTAATAATTGAAAACATAAAACTTCAAAATTACACATTATTTAACATATATAATCAAACAGTAAAGGCATTTGTTTCTGATCCAACACATGGCTAGTTATCAGAAAGAAGTATTGACAGAAGCCTATTTCAAACTGGGTTCCATGAACCACCAATGTCCCGTGAGGTGTTACTACATTTTTCAGGTAAAAGGGGTTCTACAACACAATCAGATGAGTTTTAGGAACAAGTCTTACAACTCTGTTAAGACTTTATCTTTAGTGTTTATTCTGATCTCCTCTTTAAAGGAAATGCTTGGCAAAATTAATCTTAAGCTCACAGCTCTAAAAAGTTAGCACTTAAGCCTTATGAAACATTTGAAAATAAGGCATTTCTGTTTTCATTTTTCTATCATTTAAAGAAATAGTCATTTTTTGTTAAATCCAAATGTAGAAGAGTACATGATGATGCTGTTACAGTAAATCTACGCAAATGTCCTAATGATTCAGCAGTGAACCAAAGCAAATTAAGTCTTCATTTCTGTTCAAGAGAAAGTAAATAAGTTCTGAGCCTCCCATTCACTTAGTGCTTGAGTCCTAAATGAGGTAGTTATAATGTTGTCATCACAATGTAATCATACAGCTAAGAAAACAGTTGACATAATCTCAGAATTTGCTTCTGGTCATTAGAACAGCCAGGGGGAGTCTTATATCAGTCAAAATTATCCAAGCCCCTTGCCTGACAAATGAATTAACTGAGGCCAAGAGAGGCTGTGGGCTATGTCTAAGATCTTTTTTATATAGAGCAGTGAATTGGTTTTATATTGCCATTTGTTAATTTTTAAAATTCATTTATCGATGTACTAAACATCTGAGTTCTGGGGTGTGGATTGAGCACTGAAAACACAAAGATGAACACAAAAAAGTTGTGCCTCAGATGCTCACGAATCTGAATGCTGGTGTCAGCTGTTACCAGCTCAGAAGAGCTGACTGTTAAATTCTCAGGAACTTTGTAAGCCAATTATTAAGCATGGCCATTAGTAAAAATTAATTTATATAAAATTGCAACGAAATAAATTATGTGGAAATTAAAAGTAACAAGTACTCAAACACAGTACTTTCTAATTATCTTACTACATTTCTATGCTACTGAGGTTATTTAAATCTAGTGTATGTGTACAGTGGAAAACTAGGTAAAAGAGTCTCTGGCACCTCACTTCTCAAGTTCACACTCAGTGATATCACATTGTTAGTTTGAAGTCAGGGGAGCACTTACACTATCGAATTGGTGAATTCTACCACACAGCAATATTCTTTTCCTAAAAGGTGCTGCTCGACATTTACCACCTCACCACTGCATTCAACTAACATATATGGAGTGCACTTCACTGTGGCATGTAGTTTATAGGAAGAGGAATTCACATATACTTTAATCTCATACAATCTTCCAAATAAGTCTGTGAGACAGATTTTATGACTCATAGAAAACATAGACCTGTGCAAAACTATAATACAAAAATATTCCTATGGTCACAAGATGAACAAAGTAGGAAGCAAAGAATTCTGCGTGGCAGCTAAGAGGGTGCAAAAAGAGGCTACTTGATCTGGATTTAGGAAATTCATCTACAGCTGAATTAATATGCTGAAGACCCAACAAAACTAAGGACCATTTTGTTTCCAGTTTATCCTTGTCTTTGTGCTCCTTATACCATGTATTCCATATTCCTATCACTCCTTGGTTGTGTGACTATGTACCAGACATGACACTTTTTCACAGAAAAAAAATTGGTATTATTTAAAAATTAAGAGCTCTTTGGTTTGAAATTTAAACAGCTATCTTCAAGGAATAGCTTATTGTTTCCTTAACTCCAAGGGAGACAAGGTAATACATGGGAAGCACAGAGTTTAAGAGACAGCAATAGTTGAAGCTAGGTTAAAGATGGGTTTGCACTAAGCGGCATGCCGTTGACCAAGTTGCTTAGTCTCCCTTCATATCTTTTTTCTTCATTGGTAAAAAGAAAGCAAAATAGCCCTGGCTGGTGTGACTCAGTGGACTGAGTGCTGGAATGCAAACCAAAGAGGGTTGCAGGTTCAATTCCCAGTCAGGGTACATGCCTAGGTTGTGAGCCTGGTCCCCAGTATGGTGAGCGTGAGAGGCAACCACACATTGATGTTTCTTTTCCTCTCTTTCTCCTTCCCTTCCTTTCTCTCTAAAAATAAGTAAACAAAATCTTTAAAAAAATAAAGCAATGTATGTTTTAAGATTATATATGATAATGTACATAAAGCAAATGGCTCATCATGGGTACTCAATAAATGTTACTTCTCATCCTTCGGTTTCTTCCTACAGTAATGGACTGACTACCTTTCCTGCCAACTTCTCTAGTGAACTGTGCAGACCTTTGGGGTATTCTCTCAGTCTCAGCCACACCATCTTCCAGGCATACTTGTTTTCCCCAGGCTATCTTTTCTCCTTCAGTTATCAGATAAGCATTACATCCCCTTAGAAGTCATCCAGGAAACACTATAAAGTCAAGTTCTCTTACTCTTTGCCTCATTATGGTAAAATCTTCCATCAGAAAACAGATCAAACATCATGAGGTCTAGAATTATGCCTATCTTTCTTGCCATTGTATATGAAGGGCCCAGCACAGTGCTCAGTGCTTAGCACATAGCAGGTGTTTTAAAAATATGTGCTAAGTTAAAAAAAAAAATCTTATTAGATCTTTTTAGACAGACTGATACATCTCTTCACTTTTTGGCACCCAAGTTTCTGTTTATTTTCTCCTTTAGTCAATGCTTTTATAAACCCTCTTGTCTCAGTGTTCCTTCTTCTAACAAATGTTACTAGTTTCCCATATTTCCCAAGAAAACATAAGGACCAAGTTCTTATCCTTAGTCATACTATGTAATCCATGAGACATACCATTCCATAGCCCCTTTGAGATAAATGAACATCAAAATTCTCTACTGATGATAAAAAGGATGTCAAAAAATCCTAGGATTCCAGATTATAAATTCAGCCTAAAACTAGCATCTTATTCTATGGGTTTGAGATAATGGAGTATCCTAAAAAGTGGCACATGTGCACTTTACCTCTAGGTCTCATTCTGCTCTCCACTTAGCATGTGGCAGGTCTGCTCTGCTTGCACATCATTTTGTGTCTTCCCTTGTGTTAGGGTAGTCAGTGACATTCACAATGGAAGAATTCACAATGAAAGAGAAGTACAGAGAGCAAAGTTTACTTACTTTCCAAGGGTGGAAAGGGGTTAGGCACAGAGAAATGCACTAGTGCCAAAAGGTTGGGGCTGTGAGCTTTTCTTGGGTTGTAAAGGACAAGAGGGTTGCAGTTAGGTGATAAGTGTAGCTGCAGAACAGAATGCTTCAGTTGGTTTTGGGTAGGTTGAGTTTGCTTTGATGTTATCTTTAGATGCAGAGTCTAGTCATTGTGACCTGGTATGGCCTGTTTTGTAAGTTCTTAGAACCTCTGAGCCTTCAGGGCACTTCCAGTAATTGTCTAGTCCTGAGACAGAGGTAGATAAAACAGGAGTCAGTCATGCTTTATATGGTCAAGGCAAAGAGGGCCTTAAATAAGGTGCTTTGTCCTTTTACCTTGCCCTGTGTTTTGTGGGATTCACACCAATGTGTGAGGTGTCCTTTGGCTATCTGTGTGGGTCCCCTTACCCCTTACAGAAGAACTTCCAATTTGCAGTCTACAGAAGTAGCTCAAGATCTGAAACAAAGCCCCTTCAGATAGCACTCTCTTCTTTCTCACCTCTCTTCCCTTCCTTCCCATTCTCTATTCAACATTTCTGATCTGTGGGTTTTTTCCTGCTCCATCTAAATCCTTCCCATATTGTAAAATCATTTTATTTGTATATGAAACACTTTTATTCCTAGTTGAAATAAAACATTTCCTCAGCGGTTGAACTAAAACTGCCTTTCTTAAAAACATTAGTGAATTCAATGATCTCTATGAACCCTTTCTTTAGTATATTGTGATTACATTAACACTCATTAAAAGAAATATTTCTTTTGAGGTGTCCAAATATTGACACTTTGCAGCTTAATTGTTTTAAAATGCTATTGGAATTCTTCTTTCAATCTTTAATGTTTGACTCTTTAAGGCCATGAAGTGGGAATACATTTTGAATGTAAATCCTAAGTGGATTTAAATTAAATAAAACTTGACCCTAAAGAACCTCATTTCCAAATAAGGAGAATCTGCTTTTCACATACATTTTCTTTCATATGGTAAGGCTGGATTGCACAGAAGGCCCATTCTCTCTCCTAATTCTGTTATGAAGAATGAGGGTAGTTTGAAATACACTGGATGTCGATGCTTAAGTACATCTGTCTGCCACACCACAATACATCAAAGAAAGGTCGTGATGTTATATAACGTTTGGAACTGAGATTCCCATCAAATTTGCTACAAGAGCAGAAACAGGGTCAGACTTTTATCATCAAGCATCCATACTACAGTCCAAATGGTAAGTCTTTGGGTGTTTCCAATGTGCTGAATCCTACTGCAGTAAAACAACTGGCTGGGCTGATGAGAAAGAAATGCAAACACGTGTAAGTAGAGACATGCACAGATGTGCAGCATCTTTGGAACTGGCAGGGCAAATTTCTTTGACTAAACTCACAGAAACAAATGTAACATTTGGTATTTGTAGGTGTTATGGCATCTTCTCTCTCTTACATGTTTGCAACCTCCATCATGACATTTTAGAAAACCCTTGGGTGAAGCAAATTTATATTTACCCTCATGCTTCTTTACATACAGATAGTCTGTCAGTAGTTGGAGCGTGAATAGCAGATCACAAAGGCAAAACCAAAAGTTGGTTGACTAGACACAAGTTTGAATCTTGAAGCTAATGGTCAAAATGAACTAGAGTATGTGACGATAAGCAATTGAGGAAACGGTGAACACCGAAGATCAAAGGTAGAGAATAGGTCAAAATAATAGTTAACACCAAGTAGGTAGAATGTGGAGACACAAGGAATCTGGGTTTTAGCCCAGCTCTGCCACTTACTAGTTATCTGGCTCTGGTAAGTTATTTAACTTATCTGCACTTTGAGCTCCTCCCTTACAAAATAGGGATAACAATATATATTGAAGAATGCTGTTACGGATCTTGAATAAAAATTAAAATGTTAATAATAGTTAACACTTTTAGAATCCTCACTGAGTGTTTTATATGCATTAATTTATTTTATCATCACAATAACACTATAAGATAAAAAACTATTATCATTCTCAAGGTCACATAGCTGATATGTGGCAGAGCTAGGACTCACTAGCTCCGGAATCTACCCTTAAACATGAGACCACGTATATTGTAACATAAATCACTAATGCTATGTTCGTATATACTTACTAATTATAAAAACAGAAACCGTTATTAAACAATTACTAGGTGTCAGAGACAATACTCAGTGCTGTAATCTTATCACAGTCCTTTGAGATAGTTTTTAATGTCTCCATTCTACAAGTGAAAATACTGAAACTCAGAAAGGTTAAGTAACTTTCCAGAGGTCATCCAGCTATTAGATTTTGGAACCAAAATTTGAACCAACTTTTTTTAAAAATTCTCAACTATGTCTAGTACCTATTGAGACTATCCGTAAAAGCCTCCCTCAACATCCTCATCCTCCTACTCACAGATTTCCATATATTGACACCTATTTTTACGTCCTGACCTCTAGGATCAGATGTCATCTCTTCCATTTAAAGCCAACATTCCTTCCTCTTTCTCTGATCTTTAAGTATCACTCTCCCTCTGTGTCATCAATTTTTTCCTCTCTACTGACTTCATCCTTGCAGTGTATAAAAGCCTTCACTCCACAATCCTCTCCAGCTGTGAGTCACTTGGCTTTTGTTACTACTCATCTACACCTCTTTGCACAGTAGCCTCCATTTCCTGTTAGCCTCCTTACCTCCAATTCACTCTTAGGTCACTACATCTGGTGTCCACCTGCCTTGCTCTCCTCAAACTGCCCTCCCCAGCTTACCAACTGGCTCCCTACCTACCAAAACCGACAGGCATTTTTCCCAGTCCTCATTCTACTGATCCTCATAGTATATCGCTGGCTGGCAGTATAACAGGGTCCCAAAGATTCTACCTCCAAACTCTCCTCCCTCAAATCTCTTCTCCATGCAATTGCCATGATTCTTGTTACACACATGCTGTTTCTCACCTCCCTGCTTCTCTTCTGGCTATTCTCTCCAAATGCACTTCCCACCATTGCACCACTCCACCTACCACAGACAACTTGCTCTTAAATTCTAGATGAGAGATATTTTTCCTCCTGGAAACCTCCTCAGAATCAGCCCTCCCCGCTCAAGTAAATAAAATTCAAAAAAAAAAGAAAGAAAGAAAGAAAGAAAGAAAAGAAAAGAAAGACAAAACAAAGACAAACAAGTAAAAAAAAACAAACAAAAAAAGAATCAGCCCATCCTAAGATTAGGTGCACCTTCTCAGTTTCCCCCTATCAGTAGCTTTCTACATTTTCTTAAAATCACCTCTTCCTATACCAGACTCCACACTGACTATAAGCTCCTTAAGGACAGGTACTGTCTTACTCATCTTGGACCAGTTCCATTCTCTTATCTTCTCATTGGGACACAAGTTTGATGGACCATAATTCATGTTTTGGCAGTTATATTCCTTTATCTTTAAAAAGGGACTATTTTTCCTATATATCTCATTATATGTGTACAATATCTTTTTGTCTTTAGACTCATTACTATGCAGTCATATTCAATTTTACCACTTTAATCATTCTATTTTCCCTTTAGTAAATGCTAGTTTTCCTTTATTTGTCTTTCTATCCTAAAAGCCAGCATGATGGCTGCCTGACACATGGTAGGCTTCAGTGGCTAGCTACTGTTTTTGCCTCACTGATACCCATTCTCTTTATCCTAGGAAAAGAATCTTGAAACTACCTACCCTCCATTCCCCACTGGGTGCAGTCCTAGTGAGACTGTCAATTCAAGTTTTATACCCTTCTCAGGTATAGGGATAGGATTGTGTTTCAAGCCAATCAGACATTCACTCCCTGGAATTTAAACTTCAGAAAGAGTGATAGAAAGGCTGAGAGTGGTTAAATTTGATTCATCCCATAGAGTTTTTTCTGGGGGGGAAAAAAAAAAAACTGTCCTTGCCACCTGGATTCTCCTGAGATGTTCTGACCTATGCCATCTCCAAAGCCAGAGCCTTAAATTTTTCATGGATTAATGTCATAACCTTCCAATATGTTCCTTGTTTGTTCTAGGCAACCAACATTTATTTTTGTCACAACCAACACTAAGTGATACATAGGTATTCAACAAATGTTTACTGGATGAATGATGATGAATGAGTATTTGAACTGAAGGAATGTTTTCCCCGAGTTAAAAGGGAGCTATAAATTCCTAGAAGCATAATAGTTTGGGGGAAGTATATACCATACAAAGAGCCCCAGAAAGATGTTGGACATAAAAAATTCCTGGGGCAGGTAGAAAGAAGACTTAAGTCACAGATGACAAAAGGACTTGGCTCAGAGGGGAGACCTCCTTCTCTTTCCTGTGATTCTGGGTCCACAGGAGAGAGAATTTAACCTCAAGAAAAGCAGATGAGGGTGATCAGACTAGATGACCTTGATTTTTATTAGAGAAAGAAATAATTGTGTGAAGAGAGGAATACTGGTATTTTCAGGAGACAGGAAAAGTATCTGGAATGGATGTGTGGGAATACACTGAAAAACTTGAAGACAAACATAACTATATCATAATATTGACACATCAATGGCAAATCTTTCCAATTGAAGGTATAACAAAAATCTACAGTGACTAACAAAACTCTTTGTAATAACTAGTAAAGGCATTCTTTGATGAAATTAAAGCTATTTTCTTGGTGTTCTTCTTAGAGAGCGATTACAATTTTCAGCTAATCCATTAGAGCCTACAGAGATAATCATTCACTATAGCCTCTGCTACAATAGACTTTGCCAGTTCTAGTCTCTCGTCCCAATACAGTGAAAAGACAATAGGACTTACCATAATTTATATCTTAGACAGTAGCAAAAAATTGTAAAGAACTACTTCTTCTAGCTCAAAGCTATGTATGCAGTATGTGTATTATCTTTGTGTTCATTATTACAATCACATATTCAAATTGACTGCTTTTATCTGTTTTTTTTTTCTTTTTAGGGCTATTCGGTCAATGTTGCCTTTTTTATTCATCATACATAATAAAGATGCTATGCAGGGGAAAAAAAGAGGCAGAATGTTTTCCCCAAAGAGAGGGCTTTTCAGATGTGCTCTGTAATTTGTCATCCAGAGGAAAGAGTGTATCATCACTGCTTTAAAAAAGTAAATGAATTACATCGACTTGATGCACAGCAGGCTCACAGATTTCATGAAGTCTTTGTATTAAACATATGCCTGCTTTCTGTTGTCTCTTCTCAGATTATTCCAGGCATCCAGGAGATAAAACAGGCAGGAAAGCAGCGGACGTCACAGTTATAGCTTGATAGGTCACCTTATTCATAAGACACAAAATCAGAAATCTACCTCCTAGACTGAAAGTTAAATACTTATAATGAACCCACCAACCCATTCCACAATCTGATTTTCTAAGACTTTCTCTGTTCATTACAACTTCCTTTTCAGAAGTATTTCCTTCTCCAGATGACCTGGGAATATCAGATTATTATATATATATGTATGTATATGAAATTATATACATATAATTTCAGCATACTCTGATGTTACTGAAATCCTCAGTGTGTAGAAGACTCTTTCTTCCTTTCTAAGATAGGCCTTTCGGTTCCTACAGCTTTATCTCTGAGTCTATTACCATTCCTACATATATATTGGTTTCATAAACCAGCAGCCTTAGTGACTTTGCAAGCAAGTCTCTCATGTTTCTTCAGCCTTCCCCTATGTACCCAGCTTTGTTCCCCAGCCCCCTGACGCCCTTATCATTTTCTTAAGTGTTCACAGTGTTCTTTTCATCTTTTCTCATTTTTACTACTCTTTTAGTACTATGCCTTGTCTTTGTTGGAGACATTTGTTTCCATTAATAAATGCCATGGTACTTAAATTCCCACAGGCATAGGTCTATGTGGACATGTGTTGGCATAAGTTTGTAAGCATATGCGCATATAATAAGTAAATATCTTTTTAACATATGTCTGCTTCCACACATTGGGTTAAATCAACTTTTTCAGCTTATTAAGAATGGAAAGGCTAAGATTCCGTGAGATGCCTAAGTGGTTCAATTTTTATCAATGGCAAATACTATTTTAATCATTAATAGGGAATACCATGGTGCCAGCCATTCAGGTAACATTAAGGCACAGCTGTTAGTATGACATTTTTGGTAGGGGATGGTAGTTTGAAGCAGCACCGATAAGGAGCATTAGGAGCTTGAAAACAAGAGATCAGTATAAAAGATGTGATTTTTCTATGTATATATGAGAAAAAGGGAGTTCTAGGGAAAGTGAACCTCACAGGGTATCTGATCACAAATTCCTAACTGGGAGGTCCCAATGGATAGTCCTGCTCCAGGCATATAACATGAGTCTCTATCTTTATGGGAAATCTGTTTTCTTAAAATAATACTATCATTTGTGAAGTGCTAGCCTCTACCATGTATTATCACAGGTATGGTCTTCAAAAGAACCCTTGAAGGTAGATATTAGCACTTTTTGTGGAACAGTCATGTATTAATTCAAGAGCCAGCAATTGTTTATAAAGCTCCATGAAACACAGACACCACTGAGTTGAGAACTCTACTGAAAAATAGTTTTCTTTTCAAATAGGTTCTTATCTTGAATAAAAGTAGACCCATTTACATAGAATGAGTAATACACATTACCAACATATGTGTAAATAAGATTTCCAGTGAATTAGTTTCCTGCCTAGACTAATTTGGAGGGACAAATTGTTCTCATTTATAATCTGGCAATGTATTCTCTCTGGTGAATTTTTGTACCGCCATTTTAATATTGAAGGTGGAAGAAAATAAGGAATATTTTTGGCATATTATTCTTTACTATTTTGAGAATGGTAAAAATGCAATGCAACTGAAATGCAAAAAAAGATTTTTGCAGTGTATGGAGAAGGTGCTGTGACTGATTGAATGTGTCAAAAGTGGTTTGCGAAGTTTCCTGCTAGAGATTTTCTTGCTGGACAATGCTCCACGGTGGGTAGACCAATTGAAGTTGATGATGATCAAACCAAGATATTAATTGAGAACAATCAATGATATACCATGCAGAACATAGCCAACATACTCAAAATATCCAAATCAAGCACAGAAAATCATTTGCACCAACTTGGTTATGTTAATCACTTTGATGTTTGGATTGTACATAAGTTAAGTGAAAATAACTTTCTTGACCTTATTTCTACATGCAATTCTCTACTTAAATGTAAGGAAAATGTTCCATTTTTAAAACATATTTTGATGGGCAATGAAAAGGGGATACTTTATAATAATGTGGAATGGATGGGATCATGGGGCAAGCAAAATGAACCACTACTAACCACACCAAAGACTGGTCTTTATCCAAAGAAAGTGAGTGTATATGGCAGGATTGGAAGACAGTCCTCTATTATGAGTGCCTTCTGGAACGCCAAACGATTAATTCCAAAAAGCACTGCTCCCCAATAAGACCAACTGAAAGCCCCACTCAACAAAAAGTGTCTGGACTTAGTCAACAGAAAAAGCATAATCTTCCAACAGGATAATGCAAGACTACATGTTTCTTTGATCACAAAGCAAAAACTGTTACAGCATGGCTGGGTAGTTCTGATTCATCCACCATATTCATCAGACATTTTACCTTCAGAATTCCATTTATTTCAGTTTTTACAAAATTCTCTTAATGGAAAAAGTATCAATTCCCTGGAAGACTGTAACAGGCACTGGAATAGTTATTTGCTCAGAAAGATAAAAAGTTTTGGGAAGATGGAATTATGAAGTCGCCTCAAAGGTGGCAGAAGGCAGTGGAACAAACCAGTGAATACTTTACTGCTGTTCAACAAAGTTAGTGGTGAAAATGAAAAATGTCTCTTATTTTTACTTAAAAATTAATGAACTTTTTGGCAAACCCAATATATGACAATAATTCTTTATCACAACCAATACCAAGTCCATTCTTTTTATTCAACAAGATAACTGGGCTCTATAAAATTGTAACTGACACCCTAGTTTGTTACAGTTAATATCAGAATGCAAGAAAGGCCCTTAGCCCAAAACTGCACATTCTAACTGGGGAGCCTATTTTTAGTGCAATTGGCTTAACTTGTTTCTTTTATACTCGGGTGCAAGTTTCAGCTAGACTTTAAACTGATTGGGAGAAATCCAACTCTGTATGCTGCTTCTCAACATGCATACGAAAGGCTAATGGCACCAGTGGAATGCAGAACTGCCCTGCAAGGCTCTGTTATCAAAGGGTCAATTTTTAGGCAAAATGCCTGCTCAAATGAAAGCCTGTGTAGGTCCTTTATCTGAAGTAGCGAGAAGGCTAAATCAAAAGGCAACCTAAGCTGTTATCTTTAGTTAAATGGAATTATGTATACATTATTTGTAAATAAGAGAGTATTGATCATCCTTCTCTGGCTTATGTTATAAAAATATGCAAAAACCAATGTTACATTACCCCAATAGGCTTGCACTGCATGATTATTTTATTTAGCATAAAAAATACAACAGGGGTGGTGGTAAGAGGGGAGTACAGGGAATGAGATGCAGAGCTCAAAGATCTGGAAGGATAAAGCAGAGGAGATGGGTGGGGGCCATGAGGGGAGGGAGAGGAATAGAAAACGCTGCTGGGTGGAAAAAAGGGTTGGCAGCTAACAAGCAGCTGAAAGCACTTTGGGATTCAATATGGAAAACAATACCCCGTACATTAACAATATTAAGTAGCACTGTGATGACCTTTTGAAACTATGGTGCAGTGTGTTATAAAGTTCTCCAAGAATTAATTCGGCCTTGCCCAACGATTGCTGTGTTTAATCTTCACCTCAGTGAAGATTCTGAACGAGCAACAAAACAGGTATTTACTTTAACTGAAAATAGCATTGTGGTGCAATCAGTATCATCTCCACCTTATAGTAAAAGGGTCTCTGCTATCCCCGAACCCATCTTGTCTAACATCTGGGTTTACGTGCCAGGGAAGTAAAAGCAATCAAGTGAAAAACAAGGCAACGCCTGTACTCATTATCATAACTGATCCCTTAATGAAGGCTGGGGGGCTGCGGTGGGTGGGGAGTTGGGGCGGGTCGAAACACAATGTGGAGCTTGTAAAAGATTTTGTTAAGAAACAAAAACCTCTTTGGACACAAATAACTGAAAAGATGACAATTTAATGTAGATGAGACTAATGTTTACCTGTTAGAGAGGGAGTGATAAAGTTATTAGCAGTACAAAGAGTCTGATGTTTATTCAGTAATAACAACTCACATTTTTAGAGCACTGACTTGGGCTGGGCACTGTTCTCAGGTACTTCCATGACATCAGTCCTCACCACAGCCCTGTGCCTTAGTGATATGTACTATGTCATTTTAGAGATGGGGAAACTGAGGCAGAGATGGGTTAACTCCATGCCCAAAGTCCAGTAGGAGGAGAGCCAGGATTGAAACCTGGGTCATCTAATTCCAGAACCAGCACTTTTATCTGCTATGCTATATGTAGTATAGCATGTTTAAGTTTTCAGCACTCTACTCCTATTATATAAATACTGCTAGTATTATTTTCTATTTAGTTAAGAATTCCTGGAAAGGCTTTCTCTTGAATGCCTTCTGTCAAGAAATAATTTGACAAGGAATTAGCAGAATAAAAAGAATTAAGACAAGTTACTACAATTTTTTAAATAATAAAGCTGAAGTTACTTAAAATTTTATCTTCAGTCTTTTAATTCCTATAGACCAAACTATTCCTAATTCATGTACAATAAAATGATTTTGTGATACTACTGTAATATTTAAGCACTTAACTTCCTTTTGTTCAAAGAATAATGCAAGTTTTATCTGCGTATTTTGGTTCATTTTAATTCTTTGCTTCAACCTACCTGCCTTACACTTACTAGATGGCTTCTTTTGCCAACAGAGATGACATAGTATTTTTCTTAGTGTCATATATCTGGTCAAAGCAGATATTCAAGATATCCAAAGAATGTCTTCCAATTTCCCATGTCTTGGGGCAGACCTGACAGAGGATGACCTGAACACGATGTTTCTCATCTCCTCTTTCCCTGCCCTTCAGAAAGAAAGTACGGGAAAGAAGCTGGGTCCTGCAGCTTAACCAAGAAAGGGGAGAGGCAAGTCCTAATGCAAAGTGTAGCTAAAATAAATAAATAAATTGATTGATTGACTGATTGATTTTAAAAAGACAGTGTTGGCCCAACTTCAGTCTCCCCTCTCTGTTAAGTAAGGAAGCAAATGGAGGGAGAAGAGCAGGCGATTCCCTAGGTAACGCTAAGCAACACATGCTGACTGTCAGAAAACATCTCTGGTATAGAAGAGAAACAAACATAAGCAGATTACATTCTTCTTTAAAAAGGGTGACTCTCTCTCTCCAAGCGTGCCTTCAGCTAAAGGGAATTTTGGTCTTGTAAAGGGCGAGGTCTCATCTACTGCCTTTTTAATTGTGTAATCTCTTAGGGATTTCACTTGAATAGAGAAAATACTGATATGTCTACTTTAATAAATCATTTGAAAGCGTTTAAATAAACATGCCTGTCTACCTAGAAGAGCCCAGGCCTGGACTTCAGAGAAACATAAAAACTCAGGGTTGTAAATGAACTGTTTGTTTTGAGCCTTGACTTTGATTTTACTACTGACCTGACAGCATTCAGATTTAATTTCCCTGCTTTGTTAACTCTATCTTAAATACAGAGGAGTTAACTCTCATACAGTAGGTGCAAGTGCTGGAAATTATTATTTGCGAAGTAAGTTGCATTCACAGAAAAATGATAAAACAAAAGTAAAACTGAACACATCAAAAATATAATAAATACATTTTAATTGCCCTGAACCCCCTAATTATTACCAGTCCACATGAAAATGGCATAAAAGATGTTTTCTAATTACTCCTTCATTAGTGTTACTTTAAATGGCTACCGCAACAGTTTCTCTGTCAATGTTTTTGACAATTTGTGATATCAACTGTGCAGTGACTAAAAAGCAAAAAGACAGAAAAGTTGAGACAGATACTCTACAAATATCCCCAACCAGCAACTACTCGGTCCTTGTGCGCAAACACAGCCACCCCTGTGGTTAATAGCTGGTGTCCCTAGCAGTCGGCCAGAGTGGCTGTGCAGATTCATCAGTGCCTTTGAGGAACCAGTAGCTAAACATTTTGAGCATCACCCCTGCCAACCACAAAAAAAATGACAAAAATTTTTAAAGAAATTTTAAAGGCTATTTCTGCCAAGGTAGAGAAATACCAGTAATCTGAGAGGAAGCATGGCAAAAATTTACACTGTGGGACTAAAAATGGAAACAAAATAAAAATCAAGTTAAAAAAAAATTCCTCCAAATGTAAGTAGGTTTCTGAAGACCTCTGTGAGGTCTCAGAAAATAGACAAACATAAGTAGGACAAGGATGCATGACACCTCATAACCTGAAGATCCAAATTTTAGGAAATATCTTAGACTCGATCATTCAACAGAGGCATAGCCACATCCCAAAGATATGAGTGCACTTTTCTAACCATGAAGTTGAGGAAACAGAAACTTGAAAATGCTCAACAAATTTTGCAGTCAATTTCATTAATAAAAATGATGAGCCAAATAGCATTATGATTTAGAAAACTTCAAGGATCAACCATACCCCAAATAACAACCATACTATAATAAGCATACTATATAATTCCTGTAAGAAAATTAAGAGAAAGGCTAATGGCAACCAAGTTAAAATTGCTGACAATGATGGAATCATGTAGTTTATCATTAGATTAGAACAGATTGCCCCAAAATGGAAAGTTAAGACCAACAAACATGAATGTAAATATTTCCAATAGCCAGAGAATTTCTATTTGAACAGTATGCTGAGCTATGATGGGCTCCTCTTATATTATTCATGGACAGTCTGAAAAGCATCAACTTTAGTCATTACTTCCCCCAGAGTACTCCAGGTGCTCATGTCTCCTTAGAAAATGCACATGGAGAAAAATCTTTAAAACGATAGAGAAACAATTCATGACCAAATATGTAATTTAACATGTGAATAAGAATGAATGTGATGCTTTCCCCTAACTTCATAAAAGGCCAGATGTGTGCTTCACCCTTCTGCATGAGTTCATAATTCTCACAATCCCACCCAATGAGATAACCTACCCGCATTCTTACAGTCTTTCTTCCTTTCCCTCAAGAGCCACTACATAAATCTCTACAGAAACAAATCCAATGCTGGAAAGAATGTATAATTTGCGTCTGTCATCTTTTAAATATAGCATTGGTATAAATTATTTATAGCACATCAGTTGGCTGTTCACTTTAGTAAACTTATTGTCATATGTAAATACAAGTAAGTAAATATTCCTCTCTCCCTCTTTGCAATTTTCCATTCCATTTGATTTTCAGATTCAGCGATGGGCCATGTATAATGTGGGAGAACAGCGCAGATAACACAACCAGTAGGACTTTTAGAATTACACAAGCCTGGGTGTTAATCTTGCCTGCACTCCCTGACTGTGTGACTTCTCAGTCTAGTACCCGTAAGAGGTGAAAAAGTAACACTTAATTCCTATCAGTTAAAGGGACCAAGTACACATATTTTTTTCTGGAAATAAACAAAATTAGCAAAACTACAACTGGTGAAAACTTTTTAAGCATTTAAAAAAGGAATCACTGAGATTAAATGAAATGAATGGCATTAAATGTATTTTATTATGCAAGTGTCAAAATACTAGAAGGCATCTACTTTTTTAAAACACATGAGAACTGCAGACAACACAGCAGGTAGAGATAAACTTTCACAGGATACAGCCCCCAGAAAGGTGCCCACTCCAGCCATTACCTCTGCCCTCCCCACAGGGTTCTAGAACATAACCAGGAAAGGATAACCTAGAACAGGGTGTGAGGAAAGGGTCTTTCTATGCCCGCTCTGTCCATCTTGTGAGCAAGTGGGGCCTCATGCCATAGAAAGGGCAAGAATGAACCTCAATTTGGTGGGATGGAAGCTGGACAGAGATAAGCAATATAGCATCTGGACTTCTCTAGGGATGAGAGACGAAGCACGGAGCCCTGGGTGGTCAGGTGAGGGTTCCATTTCCAAATGGAGAAACGGCAGGTAGAGGAGTGACATGGGGCATTGGAGATGGAGAGGCCTGCCCACGCTCCCATGATAGCACCTCCAAAAGTAAGAAAGAAATCCCCATGAGGTGGCTGAATCATCCATTCAACTATATGCCACTTAGTAAAGGAAGTTACGTGGAAGGGAAACATGCATGTGAAGCCGTCTAACTGTGAAATCCAAGCAGTACCTGAATAATGAAAGCACCGGGCACAAGAGAAAGACTTAACAAAGGTAAAATCTTCTTCCCTTCCAGTACGGCTCTGGTTCAGACTGTGATAGCATGCGAAGCTAACTAGCAGAACTCACACAAATATGTGTGCATACAGGGTGGAAAAAAGAGAACTGTGAAACCCAGAAGGAGCTGATGAACACTTTCTCAGCTTTCATGCAAGAGTAAAACTGTTGGAGTAAAATCAAAGATTTTCAGGTTGCTATTTATGTTCTCCATTAAGGGTCTCAGGCAGTGCAGTTGGTAACTGGGGCTATCCAGAGAGGGAATCTGGGAGATATGTGCTATACCATAACTATTCACTCCTTAGGAGACTTGGCATTTTCAAAGTCTGAGGACAGGTTAAGATATTGGAGCTGGGATCTCAGCAGTAGGTCAGCTGGCTCCTAAGGTGGTCACTCCATCGTCCCTGAATCAGTGAGAGGCTTAGAACCTCTATACCAAGGACTTCTTAAACCTACCTGCCAACATATATAACCATGTAACATTTGTCATTGCTTTTATAAGACTGTTATACGTCTATGCATTTATGTTGATGGTCATGGCAAGGGCAAATGTTCTCAATGACACCAACACTGCTTCCAGACCAGTTATATAGTGTGTAGATCAAGCCAGGGAGCTATAACCCTCTCTGAACTTTGATTTCCTCATATTTTAAATAGGCTTCATAGTGTTGTGAGGATAAAATGTACTCAACTAACTCGTAACACAGTGGGATAGACTAAGCACATCCATATGGGAATTCCTTGTACCCTTTGCCCATGTTCTTTATTATATACTGTAATAGAACAAGTCTTGGCAAAATGTTTAATGAAGCTAAGTAGCTGGGATTTTCTGTCAAAAGTTAATGCTTCCTTGATTTTAATGTATTATCATCTACTTTGTTACTGAGATTTTTGATAAAAGGATCCTAACCATAAATAAATGGCATGCTTGTTTCTACCCACAACCTTCCTACCAGCTGAAATTGCTGTAGCAATTAATATCTAATGTGCCAAAGAATGAAGAACTGATATCATATCATAGTCTGAGAAAAAACAATACAATCATCAGTCCTTCAATAGCACATCATTTCAAAAGCAAAACAATACTGTCAAGAGACATGGCTCAGCTTAGAAATAAGCAATGGCTATGACCATTTCTCAATAGTTCATTAAAAATCATTTAGCTTTCTGGCTTTTTAAACAGAGTTTAATAATTAAACAAGACAGTCTTAGTTCAGTATGTTGAACCTGGAGTGTCATCCTGTAAACCAAAAAATTATGGGTTTGATGCCCAGTGAGGGCACATGCCTGGGCTGTGGGTTTGGTCCCTGGTTGGTGTGTGTACAAGGTGCAGCCAATTCTGTTTTTCTCTCACTTCAATGTTTCTCTCTCCCTCTTTCTCTCCCTCTATTCTTCCCTCTCTAAAATCAATGATCATGTCTTCGAGTGAGGAAAAAAATTGAAAAAATAATTAAATGTGATAACCAGAAAGTTAAGGATAATGAGCTTAACTCAAGGTAAGGCCAATAAAATGCATGCAATGACATATTGTGATACATAAATGTACTGCAAAAAATGTGAGAAAGATTAATCGATCTTGAGGTCCCTCTTATGAAGTAATAGTTCAGGCTACTGAGTCTTAGATAAATTAGTTACTATTTTATAGCAATGAGTTGACTAAATTAACTGATTCAACAAATTAAATAAAACCAGAATGAAATGAGTCCAAACATCCCAATGATAAAGTATATATAACTCTTGGGGATCAATGGTGTGGATTAAACTACATCAATGGTCATGTATATAATCTCCCATATAGAACTATTTCTCCAGCTCCTCAAAATCTCAAGCTCATCACATAAGAGGCAAACTTATAGGCATATGACAGAAGATAATTTCTCTGTGCCATTTTAGCAACTTACAGACTATCCTCATCTTTGAAAAATATTTTAATAAACCTAAACCTGAAGGTTATTCTTGCTTGGTCCTCGTAATCCTCTCCTATCCCTAAGAAGGTCCTATCTAAGTAATCCTACCTTTCATTGAACAGGTCTATATCTTAAATACAAATAGTGGTTTCCCCTTAATGTGAATTTATATTCAGAAATTGCTTGTTCTCATATCAAGAATTTTTTTGCATTGACCTTGTACACTTGCATGTCAAAAAAATCAGATACTCATTTTTATAAGTTAAAAAGGATAAATATAACCACTATGCCAGCAATTTTCAGCCTCTTTCATCTCATGGCACATACAAATTAATTAATAACACACTGCAGAACAACAAAAAATATATTTTTGCTGAACATTTTGGCAGTATTTTTTTTGATTCATTCACACTGGATGGCTATTGTTGCATTGGCTGTTGCCATTTTTTTTTTATTTGACAACCTAACAGAAAAGAGGTTAGTGCTCCTGACTAAATAGTCAAGTATTACATGTTTTAGAAATTCTTGTGACACATTAGTTGAAAATCTCTGCATTATACTATAAACTGAAACTAATATAAAATATTTATTAAAATAATAATAACTACTTTATGCATCAAAATGGCAAATATTTTAAAAATTGATAATGTTTTTTGTTGGTTAAGGTACAGGACAAGGGGCACTTATGCTGGTTGCAATATAAACTGGTGCACAATTCTTGCAAAAAGTCTTTAGAGTGTGCATGGGTTTTAATTCTGCTTCTGAAAAATTTTAAGGAATTAATGTGCAAAAAAGTTTTAATTATGAAAGTGTGCAGTAACTTTTCAAATAGTTTTGAAATAATGCAATGATTTTTAAAATAACCAAAATGTGAAAGAGTACTGATTAAATAAATTATGATGAAACAATGAAAATGATATTGTACATATATATTTGGGGCCTGAAAAGGTGTTCACAGAACACCTTTTTATTCAATGAGTCAAGCAAGTTACAAAACAATATATATGGTACAATCTATTTTTTGGTTTGTCTAAAATACTAAACGTGATATATCAGGGCATATTTGCAAGGTATACATCAAAGAATTATCAGTGATTCTGTGTCTGGGAGGGTGAGCTAGTGGGTAGCTTTTATGTTCTCTTTGCTTTGTATTCTGATTTTTCTGCACTGAACATAATCGTATTATAATAAGTTAAAAATTAAAAATTAGTTTATTATACATAAGTTCATTTCAAATAAACTATTCATTTTCAGTGAGGGCCATGTTACTCCCAAAAGGGTAAAAATTGGGTTTTGAAGTGTGTAAAAAACCCTACCCAAGAAAATCTTCTTAGTATTTAATTTCATACAAGGGAAAGGGAGAGCAATTGGAGGGGGGAACGTCTAAAAATAAACTCCTTAGTGGAAAATCATAAAAAAAAAAAAAAAAAGAGAGACACTGAAGTAGACTGACATGAAACTTTGTTACATGTATGCACATGAAGTATAAAATCGTAATTTATAATAAAACCCAAAACCATTATTCTAACATACATGTCACACATATTTTATATAGTTATGTGTGTATATATATTCTCACTCTGTGGAAAGGCGAAGATCTCACTGATAACTGAAAGCAATATCACACTCACACTGACATCAGCAAAAGTTAAATCATTGACAGACTTTGACATCAAATTGGCTCCTGTTGGCAGGTGAAGTCAGATATTTTACTTTAAAATGATGATACTCTTTGCCATCTCCTTCAATAAATTGATTTTTTAAAGACCAATAAGGGATTTTATATAGAAGAATTCTATAACTCATAACATGTGGACTGGTGTGAACACTTGTGATTTTTCACATCAGTGTAGTGATCCCTAGGGAAACTTATGATATATTCAGTTAGAGGCCATTTGATCTCTATTTCTTTATTAACTGGTCATTTGCTCTTCATTATGGAAAAAATAATTATTGAGGTAAAATAAAAAATATTTTTTGAAACTTAATGTTGTATTTGTCTCTACAGCAATGATGTCAATAGAGAGTAATATGTGAACTCAGAATTGGGTCACATTTTTAACAGGGTCGAACATGCCAATCCTTCCAATTCAGTCAATATTTCTTATTTCACTTTCTGAAAGGAGTCTTGAGGAATAAAACAATGCCAATAAAGCTTCACTCATGCTTTTCTTGCACCTGCCAACTCCTGTTATAGCCGCGCATGGTTTCCCAGATGAAATGCAGCCATAAATGTCAGAATAGTTAACACTAGGCAACACCAATTCAAAAATCCCAGAACTGAATTAAAAATGCACTTTTGCAATGACTGTTTTAGTGCACCAAAACATACTTGTCACAGCCTGTGAACTGAAAGAAAGATACAAAATGAACTGGGATCCTGGGTTCTCCGCACAGACAAGCAGGTATATCCTGGGCTGTCAAGGAGAGTTAACAAAAATATAGGAGTTCTTTCAAGAGCCACTTGTCTCAACTCTCAGTGACTGGGTCTGCACTTG
Organism: Glossophaga mutica; assembly: GCA_039655065.1. Lineage (NCBI taxonomy): Eukaryota > Metazoa > Chordata > Mammalia > Chiroptera > Phyllostomidae > Glossophaga > Glossophaga mutica. The sequence continues at coordinate 138,991,840 of CM077305.1, read as the reverse complement.
ACTCCAACAGTCAAGAAACATGTTTAGGGAACTTGATTCTGACCTCTGGAATAGAGACAAGAAAAGTTTGCAATGGCTCCGAAGCAAAAGCAGGGCATTTGGAACTATCGCAAGTGTATTGCTAGCTGACTTCTATAAGGATTTGATAGTTAATCAATTATTTCATGATCATATTCTTCTACTGGCACATTTCAGGTGGTTTGGCCAGGATAAGCTCTCCTTGCCCAGCCCTTTAAAAAGGCTGCTTAGTAACCTATTACAAACATGCTAAGTCCACAAGTCCAAAAATGACCCAGATATCCCAAGCACTTCCCTCATCTAAATATTTCTTTTAAATACTCTTTGCTTTTGCTGTACAGATCAGATCTGCATGTCATTTTTCAACCTAGTTAATATGACAATAAGGTCAGATTGCTGGGATATCTCATTCCCTTTAGCCACTTTTTTCTTGTTGCTGATAATCATCAAATGGTATTAACTGTTCTCTGTGCTCTGCCTTCTTGTCCTCCCAAAAACAATTAGAGTATGGTGCTTACCACCTGGGGGCCTGTCCTCACGGTGGGAAAACATGACATGGACACACGAAGAACACCAGTCTATCAAATGCCCTGGTGTACTCACTACAGTCACTCCTTAGATCTCAATGCAAGACATTCCGTTTCTGTCTGTCATCAAAACTTGCAGGCTCTGAAACCTCTAAAAGAGACATGACATAAAAGAAGCTATTCTCATTAAGTCCAAGAAAAAGACCAAGAGTATCAAATATTCAAGGGATTAGTGGGAACTGTTCCCCTAACAAGCTGTAAATCTGTACCTAATTTCAGGATTTCTATTATCTGACTCATAAAACACTAAAATGGCTATAACAAGAAAACCCAATTTGCTAAAGAAATAGCACACGTTTACATTTTAGCACATTTTTATTTACCTTTATAATCTCCCCCCAACTGTGCTAGTGTCAAATGAAGTATGAGGTAATGTTTGCAGCTAGTCAAGTCTTCGATTCCAGACATCTGTAATAAATTTTTTTAAGGCCAAATACTGGTTCTGCATACACACCTGGAGTTTGAAATAAGTTATTGTGCTGCAGTGCCGCATTCTTGGTTAGGGTTTGCTAGCACAGGCAAAGGGGAGGGCTCACCTGAAACCTCACACCTCTGAAGGGACAACAAGCAGAATTTTAAATGTCTCTCCTGGTCTATCCCCTCTAAATTCAACATAGTCTTAACTGGGCATGCATCTTTTCTTTGAAAAGTCCAGGTGACCAAAGGTAGAGAAGACTTAAGGACATTTAGTTACACAATGATGGTGGATTATGAATTATTCTTGTTTGCTTGATATTTGTTCACACTGAGTTCTCCCCTCTCATCTGCTGCTTTTTTACTCGAGTAAGTAAGTACTCAGAACTATTCCTTTTGGGCTTCTCTTCCCAGGTTCCTGGTCTTGCAACTATTTGGACAGTTGAGCTAAATGAATGGGTCGACCTTTACATGGACAAGCAGAGAGGGCTGGCAGCTGAGTCGCTAAGGGCAATAGTCACTGAAGCTTGGCAGTTAAAGAAATGTGTCTCTCGTCAGGACAAATTCACCTTAGGCTGAAACACTTGGGAATGTGAGACTAACATTCTAATGTTCCTTAAAATATATCCATGAAAACTTCTTTGTGCTCAAGAATGAAGAGCCTCCAAGAAATAGCCAAGGATCATCAAAACTGTGTGCAAAATAACTGATTATTTGTTGGCCAAACTGATTATTTATTTGTTTGCTTTCCTGTACACTTTGAATGATTTTCAATTTCCCTTCACAATTTTCAGGCTGACAGAAAAGCTGTATGTTATTCTTGCTCATTTAGCATGTGTGTTGACCTCTGTTGGAGGAACACTGGCACCAGGGCCCGAGGCCCGGGTTCTGGTGTTTCACTGCCCGCACACCTCAGAGGCTCCGGGTATGTTTCCTCTCGCATGAAATGAAGAAGCTGGTGTCTGCAGTTCATCCTAACAAAAAATTCAGAACTTCCTCTTTAAAGAAACTATCAAATATACATCAGAACCTCCCTTTCATTTTGCTCACTTACAAAATGGAAGGAATAGATTATGTGATTTCTAAATTTGCTTCCCTTGGGATACGTAGAGGTTATAGGATCCCTTGTCAACTATGTAATGTAAAGTTATTCGTTGAGAAGAAAAATTCTTTGCTCTAAGTTGCATCTACTCAACCTAGTAAGGCAAAATGCTTCTCCATTCAATCAATCCATTTCTTCCTTGTCTTATATTTTAGCCCAAGTACTTCTTTGTGTAATACTCAGAATTATAGTATTTTTCAAGATTTTACTTTTCCTGTGGCTAAATCTGCCCATTTAAACTTTATGACATATGGAAGAAATGAAACACTGTTGAAACTATTTTAAATGGTCTTGCTAGTTATCTTTTCAAAGGAAATTTTAACATGGGAAAATACATTTCAATCATGAAAAACATGTAAGAAGCTTCTACAGTAAATAGGGTGATTAATTCTTTTTATTCAAAATTGTACTAAATATCATCTACCTGAACAGAGAAAAATGTCGGAGTGAATTCTCAAGCAAGAGTTGAAAAATTAAATTGTACCCCCTATGCAATTCAAAGAGGAATAGAACTAGGAGGAGCTAACTGAATTCCAGCTCTTCATGTCCAAATGTAATGAAAATTAATATACACTGCCAAGCTCTTCCCGTTTGTTAGGCTCTCCATTCTAGCTACTTTCAAAAAACTATCCTCTCACAAAAATAGTTTCAGATGAATATTACCCTCATCTTATGAAATAAGAAAACAGAATTTAAGTGACAATTAAAATAACAAAGGTAGATGGGATGAAGGCTAGGGGTTTGATCCAGGCCTCCAGACTCTTACTACTAAGGCATATTCTAAGTGAGAACTAAATAGAATACAGTCACCAACTCATTTCCAAAGAAGAAAAAGATCTAAGTTATCTGAAAATGCCTACCTGCTGAGGATTCTAGTACCAAAATTTTGTAACCAAATATCTAGAACCTTCTGCAGCTTGGTCTCTGACCCTGTTCCCTTTGACTAGGAGTTTAAACTCTGACTCTGGCTACCTGACAAACTGCATTCCTTGCATTGTGCATTTCACTACAAAACTTGTTTTACTAGTTCATTTTGCAGTCTCAAAGGGAAACTGAGGCATTGGCCTCTCCCTTGTGACCCACTCCTCCTCTGCTCACCATGTCTTATGACTCCAACTATTGCCCATATCCCACAATTCTGCCTGCTGAGTGAGTCAACCAAAACTACCCACTGTTCTCGTCCCACAACTCTACCTGCTGGCCACTGAGTCAACAGGCCCTTGGAAGTCCAGTTGTCCCCATGGACCAGAAGTGAATGATATTAGTTTATATTCTTGCTCCCCATTCCTTTGACTCATGCCTTATTGTTTAAGGAGGTTAATTATCTAATTTGTAAATGAGACGAAGTGCTAACCAAATCCTCCCTTGAAGGTTTAAAATTATATATGTGGTTTAGCAATAGAAAATGAGATTTATAAGTTTAAGTGCTTAAGAAATATTAGAATTTTATTTTGTAATTTTAGTTAATTGAATATTATTTCTAAAGTAGTCACGGATGACCTTTTTGTGTCTTTAATAACCATTCTTAAGAATTCCAAAAACTTTGACAATTTCCAGGTGGATGGCATGTAAGCCGCGAATAATAATGAGGTGCAACCCAGCACAAAACAAACAAACAAACAAAAAAGCAGAAAGAGTCCTGCAGAGACCTAAAATATTAAAATTATCAAAATAAGCATGAGTTCCATGTTCAATGAAATAAAGGACAAGCTTGAAAATATCTCCAGGGAACAGAGAATCACAAAAAGTGACATAGATGGTTTAAAAACAGTCAAGTGCAAGTGCTAGATATGAAAAATATAGAGATCAAAATTAAAATCCAATAGCCATGCTTGGTAAGAGAGGACAGAATGAGTGGATTGGAAGGTAGAAAAGTAAAAAAAGAATAAAAAACGCTGTCTAGAATGTGGCACAGAGACATAAAAAGATGAAAAATAGAGAATACAAAAAGATATGAAAGATATAGGGAAAAGGTCTAACCTAGTTCTGATTAGAATCCAGGAAGAAAAGTGCACAAAAAGTATGCTTTGAAGTGGCTTTTCCCCCAATGAAATAGGCAACAAAAGGATGATTTCCTCCTGATTAATGTTCATATTTAAGTACTTAAAATGTATCCTTTGGACAGACATATTCAAGTATGCAGTCCAAAACATTGAGTATGCTCTAAAACATAAGTAAATTTTATAGAAAAAGATTGAAGTCCCATTAAAATTTGTAGAGCTACTTAAGCTTGGCTGCACTTTCAAAACAGCCACTGACATGGAAAAACATTACTTTAATAAATAAAGCCATGTAAGTATTTGCCTATACACTAATAGCACAATTACCTTGTGAATTGAAAATTTTTCTCTTTTTAAAATTTCATACTCATAGATTAATTTAATTACAGACCAATTCTAAGACCTTAAGGCTTCTAATTATCTATGACTGTATGTGTCTATGACTTTGTATATCTTAGGTTTAAAAGCCCATTTAAAATCACAGTTAAACCAGCATTGATAATTACCAGGCATTCAGAAGCTAAAAAGCCAAAACACTTATGTCGCTAATTTGGAGATCATGAGGTTTTGCTCTTTTCGGATGAGAAGATAAGGCACTATTCTTCAAAGTCAATAGCCAGCTCTAGAAAAGGTTATTTCAATGTTTAAAAGATAGTTGGCAGTTTGTTTGACTATGTTTTTACACCTGTACCCCATCCACCAAAAAATCAATTGAAGAAAATATTATTCTAATGGTACATTTTCATTTGCTCATACCCGATTACCCTTCACACAGCAAAGAAAGTCATATTTTATAAATCAAAGTCTTAGTATACATACAGAATTAGTTACTGATGTGTACATGTGCATGTGTCAAATAGACATACATGTACCAATAACCAAATTTACCAAAGGAAAATAGATGTGCAAATTTATAGTAAAGCATTAATGAAAGAATGGCGCATTTATAATTGTATATACCTTTCAACTTATCGATTATCTTCTATGCTCCAGGAACTGTACTAGACACATTAGATTTGATTTTAACCCTCAAACAGGGAAGATACATAAGCAGGTGATATAATCAGAGGTACACCCAGGCAATTGCAAAGACAGGATTAAGCACTTGGTATCATTGGAACACAGAAATGCCTAATCCAATCTAAGGGGTGGAGAGGAGTAAAACCAGGGACAACATCCTGGAGAAGATACAGAAGCTGAGATGTGAAGAGTGAGAAGGAGCACATTGGGTAGAGAAGGGAATTTCATCGTCTATGCAGAAAATAGCAACAGCCAGGAAAGGAGATCAGAACAGTAGCCTGAACATACACACAGCTCAGAAACACGGAAGCATGAAATTAAAGGTGGTAAGGGAGGAGGACAGGCTGTCCTGGGTGCTCAAGGTAGGTCAACAGAGGCCTATACTCAATGCCCAGGTGCTCTGATTTTACCCCAGGACAGTGGTGAGTCTCTGAAGGGTTTTAAACAGGAAAATGGCACAGATGTTCACTGTGAATACCTTCACCAGGTAAGGAGGACATTGCCATATTCTGAGTAACAGCTGACAAGGCAGCCAGGAGGGCATGGTTTTGAGCACCTGTTGATACGATATAACAGGCCCATGTAGGAAGAGTCTAAGATGGCTCCCATGGTTTTCACTGAAGTAATTAGACAGATGGTAAAATATTAATTGAAATAGAAAATACTAATGGCCTAAAATGGGAGCTGGGGAAAGATGATGAAGCCATATTCAGTAAGACTAGTCTGACTAGTCTGAAAACCCATGTGGAAGTCTATACTGGCATCTGAGTACACCACTGGGAGAGCAGCCAAGGTTTGAGGGCTGACGAAAGAGATCAACCCTTGAGTTAACATAACAGTCTTCACCAAAAGGCATTGAAAAGGGCATTTGAGGAACTAGACATCTACCAATTTTCTATTTACATAGTACTTAAAAATGTAATAGTGTGATATAACATAGCATGATCCTCTGTTGTATTGTTTTATATTTTTCAAAGTACGTATGCAAAAGAGCTTGTGATTGTGCCTTTAATTCAACAAATAAAACTGGGACCCTGATGGAGCTCTGTCAGAAACCACGCAAACTGTCCATAGAATGAAGCATATCTATTATTTCATATACCAGTATGGAGCCGTGTGACTTTTCATTCTAGTGCTGTGCTATATGAATTATTTTCATGATTTTACTTTTACAAAGAATGTCATTTTTTATTTTTAAGATAGCATATAATAAGGATGCAATGCTAACAAAAGTTTGCATGTGATTAAATAACTTCTTTGTAAAATTATATCCTACTTTATTACTCTTACAAATATTAGACTTCAAAAATTCTACCAGCTTATTAAAAACACTCTAATAACTAATTCATGTGTAATTAAAAACATGTTTTAGAACTAGGTGATCTACTTCATTTAGTATACCACTCAAGTACTTTTTCTGATCTTCTTAGATAATAAACAGCATTTAATACTCAAAAGAATTTCATGTATATTATCTTCGCTCTGAAAAAAAAGGCAACAGTAAAGGAAAGAGTATTACTGCGTAAGACCTTAAATCCTTCCAAAGAGTGTTAACTTCCTTACTAACTCCTTTAGTTTACTACGGTGTGGCTGAACCGTATGTCTGAGCCAGCTACCTCATGAAGGCAAAGTCAGCCTCTGTCTCAGAGTGTCCCTCCTCGCAGCTCAGCGTCACTCACTGATTTCTGCGGGGAGTGCTGCTGCATTGTCTTCCGTGCTGCGGAAGGGTAAAATCTGCCCAGCGAATACCATTCTCTCACATCACAGCTCCTCCCTGTTTCCTGTAAAGCTTACTTCTTCCACTAGAAGAGAGAAATTTGGTTTCAACTGGCAATGTAGTAAACATTTCTGTTCTATCTGTTCTTCGATGTTTATGCAGAGTTGATGTCTACTCAAATTATTAAAATTAGGCTTAACACACACACATAAAGAAAATATTTCTAGGCAGTGAGTAACATAATCCAATCAGGATGTAAGTGCCTGACGCTATGGCAGGAGGAATGAGTTTTATCATACAGAATTCCTGAAGTAGGATTCAGAAACAGGCCTCAGAAGAACAGACCCGTGAAGCACATCAGAACTATCCCATGGGTCTGTGCAATTAAAAGTCAGTACTAGTAGTACTTGGACTAGAAAAAAAATCCTATCTGAAGTGATATTGAGGTATTTATACACCATTCTTTATTTGAAGAAATCATTCTAAAACCCAAGTTAAAAACTGGCATTATATTTAAAATCTCCCAAAGTTCTTTCAAAAATAACTAATAGTCAAAATTTATTTATAGATATTGGTTGAAAGTGGCACAGTGCTAGCTAATGTGTAACACAGACTTCCCTAACATTATACTAAAATCTCTGTAAAGATCCAAAAACGGATGAAGTCAAACCAGCTCCAATAAATAAAAATAACACATTGCCAGAATCTTGAAGACAATTCTACTACCATCATTATTAATGGAGGTAAATGAAGAACCAAACTTTAGTAGTCAATGCCTGCTTCACCATCTGAAACAAAGCACACTCACCCATTTTAATGAATATAGCGATATAATTTCATCTGCCCCACTTTGCCTAGCCTTTGGCTGGAAGACCTACCATTTGAACTAATCAGAAAGTTGGGCAGCCATCCCTCTATAGCATGAGTAAGCAATCTGAAATAGCCATGTGCTTTTCTCATTCCGTCCTCTCGTTCTCCTCTTCTGATATGTATTTAGAAACTGCAGTACTCAGGAAGGAAGTACACACAGAGACAACACCCAGGGGGGTGCCAGATAACCGATAGAACTGCTAGTGGCAGAATCGATACATGCAGTATGAGATGGTGTAGGGCAGAGACACGATGAAGTCAGGACACAGTGAGATTTGTGGTCTTCAGTGCAATCAGTTCAGTTTCAGAGAAGCAGGAAGAGAGTAAGAGAATATTCCTCCTCATACAACTAAAGCTACATTAGACAAAAGTCTGTTCAACAAAGATTGCAGTAAGAGCAGTGTATGGCAACTTGCCCCCTGGTTTTTACACATATGTATATTTTTTAAGAGACCTGACAGTTCACAAGTGTTCAGTAACCAAGGCCAAGAGCAAGCTACACACCCAGTTCATTGGCAAATACCAAATCTAGATAAAATTTTCATTGTCCTAGGATGGATAAAAAGACTTTGGCAAAACAAGTAAAATTAGACAGCATTTGGAGAAAATGTAGAAAGTGTACACATGTAAAAATTATTTACTACAGGAACCAAAGAATATTTCAGGAAACTAATTGATGTCCTCACTAGGACACAAAAAGATCTCTATGAATCAGGAACTGAAATCTATAAAGAAAGAAAAAGCTGAGATTTAAAAAAGTAAACTAGGATAAAGTAGGATGACAAGAAAACTAAAAATGCAATTATAGATTTCTAACCTACGTTGGAAGTATTTAACCTCCCTAAATCTCATTGTCATAGTCAAGAAAGTCAATATAATACAGGGTGGGCAAAGTTATAATACAAATGAATAATACAGTAATTAATATAAGAATATAAGAATAAACTCTGTGTTTCACTTGCAACTGTAAACCTAGTTTTACCCACCCCTATATGTTTACTGAAATGGATTGCTTTGCAGACTGTGTGCAGAGTACTACACAGAGTACCTGACTTATAGTGGTTGCTGAAGAAAAATTAGTTCTCATTGTCATTATTACTAGTATTGTCCATCTTTAGAGAATTGCAAATTTACTGAGAAACTTAGAAACAAATCTCAACTAAAAACATAAGAATGGCAAATCATGGCAAATTGGCTTAGCAAAAGGATTGAAACTAATTACAATAAAATTATAAATAATGTAGTAGTAGAAATCTAAGTTGATAATAAGCTGTCTGGAAATAAATTGGCAAAAAATGAAGAGCCTTAAAATGGAATACACAAGGAATTCCTATAAATTTCAATTCTAGGAATAAATGGGTGTGTTTTTATTTATTTGTTTCCTATATCTACTGAAAACCCTAAAGAAAATGATCAACCCCATAGTAATACGCTTCCCTTAGTGCCTATATTATAATCCTGAACTAGCACTCTCACTAAAAGTAATCATGGCTTTTGGAGAAATATCTGAATTCAGTCAATCTGAATTTCAATAACACACATTTCAATGGATTGAAACCCAAATACCTTGAAATCCATGAGTGCATATTGATATTTGAAAATATTGATCACTTTTAAAATAGAATATAAACTATCATTATCTTGGTAACTGCTAAATAAAATATTAAACACTTTTTTCCTTGCATGCACTGTACCACTGTGTAATCAAACAAAAGAATGAGAGGGAATATTTCTTTTAAAAGTAATCTGACTAATAAATGAGAAGGAAATGCTAGAATTAGTATATTACCATTTGCAACCTTCAATGGATGGAGAGATATAAGCATTAAATATCAACATTTTCTAAAATCATAAAACAGAAAAACAAGATGTTATAGGTTCCAAGTGATATCATGACAAAAAGATAGCACCAGAGTCTGATCCAGTCTCTGGGTCTAGTGTATTTCTCCAATTTGCAGAAATACCAAGGACAGAGGACCATGCTGGGGAAGATCATGAATGGGCAATCAACACAACCCAGCTGTGGGAAACTCTCTGGTCAAATGGCTCTGTTTTATAATGGAAAATTGTAAGGGAAAGAAAGAAAAAGAGTGAGGGTTTGGGGTAGGGTGTACAGATAAAAAGAAAACTAAAAGGGCAAGACCAAAAACTATATTATCTGTAGATACATATGAGATCTGTCTGGAAAAACTTGAGCCATTGTTAACACAACAAGAACAGTTTGCATGGCCCTGATGTAACCTGGCAGCCAAGAAGAATAAACTGGAATGTGCATGCATGAACAATGATGACTTCACTGTACTAGTCAGTGGGAGTGATAGATGCCATTGAGTGAGCATGTGTACTCTGTGGCCTTCACATTCAAATGACTGAGTGAGTAGAGAAAAAAATCTGCATCAAACTTTGCATTAAGCTTGAACATTCCTCTGGGGAAATTATTCCAATGATTCAGAAGGCCACAGCTATGAGCAACTGGTGATTGGCAGCTTCATCACAACAACATGCCTGCCCATGCATCATGTCTCTGCAGTTTTTTGGCAAAACATCAAATCACCCAGGTAACTCAGCCCCCCTATAGACCAGATTTGGCACCCTGTGAATTCTGGCTTTCCCCAAAATTAAAATCACCTTTGAAGGGGAAGAAATTTCAGACTGTCAATGAGATTCAGGAAAATACAATGGGACAGCTGATGGCAATTGAGAGAATTGTCACAGTCCCAAGGTGCCTATTTTGAAGGGGACTGAGGCATCATTGTCCTATGTACAATTCTTGTATCTTGTATCTTCTTCAATAAATGTCTCTATTTTTCATAGTCCATGGCTGGATACCTTCTGGACAGATCTTGTATTTTGCATAATCACATTTGGGTGATAAAACCATAAAAGGAAAACAGAAAGAAGAAAAAATACTACAGAGAGGCAAAATAATGGTCACTTATTCCAGAAGGGAAGGGGTTGGGAAAAGAATGTGGCACATGGAAGAGGCTTCTGAGCAGGTGGCAAAATTCTATTTCCTGACTTGGGTGGTGTTCACCTTAAAATTTATTAAGCCGCCCTGGCCGATGTAGCTCAGTGGATTGAGTGCGGTTCAATTCCCAGTCAGGGCACATATCTGAGTTGCAGGCCAGTTCCCAGCAGGAGGCGCATGAGAGGCAACCATACACTGATATTTCTCTCCTGCTCTCCTTCCCTTTTCCTCTACAGATAAATAAAATCTTCTAAAAATTTTATTAAGCCATACATTTGATTCCTGTGGTTTTCTATATCTGCAGGCATGGGGAAGGGTGTTACAGTAAAAGGTTAAAACAATGACCAAAAATTAGTCAATAAGTAAATAAACCTTTTCCATCGTAGCACGCTAACATGGCAATAACTATAATTACTTATTCATTCTGTCTTCTCGATAAACTTGTTTCTCTTAAAGCAAAAACTGTGCCTTGAAGTGTTCATTTCACATACCCACAAGGCCTCCTGGACCCGTCTTAATCTGGATCTATCCTACAAACTCTTGATGGACCTCTGCATTCCTAAAATGTGTATACTTTACACTAAATTTGTAACAATGTAACAAACAGCTTTTATCCTACTGAACTGATATTCAGTAGTAGGAGAGTAATTTGCTTCTTTGCACTAGTTCAAAATTTGGCCAGAGAAGTACAAAGCAGACAAGAAACATGATTGGATCGGCAGCAATCCCTGGCTAGTAGATATGCAGTCATCAAAAAAAAAATCTACTTGGCTTCAGTTCTGGGATGTAGGATCAGCTCGCCCACAGGGCTGGGATATCTTAGAGTGCTGAGCAGACCAAAACTATCTAGCATTCTCCTATCCTGGAGACACAGTCAACCACATGTACTTGGATGGGTAACTTGCATGCACTTGGGGCCTCCAACGCTCACAGAATCAATTATTCAAGCCCCATTGAATTGAAATTCTGAAAATAATTTGCTTTTAGTCACAGAGATTGTCAAAACCCTGAATACCCCTATTTGTCACGTATAGTGGAATATTCTTTAAGGACACCATAGCAATCAATACCAGGACTCAGTATGGTTTGTCTCTAATGGTTAGATAAACTTAAAATAATAAGTGGTGTGATTGGCTTTAATATATATTTTTAAAAATCAGGCTGTTCATAGCACATCAGTTAGTAATTAACACTGATGAAATATTTTTATTCCATTGATTCCAAAAATATAGCATTTAATCAATGAGATCAATATGCATGCCTTTATGGTCTATAATCATTCATTGCTATTTAATATCTAGGGATACAAAGTACAAAATTTGCTAAATTTCAGTTGTATCATATTTCTTCTTTTAAAAAATAAGTTATTCACTTTTATTCTGATATAAAATTTTCAACTATGCAATGTTTATAGGCAAAATGGACTATCCTAGTGAAATATTATACATCAAAAAATAGAAAAAATAAAAATTGCCATGACATTCTTAAATTTTAAATTCTACTTTATCTTGATTCCAATTAATTTTTAAGACATCCTATATATGTCATTGTAATTGTAAAAATGCTAAGTGGAAAAAAGGCTAGATGAAATGAATGCTTGAATTCTATTTTTAAACAAGAGAATTATCCCCCCCCCAAAAGAAAGCTACTGAATAAAATGTTTTAACTTTTTATTTTTGATCATTGTAAATTCTCATGTAGTTATAAGAAATATCATATTTTGCCATGTATAATGTGCACTTTTTGCCCAAATTTTTGAGGGAAAAATAAGGATGCACATTATACATGGGTAATACTAATTCTGTATCTATATAAATGTTTTAATTCTTTTATTTATGCTTATGTGTTAAAAGTGTAACCCTAGAAAGCAATAACAATATCTGCATGAAAAATAATACCCTGGAATATGATACTTGGTTTTGTTTCTAAATATAAATAAATAAATAATTGAATTAAAAAATCAAAATGGAAGATTTTTTTCCCCTGAAAGTTTGGGCCAAAAAATGTGGGTGAGCATTATACATGGGAATGCATTATATATGGTAAAATATGGTAATAGAGATATTCCACATCTTATATAATAATACAGTATCATAACCAGGATATTAACATTGATGTGATCCACCCATCTTATTCAGATTCCCACAGTACTACTCATAATCATTTCTGTGTATATGTGTATTTAGTTCTGCGCAATTTTGTCTTATGTCTATGTTCATGTCTCTGCCACTGCAGTGAGATCCAGGAGACTTTCATGACCGCACAAAGAGCACTTGTGCAGCCCTTTTATAACCACACCTGCCTCCTGCCTCTCTCCCTCTCCCCAGCCTCTAGCAACCACTAGTCTGTTCTTCATCTCTACAATTGTGTCATTTCAAGAATGTTATATAAATGGAATCATACAATATGGAATATTATGTTTAGAGTTTGGAGAATATATGGTTCCAGTAAAAAGTTTTAAAGTCATAGGCAAAAATCTAGGGAAGGAAGATTGAAGGATGACCTATCTAGTAAACAAGACAGCAGCCATTTTTAACTAAAGAAACCAGAGCTTATGGTGTCACATTAAGAGATGAACAAAATATTTTTACTACCCAGAAAGAGCTCTTTTTCTGTGCATTATGCCACTAATAATTAACCTTGTAAACCTTTTGATCAATTTTCTAAGTCTAAGGCAGTCAAGGGAACATGCTTTTCTTAGTTTTCTTTTCAATTTTTTTAACCACACTTTGTAAAAGTTTGTCTAATTTTTATTTTAAACTAAAACATAACAATTTAGGGGACATAAATCTATTAGCATGTCAAAGGCACAGCTAAATATCACTGAGGGGAATTGAAGAGCGAGAGCCAGCAAGACTATTCGGCTATCACGAAGGATTCCTTTCTTAAAATTTTGGCTCTTAAGTAGGAAAATAAGGAGACAGAGTATAGAATTCTGTTATTCCTGGGAATATTTCAACAATAAAACTGAGGGGATCCACTAACAAAGATTCTGTTAGGCCACAGGACTGAAGAGCCACAACCCTCAGTGTCCTTCAACTCAGCTCTCAGTCTGGACTCCTTGGTGTTACACAACGAAAACGGGGCTGTCCTGATGAAACATTATGCATCAAAAAAAATAGAAAAGAAATAAAATAACCATGCCGTCCTTAAATTTTTAGTTTTAGTTCATTTAAACTCTATTTGCCAGTAATTTCTACCAGGAGTAAAAAGCAGCAAGCTCCCTGAACTGAGCGCCTGCCCCTTCACAGGGAACGACAGGGACGATCAGAGTATGACGACTCCTCGAAATGCATTCACTTCTTTTGCTCCCCTACTACTTGTCATGTGGAACTTTTTCCACTTTTAATCTTAATTTCAACAACTGCTACCACATTTTATTCCTTAAACAATCATCCTCTTTAAATCACTCTTTCTTTAATGAAGCATCTTCTTGAAGGACTTGTAGCCATGTTCTAATTTTTCCCTTAAAATTTCCAAAGGTCCACAGTCTAAAAGCTAGGCTTCTTTAGTATTTCATGAGACTTAAAAACTCCATCCGTACAGAAGGATGGATGAATAAATCTGTGATAAAGCAAACACAGCGCAGTGTTATATGTGTAGAATCTATGCAGAGGTCTTTGGGTTTTCACAGTACTCTCTTATATGTTTGACTCTTGTGTGTGTGAAATGTTATTTATACTAACAGGGGGAAAAATTCAGCCTCAGAAAGGAAATTGGATAGAATTGGAAATATCCTAAATTTAAAATTAAAAAGTACTTTTATAGAATTGTTCAAATGGGCCTCATTTACTTATCTCCAAGAGCATTTGCAAAAAGTAGCTAATTGTGTATTTCTGTGCCCCGAAGGTCAGAGGGAATCCTATTTTCTGGACCCCTGCCCTGACGCAGAATGACATCATGAGAAATAATTTCAACTGATGTGGGTTCTTAAATACCAACCAACAATGACTTCACCAGGAAACTTGGCTACAAGGCTGTGTACTTTGAGTATGACATCACTGTTGAGCCAATGAAATTACATGTTGTGCAAGGTTGTCCTCAAAGGAAAAAAGAAACTGAACATATTTCTTTAAAAAAATAGATAAGAACACACTTGAAATTGGGAAATATACAACTATATCAAGAATCAGTAGTTTAAAGAATATCACATGGAAATGATATTTTATGGTGGAGATTGTGTAATTAATCCAAGGAAACTCCACAAAGGATCAGCAGCAGCTCTAGAACTCAGAATTTCTGAACTTTAAGACTGTTTGTGCCAGGAGCTCATAATTTTCTGTGGTGTCACCATTACAGCCATTAATGATTAAGATAACATGCCCTGTAAGAGGTTTTATTCACACATATAAAGCAAGTCCTGGATTTTTGCCCTAATATCAGAACTATGAGGTAAAACACAGTACTACTAAGACATGGGAAATGTCAGAAAATTGACACTAACCAGGGCTTTTTTTTCCATAGACAAAGATCATAACACTTGAAATTAAACAAAAAGACCAAGAAGCTGCAAATGTAAAAAGACTAAGAGCACAGTGTACAGAAGGTATGTTGTGGTATGCACAGTGAAGGAACTTCATGTGAAGAGCAAAGTTTGGGGTCAGACTCTCCATACCCTCCCCTAGACTGGGGTCTCATGATAGTCCTTCGGGTGCCAGCTATGGCTGGTAAGGCCTGGCCTAGATTTTCACTTCTACCTGGTCTGCCGACAGACAATCAAGGCACACTTAATAAAGTGGAACTGGGAATTAGGACACCTGGATCCAATGCCCAGCTCTGCCCCTTAGTTGTTTTGTGACCTCTGGCTACCTCATTTAACCATGACAACTTTCTTTGTCATCTGCATAGGAAAGATAACCAATCTTCTTGCCGCAAGGAAGCTTGTCCTTACATAATGAAGCCCCGTATAAAAGTGAGTTGCTGTATTTCTAAGATTAGCATGGGAATTTTACTTTAAATCCTCTATCTCTAGGGACTGCTGAAAAGGAACCCAAATTCGTGGGGTTCTCAGGGTGGTCTAGAGCCAGAGTAACCACACCCATGCTGTTCCACCCTGCAACCCCCTGATCAAGGGCAGAGATGCAAACCGCCTCCAAAGGGTCACAGGCAGATGGAGCGTTTCCAGAGCATGCTCTTTCACGGCCGGCGCTTCACGCCACAGCAAAGGGTGCTGCAGATCAAGTGCATCTGAAGCTCAAACCAAATAAGCAGACTTCATGTAATCATTTCAAAACTGCTGGAATAAAACCATAAAAGAGCAAGTGTATTTCACCACCATCCTTCATTATCTTCTCATGAGTAGTTACAACATCCATGAAAAGTCATTATCATACCCATTAGAAAGATGAAAATACAGAGGCTCAGAGAAATTGAAAAGATGTCTAAGTTCACTTCGTGAGAAATTGGCAGAGCCCAAGGATACACCTGGGACCACACAATTCCAAAGTCACTTTTGAGGCATTATGCTAAGTTGCCTGGAAATTCTGAATTCCAAAGGTAATTAAAACATGCAGGGAAAGTGATTTAAAGTACACTTTAAAACCATTTTCTAGTCTGGTTGAACTATTTATTTCCAGACTGATATTAACTTAGTAAAGATTTCTACAAGCAAACCAGAATCACACTAATATAGGATAAGGAAAGGAAAAGGGATGAAAAGACTAGAGACCTGACATAACTATTGTTCATTGCTTATTTACACCATGCCAGGCACTGTGCAAGCTCCGGACATAGAATGGAAGTGAAGGGCTCTGTGAAAATGCAAAGGAAGTCTATAAAGTACAGGAGGAGGTGGCGATGCATCACTAGGTGGGATGTTAACAAATCTGAGATGACCACAGGGAAGGAGAGAAGAGAACATCATTCTCGTCCATTTCGGTGATTAGTCCTTAAGAGAAAGACAATACTATGTGCTTTCTTATCCACTTAGTACTGAGTACAGTGTTATGCCAGAAGCAGAGATCAATTGATGTTTATCAAATGAATAATGATTAGAAACTGAGACCAAGAGTGGGTGTCATACAGAGGGTTACATAGCCAATGAAAGAGTTTGAGACCTTCTTTAAGGCATCTTGACTTTTCTTTCTATAATAGTGACCAAGACTGCTAGTTATTGTTTTTGTTTTGCTTTATTTTTCCTCTCCCCTTCTTTCACAGTAACTGAACTCCAACTAGCTGGGCAAACAGCTACTTGGAGTAAAGACTGTATTTCCCAGTCTCTCTCAAAGCTGAATGTGTCCAGGTGACTAGGATTTGGCCAATAAGATGCAAACAGGTATGATACATACAGCTTCCAGCAAGTGTCCTTCACGGGAGGAGCATGCCCTCCTTCATACCTTTGCGCCTGCTTGCTGGATGGAATGTAGCCATGAGCGTGGAGCTACAGCAGCCCTGTTGGACCAAACCTGAAAATTGTGTTGAAGAAAACACATAGGAAAATCAGGAAAGAGGAAGCCAGAAATCATGTAGCCCAGATATCAGCCTGGACCATCAGTGTTTGACGAGAAAGAAAAATGCGTTTTTGAATCTTGTTTAAAGCTCTGTAACTTTGGATTCTCTGTTACAGCTGAAATTAATCCTAACACATGCACTCCTCTTTCTCTCAGTGACTCATGTGATGGACCTGCAAGGGAATCAGTGTCCAGACCACTGGTAGCAGAGGTCATAAAGACCCACTTCATAGGTCAGTTAGCATGGACCCGGAAAAATCAAACCGAGAAAGTCACACTCTAGTGCAGGATGCAGGGGTCAGGGTAGGAGAAAGAAGAAAATATAAAAAGGAAAAACAAGTCAGGTTAAAATTTTAACCATGACTATGATATATTTCAAATACTCGGTAAAGTTGTGGGTGGGGAAACACGGGGCGACACTGTTGTCTGTTTCTACAGCGTCAGATAGATAACCACACAGAAAAGCCAAAGGTAGCAAACCTTGAAGTACAAGATGAGAAAAAGTATGACGTTAAGTCGTATACTAAATGAAAAATAACATTTGTCATATAAGTAAAAATCTAATGCTGTTCAGCAAAAATCTTAGACACAGATTTAACTTTTCCTGTAACTTCTTTGAGAACTTAAACATATTCAATATGTTTAGAAACACTGTCAAGTTTCCTTGCCATATTTTAAACTAGGCATACGATTTTTGTTATCACTTGGATATTATGGTGCATTATAGTAGTAATTATCTTAACATTCCCACAAACAGAAAACTTCACAATAATTTTAAAAAGAAATTTTTTCAGAAAGTCTAGGAAATCTAGAACTATTTGTAAAGTACTCAGCTAAATACTTTTAGGGTCCTAATAAAATAAAAACTTTAATTTCTGCCTAGTCAGAATTTGGTTTAGCTCTGATTTAAAGTATGACAGTGGGAGGCAGGGATACGTGAGACAGACTTACAGCAGTCAGAGGGGAGGGGCGGCAGGATGTTTGAAAGAAGGTGAGGGGATTAGTCAAAACTAGATATGCAGATAACCCACAGACAGACAAAACTGAGGGGAGAAGGGGCAGGGGCTTGGTGGATATGGGCAAAGTGGGGAAATGGGGATAACTGTAAAACTGTCAACGATAAACAAGTTAAAAAATAAAACATGACAGTACTAATAACAAACTAATATGGGCCCCTGTCCCCCAACCACTGCCTGGAATTATGACAAATCCAAATTTCTCATGGAATTTAATAGGGTTATCTTCCTATAAAAGTACATACTGTTTATAGCAAGCAAGATCTCATCAAAGGTAATTTGTAAGTCTTTCTTTTTCATTGGCATGGCAGAAATGTGGGTTTTGGTTTAGTTTTTGGTTTTGATACACAAATCCAAAGTCACCTTACTTGAACTGCACTAGAATGTGTTATGGGCCAAGCATACAATGCCACAGAAATCTCAGCTAATTAATGTAATTAAGGACAAAGAGAGGGAAAGAACATTTTGCCCAATGCCCATTTAATAAGCCATTCTCCATCAAGGGATAAGCAAATTATTTTGGCTCAGGATCCGGCCTAAGACAATGTTAGCACTCCATGAATTTTACTTGGAAGCAAAACATCAGCTAAAATAATCTGCCTGTAACAAAAATTAATGTGATAAACTTACAAAACTTGAGCCTTTGAAACACAAGACAGCTAAATGTTTCCCAAGATGGAGAGAATGTTTCTACAAGTTGCTTCTTTCCCCCATTATCTCATATGAATGTCTAGTGGAAAAATAATCTTAACACCATTTATTGTGGCTCTATTATCCACACTGTCATTCATAGAAACTAGGAAGGGGGTTTGTCTGAAAGGATGGCTTGCACTCTACAGTTAAATCTTACTCATCCTTCTTAAATAGTGGGGCTTGAGTAAAAGGAGGTAAAGATTTGAGAGAAAAGAATGAAAGAAAAGAAAGACTGTTGTAAGGAGAACTAGAAAAAAAAGCAGAATAATAGAGACAAAGTAGTAATGTCACTACATTTTGGTAGGTGGGTAGGTATGAGTTTCTTAAGGCTGCCATAATTACCACACACTGGAGACTTAAAACAACAGGAATTTATTCTCTCAGGGGGCTGGAAGTCTGCAATCAAGGTGTTGGCAGGGCCATTCTCCCTCTGATGGATGTAAGAGAAGATCCCTCCTTATTCCTTTCCTAGGTGCTGGGGCCTTGCAGCAACCCTTAGTGTTCCTTGACTCGTAACTTCATTACTCCAATCTCTGCCTCCTTCTTCACATGACCATCCTCTCTGTGACTCTTGTGTGCTCTCCTCTTTTTATAAGGACACCAGTCCCTGGATTTAGGACCCACCCTAAAAGAGTATGACCTCATTCCAAATAAGGTCACATTCTAAGATTCTAGCTAGTCATGACTTTGTGGGGGGACACTATTCAGCCCACTACAGTAGGGAACCAAGGCCAATCTGAGGACTGCTTCCCTTCCTATTGGAGATGGATCTTAGCAGAGCCAAAACATAGGCTGGCAGGAGAGCAGTAGCTGGGGCAGCAGAAATGATGAGAAAGCTTGAGGATGGAGGTGTTAGAAGCCTTAAGAGCTGTAAGGATGATGATATCAGCATTGACATGGTCATATTATCTGTCAGGGTCCATGCATGTCTAAGGCACACTGATCAGCAATAGTAAGTATGGGGTTGAGGAGAAGAAGCGACAACAGTATCTGGAAGGTGGAAAGGAAGTGAGGACAAAATTCTAAGGAGATTACAATGTGCTCCTCTGTGCTCCCAGCATTTCTCAAACTGAGGGTATGTCAGTGAGTGAGTTTCTCTGGAACATTCCATTTATTTGTTTAAATATATACCCAGCCCTAGCAGGATAGCTCAGTGAATTGAGTGCCAGCCTGCAAACCAAAGGGTTGCCTGTTCGATTCCCAGTCAGAGCACATGCCTGGGTTTCAGGCCAGGTCCCTGCTAGAGGACACGCAAGAGGTAACCACACATTGATGTTTCTCTCCCTCTTTCTCCTTCCCTTCCCCTTTCTCTAAAAATAAGTAAATAAAATCATATATACACGTGGGGGCCCCTGTCCTGGGTGCCAGATGTGGGGGGGCTCCACCCACAGAGCCCCATCCCTCCATCACAGATGAAAATAAAACTACCAAGATATGATCTACTTGGGGAAGAGAGGTGGACAAACTCTCAAAGGAGAATGACCCAGAGCCCCTTCCTCACTAGGCTTTTATTGGGTTCAAATGCACAGGAATACAGGTTTAACATGTCAAAGAAATCTGAGGGCTTAATCTGAGTCAATGTCTGTCAGGAAAGGGGGTTGCCAAACTTTGGGAGACATACTCATTTCCTCCTTGGACCCTATCATTTAAATGAGTGCACTCTTAGCAAACAAAGCAGGTTTCACAGGACTTTAGGAATTCTTTCTTATGCCCGATCACCCAAGGAACCGTCCTGGCTGGCACAGGGCTGCACCACTTGCCCTCATAGTTTCAGGCTTTAAGCCGATTAGGAAGCAGAAGACATCTCCCAGATGGAAATGAGGACTCGGGCTATGTCAGAATAGCCAGGGGGGCGAGGGTCCATCACATCCTCTTTGCTTCAGCTCCTCCCCTCAGTCCTTCCATGAGGGCCTCCCAAGTGGTCATGTCTGGCTTAGGTTGCCCCTCCCATGAGGAGTCTTACCCGTCACTGACTAACCAACCAAGCATTGGGGCCAGAGATGGATGAGGCAGAAGCGGTGCTCCTGTCAGGGAGATAAGCTTTGTCTCCTTAGTAGCTCACGTCCTCTTGACAGAACAGACCCAGATGAAGTGGGTCCCTTGGCTCTTACACAGCCCACCATGGGGTAAGAGTTACAACTCCTGAGACCAGGCTGAACGGTCTGCAATATATATATATATATATATATATATATATATATATATATATATATATATCCATATTGTTTTATATGTGGAAATATATGAGGTCTGTTCAGAAGGTTTCCAGCCATGTAATATGAAAAATAGAGACATTTATTGAAGAAGATACAAGAAACATTGTACATAGGACAATGATGCCTCAGTCCCTTTCAAAGTAGGCACCTTGGGACCTCACACATCAGCTGCCCTGTCATATTTTCCTGAATCTCATCAACAGTCTGAAATCTCCTCCCTTTCAGAGATGATTTTAGTTTTGGGAAAAGCCAGAAGTCACAGGGCACCACATCTGGGCTATAGGGGGTCTGATGATGATCTGAGAGATTTGATGCTTTGCCAAAAAACCCTGAATGAAACATGATACATGAGCAGCCACATTGTCGTGATGAAGCTACCAATCACCAGTTGCCCACAGCCATGGCCTTCTGAATTATCCAAATAGTTTCCACAGAGGAATGTTCAAACTTAATGCAAAATTTGATACAGATTCGAAGCTCTACTCCCTCAGTCATTTTGATTGTGACAGCCACACAGTACACAGGCTCACTCAAGGTTGTCTACCCCCCACTGACTAGTACAGTTAAGTTGTCATTGTTCACACATTCACATTCCAGTCCACTCTCTTTGGCTGCCAGGTTACATTGATGTCACACAAACCGTTCTCATATTAATGACGGCTGGACTTTTTCTGGACATACTATATATTATATCTATATAGATACATACACACACACACACACACACACACACACACAGAGTCCAGAAGAAGTAAGGCCTGCTTAAGGGTGGTTGGTAGGGTAATAATATGGGTATAATAATTTATAGTTTTAATTTGAACATTTCACCTAAAATGCCATATGGTGTGCTTGAGTATGATATTGTTATATTACAGAATTACATGCTTATGATTTTGTAATAAAAGATTTTATGATAAAAAGGGAGTGTTATTTGTGCCAGACCCTGTATATCTTTGAATTCAAATCAGTCTTTCTAATACTGGTTTTCTTGAAAACATTAGAGCATTTGTACATTCTTTGTTTTCATTGTATAGGTTCTGGATCATCTGAGAGCTATGCAATTGTAGCATGCATGTTAGTGGTAACAATTAAGATGTACTGAAGCGGGATAATTTTCATTGTTGAAGGGTAATGATAAAAAAGAAAAGCAGTGAACCCGATACTTAACTTTCCTATTGAAGCCCAGGGAAGGATGACAGCTCACTGAGGTTTTCAGCAGTCCAAGTGGAGAAGGATCAGGGAAACTGAGTCAGGCTACAGACACAAAGGCCTGCCAGCAACTAACCCCTTGACACTGTTACAGTCATCTAGGTTTCCCGGTCATAAGTTTACTCTGAAACTTTCTTTGCAGTGTTCAGGTGTTTTAGTTGCTTAAATCACATAAAACCCCATTAGAATTTCTAATTATTTTCTATCAAAAGAAAAGCACACTGCCAAAAATATTGACAACTCTAGCAATACTACCAATAATCTATCAATATTACTTCAATAGCATTTATACCAATAAGTTCAGCCAAACAAACAAGATAAGAATTGAATATTCAAACTTTTTTAAAAACTGTGTTAATCTTTTTTTTAAGATTTTATTTATTTATCTTTAGAGGGGAAGGGAAGGAGAGATGGAGAGAAATATCAATGTATGGTTGCCTCACGTGCATCCCCTGCTGGGAACTGTCACTGGGAACTGTCCTGCAACCCAGGCATGCGCCCTGACTGGGAATCGAACTGCAATCCTTTGGTTCGCAGGCCCACATTCAAACTACTGAGCTACACCAGCCAGGGCCTCAAGCTTTTTTTACACATAGGTTAAAATGTATTCATGAATAATGGAAATTTCCATTTAATAAAATATTTGATTTAACTGTAATATTAGTCTCATGGATAACTGCATATTCGAATTAAAAAATAAAGTATTCAGATTTTCCATGGTATTTGGTTGTCACTTATAAGAACTTCAGCAACTATTTTCAAGTTCTTTTCTCCATTGAAAGCTTTAAAATTTAAAAAAATCCTAAAATAAAATTGAATAAATAAACACAAAATTAGAAGCCCAAAAGACATTATAACCACAATCCTAAATTTGGAACTTTTCAATAGACTCATGCTTCAGCAAACTAAGCAAATTAAAAAAACAAAAACCTTCCTTTTCTTTTGCTGGTCCTATTCTGGGTCCTAGGAAGGGATGAGCCACTTTGGTGACCAAACAGCCGAAGAGGTTGCCAGGGACTAGATGGCCACAGAGAACAGGCTTTACAGGCATACAAGAGACGACTTCTGTAGTGTTAAGAGAAAGCCATGGCATGTATATGCACGGTGGCAGATAAAGGTTTTTTTTTTTTTGTTAAGTCTGTCCACATGATGCAACATACATATATGACATAAAATAGACACGTGCATATGTATATTTACCCATTCTTCCTTATTCGTAACTGAGTCCACAACCATTTGCATCTAACCCCTGCATGCTATTGCTGCACTTCCTAAGGGGCCTCAGGCATTCGAGAGCAGCCCAGTCAGTACCTTTCACCTTTGCTGACAGACTCCAGGTCCAGCACCGTCAGATGGCTAAAGTGGAAGTGGTGGGAATTCAGGAAGTTTAGAGGAAATATGAACCCTTCCTGTACAGAGCGATTTCCATTTTAAGTGAAAACCCTAAACAGACCTGTGTCTAGCTTTTTCCCCTGCTAGGACTTAAGGTTGTGAACTTAGACTAAAGGCCTAGCCCTCCACTTTCCCTGTGCTCCAGATCTAACCCCCTTACTTGTGCCAGAGCGAATGCTTTCCAGGCACACCGAGGAACAGTTCAGACAACTGAGCACAGCTAGCTGCTTGTCAGCCTCCACAAGCCATGCAGTTCTATGCCCCCCTGACCTTGATAGTAACAACTAAGTTTGGGGGCTGTTTTTTCAATCGAAAACATCATACAAACACAATAATGATTTTTTCCCTAATTAAGCAGTTCTGGGAAATATACAATGAATTGCACATCTCCCAAGTATCCTTCTAAGTCCCTCTTCAGAAGCCATTACTATTAACAAATTTCCGATATATCTGAATTTATATAGATTTAAAAAAGATTAAAGATACCTGCAAATTCTTCACTCTTTCACCATTAAGAAACCCAACCCTTGAAACTGAGCTGGTCTTAGTGACTTGCATGATCCATGGAAGTTATGTTCTGGAACCTCCAAGGAAGGCCAGGTTGTAAGAAGCCTTGCAGCTTCCACCTGGATCTTTTGGAATGCTCGCTGAGGAGGAAGCTAGCTGCCTTATGAATCTAACTATGCTGAGACAACTACGCTGATACTGCCACGCTGTTAGGAAGCCCATGCTTGCTTGCCCAGGAAGATACCACTTGGAGGGCTATGGGAGGGGAGAGAGAGACATCCCCCTGGCTGGCCCCAGATCTTCCAACTGTCCCCGTCCAGGCACCAGACTTGTGCTTGAAGAAGCCATGTTAAATATGGATGTGACGTGGAAATGAAGCAAGAAACCAAATCAACAGCCAGACATATGGCCCCTTCAAGCAATCCAGCCATCTCCAGCCATTCAAGCTACCTCACCTGACACCCCAGTTTTTCTGGAGCACAACTCAGTCTTCCCCCCTACACCCTGACCAAATTCCTCATGTACAAAGTCAAGAGCATTAAAAAAAATTTTTTTTAAAAACCAGCTTGTTGTTTTGAACCACTAAGATTTGGCCTGGTTTGTTTGCAGCAATAGATAACTAAAACAGTATCCTTCCAGAATTTTCCTGTGCATATATAAACCTATCCCTTTTCTTTTCTTTCTACATGTATTATTCTGAGCCTTGAGGTTTTTTCAAATTTAATGTTATATCTATCTAAAGCAGTACATACAGACTGTCTTAACATTGTTAGTTTAAAGACTATTAAACCAGTCCCCATAATAATGAACATTGAAATTATTTTCATTGTTTTGCTTTTATGAACAATACTACATGAACATTCTCATGAATAAATCCCTGTACACACGTGCATGTATATCTGTTGGACAAGTTACTACAAGTAAAATGTCTAGATTAAAAACAGTTCACCTTTGTAATGCTAGTTTGTCATTCTCTCTTGGAAACTTATCTATCCTGTAATAAACAAGACCAAGTTCAGTTGCCACCTTCTCTGTGAAATCTCCCAAGGCTCTGCCAGATAGAATGAATTACTCCTCTACCCACGTCCCTGAGTGCCACGTGTTTTAACAGTTTCCACAAAGAGTATGAACCCCGCAAGGGGTTTTTGCCACAGATGTCATATAATGTACCCCACCATGCAGAGTTCCTTAAGTATGCTTTTGTTCAATCAAAGCTTATGGAATGAGTAAATGAATGAATGGACAAGTGTGCTTGTATACAATGTGACAAATGTACTGTGAACATCAATAGCAGTGGAAAGAACAAGCTGAACTTCTAGCCATGTGGTGACTCATTAGACAAAGCTTTCTCTCAAGGGTGGCTCTGGTTTCTTGGCCAAATTGCCATATAGCTCAATGCTTACAAAGGGTACAACCAAAGTAGATGCTGAGACTACCATATACAGGGTCCAGCACAAATAACACCCCCTTTTTTTATTACAAATCTTTTACTACAAAATCATAAGCATGAAATTCTACAACATAACAATATCACACTCAAGCATACCATGTGACATTTTAGGTGAAATGTTCAAATTAAAACTGTAAATTATTACACCCATATTATTACCCTACCAACCACACTCAGGCAGGCCTTACTTCTGCTATACCCCATACATTTAAGACAATTACTAAAGCTCACCAGGGCTGTCCTTCCACACTGTGCTGAGGAGTTTTAGGGGAGACAGCTCACCAGATGGTAGAGACAGCCTGAGTACGCAAGAAGGCTCAAAGACTTTAGAGAAGAAGCATGTAGGAGTAACATGATATGTCCACTGAGATGTAACATGATATGTCCACTGAGGTGTCCCTGTTAGCCAACAATGGGTGTTCACCTCAGAGTCCTAGGGACAAGGGGCCATGTTAAAGGGTACATCTGATCCAATATTGTCATGATTTGCAGACTGTCAACAGAGTTCTAATAGTTTGTCTTGGATTTTCTAATAGAGAATTCAGCAAACATGCTGCACTCATTTATTCACTCACTCAAACAGCTGTTTTTAAAAGCCTACCCTGAGCCAGGCACTGTTCTAGGTACTGAAGATGTAATAGTAAATAAAACAAAATCCTTGTCATGGACCTTAATTACAATGTGGGAAGGCAGAAAAAGGACTAGAAAAGAATAAAATGCCAACTAGTAATGAGCGCTGTGAAGCAACTCAAAGTTTAGTAAAGGAGAAAGTGAGGCCAAGGGTGGTGTTTAGGTGTGTGAGGGGAACAAGGAAGCTAAGGGTAGGGGATAAACGCAGAAGGAGTTCATGGGGCCGAATCACGGTAGGGCCAAACAGGTCATCATAGTGACCTTGGATGTAACACTAAGTCAGATAGAAAGGCTGTGAGAGCCCCTTTTTTTATCCTTACTTGAAGACAATTTTTTTCATTGCTTTTAGAGAGACAGAAAGGGAGGGAAAGAGAGAAACATTGATTGGTTGCCTTCTTGTATGCGCCCTGACCAGGGATCAAACCCGCAACCTCTGTATAGCTTGTAAGAGACTTTGAGCAAAGAGTAACATAATCTGATACAAAAGTGTTAAAATATTTAACAGTGCCATACTAATTAATAACATTCCTCCACATGGTTTGATGTGGACCAAACCTTCTATTTGGTTTGATAACAACCAAATAGAAAAATAAGGAGAAAAAGTATCCCATCTTAAACAACAAAAAGTAATAATAAAGCAGTTAGAAAGAAATCCAATCAAAGATGTACAAGAGCCTTTGGAGAAAATTACAAATCTATATCTATCACAAAAGGCCTTATGATTAAGTGAAAAAAATATAGCAAATTCAAGCGTGGAAAGATGTAAGATCAAAAAGATGTCATTCCTACCCAAATTAACATAAATAAATCAGTGCAATTCCAATGAAAACAACTTATTAATGTAGATAAATTGATAATAAAATTCATTTGAAAGAGTCAATATTTGAATACAACAAAGATATTCCAAAGAAAAAAGGAGGAGGAAGAAGTGGAGTGCAGAGGAAGGAAACTGTTTTCAGATATCGAGACCCACACATCACTGAGCACTAAACTGCAGTAACTAAGACATGGTTGTGCCTGTACAGGAACATCCAAAACAGATCAATGCAGAATAGAAAGTCCAGGCATGATCCCGTAACTTGTGTGAGAATTTGGGGTGGAGAGAGAAGGCATCATAAATGGGAGGGAAACAATAGACTAGTCAGTAAATGGTGTTGGAATAACTGAATTTTCCTTGGGAAAAAAAATTAGATGTCTATCTCACAGAAAACATCTTGAACATTCATTGTATACTTAAGGTTGTCAGTTACTAGAATGGCTATGATTTCTAGTGGGATAAAGGCCTAGAATAATATGGATGTTTCTAAGTAGCTATGTGGTCCCAAATAAGGTGCTTATTCTACCCGAGCCTGTTTTCTCCCCTGTAAAATGGGATACTAATACTGACCTTGTAGAGAGAAGACTTTGGGTAATATCAAATTGATGCTTAAAAAAAGTTCACCAGAGAAAGGGAAAGAAACAAGAAACTATGGGGGGTGGAAATGGGAGGAAGGTGGGGAGGGCTGGGGTGGTGGGCTGGGGCGGGGTAAAAGACAGAAAACTGTACAATATCAACAATTAAAAAATACTGATTAAAAAAAAAAACAAGAAACAAAATAAGAATGGTTTGGAGATGTAGAATTTTCTAGAAATAGAAGTAAAGTAAAGCATTCTTTGTGAAACCAAATTACTAAATTATGCACAGAAGGTACCAAGCTCTACAAATTGACTAGAGAGTCAAAGTGGGAACAGATGGATATTTGCAAGGAAAAAAAAAAATGGAAAGATCTGGTAAGAGTTCAATGCAGAGTGAGCATAACTATAAGGAGTGATATTTTCCTTCCTAGCAGGGACTGAGGCATAAGGGAGAGATGTTGGTGGCAAGATACTCAGGCAGACATTAGGAAAAGCAATGGATGTGCTTAGAGTTAATGGATTCATAATTCGGAAAAATGTGCTCTTAAAAGGTCACCACCATTCCCAGAGTTCCTCAAAGACACCGCACAAGTTAAGCCAGTCAACAAGGAAGGATCTTATCAGAGGAAGATGGCTGGGTAATCTCTTCTAGTCCTCACTCAGCGTTTGCATGGTTCCTGACAACCAACTAACACCTCTCTCCAATTTTTCAGTTTACAGTAAAGTCAAAGTTAAGTCAAAGTTCATAGGAACACCTGCAGCTAGTGGAACAAATTATGGGGAATACTGGCTTCTACTGAACCTGAAACAATGACCAAAGAAACTGAAGGAGAGTCAGTCAAGCACAAGGTCATGGAGATGACACTCCACCCTTGGCACAAGGATGAAGAGTAAGGATGCCCAGCACAGCACCTGGAGGTATCCCTTTGAAACTGTTTCCACTTTCACACACAAAGATTGAGGTAAACCTTATGAAATTTTCAAGAATCAAATTACATGAAATTCATGTTACTCAATACCCAAGAACCCATGTGAAACGAGTTTGCACATAAGGCCCTTGTGCCTTATGTCATTTTACAGGACTGCTATGCCTCCCTGACAGCAGCTCCACAGAATAGTTTAAATGCTCAACTTATGCACACACCCATCTAAATTAGAGATGAGTGCACACAACTGCTAGCTGGAACTTATGAAAATCTTAAATTTGAATTCAAACATTTGGGCTTTAACAAAAAAATATTTTTCCCCAAGCGTATTTTCCCTTGGTTTTTAAACCCATGTGTATTTCAAGAGGGGAAAAAAAGTCCATCTGTTTCTGATTCATTTATGCTTAACTCATCAGGATATCGCTGAAGAGTTATTGGGTGTCCACGTCACTTTCCCTCCTCCTTAAACATTCTATTACTTCTCTTCTTAAAAGCAAGCAGGTACACTGTGTCACAATTAAACATATATGAACTATAAAACACTACCATTTTGATTCAAACCTCAAGTTGCATGTTTTAAAAGAAAGCATTAGAGCCTTCTTTTTTTTCTAATTTCTAGTTGTGTGATTTTGTTAATGGAAGTAACGATTAGTTTTTATTGTAAGATAAGAAAACATAATATGGGCAATGATATACAGTAGGCTAATTCTCAACTAACCTCAATTGTCTCAATCTTTCAGTGTAAAAGAGATCTGAGTAACTAATAAAAAAAAATGGCACTTAATTCCACAAGTAAACCAAGCCCCCCAACCTACAAAGGGTTAATATTACCAAACTTTTTAAGTTAGTTTAAACATAGAAATTGTTTTAAATCTACAAAACAATGATATGGATTTAACATCTGGTTTTCTGATCAATTGGTCAAAACCTACGGACCACAGAGGATGTAGGACTGTCACTAGCTACAGCTAAGAGAAAGTTCCGAGCAGCATAGAGAACACATACTGTGAAGTGGGAAAGGTCTGGGTACCAATTTATCCCAGCTCTTTACTGGTTGCTAATTAATACCTATGTCACTTTCCTCATTCCTAACATGAAGATAAAGGCTCCCTAGAAGGGCCAGAGGCTGACCCACAGCAATGGGCTTGTGTGGTTATACCTCATCATTATCTGCAACAGCATTTTAGGGAAAATGCTTTCTAAGACCCAACTCAGCATATCTAAGCTGAGGAGTCCCAGGCTTTCCCCAGTAGCAGCCATGCATGAGGCACAAGATGGACAGGTTGGCATAAGTTACAGCTGCAGAGATAGCAATAGACACATACAGATGCTAGAAGAAGGCCTGGGAAAGCAGGAGCTATCCTACCACACTGGTTCCTGTGTGGCTGGCAGGTGTGAAGCATGTCCATGGGAAACCTGTCAATACAACCCAACCAAACGCACAGCCCTCAGACCAAAACTCACATGGAAAACATCAAAAAATAATTATAAAACTCACTGCCAGTACCACTGGCAGCTTCTCACTCTTCAAGGGAGTACTTTAAAGTTTATTTGTGGAAGGGGACTAAAGCTGGCCAATTCTAGTCAAAGTCCATCCACGTGGGCAGTGGCCAAGCTGGGAAGATATTTGCCCATCAGCAGGGGTGGTACCCTCTGTAAGTCTTCTGCTTCTGGTATCGATGTTTGTTGGAAAATTTTAACTTGAAAGCTAGCCAAAAAAAAAGTAAGAAAAGAGAAAGACATTGATGTACCGGTAATCTAGCAGGTATTTATGGCCTGCGTGGTGCCCCTGTCTACATTAACAGATTGCGAGGGCTAAATGGGGCCTCAGAGAGTCACTGGTTCAACATCTTTCCCTTTTCAGAAGGGAAACAAAGGCCACAGAGATTACGGGGTTTGCCTGAGACCACGCTGCCAGTTATGTGGTTGAGGTAGCACCCAGCCTGTGTTCTTTCCCTCACAGGCCCTGGATGAGAGAAGACTTGTCATAGGTTAGGAGAACCTTCACTCTTCTCAGTCTATAGTGCCAGTGAGTGTTGTGTCCACCACAGTAGTTAGAGATAAAAGAAGCATAAGAAATCAGCCACAGTATTTTTTAAAAATGCATAAGACAAAGTGGATTTCAACCATTTTGTGGAGATGCAAAAGGGAGAGATAACAAGCCTGTAAAATGACATAAAGCACAGGCTCTTACATGTAAACTCATTTCACATAGAATTAGATTTTGTTTAGCAAACAGTGAGGAAATTATGCTTAGAAGAACTACATGCATATTAGCCCCCAAATTAGAGGAGAAATGAGCGTAAATAAAGATACCATTTTTATTTTGTTTTGTTTTTATAAAGTACTGAATACTAAATGCAAAACCTTGAGGTGGGGCATCCCTGACATGTTCAAGGAACAGCACGAAGGCTGATGCAGCTGGTGCACAGTAAGAAGGAGACCAGAGGGGAGAGGGTCAGACAGGCGGCCATGTTTATGGAGCATTATAAGCCATTTTAAAGTGGTAGCTTTTACTTTAAGAAGAAAAGGAGTAAATGATGAGCACATTGGAGGTTACTAAATAGGGGAGTCCTGTGACCTGACTGAGGTTAACAGGATTTCCAGGATGCTGTACTGAGCAGACTAAAGGGAGATAAGAGAAGAATCTGAGATCAGTTGGATAGCACTTTTCCAATAATCCAGACTAGAAGTCAGTCATTTGAACCAAGATGGTGACATTGAAGATTTATAAAAAGTAACTTTTTTTCTGTACATATACATGGAGGAGCTTGGAGCATTGCCATTGAATTAGATATAAGGTGCAACAGAAATAGAGGAATCAGGAACAACCCCAATGTTTGGCCTGAGCAAAGGGAAGAATTGAGTTACCTTTCAAGGGAGTGGGGGATAATGCAGGAGAAGCAGTCTGTTTTTAGTTTGTTTTGGGGGGAGTCAGGAGCTCAGTTTTACCTGTTATGTTTGAGATGTTCATTCAATATCCATGTAGGAATGCGAATTAGGAGGTAAATATATGAGGTTGGAGTTTAGGAAAGTTCTGGGCTGCAGATACAAATCTGATATCAGAGTCTAGTTAGTTCTTAAAACCCTGATATTGAGTGAGATTACCAAGGACTGAGTGTGGAGAAAACCAGAGTCCAAGGACCAGTCCTTGGGGAGCAGAGGAGACAGAAGAGGAGCCACCTGCAGTGCAGGAGGAAAGGAGAGTGTGGCATTCTGGAGGCCAAGTAATGAAAAATGTTACAGGAAGAGGGAATGACCATTGTGTTAAGTGGTCAGTTAAGTAGAATGAGGACTGTCCATTGGATTTGGTTGTATGAAGGTTACTGATGGCCTTGATAAAAATGGTGTCAGAGGAGTAATGGTGTAAAAGCTTGAGCACACTGTATTCTAGAGATAATTAGAGCAACTATATGCTACTCTTTCAAAGAGTTTCAATGTATAAGAGAGTCAGAAGCTACAGTGGTAAATGAAGGGGCAAGTAGTATCAAAAGAAGCTTTTATGGTAACAGAAATGACAGTATGCTTGTGGGCTGATGGCAAAATTTCAGTATTCATGGGAGGGAAGGGGGAAGGGGCAAAGAGGGCACAGAAAAGGGGGGAAGAATTATTCAAAGAGCAATATCCTTGACTAGACAAAAGGGGATGGGGTCTGGGACACAAAGTGGAAAGATTGGCCTTTGTTAGGGGAGTGGACGGTTTACCCTTTGTAACTGGAGAGAAGTTTGAGTATGTGAACTAGGTGCAGGTAAGTGGGAAAATGTGGAGTTTTCTTCTGATAGCTTTTTTTCTCAAATAGGAAGTTGCGAGTGGGAGGTTTGACCAGAGAAAAGAAAGAAAATATTCAGTGAGAGAGTGCATGCACTAGGAAAATATTGCATGATTGCTGAGCAGTATAACGGTCCATTTGAGGACAATGATCATGAATTTAGAGCGACTTCATTCAGCTGCACAGGTGGGATTAACTCTGGTTATGGTTTAGCCAAGTGAGGGCACCAAGCAGAGGAAGAGAAAGAAATTGAGGGAGTGATTATAGTGGTTGGCCAAGACATTTAAGCTAGCCACAGAGGGAAGGAAGGTGAGTGAGGTAAGTGAAAAGGTGGTAGCAATAAGGGTTGTAGGTCCCAGTAGACTTGAGGAATTATGGATTGGGTATTATTCTAAAAGAAGTGAATTGTGAAAAAACTCAGAGAGAATCTTACAGAGTAAAATGTTCATAACTAAGATGATGGGGGAACTACACACATTATTAACAAGACTTTGATGTCCCGTAACCTACATATACACAATAAACCTGCTCTGGACACCAGCTTTTCATTAGTTTCAATGATGATAACTATAATGATGTGTCCTCAGTCCCAAACAGCACGTGAAACTCACTATTAATGACACAGAGTGCCAAGGCCAAAGCTATTCTTACTGCAGTGGAAGCCATTTTCACTGCAAATAATTTGATATCCTAAAGGCAAAGAATAAAGAACAAGCAGGTATTAAAACAGAAGTGACTTGAAGCAAACATCCTGCCAAAAATAAAACAGAAGCATATATCCTTGCAGTTAAGAACTTTAGATGAACCTCCAATGACTGGCCACAGGAATATGCAGAAACCATACACAGGTATAGTAGGCTTGATAATGATTCCCAAAGCTATGCCATGCCCAGTGTCTAGGAAAAGGGTCTTTGCAGCTGTGATTAAGTTAAGGGTTTTGACATGAGGAGATTATCCTGGATTATCCAGGTGAGTTCTAACTGCCACCACAAGAGAGAGGCAGACAGGTTTAACACAGAAGGTAATATGAAGACAGAGGCGGAGACTACAGCCAAGGAATACCAAGGACTGCTGACAGCCACCGGAAGCTAGAAGAGGCAAGGAATGGATTCTGCCCCAGGGCCTCTGGAGAGACTTGCTGACACCTTGATTTCTGATTTGTGGCCTCTAGAACTGTGAGAGAATAAATTTCTCTCTTTTTAATGACCATGTGATTTGTGGTACTTTATTACAGCAGCCAAAAGAAAGGCATCCAATTTAATCTAAGGAGAATCTACTGTGCAAGGTGCTACCCTGAGTGTTGGGGAGAACCTAAGATATACAGGGATTAGTCCTTTCCTTGAAGGTTTTAACTGTCCAGTCTAGTTGATCTGAAAGAAGTGATTGGTCAAATCCAGAAAACAAAGTCAACCCATTTTAAGAAATGTGTCCTAAAATTTAGAGGAAAGATCCTATATTAGGTTACTCTGCAAAAGGGGAGTGATCCAGACTATGGATTCCCAAATAAATTCCAAAGAGCTTGCATTATACTTATATTTGTTTTTTAAAGTATGACATGGAGAATAATCTGTTGTAATAACCTGATTACTTAGGTAACTGTATTTAAAATAACAACGTTTTCTGGGATAGCCTGCACCAAAGGGAATATATTTAGTTCCAGCCTTTAAAATTTAGAGAGAACTCTACTGTACCTTCAACCAAAACTAAGTTTACCACTAAAAGGCCTTCTAATTAAAACAAAGGCAACAAGAACACAAAAAGCTTAAGTGGTGTAAACCGTAACTGGCAAGTTACTCAGTGTCAGATTCCATCATTTTCCATTTTCCCTCAAAAACAGCCTCAAAGAACCACCCACCCAACATCCAGTTTTATCTGTTCTACACCCAGGACTCGCTTTGAAGCAACTGATGGCAAGGTGGCAGACCGCCCTGAAAGTGCCAACCCCACTCTCCACAGATGCTGCTTTTGACTCATTAACAGTGGCAGCTAAAAACATAATCGACTCCAGCTGCAAGGAAGGAGAAGTACTTGAGCTCATGCTTGGCTGACAGGCTCCCAATTCCCACTCAATAAGCATTCCTCTGAACAGACATCTTCTTGGGGGAAGACCCAGCACAAAATCCAGCAGGAACTGCCATGTTGCCAAATACAGGGACACCTAAAGGTCTTCATAAGAGGATTTGAATGAAATGTAACTCCAATACTACTCCCGTAGCAGGGGTCGCACAGAGCTGTTTCTGCCCAGCTTCTACATTGCTATCTTGCTCTAAATAAGACCATGTTTCCTAATACGCAGATTATCATCCACCAATTTGTTGAAAGTCAGCATCACTCCGAAGCTTGCCAAGCTGCAGACCCTTGCCCTGGGGAGGTCCCTCTTCCAGCTCTGGCCCCGACTGGAACTAGCATAAACCTCTTTACGATTCCTACTGAGGCACCAAAAAGGATACCAGTGTGACCTTACCAATCTGCTTTGAGCTTATGTACACAACTGCCACAAATTTCTGCTAATGTCAATCCAACACTTTCCAGCTTCATCAGAGGCATGGAAAGTAGGACAATACTGATCTGAAACCATACCTTGTGCAAAATGCAAAGCGAAAGAACTGAAAAAGGCAGTGGGTGGAAAATGCTTATACTTGTTGGAAAAATCCACTTGCCAATGAACTTATTTGAAATTGTAGAATTTAAAATGCACAACATTTTTCTACTTGGAGTTACCATTGGTCACCAGATGGTGATTTTTTTCTCCCAACTTTTCTAAAGCGATCACTAGCTTACAGAGTTAGATGGATGACAGAAGGGGAGAAAGAAAGGGGCAAGTCTCAAAAGCTCAATGAAACAGAATACAGCAGCCCACCTAACCCACCAAGCTTAGAATTTGTTTTCCTTCTGCTAAGGGAGCGGAGTTGAGAAGGCTCACAAAGTGTGCACAAAGAAATGCCCAGGCTCATATTTCCACTCCCATCCACAGCATGGGGGAGAATGACAGAGCAGAAGGATGGCCAGGTAAGCTTTGGCCTAGGTAAAAGCACAGTATCATGATTTCGTAGTTCAATTACAACTGCCTTGTCGTATTATGAGCCAGACAGGCAATAGGCCTTTTTTTTTTTTTTTCCTTCAGACAGACACTATTTGATTAACAACCCCATGGGATGGAGGACTAGTTTTTATTTGTAGTTCATCAAAAGAATAGGGTTTATTAGGTGATTTGGGAACTGAAAACAGTCCATTGGCGTTTAAAAAAAAGAGGAAAGAAAAGAAAAAGGCTCCCTTTTATTAGTGACAGTGCTGCCAGCAGCCGGGCCAGAGTCCCACCTGGGCTTACATTCAGTTGATGAGATGCTAATCTGCACTCTCTGAACATAGCCACACAACAAGAGCTTGGGAAGATTAGTTGTTTTATGGCAATTATTTGTTTTGTTCGGTTAGATAAATATAGTGCACTTTTAACGCACATCCCATTCCCAAACCCCGTCAACTTTAGTCCACTTTCTTTGTCCTTTTAATGTCAAAAATGATGAGCTAGGCAAAAACCTCTCCTAAAATAAAACTCACATACTCCTATTTTTAGTGGTTCCCATTCTCTGGATCTTGACCTCCACATGGCCTGTGTATTAACTGAAAGTGATTTGTAAATCCACATACATCTACAAATCAACTTGCACGTGTGTGTAACTTTCTATCGGTATTATGGAAGAAGCCAGCTTACCTCCTGAGTTCACAGCAGTTCGCCTAGCCTCCCTGGCGAGGAGGTGTGACTATGTGACTGAGTTCTCATGGTAGGATAATAGAAATTGGGACCCCAATGGAGATTTGAGTCTGGTCAGAAATGCAGAAAATGGGTGTGGGCAGCATGATGCATTCCACTCCCAAGACCACCCCCAAGAAAACCTCCTAGGCAATTCTCAGCATTCCCCTCTCCTATGCCATCCAGACACAGCACCAGGGGGACCCTGGAAGTCGTGGGTCAAAGACAGGATGGTCTTCCTCAGGATGGTCCCCACACAACCACTTGGAGTGGATCCTTTACCCGTACTGCAGCTCTGCCAATTGGACTTTTATGTGAACAAGAGATAAACTATTTGGTCAAAACACTGATATTTCAGGATTTTACTGCTTTAGCAGCTAATGTTTCCTTACTTAATCCATGTAACATATGTGCTATTGTGCTTAGCAATGTATAAGTGTTTTCTTTTACTTTGTGCAAAACAATTAACGTGAGTGTATGTATACATTTATTGAAAAAGCAATACCGAATTCATAGCAATTTTTGTCACTGCATATTTTCTCAAAACACTTCATTCATTCTTTTTTCAACAATTCCAGGCACTGAACTAGATGTGGCATGAAGAGAGGGAAATAAGTCAGTCTCTGGCTTCGAGCTTATAATCTATTGGGGATGGCAGACATATAATAAAAGTACAAATACATTTATCGTTACAAATTACCAGTGCTCGAAGGAAACTGGACCTCTTAGAAGAGATCTAGTGTGCACTGGGACAGGGTGAGCTGGAGGGACTGGTTCTTCTGGGGAAGTGATATTTAAGCTGGAGGATGGATGGATGAGCATAAACTGATTAATTAAAAATACAGAAAGAGCCTCCAGCAAAAAGAACAACTTGTACAAAGACCCTGGTGTAGAAACAAGCTTATTGCCCTTGAGGAACAGAAAGGAGGCCAGTGGACCAGACCCACAGTAGTGAGCAAGAGGAGGAGGGGCGGGGACTGTGGAGGGCTAAACAGGCGATGGAGCTGCCAGG
Source organism: Glossophaga mutica (assembly GCA_039655065.1). Lineage (NCBI taxonomy): Eukaryota > Metazoa > Chordata > Mammalia > Chiroptera > Phyllostomidae > Glossophaga > Glossophaga mutica. The sequence goes on along the minus strand of CM077305.1, from coordinate 138,954,729 downwards.
CCCTGAAGACCAGTAAGGATTTTCAACCTTAGTCTAAACGCATACATTCTCAATGTGGGCGATCATACCCCTGAGGGGCTGAAAAATTGGTTTGTACGAGAGGGGAGGACTTAAATAACAATGGTTTAAGGCCCTTCAAAGGGCCACATGTAAACAGTTTACAGCATTAAAATCTCCTGGAGGTGGGGGTGGCTTAGGGGAAATTGTCTTAAAATGTCTAAAAAGGGAGGCGATAATGAAAAAAAGCCTTAGAAATCCAAGTCTATAGGCAACAGAAAGTCACTGAAGGCGTTAAGCAGGGGAGTTTCCACATTCTGATTTCATTTCTTAAAAATCCATCAGACAGACCTATTAATATTTTTCTGTGTTAAAAGAGTGTTCACATCAGAAAAGGTTGGAAACTCCTATTCACTTTAGAAGTTATGATTGAATGGTATTAACCCACTAAGATCATGTAATTCAAGCTCTTCATTTCAGAGGTTGAGGAGGGGGGCGGGGATAAAACTCAGAAAGGCTATGTAACTAATTTGTCCAAAACTATGCAATTAGCAAGTAGCAAGCAGAGTTTGGATCTTGGTCTACTTCCTTTCCTTTCAACACTGTTCCCAAAATTCCACCCTGCCCCTCCACGCATCTGTGCTATGCATGCAATTAATTTGCATGCCTACATTTTACACATTGATTCGTATTTGATCCCCCTTCACACAGTGTTTGAGTCAGATGTAAAAAAGGAAAGAAAATTATTTCTTTTTGCCATGCTCTTGGATCTTAAGAGGAAAATCAATGTGTTAACTATACATTGTGTCCTTTCTTGGAAAAGGTCAAGATTTGCAGGTTACATACAAGACCAAACACAAGAGTCCATTGGCTCTGATGATATACTTAAACGCACAGGAAGTGGGTGGTGTATTGCTCAGCTTTTGTTATGACCATTGGCAGAAGAAGCCCAAAGTGAGCCTCTTAGTTCATCATTTAAATAACTATTTTCTGGGCCTCTCAGAGAGTAAACCAGATGTCTGAAGAAGGTATTGCTTCTCTTTTATACAGAATAAGACCACAGAGAACATAATGGAACACCAATGTCCATAGTAGCATTATTCACAATGGCCAAAAAGTAGAAGCAATTCAAGTGTCCATGGACAGATGAACAAATAAACATGTGTTTATTCATCTTATTAATATGAGTATTCTTATAGTAATTATTACTAATGATACACTTATATTAATAATTACTAATAATTATTATGAATGATTACTAATATAATAATACACTTGTTAATAAATAAGAGTATTGATCAGGCTTAAACAGAAAAAAATTCTGATGTATACTAATATAATAACACTCTTATTACTTATTACATATTAATAATATAATATTCTTGTTATATTAATAATTACTAATACTGATGATTAATAATAATTACTAATATAATACTTTTGTTAATAAATAAGAATAGTAATCAGGCTTAAACAGGAAGAAAATTCTGACACATGCTGTAACATAGATGAACCTTATGCTGAGAGAAATAAACCAATCTCAAGAAGACAAATACTGTTATGAGCCCACTTAAGTGAGGTACCTAGAAGAGTCAAATTCATAGAAAGTAGAATGGTGGTCACCAGGGGCGAGGGAATGGGACGTTACTATTCAATAGCTATAGAGTTTCAGCTTTGCAAGATGAAAAGAGTGCCTGAGACTGGTTGCATAACAATGTCATTGCACTTAACACTAATTAACAGTACACTAAAAAAGGGTAAAGTGGTAAATTGTATGTGCATTTTACCAATTATAAATTTTTTTAAATTAAAATGGGTAAGTCAAAGAAAATGTTAAATTGTTTTATAGCAATATCAGCGAGCCTCTATTCACACACACACACACAGTCAGAAAAGGTGAACATCCAGGCCACATCTTGGAAGGCTGGAAATTTGGAAAAGCTAATAAGGATGTTTAAACCAAGGCAAGAAAGAGAACTTTCTGGGTTCATGATAACAGTACACGTTCAACTCTCTTGAATTTGGCCAATAAAATGTGAGCAGATCTGATACCTGCCACTTTGAGTGGAAGGCAGAGCAGCCTTCCACTTTCCCTGCCCTGGCAGCTATGGGGGGAGCACACGGGCTGAGAAGGAGCTGCTGTCAGTGTGGATTCCTGAGCACACACTATGAGCCAAGCCCTCCTGACCATCCACACCAAATATGTGGTCTGATGGGGAAATAAGCTGTTTGTAAGTGACTATGATTGGGGGCTTGTTTGTTACTACAGCATTATCTAGCCCACCCTGACTAATACAGAGTTTTAAAATTAACATTGGAATATGAGAATTTGAATTTTAGCTTATATCAATAAATACTCTTTAATAGTCAAAGACCTTTATTTCTGTACAACTGATTTCTGAAAGAAAATTAACAATTATCATTTTTCATACAATGTACATGATTTTTTTTTTTTGGTTGGGTTTTTTTATTTTTTCCAAATTTTTAGTAATTTTTATGGGTGAGTATTATGAAATATATATCCATTATTCTTTTTTTTAAGTATACATGTCTTTAATGATGAACTCTTTTTTTAATTCATTTTAATTGTTGTTCTTGTACAGTTTTCTGTCTTTTACTCCCATCCCAGCCCACCACCCCAGCCCTCCCCACCTCCCTCCTATTTCCACCCCACCCCTAGTTTTTGTCCATGTGTCCTTTACACTTGTTCTTGTAAACCCTTCCCCTTTTCCCCTGAAATTCCCTCCCCTCTCCCCTCTGGTAACTGTCAGCCTGTTCTCAATTTCAGTGTCTTTGGTTGTATTTTGCTTGTTTGTTTGTTTTGTTGATTAGGTTCCTGTTAAAGGTGAGTCCTGTAACATGTGTCCTGTTAAACATCATTGTTAATGATGTTTAACAATGACTATTAGCAGTAAAGAAAACTTTCCTTCCCGTGTGTAGTACTGCATTATAGAGTGTGCATGACTCAGAAGACAGCATGTGTTTTGTTTGGCTGGTTTGTGACAGAGATGGGGAGAACATCTAAATAATAGGCGCGCGAAACATTTCCTTCCTTTCCTCCAAGAACGTAGCAACAGTTGCTACATCGCACTTGAGGAGAGAAGGTGTTCCGCAGCACGTACCTCCTTTTCATCAAGTGTCAAGTTCCTGGATGCCTTGGACGGTTTTCTAAATAAGTATCTGTTAATCTTCCAGGGTCATGATGACTTGAGAAGAAAATACACAGAAGCCAGTTTCCAGCAGGTTATGAGTGTGAGGGCAGGGGGGGTGGCAGTGAAAGCGGAGGGTTTTCCTTCCCTTTTTCTCCCCCATCATTCCTCTGCTGCAGGCAGAATGACTGAGAGCTAAAGCTATTCCCAAACATCTGAAAACCATTTATAAAAAACTGAGGTTACTACAAATACAGACACTTTAAGCTGGTGGTTCGTATCTTTAGTTCATGATGTAACTAGACACTAAAATAACAGTGTATGCTCTGGTGGGAAAAATCACTGAGCAGAGTTATGAGACGTGTGGTCCCCTCCCACCTCTCCCACTAACAAACTGGGACATGTCGCTCGACTTCCTAGGACATTATTTCTCACACCCATAAATAAGATAGATCATAACAGTGTTTCCCAAAATGTGATCTGTGTTCCAACTGTGTCCAAATCCTCTGTGGATATGTGGATGAAGAGAAGGGGTAGCTAACAAATGCAGATTCCTAGGACCCATCCTTTCCCTATTGAGTCAGAATCCCGAAGAAAGGGGCCGTTTAAAAGCTTCTCAGCTTTTAGTTGGACAGCTCTGTTGCGGACCGTTCAGCCTGGTTTCAGGAGTTGTAACCCTCACCCCATGGTGGGCTGTGTAAGAGCCTAGGGACCCACTTCATCTGGGTCTGTTCTGTCACAAGGACGTGACCTACTAAGGAGACAAAGCTTATTTCCCTGGCAGGAGCACTGCTTCTGCCTCATCCACCTCTGGCCCCAGTGCTTGGTTGGCAGTCAATGACGGGTAAGACTCCTCATGGGAGGGGCAACCTAAGCCAGATGCAACCACTTGGGAGGCCTCATGGAAGGACTCGGGGGGGTTGCAGCAAAGAGGATGTGATGGACCCTCGCCCCCCGGCTATTCTGACATAGCCCGAGTCCTCATTTCCATCTTGGAGATGTCTTCTGCTTCCTAATTGCCTTAAAGCCTGAAACTGTGGGGGTGAGTGGTGCAGCCCTGTGCTGGGCAGGATGGCTCCTTGGGTGATTGGCATAAGAAGGAATTCCTAAAGTCCTGTGAAACCTGCTTTGCTAAGAGTGCTCTTCCTGAGGTGACAAGTGTCCCAGGAGGAAATGAGCATGTCTCCCAAAGTCTGGCAACCCCCCTTCCTGACAAACACTGGCTCGGATTAAGCCCTCAGATTTCTTTGACATGTTAAACTTGTATTCCGGTGTATTGGAGCCCAATAAAAGCCTAGTGAGGATGGGGCTCTGGGTCATTCTCCTCTGAGAGTTTGACCCCTTTCCTCCCCAAGCACAAGATGTCTTGGTAGTTTTTACTTTCATCCGTGACGGAGGGATGGGGCTCTGCGGGCGGAGCCCCCCCACATCTGGCACCCAGGCCAGGGTCCCCAGAACAGCTCTATCTCTGGTGACCTTTGGAATTGTGTGATACGGCCAAACTGACTTATACACAATGAAGTTTGTGAACCAAAACCCTAAAGAATTTCTAAGGCTCCTTCTGGCTAGAAGGAGTCTAGAGTCATGAGCAGAACTGAAGAGAAATATGTGGCTCCTGCACCACCCACTCCATCCCTCCCCAAAATGCACAATTCCCCACTTAGAGATCATCCTACTACAAAATAAAATATTAAAACTGATATGGAATTACTAACTATTCAAAATTATTTTCTCATTCATTTTACCACAAAAAAAAAGCCTAAACCTCAATCACACCTTAGAGAATAAATGTTAAGACCACATATGATATTTTATGGCCAGATTTTTACATCATGTTAACTCCATGTTCTCTCATAAAACTGTTTCCAAATATTAACATCAAAATTTGTAAAACAATGATTCTGTGCTGTATTTGTGAGCAAATAGGTTAGACTCTCTTGACTTAAGCAGAGAACAGGAAACAAACAGTTACTGGAAGACTTAAAACTAGAACACAAAAGTGGGCCTGGAGAAAGCCCCTATTGTCGTGTTTGGCAATTGGCAAGCGGGCAGTAAGCATGGATCCCCTTCCCTGAAGAACGCGTAACTCTCTTAATTGCACAGAAGGTCAGTAAGTCCAGAACGAGAACCAAGGTCTTTAGATTTTGAGTCTTGTGTCTTTTTTGTAAAACAGACCAACATTTATATTTACCCTGGGGGAAAAAGTATTACTATCTGAAAACTGTACATAATACCCAGAAGGAGCTTTAATGAGATTTGGAGACGAATCAAGACAGGGAAATAGAAATAATGAAAGAATAAATAGTGTAAACTCCAGTTAAACATGGCAGACTGAACGCCATATTTTCTCTGTTCTCCCCCAAATACCTGCTAAAATAACACTAAGTAAATAAAGATGATGAGGACTGGAACAGAGACAACAACAGATAGAAGATGCCAATAGATTTTAGAATATGGAAACTGGTGGAAGAATTGTAACGGACTGAACAGCACAATGCCTACACAGGGATATCATGGCGAGAAGCAAGACCATTCGGTCCGTGAAAGTCTGGAAAGACTTCCGACCTGGAGCTCCCGGTATTGCAAAAGGGGGTAGGGGTGTGTGACATTTTACCTACAACTAGGAATATTCATTGAAAATGTATCTAAAGAACACTTGAAAAATAAAATTGAGAAAATCTTTTAGAAAGTATAACAAAATATAACAAAGAGAAAAGATTTTAAAAGATAGATGGTTGACAACAGCAGTTTCACAAAAAGAAAACACATAAAACTATCCAAGACGTATGAAAACAAATATGCCCTGAACTGAAGAACATAGATCCATTGAAAGTCCATGAAGGACTTACCATACTGAATTTAAATTACCCACACCGAGCACAGCATCACGATACTTTCGTTCAGAGGTCCACAAACTATGTCCAAGGGGCCAAATACTTTGGCCCAATACTTGTTTTTGTAAATAGTTTATTGGAACACAGACAGGTTCAACCATTCACATATTGTCTTTTGCTACTTTTATTCTATAACAGCGGAGTTATAACAGATACAGTACAAAGCCTAAAATATTTACCCAAGAGAAATGAAAACATACATCCACACTTGCACATGAACGTTAACAGCAGCATTGCAAGAGCCAAGAGTGAAAACAATCTGCACGTCCGTCCACAGACAAATGGATACACAAAATGTGGTATATCCATACAATGACATGTTTTTCAGCCATAAATGGAATCAAATACTGATATATGCTGCAATTTGGATGAACTGTGGAAACATGCTAAGAAACCAATCCTTGAAGTTTACATAATTGCATGATTCCATTCATATGAAAATCTGGGGTATGAAAATCTATAAAGAAAGAAAATAGAGTAGTGATAGCTTGGGACAGGGGTGAGTAGAGAGTAGCAGTGTAACAGCTAAAGAGTAAAGGTTTCATTTGGAAGTGAAAAACATTTCTAAAATTGTGGTGGTGATTGCACATATCTGTAAATATAATAAACCACTTACATGTGTACTTTAAATGGACAAATTGTATGATATATAAAATATACCTCAAGAAAGCTGTTTATTATTTTTATTACTTCTTTTCTTATTAAATTTATTGGGGTGACTTTGGTTAATATAATTATATAGGTTTCACATGTACAATTCCATAATACATATCTGTATATCATATTGTGTGTTCACCACCCAAAGTCAAATCTCCTTCTGTCACCATATATTTGACCCCCTTTACCCTTTACTACCTTCCCCAACCATTTTTTCCCTCTGGTGATCATCATAATGTTGTCTGAGTCTTAGTTTTTGTTTGTTTCTTTAAAAAGAAAATACACTAGAAAAAAAATAGAATAATAAGACATTGCTTGGTACACTGTAGCCATTACAATATATCAATACTGACTATTGAGTCTTTAAAATGTGATAAAGGAAATGAAAGATTGACAAAAGTAGGCTGTGAAAGAAAGTTAGGGAATCATACCATAATGGAAATCTAATGGAAAATGATAAAATACATTAAGGGTGTATTATAAGAACTATGAAAGAGGGTGAAATGAGTAAAGGGGTCAGTTGTGTGGTGACAGACGGAAACTACTCTGTCTGGTGGACAGCACATTAGTGTATACAGATGTTGAACTGTAATGTTGTACACCTTAAACTTGTGTTATAAACCAATGTTACCTCAATTCAAAAAGAAAAAAATAACTATGGAAGTATCAATCACATAAAAAATCTCAAAGAATCAAAAACATTACCTAATATTAATATAGGCAAAGTCAATTTTAGACCACAGATGATTACCAGGAATAGAGAAGTTTATTTAATAATGAAAAAGGGTCAAATCACCAAAAACATAATTCTATAATAAATGTTTATGCATCTAATTACAGAGTCAAAATAAAGCAAAGATTGATAGAACTGCAAAGAACAATAGAAAAATTCACAGTGGTGGACAGATATTGCAAGATCCCTCTCTCAATAATTGATATAGTAAGTATGCAAAAAAACAGTTAGATACAGAATATTTTAAAAATACTCTCAACCAACTTGACCTAATTGACTTTCATGCAATACTCTACTCAATAACAAACTGAGCAGGAACATTAGAAAACACTAATTTGTAGGAAGTTTAATTCTTTTCTAATATACATGCATATTTATCAAGATAGACCATACTCTGGGCCATAAAACAACTGTCAATAAATTTAAAAGAATTCAAATTATATAAACTGAGTCATCTGACCGCGTTGGAACTAATTAGAAAAAAACTAACACAAAGACATCTGGAAAAATCTCTAAATTTTAGAAACTAAACAACTCATTTGTAAATACCCATGGGTAAAGAGGAAGTCAAAGGGAAATAAGTTTTATTGAACTAAAAAAACACACACATTTATGGTATGCCACTAAAACATAACTGAGGAAAATTTTATATCATTAAATACTTATATTTAAAAACATTAAGTGTCTTATATCAACGACCTAGATTAAGGATCTAGAAAAATAAGACCAAATGAAACATGAAATAGTAGGAAGAAAATAAAGATGAGGAAAAAATAATAAAATAGAAAATAAATCAATAGAGAAAAATCCATAAAACCAAAAACTCCTTCTTTGAAATGATCTATAAAATTAACAAGCCCTTAAGCAGACTTATCAGGAAAAAAGAATAAATAAGTAGTCAATGCCAAGAATGATACAGGTGATATAAGTACATGTTTTAATAATATTAAAAAGATAATAAGGAAGTATTATGAACTAGTTTATGATAATAAATTCAACGACTTAGATGAAATAGACAAATTCATGAAAGATACTAACTGCCAAAGCTAACTCAAGACAAAACAGATAACCTGAATAACCCTATATTTATTCAATAATTTAAATTTATAGTTAAAAATTTTCACCTGATGCCAACTCCAGAGTGGCTTCACTGATGAATTCTACCAAATATTTCATTAAAACATCATTCACAAACTCTCCCAGAAAATTGAAAAGGAAGGAATATTTCCCAACTTATTGCATGAGGCCAGCATTACTCTGATATTAAAACCAAACAAAGACATTACAAGAAAACTACAAACCAATATCCTTCATAGACAGAGATGTAAAAATTCTAATCAAAATTTAGTAAACTGAGTACAACAATGTAAAAAAAGTGATAATAAATTATTAATTACCAAATTGAGTTCATCCCAGGAATGCAAGGGAGGTTTAATATTTGAAAATCAATCAGTTAATTCACCATATTAACAAACTATAATTAAAAAAACACGGCCCTGGCTGGTGTAGCTTAGTGGATTGAGTGCGGGCCTGGTCCCCAGTAGAGGGCAAGCGAGAGGCAACCACACATTGATGTTTCTCTTCCTCTGTTTGTCCTTCCCTCCCCCTTTCTCTAAAAATAAATAAATAAAATCTTTTAAAAAATAAAATAAATAAAAAACATATGATAATCAGATTCAGATAAAGCATTCGACAAGATCCAACATCCATTTCTGATAACAACTCTCAGGAAATAAAAAATAAAAAGAACTTCCTCAAAAGAAACCTACACCTGGCACCATACTTAATGGCGAAACAATCAAATTATTTTTCCCTGAGATCAGGAACAAGGCAAGTATATCCATTCACAGAGAAGCATCTGGATTGGTAAAGAAGAACTCGATTTACATATGATATGACCATACATGTAGAAAATCTGGTGCAATATACCGAAAAGCTACCGCAACTAATAAGTGCACTTAGTAAGATTGAAGAAAATAAGAACATATAAAGATCAATTGTTTTTAAATACTGACAAGAAATGATCAGGAACAAAATTTTAAAAAACAGTATCTTTTTAAAAAGCATCAAAAATATGAAATAGTATAGATCTTACAAAATTTGTAACACCTACACACTGAAAACTACCAAATATTGTTTAGAGAAATCAAAGAAGACCTAAATAAAAAGTTATATAATGTTCAGGGATCATGAGGCTCAATATTAAGAGGCTTATTCTCTCAAAATAAATATATAAGTTAAAATACCCCCAATCAAATCCCTGCAGACATCTTTTTTTAATCGGCAAAGTGATTCTTAACCTCATATGGAAAAGCTAAATTAATGTCCTTAAAAATGATGGACAAAATTGGAGGAATCACACTTCTTGAGTTCAAGACATACTGTAAAGCCACAGTATTAAAGACAGTGTGGTACTGACACAGCAGTAGATATATAGTCAACTGGAATAGAATAGAGAATCCAAAAAAGACCCATTCATATGTGGCAATTTATTTTCAACAAAGGCACAAAGGCAATTCCATGGAGAAAAAATAGCTTGTTCAAAAAAAATGTGCTAAAACAATTGAATATCCATAGGCAAAAAAAAAAAAAAAAAAAAAGAACTTCGCTCCATATCCTGTACCACATACAAAAATTAATTGAAAATAGACTAAATGTAAAACATGAAACTGTAAAACTCCTAAGAGAAAATCTCTGTGATCCAGGTTACACAAATAGTTCTTTAAAGTAAGAGTAAACACACAATCTACTAAAAAAAAAAAAAAACCCACAATGCAGTAAGTTCAACTTTATCAAAATTAAAAACTTCTGCCCATCCAAAAACACTGCTAAGAAAATAAAGAGCCAACCTACATAGTGGGAGAAAATATTTGCAAATGATACATTTGATAAAGGACTTATAGCCAGAATACATAAAGAATTCTCAGGAACTGAGTAAGAAAGGAAACAATCCAATAAGTAATGGATGAAATATTTTTATAGAAATTTTTTCCAAAGATATATGGATTATACATAAATTCATGAAAAAATGTTCAACATCATTAATCATTAGAGGATTTCAAATTAACACCCAGAACAAGCTATTACTATACATATTGGCATGGCTACCCTAAAAGACTGACCTCACCAGGTGTAGACAAGGATGCAGGGGGACTGGAAATCTCAGATGCTGCCAGTAAGAATGTAAAGTGGGCCACCCACACCTGTTAGAATAACTATTATCAATAAGACAAAATAACAAGCGTGAGAGAGGATGTGGAGAAAAGAGAACCATCACAAAGTGTTGGTAGGAATGTAAATTGGTGCAGCCACCATGGAAAACAGTAAGGAGGCTCCTCAAAAAATTTAAAATGGAGCTACCATACAACCCAGCAATCTGTCTTTTGGGTATCTACCCAAAATTTTTTGAAAGCACTTATCTGTAAAGATATAGGTAGCCCTATGTTCATTGCAGCATTATTTACAATAGCCCAGACATAGAAATACCCTAAGTGCCCTTTGATGGATGACTGTATGAAGAATATGTGGCACGTATATACAATGGAATACTACTCATCCATAACAAAGATGAAATAGTGACATTTGTGACAACATGGATGGATCTTGAGAGTATCGTACTAAGTGAAATAAATCAGAACAAAAAGAACAAGAACCATATGACTTCACTCATATGTGGGATAAAAAACAGAAAGCAACAAATGGAAAAAGAAAACAACAATTAAAAAATGTAGAGATTTCAGGGGAAAAGGGGGATGGTTTAGAGCAACAAGTATAAAGGACTCATGGACAAAAACTATGGGGGGTGGAAATGGGAGGAAGGTGGGGAGGGCTGGGGTGGTGGGCGGGGGGCGGGGTAAAAGACAGAAAACTGTACAATATCAACAATTAAAAAATACTGATTAAAAATAAAAAAATAAAAAAAAATGTAGAGATGCAAAAAGAATGGTGGTTCCAGAGGGTGAGCAGTTTTGGGGGAGAATGAAGAGGGCACGGGTGTCAAATACATGATGATGGAAGGAGACAAGGCTTCAGGTGGTGAGCGCACAACAGAATCTGCAGATGTTGCATTATAAAGTTGTATACCTGAAAGTTATGTATGTAATGTTATTAAACAATGTTATCCCATTCACTTTAATAAAAAATAAAATAAAATAAAATAAAATAAAATGGTACAGCCTTCTGAAAACTGACAGTTTCTTAAAAAGTTGAACATCCACCTACCAACGATTCAGCTATTCCATTCCTTGGTATGTGCCTAAAACAAACACAACCACATGTCCATCTAGACTTGTGCACAAACCTTCATAGCAACTTTATTCATAATTGGCAAAAACTGGAAACACACTGTCCATCAATAGGGCAATGTTGATAGACAACAAACCCTAGGGTATCCACACAGCATAATACTCAGTAATAAAAAGGAACAAATTAATACAGGCTACAGCATGGATAACCTCAAAATAATTATGTTGAATGAAAGAAAAAAGATCAAAAGGGGTGATTACCTACTGTATGAGTCCCTTTATATAAAATTCTAGAAGATGCATTAATCTACAGTGATAATAGAAAGGACATCACTGTTTGCCTGGTGATGATGTGTGCCAGGAAGGGATTGCAAAGGATAATGAGAAAATTGCAGTGATGCTTTCATGTGTATACATACGTCAAAACCTACCAAACTGTACACTTTAAATACATGGTGTTTACTGTGTGTCAGGTGTACCTCAAAATAACACAAAACAAACAAACAAAGAATGTTGCCTGTGGGCTGTAGATCTGAGATTGGGAGAAAGAGTAGGGCAAGAAGTTTGTTTCCTTTATAAACCCTTAAATTTTTTTCCTTAGATTTTTTTTAACCATGCAAAATTATCACATGAAAACTGAAAATAAAAAATAAAAGGAGAGCAAGAACATACAAAAACAAACAAGGCTTCTTTTCTTCAAAATGTTTAGCTGAAAATCAGGTGCCTGTAAAGGCACAAATTCTTTCTAGCCACGTTGAAACTATTTACTTCATTACTGAATTCCTAACAAGACTACAATTTAGAATACAGAGCGAATGAAAATATTCAACCTTAATGTTTGAATGATAGCTCACCAAAAGAACATGAATTGCCACTGACTGACATTTTTAAGCACTAGCAGAGGCTTTGTACTAATCTAGCCCCAACCCACTCCTACAACCTTATTTACTTTTTACAGGGGATTGCTACAGATGAGTTACAGGCATCATTAAGTAGGTGATAACTCCTAGTGGTTAAAACCCTAATTATCTAGTTCCTTACCTGGGAGACATGTGGTAATTGGATGAATTTTGGTTCAGCTGATGAACTGAACTTGATATCAGTAAAATAATCAGTTTCATAAGAATCTAAGCAGTGAACTACCTTCGAGTTTCACAAAGAAAGAAAAGAATCTTGCAAGTTGGGGAGGGGGGCATGGCGGGATGGGGCATAATTTATCCAGAACAAAAGCAGAAATTCAGTGAGAAGAAAGGAGAAATGGTGAGAGTTTTATTTGCATTTAAATCATTCTTTGGACTTTTGGACAATAAAGTTCAGGTGTAATTCAGTTGAGGGAGCCAGAAGCTCTTAGACACAGACCCCCCCCTTTAGAATGGCTGATATATGTACACGGTCTGATGTCTCTGGTAGCCATGACTTCGTGTGTGAATGCTTTGATTTAAAAACTGTTTAAAGAATGTATAAATTCCAAACAATTTCAAATTATTTGGCATTGACTATTGCCAAATAATGACTTCTTCCTGACATTAAGTATCCTCAAGTTTATGGTCAGTTAAATCACTGATTAGATATAACATCCATAGGGTTTTAAAATAAACCAAGTGAGGACATTAGAAAGTGTTGCGAGATCAGCAGCTTCTGACCAACACCTGAGTAAGTTAACTGTATTGTATTCTATCAGAAGACAGAACCCTCTACCACTTTAAACTCTTTTCTGTCCCTTCCCTGACAAGTTTAGTCAGGCTCCTCACATGTGCGGAGCAGCCCTGCCGAATGGAACTAGAAAAAGTCATTTGGAGTTAAACAATAAACCGCTTCCAACGCATACACGCACACACACAGCTCAAACCTGCTTTCATCATCTTCATCCAGAAGAAAGTTGGTTGACAAGCAGAGCAAGGAAGAACAGGTGTGTGGTGCTATGAAAATCAGTTTGTCCTGAACATCCAGAAAACACCTAGTGACTTGAAATAGGTCTGAAAGGGCAGAGTTATCAAGTATAACAAAAACAAAAACAAACAAAAAACAAAACAAAAATACCCTACAAGTCTAAGAAACTACATTATGCATATTTGCTGTATTTAAATATTACCAGATATTTTAACAAAATCTCAAGGGTAAGGGAGAATTTCTACCCCTGCAGACATTTAAAAACAAGGCAAGGCATTCTGTCTTGATTTGGATTAGATATCAACCTGCCTGGTGTTCTTGAAGCTGGCAGTACCTTCAGAAACATAGGCCAGCACTCTCATTTTACAGATGAGGAAATGGAGTTACAGGGAGCCTTAACCAAAATGACACAGCTAGTTAGGGATAGAGCCAGGTCTGGAAGCTCCATGTTAAGATGGTCTCCTGAGCCTTTCTCTCAGGCTCTCTCTACTGTTCTCTTTTGAGTTTCTTTTCAGTTTCGTGATTCCATAAGAACAGATTTTTGCACAGTGGCTTTCAACCCAGCTGCACCATGGAATCACCTGGAGCTTTATAAAAATTCTGGTGCAAGAGCCTCACCCCATGGCCCCAAAGATTCTGATGCAAAGGAGCTGGGGTGTGGCCCTGGCACAGGGAATTCTAGAGCTCCTACAGGCAATCCTCATGCACAGCCACCTCTGAGAAGCCCTGCTATAGAGCAAAGCATTTTGGGAATGCAGTTTTCTGATAATTAAGGCAGGCTTTTGCAATGCTTTTCCACACTCCGATCTAAGCAGGTATTCCCTGTTGAACATTTCTAGCTGGTCAACCTGCCCTGGCCCTTCTTAACCACCATTCTTGATCCTCACTCAGCGTCAAAAAGTGTACCATTGCAATCAAAATGACCACTAAAATAAAGACCCAAAACAAGTTTCAAACGCTAAAAGAGAAGGAAATCCCTTGATTTGGACAAGCCTCCATAGCAAAACAGAGGAAAGAGAGGCTATCTGGCGATAATTCCCGCCAAGAGGATTTGGGCACTTTCCCAGAATTACCCAAGTAATACTGCGAACAGCAAATCTAAGTAGGTTAAATGATGTACAAACTGCCTAAATCGTGAGGCTTAATCAAAAGTTACCTGACTCTGGAAAGTCTGAATGCCAAAGACACTACATGCATCATGGGTTTAACACCTGCCCCTTCCCTAAGCAGCTCCCTCCAGAGTCCTTCAGGATTAAACCATGGCCAACCTGACTGTGAATTAGACACTCTCCCAGGGCCCTTCTGTGCCAGTTTGGGGCTTGAGCCACCCACTAAGGAGAACTCCCCAATACCCACACCTCTTCTGGCTCCAGAGACACCCCTGGGAGAATCCAAAGGGGGAGTGCTGAGGAGGAGACTTCGTGCACTGGCCAGAATCACCCTTTGCTCTGCTGCAGAGGCACCAGAGCGCCCACCTGGTCCGGCATCTGCATGTCTTACGATGCTCCACCAGGACATGCCACACGGGCCCTGGGGTGACGAAGTCAGAGTTCACCGGTCAAGGAAAGGACAAAAGTAAGGGGGAGTGTACCAGCACCGGAGCTTCCCCAGTGCCGCCCAAGCCACCACTGGGGAGGAGAGAAAGGGCTCCACGAAGGGGTGCAGGGTCTCCGGCTCCCCGGAAAAGGCCGCACCCCGGTTGAGGCACCGCCTACACGCCTTAACTCTGCCCAGCTGGAGGCAGGACCCCGGGGAGGGCCGGAAGGTGGGACAGGGCCCCAGGAGGCTGCAATGAGATTCAGCGCAGATTTGACCTGACCAGCCCAGAGCTCACCGCGAGGGGCCGCCTTTGCCCCAACCCCATGCCACCTGTCCCAGCTCTGGTGGCAGCGCAGTCTCAGGACAATCCTGAGAGAGAGAGCGCACCCCAACTCTAGCGCTCTCCATCGTAGCATAGACTAGAAAAATGCCAGGAGAGGGAAGGGACGAAAGCCACAACAAATGCCCTACCTGTCCAGCGACAAAGAGCAGGTACCAGGTGCTGCCGAAAATGCGGACCAAGAGTGCCCAGTGCCAGGGCGCAGCCAGCCGCCGTGCCATGGTCCCCCACCGAGGAAGAAGCAGCAGTCTCAGGCTGGACCTTTTCTTGAAGGCTGTAGCCGCTTCCCGCGAGGCTGCGGAGGCTCGGTGGCTGCAGCCGGGTAACTGACTCCTGACCTGAGTCTGCGGGGCAGGGTTGCGTCCGGCCGCAGTGTTCTCTGAACTGTCCTGCAGTGGTGGAGTCCGGCTGCTTTAAATGGGAGCGCGTGCGCTGGGGGTGGGGGCCTTATTTGTGAATGTGCTGCTTGTCTTGGCTCAGGATGGTTCGCGCTCCAACCCCCACCACCCCCCCAGCACCCCCTCCGGCTCCTGCTCCTCCCCTCCTGGGTCAGCCCAGAGAAGGCGGAGAGCGCAGACACCCAGCCGCCCGCCCAGGCAGGGACCGCATTGCGCGATTTGGGGACCGAGGCTACCTGCTGGCTTTTCTTTCTTTCTTTTTTTTTTTTTAAGGGAGGGTCCGGTGCTACACATCTCACTCGCGTTTGGAATGCCATCCTGCCTGTCCTGCGTAAATGCCAGATGAGAAGGAAAAGCTCTTCCAGGACTCTGGCGATTTCTCTGGAACGAGTCCTCAGGGCCATTCCCTGCGCGTTTTGCCTGGAACTTGGAGTCCTGAAAGCCACCAAGGGCCTACAGCAACTGGGGGGAAGTTTGTGCATATGCGGAGGGGACGATGACTAGGAAACTCTCGACCCCATACAGTGGGGCAGAACTGAACTTTACGCTCTGTTAGTCTGTCCCTGGGGACCAGCCCCCTGGGCGCACAGACGGATTCTCCCGAGGAGTTAATTTGTTTACAACCTGAATCTAGGAAAAGAGGACTTCGCTCTCGATCAGCGGGGACCCATGACAGCTAAGTAGGGTACAAGGAACCAGGAGTCAGCGCCAAGCATAGGGAGCCCAAGAAGTGGGTTCAGTGAGACTGACTTCTCTTGATGTCTTGTGCCAATGAGTTTCTGGGGGCAAGCCAGGGCGCTGCTTCTCTGGGTGTGGGCCACCCTCTTATAAATTATACTGGGACTTTCAGGCTCTTTCCTTAACAGCAAACAAGCCTTCGTGCCCTTTTCTTTGTCATTGGGACCCAGGCTTATTTCTTCCTGAAAACCTGGCGCTCCAGAGTCAGTTTCCCAAAGCATCTTTATAAGAAAGCAAATACCCCACCCTTCTTCCAACGGTCTTCCAGGCCACTCCACCCCTCTGGAACCTTGGCAGGGAAGCAAGCAGAGGCGGGGAGCTGGCCCCACTTCAGTAAACTCCTTACGATAAGAGGATTCAGCGCAGCGCTGGTGAAATAACTTTTGTGAAGTTCCCACGTGCAAGCATTGGAGTGAGCCCAGCCTAAAATGAAGACGCCGCCATACTCCCTAGCAACCATTCATTCAGTCCACATATTCCTAAAGCCAAATGCTGTACTTAAACGTTGCAGCCCATCAGTGACCTAGACAGAGGTGGATCTTGCCCATTTCAATTGCATAAACAGACCAGACACAGACTGTCTGCTGACAGTGAGAGGCACAGTCAGGGCAGAAATGTTTTTAGAAAATGAATGTATATATGCCAGCAGCAGTGTTTGTGTCCAGAATAGGGGGGTTTTGTTTTTCTATATGGTAAAGGACATGCTTCTCAGAAGTCATCTATTTACTCATTATGTGCATAATTATTGAATTCCTAACCTGTGAACAAAAATGAAAAAACAGTAGATAAAAAGTAAATCTCCCTTTGATCTTAAACTCCCAGTAAGTCCAAGTTGAAAGGTCAAAATTTTTAGAGACATTTTGTAAAAGATCTCAGGCCAGTTTTCCAACTTGAATTGGCAAAGAAGAAAGGGTAAGGTATTAAAAACAAAACAGAAAAATACGAACAAAGACTGAAGAGGTTGGAAATAGGAAAGTGTTCCTATGGAGGATTGCAAGTGGCTTGTCTCACTAGGACGTGTGAGCCACAACGTTGATCAGCAAAAGGGAATGCTGAGCTTGGTGGGGTGGGGAGAGAAAGCACCAGCCTGGAAGGAAGAAAGGAACCCACGTAGGTGCGCCAGGTGGCAGAGCTAGGTAATATCAACTGAATTAAATCTTCAAACAACCCTCAAAATAATCACTCCAACTTAATTAACATTCAAGAACCCTGAGGCTCAAGGTCATCACCACAAAAATTGGAATGAGGCCCTGGTGGGGAACACAGTAACAGAATTTCAAGGTTGGAAGGGAACTCTGGCCCAACCATATACTCCAAACCTTTAAGAGGATTTCAGTCTAGTTCAGTAGCCACTTTTATTTATAAATGGGTGGAGAAACTAAGCCCCCCTGAAATGACTGATTTGCCCAATGTCTCACACTTTAACATGTGGAGGACTTTATTTCTACCTTGATGTAAGGAAAAAGTGAGCCTCTATTCTTTGAACAATGAAGTAACAGAAGAAAACAAGAATTTAAAGTTTAATTAATGGGGCAGTTAAGTGTAGGGTATAAACGGGGTAGAAAGACCTAAAGGAGGGAGACCAGCTCCGAAGATGCTGCTGTAAACCAGCCATGAGGATGAAGACTTCCATTACTAGGGATGTGCTCTAGCTACCGAAGAACAAAGCAGGTGTTGGTTGGGATAACCAGAGCAAGGAAGGAAAGCATTATTTATTCTATCGCATATGGGAAGACAGCACCACCTTACAGCATCTTCATACCAGAGGTCCACCTCCAGATTCTCATGTCTGACACCAGATTCCAATGTTAGCAAATAGTCTGGTTTGTTGGCTGTTCACTGTTTGCTTATAAATGTACAGATTCTTAAACTACTTTCCAAATAATATACATTGCTGAGAGTTTAAGAAACAAATGAGGTGGAAGAAAGTATTGTCATTATCCACTGAAGATCAAGTTTCCTTGATGCTGCAAAAAATATAGGGAGGATGCTTTAAAACAGATGGCTTTAGTTAACAGCTTAATGACCTCACTGTGACACAAGGACCAAGAAATGTCACATTCCTCAGGTACTAGAATCCACATGGAGTATCAGAATACCCCAATAACCACTGATGGCTCTTCATCCCACCCCTGTCCCAGTCTTGCCAGAGCCTCTGCTCTGGACCACAAGCCCCTTCATCTGAGACTGGCATCAGATGTGTCTCGGCATCATGAGTCACACCTATGAAAGAATCGTTCCATTGAAACATTAGAATGCACCATTCTGAGGCTAACTCTGATTCTAACTGTTGTTCACAAGTGGCACTTCTATCCCACTGACTGCTCACTCTGTCCCAATCCTTTCTTCAGCCCCTTCTTTTCTCCTTGTCCCTTTTTATCCAGAATACTTTTTTTTCAGAGCCCATCTTTCTAATATCCTACACTCCCTTGTGCCTTGATCTTTTCTTGACCCTTCATTTCAAAACAGTGATCTGCTTTCTCAGTGCCCACCTTACAGGAGCCAAATGCGGCAGGGGAAGCCGCAGCACATCAGGCTAGATAGGTGTCACCATGCATCATTTTCACCAGCCTCAAATGGGCTCTCAACACACCCCATCAATCTTCCTGGTCCATTCCCTCATCTTGCTATTGACCCTCTACAATCATTATTTCAAATCTTCACTTTCTTCAAATCTCCAGCTTCTCCACCACCCTTTTAACAAATATGCAGAACTCCTGCTTTTCAGAGAAAACCTAATTAGTTAAATGGGAACACCTACTGCTTTACCTTTCCCACCAAGTCTGCTTATATCCACAACCATCTTCCCCTTTTGTTTTCTGAGGCTAGCCGTCCACCTGCTCTGAATCTAATTTCCTCTTGCCTTCAACTAGTAGGAGAACGTACTACAATTTTCCCTTCTCTCTGCTGTAGACTCCACGACTCCCTGTAAACTCTATCCTATCTTGCACTATTCAAACATGCTCCGGACTCTCCCATGTATAAATAAAGAAATTAATCTCTCTCCTTCAACCACCTACATCTTCTTTCCTTCACAACCATAATTCTTGAAGGTTTTATTTATACTCCCTATCGCCTTCTTCCCCTCCTAATTAACCCTCAACACATTTCACTCAGAATCTGCCACCATCACTCTCCAGTGATGGAACTTGCTCCAGTCACCAGTCACCTCCTTTCTGTCCTGGCCAACGAACGTTGGCGAGTTCGTTTTCTTCTTGTCCTGCCCAGAAAAGCCATGTGGCAGGGGCAGTCATTCCTTCCTTCTTCGCTGTTCCTCAGACACTGGCATGCTATTCCTAGGAGCACTACGTTTCTACATGCTGTCCTTTTCCCTCCCAATCTCCTTGTCTAGTTAACTCCTGAGGTGCTCTCATATTTGGGCTGCACTCCGTATTTATATGTATTTATTACGTATCTGTGTTATATTCCACCAGAGAATTGATTCTAATTTGTAACTGTATTTTTATTAATGTGATTGATTTGCCAAAACATCTTTTCCTCTCCAGCTAGGTTGAAATTCTATAGGAGCAGTTCACCATGATGGTTCCAACACCTGCCTACCCCGAATGTCTAGTGCATCATGTTTGACCAAATAAAAATTGTTGAATTAATAAATAGATGAATTTATACCATACTTTATATTTTTCAGTGAGCTGACCCAGACACTTAACCACCAGGTAAGACACAAACTGCAAGCTCTTTGAGGAAAGATGTTATATTTTATTGACCTTCACCCAAATTCTACAAAAGTCTTAGGAACACAGAAGATATTAAAAGATAAAAATAGCCCTGGCTGGTGTAGCTCAGTGGATTGAGCGCGGGCCTGCGAACCGAAAGATCGCGGTTCGATTCCCAGTCAGGGCACATGCCTGGGTTGCCAGGCCAGTTCCCGTCAGGGGACATACAAGAGGCAACCGCACATTGATGTTTCTCTCCCTCTCTCCTTCCCTTCCCCTCTAAAGATAAATAAATAAAATCTAAAAAAAAAAAAAAAGGAAAAAAAATCTTAAAAAAAAAATTAAAAAAAAAAAAAGATAAAAATAAATGACCAGCTGACTGACTGTACGAATGGATGGAATCCACTAACAGAATGAGAAACTCTCTACTCATGTAAATTCCTAGTCAAACTCCAAATAAAAAATTAATAAGCTATAAAATTCTTGAACAGATAAGAAAACATTACGACAACTCTTCCCTCTTCTAAAAGTATAATGAAGTTTAGTATAGAAACAATTACATTCCATATTAACACCTTGAAGTTTCCCCAATAAGGAGAAATCAAAAATTGTTCTGTATAGTTACAGAACAATCATCACAATACAAATTATACTTTTCACTAAATATATACAAACAAGAGGAAGGGAAGAGATGCACATTCTGTTACCCTGAGTTAAGATTTATCTAAATTATTTCTAGTTAGCATATTGTATACACTATAAAAAGTTCAGTAAGAAAGGCACTTTCTGGTAACTGGCTCAAATCCTGCTTCATTCTCCTCTCGGTCTTGAACTAGATGGGAATGCCCGTCTTGTCAGCCTTTATTTGCCTCAGTAGACAAGCAAAACACAGAGCAAAGCTGTTCAGTCGAGCAAAAGGTTCCTTTTTGACAAGCTGAATGTCACAAACTTTGTTCAAAGAAAATATACATACCTGAATTGTACAGTTAAAAGTCTACTCGCTTGAGTGAAGTTGTTTCAAAAATATCCCAGTCCGTAGAGACATGCGGCTTCAACTATTACAAACTGTTAAATTATGTGCATAATAAAAAATGATAGGGAACATAAAGTAGTATGTTTATATCTCACAGAAATGACTCAAAACCATATTTCAAGAAAGTAAACACTGGAAACCCAGAGTTTTACTTATTCTCTGTGCCAATTTAATCTCTGTCCTAAGTTTATCCTTTCTATGAAAATACAGATTTTTCTTTAGTGTTAGCTACTGTATTTCTGGATCTTTAAGTTATCAGCATTAAAATGAGCTGAAACTGGATGAACATGGTTATATAAATTAACATTCAGATCAAATTATTTAAAATTACCTTTACTTCCTTCTAAGGGGAACTCTCAGTGTCTCATGAGGCTTATAACTTATCAGCAGACTTATCTCTCCATTCTATAGTACTGAGTTACTGAGGAGTGTTTGAGGTCACACCGATTTCCTGGCACACGTCTAACTGCATTCATGATAGTGTGTTAGTAATGCGCATACTTAATCTCTTGATGTTGGCTTGCGGGAGTCTCAAATATAAAATGTGACAGCATTTGTTTTTCTTACCACATAAAAAATGACATCACAAACTGTTAAGAGGTTAAACCATATATTATGGCTTCATTTCAGAGTCACCGTTTGCGTCATATGACTGCCCAACAGGGACCGAATCTAACACACTTAACATTCCTGAGTTTAATAACATATATAAGCTCCTCTGGGTGAGGCCCATTGGGTGTGGTTTTATCACACAGAAAATCTTATATAATAATAACCTTTTAAAAAAATTGTCATTCTTTCTCCATGTGTTGAAGGATTTGTCCAAATAATACAGCAAAGGACAACAGTGATTATAAAGGAATCAAAAAATTACACTCAGAAACAGAGATATTAATTCCATTCATTGTCTCTGGAGACCTCAGAAACTGTTTACCTGAACTTGGCAACAATTTTTCATAAGTCAGTTAGTCTGTCAACAATCATGTTCAGTTTCCATTTTGTTCTAGCCATTATGAAAATATGTAAAAGATATGATCCCTTGTTCTTTCAAAATGCACAATTAAGTTTTGCAAAATCCATTTATTTATATCTCCAAAATAGTTGTTCTCTGTTATTTCATAAGCCCTTTGAAAACATGGTATCTTGTTGCAGACATTTTTGCATCCCCACCACCTGCCACACAGTAGGTGCTCAATAAATGTCTGCTGAACTGCACTGACACATTCTAATGCAAACCGCGTTGATGAGCATCATGAGAAGCAAACACTGATTCTGTAGTTATAACTAGCTTCCTAAAGCTCCTATCAGCATATTTCAATAATCAGAAACCTTATTTCTCTAAAGTGCTGAAATGGCAGTCTCTGAAATATAATTTATTATAAAGAGAGTACTTGTGATTTAGTAGGTAGTTCTCAATCAGCTAATTCAATATTTTACGTGAGGAGTTTGTTCTCACATAGAATGATGCCCTTTTGAATTCCAAGTATTCGTCAGTTCGGGTATGCCTTTGCTTCATTACATCGTCACCCTGCAGCCTCGCTCTCTCCGCTCCAGGCACTGCCGGTGCTGTAGAACGCTGGTGGATGGAGTACAGGACATATTCTACACTCGCATCTCAGGTTCCTTGTCTGTGTCACAATACCTCCAAAATAAGTCCCGAGAGCTGGGTTTCCATGTCTTATAAAATTACTTTAGCAAACTCGAGAAAAGCAAAGTACTATCATCTACGGACTAAGCAACATTCCACTTTTCTGTTGTTGCCTATGACTGGATATTAAGAGTTTCTGCCTATTAGAACCACCTTTTATTTTTTTAATTTCATATCAGTGTCCAAACAAAAGGAAAACAAGCTCCTTTCTCTGGTATTATCATCCTCTGTTTCCCTAGAGGTATCCACAGAAGGCAGAGGGATAAGTTATATCTCTAGTTGGTTCATTCTGAAAGAAATAGCAGTGTATGCATAGACACAATTCCTTTCAGTTCACTAGAAAAAAAATGGAAAACAACCCCGAATCTCTGTATATCTCTGGAAATCACACAATGAGAATAAACACATGGGAACACAGAATTCTGTTTGCTTCTAATTAACAACTTAGTAAAACAATTCCTTATAGCAGAATTTTAAAAACGTGATGTAAAACATAATTTGAAAGCAACTGTTACTTTTTACCCCCAATTAATGACATACATTTTTTGCCTGTTCTACTGTTCAATGCATTCATATATGTTTGTCTTCCCATTCTGAGATACAACAACTGATGATCTTGCTATCCACTGGGAAGACTGTAAACCGAAGTTTGAAGAATGACTTACAGGTTTTTTTCCCCTGGACTTGCAAAAAAAGGTACTGATAAAAATTGAAATTCAATCAAATCAACAAAGTTTCTGGCAACAATAAAATGAACATGTTTCAGAAGACACTGCTGATTTTTGCTCATAAAGTTAAATGAACTAAAGCTTGTAGAAAGTGCTTTGTAAATTGCAAAGAACTACTAAAAGCCTGTTTATTCTTTAGTGGTGTATTGCTCTGGTGTGTTCCAGAATTTCAGGCAGCTTACTAATATACGTTTAAAAAGATACATCGAGATTTCTAATTAAAGGTTAGGTGAAAACATTAGCATTCTCTGGTAGTAAGGGTCAGGGCAAGGATTATTAGGATATTTCAGGTTCTACTTTGCGTTTCCATATTGTTTGAATGTTGGTACTTGGAGCATGAATTGACTCCATAATTGAATTAAACAATAAAGATATTTCCATTTGGGAAAAAAATTGGATGAGAAAGAAAAACAAGGATATGGCTTTAAAATGGAGCCAGAGATGAAGTTAATACAAATGCACATTCCATAACGAGCTATAGTCACAGATTTGGCTCACAACGTTGAAGCAGTCATGAAACCTGATAAATTACAGTGCCCGTATGTTGGGAAAAAATCAGACTAGCTGCATAGGCAAAGCACTATGGGCCTTGGGAAAATTACATATGCCCTCTGGTTTAGTAGCACGTAGTTATTCACAGAAAATGATATAGTAATATAATTAATAAAGGAAACTATATTTGTGATTCCTTAGTGTCTACCTTTGTAGCAAGTTTTTTTTTTTTTAAATTTGCTATAAGATTCAAGAATTTTGCTACATGTATTTTCCTCTTTATATTGTATATTCAAATTTTTCAAAGGGATACAGGCAGAAACTCAGAATTGAAGTTTGGAAAAGATAAGTTAAATAAGAAACGCAAATTTTTACCTTCATCAAGGGCACAGGTAATGGAGGGGAAGAAGAGTCTTGTCCTAAGTCTTCATCTGGGATTTCCCTTGTGTTCAGCGTTAAAGAGGTACCACGGGGAGCCCACAGCTGGCCTGAATCAGAATCAAGGGATGGGTAATTGTACCGGCTAGAAGAGAGAAAGCCCCAAATCTCAACGGCATAACACAATAGCTGTTTAAGATAAATAGGCAAATGGTGCTTAATACCATGGTGATTAAAATATGTGAAAAATCCTTCAGAGAAAACTAAACATTGTTATAAAGAGCAAGGGGTGATGTTGTCATTTAAAGTTAAAAGATTGAAATAGTCCTAAAGTAACAACAGCCTAAAGGAGATTCTCCCAGAAACAGGATCTGACTTCCTGCTGCCCCGAGACAAGGTTAGGCATCTTCCCAGGCGCTCACGCTCCACTTGCACCTCCCCGCCTACACCAGCCCTGTCACTGCGCCTACCACACACTTGATCGTAATTGCTCGTTTTCTTCTTTTACTCCCAAGCAGGCTATAAGCCCCCCAAAGCTAGAATTGTATCTTTTCACACTTGCATCCCCAGAGCAAACCACAGTGCCTGGCACGTATGAGATGCTTATTCATATTCACTGCAGCAGAGAGCAAGTGGAGGAGACAAGGAGAAATGGAGAGGAAAAGCCCAAGAACTCAGAAAGTTCTTAAACTTTAGAAGATAAAGACTAGCTACAGTCTTTTAATTACATAAGAAATTAATTAGAAAGTAAATTACAGAAATATGGTGTCTAAATTTTTCACTTAAGTACCTTTATCCCGGGGAATAAAAGAACAGACTAGATTTCATTTTGCTTTTAAGCTTTTATATTACTTGCCACTATGTGAGAATAACTTTAAAATACAGAGAAGGAACATATTAAACTCCCAATCTTTATTTAACTCTAATATATAAAAACTTTACTTTGGGAGTAAATGCTATTTGTGTCTGATTCCATCCTCTTTCAAAAGGGTAAAAAAAAAAAAAAAGAAAAGAAAAGAAATTTGTGAGCAAATATACAGAGCAAACAGCACCTCCTGAAACATTTGTGCCTCAGATACTGCTACTTGAAGTACATGAATGTATTCATCGAGTTACATGTGCAAATTATCGTGTTGGCTGTGCAAACAAAGGCACATTACTTTAGTCATTGAGGGAGCCATTTTTGGAATCTTTTCAAAGTCTAAACAGTCTTATCAGAGATTATAAATCTCCTTACCAACAGTCATCTTAAGTGAATTCTAGACTTATTTGAGAAAATAAGGTATGAGGCTTATAGAGATACTTATAAAAGGGGAAAAGTTGTAAATTATTTCAGGAATTTGTTCATTTAAGCAACATTTGCACTTCTCTAAATATTTCCACATACATTTTAACAGGATTTCATTTTCTTCTTGAGCTCAGTCCTTAAGATTCCAAACAAAATTAATACACAAACTGAGAAAAATCTCCAAAAATATATATTTATAATTTAATTATAATAATAGTTATAACCTGCACTATGTTAATATCTGATATATTCAAAACTTCAGCCCTTATTGGCCTTGGTAAGAGCAATGTTTTTATTATTCTAATATACATATATTTAGGATGCAGCATTATTTATTATGGACTGATACAAGTTTTATAGAAGTGTAAATAAATACATTTGGCAACTGTATATTTAAATTTATGTAAGTGATTTTACTTAATCCATTTCATCTCTCAGATTTCATGAGCGGTAATATATCTCTTGCTGTTGTTATCCTAATTTTATAACAAATAAACTACATTCCCAATTACTCTCTACATTTTTCCCACTGATTAAATTCTGAATTAAGTTGCATTTCAATAAATTATTTTTCCCTCTGCATTTTTGTGCCTTTGAAATTCTAACACTAAAGAATTCTAACTTGACATCAGTAATGAACTTGAACTGATTATGCAGTTGATGGGTGGATGGTCAATGACACTTGTTTCTGGTCCTTGTCCAAGGGAAGAACTCTTTCTGTCAGGGTGGAGATTTGGGAAAATGTTGGAATCGAAGGCTAAAATAGAGTCTGAATTATTAGAAAATTTACATTAGCCAGTCCCCTTGTAATCAAGGATAATGAAAAGTTCACAGTGAAAAGTTTGCAAATACATTTCAGGTGTGAATAAATTCTTAAGGTGTAGTTTATGGACCAGCTGCAGCAGAATCCCCTGAGGTTCTTATTAAAAGTGCATACTACCAGGTTCCATCTAGTACCTACAAATCCCAATCTTTCTGTTTTTTTAACAACCTATCAGAATTAAGTGAATTATTTGGTTACTATAGATTATAGATTCTTCTGTCCCTCCCCAAATATTTCAATTTAATACACATTCTACCAAAAGAGACCAGCGGGTTCACTGTTGGGGTTCCTCTGCACGATGATTTAGCTCTTCCCTAGTGCCATCTGCATTCCCCTAAGCTCTTAGAAAGGAATATTAAATGGACTTTCCAGGAGAGGGTGTGAAGCTGAAATCTTGCTTCTTTCCAAAATTAGGGTGACTGCCCATAGGAAATCCCTCACATTCTGGGATTTCATTCCAGTTTCTGAAAGTTTGGAACACATCAGAGTTGACTAGCAAGATGGAGAGTTAGAAAATGAAGAGGATCTGAACCATGAAGGATTCAGCTAGTTGATTTGGGCCCAGTGCCTAGCTTGAAATGTTTTATGACTTGGCAAGATTCCCGCTACATGTCACTCCTTACAGCTTGCATTTCCTAGTCCCTTCATACATCGCTTCTCTGAGGCCTCATATTCCTCTCTCCCATTCAGTACTAAAGACGGACTTTACAAGGACTAAAGGAGTCCCCTCCCTGTATCTAGGAATGAAGGGAAATTGCTAGGATCCATTTAGCATTCCCTGTATTAATTCATTGTTGGTTCCTACTGATTTCTCAGTTGGAAATGTTAGAAATCCCTGCGAGCACAATACTACCTGTCCAGGTGAACCCCTCATCCAACCCCATTTCTGTTAGGCCTGTAAACAGGGATGGGATAGCAAACACACACAGTGCTAATGGCCAGGAAGGGAACTTAAATAAAGTGACTACTAAGTCATTGTAAGACACTAGGACGTGGTAGAAACTGTGACAAAGTAGAGAATAAATAAATGTCTCACCTGCAGGGATTTTTTAAAATTGTATGAATAGAATGAAACAGTAGGTTTTAAATATTGCTGGTACGGGTCCCTGAAAACGCTGTCCTAAACTTCCCTTTAAATACCTACAGTGGTTCAGAGGGGGGAGACATGAAAACCAACACCTATGGTAAAAAAAAAAAAATTAAAAAAAAAAGTACTATCATTCAAACAGTATTATTACCGGAATTTGAAAAGAATACTCACCTATTAGAAGATTGATGGAACTAGATGGAAGAATAATCAAGCTATACTTACCTAGGAGCCAATAAGAGACCTTTTATCTGTTTTCCACTATCAGTCCACTCTAAATAAAGCACACTCAAACACAAAATTGAGTAACTATACTTGCTCCACATATTTGCATGTGTGTGTGTAAAGGAGAACAGTGCATCCTGATGTCTGATTCCCCTCAAGAACCTCTCTACCAATGAAAAAACTATGACTCCCAGAAAGCACCTGGGAAGGAAGTGGGAAGTAGGGGCATTGTGAAAAGCTCTATCTATCATGCCAGGAAGAGCTCACACAGAAAACCATCCTCAGACATTCCATATGTTGCACCAGGTGGAAAGGAAAAAACTTCCACCTCACTCCTAGAGAGTTTGTAAAGAGGTTAGGAACAGTATATTTCAAACTGCCTAATATTCCAATTTATAAATGTATCATAATAATTTAATCTATTTTCCATTCTAGGAGTTACTTACAATACTGTTTTTTATTTTCTATGACAAACTGCCTGTGATGGATAACTATTCCTAAATCTTTTTCCAATTCCTTTTTCCTTTCAATTGTTAAATTCCTATCAAGATAATTCTAATTCCTTTTTTCTTAATATATAGGCACAGTCCTTTCATTATATCACAATGCATTATTTCACTTATTTACATTGTGAAATAATTGTTTAGTCTTTTACTAATGAATGGCTCCCTCAAAGGATAAAAGATGATGGTTCATGTGACTTTGGATTACAGGCAGCTAATACAGTACCTCAAATACATAGACAGACAACAACTATTCATTTAATGAATGGATGAATGAATGGGAATGAAGTTTGGCAAAGAGAGTTAGTGAGTCCTGATGGCCAAATTTATTAGTTAAGACATAGCATTTTGTGATTAACCGTCTATGAAAGGTCTTGAGCTTGGAAACGATTTAAGAGGAATTATTGGAGGAGCTGTGAGTGCTCTGTGCTTTGAGGTCAGTGGAACTGGGTATGAGGATGAGGGTCTGGAAGCACACTGAGTCACTTTAACAATCAACATTGCCTAAGTTGTCCAACTGTGGAAATTTTAATTCTAAAAACTGGTATTTTACATAATTAAAAATCAGATTCCATAATGAAGACTTTTGAGTCCCCTGTAAAGAATAGAAAAAAACTGTTCCCATAAAAGGACAACATAAGTCCAAAGGGCCTGTTCTATTTCTACTTGGATAGCTAAATTACTCACTTATAAAGTTTGATGGCCTGGCTGGCGTAGCTCAGTGGATTGAGCGCGGGCTGTGAACTAAAAGTTCACAGGTTCGGTTCCCAGTCAGGGCACATGCCTGGGTTGTGGGCCAGGTCCCCAGTGGGGGCCATGCAAGAAGCAACCACACATTGACGTGTTTCTCTCTCTCTTTCTCCCTCCCTTCCCCTCTCTAAAAATAAATAAATAAAATCTTAAAAAAAAAAGTTTGATGGATTGTGCCATCGTGGACCTAGCAAGATTCAGGGAGTCTTTAAATCTGTCTTTTTCTGCCAATTTCTTATCTGGATTTTTTTGTGACATTTGGAAAATCTTCAGCTCTCTCCTTGCATCAGTGTTTGTGTGTCAAGTGGAGATCACAGCTTCTGCTCCCTCACAGGAGTAGTATGAAGATTAATGGAAAAGTAATAGGAAAGCACTGGGTCTGGGGCATTTTGATCCAAAGATTCCATTTGGACACTGTGGACCACTATCATTGTATCTCCTCATATGTGAACAAATTTTAATATATTTAATATGATTATTAATCTGCAGAATAACCTGTGACCTAAACATGACAAATTATTTTTTTACAAATAGCAAGTTACAATGAAGAATGGCTCTTTCTTCACCCGTGAAATTTGTGGGAGTGGGAATGTGATGAGGGGAGAATCACTGATAATCTTCCCTGGTGTATTCGTGAACATTTCATCCTAGCCCGTTTGTTCCTGGAAGTTTGTATTGTTTTCACCTCTCCCAAAGCAACTGCTATTGTGTGGCATGAGTGCACTTTAAAGAGTTTTTAAAATCCTTTAACCACTCTGGTGACTGAAACTTTGATTATTTGAACTGAATCTGTTTCTAGTCATCATTAATTTTTTTATCTAAAAATACTGCCCTGTCTCTGTGACTAAACAAAATTTAGAATTTTTTTAAGGACATTGGGCACAACAGTGGCATTCACTAAAAAGAAATAATTATTTTATAATATTCATTGAATTAGAAGTAAGCCTACCTTCACACAAAATAGACCATAATTTCTCTCCATGTGCACAACGGAAGAAACCAGAATCCAGTCAAAGTGAAGACATGCACATGACAGTCACACAACTATAACACTGTAAACCGGATAATAATCACTTTTTAAGAAAGTCCATCAGGATTGGCATTAATAGTAATCTGAGCAGGAGCTTTTAATACCCGAATAGTTGGCTCTCTGAAGTTGTCAAACGGAAGAAAGCTTTGTATTACAGGCAGATTCACAGCCATCGCCTGAGCATTAGGACCAAAATTCCTGCTGAAATATTTATGTGTCATTTTATCAGATCAGATTTTTAATTCACAGCTTACTTCTATACTTGTCCAGAGTTCAAATAAGGTTCTCTTTAGTAAATAGTAAATATTTTATATCTATTTTAAAGCTTAAGGAAATTATTAAATTGTATTATTTTCTTTAGAGGATAATTTAGAAGAAAGATGAATTTTATTTGTTTGACTAAACCACTCTAAATTACAATCAACACTGCTTTCATAAATTAAGAGGTACTTACATCGTTTAAAAAGCCTCCAATTGGCAAAGAAATGACCTACTAGGGGAAAAAGAAATAAGTGCATTATTTGAGCAAATATGATAGTTTAAAAAGAATAGAAACCTAACATATCAAATGGAAAGAAAACCGTATTTCACTAGCTTTTTTCATAACTGATATGCCATAGTTTGCATTGCAGAGAAGCTATTATTAGCCTGGAAAAGATTATTTACCAACATCTTTAAAATAAACTCCATTGTGAAAGAGAAGAAAAGCAATAAATATAGCCCTGACCAGTGAAGTTCAGTTAGTTGAGCATCATCCTGCAAAGCAAAAAGTCACTCCTTCGATTCCCAGTCAGGGCACATGCCTGGGTTGCAGGCCTGGTCCCATGTTGGGGGTGTGCAAGAGGCAACCAACTGATGTTTCCCTCTTTTCTCCTTCCCTTCCCCTCTCTCTGAAAATACATAAATAAAATCTTTAAAAAAATAAAGAAAGGTGATAAATATATCTCTACATGTGAGCTGATAATTGTAAACCTGGAAAATTGGCCTTAAAAACTGATACATCTTGGATCACTTAAGTCCTTTTTATACCAGGAAAAACTTTCCAACATCTCAAACTTCATTGTAATGACATCTATTTGTTGTGCTGAAACTTCGAACTTGTGCTCCATCCAGATATCTAAAATATGAGATGAGCTCTAAACACCTCCATTTTCCATGTCACATATATTTTGGATAGTTTCTAGCTTTGTTTGCCATTGATTAGTAAGGCGGTTTACGGTTTATATTTGACCTAGGACATGGTCTCATCACAGCCTCATTTTCATGTCTGTCTTGATTAGGACTAGAATTTAAATTTCAGCATTTGGATTACCAAAATCACCTCTTCCTTGCCAAAAATAGAGAGAGAGAGAGAGCAAGAGAACATCATGAGAACAACATTATGTCTTGGAGTTCAACCCTCATAACCTTACATCAGCAGAAACAGCATCAGCAATATCATTAGTAATGTTTTAATAGCATTAAACATCTCTAAACACCAAGTAATTTGATAGCACAAATATTTCTCAATTCAATGAAGTATGTTTTCTCAATTCCTGCTTTTAACAGGTATCACAGTCATGACTTTCTTGGAAAAAAAGCAGTAGTTTCAATTCTGCTTTTAATAAATTTATCAAATATTTCTCTGTGCTCTTAACTCAATAAAAATTATATAAGTGCCTACTTATGTATGCCAGACACTGTGTAAGCCTTAAGGACTGAGTGATGATCCAATTAAATTCCTTGCCCTGATGGAATTTATATTCTAAAAGTGGAGACAGGTGATAAACAAATAAGGAAACAGAACGGAGCACGAATAACAATGCCAGAAGTGCTAAGTACAAGGAATACAAATAGGCAGTGATGGAGAAGAAAGGGGTTGGCTTTTTTAGATAGGACAGTCAGAGAAGGCTGTTAGGGGAGGTGACATTTGGGCAGCAATCTTAATAAAGTGAGGGAAGGAGCCATGGAAAATACGGGGTGGAATATTCCAGGCAAAGGGGAAAATAAGCATAAAGGCCCTGTAATGCAACCTTGCTTGACATCATAATGGAAAAGCAGAAAGATCTGTGTAGCTGGAGGATGATGGTGGGAAATGAGATCAGAGATAGCAGGGACCAAATCATGTAAGAAGGTTGGATTTTACTCTTGAGTATTGTAAGAGGTCATTGATGGATCATTCACGGAGTGGCATGGCCTCATTTACAATAAAACGCTGTGACTGCAGAGCTAACTGTATGGAATGAGGGGAGCAGGCAGAGGATATTGTAAGGGTCCCTGCAGAAGACAGAGGTGGCTTGGACCAGGGTGGCTGCAGGGGAGGCAGTGAGAAATAGTGAAGTGCAGGATGTATTTTGATGACAGAGGCTATAGGATTTGTTGATGAATTGTATGTGGGGTCTAGGGAAAGAGGCATTAAGGATCCTTCTAGTTTTTAGCCCTGAGAAACTTACTGAGAAGAGGAAAGGAAAATGCAGGATGGTGGAAAGAAATCAAGAGTTCTTTTTGGATGTGTAAAGTGTGAGATTCTTCTTTCACATGGACATAGAGGACTGAACTTGGCAGTTGGTGCATGCACTTCCTACTGCTGTGTGACAACTTACCACAACTAAACACCTTAAAACAATACCCATTTATTATCTCTCTTTTACTGTGATTCAGAATTATAGGTATGGGTCAGCAGGGGTCTCACCAGGATGAAATCAAGGTGTTGGCCAGGGCTGCGATTCTCATCTGAGGGTTAGGATCCTCTAGCAAACTCACTGGTTGTTGGCAGAATTTACTTCCTTGCAGCTGTATGCCTGAGGTCCTCATTTTCTCACTGGCTGTCAGACAGGGATTGCTCTCAGCTCCTAGCGGCTGCTCTCAGTTCCTTGCCATGTGGATCCCATGCGGGGTTCGCACCATAGCTGTTTGCTTTCTTCCAGGCCAGCAAGAGCAAATCTCTCTGATGCTTCACCTTCTTTCAAAGGCTCGCCTGATTAGGTCAGACCTATGCAAGAAAAGCTCCCTTTTGATTATCTCATAGTCAACTGATTAGTAAGTAAGCTACGAACAGGAGTGATATCACATCATATTCACAGGATCCATCCATACTCAGGTTGAGGAGGTTATGTGGGTTCCGTACTCCAGGGGACAGGAAAGTTGAGGGCCACCTTAGAATCCTGCCTACCACAGTTGGATATATGATGGTTATATGAGGCTGGACTGTAGTGGCATTTTAGGACTATTAAAGCCATGGGAGTATATAAAATTACATAGAGAAACGTTACAAATGACAAAAAATGATACTGATTAAAAAATAATTAAGCTATTATTTTAAAAATAATAAAAAAATAAAAACAGTGGGAAAAAGTAGGTTTCCATTTGCTTATATGAAAAATAATACGATAATTAATAAATAGTAGTACAAAAAAACTGTATTTCACATACAACTGTAAACCTACTTTGGCCCACTCCTGTATAACTCGTGAGAAGTACATTCCACATGCCAGGTACCAAGCTCAGCATTTTACACTTATTACTCTTTTAACTCTCACAACAATGCTGTTGAGGTGCCTACAATCTCCATTTCACAAATGAATACATTGAGGCAGAGTAAGGTGAATTCACTGGTCCTAACTCATGCTACTATTTAAGTGGTGGAGCCAGTATTTGAACCCAGCCACTCTGGTTCAAGAATCTGTACTCTTAATCACTATTCAATATTGCATCGACGTTAGGAAGGAATAGAGGAACAGAAATGAGACCTAAAGCTCCAAACTTTATATCCAGAAATAAGAGGAGCTAGTAATGGAGATGGTGGAGAAGCTCATAAATAAGGGTCAACTCAGAAGCACTCGATCCTAAGAGCAAATGTAGAAACACCATGAGAAAAAGAGAATGACCAACTGGATCAAATGTTAATACCTGGGGAAAAATCTCTCATGGTTCTATTTATAAAGATGTACCAAAATAATTTCCATCACTAATTCATTCACTCGGTAAATATGTATTGTTCACTATGTGCCTGGGAATATAGCAGTGACCTTCCCTGGAAGGTCTTCCCAGGAAGTCTTCCTGGAGTCTTCCCAGGAAGACTTGCCTTCCCTTTATGGAATTTACACTGTAAAAGGGCAAAGGGGCTTGTCGATAAACATGCAAAAGTATGCTTATGTAAGCTCACTTCATACAGCGCTATAACAAAAGTAAAACCAAATTTTGTATTAGGGATAGATAGGACTTACTCTATACACATATCCTTCACTTTTTGTATTAGTCGGCTAGGGCTGTCACAACGAAATCATGCACACTGGGTGTCTTAAACAACGGAAATTTATTTTCTCACAGCTCCGGAAGCTAAACATCCATGACTGGGATGCCATCAAGGTGGGCGTCTGGTGACCTCTCTTTCTGGCTTGTGGATAATATTTTCTCGCAGTGTCCTCACATGGTCCCTCCTTTGTGTGCACACAGGGGAAGAGGGAGCTCTGGTGTCTCCTCTAATAAGGACGCCAGTCTATCAGATTAGGGCCCACCCTTATGGCCTCATGTAATCTTAATTATCTCCCTAAAGGCCCTATGTCCAAATACAATTTATGGGGTGTTTTAAACTTAAATATATGAATGGAGGGCAGCCCATAAAACTGTATTTTTGAGCCCTAAAAGAACTTCCCAACATAGGGGGAAAATGAAGAAAAGTGAGCCATTACACAGGAACCTTAGAGAAAAATAGCAAAACATAGATTCCTAGGCCTCCTCTACTATTAAGAAATATGGTTGACTAGTTAACATAACAAAACTCTTGAAGATCTAAAAGTGTTATTAAGTGATACTGAAAATTTTGTGAAATGTTTGAATTTGAATGAGCAAATTACTGATTTTTTTATTTTAAAAGAACTGAATATTTATTTATTTATACACGCTTACCTAGAAGTTAAACATTTTTGTTTACCATTCCATACTAGGAAATTTCTAGATTTGAAAATCATGGGGCTTTCCATAGTCACAGGCACTTCTACATGACTAACTGTCCCCCTTGGCCTTTAGCTGGCCAACTATAAGTCACCTCAGACGCAGCCACATCAGGGTAAGGCAAGGAGCCAAAGACAAAATATCTCAAAGATGGACAGATACACAGAAGGCTGAGCTGGACCAACCCCCCTCCCTCTCGCAGGAACTGTAAATGAGACATAGGAACTGAAGGTGAAAGACAGCATGGGAACTTTGAGATGGAGTAAAGTATGGACAGGTATTATGCCATGCTCTTTAGGAATTCATAACCATAAGGATACAGAATCTGAGTTAGAGAAACTCCATCAAGGAGAAGGTAAGGAGGCAAAGTCAGAAGTGAGAAGAAAATGAAGCAGTTTAATGAGAATCAGACATGCAAGTTACCAAGAGTGTAGTCAGTTTCCCAAATGTCTTGGTGTAACCCAGGCTGCTTAACTCAGAAACAAAGGTTATGGAGGGTAGGAAGAGCAGTCAGGGGGAAAAACAAACAAACAAACAAAAAGCCTAATTTTAAAAACCTGACTAAATGGTTGGATAATGACTCTTTTTTCAGACCCTGCATCAACCTGATCAGAGAAGGAAGGTACATTACCACTCACCCTACCGGCCCCCTCCCACATCTCTGTATACATTAAAAATCAGGTTTGGCAGACACACACAAAACCCCCAAATGCGTACCAGTGATTTCTTACTATAGTGCCAAATAATAAAATTGAACGCATACAGAGTCGTGAAAGTGACTAGGTCCGGTGCCCCATTTTTCCTACAACCTGGGACCCCAGTTCCAGCCCTTCAGTGTATCCAACAGGTCCACTTCCTAAGCAAGAGCTTCTCCCTTGGACCCATTTCAGAGTCCTTGGTCTTTTTCAACACTTAACTGTCCCAGGGAGCACATACCTTGTAAGCCATAAGTCCTGCTTACACTCCACTTCCATTGCTGAAACAGGAATGTTTTTATTGCTGAGGATGGAGAGAAGACAGGCGCTACAGTGCTCTGGTCTCAGGGTAAGATATCTAAAGAAAAAATAGGACATTCCACCATGTGAGGCAAACCTTCTTCCTACGTAGCTTTTATATACTATTGTATCAAAAAACCTCCCTTCTCTCTCAAACTTTAAGTAAATAACAAAGAGTCCTCTTGATGGGGGTATCAGACTTGAACTCTAATAGCTTTACAGATTTATTCCAAAAAACTCCTTTTTCATTGAAGTTAATGGTAAAGGCTTTCTTCATAACTAACACAAAAAGTTAGTATCAACAAAACATACAAGCAAGCAAAATATAACCAGAGACATCGAAATAAAGAACAAACTGACAGTAACCAGAGGGGAGGGGAGAGAGAGATAACAGGGGAAAGGAGAAGGGTTGTCAAGAAACATGTATAAAGGACCCATGGGCAAAGCCAAAAGCAGGTAGGATTGAGGGTGGGAGGGAGGGGGGTGGAGAAAAATGGTGGTGGGAAAGTGGTGCCAACTGTACTTGAACAACAATAAAAAAAAGTCAGTATCCAGATTATCATTAGCTCTGGGTACAGCGTAGTGTGAATTCCTGAGATTTTATTATGTTCTCAAACAGCACTCAACTTTTGCTCACACATTCACTATATGTTAAAAGCACACTTAGACAACTGGATAATCACATGCAAAAAAAATAAATTTATACCTCAACCTCACACCAAATACAAAACATAACTCAAAGCGGATTAAATACCTAAGTCTAACATAAAACTATACAAGTATTGGGAGAAAACGTAGGTGTA
The DNA here is from genome assembly GCA_039655065.1 of Glossophaga mutica. Classification (NCBI taxonomy): domain Eukaryota; kingdom Metazoa; phylum Chordata; class Mammalia; order Chiroptera; family Phyllostomidae; genus Glossophaga; species Glossophaga mutica. The sequence continues at coordinate 138,917,758 of CM077305.1, read as the reverse complement.
AACCCTAGTGACCTTGAATTAGGCACTAGTTTCTTAGCACTGACAACTAAAGCATAAGCAGCCAAAGGAAAAAGTACATATGCTGGACTTTGTCAAAATTAAAAACTTCTGTGTTTCAAAGTACACCATCAAGAAAGTGAAAAGGAAGCCCACGGATTGGGAGAAAATATTTTTAAATCATATATCTGATAAGAAACACGTATCCAGAATACATAAAGAACTCTCACAACTAAAAAAAAAAAAGGACAAATAACCCAATTTAAATGTGGGTGAAGGATTTACATAGACCTTTCTCCAAAGAAGATATATAAATGGTTGAAAAGTACATGAAGTATGTTCAACATTATTAGTCAACAGGAAAATATGAATCAAAGCTGCAATGAGATACTACATCAGATACATACATATGTCTAAATTTTGATGAGGATGTGGAAAAATTTGAACCTTCATACATTGTGGGAATGTAAAATAGTGAAACTCCATTGGAAGGCACTTTGGCAGTTCCACAAAAAGTTAAAAATAGAATTACCACTTGACCTAGTAATTCCACTCCTAGGTATATGCCCATGGGAATTGAAAACATATGTTCCCACAAAACTTATCCACAAATGCTTGTGACAGCATTATTCACAACGACCACAAAGTGAAAACCACCAAAATTGCCATGAATTGATGGATGATATGCACTGTGGTATATCCATATAATATTATATTATTCAGCCCTAAAAAAGCATGAAGTATTGATCTATGATTTAAAATGGAAGAACCTTGAAAACATTATGTGAACTGAAAGAAACCAGACTCAAAGGACCACATATCACAGCACTTCAATTTTATAAGAAGGCACGAATAGGCATATCCATAGAGAGAGAGTAAACTAGTGGTTGCTAGGACCTGAGGCGAGTAAGGCATGGAAAGTGAGTGCTAATGACAATGGGATTTCTTTTTAAAATGATGAAAATATTCTGAAACTAGAGAGTGATAATAATTGCACAACATTGTGAATATACTAAAAACCACTCAATTGTACATTCTGAAAACATAAATTTTATGATACAGGATTTTATTTCAATAAACCTGTGCATTTTTAAAAAAGCATTCTTAGACATAGTAATAGGTTGACATAATTACTTGGCCATATTTTAACCACTATACTGATCTTTTATTATTCAGTTAGTTATTCAACAATCATTAATGAAGAGTCTGCTATTTATAGATAATCTTTTAGGTACTAGGAATAAAGGGTTGAACATGGTACAGCACTATTAGGGAACAAATAGTGTAGTGAGGCTAATGTAAACATTATCATATAGTTTTAATAGTATGTAGTATGTGCCATAAGCCATAACGATATGGACTGAGGAGTGACTAAGAATCTAATGTACAGAAAAAGGGTATCTTGAAATTAATTCCTTTGACCGCCTTGCCTTACTTTTCGGAGGTCAAGCAGTCAAATGTCAGGAAATTGCAGAGACAGAAGAGAAACAAGAAGCTGAGAAGCCTGTTTTTCCCAGATCTACGCTGTCAATAGTTTGTGGTCATGAGGATATATATGCATACAAACTGCTATTTTTAAGCCAAATAAGCATGTTGACTACTTCTGCCTCTGCTTTTCAAGTATTTTTTAGCCAATAAGCTTCACTTTCTGGCTTGATTTAAATTGATATTTGTCATCAAAACCAATACCCCATGATTTCCTTGCAGTCCTTATATCTGAACAGCTGACGAAATAGGTGTAATATATCCATCAATGCAGCTTAGACACGTGTCCATTGGTTTTACTGAAGGCAATAACAGATGTTTACCAAACACCCTTACAAATCTCATCTGCTTATCATCATCCACCTAGAAATCCCAGGTCCACTATCACGTCCGTCAGACATACCTAATTCACTGAAGGATTTCCAGAAGGCTGCCTAAGTCTGAGCTGAGTCTGAGAGAAATCAACGAACTGCCTACTGCCTCTTTAAAAAGCTTACCCCACACCCATGAAGAAGCGGTACCAGCACACTTTGGCTGTGTGTGTTTTCTGAGGAACACTGACAATTAGCAAATATCTGCCCTCAAAAATCACTCTGAAGTGGTTGGTAACCTTCCCTGTAGTCATTTCCCCATTTATTTAACCTTAACAACATTTCCAAAGATTTAAACTATTTCCTGTGCTTGATGGTACGCCTTCCCACACCCGAAGGACTTTACCTCATCGAATGAGAATGCACAATGGGGAATGGTCAGAATCTAACGAAGAACAGTTTTATTTCAGCACAGTCGTAGGGTGGCTATTTTTTTCTCCCTCCTCCTTTTATTTCACGGGCTAAAAGAGCAGGCCTAACGTGGCCACGCTCCAAGCAGATGCGTTCCCGGCAGAGCGGTGAGTGTCCCAGGTAAGAGGCACACCTCTTCGACGTGCCCCTCGCTTCACGCTGGGCTGCGCCAGGACAGGACCTTCCTCTCCCCTGCAGGCCGACTGCATTCCAGCAGCACCAGCCGCCTGTGCACGTCGCATTCGGAGACAGACACTGCGACATTTCCAGACTCGGGGCTAAGAAGAATGCGTATAATTGCTCTTTGTTTATAAAAGATTTGCTAATCTTATGTGACCCGCTTGCCTTGGCCTAACTGATCTCACTAGGGCTGAATCACTGAAGCTGTCTTTTCTAAGGTAATTTTGTGCTCTATTTTGTCTTTAGGGTTTTTTCCCCCTCAATTTTGATGGAGGAAAAGAGAGTTGCTCCAGCTAATAATCCCATATGACCCCACAATAAAGAATTCTTTTAAGAAAGAAAATAGTACTGTCACCTATTTCCGGAAACCCCATTCAAAGACAAACTCCTCAGCCTAAAGGGAATGCCTGCAATATCTACGCCAGCACCAAAAAGCACATTAAAGTCATTTCATACATGTGATATTAAAAATACAAAAGGAAAAGAGGCCTTCCCATCACCACTTGCCAGAGCACCTGTAAGCCAGCTGCCTCGTGCCAAATCGCGGCAGCACATGTGGTCTTGCAATAATGTAGCCTACACTCCGTAGTCACTCGGTCCTTGTGGGAAAGCAAGCAGGAACACTTCCACCAAGACTTTATCCTACGACATCATCCTCCATTCCAGAGCTCTATGGTGCCATCTGTGCTGTGGGGACAAGCTGGAATATTTTATTTTTGGTTGTTGTAACATGTTATTTTTGTGCATATAAACAATTCATAATCAGAATAAAAACTATCTGAATAAATGTTTAAAAGTTATGTTCAAGTGCTATCTTCATCTTTTTGGTTAAGTTGCAGATTCCATACACTGCTGAATTATAAATGTTTTCAAGTATAAAGTTTTATCTTATAATTTTTCTTACTAAATATATGGTTTTATATTTAGGTATCTCTAGGTAATTAATAAGCAATTCCATTCAGCTGTTCGTTACGGCCAGCTTGAGTCGTTCTCTCGGGTTTTCATTTATAATTAAAAAGGACGTCCTCCAAAGCTGTACATTCTGTCTTTGTTAAATGCTCATCCCATTCCCACCTTGGATTTATCAGCCCCATAAACATAAAGCTCAAGTTCCTAGCCTACCCACAGGTCAGGGGAGGGGGAGGCTCCTATGTCAGATCAGCTCCCCTTTCTTTCTGAGTGGATGCTTCAGAATAAACCAATCCCCTAGAGCAATTACTGGGGTTTTGTTGATCTGGTCCTAAGATAGTAAAAAGATTAGTGATTCTTTAATCTATTGACCCAGACAAAAGAATGATTTTAGTAGACTCCAAATCCAACTATGAGAAAGCCATTGATCCCTTAATATTTTCATTATAAACCTGAAAAGTTTCTAAGGGATGCCTTCCAGAATGTTCTTTTAGTGTTCAGTGTTTTGTCTGAACTCAAAATACCAGCCAGAGTCTTATGACCAGTAACAGAAATAGGGCCCATAAACTTCACCTGTACTTCTATGTTTGCTGCTAACATATATAAAGATTGACTATATACTTAACATTTCTTCTTTATTTTTTTCTTTCTGTATATGGTGGTTAAATTGATCATTTATCTAATCATTTGTTGAATAGTTAATTGGAACTCAGGAACAAACATCATCAGAAGACAGTGGATTCCAAGAGCCTTGGCCCTGTAACATGACTTCTGCATGCACTAGCTGCAAAGGATTTTCTGTTGCTAACTCCACGAATGGAGAGATGATATTTGTAGTTGTATGTAAGAAGGTTGGCCCATATTAGGCAGGGGCATTAATGGATGGGAGGGATATAGACAAAATTGGTACAATAACTATCCCTGGAGAAGGCAGAAGCCGTTTAACATCAAAGGGGGGTAAAGGGAAACTTTCACTTTATTTGAATGTATTAATTGTTTTACAGAAGAACTTATTTTATGCATGACTTATATAAAAAATTAAACAATTCATTAGAGGCTAAATAAGCCATCTGTCCTAGGAAAGGCTAGTTATAGGCCCAGAAAGTCTGTACTTAAGGATTACAGTGTTAATAGGTAAGCATAGAGTCCCTCAAGCCAGACTGACCAGGCTCACATCCCAGCTCTGTCATTGACAAGTCCCTTGGCCCCTCAATATCTCAGTTTCCCAAGCTATAAAATGGAGGAAATGATTATAACCTTCCTCATGGCATTATTGTAAGGATTAAGTGAGTTAGTATATGAAGACTAATATGCAAAATTCTTGGAGTCATGCCTGGTGCACGTCGTCATACTCATTCATAAAATTATGAGTGTCAGCATTGATTTTTTAATTCATATTGTTGAATATTATCACTTATTTTTATTTTTAATGAGTTCTCATAAGTGTTCCCTTCAGGAAGTAATAGAAGTTGAAAAGGCCCTACTTTCTATCAACAGACTCAGAGAGATTCTGTTCAAACCAGTAGGTGAGGGAGGAGGAAGGTATCTCCAGGAACATCGCTGTCGTCAAAGGTTTTGTTGCTGAGGCAGGTAGAAAGGTCAACCTGAAATGTCAGCTCTCTTGCGTCAAGGGAACAGCCACGTGTTCACCCAGCAGCCCATCTCAGAAAACAGAGGCAGTTTTACACTGTCAAACCAAAACACGCTAAGGCCCGATCATGTGCCAGGCTCTAGGCAAGATGCTGAGAGTGTTGAGGAAGAATAAAACATTAGCTCTGTTTCCTAGAAGACCACACCCTTCTGAAGAGAAGCCCAGAGGAGAATTCAAATCTCTTGCTCAACTGATTCCCCACCATGGCCCTACGGCCCTAACAAAGCACTGACATGGATTTAGCCAGAATGAATGCCTATTTCATTCACCTTTATTCTTTACATCCAAAGAGGATCTGACCCCTGCCCTCATGGAGCTTACATTTTACTGACAACACCTTGGCCATCAAATTCATATGCAGATTAATTACAATTTCTGATCAGTCATATGAAGGGAGTATAGAAGCTACTGTGATAAGGAATTAGGAAGCAAGAGGATCCCTTTGGATAAAGCAGTTAAGGAAAGGTCTCCAGAAAGGTGAGGTTTAAGGTCAGTCCTGCACAGGGTCAAGCAGCCAGCTCTGCAGGAGGAAGAGAGTTCTAGTCAAAGCAAGCATGAACCGTAAAGGCTATGAAATGGAAATGAATTTGGTATGTTCAGGGAAATGTCAGAAGCCAATGTGGCTAAAAACCTATAAGCCAAAGGGAAATAAAGTTATAGAGAAAAGCAGTGGCCAGATGACAGTGATTCAAAGTCAAAATTTGAGGCTACTTTAACCTTCTTAAGCATTTAAGATGGGAATGACAGGATCTGATGACAGTTCTCCACTCTCTTGTAGATTTGTGAGAGTAAAAGAATGATTGGTTAGGATGTGTCCAAAGAGATGCTAGGGGACAATGTGTTTCAAGGTCTAAAGTGAAGAAGCACTTTACAAATAACCTCCACATGAATGTGTCCTTTGTCACAGTATAATTTTATTTGAACTAGAGACACTTTAAGGTATCATTACCACCATTTTATAGATAGAAAAATGAAACTCCCAAAATTTGGGATCTTGCTTAAGGTGACCTAGTAAGTACGTGGCCAAGCTAGGCCTGTAATCCGGGTTTCACAGATCTTGTGTCCTTTCTGCTAAATCAGACAAGAGGGACAGGGATGGAGATACACAATGTCTTCCTCAACGTGGTCTGAGGGATATGAGGGGCCTGTGTTCCTGAGGGAAAAGTGTGGCACACGCAGTTGGGAGACTGTCTGAGAATATCCCACCCCATAAGGAGGGAAAATAACAAAAACTCCACAGCCCTCAGAGCCATGCCAGTCAGTCAGTCCTGGTCGGACCAGCTGTGTAACTGCTGAAGCTGCAGTCTGCAGCCTCCTGGGTGCTCTTCTGACTCATCCCTATCACTGTGGGAAATTCGAGGAGGATTTTACCTCTATGTCTTCCCCAGTCTCTATCTCTTGGTTTTATTTAGGACATGCAAGAAGTTGGTAAATCAACCTAAATCAACACCAAATTCCTGGAGTTTGAATGATGACATAAAATCTTTTTTAAAGGTTTTTTTGTTTGCTTTTTAATGGTCTTCATTCAAGAGAAGTATTAGCAAGTGGTGACTGCAAAGGGCTACTTATGTGAGGGAGTGTTCAGTACAGTTCATGCCCCTTTCCAAATTACACATACCTACAAACTTCCAGGAGCGTGTATTAAAGACTGAAGCTGAATAACATTATAGATCATCAAGGAAACACACTCCTGGTGTCTGTCCACCACTGCTGCTATGCTGATTAGTAGTCATGCTGGTCAACCTTATTGGAGCAAGCCACAGCCCCGACAGAAAGTTCCAAGAGGGAAGCCTGCTAAATGCTGAGTGGAGTATGGCTAGGTGTCCCAAAATACTGACGGGCAGCACTAATGGTTTGTAAAGTGATTTTGGAGCATGTGGGGATGGGGGAAAGTAAAGGAATAATTTTAATAGATATGGTCATAGCTTAATGAGTATTCAAAAAGAATATAATTAGTATATCAAACTTGTGGTTTTCACAAACCTTTTTTCTTAGAGGGAGGTTGAAGCCAGCAGCAGCATGGAGTTCACTTTATGCTAACCCCAAGCAAGAATTGCAGGTGGGGTGTCCAGTGACAGGAGGCTCTAGTGAAAAGCTGTGGTAGTGATGCATCAAAGCCCAATGATAGGAAGTATTAATGTAACACAAAAAGTGCTGAATTATAATCGTTAGGCAGTGACAACAGTGTCCTTGAAGACAGAGACTGTGTCTTAAGTTATATTAGTTTTCTTTTGCTACTGTACCAAATAACCACAATTTTAACAGCTTAAAACAACGCAAATCTATGACCTTACAATTTGGAAGGTCAGGAATAGCTCTTACAGAGCTAAAATAATGGTGTCAGCAAAGCTGTGTTCCTTCTAGAGATTATTGGGGATAATTTGTTTCTTGCCGTTTCCAGCTCCCATAAGCGGCCCGCATTCTTTTGCTCGCGACCGCATCACTTTCATCATTGCACCCCCCTCTCTTTCCTGGCTCTCCTACCTCCTTCTCTCACCTGTAAAGCACAACTGAGCTTACATTGGACCCACCTGGGTAACCTAGGAGAACACCAGTCTGAAAATCCTGAACTTAATCACAACTGCAAATTCTCTTTTGCCATGTAAGTTAACAGACTCATAGGTTTTACGGACATCTTTGGAGGGTGATTATTCTGTCTCCACCCAAATTATCTCTAGTATGTAGTGAAGTGCCTAGCACAACACACTCAGTAAAATACCTGTTAATACATTTAAATCTAGTTCACCCTTGAACAGCACAGGTTTGAACCAGCACAGGTCTACTTGTACATGGATTTTTTTAATCCGTGTATAAATACTGTAAATGTATTTTCTCTTCTTCATAATTTTCTTAATTACATTTTCTTTTCCCTAGCTTGCTTTATGGTAAGACTGTAGTATATAATATATAGACCATACATAATATGTGTTAACTGACTATTTGTTATTGGTAAGGCTTCCAGTCAATAATAGGCAGTATTACTAGTTAAACTTCTAGAGAGTCAAAAGTTATATATGAATTTTTGGATATGTGGGGGAAGGAGATGCCCCTAACCCCCATGTTAGGGGTCAACTTTAATAACTTTGTTGTTATAGGCATCTAAGATATTTCTAGACTAGACTATATTAGATGCCTTTCAAGCCTTATTCTATTTCATTATCAAACTCAAATGAGGGTGTTAAAGACTTGAGAGGCTAAATAACTCAACTAAGGTCACAGAGGTAGGTAGTTGTAGAATCAAAAAGTGAACACAGGTCTGTAATGATCTCAGAGCCTTTGCTTTTGCCACCACTTTATTCTGCTTCATTTAACACCGCCGAGTTCCATTTCCCATCAGTAAAACTGAGAGGAATGGAGTAGGTCATCTCGGGTCCCTTCCAGTTTGAGGAACCGTTATTTTATCCACATTTAAATGGCTCTAAACCATGGGGGGAGGGGAGTTTAAGGGGACTAAATGGTAAAGGAAAAATATAATAATGATGATATATTTTTTAAAAAAATGAAACCTCCAGGGTTGTCCTCAGAGTTACTAAAGTTATCACTGGTGACAAGAAAAAATTAAAAAATAATGTGATTTCTTTTGAATATGCCTCCTCCAAGTCCTTTCTAACTATTAACATGTTATTAAAGTTCAAAAACAATGGCTTGGTTTATTTAACACCATATATATCTTTTTCTGCAAACCCCCTTCCCACATTCCAACTTGATGCTCTTTACGTTGGCAGAATAACAGTTTAGGAATTTCATTGAGAAGCACCTAATATAAACTAGAATTCTAGATAATTAAATGCATAAAAATGATAAAATTAAGACATTATAATTTATAATCCTAATGAAATAACATCAAATATTATGAATAAATGCCAAGCTCTTACTTAGGTGGGAACCTCTTGACTGGGAAATGCGTGACAGGGGTCGCAGTGGTCACACCTAAACTCAATGATCGACGTAGTGTTCCTGGAAGTTGGAAAGCCAAGCATTATTTGCCTCATAAGGTAATACATTAGGAGCGTAAACAGAACCCAGAAATGTCACTGCCTAAAGAACTTCACTGGGATCACTGAATGTGTGGGGCCCGACTACAATTCTCCAGGAACAGACGCACGTTACAGGGCAGCACCGGGAGGATGGAAGGCGTGTCCAGGATTTCGAGTGCATCTTATCAAGTTCATCGAAGAAATCCACAGCATAAAAAAGAGGAGATGAGTTATAGAACAAAAGCACTTTTTTGAGACAAAAACCTCCAAATGTGATCTGTGGAGTTCCTTTGGATCCCAATTCAAAGTAAATGTAAAAAGACACGTGAGCAGGTCCACTTCCAGCCAAGATGAAGCAGCAAAGTTCCCCATGTAGAGAACTAGAAAAGTAGAGTGGAGGAATGAACTAGGTATTTCCAGTCACTGGCCAGTGTGCACTGAAGGATCCTAATCCCTGAGAGAAAGGAAACAAAAGAAGTGATTCTTAACAATCATGCTTGCTTTCTGCCCAAAGGCATATTTCAGGGCACATAGAAGGGTAGAGGTCCCCAGCAGAGCATGGCAGACTTGATAAACGAAGGAGACACTGATCAGATTTCTGGGAGACTGAGGCGACTAGAAGTTTCAGGGCAAAGTTCTGGGAGCGGGGACCTACGCAGAAAAATACCTTCCAAGTCTCCTTGAGTCTTAGCTGAACACTAAGATCTGCATGTGCAGGGAGAAAATTCAGGAGTCTAGGCAAACGGTGCCTCAGAAGCTGCTGACTAAACAATTCACAGAGCTCACACAGGGCTGGGGGGTGTCCGTTTCTCACTGGACAAGGTGGAGTCTTATTTACCACTTCAGGTATTCAGTAGGATCCTGAGGAGGATGGTTAAACTGAACACCAAAAGAAAGACCAACACTCTTTAAAAGATGAGAAAATCCAACTACTTGATGACCCAATATCCACAAAGTACAGCATAGAACAAAAAAATTATTAGACATTTCAAGAAGCAGGAAAATGTGATTCATGACCAAGATTAAACATTTTTGACAGAAACAGACCAGCAAATGATAGAGATGATGAAATTGCAAAGACATTGAAAAGCTATTTTAACTAGATTCAAATGTTTAACAAAATACATAAACATAGTAAAAATGTAAGTGAAAGATAAAAAAATAAAACTTTGAGAATTTCAAAAAACACATATATCTAAACTGAAGAAAATTAGACACTCCACAGGAAAAAATATTAGTGAAATTGAAGAGACAATAATAAAAATTATCCAAATGAAACGGAAAGGGGAAACATGTCTGCAAACAGGAATGCATCGCAGTGTCTGGGAGACGACACCGAGTGGTCTGTCACCGGCATGTTTGATGTCCCGAGAGGAAACCAGAGGAATGACAGAATAGAAATGTTAGAAGAAATAATGGCTGAAATGTTCTGAATTTGAGGACACACAAAACTCAATCGACTCAAAGAAAGATATAGATGAAAAAATCCACAAACAAAAAGCCTCATCATGGCACATGGTAATCAAAACATTTCAGATATATCCCTTAAGTGGAACTAGGGTAAGAAATAAAGGGTCAGTAAGTATATGTGCCAGAAAACAATGGGAAAATAGCTTTAAAGTGTTAAAGGTAAGAGTGGGTGGGCCCTTATCAACCTAAATGTGTAAATTCAGCAAAAATATCTCTCAAAATGAAGGAAAAATCAAGGCTTTTTCAGAGAACCAAAACTTCTGAGAGAATTTATTTGTAGCCAATCTGTATTACATGATTTATTAAAGGAAGTTCCTCATTGACAACAAACAAACAAACAAACAAACCAGAAGCTGGGATCTTCACAAGGAATGAAGCAAAAAAGCAATGGCAAGTATGTAGATAAAGATCTAAAACTTTTCCATTTATATTTTACTTAAGAGATAAAGCAAAACTAATAACAATGTATTACAGAGTTTATAATGTGTGTGTATTTAAAGCAAAAGTACTAACAATGTGTTGTGGATTTATAATACATAAACACAAGAGTCAAAGGACAGGATGATTAGAAATGAAAATAGACTGTTGTCAGTTTCTTTCATTAAATGTGCAATGGTATAATATTTTTAAAAGGAATGTGAAAATGTGAAGACAAATATTGTAAACCTATAGCAACTACCAAAAACTAAATCAACAAGCTTTTAAGCCAATAGTGGCCATAAAATCATAAATTTATATAATATTATTAACAAAGGTTAACCCAATAAATTTAATTTTTAAAAATTCTCAATTAATCCAAAGGAAGAAAGGGGAAACAAGGAGCAAAGCACAGATGTGATGAATTTAAAAAAAAAAAAAAACAGCAAAATGGGAGACTTAAACCCCATCAGATCAGTAATCACCTTAACTGTGGAAGATGTAAACCACAACAAAGCAGAGACTTCTTATAATAAAGAAACGAGGAGGAGCAGCTATGTATTGTCCACAAGAAAGATAAACCTTAATGCAGAAGGATGGGGAAACCATGGAAATACTCATCGTGATCGTGGCAGTGAACAGTTTTTTCTTTCTTCCCCGTTTGTTTGTTAATGAGGCGGCTCTGTGCAGTAATTCCTAGAACAAACCGGGTCTGAGAAATGATCACGTGACACTATTAAAACTGAGCGACAGAGAACGTTCATCGGTCTTGGACGGAGAGCACACAGGAGAGACAGGCAGAGATCTGCATTCTATCTGGTATGGAATCCAAGCTAAAGGAGATATTTCCGTGGTGTTCACAGCAGGCCCAGCGCCTGTCCCTGTGGGTCTGTCGGCTCAGGACCAGTTCCACTTCTTATCTGTTTATCGAGCAGATTCCGGCCTCCTCCTCAGCAACAGGCAGCCTTTTCCAAAACGTGTTAACCAAGAATTAGAAAGAGTAGGCCAGGGACATTCTAAATAATGATTTCATGCTTTGGGTTTATCCTGGGTTTCCTTGAGTTTCCAGGGTAACCATTTATTATAAAGTCTTGGCATCTTTTGGGTTAAGTTATAGGGCAAAATGCTATAAAATTAGTGGATCACAGCTCTTTTGAGGTCCTTGAGTGTATCAAGCAGTGCAAGCCAAGGTTTGGCTTGGACACCACACCTAGCCCCTCTACTCCCACCCTCTCCGTGATTGCCCTGCAGCGGAGAGGCAGTGGAATAGCAAAGTTTTCACTGAATCTTTGGAATATTATTGCACCAGTGGGGACTGGCTAGTATAGAGAGAAAAGAGGGAAAACTTTCTTCACAAGTCCTAATATTAATTCCTATCCAGGTTCATGATGAAGGATTTTATCTGTAAATTTTGGTGGGGGGAACTCTGGAGTGAGGAGCTTGGCAACAGCAACAACAACATCAACAACAAAAATGTGTACATGGGGTATCCAGACCTCCTGGAAAAATAGGAGCAGAACAGGAACTTCAGGAGAAATACTGGTAATGTTCCTGTCAACCCCCTCCCACCCCACCTCTTAAACAAAGGCAGAGCAGTAAATCTTTGCCAACCCCTGAGAGGGAGGCCCTGAGAAATGGACTGGCTGCATTGAGGCATAGGACTATTAAGATTATTAAACACATCACAGAATAGAGTTTCCATTGGGAATGGAAGCTATGCATCACAGGCTGATATTGCACTATGACCTGGCCTCTGGAGATGGCATGAACTTCTCTACCCCAAGAAAGACATTATTTACTTACAAACTTTCAACATATATAAATATTTTCAAAATCATCAACAAAGTGATGCACCAAAGCAAGAGTATGAACTCTGCCTGTGACCATGGATGCTGTCATTGGTTACATTGGTCGTTTTAGGCCCAACCTTCCTTTGCTTTGTTGGTCTACACTGTGATTGTCTCTGTTTCTGTTACTTCTGATAAGTGCTTCATTTTTGATGAGTAAAAAGGCATTGAGAACTTTAAAAGTGCCATTAATACTCATAAAAGGTTGAGATGACAGTGGAAACAAAGTCAAAAGTTAAAAAAAAAATCAAAGTGGCAAGAAGATATCAAACGTCCACAGACTTGTAGGCTGAGTTATTCATCTGCAGAAACAATTTTTAAGGACAAAGAGTAAATCACGCCAAGTGTAAACCTCTGGATCTAAGCAAAGGACAGAAATCAGCAAAAGACAAGGAGAAATGATTGATGAAATGGGAGAGTTAGCCTTAATATGAAAAGCCTATTAGCCTAATATTAATTCAGGAAAATGCCAGCGGGTATTGAAGAATTTAACTATGAAAGTCTGCTGCAGGAACATTTTTGTCACAACGTTTCCTACGGTTCCATTGTTTCCAGGCCCATTGAAGTCTGCACAACATCAGAGTAAGTGTTGAAAAGGCTGTCAGTGTGCATACTGTGGCTGCTAAGGTATTCCTGACATCATTTGCAAAGGTCATGGAGTAAGGTGAGATGGGGCATCAATGGAGGGTGGTCATGCTGCAATAGAATTTCAATATGAGTAAAACTGGTTTACTTCCCCCCCAAAAAAAAATGTTCAGTAGAACACATATCAGTGCAAAAGAAAATAACATGCCTGGTTTTAAAGTTTAAATCTTTGATCATGAAGGACTTAGGAATGAACAGCTCTATGAACAGCCTACCCTTTGTGAAAGTAGAGGTATCTGGGGTGGATTAAAGCTGTCTTTGATATCTTTAAGGATGCTCAGAAGGAAGTATCATCACTGGAAATGGTTCACTGCAGACAGATATCAATCCCAACTGGGATGAGAACAGTGGCAGCTCTCGGCAGAGTATTCGTACCCCAGTTTTGGAAGTGAAAAAGCAGAAGGAACAGGGAGTTATAAGGGCAGCAGAATCTCTTGAAACCACAAGAATATTTCAGGAAAGAGTGCAAAGGAAGGGCCCATGTACTCTTCCCAATTCTACCTTTTAGCCCAGAAGGGGCTGGGGGGAATGAGTTGGCAGAGGAGAAATCCCTGAGCCTGCATAATTCCACCTCCGAGGCTGGTGTGGTTCAATGAAAAAGGGCTCTTACACGCCCAAAGAGGGAGTGAATAGAGTTTAAAGTGCTCAAAAGGTGCTTTTAATTGAGTGATAGGTGTGCACTGAAGCACTGAAGTGAGGCCTCATTGAACATAGTTATTTAATTCTTGCTAAGTATAGAATTCCTTTGAGGGTAAGAACAATTGTTGTTTCAGTATAATGAGTTTATTTGGGAATATGGTTAAAAGTAAACTAAAATGGGTATGAATTGAGATACAGGGTGAGCTAAGCTGATGTCTGTATGGAAATGAAGAGGAATTTGAGGGGAAGGATATAGGGGGTAAATGAGCTGGAGAGGAGAAGGAGGAATAATAAGTGAGCTGGAGACAACAATATGGGGGAACAAAATTCCTGATTTCAGAAATTGCCACAATACTTCAGGAAGAATTATGTCAAGTTTCCATTTAGATTTTTATATTGTACAATCCCAGGCCCGAATCTTTAGAGAAGACTGCCATACACAGTCTTGAGTCGGTGCACACTGAATAGCAAGGGGCTGGGGTTGTGCCCAGTGGAAGGATATGGTGCTAGAAAGGAACAGGAGGGGGTGCCCAGGGTGGCCCGAAGAATTCATGGCATGTAAGAATCCAGGGTCAAAGCTTGCTAACAGAAAGCTGCCCTGCCACAACCACTGTGCATGTGCAATGCATGCACACACAGTCTTCCTTACTCACCACAACCACCGCTATTGTTGCGGACCGTTCAGCCTGGTTTCAGGAGTTGTAACCCTCACCCCATGGTGGGCTGTGTAAGAGCCAAGGGACCCACTTCATCTGGGTCTGTTCTGTCACAAGGACATGAGCTACTAAGGAGACACAGCTTATCTCCCTGACAGGAGTGCTGCTCCCGCCTCATCCATCTCTGGCCCCATTGCTTGGTTGGTAGTCAATGACGGGTAAGACTCCTCATGGGAGGGACAACCTAAGCCAGATGCAACCACTTGGGAGGCCTCATGGAAGGACTGGGGGGCTGCAGCAAAGAGGATGTGATGGACCCTCGCCCCCCCGGCTATTCTGACATAGCCCGAGTCCTCATTTCTGTCTGGGAGATGTCTCCTGCTTCCTAATCAGCTTAAAGCCTGAAACTATGAGGGCAAGTGGTGCAGCCCTGTGCCATCCAGGATGGTTCCCTGAGTGATCAGGCATAAGAAAGAATTCCTAAAGCCCTGTGAAACCTGCTTTGCTAAGAGTGCACTCATTTAAATGATAAGGGTCCGAGGAAGAAATGAGTATGTCTCCCCAAGTTTGGCAACCCCCTTTTCTGACAGACACTGACTCAGATTAAGCCCTCAGATTTCTTTGAAATGTTAACCATTGTTTGATCCTTGCCTCCTGACATACCTGTATTCTTGTGTATTTGAACCCAGTAAAAGCCCAGTGAGGAAGGGGCTCTGGGTCATTCTCCTCTGAGAGTTTGACCACCTTTCCTCCCCAAGCAGATCATGTCTTGGTAGTTTTTATTTTCATCCGTGACGGAGGGATGGGGCTCTGCGGGCAGAGCCCCCCCACATCTGGCGCCCAGGACAGGGGCCCCCGCACACCATCACCATTTATCCCCACCATCAAGAACCTGGAGACCTGTTAGAAACGACACCAGATAGACCACTGTATATTCCATGGGGTTCAAACCAACTGTCCCTTAATTGTAAAGGGAGGGGCAGCCCGGGCAGCTGGAGAGCTCCGACAGAGCTAGGAGCCTCTGAAACCTGGGTCTGCACTCTGAGCCAAACAGAGCGGCCTGAGTCTCATCGCCGCTCTAACAGCAGCACAGTTCCACATCCTAGTGGTCCCCCAACACCCACATTTTCCTCAATGCCTTTCAGAGCATTTCACAGAGATGAGAAGAAAAGTCCCAGAAAAAAAAAATTGAGTAGATGGCAGGCCTTGAGGCAGCCAACTGTCCTCTATTGGAGAGCTTCCCCCAACCCTCCAGGAGAAATGTTCATTGCTTCTGGTTCTGGCAGGACCACTGTATATGTAAATATATTTATTTCCATTTCCTGTTAGCATGGGGAATAGGATGTAGAAATCTTCAGCTACAACTGCTGATATGTAGAGCCCCTGACAGGGCAGATAACTGAAAATATCAGGAAGCCAAGGTGTGCTGGGTGTCTCAGACCCATCAGACTGCAGGGAGCTCTCCACTGTCAGAGACAAATTCTCTACATAAAGGTTCCTGAGACTCCTTCAGGGACTTGTAATTAAATATTTTTTTGCTTTTGTTTTATGCTTAAGCTCTGATGGAATGTAGAATCTGATATGGAACCTAACAAAGAGGCTAAACCCTACAGCTTAGAGGTTATCGGACTTTTTGTGTAGGGTGCACAGCCAGATCATTTCCATGATTGAAATACCTCATTCCCTGTACCCACCAGACAGACACCAGATAGGCAGGCCCAGCCCTGTGATCTGTTTCCTCAGCTTTTCACAAGACTACCTAAAAGTCAGCTCCTGCGTAAGCTGTGCCCAAAACATTGTGTTTGTGTCCTGGGTATTTTCTAACAAGGCATCTTTTTGCTCTGATACTTTTTCAAAACATCTTACTTTTCACAATAACTTGACTCCTGAAAATCAATATACTCAATGGGTGTTTGCAAATCAAATATGTATTAAATGTAACCAGGAGACTCACTCTTCATGAAAACCCTAGCAAAACAAATTGGGATGTAAATAATAACCCCTAATTCCTTTGTTCTGCAGGTTCATTTGTAAGCATATTTTCCTAAAGTCAATGACATCTATATACTTCACAGTGTGAAAAGTTATTTATTTTTGTCACAATAGCTATTAAACCACCCATGATTCCTTGTTTTCTTTTCTTTTCTCCATCCCCTAAATAACCAAAAGTCCAAAATTGCATCGCAAATCTCAGCCACAATACACACTGGTATCCCGTTGGCACTTCTCTTCCTTTATGGAATGATGTTCTAATTGGCTTAAGCATAGAATAATTGTATCACAAAAGAAAAATTCCTCTCACCATTAAACCCATACTCTGGACTATTAACGTTAACAGAAGGCTGACTCCTCCAACCCCCTAACCTGAGATTAAATGTGTACTAATCTATCATTGTATCAGTCTATAAAAGCGCTCTGCTGCTGCCTCAGCCTTCACACTGCACAGAATCAGTTCATATATATTTCCCAGTTGGGGTTTTGGGCACAGTTCCATTGAGGTCTCGTCCAGGAAACTCCCACAGGGCTTTTAGGGCCATAAGTCCCACAGGTTTATGATGGTTTGGTTTTAACTTCTGACTGCACTGGGCAAGATTTTACATACCTGATGATAGCAGCCTTACTGTGGGCCAAAAAGCTCTGCAATCCAATTGGTGGTAAATCCTACTAATTCCCTAAAGCCCAGCAAGGAAGCTAAGAAGAAGGATAAAACACACACAAAAAATAGAATTGTTGCTAGGCATACAGAATCTGGCCCTCTGAAAGTGCTAGAGGGTTGACTTGAGAATTTTTATGTAGAGAGTGTGTCTTGTGAATTCTATGGCCACACTCCACTTGATGATGATGTCCCCTGAAGTCATTTTGCAAATCCTAGGGAATCAAAGACTTGAGTCTAGGCAGTCATAACCACTAAGGAGGAACTGTAGGACTAGCAAGAGCCCTTTGACTTGCGACAACATGCTTCCGTCTTCCAAACACAGTTTCCTGACCATTCTCTGTCCTTCAAGCCTACCAGGTACTTCCAAAGGGCTAAAGGTTATTAGTACAGGCAAGAAGGGGCTGGAAAGAAATATTTGAAGTTTTGAAAGGCAGGGACCTACATCCAAAATTGTTCTATCCAGCAAAGCTGTCATTTAGAATGGAAGGAAAGATAAAGTGCTTCTCAGATAAGGTCAAGTTCAAGGAGTTCATCATCACCAAGCCCTTGTTATATGAAATGTTAAAGGGACTTATCTAAGAAAAAGAAGATAAAAGTATGACAGTGAAAAGACAGCAAACTCACAGCTATTAACAACCACACCTAAAACAAAAGCAAACTAAGCAAACAGCTAGAACAGGAACAGAACCACAGAAATGGAGATCACATGGAGGGTTAGCAACAGGGGCATGGGAGGAGGAGAGAAGGGGAAAAGGTACAGAGAATAAGTAGCATAGATGGTAGGTAGAAAATAGACAGGGGGAGGGCAAGAATAGTATGGGAAATGTAGAAGCTAAAGAACTTATGACACATGGACATGAACTAAAGGGGGGAATGTGGGTGGGAGGGGGTGTGCAGGGTGGAGGGGAATGATGGGGGAGGAATGGAACAACTGTAATAGCACAATCAATAAAATATATTTTTAAAATATAAAGGTTATTAGTATATGTTTATAAATTCACTTTCTAAAAGATGTTTTTGGGTGGTGTTTATGGTTCTGGTTAATGATCTCAAGCCTATATTTGTTTTGCTTCTTCAGCAAAAAGTTAAAGCACAAACAAGTTTACTTACATTTATTTCTTCTTCCTTTCTTTTCAGATTATATTTGCACTATGACATAAATCTATCAATTAGGAGAGGCCCCTTTTGCAAAGACAGCTAGGAGTTCTCTGACACCATGTATTACAGCCCAACACACTGTCAAAATGCTGCATCCCCAACAGCCTCCCTCTCCCAGCAGTAACCTGCAGCCACACTCATAACCACTGCAATACTCCACATCTCCTTTAGGGAATGAAGGAGATGGGTTTTAACCAGGAAGTCATGTTTTAATCACATCTGATTCAATGTTTCACATGACGGTTGAGCCACACACTCTGCTACCACCAGAGTTTTTCTTTTAATAATTTTTTCTATTCAATACATGCTTTCAACATTGTTATTAAACATTTGAACTTTTGGATTCACCCTGCTGGTTGTGGTAGTATTTTTTAAATCCTTTTACTTAGGTAATTGATCAACAAATATTTCTTGACTTCTCACCGAAGTTCAGCTTGTGCTACGACTGTAGAAAATACAATAGCCACAGAGGATATGTTTGTTCCCCCAACAAAGCTCATAATTAAGATAGGAAAAGAGGGCTGATAGCATGAAGCAACACCCAGCACACGAGGTGCTATATCTCGTGGGTTGAGCTATCCAGTTCATCCAGTATCAATGGTTCAGAACTTCTTCCAGGGCCAAGAGCACTTTAAAGTTCTGGAGAAGGTCCGTAGTCTCCCCTGCCCCCACCCAGAAATCTGCATCTGTTTTATACAAATGAAATTTCACATTGATTCCAAAGGGGATGGAGATGGCCCGTGAACTTCCCGAAATCCATTCATGAATGCAAGAGCAGTTTATGGATCTCTCTCCTAAGAAACATAGAACTTCAGAGGAGAAGGAGCCCTTCAATTCAAGAGGAAGTTAGAGGTAGTTTAGAGAAGGCATTGGGATTTAAAACTTACCTTGAATGGTGGACAAGACACAGGAGAAGGGAAAGGACATGACTCTTTATGAGAGACATAGTACATAATTCATATCATCTCATTTCATCTGCAGAACAATTCACTGGAGAAGGTACTATGTCCCCCATGCTACAGAAACAGAGACCAAGGAAGCTTAATAAATTGCCCAAGGTTACTCTCAGCTATTTAGTTCCTATGTTGGACTGAAATTCATGTTTGTATGAAAACAGATCCTGAGCTATTTCTACTAGACACTCTACAAAGGAGGGAGATGATAGATCTTCTGTCATCTAATGATTATGTCCTCTAGTGCACATGCATGGTCTGATGGGAGAGGTTGGGTGAGGAGCAGAACACTTTTCTAGCTCTCTAGGAAAATTAAAAGAGGCCATGGTTGAGATGAGTACTCTATTATTATTATACTGTATTACCTACAAACTGAGGGGATCTAGTACAAATAGATGTGAATTATGGTGAATCTTTGTTGTTTTTTTTTTTCAGACCATTATAAGGTTAGTGAGGCAGGACAAGATTATTGTTTTCAACTCTTTGCTTGCTCTCTCTCTCTCTCTCTCTCTCTCTCTCTCTCTCTCTCATTGTAATAGGATAATATCCATTTTCATGTGACTTACCTATACTTTTTAGTAGGCATCTCCACCCTATTGACCTTGGACTTGATCTTAAAAATTAATTGTTCTGACCAATTGACTGTAACAGAGCAGAGGCTTCAAGGAAGGGTGTTTTCTCACTCTCCTCCTGATCTTCTGCCTCAGTAAGGAGAACATGCTGCACAATGTAGCTGCCCCTTTGGGCTGGATTATAGAATAAGAAGATATGTAAAACAGATATGAACCCAACCTACAGCCTGGAGGCAATTTCAGCTGAGCCTGGTCAAACCAGCAGAGCTGCAACTGACTTGTAGAACTGTGTGTGAGAACTAAGTGTTTATTGTGAAGTGATTGAGATTTTGAAGTTGTTTGTTACCACAGAAAACCGTGACTTTTGACAGTTGGTCAAGCATGGCCTCAAGAATTTGAAACTCAAATGACATCAAGGAAAATTCCAAAACCAACCAGAAGTAACCTGCTTGCCTCAGGACTGGCATCACACAGAAAAAACAGGATTCTCGGCATCTTCTTTTCCATCCTGTCCTGTCCTTGCAGAGCTCTGCCTCTGGGGACGTAGTGGAAGGCTAAATGTCATTTGAGGATGGTGTTCTGGTGGGATGATCATAACTGAACTCAAGAATCTGATTTGATTGTGAGTTTTCTCTTCTCTTCCTCATTCTCAATACGGAGGAGGGAAGTCAGATGGATATAAGACAGAAAAATGGCAGCAGTGTGGGGACTGACTGTGATAGTGGGGGTGGGCTGGGTGGAGGAGGACGAAGGGGAAAAATTGAGATGAATGTAATAGAATAACAATAAAAAATTTGAAAAGACAGAAAAAGATTGGGGAAAGGAAAGCTCTTAGGCAGTTCACAAAGCTGACACCCAGGTTCTGAATAACTGAGAGCACACTATATCTTTAGAATATACACACACACACACACAGAAAGCACACACACTCCTGGTCTTATGAATGATTTCCATGAGAACGTTGTTTCAGTTATTGGCCACACAATCTCAATGCCAGCCCTGAGAAGGTCTAATCAGCATCCTCTCACATGTAATTCTCTCCCGAGAGTTTTGTAGATGATGGAGTACCAGTGAGCAAACAGATGACCACCAACTTCTCATTAGCACAACCCAACACCTAATTATGTTAATGCATTTAAAAATCAGTCTGTGGGCTCTGGGGAAAAAAAAACCCAACTTTTAAAGATATTTTATACTTTTTACTTGCTCCTGCTTCTCAGCTGTGCTGTTCTGCTAAAACTACAGAGGACCAGAGTTTTGGTGAAGGACAAGTGGGGCGACACACACATATCTTTTGATTCCACCCAGCTGAACTCATCCTGAGGCCCTTATGTGAAATCACCAATGTGCAGGGCCGTCCATCAAACGAAGCCTAGACTGACACTTGTTAAAATCGGGTTTTGTAAAGGAAGCTGTTAGGACTCTGTGGTTTTGGCTACAGAGCTCTGCTGGGCTTCAGCAGCTCAAATGTTCAAGGCCGAGCCCTGTTCCAGTGCCAAATATTTGTCCACACGCTGTTCTCATGCAGCGAAGACTCAGCTCTGTCAACATCCCTGGGACGGAGGAAGGGACTCCTCCTCTCATCCCACATGTGGGAAGTGTCCCCTGGTGATGAAGTCATAGAAGCCTGAATGTGCACGCTTAAAGGGAGCTGCAGGGCCGGTCCTCAGGAGAGATGGGGAAATCGGTCCACATCCCACAGTAACTGACCTCTGAGCAGGGAGAACACAATCTGCTCTCAGGGTTGTGTGCCTTTTTCATTCAGGTGTTTCTAAGCTCTGCTATTAGATCATTGTAATTTACAGAATCTCTCTACATAGGTGAATGGGTTAAAAGATCAGATGGTTTCATCAATGTAGTCTTTCTGTCAATGCAGTCTACCCAGACAATGGGAAACTTTGTTACAGGAAACCTATTCCTCAATTAGAAGTCTCCCAGCCTTAGGGAACTAGTCCCAGCTGAATAGACCTTTCTTTCCTGTCAGGTACATGATGCGCTATCTACAAGGATATCAACATAACCATATTTTGAACTAAAGGGCTTTTTACTTTTAAGAAATGAAGGCTGGGAGAAAGTCAAGTTTAAAATGGCAGCTGGCTTAGAGGCCCTGATTCAATCTCTCCCAACACTTCAACAAAATATCTCTAAAGACACAGAAAAAAAAAAAAATGCAAACATGCCATTACCAAAACTGGAACTAAAGAACCTATTTTCAGAATCTAGGATCAATTTCCATCAACTGCAAGAATGGCAAAAATGGTATTAAAAACACAGTCCATAATTCCTTGTGCTATAACCACCAGAAATAGAGCTAGCTTCTCCTCCCACCCAGAGTGCAGATGGAGGTAAGTAAGAAGTCCCTGCCCCTTTTAGCATCAAATTCCTGGCTCAAAAATGCAAGATAGGTATCGATTTGATAACCCAGGCCATCTCCCTATGTGAGTGATGCTCTTTGAGGCCTGGTGCCCTCCTCTGTCCACTGTTCATTGTGGCCTGTATCTCTCTTTTCTACATCCAGTCATAGATGGGAATTTCCAGAAAATGCATGGAAACCGCAAGCCCCCAACTTGTTGTCAATCACAACAAGTTAGGTGGCTTCCGAGAAACAGCAAATATCTGGGAGTATAGCCCTTTCAGATTTCCATCAGGGTCAGTGTCCAGAGGTAGGAGTGAAGTGTGTCGGAATGCCAGTCTAGCAGGAGCGTTTGAGATTGCTCGGCTGGAGTCTGAGAATGGGTCTAGAAGCTATGCATGTTAATGTGCTATTCAGTTGCCCATTTGAAGAATGAGATCAAAGACAAACCATAAACTTTGTCTTTGGATAATGTCATATCTCTCCTTCCTTAAAAAATAAGAGAAGAGGAGGGAAATTACTAACATCAAGCCTATAAAAATGCCAGAGAAAGAAAAGAAACCCTAACTCTAAAGACATACAGGATAAACCAAAATCTGAAAGTGATTTAATAAATAACCAGAAGGAAATTTTAGAAAGCCATCTCTCATCTTCAGTAAGAATATACAGAGGAACAAAAAAAATCATTGAAAATTGGCAAAAGTGATAAACCATCAGATGAGAGGAAATTAATGATAAGTAGGTAAGAGAGACTGCCAAGAAGTGAACATTGAATAGTAAAACTTCAACTGTATCAGAAAGAAAGAAAAAATTGACAATAACCAAAAACTAAAATATTTTAAGACAGTACCATGCAATAAGTATTCAATAGATATTTGTTGCATATACAAGAGAAATGTCTAAAAGAATGCTGACATACCTATGACCTCTCCAAAAGTGCTAGGTCATTCAGTAAAGCTGATTTGAGGGGAAAAAAATGAACTCATCAATGGGGGCTCAGTTTGCCCTTTCCCTCTGGTGAATGTTGTATGAAAATCTCATGATGGGGGGGGGGGGAGCGGAAACATAAAGAAACAACTTGGTATGTGAACAGGATGACTAGAAGAGACCCCCACCTCTCTAACTAGTGGGTTTCAGGTGTTTCCCCAGGCCCAGGGTGTGCTCAATGGGGGGGCTTATTTTGCATTGAGGCAGCACATTTTTATCAAGGAATAGCCAGCACCACCTTATAACATTTTTTCTCAGCAAATGGTGGGGGGGGGGCACCCAAATTGTAATTCCTACTTTATGGTTTGATAGGAAAAATACTTGGGGAGTGCCAATGAACATCTGCTGAGTCAACCAGCAAAAGCAGCCTGCAAGAATTGGCAGGGCTAGCTATGTTCCTGAGCAGGCAACTACACATTTCATGTTGTTACACATCATGTTTAGTCCCTGGTTTCATGTTAGATATGATTTATTCTGAACTCCTTATTATGCCTCTCCCACAAATCAAATCATGCTACAGTGTGCACTTAGTTGGGGTTGAAATCCTTCCAAACATGCTTGATGCTTTCTAACTTGCTCATTATTTGAGGTTAACCAAAAGACAATGATGAAAACCTTTACTACCAGCCATCTAAACAAAAATAGATGAAGTGCTAAAATAATGACAACCAGTGTTAGAACCATAACGAATGCGGATCAGAGCACAGCAGGCTGGCCACACCTCCAGCTGTGAGTCTGTCAGGCCTCGTAGTCTCAGAAAGGCTGGGCTGGAGCAAAGAGCCAAAGGCAGGCTTCCCAAGAGAGCCAAGCCACTGACTCATTGGTTGGTCCTCTTCCCCTTCAATTAGATGTCAAACACAGGCAGGACCAGGAAGCCAGGCTGTTGGAGTGGCCTCACCCTGGGAGCTGTCCTGAGGTCTGCACAGGAAAGAGGTTTCCAAGTTGGCGAGTGGGTGATGGTTGTGTGGGCACAGGTGTGGTGATGTAGAAAGAAGATGAAAGACTATGGAGTTAGACTCATGGTCAGTTCTGGCCTACCACTAACAGTTGTGTGATTTTATCTCCCTGAGCCTCTGTTTCCTCAACTGTAAAATGAGGATATTAGTTGTTGCCTTGCAGAGTTGTTGAGAGGAATTTATAAATAAGACAAAGAAAATAAACACTTAGGATTATAGTTGACATCAAAGTCCTTTGGAGGGGTAAAGAGCTTGTGAGTGGCAGTCTGGGGATAGTGAGAAAGACAGAGGTGGTGCCCTGACCAGCGTGGCTCAGTTGGTGGGGTGTGGCCCTGCAAAGCCTAAGGTTGCCGGTTCAATGCCCAGTCAGGGCACATGACTGGGTTGCAGGTTTGGTCCCTAGTTGGGGTGACAGGCCACCAATCCATGTTTCCCTATCTCCCTCTCCTTCCCCCTCCCTTCCCCTCTCTCTGGAAATGGATAAGAATTTACTGTACAATATAAATAATAAATAATAAATTTTTTTAAAAAACAGTGGTTCTTAGAGAATCAGAGCTCTGCCCTGCCTGAGGCGGCTCAGTGGACCAAGCACAGGTCACCAGCTGACTCCTGGACAGGGCATGTGCCTGGGTTGCAGGCCAGGTTCCCTTGGGGGCATGCGAGAGGCAACTGATTGATGTTTCACACATCAGTGTTTCTCTCCCTCTTTTTCCCTTCCCTCCCCCTCTTTTTCAGAATAAATAAATAAATAAATAAATAAATAAATAAATAAAAATCTTTGAGAGAGAGAGAATTAGAACTCTGGCTTTGGGCTCCAACATACTTAGGTTCAAACCTGTTGTGAGCACAGGGAAGATGCTGAAGTTACCACCACACACAGGCAGCCTATTGCCTCTCCTATAAAGCAGGGATAACAGTAGCACCTACTCTCGATATAGGATTAAATGAGATAATATTTCTAAAGTGCTAATACCTGACACATAGACAGGATGCCATAAACCAACTATAATATTTAAAAAGCAGTAGTAAATGCAGCTCATTTTCATTTATATATCCTAGTATGTATTTTATATAAAACACAGATATATAACAATACAATTCTATTATTTTGTAATACATGTTATAATATGTAATATAATATGTACTTTACTTCACATATACTGTTATTATATTTATTTCCTTGAATTGTTGAAAGTTGCAAGCCTACATAATTGGTTTAAGAAATCTCTCACACATGTGTGGTATTGGTTTACTTGTACAAGTGGTTAAAATAACTAATAAACGTATGTGAATATACAGAACACATGAATTTGTTATAGTGACTTTCTAAGACTCCTTGTTTATTTTTATTATTGAATGCTTACCATATGTCAGAAGCTATGCTCTGTGCCTTGTATACATTATTTTAAATTAATTCTCACACAACCCTATTTGGGATACTTTATTACAATAATAATTATTATTAGAATTATAAGGAGAATGGGTCCAGATTTCAGGCTTTTACTTTATCCCACCTCCATCCTCTCAAATAAAATACATTGCTTAGAAATATGACCCATAGTGAGATAAATTCCTCATCTACCGATGATACAAGAGGGCATACAAATGTTTTCAGAAACTGCTCAGAGTTACGATCATGTTGCTAGTATCTGGTGTGACACAGGTCTGTTTTTTAAGAGAAAAGAACCTCAGATACAAAATGATGTTCTGTGACTGGCTAATCCATTAAAATCTGACTGGGTCACCAGGTCTGCCTAGGAGAATTCCCAGGAAGCACAGAGGACAGGTAAATGGCGAAACACCCAAGGCCCTCCATCTTACTGGCCCCAAGCACCAAGCAGGAACCTCTAGACTCCTATCACAGGCAAGCAAGCATACCACTGAAATTCAAGTGCTTGGCAGAACCAACCTTCAGGGGGAAATACTAACACAATATTGCCTGTGCAGTCATCCAGGTCATCCGGGGGCAAGTTTCAAACTGAAGTCAAGTGAGTGAAGTGATGAAGGGAACTCTGAAAGGCAATCCCAGAAGGCCAGATCTGATGGGCAGAAATTCGGCCCACCCCAGCCAGCACCAGCAGAGCAAGTCATGTGGGATCTGGGATTATTCTCTTTCCCATGGTTCTCTGTGAATTTTGAGGATTCTAAGCTTTTTCCAGTATGTTCAAAATTTAGTTACTTATGATGCCAAAAAGTATAAATAATTAAAAAATGGTAGATCAGCCTGGTATAGTATGATTTTTCTCATATATCAGAATTTTTTTTAACATTTCTTTCTGGATCAATGTGAAAATTTTGGTGCTATTTGGCATATGTGATACTTTAGTTGACTCATTTCTGTGAGTCAAAAGCACTTTCTTATTTTCTTGTTTACAGAACATGCAAATCATTTTAAAAAGCAAGAGGAAGTCTATCAAATGCTTAAAATAAGTGATACAAATGGTATATATTCACATACAAATAGAACGGTGCAATGATGTTCAAAATTCTATCTCTGCAATATACACTACTATGTTAATACTTCTCGTGGAGTCCCAGCCCAATAGCTCAGTTGGTCAGAGCGTTGTTTGAATACATCAAGGTTGTGGGTTCAATCTCCTGTTAGGGAACATAGAAGAAGCAACCAATGAATGTATAAATAAGTGGAACAACAAATTGATGTTCATCTCTCTCTCTCTCTCTCTCTCCCTTCCTCTCTCTCTTTAAAAATCAGTAAACATACATTTAAAAAAATAAAAACACTTCTCACGGAATTACACCTGGTCTGAGACAGAAGTAAAGAGTACAGGAATGGGAGGCAATGGCAGCAGAAGCAGATGTGAGAGGAAGAGAAGGCAGGTGGGGGAGTAAAGTAGAATGTGGGCCAGCATACAACCTGGAACTCACTGCACCCACTCCTCATCCTGGGAATTTATTGCCCAAATATTTTGGATGCTTAGGCTAAACTTCCTCCTGTCTTCACCTTCAGTGCAACTTTCCCCCTAGATGTCAAAAAACATTTGGGATTTCAGTGATCAGAAAGGGAAAGGGCCTTCTCAAAATCCACATCAGCTCCAAGAAGTCAGCATTTAAAAAGAAAAAGGCAGGCCCCTCTTGTGATCTATTGATGGAGAGATTGTAACGTTCTCTGAAATTCACACTAAGCAAAAAATGTGAGGTCAGTGTAGCTGACACATGTTCTTACAAACATCCTGTCAATTCTGAAGAACCACAGCTCACTTCTCCTCAGCGAGCAGGTGAGGCTCCTTCATGGCCTTGGAGCAGAAACTCAAACGATATATTAGATTTCAAGAGAAGGCAATAGAACAAATCCTTATTATAAAAAGTTCTTTTGGTCCATAAAAATATATTAAAATTAGTAAGCAAACAAAATCAAAAAAGAAAAAGAATGTTAAGAAAATGGCAAAGGCTGTGGACTACGGAGGGGGTTGCTGCAGTGGGAGAAACTCCCAGGCTCACATGAGAGAGTATGTTGGAAAGTGCACTAGGGAAGAGCAGGCGAGCTGCATTGTTATCTCTCTGGCCCCTCCCCCACAGGCAGCACCACAGCACAGCAAGGCGGTTGCCCTGTCTTGGTGAATACCTAAGGCCTGCTTACAACTTAACAGGTGTGCCAAGACAAAGATATAGGGCTCAAATGAAAGAACACAACAAAACTTCAGAAAGAGAGCTAAGCAATGAGGAGAGAGCCAACCTATCGATGGAAAATTTAAAGCCCTGATAATCAAAATGCTCACAGAACTGATTGAGCTTGGTCGAAAAATGAAAAAACAAATAAAAGACACTCAAAATGAAATAAAGCAAAATATTTAGGAAACCATCAGTGATGGGAAGGAAACCAGGATTGAAAGCAACATTTTGGAACAAAAGGAAGAAATAAACATCCAACCAGAACAGAATGAAGAAATGAGAATTCAAAAAAATGAAGAGAGGCTTAGGAACCTCTGGGACAACTTGGAATGTTCCAATATCCAAATTATATGTGTGCCAGAAGGAGAAGAACAACAGCAAGAAATTAAAAACTTATTTGAGCAAATAATGAATAAAAGCTTCCCCAATCTGGTGAAGAAAATAGACTTCCAGGAAATCCAGGAAGCCCAGAGGGTCCCCAAGAAGTTGGACCCAAGGAGGAACACACCAAGGCACATCATCATTAAGCTACCCAAGACTAAAGATAAGGAGAGAATCTTAAAAGCACCAAGAGAAAAGGAGACAGTTACCTACAAAGGAGTTCCCATTAGACTATCAGCTGATTTCTCAAAAGAAACCTTGCAGGCAAGAAGGGGCTGGAAAGAAGTATTTGAAGGCAAGAAAGGCAAGGACCTACATCTAAGATTAATCTATCCAGCAAAGCTTTCATTTAGAATGGAAGGCCAGATAAAGTGCTTCCCAGATAAGGTCAAGTTAAAGGAGTTCATCATCACCAAGCCCTTATTATATGAAATGTTAAAGGGATTTATATAAGAAATTGAAGATCAAAAGATATGAACAGTAAAATGACAACAAACTTACAACTATCAACAAATGAACCTAAAAGAAAAGAAAAACAATGAAAACAAAACCTAAGCAAACAGCTAGAACAGTAACAGAATCAGAGAAATGGACATCACATGGAGGGATTTCAGTGGGGAGGGGGAAGGGAGGAATAGGGAGGAAAGGTACAGGGAAAAAGAAGCATAATTAGTAGGCATAAAATAGATGAGGAGAGATAAAAATGGTACAGGAAACAGGACTCAAAGAACTTGTATGTACCACCCATGGATATACTCATATGTACAACCCATGGACAACCCACGGACAACCCATGAATTAAGTGGGTGGAGCTGCTGACGGGTGGCGGGGGCAGGGCGGAG
The DNA here is from genome assembly GCA_039655065.1 of Glossophaga mutica. Lineage (NCBI taxonomy): Eukaryota > Metazoa > Chordata > Mammalia > Chiroptera > Phyllostomidae > Glossophaga > Glossophaga mutica. Next base: position 138,888,615 of record CM077305.1, on the reverse strand, counting down.
GGAAAACTGTAGTAGCATAATCAATAAAAAATACTTAAAAATATCAAAGGAAGGCATGAAGGACACCTTCTTTCTAACCTCATCCTTCCAGAAATTATACTAAAGAAAGAAGAATTGACAAAATTCTATATTTTGTAGAACTACTTCCCAAATTGAACAGAAGCAGACTGAAGGATAGAATAAGCATTTCAGAAAAAAAGTCAAGGAAAAGTCTTAAAGGGTAGAAACTTCTAAATGTGTGAAGGACTCAGATCAAGAGTGCTACTTGGAATCTGAACTGATTGGGGGAAGAACACAAAGTCATGGGAGTGGGGTGTAGGCCTAAAGAAATGGGTCCTATTACATGGCATAATGAACTCTTAAAACAGAGAGAATTCAGGTCCTTTGACAAAGAATGCATCTAGTGCCCAGTCATTTCTTCCTTCTTCCCTATGGCAATGCCTTCAGGCTACAGTAAAACAGATAGAAATCTACATTTACCCCCATGAAAGAAAAGGAAAACTAGGCTTGTAAAAAGAAGGAAAAGCAATATGTAGTCAATCTCTCAGTGCAAAGAGCAGACTGGTTAGAGATACCTACACTATACATTAAATATAAAGAAGAGAAGTGGCATGGCAACTGTACAGACATACCAGTAGGAAAAATAAATCAATAAAAGGAGCATAATAAGCAAAAGACAGATGATAAGCCCAATCTCAAAGACAATCTGTCCCAAGAAACAGAATGATACTCTTTAGAAAGCTTTGAGGTATAGCATTTTTAAAATGTCTAAATCCAATGAAGGGAGAAAATAAAACTACAGAGTGCATTGGAAATGTATGCTGCAAAGGTAACAAAGGAAACCAATGGATCACCAAAACAAGAGTACAACACATCTAATGAGTAAGTAGAATAAGAATTACCATATGATTCAGCAATTCCACTTCTGCATATATACCAAAAAGAATTGAAAACAGGGACCTGAACAGGTATGTGTGTACCTATGTTCATAGCAGTATCATTCACAATAGACAAAACATGGAAGTAACCAAAGTGTTTAGTGAGAAATTAATAAAGAAAATGTGATACATACATACAGTGGAATATTATTCAGCCTTAAAAAGGAAGGAAAGTCTGACACATTCTACAACATAGATTAACCTAGAAAACATTCTGGTAAGTAAAATAAACCAGTCACAAAGGACAAATATTTTATGACTCCACTTACATGAAGTACCTAGAATAGTCAATTTCATAGAGACAGAAAGTATAATGGTAGTGGCTAGAGGTGGGTGGATCAGAGAATAAGGAGTTATTGTTTAGTGGGTACAGAGTTTCAGCTTTGAAAAATGAAAAATTTTCTGGAGATGGATAGTAGTATGGTTGAACAACAATGTGATGTACTTAATGTCACTGACATTTATGCTTAAGAATTAATAAAACAATAGGGACTTTCAGTCAGGATGGAGGCACAGGTAAAGATGCCTCACCTCTATGCACAACTATAGCAAAAAATACAACTAGACTACAAAAACAAGTATCACCCAGAATTGTCAGAAAATTGAGCTGTGTGGAAGTTTGACAACCAAGATTTAAAGCCACATTCATCCAGATGTGTAGGAGGGACAGAGATGTGGAGAGGCACAAAGAGGTGAGGAGACAGAAATGGGTGGTCCCACATCCACATGTGGTGGATAAAAATTGGGAGGAATACACTGGGATCCCAGCCCCAGACAAGACCACCCAGCCCAGGGTTCCAGTACCAGGAAGATAAGTCTCCATAACTTCTGTCAGTAAAAACCAGTGAGGGTTGGATTGGTGGAACAAACTGTGGGATTCTCAAGAGATTCCTCTTAAAGGGCCCACAATGGACTTAGGACTCACACAAACCCACCCACTCTGGGATTCAGCATGAGGGCAACAGCTGGAAGGACACCAGAGGCATATGGGAAGAAAGTGAAGAGACTGGCAGCAGGGCAAGTGCCAGGAGGCAGCTTCCTCCCAAGCAAAACTCCAGAGGCCAGGCAGCAGCAATGTACCCTCTCCAAGCCCTCCCCCACACAGAGCAACAGAGTTGTGTCATGGGTTGCCTGTCCCTGGCAATCACCTAAGGCTCTGCCCCATACAACTTAACTGGTGTGATTTTCCACAACAGACCACACTACTAAGACAGGGAATCAAAGCAGCTGTACCTAATACACAGAAACAAACTCAGAGTTACTGGAAAAATGATGGGACAAGAAACATGGCCCACATGAAAGGACACAACAAAACTCAAGAAAAAGAACTAAACAAAATGGAGATAAGCAACCTATCAGAGGCACAGTTCAAAACACTGGTTATGAAGATGCTCCAGGAACTCACTGGGTACTTCAAAAGCATAAAAAAGACCCAGGCAGAAATGAAGGTTGCATTAAGTAAAGTACAGAAAAAGTCCAGAGGGAACCAAGAGTGGTGGGGATGAAGCCAAGAATCAAATCAATGATTTGGAAAATGAGGAAGAAAAAAGCATTCAATCAGAACAGCAGGAAGAAAAGAAGGGAATTAAAAAAAGATGAGGATAGGTTTAGGAACATTTGGGATATCTTCAAATGTACCAATGTCCAAATCATAGGGTGATAGAATAAGAAGAAAAAGAGCAGGAAATTGAAAACTTATTTGAAAAAATAATGAAAGAAAACCTCCTTAATTTAGTGAACAAAATAGACATACAAGTCCAGAAAGCACAAAGGGTCCCAAACAAGATGGACTCAAAGAGAAACATACCAAGACACATCATAATTAAAATGCCAAAGGTTAAAAATAAATAGAGAATCTTAAAAGCAAAAAGAGAAAAGCAGATAGTTACCTACAAAGAAGTTCCCATAAGACTGTCAGCTGATTTCTCAAAAGAAACTTTGTAGTCTATAAGGGACTGGCAAGAAGTATTAAAAGTGATGAAAATCAAGGTCCTACAGCCAAGATTACTCTATCTAGCAAAGCTATTATTGAGAATTGAAGGGCACATAAAGCACCTCCCAGACAAGGTAAAACTAATGGAGTTCATCATCATCAAACCATTATTATATGAAATGCTAAAGGGAATTATATAAGAAAATAAGATCAAAATGATGAACATTAAAATGGCAATAAATTCACAACTATCAATAACTGAATTCACAACTATCAACTAAGAAAACAAGCAAAATAGGAATAGAACCATAGATATGGAGATCATTTAGAAGGTTATCAGTTGGGAGAGGGAAGGGGGAAAATGGGGAAAAAGGTGCAGGGACTAAGAAGCACAAATTGATAGATACAAAATAGACAGGAGTATGTTAACAACAGTAGAGATAATGGAGAAGCCAAATAACTTATATGCATGACCCATGGACATGAACTAAGGGGGGTATTGCTGGAGGGAATAAGGGTACCAGGTGGAAAGGGGCAAAGGAGGAAAAATTGGGACACTTGCATAGTAGATGAAATATATTTAAATAATTAATAAAACAATAATTTTTGTTATATATATTTTATGGTTTTTAAAAAATGAATCGTTTTTAAAAATAAGTGATTTATCATATAAATAAGTTGGTGTCCTTAAAGTAGAGAATCCAACAAATGAGACAGAAAAAAATATTCAAGTTCTAACAGAGGAACATTTCTACAAAATGAAAAACCTGGAAATAGAAAAGAATGTTTAGGAAAAAAGTTGTTATATAATGACCCACATAGAGACATACCCTGGTTTCTTTACTGAACTTCAAGCAAAAAAAAAAAAAAAAAAAAAAAAAAAATCATCAAGGATTCAAGCAAAAGGAAACATTACTTATAAGAGAACATACATCTTCTGGACTCTAAATTTTGTATAGCATTTAGAGTCAACTTACTGTTCTAATTCTTTCAACATTATTGTCATAAGTCTAAGGTAAGGAAATAATAATGATACAAGAATATTTTACTGAGCTAAGTTGTATTCAAGTAGAAAACAACCACAAGAGGTGATTCATAGACTTGGAAAAAAAACAAAATACAGCAACTATGAGCCTCTCTAAACACACCCACTTGCTGATAAAATTTAAGTCATAAAGGGATGAACCAAAACAGAAATGGAGAAGCCTTAGTAAAAGAATTGGTGCTAATCACTATACATTTTAAATATAAAACTAAGACTAAACAATTGGAGATATTGTATTTATAGGACAGAATATAAATATGTAAAGTTTAAAAAAAAACAGTTACTACTGTTTTTGATACTATAACAAACAAATTCCATATCCTACTGGCTTAAAATAACAAACATTTATATCTCGCTCACATAGGGCTGTGAACCAGCTGGGACTCTTGGGTCCATTTCCACATTTTTTCCTTGCTGAAACCAGACTTGAAAGAGAAGCCCCTCTTTAGAACATGCTGTTTTCAATGTAGAGGCTAAAACACGATGTGTTAAATGAAAGCACACACTCAAATTAAAACCTTTTGCTTAGAATAGGTAAATATCATGTCCAATCACAATTTATTGGCCAAAGTAGGTCACATGGCAAACCCAAAATCACTGAGGTGGGATGTAAAATTTGGGACTTGGGGGAAGTGGAGTGGAAGAAAATGCAAAACTGTTAATCTCATCTTTTCTATCAGGAAATCAATTGGTAATCTATAAAGTTGAAAGTGTAGTTACAAACAAAACATAATGATTTTAACTTCCTCACTTGCTCCCCCTTGACTTATAAGGAATCTTAATATGAACTAGTATCTTTTACTGTAAAGAAACCCGCATTCCTTGCTGGTAGGAATGTACACTGGTACAGCCGCTATGGAAAACAATAAGAAACTTCCTCAAGAAAATTAAGAATAGAGTTATCACATGACCTAGCAACCCCTCTTCTGGGTATCTATCCCCAAAATTTGCAAGTATTTATTTACAAAGATGTGTGTACCTCTCTATTAATTGCAGCATTAGTCACAGTGGCCAAGACATGGAGACAACCAAGGACAGAGGATTGGATGAAGAAGACATGGTACATCCATATGAGGGAACACAGGAAAACAGGAAACACCGCCATTTGCAATTACATGGATGGGCCTTGACAATAGCATGCTAAGTGAAATAAGTCAGAGAGAAAAAGTTAAGAACTGTATGATTTCACTCATATGTGGGATATAAAACTAAAAGGCACAAATGAACAAGAAAAACAAACAAAAACTTATAGACAGGAACAACAATATGGCGGTTACCAGAGGGTGGGGGTGGAAAGGCAGTAAAGGGTAGAGAGGGCCAAATACATGATAATGAAAGATTATTTGACTTTGGGCAATGGGCACAAAGTACATGTATCATAGAAATGTACATTTGAAACCAATATAATCTTATTAAGCAATGTTAACTTAATAAATTTAATAAAAAAGAAATGTGAAATAAAGCAACTTCTTTAATTTTGCTTCAGTATATTGAGCAATATATTCCTATATTAAATGGAAGTAAATTAAGTCCTTCTTATTTAAATATAGCATATGTAGCATGATCCCATTTTAATAAAATAATTTATATCTATCTATCCCATGGAAATATACCTGGAATGACGTTTACAAACTGTCAGTATACGTTATCTCTAAGGGATGGTATTTGGTATGATTTGTTGCTTTCTTCTTTGTTTATTATCATTTTTATAATAAGGATTTATCACATCTATAAACTAAATAAAGTCACTTATAAAATTGTAACAAATGTCAAACATTTGAAATATAGTAAGTTTGTATCTCATCTACTAAACAGAAATTCTCAAATTTTTTTTAAACTTTTTATTTAACAACTCTAATTTCTCTCTGTCTCCCATAATTTCAAGAACATGTGCCAATATGAAAGGGAAGGTCTTTGTATTGGGGGAGGGTGGGAATATTTGACCCTCAACTCATCACTCTTCCCTTTTGCTGGTGGTCCTTCTGCAGCCTCCATTCATGTCCATAGGGCCCTGTAGTCCAGTAGCTTTCTCCTCTTCTTCCATTACACATTTGAAGCAACACCAGTCTCAGTGAGGCCAACCATGGTATCATCTACCTAAACGCAAGGAACAGTCATATCCCTGCTGTCTTGACAGGTCCCTAGTACTCTGCTCCATTCACAGGAAACCAGTGGAGTTGGTAGATAGAGAACCCCCAGCAAATTCTGACAGAGACACAGGCAAACAATAGTGTGAGGCCCCCTTCCTCTCTTGCTCCCATCCCTGAGCACAGATCAGGAAACTCTAGAGCTCTGGCAATAGCATCCCTTTGTCCCCAGCCTCATCCTAATTCTTGGGAAAACTTTTGAACCTAGGAACCTGGAAAGAAAGAAGCCACTCTGTTTCTTGAAGAAAATATCATCTGAGACTCCTGCAGGATGCTCCTTCTCTGTCTCAGAGGCTCTTACCACAATCTTATTAATGTGCTTAGGAGATTGGAACCCACAGCCAGGAAAACTTTCAGTCTTAGTGCATCCTCCTCTGAGGCTATCTGCTTCTTGAACGGAAGTGAGGGGAAGGGGCAAAGAAGTACCTAAAGGAAAGTAAGGGGAAATCATTGGTTAACAACTCAAAAGTACTGTTTTGCCATATTAACATTTAATTCAAAACTCTGTGATCTTAACCTAGAAGGCAGTGTACCTGCCAGGTGGTGGACTACTATTTTTACTTTTGAAAAGGAGATGATCATAGTTGATGATAAAGAGGTTGAAAGGAAGAGTGATTTTCTAGAGGACAGTTCTCAGTTTACTCCAAAAATAAGAGAGGCATGCTTTGTCTTTTTTCTCCAAAAAGCCAAGTGTTTTGCAAACCAAGAGAACACTGGGGAGGGGTCTGAAATATTAGAGAGGGGAGTGAGCAGGATATTCAAGCAGGCCAATGAGAAGATTTATGGCTAAGGGGATACTACAGCCAGACAGACTCTCATTTAGAGAGAAGGCAAAAGCAAGAAAAGCAACAACAAACAACACAGGAAAGGGAACGAAAGAAATGTGTTAATAAAGAGGAAAGAAGATAAAAGGCAATTACAGATCTAAACTTGAGGAAATCCTTCTGAACTAAGATGTATGCATAATGCAGGATAAATCAAATAATTTCTAGGTCTTTCCTGAGAGTGAAAGGTATATAGGCATGATGCATACAGGATGATTCATCCAATGTGTATAAAATTTTGAAAACACCTTTGCTTTCTACTGGTGTATTAATCATAGGACCATTTAAAATGAAGAGAACATCTGCTCAAATACACGAGTATCCAACATTGTCCATGGAGAGCTTACATGTCCCCCAGATGATGCATCTTTCACCTCAACTACTGGGGACATTTTCTGTATTCCTACAGGGAATCACTACGGCATGTCACATCTCCCAAATCAGTAATGTTTTTAATCCAGCTAAAATAGGAAAGATTATAAGAAAAAAAATCTCACAAGGAAACAAAGCTGACAAATAAGTAGAAATCTAGAAATGTTATCAGAACAGAGTGTTTTCTGAAAACCAATTGTATGTGTTTGAAACAAATATCTCTGCTCAATTGCGCATAAGTATTTCATGAAATTGTGTCAGTGTTCCACCTCATTCCGAAAGAATCTGATGCATGTGATATGCACAATGTAAATAGTTGTGACTTAAACACTGGCAACCTCCCATGATATAGGTCTCACTCTTTTCCTTGATGCAGATTTGTAACTAGAGGGTCAAATTTCCAAAACCAGTAACCCCTATTAATTGAATTGAATGACTTCTGTTTCTGTCAGAGGCAATGTTGTTGAAATGTATTTTACCATTAATTTTAAGTCTTTCCTGAACATCAATTATCAAAAAGTAGTGGCTAAACTATGTATGAAGATTGTAATGAGTTATAATTAAACTTTCAATTGTCTTTGAAAGAACTAGAGCATTGCAAGTGTCTCCCCATTATTTCTGACTCTTTTCTTCCTAGTATTTCCTGTGAGTTCAGAGCTGCATTGATAATCTGTCATATGCGCTTAATCTCTCAGTAACTTCTAGGAGAAATAATTTTATTGTATCACTTAGGACTGGTGTCATCTAAAGTTTTCAGAGGGCCAAATGCTAAATTTTCTCAATAAGTTTAATCTAGAAGCAAGAGTTCATATATTTTTATATAGCAAATTATCATCATTACTATTGGTTACCTTTAAGTTTTAATGTTTTGGTGTTTTATATGTACAGGAGTTCCTTTACTTCACAAATATTTACATACTGCTCTAAGTTCTCTTCCATTCTAATGGTTAGGAGATATTTTATTAGAGGCATGCTGCATCCAATGATCTTAGGGAACTTTAGAAATTTTGACGCCCAGAATAAATACCATGGAGAGAATTTAAGAATGTGGTTTTAACTTCAAAAATTTATATGGAACCATAAATGACCCCAAGTTGCTGCAGCAATTTTGAAAAAGAAGAACAAAATAGGACAAACCACAATACTTGATATCAAACTATATTACAAGGCCATAGTAATAAAAACAGTTTGGTCCTGGCATAAGAACAGACACATAAACCAATGGAACAGAATAGAGAGCCCAGAAATAAACCCATGTCTCTGTGGTCAATTAATATTTGACAAAGGGGGAAGAAGCATAAAATGGAATAAAAATAGCCTCTTCAACAAATGGTGTTGGGAGATCTGGACAGCTACATGCAAAAAAATGAAACTCAACTGCCAACTTACACCATACAGAAAAATAAACTCAAGATGGATAAAAAGCTTAAATATAAGTTGCAACACCATAAGAGTCCCAGAGGAGAATACAGACAGGAAAATCTCAGGTATTCCATGCAGCAATATTTTCACTGATATATCCCCTGAAGCAAGGGACATAACGGAAAGAATAAGCAAATGGGATTTCATCAAAATAAAAAGATTCTGCATGACCAAAGAAACACCAACAAAATGAAAAGGTAACAAACCATTTGAGAAAATATATTTGCCAATTATATCTCTGACAAGGGTTTGATCTTCAAAATACATAAAGAACTCATACAACTCCACTCCAGAAAGACAAACAACCCAGTTAAAAAATGGGCAAGGGACCTAAACAGACACTTCTCCAAGGAGGATATGCAGAGGGCCCAGTGACATATGAAAGGATGCTCAGCATCACTAGCCATCAGAGAGATGCAAATTAAAACCACAATGAGATACCACCTCACACTGGTCAGAATGACCATCATAACCAAATCAGCAAACAACAAGTGCTGGAGAGGTTGTGGAGAAAAGAAAACCATAGTGCACTATTGGTGGGAATGCAGACTGGTACCACCACTGTGGAAAACAGTATGGAATTTCCTCAGAAAACTAAACATAGAACTACCTTTTAACCTGGCAATTCCACTTCTGGAACTATACCCTAAGAATCCTGAAACAACAATTCAAAAAAGCCTATGCACCCCAATGTTCATAGCAGCACAATTTACAATAGCCAAGTGTTGGAAGCAACCTAAGTGCCCATCAGTAAGTGAGTGCATCAAAAAACCATGGTACATTTACACAATGAAATACCATGAAGCAGAAAGAAAGAAGGAGCTGCTACCCTTTGCAACGGCATGGATGGATCTGGAGAGCATTATGGTAAGTGAAATAAGCCAGGTGGTGAAAGACAAATACCATGTGATCTCACCTATAAGTGGAACCTAATGAACAAAACAAATAAGCAAGCAAAATATAACCAGGGACATTGAAATAAAGAACAAACTGATAGTAACCAGAGGGGAGGTGGGGAGGGGTAATGGGGGGGGAGGGGAAGGGTTGTCAAGGAACATGTATAAAGGACACATGGACAAAGCCAAAGCTGGGCAGGCTTAAGGATAGGAGGTGGGGATGGCTGGGGTGGGAGAGCGTGATGGGGGAGGGGGCGGAAATCAAGACAACTGTACTTGAACAATATTTTTTTAAAAAGAAATAAAAGACAAGAATGTGGTTTAATAATTACATTGTTCCTTATTGGTGCTAGGAAAATATTCCAGTTTTACAAGAACGCCAATAAGGATATGGTTTTTAGAGCCTATTTTGACATTTACAAAAGATTGTCCCTGGTTTATAATTGTGATCTTTATGGAGCAGAAAAAACACACTTATTTGATTGTGCTCTTAAATGAGTCTGAGTTTAAAGTTAGACTCTAGGGCTACAAATAAGTTGCTTCCTCTGTTTCCATTTGAAGAGTTCATATCCTATGCTATAGAATTGTAATATTTCTTAATCAACCCTAAATTGCTCACTGGTTTTATATAGGACATAAGAATGAAAGTATATTTCTTGGTACACAGACGTCCAACCTCCTGAACACATTTCCTAATCAAATCCTCATGTTCTGTTCATAGATGTTCTGTATATAATTGGGCGGGGACAACCTCCCCAGAGTTCAAGTTTGAGGTCACAGGCCTCTGTTTAAACCGCAGGGACTTAAGGCCTGGCAGGAGTTGGGGGAATGAACCAAGTGAGCCACAAGCATTTAGGGAGTTGGGACTGCCTTCTTGCCCCCATGAATTTTGCATTACATTTGATACTATAGGGAGCTTTTTAAAAAAATTAACAATGTTAGTTTCCCATACACATTCAGCTGCTGAGAATTTGCCACGATGCTTGGTTGAGAATGGAAACATGGATCCATAAGTGCGTACGACTGAGAGGAAAACTGGGTTTCTCAGGGGCCGGAAAAAAGGAGCACTGTAATTGGGAACATTGCAGGGATGTAGAAGATAAGCATTCTACACTGAGAAGCATTAAGCAAGGGGTTTTACAGTACGTAAAATACAGCACAGTTTTTATTTCATGTTCTTTTATGGAGAAAGAAACTGTTACATCATCTCCCCGGGGACAAATCACCCATTTGGGCAAAAAGAGCCACACCATGAATGAGGGGCAAGAACAGTTTCACCAGCACAGATGTCTTTTTTTTCCTTCTTAACTAGTGAAAAGGAAATGCGTTTTTTCAATAAAAGTGTGCTGTGAGATCTAATCTTTCAGAGGGTCATTTCTCGCTTGTAAGTCACATGACCTAAATAGCACTGAATTCTCACATTATAAAAGGAACATTACCAAATGCATACTCATTTTCAAGGAGATATGGGACACTGACTTTAAAATAAAGCAAGTGAACAGAATTCCCTTCCCAGCCCATAGGCAAGAGAGAGGCTTCGTAATGACATTGGCGCCATTTACAGGCAGGTGTGAGCCAACTTCCCAATGGGGAAGTTCCACATCAGAGACCCCAGCATCACACCTGGAACTAATTGGCCTCCTTTTTGGCAAATTCAATAACTAGGCCAAAGATTAAATAGACCTTAGAGACTGTACAACCACTTCCGTTTCCAAGTGCCGTCAACCCCAGGGCAGGAAGGAGGGATGCTGGGGAGGTGGCCCACAGAAAGGGCCGCCCCACTGGCCCCACACCTGCACCAGGAATACGTTCAACACACTTCAGTTTTCAAAGCTCAAAAATTAAATGCTGTATGTTATGTTGATGAATTCTTTCAGGATGGCAAGGTATAGTTTCCTGCTCTTTGTCCTAAAAACATTCACTAGTAGTGGCAGATGGGGACACATACGCACAGCAATGCTTCCAGTAGCGCCAGAGGCCCTAGAGAAGCGGTCCGGAAAATATGAAACTGTTTAATTAGGAAGATGGGTTATTTTTGTATAACTTGGATTTTTTACATATTTTAAAAGACCATTGTATTTTCCTGTGAATTTATACAAATGAAATGAATGTTTTCGTTGAAATTATATTCTTCCATCATCTTTTTAACCAACAGATCTTCTGTGCCCGCCATACACTAGGCTCCCTGAGAGAGAGAGGACACAAACAATACGTAAAAAGACCCTGCTCTCAGAAGCCCACGGTCTGATTAGTAAGAAAGGTTAATAAGCAATTAAAATGAAGTCTTATAATTACCTAATTGGAAAGGGAAACAAGGACTTTCTTTGAATACAAAAGTGGGGGTGGACAGGGTGGGAAGAAGCAGAAGCTGCCTGTTTGTTTGTACGTTTGTTTTGGAGTCTGTGAAGAATCAGGTCAGAATGGCCCCACCCAGTCCACAGGCACTTCTCTGTCTGGAATGTTCTGGTTAAGGAACCAGGTTAGGGGTTTGGGTGGCTGTGGAGAACGGAGGAGCAAGTGGGGGGAGCGCTGAGTCCAGGGGGAAATCTATTAGAGATAAGGCTGTGGAGTTATGTGGAAGCCAGATCCGAAACTATAGCCAAAAGAGGTTGAGTTTACCCTGAAGGAAATGAGAAGGCTTTGAAGTTTTTTAATCCAGGGAGTGCCATTAGCAGCTTTTGGCAACACCCTCTGGCTACAGTGAAAAGGATGATTTGGAGGGTGAGAAAATAAAGCGGGGTGGGGTGGGGTGGGGGGAGGAGGGAACAGGCAAGAGGCTGCCTGCAGCTTGTTGAAAGATGATGTGGATCTGGACTGGGAATGAGGGCAGAGAAATGCGGACTACGTTTAGAGACTTCCAACAGGTAGAATTACCTGCATAATACTGAATGTTGGGAAGAAAAAAGAGCTAAAGGTCAACCCCAGGTTTCTGGCTTGACTTACCTAGGACAGCTTAAAATCTTCCCTAAATCACCTGTTCTCATGGGAAGAGACATCATCACTCACTCGTTCATCCACTCATTCATTTATTCAACAAACGTACAGTGAGCTTGCCAGGCCCTGCCTGAAGCACTAGAGATACGGCACTGACCAAAGCTCTAACAATTCCTGCCTTCATGGAAGTTACATTCCATTTGAGAGAAGACAATAGGCAAATATATTAAAGTGTGTCAGGTGATAACTGCTAAGAAAAAGAAGGAGGGTAGTCAGATGAGGGGACGGACAGTGATGGAAAGACGGTAGGTAACACAGGGTGGTGAGAGAAGGAGACCCCTGAGCAGAAACCCAAAGAAAGTGGGAAAGGGATGGGAAAGGGTGGTTTTGGCAAAGGAAACTGCTAGTGCGAAGGTTGAGAGGCTAGAAACAATGTCCTTGGAAAGAATCCTCAGCCCACATAGAGGCTGTCCTCATGCAGTCAGTCTTCCCTGAAAGGAAGCGCAGCACTGTGTCCAGGGATGGGCCTAAGGAGGCAGTATTCCGCCCCCACCTTATACCCCTAGGCAAACACAACACTTCTGTCTGAAAGAAATGCCTGAGACCTTAGAAAGCAAAACCTCTTCAGCTTTGTGAATAAAGAAGTCCCAAGTTGTTGAAAAAGTAGGGTTGTGACTATCAAGGAATGGATAATGAAAGACACTCTACATTTTACTCCTTCGAGAAAATGTGGGATGGAAAAAGCAAGGTCAAAGGTGTGCTCAGGACAACGAGGGCCTCCCAGAGCACCGAGATCCTACCAGCCTGTGAGAGCAAACAAGGGGGCGGCACTGCCCAGAGGAGGAACGGCCTCCCCACAACCCGTCTTCTCTCAGAAGGCTGAAAAGGCTTATGTCTAGGGTCCAGTTCCCAGAGGAGCAAAGATGAAAATTACAAAGCACTGGAAAGAGATATAAAGGACACATCTGGTGACCTCAAAGTCCTCAGAGGAAGATGACAGTTGAAAAGGAAACCACAGGTAGACTCCAGACAACAGCAACCTCAAAGGCATGGCCAGAGGTAGAGGAAATCAGTAGAAAGGCTGAGACCTGACCAGAGAAGTGGGAGGAAACTCAGAAGAGCCTTGGCCAGGGGAGGAGAGAGCTTTAGAGGCTACTGGTCAATAAGAGCAAACCCAACAGAGAGGTCAAGTGAGACAAGGGTGATGTGTACCCACAGGACTGAGAAGATAAGATGGAAGGAGTTGAGAGTGAGTAATGAATGGTGAGGATGCTTCTCTTCCAAGATACTTTTGGAGCAAAAGTCTATGTGGACTGAGTAACACCAAACTGGAACTAGTTAGGAGAAGTCCACTGACAGGAGCTGAGGCAAGATTCTGCAGAAGACAATAGAGGCAAAGTGATGAAATCATTTGATTGGCTATAGCTTAAGCAGTTGCCTCATTTGGGAAAGCCCTGTTGGCTCTTTGTGACTAGTTGTCCTTGGATTTCTATTTCTTAACCTTGAGGCGTTAAACGCCTAGGTTTTGGTTTTCTTAAGTAGGTTGCTAAGGCATTAGAAGCACTTCAATCTAATAGTATCTTTGCTTAATTAATTTAACAGGGAATACATAAAGATGGTTAAATGTGGAGGGCATAGAACCAATAAAGAGGAAGATTTTGAGAAATGGGAAGAGAATGAGAGGCAAAGCCAGGCCTGGACCAGAGTTCTGATGGCAGGGAAGGAGGCAGGGCCAGGCGTGGGTGTGCAGATGCAGGGGCAGGAGGTTGCGTCACTCAATGGTGCATCATTTACATGTTGCTGTTTGTTTTATTTCTCTTGTTCTACCTTCCAGGCAGCAGCATTGGTTCTCTACACATACTATCCTCAGTGGAAAAACTCAGCTTTCAGTTTCACAATAGAGCTCCTCAAATCCCTGGGTAAGGCAGTTCTGAAGGCTGAGTGCTTTGATTTATAAGAGCTAAGGGTTGTCAAAAGGAAAATGCTTGGGATAGAAGATGCAAGGCAGGCCTGGAGGATGAGAATGTAACTGCATAGAACCTTCATTTCTTTAATATAACTTTCCCTCCTTTCTTTCATTTTGATTCAAACTGGCTGCACTCGACACCCTAATTTGCCTCCTGCTCCCTTGCATGTCCACTCCCTTAATCATAAGTCCTCGGGACAATGAGGTTCTGATCAGCACCAGATAATCTTAGGAACAAAGCTGTAAGTCTCGACCCCAGAGACAGAGTTTTGGTCAAACTAGAGATAATATCCAGGCCTCAGCTGTGTTACAGCTCCGGACCCAGAAAAGTGATGAAACCAGATGAAGCAATGCCATGGCTATTATCAGGACCGGATATACTGACCAGCTAACCCCTACCCAAGACGTGACCAATCAATGGAGAACAACCCTGACCACAGCCCTAACTCCCTTAGTCCCATGACTAGTGATTTTTCCCCTCTATAGCCCATTCCATGGAAGCCATTGGGGAGCAGGTCTTGGAGCATCAGCACACTTGTGTTTCCAGGTGTGGTCTACTTCCTAAAATTAAACCCTTACTGCAAACTCTTGTTTGTGTCTTATTGGGCTTTGATGTACGCAGGCAAATAGGCCCCTTAAGTCCATAACAATTTTGGTGCCCATCATGGGGTTGCCTTTTGCCTGTGGATTCGTGGATCCCAGTCCAGGGCTTGCCACCAGGCCCCCGCCTAGCAGCTGTTGCCTTAGAGGTGGAGGGTGGATGGCAGTCCCTGACCGAGCACCCCAACCTATGGTGCTTTTCTTTGCAGCATATGAAATGAGGAATTGAAAAGGCCTAGATTTGGAATTTGCTCTGGTTTTGAAAATTGAAGACATCTTCTAGTAAGGTTCCACAGGTGATGCCCCCAGGAAAACCACCTCTTTTAAGGTTCGGGTAACCCAAATGGGAATGGAAGGGATGTGGCTCCTGAGAAGCCTCAGTTCCTTTGTCGTGTCTCCTTCTCCCGGACTCAGGAAACTCGGTGGGAACCAAGGGGGAGAAATCTTGTTTGTCAGTCTGCTTGAGGCTGTATTTGTTACCTGTTGAGTCTATGTACCCAGATGAGGAGAAAACATTCCAGAAATGGGTGGATAAATTTGTCAGTTCTTTGCCAACATTTAGGTGGCAACCCAATTCTTGAGGAATTAAAAAACTGTCCTTGTTTTACAAATGAAGTCTTTACAGAACAAGAGGTGTGGCTCCATATTTAAATACCTGGCTCCATACGAGAATACCTGGTTTTCTAGAACGCTTATCTAGGCCATCTTTTAAAATGAAAGTTTCAGGGCGATAATTCTTATTTTAAAAAAAGAAAACGTAGCCATCTGAACAGATCAATTCCCGCTGTTTCTATCTAAGTTAGTGAGTTTTGCTTCATAGTGCCTATCTCATGGCTAAAAGGTTTCTGTGCCTATCTGTCTGTATTGTGGTATTTTCTACCTCTGGATGAAATGGTTAATCTTCTTTAAAAAGGAAGCTCTATTAAATTGGCTCAAACAAACAAGCACTTATATGAAAATTCAAAAATAGAAATGCCAATGTAAGAAACATCAAACCCATAAGAATTTTTATGAGTTTATTTGAACCAAACTGACAATAATTGCTGGGAAGCAAAATATAAATGTATTGAGAAAATGCTCCAGAGAATGGCATTATTGCACCTAATTTTATTCCTTATAAGGATGAGATATAAGGAGGGTTACATGAAATTCATTGGTGATAGATTAGGGACACAGGAGAAAAGCATAGCAGGGAAATCTCTGCGATTGTCTAAAGAGTAAAATGCAGAGACAAATACTTCTTTTACATTGGTGGGTACACGATTACGGGACACAGAGATGGTACGGGTGGAATGCCGCAACAATGCGGGCTTCGGTGGTCTCCTGCTGTGACGTGCAGGCTATGACCTGAGGTGTCCGGGGAAGGTGTTTACTCTGACATTTCAAAGGCATGTTATCAGGTATTCGACCTTAAATGCAAAAAGAACATACCAGCCCAGGTAAGATAAAGACTGACCTTTGCTAGGGAAAAATACCGTCTAGGATGTGACCATCTGCCACGGACCAGTTTCAGTCATAAAGTTTTAATTTTAGACCATCCCGTGTGGTTGCTTTTGGTGTCAGATTTAATATATAGCCCCCTTTTGTCCACAAAAACTAACCCAAGTGCTTTTCATAATCACATCATCTGGGAAAATATTTGATACTAAAGATGGTTTGAGTTTGGTTTGGTTTGGTTAATAGGCATATCTTTAAAATCACCATCATTAAATAATACTTTATTCTACCTGGGTTCATTAAGTGAGTTTTAAGTTGAGTTTATGTTATCTCTGTTGCAAAATCTGTCAGCAGGAAACTTGGTATAATGAAATTTTCATAATCAATCTAAACTTAATTATTATAGGCAAGTAAATGAAATAAGTTTAAATGGGATAAAGTGTTTATTTAGGTTAACACTTTAGCAAAAATTATATTGTACTTAAATGGTTTGATAAATCTCTTTGGTAACTGGAAACTTAAAAGTTTGCTAGCTAAATTAAATAGTGATATTCACTGAATGTCTAGACCATTTCCAAATGAGATAAAATAATGAAGCATTAATTACTGAACATAGGTTCATCTACTGCCTGCTTATTGTAGAAAAATAAAAGACATTTGAGTCTATCAGGAAAAACATCTTGTGCCATGTAAAAACATGCGCTATGGGAAAATACAGACAAGGTCTGTCCAGAGAGTAACCAACCAGGTGATATGAAAAGTAGAGACATTTACTCATGTATTCTTATTATTCAATGGACATTATATACTGGAGATTACATAAACATCTCCAGGACTCACAAAGTCCTGATACAATACTCATTCTTGTTATTGTAAAATGTTACAAAATGCAAGTTCTTTGTCAATTGCATTATAATCATCTTATTTTAATTTTTGTCATTTACAGTAATTGTTTTACTCTGAGGCTTTTGTAAGTATGTTCCATCTTCAAAAAGATCCATGAAAAGGACTGACTTACTCTAAAACACAGTTTTCTGAGAATAAACTTTTAGATCATACCTTTAAACTGAATGAAGATTTACAAAACTCTAAGGAATAACTGGATTCACAGACTTCTAGCAAAGGGTTGAGATAGACAAGAATTCATCATATGGGACTGAAGGAATTGAGGATGATTTTACTTTTATAACTTTTTGTTGGAAATATTGCTAATATTCAGTCTCTTTGTTTTCCAGATATACGAAAACCTGTTTTCTCTTAAATTATCTATGACTTAGAGCAATTTGGTAAATTCTACCTTTATAATGTTTTAATATTGAAACATTTAGATTTTTCTCTCTACCTTATTCCTGTAGAAATATGGAGAACCCTCTTAATACTCATTGAGAGTCTCCATATTTTTCATGGCAGTATTTTCATCTCAATATTTTCATGGCAACATGGTTCTTTGCATAAATTCAATGGGAATATGCTCTTTTATAACAGACTACAGTTGGAAATTGGACTATTGCCAAAACTTTGACTGCAGTGCCGTGTTTAAGTGATACATGCACAGATAGACTCTTGATGTCACCGGGAAGCTTTAAGGCATTAAGGTTGACTTTGGAAGCCAATAAAATCCTACTGGAGAAATGGTCTGGTATCTTATTTACCTGGTTCATAGTAGTGTTTCCAGGTGAGAAACACAGGTTGCTTTTCTGGGAAATGGCAAAGGAAGAACCTCAAGAGATTTTGGGGAACCGAAAGAACCTGAGAAATTCACATAAATCGATAGGTGTTGCAGGCAAGTGATGATGGCAACTGTGTCGCTTGGTTCTTAGCCCTGAGAGGCTAATTAAAGTTGAATCTAGAGATTCCTTATGAAATTACAGCAAAGCAGATTTAAAAAACCCTATAAAATCAATTACTATTCTTGTTGTTCTTATGCAAATAACAGCCCAAATTTAATGATACTGGATCTATACAATAAATTAGTCCTAACTATCTTTGATAAAATGAGGATAATTTTTAAAGAGAAAAGTTGTTTCAATAGAAACCATAATGTCCAATCATGGATTTAGATTCTGGTTCAGTGAATTGTCTTTAAAATCTTATTTTTCACCTGTGAACTGGACTGGATTCTGAATCTTCCTAATGAAAGTATTTAGTTATAGCCCTCTTAACTGGTATTTTTTTCCTCCCATCCTTTACCTTGGAATTATTGAGAAAAACTGTTTTTTGTTTGTTTGTTTGTTTGTTTTTTAGCCTTGCAACTGCAGACCCCAGCTAGATGACATAATGTAAACTTCTGAAAAACCCTCACAGCAGATCACATGGGGACGGTCTCAGTGACTGACACGGTGTGAGCCACACAAAGAGCTTCCTTAAACTGGTGTCAGGACCTTCCCCAGGGACATCTAAACTTTGGACCAGGGAAACCTGCCAGATCACCATTGCTTGCCTTCATTCCAGCAAAAATGAAGCTCTGAGCCTTTTATCTAAAGGTCTTCCTGACTGGTAGTCTTGCAGGCCCAAAGACTAACTTATGGTTTGCTCTAATAATTACTTAAGGTGCAGGTACCCTAGCCTCCTGCTTCTTCTACCAATGCTGTGGTTCCTGCTTATAAATTGAATACCTAGAATGCATCCTCTAAGGCTCAGGGACCACCATGTAAGAGGTGGGCATGTGTAATTATGAGAGCCAGCTAAAAGGGGCACTATAGCCAGACCAATCTGACTTCATCTTATGAGCTAATCCTCCCCCTTCATTGAACCTGCACGCAGTCACCCTACATTCTGCCAAATTGAGGAATGTGCAAAAGAAAGGGGGGGGGGGGGACTATAACCCTGTAGAAACTTCATTTCTTTAATATGACCTTTTCTTCTTTCTTTCCTTTTGGTTCAAACTGGCCTCATCCAGCACCCTGACTCATCCACTTCCCTCTCCCTTGTGTGTTCACTCCCTTAATCATGAGCCTTCAGAACAATGAGGTTCTGATCAGCATCAGAATCTTAGGAACACTGGATCTGTAGACCCTAGAGGCAGAGTTTTGATCAGACTAGAAATAACATCTAGGCCTCAGTGGTGTTTTACCTCCAGGCCTGGGAAGGTGGTGAAATCGGATGAAGCAATGCCATGGCTGATACTGGGACTGAATACACCAGCAAGCTTCTCCTACCTTAGAAGTGACCAACAGGACCCTGACCACAAGCCTAACTCCCTTAGTCAATGTGACTAATGGTTTCTTCCCTATACAACACACACCCTGGAATCCGTTGGAGAGCCAGTTTTTTTTTTAGCATTAGCTACCTGTGCTTCTGGGCCTGGGTGTCTCCCTAAAATTAAATTCTTATTTTCTTCTCTGCACACTCCTGTTGTGTCATATTAGACTTTGATGCAAGCAGGCAAATGGACCCCTTTGGTCTGATAACAAGAACATTGGCCTGTAAGATCAGCCACAGAGTGGCAGGGAAAAGCCATAGCAAGAAGGCAGGTACTACGTCTATGTAAGGTTTGATACACACAGGAAGGAGGTGAAAATCCTTCCTTGTGTTGTTATAAAAAATATCCAAAACTTAAAGAGAATTTTTTAGTTTACTTGAGCCAAACTGGTAATAATTGCCGAGAAGCCAAATCTCAATGAATTGGGAAAATGCTCCAAAGAATGGCAGTTTTGCAGCTTATTTTATACATTTAGAATCAAAGGAGGAAACATTAGGAGGGATACATAAAATCCATTGGTGGTAGATTAAGGGGGCAGGAGAAAGCAAAGGGGGAAAAAATCTTTGAATGAACAGCAAAACAGTCACTTCTTTTACATGGGTGGGTATTAGGTAGTTAATAATTAACATTTCCAGCACATAGTGATGGAATGCAAGGAACAAGATAATGAGGAGGGACGCTGTGGTCTCCCCCAGAGGGGTCTGGGAAAGATTACTCCAACATTCCAATGGGAAGTTATTTTAGATGCAAAGGACAAGACACAGGCTCAGTTACGTAAAGACTGACCTTTTATCAAGGAAGCTACAAGCCTAGGACCTGACTACCTGTCGTTACCCACTTTGTTAGAAATTTTTATGTTCAGATCATCCTATGTGCTTGCTTTTGCGCTCCAAGTTCTGGTGCCTCAGTCACCACGGGGCAGCCAGAACAGAGAAAATACGGTGACAACAACAGTGTATTATTCAGGAAGTGTCGAAATAGCCCATCACCCACTCTGTAAGTATTCCAGGGGACATGGAAAAAATGTGAAGCACAGTTCCTGTAAGACATAGCCCTGAAGTCTAAGACATTTTTATACGTGACTATCACTAGTTAGCAGGGAAGTCTTCGACACCAGGGAACCCAAAATGATGGAACAGTACCATCCTGGACATGGCTGGATTACTCTTGCAAAGGAAAGAGGTTGCTGGGGGATCCTGCCCAGACAATTAGATATTCACTTTGATTCACCTAAGTTCTTTTTGTTGTTCAAATGAATCACATGACCCCACAGCCACCCATAGCGGGTCCAGGAAGTGTAATTCACAGACATTTGGTGAGCAGCAGTGATGAGGACCGCACTTCCCCTGGTAAAAGGGAGCATTGTGCCAACCAGATCTCTGGAGAGGGGACAACAAAAAGAAACTGACAAGGACAGAGCTGAGGCTCAAAGTAGTAGTGTTACTCAGTTGAGCTGCAGGGGGGTCCAGGAGGAGGTGCACACACCACACCAGCCACGGACATTGCTTCAGAAGAGGGTGGGAACAAACGAAGGCTGGGGCCACTGCCCCATGCGTGAGACAGCAGGGCCAGTCAGTCAAGAGCAAATGACCGCAAAGGGACAGGAACATCTACCCTGGGCTACAAAAGTTATCAGGAATTTAGAGTAAATTGAAATCATTAAATTCAGATCGGCCATACAAACTTACAAACTATCTGTTTATAAACTGTAAGTGACTGACTTATCTTGAAATAGCAAAAGAAGTGTATGTCACCCTCAGAGCAAAAGAGGTGGTGGTTTTTGAGAAATTCTAGTCCAGTTAAGAAACAAATAAATAATGGAAAGCATCTGTCTGTACATCTAAGCTATGACTGGACCTTTCTGCTCTGATGAATAAGTATGTGGTGGGTATGAGAGGACAGAGACCAGGGGTGTCATAAAGATCAGCACAATCACATACAACGGGCTCTATTTTCTCTGTGAATGAAGAAACAAGGTCATCTGGGACTCTGCTCTGAATGACTGAAAACCCCTGGAAACTGACAGTGGCCCAAGAGCCAGTAACCATGAGTCATGCCCATCCCAGGGAATACCAACACTAGCAGGGACCCACATCCCACCAGAGCAGGATCTAGCAGAGAACATAGTGTATCACAAGCTCTCATCCATACAGGATGCACACACGCCTGGAGAGAAGTCAAAGAACAGCCCCTGACTCAGAGAGGGATGAAAGAAGGCAGCAAAGGCCTCACTCATATTGCTTTGACATCTGCAGTAAGGTCACACTGGTTGACCATGTATATCTGATACTGATGAGAGAAAGGAGAAAAGCTGTTGGAATCAGACTGAGGTTCAAGTTCTGGCTCTTCCATCTACTTTGAGTCAGTTTTCCTAACAATAAAATGGGGCAAAGTACAACTCCTTTGAGTACTTGAACAGCGATCACATGAGATCATTCACGGATAGTCCCTGGCACACAGAAAGCATTTGTGAAATATGGTTTCCCACTCCCATCATCATCTACCGGTGACCCATCTGGTCATTTAGAGATTTAATCCCTGACTTCCTTCCTGATGTGAAGTACTCTTAATAGTACCAGTAAATCATTTGGAAAATCAAATTCAAAGGAATGTTAGACATGTCAGAAATATAATGCAATGGACTACAGAAAGGGCAATAGAGCTTTGACAATTCTTTCTTCCCCTTCTCTGGAAAGACCTGTTCTGTTGCATTATGTGACAACATAGTAGTAAATAAGGCAGTTGAGGAAATTTTTTTATGCTTTCAATCAGCCCTTACACTCAATGACAACAAAATTTAATTGATGGCCAGTGGATCTCATGGCTTTACAACCTATTTGGGTTTTGTGTCTATATGGGTGGTAGAAGATATTTTGATTTGGACATTAGGAACTATGAGATATTGAGTGAAATAAAGAGAATACAAAATCACTGACTGTGGTTATCCTGGTTGTCTTTTGCTGCCTAACAAGTTCCCCAATGCTTTGTGGCTTAAAACAACAATTTAGCTTTCTTTAGCACGGTTCCAGGGCTCAGACAGGCAGTTCTCACTTAGGATATCGCATGCGGTTGTGGTCAGATGGCAGGCTGGGGATGGGTGAATATCTCTCCCTTGATAGAACCTCCCCTTTCTTAAAGAAAATGGTAGGATTTTTTTTAAGCTCAAAAATTCATTTTCCTGGAGCAACATTAGGTGATTTGGGACAACTGTAACACAATTTGGATGGAAGTGGGGGCAGGGTTAGGGATAGAGCCAAGGTCTAAGAAAGTTAATGGAGACAGTTGAGCAGAGTAGTTAAGAACATGAGCCTTAGAGATGGAGACCTTTGGCTCAGTTTGCTACTTAGCATTTTGATGGCCCTCCCACTCACTAGCTGTGTGGCCTTGGAGCAGATCCTTACCCTCTCTGAACTTCATTTATCCCATCTAAAAAGGGATAATAATGCCTACCTTACAGGGTATTTGTGAAGACTGACTAAGATAAAGAAGAACAATGCCCTGTGCTTTGAGGATGCATGCCAAGTATTTAATGATGACAGGAGGAAGTATTGCAGAAGCCAAGCCGAGATGCAGCCCAACAAGTGAAAAATTTCAGTGCTAAAAAAATCGGTAGGTTCCAGTATCTCTGGCAATAGCCAGAATCAAACATTCCTTGTACTATTTTAATCCAAGAAGGAAAAATGTACTTTTGATGAACAAACTTGTTTTTGGATACTTGTTTCTACCTGCATTATTGTCCTCGTAGTGTGTCCTTCAAAGAAAATCACGGTCGTGTCTTAATCTGGTACCTTGTAAATGAGGTTGTTTTTTATTACGGTGGTTGTGTTTGGCTCTGGGGAAAGGGGAAGCTCAGATCACAGCATGCTCTAAGTGGGTGTGTGCTGGGAATGCCCACTGCTGGTCCTTTGTACATAGCACCTCTCCCATAAACTGTCAGATCTCTTGGTGACAGCTAAATACATGCTTTAGACATGTGTTAAAAATCAGGCATGCCAGGCCCAGCTCAGATTTCATCTCACTGAATCGCCTTCTGCGTTGGTCCTTAAGAAAGAAGGCAACAACCTCAAACACAGATTAAATTGCTTTCAGGTAGAATTACAGGACAGGACCCTGGCTGGGGAAATGCTCCTACAGTTTAAGGGCATCAGAGAGGACCCCACTGCTGAGTGAGTCAAAGAGTACAGAAACTGGCAAGCACTTTGCTCCTTCTAAAAATCTTTGTGGGCCTTTAAAGCTCAACTTAAAGTGCTGGTCAAAAACTAGATAGGCAGCAACAATTTTTATCTCCATCAATATTAATGCTGGGGATGAGCCCTCCACCCAAGTGACAGGAAAACATCCAGAACTAATCTGAATCCCCAGGAAGATTTAGAAAATTATAGCGCCTCAACAGGGGGTACAGTTGAATGTATCTGCTTTTGGCCCACTCTGGAAGATGGTCTCTTCACACTACGAATAAACAGATGATAAAAAATGCAGGCCAAGGGTGGAGGGAGTCTGACTAGCTAAATTTAGCCATTGACACAGAGACATTTTTGCTGCTTAACAAGATCAAGCCTCAACTTGGAGTAGGCAGAGTTCCTTAGCATCTTCTGTGGTCAAATACTGCAGCGTGGAATCAGTCAGAACAGGACTGAGCACAGGATGCATCCTCTTCAGCTCAGCCAGGCTCTTTACAATAAGAAGGGTCTATTTGGTTCTTTTCCCTCTAAGGGAAAGGGCATTTTCTTAAAAGAACCAGCAAAAATCCTTGGCCAAATTTGAGTTATGACATCAAGAAATAAATCATCAACTCTGACTAGTGTTCAATTCCCCATCAGGGCACATACCTAGGTTGCAGTTTTGATTCCCCATCCGGGCACTTAACAACCCCTGGTCCTTGCACATATGAGAGGCATCCAATTAGCGCTTCTTCCTCCCATCGATGTTTCTCTCTCTCCCTTCCTCTCTCTAAAATAAATGAAAAAAAAAATCCTCATGTGAGAATGAGATTAAAAAAAGAAAAAGAAATAAAATCATCAGCAAAGCTTAAATGGAAATAGTCACAGAGGCAATCAATTAATCTAAATTAAATGAAGCAAATATTTTAGATTGTTTAACAAGTATTTATTGAAGCCAGAACTGTGTACTTAACTGTGATTTCCAAATATGTATTTTTGAACCATATTGAGATGACAATGGATTTTCCAAGATAATTAAACATAACTACCAAAAACTAAAAAAGGCTTAAGTAGCATTGAAAGAAATATACAAAGTAAAAAGAGGAAGGTGACATTATTGTTCTGTTCTGTGTTACAGGTTTCAAATACGACATTTTAAGAGGCAGTTAGTGAAAACCTGAGCATGTTCAAAGGACAGAAACCAGGGTGGTAGGGGCATACAAAACCCTGTCATGTAGAGACTGTTCAAGAACTAGGACTTGTGGGGCAAAGGGAGGAGGACTCAAGGGACAGAGAGACATGATGCTTTTGTTTGTTCATTTTTCATTTTTTTTAATTTGAAAGGCAGTCTTGTGGTTTTACCTTGTTTGTATAGAAGTTCCAGGACAAATATTGGGTGTAAGCTGAAAAAAATCACTCAATTAGCCAACGAGGTGCCTCATGACAGTGAATTCCCTCATATAGTAGGATGGATTGACGGCACTTGACCGTGGTGTGGTAGAAGGATTTGAGCATTGGATGACGCTGGATTAGGACGAAATAGATTTAGAGGCAGGGTGGTGCCATAGTCACATTAAGAGCTCAGCTCTAGAAACAGACAGATTTGGGGGCTTTGCTCACTTATTTCATATGACCCTGAACACTCTAATTAACTTCTCTGAGCTTTAGTTGTTTCATTGGAAAATGGAGATAACAGTCCTTGTATCATAAGGTTGTTTTGAGGAGTAAATGCATTAATGCATATAAAGAGTTTCACATTCTGCTCTGGCAGGTGTGGCTCAGTGGATTGAGCGCTGGCCCATGCACCGAAAGGTTGCCAGTTCAATTCCCAGTCAGGGCACATGCCTGCTTTGTGGGTCAAGTTCCCAGTGGGAGGCATGTGAGAGGCAACTGATCACTGTATCTCTCATACATCTGATGTTTCTTTCCCTTTTTCTCCCTCCCTTCCCCTCTCTCTAAAAGTAAATAAATAAAATCCCTTTTTAAAAGAAGTTTCACATTCTGCTTGAATGTGTTTAATAAATAGCAGTTATTTTTCCCATTAGTCATGAGTATGAGGATTTTTATTGTTCTTATAGTCAAATGCAAATTTTCCCAATTCCCTAGATTCAGGAAACTAAACCTACAGCACTTGTGTTTCCAACCACAAGGTGGCAGACAGACTGGCACCCTATTTCATGCTCAGGGATCTACCTTGGAGGTGAGAAGCAGTAAGAAAACAGTAAACCATGAAAGTGAAAAGAGAAATGAACCAGGACTCACATGTTCCTCTTCAGAAACAGAGCAGGGTGGGGCCCACGAAGTCAGGCCATGACTTTACAGGGAGTTTACTGTACTTTGATTTTTAAATGATTATTTTTTAGTTTGGCTTTTATAGAAATAAAATATCTATTGAATAATCATAAGGGTTTTCCTGAAAGCCGATGCTTATGGTGATTGCAGTCAGCAAGAGGGAGACAAGTGGGAAAAGATGGTTAGGAAAGGAAAGTATGTGTTTACCATTGTGCAAAAAAAAGATACTGAACATATATACAGCAATGCCCTTCCCCCTCATCCTCAGACCTGGGCTCATACCCAGCCTCACATCTACCTGCAGGAAGATATAGCCCATACATGCAACCACCTGAGTCCTTTCTTGCCTACTGCTCCTCCAAACTCCCCTCTCCTAAATCCTAGTAAAAGAAATGTAGAAGAACAACTTTTCATGGGAAAGGGCATTGGATTTCCCTTGTGCAAAGACATTGACTTGGGGAAAGGAGACAGGTGAGTAGGTATTAGTCCTACCAGCACTACTGAAATAGCTGGTTTGGTTTGAACAGGTCAATCTGTCAGTGTTCTCATTCACATGGTGGGGGGTGGGTAGCATAGCCTTAACTGATCTCCAAACGTTTCTCCCATACCAATAGTCTCTTACTCTCTAAAGAAGAAACTAACACCTTTCTCTGAAGCCTACTATCCAGTCTTTATTTACCTGGTTCATTAGTCACACTTCACATGAAAGCACCAAGATGCATATGATGTTAGCAGAACTGGAAGAAACCTTAGAATCAAGTTGCCTTGTCCCTCCCAGTTTTAAGATGAAGGGACAGATGTGGAATGATAAAGTAATTTTATCAAGGATAGACAGTTATTTAGACATCGGGCCAGGACTAGGGCTCAAGCCCTTGGGAATTCTGATGGTCACTCCCATGCAAATGTACACATGTCTACCACACCCTGCATGGTGATAATGTAACAGTTCTGTTAAATATAACTTAGATACCATAAGATAAACCCATATTAATTGTACAATTCAATAATTTTTATTAAATTTACAGAGCTGTGAAACCATCACCACAAGCCCATTTTGGAACATTTTTGTTACCCCATAAAGACTCCTGTGCCTGTCTGCAGTCATTGCCCATTCCCACCACCAGCAAATGTTAGTCCACTTTGTCTCTCTATAGATTAACTACTCTGGGCATTTTATATGAAAGAGATCATATAATATGCGGTCTTTTTCCCAAATTTAGAGGGAAAAGTGGTCTGTTAACTTTATCAAGTTGAGAAAAGTTCTTTCCATTGCTAGCCTATTAAAAGATTTTTTTCATGAACGGTGTTAGATTTTTATCAAATGCTTTTTGTATATCTATTGAGATAATCCTGTGGGCTTAGTCCTTCATTCATGCTATTCTATAATATTAATATGATATTACATTGACTTTGAGATATTAAACCACACTTGTATTTTATGTAAGAAACTTTACATGGTTATGGTATATAATCCTTTTTATATGTACATTGATTTACTTTGCTAATATTTTGTTGAGAATTTTTGCATCTAGACTCATAAGGAATATTGGTTTGTCGTTTCTTGTGATGTCGTCATCTGGTTTGGTACTGAGGTAATACTAATCTCATGATATTAGTTGGAAAGTGTTATCTCTTACATTTTGTGGAAGAGTTTTTGAAGAATTGGTATCATTTTTCCTTTGAGAGTTTTATATAATTCACCAGTGACAACATCTAGGCCTAGACTTTTCTATGAGGGAAAATGTTCAATCACTAATCAAATTCTTTATTTATTATGGGTCTATTTAGAGTTTTTATTTCTTCTTCAGTCAATTTCATTAATTTGGATCTTCATCAAATTCTCCCCTTTTAATCTAAATTGTCTAAATTATCAAGATAAAGTTGTTCACAGTATGGTCTTATAATCCTGTTAATTTCTTTAAGGTTGGTAGTGATATGTCCTCTTTTATTCCTGATTTTGGTAAGTTGTATCCTCTCTTTCTCTGTCAGTCAGACTAAATCAGATTGTGCAACCTGGCACTATTTATATTTGGGTCCAATAACTTTTATTATGGGCCAAGCTGCCGTGCAGTATAGGATGTTTACTAGCATCTCTGGCCTCTACCCACTGGATGCCAATAGGGCACACACGCACGCCTGGCATGCACACCTGCAGACACACACACACAATGAAGTATGGCAGTTAAATATTTCTCCGGACATTGAAAAGTGTCCCCAGGGGGCAAAAGTCAGTCCGATTGAGATCAACTGGTCTAGATGAAGTTTAATTTTGTAGATCTTTTTAATAATCAACTTTTTTCATTGATTTTTATCTATTTTTTGTTTTTCAGTTAATTTATGTCTGATATAATTCTAAATTTCCTACCTTCTACTTGCTTTGGGTTTAATTAACTCTTTTTTTCCTAGTTTCTGAAGGTAAAAGATTAGGTTATTCATTTGGGTATACAAAGTGATTTTAAGACAAACTGTATTTTGGCCCTGGCTGGTATGGCTCAGTGGATTGAGCACTGGCCTGCGAACCAAAGAGTCTCTGGTTCGATTCCCAGTCAGGGCACATGCCTGGGTTGGAGGCCAGGTCCACAGTGCGGGGGGCAGTGAGAGGCAACCACACATTGATGTTTCTCTCCCTCTCTTTCTCCCTCCTTCCCCTCTCTCTACAAATAAATAAAATCTTTTTTTTTTTTAAAGACAAACTGTATTTTGGACAACTTGAATTTTAGTATAACTAGACTCTTAGCCAGAAGAACTGTTTAATAATCAGTTAATAAAAACTGTTAAATAATCATTAATAGATAATAGTAAAAGAAAAGCTTTTCCCCAGCCCTCAACCATGCCTTACCTAAGCAAAATATTGTGTAAAGAAAACTCAGCTGTGGTTAACTTCTAGCCAATTCTCTTACCTAATAACCCTGGATTCCCTAAATGACATGAATTTTCAGCCTTTCCTTGAAACTTCTTTTCACCTCTACATCTAACCACTTTTCATTCACTTACACTGATAGATTAGATAATCTGATTGAACAATTGCTGCTGGTTACATAAGAGAATATTATTTTTCTAAATTTTATAAATAATGAAGAGTATATGTAAGCAATCAATACACGGTAGATGCCAATGTACTCACTACCATAATGGTAATGATGTAGAAATGAAGGAAGTACCATTAGGAAAAATTAGACTTTAAAACAGGAGTGTCCAACATTTTGGCATCTCTGGGCCACACTGAAAGAAGAGTTGTCTTGGGCCACACATTAAATACATTGCAACACATAATCACACAAAAAATCTCATAATGTTTTAAGTAAATTTACAATTTTTTGTTAGGTCACATTCATAGCCATCTTGGGGCACATGTGACCCCTTGGGCCATGGGTTGGACATCCCTGCTTAAAACAAAGACAGGGCCTTAGGTCAAGATGGTGGGCATAGGTAAACATGGTACTCACATCCTCCCACAACCACATCAACATTATAACTAAACTACAGACTAACTACCATACAGAACCACCTGAAATCTAGCTGAACAAAAGTCCTATAACTAAGAATATAAAGAAGAAACTACATTGAAACTGGCAGGAGGGGACACAGACTCAGAATGGGCTTTTCCCACACCCACATGTCATGGATAAAAATTGGGAGGGATATTTTGGCTGCAAAGTTCCCCCTTGAGGAGCAAGGGGTCCCAACCCCATTCCAGGACCCCAGCCCAAAGTTCCAGTGCCAGGAAGAGAAGTCCCTACAACTTCTGGCTGTAAAAACCAGCGGGAATTGAACCTGAGTGAGTCAGAGGTTTCTGGAGTCCCAGGCAGTTCCTCTTAAAGGGGACTCACTCTGACTTACTTGGACTTACTCGGACTTACTCACTCTGAGCTCCAGCACTACGTCAGCAGCATAAAAGGCACCAGGGACATATGGGGAGAAACTGAATTGTCTGGCATCCAAGCAAGACCTGGGGGACAGCTTTCTCCCAGATAGAAGTGCTGGCAGAGGCCACTATTCCTTTTTTGAGCCCTTCCTCCACAGAGCCAGCAGGCATGTACCAGATGTGAGTCTCCATCAACTTGGCTCACACTGTTCACCATGCCCTGGTGACCACTTGAGACCCCACCTCACCCAACTTTCAGGTCCACCCAAGCTGTCTCCAGTGTCTTTTCCATACAAACATCCTGTCCTGGCTCACACTTTAGACTTTCCTAAAATCTCTCAAACAAGGAGCAATTGGCCTGAGCATGCCCTATACTTTTACACTAAGTAGCCCCAAGCCTGGCACTAGCAGCAGCCAGGCTTGGTTCATAGCTTGGCCTCTCCTGAGCACCTCTGAGTCCAGCACAAGTAGAAGCCATCTGCACATCTACCCAGGTGGCACTGGGCAGAACACAGGTGGCACTTGACCTTGGCCTGTACCTCCTAGTAGGCCCCAGAGTGAGCACACCTGATGGACAGCTTCAGACCATATGAAAGCACCACCCAACAACCTCTCCAAGTGACACACTCACCAGATGGACTCAGTGCACACCAGAGTCCTGCTGAAGTAAGTGATACTCTGTGGGGTTAGCCCCTGCACAACTGATCCTCCAAAGTGGTTACAGCCAGTCCCTGTAGCTGATTGGCCTGGGATAAATCCCTTCCACTGATAAATCAAGGCTCAACTACAATAACAGATGGATGCACACTGCCCATGTAGGAGGCTCACCTGGAGTGCCCAGCTCAGGTGAATGAGGCTGTGCCACTGGACCCTACAGGACACATACTGTCCACTCTACCAAGCCTGGAAGACATAGCAGTTTGACCTAATATAAAAAAACAAATACAGGGAGGCTACCAAAATGAGGAGACAAATGAAAGAACAGAGGTCCCAAATGAAAGAATAGAGCAAAACTCCAGATAAAGGACTAAACAAAATGGAGACAAGCAATCTCCCAGGTGTAGAGTTTAAAACACGGGTTCTAAGGATGCTCAACGAACATAAGGTAAGAGTAGATGAATTTAGTGAAGACTTCAACATAGAGATACAAAATATAAAAACAGAACTAGAAAACATAAAAACAAACAGAAAAGAAGAAGAATAATATATTAACTGAAATGAAGAATATATTACAGGGAATCAACAGTGGAGTAGATGAAGCAGATCAAATCAGAGATTTGGAGGATAAGGAAACAGAAAGCACCCCATCAGAATAGCAAAAAGAAAAAAGAATTTTTAAAAATGAGCACAGTTTAAGGAGCCTTTGAGACAACTTCAAGCGTACCAACATTTACATCATAGGGTGCCAGAAGGAGAAGAGAGAGAACAAGAAATTGAAAACATATGTGAAAAAATAATGAAGGAAAACTTCCCCAACGTGGTGAAGGACATAGACATACAAATCCAGGAAACAAAGGGAGTCCCAAACACAATGAACCCACAGAGACCCACACCAAGACACATCAAAATTAAAATGCAAAAGACTACAAAACAAAGAGAGGCTCAAAAGCAACAAGAGAAAAGCAGTTAGTTACCTACAAAGGAGCTCCCATAAGACTTATCAGCTCATTTCTCAAACTTTGTAGGCAAGAAATATTCAAAGTGATGAAAAACATGTACCTATAAGCAACATTACCCAGCAAAGCTATCATTTCAAATCGAAGGATTCGAAATGATAGCTTTGTCTTTTCCAGGACAAGAAAAAGCTAAAGGATCCATCATCACAAAATCAAGTATTACATGAAATGTTAAAGATTCTTCTTTAAGAAAAAGAAGAAAGGATTAAATATAGGAATAATAAGCCCTGATTGGTTTGGCTCAGTTGCTTGGGCATCATCCCACAAAGTAAAAGGTCACCAGTTTGATTACCCACCAAAGAACATCCCTAGGTTGCTGTTAGGGCATGTTTGAGAGGCAACTGATCAATGTTTCTTTCTCATATTGATGTTTTTCTCCCTTTCTTTCTCTCTCCCTTCCCTCTTTCTAAAAATAAATAAAAATTTTAAAATATGGATAATAAAATGTCAATAAATACTCATCAGCAACTAAATCGACAAAAACAAAATAAACAAACAAGCAGAAGAGAAACAGACTCATAGATACAGAAAACATTTTGATAGTTTCCAGATAGCAAAGGGGTTGGAGGGATGGAAGAAAAGTTGAAGGGATTAAGAAGTGCAAATTGCTATAGTAATGAGGATGTAAAGTATAGCATAAGGAATATAGTCAATAATATAATAATTATGTATGGTGTCAGATGGGTACAAGATTTATCAGGATGATCACTTAATAAGTTATATAATGTCTAATCACTGGGTTGTACACCTGAAACTAATATAATATTGTATATCAACTGTAATTGAAAAATAAAAAAAATTATTTAAAGTAAAAATAAAAAAATCAAGGACATTTCCAAATCATGGAAGGACAGAGGAGATACAATCAGACACACTAGAAAGAAAGCCTTAGTTTAGTAGCCGACTGATGATCAAACTTCATTCTAAGAGCAGGTGCTAAAGCTGGGATGCAATTATTACCAGGAGCTAAAGGGTGTCATAAATTTAAACCTTCTTACCAAGCATTACAGCCATACCATGGAAACAAAATTCAGTCAATGAACATTAAGGTCAGGAGCAGGGCTAACAACAGGAGACTGGGTGAAATGAGGAGAAGCACAAAATATGAGTATTTGGGATGAAGTAAAAAGGACCCAGTTAGCTTGCAGATTACCATTCTGAGTTCTGCGTGCATGTAGGGTACTACCATGGTCTGGTGGGCTTATAGGTTACAGGGAAGCTGCCATCAACTAGAAGCCTGCTCTGCCCGTTTAGTATGCACAGGGGGCAGGTGCTATGCCCTGTCTCTGTGTGAGGCATGTGCAGGCTCCAAAGGGCCTGTCAAGGGGAAGGCAGCTCAGCTTCACATTTCTTTGATTCCAGTCCTGCTCCCTGCCTCCATGCCTATCCTCATTCCTGTCCTTTAACAGTCCCCATCAATCTTCCAATTGCCTTCCCTCTTTTACTCCCTCTCCCTCTGCCCACACACAGCTTCTCTCTCACATATTACATCACTCAGGTTAAGTCCAGGGCTGTGTGGAATATTTTTTCTCCACATTAAATGCTGTTTCTTGAATAATACATCAATTTGTCCTCTTGTAGGACATCCTGGGTGTGGTGCACCGCTGTTTACAGTACCAGAACATATTGCAGCATCACACACCAACAGAGCTGGGGACAGGTTAAAATAGGAAAACCGGCTGGAACTGAGATCCTGTGGGTACTCTTGTTCTGGGCTATAAAACATACCTCTGAGCTAGTAAATAAGGGATGGAAGAAGGAGGACATTAACAGAAAGGTTTGAAGAAAAGGGAAAAGGGAACCTATACTGTACCATCTGCATGTGATAAGAGCTTTCAATGTATTATTTGATTTAAATTTTGCAGTTCTTTAAAAGAGCTCTCATATCCCTTATTTTGCAGAAGGGGAAAGTGAAACTTATAGGCCATAATAAGTAACTTGACCATTACAATATGTAGCATAGTTGGGATTCAAATGTAGGGCTGGATAACCCCAAAGCTTCCTCCCTACACCACACTGCTTCACACACCATCCAATGGAGAACATGATGGTCACGCTGGTGATCTCTGTGGTCACTTTTATTTTGCTTAACAATAATCCCTAGAGTAGGACTTCCGGCCAAGATGGAGGCATAGGTGAACACACTGTACCTCCTCTCACAACAAAAATTAAGGACAAAAAAATTCAGAAACAAAAAAAACAATCAGAACAGATAGAAAATTTAATTGTACAGAAGTCCGACAACAATTCACCCAAACCATTAAGAGGGGCGGAGTCGGTGGCCGGTGGAGAGGGATTGCAGCAGGAAAAAAGCAGTGGCCAGTGGTCCCGGATGTGCAGATGGCAGTTGGCACACCCCAGTTGCACAGAGGCAGTGGTTACCAGGTGTAGGGAGGCAATGAGGAGATCCAGCGAGGCACACAAGGTTGCTGACTGTGGTCACACATTCAACACCAGGTGAAAATGGGCAGCAGAACAGACTGCACAATGCAGGGCCCCAGCACCGGGAAATAAAGCCTAAAAGGACTGATTGAAAATACCTGTGGGAGTTGAAGTGCCGGGAGAGACTCCCAGCCTCACAGAGGGAACTGAAATCTGAGAGAGAACAGAGCTAGCGCCATTGTTCCCTCTCAGATCCCGCCCCCACATACAGTGTCATAACTCTGCAACTGGATTGCCCTGCCCTGGTGAACACCTAAGGCTCTGCCCCTCATACATAACAGGTGTGACCAGACCAAAAAAAAAAAAAAGAAAAAAAAAGAAAAAAAATAACAATGGCTCAAACGAAAGAACAGATCAAAGCTCCAGAGCCAATTCATCTAAGCAACCAAGAGATGGCCAACCTATCAGATGCACAGTTCAAAGCACTGGTCATCAGGATGCTGACAGAATTGGTTGATTTTGTTCACAAATTAGATGAACAAATGAAAGCTACAATAAGTGAAATGAAGGAAAATGCACAGGGAGCCAATATTGATGGGAGGAAAACTGGAACTCAAATCAATGGAGTGGACCAGAAGGAAGAAACAACCAACCAAACAGAAAAGAATGAAGAAACAAGGATTCAAAAAAATGAGGAGAGGCTTAGGAACCTCCAGGACATCTTTAAACGTCCCAACATCCGAATTATAGGGGTACCAGAGGGGAAGAGGAAGAGCAACAAGTGGAAAACTTATTGGAACAAATAATAAAGGAGAACTTCCTCAATCTTGCAAAGGAAATAGACTTCTAGGAAGTCCAGGAAGCTCAGAGAGTCCCAAAGAAGTTGGACCCAAGGAGGAACACACCAAGGCACATCATAATTACATTAGCCAAGATTCAAATGAAGGAGAGACTTCTAGAAGCAGTAAGGGATAAGGGGACAGTCACCTACAAAGGAGTTCCCATCAGACTGTCAGCTGATTTCTCAAAAGAGACCTTCCAGGCAAGAAGGGGCTGGAAAGAAGTATTCCAAGTCATGAAAGGCAACGACCTACATCCAAGATTGGTCTATCCAGCAAAGCTTTCATTTAGAATGGAAGGGAAGATAAAGTGCTTCTCAGATAAGGTCAAGTTCAAGGAGTTCATAATCACCAAGCCCTTATTATATGAAATGTTAAAGGGACTTATCTAAGAAAAAGAAAATTAAAAATGTGACAGTAAAAAGACAGCAAACTCACAGATATTAACAACCACACCTAAAACAAAAGCAAACAGCTAGAACAGGAACAGAACCACAGAAATGGAGATCATATGGAGGGTTGGCAACAGGGGAGTGGGAGGAGGAGAGAGGGGGAAAAGGTACAGAGAACAAGTGGCATGGACAGTGGGTAGAAAATAGACAGGGGGAGGGCAAGAATAGTGTGGGAAATGTAGAAGCTAAAGAACTTATGACACATGGAAATAAACTAAAGGGTGGGAATGTGGGTGAGGGGGTGTGCAGGGGAATGATGGGGGAGAAATGGGACAACTGTAATATCATAATCAATAAAATATATTTAAAAAAACACAGAGATGAAAAAAAAAATAGTCCCTAGTGTAGAAAATTCTGGAAGGATGGTGGCTTGATATGTCCTGACTCTTCATTCCCAACCACCTACTTCTTCTGAGTCCAGCATTGCCATGGCTGCAGCTGACAATGTCAAAGGTAGAGGTCACTACATGTGCAGGACTTTTTCTAGCTGAGCCAGGGAAGAATCTGGAAACAGTATTGGAGACCTTCAGGTCAAGGATTAGTCTACATGGATTCAGGAGAACTTAATCCACTGAGATCCATGGATTCCCCACCTGTCACCTTAATAACATTTCCAAGGAAAGTATTTCTGGATGCCCTGCCTCTGAGATGCTTAGGAGGAGCTGAAAAGTCAATCTTTCCTCTTCGCTCCTAAGGTAGGAGGACCCAAGTTGGCTGAGAAACAGAAAGGCTTCTTCCTGCTGCTGACATCTCAGTGGAAGATGATAAAGTGCCTATTGTTCCACCACTGGCTCCAAAGAGCAGAGACCACCAAGCTTTCTATTGTTCACAGGATGGCCCCACTTAAAGTGCATCAACAGCCGAACCTGAGCCCAAGTGGGAAGACAATCAAATCAAGCAGCAATTATACATGAGGCTGTCTATCAGTCAGAGGGGGTGAGGAAAAGGGGGACATTTTAAACAGAGCCTAGTGAAACAGAACTGCTGGAGGAGACTAACAACATACTGGACAGGGAAAAATCATTAATCTTTTACCTCGTGGCTTTCACCTTTTCTATTGTTGCTCAGTTCTTTAAAATATTTCTTCCATTTGTCTGGCTTGTGACTTGATCTCAGTGGTGATTGTTTTGCTCATTCATTTCTTGACTTTATTAATTCTTAGTCATGTTTTTCAGTACTGAAAGGCATCTCTGTGCTGTCCTTGAATCTCTGTAAAGGCTGGGGGAATATACTGAGGCACCCAGAGAAACAAATGAGTCCCAAAAAGAAAAAAAAAAAAGAAGAGGTAGAGGTTAGATCATCATTAAACACAATAAAATAAATTGTACAAGAAAATATTCCTGAGTTGAAGTTGGATCTCTGCTAGTAAAAAGACTCACATAATTACACATGTAAAGTACAAATTAAAGCAATGCAGAGTGTGACTTACAATATACATAAAATTAAAATGTAAGACAACAATAGCAGAAAGGAAAGAAGAGGTAAATGGAAGCATGCTGTTGAGAACCTTAATTTGTGTATGAAGTGGTATATATATCAGTTCATTGTAGACTATGATTAGTTAGGGATGAATATTTTAATCCCTAAAGCAACCACTAAAAAGCAAAACAGAGAGGCATAACTAAAATCCCATTGAGCATATAAAACGGAACACTAAATAATATCCTATTAATCCATAAGATATCAGAAAAGAAAGAAAAGTAAATGAAAAACAGATAAGACAAATAAAACAATTAGCAAGACAGTGGATTTTAGCCAAATCATGTCAATAATTACATTAACTGTAAATGGACTAAACACTTCAAAAGTGATTATCATATTGACATTCAAGAAAAGCACAAATAGTTTATATGCTGTCTATAAGGAATGCACTTTGCATATAAAGCCACAGACAGGTTAAAAGAAAAAAGATGGAAAAATTATTTATATATTTAAGAAAGCTAGAGTGGCTATTTGTGTAGCAGTTAGATCTCAAGGCATAGTATATAGCCAGAGATAAAATAGGATATAAAAAGAGTCAGTTCATTAGGAAATGTAAAAATCTTAAATGTGAATGCACAAAATAACAGAACTTTAATATGTATAAAGAAAAATCTGCCCTGGCTGGTGTAGCTCAGTGGATTGAGCGCGGGCCTGCGAACTGAAGGATCACGGTTCGATTCCCAGTCAGGGCACATGCCTGGGTTGCCAGGCCAGTTCCCGGCAGGGGACATACAAGAGGCAAC
This sequence comes from Glossophaga mutica, assembly GCA_039655065.1. Taxonomy (NCBI): domain Eukaryota; kingdom Metazoa; phylum Chordata; class Mammalia; order Chiroptera; family Phyllostomidae; genus Glossophaga; species Glossophaga mutica. The sequence goes on along the minus strand of CM077305.1, from coordinate 138,851,008 downwards.
CACACATTGATGTTTCTCTCCCTCTCTCCTTCCCCTCCTCTCTAAAGATAAATAAATAAAAAAAGAAAAATCTGACAGATATAATGGGAAAAACATCCCAATTAGTTGGAGATTTTCGTACTATTGATAAAATAGACAAAATAATCAGTAAAATACAGAGTATAGGCTTTCAAAGTGTGTTGTGGCTCCCACTGGTCGTCCTGAGACCCTTCTAGGGAGTCTGTAAACTCAAAGCTAATTTCACAACAATACTAGGGGTTATCTCCTCTTTTCCCTCCTATTCTGCACTAAAACACAGCATACAAGGGTATCTCCACAATCAGGTAAAAGTTTCTTAGATGGTATTTGGAAAGTATTAACCCCAAGAGAAAGAAATATACATTCTAAAATCTATACATTTACCACAAATAAAAAATTCTTATTCAATGACACTACTAACAGAATGAAAAGTCAAGTCACAGACTGGAAGAAAATATCCATAATAAATGTATCATACACACACACACACACACACAAATATATAAATAAATATGTATATATAACTGTAGAATACATAAAAACTCCTACAAATGAATAATGCAAGTCAATAATTTTTAAAAGACATCAGACTTAACACTTCATGAAAGCAGATGTACAAATGGATATTAAACATATGAAAAGGTGATTAATATAATTAGTCATCAGTGAAATGCAAATATAGACCCCAATGGAATACCAGCTCACTAGAATGACTAAAATAAAAAAAGTCTAACTATATAAAATGTTGGCCAGAACATGGAGCAACCTGAACTCTCATAAACCACTGATGGGAGTATAAAATAGTACATTTTGGAGAAAAAAATTGTCAGCTTCTTAGGAAGTCAAGCATATACCAATTCAAAACACAATACATGAATCTGAAAAATGTTATGGTAAGCAAAAGAAAAAAAGCCAAATGTGAAAATTATGTTCTATTTGATTCAATTAGTTACAGAAATTCTATAGAAGGTATAACTAAATAAATTCAGTTTTAGAAATTATACTTAAATAAAAAATGTATAGGAAAATCATCTTCGCCATCCTGTCCAGCCCTCCAAAAAAACAACAAAAAATACAAACCCAGATAGTATGATGTTTAAATTCACTTACCCAGGCACACACAAAGTAATGCACTTGGTCACCTCTTCCCTAATTTATATGTACCTCGTCCCTTGAGCTCTTGTATCTGTAAGGGATGTAATTGTTACTACATGGCATAAGTACTGAGTGAATTCACCAGTGTTGATTTTCATATTAAATATTAGTAAACGTGGATTTCTTAGTTAGAAAAGAATAGGAAGTTACAATGTTTTCTTATTGTGTTCCAGCTGGTCATCTTGCACACACTTGTCATCTTGTCAGTGTCTGTCTGTCACTATGAAGATTATTGGTTTATGTCCTCTGCATCAGGATTCTTTGTCACTTGCAGCTGAAAGAGATAAGATTTTATTCTGTTGACAGCAAGTAGCCTCCAGAGTATTTTTTTTTAATAGGAGGGACATATTTAACAGCATAATGCATGGACTAAAGGCAGAAAGATCAGTTTAAAGTCTGGGAGAGGATTATGGCCTGAATGAAGACACCAACAGTGGAGGGAGATAAGGAGATGGGAGTAAGAGGCAGTTAGCAAGCAGCATTCATAGATGCCCATAGATGCCCAAACATGGACAGGTCTTGGGGGTGGCTCAGATGGGAGGAGGACATAAGAAGCATTATGAATGATACCCAGATTCCTCGCCCGGGCAGTTGGGTGTGTGGTAGGACCCTTACCAAAGAGAAAGTCCAGGATGCAGAAAGGATGATAATGAATCTAGCTTTGGGTACCCCAATCCTGAGGTGTCCCGGGGACTTCCAGTGGGGAGCTGTGAACATAGCTATGGGACTCAAAAGCGAAATCACGGCTGCAGAGTGGCCATTCAGGTGTCTTCTTCAGGCTGAGGCTTTTGTGTTAGCAGCCTCTGTGCTGCAGCTCTTCCTTAGCACACACTGGTGCCTAAGAGAAGGCCCATCTCTCCAGAAGCCTGGCATCACTGCTGGGCCCTCCCCACGACCCACTACACTTGAGGAAAGCTGACATGGATGGCATCTTCCTCTCCTGCCTTTCTTTTGTTCTGTCTTGAGATCTGTTGTCACCCTCACTTCCAGCGAGGGGGCCCTACTGGAGCCTTCAAGTTTGCAGCCTGGTGACTGACTGACTGTGCTCTTCACCAGGAGCACGGACCTGCATCCATTGAACATCTCTGGAGCCTTATCATGTGCCAGGCTTTGTGCTGGAGACAAGCTATACAGAAATGCAAGGGCATGGCTCCTGCTTCCAGGAGCTCACTGTGAAGAGACAGACACACACAACTGTAATGTGACACAATGCTTACACTGGCGTGGCTGAAATGCAGTGGGATTTTAGAGGAAGGGATGCTAGGTCAGGCTGCAGAAATCAGGGAAGGTGTCAAGGGGGTAGGATGGTGGTGGCCTTTGGCTTGACATTGAAGAATAGGCTGGCTTAAGCAAGATGCAGCACATATTCTAAACAAAAGGCCTGTATAAAGACCTGAGGCGTGAGAGAGCCTAGCACATGGAACAGCAGATGGTTGCAGCGAGCTTAGTATGGCTGGAGTATAATGCTCAAGGGCAGGAATGTTTGTGGGTCTGTACTGAAAGTGTTTTTTGTTGTTGCTGTTTTCATTTTCTTTTGTTTTGTTTTTTGTGAAGGAGGTGCAAAGCACTGCATGGTATTTTAAGCTTCACGGGGCAATAGGGACAGTCTTTCTCTCATTTCGACTCTCTCCCTTAGGAGGAGCTCAGTGACAGTCTGGAGTGGGAGAAGAAAGGCCTCCTCAGCATCAGCATGGGGTTGTGGAAATGGACGCTTTGCTGTCTAGTGAGGGTATTTGCAGCTAGAGCCAAACAGGTTGTGCAGCCAAGGTTGTACATTCCTGGGAGACTCTTGCCAGGAGGCAACCAGAATTGGGCCCAGATTCCAGCACCAGCCAGAGGACCTGCCTCAGAATAGTAACCAGGGTTCAGGCTGAGATGAGAGTCAACTGAACCCAGACCAAGCCTTGGCCCAAATACAGCCCCTGCCTAAAATAATACTAATCAACTTTAGTGGGCCTGACAAGGCAACAAGGGTCCCAGAAAAAGCAGTAGTCATAGCAAGAGCCACAAGACCACCAGGACTCAGTCAGGCAAGACAGAACTTGAGCCCAGGCACCACAGCAGCAGGGCAGATGGGGGAAGGGCACAGGACAAAGACGGAGGGTGCAACCACAGTGATGGACAAGGACACAGCCCCTCCACTGTACATGCAGATAGCACAGCCTGGGCACAGCAGCTCTTACAAAGACCTCTGTGAACTTTGGGACTAGTTTATTGGCTATAAGTGTTTTTATGCCCATGGATTTTGAGTGTTACCCATTTGCGTAGGTGGGGCTAGAAAGAAATCTTGTTAATGGCCTCATACTGTCCATAAAAGCTAGGAGGCCACTTATTATAAGAAGCACTACTACTTTTCCTACCACTAATAAGGTAAAATATTGTTGATTATTTATAAGATACAACCAATTACGAGGCACTGAGTTACCATCAGCCTTGTTGCCACATATTTCCTGTTCTCCCCTCATTCTGGGAACGTGGTAGAACTGCACTTCCTGTCTTCTTTGTGGTGGGCAAAGTCATGGGACTAATTCTGGCTAATGAGTTAGGCATGGGAGTGACCAACCAATTAATTGTGAGTGTGAGACCTTCTAGGCACATCCTTCTAACCCTTGCAAAGTTACCAGATAGGCTAGAAGCAGCCATGGACATGGTACACGAGATGCATGACTTGCCAAGATTAAACTGAAATCAAGCCCTGAGCTGGACGTCGGCTCAGACAGGCCGCCTTTGTGCTTCCATTTCCCCTGCATTAGAAAAGGCCACGGCTTCAGAGATTAGTGAAAACTGCTATCACTCCAGGAAGACATTTCAGGATATACAACTGGCATGTGTTTTCCAGTGAAATGATAACAAAGTGCGACTTTAAGACAATAAAAATGCCAGACTTGGCCATGGAAAACTTTCAGGACTGGGAAAATGAAACATATGTGTTACATTAGTTACTTTTCCTGTCCACCATCACTCATTGCACTTGGTCTCCTTTCGGAGGGTTAATATTTAGAGCACTTGGAAATTGGTATGGAAAGTAAATGCTTTGACTGGGGCCTAATTTAGTCCTGATATACCCTGGATGACAGGAAAGAAGGACTTATGGGCTTTACTACCAGAAATTAAACATGCATAAGAGGCAAAGACCCTCCCTGAATCTTCACAGAAAAAAATGGCTGGGAAATATAGACCGAGGAACAGGCTACAGGTCCAAGAGCAATGGGTGGAAAAGTTGAGCTCTTTCCACATTTACCATTTGTTTCTTCACATCTGTGCCCCCATCAAGAGTGAGGTCTTTGTACTTGTTGACAGTAATATTTCCAGAATTCCTTGATTTCAAATATCTTGTTCCATTCTACCCATAAGTACGTTTATGCTTAGGAAGTCATGTGTTGCAATTTTTTAGTTTTTGGTTCAGAATAAATGGTTGCTGTAGGAGTTGGTTGGACAGAAGGACTCAGAAGAGCTTGTGCCCAAGTCTGTACCCACCAGGAGAAGAGATGCTACTCTGAAAACGAGAGCAAGCAGGTTCAAGTTCCTTCCTGGAAGAGAGGAGGCAGCACCAGGACTGGCCTGGGTTTGGAAAAGCGGAATCTAATCTAATCTAGCAGAAAGGCCCAGGAAATTACAGAGAAGTGAAATGATAAAATGTGCTTGTAAAAGTGTTACTTGGGGTATCCCAGTAAAAATAAACAAACTTAGTGCCCAGATCGTGGGATCTAAATGCCATGCTCCACTGAAAGGAAGCAGGGTTCTTAGGAAAAAGGGCTGATTTCAGGAGTGGACTTGGGAAAGTACAGAATGAACCTGGAACAACGTGTTGGGCCAGAAAGTGGAAACACACTAAAAGAATACAGGGCATGAAAAATGGGTAAGTAACCAGCTTGAAGAGACTCAATCCGGGACAATTTGCGTCTCAGAATAAATATTGACAACCCTGGCTGGGTGGCTCAGTTGGCTGGAGCATCATCCCATACATCAAAAGGTTGCAGGTTCAATCCCTGGTCAGGGTGCGTAATGGAGGCAACCCATCGATGTTTCTCTCTCACATCAATGTTTCTCTCCCTCCCTTTTTCTCTTTCTCTAGAAATAAGTAAGTATATAAATTTGACAGTACAGATTATAGCCCACAGAATACAGTTAAGAATCCATGGGTCCGTACTTAGTAAATATATACAGACAGAAAGGGAGGGATGGGGCAGGGGAGGAAGAAAAGAAAGAAGGGAAATCTCTTTCTTGCAGTAGAATGGCAACTAACAGATATAGAAGAAATGTTGGAAATAAATGTGGAAGGAATGATGGACTTAGAAAATAATCTGGCAACAATCACAGCAATAATTGTTTTAGGAAAGAATCACCATGATGCTAACATCAATGGGTGAAAGTTTGATAAGAACCAGTCATTTTATATCACCTGGAAGTATCTCCCAAAAGATCCTTATTAGTTACAGCTGGGAAAGAATAATCACTTTACAGCACAGGACCTTCCAGACCACCTTACCGAATTGCTCAAGGTTATACAACCTCTAATGGGCAACAGGTATAGGTATCCCTTGCCTTTTGGGATGATGCACTGAGAGAAACACATCATTGTTTCTGTGGTATTACTTCCAAAAAGGAATAACCTTACTCTAATTATGAAGAAATATCAGATAAGTCAAAACTGAAAGAAATTCAACAAATTAACTGTCCAGTAATGTCTAGGTCATGAAAAAGACTGAGGAATTTAAAAGGAACTATAGAGACATGACAACAAGATGCATAACGTGAACCTGGATTGAATTCCACACCAGAGAAATATATTTTTCTTTTCCTATAAAACACATTAGTGTGACAATTGATGAAATGTGAATGTCCATGGGTTAAATAACAGCTGAATGAATGTTACTTTCCTGGTTTTGATAACTGTACTGTGCGTATGTAAAAGAATGTCTGTCTGTTTTGTGAAATACACCTTGAAGAACCTAGGCATAAAAGAGGCATTATATGGTTGTCAATGTACTTTCAAGTGACTCTGAAAGAGAGAATGATAAATCAAGTTGGTAAAATGTTAACATGTTGGGAATCGGAATGAAGGAGATATGAGAATACTTCCCAATGTTTGCAACCTTTCTGTATATCTGAAATTATTTCAAAATAAAGTTTTTAATATTAAAAATAAATAAAAATAAACAAACAAATAAATATAATTCTCCCAGGAATTTGTACGGCGGGGGGCGGGGGCGATATTCAGGGTGGTCTGGAGTAAGGCAGTAACAGACTTCTCCAGCTTATGCCCAGGTGGGTCCAGAGCCACATTTCCTATCTCAGTGGTTGCCGGGTCTGACTCCATAATGCATACGGCCAGGAAATACTGGTCCTCTGCCCCCACACAGGCACCCACACGTTCGACACCCAGGTAGCTCTTTAGATGGCACACCTGGAATCATCTCTGAGCATCCCCTGAGATTAGACCACTTAAAGGGCAACACCTTCCTCTAACTAGAGACTCTGATTATTTTGCTGACTGTATCTCGACAATCTGCCAACTACAGTTTTCTCTCCATCTCGAAGAACATAATCAAAGTTTTACAGGGTTTCAGACCAATGCACAATCTTCTGAGTTTTAATCACATTTTATTTGTATTCACGTGTAATCAGAATCCAGAGGGGAAAGAATCCTAAATTAAGAGAAACCACATGCTATAGTAGGAAAAGCACTCCACTGTGAGTCTTACCTCTACCACCAACTATATATGTGAGTTTGGGTAAATTACTTCGATAGCCCTCATCCATAAAATTAAGAATCTCAACTAAATCACAATAGTGGTCTCTTCCTCTCTTTAAAAAGATGATGGTTATTAAAGTTTGCATACCCATGAGAGTGAACTTTTCCCCCTGAATTAAAGAGCTGAGTTCTTGTGCTTGATTCTTACGGTTGACCTTGATTTGAGTTCATAGCATTGACATCGTTTTACCCAGGGGAAGGATTACAGCTACGGGGCAGCATTCCCACACCCGGGTTCTATTTTATAACAACCTCTGTCAGCTATGCTATGTTTAGCTTAAACTATTTTTGGATGCACAACAGTTAATCACCTCTCCCAGTGAAAAATTGAAGGAGAAAAAAACACCAAAAAAGTCTTATAATCACTCCTAAATACACCTAACTCTTCTCCTGGCTCCCCTTCGCTATGCCCTTTATCTCTGAGATTTCCCTGTGTTCCCTGCAACAGCACGCACAGGAGCTGTCCCCTGTGACTGGCGTGCTCAGGTATCCGTTTCCTTCAGGCTTGGCTCAGATACAGCAGCCCGGAGCTGACAAGGAGCTGGGAGCGAGAGGCTATCTGTGCCAGTTTTACATGAAAGCAGGCCTCATGAACACACTTTTACAATCACTCTCCAGGTTCTGCCTTCCCCCTTGGGCTGCTCCTCTGCACTAAAGTCTTTGCTAAAAGCATAAAGCACTTTCCACTGAGTCCCAAACTTCTAGAACACTGTCTTTTCACAATGCCACAGACTTTCGGATTTTGTTCCGATCTGATTGTTTCTTTTCTCAAAGGAAAAAAAAAAAAGCAAGTAAGAGAAAAAGTTATGCTAAATTTCCCTTGTGGGGCCAGACAAGGGAATACAATGGGAGTCTTATGTCCTGGAGGAATGCAAGGAATCCCGAAGATGGACACAGGCCGCCTGAGCCGAGTGCTTTTTATAATAGAAGACACAAGGCAATGCAAGGCGGACTCTGTCCATTTAGTATAGGTGGGATAAATTGACCCTAAGATCTAGAGGGACTCCTGAAGTCATGGATTTTCCAGAAACAAGATCAGCTGAAAACTATTTTAATTCTTCTTACCTGTCAATTATGTAAAATTATAAAAATAAAATATGAAAAATGTCAAACATACAGAAAGTTAAAAAATAGTATCATGAACATCAATAACATTTTGCCATATTTGCTTTCTTACATTTTCATATGTATTTCCACATACATGTATTTATATGTGTGTATATATACACTATATACATACATACACATATAAATTGTTGGAACATTTTAAAGGAATTATAGACATCAGGTCATTTCACTTCTAAATATAAGCTTTTATATCCCCAAAATAAGGACATTTTGTGATTTAATAGCAATAACGTTATTACTCTTAAAATTAACAATAGCTCCATAGTATTACATAAATTGCCGTCTCTAGTAAATTGCCCCAGTGCTACCAAAAATGTATTTTATACTTGTTTACTTCAAAAGAGAATTTAATCAGATCAAGCCAATTATCTGGCTGACTTTTTAACATTTTGCATTTATCTAACAATTTCCTTATAATGTCATTTAAATTCTTTCTCCCTTCTCTGTTTTTCTTTACCCTCAAGATTAGAGCAAAAGGTATATTTTCAGGTTCAAGACATTTGGTAGGAAGTATTCATAGGTGAACAGCTGTATAGCTGATATTTCAACATATCAGGAGGCACATAGTATCTGGTTGTACTATTAGGGACATTAAATATACTTTACCCAGTAAAGTATAGTCAGTTTTGCTATTAGGCTACATATATAGTCTTAAAATCACTGGTTGCAAAATTACAAAGAAAATATCATAAGGCTTAGAGGGAAAATGGAGATAATATACTACAATATTAAAAATGTTGATTTTAAAAAGGAATCTATTAAAAACTATAGTAGTTTAACACATGTGCAGTGGTTAAAAAATACATAAATACTACAACAAATAAGTTGCTTCACCCTGGGGGAAAAAAAACACCTGACACTTGCTTGTAGAAGTGGCCATCAGAAGGGTTGTAGCTTGTAAGTGATTATGAAGAGATGGGAGAAGATTACCTAAAACTGGACAGAGTTCCAACACCAGATGTGAGAGTGTGGCTCATCACACATGTGGTGAAATCAAGTAGCTGGTGGATGTTCGAGACGTGCACATGTGTGCACATTGTGTCTTCCTAGGTGGCTCGGCTCAGCTGGGGTCAGTTTTCTGTGTTGACATAGTGTTTTTGTGGATGGAATCACACACAAGAAAAGATGAAAATGCATTAAACTCAAAATGTTCCTTAGCACAGCAATCATGTTGAAAAGAAATCACAATTCAAAACAAGTATATTAGAACTGACTGCATTGGTAACTTACTTCTCTCTCTTTTTCTTGATTAGTTTAGCTAGAGGTTCAATTTTATTGATCTCATCAAAGAAAGAGCTGTTTGGTCTCTTTCATTTTTATTTTTCTATTCTCTCCTCCATTTATTGTGCCCTTACCTTCATTATTTCCTTCTTCTTCTGGTTACTTTGAGTTTAATTTACTCATCTTTTTCTAGCTTTTTAAGGTAGAGGTTTAGATCATCAATTGTAGATCATTTTTATTTTCTAATATAAGTTGTTTTGATTATATATTCCTCAATATATACTACTTTAGCTTTATCTCACACATTCTCATATGTTATGTCTTTATTATCATTACAGAAATATTTTCTAAGTTTTCCACATCTGTAAAGATAGAGGAGACATACTTTTTCCCATTCATTCTATTAAGCACAGCTAAAAATCTTGGACATTATATAAAAAACATAAGAAGACTCTGAAAGGTAGAGAACAAATAACAGACAGGCTAGGGACTCTGACACTAGAGTAATGACAAGGTGCCGGGGTGATACCCAAGGCTTAGTGGGGATTGTGAACCCGCCCAGCAAGAAAGAGAAGTCACCCCCCCCCCCCCCACCCACTGAAGGTCTCTGGAGGCCTACTGGGTAGCCTGGACTTCATCCCCACCTGTTGGCAACAAGCCATGACTCCTTTCTCTAAACTGAAAGAAATTATTAAAATAAAAATGAAATCCTAGAATATAGAGATGGAAGAAATAGCAAGACAAAGAACAAATACATGTTTGACTGTTAAAGCAAAAAAATGTAAAACTCTAATTTGGTTCTCAATGTATGGAAAGGAACTTTTAAGATTTAATATTAATTTAATATAATTATAAATGGAAGAGAGCAAAAGAATATAAAGTAAGATAAGGCTTTGAGCCTTGGCTGGTATGGCTCAGTGGATTGAACACTGGCCTGTGAACTGAAGGACAGCCAGTTCGATTCTCAGTCAAGGCACATGCCTAGGTTCCAGGCCGGGCCCCCAGTAAGGGGTGTGAGAGGAAACCACACATTGATTTTTCCTCTTCATCTTTCTCTCCCTCCCTTCCCCTCTCTCTAAAAATAAATAAAAAATCTTTTAAACAAAGGGAAAAAAAAGATAAGGTTCCCATACTTCATTCTTACTAGTAAATGCTGACACCAATAGACTATGTATATTACATATATACACACATTTATAAGGTGTGTCCAGAAGGTATCCAGCCATGTAATATGAAAGAGACACTTACTGAAGAACATACAAGATAAAGGAAACATTGCACATGGGACAATGACACCTCAGTCCCCTTCAAAGTAGGCACCTTGGGATCTCACACAGTTCTCTTAATTGCCATCAGCTGCCCCGTCATATTTTCATGAATCTCATCGATGGTTTGAAATCTCTTCCCTTTCAAAGGTGACTTTAATTTTGGGAAAAGACAGAAGTCACAGGGTGCCAGATCTTGGCTGTAGAGGAGCTGAGTCACCTGGGTGATTTGATGTTTTGCCAAAAAAACTCTGTACGAGACATGATGCATGAGTAGGTGTGCACGAAGCTGCCAATCACCAGTTGCCCACAGCTGTGGCTTTCTGAATCATCCAAATAGTTCCCATGGAGGAACGTTCAAACTTAACATAAAATTTGATGCAGATTCACTGCTCTACTCACTCAGTCATTTTGAATGCGAAAGCCACACAGTACATACACTTGCTCAATGGCATCTACTACCCCCACTGACTAGTACAGTGAAGTTGTCATGTGCATTCTAGTCCACTCTCCTTAGCTGCCAGGTTACATCGATATTGTGCAAACTATTTTCATTATATTAACAATGGCTGGGCTTATTCTGGACAGATCTCATATACACATCTGTATAATACCTGAAGTAGTCAGTCAAAGAGCTATAAATACAGGTATCCCATATGCATACATTAATGTATAAGTACATTAGTAAACAGTAATGGCTTCTTTTAATAAAAGCAAAAAATATTCTGGATTTCTTTCAGTTCGTGAAAACCTACTAGTGTAGGTCTTTTGTAGGCCAAGTGGCATAACACAAACTTTCAGAAAGTAGTAAATACTCTTTGCTTTATGCCATTTCAGCTTATGAAAGGTTTCATAGGAATGCCCTACATTCAAATAGTGCAGGAAACCTGTACAAAGTGACATACTCAAAAACCCTAGAGACAGTGAGTAAAAATGACAAAGTGGGGCTTTTATATTATCATTATCTCTGACAGTCTTTTTGCTTGATGTCTTCTTCATTTAACATTAAAAAAGCCGTATCACTTTCCTCACATTTGTTTGTATGGGATGTTTTTTCCCAGGCTCCCTCTTTTATCTGTCAGTGTTTTTATATTAATTTGTGTCTTTCGTACTCAACATATAGTTGAGACTTGATTTCTTATCCATTCTGACAATCTCTGACTTTTAATTAAAGTGTTTAGGACATGTGCACTTAGTGTAAGCATTAGTAGAGCTGGCTTTAAGTTTAGCATCTTTCTGCCACCCAAAAAGATGTTTCTGTTTCACCATTTCTCATTTCCTACCTTCTTTAGAGTTTCTCAAATACTTTTAAGTAATCTCTTTGAATTCTTCTTTTTAGGTATACCTTTGTAATGTAACTTTTATTGACTTACTTTCAAGTATATACTCTAAATATCACAATATGTGTCCCTAGTTTGTAACAGTCTACTTTGAATTAGTGCAAGCAGCCCTCACATTTCATGGCAGTGCAGGCAGGACTATGAAAATGACCCTAGAAGCTGAAACTGTGCAAAGCAGCCTTAATAATCAACGAGAAAAATTATAGTTGCTCTTTCTATGCCTTAAAATTTTGGGTCAAACATTAAAAAACTCTGTTGTTTATAAATAAATAGGGGAATGGAAATAGTAAAGCCAATATTTATTTAGTACATTATAACAAAATATTAGGAACACTGAAAATTAAAATGTTTTATTTATTCATAAAAAACTTGCACATGATCTGTGCTCCAGAGTGAGGACTGTCTGTGTGTTAATGAGTTGTCATACTCCTTTCCGTTTCAGGGTCTGCTTTCAGTAGTTTACCCTTTTCACTTTCGATGTCATGAAATATGTCTGAGAGTTCCTACAACATAAAATTCTTTGCCTGATTTCTGCACTCTGCGGTATCGTCTTCCTCGTCATCACAATAGCTTTCCTTAATTTATAGCCACAATTTCACCTTTCCTAAATTCCTCCAGCTGCATATCTAGAATCACTCAGTAATGTCAACATTTCCACAGTAAACAATTCCTTGACTCTATTTTTTCACTTAAATTTTACTTCTAGGTTTATCACTTTTTGTATCTTTGTTGCCTTTTCATCTTTCTGGCCAATTTCCTCTTCAGATAACTCATTTTTGTAAAAATGTCCTGTGGGTTTATCACTGGGAGACGGGAAGGCGACACAACTGCACGCTGTGCTGACTGTGCCAACTAAAAGGCAAGGGCGTTTGACCCGTCAGTCACTGGTAGACTTAGAAATAAGTGACCTGATTGGTTCCTGATCACAACATGCATATGTTATTTATATAGTGATTTGCAGCCTGAAGAGGGAGCAGCAAATTATATATTATGCACTTACAGTTGAATGGTAATGACATTTTAACTATATTTTTTGTGGGACTCGTGTTATTTGACTAAATTTTAGTAACTGGAATTCATGCCTATTGAAACCATGCACAGGGATGGCTGCCTGTATCGCACTACTTTATGTAAAATGTAAGAATCTTAATTTAGACATTTTCACTCAGCCCCTTAATCCATTTAGTTATCCCAGAGATTGACTTACCTTTGAGATCTCTGCACGGAGCAAGCCTACAGTCCCAGTCAGTGTTAACAGGCCTTGGGCTCAGGAAGGCCTCTTTTATAAAAAGTCTGAATCCCCATGACTGCCTTTCGGACCATCAATGTCACTGTATTGTCATGTTCTTTTTAGCAATAGACACATTTCTAAGTAGACTCAAAGTTGAAGTATTTCATATTGATCATTTTAGGTTTGGATTTTTTTTTTTAATTAGCAGGTGTACGTTGAGTGTCTGTCCGTGTGACCGTTAATCTCTTGGAGATCTTAAAGAGTTCCACACTTGACTGCCTGCAGGTACGGAGGAATTAAATGTATAGACATCAAAAGATGACCCGGTAAAGAGGGTGAGAAATAGATTCTGTAAGTATTCAGACAATAGAGAGTACTTTGTTTGATCGGGGACTCAGAGTTCTCATCAAAGATAAGAGACATGAAGTGGCCTAAACAACAGTTGGGATTTAGAAGAAGAACATAGAGAAAGGCAATTGAATGCTGGGTTTACACAAAACGCCCACCTGGGCCCGCAGCATGGCATGGCACAGTGCAGTTCTCAGGCCTGACCACCAGGAGGAAGACCTGAGGACTTTGGAAATCGCAGAGTCTAAGGGCCAACCAGAACGGTCCCCCGAGTTTCCAGTCATTAGACAGGTTTGGGGCGGCCACAGTAAAAAACATGTTTAACATATGTTCACCGCCTCGATAACCGTGAAACAACATTTGGCTGTCTCTATGCAATTATTTGTTTCCTATCAAGCAGTTTTAGCCTATGCGTTACAAAGTCCATCTTGAATATCACATTCATTTTTGAAGAATTGCTGAGATGATAGGAACATCTCTCCACTTACAGGAAAGGAAGCCCAGCAACAATACCATGTTTATGGAAAGGTCTTACATGAAAACACATTTTCACATTTTTTTTGTTTGACTTCTCGTGGCAGCTTTTACTCCCTTTTTGTTGCCATTGGCTCCCACGGCCCCCGAGGCCCTGTGGCCGCCCTAGACTGGGGACTGACTAGTGACTCAGCAGGCTCCTGCCGGTGAATGAGGATCTCTTGCTTAGAAAGCTTCCTGAAGCCTTCAGCCCTTGCTCTTTCTTGAAATACTTTTCCGTGGGCTTGCCCTTCCTCCACCTTAAAGTGAGCTTCAGGGATCCGAGATTTCAGCGTGCGCTCGGAAAAAACAGAGCCCAGGACGTTTCCTTTTCTGCTCTGGAGCTGGACATCAGGCCCCCAGCCTCTGAGAGAGAGACACCCGGAGTCCATGAGCCGGCCAGGCCAGACCCCAGGCCAGGCCCCAGCAGGCCCTTTGTCCGTCGTCCTGTTCTGCTTCAGGTTTCAGGGGACTTGCAGGCTGGGGCAATAGGTTCTGCATTTCTTGGGTCACCTAACCACAAGATGTGAGTACCACAGGATCTGACAGAAGCTTAAATGTTAGAGTCTTCCCAACCTCACAGAAATCTTAATCACTATAATCAAATCATTCAAATCTAGTTACTTTTAAAGCAATTTAGTATAGTGGGGTAATTTTAAAGTGCTAAAAAGCAGCTGTGGACCAAAACAATTCCACCCTAGCACATGCTAAAATAACTGTAGCATGATAAAATGTTCTCATAATTTTGGATTCACAAAAGCTTATCAACTAATTCATAATTATCATAGAAACACGAATAGTTTTTGTTTCATTTTATTTTTACTAACAGAGACCCTATTCAGAGGTTCTCCAACACCCATTCTTAAGGGGGTGTTATCTCCAAGCTCCTCATGAAACACAAAGATGTTCATCATGAAAAGATGCATCTCCCAAGCCCTCTGCTTTTTGTGCCCATCCACACAGAGACTACATCCAAGTGGGTAAACTATCTCCACCAAATTTCTGTTCTCGAATATTCTTATGTGCTTGCTAGTATTTGTGGTTTGCTTATTTGAAACCTAAATTGCCCTCACAGTTTCTTTTCCCCTCACCCGAGATAATTCTTATTGATTTTAGAAAGAGAGAAAGGGAGGGAGGGAGAGAGAGGAGAGAAACATCAGTGCAAGAGAGAAACACTGATCAGTTGCCTCTCAGATGTGCCCAGACTGGAGATCTGGCCTGCAACCTAGGCATGTGCCCTGACCAGGAATTGAACCCATGACCTTTTGGTGTATGGGATGATGCTGCAACCAACTGAGCCACCTGGATAGGGCCTCACAGGTGTTTTGATGATGAGGATGACGATGATGACAAGCTTATAATAAAGCAAAGGAAACAAACAAAAAAATACACTGACAACTTACTTTGTACTTTCACACAGGTGTCCATGGCTTCACATAGGAAGTTGCTGTACCATCTCTGTCCATACATTCCTCCACCACTCTCTTCAGCCCACCTAGTCCCATAGCCTGAAAATCCTATGAGCTGTTGGATGGAAGAGTTGAATTAAAGGTGGGTGGTGCTTTGGTCCAATATCAAAGCTGTGGGATATATCCCACAGCTGGGGGAATGCTGGGCTGTCTGCAGAGAGCAGTTCGAGCCACAAGTCAAAAACAGTCTTTGTCTTGTGCCCACTGAAAGGGACTTTCAACCATGAGTCAGTATGTCCAGCCCCATCTTCATAGATAGGCAACTGTTCTCAATCATGGACCTTTAAAATGCAAAGGTTTAAAAAAAAAGAAAAAATAATAAAATGCAAAGGTGTGTGCCAGTGATCAACTTTCTCAGTAACCACTGAAATATTAATACCTTTTGGAAAGCAGCATGCAGAGTAAGCTTTCAGGGGCAGAGAAAGGGCCAAATTCTACACTCATCCATTCATCCACTGATTCATTCACAAATTCATTCATTCTTTCATTCATTCATTCATCAGGATTTGTTGGTCGAACAGCAGTCCAGGTTTTGAGTTAGGTTCTAGAGATACAAAAGTGAATAATGCTTGCTTTTTTCTCCCTAACAACTAACCGTAGTACAACACAGCAAGAGCTATAAGGAAATGCTTCTGAACTGCACTTTCCTGCAATACAGGTGCACACATTAGTCGATATGAACCAAGTCTGGGTGACATGGCTGGGCAGCACACCTGATAGATAACTTTTTCAGCATTTTGTGCTTTTCTACATATCTTACGTTCCCTTAATCCTTAAATGAGAAACCTAACTCCAGCTTCCCTGAGACACCAAGGAAGAGCGGTAATCCAAGTCCTCCGAAGTTTCATCCCAGTTTAGGCACATGTTTCTCCTCCCCTAAGGTGGCCATCGAGTTTCTCCCCCCACAATTGGTGGCACTCTGTCTGCTGCCTGGGGGCTTCCTTTGGTAGCTGCTGCCGATCCCTTCCACCACTATTTTCCTTTTCTGGAGTTGACTGGGAAGTCCTCGCTTCATACAAGAGCTTGGGGCTCCTCATTCAGCTGCGGGACAGGAACAATCCTTGATGGTATTTTAATCTCCTGTCTACAGGAATTT
This sequence comes from Glossophaga mutica, assembly GCA_039655065.1. Lineage (NCBI taxonomy): Eukaryota > Metazoa > Chordata > Mammalia > Chiroptera > Phyllostomidae > Glossophaga > Glossophaga mutica. The sequence goes on along the minus strand of CM077305.1, from coordinate 138,834,469 downwards.
AGGTCCAAGATTCCTGGGGTTTGTTTTGAAGACATTTGAATGGTCCTTCCTAGATTTACACTAAAAATTACTTTTCCCCTCTGACCCAGAACTAGATCATACCTTGGTGGTTCTCAACAGGACACCTCTGCATATTCAGGGCACTCAGCCCAGAGGCAGGCATTAATTTTGGTCTCCCTACATTGTCTTAATCCAGGTATTGAAGGGTCTGATTACATATCTATCAATCAGTCTATCACCTAACTCTCTCCATACATTTGTGCCTTCTCTTTCTCTCATGGAGAGACTGTTCCTTCACCCCCCAGAGTTTCCACGATCAGAGTTAGATATGCCTCTTCCCCGTGCAGTTACAAGAGCGAGCAGGTGTCTGCAGACATTCCACCCTGCTGGGTCCAAAGCAGCAGGAGCAGAAAGCTGAATCCACGTAATTCCCTATATTTGTGACAGTCTTAGTTCCAACAAACTAGAGAAACTCCTAGGAACCCTTGCAACTTTTCAGAGTGAAGAGAAAAATTTTTACTTGCTCTTTATATTTATACCAGAACCCGTCAAACGTTTAAAATTGTTCCCACAAGGTAGATGGGAAGGGAAGATAATAACTGAGTTACTTATTTAGCGCACCTGAGAACAGAGGCACACGACGCATTGGGCAACTTGGTTACATTTGATCTTATTATCCCCAACTGGTTACATCTGCCATGAATGCCCAAAAGTAGGAAATGTTCTAAATAGCAGAGAAGATTGACTGGTTGGCCCTCTGCACACAGCCTACGATTTATAAAACGAAGCATTCCCCAACCTCATCCCAGTCAAAGGGATATACTTCAGTCTTTTCAGAATTTTTGCATGAACTCTTACAAAGTCATACAGGAATTCTTTCAATGACCAGGATGTGCTTGAGAACCAACAAGGTCAAACCCAAAATCTCTGGGTCTTTAATCAATGGGCAAATTCATTAACATCTACTATGCCTCTGGCACATTAGTAAACCCTGAAAGGTCACAGAATGCAAAGAATGCTTGATCCTCAAGTACTATGGTATGGGAAACAGATACTCCTACTACTGCAAAGAGAAAGAGCCTCAAGGAGTCCTTGGCACATGGAAAGCCCCTAACAAATGGCACCTTTGGTTACTAGCCTTGAGCTATAATGGAGGCACACTAGGCCTTGGCAGCACAGTGCCAAGAGAACTGACGTAGGGAAGATGTGTAGGATTCTACAGAAGAGGGGCCTTGATTCCAGCATTGGGGCAGGGCTTCCAGGGCAAAATGAAAGAGGTTCCAGGTGGAAGGAATAGCACAGAGAAAAGCAAAGAGTTGAATTTGCCTTTTCTAAAGGAACCCTTAAGTGGGGTCGGTGACAAGATGAGATGGAATAAGATGCAAATATAAAGGCAAACTGGACACAGATGATGGAGAACCGTAGAGTTCAGGATTTATTCTATAGACAATGGGGGGCAAAATGGAGAGTGAAGTAATCAAACTTGTGATTTAAAAAGATCACTGTTGGGGGAACAATAAAGACTGGGTGGGGTTGCTGAGAGACAGGAAGTGCAAGCTTGCGTTAGGAGGCTGTGCTGTGGGAAGGGGGAGACACGAGGAGGAGGGGGCCTGCGACCGGCAGTGCCTGCAGAGGAGGTGGACATGGGGAACATTTAAAAGACAGGCTTTTCCGTTATGAATTACTGTGCTGTCATTCTTTCCAAGTTAATGGGTTTAGTTTTCAATGATGCTCATATCTATAAACTGCAAATTCTTTGGAAAAAAAACAAAACAAAACACAAGACTAGATTTTGCCAGCTCTGTACCTTGCCTGGGAGGACCAGCCTGTTAGACTTTGCAGCTGCCACTTGCTGGCAGCTCTCTGAGTTACTGGCCCCAGGAACCAAAGGGTTTTGCTAAACTGTCTTGAAGTGATGACAAGTACCACGCCGAAGTTTCATCGCACTTTTTCAGAGAGATTAGGGTAGTTTTTTTCTTGGGTTATAGGAATGAACATTTAAAAAGTGGCTCATTTCAGCTAACAAAAATGAAATGTTGCATTCTAGATAAAAAAAGCAGGAAGAGGATGGAGAGAAACCGAGGCCAACGAGGGCAAGACCCCTGGTGCTCCTCTTACATTTTGCAGATCAGCCGAACCTAACAAACAGTCTGTTGTCGGTCATAGAACGGTGAACACAGCACCCGCACTGTGGCCCCATTATCTGAAATCTCTGGCCTTCACTGTTAACAGCAGCATAAACAACCATTGTTTGGTGCTAGGTTTGATGTCTCATGGATGACTAGTTTAGCTTCAGTTTAAATCACGTCCTCAGAAATTAAAGGGGAAAATGAGACCCTGAATTTGGCAACTCTCTACCTTACACACCCTTCCTGTAATCGATCCATCCAAACACCATGAGCTCTATCTATAAATCCGTTCAAATACAGCCTAAAGTGACCACTCCATGCCACTCTGCCACTGCCACCATGGCCCAGCCCTCAGTCCCCTTGCCTGGGTTCTACATTAACCTCTTGGCCTTCTCTGTTGACCGTCCCCTACCAGAGGCAGCCAGCATCTTCCTTTTAAAGAATAAATCAGATCAAGTCACTCCCCTGCCCAAGAAGCCTAAATGGCTGCTCATCACACTGAGAATAAAATCCCAGTCCGCACCAGGCCCTCCAGCCCTTCCTGGCCCCAACCCTGCTACTCGTCCAACCTCATCTCTCAGCACCTTCCCCTCACTCCCCCGCCCCAGCTCCTCTGGTCTCCTTCCAGTCCCTTGTACACACCAGACACTCTCCTGCTGTCCCTCTCTGCATTTGCTGAACCCTCTGTCTATAATGTTGTTCTGTCTATGGCATGCACCCAGAACAGCACTTCCCCCTCTATCTCACCCCTTTCCATGCTTTATTTTTTTCCCGTATGATTTTTCCTGATATTTTATTATATAATTGTTTATTTATCTCCAGCTCTGGAATATAACCTCCATCAAGGATTTACTGTTTCATTAACTGCTTTATTTCAGTGACTAGAATACTGTCAGGCACAGATTATGTTCTGAAATATTTGTTAAATACATGAAAGACTGACTGACTGGCTGAATGAATGAATGATATACTAGCCTCACTTCCTAACCCAGACTTATTCCCCCTCCAGTCCTGAAATAACTATTCACCTAATTTACGCTTACAGCTTATCAAAACCACCCTAGGCCAACCTGGCTTAAGTGATTTCCCACTAAGCGAGGGGATGGAGCAAGAATTGGAGCTGTGAAAGGTCGTACATTTTCAAGACATCAGATTATGCTCTCGGAGCAGTTCGGTTTCTGTCAAGAACCCAACAGCTGCACCCACTCTGCCTCAGGAGGGGAACTGAAAGTGTGCACCATTTTAACAATAAACTTTGAACAATTAAACAAAGATAGGCCATGACTCTGAATGACCTCAACCTACTCCATAAATGCATTACACAAACTAAATATAACCTTAAATAACTAATGTATGATTTCAGTCTTTTGATTAAAAAACTCAATCAGTACCTGTATGGGAGAAAATAAAAATAAAAGCTAGCGTAATGCTAAAGGAACCAAACTACCTCCAAAGGGCGCACTAGTCAAAGGCCAGAGCGCCCTCTACTGGCCACTGGTAGCTAATAAACTATGGCAGGGAATCACAAAGAAAGCAGCTTTACATTCAAATCCATAAATGAGATTATTAAAATAATCAAATAAAATGGACTATGGCTATTATAAGGGGAAAGACCCAATCCCTGTTTTCAAGGGGGGTTGACGATTGCTATGAGGAGCAGAAACAGAATTACATCAGAGTGGATAAATGATGCCATCTAGAACACACTGTGGAGGGATGCCTGCGCTGAGATTTGTAGAGGGAGTAGGAGTCATCCAGGGGAAGGGAGCACTATGTACATGGAGGTTATGGTCCAAGTGATGGGCCCATGGACATAGAGGTGACAGAGAACATGTTCAAGGGTGCCAGGAGGTGAAAGCTGTGACAAGCACCCTTGGCTGCCTACTCACCAGCCATTTCCCAATCTGTTTTTCCTTGCTTGTGTGCTTTCATCTTAGCAGCAAAAAGACACTGATTTTTCTAATTGATCCTATGGCTAGAGATGGCCATGTAACCCAGTCCAGGCCGATGAGCTATAAAGGACCATGTGCTGAGCAATGGTGGAGACAGCCATGAAGAGGGCCCAGTGTCCTCAATCTGCTTGCTGAAGTTGTAAAGATGTGATCCTTGGAGCTGCTGCAGAGATTGGGTGGCTATGAATGGAGGTATCGTCAACACAGTGAGGATGGTGGTCTTGGATGACATTACAGAGCTGCTGAACCACCCCGGGACCCAGCTGTGGACTTTCTTGTTATGAGGGAAAAAATAATCCATATGGCTTAAGCCACTCTCCGTTAAATATTCGGGCATTTACAGCCAACACACACTCATTGGTAATGCTCTTATTCTATGACATGAAGAGTAGTGGAAGGTTTTAAAAAGGGCTGCAATACAATAAAATTTGCATTTCAGAAAATTCAGACTAATAATAAGAATGGAAGAGGTCAACAGAAGAGGTCAGAAGGCCAATTAAAATACTTACAAATTTTTAAATGTGGATAAAGGGAATTAGGTGGAAATTAGTGTCTGACTTCTGAACTGCTAGGAATGGAACAGAAGGCAGATATAAAAAAATATTTAAAAAGTAAAATAAATAGGATTGGGTCATTCATTGAGGGAGCTAGAAAGTGAGATGAAGGGAGTGAATCCCAAGTTTGAAGTTTGGATAACAAGGTAGATGAACAGGTCACTGTTTGGTATGAGGACTTTAGGGGAAGGAGCCAGTAAGATGGATGCCAACCATGAATTCTGGTTTGAGGAGCCAAGTGGAGTCCAGTGAGCAGTTGAATTTTACATCCTGAGCTCAGAAAACTTGGCCTTAAGATGAAGATGTTTGACACAGCCACATGGTCATGGGAAGGGAAGCCACAGAAGTAGATTCAGTCATTTTGTATGTGTGGTGGGGGTGAGGGGGTGGGGGTGGAGCACACACAGTGTGAAGAAAGCAGAGAAGAGGGTCAGGGAAGGGACCCTGTGCGGGCCAACGTTCAGAGACAGGTGGGAAGGGAAGCCATGTTGACCTAAGAAACAACAAAGAAAGCAAGCAAAGAGAATGGAGTGATCCCCATGATAAAGAAGCAAGAATTAGTGAAGCTGAAGGGATGAAATGAGTATGACCCAAGCAGACTTTTCTTTCAAGATGCCCATGGAAAGAAGGGGAGGGATGGAAGAATAGTAAAGAAGGCATGGGGCCCAGGAAGGGGTAAATATTCAAGATGTGGAGGTTTGAATGTGTTTACATGTTGAGAGGAAAAGCAGCAGAGAAGGTGGAGCAGAGGTGTGAGAAAGAGGAGGGAGGTGACAATCCCAAACCTGAGGTCCCTGACCTTTGAGGTAGAGGGAGGCATGAACCTTGCAAACAAACTCAGAACAGAGTTCCTTCTAAAACAAATGAACTCATTGGTGGAAAATTCAATCCCAGTCAATACTGGAGCTCTCCCACATCCCAAGAATCGTGCAAGAATCCCAGCACAATATCAAAACATCTAAATGGCCCCTGGTTGTTAACCACAGTGGTTAGCACAGAGAGGCTCACTTTTTGAGCGTGCAGAGCCCATTCTGCTTTGAATGAGACTGAGCCCCAGGCCTGGAGGTCAGCATCCTTAGATGTATCACAAAAACAACCCATATCCCCCAGGTCACCACCACGGAGTCCCCGTTACAGGTGGAAGTTCCCCTCTCCTCTCCACCTCCAGGCTCCTTCCGACATGCAGGAAATCATTCTTTAATCTTCTTGCCTTTATAGGCCATCCTTTCATTATCTGCCCACTCTTCAATAAGCTGAAGTATTTACAAAGAACAGGACTTCCAGGAACCTGCTTTTCACCCTTCCACAAACCATCTCTGGGGCAAGAGGTGGTGGGAGTGAGGGTGGGTGAGGAACACAAGAAAAGCACAACCTGATGTTACAATGAATTATTCTGTCACAGGGGTAGTATCCAACATTCAGGTGGAGAAATGAATCCTTCACAAGAGAAGAAAACCTCTTCTACTGGATGTTGCTAAGTTGTCAGTAGGGAGAGGGCAGAAGTTTAAGAATTTTCCAACTTGAGAGAAAGGCTGTCTGCTGAAATTGATAGAGATGGCATAATGCAGGGGTGGGTACCCCAAGAGTTGTGGTGCGTGTCGTGAAGTAGCTGCTGTGAGAAAGGGGAGAGGGAATGTGGAAATATTACTAGGCAATGTTGAGTCCTTGGCGGGAGTTAAAAAAAATACACATTGTACGGTGTGCATCTGCATCACCGTGTGATTTTCTCCAGCATGCCTGGCAACCCTAGGGTGGGAAAGAAGAAAGAGCACAGTTGGCTGCCTCATGGGATGGGGTGGGATGGAGTGGGGTGGGGTGGGGTGTGGTGGGATAGGATGGGGTGGGGTGGGGTGTGATGGAATGAGATGTTGCCAGATACATGGCAGAAAGGCAAATGGGCAAAGGAGACCAGGGGACTGGCTAGAAGCAAGGGTGTCAAACTCATTTTCACTGGGGGCTACATCAGCCTTGCAGTTGCCTTCAAAGGGCTGAATGTAATTTTAGGACTGTATAAATGTAACTACTCCTTAACAGCTAAGTGAGAGCTTGGCACTGCGGCAGGGTAAAAACAAGGTGCCAGGCCAGATAAAACAGGGTGGAGGGCCGGATTCGGCCCACGGGCCTTGTGTTTGCCACCTGTGGGCTAGAGGCTGGTTAGAGCAGGGAAACATGCAGGCAGAGAGGAGATACTGCAGATCTCTGAGGAAACGCAGCTAAGGCTGGTGGTAGCAGACTAGAAGGGAAAATCACTGGAGGTGAAAATACCAAGGACCTGAAAGACCAGGCAGTTGGACTGGCTATTCACGCCTTGAAGGTAAGCAGGATGACAGCAATATAGTGGAAAGACCTCTCTGAGGTGCTTGTCGAAGTCATGAGCGAATGTGGTGGGTGGTGGGTGGTGAGTGACAGGGAGAAAAATAACGACAGTAGAGCCAGACATCTTGAGCCTCCCTCGCTGTGGGAGGGTTGGTCCCAGAGGTCGGCAGAGTGCTGGTTTGGAAGCAGCGGTGGAACTTGGACGACGCTGACCCCACGGCTCTCAGCAAGCTGTTCTCAGCATCGCCACTCACCCACGGGGTGTCGCCCAAAAATGCTAGGACCACAACCCAGAGACTCCGAATGGCACTCTGGTCCAACCTACCCCACAATTTTAGATGAGAAAATGAGATCCAAGAAAATGAAAGTGCCTTATGAAGGTCTTATCTCCCCAGACTGCCGTCCGGTAGTCTCTCCACTACCCTTCCCTGGTGCTCGTTTTGGGCTTTCTTGTTTTGTAGTTGCATTAACACTAAGCAAAGAAAGAACACACCATTCCTCTGAAAAAGTTACTTGGTATAAAATGCTGTTGCCAATAATAATAGTCTGTTGAAAGCCAGAGCTACACAGGTTTTTGGGTTACATGGGTTTTGAAAGGACTAAGGGGAAATTATCAGTGGAGCCTGAACTGGAGCTGGTGCCCCACGTGGCCTGCATGGCCTCTCTAAGGTGGGCTCTCAGCCCCTGGGGACCTGAGGACTCTGTCCAGGCTGGAGGCAGGGGCATTGGGAGTGCTGGGTTTTGCTTTTTTTGCCCTGAAGCCCATTTTTGTTCTATATGGCCTTTTAAAGATGATGTCCCCTCTTCTCAAACACAGTTTAAGTACTGTTACGCTGGAGATAAATTCTCAGAGGCGGAAACTTTGCCAAGAACAAAAGGGCCTTTTGACAGAACTGCACTAAGTACAAATTTTAGCTGTTTCTCACTGTTGCGTGATGGTAGGGAAATTATTAAGCCTCTGTGTCTCGGCTTCCTCATACTTGAAATGGGGATTTCTAATAGGTCCTACAGCAATGGGTCATTGTAAGAGATTATGTGAAATAATCCAAGGAAAATGCTAAGCACAATTTCTGGCACACAAAATGTTCCCACCATAAGTTATTCTCCCTGGGCCTTAATTTCTTCATCTGTAAAGTGGGGATTGTTTGACTGAATTTTTTATTGTAGTTTTTCCATTACCATTTAGTCTCATTATACCCCTGTCCCCCCACCCCCCACAATCACCACACTGTTGTCCAGGAGTCTTTTTTCCTTTTTGCTCAATCCCTCCACCCCTTAAGTTCCCCCACCTTAGCTGTCAGCCTGCCCTCTATCTATGAGTCTATTTTGCTTATGAGTTCAGTTTGTTCATTAGATTCCACATATGAGTGAAATCATATGACATTTGTCTTTCTCTGAAGAGTTTATTTCATTTTAGCACAATGTTCTCCAGGTCCACCCATGCTGTCGCAAAGGGTAAAATTTGCTTTGTTTTTATGGCTGAGTACTATTCCATTGTGTAAATGTCCCATAGTTGTTTTATCCACTCATCTACTGATAGACAGCTGGGCTGCTTCCATATCTTGGTGATTGTAAATAACAGTACAATGAACATAGGGGTGATTATGTTCTTTTGAATTAGTGTTTTGGGTTCCTTCAGATATATTCCCTGAAGTGGAATCACTGGGTCATAAGGCAAATCCAATTTTAATTTTTTGAGGTATCTCCATATTCCTTTCCACAGTGGCTGCACCAGTCTGCATTTCCACCAATAGTGTAAAATGTTCCCCTTTCTCCACATCTTCACCAGCATTTGTTTTTTTATTTATTGATGATGGGCATTCTGACGGGTGTGAGATGATATCTCACTGCAGTTTTAATGTGAATTTCTCTGATGATTAGTGACGTTGAGCATCTTTTCATATGTCTATGGGCCATCTGTATGTCCTCTTTGGAGAAGTGTCTATTTAGGTTCTTTACCCATTTTTTAATTGAGTTGTTTGTGTTTGTGGTGTTGAGTATTGTAAGTTCTTTATAAATTTTGGATATTAACCCCTTTTCAGATGTGTTGGTGAATGTGTTCTCACATTCTGTGGGTTGCCTTTTTATTTTGTTGATGTTTTCCTTTGTTGTGCAAAAACTTTTTAGTTTGATGTAGTCCCATTCATTTATTTTTTTCTTTTGTTTTCCTTGTCTGGGAAGATATATCTGACAAAATATTGCTACAAGCAATGTCCAAGATTTTGCTGAGTACGTTTTCTTCCAGGATTTTTATGGTTTTGGGTCTAAAATTTAAGTCTTTAATCCATTTTTAATTTATTCTTGTGTGTGGTGTAAGAAAGGAGTCTAATTTCATTTTTGTGCATGATCTGTCCAATTTTTTCTAACACCATTTATTGAATAAACTATCTCTATATCATTGTATATGCTTGCTTCCTTTGTCAAATATTAATTGGCTATAAAGGGGTGATTTTATTTCTAGGTTCTCTATTCTGTCCCATAGATCTACATGTCTGTTTTTATGCCAGTACCATGATGTTTTAATTACTATGGACTTATAGTATAGTCTGATATTAAGTAGCATGATTCCCCCAACTTTGTTCTTCTTTCTCAGGATTGCTGTTGCTATGTGAAGCCTTTTGTGGTTCCATACAAATTTTTGAAATATTTGTTCTAGTCCTGTGAAATATGTCATTGGAATCTTGATAAGAATTGCATTGAATCTATAGATCGTTTTGGGTAGTATGGACATTTAATGATGGTAATTCTTCTTATACATAAACATGGTTAGTGTTTCCACTTATTTGTATTTTCTTCAATTTCTTTCTTCAATGTCTTATAATTTTCTGAGTACAGGTCTTTTACATACTTGGCTAGGTTTATTCCTAGGTATTTTATTCTTTTTGAAGCAGTTGTGAATGAGATTATTTTCTTAATTTCCCTTTCTGTTAGTTTATCATTGGCATGTAAAAATGCCACTGACTTCTGGATATTAATTTTGTATCGTTACTTTGCTGAATTCATTTATTAGTTCTAGCAGTTTCTTGGTGGAATCTTTGGGGTTCTTTATGTACAGTATCATGTCATCTGAAAATAATGACAGTTTTACTTCTTCCTTTCCAGTTTGGATGCCTTTTATTTCTTTCTCTTGTCTGACTGCTGTGGTTAGGGCTTCCAGTACTGTGTCAAATAAGAGAAGTGAAAGCGGACATCCCTGTCTTGTTCCCAATCTTAATGGGAATGCTTGTAATTTTTGACTGTTGAGTATGATGCTAGTGGTGGGTTTGTCATATATGGCCTTTATTATGTTCAGTATGTTCCCTCTATTCCCACTTTGCTGAGAGTTTTAATCATAAATGGGATGTTTATCGAATGTCTTTCCTGCATCTATTGATATGATCATGTGGTTTTTATCCTTCATTTTGTTTATGTGGTGAATCACATTTATTAATTTACAAATGTTATACCAACTTTGCATTCCCAGAATAAATCCCAATTTATCATGGTGCATAATCTTTTTGATGCATTGCTGTATTCGGTTTGCTAATATTTTGTTGAGGATTTTAGCATCTATGTTCATCAGGGATATTGGCCTATAAATTTCTTTTTTTTTTTTTTTGTAGTGTCTTTATCTGGTTTTAGAATTAGGACAATGCAGGCCTAGTAAAATGAGTTTAGGAGCCTTCTCTCCTTTTGAATTTTATGAAATAGTTTGAGTGGGAGAGGTATTAGTTCTTCTCAGAATTTTTGGTAAAATTCCCCTGTGAAGCTATCCAGTCCAGGGCTTTTGTTTGTTGGGAGTTTTTTTATTGCAATTTCACTAAGTGTAACCCAACTATTCAGATTCTCTGATTCTTCCTGATTTAGTTTTGAAAGATTGTATGTTTCTAAAAATTTATCCATTTCATCCAGGTTGTCCAGTTTATTGGCATGTAGTTGTTCATAGTATTTTCTTATAATGCTTTGTATTTCTTTGGTGTCAGTTGTTATTTCTCCTCTTTCTTTTCTGATTTTATTTATTTGGATCCTCACCCTTTTTCTTCTTGATGAGTCTGGTTAAAGGTTTATCGATCTTGTTTATCTTTTCGAAAAACCCTATCTTGGATTCATTGATCTTTTGTATCATTTTTTAGACTATATTTCATTTATTTCTGCTCTCATCTTTATTATTTCCATTCTTCTACTCACTTTGGGCTTTGTTTTTATTTTTCAAGTTCCTTCAATTGTAAAGTTAGATTGCTTATTTGAGCTTTTTCTTGTTCTTTGAAATAGACCTGTAATGCCATGAACTTCCCTCTTGGGACTGCTTTCCGAGTGTCCCACAGGTTTTGAATTGCTGTGTTCTCATTTTCATTTGTTTTAAGGTACCTTTTGATTTCTTCCTTGGTCTCAATGTTGACCCATTCATTGTTTAATAATTTGTTATTTAGCTTCCATATCTTTGCATGTTTTTCGGTGGTCAGAGAAGACGCTTGATATGATTTCAATCTTATAAAATTTATTGAGACTTGTTTTGTGTCATCACATGTGGTCTGTCCTGGAAAACATTCCATGTGCACTTGAAAAGTATGTATATTCTGCTGCTTTGGGTGAAATGCTCTGAACATGTCAATTAAACCCATTTGATCTAGTGTGTTATTTAAGGTCACTGTCTCCTTGTCAATTTTCTGTCTGGAAGATCTATCCATTGAAGTCAATGGGTGTTAAAATCCCAACTATCACTGTAATTGTTTATCTCTCCCTTTACGTACATCAAAATTTGCTTTACATATTTAGGTGCTCCTATGTTGGGTGTGTAAATGTTTACTAGGGTTATATCCTCTTGTTGGATTGTTCCCCTTATTATTATGTAGTGTCCTTTTTTATAGTGTCCCACTATAGCCTTTGTTTTAAAGTCTATTTTATTGGATACAAGCATTGCTACCCCAGCTTTTTTTCCCTTTCCATTTGCATGAAAGATCTTTTCCCATACTTTTTCTTTTAATCTGTGTGTATCTTTTGATCTAAGGTCAGTCTCTTGGAGACAGCATAGATATGGGCCTTGTTTTCTTTATCCATTCAGCTAGCTTCTGTCTTATGGTTGGAGGATTTAAGCCATTTACATTTAAGGTGATGATTGATAAATACATATTTAGTGCCATTGTATTGTTAGACTATTTTGGTTTTTTTTTCCTTTCTCTTTTTTTGTTGTTTTTCCCTCTTTTTCTTTTCGCTGCATTGCCTGGGTGTTTTACTGATTTGATCTTCCGCTTCATCTAACCTATAGTTTATTCTTTCCAGTGATTTATTTATTTCAGATATTGTATTCTTTATTTCTGACTGGTCCTTTTTTATGGTTTCTGTGTCTTTTTTTCATGCTGCTGAGTACCCTTATAATTATTACTCTAAACTCTCTATTTGATAAATTGCTTCCCTCCATTTCATCTAGTTCTTCTTCTGCTGGAGAATTCCTTTGTTCTTTTATTTGGAGCCTGCTTTTTTATCTTCCAATTTTGGCTGCCTCTTTGTGTTTGTTTCTGCATATCAGGTAGATCCGCAAAGACTCTGGTTCAGATCTTTGTCAGATGCTGCTTGTGACTGGCCCTGGGCAACCTGTTTGGAGCTGTCAGTGATGCGCAGCTTGTGGCTCCCTTTGCTGGGCCTGGGTGTGTGCAGAAAGAACCAGGCTGCACACCAAGGCCAGCTTTACCAGCACCAGGCCCAGAGGAGGGTCAGCTAAAGTTTCAGAGATCCCAGACATCCAACTGATTATAGTTGCCAATTAATTATATAGCCTCAAGCTGTAATCGGCAGCCTGGCTTAAGCTCCACAGGGTGGACAGAATAATTCCTGTGGGTGGGGATACTGCTTCACCTCAGGCTGATGCCATTCAGAGAGCAGTGATTTGCCTGAGAAAGGAGGCCTCTGCAGTATAGGGAATGACTCAGCACAGGGATTCTGGCATCTGTTCCTTCAGTTCCCTCTCCTGAGCCACTAACCCCAGACTCTCCTGATGCCTTGGTAGTCTACTCTGCCCTCTCTCGGCCAGATCCCAGGGTAAGTGGCTGCAAGTGAAATTTTGTGTGTTGACCCTTTAAGAGGCTGTCTGCATCTCCATCCATCTCTCCCTGGCAGGCAGAAAGTCCACTGCTTTTCACAGCTGAATGTTATCTAGGTTCCTTTCCCAGATCTGGTATTGTAGGCTGGGGAGCCCAGCTTGGCGTTTAGACCCCAACTTCTCAGAGGGAACCCCCAACCGTGGAAATCGACCTCTAGAACTTCAGCCACCACCCACTGAAGCCCAGCCAGCCCTCTCACTCCTCCTCTATATTCCTTGTTGTGGTGAAGCAGTTTCTTCTGTCTGTCTGTGGTTGGAAGGCTTCTCTCCAGCTAGTGTTCAGTTGGTTATTCAGGGTGATTTCTGTACAATTTAGTTGTAATTACAGATTGGTCCTGGGAGGAGGTTAGTGTATAGCTTTCGCTTACTCCTCTGCCATCTTGGGTCTCTGATTGAATTTTTATGTTTCCAAAATTCATATGTTGAAATCTCAACTTTCAATGTCAGCTATGTGGAGATGGGGTCTTTGGGAGTGATTAGGTCATAGGGGTGGAATGCTCCTGAGTGGATTAGTGCCTTTACAAAAGAGACTCTAGAGAGCTTTCTTGCCCTTTCTACCGTGTGAAGACACAGTGAGAAAATGACTATTAACCAGGAAGCAGGCTTCACCAGACACCGAATCTGCTGGCAGCTCTGTCTTGGACTTCCCAACCTCTAGAACTGTAAAAAATAAAAGTCTGTTGTGTGAGCCACCCAGTCTATGTTACCTTTGTTATAGTGCCTGAATAGACTAAATCAGGGATCAATAATAGTTCTTAATTGGATGTTTATGAGGTACTCTGAGAAACCACTCATGTAAGATGTTTAATGCTATTCTTGGCATATAATATGCACTTAATTAATGCTGTTATAATTCATTTTTCTATCATTTCTCTCTCTCTCTCTCTCTCTCTCTTTTTTTTTTACCAAAACACACTACCTCTCCTCCATTGACTGATGTGAGGTGAAGGTGAAAGGAAGTTCTGTGCGTCCCCAGAAGTAAAAGCATGTAGCCAACCTCCTCAATAAAAATACTGTAGAGAGCTTCTTTCTCATGGTAGTACTAGCTAAAGAGACTTTAAAACATGGTGTGGCACCACTTAAGAACTGCATTGCTTTACTGTTAGCTGGAACATATGGTGGCACATGGTCTTATTGTCTGAGCAGCAGTTGGATTTAGTCACTCCACTTTTTAGTCTGTCTTGGTAATAGTCCCAACCAGGCAAATGCTGAGATATAACTTTGTCAGGCAAATTCTGAGATACAACTTTCTCAGAAGACAATCAGCTCTGTGAATCAGGTGTTCCCTCTGAAGATTCCACTGTTCATCTTCAGGTTGGAAGAATGAAGTGAATCACATTTGGAAAGAAAAGTCAATGATCCTCTTCAGATGCGGGGACAAAGGCCAATAAAAGTGCAATATTCATGCACTTCAACGAATGCTGAGGACAAGGCCTCGAGTTCCCCCAGCTAATGATTCCAGAATACTTTAGCTGACTTACTTCAGCAAACACATTCAATGACATAGTTTTAAGAGAAAAGGTGATGTTAATTCATTTATAAAAGGGAGTTTTGCTCTTTACACAACTTGAGCAGTCTCCAGCAATGTCCAGGGAAGGGGAACTTGACCGATAAAAAGGTGCATTCCAGACCTCCTAGTAGGAATGGCCCCATGGAGGAAATAATTGCATCAGGCTATTAGAGCATGGTAAAGCCCAGCATGATCGAGAACTAAGTGAACTCAGATTAAATTTTAGCTTTGTGCACAGCTCACCTGTGGGGGGTTGGTGGGGAAACATGGTCTTTCCAGCCTATGTGATAGTTTTTCCACCAGCTGGCATCCCACATTCCTTGGGTAAATGTTTAACCATTGTTAGATAAATAAATCCTAGCTGCCAGATCTCCTGAGACCCAATACACAGGGCTGCTCATGTGAGAAACAGTTTACTCACACAAATCAGTGCCTGAAATTTGAAGCATCTGGCCCAGTGACTTCAATTTTAGGCTTATATTTATAACCAGTTTGATTTCTCTGTTAATTTATAGCATGTCTCACCTGATCAACAGTCCCACTGGCCTCTCATCGCTCCTCAGCTTTAGCCCCTCTGGAGGATGCCAGCCTGTTTCTTTAGGGAGACTGTAGGGACCTTCCTGAAATAGTTAGGGGGCATTCCCTAAAACCATAGACATATCCATATTGTCACTGTAACCTCTGTGATGCTAACTATGTGCAACTTGACTGGGCCACAGGGCCAGTTGAAACATTATTTCTGGGTGTGTCTGCAAGGGTGGTTCCAGATGAGATTAGCATTTGAATCTGTGGATTGGTACAGTAGATAGCCCTCCCCAGTGTGGGCGGGCATCATCCAATCCATGGCAGGCCTGAACAGAACAAAAAGCACAGGAAGGAGGATTCAGTTCCTTCCCACTTATCTGCTTAAACTGCAACATCAGCCGTCTCCTGCCCTTGGACTTAAATGTCCACCATCAGTCCCGCCGGTTCTCAGGACTTCAGACTTGGCCTGGAATTACACCACTGGTTTTCCTGGGTTTCCAGTGTGTGGATTCAGACTGTGGAACTTCTCAGCCTCCATAACTGCATGAGCCAATTCCTCATAAAAAATCTCCTTTATATATAAGGATAGCTAGGTGAAAAGATAGATAGATAACAGATGACAGATAGATGACAGATAGATAGATACAGACAGACAGACAATCGTTTCTATTTCTCTGGAGAACCATGATTAATATACCCTTCAAATTTTCTAAAAATCTACAGCATCTTTTCATGGAATTAGTAACTATCAGAGCCTATGTATTACTTATGTAAATTATAATTGAATAACTTAGCATTCTTGTTAATTCAAAAGATACAATAACTGTCTACCTCTCAGGCTGTGGTCTTGAGATTCTATTTCCTGCTACAGGAACCAGAGCTCCTTGAAGAAATGGCCAATTCCAGTTCTGAAGCAGGAAGCCTGCCCGATGAGCCTCTATACCAGAAAACAAGGCCTACGAGAGAGACTTTTAGGGCTGTGTCAAAAGGACTCAGACAAACAAAAATCAGTAGATACATAACCCTAAATATACCCTGATGTCACACAAGGTCTCTGGTTCTGGGAAGCTCATTGGGATTGAAAAGATGAAAGCGGTGTTCGTAGCTGGGCTCCATAGGACTTTCCAAAGGAGAAAATCTTAAGTTACTTGTCCGAAGCAGAAAGAGTGGCAGAGCGCATCTGAGCCACAGTCCTTGAGGTGCAAACAAGAGTCAGGAGCCAGAGGGATCAGACGTAAACCCAAGGGCAGGCGAGATTATAAAAGGTGAATAAAACCAAGAGCCAGAAACCAGTTGGGAAACTGGACTGGAAGGGAAAGAGAGAGAGAATGATTGAGAGCCTGGGACTGGATATCAGAGGCAGGGTGGACAGTGAATGATTTCTGTTTGTCCAGCACTTCCCTTCCAACTGGGGAGCTGTTTCTTCCCCGACCCTGAACCTTGCATCTCCTACTCCACCAGGGAGGGCAATGACCAAGGCTGGAGCTCTCATGGGGCCCTACTCACCTAACCACAGTGACTGAACCATAGGGACTGGTCCAAGGGTGGACACAGACCTAAGCAGGGCTAGTTAGATTTCTCCCATGAGCTTTTTCTATTTGGATATTGGAGAGAAAGGGCCCCTCTTCCTGTGAGGATGAAGATGTGGATCTGTCAGCAATCACCTTCCCACAATGTGCCACCAGCACATTAATAGGAGAAATAAGCAGAGCTATTTTTTTTTAAAAGAGAGCTATAAGCCTCAATGACAATGCTTGAGCCCCTAGATCTAGTCTTGCCTGAAGTGAGTGCCATCCTTAAAATTACTAATGATATGTAAGTAATTACATATACCATTTCATCCATTTTCTCTTTTGTTTTAGTGCACCTTATTTTTTTTTTAAGATTTTATTTATTTATATTTAAAGAGAGGGGAAGGAAGAGAGAAAAGGAGAAACGCATTAATGTGTAGCTGCCTCTCCTGTACCCCCAACAGGGGATCTGGCCTGCAACCCAGGCATGTGCCCTGACTGGGAATCGAACCGGCAACCCTTTGGTTCACAGGCCAGCTCTCAAGCCACTGAGTCACACCAGCCAAGGCTGTTTTAGTGCACTTTAGTTTACTGTTGCTTTCACCCAAGAGTTTCACTTCTATAAGGTATAGAACAAGTATGAGCTATATTCACTCCAAGTCTCAAGGGCATGGCTTGTCCTGCCTGCTTAGCCTCCATTTACTTGTTTTCCCCAATGCACCATCTTCGTTCTTGAGATACCCATTGGCTCCAACCTTTTAAGCTCCTGCTCTCTCTTGGCATAAACAACAAATGGTCTGTTAGTGAATGTACTTGAATTATTCTATACTGGATGGAGTATCCAAATAACCAAACTCATCATCTGTCACTGTTTAATGCTATAACAGTTGCTGAAGAGAGGTGCCTAGCGCATCTGGAGAATACAACTCATCTTCCCATTGACTTTACCATTTCAGAAATGATTCATAGAGGAAGGCTTTGGAGCAGGAGTCAGAGAACTGTTTCTAGCCCCAGAATCTGTGCACTTTGGTTTGGTCTGATTAAACCACATGGCATGCCCACTCTGCCCAACACGAGTTTAAACACTTCACATATGTTAACTCATTTAATCCTCTACAGCTTATCAGAAAAATGAGGTAGGTGGCATCACATCCCTATTTTACAAAAAACTGAGGCATAGAGAGTTTAAGTAGTCTACCCAACATAAAAAAGCTAGTGAAATGGGGATGGAGGTATCATGTGCTTTGAATGTGGGGACTTGTGTTCCTCATTCACATAATACGAGTTACTTGGAATGCTGTAGGTTTTGATGCAAGGAGAGAATGGGCTTTGTAGTCAGAAATATTTGAGTTAGAATTCTGAACCTCAGGTACTTCTTATGTAAACTTGACTAATACCTTTCTCTTGGGCTTGTTGTGTGGGTTAAATGAGAGCATATATGTTAGCAGCTATGGAAACCCTTGGGAAATCTTCCTGTGAAACAGAGACTTGAACAGATTATTACCTATAGATTTTTAAACAAGACACATGCAACATCTTTTCCTAGGCAACAGGCCTCTTATATGAAGCAATGGAAGAACAAAATGTTAAAAAGCCCCCTTTGGTTAGAAATCATGCTTGCTTGATTTTTATGTTTCTATAAAAGCACAGGAAGTTATCTGCCACAAATGAGGTAAGAGAGTTGCAATTAGATATCACCACGGGCCTACAATTTCTGCCCTGAGGAAAGATAAATATATGCGCTAGAACCTGTACTCACTCCCCCAGGAAATACTCAGCAGGTGGCCCCACAGAGGCTTGGCCGTGTGTGCATCCAAAGCCCCTCTCCATCCCCAGTCCTCACCAAGGGAGCCTGGCTGGCTCTGGGGTCCGGATCGAGAAGACAATGCAAACACCCTGCCTTCAGCAAGGGCAGAAATCAAGGAAGTCAGTATCTGGACAGTGCCTGGCTCTGTATGGACAGGAACACAGGAGAAGGTGAGAACCTCTGACTTGTTTCTCACCCAGGAACCTGACAGTTCCATCACCTTGTGAATAAAAGAATCAGAATAGGGATCTAGTATAAACATGGCAGTGAGAGACAGAATTTTCCCAGCTCTACTCCAGGATGGTATAAAAGAAAAAACAGTGGAAACAATAGCAGCATGCATAATGCCATTCCAAGCAAAGCTAGCAGAAATATATAATCCTCAGCCTCAAAAATAAAAAATCTAACAAATGTGCAAAGTAGCCAAGTCAGGTGCAGAAGCTACTAAGGAAGAAGCTGTGCAGGGGCAATTGCTTAATGAGCTGGCCCAGGGCCTCAAAAGATGTCAGCAAGAATCTACTTCCTCCAGGTACTGGGCTTACAAGGATGTGATGGATAAATATCCCCTGAGTATAAGAAGAGTTGCAAGACCTGGGCAAAGAAGGGCAGAAATGGACTGAGCAGAAGCTATCTGGGAAGGGGATAGGTCTAGTGTGCACCACTTCAAAATCCTCTTGGCTCTACTTACTCCAGCCAAAACTGCAGCATCCACCTCCAGAGAAGCTTTCACTGGCTTTGCACAGATGCAGGTGGACAGAGCTTGCCTTGGCCCAAGGCTGCCTGCCTCACACTTCCTGGGAACCTTGTATTCAGCCATGCAAAACCCAGAAGTGTGGGGGACAGGAGCTAATAAATAAATGCTTCCTCCATTCATTCCCCCAAGTGAATATTCCTCCTTTGTAAATTCCAGTGGGATCAAGCACTAGTTGCCAACAGTAGGACACCTTAGTGATGCACCTTTACATGGGCCTTTTCTGCTTCTCTGTCTCAATTTCCTGCTTCTGGATATCCCAGCTACCCCCAAATGTACTCACATGCAAGCCTCTGTCTTGGGATCTGCCTATCAGGTATCAAGTTAAGAACATTAGTACCAGAAATTGCTGTAGGAAGCAAACTCTCAAAATGGAATTTTGGAGATGATTATCCCCCAGTCAGAGGGCAAGGACCCCATTTATGGTAGCCATTGAGAAACAAGGCATCACAATGAACTCTGACCTGTGGGGGAACAGGTGCAGGTGGACATGAAGAGCAGCCAACACCTGAACAGTAGAGGGAAGTGGTAACTATGAGGACTATGGTAGTCACTGGCTGTAGTAACTGTTTAGAGCATCCTGACAAAATGATAGCTACAGGTCAGTCAATCCTAAACTATTAAAAGTAGGGGGCCTCTAGAAAAACATTTAGAAAACTCTTATCTGCAGCAGTAGTGCAGCCTCAAAATCAAACTCAAAGCTGCAAAGAAAATTGAACACAATCTCGACAGTCCCCTATGTCATAGTCAGGATTAGTGGGGCCCAGAGGACTAGGATGGAGCCATTGGGCTGGACGAGGCTCAGAATCCTGAGCTCCTAGGCCCCCTAAATCATCCCCACTGAGAGAGGCCCATCTTCCCTGCATTTCTCCAGAGGAGAGCTGCCTCCCTTTCTTGAAGATCCTGCAAAGACTTCACCAGGGGCTGCTACTTCGCAGGTCCTGCTCTGCTGCCTTTCACTGACTCTTAGCTGACAGTGTCACCCAGAGCAGAGAAATGCAGTTCTGGCTCGGAGAAGCAGCCTACCCGTGACAGGAGGAGAGGGCTAAGGCCTACTGGCAGGAACCAGGGGAAGACACGGAGGGGGCGGATCTCCAGAGTGCTGAACCAGGGATGGGTGTGTGGAATATAAGGCTGAATGAGGGAGCGGCTGTAAGGATGGGAGGACTGTCCTATGACTCAGCATTCAACATCTGGAGGACCCCTCCCCACCAGCATCACTGAAGCTTGGGTAAGGTGATGGCCTACAGCAAATGAGCTAGAGCTGCTAGAGCTGCTTGGTCTGCACATTGTTGAGAGAGGTGCACAGATTCATGGAAGTGAGCATGTCAGACGGAATATTTTTCCAGATAGGTGGCTAATTATGACAGTGCCCATTATGACTTAAACCAGTGATTTTCAAGCAGTGTGCCGGAAGAGTTTTAAAACACGCACTACCTGCGTGACAACGATCGACACAGCAGCAGCTATCCGGTGTGAATGAATCAAAACTGTACCTTTTTTTGTGAGATTGGCAAAAAACATATATTTTTTGGTGCGCTGCAGAATTTTAGTAATTAGTTTATGTGCGCCATGAGATGAACAAGGTTGAAAATCGATGATGTAAACCACTGTCCTTTCCACTTCGCTAAAATGTCTCATTTAACTAAAATGTCTCACTTTAAACATTATTCACAGATTAGGGAAAACTTAAGATCTGCTTCTACAGTCCAAAGACAATAAAACAGTCAGGGAAATGTGTCAGATATTTAACTGATTGCAATTTTTTGTTTATTTTAGGTTTTTGGTTTTTTTTTTTAACCAGCAGAGGGCAACCTAACTCTCATTAAACTACTTTGAGGGGGGAAAGGAAAAGAAAGAAAAAAGAATTTAAAAGACAATATGGGGTGGGCAAAAGTAGGTTTACAGTTGTGAGTTTGGGAAACGTAGTTTATCCTTGTATTATTTATTATTGTATTATTTACTTATATTATATTATAATAATGTCTTCCAATAACACATTACTATACACCCATAATAATCACTTAGCACCATCATTTGGGTGACTGGGTATGTTAGGTCAGCCACAAACCATTTTCCTCCTTCCCTTGTGCCGCCCTCCTCCTCCCATCCTCATTTCCTACATAACACATTCCAATCCTTTGATGTTTCTCAAATAAAAGTCAAGGCAAGAGAAAGGCTGTGTTACTGCTAATGTCAGGGACCAACTCATGTGTTGTGCAACACCAGTAACACTCTTTTCATGAGAAGCACTGGCATTACAAGGGGAGAGGAGGCTGGTTCCTCTTTTCCCCTTTGCAGTTGCCCACCACCACCTGTGTCTATTAACTAACCCGCTCCCATGGACGCACAAATCTGAGCATTCCCTACTCTGAAGCAGGGTTTCTCAGAGTGTGTTCTGAAGACTGCCGACCTACATCTAGAGGGTGGGGGAGGATGCCTGCTAACCCTGGGGATACTGGGCCCCACTCCAAACAACTGAATCAGAATTTCTGGCATCAGGACCCAGGAATCTACATCTTAGCATGCATCCCCTGTGACCCTGACAGGAACAGAAGTGTGTGATCCATTGATTTAGGTAAGAAAAGCAAGAGACCTGACTCTAGCCCCATCTGAGGCACCTGAGTCTATCTTTAGACGTACAACTCTCTGATTCCCTCACAAAGCGGGAGTGGACAGCAAAACATGAAGGAACAGCCAGAAAGGAGGAGGAAATTCTCAGTCAGCACATGCTCAGACCAGCATCATCAATATCAGATCTATGCACCAATACATATGAAAAAACACCTTGGATGCTGTGGATATGCAGTATCACTCTGAGTGAGGGTAGAAACACATGCATCAGATGTTACTTAATAAATGTGAATGTCTTTTATAAAAAAAGCAAAATGGAAAATCAGAACAAGTCAGCCAACAACTGGCTGCTTATCTAAAATATTTTTATGTAGACTAGAGCTTTCCAATCTGACCTGAATCTGAGGATCCCTTGGGCAGCTTGCTGAAAGACACTGACACAGACTCCAGAGCATGTTTAATCAGCCTCCACTGCACACTGAAGTGGGACTTCTCAGCTGGGCAAAACAAAACAAAAAACAAACCCCGCCCCCAACCCACAAAAGCTTGGATTCCTATTCGGTGTATGAGCGCAAAGAACAACTGGAAAAATAATAGACTAATGCATCCATGTGTTGTGATTGTTCTCAACACCAAAGGCAGTGCCTAAGTATCAGGAAGCAACTGGCTCTTCCCTAAGTTTAATGGAGCAATACTCCCCAGCTGCGACCCAGGGACCAGCAGATACATCGCTGTGGGACTGACCACCAATGCAGACTCTCAGGCCCCGCCTCACACCTACTGAATCAGGATCTCTGGGAGTGGGTTTCTGAGTGACTTTGATGCATCTTAGAATTTTAGAAGGATTTAGTAAGCTGTTTCCTAAACCTTCTTAATGGGAAATACACTTTCCTAAGCCCCTCAATGATAACTCTGTTCTGAGAAGCTGAAATGGGAACCTGGAAATCTAGCTTGTGCAAGTGCCCACTGGAGACTCTTAACAGTGGGCAAGTTCAGGGGACTTCAGACACTCACAGGTTTCTCCATGTGTCTGACGAAGGAAGTGTTTTGATAAAAGATGCAAGAATCACTGGTGAGCCTTTTTAAAAATACAGATTCACTGGCAATTTTCCACATTCGAATCAATCACTGTCTGGGATCAGCGGCAGAGCAGTGAATAATGCATCTTGCTCTCCTGCAGTCAGTGACATACAAGGAGAAGGGGGTAAGTTTTCAACAGGGATGGCTCTGCACCTAGAGATGCTGGGTGCTGCTGCTGAGAGCCAGGTCCTCAGCAGAGAGCCAGCACCGGGCTCGCACGGAGTGCTGAGGGAGTGTTTTCTGGGGCACCAGCAGCAGCGTGTGGGCAAGCACACCTGGTGGCCAAGGTGATCAGAACCAGAGACCCTGCCCCACAAGCAGAACCAAGGGAGACTGCCTGCCAACTCCGATGGGGATGGGGACAGCAGCCATACTTAATTTGTTTAGAAAAACAAAGAAATGTGACATTTCCTTTACCAGCCACACATGGAAAATTTTTTAAGTAAACTGAAACACTAGAAGGGAAATAAAGCATAAAAAATGCTTTTAAAACTCCTCTTACTTTCCCTTCTGCCTCATCTCATACATCTGATATTCTATAAAGTCAGTCTTGTATATAACCTTATAGTCTCTTTATTTCACCCTCAAGAAGGTCACCATTTCTTTGTCTTGCTATTAAGGTATTCCATGATGTTGGTAAATTCCCTCTAAATCAACATCAGACAACAATGGGTAATCAACCCTTTTAAAGAGCTTTCTTTTTTTCCAGTAATATCAACCCCAAAGAGCTGAGTGTTTTAACACTGGAGTCTTCAAACAAAATCACATAGGAGCTTAACAAAGTGCTTGATACAGGCTGGCAAATAGTGCTGGTTCTCATTTTTTTCTCTCTCCAATTACAAGTATCACTTATAAAACTGCTGGATGTGGCTGACCCCCAGGTGTGAAAAAACAGGACACAGGAAATGCAAACACTGCTGCAACACACATCTATTTTTATTGCTTAAAGACCGCTAAAAGCCTGTAATCAGGACAGACCCTGCCCGGTGGAGAAATCTACATTTTGCCTGCCTGGCATATACAGAAAACTCTTGATTTAGTGAATGTTGGAAACATTTTTCAGATAACACAAACAAGTACATATGGATCTTTTGTTTCTGAGGCATTTGCTGAGGGGGGCGGATAAAGAAACCAGGTTACCGAGAAGAATCCAAGTACCTGTGGGTTTTCCCGATATTCAACCTTTATTCTCCAACCCGTTGTGGACAGCTTTGTTATTTCTTGTCAAAAGGGACTTCACAAAATCTTACCTTTGGTACATGTGGGTTCACAAAATCTTACCTTTGGTACATGTGGGTTCACAAAATCTTACCTTTGGTACATGTGGGTGCGTATCAGCACCTAATCACATGGAGTGGTTCTAAAAAGTCCAGGGTTCCTTTTTGAGAAAATGGTATGGAGATGCTGCTCTCCATTCTTTTGCCTCGAAAGCTGGCAACCTGCTTCACTCCCATCAAGACCGTGGCCCTTCCTGCACCGAGCGGAAGGCCGCGGTCACTTACACGTGTGATGTCTGGGTGACGGCCACTGGTCTGGTTAGCGTTCACTGGATCCTTTAGAAAGCAGTTTTTAAAAAAATCCTTGCAGCCCCTTTAAAATGGGAGTGCATAATAGGTCCCCAGTCAATGGGCCTAGACATTGATGGTGTGGCCGCTCCACTATGCAGCCCATAAAGTCTTTCTCTACCATCACCCGGAATTCCAAATGGAGGCTTGGGTTGTCTCCTTCCTTAGCATTAACTCCTTTCTATGTCACCATCCCCAACCCTAAGGGAAGAAAGGCAGTTCCTAATCTGGAATGAGCCCTAAAAGTATCCACGTGGCTCCATCCTGAACACCAGAGGCTGTCTTGAAAATAGAGCCTTGGAATAAATCTGATTTCCTAAGACACTGCTAAGTCTATGCAGAAGAGGACCTGACATAGCCCAGGATAGATGCCGTACGCTGTACAGCAGGGGCCTCCCACTCATCTCCACCGGGGGCCACATCAGCCTCGCGGTTGCCTTCGAAGGGCCTAATGCAATTTCAACTCCTTAACAGTTAAGGAGCAGTTACATTTACACAGTCCTAAAATTATTTTGGCCCTTTGAAGGCAACCATTGAGGCTGATGTGGCCCCCAGTGAAAATAAGTTTGACACCCCTGCTTTACAGAGTCTTAGAAAAATTTCAATTCTTAGTCACGCCATTGACTTACTTATTCACAGCAAAGAGAAAGTAAGGAAAAATAATTATTTTCCCAGAAAGTCTTCTCCTTAAGACCTGTCAGACCTATTAGAAAATTAAAATGAGACGACTGTTTCAATGAACTTGTTTTCCATTTTAGTTCAGTTTAGTTTAGCTGTTTCTGCTTCCACTTCAGACAGGTCATTCTGTGATCAGTCTTAGAAGAACAACTGTTTGGGGGGAGGTTCAATTTTCCCAGTGGTGGCCCACCATTCCCTGTTCTTTTCTCAATAAAGTTCTATAAAAAGAAATGTATTACATTTCAATAAAAATAAGGAATTCAGACAGTTCTGAAAATGGTACATGTATTATTAACTGTGTCCAAGACTCCTTTAAATAAATATTTAAATATGAAGTTCTTTCTGGAAACTGTGGTTATGGCACTTTTATTTCATTTGATGTTGACTCATAATGAGACTCCTCTATTTTGGGCAGGCTCTTGCTGGGAGTTTCCCTTTGGAGTTACAGAGCTGCTGTCACATGGGTGCAGTCACATTTGAAGGTGTGACATTAAAGACAATGGGACGCTGTTAGTTCAAATGCCTGTTTTCTGGGCTTGCACTTCTGTACAGATCTTTTTCCCTAACATTGCAACACACTATCTTAATTACTGTAGCTTTGTTTTACATCTAGAAATAGCAGGTCCTCCAACTTTGTTGTTCTTCAAGAAGAAATACCCCTTTATATTTCAACATACACTTTATAATATACTTGTTAATTTTCACACACTGAAAAACTCTGAGATTTTGGTTGAAACTGCACTGAATCTGTAAGTCAATTTGTGGAGAAATAACATGTTTAAAATGATGAGTTTTCCAGTCCATAAACACAGAATATCTCTTCCCTTATTAAAGTCTTCATTTTTCTCAAACATACTTCATAATTTTCTACGTAGAAATCATATATGAGGGGAGACCTCCCCTAAAAAAACCCAGAATTATCTTCTAGAGGGCAGGCCCCTTGTAGGATAGGCGAACCACGAGGAGAGTGTTCTAGGGACCCATCTGTATCAGTGTACCAGCTGGTGGTGTTGTGAGAGGCTGCATTCAGCTCCAGTGAATTTTTTGAAGACTCAATGCATTCAACCATTTCATGATGGGTGATTTGTGACCATACCTGCCCACACCTCACTGAATGTTCAGCAGTTTTTGACCAAAAAGGGCCTGAACCCCATGTCCCACCTTCCCTATTCACTTAATCTCGTCCCAAGTGACTTTCTTTTTGTTTCCCTGGATGAAAAAAGTCTTTACAGGGAAACATTTTCCCAATGTGGAAGAAGTGAAACAAAAATAGCAGAAGCCCTAAAAGGCTTCAAAATTAACAAGTTCAAAAACTGTTCTGAGCAGTGGAAAAAACATCTCAATAGGTGTATTGCATCAAATGGAGAGCACTTTGAAGGTGACTGAAATGTAAACATAAATACACAATTTTTATAAATAAATTCCTGTTTTGGGGGGATCCCCTCATATAATTATTAAATTTAGATCTATGAGTTTGATTTTTGATGCCTTTGTAAATATCTTTTACATTCCTTTTTTCTGACTGTTATCTGCATATAGAATATTTTTGAATATTGATTTTAAATCCAATAATCCTATTAAACTCACTTATTAATTCTAATAGTTCGTGTGTGATTCTTCTGGATTTTCTCCATTCACAATAATGCCATTGGTAATTTCTTTTTAAAACTGATCTGTGATACTCTAACTGATGTAGCTAAAAAAGCTAACATTTTTATGTTAGAGAGGCTCGCATATAACATTTAATAAATGAGGTTAAAACTACACATCTGGACTAATGGCCTCAGCATGGAAGAATACAAGGGCACCCAATACATAAAGAACATCTTTATTTTCTCAGGAGCTTTGGAAATACATATTCCACGTGCACTGCTTTCTGTCCCCACCTACCCACACCCACTACCACCCTCACTCCCTCATATATACCATGAAGAAAAAAAATGCCAATTTGCATTTCCATGTGTATTTCCTTCTCTTTAAGCATGACCAAAAAAAGGCTGTTTGAAATGATATATAGTTTTTGCCCTCTGAACATTATATTTTTCTGTTATCACCACTGATCATAACTCACTTAATTGCTAAAGACCTGTTCCCACTTTCAAATCCTTTCTGCAAAATCTCCTCCTTCCTGGGCTTACCAAGAAGTTGCAAGTGTCCGGGCTGGCTTACTTACTGATGATGGAACTTTCCCTGCTTACAGAGGGGTAGATCTCGGGTTGGAACCAGGTCTGGGTTGCTTGTATTAGAAAGCACTGCAGAGTGAAACGAGCCTCAGTCCACCCACTGTCGGACCCAAGGAACGGACACAAAATAAAGGGCCGAGCCTTTGGTTTTGTCCTCAGCAATATTTATTGGAAACAGCGATGCTTCCCGTGGTAAGAGTTTATACATTAAGCAGTAAGATTTGCCTTTCACTCCACATGATCCACTACTGCAGGTGGCACATCCGAAGCAGCACATTAAACTTCTGAAAGAATCTGTACAGCTAGATAAATAGAACTCTGTATAGAACTTAACAAGACTTGAACGAGTGATACAAAAGAAAACACTCATAAACTCACACACAGCACTGTACACACAAATGAAGATGAGATACAAAGGACAGATAAAAGTAATGAGTGAACTGGCAAAAAGTTTTGCATATGCAGCCACATACTCTTAAACTGCTAAGCACAAAAATCATCTTTATTTGGTCCTCACTGAGGGCAGAATATGCACAAATGATGTTCAAAGAACACAAGGTGAAAGTGGAAAGAAAGGTATGCACTGTTTCCTGGTCTATGAACTAATGGAAAAATGGTTTCTAGTGTTGTTCTCCTTGTGTCTCTGTGCCAGATAGATTCGTGAAACACATAATTCATAAATAAAACTGGAAAGTATTTGTTCCCCCTCCCCTGTAGATGTCCTAAAATGTCCTAAATTTCCACACTGTTTTTTTTTTTTTTTTTAACAGCAGGAGATTTAAGCTTGGGAAGCATATCTCTTCCCAATCCCAAGTAATGGAGAATCTCCTCTTATCAGCCCCTCCCGCGACATGCTGATTGCCCACTGTCTTACTTAGAAATAGAACGGGGGTCCCCCTCCAGCTTTAACGGCAGGGAGGGAGGAAAGCTGGCTGTACCTCAGAAATAGGCATACGTAGGGGGAACAATGGCGAATGTTTTCAGAAAAGGCTTTGAATCCACACTCGACACTTTTCTACTAATAGCATCAAAGGACTCTTTCAGACCAGAAGACAATTTGCTGGTGAGGGAGGCTTTCTTCAACAATTTTGTGACTCACATATCTGGGAGGGGCAATGTGAAAGCAAAAACTTTCTCCTGTTTAAATGGAGAACCTGAGACCCGGAGGTGGCCCCTGGGTGACAGATAATGTCTTCAGCAGGATGGTTTTTCTGGTGTGTGGCTCATGGTCTTTGTTCTAAGAAGCCACTGCCTCCTGAGAACTGGATGAACAACAGTTCTCTGGCTGCTGGCTGGCCTCAGATGGTCTTTAAAAAGCACATGCCATGCCCACCAGGCTGAGAAGATACCATCCATCACCATGACTCTCACGGGATCACACAAGTCAACCAAAGTTACTCTGTGGGGCTTGATGACCTGGACCACTGCGGCCTGCATCTGGGATGTGTTGTAAGCAGCATTACCAAAGCAGTGGTTAAACGTAACTATCTGGGTCAAGAGGAGGTGCGCCAGCCAGCATAACATACTAATGGGGCAGGGCAACCAGGATCTCCACATAGTTGATGGGGAAGAAGCCTGACTGACCGTGCAGCATCCCCTCGTACCAGTTCTCGTCAATCTGGTTAGTGAGTGTGATGATATCGCCCTCTTTAAAACCCAACTCCCCTTCATTTTCAGGTTCAAAGTCGTACAGAGCTCGGCAGCAGGGCTGGTCCATTGGGGCACCTGGGAGTCAGGGCCGGAGAGAAGAACACAGAAAGAAAGACGAGGAGAATTTAACTCACAACACTACTGCCCGCTGCGCCCACCTGCTGTCTGTCCCCTTGGCTCCTCCCGCGCTCCTCTTTCCGCTGAGGCTTCCTCCTGCTCCCAGCCCCCAGTGCCCACCGCACTGCGTGGCACCTCCCAATACAGGCTTCAGAAGCTTTCTCAGATTTCTGGAGGTGGTGGCATTCCTGTTTCCGTTTCCAGTATGAAACGAAGCCACATCTCTTCCGGAGGTCGTGCAACAGAATTTATCAAGGCTTTCCTTCCTGACAGCGCCGAGCAGGGGGAGACCCAGTGATTTAAGGAGTTTAAGTGATATTTGGATTCATAATACCGCATGGACAGAATTCTTTCCACATTAGCACTTTAAAATCTCTGCATGTGTGAAACAGTACAGTTAATTACATAGATGATGTTTTGCAACCTCAAAATAAAAGTGCAATGCTCACTTTTTAAAAGTAAAGACTCCAAGCCTCTGGAAAACTACTAGAATGTCATGAAAACGCGACAATATAAAACACCGGGTTTAAGTTCTAAGTCTGTGTGACCTTGCACAAGGCACTTCACTCTCAGCTTCTTTTTCCTTTTCTTTTTTGTATAAAAACTCACTTCACAGTACTATTATATCTATTAAATGAGATTATGTAAAATTATATAATTTATACTTTGTAAACTACTGTATATATAAATAGGAGGAGTGCATCGGAGCTATAGGGTATAAAAATGTATTATATTTTGAGTGAAATAACAAAGGATGGAGTCAGGTCTTACAAAGGACCTAGGCTAAATGACCAAATATGATTTTTTTCACCTCAACCCACATATACTTCTATGAGAGTATGACTTGTAATAAAGGGTTAATGAAAACAAGGGACCAAGTGTGTTGATACAGCACACACGCACACATCTGCACACAAACTCAGACAAGAGCATGCAGCTCCCATGCCACCTATGCTGCTTTGAAGGGAAACACTGTAATATTTTTTCTTACTTAAAGAAAGCAGGAAATTAACAAGTCTCCTAAAGAAAAGTAAAATATGCAGTTGGTTTCTGAGCAGGAAGCAGCAAGTTACACATAACATAGAGGACTAGTCCTCAGGGCCAGCCACCTTCTAAGAGCCACTGCGGTTTGTTTCTACCCCACCGCAGGCTCTGCGCGGTTGAGGGCAACGCAAAGGCACAGAGCTCCAGCTACCATCACAGACCTCACTTTTCCCTACAGAGTCTGCTGGCAGCATCTTATAACAAGTGTCTTACTGTGTGACACAGCGAGCACTGGAAAGCCAGGGAAAATAGGAGGAAGCTGCATGTCTTTAAATCCACATCCAGTATAAGATAGTTTCCATTTCTTCAACCAAGCAAATGTTAAGGTTGAAAATATCTCAAGCACCATATTCTCCACATGTTCCTGCGACTCAAGAAATCCAACTCGGGGGGTTCCTGAGCTGCTGCCAGTGGGTTACACGCGAGTGCACAGGGGCACGCACCACCTGGGGCATTCACTCTCATGCGCGCTGGACCACAGCAAGGGAAAAAGAGAAAAAAGATGCCATCCTACCACCAAACTCACA
This sequence comes from Glossophaga mutica, assembly GCA_039655065.1. NCBI lineage: Eukaryota > Metazoa > Chordata > Mammalia > Chiroptera > Phyllostomidae > Glossophaga > Glossophaga mutica. The sequence goes on along the minus strand of CM077305.1, from coordinate 138,803,920 downwards.
TGTTAAGATGATTTTACAACCACAAAGGGAAGTCAAAATCAAATGTGATGATTAAGTTAAGAACTAATGGTAGAGAGTAAGAAAAAAAAGGGCATAAAAGTTTTATAGAGGAGATAAAGGGAAAAGAGGAAAAGACCAATGAGAGAAGGAAGAGTCCTTTTAAAAGAGTTTCTACATAACAAAACCTTCCTGTAAGAAATATACAACTGTATATTCCTTAGGGAGCCAGGTTAGATTGCTCCTAGAATTTCTAGAAAAGTGCCAACAGGACATGCCCGAGGCCCCTGCCATGTGGTCCGGCAGAGCTCAGTCCCTTACCTGCGGGTTTGGGGGTGCTCGTGTGGGAGAGGCCTCCATTGGGCTGAGTACTGTCTCCAGTTGCAAACTCCAGGCTCATGCGTGGTTTAGGCTGATACTCCCTTCTAGGCTGAGATGAAGCTTGTCTTATTCTGTGTTGAAAAAAAGCGGGGGGACAAGAGAGAGTATGTATAGCCAATTTAGAAGCAAAAAGAAAAGCAACCAAATCTAGGAAATGCTCATCCACCGATCTGCCATTGTGGAGTGTTGCAGACCGTTCAGCCTGGTTTCAGGAGTTGTAACCCTCCCCCCATGGTGGGCTGTGTAAGAGCCCAAGGGACCCACTTCATCTGGGTCTGTTCTGTCAAGAGGACGTGAGCTACTAAGGAGACAAAGCTTATCTCCCTGGCAGGAGCACCGCTTCTGCCTCATCCATCTCTGGCCCCAATGCTTGGCTGGTAGTCAATGCCGGGTAAGACTCCTCATGGGAGGGGCAACCTAAGTCAGACACGACCACTTGGGAGGCCCTCATGGAAGGACTCGGGGGGCTGCAGCAGAGAGGATATGATGGACCCTCACCCCCCGGCTATTCTGACATAGCCCAAGTCCTCATTTCCGTCTGGGAGATGTTTTCTGCTTCCTAATTGGCTTAAAGCCTGAAACTATGAGGGCAAGCGGTGCAGCCCTGTACCGGCCAGGACAGCTCCCTGGGTGATCGGGCATAAGAAAGAATTCCTAAAGTCCTGTGAAACCGGCTTTGATAAGAGTGCACTCACTTAAATGATAAGGGTCCGAGGAGGAAATGAGTATGTCTCCCAAAGTTTGGCAACCCCCTTTCCTGACAGACACTGACTCAGATTAAGCCCTCAGATTTCTTTGAAATGTTAACCATTGTTTGATCCTTGCCGCCTGACATACCTGTATTCCCGTGTATTTGAGCCCAATAGAAGCCTAGTGAGGATGGGGCTCTGGATCATTCTCCTCTGAGAGTTTGACCACCTCTCCTCCCCAAGCAGATCATGTCTTGGTAGTTTTTATTTTCATCCTTGATGAATGGAGGATGGGGCTCTGCGGGCGGAGCCCCCCTACATCTGGAGCCCAGGACAGGCCCCCCTCACCCCAGTGGAGCAGGGGAAATCGGAAAGGGGCCACAGCTTTCTTGCGGGTGTTTGTCTCTGCTTTTGGTGATATCCCTCTGTGCTCATGCCACCCCTGTCCTCATCCACTCTCCCAGGCCCTCCCTTCCTCCTCACTTAGTCAGAGCTCACTCTGCACTGTGCCAGGTGCCAAAATCACAAAGATGAATAAGGCACAGTTTCTGCCCTCAAGTAACTTATGGTCTGTCGGGCAGACAGAACATAACTATCACACGTGGCAGTAAGTGCTGCTATAGAGACACACGCAAAATGCCACAAGAACACGAGGGTCGGGTGAAGGTCTACCTGTCCATGGGGAAGTTGGAGAAGGTTTAAGGGAGAAAGTAAAATATAAGCAGGAGTCATTTCTAGATGAAGTTGTTTGCAGAAGAAAGTTATTCCATGCAGAGCTTGAGAAGGTTAGACGGGAAGGAGGGAGGAACTATGTGCTTTAAGAGCAGTACAGGAAGTGGAAAAGAAACGAAGGAAAACAGGAGGAAGAGGCAAAGGTACAGCCAAGAAATGCATTCTGCACACCTGGACATTCACCCCCCTGCCCAGTTTCAGTTATTCACTAAAGAAAGTGTAGAACAGATTTGCAAAGGTGAGGAGGGTTTAGGGTGTGGCGAGAGCAGAAGGATAGTGACTTTGCACATATTTCAGAGGGAAAAAAGAAAGAACACCGTTTTCAACAGATGTCTCAAAGACACATATTTCTTTAGTGTGTTGACGTGCATGGTTTTAAACCCTGTAGAGGCTGCAGACTGCTCCACACATTTCCCCCAGGATGCGCTGCAGGAAGACGCCCAGTCAAAGCCCTGGTCCGGGAAGACAGTGAGGACAGGAAGAGGCGGCCAGATGGAAACAACGGGAACAGGTGAAGGGGTTTCCCATAGCGCAGCACAACGGCTGGAGGTGTCGTTGTGTATTTACCTGTCTCAGCAGCTATGAGTGTCTAATCTGGCCACGAGCTGAGAATCAAGGCTGCTGAGGTGACCCTTAGATATACATACATTTAGCAAAATCACCCTGCTTAATCTGGCTAAGTAAAGTAGCACATACTCCAGTGCAGGGCCACTGCACACAGGGGTGCAGGCTGCCCTCCGGCTCCAGGGAGCCCCGTTCGCAAAGAAAACCACCAGAGCCCTGCGGCATGCGCACTGGGGGAGGTGGGGCAGGCATGAGAAGCAGCCCTCTCTGATGGCCTGTGTCGCCATTCAGAGAACACAAGGTGTGAAAAGATACAGGATCTTGAATAGGTTATGCTTGATCATGAACACAATTTGGACCACTGTGTGACCCACAGCTAGTTACTTCCGCTCCCTGAGCCTCTGTTTGCTCATCTGTTAGACAAGGCTAACAATCCGTAGCCTACGGGGCTGTGATATAATTCATGACAATGTGCCTTCAGTACTCAAACAGAAGAGCTGCTCAGTAAGTTGTATCCATCATCATTGGTGGACACTTGTGTCCCGTTGGTAGCAGCCAAAATATAATTAATATTTTAAACTATCTCATCTATGATATTATATATAGTTCAATATATAATATATTGACCTTCCTGAAGCATGAGATTAGATTCAATGCAGCACGGTAAAACAAAATATAAGATAAAATAAAATAAAAACAAAGGATCCACATGGCACCTGTACAGGATCACCAGGAATTTTGGCAGAAGTTTTTCTTTAAACGTATTCTTGCTATCACTTCCATTTCTTTACACATCATTTTATAGTAAGAAAATGGAAGTGTAAAATGCAGGGAACGGTAAATACCTTTCTTCCAGTCTGACAGTGACTTGCTGCAGGATCTGGACGGCCTGCTTATGGTACTCCAGCTGGGCTTGGACAAGCGCAGAGAGCTGGCTCACCTGTTCGATCTGCAGAGGGAGGGGAGTCACGCCTTAGTGACCATCCGGACTGCACATACGACAGAGCAGCCCCGGACACGCGGCCCCATGCTTGGCGACGCCCACGACCATGCGGTGAGCCAGGCTACGGCAAGTAGTTTTACAGGTTCCAGAATGATTAAGGGTAAGAAAGCCTCTTTACACTCTAGTTTAAGAACTCTAGTACTATAAAGAGAAGCAACATTATTCACAATTGTCCTGAAGATCATGCTTAGCCATAACCTTATGAAGAGGGTTTGGCTTATTTTATTGATATCCTATAAGAAAAAAAAAAAAAAAGCCCTGTATTGACCAAAGGATTCATTGCTCTTTATACTTCTCCTGTTAAGTCAATATTAGTGCTGCTAATAAAAATGTGATTATTGACATCTCACACGGGGTTCCATAGGAGGCAGGACAATATGATGGAAAATCTTTTGTCCTCTCCAAGCCTCATCAATAATGTAAGGGGGTTGGGTCAAGTGACATCCGGTTTCACTCCAGCTCTAATATTCAAAGCATACTTGGAAACTCTTTTGCACCTTGAGTTGGGATCCAGCTGAACAGTGGCAATGCTGCCCCATGAGTTTGCGGGTGGAGTACAGCCCTGGGTTCAGGGGAGGAGCACCGTGGTTCAGGTCACCCCTTTCCCCATGCCTACAACACTCCCCTTCAGTAGGCAGGTGGACACAAGTTGTTCTACATAAACACAAACCTAGGCTGTCTCTGGGTGATGGAGAAGCCTGGGCATGATCAACACGTCTTCTCTGTCACCAGTCAGGGCAAAGCAGTTAAGTGGTAAGTACATAAAGGCCCTGTGAACATTTTGGCAAAAGCTAGTCAGCACGTGATCGGGCCAGAGGTAGGGGTGAGCAAGGTTAGGAAAGCTGGTTAACAGGTTTCATGACATGAGAGGTTAAAATGTAACTTCTGCAGCCATGCATAATAATGTAGTACTCTGGAAATGTGACAGCAGCATTTAAACGATCTTATCTATGCCCCAGATGTGGTATCTATGCTACAATCATCAATCCCAATTGAAATTACCTTTTGAAAGAAAATGTCAGCTTTACTTCAAAATACAGAACATCTTAACCTATGTTCAACACTCTCTTCTGAATGTATTTTAGCTAATATTCTTATACAATCTGAGATCAATCTGATCCGTATTTCAAGAATATTTTTTGAGTTAATGGACTGATGCACAGGTCATCAGAAACATTCTTCATCTCCTCACTATTGGTAAGATTTTTAGCAGACAAAAATGTAGTTAAATCAAACTATAGGAATACAACAAAAAAACTATACCTCTTGTAATCTACTTTATAATTTCAAATTATTTAAAGAAATAACCATCTACTGAAGTTCTGCCCACATGGTGTGATCGGATATTAATGTTTTTAAGGACACAACCCTTTAGCACATTCATCTTGAGCCTCAATGGCAAGATTACACTGAAAACCACAGGAGAGCCACTCACATCCATCTCCAACAGGTTGAACATGCTCGACTCCGCGATTTCTTTAGACTCATCAAATTTCTCCAGAGCTTGACGGAGCTCTTCATCGGGAATCTTGCCTTGTCGTTTCTTCTTATAATCAAAGTCCAGGCGTCGGCCCTCTAACTTCTTTAGATGATGCTAAAAAAGTCAAAGGGAGCAATATGTTTTGAAAGGACTCATGGGAAAGGCCAGTTTAGAGCTCACTTCCCACTGTGCCTGTTGGCTTCCAAAGGGAGACAGGCTAATTTCTAAAATATCACATTACCAGTTCTAAAATAGCAGACATCAGTGGGACAGTTCCCAAGGCTAAATGTGGGGAAACACCTTTAAAAATAATTAAGAGCAGGAAAGAAATTGTGAGAAATACCAGTGCTTGCTTGCTTGCTTGCTATCTATCTATCTACCTACCTATCAATTGATTTATTTTGCCCTTGCTGGGACAAAGCCAAGCTGGACCATGCCTTTTCCTTCCATGAGAGGAGGTGGGAGGTGAGTACCCACTCTACATGTGAAAAGCACAGGGTCCACAAATCCCCATCTTCAGAAGAAATGCTATCTCATTGAGAAGGCAGAAAAAAACCCACTTGTCTTGAAATGAAGTAAGAAAGAATAGAATTCCTGATTTTCAAATCATAGAGCATTAGCAGTAGAAAGAACTTCTCCATGAGGTAATCTAATCTGTTAGAATCGCCTTATTGATTATTAATTACTTATTTAAAATTTGGATTCTTGATCATCTGAATTAGAATATCCAGGGCTGGGACCTAGAAATCTAAATCTTAACACTTATCCTAGTTGACCGAAGCAGCTTTCAGGGAACCATTGATTAGTTTAAGTCTCCCACTTGACACTAGGTCACAAAGCCTGATTCGGAAGGGACCTCAGATGAGACCTAATGCCCCACAGTGCGCTTCAACCCCTCCTTGCACCACCCCCCGCTGCATGTCTGTCCAGCCTCTGCCCAGCACCTTCAGTGACCAAGTGCAAAAGTAGTTTCCCAAAGCTACAAAGTACATTTTTCCTAAAAGCTGTACTGTCCCATTACTAATAGGTCGGAGAAAATGCTGGAATTCCCCTGATCTTGGGTGTGTCTAGAAAGACAGAGAAGCAGATTGAAACAGAGTTGGGAATGGTGAAGAAATGAGCAGGAAAGAGACCAACATCCCAGATCTCCCCTCCCACTGCACACCCTGACTCCAGTCCCCGCTCCAATCTTCGGATCATCGTGCTCTGACACGTGCTAAACGTGTGTTCCTTTAAAAAGGAAATTATTTTAAGACATTCGAACTTGTAGTCAGCCACAGGGCAGCACACTGGAGTCAGAGTTTACATTTTAGGGGTAGAGTGAGTCTGCTCCTTGCTGATTGTGCGGCCTTGAACAAGTGGTGGGGCTAACAGAGATTTAAGCTAGAATAAAAAAAATCTCAGAGACTTCGCGTAACGGCAGTCCACTTCACAATAAAGAAAATTAAATTTCAGACAGCCTCAACAAATATTTGCTGAAGGAATGAATGAACAAACATTACACACCTAGTCAAAGGTAAGGCTAGTTGAACTCTGTCTGGAAGAGTTCCACTGTTCTACGTGTTTTAGGAAGAGAAGAGCTGCATATTCTTTCTCAACCCTAACAACTGTTATGAAAATATAAAAGTATACCTTTATAGAGTGATAGAATAACTATGCATTTAAGCTAACAACTAGTGCAACTAGCATTTTAGAGGGTGAATTCAGCCCAGAAAACCACAGAATAAATAACAAAATTGTGTATTATCAGGGAAAAAATATCCTTTTGAAAATAAAAACCTTAAGAAATCTTGAAAACTGAATGTGGAGAAGTCAAATGTAATATTCATGAGTGATACAGTCACAACAGCGGAGCAAAAGTGCAGCATTTCTGGCTTCTTTCCATGCATTTTGCTGGACGGTTTTGCAGTCACGTGGCCAATGATGACAACATGCACAGAAAACTTAAAAAATATTTTCTAAAGGAAAAGGATGCCTGCACCTGTACAATTAGAACTGCCCACTTCCCCAAGGACTGGCTGCAGGTACCTGAATTTCCCGCAGGTCTTTGTCGTGAAGGTTCTGAAGGGGGTCAATGAAGTTCTGCTTCACTTCCATATCCAAAGAGTCTTTCACCTCTGAGAGCTCCCGCATGGCCTCGCCCACCTCACCCAGCGCTGGGCCTGCAAGGGGAGAGGGAAGCCCTTGAGTGGTTAAGAACAGGGGTAAAATGCATTTGCACTGATAGGGCCCATCGCAGAAGAAAACCCATGGATTTCCACCTGTCTCCTGAAGACAACCGAGATGACAGTATGCTAACAGCTTCCAGAGACCAGCATGCTTTCTACCTAAAACAGTCCAGACTGGCAACAGACTCAATGCCCCCAAGGGCTTGGTATCTCTCATAATATTCTGCTGGTCCTTTAATAAGCAATTTGGAGAGCTCTCTGCCCTCTCTTGTAATTACCAGCTTTCCTACTTAAGGCCAATACATTTATCAGGAGCAACTATCAGGAACAGAGAGCAGGGTACATCCAAAAAGGACCTTCATTTGTGAAGACCTCACATCACAAGGGAATGAAAATGGAAGGTGTTTAGCTGAGGGTCAGAAGATAAAGGGGTGAAGGAATAAATCACGTCTCACCGGAGCTGGTAGAATCTGGTACCAAAAACAAAAGAGCAGAGATCTAAGGGAAAGCTCATGGGGCACTGTGTTAACTCATGCTCATCATGGCTATTTGCTCCGCCTCCATATCCAGCGCCAGACACACGCAATAGCAAGTGTCCAGGTACCTGGATATGTCGAACGGCCACTGCATGTACTGGGATCTCTTCAGGGAAACAGAAAACAAGTAAAACTCTTACAATAAATCACTCTAAAACTGGTGAAACAACTGTAAACCAAATTTGTGTCCCATGTGTACAGACCTGAAACTGAGAATCAAAATATAAAATGTTCTGAATGATTTCCTAGAGTTTCTTACTGCCACTAAAGTCCCCATGGTCAAATGAAAGAATTAACTTGAGAAAGCACTCATTACCAAAGTTGCAATCATCCCCGAGCTCTCTTCCGAACTTGAGCATGGCCTCTGCGAGCAGCGCTTCCGCCTGAGGATAGCCGGGCCCTTTTTCCTGGCCGCGGATTTTTGACATGGTGTTGATCATGCTGAGTTTAGCTCTGGAAGCTGAAGGCAAAAAAAATTACAGGTTTTCAAAGTAGACAGTGTAATAAAGCAGAAACAGGGCTGGATGAAGAATCAGGCTTTAACCACTGTATAAATCAGCTCAGCTACAGAAAATCTCACGTTCACCTTCCTGACTTCAGTGTCTTCATCTATAATATGAGGAGACTGGTCCACAGGTAGATACAGATACAGACAGACAGAGACACAGACACACAGGCACACAGACACAGGCGCACAGGCATAGACACAGACATGGACACAGACATATACACACACAGGCAAAGACACAGACACACAGACACAGACAGAGACACACACACAGACACACAGACACAAAAACAGGCATAGACAGACATGGATATAGACACAGACATACATTTTTTAATCACTAAACTCTCCCTTTCTCTCAAAATCTTAAGAGGAACTAAGAAAAGGTGAAGCTCTTCAGGGGAAGCATCCCCTCCTCACATGCTCTCCCCATCTTCCCGGGCCCTTCCCCGGCCTTTCTTCACTGTGCTGGTCCTGGCAGCGCCTCTGCAGAGCTGGGGGGCCCCATGGAAAGTGTTCTGAAAACTACTGGGTTATGTGATATTTAAGTATTAGAATTCTAATTTCATATGTCAAGCCTAGGAGTCCATGGACTAAAGCAGAAAATTAATTAATTCTCACAGTGTGGGCCTTATGCCATGTTTCACTTATACCATGTCTAAAACAGCAGTATTTTCTCAACTAAAATTCTGTCAGTAAACAGACTCACAAAGAATAGAAATACTGTATTCATTAAAAATAATCATTTCTACAGCACATAACTGCATCGGAAAATTAGTTCTGTGCCACAAAGACAGCATTTCAATTTCATTTCTGCTTTTATTTTTATAAATCGAAGATGCCTAGGCAGCAATTACAGTTATAGTGGAAGAAACTGGTTTACTGGTATACTGGTAAAGCCAAGGACCTGACTTGATGCTAGGTTACTGGGTTCGTCAAGTTAATTATTAGCAATGAGACGGTACATTAACCTGGGACTGTGCCCAGGATCCCATCAGCATAGAAACCCCTGAGACAAATCACAGCTAAAAGCAATTCCAGCATCCAGTGGCTGACATTGAATCTTGAATGTCTGTTTCAAATAGGATTTCATTTCAACTGTAGGCTTCAAATGTGGAGACTTGGTGATAAGGAGAGTTATCATGAGAAGACCCTCTCCCAACCTTGCCCCAGGCTTATGACAATGAACAGAACAGCTATAGTGCCAGCCTTTGCAAAGCTTATAGTGAACTGAGGGTAGCATCTATTTCAAAAGCAATCAGAGCGAACTGTGTGTACTGAGTGCCATTTAGGGGGATCACAGGGAGTCACAGAAGTAGAACATCACCCTCTTCCATTGAGGTGTGTACCGCGAAGAAAAATTCTGCAGGGATGTATCTTTAAACTTAGAATCACATAGTCACCAGCAGTTAGTCAGGTTAAAAGCATTAGGCAATCCCTGGTGTTAACTGGAAAAAATATAAAATTCATACCAGCTTTACTGTTTCTCATAGAAAATGCATCATACATGTTAAACTTCAAAAATTGAAAATGCCACATGAAACAAAATGATCGCACATTTTTAAGAGGATGTATCACCAGAGGGTATTTTCAAAGCTTTTTCTACGATAAGTCACACCTGAGATCCAGGAAAGTCCCCACCCTTAAAGCGCTTAGGGGAGAGTGAATGGTGGTAACGATGGCGTGAACACAGCGATGGCGATCGTGCCTACGCTGGGCACACAGAGGGGTGACAACAGCACAGATAAAAGTGAAACAAACCTCAAACAATAAGAAGAGACAAATGAACAGAAGGAAAGGAGATAACTGGAGATGAAAGAAAGAGTAATGAACTACACGTGATGGTTAATCCCCTCAGATCTTGTGTTGACCATTTCACACTCGGCACTACAGACATTCCTTTTACAAAAGCTGGTTGTTGGCCTGCGCTTGTATCTTGGTTCTGTTCAGAGCTGTCTTCTGGTAGGTAATTATCAGAAGTAATTGTGCTGGTTTTCACATACTGCGGCTGATTTTCAAATTCATCATTTTGAATGTTCATCAATTACAGAGAACCTTATTCTTCTACTAATTACTTAAGAACACCTACAATATATCATACAGTTTGATAAGAAGGGGGAGGAAACCATATTCTATTAGTTTACTTCTGCAAATCATCTAAAATACTTAATACACACACTTAAAGAGACTGCTTTTAAATTCATTCACAAAGTCATTCATATCTATTAAGAATCCTGGATTAGTAAAACTTTCGTGTTCCTGAAACAAAAAAAAAATCATCAGACTTCAGTATTAACAATTTTTAAGTGTTAGCATAATTATTTTTTATGGTTGTTCAAGTACAATTGTCTACATTTTCACCCCACCACGCCCACCCCCCGCCCTACCCTCAAACCCACCCTCTTTGGCTTTGTCCATGTGTCCTTCATACATGTTCCTTAATGCCCCCCCTTACCCCCTCCCTGCTCCCCTCTGGTTACTGTCAGATTGTTCTTTATTTCAAGGTCTCTGGTTGTATTTTGCTTGCTTGTTTGTTTTGTTATGTTCCATTTATAGGTGACATAATAAGAAACAAATCAGCATAATCATTTTAAAATGATTTTGAAGTCAGTACTTTAAAGAAGCAGAGAGTAAGCCTGAAAACACAAATGTAACACACCAGAATTCCTATAACATGGTCTCGGCCTGGATTGCTTCACCAAGCTGGTTGTGCCTCCCACGATCCTCCTCTTCTCTTCTAAAGAGACCGGGCTTCTTTCCTTTTCTCTTTCCCCCCACTCCCCACAGCTCCACTCTTTCTTACCAATTGTTACAAGCTCTCTGACTGTGCCCCCACCTCTACTTTCTCACAGCATAATTCCAGCACCCCCCACCCCCCGCCTTGGGTTTACTGCAGAAAAGCTTCCTGACAGCAGTCTCTCCCCTGGCCCATAGGGAAGGGTGCTGGTATGTTGCCCCCAGCCTGTCTCCCAGAGACGGTAGCATAAAGCCCTACACACAGATGTTTAACAACATCTGCTGAAGAAAATAAGAAATGAATGAGTGGGTGTCTTGGGAACTAGTATACTATCATTGATAGGGGGCTTAAAAGTTGGAAAATTTTAGTTTAAGGTATATAGAAGCCTAGTAAGTAATGTATATGTTAAAGCTTTTTGTTTCAGAAACTATAGATAGATAAGGCCCATCCTGGCTCCTAGGAAAAGAGCTGATCTCCTGGGGCACTGCTAAAGATTACCGCCTGGAGACAAGTGGAGGCATCCGGGCCACTGTGTTCCAGGAAGACCACCCATCCCTGAGAACAGCTAACTGCCCAGGACAAGAATGCTGCAGTCTTTTTCACCTAATTCTCCTTGAACTTCAAAGCCCCTCACCGCACCTTGTTTATTCCCTGCTATAAAAATGTTGGCCTGGAAAGAAAAGACAAGATGGTTCTTTCAGGTGCAACCCACTGTCTTCTCAGATCAAAGGCCAACTGAATAAAGCACCCATAAAGATTCAATCGCTGTCATTGCTTATTGGGTTTGGTAGTGACAGGAAGCTCAAACTCAGGTGTCTTTTCCGGTTTCACCATGGCAGCGGTTTGCATAAGAGACTCTGTTCGTATCCTTTGGCTCACATGGCTGAGAGCTTTTTGAAGCTAACAGAGAACTAGAAAATTTGTTTCTTTTGTTTGTCGAATAAAAGGTGTGCCCATCAAACAGAATTTTTTAAGACAGAGGAGAAGACACCTGACCCTGCTGAGGGTGAGATTCCATACCACCGAAAACAGGGCATTAGGGCCAATCTACATATGAACGGTAAGAATTGTGAGTCTACTTCCTCCACTTATGACCCAGAGACCTGGCAGCCAGGTTTGTACCCCCTGGGCAGGGGGTACAGGACTGTTTTCTGGGGAGTACAACTAATCCAAAAGGAGAGGCCTAGAGACACAGCTGCAGCTGCAAGTACCCAAGGCAACAATCCCAGGGTGATCACCCTAGAATGAAGCCATTCCAGTTAATAAGCTCCACCCCACCCCCCCCCCCACATACACACACACACGCTTTGCTGGCCTACGCCTAAGTGGGAAATGACAATCAGGTCACCAGACTTTGAAAAAGCTTCTAATATGAGAGAACTAAAACGAAGAAGGAAATTATAGGAAACAATTCAGGGAGGGTGAAATAACTAGCATTAATATTCTCAGGTATCTAAAATACTTTCATCCATAAAACAAAAAAAGAGACAGTGAACACTTAAAAATTAAAATATAATTTAAGTTTAAATATGACTGTAAGTAAAATGCATAATTTAATAATCAGTGGAAGCACAGATGATAAAGTTGAAGCAAATCCCAAAAGTGGAACTAAAAAAAAAGGAAAGATAAAAGAATCAGAAAGCAAGCATAATGTCAGCATTAGTCCAGGTCTAGAGCTGAATAATGGAAGTTCCAAAAAAGGAAAGAAAAAAACAGAAATAAAAGTTCTTTTTAAAAGTTCAAGAAAATTTCCCATACTAATGAATGTACATTGCCAGATTAAGGATATATGGAATGTTCAGCACTATGGATAAAAGGGTCTATACTAAGAACTTCCAGAGTGGGAAAAAATAGGTTACATGTAAAATATCAAGAACTAGAAGGTCACTGAATATAAGAAAACCATGAACATGAGAAATTTTCTCAGAAAACAATGGAACAATATTTCCGGAGGGTCATGTGCTACCAGGGAGCTATAAACTCCCCACGTGCCCCTGAGGGATCAAGCTTCACTTGTCCACCACCGTACCCTGTTTTATAATACCATTTATCTCCTCCTCTCCTTCCCTACTTCTCCAATGGGGATTCCTGGAATCACCTCCCAAATCAACCACTTGTGCCCAAATCCTTGCTTTATGGTCTGATTCTGGAGGAACCCAAATTAGGACAACAATCAATCCAGAATGCAGCACTAGGTACTTCAAAGCTGATGAATATCTGACAAGCTTCAGTAGTTTTAGAGAAAATGCATATGTGTGGCAGAGGATTTGGAAGCATTAGCGAAATATACACAAGAAGTTAAAAAACAAAAAACAAAATTATTATTACTGTAAAAAGCTTTGTAAAACTATATGATTATTAATAATATGTACATGTATTCTTTCTATCATAAAAACTAAATTTAAAATATTTCCCATTTTCTTTTCCCCCAGTATACCTAACTTAGTGGCTAAACTGGAAAAACACTACTCATCAATCTGAGCATTGCTCTAACCTTGAGGGTCTTTCAACCACAGAGCTCTACCTAAAATATGTTCACTGGTACAAAGAGAATTGGCTGGGAAGAGAGAAGTTAATAAGGATTAACAGGTGAAATGCCATCAGAAAACACCATCAAAGGAAGGGGCTTGATGAGTCCACATCTACTTAATTCCTGGAAGGAAATGTATCAGGTAATTTAAAGAGCAGAAAGTAAAATTAGTATGATCATAAAAGGCTAACCTATTCTAAAGACGAGCTCCCAATGTTTTTTCTTCTGCTAAAAGTGGTAGTTTGTTTTTGTTTGTTTGTTTCTTTGTTTGTTTTTGGCCTCAAAGTGATTGCTATCTTTCAAGGGAGACAGGGGCAGCCAAGGCTCAAAGTGGAATCATCTTCTACCTCTAGAAGACAATTCCTGATGAGCTTGCCAATTCTGGGCTCAGCCTAAGGGAGTCAAAGCTCCCCTGAGAGTAAACAGTTCTGTGTGCACTGCCCACGCACGCCTTTCCCTCTGACCTAGAAGTGGAGTCTGTGTGCGTCTCTCTCCTTGGGCTGCTTATCTAGTGTGCTACGGAGCTGGGAAAGCCGAAAACTCAGCACTTCTCCTAAATCTTAGTTTTTTAAATTTGTATTTCTGAATCCAAATGAATAAACAGGAAAACTGGTCTTGTCTTTTATGGAAAGCAGCATAGTATATTAAAATAAACGTCAGCTTTGGGCTTATACAAAATAGGTAAAAATCCAGGCTCTAAATGTTTTTAGCTGTGTATCTCTAAAAAAAATACTTCATTCACAAGTTTGTTACCGGCATTCAGTGACAAAGAGCAAAAGAGTTACTACCACATACACACGCAATAGGCACTGGAGATAGGAGAAGGCACTCCTTTCTCCCCTTCCAAGTTCTCTTTTCTGTGAGCAGCTATCTGTGCTGGAGCCCGCCACTGTCAACTACATTTCCCAGAATCCCTTCCCTGTATGTCTCCAGTTAGAGTTGGTTCAAAGTGAGGCTGTGCAAGATGTGGGAGGCAAAGGTGAAGCAGCAGCCTTAACACTGGTTAGAAGAGGTGAGAGACAGATGCAGAGGTTCCATCTGCATCTGGGTTTCATCTGCCCTGGCTTAGGCTTACTCCGTGTCCAGTTCTTCTCAAATGCTGATTCTGCTGACCATTGGTGATCCCAGACCTGCCACAGACTTTTGGCTGCAAACATTCAAAGGTGCTAATATAATGGGGTACAGAGCATGGGTCCCCTGAAAATAGGGAAAACCCCCAAATCCTGAAAAAAGGCACAGGGGGTTGGGGGGAAGAATGCCCAAAAAGCAGAAAGTACAGCATTTAAGGCATATTGCATAATAAAGGCAGATCAGCAGCCCAGAAGGAGCTGCAGAAGCTGCAAATGGTGTACTTGACTGTGAGAACCTGTGTGCAGCAGCAGCGTGACTCATGACACAGTGGGGGAAGGGGTGGGGTGGGGAGCTCATACTGTGTCTGCAGGAGCTGTGGGGGCAGATGCCCATCCCAGATGCCTGTGAGTGGCTGGGAACACTTGCCTGACTGAAGACAGCAGCCAAAAGAGGGTCAAAGCCACTGGGGAGCTGACAAAAAAGGCAGACACTAACGTACCATAGAAGAGCTGGGTGTTTGGCCACGCAGGAAGTTCTGAGCCTAGCATTTAAATTAGAGCAGGCCAAGTAACATGGTGTTGGAGGGGCTGCAGCGAGGTCTGGAGGTCAGGAGAAGATGGGGACAGAGCTGGAGTAGCTGTGGGGACCTGCCTGGACAAGCATCTCTCACAGATACATGAGAGATGCTTGGAGCTGGACTGTGATTGGGAATGCTGAGCAGCAGACCTCTGTTTTTCTGAAAGATGCTATTTCTCAGTGGTGTATTCTGAAACTGGTCTGGCAAGGCAGAGGGAGGCAGGGCTATTTGTTTCGTTTTTGTTTTTTTTTTGTAAAAGGAGTCGGACTTAACGGCAGAAACCTGTCATTACTCTAAATCTGTATAACCTTTAATTAAATTCCTTTTTTCACCAACCTCTTGCCTTGGGAGTCACATTTCTTGGTGGCAGACAACCGAACCCCACGGCTGCTCCGGAACACCAGTGGCTGGTTCTGTGACAGCAACCTTGAAGGGCCAACAACCTTGCGCAGCCTTCCCGCCAGTGCCCTTTGCAGTCCTGTTCTAGCCATGGGAACGGCCTGCTTCCCGGATTCCCGAGTGCATTTACCTGGGTCAGGACTTGTTGGCAACCTGTCTCTAGTTCCTCAGCTCCAGTTTGTTGGGGGGCGGGGGTTGCCTCTGTTTACCCAGATCTTCCTACAACTGTACAAATTCGAATTCCTACAATAAATCTCATTTCATAATATCCACAATGGCTTTGCGGCCCTGATTAAACCCTGACTGATAGTTTGATGGTCTAATATTTTAACTGACAACAAAATTATGATCTATCCTTGATAGAATCCTGAAGTGAGTCAATAAAGTGTAACTATTTTAATTCTGCAAAACTATGCTTTTGGGATATACATGAAAGAGAATAACTGCAGGTAGGAGTTAGCTGCTCATTGCAGAAAGAACTGCAGAAAGGAGAACCAGCTTAACAAAATGGGACTAAGACACAGATCTAGAGTCAGAATGTGGAGTCTAAATCCCAGCTCTACTCCTTGCTCGGTGATTTTGGAGCTCAGTCACCTCATCTGTAAAATGGTACCTCCCCCTCACTGGGTAAGGCTGATATAAGGATTAAATGACATAATGTGATAAATATTCAATAAATCTCAGTTATTTCTATGAGTGCCAGATGTGCCAGCAAGTTCGCTGTGTGATTTTCTACAAGTTAAGTAACTCTGAGTCTCAGGCTCTCCATACATAAAAAGTTGAGAAAAAAGAGACAGTCAGAAAATTCTTAAAAGCCTTCCATGTTCTCTTGTTTAGGGTGATTCTTCTAAGACACAAGATATCTCAAAGAAAGCATGCCCTGGCCTTCAGCCACAGGAAACTTCTGGCAACTTCCTGAAGTTGCCAGAACTTTCCTTGCCATGGCCTTCCCTCTGCCTGCCCCCGCACAATGTCAGGTGCGCCTCTTCTACGAAGTCCCTCCCAGTCACCCTGCACCTCTACTGCTCCTTAGTGTAAGTGGCCCCTTCCCTCATTTTATGTCCCCACTGTGCCCTGCACATACAGTGATCATATCTCACGTAATAATTTATTTCTCTCTTTTCTGCATGTCTGTTTCTTGCTACAAGTTGTGAAACTACATCCTACTGAATTCTAGCATAGGGCCGAGCGTAGAGCAGGTACTTAATTATTAATTGTGGGCTAAACAATTTCATTCAAAAGTAAATTTTTTATAAAATTCTTCTGCATATATCATTTCATTTTTTCAAATTCTTGGAAAAAGACTTCCCTGTTTAAAAGCACAATGACCTCCTCTTGTGCTCTGAAACGGAGCTCGAGGCTGCTGATAAAATCTAATTACACACTAACTCTGTGATCTGACAAGATGATCAGGCCATGCCGGTGGCGAGCTGGCCTGCTCACAGCCCTTACACAGACCTGACTCTTCAGCAGCAATTCACATCCAAATGGTACCATGAGAAACTGCTTTATGTGAAAACGACAAGAAACTTATCACATAATCTCCCATAATCAGGAAATAGGCTCTCATTTTCCCCAACAAAAAATGGGTTCTTAAGCTAAATTATGAGCCCTAGATAGATGGATAAGAAAGATCAAACTAATAAGAATCAATAAATGTTACAATGGAAACAATAAGGTATCCCCCCCAAACAGACAAATTCTGAATTTGCACTGCCTGATTGAATTGATTTCTACCAAATATCTGCTTTTTAAAGTTTTTTTAAATGTGATAAAAATGAACATAACAAGTATTTATTAAGCACCTACTATGTGAAAGGGACTACCCTAGGGAGATTCTGAGAGACGCAAGAGCCAGCCTCTGTTCTCAGTGAGCTTCCCATCTAGCTGTAGAGTCAGTAAGCACTCCACTCGTTGAGATGGGAGGCACGTGCGGGCCATAGTGTGGACAAGGTTTTAATACATCTGCATTCCAGGAAAGAGCAATGCATTCTGCCTAAAAGAGTAGGGCTGGCGAGGCTCAGGAAGCAGGTGACATGGGAGCTGTGCTCAAGAGGGAGCTGTACAGACAGGGCGATGGGAAAGGACATTCTAGGCACCTGAGACTAAGAGAAAGGCACATGGAAGTGCCTGGTGTATTAGGAGATGTCAAAATGTCTGTGGCTTAGGTGAAGAGGGCACAAAGTTGAACCAGGTTGGAAAGGGTCTTCAATGTCAGGGGCCTCCTTAGGAGCTTAGGTTCTGTTTTGTAGACAATTCCCAACAAAGGTTTTGGACAGAGTTATTTAAGATCGAGGCCTTCAAAAGAGTTTTAATTCAAATTAAATCACATTTAGGTATGGGAAAAAATATTCCTATTATCAATATAGGGAAAGTGGGAAGGGGCTTTCACAAAGTATGAAGACACTGGTGGCAGGCAGCCCAGTTATGAGAACAGTCCTTCGGAGGACAGAATTAACAGGCCCAGATGACCAAGGAGAAAGAAGAGCGGTATCTCAGAGGATTTTAGGAAAATGGTGGGCTGCTTATTAGAATCACCTGAGGAGCTTTTAAAACTACTGATTCCTTCAAAATTAGTGCTGCGTCATCTAGATTCCATAAGGAAAAACACTGACTCTGGACACGTACTGTATCTCACACTCATACCCCAAATCAGCTCCAGGTGGACTGAGGCTCTAACTATGGAAGAAAATGCAGTACGACTTTTAGAAAATGATATGGGATAATATATTTATGACCTGTAGAGTATGCAAAGATTCCTTAACACAAGTCAAAAAAGCACTATCCCTAAAAAAATCACAAGGGGGCACCCCCAAAATGGAATTTATTTATAAAAAATTGTGTATTTAGCCCACAAGAAGAAGGTGGCCACCCTCTTCAAGACAGAAAGAGAGCCCTTACCAGAAGAAGTCCAGCATGCTGGCCCTCCGATCTCAGATTTACTGCCTGCGGAACTGTGAGAAAATAAATTTCTGTTGTTTAAGCCAAAAAAAAAAAATTGTGTATTTACTGTTACATATTTAAACTTCAGTTACCTTCAAAGTACTCTCCATTTGATATACCTATCAAGATTTTTCTCCACTGCTCCAAACAGTTTTGAACTTGTCAATTTTTATGCTTTTAGTGCTTCTTTCATCTTTTGTTTCACCTCTTCCACATCAGCAAAATGTTTCCCTTTGAGGACTTTTTTCATCCAGAGAAACAAAACAAAGTTGCTTGGGATGAGATTGGGTGAATGGGGAGGGTGTGGCATGAGGGTCAGGCCATCTTTTGGTCAAAAACTGATGAACCCTCAGTGTGGTATGTGCAGGTACACTCATAAATCACCCAACATGAAGTGGGCAAACACATTTAAAAGAGTCTTCAAAAAAATTTCACAATGCCAGGTGGTACACTGATACAGTTTCCTAGAAAACTCACCTAGTGGGGGAAACCTGTACTACAAGGGGCCTGCCCTGCAGAAGATAATTCTGGTTTTTTGGGGGGTGGGGCGTTCCCACTTGTATAGTGAAATATTATTCAGCCATAATAAAAAAGGAAACATCTGTAATCTTGAAGGCCAGGCCAAGAAAATCTCCCCTCCCAAATCAAGATGAAATAAAATTCTACAAAAGCTTTCTTTTTCTTCTGGTCATTTTATATCGGTGGTGGGAATTAGCCTTTCATTAGTAAAGCATAAGCCAGGAGCTTTATACGAACAATTTAAACTTAATCTTCACAACAGCTACCACCTGTGGTTCCGGTTGTGTCATTCCCTTTTGTAGAGAGAGGGATGGTCTACACGCACAAACTGAGGATGTGGAGGTTGAGGGAGACTGGAAAATCTGTCCAAGATCTTATAAAAGTTAAGATTCTTATCATCATCTTAAAGACTTTGGGTCCTACTTTTAATGACATGGGGAAACATTAAAGGGTTTTGAGGAGAAAAGTGGCATGATCAGACTTATACTGAAAAGGACTCACATACAAAGTAGACTACAGGGGGTACAAATGGAAGCAAGAAGGCCAGTAGGAGCCTCTTTTAATAATCCAGGCTAGAAATGATGGTGGCTCAGAACAGAGTGGTCTGATTCTGGATATGTTTTGAATGCAGAGCTGACAGAATTTACTGACAGGCTGGATGTAGGGTATGGGACAAAGAGAGGCATTAAAGATGACCAAATGGTTTCAGGCCTGAGAAAATAGAAGAGTGAATAGAGTTGCACTCACTAAAATGGGGAATAGTGTGGCAGACCCTTCTGTGTGGCGTGGGCCCAGCTCCCACTCGGAGGTGCACAGGACCCACACCCACAGATAGGTTCTCTCATGGGTAATCGGTCTGCAATATACCTAGGCCACTTTGAGTCTTGCTTTTGCTGAAACTCCCTCACCCTAGATTGGGATAGCAAGTGCTTATTGTAACTTCCTAAAATCCAGGCTAAACCTTGCAAGGACCAGTGTAACAGGCTCAACCACTTTTCCCCTTTTCACTTGCTAATATCCTTCTTCTGTGATGTGATGGGGCATTGGCTCCTTTGTTGTCTGTAACAGGTAACCACCTATAGCAAACCTGCGCATAATGAGTGAGGACCATCTTGTAATGTGAAGAGAACTAAAATAAAGGCCTGTCATGGCAGAGGCCGTAGTTTTTGATCCCCTTGAGAAAAAAGCCATGCGGTTCTTTTTCCTCCACCAGACTCGGTAGTCTGTGTGCATGTTTTATTTCATCCATAATGACTCGGACACTGCTAGCTGGTATCTGCATCAGCTGGCGCCCATGAACAGGGACCCAGAGGCCACGAGCCATCGTCGGTATAGACAACCCACCAACTTGGTGGGAGTACGTGCGCATCAGCCCAGTTAAGGACCGACAACCCCGAGTGCTTTTCGGGAATGTTGCGGGGTGTGTTGGATTCAAAGGAATAGGATTTTCTTCCTAGGTCTCTCTCTCTTGCGACTGCTTTGCAACTCTACCTTCTTTAGTAAGCAGAAGCTTTGCTCCCTCTCCCAAACTTTTGCCAGGAGGCCACCTCAACCAAGGTCTAAGTTTGAGAGAAAGAGCAAAGATTTTCCCTTTAATCAGCTTTAAAAACATCAACTGGTTACAGGACAGTTTACAGGCATCTCAGCAAATTCTTTCTTTTAAGCCGCCTCTTGCAGCCCCTTCAGTTTTGCCTTTCCCTCCATCTGCCTGCATAAGGATTTAAAGGTGCACGTGGAGAGAAAGCAAACTCGAAACTGGTTTTGTAATTGCCATGCTGGCAGCGGGAAGAATTTCAGAAAAAGGTTCTTTTATTTGTTAAAAAATTTCTTTGAAGGTTTCTGCGGATTCTCAACCACGGGAACGGGCTCTCTAAGAACTAGAGCAATGTTTTAGGTTCAGCAGCATCTTGGGGCTGCCGATTGCCTCCCACCCAGATAAGGGATCTTTACATTTTGGAAGTATGGAAGGGAAGGTGAGTCAGGAGACAGAATAGGAAGAACTCTGAGACTGCAATGCTGTTACTGTCCAGCATTTAGCACCCTGGTCACCAGGAAAACATCTTTTACCAATTAAGTAGAATAAATAGTAAACCGAGGCAGGGAGGAGGAGGGAGACATGTCTCACACACTAACTCAGCAGTCCTGAGCCTGGTCTGATAATATTGCCAGGTGTTCCAACATCACAAGAAACACTATATTAACAAGAAAGTAGAGAGATCCTTGAAATTCTATATAACATTTCCACTATCTGGGAAAGAAACCTAGAAATTGTGCTTTCATCCCAAGGCCTGGAATGTGGGAGAGGGTCCCCAGTGCCCAAAGAAGCAGCCCATAAAACAACTTTGGTTAATTGCCTATCTCTGGTCACTATCTATTTTACGAGGGAGTCCCTGATGCTTACAGAAAGAGCCCATAAATAACTTTGGAAAGTGCCCCAATTTTAATTAACTGCCTCCTGTCACATATTTGTTTTACAACAAGATGAACAAATGGGGTCTGGAGCAAGATAAGGATTCGGGCTAACAGACCCCCACACATACCTAAGTTTGGGGTAATCACATTCCCCCAGGAAAGCTGGCACCACATGTACCCGTTAATCAATATGTAACTTTTTTCTCCCTCCTATCCCACCAACTATATAAGTCCTGAGAATAAAGGTCTCTCTCTCTCTCTCTCTCTCTCTCTCTCTCTCTCTCAGGGGCTCAGGGTGCTCTTGGCTGTCGGGCCACAGAGCCTCTGGCCACCTGGCCTCACCTCAGGCTGCCCAGGGGCTTGCCACCCTGGTTTTTAGCCGCTCTTGCTTTCCTCACCCTGCTTTGCCCTGAAACTTTGCCTTTCACCCCCTACTCTATCCAGTCCTGTTCTCATTCATGGGAACGGACCACTAATAAACTGATTACATACTACAAGATTTGCTGATATGTAATTCTTTACATGTGTCAGCAAGAATCAGGTCTCTCCCGTCAACAAAGGGACCAATGCGCACTAGCTAGGCCCTTCTCTCGCGGTATGAGCCAGCTGCAGTTTAGTCTCACTGACCGCCCTGTGAGCTCAGCAGCAGCTCGGATATGCGCGCGCACTGGCAACAGCATGCCTTCGGGAGCCACCCCCACCTTGCGCCCCACGGGGCCTGGGGGGCCTGGGGCAGTGTGGGGTTCAGCGCCTCCCCCCCACCCCCGCTTGCGCTCCAACGTGGGACCCGCTTGCACCCAGGCGGAGTCGCACGCACTGTGCCGCACTTCAGGGACGCGTGGCTCCCACAGTGACCCATGGGACGCAGTGGCATCACCACCGCTGTGTGGGTCTCTTTGCCAGGCCGAGCAGCGGCACGGAGGGGAGATTGGTTTCCCTGGCCTCCTTTTCTCCCCTGTCCGGTGCACGGTGGGGGAGACCTTCCCTGCCCAGATACACCAGCACACTTGCAACCATTAAAAAAAAAAAGTAAATGTATTTGCCAATAGAGAAAAAACTGTTTCTGAAAATTGTGACTGTGTTCATAAATCTATCTAAAGCATGTTATAAGTGGGATGGGGGGGGTGATGTGTTAAAAAAATATTAAGAATCCTCCTTGTTTATGCCAGAGCCGTGACCTTTATTGTAAAAATGAAATACAGGTGTATTGTCTTCCATGTAGAACTAGCCCTTCTCTGCGGAAGACAAAGTACCATCTTTTAACTCAGTACCTATAAACACCGATCGTTTCCTTGGGGAAGAACTGGCTGTTCTCCCAAAGGGAGTGGTCAGTCAATCGAGTCACAAAAGGCCCTTGGTGCACAACCATTTTTTGTCTAAACCGTATTTTTTCAAAGCACCTCCCCGCCTCCCATCTTTCCCACTTTCCTTGAAAACTGAACCACTGCAGCTTGCAGAAACAGCAGGGGGCCTGTCTTTCCAAGCTAAGCAAATTATTATTTTTTAAATATTTTTTAAATATATTTTATTGATTATGCTATTACAGTTGTCCCATTTCTCCCCCATCATTCCCCCCACCCTGCACACCCTCTCCCACCCACATTCCCCCTTTTAGTTCATGTCCATGTGTCATAAGTTCTTTAGCTTCTACATTTCCCATACTATTCCTGCTCTCCCCCTGTCTATTTTCTACCCACCATCTATGCTACTTATTCTCTGTACCTTTTCACCCTCTCTCCTCCTCCCACTCCCCTGTTGCTAACCCTCCATGTGATCTCCATTTCTGTGGTTCTGTTCCTGTTCTAGTGTTTGCTCAGTTTGCTTTTGTTTTAGGTGTGGTTGTTAATAGCTGTGAGTTTGCTATCTTTTCACTGTCATATTTTTGATCTGCTTTTTCTTAGATAAGTCCCTTTAACATTTCATATAATAACGGCTTGGTGATGATGAACTCCTTGAACTTGACCTTATCTGAGAAGCACTTTATCTGTCCTTCCATTCTAAATGACAGCTTTGCTGGATAGAGCAATTTTGGATGTAGGACCCTGCTTTTCAAGATTTCAAATATTTCTTTCCAGCCCCTTCTTGCGTGTAAGGTCTCTTTTGAGAAATCAGCTGACAGTCTGATGGGAACTCCTCTGTAGGTGAATGCCAGGAACACAAGCAGCAGCGGCTGGCAATTCCCAGGTGCACAGGCGGCGATTGGCGGTCCCTGGGCCCACAGGCAGCAGCTGGCAGACCCCAGGCACAGGGGGGCAACTGTGCAGACCCAGTGAGGCCGCACAAGGCGGCTGGCTAACCAGGTGGTCCCACATTCACGCACGCAGACGGTCCAGGCAGAGGGGAAGTGGTGGAAGGGACTGAATCCAGGAGAGAGCGGAGCAGGCGCCATTGTTCCCTCTCAGACCCCGCCCCCCACATACAGTGTCACAACCCAGTGACTGGGCTGCCCCGCACTAGGGAGCACCTAAGGCTCCACCCCTCATACGTAATAGCTGCGACCAGACTAAAACCAAACTAAAACAAACCAAAACAAAACAAAAAACACCAAAAATGGCTCAAACTGGAGAAAAAATGAAAACCCCAGAGCTAAGCAAATTATTAAAGAATGCCCTGATTGTCAAGCCCTTAGCGAGGCACCCCATCTACAGGAGAATCTGCTAAAAATATACAAGCCCTCTGGCTTGAGGCCTTTAGTCATTTAAAACGACCTCAGCAAATTAAAACTGATAATGGCCCTGGACACCATGCCCATTCTACTCAGGTTTTTCTTCAGCATTGGAATATCCAACATAAAGCAGGAATATCTTACAATCCAACCGGTCAGACAATTTGTAGAACAGGCTTGTCATATTTTTAAAAATCTTAAAAAACAGAAAAAGGGGGAGTTGTGAGTCCTTCCCCCCACAATTTGATTATGTTAGTCCTGTTTACCTATAATTTTCTAAATTGTGATGAATCGCTTTGTATTCCAATTGAGAAACATTTTCAGAAGAAGGAGCCAAAGTCATCTTATCCTCAGGTTTTATATAGAGATCCGCTGGGAGATTGCTCTGGGCAGGGCCCTCTAGATCACTTAACTTGGGGAAGAGGGTGTGTGTGTGTTTCCATCCCTACAGGTCCTGCCTGGCTGCCAGCCAAAAGAGTAAAGCCTTATCATGAGTGGGACAGACGCCAAGTTCTGCTACCTGGAGCTGAGAACCAATCGACTGACAGGCCAGATGGCCCAGCTGACCCTGAACAACCAGAAGGAAAATGGACATTTACACTGTCACTCACAGGCCTGGGTCTGCCAATGGAGGAGGATGGGGTCTGCCCCAATGACAGGGGCTGAGGCTCAGGAGCCTCCTACAGAGAGCAACAACAACCCCTCGATTCCCCATAATGTTCAATGGTTGAACCCTAAAAACTGCTTCAATGGACTGAACTCACAAGTTTGGGTCCCAGCAGCCCTTGGATCCCCCTTTGTCTTAATTCTTATTTGTGCTGTATGGTATACATAGAGGTGGTTTTCTTAAGATTGCATTCGGGAACAGCAGATAGTAGGTTTCACAGGTTTAACAGCTATAATAGCATTTACAAACGAAAAAGCGGGGAGAGTAGATGTTGGGAACTGCCCTGCCTGGTTTCAGAGGCTGTAGCCCCCCATGGCTGGGCCGAGTGAGAGCCCAGGGGACCCGCTTCATCTGGGTCTGTTCTGCCATGAGAACCTGAGCCACTAAGGAGACAAAGCTTATCTCCCTGGCGGGAGCGCCACTTTTCCTTCATCCATATCTGGCCTCCAATGCCTGGTTGGTTAGCCAATGACAGGTAAGATCCTTCAAGGGAAGGGTCGCCTAAGACAGGCATGACCACATGGAAGGCCCTTAAGGAAGGACTCAGGCGGCCACAGCAAAAAGAGGGTGATGGACCCTCCTCCCCCAGCTATCCTGCAATAGCCTGAGTCCTCATTCCATCTGCAAGAAGTCTCCACCTAAGCCTGAAACTGCCTGGAGGTGGGTGCGGCCCTGTGCTGGAAAGGGCAGGTTCCCCAGGACAATCAGGCCTAAGAAAGAAAGCATAAAATCCTATGAAACCTACTTCACTGATACCCTCAATTTAAATGATAAGGGTCAAAGCCTGAAATAAGTTTGTTTCTCCAGAATTTTATGGCCCTTTAGGTATTTGACCCTGACTCAAAATAGGCCCTTCATGACATAGATGAAGTGGGTCCCCTGGGCTCTCAGCCCAGCCATGAGGGGCTATAGCCTCTGAAACCAGACAGAGCAGTTCCAAACATCTAATCTCCCCGCTTTTTCATTTGTAAATGCTATTGTAGCTGTTAAACCTGTGAAACCTACTATCTGCTGTTCCTAAATGCAATCTTAAAAAAAAAACCACCTTTATATATATCATAAAGCACAAATAAGAATTAAGACAAAGGGGATCCAGGGGCTGCTAGGACCCAAACTTGTAAGTTCAGTCCATTGAAACAGTTTTTAGTAGGAAGACCAGATATGAGTTGATAGTGAAAATGTAGAGTTTAGCTTGAACATGTTAAGTTTTAGATGGTTAAACATCCTATTGGAGTCAGGTAGAATACATGAGTCTGTAACACAGTGCAAAGGTCTGGGCTGCGGAGAAAAATTTAAAAATCATTAAACTCATTGACTCAAGGATACTGGTTGTTCAGAACCACTAAAAGGTAAGACTATAATGCTTCATTCTTACTTATCCACAACTCCAGAGTATCCTAAATAGGCAAAGACATAAGTGGGGGCCTCAAATACACGTTTTAAAATAGTTTCCTAAGGAATTATGATATACACCAAGTATATTTTCCAGCCACTGGTAAAGGCCCTGAGACAAAGATTTTAAATTTTTTTCTTTGGGCCTCTTGGAGACTTCGGGGTCTCCACCTGCAACCTTTATTCTCACAGGATTTAAAAGGCTGGGAAAGAGAACAGGCATTGGACCTGGGTCTGAATCCTGCCTTTGCCTTAACTTGTAAGAACTTGGACAGATTTTCCAGTTTCCTTGAGCCTCCATGTCCTCAATATATGAAATCTTTCTGGAAAACGTCCAGCCGTTGTTAACATAACGAGAATGGTTTGTGCAGCATCAATGTAACCTGCCAAGGAGAGTGGACTGGAATGTGTATGTGTGAACAATGATGACTTTACTAACCAGTGGGAACAGTAGATGCTATTGGGTGACATATGTACTTTGTGGCCATCACATTCAAAATGACTGAGCAAGTAGAGCAACGAATCTGCATCAAATTTTGCATGAAGCTTGAACACATTTCTCTGCAGAAATTATTCAGATGATTCAGAGTACCACAGCTATAGGCAACTGGTGACTGGCAGCTTCATCACAACAACACGCCCACCCATGCATCACATCTCATGCAGAGGTTTTTTGTGAAACATCAAATCACCAACGTGACTCAGCCCCTTTACAGCCTAGATTTGGTGCCCCACAACTTCTGGCTTTTCTCCAAACTAAAATCATCTTTGAAAGGGAAGAGATTTCAGACCATTGGTAAGATTAAGGAGAATACGATGGGCCAGGTGATGGCTATTAGAAGAACCGTGTAAGGTCCCAAGGTGCCTACTTTGAAGGGAATTGAGGTGTCATAGTCCTATGTACAATGTTTCTTGTATCTTGTATCTTCTTCAACAAATGTCTACTTTTCATAGCACATGGCTGGATACTTTCTGGACAGACCTTGGTATGCAGCCTGCCCCTTTCTCCTCCAGGCAGCTGTTAAACTTTAAGCAGCATGCCACTGGCTAAACCCCAGTTTGTGGGGCATTTTAGTGCACTAAATTTCTCATCTGCGGTGGCTAAGTAATATTACACTTCTTCAACTAAAAAATATTTCAAACTTATGGAGAAGTATGGAGAACAGCAGAGCACAGTCATGCGTACGCTACTCAGATACACCACTGTTAACTATGATGATCAAGCCATGGGTTCCCGCGAATCTCTGATGGGTACTGGTGTACAAGCTTTTCCTTCCATCACATCTTGTGCCTCCCCTCCTTTCTTGGCAGAGAGTTCCTAAAACCTTCCCAACCTCGTAAGTGATCAGTGGAATGAAGCTCAGAATAAAATCTAAGTACAGAGTGGGGGGTGGAGGGGAAAGAGGTGGTAAAGTTGGGTGTTCACTGCTGGAGGAGAGCAGGGATGAGCAGTGAGTCTCCTCTTCTGCATCACGCCCCGTTCCGCACCCTACATGATCACAACAGGAGTGTTTGGGGACAGACCTTACACACTCAGGCAGAAGGCGTAACCACAGCAAAGTCGCATCTTTGTGCTCTGTTAGGAGAAACCTCATGAACTGAGTATCTATCATTGAAGACCACAGATATAAAAAATTTTTTCTGGAAGCTTTTCACTGCTCTTAAGAACTTATTTCATTTGTCATCTCTACCTACCTTACAGAAACCACAGCTAGTCAACCAAACGATCAGAGACCTTTAACAGACAAATGCTTAATGATTCATACTAGTTTCCATAAATGTTATCATTTAGTTTGGAAACTTAGAACACTGAGATATCTTTGAAAAACTGAAGATCAGGACCATGTTTCATCCCATTGCTATCATTAGTAAGTATCTACAGTGTGTAATTCACATACGTCATCTCTTTAATCCTCCCATGACACAGGACAGGTTTGGCTTCTCCACTTCACAGAGAAGGAAAAGGAAACAGAGAAATGATGCTACTTGTCCACGGGCACATAAAAACAAGAAGCTGAGCAGAATTCAAATCCTAGCTGTGTCTCAAAATCCTGTTCTTGTCTCAGAAAGCCACTCCAGCTCTCATTGCTTCACTACCGCTTTATTAGAATAGTCAAATTAGGATTGTCAGGAAGAAAGTATAGAGCTTTAGTTACAGTCACACTTGGGCATTTGAAAAGGCAGAGGAGGAGGGTGACAGATGCTGCAACTTAGGAAGCAGGATGAGAGCCGCACCCTGAGCGAGGAGATCAGCGGTCGTTCAGTTGGCGTGACCTTGGGTGAGCTGCCTACCCTCTCTTGATCTCAGCTTCCTCACCTTGAACATAAAAGACAGGCTTACCAGATTTCTGCAATGCCTTTCCAACCTAAACACCTCTCACACATGCGTTAGAATCCAGTAGGATAAGTGGACTGGGTCATCTGCACATGAGTAGATGGTATCTATCCGAACCTTAATGTAAATATTCAAAACCAATGAAGCTCATTCTTTGTAAAACCATGTCTGAGATCAAAACCAGTCTTACTTTAAAAGTCTAATGTAAAAATTTTAACTTTATTCATTTTTAAACCTTCCTCTTCTTTGCTTTTATTTCTACAGGAACAAATACTATAGCCCTACCATTTCCTACTGATCTGGTTTCTGTTGATGAGTCTTTAAAAAAAAGAAGATTAAAAAAAAAAAAAAGACCCAACAGATATTTCAAGGAAAATAAAAGGTAGTTTATTCTCACTTCTATGGAAAATTATCAGATTTCATTAGGGATAACTAATAACTAAATGCAACAAACACTGTGAACAAGCATAGTTAAAATTTAGAAGACCAAAGCTGTATTTAAATGTGTAAATGCAGCTTCTTTTTGGAGATAAACTATTATAACTTCATTCTCCTGTGACAGACTGTATTATCACTTCCTACTAATTAAAGAAAGGGCACCTGTGAACAAAGGCGTAACACAGGACAGGATTCAAATCCCTGCTCTGCTGCTCGCCAGCTGTGCAGGGAAGACAGGACGCTAGCCGTCTAGGCCTCAGTGCACCTGCTGGTAAGTGAGAGATGGTAACACTGACTGGTAGAATTGTTGGGATGGTGAAATGAGCTGACGGATGTAACCACAGCAGACACTAAATAAATATTATTTCTTTCCTCCTCTTGACCCCTTTTGACAGGAGAAAACTTATTGATAGCCATTTTATTGAAATGGCCCCCAATGGCTAAAATTCTACTTACTTCTTTATCATCCATCAAAGCTCAGTGATGTCTTTAGTTAGAGGAAAAATTTAATTCTGCATTATTTAAACTAAATGTGCAAGTTTAGTACAGAGAATATATTTAGCATGTTAGTATAGATCCCCAAATCACACTAAATTAGATTTGGGCTTAATACTTCAAACAAAATGCAAGCAATAAATAACATTTTAGTGTGTATTTCACACAGGCACCTATGACAACTGTGTAACAGGGCCTGACTTCACCAGTGAAATCTCAGAGCATCTACAGTCTAAACGGGATGCTCTGCTGCTCTCTGCACTACAGGCAACGTCTCACTGGCCTTGAACACTAACAATTATTAAAGGATACAGAAGATTTATGTGATAATGAGGACCTAGATAAATTTCCTGAAATTACTGCAGTTTCTTTTGAAAAATATTAGAAGGGATTGAGGAAAAGGAAGAGAAAGATTTGCCCACTGGCATATAAATACGTAACTTTAGCACTAAATTATGCTACCCTCAACCCAAATAATGGCATTTATATAACACCTCGCTCCAAGGTGACAGAGCTCTAATGCCCCTGTTGAGCAGGAAGCAGCAGGAGCTATTTTAAGACAGAGCCATAGTACCTGTGAGATGGGACAGTGAACATCTCCCATCTCCACACAGGGGTGCTGGCAAGGTGCCAAAACAGGCTTCACAGTGCATTCTGGAAAAGTGGGCAATTACACCATGGGAGCATTCAAATGGTTCCCACAACTTGAAAGATACACACCCCCTGTGTACTAACACAATGAACCTTTGCTCTTTAGGTTTTCAGAGCAGAGAGGGTGGGTGCTGGGCACAATGGCACTGTTTGGAGAAGGGTCCTGCAGTGATATTCCCCAGAGACCTTACCTGAGGACAAACTGCTGGGTGAGCACCTGAGATGCCCCTCAGGTAGGGCTGCAAGCTTCTGGGAAGAGAAGTTGAGTGACATTTCTTGAGCCCCTATAAAGGGTCAGGCACTGTGCCAAGTGCTTTTCACTGTCTCATGTTTCAAACATATCTTCAGTCTTAGCGTAGACTGGACCTGTCCAAGCACTCCTTGGGGAGTTCAGAAGACTTCACTCTAAGCTGAAAAGGTGTGACAGGTTTTCCCAATTTACCCTGCTTCTCTGTAAGGTATCCAGGGACCAAAAGTGATATGGGCAAATGGCCTGATGGCCCAGCAGTGATCTGCTTGAAATAGGAGCTCTGGTTGAGGAACAAACAGCCATAACGTATTAGTTTGCTATGCTGCTTTACCAAATCCTGCAAACTTAGTAGCTCAAATAACACATACATATCTCAGAGTTTCTTTAGAAATCCAGGTATGACCAGCGCCCTCTACTCAGAGTCTCTTAAGACTACAAGCAAGGTGCCAGCTAAGATGCCCCATTTTCAGGAAGCCTGAGTAAACTGAGTAAAGAAGACTCTGCTTCTAAGTTTACTCAGGTTTTGTTTTTTTGTTTTCTTTTCTTTTTACAAAATATCACTTCCTTGTGGTGGTATGACTGAGGGCCCTGCCTCCTCAGTAGCTGTCAGCTAGGGGTCACCATTAGGCCCGAAGGCCACACTGAGTGCCCTGACATGTGGCCCTCTCCTCAGCCACAACATGGCACGCGGCTTGTCTTACGCTGGCAGGAGTCGCTCTCTCACTCCATCTACTAAGACAACTGTACACAGTGCAATGACGACGCGAGTGACACCCCACCAACTCTGCCATACAAGAAGCCTAATCAAAGGAGTGGTGAGTATTCGGTCCCATTACCTTTGCCAGTTCTTTTGGTGAGAAGCAAATCACAAATCCCACCTACACTCGAAGGGACAGATTATATAAAGGTGTGAACAACAGAGGTCACTCTAGGGTGTATTCATCACCCGTGCCATGACTGAAGGTGTCTGTATTTTGTAGTACAAGATAGTGAAAACAAAATACAGTAGAAACAGTCATATCTGAATATGAATTCTGGTTCTCTTGTTGTGTGATTTTGAGCAAATTATTTAATCTCTCTTGAAGCTGCAGTTTTTAATCTGAAAACAAGAACAACTATTATCTACATCTATAAATATGAATGTTCTTTTAATAGTTTCAGACCAATGATCTTAAATATGAGAGTATGCACTTCCATACTTTTCCCAAAGCAACTGTGAAATGTACTAATTGTGCATGACACCAAGGAGGTATACTACAGACAGAGAAACGACAGCTCTGATCCTGGCCTATTCAAGTCTGCTGACCATGACGCCATCTGAAAGGTTAGCTACTCCTACAAGGTGGAACTTAAATATGCTTCACATGATTTGATTCACTGATTCAGTGAATTAAGCACCAAAACACTGCTAGGTACCGGGTATATATAAATAAGCAAAACAGACACAGTCCTTCATTCAATGAGTTCATGATACTGGGAGAGAGATAAACAGTATTCATTCAGTAAATATTTATTGAGGACACTATTTGCATATCAGGGATAGTTAATGGGACAAAGGCCGTACCCTTGTGGAGATTACATTCTATATGGGAAATAAAGGTGATGAACAAATGATAAATTAAAACAAGATAAAATAAAGGATAGTTTCAAGTGGTGACAAAATAATAGAAGGGGGTACGGAGTGGTAGAGAGAGGCCACTTGGGATAGGGTGGCCAGGGAAGGACTGGGTAGGGAGGTGGCGTGGAGGGGGGAGAATGAGAAGCCACAATGGGATCAGGAAGGAGAACATTCCAGGCAGAAGAAGTTCCTGTATAAAAAGACCTTGAAGCAGGAGCAAGCTGAGCTTGACTACAGATTACAGAAGTCACCGAGAGTGGACAGAGAACAGCACGGTCTTGAGGGCAGATCAAGAGTCAAACCAAGCAGGGCCCTGTGGCCAGGAAGCCTGCGCTGACCCCAGCGGGAGACTGGGGAGTACAAGCAGAGGAGTGATGCGACAGGATTCCCACGTCTCATGGAGCGCGCTGGCTGCTACGTGAAGAATGCAAAACGGGAGTAAGAATGGAGGCAGACAGCACACTGAACAAAGGAAAATGACACATGAGAGTAACTACTGGGATAAGTACAATAAAAGATAAGAACAGGGTTCTCTGATCTTAGTGTGCAAACAATAGTCCTACACTCAGGCCACTTGTTTTAAGGCAGCAGAGACAAGCCACACCTTAACAAGGAAAATACAATAAAATTTCAGCAGTCATACGTGCCACAAAGAAAAATAAAATGAGGAAAGGGCTAGGAGAGTGGTGATAGGTAATGTTTTAAATGAGATGATCAGGAAAGCTGCACAAACACAGCAGCTTTGGAGCAGAGACCTCAGTGAGGACTTCGCGAAGACCTGGAGATGAAGCGATTCAGGCAGAAGGACTTGGCAGGCTGGATGCAGGAGGGTACTTGTGTGTTTGAAGTCAGATCATCTGGCCTTGTATTGCATGACAAGAACTTTCCATTGTATGGTACATGGGGAACAGCTGGAGAGATCTGTGGAGGAGAACGCAACACTGGACGAGGCCTGATTTAGTCAGGGGCTCATGGACTGCCTCAGAGGAGGTGATATTTAAGCTGCGACAGGCAGGATGAGTAAGAAGACAGGTGTCACTCAAGGGGCAGACAGGGAATTTCAGGAACAGTGCTCAGCCAGTGCGTAATCTTGATGCAGGAAAGGGCATGATGCTCTGGAAAAACTGAAAGGCTTGAGGCTGCAGCGGGAATGAGAGGAAGAGCGGAGCTGGGGGAAAGGAGAGCACAGGGCCACCACCTGCAGGCAGTGTGTAAGCTGCTCAGGACTACTAAAGCGAGACACCGTTAAGTTTCCATATCTGTGCATATCTTCAAATCCACAATGTCTCTGTTACGATTAAGTTTATCTGAAGTAAGATCTGGCTTTAGCTGTCTTTGGAGACAGAGTGAATGAATTTTTTAATCCACCAATTCCAGTGAATTAAAAACTGATATTACTTATGGTGTCTCGAATATATTGGGAACTTATTAACTTTAAATGAGGAGTATTTTCCTCAAAGATGTAGTAAAAATAGAAAAACCCTCCAGCATTTTCACTACTTATAGCAGTGATTTTCACACCACAAGAATTTTTAAAACATGCAATACTTGACTATTTAGTCAGGGGCGCTGACCTCTTTTCCCTTAGACTGTTGAATTTTTTAAAAAAATGACAACAGTCAACAACAATAAGCTGCATGGTGTAAATCAATCAAAATTATACCTATTTTTGTTAGATCAGTAAAAATGTATTTTTGATGTGCTGCAGAATTTTACTAATTAGTTTACGTGTGCCATGAGATTAAAAAGGTTGAGAATAGCTGACACAGTATGTGAATTATACCACGTATCACCTGACTTAGAATTTCATCTTTAATATGCTCTTCCCTGAAAGACACCAAGCCTCTAAGATAGAAACATTTTCCTCAATATTATCTCTGTAAATCTTTCCTTCATGCACTTTGATGATTTTTCAGCGTCAGGATTTGGAAAAGCTCTGGTTACTAGACTCAGTCCACATCCCTATTTTTTAAGTGAAGGACGGACACATTCATTTATGCACCTAGTCAGCAGACACAGTGAGGGAAACAATGCACAAGCGCAAGGCTAAGAGCTCCGGGAGACAAGAGAATAAATACAACTCAGGTGTTGCCCTCAAGAAAACACAGCACATTCAGTGTGTTGTGCAGCCAAAGATTTGAACACATCAACGCCAAGTAATACATGTATTGATTTCCAATTCTACCACCACCAAATATCTTGTAATCACTACTTTTACTCATCTTTGTAATGAAAGAACTAAGAAGGAAGGCCATGGCAAAGAAGTCTAATAATTTTGATATAATATCTTTTCAAGGATTAATATGCTATTTTAAAATTAATACAGCAGCCCTGGCTGGTGTGGCTCAGTGGATTTGGTTCTCAATGTGGACTGTGAACCAAAGAGTTACTGGTTCGATTCCCAGTCGGGGCACATGCCTGGGTTGTGGGCCAGGTCCCAGTGGGGGACACACAAGAGACAACCACACACTGATGTTTCTCTTCCTCCTTTCCCCTCTCTCTAAAAATGAATAAATAAATAAAAACTTTAAAAAAAAAAAAGAACAAAATGGGTCAGACTGTAGAGCTGACTTTTAAAAAAAATAAAAAGATGTAATTAATACAACAAACTTCTACTCTCATAGGCAACATTCCACAAATGAGATTGGAATTTATTATTGAAAAATCCTGAACAAGCATCTAAAGATCCTGCTTACTACCCCAGTCACAGGCATGCTGGAGAAGCCAGACCCCGCAGGCAGGCATTCAAGGGGAAAGCATCTGTAGGGAGCCAAACTCCCGCTATGCACCGTGTTTTCCATGGTCAAGCTGCTTTTTGTCTTCACATCTTGGAAATCTGTATTGGATTATGACATAAAGCTCAGAATACTTTCAGTACAAACGGAGAAAGCCTCAGTCATGGCCAGTACGCTATGGCTGGGAAGGAGACACAGCCCAGTCTGGTCATGTCTATTGTTATATTTACAGGGAAGACTTCCACTGCGGTGCCAGGAAGCAAATTTGCAGGAGGATAAAAAAGGCAAACAAATGTAAAGATATCCTCATCCAAAATCAAGAGTTCATTGCTCTATTGAAAAAACAACCACTAACATACAAAAACCAAGCAGGTAGGCATCAAGCACATATCAAATATAATAAATAGGTTGAAGAGAAAACTGACCCTATGCTGTGTTTTATGGGAACCACTGGCCTCATGGGGCTATCGAACATTTAAAAGGTGGCCAGTGCAAACCAAAGATGGGCCGTAAGTGTAAAATTATATGAAATTTCAAAACTTAGAACAAGAAAGAAACTTTGTCAATAATTTTTAATGTTGGTTAATTTTTGGATATATTAGGTTAAATAAAATATATTATTAAAATAAATTTTAACTTTCTTTTTACTTTCTTAATGTGGGTACTAGGGAATTCAAAATCACACACATGGCTTGCATCATATTCCTATTGGAGAATGCTGACTTAGTGCATTTTCCCCCACATGATATCAGACACTCAACTAAGAAAACTGATTTGTATCTTCTGTGATGATCTTTACTCTTAGATGGCATGAAAACTGGGGGTGCACAATCGACAGGATGGAATTTGGGCACACTGCTGTTTGCATTCAAATTATTTATCTAAGGAGGCTGGAAGTTTGTACTGGGTTATGTTGTTCCTGTTAGAATAATTTCACAGTCCAAAGGGAAAGACTTTACAGGTCTCTGTTCTGTGTTCTCCAAACCCCTGCCTCACAGTGCACACCTACAGACCTGCGACCCGATTCTCCCTCCTCACCTCATCAGTCAGCTGGAATTTCCAAGAGGGACTGGCTGTGAAGCAGTCTGGGCCACTCCCCTCAGAGTGTATGTACCTTATGCTGCCACTCTGTGAGGCCCCAGAGAGCAGGGGCTCAGTCTCGGTCCTATTTCCTACCTGCACTGCATCTAGAATTTGTCTTCACAGAAAAGTGAATGCATGTGGTAAGTGTTGGTTACATCAGAAGAGCTGATGGTTTAGGGAGAAGGAAGAACTTCCCTTCCTATCCTTTGTATTAGAGCAATTTTAGTACATTAGGCACTGACTGTCAACTGTGCTTCATGATTCATTTATTCAAATAACCAAGTGCCACTGGCTGACAGACCTGAGCGGGGGCTGGGCATGCAGTGGTGGATAGAACAGGTGCGGTCCTGTCCTTACCAGGGAAGACAAACCAAAGCACACACATCATGCAATTACAATTACTGGCATGTACCATCCCCCCACCAGGAAATCATGAGAGGGATGTTGATTGGGGAACCTACCATTGCCAGGGGTCAAGGAAGGCTTCCAAGTAACCTTTACACTGGACCTGAGGGAACTGTGTGCCTGGCAAAGTGGAGCAGAGAGGGCAGGCTGACCATGAAGGGAGGGCCTTTTAAACCATGTCTAAAATTTTCAACCTAATCCTAAAAGCAATGAAAAGCCATTGAAGAGCTTTACACAAGGTAATGATATGATCAGATTTGCCTTTTAAAAATATTGCTCTGTAAAAAATAAATAAGTATATAATAATTTTAAAAAATAAAAATATAAACCTGGAGGTGGGTAAGAGTAGATGTGGGACCTACACCGAGCATTATCAATGGATTCATGAAAATTAATCAAACTCTCTGGTCATCATTTCAATAGACGCTAAGTCTCAAGAATAAAAGAGACGTGCAGATCCACAACCACCATGTCAGAAAACCAGAAAGCATTCATCTAATACAGGACACTCTCGCAGGACCCTCAGAGCATCACTTCCCACTGATTGTACTAGCTGGCCGTGTACACCGTTACTCGAAGTCATCCTCTGTCCTGACCAGAGACAGGTTTATTCAGGATGAGCACCCAGCATCCATATTGATTGACCAGCTCCTGGGGTCACTGAGAGACTGAGATGGCCAGGTATTTAGCACACTGTATGAGTTTGGGAATATTCTTTGTGCTCTTCTGTGCCCCAAAATTGGGTGCCTTTCCTATGTCCCTTCTCTCAAGGCTTCTGGGTTCTAAACAAGTGACTTGACTAGCCAGTGTCTTTCAAGAGCACCAAAGACAGTGTTTGCTCTCAAGGCAAGAAATTCATGGAGGAGCTAAGTCATATCTATCCTAAACCAACTAACTACAGATTAAACAAATTCTGTAGAATGAATAAATGAACTTTTGTTTTCTTGTAGACTATTCTGGGTGATTTATTTGCATACGTATGTGGGCTGCTCATATACAATAGAACTGCTTTTCTGAAACCAACCTGGGAGTGCTTAGTGATGGCTTTTACTGTTCTCCTTGATGGCAAATATTCATTCAGTTTCCAATAGCCATAAAACTAACATGTTGGCAGCTACATAGCACATTCAGCATTCTACTAAAAATGCACAATTTCTAAAAATTCAAATCTTCCCCAATTACCTCTCTCTGAAATCCTTTTTATTAAAATAACAATAACTTTTGACCCCACAATTTGATTTCTTTCTGAATTTCTGGTGCACCACTCTGAAAGTACATGACACTTTGTACCTAAAAGAAGTTGAATCCGTCCTTATCAGAGGCAGTATCATCAACGTGAGATGCACAGGCTCAGGAAACAGTCAGACCGGGCTTCTGATCCTGGCTCCGACCCCTCCTGGGTGTATAACTTCGGGATAATTTCTTAAAATCTCTGACCCTTGTGTTTTCCTGCATAAAACAAGGCTAGCCTCCTGTATTCATTTTCTAACTTGTTTCTATAACAAGTTACCACAAACCAATTAAAGCAAGAAGAATTGCCTCTTTCACAGTTCAAGAGGCCACAACCCTGAAACCAAGGTGTCAGCAGGGCTGGCTCATTCCAGAGGCTCTCTCGGAGAATCTTCCTTGCCTCTTCTAGACTGAGTAGCTCCCAGCATTACATGGCCTGGGGCAGCATAACTCCAACCTCTGCCTCCATCTTCCCGCAGCTTTCTTCTCTGTGTCTCTCTGTGTCTTCTTGTCTCAGAAGGATACCAGGCCTTGGATTAAGGGCTTACCTTAACTCCAGATGTGTTCATCTCAAGACCATTAATTATATATGAAAACAAAACCTATTTCCAAATTAAGTCACACTCAGAGGTTCTGGGTAGCCCTGAATGTCAGGGGACATCCTAGTCAACACACTCTACCTACCTACAGCAGAGCATCGTTTCATTATGCCCAGGAACATGGACAGGTTCCCACTGAGATTCTGTACTACAGTAGACATTCAATCCCTTTTCAGTACTATGAATTGTTCAACTGTGTCTGATTTTTGCAATCATAAAATGATGGTGACTCTCAGAGATGACATCATGTAAATAACTAGCACTGTACTGAAAATCCATTAGTGCTCAATAAATACTATGTCTTTTTTCCCCTCCCTATGTTTATCATAGCTCGGCAATAAGTTACTAGCACAATTCCTGTGTAAATCCCAAGAAAACAAAGCGCACTTCAAAGTTCTTCATAAAGATAAAGACAAACATTCCTTGGCCTTATATAATGATTTCTTATGGTGAGGCAGGTGAGCAGGTCCTTTTTCAGAACTTGACTTATTACGGTTGTTTAAATGCGAAGGAATACATACGCAGTTAAGAGATCCTTGCATTTCTGTGGAATATAAAGGTCATGAATAAGGCTCTGGGGAAAAATTAGAAACTTGACTTTCACTATCCCTTGCCTAATTTCCTAACCATTTGGTCCACTGTCAGTTAAATGCCTGGTTCCTATAGCTTATCACCACATTTATTTCTAGATTTTCCTTCCTCACATAATGCCATCTCTGATGTAGTTTAAGAAGAAAAACAAAAATAGAAACGTTATTCCCACATAGTTTGTTCATCTTCCAAACAGCAGCTATGCTATCCTAGGTAAACAAAGGTTGAATGAAACTGCAGCCAACAGCAGAGGGCAGTAGAGAGCTAGTCAGCACAGCCCATTACACTCAACTGCTTCCTCTTACCCAAAACCTGCCCTTTTCTTATCTCCTGCCCACTAATGCTCATTATCCAAGCACACTGAGGTTGGCACAGTGCCTGGACCATCTTCCCTAAGACCACCAAAGATACTGAGATCTCAACCTGCAACTCCCAAAGAAATGAATCTCAAGAGTAAGCAGTTTTCCAAATATTAATGCATTTCACTTAAAGACATTCAGCCTTACTTCAAGTGTCTATACTCTGAGTTATGACCTGCTATACAGGAAGAGCAGGGAGGAAGAGGCTGATATGCCGGCTGCTTTGCTCTGTCACACTTCATGCCTACAGAGCTTGCTCCAGTTCTGCCTGGTTCTCTTTTCAAAGTAGAGCTCCATTATCTCCATTATGGCCTAACACACGCTGATCTGTGGTATCCATGGAGAAGGACTCAATTAAAAACATCCCTCCAAAGACTTCGCTGATGCCGTATAACAAAAACCCTCTGTGTTTCAGAGAAATTATTCAGTCTCTCATCTTTTCATACCTTCTAGGAATTACTGTTTCTTATCTTAATATTATTCCATTTTTTTACCATCCTTTGAAAATTGGAGTACCATTGATAACATCTTGCAGCTATCTCGACATTAAGTGCCACCCAAGTGGTCCACACAACGTTGTTTGATACCCCACAGTCAGACAAAATTCTACAGAGTCTTCCAGTCACTTCAACATGAACCTTAAAAAGTACCCTCCATGTGTTATACCTGAAGTTGTTGAACCCCCCCCAGAAAAGTGGGCCAAGGAAGGAGAAGTGCACCGAACCTAAAATATCTCTCAAAAAGAAAGTTAAAAGTTACCTGCAGGGATACCCTGAACATGAGTGACCTCTTACCTGGATTGGGTTGAAGGTATTCAATTGTTTTAGTCATTATTTCCATCACGGCTCTGCTGGTGACATCCACTTTCTGAAATGAGAAAATTAATATGCTAAATGACAAAAATCATTCGTTTTAGAAACTCAGTTTTTGCTTGAGCAGATACATAACTGCTGGCTGTGCAACAGATGAACAAGTCCTAGGTGGAGGGTGAGGGGTTGAGGGGAGTAACGACTGGAGAGCCTACTTATCTGAAGAGGAAACTGGCCATTTCCTAACATTTGTTTCAAAATGTACTTCACTGTCTTCTGGCAAAATAAGGTGGAGATGGCTCCCCTTTCCATAAGACACCCGCGATGATCTCTGAAAATGGTTTAATATTCAACTGACCCAGAAAAACCCACAAAATAACACAAGTCAAGAATTTCAAATCTTAACATTCACTTGAAAAACACCTGTGAAAGTATGCATATCCAAAAACCCACTAAGTCTCTGAAAGATGTCACTTTACAGAAGAAATTGTATTACATTACCATGCTCTGTCATTACAAAAGTGGAGACAGCTGGGGTGCCCAGGCCAAACAGTGGGGCTGGATGTAGGTTCTATGACCCAATGAGAGTGCTGGATGTTTGCTGTACATGCTTAAAAATTCAGAGAAATGCTGAACTTAAAAGTTTTTGATGTAGATTTTCTAGTCATTGAGCACATCCAGGTAAATAAAACCCCAGGTGGGCCCCGGATTTACAGAGTTAGTTCATAGTGAGACTAACATGAACTTGCCACACAGACATGATCCTACTGAGAAAGAGCGAATTGTTCCTAAACAGGAAGAGAATGAACGGAAGAAATGGTACCCTAGAACAAAAAAATGTTTCTTCTAGGGCCCGGGGAATAAGTTCAGCACAAAATAAATGTAAATCAAAGTTTAAAAAATGGAGATAATGGATCGTATTTTGCCCTGGAGGCATTTGCTGAATGTCTACAGTGGGCCAGATATGGTGACAAGTTTCACTGCACTAAAGAAGGAAAAATGCAGCATCAACTCTGCTTATTCAAGTAAGAGGCAAAGTTTTTATTTAACTTTTGAGAACACCCTAAGTATATAAAAATTTTGCTTAGACACTTCTAATCCATCTTTGAACTTTTGGTTAATTCTAAATAAAAGTCTTGTTGCTCGAGTCCCTCCTTGCACAATTTTGAATGGTCAGTATTTGCATTCAGTAGGTCACCATGTCCTCTCTGGGTTGAAGAGGCTGCTCAGTGCGGTGATGTCCTCTCTACACTCCCCCCTGAAATCCCTTTTCACCAACATGTCTGGTCCACTCATTCACTCTAGCAGGGGTGTCCAACCCACCACCAGCAGGCTGCATGCAGCCCAGGATGGCTATGAATGCAGCCTAACACAAAATCATAAATTTACTTAAAACACTATGAGAATTTTTTGTTTTCATTAGTGTTTGTGTATTTAATGAGACAACTCCTCTTCTTCCAGTGTAGCCCAGAGACACCAAAAGGTTGGACAACCCTTCAGTCTAGAGGGTAAGTGACTAGTAAAAATAAATGCATCTGTTTTTCCAAGTTATGTGCATACAATATATGACATAGGCATGAGTGAAAGGAATTCATTTTGAAGGTAGAATTTCATACATTAATTAAGTCCATGGGGAATTTTTGTTTTGTTTTCATTGGGGCGCAAGTGCTCTTCCCTCAATTGGAGAAAGTTTTTCAATAACCTACTGCACTTACTTATAGTCATCCTTTCAGGGCTGTGGTAAGCCTCCTTCTCTTTTATAATCAGAAACCAAGCCATAACACATCATAAGATTTTATCTTTTAATTTGGTTTTTCAATACTTAATAATTTCCCATTCTACAGTAGTCATTTTACTGTGTGTAAGAAGTTTGCTATTACTGTGATTGACAGAGAAAAACACTTCCTCCTGTGAGGTCATCATCGTATGAAATTACATTAAAAACATTCATACTTAAAAAAAAAAAAAAACTCCTACTTAAAAAGAGTCTGCCTACATATGAACCCTGTACCATGTCATCTGGGTATAATTGAGCTTGTAAGATGTCTTAGATTTGAGTATGTACTGAAGAGTATTTAGTTCTGAAAGTGAATAGGGGCCCCCTGGAGTTGTGCAAAGCAGGACTTACATGGTCATGCATGAAGGTTCTAGGGATGCTAGCAAAAAGCCAACCAAACTCGATGTACTCAATGTCACGAAAATGAATTCAGAGGTTGTACACAAAACAAACATGCTGAAAGTCCAGGTTACATGTGTGACATGAGGCAAATGCATAATCCTGCTGACTATATGACAAGGGTTAAGAAATTCGATATCAAATGTATCCAAAGGTCCTGTGTGACTATGATGGGAAGAAAGCAATTTCAAAGGTCAAGGTTTCTAAGAGAGAATGCCAGAATCATCCAACAACCATTTTGATATCCTGAAGTTATTAAATATTAGGAGGCTAACCAATTTCTAACTCTCCCTTATCACCCTACTCAAAAATAATTATAATCACCACCATCATAAAAAGTTTTCTAGTTGTCAGAAATTACTCCAAAAGCTTTAAATATCTTCATACATTTAATCCTCAAAACCGCTATGAAGTAGATACAGAGAGAATAAGAAACTTGCCCAGTTCTGGCTCTCAAGTCTATGTTCTTAAGCACTACTTCTTGAAAACATATGTTCCTCATAAAAAGACAGGCAACAGGAACATCTCCCAACCTGAAGAGAACTGGGCAGAGCTGGGAGGTGCGTGGTATTGTCCTCCAGGTGAGGCCTGGGGTCCCAGCACATAGGACCAGGAGGAAAGCCTCTATCACCCCGTCTTCTGTTTTTGTTTTGAAAACCCTCAAAGCCTGTGAGAACATCATCCACAAGAACTATTCTACCCCAGGCCTCTGCGCAAGGGAGGCTCTCCCGCCCACGCTCAGTTACACAGGCTTCTCCACAGACGCCGGATGTCAGCATCGTGTGACTCCTGAATGGTCCACGAAGAGGTTGCCAAGCAAGGCATGAAAAGTGGTTCTCGTTTTGGGTATGGAGCCCTCTCTCCCCTCTGGACTCTGTAAACAGATAACCAAATCACTGAGGCTCCGAAAAGGAAAGCTACCGCCTTGGCTAAAGCCCATGGTCTCAGGGGAGGCACAGACACACTGGAGACACCAATTATGAGCATTAGGTTTGGTCCCCAGAGTAGGATTTAGCAGACAGAAGCAGGAATTAAAACAACTTCAGCATCCCCTACAATTTGACGGAAATCTCCTAGGAAGGAGCCCACACCCACCACATCTTTACAGACTCTGTGCCCAGTGAG
Organism: Glossophaga mutica; assembly: GCA_039655065.1. NCBI lineage: Eukaryota > Metazoa > Chordata > Mammalia > Chiroptera > Phyllostomidae > Glossophaga > Glossophaga mutica. The sequence continues at coordinate 138,761,051 of CM077305.1, read as the reverse complement.
GCAGACTCCTGGTCACCTAATCTCGACATCACCACAGCACAAGCTCTAGCTAGCCCTCCTTGATCCAAGCATAAAACTACATTCACTTGAAATCCACCTCTGAAAACAACTTTATCCAGTGTAATTATTTGTGTACAGCATTATCAGGACATACCCCAAACAGGGAACAGCTCTCGGAAAATTCATTCACTAGGATCTTGCTTTTGGTTTTTATCTGACAATCACTTGACAGAGTTTATCAACATAAACATAGCAGGAAGAAGGACTCATGGACACAGGCAACAGTATGGTAATTGCTGGGGGGAGGGGAGCATAAGGGGACTAAATGGTAATGGAAAAATGTACAATAAAGATTAATGTTTTATACAAAAGGGAGCATAGAAAGGGTACAGCAGCAAACATAGCTACAAAGTTCAAAGCAGAATAACAAACTGAAAGTTTGACATCAAAAAGTAAACTAAGCAAAAGGAGCCAAATATATAGTGACAAAAGATGATTTTTTAAAAAAGTAAGACCGATACACTCATAGCAGGAAGAGGCCATGGAGAATGTACTCCAAAACCTTAATTTGTTAAATATGCAAGTCTGAACCTAGAGAAGGCAAGAGAACTCCCCGAAGTCATAGGACTCATGTGGCTATGATGGAAAGAAAAGGAGTCCTTAAGGTCACGGGTGAGGGGGGTTCCAAGGAATAGTGCTTAAGGAACTGAACTGTCCAATGCCTATCTGCAGGCAGGATGCTGGCCAATTCCTAACTTCTTTTTGTCTCTGTCCTCACTAATAAGGTCTAGGAATGTTCTGCTAAACTAACCTACACTGTGTCATTCAGGGACAGGCTGAGGGCCATTACCCTGTAAGAGCCTTCAATGTACCTTGTTAGGCATTTGCTAGGAAAGCTATTCATAACTCTAATATGGCAATGTCCAGAATATATTCTCTTATTAACAGGCTTGCTATAATTCACAGGAACTAAGATCTCCACTTAAATAAGTTATTATATCTGGCAAGAGATTTTCCCACTTGGAGAGTAGCACAGTTTAACTTTGAACTTACAACACATAGCTAATGTTTTCCTCAATGCCCAAAGTTTCCTATTACTGAAAATAAGTTTTGATGTGTCCTAAATTACAATTTCCTTTCTTATGAGCTCCTGAGCTTCCATTTCTCTAACTAATCTTGTCTGGATAGGGATAGGAAGCCATAAGAGAAGGCTGTTTAGAGGAGGTAAAACTTTAAATATATACAAATACGTGCATGTTTTCAGGAAATAAAAACTCTACACTGAATAATTTTTTCCCTGAAGGTAAAAGCATAGGCATATATTCTCCTGGTCTTTTTTCAATTTTCTCAATACCAACATTTTAGCAACTGTCAATACAGTTGGCCCTTGAACAACATAGGAGCTAGGGGTGCTGACCCCCTACACAGTCAAAAATCACACATAACTTTTGACTTCCTAAGACTTGACTTTTCCCTCTGTAGCCACGAGGAATTAGCCATGAGGAATTTAGATAGAAGGATCTAACGTCTCCACCCAATGACAAATTAATTGAATGATGATAAGGACCGTGGACATTCTGTCCAGCCTTTCCCCACACCCCACTCTGCAAACAACACACCCTTTCTCAGTCTCATATGGAATGGCATTCTTTCTATTCCTTCTCTACACCCTGCTTTTCTTAAAACTTGAAGCTGCCCCTTAAAGAGAATTCCTTTCTTAATAAAATGGTCTATAATCAATTTCCAACCCTAAAATCCCTGTTTCAACAAACGGGATTTCCCAGGATACTTTTCAGACTCTGAGGAGAGATACTAAACCCCTTGGCTTGGACTTCTGCATCACCCACAACTGCAGAGTCAAGACAAAACTTCAGGGTTTAGTTCAGGTGCTCTCTCCTCTAAGAAGCTTCCACTGATCTACCCAGCCTGAGCTAGTTCTTCCCAGCCTGAGCTAGTTCTTCCATGGGAATCATCCCCAGGACACCAAGCACTACGTCCTACATGCCACTGATTTATGTGCTGACTTCTTCCACCAGAACTGGAAGCTTGTAAGCAACAGATACCACTGAAAATGAACACAAACACAATGCCATGCAAGGCACTTAAGCAGAGGAGAAAAATGGTTTTGGGTAGGATTCCTGCAGAGACAGCACAGCAGTGGGAACTTGCCCCAATCAGCTATGGGAGGGGTAGGCTGCAAGGACTAACAGACACACATGTAAATTTACTGCATCTTAGCAGGGGAGGTGCTGGGGTGGCTGATTAGTGAAACAGCCTCTAGGACTACCCACCTCTCTCTCCTGGGTAGGGTAGTGCTGCTTGATGCAAACCTCTCATTTATTTCATTTTGTTGTCTAATTGTACCTAGGAGAATACAGCTGAATAAAGGTCTCTCTACCTCAAATCCCTGATGATCAGAAAATTGACTGTTGAAGGGTGATTCTTCTCTGGCTTGGGAATATTGAGCTAAAATACTTTTGTGAGTAATAAACATATTAACAGGAGAGAAAATATTTGATATTCTAAATCCAAAGTATGTGCTTTCTAATTACCACAGAAATCTATACCTTTACTGCAAATTTAGCATGGGTAAAAAGTACAAATTTCCAACGGAGCCACAGATAAAAGATGTGTGAAATAAAATGGAATAAAACAAATTTCCACACCACACTAAAATCTAAATCTTTCAATTTACCTAGGTAGAAGCCCAAACGCAAAACCACAGGTGTGTTCTTTAAAACAATTACTGAGAATTTACCTTATCGTAGCATATCTAGTTGAAATAAAACTTCCAGAAATATTTTCTAGGAAGTAGGAGAAATAAATCTTACCTTCAGACTCAGAGGGATGTCTGTGGGTCTTTACCTGAAGTAAAATACTTGCAAGATCCTCTTTTATTGCAATTAGTTGGCAAGATTGGAATGCATTCAAAGCCTTAGTTGTTCAGTTGTAAGCTTTACTCTGTTCTCCAAATTTCTTACTCTTTTTAGTGTCATTTAAGAAGCAAAGTTAGTGTGTTTTAGCTTAGGCAGTGAACTACCTAGCTTATTACCTTGTCCTGGCAGATAATGAAAGCAGAACTCAGATTCTGACTCCTTAGTTCTAAGTTCCTAAATACCTGCCTAATCTGTCATTTCTACCAGAAATGACAAGGCACCAGCCAAGTGGCATACTTAAAATTCCCTCCAGGGTGGGGGTGAAGGGACACATCAAAGGGTAAGGGAGGACTAAGCAAGATCGAATATAGACAGAGGTTGGTGCAAATTAGCAGACCTACAGGGCTGCTCACAATGAGTGTGGAACAGCAATGCTGGAAGGAGTGGAGAAGTCAAACGCAAGTCATCCTGCACAGGTGTGTCCATGTCTGGAGACTCACATGCTGTAGAAGAAGAATGGCTAGAATACTATTTTCTGAACATGGAATTGCCATGGCTACCCGCTTTGCTTGATGATCAGGTGGTAATTAGAACTGTCCAGGGATGAGAAATAGGGACCAATGCAGAGATTTCAGCCCAGTGGGGGCAAGTAGTAGCCAGGCTTTCGATGTAAGAGCCTGGTTTCCCAGACTTCTGGTTGGGACTGAGGACTCTCATATTATTTCCTCTCTCTTGGTTACGTAGCCTATCAGTGACATCCATCTCAAGAACTTAAAATGACCAGCTAGGTAAGCACTACACAGTCTCATTTTATGAGACTACCATCTCCTGGCAATTCATCTTTTTTGTTTCCTTTTTTTTTTTTAGGCATTCTAATGTGTCCTGTTTTCTCTGGTTTGCTGTTTCTTGTACCAGAAATATACTAGGCTCTGCTAACCCTTACTCACCCCCGACAACTTCACTTAACTATCAGGAAGGACTTCCCTGACCGCCCTTTCTGGGTGTTTCCTCTCTTCTAATCTACTCCAGCACTATGTTCATTCCCCTTGCCATGCTGGTTAGTATTTGTCCAAAGTCTTCCTTCCCCACTAGACTAAGAACTTCATGCAGTCAGGAACCTTGTCTATCTTGTTCATTGCCATATCCTCCATGCCTGGCTCATAGGAGACACAAAATAAGAATTTGTGAATGCATCAATGAGCTCATCAGAAGAAAAACTGAAAAAATATAGGGCAGAGTATATCCCAGAAATTTTCTTTGTTTGACTCTTTCCACAAAGAGTAAAAAAAAATAGCAAAACTCAGGCAGCCCGCTGAAACTAAAATGGACTAACTAAAAATATGATTTCTAGGTATCATAAGGTTTTGACATCCTCTCTGTTCAAGTATGGGGTTTGTATTTCCAGATCCTTTACCCATCTGCAATTTAACACCTAAAATAATTCTTTGCACAGTGCAATACACACTCTGCACCATAAGCCTAAGTATAACTTGCTAAAAACAGTATCAAAGTGAAAGAAAAGAAAAAGAGAAAAAATGGCATATGTCACCAGAAAAAGGAAATGGGATAGGTTGTTCACCATCTCCAGGTTCACTTTTCAAGGACCTACTTTTAGGCAGAATACTAAAGGATTTACACTATTTTAATCCTTAATGAAAGTCCCCCAAGAAGGGATTAGTAGTCCTCGTTGTCCCTACTAGGAAAAGTGACGATCCATCCAACAAGGAAGAGCACATGTGACATTTCTCCTTTCCTGGCACTTTGTTCTTGGGACAGCATGAAGAGAAGACAGGACACATTACATCTTGTGTTTTAAAACAGACAGTTAAAATAAAAAGCATTTCTAAGAATAACAAAATATGTTTTCAAGGTAGCAGTGGAGAGGATTTTTCCTTTTCCTTTCTCCCTTCCCCTCTTAGTATACAGGCAACTTTATGACAAAGAAAACTCTAGTGGTGAATACTTACCCTTTCCATCTCCTTGAAGTCATCGTCCAGCTTGGTTCCTTCAGCTCCTCCAACCTTCTCACTCACTTTCTGTGAAAAATAACCAAAAAGAAGAATTATTATAAAGTTTCTTTTAAACATGTCACAAGTTTTAAGCACTTTCACAACCATCGTCTAGTCTAATCTCAGAAGCATTCTCTGACGCAGGTGGGCAGGCCTATTTTCACTGTGGCTCAGAGGGTTTCAATAAGTTACCTGGTGGATTTTGAAAAAAGAATCACAATACTCTTGTATCTTCCAATTTCAGTCCCACTGCTCTTTCTATTATACACATCATTATGTAACTATCTAGTCACTAACATTTTCCTTTGGAAAGTTCCGAGGGCCAACAGCATCGCACAATAATCATCTCTCTCTGATAATGGATCTAAAATGCTACCTAGGTAGAAAATTGCCACTTCTTCAATCTATTCCCCAAGGGCTATTGAAAGCATCATCACAAACATCTAGCAAACTGGTAAGAAAAAAAATCAGCTCAGTTGATCTTCAAATAAAAAGACTTGAATAGTAGTCTTATACAGCTCCCTGTAGCTGTCTACATTCTTACATACATAAGATAAACTATGTGGAAAGATGTTGAGGGTGTTTCTGTACTCCTCAATGTGAATTGCCATTATCATACATTTTACATTCATCAATTTACACATGCAAATGGCCATTTTACACATGTAGAATTCATGTTCATTTAAAATTTGATAGCCTATTACGCTCTGAAATAAAGATTCAAATTAAGTCTAATAAAAATTTATGAAGGAATCAAAAGAAAAATACTTTGGTTTCCTCAAAGACAGGGTTATTAAGTGCCAATGACACAAGAATCCCATTCCTTTTATAATACTCTCATTGTAAAGGTATTTCAATGCTTTTCAGTAAGAAATTACTGTACTAGAGTCACCATCCACAGACATCACAGTATGATTTTTCATTCCTTTAACAGCCACTGGGTTGAGGGTTTTGGCAAAGATTCCCACAATAACCAGACCTGTAGCAACCCACTAACAACCTGTGTACTCCAGTAAGTTTGGTTCACCTCCTAAAAGGGCCCCTGGATGCATGGCTCTGTCTCCTGGCCATGGGGATTCTGATACGCCCTTGCTGGGGGCTGGGTGAACTCCTTACTGTCTCTTTTTCTGTCTTTAACTCCTACTCTCTGCCTTCAGAATGGATCACTCTTGGAGAAACCAAGAGTCTGAATTCTGTCACCACTCTGGCCTTGTATACAAGATACCATCCCTTTTACCCCAGCAGCAATGACAGAGAGAATACGCTGTGATGAAAGGCCACAGCATGGACTGGTTTCTCTGCTCTTTGCTAAGTGCACAGAGTAGTTATGAAAATTAAATGGCACAGTAAATGTAAGAACCTGTGTCTGAACCTACAAGATATGAGGTATATCCTACTTCCCATCTCTCATCAATCCAGTGTATATGTGCTCACCAGTACCCTGGTCTTCCTCAGCCATTTATTTACCTATTATTTCACACCTTGACAAAAATCTAGCAATTTTCACTAGCATAAGAAACTCTTAAGTAGATCAAGGACAACAATTAAAAGTAAAATGTTAATACAAACAATATTAACATTTTTAATTTGTACAGCTGACACACACTTTCACTTTCAATTTATCATCTGTGTACCACAAGAACTATGAAAAACGGGTATTGTTACTATGTTTTAGATGATAAACTGAGAGTTGCATAAATTAAATTGTCCATCCATGGCACAGACCTTTAGCTGGGAAGAGGTGGAACCAGTACCTGAGTGCGGTTTTCCCAAGCCAAACTCTGGGCATAGCACCGCCCCTTTGGAGAGCTGTCCATGGTCCTGGCTGCCACTGCCTGAAGTTCAGATGGTCAGATGTAAATTTATTGCATTAACACTGGGTCCTTGACATTGGCTCTCTCACTTAACCTGTGTCCTGGGTGATGCTACTAACTACGTCAACAGGACACACAGATTCAGGCTTTGTCTGACATTACCACCACCTAGTCTAAGGCCTGCACCAACTGTGATCAGGCCCAGCAGTCAGCATCTTTGCCAGCTTTCTTAAAGATGTTTACCCAAAGGGAATTAGGATTGGGGAGGCCACAGAATTCAGTTTAAAACCTTGTAGTGGGAGTCCAGTGACAATGCCTTGGCCTGTATACATAGGTTTTAGTTATAGAAAATCAGGAATGAAAGGGGCCTTAACATTATCAAATTTTCTCTATCACCGCATTTTTACTATGACTTTTTACACTGATTCCCTTCCTTTCACTTTGCTCAGTGATGACTGTTTTAGCTCAGACTGCCATACTGCTCATACTGTTTTATTCTTGGAGTATGAGGTTTTTTAGTTAAATTTGGGCTGGGAAACTAATCTAGTCAAACTCCTACACAGTAAAGAAATATATATTACACACCCCCAAATGAACTCACTCTCAGATCTACCTTACTAGCTGCAATGTCAGGGAACTATATCCCAAGGTCCCATTTTGGTTAAAGAGGACAAATACAGATAGACTCCTTTTATGACTTATGAGTGAGATTTAATTTTTATTTGCTAAACTGTCACAAAAACACATAGTTGAAAAATGTCTTCATTTATAATAACATTAGAGAATCCTGTTAACCTTGAGTTAATCATGTTTTGACCACCTGTAGGGAATAAAGTATGGCCCTCAGCAAAACCACATGGGCCATATCACAATTTCAATCCCATACTTCTCACTTCAGAGTGATTTTAATTTTCCCACTTTTTTCATTCATCAACAGATTACAACCATGGTTGCTGGCTCATTGTACCAAACAGGATAAAAACAGGATTACTTTGTCCATTAATAATTTAGAACTAGCCTTAGTAACTCACACTGAGGACAATCCATCAGTCTTTTGGCTTTAATTATTTTTTTTAAGTAGTGTGTGTGTGTGTGTGTGTGTCAGAGTGAGAGAGAGAGAATGAGAATATAAATCTCTCTTCCTAACAAAAGATGACATTAGAACTGCTCTGAGAGAAACAGTTCAGCAAACATAGTAAACGAGGCTAGGAGACACAGGGACTAATTTAATTGGTTGGCTGATGTAAAAATTTCTTATCTAATTAGAATCTTGAGAAAATAAAGAATATTCAACATGACATCTACACTGTCATCTGGGCTACTGTTTTTCAAGTCACAGAGAATCTGACTATATCAAGTATTGAATTAAACAATGGGGTAAATAACGACTGACTCATTCCTTAGGAGTACGCCACATATGTTTCCCTCCTGTTCTTTAAATAACATAACTAAAACTTCTCTACATAAAAGCCAAGGTAAAGCATACAGGCTCCCTGAGCCCATCTGGCCAAAAATGAGTTTTATTTTCCCTACTCAGTACCATTTATTTAAGAATAGTTTTGCCCTATTTTCTGGTGAGGTGATTCCTGAAACCAAGATTTTATAGTTTTGAATATTTTCTGTTGCTGTTCGGTATATTTTGGCTAATATGCTTGCCATTTGAGAATTTTCTGTTGCTGTTCATTATACTTAGGCTAATATGCTTATTGTTTGAGAAACTGAGCCCCTGTTTGAACAAAAATAAGCAAGTTATTTGAATTTTAAAAAGCACAAATGGCCCTGGCTGCTGTGGCTCAGTGGATTGAGTGCAGGCCTGTGAACCAAAGGATCACCACTTTGATTCCCAGTCAGGGCATATGCCTGAGTTGCAGGCCAGGTCCCCAGTAGGGGGTGCAAGAGAGGCAACCACACATTGATGTTTCTCTCCCTCTCTTCCTCCCTTCCCCTCTCTCTAAAAATAAATAAATAAAATCTTTTTAAAAAGCACAAATGAACTAACATACTCCCTATACCCTCCAAAAAGTTTCTCTATTCAAATTCCTTAATTCTACCCACTTAGCACAACACTGAGAGCTTATGCTTCTAATCGTATCCTCTCTTACATTCTACATGTAATCTGCATTCCAACCAAACCCCACATCTCATCCCCTTGTACCTTATTCTTCATTGTATTCTTCACGGCAGATACTAAGTAAAGATTTGTGGAACCGAACCGCAATGTACTTCTGTAAACAGTAATGCTAAGATGACCGAGAGGAGGCATAAAGTGACGCTGATCATCTCACTTTAAGATGGCCTTTCAAAGAGGCACAACTTTTCAAAAAAAATAAATGAATAATATAATCAACTCATATTTCAAATTAAAAGCCTTCATTCCGAGTCTGCAGTAGTACTGCGTCATACTGGCTATTTTTCTCTCTGCACCAAATGAGGAGGGGGAGCCAGCAGGAAGAGACACAGCTTAAATAAATGACCAGTGTTCTCACCCAAAAGATGCTGCACTGCTTTCCCACAATGACTCAGCCTCCCCCTCATTACTGTCACCTGTAGGCAAAAGACCGTCCATCCTCTAACTACAGCTCTGATTCTTCTCTGCATGGCATTTCAGCTATTAAACACTAAAGGGTCAACTGCCATTTCTTCACCTGCCTTTCATAAAGGTGTCCTTGAAAATCACATCATCAGTAAAATTCAACAGACGAGGCCAAATGCATTCAGACCCCGCACACCTGCAAAGTTATTGACCTCCTAGCTTCCCTGTTTTTGTTCAGCTTTATCTCTATAAACCGTCAGGTTTCCTCACTACCACCAAACGTGTTTATTCCCTCTGCCTTGGACCTGGACCTATTCCCTCCCCTCTTTTTTTATTTTTCAAATCCTACCAATTATCTAAAATGCTCACCCAGATTTCACCTTTTCCATCACTTGAACACCCACCTCCTTGGAAGTTACCAGATTTCCTTTGCACTCTTAATGAAGCACATCATCTTGTGGACTACCTGGAACTTGCCACCTGACGAAAATTGCTGAGGACCTTTGTTCATTTGAATTACAATAGGTTAACAGAGGCAATCAACTCACGTGTTTCTTTAATTGAAAACTTCTGAGACTGCATTACTGCACATAGTGCTTGCAGCGCAGATACTTAATTCTGTTGAAAAACAATTACCTCAGTGAATTATTTTAAGACCAAAAATTGAACATAAATTAAAAGAAGACCCTTAACTGTTTGTTAGCACTGGTTCTATGTCTCCTGAGAGTTTAATCCCCCTCTAAAGTATAATATATTTTTCTCCATCAGTAATAGGCAAAAAATTAAAAAAATTCAATAAACTATGATATGTGACATTTTACTTATAGCCAAAGTTAAAGAAAATTCTCTTAACTGTAATCAATCTATATTCATTAACCCAATTACTTCCAGTACAATTACAATTAAGAGTAATGATATACATTCTTCCCATTAATCATGGTTCTCAATATGTATTTTAGCTTTTATATATACCACATTTGTGGCCAAACATGTTTGTGGGTGTATGTATACCCACACACATATGATAGAAAGTAAATATATTTTCCCAAAGAGCTTTTTAAAAATAATCGAAACTGATACTATTAAGTGCTGGACTATGTATTTACTCATATTAAAATAGAATTACTTTAATTAACATTCCATAGGTTAAATATAGCTAGTCTGTTCAGAGCAGAAAGTAGAACACATATATTAATTACCTTGCCCATCTGCATCATAGAACAATCCACAAAATTATGTATATTTACAGTGAAACCTCACTGACAAGTGAATAAGAAACATCCAGGGTAAGTTTGTTTGTTTGTTTGTCTGTCTTAATTGGACTTAAAGTCAAGAGACCTGAGTTCTAGCTCTGACAGTGACACCAAATAGTTGTATGAAAGAGAAAATGTATAACCTATTAGTGTCGCCGTTTCTTCACCCAAGAAATGAAAACCAACATCATCGAACACTGGATTTTTGAGAATTAAATCAGGATGTGCATGTAAGAGCACTTTGTAAACTATCAAAAAACATTATTAAAATAAGGGATTTATTATGTCTTAACAAGTGGTCTTACCTGAAAGGTAGAATTTTAAGTTGGTTTCTTACATTTTGCAAAAACACTCTAAGTGTAATTTGACTAATTAAAGAACAACATTATTTACTGCACGAGCTCTTCAGAAATAAGTTATAACAACTTCCCCTTTGGGACGTCGTACTGTTTTCTTACTATTTGAAGATAGGCATCATCCTATGATAATAAATACAAGAAGCTCATACTCTGATTCTTCATGAAGGTTCTTTAATTATTACTCATATGTAAGGTACTAAAAATAAAATTTATAATGAAAATACTTGATGACATATCAAATATTCAGAAGGATACAGGAGAGTCAAAACTACAGCAGTATTTTCTTGGTATCTGGCTAAACACAAGTATTCTTATTTTTCCAGATGGTGATATTCCCATGCATGAAAGGCAGGGTGAATTCACATCATGGGATGTAAGTTTCACACTCATTTTTCTCAGCTGTCATTAAATTGGAATGCTTAAATGCCATGATGTTTTGAAAGTGAATTGCATATATATATATATATATGCACACACACACACTTTTTTCATTTATTTATACCCCCCATCCAGAAACTTCAAATTTTCTTAGAAAATGAGTAAAGGTATTTTTCTCTATCTAAACTGAGCTAATCCTGACCATTTCTTACTATCAAGTAGAATTTGTATATTGAAGAAAAATGGAAATGTTCCCCTTATGTAATATAAAAAACAAGAATTCGATAGGATTAAGGCTGATTTTCTTTGAATACCTGGACTTAAAAGCCTTAAAATGAGTTTGGGTGAGGAAGTACCTGGCCCTTTTCCCAGAGTCCAGCCTGTCTTTTCCTGGTCAACTACTGTATGGAAAATACCAAAATTGATTTACATGATGTTCTCATTCTTTCTGGTATGGTTCCTGGAGGTTGGAAGTAAAAACTTTCTGCACTGCATTTACCCAGAGTGAGAATTTCCCAAAGACTATGCAGCTACTCACATCAGCCCCTCAAAGGGAGAGGCAGGGTTTATTATGGAGCTATCGTGCAGAGTTTCAGTCCTTCCCTGGAAAGACAGTTTATACCATCAGCAATAGTTTCATTTACAGTTTCAATAGCTTCAATAGTATCCTCTCTTTGTCTTCTAGGAAAAAAAAGTAAGTATAAAAATGTGCAGAATAAAAGAATTTAGCATTTCTCTAACTTTTGACTCCCCAAATAATCTAGTTCCTCATCAGATAAGGGTTAATTTAGCAGTACGTGTCCAACCAGAGGGAAGGATATTTCCATAGTTTCCCATCCCTGGCAATAAGAAAAATTTTATACATTTTCACAGTCCACTGTGATAAGCCATTTTGCAACTGAACAAAATATAAAAAGACAATGTCTTCTAAAAATAGACCCTTAAGACTTGGGGCTAGAATTATGTCATGCAGTATTTCTTAAATTCTATTTAAGGCTCAGTTATAAATTCCCTTGAGAAAGAAAAAAAAAAAAAAAAAAAAAAAAACCAGAACTCACAAAGAGAAAAGATGGTAGCAGAAATTCATTTGAGATTCCAGTCCTGGTTAATGAATGACCTAGAAATGCCTAATGACACAGTTGATAAGGCAAAGAGGGAGTAGCCCTAGGCGGTCATTTGTTGTGATAAGCTGCTGGAAGTCCCTTTTCGTTTTGTGGGCTGAAACCACAAACCTCCTTGGGCCTCTGTTTCTTAATCCACAAAAGAGGCAAGGGGTGGAATATGTTGAGACCACCAGGGGAGTTCTGAGATCCTTAGCAATTAAAAATTTGGTGTCTATTTTCGTGATGGTTAATTTTATGTATTAATTTGGTTAGGCTAAAATATATAGCAGTTGTTCCATACAACACTTATCTAGGTTGTATTGTGAAGACATTCTGCAAATGTGGGCAACACCCACAATCAGTGGACTATAAGCAAAGGAGGTTATCTTTGATAACATGGATGGACCTTATCTAATCAACTAAATTCAATTACGAACAACACTGAGGTTACCTTGAGGAAGAAATTCTGTCTTCATATCCTACTGGTTCTGTTTCCCTGGAGAACACTAACTGATAAAATTTCTATCTGATGGAGTGTTATTTATAGTACATTAAAGGTGGATAAGTTGGGAAAGGAAGGAAAAAGAGAAAATACCATGAAATATGCTGTGGTACTGTTTCCCCCAGATTAGGGTTATATTTATGCAAATCTCATTCTTAAAAAAAAGACAAGAAATCATCTTTAGATTAAATTCACCACATAGCATGAATACAACAGAACTCAACTAGGGTGCTTATTATGCACCAGGGACTCTGCCAGCACCAGAGGCCTCATATACACACAGGACTTGGCACATGCTCCCTGGGAACTTGGAGTCTGGTGGAATATATGGATAAACAAACCATTTCAATATACAGCATGTCCTCAAATAACAAAGTCATTTTATTCAATGTCGTTTCGTTACAATGTTGATGGGATGCTGTAGAAATTTAACTCTCATTCACATCAAAAAGCCTATGGCAAAACTGGTTTCATTAAACATCATTTTTGTTTAAAGTTGCAAAACCTATTGACTACATTAAGTAAGGACTTACTGCAATAGAGTAAGTACCTAAAAAATATGTAGACAACCATCAGATCCTAGGATGGACAATTTTACCCTATTTGGATCAGAAGACAAGGTTGGGGAAAGCTTCTTGGAGCCTGGCTGACTCTCAAGTGAGTTTCAGTAAGCTAGAAGGATAGACATGGGATGCAGGAAATAATTTCCCTGATAGAAGCTACTGTATGACATAAAACAAATGCAATTAAAAACAGCACCTGCGGTAAAGTACATATATTTCAGTGCTGCCAGAGCCCAAAACATAAGGTAGGGAAGAATGAGAACTGAGACTGCAGGAGAGATCAAATGATCATGAGTCTTCTATGCCATGCTTTGCATGTTTTGTTTTGTTTGAGTTTTAATTAATTCACATAAATGTGTAATTATTACTAAAATGCAGTTTTAAACCTCCCATCAACCAACGAGTTTCCCCAATCCTATTTTTAGTCAATGCTCACTTTTGCCCTTAGTCAACCACCGACCTGCCTTCTGTCTCCATAGTTTTACCTTCTCTAGCTATGTCATGTGAGTAGAATCTTACAATGGGTCATTTTTATTATTCTTATTTTTAATCATTATTTTTTTAATTGTTGATCTTGTACAGTTTTCTGTCTTTTACTCCCCCCCCAGCCCACTGCCCCAGCCCTCCCCACCTCCCTCCCATTTCCACCCCCCGTAGTTTTTGTCCATGTGTCCTTTATACTTGTTGCTCTAAACCCTTCCCCTTTTCCCCTGAAATTCCCTCCCCTCTCCCCTCTGGTCACTGTCAGCCTGTTCTCAATTTCAATGTCTTTGGTTATATTTTGCTTGTTTGTTTGTTTTGTTGATTAGGTTCCTGTTCAAGGCAAGATCATATGGTATTTGTCTTTCACTGCCTGGCTTATTTCGCTGTCATTTTAATATTTGGGTTCTCGCACTTAGCCTGAAACATCTGAGATCCTCCACATTGTTGTATGTATCGGTAGTTCAGTCCCTCTTACAGCTGAACAGTATTTCTTTGCATAGTTATACCACATCTTATTTATCTGTTCACCAGTTGATGGACATTTGGATTGCTTCCACTTTGGGGGGTTTTAAATAATGCTTCTATGAATATTCGCATACAAGTCTGTGTGTACATATGTTTTCCTTTCTTTTGGGTAGAAACCTAGAAGTGAAATTGCTGGGTCTTATGGTAAGTATATATTTAACTTTTAAGAAATATCCAAAACATTTCCCAAGTGGCTTACCATAAAATCATAGACTTTATCTTATGATTGATGGGGAGCCATTAACTGGTTTAAAATTAGGAATATCATATCTAAATTAATTCCTAAATCATCTGATTACATAATGCACATTGACTTGAAAAAACAAGATTAGAGATAAATATACCAGCTAGAATATTACTGCAATCATCCATGTAGAAGTTAAAGGCTTGAACCAAGAACTCTGAGAGGAAGAATGGACTCCGTAAATATTTAGTACATAAAATAAACAGGAATTTGTAACTGATGCGATATATAGGAGTGAAGCAGAGAATTCTAAGATATCTCCTACCTTTAAGGCTTTAACAGACGGATGAATACTGATAAACGGAACTCAAGTATAGAGCCACTACTGGGTTTGAATCCAAGTAAATATGTCTAACAGGCAACTGAATATATATATGAGTCTACAACTCTAGGGACAGATCAAGGCAGGAGACAGATATATGGAGTCAACACTACATATCTGATTTGTAAAACTGGAAAAGCAGATGAGATTGCTCAGGGAGAACAAGTATCTGGCCAGATTACTCTATCCAGCAAAGCTATCACTGAGAATGGAAGGGCAAATATAAAGTGCTTCCCAGACAAGATCAAGTTAAAGGAGTTCATCACCAAGCCCTTATTATATGAAATGTTAAAGGGACTTATCTAAGAAAAAGAAGATAAAAAATATGAACAGTAAAATGACAACAAACTCACAACTATAAACAACTGAATTTAAAAAAATGAAAACAAACTAAGCAAACAAATAGAACAGGAACAGAATCACAGAAATGAAGATCATATGCAGGGTTATCAGTGAGGAGGGGGTATGGGAGGGGGAAGAAGGGGGGAAAAGTACAGGGAATAAGAAGCATAAATGATATGTACAAAATAGACAGGGGGAGGTTAAGAATAGTATGGAAAATGGAGAAGCCAAAGAACCTGTATGTACAACCCACGGACATGAACTAAGGCTGGGGGGATGCTAGTGGTGGAGTACAGGGGAATTCGGAGGAGAAAAAAATGAGACAACTGTAATAGTATAATCAATAAAATATACTTAAAACACACACACACACACAAAGAACAAGTATCTAGAGAACAGTTATGGGTCAAAGAGGGAACCCTAAGCATCACCAATAAATAAGGTCTAGGCAGAGGGAAAAAGTTGACCAAAAGAAACAGCCAGAAAGCAGGGGGAGAGTTGAGAAAGAAAAGAATTGAAGAAGCCAAGGAAATAGTTTCTCAAATGAGTGTAAACAAGCCTAGAGAAGAAACAAAATGAGGAGGTGGTGATGAGTGGCAATTAGAACAATCACTCCAAGAGTCTGACAGCTCTGTGACCATGCCAACTGCTGTGTGTGATGCTAGTTAGTACAATGGGCTCAAAGGCAAAGTACATGTGATCTAAAGGATACTAAGAATATGACAATAGGAACTACATCATCATACTTTTTTTTGTACATAGTATTTTTTTTCAGTTTGCTTTCTGCAATAGAAATACAATTCAGAACTGCATGAAACACCCATAAGAAGTAAAATGACCAAGAGTTGTCGGGTCCAAGTTGCCAGGCAGGCATCTCAAGGCAGGCTCCATTTCCATCACTCATGCTTAGACAGCTTCCCTCCATCTATTCAAGGAAGGTACTTCAGCTTTCAGAGAGCACACATCTAGGACAAACTGCACACCAATGGGTATGAAGACAGTTGAGAGACTTCTTAGAAGTATTTTACACATCAGTAGATTCAGCTCTCCACATAGCATTTTATGTCACCAAATGTGGCAGCCAAGCTCTATCCTCAGGAGTATACACTCTTCTTTTCCCAAACCAAAGGAAACCAGCACCATGCTTATAGCTACAATATAAGTCACAAATTTTACCTTAAAAACAATAAGAAAGAGATATGAAGAGACCAGAGATAGTCATGAAAGTAGATGGACAACTAGTTGGCATTCAGTGAAGAAATCCCAGACACATCGTCTAATACAAAAAAATCATCGACCCACTGACAAACTAAATTAAGAACAAAGAATAACCTAAGAAAACTCAGAAAGCCCTGACTGGTGTGCTTCAGTGGGATGGGCATCATACCACAAAACCAAGAGGTCTTGGGTTTGACTCCTGAAGTCAGGGCACATGCCTGGGCTATGGGCCAAGAGCCCACTTGGGGGCATGTGAGAAGCAACTGATTGATGTTTCTCTCACACACTGATGTTTCCCTCCCTTGTTCCCCCCTTCCCTTCCCCTTGTTCTGAAAACAAATTAATAAAATCTTAAAATAACTCGGAAAGATGGATCCCTGTCTGAGATATCAAAGTTTGATAACTCATATATGCAGAAATTCCATTATCTAAACCAAAAATTTCAAAAGCACCTTAGTGCTTTTATAGATTTCATTGATAACCCTAGGCAGAATTTTCTGAATTCTAGGCAGCTCGTCTCTGCAAAGGCGGCTGTGCACTGACAGGTGCACCATGCTGCTCTTCCACCACCAGCTGCCAAGTCTGCTGCCCGCACTGCGGCAATTCTCCCTGGAGACTCACACATTGCAGGCTCATGCTGAAGTCAGAGAAGAAGAGAAGGTGAAGGATGCCCCCCGCCCCCACCATGGCCAACATACAAATTCCTTGTTTGCTTTTTTACTCACAATCTCTAGTATTAAAATGTTAGGACCCCTCAGCCCCTGCAGGATATATGTAGCAGGAAAGTCTGCTGCAATAGCTGGAACATATATTCGAGTAACGTCACTGCATCCCACACTATCTAAGAGCTAACTTGATTCCTTCTTTCCCAGGATGCTTTCAGGGTGTAGAAAAATGGTTCTGCCTTTATCATTCCATTTCCTACTGCCTCAATCAACTATGTGACAATAGTTATATTTCCCACTTCTACACTGCTATACATAGCATTTGACAAACAACAGGTACAGTTTTGGCTTTTCTACAGGCTAAAAGTTGCTCGAAGTTATGCATCAAATTGGGGACAGGCTCTAAACATGATTCCAGCATTCCAACCTGCCGCTAATGGCTTCCTCTGCTTTCAAGTTTCTGCCCAGCGCTTTTCAATCATGTGGGACTCTTGCTCTTGAATAAGTTGACTGCTTGCATAACTCTAATGAAACTATGCCAAAAACTAAAATATGGAAAGGATACAGAAAATAATAGTCTCTTTTTAATTCTGCACAGGCTTACTAATGTGCTAATATCAGCACCTGCTCATGAGTAGTAGGTGGTGAATACAGGAATTCTTAGAGGCATCCTCCTGTTTGTCCAAGTTGGACAAGAGAGGAAGGAATGGAGGACTACTTAGAAGAGAGAGACTTTTAAGAAGAGAGGAGTACCTTTTCTTATGACAGGGGAAAAGTGAAGCCAAATATGTACCAAAAAGTGACAATCATTTTGAAGTCACATGTCCTCAAGCTATGAGATGGAGGGAAAAGAAGAATGAATTAACAATTTTGACAATTTAATTAAGATATAAGTAACATGCCACAAAGTTCACTCATTTCAACAATTCAACAATTTTAAGTATATTCACAGAGCTATGTGATCATAACCATAATGTAAGTTTTTAATATGTTTTATTCATTAGGCTATTACAATTGTCCCATTCCCCCCCTTTATTCCCCTCTGCCCTGCACACCCCCTCCCACCTGCATTCCCCAACTTTTATTTCATGTCGGTGGGTCATATATATAAGTTGTTTGGCTTCTACATTTCCTATACTATTCTTAACCTCCCCCTGTCTATCTTCTACCTACCATTTATGCTACTTATTCTCTGTACTTTTTCCCCTTCTCTTCCCACCCATTTCCCCACTGATAACCCTCCATATGATCTCCATTTCTGTGACTCTATTCCTATTCTAGTTTTTTGCTTAGTTTGTTTTTGTTTTAGGTTCGGTTGTTAATAACTGAGTTTGTCGTCATTTTACTGTTCATATTTTTTATCTTTTCTTAGATAAGTCCCTTTAACATTTCATATAATAAGGGCTTAGTGATGATGAACTCCTTTAACTTGACCTTATCTGTGAAGCACTTTATCTTCCCTTCCATTCTAAATAAAAGCTTTGCAGGTAGAGTAATCTTGGATGTAGGTCCTTGCCTTTCATGACTTGAAATAATTCTTTCCAGCCCCTTCTTGCCTGCAACATCTCTTTTGAGAAATCAGCTGACAGTCTTATGGGCACTCCTTTGTAGGTAACTGCCTCCTTTTCTCTTGCTGCTTCTAGAATTCTCTCCTTATCTTTAATCTTGGCTAATGTAATTATGATGTGCCTTGGTGTGTTCCTCCTTGGGTCCAACTTCTTTGGGACTCTCTGAGCTTCCTGGACTTCCTGGAAGTCTATTTCCTTTGCCAAATTGGGAAAGTTCTTCATTATTTGTTCAAATAAGTTTTCAATTCTTGTTCTTCCTCTTCTCCTTCTGGCACCCCTATGATTCGGATGTTGGGATGTTTAAAGATATCCTGGAGGTTCCTAAGCCTCTCCTCATTTTTTTGAATTCTTGTTTCTTCATTCTGTTCTGGTTGAATGTTTCTTTCTTCCTTCTGGTCCACACCATTGATTTGAGTCCCAGTTTCCTTCCTGTCACTGTTGGTTCCCTGTACATTTTCCTTTATTTCACTTAGGATAGCCTTCATTTTTTTCATTTAATTTGCAACCACATTCAACCAATTCTGAGAGCATCCTGATTACCAGTGTTTTGAACTGTGCATCTGATAGGTTGGCTATCTATTCCTCACTTAGTTGTATTTTTTCTGGAGCTCTGATCTGTTCTTTCATTTGGGCCTTTTTTTTTTTTTTTTTTTTTTTTTTTGGCACCTGTTCTGTAGTAAGGAGTGGAGCCTTAGGTGTACACCAGGGCGGGGCAACCATTGTATCTGCATTGTGATGCTGTACATGGGGGAGGGGTCCCAGAGGGAACAGTGCCACTTGCTCTGCTTTCTGCCAGTTTTCGGTCACTTCGCCTGCTACCCACAATCAAATTGGGCCCTCCTGGTGCTGATTCCCAGGTGGGTAGGTTTGTGTACATTCTAGGACCCTGAGGGTCTCTCTAATTAACTCTTCTGTGAGGCTGGGAGTTTCTCCTGCTGCTGCCTCAACCCCCACAGGTATTTTTAGTCACAGGTTTTGAGGCTTTATTTCCCTGCATTTAAACTCTGGGTTGTACGGTCTGCCTTGCTCCCCAGTTGTTCCTCCCGGTTTATCTGCATGCAAATGTGGGACGTCCCAGTCCACAATCTACCGCCTCGCCAGGTCCACCAGCCGTCTCCTTGCCCACCAGCCTCAGCCTTGCCGAGAATCCTCTCCTCCCGGCTGCCTGTCTCTGCCCCTCCTATTGGTCTG
This sequence comes from Glossophaga mutica, assembly GCA_039655065.1. Taxonomy (NCBI): domain Eukaryota; kingdom Metazoa; phylum Chordata; class Mammalia; order Chiroptera; family Phyllostomidae; genus Glossophaga; species Glossophaga mutica. The sequence continues at coordinate 138,741,103 of CM077305.1, read as the reverse complement.
GATGAATGTTTCTTCTTTAACTCCTTGGTTATCAGACTTCCATACAGTTTGTTTTCTTCTGTCAGTTCTGGTTGTTTTTTGTTTTTAAATTTGTTATTGTCCTTTTTTTGGTTGTACAAGGAGGCACATTATGTCTACCTACACCTCCATCTTGGCCAGAAGTCCCAACCATAATGTAATTTTTGGACAGTTTCATCATGTCAAAAAGAAACAGTACACATAACCAGTCCCCTCCTCCAACTCCATTCAGTGCTCCACCCCTTGACAACCACTAATCTCCTTTGTGCCTCTTTGGATTTATCTATTTTGGATGTTTCCTCAAATGAAATCCTATAATTATGTGGTCTTTTGTTTCTGGTTTCTTTCATTTAGCATAATATTTTCAAGATTCATCTGTTGTAGCACATATCATTACTTCATTCCTTCTTACAGTTGAATGACATTCTATTGTATGAATAGAGTATATTTTGTTTATCCATTTATAAGTTGATGGATGTTTTGTGCTATTTTTTAGGATGGGTAATCTTGGGCACATCATTTTACCTGTCTTAAGTTTTACCTCCTAAGTCAGAAAGTTATGGGAAGGCTGATTAACCTCTTAAGTCAGGGAAGTTATGAAGATTATATAAGATAATTAAGTGCACTGTTAACTGTAAAGTACTTCAACATGAAGCTAGGGTCCTTACTCTACAAGCACTACCACATGACCCTGTTACTTAAGAGTAACAAGGTGACATGGAAATTCATGAACTTGGTGACTATAAGGTAGAGGCTTCCAAAATGTTTCTACCCGGGACTAACTTGTGGTAAAAGCAAGAAACACAAACATTTTCTAAAATCCAGGTTGATTAAAGATTGAGATCCATTAATGTGTAAGACATCATGCCAGATGAGGATCTTTAAAACCAAAATAATGTATCTGCCTGTACTTGGTACTAGTTAAAGATGAATTCAAAATTTACATTTCAAAAGGCAATGCTATACTGAGAATGCATTTTTTCAGAAGTGACCTCAAATATTCTTATCAAATCAACTCATGTTATCAGAATTTTGTGGTGTATCAGTTCACTGAGTTAGCAACAGTAAGCAAGAAAAGGGAGTACATACATGAGCCCATGCAGTGTAGTTTATTATTTGTTTGTTTTTACAAAATTAGGGATTCCAATTCAGATTTTGGGTGTAGACTGTAAGAGAGAGGAAATCTGGCCACCCATCAAAAGAGACTCACTACGAGGGTAAATTTGTATTTCTGATGAGGACACACCATCCCACGGGTGCCTGTGTATGCCAGAGAGTAGGGAGAGGATCAGTGCTGGGAGCGACTGCAGAAGCGGGCATGATGAACACGGGTGTTATGGTTATACAGCCAGGTTGTACTTGAGACAGGACTGAACCCAGGACCCCTAATTCTTATGCTCAATGAATCTCCTTTTTCCCAGGAAAGGGTCTACTTGGGCTGACTGTGATCGACAGAGATCATTCAGCAGCTTTGGAGGATGCTTTGATGTACAAAAATTCTTCAGAGTTTTTAACTTGCTTTCTGCAATTGTTTATATTTCTAAGAATTGTTGCTAAACATGTTCTTGGTAAACAACAAGAACTGATTGAAATCAATTAGGTTTTACTGTCCTTCAATAATAAATCCATTACTTCCTTCTTTGCCTATATGTCTACTGAATCATATTTCCTCTAGGTCAATTGCACCATTCCTTGTGAAGATGTCCAAACCCCTCTGTGCTCCCACAGGTACTGGGTCTAACTCTAGCCAGCACTTGTTAGACTGTATTTTGTACTACCGTTATCCATCTGAAGGCCTCTCCAACCTCTTCAAGTTCCAGAAGGGCAGTGATTTTGATCTTGTTCATCTCTATTCCCTGGTGCCTAGCTCAAAGTTTAAGGCACAGGAACAGCACCCCAACCTCTGTGCCAATGTGTTCTGCTTATCTTTTCCTTTAACTTCTTTCTTCTATTCAATTCTATTTGATTTCATTCCCCTGAACCATCACTGCATTTGCTTTTTCTTCTTTCTCACAAAATACTCCTCTGTCAGCGGCAAAGCTTGAAGACAAAAGATTTATACAGAAAACGGGAAGATTAGCACCAGCTTTGGGCACTTTCTGCAACAGTAGTTATCTTATTTTTTAATCCACACGCAAGAATATGGCTTTTATTGATTCTAGAGAGATAGGAAGGGAAAGAGAGAAACACTGATTGGTTGCTTCCCATACACACCCCGACCAGGGATCAAACTCGCAGCCTTTTGGTGCATGGGACGATGCTGCAACGAACTGAGACACCAGACCACAGCTGCAACAACAGTATCCTAAACAATTTTTTTAATTAAGGTAATAGGCTGGCATGACTGTTAGTAAGAATATGATAAAAAAAAAAAGCAGCTAGGAAAAGTAGGGTGAAAGTGAGAGTTGGCCTATTAACACCCATTAAAACACTAGTCACGAGACCAGGCAGTCAGAGGCAGTGCATTTTGCACATGCGTGTTTTCCCCCACAGCATCTCTCTCACCATCACCACCACTGTTAGAACCTCGCCACCATCTAATCTCTGTCATTCATTCATTCGGAAAACACTTATGGAATGCCTTTTATGCAGCAGGCACTGACAACTCCCTGAGGAGGATGGGCAAAGGCCCTGGTGTATGTGGGGTAAGCATGGCTCCTCCAAATGGCCAGTGTGAAAAAGATTAAAGAGGGAAAGAGAAAGCATCCAAGATAAAGTTGGAGATGCCAGCTGGAGCCAGACCCTGCAGGCCATTAGTGGACTAAGTCTTCAAACTAAGAGCAATGCAGGTGAAATGTGAGAGGATTTATAATTTTAAAGTATCATGTTAGATATACTTAGTACAAAGCTACTCAGCCAAATGAGCGCTTGGCATCACAAAAGGACGATGCCTTAGGAAGAGGTTTCACTCCTGTGGTAAGGGCTGCACACACTTTGCTTTTATCTGCAGGACCAGAGATTCATGATTATCACAAACCTGGCACTCACAAGAGAACATATGGCTGCTCTCTGGAAGAAGGCCTGCATGCACCAAGTCCAAAATTCACTAATAAAAACATCCTGCTCCCTAAGTAGGCTTAGAGAACACAATATATTTTTTTTATTGCTGTTGTCTTTTTGCCTTGGTTTTGATTCCCTTCTCTACGCAGCACACGAAAACCCACAGTGGGACTTAATTTTCTGGAACCTGATAGAAATGTTCCCAATGAATTATTTTATGGTTTCCTGCTAACTGTGTTTCTCTTGAGTGAATTACCATCTGTTCTTACATAATATTTCCTAACTTAAGAGTATGCTGAACCTGTCATTGAAAACTCAGAAGAATATCTTTAGTAAAACAGGTGGTTTTAGATACCACAATAGTTGGAGGAGAAAGTTATACTGTGAGGTACAAAGAAAATGGAGGGAAAGTCTCCTGTAATTCAATGACTGGTGCATCTTCTCCTCAATTAGCTAAATACAGGTACTTTCTTCTTGCTTATGATTAATTAATTTACTCCCATTGGGATGATGAACATACCAAGGAAGAAACTGGATTTAAGCACCACAAGAAACAGGTTCCTGAAGAAAAATGAAAAGTCGAAGACATCTGGCACATTAATCCAAACTCCGAAACACGAACACTCATCTGGGCACCACTCAGCTTTTAAAAAGCTAACGTTTTGCACTATTTGTTACGGATACTTTAAAAAAATAAAATGTAAAAAGTAATTCAGATTCCTTTTCTGCTCCCTGAACTCCCTCCACCTGCACAATGCTATTCTGATGGCAGTTTTGTTCCTTTACTGCCCATGTATCTGTTCTGGTTTGGAGTTCCCAAAACAGGACCTAGGGCATGGAAGCAGTGGCAGCAGCTAAACTGGGTAGTGGTCCCAGCAGGCAGAGCAAGGGAGTGGAGAGAATGGGGCAGAGAAAGGCAATACCAGGAAGGATGTGTTCGGGAGCTGGCTGTTGCATCAGGCAACATGGCTGCATCTTGCAGGGGTCCCTGTGAAGAACCACGTAAAACGCATCCCAGCATTCATCGTTCCTTGGATGAAAAAGAAGCTTGGCTAATTATCTGATTTCTGTTTCCATTGGTTGAAGGCTGCCTCCAGGAGCCTTAAATCCTGATATGTGAGGTTAACACCCAGGAAAAGCTAAAACTGCAAAATGTAGGAAAAATTCCGGGGTGAGAAGGGCTGGAGGTGAGATGCTGGAGCTGTCCACAAAGGTGCTGAGGGGATATGACTGGGACCACAAAGCCTCTGTACAGCAGAGATAGCAGCTTTTATATTGAAGCAGCAAGGAGAAACAGGTTAGTGATTGAGGGTCAATGCTATAGACTAAAAGTTGTGTTCCCCCCAAATTCACACATGTTGAATCCAATCCCGCAACATGGTGGTATTAGAAAGCTGGGCCTTCGGGAAGTGATTACATCATGAGGGTAGAACCCTCATAAGTTGCATCAGTGCCCTTATTAAATAAGACCCTAGAGAGATCCTTTGTCCTTTCCACCACAGGAGCACGCAGTGAGAAGATGAAACAGGAAGGGCACTCATTCCCAACGCCAAATCTTGGGCTTCTAGCCTCCAGAACCATGCAAAATAAATTTCTACTGTTTACCAGCCACCCAGTTTATGGTGTTTTGTTACAGCAGCCTGAATGGACTAGGACAATGAGACACATTTTATGTCACATATTTTTTCTTTTAAAAAAAATTAAGGCACTCTCCTTCTTATACAGTAAGTTTTCCTTCAGCATTACCTTCAAAGCTTCCCTTGAAGTGTCTGTCTGACCTGCTGTAAAGAAAAGCCGTAGCTTGCTCACTTGCTTTTTTTGTTTTTACAATGCTTTGAAATGTAAATATTTTTAGCTATGAACTATTCACAGGCCAAGGACCCCACAGGCCACAGTTTGCTGATATCTGTGCTGTGGTATGCATAAAAACATAAAGATTTATTTTCTGTTTTTAACGCATATAAATGGTATCCATATAACTTGTTACACATGAAAGTTCTATATGTTGTTATATGTAAAGACAAACTATTCATTCTAACCACCATATGGTGTTTCACTGTAGCGATATTTCAAAAATTGTTAATCTATTTTCTTAGTGATGTACATTTGTTGTTGTTTACATTTTTCACCACTACAAGCAGTGCAGCAATAAGCACTGCCCTGTGTCTCCTGCTGCACGAACAGGTAAGTGTCTTCTCTAGGATACAGGCCTTGAAGAGAAATTACTGTGCATAAGGTATGTGAGTGCATCAATCTTTCACTTATTTAGTTATCACCACACTACTCTCCAAAGTAGTTCTACCAATACATAGCTCCACCAGTAGGGTACCGAAATTCCCATTTCTCCACATCTTCCTCAATATTTAGTTTTTATAAATCTGATGGTTATGAATATATATTATAATATTGTTTTAATTCTCATATTCCTTATTACTAGAGAAGGTGAACATCTTTTCTTTTTTTTTTTTTCTTTTTTTTTATTATTTATTTATCTTTAGAGGGGAAGGGTAGGAGAGAAGGAGAGGGAGAGAAATATCAATGTGCGGTTGCCTCTCGTGTGTCCCCTGCCGGGAACTGGCCTGCAACCCAGGCATGTGCCCTGACTGGGAATCGAACCGCGATCCTCTGGTTCACAGGCCCGCGCTCAATCCACTGAGCTACACCAGCCAGGGCCATCTTTTCTAATTGATCTTCTGCGATTCCTGTTCTTTGGCTGCCTCTGCATATCGCATGCCCATTTGTGTTGCTGTTACTGATGTTCACTCTGCTATTGGAGTGTCTCTTCTTACACGTGTGTTGTGCAGTAGTTTTTCACACCCCTTTATTTTTAAAGTTCTGGCTGGTTATGATTGGGCTGGGCCAATAGACATTAGACCTATTTCCACACAACAGAAATCCTGCCTGTATGTATCAACGCCTTTGGGTGAAAATAAGCACATCACTTAAGAAAGATGGTAAACACCCATTCCTTCATCCACTCATTCGTTCGCACACTTGCACTGCATACTCTACTATGAAGTGGCATTCGTAGTACAGCAATGAAACATAAAAATGTAAAAAGTCACTACCCAATGAGCACATTCGACAACAAGGAAAGAACAGTCTCCAAATGAGGTAAATGTAACTGAGATTGGAGCAAATCCTTAAAAAGTAGGAAAAGACAGCATGATGGAAGCTCTACAATGGGTAGACATGGCCGAGAACATGGGGACTCCCACGCATCCTGGCCCCTAGTCCAGGGCTACAGTTTTATCTCAGAGAGGCTGGCTGCCCATGCCTCACCCTGCATCGCAGAAGCACAAACCTGGGCAGGTTTCAACTTGCTTGGCAGGGCTCTGTCCCAGAAGCTAAAGGCTGAAAATACTGGGGCTCCTACCACCCCAGTCCTAACTCACTCATAGGCAAAGATTTCACACAGAGGATCCAGCTAAGAAGACAAGGGGCCACTCAGTACCAGAAAGGTTGTCACTCTGGGAGAAATGGGCTTCTGTCCTTGACCAAGGTTTCAGTGCGACAGCGGAGAAACTATGCCCAAGAGAAGAGGAAGGTCCTAATGACAGAGAGCTCCACCACACCACCTGAGGAGACTGCCTTTGTCTGGGAAAGAGCAGGAAGAAGTTCCTGCCTACGGATGCTGTCAAAAACAATGGAGATTTTGGTGGCAAGCAATTAATTACATGAGGGCTGGTAACTTCACGACATTAGTAAGCAAAAAGTGAAATGATGGGCCAGCCATACATGTAACAGAGAAACGTCCAAGTGTGATAGATCCCAAGAAGAGTGCTCCTAGGATCACGCTCAGCCAGAGGGTCCAGAAGGTTGAGAACCCACCCTAGGCTGGACCCATGCAGGAGGGACCAGACATGGGGCAGCCATGAAAAAACTCCCCAAGTCATACACAGATAATCAGCAAAATGCAGAAGCCTCAAAGGCACACACTTTGACCAAAAACTCAGTAAACAATAAGCCATTCTAACATAGGATGAAGTCCAAGGTCAAGCTTAAAAATAAAATCAAATTCGTCCCTCATGGTCTAGAAGGCTGTGTGCACGGCCAGGGCTGCACCCTATCAGGAGAGACTGGAGAGAGGACCACTGAACCACCAGATTCCGGCTAACAGTGGGGTGGCGGGCGGTAAACTCTCTGAGCTGTGAGTGCAGTGTACAAGCTGCGTGCATCCACCCGGGGAACGTGACTTAAGCACACCTTCCATCAGTAAATGGTTTCTGTAGACCCAGGGGAAAACCCCAGGAAGCCAGCCTAAAAGATAAAAACAACAGATAAAATCTGACCAAGAAAGTCACTGAGAACATAAGTAAAATAAACTTCCCAGAATTAGTCCAGCCAAGTTACTAAACAGGTAAACAAGTAACCAAATAACTTCAAGAAACATCCTCCATAAAGAGGGCAGAAGAATCAGCATTCAGAAGTGCTACAATATTTTACCCCAAATGTGCATTTAAAAAAAAAAAGTATGAGACATGCAGAAAACAAAATACAAACCCCAAACCAGAAAAGTACAAACCATGCACAAGAAAAAAAAAAAGCAACAGAAATTTACAGGTGCCCAGAAGTTAGATTTAACAAAGACTTGAAAGTAGCCATTATAAATATACTTAAAGAACTAAAGGAAACAATGCTTACAGAAAAAAGGAAGGTATGATGACAACGTCCCATCAATTAGAGACTATCAATAAAAATACGGAAATTGCAAAATAGAACCACATGGAAATTTTGGAGTTAAAAGCTGCAGTGACTAAAATGAAGAATTCACTAGAGCAGCTCAACAGTAGATTTGAATTGGCAGAAGGAAGAATCAGCACCCTTAACAACAGATGAACAGACACTATGCCGTGCAGAGAACGGAAGAAAAGAAGAAAAAAATAACAAAGCCTCAGAAAGGTGGGACACCATTAAATGTCCAATATACACATAATGAAAGTACCAGAAGGAGAGGAAGGAGAAAGGATCAGAAATATATTCAAAGAAATAAGAGCCAAAAACTTCTCAAATCTGATGGAGAACACTAATCCATACTTCTAAGCTCAATGACTCCAAGTAGGAGTCACTGAATGATGACTTACCCAAGGAGGGTAAGTTCACACCAGACTCACTGAAATGTTGAAAGCCAAAGATAAAGAGAAATGAAATCAGTAAGGGAAAAACAACTTGTTCCATTGTGCTACAGCTGACTTCTCATCAAAAACAATGGAAAACAGAGAGTTGAAAGAAAAATGAAAAAAAGACAAGTAAGTTTTGACTGGGGGAGAGAGAAAACCCAGAAAAAAAATTTGAGAAGGGTCTCCATAGGCAATAAGAATCCTCAGGCAAATAGAGGAAAAACAGAGAATAATTACCTTAGAAAATGTGAAGGAAAATACATATCTTGGTTCTTAAAAGATTCCACTTAAAACCTGCTTTTTCATTAAAGTTAAACAGAGAAAAAAAATCTCTCATGTACATGACTCGAAAGTTTACGAGAAGGTAATGGATCTTTCATGTCAACAGGCTGTGGAAACACATTTCTCCCCCAGACCTACCAGTAGGCCAATCTGTATTTAAGCTGATGTATGAAAGATCTATAGAATCATTTTCTAGTTTTCAAAAAGGAGTTACTAAATTATTATTCATTGCTTGTAAGTATGTACCACATGGGTGACTTCGAAGGCAAAGAAATATGAGATTAATTACCTAAGGCAACCAGAGAATTTACTCATTCATTTTTTTTTAATTGAAAATGTAAGATTTCAAAATTTGTAAAAGCGGTGGGCACATTCAGGAGAAATGATAGAAGGCTCCTTGAACACCAATTATTAGTGCTACAAAAGAAGATAAAAAATAACTAAGTGAGAATTTAAAGGTACATTATGAAAAGTTTGGGACAGAAATAACACGAATGAAATCCACAAAGCCCATTCAATTACACCACTGCATAAGCTTGCTTTGGCTCTCAGAAGAGGTTGGGTTCCCTGTGTATGGTAAAAATGCTTCTACCATAGAGTACTGTTTACCTTTTACAACTGAAACAAACTTCCTAATCAGGGACCCATGACTCAGATGAAAGACCTGTGTGGCAGAAAGGGCCCCAGTGCAGCAGGGATAAGGCACTAACTCAAAGGACCCACCAATTGCACTGCGAGGGCCCTGGCTGCCACCTCTCACCCACATCTACCAGTTCCCACTGGAAGTCCATAATCAGCTATGGACATAAATTACTGACAGAAGAAAATGGCTAATTTAGGAGGAAATTAAGTAGTTATAAGCAACCCTACCAGACAGCGAAGGGAAATGACCCAGAGGTGTATAAATCCTGATGAGCCATTTGGTAACAGAAGGAATTTTTGTAAACCAACATTTCACTACACACTCAAAAGCAAAACAGTTAAATTACACATATCAAACAAAACAAAACAAAAAGGATATTTCCAAAAGGCAATGAATGTTCATGAGTTCATGGTGGCATAGAGAAAATTTTTTCTCTTGAATAATGGATGTTAACTATATTCAGTAAGCTTTGTCCAACCTAGAGAGGCAAGAGACGCATGCCTGTGAGAACCTAAAAGCTGTCATTTGTTCTAAAGCAGAGACTAAGAAAGCTCACTAAATGAAAGACTTTCACATAAACATCTGCCTTCTCTTGGCAGTTACAGATCAGGTTCACTTAAAGAAAGCAAGCCCGAGAAGCCGCACTGCCTGGCTCTCCCGCTTCCCCGTTGTGTTGTCCTGGGCAGGTGCTCCGCTCCCTCAGTGCCCTCCAACAACTCATCTGAAAAGGAGTCTGCACACTGCACCTTCCTCCAAGGATACAGGAACAGAGGAAGAGTGAGTCTTTAGCTGTTGTTATGAATATTCTACGTGTGTCTTGGGCTACATGCTACTTGACCAGAGGTAAGAATGTCATTGACTGAGGACACCACTCGGTTCATAACAATTTTGTTTTCTCCCTTTTGAAAGGGTCAGAAAATCTGGCCCATCTAAAGCAGAGCACTTAAAAATTACCATTAATGAAGTGTGTATAGTTCCCAATGCTTTTTCAGCCTCTACTGCTTTCCTCCTGTTACAGAACACAAGTCCAAGGGGGGCAATTATTGGCCCACCCAAGGATGCCAAAAACTGTTACAGAACAAACACAGGGGCCAAGGTTCATTATGTCCACGCCTTATAGGAAAGACATCTCTTAATGCCAGAGATTTGTGAAAAGGAAAGGAAATGTTTATTTAATGCTATACAGACTTAAAGTAGTGACCTAATGTCTTCATTAGGATATCAAAGTCCTTTTGGATACCCACAGATGCCCACAGTGCTTCCTTCTCCCCCTGCCCTAATTCAGGGTACCATAACTCAGGAAAAGAAGCAAACGTTCAGGATCCAGGCTCCTGACAGAAATTTGTGAAAATCTCTAATGAGTGGATGAGCTATGTCACCATCCAGGCAGGTTCTCAGCCATGTGGCACCTGTTCATGGCCTACTGGCAAGTCCTTTGCCCCTTCTTCCAGACAAAGTCTCTCCTGCTTCCCAGGCCGCACGGCCAAAGGGAACACCCCAAAACTGCATGGTCCTCTTCTACCTAAGTTGTGGGGGTCTACACTCTGGTGAAACCACAACGATCTCCCTGCAAAGCTGCAGAGAGGGTAGGGTTGCCACTCTGGCTAAGCCAAGTGGCAGTTCTCTGCTAAAGCCACATGGTGATTCTCCCTCACATAGCTGCAGGGGTCCTGACTCTGCAAAAGCGCGTGGTTCTCTCCCCCAGTGGCTGCCATGTCAGAGTTTAAGTCCCCACGCCAATCTTCCTCTGCAGCCCCATTTCCGACTCCTCCCATAACAGGCTACACTTGCCAGCACTCCCGTATTCTTCCAGCTTTACTGGGCTGCCATAGTGAGTCCGGGCAGGCATGGCCCCACAGTGTGGAGCCAATCATCTCCAAGCTCTCACACAGGCTCCATAAACAGGAGGAGTTGCCTCCCAGTTCCATCTTGGGTGGAAGTAACTCCTTTCTCCCTGGCTCAAAGCATTGCCACAGCTATTCAACATATCAGTGAAACTAGTGAAAGGTTATAGATATGTTAAATGACCATGCCAGAGGTTAGCTGCAAAGCTGTTGCTATGCAAAACAGCTCTCAATGGCCCTGCCCCATGTGTCCCTTCCCCCAACTCACACCTGAGGGGGAAAGGGTGAGGACATCTTATATGTCTTTCTAATATTTCCTGGACATCCTGAGTTCTGGGCCCCATTCTAAACCCCTATTTTGGGCCCCCCCTCTTGGCTGCACCCTGTTACACTCCTTCGATGGGTTCCTTGCACAACAATTAGTGCATCTGAGATACATCAGTGCAGAAAGGTGTGCTAACTGTCGGAGCGCTGCTCACCACCCCTGTTCAAGAGACCCTCCATTTTCACACTGTAGACTTTTAAAGCAGATAAAAATTTCTTTCGCCTATTCTCCAAGTCAGTTTGAATAACGTTTAGAAATTTGGAATACCCTTTCTATTTCTGTGCTTGAGGGTACCTGCCCTCCATAAGGTGGCACCCTGAAGCACAGAAAGATTAACTAAAAAAGATTAAGCTAATGCATGCGAAGGTGCTTTGAACAGTATCTGGCACTCAGTGAGAGTTCTAAATGTTGGCTATCACTGAAATTATATATTTTATTTGATTATTACATATTTTATATTATAATTGTAATCATACAATTATTTTATGAGTAATACAGACAGGCAGAATGAAGAGTCTCTGGCTGTAACTCAGCCTCCAGGGTTGATTGTCTCCCGGTAAGAGATGACCTGGGCTCACACAGGCAGGAGGCCTGAGCATTACTACCAACTTCACTCCTGGGTTCTCTGTACAGTTTCCGCTTCCTATGTCACTGTGCTAACTTTCCGATCAACAGTCAGGGCCACAAATACAAACTGAGAAACATGTATAGAAGTGCACACATGTGATCACACATGAAAATCTTCTTACTTCTTTACTTCAGCTAGAGTAGTACTGGGAAGTGTAAAAGGATCTTTCCTAAGAAACTAAGACACAAAGAACAGACTAGTTAAGTAAAATATGATAGGACTTCATTTCATGGAACACATAGCAACCATTTAAAATTATGGAAAAGATATTCATTACTTTTTTAAAGTGAAAATAAATCAGGCATAAAAGAGTATAATCCTAACCTTTAAAAATAAACTTATAGAAAAGGGCTGGAGGAGAAGATTAAGTTCTCAAAATATCAAAACTATTTCTGGTGAAAGAAGTATAGCTTATTCAAATTTTTCTTCTTTTGTTTGTTTATAGTTTCCACAATGAATATATATTATTTTTGTAATCCTAAAAGAAACCTTGAAATAGTCAAGTTTTAGGGAAACCACTGGATTTGGCCATTTGAATGCTAATTTCCTAAGTCAGATAAGGGGTGGGGTGGGTCTGTATCTAGGCCAAACCGAAAGTCACACTGGCAGGCTAAGGAAACTGCCCATCCCAGGCTGCCAGACAGAGGTGTGGAACCCAAGCCAGTTACTGGGAAAGCGAAGAGCTGGAGAATTCAGAAAGGAGTAGTCAAGGTCCACAGCCGGAGACACAGGCCTCTACAGACCTCCTGTTGTTACCAGTCTGATCTCCCAGCAGAGCTTCCCCCTCTCATTCGCCACCATCGCACCCCCTTGTCAACACACTACATTCAATCTCATGGAAATGTTCCTTCTAGAAGCTGTTATTTTAGCAAACAACTGATCACATTTTGGCGGCTCACCTATGAAGGAGTCACGGTACAAATGGACACCATGGCTCCTAAATTAAGAACTACCAGTTTAGATATCTGTACGTCTTGAATCCCCAAGACTATCAGGCTTTTGTAAAGTTAAATTTAGAAAACTGAGTATTAAGTCCTTTACTTTTATTTCTCACATTTCCTCATATGTCATTTCACCTCAAGTACCACCAGAGTGCTAGAAAGTCAATTTCTTATTTCCTTTGTCCTTTCCCTGCTACAAAGAGGCAGAAGATCATGCAGGCAATTCATTTTCAGGTGAATCTCTTTGCTGCACCATGTCTTGCTACCAAGTTAACTTCTTTGTAAGAACAGGTACTGCTAAAATTATAGTTTGGTAAACTACAAACTCCTATCTACTTATCAATGATAATTTGGTTTGTTTTGGACAACTGCAACTTTACAAATAGGATACTCCACATATTTAAAATATGCAGAAGTTTTTGTAAATAAATAACAGAAATAATAAAAGAAATTCTGCTTATCAATAAATATAAGATTTATAGCTTATTACATGTAGGTGGAACAAAAGTATAGAAAAGATTCTTTACATAGTACTATACTTTAAATATTGATAAGCACAGAGCATTAAAATTTTCAAATGTACTCAGAAAGACATGTGTGACTCCAAAAGTTTAACTTAATATTCTAGGTAAGATCTTGTTCTTTTTTTCATCTTTATAATTTGCCCTAAATTTGGCAGATCATGAAAGCAGTGATTAGAAATAGGTCTGGAAGCAGTTTCTATAGTCTAGAAATCATTAACTCACATGTACAATGCTTTACATTTTAGAGTTTAGAATCTTCACCACTTTGGAAGGGAAATAACATTCAGCACGTTCGATGCTAAAACAGGGTGAAGTAACACTTGCTCTGACACTGGAGAGGAACTTGACTTTCATTTAATTTTCCCAACACCCCTGAAGAACAGGTAGATTGTATTATCCAGATTACATTCAGCAAGCTAGAAGTAACCCACTTACTTCACTTAGCATAATGCTTTCTAGTTCTATCCATGCTGTCGCAAAGGGTAGGAGCTCCTTCTTTCTCTCTGCTGTGTAGTATTCCATTGTGTAAATGTACCATTGTTTTTTTATCCACTCATTTACTGGTGGGCATTTAGGTTGCTTCCAGCACCTATAAGTGGAATCTAATCAACAAAATAAACAACCAAGCAAAATATAACCGAAGACACTGCAATAAAGAACAAACTGACAATAACCAGAGCGAGGGGGGAGTGGGATAATGGGGGAAAATAGGGGAAGGTCCATGTATAAAGGACATATGGACAAAGCCAAAGGGGGTAGGTCTGAGGGTGGGAGGCAGAGATGGGTGGAACAGGGGGCCATGGTGGGGTAAAAATGGAGACAACTGTACTTGAACAACAATTAAAAAAAGAAGTAACCCACTTAAAGTCATATAGCTATCCTGACTAACCCACGGTATATAAGTATCTTAAGGCTAGACTAAAGAGTCTTTGATAACAGAAACTAACTCACCTTTTTGATGCCTCATGATACAAATTCCTGATTTTAAAAAAAAAAAAAAGCAGACTCAGAAGTTAATGGAGGCAAGACAAATGCAGGGTCGGAGGCAGGACAAGATTTTCTGCCCTCACGTCACAGTCTCACTCCCCCACCAATGTTCCTCAAAGTGGGATGAACCCACCTGTGCTAGGGTTATCCAGAAATAAATTTCAAGCACACTGAAGCTCTCTGCCCCCCAATACCCACCAAATGACTAAATCAGAATATCTGGAGGTAGGGTCTAAAAATCTGCATTTGTAACACACTCAAGTGTAAGAAAATCTGACACATTGTACCTCTCCCAAACACTGACCTCAGCAGCACCTTATGTCTATATATAGTTCTTCCTCTTACTCATTTACTATAATGTTGGCAATGTGATGAGATATAATGAAAATGACAGTGAGAAGCCCTAACACCTGTGATGGGGATACAGCGTGGCCCAGTGCCACAGAGTCATGACACCTGCCTTTTGCACTGCTTTCTTCTGAAAGTTGTTTTCTAGTTCCCCAAACAGTAAATGCTGAAGTATTAATATCATTGTAATCTAGAGTTTAAAAGTGTTAAACAAAAAGGCTTTAGTAGAGGTTTACAGTGCCCCTGGCTTACAAACTCACGTAAGAATTCACAAAGTTCCAGTTGTCTTTTACACGAGCGGAGTCTAAATAACCTACAGGAGAAAAACATTAACTTATTGGTATGTTTCTACCCCCTCCCCCACCGCCTGTGCCTCATTGCATGTTAAAACTCATTAATGGTGGGGAACCTGGAGGTTTCAAACAGAACCTCAAACTGAAGAGGTCAGAGGCATACCAGAGTTCAGAAAAACATTGGGACAGTCCAGCTGTTGATACATCTTTGACTACTGCTAATAATAATACCAAACACACTTACTCATGGTCCTTTTTCATGTGTAAACTACGCTTCAGATACCTTGGTTAATCTGATCTTCCCTAAAATCCTGTGAGAGGCCTAGCACACTTTGCACACTTTTGTTAACGGGTGTTTTTCTCTCTCTGCTGCATCATCTGACATCTCTTCCCCAGTGAGTTTCTGGGAGGCAAAGACAGCATTTCCTCTTCTGCACCTGGCATTTAAAAAGGCACTGAGAGGCACAGGAATCCCTTAAAAAAATACCACATTCTAGAAATGAGACAGCTGAAGCTCAGAGAGATCGGGAGGTACTTTTCCTAGAGAGATGACTTGGGAAGGAAGCAGGCGAGGAGCCCTCAAAGATGATGGGCCACCGTGTGAGAAAGGGGTTGGCCTCGTTCCACATGACTGCACTAGACAAATTCAGAGGGAAGTCAGTGGAAGAGAGATTTTAGCTCATATAAGAAAAAAGTTTCTAACCAAGAGAAACATCTAAAATAGGAAATGTATTCTCTTGAAAAGGAGATTTTCCCAATGTGTGAAAGTAGAGGAAAAACTACGCAGACAGGGTTGTAGTCACCGGCTGAAGAATTTACCACATAACCTATAAAGTTTCATCTAACTAGAAGATTCCGTGAGTCTGCCCCTTGACCATTTGCTTACACAGCTGGTAATCGGGAGAAAGAGGATGAGACTCTCAGCCTTATATCACCGTTCCCACGACCACGATGGATGCCTTTGAAAAGCAGTTAGCTAATAGGTTCTGACAATTTAAAAAGCATTCCCACAGGCTTTGTTCAGTCCCAGGGCAAGGTGGAGTAAGAAGAACTGATTTGTCCTCCTGCCTGAAACCAACCAACCAACCATATGATATATATGTATGCCTGTGCGTGCGTGCGTGTGTGTGTGTGTGTGTAAGGAACAACAGTTTTCAACAATTTCATAAGGAAATGAAGGACGGTGACCCCCTTACTGGCAGGAAGCAAATGGGCCCTACTATAACCCAGCTTTGAGAGGTTCTCCACCCACAATGCAGCAGGAAAAACACAGGTAAAGCCTCAGAGATCAGAGTCTGTAAGCCAGAGAGCCAGAATGGAGAGAGCTACACCTGCACGTACACCTGTGGAGAGAGTCCCCGTGACTATTCAGTGGCGTGCTGATTAGCACAAGCCTGTGAGGACACTAACCGAGACGACAGACAGAACCACCCAAGATTAGAGGGAACAGAGCCCAACGCTTACATGGGACGAGGAACTAGTAGTGCCTGTTCCCACCAGACATCTCAGGAAACCATAACTGACCAAGCACTGAGCAGAGAACTCAGACAGTTCGTCCCTCAGTCGTGCAAAGTCAGGTGCTTCAGCTACAGAGTAAAATATTGCTCTGGTCCTCCCCAGGAAATCTTAAAAGCAAGTCACAAAAAACTAAAACTATTTCCAATAATTTAGATGTACCCCAAAACTAAGTTCAAGAATTTTTATAGAAATATAAAAATACTCAACAAAGTGAAATTCATAATATCACACAACAGAAGATTATCAACCATGTAAATAAGCAAAAAATAACTCACAAGGAGAAAAACTAACCAATTAAGTCTAACCCAAAACTGACACAGGTAATAGAATTAGTTAACAAGGACACTGAAAGAATTATACAAAATGCTTCTAGACTTACAGTGAGGATATATCCCAATAAATCCATAAATTGAAAATGCATTCAATACACCTAACTACTGAACATAATTTAGCATGCCTACCATAAGCATGTTCAGAAAACAATATCCGTAAAAACGCTGATAACACAGTATACTGTAGAATATCAGATGTTTACCCTTGTGATCACATGGCTGACTAGTAGCTGTAGCTCGCTGCCACGCCCAGCATGGTGAGGGTATGGTACTGAACATCACTAGCCCAGGATAAAGTCAAATCACAAAACTCAAAGAACGATTTCTTCTGAATATTTATCATTTTCACACAATCATAAAGTCAAAAAATCCAAAGTCAAATAATCACACAAGGGGGGGGATTAAAAAAAAAAAAAAAAACAAGAATTATCTCCTGGAGGGTAGGCCCCTTGTAGTACAGGCTTCCCCCATTAACTGAGTGTTCTACAAACCCATCTGTATCAGTGCACCAGCTGGCATTATTGTGAGGGGCTGCATTTGGCACCAGACAACACATTTGCCCATTTCATGACGGGTGATTTACAAGCACACCTACCCATACCACACTGAGTCTTCAGCAGTTTTTGGCCAAAAATGGCATGACCCCCATGCCCTCCCTATTCACCCTATCATGTCCCAAGAGCCTTTTTCTGTTTCCCTGGATGAAAAAGTCCTGAAAGGGAAACATTTTGCCGATGTGGAAGAGGTGAAACAAAAAATGGCAAAAGCACTAAAAGGCATCAAAATTAAAAAGTTCAAAAAACTGTTTTGAGCAGTGGAAAAAACATCTTGACAAGTGTATTACATCAAACAGAGAGTACTTTGAAGGTGGCTAAAATTTAAACATGTAAGAATAAATACACAATTTTTTATAAGTAAATTCCATTTTTGGGGAGGTCCTCCCTTATAAGTTGAAGACTATCTGTATGTCCAACAAGTTAAATAGAGACACCAAAGACCATATATATATATATATATAAATACACACACACACACACACACACACAGAGCTTACTCTAGAACAACATGGGTTTGAACTGTGCGGTTCCACTAATACATAGGTTTCTTCGATAAATATACAATATTTGGGGTTTCAAATCCAAGGATTTAAGCAACCCCGGAAGCAGAGGACTGACTGCATGCATTGCTCTACATCGTTTTACACAGGAGGCTTGAGCACACATGGATCTTGTTATCCTTTCTGAGGGGGGGTGTGTCCTGGAATGAATAACCTATAGACACTGAGGGACGACTGCAGTTATTAAGATTTGGGTATCAAAAGTTATATGTGGATTAACCCCCACATTGCTCAAAGGTCAACTATATATAGAAAAAGTGCAAATCAAACTCCTAGACATGGAAACTACACTGCCTGAGATGAAAAATATACTGGACGTCATTAACAACACAAAACAGTGCAAAAAATTATTGAAATTGAAAATATATCAATAGAAACTACCTAAAAATCAAACACAGAGAAAAAAACGTATCTAAAAATAAAAATAAATGATCATCAGTGAACTGGTGACAACTTCAAGTGAACTAATACATGGATATTTGGAATGCATGCGGGGGAGGAGACTTGGTAGGGAAGCAGGGAAAAAATTTAAAGAATGGTTAAAATTTTTCTAAACATGAGGAAAACTATAAAGCCATAAAAATATGAAGTTTGATAAACCCTAAAAACAAAAGTATGAAGAAAATTGTAGCAAAGCAAATCACAATCACATTTGCTCAAAATTGGTGATAAAGGGAAAAAAATCTTCAAAACTTTCCTGAGGAAAGAAGACATGCTACACACAGATTAAGGAATAAAAATTCTGGTTGTCAGCATAAACAATACACAATAAAAAGACTGTGGATCAACACTTTATAATACTAAAAAAACTCTGCCAACCCAAAATTCTATTGGGTTGGCCAAAAAGTCATTTTCCATTTTTACCAATAACCTTACTGATTTGGATATTTTGAATATGTCGGTAATCTTCCATGTGGTACAACACCGGTTGTTCTCAGTCAGTGACTCAGTTTGATCGCTGTCAATGTCAGCTGGTCCACTTGACCAGCGGAGCACCATCCAGAGAGAAATCTCCAGCATGCAGCTTCGCAAAACACTTTTGACACATTCAGTCAGTCACAGCACCTTCTCCAGATACTGCACAAATCTTTCTTTACTTGTGTTTTAGTTGTATTTTTATCTTCCTTGAAATAATAAAGCATAATATGCTGAAAATGTTGTATATTTTCTTCCATGTTTAATATTAAAATGGCTACACAAAAATTCACCAATTCTGTTAAGTTTTTTTAAATGCATGATGATATGACAGCTGTCACAATACAATCTAACGAAATTGTTTTGATGAAGTTAAAGACAACGAAACCCTACTATAGCCATCTTACAGAAAAATGCAAGTGAACTTTTCGGCCAACCCAATATTCCTATCTAGTATGTGACCTTTCAAAAGCAAAGGCAATATAAAGATACTTTCAGGCATACAAAAACCAATAGGAATCATCACCACAAGAATCACACTAGAGGAAATGTTAGAGAAAGTTCTTCAGGGAAACTGAAAATCATGCCAGAGGGAAATCTGTATCTACACAAAAATAAAGAGCACAGAAAATACTACATGGTTGAATATATGAGATTTTTTCTTATTATTAAAATGTGTTTAAAAGATAATTGACTTTAAATAAAAAATAACTGTGTACTGTGGGGCTGATAACATAGACAAAAGTAAAATATATAACAATAATGACATAAAGCAAGAGGTGGATAAATGAAAGTATACTGTTATAAAGTTCTTATGAAATATGCAAAATAGTAAATATCAGTTGAATATAGACTGGGATGAGTTACAGATGAACACTGTAGTCCATCTAAAACAACCACTAAAATTACAAAACAAAAAAATGATGGCCAATAAAACAAAACAGATAAATTAAAATGATAAAAACAAACCAAGAAAAATAATAGTAAAAGTATGAAAAAAGATACACACAGTAACATAAGTCAAGATGACACATGATGGTAATACAAAATTATATTACTATCAGAGAACATAGATTTCAGAGCAAAGACTATTACCAGGGATAAAGAAGGTTATTTCATTACAATAAATGAAGATGATATAAAAATCCTAGGTATAATACTTATGCCCCAATTATAGCTCTTCAGATGCATGATGCAAAAATAGAAAAAAAAAAAAAACAAGTAGAAACAGGCAAACCCCAAATTAAAGTCAGAGATCTCAGTATCCCCTTTTAAATAATTAGTTAATCAAGTGGGCAGAACATCCCCAGGCATATAGTATAGTTGATCCTATCAACCAACTTGGCCTGATTAACATTTACAGAAAACCTCTGTTCCTTACATGTAACGTGTAGTCATTCAAACATCAGTTTCCATTTTCAGTGTAAGTTCCTACTACGCAGTCTGGAGGCCCTGCTCAGCCTGAGGAGGAAAGAGGCCAATTACACACAACCTACTTGCATGTCAGACACGGCCCCAGAAGAGGCTAGTATCTGGGGCACCTCTCTCTGCTGAGGAGCCGCAAGCATCTGTGCATGGACTGGGCCTTTTATTTAATGAACATGCCACACAAGAAATCATGTTCTTGCATCTGGGACTAGGAATCTATGACTTCTTGATCAAAGGTGCAATAAGTTTCTGTTCTATATTCATACACAGACCAAAAGTAATACTCAAATAATAATAATAACCACTATCTACTAGTAACATATTAGAAGACGACTTCAGCATGCAGCTAAAACAGATTAAGCATTATGGGTAATGGCTTTCTTGAAGCAACAACTGAAACTAAAATAAATGACAGTTTCTATCTGTGCACACTAGATGACTGCTGGATTTTTTTTTTAACTCACTCGATCTTGCCTGGTAATGGAAAACGTCATCTTTTCCATGAAGATTCTGACTTCCATGCCTGCAATGCTGCAGGGGGAAAAATACTGTCACAGAGCACATCCCTGGGCTTTCTGTTCATGACCTGGTACTAAAAGGCAGTGATGCCCTTGGTCCAGGCCAGGAAACTGTAGGGAGTGACCTCTCTTGTAAGTGAGATGCAGGTAAACAAAACAAGCTTCTTCCAGGCCAAATACCCTCTTCACTGGCCCTGAACAAGCAAGCCCAGGGAAACATTCCAACCTGCACAATCAGGAACATCAGCAATCAGCAGGATCTCTGGGCTAACACTGCCTACATTACGAACAAATAGAAGGTTTTGATAGGGGTCAGTATCACAGCAGCAGGAAATAAACTGATAGATAAATAAAAAGTATATCAAGGCTATGGAATCAATTTCTAAACATGGAGAAAAGTATAGCCTGGTTACTGAGGACTCAGAATTAAAGAAAATAGATTGATACCAAAAGTGGAATTTTTCTTACATAAACCATTAAAAGGATAAATTTCAATTTTTTATTTCCAGAAAAATTTGAGATCCATGGTAACAACAAACCTCAAATGCACTTCAAAATTCCTTAAACCTGAATCTTGTAATCAGGTTGGATTTGCATAGCCTAATTTCTTAAATGGGGCCATGCAGACAGCCTTTAAATAGCACTTTAAAAAAAAAATCCTCCCCCAAGGATATGTTTATTGATTTTAGAGAGAGAGGAAGTTAGGGAGGGGCAGAGAGAGACATCGATTGGTTGCCTCCCATACACATGCCAACTGGGGACCAAACCTGCAACCTCGGCAAATGCCCTGACTGGGAATCAAACCCATGACCTTTCGGTCTACAGGACGATGCTCCAAGAAACTGAACCTCACCAGCCAAGTCAAAATAGCACTTTTAAAACTGACCTGAGAATTGGATCTCCTTCACAGAGCAAATGTGAAGCACAATAAAGAGCTTTCGTTATCTGAGCTACATGAGGGTACAAGGTGTGTTAGCGCCACTAGAGAGACCGGGCCACATGCTCACCATTAACGAACGTTTAATCTATAAGTAAAATGTAATATAATCACATATATTTGCTAGCTATACACTTGTCGAAAAAATTTTAATATCAAATCAAATGGTTCCATCTTCTAATTTTACATGTTTAAAAGCCCATGTTAGAATATTTTCAAACTGGAATTGTTCTACTCTAGAGTTGCTAAATCACTAAGGTACAGTTTCTCCAGAAAGAAAATATCTGACATGAAACGCACCCAAGAAGAGTCAAACAAAAAAAAAATGAAATGTATGAAATATGACAATCAGTGAAGCTGAAGCAAAATTCAGCATCACTGACTCTGAAAACCAAACTCAAGTACAGGTATAACTGTAGAAACACCAGAAAAAAAGAAGAGGTAGAGATGGTGATAAGAATGTCAAGAGGCAGGCACAGCAACTGGGGAAAGCAAAGACAACTCTGAGGAGAAGAAAGAAAACCATACAACAAGCAGAGTCCGGACTCTGGGTGCAGACCACTGCCTAACCATCTGGGAGCTCGGAGGCCCTGAGGGCAGCACTCAGCCACAGAGCACTCATAATGGAGAGGCCCAAAGATAAAGATTTGCTAAATTATTTTTGTACACTCTATTTAACATACAGTTAATCTTTGAACGCTGGCAGTTGAAAATCCAAGTATAACTTTTGACTCCCCCAAAACTGAAATTGCCCCTCGGTGTCTGCAGGGAATTGGTTCCTGATCCCCACTGGTACCAATATCTGTGGATGCTCAAGTCCCCGATATAAATGGCACAGATCAATGCATACAGCTGGACCCCCGTGTCTGTGGAATCCCAACCGTGGATCAAAAAAGTACAGGTATTTATAGAAAAAGATCCATGTACTAGTGGACCTGGGCAGTTCAAACCGTTGTTCAAGGGTCAACTGTAATGTGGACATCATTCATAAAACCCATAAGCTTCCATGAGGACAAGTGTGAAAATATTTCTCTCCAGGTCTCACCTTGTATTGGAGGAGGAAGGATGTGAAAGGTAAATATACACGATGAGTGTGGGAGAGAGAGTGTATGCCTATGGTGTTATTTTATGCTTGCCTGTGTTAGGATAGGATTTAAATTATCAGACTTAGGTATAGTCTGTGCTTTGTATCTTAGTGGTAAGGATTTAGGAGTAAGCTCTAAAAACTGTAAAGTAAATATTTGGTGTCAATGATAACTCTCACTCTCTTCTGGGGTAGCATATGTATATATTTATCTAGGAAGTAAAGAATTTTTCATATTCATGGATGATTAACAAAACATTTTAATTTGAGTCTGTTCATAAACATACCAAATTAACAAATGAGACTGTGTACCATAAGCTTAGTATAACACAGTAAAATATAGGTAAATCATGGAGAATGCTATAAGGTACCTCCAGCTTACTTACCACTGTTTTATCTGCATTTTTCCTTTAATTACACAACTTCCAAATACACAAAGGACAATAAATAGCTGCAGCTAAAGAGTTGAGATCTGAAATTAAATGTCCCTGGAGGACAGCGACCAAAATCACAAACACACTCCATGTAGCCCCAAGAGGTACACTCAGAACTCAAAGATGAGAACTAGGAAATACGAGGGGGGACCCCCAAAACCCACAATTTATTTATAAAAGAATTGTGCATTTATTCTTGCATGTTAAACTTCAGTCACCTTCAAAGTACTCTCCATTTGATGCCATACACTGATTGAGACATTTTTTCCACGGCTCAAACAGGTTTGAACACATTGATTTCGGTGCCTTTTAGTGCTTCTGCCGTTTTGTGTTTCACCACTTCCACATAGCAACACATTTCCCTTTGAGAACTTTTTTCATCCAGGGAAACATAAAAGGGTCACTCAGGGCAAGAGCAGGTGAATAAGGAGGGTGGGGACATGGGGGTCAGGCCATTTTTGGTCAAAAACTGCTGAACACTCAGTGTGGTGTAGGCAGGTGTGCTGGGAAATCACCCATCATGAAATGGGCAAACGTGCTGAGTCTTCAAAAAAAATTCACTGAAGCCAAAAGCAGCCTCTCACAACAACACCAGCTGGTACACCAATACAGATGGGTTTTTAGAACACTCACCTAGCAGGGGAAGCCTGTATTACAAGAGACCTGTTCTCCAGAAGGTAAATCTGGTTTGTTTTGGGTCCCCACTCATACATTCAGTTCAGCTTCAGAGTTGTGTAATACAATGAATTGGCTGAGAATAATACTGTTACCTCATTAATCCTCAGAACAGCCTAACAGATTATGATAAGGAAATTGAGGATCAGAAGAATTAGTCTTTTTTTTATTAATATATTTTATTGATTATGCTATTACAGTTGTCCAATTTTTCCCCCATTATTCCCCTCCACCCTGAACATCCTGTCCCACCCACATTCCCCCGCTTTAGTTCACGTCCATGTGTCCTAAGTCCTTTAGCTTCTACATTTCCCACACTATTCTTGCCCTCCCCCTGTCTATTTTCTACCCACTGTCTATGCTACTTATTCTCTGTACCTTTTCCCCCTCTCTCCACCTATCACTCCCCTGCTGTTAAACCTCCATGTGATCTCCATTTCTGTTCCTGTTCTAGTTGTTGGCTTAGTTTGCTTTTGTTTTAGATGTGGTTGTTAATATCTGTGAGTTTGCTGTCTTTTTACTGTCTTATTTTTTATCTTCTTTTTCTTAGGTAAGTCCCTTGAACATTTCATAGAATGAGGGCTTGGTGATGATGAACTCCTTGAACTTGACATTACCTGAGAAGCACTTTATCTTCCCTTCCATTCTAAATGAAAGCTTCGCTGGATAGAGCAATTTTGGATGTAGGTCCTTGACTTTCATGACTTGCAATACCTCTTTCCAGCCCCTTCTTGCCTGTAAGGTCTCTTTTGAGAAATCAGCTGACAGTCTGATGGGCACTCCTTTGTAGGTGACTGTCCCCTTATCTCTTGCTGCTTTTAGAATTCTCTCCTTCATTTGAATCTTGGCTAATGTAATTATGATGTGCCTTGTGTTCCTCCTTGGGTCCAACTTCTTTGGGACTCTCTGAGCTTCCTGGACTTCCTAGAAATCTATTTCCTTTGCCAAATTGGGGAAGTTCTCCTTTATTATTTGTTCAAATAAGTTTTCCACTTGCTTTTCCTCTTCCCCTTCTGGTACCCCTATAATTCAGATGTTGGGATGCTTAAAGATGTCCTGGAGGTTCCTAAGCCTCTCCTCATTTTTTTGAATTCCTGTTTCTTCCTTGTTTTCTGTTTGGTTGTTTGTTTCTTCCTTCTGGTCCACTCCATTGATTTGAGTCCCAGTTTTCCTCCCATCTCTATTGGTTCCCTGTGCATTTTCCTTCATTTCACTTATTGTAGCCTTCATTTGTTCATCTAATTTGTGAGCAAAATCAACCAATTCTGTGAGCATCCTGATCACCAGTGCTTTGAACTGTGCATCTGATAGGTTGGCTATCTCTTGGTCGCTTAGATGAATTGGCTCTAGGGCTTCCATCTGTTCTCCCATTTGAGCCATTTTTGGTTTATTTATTTACTTATTTATTTTTTCATCTGGTAGCGGCTGTTACGGTGTGCGGGGTAGAGCCTTAGGTGTTCCCCAGGGCAGGGCAGCCCAGTTGCTGGGCAGTGATGCTGTATGTGGGGGCGGAGTCCAAGAGGGAACAATGGCACTTGCTCTACTCTCTCTCAGATTCCAGTCTCTTCCACTGCTTCCCCTTCACCTGGATTATCTGCACATGAATGTGGGACTGCCTGGTTAGCCAGCCACCTTGCACAGCCTCACTGGGTCTGCCCATTGCCACCCCATGCCTGGGGTCCGCTAGCCGAGGCTTGTTACACCTGGGGTCTACTAGCTGCCACCTGCACACCTGGGAGCTGCCAGCCACTGCTGCCTGTGTGCCCAGGTCAGCCAACCTCCATTTTTTCCTGCCAAGACTCTGCCCCTCTTACCGGTCTGGATGAATGGTCGTTGGACTTATGTATAGTTCAATTTTCTATCAGTTCTGATATTTTTGGTTGTGTGAGGAGGCACAGTGTGTCTACTTGCACCTCCATCTTGGCCCAGAAGAGTTAGTCTTGCTCCAAGTAACAGGTTACCTGTGTTGCAGTTGGGATGCAGAGATCTGCCAGATTCAAAAGCAGGGGTGCTTTCTGCCACTCCAGCAGTTCTTGTAAATTCCTGGTCTTCAGGGTAGGTCAAGCAGGGGTGGGCTGACCACTGGTTAACAGTGGGGGCCTTATGTATCAAGTGCTCATGTGCAAATGTTGCCTAAAAGCACATCTGTACTCCTACCAAAGCACACTGTTTGCATTTCCTTTCAACACCTTCTATTTTGTTCAGGCAAAACCCTACAGCAGCTTTCTCTAGCCTTCCCCAGCTCTTCATTAAGGGTCTCCTATGTGAAAAACAGGATTCTATTGATGTCATTATTCACTCTAATGGTTGAAATTAGCCTTAGACATCAAGAAGGGAGGGACAAACAAGAAAGACTCAAGGAAACTAAGCTACCTACCTGTGAGACATCTGAAGTTGGGAGGAAAAAAATAAGATGCAAATCTTCCTTCATAAACAAACCTTCCCTTCACACGAAAGGAACTAGAATGAAGACGTAAACTGTGCACCGCATAATCTAACCCAGAAAAGACTAAATGCACTGCCTTCATTCATTCATTTTTATGCCAAAGGTAAGTGATCATAAGTCTGCCAGGGTAAGAAAAGACAACAGGACAACACAGTGACGAGATTTCTGCTCCCACCGCATCTGTCAGAACCAAACTGCTGCTGCAACTTAGAGGGTGCAGAAGTTCATGAAAAGGTGCTGGAACCACAAGCAATGAAGAGAGAAAGTCTAAACTGACAGCACAATACAGCAAATACATTCATGTCTATCAAGCCCTAGTGAAAACTTCAGAGCATTCTAGGAGAACAAAGGTAGCGGATTCAAAGGTAGAAGGAGAAGTATGCCCCCACGGAAGGGCACCGGCCTGGGACGAGGAGGCCCAGAGTCCAGGCCCTACTGACCAGCTCTGAGCAAGTCCCTTAGCTACCCTGGAATTAAAGAGATAAACATCAAATAATATAGTTCTAAGTTTTACTTAAAATCTGAAATCTATTTCTTTGATCAGACTTTAGCTCTAGGTCTCAGAAAATTTTTATATTAAATTATTCTTAATTTAAAAATTGGAGGAAGCTGGCAAATGTTATTCTAAACAATCACACTCATTTTTAAAGTCAAATTTATGATTATGACATCAAAATTCAACCTTAACCAATCTCACAATTAGTTGGTCTCAGAAGCATTTTAAATATCTTCATGAAAAGAGGTTTGCAAAGTCTACTTGTTAAAAAATATTTCTTTATTTTTGTCCTGAACCACAAAATACTTCAAATATTTCCCTTCTCATAGATTGTAGCTGATTTTCATTGGGTGAAGGGCTGCAGTTCTGGAGGTGCCGACATATTTCATCTGCGTTGAGTCTTCTTTCAAGAGCTTGAGGTGCCTGCCTATCTCTGACGTGTACACCTGGGAAATTTTATTGGAGACGCTGGGTAGTCATCTGACACAGTCCTAAGCGATGTGTAAGGGCAGGATGAAACAAGGGCTTCATTCAGGTCAGAGCCAGATCCAGGATTAACTAAAGATAATCAAGTGACGTAACCAGCCGACTGCAAGGCATTAACAGATTCAGAGCATTTGGAACAAACACAAGAGTGAAGTATCTAAATTTAATTTAATAGGAATTCCCACAGCATATTCACTCTCTTTATAATTAATTTTTCTGTTTTAGAGTCAAATCAGGTGCTTTTAAGAATATATTTATGTGGATATTTACCAGAAGGTTCATTTTCCTATGCCTTAAAATGATCATGACTATTAAGGAATCATTAATATTTTAGTTATGATAATAGTATTTTAATGTGTTTCAAGAAAGGTGTTTTACATACAGACATACAAAAAGCTGTTTTTTGGATAATATGTTATGGTAGCAAAAATAAGCTTTAAAAGAAATAAATTAGCCAATGAGTTGAAGGGGATGGGCAAACAAGTGTTCACCGGCTCTGTCCTTACTTTTCCATTTGTTTAAATTTTTTCCATGACCCTGCTTATGGTGTTTTTTGCCATACAGCATAATTTCTTTTTATGTAGATATATATGTTGGCTCTTTTTTTATAGCTTCTAGGTTTGAAGTCATAATTCAAAATGCTTTTACCAAACTAAGATTTTTTTAAGATTCTTCCATTGCTTCTTCTAGTGCTTTTATGATTTCATTTGTAAGTATTTCAATCTTTATTCCATTTTGAATTTGTCCTGGTATAAAATATGAGGAGTGGGTCCAACCTTTGTCCAAGAGGACTACCCATCTGTCCCAATAACATTTTCTGAATGAACTCTCCAGTCTTCACTAATTTGAAATGCCACCTGCATCACAGTAAATCCCCATATGCATCGAGCCAATGGACTAATTGTTCTAGTTTACCGATCCGTTGTTTCATGAGCCACTGTTTTAAATACTGAAGCTTTTTAAATTTGTTTTAATATCTGTCAGGACTAGCTCTTCCTTAGGATCCTTTTTTATATTTTCCCTGGCTATACATGATTATTTCTCCATATAATACATGACAAACTTTTGTTTAAAATAGTATTTTTTACAAGTATCACATTACATTTATAGTTTAATTTAGGTAAAATCGATGCCTTTATAGTACTGAGTCTTCTTATCAAAAACAAAACAAAACAAAATACCATATGCCTTTCCATTTCTTATGTCTTCTATGAAGAATTTTACTTTTCTTAGCTTTTAAAATAAGAAGTTTTATTCTTAATCATTTTATCTTTTATCAATGTTACTACAAATAAGGTCTTCCACTATCTTCTATCTCATGGTTGTTTGCATCTGTGTAAGCTGTTTCTGTATGTTAATATTTCTGTATGTTAAAATGAAAGTAGTTATTGTTTGTCATGTTTCTTCATTTGATCCCATAAAGCTTTCTACATATACATCATATCATCTGATAATAGTGATGATTTTACTTTCTTCCAATTGTTGAACTGTATCAGTGACAAAGTACATTCAGAACAAAGTTAAGTGACAGTCTCATTCCTGACTCTGATGGGAATATTTTAATGTTTTGGCATGATGCTGGTCTGTGGGCCGAGGCAGACTAAAGAGGCATTAATCTGTTCCAATTTATTTAAAAATTACTGCAACGAATGAGTACTGTATTGTGCCAAATGCCTTTATCACTTCTGGAGAGATTTGTACATGTCTCCTCAGACCTAATATCGTAAAATGTGCCAGCAGTTTCCCAAACATTAAGCCATCATTACAAATTTATTAAAATAAGCCCAGATTGATTCCTCCTCCAATATTTTGTTACTTATACATTTATATGTCTTATATGATCATATATACCTTTATGTCTTACATGCTTAAATTTTAAAAATTAACAATTCTGCATATTTGCTTTGTATGTGTCTACATATCACACACTTGTGCACATATATGTGTGTGGGTGTATATCCATACACATGTGTTTGTGCATGTATGTATACATGCCTATCTCCGTGTGTGTGTGTGTGTACATGTATGAATGTGGAGGTGTCTATCTACACAGTTTATGTGGAGGGGGTGCACACACACACGTAACCAGGTGAAAGCAACTGACTTCATGGCACTTCATCTCCAAATATTTCACTAAGCACCTCTTAACAATAAGTACATTGTCTCAAATAACCACATGCCAATTCCACACTTTAAAAAATAATAATTTCCTAGTATCATCCAATATTTCATCCATATACGATTTATTTAATTGTTCTCAAAACATCTTTTAATTTTTTTAGAATCTAATCATGGTTTATGCATAAGATTTGGTTGTTACATCTTTGCAGTCTTTTAATTCTGAAATGTTGCCTTCACTTTTTCCTCTTTTTTCCTTCACAGCACTGATTTTTTTTAAACAGATCAGGTCAATTGTTTTGGAGAATGTTCTACATCACAGAATAATCTCATTGTTTTCTGTTGCTGTCATTTAGCGTGTTTCTCTATCTTTGTGTTTTCTGAAATCTCAAAGTTAGATGCAAAGGCTTGTTTAGATTCGGGTGAGCTACTTTTCAGAAGACTTCGCAGATGATGCCGTGCTCTTCATACTGTATCGCATCCATAGGCACACCATGTGGGCTGCCCCGCTGCTACTGCTGCTCCGTTTGAATGTCTGGGTAAAGTGGTGACCCCCATATTTCTCTACTATAAAGACAAATTTCCACCATTTCAATTAGAAAGAATTTGGTGGGGTGATGACCTCATACCATACAAATACATTAATGGCTCTAGTATTGTCTAGTGTGGCCTTCATCAGGATTGGTTTTTTTCCCCTTGTGGGCTATAGAACTGTGATTTTTTGAACTTTCTCGTTATTTATACATTCAGGAGTCATTATTCTGTAAAAACAAGCCATTCTTTCTTCATTTAATGCTTTCTATCCTCAGTTTAATATTGTCTAACAAGTGGTCCATAACTCTGCTTTTTTTTTTCCTGGTCTGCCTTTACTTGGTATTACCATTGCAGATGTAATCAACTTAAGATAAAATCATACTGATCAGAGTGGGCCCTTAATCCAGTATGGATGATGTTCTTATAAAGAAAAGAGACAAGGGCACAGACACGCAGGGAAAACTCCATGCGCTGACACAGACTGGGGCAATGTGTCTAAGAGGCAAGGAAGACCGAGGGTGGCCAGCTACACCAGAAGCCAGGAGAGGCATGGAGCAGAGTCTCCCCTAGGGCCCTCAGACAGAGCGTGGCCCTGCTGACCCTGGATGCTGGCCTTCTAGCTCCAGAACTGTGAGAGAATACATTTTTGTTGTTGAAAGCCACCTAGTTTGTGGTTATTTGTTATAGCAGATCCAGCATACACATGAGTTTGGTCTTAATTCTGTCACATTTTAGGTAATATTTTGTGTTTAAACTTTAAGTTTTGTTTCACCATTTGGCTATTTTACTTTGCATTGTCAGGACTTGTACAAGTGCAATTTATAAGGTGGTTGTTTGACCATGCTGAGTTTATAAAAAGGTGACTCACTTTCAATTTTTCTCCTCAAGGAAGAGATAAAACACAAACCCTGCTCTTTTTTTGCTTTCTTTTTTTAATTTAATCTTTACTGTATTTTTTCTATTACCATTTAGTCCTTTTATATTCCCCTCCCCCCAGCAATCACCACACTGTTGTCCATGAGATTTTTTTTTTCCTTCTGCTCAATTCCTCCACTCCCTACCTCTCCCCCACCCCCCGCCGCTGGGCAACTAGCTGTCATCCTGCTCTCTATCTATGAGTCTGTGTCTATTTTGCTTGTTAGTTCAGTGTGTTCATTAGATTCTGCATGTGAGTGAAGTCATATGGTGTTTGCCTTTCTCTGACTGGCTGATCCACTCCCCGCCCCTCCCGCCACCCTTTCCAGGACAGCACAGGTCTTCAGTTTCTCTTCATTACTGGTCCCTGATATTTCCTTTACATCTTGATTCTCTCTGCTATTCACTGAAACATGTAATTGCCATATTTTCCCGAGCATTTCCAGGTGTTCTGTATCAAGAATTTTTTTTCAAGTTTTCTAGGATAATTCCTCTGGAAGATTCTGTGTAAGGGTCTCCTGTGTACAGATTGTGTTCATTCAGAGCCCAGAGGGACTACTCCTTGCTGGATTAGTGACTCTGTTTTCACTGCCTTCCTCTCTGCTCCTATGGACCCACTTCAAGGCGAGGGTTACCGAACGATGGAAGGTTCCAGATCACTGTACCCATGAGGGATCAAGGCCCAATATTAATGACTTGCCTAGGACAGGCACACCCCATATGAGGATGCCAAGACACAGCTGAAGGCTCCACCCACCTCTGAAGGCCAGCCTTTCCAAGGAGCTCATCTGCCACTCTGCTTGATATGGTTCTGATACTGAAAACTATTTGCCTAGCATCATTATACCATATATGATTTAAATATCAGAATAAGTGTTTTCTTTAGCCTGCAGAACATGTTGGAAACCATATGGTCTTACTGCTGAGAAGACTTCAAAATGGGCCATTGTAACATTTAGGAGATACTTCAAATTAACCAAAAGCATAAAATATAGAAAATTTTCCAGAAAGGAAGGATAAAATAAAGGAAAAAATTTGGAACGCAAGTGAATTTGGCTACAGAACAAAAGGTAGACAATAATTGGTTATCTTCAGAAAAACAACCAAGACTTAGAAATTAGTCTGGCCAA
Organism: Glossophaga mutica; assembly: GCA_039655065.1. Lineage (NCBI taxonomy): Eukaryota > Metazoa > Chordata > Mammalia > Chiroptera > Phyllostomidae > Glossophaga > Glossophaga mutica. The sequence continues at coordinate 138,709,067 of CM077305.1, read as the reverse complement.
CCTAACCCAACCTAACTAACCCAACCTAACCTGTCAGGAAACCACAATAAAAGGGAGTCCAGGGAGAGAGCTCCAACAACTTCAGAGTTCTTTTAAGCCTTCTATACCCAGGTGGGGTTTTGGAATATTGCTTTAAGAAATTTTAACTTGGAGTTTCTGAATTTAAATTTATTCTACTAGGTAAATCATAGGTGTATGGAAAATAAACAATAAAAGGTCATAAATACTTTCCAGGCTGAGAGAAATCTGGCCACTTCTTCAAACATGGTGAGACAATATGACATAAACAGCCCATCCTCTAAATCTATGTGGGTTGACATAACCATGTCAAACTTACACACACACACACACACACACACTCTCTCTCCCTCTCCCTCTCCCTCTCCCTCTCCCTCTCCCTCTCCCTCTCCCCCTGGCAGATGGATCCTGAACACACAGAGGAACTGGAATTCTCTATAAAGATAACCTTTCCTGTGTGTGGCCATGTGTCCTCCTTCAAAGGCCGCAAGAGCCCGATTATTTTCTCCTTTGACAGAGATCACCAGCAAGATGGACAGTGCAGGGCACTCTCATGCAGACCTGTTGGGAATTTAGACTGGTGCATCTGTTCTAGAATGCAAAGTTGCTCTGTGGGTCAAATTTAATGGGTATATCTTTTGATCCAGCAACATGACTCCTGGATATTGAGTCTAAAGAAACAATTGAAAAGGATGTTCAGCATGACATAACGATAACAAATACTGAAAAAACCCTAAATGTTCAACATTAGATCACTGTACATTGGCACATGTCATCAATGAAATTCTATGTAACACCAAAAAATGGGTGAGTAATGGGACCAGCAGAGCTCCCCTTGTTCAAAGAGCCACATAATCTTTGCTGGGAGCTTAAGCTCAGGAGGCAACACAATTGCGCTGCCTTACATAGGCAGGTATGGCTGGACAGCCACACAGCGCCAGAGTTCAGCTCGGCAGGAAGGCTAAGGGGCAGGGGCAGCAGCAGGAGACAGATAAATACTGAGGCTCTTCCTGCTTAAAAGCTGATCTCAGTGACTCTCCTCTGTGGACTGTGTAAACGGGGCAGGGGGAGGGGGAGAGCTGAGGGAGACAGGAGAGGATGTCCCTGGAGGGCGATACTGAAATTCCTGTCAATCTGGCAAGTGTGTGCTTCATTTGGTTTTAATTTAGTTTGGAAAAATATAAGATGTGACTGCTTGTTTCCTTCATCTTGGATGTTATCAAACAGTTCATGCTGGCTGTACTTTAGTTAAAATTTTCACCAAATGATTGACAGTGAATCAATCATGGTTATATATATGGAAATATTTCAGGTAATTTTGAATATTTCCACCCATCCATTCTGTATTGATATATATTTTTTACAACTTGTATATACCATACCTTTAGGGAAAGAATAAAAACTAAAAAGAAAAAAAATGGCACAACATCTAACTTCCCTTCAAGGTCAAAAACACCTTTCACTGTACTTATGACCTACACAGAACAAGAGCTTAAAGTAGTATTTAGTCCAATTCCAGAGAGTTTGCTAAATGAGCTACCCAGTATCAGTTTATCCATCTAGTTTAATATTTCCTTTTCTCCTCTTTCATTTATTACTTATCAAATTTAAAATGAAACTTTATCTGTTCATACTATGTCCTATTTCTTTTATCTAAAGTCTGGGCTTCAGAATCATTCCAGTATAAACATATTTGCACAGATTAAAAACAAAAAACTTCCAAGGACTTTCTGTTGGTTATTTCCCCTTCAAGGGGACTTTCCAGATATTTATCTTTCTTTTCTATTCTCTCTGTCTCTCACATACACACACCTGTAAGCCTTCTCTTTTATCATACTCCTAGAATTATAAACCAATACAACTACACTGTTTTTCTCACATAAATTTCTCCATGATACCCTGTAAATATTGTCTACTGTTCCAAATTAAGGGTTAATGACCACAAGATCTTTGCTTCTCTGTCCAGCATAAAAGGTAAAAGGAGTTATAGGACACAGGGATGAGGCTGCCTTTCCATCCAATTCCATTTCCATACAGACCAAAACAGAGGCTGGTTCAAACAAAGTTTTAAAATGCCACCAGCTACATTTTACTTTCCTGGGCCATTGAATACAGAGAAGCTCATGTATTTATATATCCCAGAACTTAGAGCAGGTCTGAAAAGCTCTCTACCTCTAAAGCTGATTCTAAGAGCAGTTATCACTGACAATATGGCTTAGATCATTTTATGAGTCAGAAATTTATAGTCAGAAGATGACATGTTTATTATTTTTATCCTCAACTGAGGACATTTTTTTTCATTGCTTTTAGAGACAGAGGAAGGGACAGAGAGAAACACTGACGTGAAACAGAAGCATCGACTGGTTGCCTCCTGTATGTGTCCAAACTGAGGACTGTACATGCCTAGACTGGGGATCGATCATGCAACCTAGGTATGTGCTCTGACCGTGAATCAAAACCCACAGCCTTTCAGTTACAGAACAATGCTCCAACCAACTGAGCGACACACCAGCCAGGGCAGAAGGCAGCATGCTTTAGATAAGACAACAAAAACGCATAGAGGCTAAGGTGTTGACCAAAGCTCGAGGTGAGGAGCTGTCTCTGGGACTAAGTCCAAGACTCCAAGTCTTCCTATTCGGGAGTATATTTAAGCACACATACTCATTTTTAGGTTCTTCCAGGACCTCTAAGGAGTACCTGGTCAGTTTTATTTAAAGCTGACAATACATCATATAGGACCATCTGTAGGACAAGATTAGGGGTTAGTAAATATAAACACAGAGACAGGACACAAAGAGTGGATACCCCTTTCAACTCCTAACAGCCCATTTTCAAACAAGGCCAACCTGGTACCCCTTCTTCCTTTCAAGCAACAGAGCAAATGAGAAGTCAAGAAGAACGTCAGAGAAGGAATCCAGGCCACATAGTCAGGAGACCTCAGTTACACTCCCAGCAGCTTCTGTATCTACAACATCGAGGAGCATTTAAAATCTCCTTGGTCCATTTGAAGCTCAGCAGTCTAAAAGGCTGTTTGGGAGGCAATGACAGGGTTTCCTTGATGAAGTCACTAACAGAAATAATGCACTTATTTTTAATGAAGTTGCTAGTAGGGGAATTGCTCACACAAGATGACTCAAAGTGTTGCTTTAAATTCTTACAGTTATATTATGAACACAAGAGCAGTGGCTGGCTATCACTGTGATTGCAGCTAATATGGAAATTTATTTGAGGATGAGCCCAAGCTGGAAGTATAAGGTCAGCTACACAAATAGAAGAGAGCAAATTGTATAGTTGTTAGCAGTAAATCTGTCCACCCTTGAGTGTCCACATCCAGTTTCCATACCCCATGTGACCTCTCTAGTACCTGTTTGGGGTAGCTGATCCCTAAAGAAGAGAAACTATCAGCCTATGATGGCAGCAAAGTTCCAACAATGAACTTAATCCATTCCCCAAACAGTGCATCCCCCCATACATACGTAGTCTGTCCAGAAGGTATCTAACTACATAATATGAAAAATTGAGACATTTATTGAAGAAGATACAAGATACAAGAAACGTTGTACACAGGACAATGACACCTCAGTCCTCTTCAAAGTAGGCACCTTGGGATCTCACACTGTTCTCCCAGTCACCATCGGCTGCCCCGTCGTATTTTTCTGAATCTCATTAATGATCTGAAATCTCTTCCCTTTCAAAGGTGATTTCAGTTTTGGGAAAAGCCAGAAGTCACAGGGCACCAAATCTGGACTGTGGGAGGCTGAGTCACCTGGGTGATTTGATGTTTCACCAAAAAACTCACCTTTAACAGGATCCTAAACAACAAAACAAACAAACAAGCATAATATAACCAACGACACTGAAATTGAGAACAGGCTGACAGTGACCAGAGGGGAAAAGGGGAAGGGTTTACAGGAACAAGTATAAAGGACACATGGACAAAAATTAGGGGTGGGGTGGAAATGGGAGGAAGGTGGGGAGGGCTGGGGAGGGTGGGCTGGGGGGGGAGTAAAAGACAGAAAATTGTACTTGAACAACAATTAAAATAAAATTAAAAAAAAAAAAAAAAAAAAACCTCCTCACAAGACATGATGCATGAGCAGGTGCATTGTCATGATGAAGCTGCCAATCACCAGTTGCCCATAGCTGTGGCCTTCTGAATCATCCAAATAGTTTTCATGGAGAAATGTTCAAGTTTCATGCAAAATCTGATGCAGATTCACTGCTCTACTCACTCAGTCATTTTGAATGTGATGGGCACACAGTACACATCCTCACTCAATGGTATCCACTGCCCCCACTGACTAGTACAGTGAAGTCATCATTGTTCACACGTACACATTCCAATCCACTCCCCCTGGCTGCCAGGTTACATCAATGTCACACAAACCATTCTTATTATATTAACAATAGCTGGACTTTTTCTGAACAGACCTTGTATATATTTTTAAATCAACTCTTACATCTGTAAGAGACACTGAGGCTTCCATGTGTTCAGTGTCTCCAAATCACCCTTAAATGAGCACAAGTTAAGTGAAGGAAGGTAAGATGGTCACCAAGATACTATACAAAGACATGTGGCGATCAATTCTATTTTAACATCTGCATAAAAGGTGTGTGTGTGCGAGGCAGGTAAGAATCAATTAAAAAAAAAAAAAAATGGAAGGAACCATATCCCTTAAAGTGACCACTTTTCTGCTACAGTACATGTAAGCATACTTTCTCTTTGGTTTTGTTTAAAAAAACTGTTTTTTTTTCTTAGTTTGTTTTGGGGCACAAACAAATGTGAAATGGTCATTTCACAACGTGACAGTAATTCTTAGTTAAAATGTCCTTCTTTGAGTTATGAAGCCAGCTTAAAACATGTCCTCTTTAAAAGAAAAAAAAGTGTCTTCGTAATTTCAGTAACGTAGGCTTCCCCAAATCCTCATGCTGGCCCTAATTAGAACAAGCCTCAGAAATGAAAGGGACCTGGGGACTGCAGAGGGACGTCAGTGAAGAGGTGAGACAGGAAAGGCAGGAAGAAGTCATGTGATTTGCATCGGATTGCTGAACAACTGAGACTCCAGAGCCTGGCCAGAACCAGCGGGTCTGCCTACTTCTCTGCTCTGGTCTTTTCCTTCCCAATGTCAAGATGCCTTTTAAAAATGCAATATCAGCACAGAAAAGCCTCTAACTAAAGTCAAATCTAAGCAATGACCCTGATACTCTCTACCAATTCCTTCAGATAAAATACCTTGCTCCAATTTCAGATCCATCAGGGTTTTCTTTTTCACGTTTCCATTTTTAAAAAATTGGAATAGCTTTTTCTTTGCTTATTTCTGCCAAGAAGAAATCCACTCCCAGCTCTCTGCATAAAGGCCAACCAAACTGAAAAAGAGACTGTGATTATGTAACTGCCATCCGACCCACCACCACCGCTGGAGCATCAATACAGAATGGGCTCTTCACAGAGAAGGTCAGAGGGCCCTGGTGAGCACCCGGGGAGTTCAGATACCTCCCGGTCACAGAAAGTTTCCATCTGCAGGAGTATATTAGACCCATGCAATCGCATCTGTTTCACTGAGGTTACGTGACACCAAAAACCTTACTGACTCAGTGAAAATAGTCCAGTTCCTCCTTATGCGTGCAGAAGGAGCTGGGTAAAGTTTCTCACATTTTAAAAATAAAAATCTCCAATATTTGCTAGCACTTCAGGCGTCTAATCTACTGTGTATCAAGCAGAAACAAGTTCACAAGGTCCCTGAATTCCTCTCCCATCCTTTATCACAAGCTGTCATCCTCAGAAGGCAGGGATTGCCTTTCATTTTGAGAAAATAAAAAGGTCTTGGTAAGATGCTGAGCTAAGATATACTATTGAACATTCCAGAATTTTCACCCACTGAATAAAGCCATAAAACACAGCCAGGGGAGACAGACAATGACATTTCTTGTTAACTCTGTTTTCTAATTTTTTTCCTCTGTATTCCCTCTAGTAGTCTTTACAGTGTCTCTTTCCTCTGTAGCAATCTCTGGCTATTTTTCTTTCTTTACTAATTAATTATTCATTTTATATCATTTTATAGACTTTATTGTATTTTCTTAAAATTCAGCATCATGACTATCATGAAAGATATCAAAAAAGCGCTGCCTCCTTTACTCTGTCCCCTGATTTAAAAAAATAGTCCAGTCTATAACCCCCTATTTGCAAAAATTTTAGTAGGCTCAGTAAGTATGAAGCTTAGTGTTTAACCCACTTATTTTAATACCTCAGAGCAACACCTGAGGGAAACCATCACCCCCATTTCACGGGCACACACAAATCTAGAAAGAATGCTCCCACTTTATCTAGAGGTCGATATTTTCATTTCCACTGATCACACACACAATATTTACCCCCTCAAATATTTACTTTATCCTCTCCTGGCTTTCATTCTACTATTTCAGTTGACAGAAAGAAAAAAAAGTGATACTTTATAATATAAATTGAATTCCGAAGGCTAAATGAGAGTCAGTACTGTTAAGCTGGTATAACCATATCATGCGTAGTATATAACAAATAAAGGACTATTGTATTAAAAAACAATAATTGCTTTTAGAATTAAACAGAGAAATCCCTCAGAGAAAAAGAATTAATGTTTTCTTATTAGCATAAAAAATGGGCAGTCAACAACAAAATGTTAGTACATTCCAAAATCCACTTTTGCCTCCAATTTTATTTTTTTAAATTTTGTTTAGTTATTTTTTATTGTTGTCTCTAATTTTCTTACCAGGATTTTTCCTTTATGAACATGAAAGTTTCCAACTAGCAAAAAGACACATTATCATGAAAAATATTAAGAAATAGTAGGTATAAAAGAAAGCAGTAAAATAAAATCTAGCATATACTTCATATAAATTCAGATCATTAACAAGCTTCCTAAATTTCCACTACATATTGAATAATAAACTCTTCTATCAACAGAAATTAAATGATTACCATAAAAATTTCTACCAATATACAGGTAGTTAATACTTTTCCAAATATTCTGATGTTCAGTGCCTCTCCTTAGAGCAAAATAAGACCCCTCTCCCACCAATGATTTTTCCATTCATCCCATTCAGTGCCTCGCTTTTTCATTAAGTTCTTAGCAACTTCAATTCAATTCTGGCAAATAATACTATCTAGTGATTAAATTATAGGTTTCCAATTGGCAATTCTGCTGTCCTTTTATATGTGTGTAGAAAGATTCCTGTATGAATCGTTCAGTGAAAAGCTATCTTTCTTATTATCCCTGTTTGTTTCTTTGAAGAGTCTTTATACCATTCACACTGTGCCAAACAAAATAAAAACAAAAATATTACCTCTGTCCCCATTTCAAAAAGAAGCAATGGCAACTCCTAGAAAGTAGAAATAGAGCCACATAAATATAGTAACTATCTTTGACCAAGGAGCAAAGGCAATAAAATGAAGGGAAAAACAGTCTTTTCAACAAATGATGCAAATACAATTGTACATCCATACACAGAAAAAAAGAAAGAATCTAGATAGAGACCTTACACCCTTTACCAAAGTTAACTTGAAAAGAATAAGAGACCCGAATGTAAAATGCAAATCTATAAAAATCCTGGAAAAAAACACAGGGGAAAATCTAGATAACCCTGAGTATGATGGTGACTTTTTAGATATAACACCAAAGGCAACACTGATGAGAGAAATGATTGATATGCAGAAGTTCATTAAAATTAAAACTTCCTTCTCTGTGAAAGACATTGTCAAGAAAATGAGATGACAAGCCGCAAACTGGGTGAAAATATTTGCAAAAGACACATTAATACATGTCTATTATCCAAAATATGCAAGAAACTCTTAATACTCATCAGTAAGAAAACAAAGAACCCGATTAAAAACTGGGCCAAAGACCTCACCAAAGTAGATGCACTGATGCTACATTAAGCATGTGAAAAGGAGTTCCACATTGCATGTCATCAGGGAAATGCAAATTAAAACAACAGGACGCCACTACACAGCCGTTAGGATGGCCAAACCCGAAAACACTGACAACACCAAATGCTGGAAAGGGTGTAGAGCAACAGCAATGTCATTCATCGGAGAATGCAAAATGGTCCAGCCACCTTAGATGACAGCTTGGCCATTTCTTACAATACTAATAATCATATTCTTACCATACAATCCAGCAATCACAGTTCTTGGTAGTGACCCAAAGGAGATGATAATATGCACCCAAAGACCTGCACTCGAATGTTTACAGCAGCTTTATTCGTAATTTCTTGAACTTTGAAGCAACCAAGATGTCCTTCAGTAGGTATATCCAGACTATAGAATATTATTCATAGCTAAAAAGGAATACAGCTATAGAAAGACATGGCAGAAACTTAAATGCATATTACTAAGTGACAGAAGCCCACTGGAAAAGGCTACATACTGTGTGATTTCAACTATATGACATTCCAGAAAAGGCAAAACTATGGAGACAATAAAAAGATCAGTGGTTGTGAGGGGTTGGGCTGGGGGAGGAGGGAGGAATACGCAGAAAACAGATGATTTTTTTAGGGCAGTGGAAGTTCTCTGTATGATACCATGATTGTGGATATATAGTATGCCGTTACGCATGTGTCTAAACCCATAGAATGTACAGCGCCAGAAGTGAACATAAACTCTGGACTACGATGTTTCAACACAGGTTCACCAACTGTAACAAATGTACCACTTTGGTGGGAAATGTTGATGGAGAAGAGGCTGTAAGCAGGTAGGGATGCAGGGTATACGGGAACTATCTGTATTTTCTGTTCAATTTTTTTTTTTTTTTTGTGAGCTTAAAACTGCCCTTAAAAATGTCCATATAAAAGGAAAATATGCGCAAAACAACACAGTGAAAAGTGTTTCCTATCTATCCCTGTCTCCAACTGCCAGCTTTCCCCCACCTAATATTTGCAAGCAGTCACATTTATTAGTTTCTTGGATATACTCCCAAGGCTTCTTTAAGCAAAATAAGCAAATAGTGATATCAGTATACACTACCCTTCTTTTTACATAAAAACTGTCATACTATAAGTGCTCTGCTCCTGGCTTTCCTCTATATTGAAACACAGAAATTTCCCTGGTTTTTTTTTTTTTAAACTGCTTATGGACTGGGGCAGGAGGGAGGAATACGCAGAGAACAGATGATTTCTTATAGATGTACCACCACTAATCCATCCCTTACCAATATACACTTACATGGCTTATTTCAAAAATGTAACTTTGAACAACTTATTTCACATATAAGTATATCCCAGAAATAATTCTCAGAAACTGACTGTATTTGTAATTTTAATAGATATTTCAAAGGGCTATTTCTTCTGATAGCTGAAATAAACAATTCTTTAGGACATACCCTCAAAGACTATCAAGCAGCTCACATGGAATATTTAGTACTTTATAATAACTGTCAAAGACATTTACAATAATTAATTTTTAAAGTAAAAATCAAATACCGACAAGATAAAGAACAATGCTCCAGAATTTTAAAAAAGTCTAACAGTCTAAAGAATGAGTTAATCTTGACTGTTACTTAGAAATCTTGACTGTTATTATTACTAGACTAGCACAAATTTATTTTTAATAAAACACCAACTATGTTAGTGTAAAACCTTTGGCATTGCAAATTCCATCAATTTTTGTCTAAATTCAAGAAGAACAAATTAAGGAGAAAGAAACTCAGTTTGCTTGTAAATTTTTTTTAATCCAATCAAATTTCATATAGTCTATAAACTACCATATTTTGACATGTATAATGTGCATTTTTTTGCTCAAATTTTTGAGGGAAAAATAAGGGTGTACATTATATATGGGTAGTACTAATTCCATATCTATATAAATGTTTTAAATTCTTTTATTTATGCTTATGCATTAAAAGTATAACTCTAAAAAGTAATAACAATATGCATATGCAAAATAATACCCTGGAATACAATAATCAGTTTTATATATATAAATAAATAAATTTAATTAAAATACTAAAATGAGAGATTTTTTCCTGAAAGTCTGGGCCAAAAACATGGGTGCGTATTATCTGCAGTAAAATATGGTAAGTGCTTTTGGTTTTACATGTAGGAATAATATGCAAACAAAATGAAGAACAGTCTTAAAGTGTTGTAAACCCCAACAAAAAACAATTATATAGGGACTCATTTGTAGGTTAACTCCCCAAAAGTTATCAAGACATGTACTAAGTCCTCATATTTTCCTAATCAGTATGTTGATAACCAATTTTATATTATCTGTCCAAAAATTTTTAAAAGAGGTAAATAAAACATCTTTCTACTCTTTTCACTGATAACGGTGATACTGTTTCTGATTGGCAAGGTAAAATTCAAGTGGACTTATGGTAAGGAAGGGATAAAAAAGGGCAATTTAGGTCTCGAAGGCAAAAAAAGTATAAAACAACAATTAGAACAGGGAATAAAGAACTGAAGAAATACCCAGGTATGATTCCACCAGCAGACAGTGACGGCCCATGGAGTGTGTACAGAACAATTCACAGCATGGTGCAAAGCTACTGGGGAAGAAAGGGGCATAGCATGGATCTTAGGATACATCATCAAAAATTTTAAGGCATTTTTCTGGAACTAACTTTTTCTCAAAATCACCTCCTCTAGTGTACAAGTTCTGTGAGGCCCAAAGGACTTCGTTTTCTTCACTGCATGTGCCCAGCATCCAGAACACTACATGGCACACAGTAGGTGCTCAAGACATAATTGCTGAATGAATAACTGAGTCTTCTTAAGACATTCAGGATGCCCACTAATGCACCCTTACAGACCTTTGTCCTTAAGCGTTATTCCACAGCCCCAAGCTATTCTTTCATAGTCCTGATTATCAGAACTTCACCATATCAGTGCCCAGTCAATGCACACAATAAATCTTAGCAATTCGTACTAAAATATGAATGACTACTAGCACTTTAAAGTCTTGCCACTATGTACTCAAATAAGGATTCCTACATCCTAGAAAATAAAATCCAACAGCTGATATTTCAGGTACCTGAGAGAAAACTATGGGGGTGTGGTAATAAAAAATGCCTATTTTGATTCGCCTGCCCAAATAGCTTTCACTTTTGTCTTAAAGAAGGCAGACTACAAATGAACTCTTTAATCTCTAGATCTATTTCAGTGTAAGTTGCTAGAAGAAAACAGTTTTGTTATTAATTAAATGAGAATAGAAGAGCCCTGACCTGTGTGGCTCTGCTGGTTGGGCATTGTCCTACAAAGTGGTCACTGGTTTGGTTCCTGGTCAGGGCACATGCCCAGGTGGCAGGTTCAGTCCCCAGTCGGGGTGTATGCAAGAAACAATCAATCAATATTTCTCTCTTACACGGATGATCCTCTCTCTCTCTCTACCTCCCTTCCCCTCTATCTAAAATAAATAAAATCTTTTAAAAAGTGAGAATAGAAGAAATCAGAAATGTATCAGAAGGAAATGGAGTCTTGTTTCTTTACTAAAGACACAATTGAAAATTTTTTCTGCCTTTTAAAAGGCAAATGTGCCATCTCCGTACATTATATAAAGAATCTGAGATCATGAGAAATTAAGAACTGAGACCCTCAATGGGTAATAAGTAACTATTCCAACAAAGACATCATCTAGGAAGGGAACTGGCTGAACGGCATCCAGGGCCTTGCCACGGCACAACACAGTGGAGCAGGAACCAGCTTTTCATAACTGCAAAACTACTTTGAACCAACCTTAGCACTGAACAGCACCCACCCCCCCCAAAAAAAAGAAAGAGTCTTAAAACACAGGCATGACTATGTATCAAGAGGCTCTACTAGTTCCAAGGATCTCACAAGGAACTGTTCTCTAAAACTACTGGGTTCTGAGGTTACAAAAAACCCCACAGTGTTTAAGGTTACTGTTAACTTTGGAATGAGGGTCCTTAGGGAAAATCTTCCCAAAATAGAGTAGATAAATGCATTGAAATCTTAGTCATTTGGTCACATTTACTCAGAAAACCTAAAGAAGAACATGTCATATCTCGGCAAAGTAAAGTGAAAACAAAAATGCAAATGTTACATGTATAAAAGGCAGAAAAGCTAGCATGTGGCACCTGCAGAGACAGCTGTGTCATTAACTGTAACTTGTACGCTAAGGCTCCGGCATGAACTACTCCAACAGTCTCCGCTCTGCAAAACATGCCCCTTCCCTCATAGGAGGAGCTGATTTAAAAGTTTAACAACTTGCTGCCACTTTAAAGCAAGTTTTGGGAGGCTACAAAGCAGAAGTCTGTTAACTTCTAGCTTATTACTATGCCTGCAATTCACTCAGGCAAAGTTCTATCACACAGACAGGACCCTGGGTTAAGCTTCACTAACTAGTGCCCTGGTATACCGGTGGTGTAATGATTCACAATGTATGGGGACCCTCTGCTTACATGGTAAGTTCTCCGAAGTCTTTGTATTTTATTCATCTACCTGGCACCTTGCCTGTCATTGTTAATACATGTGAAGTGCTAGGAAGGAGAGCGGAGGCAGTCTACCTCGCATTAGGTAGGTTACCTCATTCAAGCCACATTATACATTCACAGTGGTGAAACTCCTCCCCAGACAAGTGTCCTAACATCTGCACTGGGCATCAGCTAGGTGTCTCATAACCACAGTTAATTGAGCAAGGTGAGGTAGCACCTACAGAATTTCTATGCTAGGGCCTTGGTTAAATAAATAAGTAAGTAAATAGAGTAATATCTCCAATTCTAAGGAGGACATATGATGCAAGGGAAACCAAGACTAAAGTCAAATGGGTCCAGTTCAAGGTAGCAGAAGCACTGGAGAAGTTTAGAGTGGTGGCAGGCAGTAAGCCCTGGAGGAGTCCCTAAGCAAAGCAGATGTATCCAACTTTTTATGCAGTGCCCGGGGCACCCCATCAGGCTACGCTGACAGGAGTTATATAACAGATGCAGAGCAGCCACAAATATTTACCCCATAAATGACTATGGAGAAGTACTTTCCTGTCAGGCACAGAAGCTTTATACTGTGGGGGTAGAGAGAGAAAGCACAGATACATAACTGATGTAGTGTAGCCATCTGGAAGGGAAACAACGTCTCAGACACACCAAACAATAATGCACAGCAGAGAACAATTTTTACGAGGGTCACAGAGAATGTGGTGCATGCATTAAGTGAAAAGGAAGGAGGCAGAAATCTTCTTTCATTCACCTGGTACGTACTCAGTGCCGACCCACCAGGTGCCAAGACTGGTCTAGTTGCAGTAGGTGGAAAGTAAACATGACCTACTAAGTTCCTGACATCATGCGACCTAAGTTCTACTGGTACGGATATAAAAGTTTAATAAATAATTTCAGAGAAGACTGAGTGCCATGAAGAAGAGGGATGCAGGCTTTGTGGTTACAGACTGCAGGAGAGACAGGTTTGTGTAGGATGGTCAGGAAAAGTCTTTCCAAGATGGGGATGTTTGTCCAAAGACCAGAATAAAATGCCCAGCACATGTGAAGACCCAGAGAGAAAAAAATTCCAGGCAGAGAACATGGCCAGTGTAAGAGTCTATTACAACAATTCTGACATATTCAGGAAAAACAACAAGCTTGTCGTAGCTGAAGTGGCACAAGGAGGGAAATGATCATTAGACGCAGATCTGATGAGAGAAGGGACCAGGTCCTGCGGGGGTTTGTGGGCCATGGTGAGGCTGCTCCAAAGGAGAGCCATGTGCACTGGGCTTCACAATACCTGTGTCTCTTGTGACTGTCACCTCACACCACCGTGGTGCATTTGTTACAATTAATGAACCAATACTGGTACATTATTATTAACTTGAAGTACAGAGTTTACTCAGGTGGCCTTCCCTTCTCAAACTTACTGGCCTTTTTTCCTCCTCCGCAATCCCATCCAGAATTCCACATTACCACTTAGTTTTCATGACCCCTCAGGATCCTCTTGGCCGTGGCAGTTTCTAGACTTTTCTTTGGTTTTGATGATCTTGGCAGTGTTGAGGATTCCTATGATATAGGATGTCCCTCTACTGAAATTGGTCTAGTGTCTTTCTCACAATTTGACTGAGTATCAGGGTTTACCCCAGAAGTGCCATTTCCAACACGTCACATCAGGATACACATTACCACCATGGCCTACTACTCTCAATGCGAACCTAGACCACCGGGCTCAAATGCTGTTTGTCAGGTTCTCCTCTGTGAAGTCACCCCCTTGCCCACACCCCCTTTCCATACCGTAGTCTTCAGAAGAAAGTCTCTGAGCGGCTACGCCTGAGGAGTAAGGAGTCATGCTCCCTCTTCTTCAGAGCCGAGTACATCATTTGAAATTCCTCTGCATGAGATATTTGTCTCTTCTCCTCAATTTATGAATTTATTCAATCATCTATTTCTATCAGTATGGACTCATGAATATTTATTTAATTCAGGTTATGATCCAATACTACTGTAACTTTTTTGCTCAAATTATTCTATCTTTGGCAACTGGAAGCTTTTTAATTGACTGCTGAGCCCCTCTAGCATATTCCTATCAATATGTGTGTTTGTTTAGTGGGGTGGAGGGATCAGAATACAGCCTTAACTTTCTAGCACCACAAAATTCTCCAGGCTCATCTGATATGTTTCCTGCCCCAGTCCTAGAATCAGCTATTTCTCCACGGTGTCCTGGCTCCTCTCACTGAAGAATGGTATCAGAAATCAGACCTGGGCACTAGAGGTACTCACGATCTCTGCAGTATTTTAACACTGGATCTTATTTTCCTTTTTCTTCTGCTTATAAATAATTTATCTTTCACTTGTTGAGAAATATGCTTCTGATGTCCAATATTCTCCTTTCACCCAATTTCTATCCCAAACTGTAGTTTACCACTGCTAACCAAAGTAAGCAAATCAAATCAAATACTACATATTGCACAACAGGAAAACAGTTTCCAAAGACAATTCCACAGGTTGTAAAATTAGGTAGAAATGCTGCCATGTTGTCCTGCTGAGTCTCCTCATAAAACTGAGCTCAGTGGACAGAACAGGGTGATCTTAGTACCACTTTTTATTAGGCAGATGGACATCTTATTAGCATAACAAATTCCAAAGGTTCATAGGTATTTGAATTTTCCAAGTAAACTGACACAGGAAGTGATAAATTTAGGTGAGTACAGGTACTAGAAGGCTAACTTTCATATATTAAAAAAGCTGTTATTAACACAATGAATTTGGCAATGCAATCTCTGTTCCCACCTTTCTAATACCATGGACTATAGAAACATATTATCAGCCATCTCTTAAACGAATTTGCTTACATAATTGGCCTTAGGCAGGAATCTTCCTTTTTACCCATGTAATTGTCAATGTCTCTAATATGAAAACTGCTTTCTAAGTTATAGACCCTAGAGAACAAATAATCTTTAAGACCTTTTCCTCATAAATTGTTAGGATTCACATCATTATTTCTCTCTAGTTTAATAAATGTAATTACAAAAAATATTCAGCACATTACTGATTCTGGGTCATATATATACATTGTAATATATTTCTGATTTTTTGTAGAGACCCTAACTGATACAAATATCAAATACATTACCCTTATAAGCTATCAAAACTTCAACTATGTACTAGGATCAAGCAAAATTCAAAAGTCATAGGCAAACTCAGGCATGGAGACACACAGCTGATTTACCATAGTTGTCAGTTCACTTCAGTGTAGCTGATACCAGATCCTCATCTTCATTCCCACAGTCATCTAAATCTTGGCAGTGAAAGGGGTAATGAGATTGACAGGTTTTCTTTCCTTCTCTTTTAATTTGAAAGATATTTTTGCTGGATATAAAATTGTGGGTTGACAGTTCATTCTTTTAGCACTCTGTCTCACATAATTTTGGTCATAGTCTGCTTTCATTCCTACCTTTGTTCTTCTGTATATAATGTGTCTTTTTCTCTCTGGCTGTCTTTGAAGTTCTGTTTTTGGTTTGGGCAGTTTAAATGTGATATTTCTGGTATGTGTTGTATTCATCCTGTTTGTTATTTATTGAGCTTCTTGGGGCTATTATACAGTATCTATCAATTGATTTTAGGAAATTCTTTGCTATTATGTTTTCAAATATTTATTTTCTTTTTCACTCTCTTTTCATTCTGGGTCTCTAATTACATATATGTTGGAAACTTTTAAGTTGTCCCAAAGCTCTTAGAGGCTCTAAATTTTTTTTTGTTTTGTTTTATCTGACCTTATGTCTTCATGATTCGGTTTGGAAAATTTCTTCTGAGTTATCTCCAAGCGCACTGGTTATTTCTTTGGCTATATCAATTCTATTAGTGAGCCATCCAAGGCACTTATCTCTGTTACTGCTTTTCACTTTTAGTGTTTTCATTTTATTCTTTATAATTTCTACCTCTTTACTGAAATTTCTAATCTACTTATGCATACTGTCCACTTTTTCCACTAGGACTTTTAACATGTAGGTATTTAAAATCCTAACAGTTCAAACACCTGGATCATATCTGACTCTGGTTCTATTGACTGATTTGTTTCTTGTGCGTACTGTTTTTCCTGGCTTCTTTGTGTGTCTAGGCAATTTCTGGCTGAAAGCTAGACATCTTGCATAGAATTCTAGAGACTGGAATTTAAGCCTGGAAATGAACATGTCTCTTCCTCCGCCATCCTTATGTGTAGGATTTGATTCAGTGTTCTCATGCACTGAGACTGGGTTGAGGTTTTATTGTTGCTGTAGTTATCCTCTGCACATTACAGGATTCATATGGCTTTACTGTGATCTCGTACTTAAGAGGAGCTAGTTTGCCAGAGAGTTCACCTCAATGTCTGTTCAAACCTCGCTTCAAGTCTTCCATTTGTGCCTGCAGCTCAGAGAAGCAAAACCTTCCTTAGATTTTAGGCTAGTTGGTTGTTCTGCAACTTCAATTCTCTAAAGGAATCAAGTAAGTTACCCGGCTTTTTACTGTTGTACGCATAAGAGCAATACTCTTTCCAACTTTAATATCCTAGCAGAAGCCTGTTCTTATGAGTTTGTTTGTTTTTATTAACATAAAAGTTTCTGAAGCTTGAACTACAAAAGCACACAGACATCATATAAATTTGCTAACTAGCAGTATGTCAAAGAGTGCTTGGGACTCATATTAAAATGCTATCTCTTAAAATTTATCCAAACCAAATGGATTTTACAAAGAAGAGACATATTTCCCTTCTGATACCATGTTTCCTTAATTCAGACTCAGCTGACTTCCTGGTGACACATGTATGTGTCTAAAGAAAGCCTTAAGCAAGTTTAGAAAGGTGCTTGTATTTTTTCAGGTAAGTCGGGGAGGACAACACAATGGGAACAAAGAAAAAGCAAACCAAAAAGGACAAGCATTAATTGGTAATGTTACAAGGGTGACTGTTATTCACTGTTCCTGTATTAGAGGCTTCCAGTCCTCTACTGATCTTACTAAGATATTTTTCCTAGTTATCTCTTCCTCTTCAGTTGTGTGTTTAAGAACAATACAACATCTCCTAAAAGCTATTTCATCATAGGCCTCCTTGTATCCCCCCACATTTGATACAGTCACTTTTAAATTCCTCAGAAGCTTATAGAAGCACAGGTGGCTAAAAGATTTGGTGTGAGTTCTGTGAAATCATGACACATTTAACACATTTAGGAAACCATTGTAGACTCCAAGAGAAGTGCTTAGTGGAATATTATAAACTGCTAAAAGCTTCCAATTGATACTATTTCAAAGCATTCACCAGAAAAAGAAAATCAATATTGAAATATCACCTTCGCAATTTCAGAGCTCTGCATCACTGGAAAATTAACCAATCCTTTATGTATAAAGGTCAAACATAAGCCAAAAACAAGATTATTCAGTGAATAATCTCAATGGGGATGGACAAAAGGGGAAAAAACAATGAACAGATTCCAGTGTTTGCACAAATGGATACTGCTATATATTTTCAGAACAAAAAAGTTTAAAATTTTCACAGAGAACAAGTCAGAATGCAGACATGGGTTCTTTAAGGACAATCGATCGTGCTCACCCCAGCAGAAATCACCCAGTCCACAAGGATGACTGCAGGTGGTGAATGAGGAAGGAGCGGGGAGGACCACCTCCCTGAGTGCTTCCACCAGGGGACTGGCCTGTGATCCCTCTGAGCAGCCCTGGTGCCAAACTGGCTTCCATTAGTCTCTTGGGAAGTACGCCAGACAGAGGAGTTAAGATATTTTACAAGAGGGTAAAAATGTCAGTAAGAGAACCCAGGGGAGAGATGGGGAGGCAGAAATATTGAAAAGACAAAAAGACCTGGGGGAAAAAGGACAAAAGGAAACCAGAGAAGCACGGAAGCAAGTTGGGAAGCACCCATTACGTGCCAGACCTTCTTTGCCACGGCCTCAGCACTCAAGGGAGGTGGGATCATCGGTCGCATTTTAAGAAGACAAACTAAGTTGTAAAAACTATATTGAAACTGTGTAAGTAAACACCACTTTTAGAGATGTGTTATTAAGGAAGAAAATGTAATGAGGTCTGTGATACACTTTTCAAGTTTTTTGGTAAAAATAAGTCCCTCCTTCTAGATGCGTTAAGTGTTTTTATACTGAAGTTGTGGGGCAAATAAAAAAGAGCAAGATACCAGAGATTAAAGTCAGGAATTAAGATTAACAGCAGAGATTTATGTTTTTTCAGTATAACACAAAGCAAAATGAACTGAACAGTGTGCACAGACTCCAAACCAGGTGTATTTCTCTCCCTTCTTCTAACCAAACCTTTTGCCTCTCGCACTCTCCAGCTGCCTTTGTTCTACACGCAGCTTCTAAGCACTCTGGAAAAGCCGGATGTGAAGCAAATTCAACAGGCAAGTAATAGCCTCAGGATTTTTACTCAGATTTACTGGTCATCCATGAAGCAAATCTAACAGGCAAGTAAAGGCCTTAGGATTTTTAACAAGGTATTGTTGACAACAAATAACAGTACTAGACAGAGAATGTCTACACCCTAAATTACCTTTATTTACAGTTCCCTCTCTTGTAGCAAATATTTTTAAGTTCTAGGGGGGAAAAACACCTCTATACAACTTAAAGAACTCTGTAATTAGCTCATTATTTTCAGCCAGACACTGACAATCACCCAGATGCTTGTAATATTCATTGTCCCAAACAAAATAAAAACAAAATTGTAACTCTATTAAATTTTCAAGGCACAGTGCTTGAAATTTAGAATTTAGTCTCCCTTTTAAAAAAGGTTATAAATGGTTGTTAAAAGCTCAAGTCAGCCAGCACCAACTTATTACACTTCACAGTGCAACCAAACAGGCGATGCCGTTGTAGCTACCAGTTCACAGTGCTACTTCCATCTCAGAAAAGACAGGCAGAGTGGTAGGTAGATACCTATTTATTTTGTTAGTATCTTACTTTCATGTATACTTGAAACATTTCTTAATTAAAAAAGATAATTCACTCCATGTTTACTGAAAACCTGCCAAATTAAAAAATCTGCTATGCACTATGGGGAATATAATTGTTTATTATGTCTTACTAAATGCAAAGGAAAAAATGACTGACTAAAGAAGGAGGTCAGACATACCAAATAAAGCATGCAAGATGACTACCACAGAAGTAATACAGACAATGAGCAAAAAAAACTCAAAAACTAGAAGTCAATCAGTTTTAGGGAGAAATACTATGCTGATGGTTAAGAAAAGTCACAAATTCTTCTCATTGCTCTATGTATAGTCCTTTCTTTTTAAAAATATACATACGTATGTATGTATGTATGTATTTTCTGTTACAGTTGACATTCAATATTATATTTCAGTTGACATTCAATATTACATATTATTCAATATATATTATATGTTTTAGGTGTCACATAACTTCCTAAGCATATAAGCATAGTGGTTATATATTTATATAACTTCCAAAGTGATCAGCCCGATATGACTGCTCCTCCCATCAGGGGTAGAAACGTTCCCCATACCTTGAATCTGGGCTGGCCTACCGATTTGCTTTAACCTAAAAAAGTAACAAAATTGCCACCATGTGGCTTCTGGGTCTGCATCTTCTGCCCTCATTTTCTTGTATCCCTGAGACGGCCATGTAAAGAAGTCTGAGTTAGCTCCCTTGAGGATGAGAGAGAGGCAGAGTTGACAGCAGCAAACTGCCAGACATGTGAGTGAGGACATTCAGTACCACCTAGCCCCCGGTAAGGCACTGGATGAATGAAGGCAGATGAAGGACACCAGGCAGGACCAAAAGAAGAAATACCCAGTTGGGTCCAGCCCAGTGATGAGTCCATGATTTTCTAACAAAAGAAAAATGTTGTTTTAAGCCACTAAGTGTCAGAGTATTTTTTGGTATGAAACAATAGCTACCCAATGTAAGTGCAAAGAATATGTTACCACCTCTCATTGGCGCTAAAAGGAAAAGGCAAAGATACTCCTTGGTACTACAATGCAGTTAATTTTTCATATCTTCATAGGTAAATGCATAGATTAATTAAAATGATTTCAGGAACCATACTATGCAAGATGGATACAAAGAAAAATAAGACAGAGACACTCCACTCAAGGAACTTAAAAGTGAATTCAATAAAAAGGGCCAGATTCTGTAATAGAAATACATACAGGGTGCCCTATGGAAACCTCAGAGAAAGGTCAACAGACATAATCTGGGATGGCAGTGAGTGGATGATCAAGAGAAATTAGGGCATCTTACAGGAGCCAGAGCAAAGTCTTGAAAGCAGAAGAAGTAAAACCAGCACAAAGGTCAGTGAGAAATAATCACAGATGTTTCACAGATGTGAAATATCATGGTGTTTTCAGGAAACTAAAAATAGTTCTGAACTGTTGCATTCTAAAGTATGTGTGGAGAATGAGCATCAAGCTGGAGGAGACAAGAGATCACGGTGGACTTTTAGGTTAAGCCAAGGAGTTTGGTTTTATCCTGTTGGTAAGCACGCATCCTGCAAGTGTTTAAAGGGGAGACATGGTAATAATTGTGTTCATAAAAGGTTATGTTTGCAGCGTAGAAGGTGGACTTGAGAGGGTGTAGACCTAGGGACAGGTGAACCAGTCAATGTCAAAGTCGGAGACCATGAGACAAGAAAGGGTGGACTTATCAGAGAGGACCATTAAGACAGGACTGGAAGGCCATGGCAAATAGCTGCATGTAAGAGTAATAGGGAGAAATCAAAAAACCAAATAATACTCCCAAGTATCACCCCCAGACAGGACAGAGTAGAGTAGGCAGATGGTGTTCTCTGGAGGATGGGTTAGTCAGATGTAAATTCCTTGCAGGACATTTTGAGTTTCACTTACAAATAGAGCAGTTACAATGCCAAGTGTGTATTAAAATACACAAGTCTGAACTCTCAAGAAAGACAATAAAGCTAGAGGCATCCATTTAGAAGTCTTCTAGGTAAGTGCAAGAATTAAAACTATGACCACCAATGAAATCAATCAGGGAAAGTTTCTAGAATGAAAAGAGAGCTATGGCAGGGAAAATCAGAAGTGAAAGTCATTATAGGGTTTGATGCAAGTAAGGCTTATTACTCTTTGCATCTTTTAGAAAAACAATCCCTCCATAGGTCCTCTGTATTGGGGGAGGTGAAGGGAGGAAGCCCAAGGCTCTGTTGTAGCTCATTCACCCTGAATGGGCTATAGTTCAGGATTCCCGCATTCACTAAATCAAAATTCTACAACTAAATGCTTATTTAAATCCAACTACTTTTCACAATCCATGTACATGCAGTCCAGGGACTGTATCTGGGCTCCTTTTCTTGGAGAATTAGCCATCCTACTCACTAAGCTGACCATGATGAGCTCAGGTCAACGAGCTCAGAATTCGGCAGACTATAATGTCTATTTTAGTTTCTGTTCAAGTATTTACAATGCCAGCATCTTAACATTAAGCAAGTGGGACATGATGGTGATTCAGTTGCTTGGAAACCAAGATTTCTCAAATTTTCTTTTTCTGCTCCCAGTTTCAACAACTGCCAAACAGAAGTTTGTATGTATAACCTTAACAGCAAAATAAGCAATTAAATATCTACATTTTAAACACTTTAAAATGACTATTTCACATGCCAGCGTAGATTTAGGTCAAAATAAAACATCAAGTTGCAGTGGTTAGTTCCCTATTAGGTCTCTTGTGAAGTACTAGGCTCTCCTGACATTAGTTAGCAGGTACCCCTTGACTTAAATGGGATTAATTGACTGTTGTAGTTTTGTTTCAGTCGAGGTATGAGCACAATCTTTGCTGAGGTAGCACAGTTGTTATGAGGCAAGAATAATCCCTAAAGAATTAGTGTTTCAACCAAAGGCCTTATCTCAAGACAACAGAGATTGCTATTATCAGTTATAATGGCCATTATTATGATGGCCATTTTGTGAAATTAAATTTCAGCTTTAAATCAGCTCGAGCACAGTAAGTCAATTATGTGCAAAAAAAGAGGCACAAAAGTGCCAAGGTTATTCAAAGGATCCTGAAGTCAAGGGCTTTTGTTTTTTAAATGTCAGACCTTAGAAAATATATTTAACTTTCCATAAATAAAATTCTTCAGTATGTAAAATAAAAGCCCTTGCACTGCCTGGAGAATATAGTTGGAAGCCAAAAAAATGTGATGAATAAATGAATGATTCAAAAATGAATAACAAGAATGGACTATTCTATCTCCTTTCAGTACTAAGATTTAAAGGTCTGTTAGCTATCTTGTCTCTTCATTAGTACAGGCATCATGACATCTGTCCTACACAATTACTCAAGCATCGCGTTAATCGTAAGATCTAATGACGTCCCTGAGATACTCCATAAGCCATCCCATTAATATAACTAGTGGTTCTCAAAGTGTGGTTGCCAAACCAGCAACATCAGCATCTCCTGGGATTGTAGAAATGCAAATAAACTAGCCCTCCCCAGACCTCCCGAATCTGAATCTCTAGGGGCAGCACCCACCTGCCTGTGTTTTCACAGAAGCCCTCCAGGTGATTCTGATGCCCACTAAAGTTTGAGAACCTCTGATGTTTATAGAAACTCATTGTTTTTAATAGATAAGAGCAAAATGAAACCTAATTCTATAACTTTATTTTCTAAGCTAAATTAGACTGAAGAAAGAGTTAAAGGTGGGAAAACAGAGGAAATGCTACTCAATAAGCAAGATAAATTAGACAAAATCATGTCACTGACATAATTGTTTCTCCCCATCCAAGCTAGAAAAACACTGAAAAAGAAAAGTTAACAAAGGGTATTAGCCAAGGCTGTGAAAAAGGCTCTTTCATATCTTGCTGGTAGGAATAAAAACAGGTATAGCCCTTATGAAGGGGAATTTGACAATATCTAACAAAATTACTTATGTGCTTACCTTTCAACCCATCAATCTTACTTCCAGCAATCTGCCTTAAATATTCACCTCCAATGATATGAAAATATATATGCATTGGGTTATCTACTGACACATTGTTTCTGATTGCAAAATACTGGAGACAACCTAAATGCTAACATTTAGAAAACTGGCTGAATAAACTATGTGATATTCATGCAAAGGACACTATGCAGCTGTAAGTAATAATGAGAACAATCTATGAGCCGATGTGTAATGACATCCAGAATATACTGTACTGTTAAATGAAAAAAGAAAAGTTCAAAAATATGCAATAGTTCACCTTTTGTGTCTGAAAGAATAGAAAAAGGAACTGTGCAGGGATAAACCAGAAACTACCAGCACTGGTTACCTATAGGTACGAAGAACACGAACGGGAACAGGGTGGAAAGAACTGGAGTCATGACATTTCTGGGTACATCTTCCATTTTGGAAACCACATTAATAGTTCACATATTCAAATAAATAAAATGAACTACCATGGGTAGAGTGACCCCAAAATGGAAAAAAACAAACATAAACCAAATATATTTCAAATAAATAACAATCACACTGAAGAAAGTAAAGAAGGAACTACCCTAGTTACTCTTGAATGTAGTACTTTGACTACATATCCTCAGCCTAAATGTGAGGGCAGCTAGGAATGAGCATCTGGAGGGGAAATAAAGCAGGGCACTGCCATTACAATCTAACAAAGAACTTAAAGCAGGGGAATAGAAACAAAAGGGAGCCATGCCTCACCAATTAGCTCATTAGTCCTGAGCCTGTCTGAGAAGAGTGCCAGGCATTCTGAACGTTACAAGCAGAACTACAATGGCCAAAACCATGATAATGCAGGAGGAGGGGACCCCTTGAAATTCTGTATGTATCATCTCCACTAGCTGGGGAAGAAAAACTTTTAAAACTGTATATTGATCTCAAGGTCTAGAAGGGGAGGAAGAGGAGGAACCTAGAAACTGACGAAAGTATATGACCCCTGAACCGCAATAGTCAGAGCACTCAGATTAGCTGGGTGCCCGCTTGTAGCTTTTTGCTCAAGCATACAGACAAACTTGCAGCTTCATTTTACATGAGGTACTCAGATTAGCTGAGTGCCCACTGGCAGCCAGGTGCTCAAGTGTACAGAACAAACTTACTAATAACTTTATTCCCTCTATACGTGGGGCATTCAGACTAGCTGGGTGCCCACCTGTAATTACATGCTCAAGTGTATTTCATAAGTAAACGTGCTATCTCATGTCCACTATACATGCTGTCTCTCGCCTGAATTCTTCTCTTGCTAGCAAAGCAAGATCTGAAGATGGGGAGCCCCTTGACTTGGGTCTCCCTGGTAACAAAAGGACAAAAGGAACCATGAACAAATAAATATTGAAGTCTAGTGATTAGGTTTCTATTTCACTGTAGCACAAGTTAGAAATTCTAAAAATACATTGTCTATGTTTTTACAATTGAACGAATAAGTAGGTATATTGAGAACAATGAAAGCCAAGTCTTTCACAGATTTTGAAGTGAGTTACAAATATGGAAAGAAGGAATGCTAGAATGAGCTCTGTAATACTGGACTGAATTGCAGGTATCCGTATGAATTCATGGTTTTGAATGGATGAATGGACAGACATAGATATATACACATACATCATGTACATATGCATACACACATGTTCTAGCTTTGAAGGCCTACATGTTATGACACCCTAATAATACTAAGCACACCTAGCACCAAGCACTCAACACCATTCTCCATGAAAAGGAACAAGGAAGGGTTCCTTAGTGACTTGGTTGATTCCAGGGCTGAAGCAAAGAAAATTAAAAATGAGTTTGGAAAATCATGTTGAGTCTGAAAGTAAAAAAATACTCAAATTATGATGAGGAGATGTCAAAGGCTAAGGAGTCAGCTTGAAGGAGCTCCCACTGGCCAAATCTGAGACAATTTGAGGATCAAAATAAATATAGCGATAGCAACAGTTTATAATCCACTGAACAAGAACCCATGAGCCCATAACAAATGTAAATGGACAGTAAGTAAATAAATAAACAAGGAAACAAATACCTGAATACAATATGATGAAACATCAGACAAATCTAGGTTAAGGGACAGGCTACAAAATGATTTGCCTGTAGTCTTTAAAAACACCAAGGTCATGAAAGAACAAGTTAGGATGTGAAACGGTTCCAAATGAGAAGACACTGAACAGACAGGACAAGTATAATCCATACAAAGGGCTTCTGAGCCCAGTGTAGGAGGAATGCTATGATGTCATTATCGGAGAGCTGACTACCATATTTTTTGGACCATAAGATGCACCTAGGTTTTAGAGGAGGAAAATAGGAAAAAAAAATTGAAGCAAAAATTGTGGTAAAATATTTAATAACATAAATAGCATAATATTTCACCAATGTAAATGTAAACAGAACTCAATAGCAGCATTAACAACCATTATTCCTCCCAAATTTAGCAGGGGAAAAGTACGTCTTACAGTCCGAAAAGTACAGGATAAGTTAAAATCAGACTACAGGCTACATATAAAATATATTGATTTTTATCACTGTACTAAGGTTAAGAAAGTGCTGTTGTTTTCAGAGAAAGGCATATTAAGGCTTAGTCTACAACTAATTCTCAAATAATTCAGAACAAAATTGTTATATAAAAGAAGGAAAGAGCCAATGATAAAGCCAATGGAGCAAATAGTTATCCTTGCTGAATCTGGGTCAAGTGTATGGAATTTTTTCATGCTGATCATGGAATTTTCTGTAAGTTTGACATCATTTCAAAATAAAGAGCTATTCAAAAAGCATCAGCTTCTGTAAAACATAAGAAAAAACAAAGAAATATGAACCTTTTTTCAAGCAAAGAAAATGTTAAGTCTTCTTCTGTGCTTCAAATGATATTCCCTCCTGAAATGCCACTGTTCTGTAGGACAGCTGAGGGAGAGAAAGCAAGAAGAAGGGCTAGGAGAGAAAGATTGTGCATGGAGGTACATGGAAAATGTTTCCTGACTCTTTCCAAGAGCACGTCTAAATTTTCTATGCAATCATAGAGTCAGTGTCACTTTCCCTTTCTTTGACAAATAAGTTTGTTTCTCATACATTGATACTAATATATTATCATATACAATGTATTTAAATGCAAAACTTTGCCTTTTTTCAAAACTCTTGACTGTTTTACAATCATATGAAGTTCAAGCTCACTATAATTTTCATTTTTAAAAAGCAACAATCTAAAGCTAGACATAGAGTTGTGCACATATCTCAGTTAACACAAAGCAAGCCAAGAAATGAAAATTCCAGATGCCTGATCCAATTTCCACATCACAATTGATTCGATTTGATTTTGTTTTGCCTCAACATATTTCTGGATACTACATTTGCTAAGAGAAATAGCAATAGGAAGCCCACTTTGCTAACATATCCACAGGAATTCATTTTTACCCAAATGAGATTAGAAAAACAATTCCAATGTTTTAATCAGAAATTTAAGCCTGATAGCACTCCCAACAGCTGCTCCCTGAGCTGCCCCCAATCTCATTCAATCGAACTCAGTGAAAGCTTTTGAGGATGAATACAGTAAAGCTACAACTAAAGACCATTTCCAAAGGACAAACAGTCGTGTGTTTGTTTTGTTTAATAACAACATTTCTCTGTTTCATCATTGTCTCCCTTAGCATTTGTTCATTTGAAGCAGCTGCTGGCAGTGACAACAGCTGAGACAGGCAACTGGAGGAGTACCTCTCACCACCCCTGGAAAGGACCATTCATTTCACTAAGGAATCTTTAATTCATGCTATTGCAGTAGATATTTTTTAGTTTTGACTTTTTCACTGTGATTTCATTTTTTAACTCAAGCTCAACCCCTGGCAGCAATCTTACTTTAATTACAGATCCATTAACAGTCTGCGGTGTTGAGGCACGGATTCAATTACCCGCAGTAGATTTACACCAGTCTTCACATCTCTGCGATGAATCATTCCCCAGAACTGCTAATAAGAATATAATTTACAAGAAGCTATGAAATGTCAGAATACAATCACAGAACAACAATAACAAATCCATTATTTCAGAACCCCAAGTGGCCATGTTTTTGATACCAGAGTAAATTCCTACTTCTTTGATTTGAAAACTTTGCTACATGCCACATTCATCTTTTATAAAAAGAATCAAAGAAGATGTGCTAAAATTTAAGTCTAAAAGAAATATAATGCACAATGTTCTAACCAGTGGAAGGTTAATAATGGAAAAGAAAAGGTAATCCATATAATAAGTAGGGGGAAACAGAAAAAAAACAAAAGCATTAGCACATAGTAAAAAAGCAAAAGTAAATGGGAAATGAAAAAAAATCTGTGGAGGAAACAAATCTCAGTGTAACTGTCATCACAGTCGACATTATTATTGTTCTACACCAAAATCACCAGCTAAAAAAACATTTCTCAGTTGGATTTTTTAAATTCCAGCAATATGCTATTTAAAAGAGACACATCTAAAACACGGTGGTGCTGCCCTGCTATTCATACATACTGATGGTTCAAAGAACATCGCATTTATGTATCTTTTTTGACACCAATAGCTACTTAGTCGATTTAGTTTCTCTTATTCCCAGGGAAAAAACAGCCCCAATAAATTGACAATTTTCTTCAGAAAATGAGGCATAGAGAAATAAAATGTAACGTTGAAGAATGACTGCTTTGTTAAGGCACAAAGCCTGAATCTATTTTTTGTCACTTAATATGTAACTTCTTTCTTTTGCATTAGAATACATCCTCCTTGACAGGTTTATTAAGGAAGGATTTGGACAAAGAACAAAAAGCATAATTTTGCATACGCTACTGTGAAATGTGAAAACATGTTAATTCTATGTTCTAACATGCAAAAAGAGAAAGCATAATATTTGACTATTTGAGTCTGTGTCTGAATGAAAGCCATTTAAAACTAGAAGCCTAACCAATCCAACTTATTTTATAAAGAAGGAATTGAAGGTTTTGGCATGTAGAATTGCTTGATAAGCACGAAGGGGTGAAAGGCATGATACCCTTTCTATAAACCCCAGAGAGCTAATAGTGACAGACTTATATATTGAATTCATGGGAAGCCACAGGGTCAGAGCACTTCCCTTGTGCAGAGCCAAATATTCTCACCATGCAGCATCTCTGCATTTTGTTCGATGCTCTGATATGAAGAGGAGCAACCAACTCTTTTCCATTAAGCAGCCTGCAAATATCTGAAAACCTAATATCACAGATACCTAATATCTCCTTCTCCGCTCCTTCTCCTCTCCCTCTCCTTTCCTCTCTTCTTCTCTCCTCTCCTTTTCTTCTATGCTATCCCTGCTCACTACTCTGGGCACATCAGGCCAGGCACATGGTAAAAAATTGTCTCATCATGGAAACTACAACATCCCCCTCTCAGCAAGTGATAGGTCTCTAGACAGAAAATTAGCAGAGCCCTGGCTGGTGTGGGTCAGTGGGTTGAGCACTGGCCTGCAAACCGAAAGGTCACTGGCTCAATTCCCAGTCAGCACACAGGCCTGGGTTGCGGGCCAGGTCCCCACTTGGGAGTGCATGGGAGGCAACCAATCAGTATTTCTCTCACACATCAATGTTTCTCTCCCTTTCTCTCTCTCTTCCCCTGTCTCTACAAATAAATAAATAAAATCTTTTTTTTTTTTAAAGAGAAAATTAGCACAGATACAGAAGAACTGAACACCACATCAACCAGCAGACTCTAATGGACATTTATAGAACACACCACCCAGTTACAGCACTGTGTGCACTCTTATCAAAGGCCAATCAAACAGATATTCCTCAAGACACATCACATATAGGGTCATCAAACGAACCTCAGCAAATTTAGAAGGACTGAAATTACACAGTGTGTATACTCTGTCCATAATGGTATCCAACTAGATAGTTGATAGACAACAGGAGAATCATGCTGTAACCATCCCAGCATACTTTTGAGAGAAGTATTATATAACACATTTTAACTTAAAAAAATGAGACTCCAAGAAGCCATGGTACCTATGCAACGAGGGCATAAGCAATAAGTGTTAAAAGTCAAAAATTTTATTCAGGAATATCTGACTCCAAAGCTTACAGTCTCCTCTATACTCTGCTGCCTTTCAACAAACAGAGCTTCCAATTTAGTTTCTGAACTTTTGATCACAACTTCCTTCATTAGTTTATTTGTTTTTTTAAATGTTTTATTTATTTATTTTTAGAGAGGGGAAGGGAGGGAAAAAGAAAGAGAGAAACAGCAATGTGCGGTTGCCTCTCACACGACCCCAACCAGGGACCTGGCCAGCAGGCCAGGCATATGCCCTGACTGGGAACTGAACCAGTGACCCTTCAGTTCACAGGCCAGTGCTCAATCCACCGAGCCACACCAGCCAGAGCCCTTCATTAGTTTAAAAAGAAGCCTGCACACTAGTTCCTCAAATACCATTGTTTCATTCAATGTCATTTTATTTATACTGTAACACTGATAACATACGAACTTAACTCTTGTTTATACCAACTAACCAGTGGTAAAATTGGCTTCATATAGGTGGTTTCCCTTAAAGTCACACAACCTATTGACACCATTAAGCTATAACTGAGGACTCATTGTACCCCAAATTCATACATTTCATTTTTATTCATGGGTTATCATTCATCTATGTAAGTCAACATACCAAAATAGAAATTCAGAAAAGATACTTGTCTAAATAAATATGAATAGACGTCCTAATGTTTTCTTTATGTAACAAAGTGATGGCCATGGATTGTCACTGGGGTTGGGCATTCTAAAACTCTAGCTCTTTTTTGTCTGCTCTTGAGGTATTCTTTCCCCATCTCTGCTTCTGCAGTTCATTTTTCAAGCCCAAGTTACTGCACTGTACATTTATCCCTGTTCAAATATGGGCCACTGCGGTATTCTGTGAAGATATCTTTTCCACCTGAGCCTGTCATCTATCATCCAACCGCCACTCCAAGCTTTCCATAAGCTGTTGCACTGATGCACCTGCCCTCGACAGCTTTCTCCAAATAAACAATGAAGATGTCAACCGCAGAGGACTAAAAGGCTTAATTATTCAGTGTAGCGGGCTGGTGTTACCAACAATTTGTCATATTATTTTTAGCCACTTTATAATTACCTTATTGTTTCTAAAATCCATACTTCCCCATTTCATAATACATAAGATGTAAGATTTTTTAAAACACCCTGTGGAAGTTAAAGTGTGGTACATACCCCTTTTCAGACTAGCTCACTACTGGAAGAAATCCGGAGAATCAGCTCGTACAAACCTTCTAGTCTCCCTGGGAAAACACTGAGACTCAGAGCAGTGGTTCTCTCAGGTCGCCCAGTCAACTAAGAACCAAGTTCAGGGCTTCAATGACCTGGATTAAACCTAGGTTCTCTTCAGTGTCAGTGGCCTACTAAAGAAAAAAGGAAACATTTACTATTTGGTCTGTGTCGAGTATTATACCGAATGCTACACACTTTCTAAGCAAAACTTCCATTTATTGACAACACAATAAATGCCTACGGGATCAGCTAGACAGCATGAGAGAATGGGCAGACAAGATCAAGGGGCGCCCACAGGCACATCACCCGAGGAGCTCAAACAGCCAGGGATTCAGGTGCAAGGCTGCCAGATCATCTCATTTCTGAAACCCAGATTTCTTCTGACACTTAAATGTTGGCAACTATATTCAATATGTCCAATTTTGCAGTGTCCTGACCAAAGTATTACATCCAAATGGCAAGTCCACTTAATGTATGCCAGGCATTTTGCATATATCCTTTCATTAACTTCTTACCACAGCCAGGGTTTTAATGAATGAGGCACTTATAACTCAAAGAAATTAAATAAAGTGGCCCACATAGCTAACAAGTGGCGGAGCTGTAATTCAAGCCTGTTTAGTTAACACCTCCACTATGCTGCCTCATTTAACCCTTACAACCACCCTCAGAGGCAGGTATCATTGTCCACAATTCACAGCTTGGGGAGTAAGTCACAGAGACTAGTAGACTCTGACCTGAAGTCATATCAAGTTTTATGAAAATCAGGATATTTTTTGTCTTACACTCTTAGTGGGGATGAAGCACTCTCAAGCTGTCTTAAAAAAGAAGAGCATATAGTTCTTGACTTCCCAACTGGTTGGAGGTCATCATCAAGGTTCTTGGGCCTCTAAAGTGAGCCAATTTCAACTTTCATCAAACAAGTAAGACTAGTTTTAAACTATATCTGATGAAATACCCAGTAAACACTGAGAATTAACTCATTTCTATGTTTTACCAACAGTTTCTAACTTGGAATCCAGGGGAAATGTAAATATAATATTCTTGTTATAAAAACTGAAAGTCTTCTCCCTGAATCTTGATGATAGAATCCAGAGATCAACCATTGTATTTTCTCAACGTCCACTCATTCATGAATGTCTCTCCAGCCCAGGCATATGCTCCCCACACACATCACTCCCCACACACATCACTCCCCACACACATCACAGGCTGGCATTCCAGTGAGAACTTCTATGCCCTGCCCCCCACACCTACAGGGCAACTCAGAAATGGCTGTGCTGGCCCCTGTCCTAGAGCAGCAGCATCTACGGCTCAGCTTGTGCATGGGGCTGAGGCGTTCTCCCAGGAACACTCAGCAGAGGACCAAAGGGAAGCATTGTCTGAGGGAGGGATCAGAGCCAAACAAGGACTTTTCTTCATAATGTGGAATTTTAATGAAAATATCAGCTTGTCTCCATGTCCCCTTTCCCATTCTTCCTCACCATTTTTTAAAGAAAGTCACCAGAGGGGAGAGGGGAGGGAATTTCAGGGGAAAAGGGGAAGGAATTACAGGAACAAGTATAAAGGACACATGGACAAAAACTATGGGGGGTGGAAATGGGAGGGAGGAGGGGAGGGCTGGGGTGGTGGGTTCGGGTGAGAATAAAAGACAGAAAACTGTACAAGATCAACAATTAAAATAAAAATTTGAAAATATATATATACATTTTATTGATTATGCTATTACAGTTGTCCCATTTCTCCCCCATAATTCCCCCCACCCTGCACACCCTCTCCCACCCACATTCCCCCCTTTAGTTCATGTCCTTGTGTCATAAGTTCTTTAGCTTCTACATTTCCCATACCATTCTTACCCTCCCCCTGTCTATTTTCTACCCACCATCTATGCTACTTATTCTCTGTACCTTTTCCCCCTCTCTCCTCCTCCCATGCCCCTGTTGCTAACCCTCCATATGATCTCCATTTCTGTGGTTCTGTTCCTGTTCTAGCTGTTTGCTTAGTTCGCTTTTGTTTTAGGTGTGGTTGTTAATATCTGTGAGTTTGCTGTCTTTTTACTGTCATATTTTTTATCTTCTTTTTCTTAGGTAAATCCCTTTAACATTTCATAGAATAAGGGCTTGGTGATGATGAACTCCTTGAACTTGACCTTATCTGAGAAGTACTTTATCTGCCCTTCCATTCTAAATGATAGCTTTGCTGGGTAGAGCAATTTTGGATGTAGGTCCTTGACTTTCATGACCTGGAATACCTCTTTCCAGCCCCTTCTTGCCTGTAAGGTCTCTTTTGAGAAATCAGCTGACAGTCTGATGGGAACTTCTTTGTAAGTGACTGTCCCCTTATCCCTTACTGCTTCTAGAATTCTCTCCTTCATTTGAATCTTGGCTAATGTAATTATGATGTGCCTTGGTGTGTTCCCCCTTGGGTCCAACTTCTTTGGGACTCTCTGAGCTTCCTGGACGTCCTGGTAGACTATTTCCTTGGCCAGATTGGGGAAGTTCTCCATTATTATTTGTTCAAATAAGTTTTCCACTTGTTGCTCTTCTTCTTCCCCTTCTGGGACCCCTATAGTTAGGATGTTGGGACGTTTAAAGATGTCCCGGAGGTTCCTAAGCCTCTCCTCATTTTTTTGAATTCTTGTTTCTTCATTCTTTTCTGTTTGGTTGTTAGTTTCTTCCTTCTGGTCCACTCCATTGATTTGAGTCCCAGTTTTCCTTCCATCTCTATTGGTTCCCCATGTGTCTTCCTTCATTTCACGTATTGTAGCCTGCATTTTTTCATCTAATTTGTGAGCAAAATCAACCAATTCTGTGAGCATCCTGATGACCAGTGCTTTGAACTGTGCATCTGATAGGTTGGCTATCTCTTCACGGCTTAGAGGAATTGACTCTGGGGCTTTGATTGGTTCTCCAGTTTGAGCCATTTTTGGTGGGTTTTTTTTGTTTTGTTTTGTTTTAGATTTAGTTTGGTCGCGGCTGTTACGTAGTGAGGGGTGGAGCCTTAGGTGTTCCTCAGGGCAGGGTAGCCCAGTCGCTGGGTTGTGACGCTGTATGTGGGGGGCGGGGTCTGAGAGGGAACAATGGTGCCTGCTCCGCTCTCTCCTGGATTCAGTCCCTTCCGCCACTTCCCCTTTGCCTGGACCGTCTGCACGCGCGAATGTCGGACCACCTGATCAGCCAGCCACCTTGTGCGGCCTCACTGAGTCTGCACAGTTGCCCTCTTGTGCCCGGGGTCCGCCAGCCGCCGCCTGTGCACCTGGGAACTGCCAGCAGATGCTGCTTGAGTTCCTGGGTCCGCACCTCCACTTTTTCCTGCCGCGACTCCGCCCCTCTTACCGATCTGGATGAATGGTTGTTGGACTTCATACAGTTCAATTTTCTATCAGTTCTGGTTGTTTTCTTGTTTCTAAATATTTGTTGCCCTTAATTTTGGTTGTGAGAGGAGGCACAGTGTGTCTGCCTACGCCTCCATCTTGGCCAGAAGTCCTTCCTCACCATTCTCTATTCTCTTCCTGGGTCCCCCGTTCTACCTCCAGTTAACTCCCTGGGAATCATCACTAGCAAGAAAACTTCCATCACCTTTCTTCCTTTTCCCATTAAAGTCACTTGAGCCTTCATTCACCTCCGTTTTTGCGCGGAAGGGGATAATTTCATAACTGAATTCCTACTTAATCAGTGACCACTCCAGGGACATTAGCATTTTAAGCAGGGGCTCCCAAGTATGAGAAGACTTCATTCAAAAGACTAATTTCTCATGGTAGGTTTTTAGTACCTTGGAAATCGTGAGGGAAGTATGGTGATCTTGAAGCAGAACTTTGAAGAAAACTTCAACTAGTTTTCTCCCCAAAATTTCCAATGGCTCTGTCCCAATAAATACACTACAAAGGTCTTACTGCTCAAATGCAGCTTTAGGCCACCTTCAAATAAACATGAAATTTAAGTAGAAAATTGCTATGGGGCTATTGCACAGTGTTCTTGAACCATTTAAATGAGATTATGTATTAAAGTGCCTAGCACTGTCGGTAGTATATATAGTAAACATTTAATAAGCAGTATTTTTGTTACTGTTTTTATTAATTATTATTATAAGTCCATTTTATTTCACATATCCATTAGATAATCCAGTGAAATTCAGATGAAATAAAGTTTTGTGTTAGGCATGCCAATGGAAAAGAATTAAAATATGTCACAAGAAGCAGCATTATAATTCACTCCTAAAATTTAAAAGGTATCAGAAATGGCAACCCAGCTGGCTGTAGCCATCTAACAAAACAGATGTGATTTCACTTCCTCCCCGGGAAAAAGCTTCCTGGAGGAAACGCACCAACACTACGGAAACCTCATAAGAAAAAGAAAGTGTTTTCCCTTAGAAACGACCACTCATCTGAAGGGATGGCAGGAGACAGTCCAGCCTGGGATTTTTAATTAACAATGTACTAATGACTATCAAAGGGGCAGCATCTTAATTTTCTGTAGCCAGAGCAGAGGCTATGATCTGAATAGTAGAAAAGTGGCATTTCCAAACAACTCAGCCTCAAGGGTGACTAAAACAGACTACATGCTCACCCCTTATGCTCCTACACATGGGTAGTTAATCCAGTTCTGGATGTTCATGTATAACAACCGTCCGATGGCACATAATTTTTATTAAGCCATTAAAATTACATGGAATTCTAATATTGAGAGTACCATAAAATGATTGTTAAAAATCTTCCACCAGAATCCTAGCGAACCTCTTATGCTATAAATATAATTATTAAAATGATAGCCCAATTTACTGTGTGCTACACACTGTTTTAAAAGCTTTACATATTTTAACTCATTTAATCCTTAAAATTACTCTATGCCAGAGCAACTATTATTATTCCCCCTTTTACATACTATAAATCCAGAGCATAAGGGGTTAAGAAACTAGCCCAAGGTCACAAGGTAAGTACCAAGAATGTTAACACCCACTGGTTTCTGCATTTACAGAGCTCACTCAGGTACATTGTCCCTTCTCATACTCATAACTGCCTTGCAAGGCAGGCATTTTTACTTCTGTCCCTAATCCAAAGACAAAGAAACAGAGAGGTAAGTAACTTGCCTAAAGTCATAAGTTATTATCAGGGCTGACCTCAGATTCCAAGTCAGCCAGGCCAGCCCACCCATGTTGGTTGTACAACCCCCACTGCCAAGACCAGGAGCCTCACCTCATATGGTGCGACACAGGGGAACCTAGAGACCATCTGACCCCTAAAATCTCTCTCCTGTCTTGCCCCAAATTTCACAACTGGTCATGTGTACATATCTTTATCATAATGTTTAATATGACACGTTAAGATGGCCTGGTCATGTACCTCTTTGTCTCACTAGACAAGAAGCTCTTGGGAGGCAAGATTAAGTTGTCCATCACCAATATACTAGTTTTCAATATAAAGTACCTGCCAACAAGTAGGCAGCAAAAAAAGTGGAACTGAAATACTAATTCAGCATGCATAAATTTATTAAATCACAATCCCTTTTGAGGAGTATTTTATAACCATTCCCTAGGATCAGTCACATTTTATTTAAAATTTTAAAAGCTTTATGAGTCTGTAGTACCAGAGGGTGATTCTATGCTTTAATTACATACCTAATATTTAGTTTTGTGAATCCATGCTTTAATTACATACCTAATATTTTTTTTCTGAAAGTCATTAATTAAAATCAGCGTTCCAATCCTCATAAAAAGTAAATAAAGAAGCCAGTTCTTCTTTTTTAAATCCAATTTTCCACCCTGGCTGGTGTGGCTCAGTGGACTGAGTGCCGGCCTGCAAACCAAAGGGTTGCCGGTTCGATTCCCAATCAGGGCTCATGCCTGTGTTGCAGGCCAAGTACCCAGTCAGGGATGCTTAACAGGCAATCACATATTGATGTGTCTCTCCCCCTCATGCTCCCTCCTTTCCCATTTGTCTAAAAATAAATAAATATCTAAACTGTATACTATTTAACTTGTTAGGTAATCAATATATGTTTTAAGCAAACAAGAGAACATCCATTGAAAAGCAGTTTTTTTTTTTAATAAGCATAAAAGATGTTCAAGCATGTTCCTCTAGAGATCTTCCTGTAATTTAAATAGCTGCCATAAGAAGTCACTTCTGTGCATACTGAAGAGCATGAACAGAATTGACTTTAAAAATATTAATCACAGGCATATACTTTCACTACTTGTGATGGAGTACTTGTGATGCTACAAACACAAGAGGTAACTTTCACCAGCACACTACAGGCAAGGCCACCCATGCCACTTGCATCCTACAAAGCACTGGCATGGCACCTATTTTTCTAAACTATGGCATTCTTGATATCTGCATTCAGTAAAAAATATTCAACTTTAGACAAACTGTCTATTTTGTAAGGCCAATCACTCTACCAATTTTATGAAATATTGATCAGTTAGGTAATTCTCTGAAAAAACACTACACATTAAAGCATATTTAAATTTCCTCTCTATACTTATCCATGGGCAACTTCCTTAGTGAAACTCTATCCATAAAAATAATTGAAATTAAAGCACTCCAATATAAATTAATGAGACAATACTGTGGACAGATCCACAAACACAGTTTATATAGAAAATAAAGAAATTCGGAGTTGCCTAAGTAACAAATAGATAAATAGTTATTAGAAAACCAATCTAAGGACTGGATGCTAAATTAGTCTAGCTCTTCTGCTCCAAAAGAACGAAGCCCCGCTTCTCCGTAACGCAGCCCCTAGTTGCTGGTTTGAAGGGCTGTGGGAGAGGAACGGGCGGTCCTGCGCTCCTCCTCACACGCCCTCTCCAGCCCTGCATCCCGCTTTTTCATTTCAATTCCTCACATTTTCTCTTTCAAATATCATCAATTTGAGGTTTTATCATGTATTCTATTTTTGAACAAAGAAAAATCCCAGCAAATTTAAGATCAGTTGGCACTGTATTACCAGCAGGCACCAACATTTATTAAAAGCAAACTAGGTTAATGACCATAAAAGTCATGTGACAGGAGATTCTGGGTGAATCATAAGCACAGTTCATCCAAAGAACATGAGTTTAAACTTTAGTTTTGAGGACTTCCGGCCAAGATGGAGGCATAGGTGGACACACTGTGCCTCCTCACACAACCAAAATTAAGGACAACAAAGATTTAGAAACAAGAAAACAATCAGAACTCATAGAAAATTGAACTATATGGAAGTCCAACAACCATTCATCCAGACCAGTAAGAGGGGCGGAGTCTCGGTAGGAGGAAGTGGAGGTTGGCAGACCGGGCCTACAGGTAGCAGCTGGTGGACCCAAGGTGTGCAGGCAGTGGCTAGCAGGCCCCAGGCGCACAGGCGGCAGCTAGCAGACCCTGGGCACGGGGTGGTAACAGGCAGACCCAGTGAGGCCACGCAAGGCGGCTGGCTGATGAGGTGGTCCCACATTCATGTGCAGATAATCCAGGCGAAAACGGGGAGTAAGACAGACCTCAAAACCCAGGGCCCCAGCGCTGGGAAATAAAACCTAAAAACACCGATTGAAAACATTTGTGGTGGCTGAGGTACCAGGAGAGACTCCCAGCCTCACTAGAGAGTTCATTGAAGAGACCCACAGGGTCCTAGAATGCGCACCAGCCCACCCACATGGAAATCAGCACCAGAAGGGCCCCATTTGCTTGTGGGAGGCAGCAGAGAGGACAGAAATATGGGAAAGAGCTGAGCAAGCACCATTGTTTCCTCTCTGACCCCGCCCCCATATACAGCATCACTACCCAGCAATTGTTGGGCTGCCCCACACTGGGGAACACCTAAGGCTCCACCCCTCACTACATAACAGCTACGACCAGACCCCCCCCCCCGCAAAAAAAAAAAAAATCCAAAAATGGCTCAAAAGGGAGAACAGATCATAGCCCCAGAGCAAATTCATCTAAGCAGCCAAGAAAAAGCCAACCTATCAGATGCACAGTTCAAAGCACTGGTCATCAGGATGCTCACAGAATTGGTTGATTTTGCTCACAAATTAGATGAACAAATGAAGGCTACAATAAGTAAAATGAAGGAAAATGCACAGGGAACCAATAGTGATGGGAGGAAAACTGGGACTCAAATCAATGGAGTGGACCAGAAGGAAGAAACAACCAAACAGAAAAGAAGGAAGAAACAAAAATTTTAAAAAATGAGGAGAGGCTTAGGAACCTCTGGGACATCTTTAAACGTCTCGACATCCGAATTATAAGGGTATCAGAAGGGGAAGAGGAAAAGCAACAAGTGGAAAACTTATTTGAACAAATGATGGAGAACTTCCCCAATCTGGCCAAGGAAATAGACTACCAGGAAGTCCAGAAAGCTCAGAGAGTCCAAAAGAAGGTGGACCCAAGGAGGAACACACCAAGGCACATCATAATTACATTAGCCAAGATTCAAATGAAGGAGAGAATTCAAAAGCAGTAAGGGATAAGGGGACAGTCACCTACAAAGAAGTTCCCATCAGACTATCAGCTGATTTCTCAAAAGAGACCTTACAGGCAAGAAGGGGCTGGAAAGAAGTATTCCAAGTCATGAAAAGCAAGGACCTACATCCAAGATTGTTCTATCCAGCAAAGCTATCATTTAAAATGGAAGGGAAGATAAAGTGCTTCTCAGATAAGGTCAAGTTCAAGGAGTTCATCATCACCAAGCCCTTAGTATATGAAATGTTAAAGGGACTTATCTAAGAAAAAGAAGACAAAAAATAGGACAGTAAAAAGACAGCAAACTCACAGATATTAACCACACCTAAAACAAAAGCAAACTAAGCAAACAACAAGAACAGGAACAGAAACACAGAAATGGAGATCACATGGAGGGTTAGCAACAGGGGAGTGGAAGGAAGAGAGAGGGGAGAAAAGGTACAGAGAATAAGTAGCATGGATGGTGGGTAGAAAATAGGGGGAGGGCAAGAATAGTGTGGGAAATGTAGAAGCTAAAGAACTTATGACACATGGACATGAACTAAAGGTGGGGAATGTGGGTGGGAGGGTGTGTGCAGGGTGGAGGGGAATGATGGGGGAGAAATGGGACAACTGTAATAGCATAATCAATAAAATATATTAAAAATAAATAAAATTTATCTTTGAGATATTTTCAACTTTTTTATTTGAGGCTAGAATTTGGTCACAAATTCTCTCTAATCCATTTTCTCCCATGAAGATATGAAATAAGCATGCTTCATGTAAGAATTGATCTCTATAAAATTAGCATTTGAATTAGTTTCCTTTGTACTGAGCAGTTCATTTGCTTATGAAATTAAAGCTAATGTTACTTCAAAGCCCCTGCTGAAGTTTAAAGTAAAGCTTTAGTATTTTTACTGCTTTTGAAATTAAGCTGAGCTTACAACTAACTATAAACATATTTGCTGATACTTCAAACCAATTTAAAGTTGAATATGAATGCTTTTAGGCTTGGACAATGTGTGCATGTATTTGTTATGTGGCATCTAAACCAAAGTATCAGAACGAAGGTATATTACTAGAAACAGCGCAGAGAGATGGTAAAGAGATCACTTACACAAGTCCATGCTTCATTCCACAGAAAATTTCAGAGCACTGAAACAGAGAACTTAACAGGTGCGCCAACCTCAAATCAAACCTGACTTAAAATGTGCCAGATTAAGCTTTAACAGTACTTTTCTTCAGTCAAGAAAAGCAGATGTTTGTGCAAGGACAACCTGGATGGAATACACTGCGCACACACCACACACACACTCTTCTTGGGACACAGCAGGCTGGGAATGACATCAGGAGGAGGTGGCTCTGGTCAAAGGTAAGTGCTCAGGGATGGCATGGTGACCCTCAGAGATCACTGGATTCTGACCTTGGGATCAGGTAGGTTCAATGTACTCAAAACTGTGCACGGGGCCAGGAGGCCAGAGAAGGCAGATCCAGAATAGAGACCAGAACTAAGTCAGCTGATGGGAAAAACGAAGGAAAAGTACTTCACCATTTCAAAACATTTAATTTTAAGTGATATGTTTAATAAGTACTATGTTGGATTTTTTAATGACTTTAGGTAACTAAGGTACAATGTAAAATAAGTTTCTCCTTAAATCACTTTTGAAAATTAACTATTCAGACTCAACTTACAAGGGTACATAAATCAATCCACTGTATGAAACATGCTGTGAAATATTAAGTCGCTCCGCCATGTGTTTTATTAGAATGGATTTGGTTCATACTGCCACTTCCGGAGCTGTGTGAATCAGGAAGGCAGAGACAGAAAATATAGTAAACACCAATTTCCTATCACGGAACTGAATGTGGGGTGGGGGAGGGGAAGTCTGCATGCGTGCTCCCTGGGCTCATCCTGCTACATACAACTCTGTGAGAAGGAAGTCCTACGCAAATTCAGGAGAGGAGACAATGCAACATCATCTAGCTACTAATTTTATAATAAATTACAGTCTCCTAACCCATTAGATTGTGATTTTTCTTTTTCCCTTTGCGGCTTTCCACTCATGGACCTAGCCTACCACCTGTTAAGAGACCGAAGCCGTTCCAGGGAAAAAGGAAAATGCATGCTGATCCAGTTCCTCTCTTCATCACCTCCGTCTTCAGGGGATTTTTCACAGAATGACAACAAACTGTTGGATCTACGAACATCTAAGGACACTGAACCATGGTTTCTTCCAGGCCTATTTCATCTTCCTGGAGAGCGCCTTTCACTACCTCCTGGAGCAGCCTGGCCTTGACATTAAAAAGTAACAATTTAGATAGAAAATGTCCACATTACCACACCCAGTTATTTTTCTTTTCTTCACTCATATCATTTTCTATACTTATTATACTCTTAGAGTGCTGATACAATAGGGTATTATACTTTTGTCACAAACAATTAGTTCTCATACTCTGCAGCGTATTAGCATGCTATTTTTTGCTCACACTAGCTTCTGGTGAATACAATCCATAGCAATGAAACTTATTTTACCTACAACTTTATGTTCAAAATTTTTTCTTTCTAAATGTTTCCTTATTTTATGAAATTGGTAGACATGATATACCTCATTTTGACCATTAAATTCTATTCATTCTGAGCCCTCATCTATACTTTGGACTAGACATGGATACTAGCTCTGGGCCACAGCTCTCCTGTGGGTAAACCAAACCCCCCGCCCCCATTGCCTAGCCAAGGTTCACATCTACTGCTATATTATCGGTGACTGCTTATCCAACAAGCCTCACTGAACACAGAGGGAAAAACACAACAGCCCCCTTCTCTCTTGCAGTGCAGTTATTCAAGAGAAACAGCACAGAAACCCACAGGAGAAAATAAAGAGCAATTGCTAATGACATATGAGCAAAGACACAGAGGAAGGACAACTGACTGATTCTTCAGCAGGTCAGCAGGGGTAGGAGGGTGGCAGAAGGAAGCGGCCAGAGAAGTCCTGATTCTCCAGCCTGGTTTTCTTCCTCTGACCGGGAAGAGGGTTCTCCTTTGACTCTCCACATCTTGCCCTCCCACAGCCTGCCAGCTCTCTCCTGGCTTGACATCTTCTAGCAGCCAGTAGCTGCTAATTAGAGTCAAGGAAAAGTCAAAGTTTAAAATGTGCAATAAATAATGACAGAAACCTGACTATGTAAATATATTACACAACTATTTTTTCTCAGGGTTAAGAACGTCTTTCTGGTCATTTCTTTTGTGGTAAATTTGATATTTTCTACATACTTGAAGCTGGGTTATCACATATCCTCCATGTCAGCCTCTTGTGAAGGTCCCCATAAACATTTACTAAGGGCTACCTGTCCTCTTCTCTTATAGGAGCAGCACAATTCATCTGCTCTCCTCTCAAATCCAACTGCTTCCACCCTTTGGGCTTCCACAGAAAGTTCACAGTTCCTCTGAGCAACAAGTCATTTCCACAGTGCACTGGTCTTTCCTTGGCCCCTCCCACTTGTCATACACAGTGTAGGCATCATCTCAAGCACTACGGCTTTTTGTGGTCCTTCTTTTCACGACTGTGTCATCCCAGGGATTCTAATGCTGGTGAAAATGGGAATGGTAGCTACTTATTCCACAAAGGATTTGTGTTTCAAATTAAATGTGTGACATGGTGCCTAGCATAGAGGATAATACAGAGAAAAAAAGTCAGTTAGTGAGAATTTACTCTCATATTCACTCATTCATATTCTTTCTCTCTTTCCCCCACCCCCCTCCCTCTCCCTCTCTGCCTCTCCCTCCCTCCTGGACAAACCTTACACCAAACAAGTTTTCCTGTACAGCCACATAACTCCTGCTTCAGAAAGGGTCTTGATTTCTCACTTAGAGAAAGGTAAGTGGTTCTCAACATGTCACGAGTGAAAGCATTTGGTAAGAAAACACCATGCAGCAGCATACCCTGAGAGTCCGCATTGTCGGGATACGTTTGTATTTTTACTATCTATAACACAATGGGGTTCTGTTAGCTCACATCTTGTGTAGATGTTCTACATCTCTGGTCATTGGCCTGTAATTATCTTTTCTTCTATTATCTTCCCCCACCCACTTTTTTCCATCAAAGCTTTCTAGTCTCAGGTAGACATTATTATCAAGGCAGGTGATAAATCCAGGAGAATTAAAAATTAGTCCGGACAAAATTTTAAGACAGCTGAGAAATACAAGCACTATGAAAGACAACAGCCCCCCCCCCAATCCATATTATACCTGAGAAAACCAAATCAACAAACTTTCCAGAATGAGACACAAAAAAAGAGATTTGGAGCCTACAAGCAGAAGAATTAGGAGTCTGAGAAGGATAAGAGTAAACACACGGGAGAAAGTAGCTGAACAAATACCAGTCAAGAATTTCCCAGAACTGGAGGTTGGGGTAGAATATAAGACATTTAGCTGAAAGACTTGCCTCTGGAAGGTAAAGAAGAAAAAGAAAAAAATAAATGCAAGAAAACAAGCAACACAGAAAACAGGCATGGCAAAGAGAAATCACAAAATAAGATAGCAAAAATAAGCCTGATAGGACATAATTGTAACAAAGTAAAGGAATGAAATTTCAACCAAAAGACAGACTCTCAGATTGGATGTTTTTAAAATCATGACTCAAACAGTTAACATTAAAGTCAGGAAAAGATACGTCAGAGAGGCATAGAATGTAAGAAAGGCAGTGTAGCTATTTTACTACCGGATAGAATGGAATTGGAAGCCAAAACATCATTAAGGACAAAGAGAGAATTTGCCTACTTATAAAAGAAATGATGCAGAAAAAACACAACAATCACAAAAGTATTATGGATCTAAAAATGTGTTCACAAAATGTAAGTAAACAAGTGACAAATCTATTCAGATACATAAAGCAACTATTTTCATTGGCTAATTTAATATGCTACCCATAGGAACTGACAATCTAAATAAATGATTAATATTACATTACATATATCAAGACATCCCTCTCAGAAATAACAGAGAAAATGCAAACATACTAGTTAATAGTAACATATAGAACTTTAGAAACACAGACTATCTGTTCCTCTTACACACTCAGGAATATTCAGAGATCTTGATTATTTTCCAGCCATAATGAAATCCTCAAAAAAATACCAAAAGTTCATCAAATTATATTCTTACTTCAATATAATAAAGGTAGAAACAAATAATAAAAGGATAACTAGGAAATATATGACATATTTGATATATATGTAAAAATAATACTAAAAATAATGTGTGATTTCAAGAAGAAATAATGAGAACTAAAAATCCTTAAAGCCTAATGAAAGGAAAGAACTCAAGCCAAAGTTAATATGATACATCTAAAACAGTAATAGTGGAAAATTAAATGAACTTTAAATATCTTTCCTAAAAAATAATACAGATTTAAAAAGAAGCCAATAACTTCATTCATTAAGAAGGACAAAGCCGAGAGGAAAAGCCATATTAGAAGGCAGAGGATAAAAATATAGACAGAAATCAATGAACTGGAAGAAGACAAAATCAACTGGCCCAATTAATAAACCACCAAGTGGTGTTTTTAAAGGCTAATAGTTTAGGACAGCCTCAGGCAAGACTGATGAGAAAGAAGCAAAGAAATGGCAAAGTTCCCTCCCTCACACCGTAAGAAAAAGCAAAATCCAAGGAGTTTAGAAACAGGATAAAAAGTGGAAAAATTACTGAAATGGTGAGTGAAGCAACAGAGGGAATACAAATTTAAAAC
Source organism: Glossophaga mutica (assembly GCA_039655065.1). Taxonomy (NCBI): domain Eukaryota; kingdom Metazoa; phylum Chordata; class Mammalia; order Chiroptera; family Phyllostomidae; genus Glossophaga; species Glossophaga mutica. The sequence goes on along the minus strand of CM077305.1, from coordinate 138,664,308 downwards.
AAGTAATGCCAATATTAAAGATAAAGAAATACTGGAAATAGGAAAATGACATCTTGAAAGTACTGAAAGAAAATGCCACTTCTACCCAGCAAAAAAATACCTTGTAAATACTTTTTATTAAGTTACAGTTTACTTTCAATATTATTTTGTATTAGTTTCCGGTGTAAGCATAGTGGTTAGACAACCATATGCTTTACAAAGTGTTTCCCCTGATATTTCTAGTACCCATCTGACGCCATACGTAGTTATCACAATATTGTTAACCCATACACCCTATCTGTACTTTACATACCCATGACTATTTTGTAACTACCAATTTGTACTTCATTTTAAGAGAGATAAAGCCAAAAGAATTTATCACCCACAGATCACTAAAAATAAAACACAGAGGTATAATAAGGTAATGAAGAACTAATGGAAGAGTTCTGCAAAATTGTCAGGTTCAAAACCAATATCCATAAAATGAGTAATATTCCTCTGTACTGTAATCTGAATAGGAGAACAATGTACTAATTATAAAAACAATACTAGTTGGGGAAAAGCAGGTTTACAATTTAAGTACATGAAACAGAGTTTATTTTTTCTAATCCTTACCTGAGAACATTTTCTTTCATTGCTCTGATAGAGGAAGGGAGAGAGAGAGACATCGATGTGAGAAAAAAAATCTGTAATTTTTTTAGTGTGTATATCTATTTTTACTTTTTTTATTGTCATTCAAGTACAGTTTCCTCCATTTTCCTGCCACCACTTTCCCCCACCCTGTCCACTCCCACCTCCCACCCTCAATCCTTCCCCACTTTGGCTTCGTCCATGTGTCCTTTATACATGTTCCTTGATGACCCTTCCCCTTCTTTCCCCTGTTATCTCCCTCTCCCCTTCCCCTCTGGTTACTGTCAGTTTGTTCTTTATTTCAATGTCTCGGGTTCAATTTTGCTTGCTTGTTTTGTTAATTAGGTCCCACTTATAGGTGAGATCATATGGTATTTTTCTTTCACTGCCTGACTTATTTTAGGATATAAATAAGGATGCATTACCTTTTAGGATACATTAACATTTTAAAGATGTCAAGTTTCTCTAAAATCAATTTATTTTTAATTATATTTTATTGATTATGCTATTACAGTTGTTCCAATTTATCTCTTCTACCTCCCTCGACCTAGCACCCCCACTCAGTCAGGCAATCCCCACACCATTGTTCATGCCCATGGGTCATGCATATAGGTTCTTTGGCTACTCCATTTCCTATACTGTACACTGCACTTTATACCCCCATGGCTATTCTGTAACTACCTACTTATACTTCTTAATCCCTTCACCTCTTCACCCATTCCCTCACACCCCCTCCCATCTGGCAACCATCAAAATGCTCTCTGTATCTGTGATTCTATCTCTGTTCTTCGTGTTAGCTTAGTTTTTTTTTTTTTTTTTTTTTAGATTCAATTGTTGATAGGTGTGTATTTATTGCCATTTTATTGTTTATAGCTTTGATCTTCTTCTTTTTCTTAAATAAGTCCCTTTAACATTTCATCTAATAATGGTTTGGTGATGATGAACTCCTTTAGATTTTTCTTGTCTGGGAAGCTCTTTATCTGCACTTTGATTCTAAATATCTTTGCTGGGTAGAGCAATCTTGGCTGTAGGTCCTTGCTTTTCATGACTTTGAATTTTTCTTGACAATCCCTTCTAGCCAGCAAAGTTTCTTTTGAGAAATCAGCTGACAGTCTTATGGGAACTCCCCTATAGGTAGCACTTCTTTTCTCTTGCTGTTTTTAAGATTCTCTCTTTATCTTTAACCTTAGGCAATTTAATTATGATGAATATTGGAGTGGGCCTCATTGTATCCATCTTGTTTGGGATTCTCTGTGCTTCCTGAACTTGCATGTCTATTTCCTTCATCAAATTAGGGAAGTTTTCTTTCACGGTTTTCAAATAGGTTTCCAATTCTTGCTCTTTCTCTTCTCCTCCTGGCACCCCTACAATGAGAATGTTGGAACACTTGAAAAGTTGTCCCAGAGGCTGCTTACACTATCTTTGGCTTTTTTGGATTCTTTTTTCTTCTTGTTCTGATTAGTTGTTTTCTGCCTCCTTATGTTCCCAATCATTGATTTGATTCTCAGCTTCCTCCACTCTACTGTTGTTTTTCTGTAAATTGTTCTTTATTTCATTTAGTGTATCTTTCATTTCCAAATGGACCTTTTTTATGCTGCTGAGGTCTTCACTAAGTTCCTTGAGCATCCTTCTAACCAGTATTTTTAATTCTACATCTGATAGATCATTCATCTCCATTTTGTTTAGTTCTTTTCCTGGAGTTTTGATCTGTTCTTTCACTTGGGCCATGTTTCTCTGTCTCCTCATTTTGGCAGCCTCCCTGTGTTTGTTTCTATCTATTAGGTAGAGCTGCTATGACTCCATGACTTGACAGTGTGGCCTAATGTAGTAGGTGTCCTATAGGGTCTGGTGGCACAGCCTCCCCTATCATCTCAGCTAGATACTCAAGGGGCACCCTTTGTGTGGGCTGAGTACACCCTCCTCTTGTAGTTGAGACCTGACAGCTCTTGGCAGGTCAATGGGAGGGATTTACCCAGGCCAGTCAGCTGCAAGGACTAGCTATGACCACTGTCCACCAACCCTCTGTGGAGGATCAGCTGTGAGGGTGGAAGGTGGTTGTGCTCCAGTGTTGCCTGTAGCTGTTCACTGGGTATGCAGACTCTTGGGTTTCCCCAGTGGCACAGGCCCAGGTCAGCTCCCACCTGTGTGTTAGCCTAGGCCACCCTGACTACTCTAAGCAATCTGAAATGGCTGCTACCTGTGCTGGGCTCAGGCACTCCCAGGGGAAGCCAAGCTGTGAATCTAGGCTGACCACTGCTAGAACAGGGCCTGGGGCCACTTAGCAAGATGTACTCTGCGGGGCAGGGCTGGGGGTTCTCTGAGGCTGGCTGTTGCTTGTTTGAGAGGATGTGAGTTGTGAAGCATGAGCCAAGGCCAGTCATTCATATGTTAAAGCAGCTTGGGTGGGCCCATTTGTTGGGTGGGGCAGAGTCTCTGGGGATCTCCAGAGTGGGGAAAACAGTGTTTGCCAGGTTGATGGAGTTTCAGATATGGCACCAGCCAGCTGGTTCTGTGGCTCTGTGAGAAGAGTATTCAGAAAAAGGGACAATGGCCTCTGCCTACCTTTCTGTCGAGGAGAAAGCTGTCCACCAGCTCTTGCCTTGATGCCAGACTTCAGTCCCTGTACGCCACTGGTTCCCTGCAAGCTGCCATCCTGGTGCTGTAGCTCAGAGCTGAGTCTGAGTAAGTTTGTGTGAGGGTTCTTTAAAAGAAATTGCTTGGGAACTGCTTCTCAGCCTTTTGGCTAAGATCAAGTGTAAAAGGTACTGCTTGGGACCCCAGAAATTTCCTCCACAAATTCAATGCCCACTGGTTTTTGCAGCCAGAAGTTATGGGGACTTACCTTCCTAGCACTGGAACCCTGACCTGAGGGGGCCTGGTGTAGGACTAGGTCTCCTCACTCTGGAAATATTCCTCCCGAGTTTTATCCACCACACATGCATGTGGGACCAGCCCACTCCACTTCTCTGTCCCTCCTATCAGTCTGAATGGATATGGTTTCTTTAATTATGTAGGTGTCGGACATCCATTCATCTCAATTTCTGACAGATCTGAGTGATGGTTGTTCCATATTTTAGTTGTAATTTTGATATGGTTGCGCGAGGGGGTGAGCCATGTTTGTCTATGCTGCCATCCTGACTGTAAGTCTAAAATTAATTTATAACATCAGTTCATTTCCTATAAAATCTCATCAAGAATATGCAGGAGCTTGACAAACTAAGTCTAAAAACATATATGAAGGAAAAAAATAAATAGCTCAGATATTTTTGGAAGAAAATAAAAGCTAAAGGTGCTTCTCCTGCTGGATATTAAAATTAATTATAGTTATTGAGGACAGCAACATCTTATTAAAACAAAATCAAGAAACAAAGTCCAAAAATACAAAAAAATATTGGTCTTCCTTCATTCCTTCCTTTCTTCCTCCCTCTCCTCTCCACCACACACACACAAATACTGGAAACGAGGAGAATCAAAGAAAAGGCCTGGAGTCAGTGATAGGGTGTCAGAATTCAAGCTCGGGGAAATTTGCATGGCTTTATAATTAGGACGTAAGGGTCACTGATGAAGGGGAGGAAACCACGTTACATACTCCTCAGAATGAGAAACATACCTGTGCAGCAGAGAAGACTCAAGATGTTCTGAAACAAAGAATTATCATGAACAATCTCCTGTGTTTATATACAGTTCCTAGTAACCCTCCCTTAATGTCATTGATAGATTCTTGGAAACTGTTACTTTAAGCAAAATGAGGTATAATGAAACTAATTTTACCATAGGCTAATTGACATAAACAAGAGAAAAATTCCACAGCACATTACTAATCCAAAAACATCATTAAACTTCTAAAAAAGAACCCAAAACACTTCTAATATTAAACATTGAAATACATGTGAGCTACACATACACTGAATAATGATAAATAAAAACAAGTGAGATCATTATTTTCCAACCTTACTCCAGTTTTGGGTTGTGGGGGCTGCAGCCCATCCCTGCATCTCAGGGCACTAGGCAGGAACCTACCCTGGACAGAACACCCTTCCTTCACAGGGCGCATCACACTCAGTCTGGGACAATTAAATACTCTAGTTGACTTCATGGGTGCATCTCTGGGATGTGGGAGGAAACCAGAGTCCCTGGAGAAAACCCACACAGACATGGGGGGGAATGAGCCAACTCCAAACAGACAGTGAACCCAGGAGGGAATCCATTTTTCTTCTCACCAACATGATCATGAAATGGCATTCAAGGAGGACCTGCTACATTACAAGTAGAACCAGATTCTATAATGCAATGATATCTGCTTTGTCCTTTACATTAACGTTTGCCTGTGATTTTACAAAAATACACTTCAGTTCATGAAAAACATCACATGAGAGGGTTGGGGCTGGGTGGAAGGGGGCAAAGGGAGGAAAACTGGGGACATCTGTAATAGTGTCAACAATACAAAATTGAAAAAAAAGAAAAACAGCACATGGACACACGGATATCACTTCAAATACCTACAATCAATCTGTAAGAGTTAGATGATTATTAAAAGTTTGAGAAACACACAGGCCACATTTCATGCTCTTTTTTGTATCTCAAATTATGACAAGGATATCATTTATTTCTAGTTTAATATTAGCTGGCAATAATCACATTTTATTTCTTTCATATCAATACACATGTACAGTATTTTATTCTGTAACTGAGTTGATAATCTGAATGAAAATTAATTATCTCAACTATTGTTTTTAGTTAAAATTCTAATCACAGCTGGTATGAAGTCGAGTTTACTCTCTCTAAGGATGATGTCCTGGTCAGCATGGGAGAAATTAATGTGGGATACCAAGTAAACACCGGTCAAGAGCAAGGTTTTCCTTCAGATTGAACTTAAAGTATGAATCATTACACATTGTTTCCAGACAGAACATCTAGATTTATTAAAAACCATTTTGGTATGAACCTTTCCATTCTGTTCACTGTGATTTTTCCTCCCCACTTCTCTCAGATATATAGCAAATTGGTTTGCAATATTCATCTGTTCAAAATTTAAACTCAGGAAAAAAGTATGTAAACTTCTCTGAAAAGCAGTGTTACCCATTTTTATGCAAAATAACTGAAAGCATTATTTCCTCATGCCTGAAATGAACCTTATGTATGTTTTTATTAAAGGAAAACTTTTGCCTCATTTAAGCTAAGTCTAACTAAGCAAACTCACTTGTGTAAGTAAAATAGGCCCATAAAGTAATTTATTTTTCATTAGAAGTAGAAAAAGTAAGTTTCATGGCACTGCCCACTGTCCTTGTAGGTACCATGCATTTGGTGACTTATATATTTATCTCTGTCATGCCATTATTATTTTTTCATGTAAATCATAATGAAAACAGAGACTTTGTGACCAAATCAGAATGCAGTATTTGTGATGTAGTTAAAGTGAGCTGTTAAATTCAAAATATGGTTGGTATTCTGCCTTAAAAGATGTGTACTGTAGAACCCTATGACAAAAGTTTGAGTTAAAGGGAAAAGGCACAAGAGTCCATCCTGACAGATTTATTTGAATACACACACGCTTACTCACACAGGAAACACAATTACACTCAGAGTAAAATAAAATCATTGATTAAAGAGTGCTTTTTGTATCTAGATTTCATTGTAACAATTGGAAGAAAATTGATGGATGATGTGGTGCGCAGTCCACAGCACTTTGCCTCTGGGCTCGCATCGGTGACTGGCACGGTCAGCTCTCTCCAGCCGTTGTTTTCATTATTTCGACCAGGGTCGACCAAACTACCACAGGAGACGTTTTTGAGCGTTTCACATATACCAAAACACAGAAGTGAGACAACAGCTGAGATCAGTCCACTCAGTGACTCAGACCCTTACAAAGCCACTTAAATGAAGCCAGTGCCTCATTTTCTGAGCAGCTTTGATTCAATCAAGATACTATCTCAGAAAATGAATGTATTTAATAATGACAGTGAGAAAATATTCCAAGAGAACTTTTTCTCCAGTGTCTAAATAATTAATTTACCAACATAAGAAATACTGCATATTTTTTAGCAAATTAAATTGGTGTGCTGGCTTTCCAAAAGACGGATAAAGCCTAATTCTTTGCCTGGCATTCATCTTTAATGATTTGGCCCCAAATTACCTTCGCTATCAGCTTCTTACCCTTCTTGGGTACCTTAATGTAGCTAAACTATCTAATAAGCCTGAATCTCATCTCAATATCATTGAACAAACATGCCCCTCATCTTGGCCACATGCTTTCCCTCAAGCACTGATCTCCAGGCACTGTATCTATCAATCCTGTCAAAGTTTGAGGTCCAATTTAAAGGATGCCTCTGAGTCTGTGAGTGCTTACTATGCTACATTTTGTGCTAAGTGTTTGATATATATTTTTTATTTTAATCTTTACAATCACTTTGCAATGGTATCCATAATAGCTATTACCATTAAGTACTTACTACATGGTACCAAGTGTTTTTTAGCACAATTGTATTTAATTCTCACAACAAGCTAGTCTGCATTCCCCATGCTACAGATGAGGAAGGGTGAGGCTTTGGATGTTAATTGTGGGAATTAGGAACTCCAGCTCTACGGTCTCAACCTGTATCCCAGCTCCACCACTTGCATCTTTCTAAGCAGCAGTTTCCTCAAATGTTAAGTGTGTGTGTGTGTGTGTGTGTGTGTGTGTGTGTGTCTAACAAGAGCTCTTTCACAGAACTGTCATAAGCACGCAATGAAATCACCCACATAAAGCATCCCGCATAACATCTAGCACACAACATGAACTTGCTGGGCATTAGCTACTATTCCTTTTAGCTCTCCTCACAATATGTAGCATAGTGTTTCACATACTGGAGAAACAAAAAATGTATCAGTAATTAGAGAATGCTCCATCTTTTCTTAAAATGAATTTCTTTTACAAGTCAATTTAGCAAAGCAGTTTGTGTCCCATAAATTTCAGATCATTAGAAAGCAAGATGTAAATTCAAACTGCATATGGCTTGAGCACGCTGATGCAGCTTTCCTCTCACCTGCTGCTGAAAGCAGCACAAGCAGTGTGGGGATGGGGCTCGAGCTTAACTTCAGAGGGGCTGGGAAAGCTATTTGCTTGGAAACACTCCTGGGTGTCAGAAGGCATAATATTCTACTCAAGTACATTATCTGTAACATTAGAAAGTTGATAAAATAATCAGCACCTACCTCCAAAAAGTCTCCTTTAAAAAGCTTAATAATTTTAAAAAATGAAAACATGCAGGTACAAACCAAACACAAATTTTCAATTTTATTATAATCAAAAAGGACCATATAATTCTAAATTCAATTCCAGCATTTTACTTAAAATGTATGCATAAATTTAGGCAATTTCTAAAGGTCAACTTTCCTATCTTTTAACAGGAATCAATATGTAAAAGGTTTTAATTTTAAATTTACTGCAAAAACTACAAGAAAAACTTGAAGAACACTTTGTTGATACTGATACCTTTAGAGTTGCTCTTCTTTTTGGATATTTGCATATCTTAGGATGTAATCACCATGTTACCATGCAAAGTCACCATACTATTATTCACTATATTCCCCCTCACCTTTGTCACCATACCTCTACCCTCCGCACATCCCCCCGACAGAGAGCCCAGGAATAAACTCTTGCTTATATGGTTAATCAATCTACAACAAAGGAGGCAAGAATATGCCATAGAGAAATGAGAGTCTCTTCAATAAGTGGTATGGGAAAACTGAACAGATACATGCAAAACAAAAAACAAAAAACTGGACCACTCTCTTACACTACATAAAAAATAAACTAAAAATTGACTTTTACTTAAATGTACAACTGAAACCATTGAACTCCTAGAAGAAAACATAGGTAATAAACTATTTCATATCATTCTTAGGCATGTCATTTCGGATATGTCCCCTGGAGCAAGGGAAAAACAAAAGCAAAAATAAACAAGATGTCAAACTAAAACATTTCTGCACAGCAAAGGAAAACCATCAACAAAACAAAAACACAATCTTCTGAATGAGAGAAGATATTTGTAAATGATATATTCGATGAGGGGTTGATGTTCAAAATATGTAAGGAACTCATACAACTCTATAACAAAAAAATAAACAATCCAGTCAAAATACAGGCAGAGGGCCCTGGCTGGTGTAGCTCATTGGATTGAGCGCAGGCCTGCAAACCAAAGGATCATGGTTTGATTCCCAGTCAGGGCACATGCCTGGGTTGCAGGACAGTTCCTAGCAACAGTTCCCACAGGGAATGCACGAGAGGCAACCATACATTGATATTTCTCTCCATCTCGCCTTCCCTTCCCCTCTAAAGATAAATAAATAAAATCTTAAAAAAAATACAGGCAGAGGACATAGACATTTCTCAAGAGGCATCTGAAAAGATTCTCAATGTCACTAATCATCAAAGAAATGAAAATCAAAACCATGGTGAGATATCATCTCACACCTGTCAGAATGGCTAGTCGGAATGGCTATTGTCAACAAAAGCCAGCATTGGCCAGGAATGATGGATCTGGGCTACACCGTGCTACTGTGCACCATAGGTTTCCTTAGACAAATAGTTTAGGTGAAAGGCAAATATAACTTTGTTTGGAAAGACAGAAGGAGTTTTGGTGTTGGATAAAATGTTGGGAGTTCCATATAACTTAGGTTATTCATGACATAGATCATCTTTTGATATTTCCATGTTATCTACAGTGGCAACTTCTGTGCTAGAATCTAGAAATACAGTGATAAAGTGTAGTTTAGGATTCTCAATTCAAGGTTGTCTTGTGCTATATACCTCTTTTGAAAGAGTTAATACCATTTGAAACTCCATCATTAGCACTCTGCATATAACCATCTGAACGTGCATGCAAACCCACCCCACAAGATCCAACCCAATTAATACTCTGTGGAAAGCACAGCAAGGAAACAAGAAGTAAGACAACCAAGCTGTGTGTCAAGGAAGTAAAGCCTGAGTGTCCCTGTGCAGTTGTGTCCACAGGTACCTTAGACCTGCATTCTGGACCTCCTGGCTTTCTGCTGTCTTCAACTGATTGACAAATGGCAGCTATTTCTCTAGAAAAAAAAGAGCAACTTCCATCCTTCCAAAGTTTCCAGTAATACTCCTGCATTGGAGTCCAGAATGACCATGAAACCCTTTCAAAGCCTTAAGTGGATCCCTCATTTTTCTTCCTTGTTCCTTAACCCTCATGGGTATTACATCTGGGTCCCATGGAGATAACACAAACCCACCAATCCCTCTGTTGTGTACACTCAGGGCCCCTGTGGCCTCCCCTGCCAGCACCTGCCTTCTCAGCCTGACTGGTGTAGGGTGCTTGGTGAAGGCAGCATCTGTGCATCCCCAGCCCTCAGAAGGCAGGTGCAAGTCACATTTTAGGCACCCATATGGTTCTGAAGTAAATTGAGCTCTTAAAAGATGAAGCAGTTTAATCAGGTCTCATGAATCACAGTCAGATGCTCATCTCACCACCCATTTCTTTTTCCACCTCATTGTAATTAGAGATGCTCACACAAGTATATGTCTTGGACCCTGTGCTTCCCCCCAGAAGTTTCCACCACAGCATGTCGTACAAGTGTGATCCTTCCTTCTCCAGGACCCTGCTGCAAGCTCTGCAGGCAGAAAGTGTGTCTGCGCTGTTCTTTCTGTAATTCCCAGTGCCAGAGTGTGCCTGGGCTGGAAATCTGCTGGCTGACTGAGGTGTCCAAAGACATCTTGTCTGTACCTTGCACAGGATGTAACAGGGCATTGAACAAAGCACAGACCAACCAAGTCAAAGGTTAAGAGAAGAGAGGATGACAAAACTAGACTAACCTTATATTTAGCCTTCAAGAAAATCACCTAGAAACATTTAGGTAATCCACCCAACTCACAACAGCACCAGAATCAAGACTTGAAAGTTAAATCTCTACTGAGTGCCAATGAGCCCAGAATTGTTCCATTTGTGGTACAAAACTTTGGTTTTTAGACATGCAAAAAACTGAGACGCAGAAGACTAGAAAAACAATTCAAATTAGGAACATCAAAGCACTGATCAGTTGAAGGGAATTATTATGAATTCCAGGGGGATAAAGCTAGATAGTATCTATCTTGCACTCTGAAAAACATACTACTGAATTTTCAGCTGTATTTTTTAAAATCAAAATATACTACCAAAACAGAATTACTTAGAAGGTATGTGACAACGGTGATGAATCTGTCACGTGTACATTAATGGCTATTAAATTTGTACGTTTCACCTTTCTAGGCTTGTTTTGTTGACAGAACAGTTTCTAAAAATTCATAAGGCTGGAGGTCAGTTCAAGTCTCCCCCTCACCCACCCCTCTACAGAGTCACGACCACTACGCCACAGCATTAGACCACCAAGCAATCGCAGCGTGCACAGGCTCTGGACCCTTGTTAACGCTATCAAACATCACATTTAATCAATTACTTCCCCTCCCTTCCCATCATTTTCATTGGATCTATATCACAGGCGGCAAACACAAGGCCTGTGGGCCAATCTGCTTTGTTTTATCCAGCCCAGCACCTTGTTTCTACCTGGCTGCAGCACTGAGCTCTCACTTAGCTGTTAAGGACTAGTTACATCTACACAGTCCTAAAATTACATTCGGTATTTGTCTTTCACTGCCTGGCTTATTTCGCTTAGCATGATACTCTCCAATTCCTTCCATGCTGTCGCAAAGGGTAGGAGCTCCTTCTTTCTTTCTGCTGCATAGAATTCCATTGTGTAAATGTACCACAGTTTTTTGATCCATTCATTAACTGATGGGCACCTAGGTTGCTTCCAGCACTTGGCTATTGTAAATTGTGCTGCTATGAACATAGGGGTGCATAGATTCTTTTGGATTGGTGTTTCAGGGTTCTTAGAATATAATCCAAGCAGTGGAATTGCTGGGTCAAAAGGTATGTTTATTTTTAGTTTTCTTAGAAAATTCCATACTGTTTTCTATAGTGGTTGTGCCAATCTGCAATCCCACCAACAGTGCACTAGGGTCCCCGATCTCACCTTTAACAGGAAGCTAATCAACAAAACAAAGAAACAAGCATAATATAAACAAAGACACTGAATTTGAGAACAATCTGACAGTGACCAGAGTGGGACGGGAGGGAATTTCGGGGGAAAAGGGGAACGGTTTAGAGCAACAAGTATAAAGAACTCATGGACAAAAACTATGGGGGGTGGAAATGGGAGGAAGGTGGGGAGGGCTGGGGTGGTGGGCTGGGGTGGGGTAAAAGACAGAAAACTGTACAATATCAACAATTAAAAAATACTGATTAAAAATAAATAAATAAAATAAATAAATAAAATTACATTCGGCCCTGTAAAGGCAACTGCAAGGCAATGTGGACCCCGGTGAATATGAGTTTGACACCCCTGATCTATATGCTGACTTCCCAAGTTCCTAAACAATTGGAGCATCCTAGTGGTACACAGTCATTACAGGAGAAATGGGCACGACTGAAGACGATCACCAGCCAGCCCTGCCTTGACCATAAACAACAGGCAGAGACTGGGCCTGAGAACCAACCTCATCCCCCTAATGGGATGTGGAAGCCCCCTGAAGCTACATCATCATTGTACAATAAACTAAAAAAAAATTATTTCTAGATTAACTGCTAATTAGCAGTAATTTCTTTAATCAATGCATCTTTGGTCTCACCCATTCTCTAGGTTCTACAGGTGTTATACAACCACCACGAAGTTCTTAAGATGACAAGAATAAGCAAGGAGCCAGGGCATGTGTGCCTTCTGCTTCTTACCCACCCACCACGCTTAGCCCTTTCCAGTCAGTCCACCTAGCAGCCCCTCTAACAGTGAAACCCAGTGCACATGCTTTCCTATAAGCTTCCCACCAAGGGAGTCATGTGTTTCTGAATACTAGGTTAAAAACATCTGTGCGCAAACAGAGCGGCATCCACTAATGTTCAATATGTACTCCATAACATTCTAACACAGATATATTGTTCCTGGAAGATTGTTATGAAATGAAAGGGAGTATGTTATAAATTTATGAATGAAAAACTACTTCCATCACTTTGTTATCAGCACCATCCATTCATTCAATAAGTATTTCAGAGCCTTCAATTATAAACGAATGGGTAAAGGTATTTTATTGCTTTCCAATTAACTGCTATGTATTCACTCACTCATATACCGATTCATTTTCTCAAAAAATATTCATTGAACTCCAGGTATATATTAGATCCTGAGCACATGAATAAATGTATAGCTCCAATTTCCAAAGCGATTCTGAGGCTGATTAAAATTTGAGAGTCACTTGTGACACTGGCTAGAAGTCAGGATTTTTGTATCTTACCCTAAGAGACTTGGCTCTGTTAAGAATGGGATGTGAACCAGGAACCCACACTTTTATCAAGCACCTCCAGGTGATTCTATTGCAAGTAGCCTTTACACAGTGGTCTAAGAGAACTCAGAATACCCATAGAAAGAAATATTCAAGGATGCACCTGAAAGTCTAAATCAGTGCCAATGAACAGCGGGAACTGCCCTGCCTAGTTTCAGAAGTTGTAATCCCCAGTGGCTAAGGCTGAGTAAAAAGACCTTGGGACCATAAGCCATTAAGGAGACAAAACTTATCTCCCTGGCAGGGGGGCCTCCTCTGCCCCCTTTTACTTCACCCTGCTTGGCCCCAGATTGATGACTGATTAGCCAATGACAGGTAAGATTCCTCAAGGGAGGGGTGACCTAAGATAGGCACAGTTGAGAAGGGGCCCTCAGGGAAGGACTTGGGGGGGGGGCTATAGAAAAAGGTGGTGATGGACTCTCACCCCTCAGCTTTGACATAGCCTGAGTCCTCAGTCTGTCTATGAGAAGTCTCCTAATATCTTGGTTGCCTTACTTCCCCTGCTTGACTTAAGCATAAAATAATGCCTTAAGCCTGAAACAATGCTGGAGGTGAGTGTGGCCCTATGCTGGAAAGGGAGGGTTCCCTGGGGCGATGGGCCTAAGAAAGAATGCATAAAATCCTATGAAACCTACTTTGCTAATATCCTCAATTTAAATAATAAGGGTCCAAGCATGAAATGAGTTTGTTTCCCCAAAGTTTTATGGCCCTTTAGCTAGCTGACTCTGACTCAAAATAAGCCCTCAGAGTTCTTTGAATGTTATCTATTGTTTGATCATTACTGCCTGACAATGATTGATGAGCTATACTATATACACCCTGTATTCCTATGCAAATTAAACCCAATAAAAGCCCATTGAGGAAAAGGCTCCTGGCCCTTCTCCTTTGAGAGATTGGCCACCCTTCTTCCCCAAGTAGATCCTGTCTTGGTAGACTTATTCTCATCCGTGGCAGATGGGGGAGGCTCTGTGGATGGAGCATTTCCCCTGCCGCCCCAGAACAGGACTATAGCAATTCACTGGACTGAAAACCCAGCCACAGGTGTATGCAGAAGGCAGGCCTGAGAGTGATCATGAAAAGTGAAAACAAGAAAAATGGGAAAACATAGGTTTAAGGCAAGCTATAAATGCTCCTCTGGATATATAACCAGGGAATCCACTTAACATAGCAAGTATGGTGTGCCAGACTGCCAGAAATCAGGACCTTGGTTTTTTAAATCTCAATCTTCCCAAAGAATTCTTTAGAACCACCTAGGCTGCTTGGTTCTAAAGAATATAATATCTCAATTTTAGGAGACAGACTTACAAACACCGATTTCTCTAATAATAATTTATTGAAATTAAAACATTATTAGATTTTAGAGTTCATGCAATGCTCTTATTTAATAACTGCCCAATCTAGGGACCAGAATGGCCTTGTGACTAGGACCAGATCACACATTTCATGAAAGACAGGACTAGGGCTAGAACCCATGTCTCCTGGCTCCCAGTCATCCAATACTCTTCGCAATCCTCAAATTCTAAAGGTCAACATCTGAACTGGCCTCTAGGTCCTCCGCAAAAGCCGCATCCTGAGCTCTGATGCAGGTTCGCACAGTCTGGACCAAAGGCATTGGGGGGAAGCAATTTAATTTTCTAGAAATTAATTAAAACGTGTATTTCTGTAAACAGCTGGTATTACATATATCACCATTTGCTGTATTACAGTGACCATTACTTCTAAAAATACTGAAGCTTCTCTGATGGAATTGGGTCCAAGATTGATTCTTAGCTGGCAACCTATACAAAGCCTTGTTTCCCATGGAAGATCTATAGAAGCACAGCTGGCAAGATTTCATCCATTAATACTTAGTGCCCAATATGCAATTCTCCCTTTAGCTGTACAAAACTTAGCCAAAACTTTTTGCTGGAAATTAAAACTACCCACTCAAAAAAAAAAAAAAAAAAAAAAAGTCCAAAGAAGCTGCTGAGTTTCTGCCTTCAAATATATGTTATTACTCTACCATCTCTCATCTTAAGATCATCATCAAATTGGAGTCAAAAGGTTTAAAGTCACCAAGAGAAGCTGTATCTCATTACGTGGGACCCAGACTTCTACATACTTATACACATAAGTTGAGACACACACACAAAGATTAAGTTACCTGTCCATCTCCAGAACTAGAGATGTATTTCTGTGCATGGGATTGTGTTTGAGAAACAGACTGATGATTCTACTCCACTTGCAGCCAGTGAGAAGATTGTATTTGGGTTGGGGATATTTAGGGAGGTGAGGGACAGACAGAGGAGTCACATACATCTTGAATGCCCATGTGCCAGGGACAGCGCTAACTGCTTGATCTAGTTTGGCTCCTTTAAACCACAACCCATAACTCTGAGTGATATAGTCATGTCCAAAAGAGGAAACTGAGACACAGGAGAGATTAAGGTTCCCATAGTGACAAAGTCACGTCTCCAATATTCAATGACTTGTGCTTCATACTGCAGAAACACTAAGGACAGCACTCCTTCGACCCAAGAGAACTCAGCGCTCCTCTAACTCCTGCACACACTTGTCTTCACAGCGGCCCATGCAATGGCTGGAAAAAATTAAGAAATGTAAGGTACAAAGAGGTGAAAATACAGCAGAGGAGAGGCTAAAGCCATACCTTCCCAGAGCACTGCGGTATCACTGAGTCACCAGAGCAGCAAAAAAAAAAAAAAAAAAAAAAAAAAATAGCTCATGTACCAACAGCCACACACAGCCACTCTAGATGCCAGGTGTCTTTTCAGCTAAGGCCATCTGGAACTATCTCAGGAGGTTTCCCCAGTTTTTATCCTTTGTTTACATGGTTAGCACAGAAGGATGAAGGGGTATGGTAGGGTAATAAATACCTTTACCATCTCAGAATGCTATCAGAACACAGCCACAGCAATTTATTTTTTTAATTGAAAATATTCACACCATTACATACAAATTACACTACCGGAATTAAAAATCCCTAATCTTTAAGTTTATATTTTCCACACCAATGTGGCCACATTAACAATACCTTGTAATTATATTTTTAAGATTTTATTTATTTATTTTTAGAGAGAGGGGAAGGGAAGGACAAAGAGGAAAGAAACATCAGTGTGTGGTTTCCTCTCACGCACCCCCTACTGGGGACCTGGCCAACAATCCCAGCATGTGCCCTTTGGTTGACAGGCCCCTGTTCAATTCACTGAGCTACACCAGACAGGACAAGTAAATACCTTGTCATTATGATTGCCGTATTTTTCAGACTGTAAGATGCACCTTCCCCTCAAAATTTGGGAGAAAATGGGGGTGTGTCTTATAGTCCAAATGTAGCTTTATATTTACATTGGTGAAATATTATGTTATTTATGCTATTAAATATTCTACCACATTTTTTGCTTCAAAAATTTTTTCCTATTTATCTCCTCTAAAACCTAGGTGTGTCTTATGGTCCAAAAAATACAGTATTTAATTATTAGTGCTAATTGAAAAAATCAGATAACAGATGGGGTCTGTTTATATGCCACTTTTCTTTCTCCAGCTGAGTCACTGTAGGCAAGAAGGTCAGTTTCTGGCCTTCACTTCAGAACAGCTCTCAGCTGGGCTACAAATGGAGAAATCAGCAGAGTGGCTGGAGATTGAGCACATTCTAAGAGCTCTGCCATTATTCCCCAAAGGGCAAGCTAGTCCTCTGCCTCTCAGAAGATGAGCTGAAGGTGGCTCCTGGGCACTAGCTAAGCTTTCCGAGACTTTTGTCACTGGGAGACAAACAAGAGGGAGCAGAACTGGAGGATGTCTTGTTGGTGGGTGCTAATAAGAAAACCACAGTTGGTGTTTTTGTTCTTCCAGTGTATTGAAAGAACACTGGCTTTGGAATCTGGCAGGTTTTACTTGTCATCCAGTTCCTCTATTGAATGGCTGGAACACATTTAATGTTTACAGCCTACCTTACAGGGTGCTCATGAGAATCAGATGAAGGGAGGTATGCAAAGCACACAGTCCTGAGCTTCACAGACTCCAGGAAAAAGAAGGCTGTCCTGGCTCAGAGCTCGGCCACGAAAGCAAGTGGGAGCAGGTGAGAAGGGAAGACAAGACCAAAATGACAGTCAGGAGAGGCCGTTTCCAAGGCCCGCCTTCCTTAGACTCTTCCGTAAATTAAAGGATTTAGGAACCTATGACAGGCAAAGCCAGTCCTCCCACAGAAGGTGGAAAAGACATATCGGAGGCCGTGCTTTGTAGCAGGGCTGTCAAATACTGAGAGAATCTGACGAATGCTATGGAAGCTCCTCCTCCGAAAAAAAATATATTTATATATACCGATAACATTCTGCTTTTAGCTTCAGGGGGTCCACCGATTCCCTAAGAACTCCTGATTTAATGACCCTCAATTTACTGGTGATGGTTAGCTGGTGTGTGCCTGGATGTAACTGCACTAGATTGCCATTGTTTTACTTTTAAAAACAAGAACAACAATAACAAAAATACCTCTGTTTGAAAAAATCCAAGCACATGAAGCCTTTAACAAAGTAACAAAAACAAATGTAGAGCAGGAAATATTAGAGAAGAGAACACGGCTCAACTACAGCCTTTCTGAAGCCCTGCTTCAGGATCTGTGAAGCTCCCAGAAGGGGCCCTGCGTGGTTCTCTAACCTCAGGTCATCTCCTCAGCTGCCTGTCACAAAGGTCCCCCTCAATACCACTGATTTGGTATGGTGTTTCCAAATCTGCCCTTGGGCCAGAGGGAATCTGGAAATATTCATACGAGGTGAGATCCCGACACATGGAGGCAATAACAGGAACAGGTAGATGCCAGATAGAGGTCAGAACCCATCCCAGACCTGCACCTGCTGAGGCAAATAAACACTGGCTCCCACAGGCTCCATCTGCTGTGTCCTAGGGCCAGAACCTCCCTCTGTGAACCAAAACCAGAGAAACAAGTGATAACTCTCTCCCCACCCCCTCCCCCTGCAAGCGAGCCTATCAACTCAGATAAGGGAGATGGTGAGGAAGTCCAAAATAAAGACAAGGAGAAAAGAACATATTTTCTGCTTTGCTCTATCAACCACAGTGAGACTGATTTGAACAGTTTTCCCTAATTGTCTTGGGGGTAACCCTGGGGTTGGGACATATTCCCTGGGTCTGGTTGTCCCTGAGGACACAGAGTGACCTCGGCCTCTCTCTCACACCAAAAAAGTATATCCCCCTCACGTGACACCCATATAGGATGCTAATTAAGGAGGAAGAAATCTACCCCAACTCTTACCCCCGGCAAGTTCCATTCCTCGACCACTTCTAAAGGGCTTACTTGCCATGTTCAGTCTTTGAATTTCCAAGACCAAGGTGAATGAATATGGAATGGAAGGACGGAAAGGCTGGGCTGAAGTCCTGCCACTTACAAGCTGTTTCCCCTTTGGTAAGTTACTCTCTTTGCCTAGTTTCCTCACCTGTAAAATGGAATTAATCCCTCCCTGATTACCACACAAGGCTACTGTTGAGAGGACCCCATGATGAGAAACATCGGAATACTTTTTAAATAGCTCCATACAAAATAAAATAAAAAGTAAAAAATAAAATAAAATAAAATGCTCCAAACTGTAAGAAAATGTCAGAAACCATCAGGTAAATTGGTGGGGGTGCGGGTGGGGGACAATAAGAGAAGATGGATCGTTCAAAGCCACACAATTATGATCCTGCTCACTCGTACAGCAGTACAAGGTGGGGCTCCCAGACCAGGATCCAGGCAACAACAGACATGAACTAAATGTCATCCATAGGCTGCCCCCACCCTGGGAACCAGGACATCCTCCCCTCACCTTCTCCCCTCGTGTATCCACACACAATGACCCAATGTTAAAGGAAGGACTGAACAGCCTGGTGAGAAAGCATGACAACTAAAGGTACAGGCATGCGAGAGGACCAGGACATGTATGTTCATTAGAACGCAGGTCAGACACCTCCCAAAAGATGGCCAGAGGGAAAGGACCATCTGTCCAGCTAACTCTAGCCATGGCTCATGAATAAATTAACTACAAGAACAATCTTCATCTCAGACATACTCTGAATATACTCACATATTATTCATATACCAATTGTTTATCAAAACTTCCCTTATCCATTACCCCAACATTTCTACTTGATCCAAAATTCATTGGCCAAGCTGTTGGCAGTTTCCAAAACCCTGGCCCAACATGTCACACAGCCTAGAGGATCACTGAAACCACACACCTGAAAGTACTGTTCCCTTCCTCCACCAAAAGGAACCTGGCCTCCTCAAAGAAATGCCTGATTTCACGGATGGGGCAGAGTAGGTACAATGGAAGCCTGAAACATCTCATTGCACCAGAAAGCAAAAAAAAGTTCTCAAAAAATTTTGGGGACACAATACATGGACACAAGAGTCAGTCTGAAGGGGCTTCCACTGGCCAACTCTGACACAATCTGTGCATCAGAGAAACCGAGTTCAGCCCTGGCTGGTGTGGCTCAGTGGACTGAATGCCAGCCTGTGAACCAAGAGGTCACTGGTTCAATTCTCTGTCATGGCATATGCCTGGGTGTGGGCCAGGTTCCCCTTTGGGGGCGTGCAAGAGGCAACCAACTGATGTTTCTCACACATCAATGTTTCTCTCCTTCTCCTCCCTTCTTTCCCCTCTCTCTGAAAAGAAATAAGTAAATCTTTGAAAAACACTGAGTTCAGTAGTGATTAGAAACCACTGGAAGACGGGAATTCACGAGTCCACACCAATACCAGATGAGAGATAGACAGGTGGACGGACAGACAGACATCAAGGGAGAGTTCCTGATTCCAGCGCAATGCTGAAAGCTGACTGCTAAATGTGAAAGGAGTACTGAGTTGAAAGGTTATGGTTCTGCACTTACTACAGGAAAGAGTGGACCCAGTAAAAATCACCAGTGGACACTAAACATTGTCATTGATTTTGATGAGGAGAAAACCTGCAAGATCTTAAAGTGTTTCCTTAAATATTGGGAGGCAAAAGAAGACAGTAATTATACAGTCAAGAAATTAGACAACACCTTGACAGAGTGATGGAAGTCATCCCCACCGATGGGCATCACTTACCTCCAGATGTGATGTCCTGAGAAGGACACAGTATCACCTATTAAATATCCCAACTGACTTATATTTAAATCTTTTATCCACCTTGAATTTATTTTTGTGTGTGGTGTAAGTTGGTGCTCGAGTTTCATCTTTTTGCACGTAGCTGTCCAGTTCTCCCAACACCACTTGTTGAAGAGGCTATTTTTGCTCCATTTTATGTTGCTGCTCCTTTTGTCGAATATTAATTGACCGTAGAGACTTGGGTTTATTTTCGGACTCTCTGTTCTGTTCCACTGGTCTATGTGCCAGTTTTTGTGCCAGTACCAGGTTGTTTTGATTACAGTGGCCTTGTAATACAGTTTGCTATCAGGTATTGTGATCCCTCCTATTGCTCTTCTTTCTCAAAATTGCTGCAGCTATTTGGGGTTGTTTATGGTTCCATATAAATTTTTGAAGTGTTTGTTCTATGTCTGTGAAATATGCCATTGGTACTTTAATAGGTATTGTATTGAATTTGTAAATTGCTTTGGGTAGTATGGACATTTTGATGATATTAATTTTTGGATTATATCCTAAGAACCCTGAAACACCAATCCAAAAGAACCTATGCACCCCTATGTTCATAGCAGCACAATTTACAATAGCCAAGTGTTGGAAGCAACCTAGGTGCCCATCAGTAAATGAATGGATCAAAAAACTGTGGTACATATACACAATGGAATTCTATGCAGCAGAAAGAAAGAAGGAGCTCCTACCCTTCGCGACAGCATGGATGGAACTGGAGAGCATCATTCTAAGCGAAATAAGCCAGGCAGTGAAAGACAAATAGCATATGATCTCACCTTTAACAGGAACCTAATCAACAAAACAAACAAACAAGCAAAATATAACCAAAGACATTGAAATTGAGAACAGGCTAACAGTCACCAGAGGGGAGAAGGGAGGGAATTTCAGGGGAAAAGGGGAAGGGTTTAGAGCAACAAGTATAAAGGACACATGGACAAAAACTATGGGGGGTGCAAATGGGAGGGAAGTAGGGAGGGCTGGGGTAGGAGTAAAAGACAGAAAACTGTACAAGATCAACAATTAAAAAAAATACTGATAAAAAAAATGTCCCAAGTGAAATTGTATAACCAGAAACTAATCATTAGAAAACATAAAAAAAAAAAAAAAAAAAAAAAAAAAACCTGAGGACCATTCTGCTGTTTTTTTAGAACTAAGAGATATATATCTTAAAAACTGTCAATGTTCTAAAAGATAAAACAAGACTGCTGAAGTGTTTCAGCTTAAGAAAGCTCATGAATGAAATGAAAAGAAATACTTCATTCTAGACTAGATCCTGTACTGGAGGGCACAATATTATAAAAGGCCTCATTGAGTTAACTAGCCAAGTTAGAATATTGTTAGATTTATTTTTTTAAAAAAAGCAACGAATATTAAAGCTAAATGTACTGAAGTTGATCATCATACTGAGTTTATATGACAGACTATCCCAATTCTTAGAAAAAAATATTTAGATATTTGGAGGTAAAGGTATGATGTATGTAACATCTTCAAAATGGGTCAGAAAAACATTGTGTGTATACGTAGGTTTGTAGGATGAAATGATAAAGCAGTAAATGGGGTTAAATTTTAAGAGCAGGTGATTCTGGATAGAAGGTATGCAGGTATTCTTTGTACTTTCTGTAAGATTAAAATTATTCCCAAAGAAAAAGAAAAAACAAACAAGATACACTCATGCTCTCATCCTCTGATTACAGTACATTGTTCTTCAAACATTAAAATGTCTTATCATTCAAAACATCATTTTATTCAAAATTTCCTACTTCTTTTCTGACTTTTTCATGGGGGCTCTTCACATCATTCCCCCAAATCAGTAGGTCTCTTGTTCTCAGTCTACACACTGGCCTATGAAGTCTCTCGTTCACATTTGAGGTTTGAACCGTGCATGAACATGACACCACTTGAGTCCTTATTTCCAACCACTCTCCTTCCTAGATTCCTACAAGCTCCTCAAACACAATCCAGCACAGCCAGGACACAGGGTCTAGACCTGGGGGACATTCAGCCATAGCTTGGGATCTGATAAAAGTAACATCATAAGACACCAACCCCTTAATCCTCGCTCTTACTTGCCACTTAGGGCCCTTGCAGATGGAAGGGAAAGGAGAAAGAATAGAACCAGTGATTTATTTCACTCTTCCAAACAACCACAAGCTAAAGGAGAATGATTGCCAAAAACTTCAAGAGAAAAGGAAGACTGAGAAAAGAGCAGGTATAATTTCAGTCTGCAATGCAAGAGTGAGTAGAGTCTTCAATCTCAAAAACCACAGCAGGAGATATCCCAATTTCAAGTCTTTATTCTCAGGTACCAAGCACATACCCTGCAAAACAAAGGACCAACAGGTGAGGCTTGAGCTCCATCATTCTTTACCCACCATGGCTGCCTCTAACCTTCCTCCTTTTGAAAATTAGAAATCAAAGGCACCCACTTTATCAGGAAAGAAAATAGGCCTGGGGCTGCATCAGAAAACTGCAGGTATTAGCCAATCTCAGTTAATACTCTTTTACACCTTCAGTTGGTTTCACTTGTTTTTAAACTTTATAGACAGATAAAAAAATAAGTTGAGGGCATGTATAATGGAACAGAGGCCGTCCTACAGGTAGAGGCTGAATCTGGAAACAGGAGTTTTGTCACTCACAAGTGGCCTGAGCACCCAGTTCCAAATGTCCCTTTCACTATGGAAACACTTTTAATCCAACTACTTCTTTAGAAATCCTCTCCCTCTTAAGAAAGCTACTGAAATCACTACCCAGCCCCTGGCAAATCTCTGACTAAGAACTGGAAGCCATCCTCCCATTTGGACATTGCAGATGGCTTATTTGCATATCACCATTCTCCTACTGATATTATTTAGGGGAGTATGGGAAGAAGCAGATGGGTGGACAAACTTTTTTTTTTTAATGTGTCACTCTGGTGAGTAACCAGGCTAATAAGTAATCCATAAATAATCAACTTTCATAACAACTCACAATGCAAATTCATTAAAAGGTCACAAAGAAAAGATCAGTATGAATGCAGAATGACCAACAGAGAAATAGCCTGATTCTAGTTTTCCAAAAATTTACATTTGGAAATAATCTAAAAAAGCCAGATCCCATGGCTCTAGAGGCAGGAATTAGTAACTTCAATAAAATTACACAAAACAGGCATGGTGGATATGGAATATCAAGATGAAAAAATTATAGAAATTAAATGTTGGACAGTGAATTCTTTACTGGGCAAAGTGGAAAACAAAGTAGAAAAACTAAGACAGTTTCAGATAATTATGGTAATAATTTTGAGCAAAAGTCATTGTCATGTTGCTCCAAATAACCAGACAATTTAAAGTAAAATTTGTTTTTGGTCCTGAATTATCCACATAATAGCTTTAATTCTCCATTTATCACAGAGAGACAGGCAAAATGTACACTGAAAAATAGCCATCTTACAGTCAATTCCAGCTGTCTCTCACACCTACAGCCAGACTTTGGCAAACTTAATCGCAAATAACTTTAAAATGTCATCCTAGCATCAGTACTTTGACAGAGTTAAAGAACAATGCTCATCATCTCCATGCTCTTATCTGATGAGATTTGTAAAAATTCTTGACAATATTCTGTGTGAATTCTTGGCAATATTCTGTGTGAATTAGGTATTGATCATAATGAAATAAAGACAGGGTATACAAAGTCATCCTATTTTAGTGATTATGGAATTTGTTATACAAAGTAGGATGTGAATGATGGAGTCACAGAGATCATCAGGACAGCATTCAACACATGGGCCAACTGAGAGGTAAACTCTGCATTTACTTGGTGGATGTTAAGCTAGCACAAAAAAAGGTAATTCACAATACGCACTTAGATCTAGTAATCTTAGTTCTAATCTACCTTCATGGAAATAATCATTCCTGAATGCTTAAAGTGTTTCATGCACAAAGACATTAACTGTAAAATTATCTATAAGAAAGAAAAAATGTCAATAACCCATCTATTCACAGATAATTGATTATGCAAATAATGGTACAATCACATTACAAAGTTGTGTATAGGCATTAAAATAAGTTTTAATTTTGTCAACATCTTTAAAAGGTACAAGGTTTTCTCATAAAGTAGACATTGTAGGTATTGAAATTATTTTTTGATAAAGAAACTTTGATAAAGAAACTACCATGGCAAATTTGGTGAGCTTCAAGGCTCACCAAATTTTTCCTGAACAATGTGGAGATAAGGGCCTTCCTAGCATCTCCATTTTTCAGATCCCTCCAATCTAACCAATCCAAAACTAAACTTATCTCCACCTCCCCTCTTTCTCCCCTGGTCTTCTCCAACCAATTCACTTTGCCACCATCTAGTAAGCCACTCACTCTGGAAAACTTAGGCTTGCCCCTCTTCCTTCTCATTCAGTCACCAAGCCTGATGAATCTCCTCTTGATAAATCTTTATGATATTTCCATTTCTCTCCAATCCCACTGCTTGACTGTCAGCTAAAGCCATCACTTTCTCAAGCCCAAAATACTGCACTAATCCCCCAGAGCTGCCCCTCAAACTGGCAAAGTCAGGCTTTGCTTGGGTTCTGACCCCAATTGAGCCACTCAGTAGCTGTATGTCTATGATCATGTTACTTACTTTCTCTGTGCTTCTCATCAGTTAATTGCAAATAATAATAGCTACATGCAAAAAAATGAAACTTGACCACAAACTTAAACCATACAAAAAAATAAACTCAAGATGGATAAAAGATTTAAATATAAGTCACAACACATAAAAGTCCTAGAGGAGAACATAGGCAGGAAAATCTCAGATATTCCACACAGCAAGAGTTTCAGTGATATGTCCCCTAGAGCAAGGGACATAAAGGAAAGAATAAACAAATGGGACTTCATCGAAATAAAAAGCTTCTACATGGCTAAATATAACATCAGCAAAATGAAAAGGGAACCAACCATACGGGAAAATATATTTTCAAATGACACTTCAGACAAGGGTTTGATCTCCAAAATACATAAAGAACTCACATGACTCCACTCCAGAAAGACAAACCACCCAATTAAAAAATGGACAAAGGACCTGAACAGACACTTCTCTAAGGAGAACATACAGAGGGTCCAGAGATATATGAAAAGATGCTCAGCTTCACTAGCCATTAGAAACATGCAAATTAAAAGCACAATGCAATAATACTACATACCAGTGAGAATGGCCATCATAACAAATCAACAAACAAGTTCTGGAGAGGTTGTAAAGAAAAGGGAACCCTAGTGCACTGTTGGTGGGAATGCAGACTGGTGCAGCCACTATAGAAAACAGTGTGGAATTTTCTCAGAAAACTAAAAATGGATCTACCTTTTGACCCAGAAATTCCACTGCTGGGATTATACCCTAAGGATCCTGAAACACCAATCCAAAAGAACCTATGCACCCCAATGTTCATAGCAGCACAATTTACAATAGCCAAGTGCTGGAAGCAGAGAAGAGGAGAGGGGAGAGGGATAATGGGGAAAAATTATCCCCCATTAATGAGGGAAGGGCCATCAAGGAACATGTATAAAGGATACATGGACAAAGCCAAAGGTTTGAGGGTAGGAGGCAGGGATGGGTAGGGGTGGGTGGGGGTGGGGGGAAAATAAAGATAATTGTACTCAACAACAATAAAAAAAGTATAATAAAAAAAAAAAATAACAGCAGTACCTACCTTACAGGGTTGTTGTGGGGGGTGAGTCAATATATGTAAGCAGTTAGAATATATGTAGTCAGACAGTGCCTGACACCTAAGAGGCACTACCAGGGTCTGCTATTATTGTTATTATAAATGTGCTCCTCACTGCATGCCCAACACAAAGTGTGGTGTGTGGCACATAGGAGATGCCCCATAAACATTTACTAAGTGGCTATTTTAGGCATGCACTGATCACATACTGATACTATGCTGACCAGAGTACCCCCTAATGCAGTATATACTCATTTCCTCCAACACTTCGTAATAATGTGAAATGGAGCCACAATTTAACATCATGACTCACACTGAAAAGAAAATGGCTGTAAATTCAGTTTTTTGAAATTTAAAGTTTTAAAAATCAGTTGTTCCCACTACTTAATTTGGGCGCTTTTGTTCCTGTGAAATTTGTTTTTATTTTTATTTCTAGTTCTCTGAAAAATGAAAAATCATACTAAATGTTCAGTCATCTGTCCATCTTCTCAGAAAACACCAGTTACTACATCTCGGAATCAGAAATAGAGAAAACCTATTTTAACAATCAATACTGATGAGGGTGAAGTGCTTGCCAATGGGAGCATAAACTGGTATGTTCTGCAGAACAGACGAAGAGTCTGTAAAAGTTACACACACGAATGATTCCCTTTAGAACATTCCCTAAAGAAATAATCAGAGATGTGGGCAAATATTTAGATATAAACTTGTTCATGCCAATGTTCTATTGTGAAAACAGCCTAAATGTCAATAATAGAAAACTGTTTAAATAAAATACAGTTCACTCAACTATTCTTCTAACTGTTGAAGCAGTCATTTAACAATCAGACTTTTGAAAAACACTCAAGACAAATATCTATGTCAAGCCACAGAGAGTGGTGCCCAGGGGTCGGGAGAGGTAGACTGTAAGGAAATAAAAACAGCGTCCCCATCTATTTCCAGCTGCTGAGATTGCGGATGATTTCCTTCTTTGTGCCAGAGTTCTAAGCTCAGCCCTGCCATTTCCTAGGTATGGGGTACTGGGTAGGCTACCATGCCAGTTTCCTCACTGGGAAACAACAACAGCATTTTGAAGATCGGTTAACACAGGTAATGTGCTGAGAACAGTCCCTGGCAAACAGCACTGCACAGATGAAATTCTTCTCAACACCCTTAAGTCATTTGGGGAATTAAAAAAATCAATAAACATTACTAACAGTTGCTAATTTCTTAAAAGAAACCAAATTTGGTGAAAATTTAGATCAATATATAAATTCACAATCCCTTATCAGATACCTTTGGGTCTTAAAATATTTCAAATACAACATTTTTCAGATTTTTAGAAAGATGATACAGTGCAGTGGGCATCGTATAAAACCAGAAGACAAGTCTACAATCAAACACACTGACCACAAGTCAATGCAGATGAGGTATTACTGTTAAATAAATTAAGACGGACCTTTATATTTTCAGAGCTTTTTAAATGGCAGAAATGTGAATAAGGGGTCCTGAATCTGGACTATCAAATACTAGTGTCATGAAAGCACAGCAGTCCACAGCGGCACGTAGCTGATATACATCACTTCAGATGCTTAGACAAGAAAATAATGACAATTTACTTGGTCCCCAACCCTGGCAGTGTCCCACTAGAGCAGATTTATCAATGGGGTACTGCTGGCATTTTGGACTGGGCGATTCTTTGTTGTGTTTCGTCCAGTGCCTTGTAGGATGTTTAGCAGCACCCCTTGTCTCTACCAAATGCCAACAGCACCTTCCCAGTTCTGAATAACCAAAATGTTCTCCAGACATGCCAAATAACCCCGGGAGAATAAGGGGAAGAAAATAATCCCCAGATGAAATCAGTGCACTAGAGGAAAAAAAATACCACTTTCCTCTCCGTATTCCACAACAGAACTCCAAACTGAAACTTCTCTTGTAATACTGCTTATTTTATAAAGTCTTACCACTCTCCTTTACCCACTACTATACCGCACACCCTAGCAAAATGAACTTCCTGCTTTTGTTCCCAAGTACAGTATGATTCCACAACTCCAGGCTTCAGTTCGCACTGGGCTCCACCCAGAATATTTGATCTCACCGGCCTTCACGTCCACCAGCAAAAGATGGTCCTGACACACAGCTTTCCGAATAAGGTGTGTCTCACAGTAAGTACAGGGACCAGAAAACTGATCAAGCTACAGGTGTCCAGAAACATGACTCTAAAGGCAAGCAGTCTGTCTGCTGAAAAAACCCATTTTAGCTAGTTTTCGGTGTCTATGGAATTGGGGAGATGGGAGATCGCACAGGTCGTCACCTCCCTGTTTTTGTTGTTTTGTGTTGCGGTGGAGGGGCATTTACAGAAACTGGCTTGACAGGCATTAACAGGCATCTTGAAATATGTGATCCTCAAATAAGTCTGAAAAATGATCTCTGGCAGTTTGTTGCTGTTAAATGTTAAAACCACATGAGTGCTTTAAGTCTTTAATATGCTAACTCTTTCATGAAGCTCCAGGAGAAAACAGAGAATACTGCATTTTCCAAGCTTATTTGGCCATTAAATCCCATCTCCTTCTCTAGTAACACCTGCTTCCCTGATGAGGACTCCAAGGAGCCCAGTCTTGGAATCAATGACAGAACCCTACCTTCCATGGACAATCCTAAAACCAGCTTTTCAGCTACTGGTTTCCACTCCTTTCTAAACAAATTAACTATGTGTGCAATTTTATAAATTGCAGCATTGTTCAACCCTGGCAATCAATGGGGTGACAGATGCTGCAGCCAGATCACCCTCACATCCGCAGCATTGTTCAAAGGAGCAAACTGGAAACATCTTAAATGTCTACGAATAGCAAACTGGTTAAATAAGTTACAGCAGAATACTACCCGACATGAATCAGTGAGAATGCTCAGGGTACAGGCACAGAAAAATTTACAAAGTACATAAAGTGAAAACAACCAAACACAGACAGAATAGTGTATTTCGTATGCCTCTATTTGTGCAAGAAAGGGAGGAAAATGAAAACAAACATACAAATTTGCCAGCATATGCTCATTGTGGAGAAACACAGTAACAGGAACGCTGGCTGCCTCCGGGGAGGGAACTGGAGGGGGAGGCAGAATACAGGCATCAGTGTCCGACCTTTTGTACTATGCTGACGGTATTATCTATTCAGAAAGAAAATTAAAGTTAAAGATAATTATATAAATTAACCTTACCCGTCTCCTTAGAATAGAAACTAGAGTTAAGATGCAATAATCTACTAAAATTGCAGGCTCTGTTAGTGAAGAGGTAAAGCAAAGAACTTACTAAATCAATGATATGATGCAGAAGGCTGACACCTTCTTGTTTTTTAAGTGAGTAAAGGAGAAAACACTTTTTGATAAAGCAGCAAAAATATTTCAGCCCTCTCCATCATTGCACAAAGGTTCGTAACCGAGCAATTCACTTTGCTCTCTCATTTGTACCCTCCTCCAACTCCCAGAACCTTGCCCTCCTTCCTTCCTCCTCTACCACTTCAAAAAAATAAATAAATAAAAATTAAAATTACCACCTCCACAAAAATTACAACAGCTTCTTTTATTAGTTTAGTGCATATGGAATTCGTTTTGGCAGATTTCTCCTTGTTGACTCCAATTTTTAAAAAGTATTACTACAACCAATTAGCTACAGTTGAAGCTGTACCCATACATTATGTTTTCCCCCCAATGGAACAAAAAGGCAGCTGCCACCTTCCTGAAAAATGGGTCACCGATTCACTGCGTATGTCGTAGAAAGTCAGCAGGCCTCTTGGCTAGCACTGTATTTCTTTTTTTAAAAAACTGCAGTTTCCTAGTTCATCTCTTTCCCAGGAACCAAAGTGTTTCATCCACTGTGTGATACAGGTTTACGCAAAATAGCCTAGTCAATAAATTCTTCTCAATAAATTAAGGCTGATGTAGGATAAATAAAATGGTGGGTAAGTAATGCTCTGCTACAGAACAAAGACCTCATTAATAAGAGGGACCTGGAGAAAGCAGAATGCTGACTGCCTCACAATCTCTGTTCCCACGAACACCTCTCTGGGTCCTACCGCTGAGCACACTTTCAGCCTTCTCCCTCGGAGAGCACAACCTGCCCTGCAGGAGAGAGCGAAATGGTGCAAAGCTACCAGGGCAACGTCGCCACTGATTAAAATGATTATGTAATTTGACTGGGTTCTACAAGGATAGTGTTCAATATTTTCTATAAAAAAAGAAAATTATTTTCTATTTCGCAATGATCATATATTAATAGAGGGGAAAATATGATGTTATAAAAAGAAAATTCAAAGATAGGAAGATTACACACTTTAAGGCTAAATTTATTCATAGAAAACAGAGATGGTCAACTGGATGATTTTATTTGAGAACTGGTAAAAGGTCCCAGAAAACAATTTTAGTAAAATACACTTTGGGCAGGTCCATAGTCTCAACCTGTCGATGCTCACCAGAAAGTCAACCTTTGACTCACCAAATTGTGCAAGAAACACAATGGGGTGCTTGCTACCAGCCACTTAGCACCTGGAAGCCGGCAGCACACAGCCAAAGGGTGCGGAATAGTTGGGAGGGGCCACAAAGACAGAGGACCCTCAGATCAGGAAGGGCAGGGCATCCTCAGATGGACCAGACGGGGTATTTGCCCCAGTGGAGTGGTTTCGTTGGCATCTCGGGTCCTCTACGGATCCCTGGAGGCTAGGGAAGCTCATCCCTAAACCTGGAAATGATACTGTATAGCCAACTGGATACAAGGCAATTTGAATCTTAACCTTTCTGGGCCTCAGTTTCTCCACTTACCAAGTAGCTGTAGCACTAAGAACAGTATAATACGGAGCTCACAGAGTTGTTAGATGTGCACGTTTAGAAAACATTCCCTGACACATAAGGGTTCTCAATGAATGTTCGTTGCCTGCTCTCTTTCCTCAGAGTTTGACCTATTATAAAAAATAGCTATCCAGTCCCAATTCCAGGGCCACCAAAGATAGTGACACAGATCTTAATAGGCCAGCCCAGCCTGCTCCCTGAAATCCAGCCAAGTCAGTTTCCTTGACATGAGGGTTTAATCCAGTCTTTCCTATTTCCTCCAACAGAGGGATCTGGCTAAGTCAGTCATGTTAATTTCCAAGTTGGAAAGGGGCAAGGAATTGTATGTTTTGTTCTCTTTTCGGAAACCATGCGTTTTCAGCATTACAAACACAAATGCACCTACGTACAACAGTAACTTTGTCAGGACACTGAGACATTTTCTGATAATGGTTAGCACTTTACAGCACTTAGAAATGTAGTCATCAGGTTAAAGAAAGAACCTTGCATCCCAAAGAGATCTGTTAAGAAAGCATGTCCCCAAATGTTGAAAAGATAGATAAATGGCATTTTGCCCAGAGCCTTCTCAAACAGAGCCAAATAATTGAGTCTACCCACCAAAGAGAGGGAGGAGACAAGAGTATAAAGGAAGTACAAAATCCTTTAGAAAGTGGCCACACAAGGTCTCCAGTATTGTCGTCAGTCATTTGATAGGCCAGGCAACCAGCCAAGTAAGGCACTGGAAATTTAGTGGCATTGAGATGAGCTTGGGGAGGAGAAAAGAGTAAAAGGGAAAGCTTTTCACATTGCTGAAGCCAAAATAGGAATTTTCAAATGACTGTGTAACATCCGAAGAACAATGAAATGCCAAAATGACTTCCGTACAGGCATGAAAACATCTCCTGCCATTCTTGTCCTGGGCATGACACATTGCATGTATTATGAAACGATCACCGAAAAGCCCACGAACCAAGCAAAGATTTTCCCCAAATGGTAAGGTATTCTGCATAACAGATTTCTTAAAAAGCCTTTAAATATCTCGAGGAAAACAAATGTGTCCTTTTTTTTGACAAATAAAAATTTCAGAGCTTAGCACAGACAACAAAGGAAAGAACGCTGTCTTCTGGAAGCTTCAAATGACCGAACATTCCAAACTGCAGGGAACAGACTGCTTGGGGGAGGGACAGTGGTTGTGGTTTCTTGCCAAAAATATAGCCACTGTTGTTATTTATCTGAACACAATATTTTGTCATGTTAATTTTCACCAACATCAGCTGGATATTTTGTGAAGACAGGCACAGTTTTCAGCAGAGCAGGGAGAGCATACCACTGCTTTTATTAAAAAAAAAAAAAGTTAAAAATTAAAGAATGAAAACTTCATTTGAAAAGTGAAAAATACTAACATTTTGTTTCTTCAGTTGAAAGCACGTAACGATGCTCCTAGTATTTCACTGTCACACAGTCCTCAGCTCCCAGAGTTTTGTGGCATTAGAAAAGCAACAGTTGCACTGAGAAATTACTCTTGTTGACTTTTAATGTACGAAGAAAAGACCGTCTCAACCTCAGCAAGGCTAAAAAAAGGTGACATCCCCTTACTCCTGTTCAAAATAAGCTTAAGTAAAATGATAGTTTAAACAAAAAGGAATTAAGTATCAATGCATGTTACAACATAGATGATGCCTGAAAACATTAAGTGAGAAAGTTCAGACACAAAGGACCACACACTGTACTTCTCTCACATGTGGAATGTACAGAATAGGCAAACCCAATCTATGACAGCAGAAGTACATTAGTAATTGTCAGGGGCTTCCAAGAAGGAGGTGGGCATTGGAGGGAAATTGCCAGTGTGTGCTAAGGAGTATGATGTTTTTGGGATGATAAAGTGTTTAAAATGGATTGTGTTAATGGTTGCACAAGTCTGTGAATATATTAAAAACCATTTAATTGTCACTTTAAATGAGTGAAATATGTGGTTTGTGAATCATATCTTACTCAATCTGTTATTTACAAAAAATTAAATTAGATAAATACACTCAGCAAAGTTAACCAGACATGTTCTGAGAGGTGGCAAAAGCTTTCACCTGTGCTTTAGGGACTCATCAGCTTCTTATGAGAATATCAGTGTGAAATCATGAACTTCATGATAAGGAGTTCGGTTATCAGTCATAGAATCTCAGATATGAGGTCCTGTACTCAATTCACACACACCTCATGAACACTACTGCAATAACATGAAATTCAGGGTCTCTGCTTATGCTGTGGCCAAGAGGAACTGAAGCTTGCCTTTCTATTAAATTGTAGCACCCTGAGGGAAAGACAAAATTTCTATTTCTGCAGAATCTATTTCAGTTTTCATGACCAATTTCAAAAGCAAAAAATGAAAAAAAAATGTACTCTATGTTTATTGTGGACCCATACTTACCCCATAAAAACTAACATCAGGGAGGGTGCAAGATAGGGGTGGAGTGGGTGGAAGGTACACTCACCTCCTCCCAGGACCAAACTGGAATTACAACTAAAATATAGGACCATCAACCTGAATAAACAACTGAAGACTAGCTGAACAGAAGTCTTACAACCAAGGATTACAGAAGACGACATAAAAAGACTGACAGGAAGGGCAGAGACATGAAAACGGCTGGCCCCACTCCCACTGGAGGTGACTAAAATTCCAGAAGAATATCTCAGCTGCAAAGGTGCCCCTCAAGGAGCGAGGGGCTCAACCCCTTGCAGGGTTTCCCAGCCCAGAGCACCAGAGCCAGGAAGAGGCAGCCACAGAACATCTGACTGTGCAAGTCAGCAGGGACTCTGCCCACCACGGAGAGAACAGAGTCTGCTAGACACAGGCACCCTCTTAAAGGGTCAACACACAAAATCTCGTTTGCAGCCACTCACTCTGGGCTCTGGTGGAGGAGGGTGGAGTGGACTAGAGTCGTGTGAGGAGAGACTGGGTTTGTGGCTTTGGGGCAAGAGCAGAAGGGACAGCCACCAGGATCCCTGGGCTGAGTCCCTCTCCCAGTGCGTTCGCCTGCCATCTTTCTTGGGAGGAGCACTGCCCTCCACGTGGCACCAGCCTAGGGGAACGCAAGAGCCCCACCCTGTGGACTCCCTGTTGAACCACACTATGGAGCTCATGCCCTGCTGTGGTGTCACTAATCATCAGACAAATGCACATTAAAACCACAAGGACAAATCACCTCACACTTGTCAGAACAGCTGTCATCAGTAAATCAATAAACACCAAGTGTTGGCGAGAATATGGAGAACAGGGAACCCTTGTGCTCCGTTAGTGAGAATGCAGATTTGTGCAGCCACTGTGGAAAACAGCATGGTGTTTCCTCAAAATATTAAAAATGGAACTGCCTTATGACCCAGTGTTTCTACTTTTGGAAATACAGCCAAAGAAACCCCAAAACACTGATTTGAAAGAATATATGTATCCCTATGTTCACTGCAGTGTTATTTACAATCACCAAGATTTGGAAGCAGCCCAGGTGCCCATCAGCAAATGAGTGGATAAAACATCAACGGTACATTTACACAGTGGATAGTACACAGTGAAAAAAGTAGGAAATCTCATCCTTTGCAACAACATGCATGGACCTGGACAGCATTATGCTAAGTGAAATAAGCCCATCAGAAAAAGACAAATACCATATGATCTCATTTACATGTGGAATCTAATAAACAAACTGAACTCACAAACAAAAGAGACACAGGCTCCCAGATGCAGAAAACAGGCCAACAGTTGTCAGGAGGAGGAATGTTGTGGGGCTGGGGGCATAAGGTGACGAGATTAAGAAACAAAGTCATACACACAGACAACCGTGTAGTGACTACCAGAGGGAAGCGGGGTGAGAGGAAGCAGAAGGTACAGCGATGTAAGTGGTGAAGGGAGGAGACGTGACTTTGGGTGGTGAGCACCCAATACAATATACAGATGAGGTGTCACAAAATCGTACACTTGAAACCTACCATGTTTTTAGGACTGTAAGACACACCAGACCATAACACACACCTATGTTTTAGAGGAGGAAAATAGGGAAAAAAAATTTGAAGTAAAAAATGTGATAAAATATTTAATAACATAAACTACATTTACTAGCCAGGTAAGCTACATCTGTACTATAAGACATGCCCCCGTTCCCCCCTCCCAAGTTTGGGGGTGGGGAAAGTGCATCTTATAGTCCAAAAAAAATATGGCATATAATTTTATTAACCACCCTAATGAATTCAATAAAATTTAAAAAATTAAAAGTAATATCAGATATTACTTTCACAATTATGAAAATATTAAAGAAATATATACCTTATGAGATACTTCTCTAAAAACTGCTTCAAAAAATTTAGAACATTTGTACAAAGCTATTCATCCAGCTACTTTTCATAACACAGTTTTAAAATCTGAAGAAGGTACCCTGGTCAGGTGGCTCAGTTAGTTGGAGCATTAACCCACACACCAAAGAGGCTTCAGGTTTGATTCCTGGTCAAGGCACATAACTAAGTTGCAGGTTTGGTCCTTGGTTGGGGCGTGTGGCAACTGATCGATGTTGCTCTCTCCTTCCTTTCCTCTCTAAGAAAACAAAAAATCAATAAAAACATATCCTTGGGTGAAGATTTTAAAAAATCAGAGGAAGTTACTCTACCCTGTATATTTTCCTTTCGCAAAATAATTGTTAAAGTTTATGAAATAAGGCATTGATAAAAGATGTATTCCTATTTGAAAAGCCATATTTAAAATATAATGTCTACACTATGAATACCAGAAAATAAAGAAGTTACTTACATCTTTCATGAAATAAAATATCATAATGACTAAGTACAGTCTTAGAGAAACAGGGAAAAAGAGTTAGTTGCCAATTTAAAAAAAATCTTTGCTGAAAAGAAATGAGAGCCTTATTTAATACCCTGGCACTATTAATATCTTCTCTTTATTCAGACAGTGATTTTTTTAAGTGTATTAACTTTAGGGTAATGAGCCTACAACCTAAAGAAAGGGAGAACTAATTATAATGTATCCACTTGAAAACATGTCCCTTTAACATAAGAGAAGGCCTCATTTTGAAAAGCACTGCCCTATTTAATTCTATCTGCGAGTCAGCTAACTAGTTTATGGAAGACAATTAAAAAATTGTAGAAAATTTGAAAATACTTTGCTTACAGAATTTGTGTGACACTTATGCTCCTCACAGCCCCCCCCACCCCCGCCACTGGTCCCACCAAAAAGAAAAAAATATCTAGACATTATTGAACCACCACAATGCTTACATTCCAGTTTTCTGAAAACAGGTTTTGACAGTTCAAGGGGTTCCCCAAAGTTCTTAGTTCCCACAGTAGTGTGCACTCATCCCCCAGAACAGCCATCGCCGTCATTCCAAATGCATCGCCCCCTTGTGCCAAGCCACCAGTCAAACGCCACCTTTCATGTGTCTCGCATCCTAAATTATATGCTCCTTGAGAACGGAAACAGGCCTTAACTCCCATCTCCAATTCCCCGAACGCCCTTGCAGGAGTCTGTAAGACGCAGCAGTCTAAATAGAATCAAAGCCCTGTGCTCACACACAGCCTTGATCTTCAGAATGCTCCTTCGTTATCACTTCCACAAATCAAGGGATCAGTTAAAAGGATAAAAAGGAAGGAAACTATCATTTGCTTCATGCCAGACCCTTATGTGCACTTTGGTATTTATTCCTTTCGATACCCCATGGAAGCCAAACTTTGAGAAGGTGGAACTTGCCCACAACTGCACAGCAAGAAGAAGGTGGGGCCTCAAATCAAATCTGGATCCATAGAGCTCAAATTGCATACAGGTGATACAATAACATTAACTTCAGAAAAAGATAATTTAGTGATAGCAAGAGCTCCAACCTAACTTATCAAACAAATACTTGAGCAGTGTACTTGAATCAAGAAAGTGCGTTGGGCAGCAAAACTCTGAACAGCACAGGTGTGGTGTGCATCTGCTGTGGCTTCCAAGACTCTCGCACCCACCAGGCAGACTGCCCAGACAGGAATGAGCCGGGGGGCCATGCCCTTCTCAAGAGGCAACCCCACGAAGCTCAGCTGTAGTTCTGTAATGCCATCTGTAACTTTCCTTTAGAAATCAAAGTGTTTTCCCCACATTCTCAATCCTTCTCCCCAATCTTCCTTCAAGTACCTGTCCAGGATAGTACATAACAGATTCACACTTGATGTGGTCCAAAGATCTATTTTTATGACCTGTAGATGTTTTTTAAACCTTTAATTGTTGCCCTTCTAAAGATGAGCGTACTGGGCTCACCTTCCCACAGTTACAGCCGCAGAGAGGCTTTCCAGTGCACCGCTGCCCGCCCACCCCCGCCACGCTTCACAACTCTCCTCCTCCTGCCTGGCTTCTGTAGGCATTTGCTTTGCAACTCGTACTTGTCACAGTTATATAGGTAGAGACTGTGACCCCAAACGTGCTCAATGCATCTGCTTAAACACAAGGTTGAGTATCTTTGCTCCTTCTTTTCATTCCCAGACACAAGTTCCTTCACTAAATAACCCTCAGACATATGTTCCCAGACATAACTCTCCTTCACTAAATCCCAGACATAAGTTTTACTTACACTACCTACTTGGTGCTTGGGTTGTATGGCCCTGACTATGTGAGTTCAAACTCTAACTCCCCTTTTTATAAACTGGGATTCTGACCAAGTTGCACCTCGCTGCACTCCCACTGCCACATCTGTAAGCGGGGATGCACTTCGCTGGGCTCTGAGAACGACTGTCCAGTAAGGGCTCAACAAGGCTGGTTTCCAACGTTGTCACGACTGGACCGAAGCCCCCAGAGGGCAAGGGCCATGCCTTCTTCGGCCCTCACCCCCCACCGCCCCCACATTCTGTTAAAGGTACCGGACACAGGGGTTCGTCTCCCGTTACGGGCGAGGGTAGTGAAAGAACAGATCAACCTCACATGTCGGCTGGACTCCTGCATCTCCATCCACCAAAGCAGAGCTGCTTTACGAAAAATGTTATTTTTTAATTGTTATGAATTAAGAGCAATGTAGCCACCTACGTGGAATTTCAAATGTCTTACTCTCACTGGAACTAAAAAGGTTTGGTTAAATCGTATTTGCACTTGAATGTTACTGAAAATAATTCATGTTTTTCCCCAAACCTAATTACAACTTCAAATCCTGCTGACAATTCCTTTGCTTGGATCCCTGAATAATTTTATTTGCTTTCTTGAAATGTCTTCGTAGGGAGAGACAGAGGCAAATCATGAAAGCACATGCAGCTCCTTCAAACTTCAGGGCTCTGTTTCTGACAAGACTTCACTTAGGAAATGTCGGAACAGCTTAAAATATCGCTGTGCTCCATCCATCAACAAACTGTCACTTCACTTGAGAAAGTATGAGTCAAAATGAAAATACTTGTTGCTTCCAACCTATCTAAGAGAGAACCAAACATAGTCATCAAAATTTCCTTTAACAGGTTTCACCAATAAGTTTTGACCATAAAGAGAGCTGTTTACAAAATCCAAGTTCAGACAAGATTTATTCCTAAATATCTAACTTCCTCAGTTGTTTACATACAAGTGCAAGCCATCTCCCAAACACAGGATTCCATGTACATTTCAACAGATGAGCTAAAGGGAAAGAAAAATCATTAATTTCTTCAGGGTAAGAAACATTTCATGGTATCATATGTCCAGCACTGAGTACAAGGAATGGGGACAGAAAGTATTCCATAAATCATGAAATGAACTGCATTTAAGCATGAATCTGAATGATCCGTTTGCGACGGTACCACGTCTCCCACCACTGTTCCCATGTAATTTCAACAGGGGCAATTCTGCTACAGACTGAAGCCAACATCATCACACCAGACAAGCTCTTGGAGACTGCTGGAAGTGTCAGCTATTCAAATTTTGAAGAAACAAGTCAAGGATACAATTGTATACTCTACAATGTGATGTAAATACATACAGGCTATGAATAGTGAGCCTGTAAAAAATACTTTGAACAAAGTCTTAATATAATGTATTTGACTTCACCGTTGAGTGGTGTCATTTTAAACAACTTTCCTCTGCTCCATCAGCCCCTGTGATACGATGGGAAAGACAGGGCATTGGTTGGTGAACGTACTCTTCTGAAACCCGTGTTTGCGGGGTGCTTCCATCTTTCTCATGAATTCAGTGAAGCCTCATTTTCAACTCAATTTCTAAATTGCCATTTCACTGCAGAAAAGAGCTGCCCTGGACGGGAACTGAGGCTCGTCAAGACAGCCTCAACTTCATAATATTACTCATCTGTTGTGGCAGTTTCAGCATCATGGGATAGAGAACGCCAAACACTCAATTCCTTTTTTTACTCATCTAATGGAGACAAAAGAAAATGTCAAACAGAAAATGCCAAGCAGCTCAGACTTTTTGAAAATGGTCAAGCTTTCACTTCACCAGAGAGCATCGATTAAACCTGATATAAACCTTTAAAACTGATTTTAGCTCCCCAACCCTGACCCCAGACCAAATCTCTCAGGGTGGCTAACAAGAAGAAACCGGACAAGCACAGCCACAGGCCACAAAAGCCAGCAGACCAGCAGAGTTCACCTCAGTGAAAAGGAAAAGTAGATGGTGTTCAAGCAAAAGAAGGGCTCCTGGTTCTCAGTCTGGGCTGCATGGAGTATCACCTGGGAAACCTCCGGTTTAATGGGCCTGAGGAGGAGTAGGGTCTGAGCACTATTTTTTAAAGCTCACGCAAGTACTGCTAACCCAGCAATGAGAGTTGAGAAGCACTGGATTAGAATAGTTGGGGGGAAAAAGCATTAGTGAATTGTAGTCAAGTGTGGAAATTTTAGGGCAGACAATTAGGCAGCAATGGGTGGATGTTTCATCATCTGGGGTCAGAAACAAAAGTTCTTGTGAGATACACTAACATCGCTGCCCCTGCCTCGCACTAGGCCAAGCTCCACCTGCAGGCTGACCAACTTCTGGGGACATGGAAGAGTCAGTGGCCCCTTCCTCAGGAGACTGTTGGCCTAGGCTGGTGAGAATACACCTCCACCCTCAGCCCAAAATCAGAGTTGAGCATGGCTGCTTTCAGCACTGCTGTTGAAGATCAGGACTTTGTAGATGTGAGGCCTCCTGCCTGCAGTGACAGCCCCTTAACCACTAACACCAACCGAGCTTGTCACCATGAACCAAGCGCTCCATCAGGTACTCCTTCCTTCACAACCACCGCAGCGAGACAAGCAATCCACCCACCCTATGTCACACACTGGTTTACAAGGAGAGAGAGCTAACGAGTAGTTACCACTGAGTCCCAATTCCCAAACCTGTCTCCAAAGCCCCTAGCAACAGAAGCTAGGAACAGCAGCCCACCACTTAATAATCTCCTGGTGTGCTACTTCCGCAGAAAACTGGGTGAGTGAGAAGACCGGAGGACCACGCCCACCCATGAAGAGGGTAAATCACCTCACTTGGACTCAGGTTTCTCACCTATAAAGTGAGAGTCAGAGCAGATCACAACTAAGGTCCCTTCCAGCCAATAGCTTTACTCACTGTTTCATCCCCAGCACCAATCATAGAACCAGGAAAGCCACACTGCACTGTGACCAGAGAAAAATCAGAGCGATTTACTCAGGCTTTTAAAAAAATTGTACCAAAATATGCATAACATAAAATTTACCACACTACACATGTTTAAGTGTACAGTTCAGTGGCATTAAGTATATTTACATTGCTGTACAACCATGATTACCATCCACCTCTAGAGCACTTTTCATCTGTCCCAACTGAAACTCCCCAACCGTCAAACTCTAACTCCCCACTCCCTACCCCTGGTCGCTGACAATCACCATTCTACTTTGTCTCCATGAATGTAACTCCTCTAGGTGCCTCATTTAAGTGGGAGCATAGAGTGTTCGCCTTTTTGTGACTGGCTTTTTTCACTTAGCATAATTTCCTCAAGGTTCATCATTATAGTGTGTGACAGAAATTCCTTCCTTTTTAAAGCTGAATAATATTCTGCTCTGTGGATGCACTACATTTGTTTATCCAGTCACTTGCCATGGACGCTTAGTTTGCTCCCACCTTTTGGCGATTGTGGTTAACAATGCTATGAACATGGGTATACAGGTAAATCTGGGTTTTTGATGAGGCAAAATGGATTAAATTTATGTTCAAATTTTTTTAATCATATCAGGAGACTTCTCACAAACAAATCAGAATTCTTTGCCCTTCCTGAATTGGGCCAAGCTCTGTAAGCACAGACCTGGACACTCTGTACCATCCGTGGGAATCAGAGTCACACACGGCACTGCTAGGTCACTGAGCCCAGACTCCCGTTGCTAACATGGCTCTTTGCCTATCATTGCAGAAAATGAACACATGCTACCTGAGGAAAACACTCTTCCAAAATGCGCCATAATGAGGCAAAGCTTAATGCACTTTATGGGGAATTAAGGTGGAGTTTTCTTGATAGCACATCAATTTCTAGAATAGCTGCAGGATTTCTTTTAATGACCTCGCAGTTAGTTCAAACCAAAAAAGTCAGTAATAGAAGTCCTTTGTTATTCCTACAAGAAATTTTTCGTTCTGGTTCAGGTGTTTCCTGTATGTTCCTACTCCATTTCCACCCTGCCCCACCAAAAAAAAAAAAAAAAAAAGGAAGAACGGAGAAAATATGACAGTCAACTGTCTTGTTACCATTGCCTATAATCCTTCCTTGCAAATCAATATGTTTATTTTTTCCCCTGCCTGGTGTACATGGGGCCATGGCACTCCCTCTACGAGAGTTCAAGCCTCACCTGGAAGGCAAGATGCACCATTTTTGAGTCATCAGACCTGTCAATCTCCTGCAGGCAAGGGACAAAGAGATAAGGTGGCTGATGGCCTCTATAGCAGAATATACCACAGAACACTTGAAAAGAGAGAAGCTAAAGTCACAAAAAAAAAAAATGTTTTGGCCAAATGTACCAAATCAGAAAAAGTATGTTTTATGCTTCCTTATAACTTTGTCATAAAATTGATTTCAACTGTGACCTACCACAGACTCCCTAAGTAAATAAAACTTCAGATAACAGCAATCAAACTGACACTCCATCAACTAGGTTCTTGAGATAAATAAACTGCAGAAAAAGAAGTGAAGCTGCATGTGATGCAACATCTTGTGGGAGACAGGACAGGCCGATGCAGGGACGCTGCTGCAGAGCCGAGTGGGCTGCGGTGCTGTGCAAAACGCCACGCCTCAGAGCAGGAGAGAGGCAGGACAGAGCCACTTGGCTTGCACTGAGAACTAATTCAAAGGTTATTGCAAGCAACTTAAAAAAACTGGAGCCCAGCACCCCACTTCAAGTTGTGGTCCCACGAATTCAGATCATTTCTGTCTCTAACTATCCTGATCCTAAGGAAGGGTGCCTGGGTCCCAAGAGCATCCTGCCCTGAGTCCAGAGAATGGCAAGGATGTATGATTGCCATTCTGCTGTCTTTTCCTCTTTTAAGTCATACCATCCAATAAACAGAGCTCTTCATTTTTAGCACTCTATTTAAATAATGCCAATTTGGGTTTCAAAAGGTGAAAGACATACTCTGGTAAGGAAGAGGAATGTTTCATTAAGTTAAACGAGAAGTTCCTTCTGCAATGCCCTTAAAATGGTGATGTCTCAGCTTCTCTTATGTGAAATTATCTGTAAGATTCCCAGCCCCCAAATACAACTCACTACTCCCAAGCCTGACTACTTCTCTTGTATAAATACTAGACATAGAACTACTTAGAACTATTTGACAGAATCAAAACCACTACAGACAGATGAAGACTTTCCCACAATGAGACTCTCTCCCCCAATGACCAATCCCCAGTTCAGGGCAGGGGGCAGGGAGAGGATTCAACAAGTCACCAAATAAACTGCACCACTAAAAACAATCTAAAAAATTTACTTCTAGCTCTACTTAAGCATTCCAGAGCACCTAAAAAACTACACTGTCATTTCCCATTCAATGGCTTCCTCCTATGATTCTAAAATAATTTTAAATTTAATTACTGTCATGGTTTATTTTGATATGTAAGTTCACCTTCTCTGAAGGTTATATAGAAAAAGGACTTCTGTAATGGCTAAAAATGATACTTTACAAGAGATAAAAGGAAATACTATCCATGTAGCCATTAGACAAAATAACTGCATTCCCATAAACCTGGAGAACCAAATACACACACACAGTTAAAACCAGCATTTCATTCTTTAAAGAAAAACCACCAAAAGCGGGAACATGAACCAATAATTACACCCAACTATTTCATGGAAAGCGGTGAACTGCTTTTTTTTTTTTTTTTTTTTTAAGATTTTATTTATTTCTCTTTAGAGGGGAAGGGAAGGAGAGAGGGAGAGAAACATCAATGTGCGGTTGCCTCTTGTATGTCCCATGCTGGGAACTGGCCTGCAACCCAGGCATGTGCCCTGACTGGGAATCGAACCGCAATCCTTTGGTTCGCAGGCCCGCACTCAATCCACTGAGCTACACCAGCCAGGGCGTGAACTGCTTTTGAATCTAAAAATATCCCCTACATATTAAGCCCTATGTTTATTTTTTCCACCTTTCACCTACTTTCTTAAATATCCTTTCTTAACAGATTAAATATTCCGATTAAAGAATACAGTATCACTAAAGACAACGTGGGTTTCAACAACCAAAAAGAAACAAACCTCTGCATGACAGGCGCACCCGCCCCCAACAGGACCTGAGCTATTCGGTGAAGAGGTCGAGAGGTGCGCTAAGACTGGAGAAACGACAAGACACATGAGGCACCAAGGAAAAGCTTGGGTGGTGCCTGTGTGCAATGGTTCAAAATACCGAGGGACACAATGGTTAAGAAAAAGAAGTCACAATGGATATCACAGAGATAATGAAAAAATTGCAGAAAAAATTAATAGTGATCCATTACCTACGGGAGCTCCAACAACATATTACAATCTCCATCCCCTAAAAGCTGGACTTGCCATTCACATGGCATTTTTCACCTACACAGACAATTTATCCCATTCTTCCCTTGGCTCTGTCTTCCAATGACCCCTCATCTAATCCAATTGTGGATTATCATAAAACCAAACTTTAAAGTCCATTCCCTAGAAAATTCAAAATAGTGTTACAAATTTATCGAATCACAGGGAGTGTTGATTATCAATTGTTTATAGTTCTGAAATCAGCGTAACCCTAGTAAATAAAGAACAAAGACATCTCACAGTAAGATAGAAGTAGCATTCTCTGGATATATCATTAGCAAAATTATGCAGCTGGATCATCCCTGTTTACAGTGTGTGGAGGGCTGCTACATAATTAATGTTTTATTAAACTCTGCTCTGAAGATCTGAGAAAAGATCAGATTCTGAACCAGCTGTGCTGTTTCTAAGGGAAGTGTGTGTGTAGGTGGTTCATCTGAAATTCTCCCTTCAACATTATACTCCCATCTTTGACACCTTGGGAGGGGTGGTGTTTTTCCTCCTTTGTCTTACCCTGTCTTTTAAGGCAAAGAATATAGGTTGTTTAATTAAAAACATAAGAATTTAAGAACAGTGATGCTTAAAAA
This sequence comes from Glossophaga mutica, assembly GCA_039655065.1. Lineage (NCBI taxonomy): Eukaryota > Metazoa > Chordata > Mammalia > Chiroptera > Phyllostomidae > Glossophaga > Glossophaga mutica. The sequence goes on along the minus strand of CM077305.1, from coordinate 138,620,170 downwards.
GCTATGTTTCGATGAGAAATGGCTCTGGTTCATGCAGGAAGGCTCTGTGCTGTAGCATAAACTCCAGGACTCATGCAATTTTAATGAAAATGCTTCCGAACCCCACTTCCTCCTTCCTGTTTGACCTTCTGTTCAGTCTCCAGAATGTTTCAAATGCTCCTAATTCTGTGGCTGGGAAGGCCAAAAGTGGGCGTAGCATTTATTGGAGCCCAAAATAAGCATTGTAAGATTTTAAGTAGTACTTACAAAAGAATAACAAATACCTTAATTTTCTTATTCATGAACTAGAAAAGTGTTCAGGTTTGAAAAAATAAAGATACACAGCTTTACCTATTTACTGTCATTTCCTGGACAGTTTTCTTTATTCGAAAGGTATATGCTCATTTTATTTTTTAAAGAAACAAGATCTTTAAAAATATAAGAAAAAGAATCAAGATGAGAGCAGAATTAAATAACATAGAGACTAGAAAACAATTCAAAGGATCAATGAATCCAGAGGTTGGTTCCTTTTCCTTGAAAAGATAAACAAAATTGACAAACCTTTAAGCAGACTCATCAAGAAAGAAAAAGGACCCAAATAAATACAATCAGAAACAAAAGAGAAGTAACAACCGATATCACAGACATACAAAGGATTGTAAGAAATTATTATGAACAACTATATGCCAAGAAATTAGATAACCTGGGAAAAATGGATAAATTTCTAGACACATACAATCTTCCAAAACAGAATTAAGAAGAAACAGAAAGCCTGCATAGACCATTAACCACCAGAGAAATCAAAACAGTAATAAAAAAACTGCCAGCCCACAAAAGCCCTGGACCTGATGACTTCACAGGCAAATTTTACCGAATATTTAAAGAACTAATTCTTATGTTCTCAAACTATTACAAAAAATTCAAGAAGAGGGAAGATTCCCAAGCTCTTTTTAAGAAGCCATTATTATCCTAATTCCAAACCAGGTAAAGACACAACAAAGAAAGAAAATTATAGGCCAGTATCTCTGACGAACATAGATACTAAAATTCTCAACAAAATATTGGCAATCCAGATTTAACAATACATGAGAAAGATCATACAAAGAATAGAGAGAAAAAACATTGAACACTCACATAAAAAAAAAACTGCAACCTCGATGAAGACCCTCACTTAGCCTGACCTTGATGGTACCCTGATCTTGGACTTTCAGACTCTAGAACCTTAAATTAAGCATAAAGGAATTCCAGCCAAGATGGAGGCATAGGTGGACACAATGTGCTTCCTCACACAACCAAAATTAAGGACAACAAAGATTTAGAAACAAGAAAACAACCATTCATCCAGACCGGTAAGAGGAGCTGAGTCCCAGCAGGAAAAAGTGGAGGCTGGCGGACCCAGGCACACAAGCAGCAGCGGCTGGTAGATCCCAGGCGCACAGGCAGCAGCTAGTGGACCCCGGACACAGGGTGGCAACAGTGCAGACCCAGTGAGGCTGCGCAAGGTGGTTGGCTGACCAGGTGGTCCCACATTCACGTGCAGACAATCCAGGCGAAAGGGGGAGCAATGGAAGGGACTAGAATCTGAGAGGGGAGCAAGCGCCATTGTTCCCTCTCAGACTCCGCCCCCACATATAGCATCACTACCCAGCAACTGCGCTGACCCACCCTGGGGAACAACTAAGGCTCCACCCTTCACTACATAACAGGCAAGACCAGACCCAAAAATAAACAAACAAACAAACAAACAAACCAAAAATGGCTCAAACGGGAGAACAAATCAAAGCCCCAGAGCCAATTCATCTAAGTGACCAAGAGATAGCCAACCTATCAGATGCACAGTTCAAGGCCCTGGTGATCAGGATGCTCACAGAATTGGCTGATTTTGCTCACAAATCAGATGAACAAATGAAGGCTACACTAAGTGAAATGAAGAAAACCGCACAGGGAACCAATGAGATGGGAGGAAAACTGGGGCTCAAATCAATGGAGTGGACCAGAAGGAAGAAACAAACAACCAAACAGAAAACAAGGAAGAAACAAGAATTCAAAAAAATGAGGAGAGGCTTAGGAACCTCCAGGACATCTTTAAACATTCCAACATCCGAATTATAGGGGTACCAGAAGGGGAAGAAGAAGAGTGACAAGTGGAAAACTTATTTGAACAAATAATAAAGGAGAACTTCCCCAATCTGGCAAAGGAAATAGACTTCCGGGAAGGTCAGAGAGTCCCAAAGAAGTTGGACCCAAGGAGGAACACACCAAGGCACATCAGAATTACATTAGCCAAGATTAAAATGAAGGAGAGAATTCTAGAAATAGCAAGGGATAAGGAGATAGTCACCTACAAAGGAGTTCCCATCATACTATCAGCTGATTTCTCAAAAGAGTCCTTACAGGCAAGAAGGGGCTGGAAAGAAGTATTCCAAGTCATGAAAGTCAAGGACCTACATGTAAGATTGCTCTATCCAGTGAAGCTGTCATTTAGAATGGAAGGAAAGATAAAGTGCTTCTCAGATAAGGTCAAGTTTGAGGAGTTCATCATCACCAAGCCCTTATTATATGAAATGTTAAAGGGACTGATCTAAGAAAAAGAAGATAAAAAATATGACAGTAAAAAGACAGCAAACTCACAGGTATTAGCAACCACACCTAAAACAAAAGCGAACTAAGCCAACAACTAGAACAGAAACTCAGAAATAGAGATCACATGGAGGGTTAGCAACAGAGGAGCGGGAGGAGGAGAGAGGGCAAAAAGGTACAGAGAATAAGTAGCATGGACGGTAGGTAGGAAATAGACAGGGGGAGGGCAAGAATAGTGTGGGAAATGTAGAAGCTAAAGAATTTATGACACATGGACATGAACTAAAGGGTGGGAATGTGGGTAGGAGGCGGTATGCAGGGTGCGGGGGATGATGGGGGAGAAATGGGACAACTGTAATAGCATAATCAATAAAATATATTAAAAAAAGATCATACACCATGATCAAGTGGGATTTACCCCAGGGGTACAAGGATGGTACAATATACACAAATCAATAAACCTAATATAGCACATAAAACAAATGAAGAACAGAAACCACATGATCATATCAATAGATACTAAAAAAGCATTTGATAAAATCCAGCACCCACTTATGATAAAAACATTAAGCACAGTGGGAATAGAGGGATCATACCTCAACATAATAAAGGCCATATACGAGAAACCTACAGCCAACATCATACTCAATGGGTAAACACTAAAACTTTCCCACTAAGATCAGCAACAAGACAAAGATGTCTGTTTTCACCACTTCTATTCAACATAGTATTGGAAGTCCTAGCCACAGCAATCAAACAAGAAAAAGAAATAAAAGGCGTCCAAATTGGAAAGGAGGAAGTAAAACTGACATTATTTGCATATGACATGATAGTGTACATAGAAAACCCTATAGGCTCCACAAAAAAACTACTCTACCTAATAGGTGAATTTGGCAAAGCAGCAGGATACAAAGTCAATATTCAGAAACCAATGGCATTTTTGTTAACCAACAACAAAATACCAGAAATAGAAACTAGGGGAAAAACCCATTTACTAAAGCAACAAGAAAAATAAAGTATGTAGGAATAAACTTAACCAAGGAGGTAAAAGACCTGTACTCAGAAAACTAGAGAACAATGAAGAAGGAAATTAAGGAAGATAGAAATAAGTGGAAGTATATATCCTGTTTGTGGATTGGAAGGATTAATATCATTAAAATATCCACGCTACCCAAAGCAATCTATATAAATTTGATCCAATCCTGTTAAAAGATCAATGGCATATTTCACTGATCTAGAACAAACACTTCAAAAATTCACATGGAACCAAAAAAGACCCCTAATATCCTCAGCAATCTAGAGAAAGAAGAATAAAGTTGGAGGGATCACAATACGTGATGTAAAACTATACTACAAGGACATCTGTAATCAAAACAGCCTGGTATTGGCATAAGAACAAACACATAGATCAACAGAACAGAATAGAGGGCCCAAAAATAAACCCATGTCTCTATGGTCAATTAATATCTGACAAAGGGTCACAAGCATGCCATGGAATAAAAATAGTCCCTTCGATAAATGGTGTTGGGAGAACTGGATTGGTACATGCAAAAAACAAAAAAAAGTAATGAAATGAAATGAAAGTAGAGCACCACCTTACACCATACAACAGAATAAACTTAAAATGGATAAAAGACTTAAATGTAAGTTCTGATACCATAGAAGTCCTAGTGAAAACAAAGTTGGTAAAATTTCAGATACCACGTAGCAATATTTTTGCTGATATATCTACTAGGGCAAGGGAAATAAAGGAAAAAATAAACAGGACTACATCAAACTAAAAAGCTTCTGCACAGTTCAAAAAACCAACATCAAAATAAAAAGGGAACCAACTATATGGGAAAATATATTTGCCAATGATACATCAGATAAGGGTTTAACCTTCAAAATATACGAAGAACTCATATGACTCAAAACCAGGAAGGCAAACAATCCAATTAAAAACTGGGCAAAGGACCTGAAGGGACACTTCTCCGAGGAGGACATACAGGTTCCCCATAGACATATGAAAAGGTACTCAACATCACTAGCCAATAGAGAGATGCACATTAAAACCATAATGAGACATCACCTCACACCAGCCAAAATGGCCATCATTAATAAAGCAACAAACAACATTGCTGACGAGGTTGTGGAGAAACAGGAACCCTAGTGCACTATTGGTGGGAATGCAGACTGGTACAGCCACCGTGGAAAACAGTATGGAATTTCTTCAAAAAATTAAAAATGGAACTGACTTTTGACTCAGTGATTCCACTGCTGGGATTATACCCTAAGAGTCCTGAAACACCAATTCAAAAAAACTTATGCACCCCAATGTTCATAGCAGCTCTATTTACAAAAGCCAAGTGTTGGAAGCAACCTAAGTGCCCATCAGATGAATGGATCAGAAAACTGTGATACGTTTACACAATGGAGTACTACACAGCAGAAAGTAAAAAGGAACTCCCACCTTTTACAACAGCATGAATGGAACTGGAGAATATTATACAAAGTAAAGTAAACCAGTTGGTGAAAGATAAATACGATATGACCTCATGTATAAGAGGAATCTAATGAACAAAACAAATGAACGAGCAAAATAGAACCACAGGCAGGGAAACATGGAACAGACTGACAGTGGCCAGAGGGGAAGAGAGAGGGGGTAACAGTGGAAAGAAGAGGAAGGGACTAGTCAAAGAGCATGTATGAATGACCCACCAACAATGGTGTGCAGACTGACTATGGGAGAGGGCAGTGGGCTGGGTAGAGCAGGGGAAAGGGGGAAAAGTTGGACAACTGTAATAGAATAACAATAAAAATTTAAATAAGAAAAAGAAAACTTTCAAAGGCCCACATTTACAGATAATATTAACATTGTGTGCCTTGTTTCAAATCACCACGCAGCCACACATTTAGGTACAGGCCATGCCCACAATTTTACATGAAGTTTCATGTTTTACTTGCCTTGCTAAAATCTGCTCTCTGCTCCAAGTATATCAAGGAAAGGTGTCCATGTGAACAGATCGAGACCACCTTCCTTTTTAGAACTGCATTGCATGATTGTACCATATTTCACTTCCATTAATACAGCAATGAATTTTGAACACAGGTCTTTGCTTACATCTCCAATTTTCCTACCCTACTTGTGATAAAATTTAGGAAGTACCTTAATCAGACAGAGACTACACATCAATGCACTGCCTAATTGGCTCCCAGAGATAAATAACAGGAGAGGAACCATTAGCTCCACACTCTTGCCAAAACTGGGTTTTGTCCATTTTGTCTTTTAGCTGTATGCTGCATAACTCAATCCCATTAGTAATTTAGATATCTGGGATACGTTTGCTACTCAGAAGTTCTTCGTTTTATGTAGCAAAAACTTTCCTTCTGTGGTCTCTAAAACTTATTGATCATGTTTGGAAAGTATAATATGTCTGCAGCTCAAGAGAAGCCATATTTTTGTTTATTTTCTTGTACTATTTAACCTTCATATTTTCCAGCCACCTACAATTTACTTTGGTAGAACATGTGATAAAAGGATCCAGTTTTATTTTGTTTTCCAAATTAACATAACTATCCAAACATGATTTACTAAATATTCCATTCTTTTCTTCACTGGTATGAAATGCTGCTTTTATCATATACCAAATTACCACAATATACTTGTACTACTTATTTCTGGACTTTCTATTCTGCTCCATTGACTGAATAAATGAATTATTAAGTGATCAATTTAAGGTCTATTCCAGCATCCAAAGGACGGATTGCCAGAGTCACATTCTGCCTCTACAGTTAACGAATGGCTGGCTGTGTTACTCTGGATAAAGCCCTAACCTCTCTGTGCCTTGGTTTCTTCATCAGTAAAATGAGATTAATGGTACCTGCCTCATATGGTTTTTGTGGGGTTAAGCTAAACGGTAAGCAGTATATACACATGTTACTTATCCTTATCATCAACACCAAAAGAAAGCAGAGAGACTTGATTCCAGGCTTTAGGAATTTAGAAAACAATGAAGGAGAAAGACATATTTCTTCAAATGGCCACAAAATTAATGCACAATGACAAACCACAGTAAGTGAATTAAGGGGAAACTCATCCAATCCAGCAGATTAAGGCAGGTGCTTCCAGGACATAACACAAATTCAGGGTTTACATGTGACTAGGGGTGAAGTACCACCAGGATGATGGGAGGGTGGGCAGTCAATCCAGGCACAGGGCCTGACTGCAGAGCGCCGCACCCCCCCTCCCCCGGCTGCCTGTTCTGGGGGTGATCCTGTGCACCATCCACTTCACAGAGGGCTGGTTTCTCTCACCTTCCACTTCTCAGTTTAAATTCACATTCTCAGAGTGAGACTCCAAGACCACCCAGTTCTGAAAAGCCAGAGATGTGATCTTTGATAAAGAAGATAATGATGTAAACCATATCATACAATCTTATTCATTCAGCAACTTTTCCAGCAGGAGATATTCCAAGATCTTAGCTTCAGTAAAAAATGAGAAGTAGTTCTTTATCCTCAAGGCTATCCTTTCTGAATTAAAATAGCAAGTGTCTGTGAAACCATCATCTGTTTTTCATTACATGCAAATAACAGCACCTATCTCACATCTGGGATTACCTCTGCTGGTAAGAATTTCCCTGGCTACACCTGATAAACAACCTAGACTTTTCCACATTCATGCAGTCTCCCTCCACAACGCAATGTCAGGTCTGACCTCCACATCACAGTGTCCTAGTACTCTTCTGCTGCACTTGCAACCATGTCTATTTACATATTGGCATGATTACTGGCCTGTCTCCTACACTGCACCGCCAGTTCCCTGAGGACAGGGAGTGAGTATTTTACTCGCTTCTCTACATCCAGAACTTAGCATGGAGCCTACTGTTTGTAAGAGAGATTGATGACCAGAGCCCAGCGTGAGGGGAAACTTGTACTAAATCAGGGTGGAGAGGCAAGGGCCAGATCATGCAGGCCCTTGCAGTTGACTCTTTAGAATTCTGGTCTCTGCCACCAGAAGTAGCAAGGACATATTAAGGTTTTGAAAAGATTACCCTGGCCAATATGTGATCTGAGCAGAGAGAGGGAGGACACTGGGAGAGCAGTCAGGAGGTCATGGAGGTGAGGTCACGGAGGTAATGCGCTTCAGATAGGGTCCCAGGTCAGATCAGATGGGGTGCGGGAGCTGCTGAGCAGTGGGCTATCTCAGGAACTTCCACAGCATTTCAAAAACTGACATGGTGATAAGTGTCAGTATTTCACAGGGATAGATTTGGCATCCGAAAAGAGAATTCTACCTGACCAGTAACTTCAACACATAATGTGAGACTGTACAACGTAAAAAGAAGTCATTATAATCAGAGCACCTAAAAGTCAAAATGGGAGAGTAAACTGAAATAAAATCTATCCCCACATAGGAGCGATGGGGGACTCAAATGTCAGAAAAATTTTGGTTTAGGTAATAGCTCATAAGCTTAGTAATCAATGTGTGTAAAAAGCTATTGTTTCAGGAACTGAAGGTATGACCCACCCTGACTCCGGGAGACCATAAGCAGTTCCACCTTTGTGCCTCAGGAGGACTGCACGCAATCAGGATGGTATCTGAGCCATTGTGCTCCAGGGTGAGATGCCCACCACCCAGGGCACAGATGAAAGAATGCTCCAACTTTCTATCTGATTAGCTTTTTTCCTGAATTCCAAACCCCTTACTTACACTTTTCTCTTCCTTATAGAAAGGGTCAGTTTAAAATGGAATTGAAGACAGCTAGGGTACGAACCTACCATCTTCTCAGATAACCGGCCATCTGAGTAAAACACCCATAAAGATTCAATCCCTGTCTCTGCTTATTGGGTCTGGGAGGTGACAGGCAGCATGAACAACGGCTTTTCCAGTTTCAGGAGCCCCAGTTCTGAACAATGTCACTCATATGAGGGATATCAATTATTACATGAAGAGATATCTCCTGTGTATTAAATATATCGAATATATAAATGATATTAAATCAAGAGCACAAAATATAGTGGTTAAAGGCCTTTGCACAGCCATACTTATAACTCAACAGCCACATGGTTTGTAACTCTGAATTTCTTGAGGCAGAATCTCCATTCTGTTCCTCCACTTATAAGTTAATGTTGGCTCCAGAAATTTGAAGAGATTCTGCACAGGCTGAGAAAATAAGCTTTACTCCAGAAAATGACTCCACAGCCTATTTATTTCTCTCAGAGCTTGAAGCACTTGTCACTGAAGCCATTAAAGAGTGCCAGGCCCCAGAGAAAGCCAAGCCATCCATAAAGGCACACTTGTGCCCGGGCAGCGGCAGCGGCCTCAGTGCTCCGGGTGACCCCACCAGACATGTCCTCTCTGTAAGGAAGCGGACGCTGGCCTGCCCACCTCATTAGTGAGGCTGTGTTTCAGCGCAGTGCTTCCTCCGTTTTATTCTATTTTGTTTGGGATAGACAGCAGGGGGTATTATTTTTCCACCCATGGATTCCTAAATTTTACATTACTGTCCTCAAAAAAGAAGCCCACCTGAGGCCATTGACAGTCCCCTGCATTCACATTCAAAGGGGATCGCCGGGAATGTACCCCTGCTTCTCAAGGTACCTCCACCTTGCTCATTCTACTTTGCTGGGGTGGCAGTGCCTCCAAGCCTTTTGTGGAAAACTGAAGAGGTGACAGGCATCCAGGAGACTTCTGGTATAAGAATTAAGAAGGAAACTGAACACTCAGCACCAAATTACCAAGAACATCTTGCAGAAGTGCTCTTCCATGCTTTATGTATCCCAGCCACCCTCCTTCTCTTTATACAAAATAAAGAATCCTAAGAATAAGACTAGGGATCTGGGGGGCATGGATCTTAATTTAAAAGAAATGCCAGCAAAAGTCATTAGTAGCATTCTTATTTATGATGCATCTACACTTATCTACAATGCATCTAAGAAGAGAACCAAGAAAAGCAGCAATGTATTCTTCAGAAGGAACCCAAACAACAGTTCAATCTGGGGTTCCATGGAGGGTGAGGTAGGTGTTCTAAATAGTCTGAAGCTAAATGCCTAATATTGCAAACTAAGCTTGTTCCCCAAACCCAGTGATGGCTTGAAATACTCTTCTACTCCATGTTTTCAATATAACCTGAGGAATGTGGAGATGGGAATAAGAAGTGTAGATGATGGAGTGGAAAGGAAATTCATTCATGTGTGCGTGCGTGTATATATGTATACACGCAGACACACACATAGTGTCACAAAACACAAGAAAGAAAATGTAGAAAAAAATTCCTCATCCATAAGGTTACTGATCAGGAAAAAAAATCACTGTTTAAATGTTAATTTAAAAAAATAATCTTATAGCAATACAGCACAGTGCCTGGCACATAAATTCTCAGTGTATTTTAGTTACTATGATAGCTCTTTTTTCCAAATATCAAGCCTACAGCACATCTGTATTATGGCCTGGTTTTTTCACTTAGCAATAATCAATGAATATTTCCCTACACAAACAAATACTGCTCTATGGGTAAAATGGCTTATGCACGGATGTCCAACCTTTTGGCATCTCTGGGCTATACTGGAAGAAGAAGAGTTGTCTTGCGCCACATATTAAATACGCAAACACTAACAAAAACTGATGAGCAAAAAAAGGTTTTAGGTAAATTTACGATTTTGTGTTGGGCCATATTCATAGCCATCCTGGGAAGCTGTGGCCCACGGGGCATGAGTTGGACCCCCTGCTAGACACACCATAATTTCCTTCCTTGTGCCCTACCGCTCTGGCCTTCAGGTTGTTTCCAGTGTTTCACAACAATACCTACTGAAGTGGACAACTGTGCGCACAAGTTTCGCATGCTTATATATATCTTTTGGATGGATTCCTGAAGACATAATGACAAGAAAGAGCACCGCCGATCTCCAGAAGTGTCATACAGCTTACACACCCACCATCAAATGAGAAGCACATTCCCGCACACTTGCTAACTCGGAAAGTTCTCATTCTTTCACCTGTATTCATCTAAACAGTGAAAAATGTTGCACACTGCTGTCTGAGTTCCATGATGTGTGTTATTTGCATCCTGGCCACTTGGAGTTCTTTCATATATTGCCTTTCCATATTCTTTTCTAATTTTTCTCTTTTTTTTAATATATTTTATTGATTATGCTATTACAGTTGTCCCATTTCTCCCCCATCATTCCCCTCCACCCTGCACACCCCCACCCACATTCCCCCCTTTAGTTCGCGTCCATGTGTCATTAGTCCTTTAGCTTCTACATTTCCCACATTATTCTTGCCCTCCCCCTGTCTATTTTCTACCCACTGTCCATGCCACTTGTTCTCTGTACCTTTTCCCCGCTCTCTCCTCCTCCCACTCCCCTGTTGCTGACCCTCCATATGATCTCCATTTCTGTGGTTCTGTTCCTGTTCTAGTTGTTGGCTTAGTTTGCTTTTGTTTTAGGTGTGGTTGTTAATAGCTGTGAGTTTGCTGTCTTTTTACTGTCATATTTTTTATCTTCTTTTTCTTAGATAAGTCCCTTTAACATTTCATATAATAAGGGCTTGGTGATGATGAACTCCTCAAACTTGACATTATCTGAGAAGCACTTTATCTTCCCTTCCTTTCTAAATGAAAGCTTCGCTGGATAAAGCAATCCTGGATGTAGGTCCTTGACTTTCATGACTTAGAATACTTCTTTCCAGCCCCTTCTTGCCTATAAGGTCTCTTTGGAGAAATCAGCTGACAGTCTGATGGGAACTCCTTTGTAGGTGACTGTGCCCTTATCTCTTGCTGCTTCTAGAATTCTCTCCTTCATTTTAATCTTGGCTAATGTAATTATGATGTGCCTTGGTGTGTTCCTCCTTGGGTTGAACTTCTCTGGGACTCTCTGACCTTCCTAAACTTCCTGGAAGTCTATTTCCTTTGCCAGACTGGGGAAGTTCTCCTTCATTATTTGTTCAAATAAGTTTTCCACTTGTTACTCTTCCTCTTCCCCTTCTGGTACCCCTATAATTGGTATGTTGGGATGTTTAAAGATGTCCTGGAGGTTCCTAAGCCTCTCCTCATTTTTTTTGAATTCTTGTTTCTTCATTCTTTTCTGTTTGGTTGTTCATTTCTTTCTTCCTTCTGGTCCACTCCATTGATTTGTGTCCCAGTTTTCCTCCCATCACTATTGGTTTCCTGTGCATTTTCCTTCATTTCACTTAGTGTAGCCTTCATTTGTTCATCTAATTTGTGAGCAAAATCAACCAATTCTGTGAGTATCCTGATGACCAGTGCTTTGAACTGTGCATCTGATAGGTTGGCTATCTCTTGGTTGCTTAGATGAATTGGCTCTGGGGTTTTCATCTGTTCTCCCATTTGAGACATTTTTTTAGGGTGGGTCTGGTCTTGCCTGTTACATAGTGAGGGGTGGAGCCTTAGGTGTTCCCCAGGGCAGGGCAGCCCAGTCACTGGGTTGTGATGCTGTATGTGGGGGCAGGGGTCCCAGAGGGAACAATGGTGATTGCTCTGCATTCTCTCTCAGATTCCAGTCACTTCCACCGCTTTCCCCAAGCAAATTGGGCTGTTCTGGTGCTGATTTACATGTGGGTGGGCTTGTATACATTCTAAGACCCTGTCGGTCTCTCCAACAAACTCTCCTGTGAGGCTGGGAGTCTCTCCTAGCACCTCAACCCCGACAAGTGTTTTCAACCAGTGTTTTTAGGTTTTATTTCCTGGCACTGGGGCCCTGGGTTTCGAGGTCTGTCTCGCTCTGTTTTCCCCTGGATTATCTGCACGCGAATGTGGGTCCGCCTGGTCAGCCAGCCACCCTGTGCGGCCTCACTGGGTCTGCCCATTGCCACCCTGCACCTGCGGTCTGCTAGCTGCTGCCCGCATGCCTGGGGCTCCTGCATGCCCTCTGCTTTTTCCTGCCACAACTCCGCCCCTCTTACCAGTCTGGATGAATGGTTGTCGGACTTCTTTACAGTTCAATTTTCTATCAGTTCTGGTTGTTTTCTTGTTTCTAAATCTTTGCTGTCCTTAATTTTGGTTGTGTGAGGAGGCACAGTATCTCTACCTACACCTCCATCTTGGCCAGAAGACTCTTATTTTTCTATTAAGGTGTTCATCTTTATCTTACTAATTACTGCATGCTTTAAGGTATTTCTTGGTTTGATATTGAAGGCTGGAATAGAACTCACAGTTGAGAATTACTGGCAGTTACCAGCTCTGAAACAGATGGTCTAAATTAAAATCCTGGCTCTGTCCCTGAAACTGTGTAACCCTGGGCTACTAACTTAACCCCTCTGTGCTTCAGTGTCCTCCTTTGTAAAACAGAGGGAAGAATGACCTTACATGGCCATTATGGGTAGTTAATGGGTTAAAATAATTCCTAGCCATGTAACCATTTTTACAATTAAGAAAGTCTATTTTAAATTTACAGATTTACAACTTTTGTTTTAACTTCTAAATTAACTTCTAAAAATATCCGATGTATTTTTAAGCAGAAATAACCAAATTAAAAATATACACAAGGTAACTCTATAGATAGATAGACAGATAGAGAAAGAAACACACAGGATGTATTCGTCCAACAAATACCTGCCGGATGCCCACCATGGGACAGGCATTAAGGACAGAACCCCTTCCTTTACACCACACCTGGGGAATGCCAACAAGGAAACTGATGCTCACAGTGCCGTGGGCCAAGCACCACATTCAAAAGAAATACTATGAGCAGTTTTCATTGCACATGAAAGGGCATTTGCCCCTCACCTAGTGAAGAAAGGTTAAACTGCCTTAAGAAATCATCAAGATGAGATCTTAAAGAGATGTAATGATTACTCAAGTATTAAGCACAAGAGAGGGAAGGGGAATTTCCACAAAGAGGACAGCATGGTGCAAAGGCTTGAAAGCAGGAACGGCTGTGTGATACAAAGGGAAGGTGTAAAAGACAATCAGTATGGATGTAGAAGATAATCACACACATAAAGGGCTGTGAGAGATGAGACCAGATCTGTAAACAGGGGTCAGGTCATGCTCCCAACTCCTTTATGGGATTTATAAGGGCTTTATGCTGGGAGCCGTAAGGAGCCACTGAAGAGTTTTAGGCAGAGTAGCAACATTAGGTGTGTTATTTAGAATGATAACTATAGATACACTTAGATATGAATCAGAGAGGAACACAACCAGACACATAAAATGTCAGAACTTAAACTCACATGCAAGACCATATTATCTCAGCTTTGAAACTTAGGATTTTGCAGGGAAAGGGGGTGTTCATATCAAGTGAGCTATGACTTGTCTGGGGTCCCATGAGTCCTCAGAATGAGAAACTAGCAGGACATCTGAAATATCTGAGCTTCTTCTCCCAGGACCCTATTGATTACATTCTACATAAACTGATAGTGGGCAGTCTTTCACAGTCTTTGAAATGATGAAAGCTTCTCTTGAAGTACATCTCTGCTTCTTCTCCAGACATTACGCACAGAACAGATAGCTCAGTGTATGACCCCTTCTATTATATGTAGTCAAATCCCCTTGTCCTGAGCAGAAATTCCTCAATGGTCAGAAAGTGGTTGACCATTTATATAGTTAAATTGTGAGAAAGGCGCCCTGGCTGGTGTAGCTCAGTGGATTGAGCACGGGCTGTGAACCAAAGGGTCGTGGTTCGATATTCCCAGTCAGGGCAAATGCCTGGGTTGCAGGCCAGGTCCCCAGTGGGGGCCATGTAAGAAGCAACCACACATTGATGTTTCTCTCCCTTTCTTTCTCCTTCCCTTCCCCTCTCTCTAAAAGTAAAGAAATATTTTTAAAAAAATTGTGAGAAAGGCAAGTTTTGAACAATCAGTTGGTGCAGAATTGTATTCTCAAAGAGGATAATAACTGCTTTATTCTTCTTCAATCATTCTGATCTAATGAAGGAAAAAGTCTCACTGCATCATTAGGATATCTACTGCTTGTTAATCCTGTTTTAACAAAAGCAGAATAAACTTCAAGCTCACAGCATTATTCCAGCAAGGGTATCTAGGGCTCAGCTCCTTCATGCGTGGTAATTCCCTGTACCCCTGTGATATGTGATAGTGGTTTTCCATTTATGAAAGTGACAAAATCCATTTTTCAATTAAAGTTAAATCAGTAGTCTACACATGAATACAGATGCCAAAAGTCATGAAGATAAAGCTGACAAATCTGGGGAACAGTCAAATTATTCCACCACAACCATATGGGAAGAATCTGAAGCTGCCTGTCTAAATTCACTTGAATCATTCATGGCAGCAACCAGCAGACAGTAACACCAGACACCAAGAATTCAGATCTTATGAAAGGCAAGCCAATACATATCACATGACATCAGCACAATTCATTGCCTCATAAAAGTGGAGTGAGTCATCAAATTTAGACAAATGCACTGATAAAGAGATTTTATGATAATCTTTCTGGTTAGGACTCATGCTTTCATATAAATGGGTTACAGTGAAAAATAGATCAAAATGCCTTAAATGTATAGATCCTGAGACATTAAAAAGTAGTAGAAAGAGCTTATTTAACATGAAATAAATATGTTTTAGTGATTAAAAAATACTTGTTGGATGATTTAAATTTTGAAACAAAGACCTGTCCCATCTTCTCTTGGAGCTAAGAAAAGGAAGTTTTCCATGTCTACATCAAGAAATTTAGAGATGAGATCAATGATGAGCACTACATGTTATCTCCATTAAAAAAAAAACCTAGGATGGGATTCAAAGTAAAGTAATGACCAAAAGTGTGGAAAAATCTAAAGATTCTGGATTTGTGAGCTTCAAAGGAACCAAAGATGCAAAGAGACTAGTGGATGAGATAAACACAGAAGAGCTTAATGGAAAATGGAGATCAATTTTATGTTTGTTAAACTTCATTAAAAAGTGTAACAGGAGACAAAACTCAAGTGCAGGGTTGAACACAGAAACAGAATAGAATCTCCAGAAAACAGAACATTAACTCTCACGAGTAAAATCTTGACAATGCTATTGATGAGGAACATCTCCAGAAAGCACTTCCTTCAGTCAGTCTGCAAACATTATGGAGCAGAGTTACAGCAAAAGGCTTAGGTGTACAGGTCCCTCTTGGCTAGAAGTAGCCACTTAAACACTTTCATGAACAATATAAATATGTCCAGCAAGCTACCGCTCACAGCATTTATTCAGCATGAAGAAGCACATCAGAGTCACTTCAGTAAGCAGTAAATGCCAGGAATAAGCAGGGTGAAAACTGTACCCACTCCATACTCGATGCCTGCAGGACTCCGTTTGGGTTATTTCATTACTCAGATGCAGAACCACGGCTGACTATTTTCTCCCCGGCCACACTGCCCAACTGACAAGTCCTTATAGGACATCTCCGTGCCAGAGTTCATCCTTTCCCAAATGTCTGGTACTGTTCCCCAGGTGCACCCAGGAAACATTCAGCACTTTGGATCCATGAATCATGTCAAAGACCACAGAGTTAACATCACAAACACACACCACAATGTGTGCTACATTCATCTACAATCCTCGAAAACAACTTAACAACTTCACACGACCGGGTAGCTGTCCATATGCCCACCCTAGGTAAGGGCATTTCACTGCGTCCGTGCTGGCGCTGGCCTTCCACAAGCACAGACACAGATGTGGCACGAAGAGTCAGCCACTCTGCTCTCACCGGTGAAAACCCCCTGATGCCTTGCTAGAGACTAATAACTCAAGAACCTCTTCATAGTTCTACCGTCTCTGCATTCCAAGGTTAATGAAGCTCTCACTGTACTACCAGCCCACCAAGTTAAAAGTTAAGAGGCTGTTCAGAAAGTAAACAACCTCACTGCTTAAAATTGATCAGGAACAAAAAAAAAAAAGTGTTTTACCAGAGAAAAATATCTAAATATGAAAAAAATCTAAACATTGTGGGGAAAAAACTGTAAAATACAAAATGTATTTTTTAAAATATATTTTATTGATTATGCTATTACAGTTGTCCCATTTCTCCCCCATCATTCCCCTCCACCCTGCACACCCCCTCCCACCCACATTCCCCCCTTTAGTTAAAATACATATGGAACACTGACCCTTATGTAATAAGAAAAGATTGACTCAGCAAAGTAGACTTAAAATTCATACATGGGTATTTATGTTGGATTGATGTGGGTATATACACATACACACTCATCAGCATACAGGTAAACTAATGTGTTACAGACACAGGGATGGCGAAGGCTTCGAGCTTCTCACCAACACCTGCGTCTACATCCTGGGTACAAGACTAGACTGCAGTTGCCGCCTCCTCCCTTCCTCTTTCGTACTTAGGGCCACTATGTTACAAGTTCCAGTCAACTGAACACAAACAGACATGACTGTTCCCCTTACTAGTTTTCTGTTGTTACACTACAGATTATCGCTAATTTAGTAGTTTAAAACAATAGCCATTTATTAGCTCGTAGTTCAATAAATCACAAGTTGGACACAGCTTGACTGGGTTCTCTGTTCAGAATCCCACAAGGCAAAAATCAAGGTGTGAGCTATAGTGGGCTCTGGGGAAGCATTCCTTTCCATTCAGCTTGTTGGCAGAATCCAGTTCTTAAGGCTGTGGGTCTAGGATCTCCGCTTCCTAGCTGGCTGTCATCCAAGAGCTATTCTCTGCCCCTAGAGGCTGAGTGCATTCCTTCCCATATGGACCCTCCATCTTACACAGCCACAGCATGTCCAGTCCTTCCAGTCTCTTTGACTTGCCCTTCCAATCCAGCTAGAGAAAATGCTCTGCTTTTAAGGCATTCACATATTTAGAGTAAGCCCAACCATAAAATTCTCCCTTTTGTTATAGAAAGTAAAACAATCTTGGGAGTGACATCTTTTCATAGTGACAGGCTGACCAACACACCAAGGAGGGGAATACACATGAGGGAGGGTCATTGAGGGTCGTGACGTTCCACCTCCAACAATCCTCTTCCAGGCCTGGCCCGTGAAAATCCCCCATCCCTTGTTCCAATACGCCCATTCCCTTTGGCAACCCTCAGATCACGTGTGGACCTCTAGTCATCCTGGATCCCTGAAGCAGACAGGAAAAAAGAATGAGACAGGTTTTGAGCTACACAGATCCAAAGCATTAGGCCTTCTTTCAAAGTTCATATTAACACAACCAAACGAACTGGTTGAAAAGTAGATCTAAAAAAGAACTTCCATTGTGGTGACTGAAAAATGGAACTGATGGGAAGAAAACAGGTCAGAAGTGTTCTAAGTTTTTAAAGGAATTTGATTGCCCCAATCGTCCATATTGTGGAATATTATACTCTGAATTTAGAAGTTGCACTAAATGTAAAACCTTCAGAAATAGTAAAGTTGTCCCTGAACCTCCAGACCTAGCTGACATGAGCATCATTCGAACACGCTTTGCTGGCAGTCTGCAAACACGGGACAGGGACTTGCAGTCCTGGCATTTCAATAGGTGCAGCTCAGCATTCGTTTCAGTCTCTCTGACCCATTACAGACCTCGTAAATCGCTCAGGCACTTGGGCTTCGAAATGATTAGGGAAATGAAGAAAATCTAAGCTCCCAAACTGAGAAAAGTTGTACTGCAGAACTGTAAAACTTCGTAATTTGTCTTCTGCTGCCTTAAAATGCCCCACACGAGCTGTGAGCACCCACCCAGGTGGCCAAATACACGTGTGATAAGGTTGACCCATCCCCTCTCTCCCTGCCCCTGACCGTGACTGAATAACATTCAAATGCACCAAGGAAATCCCCCCTCACCTTCTCTTGTGTACTGCCCCCAACCTCCAATAAAGGCACTTGCTAGGGTCTTCCTACTCGCTCTTGGCTCCCCACCCGCAGGGTTGAGCTTGCTCCCTTGGCCCTCCTCCCATGCTGCCCCTCTCAAAGTTAAGAGACTCTGTCTCTCTAGCATCTGTGAGTACAATAAACTTTGTTTTCTTGTACCTTTCTGGGTAAATTATATCTTTATGAGCAATAAAGTAAGTTTATTAATGAAAAAAGATGATCAGTTTTTGCTATTTTAATATACTCTTCCAGTCTGGTAAAATTTATTTGGCAAAAATTTTCACGGCCAAATAGCTGAGATACTGAAAATAACTGTCAGCAGCAAGGTAGAAATAGTCAGTTCTAAACCAAGAGAATAGTTGTGACACATTTATCACAACATTAATTGTGATAAATAGTTGTGACAGATTATCATCTGATTTGATAATCAGAGATATCAAATCGATGGGCAAACATTAAATGTATATTGCTTTATACATACAAATATCATCCCTTCCTCACAGAAGCAAAAACTTAATTTCATAAAAACAGGAGAAACATTTGCCTGAAGAGGGATCTGCCGCTTAGAAACACAGGGTACCTGATCTAGCACACATTTTCAAAGGGAAATAATTCTAGGCCTAAAGCTTCCTCTGTAGATAAGAACAGGTTCACGAGCTGTAAGGGGGAAACGGAGAATATGGCTATTTCCCCTAATATCTCTGACATGTGCAAACATTAGTACTGGCTTTACACGCCCTTCAAAATACATATACATGCCCAGGAAGAATAACATTTGCCTTCGGCTTTCTAAGATTGTGCTACCTTAAGCAATGGATAAGAGATTGTGTGTTGCTTCACAAAATAAAAGGCTTTTCAGTAAAAAGCAGCATCTGGATTCCACGTGATAAATATTGACCATATCACAAGCAGACCTCCTCCTAGGATCTCAGAAGTTCTTTCATATTACGATTTCAGTTTTGTATTCAGAACATGCAGGACTACATGTAACTAACTTCAAGATAGCTGAAACTGAGACTTCTGGTTATTTTTGTTAAGGTAGAAAACCTAAAAATTCCAACTTCTATAATTTTCTCATGCTCATTATGACCAATGTAAGGGACAGTACTTTATCCTAATAAAATGATCCTTAATGTTAATAGCAGTTATTGAACACTTTGTGCGTGTGTTCTACAAGCTTATTTACGTTCACATCAATTCTATGAAGTGGATATTACCTGTATTTTAGCAAGTACAGATTCAGAAGTTAAATAACACTCAAGGTCACAGACAACAGAGGAGGGGGTCAAGCTTTTAGCCTTTCCCACTCTGAAGCCAGGATTCCTAATGGCCTTTTAGGGCACCAAGATTGGCAAAGGAAGTCCTCAGAATCAACAGAAGTAAAAAGATGTGATGTTGGTAAATTTGGTGCTGAGGTCTGCTTTACAGAAGTGATAAGTACCTGAAATAAACAGGTTAGTGACATTAAAGAAGACCTGCCTGAAGACTTGCCAGCAGCACAAATGCTAGTTCTGTAAATCTGAAGGAATGTGAAGTACAGTTATGATAGGCCTTCCAAATTACAACAACAGTACACTTATATTTACAAACACTTCTGGCAGACGGGTCTCAGAGTGATTCAATTTGAAAAGTAAAATTGATCACACTGAAGCACATTTTTACTAAAATGGTCTTAGTTTCTTTGATCTCCCAAACTGACCAGAATAACCAGGTCTATAAAGGCAAACGTGTTGTGACAGCTGGCACGTGGGCACACACATGAGAGGGTTTCATCCTGCATTTGTCAACCTGACTTAACTGAGGTTCTGAAAAACACACCCTCATCTTTCCTGGATGTGGTTTTTAACAGGGCTGTTATTGTAGAGCCTGGGAAAAAAACCTCATTACTTCTGAGGAATTATCAGAAAGTGCATTATTAATTAAGGTTAATCTATGAAAAAAAATTTAAGACTAAATTATGAGAACTATTTAAAGAAATCAGCAAAGCCCTTAGCTAAAGATCCCTTAAACTAGAACTGTTTCAGAAACATTAAAAAAAAAATGGTACTCATAGTCATTATATAAGATGTAGGTCACATTTTAAGTATTCACTTATCTTTCCCTACATAAAACCTTCAACCAAACCCACTGAGATTTGAACTATTAAAATCTAAATAAGTTTTATTATCACAGCTTATTAACCTCATAGAGAAAGACAGCCACATCCAAGATGTAAAAGGCTCAGTCAAAATAAAATGTTAAATATATGATGATTTGGTTACGTTAAGGCTGCAACACCATTGGGGAATTTTTAAAGACATGCTGACTTCTGGTCAAGCCCTGGCCTCAAAGGAGTTTGACGAGCAAGTTCCCCAAGGAAAAGTTAATGCATGAGCTTTCCAGAAAGACACCCCATCCTCCAATTCCTCTGAGTCTGCGGGTGACCGAGGGAGGAGTAATTCAGAGATTATGGGGGAAGCACACACCGCGGACACCCCCGCAGCCACCCTCAGTGCGGCCACCGTGTGTGCCAGCACATCCCGGGATAGCCGGGTGCACCGCCACCGCAAGGTCACAGGGGAAAGAGGCGACTTTACGTAATCTCCCGCCGCGCTGCCCCGGCACCTGCGAGCCTCCGCGACGGTGCAGCCGCGGTCCCCTCCCTGGCGCTCCCGCACTGGGCAGCGCGGGGGGCGGGCGCGGGGCGGCGAGGCGGGACACCAGGCATCCACTGGCGCCCGGAGCGCCGCACGGAGCCCGGGGTGAAGACCGGAGGGTGGGCTCCCAGTCCGGAGATGCCATTGCGGGCGACGCGGGCCGGGGTCGCCAAGCTCCCGGCCGAATGCAGGCTCCGAGCGCGCCCCTCGCAGCTCCGCACGGGACCGCCCCGCGGCGCACCTGTCTCGCGTCTTACCTGAGTGGCTTTATGGAATTGCTTCTTTAGCCCGGCCACCGACATGGTGCTGGAGGACGCGCGGGCGGCTGCGGGCGCGGAAAGGAGGAGGCGGGGGAGCGAAGCAGGAAGGCCGGGCCGGGCGGCGCGCTCGCGGGGCCGCCGCCAGTCGTGCGGCCGCCGGGGCTGTGGGCGCTGGGGCGGGGGCGGCGCGGGACGCGGGCTCTTACGGACGGATAGACTCCCTGACGTCAAGGCTGGGTGATGCGGCCTCTTAAAGGGGACGCGGGAAGCCCCGCCCCGCCCCGCCCCGGGAGCGGGGCTAGCGGACAGGTGCTGCGGCGCGAGCTACCTGGGCACAGGCACGCCACACGCGGACCTGCGCTGCGGCACAGCCGGCGGATTGCCGGAGCAGAGGGCCCAGGGCGTTCTCCCGCCTCGGGGGCGTCGTTGGGACCCCGCGGCCTGCGGACCGCTCCCTGCAGCTTGATAGTCGAGCCCAGGCACTGGGCACGACTCAGGTGATTTGCTTGGCTTCCAGGTAGCCGCAACGACGCTGCTTGCCCTTTGAGTCCGGCCTCTCGGCAGCCTAGGAAGGAGTGGCGTTCTATCTGGAGCAATAAATAAATTATTGCTCCTTCTCTGCCTTGCCCCCGTTTAGCTGGACACAGAAAACGTTTCTCTGCCCTGGTTTCAATATCCCTTCAACCTACATAACGTTAAGAAAAAACACCAGCCCTTTATTATTATTTACTTATGTTGGTCTGGTGAACTTAATGACTTAAAAAGAACCAAAAAAAAAATTTTTAAGTCCATAGTCAATCAGGTAAATACAATAAAATTGAAGTGGGTTATTACTAGAGAAGTAGTATTTAATCCTCTGTTTACATGTATGAAAAAGCCTGAAATGTGAACTCAGCTTTCACTTGCAATAGTGGATTTCAGATTTTCAATCTAAAATAAGCATTAAATAATGTGAAAATTCATGATACTAAGTTACACAAATACTTCATATGTAACAATGCATATATGGCTAGGCTAAAGAGAAACTCAGAATTAGATAAATTGGTAGAACAGCACCAAATGTCTTCTAATGTCTTCTGGTAATTAGACACTTCCTATGGTTTTTCGACAACTGAGGAGCACATAGGAAAGAACTTGAATACTGTCCCCACCTAGGGACCAAAGCTATAAGGAAAAGAAGACAGAATGAGAGAAGCCAAGATGAGGGACATTGCCGAGGGTGAACAGGCACAGCATGGCAGGAGGGAGTACTAAAAACCCCTCTCATTACCTCCACAACCCCTGCTGCTTGGACGGAACCACAGACCTCACCTCCACCCTTCTAGCCAGGCTGCTTGGGCACAGAGTGAACATTTGATACAAGGGGACCCTGTCTGTAAGCTGGGCTACCAGTCATAACCTAGAGAGTGTGAACTGAATACAGAAAAGCAGTCAAGCAGATAGTGGCAAGTAACGAAGCAGTAGGAGCACATGGACCAGTGGCCCAGTCTACGGAGACAATCAGAGAAAAGGAGTAAACTTCCCATGTACCTTCTTTGTACATACATAGTAGAACTGCACTTTCCAAACACCTTGTGGTTAAATGGGGGCACATGACAATTTTCCACAAGTGGGTTAGGAAGAAAAATGATTGTCATTTCTTGGCAGAAAATTTAGCTGTTGGTATGAAATGCTACAAAGCTCTCTTTTTCCTCTGCGACAGTATTCCAAATAGTTGTGCTCTGTCAACCAGAATCCAGAGTGAGGACCAAGCAGGGCAAAATCACCAGCTGATGCTCAACAGACATTTAGCATGAGTGAGAAACAAACCTGAGTAATTTTAATTCACTGAGTCTGGAGTTGTTAACTGTGGCAAAACTACTCAGTCTATCCCGACTGCTGCACAGAGAGCATATGCTTGTCCATTCCCCAGGAGATGAAGGGACATTTTCCAGTTCTCGCCAGGCCCACATGTTTTGTAGTTGTTGTTTGTGTGGTTGTTTGTCACTAGATGAAGTTGTCTGCTTTACTCTTACAAAAAGCCTCACTGAAGTTGGGGGAGGTTTTTCTCTTTTTTGCCGCCTCCCTGAGGCAGTGGGCAGACTCAGCCCCTGGGCCTGAGGGTCAGAGGGAATGGTGGCCCCATGCGCTCACCACACCCTGAACTTTTACCCTGCAATTTCCTTACCAGCCAGAGAAGGTGAAGAGTCAGCTCTGCTGAGCCATCCTAAAGGAATGCCAGGGCAAGGGGCAACCTGTGTCTCAGAGAAATATCGACAGGGAAAGATGGACCTCCTGCCAATAGATAAGTGGTTCTACTGATCTCTCCAAATCTAGAATGAACCATTCAAGTCTCCTGACTGGGGGCCCATGAGGTGGTACGCCCAGAGCACACCCACTCACCCATAAGGCCCACCATGGTGATTCCCAGCTTCCTGACACAAGGAATCTCTGCAAGAGTTTGGACTTACTGTGTGAATAGGTGGGGCTCTAGGCTAGAGAAGTTTGGGGTTAGTTGGTGTTACAGTGACTGCTTTTGTACTCTAACAGTTTGATGAAGCCTGTGTGTCCATGCGTGCGCGCGCACACACACACAAGACTGCTGGAAATGCTAATAATGCTCATGCTGCTGGAGCAGTTTTCAAACTTCAGTGTATCCAAACCCCCAAAAGACTTCTTAAAGCACGCATGGCCCAGCCACACCCCCAGTTTCTGACACACCAGGTCTGGGTACGGACTGAGGATGTGCGTTTCAAACAAGGCCCTGAGCAATCATGTGAAAACCGCTGGGCTAGTGTAGAGCTATTAGGAGTAAACTTTTTTCCTGATTCTCCAAATTTTTTAAATGTTTTTCTGTTTTTCCATTTCCTATATAATAGAAAAAAGTACTTTGTAATTAATTTTTTTCTACCTGACCCCTGATCTGAACAGTAGAACATTTTCACAGAAGAATGGGCTTTGGTCAAAGCTGCTAAGAGGGCAACTAGTCTGAGATTCATGAGCTCTGGCCTTTAACTGGAAGGTGTGAAATTGGGGACCTGAAGAACCCCCCCAGGTCTTTGAATACTTAGCTGAACCCTAAATTAAACAAAAACAAGTCTCTACCTACCCCTGGTTGTTCATTCACTAACTCGGAAGGCATACCCTGCTGTCCAGCGGAGGAACTGCCTTGAGAGAAAAGATTACTTAGGGACTCCCAGTCCCTCGGAAACCATGGCTAATTCCCGCAGGTGTCCTCTGGGTCTCATGTGACTCCAGTATTTCTGCAGAAACCACATTTTGCAACTATAAAGACCTTCGAGATGTTACCTATGAAAGAGAGTGGTTGAGCTCCTTTTGACGGGGCAGCAAGGGAGGCCTCCACTCAGTACCAGGATCCGGGTTCTTGTCGGGCAACAAGCAAAGCACGGAAATTTATTAAAGTGATAGGACGCACTTAAGAAGTGAAAGCAGGCGACCTTGGAGAACAAGACACCCTGATGGGGTCTGTGTGGAAGGTTTTTATTAAACATGGGCAAAGTCCTAGGCTTCTGACACTGGTGGGGTGACTGCCAGCAGGATCATCCTTGTCCCTTGTCTTCAGGTAGTGATTTTTGGGTCCTCCCAGCACTGTCATGGTGTTTCGAGTTGGGGGTGGGGGGTGATTCCAAAACCATAGGGGAAATTTATTATAAAATGTTATAATGGTCTTGTTGGTTATTTTTAGGTCAGTATGGCTGTTGAGTCTGGTTGAAACTGGGTTGTGTTATTGTTGTTGTTGTTGTTGTTGTCTCAACTACAGGAAATAGAGGAGGAGGAAGTGGGGGAACAGGGGCTCAGTGGTGGAGGGGTATGCGATATTCCAGCTAAAACAGAGAAGTGGAGGGGTAAGGTTGGAGGCTTTTGCTCCCTGCTCTAACTTTCCTGCATCCCTTTTATTAGCAGGCATCCTGGTAGGAGGTTTGGGGGAATGGAAAGATGCCATGTCAGGACCTTGAACCTCAAGGAGCTTCTAGGCCAGCGATTCAGAAAACATTTCTTATAGACAGTTACTGTGACTTAATTACAGAGGGATCAGAGAAGAATGCACCAGGCACTAAAAAGTTATTTTCAAACATGAGTGCCCTCCTGGGGTGCACAGGAGCCATGACAGCAGCTCTGTGGAGACATGTAGAAGCATAATGTAGGAAAAGGGGAATCTCAGGTCAACAAGGAAGCATCTTGTTTAATAAGAGGTGGTTGTAACTCAACATGCTGCCTTCTCCTGTCCTGAGATCATGTCAGTGTAAAATGGTAGAAGCACCTAGATCTGCTTTAAAAAGTTCCAATTAAATGAAACCCCTACATTGCACCACCTCACTAATTGGGCAGGAAATTCACGGTCAGCAATAATTCCATCACATGGTTCATGCACTATTTCTCCATGCATTGTGACAGTGCTTCTGGCAAGCACCAGTCCTCTGGTTTCCACAGTGCCCCTGCATCCCTGGCAATTTTCAGAGCGCCCCTGTCCCAAAGATGTAGAAGGTAAACCACAGCTCTCACCTTTTTGCCCTTCAGCCCCTAACACCTCCCTCTGGCCCACAACCTGCTCCCATCTTTGTGTGTAAGCTCATGAAACACAAGAAACACTGCGAAGCTAAGGCATTCAACCCCAACTTCTCGTTTCACAGATAAGAAAACCAAAGCAATGAAAGGAAGTGACTTACTCATTGTTACTTTTTCTGATCCTGCTTATAGCCTCAAATCAGGGAAGAATCTCCAGTCAGTGTTAATAAATACAGATGAGAATGAATGAAAGGAAGATTGAACAATTTATCACTGTCACCGATGCTGTATTCTTGCCATATTGGGTCTGATGCTCAACAGCCTTCACTTGATAGCCAGGACTCGACAGTACAAGGACTCAGTTGTTTTGGTGTGACTAGCACATAACATGAGATTTGTGCCATTGAATGCTACCCAGTGTGGACGGGGCTCACAAGCCCTTTCCTAGAGATGGGAAATCAAGGGAAAGGCCATCTTCTTTTCTTGCTCCCAGGTTTATCACCTACCACACCACCCTACAACAGACACACAGAGAGAAACGCACTCTTTTGGCTCTTAGAAGTGGAATGTGTAGGTCTTTCTCTCTGCCTCCCCCTACCTTTCCTTCTCTCCCACACAGTCCTCCTGCCTTCAAAGGGCAGAGGCCTCTTCCTGATAAAACTTCCTCTTCCTTGAGATAAACCCTATTGACCCAGTCACAGGAGGAGGAGGAAGAGGCCGAGGATGAGGGGCCTTACTGAAGTGGGTGACTCACTTTAGACTCTTGCCTCTGGGCCTCTTCCATTATCTGTATCCCGGTGTGAAATGCATCCTACTTCCCCTGCAAACTCCTGCCATCGCCAATGCCCATCCTCAGTGCCTTTCCTCTGAAGTCTTTCTCCAACCTTCTGACCCCATGTCCTCTCTTCGTCTGTGGAATCCTGCAGCCTTCATTGTGCACCTCTGCCATGACCCTAGGCTAACATGTATTGTGGGTATTGAGATATAGTATCAGATTCTTAGCTCTTTGAGTGTAGGGTCTTATGTTTATGTTTAGTTTTACAACTCTTAGCAGATCATGTAAACACCTGCTAGAGATAAACTAACTGAGGTTTAAAAGCCTGGCAGATATTTTTAAAAGCTATATGCAGTAGGGGGCCAGAAAGCCTGGAAGTAGCTGAGCAGAGCAGAATTTCAGTGGTCATTGTTGCTGCTCCCTGACTGCGCACCCAAGCCTGCACCTCCAGGTTCCTGTCAACTCTGAGAGTTCCCAATGACCTTCCCATTAATTTCCCTTTGTTCATTCAGGTAGAATTACTTTCTGTTACTTGCAATCAACACATTCTAAATGATATATCCCCTCCACCCCAACCCTTGCAATAATATTCTAATCTCAGCTCCATTTCTTATTCAGATCTAGCAGCTCATAAACAGCAATTTAGGCAACTACCATTCCTGCTAAGCACTGCATTCCACTCTCTTCTCAGACAAGGGTGGACAGATTGAGTGACAAGGAACGTAGTCCTTTAGTAAGTGTCAATTCTGCCTGTAAGACATTGACATTCTCATTTACAAATCAAACCTTCCATTTATTTGATTAGTATGTGTCAAGCTGCCAGCACTGGAACCTCCCAAGCCCCTCAGAATTGACAGCTGAACAAATAAATAAACGTCAAGCAACTGGGCTCCGAGAAAGCAGCATCTACGGCTGGAATGAGAACAAACTTAAGTGTAATCACTAGGGCATCTTCACCGTTGGCTTACTTATTCTATTCCTGGATGGATACTGCCATTAGGGATTCTGAAGGCATGTTGTTAACCCCGAACATAGGATCTGGCTAGTCAGCCTGTTAAAGTGTGTGTTTAAAAGGCCAAGTTCTATTTTAGTATCTAGTTAGCCAGGCAGAGAAATCTATTCCTTAGTCAAGTATGCATTCTACTCTGTCACATCAAGGGTGCGTTCTCTTAATTACAGAAAAGCCTAGTGAGAAATAAATAATTCAGTTTAGCAAAAAAAAAAAAAAAAAAAAAAGCTATCAACAACACTAGGACTGCACAATACAACTTTCCAATATTCTGTCAGCATCAGATTTATATAGGAAAAAATGTATTCCACTTTACTAGTTTTTAGTAAGACAAAATACACTTTAAAAGGAATAAAAGAATAAATACTTTATATATCTTTAAATAGATCACTTAGCTTTGATTATTTGGGACCCTTTTTTTCTTTGCCTCTTAAGAAATTACCAGTGGTTTTATTACATCTGCACAACTTGTACGTTCTCCAGCCCACATGTGTAAAGCTGACTTCAGTGACAGGTCACATATAAAGCACTATTTTCAAACAGCATTTCAAACAGTTAAATTAACATTAAAACACCACCCTCTCAAGAATACAGATTTTCTCTCCAGATCGAGTCCCAGAAAGTTTGCCACGTTGGAAATTCCACCCTTTCAGGACTCCCTCTAAGGCTGACTTTGTTACTTTTCCCCTAAACCTTCCCCAGTGGCCTACTAACCGACGGAACTCCAACTGTGGTCTGCAGATTGGCAGCATCCCCTGGGACTTCCTTGGATTAGTAAATTATGAAGGCCCTGCCCCTGATGTACTAGAAGAGCCACTCTGGGGTGGAGCCACGCCCTCTGCGATTAACAAGCCCTGCAGGTGGTTGTGATGCATGTTCAAGTTCAAGACCACTAGTCTCCATGTGGCAGTGGTCGTGCTAGGGCAAGAGGGGGTGGATGTCTTGGAAATTCCCCGCCAGGCCAGAAGGCTCAGGCAACTAAACATAAAACCTTTTCCTTATAGAAGCCCATTGGATCATTACAATGGACAGGTATTATTTAGCTTTTTATTCTACAGGAAAAGAAATTGAGACAAAATTATTAAGCAGTTTGGCTAGAGATTTGGGGCCTGTATCAGTTTGCTAGGGCTACTGCAACAAATTACCACCACCCTGGTGGCTTGAAACAACAGAAATTCATTCTCTCACAGTTCTGGAGGTGAGAAGTCCAAATTCCAGGTGTCTGCAGGGCTGGTTCCTTCTGAGGGCTGCGAGGGAGAGCCTGTTCTGTGCCTCTCACCCGGCTGCTGGCAACAGCCAGCAATCTGCAGGGTTCCTTGTCTTCTAGACGCTGCAGTCCGCTTTCTGCCTGTGTCATCCCACAGTGTTCTACGGCCTGTGCATATCTGTGTCTAAATTTTGCTTTTATAAAGGCACCTGTCATGTTGGACTAAGGGGCCCACTCTATTCCAGTATGACCTCATCTAAATTTCTCTGATTATATCAGCAAAGAATCTACTTCCAAATAAAGTCACATTCCAAGGTACCAGGAGCTTAGGACTTCCAAAAATCTTTTTGGGGAACAAAATTCAACCCATGACAGGACCCTGACTCCAGAGTCCTGTTGAAAACACTTCTTAGTCCTCGGCATTCTTAAGTTACCTCCCTGACATCAGGAGCACAGGAGCCCTTGGCGGATTCCCTCACTGAATGGCACCGGCAGAGAAGAAGTGGCAGAGAGAGTCACAAAGAGGGATCCATTACTTACCCCCTTCACACAGCACATGTCCCCAAACCATGGATGTTTATGCCCATGAACTTAGGATCTTTTCTGGGGCCCTTCTTCCCCATTCCATGTCTGGCACATGTAAACATAAATAGTTTTCCCCTGTTTCTTAGACCTATAGCTAGCTATTCAAAGACAGTTTAAAGAAAAGAACATGCTGTCGCAAAGGGTAGGAGCTCCTTCTTTCTTTCTGCTGCATAGAATTCCATTGTGTAAATGTACCACAGTTTTTTGATCCATTCATTAACTGATGGGCACCTAGGTTGCTTCCAGCACTTGGCTATTGTAAATTGTGCTGCTATGAACATAGGGGTGCATAGATTCTTTTGGATCGGTGTTTCAGGATTCTTAGGATATAATCCAAGCAGTGGAATTGCTGGGTCAAAAGGTATGTCCATTTTTAGTTTTCTTAGAAAATTTACACAATGGAATTCTATGCAGCAGAAAGGAAGAAGGAGCTCCTACCCTTTGCGACAGCATGGAAGGAATTGGAGGGTATCATGCTAAGCGAAATAAGCCAGGCAGTGAAAGACAAATACCATATGATCTCACCTTTAACAGGAAGCTAATCAACAAAACAAACAAACAAGCATAATATAAACAAAGACACTGAATTTGAGAACAGTCTGACAGTGTCCAGAGGGGGAGGGGAGGGAATTTCAGGGGAAAAGGGGAACGGTTTAGAGCAACAAGTATAAAGGACTCATGGACAAAAACTATGGGGGGTGGAAATGGGAGGAAGGTGGGGAAGGCTGGGGTGGTGGGCTGGGGTGGGGTAAAAGACAGAAAACTGTACAATATCAACAATTAAAAAATACTGATAAAAAATTTAAAAAAAATAAAAAAATAAAATAAAATTCAAAATTAAAAAAAAAAGAAAAAAAGAAAAGAACATACTATCCATCATCCATCCCACATGTCTCTCTGCTCCCTCTGGCTTTCGCCACATAAAACAACCAACTCTCAGCAGTAGGAGAGACTCATTAGGCCTAGAAAAAGAGAACTTAAGTTCAGAAGACAATACATTCAGAACTACTCTATAGTTTTGGCTAAGCCTACAGATCTTCCTAAAGAAAAACTGGAGATGTTTGTAATCCACTTATGTTGTGAGTAATTCTGACCTGTAAGCATTAAACAGCCAGGGGAAGATTTGGATCTGGTGACTGAGTATCCACCAGCCCACTTCTCACACTCCACCTTCTGGAAGTACTGGCAGTCAGGGCTGCACTTTATACTTCAGTGACTTCTGTTTAAGAATTCTGCTAGCCAAATAGCCATCGAGCAACCAGACCTGGATTTTATCATGAAATTTCTTTAAATACAACTAAACACTGAGAGATCTACACTGGGCAATCTGAAAGAATGAAAGAAAGAAAGAAAGAAAGAAAGAAAGAAAGAAAGAAAGGGCTCCAGTTATTTCTATGAATGTAATTAAAGTGCCTAAGAAACTAAATGAAAGGAGCAACCCCCAAAATAATTACCACTTTTATCTTTCTCCATTTCATTAAACATAAAGTATCATCAACTTTTCAACTAGATTCATTGAAGCACTGATGCCTCATGTAATCGAAGCATTCTCTCCTATTTTGTTTCCATTTGTACAGTATTTAGCATTATGTAAACAACCAAATATAAACTTTTAAATTTTCTAAATCTCTTTTAATAGTGTTGAACTGATTATTCTCTTTATTTGTTGTGAGGACTCTGAAATATTAATTTTTCTCAAAATATTTTGTAGTGGTAATTTACCCAAAACTTTCCTTTTCTATCATAAAGTATTCAAGACAAATTTTAGCTATTTTAACAACAATTTCCAAAACAAAAACTAAGGCTCAATAGGAAAACATACAAAGAATATTATCTCACTGCAGTTATATAAAGAATTATATATTGAAAAACTTTAGTATCAGTAGAAATGGGGTTAAATAAGTAATTCCAATTTCATTAAATTGGCAGAGATTTTTAACATAATATTTATTTTGGTAAAAGTATTATGAAACAAGTGTTCTGTATACTTCCAGGCAGAGTAAAATTGGTACAAATAATGAAGCAATTTGGCACTACATGTGAACTTTTAAAATGTACCTTTAATTCAGTAATTTTATATCTAAAAAGTACCATAATGAAATAGAAATCAGGCAATTAGCCATCAGGGAAATACAAATCAAAGTTATAATGAGATAATAATTCATACCCACTGGGATGGCTATAAAAAAACAGATAGTAAAGGTTGGTGCAGATGTGGAGAGCTTGAGAACCCCTCATTGCTGGTGGGGTACAAAGTGGCACAACCACTTTGGAAAGCAGTCTGGCAATTCCAGAAATGGTTAGACACAGTGACCGTGTGACTCACGGTACCACTCCTGCTTGTATACCCAAGAGAAATGAAAACATGTTCACGTTAACTTGTGCATGACTGTTCATATCGGTATTATTCAAAATATCCAAAGTAGGATACAATCCAAAGTCCATCAACTGATAAAGGGAGAAAATGTGGCACAGTCCTACGGTGTAATATTACTTGGCACTAAGGGAAAGGAAGTACTGATACCCGCTACAGTATGGATGAACCTCAAAAGATTATGCTAAATGAAATAAGCCTGTCACAAAAGACTACCTAGTGCATAACTTTGTTTATATAAAATGCCTAAAATAGGCAAATCTATAGAGAGAAGATGTAGATTAGTAGTTGCCTTGGGCTGGGGTGGGGGGAGGGATCGAGGCTGATGACTGAGCGAGGTTTCACTGGGGAAAATGACAAAGCTGGAAAGGGACCGTGGTGAGAGATGCACAACTTGTTCTAACCCCCAAATTTGCCATTTTGTGGTTGTATGATTACCTCTGCCACTTGGAAAAACATTCTCTGAAATCATCATTTGCTTCCCCAAACTCCTTTCCTTCTCCCATTCTCAAGTCCAAGTGCAACTTCCCTCAACACCCAGCCTGCTGTCTCCCTCCACTGTTCTCTTCTGTCTGCCCCTGTTCTTTTGTCTTCCCCAGCACCCAGTTTGTGTTGCCATGCACATCATCTGATTCTACAAAACAGACACCTAGGAACTGAGCCAGCCCTGGCACACACCCCCTTCAAGCAGACGGACAAAGAGCCAGCAATGAAAATCCCCTCTGGCTAGTCTGGTCTAGGAAGGCTACGAACACACATGTAATAGTCATTTCTGTCCCCACCATCAGAGCCCAGTTTCCAAAAGAGTCCAAAGACTCATCTTGCTCTCCTGCCTGGATCTCCTGCCTGCCCTCTTCTTTGCTTCCTTCCTCTTCAGCTTGTATTTGGGCGAAATCAGCCTGCATGTGAGTGATACAGATTCTTTCCCTGATCTGCTCAAGTGGGGATGAGCCCAGCTTCCCTGGTCCAGCAAGGCTTGATCTGAAACACCTAAGTCGCTTTTGGGGCTCTTAATGTAGTCAGTGGGGAGAGAAGACAATGTCTGAGTTAAGGTCCAAACATGCATTCTAAAACAGAAGCTAGTTAAGAGTCCATCAATATGGAATATTAATAGCTTCCATTTGAGCATCTTCCTGTGCCCGCCATTTTGTAGATGTGACCCCATTTAATTTTCCCATGACATGTGGATTCTCATGCCCATAGATGGATGAGGACACTGCAGTTTGTATAAACCAAGTAATTTTGCCCATAATTACAATTTGGTAAGAAGTGGTGCTGAAGCTCAAACCCAGCTGTATCTCCAAGGACTCTTCTCCCACCAGCTCGGCGTCTCCTGCCCCAGAACCACCAGGACAAAGGCTTGTCTTCCTGGAGAGGAAGAGCAGTCGTTGCAATGTGGAAAGGAAATTCTTTCAGGAGCTAAACAGATGAAGTACAAGAATGACACTTTGTGGTGGGCCCGCATGATGATTATAATTTGAGGTAGATCACGTTGAGAACAATCCTACATCCTTTAGGGGATTTTCACTAGATGACAATTCTTAAAGATGGAGTACTTTTGTGTGTGAATCGCAGACAGTTGCTGATGTGGAGTAATTCATCCTCTCCATATTGGTGTGATTTCTCCCCGCTCCAAGCTTGTCTACACCAGAGGATGAACCACGTTCAGATTTGCTCTTTTACCCACCCAAGTTTCCTAGCTCCTGTTATTATGGAGTACTCTCCTGTAGAGATTTATTTTTCTTTTCTCCTATTGGGTGATGAACACTTGGGTTGCGTTCATTTGGGGACTGTTATGAATAAGGCAGCTGAGACCATTCCTGAATGCATCACCATGGCACACGCACACAAGCATACCTGTTGATTCTTTTCCCAGGAAGAGAACTGTCACAGGAGAGTGTATGTTCAACTTTATTATAGAATGCCAGACAGCATGACAAAGGTTCGCAGTGGTACACAGTGTCACCAGCAACATTTGACAGTTCTTCATTCCGCATCCTCACTGGAACTGAGTATCATCGGTCTGTTAGATTAGCCGTTCTGTAACAGTACCTAAGGATTGTAATTTGCATTTCCCTAATTATTACTGAAGTAGAGAGCATCTATTCATATTTTCATTGGCCATTGAATATTCTCTTTTGTGAAATACCCGTTCAGATATGTTGTCTCTTCCTTACTGACTTGTAGACAATCTCAGTATATCCTAGGGCACAGGACACTCTCCTCTGTTCCATTAGTCTCTCGGTCCCTCCTCGAGAGTGAGACTGGCCTGCAGTTTTCTGTTTTCATACTGTCCTTGTCAGGTTGAGATATTACGATTATGCTGGTTTATTAAATCATGTTGGGTGTGTTTCCTTTTCTCTTATTCTCTGAAAGAGCTTATATTAATATTTTATTTCTTTCTTAAGTTATTGGTAAAGTTAACTACAAAGGCCATAAAACCCAAAGTTTTTCTTTGGGGAGGTTTTCAATTATAAATTTACTGTTTGACAAACTTTTCTTTTTGTGTCAGATTTATTCTCTTTTTAAAGGAATTTATAGATTTCATATAAAAATTTTAAATATATTAGCATTAAGTTGTTCATTATACTCTCATATATTTAATGCCTACAAGTTCTATAATAATGTTGCTTTCTTCACTCCTGACATTGGTTATTTTTGCCTTCTTTTTCTTTTTCTTAATCTGCCTCAGAGGGGTTTATCAGTTTTATTAGTTCCTCCAAGGAAGCAATATTGGGTTTATTTATTTTCTATATTTTATATTTGCTTTCTACTTTATTAATTTCTGTTGTCATTGATCTTTCCCTTTACTTTACTTTTTCTAGTTTCCTGACGTGAAGAGTGAGCTCACTGATTTTCAGATGTCCCTCACCATATATGAAGTTACCAGTTTCCCATTAGGCATAGTTTTAGTTGTAAGCAACAGATTTTCAGTAATTATTTCATTATTCTGTTCAACGTATTTCCTAATTTCTATTATAATTTTGGCCTGGACCCATGAGTTATTTAGAAGTATATGGCTTAATTTTCAAATATATGGAAATTTAAAAAAATACCTCTTTATAATTGATCTTTAACTTAATTCTATGGTATATGTAGAACATAGTCTGTTTGAACTGAATATTTTGAAATTTGTTGAGATTTGCCTCAGGTCCAGCATATAAACAGTTTTTGCAAATGTGCTGTTTGTTTTTGAAAATAATGCCCATTCTGCCATTGACAAGTACAGTACTCCATGTTTGCCTCTTGGTTGTTTGATAATTATATTGTGAAATCTTCTATGTTATTATGGATTTTTGTCCATATGTTTTATCAATAACTAAAAATATTGTGTTAAAATGACCCACTATGAATGCGAATGATTCTATTTCTGTTAAATGTCACTTTATTTAATTTAAAGCTATATTACTAGCTGAATGCAATTAGGTCCATTACATATTTCTGGTAAAACTCTTCATTCTATTAGACATGTTCTTTACTTCAAATGCTGTTTTAACGAAACATATTTTATCTGATGTTAATATTGATAAACAATGACTATTTTACATTAGTTTTCTTTTGGTTAGTCTTTGTATTTTAATCTTTCTGTATCCTCATGTTTTAGGTGTATATTTTATAAACCTTATATACTATTTTCAGTCTAGTCTGAAATTTTCCCTTTAATTTGATCATTGCATCTATTTACATTTAATGTAATTTCTGATACATTTGTTATGCTGGGTGAAATAAACCAGAGAAATACAATTACCATATGATTTCACTCATACGTGAAATCTAATGAACAAACTGAACTAACAAGCAAAATAGAGACAGACTTTTAGAGAGCAGACTGACAGCTTTGAGAGGAACTGGGAGGGTTGAAGAGATGAAGCAAAAAAAGAGGGAAAGGACAATAGGGTGGTGGTTGTGGGGGTGATGGGTAGAGTGGAAGAGAGTGTAGAGGGGATAAATGGTAATGGAAAAATGCAATAAAATAATGTAAATAAATAAAGTTAAAAAACTATAGTATTACTCTGCGTTCTCTATTTGTTCTACCTGCTTTATCTTCCTCATTTCTGATCTTCTTAACTTGTTTTGATTGGCACTGTGTTAGTTATTCCAATTTTTGCTGCTATTAGATTCAAACTTATCAATACAAGCCCTTTATAATGGCTACACATGATACTGTAACATACACTCGTGAATTACTGTAATGCAGTGTTGATGGGCACTCTTGCCCTTCTCTTGGGCAACACAAGGGTTCTAGAATACCTGACCTCCATTTACCTGCCCCTGACCTAGATCTGCAAAACATTTCATTACCATCTTATACACACAATATTCACTCCAGTTTATTCATAAGTATCCCTTTTTCTTGCTCTTCCTAGCTTCCTGCTTCTCCTACCTTCCATTGATGAACATTTTTATTCTGCTTGAAAAATAGTCCATGGTATTTTTTTAAGAATAGGTGTGCTGGTGGTGAATCCTTTAAGTTTATGTTCATCTGAAAATGTTTTCATTTCAGTTGCATTCTTTAAAGATGAAAATAAAATTTTAGGTCAGCAGTTATTTTCTTTCATGTTTTTTCCCCATTTTCTTCTGTTTCCATTATTTCTCATGCAAATTCAGCCTGTCTAATTTTTGTAATATGAGGGTAATAGGTCTTCATGCCTCCCCACCCCTGGCTGCTTTTAAGATTTTCTATTTGATGTTAAAGGGAATTATCTAAGACAAAGAAGATAAAAAACATGAGAAGACAGCAAACTCGCAGTTATTAACAACTACACCTAAAACAAAAGCAAACAACTAGAACAGGAACAGAGCCACAGAAACGGAGATCACATGGAGGGTTAGCAACAGGGGAGTGGGAGGAGGAGAGAGGGGGAAAAGGTACAGAGAATAAGTAGCATAGATGGTGGGTAGAAAACAGACAGGGGGAGGGCAAGAATAGTGTGGGAAATGTAGACGCTAAAGAACTTATGACACATGGACATGAACTAAAGGGGGGCTATGTGGGTGGGAGAGGGTGTGCAAGGTGGAGGGGAATGAAGGGGGAAATGGGACAACTGTAATAGCTGATTATTGATTATTTTGTAATAAATTGATTATTTATTATTATTACTTTTTATTATTATTTTATTTATTATATTATTATTCATTATTATTACTTTGTAATAATTGATTATTTTATAATCAATAAAATATATTAAAAAGATTTTCTATTTGTCATTTGTTTTAGCAGTTTAACTGTGATGTGCATAGGTATGGATTTCTTTTTATTTATCCTATTTAGACTTTGTAGGACTTCTTAATTTATGCATTGATGATTTTCATCAGTTTTGTAAATTTCTTAGCCATTATTTATGCAATTACCTTCTTCTTTGTGTTTTTGCCCTTTCGTCTCCCTGCTTCATTGTTATTTATCTTTTGTCAGCTTCATTCCTAACTATGTCCGAATTTTCACTCTTTAGTTGTTTGAGTTAGTAGTATATAAATGTATAATTGATTTTTCTATAATGAGCTTTTATTTAATGACCTTGTGGAATTATAATAGTTTATTAGATATTCTTTTGAATTTTTCTAAGAATGCAAACATGTCTTATGTGAATGGTGTTACTTCTCCCTTTCCCATGTTTAATTTTTTCCTTGACCTGACTGTACTGACTAGAGCCTTCAGTGAAATGTTGAATAGCAGTGGTACTAGCTAGCATCCTCTCTCTTTTCTGCTCTCAGGTGAAAGTCTTTAATATTTCTTCCCTCATTACTGTATTTGCTTACTCTGTTTTGTAGACACCTTTGATTCTATTTAAGAAATTTAACAAAATGTAGTTTGCTAAGAGTTTATTATAAACATGGCTAAATTCAATCAAATGTTTTGGCTGCATCTATGAAATAATTTTTTCTTTGTTCTGTGTTGAATTACATTGATTGATTTTCAAATATGTGAGTAACCTTGCATTTACAGAAAACAAACAACTTGTCCATGTTGTAAGTATACATTTGTATATTGATGGGTTAAATTTGCTAATATTTTATCTAGAGTTTTTTGCATCTATGTCAAGAGTAATTGGCCTTTTACTTTACTTTCTCGTTAACACCCTTTTCAGGATTTTTGTTTGATTCTTTCAGACATCTGAAGGCACAAACATTCTAGAATCATCTTAATCATTTGCAGGCTTAGAGATGATTCTCAGCTGGCTGTGGTTCCTGAGGGCACCAGACTACTCCCTGCCTGCCTTTTCCCTTGGAGAGACCTTCTGGATGTCAACCCCAAACATTACCTAGTACCACTGAATTTTTGCCTTCCTCAACTCTGGAAACTTTAAAAAGTGTTACTTAGTTCACAGCTTGTCAGCTATCTTTTCTAGAATTTGGGAATCTCCCCAAGGAAAAGCAGCTCCGAAAACCATGTGCACTTCCAGATTTCCATCTTTTCCCATGATTATGGTCTGGTAACTTTTCATTGCCTTATGTCTTCAACGTTTTGAAGCAGATTTACAAAACTACTTTGCTCAGCACTACAAGATGGCCTTAGCAAAAGAATGACCCAATTTCTTTGTGCACCATCACTGGAATCAGATGCTTTTAACTTGCACAAAACAAGGTCCTGGGAGTGGCTGGCGGACACTAAACCATTCACTGCACAAGAGCTGCCTCTCTCTAGTGTGGTGTCAGGGGCAGCAGAGTCAAAGAAGAGTTTGAAAAAATGTAACATGTCACTGGTGATTCGGATGAATAAGAATTTAAGTCATCTATTGAATAATTTTATTTAGAATAAAACAATTCTGCTAAGAGAGAAATCAGTTTCTTCAATGCTGAAGAAGAATCAGCAAGTGTGTTTGTAGTGCTTAGTTACAGAATTGAAGAGTTAGAATTTTTTTAATAGGAAAAGTATTAGATTGACATCTATGTAGGCAAAATATAAATAAGATGGGAAACTATTGAAAAATTATGCTAGTATTATTAATAATATCATGAAAACAATCAAGTCCTTGACTGATTCCACAGTCATGACCCACAAATGTCCACACTGGCCTGCTGGGTAATGGCTCTCAATCCCTTATATTGTACAAAAAAATAGTTAACCACTCAGACGGAGAGTCATAAGTCACATCCCCCACCACACCTCAGTCAGGAAAAATTAGGAAGTAGATATGGCAAATGATCGTGTTCAACACATGCCCTTTTTCATATTGTCTTAGTTTTACATCTTAAACAGGTGCTTCCTTTTAAGAAGATGTTATCTGGGGAAAAAAGAAGAGGCCCCAAAATCTGTGCAAACGGAGAGCATTAAAATAAGCCTCAGAGAAGCAGCTCAGGGAGACCTCCCACCTGATGACCCATAATGCTCGCAGCTTCTCCTCCATCCCCCGAGTAGCAGAGACAGGCTGTTGCTGAGTAATCAACATATTCACAGATAACATCACCAAATCCTTCACAGTCTCAAGGGTGAAAAATGGGGCTTTAAAAGAACCTTATGATCAACACAAGACATATTGAAGGGAAACAAATAGGATCTTGGAAGTGGAAAATGCAATGACCAAATTCCCAGTATAGCAGCATGTTGTTACAACAAAAATATTTGAATTTCCACAGAGCTCTAACGCTGTAGGATAAAAGTATCTGTTCCAAGTAGTGACCAATACAGAAAAACCGTGTCTTAGAAGGAAACTGAAGAACAGATGCTTTAATCTGTACTATATATGTCTTATCATCACTGTCAGCAAATATTAATGGAGTTCTCAGAGAGCACTCAGCCATGCCTGCAAACACTTGCAGTAAAAAACACATAGAAGACTCAGTCCTTCTCCCCTCAGACATTTCATTCAAGATGAGCAAGATGTACAGCTCATTCTCTTTCTGTCACTTTTATTTTCTTTCTCCAATATGGGATTCTCCATCTTCCAAATGAAGATCAAATTGAGAGGATTTAAATGTGCCTTTGAAGAAATGGAGAAAAAAAGCAAGCTTGATGACTACGTACAAAAATGTTGTTTCAATTGTAGGGAATTTAAGGAATTACACATTGTAGATTGAGAGCTAGATGCGGACCCAGGTTGTGAAATCAAGCTCCAGGGACACAGGACGGAACATGCATGAAAAGACAGGTGCCCTCTCTTTCTGCCTGATGCACGAGGCCCTCTCAGAATTTTTGTGTCTATAGACCTAGAAGGTCAGAGAAATATTTCTCTATGCTAAGAAAATATATTGGCAAGTCTGATAAATGGTAGGCAACCCTCAGCACCAGTGTAGGGAGTACACAGGGCACAGGCAGATCCAGGTTTCATGGAGTCTAAAACTTACACAACCGTGGAGGCCTCTCTATGAAAAAAGTACAGAATTACAAATGCAACATTAGGTCAAGGGCCTTGGAGCAGCAGAGCCCTGACGCTTGAGCTCCTGTCTTCCCAACATGTGCTCAGTGTCTTAAGGATGCAGCCTCTCCTCAACTCCAGCTGTTACCCTTAGGGAGCCTGACCAGAGCAGCCAGATCTTCTGGTATTTTTAAAATAGCCAGATATCTGGATTTATATGGTGAATTTCCCCACTTTTAAATGTTGACAAAAATTCAAATTAAAAAAAAAAAAGAAAGAAACACTTTGTAAGATCCAGCCTTTGTTCATCATTTCAGCACCTCTGACAAATGAAGTTATTCAGAGATTGAGGTCAAAGGAAGATTGTGGTCCACATCACTCAGCACCTTCTCAGCTCCACACCCTCTGGTGGGGGCTGACTCAGTGGAAGCACTGACCCACGTGGGAAATGCCTTGAGCTTAGATAATGATCCGGGGTGAGGAGCTAGAGAGGAGGGTACAAACATAAGGAAAATGTCAGAACAGGGTGGCAGAAGGAGATGACAGACTGAGTGTGGGAGGAGAAAGAAAAACTACTTCCAGACCCCTTTCTTTGGAAATAGATTGAATTATGGCCCCTCGCAGTGATTTGACAGCTGGGGTGCATGGAAAATGTGGTCCACAGCCCTGGAAGTCCTGTGTAAGTCTCTGTGAAGGGGACCCAGCAATCCACTTTAATAAGCACCAGGCAATTCTTAGACAAAATGGCATTTGAGAAACACTGTAGAGAATCTTTTTTTTTTCTTAATCTAGCCAACAGCTGTCTATGGGAAAGGATACACGTGGAAGCTCCCAGATTTCCAGTTATCAGAACTGGTACTACTGTAAGGGGTTAGTCAGTTGGTCTTCAACCATTTACTGCCTTATCCACAGCTCACACATTTTAGTTCTAAACCTGAATGGCTCCAAAAGCTGCCAACAGAACGAGCCACTGACACTTTAAGAACGCCGTGCAAGTGAAATAGCCAAGTCCCTGAAGATCTGACTCTCTGGCTTCCTCCTTGACATCCTTGCTGACACAACACAAGTTCAGCTATATTTTAGTGACACTTAGCAGCTGACGTGTCCTGAAAACCAAAGAGGTGCTTTATGTGAACTACAAACTGCTTACCAAGGACAATGTCAACACCAGAGCCCTCTTATTAACACACTCTTGATTATACTGACTTTGTTTCCAAGTCTTTTGAAAAAAAATAAATTTCATGTGTTTCTGTGCTGCAGGAAGAGTGTGAGTCCCTGTGGGTCCCACTCCAAGGAAACCCCCTTCCCCAAAGTATCTCAAAGTAATTAGCAAACTAATTTGTATTAGCAAAGTAATACAGTCACATTAATGAGCTCTTCAAATGTGGAGGACTACAATCCCAAATGGTTCCTGGCCCCTTTCTTAATTGTGCGTCTCAGTTTGTGATCTAACAGTGTGTCAGTCACGGGATGGCGGAGTCGGCGACCAGGCTTCAAGCTGTATCCGGGCAGCCTGAGATTACCTTTGCCTGCGGCATTGCCGGCCTCCCAGGGCCTGGGAGGGAGTCAGAAATTAAAATGACTAGCAAATAGTTGGTACGTTTGGTGTAGTTTTTCTCAAGTATAGCTGCACGTTAGAATCAACTGGGCAGCTTTGAA
The DNA here is from genome assembly GCA_039655065.1 of Glossophaga mutica. Classification (NCBI taxonomy): domain Eukaryota; kingdom Metazoa; phylum Chordata; class Mammalia; order Chiroptera; family Phyllostomidae; genus Glossophaga; species Glossophaga mutica. Next base: position 138,578,567 of record CM077305.1, on the reverse strand, counting down.
AACTACCCATGATGCCTCTACTTACCTCCCACACCCACCAAATGAATTGACTCAGAATCTCTGAGGGTGAGGCCTGAGTGTCTGCATTGTTTAGTTCTCCAGATTACTGTAATGTGAGCCAGGTCTAAGAAGCACCAGGTCAGGGGATGCACTCCATTTCGTTCTTTGTCTTTTGTGGAGAATCTCTCTGATGCGGAGAACTAGGGGCATTTTGCTGGTTACAAAGGCTCATTTGCTACTAGGCTATAATGCTGTGGACCGTTCAGCCTGGTTTCAGGAGTTGTAACCCTCACCCCATGGTGGGCTGTGTAAGAGCCCAAGGGACCCACTTCATCTGGGTCTGTTCTGTCACAAGGGCGTGACCTACTAAGGAGACAAAGCTTATCTCTCTGACAGGAGCACTACTTCTGCCTCATCCATCTCTGGCCCCATTGCTTGGTTGGCAGTCAATGACGGGTAAGACTCCTCATGGGAGGGGCAACCTAAGCCAGACTCGAGCACTTGGGAGGCCTCATGGAAGGACTCGAGGGGTTGCAGCAAAGAGGATGTGATGGACCCTCGCCCCCCGGCTATTCTGACATAGCCCGAGTCCTCATTTCCCTCTGGGAAATGTCTCCTGCTTCCTAATTGCCTTAAAGCTTGAAACTGTGGGGGTGAGCGGTGCAGCCCTGTGCCGGCCAGGACGGCTCCCTGGGTGATCGGGCATAAGAAAGAATTCCTAAAGTCCTGTGAAACCTGCTTTGCTAAGAGTGCTCTCCCTTAGGTGATAAGTGTCCCAGGAGGAAATGAGTATGTCTCCCAAAGTTTGGCAACCCCCTTTCCTGACAAACACTGGCTTGGATTAAGCCCTTAGATTTCTTTGACATGTTAAACTTGTATTCCGGTGTATTGGAACCCAATAAAAGCCTAGTGAGGAAGGGGCTGTGGGTCATTCTCCTCTGAGAGTTTGACCCCTTTCCTCCCCAAGCAGTCATGTCTTAGTAGTTTTTATTTTCATCCGTGACAGAGGGATGGGGCTCTGTGGTCGGAGCCCCCCCCCATATCTGGCGCCCAGGACAGGGGCCCCTGCACTATAAGACTTGAAAAACAGCATTCTAGACATTTACAAATGGCAAAAGCCAAGTGTGTATATGGCCACAGGCCCACACACTCAAGCACAAATACAGGCATAGCTTGCAGATACCATGGCTGGGTTTCAGTCCACCACAATAATGCAGGTATCACAACAGAGTGAGTTGTAATTGTTTTTGCTGATGCAGGTCTTGCCTTTTTTAAAACATGCAACATCTATAAAACACAATGAAATGAAGAGAGAAGGAACCAACCACAAGATATGGCTGTATTCATAATTGTTATCCTGTGGTGATCCTTTCTGGTTTATAAAGCACTTTCACCAACAGGGTCTCACTCAATCATCATGGATCCTTACTAGAGAAGTCCTATTATTGATGTTGTCCCCATTTTACAGATGAGGAAAGTAAGCTTCATGGAAGGTCATGGGACCAGCCTGCACAGTTGTGTGGGCTGGGCCCTGCATGGGAGCCCCCAGGCACAGCACAGTGGGCTGAGGTCGAGCCTAGGCATTGCTTTCCAGCCCTGGCACAGGGCATTGCCCACCCTGAGGAACAGTGAGTTTTTAAAGCTCACACAAAGGCATGGTCTGTGCCAGTAGCAGGGCCCCAAAGTTGAGGGGCTGGATAGAAAATCTGAAATCCCTGCCCACCACCCTGGACTATAATGTCAGCAATGGGCCCACCAGGTGCCGGAATGCTGCTCAGTCCTGAGGACCGGGGCTTGTGCCCGCTCTGGCCAGCAGGTTCTTCCTTGCTGCCCCCATCCGAAGTCGGGGTCCTGGGGGCAGTGAGACACTTGCAGGAACACCAGTCTCAGGGTCACAGTCTTCAGGGTGCCCCAGGGCCATTACTGTCCTGGAGGCTGTGAGCACTGTGGCTAATTTCTCTGGGCTTCCATTGACCTGGCTGATCCCATTTTAACATTCTGAATGTTTTAATTTATTTTATTACTGGCTTCCCCAAACGCTGTCCATTAAATCCCAACTCTTTATAGGAAAGAACAGGGAGTGACTGGCAATACCACTTTAAGGAGACATTCCAATCTGTTAGGGAAACACTTCATTTCCTCTGCCAAACTAGGAACCCGCACAACCTCAGTGTCCCCAGAGGTGAGACAGGCTGAAGCAAGGCCACACTTGCACCCCCAGTGACAAAGATGCCTTTGCTTTCTTCTCTTTCCATTTCTCTTTAAATTGCAAAAGCAAGCCAGCATAATTAAACTGAGTGTGACATTTATTGTTTATTTGTTATGTTACATAGTATATAGTTTATGCATAGAGTTAGTTATGAAACATGCAATTTAAAATCTTAAAGTTATAAAATTGGATTTTTCTTCTCCTCCCACCTTAACCATTTTGGAGGTAATGCCCTGTTTCCAACGTAGTACAGTGAGCGGACTCTCTCTCTCACTCTCGCTCTCTTTCTCTCTCTTATTCTGTGGAGAGGTCACAATGTTGTCTCTGTGACAGAATTTTCTTCCAAAGCCACCACTCTGGAAAAAACCCATGAGCACAAGACTGTGCTGAGCCTCAGCTCCAGGGCCAGAGTCACATGCAAGGACTGAAGCTGCTCGGCCCTGGATGTCCTAACCAGGAGCACGTTGTGGGGCGGGGTGTGGAGAAAGATGCTGGCTGTAAACCACGTTCTGGTGAAGGTCACTTTGAATGCAAATACAGTTAACTAGGTATCTTGCCTCTCGCCATGAACAAGCCAGGTGGCACAATACAGTTCTGTCTCCTGGAAGATTTTCTGATGGTGACTGAGACACAAGTTGAAAATACACAGAAGCACAATAGTTAAAAATACAATAAAACTGTTTTTCTTTTGACACATCTAAACCTTTAGCCTCTCAGCATTCTCACTTTAAATGTTCACCTCTATCATGAACTCTGCGATGCCACCAAGTTAAAAATGACTCTACAATGGCACATCTGCTTTGGAAAACAGTCTGGAAGTCCATCAAAAGATTAAACGTAGAATTATCATATGATGCAGTAATTCTATGCTTAGTTATCTACCCAAGAGAAATGAAAACATGAAACTTAAACATGAATGGTCATAGTAGCATTATTCATAATAGCCAAAAACAGAAAAAAATCTCAAATATCTCCCAAAGTATGAATGCATAAATAAAAATGTCCTATGTCCATACGATGGAATATTATTCAGCAACAAAAAAGCGTAAGTTATTAATACGGGCTGCAACATGGATGAACCTTGCAAACATTATGCCAAGTAAAACGAGCCAGTCAAAAAAGACCACGTTATATGATTCCATTTATATTTAGTGCCCATGACAAACAAATCTACTGAGGCAGAAAGTAGATCAGTGGTTTCCTAGGGCTGGGCGTGGAGAGAGAAGAGGGAGGAAAGGGGAGTGACTGCTAATAGGTAGGATTATTTTTTAGGGAGGGGTAATTAAAATGTTCTAAAATAGATTGTGGCGATGATTGCATAATTCCATAAATATACTAACAACCACTGAATTCTACATTTTAAATGGGCGAATTGAATGACATGTGAATTTCATCTTATAATATTTTTTTGAAAGTAACTATACAGCTGCAAACCGCTGGTGGGAAGAAAAAGGAATCTCCAATCCAACCTGAGTGCATATTTTTCTGGTGCTTTATTTGAACACACCCTAAGACTATCTAATGTCCACAATGTCCACTAGCTCTTCAGTTCAGAAAATATAATTCTCAAGTCTGCTGCTGGCTGTGCTTGATTGTGAAACATCAAAGCCCCAGGGACAGCTAAGATGGAATGGAATTATTTAAGAACATCCAGCCCCATCCCTGCCTCAGAGCATGATCCTGACTAAACCCTCTACCTGAGCCCACCATCACCAATACTTTGTGAAAGACGATCACATCTCAGAATCAAAAGCAGCTCATTGTAAATCTGTGTGTGTGTGCGTGTATGTGTGTGTGTGAGGGGACTGAAGTTTACATCCTGCCTGAGTATCACAGAAGTAGAATACAAGACTTTCAAATGATAGCATGTTGAGAATGAAAGGAAATACAGATATAAACCTGGGGTTGCATGTCAAGGGCTGGAGGAAAGAGATACTGTTAGCAGGAACAGGAAGTGCCCATTGTCCTGTGAAGAAGATAAGGGCTACCACACCTGGTGGCGAGGTTGCTCTCAGGGTGCTTTGGGACACCCAGGCAGTGACTTCTACCAATCAGACATGCAGAAGTGAAGGCAGAGCTAAGGGCCAGAATTCAATAGCTGTAGGATCATCCTTCATCCACGTTCTATTCATCCAGTCATTCACCCACTCAGCCACTCACTGAATGAGCACTTACTGAGTTCCTACTAAGTGAAACACCATTCTCATTCTGGGGAGAGAGAGACAAGGACACCACAGCTCTGCCCTCTGGCCTCTTACAGCCTCATGGTCCAAGAGCAGTCCTTGTACCCAGGGGGCCCCTTTGCACCGGTAAGGGTGGTAGCTTCTTATTTTATGCTAGACCTGAGAGATTTCAGAAGTGCTCACTGGTACATTCTGCCATCTTAACAAATAGGCAAGAAAATCATCACCACTCTGGACAGATGAAGAAATAAAGGGGGGTTTACAGGATTTATTCCAGGTCTCTCTGTGGGGGTAAAGCTGGAGTAGAATCCAAGTCTTCTGACTTCTTGTCTGATGTTCTTTCTACAGCCACTTGAAAATCGATAATCAGAAAAAGGAAAACCCCAGTAGCCCTGCCTGCAGCCCTGCAGCCCTGCACGCAGACAGGGAACTCGTGAGGAGCACGGGAATGTGGCCGCAGCCCCTTCTTTGCTCCTCTTTGTGGCACCTGGGCAGGGCTGTCTTGGCAGGCACAAGGGCACCCAGGCAGCCGATGCACTTGACAACTCAGTTTTTTCAGCTCAGCACATTCCCCTGGAGATGAGTTTGGGGCACCTCCTTGGTCATTTAACTCCAGACTTGGTCATGACTCTACAGAGCCAGCTGGGCAGGAATCCACTGTCCTGAAACACAACACGATTGTGTGGATGCCGTTCACTGGCTTGTCCGCCCCCTCACCACCCTCCTCTTAGTTCTGCTGTGGTCGATGAAATGTAAATGAAAGTCGGCTGTGGGGTCCCTAGAAAAGCTTTGGGATTTGGGGATACAAGTGCTACCTACTTTCCCCCTTCATTCTTCCCTCCTTGAATCTTGCAACCATGAGGACAAGGCCAGGATGGTCACAGCACTGCTGTCCCTGACATCATGGAGCCACTGGGCCAAGCCAGCAGCCACGTGGCTTCACACCACCTTTATACGTGATCAAACAACCCCACTGTGACACACCACCTCACACACACCCCTGTGGCACACCTCCACACATCACCCGCTGTGGCACAGTGCCACAGAGAGACTCCGTCACTGTAAGGGTGCATTCTTGATTAATGTAATGTGTGGTGTTCGAAACCAGTTTAATCCTGATAAACTGGAAGGCAAGTTACCTGACTTCCTTAACCCTTAGTTTTCTCATCTGTAAAATGGGAATAATAAAGTAGCCTTTGGAGTGTTCAGAAGGCTAAAATAAGGTAATAATGAAGGTGCCTAGACTATTTCCAGGCACATACTATGAGCTCCCTTCCCTTAAGAATCCTAAATTTATTTTGATGATTGCATTACTGCTTCTTTTTCTTTTAAGTACATTAACCTAATCTGTCAAGAAACTGTCAATGATTTTTTAACAAAACATCAATAATTAAGATATACTTAGCTTTTAAATTTTTCTCTGTTTTAGGGAGTTCATAAAATTTGTTTTCCCATTATGACATATAGTACAAGTATTTCTGAGAAAGTATTTCTGAGGGAGTTACCTTTTACCCATAATGAATATTTACTGAAGCAAGATAATGCTGAATAATATTAAAGCAGCTAATAAGCATTTCTTAGACACTTTTTCTTGGTTCAGATCCCTTGCTAAATATTCTAAATGATAAAAAGATAATTTAAAAGATGTAATTCTTCTCGGGAGATGATTGATTTAAAGTAGAGGTATATAACAGGTTTTTTAAAGTTTGTGTAAGCAGGAAGTGAAATTAAAACTGTTAAAGGTAAAAATCCCATTATAAATTTCAAATGAGACTTAAGTAGTTCACTGTAAAATGGCATTTTTGGTCCAATAATAATATATGCATTCAAATGATTTATAACAGAAATTGAAAATAAGAGTTTTCTTTCAGTCACAGAGGAAACTGTGTTTTTCATTTTAAGAGTATTAGAGCAACTTCTGGCCACAATGGCGGCATAGGTGGACATACTGTGCCTCCTCGAACAACTAAAATTAAGGACAAAAAGATTTAGAAACAAGAAAACAACCAGAACTTATAGAAAATTGAACTGTATGGAAGTCCAACAACCATTCATCCAGACCGGTAAGAGGGGTGGAGTTGCGGCAGGAAAAAGTGGAGGTGCGGACCTGGGAACCCAGGCAGCAGTGGCTGGCAGATCCCGGGCATGGGGTGGCAATGGTAAAGACCCAGTGAGGCTGCACAACCCAGTGCAGCTGGCTGACCAGATGGTCCCACATTCGCACGCAGATAATCCAGGCGAAGGGGAAGCAGCAGAAAGGACTGGAATCCAATAGAGAGCACGGAGCAAGCACCATTGTTCCCTCTCAGACCCCGCCCCCACATACAGCATCACTACCCAGCAACTGGGCTGCCCCACCCAGGGGAACACCTAAGGCTCCACCCCTCATATGTAACAGTCTCGACCAGACGGAAAAAACCCAAAAAACAAACAAACAAAAAAACCCCAAAATGGCTCAAACGGGAGAACAAATCAAAGCCTCAGAGCCAATTCTTCTAAGTGACCAAGAGATAGCCAACCTATCAGATGCACAGTTCAAAGCACTGGTGATCAGGATGCTCACAGAATTGGTTGATTTTGCTCACAAATTAGATGAAAAAATGCAGGCTACAATACACGAAATGAAGGAAAATGCACAAGGAACCAAGAGAGATTGACCAACAGGAAAACTGGGACTCAAATCAATGGAGTGGACCAGAAGGAAGAAACAAACAACCAAACAGAAAACAAGGAAGAAACAAGAATTCAAAAAAAATGAGGAGAGGCTTAAGAACCTTTGGGACATCTTTAAACGTCCCAACATGCAAATTATAGGGGTACCAGAAGGGGAAGAAGAAGAGCAACAAGTAGAAAACTTATTTGAACAAATGATAAAGGAGAACTTCCCCAATCTGGCAAAGGAAATAGACTTCCAGGAAGTTTGGAAAAGTCAGAGAGTCCCAAAGAAGTTGGACCCAAGGAGGAACACACCAAGGCACATCATAATTACATTAGCCAAGATTCAAATGAAGGAGAGAATTCTAGAAGCAGCAAGAGATAAGGGGACAGTCACCTACAAAAGAGTTCCCATCAGACTGTCAGCTGATTTCTCAAAAAAGACCTTACAGGAAAGAAGGGGCTGGAAAGTATTCCAAGTCATGAAAGTCAAGGACCTACATCCAAGATTGCTCTATCCAGCAAAGCTGTCATTTAGAATGGTAGGGCAGATAAAGTGCTTCTCAGATAAGGTCAAGTTCAAGGAGTTCATCATCACCAAGCTCTTAGTATATGAAATCTTAAAGAGACTTATCTAAGAAAAAGAAAATAAAAATAAGACAGTAAAAAGACAGCAAACTCACAGATATTAACAACCACACCTAAAACAAAAGCAAACTAAGCCAACAACTAGAACAGGAACAGAACCACAGAAATAGAGATCACATGGAGGGTTAGCAACAGGGGAGTGGGAGGAGGAGAGAGGGGGAAAAGGTACAGAGAATAAGTAGCATAGATGGTGGGTAGAAAATAGACAGGGGGAGGGCAAGAATAGTATGGCAAATGTAGAAGCTAAAGAACTTATGACACATGGACATGAACTAAAGGGGGGAATGTGGGTGGGAGAGGGTGTGCAGGGTGGAGGGGAATGATGGGGGAGAAATGGGACAACTGTAATAGCATAATCAATAAAATACATTTAAAAAAATATTAGAGCATAGTGGCGAAGAGTATAGCCTTTGATACCAGACTACCTGGGTTCGAATTTCAGCTCCAATACTTAATAGCTAATATGTACTTGGCTGAGTTATTTAACATTTCTGCACCCCATTCTCCACCTAAAAAATGGAGATAATTTTGACACTTTACCCCGCAGGGTCATTCTAAGAATTAAATGAGTTTTGAAAAGGCCCTGACACCCTGCAACCACAGCTAACTAAACACTCACTATTTTCCAGGATAAAACTGTAGTTTGTACTTATTTCCAAACAGCATTTTAGCTGCTTGAAGATTTCTTCCTCTTCTGCACTTTGCAAAAGTTTGACTGGCAGCTCTCCAAAGGTTTGAAGCTCGGCATCCTCCCATTTCTGGCTGATTTTTAGTGATCTTCCCTGCACCCGGCCCCTAGAATCAAAAGGACTAAGCCAGGCGCAGTTGGCGGAGTAATGAAGGCGGCCATGGCACGCGAGACTTCACAATGACAGGAAAGCGAAAGCATGGGTGCCGTCGCGGGTCGGGCCACAGTCGCTCTACACAGAGTTCGGTCTGACCGCCACCTGCCCCAGCCCGGATGAGGGTGGGCTCCAGGCTTGTGCGGCTGCGGGCCGCTTCCCCTCTCGTCCCTGTCGTGCCTTTGTCCTACCTGTCTCAAGGTGACCCCAGCTGGAAATCAGTTGCCAAACAGAAACCCCTCCAAGTCCTGTTCCGTCACGCCTGTGGTCACGCCCGTGGAGGAGAAGCAGTTTGAACACACTCCTCAGGCCCAGCCGGGATCGTCCAACTCGTGAACCCAGACAGAAAACGAGCAGAGACAGGTTTTGGTGAGTCTACCACGAAGTGGGACAAGATGGTGAAAACCAATTTAAAAAAATAGTTTGTACTAATTTTGAGTCTAAGAAGTAAAAAGGCAAATAATTTCATTTGTAAAGCCCTATCAATTGTCACGATACCTGAATTCACAAACTGAATCAGATCATCTGATTGATTCAAGGTCCAAATGAATAACTGTACAGTATCTCTTGAACAACAGAAGCTATTAGGAAAATCCATTTTCAATGTGGGCACGAAGAAAACCAACATTTAATTAATTTAATACTAGCCTGATGAAAACAGTTGCATATGCTATGAGATACTGCCCCCCAGTGGCCACAGACATTATTCACACGTGTATTTGACTTGGAAAGAACAGCACTCTGGCGGGGACATGCTGACTTTTCTATTAATTTTGATAAAGATGTTTTGGTTTGTTCAATGTTCAGTGAAGTCTCCCTGTGTCCTTAGGTTGAATTTAGAGATTAGAATACTGAGCCTACAAATCAAGAGAACAGAAACAGAACAAAACAAACCTGGAAGTGAGGATGGGGTAACTCAAGGGCTACTTTGAATAGTATTTGAAAAAGAGAAAGGGACCCTAGTTCCCAGTTTGCCTGAAAATTAGTCAGGCAACTTTCTGTAACTAAGGCCTAGTCGTCCTCCCCCGGCTTCATGGCTCTCCACTATTTCTTAGCATTTTCTGCTCTGAGGGTTGACAAAGACAGGTAATCACCAGCTCATCAGTTAGTCACCACTTATCAGATGGCAGGTAGCAGTCATCAGCTGCACCTACTTCAGATAAAAATAACAGAGGACATAGAGATGGCCAATGGATATATGAAAAGATGCTCAATGTCACTAGTCATCAGAGAAATGCAAATTAAAACCACAATGAAATACTGTATCACCTCACACCTGTCAGGATGGCTATCATCAATAAATCAACAAACAACAAGTGCTGGCGAGGATGTGGAGAAAAGGGACCCTTTTGCACTGTTGGTGGGAATTCAGACTGGTGCAGCCACTGTGAAAAACAGTATGTAATTTCTTCAGAAAACTAAAAATGGAACTGCCTTTTGATCCAGCAATCCCACTTCTGGGATCACTCATATATCCAAAGGAACACAAAACACTAATTCAAAAGAACATAAGCACCCCTATGTTCATCACGGTGTTATTTACAATCACCAAGATATGGAAGCATTTGTTTTAGGTGTGGTTGTTAATATCTGTGAGTTTGCTATCTTTTCACTGTCATATTTTTATCTTCTTTTTCTTAGCTAAGTCCCTTTAACATTTCATATAATAAGGGCTTGGTGATGAAGCAAACTAAGCAAACAACTAGAACAGGAACAAAACCACAGAATTGGAGATCACATGGAGGGTTAGCAATAGGGGAGTGGGAGGAGGAGAGAGGGGGAAAGGGTACAAAGAATAAGTATCATAGATGGTGGGTAGAAAATAGACGGGGGGGCAAGAATAGTGTGGGAAATGTAGAAGCCAAAGAACTTATGACACATGGACATGAACTAAAGGGTGGGAATGTGGGTGGGAGGGGGTGTGCAGGGTGGAGGGGAATGAAGGGGTGGAAATGGGACAACTGTAATAGCATAATCAATAAAATATATTAAAAATATTGGAAATTTTCCATCAGAAAAAAAAAGATATGGAAGCAGCCCAAGTGTCCATCAGTAGATGCGTGGATAAAACAACTATGGGGCATTTACACAATGGAATACTACTCAGTTATAAAAAAGAAGAAAATTTTACCCTTTTTGACAACATGGACAGACCTGGAGAACACATGCTAAGTGAAATAAGCCAGTCAGAGAAAGACAAATACCATATGGTTTCACTCATGTGGAATCTAATGAACAAACTGAACTAACAAGCAAAATAGAAACAGACCCATAGATAGAGAGCAGGCTGACAGCCAAGGTGGGGAAGGGTAGGGAGTAGAGGGATTGAGCAAAAAGGGAAAAAGACTCATGGACATGGACAACAGTGTGGTGATTGCAGGGGTGGAGGGGGCTATAAGAGAATTGCATGGTATTGGAAAAAATACAACAAAACATTTAAAATAAAATAAATGGATTTTCACATTAAAAAATAACAAATGGATCTAACTGAGATCTGGGTATTTCCTTAGATCCCTATGAATCTTATGTCAGCTTTTAGTTACCAGGTGCTGCTCAAGGTCGACATTAGGGTTAGAAGGCACACACGTCCTCATCAGCTGTGCTGACTCACCACATATACCAGATGAGCCCGCGTCCTTCTTAACTCCTTCAAAAGGAGCCCACAAGGCTGTCAAATGAAGACGGAATAACTCTACCAGTGTGCGGGATGAGTGGGGATTTGTAATTGTTACACGTATAGAAATCGTATTTGTTCTAAATTACATTTAATTTTTTTATGAGCTCCTATTCTGTTAGGCTGTTGGGGATTTTAGTAAAGCTTATTACCTGGTTTTCCTATCATGCACCCCCATCCTACGCCAGAAATATCTGAGGTCCTGAGGAGTCTTATACAGAATAGAACATTCAGGAAATGTGTACTGATCTTTGATCCACATCTGTGGTCACACATACGCTGTGGGAATTGGTGGGAAACTGTCATAAAGTCATTAGAAAATTTGCTTCAATTTTCACAGCAAATCCTTAGGAGAATCACTTCTAAAACTTGAGTCTTCTGTCCACTCATGGAAGCTCACATACTTTTAAAAAAATCATTATATTTTTATTCATCTTTTTGGAGTTGTAACTCATAGTTCATAGTATGTTTTGTTGCATTACTCAGTTCACCCTTATCTCCTTCCATCAAACGAATAATAATAATAATAATAATAATAATAATAATAATAATAATGCCCGTCACTTACTGAGCTGTGCTAAGTGCTTTCCATTTATAATTTGGCCATCACATCAATACCGTGAGTGCTTTTATTATCCCTATTTTACAGACAAGGTTCAGAGAGGCTAAGTAACCTGCCCATGATCACACAGCCAGTAAGAGGCAGAATTAGATCTAAACTAGATCTAAATTAGATCTTGAGTTTGTCTGGCTCTAAAACCTATGTATGTAACTACCATGCTACCTTGCCTTTTCTAGTAAAATTAGGAGAAGGGATGAAGTCATATATTTTTTAAAGACTAAATTGAATGAAAACATTAGTTTTTTCCTCTTGGTAGAATTTTATATATTGTTTTACAAAACCACTGGCTGGAGTTCCTATGTTACTCTTACTTTTTCAGTGGCATACTAGCACAGTGGATACATTCATCTCCGAAATTCAAGTGCGAAATTATTGCAGATGTATGATAGTAACTTAGAACGAATATCCTCAGGTTTCTTGCAATGAACATATTACCAATAATAATTTAGCACTTTTATAGGGCAGTGTGGGATATGTATCTTAGATCCCATCCTAGTACAATGATTACCTACATGTACCTTTCCCCTTTATCTCCATTTTAAGAGGCTTCTAGAATCTCGTGATGGACTTTCATAACCTAAGAAAAATCTCACAGCCCTTGAAGAAATATGAAGAAAATAAAGGTCAAAGAAACGTTGGCAATTAAAAAAAAAAAAAAAACGATACAGAGTGACAAAGACCTCTTGTAATTTCACCTTCAAAGAGAACTGAGCAGCTCAGTTTAAAAATGGAAAAATCTTTTATTCGAGCCTGCCACCTTGCGGTCAATTAGAGAAATACTTAGCCTTTGGGGAGGAATTCGATCCAAGTCAAAACAGCAGAGTTGTTGGGAATGAGATTTTCTTTTTAACTGCAAGAATAAGTAAACAATATGAATTACTCTCAGAACACATAAATCCAGAGCTTGCCACTGCCGGCACGTGAGCAGTCGCCGCTGTTTGGTGGAGTCCCGGTTTCGCCGCCGAGCTCCAGCCGGAGGCCCCGGAAACCCCGCGGGAGCCTCAGCGGCAGTAGGGACCTCGCACGGGACGGGCAGGACTGGGGTCAGGAACGACTTATGATAAAATTCAAGGTTTAAGAAGACGGGCTTGGCTCTGGATTGGATGCTTACATTTGTGGAGTGCATTTGCACATCAGCCGGTATTAGTGAATTTTTATTAACCGACACCCACGGTTTATCCCCGTGTCCTTTGTTTTGACCTGTCTCCAGGACCCCGTCCAGGCACATCACACTTGTCGTCGTGTCTCCTCGGCTGCCCTCGGTTGTGACAGTTTCTCGGACTTCCTCGGTTTTCGATGGCCTTGGCCGCGTTGCGGAGCTCTGTCCGAGCATTTTATAGGCAGCCATTGGCACTTGTCTAATGTTTAACTCACGATTGAACCGGGACGACGAGTTTGGGGGAGGAAAGCCACAGAGAGAAAGCGCTATGTTCATGACATCACGCCAAGGGCGCCTGCCATCAGCACGGTCGTCACTGCCGGGACTGACCCGGGTGCCCGGGTGTCATCGCCAGGCCTCTCTGCTGCGCAGGCGCCACTTCCCCGCCCGCCCTCCACGTGGCGCTCCTCGAACGCCAGGCTCCCTGCACAGTCCACACTCGGCTGGGATTTGGACCCCCTCCCTGACGCAGGTTATCTATGTAAAGCACTTAGAATTCTCTGCACTGGAGATTTGTCAGTTCTCCCCATTTACTTATTCAATTACTTATTTGCGTTGGTTCAGACTCACAGATATTTAGTTTATACTTTGGGTTATAACCTGATACTACTCTATTTATTTTGTTGATCAAATTGTTCCACCTTCGGCCTTTGGAAGTTCTTTCATTGGGCTCCTGAGTCTCTCTGAAGAGCTCCATCCACACCGGGGGTTTTCGCTCTGTTTTTCTTTGAGCACTTTCTTATATACTGGCACTACAAGATGCTCCAGGCTCATCTTGTGAATCCCTGCCACAGTCCTAAATCAGCCATTTCTCCATGGAGCCCAGGTCTTTCTATAAACTAGAAACCAAGATCTGGGAGCTAAGTGTGCTTATGGCTGCTGGGATGGCATTGTTTCTGGGCTCTCTCAGCTAACAGAGCAAGGAAATATATGCATTAGTATACCCATAACCACATGCACATGCTCCCTATACAGATTTCTCTGTGTAACCAACTGTAACTATATTAAGCTGAGCATAGTTCATACTGATGTCTCCAACTCTATCCATTACCACATGGATCATTCTAACCTCCTCCCGTTGGCTACCTGTAAATTCCCTCCCCAACAGGAAGAAACCTGGCTTTCACCATCTGCTATCCATTTTCTTAATTCTTCAGTTCCCGTGTACATGGGTAGCAGTGTCAGAATTGTTAATACGTATCCCTATGGGAAACAACTTTATCAACTAGAGTACAATAAGGGCTTATATTTTAAGGATAAATTAAAGTCTTTCAAAGCATAGCCTGTTTGAACATTTTTAGTTTTTCTTTTAAGTATGAACTGTTAACAAACATAATTAAGCCCAGGTTTTTTAAGGGGATGGGGAGGGTCTGGAAGAAGTGCCATTTCATACTGAGAAGGTTCCATGAGAACTAAGGGGTATGGTTGTAAAGGAGCTGCTGGTGTAACTGTGTATCTCTGGAACCCAGCCAAAGGCCAGCATTTGCTACTCAGGACTTAACAAAGCCCCCCAATAACAGGCAGATGAAACTAAGTGAGGCCTTTCTCAAGAGCACAACACCACCACCACCCCATGCGCACCCCTGCCCCTCCCCCTAAAAAACAAAAATCCCTTATTAGGTTTGATTTGGTGATGGGAGGCAAAGTTTGTCCATCAAATACAGGTCCTAGGAGTCACCTCTGAACTCCTCAGCCCCCAGGGTTGGCTCAAGGAGAGAGCTAAGATATCAGAGACCTACGTCTATCCTGTACTTAATAGACTTTCCCTTGGATATGACACTCAAGACACCCAAAACAAGTAGACAGACAGTCAAGACCTGCAGACAGGTCATAGTTGAAAAATAATTGTATCAAGAAACAATAAAAATCCAATTAGACAACCAAGGAGCTTTATTCCTAGGAGTACAAAATAAGCCCAATGCTGGCAGGCTTTAATGGAGTATCAGAGCTTATTCAGTGTGAATTTCTGTTTCAGGAAAGGGCAGGCGGAGAACAGGCAGAGAGGAGCCGTCTCAAGTGTGCACACTGTTACTGATGGGACGGTCCTGGTGCGAAGCAGGGACCACTTCGACTGAACCTCAGCCAAGT
The DNA here is from genome assembly GCA_039655065.1 of Glossophaga mutica. Lineage (NCBI taxonomy): Eukaryota > Metazoa > Chordata > Mammalia > Chiroptera > Phyllostomidae > Glossophaga > Glossophaga mutica. The sequence continues at coordinate 138,563,487 of CM077305.1, read as the reverse complement.
TCCTCACCTGTTAAAGAAAGCCTTTCAGTCAAGGACCAGCAGGAGCAGTGAGGGAGGCCGCACAACATGGGAACTGAGGGGAAACTTAGAAGTGTCAGGAAGGACTTATTACAGAGTTCAGGGAATGTTTAAGGAAGTAGGGCTTTCCTCTGGATTGAATGCTGTCAGGACATGCAAAGGATTCTACGGCTGAGTGTCTTAGTACGTCATTGAAAGTGGGGAGACTGTAGTGAGACTTCATCTACGCCTGATGAAGAAAACAGCAGTCTCTCCTATTAGCCAGGATGGAGGATATTTTGGTCATTTTTATGGTTTAGGCTATACTCTTGTTTTTGTCTATGTTCAAATATAACTAAAGGGTGGATTTGTGTTTTCTTGAACCATGATGGTTATAGAATGGTCTTGTTTGATTTTGATATTCTGTGAAATTGTTTATGTTCGATAGGAAAATATCAAGGCCAGCGCCGACCCTAGCACCAAGCCCTGACTGACAGTATCAAGCTAGCTCCCAGATGTTGGGGGTGGCTTTACTCTCTCTTTTCAATGTCTAGGACCAAAACCTTGGAAGCACACACGCATGCATGCACACACGCATGTCAGTGTGAATGCCAAGGTTTTATTCTTTTTCTTAAATTGATTTTACTGAGAGAGAGAGAGATGGCATATGGGGACAACACTTCAACCGACCAGGCTACCCAGCCAGAGCTCAAGGTCTTATTATTTTTTAATTATATGTTATTGATTATGCTATTATAGTTGCCCTGATTAGCCCCCTAGTCCCTCTCCACCCTGTACCCCTCACTCCCTCAGGCAATCCCCCCACCCTTGTTCATGTCCATGGGTCATGCGTGTAAGTTCTTTGGCTTCTCCATTTCCTATACTATACTTTAGATTCCCATGGCTGTTCTGTAACTACCTACGTGTACTTCTTTATCCCCTCACCTCTTCACCCATTCTCCCACACCCCCTCCCATCTCTTTATCTTTACCTTTGGCATTTTAATTACAGTGTGTCTTGGGGTCGGCCTCTTTGCATCCGTCTTGTTTGGGACTCTCCGTGCTTCCTGAACTTGGATGTCTATTTCCTTCACCAAATTAAGAAAGTTTTCTTTCATTATTTTTTCAAATAGATTTCCAATTTCTTGCTCTTTCTCTTCTTCTACTGGCACCCTTATGATGAGAATGTTGGAACACTTGAAAAGTTTTCCCGGAGGCTGTTTACCTTATCCTTATTTTTTTGGATTCTCTTTTCTTCTTGTTTTTTCTGATTGGTTGTTTTTGCTTCCTTGTGTTCCAAATCATTGATTTGATTCTTGGCTTCGACCACTCTATTGTTGTTTCCACAAAAATTGTTCTTTTTTTCAATTAGTGGATCCTTTGTTTCTGACTGGATCTTTTTTATGTTGCTGAGGCCCTCACTACGTTCCTTGAGCATCCTTATAACCAGTGTTTTGAACTCTGCATCTGAGAGATTGCTTATTTTCATTTCACTTAGCTCTTTTTCTGGAGTTTTGAACTGTTCTTTACTTTGGGCCATGTTTCTTTGTCTCCTCATTCTGGCAGCCTCCCTGTGTTTGTTTCTATGTATTAGGTAGAGCTGCTTTGACTCCCTGTCTAGTAATAGCATAGTAGGTGTCCCGAAGGGCCCAATGGCACAGCCTCCCCTATCACCCAAGCTGGGTACTCGAGGTGTGCTTTTTGTGTGGGCTCAGTACGCCCTGCTCTTGTAGTTGAGCCTTGGTTGCTGTTGGCAGACCAATGGGAGGGATTTACCCAGGCTAGTCAGATGCAAGGATTGGCTGTGACCACTGACCACTAACCTCCACCCTCCATGGAGGATCAGTTGTGCAGGGTCAGGGTGGTGGTTCTCCAGCGTGGTCTGTAGCTGTCCACTGGGTGCACTGACCTTGGGGTTTCGTAGGTGATGCAGGCCAAGGTAAGCACCCACCTGTGTTCTGCCTAGGGCCACCCTCCCTGAGCTATAAAGCAATCTGAGATGGCTGCTACTTGTGCTGGGCTTGGAGATTCCCAGGCAAAGCCAACCTGTGAATCTAGGCTGGTAGTTCCAGGCCTGGAGCTCACTGAAGCCTCCTATTACTTGTTTGAGATGATTTAGGCATTTGTGAAGCATGAGCCAAGACCAGCCATTCATATGGAAATGCAGTTTGGGTGGGCCAGTAAGTTTGTGGGGCAGAGTCTCTGGGGATCTCCAAGGCACCAGGTCAAAGAGTATTAGCAAGGCTGATGGAATCTTAGATACAGCACCAGCCTGCCAACTCTGGGGCGGGGGGGGGGGGGGGGGGGGTTGAGGGAGGGACCAGAAAAGGGACTATGGCCTCTGCTCATCTTGATGCTAGACACCTCAGCCTCCCCCTGCATGCCACTGCTGCTACTCAAGCCACCACCCTGGCACCGGAGCCCAAAGGGAATGAGGCTGAATAGGTGTGTGGTTTCTTTAAGAGGAAGTGCTTGGGGCTCCAGCAGTTTTTTTCCACTGACCCAATCCCCACTGGTTTTTGCAGCCAGAAGTTGTGCGGAATTATTTTCCTGGCACTGGAACCCTGGGTTAGGGGCCCTGGTGTGGGGTTGGGACTCCTCAATCCTGAGATATCCCTCCCTAATTTTTATCCAGTGCTTGTGGGTGTGGGACCAGCCAGTTCCATGTCTGTGCCCCTCCTACCAGTCTGATGGATGTGTTTTTTTTTTTAATTCCGTAGTTGTCAGACTTCCATTTAACTCAATTTTTGTTAGTTCTGAATGATGGTTGTTCTATATTTTAGTTGTAACTTTATTGTGGTTGTGCAAAGAGATTAGCCCTGTCCGCTTACCTTGCCATTTTGACCAGAAGTCTCAAGGTTTTATTCTTAAAATCATACAGCCAAGGGTGTTTTGATAGAGGTACTGAACCATAATCAACAAAGAACAAGATTTTAAAATTTGTAACAATAGCTCTGTTCTTAAGAACCTTAATAGAAACTGAGGATGGATGTTTAATCTGATTAAAATGATCAGTAATGGAATATTGTAATGGTTAATTTTGTCAACCTGACAGGGCCACAGGGTGCTGAGACACCTGGTCCCACGTTATTCTCAGTGGGTCTGTGAGGGTGTTTCTGCATGAAATTAGCATTTAGCCAGTCAACTGAGTAAATCAGATTGTCTTCCCCAAGGTGGTGGGCCTCATCCAATCCCTGGAAGACCTGAATAGGACAAAAAGGCTGAGAAGGAGGAAACTCCCCCTGCCTGTGCCCAGGGCGGGAACAGGAGGCCCTCCCTGCCTTCGGGCTCATCAGCTGGCCTGGGTCTCCAGCTGCGGACTGCAGATCTTGAGACTTCTCAGCACCCGCAATGATGGGAACCAGTTACTTACAATCGGTCTCCTTGTCTCTTATAATGAATCATAAAAATATTTATATATGATTATGTGTAAAGTACATGTGTATATAATGTGTGTATACACATATATGTGTATATGTAGGCATGTACACATGTAGCCTACTGGTTCTGTTTCTCTGGGGAATGCTGACTAATATAAATATCAAGTTGATATTAACCGGTATGAGTTATACACAGAAAGTTTATTTACAAATGACCACTTCTTCAACCTTTCCCATTTTAAGACACATTTCACATACTTGAAATAGGAGTAAAGGGGAAAAGCAAAGGACTTAGTGAAAACTGTTCTTAATGTTCTTTACAGAAAAGTTTCTACAGACCCACAGGGGTCCACACTGTACTGGAGGAGCACGTTTGATCGATGAGTGCTCCTTAATTCAAACTTTAGCTGAGTCCTCCAACTGTCACAGACCTGAGCTTCTTTATGGGCACCTCTCTTTTTTTTTTAAAGTGTGTATTATTTATTACAGTGAAAAAATGACTACTAATAATCATGCTTTATGGCTTAATCCTACTGAGTTAAGAGCACTAACAATAATTTGTATACAACAAAATGTCCTAAACACAATAAATCATTTTTACATACACATTTAAGACATATTATGTATTTATGTCTAAGAAATAACCTTGAACGTTTTAAACAGCAGAAACATACAAAACAGTTACAACTGATAAGAACACTGGAAAAGTGCCCTGTGTTTTTATCCCAGAGACACACCATAGGAAACTTTGAAAAATATTTTGTATATTAAACCCTGACTGGTGTGGCTCAGTGGATTGAGTGCCAACCTGTGAACCAAAGGGTTGCTGGTTCGACTCCCAGTCAGGGAACATGCCTGGGTTGCAGGCCAGGTCCCCAGTAGGGGGCGCATGAGAGGCAACCACACATTGATGTTTCTCTTCCTCTCTTTCTCCCTCTTTTCCCCTCTCTCTAAAAATAAATAAATACAATCTTTAAAAAAATGTTTTGTATATTAACAATGAGTTTTTTTGGGGGGGACAGAGAATAACAGTTTTTCCTTTGGCTTAAGATCATCAGCAGTCTGAAGTTATCAAACTTAGAAGGCAGCAGCCCCCGGAGGGAGCCCGAGTCCTGAGGCAGGGACCCAGTGTGGGAGCACTCTGGGGTCTTCACTCCCTCCCGGTGTTCACTGGAGGCACCCACCATGGAGCGGCTGCTACGGTCACTTCTGATTCAGAAGGATAGTTGTTTGATGGTGTGAATTTTTCATCTTATTCACTGTGATGAATGATAATTTGTAAAATGCAATGTCTATATCCCAACAGACGGAGTGACAGGCATGTTGGGTGTCTGAGGGTAACACCTGTTCCTGCCAGTCTGTGGGCCTGTGAGTGGGAGGCGTGGAGGGTGTCCGAGCAGCCTGGAGTTCTGCGTCAGTGGTACCACAGAGTTCATCGTAGTCACCTTTCTACCTCTAATTATAATCATAGCTGTACTCTTTTATTCTTGGTATTATAATCTCATTGGGGGCTTTTCATTAATACCTTATTCCTATGAGCACATTTGGGGCACAACATATCGTCCTCCAGGTGCAAGGGTGGGAGGCTGCAGGCAGGTAGCAAGAAGAGTGCACACACTTTCCGTCATTTTTCAGGAACCCAGGCTTGCCCAGCATAAAACTGTAGCCCTAACCCAACCTTCTGTGTCTGCAGGGAGACTTCATCCATGGACCACACAGCACCTGACACCAGAGGCCTCCTGTGGTGACCGCACTGTCTCCATCTGCCCAGCACTGGCTGCAATTCTGCTCCAGGAGGCAAACACAGCTTCTGGTGTGGAAGCTGTTACGGCAACACTGTCCATTCCGTCAAGGAGAGCAGCAGCTCCTCCAAGACCAGGCTCCCTGTCCTCAGGGGGAGCAGTCACTTCAGGAAGACTGAAACTTTCCAGAGTCATTCCCTCCTTTTCCATCTTCGATTTTTTTTTTTATTCTGTCAACACCATGGCCTCCTTTGAGGAGACAGGAATATACTTCTGATTAGGGTGAGCATATTCATACAGCCTCTTATATGCTTCCACTTTCAAGCCTTTGGTGCTCAGCTTTAATGGCTGGCACCAAGCCCTCACGATGTCTCGGTGAAGCAAGTCAACTGGTGGCAACTTAAAGAACAATGGAGGAATTGGTATCTTCTTCCGAATTCTGACTCTCTATTATCTTGGGCCATCTCTTGTGGACAGGTAACTGTCATCTTTTATAGATCGTTTCCGTCTGGTTTCCTTTCCTGAAGTTCTTTCTGTACTTGATTCACCAGCAGCCTGATGTTCCTCTTCAGCTTTTACTGTTTGGAATTTGGAAGCTATTTCCCCTCCGACTTCTTTTTGGACCTACACTTCTTGCCTTTTGCATTTTCCATATTCAGAATAGAACACGAGCTTGATAAAAAGAAAATCTTCTGCCCTGGCTGGTGTAGCTCAGTGGACTGAGCACGGGCCTGCGAACTAGAGGATCGCGGTTCGATTCCCAGTCAGGGCACATGCCTGGGTTGCAGGCCAGTTCCCGGCAGGGGACACACGAGAGGCAACCGTACATTGATATTTCTCTCCCTCTCCTTCTCTCCTACCCTTCCCCTCTAAAAGATAAATAAATAATAAATTAAAAAAAAAAAAAAAAAAAAAAGAAAATCTTCTTACTTCTGATATGGCCCCTGGCCCTTTATGGGCATCTCTTAAGAGATAAAACTGACACCAGATATTCCAGTACTTGAGATATAAATGTAAAAGTTCTGGAAGTCTCATAGATACTAAGCAAATTAAAAAAAGAAAGAAAGAAAATAAATTGTATGGAGGCCAAAAATTCAGAATGCAGACAGCACACTCTATTGCTAAGTAAAGAAAACAAAACGGCCCCGGCTGGTCGGCTGAGCCGATCGGGGCGTCATCCTGTGAACCAAAGGTTGTGGGTCTACTTCCCGATCAGGGCTCATAGGAAGGCGATTGAATGATGTTTTTCTCTGTCTCTCTCTCTCCTGTCTCTCTAAAATCAATAACTATGTTCTTGGGAGGATTTTTAAAAAGCAAACAATCCATAAGAAAATCTTCAAATTCATTTTCCATTGTTAAAAGTCAAGGCAAAATTACATTCAAATTAATTTTTATGTACAAAAATTCTTTAGAGAAACTCATGTGTATAAGCCCATCTGAAGTCACCTAAACCCCCTCTTCAAGTTTTAGAAACAATTTTGCAGCTGTAAAGTGTATTAGACGAAGCAGCCTCTCCATATTTGAGCTTCTAGGTTGGCTATAAGGGTGTTCTTGGAGTGATAAAGTTGCAGCATCTTTAAGAGAGTCTACATACCTTCATTCTAAAGATTTCCAACTCATCTACACATCCAGGGGTGTGTTAGTACCTTTTACTTGATGATTCTGGAAATTGAGCTACCAAAATATATGTGGCAATTTAGAAGGAAGTGCTTGTTGAAAAGAGATAAGACCCTGGAAGAGGGGGCCAGAATTTAATGGGACTTGGAGAAATGGATCCACAGGACTTTGTCAGTGTGCCATGCAGATGAAAGCGAAGACAGAGTAGACAAGAGCAAGTTAGATGTGAGTGGGTGCATCAACTTTTAGAATAAGGGTATTTAAAAATATCAGTGTATTTCTTTGTATTGGTTTATCCTCATTAGTGTTGTATAAAAGGCTCGATGACCTCGGAATCTCTGTGCCTTAGGAGAAAGGCGGGCTCACCTTGGCTGCAGGCTGGTCCAGGCTGCCTTTCTGAGTCAGTCTTCATCTCTAGGGCTTGGCAGTGTTTTATCATCATTTCAAAAACTACATGTGGTAAAGCTACAGGAATTTTTCTCCCCTAGGCATCCAGTCTCAGAAGTGATTCAAAGTCTGCGTGAGTTACGGTGGGATTTCTTATTTGGTTTGAAGAATCAACATCAGGATGACACACTGGTAAAAATTTTGAAAGTCCAGAGGTTAAATATCCAGCTCACCCGCATGTTGTCTGTGACATCTTAGGCGAGTTAGTTATCTGAGCCTCACTATCTTTACAGGATTGTCTTAGGGATGAAACCAGTTAGCACAGTGTCTCCTCCATAGCTCAACAAGCAGCCAGTCCATCCCTATTAACAGTACCTACGTTGAATGTGTGGAGGGATATCAATGGACGTTTAAATGGCATCTACTATGGGGCAGGAAGTGCACTAGTTATTTTCAAGCATTACTTCCTCTACCCCTTACAAAGACCCCAGGGGGACAGATCTTCTTCTCCGTCATCGGAGACTGAAACTGAGATTCTATCACAGCAAAGTAGAATAGAAAACGCACTCAATGGGGGAGGGCGTCTTATTGGATAGTTGCTAATTCCTCTTTCAGCTAACAGGTCATGATGCTATGACCCAATATGATAAAGTTAATATGGATAGAGTTATAGTCAGGTTTCTCAATTTTGAGGAGAATTTTGAAGGGAAAAAATACCTTTGAGAAGCTGCAGTTACAATGAATCAGCATTTGCAGGGTTATTTTGGAGTAATACTTGGAAAAAACTGTCAGTAATTATTATTTCAGAACTTGTCTTAGCAGCCCCGAATCTGCAATACATTTTGTCCTGGAAGCTGTGGCCTGTAACGTCAGAGAAAGTCCCGACTACAGTGCTACTACAGTGCTACTCAGTGCTTGGGAGGAACAGTTTCCTCCACTCTTCCTCTTACCTGCAAAGTTGTGAGCTGCCACCTGGTGATAGCAGAGTTCCACGCCATCCAAGAGGAAAGGGTGCTCCTAAATACGAAGGGAGCCACAAAAAAATCCTGATTGGCTTTTGTTCAAGGAATAGGTTTCTCTATTTTTTTAAAAAGTGTCTAAAAGCTAGGTTATTAATTAAATAAGTATTAATCTACCCGGACATGCTCAAGAGTGAATTTGGGGGAAAATCTTACAATTGAGCAAGTCTCTTGCTAGTTCTTCTTGCAGGAACCAGCTAAATCATCCTTCTGTTCAGCTTAGTTACAGAACCTGGTCACAGGGCTGCTGGCCTGGCTCACTCACAGCCTGCCTCCACCACCACTGCTCCCGGGCTGTTCTTCACGTCCCGTTTCCCTCTCTTTACCCGTCACCCAGCTCCCCCTTTCCGATGGCTTTTCTGAACCACAGGGACCTCTTTTCCACCTTCTGCGAACTCTCAAACCCCAAATACTACAGAATCTTTAATCAAAGCTTGCAGTTCCTATTCTTTGTTTAAAAAAACATTTTGACAATTGTCTCATGCTCTCTTTAGCTAGATTATTTGCAGATAAATAGTTTGAAAGGTCATGTATTTATTTTACAAATTTTAATTGCAAGCCAGTATTCAATTCTAGTGCAAATAATAGTTCACAGAAAGTTTCATGGTTCAGACCTGAATATGTTTTAGAGCCAGAAGAAGAAGGCAGCTTTAATTAATTTCTTTATTACACAATCAATCACTCAAAATATTGTCATTGTGTAACCTTGATCACAAAGTCTGTGAGGCCTGGGGGCTGCCCTGACCATTAAAATGCGTGTTTTCTTTGTTACAAACACATGTCTAAAATCTAGTGGCAATAATTATAGAAAAAATTTAAAATGCATCAGCTGACATTTTGCTCTTAACAAAAGCACCGTGTACTAAATTCAATTCCTGATTTTATCTTACCACTACTCTGCACCCCAATTATGAGTTAAATGAACAAACACTCTTTTCAATTATAGAGTTCTCTTTCCACTGTGTCATCTCAAAAAGGGTTATCTGGTCATCTCGAAAAGACCACCTCTCATTCCAAGGTAAAACACCATGTGTGCCAGAATGCCCTTCTGCATGGTTTATGGTTTGGCTTTAGTCACTAGAGGAAATGCCATGGCTAAGCCATCCTTCTCAGGAGGTCACAGCGGTCATTGGTGATGACTTCTTGAACTTTTGCTAACTCCAGTTTTCCTCCAGGCTCCAGTTCTTCAGGCTGAAATTTTCGGCGAACTATTTCTCTGATTGTCCCCATGTTCAGAGCCTTTCTGCTCCAGCTCCGCCACGTATGTGTAAGCCAAGCCCTATGCCAAGCCCTAGCTTCTGTAATGCTTGCAGTGGCTCTGTTTTCTGGACTGGACCCGTTTCCATGATTAAAACTTGTACAAGTGGTTATCACAGAAGATCAGGCAAAGAAAAAAGCTCACAAAATCCAGCAAAAATGTGTCTAGTGACGAGGGCAAACTAATTAATGGAGCAAATGGGAAAGATAAGTTTTCTATTTTTACAGATGACTGAATCCACACAAGAAAAAGTAAAATTTGAATGCAAGTGAGGGTCCTGTGTTAGGTGTCTTTTCTGATAAAAATCCTAGATTTTTACTTTTGAAAACATTGCTTTTCACTGCTTGCTCTCCTGCCCTCTCCGAGAAGGCTGGCTGCACTGCCAGATTCCCAGGGGTTGTTTAGCATATTCCCCAGCATGCCTCTTGCCTCGCCTCAGCTATACCTTAGCTTGATTTCCTGTTTATTAATAGCTGAAATAGAAACTCTACTGACATTTAATGCATTCCACTGACATTGGCTAGCAGACTTCTTGTAATTGTCTGACCTTCTCATCCTCTCTGCATGTTAAAATTACTTAAGGAATGGATGTGCTCGAAGTTCGGTGCCCTACGATTGTTGGAGGAAAAGGTCACACAAATCCAATAAACACATCATTTTATTTTTCACTGGTGCTGCAGTCCATGATCCAGTATCATATGCCTTGGAAAGAAAGTGGAGAAAATCACTTAGCTTTCAGGGAGGGCTGGCAGGTCTCCCTAAGTCCCGAACATTCACTCACACATCAATCTATGCTTGAATTAAATTTCTATCTCAGTGTTCTGCAGTAGTGAACCTTGTTTCATGTATGTTTTAAATTTTAATATGTGATAACACTGGGAAGAAGTTAACTATTAAACACCAAACTCAGAAAAATTATTTTATAGTTATGTTTTAAATCTGAATTGAAGTTTTTCATTTAGAGGACTAGGTGGAATTAAAATAAATGAGAAAAGTTAATTTTATGCATTTGACTCCCTCCCCCCCCCCCCCCCCCCGCCCCATGCAATACTGTGTTAGTCAGGATGGGACAGGCTTCTCCATAGTAACGAACAACTCCCAAACGTCAGTGGATTTTCATCGCAGAAGTTGAATTCTCACTCACAACGTGGTACACTGTGAGCCAGGAGGGAGGCTCTCCTCTCACTCTCTCAGGCCTCCTGGTCACTGGACACCCCATTGTACCCCGTGTTCCCAGAATTACAGGAGCAGGAGGAGGTGAGGTGGGGATTCATGTACCTGCTCTCAATGCTTCTGCTTGGAGGTGACACATGGAACTTCCATTCACACATCAGTGCCTAAAGCAAGTCATGTGGCCTTGATTCACTTCACAGTGGGTGGAGAATTACAACTTTATCGTAGCCCAGAGGGAGAACTGGGCTATGTATTCAGGAGCCATAACTTAAGTTCCTTTTCAGATTCCAGAAACATAAATATTTTATATATTGCCATTATCAGATTTCATTACAATCTAGTCTGCGTGTACACCTTATTGATGGGGCGACATTCCCTGGGGGCTGAGGACTGGTTCTTTGGAGGGGGCATGACAACAAAACTCAGGTACTACAATGGCCTGTGGCGAAGCAAAGGACCATGTTATATAAACAGATATACTCTTTGTTACATTCTTATCGGTGAGGGGAGTGATTGGGAAAAAAGTCTAAAAAGGCTCCTTACACCATTGGTGAAAATAAAGCTGAGAAGCACCGGTGTTGGAGAAAGCGTGCTGAGTGCGAGAACCAGCAAGTGTGAGTGCTCCAATCCTGGCATTTAAGTTGATTAATTAATTGATCACTCAACTTGAAAACTTAGTTCTTCTCATCCTTGTATTAGTTTCCTAGGGCTTCGGTAACAAAGTACCACAAACTGGGCAACATAAAACAACAGAAATTCGTTCTCTCACAGCTCCAGCAGCTAGAGGCCCAAAATCCAGAGGTCAGCAGAGCCATGTTCTGAAGGTCCTGAGGGGAAAACCTCCCATGTGTCTGTCCTGGCTTCCGCTGGCAGCTGGCAATCCTTGTCATCTCCTGGGGTGTGGTGCCGTAACTACCATCTCTGCCTCTGCCATCACGTGCTCCTCTTCTCTCAGGGTGTGCATATTCCCAGCTCTCTCCGTCCCAACAAGAACACTGTGCGCTGCATTCCACCCACCCTAGTCCCGTATAATCTCATCGGAACCTGATGACATCTGCAAAGACCCCATTTCCAAACAAGATCACATTCACAGGCAGTGGGGGCAGTTAGGGCTTCAACATATCTTTTGGGGGGACACAATTAGATTCTCAATACTCTCTGATTCCACCACTCTGTGTATGTGACATTTTTCTCACAATGCTCACTGCAGTCCAGGCTCTGTATCTGAGGTAGAAAGATTCCTGTACTGAAAGCCTATTTATTTAGTCCCTACTGTGCGCCAGGCATTACTCTAGGCACTAGGGTTACAGGTATAGGGTAAAACAAACAAAAAAACAGGTGAACAGTTTAACAAACTGTGGCGCATCCATATTATGGAATATTACTTTGCAATACAAACAACAAATGATTGATGCATACAAGTTGGATGCATTTACAGGGAATTATGCTGAATGAAAAAAGTTATAAATTTTAACTCCAAAGGTTACATACTGAAATTCCTCTGATCAAACACTTTTGAAATGACCAGTTTTAGAACAGAGGAGAGTTAATAGTTACAAGGGTTTAGGCAGGGGAGTGGAAGGAAAGGTAGTGTGGTTATAAAAGGGCAACATGAGGGGTCATCGTAATGATGGAACTGCCTGCTGTCTTGAGTATGGTTGTGAATGCCTGAATCTAAGCATGTGATGAAATTGTACAGTGCAAAACACATACACACACCATGCATACAAGTAGAACTGGGGAAGCCGAGTAAGAGTGGTGGACTGAATCACTATCAATATCCCAGTGTTAATATTATACATGTTATACTGTTACATTGTTATTTGGGAGAAACTGGGTAAAGTGTACATGAATTCTCTTTGTTGTTTCTTACAACTGCATGTGAATCTACAATTATTGCAAAAAAATTAATTAAAATGTTATCTGGAAAAGAAACTGCACAGTAAGAGGCTTCCAAATATAAAACACTAACAAAACACTACTGGAGGAGACATATCTCACTAGATATCAGGAAGCAATGAGAACTAAACAGAGCGCTACTGGTACAAGGGGCCAGCCACACGGAACAGAGAGTCCGTAGCAGAACCACGTACGTGTGAGACAGTACTATGAAGGCTGTACTACTCCCTAACATTCCAGAAAGGAAAGGTTAAGTGGTGGAAAAGATATTATTCATTTGGAAAACATAGATCTTCATGTCACATAACACATGAAATAATTCAAGATAGATTCAAATTAATGTACAGAGCAAAGCTATATAGCTGGTCCTAGATGGAATACAGGAGGATTTGAAAAAAATATATAACTTTAAGGTAGGAATGAGGTTTTGGAGAAAGGCCCAAAAAGGGGGGGGCAAGCTATTTTAAAGGAATTATTTGCATACAATTAATAAATCAAAACACTTTTGTTCATTAAATGCAATAAGACGACAGTTCGTCAAACTTCACTGGCAGTTAGTTTGCTATTTTTCAACACCTATAACGTAACTGACTTATCCAGGTAAACTGATCAATTTGCCTTCATAGACAAGTGATTCTGTTGTAAAAAATGACACTACCCTGACATGTGACTCGGCAGGTCTTCCAATAGCCAGCTCAGGACGGGCAGCTGTGTTCCAGCCCCTTACACTGTGCAGTTGTAACTGCCGCACCTCTACTTAGTTTGCCACAGGCTGTCACTTTTCCCCTGGTCTCAAGGAGCCATTTTTATAGCACATTAAGACCAGTCGCAGGTGTCCTTGGCAAGCTGTTAAATTATGAGTTACAGGAGAGTGTCACATGTCAACAAATTCTTCCATATCTGGAAGATACCCACATCTGGGTTTACGGTCTGTTTAGTGCCCTCCAGATCCATTTCAGGTGTGCTCTCCCAGCTCTTGCTGGTGTTATTTTTGCTAGCTTCTGTAGTTCTTCCGTGAAATGTCTCCTTACTCCTCAAGCCTGGGCAGCACGTCCACGGTTGGGCCATGCCGCCGCTTGACGGTAATTACTGACCTCAGAGCAGTGGAGGGGAAGGGAAAGACCTTGAGGAAGGCAAGCATCAGTTTGAGAGACATTTGTCTCAGGTGACATCTTTGCCTGGTCTCTAGGCAAAGGAGGGCTGCCCTCCTCCAGCAAAGGAGGAGGGGGCATCTTTCGCCGGCCAGAGGGTTCGGAGGAAACTGAGAGTTCAAAATCCTCAACTGCGTTTACTCTGACATCTCCTGCCTCTTCTCAGCATCCCACCCCTTCCCTTTCACTATGTGCAGGGGACCGTGTGTAGGACACTCGCCGGGACATCGGACTTTAAAATTCATGAGAGCTGCCTGGACGACGTATTCACACACGCACCATTTTTTTTTTCTGTCAATTGTTACAAACAGATTCAGGACCTAATTTTCAGTGTTGTTGTGTCCTGTTGTTGCAGAAGATGAAATATCTTTAAATGTTGCCAAATACATTTTCTGGCTTGTTGATAGAGGCTGGCACTTTCTTCCTTCAATGCAGCAGTAGCACTTAATAGAAGCCACCCAATTTTAGTGTCCTTTTTACATCTCCATATCTTTCAAATCCTAGATGTATTATGGAAGTGCATCCCTTCCCACTTGTACATCCGCCCAATGCACCACAGTCTCAGTAATTGTGATTACAGCATGTGGGGTTACCAACCCCAATTACTGCCAATACTGGGGGCTTTGCCATCATCTGGATAGTGAATGGTACCATTCCAGAACTCCATCCTGAAAATGTGCTTCCTATTGTCATTTCTGATATGCCTGCTTAGTTGGGTTCTTACAGAAGCAGACCTCAAAACAAAGATTTGAATGCAAGGAGTTTACTGGGGAGATGATTACGGGAAACAGCAGTAAGGAAAATGTAAGAGTCAGAGAGAAGGCCCTAGCTGGGCAGCTCAGTTGATTGGATCATTGTCCGGATATGCCCAGGATTCAGGTTTGACTCCCAGTCAAGGCACATCAAGAAAACAGCCAATGAACGCACAAGTAAGCCAAACGGTTGATGTTTCCATCAACGTCTCTCTCTCTCTCCTCACTCCTGTCATTCCTCTCTCTCTAAAATCAATGGATAAAAATTTCTTTAAAAAGTCAAAGACAACCAATACAGTATGCCTTGCCATAGAAGGTAACATTGTGGAAAACTTGAGTTTAACCCCAAAGGGGAAATTATGTAAATGTGTGCCTTAGGGTTTGTCTCAGAAGGGGCTGGCGGAGAGGTACTTATAGATCACCTCTGCCACGGTTAGTTGAGGGTTGCTTCTGAGTGTTAGTTTTCTAGCATTTGACTAATAGTCATGGGGTTTCTTCGAGGGTGATGAAAATATTCCTGAAGTGGATGGTTGCATGAACTTGTGACTATACTAAAAACCACTAAATTTTATACTTTAAAAGGGTCAGTTTTCTTGTAGGTGAATGAAATTTCATACAATAAATGCAGATGGCCACTCCACTAGATAAAATGTATGTAGACTTAAGGCATCCCATTTAACAGTGAACCACAGATGAGATGTTCACAACAGAGTCAACCATTTACTAAAAGGCAGCGACATTGTTTACTGCTTTTTGTCTCTACAAAGTATTTGTATATATTCATTCCTATTTGTTTATGCTTTTATTCTATAAAGTAGATTCCCAAAAGGGCCATTTCTGGCCAGTTTTTTTGAGCAAATACCTAAATTATTTCGCAAAAATTTAACAACTCGCATTTTCTCTCAGCCATATATGAAAGGGCTCACTTACATACTCTCACCAGCACTGAATTTTTTTCACTCTGAGAGGTAAAAATTACTTTTTTATTTCCATTTGAGATTCAGTATCTTTATATATGTCTATTGGCCTTTTTCAGTTTCTACTTTTCCTATCATTTGTCTGTACAATTTACTTTATAAAAGTTGTTGAATTTTATCATATGCCACATCAAGTATTTTTCTCCTTTATTCTGTTGGTATAATGAATTATATTCCTAATCATTATATTTGGACTGAACATAATTTGGCCAGATAGGCTATTATTTGAATAACTAGAATTTCTATTTTTTACTTAGACTATTTATATTTCTTCTAGTAAATAATATTGATTTATAGTTCTCTTTTTCAGTTATATTTATCTGGTTTTGCTGTTTAGCCTATCTTTGCTTCATAAATAAGACTTATGGGATCTTCTCATCTTTTTTTGTGAATAGTTAAAATAACAGGAATCATCTGTTCTGTGAGGCAAGATAGATTTCAGCGATAAAATCATCAGGGCCGGCAGCTTTTCTAAAAGGCAGATCTTTCGCTGTGTTTCTAATTTGTTATATGGAATGCTTTATTTGACTTTCCATCACTTGTTAAGTGAACCTGGTTTATTTATATTTTGCCAGAAAGTCATACATTTCCTTAAGATTGACATATAGTTGTACATATTCTTTTATAATTTTTAAAATCTTTCATAACTTTTACAGTTCTCAGTGTTGCATGTTTTCATCTTTCTCTCTTTTATCCTTAATTAGGTTTGCCAGGGTTAACTAAATTATAAGTAACAGGTTTGTTTTTATGTCTTTTTAAGTTGTTGTTTTTTTTTTTTTTGAGTTAATTTTGCTTTCATGAATTCTTTCCTCCTACTTTTCTTTTCTAAAAAAGATTTTATTTATTTATTTTTAGAGGGAAGGGGAGGGAAGGAGAAAGAGAGGGAGAAAAACATCAATGTGTGGTTGCCTCTCACATGCTCCCTAGTGGAGACCTGGCCTGCAACCCAGACATGTGCCCTGACTGGGAATCGGACCGGTGATCCTTTACTTCACAGGCCCGCACTCAATCCACTGACCCATACCAGCCAGGGTTATTTTATTTATTTTTAGAGACAGGGGAAGTGAGGGAGAAAGAGAGGGAGAAAAATAGCAATGTGAGAGAGAGACATTGGTGGTTAGCTCTCATACGCACCCAACCCAGGCATGTGCCCTTACTGAGGATGGAACCAGCGACCTTTCACCCTGCAGGACGATATTCAACCAACTGAGCCACACCAGTCAGGGCCCTCCTACTTTCTTTAGATTTTGTTTTTCTTTTCTACTTGTTAAGTTGCACACTTAGCTTATTTTCAGTTCATTTTTTTAAATAAACACTTTGAGTTATTCGTTTTCTCTTAAATACAGCTTCAGCTATGTCTCACAGGGTTTTTGATAAAAAAAGTTTTCATTTTCATTACTTTCTAGATAATTTGCCATTTCCATTTTATTTTTCTTCAGGGATGGTTTAAAAAGAGTTTATAAAAACTGTCTTTAAATTGAAGGAGAAATACATGTCCATGGGAAAATACTGAAATAGTATACAAGGATATACTGTAACAAGAGAAAACTCATCTTAATCAGATTCTGGTGTTTCTCCAGTAATATGAACATATTGTACAAATACATGTTGTGACATGTATTCCTTTTATTTTATTTTGTTAGAAGGTTTCCAAGGTCATTGGTATGATATTTGAGAAGCTAAAGGCTTATTTTACTCTGGCCTTGAATCTCTAAGCCCTCTATGGGTCAAACTTAAGAAAGGGTCATAGAATGGACTCATATGGCTTTCTAAATTTGTGGGTACTCATTTTATTTTGTTTGCTGTGGAAATCTAGAGATGAGAAGTAACTACCTCCTTAAATTCATCTGTTAAGTGCCTTTACAAGATGGACTCCACTCTTGGTGGAAGGGGTTCCTTCTGTTTATGTCCTATGATGGTGGTGCCAAGAGGTATTTGCAGTTTTGCTACCCAAGAACTCTGTCTTCCTTCCCCAAACAACCACAAACAAAAAATTATTCTAAGTAAAATCTATGCTTCCCTTGCAAAGATGGCTTCAAGGCAAATTCTCCAGCAGGCTCCCCTTCATCTAAATTGCCTAAACACTTGCAGCTCCTGGAACAGTTCCTAATGATCTCCACGTCCTGTTACTCACATTCTTTTGAAATCCCCTTCGCGTGTGAGATGAAGCAGATTGCCACAGGAAGAACCCATGGCGCAAAGAACTGAGGGCAACCTCTACCGATAGCTAGCAAGGAGCTGAAGCCCAAAATCTAACAGCCTGCAAAGAATCGCCAGTTACCTGAGTGAGCTAGAATGCGGAGCCCTTCGAGTTAAGCCTTGATAATGACTGCAGCCTCCTGAGAGACCTGGTGTCGGAGAACCCACACAAGCTGTGCTCATATTCCTTACCCAAAGACACTGGTACTATTAATGTTGTTTTAAGCCACTAAGTTTTAGGGCAATCTGTAACAGAGCAACAGATAACAAATACACCGGTGTTGTACAAATTCCTTCTAAAACCTGTAATTACTGGGAGTTCTTTTTCAGGTAATTGATTTGGAGGAAAGAGTTGCGTGCCTCACACAACCCCAATCACCTGTTCCCAACAGCTCATACTCCTACTTCCTGAAAGGCCACACACGCAGGTTTGGGAGATTAAAAAAAAAAAACAAAAAATGATAAGTGTGATCAGGGGAGAACGAAACTTAGAGGAAATATTACCATTATATGCCTATTCGAATGGCTAAAATAAAAAAATACAAGTACCACTTCCCAAAGAGGGTGAAGACCAATCTGACCTCTCAGACTGCAGGTGTGACTGGGAAAGGGTACAGCCATTCCAGAGAACAGCTTTGCAGTGTCTTACCAGGTTAAAAACACAGCCCATGATGCAGCAATCACACTCATTAGCATTTATTCTAGAGAAAGGAAAACTTCTGTTCATACAACCACCAATATACATGAATGTTCAGAGTAATTTTACATGCAATAGCCAAAACCTGGCAGATCAGCCAGGGTTCTTCAGAAGAACACTCAATAGGGTGTGTGTGTGTGTGTGTGTGTGTGTGTGTGTGTGTATTCTTTGTGTTGATGGAAAACTCTGAGATGGTTCTATAATCTATGCATGTGAAAATAATTCCTAAAACTATACCCCCCAAAAAGTGAGTGTAAAATCTTGTGAAATTCATATGTGGTCTGTAACTCAGTTAACAATATACACCAGTGTCGGGCTCCTGACTTTAAAGATACGCTATGGTTAGGTAATGTCAACACACACTGCGTTCTTTTACAACAGGCATAGTGTCACTGTGTAATAAGCACAATGCGTTGCCATCTAATGCAATAGCAAAATAATCCACACTCTACTACAACTGTGACATTTGAGAGCCATTTTTAAATCTCTTGTCTTGACAAGATGGGTATACACTGGTATTGAAAAAACTGCAGTATGGTGGTATTCGTGGCACTTGAAATGCTGTCAAGTTGTGACTGTGTCACAGCAATTTGCAGTGTGCCAAGCAGTAGTGCCAAGTGATGCATGCACCATACGCAGTCTCTGCCGTAACCACGCATCTCCACTACTGCAGTGTGAAAGCAACCATAGACAACACATAAATGAATGAGCAGCGCTGTGTTCCAATAAAACTTTATTGATGGACGCTAAAATTTGAATTTTATATAACTTTCACATGCTACAAAACATTATTCTCCTTTTAAAAATTTGACAATATAAAAACCATTCTTAGCTTGTAGGCCACACAAAAACAGGGAGCAGACCAGATCTGCCAACCTCACGGGACCTATTCTGAGGGTGGGGGAGAATACCAAGAAAATAAGTGAACAGATAAAATAACTCTGTGTTGAAAGAAAATTAAATAGTAAAATGGCCAGGGATTGTGTATCTGAAGGAACACGTAAGATGAACCCGAATGGTGGGGAGCCAGTCGCAAGAAAAACTGAGTACTGAGCATTCTAGAAAGACAGAGTAGCAGGGGCAGGCTGGAGGCAGGCGCAAGCTTGGTGGATGAAAGGAACCAAACAGAGATGACATCACTGTTAAGAAGTTAACTCTAATTAGTTCACTACAGTAGCATTTGGACTACGTTTATACACTGGTTTTGTGGTCCCTTGCTAATTTATATGACCACACAAAGAATAATGAATTTTTAAAAAAAGAAAGAGAGAAGGAAAAACTATATTTATTTTGCCAAATAGTTCTGGGAAAAGACAGTTTCTCCTATATGATCCAGAGTATTAGGAACAAATATAGTTGGACCACACAAGTTATTTCCTTAAATGCTTGCCCTTAAATTACGCTGCTTCACTTTATATTTGCTTACAATGCAAACGTTTTGCTCACTGGATGACTGAAGGCCATCATAGCAGTTTTATGTAAAAAGTCATTTCTTTATAAAACTTAGATTAAATCCTCAGTTTACATTTTTCTTTTTATATTCAGACTGATTTGTGTGTGCCAACCTTGTTCTAATTTCTTCTAATGCACTGGAAGAAAAATCATTTTTAAGTTTGCACTGGTTTGTGGCAATATTTGCATTCCACAATTAAATGCTACACTACTTCCCTTTAAATGACTATCACTTAATTAGTTTCCCTTGTTCAGCAATTAATTAGTTTAAGAGAATTCTTACTTTGCTATTGAACCTGAGTATTGATAGTTGGAGCAGATACTGTATCAGGATTGCAATGCATGTATTCCAATCACACCACACAGAAAGTTTCCACATCTGAAGAAAAGTTCTTCATTGTAATATCATCTAATATCTTTCATAATTGTGAAATACACTTCAACTAGTTTCTTTTTCTCATTTATTTTCTCCAGTACTGCTTGTAGTAAATATGAGGCAAAAGGAAGCTGTAAGAGAAACACAGAAAAAAAGATGATCAAAACTCTATATTTTCTTCCGTGCAAAAAATATCCTAAATATCATTAAACCATTAGAACTCAGCTGTCTGCAACTTTGCAACCATTATGGTACCCTACTGGGTCTCTTTTCAACTGATCCTGCTGGTTAGTGTGGGTAATTTTGTCTTTTATAATAAAAATGATAAAAGAGCTGAAGTAAAATGAAAAAAGATAAACGCCGTATTGAACCATTCATGGTTTACTGACCATGTTAATGATGTAATCTGCAATACAAGCAGCTAAGCCATTTATCTTCAATCAGCTGATCAATAGTAGGTTCCAGTCATCTCCAGGGCCCACAGGCCCACAGAAGTAGGACTGTATGTTCATCACTCATAAGAGAATGAGAGAGATCTATCAATACCCTTGTCTGTGTTTGAGCTGAATATCTCAAGTTGTAGGGGAAAATTTCAGAGGAAAAAAATGGCAAAAGTATATTCATTGATCAAGTTGTTATAGAAAAGTTTGTTTGGCATATCAAAGTGTAATACACACGTTGCAAACTGCTGAGTTTATGGAATGTAGAGTATATTTTTAAATTTCATAATTTATATAACTTTCCTAGTAGAGTTTTATTGTTCCTTCTGCTTCACTGGGTTGACTTTAGAACTCCAACTCATACAATCTGAACTGTTCCCGCAGCCCTATCAACTTCCTGTTGTCCTTCTTCCCAGTTATCTAGTCTCACATAACAGGTTTATAATAATTAATAAGTTCATTAAGTCATTTCTTGGAGTTGTCCTTTTGATTAGCCAGGGAAAGAAAACTTTCGTCATTAATGAGAATGCTTCTCACCCTGACCACTTCCCTACAGAGAAGTAGCAGCAGGTCCTTTTCTGTGCTAGGATGACAGCTGACTGTATCACTGGTCAGCACCTGACCGAAGACACCTCTGTATGAGTTGCTTAGCTGTGCTCAGCTCCACTATGCTCAGCTAAGGTGATTACAATTAGGTAAAACAACCAGAATGGTTCTTTTCCAACTCTGAACTGGAGTAAAAAAGAAAAGATAGCCCAGCAGCAGTGAAAACAGCCCAGAAAGGCGCGCGCGCGCGCACGCACACACACACACACCCAGATTACACAGCCCGTGAAGGAGAAACAGAGACCAAAGATGGTCCACAGAACTGCATCAGACCCTAACTTTCTAGTCTAACCAACTTCTTATCTTTATAGTAAATCACCTACTCCTTAAGGAAGTCTGAGTCTGTGTCCGGACAGACTGTACCTTTAGTCTGTAGCAGGAGCTTTACATATTTGCCTTACTGGAAACCCACCACAACCGAAAGCACAAGATACCAAAATATCATATATGTTCAGTTCTAAGATACAGTTGAATATAAGAGACACACATTGATTTTTTTAAAAACAGCTTTTTCTGGGATAAAAACTCTACCACTTGAATATACCCACACTTCATGCACATCCCAATTTCAGAAATGTAAAAATGTGGGGACAGTGCATCTTAGAATCAATGAAAAGGAATATGGATTGGTACATTTACAATTGAAACTATAACTAAAATATGACATGTTCGAAAGTGCTTTAAAAATTCACACGGTGACTTCTGGCCAAGATGGAGGTGTAGGTAGACACACTGTGCCTCTTCGCACAACCAAAACTGGGGGCAACAAAGATTTAGAAACAAGAAAACATTCAGAATCTATAGAAAACTGAACAGTACGGAAGTCCAACAGCCATTCATCCAGACTGGTAAGATGGGTGGAGTAGCAGAAGGAAAAAGTGGAGGTTGGCGGACCAGCAGGCAGACAGTGGCTGGCAGACCCCAGGCGCACAGGTGGCGGCTAGTGGACCCCAGGCACTGGGCGACAACAGGCAGATCCAGTGAGGCCGCACAAGGTGGCTGGCTGACCGGGCGGTCCCACATTCACGCAAAGATAGTCCAGGCAAAGGGGAAGTGGCGGTAGGGACTGGAATCCAAGAGAGAGTAGAGCAAGCGCCATTGTTCCCTCTCAGACCCCACCTCCACATACAGCATCACTACCCAGTGACTGGGCTGCCCCACCCTGGGGAACACCAAGGCTCTGCCCCTCACTACCTAACAGCCGCGACCAGACCAAAAAAACAAACAAACAAACAAACAAAAAAATGGCTCAAACGGGACAACAGATCAAAGCCCCAGAGCCAATTCATCTAAGCGACCAAGAGATAGCCAACCTATCAGATGCACAGTTTAAAGCACTGGTCATCAGGATGCTCACAGAATTGGTTGATTTTGCTCACAAATTAGATGAAAAAATGAAGGCTACAATATGTGAAATGAAGGAAAATGCACAGGGAACCAATAGTGATAGGAAGAAAACTGGGACTCATATCAATGGAGTGGACCAGAAGGAAGAAACAAACAACCAAACAGAAAAGAATGAAGAAACAAGAATTCAAAAAAATGAGGAGAGGCTTAGGAACCTCCAGGACATTTTAAACATCCCAACATCCGAATTATAGGGGTACCAGAAGGGGAAGAAGAAGAGCAACAAGTGGAAAACTTATTTGAACAAATAATAAAGGAGAACTTCCCCAATCTGGCAAAGGAAACAGACTTCCGGGAAGGTCAGAGAGTCCCAAAGAAGTTGGACCCAAGGAGGAACACACCAAGGCACATCATAATTACATTAGCCAAGATTCAAATGAAGGACAGAATTCTAGAAGCAGCAAGGAATAAGGAGACAGCCACCTACAAAGGAGTTCCCATCAGACTATCAGCTGATTTCTCAAAAGAGTCCTTACAGGCAAGAAGGGGCTGGAAAGAAGTATTCCAAGCCATGAAAGTCAAGGATCTACATGTAAGATTGCTCTATCCAGTGAAGCTGTCATTTAGAATGGAAGGAAAGATAAAGCGCTTCTCAGATAAGGTCAAGTTCAAGGAGTTCATCATCACCAAGCCCTTATTATATGAAACGTTAAAGGAACTTATCTAAGAAAAAGAAGATAAAAAATATGACAGTGAAAAGACAGCAAACTCACAGATATTAACAACCACACCTAAAACAAAAGCATACTAAGCCAACAACTAGAACAGGAACAGAAACTCAGAAATGGAGATCACATGGAGGGTTAGCAACAGGGGAGTGGGAGGAGGAGAGAGGGGGAAAAGGTACAGAGAATAAGTAGCATAGGGGATGGGTTGAAAATAGACAGGGGGAGGGCAAGAATAGTGTGGGAAATGTAGAAGCTAAAGAACTTATGACACATGGACATGAACTAAAGGGGGGCAATGTGGGTGGGAGGGGGTGTGCAGGGTGGAGGGGAATGATGGGGGAGAAATGGGACAACTGTAATAGCATAATCAATAAAATATATTAAAAATTCACGTGGTGTATTTGCCATATTTTTTAAAAATAAAAATGTTTTTAAAACAATAAGAAGACCTGAACTTTCTAGTACTTTGCAGTCCAGATTAAGTTAATAGTCTATTAAATTACCTCCCTGTGATCTGCAGGGGCTAAGCCTCCTTAGAACTCCCTCAGACATAGAGAGGGCACAACCATTCTTCTACGAGGAGGATTTTGGAGTTGAAGTGGCAACCTGATGGTCTGACAGCAAAGATTCCTTCTCACTTGCCCTGTCAAATACATTTTAAACAACAAACCCAACAATTATGCTGCCTCGGGTTTCACGTTGGGTGGCATGTGCCAGGGACTATGAAGTCCAGAAAGCCTGTCTGACTCTTTTGCATCAAAAAGGAGAAGCGATACTTCTGATTATGACAGTGTAGCATTACACAAGCTTGAGTTCTTTAGCGTAAGAAGAAAAATGAAAAGGTGAAGAATTGATACTGCATGAGATTTCTTAGTATGAAAATTCAGCTGGGACATCAGAAGAATAATTGAGAGTTTTGCTTTGCTACACTGCAGCATTCAAGTGGGTCTTTTAGTCGTTCTGGCTAGCCTGTCATAAAAGGTGTTTTCTATTAATGGAAGGCTTTCCCCTGACTTTCACACAAATTATCAGTTTCTCTTACATGGGAACACCTGCAGATGTTTGTCTTTAGCAACTAGTAAGCCACTGACAATCTCGAATTTATCACTTAAGCTTACCAGTGGCTTCACATAGAGGTGTTTCTGTATAAAGGTAAGATATGATGATGGTTGCAGGTGTTTGAGAGCCACCTGGGAAACAGAACAAAGCCTAGAGATCATGACTATAAAACATACAGTTATATAACTCAGAGCATCAGCACTGGCTGGAATGTACTCCTAATGATATAAAATTAAAAATTTTTGTGTTGAAAGAAAAACACTGAAATAAGGGTAATTTTTTAAAACTACAGAACAAGATTAACATTTTAATCATTTTCATTCTTATTTTTGGTTTGCAAACTATTATTGAAAAGCTAGATATTGCTTTAAAATACAAATGACTTCAGTCTAGCTTGAGTCAGACTGAAAGTGAAGATATTAAATTTTATGTATTATAACCTACTTTTACAAAAAATGTGGTTTAGTGAGACAGACTTAAAAGAGGCCAATGTAGTTTGATTATTGTAAAATGAATGGTACAAAATTTAGTGTAGATATTTATACATATACAATGTGTATATAAACACATATCAGTTACATTATGTATTTATATATGTATATTACACACACATTCAAAGATAGGATACACTCCATCATCTTATAATTGAAAGATTAAACTTGTTACAATAACTAAGAGTGATATCAAATAGAACAATTTATCTACAATTTAAATTTGGCACTGAATTTTCAGTTGTTCCCTAAATGTTGCTTATATTTTTGGCACAGTTGTTCTGCTGAAAATTGGCACATATGATATATATATATGTATATATCAGAGGTCTGCTGAAAACTGACTCATGGGAAAGGCAGTATTTGCTATTCTCAAACTTTGGTAAAGGCTATAATTTGTTTTCACTTTTATTTTGGCTCTAATTTTTTATAGTGGTAAAATACACATAATATAAAATTTACCTTTTAACATTTAATCATATACGTCTCCCCCTCCCCGCCCCCGGAAACATAAAAATAAACTTGAAATCACTAAAGTTAAAAATCCCAGCAAAACTTTAAATGGAGAATTTTAAACTTTCGTTATTTCAGCTAGACGTGCGAAGCCTGTGTGGGTGACTGAAATGGCAGGAGGTATGTGCAAATCAGAGAAACTGAGAGAGAGAGAGAGAGAGAGAGAGAGAGAGAGAGAGAGAGAGAGAGAGAGAGAATGTAGCATGGAGAGCTGCAGGGTAAATATGTTCAGAGTTGAAATGAAAAACTTTCAGTTCACCTTCAGGCTGGAAGTTACTTTATTTATTTTTTTACAAAAGCCAGGGAGATTTATAAAATCCTTTTCCCTGCCATATTGCAATACATTCCATAGAAGGTAAGCATATTTTGCAGAGAGGACACTGGGGAAAGAGCCATTTTAAATTTCAGCATTTGCAAGATCTGAAGCAACTAAAAGCAACAGGGACATTTAAAGCTAAAATACCAGAAGTCTGTATTCTAAATTCTCGACGTAAGGTAGAAAGACAGAATTTTTGATATTGTCCCTGTACAGGACAATGTATTGGGACAATGTGGACTACAAGGGACTGGATTAAATTCAGAAAAGGATTAGCAAATAACAGAGAATGAGGCAACAATAAAACCGAAATGAAGATATTTTCTAGCCATTCCTGGCTGAGGGTTTTTACACAAATCCCAGTAAAGAACCATATTGTGGTTATAAATGTATATTATTTGTTTTAAATAGGTATACATACTTTATACTTATAATAATTCTGTTACTTATTTAATCATTTTCACAATTTATATATTTTAACTATTTGTTTACTATCTTCCACCCTTAGACATGTAAGCTCTTTGAGGGCAGCGGTTTTGTCCCTCTTGTTCACTGCTGTGCACCCCAACCTGACAAAGCCTGACGCGCAGGGCGCACTCAAGTGATTGTTTAATGGATTCCATATAATCAGCTTTATCTCCATTAATTCCTTCCATTGCCTCGATAAATTCCCAAGTACAAAGTACACAGTATTATTCATAAATAACTGACTAATTTGGATATATTAGGAGATAGTATCAATTATAGTAAAATACAGAAACATTTGTTCATATGTCAACTGAAGTAAAATAAAGTATCTCCTTTATTTTTAGTTATGGCCAGTAAAAAGAAATTCAAGTGAAAATGCACTTAAGACAATCTTTTCTAATGCTGGGGACATATTATATGTAATACAATATCTTTATTGAAATTACTTAAATTTTTTTCAGTTAAAGTTTTTATTCAACATTATTTTGTATTGGTTTCAGGTGTAAGCACAGTGGTCAGATAATTATATGCTTTACAGAGTGGCCCCCTGACACTTCAGGTGCCCACGTGGCACCATACAATATTGCTGACCACATTCCCTGTGCTTTACTTTACATCCCCACGACTGTATAGTAACCAATCAGTACTTCTAATCCCTTCAGACTTTTCACCCAGCCTCAAAACACTTCTGGTATCCTTCAGTCTCTTCTCTGTATAAGTCTATTTCTATTTTGCTCGTTAGTTTATTTTGTTCAGTAGATTTCACATATAAGTGAGATCACATGGTATTTGTCTTTCTTTGACTTATTTCACCTAGCATAATACCCTCTAGGTCCATCCACATTGTCTCAAATGATAAGATTTCATTCTTTTTTAAAGGCCAAGCAGTATTCCATTGTATAAATAAATGTACCACAGGTTTTTATTACCCACTCATCTACTGATGGGTACCTGGGATGCTTCCATAGCTTGGTTATTATAAATAACACTGCAATAAACACAGGAGTGCATATATTCTTTTGAATTAGTGTTCTGGGTTTCTTCAGATATATCCCCAGAAGTGGCATCTCTGGATCATAATGCAGTTCCATTTTTAATTTTTTGAGGAAGCTCCTCAATGTTTTCCACAGTGGCTGCACCAATCTACATTCCCACCAACAGCACACAAGGGTTCCCATTTCCCCACATCCTCGCCAACACTTGTTTTTTTGTTTTTTGTTTTGTTTTGTTTTGTTTTATTGATGATAGTCATTCTGATGGGTGTGAAGTGATAACTCAGTGTAGTTTTAATTTGCATTTCTCTAATAATTAGTGATGTTGAGCATCTTTTCATATGCCTTTTGGCCATCTGTATGTCCTCTTTGGAAAAGTATTTAGGTCCTCTGCCCACTTTTTAACTGGCTTGTTTGCTTGTTTGGGTGTTGTCTGAGTTCTTCATAAATTTTGGAAATTAACTCCTTATTGGATGTGTCGTTGGCAAATATTTTCTCCCATTCAGTGGGCTGTCCTTTTGCTTCGTTGATGGTTTCCTTTGCCATGAGAACCTTTCTAGTTTGATGGCATCCCACCTCGTTTCATTGCTTGCTTGTTTCCCTCACCTGGGGAAACCCATCAGAAAAATATTGCTAAGAGAAATGTCAGAGATTTTACTGCCTATGTTTTCTTATAGGAGTTTTATGGTTTCAAGTCTTTAATCCATTTTGTGTTCTTGTGTATGGTGTAAGAAATTGATCTAGTTTCTTTCTTTTTTTTTTTCAATTATGTGTCCAATTTTCCAATACCATTTACTGAATACATCGTCTTTATGCCATTGTATGTTCTAGCCTCCGTTATCAAACATTAATTGACCATAAAGTTATGGGTTTATTTCTGCACTCTATACTCTGTTCCAATGATTTATGTGTCTATTTTATGCCTGCATCATGATGTTTTAATTACTACATCCTTGTAGTAATTTTTTTATATCAAGTAATGTGACACCTCAAACTTTCTTCTTTCTCAAGATTGCTGTCACTATTCAGAGTCTTTTGTATTTCCATTCAAATTTTTGGACTATTTGTTCTAGTTCTGTGGGAAACACCATTCATGTTTTGATAGAAATTATGTAAATCTATAGGTTGCTTTGGGTAGTATGGACACTTTAACAATGTTAATCATTCCTATCCATGGGCATGGTATATGTTTACATTTATTTGTATCTTCTTCAATGTCTTATGATTTTCTGAGTGAAAGTCTTTTACCTCCTTGTTTAAATTTATTCCTACTTATTTTATTTTATATTTGGATGCAATTTAAGTGGCATTTTTTCTTAGTTCCATTTCTGATAGTTCATTATTGGTGTATAAAAATGCAACTGATTTCTGATGATTTATTTTTTATCCTGCTACTTTACTGAATTCATTTACCAGTTCTTGTAGTTTTTTTTGTAGAGCCTTTAGGCTTCTCTGTATGTACTACCATGTTATCTGTAAATAATTACAGTTTTATTTTTTCTTTCCAATTGGAATACCTTTTTATTTCTTCCTCTTGTCTGCTTGCTGTGGCTATGATTTCCAGTATTATGTTGAATAAGATTGGTGAAAGTGTGCATTCCCTGTCTTGTTCCTGATCTTAAAGGAAACAATTTTAGTTTTTCCCTGTTGAGTATGAAGTTAGCTATGGGTTTTCTACATATGGCCTTTATTATGTTGAGGTATGTTCCTTCTATTCCCACTTTGTTGAGAATTTTTATAATAAGTGGGTTCTGTATTTTTAAATAGATTTTACTTATTTATTTATTTTTAGAGAGGGGAAGGCAGGGCAAAGAAGGAGAGAAACATCAATGTGCCTTTGCCTCTCACACACTCCTTACTGGGAACCTGGCCTGCAACTCAGGCATGTGCGCTGACTGGGAATCAAACTGGCGACCCTTTGACTTGCAGGCTGGTGCTCAATCCACTGAGCCACACCAGCCAGGGCTGGGTTCTAGATTTTGTAAAATGTGTTTTCTGCATTATTGATATGATATGATTTTTTAAAAATATATTTTATTATGCTATTACAGTTGTCCCATTTCTCCCTCATCATTCCCCTCCACCCTGCACACCCTCTCCCACCCACATTCCCCCTCTTTAGTTCATGTCCATGTGTCATAAGTTCTTTGGCTTCTACATTTCCCACACTATTCTTGCTCTCCCCCTATTTTCGACCCATCCCCTATGCTACTTATTCTCTGTACCTTTTCCCCTTCTCTCTTCCTCCCACTCCCCTGTTGCTAACCCTCCATGTGATCTCCATTCCTGAGTTTCTGTTCCTGTTCTAGTTGTTGGCTTAGTATGCTTTTGTTTTAGGTGTGGTTGTTAATATCTGTGAGTTTGCTGTCTTTTCACTGTCATATTTTTTATCTTCTTTTTCTTAGATAAGTTCCTTTAACGTTTCATATAATAAGGGCTTGGTGATGATGAACTCCTTGAACTTGACCTTATCTCAGAAGCGCTTTACCTGTCCTTCCATTCTAAATGACAGCTTTGCTGGATAGAGCAATCTTGGATGTAGGTCCCTGCCTTTCAAGATTTCAAATGTTTCTTTCCAGCCCCTTCTTGCCTGGAAGGTCTCTTTTGAGAAATCAGCTGACAGTCTGATGGGAACTCCTTTGTAGGTGACTGTCCCCTTAGCTCTTGCTGCTTCTAGAATTCTCTCCTTCGTTTGAATCTTGGCTAATGTAATTACGATGTGCCTTGATGTGTTCCTCCTTGGGTCCAACTTCTTTGGAACTCTCTGAGCTTCCTGGACTTCCTGGTAGTCTATTTCCTTTGCCAGATTGGGGAAGTTCTCCTTTATTACTTGTTCAAATAAGTTTTCCACTTGTTGCTCTTCTTCTTCCCCTTCTGGTACCCCTATAATTCGGATGTTGGGATGTTTAAAGATGTCCTGGAGGTTCCTAAGCCTCTCATTTTTCTGAATTCTTGTTTCTTCCTTGTTTTCTGTTTGGTTGTTTGTTTCTTCCTTCTGGTCCACTCCACTGATATGAGTCCCAGTTTTCTTCCTATCACTATTGGTTCCCTGTGCATTTTCCTTCATTTCACGTATTGTAGCCTTCATTTTTTCATCTAATTTGTGAGCAAAATCAACCAATTCTGTGAGCATCCTGATGACCAGTGCTTTGAACTGTGCATCTGATAGGTTGGCTATCTCTTCACGGCTTAGAGGAATTGGCTCTGGGGCTTTCATTTGTTCTCCGGTTTGCACCATTTTTGGTGGGGGTTTTTTGGTTTTGTTTTGGTTTTAGTCTGGTCGTGGCTATTACGTAGTGAGGGGTGGAGCCTCAGGTGTTCCTCAGGGCGGGGCAGCCCAGTCGCTGGGTTGTGACGCTGTATGTGGGGGTGGGGTCTGAGAGGGAACAATGGCGCCTGCTCCGCTCTCTCCTGGATTCAGTCCCTTCCGCCACTTCCCCTCTGCCTGGACCGTCTGCACACATGAATGTGGGACCACCCGGTCAGCCAGCCGCCCTGTGCAGCCTCACTGGGTCTGCACAGTTGCCCCCCTGTGGGCCCGGGGACCACTAACCACCACCTGTGCACCTGGGAACTGCCAGCCGCTGCTGCTTGCATTCCGGGGTCTGCACCTCCACTTTTTCCTGCCGCAACTCCACCCCTCTTACTGGTCTGGATGAATGGTTGTTGGACTTCCATACAGTTCAATTTTCTATAAGTTTTGGTTGTTTTCTTGTTTGTAAATATTTGTTGTCCTTAATTTTGGTTTTAAGAGGAGGCACAGAGTGTCCGCCTATGCCTCCATCTTAGCCGGAAGTCCGATGATATGATTTTTATTCCGTCATATTGTTTATATGGTGTATCGTATTCATTGAAACTTGTTGATATTGAACCATCCTTGACTCTTGAGAATAAATCTCACTTGATCATGGTATATGATCTTTTTAATGTTTTGCTGAATTCAATTTGCTAATATTTTGTTGAGGGTTTTTGCATTTATGTTCATCAGGGATATTGGCCTATAGTTTTCTTTCTTTGTAGTGTCTTTATCTGGTTTTGGAATCAGGATAATGTTGGCCTTATAAAATGAGCTCGGGAGTCTTCCTCCTGTTGCATTTATGGGAATAGCTTGCGGAGGGTAGGTATTAATTTTTCTTTGAATGTTTGGTCAAATTCAACTCTGAAGCCATCCAGTCCAGGAATTTTGTTTGTAGGGTGAATTTACTTTTGAATGTATTCCATTTATTTCTCTTTCAATATGTCTCATATTAAAGAATTCATTTTTGAATGGAGATATAATTCACACAACACATAATTCACTATTTTTAAGTATATAATTCATTGGTTTTTAGTATATCCATAAGGTTGTGGGACCATCATCACTATCTAATTTCAGAACCCTGTATCCAGGAACTGCCATTCTCCATCACCTGCCTCCCTGGCAACCATAATTTACTTTCTGTCTGGATATATTTGACTATTCTGGATATTTCATTTGAAGGAAGTCATATTATTTGTAGCCTTTTGAATATGGTTTCTTTCACTTAGCATAAAATTTACAAAATTTTGCAAGTTATAAGATGCATGTATCAGTTCTGCATTCCATTTTATGGTTGAATAATATTCCATGTGTGCATATACCACGTTTTGATATAGAAGTTTTTGTATGTACACATGTTTTCATTTCTCTTGGGTAAGTACCTAGGGGTTGAACTGCTAGATCATGTAATCTCTATCTTTAACTTTTTGAGAAACTGCCAGACCGTTTTCCACAGAAGTGACACCATTTTACATTCCCATCAGCAACGTATGAGGGTTCTAATTTCTCCACATCCTTGTCAACACGTTATTGTCCTTCTTCTTTATTATAGCCATTTTACTAGGTATTAAGTATATATCTCATTTTGGTTTTTGTTTTGCATCTTCCTAATGTCTAATAATGTTGAAAATCCTCTCATATGCTTATTGGCTGTTTGTATATCTTCTTGTAGATACATCTATTCAAATCATTTTCTTTTTGTTGTTCAGTTGTAAAAGTTTGAAATGTGTTCTTAAATAGTTAAATTTCACTGAGATAAGGCATAAAGTAGACTGGGCTGAATTAATGGCAAATCACAAGTCCTTGAATATTGTTAATGAAACATACCTACAAATTTTCTATGGCTTCAATTATTAATATCTCCTTTCTACCAAATCTCATCTACCTCTTTTAATTGCTAACACTCTTAAACTTATCGTCTTCTTTCTCAAGATGTAGGGTATTAAGCTTAACCATCTCTGGTTTCTGCTTTCTGACCCCTTCATCTGATCTTATTATTGATTCAGTCACTATGACGAGGATCACATCTATCTTATCCTTTCCATTTCTATGGCCAGGGCATATCCCAGCCCTCACTGCCCTTTACCTAGACCGCTTTCTTGCTTGCAGCCTCTTCTCCCGTCAAACCATCCTACATACTGATCTCATGTATTTTTCTAAAGCACAACTCTGAGTACATCTTTTTCTTACGTGAAAGCTTTTATACTTTTGTCTAGGCCCATTTTTCCTGTATCTGCTTTTTCTCCAATTCACTAAAAAAATAAAAACCAAAAACTAATTTTTTTTGGGGGGGGAGTCTTTCCATCCTATCATGGTCATTAATTTGCTTTTTCTCCTCTGTTATAAATTATAAGTTTTAAAAAACATATTAATGTAAAAAGAGGAATTAATATAAGAAGCCATGTTCAAAGAAATTATAAGGCAGCTATGCCATAAAAAATAAAAGTAGATATTAGGAATGAATTTTTTCAGTGTGATTCTTATTACGAGAAATCTGTGGGGATAAAGGGTAAGGTCAGATAAAGATCAAATATATAAAAGCACCAACTGCATTAGCAGTACTTGAAATAATGAGGACATATATTTGTATTCTATATTAAATACAGGTAATTTAATGCTTTAGACCTTTTAGTTCTCATGCACTTCTGGCTACCAGTAGCAGTAGGTATTACATTACTGTGGAGTCCCATATTACCACATAGCAGAACAGTATTTTTTATTTTGCAGTTAATATTTTATCAATGTAAATTTTCAACAAATGAATGCAGAGAAAAGTTTCTTTAACAGAAAAAAAGTTCTGTGGCCTAACTCTTACACAAAAGATAAAACCACAAGAGCAGATACAAACCTACGATCTTAGAATTCTATTACATAGAGCAGCGACTTTCAGCCTTTTTCATCTCAAGGCACACCTAAGCTAATCACTGAAATCCTGTAGCATACCCCAAAATATATTTTTGCTGATCTGACAAAAATATAGGTATATTTTTATTAAATTACAAAAAAATAAAAAGAATAGTAATTACTTACCCTTACTGGTCCAAAGCAACTTAAAAAAAAATCAGGTGCCTATAGTTGTTTATAAGGATTTCTGGTACCAAGAATTAACCAATCAACCCTATAATGTAATGTGACCAGTATGATGTGACTCCCTTATATGACCTATCTATTTATGGTTCAGGACAGGGCATTCACACCAGAGAGCTATCGTTGTCATTTTTTAATTTGACAATGTAAGAGAAAAGAAGTCAGTGCCCCTGACTAAATAGGTATGGCAGGTTCCAAGAATTCTCATGGTACATTGGTTAAACATTGCTGACATAAAGCACTCAACCCAGAGGGAGGATAGAAAAGGAAAGTTTTTCTATAATTTTACCTTCAAGATATTTTAATAATCAAATAACAACACTGAATTACTTAGTATTTATTTTAGGGAGTGTACACCGTAACCTCACAGCTTAAAGATACTGCAACGTCAGATACACAAAGCTGTCTGCCACAAATGAACAGCATGTGTGAATGAACGTACTTACACTTGGCCCACGCAGTGCTGTGAGCATGACTGAGACTCTAAAAAAACTGGTGGACAAAGAAACCTCTTTCTAAAATTCAGGACAAATATAAACACTGGGACTGAGAGCAAAGAAAAGTAGGCTAGAAAAAAGGAGATGTTTTCTATTTTATAGATCCCCACCCCCATGGGCATCATTAGTATGAAGTGACATTCAAGTGCAACCAGTGAAGTTTCTTTTTTTTTCTCTCTCGCAAAATTCAAAGACATCAGCAAAACCACCTATGTCAGTAATACAAATAAAAAGTCTTTGACTTTTTAAATGTTATCATACTGTCACAGTGGAATAAAATTAGCTTGAAAAATGATCTGAAGGCACACACTGCAGTTCATTCCACGTAACAGCAACAGCAGCGGTTTCCCAGCGTTCATAAAGGCTGCTCAATTAAATTTACCTCCAGTCAATAATTAGGAGTCCACAAATAAACCCGGGCAATTAAATCAATACTGCCAGGCAATTATATTCCAGAGTCCAGGCTCAGTGGCACAAAAAGGCACTATATCAAACTACAGTATTAAGCAGCCTAATGCCATTTTCAACAGGATATTTTTTATGCTCACTGGCTAGAATAAGCACACATCCAGATCATGCAGCCTGTGTGTGTGTACAGCCACACGTGTCAGTCACAAAAACCAGGGCTGGTGTCAACGCAGCTTTTGTAAAATGTAATAAAGATCTCTATATATGAATTTGTTATTTTTATGCTCATAACTCATGATAAAATTCCCTTACTGAAAGATCATTTGCATAAGTTGAACATTTAAAAAAATCATTAAAATGTTTATTGTTATTATTTTCAACTGAAATAAACCCCATAAGAATCATTACTGAACTCCTTTGATCTGCCAGGCACTGGCCTGGGTGCTGGGAGTGCAGTATGATTATAAAATGGCATTTCTTCTCAAAAGCAAGTTGTCACTGCAGAAAGCTGTGTTTAGTACCTGCATGTCTACACTTAAAAAACTTTAAGAAAAAGATTGCCAATCACCTTCTATTACTATTGAAGTGATTCCCGATGCTGTCCAAAATTTATATATAAAACTGATACTAAAAATATGAATAGTTCATACATTATTTACTTGCTCTTGGCTTTTTCAAATGCATAGATACCTCTATCTGTTAATATAAATGTGAAAGAATTTTCATGTAATATCAGCTTTTATTTTTTTTAATCTTCATACAGAAACATTTACAACTTTCCGTAACTCACAGCACAATAATGATTTTTTTGCTATTTTAAGAAACACGGTTTAGCCATTTTCATTCCAGTTCATTTTGAAAATAAACAATTAGGTTGAATGAAAAAACGATTAGGAAAAAGTTTTAGAATACACCGCATGCTGTCAGTGATGTCAAAACAAAAGCTGGCCGACGAGGAAAGCAGGGCTCTCACCTGCCAATAAACTGCCCTTGATCACTTACAAGAGGGGCGCATCCCAGCAGACCGCACGGGTATTAAAAAAATACTTGAAAGGGAAGAAAAAGTACCACACAGGTCACAGCAGCAGTCTCAACAGACCCCTCCGGGAGCTCCACTCGTCTTGGCCTTGTCATCCTCTATGCAGCTCTCCACTCGGCCCAGAAAACGTCGATAGGAAAATGTTTGAGGGGCCTCTGGTGGAAATTTTTTCATTCTTTCTGCATTGACAGGATGCCAAATCAATATTTACTTCCCACTAACAAGCTGCTCGAGGTCTCAGTAGAAAATATTGTAGAGAATGCGGGAAGACACAGTAATAAACAGCTGTCTGGCTGTGAGGAAAACATGAATTGACTGGAAACAGGTCCATAGTAAAAGGTCACCGAAACCCATGAACTCCTCAGGTGTCCGTATCAACAACTAACTTTAAAGACACATAATAAAGAATCTCTTTTCCTAAGAGAGCTGAGAGAATGGATTCTTTTCAGTCTAGCAAGCATAGAGGTTGACTCAATAATTTAATTAATGCATTTGCTAAGATTCATGTTGGCTCTTTCCCGAGGTATTTGCTTCATTTGTTAAGTCTAGAACTACAAATAGGGGGTTAACTTTCTGGCCTACCTACTGGAATACTTCTATACCTAACAGAAGTAAATAATGTGTGTTTACAAAAAGTTAAGACACCTAGTGAAAATGTAAGGCTTGGATTTCTGATCTAGAAGTTTTCATATATGCAGTAGAAAATGAAATACCTGTCCTTCAAGAAGTTTCTGAACATATAGCAGCCATTCCTTATCATTTTCTGCATCTATCTTTGTCCTTTCCAGTTCCTAAAGGAGGAAAATATAAACGCTGGTGTTATATGCATTTAAATGAAGTTAATTATACTATTAGTTATTGAATAAATCTAGAGAGATATTGGTAAAACCGGCTTCAACAAAGAGCAGCCTGGTCTTTTAATAGTAGAGACTATTTAAATCCATGTTCTTTAACATTTAATTTACAAACATTTACACACATGTGGAAGATAAAGCTATATTTCTATAATCACGATATAATCCTAGAATATTTTATTTCTGCCTTCCCAGTGGACTTTAAGGTAGGGACTGAGGTGAAAGTAAAAGCAATTAAAATAAAGAGAAAAATAAGATGGAACTGTATGAAAGAATCATTCATAAGTGACCCTCTCAATATAGTAAAATCTTTAATCAGAAATGTGACTTGTCAATAGATAACTAAAGAGTAACTGTTATAATTACAAACAAAATATAGTATGGGATGGCTCTGGTGCATTAAAATGGTTGTTAAGTAATCCAATGGACAGACACTCCAACTTTAGTGTCAGAAGTCACTAAATATTGTCAACAACTAATTATCAGGGTAAAATATTTCTGAAAGTATAATTTATTCACATGTACAGTTGACTATTTACTAACCTCATGATTAGCTTACCAAAAATGGACTTTTCAAAAAGGAAGGGCTTGGGAAACTAACATTTGTTGAAATTTACTGTATGCCAGGTATCAGACTAGGCACTTCATGTAAGTCATCACCATCTTTTTACATGAATTCACTAGAGTTTGATGCATAGCTTAAAGAACGAAAGTCGGGCAGTTTGGCCTCTGCTTGTAAGTCACTCAACTCTTTCAACCTCTGACAGATGTAGGCATCAGTCTAAACAGGCTCTGATCTGTAATTAAATCTAGTAAACATATCGAGGTGTGCCGATCCTTCTCAGAGCCGTGTGTTTCTACTGGAGTCCTTTTTCCTCCTGCAGGACTTCCAGTTCAGCTTGTGTGACGTGCAGGTTGCAATGCTGTGTCCCCGGCTCCAGGCTGCATCTCCCAGAGGCAGGGGTGCCATCTTGTCACAGGGATGTGTCATCTACTCTAAAGAGATCCTTTTTTAATTTGTCCAATCAGAGGGGATGGTTTTTCATACCTTCTAAAAGAGGGCATCTTTTGAGATCACGCAAAGGCGAGGGTCCTGTCTCTCAGAATATGTATCTGTGTTTGTGTTCCCATGTGCGTGCACACACACAAAAGGGATTTTGCTAAATCTTCTTGTTTTAAATCTCCTAGGTAACAGCAGAGTCCTTAACCTTATTTTTTGTTAGGTAATTAATGTTATCATAAGGTGTAGATAACACCTTTGCCAGAGATACTATTGTTTCCTCTGTGTCTTATATTTGATACTGTCTCTGATAATATTCTGTACGTTAAAGTTCAGAATTGGGACAGGTGCTGAGGAGAGGAAACTGATAATTCACTATCCTGTTCACCCACAGGACCAACATAATCTCTGTAGGACTCCTCTGATCTCTGTTCTAAGAATTTTTGGCAGTTTAAAAATCTTTGCAAGTTGTAGCTCTACTCTAGTCCTGAAGTTCTTTGAGAAGCGGATGGGAGGACTGGAATGTGTTCTCAAACAAACATTTAAGTCTATCGTTTTCTTTATTTGCTGAGCAAGTATTTGTTGGGAAGCTGCTGGTGCCATCATCTCTTTAATTTTCCAAACAATGAAAATTTGAACATTAATGTATTGAATTTCAGAGACTTAACAGTGGAATAAGACTGAGTATCACCCACGGGTTTCACAGAGGACCGTGTACAGGATGAGATTCTGCTGTTCATGAAGTAATAACTATGTCAAAACGCAGCGCCCTTCCCAGGAGGTACAGAGATGCTACTGAAGACTTACATGCATATAAATTCACTTACATAGGAGTGTTTTACCCAATTTAGAGGAATAAGTATATTTTTATATAACTTGATCAACAAAATCTTGAATTTAGTTAGGAAAGCCACTAGATTTACTACTTTTTCAAATATCATGCAGAAGGAAGGAATCCTCAGATCAGTGGTGTCCCAGCTTAACTAAATCCATTCAAACTGTCTTAATCAAAAATACTAGCTTACAAAATATATGATTAATTAAATTAAGGAAAATGGGGGCAGGCAGGGAACGATAACAAACATGAATAATAACCAAGTAGTTCTAAAGGTTGTAAGTACTGGCTTTTTTTCCATATTGCACATTTAAATTTCTCTGATGGTTTTTGAGTTGGTTAATTCTCTTAATGTATCTTTTGTTGGTACATTAATGATCTTACCTGCATCAATATTATCTCAAAGATAAAATTATAAGGGTTCTAAAACAAATAAAGATACGTATTTAAATTCAATATGCGAAAAGCCCTTCATTAATAAGTATCTAAAGGGTCTTACCACCTCATCTTCTGTGTCCAATATTTCCTCTAGATCTGATTGGGAAATGTTCAGGATAGAAGCTGCCAAGGTCTGGGCCTTATGAGTTGAGGTTTTATGAGCATTCTTGTTTCTCTGCATTTTTTTAAGCTCTCTGATTTGTCGCCTCATTGTACGGACATCAATTTGTAACTCTTTGACCAAAGCCTGTAACATATTAGAAAGAATGTGGCCTCGTGTGAAAGTAATACATGAAGATAAAGCACTCAAAACATAATAATGTGAAGATACTAGCAAATCTTTTATTAGGAATACTGTGATTTTATTTATTTGAGGATATAATGGATTACTCTTCATTTATTGTCAGTATTCAGTAAAAGCTTTCTTAAATGACCATTTAACCAACTGGCTGACTAACCAAAGCTCTCCCATCCCTCTTTCCAATTCACCCACGGCTCTCCCGGTTGGCGACGCTGCAGCCGGCGGGCTCCTTCCCAACACACCAGAGCACAGCTACGCCCACCGGCTGAGCTCATGCCAAGAGTCAGTTCTATTTATGTCTAAATGTGGATATATTAGTTGTAACAGTTCGGTTACATAATTCATTTAATGATTAAACAAACTGCTGAATTACGCCTGCAGAAAGAGAGTTGTTTGTATTTTATTAAACTGGATTAGAAATGCTTTAGAAGAACTCGAAGACAAGTTGGGTAACAGCGCAATTAAATTATGTGTGGGAAAGACAACACGGGATTTAAAAAATAATAAATATCTAGGATTGCTTCACAAAAGCCTTTAAGTCCTCTCTTTGAGGAGTTGATAAATGCTAACCCATACCATGCCTCTATGTGCATACGGAAAAAAGGCCTTTAATCTGATGGGCAGAGCCCTGTCTAGCTTTGTGAGCTGAGAGCAGACCAGCTAGATCTTTGGAATGATTTCGGGTTTTTGACAGGTCAAGCGACGTTACAATAAATAATGGTGCCCATATATACATTTTGCAACTCTAGGATGTATCAACAGAAGTGAAATTATTGGACCAAAGGATGTGTATAACTATAATTTGAAAGCAGTTACTTAATTCTCCATGTTAATACCTCCACAAAGGCTGTATGAAAGTACCTTTTTCCATTCCATTAGCAGAACACCAATCTGGTATTTCAGTGTAGTGTGTTGTTTCACTGTACTTTTAAGTTTCATTTCTCTCATTAAAAACTAAGTTAAGCATCAGCCTTAAGAGGTAATTATCTTTCTTTGTCACATTTTCTATTTTTTAGTGATTTATAGGAATTCTTTATGTATTAGGGAAATTATATATTTGTTGTATATATCGAAAGTTTTTTATACTTTTGTATTTTCTTTTGACAGTAATTATAGTGTTTGATGCCAAGGGAAAATATTTAAAAATTTTTATGTATTCAGTGAGTCTTTTCCTTTCTTACCTTTGAAATTAGTGTGATACTTTAATAAGCATTATCCATAATAAGATATAAACACAATTTCTAGCCATGATTTTTCTGCTACCTTTAAGATTTTGTTTATCAGTTTTAACATTTTTATCTATTAGTAATCATTTGGAAAATTATTATCTAAAATCATACTCAGTTGTCCCACCACCAGTCATTAAAGGTCTATCTTTCCCTAACTGACTGCGTATGTGTTTAGGTCAGTTTCTGGACTTTCTACTCTGTCCCACTTCTCTTTTTATTAGTAATGCTTTATAATTCATTATAACTAGTGAGACTTTATAATGAATGTTAACATCTGATAGGGCCTTCACCTTCTTATTAGCCTTCATTTTAAGATTTTTTTCTTGGTAATTTTTGTTTGTTTGGTTTTCCATATGAAATTCAGATTGTCTAGATTCCATCGTCTTAAAAAACCTCACTGGTAATTTTATTTGAATCATGTTAACATTTTAGGATGTTTGGTCCTCCTAATCAAAGATGATGGTATTCCCTTCCGGTTGTTCATGTCTTTATTTGTTACTGAGGATCATTTTTAGGTTTTCTCTCTATAGATCTAGTTTATTCTCAGGCA
Organism: Glossophaga mutica; assembly: GCA_039655065.1. Taxonomy (NCBI): domain Eukaryota; kingdom Metazoa; phylum Chordata; class Mammalia; order Chiroptera; family Phyllostomidae; genus Glossophaga; species Glossophaga mutica. Next base: position 138,522,916 of record CM077305.1, on the reverse strand, counting down.
TTTTACTTTGGGGAGACTGCTTCTAATAATGATTATTGTTTGCATATATAAAGATTGTTAAATATATTTAGCTTACTGAAGTTTCTTATTTGTTGTAGATTTTCAGCTCATTTCTAGAAATTGAGTCATATCTGAAAATATTCATAATTTTATCTCCTAATTTCCAGATTTTATACTTCTTCTTTCCTTTCTTGTTGTATTGATTAAGTTTCTCCTGAATAATATTACATAGTAATATTAGTGAACATACTTGACTTGTTCCTCATTTTAATGGTAGTCTGTCTACTTCCTAGGAAATACTATGCTAACTTTTGAGTTGAGAGACATATTTTAATATGTCAGGAAATAAATTTTAATATAATACATAATATAAAGCTTAATGCAGTTAACCACTGACTCATTTTACTTTTGCTTCTTATTAAATGAATTTCAAATTGTCTTAAATCCATTTTAAATCTATATAAACATGATTTTTAATCATAAATCTAATAATGATTAATAATTTTCTTAGTATTGAATTATATTTGCATTTATGGAATAAATTCTACTTGCTAAATTCTATTTGCTAATATTTTATCTAGGATTTCTATATTAATGTGAGATTGAGTGGTTTTAATTTTGTGTAATCTTCCAAAAATTTAGAAAGATCTTTCTCTTTCCATGTGCTATAGTAGTTTTAATGAGATTCAATTTATCTGTTCTTTACTGGTGTGGTGGTAGTTGTCTGAACTTGGCTTAGTATCTATCGCACATTTCAAGGATTTAGTTTAGCAAGATTTGACGGTGATCTGCATCCCTGTAGCCACCACCTTCCTCATTATATAGAACATCTTCATGTTCCAGAGATTTCCCTGATGAAGCAACATGAAATTCCCGTGATTAACCTTTTCCTAGGCGATTCCTCCCCCACACAGACAGCAACTGTTGTGATTTATATTATCTTAAATTTGCTTGTTCTAGATGTCATATAAATGAGTCCTCATATACTATATACTTTTTTATCTGACTTCTTTTGTTTCTGGTGTTTTAAAGAGTCATTCATATTGTTTTGTGAATCTGTAATTTGCTTTTTCTTTTAATTAAATACAATAATTTCAACATATTAATTCACGTATACATAACCAGAAATATATATTTTTCTGAGATAATTTCATTTTCTCTTCGTTTTGTCTGATAACTTGCTTTCATTTGCGCCTATGTCTCACAATCTTTTACCTAAATTATTACATTTACCTCCCCCTTGAACAAGTGCTGTTAAGAAGAAATTATTTCATTTCACACTAAAGTATGAATTTGCTTTGTGGCAACTTTTCAGTGGTGAAACTCCTTTTCCTGCCATTTACTTTTTCTGTTTATTTCCACTATTCTTACTCTACTATATTTGTATAGATACTGCATTGCTTCATTTTCAGGATGTATTTTGGAAGAAGAAAAGTTTTTCCTGGACCACCTATTACGTGGCATAGGGGCTATGTTCCAGACTGGTGAAATCTTTTCATATGAATTTATTTTTTCTGATGAATTCTATTAATGAGATTTTTTGTGGTTTTTTTTTTTTTTTTTAGAATGTAAGACATCTCTGTTTTTGGATGCTATGAGAAAAGCTGCCTCCTACAGATAAGCCTCATCTGTGTGGTTCTCCCTTCAGCTCTGCCTTCTCTTCTCATTGACAACAAACCAGTTCCGGGAAGCTCCTATCACAAATAGTAGCAGATCCATTCCACTGTTGCCAACAGGGATCTCAGGGTTTGCACCCCATGGGACCTTCATCTTCCAAGGGTATATTTTTGCTTGATCTTCCAGAGGTCTGCAGCACCTAAATATTCTTCCTCTGGTGCCTTATTTCTGGTGCCTTCGCATGTTTTCATCTTGCCTGGTTTTGGCTGCTCTTCCATGTATTTCAAAGTACAGAGTTTTAGTTCTGAGCTAGGTTTGCTGGAAAAAGGAGATGAAGTTTCGTTTCTCATTCTCCTTATCTGGTGTATGGTTCCAAGGGAGAGAAGGGGAGAAATGATTTTACCCCTCTATAATCAAGACCAAATTCTTCAAAGTGCATTTTCTCTAATCTTTTATTATGAAAAATTTCAAACATGCAGAAAACTTTAAAGAAATGTATAGTGTACACCCATGTACCCACTACCTATATAGTACAGTTAACTGTTGCTACACTTGCTTTATCACGTATCTGTCTATCTACCCATTGACCCAACTACTGTGTTGATGCATTTCAAAGAAATTTGCAGATACCTGTTCAGTTCTCCCCTACACTGTTCAGCACTCACATCATTAGCTAAAGACCAATATTTATAGTTCTCTTTACTACTTTTTGAGATAAAAATTATATTCAGTGAGATTCATCAGTTTTCATTGTATAGTTTTATGAACTTTTGACAATGAAATCATGCAGTACCCACACCCGGATCAAAGTAAAGGATATTTCCATCACTCCAGAAAGTTCTCTGTGTCTCTTCCTAATCAGTCCCAACCCCTGTCCTCAAGAGGCAACCACTCTCTGGCATTTTTTTCTCTACAGATTAGTTTTGCCTGTTCTATAAATTCATGTAAATATAATCACAGAGTATGTGTTACTGTATTTTGGGTTTGGATTCTTTCACTTATAATATTTTTGAGATTCACCTACATTGTTGTATGCATAAGTAGTTCATTTCCTTTTATTGCTGAGTTGTATTTTATTATGTAATTACAACACTGAATTGTAGCCAGACATCTGGGCTATTTCCAGTTCTTGACAATTATGAATAAAATGGCAATAAATATTCTTGATAACACATTCTGTGTGTATGTGTGGAACATGTATTCATTTCTCTTTGAGAAAATACCTAGAATTGCTGAGTCATACAGTACCTGAATGTTTTATTTATCACAAATTTCTGCAGTTTTCCCCAAAATCTTACATCACTAACAATGAATGAAAATCTCCAGTCTCCAAATTCTTTCCAATACTGGTGGCTTACATGTGTTTTCTTGAATTTATTTCTAAGAATTTTATTTTTGATGCTATTATAAATTGAAAATTTTTATTTCTTTTCCAATTATTTACTGCTAAGATATAAAAATATATTTGATTTTTGTACTGTGACATTGTATCTCTTGTTAATACTAGTTTTTACACATCTTTAGGATTGAAATGGCTAAACTCTCGTTAATACTGGTTTTACAAATCTTTAGGATTTCCTATGTAAAGAATCATGTCCTATCAGAGAAATGTAAATCATAACAAGGTATCACCTCACACACGTTAGGATGGCTACTATTAAAAAAAACAAAACAGAAAACAGCAAGTATTGGCAAGAACGTGGAGATACTGGAACACTGTGCGGTCTGGTTGGGAGTGTAAAATGGTGGAACTGTATTCTGTCCTAAAACTCTATGTACCTAGGTCTGCACTAATCACCCTGTTTTCTTTACTACAGCTTTGTAGTATGTTTTGATGTTCATTAAGGAAAATCCTCCTCTCCCTGCCCATTCTTCTCCTTCTTCAGCTGTTTTCATCCCTTTTCTCTTACTTATGTTTTGGAATCAGTTTGTCCATATCTGAACTGCACTGACATTTAGATTAATTTTGGAATGAATTCTCACATTTGCAATATTGCTTCTTCCCATTCAGAAAAACAGTATATCTCCCCAGTTACTTAGGGTTTTTTAAATGTCTTTCAGCGTTTTATCATCTGCTTTATAGGTTTCTTCATGTCTTGAAATATTTACTCCTCAGTATTTAATAGTTATATTTTATTATTATAAACAGAAATTTTAAAATAACATTTTAAAACATTATTTGTAAAGACTACTTTATTTTACATGTTGACCTTGTTTTGAATGTGTTGAATTATCTGGCTAGTTTTACTAGTTTACAATTTTATTCTCTTGGATTTTCAAGGTACGTAAACAAGTCATTGACAATCAGTTTGACTGTATACATTCCCATAATTATATATTTTTCTTGTTTCTTTGCATTTTCTAAATCTGTAGAACAAGTATGAATAGTAGCAATGAAAGAGGCATCTGTGCCTCATTCCTGACTATAATGGAAATTCTTCTAATGTTGCACATGAAAAAAATGATGCTTAATGTAGATTTCTGGTAGATATCTTCTAGCTCATATATCAGATAAGATACAAGTTTGATTGCTGTTACAATGATCACAAATAAAAGTAGCCAAATAAGTTGGAATCTTATTTCATTTTTTTGTAAAAGTCTAAGAAGCGTAAGCATTTCAAGGTTATATAACAGCTTAGTAAATTTAGGAACCCAGTTTTCCTTCTATGTTTTTGGTCTGTCATTTTTAAAAACAGCTTTTGACAAGATTTATTGAGAAGTAATATTTTTATACTACATACCTTAAAGTTTACCCACTTAATGTATTTTTATTAAGAACTTTTAAAAGAGCTGTCCTTTACCTTTTTTATATAACAGGATGGAGTTAATTAAAATTTGATTGTATTATAAAACTGCTAGTGAGGGGGGAGGTTAGAGGGTGTAGGGATTGAGCAAAAAGGAAAAAGGACTCCTGGACATGGACAACAGTGTGGTGATTGCTGGGGAGAGGGGGATGTAAGGGGACTAAATGGTAATGGGAAAATATAATAAAGAAAAAATAAACACACACATACACAAAAATGCTTATAAATTATCATTAAGAAGTGATGTCACCAAAATAAGGGAGTATAAAACCCAGCTTCCTTCTTGCCACAAAGACCAACAATTAGCTATCCATGTACAAAAAGTCCCATAGTAAATTACAGCTCAGAAGTCCACTTAAGAAACTTCAACAACGCAATGGAACAAAAACTGAGAATAACTGTACACAGAGGAAAGGAAGGAGCTTCATTTGCCTGCCTGCCTCATCCTATCCTCGAGGCCAGCACTGCTCATCGCCAGGATGGAATTTCCTTTTGCCAAGAAATGGAGAATGGGGTGAGCAACCAGCTTCCCCAGCCTTTCAGAGCACCACACAAAGGACCCACTTCTGTTTCACTCCACCCAGAAACGGGCAGAGCTGAGATGTGTAGAGATGGCTTGGAACAAGGAAGAAGGACTGCGGCTACCAGTATCTGCCATACAGTGAGAGCAGCCAGAGTTCGCAGCGGCCTGCTCTGTGGAGGACCCCAACAAGCTTTTGCCACGGAAGAAACTAATGGCATGGGTAGCCACCACAGGCTCCCTGGAGATTTTGCATGTCTGAGTTTTTCTCTGTTCCCTGAACCCCACTGGGCCCCAGGACCTGTACTGAAAGCCACCCTGGCCTCTGCCACTGCACAGGGGCAAAATGCCAGCCTAGAGCTCGAAGCTGATCCTCACTGCTGCGCATGTGCATGAGGCTAACCCTTCCAGCACCTGCTTACCACTGGCCTGACTCCTGTCACTGGCTTGACTCCTGTCACTGGCTTGCAATGACACGTGAGTGCCTGTGGTATGAGCTGGTAGCCACAGGACTGCATGCCAACAGCCAGGGCTCCCAGAGCTGTTGTGGACCCAGATCTGGCCCTGTCTTCTGTCATGGCCTGCACCCCTGGACTCACCTGCAGCTGGCCCCTCCAGCTGGGCTCCTGCACACTCCTAGCCCCACTGCCAGCATGGGCCTCCACTGAGACTCTGCATTAAGCAAAAAGATCTCAAATAAACAATATAACTTTTCACCTTAAGGAACAAGAAAAAATTAAAAACCCAAGCCCAAAGTTAGTAAAAGGAGGAAAATAACAAAGATCAGAGAGAAAATTAATGAAATAGACATGAAAAAAAAATAGAAAATATCAATGAAACTAAGAGAGTTTTTTTAAGGGATAAACAAAATAGATAAAACTTTAGCTAGATTTAATAAGAGATAAAGAGAGAATTCAAAGAAACTTAGAAATTAAAGAAAAGATTACAACTGATACTGAAGAAATACAAAGAAATAATTAAGAGGCTACTATGGACAATTATATACCAACAAACTGGACAACCTAGAAGAAATGGATAAATTCTTAGAACATACAGCCAATCAAGACTAAATCATGAAGAAATATAAAATATGAACAGACCAATAATGAGGAAAGAGAGTGAATCAGCGATCAAAAACCTCCCAAGAAATAAAAGCCCAGGACCTGATGACCTCACTGATGAATTTTACCAGACATTTAAAGAAGAATCAGTATCAATCTTTCTCAGGTGCTTCCAAAAAAAACTGAAGCACAGAGAATATTCCCAAATTCGTTTTATAAGGCCAGCATTATCCAGACACCAAACCCAGATAGGGAAACTACAAGAAAGGAAAACTACAGGTCAGTATTCCTGATGAATATAAATACAAACATTCTCAACAAAATATTAGCAAACTAAATTTAACAACACATTAAAAAAATCATACACTATGCTCAAGTGGGATTTATCTCTGAGATGTAGGGATGGATAGATCAACAAATGCAAGTCAATAAACATGATACGCTGTATTAACAAAATACAGGATACAAATTCTATGATCATCTCAATAGGTGCAGGAAAAACAATAGACAAAATCCAAGATCATTTCATGATAAAAATTCTCAGTAAAATGGGTGTAGAAGGAACATACCTCAACATAATAAAGTCCATATATCACAAGCCCAAAGCTAACATTATACTCACTGGTGAAAAGACAAAAGCTTTCCCTTTCTGATCAGGAATAAAAGAAGGGTGCCCACTCTCACCACTCTCATTCTACATGGTATTGGAAGTCCTAGGCAGATCAGTTAGGCAAGAAGACAACAAAAGGCATCAAAGTCAGAAAGAAAGAAGTAAAATTGTCTTTCTTTGCTCATGACATGATCTTATATATAGAAAATCCTAAAGACTTCACCTAAAACCTATTAAAACCAATCAACAATTTCAATAAAGTTGCAGAATACAAAATCAACATATAAAAATTAGCTACGTTTCTATACGCTAACAACAAAACATCTGAAAAAGGAAACAATTCCATTTATAATAGCACCCAAAACAATGAACTCTTTGGACTAAATTTAACCAAGGAAGTAAAAGATATGTGAGGAATTGATGAAAGAAACCGAAGAAGACACAGATGCATGGTAAGCTAACCCATGCTAGTGGAGCAGAAGAACTAATATTGTTAAAATGTCCCTACTACTCAAAGCTATCTATAGATTCAATGTAATCCCTATAAAAAAGTCCAATGTCATTTTTTACAGAAATAGAGCAAACAATTCTAAAACTTATATGCAACCACAAACAACCCTGAAGAGCCAAAGTAATCTTGAAAAATAATGAAGCTGGAGACATTGCACTTCCTGATTTCAAACTACATACAACCCAACAGCCAAAACCCAAATAATCCAATTTACAAACGGGCAAAAAATCTGAAGAGCCTTTTTTTTCAAAGAACACATACTAATGGCCAACAAGTACATAAAAAGATGCTCAACCTTGTTCATCATCAGGGAAATGCAAGTCAAAACCACAATGAGATAATGTCTCATACCTGTTAGGAGAGCTAACAATAGTACCAAATGGACAAGAGATAACAAATGGTGTCGAGGATGTGGAGAAAAGGGAACCATTGGGCACTGTTTTTGGAATGTAAATACTGTACTTTTCGGACCATAAGATGCACCTAGGTTTTGGAGGAGGAAAATAGGAAAAAAATTTTGAAGCAAAAAATGTGGTAAAATATTTGATAACATAATAACTCACCAATGTAAATGTAAACAGAACTCAACAGCAGGATTAACAACCATTATTCCTCTCAAATTTGGGGGGGATGTGCATCTTATAGTCTGAAAAATATGGTAGGTGCAGCAACTATGAAGAACAGTATGGAGGATCCTCAAAAAAATTAAAAACAGAACTACCACATTATCCAGCAATCTGATCTCTGGGTATATAGCCAAAGGAAATAAAATCAAGACTCCAAAGAGATGCCTGCACTCCCGTGTTCACTGCAGAATTATTCACAATAGCCAAGATATGGAAACCACCTAACTGTCCATCAATAGATAGATTAAAAAAATGTGGTACACATATATAACGAAGTAGTATTCAGTCACAAAAAAGAAAGAAATCCAGCCATTGGTGACAACATAGGTGGATTTTGAAAGAGTTAGGCTAATTATTGGGAATTTCAGGGGAAAAGGGGAAGGATTTACAGGAACAAGTATAAAGGACACATGGACAAAAACTATGGGGGGTGGAAATGGGAGGGAGGTGGGGAGGGCTGGGGTGGTGGATTGGGGTGAGAATAAAAGACAGAAAACTGTACAAGATCAACGATTAAAATAAAAATTGAAAAAAGAAAAAAACCAATTCAACAAAATAAACCTCTTAAAGAATTAAAAAAAAAAGAGGCTAATTAGAAGTCAGACAAAGACAAATACCATGTAATCTCACTTATATGTGGAATCTCAAAAGCTGGACTTATTTGCCAGGGGCTGGGGATGGAGGAGGGGAATGAGATGGTGGTCAAAAGGGTTAAAACTCCCAGTCATAAGGAGAGTATGTTCCAGGGATCTAAAACACAGCATAGTGACTACAGTTAAAAATACTATATATCCGAAAATTGCTATGAGAGTGTATTTAAATGTCCTAACCATAATTACAACAATAAAATGGCACGCACACGAGAGCTAACCTTATTGTGGTAAGCACTTCGTCATACACCCGTATACATGTATTAAATCATCGTGTTATATATCTTAAAAAAACAATGTTTAATATGATTATATCTGAATAAAGCTGGAAAAAAGGACACCAAAAAAATCTTAAGAGACCAGATCAGTGAGCTAAAGTATTAACAATTGTACCTATAAAAATAAAATTATAATGCTCCACAAATTTTCTCACTGAAGCAGCAGGAAATTTATATGCCCAAAACATCTTACTAAATTTCACCAAAGCAAGTACACACTGATAATTGAATGATTTGAGCTTTAGGCTAAATGTTGTTCTTTGACTGATATTTATTTCACAGCTAACAAAAACCATTGAGAAGACGAAATTTGGCATATGACTCTCACATACAAAACCATTAACAAGCCTATATCAGGGCTCAATCAAACTGAGCAAATACTTCTAGAAATGCCCCTTGTGTGTTTTATTCAGTTATTAAGAGAATTCAAAGCCTCAATTCTGCCACATCTATCCAGCCCAGATGCTCAAAGTACTTGATTTTACTCTAGGGCATAATTCCATATTCAAGACTAGATCTAGAACAGATGGCCACTCCACCTCTTCTATAATCTTGTTGTGCTCTATGAAAAAATGAAAAGACTAAAGGGAACACAGATTCTACAACAGGGCCAGAATAAACATTATTACTATTAATACTACTAATAATATTTATTAAGTACTTTTGTGTACATGGTACCCTAATAGCTCCGCACAGAATGAGTCCTGGTGATCTAATGTTCCATGTAGGAACTATGTACATTCTTCATGCTCACTAAAGAGTTTTCAGTCTGAGCAGTGATTAAATAAGTGTCCAGTACTATTCTTGAAGCAGATATAAAATCAATTCTTCAGGACTGTAGTAAGACTTATTATGTATCGGAGCTTTGAGAATAATGAATGACAATGTCTCTGCTCTTGAGTTGGCTATAATCTATTGTACTTGAAATAAAAAGAAAAATATGAGCTCACAGTTACATGTTAATTTATGTGGTACATACAATAAATATTCAGGAGACAAACAAAAGCCAGACTACTACTACTACTACTAGCTGACATTTAGATAGCTCTTGTGATATACAAGGCAATGCTTTGTTTATCTGTGTTAACTTATTTAAATGCTCATCTCAGGTATGTTCCATTATTGCACTCATTCTATAAATGGGGAGACTGAGGTGCAGAGGATTAAGTCACTTGCCTGCAATAATATAGCTAGTAACTGGAGGAGTAGGGCTTTTACCTCTTCACCACAAAATTAAAGAAGTGATTCATGAACGAGGAAGGAACTAAACTGAATATGGAGGATTCAGAGCAAAGAGGAAAAGGTATGTCAATGGAGAAGCAGAACTTGAGTAAAGGCAGCAATGAGTATAATATAGGTGAAAGTTGGAGAGCTGTGTAAAAGATTAGTTTTAAGCAGAACAGGGTTAAATTATGAAAGGTCTTACATTTTAAAAAGGGTTTAAGCTTGAGTGTAAGACAATGGGGTTTAGAAAGTCACTGGCAGTATGTTTCCCAAGATGGTGGCTCCTGAGCGTGTCCACTAGTGCTAGGGCCATAGGTGCAAGGAAGAGAAGAATGATATCATCTCATCCTGAGAACCAAATATCCAGCCATTGCCAAGGTTTCAGTTTTGGCATTAATTTGCTGGTGGCTGTTTATTAGAAAAATTGATTAAGCAGCAGAAGTGGTGCCAGTATCAAATGCACATTGGCCCTAAAACACAGGTAGGAAAAACAAACGTCAAACTACCACTTGAGGTCCTAAGTGGTAAGGGGTGTTGTTAAATACCAAACTGATATTTTGTTATAAAGATTACATTCATAAAAGAATTTAAGGCAGTGTTTGAAAACTGTATGCTGCATAATAATCTCTTAGTTAATTTGTTAAATGCAGATTATTGGGCCCCACTGGTTGACATTCTGAGTCAGTAAATTTGGGGTCCAATATTATGCATTCTGTTTAAAGGCAATAAAATCACATTGTGGTTACAACCACAATGAGATACCACCTCACACCAGTCAGAATGGCCATCATAAACAAATCAACAAACCAGTGTTGGAGAGGATGTGGAGAAAAGGGATCCCCAGTACACTGTTGGTGGGAATGCAGACTGATACAGCCACTGTGGAAAACAGTATAGGATTTCCTCAGAAAACTAAAAATGGAACTGCCTTTTGCCCCAGCAATTCCGCTGCTGGAATCATACCCTAAGAGTCCTGAAACACCAATCCAAAAGAACCTATACACTGCAGTGTTCATAGCAGCACAATTTACAATAGCCAAGTGCTGGAAGCAACTTAAGTGCCCATCAGTAAATAAGTGGATTAAAAAAACTATGGGACATTTACACAATGGAATTCTACGCAGCAGAGAGAAAGAAGGAGCTTGTACCCTTTGCGACAGACAGAATGGATAGAACTGGAGACCATTATGCTAAGCGAAATAAGCCAGGAAGTGAGGGATAAATACCATATGATCTCACCTTTAACTGGAACATAATCAACAAAAGAAAAAAGCAAACAAAATACAACCAGAGTCATTGAAATTAAGAACAATCTAACAATAGACAGAGGGGAGTGGGGAGGGAATAGTAGGAAGAACGGTTTCCAGGAACTACTATACAGGACACATGGTCAAAACCAAGGGGGAGGGTGGAAGCAAGGGAGGGAGGTGGGTTTGGAGGGTGGAGGGTGGAGGGGTGGGGAGAAAATACAGACAACTGTAATTGAACAATAATAAAATAATTTAAATTAAAAAAATAAAGGCAATAAAATCAGATGGTTGTAATGTAGATAATCTAAATACCAAACTGAAATGAAGTGGAAAACTTCCTAAAGAGTTATAAAATTAGTTTATCCATATCTGTTATCTTTAACACATTTCTCAAATTAAAAAGCCATGAAACTACGGCAATCTTGAATTTATCTATTAAGACATCTGTACACTCTATATTATTTGTTGCTGAAAAATATAAAGGACCAATATGCTACTCTTGAACAACTAGAGATTAGACACATACTTTAGCATTAAACATCATTCATATTTGTGGACATAAATAAATGATTTGATTTAAAAAAATCTTGCTAAACTACTTTATGAGAAGAGGTACACCCATTAATTACATTATCATAAAGATCATAAAACTTTTAGTTGTAAAGTTCATTTTTCCTATTTTAAAAACATTTGGTTATTAATTCTTCTTTTTAACAAGGATACATTAACAGAATATTTTAGGAAAAACAATAATTAGCATTTAAAATCATAATTATATATTTCATGTTTTATATTTTGGCTAAAAATGCAACAAACAAAACCCTAAGTTGAATATGAAACAAGAAAGCAAAAGTTTATGAAGCTAAAAGTCATAATAAAAATAGTTTACATCATGAATAAAATACTGAAAATATTCAATGAGTACTTATAAGATAAAGAGTGAGAAAATTCGATAAGCATTTGGAAGAAATGACATTTTAAATCTGGAAAAGGTAAATTACATTTAATTAAACTAATACTCTGTAATCATTTAGGGTCTTCTCAGTTAAGCATTACTGGTCTGACTTTAGACCAGTTTAAACCTTTATTCAGAGATAAAAGAGATTAATTCATTTATTTTGTAGATATTTTTAAAATTAAAAAACTCCCAAAGTGTCTATAATTTCCAAAGAAACAAAAGTAAGGGAATTGTTCTAAATGGGGCACTATTCACACTGGCATAAAATTCTGTAACCTCCTAATTTAAAGGAATGAAGAATGTGGCATTATACATAAGATCCAGGTATTTGCTATCTTATATCCAGTATCTAAGTTCAGGAACATTATATCTTAAAATTAAGGTCAATACCTAAGGGGGTAAGGGAACTTAAAAATATTCTACTACAGGTTGGCCAGTGGACTATCTCAACTGGGACATAAGAGATCCCAACCTACTCACCTATCTAGGGATATAACCCAAAAAATTCACTTGAAAAACTAATATATTAATGTATAAAATAATGTATTTTAATATATGAGGTCTGCCTGGAGAAAGTTCAGCCATTGTCAATATAATGAGAACAGTCTGCACTACATTGATGTAACCTGGCAGCCAAGGAGAGTGGATTGGAATGCGCATGTGTGAACAATGACAACTTCACTGTACTAGTCAGTGGCGGAGGTAGATTTCACTGGGTGAGCATGTGTACTGTGTGGCCCTTGCATTCAAAATGACTGAGCAAGTAGAGCTATGAATTTGCATCAAATTTTGTGTTAAGCTCCAACTTTCCTCTGTGGAAACTATTTGGATGATTCAGAAAGCCACAGTTATGGGCAACTGGTGATTGGCAGCTTCATCACAACAATGTGCCCGTTCATGCATCCATCTCAAGTACAAAGCTTTTTGGTGAAATATTAAATCACTCAGGTGACTCAGCCCCCCTACAGCCCAGATTTGGCATGCTGTGACTTCAGGGCATTTTCTAAAACTAAAATCACCTTTGAAAGGGAAGAGATTTCAGACCATCAATGACATTTAGGAAAATATGACAGGGCAGCTGATGGTGACTAGGAGAACTGTGTGAGGTCCCAAAGTGCCTACTTTTAAGAAGACTGAGGTGCCATTGTCCTATGTACAATGTTTCTTGTATCTTGTATCTTTACTAAATGTCCCCAGTTTTCATATTACATGGCTGGATACCTTCTGGACTGACTTATATGTTATTTATATATACACAGCAAGTACAATTGTGTGCATTAAATAATAGAGGGGTTATATGGGAAAGGAGACACTGCTGATGTTTTATTCCATTGGAGGACACAGTTTAACTTCATTTTATAAAGATTACATAAATTAAAAACATTTTATATATTTAAGTAAATTTCTACTGAGATAATATCCTAGTTTTTAATAACTTAAGCCATCTGAGGAAAAAAAGTAGTATGAGAAACTCAATCTCATCCAAGGTTGCTTAAAAAAAGGAAAAGAGCCCTGACTGGGTGACTCAGTTGGAGGATCTCCCAGAAAGGTTGTGGGTTTGATTCCCAGTCGGGGCAGGTATGAGAGGCAACCAAATGATGTTTCTCTCTCACAATGATGTTTCTCTCTGTGTCTCCCTTCCTCTCTGTCTAAAAGCAACAAGTATGTCCTTGAGTGAGAATTAAAAAAAGAAAAGAAAAAAACATTGTAATTTCAGAAGAGTCATTCTTCCACTTATTTTTATTGTTTTCATTTTACTTGTAAACCTCACCTGAGTATATGTTTACTAATTTTTTGGTGTGGGGAAGAGAGAGAGAAAGAAATATTAATGTGAGTGAAGAGAAGCATCAATCAGTTGCCTCCCGTATGTGCCCTGACTGGGTTCGAACCCACAACTTTTATATGTACAGGACAGCGCTCCAACTAACTGAGGTCATCCAGCCAGGGCTTCAGTTCTTATTTTTAAAAGCCAAAAGGACTATTATTAAAATTTCACATTCCTAATGGAAATTTAATTTGACTAATTAGTGATCATTAGTGCACGTGACTCTTTGAAAGGTGCTATGGTGCACACTGTGGAAGCAGAGATTAGTAAAACATGTCTTGGACTTTAAGGAACTCTGAATCTATCTAGTGGCAACAGATGTGTTCACTAAACATAATTCGAATCAGAATAAATGGTACTAAACAGAGGTGTAAACAACTCAGGGCGGGAGTAAAAGGAGAGGAGCAATCGCCAGATACCTGGCTCCCAGTACCTTGTTTCTCTGAAAGCAGAGCTGCTGCTCCTCAGTTTTTCCAGAAGAGGTGAGGGACAAATAATGCCTGACTGTATGAGACCAGAGGTCTAAAAGCTCTTTTTAAAGACTTTCAAACAAATCACCAGTTTAGCCTTGTATCTGTCCTTCCTCCATCACCCTCCACTCTGGTGGTTCCTGGTGGAGCCAACTCCTGAGCATTTCTGGTGTTCTTCAGCTTTCAGAGAACTTCTAGATGGGTACCCTGTGCATGCACTTGGGCTTGTCTCCTTTTGTTCTGCCAAGTCATTTGCCATTCTCTATCCCATGTCTTGATAGGTGATGGATTGGGATTCAGATGTCTCCTAGCTTTAATGAACAAGTTTCTGTTTGTTCTTGCTTGGATGATGTTCAAGGACAGTGCAATGGAAATTACTCAGTTCTTTCATCTTAAAACCTGCCTTGATTATATGATTACTATAATTTCACAACTAAGTCAACGTTAAGAAAAATAATAGAATGAAAAATTCTAAACTCAAGCTATAAAAAGACTTTTATAGAGAAATTTTTGAATAATGTGGCAAGTAGATTAGGAGAAGATGCTTTGTGGTTTAGGAAAGCAGAAAGAAACTTCAAAGTATTCCCCAAATCATCTGAAGCAGGCTTCCGCCTACTCTTCCAGAAGAAAAGTGTAAGTTAGTAAGGTACAAAAAATCCAAACCTTCACAAATAAGGTGAACTCTTCCACTTTGTCATTGGCTATCAGCAGCTTCTTCTGTGCACCTTCTAGGGCCTGCTCACTTTGCAATGCTAATCCTTGAAGATGCTTAGATGCTGCTGTTTCAATTTCTGCCATTGCAGATTCAGTCTCATTTATTTTTGATACCAGGAGAGAAAGCTTGAGATCCTGCAAGAGACCAGTAGTTATAGAATAACAACATTTCATAAACTGCTTTGGAAGAGTTAGTTATGCATGTCAGATAAAAGGTTTCATGATTCTCCCTATATATGTTTTAATTTTTATTTGGGAAAAACTTATGTGTTTTTTTTGTTGTTGTTTATTTTCAATAACTTTTCCTGAGCATATATTAATCACTGAAATTAGTTTATGCTTTTTAAAATCATAAATCTCATATATTAAATTGATATATTAAATTAGTTTATAAGTTTAGGTGGACCTAAACCATTTATATCTACTTATGCTAATTCTTAAAAACAGTTCTCATTTTTAAGAAATTATCAAGACACAAAATCTCTTTCAGAAACTTAATGTTTCATGTACAGATAAAAGTATTCTTTGAATTTATCTTAACATTTAAGTAGCTCATATAGTTTGGGGGAGAAAAAATAGCAACTTTAAAAATGAAAAAGACATTGTTATATTTCATCTTGAAGCTAAAATATCCTAAAAGCATACCTTTTTTTCTAATTCTTCTTTAGTTTTCTGATACATCTGTTCATACTGTGATTTCTCTTTAACTGCGACACTAAGTCTTTGCTTTAGTGAATCAATTGATACCTTCTTGTTAGAACACTCTTCAGTTAATGTCTTCACCTAGTAATGAAAGTATAAAGGTTTATTATTCATAAGGGCATTCTAGTAGTATATTATATTTATTTCAACAGAAACCAGATGAATTCATGAATATGTCTAATTTTATTTATTTTCTCATAAATGATATCAAATTCAGGTATAAGATATGTAGAACTAATACTATGAATGAGACTAACAGTCTTTAAATCAACAGCAAAACCAAAAATTGCACAAAAGAAGTATAATCAATAAGCGATGTAATTGTCCACCTAAAGATATAATATTAATTTCAACTATATTTCCTTTAATTACTAACCTGAACTTCCTTAAGCAGGGTTGTTTTTGATTCTTAAGCCAAGTTCCAAGTTATAGATAATTTTCAGCTGTACTTTCCAAAAATATATGTACTTTTAAGAATAATAAAAAGTGATACGACATATTTATTATATATTGAAAATAGAAGAAATGGTTTTTCTTTTTCCACTTAATGTCACTAAAGGTATATAATTACTATATCTGAAATGATTGTTAAAGTTAAAAAATGAATAAATCTTAAAGGATAACCTTGGGGAAAAACCATAAGAAAGTAATTATATTTTATGTGGGTGCATGACAGAGAAAGAGAAAGAAAATCTATATACATTTGTCTTGCTGGCATAAAATTTTCTCTCTGACATCCATTTGAACTGGTAGATAGTTATATTTTTATTTCCAACAAGTAAAGTAAGGAAGATGCTCTTTCTGGAGTGGTAACATGTAGTGGATGCCAAAGCACAAGCTGCTTTATGAGTTGTGCAAATAGCACCTTTAAATACACAGGGTCTGGCAGAAGGAAGGCTTGTTTGAGTGTGGTTGGCAGGGTACATGAATGTCTCCCACAAGATGAACAGCAATTTGAACATTTCACCTAAAATGTCATAGGGTGTGCTTGAATGTGATATTGTTACATTATAGAATCACATGCTTATGATTTTGTAATAAAAAAGGGGTGTTATTTGTGCTGGGTCCTGTATATATCCTTGTCAGCAAATTACTGATTTCTACTTTGGGGTCAGATATTATGCAACTATTTTAAATACAACTTTCCTCCAAAGTATACTGAATTAAGTGTATACAAAAAAAGTATACTTTTTAAAAATTGCGGTAATATACTTTTTAACACTTTTGATAGTTATTGGTTCCCACTTTTTTCATTTAAAACCATATGCTTGATTCTATCATTAATTTTATAGTTTAAAGAAAACAAAATGCTGAATAAAATAGAATTATGTAGCTCCGAAATATTCAAGAATTTTTAAAATTAAACTTGATTATCTTCTCACGGTATGTTTACAAATAAGAATGTGTGCTATATTATTTATGAGATTTTAGAGTCTTCAATTTTAATACAAATAATGTACTTTCGGAGCAAATACTGTAATTATGTAATAAGACCCATATATTCCATGACTATTTTCTATAAATTTTATTAGAGAAAATTTGAGTTAAAGAGGTAAATACAAGGGGAAGTGATTTTTTAGTGTCAGGGAACATAGAAGTTCATACCTTTTTTTCAAGACTTTCTAACATTTCATTAGTACACTCATTACTTTCCAAATTTACTTTCTGTCTAAATTTCAAGTCTTCTATCAAATGTCTTTTCATGGTTATATCCCTTTCCATTCGAGACATCCTTAAAAGAAAAAAAAAAGGAAATTTCATAAAAAGGGATAGAAAATACTTGAGTAGTGATAATATCTTTTTTTACTGTTGATCAGCTACAGTTTTCCTGCCTTCTTCCCCATTGCTTACCCCTACCCCATCTCATAGTGATACTATTTTACCCAAAGTCACACCTACCATTAATTCTCAAATGCTATCTGATATTAATGAAATTGCAAGTTAATAAAATAATTGTAAGGGATAAATATTGCTGTTAATATTTTGAGTACTTATAAAATTTATAATCTAGTTTCCACTTGCTAATCATAGTGTTATATAAACATTAAAACAAAAAAAGAACTGAGAAAAATTAATAAAATTAATGAAAAGTCAAAATTATATTTAAATTACATTCTTACACTGCTAAAAAAAGTGAAAGTGATATTTAGAGACCATCAAAAAGTATAACACTGATAAGAAACAATTCTATAAACAAATGTAAAATTTTATAATATCATTGTAAAGATACTAAAATTAGACAAGATATCTTCTAATTTAATATCATATGAAATTGAGTTGACATATTAGTTTGGCTTAAGTTCATACCATGTTAAGCATATAATGGTAGATGCAGTGACAGCTACTATTACTGTTACCACTATAGTAGGAGCAGTAGCTGGCACCGCATGCCAGTGTCTGCGATAAGTGCTTTACACCTACTAACTCGGTCAGTCCTCCTAAGAACTTGGTAAGTTAATACTATTAAATTAAAGCACAGAGCTAGCAGGTCAAGGAACCAGGATTCAAAGAAAATTTCTCTAGAGCTCTCAATGTTAAATAATAAACAAGACTGCTTCTTAATAGGTAAGTAAACCTCAAGTAGTCTGTTTAAAAAATTAACAAATCTTTTGTGTTTAAGTCATCTTCACATATAATGTAGTACAGTATGTATGTATGCAGAGTGTGTGTGTGTGTGTGTGTATATACACACACACACACACACACATACACCTATATATATAAAATTACTAAGGGCAGACTGGAATTCTATCTAAACAGGTTACCACTTTTAAGCTGTAGTATATATATAAAAGACATAGAAAGACAATAATTCTGAGTGTGTGAGGTAGAACATTTTAAACCTCTTTTGTTAATAACACAAAATATAAACTTTCATAATCTTCCAGGTATTTTAAAATACAAACAAAATTTTCCCTTTTTTAACTTATCTTTATAAGCTTAGGCATTAAATCCAATGGAAGATTAATCTACACATATATCTTTGGTAGAATAATTACCACCTTCCAAAATTTTTGGTTCACAGTCTTTGAGCCATTAATTGATATTTACTCAAAATTAATGTTTACTCTAAGAAAGATAATCTAACTTCACATATTCTTATTCTAATTAAAAAACAGTAACCACATTGACATCTACCATGCTATATATAATATTCCTTAAATTTTTACTTTACGTAGGCTTGAACAGGAAAGGAAATTTTTGACATGTCCGTATTGTTTCTTGGGGTGCGTTTAACAAAGTAACTGCCACTAGGTGGCACCAAATACAATGGATAAAAATATGAAAAACCTACTTCTCATGCATTTCCTTTATATGTTCTTCTTTTGCTAGGAGTTCAAATTTCAGAGACTTCACACTTGATGACTGCTTAGTGAGTTCATTAGTTGCATTCTAGATTAAAAATACATATAAATACAAATACACTTTTCAACCTTGTTCAAAAGAAGCATAAAAACTAAATGCTGTTCTCATGAAGAGTAATAAATTTTCAATTCTAAATAAATGAACATTTAAGTGTTTTAAATGCTTTATTTTATATGTCACAATAGAAATATTATAGTATACTAAAGTTTTTATATATTCATGCCCAAGCCATAGAGGTACACAATCATAAAATAATTACAAAGAGTACACACCCAAAATACATTTATGGGAGATATGGATTATCTTTGTAAAATGTAAATGTATATGTGATTGAGTACTTTAGTGGTTTAACAAGGTAACTTAAAACTAACACTGGGTTGTTCTAGTGCCCTGTAACAGACTCAGTATGACCAAGTCGCAAATGCTTTGCTGCTCTTGCCATTGAGACATGGAATCCATCGCCCAACCCTCTGAATCTAGACTGGCCCATGATTTGTTTTGACCAAAAGAATGTGGCAGAAATAAAACAGTTCAAATATGAGATCCTGGGCCCATACCCTTGAAGCATGCGCCTGTGCCCTCTTGGAATGCTACCCTGGGATCATCTTCCAAAGAATACAGAAGAAAGGCCATTTGGAGGGGTACTGAGTTATCCCAGCCTACAACCAGCCGACCAATTGCCAGGCCCATGAGCGAGGTTATTTTGGAACTTCCAGGCCAGGTAAATCCTTGGTTTCGAAGAATGCAGGCATATTAGAGGCATACCAGAAGGTCATAAGAAATAATAAACTACTATTGTTTTAAGCTATGGCATGTTAGGATAATTTGCCAGACAGTAATTGACAACTGATAAGAGAATCTTATGAATACTAAATACTTCCTTGCTTGATCTTATTAATAAAACTTATTATTAATGTATTTATACCTAATTATTAGTTTTTCAAAGTAGAACATCTTTGTTGTCTGCACAATCTAAGAGCCAGATGTAGCAACTAGAGGGTTAAGACTTTCTCTCTCTCTCTCTCTCTCTCTTTCTGTGACAATGATTAATCAAATGATATAGGCTTCAAGTGTATAGTTCTATAATACATCATCTATATATTGTATTGTGTGTTAATCATCCCAAGTCAAGCCTCCTTCCATCTCTATTTACCCCCTTAATCCTATCTCTCCCCACCCCCTTCCCCTCGTAATCACCATACTAGACCCCTAACTTTCAATTTTGATTCAAGTTCCAAGTAAACATGTAATAATCTGAGACCTCACCTGGTATTTTGGTTTTCCACTTACAAGACAGTGCTGACATAGATTAATTCATTTCCTAATTTTTTTAAGTATTACATGAATGTAAGTGTTATAAAGTGATAGCTTTAGAAATATTTGAACTAGTTATTTCATTAATCTACCTAGTAACTACAATCAGCTTTTTCTATTAGAACTATTACCGGGTTTTACTGACTCATGCTAAAGAAATGTAAAGCTGACAAGAGGAAACCATTAATTACATAATGTAAATATGAGTCAGATTCATTAGACAGACCTTAACTATCTCATTGGTATGGCATATGTAAATTAAAAAACAAATAATTTTACAGTCAACCTCTTGGATCATAATAAATAATAAACTGCCATTTTTAAATTTTTATATTAAATATGATATTAATTTTCTTTAAAAATCAAGGCTATTTCAACATGGCAACTGCACTGAGTATTAAAAGGTTTGACTAAATATGCCCTGGCTGGTGTGGCTCAGTGGACTGAGTGCCGGCCTGCGAACCAGTCGCTGGTTCGATTCCCAGATCAGGGCACATGCCAGGTGTCCAGTAGGGGATGCGCAAGAGGCAACCACATATTGATGTTTCTTTCCTTCTCTTTCTCTCTCCCTTCCCTCTCTAAAAATAAATAAAATCTTTTTAAAAAGTCTTTAGTTTTGACTAAATATTTGTGTAATGCAATCTAAATTTCCACCATATTTTACATGTTTACAGTGATGAATAGTGTCTTATTTCTAGCATTGCAAAATAAGACGTTCCACACTAGTGAATTTACCAGATAATTGAAGCTTTTGCTTTAATCATTAGCCTTACGTTCTTTTTGGATTGAATGTACATTCTTTATTACTTTAATATAGTGATAGTACATTATAAATATCACTATATTAATTACGTGCCATATTACTGTATCTCCTATAGTATCAGTAAGTCATTATATAGTGATGCCTTTAACAACTATCTTGATATAAATGGCAACTTACACCTACTGTAAATGGTCCCAGACTCCTGCTTTTCTGATTTTGTATTCTTATCTTAATATTTTTATATTTCCTTTTTCTCTGTTATAATTTCTTGCTTCTGTAAATATTCCTGTCCCCAAACGGTCATCCCGCCCTTTAATATGCGTATCTCTAATTTGCTGCTTTTGAGTTATTTTTTGCTAAGAAGCTGAACAATTAAATTTATAAAAGACAACAAGCAATAAATGCAGCCTGATGGTGGAATAAATTAAGTGGATTTTAAGACAGCTGTCTGATTCTTTTCCATTTAAAGACTGTTATTTTAGGTGGCTCAAATGCTGTAACACTGACTTCTGGATAATTGAGGGATTACTGAATTATAATAAATGAAATCATGCCAGCTTGGTATATACTTTTGCCTGAATCTCTAAATCATACAGCTACTTCATTTGATTCTAAAAAGTCTTTATTAAGTAGCAAGAAAGGCATCCCTCCTTTAAACTTCTGGAGAAGTTAAGTGATTTCCTCCATCAGATCCTACCTCAAGTTAATGAACAAAGAGTGATCAAAACCCACGTCCTCTGACCCTTTTCCACTTCCTACTACATAATACTTATTGGCAGCATGACTTAAAATCTGGAGTCGAATACATATTTAAAAAATGTCACGATGGTGAGAATCCATCCTGGTGAAAGCTTCCTTATCTAAGTTTGTTAAATATATATTTTTACATTTTCATAGTGTAACGATTAGGAGCACAGACTCTGGAGCCAGATGGCTTGAGTTCTAATCTCAGCTCTGCCACTTAGGAGCTATGTTGCCTTGGACAAGTAACTCATTCTCTATGTGTCTCAGGTTTTCTCAACTATACAATGAAAGGAGTAACAAGACTTATCTCATAGGGTTGAAATGATGATTAAATGAGTTAATACCTTTAAAAGACTTAGAACTGCCTAGAAATAGATTATACATAAAGGAACAGTAGTTGAAAAACTACTATTCTTCATTACTAAGTTACAGGGAAATTGGAAGAGAACAACGTATACACCAAAGGGAATGCTTTCAATAATTAGGAAGGCAAAGAACCACAAATAGAAATTGGATTACTATCCAATTCAGATTGCATAAAAAGCACAAATTAAACTAAATATAAATTACTAGAAGGAATTTATAAGTCTCTAAATACTTCGTTATCTATCTATATAAAGTTGGGTACCTTGAAGAAACATGTCTAATATGGGTAAACCAGAAGGCACACGAACACTCTAATTACTGAATGAACCATGTACATCTGAGAGGCATACCTAAGAATTTACATAGAGAAGTCTAAAATCAATTGGATAAAATCAAAAAAGATGTATGTAGACCTTTAGTAGTTCAAATCTCACCAGTTTTTCTTAAGCATAAAAATATCAGCTGGAATATAAGTAACTTTTTGGAAAATTTTGTTAGCAATTTGATACCTGCTATGGGCTGAATTGTGTCCCTTCAAAACTGACGTGTTGAAACCCTAATCCCCAGGACCTCGAACTGTGACTGTATTTGGATGGGGTCTTTAAAGAGGTAATTATGGTAAAATGAGGTCATACAGTGGGCCTTAATCCAATATGACAGGTGTCCTTACAGGAAGAGATTAGGACACAGACCACACAAACTGACACCCAGCCACGTGAGGACACAGTGAGAAAGTGGCCATCTACATGCCAAGGAGAAAGGCCTCGGAAGAAGCCAAACCTGTTTATACCTTGATCTTGGACTTCTAAACTGCAAGATTACAAGAAAATAAAGTTCTATTATTTAAGCCACCCATGGTATTTTGTTATGGCACCCTTAGCAAACTAATATGGAAACAGCAATTTGTAATAACAGAAATTTATTATATATTTAGAGGAGACTGGTCTTGTAGAATATTTCCAAATTGAAACATGAAAACAAAACAAAGGTAAAGATTTACTTTTTTTTGTCCCTGTGCAGCCTACTCAGTGTTCTGGGACTCCAGGCTAGATATGGACAGTGTCACTTCAAACTGACATCAAGCACGGTCTAAACTGCTTTGGGCATTCTCATTAGTCTCACCTTTGTGACTCACAGAATCCTCCACATGAGAGAGAAATTCATAGGTGAATGAAAACTTACACCATGGGAAATCATAATGCCGATAATACAGATATTCATATGGGCCTATTATTACCAAAACTAGGTTAGACCATTAGTAGGAAGTAAATTAAATAAGTAATACAGAAATCAACTGAAAACTTAACAATTTAAAAACTTTTAGAAGTCAGATTAGACATTGCTGGATCTAACATTCTATTTTTGGCGAAAACTAAAGTTATGTTAGGATCACGAGGACTTAAACATAAGAAGAATTCATAGAACTATGAGTTAAAGATCTGTAATAGATAAAAGAATATTTCAAAGATTTTACCCTCCATATAGAAACGTTCTATTTGAATTTATAAATATAAAATGTTCTATTTATACATTTTATTCCACTTTATCAGACACAGAAACACATTTTAAGAGAGGATACATGAACCAAAGCCTAAAACTATTTTTCTCATATTTCTACTATGTAAGGTATTTAAACTTATAAAATGTAGTGGTTGAGGCAAGTTCTGCACATAACACTGTCTGAAGAAGATAGTATTCAACAAGCATCTAAATTAATGTCAGTGTGTAGATTTGATTATTATTAATAAAGCAAAATATTTTCAAACAATAATACGTTCATTTACTTTAAGCTTAATCCTACTTTATTAGTAATTGTTCATTTAAAGATATTATCAGAGAGTGCACATATCGTATTTTGAATTGAAAACAATTGAGCTATCTGACAGTTCAATATTCTAACATCCCCTTAACAGTCAAGGTTATTCCATTCCTGACGTATTCAAGGCATTTCCAACCAGAGTGTTCTATCTAATGCTTCTCATGATAGTGACAGTCCCATATACACTGTCCCTTTGGCTTCCAGTTAGCAATCCCCACTAAAGAAAATAATTAAATATGTGAGGGATAAATGAGTTTTTTAAAGCAGCATGAAAATGAACTTCCCAATCAAAACTTAGAAATTCTATTTCATACAAGTTAATTCTATTTAACCTAAAGTCAGCCTTACTTTTAAATTGTTGACAGTTTCACCTAGACTTAGGTACAATTCTTTATAAATAAAAGGAACACCGCTTGTTATTCTTACTCTCAGGTTTAACTTACTGAAATGTATTAAAGTGACCAACCTTTGCTCTGTACTCCTTTCCCTCACCGCCCTTCACCTCCCGCAGCTGCAACCAACAACAACCAAATTACAATAGTAGCAAGTGTGTAAAGGGAAGCATTCTACTTAACTTGATATATTAGGTGTTTGAAAGGAGTTCTGTTCAGTGGAGGGAGGGAGGGTTGGGGGCAGAGAAGAACTGATAATGGAATACAATGACAATGTCCAGTTTCCATCATCTTCTAAATTAGGATATCATGGTCTGTTGTCATTTTTTTCAGGAAGCAGTATTGTGAGTTACTAGATAGAAGACTCATGGACACCAACAATGAGAGGGCGGGTATTGACTGTGGGAGTGGGGGGATGGGGCGGGGAGAGCAATGGGAAAAAGACAGGACAACTGTAACTAAATACTTTTTAAAAAGGTTGAAGGATTAAGAAAAAAAACCTCACAAACAAATTTACAGTCGTTACCAGGTGGGGGGAGGTAGGAGAAAGTAAAGGGATAAATGGTGATGGAAAGAGACATGACTTGGGTAGCGAACATGAGTGAGGAGATGTATTATAGAATTGTTTCAATCAGTGTAACCTCAATAAATTTAATTAAGAGTAAAATAAAATTTGAAAAAAGAATCTACCATGCTAAAATAGGAAGATGAGGTTGAATATAGTTTTAATAATTTTTGGATTATTTATTATTTATAATTAACCTTTATTATTAAAATTAAACTAGAATTAATAAACATGTCTTTAAGGATTCAGTAACCTAATGTATATTTCACCATTAATAAAAATTATATTCACCTTTAGTTTACACTGTAGTTGCTTCATTTCCAAATCCATGCTCCTTGAAGGACCAAGAGAAGTAACTTGTATCCGTGGAACTGTTACCTGGGAGACGTCTTCTGCCAAACTTGTGATTTCAGATGAGGACTCCAATTTCTTTAATAAGCCTTCTTTTTCTTTTCGAAGTTCAGCCAAATCCAAACTTAGCTTCTTTTTTAAAAAAAAAAGAAAAATAAACATAAATGTATTATAATAATAGTCATATTCGATTTAACAATTCTCAGCCTATCGCAGAAAATGCTAAGGAAAAGAAATAAATTATAAAAAGTTATTACAAAAATTACAACCTCTATGAGTTTTTTATTAAGGTCATAGGACTAGAAAGGTTAAAACAAAATGGACCAGCTGTAGTCTGTGGCTTTTGGTTGGCTGGTCTTTACTCGTGATGCGCTGTTTCTTTGCCTTCACATATACATGGGTAAGCTGGAGATGCACATATTCGATAACCTTGACTTCAGGGCTGATGTACTTAACTAGTGAAAGCCAAGCTGGAGCAGGATGAGATAACAGATGTTAGTTGTTTATTCCACTGGGTAGGTCTTACCATTCTACATTGCAGCCAAAATGCTTCTTAAAACATTTAGCAACATAAATGTTAAGTCCAATTAGAAAAAGAGGCTTATTAGAGACTTAGTTCAAATAAATAGCATATAAACAAATTCACTCACTGTTATGAACTTGATTGATAGTTGACAAGTCCAATTTGTAATGCTGAGGTGGAGTGCACTAAACTCCTTACATTTGAATTTTTAAAAACATATACATTCTATTAAATGACATAGTGGTAATGTTTTTATGAAACAGTGCTGAAGAAACTGTCTTAACATTAGCCCTTTTCACACCAATCTGTAGTCAGCAGAAGCCACCAAGCTGTAATGGCATAACAGCTCTGAGCTCCTTTCGAGGGTAACTGCACTACTATTGTATTATTCCAAAGAAGCTTATAATACAGTGGTTTAACATAAGGAACAATTAGACAAAATGGTACTAAAATCTCTCAGAGGGGGGAAAACCTGTCTTTGTTAAGAATTCTAATTAGAAAGAGCAAGAGATATAGCTAACATGTACAATAATATAAATATGGGACATAATAACTTAAGTATTAACAATGTACTTCAACACAACTTCCAAAAACTACACAACTAAATCTAAAATTGCTTATGTATTTGTGTATACATGTGCGTACTGATAAGTATGAATATTTCAGATCATGGATTCAAAACTAGGGCTTGATATATTTGATATTACACTAAGTTTTGATGAAATAAAAAGTATGTTTGATAAAAAATATTTTTTGGCTATATTTTAACTTACCATCTGAAAGTGTGGTTCTACAGAACCTTAGGAAATAATCATTCATAAATTTTCCCAGTGGTACCTAATAATTAACATCTAAAAGCAAACTCATAATTGCCATAACGCTGAAAATCTTCCTGGTTACCATCCCAGCTTGAATTCATCCCCTTCCCTGTTTATTGATTTTCTACGACCAATCAATTATCAGGTTCTACAAATTATGTAATGTTTCTCATATTCATTTCCTTCTGCCACTCTCTATTTTTTAAATTGAACTTATGGAACTCATACAGGTTTCAGATGTGCAATTCTATATCGTCCGCACACTGCATGGTGTGTTTACTACCCCAAGTCTCCTTCCATCACCATTTATCCCTCCTTTACCTTCTTCTGTCTCTTCCTATGGCCCCTTCCCTCTGGTAATCACCATACTGTTGTCTGTGTCCATGAGTCTTTCTTTCTTTCTTTCTTTCTTTTTTACTTTGTTTAATCCCTTTATCCTTCTCTCCCAACCACTAACCCTGCCCCCCACCCCGCACCCAACAGAGGTATGTTCTCTGTATCCATGCGTCTGTCTCTACTTTGCTGGTTTATTTTGTTCATTAGATTCCACAAATAAGTGAAATCATATGGTATTTGTCTTTCTCTGACTGGCTCATTTCACTTAGCATAATACTCTCCAGATCCACCCATGCTGTTGCAGAAGGTAAGATTTCCTTCTTTTTTTAAGACTGAGTAGTATTCCATTGTGTAAATATACCACAGCTTTTTTTATCCACTCATTTACTGATGGGCCCTTGGGCTGCTTCCAAATCTTGGCTATTGTAAATAATGCTGCAATGAACATAGGGGTACATACATTCTTTTAAATTAGTGTTTCGGGCTACTGAGAATGATAATTAAAACCCTCCCTGCAACTTTCCCTAATTAAAACTATCTTTTATACAGTTTCCTAAAACAACACTGACCCATTATTCCTTTATTCAAAACCCCTTCAAGGTTCCTCACCCATGTAGCATAAAGCTAGGATGTTTGAGGTCATGTCAAGGCTCTCTAAGATTTACTTTCCACCTGTGTTTCAGTCAGACATCATCTGAAGTCACACTTGCCTGTCAACCCCCAAACTAGTCTACTATTTCTCCAGCAAGGACTCTACACATAGTGCTTCCTTCTGCCAAATTCTCTCTCCTGTTCAATGAGCAGACTGTTATTTTCTCCTTTATGAAAAATCCTCTGTTCTTACTCCTTTTCTTCAACAAAGTATTAGTAGCTTCCCCATTCTCTTAGCTCCCACAGTACTGTGCCTGTCCTCAACCTTGAATCCTAGAAAATCCTCATGAGAGGACTGAGCCTTTATCTCACCTATGTATGCCCTATAGTATCTACAAATAATGCCTTCTGTATGGTAAGAACCAAAAGAAAGGTTTCAAAAATTCAAGTCTTCCTATTTGCAGTACAGATGGTGCTAAAAGGATATAATAACTTCAGCTGGTATTTATAATCTATTAGTTTATCACTACATAAATTAAAATACACTTTTATTAGCAATGTAATATTATTAGCTTTTACTTCAGCACTACGCACTGTAGCATTTATCAATCCTGCATCTCAGTTAAACTTTTGAGATTTTCATTTGGTAAGACATAACTTATGACTATAACTCTAGGTTGGTCTCAGGCAACTCGGAAAACTAAATGATGAGGCTCTTGTCTCCCTATGAACAGCTCTGGTGGCTTCTCTCATTTGTTAAATTTGCATGCCATTAGATTTCTGTCTATTCCTATCACAGTGGCACATCCAGACACTACAAATATATCCTTCATGGAGGAAAGACCAAGCCAATAAATATATTTCTCTAAAAGACATGCCTATGTAGATTTTAATTTCATTTAACAATATAAAAATTTATTGAATTAAGAAATACTGATTTTATGGATACAATAAACCAAATGACTCATAACATATTAAAATATAAATCATGTTTAGATTAAATGATATTTAAAATCTACAATATTCAAAATACATTTCTAATACTAGTTATTTATGCCTCAAAATGCTGTAAGAGCACTTGTTGCAATAGAGGAAACAGGCCATCAATTGGGAATCCTTTGATCATCCCTTAGAATTTTGGACAAATACTTATGGCTCCATTGATGACTTCTCTCAGTTTCAGCATTCTATTTCTTATTTGAGAAATACCGTGGATGAGACAAGAAGGATAAATAACTTTCTTTGTCTACACTTGGTTTGGCATGTGAGACTGCTACTATGGTGATCTTAGAATGGGATCTGCTGCAAAATCTACCAATAAATTGAGATTACATATAAAATTGTCATTTTTTAATCAGAAGCATGATTCCCATTTCTATATTACATTTTCATCTACAATCAAGGATTTAAGAATAAATATTTAACTCATATTATTCTGAAACCATAAATGATAAGAAAACATATGAAAGAGTCATCATTTCTGGATTCTAGTTTTGGGTCTACTGCTTACCGGCTGGGTGGTGCTGAACTGGCATTTCACTTTCTTTCCTTATTTAAAAAAAAGGGATGATGATGCTTACCTAGCAAAGGTAATTGTGAGCACAGAATTTTCTAAAAAATCTATGATAGCACTCGGTAAATTTTAAATGTACAGCACTATTGTTAGCATTATTATCTTGTGGTAAATGTAACCATGTAGTCTGAGAAGTGTCTTAAAGGCTGAGAACCTGGGTTAATAAAAACCTTGGTTGTGCCCTGGCTGGTGGCTCATTTGGTTGGAGCATCATCCATACACCAAAAAGTTGCAGGTTCAATCCATGGTTGGGGTGCGTACAGGAGGCAACCAGTCAATGTTTCTCTCACCCATCCATGTTTCTCTCCCCACCCCCACTCTCTCTAAAATCAATTTTTAAACTACTCAGGTGAGGATTTTTTTAATTATGTGTATATGATAACCCTGTAATTTCTCCCATGGCAGAAACTTTAATTTTGTTGCGGGAATGATGTATCTGATCTTTATTTAGGACCCCTACTAGGCTACCAGCATGCAGAAGGCAGGTGCTTTACTCTGACACTTTATATCCCAGCAGTGCAATGGCTCCACAGCCTTTTCAAAGTCTATTTCAACTGAAAAGTTAACTTTAACGAGAATAAGTAGTGAAATTTGTATTGAGTTATGTGTAGTCAAGTACTCTAACCAAAGGTTATAAAATAGAACTTGACACTATCAAAGTTTAAAACTAGACTCCAGTAACCAGAGGGGAGGGAGGAGAGGGATAATGGGGGAAAACAGAGGAAGGGCCATCAAGGAGCATGTATAAAGGACACATGGACAAAGGGGAAGGGGGTAGGTCAGGGTGGGAGGCAGGGATGGGTGGGCAGGGGGTGTGGTGAGGTGAAAATGGAGACAACTGTACTTGAACAACAATAAAAAATAAAAATAAAAAATAAAAGTAGGCTCTAGTTTTTATTATTTATTTAAATATAACATTGGAGAAGCTTAAGTCTCCAGAAAGGAAAGACCCCTCTAAGCAACTATAAGAATATATTGAAGAACGCATTCTTCACTAATGGTGGGCAGAGTCCCCAGGCAATCCCCAAGGACCTGTGTCCTTGTACAATACTCTACCCTTGCATGGGAGTGGGACCCATGAATATGATATGCTCCAATGATTACATTATTTGAATTGTGTTATATGCTAAAAGGATTCGGTAGATGTAAATTATGGCCCTTAATCTCATAACTTTGAGTTAATCAAAAGCAAGAGTATCTTGGCTGATCCTGACCTAATCAGGTGAACCCTGTAAAGGAAGGCCAGGCGACCTTCCTGAGGTCAGATTCCCCTGTGGGTCTTGAAGAAGTCACCTGCCATGTTTTCAGAGGAGTATGTAAGGGGCTGTAAGTCAAGGATCTAGGGAAGGCCTCAGGAGTTAAGAACTTAACTCCTGGTTCTTAACCAGCAGCAAGAACTTGACTCCTGGTTCTTAACCAGCAGCAGTCAAGAAAATAGGTACCTCAGTCCTGTGACTACAGGACCCGAATTTTCCCAACAAACACAAGAACTTGGGACAGAAGCCTGAGCTCCAGAGAGGAAGGCAGCCCCGCTGACACACTGGTTGCATCCTTGTGATACTTGAGCAGGGGATCTCACTAAGGTGTGCCAGACTCCTGGCCCACAGAAATGTGAGTTAATTAGCACGTACGTTGTTTCTAAGTTTATAAATTTGTGGCAATTTGTATGTAGCATGGAAAACTAATGAACCCTAATGTTTTAAAAAAAAATCAATCCCTTTATTGAACCTATTCCCTGTTCCCTTATTGTTATCCTGCTCTACCTTTAACAAGTATCCTGAACTTCACAGGGTATAGCTTATATAATGCCCTCACCCTGGTTTAATTTTCTTTCTTTATCCATAATTTTATGTTAGTTTTATTTCAACTGCCTTTGAAAAATTTTTTATTGTATTTTGCCATTACCATTTAATCCCCTGATAGCCCCCTCCCCACCTGCAATCACCATACTGTTGTCTGTGGTCATGAGTCCTTCTTCCTCTTTGCTCAGTCCCTCCATCCCCTACCCTCCCCCACCTTAGCTCTCACCCTGCTCTCCATCTATAGGTCTGTCTCTATTTTGCTTGTCAGTGTATTTTGTTCATTAGATTGCACATATGAGTGAAATCATACGGTATTTGTCTTTCTCTGGCTGGCTTATTTCACTCAGCATAATGTTCTCCAGGTCCATCCATGTTGTTGTAAAGAGTAAAATTTCCTTTTTTATAGCTGAGTAGTATTCCATTGTGTAACTATCCCATAGTTGTTTTTATCAACTCATCTACTGATGGTCACTTAGGATTTTTAAAAATTGTTCTATGTTCTGTGCTAGAAATATAAATTGCCTCTAACCAGATCTACACTTCGTAGTTTATTTTTATTTTTTGAATTTTTTATTTATTGATGAGAGAGAGAGAGAGAGATTGATCTACTGTTCCACTTATTTATGCATTCATTGATTGATCCTTGTATGTGCCCTGACTGGGGATTGAAACTGGAACCTTGGTGTATCACAACAATGCTCCAACCAACTGAGCTACCCAACAAGGGCCAGCCAGCACTTTGTAGTTCAATTGCCAAGCAAAAATCCTCTAGCCAGAAGCTTGCTTCCTTTCGCTGCTTTCAACGCTAACTGTGGAATCCCGTGAACAGAGTAAATAAGCCTCCCGTGACATCTCTCCCTTGTTCTTTTACATGGGAGTTCATTCACAATTTTTTTATCTGAGCCACAATTTAACATTTTCTGGAAGATTTTGATTATAGAATATATAGATTCAGAAACTGACTCAATATCTGTCATTCATCCTTTTTATAGATACTATGTAGTAGAAACTGTACTCTTACGTTTTCAATAATAAATTAAAAAGTTATAATGCATGCCGTTAGGTAGCAACCAGTCTATGACCTAGAAATACACAACAATAAAACACATTAAATGCTCTGAAGAAATAAAACAGGAAGCTGAGGGAACTGCTGCTGCCTTAAATCCTGTCTGGTAAGTGCTGGGTATAGCCAGTTTCCTTCCAAGTATCCCTCCTGATTTCTTTTGTCAAGTGTTTCCTGGATGCTAGGTAGAACATTAAAGGCCATGGCTATACCAACAACCACCCTGATTTCCAATTTTTACTCTAGGAAAGTATCACCAGTAAGCTGAGGGAAGTCCTGAGGAGATCAAGGATCTCTTCTACAGCAGGGAGCCTCAGTTAATATTTTTATGTTCAAGAATGAATTATCAGAAAAAATCAAAGGCCTATGGAAAATATTCTATTCTACAGTCCAAGTAAAAAGAAGTAACAGAAAGGCTTTTGTGAAAAGAAGGGCTTAGGAAAAAAATCTAAGGAATAATTTCCTTAATCACCTCACACATAATATATTTTTAGATACTCTCAGATCTTGATATCTCCAAAGAAGAAAATACTCAACATCTGCCTATTCAATAGACATGCTTGCTGGTTGTGGCACAAGCAATGAACATGCTTTTGAGTATTCAACTAGTTTGGGGGCAGCGCTCCAAGGGAAAGAAATGGAATGTCGTATAGCTCTTCACTACGAATAGGAGGCAGATTCTGACCTAACATTTTTTCTGAGCAGTAACCACACTATAACATTGAAAGACACTGTTCGGTTCTCCCCATGTTTTTCACCACTGGATTAGAAACTTAAAGTAATGAACCATTTAAAATTTTTGGAAAACATCTTTAGTTGGGATAGTGGAATGTGAAAAGTAGATAAATAGAAATTCTAAAAAATCCACCTAAGTGTGAGGGTGAATGTCAGGGTCACAGGAGCAGGGTTTCTGGGAAGTCGATGCAGAAAACAGTTGGTGGCGGAAGGATTCTTTGCAGTCCATGATGGGGCAAAGGTTGGATGTCAAATGTTGGAAAAGGTCAATCAGTAACCAGAGTGAAAAGTGAGGGTGAGTTCCCATCTAAAAGAATAGGGGAATCTGTTGTTTTTCTTTCTTCTTTTGAAACAAAACCCAAAGGCCTTGAGAGTCAAAGCAGGGGAAAGCGATCATTAAGTGGGAATAGTCTGTTTCCAATTACCTCACCAAAATCTTTAATCCTGAATTCTGCATAGAATAGAGTGAATACATAAATAAATTCATTTATATCTCACAATCAGATTATTCTGGTTCATACTTGAGTACAGGCAGTGATTTTAAAAATCTTATTATTGTGATTTTTAAAACTTATAACATCATAATTTTGTTACCAGGATTAAAGCAAAAGAGAATGAAGGAAAAAAATCTAGTTGAAAAATATCTATGTAAATCCTATGGGCAAGAACCTCCCAGAAAGTCACCATAATCTTATTGATCTTTCTCCCTCTGTGAATATAATCAACATTCTTTCATTGGGAATATTATTCTCTTACAAGGAGTAAAACTAAAAGAAATAAAATTCTGTATGTTGTACATGTATAAGACTGAAAGCATAGTCACTTAATTGAAACATTATATGAGTTACAAAGAAAATTACATGGGTTTCTAGGTCACCAGGAGAATATTTTCCATACAAGTACTTATCTACAAAAATAAATGGTTTATATTAATAACTCTTTCAAATTAGTAACAAGTGTTTTAAATTTAAAACATGAGTTTTCCTTTGTTATATACTTGAGATCTTTAAGAAAAAGAATTAAAAATTTAAAACTGTGAACCAAAAAAGAAAAAGAACAAAGATCTTAGGCAGGAATGAAATTATTAATGTAACAAAATTTCTTATAAAAAATACACTGAGTTACTACATCACTCATTTATAAACCATTTTCTGACAGATGCAGTTATTAAAAGCCTACAGTATGTTTCACAAAATGTCAAGTAAATGAAGGTAATATAGAGGACTTTTTACCAATGCTTTTGCTAGTAGTTAGACTTCAGTAGCCTTTAGAGACCATTAAGTACCCTTTGGCTAATTGGCCAATGGTAGATTAATCCCCTTTTCATTCTAGCAGCACTATTTTAACACCCTTTATACTCTGTCAGTGTAGTGTCTGAATGACAAAATAATATTGTACATGAATAATAAGCAGAAAAGTTAAATTAACATTTCATGTTTTACATGCCATACCCATGTGTCAGAAGAACTTTCTTTTTAAGTCACTGACATTCAACTTTTTTAAACAATCTCATGTTGACATCTTATTGAGGTGAATCTTCCTAATTACTGCTAATTGCCTATCAGGAAAAAAACTCTGTTCATGAAGTGCAGTTGTCTGGCACAGATGAAGCCAGCTCCAGTGTGCACATTAAAGACAAAGCATGACACTTAAGGTGCTACTTTGTTATAAGGTCATACTAAATATGGTTTGCAATTAACAAAGCAGTTTTTTATGATACTGAAAATGCCAATCTGCCCTGATGTGTTCAAATTATATTCTATTAGAGAAATATGGATATATGCATATGGATAAGAGATGCTACCCTCGGTAACGTTCACAAGAAGCAAAATTAATTCAGCGCCCTTACACTTGTAATGTAAGTCCTAGGTAATGCCCAATTAAAGAATTATTTTGTAAATATGTTTGAATATGATTTCTCAAAATGAAAATCACTATTTTTCAAGTGTCAAATTGTTTTTAAAAGTTTACTAATACTTTAAGTTCTCAAAACATCCCCAGATACTGGAAACATTTAACAGGCATCTTCTAATTTAATAGTTTTGACATTATGTGCATTTATAATAAATATTAGTCTGTGATATTAGCAGTATAGTGTGTTTCAAAATAATATGAATAACTAAACTAATGAATATTAACTGAGCTGAAATTAAACCATATCACTTAAACTTCTATCCCCACAACTATTGAAAGTGAATCAGTAAAAATATATGTGAACTGACCTTGAAGTATTCATGGAAAAACATTTGACATATTCATAGCAAGAAGAGCTCAACTGTATGTTTGTTGTTATTTCAGATCCTCTATTCTAGTTATGCAAATAAAAACTCCCTTGAAAATGACATACCAAATACTAAATAGGAGGCAAACATTCAAAACCAAAAGTATACCCAGAATAATTCATCATCATTACTATCATGAGAATTTCTCAGTGTTCATATAGTAATAGCATCAGTTCAGTCTCAGCCCTCTTAGACATTTCATCTACACATGGCGTTCTTACTAATGATCATCAAGTTGCAACCCATTCCCAATTCTGAGTCCCTTCCTCAACAGGAATGAGAGAGGATGGTAGTCCCATGTGATGTCCCAAAGCATAAACTGAGCAATGTCTTTCTAAAGCTCTTTTTTACTCTCCTTCCCCTGCTTTATATATACTCAGCTAATCAAATAGAAATATATTTTCCTCATATGTACTGTCTACATATATCTTCTTTAATTATATTCTCCCCAACCCCTTTGTCAATATTGTTTTTGGTAACTTGTTTTACGGAAACAGATTCCACCCCAATTAAACTACTCAAACAATGAAGAAGACAAAATAAACATGCCAAATCACCAAAAATATAAGTTGGTGTCTGAAACAACAATCCAAAAGAACCTATGCACCCCAAGGTTCATAGCAGCACAATTTATAACAGCCAAGTGTTGGAAGCAACCTAGGTGCCCATCAGTAAATGAATGGATGAAGAAACTATGGTACATTTACACAATGGAATTCTATGCAGCAGAGAGAAAGAAGGAGCTCCTACCCTTTGTGACAGCATGGATGGATCTAGAGACCATTATGCTAAGTGAAATGAGCCAGATAGTGAAAGACAAATATCATACGATCTCACCTATAAGTGCAACATAATCAACCAAACAAACAAGCAAGCAAAATACAACCAGAGACATTGAAATAAAGAACAAACTGACAGTAACCAGAGGGGAGGAGGGAGAGGGATAATGAGGGGAATCAGGGGAAGAGCCATCAAGGAGCATGTATAAAGGACACATGCACGAAGGGAAAGGGGGTAGGTTCAAGGTTGGGAAGTAGGGATGGGTGGGGTGGGGGGCCATGGTGGGTGAAAATGGAGATAACTGTACTTGAACAACAATAAAAATGTAATTTATACACCCCCCCAAAAATAAGCTATAAATGTTTGTCATTTTGAAAATTGTGATTGGTTAAATAAAATATTTACTTTGGAAAAAATATGTAAGTTGGTGTTTCAGGGTGATATTAATACTGTATTTGTACTGTATTTAAGTAAAAAAACAGCCATAAAATTTCAAGTGAAGTTACAGTGATTGAGTTATCAGGAACTACAGAATATCTGCAGAAGCCTCATGAAGACTGTCTCATCCTCCTCTGATTAAACTTGGTTTTCCTAAGCAACAGATTATTCGATTGTTTTTCCAACCTACTGGGGTAATACTACTTTTTGTATTATATTTTTAATTACACAAAAAGGTCTTTGTTGACTGGCCTGAGGATACTAATGCTCAAAGTATTGTGACCAAATGGAAGTGAAACTCTAGAAAATTAAAAATTGCTCATAATAATTCTTACAAAGACTTCAAAAGAAAGACATTAATATTCTTTAAATAATTTTTGACTTCTAAAAATTTATGTTAGACATGATACACTTCTATAATTCATATTTTTATAAGATAAAGCATTTTCAACTAATCAGCCTCTAAAAAGCAAGTGTATGAACATTAAAATTGTTAACTTATATTGGAATCAATTCATAAGAATAATGGATTATCATGCTAATATAAAATATTACCAACTTTTGGATAAGAAACCCAAAGGCCAAAAATTGTCATTTCTAGCTCCAACTTTGTATATTCAAACTAGTAAAATGATATACATTATAAGTACATACTACATATAAATAGCATGTTGATACTTAGAAATTGAAATATTTTACTGATAGGGTCAGTAGTTAACTGTATGTCTTTCCTCAGATGTAATACATCTAAGCTCTGAAAAAAATTACTTGGATGAAAGCCAGTTGGTAAATGAAGAAAAAAAAAATCCTACAACTCATTACAAATTTAACAGCAGCATTACTAAGTCTTCATATGATTTTGATTAATTTTATAAATACCCCCTACTAAAACTCTCAAGGGAAACAGTAATGTTTGTCTCTGTTCCCTGTGTAAGTTTCAGAATAAAAAAAATTAACATTTATTTAAAGAAGTAGTTTTCACAGTGTTTGAATCTGATAAAAGTTACTGATACCACTTAAAATGGGATTCTTGTCATTAAAAACTACTATGTGTGAAAATTACTAAAAATATTACCTTTCATGGCATAGAGCAGAAATTTCCTTTAAAGGAATAAGAGATTCACAAAGCCTGGACTTAGAGTATATTATTCAAGATACTTCTCATATTGTTTTAAAAAGCTCCCTTTTTATTGAATTTATTAGGGTGACACTTGTTAACAAAATCACGCAGGTTTCAGGTACACACTCTACAACACATTGGCTGTACACTGTACTGTGTGTTCACCACCCCAAGTCATGTCCCCATCCATCGCCATTTATCCCCGTACAACCTCCTGTGCCTACCCTCATCCCCCGCCCTGGCTATTACTATTATCACACTATCATTCCTGTCCCTGAGTTCCTTCTCTTTTTCTTTTTTGCTCAATCCCTTTACCCTCCCGTCCTGCCCCACCCCTACAGCTGTCAGCCTGCTCTCTATGAGTCAGTTTCTATTTTGCATGTTAGTTTATTTTGTTCATTAAATTCCACATGAGTGACTCATATGGTATTTGTCTTTCTCTGACTGGCTGATTTCACTTAGCATAATGCTCTCCAGGCCCATCCAGGCTGTTCCAAAGAGTAAGATTTCCTTCTTCTTTTTTAGCTGAGTAGTAGTATTCCATTGTGTAAATGTACCACACAGCCTTTTTATCCACTCATCTACTGATGGGCACTTGGGCTGGTTCCAAATCTTGGCTACTGTAAATAATGCTGTAGTAGTGAACATAGAGATGCATATACACTTTGGAATTAGTGTTTTGGGTTTCTTCAAATAAATTCCCAGAAGTAGAATCAAAGTCCCCTCTTTTTTTTAACACAAAATTTTTACATAGAAACTTCTTCCATTATCCTTCACTTCATTTTCAGTTCAGAACTATCTTTGGTTTATCATTTTTTCAAGTACTAAGGCTTGACTTAACAGAGTGGTCACCGAGTAAATTATCTGAATCTCAGTCAGTTGTGCTATATGATTCATATAGATCTTTAGGAAGAAAGTCGTCTGGAGTTCTTTTTATTTTTATTAATGTAGTTGGTTTCTCTGTTTTTCTCCTGTATCAGTGATTCTCAAAGAGTACATACTGCCTACATATGTGTTTTGGAAATTAGTGGGGGCACTTTTGAGTACCACAATGATTGATACTGAAATGAGGGAAAGCCAGGAACACTAGATATGCTGCAATGTGTAGTTCAGCTCCACCCAACAGAAACTGCCTGTACCCTACATGACTTCTAAATTTCCTGCCAATTATTCATGTAGGTGAAAAATATGCATATAACGAACCTAAATCCTAACTAAAAATTACATGTAACCTGAGTATTTTTCCTGTGGCCCTAGAAACTTATAAACCATGTAAATTAAAGGTCTAGTATAAGGAAAGGATGTTACTACATTAGTAACTATAACCATAGATAAAGCTAGTCTGAGTGGAAGAGATGTGAGATATAGAGAAACATTAAAGATATTAGAACATCTAGTTCCAGTTATCACTATCCTTCCCCAGTCTACTCTCTTTAGTGCATCCTTTGATTTTGTGAGCTTTTTAAAAACTATATTAGCTTGAGTTCAGTTTCTATAACTTGCTATCTGAGTTCTGCTAAAAAAGCATTCTAAGAAACATCAAACGATCTCTTCTCGGTTGTCCTGTTTTCAATTCCCTTATGGCGTTTGACACTATTGACCAGTCATTCTTTTTCTTTTAAAAATCATTCCTGCCCTGTTCTTGTATTACAGCACTCTCATACCTTCTCCTTCACTGACTCCCCTTCTGTTCATACATGAGATACTGTCCCCCGAAAACTTATGTCTTGCTGCAAAGATTTGCTCCACCTCTAGCATTCTTTCTCTGGGATAATGGCATCAATAGGTTTCTTCCTTCATTTTTATGAAATATTTCAAATATGCAAAAGATATATAAAGGAAAATATAATGAACACCCATATATCAACCATTCAGCAAAGACAATGGATTACCAATACAACTGAAGGCCATGAATCCCTCATATCATCAGAAATATTCCCTCATCAGAAATAATCACTATCCTGAATACTGTTGATGTTTATAATTCCCTTACACTTTTAATACATTTATGTATTTCCGATAAACACAATTTTAAGACATTCTTTTTTCATATTTTAACATCTCTAAGTTTTACATTTAAAAATCCTACTGCTCACTTAATAGCTTCACTTCAGTGACAAATTACCACGTGGTTACAATGATAAGCTGTCATTTATTTTAGCCCCTAGGTATTTACATTTTTCTTTCCTCCTCCTTTTTTCAGGTTCTAATGTTCCTTGATAAAGCTTTTGCTATATTTTATCCAATATTGTTATGCTTTCATATGAGGTTCCCACCCAAAATATTTAGCACTTTATATTTTCACAAATGCACTCCATAATCTACTTTCTAGTCACTTTAATTAGAATCCTGGCAGATGTCTTAAATATTTCATGTTTTTAAAACCTTCCCATGTATGACGGGTCATCAAACTCTGTTATGCCACTGTAAAATAATCTCGGTTTTCCCTAACTCTTTCTACTTCTACTAGTATTATCTAGATACTTAATCATCTTTTGCCTCAATATTTAACCAATCTCTTATCTAGTTGTTTACATTTAACTTCTCTTCTCTCAAACTGGAGTCTCAGTCCTCACTTTACATCAGAACCACCTTAGAGCTTTTAAAAACTAGCAAAGTGCAGGGATCACCCCCAGCTATTGATTTAATTGGTCTAGGGTAGGGTCTTGGGCATAGATATTTTTAAAAGCTACCCATGCAGTTAGGATTGAGAACCACAACTATACCAGATTACTCACTATTTGCAACAAACCACATTTAAAATTGATGCCTTTTAAAACTTTCCATTTTCTAATGGCTTTGTTCCACACACACAACTTTCAAAATCAACCAAATTTTAAGTCTAAGGCCAAGTGCCACCTTCTTAAAATGCCTTACTAAATAATGACAGCAACAAATGCCTGTCTATTCCATCCACCACATGTCCATAGTAGATTTTACACACACACACACACACACACACACACACACACACACACACACACACAGTGCTACATGAATCTCAATGTCTTTGCATTGTGGTTCTCATGTCTAACTGCCCTATTAGTATCTTACATAGGACAAAGACCATGTTTAATTTGCTGTGGAATATCCTATTATTGGAGTGCTTTACATATGTTACATGCATTAAACTACATTGAATTGCAGCAAACATAACACATATATCTATCCACATGCAAACCAAACTCTAAAATATATGTCTATTTAAATCTAATAATCCCACAGTGAGAAAAATGTTATAATTTGTCACTTCAGGGTATGTTGCTTTCTAATGAGACATACTTACCTAGATGTATATTGATGGAAAGAATGAAACCATTACTAGGAATATATTATATAAGAATACAGGAAAATACAATGGTGCAATATATTATAACACTGTTCATTATAAATAGAAAATAAATACTGTGCAATATATTATAACTCTGTTCATTGTAAGCAGGAAATAAAATTTCTGACTGATCTTATTTAGGTCACACTTTCTTAATATTTTCTGTGGTAAGCTCACAAGTGCATCTGAAAACAGTGTTAGTATGATTTTACGGTACAGAGACTTCTAAGTGATAATAATTGTTTCTTACAAACTCCAATATAAGACACAGACATTCTGCTAACAAATATCACTCAGTTCATCTAGAAGATAGGATGTAGGAATAAGACAGTCACGTCCAATTCCACATGGATTCTCAGCTCAGATCCTGGTTTTTGCACAGTTTACCTTGTGAACATGATCCGAGTGACATTTCACAAATTCCTGGATAAATGTTGCTACACTCTGCTAGGAGAGAGACAGGCTATGTCATGCACAGATCAATAATAGCACTGTGTTTCATCAGCCTCAAAATCAAAAGTGCTTCATCTGGCAAAAGCCATGGCCCTAGAGAATCTGATACATATAAACTGAACACCCTCCAAGAAATGTATATATACTACACAAGCTTTTGGGGTAAAATAAAAGAAAA
The DNA here is from genome assembly GCA_039655065.1 of Glossophaga mutica. Taxonomy (NCBI): domain Eukaryota; kingdom Metazoa; phylum Chordata; class Mammalia; order Chiroptera; family Phyllostomidae; genus Glossophaga; species Glossophaga mutica. The sequence continues at coordinate 138,481,393 of CM077305.1, read as the reverse complement.
TTCTGGAGAGAGTTCTCCAGGCCATATTTTGTAAAGTATTCCTTCTCTTACTTTTGAAAATACTGCCGTGCCTCCTTTTGTAACACTAAACTTCGGGAAATACATACAAAGGGAAGAACGGCTTTGGGGTGATAAAAGGAGTACTCTTTTATTTTAGAAAACTTATAGGGCCATTGTGCAAATCAGAGTCCAGAAAATTAAACGCCTGCAGGAACCAGAAAGGTAGCATAAATAAGTGATGTGGGCCTAGTAGGGTTTGTGACAAACAGGAGATGGTGCGCCTCATTCTCCTCGAAAGCACACCACTATCTTTCCAACGTTCATATCCAATTCCTACTTTCCAACACTTTCATGACACTATTAATCTGTTAGCTGGTGTGTCAACTTTCCAGTCAGCTCCTTTCAGTGTCAACAATGCCTTCACTACTTTAATGTGCATGAATATTCACTCTTGACCTATACGTATGGATTGCTCTTCCATACATAGTACATACAGAATCTGCTCTTCCATTTCTAACTCTCAAATTGATTCTCTAGTTCCTTCTCACAAAAGCCTACAGAATACTTTCACTTACATGTCAAATTACTACCTCAAACTTAATAGAGTACAACAGAATTTTATTTTATGTTCATCTTAAAAGAAGATAAAGGCTCTGGGAAATGTTGCATGCAGCAAGTGATACATGAGCCAGCTTTGAGTGACATGCTGGGTTTAGAAAAATGTAAAGAGGAAGGTTCTTGACATAGAAAATAATTTTTTAATCGTGATAAAGAATATGCATTATCATATAAGTGACTTGATAAAAACTACTTATCAAGTCAACTTCGATCCTTTTATTGAGAATTTACTATGTCCTTGATTATAAAAGATTCTGTAATTACACTTATCAAAGAAGTATAGCATGTACTTTTTTGCCCTTAAAGAGCTAATTAGCTACTAGATACAATAAAACTAACAAGTGTTAAACTTTAAAACTATTAAATGCAAAACTGAATAAAAAAATAGCTTACAAAAGTAGAAAGATTATGGAGTTAGGATCAACAGATAGATGTAGCCCCGGCTGGTGTAGCTCAGTGGATTGAGTGCGGGTCTGCGAACCAAAGGGTTGCCAGTTTGATTCCCAGTCAGAGCACATGCCTGTATTGCAGGCCAGGTCCCCAGTGGAAGATGTGTGAGAGGCAACCACACAATGATGTTCCTCTCCCTCTTTCTCTCTCCCCTTCCCTCTCTCTAAAAATAAACAAATAAATAAAATCTTTTTTTAAAAAGAGCGATAGATGTAGATTATAACTCTAGAGCTACCAAATTAGCCTGACCTTGGGCAATTTATTTCAATTACTTAAGCCTTAATTGCATCATATATACATGAGGATCATATCCTCCCTATAAGGTAAAAAATAGGCCTAATAGTCATTGAACAAATGCTAACTGATGTTTTGTGAAAGGCAGTAGAGTGTGGGGCTTAAGAGCATATAAATTCTGGAATCACACTGCCTGAATTAATCCCCAGTGCTGACATTTATGAGTTCTATGCCTTTGGACATGTTATTCCCTCTGCCTCAGTTTCTCCAAATGTATAAAAGGATCAGACAGAGTATCTATCTCTTTGAATCACTGTTTCGGTTAATTAATTAACACAGGTTAAGCATTTAGAGGAGTACCTAAAATATAAATCCACAAAAAGCATTGGCTAAGATTTGAAAGAATGAATGCATCGGCATAGACAAGATTAATGACAATTTTCTAAAAAAGGGATATTTTGTCACAGTGCTGGGGTTCTATGTGGGGAAACAGAGGACTATAGCCATAGGTTAGTAGGGCAGATCATGTAAAATTTTGAAAAATTTGCTGAGTAATTTGGCCTTGAAATGGTCACACATGGTAATGAATTGTATGTTCTCTAAGTACATAATGAAATCCACATTCTAGCGAAATTTCTCTGGCAACATGACACGGGAAGCAATAAAGAAGAGACTAGAGAAGCCAGCTAGAAGAATATTATAGTACACAAAGAAAAGGAAATAAATACCGGTTGGTAGTAGGAATAAAAATTAAAGAGGAAAAAATAGGATTTGGCTGCAGATTTGATTTAAGGGTAAACATATGTATAAAGAAGAGTCAAGGATGATTCTGAGGAAACACTTTAGAAGAGGATATGGTTCAGGGAAATTTATTTTCTTTTGTTTTGTTTTGTTTGGAACATGATGAGTCTGTGGTAATAGAGAACTGAAGAAATAAAACCTATAGTAACCTATTAACAACTCTTCAGTCTATCATGGGGAACTTCTGTTTTAAGAAAAAAGCTTTATATATTAGCATTGTTGGGAAAGACTTAAAAGAAGATAAATAAAGTCTTGCCACTACAAATCCTCCTTTGTATATTTTTATTGCATAATTCCACATTTGGTTCAGATGTTAAGTTTTAAGCACTTTAATTTTAATCATTATTACCAAGTAAAGTTGAAAAGTTTTATTAAGTATTTTTAGAATACAAAAATCCAGAACCAAGCATCTAGATCTGAAGATATTTATAGAGCATTTCTCTATTTTCAAATAATCTATGATAATAAATATTCACTGCCTCAAATCTTACATAAAAGGGCAAGAGTAAAATAATAAATATATTTTAAAAAAGTAAATAATAAAAAACATAACAGTTACAGTTTTTAATTCATTTTATCTACACAATATTTTGATTCTAGAACACTAAAATAAGTTTCCTTCCCTCCAATAATTCTGTATCCTCTTTTAAAAAAAGATTTTATTTATTTATTTTTAGAGAGACAGAAAGGGAGAAGAAAGAGAGGGAGAGAAATATCGTAGTGAGAGTTGGTAGAAATATAGAGATATATAGCATATCTACCTCTTAAAATCTATTTTGTTATTTAAAAACAGAAAAATTAATAAAATAACTCATGAATAAACAATATGGATTATTCTGCTTAGTCTAAACACATTATTTCAAGAGAGCTTTATAAAAATAAATTTTACAATGTAAAATTTCATAAACATTTACATTTGCTATCTATCAGTTGATATATATATTATTTACTATATAACATAAAACATTCACAAGGTTTTCTAAAAGGTGCATTTATGGGCAAAGCTTCATTTTCTTTTTTATTATGGATTCTGGTAGTTTGCTTCTGTGAATCAATGCTGGTTATGTCTGCATGATGACACACAGACACATATTTGACTGTAAAGAAGTTTCCACAGTCATGATACACTTAACTAGTACTACTGGAACAAAAATGGTTGACATTTACATCTTGTTATTCTTAAGTTTGGGACTCATTTTCCACATTTCAGATGAATTAAGAGTTAAGTCTCTTAAGTCAAAAAACTGAGCATTCCAAACTGGAAAAGCTGGTCATTATTATTAGGTTAACATATTTCTATTCCCTATTCATTTTTGCAATAAAAATTTGAATATATTGGGGAAAATATATTGTCTTAATTAGAGACTAATTTTAAGAAATTAACCTTAAATATATTTTACTTTGTCAGGGATAATAATAATTGAAGTGCTTCATGTAATAGTAGGTTCTTTACATATCTAAAAATGTTACATCACTCTTATATTTTACCATAACATGTATTACCTAATAAATTATGTTGGCAGCAGACTTTATTAATTTGAATAATAATTTTTATTGTATTATTCTGCTACCAATGAATGTATTATCAGCAAAATTCATTCTGCTACTACTACTACTACTAGCCTTTTATTTTCCTATTTAAAACCAACATTTTTTAAAAAAGGGTTACTGAGACACAAATTCACATAACACATTATTCACCCACTTAAAGTATACAGATCAATGTTTTTACTGTATTCACAGATACGTTCAACTATGACCAAAGTCAATTTTAGAACATTTTCTATCACTTTACAAAGAAACCTGTATACTTTAGTAATCACTCCCATATTCTTCTGTCCCTCCCAGTCTGAAGCATTTACTAATCTACTTTCTGTCTCTATAGATTTGCTTATTCTGTATATTTCATATAAATAGAGTCACATAATAGGTGTTCTTCTGTGACTTGCTTTTTTCACTAGGTTTAATATTTTTAAGGTTCATCCATATTGTAAGATGTATCCATACTTCATTATTCTTTTGTAGTTTAATAATATTGTCTTATATGTACATATCATAATTTATTTATCCATTCCTTAACTAATGGGCATGCAGGTTGTTTTTATCTTTTGGCTAACATTAATAATGCAGCTATGAACACTACTGCCTTAACTTACTATCTCCTTGTACAGAGCCTCATGGTAAAACAGAGGTAAGAGCCTAGGTTTCCTCGTTTCTTTCCTGAGCATGCACACGGCTCTACGAATGCATGTGTCCTCCAGATTCCCAGGAATATGCCAGAGCCTTTCAAAACTTTTATGGATGTCTCATTCCCCGGTTCTTCCTTTTAAGCTACTAAATTAATGTATCTATTGACCTAAACTAGAATCCATTACCTCAGGCAGACTAAAGTTAAAACATTTGCCTGTAATTGTTTTGATAATACCATCTCCTCACCACCACTTCCTCCTCTCCCCCAGGAAGAAGGCAGTTCCCACCAAAAGAGATGGAATCCTTTTTTTAAATGGGGTCTTCCAGGGAACCATCAGACAGGTCAAATGATGACAATTATTTGGGAACAGAGATTAATGGTGTTCCAGCTCCATTCTGCTTTTTCTGGAAGCTTCCAAGCTATATGGGTATATAGACCATCATATTTCCCAGGTTACTGCTGACCTGGGAGAATGGGGGGTGGAACTAAAACAAATTAAAGTGCCACAAATTTCCTGTTCTAATTTAGATTTGGTTGTTTTGTTTTATTTTGTTTTTAATGAACACTCCCTAGACTGTTGCATGGGTTTGGTTAATTTCCAGAGTTTCAGGGAGGAATGTAAGTGTTCCTCAACATGCACAAAGTCTCAATAAAATGCTTTATAGTTTTCATGTAAAATACTTTTATTTGATTTTCAATCATTTTAATAAGAAATTCAATCTTCAATCATTTTATTTATTTAATCTTTATTATATATTTTTCAATTACCATTTAGTCCCCTTATTTTATTCAATAAGGGATTATAAACTTGTAACTTTGAGTCATCAGTTAATTGTCTTAAGAATATCATGTTAACCCTTAGAAAATTAGATTATCTACCCCTCATTATGAAAATGTTGATTTCCTGACTATTTTTGCTTGTTTTTATTATTTTTATGGGGCAGTAAAGTTTCAAAGTCCTTACATTAATAGTGATACATTCTACAACATGGAAAATTTTGAAAAGTTCATGCTAAGTGAAAGAAGCCAGACACAAAGCCCACAAAGTGTATGATTCCATCTATATGAAATGTCTAGAATAGACAAAACCACATAGATGAATGGTTTCTTAGGGCTTGGAGAGATGGGGGAATAGCTAAAAGGTACAGGATCTATTTTTGAGGTTATAAAATGTTCTAAAATTAATTTTGGTGATAGTTGTATAACTTTTTCAGTATTATAGTAACCAATGAATTAAATGAGAAAATTGTATGGCATGTGAATTATTTCTCACCAATGACAAAAATAATAAGACTAGATGATTTCAATACTTCACTCTCAATGATTGGATATGGATGAGTTCAACATCATCATTAACCGCTAAACCATATACAAGGTCTACCCAGAAAAAGTCCAGCAATTGTTAATATAACGAGAACTGTTTATGTGACATAAATGTAACTTGGCAGCCAGGAAAAGGGGACTGGAATGCTCATGCATGAACAATGACGACTTCACTGTACTAGTTCGTGGGAGTGGTAAATGCCACTGAGTGAGTATGTGTACTATGTGGCTGTCACATTCAAAATGACTAAGAAGACCCAAGATGGTGGAGGAGTAAGTGGAAGCTACACTAACCTCCTCCTAGGACCAATCTGGAATTACAACTAAATTGTGGAGAAATCTTCCAAAATAAACAAGTGAACCTAGAGGGAGAGACACTTTATAACCAAGGACAGGCAGAAGAAACAGCTTCACCACAATGTGACTGGTAGGGAGTGCAGAGGAGATGCGAGGGGGCTGACTGGCCTATCATGGGGTGGCAGGTGAAGTGCCGGAGGAATATTTCAGTAGCCAGGGTGTTCCCCCTGAGAAGTGTAGGATCTAAACCCCAAGCTGGAATCCCAAGCCTACAACACCAGAGCCTGAAAAGTACCCAGATAATATCCAGCTGCAAAAAGTGGCAGGATTTCTCTCTGCCAGGGCCAGATAGCTGGAGTCTCAGAGATCCTTTGAAATGGTTAATGTATAAAATTTCATTTGCAGCCCCTTACCCTGGGCTCTGGCAAAAGGGAAGGGAAAGAGGACTAGAGACTTTTGAGGTGAAACTAGAGCTGGTGGCTTTGGGGAGAGAATTGAGAGAGCAGCTGCCCGGATCCTGGTGCTGAGTCATTCTCCATACTGCAGGAGCCATCTTGCATAGGCAGACCACCCCCCTCCAAGTGGCATCAGCCGGGAGGGAAGCAATAGCCCTGCCCACAGAAATTACTATGCCCCATTCTGTGGTGCTTAAGCCTGGCTGCTGATTACAGAGTGACTATATTAATAACTGAAGGAGTCAGCCACAGATGTTGGATCCCTGGTAGTCTCGAACAGGCTGCCTAAGGCCAGATTGGGACACCATCTGACATCACCAGAGGTGGATTCAGAAAGAAAAAATGGCGGTAAATACTAGATTCTACCAAGATGAAATCCATCCTGGTCTTCTTCGTGATTTGTGATATTTTCTCTCCTGCACAGTTTTTTAACACTCATTTCTTATCCTTAAAGTTTATGGACATTAAATTACTAGATTTTATATATAGTTTACTTTAAATCTCATATTGTGCTCCTCCTTTCTTTTACCCCATTTAACTTTCTTCTTTCCTCTTCCTATTTTCACTTTAAATTTGTTTTCTCTCTTGTTACAACTTGCTTCCATTCTATATTCTTACTATCTCTCCCGCCTCCAGCCTCTCAAAACCATTTTTCTTGGTCATCTCACATTCTTTTTCCCACTCTTAAAATACCTGTGTTCTCTTTCCACCTTTACCAATCTTTGCTCATTTGTTGCAAATAGGGCGGTTGTTGCTGCATTTCCTCAATTTTATCTCTACATCTTTACTATTTTGGTATTTCAAATATCAAATTTTACCATTCCCCTCCTACTCCATTCTACCTTCCTCTTGCTCTTTCTTCTTTTGTCTGTCTCAAATTTTAGTATTTCCCTGTCTTAGCCTGGTTTTTATTCCTCACTCTTAGTATTCCTTCTCCCTCTACCATCTCCAAAATCACTTCCCTTCCTTCTCAACATCTCTTAAGCTTTTCTTTCTTTTTCTACCTCTTATTCCTATCTCACCTATATTAGTCTTAGCTTATTTGTTGTTGATAGTGCTGTAGTGGGTCTTTTTCCCCAATTTGGTTCCTATTTTTAGAAATTTATTTACTTTTTTCCTTTTACTTTCTTTCTCACTTGATTTTCTTTTAACGTTTCTTTTAACATAATACTACCTGGTTCCATTCCACCTTCTTCACTCCTTTTTTTATTTACAATGTAAATTTTACTTTCTTTCACTCTTCACCTCACTCTGATTCCCTACTCTTACTTTTCCTCCTCCATCTACCCTCTTAAAATCATTTTTCTTTCATTTAGTCATCACATTTGTTTCTCCTTTCTATAACAGTTTTAATCTCTTTACACCTTATAAATACTGGCTCATTTTCTGTTGATAGTGTAATTGTGGGTGGGGGTTATTTTTGTAGTTGTGGGTTTGTTTCCTGAGCTGTTTGGTTTTGTTCTGGCATTACCTGCACAACAGCATACAAGACTTGGTGGGCAGAGTGACTCTCAGTCAGCTGGAGGGAAGGACCCAACAGAGAATGACCAAAGAACAACCATCAAAACCCAATTATAACCAAAGAGCCAACATAAACAGCATAAAGAGCATCCCAAGAACATCAAGTTCAGTAGATTAAGGAAACTGTACCAATGAATCCCACAGATCTCCTACCAGAAATTCATGCCACAAAGAATGAGAGTCAGAGCAGATCAATCTAAGAAGTAGAAACAAACCAGAAGAGTCCCCCCTAAAATGGAGAGACAAAGAAACAACCCCCAACTGAAAGGAAAGGAGGAATGCCAAGGAGGAGTGCTAAATGAAATGGAGGCAAATAAACTATCACACACTGAATCAAAATAATGGTTATATGAAAACTCAATGAGCTCAGTGAAAACTACAAAGAACTACAGGGAAGCTACAAGAAACTTACTGTGAACTACATCAGCATGAAAAAGGCTACAGAAACTATCAGTAAGAGCCAGGAGGAGATGAAGACTACAATTTCTGAATTAAAGAACACAGGAGAAAGAATTAAAAGCAGGCTAGATGAAGCAGAGGATTGAATTAACAAGCTGGAGGACAAGGTAGAAAAAAATTCCTAGAGAGAGTAACAAAATGAAAAAAAGCCTCGAAAAGAATGAAGAGGGATTAAGGGAGCTGCAACACAATGTAAAACGTAATATCTGTACCACAGGAATACCAGAAGGAGAAGAAGATGAGCAAGGCATAGAAAACCTGTTTGAAAAAGTAATGACAGAAAACTTCCCTAACTCGATGAGAGAAAAAATCATACAAGACAAGAAAATACAGAGGGTCCCAGTCAAGATGAACCAAAGAGGCCCACTCCAAGACATGTCATAATAAAAATGCCAAAATTTAAAGACAAACAGAGAATAGTACAGTTAGTAGAAGGAAGAAAATAATCAAGATCAGAGCAGAATTAAATGACATAGAGACTAAAAGGAGAATTAAAAGGATCAATAAATCCAGGAGTTGTTTCTTTGAAAAGATAAACAAAATTGACAAGCCCTTAAGCAGACTCATCAAGAAAAAAAGAGAGAGGACCCAAATAAATAAAATCAGAAATGAAAGAGGAGAAATTACAACCTATACCACAGAAATACAAAGGATTGTAAGAAATTACTACGAACAACTATATGTCAAGCAATTTGACAACCTGGGTGAAATGAACAAATATCTAGAAACATATAATCTTCCAAAACTGAAACAAGAAGCAGAAAGCCTGAAAAGACCAATAACAATCAGTTAAATTGAAGCAATAATCAAACAAATCCTGGCACACAAAAGCTGTGGACCAGACAGCTTCACAGGCAAATTTTACCAAACATTCAAAGAAGAACTACCACTGATCCTTCACAAGCTATTCCAAAAAATTCAAGACAGGGAAGTTTCCCAAATTCTTTTTATGAGGCCAGTATTATCCTAATTCTGAAACCAGGTAAAGACACATCTCAACATAATAAAGGCCATATATGAGAAACCTACAGACAAGATAATACTCAATAGGCAAAATCTAGAAGCTTTCCCACTAAGATCAGGAACAGGAATAAAACATCCACTTTCACCAATTTTATTCAACATTGTATTGGAAGTTCTAGCCACAGTAATCAGATGAAAAATAGATATAAAAGGCATCCAAATTGAAAAGGAGGAAGTAAAACTGTCACTATTTGCAGACATGATAGTCTAAATAGAAAAATCCTATAGGTTCCCCCAAAAAACTATTCCCCCCTAAAAAGTGAATTCAGCAAAGTAGCAGGATACCAAATCAATATTCAGAAATTGAAGGCATTTTTTACACTAACAATGAAATATCAGAAACAGAAACTAGGGGGGGAAATCCCATTTACTAAATAAAGAACCTAGGAATAAACTTAACCAAAGGGGCAAAAGACCTGTACTCAGAAAACTACAGAACGCTGAAGAAACTGAGGAAGATACAAAGACATGGAAGTATATACCCTGTTCCTGGATTGGAAGAATCAACATCATTAAAATGTCCATACTACCCAAAGCAATCTACAGATTCAATGCAATCCCTATTAAAATACCAATGACATATTTCACCCATGTAGAACAAATATTTCAAAAATTTGTATGGAACCAAAAATGACCCCAAATAGCCCCAGTAATCTTGAGAAAGAAGAACGAAGTAGGAGGGATCACAATACCTGATATCAAATTATACTACAAAGCCACTATAATCAAGCAGTCTGACACTGGCACAAGAACAGACACATAGATTAATGGAACAGAATAGAGAGCCCAAAAAACAAACCCATGGCTCTATGAATAATTAATATTTGACAAAGGGGGCAGAGTCATAAAATGGAGTTCAAATAGCCTCTTCAATAAACGGTGCTGGGAAAACTGGAATAGTACATGCAAAAAAATGAAACTTGACCACTAACTTACACCATATACCAGAATAAACTCAAAATAGATAAAAGACTTAAACATAAGCCATGACACCATAAAAGTCCTAGAGGAACACATAGGCAGCGAAATTTCAGATATCCCATGCAACAATATTTTGGCCAATACATCGTCTAGGGTAAGGGAAATAAAGGAAAGAATAAACCAATGGGACTACATCAAATTAGAAAGTTTCTGTACAGCTAAAGAAAACATCATCAAAGAAAAGGAGAGCCCTGGCTGGTGTGGGCCAGTGCATTGAGTGACACCCTGCAAACCAAAGCGTCACCGGTTTGATTCCCAGTCAGGGCACATGCCTGGGTTGCAGACCAGGTTCCTGCTGGGGGCCTGCAAGAGGCAGCCACACATTAATGTTTCTCTCCCTCTCTTTCTCCCTCTCTTCCCCTCTGTCCAAAAATAAAATAAATAAAATCTTTTTTTAAAAAAAGGAGAAGGGAACCAACCATCTGGGAAAACATGTTTGCCAATTACATCTCAACAAGGATTTGATCTCCAAAATATATAAAGAACTTATATTACTCAATGCCAGAAAGACAAATAATCCGATTACAAAATGAGCAAAGGGGCTGAACAGGCACTTCTCCAAGGACAACATACAGAGGGCCCACAGGCATATGAAAGGATGCTCAGCATCATTAGCCATCAGAGAGATGCAAATTAAAATTGCAATGAGATACCACTTCACACCAGTCAGAATGGCCACCATTAACAAATCAACAAACAAATGCTGGCGAGGTTGTGGGGAAAAGGGAACCCTAGTGCACTATTGGTTAGAATGCAGACTGGTGCAACCACTGTGGAAAACAGTGTGAAATTACCTCAAAACACTAAAAGTGGAACCACCTTTTGATCCAGTGATTCTACTGCTGGGATTATACCCCAAGAATCCTGAAAAACCAATTCAAAAGAACCTATGTACCCCTATGTTCATAGCAGCATTATTTATAATAGCCAAGTGTTGGAAACAGCCTAAGTGCCCATGGATAAATGAGTGGATCAAAAAACTATGGTATATTTACACAATGGAATACTACGCAACAGAAAGAAAGAAGGAGCTCCTACCCTTCACAACAGCATGGATGGATCTGGAGAGCATTATGCTAAGTGAAATAAGCCAGGAAGCAAAAGACAAATACCGTATGATCTCACTAATAAGTGGAACCTAATCAACAAAACAAACAAATGAGCAAAATAGAACCAGAGGCATGAAACAAGGAACAGACTGACAAGGGACCAGAGGGGTTGGGGGAGGCATAAAAAAGGAAAGAAGGGAAAGAACCTAGTTAAAGAACATGTATGAATGACCCATGGACATGGACAGCAGGGTGGAAATTGACTGGGAGCAGCGGGGTGGGTGGGGTAGGGGAGAGCAACATGGGAAAATTGGAAGTATTGTAACAGAAAAACAATTAAAAAATAAATAAATAAAAAGAAAGAAAAGGTAAATTAAGAAAAAACAAAATGAGCAGGTAGAACAATGAACCTGCACCAAATTTGCCTTAAGCTTGAACAATCCTTCACAGAAACTATTCGGTAGATCCAGAAGGCTGCAGCTGTGGACACCTGGTGATTGGCAGCCTTATAGACAATGCGCCCACCCATGCATCATGTCTCATGCAGTTTTTTGGCAAAACATCAAATCACCAAGGTGACTCAGTACCCCCACAGCCCAGATTTGGCACCCTGCAACTTCTGGCTTTTCCCAAAACTTAAATCACCTTTGAAAGAAAAGAGATTTCAGACCATACATAAGATTCAGAAAAATATGATAAGACACCTAATGGCAATTGGGAGAACTGGGTGGGGTCCCAAGGTGCCTAGTTTGATGGGAACTGAGGTGTCATTGTCCTATGTACAATGTTTCTTGTATCTTATGTCTTCTTCAGTAAATGTCTCTATTTTTCATATTACATGGCTGGATACCTTCTGGACAGACCTCCTAGATATGGAACAGGGATCGGGTTTGGGTATCAGGCTACCTTGGAATAAAGCCAAAACACTTCTTATCGGTATAACAAGTATAACATTAAGATCATTATAATTAAAACTATTCTGAGTATGACTTGAATCAAATCACTAGATACTGGAAGTAAATAATTTAAGTAATGGGTTGGCCAAAAAAGTTCACCTCTCCTTTTTCCCATAAGATGGCTCTAATAGCACTCAGCTGTCTATCTTCATTCTAAACAATTTTGTCAGATTATACTGTGATGGCTGTCATATCAGTGTGCATTAAAAAACTTATTAAAATTGGTGAATTTTGTTTAGATATTTTAATATTGAAGATGGAAAAGAATACACATTTTCAGCATACTATGCTTTACTATTTCAAAGAAGGTAAAAACACAACTGAAACACACAAAAAATCTATGCAGTGTGTGGAGAAGGTGCTGTGACTGACTGTATCAAAACTGGTTGTGAAGTTTCAAGCTGGAGATATCTCAGTGGATGATGCTCCATGATCGGGTAGCCCAGTTGAAGCTGACAGCAATCAAATTGAGACATTAATTGAGAACAATCACATTATACCACATGGGAGAGAGCCGACATACTCAAAATATCCAAATCAATAACGTTATAGGTGAAAATGAAAAATATGTCTTTTATTTTACTGAAAAAACATACAGACTTTTTGGCCAACCCAATATCATTAAAAAAATTTTGTGATCGTGATTTAAAATTTTTTTTCTAAAAATGTTTGAAAGAATTCTGTGTAAAACAACAAACATCCAAAATTCATTCTTTATACAAACAAATACCTTTAGGAATGGATACTTAAAAATTTTTTTTCATTTGCTCTAGGTAAAAATTATGATAACCAGCAGTAAGGTATAATATGTCCAAACATTGTTACAGAAAATTTAATTCACCTGAATTAAAGAAGCACAAATAAGTTATAGGAACACATTAATACAGATATTTAGATTAAAATCTTCACATTTGAAATTAGTAATTGCAAATAGAAACTGATGCAATTACCAATCAATAATGTGATTTATGAGTATAATGATAAATTCAATGTTTTAGACATGGGCAAATGGGCACACTACATACATTTATGGAGCCTATATTTAAAATAAGGTATAATGCAATAAGTATATCAAATTGTTAATATTAGAAAAACTAAGTAAAACAGATATGCTAATAAAGTGTTTTTGTCTTTTTGATTTGGGGTTCTCTCCCTCATAAAATTTGTTTGTTAATATGACCATATTTTTAAAAGTCTAGGTAGTAAAATATTAGTTAGCAGTGCCTGGAAATTATTATTGTACTCAGACATGTCTAACACAAAGATGAACCAAAAAAACACATGTAAAACAAAAATATGTACTTTTATAATATAGTCTATTTTAAAGTTCCCTTTACCTTTATTGTCTGCCTGCTCGTCTGAAATCGTTGATCAGATACTTGCTGCTGATGAAGAAGCTTTTCATTGACTTCTTTATATTCTTTAACAGATAATTCTGCTGCTTTTTTGGCATTCTGAAGTACACTGATTTGTTGTTGCAAGGATATAATTCTTTCTCGTAATAAAACAGTATTGCTACTTGTTTTCTGCACAGTTACATTTTTCCATTTTTCTCTGTTAACTGAGAAAATACGACTGTTATAGAAAAATAATGTTCATAGTATTTTTAAAATCGCATTAAATTACGAAGACACTGTTAATTACATATGCATTCTTACCTCTGGTAGGAACTGCTGTATGTGAACTCTTCTGAATATTACCATTCTTTTTTTGAGAAGTTGGCTTTTTGACATTCTTGTAATGAAAATAATCCTAAATTTAAAGATTTCAGAAAAATTAGATTGTTACTTAATAACATCAAGTGAACCAACATGATAAATAATATTTCTTCACTTAAAATATATTTAGGCAGTTAAAATGTTTAGGTAATAAAATTCTGTAATTGATACCAAAAACTCATAAATGAACATAATATGAACACTAAAGTTGTCCTACAAGGCAAAAGATATAAATACAAAATTAACCCCCAAAGTAGTAGTAATTTAGCCTAGGGAGTATTTAGAACCCTAGGGGTAAATACAATAAAAGCAACAAAAATAAAATATTTAATAACCTATTCTCTGGGAATCTAAGTCCTTTTCTCAAATACTGTTCTCTGTTGCATGGAGACTGATGAATCCCTTCTGACAAATAAAGTTAAAATGATGTTGATGATAATAAAGTAAGTTTTCTTGAAGCTGCATGTTTTCCTAATGACATTCCAATATACTAAGGTTAAATAAAATAAATCTATGTTGACTTTTGTTCCAAAACACTTCACCAATTTCAAAAAGCTTTCCCAAAGCAAAATTTTAAATAGGAATATGTTTCAAAATATTATAAACCTTAATAATAAAATATAGTCTTGTTTATGACTTTATTGTCTGGGAAACAGAAACAATACCAATCTAGAAAACTCTTTAAAATTTTTTTCAAAAATCCTAATTCAGGAACAAATAAATAATTATAGTAAAAATAGAAAGAAAAAATAAATTTGACCCAATGGTACTTTGAAAATGAGCCCTATATTTTATGTTGAGGGATACATAAATTATATATGAGGCATGGCTCTGAAGTAATAAAACTGATTTCTTAATGAAAATACCAGAAACCCCTATCTAAGATAACATTTTCCTTTGAAGTAATTACTTCCCTTTAAACTAACTTTCATTTCTTAAAATATTTTTGAAATGTATCATTAGAACATGTCTTTCAACCAGTACATAAGATATATTTTTAAAAGTTTCATTGCTTTAGTAAGATTCAATGAATACTTAAGTGTTATTACTGAGTGCCGTAAAAAGATCCAAAACATAATTGCTAAGTTAAATATTAGTCACCAGACTTGATTTCAAATAAACTACACCTAAAATAAAAAAGCACTAGACTTCCTTTTCCAGTGTTAACTGACTAGAAAGTCAGGAAAATTCTCATACTTTGAAACAAGCACTATTAAAGTGTATCGGTAACATAGGGAGATTCTGGGGCCAAAAATGAGGTGAAAGCAGGAATCAAGACACGAGTGACCAACAAAGTGCCCAATAAAATACAGAACAATTGATAATCTGTTGTTCTTGAAATTCTATCAAACAGCAACACAGAATACCAGAATAACAGGAAAGAAAGCCTAGGTCCCATATCAAGATGAGAAATTTAAGGTCACAAAGCCAGGACGCTGTGTGTATCAACAGTTTCTACCTTTTATATCGCTAAGTAGTATTCCATGATGTGAATATATCACAGTCTGTTTAATCATTCAGCTAATAAAGAAAATTTTGGTTGTTGTATTTTGGGCTATTACAAATAAAGCTATTATGATCATTCTTTACAGGATTTTTTGATAAATATAAATTTTCATTTTGTGGGATAAGTGTCCAAGGGTGAGATAGCTGGCTTGTGTAGTAAGTATATGATTATTAGGTTTTCAAAAGAAACTGCCAACTGTTTCCCAGAGAGCTGTACCACTTTACATTCACACCAGAAATGTATGAGAGACCCAGTGTTACTACATCCTTGCCAGCATTTGGAGTGTCACTATTTTTTCACTTTAGCTGTTCTGATAGATTTGTATCTCATCAGTGTCTTTATCTGCATTTCCCTAGTTATTAATGATGTTGAACATCTTTATATATGTGTGCTTATTTGTTATCCATTTATCCTTCTTGTTGAAATGTCTGTTCATATTGTTTGCCCATTTTCTAATTGGATTGTTTCATTTTCTACTGTTGACAGCATTAGAATTAAGATGTTCTATTCCTCAAAAGATTACATTAAGAGCCTTGAACAGATACAGTATGGAGTACGGCAAGATATCTACAATGTATATAAGCAGCCAAAGGCTCATATATAGCATATATAAAAACTTGTAAAAATATATAAGAAAAATACAGACAACTCATTTTTAAAATGGGCAGAGACTTAAAGAGGCAATTTACTAAAGAATTCCATATAGTAAATAATCATGAGAAAGCACTCAACACTTTATTAGTAATCAGAAAAATGTAAATTTAACCCATAATAATATACCTCAACATACATACAAAAGGGGCTGAGATGAGAAATATTAACATACCAAGTACTGATGAGGAGCAGTAAAAATTTTCATAGTGTGCCGCTAGATACAACAAATTGGTACAACACTCAGAAAACACCATTATCAGTTAAAATCTTAGAAATACTTAATTTATGGTGCAGTAATTCCACCCCTTGTATTTCATTACAGAAATGCCCAGACTTATTCAACAGAAGACATGTGTAAGAATACTCATTGCAACATTATTCGCAGGAAATCCAAACTGAAGAAACCCAAAATTCAGCAGCAGAATGTATAAATTGAGGTACAGTCAGACAATGAAGCACAATAAACAACAATAAAAGTGAATGAACTCCACATAATATTGAACAAAAGAAGCCAGACACAAAAGAAGATACATACTGTATAGAATCTATAAAGTTCAAAAACAGGCAAAATTAACCATAATTTTAAGAGAGATAAAATTATAAGGGAGTTAGTGATTAAAGTTAAAATAATGGTTATCTTTGTAGTTAGTGAGAAGTTCTATATTTTCAAAACAAAATTGCTACACTTTGGTCAATGTTTCTTTTTTCTGACTGCAAACAATGTACATAGATTTATTCAAAGTAGTTTATACTATATTCTCTTATATAAATGCAATTATGAGTTATTTTTTAATTACAAACCCATGCTACACATAAATGACTACAACTAAGGAAAATTCCCAACCAAGTAATATGTAGCAAAATAGAAGCTTTTACAAAATCTATTTACCAGTCACTCAGTGAATTAGCAGGCACTTAGCATTTAATTTTTCATCTGAACTTTATTCTGGTGGTAACTAAAATAGATTTTTGTCATCCTTGAGCTTTTTCTTCCAAAGTCCTTGCCAGACCTCAAAAATTAAACAGCTCAGGATTTGATTTTAAAATAACACTATAGGTTAATTAAAAGATGATTTTTTTACAACAAAATTGTTTATCCTCTGTTTTTCACTGATTTATGCTGAACAGGTAAACCTTTTGGTGACATGATATATACACGGTAAGAATTCATGACTAAGTTGTTTAGAAACATTAATTTTTTTTTAAGATTTGAAACATATCGGAAAATTAGGTAAACACTAGAAATTTACAGATTTAGTTAAAGTAAATAATTTTATCATCGCAAAGACTAATGAAAAAATGGTATTTGCCACCCTTGGTATTATTTCACATAACTAAAAAAATGAGCTTATTATCACCTTTAAATTTTTTGGCTGAAATATAAATATTTATATTTAGGAGAATATTTATATTTAGGAGAATATTTTTTATTTCCATGTTATCTATACAAAATAGTGACAAATTAGAGTTGAAAAATATTAAGAAGTGTGTGTGTATTTGCACTGCAAATATCAAAGAAAGGTTCACTTTTTAAGGATTCAAATTAAATCACTGGCAACAAAATTTGATTTGTTACAAAGATAAAATTAAAAGCATAGCTTAGAATTAAGCAAAATGTGTCATACCTTTGGGGATTTGCCATCTGTATTTGAATATATTGGTGCTATTCTTTTTCCCTGCACTTGGCTGTCTTCTGTTTGATCACCTTCTTTCCGGTCTCTCTTATCTTCTATAGGACTTATTTTCTGGGATGTTTCTACAACAACTGTTCCCAAATTTTGAGAGATCTGAGTTTCAGAATCACTGCTTTTGAGAAAAAAAAGTGGGGAACACAAAACCCAACAAGAAGAGTTGTTAAATATATACCTCTTTTAAGTTCAAGATCAGATAATAATATAGCACACACTGAGTACATAACTGTAAGTTTAATTTGAGCACTTACTGGTTTTTGGTGGTAAGAAGAAAATTAATCCATATTTTACAAAATTATAAAATCTCATCAAGAAATTAGATTATCTAGAATCAAACGCATACCAACATCACTTCTATAGTATTTTTACTAAATCTTAACTCAGCAAGCACAAGTTTTAACAGTTGTAGGGTTGGAGTACTCACTATTTTCTAAACCGGGGCAGAAAGCTTTAACATTTCTAACGAAGTTCTCCCTTACTCTGGGACAAATTTTGAATCCCTGTGGCTTTCACCCATTTAGCTCAGCTTCATCTCTTAGGGCCATTCATCATTCAACAAAATACTTGTTGAGCATCAACCATGTACCAGGCACTTTGCTAGACATTAGAGATAAAGTAGTAAATAAATAAAGTAGATAGAAATCCCTGCTTTCATATAGCTTTCATCCTAGTGGGATGAAGGCGGACAGGTAACAAATAGGAAGTAAAACATATAGTATGCTAATAGTATGTGTTAAAAAGAAAACATAAAGGAAGGAAGATTACAAATGCTGAGGTTGAACAGAACATGCGAGTGAGCTCAATCACTTTTCCACATGGATGATCTTTTAACTACCAAAACACAGTTATACGATGCCTGATTCATCTCTAAGAAAAACGTCCCTAGCTTTTTCAAATATTTCTAATATGTATGTATGCTTTTGATATGCTTTCTTACCCTGGTCACACTTGAATGTGCTCCAGCTTATTTTGATGCAGCATTATGTTCAAAACAGTTTCATATTCCAAGTGTACTATGAGAAGTGCTTAGTAGAACTCCAGGTAAATGCAGACTAAAATTTTGAAAGTTCTCTGGCATGATTACTATACTGTAGACTCATACAGGATTTAACAAAGCCTCATAAAATATTTTTATGTACACCGTTGCAAAGTCCCATATTTTTCCCAGTGTACAGTTGAGCAAATGACATTTTATAGCCCAGCAAAGAACGCTGTAGTCTTGTGTATAACTATCTTCCCAGTCTTTTGAGATCTTTAGGGATTCTGATTCTATTTTATAAAATAGTTTCCATCTCTTTATGGATAACAGTTATGTTTCTCACACACTAGATAAATATGCTTTGCTGAACTTGTTTTTCGTATTTGAGGTATTAACAACTCCTGATTATTACCCATTACTGAATGGACATCATCGATAAAGGTAGTTTGTATAATGGGACCCACAAAATGCAGGCTGCCCCAATGGCCCAGCCCATGTCAGAAATTTAAATCTAAGTCAGCCTCATTTATGGGAAATGCCTCTGAGGGGAGGCAGAGTTTGACACCCCCAACTATACCTTTTGGAATAATTATTTTATTAAGCTTTTTATTTTCAAGAAACAAAGGCTCAGAAAAAAAACTTTGAACTTCCTTCTTACGACCCGAGAGAATTTACATAGATAACCTCCTCCAATGAGGAAGATAGAATTATAGATAACTCCAGTTTCATATGAACTAGTGTATGATCCTGGTGGATGATCCTAGTGGATGACCTACCAAGACCCCCATGATCCAAGTTCTCTCTCTGTCCTATTGTTAAAGATGGCCCAGCAAACATTTATTTTGCAAACATTTGCTTTTCTATCTCCACATGAACTGCCTTTCTTCCCTTAGAAGTCCCAAACTTCAAACCCCACATTTGTATGGAACCCTTTTATGGACAGACACAGGATCTGGCACAAATAACACCCCTTTTTACTACATAAAAGTTTTCATTACAACATCACAAGATCCAATTCTGTAATATAACAATATCACACTCAAGCACACCATATGATATTTTAGATGAAATGCTCAAATTGCTGTCCATCTCATGAGAGACATTTACATACCCTACCCATCACACTCAATGGCATTACTTCTACCAGACTTTGTGATAGGGGACTCAAGAGTTGGAAAGAGTTTAAGGTAAATTGTTAATAAGCCTAGTAAGTAAAGCATATGTTAAAGCTACTGTTTCAGAAACTACAGATGAGGTCCTTCCTGGCTCCTGGGAGAGAAAGCTGACCTCCTGGGGCACTGCTAAAAATTACTGCCTGGGGAAAAAGCGGAGGCATCCGGGACATTGTGTTCCGGGGACAGGCAGACCACCACCCAGCCCTGGGAACAGCTAACTACCCAGGACAAGAATACTACAGTTTTGTTTTATCTAATTTTCCTTGAATTTCAAAACCCCTCACTGTACCTTGTGTATTCCCCGTTACAAAAAGGCTGGCTTGAAAGAAAATGTAAGATGGTCCCTTAGGGTATGAACCCGCTGTCTTCTCAGATCACTGGCCATCTGAATAAAGTGCCCATAAAGATTCAATCCCTGTCTCTGTTTATTGGGTTCAATATGTGACAGACAACATGAATGCCAGTCTTTTCCGGTTTCACTTGTATAATAGATTTAGTCATTTCCTCCTGTTAATCTGCCTCATGTTAATTTAATTATTAGTCTAGCCAGAAGAACTTAGAAGGGTAGAAGAAAAATGAATTTTTCCATCCTACACCTCACTGTCAAGGAAACCTAACCTACCCCAATCACAGTTCTCCAACTCAGCTTTAGCTGGCTCACCTGACCCTAGAAAACAGATGTGCTAGCCTTATTAGGAAATACTCAACCTCCCAGCCAACCATGCCCTGTTTCTTCATTACCCTTCTAATGCTCTATGAAACTCTCTCTTGTCACAGTTCCCTCAGGAAGAGTGCTCCACTGCTCGTCAGGCTCTGTGAACCTCTACTCCATGGATGTTGCCCCTTGAATAAAAGGCTTCAAACTCATTACTAAATGGTATCATTTTTGTCATTTGACAGCATGCTTGGTAATACTATGCAACTACAGAAAATTAGTATAAGGTAATAACCATATTATATATTTATACATGAAGAACAGAGCTCTATTTTTCTCAGTATCTAAGTAAGTTTCTTATATTTCAGATTATGAAAAACTAAGGGAAACAGAATGTTCTGAAGTCCTTAGGCTCCACTGTGGGATTTCTAATTGTTGAAGAATTCTTTGCAGCCGAGTGATTCCTAAGAATATTCTGTCAGGCAAGAAATGCAACACTTAATCCTCACAGTGTAAGACTGAGTTTCACTGCTAAATAACCTAAACAACAACCCTGTTTTAAGAGATAGCATGTGATATGTCTCCCCAAATATGTGACCTTCTGCACATGTACTAATATGATGAAATTAGAATTATATTACTTAACTTTCATATATTTATTCATACATACATGCTCACACATGAGTAAAGTAGACCACTATATTATGAAGAATGAGGTAGTTCCAATTAGCTGAGATATAATTAGTAGCTGAAACTAGAATTTCCTCGAAGACATAAATAAGGGCTTAGTGGGTTTTAAGCTAACTAGTATTTTATCTCTAATTGCTTTTAAGAACAGGGGAAAGAAACCTTACACAAGTTAACAAAGAATGAAAATGTAGACGTCATCCTTCTTCCTCACTTTCATAAATTTGTGAATTTTTTACCTCCCTGATGATAAGGGGCTTGACCCGATAATCATTTACAACAGTGGTTCCCAAACTTGCCTCCATATTGGAATCAGCTAGAGAGCTTCAAAAAATTACTGAAGCTTGTACCTCACTCCAGAAGTTAAGATATAATTGCACTGGGGTGTGGCTTGAGCTTTGGAATTTTCATAAGATCCCCAGGTGATTCTAATATGCACACAAGTCTGAGAACCACATTTTAAGATAAGTTTCAGTTCTATGTCTAGCTTAAGAAAACTATCCAGAGACATCCTGAGGGGACCAAAGTTTTATCACCCAAAGTGTGATTTTTGTGACATTGATTTTAAGCTGGTTATTAAAAAACAAAAGACTCAGAAGGAACCTGTGACCCTCACTTTTTGTGCCTAAAGGAATTCAGAGAGAAAAACATGCTTCAGGAAGGGAACCTGAGCATATTCACCTTAGCACACATGAATTAGCACAAATATGATGGACAGGAAGAAATGCAACAAAGTCTGTTTCCTTCTGTGTCCCACTATTTCTGGATGGTCCGGCAAGAACTTGTTGACCATATGTTTGCTCTTTCTCCTACCTGTTAATTACCTACTTCCTTTGGAGTCTCAGACCCCTGCCCCACTTCTCCTTTGTCCAGAATAGCATGTAAGTCTCAACTATTCAATTCAGTTTAGGTCTCATATCTTATGATATGCCTGGCATGTACATCAGAGTAGTAAGTATTGGACATTTTCTCCTGTTAGTCTGTCTCTATTAATTGGATGATTATCCTAGATGAAAGAACTTTCTAAGTAGGAGAAAAGTTAAATTTTTTGTGCCCCCCCAATCCTAAATCTAAAATAGACCACTATTTGGGACTTCAAAAAATATTTAGGAAAATAAAGGAAATATAAGCCATTATAAAACAAGACAGAATTATGGAAGATTGTTCAATTTGTCTTCACAACTCTGGCCACATTAAACTTTCCTTCTATTTAAGTCTAAAAAAAGGTGTTCTATTATCCACTTGCCTCTGTGGTTACTGAGGTGCTTCAAGTGCATATATGAATGTATAGCCAGGGATAAGGGCAAGAAGCATTATAGATTTTTATTATTCTCCTGTTACTACTCACTAGGGGTTATTTAACTTAAGACTAGGAATCTGCAGAGCTATAACTTTAAAGAACTAAATTTTAACCACCATTCAATTAAAGTTAGTACAATGACTTTGCATAATACATACATGAAATAATTAGTGAAGATGGTTCTTAATTTAAAGGATGTTAAACAGCTTGTAGACATCTGGTAACAAGCTGAAATGGGTCATTCAAAATTTATCTAACTAAATTAAGGGGGAAAAATGTTTCTCCTCCCAGGTTGGCATGTCACAAGATAACTAAACCGACTTAGTAGGCTTGCCTGGGAATCCTTAGCTGTCAGTGGTGAATATGCAAAGGGCCAGCAAATTAAATCAACCTGCCAAACTGTCAATTTCAAGCCTCATGACTGCATGAAAATAGCATCACTGGAAGAAATCAAGCATTGCCTTCTTTTGGGTTTCCTGGCACCTATTCAAATACTCATGCAGTTGTGGCTAATTTTGCATGCAAATTTCAGTCAATAAGCTCAGAACAAGACCTCCCAAGATATTTCAAAGGATCTGACAGTATTTTTTCTGAATACCAAATCGACAGTAGTTGAAATTCAATCTCCATTTGCTTGTGCTTTACATATGCACAGTGTCCCCACCACAGAGCCAAGTTAATGAGAGCCTTACCTGCTTTCACTCACATCCTCCCAGTCCTTGTCCTTGCTGAGGTTCTCAAACACATTGCTCATAACCTTGATGGAGTGATTGAGAACAGTGTGGTAACGACCCACAGAGCGCTTTTTCTTGGCAGTTTTAAATTTAACCTTGGTAGTGGTTGTTTTACAATCATATTGTCCAGATCTCACTTGTGTGGTGGCCATCTCGGATTTAGCTTTGTCTGCTGAATGCTGCAACTTCTCCATTGAATTCATCACCTCTTCATTTTCATTTTTCAACCTATTAGCTTCTGCCACTTGTCTCCTTAGGGAAGTGACTTCTATCTCCAGCTCACTGATTTTTTCTTGAAGATCAGCTCTGTGTTTTTCTACATCTTTACTTCCCTTTTGTAGCTGTTCTAGTTCTTCTTCTCTGGCCTCTGCATTTTCTTGCTGCTGTTTTAAGAGCGATTTCAGGAAATCATTTTCTTTCGTTAATTTTTTATTCCCTTCTTGTAATTTTCTTGACCTTTTCTCAAAAGATTTTAGACGATTTTCCAACTCAATGACCTAAACAGAAGAGTTTTATTGATTCTCTTAAAAGTCCCAAACCATAACCCATTATATTTTATTATCATTTCTTACTTAAGTAAATAAAATTACATTAAGCACAGGGACAATATAAACCTAAACTACTTAATTTCTAAATAATTCTCAGGTAGTACAGATAAATACATTCTAAAATGTGATCATATATCTGTGGAATAAAGGACAGATGGTAAAAGAAGTTAAAATTCTATACAAAGTGACAGAGAAGTAAGTATGCTAATAAAGTTAGTGGATTTTTCTGAGATTCTAAACGCTTTGGCTATACAATCTATTCATTGTGAATAAATTTTTTTCATAGAAAACCAATTTATACAAAATAGGTACATAGAGGAACTTTATTAATAAAATATAATTTTTTTCAATACTTAACAGTCATATGAAAAAATGATGGCCAAAATAAGAAATAATTTATGAAGAATGCTTATTTCTAAATTTTAAAAATGTAATTTTAGTAGTAGTCATGGGATCTTTAGTTTACACAATAAAGGAACATTTTACCAAAAAAAGTCTAACACATTTAAATTATAATTATTTCAAGGTTGCATATGAAATTTTTCATTTACTTCAATAAACAATGTTTATTGAAAGACACAAAAATGTTAACAGCCTGACTTTAAAAATTTCAAAAACTACTTGGAAAGACACTTGCATTCATTCATCGGTCTGACAAAGGATAAAATTTAAGTGCCGTAAGTCTAGGAAAAAAAGAAAGAGCAATTAATTCTAAGCCATGAGTTTCACTGAAGAGATTTCAGTTTAAACCTTGAAAAATAATCACTATTGTTTGGAAAGTAAATTTTACCATTTATAAAAGAATTTTATAGCCATGACCTCTTTCTGATCATCTCAAAAACATGTGAGATGAGTAGAGCCAACAGTTGTCTTCCCAGAAGAGGAAATGAGACTCTGAAAAGTTAAGTAACACACAGAGGTAAGTATTTACTGGTTTAAACTGGGATTCAGACCAGGATTTTGTAGCCCTCCTACTATTACGCAAGCCATACAGGGGAGGAAGAGTTACCCAGGTATACAGAGTGGGGCGAAAGCAGGTTTACAGTTGCGAATGCATGAAACACATTTTATTCTTGTATTATTATTTTAAATGTAAAATGTTGAAAAACATTATAAACTGGTATTTACTTTCAAAACAAAATTCTGCAAAAGAGAAAATATTTTTGATGTACTAACAACTAGTGATTTAAAATAGTATTTCAGAAATACACAAGATAAAACTTATGATGCATATTCTTAAAACTTTCCAGTTTACTAGGCTTTACTTACGATGGCGAAGTTTCCTAAACATGAGTTTAAGTCATCTCTGATTTACCTATCCTTCTGTGCCCTCTCTTCTTCTTGTGAGTTCAACACCCTTCATTTAATTCACAGTCATTTACTGATTAGTTATCCTGTCCTAGAAGACAAATATTTCCTAATACAATATAAAGAATCTCAGTGAATTTTAATCACTTTTTCCCTAGTACGTTATACTCACCTACTATTGGGCCTATGTCTTTAAAGGGCTTACTCTTGACCTTAAATAGAAGTATATGAAAAAGTTTTTACTAGGCTACTATAGACAACCTCTGTGTATTTCAAGCCAAAAATATCTCTTGTTCCCTCTCAATGGAAATACGTGTTTGAAGAGCTGGACAATGTGACAAAAAATACAGTGTTCAAAAATACATGAACTCTGGCTGAAACTTTTTTATCTCTTTCCAATCACTTGATCTCCAAATTTTATTCTCCACGTAGTAAAAAATACTACAAACAAATAAGGAATATCACTTTTTACAGCCTTTTCAGTTCCAATGGTCTTCAGTCACTGCCCAAAATGGTATACTTGTCATAAAAACACTTAAAATATTTTATTGTGTTAGATTTCAGGGTGATGTAAGATAACTACATATTTTTTAATGTATTTTGTGCAAATAATCATGCCTTTTTAAAAACTCTGGCTTTGACAGTGGTAGTGAAATGAGGTGTAGAGTCGGGGGCGGGGCAGGAAGAAGAAGGGTGTCACAGAATATTCCTCACAAACCATGGTTTTGCGGGTGGGAGAGGTGGATGGTAGGATTAAGATACTTTACATGTCCATGGCAAACTGGTAGCTAGCTAATAACTGTGTTACTGCCTCAGGGCAAAAGGTGTGTACATGACTTTCAGACTGTATCCTGACTCCTCAGGTAGCCAGTGGAGACCCCTGCATCACTGCTTGCCCTGACGGAAGATGGCGGCCAAGACAAGGTAGAACATTACAGGGACCTGGCAAATGTAGCTCACTGTGGGAAGAGCAACATGGGACGTCACGTAGGAAGCCCTGGGTCAGCATTTAAAACTAAGGGCAGGCAGCCGTGAGGGAGCTGCCATGTGGTTTGGAGAGAGCCATGATGTGGCAGTTAGGCAATTTGCAGTGAAGCTGGTCCGCAGTGAGAAGGGAGAAGTAAGCAAGCCCCTGTGTAGTTTGTAGTCGGGACTCCATGACGGGGCCTGGTGGAGAAAGGAAGGAAACCTACTGCTGCTCTGATCGTGCCCACTCGAGCTGACTCAGAAGCCATCGGGGACCCTGTCTTGCAAGACTCTGGCCTGTTGCCTCACAGACCCAGACTCGATCTAAACTCTGGACTTGGGACACACTCTCTCAGGACTTGTGCCTGTCCTAGACTTCATCATGATCCAGTGTAAGATGGCACATGCTTTCCTGGACTATTACATGGAGGATGACAAGAACATACCCCAGATCCTGAAGGAGAGAGTTGCTACCAGACTGTTTACACAGCCAGCATAAGCACAAATAAGGATATGGAGAAATTTGGTGGCTTTTGGCTTATAGCCATTTGGGGAGCAAGGGAAGTGCTGGGTCTTGTAGAATAACAGGGCTCTGAGCATAAGTGCTCTCAGCACCCCCAAGGTTGGAATTTTGTAAATAAAAACCTGTTTCTTCTAACATTAATTGTTAGGTCATACACCAAGGTGCTCTGTGAATGGGCCCCTATCTGCTCAGTTACAGTAGTATAAAAATAACAAAAAGCAGTGTGGTCTATTGGAAATTTAATTTTGAGTCCAGTTTGGGTATCACTTCCACCTGTGGTTGCTTTCCTTGGTAAAATATTTAAACTATTTTCCCTTTAGTTTTTTCATCTGTGAAATGGAAATAGTAACATTCATCATGCAGGTTGTAAGTGTTACATATAATGATATAACACAATTCCCAGCAGACAGTACATTCTACAATTTATCATCATCATCATCACCATTATCATCTCTATTACTATTCTTCCTAACAAGTTATTTAATGAAATTACTTGAGCTGAAATACAATTACTTGTATTAAATATTGTTGAACTAGCTATTAAATCAACTTTGTACTTTTGATTAAAATATAACATGTTACAAAAAAATGTAACAAACACCTTAAATTTAGGATTGCAATTTTGGATACTGGCAACGTATTTTTTTCTTTTCATCAAAATCCATTTAAATTGGGGCACAACTCATGAAAATTTTATATATCAATGGAAAAATGTGTGTTAAAGTGTGTTATGTGTAAAGTATGCTAACTCCCTAATGTAAATCAATGTTTAATCATAAGAGCTGGCCAAATTTATTTGCACTTACATTTAAAATGGAAGACAAATAACAAAACAGAGAAGCTACTTCCAAAGACTTTGAAGGGAAAAGTCCATAGAACACATTAAAGTGTTATTCAAGATACACTCTCAAAAATTGTTGTTCAACTGATTTTAAATCTCCAAAAATAGAAAGGAAAATTTGAATATATATTTTGAGAATGGGAGTCCAGGGATTTGTTAAAGACATTGTTCCACATACTGTAAATCAATTTAAGTCCATACTTCTCCTCCAGTACTGAAAATGTTTTAAATTTAACAAAAAGAAAGCTCCTTTCAAATCAAACGAAACACGTGATTTGTGAAGTGTGTGTAGGATGTGTGCTTTTCTAGGGGTACCTAGACTGGACAGTTTAAACCCTAATAACCTCCTTTTGACTTAACTCATAAAGACCCCCATCTCCTAATTCAGTCATATCCTGAGACATTAGGAATCAGAACTTTGACATAAGAATGTGGGGCACACGATTCATTCCATAACAGTGTTTAATGTTAATATATTATTTTTAAAAATCTACTTATAGGCTTCATTTCTAGTATGCACAAATATTGTTTTCATGTTGTTATAATCCTTTAAACCCATTCTGAATAAATTTCATATAGGTTGTGAGGACATAAAAGTAATTTTTCTCCCATCTTCTAAGTGCTTCTAGCTGGGCTAATAATCAAATTAACAGACACAGCTTAACAGGAGAAAATCAAATTTTAATATGCATGCATGGGGACTTCACATAAGCATGAAAATTGCACAGACAGTGAGGCAAAATGAGGTATATATGTCATTTTGGACAAAGGAGAAAGGAGGGAAGAAGCCTGGGATTTCAAAGGGGAAACAGGCAATGCGCGGGTCGCTGAGATAGCAGCAAAGAAATCCTTGCTGGGCAACTCAGAAATAATGGGACAGAGGGGAAAGTTAGTGAGCAGGTATGTCCACAGATCCCTCCTGCCCACCAGACTTAAGCCACATGTGCTAAAGTAAATATGCGACAAGGTGATTATGCTAAGGCTCCCTTCCTGAAGCAGCATTTTCTATCTGAAGGTCTTTAAGAAGAAAAAGTAGAGGTAAAAGAAAAACAAAGACAAACAAACAAACACAACAACCCTATTCCTGAGTTTGTTGAGCTTAAAATGGTTTCAGCTTGAAATGATTTGCATTCCAGGGTGGCACATTCTGGGGAGATCCCCACAATATACATCTGCTTAAAACAGGTAACTCTGACTAAAAGGGGTTAAATCATGAGTCATACAATTACATTCAGTTAATATAAAAAGTGACAAATTAGTATGTTAATTTGACATATGGTCCAATGAAAATAATTCCTGTTGGCTTTTTAGGATTTAAATGGATTTCTGAATCCACTGCAGTAGTGGTCATTTATGGCAGCTGGAATGAAATTGAGAATTTCTTTAGAGTTTCTACCCCAAAGCAGTAAGTAGTAGGTTAGTATTACATATCCATAGAGATAAAAATTATATAAAACCTGGCAAACAAAAATATCATTTTGAAACAAAGAAGGTAAGCTAGAATAAAGTGTATGACATTCTAGCTGGCAGTGTATACATTATTTCAATTACTCATGTTACCTTAAGAGAAATGAATGTGAGCATTTGTTCTCTATTATTATGTTAACCAGATAATGGTCATTCAGTAACGATGGAATGACAGCCTTTGTTACAGGACCATGTGGCAAGTGTTAGAAGCAGAAGAAACCCTGTCACCTGTTGTAAATCACTGCATTTCCTACAAGGCAGTTTGCAGATGGAGAAAATGCAGGTAGCCAGATTTATATTTTGGTTTATATATCTGTACAATGTCAGCTTTATCTAAGTATTGTGTAGCCAAATAACAATCAGTTATAAGAATAAATCTGTTTAAAGAACATTTTCTTTGTAATAATTTAAAAAACTACTCAACCAACCCTATTGAATTTAACTTGGTAACAACGTATTTATACACATCAATATAAATTAAGTATAAAATTGTAAATATAAATATTAAGATTTTTAAAAAACATTTTACTATTAATGACAGGCATGAGCTAAAGTAACTACAGGGTCTTATTTACATGGATGGTTCTATTAAAACAGGGATAACTATACTAAATCATATGGGTACAAATTTTCATCCAAAATGAGATGAGTCATTATATTTTTCAAGTTTGAAATTATAATTATAAACATATTTAGCTGAAGCTAAAGCTGTCTCATATTTTTTAGTTTAAATACTATAAATTCATATGCTTGCTAAAGTGTAACAGTCTCATATGTCCAATTTTAAAGTGAAACTGCTGTTACAACCAATTAACACATACTACAAATTTTTATTTCTATTGCTGTCATTCTCATTTCATCTTTGAAAATATTTTTAATCTATGTCAACAGAAACACAAGTATTTCCCCATTTATTTCACTAACATTGATTTTTTTTACCTCATTTTGGCAAGCCAATAATTTTGAATTATGAATTTAAATTAAGGATTCACACAAGGTTTAAGTTCATGCACCCTCATTTTAAAATATAATCCTTTATGTTAAAATTCAGATTTAACTTGCTCAGCTCAATATCTTAAAGATTAGACTACCTTCTGTAATGTCTGCTCCAACATTTCTTTCCCATTCTTCTCTGGAGTACTCTTCTTGACCCCATCATCTTCACCACATCTGAAGAGTTGTTCTGGTGGAGAATAAATAATATATTTTGGTACCTCATATACCGCTAAAATGCTGTCCTTTCATTTTAAGGAAATGCGTTCTATGGTTTCCCAATGATGAATAATCTAGTCTATTTTATTGTTGAGTATTTGGCCAATAAATAAATGTTGACTTTTTTAAGATTTTCAGTCACATAATTATGTGTCTTCATAGAGTCACATTTCTTTTTGCAGTGTAAGATTTTCTAAGGTACAACAGATGTGCAGGTTAACAATGCTGTACTTTTATTCCTATTTTCATTCTTTTGTAGACTTTGCCCCCTTTGCCTTAAAAGCAGAATTCATTGCTTTTTCTTTATCTACACAGGTCACTACCAGTTTTGTTCTCTGGATCTTCCTCCCTGCCAGGAGGATCAGAGTGACGCTGAACAAAGCAAACAGTAACAGAACTAGGGTGGACTAAAACTGTAACATCCCCTATCACGCCCCCTGCTTTTTTTCATGTAAAAGATCATGAATTGGGCAGAGTCAACCATAAAAATCACATTTCCAGAAAAACGGTGACTTTATAACAAATAAAGACTCTGGTAATGAATGAAGTTATTTCTAGAAATCATTCCTATACTCACCAGAAATTTGACTTTGAAAGCTTTTCAACCAAGCAAAAATATACAAGCAACATATTAACTTTTAAAAAATCATAAAACTTCAGTTGAAATACATTAAAACCTATAGATAATATTTTTGTTATCAGATAAATTACTGTGACAAATTTAACTACTGTTTTCTTATGGAATTATTTTTGGGATATAATATTTCTCAAAGAATAAAAAGGGTGCAAAAAAAGAATATATAAATCTAAAAGTACACATATCTGTGTTAGAGTGAAATGTTTTTGCTTCAAAGTATGCCTGGCTGCTGTAGGTCAGTGTAAAACTTTGATTTATCAACAAAGGAAAAAAACAATATTATTCTCTGTAGAGTAGAAATCCTCTTGGTATAAACAGTGACTAACAAGTTTGTTAGAGTGAATTAGGCATTTCTTTTGTCTTCAAAACATGACATATCCAATTAAAACTTCTGTACTCATGAAATAAATAGAACACTATCCTAAGGATAATAAAAGCTAGAAATAGGTAGAATTTGCCACCTGGGGAATATGTACCTTTACCTTGATAATAATATATTGGTTCCCAAGTTTCATTTCTAGTCCCCTAACACCATGGTGCTGAATTCATTTACAATACCCTTTCAGCAATATAAAAATAATATGCAAATACAATTCATCTGTTCTAATCATTTAAATATCTGCTATAGTTCTAAGCGTGATATTTACTCTCAAAAATATGAAGAAAATAAGAATGCAGAGAGCTAACAATAACTAAATAACTCCATTAAAAATAAAGGCTGAAGACTGATTTAAAAATAAATTTGGTTGCTGCTTTGTGCTCCTGGGGTATGTACCAGGCCCACTGGTGGTCTGGTTGACTGTGCTTACTTGTGGTTGTTTGCTAAAAAGTTTATTTCTCACAGTTGTGGATTTTATAAAGAATATTCAAGTAGATACAGCCAGGCATGAAGAAAAGAAAGAAATCAACTCTCTGTCCTTGATTCTTTTTCCTGTCAAGCATTTCAGGATTTGGAAAATGAACAAAGAAGAGTAGTTAGAAATACACATTTCTATTTTTTTCCTATGGTGGAAGTCACCTTACTGGAGATTTATTTATTTTAATTTATTTTATTTTTATTTTAGAGAGAGGAAAAAGTAGAGAGAAAGAGAGGGAGAAAAACATCGATGTGAGAGAGAAACATCGACTTGGTTGCCTTCTGCAAGTGCTCCAACGGGGGACCGAGCCCACAACCCTAGCATGTGCTCTGACTTGGAATCAAAACCGTGTGATCTTCAGGTTTGCAGGATGACACCCAACTGAGCTGCACTGGCCATGGCTGGAGATTTATTTTTAAAATTTTATTGCGTTTGCTTCCTTTCATTTTTATTACTATAAAAATTCATTCTGACTTATATTCTTTCTCAGAGTTTCATCTCTACTATTTTTCTTAACTTTTAACTTTGCTTATTCACAGTTTAAATTTATTTTATGCTAGCTTCTATGGTTTTCCTTTTCTCTTAATTCTTTTGGATTACATTAAAAATTAATCTAAATCGATCTGGTCAAGATAGTGGTAAATGTGGTACTTGCATCCTCCCACATCAAAATTACCACTAAACTACAGAACAACTAACATTCAGAACTGCCTGAAGTCTGACTGAACACAAGTCCTATAATTAAGGATATAAAAAAGAAACTACATTAAGACTAGTAGAAGGGGAAAAGACTCAGAATGTGCTGGTCCCTCACCCACATGTGGTGGTTAAAAATCAGGAGGGATGTCTCAGCTGCAGAGGTTCCCCTGAGGAGCTAGGGATCACAGACCCATACGAAGCCCCCCAGTCCAGGGTTCCAGTGCCAGGAAAAGAAGTTCCTATAACTTCTGGCTGTGAAAATCAGCAGGGATTGTAGTTGAGTGAAAGGAAGAATTGCTGAAGTCCAGGCATTCCTCTTAAAGGACCCCCACACAAAATTACTGGGACTGACTCACTCGCTCTGAGCTCCAGTGTGGGACAGAAGCTTGAAAGGCACCAGGGACATAGGGGGAGGAACTGAGTGGTCTGGCTTTGGGGCATCAGTTGGAGGGGCAGCTTCCTCCTAGACAGAAGTGCTGGCAGAGGCCACTGTTCCTTTGCTGAGCCCTCCCTGCCCAGAGTTGGACAAGGGGCACTATATCTGAGTCGCCATCAACCAGGCTCACACTATTTGCCCCACCCTAGTGATAACCTGAGATTTCCAACCCCACTCCCCCATGCACACACAACTTTGGGGCCCACCTAGGCTGTTTCCAGTGGCTTTTACATATAAATTGTCTACCTTGGCTCATGCTGCGGACTTGACTAAAATTTCTGAAAGGTTCACAAACCGCAAACAAGTAGTATTTGGCCTTGGCATATCCCGTACCTCTTTCTAAGTGGCCCCAGGCCTGGCAGTACTGGCAGCCAGCCTCAGTTCACAGCATGTCCTTTTCTGGGCACCTCTAAGCCTAGCACAAGCAGCAACCGTCTGCAGGTAGCTCTGGAGCTCATGCTGGGTGGCCACAGGCAGGGCACAGGAGGCAGCTGACCTTTCACTGCACCTCCTACAAGGGCTCAGAGTCAGTGCACCCAGTGATCAGCTTCAGACCAAACCACAGCACTACCCTCCATTAGTGACACACTCCATTAGTGACACACTCAAGGGGCAAAATCGTTGGGCACCAGAGCTCCACTGAAGCGAGTCCTGCTCTGTCAGGTTGGCCCCAGCACAGCAGCTCCTCCTCCACTGCAGTTGAGCCGCTCCTCACAGTCCAACAGACTGCGGGTAAATCCCTTCCACTGACATGCCAACAGCCTTGATTTCGTTAGGATGGGGGCTGGTTATCCTAGAAACCAACAATGTGATCGCAGTTTTGGAATTTTCAGCCCCATACTTGGGACCTCCAGGGGAAAGGGAAGGGGGCTAAAAATTGAGTTCAATCACCAATGGCCAGTAATTTAATCTAGCATGTAATGAAGCCTCCTAAATATTGCTAAATGACTGACTTTGGAGGGCTTCTATGTTGGTGAATACAAGGTGCTGGGAGAGAGCATGGATGCTCCATGTTCCTCCCACTCACACCTTGCCCAGTGCATCTCTTCCATTTGGCTGTTCTTAAGTTGCCTCCTTTATAATAAACCAGTAATAGTAAGTAAACTGCTTCCTTAAATTCCATGAGCCTTTCAAGCAAATCTTCGGAACCTGAGAAGGAAGGGGTTACAGAAATACCAATTTTTAGTAGGTTGGTCAGATATACAGATGGTGACCAGGAACTTATGACTGACACCTGAAGTGAAACAGTCTTGTGGGGCTGAGCTCTGAACCTGTGGTTCTCTGCTAACTCTGAAGTTTGTGTCAGAATTGAATTGAATTAAACTGTAGGATACTGAGTTGACATTTGGAAAATTGGAGAAACTGGAGGAAAAAATTCACACATTTGGTATCACAAGAGTTATGAATAAAAACTCATAGTTTCCTAAGCAAGATAAAAGCAGATCAGCCCACTATACTTAGAACCTACTTTCTCTGAGAAGTAACCCTCAGCTAATGAAAAATGAAGTCCCCTTTCTAATGGATGAGTTGGAAGAGCAAGAAATAACTCCTGCTACTGATGGACAGGAGAGAATCTCAGTCTTTAGATGACCATAGTGTTTAGCATATCTTTGTTGAAACCCAACCCATTAATCAAAAGAAGTAGGCCATTATTGTTACAAGCCACAATTATTCTAAAGGGACAATGAAATTACATATTGTTCATGAATTACAATGATGGTTTGACTTGACTTTTCAACTTAATAATGTGATAAAGAGATATGTATTCAGTAGAAACTGAACTTTGATTTTGATCTTTTCTGGACGAGCAATATGCTGTATGATACTCTCTTGTGATGCTGGGCAGCAGCAGCGAGCAGAGGCCCCCAGTCAGGCACAAGATTACGAGGGTAAGCACCTCTGCAATGCACTGTGTTGCCAGTGTCTTTTATATACTGAGTTCTAAGCAAGTTTATGGTAGGTTAGGCTAAGCCATAATGTTTACGTTAGGTGTATTAAATGAGTTTTTGACTTCATATTTTCAACTTATGAAGAGCATCTGTGTCTTTTTCTAGGAAAAGAGGTAAGAGAATAGAAGAATAGATAGGTTTTTAGGGGTTTTATTTTTGTTTTTTTCTTCATTGTAAACTATACTCAATAAATAAGCTTCTCTGACTAAAAAATAAAATATATTTAATCAAGGGTCCTCAATTCTGTTTATTCATGAGGGTTGGTAAGGGAAACTTCAATATGTTACCTCTAATTCTTCTAGCTAGCTAGGGGCAAGAGTAGCACCCTCTTGTTACTTTTATGGTATTCCTTCAACTCATCATTTTTTAATATTTTAAATAATTTATTTTCCATAATCAAGTGTTTTAGTACATCTTCATTATTATTTTTACATTTAAATTAGTTTTGTAAAGTCTAACATTTTAAATATATTTCATTGATTAGGCTATGACAGTTGTCCCATTTTTTCTCCCCTTTATTCCCCTCTGCCCTGCACTCCCCCTCCCACCTGCATTTCCCCACCTTAGTTCATGTCCATGGGTCATGCATATAATTTCTTTGGTTTCTCCATTTCCCATGCTATTCTTAACCTCCCTCTGTCTATTTGGTACCTATTATTTACGCTTCTTATTCACTGTACATTTTCCCCCATTCTCGCCGCTTCCCACCCCTGCTGATAACCCTCCATGTGATCTCTATTTCTGTGATTCTGTTCCTATTCCAGTTGTTTGCTTAGTTGGTTTTGCTTTTTGTTGTTTTAGGTTTGGTTGGTGATAGTTGTGAGTTTGTTGTCATTCTACTGTTCATATTTTTGATCATCTCCTTTTTCTTAGGTAAGTCCCTTTAACATTTCATATATTAAGGGCTTGGTGACGATGAACTCCTTTACCTTGACCCTATCTGGGAAGCACTTTATCTGCCCTTCCATTCCAATTAAGAGCTTTGCTGGATAAAATAACCTTGCACGCAGGTCCTTGCCTTTCATCACTTTGAATACTTCTTTACAGCCCCTTCTTGCCTTTTTTCTTTTGAGAAATCAGCTGATAGTCTCATGGGAACTCCTTTGTAGGTAACTGTCTCCTTTTCTCTTGCTGCTTTTTAACATTCTTTCCTCTTTAACCTTGAGTAATGTAATTATGATGTACCTTGGTGTGTGCTTCCTTGGGTCTAACTTTTTTGGGACTCTCTGAGCTTCCTGGACTTCCTGGAAATCTGTTTCCTTTGCCAGATTGGGGAAGTTCTCCTTCATTATGTTTCCAAATAAGTTTTCAATTTCTTGCTCTACCTCTTCTTCTGACACTCCTATGACTGGGACTTGGAATATTTAAAGTTGTCCCGGAGGTACCTAACCCTCTGATTTTTTTGAATTCTTGTTTCTTCATTCTGTTCTGGTTGAATGTTTATTGCTTCCTTCTGCTCCAAGCCGTTGATTTGAGTCCCAGTTTCCTTCCCTTCACTGTTGGTTCTTTATACATTTTCCTTTATTTCACTTTTCATAGCCTTTACCTTTTCCTCCATTTTGTGACATACTCAACCATTTCTGTGAACATCCTGAAGAAGATACAAGATACAAGCAACAGTGTTTTGAACTCTGCATCTGATACGTTGGCTATCTCTTTATTGTTTAGTTCTATTTTTGGAGCTTTGATCTGTTCTTTAATTCGGGTCATAATATTTTGTCTCAGCATGCCTGTTAAGGGGTGGAGCCTTAGGTATTTGTCAGGGTGGGTCAACCTATGTCACTGGGTTGTGGTGCTGTACGTGGGGGTAGAGTCTGAGAGGGTACAGTGCTGCTCAGCTTTCAGTGGCCCTCAGTCACTTCCTCTGTTACCCACAAGCAAATAGGGCCCTTCTGGTTCTGATTTCCAGGTGGTTGGGTTTGTGTACATTCTAGGACCTGGTGGGTCTCTCCAAGGAACTCTCCTGTGAGGCTGGGAGTTTCTCCTGCCACCTCCTCCCCCACAGGTTTTTCCAGTCAGAGATTTTGAGTCTTTATTTCCTTGCACTGGAACCTGGGTTGTATGGTCTGTCTCACTCCCTAGTCATTCCTCCCAGTTTATTTGAACGCAAATGTGGGACCCCCCACTCTGCCAGCCACCTCGCAGTGAGTCCTCTTTACCCGGCTGCCTGTCTCTGCCACTCCTACCAGTCTGTATGAATGTTTCTTCTTTAACTCCTTGGTTGTGGGACTTCCACACAGTTCAATTTTCTGGAAGTTCTCATTACTTTTTGTTTTTAAATTTATTGTCCTTCTTTTGGTTGTGTGAGGAGGTAAAGGGTATCAACATATACCTCAATCTTGGCCAGAATTCAAGTTTAACATTTTTATTTGTGTTTCTAGTTTCATGTATATTTCACATCACAAAAAATTTATTTTTGTTTCAACCAACTTCAACATCATTCTATGCTCCTAATATTAATCCTTTTGATTCTTTAAATACTATTTCTTAATCTTAAAAGTCCTATGTTTAATCTTCTATTGCATTAGTTAATATTTATGGATATATATATTTTTATAGCAACTCAAAGAAAGCATGACCTTAAGCATAACAGCAGCAAGCAAAAGATTACACACATGCACACATAAAGAATACATTTTATATGTGTGACATATATAGAATACTTTGAGGGCACAAAAGAAAAAGTGAATAAAGGTATAGGACAAGCGAATATGCCACCCTAAAATACGCCTCTCTGGCATAAGAATTAATTTGAGCAGATGAGTTTTAGAAACAGCAGACAGAGGGGAAGCTCAGACAACATAGAAATTCACCTTCTGTAAGGGTAATTTACATTTATGAAGTAAATCCCCATTTGTAAGGGTATCTCCAGCTGGTACCAGGAAGAGAAGGATCCCTAAAACACCAGAAACTCATCAATGAAGAAGGTACTGATTTAACACCACATAATAAACCTTACTCTTTATTAGCCTATTTTTTCCTAGTCAACTTCCCACTAGCTTCCTCTATTCCCCTCATCCCTTCATTTTTTGTTTCATCTGAAGATGGAATTTAATCCCCAATTCCAAGCCACTGCCTTGGGTTATTTATTGCCCCAAGTGAGTATCTCCCATATATGAGGTCTATCCAGAAGGTATCCAGCCAGGTAATATGAAAAATAGAGGCATTTATTGAAGAAAATACAAGATACAAGCAACACTGTACATAGGAAAATGACACCTCAATCCTCTTCAAAGTAGGCACCTTGTGACCTCACAGACTTACCATCATCAGCCCCATTATATTTTCCTGAATCTTATAGATGGTCTGCAATCTCTTCCTTTTCGATGGTGATTTTAGTTTTGGGAAAAGCCAAAAGTCCCAGGGCACCAAATCTGGGCTGTAAAGGGGCTGGGTCATCTTGGTGATTTGATGTTTTGCCAAAAATTCTGTATAATACATGATGCATGAGTGGGTGCATGGTTATGGTGAAGGTGCTAGTCACCAGCTTCCCAAAGCTGTGGCCTTCTGAATCATCCAAATAGTTTTTGTGGAAAAATGTTCAATTTAACACAAAATTTGATGCAGATTCATTGCTCTACTCACTCAGTCATTTTGAATGCAATGGCCACACCACACATGCTCATTCAACGGTGTCTACCACACTGACTTACAAGTACAGTGAAGTCGTCATTGTTCACGCATGGGTATTCCAGTCCACGCTCCTTGGCGGCCAGGTTATATCGATGTTGCACAAACCATTCTCATTATATTAACAATGGCTGCACTTTTCTCGGATAGACCTCATGTTATCTATATGCCATATATATGCTAATGTATGTGTTTTTTTAATCTTATGAATTTTTCTTTTGCTACAGAGGAGCCAGTTGCAAATTTAGAAGAGTAGAGGGAAAATTATTTTTTCCTCCTCTACAAAGGCTTCAAATAGGAGATCACATTCTAATCTAGTCATTAAAGGCTTTTCCAGAAGATGAGGAAGTCTTTTTCAGAAGAACTGACAAGGAAAGAGGGGAGTACTATGCATAATGGTTCAGAAGTGTTCAATGGTAAAGCACACATGGGGTTTTATCTTGTCGATTATTCCATCCCAAGATAGAAAAACAAGGCTAAAAATATGAAAGGTAAGGCTAAAGAGGTAGGCCAGAGCTGTATTACAGTGCTTTATCCTGTATCTCTATGAAGTCACTAAAAAAGAGAATAGTATGAGATTGGGACGTCTGCTCACTGACATCCAAGAAGAGGACCAGAAGGAATGGTCTTGTGCTAGATCAGATAGTAAGTATAAGTGGTGTGAAGCAAAACTGCATTCTGACCTTCCCTTCTTTATAAAATGTGTTGCATAGATTTAGAAACTTATTTACTCTCTTTAAATTTGTAGGTACTTAAGTATACCCTCAATATATTAATGACTACATAATTAAATTATGGACATGAAGAATTACTTAAGATTAATTATTCTAAGAATTAAATAATGTTTTGACACTTTTATTTGTTTTTAAAAAATTTTGGCTGCATTTGAAAAAACCTGAATGTCCCCCCTATTCATCTAGGAGTTAAAGTCTTAGATGAGAAGACTTTCAAAGTCTTGTATACTTCAAGGCCTGATTTTTTTTGATCATGTCTTTTTCGTATGCATCCATCTGCAAGCTTTTCTTAATAGTAAGTAAACTTGAGCTGTTTGCCAGAAATTCTAAGCTCAATTTTTATGCTACTCAACTTCTGTGAAAGTCCCAGTGGTTTCTTTTCATGTAATATTTATTAAGGGCAATCTGAAATTTACAGTCCACTTTTTCTATCTTAGATACTTTATTCCTGGATTAAGCCAGACCATCTAGAAAGTCACATATTGTAACATATATAACTGCCACAGCATACTTTTTTTTCATTGCTTTATACTTTTCTACCACATTATGCTAGATTATTATTCAGTAAATGCTTTCTTCCTCCTCCTCTACCTTCATGGGACAAGTATAGACCCTGTTTTATTGATGTTGAGCTTGACCAAATGAGTTGCTTTGACCAAAGGAATGTGGGTATAAATGAGAATGCACCCAGGATAAGCCTATAAATTAAGTCAGTTTCTGCTCTCCCCTTGCAAGTTTCCAACACTTTGTAAGGAACATGCCCTGGCAGTCACCACCCTCTTCAGCCTTGCCTGAGATCGAGATATGTAGAGCAGTGTCAACTCAGTATGTAGTCTGAAGCTGAGATGTCCAAGTCGAGCAACAGAATTGTAGCCTGAAGCATGTCTGCCCCAGCTGACCTGCAGAAACTATAAGCAAGAAACCATTCCTGCTATCTTACCAACCCTCTTTCCCCTGGATCCAATCTTCCACTCTCTTTGAGTTTCAAAACTCTCCCAGCTCCATCTGTTACCTAATTTAAGGCTTTCCTCCTTTTCTGGTTTTAGGCCTTGTTTCTAAGTCCTGGGTTAGTACTTAGGCCTAGAACATTGATGCTCAGCTTAGTTCTAACTCCTTTTGGACCTGAACCACGTTGGAACTGTGCTATTCAGCTTCTGGCTGATTCCTTTGGAATCAGGCTGTTCTCACTGGAATAGTGCTTGTATTTAGCCTGCAGGTTGTTTGGGCCTTTGCTCTAGAGAAAGGGCCTCTGAAAAACAGGATTCCAATCACCTAAACACTTTGAGGGTATACCAGCCCACCCCACACACAGGGCCCTCAACCAATTTTATGTTTAAAAAAGGTGGTCCATCCTCATGTGAATTTATAACTAAATGGACCAATGTGACCAAAAGTAATTTAGAATAACAATAACCATTATGGGGAACTTTTGAAATCACCAAACTTACTTTTCTTAAAATCAAATTGGATAATCATAGCTCTGCAATTTGCAAAACTCAATGGAATGCCTATTTTGACTAGTATTTTGAGGCTTCCTAATGTTACTTGGAGGCTAATATTAAATGTTAACAGGAGTCTAATATTGCTTCTTTGAAATATAAAATTTTAAGACTAACTGAGGCAAACTAATGATTAAAGAAAAACAAAAAGGTTTTGAAGTCTCATGTTCCTCTTCTCCTGCACCACTGTCCCTTGGCTTCTTCCTATCAGGCTCCACCTTCAGTCCCATTAAAATGAAGCCCGTCTGAGAATGAAAAGGTTAAAGCCCCAATATCTTATATTCTCTAAAATAGGCCTGAATAATACACAAAGATTTCCTCAAAGTAAATGAGGATCCCCACAGTTCTGCTGAGAAATTTAATATAGTCATTCAAACTTATTAACCTAGTTTCTCTGACTTATTTTAGGTATTTCACAGGCTTGTCCATGAAGTCCAGGTTCAGCATTGGATGAAAACTGCTAATTCAAAAAACCCTGGAAGGTCTCTAGAATTACTACCAGGAGACTATCTCATTGACTTCTTATACGATCAGGCAAAAGAAATCGCTAACTGCCATCACTGGGCAATTCCTAAGGCTTTCCCAAAGCCTGTTGTTTGGAATGAAATTCAGACTTGTTCACAAAAGTCTGATGAACCTCTTCATGACAAATTGACTTCAGATTGTTTTCCAAGAAAATTCATGTCTTCTTTCAGATGCTGATTCCACTCAGGTAGCTTTTAACTGTATGTTTATTAACAGGCTGAACCAAGACTTTTTCTTTTATTGGATTGGCCAAAAAGTTCATTTGTTTTTGTTTTTTATCTGTAAGATGATTCTAGTAGGGCTTAGTTGTCTTTAACTTCATTCAAATCAATTTTGTTAGATTGTATTGTGACAGCTGTCAAAACAGCATGCATTTTTTTAATTTAAATTATTTTATTGTTGTTCAATGACAATGGTCTGTATTTTCTCCCCATCCATCCTCCCACCCCCTCCAAACCCACCTCTCTCCCTTGCTTCCACCCTCCCCCCCTTGGTTTTGTCCATGTGTCCTTTCTAGGAGTTCCTGAAAACCCTTTTTCCCACTGTCCCCTCCCCCCAGCTATTGTTAGATTGTTCTTAATTTCAATGACTATGGTTATATTTTGTTTGCTTTTTTCTTTTGTTGATTAGGTTCCAGTTAAAGGTGAGATCACATGGTATTTGTCCCTCACTGCCTGGCTTATTTCGCTTAGCATAATGCTCTCCAGTTCCATCCATGCTGTTGCAAAGGGTAGGAGCTCCTCCTTTCTCTCTGCTGCGTAGTATTCCATTGTGTAAATATAGCATAGTTTTTTGATCCACTCATTTGCTGATGGGCACTTAGGTTGCTTCCAGCACTTAGCTATTGAAAAAAATTGGTGAATTTTTTGTAGCCATTTCAAAATTGGTGAATTTTTTGTAGCCATTTTAATATTGAAGATGGAAGAAAATACAACATTTTCAGCATTTTATGCTTTACTATTTCAAGAAAGGTAAAAATGCAACTGAAATGCAGAACAAAAAGATTTGTGCACTGTGTGGAGAAGATGCTGTGACTGATTGAATGTGTCAAAAGTGGTTTGTAAAGTTTTATGCTGGAGATTTCTCACTGGACAATGCTCCACATTTGGGTAGGTCAATTGAAGATGACAGCAATCAAATTGAGACATTAACTGAGAACAATCAATGTTATATCACATGGGCAATAGCTGACATACTCAAAATATCCAAATCAATAAAGTTATTAGTTAAAATGAAACGTGTCATGGAAAAAACCTAAATGGACATTTTGGCCATCCCAATAGTTAAAAGGACCAGGATGAAATGGCAACCTATGTCCACTCTA
The DNA here is from genome assembly GCA_039655065.1 of Glossophaga mutica. Classification (NCBI taxonomy): domain Eukaryota; kingdom Metazoa; phylum Chordata; class Mammalia; order Chiroptera; family Phyllostomidae; genus Glossophaga; species Glossophaga mutica. The sequence goes on along the minus strand of CM077305.1, from coordinate 138,438,780 downwards.
AATTTATATTTGGCAAATCAGCTTGCTCATACTCTAGATAAGGAACCTAAAAGAAAGACCACTAAAATTCTTAATTTTCAACTCTGGCAAATGAAGGTACCTATACAAAACCAAAAGCTTCTTAGTTTATGCTATTATTGCAATGAGCCAGGACACCAGAAAAGAGACTGTCACAAATTGAAACACTTCAGATACCTTCAGCCTTCTTACCAGTCCTTCTAGTGTCCTAACTTCCAATAACAGGACTCCAAGGAACTACAGGGGCTCCTCCCAATCCTTCTCTTATTCGCTAGGGAAAACCTCTCTCCAGAGTGTGAATTAATCTGTCTCTATTGACATGGAAGCCACTCTCTCAGTGGTCAACCCCACTGCTATGAAGCAGCTCCTGCCTTAAAGTACTAAAAGAGCTTAAACAGTAAACCTCTAGTAAGTATTTGTTTTTGAACCTATCTAGTCCTTGAGAGATCCTCACCATTTTCTCCTTAGTTCCTCCACCCCTACTCATTCATTAGGCCAAGATTTCTTACAAAAGTATCATGTTGGAATTTTTTCTTCCAAAAGAGGGAAATAATTCTAGAATTTGATAGAATTCGATAGAATTTGATAGTATACAAATTCTAGAAGTTGATAGAATTTGACAGAATTTAATAGTATAGAATCAGGTGAATTAAATGACCCTTGGACAACTTTTATATTCTCTGTTTCTGACAGTACTATAGTTGAATCTGGGAGCACTGGTCATTTGTCCCTATTAGTTTGGCTGCCACCCCTCTTTGTGGGCAAAAGCTTCAACTGATAGTAGTAGTATCCACAGGGCACCTCCTATCAAGATTCAGATACAACCCTTAAAATCTTTTTCTAGAATCAATCAATACCCCAAAAGTAGAGTAGTCCTTCAAAGTATAAAGCTTATAATAGAAAACTATAAAACTCAGGTTTCATTATCTCTTGCATTAGTTCCTGTTGTACTCTCCTTTAACCTGTGAGAAAACCCAAGGGTCAAGAGTGTAGGTTTATCCAGGACCTCCAAGCAATAAATAGCATTGATATCCTTTGGCATCCTATTGCTCCTAACCCTCATACGCTGCTAACATCCATCCCAACTGAAAGTAAATTCTTCTTTGTGAGTGAGGTATGCAATGAATTGTTTAGTATCCCAGTTGAAAAAGCTAGCCAAAATCTATTGGCCTTCACTTGGGAAGGAAAACAATTCATCTGGACAGTAATGCTGCGAGTCCTTCTTATTTCTCCCAAATCCCAAAGGCTGATCTGGATGACATGAAATTCCCTTGGGGTTCTACTTTGTTTCAATATGTGAATGACTTTCCTCTTTGCTCTTCCTTCCAAGTCTCCTCACAGAAGGACAGCATCCACCTGCTAAAGCTCCTAGCCTTTAAGGGACATCAGGTGCCCTTGGAGAAAATGTAGTTTGTCCAAACCCAAGTTTGATATTTAGAGCATCTGATATCAGAACCAGGGCTGCACCTAGATCCAGATAGGCTTCATGGTGTCTTGAGGTCCTCCAAACCCAGAACTAAGCATCAACTGAAAGCTTTTTTTTGGCTTATTTAGTTATTGCTGAAATTGAATCCCAAATCTCTCTCTTATGGCCAAACCTCTGCATGTTTTACTGAAGAACAACAACCCGACCCAATTTTACAGGAAGAACAGGATGACACAGCCTTTAAAGCAAGTGTACCTGCCCTTGGGCATCCCAAATACCAGGTTCCCATTTTCCTTTTTGCATATGAAAAGGAAGGGAATGGCTTTGGGGTATTTATCCCAAAACATGGGGACCACCATCAACCGAAGGGTAGTATAGCCACCGACTTTAATGGAAATATAGTGGCACCTATATTTCCATGAAAATAAACCACCTAGCCTTAGAAATCATTATGGGGTCCCCTAACCATATTTCTACTCCATGCAGTAGAAGCTCTCCTGACTTCTCATCATACTCAACAATTTTTCAGTCTCCTGCCTCACCTCTTATGAAGTCCTTTTGTCAACTGCTCTTCCCATAACTTTCATGTTTTTATAACCTTCACTCTGCTGCTCTTCTCACCTCTATTATCAACAATGCCCTGCACAACTGCTTAACCCCGATGGATCACCTCCTGACCACTAGTGACAATCTATAGCAGGGGTGTCAAACTCATTTTCACCGGGGGCCACATCAGCCTCAAGATTGCTTTCAAAGGGCCGAATGTAATTTTAGGACTGTATAAATGTAACTACTCTGTAACAGTTAATCGAGAGCTTGGCACAGCTGCTGGGTAGAAACAAGGTAGAGGGCTGAATTCAGCCCATGGGCGTTGTGTTTGTCACCTGTGATCTATAGGAAACTACTTTGAGTAACATCAACTTCTCATGGGTCACTGATAGTTCTTTTTTTGGTATATTTTATTGATTATGCCATTATAGTTTTCCCAATTTCCCCCCCTTTATCCCTCTTCTGCCCTTCAACCCCCAACCCTCCAGTATTCCCCACCCCTTAGTTCTTATTTAGTAAGTCACCAATAGTTCTTATTAAAAAATGAAATGCAAATATTGTGCTGGATATGCAATATCAACACACTTTGATGTAACCTAAGTTTACAAAGGCAGGTTGCCTTTGGCTACTACAGTCCAGTCCTAAAAAGCCTTATTATAAGTGCTCACACTTAATAATAATAGAAGATACGCTTTTGGAGTAGTAGGTCATGATTTTGGAATGTTGTGGAAACAATGTAGCTTCCTTACTTCCAGCAGAAATAAAATGTAAAAATGGCCCATATGTTCAGGAATTACTGAATGCTATATGTTTACTTGATGATTTAGCTCTTATTAAGATCCCAAGGCATTCTAAACTTCACTCTCTGGAAACAAAGGGAAATCACCTTGCTGACACTTTCACCAGAAATGCTGCCTTTTAAAGGAACCGACAGCATTTAAGCCTTTGTCATTGTCCAAAGGGACATTTTCCCAAATGATAAATTAGAAAAACCAGCTACAGAAGCCCAAAAATTGGCCTCAGAGAAGGAAAAATAAGATTGGAAATCCAACAATTGTTGTTCTGATAAAAAGAGAAAGCTCTAGTTCAGGCCAAGTAACAACTCAATCCCAACAAAGATTAAAATCCCCATTCCCAACTACTATATACGAAGTAAACCATTGGTCCACTGACAAAAATGATAGCCTTATGAATCAATATTGGTGGGGAAATATTAATAAGGCTGCAAAATGCACTTACCTCACTTGTCCTGCTTGTCCAAACTACAACCCACTGAAGCCTGTTCACATTGCTCCCAGACATTTTAGATTACCTAATGGACAATTTGAGGGCTGGTAAATGGATTTCATACAGCTTCCCCTGTCTCATGAATATAAATGTGTTTCAGTCATGGTCTGTGTGTTTCCTCCGAGGACTGAAGTTTTCCCTTGTACAGAGGTTACTGTCTCTTCTGCGGCTAAAATCCTTTCGGAAAAGTTCATCCCTACCTGCAGATCCCCTCTTGAACTCTACAGTGATTGGAGAACCCATTTTTAAAATATATTTTATTGATTATGCTATTACAGTTGTCCCATATACCCCCTACATTCCCTACCACCCTGCACACCCCCTCCCACCCACATACCCCCCTTTAGTTCATGTCCATGTGTCATAAGTTCTGTAGCTTCTACATTTCCCACATTATTCTTGCCCTTCCCCTATCTATTTTCTACCTACCATCTATGCTACTTATTCTCTGTACCTTTTCCCCCTCTCTCCTCCTCCCACTCCCCTGTTGCTAACCCTTCATGTGATCTCCATTTCTGTGTTTCTGCTCCTGTTCTAGTTGTTGGCTTAGTTTGCTTTTGTTTTAGGTGTAGTTGTTAATATCTGTGAGTTTGCTGTCTTTTTACTGTCGTACTTTGATCTTCTTTTTCTTAGAAAAGTCCCTTTAACATTTCATAGAATAAGGGCTTGGTGATGTTGAACTCCTTTAGCTTGACCTTATCTGAGAAGCACTTTATCTTCCCTTCCATTCTAAATGACAGCTTCGTTGGATAGAGTAATCTTGGATGTAGGTCCCTGCCTTTCAAGACTTTAAATATTCCTTTCCAGCCCCTTCTTGCCTGTAAGGTCTCTTTTGAGAAATCAGCTGACAGTCTGATGGGACCTCCTTTGTAGGTGACTGTCCCCTTAGCTCTTGCTGCTTCTAGAATTCTCTCCTTCATTTGAATCTTGACTAATGTAATTATGATGTGCCTTGGTGTGTTCCTCCTTGGGTCCAACTTCTTTGGGACTCTCTGAGCTTCCTGGACTTCCTGGAAGTCTATTTCCTTTGTCAGATTGGGGAGGTTCTCCTTTATTATTTGTTCAAATAAGTTTTCCACTTGTTGCTCTTCCTCTTCCCCTTCTGGTACCCCTATAATTGGTATGTTGGGATGTTTAAAGATGTCCTGGAGGTTCCTAAGCCTCTCCTCATTTTTTTGAATTCTTGTTTCTTCCTTGTTTTCTGTTTGGTTGTTTGTTTCTTCCTTCTGGTCCACTCCATTGATTTGAATTCTGGTTTTCTTCCCATCACTACTGCTTCCCTGTGCATTTTTCTTCATTTCACTTAGTGTAGCCTTCATTTTTTCATCTAGTTTGTGAACAAATTCAACCAATTCTGTGAGCATCCTGTTCACCAGTGCTTTGAACTGTGCATCTGATAGGTTGGCTATCTCTTGATCACTTAGATGTATTTGCTCTGGGGCTTTGATCTGTTCTTCCATTTGGGCCATTTTTTTTCCCAGACTGGTCATGCCTGTTACATAGTGAAGGGTGGATCCTTAGGTGTTCACCAGGGTGGGGCAACCCATATAGCTGGGTTGTGATGCTGTATGTGGGGGCGGGGTCAGAGAGGGAACAATGGCACTTGCTCTGCTCTTTCTTGGGTTTTAGTCCCTTCCGCCGCTTCCCACAAGCAAATTGGGCTCTTCTGGTGCAGATTCCCATGTGGGTGGGCTTGTGTACCTTCTAGGACCCTGTGGATCTCTCCAATGAACTCTCCTGTGAGGCTGGGAGTCTCTCCTGGCACCTGAACCCCCACAGGTGTTTTCAATTGGTATTTTTAGGCCTTATTTCCCCGCGCTGGGACACTGGGTCACAAGGTCTGTCTCGCTGCCCAGTTTAGCCTGGTTTATCTGCACGGGAATGCGTGACCACCCAGTCAGCCAGCCACCTTGCATGACTCACTGGGTCTCCCTGTTGCCACCCCGTACCCGGGGTCTACCAGCCACCACTTTTTCCTGCCACAACCCCTCTCCCCAGACTTCACCCCACCTACCAGTCTGGATGAATGGTTGTTGGACTTCTGTACAGTTCAATTTTCTGTAAGTTCCGATTGTTTTTTTGTTTCTAAATTTTTGTTGTCCTTAATTTTGTTTGTGTGAGGAGGCACAGTGTGTCTACCTATGCCTCCATCTTGGCCGAAGTCCTACAGAGCGAATCTTAAAAGCAGCAAGAGAAAAGCAGAGGGTTCTGGAGAACCCATTTTATCTATCAGGTGCTTCAACAAGTCTGTACTATTTGTCCAGTTTTACAACACTTATACTTGCTTACCACTCTCAATCTTCAGGTTTAGTTAAAAGCACTAACAGTATTATTAAGACTCACTTGGCAAATTCTGTGGGGGCTCTCCAAATACTTTCAATAAATGCATTGCTATTGGTCCTTGAAAACCTCAGATCCACCCCCTTTCCAACTTATAACCTCTTTACTTTTAAGATAATCACAGGGCATCCTATACACCTGGTCCTTGCCTCTTTTGATCTACAGCTGATGAAAAGAGATACAATTCAGTATAATAAAAACCTAGTATCTTCCAGCCCTAGGTGCCCATCAGTTAATGAATGGATCAAAAAACCGTGGTACATTTACACAATGGAATTCTATGCAGCAGAAAGAAAGAAGGAGCTCCTACCCTTTGCGACAGCATGGATGGAATTGGAGAGCATTATGCTAAGCGAAATAAGCCAGGCAGTGAAAGAAAAATACCATATGATCTCACCTTTAACAGGAACCTAATCAACAAAACAAATAAACAAGCATAATATAAACAGAGACACTGAATTTGAGAACAGTCTGACAGTGACCAGAGGGGAGGGAATTTCAGGGGAAAAGGGGAATGGTTTAGAGCAACAAGTATAAAGGACACATGGACAAAAACTAGGGGCAGGGTGGAAATGGGAGGGAGGTGGGGAGGACTGGGGGAGTGGGCTGGGGGGGAGTAAAAGACAGAAAACTGTACAATATCAACAATTAAAAAATACTGATAAAAATAATAAACAATAAAATAATTAAAACAAAAAACAAAAAAACCTAGTATCTTCTATCAAACTTAACCATGTTCTGGTTAGTGGAGCCATCTTTTCACTGAGCAATCCAGGAAGATGAAGATCTTAAGCAGTGTACTTTCCAATCTGGAGATTTCATCATCTACTGGAAAAGACACCTCCAGAAAGATTCTCTTCAGCCTTGCTAGAAAAGCCCCTATCAGTTACTGCTAACCAACCCTGTAACCAAATTCCAGGGAATAGATGCTTGAATTCATGTGACACATCTAAAGAAAGCACCTAATCCTGACCAGACCCACACACCATCTGACGAACAGATGATAAAGATTTCCCTGATTTTGAAGTAGGTGAATTCTGATGAGACAGTTTTCCCAAGATGTTCTAACCAGGAATACTGACAGTTGCCTGACAAACCTTTGATGTTGACTCAGTGCTTCAGATGATCTCCAATGCCTATGATCATGATAACATATGAACTTCAGATAAAGAGTGCCTGAGAGTTCTCCTTTTAACCTTCCTTGTTACTCAAACATGACCACAATAGGTTTCCATTCTCTGCACTTTCCCTCGATGATCTTGTTTGTTCTGTGGTGAGGGTAGCTTTGAGGACACTTTTTTTCATTCGGACTCAGTACTCAGCACTTTTCTTCTCTTCTAGGTCCACCTTCTCTTCCCTCATCCAAAACCCAGGTCAACGAAAATGCAGGAGACTTTTGTTCAGGGCTCCTTTGGCAGTGGGATAACCCCTGTGTCTGTGCTAATCCAACTGGTCCTCAACTGGAGTGCAGTTCCCAGGGGGGGAAGTGGAACAGGGGGAGCTGGTGCTTTCTCCACTTTAGCCTCTTGCATATAGAATATGTGATTAAATGCTTGATTATCACTTTCATTTTTGTCTATTACCTTAAATCAGCTACTTGGACACCTGGCAGCTCAGCTCTCTCCAGCTCATTTGAGCTCCTAGTAGAGATTATGTGGGATTATGTTAAAGATTCACTACAATATGAATTGCAATTTCCAGTAAAGAGAAATTTAGTGTGGTAACAGCTTAAGGTGTTCATATGAAAAGTCTAGAGAAGGTAGAAATGATTTGAGAGGTAAGGCAATGAGGGTTTTTTTTTTTTTTTTTTTTAAATGTGTTTAACTTTTAAGATATTGTAGCCAGGGAAAAACAAGTAGTAGGAAATAAGAAATATATATCTGGTACATAAAGAGAGGTTTCTAGTCATATAGATTTGGAATTTTAATCCAGGTAAAACATGTTCAATCATAATAAAAGCTAGAGGCACCAGGTTTACCCTTCTATATGTTATAACTAAAAACTAGACAAAATATATTATATAAAAATGGTTTTCAGACATTGGGCATAAGACAATACAAGGCAGTAATTCCCAAGAGAGGGAAAACACATGAAATGAGTTCTAAAAGACTATAGATTAAACAACTTGAATCCCTGGGATCACCCTTTCCAGACCAGGAGAACAATCTCTATTAGATGGACTGATGTGAACATTTAATAAAACGCAGATTTAAAATCCAGTCTGGAAGAAAACAGGTAAAGTAAACAAAGAAAATAACAAAACCCTTATTTTAATAAAATATGAGCTCAGAAAAGAGATACTGTATTTTGCTGTATATAATACGCACCCACATTTTTGGCCCAAACTTTCAGGAAAAAATCTTTCATTTTACTTTTAAATTCAATTATTTATATACTTATATTTAGAAACAAAATTAATTATTGTATTCCAGGGTATTTTTCTGCATACAGATATCATTATTGCTTTGTAAAGTTACGCTTTTAATGCATAAGCATAAAGAAAAGAATTAAAAACATTTGTATAGATACAGAATTAGTATTACCTGTGTATAATAAGAATATTTTTCTCTCAAAAACTTGGGCAAAAAAGTAGACATTATACATGGAAAAAATTAGTATCTCTTGAAATAACAAAACATTTAACTAAAGTTCAGCAATAGTTCCTTTACTTATACATCTCTTTGTTTTTATTTGGTTGGTTCCAAATAAAAATATATGTAAATATCTTTTTTAAAAAAGAGCACATATTATGATTCATGTTTTTCACAATTTATCTAGGCTTCTTTCTAATTTAGGGTGAAGATATTTTTATAATTATTTAATACTGAAATTCTGACACTTAAGTGTTTGTGAATAAGTTTTTTCTTTGTTTTCTACTTTTTATTCTTTCTTATTGCTTGAATGTTTTTAAATATTTCTTCCAAAAACAACATACTATTATTAGGAAGTAAACCAAAGTTAAAGTATTAAAGAACCCCAACAGTTAAGAAAAAAATGAAAAGAAGTTCCAGTGGAAGACTGGGAAGATACAGGAAAGGAGAAGGTAAAACAGAAAAACCAACGTTTCAGAAACCAATGAAAGATTAAGCTTGAAATATAATATAAATCAATGGTGTAAGATAAAAGGGTTCAAATATTGGCCTTGACAAATCACCAGTGACCTATGTAAGAACAACTGGAACAACAATTTTAACTGGGACAATAGCCAGATGAGTGGCATAGGAAAATTTAATTATTAAGTATAAATTACTAAGTTAATTGTTAAGTATAAATTGACAACACCTAAAACATATAGTGGTAACAGTTAAGCTGTAACAAGGTTAAATCCTGTCCCAAACATTACTTACATTTTTCTAATAAGTATAAATCCATTACTAAAGTATGGATTCAAGTCTTACAATAAATATAGTTATCTTGACTTTATTAAAGGAATAAATTTTCAATTGGAATGGATATATTCCTTCTTACTGAAAACTTTTAGACTATTAGGCAGGCTGGTTGCAGAACTGCAGATCCCCAAGTTTCATTCTAACTCTAAAATTTTGATTTCAGAACAACTGATGAGAACTAAACAATTTCCAGGAACATGTATGTTACGCACATAAATGCATTATTGATATTGAGTACAGTAACTCTATATTATCTATAAAACTTTAAACAATACATAATTAGTAAAACTTTATCAATGAATAATAAAACATCTCACTTGAATTCTTAAATTAAAAGATGACTGACTTTCAGGTGTCCTACTTAATACTCTCATGACAGGTGAAAATGTTAATGAGATGTCAATGCGTAAAGAAGTAGAAAGAGGAGGGAAATGTAAGATTCTTAGAAGAAATCGAAAATAAAACATCAAGAACTAGATAATGCAAAAATGCCTACATTCAATATTTATTCTCACAAAAAAATTTACCTTCTTTCTTCTCTGCTATCCATGTATTCAATTCTTGTATTGTTACTTTGTCAATGGATGCACGCACTTTAAGTTTATCCAATTCTTCCTGAAGATTCATCCTATGAAAATTAACACAATAAATAATTAAAGAAATATTGTCACAAAGACAGCAGATTATTTAAAATATATGAATTATACAATAGTAAAATAAAAGCAAAAATACATGAACAAATCCTAGCAATTAAAACTGAATTTTAATAAGGATTTGGAAATTAAAAATTTTAAATGATGTTTAACTTTATCTAGATAAATATGTTAAATACTTAAAACACAGACTATATGATTTTTAAAAATCATGTACTGAGTTACCTGACCACCTTCTAACACACAGATATGCTATAAAATAAAAAATGTTAAATGTACAATAATAAAAATGTTAATATATACTACTGAAAGCAAAGATAGCAAATCTCTAGACACCAACACAAAGACTCCTTACTAGTAAAATAGAATTGAGATACTGCACTGAGATACCTGGATCAGGTACTGCCCCTGAGGACCTAGTGACCCAAGTCGGGATGAAAGTTTATGCCCAAGGCACTTCATGACTGAGGCAGAAAACTGGGCTAACTTCAGAAAGCTGAGAGACAAAATATCGCTGCATGAAAACCTGGATATCAGAGCTTATCTGGTTCAGGTTCTATTAAAAGAGGCTTCCTGCCCCAGTCTGAGGACAGGATAGAGTCAACCATCTGAGATCAGAATGCTAACTGTGTATTGCTGGTTTCAAAATTAAACCATATATATTTGCAGAGATGTAACAAATCAGTAACAATGTATAAACTGGTTTCTGGCCAGTGTACATTGGGAAGTTCAGGCAGACACAATCATCTAATTCAGAGAGGCTTCCACAAGCTGAAAGAAAGGATAGGAGAAACCACCAGAGAAAATACTCCTCAAAGAAGTCAAGTTTGATGATAAGAATAAACAAATATATAAGTCAAAGCCATGAATGACAGCCTACATATTACCATTCCTAAAAAAGGAGAATGAACAACAAAAAAATAGAGATAACAGAACAACTAACAATGCATTTTATTAAAATTAACATTTTTTAAATATCAAAAAAAGAGGTGACAAACATATTAAAATGAACAGGGATTAATAAAACAAAAAAATAAGCGAAATAAGCCAGGCAGTGAAAGACAAATACCATATGATCTCACCTTTAACAGGAAGCTAATCAACAAAACAAACAAACAAACAAGCATAATATAAACAAAGACACTGAAATTGAGAACAGTCTGACAGTGTCCAGAGTGGGAGGGGAGGGAATTTCAGGGGAAAAGGGGAACGGTTTAGAGCAACAAGTATAAAGGACTCATGGACAAAAACTATGTGGGAAGGAAATGGGAGGGAAGTGGGGAGGGCTGGGGTGGTGGGCTGGGGTGGGGTAAAAGACAGAAAACTGTACAATATCAACAATTAAAAAATACTGATTTAAAAAAAATAAAATAAAAAATGGAAAAAAAAATAAATCCTAAAAAAAAAAGGAACCAAATAATATATATAGAAATGCTAAATAAAACTAAAATTAAAAAAAATTAAAAAAACTAAAATTAGTAATAATAATAACATAATTGAAATTTAAAACTCAGTGGATAGATTAAATAGCATACAGACAAAGCTAATGAAAATTGATAAAATGAGAGACTGCACAAAGAAACAATGAAAAGGAAAAGAGTAACAATATATAAAGTATGTTAGAATGAGAAGTCCAGAGAGCATCTAATAGAAATTATTCAAGGACAGAACTGTAAGAGGGTGCAGCCAAAGGGCCCCCAAAAGAAGGATTTGTAAAGGGGTCCAGAACTCAGGATGTCCAGGAAATATTAAAAATATGGGATGTCCTACCCCCACAAGTCTGAGCTGGGGATGGGATACATGGAGCAGGGCCCTTGAGTTGTTTTGCATAGCAACAGTTTTTCAGATAACCTCTAGAACAGTCACTTAGCATATCTATAACCTTTAACTGGTTTCATGGATATGTTAAATAGCTGTAGCCATACCTTGAGCCAGGGAGATGGAAGTGACTTCCAACCAAGATGTAACTGGGAGGCAAGTCCTCCTGGTTACAGAGCTTGTGTGAGAGCTCGGAGATGATTGGCTCCACACCACAGGACCACACCGCCCAGACTCACTATGGCAGCCCAGAAAAGCTGAAAAATATGGGAGTGCTAGCAAGTGTAGCTGATTGTGGTAAATGGGAGGAGTGGTAAATGGGGCTGAAGAGAAAGTTTAGCACTGCGATTTAAACCAAGGCATGGCAGCCATGACAAGAACCACCACACGGCTTTGGGTCTCCTTTTGCCATGCAGCTTAGGAAGCTGGAAAGCAAGATGTAGCAGTGATGCAGAGCTCTCTCTTAGCTGTTCGAAAGAATGCAGGAGAGACCCTGTAGGAAGGAAAGGGGTGAAAGGACTCTTGGTGGTGGGCCATGAGAAGGTGCCACATGGTTTGGGAATAAGAACTGGAGATCCCGGCGACACAGCTGATGGTGCCAGGAACCAAGGGAGGCCTGCCAGCCAAGCACGGATTACTGGGAAGAACCAGGGGCTGCCTGAGGCACAGACTTCTATTTCTTTTCCTGAGATACGGTACCCCAGACCAGACAAAGCGGGGAAGGAAGGACTGTGTGTGTTTGTGGGTGTTTTAAGGGACTTTGGGATTTTGATGAAGACATTAAGTCATTACTCTTAAGTCTGTATAACTTGAACAAATAATTCCTTTTCACCAATTTCTAACATGGAGAGCTATAACTCTCTGGTGATGAGCAAGGCAAACCTAGTACAAAGGGACCCCAGGAGAAGGGGAGGTCAATTTGGCAACATTGTGGGACCCCCTTCCCTGGCAGCCAATCAGAGAAAATCATGGGAGACCACATGTGCGGTAGCTTTGAAGTAATACAACTAGTTGCACATGACCAATAAAAGCCAGCCAAAACTAGCCAGGAAGGATCCGCCCTGTAAGAATAGAGTCCCTCTAGCCCGTGAGGTCAATGTCTGCTTGGAGTTGGCCTGCACCCATGTTCTCTGCTATAAACTCTGGGTATTCAGTTCAATTCTTTGTCCTGATCACCAAGAACCTGGTTACCTGTGCCCACCTGTGACAGAACTGAGATAATGTGGGGATAGGGAGACAATATTCAAAATACAACAAGTGAAGATTGAGAACTGAGGAAAAGTATGAATTAGCAGACTGAGAAAGTATCAAAAATTGCAAACAGAATAAATAAAACTACTTACATTTAGAAACATAGTGAAACTGTGGGACACCAAAGAAAAAGACAATTTTAAAATCCACTGGATCACAAACAAACATCAGTTAACAATTGAACAATTTTGGAATGACAGTAGACTTCTCATAAACAAGAAAAGCCAGAAGGAAAATACGTAATATTTTCTACATTCTGAGGTTTATTATTCATGTATCATAGATAAAATAAGAACTATTAAAATATATATTAAAAAGAAAGAAAATAAATGCATTAAATCATTCAAAATAAGCAAAAATGATGTAAGACATTTGTAAATGCATAATGGAACTAAAAAACATTATTATGCAAAGCAATCATAATAACATTGAACTGAAGGTAAAGATGAAATAAGGTACAACTGAAGTTCTGAACAACAAAATGATAGACGAACAAGGAAAGGATCAGACTTAAAGCATTTTAAAATCTTTACATTGAAGTACTAGGATAGAGGTACTGCTGAACTTTAAACTTTGTCAAATAAATGATGTATGTTATAATTTTAAGAAAAAGCATTTAAAGAATAAAAAACAAAATTTTCAAATCCAAAGAGATCAAAAACAGAAATAAATAAATTGTAATCAAATCAAGTTCAGATTTAAGAACATGGAACAAACTGAGCAGAATAGCCTTATAAAGAAAAAGCAGATGTACCTCATCTCAGTTTAGTTTTCCTTGGCTCTCAGATCACTAACCCAGCAGAACACAGGCTACCATTGTTGGAAATGTTATTTCTAGCTTCTTTAGAGGTATTTTATACTTACAGCTTGTACTTTTTTAGGAAGAACTTACACAGTCCCCGCTTCAGATAGAATGTATTTATAATATTAGGGGCCATCTTGTTCTCGAGTCAAACTAACCTCCAACAAACCACATCTCACTGTGCGTTGGAATGAGGGGCTCCCAGAGTCAGTGCCCAGTACTCCTGAGCTACAGGAGTATTGTCTCTCCACTGGCTACCCACTTAATCTGGTGTTTCAAACTTACACCAAGATTGGTACAAGAACCACAATTCAGAACTACTTCTTACTGGACAAATTATATAAAATGACTATTTAGACACTGGACAAAAGGCAGCAGAAAACTATGATGTCCGAGAGGTATGAAATCAACAAATCATGAAACCCAGGATCCTTATGAGTGATTAAATTTGATTTTTAAATCCTAGCTCTAGAAATTATAGTATCCCCCTCCACCCACACTTAGTCTTTTGCCCAGATAATAAGCAACCCCTGAGGCAGTAGAAAAGAGTAAGCTCAGACCAGACTAATGGCCACATGGTCCGGACCTCTGGAAGGCTAAAATTAGCATCTTGACCTAAGTTATGTTTAATTTCCTGAGCCCTAAGGTGGAATGACCCCCTGGCTACTTCCCCATGAGACTGTGTTAGCATGGGTAGCTAGATAGGTATTAACAAAAGAAACTGGAGCCAGACATCTAATTAAGATGGATTAACTAGGAAGCTACAGCTTCACCCCAGGGGACAGCTGCATCCTCTGCCAAAGGGACTTAATCCCTGAGTAGGCAAGAGCCTGCAGAAGACAAGCTTTCCAATATCCTTGGGGAAACAACCCATCCATTCCCACAGACTAGGGATATGGGGAGTAAGAACCAGCAAGGGGGAAACTCCTTTGCTGGGCACATGAGCAGCAGAAGCCAAGATGGTGCAGGGGGAGCTCCTTCCAATAAGTGCATGTGCAGTAGAAGCCAGATGACAAAGTAGAACTTTGAGGAATGCACACTAGGAGCCAAAATAGCCAAGAAAATATCAACTAGCATAAGGGCACAGAACTCTGGAAGATCCAGGAAAGGAACTGGATGGGGGTGAGCCCTGCACAAGCCCCTTAAGAATTAGAAAAGAGATTGTTTAGCTTGAAAGAAAGCCGACTCTCTCCCAAGCCCAAAATAATATAATCAAAGCTTAACAAAGGCCCAAGGGGCATTCCTGCATTCTCTCTCAGTAGCAGCCACAGGGGCTGAGCTCAGCGTCAAAAGCAGGCTGGAAAGGAACAGAGACTGTGCTGAACTACTACCGCCTTAGATGGCAGGCTAATGACATGGCAGCTCTGGGTTGTGGCCCTCCTCCTGGGCTTGGTGCAACCCCAGAGGCTAGACTTCTTCCACAGCTGAACCACCTGGTTGTGAATGAGACATTGGGCACCTGGGGGCAGTCCTTTGTTTTCACTATAATAAATCTTGCCACCACATCTCATCCTCCTAAGCTTATATCCTTGGAATGCATTTCCTTTAATACTGTGAAATAATCCTATTTCCCCTGGCACAACTGGACCGAGTGATGCTGAAAAAGACCTGAAGAAATTATTTATTACACACACCTAACCCACAGTGTCTTGTGATTTTGCCCAATATAATGTGTAATCTACATGCCATCTGGGGAGTCTGTTTGGTTAGAACACTCACTCTCCATCTTAGTTGGCCAATTCAATATTAAACTATTTTTTCTTTCTCTACTGCAAACTCGCATCTGTGCATTTCTTTGGGCCAGTGCACTTAAGCAGGAAGACCCAGGAAAAAAATGGGGGTTCCAGCAACAAGAAAACCCTTAAAATGACAGCCAGACTTCAGCCATGAGACAGTTGCCATACCATGATTCAGGGAGAAAGGAAACTCACTGAGTTGAAAGAGCAGATTAGAGTTTGGGAAGGCTGAAATGGCTGGAATTTGTGAAGCACAGTACCCAGAGAAGAGGAAGCTACAAAAAGAAAAACTTACGGAAATCTGCCTAAGAATTCTTTTGAGTCTGTGACTAATATTTTATTGTATATGCATAATATGAAACTAAATAAAGCAGGCAGAGAACAACCAGCACTACGAAGGAAACTGGAGCTCACACAGCACTGGGAGACATTTGAATTCTGGCCAACTAAAGAGGAGAATCTGCTGAACACAAAGGACACTGAACAAAGAACTCCACAGGGTCATTCTAATGTAACAGGGAAAAGCAAGCATCAGGTAAAGGAAAATCTAAACCTTGGTTAATGAGGTGTTTCAAAAAAACCTGACAATGTTCAAACTGAGTTTTTTTTTTTAACACACCTCTCTCAGTAGTCAATAAAAAAGTGGGTGGGAATCAGCAAGGGTATGGAATATATGAAAACTCTTGACCTAATAGGCATTTATAAAACATTTCACCAATAACAGCAAGATACGTATTCTTTTCAAGTGCCATGGCATTTTTACCAAGGTAAAACTAGATGCTGGACCATAAAGCAGTTCTCAATAAAATTTGAGTTCTGAATCATGCAAAGTATCTTCTGTGACCACAATGTAATTGTTAGAAATTAATACCAGAAGGATCTCTGGAAAAATTCCCAAATGTGTGAAATTACAGAATCTATTTTCAAATACTTTTTCTTTCAATGAAGGCTCCATGAGGAATTAGAAAACATTTTGAACTTGCAAAATATTGAAACACAACATTTCAAAATTTCTGAGGTGCCTGAACAGTGCTTATATGGACATCCATAGTGTATGTTTATATTAGAAAAGAGGAAAGATCTACAATGATGTAAGCTTCAAATTAAAAATGAGAGAGAGAGAGACAGGGAAACAAGACAAATCAATCTGAGCACATTTTCATATGTGCTTTGGCCATTTGGATGCACTGTTTTGCTCATATTTGTATTGAATAGATTGTCCCTTTTCATTTATTCATAGGAATTCTTCATATATTCTGGATACTAGTCCTTTGATGGACATATGAGGTCTGTCCAGAAAGTATACAGCCATGTAATATGAAAAACAGAGACCTTTACTGAAGAAGACACAAGAAACATTCTACATAGGACAATGACACTTTAGTCCCCTTCGAAGTAGGCACCTTGGGTCCTCACACAGTTCTCACAATTGCCATCATTAGCCCCATTGTATTTTCCTGAATCTTATCAACAGTCTGAAATATCTTCCCTTTCAAAGGTGATTTTAGTTTTGGGAAAGTGAGAAGTCACAAGGCACTAGATCTGGGCTGTAGCGGGGCTGAGTCACCTGGGTGATTTGATGTTTCACCAAAAAACTCTGCATAAGACATGTTACATGAGTGGGTGCATTGCCATGATAAAGCTGCCAATCACCAGTTACCTATACCTGCAGCCTTCTGAAGCATCAAACAGTTTCTGTGCAGGAATGTTCAAGCTTAATGCAAAATCTGATGCAGATCCCTTACTCTACTCACTCCATCATTTTGAATGCATGACCACACAGTACACGTGCTCACTCAACTGAGTCTAACTGCCCCCAATGACTAGTACAGTGAAGTTGCCATTGTTCATGTATGCACATTCCAATCCACTATCCTTGGCTGCCAGGTTATAGTGAAGTCATGCAAACTATTCTCATTATATTAATGGCTGGACTTTTTCCAGACAGACCTCGTACATACTGCAAATATCTCTTTTCACTCTGTAAGTTGCCTTTTAATTCATTAATTAGTATCTTTCAAAGAACATAGTAAGTTTTTCATTTTAATATAATCCAGTTTATGCATTTTTAGTTTATATTCAAACCTTTTTAAATCTGGTTGAAGAAATCTTTGTCTACTACAAAGTCAAAAAAATGTTCTTCTATGTTTCCCTCCAAAAACTAAACTATTTAATCTTTCACATTTAGGTCTGCAGTATATATAGAATTGATCTTTGTATATGGCATAAGGTAAAATATTCTACTAATTATAATAGCTTTTAAAAACTGCAGTTCCTGGGACTTTTAGCTATATAGTTATATCATCCGATATTTTGGTTGTGTCCAATTTTTCATAATTATAAATAATGTTATAGTGAACATCCTTATATATGTTCATATAATCCTGTATATGTTCCTATATGCAAGACTGCTTCAGTGATTTTAACTAAAAGTGTAATTGCTGGGTCTTTGATTATAAACTTAAAAAAAGAAAAAATATTTCAAACATTAAAAAAGTATGGAGAATAATATAACCAACATTAATATACCAACCACCTGGATTTAAAAACACTAACATTATGCCATGTTTAAATCACAGCTTTAAAAAATAAAATGATCTGCAAATAGTACTACCCCCTAAAATATTGTACCTTTTCTTCCCTCCCCAGAAATTATCAGTATCTTTATTTGGTGTGTATATTTTTGCTTCATGTTTTAATACTATATATGTATGTGTATATCATTATATAGAATTATATTTTTGTGGATACATATGTTTACATATGTATGTACACATAGATACGTATCCACAAAAGTATAGTACTGTTCTATGATTAAAAGTACTATATTTTTTTAGGATATATCATAGCTTATATACTATTATTCAACTTTCTTCTTTTAACTCAACTTTTGCTTTTGAAGCATTTCCATTTGAATAAAAATAGATCCAATTTATTCATGTTAAATGCCATATAGCATCACATCCTATTAATAAACCACAGTGTGCTCATATTAGCTACTAATGGACATTTAGGTTGTTGCTAATTCTTAACTATTACAAAAATACCACAATGAACATCCTTATTCATCATCCTAATTTACATTATTTAAAAAGTCCTAATAGCCCTGGCTGGTGTGGCTCAGTGGATTGAGCGCGGGCCTGAGAACCGAAAGATCGCGGTTCGATTCCCAGTCGGGGCACATGCCTGGGTTGCCAGGCCGGTTCCCGTCGGGGTACGTACGGGAGGCAACCACACATTGATGTTTCTCTCCCTCTCTCCTTCCCTTCCCCTCTAAAGATAAATAAATAAAATCTAAAAAAAAAAAAAATTTGGATAATAACTTTAAATTAAAAAAAATAAAAATAAATAAAAAATAAAAAGTCCTAATAATCTATCTCAGAATGAAATTTTTCTCTCAAGGGTTTTATATTACCTAAATGGAATTACTAATATTGAGAAAAAAATTACCAAATTAAATGTCTTTTGACATCTGAAGATAATTTTGCCTATAACATTCCTATATTGATGATCTATGATACCATTTATTTCTTATGAATCTTAAAAAGCAACTGACCTACATTGAAAACAAACTATCCTAACACCTGAAGTAGTTTATAGAATAACTAAAGACTTTGTATTAGTTACCTAAACCATTCAAAATAAAATTTAATATTTACATATTATCTTTACAACTCAAATCAGATGTTCAAACTCAGCATTATTGGTATCTTTCATACAGAAAAAATGTTTTAAGACAGAGTTAGTATGACCAAACACACTTATAGAAAGTAACTTGTATAACACTTTTAGAAAAATCAAAGGATTATTCACTACATACTTAAAATTTACTGTGTAATTCTTTAAGCAAATACTATATTATTCTTTAAGTAATCTAAAACATACATATTTTACGTATATTTATATTTTTAATATATAAATATTGCCTCAAATATATGAAAACAAATTAAGGCTGCAATTGAATTAATGCTATATTTATGGCGCTTTGATCCCAGTGTTTGCATCCCCTAAAAATCATGTTGAAATTCTAAACCCAAAGATGCTGGTATTAGCAGGTGGAGCCTTTGGGAGCGGCTTAGCTCATGAGAGTAGCGCTCTCGTAAAGGGACCCAGAAGGCTCCCGTGCAACTTCCATCATGTGCGGATAAGACACAAAATCTGCGACCTGGACAAAGGCTGAGGGCAGCCCAATCTCAGCCTTTCAGCCTCCAGAACTGTGAGAAATAGATTTCTACTGTTTATAAGCTACCCAGTCTGTGGTATTTTGTTATAGCAGCCCAAACTAACTAAGACTTATAACCTCAAAAAATAAATACCACATGTATATGGTCTTAAATGTATGAAAACAATTTAAGGTATAAACATCAAAAATTAATATAAAGAGTTAGAAATTAAAACTCTGTTTTCCATTTACTCCAGTGAAATATCTGCCAATAGATGCAAAACACTGTTTTTTCTTAGCCCACAATCTTGTTAACTGTACGGCACAAGACAATGAAAATGCAACAAAATGTAATAGCACATAGGTGGGAACAACCCAAACATCTATTGAATAAATAAAGAAAATGTGGTTTATACATACAACGTAAAATTGTTCCACCTTAAACACAGGAAGAATATCTGACACGCTAAAACATGGAAAAACCCTGAAAACATTATGACAAATGAGGTAAGCCAGATGCAAAAAGAAAAATATCGTAAGATCCCACTTATATGAGATATCTAGAAAAAGCAAATTCATAGAGACAGAAGGGAGAAAGAGACAAAGGCTGAGGGGAAAAGGAACAGGGAGTTGTTATTTAATGGGTACGGAGATTCAGTTTGAGAAGATGAAATGTTCTGGTGATGGTGGTACAACAATGTGAGTATATTTAATAGCACTGAACTGTACACCTGAAAATGGTTATAATCGTAAGTTTTATGTTATACATGTTTACCTCGTTAAAAACCATATATAACCCTCAATTTTAATTGATTATACAGCAAACAAAATTATGAACCATTTGTATACTTTAGCCACATGGGGTGGCAGGAAAAAGAAAGAGGGTAAAAAAAAATGGAAAGAATCAGGGAAAGCACAAACATTGACAGGCATAAAAGAGCTTTATCTTCAAATTAATCAAAGTTTCTAATTCTGTATTTTTGTGCTTATTGATTATTATTTGTGGTCCCCAATAACCTAAAGCCCCGTGAGGCCTGGAGCCATATGTTTTGCTCAATATTCTACCTCAAATGCCCAGCATTTTTAGAATGAATGAATGAAAGCACTAACAATACAAAGGGTCACACAGATTCTGTTAAATGTAACTAATATCCATGTAACTAAATTTGATTATGTGTAACTAAATCTCTATGTAAACCATGTAGATTTAATATTATAAACCTCCATAGTTTAAAGACTTATGTATGTATGTATGTATGTATGTACGTATTTAGAAAGTCACAGAGGTAGAACAAGTGAGCCATAGAAGAAATGGGTTCAGGAAATCAGTTACACCAAAAGAAGGGCCCTTCAAGTTTGGGGGTGGGGGACAAAGTGGAAGAGAGAGAGAGAGAGACAGAGAGAGAGACAGAGAGAGAGACAGAGAGAGAGACAGAGAGAGACAGAGAGAATGAATGGGAACACCCTGGGGAAAGAAGAGGGTGGGGAAGCACAGAAGTGCTCCACAGAGAGAGCTGCTTAGAGGCTGTTGTAACCTATTATTTACTTTGCTAAAACGGTTTACTTGCTTCAGGCTCCAGTACTTTAACAGTGTCTTGAGTAAATTCTTAAACCCCATCTATAGGTCTTAAGTTGCACCACATTCTGAAGCATTCTAGAGATAGAAAAAAAGAATATAAAGGGACTCTGGCCTTTAGGGCTCTAGCTCAGCAATGAATTATGTTTTGTGCTAATCTTGTTCTGAAATTTTCCACTGTTACCTAGGAATACTTAAGAGATTGGTTTACTTCAGAAGGCTCCAATCTCACTGGATGAATGTTGTCCCTGATTCTCAATCATAAAGTAAGTAAGATGTAAAGCCAGTTGCCACGTAGCCTGGGAATCTATTACCTTTCAATGGACACTGATAACTTGTACAATTCTTAATTACATTAATGTCCCAGAACTTAGAGTCTTCTTTGCCCTTGGCTTATGATAACCTGTGCTGTTACATGTCAGACTTATTTCTCAAGGACAAATATATTTAAATTCTCATCTTCTTAATTCACCTCATTAACTTTTACATGTAATCATACAGACTGTTTGTCAAAGCTATAAAAATAATATTTGAGACAACAAGATATTCACAAGTAAAAGAATAAAGTTGGTCCCCTACACCATATAAAAATTTAACTAATAATCTAAATATGAGTTAAAACTATAAAACAGGAGAAAACATGGGTATAAATCTTCATAATCTTATACTTGGTGATGGCCATATAGATGTGACACCAAAAGCATAAGGAATAAAAGAAAAATATATATAAATTGGACTTCATCAAAATTAAAAACATTTGTGCATCAAAGGACACTATCAAGACAAGAAAGAGACAACCTATGGAATGGAAAAATATATTCACAAATGTCTGAGAAAAAGAATATCAAATAATACCACAATGAGATGTCACTTCACACTCATTAAGATGGTCATAATTTAACTGAAAGAAAGAAGAAAATAGCAAGTATTAACAGATCCAGAGGAAGTGGAGCCTTCCCTTCATAGATTGCTGGTGGGAATGGAACATGATATCATATTTTTCAGACTATAAGATGCACTCCCCCACCCCAAATTTTGGAGGAATAATGGTTGTTAACGCTGCTGTTCAGTTTTGTTTACATTTACATTGGTGAAATATTATGTTATTTATGTTATTAAATATTTTACCACATTTTTGCTTCAATTTTTTTTCCTATTTTCCTCTAAAACCTAGGTGCGTCTTATGGTCTGAAAAATATAGTAGCTTCTGTGAAAAGTTTCCTCGAAAAGTTTCCTCAAAAATTAAACATAGACTTACCATATAATCCAGAAATTCTGTACAAAAAATTAAAAACAAGTACTTGTACACAAATGTTCATAGCTGCACTACTGATAATATCCCCAAAGTGGAAGAAACCCAAATACCCATCAATGGATAAATGAATAAATAACTTGTGGTATACACATACAATATTACTCAAGTGCAAAAATGAATGAAATACTAATACATACTACAATATGGATAAACCTTGGAAAACTATGCAAAGTAAAAGAAGCCAAAGATGAAAGGCCATTATTGTGTATGATTCTATTTACATGTTTTTATACACTCACTACATGGGTTGTAACTTATAAAACTATATGCTAAAAGATCAATGTACTGTATAAATTCTTAAAAAGGAAATAAATCTGTCCTCATTAGTAAAATGAGAAAAAACAAATTTCAATAGTCTTATTTTAATGAAACAAGACTTGCATTTCATAAGTCTTATTTCACCATGATACTTTGAGTTTTATTTTAACACCATATTTCATTAGAACATTTAATATTAAACATGTTTCCAAGGAAGTTCCCTGAGGGTAGAAAATGTGACTGATATTCTCATTTCATTCACCTCGTAGAGTACCTGTCACAGAGCAGTAGCTCAAACACACTTGTTAAGTGAATACATTTTTCACAAAATAACTCAAGCCTCCCCCAACCAAAGTTAGTCTATGATTTAAAGTTTATATCATTATTTAGCATTTTTTAAAGTTTATCAACACAAACTTCAGTGTGTTTAACTAAATTAAAACTTATACAAGTAGTTACCACATCAATGAATTTAAATAGAGTTCAGGAGGAAAAAGTTCCACGCTTTTAGTAATGACTCTTAGTATTTAATTCAAAGAGCTCCTTGTAATGTAACATATACACTGCTGAGTGAACAGTCAAGGACTGTAACAGTTCCCTCATTTTCTTAAAAAGGCCTTATTACTTTTTCTTTCATTATACTTCATTAATGAACAAAATAAACCACAAATAACCCTACTTATAGCTACTCTGTGCTTGAAATTTTCTTGAGATTAGATCTTGAAACTAGTTAGGTCTTCTTACCTAATTCACATTGTCCAAAATTAACTTTCATTCATGTAAACAAAAAGAACATTAAAGGTTATCAGAGAAAGTACTGATACATACTACAATATGAGTAAAATTTATGAAAACATTATGTCAAGTGAAAGAAGCTAGTCGCAAAGGAACATACACTGTATGATTCCATTTCTCTGAAATGTCCAGAATAGGCAAATCTATAGACACAGAAAGTAAATTCGTAGCCACCTAAGGCTGGGAAAGGTGGGTGGGAGAATTAGGGAGGTGACAGCTAAGTGGTGTTAGAGCTTTAGGGTTGTTTTTTTTTTTTTAATTTTAATTGTTGATCTTGTACAGTTTTCTCTTTTACTCCCACCCCAGCCCACCGCCCCAGCCCATCCCACCTCCCTCCCATGAAAACCTTCTAAAATGATGCACAACTCTTTAAATATACTAAAAGCTATTGAATTGTTCACTTTATATAGCAAATTATATCATTTGTGAATTATATTTCATTCAGCTATTAAAATTATCTGAGCTAATTTTAAGCTATTCATTATCTATTAAAATTTGTTTCTGAGACAAATTTATAAAAATAATTTTCATGATAAGAGACTATTATTAGCATCAAACATTTAGCACTACTAGAATGCCGTATACTCTAAGAGGTAATTGAAAATATACATTTAAATATATGATAATTTCCTCAAATTTTACAATTACACAAAAGAGTGGTGATCTAAAGTTACATATGTTATTGTATAGTATATAAAATAAGATTTTGATTTTCAGCTAAGAAAATTCAATGATACTTAATTACACTATGCTAAATTCTAGTCATCTGAAAGACATCCAGGCTTTCAAAAACTGCATGGTCTGAATGTCAAAAATTAACTCTAAATGAAGAAATAGTTAAGTAGCAAAAAGAGGCTAATTATGTTGATCTATCCCCCCCCCCCCCAAAAAAAGGCAAGGGGAGTGTTCTTTCTTTTCCAAGCTGAATATAATAGCCTGTGGATTATAAGATCAAGGAAGCAAACTGTATGTTTTCTAAAATATGAGTATCCTTCATCAAGTTTTATATTTAGAGTAGCTAAAAGACCTATGTGAGGGATCAGCATTAAGCCCAAAGGACAGGCAGTGTACAGCAAGAAAGAAAGCAATTCCCTCATGGTTTCTGCAGGTCACTACCAAGGACCATGTTAGCAGATCCATACCAGACCCTTAACAGGCAGTTCTGCTGCTACCAGTAATTAGCTTGGACAGCTCTGGCTCCAAGAGTAGCAGCAAGGCTACACCATAATGAGCTCAGCTGGGATTAGCAGGACAGGGCAGGGAACCAAGAGAGCTCAGGCATTCTGCATTGCGTATATATCTAGGAGATCAAACAAGGATGGCTGGCTAGGTTATCCCCTCTCCACCTCATTCCAAAAATGAAGCACGGCAGTGTCTAAAACACAGGCTAATGAAGAGCGACACCTCCAACAGATGAGAGCCACATTAATTAACACAATCCCTAGATCATATTATACAGTTTCAGCTAGAGCTAGCAAATGTGCAACTTCTTATTGCATTATACATACATATATTTTAAAAATTGGTCCTTTTTTTCCCTTTAATTTTATTGACAAAAACAAACAAACAAACAGATTATTTCATTTCCAAATTTTCTAAAGTTTTTCTCTCATGGCCTTTAAGCCACAAAAACTTTGTCCCAAATATTTATCTAAGTCCATATTATTAAAAAAAGAAACTCACTTTTGAATCATTAGTTCC
The DNA here is from genome assembly GCA_039655065.1 of Glossophaga mutica. Classification (NCBI taxonomy): domain Eukaryota; kingdom Metazoa; phylum Chordata; class Mammalia; order Chiroptera; family Phyllostomidae; genus Glossophaga; species Glossophaga mutica. The sequence goes on along the minus strand of CM077305.1, from coordinate 138,413,704 downwards.
TGATTTTCCTTTTTGAAATAGGCCAGTTCATTCCATACAGCATCAGAATCTTCTTGTTGAAGATGTCGGGGATCTGCTCTCTTTATTTTTCTGATTTCAGTCCTATTTTTAAAGTAAGGTTGTTTTGTTCCTTAACATGTTCAAAGTGCATTAAAAATTTATTTAAATAATCCCTAAAATTTTAAAATATCTATTGACCAAATTTCTAATTCAAGCTCACTGTTTACAGAATGAATTCCCTAAAACCTGAGAACATAGATATTAATATCCTACATCATAATTCCTAAAAAGCTAAACTATTATTATGGAAAGCAAACTTTCAAGCAGATACATGATATTCTTTTTCTCTCACTCATTCTACTAGTAATAAAACATACGTTGTAGGAATGTCACAGTTTCTAAAAAAGGATATAAGCAATCAACTCATCTAGAATTTGCTATGAACCAACCTGAATGTGGTATATTTGCTCTATACTAACAAGCTATTTATTATCAGTGAATATATCAGAAATTAGTTTTCATACTTCTAGTGACTACTAAAATATCAGATGAGCAGTCTAAATCCAGGAAAATTGTTTTATCAACATTTTACTAACAAACAATATGAAACATTTTTATTTTTCAAGGGAAAAAATTAGATGTAACAATTGTCTACAAAATATGCCAAATGCCCTTATGCTTTAATTTTCTGTACATAAAACAAACTCTTCATTTTTATTTTGTAAAAGTGCTGTACACTTCAATTTAGAAACGATGTTTCTCTATAGAAAGGACGAATGAGTATCATCAACATTGCCCTAAAGGATCTCTCTTAAAAGATGAAAGGGTATATTTTCTGTACTCATTCAGTGCTTGGCTCTCTGTTGATACTGTTAGCAGGAGAGCCACTTGCAACTAAGATCTGAACACTTCAAGAGCAACTGAACTGAGACCACCAATTCATTCAGATAAGCTGCAGAACAATCTGATGGATAAAAAGATTTTCAAATTACATACTAGGCTGAAGTAGGTTTAAGATAGTTAACTATGTACATGAATTTCATATTTCTCATCTTTCAATTAAAACTTAAATACTTTTTGAGTTATAAGTATTGTAGCACCAGTATTTTATTTATTTAAAATACTTTTCAATCAGATGACTATGAACTATTCTCGCTTTAAGTTACATACATTTATTAAGCTGCACTGTTGATATAAATATATATAAGAATTCATAATTACCTATGCTTATGATTTCTATAAATGATATAAAAACCTGTATTTATTGCTAGCATATTTCTGTTTTCATTTATTATATTCCCTATTTAAAATTTCACAATAAAGATTTGACTACCAAATATTTTTTAAAAATAAAACAAAAGCCATTAGAACACTTATATGATGCTACTCCATTCCATTTAATATTTAGGGAAATGCCTTTACGAGCTATGTAACTCACATGCCACTGCCTTCTTCCCACTGTTTTAATTGCTCTTTTACTGCCCTGTAGTTGGTCTGTAACATCTGTAGCCTTTCCTTGCGTTTTTCATGGGCATCTCTTAGCTCATCATTTTCTTGGCTCTGTAGAACACAAAAAAGCAAGTACACAAGTTTGAAGAAAGTATTAGTAAAATGTTACAAATAAAAGGTTACCTATCTAAAAATTAAATTTAAATAAAAATAGAATATAAACATAAATAAATGAATTTATACTACTTATGTAATTTAAGGAGAAGAATTCCTAAAGTCACTGTATAGGTTTGCTTTATAAATTCAACTCTTGCAGCTTTTTTTTAAAGCTCGTTAAGTAATTTCAAATTTGTGCTAGCAAATTAGTTTTCTTTCCTTGTCATTAATACATACAAATATTTATGAGCCACTGTTGCAGATATTTTAACTTTTTTTGTTTTCAGTAGACAAATTTTTCCATATAATAAGCATGATTAGTCTGTTAGTTATAAGTACACATATAATTTGTGTAAGTGACTAGTAAGACCAATTCTTCAACCCAGGCATTCATGATTAGTCTGTTATAAGGCACAAGAATAACATAAGAGGAAGAAAATCAGTTTGGACCTATGTTAGGAGTAGCATAGTTTAGTCTTTTGGGTTATACCATTAAGAATTACAATAAAATGGGAAAGCTGGACTCAATACTTTTGAAAAGGTCTTGGAATAGGCAGGCCAAACATTACTAGGTTAGACTATTATAGTCAATGACTTCCAAATGTCTTAAATAGAGAGCACATGAGATAAATCTTCACTTTTATATATAACCACAAAATGAACTTATAAGGGCAAATTTTCAGTTCAGAGAATGTATTTATATTATTTATGAACTGTGTTTCTCAAAATAAAGTAGAAAAACCCTTGAGTTTTTTTTATCCTTGAGAATTACAGATTTGTTTTTTAAGCCCTTTTTTTTCATATTTCTGTATGAAGGAACTTGTATACTTATTTGGTGGGGTCAACAGGTACTGGCTAATAGTTTAATGAGGTGAGTTGAGGGGACACAAGGCAATGAGAAAGATCTGAACTCCATTCTTGAAGCTTTCTCCTGTTAGCTGCATGCATAATCTTAAGAACACTATTTAAATTAAATCAATTTCTTTTTTTTGTAAAATACTGAAAAGGACATAGAGGTTTAAATTATGACCACTAAATTACATGAGATAATATACAGGTCCCTGGCACTGTGATTGCCCTACAGAGGCACAAGGCAAAACCCAGCTTCCTTAACGCCCTTATCATTTAGAAGCCAAATTCACTGTTTCCTTGACTATCTATCTAGCTTATCAAGAGTAAGATAATACTTTATAGAGTTTACATTATTTTATTGTAATTCTACCTCTCTCAACAGTATGGATATTTTGTCATTCTGCTTTGAATATATGTATAATAGGATAACTTCAGTAATTCTCTTAAGTAGTTATTAGGAAGCATTTGAGTCCTGTGTATACCAAGTGGACTGTATGCCATATGGAAATTGAAGTGATTGATAAAAAAGCATGAGAATGGCATCACTTGAAAGTAGCAATCGGAACAAATGTTATTCTGACAAATTCCAGTGACAGCAAACTTGCTAAAAAATAAAATGGTTTTAATACCATGGTTAAATATTCAAGATACTGAATTCAATTTCAACTGAAGAACCATATATTAAGAACTTACTACATGCAGGATGTTAAGTGCTGATAAGAGTTCAATTCCTGTTGCTTAAAGTTACTGAATATTACTTTGACATAGCTACTTAAAGTCGGTGTGTCTCGGTTGCCTCGACTCCAAAATAGAAGCTATTTATATATCTTATTCCAGGACATAAAGAATGATTTAACCTTGACCTTGAATTTTCCATACTATTGATAAACAATCCAAATGTCATTTCACTTCTTTGAACAGTAAGCTTTCCAATCTTAAATATGTGAAATAATGCATAATTTAAACTAGCCAAATAGAAGAATGGTAACTAGTAATGTTGATATCTTCTCATAAATGAACATATTATAAGTTTACTTATTAGAATTCTTTAAGAACTAATAATATTTATTCAAAGTGTAAACAAGATATACTATAAAATTATGAATTAAATAATTTAATTATAAGAAATTTAGAGATTAGAAAAGATTAGTATCAAAACATAATTTAAAGTAAACATATTTAAACTGAGTACTTTATTAAATGCCTCTAAAACAGCTAAGTGTAAGTATTCTTCATTGAATCAAAGTCCTTCTCAATAAACTCTATTTTACAACAAACATCTTAAAAATTATTACATACAATTTCAGTGTTTTGGAATCATTAGAAGTCTATGTTACAGTCCCTAGAAACTCTGAATCAACAGAACCTAAAAGACTGACCCAAAAGTAAAAATTAATAGAGATATTCAAAGTTATTGTTACCTTTCACAATAATTCTCTGTTAAATTAATGGAGCAAACTGAGATTCCTGTTATTAGTACTGTCATTATTTCAGCATTTTTCCATACTACCTGAACTACCATTAATCACTGAATTCAGACTCAATATTTTCTCTAATTCTCAAATAATTAACTGTTTCTTATTAATCCAAAGATTAAGACTCAATAAAAATTTTCTGAGTCCAATATGTCATTGACAATATGTCAGGTTCCATGCAAGGCATAGTATTTAAAGCACTCAGTGTGGCCACCTGTAACTGCTAACACGTTAGTGCAATATACTCAATATTAGGAAATAGTTTTGACTTTTCTATAGTAATTGAAATAAGTGGCTCATTCCATAAAGTAGTAATTATGGAAAAATAGTTCTGTAGATAAGCTTTAAGCTTTAATTTTACATGTTACTATTAACATAATTTACTATACCTAAAACTAGAGTGTTTACATAATTTTTATAAAATTATTAAAATCTAAGCTATTAAGCCAAACTAGATATTATTTGATAAATCAATTGATGGACACAATTTATAATTTTAAAAAGATTTTATTTATTTATTTTTAGAGAGAGAGGAAGGAGAAAGATAGAGAAATATCAATGTGTGGTTGCCTCTCATGCACTCGCTACTGGGGATGTGGCCCACAACCCAGGCATGTGCACTGACTGGGAATTGAACCCCCGACCCTCTGATTCACAGCCCGTGCTCGATCCACTGAGCTACACCAGCCAGGGAATTTTACAGTTATTTTAAAATGAAATTTCATCCATGAATTTGTGCTTTATAATGCTGATATTCAACTGTAACACATGGGTTAAATTAGTCCTAGAGACTATTGTTCTTTGGCCTACTTCAGAAACAAACAGTAAAATTTTATATAAATACGAATATAAGATAGATTATATGTAGTTCAAAAAATGTTTTTCCTATTTTACTGCAAAAACAGATACTGAGGTCTTCAGTCAAAAATTGGATATCTCAAAAGAAATGTTTAAAAAGAATAATCAAAATGTTTTTTATAATATTCCAACAAATACAGGTTACCTGTAGCTTGGATTATGAATCCTTTGCTCCCATTTGACTTACAATAGCCTAAGTCAAAACAATAGCAATTCATTTTGGCATTATTATCCCCAAAGTTCTTACAACAAAATCAAATATAAGGAATGAAAAATATATTTAATATCACTAATTACTACATTTTCCTAAGAAGACACACAAAAGTATGCAATGGGCAGTCACTGAACTAGACTCATTTATTAGATCATTCAATAAAACATTTACTAAATACCTTTTATGTATCTGTGATTAAACTAGCTAAACTAGAAGCTCTAACTTCTGTGTATAAACAAATCTAAATAAATGTCTAAAACATTAGAAAACAGGAAAGTTGTATCAACTGACTTTCCTCAATGATGTACGCAACTCTACTTTGAGATCATAAGAACAGAAATGATTCTTAATCTATTCTTGTAGTTTGGTTAAAGGCACCTTGACAGGTATAAGACAACCTGAGGGCATAAACACTGTTAATGAAACAGTGACTCAATCTTCAGAAAATAACAGTAAGGTTTTTAATAAAACCTTTTAGAAAATGCAAAGATTCCATGGATGTTTAATTTCAGAAGAATGTACAAAGTTCATAAATATGCTAACATTAAAAATAAGACATATGAACTGTATTCAAAGGATATACTGAAGTTATTAAACAGCACAGAAAAATGCTTATAGGATCAAGTTGCCAAATTCGTGAAAGTCAGTAAAGCAGAGATTTGTGGTATTAGTGCCCTCAAAGATACTACAAATTTCACAAAGCTCTGATGCATTACCTTCCAAATTAGACTTTGTAAGTTGTTAGTTCACTAGATTCATAAAGTCAAGATTTGAAAATTGGTAGGATTTTTATAACAGCTTTCATCACTTCTATTACTATTGGCTCTTTTATTACAACACTGGTCTCCCATTTGAAAACATGCACAACTGGCCACAGAAGTAAACTGAGCAAGATAGTATGTTAGTATTTATACAAAACTCATAACTAGTATTAGAATAATATGCATGACTTAGTATTGACATAATGAAGAACCTCATTTCAATGTATGTATGTATCTATCTATCTATCTATAAATTAAAAGGACCCTACAATCACTCTTCTTAGAATTGCTTTACAATACAGCATTCATTTATGTACTTCTTTTATTAAAGGCACTTGATTATAGTGCCCTTTTTTAAAATTAAATTCTTTTGCCCCTTTAAAATAAGAAATCTTGCACTAGCTGGTGTGGCTCAGTTGGTTGGAGCATCGTTTTGCACACCAAAATGTCGCAAGTTTGATTCCCAGTCAGGGCATGTTCTTAGGTTGTGGGTTCAATTCCCGGTCAGGGCATGCACAGGAGGCAACTAATCAATGTTTCTCTCTCACATCAATGTTTCCCTTTCTTTTCTCCCTTCCCCTCCCCTCCCCTCTCCTTCTCTCTCTCTTTCCCTCCCTCCCTTTCTTTCTCCCCCTCTCTCCCTCTCTGTAAAAGGAATGAAAAAATGTCTTCAGGTGTAAACAGGTAAAAAATCCTTTCCACCCTGGCTTGTGTAGCTCAGTGGGTTGGGTGTGATACTGCCAATCAAATGGTAATTAGTTCGATTTCCAGTCAGGGCACATGCCTGGGTTGTAGGCCCTGACCCCTCGTGGCAGGCATGCGAGGGGCTGCCAATCAATGCTTCTCTCTCACATCGATGTTTCTCTCCCTCTTTTTCTCCCTCCCTTCTCCTCTCTCTAGGAATAAATAAAATCTTTTTTAAAAAAGGAGAAAGAAATCCTTTCCCACTAAATAATAAAATTCAAGAAAAAAATTGCTCCCATTTTTTCCCTTATCTTGCAAATCTGTGACAGAAAATATACATTTGAAATTCATGACTGTTATAAATGGACTTGGAAAAGGAATACAGAAAAAGTACAAATGAAAAAGAAGTTGTATGAAAAAGAATTTTACTCTGGAAAATGAACTTGAGACCTCATGCAAGAGAGGTGTTTTGAGGTAAAAAGAATGAGTAAATAAATTAATATTATGCTTCCAATACTTTCTGAAATAAGAAATTCAAGAGTTGGAAGAGAATAGATCTAAAAATGTCCAAATTGTTCTACTCCTTCCTGCCAAAAACAAAGATCTACCAAAGACTCACAGAGTTCTTGGGCAAATGAGTACAAGTCCTCTACTACTGAATGGGATGTGTGTTGGAAACCGCCCTGCCTGGTTTCAGGAGCTGCAACACCCCCATGGCTAAGGCGAAGTGAGCGACCTTGGGACCATAAGCCACTAAGGAGACAAAGCTTATCTCCCTGGCAGGAGCACTGCTTCTGCTCCTTTTGCTTCATCCATAACTGGCCCCCAATGCTTGGTCAATTAGGCAATGACGAGTAAGATTCCCCAAGGGGGGAACAACCTAAGACAGGCACAATCATGTGGAGGACCCAAGGAAGGATTTGGGGGGCTACAGCAAAAAGGCTATGATGGACTCTCACCCCTTGGCTATCCTGACATAGCCTGAGTCCTCATTCTGTCTGCAAGAAGTCTACTAATCTCTTGTTTGCCTTCATTGCCCTGCCTGATTTAAGCCTGAGACAATGCCTTAAAACTGAAACAATGCAGGTGGTAGGTGCAGCCCTGTGTTGGAAAGGGCGGATTCCCCGGGTGATCAGGCCTGAGAAAGAATACATAAAATCCTGTGAAACCTACTTTGCTAAGAATGCTCTCAATTAAATGATAAGGTTCCGAGCAGGAAATGAGTTTGTTGTTCCCCAAAGTTTTGTAACTCTTTAGCTAACAGACCCTGACTCAGAATAAGCCCTCATAGTTCTTTGTATGCTATCTATTGTTTGATCCTTACTGCCTGACAATGGTTAATGAACTTTACCTGTATTCCTGTGTGAATTGAAACCCAATAAAAACCTGTCAAGGAAAGGGTCGGGGCTCTCTCCCCTTGAGAAAGTAGCTGTGCTGTCCCTTTTCCTCTACAGGACTTGGTCGTCCATGTGAATTTGTCTCATATCTCATCCATAACGCTGCGGGCACTGTGGGCCGGTGCATGTGTCAGATGTGCAATGGTTAATTTTCTGTGTCAACTTCACTGCCCAGATATACTATCGATCATTATTTCTGGGTGTGTCAGTGAGGGTGCTTCTGTATGAATTTAACATTTAAACTAGCAGACTGAAAAAGCAGGTTGCCCTCCCTAATATGATAGGCTTCATCCAATCCACTGAAGGCCTGAATAGAATAAAAGGGTGAGTAAGAAAGAATTCTTTCTTTCTGCCTGTCTTTGAGCTGCAACACAGATCTCCTGCCTTCAGACTCACACTTGGATTGGAACGGGAACTTACACCATCAGCTCTCCTGGTCCTCAGGGCTTTGGACTCAGAGTGGACCTATTCCATTGGCTATCCTGGATCTCCAGCTTAATGACTATAGATCTTGGACTTCTCAGACTCCATAATAATGTGAGCCAACTCCTAATAGTAAATCAATCTCTCTCTTTACATATATCTATCTTTCAGAATAATGATGTCTCATTAAGGAAGACTAAAGGGTTATATATAGCCTATTGGTTTTGCTTCTCTGGAGAGCCCAGATGCATACAGGATAGAAGCTGTGGTGTGTAAATTTTAAGAACTATGCAAAAGGGAGGAAAATGATAAACTGATTTCCGAAATATGCCCATAATATCCTGTGATACCCCAGTGTTTACACTAATACACTAGATTCTATCTACCTATTCAGCACTTTCTTATCTAGAGAAAGGGTCTTAAAGATAGAAAGTCATCTTTTCTCCTGTTGAACAAAAAGTGGCTAGCACATTGCTTGGATAATTGCATTGCTCAATAAGTTATGGAGTAAACAAACAAATGAGCAAATAACTCCGGGTGTATAAATTTCAAGTAGGCTAACTGCTAGCAAGCTGAGGTCATAATCTAATCATGTTGCTTCTGGTAGAAACAATAGATGATGATTTTTCTTTGTCTTAGAACTAACAGTTTAACTCTAAATAAATATAAGTTAACATAATGTTTAGTGGAAAGGCAAAAAATTATTAATTTTAGTTATCGTTAACTATATCTTTAAACCATATTTTATTCTGGAGCACATATGATGTAAGTCAAACTTTTTTCCCTAAGAGTAATCTATATTATATGACAAAGAATCCAATCTTTATATGTATTAGAGTCTAACCATGTGTAAATTGAGCTTTTCATAGAATGTCATAAAACTGTTTGAGATTCAGTTAAATGGCAAAAATCTCAAATAGTGCAGGCCTTCAGTGTAGTTGTAAATGAAGAAAGACAAGATTAGCCATATTAAATTTACAAAAAAGTAAAAGCCCTCAACAGGGTCACAAAAAAATTGGTTCGATATGAACAACCAACTTCTTCTTTGAAAGAGAATTCACAGAGCATAACTTGGAAAATATAAACTCTCAAAGATGGCCTGAAAGGTATAAGTTTCTAAAACACTGGTAGAATGTTAATTCAAATGTCATGTATTCTAAGACAAATTCAACTGAAATGAAAAATAATGTATATTTATTTGCCATTTTGACTATGTAATTTTTCTGTAAAGGACTAATTTTTAGTGGCCTGAGCTAGATTTGTATAGTTTTTAAGTCTCTTGTCTTTTTATGTTTATTATATAGAAAAACACAAGAAATTGCTTTTTACTTGCCATAGTTCTATTTTTTGTCTGTGAGAACCTATAAGAAATTTAATCCAGACATTAAGCCAAAATATCTACAGATAATTTTAAAGTGGTGAACAGTATTCAAATAACGTTTTTTATTACTTTATAATCCTCAGAAATCTTAAAATAAGACCAACTTATCACACAGTTCTATACATGTAATAACATTAAGGGAAGACAAATGATAAGCAGTAATTTGTGAAGTAAATGTTTACTTTGGTATATCTTTACCTTTGCAAGGTTATTACTAAAGAAATGATTTCATGTTCACCTTTAGTTGTAGTGCCTTCTCTAAGTTTTCAATCTTTCTTTCAGCTTTTCTCAGCTTCTTTAGTTCCTCTGAGTCTGTGAAAGAGCTCTTTGGGGACAAAGACCTTGAACGTTTCACAGGTGGTTCCTTGAGAATAGAACAAGGACATGGTTGAACTAGTTGGAACACTGGATTATGAAAGACATGCAAAATTAAAGAACAAGTAATTTTGAATACTAATAATGAATTATAAAAAAAATCCTGCATGGAATACCAGAGAAATAACAAGCGGAATTACCACAGTGCTACTGCTAAAGGTTTCTCTGTGACTCGTTAATGAGAATATTCATTTACATTTACATTGTTTCTTTCAGAATAATGATGTCCCATTAGGGAAGACTAAAGGGTTATAGACTCAGAAATGCAAGAAACCTCATTACAAAGGAGGGGATAGAGGCTGGTCTAATTGCTCTATAAGGGTCCAAGGTTACACTTGATAGGACAACCAGAAACAAGAGGGAAAGAATTTTTTCCCTTTGAAATAGTTTAACACACTGTGAAGTTGAAGGAACAATATGCTTGAGGAATATAAATACAACAGACAGTAGATCTTATACCATAATGACCATATGGTCATTAACTATAATGTGGCTAACAAGAGACATGAATGTGTGTTTATATTATGTACAGCTTCATATACCAATCTGGAGAAGGAATATGTAAAAGCAACTATTAAGCTGGGCAACATATTGTTCCAACTTACTGAATGTCCTTTTGAACGAAAAAATTTTGTTCAAAATATTCCTCTTGTTTTCTTGACATTTGTTAAAAGCAAGAAACATCAAATCAGTATATTTTTAAACTTTAGCAATACAGCAAGCAACCAAATTAGGTCCTGTAATGTTTTCTCTCAATTTTAAGAATGTTTTATTTCATTTAAATGAAGCTCAATGCCATTAAAGTATTGCAAAATTATAAGAAATGTAAAATGCAGTTATGTTTAAATTTTAAAAATATATATAACACACATACATAGAGCTTGTTTTTCTGTAAATTACTAATAACAGAGGGAGTAAATAAAAGTAGCATAGAAATATGAGTCTAATTTTAAATGCTTTCTTTATTAAGATAAAGAAAGATTGAAAAGAACCAAAAACAATTATCTGGAAAACATGGCTTACTACTTTTAAAAACATTATTTTCTATTGCTGAAGTGACAAGTGTGAGGATATATGTCTAAAACTACTTATTTTTAGGAAAGTATTACTTCAATTTGTCAAGAAATAACATATCTACAATGTGATATTATAAAATTATAATATTAGTCAATGTTCATAGAATTTTTTGTACCATAACAGAAATATTAATGAATACTACAAAAAGGAAAAGCTGAGATGTTAATAGACAACAAACAGGTTACAAAATTGTTTACTTGTCAGTATTGCTATGCCTTTAAATCTGAAAATGTATAGCTATACATACTAGTATTAAATTCCATTTAATAGTTTATAATCTACATGGGCGATATGCAAATATCTCTGAATAAAACAAAAACATTAAGATATATTTTTCTTCTAATGAAAATATTGAGTTAATGACTAATATATCTTTAAAATTTTAAAGTAAATTAATTTATCTGTAGATTACATAAAGGAAGGATACTTGCCCAAACTTATTAATATAAAAATATTAATTTACTGCAAAACACATGTAATAACACTAATATATTTCATTAATTAAACTAGGACTATATATTCTATCTTTAAAAAAGAAAAAACAATCTACTCTGAACAATTATTTTATTGAGTGTTTGGCACATGATTTTTTTTAAAGTTTTCAGAAATAAAAGCAGAGAAGTAAATGCAGCTGTTTGTTTTTTACTTCACTGCTTGCCTTGCCAGCTTCATCCTGACAAATTCACAAAATGACGAAATACTCTTACCTTTTGTTTCTTTTCAGTATTTGTCAAGATGCTCTTTTCTGAGGAACTCTTATTAGATCTGTTCTCTGAGAGTTTTTCATTTGCTATTTTCAGTTTCTCCTGTAAATACTCAATTTCAGACTTCTGTGAGACCATTAAGGTTTCTAAACTTGATAAAGATGGCCGTTGAAATACCTATTTCAAAAAGTATATGTGCAAATACAATTATGTCTTATATTACTTACATGCAAATATTTGAATATATTATGTCATAAGTACAATATTCAGAAAAAGAAAACTTCATTTCAATGCTAAACTGTAAACCAGCATCAGCTAAACTTCTATCATCCTAACAGAATGGTATTTTTCTACAAAATAACTAAGAGTCTGCATAAACATTTCATAAATAATATTGTCGTACAGATTTGCAAGAGAAAAAATTTAAAGAATAGATGCATGATACACACAACTGACCTACATATTATGTCCAATTTAAAATTATACACACATGTATTTCCTCCCAAAATCCACCATCTGATCAAGTGTTATGCAATACTATAGAATATAAAACTGGGGAAAGGAAACCAGCAGCACTATAGGTCTCATTTTCTTTTAATGTATCATATTTTAATAATAACAACCTCAAAAAACTCTGGTAGTTTTAAAAGTTAATACAGTTCACAGTATTCTCTGAAATTTATTCCTATGCCAGATAAACTGTTAATGGTAAACACCACATTTTAACAACAGAAATCAGAGGAAAAGTAAGCTTGGAGGAAACATGTTCATGAAAACCAGCACTCTGCAAAAGTCTGTTGCCATTTTGATAACACATTTGAAACCATTAAAATCCATGCATATATGCTATTTCAAATTAACAACTTCATTTACAAAAATCAGAAATACTAACTCATAATGAAAAGGTCTTTGCTGATTTCCAGCAGTGTCAAATTTCATGATTATAATATTATTAATATGAATCAATAGCTCTGGAAATAGTTTCACTTAAAATGTAGAGAGCCCCATACTTCCTAAATGATATTCATAAAGACTATGAGAAAAATATGTATGTCTAACCTTTTTGAACCAACATTAGAAAATACTACCCTTTTCTGGTTTTGCCTACATTTTTCTTTTCTTAGGAGATTGACAAAATTTTCCTAATTCTAAGTAGTAATTTTTATACTTAGTAGGAGCACCCATGATTTATATTATTATACTTCCCTCATATGTAAATCACATGATTTGTTTCCCAACCTTTATTCTATCTTACTACTATATATTTTCCTCATTGTTGTTTATATATTGTACTGTTACCACACTTACAATATAGTAAAACCTCCATTACCTTGCTTTGAGTATCAAATTAAAACTTTAAGCACTTTTCTTCCAAACTCTAGAGGACTTTGCCTTATTCTTTCCTCCTCCTTTTAGTAACTGTTTGAATTTGTTCTGTTTTTTCTTCAAAATTTTTAAGGTAATATATGATGTTTATAAATATATCCATTTTAAATTTTTTCCCTTTTTACTGAATTTATTGGGGTGACACTGGTTAACAAAATCATACAGGTTTCAGGTGCACAATTACAGCACATCATCTGTCCACTGCATGTGTGTTCAGCATACCAAGTCAGGTCCCATCCATCACCTTTATCCCCCTCACCCTCCTCCGCCTCCCTCCACTGCCTCCCACCCAGCAGTCATATTCTTTGATTGGGCTACCGATCTAAACAATTTTCAAAGACTATCTGCTCTTGTTCAGATTTCATTAAATAAAATTATGAGGAATATATCCAAACTCTCATCATTCCCAAAAATTTCTAAATAAATTGTTCAAGATCAAACAAAAATTAGAATAAAACAGAAAAAAAACATAACTTTAATGTACTGATGTATCTAATAAGCAGTCCTATGTTCTTTATAAGTGAGTTTTCTAAGTCTCATTGGATTAAAAAGCAATAGATAAAAATGTAAAAAAAATGAATATTCAGTTAAGAAGCTGCAATGATAAATAATTCAAATATTCATGGAGACATTAAAAATGCTCCAACAGTGGATATTGTCACTGAAATAGAAAAAGGTTTCATACTCAGGCACCATTCCTTCAAAAGACCTCAACAACTAACAACGGAACTTTAAAATTAAAATACTATGTAATTAGTAATTAATACAAATTTACGTAGGAGCCAGGAAAATAATATAAACAAATGAACACAATGGGTATGTTCAGTTGGTTTTAAAATCACAGCTTCAGAATTCATTCAATAGGCACTTTGTATAAATATTAAATATATATTCTTCACTCCCACAAGAAAACTTATATATGCTCCCAGTTTTTTAAAAATGTGCTTGCTCTCTCTGCCTCTCTCTTTTGCATGCATGCCTTTTATCCCTTTGCTAGATACATGCATAAGAAGTATTTCACATTTCTCTCAATACGACCATTTTTAAAAGTGTAAGTGAAATGTCAAATGACACTCAGCCTTACTGCAAATGAGCTGGAGGCTATCTGTGACAGCATTCTGCTCCACCACTTGTTTGCATAGAGAAATGTCTACCACTACTGCCAGATCTATTGATTTTTCAAAAAAAGGGAGGAATTTGGATTTCAAAAAAAAATTCTAATTTTAAAATACTGTCTCAACTCAGTTTGACTCCTGTATTTTGAGAACACGATGGTGAGAGTATAAACTGCTACAAATTTCCAAGAGTAATTTTAAAATATTCATCAAAGCACACGAAAATGTATCAAGTCTTTGACTTGGCATTCTAATCATGCTGAGAGTTGATATAGAAAATGATAAATGACAAACAGTTAAGTAAGATAAGCAGGTTACAAGAGAATATAGCATAGTATGTATAAATAGATTTCACTAAATATGCAGAGGAAAAAATATTATAGTATTATTTCTGAGAGGAGAAATTATATGCAAATTATTTTTTCATACTTATCTAAAAAATTTCCTTAAATTTTTTACAATGAATAAGTAACTAAATGCTTTTTTAATCTTCACTGGAGGACATTTTTTTCATTGCTTTTAGAAAGAGAGAAAGGGAGAGAAACTGATGTGAGAAAGAAGCATCAATCAGTTGTCTCCTGTACACACCTGGAGCAGGAATCAAACCTGCAACCTTTCATTTACAGGATGATGCTCCAACCAAACAGGGCACTAAATGTTGTTTTCGGGTTTTTTTTTAATGTAAATTTTTCTGCAAATAAAAGGAATTAGAGTTCCATATAAAAACTAAGTATAGATAGGGGAAAGATATGAAAGTCACTGCATAATCTCATCTATCAGAGTTCACTAATGATATAGTATACTAATGATATACTCTGATAGATGAAAAGTCTGGGTAATACATCCATTACGAAACAAAAAAGAAAGAAAGAAAAAAAATCACTGTATCGGCTCTATAACCTGTTTTTTTAATAGAATTTATTTTTAGAACAGCTTTCATACTTTGAGAAAAACTGAGTTCTCTTTATACCTTACTTTCCACTCTTACACACCTAGTTTCCCCTGTTATGCACCTCTAAAATAACATTCATGATCCAATATTCAGACATTTTTTTAATTGTTGAAACTATTACAGATATCCCCCACTTCTACGCAACCCCTGCACTCCGTCCTCTGGCCTTCACTGAAGTTGATAGTTTATTCAAATTTCCATAGTTTTTACTGAATGTCCTTTTCTGTTCCAGGATGCAATCTACAGTACCATAATATACTTAGTCAGAAACTCTTGGTTGTGACAATACTTATTTTTGATAACAGTGACACTTTTGAGGAGTACTATTCAGGCATATTATAGGATTCCCCAGCTGTTGGAATTTATCTATGTTTTTCTCATGATTACACTGGGCTTACAAGTTTGGGGCAGGAAAATCACAGAGGTGCCATTTGAATCATATCATAACAAAGGGTACATAGTATCAACCCGATCTGACTGTTAATACTGATCACCTGGCTAAACTAGGTTCTGTCAGGTTACTCCTTTGTAAAGTGACTCCTTTGTTCCCATCCATACAATACTCAACTGACCTGCTTTTTAAACTTAATAATTATATGTATAATAATATATGAGGATATTTACATCCTCATATATACTTACTTATCTTTTTTTAGTGTTGTTTTTACAGACTTAGGAAAATCAAGACAACCAACCCCCACCCCCATCTGTGGAAGTTTATTCTATCTATTGCCCTTAAAATCCAAGAGTCTTTGGAAAATTAGCTCTTCTTGCTAAGCATTATTAGTATTTTACAAATGAACTTCTCTAATGTCAAAAATCCTGTGCACCTTTTCAGTCTACAGTCTTGGAAGATAATGGTATGATGCTAGACAATAGTTAATCTGATGAGAAATGATCAGTGGAGTATGTGTCCAAATGCCTCCAATTGGAACTAATCTCTTT